>CM066034.1:93673266-99492450 GCA_033557465.1 Ichthyophis bannanicus | reverse complement strand
TGGCTGCCATGTCCCAGGAAGCCTGCCTTCACCATGGCAGATCGCTACCTTCTAACTGAGCTATTCTGGCTCCTCGCAGGATCCGCCTCTTCCCTGGCTCATCTCCGGAGGCAGAATCTGGCCATAGTAAGGAGGGCCTGGGAGCGCCTCACCAGGCGTATAATCGAGGTTCTGACTACCCACATGAGGTAAGTGCATGGGGACAGGCACCCCCCCCTAGGAATTGAAGGAGAAACACCTGGTAACCAAACCACCTGATCAGCCACACACTGCCAGAGAATGTCATGTGTTGGTGTGTCCCCTGGGAGTAACATCAAACCCCCCCCACTCCCACAAAAAAATAGAACCGACCCTGCCCCCAGGGGGTAGCTGTGACCTAAAACCACAGAGGAGGAGTACCCCGTACAATGTAATGGTATATTTTGCAGTTGCAGCCCTCAGTGAGGTGCCCTATCCACACAACACCACAGGTCTATCACACGAGGCCAAGAGACACATAGGGTATGTCCCTGCCCTGTTTGTGATTCACAAGGCTCACTATAGCCCAGGATGCAGAAGGCCTCTGCTTCAGATGTCCTATCCACCATCCTGGGGCTATGGTGACGGCCCCTGTGTAGGATTACAAGTCCCAACTATATCCCTAGGATGCAGCAGGCCTCACTTCAGGGCTCTATCTCCCCATCCTGGTGCTATGGTGGACTGCCCCCTTTTTTTTGATCAACAAGGCTCAACTATATCCTCCGATGATGCAGGCAGGCCTCACTTGCAGGGGCCATCCCCCCATCCTCACTTACCTGTCGGTTCACTTCCTGTTTTCCTGTTCTGGAGTAGAGTGCGAGTGGGCAGTGTGCTGTTGTTGGAGTCTCCTGCTTGGGAGTAGGCCCTACCTGCCTTTGACGTTAGCCCGTATGTCGGGTCCTTGGCCGGCCTCCGTCTGTAGAGGCCCCATGCCAGGGGCCTGCCAAGCCTGGTTGGCCCCTGCCTAGCCTTTCGTGAATCCGTGGCTCTGGTGTGGGGAATCGTTGCCCCAGGCGGGGGCCCCTGGGGTGCCAGGGATACTGCGTTTGGCCGTTGGGGAGGGACCCACACTCCCTGGTGGCTAAGGCCTTTGCCCCCCTGGAGAGGGCCCGCTTGGCCTCGGCCCGTGTGGGAGCGTGCAAGGCCGTGTTGTGGCAGAGGAGGCCCTGGAGGGGCCCTGGAGCTCTGTCCGATCCGCCGTGGCATGCAGTAGTGATTGGTGGTGTGTTTCCCCCTCCGCCATCGTGTTCCCTGGAGGAGGCCTCTACCTCCTCTAGTGAGGATGAGTGCTGAGGGGAAAATGGGCCCACCGCCTTTCCCGTGTTCCCGCCAAGTGCTCCGTAGGAAGTGGTGGCTTGCGGTCAGGATTCTTCATGTTCATCACAGGAGGAGGCCACCCTGCTGCAGTCCCAGCTCTCCCCATCTCAGAGAGCATTGCCGGCCCTGGTTGCCTGGGAGGGGCTTGGCTGGCCGTACTGTCCTCGAGTACGTACCGTGAAGCGTGGCCCCTTACTTAAGGTTCACCGCCGTGGGTGGCTTACTTAAGAGCACAGGGATGTGGGTCCCTCACAGAGGTCTTTCCAAAATCAAAGGACCGTTGGTCCGCTATAGGTGCCAGCAGTCCGGGGGGGCCCTCGGGGCTACGGCAGGGCCGGCTAGGGCTCGCTAGCCCCCTTGTAGTTCCTAGGCTGCGGGGGTAGGGGTGAGCAATGGGATGCCTTCGGGTTGCCCCACCTTCCCCTTGTTGATAGAACGCCCCCACTTACCGGAGGAAGGTGTGTGGACCCTCGGCGTTTGAATATGAACCGTGTTACCTGCTGCTGTTGGAATTTGTCTTCCCTGCTGCAGGCCCGTGCTCCAAGATGCGCTCCTCGGCGTCTGGGGGAAGGAGTCCTCTGCTAGCTCTGGCCCCGTCCCTGGAGCTCCGGTGCTGCTCTCCTGAATTGTATGATCGAGGGATTGGAATCGCTGGAACTGAAATGCCCCGTCCCTAGAAGGGAGGGAAGTGGAGTGGAGCTGATACCCACTATCCATCGAGGGCTCTCGATGAAGTTGTGCGGCTGGTTCCGATGCTTCGTTTTCCTGGCTGCCGGGGTTTCCCAAGATGGCCGCCGGTGGGGCTGGTTTGTGACGTCCTTTGCTCAGGACGTCGGCCTATTCCCTGCGACCATCGTCCATATAGGCTGCCTCAGCAAGCTGAGGGGGTTTTCCCGGGCTTCCCCATCCCCAGCCCGTGTTTCCAAGATGGCCGCCGGAGGATCGCTGATCCGTCCAATTCCGGGTCCGTGTTTCCCGATATGGGCTTTCCGCTGCTTTCCGTCTGAGGGTTTCCGGTGATGCTCTGTCCGACCTCCCCCGAGGCCTCCGAGGTGCGTTGTTTTTGCCTTCGGGGAGCTGAAGATCTTCAGGGAGTCCTTGTGTTGATGTTGGGGGTTTTGGGTGGCGGATCAAACCTGGAGGGTGGGTTGGGTTATCGTCTCCCTTCCTTCCGTCCCAAAAACATTGGCATGGTTCAAACATCCCACATCCCCCGAGTCCTCTCCCACTCAGTGGTTGGCGACCCCTGGGAAGTCACTGGGATCTTCCCGAGAAGTCCGGATCCCCCGGCATTCGTGGTCGCTGCAGTCAGTGTGGGGTCCCGCGTGCTACGTCCAGCGGGGCCCTCTCGGGTCGTTTTGGCGGATAGCCCTTAAGGGGCCCTGCGTGGTCTGCTTCCTGTGGGAGGGGGTGGGGGAGCTCCTCCTCCTCGGAGAGGTTCTTTTTTTGGGGGAGAGGGGGTTGGGGGAGGATTGCCGCGGAAGAGGGGGTGATACCAGAAACGCTTCGCAACGTGGCCGCAGATCCGGTGGGCCGGGGATGGGCCCCATCCAGCCAGTGAAGAGAGTCCCGAGTAGGGTCCCCCTGTGGGCTGGGGTTTTCTCCGCAGGGGACCTGTAGATTCCTTCATCCACATGAGCAACAGCGTGGACATACGATGTTTGCTTCAATGCCTGAGAACGGGGCTGGAGTGTTCCTTCTGGGACAAATAACACAGCAGCAGAGGGGGCATGGGGGTGTGGATCAACTTTTCGCGTTGTGCCTCTCTCTCGCCAGGAGGGCGTTGAACCTGTGACCATCTTATCCCGGAATGAGTCGCGCTCCAGGGCAGGACATTCAGTTGTTGGGCTGTCGCGTCATGCGTTGCGTCCTCTCGCACCCCTTGGTTAAGGGCTCTGTGGCCCCTAGTGGTGTGGGAAACTGGTCGTGGAAAGGGTCGGATTGGATCCGTTTGCCGTGAGGTGGGTAACGTCAGTGCATCACGTGCCCGTCGGCCGGTTTTTTCCTCGGTCCGTTGAGATCGCATCTTGTTGCTACTACCCCCGGCCAAACCTCGCGAGTGTCACCGCTGTGGCTCCTTCCGCCATCTGAGCATGAACTTGTCCCGAGCAGGTTCTGCACACTCGTTGTTTTGGCTGGGTTCATCGGCCTCGGCCGGGTGTGTGTTTGCTCCATTCCCGCTGCAAACCTTTGGCGGGGATTTGGGCCCACCCCTTGCCCGCTTCCCCTCCGCGTCATCCAATTGGACCGGGAGTGGGGTTGCCGTCCACTATCACCTCGGGCTCCTTTGTGCGGGAGGAAGGCTATGGAGGCCCCCTCCCTCTCCCGCAGATGATACTCGGGGCCTCTATTGCAGAGGAGGTCCATCCGAGGCCGGGGGGGGGAGGGAGCCACCCGGGGGAGGGGGATTTGGGTAGGTCGGAGGAGAGGTGTGATGTGGTGGAGGTTGCTGTTGCACAACCGGATAAGGTGGGTTGCGGGTGGTGCCAGCCTGAGGAATGCGACTATACCGTTCCTTCCAAGGTGGCAAGTCCAAGAGGAAAGAAACGGGAGACCTCCCCATCTGCGTCGGTAGAGGCCCGTGGTTTGGACGTCAATCGTTTTCGTCTTCTTGGCTACTGATGTGGCTGATGCGAACGAGGGCTTGCCTGTGGATGCAGGGCCCTCCTGTGGCGGCGTTCGGGTACGGTTAGCGTCGGAGGGCGGCCCCTCATTCTCAGCGGCCTGCCTCAAGAAGACCCAACTGCAACGCCGCGGTCAGGGTCCCGCCTAAGGGTCTGGATACGGGCGCCCGGCTTTCCGTTAGTTGCCCTGGAGAAGCTGCCGGCGCAGGTGATGGAGGATGGGCCTTTGCCTCTCCGCAGTTGGGTGCTGGGGCCTTCGCAGGAGCCGCCCTGGCTGACCCGAGCCGCCCCGGCCTCCCGCCCGCCGAGGGTGTGCACTGGTCAATTGGTCGCCAGTCTCGGTCTGGGGACGGGAATGGTGCGGCGGCACCGGTGGTGGGCCCACGGCGTAGATCATATCCTCCAACCCCTGACCTGTTTTTTTGCCACCCGCATTTCCGTGGGGACTGGACATTCCCCTCGCGAACAACAGCTTTGCCTTTTGGTGCCCGATTGCAACCAGCACCCACGTGGGTGGATAGGGTCGAACAGTAGGACGGGTAGATCCTCGAGGTGGTCGACGTGGACCCTGACAGAGCCTCTCTGCCGCATCCAGCTTGCAAAGGGCTTGTCCTGCAAGCGGATTCTCTGGGTGGGATCCCCGGGGTTGGTGAGAAGAGGAGGAAGGGGACACGGCACTCGAAATAGGCATGGCGTGCACTCCTGCGTTCTCGTGCGCCACTATCAACGTGGCCAGTATTTTGACGGACCAGGCGCAGGCTGCGGCCTATGATTTTCTTTCCACGAGTGGGCTGGATGTCATTTTCGTGCAGGAGACCAGGCTCACCTCGCTCGCTAGCCTTCATCGGGCAAAGCGGGAGTGGAGGTGAGGTGCTTCGTACTGGTCCCTTGCGGCCCAGCCCTACGCAGGAGTGGCGGTTTTGTTCACGTCTAACCGATTTCAGGTGCAGTATGTGTGGGAACTGGAGCAGGGCCGGTGTTTGCTCTTAGACGGCTTCTGTGGGCCTCACCGGTTTCGTTTTGTGGTGGTCTATGGCCCCCAGTCTAGGTGGGAGCGGAAGGCCCTTTTTCGGGTCATTCGCCCTTTCTTACACCCTCTCGTTTGGTGGTCCTGGCAGGGGATTTTAACAACACCACCTTGCGTCAGGACCGAGGGGGGGAGCATTGCCCTCCACATTACGATGGCCATTTTTGGCTGAGGTGACCCGGATGGCCGATCTGGCGGACGTTTAACCACCGGGCTTTTCCACGGTCACCGGGTTACACCTATTCCGGGGGGACCTGCAGGAGTCGTATCGATCGGATATATGTGAGTGCTCGGGTGGAGTGTTCCCCGCCGCAGTTGCAGGCGGTTGACTTCTCGGATCATTGCGTCCTCTCCGTGTCCTTCCTGGCTCACGAGGAGCTCAGCAGGGGTCCTGGCCTGTGGCAACTGAATGTGCAGTTGTTAGCTACATCAGAGGTGGTCCAGGAGTTCTTGGCCTTTCTCGCAGACCAGGAGACCCTGTTGGGCATTTTACCTTCCCGTGGCGCGTGGTTGATGAGGTGAAGATGCGTGCCTGCGAACTCTTCCGCTCCCGGGGCACCTCCATTGCTCGTCCCGCTACCTCACTTATACTGTCCTCCGGAGGTCGCTGGATCATTTGGTGTCTCGAGGGGCAGCGCGGGAGGAGGTGGAGGAGGTGCGCGTCCAGCTCCGTGGCCTGCTTTGCGATCGCCACGAATCCCTTTGCTTCGAGGGGGCGGCCGGTAGGGTCTCCCCCCCTGACCCCTTCCTAACTTGCAGGGAGAAGGTTCAGCGTAGGGAGGTGATGGCCCTGCGGGGCGCGGACGGCACCTTTTACACCTCTCAGGGAGGACCTTTTACGTATGGTGGGGGAATACTTTTCAGACCTGTTTGGGGATCGTCCCGTAGACCTCACACGTATACCGCGAGTATTGGGCCTTCCCCCGGTGTATTCGGCTGCGGTTCAGGCGCAGGTCGATGCACTGGCTGCTCCAATTCAGCAGGTGGAGGTAGAGCGGGCGATTCGTGCCATGCCATTGGGAAGGTGCCTGGGCGCGATGGGCTCCCGGTGGAGTTCTATCGTACTTTCATCGCCCAGCTGGCCCCCTTCCTGACCTCCCTGTTTCAGGAGATCATGGATACGGGGTTTCTCCCGCGGTCATTTCGCGAGTCTGTCCTGGGACGGACGATAGCTCTTTGGACTGTTGGCGGCCGCTCTCTCTGTTGAACGCGGACCGGAAAATCCTGGCCAAGTGTTTGGCCAACCGACTGGTGGAGGTGTCGGGTGTTTTGCTGTCACCTTCCCAGTATTGTTCGGTTCAGGGGAGAGGGTTCTGGACGCCGCCGTCACAGTTCGGGAGATGGTCGAGAGGGCCGGTCTGTTCAACGGGACCACTGGTTGGTCTCCTTGGATCAGTCCAAGGCTTTTGACCGGGTCAATCATCGGTACCTGTGGGTGGTGCTTCAGTACTTCGGCCTCCCCGCAGGTTTCCTCTTCGTCTTGCAGGTGCTGTACCGAGGGGGGGTGATCTTCCCGTTTTATCAGCGGGTGTCTCGGACGGCCTATTCGTGTCGCCTCGGGGGTGCGGCAGGGGTGTCCTTTGAGCCCCCTGCTGTATGTTTTCTCCCTCGACCCTTTTCCTCAGGAGATTGTCCTCGGGTGGGTTGCGAGGCCTGGAGGCGCCTGGTGCGTCTCCAGTGTCCGTTCGTGTTGGATATTGCACGTGTCGGGTGCTGCGGTGGAGGGGCGGAGGTATACGTTTGAGGAGAAGGTCTCCCTCCTCAAGACGTTTTTGCTTCCCCTCTTTCTGCACGTGGCCACGGTCTTTGTTCTTCCGTCGTCTTGTCAGGCGTCCGTCAGTGCTGTTTTTTTCTGTTTTCTGTGGGGTAACCGCATGAACCCTGTCCAGCGCAACATCATTTGCCTGGGCCGGGAGCAGGGCGGTTTGGGTATGTTGCACCCTCTTGTCTTTTTGTCTGTCTTGTCTATTGCGTATCACCTTCATCGGATACGGAGGGGGGTGGGGTTTGGTGGGTGGCCTCCTACCGGGCATGGTTTTCTCGCTTCTGGGGAGCAGTGGGAGGGGGCGTCCTCGGTCCCACGTGTGCGTCGGAGCAGGGAACAGGCCCCATCATATGTGTTTCAGATGGTGGGGCTCATTCGGCGGTGGGAGTGACCGACCCGCTCGCCCAAGTTCAAGGGCAGAAAGGCTTGTATCGGATGGTTCTCGCCTCCCACTTTCAACCACGGTGGGCCCTGCGGGACTGTCCAGCGGACGTGATGCAGCGGGGCCTTCAGCAGTTGAACTCCCCTCGGCTGCCGAAGAAAGTTTCGGGATGTAGCCTGGTTGTCTTTCCACGGGCGTTTGTACGTGAGGGACAACCTCAAGTACAGGTCACAGGCCGAGCGGAACTGTCCGAGGGCGGGTTGTGAAGAGCAGCCGGAGACCATGGAACATTTCCTCCGGCAGTGCCCTTATGTAGAAGCCTGCCGGTTGGTGTCCCGCTGCTCTTCACCTGCCTGATCTTTCCCTCCTCACGTATGCGGAGTGGGTGTACGGGGCCTGGTCCTTTCCCCCAAGGCAGGACTCCGGGACCCTCTACCTTGTCACGGCCGTAGTGCGCTACCACCTGTGGCGTGCGCGCGGTTATGCCTCGGCCCGGGGGTTGGTCCTGCCCCTCGACGAGGTGTGGTGCGGGAACATTCTGGAGGACGTGTCCGGCATGGCGCAACGCGAGAGGAGGGTGGTTGCGGCCCATCGTTGGGAGCGTCTGTGGCGTCACCTCACCTTCCGCCCCCCGTGAATCCAGGGGTGGGAGGGGGTAGGCTAGCTGCTCCTCAGTTCCAGGGGGGGAGTTAAGGGAGGGGAGCCCTCATGGGTTGTGGGGGGGGGGAGGGTTGTATCAGGGAAAACACAGCTGGCCGTTGCTCCTCCGTGCATCCTGCTCCACCATCCGGCATCGTCAGCTTAGTATTGTTCTGTTTTGTTTATATTGTTTCGTTGTTTTACTTTGATTTCTTTCTGTGGGCTTTTGTTAAGGGCCAGGGGATACTGTTTTTGTTGCTTATGTTTGTGTAGGGTGGGTAATGCTCCTTGGGGGTGGGTAATGTATGTGGGCCTGGGGGTTCTTGGGTGGTCTTGGGGCAGGGGATTGCTGTTCTGTGCGAGATGCTTGAGGGGTGGGTGGTTTTGGGGATGTGGGTGGGGGGGGTTTGTGGGTCTACATTCTGTTTTTGTGGGATTGTGTTGGGTGTTGTTGGGGGTGGGTGTTTGATTGTGGTACAATGTTGTGGTATTTCTTGTATATATTGCTGACCTTTGTTTTGTTGGGGTGGGTGGGGATGTGGGGGAGTCCGGGACTTATGGACAAGGACGATACTGCCTTTTGGGTTGTTTTTTGTGGTGTGGGTGGGGATGTGGGGGAGTCCGGGACTTATGGACAAGGACGATACTGCCTTTTGTTTTGTTTTGTTGGGGTGGGTGGGGATGTGGGGGGGCCCGGGACTTATGGAGAAGGACAATGATGGGATTTGCTTTTGTTGGGGTGGGTGGGGGTTTTGAGGGGAGCTGGGTTTATTTGGACATTGGACTTTCATTGGACTGCCATTGGACTGATGTGTGCTGCTGTTTGGGGGGTTGGGCACAGGGGGTGGTTTGCTGGGTGTGGTGGTGGGTTGGGGTGGGTCACGGGGGGGGGGTTGGGTCCTTGTCTGTGCTTTGTCGGGGGTGGGTGGGGGTTTTTGGGGGGTCTGGGACTGTTTTGCATTTATGTGTTTTCATTTGTTTTTGTATCTTGTTGCATGTTTCCAATTAAAAATTTCCCCCATCCTGGTGCTATGGTGACTATGTGTAGGAGTACAAGGCTCAACTACATCCCCAGGATGCAGCAGGAGCACTGCAGAGGCCCACCTCCCATCCCAGCATTGGCTGATGGGCACTGGCAGATGTGTGGAGGTGACCCACAGAGGTGTGCTGTGTCTGGGTCGCAGGGGCCCACACACACAGGGCAAGTAGGGTCCAAGCCAGACATGATTTGGCGCGGTGCACACATGGGGGCGGCCCTGGCAAAAGCATGGGGCCTGAATGTATCACACAATAGGGGCGGGCACCTGTTGCCACACAGAGATATATATGTGTTGCGTCGGAGGGCCCCTACAGGGTTTTGTGTCCGCTAATGTCAATGTGTGTTGTAAGCTCGACAGGTGGAGGACCTCTGGAAGAAGGCACGAGAGATAAGGGCGAGGTACCCGTGCTTCGTAGTGCATGTCCAGCGGGAGCGGATGCCCAACGGGACGGTGACTGATGTGACATGGCACTGTGGGGCAATGGCTGGCAGATCCACAGGACGCATGTGACTGCCGTGGCTGATGTGTGACTATGGAGATGATATGTGTTCCCCTCTCCCACAGCGGATGCACGTGCTACCGTGGAGCCAGCGGGGCCGGAGGAGCCGGATGCCGCAGCGGGGATGGAGGAGGCACACGGCGACGTTGGCCAGGAGGAGGACAACGCCCCGAAGCACATGTCAGATGACAACGGTGGGGGGGCCGACGTGGAGGGTGCCACAGCCTACACCGAGGGTGAGGAGGGGGACAGGGAGGAGGAGGGGGAGGTGGGGAGCGGGGGAGATGGAGGTGGAGGGGTGTGGGATTGGGGGAGTGGGAGTGGGGGAGGAGGCGGAGGAGGGGCGGGGGAGGAGGAGGCGGGTGGGGGCAGATGGGGAGGAGGGGGAGGAGGGGGGTTCTGCGGTTGGGAGCCAGGGGCCAGAGGGGGACCAGGTGGCCGGGGTGGGGGTGGAGCAGGTGGGGGCCGGGGGGGGGAAGGGGATGGGGTGGGTGCGGGGACGGGGGGGGTGTGGCGACTGTGGCAAGTCCCCATCAGCACGGGCTGCCACAGGGCAATGGGGGTACCAGTTACCTGCCCTATGATGCCGCCGATGCACCCCTCCTGAACGTGTGCCTGCCACACATAGCTGCTGACAGGCGCACTGTGCATGCAGCCACACAGACAAGGGGAGATGTGTGTCTGTGCAGCTGCATGTGTGGGCTACGCCTGGCTGCGGCTGTGCGTGCTCAGGCACATGCCCAGAGGCAGCACGCTGTCATCATGGGGCAGGTACTGGCAACCCTGACCGTGGTGGCTGACCGGCTGTGTGTGCTGGAGGAGCACGTCGCCAGTGGCGCACCTGGCCAGCCACCATGTGACGGGGGTCCCCGGGTGTGTAGTGTGGGGATACGCATGGCACACCGTCCTGTGACGGCCCGTGCCATGGCCTGCCACAACCACCAACGACAGGGATGACTGGGCCCCTCAAATGTCACCATGGGCGTCCATGTCCATAGTGGGCACTGTAAATAAAGGTGTACATATTTTGCACGTTCCTAGGGTGGCCAGATGTCTCTCATTGCTATGTGTCAGTGTTGTGCGAGTGACAGGTGTGTCTGTGTGCACTCCAAAAGGTGAGAGTGGAATTGGACCAGTTAAGGGCAGTGGAGACAGCATTTTCCCTGACTAAATTGCAGCAGGGGTGGAATGAAGGGGGGAACCGAGCAGGGGGGAGAATGGCCTGCAGGATGAAAGCGTGACGGCAGCTATCCACGATAGGAGGGGTGCACAACACAGAGGGGACAATGGTGTATACAGAAGAGGACATTAAAAAGGCCTTTGTAGCGTATCATACTAAACTCCACAGTGGTGAGGTGCGAGGGGAAGGGAAGATGGGGGAGGAGTTTGTGGCGAGGTGTAGTCTGAGTAAGCTCACGGAGGGTGCGGCGGAAGAATTGGGGAAGCTGGTGACCTATGAGGAGGTAAAGGGAGCGATGAAGACCTTTAAGGACGGGAAGGCTCCGGGCCTGGATGGCTACATGGCAAACTCGTATAACGTCATGCAGGGTGAGATAGGGGGGTTGTCAATGGAGGTCTGCAATGGGGTGCTGCAGGGTGCGGAACCACCCCGGTCTATGGAGGAGGTGGGTGTAACAATTCTCCTTAAGGAGGGGATCAATCATACTGTCTGTGGAGCGTACCGGCCCATCTGGCTTATTCATGTGGATGCTAAGGTGTTGGCTAGGATTATGGCGGGTAGGTTGCAGAAAGTACTGCAGGAACCTGTGCATACGGATCAGATGGGCTCATTACAGGGAGGCATGGGGCGATAACATTCAGAAGCTGTTAGATGTTATCTTGTCTTTGCAAACAACAGGGAGGGAAAGCAGTATGTCTGTCGGTTGACAATGACAGGTATTATGACAGGGCAGAGTGGGGATTTATGTTGCAGGTGTTAGACAAGGTAGGGGTGGGAGAGTCATTCCTAAGGAGGGTGAGAGCGCTGTATGCCTGTCCACGGGCGCAAATACGGGTGAGGGGGGATACCCTGAGAGCATTTGGCTGGGCAGAGGAACAAGGCAAGGGTGCCCTCTGTCGCCCCTATTGTATCCCTTGGTTATTGGACCGTTGGCAGCCTACGTCCGAGGGGAGGTAGATATTGGTGGAACTGAGGTGCAGGGGCAGCTCAGTAAGGTAGCACTTTTTGCGGATGATGTTATCCATACTTTGGGGCACCCTTTGGTTAGCCTGCCAAATCTGCTAAAGGCAGTAGGGCAGTATGGTGAAGTGTCGGGCTATCAGTTGAACGTAGATAAGTCGAAAATATTGAGTTCTAGTATGGATAGGGGGTTGGAGGAGAGGTGGGGGGGCACATGTCCATTTAAATGGGTGCGTGTAGGTTCCCGGTATGTGGGGATACAGTTGGGAGCAGCTCCAGACTGTGTACAGGAGTGGAATTATAAACCCCTGATGGTGGAGGGGGCGGAGCCTGATGTCCAGCGGGATAGTCGCATAGCGCTGAGGCTCTCGAGAGGCCTACCAAGACTCCTGAATTTTGAACCGTTTTATTCCTGAATATTGCTTTGACTCCACCGGGGTACCTTGAGGTGATGGCGGGGACCAAACCAGCACGTCTGGATTTCGGGACCCCAACGAATTCCCATGGTAAACGCTCCAAAACCGAGCCCCCGTCTCCGCAGAAGCAGCCCGCACCTCGGGAAGGTCCCGAGATGCAGCAGGAGATCCTCACTGAAATACGAGGGGTAAAAGACCTTGTGCAATCCAACGGGGAGTCACTCCGAGCGCTGCGTGAAGATTTCGGCATGCTGCAAAGCAAACTTGAAGGGCTTTCCCTACGTCAAGATAAAATGGAAGGCATACTGGACTCACACACGGTCCGGTTGGCGAAACTTGACAAAGTAGAGCGCCAGATACGGGCCTTGCAGAAAGAAGTGGAAGATGGCAACAATCGGGCCCGCCGCAATAACATACGGCTCGTGGGCATACCGGAGGGAGCTGAGTCTGGAGACATGAAGGAGTTTCTTTGTAAGGCGCTTCCTTCCCTACTTCGGATCACATTTGCTAAAGACCTGGAGATCGACCGGGCTCATCGAGTGCCCTCAAACATGGCGCTCAATCGGAAGACTCCGAGGCCTATTATCTTTCGGCTCTTAAGATACCAACATGTTGAGCAAATTCAGAACGCCGCTCGCGCAAAAGGCCCCATCGAGTTTGAGGGCCACCGGATATCCTTCTTTCCTGACTTGGCCAAGCCACGGTTGACCGTAGAAAGCGATTCCTGGAATTTCGACCGAGGCTACAACAACTGCAAAGCTCGCTATGGCCTGATTTACCCAGCTAAACTTAGGGTGACGCTGCACAACCAGACCAGAACATTTGATGATCCTGAATTACTTGCGGAATTTTTGGAGTCCAAAGAGGCAGATCAGATGCGTTGATCCAAGGAACACTTAGCTAATTGACCTTATATTGGTAACACCCGCCATATTGTTGTCGGACGCTCTCTACCCTGGAAACCGCCTTGGCAATTCACAACCTTGGCTTTCACTAGCCTTGATGGCCCTGCTCTATCATGCCCACAGCTACTTCGGTGGAGATCGGAGACTATCATAACAGAAGGGTTCGAATTTTACATTCGCACTCTCTTGGGCCTCCTCCCGCAGACATATGGTCGCCATTTATAGTTGGGGTTATGCTCTTCTCTGGGGCACTTCGGTGCCTGTTTTCTCATATGGGGTGTATCTGGTATCTTAATTGATGTGTATGAAATAGATGTACAGATGCGGTATATATTCCATATTCGCATGCGCTTTTACTTCAAATGTATGACAATGTTTTATGGCCCTATGTAAGGTTTTTTCATTGAACGTAAAAGGAATCAACAACCCGATTAAAAGAAAGAAAATCCTTAGTTACTTGAGTCATGAAAAGGCGGATTTGGTTTTTCTTCAGGAAACGCACTTAAATTCTACCGAAACTCTGAAACTCAATATTAAACCTTACATGGTAGCTGCCTACTCTACGGCCTGTTTCTAAGAAATGTGGGGTAGCTATTCTGGTGAAGAAATCCTTGCCTGTCACCATTATTGCCACTAGCTCTGACACGGAGGGCAGATGGTCCCGTGTCCACCTTAAATTGGTCACCTTGAACTAACATGTATATGTATATATGCCCCCAATGTGGATAATCCTGCCTTTTTTGCTACCATTGCTCAGGTTGCGCAGGCCTCTGCTAGCACCCCAATGATAATAGGTGGCGACTTTAATCAAGTCGTCGATCCTCTGACAGACAGGCAACCGCCTAGAACGAGTGGCCTGCCCAAGAGCTCCCTCACACTCACCTCCTTGATCAAAGATCTCGCTTTAGTAGATCTTTGGAGATTGTTGCATCCTGCTGAACTGGAATTTACTTACTATTCTCCCCCCCATCTATCACAGTCCAGAATAGATTTTTTCCTAATATCTAAAGTGCTGGTATCTCAGGTAGACACTGCGATGATTCACCCATTACATATCTCAGACCATGCTGCCATTTCCTTCCAGTTGCACGCTAACCTGCCCAGTGTGAATCCGGGAATTGGTTTTTGATAGGACCCTGTTAGAGCAACAAGAGTTTCAGTTAGACATACTGGCCGCCATTCAGGACTACTTCCATTTTAACTTACCACATGATACCACGGGTTGGGCTTGGTGGGAGGGCTTTAAAGCTGCCATTCGTGCAATCATTACTAGCTATCAAATTCGCTTGGGGAAAAAGCGTAAGCAACAGTTATTAATATTAGAGCAACAAATTAAAGCTGGGGAACGGGTTCTTACTTCCCGCACTGATCCTTGTGTGTTGTTACGTTTGCAACGCCTACGCTTTCAATATAACTCGATCCTGTCTGCTGCAGCTTCTAAAAATATCGCATCGCAGCAAGGGATGTACTATCGGGAAAGCAACCGTGCTGGTAGACTCTTAGCTAATGCCTTGAAAGGTCAAAAAGAAGCCAAACGGTAGCGGCTCTCCGAAACCCGGTAGGAGGGGACATAGTGACAAATAATACAGAGATAGTAGAGCTCTTCCGGGATTTTTACACTCGTCTTTATAAATCAGAATGTGACTTCACGTCAGAGGCTTTTGAGCGATTATTGTCCGGAATACAACGGCCGACCCTCTCCGAAGAGGATAGGGTTGCAATGGATAAACCCTTCTCTACTAATGAAATTCACTCTGCCCTTAAACGTGTGGCCTCGGGACGCGCCGCAGGCCCTGACGGACTTCCGGCCGAATTTTATAAAACGTTCAGTGCTGATCTAGCCCCCCACCTAAAACTCTATTTCACTGCTCTGGCTGAAGACACATCTTGCTTGGGATCCTTTTCGGCGGCGAATGTAGTAGTATTTGAAAAAGAAGGGAGGGATCCGCTGTTAACAGCTAACTACCGCCCAATCTCCCTTCTTAACGCAGACTATAAAATTTTGCGACTATCTTAGCCTCTCGACTATCTGACCAAATGTCCACACTAATTCACCCTGATCAATGTGGTTTTTATACCCGGAAGATCCACTGCCGACAACGCTAGGACTTTATGTCATGTGTTGACTAATGCTGCAAGCCTAGATCTACCACTAGTTGGCCTCTCCCTAGACGCCGAGAAAGCCTTCGACCGTCTCGAATGGCCCTTCTTATTTGCTGTTCTCCGTTGGTACGGCTTTGGGGAGGGCTTTCTCCGGTTTCTTCAAGTCATGTATGCCGAACCCACAGCCAGTATATGTGTGAATGCTATCAAATCTCAGCCATTCAGCCTTCAAAGAGATACACGCCAAGGGTGCCCCTATCCCCTTTGCTCTTTGACTTGGCACTTGAACCTCTCGCCCTGTTACTTAGGCAGTCCGCAGACATCCGAGGTGCCCCCTTTAGACACAGAGAGATCAAACTCTCCGCTTATGCAGATGATCTTATGCTTTTTATAACTTTGGACTCGGTCCCAGTAGTCTTAGAATTACTAGACAGGTATTCGCAGCTCTCGGGCTATAAGATCAACTGGACCAAATCGGTTGCTTTCCCACTTAACCACCGGGTACATGCAGCCGACATGCAAACCTTTCCCTTTCTCTGGCAGCATAGTATGGTGAAATATCTCGGGGTCCATTATTGCTATCCCCTAGAGGATACTATTAGTTTCAACGCCAAGGCGCTAATCTCCAAAGTCCGTGAACTTACCAATCGGTGGTCTCCACTAACCCTTACATGGTGGGGCCGCTTGGAAACAGTGAAAATGATGATAGTTCCTAAAGTGAACTATATTCTCGAAATGCTACCATGTTTACTGCCCCGACACATCTACAAAGATATAGAAGGCCTTCTATTCGCTATCTATGGCAGGGTAAAACACCCAGGATAGCTAAACGACACTGCAATCTGATAAAGCGAGCGGAAGGAGCTAGATTTCCAGATTTTCTCAATTATCATAAAGCCTTCCTCTTAAAGCAAGGTGCCCGTTGGTTGGATACCCCGGCAGCAGGCCGCCCGGTGTGGCTAGATATTGAAGAAGAGCTTAGTGGACCAGTTCCGCTGGCCTACTTCCCCGGAATGTGCCATCATTCAGACTCCCGCCATTCACCAATGGTTGTAGACACTCTAGTGGCCTTTAATGCCCTCATTCAATCTCTGGGTCCGCAGGCATGCCCCCCGGACCATCTCCCGATATGGCATAACTCACGATTTCAAATTAACAAAAAAACGATAGCATGGAGACCCTGGTACTCTAGGGGGATTTGGACACCTAAGCAGCTGTTTGCTGGGGATCGCTGGAAAACCTTTAATGCTTTACAAACGGAATTTGGTCTACCAGCGAAATATTACTTTCAATGGGTGCAGCTCCAACATTGCCTTAAAGGCGCTCGGGTCCTTCCGCGCTCTGATACTAGCGTGGAAGGGCTGTCAGAGGTGATTCGTTGTATCGGGAGTTTGCCAGGGGTGGCATCTAACTTTTACAAACTACTCACTCATAGTCCAGGCAGGGACACCCCTAGGGCCCAGCAGGCCTGGGAGCGCGAATTGCACATCACTTTAACTCCCCAGCAATGGAAGATAGTCTGGAGCAAAGTGGTGCGGGTCTCTAGATCCGCCTCTGTCACTCAAACGCTCTTCTATTTTGCCCACAGATGCTTTTATACTCCTGAGAAGATGGCCAAATGGAATGTCAATACAAGCTATCGATGTTGGTCCTGCCATACAGCGGTGGGTACCTTCGCCCATGTTATCTATGAATGTCCAGCACTACAGCAATATTGGGGGCGGGTTTGGGACCGGATTCAAAGTATCCTACACTTCCGGAGCCCCTTTCTTGGAAGATTGTGGGACTCCGCTCTGTGGCGGAGATCCCCTCTCTTCCCAGGACAGGCCGCTTCCTCCTAGATTTTATGTTGGGTATGGCTGTATGCTTAGTCACGAAGAATTGGAAGAATGGCTCCCGCCTAACTTTTACCGAATGGTGGAATTCTGTCTGCTTATATAGTACATATGAGCAGATACCCCGTCGGATGGCATTCCAGGTTCAGGACTGCTCTCACTTGTCTAAGTGGCAGATGCTTAATGACTATATCCAGATTGCCAGATGCTCCAATATAGCCGCATAGCTACACTCATCATGTTGCAGATAATTATATTACCTCGACAGATAATAATGTATATATACACCCGATACTGGATTGTTACGTATCCCAGAGAAGAAGCAGGGGGGGAGGGGGGTGGGGGGGGGTTTTTGTCCGTGATTGTATAATATTATTTGTCATGTCTTCTATTCTGTATGTCCTTTTGTTTCGATGTTCCAAAATGAAAATAAAAGTTTAAAAAAAAAAAAAACCCTGATGGTGGCGACAGGGAGGGACGTAGAAAGATGGAAGGGGCTCCCCCTGACGTGGATGGGGATAATAGCTACAATAAGGATGAATGTGCTACCACGGGGTTTGTTTGTCCCTATGGCCCTACCGTCTAACGTGCCGATGAAGTGCCTTAGGGGGATGCACGATCCGATAATGAGGTGTATTCAGGAGGGCAAGGGTAGATAGGCTTGCCATGCTTCGACTGCAGGAGGAAGGGGGCTGGGAGCTCCCAATCTGGACAACCACTACGATGCCGCACAGCATAGGGCATTGTTTGTGTGGAGAGAGAGGGGGGAAACCCCGCAATGGAGTGGGCAGAGGGAGTGTGTGTAGAGGCAGTGGTATGGGGTGGGGAGGGGAAGGGTCGGGTAGGGGACCGTGAACCCATACCGGAGGTTAACCTTGCAGATATGGGGGAAATGGAAGGGTTGATAACTGCAAGGGAGGTGCCTGCCCTGGGCCACATACGTACAGAACATAGTTGCCTTCACCATGGGGTAAACTATTTAAGACTAATAAAAGAAAATATTTTTTCACTCAACATGTAATCAAACTTTGGAATTTGTTACCAGAGGATGTAGTAAAGGCTGTTAGTGTAGCTGGGTTTAAAAAAGGTTTGGACAAGTTCCTGGAGGAAAGGTCCATAAACCATTATTAAGAAGGGACCCAGGATATTTATTTTTTATTTATTTATACATACATTTATATACCGCATCTTCCAAGGTTCAGTTGCGGTTTACAGTTGAACAACACTTAACAAAACAAGTTTGTTTTACAGGGAACGTCATATTATAACAGAACATATCTACAAGGAACATCAAATTTATATATAGTATATATGGTTATATAGGATATCAATGCTTGACCCAGTACAAGCATTGCGGAACCTGTGTCTTTTGGGGAAACTACTAGGTATGTACGACCTAGATTGGCCACTGTTGGAAACAGGATACTGGACTTGATGGACCTTGGTCTGACCCAGTATGGCATATCTTATGTTCTTATGAGGTGGGAGGGGGGGTTTACAACGTTGGGCTGAGAAGGGGTTGGAGAGGATGGGGCAGGTGGTGGATGCGATAGTGGGGTTACGGCCCTATGCAGAGCTCAGAAAAGAGTTTGGGGTGAGGGATACCGACCTATATTCGTATATGCAGCTTTGGTACTATCTGCAAAGGTAGGGGGTACAGAGGGATCTACAGGGCTGGCTAACGGGGTATGTGTAAATGATGGACCAGCAAGGTTAAATGAGGGGTCTGGTGTCCAAACCTTAGCACTTACTGAATGCACGGGCAGAGGGTAAGGCCTGATGGCAGGAACAGTGGGAGGGGGAATTGGGGGGTACCTGGGAGGTGGAGCGGTGTCAGCCCATCTCTGTAGGGGAACGGAGGCTTGCATGGGGAACTGCTTGGGTAGACAGCCCCCCTAAATACCGGCTCAGGATGATCTGGACCCCAGCTAGGCTGCACCATATCTATCTGGAGCAAGCGGATACCTGTTGGAGGGGGTGTGGGGAGAGGGGTGACCTTTTGTAGATAGTGTGGGGATGCCATAAGGTGAAACCATTGTGGAGGGAGCTAGACGGTTTTATAGAGGGACTACAGGGATATGGATGGAAGTGGCCCCAGCCCACGTGGAATTGCTGAGGGGGGAGGGGGATGGGACCTGGGGAGTTGCTCTTTCCCGTAACTATTGTGTTTCAGCGGCTAGACCGGCCATGTTAAGAAAATGGACGAGTGCGGATGTACCGAGGATGAGGGAAAGTATTGGAAAGGTTGGTGTTTCTGTGGGTAATCAGTAATGTGGGTGCACGTGGTCGAGCCAAGATGGTGCAACATGAGGAGACCTGGGGGGGTATGCAAACTGGAGGGAGGGGGTGGCCAGCTATGGATGGCGAGGTAGAGGGATATGCAGGGAGGGGGGGGGACAGGGGTTTGGAGTGGTACCCATTTTGGGAAGGGAGGGGTGGGGAGTAGGGGGTTTGGCCCATCAGAGGGAGGGGAGGGGGGAGAGTGGTTGGAGGGAGTTATTGGGAGCGCCACAGGGTGCCAGGGGCATGGATGCGGTGGAGTGGAGTGTGGATGGTGTGACTGTTGACAGGTGGGTTGGTGAATATACCCTACGGGGCTTACTAAGGTACCGGGGGGGCTTAACGGGGGGCATAGAGGGGTAGGAGGATGGGATGGCCACGGGTGTACAGGGTGGTGTGGGGGGGCGGGAAGGGGTGGCAACCTGTGGAGGGGGGCGCACCAAGGGGTTGTCGGGGGCCCATAGTGGGCAGTTGGTAGTGGGGATGCGATGGGGGAGGGGATCAGGCCACCTGGTGAACCGAAGGTTGTGACATGTGCAGTTAACAGTTTGTTTCAGTTCAGTGTGGTGGCAGCGTGCCATGTGGATACCCATGCAGGACACACAGTGCACCTATCCTGGCCCATGTACATCAGGAGTGTCAGAGCGTCCCAGGGGATTGGCCTATGGTGTCGGGGTACCCCCATGGCACACAGCGCAATAACCCAGGCACGGGGGTGTACATAGTACCAGAGGTGCCCTACCAGTGTGCTACTAGGGTTGGGCGTGGGGACAGGCCAGACAGCATGCACACATCAACAGACATTGTGGCAAGGGGGCCTATCAGCGATATGAGGGGGGGCCAGGTGACAGGGGGGTCACCCTTGTGCAGGGTCCCCTCATACATGCAGGGTCCCCTCGTACATGGGGATGACACATACACCCCCGGGAAGGCAATGGCCTCCACCGGGCCAACACCGCAGGGTCCCCGTGTTGGACAGATGGGGGAGGTGCACAGAGCACGGAGACCCATAGGCAGGGCATGCTGCACGTATGCAGGTGCGGGAGGGCAGGCCGATTGTCACCACCTGGGTGGGGGGGGGCCGAAGCCAGAGCCCTGGAAGCAGCAGCCGGGGCCAGAATATGATAGGGAGAGCCAAGGCAGGAACCAGGCTGAGGGCAGAGGCAGCAGCAGAGGGGAAGGGGGAGCAGGGCGCCAGACTGCCATAGGCCGTAGCACAGCCACAGGCTGGAGGGGTCGGACCACTGCAGAGCAGAGCAAGGCCATGGAGCCCCCAGGAGCGGGGACCGCTAAGTGGGATGTAGCACGTCCACAGGAGGGTTGGCAGCCACACACAGGAGGGATACCAGGCTCACCTGGGAGGCTGGTAGCTGGGGACAGTGCAAAGGACAAAGAACCAGTGCCTATGCAGCTGGGGGAGGCTGCGGAACACCTAATAGTGGAGGGCACTATCATGGACTGTGCTCTGTGCGATGCTCCAGAGCCTGCGGAACATGGATGAAACATGCCTGTCCTGTGAGGGGGTGCACCAGGGAGGGGTACCCATAGTGCCCAGGCTGGGTGGCCCTGATCACCCCCTGACGCTGGGGGGACAGTCATCGTGACTACAGATTCACAGCTAGAAAGGGAGATGAGGCTGCTAAGCACCTGCTGCAGGGGCGAGAGCACTGGGGTATGAACGTAGCCTCTCTAACACAGCTTTAACCTACCCCGCATCGTATTCGTAGGTCACAGGTACCTGTTGCTGGTGTGGGGCTATGCAATCGTGGGCAATGATGGTACCTGTGGTCACCTGCCACAGGCAGCAGGACTAGAGGGGAACAAGCTATCCCCGCTGCTACGGACCGGTGTATCCTGCACTATGGTGGCCCCAGAAACACACATTGCTGGGTGTTTGTGTGTTTCCGGGGAATGCTCTGGGTCCCTGAAACCTGGACACCTATCCTGTAGGTGGTGACACCGGACCATTGTGTAACATACATATCTGTCATGTGCCTCAACCCTTGGCAGCCTGACTACATGTCCCCTGTGAGATGCACACATACCGCCAAGCAATGACTACCGATAGGTGAGAGAGGCTGGTGATACACAGACCGCGGAGTGGCCCTATGGTGACCCATGCCCCCCTTAGCCAGGGGCAAGGGGTGCCAGCGTGACAAGGTACACAATCTGATGTCTACCCATGGTGGACACAGCTGGGGAAGGGGGGACACAGGCCAGTTGCGTCAGTGGCACGGGGTCGTTCCCTGGGGTGGACATGGGGGGGGCTATGTGTATAGTGGCCCCACACAAGCAACACAGGACACATAGCATCAGCTACAGCTGCAATTTATTTCCCCCGCTTGTGCAGCAATATATTTCCCCCTCCCCCTGCCACGCCTTCCGCGGCCCCTCCCACCCCGTGGTGCTGGTGGCACGCCTGCTGCCGCTGTTGCTGCTGCCACTGGTGGTGGTGGTGGTGGCGGTGGTGGTGGCGGTGGCCACTGCTGTCCAGTGGGTGGCCCTCTGCCTGCCGCCAGCAGCTCCAGGCTGGCAGCCATGCGCTGGGCCGATGAGGCCAGGTCCTGCACCCCCACCAGGACCCCTGACATGGTGCGCTGCAGGCGGCGTGCCGCACGGCGTTGGCGGCGCTGTTCTCTAACCACCGCCCGCAGTACATGCCGTATACCTGTGGGGAAAGCAGGTTGTGCACTGTGAGACAGGGAACCATCCACCACCTGTACAGAGGCATCGCCACCCTAACACAGTTGGACACTCACCCTCTGCATCCCTCTGTGCCGCCGCTGAGTGCGCCTGCATCTCTCCAATCACCTCTGCCACTGCAGCCAGCGCATCTTGCCTGGTCCACTGTTCCTCATCCACAGCCACCTCCCCCGTGGCTGCAGTGGTGGGTGGTGCGCTGTCCCGTGCAGGTTGTGGGCCCTGCCTGCTGTCCTCCCCCGGGGGTGGGGCTGGACCCCCTGCTCCCACCTGGGCCACCTCTGGCACAGGGTCCATCTGGAAGCACGGCCCAGGGTCTGTGTCCTCTGGCGCCTCCTCTGGCACGTCAATGGAGCAAATGTCACCTGTAGGGCACAATGTTACATAGGTCAGATGGGGCATGACTGCCTGTCTACCCCCGTCGCACCCCCCTACAGGCACATGTGTGTGGGTGAACTGCATGGGTCTGGGCCAAGGCCCCTGTGCCCCCCCTCAAAGTTAGTACTCTATCCATGCCGGTGGCCCCTGTGCCCTGCACTACCAGGGCCCCCTCCCCCCCTTGCATGCTGCCATACACCCCATGCAACCCCGTCACCGCCTTCATCCCTGCAACCACTGACCATGATAGGCACAGGTGCAGTGTGCCTCCCGGTTGCCCACGTCACTACCCATGTGGCCCTGCTGCCCCCGCCAGCCCTGCACCATATCCCCTGCAACACATTGTCAGCCTCTGCTGCTACTGTGGGCCTGTCCCCCTTGCCCCCTGTCCCCCTTGCCCACTGCACTGTGCCGCCCCCTGCCCACTGTCGACACGTCCCCCCCCATGGGTCGTGAACCAGCAGCTGCCTCTATGCCTGTGTCGCCCCCCAGTTCCCGATCAGCCATGTAATGCCCCCCCACCCCACCCTTGGTCCGCCCCTACACATGTGCATGTGGTGTCTCCCACTGGTGCAGCTCACTCACACATACCGGTATGTGGGTGCGCTGTGTCCAATGCAGGGGGCAGGCCATGGATATACATCGGCCCCAGTTGTTCCGCCAGGCACCGCTCAAGATCAGTTAAGTTGGCCACTTGTGCTGGGCCCCCTCCAGTGCCCTGTGCTCCACGCCTCTCACTGGCGAGCTCGGTATGGATGTTGCGCTTTATGTCGCAATAGCGCTTCCTTAAACTCTCTACATCCCGATGGGGTCCCTCTGCATATGCCACCGCTGCCTGCACCTCAGCCCATGCCCTGGTGCGTGTGGCAATTGTCGTGGTTGAGCTGAGGTGTCCAAAGAGCAGGACGCTGGCCAGGAGGAGATCGTTCTCCTCCTGGCTGAAGCACACCGCCCTCCTCCGGACCTCCTCTGGCACTGGGGTCCTGTGCCGCCTCTGCCCTGGTGCACCCATGGTCTGTTCACTGGGGTTTTGCTGTGCCCCAGATGGGCCTGGCCTCTCGTCATCTCCGTCGGCATCAGGGTTTGGCACTGGTGGGTGTGGTGGTTGCTCCGCTCCAGCCTCCTGTGTTCCTCTGTTGCTGTACTTTTTTCGTTATGTGTGCAGAGGTGTTTGCCATTTTGAGCTCACTATACTTATAGGTATACCTTGGGTGTGGCTCTACGTGCGTTGGGTATGCACCATGCGAAGCGCGTTCCTCTTGCGCACGCAGGTACGTGCCGTGGTGACATATCCTACGTGCGTTACTATGGACGGATGGCAGCGTTCTAGTATTCCTCCATACACACGCCCTCCTACCGCCATTGTGGTTTCTGCTGCTTACTCAAATGCTCTACAGGATCGCAATGTTATTTTGTTTGTCTGCGCATTACCACGCGCGTTTGGGAATCATGCAATTTGTGTCGCGCACATTATGTCAGACGTACGTTGCACGCTACGTGTGTCCCTGTGACGCAGTATCTTTACACCCTACTGCAACACAGGGACACACGTTGATGCCTTTCGTCAGATGCATTGTGGGAACGCGCGCTCCCGCGCGTGCTGCGTCGATATGTACAGGGTGTTGGCTCCTCTGGTTTCTGATGGACCTTCCTGGCTCACCAGGTGTGTATCATTACTGTGATTTCCGTCCCCACCCCGCACCCTATTTCCCATCCACCTGTCCTCCATCCTGTGTCTATCATGGCTCAGACTGTGAATGCAGGTGGTGCGGTGGTTGCATTGCTCGAGCTGGCTGGGCTGCGCTTTCCGGAGGAGGGAGATGATGTACCTGGGGCTGTGGCACTGGGCATGGGTGCTATCCCACTGCAACTCAGGCCTGCAGCTGTGGGGGGTCCACAGGCGGGTGTGGGAGAACAACGGCACCGTAGGCGTGCTGAGGCACGGCCCCGCCTGCAACGCCTCTACAGGCCCAGGCCCATGCTCCAGGACATGAGAGAGGACCAGGTAATCTCCCTCTACCGGCTGGATACAGGGGCTATTAGGGAGCTCTACGAGGATCTCAGACCTGACCTTGAGCCCCAGACTGCCCGGTCACGTGCTATACCGGGATTGGCCAAGCTCCTGGCTGCCCTACATTTCTTTGCCTCTGGCTGTTTCCAATCCTCAGTGGCCGCAGTGGGTGGGATGAGTAGGCCAACATTCTCTCGTTGTCTCCACCAGGTACTGCGGGCCATGGTCAGCCGGGTTGGGAATTACATTGCAATTCCCAATGGTAGGCAACATTGGGTGGCCCTGGGACAGGCATTACAGTGGATTTCAGGGATACCACACGTGATGGGAGCTATAGATTGCACACATGTTGCCCTGGTCCCGCCACGCAACAGGGAGGTTGTGTACCGCAACCACAAACACTTCCATTCCCTGAATGTGCAGGTTGTTTGTGATGCAAGTATGCGTATTCTGAATGTGGTTCCACGGTTCCCAGGGTCAGCCCATGACTCCTATATCCTGAAGCACTCGGCACTGTTCGGCCAGTTTTAGGCCGGACAATATGAGGACTACATCTTGCTGGGTGGGTATTTGCCATATCTAACGTGCGCCTACCGTATATGGTTGATGAGGCACCATTGTCACCTGTGTCCTCTGCATGCCTGACATTGTGGTGGTATTTCCTGGTGCAGCCTATTGTGGGCCTCACACTACATCACACCCTGTCACCTGGGATGGGGTCACATACCTCTGTGCGCTGCCACACGTCTCTCTGCCTACCATGTGTGTGTTAGTGCTCATCTGGGTGTCCCGGCACACATGTGGTGTGGGCTGTTCCCTGCCTCTGCTGTTCACTTACCAAGCTCTTGTGTCCAGGGGCACTCTGGCCACATATGGTGTGTCCCCTCCATGGCTGCGTGCGACACCTCTGGCTTGCCCATGGCTCCTGCACCTGGCCTCGGCCATACTGCATGGGCAGTTGTACATATGTCTGCCTGTGGGGTGTGTCCCTCTCCCACCCCATGTGCCACAGGTTTGTGCATGTGCCATCCAGGGGGGGAGGGAGGATTGGGGGCACAGAACCATCCACATGGTGTACAGTGTGTATGGGGCCTCCTCTCTTTCGCCATGTAGGTGGTGACACATGTCTTGAGCTGTAGGCACACCTGCTATCACACATGTATGCTGCATGTCTTTCCACTTTATCCTATCAAAACCAGTACAAGGACGTGGATAACTCAGGAGGGAAAAACTTTTATTAGAAACCAAATGCCACTGGCCCGACACAGGCCGTGTTTCGCTAACTTCTTCAGGGGCTAATAGTGGACATAAAAGCTAAAAAACATATAAATATACATATTAATAACACAATCATAAAACATCGAAATACATAAAAAGTCATAAAAAGCCATCAATCTTAGGATGATACCCATTATATAAATAAATAAATAACACACATTGAAAAATAAATCACGTATAAAACCAACTTGTATAATAAAAATCACGTATAAAACCAACATGTATAATAAAAATCAGTTGTATATTGTGATGCAGCAGACCAGCAGGGCTTAGGAGAAAATGTTTTAAACCTGAAAAAAGACATGCACAAGCTGCATTATTCGCAGGAGCCTGATAGGGGGAGCAAGAGGGACCTCTGGAAGACTGAGGATCCATGCCCTACAGGGTGTAACCGAAAGCCAGCCAGCCTCCAATCCAGGAAGAGAGGAACTCCTTTTAAAGGAAGTCAGGAAGACTGGAGGGGTGCAGAGGTACCGCAAGAGACACAGACACCTCAGGACTGGAAAGCACAGGCACAGCTGGACTGGAAGACACAGCCGGACTGGAAGGCACAGCAGGACTGGAAAGGCAGAAGTAGCGGTAAAGCCAGGAGCAGCAAGGAAGGCAGCAGAGAGGTTGCAGGGCCTTCAGAAGCCGGAGGAGCGGCAGGAGCTGCCGGAGTGGCAGAAACTACAGAAGCTGGAGAAACTGCAGAAACTACAGACACTGCTGGAGTGCAGGAAAGAGGTACAGGCCAAAGGAACCTGAAAGGCCAGAGAATACAGAAGGGTCCAGGAGATTCAGGTACACAGAAGCTGCATTGTGAATGCTGTAGGCAGAACCCAAGCCATATTGCTGAATCAAGGCAGAATATTACCAGGAGTAGGCCACAAGCCTCGTCCCAGAGGAAGAAGCAGGAGTTACAAGGTAACCCATACTGTATTGAAGATAGCCCACAGAGGGTTAGCGCATGGAAAGGACAAGAAACAGAAGCTCCCTGTACATGTCCCACTTCGCAAGAGAAAAGGTATGAAAAGTTTTTACTGAATAAGAAACTTTTAAGTAAACCTGCTTTGCATGAAGTGCATGGAAATCCTTGGAAGAAAGAAAGATGTTCACATTGTAAAAATGCTCATGGCCGACGCCCCACGCTAAACTCTAGACACTGGGAGGTCATTCAACATTTGAGGGAGAAACCTGACTATAGCTTGCCGGGAACTGTTGACTCTAGCTCAGATACATTGCAGGAGGAGCCGATGCAAGTGGAAGAGGTAGAGTCCTTGTCAGAAGAAGAAATGGATTGCAGCTATTGTATTACGGGCAGCGTGGAATGCTTGTACAACCAGTGAGCTTTAAAACCGGTGTAAATAGGAATGCTTGTTTTGTAACCTTTTTCTGTGAAGAGAACAGTTTTTCTTTTGAACATGAGTTTTTATTTTTCTACCCTGATGTAAGGATATTTCTGTTGGTGTTTGAAGCCGATCCTTTGAACCTTTGTGCAAACGAGGGAAATAAAGCCTTATTTTTCCCTACACTCGATGACCTTTTGTTCTTTGGGTATTTTTGGTATTCAGGACGCTACCAGGGCTATACAACCCTGGGCCCTAGAAAGAAACACATACCAAACCCAACTTTACTTTTATTTATGTCCGACCTGCCTTGGCCACCCCTAACCACCAGGGCGGCGTTGTGACAATATGCAGAAAAACTATATAGAAACAAATATTAAACCATAAATGTTATTATAATTAACATATAAAAGTTTCAAAAGGAACTAAACTCTCTTAAGCTAAAAGTAACACATACCTGCTTTAATTCTTGAAAGTATATATAGCTACACCTCATAGGAAGAGGAAGAAAACATGTATGGATTAAAAACGTTTAAAAAAAATTTTTAAAAAAATTTGTAATAAAATTTAAGACAGAGAAACAGCGCACATAAATAAGGTACCAAGTATATTGAAGAAGAGAAGTGTATCAGAGGAGTACACCCAAAGAACCATGATTTTTGTTCCCAGGTGCATAAAATACAAAGATATTACATCCGTAAATCTTTACTTCTAGTTTATTACTTTCCAATGCGTGTGAAATAGGAACTCAATCCTATACACTAAGCAGCTAATTGGAAATTCGGTGAGGGCCAACGTCTATACTAAAGAAATAATAAATAAAAATAAATCATATAAGTGCCCAAGAATCCTATGCTCAACAGGGCATCTCATTTTCAGGACATGTAATAATCAATATACAATACCACCATCTAATACACAGGGAGATAGTCTAATAAAATCTGCCTTAAAAGGACTGCCTAGAAAACCACCTCGGCACTCATCTTCTGCAGTCGGCTGTACTTTTGAAAAACTAACTTTTAAAAAAACATCCCAAACGACATAACCATTAATACAAACCTAGTTAAAAATATCAAAAGGTGGTGGTTACCTTTGGTTATCGAACATAAAGGTAGCATCTACAAATTTCAACAATAAAAGTTCTACTGCTTCCGACATCAATACTGAACAGGCAGGCAACAAGCGGCAAAACCGCTCCCACTCAGGGCTAACTCTTAAAAAGCCATACCAAATCATTGTATAAATACATATTAATTTAAAAAAAAACATTTAAAAGAAACTTAATCAGCAAAATTACAGATAGGGGGAGTTGTACTAAAAGATGGCATTTACAAATTTATACCATACTAAAACAATGAAGGGTTCCACTACTGCCGATGTAAAAACAGACGGCAGATGGCAGCCACTCTAAGCTGTTTCCAAAATACTACCAAATTATAAAATGTCAGTTTTTACCTTTTAGATCTTTATCAACAAGCTAGTGGTGGACTTTCAGCACCAATAACTAAAAAGTTTAAAAAATTACATTTAACCATATAAGACAAGAAAGACGCTTACTGCTTTTCCGCCTTCTACAGAATGCAGTTGCTACACAGTTGGCCTATGCTCTGTGTGCACTGTATCATGACGGTCACATACTTGCACAACTGCGCATCTCTGCTCCTCCGAGTATGCTGTGCCATTCCTGCTGTCTGGGCACAGGTTTGCGACGTGTCTTTGGGCATGGTATCATAGGTGTGCATTGCCCCCATTGGCCTTCCCTGGGGCTCTGGGGCTCCCAGCATCAAACTCTGGTGCACTGCCATCGTGTGCAATGATGTCACGTCATATGTGTGTGTCCATGCTTCTCTGCTGTCCAGTTGGACGTTGCTACATCAGTGATTCCATGGGTCCATCATCTCATGTGTGACTTTACGATGTTTCTGTTTGCAGGTGATGCAGGATATGGGTGTCGTGCCTGGTTGCTGACCCCTGTGCGTCTCCCTCAGCCAGGTGCAGAGATGCGGTACAATGAGGCCCATGCCTCCAGCCGCTCAGTCATTGAGCGCACCTTTGGCGTTCTAAAGAGTCGCTTCAGGTGTCTGGATAGGACTGGCGGTGCCTTACAGTATGGACCCCTGACTGTGGCAAAGATCATTCTGGCCTGTTGCATCCTCCACAACATTGCTCTCAGGCACAATGTCCCAGTTGATATTAATGAGGATCTCAGGGAGGATCCTGTGTGCCCTCCTGCACATGGCCGTGGTGACACACGTGAGGGGATGGCGGCCAGGCAACATCTGATTGAGGAGCTCTTCTCCTGTAAGTTCTGCATGTGTGGAGATGTGCTTCTGAGTCACCATGTGTGAGCTGGTCTTTGTGTTTCACGGCACTGTCATGACATGTCTCCATATGTCTCTTGTGTTTCTGGCTCCCCAGGATAGGCTGCTGTGTTCTTGCCTCCCAGGGATAGGCTGCCGATACTGCCCAATGCTGTGGTGCATGTAGGGACTGTGTGTACATCACAGCAACATGCAGGTGACTAGGGTGGGTGGACATACAGGTAGGTGTGCTGTGGTGGCAGCACCACATGACACATATATGTGTTTCCCTCTCCACTGCTCCTCTGGTGTTGCACATGTCTTTGGCCTACCACTCCATCCACCATATGCTCCGTTTGACACACATGTGACCATTGCCTGTGCACATCTTGGGGGTCTACATACTGTACCTGTGCACATGTTACCAGGCTGTGTGTGTCTCCGGACACAGGGCATTGCACTGTTTGGGCACACGTAAAGACCTCACTGCCATTGTGGCATTAGACAACCTCGGTGCACCCATGTTTCCACTTGTCCCTGATTGTCGACAGTCCAGCCAACTTCAGCTTGCGGCATGCTTACCTTGTCTCACGGTGTGTGTCTCTGTGTCTTTGGGATGTGTCTACCTGACGGTACCTTCTGCTCCCCTCTGCCTTTGTCTGTCTCAGGGATGTGTCTGGCCACCTGTCCAGTGATGTTCACCCGTCTCTCTATGCCATTCTGCTTATGCCCTTCTGTACATTGTGTGCATGTGTCATATATTGTTCCCTGACGTGTCTCATGTTTGCTGGCAGGACACTGCACGTCACCATTTTGTTTCCACGCAACAAAGCATTCCTCGGACATACTCCACTAACAGCTGATCGTGAGGACGTGGTGATGGACGCAGTTCATTGACGTCTGCAGCCTCTACTGGGGCCCCTTGTGCCCTTGCCTGACTCTGGCTTTCCCCATCAGTCCAATGCTATAACTTTCAGGTAGGTTTCACCTTCCCTCCTCTGGGACATACGCCATGTGCAGATGCTGCATTTGGCCTGTTAGTAACAACGTGCATTTCTGTGGTATCTCTGTGCACCACCACTGCTGGACATGCTGTGGACCTCTGGGATGCCTGTGTGACATGGGCATTTACATGACCATGTTGGGATTGTGTCCTGGTCTGCAGGGTCATCTCCTGCTGTGGTCCAGATGCACTATGCTGTGTGTTGTGGTTGTGTCATGTTGTAGTGTTTAAGCATTCATGATGCACATATTGTGATGTCACTGTGTCCTTTGTGACCTGATGGTGGGTGTGGGTGTGCCCTTCCCTTCCCTTATTTCTACCCCTTTCCACACAGGACACAGCCAACAAACATGGCACATCTACCACACTTCATCTGGAGCCCCATCAGCCACATTTGTTTGGACACAGCACCTCTGTGAAACTGTCCCTGGGTGTTGTTGCCACTGGGAGATGGATCTCTGCGAGTTGGACACAGGCCTTTTTTGGACCTCATTGTTGGCCTGCTATGTTGACTGTCACTGGGAGAACTGACACACACCGTCGCTGCCATGAAGTGTCTGGGTGTTTCGTTGATTGCAGCTGGGGGGATCACCTTTGCATTGTTGTGGAACATTGACACATCACTGGGGACGTTGCATGGTCCCTGTTGACTTTGCATGCTTCAACCTGGGTCTGTGGGGTGTTGGGGATGATGACTGATGTGCATATGGTGGGGGTGGGCGCTGTGGGGACGTGTCGTGCTGCCACCCTCCTCATCGCATCTTACAGTCTGGTTTGGACAGGTGGCGGAAAGGGGGCCAGGGGTTGGGGATACAACGGTGGTGTGGGAGGCAGGGTGGTTGGGGTCCACGGGCAGCACCAGGTAGGTGGCCTCGCAACATGGCTTGGATGTGTGTTGGCGACGGTGCTGTCTCCTTACGGTGCCTCCTCAGGTGCCCTATAACGTGCCCTATGAGGCACCCTACCAATCGCCCTATGGGGTCCCCATAGGGGACATTATGGGGTGCCTTGGCAGACAGTGCACTTTATAATGTGCCCTCTGCAATGCCTTATGTGGCACATTAGGTTACGGCCCTGTGAGGGTGTGTTTGCTTGCAGCACTAATTAAAATTAACAAACCAAATGCTTCTGACAGCACTGAATTTAAGTAGAAGGTGATGTCTCCGCCAGCTTTACTCATTAGACCCACAGGTGTATTGAACTCATGAACCCTGCGCCATCAGTCAGTGTATTAACCATTGTGCTGTAGCTCTGGATGCCTTACTAAGCACCTTTTCATGCACCTTATCGGGGACCCTGTTGGGCTACTGTCAGTGGCTACTCTGTGCCAGTGAGACACACGGTCAGTTCCCCCTACCAGGCCGAGGTGCTGTGGGGGTGCATACCCCATCTTGTGTTCATCTATAGACTGCAGATCTGCATGTGCAGTGCACCATGGGTATGAGTGGGTTAACCCAAATCCTGGCCACCACAGCAGACAGTTTGTGTGGTGACCTGACGTCCTTCAGCTGCCAGCCAGGGATTTGTTAGTGCTGGGGAAACAGGCATCTGGCTAGTCTGTCTCCACGTATTCATAGATAAAGCAACAATGTTCTGCAAAATGTCTGACGTATCTTATCCGGTCAGATATTAGCAACAGACCTAGGAGAAGTGTATCTGAAAATAGAATCAGCTCCTCAAATGACATCAGAAAAACACGCAAGGAGACCTCTGAGAGAGCTTTCTCGTTTGCTGCGACTTACATCTGGAACTCCCTACCTAATGATCTGAGAGCAGCTCAGGACATCAAAGACTTTAGAAAACAACTGAAAACAGTTTTGTTTACGGAGCACTACGGTCATGCAATCAACTAATTAATTTTTAAGAAAGCAATTATTTATATATACATTGTACAATAGCTCACTTTATAGTATAGCTCATAATATATATATTGCACCTTTTCCCAAGACATTTAATCATATATTTACAAACTATGTATATATTATCACAGATTGTTTCACTATTACTTATTTTCTCTTTTGTTAAACCGCTTTGATTATATGATAAGGCGGTATAAAAATCCAATTAAATAAATAAATAAATAGTAAGTTGAGTGTTTCCTTGGATTTTGCCAGTAGCTTTCAGTGTTTGACAAGGTCGGTGATGTTATTGGGCTTTTTGTTTTTGGTAATGATCTTGACCTTGGTCTTGATCGTGTTTGCCATATGCCCTTGTTTGCTGAGACCTTGGTTTGTTTGATTGGCAGGGATTCTGGGTTTGTACGTAGAGAACCTGTTGTTGATCTGGAGTGCGACTTTTGAACATTTGACAGTTATACTCCATAGGTTGCCAGCATCGTTATTAGGGATTTGCTAGTCACACTAGCGATATAGCCCACTAGTTACTTCACTACCTGTGAAGCCAGATGTCATGGTTTGGAGCCCACAGTGGGGTTATTTGGTGGGGCTGTATGAGGCATATTCTTTTTGTTATTTGAAGTGGTGCTGCCAGCTACATCACCCTCACAGTGCTGTCTCCTTACGGTGCCTCATCAGGCACCCTTTCACGTGCCCTGTGAGGCACTCTTTGATGCGCCCTGTGGGGTGGCCCATAGGGGGCATTCTAGGGTGCCTTGGCGGACAGTGCACTTTATAATGTGCCCTCTGGGGTGCCTTATAGGGTGCCTTATGCAGCACCTTAGGTTATGGCCCCGTGAGGGTGTGTTTGCTGGCAGCACTAATTAAAGTTAACAAAATAACTGCTTCTGACAGCACTGATTTAAGGTAAACAGTGATGTCTCCGCCAGCTTTACTCATTAGACCCACAGGGGGATTGAACTCATGACCCCTGCACCATTAGTCAGTGCATTAACCATTGTGCTGTAGCTCTGGTTGCCTTGCTAGGCACCTTTTCATTCACCGTATAGGGCACCCTGTTGGGTTACTGTCTGTAGCTACTCTGTGCCAGTGAGACACACGGTCAGTTCCCCCTACTAGGCCGAGGTGCTGTGGGGGTGCATACCCCATCTTGTGTTCATCTATAGACTGTAGATCTGCATGTGCAGTGCACCATGGGTGTGAGTGGGTTAACCCAAATCCTGGCCACCGCAGCAGACAGTTTGTGTGGTGACCTGACATCCTTCAGCAGCCAGCCAGGGATTTGTTAGTAGCACTAGCGCCGTGGCCCACTAGTTACTTCACTGCCTGTGGAGCCAGGGATCATGGGTTTAATCCCACAGTGGGGTTTTTTGGTAGGGCTGTCTGAGGCATTTTCTTTTTTTAATTTAAATTGGTGCTGCCAGCAACAAACCCTCACAGTGCTGTCTCCTTACGGTGCCTCATCAGGCGCCCTATACAGTGCCCAATGCGGGACCCTATACTGCACCCTGTGGGGTGGCCCATAGGGGACATTCTAGGGTGCCTTGGCGGACAGTGCACTTTATAATGTGCCCTCTGGGGTGCCTTATAGGGTGCCTTATGCGGCATCTTAGGTTACGGCCCTGTGAGGGTGTGTTTGCTGGCAGCACTAATTAAAATTAACAAACAAAATGCTTCAAACAGCACTGATTTTGAGTAAATGGTGATGTCTCAGCCAGCTTTATGCATTAGACCCACAGGGGGATTGAACTCACATCCCCTGCACCATTAGTCAGTGTATTAACCATTGTGCTACAGTTCTAGACACCTTGCTAGACACCTTATCAGACGCCTTATGGGCGCGTGTTGCGTGGCGCTCTACATGATGTTTTTTAACGCTCGTTAGGCTATGGCACCTGGTAACGCGCGTTATCGATAACGATGTACCGGCCATGTCCTTATTTGGGATTTCTGCCTGTACCGCGGATCCTAACGCGAATCACACTAACGCAGTTTAGTAAACATGCCCCTTAGTCTCTCTCCCTGAAACTAAATGAGCTATTTAAGAGTAGCTAGTATGAGCGAACCCGTCTATGTGGCAAAATAGTGGGAAGACTCTTAAATAGAGGTGACAAGCCAAACAAATTTAGTGATAGCTGGTTACTCAATAAACAAGTTTTAGCTTGACCTTAAACCTTATCAAAATAATAAAAATACAGATTAAAGTTCAAGAGTTATTCATAAGAGGTACAGCTCTCATGAAAAAGAAAACAACCTACAAGACTGGGTAATGATTATAATGTACTCCGCACACCTAGTAGGCAGAAAAGCAGCCATCTACAAGAAAGCGTCATAGCTCACACTGTATTCAAAATTCTAATAAAAACATCAAAACCCATAACAAATAATTGAGTTAGACCATACAAATGGATAAATTAATACTAGAATTAGTAATAAGAAAACATGATTTTCTCTGTGCGAACCCGTAAATCAGATCGAACTAGTCCCTGATAATAACCGACCCTATCAATGGAAATAAATACTAAAAATAAACAAGAAAAACATTAAACACTAACTCGTTAACCCCACACAGGCTCACAATAAGAAAGACAAAAAGACAAAGAAGGAACTCAGCAAACAAAACCTCGCCTGTTTACCAAAAACATCGCCTCTAGCAAAACTAATATTAGAGGTACTGCCTGCCCAGTGATAACATTCAACGGCCACGGTATTTTGACCGTGCAAAGGCAGCATGATCACTTGTCTTCTAAATAAAGACTGCAAAACGAAGGTCTAACTATCTCCTTTGTCTACTCAATAAAATTGATTTTCCAGTACAAAAACTGTGATTACACAACAAGATGAGAAGACCCTATTGAGCTTAAAACACACTAGAAAGTGCAACAATATTTATCAATTTCCTACACTAATTCCACACTGTTTTTGGTTGGGGCGACCACGGAGAATATTTATCCTCCGAGATGACATGCCAGGAAAACAATCCAAAACCGCAGAAAACTGACATAATTGACCCAATTAACTTTGACCAACGAACCAAGTTACCCTAGGGATAAGAGCGCAATCCTCTTCAAGAGCCCATATCGACAAGAGGGCTTATGACCTCGATGTTGGATCAGGATAACCTGACAGTGGAACCGCCGTCAAAGGTTTGTTTGTTCAACAATTAAAATCCTACGTGATCTGAGTTCAGACCGGAGCAATTCAGGTCAGTTTCTATCTGTTATGCAATTTTTTCTAGTACGAAAGGACTGAAAAAACATGGCCAATGCAACATACATGCCATCAAAAAACTAATGAAATCAACTAAATAAAACACAAAACATACCTCAAAATAAGAGGCTGCTTGAGTGGCAGAGCCTGGTAATTGCAAAAGACCTAAGATCTTTAGACCAGAGGTTCAAATCCTCTCTCTAGTAATGTTATCCATAATTATCAATCCATTAACACTCATCATTCCTATCTTACTATCCGTAGCCTTTCTTACACTCGTCAAACAAAAAATCCTAGGTTATATACAATTACGAAAAGGCCCAAACATTGTAGGGCCTACAGGCCTTCTCCAACCAATTGCAGATGGATTAAAACTATTTATTAAAGAACCAGTACGCCCATCAACATCATCACAAACAATATTTATTATAACACCAATACTAGCCCTAACACTAGCTATAATATTATGATCCCCTATATCAATACCCTCGCCAATCCTAGACATAGAGATAGGATAAATAATAGTCCTAAGTTTAACAAGCCTGGCAGTATATTCTATTTAAGGCTCAGGATGAGCCTCAAACTCAAAATATGCCCTAATCGGCGCGCTACGCACCGTAGCACAAACAATTTCTTATGAAGTTACTCTTGGACTAATTTTACTTTCTACAATCCTACTTTCAGGCAGCTTTACCCTATACATCTATATGTACGCCCAATTTGACTTCTACTACCAACCTGACCAATAGCTGCAATATGATTCATCTCAACACTAGCAGAAACAAACCGAGCCCCATTTGACCTAACAGAGGGAGAATCAGAACTTTGTATCCGGCTTTAACATAGAATATGCAGGTGGCCCATTTGCACTATGTTTTTTTAGCTGAGTACTCAAATATCCTAATAATAAACACCCTATCAACAATCATCTTTTTTTCCCCCACTCAAAACTTTATTAACCCAGAAACAATCACAATCAACCTATTAATAAAAGCAACATTATTATCAATAATATTCTTATGGGTCCATGCATCATACCCACGATTTCGATACGATCAACTAATGCACCTAGTATGAAAAAACTTCCTACCCCTAGTACTCTCCACCACACTACTATACATCTCTATACCAATTTCTCTCTCAGGAGTCCCCCCACAATTGTAGGCTATGTGCCCGAAAAATAAGGGTTACTTTGATAGAGTGAACAATAGGGGTTTAAACCCCCTCATATCCTTAGAAAAATAGGACGCAAACCTATACATAAGAGATCAAAACTCCTTGGGCTCCCGATACACCACCTTCTAGTAAGGTCAGCTAAAAAAGCTTTCGGGCCCATACCCCAAAAATGATAGTTAAAACCCATCCCTTACTAATGAACCCATATGCCCTATCAATTATACTATCTAGCCTTGCCACAGGAACAATTATTGTCCTATCAAGCTCCCACTGACTATTGGTGTGAATCGGATTAGAAATCAACACCATAGCAATTATCCCCCTTATAAACCAACAACTCCACCCACGATCAACAGAAGCTACAATAAAATACTTCCTCATCCAAGCAGTTGCCTCAGCACTTATTCTATTTTCAACAACAACAAATGCATGACTTACAGGTCAATGAGAAATAAAAGAACTATTACACATATAAGCAAATATAATCACCATCGCCCTAGCAATAAAACTCGGATTAGCCCCAATACACTTCTGATTACCAGAAGTCCTACAAGGAATTGAACTAACCACAGGACTTATTTTATCAACATGACAAAAAATTGCCCCAATAACAATAATTTACATAACCTACAATACACTAAACTCATCTCTATTAACATCCATGGCAATCATGTCCACAATTATCGGCGGATGAGGTGGCCTAAACCAAACGCAACTCCGAAAAATTATAGCCTACTCATCAATCGCCTACCTTGGATGAATAATGGCCGTAGTAACCATGTGCCCAAACCTAATATTATTAAATTTCATAATCTATCTAGTCATAACATCATCAATATTCTTAACAATAAAATATTTAAAAACAACATCAATCAGCCTACTATCTATATCGTGATCTAATGCACCAACAATAGCAGCCATTTCATCACTAACGCTACTATCCTTAGGTGGATTACCGCCAACTTCAGGATTCATACCAAAATGATTAATTCTACAAGAACTGACCAAACATACCATAATCACAGCAACAATCTTGGCCATATCATCATTACTCAGCCTATTTTTTTATTTACGACTAACCTATACAATAACCCTAACAAACTCCCCAAATACATCAAATGCTACAACTACCTGACGACATAAATCAAACCAAATATCAATGCTCTACTCACTCATAACCATTATAACAATCTTACTTCTACCAGTTACACCAAACCTACTCCCACTATAGAAACTTAGGATACACAGACCAAGGACCTTCAAAGCCCAAAGTAGGAGTTTAACCCTCCTAGTTTCTGATTAAGACCTGCAGGACTCTTATCCAACATCTTCTGAATGCAACCCAGACACTTTATTTAAGCTAAAACCTTTTAAATTGATGGGCTTTTATCCCATGACCTTTTAATTAACAGCTAAACGCTCAACCCAGAGAGCTTCAATCTATTTTCTCCTGCCGCCTGGGGAAAGGCGGGAGAAAGGCCAGAAAGGATTTTTATCCTGTTTTTTAAGATTTGCAATCTTATGTGAAATTCACCACAAGGCTGGTAAAAAGAGGGCTCTATCCTCTGTCGTCGGGACTACAAACCGCCGCTTACTCAGCCATTCTACCTGTGACAATAACTCGCTGATTATTTTCAACAAACCATAAAGATATCGGCACTCTCTATTTAATCTTCGGTGCCTGAGCAGGAATAGTAGAAACTGCCCTTAGTCTGCTTATCCACGCAGAATTAAGCCAACCTGGGACTCTCCTGGGAAACAATCCAATCTATAATGTTATTGTAACTGCCCATGCATTCTTATAATTTTCTTTATAGTCATACCGATTATGATCGGCGGCTTTGGAAATTGATTAGCACCTCTAATAATTGGCGCCCCAGACATAGCATTTCCTCGAATAAACAACATGAGTTTCTGATTATTACCCCCATCATTTCTCCTTTTACTAGCCTCATCTGGCGTAGAAGCAGGAGCTGGCACAGGTTGAACAGTCTACCCTCCACTAGCTGGCAACTTAGCCCATGCGGGCGCATCAGTTGACCTTACTATCTTCTCACTCCACTTAGCAGGGATATCATCAGTCCTCGGGGCAATTAATTTTATCACCACTATCATCAACATAAAACCACCTGCTGTGTCACAATATCAAACTCCACTATTTGTTTGATCGGTTTTAATAACAGCAGTATTACTATTATTATCTCTACCAGTACTAGCAGCTGGCATCACAATACTCCTCACAGAACGTAACTTAAATACTACTACCTCCTTCGATCTGGCTGGCAGCGGGGACCCAATCCTTTACCAACACCTATTTTGATTCTTTGGTCACCCTGAAGCCTATATTTTAATTCTTCCTGGGTTTGGTATGATTTCACCCATTGTAACATACTACTCTGGTAAAAAAGAACCATTTGGTTACATGGGTATAGTATGAGCTATAATATCCAACGGACCTCTTGGATTTATCGTATGGGCTCACCATATATTTGCAGTTGGCATAAATTTTGATACTCTAGCATATTTCACATCAGCAACAATAATTATTGCTATCCCTACTGGAGTAAAAGTATTTAGCTGATTAGCAACCCTACATGGAGGGGCAATCAAATGAGATGCAGCTATGCTTTGATCATTACGTTTTATCTTTCTATTCACTGTCGGTGGATTAACTGGCATCGTTCTAGCCAACTCGTCTCTAGACATTGTACTCCATGACACATACTACGTAGTAGCCCACTTCCACTATATCTTATCCACAGGTGCAGTATTTGCAATTATAGGGGGTTTTATCCATTGGTTCCCACTATTCTCTGGTTACACCCTACACAACACATGAACAAAAATCAATTCTGGAGTTATGTTTGCTGGAGTAAACATAGCCTTCTTCCCACAACATTTTTTAGGCCTTGCAGGAATACCGCACGATACTCAGATTACCCTGATGCATATACACTATGAAATTCTGTCTCATCAGTTGGATCATTAATTTCACTAGTCACTGTCATTATAATAATATTTATTACACAGGTACACTACCAAAAAACTGCCTCCAGTTTTGCAACTGATTCCTATAGATTTTGGGGTGCTGAATCCAGGAAAAATAGCCAAAATGTTCCATCACGTCATGTTTTCTTGCAAAATTAGATTTCTTACCCATATAAGGAATGTTCACATAATTTCTTTTTAGCCGACTGCAGTTTATTTTCTTGGCCCAAAATAGAGGTTGTAATGGTTAACTAACTAGAAACACTCCCTCATGATATTTTAGAGTGTTTTGTATTCATTTTATACATTAACAGGACAATTGGGAGGCGGGGGGCTAAATCCAGTACTCGCGCTGGCGCATGTTCTTTCCTGTTCGCCTCGCCTCGTTCGCTCGCTCAAACACGGTGGTTGCGACATGAACGTTCCTGTCAAATTTCAGTTTCTTGCAAGTTCATTATTACCTTTTGTTTGCTCAGTCGTAATCCAGCTTTATTCCGAAGTGGTTCACTACAGTTGTAGTTTGCAGTGATGTGTATTTGTGATGGCTCACAGAGCCAGAGGTTGCGTCAACTCTCCGGACAGTTTTTGTTTTATTTGTGGGGAATATACCGTGAAAAAGCGGCAGAGGAACATTTCTGCATTTATTAAAAAAGTATATTTCGCCTATTTCGGTTTGAAGTTAGGCGATCAAGACAAACCGTGGGCTCCTCACAAAGTGTGCAAGACATGTGAGGAAGATCTACGCTTATGGATGAAAGGTAAAAAACAAGCATTTCGTTTCGGAATACCTATGATGTGGCGTGAACAAAGAGACCACAGCAGTGACTGCTATTTTTGCTCTTGCATTGTGAAGGGATACAACTTAAAAAATAAGAACGTAATAAGTTACCCCAACCTTCCCTCAGCAATTAGGCCTATACCTCATAGCAACGAAGTACCTGTGCCTGAACCACCAAAATCTTTGGATCATATTTGTGTGGACGGTTCTGATCATGATGAGACTCATCAGATGGCTTTTCCCGATGAGTCCAGTACTTCCGAGTTTGAAACTGAACCAGATCCGAAACCTGAACTTTTCTCTCAAGCTGAATTGAATGATTTAGTCCGGGATTTAGGACTCCCAAAAGATGCTGCCCAACTGCTAGGTTCTCGGCTTAAACAGAAAAATCTATTGTCACCAGGAACAACTTTTTATTGGTACCGCAACCGCGAGACACAATTTTTGAAGTATTTCAGCAAAGAGGAAGATTTGGTATTTTGCAACGATATATACGGAGTGATGGAAAAGTTTAAACTCAAGTATGATCCTGCTGAATGGCGGCTGTTCATTGATTCGTCAAAAGACAGCATAAAAGGTGTTCTTCTTCATAATGGCAACACATTCGCTTCAGTTCCTATTGCTCACTCTGTTATTCTCCAAGAAAAATACGAGAATTTGGCCCTGATTCTTCAGAAGATTCGTTATGATGAGCATAAGTGGATGATTTGTGGAGACTTTAAAATTCTATTGTCCAAGAAGTAGGCAGTACTCACGTTAACAGTACAAACACAGTCCAAGACGTGAGGGTAGTGGAAGACAATTTTATTTACTCACAAACCTAGGCAACCCGACACAGGCCGTGTTTCGTAACCTTCGTCAGGGGTTGTAAGGTAAATTACTAAAACATAGAGACATAATATATTAAATGAAGGAACAAACAAATTGATCTAACAAAACATAGAAACACAGTAAAAACATAATATTAAAAAAATATATAATGATAATAATAATAGATAAAATAAATAAAATAAATCATATAATATAATATAAATTATAATAGTGTTGGAACGCTATAAATATAAAATATTATAAAAAATATAATAAATATTGGTAAAGTTAAAATAAAAATGAATACATATAAACACATTAAATAAGTGTAACAAGCATAAAATAAACCTCTATACGTATTAGTTATGGTATAATAATAACTTATAAGCACAATAAATAAGTAAGACAAACTAGGAGATAAAGAGTGGACCTCTATATAAACTAGTTATAATATAATAATGACATTAAAAACATATAGATATACATTAAAAAAGATAATTTAAATAATAAATAATAATAATCACAATAAAATAATATAGTAATAATTAAAACTATACTATCAAAATTATCTATTCATGTATATACAACCACAAAAATTGATAATGATTAAAAAATGATTAAAAAATAAGAGCGTGCAGCAGGAGCGAACAAATCTAGTTAATCTGATACATATATCTTATGAGGAGGAGAGGATATCTAAAAACAATTACAAATCATCCCAAATTTAAAATTTGTATAATAAAAATGATGATAATGGATCAATTAAAAGAAAATTATAAATAGAAAATATAAATGTTACTAAAAAACATAAATTTATAATAATCTGATGATAAAATTAAGTTAATAAAATTAAACTCAAATTAAAATTAATAAATAGAAACCACACATTAGAACCATACATTCGTGAAAAATATTTTATAAACAAATGAAATAGAGTTAAATTAAATAAATTAGACAATTGTGCATAGACAGAATCTGCTCCTATTGTAAACCTGTCTAGTATTCTATTGAGTAACCAATTAAAAGTAGTTTCATAAAAAATATAAAATATATATATACATTGTAAAATTATTCAAAATTATATATGTATATATAATTCTCTTATATATATAATTTAAAAATATATATAGATTTGTGGAGACTTTAAAATTCTATCCATGCTATTAGGGCAGCAATCCGGTTTCACCAAATATCCCTGCTTCCTTTGCTTGTGGGATAGCCGGGCCCGCGACCTACACTGGGGGAAAAAAGACTGGCCAATTCGGGAGTATTTGAGACCCGGTGAGAAAAATGTTCTTCATGAGAGCTTGGTACCTCGTGATAAAATTCTATTACCACCTCTCCACATTAAGTTGGGTCTCATTAAGCAATTCATCAAGTCCCTTCCAAAAGATGGTGAGTGCTTTCGGTACCTTTGCTCAAAGTTCCCCCGACTTTCTGAAGCAAAGCTAAAGGAAGGAGTGTTTGTTGGCCCTGATATAAGGAAACTCATTTCAGATGGAGCATTCGCTGAAACGATGTCTGAGAAGGAAAAAGAAGCCTGGGATTCCTTCAAGGATGTTGTTCTCAAATTCTTGGGGAACAGGCGGGATGAGAACTATAAGGATATTGTTGCCAGGATGCTCAATGCCTTCAAAGAACAAGGCTGTAACATGAGCCTGAAAGTCCATTTCTTGCACTCCCATGTGAACTACTTTCCCGAAAACCTGGGGGCGTACAGTGAAGAACAAGGTGAAAGGTTTCACCAGGACATCAAGGACACAGAGAGAAGGTACCAAGGAAGATGGAACACCACTATGATGGCTGATTTCTGCTGGTTGCTGCTGCGGGAAACCCCAGATGAAAAATACGCCAAGCAGTGCACCAAGAGAAGCATTCGGGGGAAGAAGAAACGGGCCCACCAGGAGATTGATTGACCCAAGAATGACTTTAAAATCTAAACTGTGTTGACAAATATCGTGTTTTTACTAAACTTTGAAATAAAAATTTGCTAGTTATTACCACAGTGTCGGATCTCATTTATTAGAATTTTATTTTCACACCATCAGGTGTTTGTCTTCATGTATTGCAATGGTGCGGTTTGCGTTTTCTATTCTTACATACATACCTGTACAACATTTTTTTCACATTTCTTTGCTTTGCTTTGTGTCTAACCTCGCTCTTATATGCTCAATGTTTGTGCACATGTATGTGGCTGTTTTAAGTGCAGACAATTTTGCTACCATCACAGTGTGTTTTGTTGACATTACTCTATTCTTATGTGCTGCCTTGTTACAATTTTCTTTATTCTTATTTGAATAACTACTAAACAATTAGTATAAAGAATTCATCCAAGAAACTTTTATCTCGATCGCACTCAATCTGAAACGTTCACCTCAAACTGCTAACCCAATGTAGCAAAACATCTGTACGTGATGGAGCAAATTGGTTACCAGATTTGGATTCAGCGCACCAAAAAACGTAAAAATCAATCGAAACATTAGAGGCAGTTTAAAAAAAATTTTTTTTAGTGTACCTGTGTTATCTGAGAAGCATTCTCAGCTAAACGAGAAGTCCTAACTACATGACTAACAATAACAAATGTAGAGTGACTACATGGCTGCCCTCCACCTTATCACACATATGAAGAACCAGCATTTGTACAAATACAAAAAGGGTAGGAATCAAACCCACATTTAATTAATTTCAAGCCAATTACACAACCACTATGCCTCCTTTTTCATAAGACGTTAGTAAAGCATTTACATTATTTTGTCAAGATAAAATCACGAGTAAGACCCACGTACATCTTCATGGCACAACCATCACAACTAGGATTCCAAGATGCAGCATCACCAGTTATAGAAGAACTACTTAATTTTCATGATCACACTCTAATAATTGTATTCCTAATTAGTACTCTAGTCCTCTATACAATTACAATCACAATAACAACAAAACTAACCAATACTAACACGATAGACGCTCAAGAAGTAGACTTAATTTGAACAGTCCTGCCAGCAATTATTATAATCACAATCGCCCTGCCCTCACTGCGAATCCTTTACCTTATAGACGAAATTAATAACCCACACGTTACAGTAAAAGCAATTGGCCATCAATGATATTGAACATATGAATTTACTGATTTTAATATATTATCATTTAATTCGTATATAACCCCCTCCGACTATCTCGACCCTGGAGAATTCCGACTACTAGAAATAGATAATCGTATGGTAACTCCAATAGAACTACCAGTTCGAGTAATAATCTTAGCAGAAGACGTACTCCACTCATGAGCTATCCCGTCCCTTGGTGTAAAAACAGATGCTATCCCAGGACGCCTAAACCAAACTACACTTACAGCCTCACGACCAGGTATCTATTAAGGACAATGCTCTGAAATTTGCGGGGCAAACCATAGCTTTATACCTATCGTTGTGGAATCTACACCATACTTTGAATTCCTAACCTGAACTACACTAGTAGAACTCTCACTAAGAAGCTAATACGGACAGCACTAGCCTTTTAAGCTAGCACAAGTGACTTACCAATCACCCTTAGTGATATGCCACAATTAAATCCATCCCCCTGATTTCCAGTTTTCCTACTTTCCTGAGTAATTCTAACAACCATTATTATCCTAAAAACAATGAAGCACCAGCTTATAAATGACATTTTAACAGAAACTCAAACTAAAACACCATCCCCGTGAAACTGACCATGACATTAGCACTTTTCAATCAATTTATAAGCCCAACACTCCTATACATCCCAATAATTTTATTATCAATAACCCTACCATGAGTTTTAATTACAAACCAACCCAAAAAATGAACAATAAATCATCTAACAACCCTTCAATCCTGATTCCTATTTAACTTCACAAAACAATTAATAGCCACTATGAACATAAAAGGCCAAAAATGGACACTTTTATTAACCCCCCTGATAGTATTCCTTATCCTTACAAACCTACTCAGCCTCTTATCATACACGTTCACCCCAACCACTCAATTATCAATAAACATAGCTCTAGCAATCCCAATATGACTAGCTACCATCCTCCTTGGTATGCGACACCAAATAACCACATCCCTGGGCCACCTCCTTCCCGAAGGAACACCAACACTCCTGATCCCACCTCTAGTTTTAATTGAAACAATCAGCCTATTTATTCGTCCACTGGCCCTAGGCGTACGACTTACAGCCAACCTAACCGCCGGCCACTTACTCATTCAACTAATCTCAACAGCGTCACTACTCCTAATACCAATAATGCCAACCATTTCATTTATTTATTTTTATTTATTTATTAACAATTCTTATATACCGCACTATTAGACATCAGTGCGGTTTACATTGAACAGAAAACATCCGACAGTTTACATATGTCTGGTCAGTTACATTTAACAGGAAGTATAACTTGGCGAAAATAGGGGAAACTAAATACAATGGAGGGTTATCTGATAAGGGATATCATGGTTAACTATATACAAAGGTGGTACAATAGTACTTGGAACTGCTTGTTATTTCATTGAGAAGTTGGCCTGTTATGAGGGTCTGTTTGTTTGACCACTCAAGCTATTCGCCTGGGGGTTATGTTCGGAGCTGTCATTGAGATATTTAAGGAAGAGGAAATGTTTACTACTACTACTTTACTACTACTTTAATTCTTCTCATACTTACGATCCTGGAACTATCAGTTGCAATAATCCAGGCATACGTATTTGTCCTATTATTAACTCTATATCTTCAAGAAAACATCTAATGGCACATCAGTCACACGCTTTCCATATAGTAGACCCCAGCCATGACCACTCACAGTCGCAATCGCTGCACTAATATTGACCTCAGGCCTAACAATATGATTCCACTTCAGCTCAACAAAAATTGTATTTGCCAGCTTAATCATCCTATTATTAACAATATACCAATGATGACGAGACATTATCCGAGAAAGTACATTTCAAGGACACCACACACAGACTGTTCAAAAGAGCCTTCGATACGGGATATTTCTTTTTATTACATCAGAAGTCTTTTTTTTCCTGTTTTTTTGAGAATTTTACCAAGCAAGCCTTGCACCAACCATTGAACTAGGAGAATGCTGACCACCAACAGGAATTCTACCACTAGATCCACTATTAAACACAGCCATACCTCTTGCCTCAGGTGTTACAGTAACATGAGCTCACCATAGTATCATATCAGGTAATCGAAAAGAAGCAATCCAATCACTCACACTAACAATCCTACTCGGTCTGGACTTCACACTACTACAAGCCATAGAATACTACGAAACCTCTTTCGCCATCTCTGATGGCATTTATGGATCAACATTCTTTGTAGCAACAGGCTTTCATGGCCTACACGTGATCATTGGCTCAACCTTCCTCACAATCTGCCTAATACAACAAATTATATTTCACTTTACATCACAGCACCACTTTGGATTTGAAGCAGCCACATGATATTGACACTTTGTGGACGTAGTTTGATTATTCCTATACGTGTCAATCTACTGATGAGGATCATACTTCCCTAGTATACACAATACCAATGGCTTCCAACCATTAAATCTTAGTTTAAACCTAAGGAGAAGTACATGACAATAACCACGATCTCCATAACAACTGGACTTATTATTATTTTAATACTCATCGCATTCTGACTCCCCATTATAAACCAAGACTTAGAAAAACTTTCACCATATGAATGCGGCTTCGGCCCATTAGGATCAGCCCACCTGCCATTTTCAATGTGGTTCTTTCTAGTTGCCATCTTATTTCTCCTATTTGACTTAGAAATCGCACTACTTCTCCCAACCCCATGAGCAAACCAATTAAATACCCCATCAACCTCTGTCTTTCTAGCAATAGCTATCCTCCTACTACTCACACTCGGCCTAATCTATGAGTGACTCCAAGGTGGTCTTGAATGGGCAGAACACGCCCCGATGCTAACCGGATAGCATCGGGGCACGTAGGGGACATAGGAATATTCAATGGCACTAACTGTGTAGGTGCCATTCCTGTCTAAGCCATTTACATGGTTTATAGACTGTAAACCATGTAAATGCCTTTCAAATATTGAGCTTGTAGTGTCTAAAGTACTTTGCACAGGCAACGGCTGTTTATACTGTAATAGCAAGCCTTCTCCAGAAAATGAAGCATGCAGCTAACAAACACACATCTTGCATACAACCAAAAAAACAAGAAAAGGAACACATGCAGGGACCTACTGATTCTCTATTAGTGAGCATGTGTCTCATGACTAGGGCATATGGCAATTAGCAAGACTATGTAATGCGCTAATACGATTTCCTGAGCATACCCCAGAGGGTGTGTTCTGATGACATATTCCAGGACTTTTAGACACTGACCAACAGAGAATTTCAGAAAGGAGAAGAGAGGGAATTCAAGATACTTTTTTACTAAATTTTGCTAAGGTTCTGCAGTTAACACATTTTAACACATAGTAAGTGAAAAGCCTCCATATTTTCTATCAGGGGTGTGACCAGCATGTTCTGGCAGCTAATGTGCGAATGCATACATTAACATGTAGCACAATTAATGGGAGAACAGCTCCTGTTGCTGCTCCTTCAATCTGTGGTGTCCTCCAGCTCTGCCTCTTTGTCCTGCCTATCCTGGAAGTGATGCGACTGTGTGAAATGCAGGTAATACTGGAACTTAAAACAGTTGTTCCTGTGGTGTTTTGCGCTGCAGGTGTGCGCCTTTGGCGTGTGCCCAAGGAACAGGTCATACTACTTGGGCAAGCTCCTTGGGGCAACTCTTGTCTCGCTGACCATCCCGCACTACTCCTATTGCTCCATCTGCTCCTTGGGCTCTGACAACCCTCTGCCGTACTTCGGGTAAGTTCCTCACTGTTCTCCTTCTCCTCTGCCTGCCCCTCGCTCTCTTACGCCCTCTCGGGTGCATTATGTCCTCCATCCCAGCCACTACCTGCCCTCCCTCTCCTTTTCTCGGTCCTTCTTCTTCCACTAGGAACCTGGTTAATCTCATTACCTGTTTCTCAGCGCCCCTTTCCTTTTCTCCTTCATCGTCCTCCTTTTGGTCTCAAACCCCCTTTGCGTCTCCCTCTCCCCTTATGCTCGCTCTCCTCAATTGCAGGTTCCTGAGTTCCAAGTCCCTTCTTGATCTCCTTTTCCATATTCTCTATGCCCTTCACGTCCCTGAGACTTGGCTTCAAGAGGGGGAGGAACCCCTCCTGAACTGCTGCCTTCCCCCTGGCTTCTCCATCTTATCCATCTCCTGGCATGGCCATAGTGGTAGGGGTGTGGTGGTGCTCCATCGTTTCTCCCTCTCCCTTAGCGAGGTCTCCTCGCTGGCTCTCCACTATCCAGAGGACTTGCTGCTATGTCTCGATATTTCCTCCCCTCTCTACTTTCTCCTTATCTATGCTCCTTCCTCCCTTTCGGCCCAACTCTGGGATGCCCTTCTTCTTACTCTCTTGGAAGCCTCTCTCTTGTACCCTCGCCTCTTGATCCTTGGTGATTTCAACATTCATTTAGACTCTTCTTGATCCCGCAATGCCTCATTCCTCTCCCTCCTTGCTGATCTCTCACTCTGTCAACATGCCCATTGTCCCACCCATACCGCTGGCTATACCCTTGACCTTATTATCTCTCCCTCTGATCTCCTTATTCTTATCCCTTCCAGCCTTTCAATGTTCCTAGTCCCCTGGTTCAACCATTTTTGTCTTCGATTTTCCCTACCCTGTCCTGCTTTTCATCTCAGTCTCAGTTCCCTCTGCTGGTTGACCATCCCCCTCCCTCGGCACATCTCTGCCACTGCTCTTCAGAAATTTCCCCCTTCTGACCAGCTTTTTCCCTCCTAACTATCTCTCCCCTGACCTCCAGGTCCAAATCTGGAACTCCACCCCTGACTGCAGCCCTCGATACTTTTGCCCACATTCATTCTATATCTCGTCCACATTCCTTTGTTTCCCACCACCCTTGGTATCACTCTGACCTTTCCCTCCATCGTACCTATCTCCGCTGCGCCGAGCACTTCTGGTGCAGACATCCATCTACTGAATCTCTCACTTATTTCTGTCAATGCCATTCCCACTATCGTTCCCTCATCCATTCCACCAAGTTATCCTACTACTCCAATTTTGTTTCCTCCTCCTCTAATTCTTCCCGTCAGTTTTACTCTGTTCTCCACTCCTTGTCATCCCTTTTCCTCCCCTGCCCCCTCCCATTTTCCCTGACTCTACTCTCCTAGCTACCTACTTTGCCAATAAGGTCCTTAACCTTCGCCACTCTTTTCCTGCTTGTCCACTGTCCACGCTCCTCTCTCCCACCCCTCCCCCTATGTCTCCCCCTGCTTCTCTTGCCTCTCCCCCTGCCCTGTTCTGTCCCACTCCTCTGCCAAACTCCTCAAATCTCTTTCCTCCTCCCGAAAGACTACCTGTCCCTCCAACCCTATTCCCTTTTCCTGGCTTTCTGTCCCCTCCTTTGTCCTTCTCCTACTCATCCTCAGCATCTTCAATTCTAGCCTCTCCTCTGGTTTCTTCTCCCTCCCCTGGAAGCACGCTGTCTTTCGGCCCATCCTTAAGAAACCCTCACTGGACCCTACCATCCTTGCCCACTGGCGCCCCATTTCCACCCTCCCCTTTAACTCCAATGTCCCCAAGAAACTAGTCTTCGCCCAACTCTCTTCTCACCTTGATGTTTCCCTCATGCTTCACTCCCGCCAATCTGGATTTCGTCATGGCCACAGCAAAGAAACTTTCATTCTCTCCCTTCTTAACATGCTTCACACTCTCAGGATCAGGGTAATATCTCCTTGGCTGTTTCCTCAGATCTTTCCTCTTCTTTTGACCTGGTTGGTCATCGCACCCTCCTCTGCCATCTTCACAACTTCAGAATTACTGACACTATCCTTCGTTGGTTTCATTTTTTTCTCTCATCTCAGACTTTTTCTGTGCTCACTGGCTCCTCCTCCTCACCTGTCACCCTCTTGTTCTGCGGCATTCCCCAAGGTTTGGTTCTCGCTCCCCTTCTCTTCAATGTCTTTCTGGTCCCCCTCACCCTCATTAGTCTACTCCCAATACTTTATTTATGATCACAAATAACTATTATAGTCTCTTACTAACCATGTAAATCTACCCTTCTGGTTCCTTGTAACATAGTTTTATGACTCCTTGTAACATAGTTTTATACTTCCTTTTATGTTAATAACCCTCACATTGTTTTCCATTTAACCTAGTTATTATGTAACCTAGTTTATGTTCACCTAATATTTAATGTAATTCAATATTGCACTGTTCTGCTATATTGTTGTTTAAGTTCCTTGTTTTTGCTCAACTAATGTTTAATGTAATTCAATATTGCAATGTTCTGCTATATTGTTGTTTAAGTTCCTTGTAAACCGCCCCTGATCTCTGGAAGGGGCGGTATAAAAAAGCACTGAAATAAAATAAAATAAATTGTCCAACAGCACAGTATTTCAGCCTACTATTACACGGATGACATTCTTCTCTTGCACCACACTAGCCCCTCTGCCCCCGACCTGGGCCCATAAATGCCTGTCTTTCCTCTGTCTCCGCCTGGATGGCATCCAACTTTCTCCACATCAATCCTTCCAAAACCTCTGCCATTTGGTTTTCCTTTTCTACTCATGCCTCTTCTGTGGCCTCCTCCCTTGCACAAACACCCTCCATACCCCTGCTCTTCTCTCTCCGCTATCTCAATTCCTCCCTATCCTTCTGCGAGCACCTTTCCTCCATTATTCAATGTTCATTCCAATCCCTAATTCGCTTCATCCACCCCTTTCTTTCACTCTCCTCCCTGATCACCCTTCTCCTCTCTCTGGTTATAACTCATATTGACTATTGCAACGTTGCCTTTGCTTGCCCTCCCCAATATCAGCTCCTTAGACTGCAACTCCTCCAGAACACCACTGTCCGTATACTGACCCACGCCTCCTGCTCAGACCACATCACCCCTCTGTTCATTCACCTACATTGGACTCCAATAAAATGTTGAGTATCGTACAATATCCTTATCTGGTTCACCGTACTATTCACACCAACAACTCACAGTATCTCTCTGATCTAATTCACCTTCACACCTCCCACCATTCCCTCCAGCAGGTCTATTCCAGTCACTTATTCCTCCCATCTGCTACACATACACACTTAGAATCCACTCGAGCTCTGTATTCTTTTCCTTTGGTCCCCTTCTCTGGAACTCTTTCCTGTCCGACCTCCACTTGGAACTCTCCTTCTCTCGATTCAAATCAATCCTGAAAACCCACCTTTTTTCACCTCGCCGTTGACCTTCACCTTGCCCCTGCCTAAATACTGGGTCCTTCTGTTTGTGCCACCCCTGTGCTTCCCCCCTTCTCCAGTCTAACTCTCTTCTTTCCTTTCCTGTCTTGTTATGGTGTTCCTTTTCCTTTCATTTTCTTGCAGCACATATTTTTCTTATTTGTAAACCGCTCAGATGTCTCAGTGTTGAGAGGTATATCAAACGACTCAATAAAGATAAAGATAAAATGATATCTTTAGGTGCATCCATGCTAACTACCATATTGATGATGATCACGTGCTAATGTGTTTTGGTTTCCCGGACCATGGGATGATGTTGCAAGGCTGCAGAGCAGAGATGGTGTCCAACTGTCCAAGAAGGGTTGAAGTGTCTTCAGCAGCAGACTGGCTAACCTACTGAAGAGGGCTTTAAACTTGATTTGTTGGGGATGGGTGAAGAGAGCTCCCAGGTAAGTGAAGAAAGCCCCCAGATAAGTGAAACATTAATTACCTCTGTAGAAATGGGTAATAGGGACAACATCTGGAAAGCGGTGTGTATAAATGTCCATAGCATGGGAAATAAGATCCCAGATCTTTGAGGCTTTAATGGAAGAGGCTGATGTGGATTTAGTGATGGTTACAGAGACAAGGTTCACAGAAAACCATGACTGGGGTGTAATTATACTGGGCTATACTTTAATCAAGAAGGACAGAGTAGGAAAAAGGGGAGGAAGAGTGGCACTATATGTCAAAAATAATATTAAAGCTATAGAATTGCAAGGCTTAAAAGGAAGAGAGGAGGCACTGTGGGTTAACTAGAAAGAGGGAAAGGGAAATCCATTTGCATTGGAGTTATATACAGATCCACCTCACAGGGAGTAGAAGTGGATAAAGATTTAATAGAAGACATACACAGTATTGCCATGAAAGCAGAAGTGCTACTGATAGGTGATTTCAATATGCCAGATATGAATTGGCACATCCCTGCTGCGGTGTCATCTAGAAGTAAGGAGATCCTGGATTCTCTACAGGGAGAACAATTGAGGCAACTGGTAACAGAATCCACATGTGATGGGGCCATACTGGACTTAGTGCTTACCAATGGGGAAAGTGTTTCAGATGTCATAATGGGAGATCATTTTGTATCCAGCAATGACCAGATGGTATGGTCCTGTATGAGTACTAAGGCTGATAAAATCCATTCAAAAATGAAGGTCTTAGACTTTAGGAAAACTATATTTGCAAAGATGGGACAAAACCTCGGAGAGTCGTTAGTGGGATGGGAACAGCTAGGGGATGTAGAAAAACAGGGGGCAAAACTGAAAGGAGATATTTTAAGGACAACAAACCTTTTTGTTAGAAAGGTAAATAAATGTAAAAGGAAAAGGAGTCTGCTATGGTTCTCAAAAGAAGTAACTGAAAAGGTGAAGAAAAAGAGTGAGGCCTTCATGAAATACAAGAGATCAGAGAGGGGAAGACAGGCATCTATATTTGGAAAAACTTAGAGAAGCTAGCAAAGTGGTCAGGAAAGCAAAGATACAAAAAGAAGAAGAAATAGCCAATGCAATAAAATATGGGGATAAGACATTTTTTAGATATGTTAGTGAGAGGAGGAAGGGCAAAAGTAGCATTGTCAAACTCAAGGGTGCAGGGGAGGAATATGTAGAAACTGATGAGGATAAAGCAGAATTGCTTAACAAATCTTTCTGTTCTGTGTTCACAGATGAAGGGCCAGGAGCAGGATCTCAGAAAATACCCACAAATAGGAACCAAAGCGACGGGGATCTCAAATGATTTTCAGAAGACTGTGTTCATGAGGAACTAACTAAACTAAAAGTAGACAAAGCCATGGGTCTGGATGGGATACATCCAATAATACTTAGGGAACTTGGGGACGTTCTAGCGGCTCCACTGTCTGACCTTTTCAATGCCTCTTTGGAATCGGGAGTAGTGCCAGAGGACTGGTGAAAGGCACATGCGATCCCTTTACACAAAAGCAGACATAAGGATAGTCTAACCTCTGTGATTAGTAAATTATTGGAAAGGCTACTAAAGGAGAGAATAGTGAGGTTTCTGGAGTCCAATGGATTTCAGGATCTGAGGTAGCATGGATTCACCAGAAGCAGGTCTTGTCAGACAAATCTGATAGATTTCTTTGACTGGGTGACTAGGGAGTTGGACCAAGGGAGAGCCCTAGATGTGGTGTATTTAGATTTTAGTAAAGCCTTTGACACCGTTCCACACAAGTGACTTATAAACAAACTGAGCACCCTAGGGATAGCTCTAAAGTTACTGATTGGGTTAGAAATTGGTTGAGTGGGAGGCGACAAAGGGTATAGGTAAATGGAGCTTAATCTGAGGAGGAGGAGGAGGTTACCAGTGGTGTGCCACAGGATTCCTTGGTCCTTGGTCCGATTCTGTTTAATATTTTTGCTAGTGATATTGCCGAAGGATTGTCGGGTAAGGTTTGCTTGTTTGCGGACGATACCAAAATCTGCAACAGAGTAGACACAAAGAAAGGAGCCGATAATATGAGAAGGGATCTAGCTAAACTTGAAAAATGGTCTAGGATTTGGCAACTGAAATTTAATACTAAAAAATGCAAGGTCATGCATTTAGGCTGCAAAAATCCAAAGGAGCTGTACAATGTAGAGGGTGAGGTACTTCTGTCCATGAAAGAAGAGCGGGACTTTGGCGTAATTGTGTCTGATGATCTTAGAGTAGCTAAACTGGTAGAAAAGGTGACTGAAAACCGGAAGGATGCTTGGGTGTATAGGGAGAGGAATGGCCATTAGAAAAAAGGAGGTGATAATGGCTCTGTACAAGTCTCTGGTGCGACCTCATTTGGAGTATTGTGTGCAATTCTGGAGACCATACCTTCAAAAGCAGGTTGGAGTCAGTGCAGAGGGTGGCTACTAAAATGGTTAGAGGTCTTTGTTATAAAGCATATGAGGACAGACTTAAAGATCTTAATATGTATACTTTGGAGGAAAGGCGGGATAGGGGCGATATTATAGAGATCTTTCAATACCTCCGTGGCATAAATGCACAGGAGGGTCTCTTTCAATTGAAGGCAAGCTTTGCTACGATGGGACATAGGATGAGAGTGAAAGGGGATAGACTCAGGAGTAATATGCGGAAATATTTCTTTACGGAAAGAGTGGTATATGCGTGGAATAGTCTCCTATTGGAGGTGGTGGACACGGGGACAGTATCTGAATTCAAAAAAGCATGGGACAAACACAGAGGCTCTCTAAAGGTAAAAAGAGGACTATTGTAGTTGATATAGAAGAGCTGATTAGTTAGGCCATGTGATCTTTTTCTGCCGTCATATTTCTAATGTGCTCTCCACGTCCACACTTCACCCCTAACTGTCCCACTGTACACATTACAGTGTAATTGCCAGTTAGCATGCTTTCTGGTGGCCAGTAGTTGTCATGCTAGCACATTAGCCTTCACTGCAGCCAGTTACCGCACACCAATTAGTGGCATTTAATGAACGGGCCCCTCAATCTCAATGGAGGAGATACAGGCATAAGAGTGATACTCTGTATGTTGGGTTCTGTGGTCTCTAATTCCATGTTTAGAAGAGGAACTGGGAAATAGGGTTAAGCTTCCAGTTTCTATTTTTCTCTTAATTTTTGTGAGGGTTTTTGGGAAGAGAGGGAGAGAAAGGCCTGATGAAGATCCATATTCTTGTATCAGGCTCCATACAGAGGCCATAAAACATCTTTGGAGGTCTGGAGGAGATAGTGACAACTAGGTACATGCATCAAAAGCAGTCCAGAAAAGTTCCAGAAGAAGAGTATCATTCCTGTACTTCAAGGGACATAGAACAAAGCAAGAATGGAACTTTCCCATGAGAGTGCAGGTAGCAGGGAATATCTCAGAGAATGTCAGAAAATGAAAGAACACTAGGACCAAGTTGCTCAGAGAAATTATTTCCATTAAATCCTGAAAGTGTTTAAGGTCAATGCTACATTATTACAGGAAAATTAATCTACCTAAATGGATTTATCTCTCAGAAAATGTACGTCACATCAACTTGTCACTATTGAAGATATGTATTAGGAGTGCTATTCAAAAACATTTCAGTCATCAGTGAATGCTGACCCCATAAGTATTTTTCATAAGCAAGGCTATGCTTAGAGTGGTAGATGCCAAAAAATGGACTAAAGCTATATAAAAAAATCCAGGCCTTTTTTTCTTCGGACCTAATTTCCCTTTCTTCTGTTTTGCTTCTAAAGAAAACTGTGCAATACAGGGACAGCAGAACACCTTTTTGATTGAAGGGGCCAAACAAATGAATCTACAGCCATGCTCCCAAACTCTCTAGCTGTTCATGCTGTGTTTAGTAAAATATTTGTGGGGCCATGGCCCCTGTGGCCCACTCCATTCTGCTGCCTATGGTGCAATAAATTATTTTGCTTGGTGTCGTTAAGCACCGTCGAGTTGATGTTGACTCAGGGTGACCCTGTGGATAGCTGTCCTAAACTATGTTTAGTCTTCAGCCAGGTGGCTAATTGTTGATAGAGTGGCATTCATAACTGCTGTTATTGTATCAATCCATCGCATTTCTAGTCTTCCTAGAGGGTCTCCATTGAAAGCAAGGCACTTCTGTGGCTCTTGAATACAAACTGTCTGCTTGAGAGCTCTTAAAGGGGGATTTTCATTTTTAATTGCTTTTTGTGCTGCATTGCCTAGTGAGAAGCATCTGTGACTGCAAGAAATACATTGATGAGATGGTTCTTGAGGTGTCCAAGCTTTCTGACAGAGGTGAAGATGGTATGCTACAGAATGTAGCCAAATGACAAAAATGGGAAACAACATAAGCACTGGCAAGTTAGATGCAAGACATTGATAAGGCAAGCAAAGAGACAATTTGAAAAAAAGCTTGCTGTGGAAGCAAAAACACCTAATAAAAACTTTTTCGAGTACATTTGTAGCAAAAAACCTGTGAGAGAGTTGGATCATTGGATGATAGAGGGGGAAAGGGGAGCTAAGGGTGGACAAGGCCATAGCAGAGAGACTGAATTAATTCTTTGCTTCAGTCTTTGCTGAAATAGGAAGTTACCCATGCCTGAAATGGTATTTAAAAGTGATATATTGGAAGAATTGAATGAAATATCAATAAACTGGGAAGATGTATTACAAGTATATGATAAACTCAAAAGTAGTAAATCACCTGGACCGGATGGTATACATCCGAAGAGTTGAAAGAACTGAAATATGATATTGCACACCTTCTATTAGTAATGTGGGAACTATCATTAAAATAATCTGTAGTATCTAAAGATTGGAGAATGGCCAGTGTAATACCAGTTTTTAAAAAGAGTTCCAGACTGCTCAGCCTGACTTCGGTACTGGGCAAAATGGTAGAAACCATTATAAAGAATAAAATTACTGAACACATGTAGATAGTCATGGTTTAATGGGAGAAAGCCAACATGGATTTAGCCAAGGAAGGTCTTCTCTTACTATATTTTTTGAAGGTGTGAATAAACAGGTAGACCAAGAAAATCTGGTTGATACAGTGTACCTGGATTTTCAGAAAGCCTTTGACAAGGTCCCTCATGAGAGATTCTTGCAAATTAAAAAAATCATGAAATTAGAGGCAGTGTACTATTGTGGATCAGGAAATGGTTAAAAGATAGGAAGCAGAGAGTAGGGATAAATGGGCAATTTTCTCAATGGAGAAAGGTGAACTAGTGGAGTACCCCTGGGATCTGTGCTGGGCCCGCTGCTTTTTAACATATTCATAAATGACCTGGAAATGGGCATAACGAGTGAGGTGATCAGATTTGCAGATGACACAAAATTATTCAAAGTTGTTTAAACCCAAGAGGATTGTGAAAAATAGCAAGCGGACCTTGATAAATTGGAAGACTGGACGTCCAATTTAATGTGGACAAGTGCAAAGTTATGACCTTAGAGACAAACAATCCAAACTATAGTTTCACGATGCAAGGTTCCACATTAGGAACCACCACCCAGGAAAAGAATTTAGGCATCATTGCAGATAATACGTTGAAACCCTCAGCCCAATGTGCAGAGGCAGCCAAGGAAGCAAATAGAATGTTAGGAATCATAAGGAAAAGAATGGAGAACAAAATCAAGGATATTATAATTTATTTATGTATTTGTTTGTTTTTATATACTCCGCTTTGTCATAAAATCAGAGCGGTATACATGGAACTTTAGAACTCCTGCACAATGCAGTTTACATGGAACAAGAAACATTTATATGCCTCAGTATTGTTCTATGGTGAGACTGCACCTTGAATATTGTGTGCAATTCTAGTCGACATATCTTAAAAAGGATATAGCAGAAGGATTTAGGGAAAAAAGGGGATTATAGTAATTGGTATGGCAGGGCATACTGGATAGGCCATATGTTTTTTTTTGTGCCGTCATGTTTCTGTGTTTGTGTAGACCTTCAACTTGCCAAGTATGATGACTTTCTTTAATGATCCTTCTCTTGACATGATGCGGCCAAAGTATGAAAGCTGAAGTCTTAGGTTTGATTTCCTCCAGTACTGACTGATTTGTTCTTCAGGCTGCCCATAGTATACAGAGTATTTTCCATCTGCACCATAATTTGAAGGGATGGATTTTATTCCTGTGTTTCTTCTTCACTATCCAACTTTCACATCCATATGATGTTACTGAAAATATTATGGCTTGGACAAGTCAAATGTTTGTAGCTGAGATACATCTCCTCACATGCAAATCTAGTCTAGATCCGTCACAGCTATTCTGCCAAGAACAATGTGTTATCAGATTTCTTGACTGCCTGTCATTTCATTATTGATTACTGATCCAAGTAGATTAAAGTTTTCTACTATTTCTATTATTTCTCAATCAAGGATGAAATTATTGATCTTGTCAGTTGCCGGGATCTTTGTCTTCTTCATGCTAAGATGAGGCCCATTTTACGATCATGTAACCTTGATCACTTATGAAGGCATAATTTTGTGATACTAAAGTTTAACAACATAATTCATTGATAATATGGACATTTTGCCATAACTCTGAACTTGCTGGTGCTCGTATGTTTATATTGTAACAGCTAAATCCAATATACAATTTATAGACACAATTTGTTCATAAAATAGTTACCAGAACCTCAGAGGGGGAAGAAAATGACCCTAGTGAAGAAGCCCAGGCAGGATTTTCATAACATAACTGCAAGCAAGTCTGAAAAAACTGTGACTGCATACTCAGTCCAAGACATCATCACAAACAACCCCTCCTCACTAAACACACCCCAATCCTTTCAAGCAGCGCTTGACACTACACAAACAAATTAGGACAAACTAATAGCAGAACTATCCATTGGTATGCGCAACAATACAAATCTGAGGTGTATATGTTAGATCAATGATGGAATACCATGTTGTAGGTCTGATATGTAAATAGTTTACCCAGTTAATGCTTCAAGTTAACTATCCTGTTAAAATGTAAGCACAAGACAGTTTTGACTGAATTAAGCAAGAATTGTTAATTGTAAACCGCACTGATAATAAAGAGCGCAGTATATAAAAGCTGTTAAATAAAATAAAATAAAATAAATAAATCACATTTGTGAACCCTGTCAGAAGGGTCTTCTTTTGCTTTCAACAGCAGTATAATCAACTTAACTGAATCAGCAGTGGTTAGTACAAAAGACAACCATCACAACTGAGCCTCACATTTGTGAGGCTATCTCATGCATATTCCTTGTGGATATCCTGAAAATCTGACTGGCCTGGGGGTCCCAGAGGACTGGGTTGAGAACCACTGGTTTAGAGGCCATCTGCATTAAATTTAGATCGGTCGTCAATAATAGTCTTAGGCAACTATAATATACACTTTTATCAATATTCCACCTCTAGACAAGTTGAGAATTTTATTGAAGCCATGGAATTGCTTAGGTTTAAACAAAATATTTCTTCGTCAGCACATTCGGGTGGTCATATAATAGATCTTATGTTTTCAGCGAGAAATACAGCTGTATTAACATGCATACTAGAGATTTACCCTGGACTGACAATGTGTTAATTATTTAGGTCTACAACTGTCAACTGTAAAACTGGCAGTTTTCTACAGTGCCTTGTGAAAGTATTCATCCCCTTGTTTTTTGTCCTGTTTTGTCGCATTATAACCTGGAATGAAAATGGAGGTTCATTTGGATGTTGCTAGGTAATGGCCTTCTACGCCCCAAAGTGTTGGAATAACCTCCCACCAAAAATAAGATCGATCAAAGACCTTACACAATTCAGGAAAGCAATCAAGCATCACCTTTTCCTCCTATACTTCTCACAACCAAACAACCCCTCCCCATTTAACACACCCCAATCCTTTCAAGCAGCGCTTGACACTACATGAACAAATTAGGACAAACTTAATAGCAGAACTATCCATTGGTATGCGCAACAATACCAATCTGAAGTGTTATATTAGAACAATGATGGAATACCAAGTTCTAGGTCCAAAATGTAAATAGTTTACGCAGTTAATGCTCCAAGTTAGCTATCCTGTTAAAATGTAAGCACAAGACAGTTTTGGCTGAATTGAGCAAGAATTGTTAATTGTAAACCGCACTGATAATAAAAAGTGTGGTATATAAAAGCTGTTAAATAAATAAATAAATAAATGGACCTAACAATATAGTCCAAATTGGTGAAGTGGAATGACAATAAAATACCTTGTATTTATAAAAAAAAACAAGTAAAAACTGAAAAGTTGTGAGTGCATATGTATTCATCCATTTTGCTATGAAACCCCTAAATAAGATCTGCTCTTACCAATTAATCTCAGAAGTCACATAATTAGTTGATTAGGGTCCACCTGTGTGCAATCAGTGTCACCTGATCTGTCACATGATGCCTGTATAAATATACCTGTTCTGAAAGGCCCCTGACTCTGCAACATCACTAAACAAGCAACATGAAGACCAAGAAGCACTCCAAACAGGTCAGAGACAAAGTTATGGAGAAGTATAGATCAAGGTTGGGTTATAAAAAAAATATCCCAAATTCTGAATATCCCATGGAGCAGCATTAAATCCATTATAACAAAATGGAAAGAATATGGCACCACTACAAACCTGACAAGAGAAGGCCGCCCACCAAAACTCACTGACCGGGCAAGGAGGGTATTAATCAGAGATGCTACAAAGACATCAAGGATAACACTAAAGGAGCTGCAGAGATCCACAGCGGAGATGGGAGTATCTGTCCATAGGACCACTTTAAACCAAACACTCCACAGAGCGGGGCTTTATGGAAGAGTGGCCGGAAGAAAGCCATTGCTTAAAGAAAGAAATAAGAAAACATTTTAGAGTTTGCACAACAGCATGTGGCAGACTCCCCAGACACATGGGAGAATGTTCTCTGGCCTGATGAGACAAAAATTGAACTTTTTGGCCATCATGGGAAACGCCACGTGTGGCGCAAACCCATCACCCTGAGAACACCATTCCCACAGTGAAACATGGTGGCAGCAGCATCATGCTGTGGGGATGTTTTTCATTGGCAGGGACAGGAAAACTGGTCAGGATTGAAGGAATGATGGATGGCACTAAATACAGGACAATTCTTGAGGAAAACCTGTTTCAGTCTGCCAGAGATTTAACTTTATCTTTATTAGCACTTGATATACCACCCTAGGCTCTAGGGCATCAAAGACAGATTCAACATATCGACATTTCAGCCCCCCTCGATCCTTGCCAGCACGGGTTTCGAGAATCACACAGTGTCACGACCCTTCTAGCAACACTTACCAACACCTTAACCAGAGGCATTGACAAAACAGAAAATGGGTTTGTACTTATCTTCCTCGACATCGCTGCAGCATTTGATTTGGTTAATCATGAGCAACTCCTCACCTGACTCCATGAAAAGGGAATCCAAGGCCTGGCTTGGAAATGGTGCAAATCCAACATGTTCGGATAGGTCCATCAACATCTGACCCATTCCAACAACAACAGGGAGTACCCCAAGGCTCCTCCCTCTCTGCTTTACTTTTCAATTTATATATGCAGCCCATATGTGATATTATATGCTCATTTAACATTTCCAGTCTGATATACGCAGTTGATGTCTTGCTGTTCACTCCAATCAAAATTATGCAGCCTAACCTCTCCCCCCTAGTTGATTGCTTCAACTCAATCACTGACTGGCTCCTAACGCAGAACTTAATGCATACATTTTAAGAAAACTGAGGTATTATTTATCACAAAGAACAAGAGCTTCTCTCCCCCCACTACCTTGAAAGTGAGAGATGCAGAGCTTCCATGCAAAAATGCGATACGTTACTTGGGAATCACGCTCGACCAACAGCTCAACTTTAAGGAACAAATGAAGAACACCACCAAGGCTATTTACAATAAAATCATGACGTTAAGACACCTCAGACCTCTGTTAGCACCAGGCAATTTTAGAACAATATTCCAGTCGCTTGTAACTCCACATTTCGATTACGTAAATATTATCCTTCATGGTCTCCCCAAGAGCACACTCAACCCATTGCAAATGGCGATGAATGCAGCAGCCCGTATTCTCTGCAACCTATCGATGAGGGATCACATCACGCCCATACTTATGGAGTTGCATTGGCTACCATTGGACAGCAGACTCACCTATAAAGCACTACTCTTAACTTTTAAAGCAATCAACCTCATTGCCCCCTTATCCTTAACTGCCCTCATCACTCCCACCCCCAACAACTGACTCAGGAGATCAGTAGCTACAAACACGCTTACTATCCCTTTGGAAGTGACGAAATGCACGCAAACTGCCAGGAATAGATCTTTCGCCTTCTTTGCCCTGAGATGCTGGAACAACCTCCCCTCACATATCAGAGCAATTAACGACCTCTCTCAGTTCAGGAAAGCTCTTAAGCACCATTTGTTCCTCCTACACTTTTCCCACCCTAACCCAACGCAACCATCCCCCACACCACATCTTACTCATGAGGACACTAACACACCCATAACATGATTTACACAAAACACAAACCAGACCCTTCCAGCACGGGTTATATATTGTAAATAATTTTCCAATACTACGGTGTTACTTGTATATAGTTTATAATGCAAAACTGTACATAGTTCCCCTGTTCTATCCCAAGTTATACATCCTGTTATAATGTAAGCCTATGGCCGTTTGTCTGTGGCAATATTTCTGTTATTTGTAAACCGCACTGATACGAAAAGCGCGGTATAGAAGAACTGTAAATAAACAAATAAATATGGAGTCGAAAGCAGAGGCTATATCTTGAAATATCAGTATAAAGACTGTTTTCTGTTTGTCAGTCCCCCTTATTATCTTGTCCATGAGTGTAGTAAGTAGTGTTTCTATTCCATGGTTGTTCCAGAAGCTGTGATATTGTGGGTCTAGTGGAGAGAGTGTTTCAATGTGTTCCTTTAGTTAAATTTGTACTATTTTTTCTATTATTTTAGCTAGCAGTGGTAGACTAGAGATTGGTCTGCAGGCAATAGTGTTGCATTTGTTTAATGTTGAGCTTTTTAGGATAGGGCGTATCAATGCAGTTTTTAGTTCTTTAGGCATGTAGCTTTTTTCGAGGGATGACTGTACTATTTTGAGTATTGCAGGGTAGGGTTCTTCACGTGTTGCTTTCACCCAGCTTACTGGGCAGGGATCGATGGGTGATGTAGTTGTATTAAAGTTAGTTATTATATTCTGTAGTTGACTTGGGTATATCGTTGAGAATGTTGTCCATGCTGTGGTTATCATGGAGTTAGTATCTTCATTTAGAATTGTTGTTGTGAAGGCCTTTCCTGTTTTTCCCATGTAGTACCATGCTATTGTTTCTGGTATAAGTGTGGGCTCCTCTTGTTCCTGGGGTGTAGCTAGTGATTTGACGATACCGAAGAGCTCTCTAGGTCTGTTTATTGATGACAATATGAGATTTGTGTGGTATTCTTTCTTATTTCTGTTGATGGCTTCATGATATTCCTCTAGTTTTCATGCATTCTATTTGCGTGTCGTGTTGCTTTGTTTATCTCCAGGTCCTTTCGATTTTTCTTCGCTGCTTTTTTTGGTTTCTGACATCTTGGGTGTACCATATTGCACTCTTCTTGTTTCTTCTGGGTGTTCATGTATTGAGTGACTCTGTTGATGCGTTTCTTATGACTATGTTCCAGTTGTCTATCAGGGTGTCTATCAGGGCGTTCCAGTTGTCAGTAGTCAGCTGTAATCTGTGGCATAACTTTGTCCAGGAAGGACTTTTTCTCAAATTTGCGGAATCGTTGTGGTGCAGCAGGAGTTGGATTATTTGTGGTTTGAGCTTCACATTGTATGGTAAATTTGATCATGAAATGATCAGACCAGAGGACAGGCTGGATTTGTATGGACTGATAAGTTTGTTTGTTCACTGTTTCTCTGGGTAAGAATAAAAGGTCCAATGTGTTTCCTCTTGTATGTGTTGGTTTCTGTATAATTTGTTGATATCCTAGTGCCTCCATTGCATCAAGGAATGCTTGTGTTGGTCCTGAGGGAGTTGTTGTGAGGTTGAGATCACCAAATAGAAGAATTTATTTATGAGGTGAAGTATTAGAGCAGAGGGTTTTAAGTATGAATGATAGATTGTTTTGATTTGTTGATGAGGGTCTGTATATTAAGAGGAATGTGATGTGCCTATTTTCAATTATGAGTATATCACTGCCCACTGTATTTTCTGCTCTTACTGCTTGGAATTTCTGTTCTTTTTTTGCTATAACGCATCCTCCTCCTCCTCTCTTTTCCCTTCTCGGGCAGTTGACGATGTTATAGTCATCAGGCTTCAGCTAGTTTAAAATGACTGTATCATTGTGTGTTAGCCATGATTCTGTTATAAACACGAAGTCAAGATTATTATTGTCAATGTAGTCTGTTAGGATAGGAACTTTGTTCGTAACAGAGCAGGGGTTGATGAGGGCACATTCCAAGTGTTTTGTGCTATGGATTGGTTTGTTTGGTATTTTTTCAAGTAGGCATGCTGGAATAGGTATGAGTCTGCATTTGGTAGGGGTTTGCAGTACTACGGACTGTCCTTTGATAGCACTGTTCATTTGCAGTGGTAGTTGTGAATGATGGGATTTGTTGGGTGAGATATGTGTTCTGAGGTCTTGCAATGCCAATATGACCTTACTATAACACATCACCTGGTGCACTTGTAGCTAATTCACTTGTTAAGTAAGAAGAACATGCAAATTTTTGTTTTATGTAAACTGCTAATTTTGCAGAGTAAAATGTTTAATGTGAATCGCTGCTGATCACTGGAAGGAGCAGTATAGAAATGAGTTCAAATAAATAAACAGAAGCTGGAAGATGATGATTATTATTTTCGATATATACTTATTGGAATTGTTATTGTAAACTGCCCTGATACTTCGTGATGGGGTGGAATATCAAATCTGCATTAAACTATAAACTATACTATAAACTACTTGTTTGTGTCTGCATAGTGAGACCAATAAAGCTTAATAATGAAAATACATGCCCACCTGCCTAGTTCTCTCCCAGTTAGTAATCCGCATAGAGGGGAGTGGGAGAAAGAACTAGGAGTGAGTTATAGCGATAAGCAATGCAGCAAAGTCATACCTAGTTGTTAACATATAAGAGAATGGCTATAAAGTAATGTACCAGTGGTATATGACACAGTACATCTTAGTCACATGTGCCTGGGGATCTCTGATTGGTGTTGGAGGCAAAATGGGAAAAATGGTACCATGGTATATATTTGGTGGAACTGTAGAAAAGTTCAAGTTTTTTGGCGGGTGGTGCACTTTAGTCATGTAATAGGAGCGGATTTGCCATGGGATCTGGGCATCTTTCTGCTGAATAAACAGATTAAAGTGGACTTGGGAAATCAGAAAGATTTGATAAAACATATTTTGATCACAGTTAAATTAGTTATTGCTACTTCGTGGAAACAGGTGGAGTCTCCTTCTTGCAATAGATGGCTTGTAAGACTTTGTAATATTCACAATTTGAAGTGGTTAACTGCCTATAGGCAAAGACATTAGAGAAGTATAATTGAGACCAAGAGCCATTTCATATGGTGTATGGTTCTACTTGGTCCAAGAGTGTTAGGTTTTAAATGTGTGCTTCATGACGCCCCTTGGGAGGGGAGATAAGTTGGGGGGGGACTTTGGTGGTGGGGGGAAGTTGTTGTTTTTTAAAAATGTTAAAAGATAGGTCGCTATTATAAGCCATATGCTAGACGGAAGCACATTTTGTTTTAGTGAGAGTGACATAGCTTTGCAATTTATCGTTGCCTTGTCTAGATTATTGTTTTTGAGAACTTGATCAATAAACCTAAGTCTTCTACATCTATGTGATTTTCCCTAACTCATGGAGGATCCTTTTAGAAGCCTTTTTCGTGCTTTGGATGTCTGATATTGGGCATAGAGATGTCCAAAGCACAGAGAGTGTCTTAAGAACCGTTTTAGAAGCCAGCTGTGGGAATGTCTGAATCTGAATGGGGACATAGAGGAGGCATGGCCAGGATGTTCCTGGGAACCTGGAGGAGTGGTTATGGCATTCACAGGAACTAGGATGTCCCTACCTGATCACAGAAACGACAGACATTCAGCATCAAACCTAACTTTAGATCTGCTCTGAGGCACTCATAACAAAAGTATCTGAAAAATGCTTGGTTTAGCTGAAAAACATCAAGAGGGTGTACAGAAGAAAGCACTATCATCCCCAGTGCAATTTCAACTATAGTAACAGCAGGATTTGAATCCTGGCTGCCCTGTTCCTAACCCATTACTCTAACCATTATACTATCCTAGATGTCTGGGTTCTGAAATATGGTTCTGAGGATGTCTAAGTAAACACCCCTATCAGGCACGTCCAGCTTTGTGAAATCACATCTGCACATGGATGTGCCTGCATTTATTTTTTTCTGATGTTCTGGCTTAGACGTCCAAGATTGCACTTGGACAGATCTTCTAAAATTCTCCTCATGGTGTTCTACAGGGATCTGCGCTCTCCTCAACCCTATTTAATATCTATTTGGTATCCTGTTATAAATTATCAAGGGAGTTGGGTATTAACCTGTGGCTATAGAGGGGGTTAACCTGCACATACAAATCTAGCCACATTGCTGGGCAAATTAGATGAACCAGGCTGTTTTTTATCTGCCATGTTACTGTATTATCACATTACTATATATGCCGATGACACTTTACCTATTGCTCCATTTGAGATTTGAGTTGGTTTTAGTTATGGTCCCTTGTTGAATAATTTTTCATAGATGCTAGATTGGTTCAAAAATGGTCTCTCTGAATTTTGTCAAGACTAAAGCCATAATCATTTATTGCAATAAGGCATATTCTCCTCCAAATACAGTTTTGTTGAAAAAAATCTGTCCATTAAGGTATATTCTGAACTGGTTTATTTAGGATTTATACTTGATTTGAAGCTCAGATGACAGGACTTCGACTTTCATACTTTGGACACATCGTGCGAAGAGAGAGATCATTAGAGAAAGACATTATGCTTAGCAAGATAGAAGGTCAACGCAAAAGAGGAAGGCCAGCAATGAGATGGATCGATACAATAACAGCAGCTACGGGTACCAATCTGTCAACAATGAGCCGCCTGACTGAAGACCGAACACAATTTAGGACAACTATCCAGAGTTGCAAAATAAATAAGGTGGTAAGAATGTCCTTCTTTAATTTGAGCTTAGTTTGGCGGTTGCGTACATTTATAGATGTGACAGATGTTAGGCTTGGAGTTCAATTGCTAATATTACCCAATATTGATTACTGTAATATATTATAGTTAGATCTGATGGGACATTCTATAAGATTTTTAAAATTAATACAAAATTCTGCCACAAGAATGATTGCTGGTCTTAGTAAATTTGATCATATTTTGGATGTTTTGATTGAATTCCACTGGCTTTTGATCTGGTGCTGTGTTCAATTTAAGTGTCTTTGTTTTATTCATAAGATTATTTATAGAAAAAATAACAATGAGATTAGTGATTTACTTCTTGCTTAATGTCCCTGGCGATCCTTGAGATCTGCTCTAGAATAATCTACCAGAATATTTGTGACAGGAGGTCTCATTTCTAACATTTTGGAAAAAAATAAAGGTATTCCTTTTTCAGAAGGCCTTTACTATTAGTACATGAAATAAACGTCTTTGGATCATGTATTTTAATGTTTAATGCAGTAATAGTATGCATTTATACTGTGTATGTTGGAACGTATGCTGCCTAGATGTGCGACGATGGGTGGTATATCAAAATTTTAATAAATATAGTAACATAGTAAGTGACGGCAGATAAAGACCAGCATGGTCCATCTAGTCTGCCCAGCAAGATGGCAAGAGTAGGTGCACCTGTTAGGCCACCCCTCCCCATGTTTTTGTTTTTGTTTAGGGGTGAACCCACCACTCCATGTAGGACACCCTTATTTGTTGAGACGCTAGATAGTTCAGAAGTTAGATGGTACCGTTTATTTTGCTTTTATCCTGTTGCTGTAAAGGGATCCACTGTGTTTGTCCCATGCCGTTTTGAATTCCATCACCGTGTTTGCCCCCACCACTTCCATCGGGAGGGCATTCCAAGCATCCACCACCCTTTCAGTAAAGAAATATTTCCTGACATTGCCTTTCAATTTACCACCTTGCAGCTTCATGTTATGCCCTCTAGTTTTACAGCTTCCCCGTCTTTGGAAGAGCTTTGTTTATTCATCATTTCTCTTTAAGTATTTAAAGGTCTGAATCATATCTCCCCTGTCCCTCCTCTCCTCCAAAGTGTACATATTTAGGTCTTCAAGTCTCTTCTCATAAGGCTTGTGACGCAGGCTCCAAATCATTTTGGTCGCCTTTCTCTGAACAGTTTCCAGTCTTTTTACATCTTTTGCAAGATATGGTCTCCAAAACTGAACACAGTATTCCAAGTGAGGCCTCACAAGTGACTTGTACAGTGGCATAAGTACCTCTTCCTTTCTGCTGGTAATCCCTCTTTGTATGCAGTCCAACATCCTCCTGGCTTCTGCCACCGCCTTGTCGCACTGTTTTGCCACCTTGAGATCATCAGAGATAATCACACCAAGGTCTTTCTCCTGAACCGTGCATACCAACCTCTCACCCCCTATCGTGTACTTTCCCCTTGGATTTCTGCTACCCAAGTGCATGACACTGCATTTTTTCACATTAAATCGTAGTTGCCAAGCATTAGACCAGTCTTCCAGCTTTTGTAGATCTTTCCTCATGTTAACCACTCCCTCGGGGAGTCCACTCTGTTGCAAATTTTTGTGTCATCTGCAAAAAGACAGACTTTTCCATTCAGTCCTTCAGCAATATCACTCACAAATATATTGAACAGTGCCGGGCCCAGGACCGAACCCTGAGGCACCCCGCTAATCACCTTCCTCTCATCCGAGTGAGCTCCATGTACCATCACCTTCTGTTGTCTGTCAGTCAACCAATTTCTAATCCAGTTTACTATCTTGGGACCCATCCCCAAGCTACTGAGTTTATTGACAAGCCTCCTATGAGGAACAATATCAAAGGCTTTGCTGAAATCCAGATAGATGACATCCATTGCATGCCCCAGATCTAGTTCCTTGGTCACCCAATCAAAGAACTCAATCAGATTTGTTTGGCAAGACCGTCCTTCGGTAAAACCATGTTGCCTTGGATCTTGCAACCTGTTGGTTTTGAGAAAGTTCACTATTCGCTCTTTCAGGAGCGCCTCCATTACTTTTCCTGCCACCGAGGTAAGGCTCACGGGCTTGTAATTTGACACTTCTTCCCTGTCACCACTTTTGTGTAGAGGTACAACATTAGCCATTCTCCAGTCCTGAGGAACGACTCCTGTTTCCAAGGATCTGTTGAAGACATCCTTTAACGGTCCTGCAAGAACCTCTCTGAGCTCTTTCAGTATCCTGGGATGTATCCCATCTGGTCCCATGGCTTTGTCCACTTTCAGTTTAGCAAGTTGTTCTAACACCTCATCTTCTGTGAATGGTGTGGTATCTACTTCATTCCTATTTTTATATTTGGGAGTCACAGTTGGTCCATCTCCAGGATCTTCTTTAGTAAAAACAGAGCAGAAGTATTTGTTTAGCAATTTTGCTTTTTCAGTGTCACTTTCCATGAGTCCTTTCCCAGCACTTCTGAGTCCTGCAATTCCAACTCTGATCTTCTTCCTTTCCTGAATATACCTGAAGAAAGTTTTGTCGCCACCTTTAACATCTTTAGACAACTTTTCCTCTGCCTCTGATTTTGCTATCCTTATTTCTCTTTTTAACTCTTTGAGCTTGATCCTGTATTCATTTCTGTGTTCTTCTGTTTGCAAGCTTTTGAATTTTGCGAAAGCTGTAATTTTTTGCCTTTATTTGAGCAGCCACCTCTTTGGAAAACCAAATAGGTTTCCTTCTCCTCTTGTTTTTATTTATTTTTCTTACATATTTATCTGTTGCCCCTTTTATTGCCGCCTTTAGTTTAGTCCATTGCAATTCCACTTCCCTTATCTCCTTCCACCCCGTCATCTCCTCCTTTAAGTACTCGGCCATTTTATTGAAGTCAGTGTTTTTAAAATTTAGGACTTTGAGCTTGCTATGATTGGCCTGTACCATGGCTTTTATCTCAAACCACACCGTGTGATGGTCGCTGTTACTCACAGGGGCACTCAAGCAGACATTCGACACGTTATCACTGTTGGTGAACACTACATCCAGCGTTGAGCTTTCTCTGGTTGGTTCCATCACCATTTGTCTAAGTAATGCATCTTGGAGAGCATCCACAATTTTTTTCCTCCTTTCCAGATGTGCAGAAGGAGTAATCCAATCCACATCAGGTAGATTAAAGTCACCCAATATGATTGCTTCCCCCTTTGTTGCTATCTTGGCAATATTTATAATCAATTTGTTATCTCTCTCTTCAATTTGAGTCGGAGGTCTGTAGACTACGGCAATATGGATGACAGTGCCATCTCCTCTTTCCAATGCAATCCAGAGCGCTTCTTCTTTTCCCCATGTTCCCTGAATTTCAGTAGCTTTAATACTGCTTTTGACATACAAGGCTACTCCTCCTTCTTTTCCATTTTCTCTGTCTCTTCTGAATAGATTATAGCCAGCTATGGCTATATCCCAATCATGCAATTCATTAAACCATGTTTCTGTAATGGCCACGATGTCCAAATCCGTTTCCACCATTAGGGCTTCCAGGTCTGGAATTTTTTTGGCTAAGCTTCAAGCATTTGTGCTCATTGCTTTCCAGCATTTATCTGGCTTGTGTGTATTTTGCATTGATTTTATTCTGCCCACTTCTTCCCACTTGTTTTTGATGTGTAGTTTAAGAGTGTGGCTGTTTCTGATGTTGTTCTGCTTTTGCAGGGGGTGGCATGCAGATGTTGACCTTCCACATCCGTCACCCCCTTTTCCTAGTTTAAATGCATATCCACATACTGCCTGACTTTTTCACTTAGGTTTCTTTTCCCTGAGACAGAGAGATGTAGTCCATCAGCACAGTATAGTCTCTTGTTGGTCCATCTGTTGCCCCAGTTGCCAATAAATCTGAATCCTTCTTGTTTGCACCAGGTCTGGAGCCATGTATTAAAGCTGTTAATGTGATGCAGCCTTTTTGTCCCCTTACCAAGAACAGGTAGAACTTCTGAGAATGCAACAGTGTTAACAATGGGCTTGAGTTTCTCTCCCAGAGATTGGAAGTCCTTTTGGGCTATAGAGGCACTGTTTCTAACCAGGTCATTTGTGCCCAAGTGGATAATAACATCAGGTTTGGAGTGCTCACTTTTTGTGCTAAGTATTTCAACAACTTGGTTTGTATTCCTGCTGGCTGAAGAGCCTGGTAGGCAAATGACTATCTTCTCTCCTTTGAACTGTGTTCCCAAGTTGGTGCCTCTGATGATGGAATCTCCAAGTAGTAATAGTTTTCTGTTTGGTGAGGTTTTCTTCATATTTGGTGCTTTAGCAGGAGATTGGGCATTGTCTGACTCATTTAAGGGCCCTTCAGTTTCTTTGGATTGGGCATCCTCATTAGCCAAGGCAGAGAAGGCATTTTGCAGGGATATCTCTTGATGTGTAGGATGTCTCTGCGTTACAGGTCGCAATCTTCCAGAACCCAGTGTGATCCATTTGTTCCTGGGGTGTTTGATTCTTTGTGGGAGCGGTGGTGGACTTTGTTCAGTTTGTATCCTAGAAGAGGTGCGCTTCATTGCAGCCAGTTCCTCTCTCAGTAGAGACACTTCTTTATGCATGGCTGCTAGGTCTTTCCTTAGTAGAGTCAGTTCTTCATGCATGGCAGCTGACTTTAGGCATATAGGACAAGCTCTTAGGCTCCAAATGATTCTTCTTTGAATGAAAGTACCACAGTTATTGCACTGAATACACGACATGTTGATTAAGCAGGCCCAGAAGAGGAAGAATAATAATAAGAAAAGTTGAAGATGTGGGCGTTACCCAAGTTAGGAACGACAGATGGCACGTATGTGACCACTATATAGGCAATGTAGCCCCTGGGGTGGGTGGGGTGAGGGGTAGGGTGGGTGGGAACCTACGTGTCTCTGGCCAATAGGCTGTTCCTGAACAGTAGGCACACAGCAAAGGAGTAGGTAAGGGAACCCACCAAGAAAGGCAAATAGATAGATAAATATGTGGAGACAAACAGACAGACAGATAGAACTCACAGTTTAGCAGCAAATTCAGCAAAAATCACTTTTTGGGAGAGCCCTGGAAAGCACTGCTCTTCTCAAGGAACAGAAGGACAATCTGAGCAAGCCCACATGCACAACAGGAAATGGAGGTCTACAACAATGCCTCAGCAGGGGGAAGGGGTAGTCACTCAGGTAGACTAAGAGAAAGATAGTTTAAAACTCTAAAGCAATGGAGGCTGTTCCTGAACAGTGGGCACACAGCAAAGGAGTAGGTAAGGGAACCCACCAAGAAGGGCAAATAGATAGATAAATATGCGGAGACAAACAGACAGACAGATAGAACTCACAGTTTAGCAGCAAATTCAGCCAATGAAATGAAAGAGAGAGGATCCCTCCCCCATTTATTTTTCTGAGGAGAGGACTATAAGAGGTAATCTGTACTATTGTTAAGGAATGATTGATAAGACTCAGAAGGTACATTTATCCTCACTACTGTTTGATATCCGAGCTGACCTCTGCTTTGAGACCTGCCAGGAGCTGCAAGAAAAATAAGCAACATAAAGATCTTCAACCCAAAGACTGTAGTAGTGGTAAGACAGAGCTCTGAGGGGGCAGAATGTTTTATCAAAGGGATTCTTCTTGTTCAGAGACAAACCACAGTGACTGTATTCTCCATAGTTCCATCTAGAGGTTGAAGTCATGAGTCACCCTTGTAGCCACCAATGGATTATATACTAGGTTATATTTTTAACTTCTTTTGGGACTGAACTGCATTAACATTATGCAGAAGGCTACGGTTCATTTTTCTATTCTCCTGCCTTAGCTGCCTTACACCAAAAGCCATGGTCTATCTAATGATGCATTGTTAGTACGTTATTTGCTAAAATTTTCCCCTAGTGTCTTAACTACCTATTTTTTGTTTAACCTATCATTTTGCTTTCTATAACCACCATTTCTATTCTAATTATATCCTTTCCCTTGTTTGGTGTACTGCATATAAGTAGTACCTGCTCCGTAAAGTTTTGTTGTTGACAGTTGCGAGGTTACGCTTATTGGATATTCCCAAGGGTCCCAGGAAACTAGATGGGGCACAGTGTGGTGAGCAGAGGAGCATACCCTAGGCGATTGAGATAATCTGATTTTCTGGTTGAAGGCCTCCCAGCAGGACCTGGTCCCATTCCCAGTATCCAGGCTCTGGTGTTCTAAACAGAAGGGAGTGCAGTCGCCTGATGATGTAGAAGTCCTATTTTTATCTAGGGGAGGTGCCTCTGGTGGGTTGAAAGGGCTCCAGTTACTTGTGATTTTATTTTGTCTTTGGATGTGTAATTCTGCTGCAATTCTAGCAAGTCTCTAACCAGCAGAGAAACAGCAGAAAAATAGGAAAAGATCATCAAAACAATACAACCTAAACAGAAAAATTATCATAGGAAAAATACCATCCCCACACATCTCTTTCTCACACCTTTGATTTTCATGTCATGGTCCTTGTAGTTCCTCTTGCAATAGCATCAACATCTCTACTCTTCCTGCTGTCTGTATGCCTGACTGATGACTTGTTTGAGCCATGTGCTGCATGGCTCAGATAACTGATATGGGCTAAAGGACACTGTACTTCTCTCTTAGCCAGGGTAATGTGGGCTGTAGACAAACCTTCAGCCTTACCCCTTTCCAACCTGAAGATTTTTATAATTAAAAGCAATAATCAGAGTCATCTCAACACTACCCCTTCCACAACAAGCCGGTAAAAATACATAAATAGACATCTTGGGCCCAATATTCAAAGGGATTAACAAGATTAGCAGCCCACCATAACCTGGCAATGGTGATATTGAGCCGCTGCCTAGTTAAGGCAAAGTGGAAAAAGTAAGACCCGAAAAAGGTTGGCCTAACTTTCACCACGGAAGCTAATCGAGCCGCGGCTGAATATCACCACTGCCCGGTTAGCTTCCTGTCAATCTGGGCAACCCAGATATTCAATGCTGGGGCAAGATTGACCTTGATATTGAATATCCAGGTTTAAGTTTCAGCAGCGGTGGCTAGCCACTTTAGAACAGCTAGCCGCTGCCGCTGCTGAATATCTTGGGCCATCCCGTCTATTAGGCAGGGCAGGTGGATGCCTAGGGCAGCAGACCTCTGTGGACAGCACGGCACCAACGGCAGGCCATGTGCTTCTGACCCCCTCTGACAGGAAGTTGTGTTGGAGGGAGGTAAGAAGCGGCAGGCCATGTATGCCAAAGCACGTGACCTGCTGCGGGCTGCCATTGCCACTAAACCAAGCCACCTCCTCCCCCACCAGAATCTGCGGCAGCAGGATCGGCGGCACAGCTCAGCATGGGGGAGGAGAATGGTGTGGCTCGGCCAAGATTTCTGCCTGAGGCAGCAGAAACCCCTGGGCTGGTCCTGTGAATATCTGAATATCCTCCTCTTACTTTTAAATATTAAACTTTGCTTAGTTTGTAAAAGGCAGGTGGAGTTTTCTGTGTCCTGACTTGGACATTTCAATTCCTCTCTCCAGATCCTATCTAAAATTTGCCTTCACATGTCATACCTGAGTAAAAAAAAAAACTCTTAAAGAAACTGGTGAAGATAGCATAATCCCACCTTCAAATTAACCTATTTTCACCTGAAATTTAAACCTGGTTCTGTGGGGGAGCATATTCAAAGGGATTAACGTGATTAGCAGACCGGCTAAATGCATAACCCCAGTGAGAAGGAAATTCAATGGCACATACCAGATTTGTGCCTCTGAATATCCTCTCTTAATGCTGCTGAATGCCCTGCTGCAAACCGTATAGCAAAAGACAGTGGCATTCCCAGACGCTTTGGTACCCGGACACACCACAGCATGGTGCAGTGCACCCACCACCAGACTCACATAACACAGGCAGCACGGCAAACGTACCTTAAATACAGGTGGCTTGCCGCGCTGGCCTTCATTCAAGGCCCGGTAACTCTTCTCCCCACCAAAATCTTGCAAATTGCAAGACTGGCTCTGGAGAGAAGAGCTGCTGGTCCTGGAGTGGAGGCAGTGCAGCAAGCCACCCAACTTTAAATTAAGTTTGCCATGCTGCCTCCGACACATAGGCTCAGCGGGGCTGCACCCCCTCCTAGCCAACACCCAGGGTGGGCCACTAGCATCAGGGCATAGGCGTTGGAAAGGTCTAGGCCACACAGTCCCTGGTCCCACGAAAAATCAAAGTGGCAGGTAGCAGGCTGCCCGTGTGATCCCATCCCCTTCATGCAGAAGAGGAGAAGCCACAATTGTGGTAAAACCCCTTCCTGTTTGCCTGTGGGAGATCGGATCCCCGTGGGCAGAACAGGAAGGGTCTCTGTTGCAATCGCGGCTTCTAAGAACATAAGAACATAAGACATGCCATACTGGGTCAGACCGAGGTCCATCAAGCCCAGTATCCTGTTTCCAACAGTGGCCAATCTAGGTTATACGTACCCAGCAATATCCCCAAAGACACAGGTTCCTCAATGCTTGTACTGGGTCAAGCATTGATATCCTGGGTCCCTTTTTAATAGTGGTTTATGGACCTTTCCTCCAGGAACTTGTCCAAACCTTTTTTAAACCCAGCTACACTAACAGCTCTTACTACATCCTCCGGTAACAAATTCCAGAGTTTGATTACACGTTGAGTGAAAAAATATTTTCTCTTATTTGTCTTAAATAGTTTACCCTGTAGCTTCATTACATGTCCCCTAGTCTTTCTATACTCTGATAGCGTAAACAATTGATCCACGTTTATCCGTTCCACTCCATTCATTAATTTATAGACCTCTATCATATCTCCCCTCAGCCGTCTCTTCTCCAGGCTAAAGAGCCCTAACCTTCTTAGCCTCTCTTCATAGGAGTAGCCTTCCATCCCCTTCACCAATTTGGTGGCTCTTCTCTGTACTTTTTCTAATAACGCTATGTCCTTTTTAAGATACGGTGACCAGAATTGCACACAATATTCAAGGTGCGGTCGTACCATGGAGCGATACAGAGGCATTATAATATCCTCTGTTTTGTTCTCCATCCCTTTCCTTATCATACCTAGCATTCTATTTGCTTTCTTGGTCGCCGCTGCACACTGGGCGGAGGGTTTTAACATGTTATCCACAATGACTCCTAAATCTTTTTCCTGGGTGGTGGTTTCTAATGTGGAGCCTTGCATCGTGTAACTATAGTGTGGGTTGTTCTTTCCTAGGTGCATAACTTTGCACTTGTCCACATTAAATTTCATCTGCCATTTGGATGCCCAGTCTTCCAATTTATCCAGATCCTCCTGCAGTTTTCCACAATCCTCTTGGGTTTTAACAACTTTAAACAGTTTTGTGTCATCTGCAAATTTGATAATCTCACTAGTTATTCCCTTTTCCAGGTCATTTATGAATATGTCAAAAAGCAGCGGACCCAGTACAGATCCCTGGGGTACTCCACTATTCACTTTTTTCTTCTTCTTCTGCCAGCTGCGGAAGGGATCCCTGCAGGCATCCTGCTATCTGCTGACAGTGATCATGGCAAAGACCCTTCCTGTTCTGCCCACGGAGATCCGATCTCCCGTTGGCAGACAGGAAGGGCCTCTGCCCGTGGGAGTGGAGCTTAGGGCAGAATTAGGGCGGTGCTTGGGCCCCCCTAAAATAAAAGGCCTTCTGCTGCCCCTGCATCGGGGTATTCCATGCGTGGCGTTGAGGGTTCGCCTGTCAGCAGTGCTATTCAGTCATTAACCATTTAACCCTAAGCAAATAAAGTTAGGCTTCAAAAAGCAGGCTCAACTTTAGCCAGTCTAGTTCTCTGGCGAGTGGCTGAATATTACCGCTAACCAGATAGCTAAAATCCAGATACTCAATGCCACTGACCAGATATGGCCCTGGCATTGAATATCTGGGCATAATTTAAAGCGGAGACCGCCAGCCGCTTTACCTGCTGAATATGCCCCCCTATATTTCTTCTGAAAAAAATGGATGTTTGTTGAAAGCATTCACTAGTATGCTTCAAAAAATAAATTTTAGTGCCACACTATTCCAATATGTAGCTTTCCTCAGATTCTTGTCAGTTGTGGCCAAACAGCAAGGACTAATTAAATCTTATATAATTCTTTTGTTTTTTTTGTTTCCGTGGAGGGGAGGGGGAGGCAGGGAGGTTTCACATCATTAGATCGGAAATGAAAGAGATGAGTCAACAAAACATTGCAAGAATGAAGCAGAATATCATTTCCTCACTTAAGTCCTACTCTCTTCTCTCTACGTTTGTGACTTTGGTTACTTTTTTTAAATATTTAGCCTCTATGAACAAACTATTAATATTTCATTTGCAAGTCATTTGAAATGGCTTTTTAGAAAGGTCATCCAGGTGAAATCTGGGGCATTCAGGGCAAAATGTCCAAAAAACTGCCAGGGACATTAACGTTTCGGTCCAATTTTAGCAACTTAGACACACAGTCAGCCTCATAGACATCATCACTACAAATGCTTGAGGCAGGGATGTCTATCCTATGCTGAATGCATGTCCATGCAAGCTATTTTGCATGAGGGAACATGCATCAGTGTGTCAAACTGAAAACAATTGTTCTTGTTTCCCTGCAGTTTTCGATGTCATCATTGAAATTGTAGGGGATATCAGAGTACCTTCCTCTCTGTGCCCTCCAGGTGTCTGGATGGCAAACCGAGAGCTTTTCTGACACCTGGAGCAGGAATAGCCATAGATGGTCCAGATAGTGGGTAGTGACATGCTCGCCATTTCTGAAATCAGGAGCATGCATACAATTTGGCCCGAAATACCCCCAGTCACACCTCCATCACACCTGGACATCCTCGTACTGGGGACATCTATGGAACTGGCCTCTAAAATGGCTCCAGGGACATCTCTGTGATCTGGACACTTACATGCCTGTTTTCAAACATCGAAAGCCCAAACAGAGCTTCTAAAATAACTCCCCTTGATGATTATAGCAAAAGGTAGAAAAGTTAAGAAAAATGGGTCATGCACTTTAATCCCCTGCCAGCTGGCTTCTCCTCACACTGGCCAAGGATACTGCTGAGCCAGCATTTACAGAATCTGGAGAAGAAACTCTCAGTCATGCAGTAGCTCAACAGAGATACCTACTAGTTAGACTTGGGGTCCACATGAGCCAGTTTTTATAGGGACCCATGGTTAATGACCACTGGCCAGGAATTGTTTCTACAATCTCCTACAATCCCTAATCTTGTTTGGGAGAGAGACATAAAAATAGGGAACCTTCCCTCCCGGGTAGCTGTGAATAAAAATACATGGCACTGGGGTCCAACAAGAGACAATTCTAATTGAGCTGTAAACATAAAACAGCAGGAAAAAACTGTCAGGCCCTAAATTAAGAACAGAGCTTTATTTCTATGTTGGTTTATTAAAGGCACAAATGGACAAAACCCTGGTGAATACAAAGTCTCCTGCAACTAGCTAATCAGCAACAGCAGCTCTAGCCATTGAGCTAAAAGAGCATCATCTTCCACAGACTACTGAAAGGAATGTATGTGTGTATGTATGTGGTTATCAAGAATAGCCATGGAGGCAGCAGGTTTTGAGAGCTCTTGCTTGTTGTACACATCTTTTAATAAAATGCACAGTGATTGAAAGACTACATTCTTCCCAGCCCGTATTGTTGACAGCAGGGGGCAGGCTCTTCTGTTGGCTTGGCAGCTTAAAGTCATCCAGTGGAACATGACTGAAGATCGGGCAGTGATTGGTGATTGGATCATGAGGTGGAAATTACTACACCACACATGCATGGTCACCTTCCCACCCAAAGGTGCCATCTTACCTTAGTATGACGACATAGCTTAAAAGTAGAAAAAAGAAAAACAATTCCACGGGGAGGAGGGAGAGCTATGAGGACTGATTCCTGCTGTCCCTGGAGAACACCTGTTACAGGTAAGTAACTATGCTTTCTCTGGGAACAAGCAGGAAATCAGTCCTCACATATGGGACTCCCAAGCTACAGGCTACCAAAAAAATCTGTAAAAGTCATCGGCAACCCAAAAAGCGGAACATAAAGGGCAGCAGGGGACGCTAATTGACTGGAAGTCTGACACTGCAGCACCAGCATCGAAGATACAATCCCCACTCCGGTAGCCTGGACATCACGGGTTGGAAGGAGGAATTGCATTATTCTCTGAAGAGGTGACGGAGTATGGCCTGGCCAAAGGCGCTATCCCTCCGGGAGGTCTCTTCCATACAGCAGTGTACAGTGAAAGTGTGCACAGAGGACTATGTGGCGGCCCAGTGGATGTCCAGTAAAGGCACTGAGCACAGGCTTGCCACTGAGGTTGCCAAGGCACACACATTGGGAGCCATCATATGATGAGAGCCCCGCCTGTTGATAGGCAAAAGAAATGCAGATGGCAACCCATCGTGAGAGGGTGCACTTGTCGACTCCAACCCCCAGACGACTGCGGCCAAAAGAGACAAACAGCTGCATTAAGCGGCGAAGGGGGGTGTCCTCTGGATGTAGAATGGCAACGCACACTTGCAAGGAGGCATCCGCCCTAGAAGAATGACGCCTAGGAAAGAAAGTGGGCAATACTACCTCTTGATTCAAATGGAAAGCGGAGACAACCTTTGGCAAGAATTTAGGGTGAGTCCTAAGGACAGCCCTGTTCCTGTGGGACCTGGTGTAGGGCGCTTGTGCCACCTGCTCCTACAGCTCACTCACATGCCTGGCCGAGGTAAACACCACCAGGAACATGGCCTTCCAAGAAAGGTACTTAAGATGGCAGGTAGCCAGAGGTTCAAAGAATGGAGCCATGGGCTTTCCCAATACCACATTGAGGTCCCATGCCACTGGTGGTGGACGGATCGGGGGCTGGGAGAGGAGGAGACCTCACATAAACCTGCCCACCAAAGGGTGCACCAACACTGCTGGTCATCCACTGCGTGGTGGTGAGCTGAGATGGCACAGAGGTGCACTCTGATTGTGTTGGACTTAAGGCCAACCTCCGACAGATGCAGAAAGTACCACAAGATGTCTAGCAACGTGCAGGAGAAGGGGTAAAGGCCTTCATCCACACAGAGGTGCACTCTGATTGTGTTGGACTTAAGGCCAACCCCCGACAGATGCAGAAAGTACCACAAGATGTCTAGCAACGTGCAGGAGAAGGGGTAAAGGCCTTCATCCACACAGAGGTGCACTCTGATTGTGTTAGACTTAAGGCCAACCCCCGACAGATGCAGAAAGTACCACAAGATGTCTAGCAACGTGCAGGAGAAGGGGTAAAGGCCTTCATCCACACACCAGTGCAAAAACCTGCTCCACTTAAAAGCATATGCCCATCGCATGGAGTTCTTACCCAAGGCAGAAGCTCCCTATGCAAAGAGTCCATGGGTAATTCCCCAGGGAAGAATGGAGGAGGCAGCTGGGCAAAATGGAGGGGATAACCTGCCCTGATCACCTGCAACACCCAGGCATCCATGGTGATGCTTGGTCACTGGTGAGCAAAGTGGAACAGCCATTCTCCCATGAACTTTGGTCCTTGTACCTCCTGCGGGAGGGAGGCTATGTTTAAGGAGTCAAAAGCTCCCCCTAGGCTGTGGCTGGGGCACTGTTTGGGGTTTGGGGGCCTTTGGCTTATGGGGGCCATGCCCCTGGCCCTTGGCTTGCTGCCTCTGTGGGGGAGTGTGATAGGCCTGAAACTTGGGGAACTTTTCGTAAGCCTTCTTGGTCTTTGGCTGGAAGGACATTTGCCCCAAAGTCATCCTACAGGAAGGTTCAGACACTTTCTTGGATAGCCTGGTTCTGATCATGAATTCCTTCTCCAGTTTGTCCGCCTTCTCCGTCATGGGCTTGCTTAAGAAATTCTCCCCCCAGTAAGGGACATTGGCTAACTTGTCCTGAACCCACTGCTCCATGTCAGAGGACTGTTGCCAGGCAAGACATCGGGCACTAATGCCCACCGCAGCTACCCGAGCCACCGACTCAAAGCCATCGAAGGCTGCCCAAGTTTGAAACTTGGAGCATTCCTTGACCGATGACACCAAGGTTATGAAGTACTCAAAGGTTCGCCTGCCAATCCAGCCGAGAACCTGGCAAATTCCTTCGCCAGGTTTCTCAGGTACATGCCCAAGTACAGCTGGCATGCCTGGATCCAAGCTGTGAGCATGGAAATACTTCCGGCCAAAAGCATCCATGGTGTGTGCCTCCCTACCATGAGGCACCGAGGAGTGTATCTTCTGACTCTTAACGTGATGCAAAGCTGACTCTACAACCATGGAGTTATGTAGCAGTTGTGTTTTCTGGAAGCCGGGGCTCCGACCGACTTGATACTGTGAATCAAGCTGATGGTTCACAATTGGCACCGTCACCAGGGTCTTTCACATCCTGAACAATAGCCGTTCAAGGATAGGGGGCATGGGCACCGTCAGTGCCTCCTGAGGAGGGGCCTCATACTGGAGCAAATCGAGATTCTCGATATGTGGCTTGTTCTTGGGCACCGCCACGAAGGCGAGTGCCTGGGACATCTCCCAGACTAACTCCAGGAAAACCAGGTCCTCTGGAGATGACCGCTGCCAATGGTGTGGCAGAGATGGGTCGGAGGGGATGTCCCAATGGAGAATGGTGTCGGGAGGCTCCTCATCCGTCCCCCACACTGACTCAAAGCCAGAGGATCAGCTAGCACTCCGCGGTCATCGGACTCTGCATCAATGACAATTGGCATCGGGGCTGCAGCATGGTTGTGCTCGACCTGTGTCAAGGTCTTGACTTGGACACTGATGGAGTTGACACCAAGCAGGCCAGCTTCTCAAGGATGGGAGGGACATCCTCCGGGAGAGGTCCTGGACGCGAATGATCCTGTCATGGGTGCCGAAGACCCGGAGTTGGGCTCCACTGAGCCTCAATGAATGCTGCAAAGCTGTGTTCCAAGGCTGGCATCTTGGCCTCGATGCCCGGCGGTTTCGCCGAGGCTGGTGCCATCTTCGAGAATGCAGAGGTCAGTGTCAGGTCTCGGGTAGAGGAGTTCCCGATGATGATGGCATCAGAGGAACCGATTTGATCATCTGACTCTGTCAATAACGCCTTCCCCCAGGGTTGCTTGGAGGGGCACTCCTTGCTCTTATTACTGGCATCAAGTCGAGGGCTCCATGCCCGGGTCCCGGAGGTCTTACCCTGGTACCGGGTCAGACCTTGACTTCGATGAAGCCTTCGAAACCCAGGGAAGGTCCTCTGAGGATGACTCCAATGTATGCCGGTCCCACGGCTCCAACCAAGCCTGGGAGCAAGATGCAGAGTCGCCCGGCACCAGCATCAAAGGCAGGGATTCCGCCCCCGATGCAGATCCTGAGGCAGACTTGTCAAACAGCTCCCCCTGCCATCTTTTGCGCTTCTTCTGGGTCTTAGCCAACATCAAAAGGCAAAGCAGACAGGAAGACATGTCATGGTCTGCCCCAAGGCATTTTTTTGCAGGTACTGTGGTGGTCCGTGCGGGACATAGTGTGGTTTCACTTGCCAAAATCCGCTGGTCAAAGACATAGCAGGAAAAAAGAGTCCCACAAGGTTAAATGCCAACGTCTCGATTAGCTAGGCTACGAACAAAAATACCTACGGACCAAAAAATAAAAGAAAATAAATTACCCGAGTGAAAAGCACGGTGCTGAGGCATTAGACTCAGGTGGCGGAAGGTAATCCATACTGAAGAAAGAAGAAACGGTGGGAAAAATCCACTTTAATGAGTGTGCACAGAACACATCTGCAGGGCTCTGTGGAAAAAAGAAGACTGAGGTAAGATGGCAGTTTTGGGCAGGAAGGTGACTGCGCATGCACGGTGTAGGTCCCAAAGGCTTTCTTTTAAAACTGGGGATTGGATCCACGTGGGCTCTGTTGGTGCTGTTACCCATATGTGAGGACTGACTTCCTGCTTGTTCCTGGAGAAGAGGATTTTTCCCAACTGAGTTGGATGCAGCATATTGAAAATATGAGCACTGAACCCGGCACAGATAAGTTAATTGTTTACTCTGGCGTAGAACCTTTAGACTGTTTCAAAACAAGATATCATGTCAGGTTTGCTGAAGTGTTGCAGTGGATCTGTTAAAAGCAAGTAATTTTGGAAAGTGACCTTACATTATATTCTGACTAGAGACAGGGTTTAGTAGTGGGTTGCCATTCAGTATGGTCAGCTTGAATTTTAATATGAAAAGCACTATATAAAAAAGTAAAAAAGGACACATTGACTTCACCCCTGACAATTTGGTGTTATAGGCAGTTGTTGGGGTATACAAAGGTCCAACAAAAATATTTTTGTTTAAATCACAGAGTCTCAATTTTTTGCTTAGTCCTAAGCAAACAGCACTGCCTCAGTTTCTGGTTTTACTCTTCCCAGGGAAAGAAAACTCCAGAAACTGGTAAGTTTAATATTTACTTCTTTTCAGCGAGGCCCTTTCTTATATATCTATCTCTCTTTATCTGTATCTATTACACCTGGGGGAATTCTGCACAAAAAAAAAAAAAAATTCTGAGCAAAAATTTAAAAAATTCTAAATGCAGTATTTTAAAATTCTGCAAACATCTGCATGCTTTATTAGTAAATTTTTGCTCAGAATTCCCCCAACATAAAGCCTAACTCTTCCTCTACATATGAAATTCCTCTTGCCTTCTTCCTCCTTAGCTCTCTTGCTCCAATCATAATTCTCTCTCAACCTCCAAGCCTTCCTTGATTCCTCTGTTTTCTCTCCCTCTAGCTTCTAGCAAGATTCTTACTGTTCTCATGCACATGGCCCCACCTCACTTCCTCTCTTCCTTCTCCGTGCACTAAACCTTAGCTCTCTCTTACCTGTCCTTCTTTCTTACCAGGCACATATCTCTACCTTTCTTTCTCACTGCCCCCAAGCATACACCCATCTCTAGCCCCCAGCTGTCCCCTCCCCCGACTCACCAGTAACCCATTTCCAGCCCCCAACAAACTCTCTGACTTATCAGCAGCCCATTTCCAGCCAGCCACCACCCCTGACTCACCAGCAGCCCTTCTCCTGGTCCCTGCTACCCCCCCCCCCCCCATCAACTAAGCAGCAGCCTATCTCCTGCCCCCAGCAACCTTTAGAACTCACCATCAGCCCTTCTCTTCTGCCTGACTCACAGTGGCTTCTTAATGCAGCCACGGGAGCATTTCTCTTTGCTCCTGCGACTGTGCTAGATTCTGAAGCTGGCACTGCATGCTTTCAAAAGGTAAACAGAAGCGCTTACTGTCAGAATGTTACACAATCACAGGAGCACAAAGAAATGTCCTCCTGTGAGAAAGCAAACAATGAGGTAGGATCAGGTGCCCTTAAAGCTTGTGCACTCAAGCCTGCCTCACTTGCCGGTACCTATGCAGAATTTTGCACAGCAAATGCATAATTCCCCCAGGAGTAATCTATCTATCTATACACACACATATACACACTTTATATATGCAGTTGCAGTCGACAGCATCCAATATCTCCTTAAAAGTGGCCAGTGAAATGGCTTTAGACTATATATGCACACATATTTGACACAAAAGAATCAAATAAAACACAACCAATTAAAAACAGAAATAGGAAATAGTATAAAAACTGGGACACTGCCAGGAAATGTTTACTTCCATATATTAATGTCCAATTTCTTAGAATGAAGATATAATAACCATTCAACCACTCATTTCTGGAACATACTGGAAGGGATGAGGGAGGAATGCACACAGACTGGCGTCCTGCTTGTTACGTTCGATTTATCCTCGCTCTATATGAGCATACCACAAGATATTGCTATGTAAGTGATATTCTAACCATTGAAAACCCCTTTAAGTCTCCCATATAAACATCCAAAACCAACAAAGGGAAACACACATAGACAAACTATTTTTGTTGGAACTCACACCATGAAGGAACCTCCCTCTCGTTGTGTGTTGTTGCGTTTTTATCTTAAATTCAAAATAGGGACGCAACCCTAATAAGGATTAGGAGAACTTTCACCCCCTAATACCAACCAAATAAACACGATTCACACCAAGCATAAAGCATCAAGCTCAAGGTAGAACCAATTCCCATAAGCATAAGCCAAATGAAAGTCACTTAACTTGAGTGCAGGCTCCTCTCCGATATCACTATAGGTGTCCAGCATATCAGCGTACCAGCAGATAGGCTGCCAAAACCGCCAAAGCCCATCCTAGGGCCGCATGGCAATATTCGCTCTCAACAAACCCCAAATGTTCTCTTCGGGCAAAAAATGTTTTCATAAAGCCCAAGATCTTCAACGAGGGAACCAATGACGCATGCTTGCAATCAAGACAACCATTTTGAGGAAGCTTACTCCAAGTAACTTTCCACCCCGTTCTTCAAGCAACAATTTAAGGAGATCTCTTCTCCAGATAAGGTAACCCAACCTATAGTGATATTGAAGATGAGCCTGCACTCAAGTTAAGTGACTTTCATTTGGCTTATACCTATGGGAATTTTTATTTATTTATTTACATTCTCTTATACGTATACCGCACTATTCTGCATCAGTGCGGTTTACATTGAACAAACTGAAATTACATTGAACAGGGCATTATAACTTGGAGATAACTATTTTACAGGGAACATGGGCTATGGAGGGTTAAGTGGCTTGCCCAAGACCACAAGGAGCACCTGTGAGACTAGAAACCTCAGTCCTTCTGGCCCAAGGTTGCTGTCCTCTAGTGGGATTTGAAGCCCTAACCTTCCGGCCTGAAGTACCTCGCCCCAACCACTAGGCCACTCCTCCACTCCAATTGATTCTACCTTGAGCTTGATGCTTTATGCTTGGTGTGAATCAGGTTTATTCGGTTGGTATTAGGGGGTGAAAGTTCTCCTAATCCTTATTAGGGTTGCGTCTCTATTTTGAATTTAAGATAAAAACGGAACAACACACAACGAGAGGGAGGTTCCTTCATGGTGTGAGTTCCAACAAAAATAGTTTGTCTATGTATGTTTCCCTTTGTTGGTTTTGGATGTAAGTGATATTGGCATCTCTAGCTCAGGCCGAAGATTTGGAGCACCCCACAGGGAATTTGTGTTGGACATGGCTGACATGGCCTTGAAAGAAAATTGTTTTCAATTTGATAATTGCCTTTACCATCAACTGAAGAGTGTGGTGATGGGAGCCACTTTTGTTCCCTCTATTGTCAATTTTTTCATGGAATGGAATGAGGCACAATGGCTAAATTCTGATTCCCCATATATACAACATATTCAAATGTGGTGCAACATCTTTATATTGTGGAAAGGCCTGTTGACCTTTTATTGCAATTCTATCAATGATTAAATGGTAGGGATGCTAATATCCAATTCTCTATGGTATATGATAATGAACACATTACCTTTCTTGATGTTTTGGTGGGGAAGAGAGAGGACACATGGATCACAACTGTATTTAAAAAGCCGACTGATAGAAACACACTTCTGCACTTCTCTAGCCTCCATCTGCTGTGTCTTAGGAGCGTCTGCCATATTGTTCCTCCCTTCATGAGTACCAATCCAAAGTTAAGAGACTGAGCACTGAGTTTCTAGCAAGGGGATATCCCCAGGTGGTTATAAGATGGACATACCTCTGGGCTTAATATGATGACAGGGATAGGTCACTTGAGCCACGTATTACTGATCGTAATATGTTGAAGCCTGACTATGTGCACTTTGTGATCCCCTTTTGCCCTCTGAGTCGAGGGGTACAGAATATTATTAATAAACATTTTTCTATCATTTGGACGATCCCTTGGTCACAAGATAAACAGTCCCGGATGGCTTGGTCTTGAGGGCGGAACGTAAAATAAATCTTATGTCACTCTCATTTGAAACCCAGTGAATGTCAGTGGATGGAGGAAGGGTTTTTTTCCATGCGGTACATGTTCTATATGTATTGAGTCTCGCCCCGTCAGGGCTTTTGAACATAATGGGAGATGGTATTCCATTAAGAAATTCTGTACATTTAACATTGCTTATGTTGTCTATGCTATTGAATGTCCATGTAAACTCTTATACATTTGGAAAACAGTTCGGCCTTTCAAGGTTCGAATTGGAGAACATCGAAGCAGACTGAATAGAATGTGTTGGGAAGCTCTGATTGTAGCCCATTGTTCTACGGAAGGACATGTTTTTTCAGATTTAGAATATTTTTGTATAAACAAGGTGGATACAGAATTGTCTGACTGTGCCAAACTGCTGTCCATTTGTGAACAGCGGTGGATTTTCAGACTTGACACAGTTGCTCCAAGAGGCCTTATTGCTGTGATCGAATGGGGTCTATGCATGTAGATGGATGGGTAGTAAAGAAGTTTGGAAAAGATGTAACAACTCGTATGGGGGATCCTTAAATCTTAAAAAACAGTGGCACACAGTATGGGGTTTGAAATTTTATTTGTGGTGTACTATTTTGTATGAACAAATCTGTTTTAATGCATGGGTGGATGTTTAAGTGGTCTGATGGATACGATTGGTCTCTGTATGTGCTTGTCTAAGGTAAGCAATTGTGGCTGTTTGTTAGATCTTTTTAAACTACACTTGTGGGTGGGTGAGGTCCTTCAGATAGTTGGGGCAGTTTGAGCAGAATGTTCCTGCTGGTGAGTCTTTGTAATGTTGTGATTGAGCATGGTGGATTTTGGTCTACTGTTGATTAGAGTTAAGAACAGCTTATTGGGTGTCTAAGTGTATGTGATTTTAACACTTTAGGGATGGATTGTTTTTGGGTGAAACTTTAGACTGTGGTATTTAAAAGGGGTTAGGTTACACTAGTATTAAGGGCAATTTTAATGTTTTCTTTTTGTGTCTTGCAGTTTGTATAAATCCTGCCATTAGTGTTATTGGTGTGGATTTTCAACATGATAGTGAAAATTGACCACTGATGAAGCAACTGCAAAATGCCTTCAGGCTTCCTATGTGGTGTTGTGTCCAGCTGGGTCAAGTCTATGCTCACACAAATAGCATTTGGGATAAGATAAGTGTGATTCGATTACTGACACCCTTATAAACAAATCAAATCAGTTTGAACAGAAGAACCACATTCCCATTGCAGTAAATTTAGACACACCTGTGATCAATTGTCAGTACTCACATGACTTGAATCAACCAACGAATGATGGCTCTAATATTTAAAATGACCACATTCACTCCATGTTCCATTTTCACAATGGTGAAAACAAGAAAACTGCCTGAGACCTTCAGAAAAGTCATTATCACCAAACATCAAACTCCAAAGGGATATATGGCCATCTCCAAAGACCTTGAGATTCCTGTGTCTACAGTTCGCAATATTATTAAGAAGTTTTCTGCTCATGGAATTGTCAAGAATCTCCTAAAACGTGGTGGGAAGAGGAAAATTAATCCAAAGTCTTCGAAGGTTAAGAACATAAGATATGCCATACTGGATCAAACCAAAGTCCATCAAGCCCAGTATCCGGTTTCCAACAGTGGCCAATCTAAGTCATAAGTACCTAGCAGTTTCCCCAAAAGACACAGGTTCCATTAGGAGTGGCCTAGTGGTTGGGGCAAGTTACCTCAGGCTAGAAGGTTGGGGGTTCAAATCCCACTACAGCAACCTAGGGCTGGAAGGACTGGGGTTTCTAGTCCCACAGATGCTCCTTGTGGTCTTGGGCAAGCCACTTAACCCTCCATTGCCCATATTCCTTGTAAAATAGTTATCTCCAAGTTATAATGCCCTGTTCAATGTAATTTCAGTTTCTTCAATATAAACTGCCTTGATATCTTGAAACCAATACTTCAAAAATAACTATTGCTCTATAAAAATCTACACAAAAACAAAATTAGAGCAAACTCAAAGGATCATAAGCTAGTGTGTGTAAAATGTTGGAAGATTAGCCGTGAGGAATCAAACTACCTTTCGTAGCAGTACTTCCATTTTACTCAATTTAGTGAGCCCCAACAGGAGCTTATATACGTAGGTAAAAACACCATAAAATAGTGTACCCTACACCAAATGTGTTCAAAAAATATATTGCTTCCTACAAATTTACAAATCTGAAACCAGTGGAACAATCCAAAGTAACAAAACACGAAAGTTACTTATCAACGCTATCCTTAACTGCAAAAATGCCTGACTTCCTCAATTCTTCAGGACACCAGCGCATGCTCATTTACGATCTGAGCATGTGCTGGCGTCCTGAAGAACTGAGGAAGTCAGGCGTTTTTGCAGTTAAGGAGAGCGTTGATACAGGGCATTAATACTGTCTTGCCTGAAACACAGTACTGTGTTCTTTTTCAAAACTGCGGATTCAAGTGACTGAAATCTGAGTCTGGAGAATGACTTGGTTTCTTTTTTATAACTGTGGATTCAAGTGACTGAAATCTAACTGAGTCTGGAGAACAACTACGACTTGGTTCTTTATGGTTAACAGATAAGTAACTTTCAGGTTTTGTTACTTTGAATTGTTCCATTGGTTTCAGATTTGTAAATTTGTTGGAAGCAATATATTTTTTAAACACATTTGGTGTAGGGTATACTATTTTATGGTGTTTTTACCTACATATATAAGCTCATGTTGGGGTTCACTTACATAGTGTCACCCACCTACTTACCCCGGAGGCGAAAGGCCTGGGGCTTCAGTGAGGCTCCTCCTATGTAGCAGGGACTAGTGGTGCCCCCTGGGAGTTGAAGTCCCAATAGCTATTCAATAAGAGTGTAGTCGTGGACGAGTAGCTATGCTGATAAAGAGGTATTTATTTCCCTTCCCGGGAGAACTTTTGCAAACAGGAATTATAAAGGAAAGTAAACCATGCTTCTGGCACAACACAAAAGGGTATTACAAAATGACAAAGGAACTGCTTCTTTTCACCTTTAAGGAAAACAAAAGTGAAAAACAGGCTTTTTACGTCACAAAAAGCTGTAGAGTGAAATCTGTGCCCTTACACAGATTTCTCCTTTGCAGGCTTTTCTTATGCTTCAACAGAAAGAGGTCACGCTATCTGAAAACACCAGTGTACAGTCCATCTGGAAATCCTCTGAGGTTTCTCCACAGAAATCACAGTCCATGGCCTCATGAGCTTCCCTGCTATTATCTCTTGTATGGCTATAACTTGTATCAGTGTTTAGCAATCCCTCCTCTTCCTGGCAAGGGCTTCTCTCTCCTCTATTAACGTGGAAAGACAGGTTACCATGCAATGTGGATTTTCCCTCTAGAGGGCCATATACCTCAGGACTAGTGCAGGTAAAATCCAGTGCCCCTCTATTCCAGGGAATTGGCCTTTCTGCAGGCTGAGCTCTGCCTGAGCGTTTGCAGCCAGGAAGCTGGAAACTTTTCTCCCATTCACTTCCCCTCACAGGACGTCTTTCTTTCAGCCGGGAAATCTCTTTTGGATAAGAGCTTCTGTTCCCCAGGTACCTGCTCTCGTGGGAGTTCCCTCTCACAGCTCCTCGTCGTTGGCTGCCTGGAATCCCTCTGGGTCCCCAACCGGACTCTGGTTCAGTGCAGCCCAACTCTCTAGCACTAACCTCGGGTAATCCCTCCTGGGCAAACTACTCAGAGGTGCTGACGGAATCTCCGTCAGAAGCTCTCAGGTATGTATCCTGGTTCTCATATGTTCTGCTCTTCCGTGTTCCTGTTTCTGCCTCTGTTCTCCTTCCTCGTGTTCTGTTTCTGCTCAAGACTGACTCTATTTTAAATGCATCATTCTTTGAGCCCCTCCTCAGCTCAAGTCCCTGCAGCTGTTCCTGCTCCTCTAATGAGCTATGAGGTAATGCATCTCCGGGGCATTTACCTACACCCGGTGCTAGTGTTTTGGTCGGTTGTCTATAGCAACCCCTAGCCATGTGCTTTGAGCTGCCCGTTTTAAAACTGCCCTGCACATTTTCATCTGTTTTTATAGGCACTATTTGCCTTGCGCCATGACAGATCCCCCCCCCTTAAAATATTACGGGCTGCAGATTTTTCCTGACAGCCCGGAATCTCCTTACGGGACCTATCTCGGGGTAATACTGTATGGGACCTATCTCGGTATACTAAAGTAACCAGGCTAGCAGTGGCAGACCTGTCCTTCCACAGCTTTAGTACATTTACATGATAGACCTGTTGGCGGCCCCTCTCGTTTTCCACCCGATAGGATACTGGGCCAACCCTCTCTACCACTGTACCAGGGCCTTTCCACCTGGACTCGAATTTCGGTCCGGGGTCGGATACTTGGATAAGTACTTTGTCCCCTATGCTCAGCTGCCTCGGTCTGGTGCCCTTATCGTAATACTGTTTTTGCTTACGTTTACTGGCCTGTAGATTCTCTATAGAGGCCTTGGATGTCCTCTCTAGGCGTTGTCTTAACTCTTTCAGGAATTGGGGTACCCCGACCTCTTGCATGTTCGGCTCTACCCATTGCTCCTGTAGGATGTCCAAGATTCCTCTTGGAGCGCGGCCGAACAGCAACTCGTAGGGAGATGCCCCCAGGGACGCCTGTATGCGCTCCCTGCATGCATATAGCGTGAATGGGAGCAATGTATCCCATTCATTCATTTCCCCCGCCTTCAAACCTCTACGTAGCAGTTGTTTAATAGACTGATTCATACGCTCCACGAGCCCGTTAGACTGTGGATGGTATGCTGATGTCCGTATATGGCGGATGCCGAAGGCTTCCCAGTCCATAGCTAGATGTTTTGATAGGAAGTTACTACCCTGATCAGTCAGGTCTTCCCTGGGAAAACCTACCTCGCAGAAAAGTTTGATTAACTCTAAGCCTACTATTTTGGCGGATGTGTTTCTCAAGGGAATGGCCCAAGGAAACCGCGTGGCATGGTCAACTATGACCAAGATATACTTAAAACCCCTCGGTGTCTTCACCAGAGGTCCTATTATGTCAACTCCCATTCGGCTTATAGGAGCCGCTATGGTGGGAGTTGGCACCATGGGTACTGCCTTAGGCTTTATAGCTGTCACTCTTTGGCAGCTAGGGCATGCCTCGCAATACTGCCGTGTCTCCTTAAAAACCCCGGGCCAATAAAATCTAGCTAAGATTTGGTCCAGCGTCCCCTGGATCCCCTTGTGACACCCCCCTGGGTGATCATGGGCTAATCTTAACACGCTAGCTTTAAAGGTCGTGGGTACAACTAGCTGCTTGCGTATGGCATCATTGTGGGGGTTTACACATTCTCTATATAAGAGATCATTTTCCAGGAAAAATCTTGGTAGGGTCTGTCTAGTTTCCTCAGCCCACTCAAACGCCCTTTTAAGAGCTGGGTCAGCTCTCTGCTCCATGGGGAATGATGGAAAATTTTTGACTACCTCTGCCGGTACCCAGGGCAACCCTACAGCACCTTCTAGCTCGGCCCTCCCCCGGGTCCTAGAGTATCTTTCCCTACGTTTCCTGGATTTATCCTTTTTCCCTTCTTTATCAGGGGGATGTATTAAATCGTCATGTTTAGGGAGGGTAGCTAGCCCTTCCTCGTCTGGCTCCTCCCTTTGAGCATTTTCCTCCCCTTCAGGTTCCTCAGTGTTTTTCTCTGACTCTTCTCCCCTCCCAGAGGGTCCCGCTTGAGAGCGTGTGGATACTAAGCCTAACTTAATACCCAAGTCTTGATAAAAGGGAGGCCAATCCTTCCCCAGTACAACATCCTCTGGTAGTTTGGGAACTACGGCCACCCTCACCTCTCTGATGGTGCCCAACCCTTGTACCAATACATTGTGTAGGGGATAAGGGACAAATGCTCCGTGCACGCACTTGACCCGTACTTGGCCTTCTGCTTGACTCGGGGGCGACTGGCGGTGCCCCTTAATGGCTTCCCAGAGCTCCCTTGAAATCATGCTCTGGTCAGCCCCCGAGTCAAATAGAGCCAGTGTGTAAATACCTTCCACTTGAACCTGGATACGGAATTCGTCCTGATCTGTCTCTTCTGTCCCTGTCACCAGGACTGTTCTTTCTGTGCAGGATCTCTGAAAATGTCCTTTCTTCCCACACCTGAAACATTTTCCTTTAGGTACAGATAAGACATTATTATCATCAGAGACATTAACTTTAGACATTTCAGGCTTGTACAGCTTATCATACATATATTTTCCTTTTCTGCCACTATCTCTCCTACCAGCTGCCGACCAGATACCTTGCCCTGAGGTGTCCGTCCTCTCTGCAGCGAAATGCCGCTCCGCAAGAGTGGCTGCCTCCTCCGAGGTTTGGCAGTGCTGGAGTGTCAGAAAAGTTTTAACACCGCTGGGAACAGCCTGCATAAATTGTTCCAGCACAATTTTATCAAGGACTGTTTCCAGTGTACCTCCCTCTGCCAGCAACCATTTTCTGGCTACATTTTTTAATCGCTGCGCTAGGGCCTTAGGGGTCTCTTGAGGCTTAATTACTGCCTCCCTGAACATTCTTTGATAATGTAGAAGTGTGAGTCCCAACCTATCCTTCACTGCTTTCTTAACCTCTATATAATTAGAAGCTAAGTCCGCTGGCATAGCTTTATACGCTGAAAGGGCCTCGCCTGTGAGCGAAAGGGCAAACCTCGTGGCCCACTGCTCCTCTGGCCATTTCAGGGTGGTAGCTATCCGCTCAAAAGCGTCAAGATAGTCATCTAAATTGTCCTGCGGTTGTAATTGTCCCAAAGAAAAGGCACCATACGACCTCAGTCCTGCCCCTTGGAATGCCATGGGGACGTCTGCTGTGGCGTCTAGCGGCTTCTTTAAAAGCGCGTCCATGGTCTCCATCAAGGGCCTCTGTTGCTCCTGTATGGTCCGCGTAGTCTGCTCCTGGAGGTAGTGAATAAGCTCCACCTGCTTATCCCACTGTGTCTTCATCCAATGGGCTACATCTTGTGGCTCCATTCTCAGCCTCGATGTACCTGTAGAGAGATAGAAAACAAAAACAAAAACCCAAGTGCGATACCGCAAATTTTTTTTTTCTCTTTCCACCGCCTCTTCCTCTGCTCACCAGCGCCCCCTCTCTCACTTTTATCCTCCCCACGTATGACTAGATATGTTTACCTGAGCCTTCTTGTAGGGATCAGCTTGTGAGAAAGTTTCTCCGGGTCCAGCACCTGGCAGCAGGAATCTTCCAGACGGTTCTCTCCCTCTGGACAACAGTTTCTTTTTCAGCAGACTGTAGTCCTTTGTGCTGTCCTTTTGAATCCTTGTGCAAAAATTCAAAAACGTCGCCAATTGTCACCCACCTACTTACCCCAGAGGCGAAAGGCCTGGGGCTTCAGTGAGGCTCCTCCTATGTAGCAGGGACTAGTGGTGCCCCCTGGGAGTTGAAGTCCCAATAGCTATTCAGTAAGAGTGTAGTCGTTGATGAGTAGCTATGCTGATAAAGAGGTATTTATTTCCCTTCCCGGGAGAACTTTTGCAAACAGGAATTATAAAGGAAAGTAAACCATGCTTCTGGCACAACACAAAAGGGTATTACAAAATGACAAAGGAAATGCTTCTTTTCAGCTTTAAGGAAAACAAAAGTGAAAAACAGGCTTTTTACGTCACAAAAAGCTGTAGAGTGAAATCTGTGCCCTTACACAGATTTCTCCTTTGCAGGCTTTTCTTATGCTTCAACAGAAAGAGGTCACGTTATCTGAAAACACCAGTGTACAGTCCATCTGGAAATCCTCTGAGTTTTCTCCACAGAAATCACAGTCCATGGCCTCATGAGCTTCCCTGCTATTATCTCTTGTATGGCTGTAACTTGTATCAGTGTTTAGCAATCCCTCCTCTTCCTGGCAAGGGCTTCTCTCCCCTCTATTAACGTGGAAAGGCAGGTTACCATGCAATGTGGATTTTCCCTCTAGAGGGCCATATACCTCAGGACTAGTGCAGGTAAAATCCAGTGCCCCTCTATTCCAGGGAATTGGCCTTTCTGCAGGCTGAGCTCTGCCTGAGCGTTTGCAGCCAGGAAGCTGGAAACTTTTCTCCCTTTCACTTCCCCTCACAGGACGTCTTTCTTTCAGCCGGGAAATCTCTTTTGGATAAGAGCTTCTGTTCCCCAGGTACCTGCTCTCGTGGGAGTTCCCTCTCACAGCTCCTCGTCGTTGGCTGCCTGTAATCCCTCTGGGTCCCCAACCGGACTCTGGTTCAGTGCAGCCCAACTCTCTAGCACTAACCTCGGGTAAGCCCTCCTGGGCAAACTCCTCTGAGGTGCTGATGGAATCTCCGTCAGAAGCTCTCAGGTATGTATCCTGGTTCTCATATGTTCTGCTCTTCCGTGTTCCTGTTTCTGCCTCTGTTCTCCTTCCTCGTGTTCTGTTTCTGCTCAAGACTGACTCTATTTTAAATGCGTCATTCTTTGAGCCCCTCCTCAGCTCAAGTCCCTGCAGCTGTTCCTGCTCCTCTAATGAGCTATGAGGTAATGCATCTCCGGGGCGTTTACCTACACCCGGTGCTAGTGTTTTGGTCGGTTGTCTATAGCAACCCCTAGCCATGTGCTTTGAGCTGCCCATTTTAAAACTGCCCTGCACATTTTCATCTGTTTTTATAGGCACTATTTGCCTTGCGCCATGACAATAGTAACATAGTAAATGATGGCAGATAAAGACCAGCATGGTCCATCCAGTCTGCCCAGTAATACGGCAAGAGTAGGTGCACCTGTCGCTCTGTGCAGGCCACGCCTCCCCATGTCTCTGTCTAGGGGTGGACCCACCACTCCATGTAGGACACCCCTATTTGTAGAGAAGTTAGATGGTTCCGTTTATTTTGCTTTTATCCAGTTTCTGTAAAGGGATCCGCTGTGCTTGTCCCATGCTGTTTTGAATTACGTCACCGTGTTTGCCCCCACCACTTCCATCGGGAGAGCATTCCAAGCATCCACCACCCTTTCAGTGAAAAAATATTTCCTGACATTGCCTTTCAGTTTTCCACCTTGCAGCTTCATGTTATGCCCTCTAGTTTTGCAGCTTCCCCGTCTTTGGAAAAGGTTTGAATCATATCTCCCCTATCCCTCCTCTCCTCCAAAGTGTACATATTTAGGTCTTCAAATCTCTTCTCATAAGGTTTCTTATGCAGGCTCCAAATCATTTCGGTTGCCTTCCTCTGAACAGTTTCCAGTCTTTTTACATCTTTTGCAAAATATGGTCTCCAAAACTGAACACAGTATTCCAAGTGAGGCCTCACCAGCGACCTGTACAGTGGCATAAGTAACTCCTCATTTCTGCTGGTAATCCCTCTTTGTATGCAGCCCAACATCCTCCTGGGCTTTTGCCACCACCTTGTTGCACTCTTTTGCCACCTTGAGATCATCAAAGATAATCACACCAAGGTCCTTCTCCTGAACCATGCACACCAACCTCTCACCCCTATTTCGTACATTTCCCTTGGATTTATCCTACCTAAGTGCATGACACTGCACGTTTTTATATTAAATCATAATTGCCAAGCATTAGACCATTCTTCCAGCTTTTGTAGATCTTTCCTCATGTTATCCACTCCCTCGGGGGAGTCCACTCTGTTGCAAATTTTTGTGTCATCTACAAAAAGTCAGACTTTTCCATTCAGTCTGTCAGCAATATCACTCACAAATACATTGAACAGTGCTGGGCCCAGGACTGAACCCTGGGGCACCCCGCTAATCACCTTCCTTTCATCCGAGTGAGCTCCATGTACCATCACCTTCTGTCGTCTGTCAGTCAACCAATTTCTAATCCAGTTTACCAGGAAGGAGTAGATAACATGAGGAGGGATCTAGCTAAGCTTGAAGAATGGTCAAGAATTTGGCAGCTGAGATTCAATGCTAAAAAATGCAGGGTCATGCATTTGGATTGCAATAATCCAAGGAAGCGGTACAATGTAAGCGGTGAAGTACTTCTGTCCACAATAGAAGAACAGGACCTGGGTGTGATTGTATCTGATGATCTTAAAGTAGCTAAACAGGTAGAAAAGGCGATGACGAAAGCTAGATGGATGCTTGTGTGCATAGGGAGAGGAATGGCCAGCAGAAAAAAGGGGGTGATAGTGCCTATGTATAAGTCTTTGGTGCGACCTCATTTGGAGTATTGTGTGCAATTCTGGAGACCACACCTTGAAAAGGATATAAATAGGCTGGAGTCAGTGCAGAGGGTGGCTACTAAAATGGTTAGTGGTCTTTGTTATAAAACATATGAGGACAGACATAAGGATCTTAATATGTTTACGTTAGAGGAAAGGCGGGATAGAGGAGACATGATAGAGGCATTTAAATACCTCCATGGCATAAATACACAGGAGGAGAGCCTCTTTCGATTGAAAGCAAGCTCTGCTATGAGGGGACATAGGATGAGGGTAAAAGGAGATAGACTCAGGAGTAATATGCGGAAATATTTCTTTACAGAAAGAGTTGTAGATGCGTGGAATAGTCTCCCAGTGGAGGTGGTAGAGATGAGGACAGTATCTGAATTCAAAAAAGCATAGGACAAACACAGAGTATCTCAAAAGATAAAAAGGGGACTATTGTAGTAGTTGATATGGAAGGGCAGACTAGATAGTCTATGTGGTCTTTTTCTGCTGTCATGTTTCTATGTTTCATGGGCGAAGTTCAAGGAGGACCCACTGCTCAAAGAAAGACATAAAAAGGCACGCCTGATCTTTGCCCAAACCCATCTTGATAAACCACAATCTTTCTGAGAAAATGTTCTGTGGACAGATGAAACCCAAACTTGAGCTCTCTGGCAATACAGACCAACAATACATTTACAGGTGAAGAAATGACGCTTATAATGAAAAAAAAACACTCTCCCTACATTTAAATGTGGTGGAGGTTAAATAAACACTGTTCATTATATGCAACGTGTATGTTTTATGTTCTATGTAAACCGCACTGATGTCGAATAGCGCGGTATAAAAGAAATGTAAATAAATAAATATAAAATAATGTTGTGGGGCTATTTTGCAGCCTCAGGAACTGGGGGTCTGGAAAGGATTAAAGGACTCATGAAATCAGAGGACTACCAAGGTATTTTTGGAGCACAATGTGCTACCTAGTGTCAGAAAGCTAGGTCTGGGTCGAAGGTCAGTGGACAATGACCCAAAACATACATCCAAAAGTATAAGAGAATGATTAAAAAGGAAAACATGGACTGTTTTAAACTGGCCAGCAATGAGTCCTGATCTCAATCCAGTCAAGAACCTTTGGAAAGAGCTGAAATTTGTCATTGGAAAAGGAATCCTGGAAACTTTCATGAGCTGGAACAAATCACAGTTGAAGAGTGGGAGAAACTACCAGCAGACAGATGTACAAAGCTTATAGATGGCTACAAGAAATGTTTGGAGGCTGTCATCACTGCCAAGGGTTGTGCAACCAAATATTAGTAAAGGGTGCCATTAATCCTATCCAGGTCATATTTAGTTTTTTTCTCAGAAAGTAGCGAGGCCATGGGCAGGGTCCCGGCGGCCGACCTTAACTGGGCGCGCAGCCCGGTGTGGGGACCCTGCGCGCGGCCGCAGGGGCGGCGCGCGGGATGAGGATTTAAATCCATTGGCTCCCGGCAGACGCGGACGCGCGGGAGCCAATCAGCAGGGCTTTGGGCGGCGTGGTGGGGGGTAGTGCCCGGCCGGCAGCCTCCACGTGGTCATTCAGAGCGGAGGCTGCTCGGGGGTGCCGGCTTGCTGCTGCCAGTGTCGGGTCTGTGTGTCACGCTGGTCTGTTGCAGCCTGTGAGCGTCGAGCGGCGAGACGTTCGTGCTCCCGATGGGGAACAGCGGAGTGAGGAGGCGGAGTCTCGGTGGCTCATGGGGGCCGCGTGGCGGAGCTCCTCGTCAGCGGAGCGTGCTGTCCTGTGTCTGGTGGCTCCGGTGCAGGCAAGTGAGGGCTGCTGGGGCAGGGGGGTTCGGGCCGACATACGGGGAGGCTTTTCCCTAAGGCAGTTAGTCTGCCGCTTCACTTAGTGTTCCTTGCAAGGGCCTTGTTAAAAAAAAAAAAAAATGAACAACGTCACATAAGCAATGCTTTTCGAAGTCATTGTCATTTAATATAAATTTATGTCTGTGTAGACGGGGAATGGGGCTGTTAGGATGCCGCCGTGCAGAGGTTGGGCTTCGGGGCGGGGTCCGGTCTCAGGGTGTACTACGCCAGCGCTGCGTGTGCCAGGGGGGAAGGAGGATGGTGGGGGAATGAGATTGGTAGGGAGGTATGGGGTTCTGCTGCCGGGAGGGGGCAGCGGGGTCATAGGGCTTCTTTGGGGGGTGCTTTAAGGGTGCATGGGGGGCAAGGAAGTCGGGTGGGAGGGAGCTCGGGGAAGGGGGAGTGGTGCGGAAGGCCCCGCCCCTCAAGGGGCTAGGCGGTCTGGAGGTGCGCAGATTGTGGGGCTTGGGTCAGTGGGGTCGGAGATTATGGGGCGGAAGGGGGTCCTAGGTGGCGAGTTGGGGGGTAATCAGGGGGCATCGGGGGAGCGTATGGGGAACAAAGGCAGGGAAGGGGGCTGCAGCTGGGTGGGGTCCAGTGGGGTGGCGGATACTTCGCTCCTGCAGGTTGGCTACCGGGCCAGGGTGTCTACCGAATGGTGGGGGGCCTTCACCTCGGGAGCATTGGCTGGGTGGGGGTCAGGTTACATCAGGGGCAGAATGGAGTGGTCCCTGGCCCCCAGCTTGGTCACGGGCGGTTCCCCCCCCCCCTGTTTCTTCTTTTGTGTCTCCGCAGGGGCAGGTCACGGCGTAGCCCTCGTGGAGGCATAGTGCTGGTGGATGGGAGCGATGGACGAATCCAGGAGGTAGTGAGGCTGCAAGTCCAGGTGCAGCGGCAGAGGCATCCAATAGGCGGCGCGGTGAGATGGCGCAGGTCCGTGACGAGGCCCGTCAGCTGGAAGCCGGGACTGTTGTTGCCACAGCGGCTGAGGGTTGTGAGACAGGTGAGTGGCCAGGCCTCCCGGGTGAGGGACTAGTCGGGCAGTCTGGGCGGGGGAAGGCTGGGGGAGCTTGCAGAAGAAGAGATGGCGGTCTTGTCGGCGGCGTCATAGCTCGGAGTTGTCTTCTTCTTCCTCCTCCTCTGGTGCTTCGTCGTCGGTATCTTGGGGAACTGTTGCGGCAAGGGGGGGTACCGTGGGGTGGGGTGGGGAAAGGGGAGGGGGAGGGGCCCCGGCAGTGGTGTCATTTACGGAACTGTGGGAGGAGGTGCCAAAAAGGCTACGACGCAAGCTCGGAAAGTGGCGATATATTGATCTATTTCGGCGGTCGGAAGGGAGGAAGCGATCGGGTGAGACCAGGAAGAAGCAGAAGGTGGATGAGAAGGCGGGGCGGGTTAAGATGGTTGCGTGCGAGGTAGTGCACTGGCCACGATCCTTCCTGCGCCTCGCTGGCGTGTGGGGACATAACACGCCGGAGCATTAGGGTATGCTATTGGCGGATGCTGATTCTATGTCGGAGGCATCCCAGACACACGAGGGGTGGGCGTGGCTGACCTATGCTGCAAAGTTCAGGGACAGGATGGACGAGAGCAGATCGTTATTCTGGGGCACGCAAGATATTAACCTCCGGCTGACCCAAATGTCTGCTCGGTCCGGTCTTGGGGGGGGGAAAGGCGGTGCCGGGGTGGCGGGTAGTTCTTTTCGCCCAGGGGGCGGTCAGTCTGCAGCAGAAGGCGGGACCGGTGGGGGTTTGTGACATGTGATGGAGGTTCAATAGGTCAACCTGCCCATTTCCTGAATGTAAGTTCAAGCACTACTGCTCCATGTGTGGCAGAGGCCGCCCGGCTACAGGCCATTTCCTGAATGTAAGTTCAAGCACTACTGCTCCATGTGTGGCAGAGGCCGCCCGGCTACAGGTTGCTGTAAGAAAGGATCTGCCGGCTCCGCCGGGCCAGCACCTAAGCTGCAATGAGTTCGGTGATCTGTGCCGTCCCCGATTCAGATGGCCGGCGTGCTGGGTTGGCTTCACCGGTATCCTGAACGGCGGAATAGGGTCGTTCTTGAGTTCGGTTTTTGGCTTGGTTGCGTTATCCCAGTTCAGGGCGCAGTGTCGGCGCATAGGGCAAGGAATTTGCCTTCGGTCCAGCGTTTTGGCAGCGGTGGCACGGAATAACTTATTAGGGGAGTTATGGTTGGACAGGATTGCGGGCCCGTTAGTGTTCCACCGTTCCCCAACATGGTGATTTCTCCATTGGGGATAGTGCCCAAGAAGGAGCCGGGGACGTTCCTGCTAATCCCTAATTTGTCTTGTCCAATGGGGTATCGGTTACTGACCACATACCACACGAGTTGTGCACGGTGCGGTACGCGCCCTTTGCTTGGGCGGCAGAGCTGGTTGGGGTAGCTGGTTAGGCAGTATGGCTGAACGAGGTTGATATCGCCTCGGCCTTTCGCGTGCTGCCGGTGCGCCCATCCGCTTTCATTTGTTGTGTTTTCGTTTGCAAGGTGAGTATTCCGTTGACAAGTGCATGCCTATGGGCTGGTCGGTCTCGTGCGCGTATTTGGAGATGTTCAGCTCCTTCCTGCAGTGGGTGCGGGTGAACAAACGGGGCTCGGTGAATGTGGTGCATTACCTGGATGAGTTTTGTTCGTGGGTGCGGCTTGGTCGGAGGAGTGCCGGGAATGTTAACCGGGTTTACGGAGTTAGCTCGGGAACTGGGCGTTCCCTTGGCGGAGGGTAAGACCGAAGGTCCGGAGGCGAGCTTCACTTTTTAGGGGTGGGGTTGGATTTCATAGGGGGTGGTTCGACTGCCGCAGGAAAGGGTGGCCGGTTTCCGGGTTTTACTGGCTAATGTGTTGGCCTCAGCCAAGATAACCTTACGGGAGATGCCGGCGTTGCTGGGGTCTTTGAACTTCGTGCGTCGGGTAAGATTTGCGGGTATGGCGTCAATTACTGGAAGTTTTCAAGGGGACATTGGTTCTGATGGAGGCGGGGGTGTCCAGTGCTGAGTTGCAGCTCTACACGGATGCGGCAGGAGGAGCGAGGTTGGGAGTTTAATTCGGCGGGACCTAGTTTGTGGACAGATGGCCAGAGGCTTGGCATGTATCGGGATTGACCACTAATATTACCTTCTTGGAGCTGTTCCCGATCCGGGTGGTTTTGGAGTTATGGCCGGATAGGCTCTGCCACCGTTGGGTGCTCTGGTGGTGTGCCAATGAGGCTGTGGTCAGCGTGTCCATCGCTACTCCCCTAGATTTGTGCGGGTGGTGGGATTGATGCGGGAGGTGGTCTTTGCTTGTCTGCGGTTGCATGTGGCGGTAAGGGCTCGGCATATACCTGGCTGCCTTAACGAGATCGCTGATGCTCTTTCTCGTTTTCAGTAGGAGTGGTTCTGGGCTCTGGTCCCTGCAGCGGACAGGGAAGGATCTGTGGTCACAGAGAACTTATGGAGCCTTAGCCAGGGGAGATGCTGAGTTTACTGAGGAGTTCCATGTCAGCGGGGACTTGGTCTGCTTATCAGCGGGGCTGTGACAAGGTGGCCGAGTTTTGGTGGCACCAAGGGGGCGTGCCAGAAGGCTTGCTCGGTCGATATATTGTGGAAGCTGCGGGGGCGGGATTCTCCGGATCGGCGGTACGTTCGCGCTTGGCGGGGTTCAACGTTTTTGCAAGCGCAGTGGGGTGGGGCTTGCCTGCTGGTGGTAATTTAACTCGTAGGCTCCTGCAGGGTTGGGTGCGCGCTCAGCCGACTCCGCAGGATCGTAGGCGGCCCATTATGCATGCCTTGCTGGTGAGGCTCTGCGGGGCTTTACCGTGGGTGGCGGCGGCATGGTAGGAGGTGGCCCTGTTTCGTGCAGTGTTTTGCCTTGCCTTTTTGGGGGCCTTTGGAATAGGGGAGTGGGTCGCAAGTTCTGGTATGGTGGGGGGGTGGGGGGGTTGCAGCGGCACCAGGTTTGGGTTGAGGTGGGGCAGTGACGGATCCGGTCAGCTAGCTCTAAGACTGATCAGCTGGGGGAAGGGTTTGTGGGTGCTGTTTCTGGAGGTCAGTGACCTGGTAACATGCCCGGTGACGGAAGTGAGGCAGTACCTGCGGGTGTGCCCCGGGCTGGATGGGGTTTCTTTCTTCATGGGAACGCGCGTGTTTTGACCCATTTTCAGGTGGCTGTGGTGCTGAGCTTGGCGCTGCGTTTCGGTTGGTGAAGACCCTATGCATGCTGCGCCACACTCTTTCCACATCGGGGTGGCTATGGGCACGGCGGCGGCCGCTTGCCCGAGCAGGTCCTACGGAACATCGGTAGATGGCGCTCTTGAACGTTAAAGGTTCTGCGCGGCGGAAAAGGCTGGGGTTGTGGGGTCAGGGATTTTAATTGTTTATTTATTTTGCAGATGGGAGATTGGGGCCTGCTGGATGCTGGGTGACTGGTCCCTCCTGCATCCACTGGGTGGGATGGCGTGCCGCAGCGCGGCCTTTGGGAGCTAATCTGTGGCTGGACCCGACAGTGGTTGCTGTGACATGGCTGGGTGAGTGCGGACTCTGATGGTCCCAGCAGCTGCCTTTGCTTCGACATCCGGGGAGGACATTGCGACTGCTGGTGGTTCTGATTGTGCATTTGGGAGGCAACGACCTTGTATCCTGGTCCTGCAGGCAACTGATCAGAGCAGCGCAAGACATTCTGGGGGTGGTGTTGCGGAGGTTCCGGGTGTTAATTTGATGTGGTCTTACATTATTCCAGGGCCGGCTTGCTGGGGCCGGCGGCGTTGGTCGCAGGGCCTGCCAGGGTTAACCAACAGATTGGTCGATGCCGATTAGGCATTCCTGGGTAGCGGTCGGGTGTGCGGGGCTTTACAGGGGCGGCAGGGTACATTTGTCTCCAGTCGGGATGGATCTCCTCCTTATCGACTGGCAAGAGGCCTTGGAATATGTGTTGGTCCGGGACGGGCTCTGGTCGCAGCTTGGTGTTAGGGGGGGTGGCACATGAACAAGGTTGTTCTTGTGCGGGTGGCGGGATCCCGGAGGTGTCCGGGGTCCGGAGCCTCAGGCTACACTTGGGCGGGGGCAGGGTGCCCCTGACCCGGTCAAACCCTGGCCGACTTTTGCTAAGGGCATGGTGAAGTCGGGGAGAGGGGTAGGCAACTTGCCGGGAGGCAAGTTATGACATTAGCGGTGGCAAGGCACTTTGCTAAGGTATGGCTGGTGCGGCCGGGCTCCGCTAATTGATTGGGAAGGTTTTGATGTTGGCTTATTGTTAATTGTAAAAGGTTAATAAAGCTGCGACCAGTTGTCTCCCATGAATATTTGGTGTGGTGTCTTATTGAGGTGGGGGACCGGGGGAGCTTGGGGTGGGGGGGGAGGGGGCGAGGGGGCCCGAGGCACCGGGTCCGCCTGCCTTGGTTAGTAGCGAGGCTGCGAGCAGGGTCCCGGCGGCCGACCTTAACCGGGCGCGCGGCCCGGTGTGGGGACCCTGCGTGCGGCCGCAGGAGTGGCGCGCAGGACAAGGATTTAAATCCATTGGCTCCCGGCAGACGCGGACGCGCGGGAGCCAATCAGCAGGGCTTTGGGCGGCGTGGTGGGGGGGTAGTGCCCAGCCGGCAGCCTCCGCGTGGTCATTCAGAGCGGAGGCTGCTCGGGGGTGCCGGCTTCCCTCCCGCCCACCCTTGCCTTTTGCGGGGGGGTCTGTGAATGGGGTGTTGCAGCTTGGGGGGGTGGCGGGATCCCGGAGGTGTCCGGGGTCTGGAGCCTCAGGCTACACTTGGGCGGGGGCGGGGTGCCCCTGACCCGGTCAAACCCTGGCCGACTTTTGCTAAGGGCATGGCGAAGTCGGGGAGAGGAGTAGGCATCTTGCCAGGAGGCAAGTTATGGCATTAGCGGTGGCAAGGCACTTTGCTAAGGTATGGCTGGTGCGGCCGGGCTCCGCTAATTGATTGGAAAGGTTTTGATGTTGGCTTATTGTTAATTGTAAAAGGTTAATAAAGCTGCGACCAGTTGTCTCCCACGAATATTTGGTGTGGTGTCTTATTGAGGTGGGGGACCGGGGGAGCTTGGGGTGGGGGGGGAGGGGTCGAGGGGGCCCGAGGCACCGGGTCCGCCTGCCTCGGTTACTACTACTGCTAAGTTGCACAGACATCTTTTTTTTTTTGTTGTATACCTTTGAACATACTATTAAAATATTATAATGACATACAGTTGGAATATTTCCAATTATTTCTCAAGATATTGTACACAACATAGCTAAAATGCAAGGATGCCAATAATGTTGACCACAACTGCATATACATACTATACTTTGTTGTTTTCATGGTGGCATTGTCCTCACAGTTTACCACTATGTGCAATGCAATTTGCTGTGCATATTTTTGTCAGCTACATATATTCTTCCGCTACTCACTGCATAGCTTTGTAAGCTGCAGAAGTCAGATCTCCTTCTAAGAGCTTTGGTTCCCTGTCGATCCACTGAACGGTCAGCACAGGCCCACACTAACAGTACACGCTATTTCCCACATTAACTATTTGGAATATTTTAGTAAATGGGGTACTAAGTATTAATCTTCTGGAGGAAATCCAAATAATTTTTCCTTTGATGTTAGCTTCTGCTACAATCGTGCATTCATTCACTTTGTCAAAAAACACCACAGCCTTCTTTCTGAATATGATCTTTTATGATTCAGACTTTCAAATGCCATAGCAGAGATGAGCATGATACAAATTTATAGTGCTATTTTGCATTATGTCGAGTTTTTAAGGATTTCTCTTGCTAGTAGTACGCACATATTACTGGCATTCTTCTATCTGCAGGGAATCTATTTTTTTGGAAACTGTTGGTCTATTGGTAGGAAGAGTAGCCTAATGGTTAAAGAAGTAGACTGGAAAGCAGCCATGGCACAGTTCAAATACCACTGGTGATCTTGGCAAACCATCCAACTTCTATTGCTTCAGTTATAAACTTAGGCTGTAAACTCTCCAGGGACAAGGAAATACAGTATCCTGAGCTACTACTGAAAAAGTGTAAGAAAAATCTCTCTATAAATTTATCACTACTGGGATAAAAAGAGAAGCATTTCTGCTTGGAACAACATTATCAGAGGGACAACTTTATTTCTGGCAACTGAATGACAGATTCACTTTTACAATATTCAGAATTCTTATGCCCAAAATATTGGACTCAGTGGTAAGCGCACCAAGTTTGGCTTTTCTGTTCTTGGTCTAATCAAGAATTGCACTAGTTTAGCCACATTAATTGCAACCCTCAATAAGCTATGGGGATCATTCCATCCCCACTATTCGCCCCCCTGCTGGTTCCGGCAAAAGCCTCTCTGTATGAACAGCGAGTTTGTATGGGGAAGCCTAGATGGGGGTGGGAGGAGGCGTTCCAAAGGTGGAGTGAGGGCAGGGCCTGGGCAAGGCATGACACACAGGGTCGATTCAGAGGTCAGCCCTGTACGTCCGGGGCCTCGTAACTAGAGAAAGGATTTATTCCACCTTAGAAGTGGAATAAGTCCACCTTGACACGGCGTTTCTTTGGCGGTCGGTGTGGACAGGTGAGGCAGGGGTGGAGGAAGTCCCCTGCAGCTGGACCCTGGCCATGGGAGGCCGGATTGAGGGTCCGGCTGCAGGGAATGGAGTTTATCTGTGGCGTCTGGCATTTGTGGCTCGTGAATGGAGCCGCGGTGCCATGACGATGGGACACCATGGCTCTGCGGCTCCATTCAGGAGCCTGACTCTGCTACACGGGTAGTCGCCAGGATGTACAGCCAGGCAGGGGGCCACGGGATCAGAATCGGGTCTAACTCTGGACAGCCCAATTCTGCCTGGACGTACAGAGGATGGACGGCCTAATTGTAATAGACCTCCACATATGCATGATATATCTTATATTTTTTTCCTTATTTAATTTTGTAATGCAAGCAAGCATAACACTGATCAGAAGAAAAAAATGGAAATCCGAAACACCATAGACTTTCGTAATGGAGACTTCACTACAACCAGCTCTAGGAATTTATTTTCATTTTTTTAATTATAAATTTTTACTGAACATTGAGAAAACATCAATTTTTTTTTTACTATTTTCTGCTAATATCATTACTTCTACCCCCTTACCCCCCAAAGATTTAAGACGCACTGGGGCATGTTTATAATGTAATGCCTACATTTTTTGTGTGCTAAGCATGCACTGAACAGCGCAGGACTGCAGTAACTGCTACCATGCATGAAAGCAGCCAGCACAGTAAAGGCTGTTTAGTGTGCAATGGAGCAGGGCCTAAGAAGGATAAGGGCGGAGAGTGGTCATTGATTGAACAATGCAGTCAGTCTGGGGTTGAACAGTGCGTGCTGTACATGTTGCAGTTAACATGGGTGTTCTTATCACCATCTCAATGGCTGGTGTTAAGTGCACCTGCGTTAACTGCAATTGCAGTTTTAGCACAGTGAGGTGTTTCTTATTGCGGTAACCGCAGAGGGACACGCCACATTCATTTTTGTCTTTTAACGCCTGCTGAGGGGCTGAACCATAACACACTTTAGTAAAATTCATAAAGAGAAATTTACAAGATAATAAATTCCTTAAATTGCAGAAGCAAACACAAGAATTGTAATGCTAGACAACAGGCCCTGAATGACATTACACTGACCCAACAGCATCCATTGCATTCCTGGTGACCCTGTGGATTATTAATCATGTTATGACCATTCTATGGGTTTTCCTGACAAGATATAACTGGAAGAAGAAAGCCAGGCCTATATAGAAAACCTACATAACCTGGTTTTCCAAATACTAACCAACCCTCATACCGCTTAGCTTCCAAGATCAAACAGGACTGGCCACACTCAGGGTTGTGCCATCATAGTGTAACTGCACATAGTTAACTCTAAATATGTTTGCCTTCTGTATGTTTTAAAAAAATCTTTTTCCCTGACTGTACATTTTAATCTGGTAAATTGAACTCCTCAGTTAATTTATAAAAAGATTCTAACATCTGTATGCCATTCTACAATTGAGGTTAGGTAAGATAATTATCCTTAGGTAGAATATGAACCACACTTTTAATTACATGGTACACAGACTAATTACTTTTATTAATAAAAAAGGAAAGAAAACCTGGGGGGCTAATATGATTTCATTGGTTTTGAATATAATGATTATTTTCAGTTTCATATTTTTACTACTTTCAGCTATTTTTCTCACAGCCTTGCCATATGTTCCAGAATGGTGTTACATCAAGCTAGTAGGTCATTTTCCCCTACATCATTCCTTTATTCAGTAATTTTATTTATTTAAGGGAAAATGAACTCTTCTACATGTCTTTCCTCATCCTAAAGCAGTGGTTCCTATACCTATCCTGGAGGACCTTAAGCCAGTCAGGTTTTCAAGATATCAGTAATGAATATTATGAGATAGATTTGCATGCAAAGGATATGAGGTCAGCCTGCCAAATAAGACAAAATTACTACACCACACCAGGTCAGTTGTTGCCATATTTTAAGATGGCGGCATGAAGGCAGAGGTATGTGGGCATCGCTCATGCCTACCAATGATGGAAGAAACAAGAGAGGGATAGAGAGTTCAATGGTTATGGCAGGGTTTCCTATGGGCCATCAATGGCATTTTTTGGTGGGGTGGAAGCCCACTGGGTCTACCAATAAGACTTTTGGGGGGGGGGGTTGGGGGCCTAGCTGGACCACAAATGAAATTTCATGGAGGTTTCGAGGGGGACCCACTTGGGCCACCAGGGATTTTGGATCATTTGAAGTAAAGTGTCACACTTCACCTCAGATTACCTTTTTGCTCCTGGCTGCATCTTTATGCCAGCCCTGAGTTGGTGTAAATATTCAGCACTAGAAAGAGTAAACAAATTGCCCCTGTTTCAGTGCAGTTTTTACATCAAGAGCAATTTTATATTCAGTGGTTTGCATGCCCACTGCACTGTCCTTTAGTGCAGTGATTCTACTAGAGATTTTCCAGTGCTAGATTGCTTTCTGCATCTGGAGTAAAACTAGTACAGGAAAATCTTAAGCAGGCCACTGTGCTAAAATATAGTGCAGCTTACTGCATCGACTTGCAAAAAGCAGGCAGAAACCTAACTGCCAGCACTTTAGCACAGGAGCAGTGGAACATCTTTATGGTTAGAGACACAAAACAATTTCAAGCCCTGCCCCAAGCTTTCTATTTGCTGATGCTGTGTTGGGCAAAATATTGGTGGGACCATGGCGCCAGTGGCCCACTTCATCCCTCTGTCTATGCTTTAGCAAATTACAGGGCTTGAGGAATTGCTGGCATAGAGGATCAGCATCTTATTAAATTAAAAACAAGTGGGCAGCGCATGTGGAGTGTGGCTTATGAATTTCCTTGCAATACATGTTTCTGTTTGTGTATGTCTCTAATAGGGTAGGGAGAAGAAAAAGGAGAGGGAGAGTTTGAATGGAACATTTCCCAAACTTTCCTTTGGTTAGCAGTAGACATAACAACCAGTCACAAACCTCATGGTTAAGTTATCAGGTATCACCATACAAAGCAATCTTGAAGAAAGCTATACAGTTCAGTAACTAGGTTTCACATTTGAATTTGCAACAAAGAAAATGAAATGCACACCTGGATCGCTAAGAGTCACCACTGCAGGGACAGGAGGGAGTAGTGTGTCGTGGAGAAAGCATGCGGAGCATGCCTCATGGAATCATTTCCAATCCCTCTACGTGTGCGTATGTGTCTGTGTTTCGTTTGCGTCTTTGCGTATGTATGTGTGTATCTGTGTGTATGTGCCTGTGCCTATGGGTAGGCGTGTGTGCTGACCTTGTGTGTAGAGAAGGGAGCATTAGCCTGACAGGAAGCATTCCCTAACTACAGTATCCAGTACCTGTTTGTAGTGATTACATAATCTAAACCGCTTTGATTGAAGGATAAGACGGTATAGAAAACTGGTTAAATAAATAAATAGATACAGTGTATTAGTGTTTCTATGTGGAAAAGATGCAATGGCCTCTCCCATAAAAATACATTGCTATTTGTGAGGCAGCTTTATTTCTTTGGAAAACCTGGTCAGATCTGACCCATTTTTGAATATGACTTTATAGAGGTAATTTTATAAGGAGTCATGTAAAACTATATGCCATAAATGTGCACAAAATGCATATTTTCAGGGACTTACATGCGTGGATGGGCCTTTACACACCTATTTTAGCCAGTCACTATTCTAAGGGGAGGAGTGGCTCAGTGGTTGGGACAGGTTACCTCAGGCCAGAAGGCCAGGGGTTCAATTCCCACATGGGGACAAGCAACCTCAGGCCAGAGGGACTGGAGTCTCTAGTCCCATGGCCATTCCTTGTGGCCTTGGGCAAGCCACTTAACCTTCCATTGCCTCAGGTACACTTAGATTGTGAGCTCTTCAGGGACAAGGGAATAAAAAGTACCTGTTAGTAAACCACACTGATTCTAAAGAGCATGATATATAAAAAAAAAAGCCACATGTTTGTCCAATGGCACATGCTTTCATAGTGGGCACAGAGGGGGTGGAGCATATGCAAAGCACAAATCTAAATGTTCAAGTTAAAGAATACTGTATGCCAGCCCTAGGATTGGTATAGCCAATCACACCTACATTATCCACATGTATCCCACCACTACACCACTATCTTATAAAGTTTAGTATGCACGTACTTGAGTTTATAAAATAAGTATGACAGATGTGTGGCAACCCACGCATTAACTAGGCACGTCTTTATAAAATTACCTTCCATGTGTCTTTCTTTTACTGGTTTTCCCACACACCCAATTTGATCTCATTTCATATGTGAGGATTGACTTCTGCTTGTTCCCAGAGAAAGGCCATGTGGTCTTTTTCTGCCATCATGTTTCTATGTTTCTTCTTGTTGTATCTTTGCTTTTCTGACTACTTTCTTAGCTTCTCTAAGTTTTTCCAAATACTGATGCTTGTCTTCCTCTTTCTGTGATCTCTTGTATTTTATAAAGGCCACCCTCTTTTTCTTCACCTTTTGAGCTACTTCTTTTGAGAGCTCCAGTGGCCTCTTTTTCCATGTATCTATCTTTCTAATAAAAAGCTTTGTTGTCCTTAAAATATCATCTTTCAATTTTGCCCATTGCTTTTCTACTTCCCCCAGCTGTTCCAATCCCACTAACGACTCCTGGAAGTACTCTCCCATCTTGGCAAAGTTAGTTTTCCTAAAGTCTAAGACCCTTGTTTTTCAATGGACCTTATCAGCCCTAGTCCTAATATTGAATCACACCATCTAGTGATCACTTGATGTGAGATGATTTCCCACTACAATATCAGAAACACTTTCCCCATTGGGAAGTACCAGGTCCTCTATGGCCCCTCATGTGTGGGTTCTGATACTGGATTCTCTACAAAGAGAACTATTCCATCAACTGGTATCTCCTTACTTCTAGATGGCATTGCAGCAAGGATGTGCCAACAGCATCTGGCATATTCAAATCACTATCAGTGGCACTTCTCCTTTCATGGCAATACTATGTATGTTTTCTATTATATAAATCTCTGTCCACGTCTTCTCCCTGTGAAAGAGATCTATATATAACACCAATTCAAATGGATTTCCCATTCCCTCTTTTTAGTTTAACCCACAGTTCATCCTTGCTCCTTTTAAACCTTGTAATTCTGTAGCTTTAATATTATTTTTTACATATAGGGCCACGCCTCCTCCCCTTTTTCCTACCCTGTCCTTTCTGAACAAAGGATAGCCTGGTATAATTACATTCCAGCCATGGTTGTCTGTGAACCATGTCTCCGTAATCACTACTAAATCCAAATCAGCTTTTCCATTAAAGCCTCAACATCTGGGATCTTATTTCCCATACAATGGGCATTTACGTACACTGCTTTCCAGATGTTGCCCCTTTTACCCATTTCTACAGAGGTATTGATTGTTTTACTTACCTGAGGGCTTTTACTTACCTGGGGGTTTTCTTCACACATCCCCAATGAATGTAGTTTAAAGCCCTCTTCAGTAGAACATAAGAACAAAAGATATGCCATACTGGGTCAGACCAAGGTCCATCAAGCCCAGTATTCTGTTTCCAACAGTGGCCAATCTAGGTCATATGTACCTAGCAGTTTCCCCAGGTTAGCCAGTCTGCTGTGAAAGACACTTTGACTCTTCGTGGATAGTTGGACACTATCTCTGCTCAGCAGCCCTTGGAAAATCATCCCATGGTCTAGGAAACCAAAATGGTCTCAATGACATCACCCATGCAACCATGCATTCATCTCAAGGATGCGAGCTTCTCTGCCTCGGCCTTTACCCTCAACAGGGAGGATTGAAGAGAACACCACCTGTGCATCTATATGCTTCATCCGCTGTCCCAGAGCCATGAAGTCACTGTTGATATGTTCGGAGGGGTACCTAGCAGAATCATTTGTGCCGACATGGATGAGCAACATCGGATAATAATCAGTAGGCTTGATGAGTCTCAGCAAGCTCTCAATAATATCTCAGATTTTGGCACCTGGCAGACAGCACACCTCCCTGGACATCAAGTCTGGTCAGCAGATGGATGCCTCAGTACCCCTCAGAAGAGAGTCACCAACCACCGCTAACCTTCGCTTCCTTGTGGTCACTGATTCTGCAACCTTGAAGTGCTTGAGCTCTGGATCTTCCCTTTCCTGGGATGCTTTCATTTCCTCCACTTCTAGGGCTGCATACTGGTTCTTCAATTCGAGGTCTGGAGGAGCTGGATTGTCAGTTCTAAAGGCTCTGGTGACTCGTGTCCAACTCTCTTCATTCTGTAGCATACCACCTTCACCTCTGTTGTGGGGCTTGGAAGCTTCAAGAAGCATCTCATCAATGTCTTGTCTTGAATGCTTCTCAGCCTCACCACCTCTTCTCTGAGCTCCTCCATGTGTTTCATGTGGGCTTCAGCTTGCAGGCATCTTACACGTGGAACCAGTCCCTCAGCTAGCATTGGGATGTCTGTCTGGACAGAGGCAGAAACTGTAACGGAAGCAACAGCTTTGGCAATATGATTTTTCTCATGCATTATTCAGCTTCTGGAGCTTTGGTAGCAGTTGAAGTAAATGAGAGAGACCAGATGGATAAGCAGATGTTCTATTATTTTTCCTCCAGACAGAAACGTATTCTCAGCCCCTTACATATAGACAGCAGTTCAGGAAAAACAAAAGCAACTTTACTTCTGTCCCAGCTTGTTAAACCTCTATAAGCTGGTTCTCTAGCCCCTTCCTTTAGTCCCAGTTAAAGTTCCTACCCCAGAACTCCTTTTCACAGCTTGCCTTTGAAGAACTTCTGGCTTCACGGCTTCTCTCCCTCCTGCAGTCTGCTGGGTTCCTAACCTCTCCCTCTGAGCCGCACCCTCCCAGCCCTGAACTCTAGGCTGCAGACTCCCTCTTAAAGGGGACTATTGAAAGGGGGGTGTTTTCAAGATGGCCGCCTGAGGAAAGTTCTGTGTTTGCTCCATGTCAAAGTGTAAGGGGAAGGCTAGGGCTTACCTTGTGGAGCCCAAGCCAGCCAGTGCGGGTCCAATGGACCGATTTGTTAAAGTCCCTAAGGCTCAGTGGTGGGAGATACGTGTGGGCTTTGCAGGTGTGCCGTTGGAAGGATTGGCTTTCCTGCCTGCCCTGGAAACCAGCCTGTCTCCTGAGACCCGAACGCCGCCTCCGCTACCTGGTGCTGCTGCCTCCGCTGCGTCAGTAGACATGATTAAGGAGCCTAGTGCAGGAGCCTCTGCCATGCCATCGCAAGGAGCTGCTGCAGAGGGAAGTGCAGCCGCTGCCTTTTTGCTTTCTGGGCCAGTGCCGGGTAGTAATGTGCAAGCAGAGCCGTCCCTCATTGAAGGAGAGGTACAGTCGGAAGCCTCCGTGGGAACTTCAAAGACCCCAGTTTCCTTTGCTCTTCAGCGTCTGCAGTAGATTACCCTTGAAAACATCTGGGAGGCGATTAATTTGCTTTCGGAAAACCTGGTTAGACAATGTGACGGTTTTTCTTCTCAGGTTACTGCTGTTGCCCAAAAGGTTGACTTGTGTTTGGGAACATCCGATTTATTAAAAAAAGAAAGTGGATGATCATAAGATTAATTTGAATGTTGTTGAAGACTCCAGTGCTGCGTTGATTAAAGACAATATTCTGCTGCGTGCAAAGGTGGAAAATTTGGAAAATGTTGCTAGGGCTTCTAATCTTCAGGTTTTGAATTTCCTGGCTCTCCCAGGTACTTTGCCTATGAATCTCTTTAAGAAATATTTGACTGAGAATTTGGCAATTTCTGCAGAGATGATGCCTCCGATAGTGAAGGCCTTTTACTTGCCAACAGGAAAAAGAGACACTGGAGTCATGGGAGAGTCTTTTCCTATGGACATTGTTTATGTTTCTCAAATTCTGAAGTCTCCTGAGTTAACGACATTATGAACTGCTACTTTGGTGGTAATGTTTGCTTTAATATCTGATAGAGATTGGTTAATTTGTTTATACTATAATAAACGTTCTGCACTTTGGACAGAAAATCTTGATCTTCCTGGATGTTTCTAGAGATACTAAGAAGCGGCGTAAACAGTTTATTTTGCTAAGGCTGGGGATCTTAGAATTGCGGGGCTACCTTCTATCTTAGATCCCCATGTAAATGCATTGTGGTTTATAAGTCGCAGAGGTTTATTTTTTTCAACCATCAGATTTATCTGCGTTTATAAGTGCTAGACTTCCTGTAACTTCTTCTTCTCCTTCTTAGTATTGGGGTGGTATGTTAGAAGGTCATAAATGGATTGCCCGGGGTCGTCTGTGGCCTTCTGCTTCCTTTTGATATTTTTCTTAATTAAGTATTGCTTGGTGGGGTTTCTTCTGCCCCTCTAAGTATTTGAGTAATTATATACGCCCCATTGTGGACTATAGGTATAATTGTCTTAGTTTGTTTTTTTTTCCCTTTTAATATATTTTTTTTCTGTAACATTTCTGGCATTATAACTTTCTGTACAAGCTTTCTTCTTGGTTCTATTGTGAAAATTCTTACATTTAAAAAAAAAAGCAGACTATTGATAATCCCTTTGGAGAGGAACAGTAACATTCTATATATCCTGTTTACTTCCTGTTCTTTGTAAGAGCCTAATAGGAGCCTATTCGGCACAGATCCGTTTTATGTAAACCGCGCTGGTTTTTAAGAGTGCGGTATATAAGAACAATAAATAAATAAATAAATAAATAAAATATCCCATTACACCTTCACATTCACCAAGTGATCTTCAAACTATGCTTTGTTGTCCTGGTATTACAATCTCAGTGCTTTTTAGGGTTCCCAACTGGCTCCCGATGCACCCGACAGGCTTGATCCAGTCCTGGGTTCACCTTCCTATCAGAAATTCAAGGCACAACTAAAAACCCACTTATTTCAGCAAGCCTTTGACATCCAATTTGCCAACCCACGGTAGTCTCCTGTATGTCTACCTTTTCCTGCTGCTCTTTTCTGGCTATTATCTTGACTATTCTCTCTTTCCTGTTAATCGTTGGCATTCCTTTTCCAATTTCTTACCTTCGCAGTATTATTGTTGGAATTGTAAACTGCCCTGATGCCATGGCCTGGGCGGTATATCAAGTGTGAAATAAAGATAAAGACTGAATGTAGGGACCTGTATTTCTGATTTCTCCATTGCACTCCATGTAAATCCAGGACTGGATCAAGCCTGTTGGGCTCATCTGGAGCTAGTTGGCAACCCTAGTCCTTTTCTAGACATGCTAATAAAGCTAGAAGCACTGGCCCCTCTTGCCTCATCTGTCACAGCAAAGAGCTCCATTGCTGCATCATCTACCCACATCCTCATCTGGCAAGCCATAATAAAGGAGATTCTGTCTTCATACATCCCATTCCTACAAGACATACATATTCACAGTTAGTGTTTATATGCACTGCACTGAACAGGGATGTTTGTCAGCATGCATGGAGGTAGTTATTCCAGGTACAAACAAAAGGGCACTTTTGGAGCAAAAGAGTGACTACCGTCATTCATTCTTCTTGCTCCTTCTAAAAAAATCACTGAACAGCTTAAACAGCACGTAGTTCTTTTAATTGCTGGTAATGAACTACCCTAGCAGTGACACGGGATACAGAATAAAAATGCCTGCATCATGTACGCATGCTCATAGCCTGAGAACCAACAATGGCCAGCAACTCAGCTGCCACTCCTAGGGTCTGCTTATTAAGCGGCGCTAGCGGCTTCCATGCAATATCGGAGCCACAGCCCTATTAAATAAAACGTAGATGGGGCAGGGGGCCTGAGTCTCTACATCATTTCCTGACCACTCCCATGTATGCTGTGTACTCATGTCACCCATTATCACGTGGGCTTATCAGTCCCTCTGGCATGGTTCTACTGTATGCATGTTGTCTATATTGAGAACCCCTATCTCAGCTCCCTTCTTCATGTGTACATGTGGGAACAGAAGCTGCCAGATGGGGGTCTAGTAGCTGGTGGCTGCTGCAGGGTAGATGGATGAGCAGCCAATGGCAGTCCACTGATGTAATGACACCTGCATAGGTGTTGGGACTCCCTGACTCTAGCCTCTGTCAGCTGTGGTTGGGAATGAACAGCCCCTGACAATGGCACAATATCTTACAGTGAACTGTGGGGAAGATAGAGAGCCATGGTCTGGTGACATGGTGTGAAGCACCAGACACAGTGTGCACGATGGTGTGGATGTAGAAAGGGTCCCCACTGCTCGGTGAAATGTGTCTATTTATTTATTTTATTTTATTTATTTATTTATTTATTTAACAGTTCTTCTATACCGCTCTATTTTAGATCAGAGCGGTTTACATTCAACATCAACCATACAACACAGGAACCCTGAGTTGTATTTACAATAAACAGGAGATCAACTTGGAAGTAACTGGGGGGAACTATGTACATTGTATAACATATCTACATCTTATTTACACTGGGGGTCCTGATTCCATTTCAGTGGGTATCTTCTGAGCGATCAGTTGATTATCCTTTTTCATGCTGAGTCTGATTGTTTAATTGCAATGAGTGATTGTCTGAGGGGGCATATGTATGATTACTAGTGCTGGATTCAGGGTAGTATGTGGTGAATAGGTGCTGCTTTAATGCCTTCCTGAAGTCAATTAGGTAAGTGATGTTTCGAATAGAGGTGGGGAGAGCGTTCCATGCTCTGGGTGCGTAAATCGTAAAGGCCCTATTTGTCGTTGCTTTTGTGCATTTTGTTATTACTTTTGGGACCTCTAGTGTGTTTTGCATCATGGGTCTTCTGTTTCTGTTCTGTGGTACTTTATGTATCATCTTGCTGATGGCTGTGGGGGTCAGGGTGTTTGCGGCTTTGAAAGTTAAGGTTAGAACTTTGTAGCGGATTCTTGCTTGAACTGGTAGCCAATGGAGGTTCATCAGGTGCGAATCAACCATTGGTGCAATGGTTGATTCGCCTAGCTAGGTTCATGGGGACGCTCTCCCAGATCCTCCTTGCTGCAGCATCTATTGGCCTGTGCCATCCTGATAAGTACAGAAACTTTTCATTGGCATGTATGAGCCTGCACAGCAATAGAGTTTCAGTCCTGGAGAAACTGGGCTGCCTTGAGGCCATGGATCTCATCTCTCTGCACAGGCACAGCTAGACATGCAGACATTATGTGTGCAACGGGGGGGGGGGGGGGCACAAATAGGCCCTGCAGGCATGTTGACACTAGCACTGTCTGCATATGTACAGATCACACGTAGGACGAACGCAGATAGATGTGGCCGCTGCTGCTGTTCTCTAAGGGGACTGTGCATGTGTGCAGCGGCCCATTTTCTGTCATACGAACTGTGTTGTATGGCAGAAAATGTGTTGTATGACAGAAAATGTGTAGTTTGTTTTTCCAGTCATGTATATACGGAGGCAGGGATGTGTTGATTTTAGAAGGCCCATGCACACACATGGTGCCTTTTCTAAAATCGCTTTGAATTTACACGTTTGGACTTGCACATCCCCACTACAGCCTAAATGGCCTTTCTAAAATATGCCTTCACACCAACAAAATCCCAAAATGTGTTTTATATAACCTAACCTGTAAAAAATGTATCTTCTATGAGTAAAGACAAGTCTGATCTTCCAGGAAGGAGACACTAGTTTTATTTTATTGCTTGCCAGTCACAGAGAAACATAATCCACACATGTACTTCTCCAAATATGCTTTATATTCCCTCTTATTAATGTTAGCATCAAAGCAAATTGGGGCTGACTATAATTAATCAAAGTCATCAGTTCATTTTTGAAAACAGGTAAGCAACAAAGGAAATCTCGTGTTTTATCATAAACCCATTCTATTAATGGTCTATTGCAATTGGTAACTTATTACTGGTAAATAATTGCATTAGATACTAGATACTGCGCATCTAGCCTTAATGTTTCCATTACCACAGACACTTTAAACTGGGTAAGTGCATATCACATACATAATTTATCAGGCTTTGTATATGGAGTAAAAAAAAAGAGTTATTAATATAATTGTGTGAGACACAACAGCATTTGGAAACAGAGATAGCACTTGTAGAAATGAAATGCCAAACACTATATTTTGTGTAATGATTTATCTACATATATAGTAATATGCAACCCTTTCTTTCTGTTAATTCCCTGACGACTGCATGCTTGCATACAGTATATCAAGCCACATCCTTTGATGTATTCTAAGAGACCAGCGTGTTCAGTGTACAACCAAGTTGCTGAAAAGACCTGAGACATTGGACGTATGCTCTGAATTATTAAAGAGATTTAGTGATGTCCTCATTTCAAGTAGGAAGGACTCCAGGTAGAAACAGATAAAGAGCAGCAGCAGTTTCTGGAAAAAATGAAATCAAGATCAGAGCTTGTGGAAGACAGGCGGGCACAAAGCAGAAACTTAGGAGGGGCCTCCTTCCCTGATCCCAGATCATTTTACCCTATGCCTTGCCCTCTTTATCCCTTTTGATCTCAATCTCCTGTCCTCAACGCTCCCCTGTACTACTATCACTTATAATAATATAGCATAAAACAACTTTCATTCAGGAAACACATACCTAGGACACACTTCACTGCTCAGGAGCATCATTGATTCTCTCCTCCTCCTCCTCTGCCCAGCAGTATCTCCAAATCTCTATTTCCCACTAGCCCCTACCATTTTCATCCCTAAATCCCCATTCCCACCCCACCATCTACCCAATAGAATTCCCAAATCCCCATTCTCCCATCCAGTAAACGGACTTCAGACTCATGAAGAAATGGGCAGAAATCTGATCAATGATATTGTAAAAGTGTGACAAAGGGAGAGGCGATGATACTGGCAGACTTTAATCTACCGGATGTGGATTGGAGTAGCTCATTTGCAAATCTGGAAAGAAGTAGAAAGATCATAGCCTCACAAAAGCCTTTGCTCAGGTTGCCAACTTTTTATGTTTATGTTTATTTACTTTATATACCGCTAACAATGACATCATAGCGGTTTACATAGAATATAAAACAGTACAGAAAGCCGTTGGCAGAAAAAGGAAAGGAAGTTACAATAATGGATAGGAAAGTAAACCATGAGAGGCATACAACGAGACAGAGGAGAGGAAAAGAGAGAGGGAAAGGGAAGTAGATTTACACAGAGGGGTCGGGAAGTTCAAAAGCAAGGGCAAAAAGGTGGGTTTTCAGACTGCTCTTAAAGGAGGTGTGCTGCTGTTCAAGCCGAATGAAAGAGGGGAGGGAGTTCCAAAGGGCGTGGCCGATAAAAAAGAAGGCAGAGGAACGTGTGGACTGAAGATGGGCGCATGAAGGGGAAGGCAGATATAAGCGCTTAAGATGTAGAGATTGTAAGGAGCGGGTAGGGGTATGAAAGTGGATGAGATCGGCCAGATACTAAGGAGAGTGTGTGTAGAGTACATGATGGACAAGTGCAAGAATCTTGAAGTGGATGAGGAATTTGACAGGGAGCCAGTGAAGGTGAATAAGAAGGGTGTAATGTGATCACGAGGAGAAGAGTGGAAGATAAGCCGAGCAGCAGTATTCTGAATACGTTGTAGATGGTGAAGTTGTGTAGAAGAGAGACCAACCAGAACGGAGTTACAAAAGTCAACGCGAGACATGACCAGGGATAGGAGGAGGGTAGTAATAGCCTGTGCGGTGAGGAAGGGCTGGATAGCACGAATTTGACGTAAGAAGAAGAATGATGTTTTGGAAATATGAGAGATGTGATCGCGAAAGGACAGGTCGGAGTCAAAGAAAATGCCCAGATAACGAAAAAAGGAGACTAGGGGGATGGGAGAGCCAGAAAGAGAAGGTGACACCTGAGGGGGAGGACTACCGCGAGTGAACCAAATGGCAAGAGTTTTTGTAAGATTGAGGTGTAGACAATGAGTAGTGAGCCAATCGGCCACAGCCCTCTGTCCTGACCTTTCCCCTCTCAACTCTTGCCTTTCGGCTGTGGCCGATTGGCTCACTACTCATTGTCTACACCTCAATCTTACAAAAACTCTTGCCATCTGGTTCACTCGCGGTAGTCCTCCCCCTCAGGTGTCACCTTCTCTTTCTGGCTCTCCCATCCCCCTAGTCTCCTTTTTTCGTTATCTGGGCGTTTTCTTTGACTCCGACCTGTCCTTTCGTGATCACATCTCTCATATTTCCAAAACATCATTCTTCTTCTTACGTTGTCTACACCTTCTCAGTGTGGTGCAAGAGGACCAGATCGTCAGCGTAATAGAAAGCAGAAATCCCGTGTTGTTGAACCAGTAAGGCAAGTGGTGAGAGAAAGATATTAAAGAGAAGGGGGGCCAATACTGAGCCTTGTGGGACACCACAGAGAAGGGGAAAAGGCTCGGAGGAGGATACAGGGGTGGATAAAGAGAGAACAGAGCAGGACCTGGATGTAAGAAAAGAGTGAAACCAGTGAAGAACTGTGCCGCAGAGACCCGCTTCACGTAAGTGGGCCAAGAGAAGAGAGTGGTCTACGAGATCGAAGCCAGCAGAGAGGTCCAAGGAAACGGCCATCGAAAAATCACCACGATCGTGAGCAGTATGAAGCTCGTTAAGAAAACCCAAAAGAACCGTTTCCACACTGTGGCCAGGCCGGAAACCAGACTGGCAAGGGTGAAGAAAATGGGTAGAGTTAAGATAAGAAGGTAACTGGGAGAAAACAACCTTTTGAAAGAGAAAAACCTGCCACATGCTCTACCATTGCCCACCCCCTGTCCCGCCCCTGCCCCCTAAAAACAATTGCAGAGAGGGCAACGTGGAAGCTGAATAAGCAAGATTGCTACGCATTCTTAAACAGAAATTCCATACTAACAGAATACCCAGCACTGGTTGTACACACACACACACACACACACAATACAGATAGGTCTTCATCAATAAATGAGCACAAAACGAAAAGAGAAATATATAAACCAAAATTAAGCAAAACCTCAGAAAGCCAGACGCAGCATGTAGTGCAACACAAAAGAAATAGACATGCATTTCCCCCGTACTGTACAGAATAAAAAACAGCAGATGTCAGGACTGGCATTGGGAGGGATGCAACCTGGCAGCTGCCCTGGACCCACAAGCTAGAGAGGGCCTCAGATCTATCTGAGACTGAAAAAGACACAGCTTACTAGTGGGCTTTAGGCAATACAATGTGTGCCTTTGAGTCCATGCCCACTCCTGGCTATGCATCCACTCCTGGGTTTTCTTGGCAGTGTGACTGGAAGTAGATTGCCAGGCTTTTCATCTGAGGCAATGGAGAGCTAAGTGACTTGCCCAAGGCTACAAGAAGTGCTAGTGGAAATTGAATCCTGGTCTCTCGGTTACCAAGTCAGTGCTCTATCCACTAGTCTACTCCCCTAGTTCCAGCCCCTCCCAGCATGAGCTCTCTTTCAGTCCCAGCACCAACCAGCATGAGCTCCCTTCTAGTCCCAGTCCCTCCCAGCAGCAGTTCCCTTCCAGTCCCTATCCCTCTCAGCATCATCACTTCTAGTTCCAGCCCCCACCTTCAGCATCAATCCTCCTCCAGTATCATCTCCCTTTCAGTCCCCCCATCCTCCAGCATCAACCTATTTCCAGTCCTATTCCAGTGCTAATGTAACCCAAGGTGTAAACAAAAAAATTAAACAAGTATTTACTGGGGTTCCATGGCATCAGCAGAAGAGGGAGAACAGGCAGCATCTGGACCATGTTGGAGAGCTGTGACAGAATTTTCTTTTTTTTTTTTAAGAAAATGCAGCTGCAGTTTTTTGCGGATGTTGAGGCAGGGCAGCGGGAGAGCTTCGGGCTGTGATCAGGGTTGTCAGCGGCCATGGTGAGCCCGAGTCAGTCCTGGGCAGCAGCAGCAGAATTTAAAAAGAAAAGTGAAGCCACATGATGGTAGCTGAGTAGAACCATGGGGCTGGACTCAGGCAGTATATGGGGTCATGCAGTCATTAGAGAGAGCCATGATCACCATAGCTGCTCCCCTTTAAGGCCTGCAGTGCTTGTGGCTACTCTAGAGTGCAGGACTGCTGTGAGGATTGTGGCGGCAGCCAGGGGCAGCCCAAGGGGGGTGCGGGGCCATGTGCGGAGACTCGGTGCGGGGCCTCATTTGCATAAGTGGCCTTATTTGCATAAATATTTGCATAATGTTGCCATACACTAACTTTTAGTAAACATGTCTCTTAATGAGTGTATGGATAAAGAAAGACTAAAAGATTTCTACATTACTATAATCCAGTGCCAACCGCCAGGCACATTAGGAACTACTACAAACGCTGCCCATTTAGAACCCATAGCAAACCCGCTGTATCCTGACAGCATTACCAGGACTCACAAAGCACCAGACCCTACCTATCAAAAGGAAACACTGCAAATATTAAACCAGTACATTTCAGAGAATACTGGGGAAAGAGAACAAGTGGCAATGTCAAATAGGAATTACATAAACAGAATACCTCAGCTCAGTTACACATGCAGAACATAGACCATCACCAAACAAGGAATCGCAATTTAGAAACAGGAAGGCAATAATTAAACTGGGAACCCCAAAAGCCAAACTTGGAATGTACAACAACACTGTAGAAATAAAACTATAAATCAATTTCCTCTTATACCAAACAAAGCGCAGACGTTAATGATGCACATTTCCCAGAGCTTTCATATTCCAGTTAATAAATTCAAAATAAAGAGATATATTTCTACCTTTTGTGCATTTTTTTTCAGTTGCAATTGCTCCAGCCACTTTCTTCTGGTTTCTTCATGTTTTCTGCTAACTCTCCATCGTCTGCTGTCCATTTGTCCTTTCTTCTCTCTTCTAGTTATCTTTCCATCCTCTCTCTCTACATCTGCTTTAACATACTAATCTTTATCCTTTTGCTCTTTCCTCATTCTTATTTCATCCACACAAATTTTACCCCTCCATCCTCAATCCCCACTTACTCTCCCAATACCCGGCCAATTGTAGATTTTTCATCCCTCCCACACAAAATATTTTTCCCCTCTCCATTTTACTCTCCCAGCCCCATCCCATTCTAATCCTCCCCCAACATCAGCTCCCTTCTAGTTCCAGTCTCACCCAGCATCCATTCCCTTCTAGTCCCTGCATCAGCCCATTTCCAGTCCTAGCCCCCCATCAACCCAGTTCCAGTCCTAGCTCCCCCATCCATTTTCAGTCTGAGTCCCTTCATCAGCTCATTTCCAATCCTAGCCCCCCATCAGCCCATTTCTAGTCATTTCCTAGCCCCACCATCAGCCCATGTCAAATCCTAGCTCCCCTCCACTCAGCCCAATTCCAGTCCAAGCCCCCCCCATGAGCCTACTTCCAGTTCTAGCCCCTCCATGAGTCCATTTCAATTCAAGCCCCCACCACAGCCCATTTCCAATCTTAGCTCCCCCCAACAGCCCATTTCCAGTCCTATCCTAGCTGCTCCATCAGCCCATTTTCAGTTCTAGCTCCCTTCCCTCACAGCCCATTTCCATTCCAAGCTCCCTCCCCATCAGCTATTTGCAGTTCAAGCCTCCCCGTCCACTCAGTCCATTTCCAGTCATAGCAATCCCCCAACCCATTACCAGTCCTAGCCCCCCATCAACCCATTTTCAGTTTAAGCCCCCCCTATAACCCATTACCAGTCCTAACCCCCCATCAGCCCACTTCCAGTCTTAACCCCATCAGCCCATTTCCAGTCAGCCCCCCATAGCCCATTGCCAGTCCTAACCCCCCCATCAGCCCACAGCCCATTACTAGTCCTAACCACATCAGCACCTCAAGTCCTAACCCCTCCCCATCAGCCCTTTTCCTGTCCTAGCGCCCCCATAGCCCATTAGCAGTCCTAACCCCCCCCATAGCCCATTAGCAATCCTAACCCCCATCACCCTATTTCCAGACAGCCCCCATCAGCCCCCAGCCCAGTACCACTCTTATCCACCCCCAGCGCATTTCCAGTCCTAACCCCCCATCACCCATTTCCAGTCAGCCTCCATCAACCCCCAGCCCATTACCAGTCTTAACCCCCCAGCCCATTTCCAGTCCTAACCCCCCCATCACCCCATTTCCAGACAGCCTCCATCAGCCCCCAGCCCATTACCAGTCTTAACCCCCCCAGCCCATTACCAGTCTTAACCCCCCCAGCCCATTTCCAGTCAGCCTCCATCAGCCCCAGCCCATTAGGTGTCTTATCACCCCCTAGCCCATTTCCAGTCATAACCCCCCCAGCCCATTTCCAGTCCTAACCCCCCCTCACCCCATTTCCAGTCAGCCTCCATCAGCCCCAGCCCATTAGCAGTCTTAACCCCCCCCCAGCCCATTTCCAGTCCTAAACCCCCCCCAGCCCATTTCCAGTCAGCCTCCATCAGCCCCAGCCCATTAGCAGTCTTAACCCCCCCTAACCCAGTTCCAGTCCTAACCCCCCTCCAGCCCATTTCCAGTCCTAACCCCCCCTTGCACATTTCCATTCCTAACCCCCCCCCCTTGCACATTTCCAGTCCTAACTCCCCCCCCCTTGCACATTTTCAGTCCTAACCCCCCCCTTGCACATTTCCAGTCCTAACCCCCCCTGCACATTTCCAGTCCTAACTCCCCCCTTGCACATTTTCAGTCCTAACCCCCCCTTGCACATTTCCAGTCCTAACCCCCCCCCCTTGCACATTTCCAGTCCTAACCCCCCCCTGCACATTTCCAGTCCTAACCCCCCCCTTGCACATTTCCAGTCCTACCCCCCCTGCAAATTTCCATTTCTAACCCCCCCCCCCTTGCACATTTCCAGTCCTAACCCCCCCCCCCCTGCACATTTCCAGTCCTAACCCCCCCCTTGCACATTTCCAGTCCTAACCCCCCCCCTTGCACATTTCCAGTCCTAACCCCCCATCACCCCATTTCCAGACACCCTCCATCAGCCCCCCCCATTCCCTTCCCTACCCTTCCGGCAAATTAAAAAAAAAAAAAAAACCTGGCTCTAGCTGCTGCCGCTGCCGCGTCCGTCGCAGCAGCGGCAGAATGGCATGTCCCGCGGGGCCCCCTCTCCTCGTCGAGCCCTCTGCAAGGGCTTTCAGATTCGCGAAGGGAGAGTGCTCCCTCGCGTCTCTGTAAAGCCCACAGGGGCTAATGGGAAATTTCCCATCAGCCCCTCGCGTCTAAAGGGGCAGATGGGAAATTTCCCATTAGCCCCTGCGGGCTTTACAGAGACGCGAGGGAGCACTCTCCCTTCGCGAATCTGAAAGCCCTTGCAGAGGGCTCGACGAGGAGAAGGGGCCCCGCGGGACACGCCATTCTGCCGCTGCTGCGACGGACGCGGCAGCAGCCAGAGACAGGTTTTTTTTAAAAATGTAATTTAAAAAAAAAGCAGAATGTTCTTTGCGCGGGGCCCCCTGAAACGCGGGGCCCTGTGCAAAAAACATTCTTGCTCAATGGACGGGCCGGCCCTGGCGGCAGCGCCCAGGAGTAACAACAAGCACCATGGCATATAGCACCATGGTACCAGGCATATAGGTGAACTGATATAAAACCCTACAAAGTCACCGAAGATCTACAAGGCCAAATCTACCATATTATGCCAACATAAACTTCCAAAACTCATAGAACAAAGGGCCTACCCAGAAAAAAGCAGCACTATAAATACTGCAGGGGGCCCTAGAACATTCATACACCTTTTGGAAAAGCTGAACAAGTCAAATTACTACAGCAGAGTATAGATCCCTACGTACAAATGACATGTTAACAGACACCTGGTCTCAGTCACATGCTCAGGACACAAACCCTCACCAAGTACAGAATAAGTGACTACAACCTAAAGTAAAAATAAAAATAAGTAGACAAAAATTAAACTCCACATGAAGCCAAACTACGCATGCAGTGCAACACCAGATAAATAAGAGATACAGTTCCCCATACTGTGTAAAATATAAATACAACGCATAGTCCAATCACTAAATTGAAATTAAAATTATTTTTTCTACTTTTGTTGTCTTCTCTTAGCTCTCTTTCTATGATCTATAGTCCATCTGCTATTTCTTGTCTCTTCTTTTGTTTTCTTTACATCCTTTCATCACCCTTTCCAGTCACAGTAACCCTTCCCAGTTTCAGCCCCCTTTCCAGTCCTCCTCTCCCAGTACCTTCCAATCTCAACCTCTTTGCATTCCCAGGTCTGCCACTGGTGTCTGTTCCCTTCCAGTCCCCCTCCTTCCCCAATGTCAAGCCCAAATACCACCTCAGGTATCATCTCACTTCCAGTCCCAGTGCCACCCCCCCTTCCCGTGTCAGCTCCCTTCCAGTCACTCTACCCTCTCTCCATCCCCCTTCCAGTGTCACTCCCACATGTCAGCTGCCTTCCAGTTCCAGTGCCCCCTCTCTTTCAGCCACCCCCAATTACCCAGCCACCTACCAGTCCCCTCTCCAGGTGTCAGCTCCCTTCCACCCCTCCTCCCTTCCCTAGTATCATCACCCTTCCAGTCCCCTCCAGTACCATCTGCAGGTATCAGCTCCCTTCCAGCCCCCTCCTTCCCCCCTCTGTCAGCTCCCTTCCAGCCACCTCTTTCCCCCGTGTCAGATCTCTTCTTGCCACCTGCTTCCCTCATTAGCTCCCTTCCTGCCACCTCCTTCTCCCCCACCATGTCAACTCCCTTCCAGCCCCCTTGTCAGCTCCCTTCCAGCCATCTTCTTCCTCCCTCTGTTAGTTCCCTTCTAGCCATCTCCTTCCTCCCACTGTCAGATCCCTTCCAGCCATCTCCTTCTCCCCTCTGTCAGCTCCCTTCCAGCCCCCACCTTCCCCTGTGTCAGTTCCCTTCCTGCCACCTCCTTCCCCTGGCAGCTGCAGCTTCTGCATTTTACAGAACCGTAGTGATAGTGATAATTTAAAATAAAACCAAAACTGGTGCGGAGCCTTCCCGCCTCTGCTATGGAACCCCTGCTGCTGTGCCCCACTCCCTCTAGCGTAACTTCCCTTTGAGGGCGGGATGCAGCAGCAGGGGTTCCATAACAGAGGCCGAAATGCTCCACACCGGTTTTGGTTTTATTTTAAATTATTATCACTATCGCAGACGCAGCTCTGTAAGACACAGGAGCTGTGGCTGGATTGGAGGAGAGGGTGAGGCTGCGGTGGGGACAGAGAGAGATAAAAAGCCGGTTTTCTGCTCTGCCCGCTCTCGGTCCTGAGCAAAAAAAACAGTTTTTCAATGGCTGGTTTCAGCTCTGTCGTCAGCCGGCCTAGCCATATAAAAACCGGCCAGGCTGGCTGAATTTCAGCCGGTTGGTAACTCTTAAATGATTTCAGAACCCACCAGGCAAGAATCAACTCTGGATCTGGACATGCATAAGGTGTGTCTAATGTTTGGTTGGGTGCCCACTTGAATAGCAGTGATCATAACCATGCCAATGCAGAAACCCTGCGCTAAAGCTCAGTGCAGGGTTTCTTAATGCAAGTTTAACACAGAAAGTTTGCTAATGTTGTAAGCAAAAGGTCTGTGCTAAACAAGGACAGCAAGTCAGACACATGTGCACAGGGGTATGCATTTACAGCATCTATATTTTGCACACAGAAAGAATATTTGGCATTTGTGCACATGTGCTAGAATGCTATGTGGTGCATACAGCAATATTATTCTACACAGAAGTTCTGCTCAGAATAATATCAGGATTCATATACCAGACAGCATTCCAACTCATGCATGTAATAGTGTTCCACCTGCCATTTTTTTCACCACTCTCTTTAGCAAAGCTAGAAAAAATGTTGTGGGTGCTGTACACTCAAGACAGAAGAAACAGGCATAAATTTCTCACCAGCAGACTGCAGACCTATGAGCTAATCCTTTATGTCTCCTCAATCCGCTTGTTAAAATCCCAGCATTGAGCTGAGCCTTCTGGTCTTTTGTGTACGTCTCTGCATCTGTGCTGTGCACAGCTGTCTGTTTGAGGCATTACGCACAGTTAGCTCATGCACAAAACTTGTTTTTGCACTGGTATTGCACAAAATTGTGAGCCACAATCTGAGCTAACCTTTGCACAAAGGCTAGTATACTTTTGTGCAAAGGCCTAACAGTGTGGTTTGAAATAAAAGCTGATGGATTTCAAACATGCTGATTTTATTAAAATGAGGAAGTATCTAAGGAGGAGCTGGGAAGGTGGAAGGAGATAAGGAGAGTGGAAAGACAGTGGGATAAACTTAAAGGAGCTATAAAAAGGCAATCAACCTTTATGTAAGGAAAGTAAATAAAAGCAAGAAAAAAAAAGAAACCAATATGGCTCACCAAAGAAGTGGCTACAAAAAATAAAGGCAAAAAAGGTAGCATTCATAAAATGCAGAAGATCACAAGAAGAGGAATGCAAAAAAGCGATTATTCTATGAATCGTGTGGAGAGGGAGACGATCCTCAAGTACCATGAAAAGCAGTCAGAGGACAAGAAGGTGTGGCAGAAAGATACAGAAATATTTCCCATTGTATTGGGAGCCATAGACTTTATTAAGAGGAATTTCTAATCACATCTTGACAAGATGTAACATGTATATGAAGTTCAGAGGGAATCTCTCTTTGGCACAGAGCAAGTATTATGGTGAGCATTCGCAGTAAATTTGAGAAACAGAAATCATAATCCACATACCCTGGCTTAGAAGCGAGGTTCATTGCTGTCATGGTATGAGCACAGCCAACACATTTGGAGAAATAGCCCCCAAAAGAATTCTGGATAAAGCTGACAGAGACAAAGAGAGAAATCAGGATGGCACAGGCAGAAGAAAAAATAGCTACATATGTTAAAGACTTCTTTTGGGGATGTTGAAGAGAGGAGGAAGGCCAGAGATAAAATTGCAAGACTCAAAGGTGGTGAGGAATGATGTGCGGAAAGCGAAGAGCAAAAAAGCAGAAATGCTAAACAAATACTTCTGTCTGGTATTCACGGAAGAAAACCCTGAAATGGACCATGGATGACTGAGAAAGGTACATACAGGAATGGAGTAGATACCGTACCATTCATGCAAAACTGAATGTGGACAAAAGCCATGGGGCTGGATGAGACATTCCAAGATACAGAGGAAGCTCAGTCTGATGAGTACTGTAAAGGATGTGATCCTTGGAGATGAAGGAGGTTCCATGGGATTAAAGAAGGGTTGATATGGTTCCTCTTCCTAAAAATGGTAACAGAGAAGAGGTGGAAAACTACAGGCTTGTAAGCCTTATCTTGGTAGTGCTAAGGAAGGGATAATGAATTTTCTACAATTCAGTGAATTGCAAGATCCAAAGCAGCATGGTTTTACCAAAAGCAGATTATGCCAGGAGAATCTGATTTATATGACTGAATGACTAGAGAACTACATAGATTAAGGACGTATGCTAGATGCAGTCTACTTAAGATTTTGGCAAAGCCTTTGATATGGCTCTGCGTAAGAGGCTCATGAATAAACTAAACAGCCTGAGATATGGACCCCAGGTAGTGAAGTGGATTAGAAATTGATTGGCCAACAGAAGACAAAGGATAGTGGTAAAAGGAATTCACTCAGAAGAAAGAAAGGTATGTGTTTGTGTCCTCTGTTCTTGACTGCCTGGCCGGGGACAACAACCACTGGAATCCTTCCTCGGCCATGGTTTTCTATCCAGTGCACCCAAAAAAAACCCTGGTACACCCCCACTCTGAGGAAATTAAAAACTAAACTAAAGGAGTTAGAAGGAAACTGGCGAAAAAACACCCAGAACGACGATCTCAACATCTTCCTAATGCTTACTTAGGATCTACCACTCAATCATAGATAAAGCCAAAAAGGACTATCACACAAAGCTCATCAAGACCTCTATCAATCGCCCAAGAGAGCAATTCAATATTGTGAAATGCCTAACGGATCCCCCCCCCCCCAATCAATTAGCTGCACACTACAAACAACTCCAACCCCTCCCAACCCACACCCACACCACCTCAATCACCCCCCACCCCCACCCCTCCCCCTGGACTACCTTTCACACTATTACCAGTAAAGACATTGAGCAGATTTTGACCTCACTCAATACCACTACCTCCCCTCTCGACCCATGCCCAACCAACTGGATCAAAGCTACAAAAACAGAACTAAGTTCAACACTAGCTAAAACTACTCACAAATCTCTACAGCAAGGTATAATGCCAAAATGCCTCAATTTTCCTGCATCCGTACCACCCTGAAGAAACCCAGCCTTGACCCCACAGATCCAGCATCCTAGACCCATTGCGAGCCTTCCATTCCTGGCAAAAATCAGCGAGAAAGCCATACAAGTACAACTCCAAGACCATATGAATGAAAATCTCCTCCTTGACCCACAACAGCATGGTTTATTTATTTATTTATTTTATTTATTTAGACAGTTTTGTATACCACCTTATCCTTCAATCAAAGCGGTCACAACACAATTGGGGGATACATTTAACATGCGGGGATATGAGACACATACATTAATACTTCCAGGGAACATGGGCAATGGAGGGTTAAGTGGCTTGCCCAAGACAAGGAGCATCTGTGGGACTAGAAACCCCAGTCCTTCTGGCCCAAGGTTGCTGTCCTCTAGTAGGATTTCAACCCCTGACCTTCCGGCCTGAAGTACCTTGCCCCAACCACTAGGCTACTCCTCCCACAGCTCCCTCTGTCTACTGCAGGGAGCTGAAACCTTGATGACATCCATCATCAATACACTAATAAAAGGCATTCGAGCTTAAACCCAGGCCTTCTTTCTGATATTCTTGGACATCTCCACAGCCTTCGACACAGTTAACCACTACACACTCATCCAACACCTGCAATCATATGGCATACGAGATACAGTCCTAAAATGGCTCCAGTCTTACCTCACCGACAGTCACCAACAGATAAAACTGGGAAACAATGTCTCCAAACCCTACCAAAAAATACAAGGAGTACCACAAGGATCTATACTATCTGCACCCAACCTGTAGCTTAAACCCCTCTGTACGATCATCAAGAAGCATAATGTTAACTTCCACATATACGCAGATGACATTATGTTAAACAGCTCACTCCACACAAAACAGCCATCATACACACAAATGTCTCTCACTGTATCAATAAATTACAAGAAGACCGAATCTTTGTTCATCACCAAAGACACATTCACCCCCCTCCTCTTTAATAACACTCGACAACATTAAGATAAATGTCCGCTCACAGTTAAAATACCTTGGTAACATTCTTGTCCAGCAGTTAATATTCAAGAACCAGATTACAGCAACAGCCAAAACAATATTTTTAAAAACTAAAACCATGCAATGCCTCCACGCACTCCTCAACTCTTCTGCTCAACCCTCCAAGCACTCACTCTCCCTCACATAGACTAATGTAATATAATCTACCAATGCCTTCCAGGAGTCACCCTCCTCCCGCTCCTAACTGCCATTCATACTGCTGCACAAGTAATCCAGGGAGTTTCTAAACTCAACCATATCACTCCTATCCTCAAAACAGCTCCATTGAACATAAGAACATAAGATATGCCATACTGGGTCAGACCAAGGTCCATCAAGCCCAGTATTCTGTTTCCAACAGTGGCCAATCTAGGTCATACGTACCTAGCAGTTTCCCCAAGGGACACAGGTTCCACAATGCTTGTATTGGTTCAAGCATTGATATCCTGGGTCCCTTCTTAATAATGGTTTATGGACCTTTCCTCCAGGAACTTGTCCAAACCTTTTTTAAACCCATCTACACTAACAGCCTTTATTACATCCTCCGGTAACAAATTCCAGAGTTTGATTACACGTTGAGTGAAAAAATATTTTCTTTTATTAGTCTTAAATAGTTTACCCTGTAGCTTCATTGCATGTCCCCTAGTCTTTCTATATTCTGATAAGGTAAACAATCGATCTACGTTTACCCGTTCCACTCCGTTCATTAATTTATAGACTTCTATCATATCTCCCCTCAGCCGTCTCTTTTCCAGGTTAAAGAGCCCCAACCTTTTTATCCTTTCTTCATAGGAGTAGACTTCCATCCCCTTTACCATTTTGGTGGCTCTTCTCTGAACCTTTTCTAAAATCGCTATATCCTTTTTAAGATACGGCGACCAGAATTGCACACAATATTCAAGGTGCGGTCTCACCATGGAACGATATAGAGGCATTATAATATCTTTTGTTTTATTTTCCATTCCTTTCCTTATGATACCTAGCATTCTATTTGCTCTCTTGGCCACCGCTGCACACAGGGCCGAGGGTTTTAACATGGTATCCACAAGGACGCCTAAATCTTTTTCCTGGGTGGTGGTTCCTAATGTGGAACCTTGCATCGTGTAACCATAGTTTGGGTTGTTCTTCCCTAGGTGCATAACCTTGCACTTCTCCACATTAAATTTCATCTGCCATTTTGATGCCCAGTCTTCCAATTTATCAAGATCCTTTTGCAATTTTCCACAATCCTCCTGGGTTTTAACAACTCTAAATAGTTTTGTGTCATCAGCAAATTTGATAACCTCACTCGTTATTCCACTTTCCAGGTCATTTATGAATATGTCAAAAAGCAGCGGACCCAGCACAGATCCCTGGGGTACACCACTATTCACCTTTCTCCATTGGGAAAATTGGCCATTTAGCCCTACCCTCTGCTTTCTATCTTTTAACCAGTTCCTGATCCACAGTAGTACACTGCCTCCTATCCCATGACTCTTTAATTTTGCCAAAAGTCTCTCATGAGGGACCTTGTCAAAGGCTTTCTGAAAGTCCAGATACACAATATCAACCGACTCACCTTTGTCCACCTGTTTATTCACTCCTTCAAAAAAACATAACAGATTAGTAAGACAAGATCTTCCTTGTCTAAAGCCATGTTGGCTGTCTCCCATTAGGTCATGACTATCTACATGCTGAGTAATTTTATTCTTTATGATGGTTTCTACCATTTTTCCCAGTACTGATGTCAGGCTCACCGGTCTGTAGTTTCCTGGATCACCCCTCGAACCCTTTTTAAAAATTGGTGTTACATTGGCGATCCTCCAATCCTCAGGTATTAGAGATGATTTTAATGATAGTTCACAGATTACTGATAGCAGGTCTGCAATCTCAAATTTCAGTTCTTTCAACACCCTTGGATGTATACCATCCGGCCCAGGTGATTTGCTACTCTTCAGTTTATCTAATGTATCGATATTTCCTTCAATTCTTCCACACCTTTAAATACCACTTCAGTCATGGGTAACATCCCTACATCTTCCTCAGTAAACACCGAAGCAAAGAATTCATTCAGTCTCTCCGCTATCGCCTTGTCGCCTCTTAGTGCTCCTTTAACCCCTTTATCATCTAATGGACCAACTGACTCTCTCACAGGTTTTTTGCTACGAATGTACTTGAAAAGGTCTTTATTTCGCGTTTTTGCTTCCGCAGCAAGCTTCTTCTCAAATTCTCTCTTTGCCTGCCTTATCAATGCCTTGCATTTGACTTGCCAGTGCTTGTGCTGTTTCCAGGTTTCATCATTTGGCTCTTTTTTCCATTTCCTGAAAGATGCTTTTTTGGCAACAACAGCCTCTCTGACCTCACCTTTAAACCATGCTGGCAGTTTTTTGGACTTCCTTCCACTTTTCTTAAAGCGTGGAATACAGCTGGTCTGGGCTTCCAAGATAGTATTTTTCAACAACACCCAAGCTTGATGTACGTCTTTAACCTTTGCAACTGCTCCTTTTAGTTTTTTCTTAACTGTTTTCCTCATTTTATCATAGTCTCCCTTTCGAAAGTTAAAGGGTAGTACTGTGGATTTCCTTACTATCCCTCCTCCACTAATTAAATCAAAGGCGATCATGCTATGATCCCTATTGCCAAGTGGCCCCAACACCCTTATCTCTTGCACTACATCTGGTGTTCCACTAAGGACTAGGTCTAATATTGCTTCCCCTCTGGTCGGTTCATGAACCAGCTGCTCCAAGAAGCAGTCATTTATTTCATCTAGGAACTTTATCTCCCTAGCATGTCCTGTTGTGACACTGACCCAGTCGATGCCGGGGTAATTGAAATCACCCATTATTATTGCTGCAATGTAACTTTTGCTAGCTTCCTTGATTTCTTTGAGCATTTCATCATCCATTTGTTCATTCTGGCCAGGTGGATGATAGTACACCCCCACTGCCATCGCCTTCCCCTTTTTACATGGAATTTCAATCCATAGAGATTCTACAGCAAATTTTGTTTCTTGCAAAACTTTAATCCTTTCTGACTCAATGCCCTCTCTAACATAGAGTGCAACCCCTCCACCAATTTGATCAGCTCTATCATTTCAATATAGTTTGTACCCAGGTATCACAGTGTCCCACTGGTTGTCCTCCTTCCACCATGTCTCTGATATTCCAATCATATCTAACCTCTCGTTTAGTGCTATATATTCTAACTCTCCCATCTTGTTTTGTAGACTTCTAGCATTTGCATACAAGCATTTTAGAGACTGTATTTTATTCATATTAATTTGGCTATTGGTAGACATGGGTAATTTGGGATCTTTAAGTTCTGTCTGCTCCATACTCGAGGGCATTTGGGCTACTTTACTCTTTTTTGGAACCTCTCTGCTTTTTGTAGTATCCTTCAAGGATACATTCTTCCGAACCATGCGCTCTTGGGCGACTGTCGGCTTTCCCCTATTATCTAGTTTAAAAGCTGCTCTATCTCCTTTTTAAAGGTTAATGCCAGCAGCCTGGTTCCATCCCGGTTAAGGTGAAGCCCATCCCTTCGGAAGAGCCCCTCCTTTCCCCAGAATGTTCCCCAGTTCCTAACAAATCCGAACCCCTCATCTTTGCACCATTGTCTCATCCACGCATTGAGACTCCGGAGCTCTGCCTGCCTTTTGGGTCCTGCGCGTGGAACGGGAAGCATTTCGGAGAACGCTACCCTGGAAGTTCTGGATTTCAACTTCCTACCTAAAAGCCTAAATTTAGCTTCCAGAACCTCCCTACCACATTTTCCTACAACTCCACAGCAGAATCAAGTATAAATCCCTACTTATAACTCACAAAGCACTGCACTCCCATCCAGCCATCTACCTCCAATCTCTATTACTGTTACTCACCCTAGACAGACCCCAGAGATCCTCCACAAGCAATAAGCTCACCATATGCCATTCCATGATAAAGACCACCCACCAGGCCTGCCGTTGAGCATTTGAACTCTTTGCATCATCCCTCTGGAACACCTTTTTGGACACCTTAGAAACATCACCTACCCCTCCTCTTTCCGTAAACACCTAAAAACCTTCCTTTTTACTGAGCATTACAGACCAACCACCCAACTCCTCCCCCGACCATGACCCACATTATACTCACTGACAGCAAGCCAGAACTATCTCTTGTAAATAATTAAATTGTTACCCATGTACATAGTTCTCGGATTGTATATAGTTCTACATTCTATTGTTCTATGTAACCGAGTAATTGTTTAATGTAAACCGTCTTGACCAGGTGAAAAGCAGTATATTAGCCTAGCTAAATAAAATAAATCTCTGGTCCCAGAAGCAAGTGAGAAGAAATGAAAACACAACACAGACAGAATTAAACCAGAACAAAGTCTGCTCCTTTTAGGAAGGCAGTCACAGGCCCGCAAACCTGAGCAGTCTCCAGTAATTCCCTTTAGCTTGGCCACAGCTCCTTCTTTTATTAGGAAAAAAATGCCACATTGTACAATTTCATCTTATCACTTTACGTCATGCTTTTTGCTTTACTTTTTGTTTATCTATATCTACAATACATATTATAGGTCATGCCAAGCAAAAACATACTGCTCGCACTTAATCAGGACAAGTTTCCTGTACACAAAAGCTCCCTGTCTTACAAGATGTGATCTTGACTGTCTCTCTTATTCATAAACATTACTTGTAACACTGACAGCACTTTTTAAGCTGCTTTCACTCACCAGACTTTCTCCATGAGAATCCAGTACCCCTATAAATCCCTTTCTACAGTAAGTAGTGGAGTGTCTCAAGAATCAGTCTTCAGACTAATCCCATTCAATATCTTTGTAAACAATATTGCCAAAAAGATTAGAAGGAAAATTTGCCTTTTTGTAAATGGCACCAACAGAGTGAACACCCTGAAGAGAGTAGACAACATAAGAATCATTTACAGATATTAGAAGCATGAGCAGGGCTGATGCAAGGACTGAAAGTACCCTAGGCACCCTTCCCCCCCCCCTCCATGCCCATTGCTGATGCTGCCACCCTTCTCCGGGGCCAGCAGCAGAGGCAATGGCCCTGAACCGCAACATAACACTTACCCGTTATCTCTGGGGCTACATCACAGTTTTACTCTTGCCCAAGACACCACTTTTACCCCCTTCTGATGTGACTTCTGGTTTTGTAAAAACCAGAGGTCTGCTTCGGAGTGGGGCGAAAGTAGCAGACTGGATAAGGGTGAAACCATGATGCAGCCCCAGAGACAAGTGGGTAAGTGCTGCATCATGAGTTTTGGGCCATTACTGCCACTGCAGGCCCCGGAGAAGGACGGCAGTGTCAGCAATGGGCATGGAGGGGTGCCTAAGGTGCCTCCATTCCTTGCACTGGCACTGCCCATGCTTCTAATATCTGTAAAACAAATGCTTATGCTGTCTACTCCTTCAGGGTGTTCACTCTGTTGCAAACCTTTGTGCCATCCAATGTGCTACCTGGAAATGGGCAGTAGCAGGTGCCCCCAAAGGGTTGTCACTCTAAGTGACTGCCTAGTTCACCTAATGGTAGCACTGGCCCTTAGCATGGATTAATGCTTGACAGTAATTTCAGTAAAGCCTTTGACACTGTTCTGCACCTATGACAAATATATTGAGCACCCTAGGAATGGACCCTAAATAAATGATTGGGATAGAAAATGGTTAAGGGTGAGGTGACAAAGGGTACAGGTAAATGGAGCTCACTCTGAGGAAAGGATGTTACCAGTGGTGTGCCACAGGGATCTGTCCTTGGTCCGATTCTTTTAATTTTTTTTTTATTGAGATTATACAATAGAAATACAAACCATTTGAAAAAACAGCGTTCACACATTAGAATCAAAAAGCAAACCTCAACCTGGGTATTACTGGGGGGGACAGAGTATACCACAATTGGCGGGATTTGTGTGAAGAGTGGCTGAGGTGAGCCTGATGTATAAATTAACAGAGTTGAGACAGGGGAAAGGAGGGCAAAGTGCGATATATTGGCAGGGGGTTTGGAGATGGTTGGAGGCATGGAGAGAGGGGGTGGGGGAGGGGGGTTGGAAGGCGGAGGAGGACAATGCGTGTAGAGTTATGGCTGAGATGCTCGGTGAGTGTGCAGTGGTCCGATTCTTTTAACATTTTTGTTAGTAATATTGCAGAAGGACTATTCGGGTAAGGTTTGCTTGTTTGCGGATGATACCAAAATCTGCAATAGAGTAGACACACAGGAAGGAGTAGATAACATGGGGAGGGATCCAGCTAAGCTTGAAAAATGATTGAGAATTTGCCATCTGAGATTTAACACTAAAAAATGCAGGGTCATGCATTTGGGCTGCAAAAATCTAAGGGAACAGTACAATATAGAGGGTGAAGTACTTATGTCCATGAAAGAAGAGCAGGAACCTGGAGTGATTGTTTCTAATGATCTTAAAGTGGCTAAACAGGTAGAAAAGGTGATGGTGAAAGATAGAAGGATGCTTGGGTGCATAGGGAGAGAAATGGCCAGCAAGAAGAAGGAGGTGATAGTGCCTCTGTATAAGTCTTTAGTGAGACCTCACTTGGAGTACTGTGTGCAATTCTGGAGACCATATCTTCAAAACAATATAAACAGGATGGAGTCAATGGCTACTGGGCTTCGTTTTAAGGTATATGGGGACAGACTTAAAAATCTCAATATGTATACTTTAGAAGAAAGGCGGGAGAAAGGAGATATGATAGAGACGTTTAAATACCTCAATGGCATAAATGCACAGGAGGAGAGACTCTTTCAGTTGAAAGAAAGCTCTGCAACAAGGGGGCATAGAATGAAGGTGAAAGAGGACAGACTCAGGAGTAATATGAGGAAATATTTCTTTATGGAAAGAGTGGTGGAATTCAAGAAAGCATGGAACCAACACAGAAGATCTCTAAAGGGAAAAAAAGGAACTATAGTAGTTGGTATAGAAGGGCAGACTGGATAGGCCATATGTTTGAACCGGTGAAAAGCGGGATATAAATACAGTTAAATAAATAAATAAATAAAATAAATGGTTTTTTTCTGTCATCATGTTTCTATGGGGTATGTTTACAAAGCAGCAATAGCAGCTTCCGTGGGGGCCGCGGCTCCGATATCGCACGGAAGCCGCTATAGCTTCTTAGTAAACATATCCCTATGTTTCTTAAAGCAATATCAGGAAATACCTTTTCACAGAAAAGGTGGTAGGGACAAAAACTGTGACAGAATTCAAAAAGGCATGGGATCCATACAGAGGATCCCTGTATGGCAAGAGGATGGAATCAAAATAACAGAGCATTTTGCACTAAAAGTAAAACTTAAATGACTTTCACTTCAAAACAGGTAGAGAGGAGAATAACCTGCTGCATTTACAACCTACAGGGATATAGTCCTGAAGTCCCACCTCCAGTCTGGCAGCATCCCTGTTGCCATGGAGGAGAGAGGTCACGTGACAGGAGAGCATCACCCTGGTGTGGCAGGAAGTGATCCTGTAACTAGGACCTGTCCTCCAGGTGATGTAAAACCCTCTCGCACCGAGGAAGTTTCTCCAGGGCCATGTGCCCATGAGAGAAGGGTTAGGACAGCCGTTATAGTTGGTGATTCGATCATTAGGCATGTAGATAGCTGGGTGGCTGGTGGACATGAGGATCGCCTGGTAACATGCCTGCCTGGTGCGAAGGTAGCGGACCTCACGCGCCATCTAGATAAGGTCTTAGATAGTGCTGGGGAGGAGTCTGCTGTCTTGGTACATGTCGGTACCAATGACATAGGAAAATGTGGTAGGGAGGTTCTGGAGGCTAAATTTAGGCTCTTAGGTAGGAAGTTGAAATCCAGAACTTCCAGGGTAGCGTTCTCCGAAATGCTTCCCGTTCCACGTGCAGGGCCCAAAAGGCAGGCAGAGCTCCGGAGTCTCAATGCATGAATGAGACAATGATGCAGAGATGAGGGGTTTGGATTTGTTAGGAACTGGGGAACATTCTGGGGAAAGGAGGGGTTCTTCCGAAGGGATGGGCTTCACCTTAACCGGGATGGAACTAGGCTGCTGGCATTAACCTTTAAAAAGGAGATAGAGCAGCTTTTAAACTAGATAATAGGGGAAAGCCGACAGTCGCCCAAGAGTGCAAGGTTCGGAAGAATGTATCCTTGAAGGATACTACCAAAAGCAGAGAGGTTCCAAAAAAGAGTAAAGTAGCCCAAATGCCCTCGAGTATGGAGCAGACAGAGCTTAAAGATCCCAAATTACCCATGTCTACCAATAGCCAAATTAATATGAATAAAATACAGTCTCTAAAATTCTTGTATGCAAATGCTAGAAGTCTAAAAAATAAAATGGGAGAGTTAGAATATATAGCACTAAATGAGAGGTTAGATATGATTGGAATATCAGAGACATGGTGGAAGGAGGACAACCAGTGGGACACTGTGATACCTGGGTACAAACTATATCGTAATGATAGAGCTGATCAAATTGGTGGAGGGGTTGTGCTCTATGTTAGAGAGGGCATTGAGTCAGAAAGGATTAAAGTTTTGCAGGAAACACAATTTGCTGTAGAATCTCTATGGATTGAAATTCCATGTAAAAAGGGGAAGGCGATGGCAGTGGGGGTGTACTATCGACCGCCTGGCCAGAATGAACAAATAGATGATGAAATGCTCAAAGAAATCAAGGAAGCTAACAAAAGTTACAGCTTGGTAATAATAATGGGTGATTTCAATTACCCTGGTATCGACTGGGTCAGTGTCACGGCAGGACATGCTAGGGAGATAAAGTTCCTAGATGAAATAAATGACTGCTTCTTGGAGCAGCTGGTTCATGAACCGACCAGAAGGGAAGCCATATTAGACCTAGTCCTTAGTGGAACACCAGATCTAGTGCAAGAGATAAGGGTGTTGGGACCACTTGGCAATAGTGATCATAGCATGATCGCCTTTGATTTAATTAGTGGAGGAGGGATAGTAAGGAAATCCACAGTGCTACCTTTTAACTTTCGAAAGGGAGACTATGATAAAATGAGGAAAATAGTTAAGAAAAAACTAAAAGGAGCAGTTGCAAATGTTAAAGACTTACATCAAGCTTGGGTGTTGTTGAAAAATACTATCTTGGAAGCCCAGACCAGCTGTATTCCACGCTTTAAGAAAAGTGGAAGGAAGTCCAAAAAACTGCCAGCATGGTTTCAAGGTGAGGTCAGAGAGGCTGTTGTTGCCAAAAAAGCATCTTTCAGGAAATGGAAAAAAGAGCCAAATGGCGAAACCTGGAAACAGCACAAGCACTGGCAAGTCAAATGCAAGGCATTGATAAAGCAGGCAAAGAGAAAATTTGAGAAGAAGCTTGCTGCGGAAGCAAAAACGCGAAATAAAGATTTTTTCAAGTACATTCGTAGCAAAAAAACCTGTGAGAGAGTCAGTTGGTCCATTAGATGATAGAGGAGTTAAAGGGGCACTAAGAGGTGACAAGGCGATAGCGGAGAGACTGAATGAATTCTTTGCTTCGGTCTTTACTGAGGAAGATGTAGGGATGTTACCCATGACTGAAGTGGTATTTGAAGGTGCAGAAGAATTGAAGGAAATATCGATACATCAGGAAGATGTATTACAACTATTAGATAAACTGAAGAGTAGTAAATCACCTGGGCTGGATGGTATATATCCAAGGATGTTGAAAGAACTGAAATATGAGATTGCAGACCTGCTATTAGTAATCTGTGAACTATCATTAAAATCATCTCTAATACCTGAAGATTGGAGGATCGCCAATGTAACACCAATTTTTAAAAAGGGTTCCAGGGGTGATCCGGGAAACTACAGACCGGTGAGCCTCACGTCAGTACTGGGAAAAATGGTAGAAACCATCATAAAGAATAAAATTACTCAGCATGTAGATAGTCATGGCCTAATGGGAGACAGCCAACATGGCTTTAGACAAGGAAGATCTTGTCTTACTAATCTGTTATGTTTTTTTGAAAGTGTGAATAAACAGGTGGACAAAGGTGAATCGGTTGATATAGTGTATCTAGACTTTCAGAAAGCCTTTGACAAGGTCCCTCATCAGAGACTTTTGGCAAAACTAAAGAGTCATGGGATAGGAGGCAGAGTACTACTGTGGATCAGGAACTGGTTAAAAGAAAGCAGAGGGTTGGGCTAAATGGACAATTTTCCCAATGGAGAAAGGTGAATAGTGGTGTACCCCAGGGATCTGTGCTGGGTCCGCTGCTTTTTGACATATTCATAAATGACCTGGAAAGAGGAATAACGAGTGAGGTTATCAAATTTGCAGATGACACAAAACTATTAAAGTTGTTAAAACCCAAGAGGATTGTGGAAAATTGCAAGAGGATCTTGATAAATTGGAAGACTGGGCATCAAAATGGCAGATGAAATTTAATGTGGACAAGTGCAAAGTTATGCACCTAGGGAAGAACAACCCAAACTATGGTTACACAATGCAAGTTTCCACATTAGGATCCACCACCCAGGAAAAAGAGTTAGGCGTCATTGTGGATAACATGTTAAAACCCTCGGCCCAGTGTGCAGCGGCAGCCAAGAGAGCAAATAGAATGCTAGGTATCATAAGGAAAGGAATGGAAAATAAAACAAAAGATATTATAATGCCTCTATACCGTTCCATGGTGAGACCGCACCTTGAATATTGTGTGCAGTTCTGGTCGCCGTATCTTAAAAAGTATATAGCATTATTATAAAAGGTTCAGAGAAGAGCCACCAAAATGGTAAAGGGGATGGAAGGATACTCCTATGAAGAAAGGCTAAAAAGGTTAGGGCTCTTTAACCTGGAAAAGAGACGGCTGAGGGGAGATATGATAGAAGTCTATAAATTAATGAATGGAGTGGAACGGGTACACGTAGATCGATTGTTTATGTTATCAGAATATAGGAAGACCAGGGAACATACAATGAAGCTACAGGGTAAACTATTTAGGACTAATAAAAGAAAATATTTTTTCACTTAACGTGTAATCAAACTCTGGAATATGTTACCGGAGGATGTAGTAAAGGCTGTTAGTGTAGCTGGGTTTAAAAAAGATTTGGACAAGTTCCTGGAGGAAAGGTCCATAAACCATTATTAAGAAGGGACCCAGGATATCAATGCTTGACCCAGTACAAGCATTGCGGAACCTGTGTCTTTTGGGGAAACTGCTAGGTACGTATGACCTAGATTGGCCACTGTTGGAAACAGGATACTGGGCTTGATGGACCTTGGTCTGACCCAGTATGGCATATCTTATGTTCTTATGTTCTTATGTACAACCCTGAACAAAGGAGTGAGTAACCTGCACAGAGCAGTAGGTGTGGCCCTTGCCACCTTACTAAGCAGACTAGTTGGGCCATGCTGGTCTCTATGTGCCATCATTTACCATCCTTTTGATATTCAAAATCCTTATCCATATAGGTCATGGGGATTATCCAGATCAGGATTCTGAGCAAGATATTCAGTGGCACTATCCGAATACTGCTGATGAATATTTCCAGAGACTACCCTGGCTAGTGAGAATGGTCCATGGGCAGAATCGTCACTATGCGGATAATTGAGGCCTTATCCAGATAGCAATGATTTTCCATTGTCACTTAAATGGATAACTTAGGCTACATGGAAAACAGGTCCAAGTTGTTAACTGGATAAGTGCTGACTGAAAATTGCCATTATCCGGATAAGGTCGGCACTGATATGCATAGCACCGCTCAATCCAGATATTCAGCAGCAGCTACTGTCTGGATACTACTGCTGAACATCCTGCTGACATTTAAGTGTCAGTGCATTTAAGTATCAGCCCTTTTGAAAATCCGTCCCCAAGTTATTATATAATCATAAAGCTTACCAATCATAATCATAAACCGCCAGCCCTCTGACCCAGCTTGAGCTCTCCCAGGAGAGATTGAGTTCGAGCCCGCCGGAGACTGCCGCAGCCGCCCCAGCAATGCGCTCTGCCCAATCGGAGCAGAGCAGTAACGTTAAAAGAAGCGCCATCAGGCGCACCCATGCCTGGCAGGCCTGCGCCTGAGGGCCTCGCCAGAGGGCCCTTTGGTGTGGCCCTTAGGCGTGGACCTCAACGAAGCCACTACCAGCCTGGAGGAGACAGGCTGAATTGAGGACACCTCCCCACTGACCCCAGAAGATTATATCTCCCTGCAGAACCCATGTGAGAACCTGAGACCCTGCAGAACCAGTGAGAACGCCTCCACTCTCCAAATCATCACTAATCAAGACATTAAGACGAACCTACAATAAAGAGTAGTTACTCACCTGTAACAGGTGTTCTCCAGGAGCAGCAGGAATCAGTCCTCACATATGGGTGTCATCGGCGCCGATGAAGCCCCAGCAGAGCATTTCCCCAGCTTTCCATGAAAGCCTTTGGGAATGCTGGCATGCATGCGCGGTTCCCTTCCCGCCTAAAGGTGCCATCTTACCTCAGTCAAATGACATAGCTAAGAACAGCACACAAAAATGTAAAACAAACTATGTACAACTGCAACTCCAAGTGGAGGAGGGAGGGTTGTGAGGACTGATTCCTGCTGCTCCTGGAGAACACCTGTTACAGGTGAGTAACTACTCTTTCTCCAGGACCAAGCAGGACGTCAGTCCTCACATATGGGTGACTCCCTAGCTCTGGGCTACCAGGAACCCAGGCTGAGCAAGAGAACTCCCTCTAGTCACAGCATCAAAGAAAGGCTTTTCAAGGTCACAACCTCCACCGGTAGCCCAACAGAGGGAAGGAGGGCAGGAGTTGCCTAAACCTCAAAGAGATTCCAGAGTACTGCTTGGCCAAAAGCACTGTCCCTACGGGACTCCCTCTCCAGACAGTAATGGGCCGCAAAAGTCTGGCTTGAAGACCAAGTTGCAGCCCTGCCAATGTCTACCAAGGGCACAGAGCGGAGATGAGCCACTGAGGAAGCCATTGCCCTGACACGATGGGCCGTGACCCTACCCTGCAAAGGAAGGTCAGCCGCCTTGTAAGCCCAGATGATACAGTCAGCCACCCAGATGGACAAGGTACGCTTGGACACAGCCAACCCCAACTTATTGGGGTCAAAGGAGACGAAGAGCTGAGTAGCCCTTCTATGTCCCTGCGTACGGTCAAGGTAGAAGGATAAGACCCTCCTACAGTCCAGGGTATGCAGGACTGCTTCAGCCTGGCTAGCCTGAGGCCTAGGGAAGAATGTTGGAAGAACCACCTCCTGGTTGAGGTGGAAAGAGGAGACAACCTTGGGGAGGAACTTTGGATGAGTCCTAAGGACTACCCTGTTCCTATAAATCCTAGTGTAAGGTCTATCACAGACCAGGGCCTGAAGCTCACTCACTCGCCTAGTCGAGGTGAGGGCTATCAGGAAGAGAGTCTTCCAGGAAAGGAAGCGTAGAGGGCAAGTAGCCATTGGCTCAAAGGGTGGGCGAGTCAGTTGCTGCAAGACCACATTCAGCTCCCACTCAGGAGCAGGAGGACGGATGGGGGGCTTGAGCAGAAGTAAGCCCCTGAGAAAGCGGGACACCAAAGGGTGACCTGACAGAGAGTGTCCCTCCACCAGTGAGTGGTGAGCTGCTAGAGCTGAGAGGTGGACCCGAACAGAATTGGACTTAAGTCCCTGATTTGATAAGTGCAGTAAGTACTGAAGCACTACTGGCACAGTACAGGAGAAAGGATCTTCTGTACGTAGCTGACACCACACAGAAAACCTCTTCCATTTGAGGGCATAGGTTTTCCTAGTGGACTGTTTCCTAGAGGCTAGGACAACCTCCTCAACTTCCTGAGGTAGGCCCCAGGGAGCCATAACTACCCTTGCAGCCTCCAGGCCATCAAATTGAGAGCTTTGAGATTGGGGTGCAGAAGGGAACCCTGCTCCTGTGAGAGAAGGTCGGGCTGCAACCCCAGAGGTTGTGGGGAATCCACTGCCAGCTGAAGCAGAAGGGGAAACGAAGGCTGCCTCGGCCACCTGCGAGCTACCAGCAGGACCGAGGCCTTGTCCTGAAGAGTCTTGAAAAGAGTTCGGGCCACCAAGGGCGTGGGAGGAAACGCATACAGGACGCCCTGAGACCAGGACATCAGAAAAGCATCTGGTGCTATCCTCAAAGGATGCGGTTGCCTGGAGCAGAACTTGGGCAGTTGCTTGTTCAGCGGACTGGCAAAGAGATCTATCCAAGGGAGACCCCACTTTAGGAAGATCTTCTGAACGACCAAGGGATGCAGCTGCCACTCGTGGGGCTGCAGAATTCTGCTCAACCGGTCGGCCAGGCAGTTCTCCTGGCCTGGAAGGTATACCGCCTTGAGAAGCATGTTGTGCTTTAGGGCAAAGGAACAAAGGTCTTGAGTCTCCCGACAAAGGAGCTTTGACCCAGTCCCGCCCTGTTTGTTCACATAAAACATGGCTACCTGGTTGTCTGTTTGAATCAAGACTGAGCGGTGAGCTAGGGCCGGAGAAAAAGCCTTGAGAGCTAAGCGGATAGCTCGAAGTTCTAGGAGATTGATCTGTTGGGCTGCCTCCCAGGGAGACCAGAGGCCTTGAGTGCACTGGTCAGAAAATGAGCACCCCAGCCCCGCAGAGAGGCGTCGGTGGTGAGGACCACCGAGTATTCTGGCATTTGGAAGGGCATCCCCTTCAGCAGATTGGGTGGATGTAGCCACCAGCTGAGGGAGGCCAAAGGGGGTTTGGACACCCTTATCCTGTCTCTTAGGCGGCCTGTGGCCTGAGACCACTGAGTCCGAAGGCACCACTGTGCAGGCCTCATATGGAGCCTGGCATTGGGAGTCACATGCACTGTCGAAGCCATGTGGCCCAGAAGTCTGAGGCAGAGTCTGGCGGAGACCAGGGACCTGTTTAGAAACTGTTTGGCCACGTCCATCAGTCTTTGAGCCCTGTCTTCTGGCAAGAATGCCTTTGCCAGTTGAGAATCCAACCTTGCCCCTATGAACTCCAAGTTCTGGGAGGGGAGCAAAGTGGACTTTGCGAAGTTTATGACAAAGCCCACGTTTTGAAGCAGAGCAATGGTTCTGAGGGTGGCTTGTCTGGCCTTCAGGGACGTCTGACCCCTGATGAGCCAGTCGTCCAGATAGGGAAAGACAAAGATGCCTTGATTTCTCAGGTAGGCCGCAACCACTGCCAGGCACTTGGTAAAGACCCTGGGAGCGGAGGCCAGGCCAAAAGGCAGTACTCTGTACTGATAATGGTTTCCTCCCACAATGAACCTGAGGTACTTTCTGTGGTCTGGATGAATGAGGATGTGAGTGTACGCATCCTTTAGATTTAAGGAGCATAGCCAGTCTCCCTGCTGGAGGTAGGGCAGAAGTGTTCCAAGAGTAAGCATCTTGAACTTTTCTTTCTCTAGGAACTTGTTGAGGTTCCTGAGGTCCAGAATGGGTCGAAGGCCACCGGTCCTTTTGGGTACCAGGAAATACCTGGAGTAGAATCCGTGACCTTGCAAGTGGGGAGGCACAGGCTCCACCGCCCTGTCCACCAACAGACCTTGGAGCTCTCGAAGGAGAAGGTCTGTGTGCAGGGGAGGCCTCAAGGGCTCCCCTGGGAAGTAAGGAGGAGGCAGTTGATGAAAATGCAGGGCATAGCCCTTTTGGACTATGTCCAGCACCCAACTGTCGGTGGTAATGAGAGGCCACTGGTGGGCAAAGAGTACAAGGCGACCGCCTGTGCAGGTCTGGGAAAGCAGGGACGGAGTGGCTACGCTCAAGGAGTCAAAAACCCCCACCCTGCTGAGTGGAAGCAGGAGCAGAAGGCTTGGGGGTCCTCTGCCTACGGGGCCCATTACCCTGGCCCTTGGCTTGCTGACTCTGGGGGGCAGCTTGGGCAGCCTGATACTGAGGGTACTGTTTGTAAGCAGTGCTCTTCCTCAGGTAAAAGGACTTTTTACCCGAGCCCTTCTTTTTATGTGAAGGGGCAGAGGTCTTCCTCGACAGCCTTGTCCGGGTAAGGTGCTCGGTCTCGAGCTGAGCGGCCTTCTCGGTCACGGGTTTGCCAAAAAGGTTCTCACCTCAGCAGGGGACATCGACCAACTTGTCCTGAACCCATGGCTCGAGGTCCGATGACTGCAGCCATGCCTGGCGTCGAGCCGCGATGCCGGCAGCCGCAACTCGGGCCGAAGCCTCGAAGCCATCGTAGGCGGTGCGGGAAATGAACTTTGAGCATTCCCGAATCCCCGAGGACAAGGTCTTAAATCTCTGCAAGGGTTCCCCGGAGAGACCAGCAGAGAATCCGGCCAATTCCTTGGCCAGGTCTCGCAAGTACATGCCCATGTACAGCTGGTAAGACTGGACACGGCAAGCGAGCATAGACCCCTGGAAGCACTTTCTACTGACGCCATCGAGGTTGTGGGCCTCCCTGCCGGGGGACACCGCAGAGTGCATCTTCTGGCTCTTCAGACGATGCATGGCCGATTCCACAACCATGGAATGGTGTGGTGGCTGTGCTTTCTGGAAACCAGGGCTTTTGCGGAGTCGATAGATGGAATCGACTCACTTGCTCAGAACCGGCGCCGAGGCCGGTGCCTCCCACATCCGGAAGAGGAGCCGTTCCAGCATCGGAGGAACCGGGACAGTAAAGGCCTCCTTCGGAGGAGAGTCGTACTGTAGAGCATCGAGCTCCTCGGCTCGAGGCTCTTCCTCGGGATCGGCAGGGATAGCCAAGGCAGTGGCCATATCCCGGACGAACTCTGAGAACCTAGTATCCTCCGGAGGGGATCTGCTCCGGGGCTCAGACTGTGGTGAGTCCGACGGGACGCACTGAGTCTTAAAAGTATCGGGAGACTCCTCGTCCTCCGTCTCCCAGGCGGACTCATCTGAGGAGGAGTCAGGGTCCGACCCCGCGGGGCCCCGAGGCACCTACCCCGATGCTGGGGGCACCGGTGTCGACACCCTCGGTCCCGAACGGGAGGTCAAGGAAGACCTCAACAGAGGACGACTTCGAGCCACGAGGGTCTCGAGTATCGGCTCGGTCTCCGGGGTTGACTTCGAAGTCGACGTCCCGGTGGCCAGAGCAGATGCACCAGACAGGCTGGCCAACAGTGCCCGCTGCTGCTCCATGAAGGCAGACAATCTGCACTCCAAGGCTGTCATCCTGAGACTCAGCTCGGGAGACGCAGCAGCCACCGACTCGGGCCCTGGCGGCGCCGGGCCCGACGTCGGCTCTCTGGGAGGAGAGTCCATGAGGACTACGGGGCTTACGTGTCCAGCAGACTACGGCTCCACGTGAGGAACTCTGGCAGGCTTCTCTTGGTCCACGGGCCCGGGACGGCGGTCGGGGGTCTTAGACCTGGCCCTCGAGGGACCAGGGACCTCCTCTGATGCCGCCCTCTTGAGCCGCTTCTTCCTCTTGCATTCCCGGTCGGGGGACCCCCTGTCCGAGGAGCTTCGACGGCGCTCGGGATCGGAATCCCGAGATGTCGAGGCCTCAGACGAGGTCCGGGCCCGGCCGGAGGTAGAGTCCGAGAAAAACCTTTCTTTCTGATGCTGTTGACTTTTGAGTGGCTTGGAAGACATCTTCCCACATGGCACACACGACTTGGGGTCGTGGTCAGGGCCGAGGCACCGAAGGCAGAAGTCATGTGTGTCGGTGAGAGAGATAGGTTTCTTACACCGGTCACACTTTTTGAAACCATTGGAAGCCATCGGGGAAAAAAGAGCCCCTGCGAGGTCAAAAGACCGGCCTTCCAGGGAAAAATGAAAAAAGGGGCGCGAACGCCAGCCACGAAGGGCAAACCGAAAAAGAAATAAGCGGGCTCGATACCGGTGTACCGAACCCGGTGGGAGGGGAACCGGCATCGAACCGGAGAAAAATAGCGAAAAATCACCAAAGAAAAAATCACTTTTATCCGGGAGAACAGGACACACGTCCGGTGGGCTTCTCGGAAAAAAAGAGACTGAGGTAAGATGGCACCTTTAGGCGGGAAGGGAACCACGCATGCGTGCCAGCATTCCCAAAGGCTTTCATGGAAAGCTGGGGAAATGCTCCATTGGGGCTTCATTGGCGCCGATGACACCCATATGTGAGGACTGACTTCCTGCTTGGTCCTGGAGAATCACTTGTTTAAGCCCAGCAAGAGAGCTACACTTAACCGAGCCTGTACTAAATATTTGTTGTACCCAGCCTGTGCTATTTGCTTGAACCCAGTTAAAGCTATACATTAGGCCAAGCCAGTACCGAGTAACTAAACCCCCCTGAATCACCTAGCCACCATGTTACCACCCTTTACAACCCCACACCCCTATGCCCTTGCTAGCTACTGCTTTATCTTAGCCTTGGCACATGACACCCTGGCTCTCACCTCCCCTCTCAACCCCATCCCAATCCTACAGGGCTCATGGAGAAGGTACCATGAGCCTCCCAACCACCAATCATCTAGGTCGGGGCGCATACCACACCCTCACCTCATCTATGTTGCCCTCCAACAGCCCAAACCCCCCCAGCGTGAACAATTCACCCACCCCCGCGACCTGAAGTGCGCCCTCATAAATGCACGATCTATCCGAAAGAAATGGCCAGCTCTGACTGACATGCTCTCCGCCTACGACCTTGATATTCTATGCATCACTGAGACGTGGCTGTCCGCCTCAGACACTGTTATCCTCCACCAGCTTGTCCCTCCCAACTTCTCCATCCATTCATGCCACAGAGCCGACAGATGAGGTGGTGGGGCACTCATCCTAACCAAGATGGATCTTCAATTCCAGTTGATCGCCTCCAGCAGTACCTCACACCTCGACTCCATCACCATAGCTAATAAACACAGCACCATCAACTTGCTTTACAGAGTGCCTTCCCCATCCCCTGATGATTTGTCCATAATAATCGACCTCGCCTGCAACCCCTTGAACCCTCTCACCCCAAACTGGGTGATGTCGACTTCAACCTCCCTGCTCTCCAAGACACCCACACCAAGGCCTTCATCGAGACCCTCAAAGAGCTAGGTTATGCCCAGATGGTTGACACCCCTACTCACATAAAGGGAAACATGCTTGATTTGATCTTTGCACCACAGACAGCCCTTAATACCATGCACAAGATCGACCTCTCTGTAAGCCCAGTGCCATGGTCCGACCATTGCCTGATAAGATTCCATATGCCAATGCGACCCTAATTCACTAGATCCCAGTCTTCATGTGAACCTGCAGCAGCGACATCATCAAAACGCTTTTGTCAATTTAACAAAGAAGAAATCTTGAATAGAGCACGGCCTCTCCAGGACCCGCCTGAACAGAGCCTCGAGGACATGATCTCCACATGGAACTCAAGCCTAGACGCTGTAGTCTGCCCACCCCCCTTTAACAAAGCACCAGGCAAGAGAGAGAATGCACCTTGGTACTTCCATGAGCTACGGAAGTCACTCCTCCACCTTAGACAGCTTGAAAGATGTTGGCGTCGATCAAGATCAACCGAGAGCCACAAGGCATATACAGATCATCTAGGAGTACACCGCTCAGCAGTTGCAACGAGAATGAGACAATCTCACGCTGATAGGTTACAACGCTCCCTAAATAAACCACACAAACTCTTGAACCTTGTCAAAACTCTAGCAAAAGAACCCTCCCCTGGGCAATCGAGCCTCCTGGACCCACAGGAATACGCAGACCACTTGCAAGCCAAAGCAAGTCAGTCCAGCTTATCAACAAACCACCATACTCCAGACGATGCACCCCAGCCGACCCCTTCACCCACTCTGACGCAAACATCAAAGGATGCCCAAAACATCATCACTACCTTCACAGCCCCAACTGAAAAAGGCATCCAGGACGTCATCACAAACATAAACACCACTACGGCACCTAATGACCCCTGTCCAGCATCCTGGATAAAATCCCTGCGTGCTGACCTCAGCCCATTCCTAACTAAACTCATAGGTCTATCATTCTCGACTGGGACCTTCCCCCCAAGTCTGAAACAAACTGCCATCAGACCACTACTAAAAAACAGCAAGCTAGACCCTGCAAAGATGGACTCCTATAGGCCGATCTCAAGCATCCCGCACCTAGCAAAAATTATTGAAAAGATCGTCCAATGCCAACTACAACACCACATTGAGACCAGCGCACCCCTCGACCCTTGCCAGCATGGATTCCGAGAGACTCACGGCGTAGAGACTCTACTGACCATCCTGTTCAATACACTAACCATAGGATTGGACAACATTAGACAGAGTTTGCCCTGATCTTCATGGACATTGCCGCTGCCTTCGATTCCGTCAGCCACGAACTTCTCCTAGCACGCCTCAGAGAGAAGGGAGTACACGGCACGGCACTGTCCTGGTGTGCATCATACCTGACAGACAGGTGGCAGCATGTCCGCTCCGGTCCCTCCACCTCCACCCCTTTCCCCCAAGAGAAAGGTGTTCCACAAGGATCCTCTTTCTCAGCCCTACTGTTCATTGTCTCCATGCAACCCATCTGCGACCTCATCCGATCTTTCAACATCAACTGCCTGATCTATGCTGATGACGTCTTGCTATATATGCCAATCTCGACTGAGCATCTAGACCTCACTCCGCTGGTCACCTGCTTCGATGCGGTCACAGATTGGCTACACACGCAGAAGCTCAAAATAAACTTCAAGAAGACAGAAGTCGTCTTCATCACCAGGAACCCCGCATTCACTCCAACCTCCTCTCTAAAGATACACGATGCAGAGCTCCTCAGCAAGCCCACGATACGATACCTAGGAGTCACACTTGATCAACAGCTCAACATGAAGGCCCAGATAGACAATATGGTAAAGGCGATCTACCACAAAATCCGGACGCTTCGCCACCTGCGACAGTTGCTAGAGCCAGAAGACTTCCGGACAGTCTTCCAAGCACTAATAATGCCACACTTCGACTATGCCGACGCAATACTGTAGACCTCCCGAAAAGCACACTTAACCCCCTACAGCTTGCAATGAATGCAGCTGCCATAGTCCTGCATGGAGCATCCAGGAGGGACCACATCACCCCAGTTCTGAAACAACTGCACTGGCTGCCGGTACAATGTAGGATCTCCTTTAAGATAAATAAAATAAATAAATAAAAGATCTTGACGATGACCTATATGGCCATCAACAAGTGCTCCTCCATCTCCCTCACAAATCTCGTCCAGACCACCCCCCTTAACAGAGTAAGGAGGTCAGCTGCCACCAATACTCTTATACTCCTGAAGGCGATCACCAAATGCTCTCAGTCCACGAGAAACAGAGCCTTCACTTTCTATGCACCCTCCTGTTGGAATGCCCTACCACCGGCCATACGGGCCACCAATGACCTCACCCAGTTTAGAAAGGCACTGAAACACCATCTGTTCCTCCAGTATTATACTGGATTGGATGACGTCTCACAGCCAGTCACACCCAGGACCCAGATCAGTGCCCCCAGCGTAGACACTTCATACACCTCCAGCCCTGCCTTTGAGAGCCCCACCCCCCTCAAATCTACCACCTTGTCTATAGAAGACACTAACAGTAGATAGTAATGACCTGCCCACACACCCTGCGACAGCAGATAAGTTGTACATAGTTACGCTGTTAACCCTGTAGAAAAGGTTGAGACACCCTATAACCAGCGATAGCCAAAGTGTACATAGTTACCCTGTTAGTCCTATATATAGAACCCCGTTCATTGTAAGTCCCCTGCAGAATGCCTGCACTGGACAAATGTGTTACATGTAAACCGCACTGATTCCAAATAGCACGGTATAAAAGAAACATTAAATAAATAAATAAAAGATACATTAAATAATCTGAGGGGGAACAGGCAGGGAAGGGAGGAGAGCAGGAGCAGATGGATGTCTGATCAGAAGGTGATAAAGCAGTAGAATTGCATGGTTTATAATGTGATAAGAAACACAGATCTTTAAGTCCCTTCTTGTTAATTTCAAAATATATGATTATTTTAACTTCAAGTCTTATATTCCTGAATTGTTTTAAAATTTGCCCTCCTCCCCCCACGGACTTTGCACAAAGAAATTTGCCATGCTAGGTTTAATTGACAAATGTCAAAACTACTTAGGTAAACGTTTGACCAAAAAGCCAAGACTTACTTTCTAAATTTGTAGTAGCACAATTCTAAATGCAACTTGAGTAGAATGGAATTCCATAATTCAGGCAAGAAAACAGCTAAGCACTCTCTGCCTGGTATAGATTTGTCTAGCCTCTGCTAGGTGTTTGGAAAACAGTAAGGGGTATGTTTACTAAATCGGGCTAACGGTTAACCCGGGCTATCTGCCACTAGGTCCCATATTATTCAATGGGACCTAGTTGCAGATAGCCCGGGTTAACCGTTAGCCCGGTTTAGTAAACATACCCCTAAGACTTGTTGGAAAGACTGAAATGTCTTCTTCAGCTTGTGAGGATTTAAGAGCTGTAACAAATAAACCAAGGCAAGATGATTAAGCATTTAAAGATAATGCACAACATCATAACTCTTGCACGGGATTCAACACACAGCCAATGCAAGTCATGTAAAACTGGAGTCACAGAGGCTCTCGACCAAGCTCTTACTAGAAGTCCAGCGGCTGTGTTTTGCATCAGTTACAGGCGTTTTACATTAGATATATCTGCAAGCCTTTGGTTAAGGAGGTTCGTAGGCCCATTGATTGGTGAAGATCTTAATTTGTAACTGTCCCTGACTGATTATGCATTCTAAATTATTAGGTCTATTGATTTAAATTGTAGATAGATTTTTAAATGATTTGTGATTTAGACAGTATGGATATTTGGATATTCCGTAGGCTGGTTTTATTCTCTTAGGTTTAGATGTCTTTTTTTTATTTGCATATAAATCAATATAGCAAGAATAACTTGAGAAGAGCAGCTACTGGATGAAAATCAGAAAAACTGAAAAACAGAAATGACCAAGAAAACTGAAAATACTCAGCAACTTTGATGGGTTTTATCTTATTTTGTATAAGTGTGTTGTATGCGATTTATTGATGGTCTTACCAATCCTATCCTGGGTATCACGACCTGGTATGTCCTCGGAATCACAATCAGATGGATTTTCGGGTTCTGCACAATGAATATGCATGAGGTATATTTTCATAAACTAGATCTACAACGCTACTTGAAACCTTTCAGTCTATTCAAAATGTTGCAGCATGTCTTCTTGTAGGGGTTCCATTTTATGAGCATATATCCCCTCATTTCCAAACTTTACATTTTTTGCCTATGGCTTATCGAATAAGATTTTTGATAATGATTTTGATTTTGAAGGTAGTAAAATTAAGGATTAAGCTTCATCTTTTGCCTCCTTGGAAACTTTATTGTCCCCCGTTAAAGTTGTGGCCTTCTGCAGACCAACAGCTTCATTGTCCTTTGCTTCCTAAAATTCAGGGCACGTGAGTTTTGAATAGATTGCTGTCTTTCTCTGCTCCACAGGAGTGAATCAGTTGCCTGTTTTGATTTGATTGCCTGACGACATGCTTGAGTCTGGCATGAAGTTAAAAACGTATTAATTCCTTCAAGCTTTTGGTTAAGGACAGTGCTTTTATGTTCATTTATTCTTCATTCTAATTTTACTTCAGTATATTAGCATGTTAGTTTTATTTGATATATGTTTTAATTGATGTATTTTTATTTATTATCTTTTTTATGAGATATCTTTATTTTTATTATTTCATGTGTTTTATTGTTCATCACAGAGTATGCAATAGATCTGTGATTTATAAATGCTGCTAAAAAATAAATAAATATGCATGACAGGCTCTACATCAGTGGTGTCTAAACTGTAGGTTACATCATCAGTGGATAGGGTCACAGAAACAGGGCGGCTCCCCTTCTCTCTGGACCCCCTCTGTGACCTATGTCCAGAAATGGCAATCAGCATAGGGGCCTACGAGTCAGGGAATGTTCACAGGTCCTACGCAGTTCTCCTGTGTGGCCTTCATTTTAGACTAAAAACTCATGCACAATACAGGAGGATGCTAATCAAAAAGGATCAAACAATGTATTTATTTATTTATTTAACCTGTTTTTTTATATCACCTTATCTTGAAATCAAACCGGTTTACACTGAACAAGAACAGTGTACATTATAATTGATTTGGGATATTTAACAGGAGAGAACTATATACAACTTATTCAACATATTTACATATCAACATGGGTTCTGTGCGTTTGGATCTGATTAGGTTATCATGTCCGCTTGAGTGCATCATGGATCCTTTGGTTGGGGCCAGTGCAGTTTTAGGATTATGTGATGTGGCCATAGTGTTCTGTGAACAGAAGTGTTTTAATTTTTTTTTTTTGGAAGTCCTTGATATCTCCAGTTGCGCGTATATCTTCAGGGGGAAGGGGAGGGATTTCAAAGTTGTGGTACGGCTAGCGACAATGCTCTTTTGGAGATTGATTGCTTACTTTTTCTGTAGTCAGGTGGGATGTTGATCATGTGTCTGTTGGTTCTTCTAGAGCGGGTGTTGTCTTCTTTTATAATTAGTGATTCAAGTATGTCTGCTGAGGAGTGATGGATGATTTTAAAGATGTTTAGCATGGTTTTGAACTTGGCACGTGCTTGAATTGATAGCCAGTGTAGTTGGTGTAGTACTGGTGTAATGTGGTCGGTCTTGCTGGTTCCACTGATGATTCATGCTGTTGTGTTTTGAACTATTTGAAGTGCGTGTGTGACTTGTTTTGGAAGTCTTTGGTATAGTGAGTTGCCATAGTCCAGAACTGGTGTGATTATGGCTTGGCAGACCGTTCAGAAGTGGTCTTGTTGTAGGAGTGGTTATGAGGTTCAGTTTGCGGTATGCCTTTGTTGCATTTAAGTTTATGTGTGATTGGAAGTTGACGTTTTTATCTAGTATGATGCCAAGGTATCGTACTTCTTCCTTTACGGGAACGGTATGGTTCAACAGTTGGATTTGCTGTGGAGGGTTTATTTATTTATTTTATTTACATTTCTTTTATACCGCGCTATTCGACATCAGTGCGGTTTACATAAAACATACATGTTGCATGGTTGAAGATAGTGCTATTGCTGATGTATAATACTTCTGTTTTCTTATAGTTCAATGAGAGGTGGTTGTTATTGAGCCAGCTGACTACGTCCTCTAAGCATTTTTTGATGGCTGTGAAGTTTGGTACTTCAAGATCAATCGGGGTGTATAGCACGAGGTCATCGGCGTACAGATGGAACAATATTCTGTGTTTCTTGATAATATCATAGACAGGGCACATGTATAAGTTGAAGAGTATTGACGAGAGTGCTAATCCTTGTGGGATGCCTTGTGGTTAGTGTAGGGATCTGAGTAGTTTGCTCCACATTTAACTTGTATCCTGTTGCTTAGATATGAGGCGAATCACTTTAGTGTGGTATTGCAAATGCCATTTTCCTGGAGGTGTTGGACTAGTATAGAGTATGAAACAGAGTCAAAAGCAGAGGAGATATGCATGAAGATGAGGAGAAATCCATTTTTTGGTTTGTCAATTCCTTTCAGGATGTTATCAAAGAGTGATGTTAAGAGAGTTTCCACGTTGTGACATGGTTTGAAGCAGTGTTGTTGCGGGTCCAGTGGTGCGTTGAGGTCTATATGGTCCTGGAGCTGTCTTTGTACTGTCTTCTCTATGATTTTTGCAAGAAATGGTAGACTGGAGATTGGTCTGTATGTTGCAGGATCAGTTTTGCAGAGAGTGGTGTTTTTCAATTGGACATATGAATGCTTGTTTCATGGAGGTTGGCATATATCCTTGTAGTAAGGATAGTATGATTATTTTTTGTATGTATGGACTGAGCTGTTCTTTGGTGGTTTTTATCCATTGAACAGGGCATGGGTCATTTGGAGAGGTGGTGGTGTTGAGTGAAATAATTGTTTGCTCTATTTTTTTATGAGGTGGTATACTGAATTTTTCCTATGGTTGTATGGATGCTTGCACTTCCGTGTTAATATGTTTTATGTCTGTAGCAAGCGGATGTTTAATGAGTTCTGTGTGTTTTCTGGTCAAGTGGTTTGCCATGTCTTGAGGGTGTTACTTCAATGATCTCCAGATATGTGTTGTCTTTAACAAGAGCTTGCACAATGTTGAACAGCTCTCTTGGTTTGCTTACTGATCGCATGATAATGTTTGTGTGGTGCTGTTGTTTGCTGCTGTTGATGACAGTATTGTACTCCTTTTGTTTAGCATAAAATAGTTGTTGTGTGTCTGGGTCTTTGGTTCATCTCCATTTTCTTTCTATTTTTCTTAGTTCTCTTTTTGCGTCTCTGATTGCGTTGGAGTACAAGGGGGCGGATAGTTTGGTATGTGTGTGTATTTCCTGGGGGGGTGCTGTGGTTGCGGTAGATAGTGTGTTGGTCCAGTTCTCAATGATCTTGTCAAGGTCTTCTGTATCTTGCTGCAAGTTTGGGATTACTTCTTTCAGAAAAGTTTCTCTATTGAAGGATTTTAATATTCTTTTGGTTTCACGTCTTTCCTGTGGGTGGGTTGCTTGTTTGACTTGTATTTTGATGGTTATTATGTGGTGGTCTAACCATGGTGTTGGTATGATTGTGGGGTGGGAAGCCGAGTTAAGTGCTTGTAGTGGTCTAGGCATGAATATGAGGTCCGGAGTTGTTCCATGCCTATGGGTGGATTCTTTGATCAGTTGATGATAGTGTAATGCTTCCATTGCTTTAAGGAAGGCTTTGGCATTCTTATCAGGTATTGGTCCAAAGTTAAAGTCGCCTAGGACAAGGAGTAGCTTGCTTGTTGTGTTATGTGTGCATACAGTTTCAAGCATCTTTGTTAGGTCTTCTGATTTGGTGTTTGAGGTCTATTTATTAGGCATAGTGATATGTGTTTGTTGGAGATGTGGAGTATACTAATTTCTTCTGTGCTATATGTTAGTGTGGTTTTGAATTTATAATGACTCTTGGTCAGTATTAGTACTCTTCCACCTCTTCTACCTGCTCTGAGGCAGTTGAAGGCGATGTATGTGGGTGGAGTAACTTGGTTTATAACTACCTGGTCCTATGCTAACTGCTGCTACTACTGTCTTTATGCTTTTGATAAGTGGAAAGGGGACATGGATGATAGAGGATAGGGGAGTAGAGGTATGCTATTTTGTTTTCATCATCAGGGGTCAAGTGAATTTTTAAGTATTATAATGGGGTCATATTGAATAAAAGTCTGGGAAACACTGCTCTACATAAATGTTAAGGAGGTACAGTATGGTGGCAGCATCCAATCTTTTGGTACACGCAGAGAAACTTCCTGAGGGAAGAATGGTTGTTTGCCCATAGAATGGACTGATCTAGTCAAAGCTGACTGGAACCATCTATGGACAGTAACCCATACCAATGTCTTCAAGGCGCTGTAGTAGGATCATGTGATAAACCATACCAAATGCAGCATTAAAATCCAGTACCACAAGGAGCGAATCCCTACCTTGCTCAGCATGCAAATAAATACTGTTGACCACATCCACACATTCAGTTTCTTGTTGTTTTCAGAAGACAAATTGATAATTATGGAGAACTTTGGGCTTATCCTGCTAATCCTACAGCTGAGAATAGACAATCTTTTTCACTAATGTAGACAAGAAAGGGAAATCAGGCAATAGTAGTCCACTAGCCTATGGCAGTCTTTCCTAACCATGTCCAGGAGGCAGACAATTGGGTTTTCAGGATTGCTAGAATAAATATTCTTGAGATAGATCTGCATGCTAAATCAAGGTATTGAGCCTCTAATGTATGCACATCTCTTATGCATATTCATTACAGATATCCTGAACACCAAACCAGTTACGTGTGACTCCAGGATAAGGTGGAGAAATATAAGGTTTTCTCAAAATGGGCCTTACTTTCACTTCCTTGAGACAGCCCACTGAACAGCCCTAGGACAGTACAGCTTTAACAATATAGGAGAGCTAAGAAACCGTTCTTTTAATTCATTAATAAATTTGGGTGGTATAGATTAAGAGGGGCTGGACAATAGTTTGATCCTTAAGAAGAGCTTCTCTACCTTAGTAGCTGTGATCATTGAAAACTAACTTAGAGTTTTCCTTGGGTTGCATCCAGCATAGGAAGAGTCATACAGACCAGGAACAATTTTTTAACAGTACGCCTAGGTTAATAGGGCAGGAAGACACCTATTTTATAAAGACACATGGAGCCCGATTCCCTTAGGGGCAAGTCCGGGCTGTCTGGATGACCCCGAGCAGAACGGGCCCGTTAGGACCCGATTCTGCACTTTGGGAGCCAGACGTTCCCATGGGTGAAGAATCGAGCCTGGGACAGCTGGGCATGCCCCTGCATACCCGTGGGGACATTCTCCCCGCCTGCCCCCCCAACTCCAGCAGCGCTGACCCCATTTACCCACCGCTCGACCCAAGGCTGGGCAGCTGGGGCCAGGATCAGGCGGTGGAGACCTACCTGTCCCCTGCCCCGGCCTTTGGAGGGGGTTCTGGTCCCAATCACCCCAGTCCAAGCTACTTATTCCACCTCCGAGGTGGAATAAGCAGCACGTTTCCCCTGACCCACAGGATATACAGGGCCATGACCTGAATCAGCCCTGTATATCCTGCTGCGTTGGCCTGCCCCTGTTCCGCCTCCTCCCGGCCAGCCGCCAGCTCTCTCCGAACTACAGCTCTGGCTGTGCGGGGAGAGTCGGAGGGGGAATATGGGTAGGACAGCATGCAGGTCTGCATGTCACAGTCCTACAAGTTGCCTTGCAGAATCGGGGCCATAAAGGGGGGGAGGGGGATTGAATATTATATAAAAAAGCTGTACTTGGTTCTGGTCTTGAGAGTTTGGAAGTCTGTTGTTACATTTGTATTACACTGTTGATAAAACCTTTCTGTATACACTATGGTATCAATAAACAGATTTAAATATAAAGACACATAAGCATTATGTTTTGTTGTAACTATCCATTGGGTTTTCATGGCAAGATACAGAAGTAGATTGCCGGGCCTTTCTTCCGCACAGTTTAAGTTTGGTGTTGCCGTTGTCACAGAAATGTGATCCTCCGCCGTCAACACTATCCCATTCTGCTGCTGCCCAGATGGGTGGTTTGTCTTGGTCTGGCAACTCAGCTGAGACCTGTCCATCTTGGGAGCCCCTGCCAGTAGTTAAACTACCGGTAGTTTACCTCTCAGCATCACTGATGCGCACAAGCCATCACAGCACGACAAGCTGCAAACCAAGTGAGGGTTTAATTTATATGCAGAACAAATCATCAGAGAAGCAGGATTGTATGAAGACAACAGAGGTGTGAAGTTTGGTGGAAGTCTCATCAACAACCTTCGCTATGATGATACCACATTACTGGCTGAAAGTGAAGATGATCTGAAACATTTGCTTCTCACAATCAAAGAACATAGTCTCAAAATGGGCCTGCACCTTAATGTAAAGAAGACAAAGATCATGACAACTGGCATAATCAACAGGTTCATCATTGAAGGAGAAGAAATTGAAATAGTGAACAACTTTAACCTACTTGGATCAACTATCAATAAAGAAGCAACAAGCAGTCAAGAAATCAGACGACGCATTGCTCTTGGCAGAATGGCTATGAAAGACCTAAATAAGATCCTCAAGAGCAGAGATGTCTTTCTCCATACAAAGATTCAACTTGTTCAAGCCATGGTATTTTCAATAACATCATATGGATGTGAAAGCTGGACAGTGAAAAACATAGACAGGAAGAAAATTGATGCCTTTGAATTATGGTGCTGGCGGCGAATACTGTGTATACCATGGACTGCCCGAAGAACAAACCAGACGGTATTAGAGGAGATCAAACCTAAACTTTCTTTAGAAGCTCAGATGACAAGACTTCGACTTTCATACTTTGGACACATCATGCGAAGAGAGAGATCATTAGAGAAAGACATCATGCTTGGCAAGATAGAAGGTCAGCGCAAAAGAGGAAGACCAGCAATGAGATAGATCAATACAATAACAGCAGCTACGGGTACCAGTCTGTCAACAATGAGCCGCCTGACTGAAGACCGAACACAATTTAGGATAGTTATCCAGAGGGTCGCCATGAGTCGACTCTGACTCAATGGCACTTAACAACAACAAGCATTATGTACCTCTATAAAATAGTAACATAAAAAATTGCACCTAGATTGAAGGCACAGACATTATTATGCCTGCTCTCGAGCAGGCACAAAAATTAGTGTTTAACATTTGCATGTATTTTATAAAATGTGCACATGAACCGTGACTCCACCCATGCTTCACTCAAACCCTGTCCCAGTGTATGCCTGTTGTACAAATACATGCCAGCTTACACCATGCATGCTTTCAGGCATGACCTATTTTATTTATATTTTATTTTTATTTACGTTTCTTATATACCGCGCTATTAAGATCAGTGCGGTTTACAGTGAACAGAACAATAGTACAATGTAACAAAAACACATTGTGCTTACAATAAACAATGAACAGGGTAATAACTTGGGTGAGAACTATTTACAGCACATTTTAAAAAGTTACAGAATATTCACCATTGAATAGGATTGATAGCACCGGAGGGGTTTAAGCCAGGGGAAGCGCTGATTATCCATTCTCTTGTTGGGTTAAAGTATTGGGGCAGATATGGAAGGGGGTCGGGGGCCTTTCATGTGTTTCCCTGGGTTGCCTTCTGGATAGTTTTTGGAATAGATGGTATTTTATCGCTTTTCTGAATGGGGTAAGGCTCGTGATAGATCGAATTTCAGAGAGGAGGGCATTCCAGGCTGTGGGTGCAAAAACCGAAAAGGCCCTGTTGGCTGTTACCTTTAGGCATTTTGTCATTATCTTAGGGATTTCTAATGCATTCTGCATTGCGGATCTTCTGTTCCTGTTGTCAGGCATGCTGCTGATTAATTTACTGATGGGTGAGGGGGGCTGGTTCCTCAGTGCTTTGAATATCATGACAAGTCTTGTATCAGATGCGAGCTTGTAGGGGTAGCCAGTGGAGCTCCTTCATCACAGGCATAATGTGTTCTGGCCTTGACACACCTACAAGTACTCTAGCGGCAGAATTCATGGCAAGTCGGAGTGGATTTAGAGTTGACGGTGGGAGCCCATGGAGGATTATGTTGGCGAAGTCCAAGTGTGGGATAACTAGGGCTTGGAATATAGTCCGGTAGTCAGTGAAGTCCAGGAGTGGTCGAAGAAGGCGTAATGTTCCAATCTTATGATATACTGCTTTTGCGACATTTTTCACATAAGTTATCATGTCAAGTCGCTGATCTAGTGTGATGCCTAGATAGCGAATTGTGGTTTTAGTTTTGAGTTCGGCATTTTTGACTTGTAGTGCTGGAGGTGGGGTGAACTTCTGATTTCTCGTGATGAAGAGAACATCAGTTTTATTGTGATTAATTCGTAGGTTTTGGGTGAGAAGCCAGTCTGCAACTACTTCAAAGCATCTTGTAATGGGTGAAAAGTCTGGCTGGTCAGTCCTGAATGGGATGTATAGCAGTATGTCATCTGCATAGGCAAGGCAATGCACGTTTAAGGAACAGATCAGGGTGCAGATAGGCTGCATGTAAATGTTAAGTAACAGTGCTGATAAGGATGATCCCTAGGGTACCCCCTGTTTCTGCAGGAAAGGCACCGAAGTCAAGGTACCTGTCTTAACTTGTTGCCATCTGTTAATCAGGTACGATTTGCACCATTGTAGAGCGGTGCCTTGTATCCCTTTATCTTGCAGCCGTTGTAGTAGTATCTCATGGTTCACTGAGTCAAATGCGGCTGCAATGTCCATGAAGATGAGAACGAATCCCTGGTGTATGTTGTCGAGTCCTGTGATTAAGTCGTTGAAGAGGGTCGTTAGGATGGTGTCCACGCCATGTGCTTCCCTGAATCCATGTTGGGATGGGTCGAGGGGTGCTTCAGTGTCGACATGCTGTTGGATCTGATGCTGAACAGTCTTTTCGATGATCTTGGCAAGTAGGGGGATACTTGAGATTGGTCTGTAGGATTTGACTTTGGATGGGTCAAGTTTACTGTTTTTTAGCAAAGGCTTGATTGATGTGTGTTTGAGACTCTGAGGGAAGGATCCTGTTGATAATGATTGGTTTAGTATTCTGCACAGAGTGTGGCTTAGGTCGCATCGTAGCTCTTTTATCCAACTGTCTGGACAGGGATCGTTAGGTGCCGTGGTGAGGTTGATCGCGACAATAGTGTCCTTGATTTCTTTGGTGGATATTTCACAAAATTTGGCTGTAGCACAGTGTGCATGTTGGTGATGTTGGAGGAGGTTGAGTTAATACTGGTCTGGATCATATTTGATTGTAGGTAGTCAGAGTAGTCCTGTGGGTGGGGCATATGCGGATGTGCTAGAGCTGGATCGCCTGTTAAAGATTTTACAATATTGAACAGATCGTGTGATTTGTTTAAAGATCGTTTTAGAATATCTGTGTGGTGCTTCTTCCTCTTTTCCATTATTTTCTCTCTATGTATTAACAGGTGGGAGTTGTATGCGCAATGTGACCTAATCTTATACTAGCCCAATTACACATGTAAAACCAGTTATAATGTAGAATTACCCTCATGGTGTCATTCACAGGCGTATAGACAAAGTGAACTGAGGAAGGTATGGAGTTAAAACATAACTGGTTCGAGTCGATTACAGACTCAAAAAATCTTGCATAACCATCAGCAGATAGATTCTCATTTGTTACATATAAGAAATGAGTGTCCGATCTAGACTAGTAACTTATCACAATAGTTCTGTTCTTTCTTTTACAGGCAGCAGAAACAGGAGAGGCGGCTCCGTATCCCTGTACACTAGCAGCTTTCCTTGAACTTACCACATTAAACTTCCTACTTAAAACAAAATCAGGGTACATGACAATAGCAAGACTGTTGTCTCTTTTTGTGCCTCTCTCAAGGTCTTTAATTGACAGCAAATGTTTGCCCAGTGTATATTTTACTTTGCCTGTTGTGATGTTTTTTTTAGTGGCCTCCCAAGATTGTATGTTATCACTTGCAGGTCATCTTTTCATGAGATTTATCTCTGCAAACAAAACACTCGCCCACCTATCCTTCCTCTTAAGAGAAGGAACTTGTAGGCAATTAAATCACATTAATGCAAACACAGCACAGAAATGAACACTGTATAAATGTTCGTGCTTTGATTCCCTCTATTATATATTTCATAGACTTCTCAGTGGGCTGATTTTAATTTCCACAGACCAGGAAATAGCTTCATTTAGAGATAAGAGGTTTTGTGGATGCTATCACCTGGCCTGTTTCATTATTAAACACAATGCCTAGGACCTTCTGAACCCACAGAAAACTTTGTTTTAGATTTTGCAGCAACAGGATCAGACAACAAACTGAAATGTTTTTACAGGCAGCATTACCTTGACCCTTAAACAAGCTGCCTCGTTTTCCAAAGAAAGCTGACAAGCAGCACTTAGATTTGGTTTTAGGATTAACTGTAACTGAATTTAGCTGGCCAGAATGTCTACTGGCCTAAACAGCAAATGACTGGTTATTAGTGTGTAGGTGGTTGGGGGGGGGATGCTTGGGGAGGAGGCTTTAATTTATGGCCTTACTAATCCTCCCAAAATTGAAAGCAGATGGGGAGGAAAGGATGATGATAAACAATATAGTTAAATTCACAAAACATACTAGAACAATAAGAGTATAGTGGTGAGTGAGGTAGGACTCTCTCTTTTCTATGTCCTGTAGATTAATATGGAAACAAATACAAAATTTTTTATCTGAAATAAAACCTAATGTAAAAGAAAATTATATAATTTGAGTATTCCTACAATTTAAAAAAAACTAAATTGTACTCTTTAAGTATGTCAGTAAGCCGTACTCTGTAAGCCTCCTTTCTGTGTGGTCCAGGCAGTTGCTTTGAAGCTGCTCGGCAGAAAAGGAAGCACACCATTCCAAAGATCTTTTAACCAGAGCTTCTCTGAGCTATGGATTTAAAAGGTATCAGGGTTCAGAACTGTGAGGGGCCTAGATACCAAGTGGCAATAGTTAGCAGGAGTTTGGCACTTGACACTCTCACATTCACCCTTCTTCATAAACAGAGTCCAGGCCAGAAGTTTGTGTTCTGAACTAAGGGTTTATTCAAAAATGATGGACAACTTTAACACTTTTCAATAAACAAGATCAATAAAGAAGACCTATGTTGCAGTTAACTCTTCTTGTGATAGTTGAGATAGCGCTTTTACCCCATTCTTTTCTGCACCTTACTCTTGTCTTTAATTTTCTCAAGCCCCACTTAGATACTTTGACCAGTCACCTATGTCCCTTCAAGCACTTTTATTGTACTCCAACCCAATTTATCTGGGTATAGGGTTCTTATCTCACAGTTCCCTGGACCTGTGTGGATACACACCCCTTACTTGGGTAACTTTGTGGGGGGGGGGGTCCCTCTTTTGCTGGTGCCTTCTCATTTTTGGCTGGGCTGCTGATGTGAACTACAGTCTTCCCTGTGCTGCTCCTCTCTGTCCTTTGCAGCTGAATCCTGGAGGGACCTTACTTCAGGATGAGCACCCCCCCCCCCACACACACACACACCCTTTGGCAGGGGCTCCAAGACTCTTTTTATTCTCTGTTCTGGTTGTGCTGGTTAGTGCAGTTACTCCTTAAAACTGGATGAATAACTTCAGCAGTGTGCCAGTAGCACCTGCCCCCTTCAGAGCAATCACCCACTAGTGATGCAGGGTACAGTGACTAGGGCTAAAGACAGGAAACTGCCTTTGGGTGAGGTTTTTATAGTCAGTAGGATATTTTCCTCTCAAGGGGGTCTCCTCCCAGTCTTACATGACTGGTAGTAAGAACCTCTCATGATATGGAAAATATTACACATTTTTCCCTACATTTTGCAATAATTAGTAGGGACACTGGGTGGTGCCACTCTTCTTAGTGCAACACTCCAAATACTGTGGCTGCCAAAGAACCAGGGGAAGAGGGCCTTTTATTAAAGTAAGTGGGGGCTTTTGGGTGCAAGAATTTTGTAAGTCCCAGTTTCAGCCTGGCAGGAGGGAGAAGAGGGTCGAGAGTCAGAAGCCCTATTAATGATACAATTGACTAATAACAGCCACAGTGGAAGGAAGAATTAGAATGAGCTTTCTACTCGTCTAGTTTGACCTGTATTATATTTAAATTCATCTGAATTTCAGGGGGAAAGTTAATGGTAGCAGGAGTGAGCAGGTCACGACTGTATTTGTTAATTCTGATATTTGGCTATTCATTTTGACTTGGAAGGGCTAAGGGACCTTTCAAATCTTTTAACCCTCCACTTTCTAAAGTCATTATCCTAGTGACACATCTGTCATTTTTCTCAGTGCTCAGACAAATCTTCTGCAAGTTTCACATAATGACAACTGTTGGCATGTTGTTTGAGTTTGACAGTGAATATGTTTGAAAAACTGTCACACCGGTGTAAAAAAAAATATTTGAGGATGAGAGACAGTGCCGACTTCCATTTGCAGGAAGCCATACAACTACAGAAGCACTTTCAAAATGCACAAACCCTTGTCTCTTCAAGCTATGTGCCCCGCAGTGACAGCATACAAGGGATGCATCAGGTTATCACTTCAGCAGGCCATATCCACTCTAACACTGCTTTCATCTGAACAGAAATGTACTGAGCTTTTCATGATTAATAATAGCAATATGAAGCAAGAATATTACTAAGGGGATGACTTTCTGATGGGCCAAGCCTTTTGATTTGCATCCTACCTTTTAAACTGAAACATTCTTAGAAAGGGTTTGGTGCACCAGACATTTTGGACTCGGAAAAGTTTGTGGCTAGGAGATAACTCAGCAAGCTTGGCAGATTAATAATTGCAAGGTTTTTTTCTTTAAAAATGCTGTTCAGGTCTATTTAAAAGGGGTCATGTCCACGTGTTGCAAACTGGCATCGCTGGAAGCTATATTGTGCTAATTTCTTCCAGTTACCAGCAGTTATTATAATAGGGTCGGCAATAAATCTCTGCTTTCCTTTCCACTTAGCTTAGTAAAGATAGAATCAGATATGAGCTATACCTTAATGGCTCCACAAGCGAATATACTCATGTATGCACACTGTAAGCAGGGCCAACCCCAGAGTTGCTTCAATGTGTTGGTATCCTAGGCAAACCTTAAGCATTATGCTCCCTTGGCTATCAGAATCTATTGTTTAGCTTAGACTGCACTGCTCTTTGCAAACTCACAGAACCTTCCACCCTAGACGACTTCCTTGTTTCCTAATGGTTTGACCTGCTGATCCTCCAACATCGGAATAATATAACCCGAGCTGAATGCAATAGAGCTCGCAGAGTAAGAATGTTTGAGTAAATTTAGGTTATTTATTTATTTATTCACAATTTGTTACTGCCATTTGAACAATTATTTGACATCATAGCAGTTTACAGTATTATTTATAAGCTGAAGCCATTGCATAACATGAAGTCAGTATGAACAATATAACAATAAGAAATGTCGGGCAGAGGGTTACATATAACATCATTATTCTCCTTTAGACAAAGCATTGTAATAGTATAGATGAGGTTGGGAGGAGGGTGAAATGTCCTGCCATTGGTAAGATGTCCTAGGAGTTCTCCAACTAAAGATACTCTGCATAGGCGCTGTGGTAGAACCACGTTTTCACATCTTTTATTTTTTTAATTTCCTGAAGGAATTCTGTAGTCTGACTTCTAAAGGCAGAGAACGTAAGAACATAAGAGCATACGATATGCCATATTGGGTCAGACCAAAGGTCTATCAAGCCCAGTATCCTGTTTCCAGCAGTGGCCAATCCAGGTCACAAGTGCCTGTTAATTTCTCAAAAGGTAGACAGATTCCATGCTGCTTATCCCAGGGTAAGTAGAGCATTTCCCCAGTCCAGCTGAATAAAGGTTTGTGCACTTTTCATCAAGGAACTTGTCCAAACCACTGTGAAACCCAGCTACACTAACAGCTTTTACTACATCTTCTGGCAACAAATCCCAAAGTTTGCTTTGAGTGAAAAAATATTTTCTCCAATTAGTCTTAAATGTGCTATATTGTAACTTCATTGTGTGTCCCTTAGTCTTTCTACTTTTTGAAGGAGTTAACAACTGATTTACGTTTACCCGTTCTACTCCATTCATTATTTTATAGACCTCTGTCATATCTCCCTTCAGTCGTCTCTTGTCCAAGCTGAAGAGCCCTAACCATTTAAGCCTTTCCTCATAAGGATATCCTTCCATCCTCTTCACCATTTTTGTCATTCTTCTCTGTACCTTTTCTAATTCTGCTTTATCCTTTTTAAGATATGGTGACCAGAGGTGCACACAATATTCAAGGGGTAGTCACACCATAGAGCGATACAAAGGCATTATAATAACCTGTTTCATTCTTCATGCCTTTCTTTATGTTTCAAAGCATTCCACAATATTTGCTTTCTTGGCCATCGCTGCATACTAGGGCAGAGGGTTTCAACGTATTATCCACGATGACGCCTAAATCCTTTCCTGGGTGGTGGTTCCTAATATAGAACCTTGCATCGTGTTATCAAGTTTGGAGTGTTCTTCCCTAAGTGCATAGCTTTGCACTTGTCCACATTAAATGTCATCTGCAATTTGGATGCCCAGTCTCCGAATTTAACAAGGTCCTCTTAAAATGTTTTATAAAACTCTTGTGTTTTAACAACTTTGAATAATTTGGTATCTACAGATTTGATCATCTCACTTGTTATTCCAATTTCCAGCACAGATCCCTGGGGTACTCCATTATTCACCTTTCTCCATTGAGAAAATTGGCCATTTAGCCTCACTCTCTGTTTTCTTTCAACTTGTTCCTAATCCACAATAGCACATTACCTCCTATTCCATGGCTTTTTAATTTCCCCAAGAGTCTCTCATGAGGGACTTTGTCAAGGACGTTCTGAAAATCCAGATACACTGTATCAACCAGCTTACATTTAGCTACCTGTTTATTCATACCTTTAAAACATATGAGATTGGCGAGACAGGACTTTTCTTGGCTAAAGCCATGTTGTCTTTCTACCATTAAACAACGACTGTCCAAATGTTTAGTAATTTTGTTTTTTATAATGGTTTCTACCATTTTGCCCAGTACTGATGTCTGGCTCACTGGTCTGTTGTTTCCCAGATCACCCCTGGAACCCTTTTTAAAAACTGGCAGTACATATGCCACTCTTTGGGTACTACAGGTGATTTTAATGATAGATCACTGATTAATAATAGTTTTACAGTCTCATATTTCAGTTCTTTCAGTACCCTGGGATTAATACCATTCGGTCCAGGTGGTATGCTGCTCTTTAGTTTATCAATTAGCTGTATTATATCTTCCTGATTTATCAAGATTTGTTTCAGTTCCTCTGATACATCACCTTTAATATCATTTTTGGCATAGGTACGTTTCCTACATCTTCTTCAGTAAAGACTGAAGCAAAAAATTAATTCAGTCTCTCCACTATGGTCTTGTCCTCTCTCAATGCACCTTTTGGTCCAACTAACTCTCTAACAGGTGTTTTGCTAAAAAATACACTTGAAAACATTTTTTATTAGGCACTTTTGCTTCCATGGCAAGCTTCTTTCAAATTTTCTCTTTGCCTGCCTTATTAATGTCTTGCATTTAACTTGCCAGTATTTATGCTTTTTCCTGTTTTATCATTTGGCTCTTTTTTCCATTTTTTGAAAGATTCTCCCTTAGCTATAATAGCCTCTCTGACAACACCTTTAAGCCATGCTGCCTGTCATTTGGCCTTCCTTCCACCTTTTTTAAAGCATGGAATACATCTGGTCTGGGTTTCCAAGATATTATTTTTAAATAATGCCCAGGCCTGATGTAAACTCTTAACCTTTGTAGTTACTCCTTTTAGTTTTTTCTTAACTATTTTCCTCCTTTCATTATAGTTTCCTTTTTGAAAGTTGAATGCTAGCAAAGTCAATTTCCTTGCTATTCTCCTTGTGATCATGTTATGATTGCTATTGCCAAATGGCCCCAAAACAGTTGCCTCTTACACTAGATCCCGTATTTCACTAAGGACTAGGTCTATTTTGCATCCCCATGTGTTGGTTCCTGAACCAGCAGCTCCATAAAGAAGTCATTTACTTTATCTATTTGTTTCAATTCTTCCGATACATCTCCTTTAAAAAAAAAAAACATTTCAGGCATGTTTAACTTCCCTACATCTTATTTAGTAAAGACCAAAGCAAAGACTAAAGAGATTTCACTGGGAAGGAAAAGCACATTAAGAATAATATCCGCATCCAAAAGCAGTTTCATATCTGGCAGTTAGCCATTGTATCAGGAGGATGGAATAGGGCTTCTACCTTTAAGGGACAGGTTCCTGTGACACCCAGCCATAGCACACTAAGAGATGGAAAGCGTAGTTACTCACCTGTAACAGATGTTCTCCGGGGACAGCAGGAATCAGTCCTCACATATGGGTGATGTCGGTACCAACAGAAACTGCATGGTAATCTTTCCCCAGCTTTCAAAGAAAGCCTTTGGGAGATATACCATGCATGCGTGGTCCCCTTCCCACCCAAGGGTGCCATCTTGCCTAGGTATGATATCATAGCACAAGATGGCAAAAAGAAAAGCAACTCCATGGGGAAGAGGGAGGGTTGTGAAGACTTGATTCCTGCTGTCCCTGGAGAACACCTGTTACAGGTGAGTAATTACGCTTTCTCCAGGAACAAGCAGGAAGTCAATCCTTGCATATGGGACTCCCTAGCTACAGGCTACCGAAAAACCAGTAAAAAGCTTATGGGTGATCAGAAAAAAGGGGGGAACCGTGAGCAGCAGCAATGAGTCAAGAGATGCTGAGTGGCCCAGGTGCCCAGTGAAGAGCCAATGCTCCGGTAGCCTGAACACACCAAAGAGCTGGAGGGAAGGAGTTGCCTATACCCCAAACAATTGTACTGCCTGGCCGAAGGCGTTGTCCTGACAGGACTTTCTTTCGAGGCAGTAGCAAGCTGTGAAAGTGTGGACTGAGGACCAAGTGGTGGCCCGGCAGATTTCCGTCAAGGGAACAGAATGCAAATTCGCTACAGAGGCTGTCATGGCCCGGACGCTGTGTGCTGTGCTACAGCGCTCTGGTGAGAGACCAACATACTCATATGAGAAGGTGATGAATTCAGCGACCCAATTGGACAGGGTCCGCTTAGAGACTGCAGTCCCAACCGACTTGAGTTGTAGAAAACAAAGAGCTGAGAAGCTCGGCGGTGCGCCTCAAATAAAAGGCGAGTGCACACTTACAGTCCAGTATATGGAGAACTGCCTCCGCCCTGCTAGTGTGAGGCCGCGGGAAGAAGGTGGGGAGTACCACCTGCTGGTTGAGGTGGAACGGAGATACCACCTTGGGTAGAAACTTGGGGTGTGTGCAGAGAATGACCTGTTCATCTAGAATCTAGTGTATGATGGTTCTGCCACTAATTCCTGAAGCTTACTGACCCTGCAGGAAAAGGTGAGCGCCAAGAGGAATACCACATTCCAGGAGAGATACTTGAAGTGGCAGGAGCCGAGAGGCTCAAAGGGTGGCACGATGAGCATAGAGAGCATGACATTGCCAACTAGCCTTTGGAACATTACAGACCTATCCCGTTCTCACCTTAAAACCTACCTCTTCACTGAACATTTCAGTCACAATGTAAACTCAACTGCTACTGATCCTACCCAATAACCACTTCTCTCACTAATCTAACCATCAGTGCTTTACCACCCCCATCCCCCTAAACCTACCCCTAAGTTTAATGATGCTCCGTCATTAAAATATGTAATTAAGTTATTTTAGTTGAATTATGTAAACTTATAATTCCCTGTTTCAGCACCAGTTATATTGTTAACTTGTTTTATGTATCTGTTGTTCATTTGTAAAACGCTATGATTACCCATAATAGTGGTATAAAAAACACACAAATAAATATATTAATTAATTAATTAATTAATTAAGGTCCCACTCTGCCGCCAGCGGGCAGACAGGCAGCTTTGAAAGGAGCAGCCCCCTCAGGAAGCAAGACATGAGGGATTGAGCAGAGATGGGTTTGTCCTCAATGAGATGGTGGTGAGCCACAAGAGCGTTGAGATGCACTCTTATGGAGTTAGACTTCAGCCCTGCCTGGGACAGATGAAGTAGGTACTGCAGCAGTAGCTGGACGAAGCAGGAGAAAGGGTTGACCTGATGCTCTGTGGACCAGACCGAGAACCTCCACCACTTGAAGGTGTACGCCTGATGGGCAGAGTTTTCGCGAGAAGGGATGAAGTTTTCCAAAGTTACAGAGAAAGTAGCGGCAGGTTTTAGCTATCTTTGGATGTGTGCAGAGAAAGAGAGAGTACAGTCAAAGATGACCCCAAGGTTGTGAGCTGAGGAAACAGAGGGGAGTGTAGTGTAATCTACAGAAATAGAGAAGGGAGGAAGAGGGGAGGTGGGTTTAGAGGGGAAGATAAGAAGCTCAGTTTTGGCCATGTTCAGTTTCAGACGGTGGTGAGACATCCAGGCAGCAATGTTGAATAAGCAGACAGAGATCTGGGCCTGGATTCCTGGAGATTTCAGGCACAGATAAGTAGATCTGAAAGTCATCAGCATAAAGATGGTACTGAAAACCATGGCAGGAAATAAATGTGCCAAGGGACTGTGTGTAGAGAGAGAAAAGTAGAGGTCCCAAGACAGAGCCCTGAGGTACACTGACTGAAAGTGGAATGGCGAGGATCTACCAGAACATACACTCAAAGTGCGATGGGAGAGATAAAAAGAAAACCAGGACAGAACAGAGTCCCTAAATCCAAGCGAGAACAGGGTATCAAGGAGAAGATTGTGATCACCAGTATCAAAAGCAGCAGAAAGGTGACAAAGGATGAGAATCGAGTAGAGGACTTTGGATTTGGCAAGGAACGAGTCTCTGGAGACTTTAGTAAGAGCCATTTCTGTGGAATGTAGAGAACAAAAGCCAGATTGCAGTGGATCCAGAATGGCTTGAGAGGAAAGGTCAAGACAGTGGTGGTAATCTGCTAATTCAAGTAGTTTTGAAGCAAAGGGGAGGAGAGAGATAGGCCGATAACTGGAAGGACATGTAGGATCTAGTGAAGGCTTTTTGAGGAGAGATGTAACCACAGCATATTTGAAGGCCACAGGAACAGTTGCAGTGGAAAGCAATAGGTGAAGGATATGACAAATGGAAGGGATGATGGCAGAAGAGATAACGTTTAGTAGATGGGTGGGAATGGGATCAGAGGAGCAGGTAGTCTGTTTGGAGGAAGAGAGAAGATTTGTAGTTTCCTCCTCAGTGATTTCAGAAAAAGAAAAAAAGATGACTGAAGGTGAAGGAAGGATTTGGGATTGGAGAGGGGGAAGATGAGGTAAAGGTGACCCTGCAGAGAATTCAAGGCTAATCTTCTGGTCTTTGTCATGGAAACAGCCAGACCAGTGGCACTAGATCCAGGTGTGACCTCTAGCACAGCCCTGAGGAACTGTGTCTGCCTCACATACAGATTAAGGTACCATGGGACAGAACACTAGAAGAGAGGAGGATTTCCATAGAGGAAAAAAAACATATTGAATACTAGGAGTGCATATGTGACAAATAAGTAATCGTAAGTAATCTGTGGTCAAGAGTGGCAAAAAAAGGAGCAAGCTGCCTGTATCTACTTTTTATGAATAGGAGAAAGAGCTGTTTGTAACATTACTCTTATTTATTGATTCTACAAATTGTTAAAGTTGTTTATCAGTAACCTTAAAGTTTAAGTAAATCCTTGGCTCAGAATACAAACTTCTGGCCTGGATTCTAATTCTTGAGAAGGGTGAATGTGAGAGTGTCAAGTGTGAAATCCTTCATAACTGCTGCCACTTGGTAACCTATCTCCTTACTAGTCTGAACCTTGGTAGTTTTAAATCCAGGAGCTCAGAGAAACTCTAGTTAATCGCTCCTTGGATCAGTGTGCTCCCTTGTCTGCCTAATAGCTTGTCAACTGCCTGGATCACACAGAAAGGGGGTTGCAATGATCTAAATACACTGAAGGTTGGCCTCTTTCAATTGATAGAAAGCTCTGGAAGGAGGAGGCATAGGATGAAGCTGAAAGGGAATTACTCAGGAGACAGTCTATGGAAATATTTCTTTATTGAAAGGGTGGTGGATGCGTTGAACAATCGCCCAGTGGAGGTGGTAGAGACAAGAATTGTATCTGAATTCATGAAAGCACAGGATAAGTACAGAGGATCTCTAAGGGAGAGGAAGATATTATAGAGCTTGGTAGTTTGTATGAATGGGCAAACTGGATAGGACGTATGGTATTTATCTGCTGTCATTTTCTGTGTTTCTATGTAATTTTCATTTCATTTCTCCATTTTAGAACATGCAAATTTGTGAAGTGTTCTATATTTTTTTAACTGAAGGAAGATTGTGACAAATTAATCTAAATGATTTCTTTGACTGGGTGAGCAGATAACTAGCTTGGCATGTGAGGGATGTGATCTATTTAGATTTCAGCAAAGACTGATACTTTTCCTCATAGTAGGTTTATGAATAAACTGAACAGCCTGGGGTTGGGTCCAAAGGTGGTAAACTGGACCAGAAATGTGTTGAGTGACCAATGACAGAGGGTGTTGGTAAATGGAATTCACTCAGAAGAAAGGAAGGTGTGCAGTAGAGTGCCTCAGGGATTGGTCCTAGGACCAGTTCAATTCAATGTCTTTGTGAGTGATATTTCTGGAGGGTTAAAAGAAAAAGGTTGCCTTTTTGTTGATGACAAGAAGATTTGTAACAGAGTGGATAGAGAGAGTAGACAACCTTAGAAAATATTTACAAAAATTAGAAGAATGGTCTAATGCTTGGCTGTTAAGATTTAATTTGATGAAGTGTAGAGTGATGTACTTGGGAAGCAGAAATCCAATGGAGCAGCATGCAATAGGGGGCGAGAGGCTGGTGTGCCTGGACGAGGAGAGGGACCTCAGAGTGATAAGTGTCAGAGAATCTCAAGGTGGTGAAACAATGTGACAAGGTGGTGGCCAAAGCCAGAAGAACGCTCAGCTGCATGCAGAAGCATAACCAGCAGAAGGAAGAAGGTATTAATGCCCTGTACAAGTCATTGGGGAGGCCTCACTTGCTGTATTGTGTTCAGTTTTGGAGACCACACTTCACAAAAGATATAAAGAGATCTTGAAATCGTTCAGAGGAAGGAGATCAAAATGAGGTCTGGGTCAGAAAACTAAAGGAAGAGGAAAAGGGGTAATATGAAACAGATGTTTAAATACTGTACGTAAATGATCTTAATAAACAAACTAACTTTTTTCAAAGACAGGGAAGTTGTAGAACTAAAGGGCGTGAAATGAATCTGTAAGGAGGTAAAAGCAACATTAGGAAATATATTTCCACAAAGAGAGTGATTGATGCCAGGGAGACAAGTCCACACATCTTGCTACCTGCTGGAGGCAAATACAGGTTTCTCTCAGTGCTGCGCCAGCATATATAAAATTGATGACATCACTGAAAGTTGCGCTGGTCTGCCTCCACCAGCCAGCTGGGGAGCATAGCCCACTCATCATACTGGTAGTGGCGATTTAAGAGCATATTTTCAAAGTGACCATGAAATTTAAGGATCTATAGAGAATACCGCTAACAAGGACACTGAGCCAATGAACGCTGAGCTGCGATGTCACTTTCACTTAAAGATTCTGGCAAACTGGGAAAACAAAACCCACAAAGAAACTGACGTGTTTGTAAGTAGATTAGAGATTTGATGGTTTAAAACAGCATTTACAATGCATAAATAAATTAGATAATTCATTAGTTGACAATTAAGTGAAAGCTGGGCCATCCCAGTGGCTCAGTGGGACCTGAGCCCAATTTCTAGACAAGTACTCTGTTTCCCTAGGAGGCTGGGAATAGTGAAGGCAATACTCACAATATCCAAAGGAAGGGAAGACTCAGTTGTCACTCACCGGCGACAACTAGTGGTCAGAATCATGAACCAACTATGTTAAGTAGAAGGTACTGTATATGTTTTAGTCTGCTGGAAAGGGGAAGAGGGATGGTTTGGGGGATCTGTTTGTATTTGAAAACTCTGGATCAAACAGTGTGTGTTGCAAACTTTCTTGATTGCTTTGCTTTGATGTGATCCAATAAAATTTTGAATTATAAAAAAGAATCAGGAATCATGTTTGCACACCTTGAAGGAAACATGGCTGCATGACCTCAGGCTAAGGGCCACAATGATTAGCTTTAAGGGACAGAGAAGATTATAAAATATGAATAAAAAAAATACCCCAGGTTGCTGTAAATGAAGACTTATGATAGTGCTTTCTAGCCCTCATTACAACCAAACCACCAAACCAAACAAAGAACACACTGAGAACATTATTCATGTTTTCTTTGTTCAGCTTTCCATTTTATTAGGGCATTACTAATGTTGAACAATTTTGAAAACCCCTCTCATTATTATAAATCTAGGCCTAGATTCAGAAAAAGTCAACCTAGGCAACAGCCTCTGATGCCAAATTTTCAAAGGTGCAAGAGCACTGTGCTGCAGCCATTCCTTCACCCAGGCTTGCCCCTGACATATCACAGTCTTCTTTGGCCACTGTAGACAGAAAGAGTAGCAGCATCTTACCATACTCTAGTCCTCAATTTCACTATGGGCCCGATTCTGTCCCACGAATAGCAGGGATGGATTTCCCAACGGGACGTCCATCCCCGCTATTCCTAACCTCTCCGCCAGTTGTATGGGGAGGTTAGATGGGGGCGGATCGGGGGTGGAGTTAGGGTGGGTGGTAGGCAGTCGCCAGTCCCGGACATACAGGGCCGATTCTAATGTCGGCCCTGTAAGTCCAGGGTTGGCGACTTGTGCGGGGAAGTTATTCCACCTCCGAGGTAGAATCCCTGGACATTTTTTTTTGGCAGGCCCAGGCCGCGGATGGGGCAGGTGGGGCCCGACCCTGGCCCTAGGAGGCTGGATCGGGGATTGGGCTGTGGAGAAAGCCTTTGTTGAGCCGGCGGCTGGGATCACAGCTTTACAATGGAGCTACAGTGCCAAGGCGTCGCAGCTCCATTGTAAAGCCCTGACTGAGTTAGTCGGGCTTTCCCTGTACATGCAGGCCGGGCTGAATTGCAATCCTTGGCTGCACATACAGGGTTGTTTGCGATTCTGGTCCCGTGGGGTTAGAAGTGCCCCACAGGATCAGAATTGCGACCCCATCTGTACATCTGGTTCAAACCGGACATGCAGAAAGGGTGTACGTCTGGAATGAAATGAGCCGGTATGTGTTTTGTCTTGATTAGATTGTAAGCTCTGATGAGCAGGGACTGTCTTACATTTGTATGTACAGTGCTGCATAGGATTTGTAGCGCTATATAAATAATTAGTAGTAATACTAGCAGTCAAAGCAACTTACAAATGCTTAGCACAGGGTCTTGGGTCCTGCGAAAGTCCTGCCCTTGCCCAGGTTTCTGTTGTTGTTGTTGTTAAGTGCCGTCGAGTCGGAGTCGACTCATGGCGACCCTCTGGATAGCTATCCTAAATTGTGTTCGGTCTTCAGTCAGGCGGCTCGTTGTTGACAGACTGGTACCCGTAGCTGCTGTTATTGTATCGATCCATCTCATTGCTGGCCTTCCTCTTTTGCGCTGACCTTCTATATTGCCAAGCATGATGTCTTTCTCTACTGATCTCTCTCTTCGCATGATGTGTCCAAAGTATGAAAGTCAAAGTCTTGTTATCTGAGCTTCTAAAGAAAGCTTAGGTTTGATCTCCTCTAATACCGACAGGTTTTTTCTTCGGGCAGTCCATGGTATAAACAGTATTCGCCGCCAGCACCATAATTCAAAGGCATCAATTTTCTTCCTGTCTATCTTTTTCACTGTCCAGCTTTCACATCCATATGATGTTATTGAAAATACCATGGCTTGAACAAGTTGAATCTTTGTATGGAGAAAGACATCTCTGCTCTTGAGGATCTTATCTAGGTCTTTCATAGCCATTCTGCCAAGAGCAATGCGTCGTCTGATTTCTTGACTGCTTGTTGCTTCTTTATTGATAGTTGATCCAAGTAGGTTAAAGTTGTTCACGATTTCAATTTCCTCTCCTTCAACGATGAACCTGTTGATTATGCCAGTTATCATGATCTTTGTCTTCTTTACATTAAGGTGCAGGCCCATTTTGAGACTATGTTCTTTGATTGTGAGAAGCAAATGTTTCAGATCATCTTCACTTTCAGCCAATAATGTGGTATCATCAGCATAGTGAAGGTTGCACATGTACACTAACAAAAAACTGCCTCCAGTTTTGCAACTGATTCCTATAGATTTTGGGGTGCTGAATCCAGGAAAAATAGCCAAAATGTTCCATCACGTCACGTTTTCTTGCAAAATTAGATTTCTTACCCATATAAGGAATGTTCACATAATTTCTTTTTAGCCGACTGCAGTTTATTTTCCTGGCCCAAAATAGAGGTTGTAATGGTTAACTAAATAGAAACACTCCCTCATGATATTTTAGAGTGTTTTGTATTCATTTTATACATTAACAGGACAATTGGGAGGCGGGGGGCTAAATCCAGTACTCGCGCTGGCGCATGTTCTTTCCTGTTCGCCTCGCCTCGTTCGCTCGCTCAAACACGGTGGTTGCGACATGAACGTTCCTGTCAAATTTCAGTTTCTTGCAAGTTCATTATTACCTTTTGTTTGCTCAGTCGTAATCCAGCTTTATTCCGAAGTGGTTCACTACAGTTGTAGTTTGCAGTGCTGTGTATTTGTGATGGCTCACAGAGCCAGAGGTTGCGTCAACTCTCCGGACAGTTTTTGTTTTATTTGTGGGGAATATACCGTGAAAAAGCGGCAGAGGAACATTTCTGCATTTATTAAAAAAGTATATTTCGCCTATTTCGGTTTGAAGTTAGGCGATCAAGACAAACCGTGGGCTCCTCACAAAGTGTGCTAGACATGTGAGGAAGATCTACACTTATGGATGAAAGGTAAAAAACAAGCATTTCGTTTCGGAATACCTATGATGTGGCGTGAACAAAGAGACCACAGCAGTGACTGCTATTTTTGCTCTTGCATTGTGAAGGGATACAACTTAAAAAACTAAGAACGTAATAAGTTACCCCAACCTTCCCTCAGCAATTAGGCCTATGCCTCATAGCAACGAAGTACCTGTGCCTGAACCACCAAAATCTTTGGAACATATTTGTGTGGACGGTTCTGATCATGATGAGACTCATCAGATGGCTTTTCCCGATGAGTCCAGTACTTCCGAGTTTGAAACTGAACCAGATCCGAAACCTGAACTTTTCTCTCAAGCTGAATTGAATGATTTAGTCTGGGATTTAGGACTCCCAAAAGATGCTGCCCAACTGCTAGGTTCTCGGCTTAAACAGAAAAATCTATTGTCACCAGGAACAACTTTTTATTGGTACCGCAACCGCGAGACACAATTTTTGAAGTATTTCAGCAAAGAGGAAGATTTGGTATTTTGCAACGATATATACGGAGTGATGGATGGAAAAGTTTAAACTCAAGTATGATCCTGCTGAATGGCGGCTGTTCATTGATTCGTCAAAAGACAGCATAAAAGGTGTTCTTCTTCATAATGGCAACACATTCGCTTCAGTTCCTATTGCTCACTCTGTTATTCTCCAAGAAAAATACGAGAATTTGGCCCTGATTCTTCAGAAGATTCGTTATGATGAGCATAAGTGGATGATTTGTGGAGACTTTAAAATTCTATCCATGCTATTAGGGCAGCAATCCGGTTTCACCAAATATCCCTGCTTCCTTTGCTTGTGGGATAGCCGGGCCCGCGACCTACACTGGGGGAAAAAAGACTGGCCAATTCGGGAGTATTTGAGACCCGGTGAGAAAAATGTTCTTCATGAGAGCTTGGTACCTCGTGATAAAATTCTATTACCACCTCTCCACATTAAGTTGGGTCTCATTAAGCAATTCATCAAGTCCCTTCCAAAAGATGGTGAGTGCTTTCGGTACCTTTGCTCAAAGTTCCCCCGACTTTCTGAAGCAAAGCTAAAGGAAGGAGTGTTTGTTGGCCCTGATATAAGGAAACTCATTTCAGATGGAGCATTCGCTGAAACGATGTCTGAGAAGGAAAAAGAAGCCTGGGATTCCTTCAAGGATGTTGTTCTCAAATTCTTGGGGAACAGGCGGGATGAGAACTATAAGGATATTGTTGCCAGGATGCTCAATGCCTTCAAAGAACAAGGCTGTAACATGAGCCTGAAAGTCCATTTCTTGCACTCCCATGTGAACTACTTTCCCGAAAACTTGGGGGCGTACAGTGAAGAACAAGGTGAAAGGTTTCACCAGGACATCAAGGACGCAGAGAGAAGGTACCAAGGAAGATGGAACACCACTATGATGGCTGATTTCTGCTGGTTGCTGCTGCGGGAAACCCCAGATGAAAAATACGCCAAGCAGCGCACCAAGAGAAGCATTCAGGGGAAGAAGAAACGGGCCCACCAGGAGATTGATTGACCCAAGAATGACTTTAAAATCTAAACTGTGTTGACAAATATCGTGTTTTTACTAAACTTTGAAATAAAAATTTGCTAGTTATTACCACAGTGTCGAATCTCATTTATTAGAATTTTATTTTCACACCATCGGGTGTTTGTCTTCATGTATTGCAATGGTGCGGTTTGCGTTTTCTATTCTTACATACATACCTGTACAACATTTTTTGCACATTTCTTTGCTTTGCTTTGTGTCTAACCTCGCTCTTATATGCTCAATGTTTGTGCACATGTATGTGGCTGTTTTAAGTGCAGACAATTTTGCTACCATCACAGTGTGTTTTGTTGACATTACTCTATTCTTATGTGCTGCCTTGTTACAATTTTCTTTATTCTTATTTGAATAACTACTAAACAATTAGTATAAAGAATTCATCCAAGAAACTTTTATCTCGATCGCACTCAATCTGAAACGTTCACCTCAAACTGCTAACCCAATGTAGCAAAAAATCTGTACGTGATGGAGCAAATTGGTTACCAGATTTGGATTCAGCGCACCAAAAAACGTAAAAATCAATCGAAACATTAGAGGCAGTTTAAAAAAAAAATTTTTTAGTGTACCTGAGTTGTTGATGAGTCTTCCACCAATCTTCACACCTCTGTTGTCTTCATACAATCCTGCTTCTCTGATGATTTGTTCTGCATATAAATTAAACAGATAGGGGGAAAGTATGCAGCCTTGTCTTACACCTTTGCTTATTTTCAACCATTCTATTTCTCCTTGTTCCGTTCGAACTGCTGCTTCTTGATCAAGGTACAGATTGTGCAAGAGTACAATCAGGTGTTCTGGTATACCCATGCTTCTTAATATGGCCCAGAGTTTCTCATGGTTTACACAGTTAAAAGCCTTGCTATAGTCGATAAAGCACAAATAGATATCCTTTTGGTATTCTTTAGTCTTTTCAAGGATCCATCTCACATCTGCAATGATGTCTCTCGTTCCTCGCCCTTTCCTGAACCCTGCTTGCACTTCAGGTAGTTCTTGTTCCAGGTATGTTTGTAGTCTCTTTTGAATAATCTTCAGTAGAATCTTGCTGGCATGTGGGATCAGAGCGATTGTGCGATAATTTCCACAGTCAGTTGGATCACCTTTCTTTAGTATTGGTATAAACACAGATCTTTTCCAGTCAGTTGGCCATGATGTTGTCTTCCATATTTCTTGGCAGAGCCTTGTAAGTACGGTAACAGCTGCATCAGATTGCTGTAATATTTCTATGGGAATGCTATCAATGCCAGGTTTCTGTAGTAACAGGAAACTCATGTGGAGTTGGGGGCAGTGCTTTTGAGGACCTGTGACTGTACACAAGCTCCAAGACCCCATGCTCAGATTTGTTTGTAAGTTGTTATGGTTGCTATTGCTGTTTCTGCCTCCAGTGGTCAAAGACGACAGCGATGATACCAGGAGGCCCAGAGATGAGCAGGAAGGGGAAGATCTAGGGATGACTATTGGGAATGGAAGCCACTCTTATGCTGATGACTTCTTGGGGGGGAGGAGCAGGGTGGCTTCCTTTCCATCATCCCCCACACTGATCAATATTACTGGGGGAAAACCCGCACACATGCTTTTGGTGCCTAGCTTTCAAAATGGCACTGGCAAATCAAGGTGTTGCTGCAGCTTTTAACAGAGCTATATGCAGGGTCTCAGATACATGTAATGGAAGGAGGAGACAAGAATGGAAACGGAATTAAAAAAAAAACGGGTGTAAGTTCAGAGTATTCTGGGTAGCAGGGAGAGAAGGGGGAAAACCCCTAAATCAGCCAGGTTTATGTCACAGCGCCAGAGGTAGAATTCATCAGAAGTAGCAGACTGGATGGGCTACTTTGCACTGATAATAACAGGGCTGACACAACCCAATAGGTGAACTAGGCAGCTGCCTAGTGCAGCAATGTTCTTGGGGCACTCATTGCCACGCCTCTCGCAGGACCTGCAGCGGTGACAATGCCATTTAAATGGAAAACCAGTGCTTACCCAAACTCTCCAATGCTGCATTGCTGTTCCTTCTCCTCTGATCTGCTTTCACTCCCTTCACGGCTATAAGTCTCAGAGAGGGGTGGCAGTGGCAGCAATCAAAGCAAAGGGTGAAAAGGGGGTCTGCTGGATTGAGGACTTGTCTAGGGCACCTCAAATCTTTGCACCAGCCCTGGATAAGAAGCATTACCTGGTGATACTGCAGGACATGGGGTAGCTGTGATTGGTAGCAGCAGGCTATAACTCTTTAGAAAACAACTAGGGTGGCCCCAGCAAGTTGAATTGTGAACAAACACTATCCAGTAAGTCCATGAGAAACTGTATTTTTGGGCAAGATTTTCACTGGCTTTGCCAGCTGTTTTAGATTGTTGCTGAGCTTGTGGGTAACATATGGAAGGGGGAGGCCAGACATTGGATTAAGTAGGGGATTTTCTATGCTCATCTACCCAGGATAACAGAGAACCAATGAGTGAAAAAAAATCTGACTTGGAAAAGAAGTGATATCCTGCAGATGGGATATATTTTTGCTGTACAGACAGAAATAAGTGGGTAGATTGAATGGGTCAATTGATCTTTTCCTAAGGACATCCATCCTATTATACAAATAGAGCAGTGAAAGCAAAGAGATTTTTATAAACATAGTAGTATTGCTGTAAAAGAGCACCATGCCAAAAATCAAATAATATGAAATAATTAGACAGGAATTTTAGAAAGGACGTCCAAGTGCAATCTGGGACATCTAAGCCAGAATGTCAGAAAAAAAAGCAGACATGTCCAGGTGCAGACACAGTTTCACAAATGTGCATGTGCCTGACGTTTGTGGGGGTGTCTATACAGACATCCCTAGAACCATACTTCAGAACAATGGATGTCTAGCTTAACGGTTAGAGTAGCAGGCTAGAAACAGAGAAGTCAGGGTTCAAATCCCACTGCTGCTATTGTTGACATTGTGCTGAATACTGGGGATGATAGAGCTTTTTCTTCTCTACGACCTCTGGATGTTTTTCAGCCAAAATAAGTAGTTTTCAAATGCCTGGAACAGGTCTAAACTTACATAAATGCGACACCAAACCTAGATCAGGCAGGGATGTCCAGGAGGCAAAAGATCTGTGAAGTTGTCTTAAATAGGTGTTAAAGCCAAGTGACAGATCAAAGTAGCATTTCCAAAGGCCCCATCTATCAAACCAAGGACTGTGTGAGTCACACAGGAAAATGGTAAGACATTACCTTAGAAGCACAGGTCAGGGCACTGTGTAGCATGCCAGTTTTTACTGTCTTCTTTCCCTCCCACCCACCCTGACTCCTACTCACCCCAGGGATAATCTTACCTTTACAGGCTCTTAAATCCACTAAAGGGAAGGAGGTGCCCATATTCACTTTCAGGTGCAGCTGGTTATCCTCATCTGTATTAGATTAATTAAGGATCTGAGAGTAATTAATCTTGAGGTGAACAAAGTCCATTAAATGTATTAGGTATAGCTACATTAGTATAAATATCCCCAGCCAACATAAGCAAACAATTTAAATACCTAAACAAAACCTTAAAACTAAGATGCAGACAGCAGTCCAGCAGCGAGATGGGGGCTTTCCAGTCTTTTGCAATGAGTGCCACATGTATGTTTTTCTCCAAGTTGGTGAGGGGTCTTACGTGTGCACTAGGTACAAGGAGCTCTTTGTTCTCAGGGAATGAGTCCGATCTCTGGAGGCTAAAATAGCAGACTTGTAGAACATAAGGAAGACAGAGAGGTATACAGACGAGACCTACAGGGACATAATACTGAAGTCCCACCTTCAGTCTGGCAGCCTCCCTGTTGCCATGGAGGATGGAGGTCATGTGATAGGAAAGCATCACTTTGGTGTGGCAGGAAGTGATCCTGTAGATAGGACCTGTCCTCCAGGTGATGTAAAACCCTCTCACACTGAGGAGGTTTCTACAGGGCCATGTGCCCATGAGGGAAGGGTTAGGAGAGCCGTTATAGCTGATGATTCGATCATCAGGCATGTAGATAGCTGGGTGGCTGGTGGAAGATCGCCTGGTAACATGCCTGCCTGGTACAAAGGTAGCAGACCTCATGCGCCACATAGACAAGGTTTTAGATAGCACTGGAGAGAGGTCTGCTGTCTTGGTATATATGTTGGTACCAATCGCATAGGAAAGTATGGGAGGGAGGTTATGGAGGCCAAATTTAGGCTTTTAGGTAGGAAGCTGAAATCCAGAATGTCCAGAGTAGCATTCTCAGAAATGCTTTCCATTGCACACACAGGAACCAAAAGGCAGGCAGAGCTCCAGAATGCATGGATGAGATGATGGTGCAAGGAAAAGGGGTTGGGATTTATTAGGAACTGGGCAACATTCTGGGAAAAGGAGGGGCTTTTCTAAAGGGATGGGCTCCACCTTAACCGGGATAGAATCCGTCTGCTGGCCTTAACCTTTAAAAAGGAGATAAAGCAGCTTTTAACTATATAATGGGGGAAAGCCAACAGTCACCCAAGAGCGATGGATCATTGAAAGATACCAGCAAAAGAATGAAGTTAGGGCATATCGACAGAGAGGTTCCAATAAAGGCAAAAGTAATCCAAATTCCCTTAAGTACAGAGGAGATAGAGCTTAAAGATTCCAAATTATGCCTCTCTACCGATAACCAGATTAATTTGAATAAAAAACAACCTCTAAAATGCTTGTATGCAAATGCTAGAAGTCTAAAAAATAACATGGGAGAGTTATAATATATAGCACTAAAAGAGAGGTTAAATATGATTGGTATCTTAGAGACCCGGTAGAAGGAGGACAACCAATGGGACACTGTGACACCTAGATACAAATTATATCGCAATGATAGAGTACATCAAATTGGCAGAGAGGTTGCTCTCTATGTTAAAGAGGGCATTGAGTCACACAGGGTTAAAATTTTACAGGAAACAAAATACTCTGTAGAATCTCTATGGATCAAAATTCCATGTGAAAAGGCTAAGGCAATGGCAGTGGGGGTGTACTATTGACTGCCTGGCCAGAATGAACAAATGGATGATGAAGTGCTCAAAGAAATCAAGCAAGCTAACAAACATTACAACACAGTAATAACAATGGGTGATTTTGTTTACCTCAGTATCAAATGGATCGATGCCACGGCAGAACATGCTAGGGAGATAAAGTTTCTAGATGAAATAAATGATTGCTTCTTGGAGCAGCTGGTTCATGAACTGACCAGAGGGGAAGCCATTTTGGACTTAGTCCTTAGTGGAACACAAGATCTGGTGCAAGAGATAAGGATGTTGGGGCCAATTGGGAATAGTGATCATAGCATGATTGCATTTGATTTAATAAATGAAGTATAGCAAGGAAATTCACAGTACTAACTTTTAACTTTCAAAAGGGAGACTATGATAAAATGAGGAAAACAGTTAAGAAAAAACTAAAAGGAGCAGCTGCAAAAGTTAAAGATTTACATCAAGCATGGGCGTTGTTTAAAAATATTATCCTGGAAGCCTAGACCACGATGTATTCCACACTTTAAGAAAAGTAGAAGTAAGTCCAAAAAACTGTCAGCATGGTTTAAAGGTGAGGTTAGAGAGGCTGTTGTAGACAAAAAAGGATCTTTCAGGAAATGGATAAAGGATCCAAATAATGAAAACTGGAATCAACATAAGCACTGGCAAGTTAGATGCAAGACATTGATAAGGCAGGCAAAAAAGGGGTAAAAGGGGCACTAAGAGAGGGCAAAGCCATAGTGGAGAGACTGAATAAATTCTGTGCTTTGGTCTTTACTGAAGATGATGTAGGGAAGTTACCCATAACTGAAATGGTATTTAAAGGTGATGCATCGGAAGAATGAAAAGAAATATTGATAAACTGGGAAGATGTATTATAACTATTTCATAAAATAAAGAGTAGCAAGTCACCTGGACCACATGGTATACATCCGAGGGTACTGAAAGAACTGAAATATCAGATTGCAGACCTACTATTAGCAATCTGTGAATTATCATTAAAATCATCGGTAATCCTGAAGATTGGTGAATGGCCAATGTAATGCCGATTTAAAAAGAGTTCCAGGGGTGATCCGGGAAACTACAGACCAGTGAGCCTGACGTCAGTACCAGGAAAAATGGTAGAAACCATTATAAAGAACAAAATGATTTAACATGTACATAGTTATGGTTTAATGGGAGAAAGCCAACATGGCTTTAGCCAAGGAAAGTCTTGTTTTACTAATCTACTAAATTTTTTTGAAGGTGTGAATAAACAGGTAGACAAAGGTGAGCCGATCGATACAGTGTATGTGGCTTTTCAGAAAGCCTTTGACAAGGTCTCTCATAAGAGACTCTTGGTGAAATTAAACAGTCATGGGATAGGAAGCAGTGTACTATTGTGGATCAGGAACTGGTTAAAAGATGGAAAGCAGAGAATAGGGCTAAATAGCCACTTGTCCCAGTGGAGAAAGGTAAATAGTGGAGTACCTCAGGGATTTGTGCTGGGTCTGCTGCTTTTTAACATATTCATAAATGACCTTGAAATGGGAAAAATGAGTGAGGTAATCAAATTTGCAGTTAACACAAAATTATTCAAAGTTGTTAAAGCACAACAGGATTGTGAAAAATTGCAAGAGGACCTTGATACAGTAAATTGGAAGACTGAATGTTCAAATGGCAAATGAAATTTAATGTGGACAAGTGCAAAGTTATGCACCTAGGAAAGAACAACTCAAACTATGGTTACACAATGCAAGGTTCTACATTAGGAACCACCACCCAGGAAAAAGATTTAGGCGTTATCGTGGATAACACATTGAAACGCTCCGCCCAGTGTGCAGTGGCAGCCAAGAAGGCAAATAGAATGCTAGGTATCATAAGGAAAGGAATGGAGAATAAAACAAAAGATATTATAATGCCTCTATATCCTTCGATGGTGCGACCACACCTTGAATATTTATGCAATTCTAGTCACTGTATCTTAAAAAGGATATAGCAGAATTAGAAAAGGTACAAAGAAGAGCCACCAAAATGGTAAAGGGAATGGAAACATACCCTGGAAAAGAGATGGCTGAAGGGATATATGATAGGGATCTATAAATTAATGAATGGAGTGGAACGCATAAACATAGATTGATTGTTTACACTATCAAAAAGCAGAAAGGCTAGGGGACATGCAATGAAGCTACAATGTAACCCATTAAGACTAATAAGAAAAATATTTTTTTCACTCTACGCGCAATCAAACTCTGGAATTTGTTACCGAAGGATACGGTAAAAGCTGTTAAGTGTAGCTGGGTTTAAAAAAGGTTTGGACAAGTTCCTGGAGGAAAGTTCCATAAACCATTATTAAAGAGGACCCAGGAAATCCACTGCTTGCCTCATTACAAGCACTGTGGAAACTGCTAGGTACTTGCGACCTGGTTTGGCCACTGCTGTAAACAGAATACTGGGCTTGATGGACCTTGGTCTGACGCAGTATGGCATATCTTATGTTCTTAGGTTCTTTAGACCTCCACCAGGCCCCCCATTCAGAGTTGTCGAAATATTCAAAAACCCTACTAAGAGTGCAATTCATATACACAAAACAAAATAAACATTGATACTCATTTATTAAAAATGGGAGTGTAGTTTCCGGTATAAACCCAAAATGTAGCAATATTTGTAAATAGTTTACCACTGTTATCCAGGATTATGTAGCAAATGTTGTAAATAGTTTACCCCTGTTATCCAAGTTTCTTGCCCTGTTATCTGTAAACTCATACATGTTATCTGTACTGAGCATTTTTGTTCCATGTAAACCGCGCTGATGCCGAATAGTGCGGTATATAAGAGACTGTAAATAAATAAAATAAATAAATAAAATATAAAAGGAGAGGATGAAAAAGACCTCAGTGCTACTAGATCTTTTAAACTTAAAACTTATTGTAACCAGTAGAAAATTTAAAAAACTGTTAAATAAATAAAAAGAAATAATAAAAATAAAACAAATTTTACCTGGGACGTCTGTGAGTCCGAAGCGGCATATGGTGGCTGGTGTGATGTTTTCTCCCTCACGGCTGAGGGAGAAAGAAATGAAAGTGCTGCTTTCTTTTTAAATAATGGAAAGGGGTATTGGGCAGAAGCAGGGAACAGTTTAAAATTGTTTTAAAAAGGAGAGTTTTGCAATCAGGTAAGGGGTTTTGTTTTTTTTAATAAAAGGGAAAAGTGCTCCGGGCTTGGAGGATGCACAGGTGTCAAAGCCAGCAGCTATATTTAAAAAAAAAAAAAAAAAAAAAGGACACATCGGGAGGGCTGAAGGTACGTGCCTTTGATGAGCCGCGAGAGCCACAGCTGTCATCGGGCCCGACCTGCAGGCCTGTGGAGACTTTGCTGGTGTTAGAGCTTTGATCGGGGAGCTGCAGGTGGCCACAGCTGTCCCCGATCACAGAAGGAAAAGAAATGATGAATCACGGAGCCATAGTTACCATGGTTCATCACAATTGTGGGAGGAGGGGCTTGGAACTGGGCCAGCAAGGCCCCAAATGAATTTCTGAGGCAGGGGGTTTGGAATTTGGAGTTTTGGGGTTTGGCAGTCCCGGATGATGTGGGGTGGTGCTGAGAAGGTTTCGGAGCTGTCTCGGCGGGGGGGGGGGGGAGAAGGGGGCATTATGGAGAGGTATCAAGCTTTTGGAGGGAGGGCCAGAGAGGCAGGAGGCCTTGGAATTGGGAGAGGGGAGGAAGTTTGGGCCTGGCTGGGTGAGGTCAGGAAAGGCGGGGCTGCCCTTAAAGGGGATATGAATGTAGTATACCGGCTGAAATGAACTAAATGTATTTAAAGTTGGGAAAAAAACAGATGAGAGTTAGGAGAGGGATAGGAAAGGAGGACAAATGCTCCAGTAGGAGTTTTACTTGATTCATAAACATTTTTGCCCTGCGATACAGGAATGAAAAAACTGATGTAAAAAGAGATTACGAAGGTGAGAAGAGGGTTCAGGAAAAGTGAAGAATGATTAATATAGATGGGAAAGTGGTTTTAAAAGAGTTTTGATAGCGATTTATATAAGTTCTAAAGGAAGAAATTAAAGTGTCATTGTGAAGTTTTAAAGATATAGCAAGTGTGCTCTCATCAAATGAACTTGAATGCTGTATAAAGGAATGAGTATAATATTACATTAAGTGTTAAAACTAAAGGACCTGAATTTCAGTTGGGCGGTGCTATGCATCGCGTCGGAGCATAGCCCTCCCACCTAACCAGGATTTTCCATGCCGGGGTCATATACGGCCCTGGCATAGAAAATCTGGGTGTCGCCGCACAGCCAGGTAGCCGCAGGACCTACCCATGTAGCACCGATTTTCGATGCTACATGGTTAGCCCCAGCTCCTTAAAAATAGGAAAGGTTTTCAAAAGGCCTATCTTTAAGGCACAGAGCACTAACCGTGTACCATCAAAAATCGGTGCTACATGGGTAGCCCCATGGCTCGCCTCTGCTCCACCCTGGAACGCCTCCAACACGCCCCAGGACATACCCGTGTAAAGGCCTTCGAAAATTGGGCCCAAAGATTTTATGAATGGAAAGTATCAGGATATAAGCTGTGGAGGAGGAATTCCAACTTGAAACAGCTGTGCCAAGTTGCCACATTATAAACAGAACATATATTGCTGAAAGGAAATGACAGGATGGAAAATATCTATTTGTGTTGGGGTCTTTAGGAAAATTTGTGGTGTTTCAAAAGGTAGGTTTTTAGAGTTGAGAGTAGGGATACCCAAGGATTATTTGATGACATACGTAGATGTAGGGACACTGATACTGACTAATTGGAATGTTAGTGAGTATGCTGGAAGAGTCAGTTGGAGGTTGTTGTTGAATGAGATAGAATGTGTGTTGGGCTGTCTGGTGGCCGTGGCCTCTGAATGTGATTGAAAGTGAGGAATTTGAGTGATTGATGAAGAGTGAAAGGAAGTTAAATGTAGTGTGACGACAAGGAAGCTGTAAAACTAGAGGGCATAACATGAAGCTGCAAGCAGGGGCGGCCCAAGGGGGGTGCGGGGCCTCATTTGCATAAGATGCCTCATTTGCATAAATATTTGCATAATGTTACCATATACTAACTTTTAGTAAACATGCCACTTAATGAGTGTATGGATAAAGAAAGACTAAAAGATTTCTACATTACTATAATCCAGTGCCAACCGTCAGACACATTAGGAACTACTACAAACACTGCCCATTTAGAACCCATAGCAAACCCGCCGTATCCTAACAGCACTACCAGGACTCACAAAGCACCATACTCTACCTATCAAAAGGAAACACTGCAAATATTAAACCAATACATTTCAGAGAATAACAATACATGACCTACTGGGGAAAGAGAACAAGTGGCAATGTCAAATAGGAATTACATAAACAGAATACCTCAGCTCAATTACACATGCAGAACATAGACCATCACCAAACAAGGAATCACAATTTAGAAATAGGAAGACAATAATTAAACTGGGAACCCCAAAAGCCAAACTTGGAATGTACAACAACACTGTAGAAATAAAACTATAAATTAATTTCCTCTTGTACTAAACAAAGTGCAGACGTTAATGATGCACATTTCCCAGAGTTGACATATTCCAATTAATAAATTCAAATTAAAGAGATATTTTTCTACCTTTTGTTCCTTTTTTTCAGCTGCAATTGCTCCAGCCACTTTCTTCTGGTTTCTTCGTGTCTTCTGCTAACTGTCCATCGTCTGCTGTCCATTTGTCCTTTCTTCTCTCCTAGTTTTTTTCCATTCTCTCTCTACATCTACTTTAACATACTAATCTTTCTCCTTTTGCTCTTTCCTCATTCCTATTTCATCCACTCAAATTTTACCCCTCCATCCTCAATCCCCACTTACTCTCCCAATACCCGGCCAATTGTAGATTTTTCATCCCTCCCACACAAAATATTTTTCCCCTCTCCATTTTACTCTCCCAGCCCCATCCCATTCTAATTCTCCCCCAACATCAGCTCCCTTCTAGTTCCAGCCTCACCCAGCATCCATTCCCTTCTAGTCCCTGCATCAGCCCATTTCCAGTCCTAGCCCCCCATCAGCCCATTTCCAGTACTAGCAACCCCCCAACCCAATAAAAGTCCTAGCCCCCCCCATCAACCCACTTCCAGTCCTAACCCCCATCACCCCATTTTCAGTTTAAGCCCCCCTATAACCCATTACCAGTCCTAACCCCCCATCAGCCTACTTCCAGTCCTAACCCCATCAGCCCATTTCCAGTCAGCCCCCCATAGCCCATTGCCAGTCCTAAACCCCCATCAGCCCACAGCCCATTACCAGTCCTAACCCCATCAGCCCACCTCAAGTCCTAACCCCTCCCCATCAGCCCATTTTCTGTCCTAGCCCCCCCATAGCCCATTATCAGTCCTAACCCCCCCATAGCCCATTACCAGACAGCCCCCATCAGCCCACAGCCCATTACCAGTCTTAACCCCCCCCATAGCCCATTACCAGTTCTAACCCCCCCAACAGCCCACAGCCCATTACCAGTCCTAACCCCATCAGCCCATTTCCTGTCCTAGCCCGCCCTATAACCCATTATCAGTCCTAACCCCCCCCCACAACCCATTACCAGTCTTAACCCCCCCATAGCCCATTACCAGTCCTAACCCCCCCATCAGCCCACAGCTCATTACCAGTCCTAACCCCATCAGCCCACCTCCAGTGTTAACCCCCCCATCAGCCCATTTCCAGTCCTAGCCCCCCATAGCCCATTACCAGTCCTAATCCCCCAACAGCCCACAGCCCATTACCAGTCCTAACCCAATCAGCCCACCTCCAGTCTTAACCACCCCATCAGCCGATTTCCAGTCCTAGCACCCCATAGCCCAGTACCAGTCCTAACCCCCCCCCCCCCACATCAGACCACAGCCCATTACCAGTCATAACCCCATCAGACCACCTCCAGTATTAACCCCCCCAGCCGATTTCCAGTACTAACCCCCCATAGCCCATTACCAGTCCTAACCCCCCCCCATCAACCCACAGCCCACCTCAAGTCCTAACCCCCTCCATAACCCATTACCAGTCCTAAACCCCCCCCCCACCCCCCCACCCCCCATCGGCTCAAAGAATTTTTTTTTTTTTTTAAAGCTGGCTGCTACCGCTGCTGCTGCCGCCGCGGCAGCGGCAGAATGGGGTGTCCCGCGGGGCCCCCTCTGCCCGGCTGAGTCCCTCCCTCTGCAACGGCTGAGCCCCTCTGTGCCGGCTTTCAGATTCGCGAAGGGAGAGTGTCTCCCTCTTTAGGCCCGCAGGGTCTGATGGGAAATTTCCCATCTGCCCCTGCAGGCTTAACAGAGACGCGAGGGAGACACTCTCCCTTCGCGAATCTGAAAGCTGGCACAGAGGGACTCAGCCGTCGCAGAGGGAGGGAGGGAGGGATGGACTCAGCCGGGCAGAGTGGGCCCCGCGGGACACTCCATTCTGCCGCTGCCGCGGCGGCAGTGGTAGCAGCCATTTTTTTTTTTAAATTTAATTTTGAAAAAAAGCAGAATGTTCTTTGCGCGGGGCCCCCTGAAACGCGGGGCTCTGTGCAAAAAACATTCTTGCTCAATGGACGGGCCGGCCCTGGCTGCAAGGGGGTAAATTGAAAGGCAGTGTCAGGAAATACTTTTTCACTGAAAGGGTGGTGGATGCTTGGAATGCCCTCCCAATGGAAGTGGTGGGGGCAAACACAGTGACAGAATTCAAAATGGCATGGGACAGACACAGTGGATCTCTTTACAGCAACAGGATAAAATCAAAATAAACTTAACTATCTAATTTCTCAACAAACAGGGGTGTCCTACACAGAGCAGTGGGTTCACCCCTAAACAAAAGCATGGGGAGGTGTGGCCTGCACGGAGCGGCAGGTGCACCTACTCTTGCCATCTTACCGGGCAGACTAGATGAACCATACTGGTCTTTATCTGCCATCATTTACTATTTTACTATGTTAGGTTTCAGGTTTATTTTACAGGAAAGTTTAGGAGAAAAATAGAGAAAAGTATAGAAATTTATTCATTTGGAGATATTTCTTTATGAAACCTCAGATTGAATATCAGGAGCAGATTTTATTTATTTATTTATTTAAATGTCTTTTATACTGTTCTATCATACAATCAAAGCGGTTTACAATATAAACAACAGTATTACATTATAACATGGTAAACAGATACAGGTAACAGGTGATATATACATGCTTAGGCAATAATTCTTACATAAATTATTTACATGTTCACGTGTCATAGGATCTTAACTAGCACATATTTAATTATTTTCTTGATTTAACTGTGATCTAAGTTTAGAGGTGTTTTCAATTTACTGTATGAGGTGTTTTGCAAGTTGTATTTATTTATTTATTATTTATTTATTTTAGTTTCTTATATACCGCACTATTTAGTATCAGCGCGGTTTACATGGAACAACGAACAATAATGAAACAAATGTTATGTTTTACAGAGAACAGGGAAATACAACTTGGATAACTTAGGGGAAACATGCACATCAACTATTTACATATGTAACAGTAAGCTTCTGAGAATGGATTATGAACCACCTATGGATAGATATTAAGAATAGGGACTGTGATACAAAGGTTTCTAGAGGAAGAGGTGTGGCTATGGTGGAGTACGGTTGATCTGGTAATGTTGTATAAATAAGTAGTGTTTGAGTGCCTTCCTGAATTGTGTGAGATCGGTAATGGCTCGGATTCCTGGTGGTAATGTGTTCCAACATTTGGGAGCATAAAGACTGAAAGCCCTGTTTGACGTTGTTAGTGTGCATTTTGTTGATGCACTTGGGATAATTAGAGTGTTTACTGATGTGGATCTTCTGGATCTGTTAGGTGGAGTGAGCTGGACTAGATTAACTAGTGATGAAGCAGTTATGCCGTTGATGGCTTTAAAGGTAAGTATCAGAGTCTTGAATAGTATTCTTCCGTGTGTTGGGAGCCAGTGGAGCTGCATTAAGATGGGCGTAATGTGGTCAAACCTCAATGCTCCAGATAGAACTCTAGCAGCGGCGTTCATGGCAAGTTGTAGAGGATTCAATGTAGACTGTGGGAGACCTTGGAGAATGGCATTGGCGAAATCAAAATGGGGAAGGATAAGAGCTTGGTATACAGTCTGGAAATCACTTGGGTCTAATAAGGATCGGAGGTGTTTGAGTGTCCGGTGTTTGATATGTCTAGGGATTATTTTGTTCCTATGTGTACGTGCATGTGTATATATGTGTAGTGTTTATTTTGCTCCTATCTATTCTCAGTTATGTAAAGAGGTGGGGGAAAGGAAGGAATGATCATATCCGCTTATGTTTAAAAGGCTTTTGGATTTTTAAGTTGGGTCATGGATTATAGTTTCCTTATTAATCCCAAAATTCTCAATAAAGAGGTACATTTTGAGTTCTGTCCAAAATGTAGACAGATCAGCTATAGATAAGAACATAAGAACATAAGATATGCCATACTGGGTCAGACCAAGGTCCATCAAGCCCAGTATCCTGTTTCCAACAGTGGCCAATCTAGGTCATACGTACCTAGCAGTTTCCCCAAAAGACACAGGTTCTGCAATGCTTGTACTAGGTCAAGCATTGATATCCTGGCTCCCTTCTTAATAATGGTTTATGGACCTTTCCTCCAGGAACTTGTCCAAACCTTTTTTAAACCCAGCTACACTAACAGCCTTTACTACATCCACCGGTAACAAATTCCAGAGTTTGATTACACGTTGAATGAAAAAATATTTTCTTTTACTAGTCTTAAATAGTTTATCCTGTAGCTTCATTGCATGTCCCCTAGTCTTCCTATATTCTGATAACGTAAACAGTTGATGTACATTTACCCGTTCCACTCCGTTCATTAATTTATAGATTTCTATCATATCTCCCCTCAGCCGTCTCTTTTCCAGGTTAAAGAGCCCTAACCTTTTCAGCCTTTCTTCATAGGAGTATCCTTCCATCCCGCTTACCATTTTGGTGGCTCTTCTCTGAACCTTTTCTAATAACGCTATATCCTTTTTAAGATACGGCAACCAGAACTGCAGACAATATTCAAGGTGCGGTCTCACCATGGAACGGTATAGAGGCATTATAATATCTTTTGTTTTATTTTTCATTCCTTTCCTTATGATACCTAGCATTCTATTTGCTCTCTTGGCTGCCGTTGCACACTGGGCCGAGGGCTTTAACATGTTATCCACAATGACGCCTAAATCTTTTTCCTGGGTGGTGGTTCCTAATGTGGAACCTTGCATCGTGTAACCATAGTTTGGGTTGTTCTTTCCTAGGTACATAACTTTGCACTTGTCCACATTAAATTTCATCTGCCATTTTGATGCCCAGTCTTCCAATTTATCAAGATCCTCTTGCAATTTTCCACAATCCTCTTGGGTTTTAACAACTTTAAATAGTTTTGTGTCATCTGCAAATTTGATAACCTCACTCGTTATTTCACTTTCCAGGTCATTTATGAATATGTCAAAAAGCAGCGGATCCAGCACAGATCCCTGGGGTACACCACTATTCACCTTTCTCCATTGGGAAAATTGGCCATTTAGCCCAACCCTCTGCTTTCTATCTTTTAACCAGTTCCCTGCCAGATCTTAGTCTATCTGGCAGGGAATTCCATAATGATGGGGATATGTATTCAAAAGCCCTCTTACTGGTGTGTTGTTTCATTTTGCTGTAATCAGCTGGTATTACTAATGTGTTTATCATTCTACCTCTTCGTAGGTGGTCATTGGGTGTTATCCTAATTAGGTGTGTTAGTGTGGAAGGAGCTTTGTTTCTGAAAAGTTTAAATGTGGTCATAATTATCTTATATTTTATTCTGCTGTGGATTGGTAACCAGTGAAGCGCATATAGTATCAGTGTCATGTGTTCTGAGTGGTGTGCATTGTAGGTGATGTGTGCAGCCATATGTTGGGCCATTTGGAGGCTGTTTAGGGTTTGTTTAGGTAATCCGTGCAGTAGACTATTGCAGTAGTCTAAGTGTGGGACTATCATGGCCTGTAGTACAGTTCTGAATTCATTACTTGGCAGTAGAGGTTTCAAGCATTGAATCATTCTAAGTTTGTTATATATGGCTCTAGTGGAGAGTTTAATATTGGATTTGAAACTGAGGGTTTTCTCAGTTATGACACCCAGGTATTTTACCTCTTCTTTTACTGCAAGCGTCGCATCACTGACATCCATGGTGGTAGGTGGGAAGTAGTTTTGATTTCTAGTTATGAATAATACTTCTGTTTTTTTATAGTTTATGTTAAGGCAGTAAGATTTCAACCATTGGGCAATTTCGTTGAAGCATGCTATGATGGGTTCAAAGAAGGGTTTAGACGAGTTAAATGGAAGGTATATCATTATGTCATCAGCGTAGATGGCATATTCAACTTAAAATTTTTTAATTATTTGGCATATTGGCTGTATTAAACAGTAGAGCAGATAGGGCAGATTCTTGCGGGAGACCGTGTTTCTGACTGTAGGTGTTGCAACACTGTTGCTTGTTGTGTATGGTTGGTTAGGTATGGTGTAAACCATTTTATCGTGGTGCTATATAAGCCAATTTGTTGTAATCTTTGAATTAGCATGCCATGGTTAACAGAATCAAAGGCCGCTGCAATGTCAAAGAAGAATAATATGAATGCCTGGTTGGTGTTTTCTATTCCTTTTATGAGATTATTGAACAATGCAAGTAACAGTGTTTTTACAGTGTGGTATGGTCGAAAACCATACTGATGGTCATCTAGTGGAGGATGCTGTTCAATATGGTCTTGAAGCTGACTGTAGACACTTTTCTCAATGACTTTGGCCAGGGATGGTAGACTGGAGATTGGTCTGTAGAAGGAGGAGCATTTTTGATCAAGTGTTTTATGTTCTAGTATGGGACGTATAATTGCCTGCTTTAGGTCTCTAGGCATTTATCCTTGGGTGAGCGACAGGTTGATCATCATTAGAATGATAGGTGCTGTATAAATAATGTCTTTTTTACCTTGCTTTAAATTGAATAAAAATATATTTGCAATAAATAATAGAATGATAGATGCTAGCTCATCATAGGCGGTTTTAATCCAGGTGACTGGGCATGTGTCAATGCTGGATGTTGTTGTATTAATATTGAGTGGTACATGGGAAGCCTGGTGAAATTCTGGCCAAATTTGTGTATAATTCGACAAGATGCTTCGGGACTGGGAGGGAGGGTCATTCAATGAGTTTAGTTTCATTGTATAGTGATCTGCTATGTCCTGAGGGGAAATATTTTTTCCCAGATAAGGTGAGGGTAGGAACTGTGAGGAAAGGGAAAGGATAGTCCCTATTATGAGAAAGGGAAAGGGAGAGAGGGAAGTAGAGATTTGATTTTATTAAGAAGAGGAAATTTTTATCTAAAAAGTAAAGTTCAGAAAACGAAAGCAAATGAGACCAAGAGTAGGTGAGTTTGGTAGGGAATTGAGATCTTCTTAAAGTGAAATTACTTTCTCACGGTTAAGGACAGTGGTTCTCAACACAGCCCTCTGGGACCCCCAGGCCAGTCAGGTTTTCAGGATATCCACAATGAATATGCATGAGACAGATCTGCATGCACTGTTTCCATTGTATGCAGATCTATCTCATGCATATTCATTGTGTATCTCCTGAAAACCTGACTGGCCTGGGGACTAGAATGAGAATCACTGGTTTAGGAGATAAGAGTTTAAGTGAAATTTCTAGGAGGAAAGTGTGAGTGAGGTGAGAGTGTGCTGAGTGTGAGAGCATGTGGAAATACACTTATAGATAAATATGGCAGTACTGTATTGTAGGGGAAAGAGAGAGAGAGTGATTAAAGGAAATATTAGCATTAACCTTCAGGCTTATTAGCCTTGAATTGCTTGCAAGCTAGTATTTTAATAAAGGGGTATCCCATAAAAAAAGGGTGGGCAGAGTGTTACTATACGGGTATCATTTTTCTTTCTTAATGAATGAGTACTTCCACCTGAAAGAACAAGGAAGAGTTCCTGGTCTCCGGTTTCCTGCTGGTGATGTCCTGGACCCCAATGAAGACGACTATGGAATAGTACTGTAAATAGGTACATACTATAACTTGTAACAGGTGTTCTCCAGGGACAATAGAAATCAGTCCTCACATATGGGTGACGTCGGCACTGACGGAGCCCGCGTGGAGCATTTCCCCAGCTTTCAAAGAAAGCCACTGGGACATGCTACCATGAATGCCTGGTCCCATTCCCGCCCAAGGGTGCCATCCTGCTCAGTCAGATGACATAGCTAGGACGGCAGTAAAAACTAAAACTAGGTAGGGAGGCAACTCCCGGGGAGGAGGGAGGGTTGAGAGGACTGATTCCTACTGTCTATGCAGAACACCTGTTACAGGTGAGTAACTATGCTTTCTCAAGGAACAAGCAGGAAGTCAGTCCCCTCATATGGGACTCCCTAGATCCAGGCTAGCAAGGACCGAACCACACAGCACCAATAGCGACCAATCGGATAGCCATGAGTTGCAGAAGGTAAGTCTCCACTGACAGACTCTGCAGACCCTAGCTTCCAGCGACACTATCTCTCCGGTAACCTGAATACAGAAGGGTTGGAGGGCAGGAGTTGCCTATATCCCAAGAATATTATGCAGTACCGCCTGGCCAAAGGCACTCTCCCTATGGGACTCACTCTCTAGGCAGTTATGAGCTGCGAATGTATGAATTGAAGACCATGTGGCGGCCTTGCAGATCTCCATCACCGGGACTGAGCGGAGGTTGGCCACCGACGTGGCCATCACCCTCATGCGATTCGTTGTGATCCGGTGCTCGAGGGAGAGGCCAGCATGCTCATAGGTGAGGGCAATACAGTCTGTCACCCAAGTGGACAGAGTTCACTTAGTCACGGGGAGTCCCAGTCTGCTAGGGTCATAAGACACAAAAAGCTGAGGAGCTTTGTGATGGGCCAGAGTCCACTGTAAGTAGAAGGACAGGGTCCGTTTGCAATCTAGTGTATGAAGTTCTAGTTCCTCCCTGCCGGCATGAGGCTGCAGGAAGAAGGTGGGGAGGACCACCTCAGGAAGTGGAAAGGAGACACCACCTTCAGGAGGAATTTGGGGTGTAAGCAGAGCACTACCTTGTCTTATAAACCTTGTATATGGTGGATCTGCCACCAGGGCCTGGAGTTCGCTCACTCTTCAAGTGGACGTGAGAGCCACCAGAAAGGCCACTTTCCATGACAGGTACCGCAAGTGGCTAGGGGCTTGAATGAAGGTTTGGTGAGCTGGGAGAGCACCAGGTTGAGGTACCACTCTACTGCCAGAGGGCGGAGAGGGGGCTTGGATAATAAGAGCCCCCGAAAGACCCTGGAGACCAGGGGCTGGCTTGAGAGGGGTTTTCCCTTGAAAGGATGGTGGTGAGCGGCTATGGTGCTTAGATGTACCCTCACAGAAATAGATTTCAGCCTGATCTGAGACAGATGCAGTAGGTACTGGAGTACTAGTTGCACATGGCAGGAGAAGGGGTTCTCCTCCCTTTCCGCACACCAGGTGGAGAACCTTCTCCGCTTAAAGGCATAAGCCCGTCTGGTGGAGGGTTTGCGGGAGGCCAGCAGGATTTCCTCGACTTCTCCTGGAAGACTGAAAGAGGCCAACACTACCCTTCCAGCAGCCACGCTCTTAACGTTAGCAACACCAGAGTGGGGTGCAGGAGGAAGCCCTTCTCCTGGGACAGAAGGTCCAGAGTTCAGCACAGTGGGACTGGGAGTACCACTGACAGGGAAAGCAACAGAGGGAACCAAGGTTGCCTGGGCCACCTGGGGGCAATCAGTATAACTGATGCCCTCTCACTCTGGACCTTGAAAAGGGTGCTGGCAACCAGGGGAGATCAGTGGAAATGCATAGAATAGGCCCTTGGACCATGAGATCAGGAAGGCATCTGCCGCTACTCTTCCAAGGTGCAACTGACACGAGCAGAAGCAGGGAAGCTGTGTGTTGTCTGGGGAGGCAAATAGGTCCATCATGGGCCTGCCCCAGAGGTGGATGAGCTGCTTTGTTACCCTGGGGTTTAAGCGCCACTCGTGTGGACAAAGGACTTTGCTCAGCCTGTCCGCTAGGCAGTTGTCCTGGCCTGAGAGGTACACCACTTGCAGAAGCATGCTGTTGCTTGCTGTGAAGGAGAGGAGGGCCACTACCTCCTGGCAGAGGGAGTACAAACCCGTATACCCTGCTTATTGATATAAAACATGGTGACCTGGTTATCCGTCTGGATCAGCACAGACCGGTATCGCAGGCAGTGGCGGAACGCTCATAGGGCCAAGAAGATTGCCCTGAGCTCCAGGAGACTGATTTATAAGAGTGACTCCCCCTGAGACCAGCTGCCCTGTGTGCGGCGATCCCCAAAATGTGCCCCCCAACCCAGGAGGGAAGCGTCTGTGGTCAGGGTCCTTTGCAGCATGGGTGCCTGGAAGGGCGTTCCCACCTGGAGGTGGCGCAAGTTTTGCCACCAGTTGAGGGACTCCGCCAGTTGGTGGGTAACCCTGACAAGTCCCATAGCCTGCCCATGGCTTGAGTCCACTGCAAGCGGAGGTACCATTAGGCTGTCCACATGTGTAAGCGGGCTAAGGGCATGACATGGACCATCGAGGCAATATGGCCCAGCAGGCAGAAGAGGAGACAAGCCGGCACTGACTGGCAGTGTTGTACCTCTCCTGTCAGTTGTCTGAGGCGTTCTGCCCTTTCTATTGGTAGGATGACCTTAACCTGTAACATATCCAACTGAGCACCTATGAACTCCAGACTTTGGGCTGGAAAGAGATGGCATTTGGGGTAGTTGATGATGAACCCCAGGTAGTGGAAGATGAAAGCCTCTTGTAGGCGCAGGTGGGCAGCTACCACCGCAAGGCATTTGGTAAAGACCCATGCCGAGGAGGCCAGGCCAATAGGTAGCACCCTGTACTGGCAGTGCCCTTTTCCCGCCACGAATCGTAGGTGCCTGTGGGAGATGTGGATCAGGATGTGTGTGTACATATCCTTTAGGTCCAAGGAGCACAGCCAATCTCCCTGGTGGAGGTAAGGCAGCAGTGTTCCAAAGGAGAGCATCTTGAACGTCTCCCTCACCAGAAACTTGTTTAAGTTTCTCAGGTCTAGTATGGGCATGAGGCCCCCAGTTCTTTTTTGGGACAAGGAAGTATCTGGAATAGAAGCCTTTTCCCCATAAGTGTTTGGGTACAGGTTCTACTGCATTGTCCCTGAGCAGATCTGCGAGCTCTGAAAGCAGAAGGATCTGGTGAAGGAGAGGTTGCACTGGCTCTCCTGGGAAGAACATGCAGTACCCACTGGTCCCTCCCTTATCACCTGCAGTACTCACTGGTCCGAGGTGACATTGACCCACCTGTGTGCAAAGAGCGCCAGGCAGCCCCCTGTGGGCTGGTGAAGGTCTCCCAGGGGAGAAGAGGCCCTGCCCTGGGAGTCAAAGGTTCCCCCTGGGTTGGGCGGGAGCTAGGGCCTGGGGCTTCTGTACCTTTGCCTTCTGAGCTCCATGGTCTTGTCTTTTAGGGTGAGAACCCTGTTGCTGGCCCGAGAAGAGCTGGTAGTGGTGACTTTGATGAAAAGGCCCCTTTTTTCCTCGGGAACTTTGGTCTTTTCACTGATGGCTTCTTATGGGGAAATGATGAGATCTTTTTGGAGAGTCTCTGACGAGTCATTATGTCAACCTCGATCTTGGCCACCTTGTCGGCCATAGGCTTGCTGAACAGGTTCTCCCCGGTGCAGAGAATGTCAAGCAGCTTGTCTTGGACCCATTGCTCAAGGTCTGTGTTAGGAAATAATAATGTTTAGTTTAAGTGCATATACAGGAGGCCTTCACAAGGGAAATCAGAATCCTATATATGTGCCCTTTGTACATTTTGGTGTGGGTATGGAAAAGGAATGTGCTGTGCTAAGCTAAATTGATTGTTCTACTCAGGGATGACTCGTATTTGCATAGTTACTGATAAGCTATAGTGGGCCCCAGGAGATGGGTGGATGACGTATGAATATGTTTCTGATAATGTATAAAATACGGACAATCCCTCCACCCTATGGAATAAACTGCATACCACTTATGTGCAAGTGTGTGTGTGTTCGTTCCCCTGGATTCCAGAGAAAGAAGGTAAGGTGATTCCTCGACCCAGACAGACGTCCCAAGGGTTAGTGATAAAAGGTGCTGGGAAAGGAATAATGTACCCTTACAATTTGGTGTCTCAGAAGTGGGATTTCCCCGATGCACTTTCTAAATTGAAGCAGCTTTGGTAGCTGCACAAGGATTTTTTAATTGACGTTGCTTTGGTAGCTCGTCTTGGAAAAATGCGCTTGGGTAGCGCTGGGAATATGCGCTTGGGTAGCGCAGTGAATAACAGGGATGTCCTGCTGGGTCTGTGGTAATATCCTTCTCCTTCTCTGTGTGCTTGTGTGCCTGTGTGAGTTTGGCAAAACGCCCCTGCCGTACTCCGAAGCAATAGCGCTAGTGACGGGTACTTGCAGAAAGCAAGTGGCCAGACGTGCGTTTGTTGTGAATTCATTAGAGGATGGGGGGGTCCCAAGGTAAGGGGACCACTTCAGAATCCGCGGGCGTGCGTGTGCAGCTACATGTTGTGATAAGGTTTAAAACTGAAGTTAAAATAGCCATTCTACATAAATTGTCAGTGTAAGTTACAGGACATTTGCTAATTCTGCTGAAGAAGTCTGTTAGCATGTTTATTGTGCTTAGTTTATCTCTGTGCCTATACGACACCCCCCCCCCCCCCTCTAGCGAAGGTAAAACTGATGACTCAGAGTCCCTGGAATGCAAGTGACAAGTGGTGTTTGTTTATTCTTCCAATGCTTTTCGATGTGTGCTGTAACTTGCTGCATCTGGAGATAGTACAGCCTGAGCGAGACATTCTCTGCTCTTCCCTCCCCCTCCCTTCCTGTTCTTTGTTGTTCAAAGGCTACGGACAGGCAGACAACAGAAACCTAAAGTTAAACGGCATACTAAAACGTAAATTATTATTTATTTGCAGAGTGTCTATTTATTGCCATATTGTAAGAAGACAAGCTAAATAAAAAAAAAATTTACTTTTGTACTCAACAATGGTATAACTGTCACTGAAATATGTAAAAGGGTGTGTCTGTATTTAGACACCCATTGCTATAGCAATGTACTGAATAATAAAAATACTAAAAGAGCTCTTAATCTGATTCACAATATTCCTCTCCGAATCTCATTGGCCAGGTTGGCCAAAGGTGAATTGGCCACAGGTAAAGGTGTAAATAACAGCTGGGGCTCGCCGGGATTTTCCCACAGTGGAGTGACTCCTGCTGAGTGGAGGTGCGAAGATGCGTCCTGTTGATTTCAACAGTCTCACCTCCTTCTCTGCGGAGATGTCTCTTTACTAGCTGGTAATGGTCCTAGGTGATTAGAGGTGTTATGAATCAGAGTGTGACAGACAGTGAATTAAAAGCAGGCACTGCAGCAACCAAGTAAATTCTGTGCACAGACCGCGGTAAGGAAAAGCGGGAGAATGATAAGAACTGTAAGATGCTAATGATGAAATACTGTTGTTTCCTTTGCACAAAGGAAAGTATCCCTTGTTAGGTGTTAACCCTTTATGTGACTGGTAAGTCTGAAGTGGAGAAATCAAGGGAGAGGGTCTAGTTCATTATGCAGGGTGAAATTTCTTAAGAAAGCACTTGTAAGCTTTGACTTGTCTTCTGTTTAAATTAAAAACCTTTGTCATATGTTTTAGTGGCTGAGGCAGCATTTAAGGAATTTGAATAAGCATGTCTAGACCCAGCATTCTGTGGTCCCAAACCCTTATATATATTGTTGAGCAAAGATTTTGCATGTACATAAATGGTTCAGTATTGTAGATGTGAGGTATATGTTTGAGTCTGCTCCCTAGGCACTATGTAGATGATCTTCAAAGTTCAGGGCAGGAGAAACCAGTTGTGATAGAAGCCATTAACAATCTGATGCATTTCTCGGGAAAGAAAGGATTCAGGGTGTCCTGGAGAAAAAAAAAATAGGTTGGGGCTATCCCTTCCCCCTACAGCATCAGAATCGAAACCAGAAACTTAACAAAGAGAACAAAGAAGAGAGAGGGAAAGGGGGGCAGCCCCTCCCGTGGGCTACAGAAGGCACAAATGGTTTTGGATTATAGCACAGCCCTTCTCTGGCCGTTTGTCAATGCATTTTGTAGCATGGCCATATTTACTAGCCAGGGGCTGAATTCCTTTCATCTTGAGGTGACTGCCACATTATCAGTGAAGGAAAGTGAAACAAAAAAAATGAATTTTATATTTTGTGGCAAGCACCTCAGAGGTCATAATTATTGTTCATATATTACAAAAACACATAGAGTTGTAACTATAGGAATTTAATAGCAATCACAACTAGTGACAATTCTCAAGCAATTTTTTCTTTTTAAACTCTTAGTATTTAGGACTCTTCTCTCTCTTGTTCAGCTATCTGCATTTGCCTGAAGGAATCTGGACTCAAGACAGACCTGCTGTTTACTTTGCTATTTGTGTTTGAGATAACATCAAGGTTGAACTGTTACTCTAAGCAAATTGCTTTAACATAATTTCATTGTTTCAGATCAGTTTGATACAAGTCTCAAGTATTATGTATAAGGTTTTAATTTAAATGTGACAAAGTATGATTCTGAATTCACCTTTTTGCAGTTTCATAAATATTTGAATGTCTGTTTCCTGAACTGTAAGATTTTAAGTTAATTACTTTGCATTGTTAAGCTCGGTGTGGATGGCTGACGAATAGGACAGTAGCACCATGGGTGCTGGCTATATTGATCTTTCTGATTTGACTTATTACAATATTGGATTTTAGGATAAATTCATCTGTTTTCCTGTATTTGAATTTTATGTGTTGGGGTCCAGAGAGAAAAAAATTGTACTTTGTTTTGAAAGTTTTTAACATTTCAGTTTTAGGAATACAGTATATTGTAGCACTATGACATACAAATTTTCTTTAGTTTACACACTTGCACTTTATGTTACCAAAATACTTGTTGTAGCAGTACATTATGTAGAGGTTCAGTACACACAGAAATTATAGAATTTTGGAAAGAGGCTGATCTGAAATTGCTTTGTCCCAAGCACATAGATCACATTTAGTGGAAAGATGGAGCTTAGTTACCAGGAAATATGAGAATATTTGTAAAGTTAGTAGACAAATAAAACAATAATATTAACTTGAGATGATTGGATAAACTAAATTTCACTTGTTAGCAACGATCTAGGAGAGGTTTAAAAAAAAATAAAAATAATAATAATAAAAGAGAGAGAGAGAGGCAGAAGGTGAGGCTACAGCCTAGGAAAAGGCAATAAACGTACTGCTTCGAATGTGATGATCTGGGCTACCATAATTCTGACTGCTCTAAGACTCCTCGAGGACCCACAAGGCCTGAAGAACAGGAACCTTGCATATTTATGCCTCTGAAGAGACATGAATAGGCAGGGGGGAATAGGCCGAGAAGAACCCGAGGATCGTCATGAGGCCCAGCCACAAATGCCTTGCAGGCCAAGAAGAACCTGAAGACGTATCGCCATGAGGCCCAACCACAAATGCCTTGAACCTTCTTAGGCCTCTCATCTCAAAAGGATCTCTTAAACACCATGATTAGTGAGTAACTTCCACAGATCCTTGTGGGCACTGCAATTATAAGATCAGTCCTCGAATATTTTTAAGTTTCCACAGCACTCTCACTGAGAACCAGGTATAAGATAGACTTTAGTCACACCTGAGAGATTATGTGGCTGTTCTGTTAGAAGCCATACTCCTTCCTATTGGGATTGATGTTATAAAATGCCGTGAAGCACTAGTCTATATTGTAAGGACTTGCTAATTAGAATGAGCACTGTTTACTCATATTGTTATGCTTATTGAAAAAGGATCTACATTTATATTTTATATACCTTTTGTTTACAAAAAATACTAAGTTTCTAACAATTGTTTGATGTTCTTAGCAGCCTTGCCAAATAAGGATACACTAGTATGGTATAAAAAAGACAGAAGGACCTATGCATGTAGTTTGATGGAATGATGTAAGTGGAAAAAAAGGTGGTGTTGAGAGGAGCGTGATGGAATACTCATGTTGGAAAGGAGAACTCAGATTAACATTATAAAATGGTGAGGGTGAATTGAAATGTGAAATGATGTATCCGATGTATCCACCTAGAAAGAAAACTGACAATGAATACTCTACAATATTTGATTATGCCATCCCCATTAACTCCAATTTTGAAAGTCATCTAGCCCAGAGATATACCAATAATTGGGAATAGACACTTGGAGATAGGCTGAGTGCACTTTTCATCCTAATGAGCTTTGGGGAGACCCACACTGGCCATGTGGTGCTTTTCAGATGCTTTTATCCCTTTTTGCCTCTATGTGTCCTGGCCCGACACATGAAGCTAAAGGAGGAAAGTTACTTACACAAATTTTTACAAATTGGTATAATTCTAAAATTGTGAAAAATTTGAGGAAGTGTGGGCATCTTGTCAAAATGTAGTAGTTAAATTGAGTTGCTTAGGATTGGCTGTTGTATGCAAGCAGCAATCCACGAAGGGGGGAACCTCCGAAACCTTAAAAACTTTGTAAAGAAATTAAACTGTCTTGCCTTTGACTCTGTTCAAAAAAAAAAAATTGCCCTAAGGGAGTAGACTGAACTTTTTCTCCCTCTGAACTGTTATATGGAAGACTGCTTACTTTTTATACTCCTGAGCCTCACATTTGATCTCTTGTATTTCCTAGCAGGTATGCTCAGCAGGTCCAGTCCTTTCTGCTGGATGACTCAACTCTTTCCTTTCAATCCGGAGACTGGATTTGGTAAAGACATACCACCAGCACACAGTACAAGCCCCTTTTCCAGTATGGGACCGTTCAAAGTTCTTCTGATAACACCGATTACAGTGAAGGTGGCGGCTAAAAGATCCTGAAGCCATTGCCCTCGCTGGAAACATTCTCCATCTATAGATCTGGCTTCAGGACCAGGATGAGAAGTAGTTGACGCCGGGGCAGCCAAGACCCTAGCAACTGGAGAGGAGAGGAGAAGACTCCTGAAGAAAAGAAGCTTTCGGCCTAGAGGTACCAAACCAACATATCCCTTCAAGGTTGGTGACAGGTCAGAGCACCTCACAAGCACGGTACCTTAGACCCGCTCTATGGACCTCCAAACTACAGTGATCGCCATCACAGGGACAGCCATCCTGTGTGACTCCTCCCCTTCGTGGATCCATGCGTCAAGAATCAAGCGTGTATCGTCTCCACTGACATCTTCGGTTCCAGCCTCCTGACCATCACGCACAAGACTGTGTTGACTCCTCCTATCACTCATATAGTGCCTCCTTCAGCCCATCTCGGGAACTGTTAATACGGCAATACTACTTGCCCAGACTGCCTTACCCTTTGTGTGCGCAGCTCGCTACAAACTGGAGCTTTTCTCTCAACATGTCTCATTACTGTACCTTCTAATCTGTGTGAAATGCAGAAGTTTACTGTACTTGATAATTTAAACTGCACCCAGCCCCATGTTTCTTTTTCTACTTTCTTGTATACTCGCCCCTCTTTGGGATATGACTAGGTCCCTTGCTCATTGTAAACTGTCTCTAGTTTTAATGCTACGGATTGTTTTATTGTTTTTGCTTTTAGCCTGTCTATGTATCTTTCTTTGGGGTGGTTTCAAAGGGCTGCTTATTGCCCTATTGAGCGGTTTTATAATTCTTGTTCTTTTTTGTTGTATATTTTCATTTGTTCTTGGCTGATTGTTGAAAGGCCCTACAAAGCTCTACCCCTTTTATGTACTTTTATACACCTGTTTCCATGGTGGCTGATGTACCTGTGCATGCCTCCACTGACCTCCCGTTAATGTCTGCTTAACGGCCCAGTAGATTGTTAGGCTGTTCTTATAGTGGGCCTATGCAGGCCCAAAGGGGGGATTGTTAGGAAATAATAATGTTTAGTTTAAGTGCATATACAGAAGGCCTGCACAAGGGAAATCAGAATCCTATATATGTGCCCTTTGTACATTTTGGTGTGGGTATGGAAAAGGAATGTGCTGTGCTAAGCTAAATTGATTGTTCTACTCAGGGATGACTCGTATTTGCATAGTTACTGATAAGCTATAGTGGGCCCCAGGAGATGGGTGGATGACGTATGAATATGTTTCTGATAATGTATAAAATACGGACAATCCCTCCACCCTATGGAATAAACTGCATACCACTTATGTGCAAGTGCGTGTGTGTTTGTCCCCCTGGATTCCAGACAGAGAAGGTAAGGTGATTCCTCGACCCAGACAGACGTCCCAAGGGTTAGTGATAAAAGGTGCTGGGAAAGGAATAATGTACCCTTACAGTCTGAAGACTTCAGCAAGGCTTGGCACCGATGTCAGCCGCTGCTACTCGAGCCGCTGGCTCGAAGCCGTCATAGGCCGCCCGGGAAAGGAACTTAGAGCAGTCCTTGATCCCAGACGTCCGGGACTGGAACTGTTGGAGGGGGTTCCTCGGCAAGCCCCACTGAAAACCCGGACAACTCCTGGGTTAGGGCCTTCAGGTACATGCCTATGTACAGTTCATAGGCTTGAATCCGGCAACCCAGCATTGAGCCCTGGTAACACTTGCACCCGAGGGCATTGAGGGCTCTAGAATCCCTACCAGAGGGGACAGAGGAGTGGGTCTTCTGGCTCTTAAGTTTCTGCATGGTCAACTCGATGACCATGGAGTTATGTTGGAGCTGGGGCTTGTGGAACCCTGGTCCTTCCAGACACAGTATGTGGCATCTAGGCACTGGCTCACCACCGGCATAGACGCTGGCATCTCCCACATTCTGAGTAGTATTCGCTCAAGGATCGGCTGCATGGGCACCATGAGAGTTTCCTTGGGTGGAAACTCATACTGGAGAATCTCCAGTTACTTGGGGCGCGGATCCTTCCTCCGCCTCGGTTTGCACAGATAGGGCTCTGGCCATATCCTTGACAAAACCATGTAAGGCCACATCTTCTGGAGGACAATGGTGCTGGGGCTCCGAGGGAGATGGGTCCGAGGGAATATCTTGGTGCCGTTTGGTCTCCAGGGATGTCTCGTCATCGGTCTCCCACTTGGAGTCGAGAGGTGACGAGTCCGAGGCCCTGCGACTCATTATGTCGAGGCTGGCGCCAAGTGGCTGGCAGCTTCCAGAGGACCTGGGGTCCAAGTCACAGGACCAAGACCTCGACTGATGCCAAGGGCGATGGTGCTCAGAGTTCAGCTTGATGACTGTAGACTCCCCTGCAGTCGGGGGCCTGGTCGTTGGGGCAGATGATGCAGATGAACCAGTCATCATTGCCTGCTGCAGGGCCAGAACAGCAGTGATGTTCTGCTCCAAGGCTGCCATTCTGGTTTCCAAGCCAAAAGGCTCTGCAGTTTTTGGCATGGGCACCGAGGATCTTGGGCCCGGCGCCAGCACTCTCATGTGGGCGTCCTTGCCAAGGACTACGGTCTTGAGCAAACTTCCACGGTCTCTACCGGCCGAGGAACTTGGTAGGGTGCTTCTCGGAGCCGCCCGAGTCCCTCCAAGCGGTTTTACCGGGTTTCTCTGGTGCGACCTCAGTGGACTTCAAGGAATTTTTCTTCTTTCTCTCGAGGTCTTCTTGGAGGAGCCGCCACCACTGGACTCCAAGGGCACTTGGGCCTCACAGGAAGTTCTGGGCTTGGAGCTCGGAGTCGGGGAGGCCGGTGCCGAGTTAGACCTGGGGAACAGTTTTTCCTGCAACACTGACCTCTTTTTATTAGTCTTAAGCATCATGGCCTGGCACAGGTCACAGGAGGTGCTGTCATGATCCAGGCCCAGGCAGCAGTCATGGGTGTCAGTGACCGACATGTTTGACTGCAGCGGTTGCATTTTTTAAAACCCACCGGGGGACATGGTGGGGAAACACCTGGATGGGGTCAACAGCTCGCAGGCAAAAAAGGGCACAAACGCCAGTCAAGGCGAGCCTCGACCAATAAAGACAAAAGGAGCCGATAACAGCACCGGTGCCGGCTCGAGGCAGGAAGAGGAACTGGTACGCAAACTGGGAAACTAACTTTTTTAAGGATAATCAGTAAGAGGTTTTCCAGGGAAACAGGACAGATGTCCATTGGGATCCATGGAAAAAAGGAGACTGAGCAAGATGGCACCCTTGGGCAGGAAGGTGACCATGCATACGTGGTAGCATGTCCCATAGGCTTTCTTTGAAAGCTGGAGAAATGCTCTGCACGGGCTCTGTCGGCGCCAACGTCATATGTGAGGACCTGCTTGTTCCTGGAGAATACTAAGTACCCTGCGACAAGATTAATTGTTAAATTTTTGTTGTTGTTAAATACTGTCGAGTCCATGCAACTCATGGCGACCCTCTGGATAGCTGTCCTAAATTGTGTTTGGTCTTCAGTCAGGCGGCTCATTGTTGACAGACTGGCACCTGTAGCTGCTGTTATTGTATCAATCCATCTCATTGCTGGTCTTCCTCTTTTGCATTGACCTTCTACCTTGCCAAGCATGATGTCTTTCTTCTAATGATATCTCTCTTCACAAAGTATGAGAGTTTGAAGTCTTGTCATCTGAGCTTCTAAAGAAAGCTTACATTTGATCTCCTCTAGTACTGACTGGTTTGTTTTTCGGGCAGTCCATGGTATATACAGTATCTGTCTCCAGCACCATAATTCGAAGGCATCTTTTTCTCTGTCCAACTTTCACATCCATATGACGTTATTGAAAATGTCATGGCTTGAACAAGTCAAATCTTTGTATGGAGAGACACGTCTCTGCTCTTGAGAATCTTGTCTAGGTCCTTCATAGCCATTCTGCCAAGAGCAATGCGTCATCGGATTTCTTGACTGCTTGCTGCTCTTTTATTGATAGTTGATCCAAGTAGGTTAAGTTGTCTACTATTTCAATTTCTTCTCTATCAACGATGAATTATTGATTTTGCCAGTTTTCGTGATGTCTTCTTTACATAAAGGTGCAGGCCCATGTTAAGACTGTGTTCCTTGATCTTGAGAAGCAAATGTTTCAGATTGTTTTCACTTTCAGTCAGTAATGTGGCATCATCAACATAGCGAAGGTTGTTGATGAGTCTCCCACCAATCTTCACACCTTTGTTGTCCTCATACAATCTTGTTTCTCTGATGATTTGTTCTGCATATATATTAAACAGGTAGGGGGAAAGTATGCAGCCTTGTCGTACACCTTTGCTGATTTTAAACCATTCTGTTTCTCCTTTTTCCATTCGAACTGTTGTTTCTTGATCAATGTAAAGGTTGTGCAAGAGAATGATCAGGTGTTCTGGTATACCCATGCATCTTAATATGGCCCAGAATTTCTCATGGTTTACACAGTCAAAAGCCTTGCTGTAGTAAATAATACACAAATAGATATCCTTTTGGTATTCTTTAGTCTTTTCAAGGATCCATCTCACATCCGCAATGATGTCTCTCGTTCCTCGCCTTTTCCTGAACCCGGCTTGCACTTCAGGTAGTTCTCATTCCAGGTATGGTTGTAGTCTCTGTTGATTAATCTTCAGTAGAATCGTGCTGGCATGTGGGATCAGAGCGACTGTGCGATAATTTCCACAGTCAGTTGGATCATTTTTCTTTAGTATTGGTATATACTGCGACACCCACCGGTTGGGCCAAGAGGCTGGCAGCTGATAGGCGGCCTTACTGTCCTTTAGAATAAAAGTTCTTTACTCTGTAGGAATGAATTGTAGTTGAGGCAGGTGTTAAGGCTTTGCAAGATTTTTATTATTTATACAATGGGGATTTTCAAAGGCACGCGGAGGTTCAAAACACAACAAATGCACTAGGATAACTTTTCCAAATGAAAGGATGAACACAGGAATAACCAGGAGAAATGAAAAACAAAACTTTTCTTCTCTGCTGTTCTCTGCACTGCTCCGTGTGGTCACACACTATACTACAGCAGAACTAAACACAGCTGGTTTCACTTTCACCAAACAACGTCTTCCCAAACTCCGTTACTCTCAACAATGAATACAGCACAGCACTGCTTTCTTCTGAGTCACAGGTAAAAGCTACCTTATTAAAAGGCTTTTAAAACTCTCTCCTGTTTCACTTTCTTACTGGGGTATTCTTGTGAGTTAAACAACAGTCCATTGGTATAGGAAAATCATCACATTCAGGCACAGTGGTTTCTATCTGCATTTCCTCAATGCCATTAGAATTACCAAAGTCTTTCTCATATGTGGGGACTTCTTTTAGCTTCTCTCTCTTTAGAAACTGGTGGAAGTGATCCCACAGCAAGTCAGCCTTTTCAGGTGTTTTGATACTAGGCGTTTGAATCCTCTCACTAGAGAATAGTCTCTGCAGTGCCCCTAATTTAGAAGCTTCACAAACGTCAGAGTTATCTGGTCTGGAGTTTGCAGCAGGTACTAGGCTTTCAATCCAACGTTTCACAGTAGAGGGGGAGGGTTCCAGCTCCTGCTCATTAAAACTAGCCTTTATCTCTTTTGCCAATTTATCAGATATAAAATGGTCAGTTTTATCTTGAGGCTGTTTCTCTGTGTCAGCACTGGTGCTCTTTCCACCTCTCCAATCCTCCCAGCTGTAGCAATTGTTTGACTGGCCTGCCCGGCTTCTCCAAATGTCTGTGCTTTTATCTTTGAATGCTAGCTTTGTCTGAATGCGTGCCTTTCCCTTGGCACCTTCTCTCACACAGGCTGTTCTGCCTGGACTCTCTGGTCTCAGACTCTGGTCTTGGCTTTCTCTTGCCTTCCACCTGGCTCTCTGGATATTTTCCTGACCAGCTTCTTTGTAGGTTCTCCAATCGGTTCTCCCTTCGGTTCTGTCTCCAGGTCTGTAATCAGGTCTCTCTTCGAGTCCCTCCTCGGGTCTCTCTTCCTTCCCTCTGCACGTGGTTTTTAACCTTGGCTTCCTTGTGACCAATCAGAACGGGGGTTAGTCTCCACCCTTGCACTAGGGCGTGGTTTGCTTCCTACAGGGAACTGCCTTTTTCTCTGACATAGGCTGAGTTTTCCTTGTAGCTGTGCATTGTCATCCGTTTCCATGGGGATTTCTGGATTCTCTTCTATGTCCATGTTTTCCATCAGGCTTTCACCATCACAAAACACTGATCTTTTCCAGTCAGTTGGCCATGATGTTATCTTCCAAATTTCCTGGCAGAGCCTTATAAGTATAGTAACAGCTGCATCAGATTGCTGTAATTCTATGGAAATGCCATCAAGGCCTGGTGCTTTGTTCTTTGATAAGACTTTCAATGCTGCTTTGACTTCTTTCATCACCAAATATTAAATTTTACTATTCTTTATTTTCACATTAAGTTAATGTTCATATTTGCTTGTACACCATATGGACTCAAATACACATAAATCTCCCTTGTTTTAACATATAACTGATCTGGTCCTTATCCATTTAGATTTTATATTTTTTTTTCCTACTTGGGTTCCTTCTCCTTAATAGAGCTGGTTTGCCGGAGACTTTGTGTTACCTGCAAGCCATCCCCAAGAAAGTGTTAACTTGAAGTAATACCAAGTTCACCGTGACCATAGCATCAAGTGGAAAAAAATAAAGTTAACGCTTCCCAGGCTGGATGGTTGCATTATTGACAACAATTCGGCTCATGCACGTTACATTACAGGTAAAAAAAAAAAACCTTCTCTCCATGTCTCAACATCATATGTCGTGATATAATCTAGAAAACACTACAACTAACATATTACTTATCTCCCTTCTTGGCTTGCTATTTACTTTACCACTCTAACGCTATCAGCAGCACTACTAGGGTTTCGCTGGTGGCTGCCTGAGGGAGTGAAATTCAGATGCCTATATCGGGAGTAATGTTCATTTTCTTGTCCAACTGTCCTCATCCTAAGGAACACGGCACTGCTTAAAGTCCCATTGCAGAAAATGCAGAGTTTGACATATTCACACTAGCGATATCCCCAGAGTTGGCTTCTAAAATTACTCTAGAGACATCCCTATGCCCTTTTTTGGATGTCCAAAGCACAAATAGGGTTTCCAAGATGACTCCCTTAGTGTTTGGATATAAAAAAGTTGTTACAGGCAGAAGTTTCAAATAAGACCTAATAAAGAAAGAGAAATAGGTAACTTTGTCATGCTTTAAGGTGACAAGGCCTTTGTCCTCCTGTTTGCTGACTCTAGTAGCAATATTTTGATAAATTTAAACACACTGGCAGGAAAAAAAGGATTTCAAGAATTCCGTGACTTTTTTTTCCTTAATCACCTCGCAGCTTTTTAAAATGTCTGAATTCCAAATAAGCGTTTTGTGAAGATTGTTGTACAAGCATGATATATATATATGATCTGAATGATAAATCCTTTACTTGTCCTCAGTTTCCAAGCCCAAAATATTTTTTGGGTGTAGAATGAAAAAGGAAATGCATAAATTGGACCAACACTTTCAAGCACATCCTTTGTCCACTGACTTGAAGAAAACATTTTAAAAATAGAATTGGTGGGATTTTCAGTTAGAGAAGATATGAATTTAGACATTAAGAAGGAAAGGATCAATAGCTACAGTGAATCTGCATTAATTTTACAGTTTAGACCAGAGAATACAGAAATGTGCCATCTTCAAAGATACTCTTACTGGAATATAAGAACATAATGAACAAGTCTTTAGAATTGCCCATACAAAATGCAATCCAATCATTGCCATTAACAGTCAACTTGTGATCTCATGAAAGTCACGATCAATTTCATTTAATTAAAATAACAGATATAATATAGTAGGGTGGACCCACATTTATATCTTTGTTTTACGTGACGCCAGATTTATGGCTATGCTTTATTTGATGGGGAGCTACAAATAACAGCCGTTAAGTTGCCAGAGGGTGAACACAAGATCACAGTAATAAAATTAGACAAGGCAGGACACTGATATATTTGGAGCCCTCCTACAGAAAATAAAGAGAATCATAATCAAAAGCAAATGTTTTCTTTGGCCACTGCAAAAGGACCAGATGTGCTAAAGGATTTTTCCCATTTTTTTGTCTATGGGAAAAAGCTAAGCATGTCTGGTGCTTTGTTTGCTAAATTGTTACTCTGCATCTGAACTTCACATGCTGTGTAAAAATAGCATGAAGGTGTTTGTGATAATCCCTTCAGGATGTGCAGCTACTAAATTAAGACGCCACTTAGATACTGGCAAAGTGGGTTTATGTCCTTGAAAGCTCATGCCTTAATAAACTGGAGAGTCTATAAAGTGCCACCAGCCACTTCACGTTTTACTGCTCCAGACTAATATGGCTATCTTCCTGAAGTTTCCATCACTTAGAATCTAGTCTCTTCTTTGTTTCAAACAAGAAACTTTGCTATATATTTTGCTCTTTTTCTAAAAACAGCTGATCACAACCTAGCTTGACTACAATTTGTCATTAATGAATGTTAACCATGAGCAGAAGATTTTAAGTTTGCATGAGAAATACCACAATTGAAGAATGGGGAAATAAGGTAAAAACAACATTTTACAAATGCATGATTGGTGAAGAAATAAATGATCCATCTGTTTAAGATACTGCCTGTGATCTTGCATGCATAGCAAGGTTATCTTAATAAAGACCACAATTCAAGGATAATGAAAGAGGAAGGAATTGCCTCTTGCTTCCACGATGTCCTTTCAAAGCAAATTGGTCAGCCCTACCTCCTGACACATAATTAAATGCAGTATTATCCAGTATATCAATCCCAAGCGGAATAATTTCCATTAAACACAATACTGCATATTTCATACAAATACTCTTAACAACTCAGGTGTCCTCTGACTCGCTAAATAATAATCTCCAGTCACAGAGCATGATGGAAACTTGATTCAAGCTCGCCTTGTGAGTAATTTAAACTAAGTAGATCCCGTGCTTGACTTTTACATAAACACTCAGAAAATATGATAGCACTTCCAGCCTTGATTTTTATGTTTTCTGATTTATTTGTACCTCAGAAGGATTAACGTAGCTGTTGAACAATGGTATTATGCATGTTCTGAAAACTGATTGAGCCATTTAGGCTCACATGAAAGCTGATATCATTCTGGGTCAGATTGAAATGAGCGAGGCACTCCTCTTTTGAAATATGCAAGAAAATCCATAACCTTGTGTGAAGGTATGCTCCGAGTTCACTCCAAACCTCAGATAAGGGCATATGGCTTTAGTTTGACCTAACAATCATTGCAGAAAAGAAGGCACAACACTGAAGATCCATATTCATCAAGCATTATTTTTTACCTTGTACAAAGTAAAAGTATGCAAAACTTGTTTTACCTTGTATTAAAATAAATGTTGCTGGATCCAAGATGGCACTATATACGAGTATATGAGCAATATGTGAAAGCTCTGAAACCTTTCTTCACAATGGTCAAATATAAGAGCTGAGTGAAGGTATTTTTACTTGAGCACTTACAGATTCTTTAAAGCAAACTACTATGGCATCTTAAGGGCAATTTTATTTATTTGTTGGTTAACATTTTTATTCCACTAAATCCATCATTCGGAGCAGATTACATCAGAAACATTAGAAATGTATGAGTAGACCAGGCTTTGACAAATTTTCTTGGAAACTAGGAGCCAGCTGCTGGAAACCTAAGGTCGCAGTGCATACCCCGCCCTCCAAAAAGGTGTATCACAGTTACTTTTTTAGGTTTTAGGGCCTGATTTACTAAGACTGTTTTCCATTTTGTATGGGAAAAAGCTTAAAAAAAAATCAAACTCTTAATCAGCTACTGCACAGCACCAACAGAAAGCCGTGGCCAATGCTCCATATCCTCCCTTACCCAACCCTCACTGTTTTAAGCTACACCTGTGTATGAGTGTGGTGCGGAGATGGGGTGCCTGCATGTCTGTGTGATACAGAGGAGGGGTGCCTGCATGTGTGTGAGTGTGTGCATTTGTATGGTGTGGAAATGGAATGCCTATGTGTGTGTGATGGGAGATGGGTGCCTTTTGCACAGATAGATGAGTTTCTATCTCTTCACTCTCCAACCCTTTGCATTCTTCCCCTCTTCACTCTAACCCCTCTTCTGATGTCCCTCTCCTATCCTCCATCTCAGTTTCCCTTCCCAGCTTCTCCCCTTCAACCCTCCCCCCTACCCCCGCATACTCTGCCCACCATTCCCCTCACCCTCACTGGTCAACAAATTTTACAGTGAAATTGCAAAGTTGGCTCTAGTTTTTTTGTAATCTACAAGAATTAATGTTTACATCACGAAATGCATGTCAATAGTAAATATAATGGGCCTTCGGTTAATACCTGTAAAAAACCAAGTCATAGACTACTTCTTAGATTTTTTTGCCTGTCTCTTGTACAGCTGTTCGGGAGCTTCTCTGGGGAGTGTCCAGCAGTAGTCAGCCAGCATTGTAGTGGACCATTTTCCCTGGTATCTTTGCTCCATCGTTGCGATAGCCTGGTGAAAACGTTCACCCTGTTCATCACTAACCATACCAAAGTTGTCAGGAAAGAAATCGAGATGGGAAGCAAGGAAATGGATCTTTAGAGACATATTGCAGCCAAGTTTCTGATACTGCATCAGTATGTCTTCTACTAGTTCCTTGTAGTTTTCTGCCCTAACATTCCTGAGAAAGTTTGTTGACACTAGGCGAAAAGCATTCCATGGTTGCTTCGCATCACCCTGCAGCAAGTTGTTGAACCGGTCATCTTTGAAGATCTCTCGAATCTGAGGACCCACAAAAACTCCCTCTTTTAATCTTTGCTTCGCTGAGTTGAGGGAATTTTTCATGCAGGTATCGGAAAGCTGGCAATGTGCAGTCCATGGCTTTCACGAAGTTTTTCATCAAACCTAGTTTGATGTGAAGGGGTGGTAGCAGGATTTTGTGAGCCTCAACCAGAGCTGGGTGCTGGATATTCTTCTCTCCGAATGTTACATTTTGTCTGCGATTCCATTCCTTCCGCAAGTAGTGCCAATCCCTTGCTCGGCTATCCCACTCACATAAGAAACACATGTATTTTATATATCCCTGCTGCAGTCCTATTAAAAGGGCAACTACCTTCAGGTCACCACAGAGGTGCCAGCTGTACTTGTTATAGTTAATGGAAGTCAGTAGATGCTTTAAGTTATCGTATGTCTCTTTCATGTGGACGGAATGTGCTACTGGAATAGATGGAAGACAGTTTCCATTGTTCAAAAGCACAGCCTTCAGACTCAGTTTCGAAGAGTCTATAAATAGTCTCCAGTCTTGTGGGTCATGAGTGATTTTTAAGGCACTCATGAGGCTTTCAATATCGGAACAGAATACCAGATTACTTTCCTTTCTGACTGCGTATAGTACACTGCTGACGTCAGATGGCTTCAGCAGCCGTCTGGCAGCAGTATTGCATTGCATCAGAAAATGATGCAATCAACTCTGGATGATGTGTGCATGCTGGTATTATGCAATGTGATGCAATATTACATCATTCAAGGCTTATTTGGGATGTTGTTGATGTCCTACTGGATAAATTTACACGGTGAAACATCAAAAATGAACTACATGCAATATTTTCAAAACGAGACCCAATAAAGTTTTTTTAATGTTATATTCGTGTTCAGCTCACCAAGATACTACAGATTAGGGCCTTTTAAAGTCAGTAACAATTTCAGTGTTGACCAGTGTTACAAAACCTACTGTCGATTTAAATTTATTCAGTCAGTGGAGCAGACTCTCCCCCTCTCAACTTTTTTTTTTTTTTTTTTTTTTTTTACAGGCCTGGAGACAAGACCCTCCTGGCTGACCTTTTTAGCATTTCTGCCCGCAGGGGATGGGATCACCACAGGCAGCTACCGATGCTCCCGGCCGCGATCAAATGCTTCTGGTCCATGTGTCTGAGCCCCAGGCCCAGGTCCAATTTTTGGTCGCCATGGTAGACTTTGACCCAAATACCTGAGAACATAAATGAGTCAACCTTCTTTTGAAAAGTCAATAGGTCAGTCTCTCTGCGGATCTGATCAGGCAATTCATTCCAGAATGTAAGACCGTCAACTGAAAATGCTTGCCTGGTTTTCATTCCTGTGACGTAATGAAGAGAAAGGATGATTAAAAGGTTTCTTTGGGAGGGTCATAAGGAACATCGATTGTGGGAAACAATTAGTAAACACAGTCCCACAGGGGTTAAGTTGTTTTGGGCCTTAAACAATAAAGTTACTGACTTAAATTCAACATGCTCTTCAATGAGAAGCCAATGAAGGGATTGTAAAAAGGGGTTATGTATTTTTTCCGAGACTACCCTAGAAATAAATGAACAACTGGATTTTGTGCAAATTGTAGAGCCTTAATTTAAAAAGTAGGCAGACTGAAATAGAGGACATTAAAATAGGCTAGCAACATAAAAGACGCTGGAAAACAGTGTGAAAATCTGAATCGGGGATCAAATTCTTTAGTCACACAACATCTGGAACTTGTTGAAAATTTATCTTGTCATGTTTCTTATATGGGGCTTCACTAACAAATATGACTCCAAGGTAATACCTAAGTAACACACTTCACAGACAACTGGGGTAGATTTTGATCTCCAGAGAATGTTTTGGAAGCATTAAGGGCAAGTTTATTAAACAACATCTAACAATCAATCTGAGTTAAGTAGTAGAAAATCTTGACAAAAGGAATGCCTACCAAAATCCAGATGGGACATACAGCATAATATCATCAGCTACACTTGAAAGTTTACATCACATTTCCATAATAAAGTGCATAGGGGTTGCATGTAAATACTGAAGAGGGTGACAGACAAAGCTGCCCTATGGCACCCACAAGAGATAGAGTACCTAGTAGAGACTACGTCCAAGCTTTACCTGGTAGATGTCAATCTCCTCAAAAGTACTGGAGGGGACACTGTATAAGAGTGTCCAAATATATAATTACAAGCTCGACCATTGTTCATCTCCTGCAAAACAGAGTCAAAGAGTGATACCAAAAGGGTTTCAGTACCGTGAAGAGGACAAAACCCTTATTGATTATCATCTAATATTCCATTACATTCCAAAAAGTAATGTAACTGAGTTAATATTGCTTGCTCAATTGGGCAGTAATTTGACAAGTCAGTCTGGCCTAAGTATGGATTTTTCAACATCAGTCGGACACTTGTGCATTTTTGCACAGATGCTATGACGTTGTCATTCAGAGAAAAGGATACTAACTGAGTTAAGAGTGGAGCAATTTGATCCCACATGACTTTCATTAAAGCCACTCAGAAAAGTATCTACACACAAACACAGAATTCATTTTCTTTGGGAAGCCTTTATTGTTCTTGATCGTGACAGAGGCAAATTTCTTCCAACTATGAAAAGACTTAGGCATCTCATCAGTAATGCATGGAACAGTACAGGAAATAATGCTAGCAGTAATCTTCTTGACTATATCAGCATGAAGAATGCTAAAGGTTGGGCACTGAGGGTAATCTCAATCTGCGAGCCTCATTCAGGCTGCAAACAATCCCGTAGATTTTGAGGATGATTTAGCGCCCCTTCAAGTTGTTCTGAAAAAAAGGCCATCTTAGGGGCTCTTTTACTAAAGTGCACTTTGCAGTTAATGAGCGATTAGGCAAGTATTAATTGCACACTAGGGCCAGCAATAACAGTTCTGTGCAGGCATGACAGTTAATGCATGCCAATTTTTGCACAAACTGCCAATCATGCATTAGGGTGTTGAGTGGAGAGTGGACGTGGTGAGCACATTGCAGTTAGCATGGGGGTACATATCAATTAGCATGGGTTTGCCACTGAAATGGTGGTGTTGGGTGCATCTGCGGTATTTGTACCACGCATTAGGGTATGCATCCATGCATTAATGATAGGTTTTTGAACTTAATGCACATTTAGCAAAAAAACTAACACAAGCTGATAGGATTTTAATTGATTAAGATAAGCCTCTTTCTTAAAAGACGTGAGGCCCTTCCTCTACACATCTTCCTTTCGCCTTAAGATATGATTAAGATATACTAGGTCACTTATGGGAGTAAAAGAGTAGCCTAGTTAGAGAAACAGCCTAGTACCCAAAGATAAGGGTTTGATTCCTACTGGCACTCCTTGTGAGCTTGGGCAAGTTTACCCTCCATTGCCTCGGAAGAAAAGGCCTGGCAGGGGCTGTTAGGTCACTTGAGTCAGCAATGACTTGACGGCAGTTTAAAAAAAAAAAGTAATTTGTCAGGGTGCAATATGGATACATGAAGACTTTAATTCAACTGCAGAAACAACCTGTTCAGTAATGCCATCTATCTTTTCAAACCATATGGTTAACAGATCATCAACAGAACCATAGGCAGTCTCGAGTTCTGACTCAACATTTACAGAAAACCACTTATCCTTAAAGATGAAAAGGTTGAAGAACTTTTGTTTCCTGATCTTACACAGGGTATGGCTAACGCGGTCAATTGGGCTCATCAGATTAATCTGAAAATTTAGAAGTTCATGGTCAGACCTCCAAGGATAGATCAACAAGTTTATGTTTATACAACTGTTCAGGCATAAAGACCATATCAAGTACGTGCCCCTAATAATGGGTCAGCACTGTTACAATTTGCCACAACTGGAGGGAGGACATATTAGCCAGAAATTCATCTGCTACATTAAGAAGACATGAATCAGTGTGCAAGTTGAAATCACCCAACACTATGGTCTTATTAAAATCAATTCTAGTTTTATCAATATCTTAAAAAATTCAACCACAGTAGAAGGAACATTCTGAGTGGGGCAGTACATCAATCATAAATTCCAATGAGTGGAGGATAATACAATCATTTCAAAGAAGTGGAGGAGTAGCCTAATGGCTAGAGCACTGGCTTGGGAACTACTAGCACTCCTTGTGGCATTGAGCAAGTCACTTAACTCTCCATTGCCTCAAAAATCCAAGTAATCAATTTCCCTGTTTAATGTACATTACCAAGTTTAAGTTACAACATAAAACGCTTTGACTGACATGATAAAGCGGTATAAAAAGTCTGTTTAAGAAAGAAATCACTGTGCTCTATAACAACATTCTTAAAAACCAAAGTATCATTATACAAAACTAGGATGCATCCTCCATACTTAAATGATCAAGACTGCCATTCACACCTGTAGAGTTGGGGACATATCTGATTTTAAAGAACTGCATCATCAGGGATTAGCCATGTTTCAATAATGCAAACAGGCATATCCTGAATCTTTAACAATATCATATCTAAGCAAAATCTTGTGTCTTACAGATCAAGCTTTCATTAACAAGAGGTTCATTACAGCAGGATTAGTTGATCTCACTCCACTGGAGCAAACAATTGTTTTAAAGCAAGGAGCAGTGATTAGATCATACAAAATGTAATGACCTATATTTATTTATTTATTTATTTATTACAGGCTCTTATATACCGCTCTATTCAGCATCAGCGCGGTTCACAATATAACAACAGACCAGAACAACAAACTGTTTGGTTTTACAGAGAACAAGGTCAGAGAACTTGGATAAAACATGGGACGTCATTACTGCAACTATTTACATGAGTATTTACAAGTATACACAACAGGATTTGTTATTAGTTATAGGGTAAGGATCGAGATTGGTTAGCTGGTCAAGTAATATTGGGGGAAAGGTGGGATTTGAGAGCCTTTCTAAAAAGGGATAGATCAGTGATAGCACGAATCTCTGGAGGTAGGGCGTTCCAGCACTTAGGGGCATAGAATCTGAAGGCCCTGTTAGATGTCGTTGATAGGCATTTTGTCGCTGCTTTAGGGATAACTAGTGCATTTGTTGATATCGTTCTCCTGGATCTATTGGGTGGAACAGTCTGAACGAGGTCTACTAGAGAGGAAGAGGTGATGATTTTAGTGGCCTTGAAGGTTAGTAGTAATGTTTTGAACAATATTCTGCCATGTATGGGGAGCCAGTGGAGTTGCTCTAGGATGGGTGTTATATGGTCCCTTCTTGATGCTCCGTAGAGGACTCTAGCAGCGGTATTCATGGCGAGTTGCAATGGGTTTAATGTGGAGTGTGGGAGGCCTTGGAGAATGGCATTAGCATAGTCAAGGTGTGGTAGGGTTAAGGCTTGAAATATCGTCCGGAAGTCATCAGGATCAAGCAGGGGGCGAAGATGGCGGAGTGTCCGGATCTTGAGGTAGATGGCTCTGACTACGTTGGTTATATGTAGTTTCAAATCCATGCGCTGGTCCAAAGTGACTCCAAGGTAACGAATGGAAGGTTTGGATTGGAGCTCAGCTTCTTTGACCTTTATATGGGATGGGGGGGGTGAAAAGTGGGTCTCTAGTGATGAAAAGAACCTCGGTCTTTTTGTGTTGAATTCGGAGGTTCTGGGATTGAAGCCATTCAGATACTGCATCAAAACATTTGGCTAGCGGGGAAAGGTCCATATGGGCTGTGGAGAAAGGCATGTATAGAAGGATGTCGTCAGCGTATATCAAGCATTCAACATTGAAGGACCTAATGATATTGCAAACAGGCTGTATGTATATATTGAAGAAGAGTGAAGATAGGGATGATCCTTGTGGTACGCCTTGTTTTTGGTGGTAAGGTGCGGATGTTGCGGTTCCTGAGGTAACGTACTGCTTTCCATAGAAAATAGGAATGGTATTAACCAAGGATAAATATATATTCACAAGTATAGGATACCAATAAGTCTCACAGGCTCTTTCGAGAGGCTTAGGAAAGGGGTGATAGAAAGAGACATCACCCTTTTGCTCACCCCCGTTTTTGTGAGCTGCAATGGTGAGCTGCTAGCAGTCACCACTGCTTTCAAATGTGGCTTGAGGCCAGAGCCTTGAGTATGACACTAGACAGGGGCGGAGCCACTTGAGTATTGAGCTCTCAGAGACTGCACAGCAATCAGACAGCAAGTAGGTGGCAACAGTTCTAGAGCAGGAAGTATAAAATCTGAATTCTCCATAGACAGCTGTTTGGTTGTCTGTCTTGAATAGATTGCAAGCTCTGATGAGCAGGGACAGTCTTTTACATGTGACTGTACAGTGCTGCATATGCCTTGTAGCGCTATACAAATGATCAGTAGTAGTAGCAGACGGGTACTTTAGTGGCTCATGGTCACCGCTGCATTCAAATGTGGCTTGGGGTTGGAGCCTCAAGTATGAAACTGATTGTGGGCTTGAGCCACTTGAGTACTGAGCTCTCAGAGACTGCACAGCCATCAGACAGCAGGCAGGAGAAAGGGGTTATAGTGCAGGAAGTACAGCTCCTGAATCCTCTGGGGGCAGGCACTTTAGTTACTAGTGATCATTGCTACATTCAAATGTGGCTTGGGGTGCAGCCTCGAGTCTGATGCTGGTTAGGAGGTGGAGCCACTTGAGTACTAAGCTCTCAGAGACTGCACAGCAATCACAGCAAGCAGGTGGCAGCGATTCTAGTGTAGGAAGTACAGCTCCTCAGTCCTCCAGGGACAGGAACTTCGGTAAACTGTGGAATGTACAGCAAACTGTGGGTTATTTTAGTCATTAACTCACATACGTGGCTGCATATGCATATTAATGATCTTTTATAAAATACCAACCAGCATAAAAGTACATGCAATGCTTCATGGCACATATTTTGCTGGTGGCCATGTTCGTGGGCAGGGTTTGGTCACAGCATGGGCAAAGCACCCAAGTACATGTGTGGATTATAAAATACTATAATTTTTTGCTCATTCTTGAAAAATCTAGGTATGACATTTACTTTAGTGCAAATGTCCTTGCCTTAAGGTTTGATTTCTGCCATTTAGGCTAATATTTTATACAGACAAGTAGACATTTACTTGTTTTTATAAAATAAGCTTAACATAGGTGCCTTAAAAAGTGCTTTAACTAGGCACTTCCAAATAAAATTACCCTGCACATGTACAGTGTCTTTCTGGTGTGAAGTTGCAGTAAACGCATCCATTATCAAACTGGTATGAGTGCAGCATCTCAGTTGAATCTAGAAAGTCCCAAAAACAAAGTGACTCCCCCCCTCACCAGGCTAAGGGATGTGCAGCATTCAAGCAGGGGTGCTGACACATAATGTCTGTAGATCAAAGGATCCTATATGCTTTCCTATTAGTGAGAACCCTAGAACATGGAGTTATTGAGGAGAGCAGATCTGGAAAGTCAAGCGTGGATGAAGGTTTGATTCCAGGATGGACCAGGGGAGAGAAGAATGGGAGAAAATGTGGGGAACTGACTTGATGGGATTAACTTATCACAGAAGGGTCTGAATTGATCAAGATTTCTCCAATAAAGTTTGCAATAGTAACTTTGGACTCACTGTGGCTGGGAATTGTCCATCTTGAGACTTTGGTTTCCTAAAATATTGAAGTTATGTTTGGTAAGCTACAGTCACATGAACTTAAACAAGAATCTAATAGAGTGGTCCATACAACTAGGGTTACTATACTAGAAAAATGTACAGATGAAGAGCAGGCTTTTCAGCACAGAGTAGGTTATCAGTCTATTATAAATTGGAATCTTTTGAAAATGAGTTCTAAAATTTGTGTTTCTTGAATTTCCCAATAATCTGTATAAATATGTTTAGGAAACATCTTAGGAAAATACATACAATTGGAGTGGAGGAGTGGCCTAGTGGTTGGGGCAAGGTACTTCAGGCTAGAAGGTCAGGGGTTCAAATCCCACTAGAGGACAGCAACCTTGGGCCAGAAGGACTGGGGTTTCTAGTCCCACAGGTGCTCCTTGTGGTCTTGGGCAAGCCACTTAACCCTCCATAGCCCATGTTCCCTGTAAAATAGTTATCTCCAAGTTATAATGCCCTGTTCAATGTAATTTCAGTTTGTTCAATGTAAACCACACTGATGCAGAATAGTGCAGTATATAAGAGAATATAAATAAAAATAAATTAGAGGTAATGCCACAACATTCCATCTGGGAGATGTGTCGCTGCATCTTTGTTCAATTGGATGTAACAGTCTTTTTTTTTGGACAAGGTTATGATGGAGAGACTGGAAGGGCTACTTTGTTGGCCACCTTTGTCTCTGAGCAAGACAGTAATAGGATTGTATGTTTGTCTTTTTGAAATAAGTTGAATTCTTTTTTGGATCACAGATTATGAATGTTTCCTGACATATCAAGAGTGACTCAATCTTGATGGAAAATTATTTTAGAGATGTTCCAGGATTCTTAGATTCTAGGAGCAGAAATGTTTTGGAAATTTCTTTGTAAATGTTTGATAACATTTGAGCATTCTAGGGGTCATTTTATAAAGTCATTTTCAGGCAGAATTGGCCACATGAGTGCACAAATGGCCTCTGATAAAATGCTAACTGGCATAAAAATATGCATATTGGCATGAATGTGCATACTTTGCCTAGGCACTGCATAGGTATGGTCTGGGCAGAGACAGACAGGATTTGCAAGTATGTGCACTATGAAACACCTTCATATACCTACATTCTTGCATACTTTACGCCTATTCATTTACAGCTTCTACAAGAGCAGGTGCCAATGTCTGCACTTCTTTTCAAGGCACAATCTCTGCTACTCATGCTATTATTTTAAGTAAACTCTTACTTGTTTTTATAAAACAGGCTTAAAATAGGCACATTTTGGCTGCTTTAACCTGGATGCCATTATAAAAGGTGAAATTAGACTTACCTGCTAATTGTTGTTCCTTAAGGAACTCCAGTCTAGTCCCGAACCTTAGAAGTTGTGTACATCCTCTCGCAGCTTGGAGACTGAGCATGTCACAATCTTGCTGACACCAGTATAAGTAATCCAGGGACCGCCTCCTTGCTCCAGTACCCTATTGACAAAGCAGACTCACCAGAGCAATAATTAAGTAACTATAAACATTCAAAACTGTAAATAAGTGGCAACCCAAGCCATGAACTAAAGGAGAAAAATTCCCCCTATTTTTTTTTACTTGTACTCTAATCTTAACACAGAGGAAAGTACCCCCTCCGTTCCGCATTTTCCCCCCTGAACTAACGACTCACTCCGCACAGTCGCAGACCGGCAATACTATTTCCTTTACTTCAGGGTGTCGTCAGCAGCCAAGATCAGGGAGGAATGCGGGACTAGACTGGAGTTCCTTAAGGAACAACAATTAGCAGGTAAGTCTAATTTCACCTTCCTTAGCGTCCCTCCAGTCTAGTCCCAAACCTTAGAAGATATAACAGAGCAGTAACACCTTAACGGGAGGGCCCTGCTAGACCAGCCTGAAGCACCACCGCTCCAAAACTAGAGTTCCTCTCTGCTTGAACATCAATCCTGTAATGCTTCACAAACGTATGCAATGACAACCACGCCGCTGCCTTACAGATTTCCACTGCCGGCACCAAACTAAACTCCGCCCATGAAGCAGCTTGTGCCCTTGTCGAATGCGCTTTCAAACCCTTTGGGACCACCCTACCTCTCAACAGATAGGCTCAAGCTATCATTTCCTTAATCCACCTAGCAATAGACGACTTAGACGCCTGCTCACCTCGCTTCGAACCACCAAATGACACAATCTGTCGGTCCTACGAAACGATGCTGTCCTCTGCAAATACTTTAAGGCTCTGCCAACATCTAACCTATGTAGTTGAACCCCATCCTTGCCTTTCCTTGCCTTCTGAAACACTGGCAACGACACCACTTGATTCACGTGAAAAGACGACACTACCTTCGGTAAAAACGAGGGCACTGTCCTCAACACCACTTTGTTGACCTCAAAAACCAAAAAAGGCTCTCTACACGACAATGCTTGCAACTCTGAAATCCTCCTAGCCGAAGAGATAGCAACCAAAAACACCACCTTTAGGGTAAGGTCCTTCATTGTCGCCTTCGCTAAGGGCTCAAATGGTTCCCGAGCCAGCGCCTCCAGGACTACTTTCAAATCCCAGACGGGAACCGATACCCTGCGCGGCGGCCTCAAAAGCAAAGCTGCTCTCAAAAATCTCTTTACCTCTGGATGCGTTCCCAGTGACCTCCCCTTTACCTTTCCTCGATAACAAGAGAGCGCTGCCAACTGCACTTTAAGAGAAGCTGCCGCCAGCCCTTTATCGAAACCATCCTGCAAAAATGACAACACTTGCGGTACCGACACCCCTAACGCCCTAATCTGCCTGTCATCACACCAAGCTTTAAAAATCCGCCAGATCCGGATATACGCCAACGAAGTGGACCTCCTTCTAGATCTTAAAAGCATTGCAATCACCTCAGACAAGTACCCCTTGGCTCTTAACCTTGCCCTTTCAAGAGCCAAGCCGTAAGCAAGAACCGATCCACCTGCGGCATTGTTAACAGACCCTGCGACAGCAGGTCCTTCCTTATCAGTAGCCTCCACGGGGACTCCACTAGCAGCCGCATTAAGTCTGCATACCAAGGCCTCCTTGGCCAGTCTGGTACCACCAGAACTATGAGCCCCCTGTGTCTCTCTATCCGCTGCAACACTCGCCCTATCAGTACCCATGGTGGGAAAATATATAGAAGCTGCTCCTCCGGCCACCTTTGTATCAGGGCATCCAGCCCTTCTGACATCTTTTCTCGTCGCCTGCTGAAGAATCTTTCCACTTTTGCTGATGCGCACGTCGCCATGAGGTCCATCACCGGAACTTCCCAGCGTTGCACCAGCAAATTGAACACCTCCTGATTGAGTACCCACTCTCCTGAGTCCACCTTTACTCAACTCAAAAAATCGGCGGTCACATTGTCCACTCCCGCTACATGTGCTGCTGGTAAAGCTTCAAGATGCAACTCAGCCCACTGGAGTAACTCATCCGCTTCCTCCTCGAGGGCCACACTGCTTGTGCCGCCTTGCTGATTGATGTAAGCCACCGCCGTGGCGTTGACCGACAACACCCAGACAGCATTCCCCCCCAGCCACCGCTGAAGGGCCCTCAGAGCTAAAGTGACCGCTCTCAACTCTAACCTGTTGATTGACCACGTCCTCCCCTGTTCTGTCCACTGGCCCTGCACAAAATGCCCTTCTTAGTGCACCCCCCAGCTGAACAGGCTTGCATCGGTCGTTAATGCCTTCCAGACTGGAGACTCTAGAGGCATCCCTTTTCCAGACACCCCGGAGCCAACCACCACTGCAGAGACTGTCTTGCCTCCGGCGTACAGACCAGTCTCTTGGACAACTGATCGGAATGATATGACCATCTTCTGAGCAGAGACCTCTGCAATGGTCTCATGTGAGCTCTGGCCCACGGCACCACCTCTAGCGTGGCTGCCATCGTCCCCAGTATCTGCAAGTACTGCCACGCTGAGGGATCCTGCTTGCTCAGGAAGATGTGAACTAGGCTCCTTAATTTGTTGATTCTTAGCTGCGGCAGGTACACCCTACCCTTGTTCGTGTCGAACCGAGCCCCCAGAAATTCCAAGTTCTGCGACGACTGCAACTTGCTCTTCGCTAGGTTCACCACCCAACCCAGCAATTACAAAAACTGAACCACTCGTCTGGTCACCACTATGCTCTCTTCTTCCGACTTTGCTCTGATCAGCCAGTCGTCCAGATGCACCAATACTCCTTCCTATCGCAACGCTGCTGCCACCACTACCATGACCTTGGTGAATGTCCTTGGAGTAGTCGCTAATCCAAACGGCATTGCCTGGAACTGAAAATGTCCCATGGGCACCGCGAAACGAAGAAACCTTTGATGTTCTGCTCTGATCGGAATGTGTAGATACGCCTCCGAAAGATCTAGCGCCGTGAGATACTCTCCTTGCCGAACCGTCATTATCACTGACCACAATGTTTCCATGCGAAAATGCGACACCCTGAGGCATCTGGTTACTCTTTTGAGGTCCAGAATAGGCCTCCAGGTGCCCTCCTTCTTTGGCACTACGAAATATATGGAGTATCGACCGCAGCCGTACTGATCTTCCGGTACTGGTACCACCGCCCTTACCGCTAGTAGCTTCCCCAAGGTCTCCCGCGCCTCTGCCCATTTTGCTTGAGTCCTGCAGGGAGACTGTACAAACGCATCTCCCACTGGACGTTGAAACTCGAGCGCATAACCTCTTTGCACGATTTCCAACACCCACTGGTCTGAGGTAATTTGGGCCCATGCTGGAAAGAACTCCCTTAAACGACCTCCCAGGGGAACGATTCCAGCCTGGACCCCCCTCGCATCATTGCGGTTTCTTAAGGCTTGGGGGGGAGGAGGAGGCGGTCCCAAAACCTCTGCCTGCTCCCATAAAACCCCAAAATCCCAAGGCTCTGTACTGAAAACGGTCCTCTCTGAAACTGACCAAACCTTGATTGTCGAAAACGCTGAAACTCTCGCTGCTGACTTCTCGAAGGTGTCCCCGGACGCCATAGCTTCTGCTTATCTTCTGGCAACCTGCCCCCCTTGGACTCTCCTAAATCCTTCACCAACTTCTCCAGATCTTCCCCAAAGAGAAGTTTACCTCTAAAGGGGAGCTTCCTTAGCCGGGCTTTAGACGCCGCATCTGCCGCCCAATTACGCAGCCATAAGGACCTCCTAGCAGCCACAACAGACGCCATACTCTTTGCTAATCCTCTTATAAGATCGTATTGACTATCCGCCAAATACGCGGCTCCTGATTCCAACCCAGCTGCTTCCTCAGCTGCCTCTTCTGCCTGCAAACCCTTCAGCCTTTGGGCCCATCTTAGGCACGCCCTTGCCACCCAAGCCCCACAAATCGAAGCTTGCATGGAAAGAGCATTAACCTCAAATACCTGCCTCAACAGCGAGTCTAACTTCCTATCCTGGGTATCCTTAAGAGCTGCACTACCCTCTACCGGAATAGTAGTCTTCTTAGTCACCGACGAAATAGCTGCATCCACTCTCGGAGCTCTAAATAGATCCTTATCCGCCTCTTGCAACGGGTACAGCTGATTCAACACCCTGGAACCCTTGAGGCTAGCCTCAGGCGTATCCCATTCTTCCTGAATCATTTCCTTAAAAACTCTATGAATCGGAAACACCCTCTGAGACTTCCGTACCGCCTGCAATAATGGATCCTCCAATGAAGTATCCACCCCCTGCTCCGCGGTCGGCATATTCAATGCCTTCATAGTTTCTGCAATGAGCGCAGCCAGCTCCTCTCTCCTGAATACCCTGACAATCCTTGACCGGTCTTCAGGTTCGGCCAACTCTCCTTCCTCCAACTCTGGGTCCCCATCCGAGCCCTCCAAGACCTCTGACTGCTCCTCTAGGACTCCGTCCAGGTCTGCTCTGTCCTCCGACAACCTGGCCCTTTTAACTGGGACGCCACCCGACGCCTTGTCCAGTGGCGCCCCCTTTCTTTTGACCCCCATGGAATTCTCCACTCCACCGGCCATATCACTGCCAGCCCTGCCAAGGATCTGCTGTAGCAGCTCTAAAAACTGCTGTGAAAAAATGGCCCCTAGACCTCCCTGCACGGAAGCCTGGGCCAGCGGGACCTCTGGCGCTGACGACGGACCTGGCATCGGCTCTTGCAGTAACGCCAGAGGGTCCAGGGAGTCCTCCGCCCCCAACACCCCCTTAGCCCCTTCCGCCTCACACCGCACCTCCATACCTGATAGCGCCACCTCGTGTGCACACCCCCTGCAACCCCTGCCTCCGAAATGGTCCCTCTCCGGACCCCACACAAGAGGCAGTGAGGCCCTTTCTTTTTTTTTTTTTACCCAATAACTCACACTGCCATCAGATACTCTCAAGCCCCAGTTCTTCCCCGCGTAGTAACCTGCCGAGGCACTGAAACCTGAAAACGGCACAACTCCCTGTTTCTTTCTTGCCTCTATCTGCCTTAACATATCCACTACCTTTTTTTTTTTTTTAAACCAATCCTACTTAATGATTCCTTCAGTGAGTCCCTGACCCCTAGGCTCACACCTCGTACCACTGCTTGGAGACTGAGAACTGGAGCAAGGAGGCGGTCCCTGGATTACTTATACTGGTGTCAGCAAGATTGTGACATGCTCACAAGCTGCGGGAGGACGTACACAACTTCTAAGGTTCGGGACTAGACTGGAGGGACGCTAAGGAATTACCCTCACTAAGTATACGTTCTGTGACCCTTTACAATGGAAAATGTGTCTTGATTCTAAAAGCTTATCCAGATTAGATAATGGTAGAAACCTAAGAGGCAGTGAGGGACAAGAGGAACTTGGAAGTTCTTCAATATCTCTCTCTGTTTATGATAAAGTAAATAGATAGTTGACCTCTAGTTGTTTCTGCTTTGTATTTCCAGCTCTCATATTTTTCTTTTTCTTGGATCCCTGTAGTTTGTGGGCTGGATATGAGATGCACATTTATTTATCTTCTCTTTTAATTTTATAGGCATGTATATCTCTGGTTTGTATGTCGTGCAAAGTTTCTTGAGCTTGTTATTAAACTTTCTAAATAAAAAATGTAAAGTGTTTTGCTCAAATATTATTTAAATGCAATTTCAGTTTAAACAGCAATCTACTCTGGACAAGAATCAAATGTTTTTGATTTCCACAAACAGATGCCAGACAAATTGTTAAAATAGTTTATCATCATATTATGAATCTGAAATAAGTCAGATTAGAAAGTTTACACTCACTTACTCATGATCACATAACTCTTTTCACTATCTGTTAAGGATTATTTATGTTAACCTTATTTTGACTACATTAGTTTTTTATTTTTTCAGTTATGTGCTTTCCATTTTTGGAACCATAGAAACATAATTATGAATCTTGCATGGAGTAGGGGCAAATAGGAACTCAAATACTTAAATGAGAGAATTTAATTAATATCTGCAACTTACATAAAGCAGGAAAATTCCCAAAGATATTTATACATGAAAATGAGCTATTTGAAAATGACCCATCCTCTCTGTGGGGTCAAAAAAATTAACACAAAACATTGAATGCATACATTTACAGTGAACTGTCTTGGACTAATGATTCTGACTGTGAGATCCAAGAGTTATGGAGTTTTGAAATCTGAGAGATATTGCTGAAAACATCCATAGAAATAGAAAAACCCTGTAAAAAGGCTTAAAAGGCAATTAGACATATTTCTCCACGCATTTATGCAAAGTGTACACTTAACCCTCCATTGCCTTAGTACGAACTTAGACTGTAAACCTTCCAGAGACAAGGAAATACCTAGTGTACTTGAATATAATCTGTCTTGACCTGGAAAGGCCTGAGCTAAATGTTATGTGTTAAGTGCTGTCGAATCGGTATAGACTCATGGGGACCCTCTGAATAGTTGTCCTAAACTGTGTTTGGTCTTTATTCAGGTGGCAAGTTGTTGATAGAGTGGCATCCATAGCTACTGTTATAGTAGCGATCCATCGCATTGCTGGCCTTCTTATTTGTCATTGACCTTCAACGTTGCAAAGCATGATTTTTTTTTTTATGATCTTTCTCTTCTCATGATGTGACCAAAGTATGAAAGCTCAGGTTTGATCTCCTCTAGTGCCAACAGGTTTGTTCTTTGGGCAGTCCATGGTATACAAAGTATTGTTCTCCAGTGCCATAATTTGAAGGCTAAATAAATGCAAATTCATAATACATTGGGAGAAAACACTATGACATGCAGAGGTAATTGACCGCATTGCCCTCCTACATGTCCACGAATGACGATTTCGACCTATCTGTCGCTCCAGTACCATGGTCAGACCATAGCCTGATAGTATTCACAATACCAGCACATCAAGATCCATCCAATAATACAACAAAACGAACATCAACAAACACCACTCGCTTCAGACCGCTCAACGAAGAAGAAATTAAGAAAAACATACTTCCAATACTCAAACAACCGTCCTCCAACATCAACGACATAGTTTCTACATGGAATGAAACCATCAACCAATACGCCACTATACCACCAGCATGCAAAGACCCAACAACGAAGAATAATGTAGTCAATAGACCATCTGCACCATGGTTCTCTCAGGAACTAAGGAAGTCTCGTACAATATTGAGGAACCTCGAAAGAAAATGGCGTAAATCTCACAACCCAACAGATCAACAAATATATTTAACCCACCTTCAATCCTATCGTGAAACAATATGGGACACAAGAAAAACCTACCACTCCAAACTCCTTAACCGCTCCCTAAACAAACCCAGGGAGCTATTCAATATAGTAAAGTCATTAACCAAAGAACCTGCTCCACCTCAACAAGAACCCATACACCCTCAGAAGTATGCCAATTTCATACAATCTAAAGCTATCAGAACAACAACCTCCTCACCACAAAGTCCTCCGACATCACACACCTCCTCATCCCAAAGTCCACTACAGCAACAAGGACAACATTTCCCTCTCTTTCAGCTCCCCTCATCACTCCTTCAACTTTCCCCTCCCTCTGCAAAATGCGTTGAAGACATTATCGTCAAAATGAATACTACCACAGCACCTAACGACCCCTGCCCAGCACACTGGATAAGAGCTATGCGATCCGACTTTAGCCCTGTCATAGCAGAAATAATAAAGATGTCATTCTCAACAGGCACCTTCCCATCAGCACTAAAGCAGACCTCCATAAGACCGCTGCTAAAGAACAATCAACTAGACCCAACAAAAGAAGAATCATACCGCCCGATAGCTAGTATACCACTGCTATCCAAAATAATTGAGAAAGTAACCAATAATCAGATACAACAACACATAGACACCTCCTCCCCCCTTGATCCCAGTCAGCACGGATTTAGGGAATCTCACGGAGTAGAGACACTGTTGACCACATTAACCAACACACTCATCAGTGGACTAGACGACATTAACAAGGGCTTCGCACTAATATTCCTCGACATATCTGCAGCATTTGACTCGGTTGACCATGAAATACTACTAACCCGCCTATATGACAAGGGAATCCACGGCCTAGCATGGAAATGGTGCAAATCATACCTGGAAGACCGCTTGCAACACATCCGGACTATTACAGGCACATCAGAACCTTTCCAGCTAAAACAAGGAGTTCCACAAGGCTCATCCCTATCGGCACTCCTATTTAACATTTACATGCAGCCCCTGTGCGATATCACTCGATCCTTTGGCATTTCCTCGCTGATCTACGCAGATGATGTTCTACTATTCACTCCATTCAATGTCAAGCTCCCAGATTACACATCTTTAGTAGATTGCTTTAATGCAATAGCAGACTGGTTACTCACGCAGAATATGCGAATAAACTACAAAAAAACTGAAGTACTGATTGTCACGAAAAACAGAGAATTCGCACCCCCAGAGACCCTAAGAGTACGAGATGCACACCTCCCAATCAAGCCCTCCATAAGATACCTTGGAGTGATACTGGACTATCGCCTAGATTTTAAAGAACATATCAACCGCACTGTGAAAACCATTTATTTCAAGATAAAGACCCTACGCCATCTAAAAAATATGCTTGACCCAGACAGCTTCAGAACTATATTCCAAGCCATAGTCACACCCCACTTCGACTATGCGAATATAATACTCCATGGTCTCCCAAAGAACTCACTAAATACATTACAACTAACCATGAATGCCGCAGCCCGGGTATTATACGGTGCTTCAAAGAGCGATCACATAACACCCATCCTAATGGAGCTTCACTGGCTCCCTATATACTGCAGAATAACATATAAAGCCCTTATCTTGACCTTTAAAGCAATAAATTCTATAGCTCCATCATCAATTTCGAAACTCCTCCATTACACTCCCAACACCAGATCTAGGAGGTCAGCAGCGGCAAATACCCTAACTACACCACATGAGGCCACAAAATACAAACGATCAACAACAGACAGGGCTTTCGCGTACTACGCACCCAGATGTTGGAACAACCTACCTCCCAACATTAGAGCTATTACTGACCTCAAGCAATTTAGAAAAGCCATAAAGCATCACCTCTTCATTCTACATTTCCAAAGCACATCATCAACCCTCTAACATTTACAGATAAAGTGTAACCGCCCTACTGAAGATGATGAAAAGAAACTCTATCCCGTGTATATAGGTCCTATACATGCTACAAATATGTACATAGTTTCCCTAAGTTATAATCCCAGTTGTATATTTCCTGTTATATGTAAACTCACCACAGTCTGTTGATTGAAATGAGTATTCCTGTTTTAATGTAAACCGCGCTGATGAAAAAGAGTGCGGTATAGAAGAAATACAAATAAATAAATAAATAAATTGCTTAGGTTTTGCAAAGAGATCTGGTTTGCAGTGTCCCTTGTTTAAAAAGGGTTTGCCATAATTTTTTTTATAGATTTCTAGTCACAAAAGAAAAGTAGCTTTATCTTTTTTTTCTTCATGTTGAAACCAAGCTACAAGTGGTTTTCGATGGCTGCAGTTCTACAGTGGACCAGTAGCCTCAAGAAGTGACCATTGCTTGACTCAGGGTCAGATTCCAAATCTCACTGACTCTCCTTGTGGCCTTGGGCAAGACACTTAACTCCCTACTGCCTCAAGTGCAAACTTACAGGTAAATGCAGAAAGCTGGGTGCTACTGGCTGTGTGTGCATTTCATAGTGCAAAGGTTATGCAGCAAGAGCCATATATGTAAATAAGGTATGTGCAAAACTTTGGTATAAAGTGGGGAGGAAAGGGGGGGCGACATGCGCAGACAAAAGACACCCTACAGACTATGCCTAGTTGGAGAGGATAAGTGAATCATGACAGCTGCCTGGTAACTTCGAAACTATATTTAAGATCTTCATGTTCACATCACATAACACTTGAACACTTGAGTGGAAGCTTTTCCTGTTCTGGAATGCCATTTCTCTGTCTGAAGGAGGTGTTAGAGCTACATGGGTGCAATCTATTGCACCCATCACGTTTGGCACTCCAGCAATATTAAAAAAAGTCTGCCTTCGATACCTGCCATGCCGACGATTTTCATGCCGAAGGAATAACTGTTCACCAGTACGACGCCAAAACTGCACTTTCCCTACATACGCAAGAATTTTACGTCACCTCAGACCAGATGTATGGATAACAGCACTACTGAACTTTGTGCTTAGCCGTCTAATCCTCTCTGCACTTCTCTGCATTAGTCAATGGCCTCATTAGCATCGCACAGCTCATTTGGGTATCATTTGAATATGCGTGGCGCTGTTGTGTGCAAATTCTTTTTTGCGCAGATTCTGCATGCACCAATCTTTTATTTGCAACAGTTGCTGGCAGTAGTTATGCATATATGTCATGCTGCCTGTGAGCACAGGGCACACTAGCATTTCTGCATCAACCTGTTAGATTGTAAGCCTGCTGGAGACGGGGAAATACCTGCTGTGCCTGAATATAACTCTCCTTGAACTGTTACTGCAAATAATAATTAAATGCAAATACAAACACACAAATAAACAGTTGCAGGGAAAAGATGGAGTATAGTGTGTGACAAGGAAGGGAGGACAACGCAAGGAGTGGTTGGAGGAAGGACATTCAAGGGTATTAGTGAGAGGGAAGGTGGGGATAGCACAAGGGGAGGGGAGAAGTGCAAAGGCAGGGTTGATCTGTGGTAGGTGTGGGGTGGTGTAAGTTTTGTGATGGATGAAGGGAGATTACATGATGTGTGTTACATGAGGAGTGGTATGTGGGAAGGGTGAGGATGAGGTCTACAATAGTGTTTGATGCCTGACGGACATTATGTTAGGTAAATGGTGAATGAGAGGAAGTATGTGGAATGTGGGATGTGAGGGGTAGTGTGTGAGGTATAGATTGGGTTAGAGGTGTTTCAGGCATGTGGTGGGTGAGGAGCAGTATATGGTGCATGAGGGGGATGTATGAGATTTTTGGTAGGTAAGAAGTGCTAAGTAAGGTATAATTGGGCAAAGGTGAATGAGATGTATGTTGGATGTAAGCAGAGTTGCAAGTGTGTGGTGGGTGGGTGTGGAGTATGAAGAGGGTCTATGGAGTATGTGGCATGTGCATAAAGGCTTGTGGGGGGATGTGTAGAGTATATGCGAGAGAGGAGTATTGAGTAGTGTGTTGTGGATGAGAAATATTTGTGGGTTTTGTGGTGGGTCTTGGGGTGTAAGTTGGGTGAAGGAGAATATGTGTGGCAAGTGAAGGGAGGCGTGTAGGATATCTAGTATGTAAGGATGGATGTGTGGGGTGTGTTTGTGTGTGGGTGTGGGTGAGAGGAGTGTTTTGGGTGTGTGATGGATAAGCAGCGATGTGTGAGGGGATATGTGGTATGTGAGAAGTGGTCATAGAGGTATGTGGTGGGCGAAGAAGGATGTATGAAGGGAACTGTGCAGAATGTCTAGTGAATGGGGTATCTGTTAGGTGTATGTTGCAGAAGAGGGGTATGTATGATGTGTAGTGGATGAGGGGGTGTATATGTGGTCAGTGAGAATAGTGCATCAGATATGAGGTAGGTAAGGAGTGAGAATGGGTGTATATGATGTGTGTTGGGTGAGGGTGGGTGTCATAGGTGCATGGAAAGTGAGTAGAGCTGTGTAAAGTATGTGGTGAGTGAGTAGGTATGTGGTGGGAGCAGATGTCTCCAACTGACCTACATTCCCAAAGGAGCAGCAGGAATATGCCAAGAGCCTTTTACCCTTGCAGTGCACTTCATAGAGGAGGAACAGTAAATACTTGCTTTTTGTGCTGAAGTTCACATTATTGAACTGGGTTTCAGGAAGGAAAAGTGTCTTCACAAGAGTGAGCTGGTGTATTCAAGCTACATTGTTTGTCACTGGCTTCTTGTAACATATGAAAGCTCAGATACCATTGCCTGAGTCAAAATTCTCAATATTAATAATATATATGCCATTTATAAATGTCAACAAAATAACTGTACGTTTTACTCTCTGATGTAAGTAACTACACCAAACTATAATAGAAACATTTTGTGTCTGAAGCTATTTTACCTAGGGTCAGATTTAATCAAGAGTCTTCCTACAGACAGTCTGGAGACAAATCCCTTAGTGCGGTACCTATGATCACAAATGCACAACTGGCGTCTACCAACAGTTTCAGATATCAGGGTTTTATCGGTTTTTGCAGTAAAAGCTGGTAAGAGGACATGTTAAGCCTATAGTATCATGATATGCCAAACAATGTATCGAAAGTACATTGCTAGGCCATAGTCTCCATATAATGGCTCAGACAGCAAAGTCAGAAATACCAGCACCATGCATTGCATCTTTTAGGCAAAAAATGTAAAACTCTGTTGAAAGCAAAGAAATACACCTGTAAAAATGCCACAAACAAAATTGGTACAACCAGGTTACACAACAGGATTGGATTCTTTGGCTGAATCTCTATATCAGGGGTTCCCAAACTACGGTCTGCAGCCAAAACCAGCCTACTTGGTGCTCTCCATGCCGCACAGCCCAGGACTGTTCAAATTTTATTCTAGCCCCCCCCCACCCCATCCATCATTTCTCCCTACACCCAGGGCTGGCCCTCCTATTAGGCAAGCAAGGCAATTATCTAGGGCAGCATATGTTTAGGAGCATCGGACAGCTTAGCCACTGCCGCCACGAACCCCTAAACCTTCTTTTTCCTGCTATTTCCGAATGCTGGCACCAAAAATGTAAACGAACACCCGCGGATCCTCACATTCAAATATGATCAAAGATCCTGCCAGTCCCGCCCCCATGACAGAAGGAAATGCATGTCAGAGGGGACAGGACTGACAGGGGCTAGCAACATGCTTGAACACAAGTCTTTGTGGCGCTTTATTTACCTTTTTAGTGCCAACATTCATAAACACCAAAAAGAAGGGAACTGCTCCCGGAAGGTTTGCAAAACGGGGGTGGCAATGGCTGAAGGTTTGCCGAGGTGGGGGGTCAGCAATGGCTGAAAATGTACATAGGGCAGCTGATACCCTTAGGCAAGCCCTGCCTACACCCCACTCAAAGTCCTATGCAGCAGTGGCAGCTCTTAAAGAAATGTTATCTTGTGCACACCAGAGCCTTTCTTATACCGTGTCCCTCGCTCTCCGGCTTGACATCAGTTTCTGCGGTGTGATGGCAGAAGAAAGGCTCTGGAGCACGTGAGGTAGCATTTCTTTAAGTGTTGCCACCACCTCTGCTGCAGACTTGGCAGGATGTGCTAGCTGCAGCAAGAGGAAAAAGAGAGATGCAGGACCACCACGAGGCAGAAGAAAGAAATAGGGAGAAATTCTGGAACATGAGGAGGTGGGAAGGAAGGGAAGAGAGACAGAGAGTTGCTAGACCAGAGGGAGGGGAGAAGTGAGGGAAAAGAGAGGTACCGTAGACAGAGAGAGGGAAGAGAAAGGGAGAGGTTAGACCACAGGAGGAAGAGGAATGAGGGAGAGATGCTCGACCATATAGCAGGGAGGGTAGGGAACAAAGAGGAAAGAGGGAAGATGCTGGCCACGGGGGGGGGGGGGGGGGAGAGTAGGAAGGAGAGATACTGGACTGTTACCCTCTATGCCACAGTCCTCAAACTACGGCCCCAGAATCTCAACCATATCTACTGCATCAGTCATAAGACAAGAGGTAGGAGGAAATATTTTTTCTTGGAGAGTGGGGAGGGGGAGAAACCTATCCCCCCCCCCCCCCCACTTAGCAAACGTCCTGTCCTTTCAGTGATCCGAGATGTCCAAGGTGGCTCTTGGTCCAAACTATTTGGGGACCCCCTGTTCTTATAACTGATTTCCCTGCTGGTTATGTTTTTATGCTAGGTTTGTCAGATAATTCCTTCTTCCTTATAGGAAACAGTGCTAAATGCAGTGTTAATCTGTACTGATCCTATATCATAAAATTTGAAAGCCCAGAACTCACAAATGCATTAACAAATAAACATTCATAGTTCTCCAAGATAGTAAAAGAAATTTGTGACTAACTGGATTGTACTGTCAAGACACTGGAAAGTACAGATAATCAAATCTTTTCAAACAAAGGCATCTTTACTGCTGGAGAGCTAAGGCCTTCTTTTTCCCAGAGAACATAATGCTGTCTTCCAACAGGCCCAGAAAGCTGTTTAGCTAGTCCAGCTAGACAGCCCCAGGTAAGAATACAGCAGGACTCCCATGAGGAGCTATATAATCAATCAGTTTGCTGATTTTTTTTAAATAAATTGAACTTATTAATGAGAATCTAGATAAATGTCAAAGGGAGTGGTAAAGAAGCCAACAAGCCAGGAAGAGGGGAATGTTATGATTTGTAAAAGAGAGATGGATGAAGAAGTGGCCCAGAAATATCAGTGAAAATCATCTGCTCCCCTAAGTGAAGTGCAACCGAAGAAAAATTTAGGTCTATGTTTGATATACTGTGGTTTGGATAAATGTCCAATGGGCCTTTAAAAGGGGGCAACCAAAGGGATCTTGGATAGCTAGTAGCAGGGAAGTACACAGGGCAAAGATTTTCAATTCCTTTTCTGTTCATTTGGCCTTTTTAACCGATTTCAGAGGGGGGGGTTGTTCATTCACACATTCATTTTAACAAGCACATGAATTCATAGGTTACCTGCATTAAATAGATTCAGAGAACACTACGGGCCCGGTATTCAGTGGTGGTGGCTAGCGTGACTACAGTGCCTAGCCGTTGCCATTGAACACTAAACGTGGATATTCAATGCCGGGGCCATATCCAGCCACCAGCACTGAACAAACGGGTCAGCCACGGAAGCCGCAAGCTAACCGGGTAGTGGTGATATTCAGCCACTGCCCGGTTAGCTTCGGCAGTAAAAGTTAGGACAGCTTTTGCTATGCCTAACTTTTATCGCTGAGGGTTACCAAGACAGCAGCTGAATATCGCCGCTGACTGATTATACCCATGTGCGCCCCCGGAACGCATAGCATCAGGGTATATAGCGATGGTACCTGAGGATATTCAGTGGCACTAACTGCTGAATATTCTGCTTAGGGACATTTACACAATTTATAGATCTGTAAACCATAAAAATGCCTTTGAATATCAGGCCCTACATTTTTTAAGGTACACTAACGAACTGAATGTGCACTAACGAATGTACATCCTTAGTTGATGGTGATAGTTAATGCTTCTTTGATAGAGTGTTCTTATTAGAGGAATTAAAATCCTCAGTGGTTATTCTATTATTTTAAAACCAGGATTGGATTTCAGGGATAAACTGAATATTTGACTAGGATTTAATTTTTGATTTCTGAGTAAGATTGTTGAAAAAACTGTGGTGGTGCAGTTGTATCATTCTGTGTTTTATATGTAGGTGGCCTTGTTGAAGGGATTGTACTGGATGATCGTAATGTGCATTCGTTAGTAGCAGTTGTTGACTAGATAGTAAGCTCTGATGATTACTGGTCAACATTGAAATCGTTACTGACTTTAAAAGGCCCTAATCTGTAGTATCTTGGTGAGCTGAACACGAATATAACATAAAAAAAAATGTATTGGCTCTCGTTTTGAAGATATTGCATGTAGTTCATTTTTGAAGTTTCACCGTGTAAATTTATTCAGTAGGACATCAACAACATCCTAAATAAGCCTTGAATGATGTAATATTGCATCACATTGCATAATACTGGCATGCATACATCATCCAGAGTTGATTGCATCATTTTCTGATGCAATGCAATACTACTGCCAGACGGTTGCTGAAGACATCTGACGTCAGCAGTATACTATACGCAGTCGGAAACGAAAGTAATCTGGTATTCTGTTCCAATATTGAAAGCCTCATGAGTGCCTTAAAAATCACTCATGACCCACAAGACTGGAGACTATTTATAGACTCTTCAAAACCGAGTCTGAAGGCTGTGCTTTTGAACAATGGAAACCGTCTTCCATCTATTCCAGTAGCGCATGCCGTCCACATGAAAGAGTCATACGATAACTTAAAGCATCTACTGACTTCCATTAACTATAACAAGTACATCTGGCACCTCTGTGGTGACTTGAAGGTAGTTGCCCTTTTAATGAGACTGCAGCAGGGATATATAAAATACATGTGTTTCATATGTGAGTGGGATAGCCGAGCAAGGGATTGGCACTACTTGCGGAAGGAATGAAATCGCAGACAAAATGTAACAGTTGGAGAGAAGAATATCCAGCACCCAGCTCTGGTTGAGGCTCACAAAATCCTGCTACCACCCCTTCACATCAAACTAGGTTTGATGAAAAACTTTGTGAAAGCCATGGACTGCACTTCGCCAGCTTTCCGATACCTGCATGAAAAATTCCTTCAACTCAGCGAAGCAAAGATTAAAGAGGGAGTTTTTGTGGGTCCTCAGATTCGAGAGCTCTTCAAAGATGACCGGTTCAACACCTTGCTGCAGGGTGATGTGAAACAAGCACGGAATGCTTTTTGCCTAGTGTCAACAAACTTTTTCGGGAATGTTAGGGTAGAAAACTACAAGGAACTAGTAGAAGACATGCTGATGCAGTATCAGAAACTTGGCTGCAATATGTCTCTAAAGATCCATTTCCTTGATTCCCATCTCGATTTCTTTCCTGACAACTGTGGTATGGTTAGTGATGAACAAGGTGAATGTTTTCATCAGGAAATCGCAACGATGGAGCAAAGATACCAGGGAAAATGGTCCACTACAAGGCTGGCTGACTACTGCTGGACACTCCCTAGAGAAGCTCCCGGACAGCTGTACAAGAGACAGGCGAAAAAATTTAAGAAGTAGTCTATGACTTGGTTTTTTACAGGTATTAACCGAAGGCCTATTATATTTACTATTGACATGCATTTCGTGATGTAAACATTAATTCTTGTAGATTACAAAAAACTAGAGCCAACTTTGCAATTTCACTGTCATATTCGTGTTCAGCATATAAAAATTGATAAGAAATGACTATTTTTATTTCAGTAACATGACTTTTGTAAAAATTTGTTGACCAGTGGGGATTGTACCTTACATACATGTCTCTGTACAGCTCTATGTATGCCTTGTAGCACTATACAAAAGATTAGTAGTAACAGCATATGCTAAATCAATTTAATACAAGTTAATTTAAGAATTAAAATGTTCATAAAGTTGATCAATGTACATTAAAAAATTTTAACAGAAATGTGTGAAACAAAGTGGAAAAATGTCTGAAAATTAAGGAAAATGCTCCAAAAACAAACAAAAAAATCATTCTGTACACATCCCCATTGGATGAGAAAAGAAGTTCAGTGCTGGCCCTACTGGACATGCTGCAACCTTTGAAACCATCAACAATGGCTATTTGTTGGAACAGTTGAAGGTTTTATGAATAGGACAGATAGTATTAAAATGATCCTGATCAATCCTAATGGGTAGGCTGCAGAGGATGACTACTAGATCAGATGCCTCTATATCATGGCCCCTTTTATTTAGCATACCTCAGTGTCTGGCCCTTTCCACTTTGATGTTTGATGTGAGTGAATTTGCTATGAGTTCTGTCTGTCTGTATACTATTTATTTATTTATTTATTTGTTTGTCTTTATTGGTGTGCTCTCTCATCTCTCTGTCCCCTTTATTTTTGCACTTTGTTCAGCTTTCTCAGCTGTATAACTTACCCTGCTTCTTTCAGCTATCTGGCCTGTCTGTGTTGGCCAGGTTAACTGTTACTTTTAATTCAATATCTATCCCTGCTCTGTCTCCAGAGCTTGCTGAGTTTTTAAACTTTTTTCCTGTCTCTGCTCTTGTCTACCTGAGTGACTAACCCTTCCCCCGCGGGTAAGGTATTATGTAGCTTTTCTTCCTGTCTTGTCCCAGGTGTGCCTAGTTCTGTTTGCCTCTCTGTGCTCTGGGAAGAGCAGTACCCTCGCAATTGCTCTGCTAGAGAGGTGAATTTTTAGCTCCTGTGAGTGAATTTGCTGTGAGTTCTGTCTGTCTGTCTGCATACTATTTATTTATTTATTTGTTTGTTTGTCTTTATTGATGTGCTCCCTCCATCTCTCTGTCCCCTTTATTTTTGCACTTCAGCTTTCTCAGCTGTATAACTTATACCCCACCCTCTCTCCCCTCTACCCACCCACCCCATGGCTCGCTGTCTTTTATTGCTGTCATCTGCTCATTACCTACCTCATACCCAGGTGCTGCCAATCTCTTTGACTCTCCCACCTTCTATATCCTCTTGCCTTTGTTCTCCTCTCTATTCCTCCTCTATGGCTCCTCATCACATTGTCTTTCTCTTCTTTATACTCCCTGTCTCCCCTCCCACCAGTACCTTCACCCCTCCCTTCCTTTTCTCCCGTTTACCATCCTCACTTCCCCCTCCATTCTGTCTTCTACCCTCTCATCGGCTCTTGAGCTGCACCGCTTTCTCCCTCTAATTCATCCATCTCCCCTCTCTCTAAGGCAGCCTCACCCTCGTTTCCACCGTACTGTCTCCTCTCTGCCCCGTACTCTGCTACTCCTTCTTCTTCTCTCATCTGGAGATATCAACCCTAACCCTGGCCCCCCCTAGACGTCTGTCACACTCTGAGAAGAGATCTTCATGCAATACAGCTAATCTTATTCATATCCCTCTCCTTTCCCCTTCCACTCTCCCTTTCTCATGTGCCTTGTGGAACGCACACTCTGTCTCTAATAAACTTGCCTTACTCATGATCTCTTTATCTCTAATGCTCTTCATCTTCTTTCTCTAACTGAGACCTGGCTCCTCCCAGATGATACTGCATCTATTGCTGCTCTCTGTCATGGGGGCTATCAGTTCTCCCACTGGCCGTGGTGGTGGTGTTGGGCTCCTACTTTCTCCCTCCTGCCAATTCCAACCCCTCTTGCTGCCCCAGTCTCACTCCTTTCCCTCTTTTGAAGTTCACTCCATCCGCCTTTTCACTACACTTCCTCTCTGGGTAGCTGTTATTTACCGACCTCCTGACAAGTGTCACGGGGTAGAGCAGGAATTACCTATGGAAACAGAAAGGGCAGGGCTAGGTAGATCCGAAACTGACAGATCCAAGCACATGCTGCAGGTTTGCTATAAGCAATCATGGAAAACAAAAGTAACCAGAGGTAGAACGTGCTCCTGCAAAGGATTACCTCATCCTCAATCAGTTAATGAAAGGCAGCTAAGAGCAGGGCAAGGTCAACAGAATGCAGGTAGTGACGCAGTTAAAATGCATACAGAGTCACTTACCGGCAGAACTAAGCAGGATTTCTCAGAGAGAGGAGCTAACTGGGATTTCTCAGAGGAGAGAGACATTAAGGATACTACAACAGCTGGGGCAGAAAAGGAGAATACTTCTCATTGGAGTTTGAATAAAGTTCCTAAGGAAAGAATATCCAAGGGCAATTGCAGGGTGCTAGGAAGCACGGAGCAAGAGGCCAGTGAAAAGAATCACAGAGGAATTCAATCCAGCAGGAAAGAGAAACCCTTGAGAGACGGTCCTTCTGCTAACAGGTACCCAGAAAACAGTAAGGGGTTTAGAAGGGACCCTTACCTGTTTAAGAACCAGCCAGTGGCTAGAGGCAGTAAGAAGCCTGCTTTTAGAAGTATCAATGCTGACTTTCCATGCTGTAAAAGCTCGAGAGAAATCCTCCCTGAGGACTGGCTGAAAGCCTGTAATAGAGAGGGCCTTAGTAGCATAAGTTTTCCCTATACACAACTAGGAAGGTTGGGTCCCCTAGGGGCAGACTGTGAGAAATACGGTAACTTCCCATCCTACCTTGGTGAAGGGGGGAAGGGAAGTCTTGCAGAAGACGGAAGCTTGCACAGCCAAGAAAGGAGACACAGCTGTTCAGAGAGTAGCAACCAGGGAAGCTACGAGGCAATGGACTTTGAATTAGCTGAAGATAATACAGAGGTATCTCAAATGGAATGTGCTTTGACCCTGGCTAATGATGTGTCTTCCTTATGCTAAGCTGTGCTAAGAAGATAACCTTTTAAAGGAAAAGGATTTGTCGCCCCCGCCTGGCCAGGTAGGTAACTGGTAGCAGGTGAGGTCGCCTTTTGGCTTTAAAATAAGATTCCCTCAAAATGGCTGCCAGGAGGGCTGCTGGGAATTGTAGTCCTATATTAAAGCAAGGAGTTGTGACTCAAGGGTTCAGGCGTAAGACAGAGAATTTTATTCAATGTATTCAGGGGTTCCTTCATACACAGGACGCGAGGGGTAAATTATATAAAGGAGGTTTTTAATCCACAGTACAGCTTCAAAAAGAAACCAGGAATAACTTGCTTTCTATTCCAAACTTCAAAGAAACAGGCACAGCTTTTGCTTGTAACTCAAAAATTGTCACTTTCCAAAACTTTTAAACTTTTAAATGTTTTCTCCTTTGCAGGAACAAACTTCTGGCAGCAAAATAAACTTTTAAATGTCCCTTGAACATTTACATCCAGCTCTCAACCTTATCAGTTGAACTCAGCTGTTTCTTTCAGTTGTGACGTCTTCAGAATTAGGCTGCTTCCTAAGCACGGCATACATACAATTGCTCTCTAGGACTCTTCCACATCAGAGACCTGACATATAGCACATTGTAAATCCATGGTACTGTTCTCCACACTTGTTATGTCCATTTCCTCTACACTATCTCTCTCACTTACATCAAAAGGTATCTGAACAGAGAGCTGGCTATTTTCTTTCTCTATTAGTTCATTTAACTTCTTAAATAGAGCCTGCTTTTGCAGTAGCTCTTCTGTTAAGTGAGCTACTTGGTGCTTGGATAAGCTTTCTCCCTTTATCCTGGTACTTTGTCTATAACTAGAATTAGCTTTCCCTTCTATAGCTAATTCTCGTGGGCATTTCCTGTCTAGGAATTGAGAAGGACACACTTGCCTTGATTCTGAGGTATTTAGAAACTCTCTCTGCTCTGCAAGCCAGTCATGCTGTCTCTCAGCTGCAGCACCTTCGTTTGCTTGCACCAGCCTCTCGTGCCTTGCTCCCTCAGCTGTGCTTGGCAATCTCTCATCAAGCTTCTCTCTTTGGCTTCCAGTGTTTCTTACACTCTGCCTTTCATGCTCTGCAAGCACTCTCTCACTTGCTCTCCATGCTCCTTGACTTTCTCCTTGTCCTTCTCTTCCCGTGCTGCTTCTCCGTCTCAAGAGTGGCACCTTCTTACCACTTCTCATTCCTCTTCTATCTGTGTCACTGCATATCAGCTTTTTAAACTTTCCTTCCTCCTGAGCCACACCTTGCTCCCAGCACATGTGACTAGGGTCAAGCTTCTCCCTGACGTGCTGCTGTGGGCGGGGCTTAGGGATGACTATTCTCTGAGTCACAGACTCTTGGTTACTAGGGAAACCCTTGATACATTCTGCCTTAAAGTGACAGGACTCATTTTCCTGTGTATTTCTAGGTTCAGCAGTGGTTTCCTCACCACATATTCCCCTTCTTAAGACATTACGGGCTGGGGTTCTCCCAGAATCACAGCACGTAATTCTCCTATAAGCTTTTCTGTTGTTTTCTGCCAACTGTGAGGCCCGCGTTAAGCGTCCTCGCCTATCCCTAAGAAATTGGGGAACCTCTAGGGGTCTAATTGTAAGGACCTTCTGACAAGCCGGACAGGCCTTGCAGAACCTGGTCACTTCTCTATGAACTCCAGGCCAATAAAACCAGGATAAAACCTGCTTTAAAGTACCCTGAATGTCTTCGTGTGCCCCTACTAGAGGATCGTGGGCTAACCTTAGGACCACAGTCCTAAAGGTATTTGGGACCACTAATTGTCTCTGTGTGTCTCCTGTAAAGGGATCTCGACTTTCCCGATACAGAATGCCTTGGTACGTTAGGAATCTGGGCAATATCTCCCGTCCCTCTCTAGCAAACTTGAAAGCATAATTCAGAGCAGGATCTGCCTCTTGAGCTTTCGCAAAAGAAGGGAATTTTGCCGCTAACTCTTCAGGAATCCAAGATAAACCTATATCTGGTTGGATCTCCTCCCTATTTTGAGACCTTACTCGCTTCTCAGGGTGCTTCACCCCCTTTCCATCTTTCGGAAACAAAGGCCTTAAGAATGCCATTGTAGCACCTGCCTTGGGCTTACTTGTTCTATTTATAGGAGCTGTCCCTACACCTTCCTGAGAGGGTAGAACCTTCGCCTCCCCCTCTAGGGGCTCCTCCTCTAGGGCCTGTTGGGCTTGGGACTGGGCTCTCGTGGACACTAAGCCTTTCTTAACCCCCAACCCTTGTTGCACACCTCGTTGAAACTGGGGCCAGTCTCGCCCGAGGACTACCTCCTGGGGTAACCTGGGAACAATAGCGACCGGGACCTCCCTCTCTATGCCCAACCCTTTTATGCGGATAGAGTAAACAGGATAGGTACACGCCGTTCCGTGAACGCACCGAATGTTTACATTGCCCGTGGGTGTCTGAGGTGTTTTAAACCTGGGGCTGTTAACCTTCTCCACAATCTTTTGGAAAGCATTGATTGATCCGATCCGGAATCAAGCAGTGCTTTAACTGGTATGCCTTGTACTGTCACCTCCAGTAAAAAGCCTTCCCCTTTCTTACTAGGGTCACTCAACACTAGGGCTGTTTTCATCTTGCACTCACGCATTAAATGTTGTTCACTTCCACACCGGTAACATGCACGCTTCACTTGCATCCTTCTATTAGTGGGAACACCAACATTCTGTACATTCTTGCTATCCACATTCAACCTAGCTACAGACATTTTAGTACAGGCTGCAGACTTATCCTTAGCTATCACTTCAGCTTCTAGGAATCGCTCTGACATAGTTATAGCCTCTCTTGTGTTCTTACATCCTTGTAACATCAAGAAATTTTGCATCCTTTCAGGTACTGCTGCAAAATACTACTCCAGAACGAGCTCATCGATCAGTGTTTCCACCGACTTATGTTCTGGTTCTAGCCATTTAACTACCAGCATTTTCAATCTGTGGTAAAGCGCTCGTGGTGTCTCATCCACGCGCAATCTTGCATTTCTAAGCTGGCGTCTGTAGACTATAGGAGTTAGGCCGAGCCTATCTTTTATAGCCCTCTTGACCTCCAAATAGTCATTGGCCAACTCAGCGGGAACGGTTTGGTAGGCTGCCAATGCCTCACCAGTAAGTGAGACAGCTAACCTTACCGCCCACTGTTCGGGTGGCCACCTGGCTATTTGTGCCACTTTTTCAAATGCCTCCAAGAAAGCGTCTACACTTTCACCATCTCTTAATTGTCCAAAACTAAGGGTCTCTTTGGACCCGAGTCCAAAGGTATGGGCTAATCCCAATGAAAAACCTGTGGTAACTGGATCAGGCTCTGGTGGTTTCTTATGTTCCTTCACCCAGGCCTCCATAAGCTCCACCAGCGGTTTCTGCTGGGCCTGCAGATGACTAGCCGCTTGTGCTTGAAGCTCCAACGATAAGTCTCTTTGCCTCTTGAGCTCCGCTGCTGCCCATGCAAGGATATCTTGTGTCTCCATCGTTGTCTCTGTTTCCTGTAGAATGAAACAAACACAGAACACCCAAGTGCGATTCCCAACACTAGGTATGCGTTCCCTTCTACCTGCTGCTATCGCCCCCACCCAGTACCAGTATCCTTAACTTTCCCTAGTTAAATACGGTGTACCTGGTACTAGTGGTGCATCTCGCTCAGCAACAGCGTAGGACCTCGACAGGTCTCCGGACCCTCCGGCTTTGCAGGAACTCTGGACTCTCAGTCTCAGCCGCTTGCAAGTCTCCGGCGTCCTTCTGTCAGACTCTGGAATCCGTCGTATGCGTTCTCCTGGTGCGCAATCGTGCTCCAGCTGCAATCCAGCGAACTGTGTTCCTCTGTGGTGTGGCCTACTCCGCATCCACACTATTACGCTCTCTTCTGTGGCGTGGCCCACTAGGCATCCAAACAACTACTCTTCTGTGGTGTGGCCCACTCGGCATCCAAACAACTACACCTCTGTGGCGTGGCCCACTCGGCATCCAAACAACTACTCCTCTGTGGCGTGGCCCACTCGGCATCCAAACAACTACGCCACTCTGTCGCCCCCGCCTGGCCAGGTAGGTAACTGGTAGCAGGTGAGGTCGCCTTTTGGCTTTAAAATAAGATTCCCTCAAAATGGCTGCCAGGAGGGCTGCTGGGAATTGTAGTCCTATATTAAAGCAAGGAGTTGTGACTCAAGGGTTCAGGCGTAAGACAGAGAATTTTATTCAATGTATTCAGGGGTTCCTTCATACACAGGACGCGAGGGGTAAATTATATAAAGGAGGTTTTTAATCCACAGTACAGCTTCAAAAAGAAACCAGGAATAACTTGCTTTCTATTCCAAACTTCAAAGAAACAGGCACAGCTTTTGCTTGTAACTCAAAAATTGTCACTTTCCAAAACTTTTAAACTTTTAAATGTTTTCTCCTTTGCAGGAACACACTTCTGGCAGCAAAATAAACTTTTAAATGTCCCTTGAACATTTACATCCAGCTCTCAACCTTATCAGTTGAACTCAGCTGTTTCTTTCAGTTGTGACGTCTTCAGAATTAGGCTGCTTCCTAAGCACGGCATACATACAATTGCTCTCTGGGACTCTTCCACATCAGAGACCTGACATATAGCACATTGTAAATCCATGGTACTGTTCTCCACACTTGTTATGTCCATTTCCTCTACACTATCTCTCTCACTTACATCAAAAGGTATCTGAACAGAGAGCTGGCTATTTTCTTTCTCTCTATTAGTTCATTTAACTTCTTAAATAGAGCCTGCTTTTGCAGTAGCTCTTCTGTTAAGTGAGCTACTTGGTGCTTGGATAAGCTTTCTCCCTTTATCCTGGTACTTTGTCTATAACTAGAATTAGCTTTCCCTTCTATAGCTAATTCTCGTGGGCATTTCCTGTCTAGGAATTGAGAAGGACACACTTGCCTTGATTCTGAGGTATTTAGAAACTCTCTCTGCTCTGCAAGCCAGTCATGCTGTCTCTCAGCTGCAGCACCTTCGTTTGCTTGCACCAGCCTCTCGTGCCTTGCTCCCTCAGCTGTGCTTGGCAATCTCTCATCAAGCTTCTCTCTTTGGCTTCCAGTGTTTCTTACACTCTGCCTTTCATGCTCTGCAAGCACTCTCTCACTTGCTCTCCATACTCCTTGTCTTTCTCCTTGTCCTTCTCTTCTCTTCCCGTGCTGCTTCTCCGTCTCAAGAGTGGCACCTTCTTACCACTTCTCATTCCTCTTCTATCTGTGTTACTGCATATCAGCTTTTTAAACTTTCCTTCCTCCTGAGCCACACCTTGCTCCCAGCACATGTGACTAGGGTCAAGCTTCTCCCTGACGTGCTGCTGTGGGCGGGGCTTAGGGATGACTATTCTCTGAGTCACAGACTCTTGGTTACTAGGGAAACCCTTGATACATTCTGCCTTAAAGTGACAGAACTCATTTTCCTGTGTATTTCTAGGTTCAGCAGTGGTTTCCTCACCACATATTCCCCTTCTTAAGACATTACGGGCTGGGGTTCTCCCAGAATCACAGCACGTAATTCTCCTATAAGCTTTTCTGTTGTTTTCTGCCAACTGTGAGGCCCGCGTTAAGCGTCCTCGCCTATCCCTAAGAAATTGGGGAACCTCTAGGGGTCTAATTGTAAGGACCTTCTGACAAGCCGGACAGGCCTTGCAGAACCTGGTCACTTCTCTATGAACTCCAGGCCAATAAAACCAGGATAAAACCTGCTTTAAAGTACCCTGAATGTCTTTGTGTGCCCCTACTAGAGGATCGTGGGCTAACCTTAGGACCACAGTCCTAAAGGTATTTGGGACCACTAATTGTCTCTGTGTGTCTCCTGTAAAGGGATCTCGACTTTCCCGATACAGAATGCCTTGGTACGTTAGGAATCTGGGCAATATCTCCCGTCCCTCTCTAGCAAACTTGAAAGCATAATTCAGAGCAGGATCTGCCTCTTGAGCTTTCGCAAAAGAAGGGAATTTTGCCGCTAACTCTTCAGGAATCCAAGATAAACCTATATCTGGTTGGATCTCCTCCCTATTTTGAGACCTTACTCGCTTCTCAGGGTGCTTCACCCCCTTTCCATCTTTCGGAAACAAAGGCCTTAAGAATGCCATTGTAGCACCTGCCTTGGGCTTACTTGTTCTATTTATAGGAGCTGTCCCTACACCTTCCTGAGAGGGTAGAACCTTCGCCTCCCCCTCTAGGGGCTCCTCCTCTAGGGCCTGTTGGGCTTGGGAGTGGGCTCTCGTGGACACTAAGCCTTTCTTAACCCCCAACCCTTGTTGCACACCTCGTTGAAACTGGGGCCAGTCTCGCCCGAGGACTACCTCCTGGGGTAACCTGGGAACAATAGCGACCGGGACCTCCCTCTCTATGCCCAACCCTTTTATGCGGATAGAGTAAACAGGATAGGTACACGCCGTTCCGTGAACGCACCGAATGTTTACATTGCCCGTGGGTGTCTGAGGTGTTTTTAAACCTGGGGCTGTTAACCTTCTCCACAATCTTTTGGAAAGCATTGATTGATCCGATCCGGAATCAAGCAGTGCTTTAACTGGTATGCCTTGTACTGTCACCTCCAGTAAAAAGCCTTCCCCTTTCTTACTAGGGTCACTCAACACTAGGGCTGTTTTCATCTTGCACTCACGCATTAAATGTTGTTCACTTCCACACCGGTAACATGCACGCTTCACTTGCATCCTTCTATTAGTGGGAACACCAACATTCTGTACATTCTTGCTATCCACATTCAACCTAGCTACAGACATTTTAGTACAGGCTGCAGACTTATCCTTAGCTATCACTTCAGCTTCTAGGAATCGCTCTGACATAGTTATAGCCTCTCTTGTGTTCTTACATCCTTGTAACATCAAGAAATTTTGCATCCTTTCAGGTACTGCTGCAAAATACTACTCCAGAACGAGCTCATCGATCAGTGTTTCCACCGACTTATGTTCTGGTTCTAGCCATTTAACTACCAGCATTTTCAATCTGTGGTAAAGCGCTCGTGGTGTCTCATCCATGCGCAATCTTGCATTTCTAAGCTGGCGTCTGTAGACTATAGGAGTTAGGCCGAGCCTATCTTTTATAGCCCTCTTGACCTCCAAATAGTCATTGGCCAACTCAGCGGGAACGGTTTGGTAGGCTGCCAATGCCTCACCAGTAAGTGAGACAGCTAACCTTACCGCCCACTGTTCGGGTGGCCACCTGGCTATTTGTGCCACTTTTTCAAATGCCTCCAAGAAAGCGTCTACACTTTCACCATCTCTTAATTGTCCAAAACTAAGGGTCTCTTTGGACCCGAGTCCAAAGGTATGGGCTAATCCCAATGAAAAACCTGTGGTAACTGGATCAGGCTCTGGTGGTTTCTTATGTTCCTTCACCCAGGCCTCCATAAGCTCCACCAGCGGTTTCTGCTGGGCCTGCAGATGACTAGCCGCTTGTGCTTGAAGCTCCAACGATAAGTCTCTTTGCCTCTTGAGCTCCGCTGCTGCCCATGCAAGGATATCTTGTGTCTCCATCGTTGTCTCTGTTTCCTGTAGAATGAAACAAACACAGAACACCCAAGTGCGATTCCCAACACTAGGTATGCGTTCCCTTCTACCTGCTGCTATCGCCCCACCCAGTACCAGTATCCTTAACTTTCCCTAGTTAAATACGGTGTACCTGGTACTAGTGGTGCATCTCGCTCAGCAACAGCGTAGGACCTCGACAGGTCTCCGGACCCTCCGGCTTTGCAGGAACTCTGGACTCTCAGTCTCAGCCGCTTGCAAGTCTCCGGCGTCCTTCTGTCAGACTCTGGAATCCGTCGTATGCGTTCTCCTGGTGCGCAATCGTGCTCCAGCTGCAATCCAGCGAACTGTGTTCCTCTGTGGCGTGGCCTACTCCGCATCCACACTATTACGCTCTCTTCTGTGGCGTGGCCCACTCGGCATCCAAACAACTACTCTTCTGTGGTGTGGCCCACTCGGCATCCAAACAACTACACCTCTGTGGCGTGGCCCACTCGGCATCCAAACAACTACTCCTCTGTGGCGTGGCCCACTCGGCATCCAAACAACTACGCCACTCTGTCGCCCCCGCCTGGCCAGGTAGGTAACTGGTAGCAGGTGAGGTCGCCTTTTGGCTTTAAAATAAGATTCCCTCAAAATGGCTGCCAGGAGGGCTGCTGGGAATTGTAGTCCTATATTAAAGCAAGGAGTTGTGACTCAAGGGTTCAGGCGTAAGACAGAGAATTTTATTCAATGTATTCAGGGGTTCCTTCATACACAGGACGCGAGGGGTAAATTATATAAAGGAGGTTTTTAATCCACAGTACAGCTTCAAAAAGAAACCAGGAATAACTTGCTTTCTATTCCAAACTTCAAAGAAACAGGCACAGCTTTTGCTTGTAACTCAAAAATTGTCACTTTCCAAAACTTTTAAACTTTTAAATGTTTTCTCCTTTGCAGGAACACACTTCTGGCAGCAAAATAAACTTTTAAATGTCCCTTGAACATTTACATCCAGCTCTCAACCTTATCAGTTGAACTCAGCTGTTTCTTTCAGTTGTGACATCTTCAGAATTAGGCTGCTTCCTAAGCACGGCATACATACAATTGCTCTCTAGGACTCTTCCACATCAGAGACCTGACATATAGCACATTGTAAATCCATGGTACTGTTCTCCACACTTGTTATGTCCATTTCCTCTACACTATCTCTCTCACTTACATCAAAAGGTATCTGAACAGAGAGCTGGCTATTTTCTTTCTCTATTAGTTCATTTAACTTCTTAAATAGAGCCTGCTTTTGCAGTAGCTCTTCTGTTAAGTGAGCTACTTGGTGCTTGGATAAGCTTTCTCCCTTTATCCTGGTACTTTGTCTATAACTAGAATTAGCTTTCCCTTCTATAGCTAATTCTCGTGGGCATTTCCTGTCTAGGAATTGAGAAGGACACACTTGCCTTGATTCTGAGGTATTTAGAAACTCTCTCTGCTCTGCAAGCCAGTCATGCTGTCTCTCAGCTGCAGCACCTTCGTTTGCTTGCACCAGCCTCTCGTGCCTTGCTCCCTCAGCTGTGCTTGGCAATCTCTCATCAAGCTTCTCTCTTTGGCTTCCAGTGTTTCTTACACTCTGCCTTTCATGCTCTGCAAGCACTCTCTCACTTGCTCTCCATACTCCTTGTCTTTCTCCTTGTCCTTCTCTTCCCGTGCTGCTTCTCCGTCTCAAGAGTGGCACCTTCTTACCACTTCTCATTCCTCTTCTATCTGTGTTACTGCATATCAGCTTTTTAAACTTTCCTTCCTCCTGAGCCACACCTTGCTCCCAGCACATGTGACTAGGGTCAAGCTTCTCCCTGACGTGCTGCTGTGGGCGGGGCTTAGGGATGACTATTCTCTGAGTCACAGACTCTTGGTTACTAGGGAAACCCTTGATACATTCTGCCTTAAAGTGACAGGACTCATTTTCCTGTGTATTTCTAGGTTCAGCAGTGGTTTCCTCACCACAGATTTCTAAAAACTACCTGTATAAATTTAGTAGCTGTTATATTTTGAGTTAAGCTGAAATGAAGCGCTTTTGGTTCCAGTAGTATTTTTATTTGTACCAGAAAACATGGTCTGTTTCTGTTAATTTCTCACGTGCAAGAATCCATCCGGAAAGGGATAATAAAAATACCTCTTACTAAAAAGCCTGGCTGCTCGTCACAACTACAACCTTTAGAACGGCTAGTGGGAGATAATTCCCAGGGGGCCTTAAAAGAGCCCCAGCTACATTAAAGAAGAGGCCCCACTGAAAGTCCCCTAGGCTGCCTCCTAGCGGGGTAAGTAGGTGGGTGACAAATGGCGTAGTTGGCAGGATTTTTGCCTGAGGATTAATAAAGAAGCACTGCAAAAACTACTAGGCTGCCGGAAGCACTGTATCCAGACTGTGGAGCACCACAAGAGAAGATTCTCCGTGCCAGACGCTGCGAAGACCAGCTGACTTTCTCACAGGCTGAACTCTGCCAGGAGCCTCAGGTAAAGGGTACCTGGGCATAACCGGGGCAGGACAAAAAGTGAGAAAGAGGGTGCTGGTAGGCGGTGGAAAGTTTGGCAGAGGGGAGAAAGAAAAGGGTTGTGGTATCGCCCTTGGGTTTTTTTTTCTCTTCTTTTCTCCACAGGGACGTCTGTAGCAGGAATGGATCCACAAGACGTCGCGGCATGGATGCAGAAGCAGTGGGACAAGCAGATGGACTTGATCCGGTATCTGCAAGACCAAACTACTGCCAATATGAGGGAGCAACAGAAACCTCTAATGGACACCATGGAGGCATTACTGAAAAGGCCAGTGGAAGCCAGAGCGGACATCTCCATGTTTCAAGGAATAGGACTGAACCATCAAGGTGCCCTGTCGTTAGGACAGTTAAAACCACATGATGATGTAGATGACTACATTGACGCCTTTGAGCGGATAGCCGCAGTGTTAAAATGGCCGGAAGAGCAATGGGCAACCAGGTTTGCCATATCTTTATCTGGTGAAGCTCTTTCTGCATATAAAGCCATGCCAGCCACCCTGGCGACTGAGTATGCAGAAATAAAAAAGGCTGTTAAAGATAGGTTAGGGCTGACTCCCATTTACTATCATAAGATGTTTAGGGAGGCAAAAATAAAACCTCAGGAGACCCCTAAGGCCCTATCAAAGAGGCTAAAAAGTTTGGCCAGAAAATGGTTGGTTCCGGAGAGAGCTACTCTAGAAACAATCATGGACCAAATTGTATTAGAACAGTTTATGCAAGCTGTCCCCCAGGAGGTTAAAACATTTATTTCACTTCAGCACTGTCAGACCACCGATGAGGCAGCCATCCTTGCTGAAAGGTTCCAAGCAGCGGGGATGACTGACGCCTCGGGGGTAGGGTTATGGCGGGCGGCTGGGATGAAAAGTTTTAACGGAAAACGGTATAAAAGAAATGTTGAAATGTTTGATGTTAATGCTGTGAATACTAATGTTTTGCATAGGCCCAAAGATACATATTTCACCTGCGGGAGGGCTGGGCACTTCCAGAGGAGCTGTCCTGAGAAAACTGTACTTATGTCGGGAGAGAAAGAGGCGAACCTGGATGGGTTCTTCCTACCCGTTAAGATAGCAGGTAGGAACACACGGGCACTACTTGACTCGGGGGCTGACCAGAGCATGGTTTTGAAGAAGCTCTGGGAGGCTATTTGGGAGCACCGTTCGTCGCCCCCGAGTCAAGCAGAAGGCCGAGTCCGTATTAAGTGTGTGCATGGAGCGGGCTCATATTATCCCCTACACAACCTAGAAGTAGAAGCACTAGGAACAAAACAGCAGTTGTTGATGGCTGTCGTTCCAGGACTACCTAGAGAAGTGGTATTAGGCCGAGATTGGTCACCATTTTTTCACAAAATGGAGAAGGGGTTTCACAAGCTGGATCAAGGAGCTTGTCAACATCAGATAGCTCCTAGAGTAAAAGGATCCGAAGCCTTAGCAGCCAAAATCCCCGGTCCTTTATTCGGGAAGATATCACAGGCTAGAGTGCCCACACAAGTATCTAAGAGGGGGGGTCCCTTAAGAAAGTCCAAGTTTGTGCTTCAGTTCTGCAAGGTATCAAAGCGAGCGAAGAGCCCACAGAGAGCTTCCCCAGAGGCTGCAGGGTATGACCTCTACAGCGCAGAGGAAGCCATAATAGTGAGGGGAGGAAAAGCTTTAGTAGATACTGGCATACAGGTTAAAATGCCGGAAGGCTGTTACGGCCGGATTGCCCCAAGATCAGGCTTGGCAGTGAAGTGTTTTCTAGATATAGGGGCAGGGGTTATTGACCCTGATTACAGGGGCTGCATTAAGGTCCTAATATTTAATTTTGGAAAGCAGGACTTTAAAGTTCAGATAGGGGACCGCATTGCTCAACTAATTTGTGAGCGTGTGGGCTTTCCTGCTGTAGAGGAGGTATCAATGTTACCATCCACTACTCGAGGGGACCAAGGGTTCGGGTCTACCGGGCAAAAGGAAGTAAAAATTATGACAGCCTTAGCGGAAGAGGAAAGGGAAGAAGACCTGGGTCCTCAGATTTCCGATTTAAAAGAGCGACCAAAACCTAGGTTAGGGGCAGGGCTTTCCCTGCAGCAGCAGCAGGAATTAGCCCAGGTCTTGGATAGATTTGCTGATGTCCTGACCACCAAGCCCGGAGAAACCCATATTTTGGCCCACAAAATAATTACGGAGCCCGGAAGGGTGATCCGACAGCGCCCTTATCGTATGCCGGAAAGTAAAAAGAAAGAAGTAATAAAGCAGGTGCAGGAGATGGTCACTATGGGAATCATAGAAGAATCGCATAGCCCCTGGTCGAGCCCCATAGTGCTGGTGCCCAAGCCAGATGGGACTCAGCGGTTTTGCATAGACTTTCGGAAAGTAAATGACATTTCCCAATTTGATGCATACCCGATGCCCCGCATCGATGATTTACTAGACCGTCTAGGACAAGCCAAATATTTAACAACACTTGACCTTACGAAAGGGTATTGGCAAGTTCCATTAACAAAGCAGTCCAAACCCAAAACAGCGTTCAGCACGCCTATAGGGCTTTTTCAATTCAAGCGCATGCCCTTTGGGTTGCATGGTGCCGCTGCCACCTGACAGCGCCTGGTGGATCAGATATTAAGACCCCACCAGGACTATACATTAGCCTACATGGATGATGTAGTGATATTTAGCACCACTTGGACCCAACACCTGGTGAGAATAGAGGCGGTTTTGAGAGCACTGCGTAAGGCTGGGTTAACACTTAACCCCGCAAAATGCCTATTCGCCAGTGAAGAGGCTAGGTACCTGGGCCATATGGTTGGGAGGGGGGTAGTACGGCCCCTAGCGAGCAAAATTGAATGTTGTGATAAGGAAGCTTATCATAGCTCAGGTAGGAGCTATAGAAAAGATGATGTGACTCTGAACAAGCAACCTGTCAGTTCTGGTAGAAGCAAGAAAACAGAGTTTTCACATAAAAGACTACCAGTCCCAGAATGCACCAGGTTTCCAGCAGCCATGAGAGGGGCTGAAGTGAGAAAATGTGTGTGCAATCAAGAGAGCTATGAGGTAATCCCTAAGCACTCATCTCAAAGGGCAGGGCCTGATTCAACACAGCTGCGCTGTGTTAGGGAGGAGCACACATTAGAACAGAATAAGAATAGAGCTTATTCTTCAGATAACAGCTACAGAAAGAGCTTCAGAGACAGAGACAGCAACGGCTACAAGCTCCAGTCCAGCTACAGGTTTAAGCATCACCTGGAGAAGCAGAAGCCAAGCCAAGCGGATAGAGAGAGAAGGAAACTCTCTGGAAGGAAGAGAAGAAAGGCCATTGGAAGGTCTGGGAGATTCCAAGGCAGTACCTATACTGGGAGGTATTCCAAATGCCAGCAGAGTCCATTGGACTGGAGTCCGCCAGAGGAATGGAATGGCAGAGATAGGAATCACCAGTGGCTACCTGGAAGAGAGAAGACTGCACGTGGAAAGGACTTTCAGACCTATGCCAGAAGGTATGTGAGGAAAGATCCAGTGTCCAGGGATCAAGATTGGAAGGCTGGACATCAGAATTGGATTACATACTGGCCAGGCTATACAGAGAGGAATTATGATAGCAGGAGAGGCTCAGGTATGAACACTGATCCAGACCCTATCTATAATAGTGAATGGCAACAAGGGAATAAGCATTCTCATGATAGTGCCTTAATGAAAGACTCGTCTGTGCCAATGTATGATAGTGACCCTATGCTGATTGAGGAAGGGGGAGATACAGCAGATGAAACTATTTACATGGACTGTTCTCTATCTAAATGCTATTGCTAGTTTTCTGTGAGCAAACACATCAGCCATCACAAAGAAACCTAACTTTGTTCTTTATTTCCACTGCAAACAGCTCTTAAAGCAGGATTTGGGTTCACACAGTAGCAGCCAGCCAGCTAAAGGCTTTCAGCTGGTCAATTGATAGTAATTAAAGCTGCACCTGATTGTGTGTGTGAGCAAGGGAGAATCACTGCTGGGATCTGCGTGGAAAATAAGCAGAAGTTAACCTAACAAGCAAAGTTTATTCATTTCTTTGTGCCTTTTCATTTGGTAATTATTTGCTAAGAAAACATTAGCTAATTGCCTGACAAGCTGAAGGTTGTTTTCTGATTTGCTTTGTGACTTTATGTTATCCATTTAAACACTGCAAGCAAGTAACCTCATTTATATTGCTAACAAGCATACTTGTGCTGGGTGAATTAAACCCCATCAATAAAAGAAGTATTTTATTGGCTTTAACCACTGGTTTCACAACTCAATTATTGTCTTCAGCTGTGTTTGGAGTGAAAGAACTACATTACCCACAATACCTTGCAAGAATCATATGAATATATGCATCGTCAAGATTGTGTAAGTTCTCACCCTAGGCAGCCGTCTGACAAATGGCGTAGTTTTTCAGATTGCTTTTGCACCAGGAGGATTTATTTGCTGTGGATTACAAATAAAAGTCAAGTTTGAAGCTGAAAGATTTTTTTCCCTCATCTGCACTTTGGAGGAGAAGTGGTTGTTCCAGGAAGCTGTCCCAGATGAAAAGACCCTGTGCAAAGCTGGATTCATCACTGAGACAAGGTAATATGTACCTGGGCATGTCTAGTGGTGGATGTGTGTAAGCACAGGGGGTAATTGAAAAAAAAAAAAAAAGGTTGGCAAAAAAAAAAAAACACACCTGGTTGGAAGGTGCTGCACTTTGGTTTTTTTTTTTCTTTTATTTCTTGCAGGGGTCAAGATGGATCTGAGGGAGATGGCTCAGTGGATGGCAGCCCAATTTTGCAAGCAGCAGGAGCTATCACAGCAGGCCCAGGACACTGCTGTGAAGGCCTTAATGGAACAGCAGAAACCAGTGCTTGATCTGGTGCAAGGTCTAGTTCAGCTGCAGAGCCAAAGTGGAACAGATGCAAGACCAGCAGTTAGTACTGGTACACCACATGTGGACAGTGTGGGACTCAATCAAGGGATTGGGGCATTTAATTTTGGGAAATTAACTCCAGATGATAATGTTGATGACTTTCTAGAGTCTTTTGAAAGAGTGGCACAGGCTCTAGCATGGCCAGAGACCCAGTGGGCAGTAAGGCTGGCAGCCTCATTAACTGGAGAGGCACTTGCAGCCTACAGAGCAATGCCAGCAGCCCAGGCTTTGAATTATAAGGATGTAAAGGCAGCTATTAGAGATCGCCTAGGGTTGTCTATTTCAGAGTATAGGCGAATGTTTAGAGCTGTTACATTGAAAGTGGGTGAGACACCCAGGGCTCTGAGTCAGAGAATCAGAAGTTTAGCTGTAAAATGGTTGGAGCCTGAGCAAAAGACAGTAGAAATGTTATTAGATGTTATAATGCTGGAACAATTTATGCTTGGGGTACCTAAAGATTTGAATGTTTTTCTTATACAGCAAAATTGCCAAAATCTTGGAGAGGCAACCATGCTAGCAGAGAGATTCTTGGAAGCCACGCAGGCTTGCCATAGAATGGGTGGCCCTCTAAAGATGGATGCTGAGGCTAAATGTGCTGTATCAGAAAAGGGAATAATTAAGAATGTTTCTGAAAATGAATGTACTGTATCAAACCAGATGACACAGTGGAATAGGAAGAAATGTTTCAAGTGTGGAAAATTGGGACATTTAGAGAAGAGATGCCAGACACACACTAGTCTAATGGGTCTGGATTTAAAACAGCCCAAGGAAGGATTTCTTTTGATGGTTGATGTGCAGGGAATTATCACAAATGCTTTATTAGACTCTGGGGCAGACCAGAGTATGATGTCAAAAAGGCTTTGGAAGAGGATAGAGGCCCAAGAAGGATTTGTGCCTAGAACCCCTGAAAGCCAAGTTCACATCAGATGCATTCATGGTGCTGCATCATCATATCCCACCTATAGGCTAAAGGTTAAGTGCCTAGGGAAACAAGAGGAAGTCCTGTTAGCAGTGGTGCCTAGGCTACCCTTTGATTTGGTTCTAGGAAGAGACTGGCCAAGATTTAAGCAGGGTCTAGTGGAAGGACTAGGAAAGAAGGAGGGAGAAGGTTTAATGGTAGTAGCTCCCGGGCCTTTATTTGGAAGTCCTCAGACCCCAGCTAAAAAGATGGTTAAGCGTCCAGAAGACCAAGCTACCCCAAAGCAGATATTCGTCCTAAAGTACCATAAGGTCTCTGAGAAGGCCCAAGCTCCTAAGCAGGCAACCCCTCAATCTGCTGGGTTTGACCTGTGCAGCATAGAAAATGTGACTGTACCTAGCCAAGGGAGAGCCCTGGTTGACACCGGTCTCCAAGTGGAAATACCAATTGGATGTTATGGGAGAATAGCCCCAAGGTCCGGATTAGCCCTTAAATATTTCATCGATGTGGTTGCGGGAGTAATTGATCCCGATTACAGGGGCAATATTAAAGTTCTGTTATTTAACTTTGGACAGAATGAGTATCACGTGAAGACAGGAGATAAAATTGCCCAATTGATCTGTGAGAGGCTGGGTTTTCCACCTGTGGAGGAGGTCACATCCCTAGAGAATTCTGAACGTGGAGCCAAAGGCTTTGGTTCTACTGATGTCAAAGGGGTTAAAAGCTCAGCTGCCACCTGTGCCCGAGAGAGGGAGGTGAGTGAAGAGGAAGATTTGGGACCCCAGGTATCTGATTGTAAAGAAAAATCAGAGCCCCAAATAGGGGAGGACCTGACAATGGTACAACAGGAAGAAATTAGGAAGTTGCTTAAGGAATTCCCAGATGTGTTGACAGCCATACCTGGGGAGACCCATTTGGTGGCCCATGAAATAATAACTCCACCTGGGAAATTGGTTCGTCAAAGGCCATACCGCTTGCCTGAAGCCAAAAGACAGGAGGTAGTGGCACAAGTCCAGGAGATGTTGGACATGGGGGTAATAGAGGAGTCAAAGAGTCCCTGGAATAGCCCCATAGTCCTGGTGCCGAAGCCTGATGGATCCTTAAGATTTTGTATTGACTTCCGGCAGGTAAACGCCATATCAGTTTTTGATGCATATCCAATGCCAAGAATTGAGGAGCTGTTGGACCAGCTGGGACAGGCTCAATACTTAACCACCCTTGATATGACAAAAGGATATTGGCAAATCCCTCTCACCAGGGAGTCGAAGCCGAAGACTGCGTTCAGCACCCCCGTTGGCCTTTTCCAGTTCAAGAGGATGCCTTTCGGATTGCATGGAGCAGCGGCTACCTGCCAAAGGTTAGTGGATCAGGTACTTCGACCCCACCAAAGTTATGCTTTTGCATACATGGATGATGTCATAATCCATAGTAACACCTGGGCGGAGCATTTGAAGAGGATCAGGGCAGTCTTGTGCTCTATGAAGCAAGCGGGAATCACTTTAAACCCGAAGAAGTGTGCCTTTGCAAATAGGGAGGTAAAATACCTAGGCCACCTAGTGGGAAGAGGGAAAATTAAACCTCTATTAAGCAAAATAGATAGCATCAGGAATTTTCCTCCTCCAACAACAAAGAAACAACTAAGAAGTTTTTTAGGACTTATTGGATACTACCGCCGGTTTATACCGCAATTCGCAGAGAAAAGTGCCATTTTCACGGATATGCTGCGAAAGAATTGTCCAAACCAGATAAAGTGGACACCTGAAGCTGAAAAAGCGTTTTCAGTATTAAAGGAAAAATTGTGTACAGGACCGGTACTGAAAGGAGTAGACTTCAAGAAACCCTTTCTGGTTCAAACCGATGCATCGGATGTGGGGCTAGGAGCGGCCCTATCCCAGTGCCATGATGGGGAGGAGCATCCTGTGATGTACCTGAGCAGGAAGTTGTCACCGGCTGAACAAAAGTATTCCACGATAGAAAAAGAGTGTTTGGCTATCAAGTGGTCAGTGGAGGCGCTAAGGTTTTACCTTACAGGGAGAAAGTTCCAGTTGGTCACGGACATTGCCCAACTTAAGTGGTTGCAGCAAATGAAGAACCACAATGCCAGGTTGACACGCTGGTACATGGCCTTACAGGCGTTTGATTTCCAAGTTGAACATCGTGCCGGGAAGTTACACAAGAATGCGGATGCACTTTCCCGTATTACGGACTGTAGAGAAGAAGTTTCACCAGTAAAACCAGTCCGTAATAACTTAAGCAGGGGGGTATGTGATAAGGAAGCTTATCATAGCTCAGGTAGGAGCTATAGAAAAGATGATGTGACTCTGAACAAGCAACCTGTCAGTTCTGGTAGAAGCAAGAAAACAGAGTTTTCACATAAAAGACTACCAGTCCCAGAATGCACCAGGTTTCCAGCAGCCATGAGAGGGGCTGAAGTGAGAAAATGTGTGTGCAATCAAGAGAGCTATGAGGTAATCCCTAAGCACTCATCTCAAAGGGCAGGGCCTGATTCAACACAGCTGCACTGTGTTAGGGAGGAGCACACATTAGAACAGAATAAGAATAGAGCTTATTCTTCAGATAACAGCTACAGAAAGAGCTTCAGAGACAGAGACAGCAACGGCTACAAGCTCCAGTCCAGCTACAGGTTTAAGCATCACCTAGAGAAGCAGAAGCCAAGCCAAGCGGATAGAGAGAGAAGGAAACTCTCTGGAAGGAAGAGAAGAAAGGCCATTGGAAGGTCTGGGAGATTCCAAGGCAGTACCTATACTGGGAGGTATTCCAAATGCCAGCAGAGTCCATTGGACTGGAGTCCGCCAGAGGAATGGAATGGCAGAGATAGGAATCACCAGTGGCTACCTGGAAGAGAGAAGACTGCACGTGGAAAGGACTTTCAGACCTATACCAGAAGGTATGTGAGGAAAGATCCAGTGTCCAGGGATCAAGATTGGAAGGCTGGACATCAGAATTGGATTACATACTGGCCAGGCTATACAGAGAGGAATTATGATAGCAGGAGAGGCTCAGGTATGAACACTGATCCAGACCCTATCTATAATAGTGAATGGCAGCAAGGGAATAAGCATTCTCATGATAGTGCCTTAATGAAAGACTCGTCTGTGCCAATGTATGATAGTGACCCTATGCTGATTGAGGAAGGGGGAGATACAGCAGATGAAACTATTTACATGGACTGTTCTCTATCTAAATGCTATTGCTAGTTTTCTGTGAGCAAACACATCAGCCATCACAAAGAAACCTAACTTTGTTCTTTATTTCCACTGCAAACAGCTCTTAAAGCAGGATTTGGGTTCACACAGTAGCAGCCAGCCAGCTAAAGGCTTTCAGCTGGTCAATTGATAGTAATTAAAGCTGCACCTGATTGTGTGTGTGAGCAAGGGAGAATCACTGCTGGGATCTGCGTGGAAAATAAGCAGAAGTTAACCTAACAAGCAAAGTTTATTCATTTCTTTGTGCCTTTTCATTTGGTAATTATTTGCTAAGAAAACATTAGCTAATTGCCTGACAAGCTGAAGGTTGTTTTCTGATTTGCTTTGTGACTTTATGTTATCCATTTAAACACTGCAAGCAAGTAACCTCATTTATATTGCTAACAAGCATACTTGTGCTGGGTGAATTAAACCCCATCAATAAAAGAAGTATTTTATTGGCTTTAACCACTGGTTTCACAACTCAATTATTGTCTTCAGCTGTGTTTGGAGTGAAAGAACTACATTACCCACAATACCTTGCAAGAATCATATGAATATATGCATCGTCAAGATTGTGTAAGTTCTCACCCTAGGCAGCCGTCTGACAATGTGTACGAGACTTCCCCAGGCCAGGAACAAAAAAACAGGTCCGTAGTTTCCTCGGTCTAGTGGGGTACTACAGGAGGTTCATTCCTAAGTTTGCGGAAGAAAGTCTTCTCTTCACCGAGATGCTTAGAAAAAATGCCCCAAACACTGTAAGGTGGACCCCTGAAGCTGAGGAAGCCTTCATTACCCTAAAGGACAAGTTATGCAAGGCTCCTGTACTAAGGGGAATTGATTTTAGCCTAACCTTTGTAGTCCAAACGGACGCATCTGAAACAGGGTTGGGGGCGGTCATGTCCCAGGTGTTCGACGGGGAAGAACATCCAGTGACTTACTTAAGCCGCAAGCTACCAAAGGCCGAGAGAAACTACTCGACGATAGAGAGGGAATGCCTCGCGATTAAATGGGCAGTGGAGTCCTTACGCTTTTACCTGACCGGGAGGAAATTCCTGTTAGTAACTGACCATGCCCCCTTAACATGGTTGTACCAAATGCACAATAGTAATGCCAGATTAACCCGATGGCATCTTGCACTCCAGTCCTTTGACTTCTGGGTACAGCATAGGGCCGGAAGACTTCATGGGAACGCAGATGCCTTATCACGGATTACGTGCTGGCCGGAAGCTACGGCAGCCCGTAATATTTTAAGGGGGGGGATTTGTCACGGGGTAGAGCAGGAATTACCTATGGAAACAGAAAGGGCAGGGCTAGGTAGATCCGAAACTGACAGATCCAAGCACATGCTGCAGGGTTGCTATAAGCAACCATGGAAAACAAAGGTAACCAGAGGTAGAACGTGCTCCTGCAAAGGATTACCTCATCCTCAATCAGTTAATGAAAGGCAGCTGAGAGCAGGGCAAGGTCAACAGAATGCAGGTAGTGACGCAGTTAAAATGCATACAGAGTCACTTACCGGCAGAACTAAGCAGGATTTCTCAGAGAGCAGAACTAAGCAGGATTTCTCAGAGAGCAGAACTAAGCAAGATTTCTCAGAGAGAGGAGCTAACTGGGATTTCTCAGAGGAGAGAGACATTAAGGATACTACAACAACTGGGGCAGAAAAGGAGAATACTTCTCATTGGAGTTTGAATAAAGTTCCTAAGGAAAGAATATCCAAGGGCAATTGCAGGGTGCTAGGAAGCACGGAGCAAGAGGCCAGTGAAAAGAATCACAGAGGAATTCAATCCAGCAGGAAAGAGAAACCCTTGAGAGACGGTCCTTCTGCTAACAGGTACCCAGAAAACAGTAAGGGGTTTAGAAGGGACCCTTACCTGTTTAAGAACCAGCCAGTGGCTAGAGGCAGTAAGAAGCCTGCTTTTAGAAGTATCAACGCTGACTTTCCATGCTGTAAAAGCTCGAGAGAAATCCTCCCTGAGGACTGGCTGAAAGCCTGTAATAGAGAGGGCCTTAGAAGCATAAGTTTTCCCTATACACAACTAGGAAGGTTGGGTCCCCTAGGGGCAGACTGTGAGAAATACGGTAACTTCCCATCCTACCTTGGTGAAGGAGGGAAGGGAAGTCTTGCAGAAGACGGAAGCTTGCACAGCCAAGAAAGGAGACACAGCTGTTCAGAGAGTAGCAACCAGGGAAGCTACGAGGCAATGGACTTTGAATTAGCTGAAGATAATACAGAGGTATCTCAAATGGAATGTGCTTTGACCCTGGCTAATGATGTGTCTTCCTTATGCTAAGCTGTGCTAAGAAGATAACCTTTTAAAGGAAAAGGATTTCTAAAAACTACCTGTATAAATTTAGTAGCTGTTATATTTTGAGTTAAGCTGAAATGAAGCGCTTTTGGTTCCAGTAGTATTTTTATTTGTACCAGAAAACATGGTCTGTTTCTGTTAATTTCTCACGTGCAAGAATCCACCCGGAAAGGGATAATAAAAATACCTCTTACTAAAAAGCCTGGCTGCTCGTCACAACTACAACCTTTAGAACGGCTAGTGGGAGATAATTCCCAGGGGGCCTTAAAAGAGCCCCAGCTACATTAAAGAAGAGGCCCCACTGAAAGTCCCCTAGGCTGCCTCCTAGCGGGGTAAGTAGGTGGGTGACACAAGTCTGCTTCTACCTTTCTCTCTGACTTTGGCTCATAGCTTTTCTTCTTTCTGGCTTCCTCTTCCCCCACTCTTATTCTCGGGGATTTTAACATTCATGCCGATAACCCCTCTGATCCCTTCCTGTTTCCTCGGCTCGCAATCTTGGGGTTGTCTTTGACTCTTCTGTCTCCTTCTCCACACACATTCGCCTGATAGCTAAGACCTGTTGTTTCTTTCTCTATAACATCAGCAAAATCCATCCTTTCCTTTCTGAACACACTACTAAGACGCTTATCCAATCCTTAATCACCTCCCTTCTTGACTACTGTAACCTATTCCTTTCTGGTCTCCCTTTGAATCATCTCTCTCCACTTCAATCTGTTCAGCACTCTGCTGTGCGGCTAATCTTCCGCCAGCCTCGTCATGTCCACATTATTCCTCTTCTCAAGTCACTTCACTGGCTCCCTATCCATTTCCACATCCAGTTCAAACTTCTCCTACTGACCTATAAATGCATTCACTCTGCAGCTCCTCACTACCTTTCTTCTCTTATCTCTCCTTACAACCCCCCTCGGGAACTCCGCTCTTCTGGCAAGCTCCTTCTATCTGTGCCCTTCTCTTCTATTGCTAACTCCAGACTTCACTCCTTTCACCTTGCTGCACCTTACGCCTGGAACAAATTACCTGTGTCTGTACGCCAGGCACCTTCTCTGACCCTCTTCAAATCCAGGATGAAAACTCACCTCTTCGCTGCTGCTTTTGGATCTTGACTCAACTGATCTCCTTTTTCTTTTCCTTTCCCCCTTGTTTTATCCCAGTCTACACCTTCTGTGTTGTCTGTCTTGACTAGATTGTAAGCTCTATGAGCAGGGACTGTCTCTTACATGTCTGTGCAGTGCTGTGTATGACTTGTAGCGCTATACAAATGCTCAGTAGTAGTAGTAGTACATAGTGCCATTTATTTAACAGTTTTTCTATACCGCTTTATCCTATGGTCAAAGCGGTTTACATCAAACAGAACATTATACATTGTAATAGGGTATTAAACTTGGAGAAAACTTAGTATAATGGGGAGCATGGGTTGAAATTGAGAGGAGAGAAAGGAGGTTAAACAAGCATTCAGGGGGAGGAGGGGAGGGGACAAGGGAAATAAGACAGAGGTAGGTGTGCAGCGATATTATGTCGTGTCTTCAGAGAAGCATGCTGTAAATAAATGAAACTTTAGGGCCTTTCTGAGTGATAGTAGGACCTTTGTGGCCCGGAGTTTGTATGGCATACAGTTCCAAAGGGAGGGCTCATATAATGAAAAGACTCTTTTGGAAGTAGTGGTATTGGATCTGGTGAAGAGTGCTAGTGTGTGTAGGGTGTTCTAGAATTCAGTTTGCCTGGTATGACTGTTGGTTTCATGTATTAGTGTCTGGAGATGGGTGGATGAAAGACCGTTGAGGACCCTGAAGATTATGGGGATGGCTTTGAATCTTGTGCGTTCAATGATGGGCAGCCAGTGCAGTTGTTAGAGCATGGGAGTTATGTGTTAGGTTGTGTGTGCATTGTAGAGAGTGTGTACTGCCGTATTGAGGGCTAGTTGGATTGCTGTCTTTGGTAGCCCTTGGATGATGATTTTACAGTAGTCCAAATGTGGTAAGACAAGGGCTTGAAGAACTGTACAAAAGTTTTGGTGGGTTAGGAGAGGCTTGAGATGTTGCACAGTCTTGAGCTTGTAGTAGATGCTCCTGTTTTTGATGTGAGTGGAAAACATCAGGGTGGCAAATGGACAGTATTTCCTCTTTGTTGATGATTGAATTGTGGGAATAGCCTACAAGAAATGACTGAAGTTAATCTGTGCTTGAATAAATTTGCTCAGTGGTGTAGAGATCATTATTTGAGCATTTAGGTGAATACGAAGGTAGTGTTATAAGAAGGAAGAGGGGAACTAAATCCTTGATTTTGATTAGAGGTGGATGGGTCATGCTTTGCTATGAAGTAGACAATTCAGAATTTAGCAGACAGGTCAAAGTCTGATTTGACCCAGCATGTGCAGGTGACTATGGCGTTTTCCACAGTAATGTCTTGCAGCTGAGGAGAATCAGACATCAGTTTCATTTTTTGGATATCTAAGGACTTGATAATAGCAATCCAAGTGCTAGTAGAACTGGGAACAGATTACTATAATGTTCTATATGTAAGTCTGAACAAAAGCCTTCAGTTAATTCAAAATATAGCTATATGGGCATAAGATGTACAGTAGGACCACATGTCTCCAGCTTTAAGGATATTCAAGATACTTGTCAAACCAACTGAGAAGTGAACCTATGACCTTAGGGACCAAAGAAAGGGTACTGAATTTAGCTCACACCTTTTCTCAGAAGATCAAGCAATTATGTTCAGGTACTATAGGTATTTTCCTCTCTCTGGGGGACAAAAAACTGCCAGCATGGTTGAAAGATGAGGCCAGAGAGACTGCTGCTGCCAAAAAATCAACTTTGAGGAAAAGGAGCCAAATGATGAAAACTGGAAACAACATAAGCACTGGCAAGTTAGATGCAAGGCATTGATAAGGCAGGCAAAGAGAGAATTTGAGAAGCTTGCTGTGGAAGCAAAAACAATAATAAAGACTTTTTCAAGTACATCTGTAGCAAAAAAAAACTGTGAGTCAGTTGGACCATTAGATGATAGAGGGGTAAAAGGGGCACTAAGAGGGGACAAGGCCATAGCAGAGAGACTGAATGAATTCTTTGCTTCTGTCTTTACTGAGGAAGATGTAGGTCGGTCTTTACTGAGGAATATGCAGGGATACTACACATGACTGAAATGGTATTTAAAGATGATACCACAGAAGAACTGAAAGAAATATCGATACACCGGGAAGATGTATTACAACTATTTGATAAACTGAACAGCAGCAAATCACCTGGACCAGTTGGTATACCATCCAAGGGTGTTGAAAGAACTGAAATATGAGATTGCAGACCTGCTATTAGTAATCTGTGAACTATCATTAAAATCATCTGTAATACCTGAAGATTGGAGGATGACCAATGTAACGCCAATTTTTAAAAAGGGTTCTAGGGGTGATCCAGGAAACTACACAATGGTGAACCTGACATCAGTACCGGGAAAAATGGTAGAAACCATTATAAAGAACAAAATTACTGAACATGTAGATAGTCATGGCTTAATGGGAGACAGCCAACATGGCTTTAGCCAAGGAAGGTCTTGTCTTACTCATCTGTTATGTTTTTTTGAAGGTGTGAATAAACAGCAAGACAAAGTTGAGTTGGTTGATATAATGTATCTGGATTTTTAGGAAGTCTTTGACAAGGTCTCTCATCAGAGACTTTTGGTGAAATTAAAAAGTCATGGGATAGGAGGCAGTGTACTACTGTGGATCAGGAATTGGTTAAAAAATAAAAGCAGAGGTTAGGGCTAAATGGCCAATTTTCCCAATGCAGAAAGGTGATTAGTGGAATACCCCAGGGATCTGTGCTGGGTCCGCTGCTTTTTAATATTCATAAATGACTTGGAAATGGGAATAACGAGTGAGGTGATCAAATTTGCAGATGATACAAAATTATTCAAAGTTGTTAAAACCCGTGAGGATTGTGAAAAATTGCAAGAGGACCTTGATAAATTGGAAGACTGGGCATCCAAATGGCAGATGAAATTGAATATGGACAAATGCAAAGAACAACCCAAACTATGGTTACATGATGCAAGGTTCCACATTAGGAACCACCACCCAGGAAAAATATTTAGGCATCATGGTGTCTAACATGTTGAAACTCTCCACCTAGTGTGCAGCGGTGGCCAAGAGAGCAAATAGAATGCTAGGAATCATAAGGAAAGGAATGGAGAATAAAACAAAGGATATTATAATGCCTCTCTATCATTCCATGGTACGACCGCACCTTGAATATTGTGTGCAATTCTGGTTGCCGTATTTTTAAAAAGATATAGCGTTATTAAAAAAGGTATAGAGAAGAACCACCAAAATGGTAAAGGGGATGGAAGGATACTCCTATGAAGAGAGGTTAAAAGGGACAGGGCTCTTCAACCTGGAAAAGAGACGGCTGAGGTGAGATAAGATAGAGGTCTATAAATTAATGAGTGGAACAGGTAAATGTAGATTGATTCTTTATACAATCAAAATATAGAAAGACTAGGGGACATTTTATTTATTTATTTATTTATTTAACAGTATTTCTATACCACCTTCTCCTTCAATCAAGGCGGTTTCCACGGCAAACAATCAAGGGGTGTTCAAGTGTATTCATGCAGTGGTGTATGTTGTGTGTTATGGGTGGCGAGTATTTGATTTGGGTTGTGCTTTCTACATTGTGCGCTATTATATATCGTGAGCTATTATACATTCATATATACAAGCTTAGGGTAGGAGGGAGGGTCCGATGTTCTAGCTTGGTTGGTAGCTCATGTGGCATGACCATAATGTTCGGTGAATAGAGTTGTCTTCAGCTGTTTGCGGAAGTCCTTGAGGTCTGTGGTTAGTCTCAGTTCATCTGGGAGGGTGTTCCAGATTGATGGAGCAGCCAGGGAGAGTGCTCGTTCTGCGGTGTCCTTGCGGGTCTTGGCGAAGTCTTTTGGGGTGTTTACTCTATTGGAGGTGCCTCTTCTCCTTGGTCGTGTGCTTGTGTCAGGTTGTATGAGCGTATGTAGGCTTATGGCTGAAGAGTGTTGTTTGATCTTGAATATGTTTATGATTGTTTTGTATTTGATGTGTGAGCTGATTGGGAGCCAGTGCAGATCTTTCAGTATTGGAGTGATGTGTTCTTGTATTGTAGTGTCGGAGATTATGCGGGCGGCTGTGTTTTGTGCCAGTTGCAACGGTCTGAGTGTCTGTTTTGGTAGCCCAAGGTAGATTGGGTTGCAGAAGTCTAGTATTTATTTATTTTATTTATTTGGTATACATTTGTATGCTGCCACTTCCAGCGATCAGCAGCGGACCAATGGTGTAAAATACAAGGGAGTAAAGTATAAAATCAGATTGAAAATACAGTATGATTTGAGGTAGGGGTACACCACAATCACAATCACATAGAAATTACAAATATACATTACATTTTGATCACCCGGGTTTGAGCAACAAATGAAATAAATATACATTTGATTGATCAGATTATAAATATACATTTGATTGACCAGATAAGTTACAGTTTTATCACCCAGTTTGAGCAACCAGATAAATTACATGTTTATCAAGAACATAGATTACAGTTGTATAATACATTGGCAGATATGCAATCTTATTAACATTGACATCGGATCTATTTTTCTACCTCTTGTGCTTCGGGGGGTTAGGCAACTTGGGTAAGGAGGGAGTGTTGAATCTGCCTAGGTGATACCGTAATGTGTTTGGAACAGGTGGGTTTTAAGCTTCTTTCTGAAGTCCTGTATATTGTTGATCAGTCGTATCTCATGAGGTAGTTTGTTCCAAAGCATGGGTGCAGTGTACGTGTATGCCCGGTTGCTCGTTCCCTCTTTGACATCTCTTATACTGCTGGGAACGCAGAGTGTGTTCAGGTTAGTAGTCCTTCGGCATCTGTTGGGGGCTGTGTGGTTATGAGGTTATCGAGGAATGATGGGGATATCCTGTGAATGATTTTGAAAGTTGTTACCAGTATTTTGTATACTGCACGTGCAGAGATTGGGAGCCAGTGAAGCTCAATCAGTACTGGTGTAATGTGATCCCTCAGTTTCTTATTCAAGATGATCCTGGCTGATACATTTTGCGCCAATTGTAAGATGTTTATGGTTTTTTTTGGTAGACCTTGCAAGATGGCATTACAGTAGTCAAAGTGAGGAATGATGAGCGCTTGAGCTACTGTTCTGAAGTCTGTTTGTTCGATTATGTTGCGTAGGGGTTGAAGGACTCTCAGCTTGTGAAATATTGTTCTGTTGGTTAACCGGAGATGTTTGTCCATTTTTAGGTTAGCATCAATGAGAACTCCTAGATATTTGTATTAGTAGTGGGGTTATTAGTGCCTGGCAGACTGTATGAAAGTGCTCTGGGGCGAGGAGGGGCTTAAGTCTTCTGATGAGTCTCATTCTGTGGTATGAGCTTTTGGTTGTTCTGCTTATGTGTGTTTGGAGGTTTAGCTCCTTGTCCAGGGTCACTCCGAGGTACTTTACTTCTGATTTTATAGGTATGATTGTGTCTTTTATCTTGATGTTGGGTGGGGGGACAAAGTCCGAGTTTCGCGTTATGATCAGTGCCTCCATCTTGCTGTAGTTTATTGAGAGGTTGCTTTTTTGAAACCAGCTTGTCATTTGTATGAGGCAGTTTGTTATTTTGGTGTAGTCTGGGTTGTCGACTGAGATGGGTGTGTATATCATGATGTCATCAGCGTAGATTGTATATTGTATGTTGTGATCTTTCATGATGTCGCATATTGGCTGGATGTAGAGGTTGAATTATAGTGCTGATAGGGCCAATCCTTGTGGTACTCCTTATATGACTTTTATGGGTCGGGAGGTGTTGTGGCCTACCTTGACCTGTATCTGTCTGTCAGTCAAGTATGAATGGAACCATTTCAGGGTGGATCCGTGTAGTCCGATGTTCTCTAGTCTTTCCAATAGAGTCTTGTGGTCAACTGTGTCAAATGCTGATGATATGTCTATGAAGATGATTAGGATTCCTTTCTTGGTGTTGTCTATTAGGCAGAGAATGCTGTCGAAGAGGTATATCAGAAGTGTTTCTACCCCATGGTTGGGGCAGAAACCGTGTTGGTTGTTGTCCAGAGGAGCATGGTTGTCGATGTGATCTTGTAGTTGGTGCTGTACAATTTTTTCGATTATTTTTGCCAGTAGGGGTATGCTGGAAATGGGTCTGTATGCTGCTGGATTGCTCTTGTCGAGTGTGGATTTCTTCGGGATAGGTCTTATTGTGGTGATCTTTAGTTGATTTGTCATGCACCCTTGTGTTAGGGAGCTGTGCACTATTTTGTGTATGGTGTGGATGAAGCTTGACTTGGTGGCCTTGATCCAGGTCACTGGGCAGGGATCCATGGCAGCTGTGCTTGTCTTGATTGCCGTGATGATGTGGGAGAGTTGCTCTGTGGATGGGGTGTAGAATGTTCCCCAGGTTTTCGGGGATGTGTTAGTCTTTGGGGCTGGGCTGGGTCTTGTTTGTTCTGCCGAGTGAAATTTTTCTTGGATGTGGTCCGCAAATTTTTGTGGGTCTATTTGCACTTCAAAAGATAGACAGGAAGAAAATTGATGCCTTTGAATTATGGTGCTGGCGGCGAATACTGTGTATACCATGGACTGCCCGAAGAACAAACCAGTCTGTACTAGAGGAGATCAAACCTAAGCTTTCTTTAGAAGCTCAGATGACAAGACTTCGACTTTCATACTTTGGACACATCATGCGGAGAGAGATATCATTAGAGAAAGACATCATGCTTGGCAAGATAGAAGGTCAACGCAAAAGAGGAAGGCCAGCAATGAGATGGATCGATACAATAACAGCAGCTACAGGTACCAGTCTGTCAACAATGAGCCGCCTGACTGAAGATCGAACACAATTTAGAATAGCTATCCAGAGGGTCGCCATAAGTCGACTCCGACTCGACGGCACTTAACAACAACAACAATTTGCACTTCGTCTTCCGTTTTCTGGTCCTTGGTGAGGGTTTTTACGATTTCGAATAGTTCTCTAGGTTTATTGTTGGAGTTGCATATAAATGTTTGTATGGTATTCCCTTTTTGTTTGGTTGATGCGTTCGTTATATTGTTTTTGCTTTGTTAGGTACAGTTCCTGGGTCTCGGGCGACTTGTTCTGTCTCCATCTCCGTTCTACTTTTCTGAGATCCCTCTTTTCGTTTCGTATGGTTTTTGATTACCATGGCTTGTGTTGTAGTTTGTTGCAGCGACGTTTCCTGTGTCTATATGCTGTTGCTTTGGCAGCGTTGTATATGGTGTTGTTCCAGTTGGTGATTTGGGCTTCTAAGTCATCTGTGTCAGAGTTTAGGTGTTGTATCGTGTCCTGTAGGAACTGGTCCCTGTCAAAGCTTTCTTTGTGTGGGTGTGTTGTCCGGATATTTGTCTAGTTTATCCTCTTGTGGGACAATGTTTACTTCAATCATGTGGTGGTCGGACCATGGTACTGGAGTTATGGTGGGTGTTGATATTAGACCTCTTGTGCTTAGATAGTTGGGTGCGAAGATGAGGTCTGGTGATGATCCATGTCTGTGTGCCGGGGTGTTGATTATTTGCGTGAATTGAAGTGAACTCATTGCTTGAAGGAATGCTTCTGCATCTTTGGTGTTGGTGGACTTAAGATTGAAGTCTCCTAGCAGTAGTGTGGGTTTGTGGCTTGAGCTTATTGCACAGACTGCCTCGAGGGTTGATGCTAGTTCTTCGGGTGGAGCACGGGGCACTCTGTAGGTGAGGCATAGGGCCATGTGTTTGTTCTCGACTGTGATGGTGTTACATTGTTGGGTGTCTGTGGTACTTCGTGATTTGAACTTTAGGCTGCTCTTTGCTATTATCATGGCTCCTCCTCCTCACCTGTGAGTGCGTGGGCAGTTGTATGCTGTGTATGTGTCAGGTACCAATTGATTGAGTAGTACGTTGTCTGTAGGGCTGAGCCATCTCTCTGTGATGCAAAGTATGTCGGGTTGTTGGTCATCTATGTGGTCTACTAGGGTGTAGATCTTGTTGCATATGGATCTGGCATTTATGAGCTCTATTGTTATTGACCTTGGGGTGTTGGTTGTTCTGTGTGCTTCTTTTGTGTTAGTGTGGCTGTTGGGCCTGTGTCTTGATTGTCTTTTTGTCATGGGTGTTCTGTGTGTGTCCCTGTGGGGATGCTGTGGGCTTATGTATGTCCATGCAGTTGGTGGGGGCCATAGTGTGTATGTGTGTGGGTGGTGGTAGTATGTGTGTGGAGGAATGAGTAGTGTGAAGAGGAGGCTGAGGGGGAGAATCAGAGTTGTGTGCATGTTCTTTTGTTTAGTCCTGAAGTTTGCACTTACGTTTGCTGCTCTTCTCGTCTGGCTGTTTGCTGGTGAACTCTCTGCGTCTTCTGTAGGGCTTTTCGGTGGGGCTGCACTCCCTTTCTTATGCTCGCCTTTGTGCCTCGCCTAAGGGTCAAGCCAAAGGGCCCTCTGGCGAGGCCCTCAGGCGCAGGCCCACCAGGCACGGGCGCCCTGTAGGGACGCCACTTTTAAAGTGTTGTGTGCTGCTGCTTCGATGCTCCCACTGCCCTGACTGGGCAGGAGCTTCTGAGCGGGAGGATTTCCCGCTCAGGCGCTCTACCCCAAGCGGGGTAGCTGAGGAGAGTTGTGGGCTGCTGGAGGGTTGAAGCGGCTCCCTTTGTGTAGGGACGCCGCTTTTAGAGTGTTGTGTGCTGCTGCTTCGATGCTCCCACAGGTAAAGAAGCTACAGTGTAACCTATTTAAGACTAATAAGAGAAAATATTTTTTTCACTCAACATGTAATCAAATTCAGGAATTCGTTACCAGAGGATATAGTAAAAGCTGTTAGTGTAGCCGGGTTTAAAAAAGGTTTGGACAAGTTCCTGGAGGAAAGGTCCATAAACCATCATTAAAGGGGATCTGAGATATCCACTGCTTGCCCCGATAAAAGCATTGTGGAACCTATGTCTTTTAGGAAAACTGCTAGGTACTCGTGTCCTAGATTGGCCACTGTTGGAAACAGGATACTGGGCTTGAAGGACCTTGATCTGACCCAGTATGGCATTTCTTATGTTCTTAGGTTTGTAGCTGAGGCAATGGAGAGTTAAGGGATTTGACTAAAATCACAGGGAGCTGCAGTGGGACTTGAACCCTGGGTGCTCTGGTTGTAGCCTACTGTTCTAATCATTAAGTAACTCAGAGCCTTGCAGCTGGAGCCATAGAGGGTGCTCACCTGGAGTCTAATCCAGGAAAGATAATACCTAGAAGCAGAGGAAGATTTCCTTGCTGTCCTCCCTCCATTTATGAAATCAAATTTGATCATGTTATGATCACTACTGCCAAATGGCCCCAACACCATTATCTCTTGTACCAGATCCTGTATTCCACTAAGTACTGGATCCAAAATAGCTCCGCCTCATGTCGGTTCCTGAACCAGCTGTTTAAAAATGGCTCGATCTACTCTTTAAAGACTAGTGCCAGCAGCTTGGTTCTACCCTGGTTAAGGTAGAGCCCATCCTACCGGAAAAGGGCCCCTCTTCCCTAGAATGTTGCCAGGTTCCAAACAAAGCTAGGGAAAAGGGGGCCTTTTCTGGAAGGATGAGCTCTAACTTAACCAGGAAATAGAGCAACTTTTAAACTAGACACTGGAGGCAAACTGACAGTAGTGCATGGTTTGAAATAATGTATCTTTGAAGGATACTACCAAAATAGGGAGGTATGATTTTGTAAATATAAAATAAACTCTGGAAAACTTTTATGATTTTTGTACTAGCTGAACAGGGCCAAATTTGCTTTTCCTTTTAAAACAAAATCACAGAAACTGTTTGGCAGTCTGAACATAGAAACATGATAGCAGATAAAGACCATATGGCCTATCTAGTCTGCCCTTCCATGCCATCTACTACAGTCCCTTTTTTTCCTTTAGAGATGATCTGTGTTTGTCCCATGCTTTCTTGAATCAGAGACTGTCCTCATCTCTACTACCTCCACTGGGAAACTATTCCATGCATCCACCAGTCTTTCTGTAAAAAAATATTTCTGCATATTACTCCAGAGTCTATCCTCTTTCACCTATCCTATGTTCCCTTGTTGCAGAGCTTTCTCTCAATTGAAAGAGGCTCTTCCCCTATATATTTATGCCACAGAGGTACTGTATTTAAACATCTCTTTCATATTACCCCCTCTCCTGCCTCTCCTCCAAAGTATACATATAGAGATCTTTAAGTCTTTCCCCGTACGCCTTATGATGAAGTATATTGACCACTTTGGTAGTCACCCTCTGCACTGACACCATCCTTTTTATATCCTTTTGAAAGTGTGGTCTCCAGAACTGCACACAATACTCCAAATGTTGACTTACCAAAGATTTATGCAAAGGCACATCACTTCCTTCTTCCTGCTGCCTATTTGTCTCCCTATGCACCCAAGCATCCTTCTGGCCTTCGCCGTCACCTTCTCTACCTAATTAGCTACCTTAAGAACACCAGAAACAATCACACCCAAGTCTTGCTCTTCTTCCCCATACTGAACTGCTCCCTTGGATTTTTTGCAGCCAAAATGTGTATTTTATTGTTCATTGTAAACCGCACTGATGCTGAATAGCGCGGTATAAAAGAGACTCTAATAAAATAATAATAATATAAATAAAAATGCATGACCCTACATATTTTAGCTTTAAATCTCAGCTGTCAAATTTTTGACCATTCATCAAGCTTCGCTAGATCCCTCATGTTATCTACTCCTTCCTGGGTGAAGAAAGCCCTCAAGTAAGTGAAAGCCCTCAGGTAAGCAAAACATTAAATCCTCTGTAGAAATTGGTAAAAGGGACAACATCTGGATAAGAGTATGCATTAATGTTTGTAGTATGGGAAATAAGATTCCAGATGTTGAGGCTTTAATGGAAGAGGCTGACTTGGATTTAGTGGCAGGTATGGAGACATGGTTCACAGAGAACTATGACTAGGATGTGATTTATTCAGGAAGGGCAGGATAGGAAGAAGGGAAGGAACAGGGGCACTATGTGTTAAAAAATAATATTAAATCTACAGAATTACAGAGCGTACAAGGGAAGGTGGAGGCACCGTGAGTTAGAATGGAAAGAGGGGGAGGCGGAGCCGGATGTCGGAAAAAATGGCAGTGTAGAACCCTTGCTCCCATAGACCCAGACAGGAATCACACATTTTCACCATCTCTCATTGCAAAACCTGAGCTGAAAAAAGGCGGAAGACACAAATAACATGGCAAACAGTAAGCCAGTTTGTCTGGAATTCGCCCTGGGAGTGAATTCGGGTGCAAAAAGAGCAAAGGCAGATCCACCATCCCCGCTCAAAATGGCAGCAAACCAGGATGTAGCAGAGGGTTTCCAAGAGCTCCTGCAAGAAATTAGAGCAGTGCGTGCTTTGGTAACAACAAACGGAGAAACTCTTACCTCTGTGCAAGATGACATAGCAGAGTTCAAAACTCAAATGGCCTCATCAACCATCAGAATTGAACATATAGACCGCACAGTGGAAGTCCATGAAGAAAAGCTGAAACAAACACAGCAAAACACTAAACGCATTGTGCAACTGGAACGGATCCTCGAAGATCTCAACAACCGCTCTAGAAGGAACAATGTGTGTCTCCTGGGTATATTCCAAAGGGCGTGGAAGGTACAAAAATGGTGCAATTCTTAGAATCTTTACTGTGAAATTGCTCCGAATGGAATTTGTAAAACCATTGGAAATCTAGACGGCACACAGGATACCAACTCATCTAGCTTCAAACAGACAAAAACTTAGACTAATGATATTTAAAGTTTTGAAATATCAACAAGCTCTGCAGATAATACCGCTAAATCCTCTTCAGAATTACTTTTTGAAGGATGTAAGGTATTTTTCTACCCAGACTTTAACAAAAATACCTTTGAGCGGCGTAAACAACTACTAGGCGTTTTGTCCTCGCCTACAACACCTTCAAGCCCGATATGGATTATTCTTACCAGCGCACTCAGGGTCACAATCTACAACTAGACCAGAACTTTTGAAGACCCAGAAAAACTGAAAGCTTTTCTAGAAGATAAAGAAGCTGCTGCAATAACCTGACTCGCACACTCTGTCTCATTCCTAATGCGGATCAGTTACTATCGTGGCCGGATTAGACAACTTCAAAGGCAGGACTTTTAATGTGAATAGTAAACGTTGAATGGGACTGATAATTTCAAAGTTTGTCTCAGTTAACACCAGAGCAGATTGTTGTTGGTCAAAAAAGGTAACACTCTACCGTTACAAATTGTAACATTGTACCTAGTTGGATTTTTCTTATCCATAGTAGTTAGAATTACCTCTCTGCTTAGTAATGGTCTAAGATACATCTAAGTGGTCAAATATGGACACTGAGTGGGGAGAGTTGATTGTAAAACCAGCCAGGAGTGTAACTCCAGGATGATTTACTGTATGTAAGTGATGGGAGGGGGGGGGGAAACACCTACAAAACTACTGGGAGGGGGCTGTAGCAGACATCTGAACACAACAATGGCTCACCCAATTTTACTACTCCTTAATATAAGGGTTGGGGTTGACTCTCTGGGTACAGCTATAAGGGTATTGTTTTGTTGGCACTATGGGGCCATCCTTGTTTGGAAGGATCTCCAAAACATACAACATTTTTTGCATCAACTCCTCAACATCAGATACACAATTATACATCATGGGGACTAACTCTTTCCTATCTGAATGTCAAAGGCATTATAAACCAAATCAAAAGAAAACATTTTTAACTTATTGTCAAAAGGCAAAAGCAGACATAATTCTTGTATACATACAAGAAACAGATTTGAATACAGTAGAAACAGCAAAGTTGGGCTTGGGCAGATTCATGATGACAGCATATTCTCCGACATGCAAAAAACCCAAAACGGGGTAGCCATTCTCATCCGTAAATCTCTATACCCCATCATTGGGCATATCAGGGCGGATATAGAAGGAAGATAGGCCAAGGTTAATATTCAATTAGACAAAACACACCTATCATTAATAAACATCTATGCCCCAAATACTGATGCACCAAAGTTTTTCCAAGAAGTGGCAAACGAATGGGCAGAAGATTCTTCCCATAATATAATATTGGGAGGTGATCTTAATCTGATACTAGATCTACTTTTAGCTAGACAATCCCAATGTCGGTATAGACCCACTAAAGCATCTACCATGGTTGCCATTTTAATGAAATCCTTTGGGCTGATAGACATCTGGAGGCTTTTACATCCTACAGAAAGGAATTTTATCTTTTTTTTGTTGTCCCACAAATCCCACTCCTGCATTGATTTTTTTCTTATATCAAAAGCAATGGTTAACAATATCCTGTAATCTGAAATTCACAGTACCCATATATCTGATCATGCCGCAATTTCATTTAAATATGTCCTTAAAGTGGACGGAACTGAAAATGTGTCATGGTCCTTTAATAGGTCCCTACTAAAAGACAACTTATTCCAGGAAAATGTTTGTGAGGCTATCATAAATTATTTTGAAATAAATTCCCCTAACCGAGACTTCTGGTTGGGCCTGGTGGGAAGCCTTTAAAGCCTCCATTAGGGCAAAGATGAACTGGATAGATCCACTACACACTGCTTTATTATCCATGCAAATGTGTCAAGCTACAGGACCGGATGGACTATCAGTAGAATTCTACTGTACATTCCATCAAGATTTATGCCCATACCTACTCCAGTACAGCAACACCCGGTACAAATAGGATCCTTCGCTGATGCAAACATAATAGTCTTGGAAAAAACGGGTAGAGACCCACAGAAAGTTGGAAACTATCGACCCATATCACTATTAAATGCAGACTATAAAATTTATTCAACCGTCTTAGCAAATAGGCTAGCAAAGGTCATCCCCCAGTTAATCCACCCTGATCAATGTGGATTTATTGCAGGAAAATCTACTGCAGACAATGCCAGACTTCTCTGCCATGTGTTAGAACTGTCGAATAGCCTTAATACTCCTTGCATGGGCTTATCGCTTGAGAAAGTGTTCGACAGGCTAGGGCGGTCCTTTTTATTTTCGGTACTGCACTGGTTTGCTTTTGGTGACAAATTCATTAACATGATTAAAGTTCTAAATCATAACTCAACAGCTAAAGTTTTAGCAAATTCTACACACTCACAAACTTTTTCACTAAACAGGGGCACCTGACAGGGCTGCCCTATTCCCATTTCTTTTTAACCTAGCCGTAGAACCCTAGGCCATTTTGCTAAGACAATCACGGGACATTCAAGGAACTGTCATAGGAAAGGTGCAAGTGAAACGTTCGGCATATGTGGATGATCTTTTGCTGTTTCTACAGCCTTTCTCCATCTCACAGGCTTTGATCTGATAGAACAATACTCTCAACTCTCAGGATATAATATTAACTGGTCCAAATTGGTTGCTTTCCCAAGCAATTCTTCAAACAATAAAGAAATGATAGTCTCTCACCCCTTTACTTGGAAGTCACAGGCAATAAAATATCTAGGAGTTTATTATACTGCCTCCTTAGAAGATACCTTAAAGACCAATGCCAAAGAGCTTTTAGACATGGTTAACACCTTCACTTTAAAATGGTTGCCCCTCCACCTGTCGTGGTGGGGAAGACTCTAATCCATAAAAATGGCCCTTACTCCTAAAATTAATTACATCCTTGAAATGCTCCCTTCCTCTCTCCCTGCAAACCTCTACAAGACTATTGAAAAACTGCTTGTCACTTTCCTATGGCGAGGAAAACCCCCAAGAATAGCCACCAAGAAGCTAACGGCGAATAAAATATGTGGCAGAGTCCACTTTCCAGACTTTAGTTGGTACCATAGAGCATTTTTGGTAAACAAGGTTCTAAATGGTCTCAACCTATACAACCACACAAGAGCCCAAGCTGGTTGTTGCTAGAAGAATAAATGGTTGCCCCTTTTCCGCTACAGGTACTGATGGGTATGTGGCATGCCAACCACTCAAATTTGAATAGATTGTTATTGCTACTCAAGATGTTTTTCAAACCCTGACCCCACTATTAGCTCAGAAGACCCCTCTATCTTCTTCTATGCCTTTGTGGTACAACCCACGGTTTAAAAATAAAAAAAGATCTTTTGCCTGGTACAAATGGTACTCCTGTGGAATCTGGACCCTAGGGCAATTATTAGAAGGCTCCTTATGGAAACTGTTTCATAAGTTGCAAGCAGAATTTGGCTTTCCCTTTACATGTCACTTTCAATGGTTGCAATCGAAACACTGTATTACCTCCTCCAGGATAGATATAAAGAAACTAGTTCTGGACTGTGGTTTTCAGAAAACAATTAATGAAATAGGCGGTAACAAAGGTATAGTCTCTACATTTTATGCTTTATTCAGGGAACGTTCCCTATGCAACCCTGTAGGATTAGAAAAGACATGAGAAACTGAGTTATCTATATCTCCCTTCTGGCAACAATGGTCATACTTTTTGGGCCCCCTGATCAGATCCAGTAAATCAGCCATCCTTACACAATCCCTGTACTTTGTAGCTCATCAAACCCCAGTCCAGAACTAGTTTCTTTATATCTATCCTGAAGGAGGTAATACAGTGTTTCACCCCACACTTTGACTATGCAAACTCCATACTTCATGGATTGCCTAAACAAACAATATGACCTCTACAAACTGCACAACATATAGCTTCCAGAATAACAGCGAATGTCAATCCAGCGGACCATATAACCCCAATACTAGCGGACTTACACTGGCTCCCTATACATTACCGCACTTAGTACAAAATAATCCTAATCACTTTTAAACTTAATAATGACATTTCCCCATCCCACCTGTCCACTCTCATCATTAGCGAAGAGACCTCTCGCACCCAACGACACTGTAATCAAAACAAACTTACAACAAACAGCGCCAGACTTCAGAAAGTCCAAAAAAAATCACAAAAAGAGCATTTACTCACTGCGCTCCCACTCTGTGGAACAAACTCCCAGATAGCCTAAGAGCCACAAAAGATCTATCCACCATCTGAAAAAACCTTAAAACCTACCTTTTCATACAACACTTTGGCTCTATTACATAAAATCCTAACTTCACACAGGACTGCCCCACCAATTTAGTTAGTTCCACCCTCAGATTGACCACATCTATAACACAAGACAAACCCAGAATGTACAGTATATAGTTAAAACATCTTGTTTTATTGTTATAACTGTACATAGGAAACTGTACTTAGTTATATCGTTACATGTAAACTGAATTTTTATACGATGTACAATTCATTGCTGTTCCCTGTAAACCGCAATTGATCTTTAGGAAATTGCAGTACAAAAATGTAAAATACATTGAAAAATAATAATAATAAATCAAGCATATATCACGCCAATTCATCTAACAAAATGGAACCAAATATGGACAACAAATGCTGGTCCTGCCACACCGAAGAGGGTACTTTAGCACATATGACATTTGAATGCCCTAACATTCAACATTTTTGGAATACGGTCTGGGAAAGAATATAACTAGTATTACACTTCAAGGCACCCACATCATGGAAAATCATAACTCAGATCCCTATGGTAATTAAGGAACATACTTTTCTTTTAAATTTTATGCTGGGAGTAGCTTTGAAGGTAGTAATCTCCCATTGGAAATCCCCTGAGGCATCGGATTGGCATATATGATGGAACTTGGTATGTTTATACTCTAAATATGAAAGAGCACACAAACTCTTATCCCAGATAGGTTGATCTGGTGCACAAACATGGAAACGGAAGAAATAGGAACAATGGAAACCTTTGGAAGACTTTGCATTAAGCGCTCACATAAGTATAGACAGCCTCAGGGGACAGCAAGATTAGTTCAGAAACAAAATATTAAACAGCGTGTATTGTACTTTATTCTACTTTTATAGATGTCAGTGGATGTGATCAGGAATGTTTTGGAGTTAGAGATCCTGAAAAGATAACAGATATGTTTTTCCCAGAGAGTCAAGGGGGGAGGGTTGTTATAAGGTTGGAAATTTGTTATTGATTGCATTATGTATTACAAAAAGCTAAATAAAAAAATATTTAAAAAAAAGAATGGAAAGAGGGGATGGAGCATCCATTTGCACTGGTGTGATACACAGACCTCCTTCACAGGCAGAAAAAAAGAACAGAGGCTTAATTGAAGACATTTGCAGTATTGCTATGAAAGGAGAAGTGCTGCTGTTTTACCTAGAAGTAAAGAGATCCTGGATTCTCTACAGGGAGAACTATTCCTGCAACTGGTAACAAAACCCACACGTGAGGGGGCCAATGCTTACCAATGGGATGGGTGTTTTTGATGTTCTAGTGGGTGATCATTTTGCATCCAGTGATCACCAGATTGTGTGGTTCAGTATTAGGACTATAGCTGATAAAGTTCATTAAAAAGTGAGGGTCCTATACTTCAGGACAACTAACTTTGCCAAAATGGGACAATACCTCAAGAAGTTGTTAGTGGGATGGAAACAGCTGGGGGATGCAGAAAAGCAGTGAGCAAAACTAAAAGAGGATTTTTTAAAGGCAACAAACCTTTTTGTTAGGAAATAAATGTAAAAGGAAAAGGAGGCCATTATGGTTCTCAAAAATAGCATTTATTTATTTAACACTTTTTATATACTGCTTTTCCTGATTGTCAAAGCGATTTACATAGAACAACATGGTGAACTCAATTGAATTCAGATTTACAATGAACTAAGTACATTCAACTTGGGTAACATATGGGGGATAACAATGCGAATTAGCGTATGATGGGATGGGATAGTGTGTGAAGGTAAGAACTAACAGATTTGACAATGCATTGCCTTTGGGGTATCAGTATACATTTTATAAGTTAATCATTGGAATAAAACCCATAGTGTTCAAGGATTTTAAGTCTTTTTCTGAAGTCTTGAAGTGTTTCTGCTGATCATAGGGGTTTGGACAGGGAATTCTAGATCAAGGGAGCTAAGAGGGTAAAAGCTCTATTGCATGTCTGTTGGTTGCATTTTGTGCTAAGTGGCAGGATTGAGAGTAGGTTTTGATTATAAAATCTTCTCAATCTGGATTAGGGGACTCTGGTTTTGCAGTATTTTTAAGATTGGTGTGATGACTTTATACTTCACTCTTGAAGCTATAGGTAGCCAGTGTAGATTCCTGAGTATGGGGATGATGTGTTTGTGTCTTGATGCACCAGTTATAATTCTAGCGGCTATATTTTGGGCCAATTGTAGGGGGTATTAATGTGTGTTTTGGGAGGCCTTGGTAGAGAATATTGCAGAAGTCTAGGTGGGGTGTTTTGAGTGTTTGGGATACAGATCTGAAATCACTAATGTTGAGTAGTAGAAGTTTTAAAGGATTCTCATGTTTTGGTAGACCGTGATTGTGGGTCTTTTTATTTGAGACATCATGTTTAGGTGTTGATCAATCATAATGCCCAGATATCTGACGTCTGATTTCACAGTTTGTCTTATCTTTGCTGGGGGAGGGGGGGAAGTTTAAGTCTTTCATGACGTGCAGTACTTCTGTTTTGCTAAGGTTTACTGAGAGGTTCAGATTTGAGAGACATTGAGTGATATCACTGAAGAAGGTAGAGATGGTTGAGTAGTCTGGAGATCTTGTAGAGAATAGGGAGTATATCATTATATCATCTAAGTCAGAGGTTCCCAACTCCAGTCCTGGAGGGCCAAATACCATTCAGGTTTTCAGGCTGTCCCTAATAAATATGCATGAGATGCATTTGCATGCACTGCCCCCATTGTATTCAAATGTATATCATGCATATTCATTAGGGACAGCCTGAAAACCTGAATGGTGTTTGGCCCTCCAGGACTGGAGTTGGGAACCTCTGATCTAAGTATATGTGGTATAATATGTGGTGTGATTTTATAACAGTGAAGGGGAGTCCTGGGGGGCTCTACCAAGAAGAATGAAAGGGGCGTCTGATGGAGGTGGAGGAGGTAACCCTCTCTCACTACCTGAAGGGCCCATGTGTCGGTGGTAATGGAGGGACACCTGTGGGCACAGACATCCCGCTGTGTGCTGCGGGGCTGTGTCTCCTGAGGAAAGGAGTCGAAAACTCCCTCCAGGCTGCCCCAGAGGTGTGGACTGGGGATTGGGGGTCTTAGGCTTACATGGGCCATGCCCCTGTCCCTTGGCTTGCTGGCCCTGTTGGGGAGCTGGGAAGGCTGGGTTCTGGGGATAGTTTCCATAAGTCTTCCTCTTCTTTTGGAATGAGGATGTTCTGCCCGAAACCTTCCTCCGGGAAGGGTTAGCAGTCTTTTTGGAGAGCCTGGTCCTTGTCATGAACTCAGACTCCAACTCAGCGGCCTTATCAGTCATGGGTTTGCTGAAGAGATTCTCTCCCCAGCAGGGGACATTGACCAACTTGTCCTGTACCCATTGCTCTAGGTCAGAAAACTAGCCAGGAATGGCGGCGGGTACTAATGCCTGCCGCAGCTACTCTAGTTGCCAAATCAAAGCCATCATAGGAGCATTCTCTGACTGCGGTGGCCAGGGTCCGAAACCACTGGAGGGGTTCCTATGAGAGACCAGCCGAAAACCCAGTGCGTTCCTTTGCCAGGTCCTACAAGTACATGCCCATGTACAGCTGGTAGGCCTGGATCAGGCTGACAAGCATCGAGCCCTGGAAGCACTTTCTGCTTATGGCGTCCATGGCGCAGGCCTCCCTACCCGGGGGCATCGAGGAGTGTGTCTTTTAACTCTTGAGCCAATGCATGGTCGACTCCACCACCATGGAATTATGAGGCAGTTGGGGCTTTTTGGAAGCCAGGGCAATGGTGGACCCGGTACATCGAGTCCAGCCTCCTGCTCATTATGGGTTTGAGGTGAGGGTCTCCCATATGCGGAGAACCAGCCATTTCAGGATGGGGGGAATGGGCACCATGAGTGCCTCATTCAGGGGAGCCTCATACTGGAGGATCTCGAGATCCTCTGTACGAGGGTCCTCCTCTGATTTGGTGGTAAAGGCAAGGGCTTTCGCCATATTCCTCATGAAGTCGAGAAAAATGATGCCCTTGGGTGGGGACTGGCACCGTATCTCCAGGGGAGACAAGTCCAAGGGCACATCTCGGTGGCGGCAGCTGTCCAGGGACTCATCGTCCTTGGTCTCCCAGTCCGAATCGGAGTTGGTGTAGGTGTCTCCGGGTCTCGGGGTTGTGCCCCAGCTCTAATGTCTATGGTACCCCTGTGCTCAGAGCTGAAGGCACTGAGCAAGGAAGACTGTGGCCCAGAAGATTGGGACTGGGACCGTTGCCGAGCTGTTTCTCGAGGGCGATGTCGCTCAAGGATTGGCTCGATCTCCGGGGAGTTCCTTGACATTGAGGGGCCAATGGTTGGGAGTGATAACTCATAGGAACCAGACATCAGAGCCCGCTGCTGGGCCATGAAGGTAGACAAACTGTGCTTCAAGACCGCCATCTTGACCTCAAGGCCAGATGGCTCTGCAGCCTTTGGTGCAGGCCCCGAGGACCTCGGGCCTGGCACCTGGCTCCATCGAGGGTGAGTCCTCAATAAGGATGGCCTCAGGGGTCTAAGACCAATCCTGTGAAGTTTAGTTCCCATTGGGGCAACTTGGTAGGCCTATCTCGGCCGTCACCCTTAGCCTCGTGTTGGGGGCTGCAGGTCTGGGGCCCATGGGACTTTCCCACTTTCTCTCACTCATCACCCAATGAGGTCTTCTGGCTCTTTGTGGGGTGTCCCTTGCCAAGGAAGCTCTGGCTCAAGGCTCCATGGCCCCGGGGCTCTGAGGTGGCTCAGTCTCTGCAAGGGTCTGAGGTCCTGGAGGAAGTTTTGAAGCATGATCACGTGGACGATTCTGGTGCTAAGTCAGTCTTCTGGAAGATGAACTCGCGATGCTGCTGACAGCTCTTGAGGGCCTTGGGAGTCATATGCTTGCAGAGACTTCAGACCAAAGGATCGTGGTCCGGCCTGAGTCATCGAAGGCAGCAGTCATGCAGGTCCATGCGCGACATGTGTGTGCAGTGGTCACATGGCTTGAAGCCACTGACCGAGGCAATGGCGAGGAAGACGACCCCCGCGAGGTCAAACTCACTTGGCCTGCCCAGGAAAAAGACATGAACACACACTGACAGAAGAAAAAAAGAAAAGAACCCAAGAATGCGATGCCAAAGCAAGCAGACTCGGGGGTGAGAAGGGACCAGTACGTGACCGGAGAAAGAAAATAAAAGACAAAAACTTAACCAACTTTTTCCGGGAGGAACAGACACATGTCTGATGAGCTCCGCATAAAAAAGGAGACTGGGGCAAGATGGTACCCTTAGGTGGAAAGGGGACCACACATGCGTGGTGCATCACCCAAAAACTTTCTTTGAAAGCTGGGGAGAGGTTACCATGCAAGCTCCATTGGCACTGATGTCATTTGTGAGGACTGACTTCCTACTTGTTCCCGGAGAATATGTAGAAGCTGATAAGGATAAAGCGTAATTGCTTAACAAATATTTTTGTTCTGTGTTCACAGATTAAGAGTTAGGAGCAGGACCTCAAATAACACCCACAAATAGGAACAGAACTGAGGAGATTTTGAATGATTTTCAGAAGACTGTGTTCATGAGGAACTAGTTAAACTAAAAGTGGACAAAGCGATGGGGCCAGATGGGATACATCCAAGAGTACTGAAGGAACATGGGGAAGTTCTAGCGGCTCCACTATCTGAACTTTTCAATGCTTTTTTAGAGTCAGAGGTGGTCCCAGAGGACTGGATATGGTCCCTTTACACAAAAGTGAAAGTAAGGATGAGGTTGGGAACTGCAAGCCAGTTAGTCTAACCTCTGTAGTGAGTAAAGTTATGGAAACGCTGCTAAAACAGAGGATAGTGAGGTTTCTGGAGTCTAATGGATTGCTGGATCCGAGGCAGCATGGTTTTACTAGAGGCAGGTCTTGTCAAACAAATCTAATTAATTTCTTTAACTGGGTGACCAGAAAGTTGGACCGAGGGAGAACCTTGGATGTGCTATACTTAGATTTCAGTAAAGCCTTTGATACTGTTCCAAACAGACCACATATAAATAAATTGAGCGCCCTAGGGATGGACCATAAAGTGACTGACTGGATTAGAAATTGGTTGAGTGGGAGATGACAAAGGATACAAGTAAACAGGGCTCTCTCTGAGGAGAAGGAAGGATGTTACCAGTGATGTGCCGCAGGGATCTATCCTTGGTTTGATTCTTAACATTTTTGTTAGTAATATTGCAGATGGGTTGTTAGGTAAAGGTTGCCTCTTTGCAGATAATACCATTTTTACTAGGGATGTGCATTCAGTTGAAATGGCATAAGAGAAATCATCTCTTATGCCATTTCAAACGAATGCACATCTGTAGTAAATAGTAAATATTTATGATTTTTTTATGTCACTTTATTTTGTTTCTGAAACAAAACAAAAAAAAGTCATTTGGGTAGGTTTGTTTTGTTTTTGCAAACAGCAGATGCTATTTCCAAAAATGAAATGAAATGCAAACATAAACTCAGTGTTAATGAAAAAGGCAAAATGAAAAATGTGAATGTGTGCACTCCTAAAGCATAGTTGTTCACCTGTAGCAGGGTTCTCCATGAATAGTAGGAATAAGTCCTCACGTATGAGTGATGTCACCAACGGAGCCCCACATGGAATACTCCCCAGCTTCCAAAGGAAGCTTTTGGGAAGTACACCTTGCACGTGTGCCTGCCTTCCTGCCCGCTGCGGTGCCATATTCTCCAGTATGATCACATAGCAGGAGCCAAATAGACAACTCCCCAGGGAGGTGGGAGGTTGTAAGATCTTATTCTTGCTATTCATGGAGAACACTTGCTACAGGTGAGTAACTGCGCTTTCTTCGTGAATAAGCAGGAAATAAGTCCTCACGTATGGGACTCCCAAGTTCCAGGCTACTGGAACCGGAAGAGAAAGAATGCCCAACCGGGCACTGAGAACTGGAAAAACCAGGAAGACCAGGGAGGTAGTCCCACCAAGGGACTCATCTGATGTAGTAGCCACAACTGACATTGACCAAGAAAATTTGAGCAGGTAGCCTGGACAGACAGAAGGGCCAGTGGGCAGGAGTTGATTCTCAAGACCCAAAGAGATGCTGGAGCATGGCCTGGCCAAAATTGTTGTCCCATCAGAAATCCTCATCCAAACAGTAATGGGCTGCGAAGGTATGGATCAAAGACCGTGTTGCAGCCCTGCAGATCTCCTCTGCAGAGACAGAACGGAGGATGGCTATAGATGTAGCCATCACATGGACATTGTGAGCTGTGACATGACCCTCAAGGCTCAGAACAGCCAAGGAATATGCATGAGTGATGCAATCAGCGAGCCAGAGGGACAGCGTATGCTCTGAAATAGCGAAACCCAGCCTATTGGAATCAAAGGAGACGAACAACTGAGAGGATTGACGGTGTGCCTTCATGCGCTCCAGGTAGAAGGCCAATGTATGCTTGCAGTCCAGCATGTGCAACACTGCCTCACTGTGATTGGCATGATGCCAGGGAAAGAAAGTTGGAAGGACAATGGACTGATGGAGGTGGAAAGCCGAGACCACCTTCGGCAGAAAATTGGGGTATGTCGGAGCACCACCTAGTTCTGATGAAACCTAGTGCATGGAGGTATGCGACCAGAATCTGTAGCTCACTCACATGGGCCGATGTGACAGCCACCAGGAAGAGGATATTCCAGGTCAAGAACTTCAGAGAGCACATGTCCAGCGGCTCAAAAGGAGCCTGCACGAGCTGGCCGAGGATCACATTCAAATCCTAAGCGACTGTAGGGGGCTTGACTGGAGGATTTGAAAGAAGCAAGCACTGCTTGAATCGGCTTACCAGAGATTGAGCCAACACAGGCTTCCCCTCGCAGCCACAAAGGAATGTTCCTATTGCACTGAAGCGAACACACACTGAGTTGGACTTATTTAACAGTTTTTTTATACCACTTTATCATTTCAGTCAAAGCAGTTTACATTGTAACTTAAACTTAGTAATATACATTAAACAGGGACATTGATAACTTGGATTTTTCTGAGGCAATGGAGGGTTGGAAAGATGGAAGAGGTATTCCAGTAACTGGTCCACGGGACAGACAAAGGGGTACAGTGCCCGACCAGTGCACCAGATGGTAAGCTGCCACCATTTGAACACATAGGCCTTATGTGTTGCCACCTTGTGGAATGCCATCAGGATCTCTGTGTGCCCTCAGGGATGCTGGAATGCAACAAGGAGCCACTCTCCTGTGAGATGAGTTCAGGGTCGGGGGCCAGGCTAAGAGGTTCCTTCTGCAAGAGCTGCAGCAGTAGTGGGAACCACAGTTGTCGAGGCCAGTAAGGAGCGCTAAGAATCATGGATCCTCTCTTGGCCTGGAGCTTCAGAAGCATCTTCATGTTAAGCAGAATCGGGGGGAAGGCATAGAGAAAGCCTTCCCTCCATTGGAGAAAGAAAGCATCGGGAGGCAGGCAATTGCTGGTTGGGCTCCAAGAGCAGAACCAAGCTACCTGGGCATTCTGTGCCATAGCGAAGATGTCCACGTTGGGGGTTCCCCATTCCCGGAAGATCTGGCCCACCTCCTCCCTCTTGAAGGACAACTCATGTGGCTGAAGAACCCTGCTGAGGCTATCCACTAGGCCATTGCTATCGCTGGGCAAATACGCTGCCCTGAGATCTATGCCGTGGAGTAGTGCAAACTTCCAGAGGCAAACAGCTACCAACACAGGAGGTACAAGCCTGTGCCCCCTGCTTGTTCATACAGAATATGGTCATCTGGTTGTCCGACTGGATCAGGACCACCTGATTTGTCAGGTGTGCCCAAAAAGCACGGACAGCATTTGCAATGGCTCGGAGCTCAAGGAAGTTGATCTGATGAAGGCTCTTGCTCTCAGACCACAGACCCTGGGTGCAGAGAACATCCAGGTGTGTGTTCCAGCCAAGCTTGGAGGCATCTGTTGTGAGCAGCCTGCAGGGCGCTGCTGTTTGGAACTGGAGGCCTCGATGCAAGTTTCTGGGCACAAGTCACCACTCCAGTGACGTGCAAGTGGCACAGTGACTACACCCCACAGGCAGCTTGAGACTTGCTGCCATTGTGTTCACAAGGTCCATTGAGCCTGCCACATGCAGAAACGGGCCTGTGGGGTGATATGCACCATGGCCGCCATGTGTCTGAGGGCTCTCAGCAGCCCACAGGCTGTAGTGTGGCGTTGCAACATGCCCACCACCTTGATGAGACGCTGCAGGTGATCCGCCAGCAGACAGGTTCTCGCCTGAGTGGTATTGAGGAAGGTCTTGATGAACTCCAGTTGCTGTACTGAATAAAAGTGGGACTTTACAAAGCAGAGCCCTTTAAGCACCAGAATAGTGAGCTCAGTGGAATGCCGTACATTGGCCAGTGTGGGCCCTTTACAAGGCAGTTGTCCAGGTACAGGAAGGCACCCAGGGTTCGAAGGAAGGAGGCCATGACCACCAGGCACTTTGTGAAGACTGTTGGGGCTGCGGCCAGCATGAAGAGTAGCACCAGGTATTGATAGTGATGGCCATCCAGCATGAACCAAAGGTACTGTCTGTGATGTGGGTGGATCGAAATATGCACATACACATCCTTCATATCTAAGCAGCATAGCCAGTCATCTTGTAGGAGGAATGGGAGCAACGTCCCCAGAGAAACCATTTTGAACTTTTCGTGCACCAAGAACTGGTTGAGGTTTCACAGATCCAGAATGGGGCGGAACCTGACGGTCTTTTGGGGACCAGGAAGTACCTGGAGTAAAAGCCCTGCCCAATGTGGGCAGGGGAAACCAGTCAATGGTGAGGACAGCCAGCATGGCCATGATCTCGGTCTGCAGGAGGCTCGGTGTTCAGGGTCCATGGGGTACTCCCCAGAATTGTAAAGGGACAGCAGCTGGGTGAACTGAAACCGATAGTCGCTTTTGATGGTCTATAGCATCCAGGCATCTAAGGTGACAAGAGGCCATCAGTGGCAAAGTTGACGAGCAGCCCGCCCCCCCCCCCCCACCCCTACCTGTGTGGGGGACTTCGGCAGACAATGGTCGACTGGCTATACTCCTGAAGACCCATCAAAAACCTGAACCCAGCTTGGGCTTGGGGTTGGGCTGTGCCTTTGGGGTTTTCTTCCTCCGCTGTGAGTGGGGAGCTTGGGCTTTGGGCTGCACCAGCAGCTGGAATGGAAAGCAAACTATTTTAAGGGCAACCAACCTTTTTGTTAAAATGGTAAATAAAGGCAAAAGGAACAGGAGACCGCTATGGTTTTCAAAGGAAGTAGCTGAAAAAGTGAAGAAAAAGAGGGAGGCCTTCATGAAATACAAGAGATCACAGAGAGCAGAAGACAGGCATCTGTATTTGGAAAAACTTAGAGAAGCTAGCAAAGTAGTCAAGAAGGCAAAGATTCAAAAGGAGGAGGAAATAGCCAATGCAATAAAATGGGGGGATAAGACATTTTTCAGATATATTAGTGAGAAGAGGAAGAGCAAAAGTGGTATTGTCAGACTCAAGGGTGCAGGGGGGGAATATGTAGAAGCTGATAAGGATAAAGCGGAATTGCTTAACAAATATTTTTGTTCTGTGTTTACAGATGAAGAACCAGGAGCAGGACCTCAGAAAACACCCACAAATAAGAACAGAAGCGAGGAACATCTTGAACTATTTTCAGAAGACTGTGTTCGTGAGAAACTAGCTCAACTTAAAGTAGACAAAGCAATGGGACCGGATGGGATACACCCTAGAATACTGAGGGAACTTGGGGACGTTCTAGCAGCTCCACTGACTGACCTTTTCAATGCCTCGTTGGAGTCAGGAGTGGTGCCAAAGGACTGGAGAGAGGCTCATGTGGTGCCTTTACACAAAAGCGGAAGTAAGGATGTGGTTGAAAACTACAGGCCGGTTAGTTTAACTTCGGTGGTGAGTAAATTATTGGAAACGCTGCTGAAAGAGAAAATAGTGAGGTTTCTGGAGTCCAGCGGATTACAGGATCCGAGGCAGCATGGATTCACCAGAGGCAGGTCTTGTCAGACAAATCTGATTGATTTTTTTGACTGGGTGACCAGGGAGTTGGACCGAGGGAGAGCTCTAGATGTGGTGTATTTAGATTTCCGTAAAGCCTTTGACACTGTTCCTCACAGGCGACTTATAAACATACTGAGCACCCTAGGGATGGACCCTAAAGTTACTGCTTGGGTTAGAAATTGGTTGGGTGGGAGGCGACAAAGAGTACAAGTAAATGGAGCTCACTCTGAGGAGAAGGATGTTACCAGTGGTGTGCCCCAGGGATCTGTCCTTGGTCCGATTCTTTTTAACATCTTTGTTAGTGATATAGCGGAAGGGCTGTCGGGTAAGGTTTGCCTCTTTGCGGATGATACCAAAATCTGCAATAGAGTAGACACCCAGGAAGGGGTAGATAACATGAGGAGGGATCTAGCTAAGCTTGAACAATGGTCTAGAATTTGGCAGCTGGGATTTAATGTTAAAAAATGTAAGGTCATGCATTTGGGCTGCAGCAATCCAAGGGAGCAATACAGTATAGGAGGTGAAGTACTTTTGTCCACTAAAGAAGAGCGGGACCTAGGCGTGGTTGTGTCTGATGATCTTAAAGTAGCTAAACAGGTGGAAAAGGCGACGGCAAAAGCTAGAAGGATGCTTGGGTGCATACGGAGAGGAATGGCTAGCAGAAAAAAGGAGGTGATAATGCCTCTGTATAAGTCTTTGGTGCGACCTCATTTGGAGTATGGTGTGCAATTCTGGAGACCGCACCTTCAAAAGGATGTGAACAGGATGGAGTCGGTGCAGAGGGTTGCTACCAAAATGATTAATGGGCTTCATTATAAAGCATATGAGGACAGACTTAAGGATCTTAATATGTACACCTTAGAGGAAAGGCGGGATAGAGGTGATATGATTGAGATGTTTAAATACCTCCGTGGCATAAATGTTCAGGGAGAGAGCCTCTTTCAATTGAAAGCAAGTTCTGCTACGAGGGGACATGGGATGAGGGTGAAGGGAGATAGATTCAGGAGTGATATGCGGAAATATTTCTTTACGGAAAGAGTAGTGGATCCGTGGAATAGTCTCCCAGTGGAGGTGGTAGAGATGAGGACAGTAACTGAATTCAAGAAAGCATGGGACCAACACAGAGGATCTCTAAAGGCAAAAAGTGGACTGTTGTAGTTGTTATGGAAGGACAGACTAGATAGGCCATGTGGTCTTTTTCTGTCGTCATATTTCTATGTTTCTATGTACCACTGTGGGCATGGAAAGAAAGCCTTCTTGGCTCACTGTTTCTTTTGCACGTGGTCTGCAGTCTTTCTGGAGAGCCTGGTGAGGGTCACCTGCTCCTTCTCCAGTTCCTTGGCCTTTTCCTCCACTGGCTTGCCAAAGAGGTTCTCACCCCAAAAGGAGACATGGCAATCTTATCCTTGACCCACTGTTACAGGTCAGAGGACTGCAGCCATCCTACTGGAGGATTTAAAGGCATCATAGGTGCCCCAGACCATAAATTTCAAGCAATCCTTGCCATGAGCTACAAGGTCTTAAAAAGACTCGCGACATTCCTCAGGAATGAGAGAAGCAAAATCCTTGATGTCCAACATGGCATCCTTAAGGAACATGGCCATGTAAGTCTGGTTGGCCAGGATCCAGGCTATCAGCTTGGAAGCCTGGAAACACCTCCTCTAAAAGGAGTCTAGAGTCCTCACCTCTCATGTGGGAGACACAGAGGAGTGCATGTTGCCACTCTTTGCAAGCTTCAAGGCAGACTCGACCACAATGGAATTGTGGGGCAACTGAGGCTTCTCGAACCTCGGGGCTTTTTGGACCCAGTACAGCGAGTCGAGCTGGCAATTGACGACTGGAAGCATAAGCGGTGCCTCCCACAGCCGCAATAGTAGCCTCTGCAGAGAAAAGGGGATGACCTTGGCCAGATCTCGAACAAAATCCTGGAAGGACATGTCTTCTAGGGGTGACTTTCGGAGGTGGCAACGGGTCGGATGGGAGATCCAGGGCCCAAAGGTCCAACGATTCTGCCTCTGTTTCCCATTTCGATTTGGACTCCGGGAGTTATGCAGCAAGGACCAAATTTCGCTGCCTTTGCTGCAGCATCATGGAAAAGGAGCCCTGATTATACCAAAGAATCATGATTTGGTAAAGTGAACTTATAACTAAAAAAAAATATGTTTTAACTTTTATTAAAAATTGCAATTTCATAATATTACACCTGTTGGAATAAAACAATACTTATGCAGATGCAGATGCAGGTAAAATTCTACCATTAAAGCCTGGCACCCTGGAAAATATCAGGGCGTGCAGGCGAGAAGCTCTCTTTCGAGCAAACCAAAGCAGTGTAACAAGAGGAGACAGTGGGCAAAGGTCAATAATTCTTTAAGTCAGAGCTGTGCAGTCACCCTAACTACACATCAAACTTCCTGGTAAATATGCATTGGGGGATCAGACTGGTGCCATCAAGTTTCTATATTTTTAAACTTAATGAACATCACTTCTTTAGTTGGTCTTGACATGCACAGTGACGCTCATACCTGTAGTAAAGATAAATGAGGTATCAGATGTGCCACGACCGAATACGTAATAAGAAACATAAGCTGCAGGGATCGCTTGCAGTTCAGTTTACTCCGCTTTAAATAAACACGGATTATAAGAAATCCTGTACAACAACATTACAGTAGTTCTATAATTGTAGCTTCAGCTCCTGTCAGTTCCTTCAGATGAACTCCAAAAGCACAAGAACTTGTTTGCTTTAGGCTCCTTGCCACCACCAGACTTAAATTAGCAACTATATGGGCCTCTTACAAGGCGTCTCAGAGACCAGCTGTGCATAGGCCTGTCACCTTCTTGTCAGTGAAAGTTTTCTGTCCAAAGAACTTTCATCATTCCCCCATTCCTCAAGTAGCAGGATGTCACTTGAAGAGGCAGCTGAAGTCACTTGCAATGACTGGTCTCAAATCAGAGCTCCCTGCCCTTGTCACAGAAAGCCTCACCCCGCGGCTAAAACTGTCAGTGATCATGTTTAGATACATGCACTGAGGTATCAGATTGGAAAAGAGCATACACAAGGTAAGGGTTTAAAGGAGGCCAAGTTTCAAGAAAGAAACAAAAAAAAAATCAAACTAGGAAGAACTGAAGGCTTGAAGAGTATATGCTTTCTCTTGGCCCCAATTTATATTCTCCACTGGCTTCTAATAAATAAATAAATAAACAAACCCTAATTTCATGCATTCTGAAGAGCAGAAAGGCATCCCCACTTGTGCTGGCATGTAGTGAATTTTAAATCGTTATTTTAAAAATCCGTGAGATGCATGAGAGCTGTTTTAAAGAACTATGTATAGGAAGTGCCAAGAGCTCTCTGAACACCTTCATTCATGTAGATGGAGAAAAAAAGGAATACCTTGAAACAGCTACATGACATAAATATCATTCATCAGGTCCCCTAAACAGGCCCTCTGAACAGTTCATTTTATTTACATTTGCTATCTGCCTTTCTAACAATGGTCTAGATGGTGAATGATTTAATTTAAACAATTTCAGTTCAAAATTGTATCTCTCACCTACCATAGGGATCTGAGCATTAATACAACTCTTAAAATCAACATAAACACAATTACTAAACATAGAGTGGAGTTTTTCAAAGCGATTAATGCAGTTAGCAGACCACTATTTAGCACGATGCCCAAACATGCTCTAACCAGTATCAGGTTTAGTAAACATGCCCCTTAGTGCATCTGCTGCCACAACTCATTTTATTTCTATAGGTCACGTGTTACATAGCGCTCACTAAGCTTTAGTTAAAGAGGCCCCACGTTTCAGCTTCTGAGTGAATAGGTTGATTGCGTGCAGTTAATTTAGGAGGTTGGATCTTGTAACTGAAGAGGCAAGGGAGAGGGGGGAGGGGCAGATTCAAATAGGTCATAGGCAATTCCTGATAACTGTTCTTTTACAAGCTTGATCAATGATCACTATTTTGAACATATACAAATTAGCCTTCTGATTTCTGACAGTGAATAAAACCATAATTCTGCTCTCATGCACCTTTGATCCTGCAAATTTAGCACTGATAAAATACAAGTCTTTCATATTGCCAGAAGTAGTGGTAGCTGTAATTGATACCACCCTCTCCCTACCCCCTCCCCTTTTAATGAGGACTTGCCAGTGTGCAAAAGGTGAAATCCTAAATAGAGTTACACAGAAAGCATAGCTACTCACCTGTAGCAGATGTTCTCTGTGAACAGCAGGAATTTGTCCTCACATATGGATGATGTCACTGACAGAGCCCACGTGGAATGCTCCCCAGCTTTCATTGGAAGCTTTTGGGAGCCACACCACGCATGCGCACCTGCCTTCCTGCCTGCAGCGGCGCCATCTTTTCCAGTCAAGTTTCAAAGCAGTAAGTAGCCAAGAAAGAACAACTCCTCTGGGAAGTGGGAGGGTTGTGAGGACCTATTCCTGTTGTTTACGGATTACACCTGCTACAGGTGACTAACTACGCTTTCTCCGTGAACAAGCGGGAAGTAAGTCCTCATGTATGGGACTCCCAAGCTACAGGCTACCAAAAAATGAGGAGGCTCAACAGGGGTAACAAAACTGGAGAGCAGGAAGAACAGGAAGGTAGTCCCTTTAGGGCAGGGCTTAACAAACATTTATCCAATGTGACCTCATTTTAACTCTTAAAAATTCACATGATTCCAGATGATGATGAAATTAAATATCAAACCTCCAATCCATTTCCTTCCCCTCCCTTTTTTACATTTTCCTCTTCCCTCCACTTATCCAAAGCATGAAGGCAGTAGCAGCAGAAAACATGAGGCCTTGCATGCCAGTGTGTGCTCACAGACTCCAGCACAAAAAGCCTACACAAGTGGAGGGGCAGATTTGTGAACATTCACGAGCTTACAGGCCCCATGCTCACTACCATTACAGAAAAAGGTCACAGTGGGAGGCTCAGAGAGATGAGGAGCAGCTCTGTTTCTGTGATCCTATCCACTGATGATGTGACCCTATTTGGGGTCTCAACCCACAATTTTAGAACCACTGTTCTAGGGACTCCACCGATTCAGCATCCTCAGCGAACAGCGCACCAAGGTTAGCCAACTTTTGCAGGCAGCCTGGAAAAACAGAAGGGCTGATGGGCAGGAGTTGGACGTAATACCCTAAAAGGTGCCAGAGCATGGCCTGGCCAAAGTTGCTGTCCCGTCAGGAATCCCCATCCCAACAATAATGGGCTGTGAACATCTGGACCAAAGATCACATTGCAGCCTTACAAATTTCCTCCTCAGAGGCCGAGGGCAGTTATCGACCGAAGCAGCCATGGCTCGAATGTTATGAGACGGTTCAGACCGGCATGCGAGTACGCCAAGCCAATGCAATCTGCCAATCACAGGGACCGTGTGTACTTAGAGACAGCAGTCCCCAATTTAATAGGGTCAAATGAGACAAACAGCTGTTTGGACCACTGGTGGGCCTTGGTACGGTCTACATAAAAGGTCAAGACACACTTACAGTCCAGCGTGTGCAACGCTGCCTCCCCTTGGTTGGCATGTGACCTCAGGAAGAAAGTCGACAGGACAATCAACTGGTTGAGGTGGAACTCAGAGACCACCTTCGGGAGAAATCGCGGGTGCATTCACAAGACCACCCAGTTCTGGTGGAACCTGGTGTAAGGAGAATGAGCTACCAGCACCTGGAGCTAACTGACATGGCGGGTTGACGTGACTGCCACCAAAAACAGGACATTCCAGGTCAAGTATTTAAAGGGGCAGGAGTCCAGCAGCTCAAAAGATGCCCACATGAGCTGCGCAAGGACCAGCTTGAGATCCTAAGCCACCATCAGGTGCTTGATGGGAGGCTTTGAGAGAAGCAGACCACACATGAATCGAGCCACCTGCAGGTGAGCCGAGACAGCCCAACCCCGCACCGCGATGGAAGGCACCAACTGTGCTGAGGTGGACCCAGATGGAGTTGGATTTCAAGCCGGAGTCCAAGAGGTGCAGGACTTTGCAGGAGAAGAGATCCAGGGCCTTACCCTTGCACCAAGCTGTGAACCTCTGTTACTTGAACGGTAAGCCTGATGTGTAAGCTCTCGGTGTCCGCGTCACGCTGAGAAGGACTGCTGTGCTGATGCACCTTGGGCATGTCCCAGTGCTCGGGGGCCCCTTTCGATGCTGACGGGACTGGTATTAGGTCCCTCCTCACTGCAGATCAGACATCGTGCTTCTGATTGATGCTCCAACCCCTCGGTTCCAATTATGCTTGGGTGTCCTGCCCAGATGAAACCTCAGCTGCTTTAGATGAGTGCAACGGAGCTGACACTTGGGACAAGGATGCTGAATCAGACGTTCGAAAAAGAAACGCCTTCTGCTTTTCCCGGCCCTTCAGGCCCCTCCTTGTCATCTGCAGGCAAAGGTTGAAGGACGCAAGCTGGTGGTCAGGCCCAAGACACTGCAGGAACCAGTTGTGCCTGTCTATGACCGAAATAGTGTGACCACATTTCATGCACTTCTTAAAGCTGCTCAATGGTTTAGACAAGTCCAAAAAGACCGCTTCGGTGAGGTTTAAGGCCTTGATTGCGAAGGTGAGAAAAGGACCTGGACAAGGGGAAAAGCAAAAAGCACAAAAAAGAGAAACAAAAGAACAAAATGAAAAATTATTGGCTAGAAGTCGATTAACCGCCAACAGGCAGTAAAAAACACTCAAAAATGGCAAACAAGAGAAAAATATTTTTCCGAGTGCAGGACACGTCCTGTAAGCTCTGCAGAAAAAAGGAGACTGGAGAAGATGGTGCCACAGCAGGTGAACATATGGCTCCCAAAAGCTTCCATTGGAAGCTGGGAAGTGTTCCACGTAGGCTCCATTGGTGACATAACCCATACGTGAGGGCTTACATCCTGCTAATTCACGGAGAATCGTATTTACCGGAACGCAAACCAGGCACAAGAGTTCAGTCCTACAAGCAAGATAAAGGATCCACAGTGTTAAGTGAAATGGTCAATTATTTTGAGCACTTTATTGTTACAGATAGAACAATTGGATTCACAGTAGCAAATAACTTCCATAGGTACAATGAATGTTCTTTTAAAAACTGTGCTTGCAGAGGAGGGTGCTAGAAAGCTTCCTACTGGATAGACGCATAAATTGCTTTTCAAACTTTGATCCCTTATGACCCCATTTTAACTGAAAATTCACATGACCCCAGATAATGATGAAATCAAAAAGGCATATCTCCAGCCTCCTTCCCCTCCCTTAACTCATCTAAAGCAGGCAGGAAGGCAGCAGCAACAGCAGTAGCAGGGGCGGCCCAAGGGGGGTGCGGGGCCATGTGCGGAAATTCGGTGCAGGGTCTCATTTGCATAAGGGATCTCATTTGCATAAATATTTGCATAATGTTACCATACACTAACTTTTAGTAGACATGCCTCTTAATGAGCGTATGGATACAGAAAGACTAAAAGATTTCTGCATTACTATAATCCAGTGCCAACCGCCGGGCACATTAGGAACTACTACAAACACTGCCCATTTAGAACCCATCCTAATATAATACACCCTTGGAAATCAACCCCAATGTATCCAATCAACACTTGATTCCCCTAACAATTTATCACCCTATATAGTGTCCATCCAAATAGTAGCTCCGAAAAAAACTACCCAATACCTTCTATTTTTTGTCGGATCGTTCACCGTGAAAAGAAACTTTTCCTTTCTCGAAGTGAACCCTCCATTTTAATCAATTTAAAGATGGCCCAATGTCAGCCTAAAAAAACGACCAAACAGCACTTGCTGCCATCAGTAACAATTGAAACAAAGTCCAGTATCGTCTCAAATCACAGGGCTGAGAAGGACACAGCTGCCAAACATATCAGTCCTTTCCATAGATATTAGTGAAAATTCAAAGAAAAAAAGCACTTAGCTGGACCGATAGTCACAAGGAGATGCTTCAACAATAGCCAGCTCCTCTGCCTTATATCCAAAATCGAGATCTACTATCTCTTCGTCAATGGCCAGGCAACCACAGGATGACAATAGAGCACCTCCAGTAGAATAAACGGGAACCTCGTCTTTATTCTACTGGAGGTGCTCTACTGTCATCCTGTGGTTGCCTGGCCGTTGACGAAGTCCCTCCATCAGCTCATTTCCATTCCCAGCCCATCAGCCCATTTCTAGTCCTTTCCTAGCCCCACCATCAGCCCATGTCAAATCCTAGCTCCCCTCCACTGAGCCCATTTCCATTCCAAGTCCCCGTCCCCATCAGCTATTTGCAGTTCAAGCCTCCCCTTCCACTCAGCCCATTTCCAGTCCTAGCAACCCCCCAACCCATTACCAGTCCTAGCCCCTCCATAGCCCTTTACCAGTCCTAAGCCCCCCATCAGCCCACTTCCAGTTCTAATCCCCCTTCACCCCATTTTCAGTCTTAGCTCCCCATAGCCCATTACCAGTCCTAACCCCATCAGCCCACCTCGAGTCCTAAACCCTCCCCAACAGCCCATTTCCAGTCTTAGCCCCCCCCCCCATAGCCCATTACCAGTCCTAACCCCCTCATCAGCCCACTTCCAGTCCTAACCCCCCCATCAGCCCATTTCCACTCGGCTCCCCCCATAGCCCATTAGCAGTCCTAACCCCCCATCAGCCCATTACCAGTCCTAACCCCCCCCCCATCATCCCATAGCCATTAACCAGTCTTAACCCCCCCCCCTCATCGGCCCATAGCCATTAACCAGTCCCAACCCCCCTCCCCCCCCCCCATCAGCCCAGGGAAAATTTAAACTAAAAAAAAAGCTGGCTGCTGCTGCCGCCACTGTGCCGCCACTGTGGCAGCAGCAGCAGCGGCAGAATCGAGTGTCCCGCGGCTCTCCCCCCCCCTGCCCGGCAAAGCCCTCCCTCCCTGCATCAGTCCCTCTCTGCGCCGACTTTCAGAGCTGCGAAGGGAGAATTTCTCCCTCGTGGCTCTGTTAAGCCCACCGGGGCTCAGGCTGTTTCCCATCAGCCCCGGTGGGCTTAACAGAGCCACGAAAGGGAAACTCTCCCTTCACGGCTCTGAAAGCCGGCGCAGAGAGGGACTGATACAGTGAGGGAGGGAGGGCTCTGCTGGGGGGGGGGGGGACGACACTTGATTCTTCCGCTGCCATGCCGGCAGCAGCAGCAGCCAGCTTTTTTTTAAAATTTACTTTTAATGCAGAATGTTGTTTGCACAGGGCCCCCTGAAATGCGGGGCCCTGTGCAAAAACATTCTCGCTCAATGGACGGGCTGGCCCTGAGTAGTAGTAACAGCAGCAGCAGCAGCAATCAGCATAAGGTCTCTTGTATCGGTGTGCAGGGTGCGCTTACAGACCTCAGTAAGCATGGATTTCCAGTTTAACAGGAAGCTTAACCAGCAGGGGAGAAGAGCCAAGAATGTTCAATGGCCCACAGGCCACATGCTGACTGGTGATTGTCACTATTTGGCATAGGTCACAGTGAAAGTCTAGAGAGATGGGGAAATGGCCATGTCTCTGTGACCTCAGTGATGATGTGTCCCCATTTGGAGCCCCGACCCCAAGTTTGGGAACCACTGCCTGAGAGTTGCTCTTTGAGAAAAATGCCAGAAACCAGCAAACCCAGCAAATAAAATTCCTGCTTTCTCCAAACAGCTATCCTAAGAGACAACTATTAAGACGGGCAGCAAACTAGGCAACACAGAAGCAGCTCTTGCAGCATTACAGAGTCAAACGGTCTAAAGTGACTTCTCCATTGCGTCACCTTACAAAATGGTTGCCAAGAAAACCAAAACTGAAACCTCCATAAAGAAGCTCTAATCCCTAAAGGCACAGTTGACAGATGGGGCAATGGAAATTAAAAAGAGAGGTGACTTCCCTTAGAATGCAATTTTCTTTATTTCCAAAGAAGTGGATAAATTGGATGAAGGAAAGGATTTCCTTTTTAGAAGACAGTGCAGCAGTGATACAGAGCAAAGTCAAAAATTATTGCTGACCTGTAAAGGGACTTACAAAATGGAAATAATCTGAGACAGTTAAAATGATCACACATTTCAGAACTGACAAGAAAAGACTCAACAGAGACCAAGGGGTATGTTTACTAAACTGCGTTAATGTGCGCTATGCGATGTTAGCGTGTGCTAAGGTACCTTAGTGCGCGCTAATGGCGGTTTACAGGGCACAAGTGCGCGCTAATGTGCGCGGCGGCGAAAACGAGCGCTGAAGGCGGGAAAAGGCTCCCGGAGGGCGGAGGAAGGCTCCCCAGGGGCGGAGAGAAGGGGTCAATGGGTGGAGAGTGGGAGGGGAGAGGCTCCCCACACATTAACAGTGTGAAATCCGAGGCTCAAAACTAACGCAAGTGAAAACCTCGCGTTAGAGCTGATTTAAAGGGAAGAGAAACCATTTCTGTCAGCAATGTACAGCAAAACCAGGGAAACCTACAGAACAGTGATAAGTGTGATACATGTGCACAGAACAAAAGTGCAAATAAACATTGAAAATGACCCCAACAAAATTAAACAAAAACATAACCAAGCTGGGCAATAGTGATAGTAATAGGAAACATCAAAAAACACTCCCAAGAAAGCGCCAAAAAAAGGATATGAATATTGGAAGGGTCTACGCTCCGTCTGCATACAAGGTGAATGATCCCACAGTGAAATAGCACTGATCAGGGTCTCCCTCTCCATTGGACAGGTTTCCTATGGCATGCACATATTCCACAACAGCAGGGCGGGCATGTCGGAATGGGCAACTGTACAGATGTTGAGAAAGAGGACACAGAGGGCTGCAGGAGGCACATGCTGTGGTGCAGCTGGGCCACAGGGCGGACTAGGCAGATGCCCAGGTGGCACGTAGCAATGCTGAAACTGTACAGCAGCCAGACAGCAACTGATGAGGGCCCAACATGGGCACAAGTGTGTTTATCACAGTGTCACAGGAGATAGTACGCAGCAGGTACCTCCAAGGGCACAGAACATTGGTAGGCGGTGTTGGGGGGAAGCGTGGACGTCTATGCAGGCACCCCTACTCCAGAATCCACACCATAGGCAGCCGCCTACCTGCACACTGGATGGTGTGAGACTGCACACCACCAGCACCACCAGCAGAAGGGCATGTCAGCATGGTGGCACAGGGGTACTGGAGGTGGAGGGGGGCAGTGGCAGCTGCCCAGAGCCGACCATGGCCTAGCCCTGTGTAGGTGGGTGCCATGCACTGCAACAGACAGGCTCTGTCTGACAAACAACCATGGTATCTCCAGGGACTGCACTGCCTCTGTGATCACAGTGTGGTGCAGTGAACACAGCCAGTGTGTTCAGGAGTAGAAGGTCACAAGTTCAAGTCCCAGCTGGGGCTACTGCCAATCCAGTCCCCATATTTTACCCGCTACTAAACCGTGATAGTAAGGACAAACCTTTATTGCAGAGAACATACGCATGGTTCAAACGCCTATATTTTACCCCACCGAGCACAGACACCAGAAACATGCGCATTACCTAGAGCAGAGTCCCCCAAATGCAGTCCTGGAGGGCCACAAATCATTCAGGTTTTATGCTGTCTCCAATATAAGGCCATGTCAGCATGGTGGCGGAGGGGTACTGGTGGTGGAGGGGGCAGTGGCAGCTGCCCAGAGCAGACCATGGCCTAGCCCTGTGTAGGTGGGTGCCATGCACTGCAACAGACAGGCTCTGTCTGACAGACAACCGTGGTATCTCCAGGGACTGCACCATTTCTGTGACCACTGTGTGGTGCGGTGAACACAGCCAGTGTGTTCAGGAGCAGAAGGTCACAGGTTGAAGTCCCAGCTATGGTTCCTGCCAACCCAGTCCCCATATTTTACCCACAACTGAAACGTGCTACTACAGACAGAACCTTTATTGCAGATGACGTAAACATGACCAAAACACCTACGTTTTACCCAACAGAGCACAGACACCAGAAATAGGCGCATTACCTAGAGCAGAGTCTCCCAAATGCAGTCCTGGAGGGCCAAACACCATTCAGGTTTTATGCTGCCTCTAATAAAGATGCCTGTGCTGCATTTCTATGTGCCACCCCCATGGTATGCAGATGTATGCCATGCATATTCATGAGGGACAGCATGAAAACCCGAACAGTGTTGCGCACACCAGGACCGGTGTTGGGAACCTCTGCCGTAAAGCAGCAGCCAACAGGGCCAGACAAACCCGCACCCACAGGCTCCATTATCCAATGCCTCCTGGAGAGGCAGGACATTGGGCCCTGCGTGCATCTCCCAATACTAGCACCTGCATACCTTAGCAATGCCACCCTAAACCAGGGAATACAGTACACAGCTATCAAAAGGTTGCTATGATAACTGGCAGATAGCAATTCCGAGGTTAAGTACAATTATCTGATTGAGCTGCATCATGGCAACCTTTCTGATGTCTGTGGAGTGTGCTACAGGTCTTGTGTCTGACAGTGTTTACCACCCTGGGGCGTGACCCCAACAGTATTGCGTGCCATAGCCATGCCTGCACTGTGCTCAGGACTGAAGCGGTGGCCAGGGCTGCCAAACACCCCTATAGTTCCTCAATGCTGGCATAGGTGTGGGAGTGTGTATCTGCTATCCAGTGTGTGGTGTTGCAAACACCCCCCACAGCCCACACTGCCAGCACTGTTGCTAGTATTGGCCTCCAAGGGCACAGAGCAGTGGCAGGAGGTGCTGGGGGGGAAGCGTGGACGTCTATGCAGGCACCCCTACCCCAGAACCCGCACCATAGGCAGCTGCCTACCCGCACACTGGATGGCCCGAGACTGTGCACCACCAGCACCACCAGCAGAACGGCATGTCAGCATGGTGGCAGAGGGGTACCGGTGGTGGAGGAGGCAGTGTCTGCTGCCCACAGCACACCATGGCCTAGCCCTCTTCACGTGGGTGCCGTGCACTGCAATAGACAGGCCATATCTGACGAACAGCCATGGACTCTCCAGGGAATGCACTGTTTCTGTGCCAAGACGGTGGTGCAGCACACACAGCCAGTGCCTTCAAGAGCAGAAGGTCACCGGTTCAAGTCCCAGCTGGGGCTCCTGCCAATCCCATCCCCATATTTTAACCACTACTAAACCGTGATAGTGCAGATGAACCGTTATTGAAGAGAACATAAGCATGGTTCTAACACCTATATTATACCCTACAGAGCACAGACACCAGAAACATGGACGTTACCTAGAGCACATTCCCCCAAATGCAGCCCTGGAGGGCCACAAATCATTCAGGTTTGATGCTGTCTCCAATATAAAGCCATGTCAGCATGGTGGCAGAGGGGTACCGGTGGTGGAGGGGGCAGTGTCTGCTACCCACAGCACACCATGGCCTAGCCCTCTTCACGTGGGTGCCGTGCACTGCAATAGACAGGCCCTGTCTGACGAACAGCCATGGACTCCCCAGGGAATGCACTGCTTCTGTGCCAAGACAGTGGTACAGCGCACACAGCCAGTGCCTTCAGGATGAGAAGGTCACAGGTTCAAGTTCCAGCTGGGGCTCCTACCATCCCAGTCCCCACATTTTACCCACCACAAAAATGTGATAATACAGACAGAACCTTTAGTGCAGATAACGTAAACATGCCCAAAACATTGACATTTTACCCTACAGAGCACAGACACCAGAAACATGCGCATTACCTAGAGCAAAGTCCCCCAAATGCAGTCCTGGGGTGCCACAAATCATTCACGTATATGCTGTATCTAATAAAGATGTGTGTGCTTCATTTCCATGCGCCGCCTCCATGGTATGCAGATGTAACTCATGCATATTCATTAGGGACAGCAGGAAAACATGAACAATGTTTGGCCCACCAGGACTGGAGTTGTGGATCTCTGCCCTAGAGCAGCGGCCAACAGGAGCAGAAAGAACCGCACCCACAGGCTCCATTATCGAAAGGCCACGGAGAGGCAGGATATTGGGCCTTGCGTACATCTCACAATACTAGTACGTGCATACCTTACCAATGCCACCATAAACCTGGGAATATGGTACACATATATCAAAAGGTTGCTATGATTACTGGCAGATAGCAATCCCTAAGTTAAGCACAATATGCTCATTGATCTGTATCATACCAATATCTCTGATGTCTGTGTAGTGTGTTTCAGGTCTGGTGTCTGACAGTGTTCACCACCCTGGGGAGTGACCCCAACAGTATTGCATACCATAGCCATGCCTGCGCTGTGTCCAGGACTGTTGAGTTGGCCTGGACTGCAAAATCTCTCCATAGTAGCACAATGCTGGCATAGGTGTGGGAGTGTGTGTCTGCCCATCCAGTGTGTGGTGGTTGCAACACCTTACTCAGCCCACACTGTTTGCACTGTGTCCAGTGTTAGCTTGCCAATGTGCATAATGAGGAGCAAGGTACTGTGGGTATAGCTCCGACAGGGTGGCCTGGGCAGGATGCATGAGCACAGGGCATAGGGCAATGGCTGGGACATTGTAGTGGCCGGCCATCACCTGCACGGACAGGGTTGCCACAGCATGTCCTGCTGGGAGGTCACTCTCACCCTGACTGAGTAGTCACCATGGCATGGCTAGGTCCCCCCTAATGCTAATAACATCTCTTTCAAGTGATATCTATGGGCTGCCTTTTTGGGGGCCCAATCACTAACCTATCTGCTTGGTGGGTGTGCTGACATCCCGGTTTTGGGTGCACACATTTCTTCCAGTAATATGCACTACGGACTAGCTAGCAGACTCTTTGCAGTTAGTATGTGTGAGGCTGGAACACCTTGCAGGGTGCAGCGGCTGCAGATTCACGGTGCTTGCTGCTGGAGAATGTCAAATAGTGGTGGTGGGCAGCTGAACATTTCCAGGACCCCTGTCTGTCTGCTATCACCATATGGCTGCGTACAGAAATTCATGGACTGCCCTGTATGTTGTCTGTCCCCCAGCTGAACTGAGGTCGATGATCCCCTCTACCAGCACCATTGCAATGATGTAGAATGTGGATCTGTTGGTGGGAGATCCTGAGCTCCAGAGGGCAGTTTGGGTGGTAATACATAATCCGCCTATGGGTCCAAAGAGCCGGCCCCCCCAGCCCCCCTGCCCCGGCCCCCCCGCCCCCCCAGCCCCGCCCCCCCCCCCCCCCCGGCCAGGAGGTTTTTAGCAGCTATGGAGATGTAGCCCACGGGTGACTGCACTGCCTGTGGAGCCAGAGGTCATGGGTTTGATACCACAGTGGGGTTATGTGATAGGGCTGTCTCAGGAGTTTTCTTTTATAATTTAAATTGGTGCTGCCACCAACAACACCCTCAGTGCTGTAGCCTGAAGGTGCCTCCAAAGCGCCCTATAAGGTGCCTCAAAGGGAACATTATAAGGTGCCGTGTTGGACAGTGCACCTTATTATGTGTCCTCAGGAGTGCCGCATAGGGTGCATGATGTGGCACCTAAGGTTATGCCAATGGGAGGGTGTGTTTGCTGGCAGCAGAATTTTAAAAAAAACCAAATGCCTCGCAAAGCACTGCAGATATTAAAGGGTCATGTCTCAGGCAGTCATATGCAAAAGCCACAATGTGGCATTGAACCCATGACCCCTGTACCATCAGGTAATTTGTCAACCAATGTGCTACACCTTTGCCAGTAGGTCTGTATGCCAGCACACATGCCTATGATTAACACACAGTAATGTGGTACATGTACCTCTATCGTGTCATAATGTGCGGTACATAACCTATTGCGTGAGTCAAACGTTTAGGCCAGAAGGCCCCCTTCTCCCCCCCCCCCCTTATGGCATCCTGCATATCATTGCTGGATTCACATTAAGATGGATTAATGAACATACTCCATAGGCACACACAACCCCATATCAGAAGGGTGAATGACAGCCCACGTTGATGGGCTATCGGGACTCCTTGGTGTAACTGTTTTGTCAGTCATTGCTATATGAAAATGCATAGCACACCGGTTCCAACAGTACCCTAGGAACCAGTGGTGATGGGTTCGAGACCCAAGTGTGTAAACAACAAGGAAAACATCTAATTGTATTTTTAAATGTCAGACACATCAGTGCAATGTCTGTCTGCATCATAGATCTGTATAAATATTGTTGGCGACACCATACCCTGTGCGGCAAAAAGATGCGCACGGTGCGGGCCCAACTACGTGCGGCGCACCTGCACGCACGTGTTGTGTTGTGCATGCGCAGGTGTTGTGCTGCGCATGTGCGCGTGTTGCGTCGTGCGTGCGTTCATCATTGGTGACAGTGTAGAACATGGCAACCCGATCCAGGAAGCCTGCCTTCACTGCATGGGAGCTATGCTGCCTGGCACAGCTAATTGCTGTAAGGCAGCACAAGCTTTTTCCTGGATCATCCAGGCGTCAGGACCAGATCAGGGTCCGGAGGGCGCGGGACCGGCTAACCCGGCGCTACAATCATGTGGCTGATTACCCACGTGAGGTAAGTGTATGGTGACAGGTCAGTAGATCCACATATATATGTCCAGTGTTGATTGTAGCTGTGCATGCTGATGTGTGTAGGTAGTCTACCTCAGTGATGTGTATCAGGTAAATCCACATGCCATATTGTCTATATATCACATCTGAGTGGCTTGCCCTGTACCCAGGGGGCTAGGGACCTGTTCACAGAGTTCCTGATGCCATCCTGGTGTCATGGCAGCTGCTGCTGTTGATATGCTACAACACACCGTAACACAGGTAGCCCATAGATCAGACTAAGGAGGGTTTCTAAATATCCTGCTGGTATGATGGGGTCTGCAGTTGCAGGGTAAAACATCTGCCCCACCCCCAGGGGCTGTGAAACGTGCCCAAAATGGTATGTTAGTCCCATTGGTGATATGCGTGTGTGTAGCCCAGCAGTCTAAAACATCTGCCCTAACCCCACTTGGCCAGAAAGTCCACAATCGTGGGTCCCCAGCACCCCTGCTGGTATGGAATATGCTGCTGTTGCTGTTTTCCAATCCACCCTTCCCCCAGGAGTCCTGAGAGCCCATCAAAGTGGGCTATCACTCACCCTGGTGATATGGTTCTGTGTGCTTAGACAGTTGAATACATTCTCCCTATCCCCAGGAGTCCTGAGAGTCCATCAAAGTGGGCTATCACTTACCCTGGTGATATGGTTCTGTGTGCCTAAACAGTTGAATACATTCTCCCTATCCCCAGGAGCCCTGAGAGCCCATCAAAGTGGGCTGTCAGGCACCCTGGTGATATGGTTCTGTGTGCCTAGACAGTTGAATACATTCTCCCTATCCCCAGGAGTCCTGAGAGCCCATCAAAGTGGGCTATCACTCACCCTGGTGATATGGTTCTATGTGCCTAAACAGTTGAATACATTCTCCCTATCCCCAGGAGCCCTGAGAGCCCATCAAAGTGGGCTATCACTCACCCTGGTGATATGGTTCTGTGTGCCTAAACAGTTGAATACATTCTCCCTATCCCCAGGAGCCCTGAGAGCCCATCAAAGTGGGCTATCACTCACCCTGGTGATATGGTTCTGTCTGCCTAAACAGTTGAATACATTCTCGCTATCCCCAGGAGCCCTGAGAGTCCATCAAAGTGGGCTGTCAGGCACCCTGGTGATATGGTTCTGTGTGCCTAGACAGTTGAATACATTCTCCCTATCCCCAGGAGCCCTGAGAGCCCATCAAAGTTGGCTATCACTCACCCTGGTGATATGGTCCTGTGTGCCTAAACAGTTCAATACATTCTCCTTATCCCCAGGAGTCCTGAGACCTGCGTAAGGTGTACTGTCAGTCACCCTGTTGCTATGGTGTATGGAGCTAATGATGTGTGCTAGGACACCCAACCCCCAGGGGGCCAGAGACCTGATTGCAATGGTGGGTATGACATTCAGATATTGTGTTAGGTTATGGCAGGTAGGTTGCACATCTCATGTAGTCTGTGAGGTCATCACCTCATCACACACGTCTTTGATGTATCCAGATGGTATGCTAGGTGCAGATGTGGATGTGTGTAACAGCACCCCACCCCCATGAGCTATGAGATCTGATTACAAAGGCCTGTAACAGAGCCATGTCCCCATAACTGTATGCTGAGTCAGGTCACACATCTGCCCACTTTCTACTAATCCCAAACCTTGATGCAGATGAACATTACTGATGGTGTTGGAAGGATACATGCACCTGTTGTGGTTGCACAGCACAGACAGAAACCCTGACATGAGCACAGGTGGCAATAGCCTATTCAGGTGCAATGGCCCCTGGCCCTGGTGTTGGCAACCACACCTGCAGTAAGCATACAAGGCCCAGGTCATAGGAACATAACAACATAAGATAGCCCATACTGGGTCACACCCTCGTCCTTCACACCCAGTATGCTCTTTACAACAGTGGACAAACCAGGTTACACATACCTAGCAGTATCCCCAAGAGAGACACGTTACACAATGCTTGTAGTGGGTCAAGCATTGCTTTCCTGGGCCTTGTAGAAACCCAAATGTCATGGTAGTGGCCCCTGGCAAGGTGAATAGGGCCACCCACACAATGTTTCATGTATGGACACAGCACCCATGATTGTTAGGATATCATGTTGCCAGTGGGTTTGGGTCCGAGGATGTGCATAGATCATGACAACACAAATGTGATCACCAGACCACATATGGGGTTAGGGGGATTACCATGGACACCATCATTGGCAATCCAAATGTGGCATGGTCATGCATTTTCATGCAAGGGCGCCACAGGGGACTGGAATGATGTGTTCAGGGTACCAGGCACACTGCACATAGGTGTCACTGCACACATGCCCAGAGACACAGCTACGCATGCAGGTGGCACTGGGAACAGGTAATCTCCTGGAACAAGCAGGCAGTAGTCCTCACATGTGGGTATCATTGGTACCGACGGAGCCTGCGTGGGAACGCTTCCCAGTGTCCAATAGGAAAGCTATTGGAAGCATCCCACAGCACCTGTGTGCTGCCATCTTGCCTTTCCCAAATGCCTCTCTCCAGTTTGTTGTTTTCCACAGAGCCAGCAGGTCATTGTTCCTGTCATTGCTGAAAAACAGCTATTGTAGTGCCACTCCTGTGGCAGTGTCTGCCTGTTTTTCTTTACTGGTACCACCGGTCTTGTAATTTTCTTTTCAGAAAGGTCTGATTCCCTCATACAAACAAAGCTTTTTAACAAAAGAGGCAAAATCCCCTTTGTAGGTCTTCCCCCGGTTTGTCATTAGGCCTAATCCCTCCTCCATCATGGAAATGCACTCCTCGGGTTCAGAAAATATGCTGTTAATGTGCCGGTACCTTCTCCGGCACTGACAACCATGATTGGTGTTGCAAATGCTCATTCCCGGATCAATCCATGTCTGAATGTTTGGCCTGTGGGATGGTATCCAAGAGTGGTTGGCAGAACAGAGCAGCCAAGCTCGGTACCCTCTTTCCCTCCAACGTGGCCTCGGTGGCAGCCATGTTGTCAAGGGTTTGCTCTTCCTCCCGTGGTTCACAGGTAACCAAACACAAATGTGTCCATTCCTCAAAGGGTAGATCCCCCTCCAAATATCGGACTGTGACTGGCATTGCCCTTGAGGAGCACGCTCCGGGCAAACAGCCCCGGTGGGAGTCCCTGGCCTCCAAAGCCACTTTGGGACACCATGAAGTTCTGGAGGCCTCAACCTGGTCCGACCACCTGGTGCTATGCTCTGGGGTCCTGGCTTTGGCCAGTACTCATACACAGACATCGGCAGTGTTGATAAACCAGAGGATCGTGGTCATCGAACGCAGTCTGGCAGCTCTCCTTGCGGCATCAAAGACCTTGGTTGCACCCCAGACCCTGCAAAGTCCAGCACCGGTATGTGCAGCAATTGCAGGACTGGCATTGGCAACTGCACCATTGGTGCTGATGAGTACCGGTATCCACATCCTGGTACCAGGTCACTCCGATACTGACGCCAATCGGTACCAGTACCACACGTTACCTGTGCCTCCGTAGAGAAGATACATCCAATCTCCTGAGGGGTCTGATGACTCTGACAGCTCAGAGGGTAACGATGTACCTCTGTAGGACAAGCCTGCCTCTCCCAAGAGGAGATTGTCCCCTCCTCAGGATATGTCCTTCCTGGACCTCCACACACATGTAGTCAAGGGCCTCTCCATTTCATTAGTAACTCAATGTGAGCACAGGCCATGGGAGCTAGAGATTGAACAATATCACCAAACTTCAAAGGAGGCAGACATCCTGCCAATACATCAGATCTTAAGGAATCCTCTTTTGAGAATGTGGGGGATTCCTCTTACCACCTCTCCACATTCTCACAGGTGCCTACTCTGTATCGTGTGCCTCCCTCCCCTGGTTTGCAGAAAGGACACCTCCCTGATCACTCCATCATGGTGGAGTCTGCTATGAGGAGAATTAAACGTTACAAACAACATGCCACCAACCCTCCTGGTAGGGAGTGTAAGACATTAGATGCCTTTGGTCGCTGTGTCTTCCAAACATCCATGCTGTCAGGTAGGACAGGTTCCTATATCATGTACATGGGAATGTTCCTGATGGAGGTCACAGGAGATCTACAACTGGTAAGTCCACATCTCCCAGATCCCAGAGGTCACGACTATGTAGCACCTATCAAGCATGGCCAGAACATTTCACAAGTTGTGAACAGGGCAGCTTTTGACTGTTTGTCATGCATAGGCAGAGTCTCTGCCATTGGTTTTGGGGCAAGGAAACTTGGCTGGCTGCAAGCCTCTCACCTGGAACACTGGGTACAGGATAAACTGGCCAACATCCCATGTACTGGTGAAAACGTTTTTGGAAGAACCGGCAGGACAATTCTACCTTGGCAAGGCTTTCAAATATTGTAGATCCTGCAAAGATGAGAGCCTTAGAAAAGCCCTTCCTCTCCAGAAAGAAAGGATACTATCAGTCCTATGCTCAGCAAGGACAACCTGCAGTACAAGCTGTTAAAAAGGGTCAACAATCTACTAAGCAGAGAAAGCCGAGAGCTACTCTGCCTCAGCAGACCCAGCAGCCTCAACCCCCACAGTGCCTTTGACTCTGTGATAGAGTACCTGCCCCTCCAGGCCCTCCAGGGAAAACAACCTTCACCAATCCCAGGAAGATTAGGTCACTCATCCGCAGATGGAGGCAAATAACATCAGAACCCTGGACTCTGTCCAACATAGAAGAGGGTACAGGCGTCATTCACATAGCCTGCCGCCTCCTACCATAATAAGGTGTGATACAGTGGACTATATAGAGCCTATGGAGGTTAGTGAAAAGGAAGAGCTTACCTCAGTTTTGGCTGGAAAGGAAGACTCAGCACATGTAGAAATAGCTGAGCAACAAGTGCCGTCAGCACAAGAAAAGCAAAAAGGGTTTAAAGTGAAGTTTCCCTGTAATAGCAATGACGCAGGCAAAAACAGAAAAGCCCATCAGGAGCACCTGTGCTCAGAGTCCCACGTAACGTGCAGAGAAGGGAAGCATATAAGGTCCTGGTTAGAACCAGGAAGGGGAGGTCTTTGGGAAGACAGGAAGAGAGGTCCTTGGGAAGACTGGAGAGGAGAGCTTTGGAAGGACAGGAGAGGAAGTCCTGGGCAAGAGAGGAGTGGAGAAGGAGCTCTCTGGAAAGGCAGTCCTGGAGAAAGTTCCCACAGGAACAGGAAGTGGGGCAGTAACTCAGGAGGACTGATTGAGCTACTGAGGAGCATAGCTCAGGCTGGAGGAAGTGTGCCAGGGGAGAGAAAGCCCCAGCGTGACTTCAAAGCCAGAAACAAGGTAAAAAGCTGGAAGCCTTGTTTTTACAAAGAAGAGGCTGGAAGCTCTGCATATTTTAAAGGGCGTGGCCCTGAGCATAGCACTTACCCAGGAGGATATACAGAGTTCTCACTAGGTGGGACAGGAGAGAGAAACCAGCAAGAAGCATTACATGCACCAGGCATTTATAGCCCTGACTGTAAAGAGCATTTTATAGGGAAAGGGGTTTGTCTGCCACAGGGGAATGTGCCCTGCTCCAGCACATGTAAAGAGTGTGACACTGAGAGTATCGGGAGTGGACCCGAGATAATGCACTGGGAGAGTAATAACTATTTTCCAGACCCAGTACCAATGGACTGTACGATTTGTTTGTCAGACGACATAACCTCTTTGTGTTAACCTTCAGGAGAATGACCTTGTGACCTTAACAAGGTGGAAGAAGAGTTATTTTTGCAACTGTTTTTGTTCTAGTGCTGTTTTGTTCTGTGTACGCTTCCAAGAATGTTTTTCTGTTTCGGGAAAGGGAATAAATCTCCAATTTATGTTTAACCACTCGACTGGCTGACTCTGATTAAAGTAGAGAAGCAGTTTAAAAACTCACAATACCCTAGGCAGTGGCCTAATAGGGTTCACAGAGGCTCTACCATAAGGGTCTCCGTGACAAAGGACAGTCAGTTCTCGAAGGTCCCCCCAACTGAATCCAGAGGTAAAACATCTATTACCTCAAGGAGCAATGGAAGAGGTACCTCACCTTCAACAGGGTTCTGGGTTCTTCCCCCCAAATGTCCTCAAACCTACAAAAACAGGAGGTCACAGACCCATATTAGATCTCTGAGAACTGAACAAGTTCCTGTTCCAACAGACATTCAAAATGGTTTCTCTATGAACAGTACTTCCTGACCTACACAGCCAGAACTGACTTTGTTCTGTAGATCACAAGGATGCGTACAGCCATCTTCGCAGCCAACAATCTCACCGAAAGTCCCTTTGGTTACACCATCTGGGACAGCACTATCAAAACAAAGATTTCCCTTCAGCCTTGCCTCAGCACCCAGAGTAGTCACAAAGTGCATGGCTGTGGCAGCATGTGTATTGCATACCAGGGGAATCTTTGTCTGCCCTTACTTGGACGATTGCCTCATCCGGACAGAGTCACAAACACACGCCCAGGCCTCTCTCTCCTACACAATGCATGCACTTCAATATTTAGGCCCTGTCATAGATCTACAGGAATCCTTTCTGACTCCCACGCAATCGCTGGAGCTCCTAGGAGCAATGCTATTTACCAGACTGCCAAAGACCTACCTGCCTCAGCCTCGCTGTCCTTGCATTGTGCAACTGGTTTCTTCAGCACTACGAAAGACCCACCTCTCGGCTCGAGAGATGCGTCAGCTGCTGGGTCACCTGGCATCTATGGTGCATGTGGTCCCCTATGCTTGTCTCCACATGAGACCAGCCCAGTGGGCCCTCTCTTCCCAGTGGACGCAAGCAACATGCTGTCTCACAGATCTGATAGTTAGCTCAGACCACGGTACCGTGTCCCTGGACTGTTGGCGGTCAGCACAACACCTGTTGGAGGGGTCACCTTTCCTGCAACCCCCTCCTCAGATCACATTAACAACAGATGCCTCCAAAATGGGGTGGGGTGCACATCTACTGGACACCTCCACCCAAGCCACCTTGGAATTGTCAGAAGATTGATTTCCACATCAATCTGTTGGAGCTCAGAACAATTCGCCTGGCTCCTCACCTATTCCATTCCCTTCTACAGGCCAAGAGAATACTATGTCATGCAGACAATCATGTAGCCATGGTCTATGTGAGGGAAGAAGGAGGAACAGGCTCTCTGACCCTTTGCTACGAAGATCTTCAACTGTGGGCATTTGCCAGAGAGCAGTGGATCCATCTCCTGCCAGGCTATCTCCCTGGCAATCAGGACTCTTGGCCAGACACACACAGTCATGTTCTGCCTCCGCAAAAATAGTCTGTACACATGGACCAACTCTCCAGAGTATTGCAACTCGGGGGAAGTCAAGATGTAGACCTCTTTCCAAGTCCTTCATATGGCAAACCTACCCGGTTCTGTTCACGGATTCAGGCTCAGGGCTGCCAAGTGAGGGATGCTTTCCACCTCAACTGGGGGCAGGAAGTCCTATATGCCGTTCCTCCCATTCCCTTGATTGCCAAGACCCTATTAAAGCTCCTGAGGGACAGAGGCAACATGATCCTCATAGCCCCATGCTGGCAAAACCATGTGTGGTACCCTCTGCTTCAACATCTGTCCCAGGTTCCACCCCTGGACATAGGGTCAGCTCCAGACATACGGTCGCAGGAGGAGGGGAATGTATGGCATCCAAATCCCCAGTGTCTGCACCTCAGAGCCTGGCTACTGAAGGCTGTAACTGCTTTGGCCGTCCCCTCACTCAGGAAGTGCGAGATGTCCATTATGCTTCCAGGAAACCTTCCACAAGGCAATCTAATGCCGTCAAGTGGAAGGCACTTTCCATTTGCTGATCACAAAAGGGTGTCAACCCTCTTGTCATCCCTATAGACACATTTGTGGACTCACTCCTTTCCGTTTCAATCACTGGTCTCCAACCTGAGTCAGTCAGAGCCCATGCATGTGCCATTGCTGCTTCTTCGGACCCCATCAATGGACAACCCATTTCATCCCATCCTCTCATATCCAGAATCATGAGAGGCCTGCAGCTAATGAAACCTCCCCTTAGACCACCTCCAGTGGCATGGGGTCTCAATGTGCTGCTAGGCCAGCTTATGCTGCCGCCTCTTGAGCCCTTAGCCACTACTTCCTTGAAGTGTCTGTCCTGGTAAGTAATATTCCGTCTTGCAAGCACATCAGCTAATCGTATCAGTGATTTGCAAGCTCTAGTGGCTGATCCACCTTACATGCTGTTTCACCATGATAAGGTAGTCCTAAGGACACATCCACACTTCATGCCTAAGGTGGTTTCCACCTTGCATTTGAACCAAGAGGATTAGTTAACTGTAGTCATTCAGAAGCCTCATGCTTCAAATGCAGATAAAACTCCTCATACTTTGGTCTGTAAAAGAGCTGTGGCTGTTCATCTGCAGAGGTCCTCTCAGCTATTCATAGCCTCTGATCCATCACAATTGGGTACAGCAATTTCCAACATATGTCTATCCAACTGGATTGCACAATGTATTACTTGTATCTATCATAGCAAACACCTTTTACTGAAGGCCCATGGTCCTGCTCACAATGTGAGAGTAATGGCAGCCTCTAGGGCGCACCTCCATTCCGTCTGTATTAACGACAGTTGTGGAGCAGCTACCTTGTCATCAGTTCACAGTCCACTACTGCTTGGATAAAGGATCCCGCAGGGATGCTCTGGTTGGTCAGGCTGCTCTCCAAAACATCACCCATAAGTAATCAAATCCTAGCCGCCTCTCTTACAGGATGCCAGAGATCCATGGGAGGAGGTGGAACCCCTCCACAGGGCCTCACAGCCCTGGAGATCCTTCCCTGGCATCGACATCTAGGGTGTCCTCACATGTGATGACTAATTGCTGCTTGTTCCTGGAGATGACATAGTCACTCACCTGTAACAGGTGATCTTCGGGAACAGCAGGAATAAGCCTTCACAACCCACCCATCTCCCCTAGGGGTTGTGTCTCTCTCTCTCATTCCCTATCTATCTATTTCCCTTTGTATGAGCTTTAAGCTCAGCATGAGAGAGGCAGGTGTGAAAGGTGGGAAGGCAGCATGCTGGCGCTGTGGGATGCTCCCAAAAGGTTTCCTATAAGACGCTGGGGAGGATTTCCACACAGGCTCAGTTGGTCCCGACGATACCCACATGTGCAGACTTGTTTCTGGAGATCACCTGTTACAGGTGTGTAAGTATGCTGTACATGACACACACAGCATTGGAGCAGGAGCAGCAAGATGCTGGCCACACAGATGTTGTTTATGTTGGCCACCCACCAGAGATACATGGTCACTGATGCCCTCACCCATACTTTTCACATCCACAGGTAGAGGATCTCCGGAAGAAGGGGCGAGAGTTGCGCCTCCACCACCAGCAGTACCTTGACCACCTCCAGAGGGAGGCCCTGTCACAGGGTGACGGTGAGTATTGGCGACCTGGCTGCCCAGTAACATATGTCACACTGGCCCAGTAGCCTGTGTGGTGCCTGCATAGGTACATGTGCCATGTTACAGACATACTAATGTGCTGATGACTGTCATCTTCCACAGAGGGTGTTGACAACGATGATGAGGCCACAACAGCAGCATATGTGCTGAGGTGCCCCCCATGCCACAGAGATGGAGGTGGTGGTGGTGAAGGATGATGACGAGGTGGGAGGCGAGCCAGAGGAGGAGGAGGCAGAAGAGCCGGCCCACACTGCGGCAGAGGAGGGGGCTGATGGGGGCATGGAAGGGGTGGGTGGTGGGGTGGCAGGGGAGGGAGAAGGTGTGTCTGATGTGGGTGTGGATGTGGGTGTGGGGGGAGGGGTGGAGGAGGGTGTGGAGGGTGGAAGGGGGGGAGGAGGGGGATGTGTGGGGGTGGGAGAGTGATGGGGAACACAGTGCAGCACAGGGCACTGTGGGCTCCCGCCAGCCATGCCATGTTGCTCCACCATCCAGGGCCACACACAGGTCGCATGCACATGCCACCACCCAGACCCCTGGGACTATGTGTGTGTGTTGTGGCAGGTGTGTGGCGGACCTGTATGTGACCCTGGATGCCTCGGAGCGGTTTGTGCACCTCCTCATGCACTTGCACCAGTGGCTGGCGGGAGCCATTCAGCAGGTGGCTGCCGAAGTGGAGCGGCTGGCCATGTCGGCGGCCATCCCCTGAAGAGCGTCACAGGAGTCATTGATGACTCCTGTGACGTCCACACATGTGCCCTGTGCTGTCCTGTGTTCCATCACTGGGCATGCAGCATGCAGGGAGAGGGTGTGTCTGATGTGGGGGTGGGGGGAGGGGTGGAGGAGGGTGTATAGGGTGGGTGGGGGTGGCAGGGGGGAGGAGGGGGGTGTTTGGGGGGAGGGTGATGGGTATTGTCCCCATCCCTAACATTGTATTATATCCCCTACGTTTTTGAAAATATACACACTGTTTGTTAATTCAAAATGGTCATGTGTCTTTCTTTAGCAACACACTATGGATGCAAGCATGGGATATGTGTGTAGATAGGTATGTGTTGTAAAGGTAGACATGGATATCATGCGTGGACTGGCTCCACATGCAGTCGTTGGGGATGACCATGTGTGTAGGTGTGTGAGACCAGGGTGGACCCTGAGATGCAGAAATGTAGACGATGGCCCAGTATACTGAGGCACGTGCATGCTGTGTGCAATGTGTGGGAACCGTTTCTGATGCAACATTCCTGTGCCAATAGTACAACTTGCAAACCAGTACGTCTGTGCTGGCAGGGTAAGATGTACTGATGAGCCCAGGAGCTACTCAGGGGTAAAGCTGTTGAGTGTGTCGTGGGACAATACATGTCACAGGGATGGTTGGTGAGTAACCGTATACATTTGTGGGGGGGCAGGCACGTAGGCAGTGTTGCAGGCAGGGACAAGGGTCACACATGTGCGTCCAATGTAGGGGGTATGACAGGATTTTAGCTGTGACGGCTCCCAACACTGGACATGTAGCTCAAGGACATTCCCCCTGTGCAACCCGGGAGGATATGTAAACCGCCACACTGCAGCCCAGGGGCTGGGATCTGACACAGTGCATGGCACACATGGCATGTGATGGTGTCTGTGCAGTGATACCTGCCAGTACAGACACCCCACCATTGAGGGGCCTGTGTGTGCGATACAACATGCATTTGCACACTACCTAAGGGGAGCACAGGGACACACATTGGCAAACACACGTATGTACTGGTTAACAGCTGTTTATTGGACCCGGAGTCACCTCCTGCTTGGCCGCCTGCGCCTCCCACGGCACACCACCCCCAGCGGAACTGTACCTTGTCCTGGTGCCTCAGGTGCCGGTGCCAGTGCTGGTGCTGGTACTGGTGCTGGTGCTTGCTGCTGCATTAGCCCCACAATGTCCTCCATGGCATCCGCAATGCGGGCAAGCGCCCCCGACCGCATCTCCTCCCGGATCATCCTCAGCTCCCTGGTATTTTCTCCAATTGCCATGTACAGACGCTGGAGTGCCTGATGAGTGCCTGTGGGTGGGACAGAGGGTGATATGTGAGCTTCCTCTCCATTACCAGCTGTCACACATATACATGTCACACATATCCCAGAAGAGCAGTCTGCAGAACAGTCATGCCTGCCAGACCTACCAACGTTTACATCTGTGTCTCCCATGAGCCATCCCCATGTCTGGAAGGGATCTGGATGTGGGGTCATGAGAAACACAGATCTCACACATGGCACATTGCCACAGTTTAATATGAATATGCCAGGTCTACACACTGCTTGTCTGGAATTGGTCAGATGATCTGAGGGGGCCTAAGACACACATACACATATCTGGGGTGCCCCAATTTCTATACTGCTGGCACACACTGCAGATTATGTTGTCAAACGATACTGCGTGACAATACCCATGACGAGGTCTCTGTCACATAGGGTGCCTGGGTGACCTGCGATCATTGCTCTTCTCTTTGGGCTTATGTGGGATATATGGGCAAGCACAGTGTGCATGTGTGTGAGCCCCTCACAAATGCTGACACCTGCCAAGACATGCTACAGGAGGTAGAATCACAGAGCACAGAAGACAACCCCCCAAAATCAGAACTCTATGCTATGTGGGCAATATGCAATAATTTTGGGGATGTTAGGACAACCTCGTCGGGATGGTGGGGTATGCTGTTACCCACCTTCTGCATTGCGCCGTGCTGCAGCAGTGTGTGTGCGCAGCTCTTCAACGATTGGGTCCATGTCTGGTGGAGGGTTTTCATCTGGCGCTGGTGCATGACTGGAGTGTTGTCTTCTGATCTCCTCGGAGCCCTCTGTGGCAGTGACATCTGGGGTGTGGTCCTGTGGCTCAGGCTGTACGTGGGTGCTTGGTGTCCCATCACCATTGCTGGTGCTGCCCCCAGACATTGTGGGCTGGGGCTCTGCCACATTCTCGGCCAATTCCACCTCCTCCTCCTCAGCTGGGGCCATGGTTGTGTAGTCACCTGGGTTGTGGAAACCATACACAGCACAGATTGGTTTGCATGGTTCAACTACATACAACTGTTTAACACATCCACCCCACAATCAATGTGTGTTTGGCCGTGGCCTGTACATGTGCTAAATAGCTACCACTACAGCTCCTGCTACCACTATTAGGCATATATAGGCCAGTACCTAGCAGACACATCGATGTGTACATCAGGGGTCCTCAAACTACGGCACGAGGGCCACATGTGGGTCGCCAAGGAGATGTATGCAGCCCGACGGGTGTTTTTGCCACCGCTGCCTGTCCTCAGGGGCAGCTCTACACAGGACTGCAGCATTCATTTATCAGCAACCCAGCTAAGTTAACACCTTACAAACCTGCTGCTGCCGCTGCCGCCATGCCAGCAGATTAATCCAGCATCCCGCGGTCCTCCCCCTGCTCTGCAGTGTCCTCCATGCAGCCTCAGTGTTGGCTGTCAGAGCCACGCAAACAGAAAGAGCTTCTCCTCTCGTGGCTCTGTTAATCCCGTCATGGGCCTGATGGTATTTTCCATAAGGCCCGTGGTGGCATTGACATGGCCGTGAGAAAGGGATACTCTCCCTTCCCGCATCTCTGACAAGCCCACACTGAAGCCGCATGGAGGACGCTGCAGAGCAGGGGAAGGCCCCACAGGATGCTTGAATCTCCTGCTGCCACGGTGGAAGCGGCAGCAGTAGGCATGCTTGGGTTATGTCGTGCCCTATCTTGCCTGATGGGGGTGGAGGAGGTTAACATAAGAACATAAGATATGCCATACTGGGTCAGACCAAGGTCCAACAAGCCCAGTATTCTGTTTCCAACAGTGGCTAGGTCATATGTACCTAGCAGTTTCCCCAACAGACACAGGTTCCACAATGCTTGTATTGGTTCAAGCACTGATATCCTGGATCCCTTCTTAATAATGGTTTATGGACCTTTCCTCCAGGAACTTGTCCAAACCTTTTTTAAACCCAGCTACACTAACAGCCTTTACTACATCCTCCGGTAACAAATTCCAGAGTTTGATTACACGTTGAGTGAAAAAATATTTTCTTTTATTAGTCTTAAATAGTTTACCCTGTAGCTTCATTGCTTGTCCCCTAGTCTTTCCATTCCTTTCTTTATCATATCTAGCATTCTATTTGCTCTCTTGGCCGCCACTGCACACATATTTCGCTGATATTGTGTCCCTTCACTGTGACCTGTTATGGCCTTTGAGTGGCTCAGAGGATCCAAGACATACACCTGATGCAAGCACAAGGTAGTTTGCACCATTGTTGTTTTGGAAATGACATCAGCCTTTACATGTTAATGATTTACTGTTTGTGTCATATACATTTCATGTTGGCTCTCTGTTCACGAACACTGATGCACATAGGATGGAGCTCTGAAACGCCTGTGTCACATGGGCATGGACAGAAACATATCCATGTGACACCCGTGTGTATGCTTCCAATTGTAAATGTCCCCAACATGCAATGTTTATTGTGTTGTGATCATGTCATGTTTGCCTGTGTGTCCCTTCATGATGTGTTTCCTAATGATTGACTCTCTGCAATTTGTGCTGATGTTGCAAGGTGCATACCAATACAATATTTCTCCTCTTCTGACACAGGGCAGAGAACAAACCAGTCACATCTATTACAGTGCATGTGGCATCGCCATCACCCACCTGTTGGGGGACACAACACCATGGATCTTTCCCTGGAAAATGGTGCCATTGGATGTTTGACCTCTGCGAGTGCGACACATGCCTAGGATGGACAGTATTATTTTTGGATTGCTACTTTGCCCATGACAGACCTGTCCAACAAACAGTTGCTGCCGTGCTTTGGTTGGGAGTCGTGCTCATCGCAGGAGACACACAGGACCTTTCATGTACTGTGGCATATTGGGATGTGACACTTGACTATGCATGCCCAGGGTTACAAGGATAGTCTTAAACTGACGTGTTGGATTACAGATACGCTTTGGACTTTGCACACTGTGTACTTGTCCCCACGTGTGAATCAAGGACTGCCATTGTCACTGTATTTTGCTCATTCCTCTACAGTTGTTTCTTTTGGCCATGTGTGTGACATGGAACACAGGATATGCTCATCTGTTTGTTTCAACACAAGCATACAGCCATACTTGTGGCATAGGGGTAGCGATGGAGAGGTCCTGTTGTCTATGTCCACCTAATCTCCACCTGGACATGATACAGGTTTTGCCACAACACCGCTTTAATGCACACCAGCATCCTGGATTGATGTTTTCAATCACCAAGGGTCTTTGCGTGCAAGTGTGGCATCACTGAATCATGTTGAAATATCAATGGTGCATGTGCATATGACTGACTATGTTGGCAAAATACAGTACGTGGCAATATGGCTTCTGTGTGGTTTACTGTAACATGTTTGCCCTTAATTTCCCTCTCTATATACTGTTTCTTGTGTTTGTTTACTGTACAGATGTGACGCTCTGCATTGATTTACAAACCTTGCATTGCATGTCTGCACAGTCCTATTTATCCCCTGAGGTGACGACACTCACATTGCCACGTTATATTTGGAGTGTCGCAGTGTGAGTGTCCGTTGTCTTCCTTCAATTGTGCATTCCATGTACGGTGATATATGTGTACAGACACTGTCTACACACCAACCGGTGCAGGGGGACCTCCTGCATGGTGTTATCTCTGCATGTTTCTGCGGGTATTTTTCATTTGAATTCTGTCTGTGTTCATGTGCCTCTGCTACCTGTTAGCATATCCTCATTGTGCATTTGATGATTGTTTAGGGTTACATTGTTGCAGCTTGGATTCCTATATCAGGCATTATGTGATAGCTGTAACATTATTTTCAATCTGTGGTTCTACAGTTACAACATTTCAACAACATATGCTGTTTTCATTTGTGTGCCTCCTGTGTTGCCAGATAGATATATTTTAGGGAACATAAGAACATAAGATATGCCATACTGGGTCAGACCAAGGTCCATCAAGCCCAGTATTCTGTTTCCAACAGTGGCCAATCTAGGTCATATGTACCTAGCAGTTTCCCCAAGAGACACAAGTTCCACAATGCTTGTACTGGGTCAAGCATTGATATCTTCAGTCACTTCTTAAAAATGGTTTATGGACCTTTCCTCCAGGAACTTGTCCAAACCTTTTTTAAACCCAGCTACACTAACAGCCTTTACTATATCCTCCGGTAACAAATTCCAGAGTTTGATTACACGTTGAGTGAAAAAATATTTTCTTTTATTAGTCTTAAATAGTTTACCCTGTAGCTTCATTGAATGTCCCCTAGTCTTTCTATATTCTGATAAGGTAAACAATCGATCTACGTTTACCCGTTCCACTCCATTAATTTATAGACTTCTATCATATCTCCCCTCAGCCGTCTCTTTTCCAGGTTAAAGGTTTTTAGCCTTTCTTCATAGGAGTATCCTTCCATCCCCTTTACCATTTTGGTGGCTCTTCTCTGTACCTTTTCTAAAATCGCTATATCCTTTTTAAGATACGGCGACCAGAATTGCACACAATATTCAAGGTGCGGTCTCACCATGGAACAATATAGAGGCATTATAATATCTTTTGTTTTATTTTCCATTCCTTTCCTTATCATACCTAGCATTCTATTTGCTCTCTTGGCTGCCACTGCACACTGGGCCGAGGGTTTTAACATGGTATCCACAATGACGCCTAAATCTTTTTCCTGGGTGGTGGTTCCTAATGTGGAACCTTGCATCGTGTAACCATAGTTTGGGTTGTTCTTCCCTAGGTGCATAACCTTGCACTTGTCCACATTAAATTTCATCTGCCATTTTGATGCCCAGTCTTCCAATTTATCAAGATCCTCTTGCAATTTTTCACAATCCTCTTGGGTTTTAACAACTTTAAATAGTTTTGTGTCATCTGCAAATTTGATAACCTCACTCGTTATTCCACTTTCCAGGTCATTTATGAATATGTCAAAAAGCAGCGGACCCAGCACAGATCCCTGGGGTACACCACTATTCACCTTTCTCCATTGGGAAAATTGGCCATTTAGCCCTACCCTCTGCTTTCTATCTTTTAACCAGTTCCTGATCCACAATAGTACACTGCCTCCTATCCCATGACTCTTTAGTTTTGCCAAAAGTCTCTGATGAGGGACCTTGTCAAAGGCTTTCTGAAAGTCCAGATACACAATATCAACCGACTCACCTTTGTCCACCTGTTTTTCACTCCTTCAAAAAAAACATAACAGATTAGTAAGACAAGATCTTCCTTGTCTAAAGCCATGTTGGCTGTCTCCCATTAGGTCGTGACTATCTACATGCTGAGTAATTTTATTCTTTATGATGGTTTCTACCATTTTTCCCGGTACTGACGTCAGGCTCACCGGTCTGTAGTTTCCCGGATCACCCCTGGAACCCTTTTTAAAAATTGGTGTTACATTGGCGATCCTCCAATCTTCAGGTATTAGAGATGATTTTAATGAGAGTTCACAGATTACTGATAGCAGTTCTGCAATCTCATATTTCAGTTCTTTCAACACCCTTGGATGTATACCATCCGGCCCAGGTGATTTGCTACTCTTCAGTTTACATAATAGTTGTAAGACATCTTCCCGATGTATCGATATTTCCTTCAATTCTTCCGCACCTTTAAATACCACTTCAGTCATGGGTAACATCCCTACATCTTCCTCAGTAAAGACCGAAGCAAAGAATTCATTCAGTCTCTCCGCTATCGCCTTGTCGCCTCATAGTGCTCCTTTAACCCCTTTATCATCTAATGGACCAACTGACTCTCACAGGTTTTTTGCTACGAATGTACTTGAAAAGGTCTTTATTTCACGTTTTTGCTTCCGCAGCAAGCTTCTTCTCAAATTCTCTTTGCCTGCCTTATCAATGCCTTGCATTTGACTTGCCAGTGCTTGTGCTGTTTCCAGGTTTCGTCGTTTGGCTCTTTTTTCCATTTCCTGAAAGATGCTTTTTTGGCAACAACAGCCTCTCTGACCTCACCTTTAAACCATGCTGGCAGTTTTTTGGACTTCCTTCCACTTTTCTTAAAGCGTGGAATACAGCTGGTCTGGGCTTCCAAGATAGTATTTTTCAACAACACCCAAGCTTGATGTACGTCTTTAACCTTCACAACTACTCCTTTTAGTTTTTTCTTAACTGTTTTCCTCATTTTATCATAGTCTCCCTTTCAAAAGTTAAAAGGTAGTACTGTGGATTTCCTTACTATCCCTCCTCCACTAATTAAATCAAAGACGATCATGCTATGATCATTATTGCCAAGTGGCCCCAACACCCTTATCTCTTGCTCTAGATCTGGTGTTCCACTAAGGACTAGGTCTAATATGGCTTCCCCTCTGGTTGGTTCATGAACCAGCTGCTCCAAGAAGCAGTCATTTATTTCATCTAGGAACTTTATCTCCCTAGCATGTCCTGACGTGACACTGACCCAGTCGATACCAGGGTAATTGAAATCACCCATTATTATTACTGCGCTGTAACTTTTGTTAGCTTCCTTGATTTCTTTGAGCATTTCATCATCCATTTGGTCAATCTGGCCAGGGGCTCGATAGTACACCCCCACTGCCATCGCCTTCCCCCTTTTATATGGAATTTCAATCCATATAGATTCTACAGCAGATTTTGTTTCCTGCAAAACTTTAATCCTTTCTGAGTCAATGCCCTCTCTAACATAGAGCGCAACCCCTCCACCAATTTGATCAGCTCTATCATTACAATATAGTTTGTACCCAGGTATCACAGTGTCCCACTGGTTGTCCTCCTTCCACCATGTCTCTGATATTCCAATCATATCTAACCTTTCATTTAGTGCTATATATTCTAACTCTCCCATCTTATTCTTTAGACTTCTAGCATTTGCATACAAGCATTTTAGAGAATGTATTTTATTCATGTTAATTTGGCTATTGTTAGACATGGGTAAATTGGGATCTTTAAGCTCTGTCTGCTCCATACTTGAGGGCATTTGGGCTACTTTACTCTTTTGTGGAACCTCTCTGCTTTTGGTAGTATCCTTCAAGGATACATTCTTCCGAACCATCCGCTCTTGGGCGACTGTCGGCTTTCCCCTAATATCTAGTTTAAAAGCTGCTCTATCTCCTTTTTAAAGGTTAATGCCAGCAGCCTGGTTCCATCCCGGTTAAGGTGAAGCCCATCCCTTCAGAAGAGCCCCTCCTTTCCCCAGAATGTTCCCCAGTTCCTAACAAATCCAAAACCCTCATCTCTGCACCATTGTCTCATCCACGCATTGAGACTCCGGAGCTCTGCCTGCCTTTTGGGTCCTGCGCGTGGAACAGGAAGCATTTCGGAGAATGCTACCCTGGGAGTTCTGGATTTCAACTTCCTACCTAAAAGCCTAAATTTTGCCTCCAGAACCTCCCTACCACATTTTCCTATGTCAATGGTACCGACATGTACCAAGACAGCAGACTCCTCCCCATCACCATCTAAGACCTTATCTAGGTGGCGCGTGAGGTCCGCTACCTTCGCACCAGGCAGGCATGTTACCAGGTGATCCTCACGTCCACCAGCCACCCAGCTATCTACATGCCTAATGATCGAATCACCAACTATAACGGCTGTCCTAACCCTTCCCTCATGGGCACATGGCCCTGGAGAAACTTCCTCGGTGCGAGAGGGTTTTACATCACCTGGAGGACAGGTCCTAGTTACAGGATCACTTCCTGCCACACCAGGGTGATGCTCTCCTGTCACGTGACCTCTCTCCTCCATGGCAACAGGGGTGCTGCCAGACTGGAGGTGGGACTTCAGGACTATATCCCTGTAGGTCTCGTCTATGTACCTCTCTGTCTGTCTTATGTTTTCCAAGTCTGCTACTTTAGCCTCTAGAGAACGGACTTGTTCCCTGAGAGAAAAGAGCTCCTTGCACCTAGTGCACACGTAAGACCTCTAACCAACTGGGAGAAAGTCATACATGTGACACTCAATGCAAAAGACTGGAAAGCTCCCATCTCGCTGCTGGACTGCTGTCTGCATCTTAGTTTTAAGTTTGTGTCTAGATCTTTAAGTTCTTACTTACTAGGGGTTGCTATGGGTGTTTATACCAATAAAACCGTACCTAATATGTTTAATATACCTTGTTCACTTGAAGCTTAATTAATCTCAGGTCCTTAGTGTATGACTGATTTGGGTAATGAGCTTCACCTGAAAGCACCTCCTCTCTTTTAAGATTTATTTATATTCTCTTATATACCACGCTATTCTGCATCAGTGCGGTTCACATTGAACAAACTGAAATTACATTGAACAGGGCATTATAACTTGAAGATAACTATTTTACAGGGAACATGGGCTATGGAGGGTTAATTGGTTTGCCTAAGACCACAAGGAGCACCTGTGGGACTAGAAACCCCAGTCCTTCCGGCCCAAGGTTGCTGTCTTCTAGTGGGATTTGAACCCCTGACCTTCTGGTCTGAAGTACCTTGCCCCAACCACTAGGCCACTCCTCCACTCCACATGTAAGCTATGATTATCCCAGGGGAGGGAGGGAAATAACACTTATTAAAAGAGGGCTGCTACACAGTACCCTGTCTTGTGCTGCTGAGGTAAGCTAAATTCTGATTTGATTTAAATTATAGCTCTTAGCTGCTGCTAGGCTCTAACTTCTTATGAAATTTAAATTACAAGCTCTCTGCTGGGTACTAAATTTAACCAGAAAGCTCTCTTCTGTGTTTTAAATTTAAACTAAAAGTACTTTGCTGTTACTTGGCCCTGAGTGACTATTAAATTTAAACTACAAGCTCTCTGCTGGGTATGAAATGTAACCAGAAAGCTCTCCTCTGTGTTTTAAATTCAAACTTTAATTGCTGCTACTAGGCCCTAACTGATCCAACAAAAAACAGTGGGTTCACAGATTAAGTAGCTTTAATACAAAGGGGCTTGTTTACAAAGCCGCGGTAGTGGTTCGCGATCGCGATCGCAGCCGCGGCCCCATTGAAATCAATGGGGCCGCGGCTCCGATTACGATCGCAAACCGCTACCGCGGCTTTGTAAACAAGCCCCAAAGAATTATTTTTAGAAAATTACCAGAAGTATATACTCACAGTTGCAGATTTCTCTCCAGAAGTAACAGTCCCCCTTTCTAGTCCTTCAAGATCATGATTGATGTGTGTTGGTCCCTCATCATGCACCGCCTACTGTCTACATGCACTCATATGTGAGTAACACATTTGAGGCGTGCGGCAGCATGTGGGGGGTGGGGGCCTAATGCATAGTGTTGCACATTATGTCTCCTGCCCTTCATTTGTAGACAGGCCAGTGACCTTTCTGTCTTTCACCTTGGATCCACTCACCTTGATATTATGATGGCGGGATCTACACTAACTGTGAAGATGAACCCAAATAAACATATGTGTTTGATATACATTTGTCTCTGCTGCTGCTTGATCATGGTGACAAACATGCAATGCAATGTGTGCCTTTGAATTAGTCCTGACTCCTTGTGACCCAGAGACTCAAGGGTTTTCTTGTCAGTGTCACTGGATGTAGATTGTCAGGTCTTTCTTCCAAGGTAATGGAGGGTTACGTGACTTGCCCAAGGCCACATGGAGTACTAGTGTGAATTGAGCCCTGGTTCCTTGGTGTCCAAGCCAGTTTTCTAACCACTAGGCTACTCCTCCACTCTTTGAGCACATTGACACTTGTATCTACTGATTTGCTGGTCATGTACATGGCCCACCTGTGCTCACATCCTTGTACGGTGGCAGCTGTGTATCTGCCAGCCATTTGCCACATCAATGGGTATTACAGGTTCCCATACACACCCTCCCTTTGGGGTAGTATTTTTGCATTGTGCTCGGTGTGCTGTTTGTGGGAATGGTTAGAGGAATGTGTTATAACTCCCTAGTTTGCAGGTTTGATCCCCACATGTGGTTTATCTTTTTCTTTTCTGTTGTGCTAACTGGACCATTAGGTACCAGCAGGTTCATCACCTCTACACACACCCTTCCCTCTCTTCACATAAGAGCATAAGAACATAAGACATGCCATACTGGGTCAGACCGAGGTCCATCAAGCCCAGTATCCTGTTTCCAACAGTGGCCAATCTAGGTCATACGTACCTAGCAATATCCCCAAAAGACACAGGTTCCACAATGCTTGTACTGGGTCAAGCATTGATATCCTGGGTCCCTTTTTAATAGTGGTTTATGGACCTTTCCTCCAGGAACTTGTCCAAACCTTTTTTAAACCCAGCTATACTAACAGCCCTTACTACATCCTCCGGTAACAGATTCCAGAGTTTGATTACACGTTGAGTGAAAAAATATTTTCTCTTATTTGTCTTAGTTTACCCTGTAGCTTCATTACATGTCCCCTAGTCTTTTTATACTCTGATAGCGTAAACAATTGATCCACGTTTATCCGTTCCACTCCATTCATTAATTTATAGACCTCTATCATATCTCCCCTCAGCCGTCTCTTCTCCAGGCTAAAGAGCCCTAACCTTCTTAGCCTCTCTTCAAAGGAGTAGCCTTCCATCCCCTTCACCAATTTGGTGGCTCTTCTCTGTACTTTTTCTAATAACGTTATGTCCTTTTTAAGATACGGTGACCAGAATTGCACACAATATTCAAGGTGAGGTCGTACCATGGAGCGATACAGAGGCATTATAACATCCTTTGTTTTATTCTCCATCCCTTTCCTTATGATACCTAGCATTCTATTTGCTTTCTTGGCCGCCGCTGCACACTGGGCGGAGGGTTTTAACATGTTATCCACGATGAACACCAAGGTTATCACTGAACACCAAGGTGTGCCCTCTGTGCTGCCTAGCCATCAGATATTATCTGTTACATAGGTCTCTTTCTTTATGGTGTTTACATGGCAGTGCACTTGGGGGTTTTGTATTGCTGTGGTTAAGCTGGTGTGTGGTACACCTGTTTGCATGTTGAATTCTCTCCTGTCCTGTTCCAGATTTTTAACCAGCTCCACAGAGCATCCTCTGCTGCCCTTGGGGTTTAGTTTCTTTCCTCTTTTGCATGCTGTATCCACTGCATAACATTTCATTGTGTGTGTGCATGTGTCTCTGGTCCCAATTACAGACTGTGATCTGATCTGTACACAGCAGATCTGCATGTGCATTTGGTCATGGTTACTGTTGGGGGTTTGCCTGTCCTGACAGCCAGCAGGCGTCTTGTGTGATGTCCTGCACTATTTTTGTATGCAGCCTTTGCTAATTGAGCTCACGTTCCTCGGCCTTCTATTTCTTGGGTCCCCGACTTTGGAATTCACTCCCTCTTTCCCTCCGTACTGAAACTTCCTTCCACCATTTCAAAGCAAAGTTAAAAACCCATCTATTCACCACGGCATTCAACCTTCCCCCATAGTCTGCCCTTCGTTTGTCTGTCTCTCTTGCTCTCCTCCTGTCCCACCCTTGTAGTCATGTCCTTGTTTTATTCTTGTTTCTGCCTTCTTTCCTCTTTACTATTTTAATAATGGCGTTCCTTTCCTGTTTTCCGCAGCCATGTAATTTTAATTGTAAACCACCCAGACACCTTTTTTGGTATGGGTGGTATATCAAATTTTAAATAAACATAAACATAAACATAAACATACTGGTTTGTGCATTGCCATTTGAGGTAGTGGTCATAGGTGTGATTCCTCTCTGTTCTCTTTCATTTGTATGCTTGTCCTGCAGAACTAGTTTTCCTTCGTGTGACAGTCATATCTGTGCAGATCTGTGCTGTGAACACATTGTACCCTCATCAGAGTTGTGAACCATCCTTCTGTCCATCTTTTGTCTGCCAGCTGTGTGCCATCCTACCCTGATGTGCATGCTGCTACCCCACATCCTGCACTCCTACACATTCCTGCATTGCAGCTTTCCCTGGTTGCCTCTCCTGTGTGTGCTCTGCATAGCACTGCTACTCCACTGTCATCCTGATATTTCACCTATCCTGCCATTTCAGGCTCCTCTGCTGCACACATCTTCCCATCCTCTGTCACACACTGTCATTATAGCATGGTACATTACCATCACTCTGTGCATAGCTACAGCTGCCCCCGATATGTTTGTCCATTTTTCTAGCTGCCACATGGGCTGGAGCTGATTTGTGTGGTCCATCAGCTCTGATCTACATCCTTCTTTTACTTATGCATTGTCTTTCCTTTCTGCTCTGTGCAGTGTTTGGGTTACGTGTGTGTTTGGCACATACTTCTCTTGCCATTCAAATTGGGGGACCTTACTGCTCTTGGCCAACGTTTTTGGGTTCACCTATACATCCTTGGGGCATCTTATGCCACACCTTCGATTCAGGCAGCTTATGGGGTGCCTACTATGGTGCCTTGGGAGTTGGCAACCTTTCAACATGGCCTCGGGGGAACATTATAACTCGCCTTTGCTGACGTGGTTGTTTAGGATGTGCCTTCTGGTGCACCCTAAAAGGTGCATTAATTTATGGCACTAGGGTGGGGTTCTTTTTAGATGGCAGCACAGATTGTTGTACAGTTGCAAGCAGAAAAAGGAATTACCTCAGCCAACCTTATTCATTAGGTACACTGGGGATTTGAACTCATGACCCCTGCATCATCAGTCAGTGTCTTAACCTTTGTGCTACACTGCTGTTCCTCCTTGCATGTCAGCGCACCTACTTAAGATTTCCATGTGTTAAAATGCACAGTATTGCCATCAAAAACAGTGCTATGACCTTGTGGGGCCTCATACGGCACCCTATAAAGCGCACTATAAGGAACATTCTAGGGTGCCTGGGCGGACAGTGCACTTTATAGTATGCCCTCTGGAGTGTCTTATGGGGCAGCTGATGCGGCACCTTATGTTACAGCACTTTGAGAGTGTGTTTGCTAGCAGCACTTTTTAAAACAATATTAACTTGCCTCATAATGCAATATTACACATAACAGGTAGTGCCTCAGCCAGCCTTATTCATTGGGCACAGTGGGGGATTGAACCCATAACCCCTGCACCATCAGTCAATGTCTTAACCATTGTGCTACACTGCTACTTCTCCTTGTGTGTCAGCCCACCTACTGGACATTATCATGCATTACAATGCACAGTACTGCCATCAAAAACAGTGCTATGACCTTGCCGTGCCTCATAGGGCACCCTATATGGTGCCCTATAGGCCACCCTTTATGCAACATTGTAGGGTGCCGTGGCGGACAGTGCACTTTAAAATGTGCCCTCTGGGGTACCTTATGGGGTGCCTTATGCAGCACCTTATGTTACAGCGCTTTGAGAGTGCGTTTGCTAGCAGCAGTAATTAAAATAAAATTAAAATGCCTCATAATGCAATATTACACATAAATGGTAGTGCCTCAGCCAGCCTTATTCATTGGGCACAGTGGGGGATTGAACCCATAACCCCTGCACCATCTGTCAGTGTCTTCACCATTGTACTGCAGCCCTGCTCCTCTGTTTGCACATCAGCGCGCCTGCTTATGCTTCCCGCGCGTGTTACTTGTGTGCTAAGGTGTACGGCGCATGAGAGCGCGCGCGCTAATCCCGTTTTGCTACTTTTGACCGGACCGCCCACTCCTTTTATGACATCCTGCAGACTAACGCGGTGCGCACGTTAAGAGGGTTTAGTAAACATACCCCCAAGATTCAATATGCTATGGGGTTATTTTAGAAGCATTCCCCTATGTAAATTGTTCCATTTACATACTGTTGGAGATTGGAATACACTTGTAATTACAATTTTAGAAAGCTGCTAGTTACACATGCTAGACCACACCATGTCTAGATTTCAAGGGAGTGTAGTTAAGGCACGGAGAGGGAGTAGTTTGGGCTTTCTTACATTATTGGTGTGTATTCCTCGTGCTCCCCACTGAAATGGCATTCCTTTCATATTTTCTATAACATTTATATAGTATTGTAAACTGCTCTGATGCTTCGGCCTGAGCGGTATATCAAATGTAACAAACATAAACATAAACATAAACATAAACCCTTCGTTCTATCCATGCCAATCATCTTTACCTTCCCCCTGTTTCCCGTGCCAGCTGTAAATCAACTAGACATTCAGCATTTTACTTCTGTGCACCAAGCCAAGGGAATGACTTACCATCAGACCTTCATCAGGAACCCTCCTACAAAGCATTTAAATCACCTCTGAAGACCTATCTCTTCCAGATGGCATTTGATCTACAATTGCAAAAACATTTTATGGATTGACCTACATATTCACCTATTCTATTTCTCCCCTTCTCCTTTCTTTTTTATGTGGTGTGACTGTTTATCACTATTTGATATTATTTGGAATTTTTCCTGATCCTTTTATTGTTTTTATGTAAGCCGCTCAGTTTTTAATTTGAAGGTTTATCAAATTTTAATAAACTATAACTATATTTATAACTACAAGGGAAATCTACGTCAATTTAAAGCAATCTAGATGTCGGCATTTACAGCAGCCACGAGGCATGAATAGTACCTGCTTGAAGGATCAGGTGTAAAGGCCAAGGTGAGGCTCCCCGATCACCCCCTCCCGACATTAATCCCCCTCCAACATCTGATCCACTCCTGACATCCTCCTTCAGGCTACCAGTCCCCCTTGACACTCCCCCTGGCATCCTAGCACACCACCTGCCCCCCCCCCCCCACTCCAGCATCCAGATCCCCCAGCATAAAGAACACCCCCCTACCCCTTGATACAGCTCCCCTGGATCTTACCGGGGTCATTGGGTCCCTGGTGTTTAGCAAGAGCAGGCACAATCCCCAGTCATTCTTGTTCTTCAAGTCCCAGGTTCAGGATAGTGCCCGTGATCCCTAGCAGGAAGCCTGAGCCCTAGTAGTAGTACCACAAGATTACCACTAGGGTTTAAGGGCATTATTTTGAACTCAGAAAAGCAAGGGCGACTGGGAATCATTTTTGTTCCTGCTGGACACCTGAGACCCAGGGACTCAGAAACAGCTGGGGGAGGGGGATCAGAGGAGAGAGCTAGGAGGTCTTCTAGGACAAATCAGGGGGATTCTTTATGCCAGGGGAACTCGAGTGAGGGGATCCTGATCCCAGGAGATTGGGGTGGGGAACTTGATGTGGGAAGAGGGTCAAGAGGAGCAGATGCTGTGAGAGTTTTAGGGGGAATCAGATGTTGGGAGAGGATGTCAGGGATGGATCGGATGTTGGGAGTGATTGTAGGTTTCTGCTGCTGGTGTCAGGGGATCAGGGTGTGCATAGATTTTGAGAACAGCGATTTTAGAAAGCTGTTCTCATGTGCATGTAGGGTAACAATGAATATTTGTTCATGTGCAGCTTTTTAAAATCGCTGTCCCCACGGGACATAGAGAGACATCAGCATCCAGTCCTGCATGTCCTTACATGTATTTCACAAAAGGCTCTGCATTTGGCAAATTCTCTTGGAAAAATAGTGGGAATTTTCCATGTGCCTTTCTGGATGTCTGAATTCCCCTCTCCACCCTCCAATCTAAAATTTGCCTTTGTGCATCATAAATCTCCACTGTCTATCCTTTTCTGACCACTAACAAATCAAATCAACCCCTCCCCTCCATCACGGGACTGAATTTTATGATTCACTGGTATCTTCTGGGAATGTCATCTCTTGTTCATTCTGTTCTGACCTGAGAAAGGGAGTTTCAGCTTCTGAAAGCGAGTCAAGAAATGTATTAAGTTAGTTCAATAAAAAGGTATCACCTTCTATTATATTTTTGGTTTGTTGACCTTTATTTCTGTGTATAAGTACAAGAAACATTATTCTCATGTATCTTTTATTCCATCTGCCCATCTGTTTGCCTTCACTTTGTGTCAACAAAACTCAACAAGCCAAACTGCTTTTTTAATCCTATGTATTAGTGCAAAACATCCTGCAACTGCTAAGAAGTAAAAGATGAAGAAAAATCTAAACAGAATTGCTCAACAGTCAAGTATTACACAAGAAGATACAAATCTCGATCAGGTAGCTATACTATTACAGTCTTGCAGTTTTGCTAATTAAGGGACATGAAACATATTTATTGATTGAAGAAATATTGCATCGAGGTCTTGCTGAACTGCATATGCAGTTAAAGAACTACACCACAAACTCCAGCTCCAAACTTGAATATCCTTGAGGGACTGAAGCAGTCCACTTATAACCCAGATATCTACAAATGGATATCAAACCTCAACATAAAATTTTAATTCACATGCACTTTCCTTGTCACTGCTTGCCCCAGACATACCAAAGGGGACTATAACTGTAAAAATGGGAGTTCAAAAACGATGGAGGATTTCTTTGAACTGGGAATACCAGTGGACATCTTCCGTCAGGGAACACCTGCTAGAACTTATGACTGATAAGGAAATTTCATGCTCTAATGAACAAGATTAACAAACAATGGGCCATGTCTACTAAACATTGGTGCAGACTATCTGCGACAGCACCCATGCTATTCCTAAGGGCAAGGTGACAGTATTGTTGACATTTTGCACACATGGTCTTTTTTTTTTTTTAGTGCCATTAAGTCAATGCTGACTCCTGGTGACCAGGAAAGGTATAGCCAGAAGTAGATTGCTAGGCCTTTTCTTCCAAGGCAATGGAGGGTAAAGTGACTTGCCCAAGGTCACAAGCAGTGCCAGTGCAAATCAAACCCTGATCTCTTGAGTACTATAATATAATATAACCACAAAAATATAACCACAAGAATTGATAACATCCGGCAGGGATTTGTCCTTATTTTTCTTGACATAGCAGCTGCTTTCGACTCAGTATGTCACGAGCTACTTCTGGTGCGCCTCAGAGAGAAGGGTATTTCAGAGACAGTGATAGTCTGGTGCGAATCTTACCTCACAAACAGATGGCAACATGTACGTTCAGGTGCCTCAACTTCTAAACCTTTCCACCAGAAGCAAGGAGTCCCGCAGGGATCCTCCCTCTCCGCCCTGATGTTTAATATCTACATGCAGCCTATCTGTAACCTCATTCGCTCTTTTGGGGTAAACTGCCTGATATACGCGGACGACGTCCTACTTTACATGCCCTTCTCGACAGAAAACCCAGACCTTTCACCACTTACAGAATGCTTTGATGCAGTATCAATTGGCTCCAATTCCAAAACCTTAGAATTCAGCACAAGAAAACTGAGGTGCTGTTCATCACGAGGAATTTAAATTTTCGTCACACCAACACATATAAAAGTCAAGGAAGCGGAACTTCAGACTAAATCCTCGATCCGGTACCTTGGAGTCACCCTGGACCAGCACCTTGACATGAAGATCCACATAAGCAACGTAGTCAGAGCGATAGACCACAAGATCCGTACCCTCAGGCACCTTCATTTCCTACTTGAACCAAGCGACTTCCGGACTATCTATCAGGCACTAATCACGCCTCATTTTGACTACGCAAATTCAATCCTGCACGGTCTCCCTCAATCTACTTTAAACCCCCTAAAGACACACATTGGGAAAGTCATTTATATTTCCCATTGTCGAATATACCTGCTTAGATTAAAAGCTGTTTGGGGCAGAGACCTATTATACATGAATTCAAATAATGCCGTAAGACAACTTAAACATCATTTGAAAAGGTGGACAGAGTATGGAATTGGTGCTGTTAGCTTCACTGGATAATTTTAAAATGCAGGCAGACAGGGCAAAGACTCTCTTTTGGTGCAGCTTGATATGTCCACAGTATCTGACATCCTAGATCATGAGCTACTCTTATCCTCCCTAAGAACTATTAGGTCAATAGTCAAACGCCATGGTAAATGTTTTCTTTATTGCCAGCCTCAGCATTTAAAATATCCACATGTATTCAATGCCACTATCCAGATAGGGGGTCATTCCAGAACATGAATAAGGGGTCTAAATGTGTGGCACAGATATTTATGTGCCGAAAACGTCCCCGACCATGTTCTGAAACAATACGTACACATACACGGTGCTAGCTTGGGGATCTCAGAATGTGCTCAGAAGGGATGGAACGGGGATGTGGTCAGCTACAGAGACATAGAAAGTGTATTCAAGAAAGGCCTGGGTACATATTAAGTGTTTCCCGGAAATGTCCACATTATTCCTGCTGAAACATTGAATAAGGCCAGGACTTAGAAAAACTTTTGCTCTTCTCTGCAATGTTTCCCATATTGAAGAATGGTTGTGACAAGTATGTTTTGAACTGATGTGACTGCAGTCTGGAAAAGCACATGATGCAGTTTTAAGGAACAGAGAGTAGAGGTGAGGGAATGGCATAAGGTAAAGAAACATTAATAAACATCCTTACAGAAATATTAAGAAGAACAATTATGTGTATTATGGCAATGCTGAAATGTGCCGTTTGTGCTAAGAGAACCAATCTAGGGGACCTTAACAATTCCTATGTTCTGAAAAATGGGACTGCTGATGTAGGGATAGTATGGGCGTGAGGAGGAAAGGATTCTTGCTTGGGTCAGAAACAGAGATCATATTTGCAGTCCTAGTACCCCATGCTATTATGCTATGTCATAGCAGTTATGTATCCACATAAGTTCAGAGCATCCTTTTAGCAGAATTATGTTTTTGTGAATGAAAGTGAGTGTGTGTGTGTGTGGTTTGAGGGGAGCAAGGGAGGAACTGGTGTGCTCATCTGCAATTCAGGGGGAACATGACAGCCTGGCCAGTACTAGCTGTATGGATGACCGCAGCATCACCAGATGACACTGTGATTAGGCAGACAAAATCAGAGAAGTTTCTTTATAGCAAAATGTCAAAACATATCCCTGTCAATAAAAAATGTACTCTTGGTACAAGGGCATTCAACAGTGAAAACAGCACTAATACCTGCTCATAATGCACTTTTATGAGACCAATGGTGTTGCTGTTGAGCATGTATTAGTGCTGTTTTCACTGCTGAATGCTCTTATTCTTAAGGTCCCTTATTATTGACAGGGATATGTTTTGACATTTAGATATAGGAAGCCTATTCAGATTCCTTCTGGATTAGTTTTCATAGGGTACTCTAATAAGATCATATATTGTTGGAAGTATAATAGGGCAGCCATACATCCGCTGTGCCAGGCATTGGGAGACATGACTGATGTTGTGCCAACATTCCCCAGATTGTATCATGAGGCCTACATCCCTATCCAGTCCAGGATCCATGAGAGCTGCGAGAGTGGTGGATATATCTGGAGTCTGGCTACTTGGTGTGATGGCACAGGGATCTTCTCTCCCATGCCCACACAAGCCTGACCAGGGGAGCAGAGCCAAAAAGCAGAGTGTGGGAAGGCAGACAGGGCTGCACCCACAGATAGCAGATGTATACAGACCAACATACACCACGATGGGACAGGTGTAGCTGCTGTGAGAAATGCCACTACCCAGATAGGTGGGCCTCAGATGCCATAGCCAGAAGGCCCTACTACTACTCCAGTACTATTGACCATTTGTATAGCACTATAAGGCGTACGTAGCGCTCACACATACATGTAAAAGATGGTCCCTGTCCAGCAGAACTTACAATCTAGTCAAAACAGACAACACTGCAGTTGGGGACAGAATACATCCAGGGCGAATGGTAAGGAAACACAAGGGAGATTAAGCGTATCAGATCCAAAAGCGGCAACGAAGAGGTGAGTGCTCAGCCTGGATTTGCAAAGGGCCAGAGAAGAAGCTTAATGTACAGACTCAGGTAGTTTGTGTCAGGTATAGGGAGCAGCAAGGTGAATGGAGTGAAGTCTGGAATTGGCAGTTGAAGAGAAGGGCATAGATAGAAATGATCTGCCAGAATAGTGGGGTTCCCCAGGAGGGGTGTAGGGAGAGATAAGAGGAACAGTAGTGCAGAGCAACAGAATGAGTGCACTTATAGGCCTGAGGCATGGAAAGAGCATATGTTTGTTGCTGAGCAATATTATGCATCCTTTGGGGAATTGCGATGTTAGTTTCGGGTAATGTGCACTTGGTAAGGGCCGGTCTTTAGCAGTTTAAAGCGCGTTTGTAGAGATGACCAAGGCAATAATCACTGGGGCCATTTTATAATGCCAAGTACCATTTGATGCAAGGTATGTTCTGACATACATGTTCATATTTACATTCTCTTATACCATATTAGGATGCACTGGGATTATTTAGCATTTTTCAGGGCCTATAGGACTGGTATGTGGTCTAGGTTGCAGCAGCAGTCATTTCTCATTGGTATTCATGTCTAGTTTGCATCAGCAATTACTGTCAGTGTGACGAGCAGTTAGAAGACGCATGTTTTTCCCCGGGGGGGGGAAGAGAGGCCATGGCGTTTGCGGGTACATCACGGAGATGGGCAGGATCTGAAACATGTAACTTTTCAGAATACGGTGGGAGCGGAGACATCCAAAACGTTAACCCATGTCTGATAATATTGACGAGGGATGAGTTTCTCCATTATATCTCAAGGTCCATGCCTGCACCCATGCGCGGGCCATGCGCCAGATGTGTGCACATGCTGGATGAATAGCATTTTGCCTGTGCCATGCTGAACACGTCTATCTCCCCGATTCTGGACCTGCAGGCACATCTAGACTTGCAAATGCGGAATTGGGTACAAACGGGGCCTGTTTTTAATTTAGACATGTCTGTGGTCCCAATGTGTATGTTATGGAATCGGGCCCATACTGAATGGCGCTGAATATACATGGAGTGTAGTGATTGCTGCTGCTCTGCAGACAATGTCAATATTCAGCCATTTTCCATTTAATTTAGCTAGTTTAGTTTATGGGTTATTAGGTGCCTTGATATATCACCTTTCTTGATTCATCAAAGGGGTTTACAATAAAAATTTAAAAGCTAGAATAGAACTACAATAAAAAAATAGAAAAAGTACAGATAAAGGTACAGGTAAAACCAAGGAACTGTTTAGAGGAAGAAGAAAATTGTGTGGGGGGTTCTGGAAGCAGAGATTCAAAGGAATCGGAGGGGGTTGGGGAGTGGGAGAGATTAGGGGCATTTCTTAGGTCATGTCACTCAGAACCCCCATCAACGATTAAAGGCAAGCAAAGTTGAAAAAGTAAATTTTTAATTCTCTCTTGAATTTCTTGAATAAGGGTTCTAATCAGAGTTAGAAGGATAGAGAATTCCAGAGAAAGGGGGCCAAAAAGAAAGTAGCAGTAAAGGTAGATTCAAGACCAGCCTGAGAAGGTGAGGCAAACATTAATAGTTTTGTGAACATAGGGAATGGGTTGGGAAGTATGAATTAATAGATTAGCTCGGTATTGTAGGAGACCAGTATAAAACGTTTTTTGTGCAAGAATTAGAATGTTGAATTTTACTCTATACAAGATAGGTAGCCAGTGACTGTTCATGAAAAGTGGGGCGACATGACTGAACTGCCTGGTGTTATAGAGGAATTTTATAGCTATGTTTTGGATGGTTTGGAGTCTGGCCAGTTCTATATATCCTATTCCATTATAGGCAACGTTATAGTAATCGAGGTGTAAAATGTCGGAAGCATGAATTAACGAGTGAAGGACCACAGAATTTATAAATTTTTGCTATCCTAAATCAAATCACTTTGCTATACAGATAGTGGCTGAAGATCACTGACTACCCATATAGTTAGGCAGAACACCTACACTCCACCCTGGCATTATCCAGATAGCAAATACAAAAGACCAACAATTTTTATTGGGGACCCGATCTAAGGGGTCTGAGATATCATCAGGATACAGCGTATTGTATCCGGCGCATAATCCAAAAAATGCCGTATCCCACAAAAGTTCATAGCGGATGTTTTTGGATTATGTACCCGATATAATACGCTGTATCCTTATTTATGATTTTATGATATTATTTCAGACCCTGATGCAAGCTTGATTTGCCAAAACTCGGCCGAGTCAGGTCCCCAATAAAATTTGATAATCCTCAAGATGGATTGGTACAATAACAGCAGCTATGGAAGCATTCTATAAACTATGAACTGCCTCATGGAAAACCAAACACAGTTACCCTGTAAATAGTTACCCCGGTTATCCTATGTTTTTTCCCTGTTCTATGTAAAACTCAATGTTGCTTGTATGCATTGTAGTATGTTTTGTTCGATGTACACCGCGCTGATTGTAATAGCGCGGTATAGAAGAAATGTTAAATAAATAAATAAATAAAATAAATAGTATAGGATAACTATTCAGAGGGTTGCCATGAGTCAACACCTACTCGACGACATTTAACAACAACATTCCTCAAGAGCTTCAGCCATGGCCATTCTCTGTTTTTGGTCTTCTTTTGTATTTACTCATCATTTGTACATGGAGAGACCCTTCCCTTTGTTTCCAATTATCCAGATAGTGCAAAGACAATCTGAAAGAATTTTCAGCAGCATTATACCCTCCTTATATGGTAGGTGACTCCTAGCAGTAGCACATGAGTAATAGCCTAGTACCCAAGAGATCTGGTTTTGATTCCCACTGGCACTCCTTGTGGCCTTGAGCAAGTCACTTAACCCTCCATTGCCTCATGCACAAATTTAGATTGTAAGCCCTCTGGGGACAGGGCAATACCTGCATACCTGAATGTAACACGCCTTGAACTACCCATTGGAAAGGTGTGAGCTAAATACTAATAAATAAATACTTCTAAGGGTTAGAGTCGCTATTTTGAACATGTATGGGCAAGGAGCAAGAGCTTCCTAGAACAACTCTTCTTCTTCCATTGACCACCAGGGACAGCCCCATTAAGTGACAGGAGGTTGGGAGTGGGTGGAACGCTGATTGGGGGGTTGCTCCTTCAGAATACTAATTGGGGGGGGTATGAGGTGGATGGAAATGCTGACTGGGATAGGGGTAGTTCTTCAGGATGCTGATTGGGGATTAGTTTTGTTTTTCTTTTAAGCAGTGGGCCGCAGTAACTGCATGCAAACAGCATGGATGCACTTACCAAGCTACCTGCTAGTGCACTTACCATGCGGTAAATGTCTGCCCTGTATAGTAACTGCAGAGCAGATGCTGGCCACCCCATAACAGTTAATGCATGAGTTTTGCAGTTATTGTGCGTTAATTTTTGCACTAATGCAGAGGTAACTGCAAAACCTTACCGCACTTTAATAAACTTATATAAGGAAATAACGTAATAATTTTATATAGGTATTAGGGAAATATTTGGTTTCAAAGTAACTAGACGTTCCCAACAGAATTATTGAAGCCTACTTTCCTACCCTGAGGGTCTTCAAACACTAATTCTAACCTTGATAGCCCAGGGGCATTATGCTAGAGCTATTAAGTCTTTGCATATTATGTAAAGACATTTTCTAGTTCTTATTACCCCTAAGTTAGATGTCAAGATCCTAGTGGTTAAACCAGTTTGAAATATCAAGAAATTATTGCTGCTTAATATTTGCTGAAACAAGTTCACTACAGTTTATAATTTAGTTTTCGAGCACGTACTAGACTTCTTTTTTATTATAGAGGGCAAGATATGGTTACTATTTTGTCCTCCCAGATATAGTTTTATGGTTCAGATTAGGAATAGGGGATGTGCAAGGGGGTTGAGATTCATTTATAAGGACTCACTGCAATTTGAACATTGTCCAATTACAAACTTTTTGTTGGTCTATTTGTCCTCCTAACCCAGATTTGGTGACTTCTAGAAACCTTTTAGATATAATCATTCCTGTAGCTACAGAGTCAGCATTTCTGTTTTGGGAAATTATCTGCATAATTCTTCATCCATATAAGCTAATTACTTTGTGGATATTAAGCGCGTATTGGATTTAGAACAGTGCACTGAATATACTACCGAGCAGTCTGAACATATGCTGGATATAGTATTCCATTCAGAAGGGAGCCAAGGGAAGGGCTGTACTTGACCTTTTACTGAGCCCTGCCCATCATCGACTGATCATTCCCTAGTAGAGCATGCCCTTTAACTGCCTTACACAACACTTGCGTCACCTTAAGGTTGGCAGAAGATACAGCAGTTTCGAAACATTACTCCTGAGTAGTTATTGCAGAAATTAGATAACCCTGAAATGATCTTCAGTGGCTCGAATGTTGTGACTGCGGTGGAGTCATGCAATAAGTCAGTACAGGCCACTGTAAATGAGCTGGCTTCAGGCAGCATGTTGAGGAGATAGCCTGTCCAAAGTGGTAGTTTACTAAAGATTTACAGTTGTTAAAGCAGTCAAAATAGTGAGCAGAAAGATGTAGGAAGTATTCAAGATTGCAAGCTGATAGAGATGATTGTAGCAACAATATTTATCCTATAATCAAATTTCACTATTTGATTATAGGATAAATATAGGATAAATATGCAAAAGTTGAGAAAGTTGGGGCTGATTTGTATATGGTTATAGGGAGTGAGGAACCTGGGAAAGTTGTATCAGCTTGTACGTTCTATTTTCCAGCAAGTTACTGAAGATGAAATCCTTGATTTTTTGCCACTGTTCATACATCTGTGTGTTCCATGGACCCATGGCCAGCTTGGTTATTTAAAACTATAGAATGTGGCTTTGTGGAGAAATTTAGGGTTATCGTTAATTATTTCTTGACCAAGAATTTGATGCCTCCTATTTGGAAATCAGCAGCTAATAAACCATTTCTTGAAAAACTGAACTTTGATTCACCCTGGCCTGAAAATTACAGGTACCAACCAAAAAAGCACTGTGCCATGCAAACCAGGAGCCCAAGTCCAAAAGCATAGCACCAAGAAGGGATAGCTTGAAAACAATTTTTATTTCTGAAAATTACAGGCCAGTATCTAAATTGTTTTTTTTGGTTAAACTTAGTGAGCTGACAGCTTTTTCACGGCTTCAGTTTTTTTGTGGACAGTAATCATATTTTGAATGTATATAAGTTAGTCATGGTTTAGATAATACCACGGGACAGCAACTTTGTTTCCTGAACTGTGTGATGATCTTTTGCATCTTGTCTTCGTCTGTCTTGATACAAAAGGCAAACCATATCTACGAACTGGCCTACTATTCCAACCCATTCTAATACCATATACATGTATTCCCATTGGACTCTGTCAAAGTCTTTCTCAGCATAGAAACTAATAAAGAGGGCTGGCAAATGGTGCTTGATAATTTTATATTGTGCAGCTAACATCTTCCTCACACTGCAGGCCTGACCCTGCACAAATCCCACCTGTGACTCTCCTATCAGCTGAGGAAGTAAAGGAGCTAAACAATCGGCCATTATCTTAGCGAGAATTTTGATGTCAAAATTAAGTAAAGATATGGGTCAGTACAAACTTGGCAATAGAGTCTTTAACCAGTTTGAGAAGTACTGTTATATAGGCCTGGTTGGGCTCATACGGGAAGGCACACTGCTTGACCATGTCCGCAAAATAATCTGCTAGAGGTACTGCCACTTTATCAGACATCCTTTTGTAGAAATCTGCACGGTACCCATCTGGGCCAGGGCCCTTCCTTTCTGAAGCTCCCAGATGCATTTCTGAATCTCCTGGGGTGTTACCGGGCCATTTGATCCTCTCACATCCTCTTCTTTCAGCAGTGACAAGTCCAACCCTTCCAAAAAGCTCTTGGCCTCTTCTGTCTCACAGGGTTCTACCTTGTAGAGTCTTAAATAGTAGTCCCTAAGAATCTCTTCCAACTTCAATTGGATGGTCTGAATTTTACCCTCTCCATCCCGAAGAGCACTAATTTGTGGTCCCCCATCAGATTTTACCAGTGCTGCTAGTAGCTTCCCAGTTTTATTTCCATATCTATATAGACGGTAGCAGTAATAGAACATTGACTGACATGTTCTCTGGTGTAAAATAGCCTGCAGCTCAGTCTGTATAAATAACATGCTCGTTTTATGCATATCTGTCGGGTGGATCCTGTAGTGCTTTCGGGCTCCTTGTAACTCTTTTTCCAGTTGAAGTAATTTCTAGCTCTGTGCTTTCTTTTTAGCAGAATAGTATCCCATTATGTGCCCTCACAACACCACCATGGCCATTTCCCAGAATAGGGCTGGATTGTTCTTATGTGAAGCATTGTGCTCCTCATACTCAGTCCATTTTATCTGTAAAAACTTTTGAAAAGGTCTTGCCTTCTGTTAAGTGAAGCGGGAATCTTCATGGGCCTTTAATGGGGCTCTCTCCCCAGTCCAGGTCTAATATAACCACAGCATAGTCTGATATGACTATGGGGCCTATGTCAATTTTGTGTACTTGTTCTAACATTGTTGACGCTATTAAGAAATAGTCAGGTCTGGAACTCGTTCCATGGGCCCTGGACACATGGGTGTAATCTCTTTCTAGGGGATGCAGTACCCTCCAAACGTCTATTAGGTCATGTGCTTCACAGATTCCCGTCAGTCTGTGGGAGCTTCGATGGTCTCCCCTGCTTCCCTGGCTTGTGCGATCCATAGTGGCATCTACTACACAGTTGAAGTCTCCCCCCAGGATGATTCGGGATGGGTCCCCTCCTGCTAACTACTGTGCCAGCTGTTGATAAAAATGGACATTGTATGTATTCAGGCCATATATGTTCCCAATCATGACTGCTTGCTCCTTAGTGTACCGCAAAGGAATACATAGTGGTATGAGGGGTCTGCGTTTATGGACTCCACCTTCATCTCAACCTGTTTCCAAACTAAAACAGCTACCCTGGCCTTACGGTCCCCGGAGGATGCTCCATATACATCCCTGACCCACTGTTTCAACTTACTGTGTTCAGCTTCTGTAAGGTGTGTCTCTTGTATAAGAGCAATGTCCGCTCCTTTGTCTCTTAACATCTTTAAGATCTTATGTTGTTTGATGGGGTGCCCAGTGCCACACACATTCCAGAAAATGATGCGTAGCACCTTACCCAGTGCTACCATTAATCCTTGATTCCCCTATAGAGTTTAGGATCTCTTTTCCATTCCCATTGTTTAGAGACCTTCCCAGCCTGAGGTCCCCCACACCTCTGTCTTCCCCTCTCATTAGTTGAGGAGCCTAGCTTTTAAATATACTCCCCCCCCCCACCATTTGCACTGAACCTTCTCAAATTTATGCTAGTCATCCTGTGTTGCCTGTATCCCTCCCCCCTATTCATTTTTGCCCTGTCCCCCACCATCTTTACTATCTCACCCTTAAGCCTAATGCTGGACTTCCGTATAGTAGGGTAGGGCCTCCCCGCCAACACCTTTTAGCTATTAGTTCTTTCATTCTCTGTCTAATTCTGCAAACTGCTAATAGCCGACCTGTTAGCACTCCTCTGTATATTCCTTTATCAGTTGCTAGTCTGTTTTATTCTCTATCTTATCCTTAACCATATCCTCTCAGCTATCCAACCCTCACTCCCAGCCTTGTATTATTCTCACTCCCTCCCCTCCCCCCTCCCTAAGTGTTAAGCGAGGCTCTCACTCTTGTGTCCTTTCCTACTTCTTCTACTCTACCACTCCTGTTGGCCCCCTCCGAGTCCTTAATATTTATGTGTAGGAGTGAGCCTTATATATTGTAATTATATTGTTGCTTCTTACCCCCCTACTAAATTAATGGCTATTGTAGCCTATTTTCTGAGTGCCCGCTCTTTAGTGTGGGCACTACACTCCAGCTTGTCCCTAATCTGGCATCCAGTATCACCATCAGTACTTAAATCGCCTGCACTAAGGGTAAGGAAAACTACCACCTAGACAGTAAGGACATCTCGGGTGGGGATCTCTTGTCATCCCCTGATATCTATTCCTTATTTTATGAAATCCATTAAACTTTTTAAAACATTTTATTTTAACATTATCCTAGCATTATCTTAACATTACATCCAGTACAGGCTAGTGTAAGGGCTCCCTTCCCTCTCCCTCCCAATTGCCCCCTTGCCTCCTTTCCAGTGATTTATAGAAAAGAAGAAGAAGAGGAAGTAGTTAGAGAAGAAAAGGAAAGGGAGGAGAAAGAAAAACAAGAAACAGGTAGAAAAAGAAGCAGAAGATATTAGCCTTCCCTCCCCCCTCTTAAGAGATAGTATTGTCCCTCTTATCCTGCCATTCTCCCAATATTTAACGGATTAATTCATGCTCCCCTCCTAAGAAGGGGCAACTATTTAACCTTCCATATCTCAGTATTCTACCCATATCATAGCTAGCAGAAAAACCATCAACTTTAATTAAGCATCTAATTAAGCAAATTAAACCGGAACACAGCAAAGAACAGCCCCATATAGTGGTTTAACTTACTGCCCTTCAACATTATTAAACTTTTATCACTTTACAGTTCACTGGTATACCTATCACACAGTCTCTGGGCACTTCTGTATCCTACACCCAGGCTCTGCATGTTACTCATGTCCTCCGCTTGTAATCTCTGTTGTTCAGCCTGCTGGGGTTCAATCTGGATCTTCAAGTGCTCTGCTTCATTGATTTGTGTTGCTTCCGGCAAATGAAGCCCGTGTTGCTAATCCCTGATGTTCAACCCGGGTTTCGCCATGTGCGTGTTCATCTCATACCACGTTTAGCAAGAGACCTTAACATTATGGTTGAATACAAAAAGGAAAGGATCGCCCTATGGGGGTTAACATTACTGTTCTTCCACAACCTCAAACTTTTAACAAGTTACTACATTACAACCTAGTTGACTAATTGTCACACCATCTCTGGGCACTTTTGTGTCTTACTTCTCAGTGTCCTGATTCCACTTATATCATCCACCTGTACCTCTATCCCTTGCTCTGTTGGGTTCATACTGGGTCTTTAAAGTGCTCTACACAAAAGGTTTGTGCTGTTTCTGGTGTATGAATCACTTGTTGCTGCCCATCAATGATGAGCCTTAGTTTCGCCGGATATAATAATGCAAACCTTATCCTCTTTGCTGCTAGGTTGCTACATACAGTATTGAAAGCTTTGCAACAGTGGTTTCTAAGTCACTTTTGCAGAAAAATTTTGGAAGCAGAGCACTTTCACATCTTCATGATCAGTAGCTCCCTGTTTTCGAGCCACTTGGAGGACCATTTCTTTTGATGAAAAACTAAGAAATCTTACCAATACTGCCCATGGTCTTGTATAACCTTCCTTCCATGGGCCTACCCAGTGTATGCGTTCCACATTCAGTTTTCCCGCCATTTCTGTAAGATGCAAGCTCAGAGGCAACCAGGTTTCTAAAAATCCGCAGTTATTCATCTTTAATAGTTTCTGGGATACCCACCAGTCTAAGGTTCTTTCGTCAACCTCTGTTTTCGAGGTCATCTAGTTTATATTCTTGTTTAGTGACTTGTTTCTCCAGATGGTGTATCCGCCGCTCTAATTCTAGGTTAGAGTCCTCTATTCGGAAGATACACAGCTCTGCGTGCTATATGTGGCCTGTGAATTCTGCCACCAAGCTGTCAAATTGCTCAACCTGTGCCGTTATGCTTGCAAATCTGTCATTCAGCGTCCACACGACCGCTGCCAAGACCTCCTCCACCAAGGCCATTGATGACACCTCGGGGCTCGAGGGAGGGGAGGCGTCCACCATTTTAGTGTCAGCTCCCTGGACTCTCTCCTTTATTTGCGTTTTGGCTGCCGATGTGCAGGATCTTATTAGCCCAATCGCCACTCTGCTGTTTGTGCTGACAGTTTATTCAAATGCAGAGGATTTCTTCCCGATTTTGAGGAGATTGGCGCAGGGGACCCTGGAGCTATAGCACACATGTCCTCCTTATCTTATTGCCACACCAGAAGTCTGGTACATTTTTTAAAACAACTAGCTGGTTTTTACACACCTTAAAAAAGTTGTTTTTGAGATTGAAGATAAGGCTATGGAAGCCTGGAGAGCTAGTTTAGTTATGAAAACCACATTGAAAATGAAAAGGAATGGAAATTTTGAAAAATGAAAAAAGAAAGAATTATCAGAACCAGTGTCGACAGGAAAGCAGAAGCATGATGTTCCACAAAAAAAAGAGTCGTTATTCAGTGGTGTCAGGATGATACGGCCTAATGGCTCCACGGAAAATGAAGAATTGAGGAGAGGAGAGGAGTTGTGAAGGTGGGAAGATAGACACACAGGCACAGTAGAGTGCTCCCAAAGGCTTTCCTATTGGATGTTGGGGAGCGTTCCCATACGGGTTCCGTCGGTGATGTTCACCCATATGTGAAGACTGTATTCCTGCTTGTTCCTGGAGATTAGCTTATTTGCTTAAGGTGACATTTAAACTTACCTATTAATTTCCTTGCCTTGAGTCCTGCCATATCAGTCAAGACAAGTGGGTTATGTCTCCTGCCAGCAAAGAGACCAAGAAAAAAAGCTCAGAATTGACTTCACTCCCCTTATAGGAGGCCGGTGCTGCCTTCTGCTCTTTGCATATCCTAAGAAACCGATAAAACACACATTGAAGACTATAAAAAAATTGGATTTGTTTGAATTTCCAAAACACCATCAAAACCAAATCTGATGCACCCAAAAATGTCTCCTCTTAGTCAGTAACTTAGTAGTTACTGTCCAATGGCATAACCATTGCTGCCAAACTTTAACCATAGATCTGCCGGGGTCATATGCAGCCCCAGCATTGAATATCCATGGTTGCCGCACAGCCCACAAGCCTGCAAAAGCTAACCGCTGCTGCCCGTGCCTTTAGCTGTGCCTATCTTTTACCCATGGGTGCTAACCAGGCAGCAGTGCAATCTCACCGCTGCCCAGTTAGCTTCCCCGGAACACCCACGACATGCCCTGATACTACCAGATCTGTAAACCATGTAAATGCCTTTGAATATCGGGCCCTAAGAGATGAAGTAAGACTTCTAGCCAAGGACAAAATTAATCACAAATAACTGTAAAATGCATAACAATGCACTCACCATTTTTATCCTCTACTGCCATGACTTCCATGGGTGGGTTCTGGACTAGTCTGTCAGGACACAAGGAAACAAAATTAACAGATAAGGAAGGTGAAATTTAAACTTAACATCTGTGCCAGACAAGTGGGAAGTACCCAAGTTCTACCTAGACTGGGTAGACAGAAGTTGCAGCAACTCTCAGGATTCTTGTATCCAAAGCAGAATCTTTCCCGACCTGCTTAGAGTGAGAAAACAATAGAAGTAAGGCTTTTTTCCTGCCATTATTATCTGGAGATTCATAATCTGCCTCAAGGACTCCTATGCCCTCCTCAATGAGCTCATCAGCCCTATGGTACCTGAAAACACTTACTGGTCAATGCCTTAGAGATCAGTGTCATTTTTGGGACCCCTTCATAGCTTCGAATCCAGTCGGCACTCGGCTTTCTATTTCTTGGGACCTAGTCTTTGGAATTCCCTCCCTGTCGACCTTTGCCTTGAGCCCACCTATTCCAAATTCAAATCCTCCCTGAAAAATGCACCTGATTCAACTGGCTTTTAATCTTCCCCCTTAGGTCCTTCAGGATTCTGATCCTCAACCCTTCTTCCCTCCCCAATGTCCTTCTCTACCTCTTTTTCTTAACTTTTCCGTAATTTTAATGGAGTTCCTTTTCCTTTTGTTTTTAACTTGTTTATAGTACACCGCTCTGCAAGTATGAAGGGTGGTGTATCAAATTTTAATAAACCATAAACCACAAAGGAGGTTATCCAAATTTTGAAGTGCCTCAGAACCTTCAAGGGAGGCCTTCTCTCACTTGAGCATGGTGGGCTCCTGTCCTCATATGATTTTCCTGCAATCGGAAGTGATGAGCCTAAATTCAGACAGAAGAGGTATACTATATTCCAAAAGTAAACTCTAGGAGATGGTACCCTACATGACCCAAGAGGAAGGGAAGGTCAGAACTACCAGGACTAAGCTCAGATTTCAAGAGGAGAAGACCACACAAAATGGGACTCTCCTATGCTTTTTTCTTTCGAGGAAATCTACCCAGAGAGTAACTAGACAGCTTCTCTGTCTGTGTCCCTTAAAAAGCACCAGAACTGGACTCTGCCCTCTACAAAAATGGCAAGTATCCAGTCTCCTCTGGAAAAAAAAACAGATTGAAAGAATGAAACCCACTAGGAGAAACATTGCTTTCTCTATAAAACTGCACCCACAGAGATCCCACTACATGGTACCAATTAAAGATTGCAAATATCAACATTATGACAAATTCCTATGAGTAAGCCTGTCAAGGCCAAGATCATAAAGCACAATGGAAAGGTCTTCCAAGAAAAAAGGTCTTTGACAGAGTGGAAAATGAAGCAGATTCCCTGTGTATATTATCCTTTCTTGTTTGAAGAATGTACTCCTTTTTGTGTTTCAAGGAGGAACCCCCGTCTGACCTCTTGTAGGGAAAATGATCCATCTGCCAGTTCTCATTCTGGGGTGCCAAGAATGTTGCTTCAAACAGCATCCCACACACCCTGAGATGTTGCTTATGTGAGCTGCAGTAATGAACAGGGGAAAACTGTCCTAGGCCAAGGTTTGTTTACTTACCACAGCAGCTAAGGGGTCAAAAGGGTTTCCCAGCATGCTCCCCTCAGCTAAATGTGCTGCACAAACCATCAACTGATTTTCTATATACCCCAGCTGCTCCTATCCCACTAATGACTGCTTGAAGTATTTTCCCATATTGGCAAAGTTAGTTTTCCTGAAGTCTAGGACGCCGGGGACTGCAGGGCCTGATGTGGGATTTACCACCTTCCAAGACCCATCCTCTGAGGTGATCTACGAGGTTTTCAAGCTCTTTTTGCGTTCCACCTCCAGGAAATTCCTCTCGGAAAAGCCGCAGCTGTGGGACTCCAAAGCGGCCTGGGCATGGTGGGGCACCAAAGTATCGGAGGGGGCCCTAAAATGTGGACTTGCTGGGGACTCTGGCACAGAGATGGATCTATGGAACAACTTCTCCTGCTGCAACTGACAGCTCTTGATGGCCTTTGTGGACACAGACTTGCAAAGGTTGCAGTCTGAGTTGTCATGGTCTGGTCCAAGGCAACGGAGGCTGCAGTCATGTGGGTCGATGAGGGACATCATCTTACTGCACTGATCACATTTTTTAAAGTCAATTGAGGCTATGGGAAAAAACGGGTCCTTGGATCCAGATGAGGGTCCAAGGCCTACCAGCCAAAAAAAGGCACAAAGTCAAGGGACACCTCGAGAAAAACAGGCACCGGTCAAGGGACACCTCGAGAAAAAACAGGAAAAAACAAGAAAAAGCTTTACCCGAGGAGCGATGCCGAAGTGAGCTGTCTCGGGGGCAGGAAGAGGAACTGGTACACTTACCGGACAGTAATCATTTTAAGACAAAAAGAGATACTTTTTCTGGGGAAACAGGACAGATATCAGGTGGGCCCCATGGAATAAAGGAGACTGAGACAAGATGGCACCCTTAGGTGGGAAAGGGACCACGCATAGGTTGTGCATCTCCCAAAGACTTTCTTTAAAGGCTGGGGAGATGCTTTTGTGCAGGCTCCATCAGCGCTGACGTCACCCATATATGAGGACTGACTTCCTGCTTGTTCCCAGAAAACATGTGTTTAAGTCTGTGAAACTGGCTCATGCTTTTGTGGACAAGTTTCTCGCTCCCGCAGGGCTCTCCAAACAGAAGCTGGCCTGACCCACTGTGCAGCAGGGGCATACCTTCTAAAAACATGCAGTGACCAGAACTGACTTTGGTGATGACTGCTGGTTGGGAGATCGCCATTTCCCTTGCAAAGGAATTGTTCTGAAATAGTGGCTGTTCTGAAAGACTGGCAGACTACTGGACTTAAGATGTGCAATGTGGATGTGGTGAGCGGTGGGTCTTTCGGGGCCTTTGTTGGATGGAAGATCTGGAAAAGTACCCTAGAGCGACGCTGAGCCACCCTTGGCAGTTGGAGTTTTGAGCTGCTTGTGTATGTGTTCTCATGCTTTGTGGTTGCACTGAGGAGACAGGGGATTTCGTTATTGTATCGCCCTTCTTTTTGGGGGTCATTAGACCTAGTGTGGTGACGTTTATATTGCTCAGTGTTCCTGTTTAGCAAGATTTGTTACTTTTTTCTATGGGATGGGGAGAATGTGAGAGGGATGTGTGATTGGGCCAATGATTGGATGGGGAGTAGATGTGCTTGTGAGGGGGGGGGGAGATGTGCTACGGGGGGTACTGGATGGGTTCTGTTGCTAAGGTGTTTCACTTCCGTGTTTTCCCCTTTGGTAAGGAGATGGCACTGGTTGGGATTGAGGGATGCGAGTATGATTCAGGCGTGTGTCTGTGTTGTGATCTGTAGGGGGTGGGTCAGATTGCAAAGGAGATGTCTGGATAGTAATAAGGTGTGAGTGAGGGGCAGGGATGTCAGATGTAAGAGCTTGACCTCTGGTGAGTATATTAATGTGGCTGTGTGTTAAGGAGTTTGGGAAGGTAAGGGAAGTGGGGTGGGGGGGGGGGTTAGGCCTTTTGGCCAGAGGGGGATGGTTTGGTAGGGGATGGATGGGGGCTCTACTGCTGGTATTGGTGAGTGCGAATGGGATGCTTTGGAAGAGGGTAATTTGGTGGTTAGGGGACAGCTTATGGATGGTGAGGGAAGGACTCTAGGCTGGGGGTTCCCTTTCTGGAGTATTGGTTTCAAAAGCTTGCTAAAGCTCCATAACAAGGTATTGGATGAATCTGCTGGTTATATCCTAGAACGTCTGCAGACTGGGATCTCCAGTTAAAAGGCATAAGGTCCTCCAGGCCCTTAGACGGCACAAGGCAGCAATAGCTCTGTTGCAAGAGACATACCAAAGTGCTAATGAGCATAGTAAATTGGGGAGAGGCTGGTTGCAACAAGTGTTTGGAGCCCCTGCTGTGAATAAGAAAGGTGGGGTAGCTATTTTGGTCAGGAAGAGAGTGCATTTTGTGTGTGAACAAGAAATTTATTTATTTATTTATTTAACAAGTTTTTTATACCGCCTTTTCCTTCAATCAAAGCGGTCACAAGAAATACAAGGTATAAACAAGGGAAACATAAACAGTATAGACATGACAACATATGGTAATGTAGGAAAAATAACAAGGGTTAACGATATAGTGGATTATTTATAAAATATATACAATAGATGATATCTTAGTCATTTGTTGATCCATAGTGCTCAGTGAAAAGTAAAGTTTTTAATTGCTTACGAAAGTCACTTAAAACATCAATTGCACGTAAATCAGGAGGGAGAGAGTTCCAAATCAAAGGGGCAGCCAAAGAAATTGCTCATTGTGATGTACATTTGCGTGATTTAGCAAAGTTTCTTGGGGTATTGAGGGTATTTGAGGTGGATAATCTTCTGGGTCTGTTGCTGGTATCACGGGATAGGAGGGCATGGAGGCTGGTTGCAGAACTGTTGTGCTTCATTTTGAAGATGTTTATGATTAACTTATACTTTATGCGAAGGGTTATCGGGAGCCAGTGGAGATCTAGAAATAGTGAATCCTGGTCTATTTTGGTATTATTTATTCACCCAATGTGCTGTTTGAAAGCCATGCACCAGAGGAATCACTGTCTTCTATAACAATCGCATGATTGGATTTCTCTCACTTTTTTTTTTTTTATAGTTTATTTAAATCACCAATACAAACAGAAATAGAATAACAGTCAACAAATTCCTCCTGAGGTGAACTCTGATCCCCAGGAGGGAACAGTGAAGGTGATACATTTTTCAGATTATTACACCCCTTCCCCCAACCCCCCCCACCCCCCCACATCACACCCATGACCAAGGCACAGGCCAAGCTCGCGACAGGACCGGATGAGCCTGCCACGAAACTACTCATGTCGAAGGACACAAACTAGCTGCCCAGTTGTAGGACTGCATTACGGCACCGGGGACTTAATTGGGAAATATACGGGTCCCAGAGCAATAGAAAGGCGGACCATCGCTTGGGGTTAGCCCTAGCGCCCCGTCGCTCCAGGAGCATCAGTTGGTGAAAGGAATTTCGCCACTCCCAAAAGGAGGGAGGGCTGCGGTCCCACCACCGACGTAGGAGGGGTCCCTTGCCCACCAGACACGCCTTCCGCACCAGACTGCGTCCCCATTTCCCTTGAGGAGAGGTACCACTCAGTAAATCTAACGTGACCAGGGTCGCATCCCAGGTTACCTGCTGCCCCAAAAGGCTCACCATAAAGACACAAATGCGCCTCCAATATGGGCGGATCAACCGACAACCCCACCACATGTGCAATAAGGTTGCCCGTGGCTCCGCACACCGGGAGCAGCTCCCATCTGTATTCAAGTGACAACGAAAGGCCCTGCGTGGGGAGAAATGAACCCTTGTGACGCATTTAGCTTGCACTTCCCTCCAACGGGCACCCTCAGCCAGGGTCCCAGTTCGGCGAAGAGCAACAAGAACTGTTCCCGGAGGAATCTCCCGCCCCATCTCCGCCCCCCAAGCCTGCTCGATATCGCGGAAGTCCGGGCGATGTCGATATTGTTCCAGCCTGATCCGAAAGGCCTGCACGGAAGGTTTCTCTTCCCCCCCAAGGTCGAAAAATTCCAAGATCTGTGCAGACCGATCTGCATGGAGCTCTGACCCCGGGAGGGAACCAACATAGTGGGCAATCTGCAGATATGCATACACCTGCCTCTGCCCCAAATCATATTCTTGGCATAGGAACGGAAAGGATTTGGGTTTCCCAGCGGAATCAACCACATGCCCCAAATTGCGTAAGCCCTTTTCCTCCCATGAACGAAACAATGCCCCTTCAGTACCTGGAGTAAAGGAAACATTACCCCGCACCGGTAACCAACTGGAGACCTGCCAATTACGCCCCCAGTATAGATTAAGCTGTCGCCACGTCCGCCGCACCGGCGTCAATAAAACACTTTCAGCCAGATGAGGGGGTAGCACCCGATCGCGCAAGTGTAGTATGGCCTGAAGAGAGTGAGGAGCAACATAAGCCTCCTCCAAAGTCCTAGGCATATAAAGTTCAGTTGTACCAAGCCAATCCCCCAGATGTCGGGCTTGGCAGGCCAAGGCATAGGCCCCCAGATCAGGGAGCCCCCAACCCCCACACTTCCCACTTCCCACCAATCGACTATAAGGGATACGCGCTTTCGCGCCGCCCCAGAGAAACCTCCGGAACTCCGCTTCAAAACGCCGAATATCCCGTCGGAGCAGCCAAACCGGGAGAATCTGCATCCAGTACAGTAAGCGCGGCAGAATGACCATTTTAATCGCTGCAATCCTCCCTGATAAAGACAGGGGAAGGGCCCGCCAAGCATGCAGCTGGGCACTTACTTTAGTCATCATCCGTTGTAGATTACTCCCATAAAGTTGGGAAGGCCGACAGGGCAGTAAGATCCCCAGATACACAAAATGATTGTCTGCCCATTTTAAAGGGAACTCCCCTAGCCAGGTACCCCGCAGCTGTCCTGAGACGTCCAAGACTTCGGACTTTTCTTCATTAATACGAAAGCCTGCAAACTGCCCGAAAATCTGGAATTCCCGTAGTAGATTGGGCAACGATGTCTCAGGCGATAGCAGATGGACCAAGAGGTCATCTGCAAAGGCGGAAATCCGAAAGTCGTAAGTCCCGATACGTACCCCACATATCTCGCGAGACCCTGCCACCTTTCGCAGAAGGGGGTCCAGTGCCAAGACAAAAAGGAGTGGAGATAAGGGGCACCCCTGACGGGTCCCACGCTGCAACGAAAAGGTTTCGGACAGTACCCCATTACACATAATCGCGGCCGTCGGATCCGCATATAAACTTTCGACCATTTTACAGAACCCCGGCCCTATGCCATATCGCGGAAGGAGGAACATCAGATATTGCCAGTCAACCCGGTCAAAAGCTTTTTCTGCGTCGAAGCTAATTAATAGGGACGGCAAATGTTTGTGCCAGACCCACTCCAAGGAGGTGAGAATTTTACGCAAATTCCGTACGGCGTAGCGGTCCTTGACAAATCCTACTTGAGATTCATGCAATAGCTGCCCCAGATATCCCGCCAGGCGATCAGCCATAATTTTAGCCAGTAACTTAAGGTCAAAGTTAAGCAGCGAGATGGGACGATAGGACGCTGCCTGCAGGGGGTCTTTGGCAGGTTTCGGAATGAGTACAATATGGGCATGGTTACTCCCCCAGCGAAAGTACCCCTGCTGCGCTCGCCAGTTATGCACCGCGACTAAAGTAGGGGAAAGGAGCTCATTTAGGATCTTATAAAATTCAGCACCAAGCCCATCGGCTCCAGGGGATTTGTAACAGCTAGCCTTAGAGATGGCCACTTGCATCTCTGCCACGGTAATTGGCAGATCCAACTGTGCCCTTTGCCCCTCCGACAGTTGAGGCAACTCTAATTGCTCCAAATAGTCTATCATCTGCGGCGAGGAGGGTGACTCCGCTGTGTACAACTGCTGAAAAAAGGACCGAAAAATGCGCGCTATAGCTGGGCTCTCCCGGTGGAGCATCCCTTGGTCATCCCTAAGCGCGGGCACCAACCGCGAGCCCCGAGGGCCACGGAGACAACGAGCCAGCAACTTCCCCGGTCGATCACCATGACGGTAGAGCTGATAACGGTAATACAACACAGACTTCTTGGCGCGTTGGTGTAAAAGTTCATTAAGCTCCGTCTGACTTTCCCACACCTGCCGTTTGAGCCCCGGCGAGGGAGTGTGCGCCCATTGGCGCCGCAGTTTCGTAACCATTTTTTCCAAGCGAATGATACGTTCCGCTAGCAATCTGCGCTTCCGAGCCAGATAGCCAATAATATCCCCGCGCAGAACAACTTTCGCCGTCTCCCAAACCAACTCAGGGTCCCCCTGATGGATACGGTGATCAGCCTCAAAGTCCCGCCATCGCTGCCGAAGAAAGAAAGGAACGAAATGACAGATCCCCATAGAGCTCCAGGGGAAAGCGCCAGCACGGGGTCCGGGGGGTAGTCCCAGTCCAATGGAGCTCCAGCCATATAAGCGCGTGATCTGATATCTCTATGGGCCCTATCTGTGCATCTTGGACTTTCGCAAACAATCCCGTAGAAATCAACAAGTAGTCAATACGCGCACTAGAACCGTGTGCCCGAGATTGATGTGTATAGTCCTTTTCCGTGGGGTGTAATAACCTCCAGGGGTCCACCAACCCCAGTCGGGAACCAAGCCCTAACAACGCGCGAGTCGACTGCAGTCTATCCCGAGTCCCCCCTCCACGCGACGTATCGAGCGCCACATCCATAACCCCATTGAAATCTCCTCCCAAGATTAAAGGGAGCTCTGGCAGTGTCTCTACATTAGATGCGAAACGGGAATAGAAGTTCAGGTCCAAAACATTCGGGCAATATAAATTGCCTAAAATAACAGATTGCCCCTCCAACTTCCCCTGCAAAATAATAAATCTACCCGCGGAGTCGCCAAGTTCTCGCTCAACCTCCAGGCGTATGCGCTTATGTATCAAAAGTACTACTCCCCCCTTCTTCCCTAGTGCGGGGGAACCCCATACCTGCCCCACCCACTCTCTACACAATTTACGGTGCTCCTCAGCCGTCTGGTGGGTCTCCTGAAGCATAGCAATGTCCACCTTCCGCCTAGCCAAGGCTTGCAGGACTTTAGAGCTTTTGATCGGGCTACCCAGGCCGCATACATTCCAGGATACTATCTTAAGAGGCATTAAAAATTTGCAGCTTAGCATTTCTGAACCCGCTCAAGAACTTCGAGGGTGCCCCCCCAGCCTGAGGCTCCCCCGTGTGTACCTGTTTGTATCCCTTCAAGGGCAAGTATGCCTGGTCATGGGCGTGATGTAATCCCGAAGTCCCCACCCCTGTCCCCCCCCAACCCCTCCCCAACTCCCCCCCCCAACTCCCCCCCCTCCCACCTCCCTCAATCTCAGTATCTTCTACTCTCCCTCGATGAGGTAGAGTAGAAACCACACCTGGAGATCAGTGAGTGCGTATGGTCTCCTCCAGCCTCTGTACTTAGGTACTCAACTACTGCTCTCAAGGTCGCACCACTATTATTAACAATACACAATACTATTAGGTGGTCAATCCCAGCAACCCAGCCCCCGGGGTATAATGCACAATCAAGGAGCACAAACAGCCCAACTTCAAGCACAGGGAAAGATTTATATAAAATATAAGAGATACAACAGTGTGCACAGAAAGCCCCCCAAGTGTGAGCTCCCCCCCCCATCCTGCATCCCGGAACGAGTACAATCCCAAGGCCAAGGAAGGAGACAAAGAGTAAAAGAAAACCCCCATACAGCAACAGTAAAGCAGGACCACCTAAACTATAATCAAACAAAGAAAAAGCACTTCAGAGAGAACACAGTACACCAACTTAGCAGGCAAATGTCCGCTCCGGGGACTACGCTGTCCACCCGAACTGCAGCTTAACGCCTTCCGCAGTCGGGCGCACTCCAGGCGGCAGACTGGGATCCGCCGGCAGTAAAGGTTCACGACGCCTGCAGAAGGCCAGCACTCCGCCACAAATGTCACCCGGAGAAAGGCCATGTGGTCGGGGACACATTCCCAGCAGGTCATGAAGGGGCAGAAGGCCCTAAGGGTCGTGGCTGGTATGTGACACCCCGCTCACCGCCGGCAAAGCAGAAGAAAGAATGAAGTTGCAGAACAGTTCAGGTTCGAGGCAATGAGTGTCGCTCCTCTCCACCAAGGCCTTCAACGTAGGGGCCTGCTTCCGCTGCGGAATTAAAGATGCGGTGGGTCCCCTCATGGAACACGTGCAGCTTCGCAGGGTACTGCACGGAGAATTTAGCGTGCACACTGATCAATTTTTGGCAGAGTGGAGCATAGGCTCTCCGCTGCTAGCTAACTGCTGCCGAGTAATCCTGAGCAAAGCGGAGCTTCAGGTTCTCATGCAGGATCTCACCCTGCCGCCTAGCAGCCTGCAATATAGCTTCCTTTTGAGGGTACTGTAGGAATTTTGCAAGCACCACTCGCGGCCGAGAGTCCCGCACTTGCCTACCTCCCACTCGATGCGCTCTCTCAATGATCAGTTTACCCTGGTCTTCGAGACTCGGAAAGAGCTGGGGGAGCAAGGACTCCAAGTAGTGTTTAAGGTCCTTATCTGCCACTGAGTCCGAGATGCCCATCACTCGCAGGTTATTCCGCCTGGAGCGGTTTTCCAGATCGTCCATTTTGAGCTCATGTGCTTGGAGTTGAGCTTGCATCGTCTGCACAGTTTGAGTTAGGGTCTCCAGGCCATCTTCGGCCTTCCCGATACGATCTTCTGCATCCTGGAGTCGGTTTCCCAGGGCACCCACCAATTCTTGCAGGGTATCCATTTTTCCGTGTAATGCTGTAAATTGCGTGGATAGTGCCTCTGCCACTGCTGCGGAGACCTCCTCTAAGAAGGCTGGTGATGTCGGCGATCTCAGCATGGTCACAGCTTCAGCCATTTTAGGCGCCGGTGTGCCACGATCCTTCTCCCTCCTAGTTGCTTTTGCAGCGGCAGCCATCCTTTCCGCGAGATCCCCAAGCAGTTTCGGCCAGAGATCGGTATTATGAATAGGTTAGCAGTGCTGATAACTTGATTCCGGCTCTTTAAACGGCAATAAATGCCCGGTTAGGCTGAAGGAGACCGGAGCGCAAGCAGTACCCGACTGCTTCCCTCACTGCATCACGTGACCTCTTCTCTCACTTTTACGTATTGTCGCCACTGCGCCCCTACTGGCATAGTAAAGTAAGGGCGTCGCGGGGACATTTAATTTGTATCAGAGAGTGTTCAAGCAGAAGGACCAAAAGGATTGTGGTCCTTGTAGTATAGAACTCCCTGAAAAGAATAACTACGCCAAGTGTAGGGTAAATAAGGCTTTATTTCCCCGATTCATGCTCTAGGTTCAATGGGACATCAACATAAAGTGGAGGTAACGCTTTCCTCAAACAATAAGGTTCCCCCATGGACTAAACAGTTTAAGGTTGTAAGCTCTACAATTGACTGTTTAGCTGGGTTAGGGGATTTTCCAAAACAATAGAAAACAATATCAGAACAAAATGGTTATCAGCTTCACCATATGCAGACTTAGTTCTTCGCTATACAATTAGCATGGCAAGCAAACTACTTCTTAAGCAAAAGTTACATTCCATAGGTTCATTGTGAGGCATGGGAACACTGGAGCTATAATCCAAGTCCATTGATTCTGGATCGCTACCCTCTTCAGAGTTAAGAATATCTTCAGTGTCTCTTAATTCCTCACAGAAGTTCATTGGCTGCTCATATAACTTTCTTAAGCCACTTTTAGGAAGTGGCTTTAAATAGTTAGCTTTACTTCTTCTATGATACTGAGGTTTATCTACTTGCATAAGACTTTCCTCATTTAGAGTTCCTTTTAGAATGAAAGGCTTTTCATACCTTAGCTTCCGAGGAGCGCCACGCCCAGGATTCAGTTTACAACGTAGCTTTTCCTGCTGACCAACTGTCTTGTGCACTGCTCCACAATCCAGGCTGCTAGGAAAACCAGACGTGGACTTCCCCTCTCTATTTTTCAGGGTAAGAGGATCAATGTAAAAGGCATCTCCTTTCCTTGTGCCTTTCTGGTTTGGCTCAAAGGACTTACTTGGAGTTGGAGAACTTCTTTCAACAGGCAGGCTGCTTCTCTGGGCTTTATCCCATAGAGTATGCCCCTTTTGGCTCCTGCCACCTAGAGCTGGCTGCAGCTGGAAACTATCCTGTTCCAGGCTTCTCTCAGAGCTTGTGCTGCCGGTCCTTCTGACCTTGCCCTTGGCACTTCCCCAGGACTGAGTCTTGCCTTTGTCCGTGTCCATTCTTCTCCTTCCTTCTCCTGTTACTATTCCCGGTACCCTCGCTGGTACCCTTCCGGTTATTCTGTCGGCTACCCTCCTTGGTGCCTCTCTTCCGTGCCTTCCAGCGTCCCGGTGCTCTTCCCGGTCCTGGTCACGGTGCTGGTCCTTTTGCTGGAGCCTTTGCTGGACTCCCTGGTCTCTTTGCTGGACTCCTTGCTGGACTCTCTGCCCTTGGATTCCGTGCTGGACTCTCTGGGGCTGGTCTCTTTCTCTGCTCATCTGATTTCCCTTATAAAGGGATTTCTGGCTTGCACGCTGTGAGTTTGAGGACAGGTGAAAGCACTTATCATTAAGGTGCTCAGTGCTTGAGCACGTTGCTTCAGGTACTGTGTAACTGTTCATACGACCTCTGGCTGAGCTACACTGGAACTGCGCTCTCTGCCTTCTCTGAGATTCATGCAAATCAGGAGTTTTTTTCAAGGCTGTTTCTTCCCTAGCTCCAGCCTCATGACATATCCCCTGAGTTAAAATATTACAAGCTGAGTGTTCAGTTTCACTACAGTTTGTAATTCTGGACATCGCGTCCGCATTGTAGTGGAGCTTTCCAGCTCTGTGTTCCACCTTGTAATCATATGGCTGTAGCGCCATGTACCATCGAGTGAGTCGACTGTTTTCGTTTCTCATATGGCTCAGCCATTTAAGAGGAGCATGGTCTGTAATAAGGATAAATTTCCTTCCTGTCAGGTAGAATTTTAAAGCTTCTACAGCCCATTTTATAGCGAGACACTCGCGCTCAATAGTGGAATACTTCTGTTCCGCTTGGTTCAACTTCCTGCTGAGGAAAAGAATCGGATGTTCAGCCCCCTCCTGGACCTGTGAGAGAACGGCTCCTAAGCCTATTTCTGATGCATCCGTCTGGAGCAGGAATTGTTGACGGAAGTCGACTCCTCGCAGTATTGGGGCCCTGCAGAGTTTTTCCTTTAAATTCTGGAAAGCCTCATCTGCCTCTGGCGACCAGTGGAGCGTCATCGGAGCATTTTTCTTTAACATCCCAGTTAACAAAACACTTTCTTCTGCGAAGTGGGGTATAAAGCGCCTATAATAACCAATAAGGCCCAAAAAGCTTCGCAGTTGTTTTTTAGTTCGCGGAATTGGAAAAGTACGTACGCTCTCCACTTTGTCCAATAATGGTCGTACTGTGCCCCGGCCAACAATGTGTCCCAGATATTTTACCTCTGCGGCCGCAAACGTACACTTTTTAGGGTTCAGTGTTAACCCGGCCTGCCGCATAGCGGATAACACTGCCTCCACATGGAGTAAATGTTGCTCCCAGGTGGCGCTGTGGATAACCACGTCATCCATATAAGCAGTGGCGTATATTTGATGGGGGCGTAAAACAATATCCATCAGTCTCTGGCAAGTGGCAGCGGCCCCGTGCAAACCAAAGGGCATGTGCGTGAATTGAAACAGCCCAATAGGTGTGCTAAATGCTGTCTTGGGGCGCGCTTCCCTAGTTAGGGGCACTTGCCAGTACCCCTTCGTCATGTCCAATGTCGTTAGAAATTTAGCTTGCCCCAGCCTATCCAGCAGTTCTTCAATCCGGGGCATGGGGTAAGCGTCAAACGTAGAAATCTCGTTGACCTGACGGAAGTCTATGCAAAAACGCATGGTTCCGTCAGGTTTGGGCACTAGAATGACTGGACTATTCCAGGGGCTCCTGGACTCTTCGATCACGCCCATCTGCATCATCTCCTGGACTTGCAAAATGACCTCCTGTCTTTTCGCCTCCGGTAGGCGATAAGGCCTTAGCCGAATAATTTTTCCGGGGGTTGTAATTATCTCGTGTGCCACAAGATTCGTTTCCCCAGGAAGGGGTGTCAGCACATCCTTAAATTCCCTCAGGAGGTTGGACAGTTGCTGCCGTTGTGTTATTGACAGCTCCTCACTGATATGTGGCACAGGATGGGTTTTGCAGTCTGACAGGACTGGACCTAGGTCTTCATCGACCGCCTCCTTGGTCACAGCTACAGAACTCTTCACTTCGGCTTGTCCTGTGGAGCCAAAGCCCCCGACTCCTCGGCTTGTAGGGGTTACCATTTCTATTTCCTCGAGAACTGGGAAACCCACGCGTTCACAAATTATTTGTGCGATCCGGTCTCCGGTTTTAACCTCGAAGTCTTCATTAGCAAAGTTAAACAAGAGGACCTTTATTACGCCCCTGTAATCAGGGTCCACCACTCCGGCCCCAACATCGATAAAATGCTTGGCCGCTAGGCCGGAGCGTGGTGCAATTCTCCATAGCAACCGGGCGGTAATTCCAACTGAAGTCCCGTGTCAATCAGAGCCTTTCCACCTCTAGGAACGATCTTACTCTCCGCACTATACAGATCGTATCCCGCAGCTTGGTCTGACGCTCGACAAGGACTACGAGCATGTTTGGATGTCCTACAAAACTTCAAGGCAAATTTCTTTACCGGTTCCTCCGGTCTCTTGACCTTGGTTCCTTTGGGTTTTCCTAGGAGGGGACTAGGAATGGAGGTTCCCTTAGTAAGGATACTTGTAGATGCCAAAATCTCCCGAGACGTTAATCCCTCATTTATCCCTCTTTCAAAGTGAGGCCAGTCCCGGCCTAAGACTAAATCTTGTGGTAGCCTAGGTACCACAGCTATCAACATTTTTTTAGTTGTTCCCAAACCTCTTACAGTTAGGTTATACACAGGATACAATGTTGCCGTGCCATGAACACATTTTATTTTTACTTGGCGTTCTGGTTGATCAGGTGCGGATTCTGCTCGCTCTTTGACTAAGGACCAAAGCTTGCGAGAGATCATTGTTTGATCCGCACCGGAATCAAGTAGTGCCTTGGTTGGAACTCCTTGCACAAACACATCCAAGACTAAACCCTCGCATGGCACTTCTCGGTTTTCTCCTAGGAGAACCATGCGTGCTTGGCATTCAGCTCGCATATGACCTGTTTTTCCACAAGCAAAACATCTTTTATCAACATTCTTTGATAAATCATCTTTACACTTTATACTGTGTGGCTTAGAATGAGACAGAGCTCCTAAGGACTGTTTGTAAGTACCCAAGGCCTTTTCAGATACACTTTTAGAATTTTGGGTAGCCAAATCTGCTTCCAAATATCTTTCTGTTAGGCTGATGGCCTGTGCCGTGGTACTACAATTTTGGAGAATTAGAAAGCTCCGCACATTGCTAGGCACTGCATGCATAAACTGTTCTAGGACTATTTCGTCCATAATTGATTCCACATTCTTACCAGCAGGTCTTAGCCATTTTTTCCGCTAAGCTCTTAAGCCTGTGGCCTAATACTTTTGGAGTCTCACCCCTCTTAAGGTGAGCGGCTCGCAGCATGCGATTATATACGAGTGGGGTCAAGCCTAGGCGCTCGTGAATGGCTTTTACCACCTCGGTATAATCTGCAGCTAATGCAGTTGGCATCGCCCGATAGGCGGATAGCGCCTCCCCTGTAAGTGAAGCAGCTAGCCTAATTGACCATTGCTCTTTTGGCCCCTTTATTGCACTCGCTATCCTTTCAAAGGAGTCAATAAAGTCGTCAACATCATCAGTGGGTGACAGTTTTCCTAAGCACAAAGAGTCAAAGGCGCCTGGCCCTAGTGACCAGTTGCCTAGTCCAGAAACCTGTCCCTGTTGGCCGGAAGCTCCCCCCTGACATCTTCTGTTGCTGGGTGGCCCAAGCCTCCATTAGCTGAAGAATGGGTTTCTGCTGCTCCTGTAGCGCTAGGATAGCTTGTTGTTGTGTGTGAGCAGCAAGCTCCCTCTGCTTTTCAAACTGCATCATCATCCAGTTCAGCACTTCTTTCTGCTCCATGATGATGGACTTTACCTAGAAGAGATGGAGAAAGAAACAAAACCAAGTGTGGTTCTACAACACTTAGCCCTTTTTTCCCTTTACTGTGTTTTTTTTTTTCCACCCGTATCCAGACCAGTCTACCCCTCTACCTTTTACCTGGTAGCAGAGTAGACTCACGCTTCCAGTAAGAGGTTGCAGCAGCTCTTTGACGTAGCCTCTACGACTGCTGATCGCACTAGACGAACTCCTCTCCTGGTGTTGTCTTGGTCCTGAGTTTTTTTTCTCTTAAACCCAATCAGGATTTTTTTTTCAACTCCGGTCCGGATTCTCTCAGACTCCACTCCGGGTTTTCTCAGACTCCACTCCGGGTTTTCCCACCCAGTAATGGTGGTTTCTTACTTTGTTTTCCACTTTAGCGTCTTAGGGCATTGTCCCAGAATCCAACAACTACGCCATTATGTCGCCACTGCGCCCCTACTGGCATAGTAAAGTAAGGGCGTCGCGGGGACATTTAATTTGTATCAGAGAGTGTTCAAGCTGAAGGACCAAAAGGATTGTGGTCCTTGTAGTATAGAACTCCCTGAAAAGAATAACTACACCAGGTGTAGGGTAAATAAGGCTTTATTTCCCCGATTAATGCTCTAGGTTCAATGGGACATCAACATAAAGTGGAGGTAACGCTTTCCTCAAACAATAAGGTTCCCCCATGGACTAAACAGTTTAAGGTTGTAAGCTCTACAATTGACTGTTTAGCTGGGTTAGGGGATTTTCCAAAACAATAGAAAACAATATCAGAACAAAATGGTTATCAGCTTCACCATATGCAGACTTAGTTCTTCGCTATACAATTAGCATGGCAAGCAAACTACTTCTTAAGCAAAAGTTACATTCCATAGGTTCATTGTGAGGCATGGGAACACTGGAGCTATAATCCAAGTCCATTGATTCTGGATCGCTACCCTCTTCAGAGTTAAGAATATCTTCAGTGTCTCTTAATTCCTCACAGAAGTTCATTGGCTGCTCATATAACTTTCTTAAAACACTTTTAGGAAGTGGCTTTAAATAGTTAGCTTTACTTCTTCTATGATACTGAGGTTTATCTACTTGCATAAGACTTTCCTCATTTAGAGTTCCTTTTAGAATGAAAGGCTTTTCATACCTTAGCTTATGAGGAGTGCCACGCCCAGGATTCAGTTTACAAGGTAGCTTTTCCTGCTGACCAACTGTCTTGTGCACTGCTCCACAATCCAGGCTGCTAGGAAAACCAGACGTGGATTTCCCCTCTCTATCTTTCAGGGTAAGAGGATCAATGTAAAAGGCATCTCCTTTCCTTGTGCCTTTCTGGTTTGGCTCAAAGGACTTACTTGGAGTTGGAGAACTTCTTTCAACAAGCAGGCTGCTTCTCTGGGCTTTATCCCATAAAGTATGCCCCTTTTGGCTCCTGCCACCTAGAGCTGGCCGCAGCTGGAAACAATCCTGTTCCAGGCTTCTCTCAGAGCTTGTGCAGCCGGTCCTTCTGACCTTGCCCTTGGCACTTCCCCAGGACTGAGTCTTGCCTTTGTCCGTGTCCGTTCTTCTCCTGTTACTATTCCCGGTACCCTCGCTGATACCCTTCCGGTTATTCTGTCGGCTACCCTCCTTGGTGCCTCTCCTCCGTGCCTTCCAGCGTCCCGGTGCTCTTCCCGGTCCTGGTCACGGTGCTGGTCCTTTTGCTGGAGCCTTTGCTGGACTCCCTGGTCTCTTTGCTGGACTCCTTGCTGGACTCTCTGCCCTTGGATTCCGTGCTGGACTCTCTGGGGCTGGTCTCTTTCTCTGCTCATCTGATTTCCCTTATAAAGGGATTTCTGGCTTGCACGCTGTGAATTTGAGGACAGGTGAAAGCACTTATCATTAAGGTGCTCAGTGCTTGAGCACGTTGCTTCAGGTACTATGTAACTGTTCATACGCCCTCTGGCTGAGCTACACTGGAACTGCGCTCTCTGCCTTTTCTGAGATTCATGCAAATCAGGAGTTTTTTTCAAGGCTGTTTCTTCCCTAGCTCCAGCCTCATGACAGTATGTATCTGCATGTAAGGTTATGAAGAAGGGGAGGTGGACTGGGGTGAGGAATGATGAACTGTAAGATGTATAACATGGATTTATGTTCTGGTTCTAAGCTCTTGGCATTGTGTAAGAGCGCCCACATGCTGTTGTTTGTATTAATAAAAATATTTAAACATATACGTTAATATAAAAACTCACGATATAGTACTTTAACTTTTGTTTTAACTGACTTGTCAACAATGAGCATTTTTAGAGGTCCTAGAATGTTCCCAGTAGAATACAAGGGGAATATGCAGTCACCTTCTGTATCGATACCGCCACCTCCCACACATGGTTTCTAGATTTCCTTGCATTTGAAGCATGATTTGACAACAGAGCATTGTGTCCTAAAGAGCCAGAGGACTACTGATGGGAATTCTCAAATTCAGATCAGAGAAAGATACCCTGGTTTCCACTGCCGACAATAGGATCTCAGTGCTCTTCTCCTGTCTTTTGCTACAGACTGGTTAGAAGTCGTTGCTATTTTGTGCAAAGCAGTGCTGGAGATGGAGAAAAGCAGTCTGTGTTTATATTTGTTTCTTTGTGTAAGAGAAGAATTCAAATGCTGAAGAGAATGAGGCCAAACTGTGCTCTATTGAGAGCTAGTTCCTCAGATGTGGAAGAGATGGGGGCCAAAAGGGAAATCAGCATTTTGAGCAGCAACTGGTGAGAAGATGCCTGGGGTACATCTGGGAGAATTAAGAGTTTTCCTAGCCTAAAAGGACATGTGGAAGTTGCAAGGACAATTTTTCCTGTAAAAGCGTTAGTGTATATGTGAGAAGTAAAACTTTAGCTTTCAGCCCCTTTACTATGATAAATTTACTGGCTGAAGTTCAGGCATAGAAAAGAAAAGAATCTTACTTGCAACATACCCTTCTGGCTTCATGCATTTTTACTCTGTATTTAAATCAGATTTGGGGTATGCTCAGTGGGCTCCCTCTACCTCTGGTCCAGATGCTCATGGCACTGGGAAGAACAAATAACTAAAAAGGGATAATGAGGAGAGGTGAAATGGTCTAAAATGTACCATAGGGCAAAGAATAGGAACTATTCTTGTAAGCTGTATAAACCTCATTTTCACACTGCTACTGAAATAGGCGGCACCTAGCCAGACTCATTTTTGAACTTGGAATGCAATTAATTTTATTCACTGCTCGCCCTGAATGTCCTTGTGAATGATTTTTCACACATTGCCAAGTTCTGAAAATAAAAACCAAGACTGCACATATTTTAAAATTCAAAGGCAAGATGTTAAAATGGGGAAAGGTTTACTAAAGGGCATGCCAGTAGCACAATGGGGCAGGTTTACTAAAGGGCATGCCAGTAGCACATACACGAGTCATGAAACTAGCGGGGAGGACCACACGACCTTTAGGGGATGTGTGCATTTGTCTCCCTGCCATTAGTGTGTTGCTAACATGCTGCACTATGCTAACTAGCATGCGAGTGCACTTAATGCCATTCACTGAGGTGGCATTACTTACAGCTGCTAATGGCAACAGGCACTGTTAACACCTGTCCAAAGCACCTCTGATAAGCACAATGTGCCATTTCTGCCCATATTCTACCCCTAACCCATCCAGTCCTGCCCAATCGCACACTTACTGGTTAGCATGGGATATTTAACGTGGAATGTTAGCATGGTGCACTTAGCATGTGGCAAACCCACATTAATGGCTAGCACATGTTAGCAAACTTATCTCTAAAAGAATTAAGTTGTAACAGCAATTGATGGTCTGCTTTCAAGTTGTAAATGTAAAGTGTGTTTTAGTAATAGTTTCTCCAATGGTTGGTTTAGGCTTAAGGTCCAGAGGTTTGGGCTAGAGGTCACATGTGTCTTACTGTCACTGCCTAGACTCGAGCCATCACAAGTTATGGATGGCTATTCCTACACTTATTCTGCTGAGAACCAATATTACCACTGCTCCCTCTTTGCACATTAGCCCTTAAAAGATGTGGCAGTCTCTGGGTGGTCCATCAAGTGATAAGGGTTGACTCTGATTATTCAGTGAAAAAGGTAAAATAAAAGGGAACACTACCATCTGGTGGTCTGTTTCAAAATAAACTATGCATATATATTTTCATTTTTGCAATTTTTCCTCAATTGTTTAATCCATCATGAAAATGTAGGAATTTCTAATTATTTCACAAGCTACTTGCCAAAGCAGAGAATGCACAGATTTCAGATATAGCAGCATCATTTTATGATGTATTAAATCACTTATAAAAAAATAATTTCTTTATGTTGATCATTAGAGTATGTAGTAGGAATGTGCATAAGCAAAACCATTTTGGTCTTTTTTCTACATTTTCATAATTTCTTTCAATTTTCAGGGGAGTTTTTAGTTCATTTCAAATATTCAGTTTAAAATCTCCTAATGCACTTAGAAATGTTTTAGTAATGTGCATAAATCAATTGTTAATGCACTTTAAATCAATTTTGTGTACACTAAATTTTCTAAGGTATGCTAAAGAAGGGAATATGAACTTACAAATGCATATCCCTAATATGTATCTTCTGTGCTTAGGAAACCCAGGAAAATGAAGGAATTGCTTTTGCAACCCTGTTTGCATTCACTCTTGCTACTATGTCTCACTGCTATGTAACCACTCTCACCTCCTTTTCAACCCCAACTTTATGCCAACTATTGTCATGCAAACAGCAGCTGTAGGATCTGCTTCCCTAGCCAACAGTTTAACACTTATTTTTGGACACTATATTTATTTCCAGCTCACCAGATCTCATCGTGCTATGTCCAATCCATCATAACTAAACACTTAAGGCATTTGACAGGAGCTGGTCAAGGAATGCCAGCGCCGACATTTTTCTCCAAGAGGAAGAGGTGCCATCACCTTACTCTTTCAGTTTTTGTTGTTTTCCAGAGTACAGAAATCACTCCCTAATGTTCACATTTACCAAACCATTCATCTAGTTCTACTAACATAAGGGATACATTTGTGTAGTCAACAGTGGGCACTGTCTTACCTTTTTACACACATCGCACATGTTATCACAGCAACATACGCACACTGATTTGAACAAATACTTTCCTTATCTTACATGATGCCTTTTATTTTCATAAGGGGTTTTGCAAGAGGCTGCCAAAAGCAAGATCAAAATGTATTTGAAGAAGGGTTGGAAGGGACCAGAAACAAAAGAATCTTCCAAATTTTGTGCCAAGTGGTTATTTTCACTCTTTCACCTTTGCAATCAACATTTTTTGCCATTATGATAGTTTCTTATACTTTTTAATATTTTTTATCTATAAGCATTTAAACATACATTTCAACAGCACTTGAAAATGAAATTACCACATTGTCACAGAAATAGAGCAATGAAATTAACAAAGGAAATTATAACAATCAGTTATGAGATAAAAAGGAAAAGGAAAAGAGAGAATGCACAGGAAAATCAGGGGAGCCAGGCCATCCTCTAAAACAAAAGAAAAAAAACCCAATCTCTTAGCCTTAATTACATCGGGACAGGTAATACACTGAGATATACAAGTAATAGAGATCAGCCACTAAACTAATGGTTCATCACCTGCTGCTGGAGGAGAATTCCTAGCCTCAATAAAGTCACACAACTGATTTGGATCCAAAACCACAAAGGAATTACCTCCTGTTTAATTAAACATCTGCATCAAAATAGTAAGAAAAATGTTGCTTCTAAAGCTAAAACCTGCTGATGTCTAGCTGAAGAGACCCTACGTCTGGCCTGGGTGGCTCATGAGAAATCAAGAAATATAGACACTCTCCAAAAAAAGTTTCATCCTTATATTAGAAATACAGTTTTTGTGCAGCTTGAGGGCAGAAATCACTAACAAGCTAGCTAGAAAGGATATAACCAATTGCAAGTTCTCAAAGAACGGTGTTAAATCCAGGCCATCGGCCAAGATTTCCCCTCTTTGTGTACCTTTATTCCCTTCTATTCCAGACTCATAATAGGCATGAATCAAAAATGGCAGTGCTTCTTTATGTACATACAGTGCTTCTAAAACATATTTCTTAACCATGTCTATAGGAATTGTTCTGAGCTCACTAGGAACAAATCCACTTCTGGGTCTGCAAGGGATCTTGTGATCCTCCAGGCTGAACGAGAAATCAGCATCCTTGATCTGAACAGATCCTCCCCTAGCCAGCACCCACCTTGAGGTTCCACATTCAGATGCAGACAAAATAAAGGAGTCCAAGGTCTGCTGTCCATTCAAACCAGCTGTCACAGGCTCAGCAAGATAGGCATGAGGTTTGCCTTTACACTTCCCTGTATCGATTAGCATTCATCTCAGGAAATACCAGACTCCGAGGAGCTGAAAACTCTGCAGCCTTTCCTGGTACCATCTTGTTCCTCCCCTCCCCCCACCCCCCAGCCTGTTTTTAAATAATTAAGAATTAGATGATATTTCAGAGGAATATATGTTAAAGCAGTATTACGATAAGGTGTCAAGCATAAAGCTGCATCAAAATTGCTTACTTCCAGGGGTAGAGGAGGGTGCTTATGACTATGCACTTACTAGACAAATGAAAAAAGGAAGCATATAAACAAAAGAGAGTGACATGTCGCTGAAAACTTGCAACCTATGATGGTAAATGTTATTAGTGTTTTCTTTGAAAAAATAGGTGGATATCCAACACTTACTGGTTTCTCTTCCCTTTTATTATTTTAAGTATGCGGCCTTCATTAATAAGCTTACTATTGATATAACGCTACTCTGACAAGTAAGTCTCTTATAGCCACTACTGATGAGTATGTACAGAAATGCAGACCATTAAAATACTTTAGAACCCCTTCCCTCTCTCCTCAGGCATTGCCCTTGGACATGTAGCTCCCAGGTGGTGACATTTTTCTTACCAGTTAATGTCCTTTCCTTGAGTCCTGCTAGACTAGTCCAGACAAGTGGGTTGTGTTCCCCTACCAGACGATTGGTGGAGACAAAGAACCAATGAAAAGCCCAACTTTCAATGACATCACTCCCATGCCTTTATTCGCCTTAGCCACCAGAGGTCCCTTCAGTATTCATACAAAAGCATAAAGGTAGAAAAATGGCAAGCCTCACACAACCTCAATCATGGGCAACAATGAGTAATCAACAGTACAGAACTATGTACAGGAAACCATAAACAGAAGGCTGTCAGTAGAAGATGAACCTGCAGAACAAAATTATAATGGATCCAAGGGAACTGCAGCAGAAGAACAAAGCAAATACAGTTTCAGGGGAGGGGCCTGGATTGGTCTAGCGCAGGGGTTCTCAACCCTCTCCTCGGGACCCACCTAGCCAGTCGGGTTTTCAGGATAACCACAATGAATATGCATGGGAGAGATTTGCATATAATGGAGGCAGTGTATGCAAATATCTCTCATACATATTCATTGTTGTTATCCTGAAAACCCGACTGGCTAGGTAGGTCCCGAGGACAGGGTTGAGAACCCCTGTTCTAGCGGGACTCAAGGAAAGGACATTAACTGGTAAGTAAAACGTCACCTTCCATATCATCCTGCTAGACCAGTCCAGACAAGCGGGATTTACCAATGCTACATCTCCACCTGGGTGTGAAAAAAACTCAGCAGCTAGCAACCCCCCTGAGCCAAAGGCCATATCTACTTGCATGTGGACATCCAAGCAGTAAAGCTTGATAAAAGTGGAAAGTGATGCTCAAGCTGCTGCCAGACAAATGTCTGCAGGGATTACTGAGTTCCACTCTGCCCACACGGACATCTTCCTTGGGTACAATGGGTGCACAAAACCTCTGAAACTGGACAGTTCCACAACAGATACGCCTAGGCAATGGCCTCTTTAATCCAGTGCCCTAAGGTAACTTTGTCACTGCATCGCCTTTGCGTGGGCCAGCAAACAAGACAAAAAACATGGTTGGACGAAAGGAATTTGTAACCTCCAAGTACTGGAGAAGCACCCTCCGGACATCCACAAGGAGAGTAGCCCTTACATGCTAGCCGTCTCCTTTCAAGAGCCAAGCTGTAAGCGATAACGGAACCGGGTCCTCCATGACAGTCGGTCCCTGCCACAATAGGCCCCAAGAGAGAGGCAATCAAAAAGGAGAAACACAGAAACATGATGGCAGAAAAAGACCATATGGCCTATTTAGTTTGCCCTTCCATATCAACTATTACAGTCCCTTCAGAGATCTTCGGTGTTTGTTCCATGCTTTCTTGAATTCGGATATTGTCCTCATCTCTACTACCTCCATTGAAAGACCATTTGACGCATCTACCACTCTGTCCGTAAAGAAGTATTTCCACATATTACTCCTGAGTCTGTCCCCTTTCACCCTCATCCTATTCCTCCTCATTGCAAAGTTTGCTTTCAATAGAAAAAGGCGCTCCTTTTGTGCATTTATGCCACAGAGGTATTTAAACAACCCTACATATCTCCTCTTATCTCGCCTTTCTTCTAATGTATACATATTAAGATCTTTATGTCTGTCCCCATATGGTTTATAATGAAGACCACTGATCACTTTAGTAGCCACCCTCTGCACAGACTCTATCCTGCTTATATCCTTTTGAAGGTGTGGTCTCCAGAATTGCACACTTCAAATGAGGTTGCACCAGAGATGTATACAGAGGCACTATCACCTCCTTTTTTCTGCTGGCCATTCCTCTTCCTATGCACCCAAGCATCCTTCTGACTTTCGCCGTGGCTTTTTCTACCTGTTTAGCCACTTTAAGATCATCAGAAACATTCATGACCAGCTCCCGCTCTTCTTTCGTGGACAGAAGTAGTTTGCCCCTACACTGTACTGCTCCCTTGGATTTTTGAAGCCCAAATGTATGACCTTGCATTTCTTAGCATTAAATCTCAGCTGCCAAATTCTTGTCCATTCTTCATGCTTAGCTAGATCCCTCCTTATGTTATCTACTCCTTCCTGAGTGTCTACTCTATTGTAGGAGGTGCCTACAGGAGCTGCATCAGGTATCCCAACCAGGTTCTCTTCGGCCAATCCAGCGCCCACAGAATAATCCTGCCCAGGTGGTATTTTATATGCTGAATCACATGCCCCACCAGGGGCCATGGAGGAAACATGTACAACAGGTGCTAACTCGGCCAACGCTAGGTCAGGGAATCAATGCCCTCAGACTCCATCTCTGTGCTGTGATTGAAGAAGCAGCAAACTTTGGCACTGGCAGGTTGCCATAGACCCATTTTGTGACAACCCCAGTGAGGCCGAATCAACTGAAGCGTTTCCTGACTCAACTTCCACGCTCCAGGATACAGAGAGTGTCGGCTGAGGAGGTCTGCTTCCACACTGTCCACCCTGGCAATGTGCTGAGCCAACAAGGCTAAGAGGTTCTTTTCCGCCCAGGTAAACTGGAGAGTCATCTCCAGTGCTAATCCTGCACTCACCCATCACCATGGCATTGTCTGAAAACACTCGCACCGCCCAGCCCTCGAGCAGGGACCCGCAACACATCAGAGCCACCCTGATGGCCCTCGACACCTTGCGGTTCCAATGGACCTGAGCCGTAAGGTCCTGGCAATGGGCTCACCAGCCCGAGAGACTAGCATCTGTCATCAGGAGGATCCATGTGAAATCGTCCAGCAGAATGCCCTTCTTCAGATGATAGGGTTGCTGCTACCACCGCAGGCCGGACTTCATCATCAATGGGAGTGGGAGCCTGCACTCAAACTCCTGAGAACTCGGAGACCACTGAGTCAGCAAGGACCAACATTTTTTGACTGTCTCCTCTGGGAGTAAACTCAGCCCACTCGACCATCGAAACGTGGTCCCAGAAACTCCAGGGACTGAGAAAGCAACAGCTGGCTCTTTCCCTGATTGATCAACCAGTTGAGGCTCTCCAAAAAGGACACCCCTTGGGATGTCATCTGAGACACCTTCAAAAGGGAACAGGCACAGATGAGCCAGTGGTCCAGAAAGGGAAGGACATAGATCTCTTGGCACCGCAGCTTCCACCACTATGACCTTGGAGAACTCCCATGGGGCGGTGGATAGCCTGAAAGGGAGGAAGTGTACTGATATAGAGAGCCAAGTATGGCAAAACTCAGATACTTACTGATCCGTCCGGATAGGGATATAAAATTACACCTCGACCAGATCCAGAGAAGCCCAAAACTCCCCTCATTGCACTACCTGAATTAAGGAGTGCAAGGTTTCCATCCGGAAGTGCAGGACACGCAAGTGCTCGTTGACCCCCTTGAAGTCCAGAATGGGCCGGAAGGAACCGTCCTGTTTTGAGCACCACAGATGGAGTATCTTGTCCTTGCCTCATTTGCCCGGTGGGACAGGCACAACCTTCTTTAGACACAGCAACTTGTCCAAGGTGGCCAGTACAGCAGCACTTTTGATCGCAGACCCAGAAGAGATGATGATGAAGGCATCCGGAATCGGCTCTTTGCATCCCAGGACATAGTCAAACTGAACAGTATCTAGCACCAAGCTATCATTGGTAACCCAGGTCCATTCCTGAATGAAAAGGCGAAGCCTACCTCCAACTGGAGGAACCAGGGAATGAGCCCCCAAGCCTTCATTGCGCAGCCCAGGAGGGTCCTCCTCTGGGCGGGACAGAGTCCCTGGGTCCATGCATTCCATGAAGGACTGAGAACGAGCCCGAAGCCCAGAAGCAGAGGGAAAGAAAGATCAGTAACATTGAGTGTCCTGAAACCCCTGGGGATCTGGCCAGCGTGCCTCAGTTGATGGGCGGAGACTGATGAGAAAGGGGCTATCAATGCATGCAGAAAATGCTGGGAAACCTCCACATGGCACCATATGGCCATGAATGGTCCACCCTGAATTGCGCCCCAGAAAGATGGAATCAGGAGCTCCCAACAAGGACAGCGACAGGTTCAAGCCTTTATACTCACTCTCTGAGATCCCCAGGCAAAAAATCTGTGCCGGGCTCAGCTCTACTCCCCAAGAGTTGTTTCCCTGGCTTACAGCACTGCGTTTAAGGTGGCTGGCAGGCAGATCCCTCCGAGAGCCTTTTGAAATCTTTGGGAGAGAGCTGGGGGACAGAGGAGGAGGTTATATGAGGTGGTTGTATTCTTCCAGATCCTTCCAATTCCTTCCAATTTCTGGATGCTCAACAGGCTCTTACCCAGGCAGAGCTGAACCAGTTTTCCCTCCTCCTATGGCTACCAAAAAACCCACAGTCTAGTGGATCCTCCCACATCGCGCTTCAGTGACAGATCAACCTGCAGGATGTCGCTCATGAGTGTTTCAAATCAATCTTTTCCTCTCAAATCCTCAGAATTTCTTCAGGGAGGAGAAAATCTATCCACCATCTGCTGGAGACAAAGAAATACTGAAATACTGGTGGCTGAGGTGAATAGAGGCATGGGAGTGATGTCATTGAAACCTGGGCTTTCCATTGGTTCTTTGTCTCCATCAATCTTATGGCAGGGTAACACAACCCACTTGTCTGGGCTTGTCTAGCAGAATGATATGGAAACTGTGGTTCTTTACATGGTGTCACCTGGCAAACACCCACATTCATCTATGAACTGCTTATGCATTTCCATGGAAATCTGTCATTTTTCAGTAGCTTATATGATGGTTAAAGACAGGCAAACGAATGGACAGAAAGACAGATACAGTATGTGGTTTTGAATTAAATTACACAAAGATGAATAATGTGGGAAATGGCTGGCTTTGGTGTGCTGAATAGTACATATTACCCTTTGTTGTACATTGAAACAGAGTGCACTCAGCAGATATCTCAACTTCTGCCAACACTAATTATTCTCACACAGCTTGGCGCACCTCACACATATTCAGCACTTGAAACATGCACAAAAGTATGCTTGGAACATGCCAACAGTCTGTTTTGTTAAACATGAGTATAAAGTGCCACAGGAAGAAAATAAATCAGTTCCTTTCATTCTAACTTCAGAAGCATGCCAGTTACTTGTAAAAACAAACCTGCAAGATTCTGAAGTCAATTTCTTAAACCACCAGAGTTTCAAATAATTTCAGAGTTTACTTTGGAACTTCTAACTCTGCATGATTGCGAACCACGCCCCTCTGGGTAAAAGAGGAATTTCATAACTAACAAATAAAATGTTACACTTTGGACTGCACATCTAGTACTGCAATCTGAATGTTAAATTCTGCAAGTGACAAATTTGAGATTTAAGCTGTCAATCATAGACAACTCACTGCAGTCTGGTGTAAATCCCTCAGATCTTAAGTGTACAGTCCTGCATCCTATTTTGAAGAAGTCAAATGCTGATTCCGTCCAAATAGCAAATTGTTAATCCAACAAAGAAAAGCACAGGAACCTCGCAAAAACCAAGGAATATCAGTACAGGACAAACTGTCCAAGAAAGATTTATTAAATACCATAAGGGGTTGTCACAAGCAAACAGGAATACTATATGCTGAACCTGACACGGCCGTGTTTCGGCAGAGCCTTCATCAGGGGTCGGAACTAGAGACAAATTAAATAAAACCAACAAATTAAAATACATAAATAGTAATAAAAATGCATGTGATAAATTATCAAAATAATAAATCATACATCATATAATCAGGCAGCAAAGACACTGTTAATATGGTTAAAAAATAATGAAAACGAGTAAAAAAAATAATAGATTACCATATAATAAATCATAAATACTGACATAAAAATACATTAATATCGATTGCTACACATTGATTTTAATATGAGTCATCATAAGAACTACTAGTAAATAAAAAATACCACCATGGTGTCAGACAAATAATTAACATGTGGAAAACTTATGGGCATATACAAAGGTGTGGGTATATATTCATAACACGCTATCTTTAAGTAAATACAATATATCACCCATGGAGTAACAATTGGAGGTCTAAAATCTATAATAAATAAGGAAGGCTACAATAACTTACTTCAAGGAGTTGAGAGATAAAAGCTACAGTGCACATAAGGCCGCATAAGTCCAATGTCTAGCTGAGTGGTGTGATCATTCTTTTCGGTACCTAGGATCATTTAAACTGCATGGTGAGAATAAGTTGGCATATTCTACTGTAAGGAACATAGCCCGTAGGTCTAACTTTTATGATCATAGTACACCATAAATATTGACTATTATTGCGAGTTTTTATTTTGAATACAGGAGGATAGATATAAACGTTGAGCAAGTACATAATCGGCATTTCCAATTTTATATTATAACATATACTTTTTATGAGCCGCTATTGTAATGCATAAATATAGTCATGACCTAGGAACTAAGAAATCCCTGTAATCTCGTGGAAGAACTACAAAATATTGAGATATCGAGAATACCCATTCATTAAAAGATCTTGTACCGTAAAATTGATAAAAACAGAAATAAAATATAAATAATGAAACCTATACAATGAAGGGACATTGGTATCGGGAATGTCGAAGGTGTCAATGAAAAATAGTATTTAAAAGTCCTAAGAGTGATTAATCCTTTAATGTTAATAAACCTTCTATATTCTATACCTAGCCCTCCAATAGACTATATATGTGTAATGGTAATTAAATGAATGTGTCCATGAAGGATATGTACTACATTGAGAAACATTATAGCACTTGTTAGGTAAGGATCCATACACAAATTCAAAGAACATTATGGATTATGGAGTGGTTTGTTTAACAACGACCTATGTTGCAGATGCAGATGGTAGCTTGTAGAGTCTGAAAGAAAAAAAATTAAATGTATTTTGTAGGAAAAATCTATATGCTACCATTGCGTAACAGGTCCATTGGTTCTCCTCTTTCATCAGTATTAATAGCACTGTCACTAAAACCGCAAGAAAATAGGAAAATGACTATGTATATGCCCATATGTTTTGCCACGTTAATTTTTTTGCTGACACAATGGTGGTATTTTTTATTTACTGGTATTTCTTATAATGACTCCTCATACTCTAATCAATGTTTATCAATCAATATTAATGTATTTTTATTTCAGTATTTATGATTTATTATGTGGTAATTTTTATTACTACTTTTTATTATTTTTTAATCATATTAAGTGTGTCTTTGCTGCCTGATGATGTATGATTTTATTTTAATAATTTAGCACATTCATTTTTATTACTATTTATGTATTTTAATTTGATGTTTTTATTTAATTTGTCTCTAGTTCCAACCCCTGACAAAGGCTCTGCCAAAACACAGCCGTGTCAGGTTCAGTGTATAATATTCCTGTTTGTTTGTGATAACCCCTTTGTGTTTGTTTGTGTACTTATAAATCCTTCTTGGACCACTCGTCCTGTACTGGTATTCCTTGGTTTTTGCAAGGTTCCTGTGCTTTTCTTTCTTGGACCAGTTTTGTTAGCAAAGACATGTTCTCACCCAGGACAGATGTTTTATGTTATGGGGAGGATGCTCTTCAACAGCTCCTACTGAAAGAATATTTGTTCTCCCAGGCTGAGGACATGGAAGAAGGACGTAATAAAGAATGTGAGGAGGTGGTTTTCCTCACCCAAGAATTTATACAAGAAGAACTTCATTACATTTCACTATTGGAGTACTGTTGCCATAAGATAATACCAAGAGGATTGATTGTCAAATAAAGGACCAGGCTTATTTCAGGATGACAAATCTTTCATAGTGTTGGAACGTCATCCTGAATAAGTACTCATTAGATCTTATGATCCTGCTCTAAAAAGAAGGCAGAAGGCATGCAACAAGAAATGGATGAGAAGTTGAACGCACTTAAGGAGAATGATGTTAGATACGACACACTGATTGTTGATTACAATAGAAACATGGATACACAAAAAGGAAATTAAAGAGAAAAAGCTTAAAAATTTTCATCTTGATGAGGAGGACTATAAAACAGGTTATGTTTACCCATGGAGTAACAAAAAAAGGAGGTAATTTTCAAAAGCGTAGAGTTAACTTTCCCAGTAGAAAGGATGAAAGTAGAACAGTACATTATACAACATCACACAATACAACAGTACATTATACAACATCACATCCAGGCTGGACACATTTGTAAGAAAAATCGCAGCCAATATGAGGATCCCCTAGATTCCTCTAACAAAAAAGAAAAGAATAATATTTTTTTTTTGAGATGGACAAAGATTGGAAGAGGGGAGGGAAAAACTTGGAATCGAACCCACCCCAACAAGTCGGAGTCCAATGCCAATCAGTATCACAACAAATGGGAAAACAATGCTCACCGATATTCTCCAAATAGTAGAGGGAGAGGGAAGGGAAGATGGGTCATGGACAGATTAGACATGAGGAACCCCCACCCCCGAAAGATATTAGAAGTTAGGGTTGTGAATCTTTCTGACTATTCTCTCACCAAAGATGAAACCCAGCTTCTAAACAAGGGTTTATTATTTGTACCTACTTGTTTTTATGATCCTTTTGAAACCTGTATAGACTTGTATCATTTTTTTAGAAAAATTAAAATTTTTTATTTTTTTTGTTACATGACCTGATATGTGCACTGATAAATCTATTTTCAAAAACCATCCACCTGGATCCCTCCCAATTCGAATAATTCTATCATTGAGTCATTTGGAAAAGTAGTTTTAAAACAAATTGAATGCTTGGAGGCTACTCCCTGATATCCATTTCACAATTTAAACAAACTCAGAAAAAGCTGCACTCTTATCTCTCCAAAGTAATCCAAAAATAGTTATGAAGCCAGCAGATAAAGGGGGCACTGTTGTTGTTATGAACCGGTATGATTACTTCGGGGAAATCAATAGACAATTAGAAGATAATAATTTCTATGAACACTTTGGGACCCTACAGTCCCTTTGAAAAGACATACTGATTCAGACTGGTTTTGAAATAGGTTACTTAACTCAAAAAGAGTATGACTTGCTCATTGTCTCTCAGCCTGATGTTCCCAACAGTGTACATATTCCCTTAGATCCACAAATCTTTAATAAATCCACCTGGATCACCAATAGTTTCTGCTACTGGTTCACTCTTTGAACCTATTTTGCAGATGTTAGATATACTGCTTAGACCCTTTGTCTTAGCAGTTCCCTCATATGTCAGGGACTCTTCTCACATCATTAACATTCTTCAGAACTTTGATGGGTACCACGATGATTTAGTAATGGTAACACTTGATATAAATTCACTATATATGAATGTACCCCAACAGGAGATGCTTCATGTACTCGAAGATACCTTGATAGAGAGACAATACCCTCACAAACTATCTGCTCCTTTTCTTATGCAGACAGCGACTTTAGTGCTTACGGAGAACATTTTTTGTTTCAGAGAAATATATTACAAATACAAAGGGCATAGCAATGGGGTCGTCTATGGCCCCATATATTGCTAATTTATATGTGGTGGATTTTGAACTAAAAATTTTAAATCTTCACCCATTCATTAACAATGTCAATGTCGCTGTTTGGAAAGGCCCAATCTTTTGGACCCCAATCTCTATTTCGAGCACACATCAAGCTAAATGGCAGTGTCATATCTGGATATTATAATTAAAAGGGGACAGGATGGTTTCTTAATGGATCAGTATTACAAACTTGTAGATATAAATCAGCTCCTACAATATACTAGTTTTCACAATCACTCATTCAAAAATAATCTTCCTGTTAGCCAGTTTTTACGTGCAACATAAGAACATAAGAACATAAGATATGCCATACTGGGTCAGACCAAGGTCCATCAAGCCCAGTATCCTGTTTCCAACAGTGGCCAATCTAGGTCATACGTACCTAGCAGTATCCCCAAAAGACACAGGTTCCATAATGCTTGTATTGGGTCAAGCATTGATATCCTGGGTCCCTTTTTAATAATGGTTTATGGACCTTTCCTCCAGGAACTTGTCCAAACCTTTTTTAAACCTAGCTACACTAACAGCTCTTACTACATCCTCCGGTAACAAATTCCAGAGTTTGATTACACGTTGAGTGAAAAAATATTTTCTCTTATTTGTCTTAAATAGTTTACCCTGTAGCTTCATTACATGTCCCCTAGTCTTTCTATATTCTGATAGCATAAACAATCGATCTACATTTACCCGTTCCACTCCATTCATTAATTTATAGACCTCTATCATATCTCCCCTCAGCCGTCTCTTTTCCAGGTTGAAGAGCCCTAACTTTTATAGCCTCTCTTCATAGGAGTAGCCTTCCATCCCCTTTACCATTTTGGTGGCTCTTCTCTGTACCTTTTCTAATAACGCTATATCCTTTTTAAGATACGGCGACCAGAATTGCACACAATATTCAAGGTGCGGTCGTACCATGGAATGATACAGAGGCATTATAATATCTTTATTTTCCATTCCTTTCCTTATGATACCTAGCATTCTATTTGCTTTCTTGGCCGCTGCTGCACACTGGGCAGAGGAAAATAAAGGCATACCTGAAAAGCACTTATTGAGCTTTCAGCTACTGGTTCTTATTTATTTAACAGTTTTTTATACCACTTTATCATTTCAATCAAAGCAGTTTACATTGTAACTTAAACTTGGTAAATGTACATTAAACAGGGAGATTGATAACTTGGATTTTTCTGAGCAATGGAGGGTTAAGTGACTTGCCCAAGGCCACAAGGAGTGCTAGTGGGAATCAAACCCTGGTCTCTTGGTGCCCAAGCCCAAGCTCTAACCACTAGGCTACTCCTCCACTCCAAGGAGGATATGTTCCAAACAAGTAGATTTTGAGAAACATGCATATGAAATGCGCAATAGATTCTTATACAGAGGGTATTGTCACCAGCAGTGGCTGAACTAGTAGTATGTAGCTAGGCACACTGCTGGGCCTGACCCTTCTATGAAAGAAAGTGTAGTTGAGATGGAGTGGTCAGGTTGAAATAAGGATTTATTCCCCTCCCGGGGTTTGCTGGATTTTCAAAACAGTACAAAAATACCAAACTTAAGAGGCAGCCATGTTTCTGGCAAAAACAAAAGGTAAAAGGAAAACACAGCTTCTTGCTTGAACAGAACCAATAATTATAACAAACAGAAATCAGGTAACAACGTTGGCAGTTCCCTCTGTGCACGTTTATCTTTCTCCCAGGCACACTTATCTTCTACTAGCGTAGAGAAGTTTCATCAGTTATTAATAAAGAACAGTCCATGTCCTCAACATAGGGAAAACATTCACTTTGCTCCGTGCACATCGGTTCATCAACTATCTTATCTTCTTTAGGGCAGAGAGTCTGGAACTTTCTCCAATCAGTCCCTAGCTTCTCTTCACCACTCTCTCCACAGTATGGCAAATAATTATCAGATAGTTTGTAAAACTGCCTTGTTCTGTTTCTACTAGGTCTCTCTCTTGGCAGTTTTCTGCCAGGCTTTAAATACATGCAATCATCTTCTTCACTCATACATATGTCCTCAATCACTTTACTTTCCTTTTCCCAAGGTTGTAAATATCTTAGGCCATTCTGCCTTTCAGTAATACAGAGTTCCTTACCAGCTGCTCTCCGTTCTCCCCACTGACCTCTGTGTCTGGGAAATTCTTCCTGCGTCACAGGTGAGGGTTTCCTGCAGTTAATCCCTCTGCTATTAAACGGCTTTCTGTCTCTTTTCAAAGCCCTGCTTGGCTTTCTATTCCAAGACTCAAATGAAACAGCATTAGGCTGAGAGTATTCTGACCTTCTGTTAGAGAGCTGCAAGTCTTCCCTTACTTGCCAAGTTTCCAAATCACTCTCAACTTTTGAGTCTTCAAAACCACCGTCAGAATCAGCACATGAATCCAACTCAGCCTCTCTCACTGCAACTCCTGCTGGATCTCCTACCAGCTTTCTGCCTCGATCTAACTCTGTTTGCCTACCACATTTCTTATACATGGTTAGGGGCGTTTTCCTGCACATGTGCAAACTGTTCTCTTCATTACTTGGGGAGTGTTTGTTGGCTAGGCGTGCCCTCAGACCTCGTGTCTCAGCCTGCTTTGGTTGCCTATGGTAACTGTGAAGCTTTTGATCTCCCTTCCTGTCAGAATCTGTGCCAAACTCAGCAGCTTTCTGTGTCTTAAAGGTATAGGGCAGAACTTTGGTGTCACACATCCCCCTTCTTAAGATATTACGAGCTGCGGACGTCCTCGTCGGACAGCGCGTAATTCTATCTGAGCAGAATCTTTCGCTCACTACCTGCACTAATCTCACTTCTGCTGATCTGTCCCGCCAAGGCTTCAGCAGGTTTAAGTGGTATACTTGGTGGCGCCCATTTTCGTGTTCCACTCTGTAGGAAACGGGACCCACCTGACCAACTATTGTAGCCGGGTCTTTCCATCTGGCCTCGAACTTCGGACCAGCGTCCGCTACCAGGATTACAACTTTATCCCCTATGGACAACTTCCTGGTTCTAGTTCCCCGGTCATAGTATTTTTTCTGCCAGCGTTGGCTGGCCTGCAGATTGTCCATAGACACTTGAGAAGTCCGTTCTAAACGGTTCCTGAGGTCTTTCAAGAAATGGGGTACCCCTACTTCTGTCTCATCTGGTGCCACCCACTGCTCCCGAAGGATATCTAAGATCCCCCTCGGGGCCCTACCAAATAACAGTTCGTAAGGTGATGTCCCCAGCGATGTCTGTACGCATTCCCTACAGGCGTACAGGACGAATGGGAGGACGTTGTCCCATTCTACCATATTGCCTCCTAAGCTCCGCCTTAACATCTGCTTTAGGGACTGATTCATGCTTTCCACCAGCCCATTGGACTGGGGGTGGTATGCTGAGGTGCGGATATGTCTTATCCCAAAGGCGTCCCAAAGCATGGCCAAGTGTTTTGACGTGAAATTGGTCCCTTGATCCGTTAGGATCTCTTGTGGAAACCCAATTTCACAAAACAGTTTTATGAGCTCTATTGAGATGGTCTTTGCTGAAATATTGCGCAGGGGTATTGCCCACGGAAACCTGGTTGCATGGTCCATGATCACCAGAATATATTGGAAACCCCTTGGTGTTCGTATTAATGGGACCACAATATCCATGGCTAACTTTCTCACTGGGGTTGCAATGGTGGGTGGTGTAACCATCGGTACTGGCTTTGGCCAGGCAGCCGTAACTCGTTGGCATGCCGGACAGGACTCACAATACCGGGTTGTTTCCTTAAACACCCCCGGCCAATAAAAGCGAGCCAGCACCTGGTCCAGTGTCCCTTGGACACCTTTATGGCTGCCTACGGGGTGGTCGTTCGCCAATTTCAAAACTACCGACTTAAAGGTAGTTGGCACCACCAACTGCTTGCGTATAGTACCCGTCCTGGGATCTGCGCTCTCCCTGTATAACAGTTCGCCTTCTAAGTAGAACCTGGGCAAAATTGTCCTGGCCTCCCGAGTATATTCGAATGCCCTTTTCAATGCGGGATCCTCCTGCTGTTCCTTAGGGAAGGAAGGGAATTTCCTCACCAGCTCGGCTGGCACCCAAGGTAAACCCTCCCCGGCTTCCAGGTCTGCTCTTCCCTGCGACCTTTGTCTCCTCTCCTGACGTCGCTCTGCCTTATCCTTCCTAACCTTTTTGGGAAGGTTAATTAATTCTTCATTAGAGGGAAGTATGTTCTGGGGTTCCTCATCTAGGTCGGGCTCTGGCTCTGGGTTTATGTCCTTATCATTGGGCACTTCATCTGGCTCTGATGGTGGACTTGTCCCTGCCTCCGAGACCTTACTTTGGGACCTAGTGGAAACTAGTCCTACCCTTTCATCTAGCCTCTCCTTAAGGGCTTTTTGAAAGGAAGGCCAATCCCTTCCTAACACCACCTCTCTGGGAAGCTTTGGGATCACCACTACAGGTACTTTTTCCTTACTACCTAGTCCCTCTACCATCACATCATATAAGGAGTAATAAGATGAGGTTCCATTCATACACTTCACGCTCACACATGGGGGTATCTGGCATAGGACCAAAGGATTCTTAGTCAGCATAGCCTGCCACATCTTGGAGGAGACCATACTCTGGTCGGCTCCTGTATCGAGTGCTACTGCCTTTACACCCTCCACTTGGACGTCTATGAGAAATCCTTCACCGGGGTCTTTCTCTCCCCCGGAGATAAGGGCAACACGCTCTTGACAGTCCCTACGTATATGACCGTTTTTCCCACAGTGAAAACACTTTATCACATCATTATATTTTTTTACATTTTCTCTCGGGACTTTAGAAGTATAAGCCTTCTTTATACCAGGCATTCTTTCCATGCCGGCTACTCTCAGCATACTATCCCTAGAAGCTCCGGCCAATTCAGCTTCAAAATAGCATTCCGTCATTTCTGCTGCTTCTCTAGTAGACTTGCATTTTTGCAATAGCAAGAAAGCTTTTACTTCAGGAGGTACAGCCTCAAAGTACTGCTCAAGGAGCACAGCATCCATCAAGGATTCTACTGTGGCCTTCTCTGGAGCCAACCACTTCGCTGCCAAACCTTTTAGTCGCTGCATTAAAGCTTTCGGCATCTCTTTAGGCAAGAGCCTTGCCTCCCTAAAAAGACGGCGATAGTGTGTAGGTGTTAAACCTAACCTATCTTGTACCGCTAGTTTTACGTCCGGGTAATTGGACGCTAGGCCCGCGGGCATCGCCTTGTAGGCCGCCAATGCCTCTCCGGTTAAAGACATGGCGAACCTAACTGCCCACTGGTCTAGTGGCCATTTAGCCGCCTCAGCAATCCTCTCAAATGCATCAGAGTAGTCGTCAAAATTGTCAGTCTTTTGTAAAGGTCCTAGTGCCAATGCACCATAGTGTTGTACTCCTACCGCCGCTGGTACCGGTACACTTTCCTCCTCGACAGTGGATGTCCGCTTCAGTAGCACGGTCAGCAAGTCCAAGAGTGGCTTCTGCTGCGCAGCCAGTGCTGCCATAGTCCTGTCCTGGGCTTGTCGTGCAAGCTCACCCTGGGCTTTCCACTGTTCCTCCATCCAGCGAAGCATGTCCTGAGGATCCATCCTGGCGTTGAGGTATACCTGTATGGGGCGAGAAAAAAACAGGGCCCACCAAGTGCGGCACAATATATAGTTTTTTTTCTCCCTATCTGCCTTTGCAAGGTATCTCTCTGTTCCCCTTTTCTCCACAATCCTTACCACCCGTGCCCAGCCACTTGTACCTCAGCACGGTGTAGGATCTTGTATTGAGAAAGGTTCTCTGCACGCCTCCGTCAGGTCAGTCTGTGAATGTTCACACTGTGTCAGGATTTCCTCTTTCAGGATTTTCCTTGCTGCTGTTTTTCTTCCTTCAGCCAATTTGTATCCTCTCAGGAAAAAAAACTTTGGGTAGTAGTATTTTTTTTTTTTTTCAAAAATCCAACATGCTACGCCATTTAATGTCACCAGCAGTGGCTGAACTAGTAGTATATAGCTAGGCACACTGCTGGGCCTGACCCTTCTATGAAAGAAAGTGTAGTTGAGATGGAGTGGTCAGGTTGAAATAAGGATTTATTCCCCTCCCGGGGTTTGCTGGATTTTCAAAACAGTACAAAAATACCAAACTTAAGAGGCAGCCATGTTTCTGGCAAAAACAAAAGGTGAAAGGAAAACACAGCTTCTTGCTTGAACAGAACCAATAATTATAACAAACAGAAATCAGGTAACAACGTTGGCAGTTCCCTCTGTGCACGTTTATCTTTCTCCCAGGCACACTTATCTTCTACTAGCGTAGAGAAGTTTCATTAGTTATTAATAAAGAACAGTCCATGTCCTCAACATAGGGAAAACATTCACTTTGCTCCGTGCACATCGGTTCATCAACTATCTTATCTTCTTTAGGGCAGAGAGTCTGGAACTTTCTCCAATCAGTCCCTAGCTTCTCTTCACCACTCTCTCCACAGTATGGCAAATAATTATCAGATAGTTTGTAAAACTGCCTTGTTCTGTTTCTACTAGGTCTCTCTCTTGGCAGTTTTCTGCCAGGCTTTAAATACATGCAATCATCTTCTTCACTCATACATATGTCCTCAATCACTTTACTTTCCTTTTCCCAAGGTTGTAAATATCTTAGGCCATTCTGCCTTTCAGTAATACAGAGTTCCTTTCCAGCTGCTCTCCGTTCTCCCCACTGACCTCTGTGTCTGGGAAATTCTTCCTGCGTCACAGGTGAGGGTTTCCTGCAGTTAATCCCTCTGCTGGTAAACGGCTTTCTGTCTCTTTTCAAAGCCCTGCTTGGCTTTCTATTCCAAGACTCAAATGAAACAGCATTAGGCTGAGAGTATTCTGACCTTCTGTTAGAGAGCTGCAAGTCTTCCCTTACTTGCCAAGTTTCCAAATCACTCTCAACTTTTGAGTCTCCAAAACCACCGTCAGAATCAGCACATGAATCCAACTCAGCCTCTCTCACTGCAACTCCTGCTGGATCTCCTACCAGCTTTCTGCCTCGATCTAACTCTGTTTGCCTACCACGTTTCTTATACATGGTTAGGGGCGTTTTCCTGCACATGTGCAAACTGTTCTCTTCATTACTTGGGGAGTGTTTGTTGGCTAGGCGTGCCCTCAGACCTCGTGTCTCAGCCTGCTTTGGTTGCCTATGGTAACTGTGAAGCTTTTGATATCCCTTCCTGTCAGAATCTGTGCCAAACTCAGCAGCTTTCTGTGTCTTAAAGGTATAGGGCAGAACTTCGGTGTCACAGTATCCACATAGTAAAATCCAACAAGCCTACTCACGTGCTTAGAACTCAGATTGTGTCTCTCTCAAACTCAGAAAGCATACCATTGCAAAAGATAGTTTGCCCACTTGTCTTAACAAAAGAACATAAGAAATGCCATACTGGGTCATACCAAGGTCCATCAAGCCCAGGATTCAGTTTCCAACATTGGCCAATCCAGGTCACAAGTACGTAGCAGGTTCCTAAAGGCCATAGGTTCCACAATGCTCATTTTGTGGTAAGCAGTGAATTTCCTGGGCCCCCTCCCCCCTTTAATAATGGTTTATGGACCTTTCCTCCAGGAACTTGCCCAAACCTTTTTTAAACCCAGCTACACTAACAACTTTTATTACATTCTCTGGTAACGAATTACAGAATTTGATTACACATTGAGTGAAAAAATATTTTCTCCTATTAGTCTTAAATAGGTTACACTGTAGCTTCATTGCATGTCCTCTAGTTGTTCTACTTTTTGATGGCATAAACAACCACTCTACGTTAACCTGTTCCACGCCATTTGTTAATTTAAAGACCTCCATCATATTTCCCCTCAGCCTTCTCTTTTCCAAGTTGAAGAGCCCTAACCTTTTAAGCCTTTCCTTATAGGGATTTCCTTCCATCCCCTTTACCATTTTGATGGCTCTTCTCTGTACCTTTTCTAATTCTGCTATATCCTTTTTAAGATATGGCGACTGGAATTGCACACAATATTCAAGGTGCGGTCGCACCATGGAACAATACAGAAGCATTATAATATCCTTGGTTTTATTCTCCATTCCTTTCCTTATGATTCCTAGAATTCTATTTGCTTTCTTGGCCGCCACTGCACACTGGGAAGGGGGTTTCAATGTATTATCCATGATGATGCCTAAATATTTTTCATGGGTAGTAGTTTCTAAAGTGGTACCTTGCATCGTGTAACCAAAGTTTGGGTTTTCTTTCGTAAGTGCAATTTTCAGTGTGGGAGGTGCTCTATCTGTATACACTCTTTATCTATAAAAGATTGCTTCACACATCCTGTATCTAAGAAGAAATATTGTTTAACAGACTACCCAAACTGTAATATAGAGAACGTCATTTATGTTATCATTTGTCCATGTAAATTACTTTATGTACATAAAACCAAGAAAGCTGTTTGTACTCGCATTGTCAAACACCGTAGTTGCCTCAACAGGTTACTATCGGACAAATCCCTGGTCACCCACTGGGTAGAGAAGGTCCACTGTACCTCCGACCTCAAGTTTTTTGTACTTAAAGTTATTAAAATGAACTGAAGAGGAGGAGACATTGACAAAACATTACTGTGGTTGGAGCAAAAATACATTTTTCAGATGAACATCATGGCTCCTCTTGGTTTAAATTTAGATATTGATTATCCTGTTTTTCTATGACCATATGGCCATTATCATCCCCTTTTCAAGATTAGGCTTTCAAAGCTTCATAATCCTAGTGATGAGAGAACCCCCCCCCCCCCCCCCCCCACCGCTTGATCACATTTCATATTTGATACCACGGTTTTATTATTTACCATTTTTACTTTGCCTCCCTTTTTGTATTTTACTCATCTTGACCACAATGATTCATTATAGGGTGTATTTATTTATTCATTTATTTATTATTCATATCTTACTGTATTTTTCTATTCTTATAATGATCTATTTTTTAGGATCTAAATTTTGAATGTATGGTCCTTTTATATTATTACATTTATGATTGGGTTATAATGAACCAATTCCCTTAAGAACAGAACCACAGTTGGTTTTTATTGCTTGGCCGGGGCAAACCTTTTTAACAGATAATTACATTTTTTAAGCAAAGTTAAACATGCCGTCCATTCTCAGAGGTTTGTTAATGGTCGTTCTGTTCTTATGGATATGCCTAATAGCTTGATGCTTACATAACTATTTAGTTTGAGGCTTTTACACGTTAATCACATTCTTAGCAGTCTGGTCTTGACATCTGCTTTTTTTATAGATTGAGCTTACATGCTATAACTTCTTACTTTTATCACCTTTATACGTAATCCAAATTTGATAATCATAAATCATAAAACAGTTTTACTATTCTTTTTAATAATCAGGTGCGTATTCCATTCTCCACCCCCCCCCCCCACCCAATCCAGTGCTTGATCACATCTCATATTTTACATCACGATTTTATTGTTTATTATTTTTCCTCTGCCTTCTTATTTTGCATTTTACTCACCTTGACCAACACCAATGAGTTACTACAGTGTCTATTTATTAACTACATTTTATTGTTTTTACAATGATCTGGTTTTTAGGGTCGAAATTTTGATTTTATGGTATTTCTATATGATGATTTTATACTCGTGATCAGGGTTTAATGAAAGATCCCCTTAAGAACAGAAACATAATTGTTCTTATTGCTTTCAGTTATAACTGGGGCAAAGCATTTTAAGTTATTATATATACAATCACATTTTTTTAAAGTTATAAACGTAGTCCATTTTCCAAGGCTTGGTGAAGGTTGTCCTCTTTTTATGAATATGCCTATCAGCTTGACATTTATACAACTATTTAGTTTGGGGCTTTAACTTGTACCTTGAACAAAAGAACATGCTAATTACATCTTTAGTAGTCTGTTTCTTTATATTTGCAGTACACACAGTCACAGCCTCTGTTTCAAGTTTAAAGACACAGTATCCTTCTTTCCATAGCTACTTCCTCGGCCCTAATTTCGTCTTTAATCAGATGACGCAGCGTTTTCCTATTTTCCTGCGGTTTCACTGACAGCGATATTGATATTGATGAGAGAGGAGAACCAACGGACCTGTTACACGATAGTAGCATATAGAATTCTCCTACAAACTACATTTTAATTTTTTTTTCTTTCAGACTATACAAACTACCATATACATCTGCAACATAGGTCATTGTTAAACAATACACACCATTAATAATCAATAATCTTCTTTGAATCTATGTATGGATCCTCACCTAATAAGCGCTATAATGTTTCTCAATATGGTATATATTTATTTATTTTATTTATTTATTTCTCTTATATACCGTGCTCTTCAACATATATCCTTCATGGACACATTCATTTAATTACCATTACACATATATAGTCTATTGGAGGGCCATATACAGAATATAGAATGTTTATTAACATTAATTTTACAGTAAAGGATTAATCACGCTTCTTAAGACTTTTAAATACTATTTTTCATTGGCACCTTCGACATTCCCGATCCAATTGAAAAAGTCAAGCAATATGTGGATATGCATTTAAACTAGAAAAAGGGGGTGATGGATGTAGAAGGTCAAGCTCTGGATGTCACCCCCTGCAAAAGCAGATTAAAATCAGAAACAGCCACACTTTTAAACCACACATCAAAAACAAGTGGGAAGATGTAGCAGAACAAAATCAATGCTAAATACACACAAGCCAGGTAAATGCTGGAGAGCAATGAGCACAAATGCTCGAAGCTTAGCCAACAAAGTTCCGGACCTAGAAGCCCTAATGGTGGAAACGGATTTGGACATTATGGCCATTAAAGAAACATAGCTAAATGAATCGCATGATTGGGATATAGCCATAGCTGGCTATAATCTATTCAGAAGAGACAGAGAAAATGGAAGAGGAGGAGGAGTAGCCTTGTATGTAAAAAGCAATATTAAAGCTACTGAAATGCAGGGGGCATGGGGAAAAGAAGAAGCGCTCTGGATAGTGTTGGAAAGAGGAGATGGCACTGTCATCCATACTGCTGTAGTCTACAGACCTCCAACACAAATTGAAGAGATAACGAATTGATTATAGATATTGCCAAGATAGCCACAAAAGGGGAAGCAATCATATTGGGAGACTTTAATCTACCTGATGTGGATTGGATTACTCCTTCTGCAAATCTGGAAAGAAGCAAAAAAATCGTGGATGCTCTCCAAGATGTGTTATTTAGACAAATGGTGATGGAACCAACCAGGGAAAGCTCAACGCTGGATTTAGTGCTCACCAACGGTGATAGCGTGTCAAATGTCTGCGTGAGTGCCCCTGTGAGCAGCAGCGATCATCACACAGTGTGGTTTGAGATAAAAGCCATGGTACAAGCCAATCATAGCAAGCTCAAAGTCCTAAACTTCAAAAACACCGACTTCAATAAAATGGCCGAGTACCTAAAGGAGGAGCTGACAGGGTGGAAGGAGATAAGGGAAGTGGAATTGCTATGGGCTAAACTAAAGGTGGCAATAAAAGGGGCAACAAATAAATATGTAACAAAAGTAAAAAAAAAAAACAAGAGGAGAAGAAAACCCATTTGGCTTTCAAAAGAAGTGGCTGCTCAAATAAAGGCAAAAAACACAGCTTTCGCAAGATTCAAAAGCTCGCAAACAGAGGAACACAGAAATGAATATAAGATCAAACTCAAAGAGACAAAGAGAGAAATAAGGATAGCAAAATCAAAGGCAGAGGAAAAGATGGCTAATGATGGTAAGTGTGGCGACAAAACCTTCTTCAGGTATATTCGGGAAAGGAAGAAGATCAGAGGTGGAATTGCAGGACTCAGAAGTGCTGCGAACGGACTGGTGGAAAGTGACATTGAAAAAGCGAACTTGCTAAACAAATACTTCTGATTTGTTTTTACTAAAGAAAGTCCTGGAGAAGGACCACCTGTGACTCCCAAATATTATAAAAATGGGAATGAAGTAGATACCACACCATTCACAGAAGATGATGTGTTAGAACAACTTGCAAAACTGAAAGTGGACGAGGCCATGGGACCAGATAGGATACATCCCAGGATTCTGAAAGAACTCAGAGAGGTTCTTTCAGGGCCATTAAAGGATGTTTTCAACAGATCCTTGGAAACAGGAGAGGTTCCTCAGGACTGGAGAACGGATGATGTCATACCTGTACACAAAAGTGGTGACAGGGAAGAAGTGTCAAACTACAGGCCCATGAGCTTTACCTCAGTGGTGGTAAAAGTAATGGAGGCGCTCCTGAAAGAGCGAATAGGGAACTTTCTCAAAACCAACAGGTTGCAAGACCCGAGGCAACATGGTTTTACGGAAGGACGATCTTGCCAAACAAATCTGATTGTGTTTTTTGACCGGGTGACCAGGGAAATAGATCAAGGACATGCGATGGATGTCATCTACCTGGATTTCAGCAAAGCCTTTGATACTGTTCCTCATATGAGGCTTATCAATAAACTCAGTAGCTTGGGGATGGATCCTAAGATGGTAAATTGGATCAGAAATTGGTTGACTGACAGACGACAGAAGGTGATGGTAAACGGAGCTCACTAGGATGAAGGGAAGGTGATTAGCGGGGTGCCCCAGGGGTTGGTCCTGGGCCCGGCACTGTTCAATGTATTTGTGAGTGATATTGCTGAAGGACTGAATGGAAAAGTATGTCTTTTTGCAGATGACACGAAAATTTGCAACAGAATTGACTCCCCCAAGGGAGTGGTTAACATGAGGAAAGATCTACAAAAGCTGGAAGAATGGTCTAAAGCTTGGCAAATAAGATATAATGCAAAGAAGTGCAGAGTCATGCACTTGGGTAGCAGAAATCCAAGGGAAATGTACGCGATAGGGAGCGAGAGGTTAGTATGCAAGGATCAAACCTTGGTGTGATTATTTCTGAAGATCTCAAGGTGGCAAAACAGTGCGACAAGGCGGTGGCAAAAGCCAGGAGGATGTTGGGCTGCATACAAAGAGGAATCACCAGCATAAAGGAAGAGGTACTTATGCCACTGTACAAGTCACTGGTGAGGCCTCACTTGGAATACTGTGTTCAGTTTTGGAGACCGTATCTTGCAAAGGATGTATAAAGACTGGAAACTGTTCAGAGGAAGGCGACCAAAATGATTTGGCGCCTGCGTCAGAAGCCTTATGAGAAGAGACTGAAGACCTAAACATGTACACTTTGGAGAATAGGAGGGACAGGGGAGATATGATTCAGACCTTTAAATACTTAAAGGGAAATAATGAACAAACAAACCTCTTCCAAAGACGGGGAAGCTGTACAACTAGAGGGCACAACATGAAGCTGCGAGGTGGTAAATTGAAAGGCAATGTCAGGAAATACTTTTTCACAGAAAGGGTGGTGGATGCTTGGAATGCCCTCCCAATGGAAGTGGTGGAGGCAAACACGGTGACGAAATTTAAAATGGCATGGGACAGACACAGTGGATCCCTTTACAGCAACTGGATAAAATCAAAATAAACTGAACCATCTAATTTCTCAACAAATAGGGGTGTCCTACATGGAGTGGTGGGTTCACCCCTAAACAGGGACGTGGGGAGGGGTGGCGGAGCGGTAGGTGCACCTACTCTTGCCATTGTGCTGGGCAGACTAGATGGACCATGCTGGTCTTTATCTGCCGTCATTTACTATGTTACTATGTTACTAATGTCCCTTCATTGTATAGGTTTCATAACACAGGTCTGCGACTAAAAAGCTGTTTGATTATTTTCATCTAATTTCCATGTATTTTGGTGTGCTGAAAACAAATAAAATATTGAAAAAACTCCTAGACGTCATGATTTGCCACAACATGCAAAATTGTCTTCAAATTTTTTCAAATTACTATTAATTAATTCAAATTACTATTAATTAATTCACATAAGTGCATTTAAGATATAAAATGCCAAAAAAAACCTTAAAGGGGTTGTCCGAGTTATGTAAAAAAAAAAGTATAGCACTGTAAATCTGATGGTCAGCAATATATACATAAGCTAAGCAAGTTTTAAGTCCGTGCTTCTAATTGTAGAAGGGGTTAATCTTTCCTGAAGAATCCAGTGGGAGGGAGACAGGGCAAATAGCAGCAGCTCCGGTCAGTGCAGGGGAGCATGGCCAGCACTGTGACGTCTCGTGTACAGACACAGAACTGCTCTCTCCTGCATGCCACACTTGTGCACAAATCATCATCAGGTTCTTGGTTCTAGGCTGTTCACACTTTTTCATCGCAATTCGTGTTAGCCCGTCATTCTTCAACCGTTATGTTATGGCTCCGCGAAAGTGTATTAATTCGCCAGACAGTTTCTGTTTCATCTGTGGTGAATACACAGTGTTGAAGCAACGGCAGAATATTACAGACTTTGTGAAAAAAGTATACTTTGCATACTTTGGACTAAAAATTGGAGATCAAGATAAAGTCTGGGCGCCTCATAAAGTGTGCAAACTGTGTGTTGAGGACCTCCGAAACTGGTTCAAGGGTAAGAAAAAATCTTTCCGTTATGGGATTCCAATGGTATGGCGAGAGCAAAAGAACCATAGTGACAACTGTTACTTTTGTTCATGCGATGTGAAAGGGTTTAATTCCAAATGGAAGCATTCCATTTCATACCCCAATCTTCACTCGGCAATTCGTCCCATCCCCCATGGCACAGATATACCAGTACCCAAGCCCCCTGCTACCTTGGAAGAGATACCTAGTTCCGATGAAGGTGAAGTCATACCTGAACCAGATGACGAATCAAGTTCTGACTTTGAAGATGATACAAGACCAAAACTATTTTCTCAGGAGGAGATGAATGATTTGGTAAGAGACTTGAATCTTCCCAAAGATGCCGCTGAGTTACTCGGATCAAGGCTGAAAAGCAGGAATTTATTGTTGCCAGGAGTGTCATCTTCATGGTTCAGACATCGTGAAAATGAGTTCGTTCCTTACTTCGCCCAGGAAGACAAGTTGGTTTATTGCATCGATGTCGAAGGTCTGATGGGTCAATTTAAAATCCAATATGATTCAGAGCAATGGCGTCTTTTTATAGATTCTTCAAAAAGAAGTCTCAAAGCAGTTTTACTCCACAACGGTTTTTACGCTTCCATACCTGTAGGTCATTCCGTACACTTGAAGGAAACCTACGAGAACTTGGAATTGGTTCTTTGTAAACTTAAATATGAAGACCATGGTTGGCAAGTGTGTGGGGACTTGAAGGTCTTGTGCATGCTGCTCGGGCAACAAGCTGGGTATTGTGATGAAGAAGATGCTAGTGAACCTATGGAGATAGGAAAAATTAGTGAATGTACCTTTAAAGAACATGACAGGTCTGCAATACACACATTGCAGAGTGCAGCTAGAGGGAGTAAGCACAGAGAGTCTGAAGTTAGGTTGCCACACCCAAGCTATCCTGAGGTAGTTACAAACTTAGGGGATGATCACACACATCTGAGGGGAGTGAGACAGACCCTGACAGAGAAGCAGCTTTATAAGCCTTGCTTAGAAGGAGAGAAAGAAAAGAAGAAGGGGGAGAAGGCGAAGAAGGCGAAGAAGCAACACCAAGAAAGGCAGCAGGAGGGGCTGTTGTTGCAGGACAAGAGAAAGTTCCAAAGAGGCCAGCAGTTCCAAGGTGGAGAGCTCCAAGGAGAAGCCGTCAGGAGTGGTACCAGGAAGGCACAGCTCAGGGAGAGAGAGCATAAAAGTCTTCCCACGTCTATGCCGGACTGGAAGTCTCAAGGTGTTCAGAGGTGGGTGCCCAGGGCTCAAGCTAGGAGGCAGAAGAACCCAGCCTGGAACAGGGAGCCAGCGATTAACACCAGAGAAGAACTTAAGCAAGGAGGCCAGGAACTGTTTAACCGCAGCTGGAGAGAGGTTTGTGAACCTAGCCAGAAAGAGATAGCTCAAACCCCAGATACCTGTCTTCCATATCAGGTAGACCACTGCTGGAGGGAATTACAGAGATCCCCCGAGAAAGTATATCCTGGGAGATACGGGGAAAGCTCAGAGCAAGTTGATGTTTCTTCAGAGCAGGAAGAAATGCAGATAGATCCTAGCGAACAGGATTCCTTACTGCCTGAGTTTCCCATGGATTGCACATTATGTTTGGCTGGAAGCATGGAGTCCTTAACTGAAGAATAGCTTTCAGGATGTGCGCTTTTGAGTAACAGAGTAAAGAAGTCTGACCTTGTTGAAGGTAAGAGCTTGTTTAACCAAAGGAATATTGCCTAGCACCTGTGCTTGGTGTTACTAAAGAAGGAAAGGATAAAAGAGAACATTTTTACTAAGCTGAATGAAGAAGCTTGTGTTTTGTTTCATCTGCTATATTTTTGGATTAAAACCCCTGAACAAAAGTAGTGACTGTGAAACACATTCAACCTGAGTTTTGTAAATATCTTTGGAAATACTAACTGGAGAGAATATCCTGATGCTTTATGTTGAACCTTGTGACATTGGGGAAATAAAATCTTTATCATTTACCTTCATACTGGTTTGTCACGGCTATACTTTTAAAAGGGAAACTACAACTCCCAACATGCTTCAGTGCTGAAGATAGTTTTCAACCCGTTTATGAAGGACATAATGTCCACCCTAGCTCTTTAGGCACGTTGCCAGGGGGGCTGGGGTGTGACAGTATACCAAATTTCCTTGTTTTCTGTGTCTATGGGACAGTCGAGACCGACAAAATCACTGGACCAAGAAGAGTTGGCAGCCGAGGGTGCTAACAGTCGGTGAAAAAAATGTCCTCTGAGAAACTTTGGTACCTTCCCATAATGTTCTTTTACCACCTCTCCACATAAAATTGGGATTGATGAAGCAATTCGTAAAGTCACTTCCAAGAGATGAAGAATGCTTCAAATACTTGGTCACCAAGTTTCCAGGCCTGTCGGAGGCAAAATTGAAGGAAGGTGTGTTCGTCGGACCAGACATTAGAAGGCTTATAGTTGATCAAGAGTTTGTCAATACCATGATGGATCCTCAAAAAGAAGGGTGGATTGCATTTAAAGAAGTCGTACAGAAAGTTTTAGGCAATAACAAAGATCCTCACTACAAAAAGATCGTCGGAAGAATGCTGAAAGCATTTCAAGCTTTAGGTTGCCTGTTGAGCTTGAAAGTGCATTTCTTCCAGTCCCACCTTGACTACTTTCCTGAAAATTTGGGAGCTGTGAGTGAGGAACAAGGTGAACGATTCCACCAAGACATTAAAGAGATGGAAAGGAGATACCAGGGAAAATGGAGCATTACAATGATGGCAGACTACTGTTGGATGCTTCAGAGAGACATTCCAGATGCTACTCACAAGCATAAATGCATTGTCAGGAAACGTGATGTCCTATGACAAAATGGAGGTCATTTTCAGATTCAGCGCACCAAAAAACAAAGATTACGTGGATAACCAAAACAGCTCTAGAAAATTTTTTTTTTGCAGACCTGTGTAATTTTTATTCTGTTTCTATTTTTATCAATTTTACAGTACAAGATCTTTTAAAGAATAGGTATTCTCAATATCTCAATATTTTGTAGTTCTTCCACGGGATTATAGGGATTTCTTAGTTCCTAGATCACGACTATATTTACGCATTACAATAGAGACCCATAAAAAGCATATGTTATAATATAGTAACATATTAACATAGTAAATGATGGCAGATAAAGACCAGTATGGTCCATCTAGTCTGTCCAGTACGGTGTCAAGAGTAGGTACACCTGCCGCTCTGTGCAGGCCCCCCTTCCCCATATGTTTGTTTAGGGGTGTATTTTATGATGTACAATGATCATAAAAGTTATACCTAAGGGCTATGTTCCATACAGCAGAATATGCCAACTTACTCTCACCATGCAATTTAAATGATCCTAGGTACAGAAAATAGTGGTCACATCACTCGGTTAGACATTGGACTTATGCTGCCTGTGCACTGTAGCTTTTATCTCTCAACTCCCTGAAGTAAGTTATTATAGCCTCCCTTATTTATTATGATTTTAGACATCTAATTGTTACTCCATGGGTAATATATTGTATTTACTTGATGATAGGGTGGTTATGAATACATACCCACCCCTACGTAAATGCCCATAAGTTTGCAACATGTTAATTTTTTGGATAACACAATGGTGGTATTTTTTATTTATTAGAATGTTTTTATAATGACTCCTCATATTATAATCAATGTGTATTAATCAATATTAATGTATTTTTATGTCAGTATTTATGATTTATTATATGATAATCTACATAAGGACTACAAAAAGGGACTGCTACTTCTGGAGAGAGATCTGCAAGTATTTACTTCTGGGAATTTTTCTAAATCTTGGGGAAAAAGGAATTCTTTAGATTAAAGCTCATTAATCTGTGAACTCAGTGTATTTGTTAAATCAGTCACGGACTAGTAGCAGCAAAGAGCTTTCAGTTTAAATTTAAAACACAGCAAAGAGCTTTCAGTTTAAATTTAAAACACAGAAGAGAGCTTCTTGGTTAAATTTAGACCCCAAGATTCCCTCTATCCAAGGAAGGGCTGTGGGACTCCCCCTGGAAGTTGGTCACAGATTACCTTACAAGTACAGGACAGGGTACTGTGTAGCAGCCAGCTTTTAAGAAGTCTTTTTCCCTCCCTCAATCCCCAACACCCACGCACCCCTGGAATAATTTTAATTTTATAGCTGCATAAAGCTCTCAAAGGAAAGGAGGTACCATATTCACTCTGAGGTGCAGCTGTTTGTCCTCATCAGGCATACATTAAGCAACTGAGATTAATTAAGCTTCAGGTAAACAAACTATATTAAACGTATTAGGTGTAGTTTTAATAATATAACTATCCCCACCAACCCTTAGTAGGTAAAGAACTTAAATACCTAAAACCAACCTTAAAACTGGGATGCAGACAGCAGTCCAGCAGCTAGATGTATGATTTTTCTCCCAGTTAGTGAGGGATCTTACATGTGCACTAGGTGCAAGGAGCTCTTTGCTCTCAGGGAACGAGTCCGATCTCTGGAGGCTAGAGTAGCAGACTTGGAGGACATAAGGAAGACAGAGAGGTACATAGATGACACCTATAGGGATATAGTACTGAAGTCCCACATCAAGTCTGACAGCATCCCTGTTGCCATGGAGGAGAGAGTTCAAGTGACAAGAAAGAATCACCCTGGTGTGGCAGGAAGTGATCCTGTAGCTAGGACCTATCCTCCAGGTGATGTAAAACCCTTTCGCACCGAGGAAGCTTCTCCAGGGCCATGTGCCCATGAGGGAAGGGTTAGGACAGCCGTTATAGTTGGTGATTCAATCATTAGACATGTAGATAGCTGGGTGGCTGGTGGATGTGAGGATTGCCTGGTAAGACACCTGCCTGGTGCAAAGGTAGAGGACCTCACATGCCACCTAGACAAGGTCTTAGATAGTGCTGGGGAGGAGTCTGCTGTCTTGGTATATGTTGGTACCAATGACATAGGAAAATGTGGTAGGGAGGTTCTGGAGGCTAAATTTAGGCTTTTAGGTAGGAAGTTGAAATCCAGAACATCCAGGGTAACATTCTCCGGAATGTTTCCCGTTCCACGTGCAGAACCCAAAAGGCAGGCCGGCAGAGCTCCGGAGTCTCAATGCCTGGATGAGATGATGTTGCAAGGATGAGGAGTTTGGATTTGTTAGGAACTGGGGAACATTCTGGGGAAAGGAGGGGCTCTTCCAAAGGGATAGACTTCACCTTAACAGGGATGGAACAAGGTTGCTGGCATTAACCTTTAAAAAGGAGATAGAGCAGCTTTTAAACTAGATAATTGGGGAGAGCAGACAGTCGCACAAGAGCACATGGTTCGGAACAATGTATCCTTGAAGGATACTACCAAAAGAATGAAGTTAGGGCATATCGGCAGAGAGGTTCCAATAAAGACAAAAGTAGCCCAAATGCCCTTGAGTACGGAGCAGACAGAGCTTCAAGATTCAAAATTACCCCTGCCTACCGATAGATTAATATGAACAAAATACAGTCTCTAAAATGCTTGTATGCAAATGCTAGAAGTCTAAAAAATAAGATGGGACAGTTAGAATATATATATAGAATATATAGCACTAATTGAGAGGTTAGATATGATTGGTATCTCAGAGACATGGCGGAAGGAAGAGAACCAGTGGGAGACTGTGATACTTGTGTACAAACTATATCATAATGACAGAGCTGATCAAATTGGTGGAGGGGTTGCACTCTATGTTAGAGAGGACATTGAGTCAGAAAGGATTAAAGTTTTGCAGAAACAAAATTTGTTGTAGAATCTCTATGGATTGAAATTCCATGTAAAAAAGGGAAGACAATGGCAGTGGGGGTGTACTATTGACCGCCTGGCCAGAATGAACAAATGGATGAAATGCTCAAAGAAATCAGGGAAGCTAACAAAAGTTACAGCACAGTAATAATAATGGGTGATTTCAATTACCCCGGTATCGACTGGATCAGTGCCACGGCAGGACATGCTAGGGAGATAAAGTTCCTAGATGAAATAAATGACTGCTTCTTAGAGCAGCTGGTTCATGAACAGACCAGAGGGGAAGCCATTTTGGACCTAGTCCTTAGTGGAATACCAAATCTGGTGCAAGAGATAAGGGTGTTGGGGCCACTTGGCCATAGTGATCATAGCATGATCACATTTGATTTAATTAATGGAGGAGGGATGGTAAGGAAATCCACAGTACTACCTTTTAACTTTCGAAAGGGAGACTATGGTAAAATTAGGAAAATAGTAAAGAAAAAACTAAAAGGAGGAGGGGAGTAGGGAGAGAGAAGAAAGGAAAAGTAATGAAGAGCAATAGAGTTAATGCATTTATAAGTTAGAAGAAGGGAGTTTAAAATGGATATGGAAACAGAGGGGGAGCCAGTGAAGTGATTTCAGGAGAGTATTGGGGCTGGTAGAAGATTAGCCATGCAGCTGAGTACTGAATAGATTGGAGAAAGATAACTCCGAGGGAGTCCAGCAAGGAGGAGGTTGCAGTAGTCAAGACGGGAGGTAACTAAACAGTGGATGAGAGTTTTAGTTGTGTGTTCAGAGAGGAAGGGGAGAAGTTTGCTAATGTTATAGAGAAAGAAACGACAGGTTTTAGCAATTTGTTGGATATGAGAGGAGAAGGAGAGAGAGGAGTCAAAGATGATTCCTAGGTTACAGACGGAGGAAACAGGAGAAAGAAGCATATTGTCCACAGTGATGGAGAAAAGAGGAAGGTTTAGGGGGAAATATGAGTAGTTTAGTTTTAGCCATGTTCAGTTTCAGACGGCGGTGGGATATCCATGTAGCGATGTAAGATAAACAGGCAGACATACGAGCTTGAAGCGCAGAAGAAATGACGGGAGAAGCTAGATAGATTTGAGAGTCATCAGCATAAAAATGATACTGAAAGCCATGAGAAGAGATGAGGGTACCAAGGAACTAGGTGTAGAGAAAAGGAGAGGGCCTAGAACAGACCCTTGTGGTACACCAACTGAAAGAGGAATAGCAGTAGAGGAGGAGCCACTCTACGAAAAGGATGTGTTAAAAGTCTTTATTCTCGTTACTTTCTCCCCATTGCTCTCCAAGGATAGAGGGAGAGAGTGCTGTCGGTGTCTTCTGCTGTCAGACTGTACAAGTGAGAAAGGTAACCAGGGATCACCCATTGCTGCATCCATTGGTGTGGGAAACCAGATCGCAACTTTGTCTATTTCCAAGTGAGAGAGAAATCAGCTCCAAAGGGCTCTTGTTGAAAGAAAACCCCAGATTTGGTCTATGCTCACTGGGAATCTGGGCCTGCTTACAGCTGCTGCACCAGGCCACATCTGTACTACCTGCTGGAGCCAGAGAAATACTGAGGAGCTGAAGGTAGCATTATCCCCATATAAGAGGAGGGAAGTCAGCTCTGAGCTTTTTCCTCATGCTCCATTTGCTGGCAGGGGTACATAATCCACTCGTTTTAACTGATCTGGCATGGATGATAAGGAATGGTGACTTTTTCATATGGAAAATCTGAAGGCACACCAGCACAGCATGGCACACTGGATGGGAAACATTAAGATAAGGTTTTACCATCTAAAAAGCATAGTTACTCACCTGTAACACGTGTTCTCCGGGGAAAGCAGGAATCAGTCCTCACATATGGGTGATGTCGGCAATGACAGAGCCCTCGTGGAAGCATCTCCCCAGCTTTCAAAGAAAGCCTTTTGGAGATGCAACCATACATGCCTGGTCCCCTTCCTGCCCAAGGATGCCATCTTACCTCAGTCAGATGACATAGCTAAAGACAGAAAAAATGATGGAAAAGCAACTCCACAGGGAGGAGGGAGGGTTGTGAGGACTGATTCCTGCTGTCCTCGAACACCTGTTATAGGTGAGTAACTACGCTTTCTCTAGGAACAAGCAGGAAGTCAGTCTTCACATATAGGACTCCCTAGCTACAGGCTACTGAAAGCTCATAGAATAACACAGATGCCCTTAAGGTAAGCAGCAGCAATTGAGTCCAAGGATACAGACTCCAGAAGGACCTGTGTGTCCAGTGAGGACCCAACACTCCAGTAGCTTGAACACAGAAGGATCAGAGGATAGGAGTTGCCTAAACCCCGAACAGATTATAGCGTATGGCCTGGCAAAAGGCGCTGTCCTGTTGGGGCTCTCTCTCCAGGCAGTAATGAGCTGTGAAGGAATGGACTGAAGGCCAGGTGGCAGCCCAGCAGATGTCAGTCATTGGGATGGAATGCAGACTTGCCACAGAGGTCATCATGGCCCTGGTGTTGTGCGCTATGACCCGGTGCTCCAGCGAGAGCCCAGCCTGTTCATAGGCGAGGGCAAAGCAGTCTGCAGCACAGGTGGACAGAGTTCACTTGATCACCGCCTCCCCTGGCTGACTAGGGTCAAAAGAAACGAAAAGCTATGAAGCGTTGAGGTGGCCCTGGGTACGTTGAAGATAGGAGGACAGGGCCCTCTTACAATTCAGAGTATGGAGGACAGCCTCTGCCCCTGCAGGCATAAGGCCACGGAAAGAAGGTGGGGAGCACCACCTCCTGACTGAGATAGAATGGGACATCACCTTCAGGAGGAATTTGGTTGCGTGTGGAACATGACCCTATTTTTGTAGAACCTGGTGTAGGGCGGCTCTGCCACTAAGGCTTGGAGCTCGCTAAGTGAGCGCCACCAGGAAGTTGACTTTCTATGAAAGATACCTCAAGTGGCAGGTAGCCAGGGGCTCAAATGGTGGCCCAGTGACCTGCACTAGCACAACACTGAGGTCCCACTCAGCCGCTGGTGGGCGGATGGGGGGCTTAGACAACAGGAGATCCCGCAGGAAGCGGGTGACAAGAGGCTGCACCGAGAGGGGTTTGCCCTCGATAAGGTGGTGATACACTGAAAGAACACTCAGGTGGAATTGGATTTGAGCCAAGATTGTGACAAATAAAGTAAGTATTGCAGCACCAGCTGCCCGAGGACAAGAACAGGTTCGCCTGTCGCTCCATGCACCACACCAAAAACCTGCGCCACTTGAAGGTGTAGGCTCATCTAGTGGAAGTCTTATGGGAGACCAAAAGGACCTCCTCCACCTCCCCCGAGAGGTTGAAAGGGGCCAAGGCTACTCTCTTAGCAGCCAAGTTGTCAGAGACAAGGACCCCAGATTGGAGTACAGGAGCCCTCCTCCTGAGACAATAACCCCAGGGCACTCCCCAAGAGGACAGGGCCTCCGCCACCAAGCAGAGAAGCAGAGGGAACCACGGTAGCCTGGGCCACCGTGGAGCCACCAGGATCAGGAGAACCCTGAAGAGGATCTTGGCAATTAACGGCGGGAAGGCGTACAGATTGCCCTCCGACCAATGGATGAGGAAGGCATCTGTAGCCACCCGAGAAGGGTGGGGCTGCCGTGAGCAGAAGCAGGGCAACTGGAAGTTGTCCGGGCTGGCAAAGAGATCCACTAGAGGGGTCCCGCAGAAGTCAGAAGAGCCAATGGCCACTCTGGGGTCCAGCCGCCACTCGTGTGGCTGGAGGACCCTGCTCAATCTGTCCGCTAGGGTGTTGTCCTGGCCCGGCAGGTACATCACCTGCAGGAGCATCCCTTGGTGGATCGCACAGGAGCAGAGAGCCACCGCTTCGTGTCAGAGGGTGCAGGCCCCCGTGCCTCCTTGTTTGTTCACATAGAACATTGCCACTTGATTGTCTGTTTGGACCAGCACTGACTGGGGCTGCAGATGGAGGTGGAAGGCCCGGAGAGCAATGTGTATGGCCCAGAGCTCCAGGAGGTTGATTTACTGCTGGCTTTCTGCCTCGGACCAACTACTCTGAGTGCAGAGTTGCTCGCAATGTGCTCCCCAGCCCAGCAAGGAGGCATCTGTAGTGAGGACCCTCTGGTGGGGTGGGGGTCTGAAAGGGCATCTCCACTCGAAGGTTCTGTGTGTTCTGTCACTAGATCAGGAACTCCGCCAGCTGGCTGGTCACTGACACACTGACTCGCAGTCAGCCCGTGACTTGTGTTCACTGGGTGCGGAGGCACCATTGGGCCACCCTCATATGAAGATGGGCATCTGGGGTAATATGGACCATGGAGGCCAGGTGGCCGAGTAGGTGCAGCAGGAGGCGAGCGGACACTGAGGGTCAGTACTGGATGTCTGCGGCCAGTGTTCTGAGACATTCGGCTCTGTCCAGGGGGAGAAAGGCTCTGGCCTGAACTGAGTCCAGCCTTGCCCCGATGAACTCCATACAGTGTCGAGAGGAGATGAGACTTGGGGCGGTTTATCATGAACCCCAGATGCTGCAGGATATAGATGGTGCAGACTCTGGCCTGCTGCACATCGGCGGCCATGTCTCCCTTTATGAGTCAGTTATCCAGGTAGGGAAAAACTAAGGCCCCCTGGAGATGGAGGTAGTAATTACCACCAGGCATTTAGTGAAGACTCTGGGGGTGGAGGCTAGGCCGAAGGGTAGTACCCTGTACTGATAGTGGCTGCCCCCACCATGAATCTGAGATATCGCTTGTAGCCGGGATGAATGAGGATGGGGATATAGGCATCCTTCAGATCCAAGGAGCATAACCAGTCTCCTTGCTGGAGGTAAAGCAATGTTCCAAGGGAGAGCATCTTGAACTTCTCCCTCACCAGGAACCTGTTCAAGTCCTGCAGGTCTAGGATGGGCCTTAGGCCCCCTGTTCTTTTTGGTACAAGGAAGTACCTGGAGTAGAACCCTTTGCCCCAGAGGTTCTGGGGCACCAGTTCCACTGCCCTGTCCTTGAGATCTGTGAGTTCCTGCAGTAGTAGATCCCATGGAAGGGAAGTCCGGGGGGGGGGGGGGAGGGGCTCTCCTGGGAAGAAAAGGGGAAAAGTCTGTGCCAGGTGGAGGAGGTAACCCTCTTGCACCACAAGGAGTACCCAAGTGTCGATGGTAATGACTGGCCACCAATGGGCAAAGTGGATCAGAAGTTCTCCTATGGGCTTGCTGACCTCTTGGGGGTGGAGAGGCTCTGCCCAAGGACTCAAAAACTCCCACTAGGCTTACGAGGGCTATGCCCATGTTCCTTGGCCTGCTGACCCTGCTGGGGAGCTTGGGAGGCCTGATGCTGCGGATGCTGCTTTCTGTAAGCAGCTCCCTTCTATCGGGGGAGGGTAGTGGTCTTCTTGGAGAGCCTGGTCCTCATCATGAACTTGGTCTCCAATTTAACAGCCTTATCGGTCATGAGTTTGCCAAAGAGATTCTCTCCCTGGCAGGGGACATCAACCAATTTATCCTGAACCCATTGCTCCAGGTCAGAAAACTGTAACCCAACCTGGCGTCAGGCACCGATGCCCGCCATGCCATAGCTACTCTAGCCGCCGACTCAAAGCCATCATAGGTTGCTTGATTCAAACTTGGAGCACTCACGGACAGCTTTGGCCAGGCTCCAGAACCGCTGTAGGGGCTCCTCAGAAAGACCAGCTGAGAAACCAGCAAGTTCTTTTGCCAGGTCCCTCAGGTACATGCCCATGTACAGCTGGTATGCCTGGATCTGGCCGATGAGCATCAAGCCCTGGTAGCACTTCCTGCTGAGGGCGTCCATGGTGTGGGCCACCCTACCCGGGGGCACCGAGAAGTGCGTCTTCTGGCTCTTGAGCTGATGCATGGCCGACTCAACCACCATGGAATTATGTGGCAGCTGTGCTTTCTGGATGCCTTGGCTCCGGCAGACTCTATACATCAAGTCGAGCCGTCAGCTCACGATGTGCACTGATGCTGGTGTTTCCCACATGCAGAGAAGCAGCCATTCCAGGATGGATGAGACAGGCACTGTCAGTGCTGCCCTCAGCGGGGCCTCATACTGGAAGATCATGAGCTCCTCCGTGCGAAGGTCCTCTTCAGACTCAGTGGCGAATGCCAATGCCTTCAACATGTCTGTATGAAGTCAAGAACCATCATATCCTTGGGCACGGATCGGCATCGAGTCTGGGGGGTATGGGTCTGAGGATACGTCGCAGTGGTGACGGATATCTAGGGACTCCTCATTCTCGGTCGCCCAGTCCGAGTAATCAGTAGAGGAGTTGAGGGAGGGCAGGGCCAGGCCAGTCCGGGTCCTTCTGAGGCTCTGCGGCCAAAGCCTTGGGCACTTGCTGGGATCAAGACCGCTTTTGGGGATTGACTCAAGGCTGCACACTTTTGAGGATTGGCTCGATGTCCGGGGATGTCCTCAATGTCGAGGGCCCGATAGTCTGGGAAGATGACCCAGCAGAGCCAGACATCAGAGCCCACTGCTGAGCCATGAAGGCAGACAAGCTGCGCTTCAAGGCTGCCATTCTGGTCTCCAGTCCAGAAGGCTCCACAGCCATTGGCACAGGCAGTAAGGGATTTGGGCCCGGTGCCGGTTCCCCTGAAGAGGATTCCTCAATGAGAATGGCCCCGGGGATTCAAGGCCGATCACTGGAGGATACTTTCCAGGCGACCTTGGTAGGCCACTCCTGCTCCAAGCCCTCAGATGAGCGGCATGGACTGTGGGATCTGACTCAGGACTTACCCACCTTCCCGGATCCGTCCATGGACATGTACCTCGAGGGTATCTTTTTCTTCTTGTGTTCCCCGACCTGGGCGTTCTGCTTGAAGGACCCACGGCCTCCCTCAGGGCCCGCAGAGTCACCATAGGAGTCCGAGGCCTCAGAGGGGGTCTTGGAGCGTGGTGTCACTGTAGACTTCAGGAAGAACTTGTGCTGCTGAACTTGTGCTTTTGAGGGCCTTGGATGACTTTTTCTTGCAAAGGCCACAGTCCGCAGGGTCGTGGTCTGGCCCAAGGCAACGGAGGCAGCAGTCATGCGTGTCGGTGAGGGACATGACCCTCGAGTACTGATCACACTTCTTGAAGCCACTGGAGGCCATAGGGGGAAAAAATGCCCCAAGACCCAAGGCTCTGCCAGTGGTAAAAAAGGCACAAACTGCACTGAGGAAAAAAGAGAAATTTTAAACGGGCCTGAGACGCGATGCCAAGGCAGCACGCTCGGGGGCAGGAGGAGTACTGGTGCAAGACTGGAGAAGAAGAGTAAAACACTCAAAAAACTGATATTTTCTCTGGGGGGAAACAGACAGATGTCTGGTGAGCTCCGTGGGAAAAAAGGAGATTGAGGCAAGATGGCACCCTTGGGCGGGAAGGGGACCATGCATGCATGGTGGCATCTCTCAAAGGCTTTCTTTGAAAACTGGGAAGATGCTTCAATGAGGGCTCCGTCGGCACTGACGTCACCCATATGTTGGGACTGACTTCCTGCTTGTTCCAGGAGAATATTGTTTTTAGAGAAAATACAAACGTTAATATAAGAAAATTCAGAAAGGAATAAAAATGTCATAACAAGATGTTATGTCAACACCACAAATCAAGCAGAGAGCACCTAGTCAACTCAGGAAACACATCCAGTGAACACAAGGTCCAACCCAACTGAGGACTACACTGAAAAAACTAACAAATATGTTCAGGTGTAAACAGATGTACAGCACAGAATACAGAAAAAGAAACCAGGCATAATGAAACAAAGGTGTGAAAAACAAACATAATGGATAAACTGAGAAAATAAAATGGTTCTTGTTAGCTGCACGAAGGATTTATTTTTTATTATAAAATATAGGAAAGGATGATGAAGAAGCCTGATTCAAGTCTAAAAGAGAAGGAACTGTTCAAGTTCCTTGTAGCATGAGACCTGCCCAGCTCAAATACAGCTTCAATTTCAGGTCCTCATTTTAAGACACTGATTTGATCTCAGGTCAGAAATACATACTTAGGCTCTGGCACAGAGCTAGATGCCTAGAATAGCGAAGTGTCATAAACAGATTTGGTATATGGAAAATGGAATTCTACACGGACCAAAATTAATTAGCTAGGGAGTCAAATTACAGCTGTTAGTATTTCACAGTATGAACCAATCTCTTCTGGCTCACATGCCAAGAGGGCTGTTAACCATCTTCAGTACAGGACATTAAAACCCACAGCAGCTTCTTAAGAGAAGTCACTTGTTAAAAAGACCCTAGTAAGCAAATTATTTCTCACATATTGTGTGCTTTTCATGACATGCACCCTAAGTTTTTTCAAATGACAATACTGCCCCCTGCCTCGCTTCTGCAACGTAAAGGATTTTCTTCTATGTTCCGTATTTTTGTACTTAACTTTATGAAATAACAAAGGCATATTTAAAAATATACATAGATACATATACAGTATTTACATGAATATATATTGCAATCTGCAATAGTGGATCAGGTTGCAAAATAATTTTTTATTTTTTATAGTTTTGGAAATATTGGCCAAGTCGGTCAGTGTTTTTTAAATATCATTCTCCATGGGTAGAAGTGAAACCAAATGTTTAGCAGAAGCACCGAGTAGTGACGTCTGCTGAATATCTGGTTGCAGCGGTGGCTGCCCCAGGCTATCCTGATAATGGCACTATTAGGCAACTATCCAGATACCCAAACTGCATAAAGTCAAGCCTGTTTTTTTCGGCCCAACTTTATATGGTTTATCATCTAGCTAACGGGCTGAAAATCGCCACCAACCTGCACTGCCTGGACACAATCCAGATAGTGATGTGGTGGTAATAGGAAATATTTAAAGGGGTTTATCCGGTTAGCAGGTCCTACTAATCGGATAAACCCTTCCGAATGTAAGGCCTAACACCTATATGCTATTTATAAAGCACTATCAACATACCTCGTATATACAAGAAAAACAAGGAAGGGAGCCAAAAATAAAACAAAGTAAACGAAAAACTAAACATGCAATGAAAACCCCCATCCCTGCAAGTTTTCCTGCCTGACAAAAAGAGGGCATGGCTCCCGCTGAACTCTGTCTACGGCCGTCTGCCACGCAGTTCCCAGGCCGCAAGTATACACTTCTATGGCCACTCCTGCTGAATGAAGAAAAGAATCCCCACCACCGCTCACTCGGCTCGCGGTGTCCACTTGTATGCACCTGCCGTACCTGCCCGGTGCTCAGCAGATCCGCAGCTTCGGCCCCGAGGCGGGAAAGTGGAGGGAGCTGTGGGTTTCACAGCCTATCTTAGCTTGCTCCCTCCCTTTTTTATTCGTGGCTCCTCACCCACTGAATGGGTTTGGGAGCCTGCTGCCGCCACACAGAAAAAAACGCTCCACTCTGCCCCCTGTGCCTTCCTATCTCCGCTCCTTTTCTCTTTTCTTTTCAGCAATTGAGTCTCAAGAGCTGCTCGCCCCCCCAACAGGAGGACACCAGGCCACCTAATACAGGTGGGGGCTAGAACAACACTAGCAAACCCAAAAAACAAAGGAAAAGAAAGAAATTAAGGAAACAGCTAAAAACCCCAAGGAACCTAAGAGGTCTCTTAGCTGTTCCTACAGTAAGTCCAGATCTCTGGGATCACCCTCCAGCTGCTTGGAGACTGAGCATACTGGGGCTGGTGGGTGGTGTCAGCTGCCTAAGTATCCTGATGTCATTAAAACATGACAAGCTCAGTATCCAAGCTGCTGGTGAAGGTCGATTACCTTGAGATGCGGGACTGGACTGGAAGGACAATAAGGAATCAGTATATCAAATTTAAATACAACAGGCAATCATATCATTTCTACCCCAAAGAGTATACAGGTTCGGTTTGCAGAAGTAAGCAAATGCAGAATTTAAAGAGAGGTTTGGGGTTTTTTTCTAGTTTGGCAAACAAAAGAAATCATCTAGGCTGAAATGCTAGAAAAAAAACGAACTTCTTCCAAAGTCTCTTTGCTTTTTGGGGGGAATAGAAGGCATAAATCTTGCATTGCCACTAAAATCTCTAGCCTTAGAGATTTCCTAGCATGACTTTCATCCAATTAAGCCATACTTGCTAAAGGAAATGTGTGACGACCACACAGGTTCTTAATAAGGACCAGAACAGCACCATCATGATTTAGAGATTTGCAAAGACTGTACTGGCTAAGCACAAGCAGCTTTTAAAAGACTTTAAATATGTGCTCCTGATTTGGAATCGAATAACAATCTTAATTTTAATGAAGGTAAATACTGGAGGCTTTGTTTTAATCCCTTAATGAAATATCTGGGGAAAATAATTGAGGCCCCTTTAATTAAACACTTAGCACGTGCTATCTGCTGTACGGCCCATTTTATTCCTATAGGCTCTGTGGCAGATAGCATGTGCTAAGTGTTAGTAAAAAAAGGTCCTAAATATAATTTTTTCATAACAAAATAATAAAGCTTTGCTTCAATACTAATTTTCTTAAAATAGCCTCAGTTTTCCCCCACCACCTGAGCAGCCACCACTGGCTACTACAACCATTTATCATACTACATTATCCAAATTAAATATATATAGAGCTAGATTTACTAAAATGCCTTAATGCCATTAATGCATATTATTAGTAAATAGGTCCCACTGCATGACATGGGCTCTGCAGTAAATAATACACGTTAACGTATGTAAGCATGCGCTAATACGATAATGCACTTTAGTAAATCTAGCTCTTGGTGAATCTGGATTTCACATGTATGTGGTTAGATGACAGCAAACAGAATTTCTCGGTATAAACTAATCAGCTGAAGATTGCAGTAGTTTAAAAAAAGGGGGCAGAGGCTTTCAGTCATCCATCAAGTAGCACTGATGGTCGTCAGACAGTCCTATTGATGGCCTGGTCCCCAACCACAAGGCAGACAGGAAGAAATTGCTAATTGTCTTTAAAAAAATTAACTTAAAATGTCACTGCACAGTGGCTATTTAGCTTTAGAACTCTTTTAAGAGTTCTAGTTGGATTGGGTTCTCTAACTATATTATGTCACTGAGAGAAGCATTTTATAAGGTGAAATAAAGTTAACAGACAACAATATCTTGTCATTTCAAACCACTTCTGTAACAGAAAAAGAAAATTCGAAGAGTTTTTACATTACCGTTGTCGGTTAATGTGTCGTGGTTTAAAACGTGTCATGGCTTTGTGTATGCCCTCATTTGCATCAAGCTAAATTAAAATGAATGAAATCTTGTCTGATGCATTTTTCCATTTACTTTAGGAAATGAGACATCTGTCTGAATTAACCAGCTGCGAGTCTGAATGGGCTCTGACAGGAGGCAGCAGAAGCTGTAGAAAAAAGTGGAAAAATATATTTGCTGTCCTTCATTAAACCCTTTGCATGAAAATATAACAATTTTTCCTTTGGCCACAACAGACATTCTTGATTTTTAAAAAACACCTTTGCTTTCATCTTAAGATATCACAGAGCCTCATAATTATTCTCCGCTGAGCTCACTAACCCATGGGAGCCACATCTAAGTCGCAGTCATTTTGAAGAAATGAAGGGCCCTTGTAGAGCCCAATTTTGTAAGGGGCAAGTCTAGGCCATCCAGATGTCTGAGAACAGGACGGGCCGGAATTCTGCAGGATTGGGCACCGATACGACTCAGCAAGCCCCTGTATCTGCCATCGGAGACCCACCCTGCAGCACAGCCAGTCCACCCGCCCCATGCTCCTGCTGGTGTGCTGGTGCCTTGGCATCCCATTGCCATGGCACAAGGATGCCCAGCAGGAGCGCCGAAGGCACCACCTGCACACAGACCTCGTTTTCATGCTACCTGACCCTTGGTAGGGTCTGCCAGGGCCGGGATTGGTGGGGCCTCACCTCCCATGGCTCGATGTCCATTGAGTGGCTGCTGGGGCCACTCGCATGGGCACCCAGAGCTTATTCCACCTCCGAGGTGGAATAAGCTAGGCATCCTCCTGGAGACTGCCGGACATACAGGGCCATTACGTGAATCAGTCCTGTACGTCCAGGTACCTGTCCCATCCCCACTCCACTATGTCCCCGTGCCGCCCCTCTCCACCATAGCACACACAGCCACTCTGTGCATACAGGGGGGACATGAGGAATACGGTGCTGGCAGATAGCGGGGCTACACATCCCATCGGGACATACAGCCCTGCTATTCGGGTTAGAGAATCGGGCTCACCAAACTTGGAGTACTGTGCACAGTTCTGGAGACCATACCTTCTAGATATAAGCAGGATGGAATCAGAGCAGAGGGTGGCTACTAAGATGATTAAAGATCTTCGTTATAAAGCATATGGGGCCAGACTTAAAGATCTCAATATGTATATGTTAGAGTAGTGGTTCTCAACCCATTCCTCTGGGACCCCGTCAGGTTTTCAGGATATCCACAATGAATATGCATGAGAAAGATATGCATACAATGGAAGCAGTGCATGCAGATCTATCTCTTGCATATTTATTGTGAATATCCTAAAAACCTGACTGGCCTGGGCGTCTCAGAGGACTGGGTTAAGAACCATTGTGTTAGAGAAAAAGCGGGATAGAGGAGGTATGATAGAGATGTTTAAATACCTCCATGGCATAAATTCCCAAGAGGAGGGATGCTTTCGATTAAAAGCAAGCTCTGCTACGAGGGGACATAGGATAAGAGTGAAAGGGGATAAACTCAGGAGCAATATGCAGAAATATTTCTGTATGGAAAGAGTGGTAGATGCGTGGAATAGTCTCCCAGTGAAGGTAGTGGAGACGAGGATGATATCTGAATTCAAGAAAGTATGAGACAAGCACAGAAGATCTCTAAAGGATAAAATGGGACTATTGTAGTGGATATGGAAGAGCAGACTAGATAGGCCATGGGGTCTTTTTCTGCCATCATTTTCTATGTTTCATATAACTGAGGCAGAGAGAGAGAAGGCCTTGTTCGCTGTAGTTTTGTTGCTCTTTGAGATTCTGTGAGGCACCAAAAGGGTGTTTTGTTGGCGTGTTCTTCTGGCCCTATTGTTGAGGATTTTCTGGAGAAGGGATTGAAGGTATGTAGAGGATGGGCCCTGAACCATTTTGAATGTCGTTAATATGACTTGGTATTTTGTTCTGACTTTGACAGATAGCCAGTACAGTTTTTTTAAGTATGGGAATTATTTGTTTTGTCTGGGTAGCGCAGGATAAGATGCAGGCAGCTGTATTCTGTGCAAGTTATAGGGGGTGGTGTGTAGTTTGGTATGCCTTGGAAGAGGATGTCTCAGTAGTCGAAGTGGGGTAGGACAAGTGCTTGGAAGACTGTGAGGTAGTCTTTGTCCAGTAGTGCTCTCAGATGCTCTACCATCTTTATTTTGTGGTATATGGTTCTAGTGATGTTGCTGATGTGCATTTGTAATGCCAGATGTTGGTGGAGAGTTATGCCGAGGTAACGCACTTCTGATTTTACTTTTAGATCCACTCTTGCTATTTTTATGGTGAATGGGGGATTGTAATTTGTGTCCTTGAAAATGAAGAGAGCTTTGGTATTGTTGCCGTTTACGATAAGATGTTTTGCTAGCTATTGTGTAACATCACTGAAGCATTTCACTAGAGGGGTGTAGGTGGGTTTTGTGGTGAAGAAAGCATAGTTACTCACCTGTAACAGGTGATCTCTGGGAACAGCAGAAATTTAGTCTTCACATATGGGTATCGTCGGTACCAACGGAGCCTGCGCGGGAACGCTCCCCAGCGTCCAATTAGGAAGCTTTTGGGAGCATACCACAGCGCCTGCGTGCTGCCTTCACGCCTTTCCCAACTGCCTCTCTCCAGTTGAGTTTAAAGCTGAGACAAAGAGAGAGAGAGGGAAAGAGAAAGAGATTGAGAGATACGACTCCTAGGGGAGGTGGGTGGGTTGTGAAGACTAAATTCCTGCTGTTCCCGGAGATCACCTGTTACAGGTGAGTAACTATGCTATCTCCAGGAACAAGCAGGAATGTAGTCTTCACATATGGGGACTCCCTAGCTTTAGATGCCAGGGAGAGACCCCAGAAGTTGTGTGCCCCTGTGAAAGGGCTCCACTTCCCCCCATGGATCTTTGGCATCCAACCAGGGATGGTGGGTAGGAGTTGATTAGGTATGGAACAGGTGTTGGAGAACAGCCTGACCAAACAAGGCATCCCGGTGGGAGTCCTTGTCCAAGCAGTAATGGACTGTGAAGGTATGAACCGAGGCCCAAGTGGCTGCTCGACAGATGTCATCAATAGACACAGAGTGCAGATGAGCCATTGAAGCTGCCATGGCCCTCACATTGTGAGCTGTGACATGGCCCTCCAGAGGAAGATTCTTACTCTGATAGGCAAAGGAAATACACTGTGCAATCCAGCTGGATAGTGTTCTCATGGAGACTGGGTGTCCCAAATGAGAAGGATCAAAAGCAACAAAGAGTTGAGAGGACTTTCTATTTTGCTGTGTTCTTTGCAAGTAAAAGGTTAAAGCTCTTTTACAGTCCAAAGTATGAAGATTCCTTTCTGCATTAGATGCATGAGGCTTTGGAAAAAACACAGGCAGGTAGACCACTTGGTTTAAATGAAAAGGTGAGACCACCTTTGGCATAAAGTGTGGATGAGTCCTAAGGACTACCTTGTCATGATGGAACCTTGTATAAGGTGGATCAGCTACTAATGCCTGCAACTCACTGATGCGGCATGCTGATGTGACTGCAATGAGAAAGATAACCTTCCAAGAAAGGAATTTCAATGAGGTAGTAGCTAAGGGTTCGAAAGGTGGCTTCATGAGCTGACCAAGAACCAGGTTTAAGTCCCATGCCACCGGTGGTGGCCTAATGGGAGACTTAAGGGGCATGTTTACAAAGCCGCGGTAGCGGTTTGCGATCGTAATCGGAGCCGCGGCCCCATTGATTTCAATGGGGCCGCGGCTGCGATCGCGATCGCGAACCACTACCGCGGCTTTGTAAACAAGCCCCTTAGTTAGAAGAAGGCCTCTCATAAATCTTGCTATAAGAGGATGGGAGGAAATAGGTTGTCCATTTAGAGGCTTGAAAGAAGCTGCAATAGCACTCAAATGGACTCTTACTGAGTTAGTCTTAAGTCCTGCATTAGATAAATGAAGGAGATACTCCAGTAATGATTCCAGAGTTATCGCAAGGGGGTTAAGACCCTTCTGCAAGCACCATATAGTAAACCTCTTCCACTTAAAAGCATAAGAGCGTCTTGTGGAAGGTTTCCTGGAAGTATAAAGGACATCCTTTACTTGCTGAGAGAGGTTAAGATCATGAAGATCTAGGCCTTCAGCAACCAAGCTCTGAGGTGCAGAGACTGGGGATTGGGATGCCATAACATTCCGTCCTCCTGTGACAGGAGATCTGGAGCAGATCCTAACTCCAGGGAGGGAGCTTGAGAGAGATGTAGAATCAGAGGGTACCACACTTGCCGTGGCCAATGTGGAGCTATGAGAATCATACGGCCTCTGTCTCTCTGAAGCTTGAACAGGGTTTTGGGAATTAGGAAAATGGGTGGAAAGGCATAAAGGAAGTCTTGACCCCAGTGAAGGAGGAAAGCATCCCTGGCCTGAGAGCCCTGAGCCGGAATTCTGGAACAGAACCGGGGAAGTTTGGCATTCAATGGACTTGCAAAGAGGTCTATGTCCGGGGTTCCCCAAATTTGAAAAATCTTGGCCACCTGGTCTGCATGTAGAGACCATTCGTGTGGAAGCAGAACTCGACTGAGTCTGTCTGCCCAAGAGTTTTGTATGCCTGGAAGAGACACTGCCAGGAGATGAATCTGATGCTCTATGGTAAGGGCCCATAGTCGCAAAGCTTTGTTGCAAAGCGACAGAGAGTCTGTTCCCCCCTGTTTGTTCACGTAGAACATGGCTACTTGATTGTCCATATGAATGAGGACTGTCTTGTAGCTGAGCAGGGTGTGGAACACTCGAAGAGCAAGGAAGATTGCTCTGAGCTCCAAGAGATTGATATGTAGATGAGTCTCCTGTGGAGTCCAGGTGCCTTGGGTGGAGAGGTCTTGCAGATGAGCTCCCCAACCCATTGGTGAAGCATCTGTTGTGAGAGTTGCCTGGGGTAAAGGTTGTTGAAATGGGGACCTCAGCAACAGGTTCTGAGTGGACTGCCACCATTGGAGGGACAAAATAAGGCGATTTGTGTTTGCTATTTTGTCTGACAGGCACCCTGATGCCTGGGTCCACTGAGTGGATAAAGTCCACTGGGCTGCTCTCATATGGAGGCGAGCTTAAGGAACTGCATGCACAGTAGATGCCATGTGGCCTAGTAGTTGTAGCATTTCTCGGGCAGTGAGACGAGGTTTTAGCACTGCCTGAGAAGCTAACTGCACCATGCGAAGGCAACGGGCCTGGGGAAGATAGGCCCTTGCTTTTCTGGTATTCAGAAAAGCTCCTATGAACTCTAGGGACTGAGTGGGAGTTAGACTGGCTTTTGGGATGTTTATGACCAGACCCAAATACTGAAGGATACGCATCGTGCAAGATAGAGAGTCCTGGCCTCTGACTCTGATGGGGCTCGAATGAGCCAGTCGTCTAAGTAGGGGAAGACGAATATCCCTAGAGTGCGGAGAAATGCTGCTACCACAGCCATGCATTTCGTGAACACGCTTGGTGCTGAGGCCAAGCCAAAAGGAAGCACTCTGTATTGGTAGTGCTTTCCTTGAAAAAGGAACCGAAGGAACTTTCTGTGAGTTGGATGGATGAGAACATGGGTGTACGCATCCTTGAGATCTAGAGAACAAAGCCAATCCTGACTCTGAAGGTATGTCAGCAGAGTTCCTAGAGAAATCATCTTGAATTTCTCTTTGAACAGGAATTGTTCAATTTTCTGAGGTCCAAAATAGGTCTGTATCCCCCTGTTTTCTTTGGGATAAGGAAATAGGGGGAGTAAAACCCTGTACCCTGTTGATTAATGGGTACTTCCTCTATTGCCCCTTGGGCAAGAAGCATAGTGACCTCTTGACCTAACAGGTTGATGAGAGGTCTAAGAATTGAACTGTCTTACCATTGTGGGAGGGGGCATGCACAGAAAGTGCAGCTTGTACCCCTCTCTTATAATGGAGAGTGTCCAATGCTCTGCTGTTATCTGCTCCCACCTGGGGGCAAAGTGACATAACCTTCCTGGAATGGTGGAAGGCTCTGGTCCACTGAGGGCCAGGAAAGCTAAGTTCTCTAGATGAAAGTCAAAGGCCTTGTGGAGGCTGAGACTGCTGAGACGGCTGAGGCTTAGCAGTCTTTGCTTTCCTTTGTTTAGGTGGTTGCTGACCTTTCCGGGTAGGCTGACCTGTAGAACGTCCCTGCTGGGAATAAGAGGGATAAAACCTCTTTTTTTGAGAAGAAAGGCTTTTTGAAAGACTTCTTTCTTGCAGGATCAGCTGTGGCTTTGGATAGCCTATCCAAAGTGGAGTTGTCAGCATCTACTTCATTGGCTTTTTCTTGCCAATTTTTGCCAAATAGATTCTCACCTGTACAAGGGATATTGCCCAGTTTGTCCTGTACCCAGAGCTCCAAATCGGATGCCTGGAGCCAGGAAATTCTATGTGCATCTATGGCAATGGCAGAGGTTCTGCTTATGCACTCAAAACAGTCAAAAACTGCACGGTTGACAAACTTAGAAACATCCTGGGCATGTTTGACCAGTGTGAGAAAATCCTGCCTTCTATCCTCAGGAAGAAGACGGCTCAAAACCTCTAAATCCCCTGTCACTTCCTTAAGGAACATTCCCATATATAAAATATAGGAACTGATCCTGGCAGAAAGCATGGAAGCTTGGAAAGTACGACATCCAAAGGCATCCAAAGTTCTACACGCACGTCCTGGAGGATTAGAGGCATGTCTCTTTGCACTCCTGATCCTTCTCATAGCTGATTCCACTACAATAGAGTGGTGAGGAAGCTGAGTTTTCTGGAAGCCAGGACAAGGAGGAACTCGATACATGGTATCCAGTCTGCGAGAGTGAGGAGAGGTGGTGAGAGGTGTCTCCCACATTCTCAACATGAGATCATGTAAAATCTCATGGATAGGCAAGGTAGCTGCCTCCTTAGGACCTTTGGGATATTGTAAAATCTCCAACTCCTTAGCTCTGGGCTCTGTTTCAGGAGCCACAGTAATGGACAAACCACGAGCCACCTCCCTGATAAAGTCCTGAAAGGAGATGTCCTCTGGAGGAGACATCCTATGTTTAGGAGAGGAAGGCTCTTCCGGGAGAAGTATTCCGGTACCGACAGAGCTATCAGAATCCTCAGAGTCCTCTGAGGATTCGAAGTATCTTCTGTCCGGATGCTCTTGAAGAGCCCGATACCCGTACCAACCGAAGTTGGTACCCGGGGGGAATCGTTACCGGGGTATCGGTACCCGAAGGCATCGCATGACTGGGTACCGGCAAAGCCGACACCGATGTCGATGTCGATGCTATCGGTACCGGTACCGATACCGGCATCGGTGCCAGTTGAACTGTCTGACATGATTCTGAGGGTGTCGATGCCACATTGAGAGCCGCCAGACTGCGTTCAATAGCCAGGAACCTCTGGTCTATCGACGCTGCCGATGCCTGGGTATCGGTACTGGAGGCAGCCGGTACCCCAGAGCATGGCACCAGTAGTTCTGCCGAGGTCGAGGCCTCGAGAACGTCCTGGAGCCCCGATAATGCTTTGGAAGCTGAAGCCTCCCGCCGGGGCAATTTTGCCGGTACAGAACCCTCAAGGGCAACACCAGAGGCATCTCGATGCTTGGAAGGAGATCTACCCTTTGAGGACCGGCTGGACTTATGTTTAGTTACCTGAGATCCATGGGAGGAAGACGAAGCCCTGGAAGATGTCGATGCCGCCGAAGCTGCATTGGAGAGAAAAAGGGCACTGAGCTTGGCAGCTCGGTTTTGTCGACCCCTTTTGGACATCATGGCACAAGCCATACACTCAGAGATGGAGTGGTCAGGACCTAAAAATTTAAGATACCACTCATGGGTGTCGGTGATGCAGATGGTACCGCCACACTTGTGCATTTTTTAAAACCCGAGGCGGGTTTCTCCATGATGGAGGAAATTTTGGGCCTAAGGCCCAAAATGGCGCGTGCACCTGAAAAGAAAAGTTTGGAAAAAAGAATACTATATATATTTTTTTTTTTAAAGAAAGAAAGAAGAACCGGCGGTACCAATAAAGCGTCGAGGCAGACGCGACCACAAAAAGAAGAATAAGGGAAAAAAATTTCTGCGGTGACAAGAACATGACCTGCTGGCTCCGCGGAAAACGAAGAACTGGAGAGAGGCAGATGGGAAAGGCGGGAAGGCAGCACACAGGCGCTGTGGGATGCTCCCAAAAGCTTCCTAATTGGACGCTGGGGAGCGTTCCCGCGCAGGCTCCGTCGGTACCGACGATACCCATATGTGAAGACTACATTCCTGCTTGTTCCTGGAGATTGGCATTTACAGGATGACATCATCTGCATATATATATGGCAGAGTATATTGTGGGAGCGTATTATTGTGCAGATGGGTTGCAGAAAGATGGCCTGCCACAAGCAACAAAGCGGTGGCAGAAAGCCTCCCACCCACGTCAGCTACGTAGCTCGCCTAATGGACAAGCAGGCCCTGGGTGGTGTATTCAAAGCAATTAATGTGGTTAACAGACCTGCTAACCATGCTTATTGTGTTGCATGGCATATTCAGTGGCACACAGATAGTTTGTGCCACTTAGGGTTGCCAACCTTTTCACCAAGAAAAACCCGACACCTGTGGCTCGCCATGCTCCACCCATTCTCCGCCCCCAGTCCCACCCCTGCCCCGCCCCCAGCCCCACCCACAAAAATTACCGAGGATTCAGTCACACCCCCCCTCAGTGCTGGTTCACTCACCCCCCCTCCCCTCAGTGCTGGTTCACTCACTCACCCCCCCTGATGACTCACTCACTCCCTCCCCTGCTGGTTCACTCACTCACTCCCCTCCCCTGCTCATTCACTCACACCACCCCTCCCCTCCCCTCCCTGCTGGTTCACTCACCCACCCCCCTGTCACTCACTCACCCCCTCCCCTGCTGGTTCACTCACACCAACCCCCTCCCCTGCTGGTTCACACCAACCCCCTTCCCCTGCTGGTTCACTCACACCACCACCACCCCCTCCACTGCTGGTTCACTCACCCACCCACTTGTCACTTACTCACCCCTCCTGCTCTGTCACTCACTCACCCCCCCTCCCCTGCTGGTTCACTCACACCAACCCCCCCCCCTCCACTGCTGGTTCACTCACAGCACCCCCCCCTTGCTGGTTCACTCACACCAACCACTCCCCCTTGCTGGTTCACTCACACCATCACCCCCCTCCCCTGCTGGTTCACTCACACCACCCCTCCCCCCCTTGCTGGTTCACTCACACCCCCCCCCCCTTGCTGGTTCACTCACACCATCACCCCCCCTCCCCTGCTGGTTCACTCACACCATCCCCCCCTCCCCCTCTGCCCAAGCCGCTGCTTCTGCGTTGGACCGAGCAGCGGCTGCAATACACTTACTTGGAAAAGTAAAGACAACCTGTGTAAGGAGCCCTCCAGTCATCGCAGAGCCCGAGGAAGTGATGTCATGGGGGCGGGCTCCTCACAGGTTGTCTTTCCTTTTCAAATTAACTTTATTGCAGCTAAAGTTAATTTGAAAAGGAAAGACAACCTGTGAGGAGCCCGCCCCCATGACATCACTTCCTCGGGCTCTGCGATGACCGTAGGGCTCCTCACACAGTTTATCTTTAGTTTTCAATGTAAGTGTATTGCAGCCGCTGCTCTGTACAAAGCAGAAGCAGCGCTTGCACTGCTATGGGGAATCGCGTTCGTGTTCGCGCCGCGGACTTCGGCACAAAAGCCGTTTTTTTGCTCTGGCCGCTCCCGATCTTGCGGCCAGAGCAAAAAACCGGCTTTTCAATGGCCGGTTTTACATCTGTGCCGGCAGCCGGCCTGGCCATGGAAAAACCGGCCAGGCCGGCTGAAAACCGGCCGGTTGGCAACCCTAGTGCCACTGAATATCCCCTCCTTGTGCCACTAAATGCCTCAAAGCTCCCTGCATGGCATCAGGGCGTCCCAGAGGCAGCACTCAAGGTAACTGGTCAGGGAGAGATATTCAGCAGCTGGCCAGCTATCTTAAATCAGCTAACGTTAGGCACTTTAAAGACTGGCCTAACATTTTTTGCTGATTTAGCTAACCGACTACCAGCTGAATATTGCCACTGCCTGGTTAGCTAAAATGCTAACTGAGCACACCGGATATTCAATGCCAGGGGCTGGATATAACCCGGTAATGCCAGCTGCTTTGTGTGCTGGATGCTGAATATCGGCCACATTCTTTCTATCCAATGACGACAGAAAAACCGAAAAGGACGTGATACAGAAACAAAAGTAAAAAGAATAATATGCAATATTAAAAATAATGTAGTTTCCACCAGAAACATATTACAAGATACAGAAGTACATAATGATGCAATTTGGTCAATTTTAGGAGAAGAATTCAAAGATGTTTTTAAATAGTTGATTCTGGAGTCAGTTTTAGAAGGGTTAGGCATCCTTTACTCATGTAAATTGCCATTTATGTGAGAGTAAATCAGAATACTCTGGATTCTTCAAAGGAAAATGACTTCTGAAAATGCCTAAAAAAAAATCTTCAAAACTGTGCTGCCATTCACTCAGATTGTATCACACAGTATCAAATGGTAAACCAATAAGGGGCCCTTTAGTACAACCCACTAAGGTTGCACACTTAAGGTGCATTACAAACGCACAAAAAATACAAAGCCTCCATGTTAGCTGTTTGGGGTGTGACCAACATGCTCCCGGCAGCTAAAGCGCAACTAAGTACCTTAACACAGGGTTTGACAAATCCTGGGTACCAGGTCACCATGATGCTTAGAAATTGGACCCATGCACCAAGGATTTCATGGCCCTGAAGGGTTTTTTTGTCTTTTTTTTATGTGCCAGTGCTGCCTCAAATGCAGAACATCTTCCTCCACTGCCATCAGCTCTCTGCAAGGAGCTTGAAGCATATGGTGGAAGGCTGATTTTGTGATTTCAAATCTCAAAACTTGAAACCCCGAGATCAGTCCATATTTCCTCAACCACATGGCCAAGCTCCTTGCAGAGAGCTGATCAGAGTGAAAGAGGTGAGGCCTTTTTATTGTAGCTGCAGGAAGAAAGGTGAGAGACAATGGGCGAAGGCTGGGGGGCTATGAGAGAGAGAGAGAGAGATGATGTGATGGTTTGGGGAGGCTAAGAGGTAGAGAGAGAGAAACACTGGCTCATGACGGGGGGGGAGGGGAGACACTTTGAGAGATTTTTTTTTTTGCTTTATGTATTACCAGGCCATGGTGATATGTGAAGCAAAGAAGGAAATTGAGTTAGGTGCAGCTATTAAAGGTCACCAATATGCTGCTGACATGCTACTCACTGAGGATAGTGAGAGAGGGAGTTGGTGAAAGGCTACTGCCTTCTGTTGACACTGTCAAGGCCCGATTTGTTGAGCACATTAAGAGCTTTATTTACTGAGCTTTCATTTCCCATAGAAATATAAAGAGTAAATCAGGCCCTTAAAAAGGCAGCTGTGATACACCTTTTAGGGGTGGGGGGGTAGAGGACACTGTGACTGAGGTCTCGGCAACTGGCTCCTAAATTTCTAAGCAGGCTCCTAGATTCTAAGAAAATTTGTCAAGGGCTGCCTTAACAGACGACGCACTTAACGCTGGTGTACCTAACCCCCATTACTCTACATATCCCCGTTTTCCGTTTTATTTCAAGGACATATGTATTTTTCAGGGTAAGGATTTTACAAGATACGCACATGTACCTACCTTCTCTGTTGCCCCTCCCTCTGATTTTCAGATATTTTGACTTGGACATCCCAGATTTCACCTATACTGCCTTTCTAAAATGTGCCTTCATATCTCTCTAGCAAGCTGCGGAGGAGATTGAGATCTTACTATGTCTACAGCAAAGATGGATCTTTAATTTGAGAGGCTTAAACACAATGGTTGAACTCCCAGATTGATTACAAAATGTTTATATGATAGTGGACTTCATTGAAAATAGATCAATATTGAAATTTGCAACAGGTAGAGAATTTTGTAGCAACAATGAAATTATCTTTAAACAGATGATAGGAATTAGTTTTCTTGCAGTGATATGTTAACAGAGAGTTAAATTTTGGAAATATTTAAGAAGGTGCACCCTGTGAAATAACAGTAAATGTTTCCATTTGAAACTCCTCTGAAGTAACTAGGGAGGAGTTTGAAACTAGGTGTTACCATAATAGGAGTAATTTATCACATCTTTTAAACTGAACTCCAAGAAAAAAGTTTTGTTTTGTAATGGATTTTATTAAAAGTGAAACTTGATAATAAGAAGAGGAGTTTGCAATAAGAATGACGTTTACCTATTTTAAAAAAACAAAAATGTTTGAATCAAAGATTTTTTTTTAGAAAACTGAAAATGGAGAGCAAGTGGTTGAGCCCTTAAGAGCAATCAAGACCTGGGTATCATAATAACAGAAATGAATTGTAATGGACAACATTTGATACGATTTGGTATGTTTTTAAATTAAATATAGATACATTTTTTTAAATGTAACATAATAACATAGTAAATGACAGCAGATAAAGACCAGTATGGTCCATCTAGTCTGCCCAGTAAGATGGCAATCCTAATAATACATAAACAGTAAAGAGAGACGTTAAAAGTTAATTAATAATTTGAGTTTAAAGACAACTGTCATTGTTTGCAGTCAAAGTAGCTCCACCCATGAAGCAGCTAATGCAAAACACAGGCCTTCGCTGGGAGCTCATGTTGATTGAATGTGTATAACAGATAAGTAGTTTGGGTTCAAAGATATTTATGATTGAAAGGATTGGATTATTGCACTAACAAAGTTTCAGTAGAAGTGGGGTATTTTTATTAAAGCACAAAAATGTAAAAATCTATGGATTTTGGGAGCAGTGACTGGAGAACATGAAACAGTTTCTGAGGTCCCTTTTATCTCTTTTAGTGATTTACCATTTAATACTGTGTGATACAATCTGAGTGAATAGCAGGACAGCTTTGAAGTTTTTTTGGGCAATATATGTCTAAGTGGCAATTTTAGCAGCAGCATTACTTACCTGTAGAAATGGTGTCTCACATATATTTTAAACATTCAGAAAGCGTAGTTACACACCTGTAACAGGTGTTCTCCAGGGACAGCAGGAATCAGTCCTCACATATGGGTGACATCGGCACCAACGGAGCCCATGCAGAGCATTTCCCCAGCTTTCAAAGAAAGTCTTTGGGAATGCCATCACGCATGCGTGGTCCCCTTCCCACCCAAGGGTGCTATCTTGATCAGTCAGATGACACAGCTCAGGCAAAAGACAAAAAATACCAAGGATAGTGTGCAACTCCAAGGGGATGTGGGTGGGTTGTGAGGACCGATTCCTGCTGTCCCTGGAGAACACCTGTTACAGATGAGTAACTTTGCTTTCTCCAGGAACAAGCAGGAAGTCAGTCCTCACATATGGGAATCCCCAGCTACAGGCTACTGAGGATCTATAGAAAGGCGTCATGACAAGCCATGAACAGTCACTGGTAACCGAAGACAGCCCAAGGACCATGGATCCCCGGAAGACCACGCTCCCGGTAGCCGCAGAAGAAGGGTCGGAGGGCAGGAGTTGCTTAAACCCCAAACAAATTAAAGAGTACAGCCTGGCCGAAGGTGCTGTCCTGACAGGACTCTATCCAGGCAGTAATGTGTCATGAAGGTGTTAGCCGAGGACCAGGTTGCAGCTCAGCAGATGTCCGCCAGTGGCACAGAGCGCAGGTGGGCCACTGGCATCACCCTCGCACAAACACCATGCGCCGTGACCCGGCGGTCCAGGGGCAGCCCAGCCTGAGCCTGGGCAAAGGCGACACAGTCCATCACCCAGATGGAAAGAGTCCTCTTAGTGACCGTGAGCCCCATGTGGGCAGGGTTGTAGGAGAAGAAAAGCTGCTCAGACCTGCGGTGAACCTGCATACACTGTAGGTAGAAGGAGAGAGCCCTCCTGCAGTCAAAGGTACAGGGGACAGCTGACACCTCGGTGTGAGGCTTCGGGAAGGTCAGCAGTACTATTCTCCTGGTTGGGGTGCGTTCGGAAAACCATCCGGATCCCATAGAATATCGTGTAGGGGCATCGGACATCAGGGCCTGAAGCTCACTGACACTCCGAGCCAAGGTGAGGGTCACCAGAAAGAACACCTTACAGGAAAGGTGCTGAAGCGAGCAGGACGCCATTGGCTCAAAGGGTGTCTGAGTTAGCTGCATGAGGACGACGTTGAGGTCCCACTCCGCCAGAGGTGGCCAGATGGGGGGGGGGGGGCTTGGAAATAAGCAGCCTGCGCATGAAGCGGGAAACCGGTGGTTGACCCGAGAGAGGTCCACCCCTGAGAGGGTGGTGGTTAGCCGAGATAGCACTCAGATGGACCAGGACCGAGTTAGACTTCAAGCCCACCTGCGAAATGGAGCAGGTACTGTAGGACCAAGTAGGTGGGGCAAGAGAATGGGTTGGCTTGTACCTCTGAGCACCACACTAAGAACCGACCCAAGTTAAAGGCGTAAGCCCTCCTAGTCGAGTCCTTGCGGAGGCCAACAGTATGTCATCAACCTCCACCGGGAGATGAAGGGAGGCTAGAGTGACCTGCTCAGCCGCCAGGCCTTGAGGGATAAGAACCTCGAGTTCAGATGAAGAAGCAGGCCTTCCTCCTGTGTCAACAAGCCCGGAGTTTTGCCAAGGGGAACCGGAGGCTCTAATGAGAAGCAGAGCAGCAGCTGGAACCAAGGGTGTCAAGGCCATCGTGGGGCCACGAGAATCGCCGAGGACCCGTTCCACTGTATTTTGAGGAGAGTTCGTGCTATGAGTGGAGTGAGGGGAAACGCATACAGGAGGCCGTGCGCCACAACAGGAGGAAGGCATCGGGGGCTTCCCTGTTCAGGTGGGGAACTGGGCCGCAGAACCATGGGAGCTGCAGGTTCACAGGGCTGGCGAAGAGGTCTAGGACCGGAGTCCTCCAACATCAGAACAGCTGCTGTGCTGTCTGCAGGCAGAGGTACCACTCATGTGGCTGGAGGAGCCGGCTTAACCTGTCTCTCAGGATGCTGTCCTGGCCCGGGAGATAGGTGGCCCGTAGGGCTATGCCCTGGAGAACCGCGAAGGACCACAGGGCTACCACCTCCAGACAGACTGTAAGAGCCAGTGCCCCCTTGCTTGTTCATATAGAACATTGCCACTCGGTTGTCCGTCTGGATGAGCACCACCTGGTTGTGAACATAGTGCCTGAATGCCCAGAGGGGGACAGCCCAGAGGAGGACTGCCCAGAGTTCGAGGAGGTTGATCGGCTGCCGTCGTCAAGACCACATTGTGTTGAGAGGCCTCGAACAGCATGCCTCAGAGTAGGTTCCGGGCATCCCGCAATCGGTTGAGGGACTCTATGAGTAGAGGAGTGACCAAGACGGTGTCTCGGAGGCGATCTGTTGCCTGCGACCACTGAGCTCGAAGACACCAGTGTGCCGCCCGCATGTGCAGTCGGGCATCGGGGACAACATGAACCATCGAGGCCATATGGCCGAGGAGACAGAGTATCGCATGGGCCAATACCAAGTTGCGGCATTGGACTGTGGATGCCAGAGCGATGAGGCAGTCTGCCCTGTCCTGGGGAAGGAAGGCTGGTGCCCGTTGAGTGTTGAGGCAAAACGATGAAATCCAGGGATTGGACTGGAGTGAGATGAGACTTCGGGTAATTGACCACGAGGTTGAGATGCTCGAAGAGGTGGATGGTGCGGGCCGTGGCCCACTGCGCCTCATTGGCCGTCCCCCCTATAACAAGCCAGTCGTATGGAGCAGACTGAGCTTAAAGATCCCAAATTATCCATGTCTAACAATAGCCAAATTAATATGAGTAAAATACATTCTCTAAAATGCTTGTATGCAAATGCTAGAAGTCTAAAAAATAAGATGGGAGAGTTAGAATATATATATAGCACTAAATGAATATATAGCACTAAATGAAAGGTTAGATATGATTGGAATATCAGAGACATGGTGGAAGGAGGACAACCAGTGGGACACTGTGATACCTGGGTACAAACTATATCGTAATGATAGAGCTGATCAAATTGGTGAAGGGGTTGCTCTCTATGTTAGAGAGGGCATTGATTCAGAAAGGATTAAAGTTTTGCAGGAAACAAAATCTGCTGTAGAATCTATATGGATTGAAATTCCATGTAAAAGGGGGAAGGCAATGGCAGTGGGGGTGTACTATCGAGCGCCTTGCCAGAATGACCAAATGGATGATGAAATGCTCAAAGAAATCAAGGAAGCTAACAAAAGTTACAGTGCAGTAATAATAATGGGTGATTTCAACTACCCCGGTATCGACTGGGTCAGTGTCACGTCAGGACATGCTAGGGAGATTAAGTTCCTAGATTAAATAAATGACTGCTTCTTGGAGCAGCTGGTTCATGAACCGACCAGAGGGGAAGCCATATTAGACCTAGTCCTTAGTGGAACACCAGATCTAGTGCAAGAGATAAGGTTGTTGGGGCCACTTGGCAATAGTGATCATAGCATGATCGCCTTTGATTTAATTAGTGGAGGAGGGATAGTTAGGAAATCCACAGTACTACCTTTTAACTTTCGAAAGGGAAACTATGATAAAATGAGGAAAACAGTTAAGAAAAAACTAAAAGGAGCAGTTGTAAAGGTTAAAGATATACATCAGGCTTGGCTGTTGTTGAAAAATACTATCTTGGAAGCCCAGACCAGCTGTATTCCATGCTTTAAGAAAAGTGGAAGGAAGTCCAAAAAACTGCCAGCATGGTTTAAAGGTGAGGTCAGAGAGGCTGTTGTTGCCAAAAAAGCATCTTTCAGGAAATGGAAAAAAGAGCCAAACGACGAAACCTGGAAACAGCACAAGCACTGGCAAGTCAAATGCAAGGCATTGATAAGGCAGGCAAAGGGAGAATTTGAGAAGAAGCTTGCTGCAGAAGCAAAAACGTGAAGTAAAGACCTTTTCAAGTACATTTGTAGCAAAAAACCTGTGAGAGAGTCAGTTGGTCCATTAGATGATAAAGGGGTTAAAGGAGCACTAAGAGGCGACAAGGCGATAGCGGAGAGATTGAATGAATTCTTTGCTTCAGTCTTTACTGAGGAAGATGTAGGGATGTTACCCATGACTGAAGTGGTATTTAAAGGTGCGGAAGAATTGAAGGAAATATCGATACATCGGGAAGATGTATTACAACTATTAGATAAACTGAAGAGTAGCAAATCACCTGGGCCGGATGGTATACATCCAAGGGTGTTGAAAGAACTGAAATACGAGATTGCAGACCTGCTATTAGTAATCTGTGAACTATCATTAAAATCATCTCTAATACCTGAAGATTGGAGGATCGCCAATGTAACACCAATTTTTAAAAAGGGTTCCAGGGGTGATCCGGGAAACTACAGACCGGTAAGCCTGACATCAGTACTGGGAAAAATGGTAGAAACCATCATAAAGAATAAAATTACTCAGCATGTAGATAGCCATGACCTAATGGGAGACAGCCAACATGGCTTTAGACAAGGAAGATCTTGTCTTACTAATCTGTTATGTTTTTTGAAGGAGTGAATAATCAGGTGGACAAAGGTGAGTCGGTTGATATTGTGTATATGGACTTTCAGAAAGCCTTTGACAAGGTCCCTCATCAGAGACTTTTGGCAAAACTAAAGAGTCATGGGATAGGAGGCAGTGTACTATTGTGGATCAGGAACTGGTTAAAAGATAGAAAGCAGAGGGTAGGGCTAAATGGCCAATTTTCCCAATGGAGAAAGGTGAATAGTGGTGTACCCCAGGGATCTGTGCCGGGTCCGTTGCTTTTTGACATATTCATAAATGACCTGGAAAGTGGAATAACGAGTGAGGTTATCAAATTTGCAGATGACACAAAACTATTTAAAGTTGTTAAAACCCAAGAGGATTGTGGAAAATTGCAAGAAGATCTTGATAAATTGGAAGACTGGGCATCAAAATGGCAGATGAAATTTAATGTGGACAAGTGCAAGGTTATGCACCTAGGGAAGAACAACCCAAACTATGGTTACACGATGCAAGGTTCCACATTAGGAACCACCACCCAGGAAAAAGATTTAGGCGTCATTGTGGATACCATGTTAAAACCCTCGGCCCAGTGTGCAGTGGCGGCCAAGAGAGCAAATAGAATGCTAGGTATGATAAGGAAAGGAATGGAAAATAAAACAAAAGATATTATAATGCCTCTATATTGTTCCATGGTGAGACCGCACCTTGAATATTGTGTGCAATTCTGGTCGCCGTATCTTAAAAAGGATATAGCGATTTTAGAAAAGGTTCAGAGAAGAGCCACCAAAATGGTAAAGGGGATGGAAGGATACTCCTATGAAGAAAGGCTAAAAAGGTTGGGGCTCTTTAACCTGGAAAAGAGACGGCTGCGGGGAGATATGATAGAAGTCTATAAATTAATGAACGGAGTGGAACGGGTAAACGTAGATCGATTGCTTACCTTATCAGAATATAGAAAGACTAGGGGACATGCAATGAAGCTACAGGGTAAACTATTTAAGACTAATAAAAGAAAATATTTTTTCACTCAACGTGTAATCAAACTCTGGAATTTGTTACCGGAGGATGTAGTAAAGGCTGTTAGTGTAGCTGGGTTTAAAAAGGTTTGGACAAGGTCCTGGAGGAAAGGTCCATAAACCATTATTAAGAAGGGACCCAGGATATCAATGCTTGAACCAATACAAGCATTGTGGAACCTGTGTCCCTTGGGGAAACTGCTAGGTACGTATGACCTAGATTGGCCACTGTTGGAAACAGAATACTGGGCTTGATGGACCTTGGTCTGACCCAGTATGGCATATCTTATGTTCTTATGTTATGTTCTTATGTCAAGATAGGGGTAAACAAAGATGCCCTGCAGTCAAAGGTGAGCCGCGGCTACCGCGAGGCATTTTGTGAACACTCGCGTGGTGGACGCAAGGCCGAAGGGAAGTACCCTCTATTGATAGTGATTCCCTTCTACCCTGAAACACAGATATTGCTTATGCTTGGGATGGATGAAGATGTGAGCGTACGCATCCCGAAGGTCCATGGAGCATAGCCAGTCGCCCTGCTGGACGAAGGGAAGCAAGGCGCCAAGTGAGAATATTTTTAATATCTCCCGCACTAGGTATATGTTGAGATTTCTTAAATCGAGGTTGGGTCAGAAATCTCCCTTCCACTTTGGCACAAGAAAGTAACGGGAGTAGAACACGTGACCTCTGAGGTGCGGCAGGACCACTTCCACTGCTCATTCCTCGAGGAGGTTGGCAAGCTCCTGCACCAAGGCGCCTGGTGCATGGGGAGCCGAGGGGGCTCTGCAGGGCAGAAGGGTGGAGGTGCCAGTCCAGGTGAAGGAGGTAACCCTCCCAGATGATTTGGAGGACTCAGATATCAGAGGTCACAGACTCCCATCGGGGAGCAAAGTGGACCAGGCATCCTCCAACCGGTAGCTGGATTATCAGAGGGCGAGCGGCTATGCATCTGGCGTCAAAAACCCGGGGCCAACTGGGCTGGTGATGGGGTTTGGCTTTTGGTTCCTTGGGTTTACGCAGACCCTGGAGCCCGCTCTTGCTCTGTCCACCTTGGGGTAAGGTGGGTAGCCCCGATAGGGGAGACCCTTCCTCTGGAAGAATGACTTTTTGCCCTGTTGCTTCTTCCGCAGGAGGGAGGAAGTCTTTCAGGAGAGATGGGTGCAGGTGATATACTCAGTCTCAATCTCCGCTGCTTTGTCCTCCATCGGTTTGCCAAACAATTGCTCGCCCACACACAGGACATCGAGCAGCATCACCTGGACCTATTGTTCGAGATCAGAGGACTAGAGCCAGGCCTGCCGCCTGGCTCCGATACCAGCAGCCACTACCTTAGCAGATGACTCGAAGCTGTCATATGCTGCGCAAGAAAGGTACTTTGAACAGTCCCCCACTGATTTTAGGAGGGACTGGAATCAGTGGAGGTAATCGCCGGCAAAGCCCACCTGAAAACCTCCGAGCTCCTTCGTGAGGTTGCGAAGGAACATACCTATGTATAGCTGGTAAACCTGGATGCGGCACGCCAGCATAGAGCCTTAGTAGGCCTTATGCCCGAGGGCGTCGAGGGCACGAGATTCCCTACCCGGCGGGACCAAAGAGTGGGTTTTTGAGCTCTTGCTTCCGCATGACGGAATCCACCACCGTCGAGGTATGAGGAAGCTGTGCCTTCCAGAAGCCAGGCCCTCGCTGGACCCTGTATATGGTGTCTAGGTGTTTGCTGACAATGGAGATAGATGCAGGCGACTCCCACATACGGAGGAGGAGCCGGGCTAGGATGGGGCGGACAAGGACTGTGAGGGATTCCCATGGCAGGGCCTCATATTGTAAAATATTGAGTTCCTCCGGACGGGGCTCCTCCTCGGACTGCATGGAAAGCGCTAGGGCTCGAGCCATGTCCTGCTCAAACTCCAGAAAGGTGTCTTTGGGGGGAGACCGCCGTTTCTGAACCAGCAGGGAAGGGTCCAAGGGGAGGTCCCGATGAGCCCGGGATTTGGGGGAAGTGTCCCCTTTGGACTCCCAGCCCGAGTATTCCGAGAAAGACTCAGAGCTAGGCTGCTCAAGCAGAGCCTGTGCCTTGCCCTGGGCTCCCGAGGCCGAAGCCCACCTGGAGCCCAAGGCGCTAGCTCAAGAAGATCTCGCACTCGAAGACCGGGATGGAGATCGAAACCTCTGCCGGGTTCCCTCACGGGGCCCCTGGTTCTCAGGGGCTGTCACTGCAGTCTGTGGAGCCATCACAGGTGTCACCCTCGAGGTCTCAGGGCACATGCCAATGGAGCCTGGCACCAGTGCTTGCTGGGTAGCAAGGAAGGCAGAAACACTGAGCTCCAGTGCCAGCATTTGGGCCTCCCATTCAGAGGTGGGGCCCTGTGACGCCGATGTGACCGGGTCGGGGGTTGAGGAGGAGAGGGGGTCCCCACCAGGACAACCCTTGGGATACTGAGCGCCATCGCCGTAGGCCTCCATATCTGTACAAGGTACCTTTCGAGGCTGCTCCTTTTCCAACTCTTGGGACTGCCGAGGAGGGCTGAGGGACTGAGCGCGAGAATGCGCACGTTTGTTTGGAGCCCCCGACAGGGTCCTTGAGGCCTTCTTCTTCTTCCGCTCCCTTTCAGGGGACCCTTACTCAGAGTGACACCAGGGCCGCGGAGCCCAGAAGCTGAAGGTCAGTGGAGCGAGAAGCTACCGGGGACACCAGGGCCGTCTTGCGGAAAATATCGTCCAGCTTCTGCTTACGGCTCTGGATAGCCTTGGAGGACATCTTTTTACAAAGGGAGCAGAGCTCCGGGTTGTGGTCAGCATCTAGGCACCTAAGACAACAGTTGTGGGTGTCCGTGAGCGACATATTCTTGGAGCATCTGTCACACGTTTTGAAACCGGAGGCCATGGGGGCAAAAAGAATCCCCACGAAGTCAAAGTCCTTCGACTCGGCCAGCGATTGAAAAGGGTGCAAAAACGCGCTGGAGACGAACTCAAGAAAAAATGGAAAAAATGAAAAGCAACAAAGTCCTGGGGCCCGCTGCTAAAGCAAGGGTACTGGAGAAGGTGGGAAGAGGACTGGAAACTTGGAATTAGAGAGAAAAAATTTGAGACTTTTTCCGAGGTACAGGATGTGCGTCCAAAAGGCTACGCAGAAAAAGGGAGACTGATCAAGATGGCACCCTTGGGCAGGAAGGGGACCAAACATGTGTGGTGGCATTCCCAAAGGCTTTCTTTGAAAGCTGGGGAGATGCTCTGCGCGGGCTCCGTCAGTGCCAACATCACCTATATATGAGGACTGACTTCCTGCTTGTTCCTGGAGAAAGAGGGTATGTTTGGGTTGTTCCTTGTACTTGGTATGTGGGTTACATATTTTTAAAGGTCCATACCTTAACTGTTAACAGTTGCTACTGGGAAAATTCTATGCAAAAAAATTAGCAAAATTTTTGAAAATTCTGTACATGGTATTTTAAAATTCTGCATGCTTTATTAGCAAATTTTTGTGCATTTAAAATGCATCATTTATTTATTTTAGGTTTTTCTATACCACGCTCTTTAAAATCAGCTCGATTTACAATTAGAACAAATTTGTACAGTGCAGGCGGCCTCTGCACTGTACTTACAAGGAAAGAGTAGTTACTCACCTGTAACAGGTGTTCTCCAGGAGCAGCAGGAATGAGTCCTCACATACGGGTGATGCCGGCGTCAATGGAGCCCTCGTGTGGAGCATTTCCCCAGCTTTCAAAGAAAGCCTTTGGGAATGCAGTGTGCATGCGCGGTCCCCTTCCTGCCCAAGGGTGCCATCTTGCTCAGTCTGATGACATAGCTAAAAGACAGCAAAAAACAAAATGAAATATATGACTGCAACTCCAAGGGGAGGAGGGAGGGTCGTGAGGACTGATTCCTGCTGCTCCTGGAGAACACTTGTTACAGGTGAGTAACTACTCTTTCTCCAGGACCAAGCAGGAAGTCAGTCCTCACATATGGGACTCCCCAGCTCTAGGCTACCGAGAACCCAAAGCTGAAAAATAAGCTCCCTCTAGAGCCTCAGCATGCGTGATAAGAATCTTCTCTGAGAACGCCCCGGAACGGTAGCCCAACACAAGGGCCGGAGGGTAGGAGTTGCCTAAACCTCAAAGAGATTATGGAGTACCGCCTGTCCGAAAGCACTGTCCCTGCGGGACTCCCTCTCGAGGCAGTAGTGGGCCGCAAAAGTCTGGCTTGAAGACCAAGTAGCGGCCCGGCAGATGTCTGCCAACGGAATAGAGTGGAGATGAGCTACTGACGCAGCCTTCACCCTGACACGGTGGGCCGTGATTCAACCCTGCAAGGAGAGGCCGGCTGCCCTGTACGCCCAGGCGATACAGTCTGCTACCCAAATGGGCAGGGTATGCTTGGAGACAGATAACCCCAGCTTATTAGGGTCAAAAGATACGAAGAGCTGAACAGCCCTTCGATGCCCCTGCGTACGGTCAATATAGAAAGACAACGCCCTCCTACAGTCCAGGGTATGCAAGACCATTTCAGCCCGGCTGGCATATAGCCTTTGAAAAAAGGTCAGAAGAACCACCTCCTGATTGAGGTGGAAGGAGGAGACAATCTTTGGAAGGAACTTAGGATGAGTCCGTAAGACCACCCTGTTCCTATAGAACCGTGTGTACGGTCTATCAGAAACCAGAGCCTGTAGTTTATTTATTTATTTATTTTATTTATTTATTTATTTAGCTGTATTTATATACCGCTTTTCACCGGTTCAAAGCGGTGCTACATAGGGGGGGGGGGGCGGAATTAAGTACAAGGGGGGGCCATCACCGGGGGGGCAACATTGATGATTCTGACATAGGACGGACTTTGGACATAGTACAGACATTGGACATAGACAAAGGCTTTGAGTTAGAGGTTCATTGTGGGTGAACTCGGGGGTTTGTGTCTTTTTCGGTGGGGGTTGAGTTGAAGTATTCCTGGAAAAGGATGGTTTTTAGCTGTTTTCTGAAAGATAGCAAGTTGGTATTGTTTCTGATTTAGGTCGGTAGGGAGTTCCATAAAGATGGAGCACAGAGTTCAAAGGCTCGTCTGCAGGTCCGTTGTGAGCATTTGGTTCTTTTGTGAGGGACGGTGAGGGAAATACTGGAGGCTTGTCTAGTCGATTTGCCGTGGGCTGGGCGAGCCAGTAGGGTGCGAAGGTGGTTGTCCTGTGTTTGATGGATAGCTTTGTGGGTGAGTAGGATGGCTTTGTATTTTGTCCGTGCTTCGAGGGGGAGAATGTGTAGTTCCTTCAGAATTGGGGTGATGTGGTCGGTTTTCTTTGCACTCTGAATGATTCTTGCAGTGGTGTTTAATGCAGTTCGGAGGGGGTTGATGTGTGTGGCTGGAAGTCCATGGTAGATTATGTTGCAGTAGTCCAGATGTGGGAGTGTCATGGCTTGCATCACTGTTCGGAAGTCTTGCTGTTCCAGGAGGGGTTTGAGACGTTGTACTGTTCTTGCCTTGTGAAATATAGATCCGGAGGTTTTAGTGATCTGTTGCTTTAAGGTGAGGGCTTGGTCAATAATAATGCCCAGGTATCTTATCTATGGTTGAATTTGGATGCTCGTAGTTCCTATGTTGAGGTGTGAGGGTGGCGTGAAGTCTGGGTCCTTTGTCACTATGAGGGCTTCGGTTTTCTTTATGTTGATGGTGAGGTTGTTTGTTTGTAACCAGTCAGACACTGCTGTAAAGCACGCCGACAGGTGGGTGTTTGTTGGGTTTGTGGTTGTAATGGAGGCATAGAGCATGATATCGTCAGCGTAGATGTGGAAGCTGATGTTGTGGGTGCGTATGACTGTGCAGAGTGGTTGGAGGTAGATATTGAAGAGCATGGCTGACAGAGTGGATCTTTGAGGCAGCCCGCCCCCACCAACACTCCTGCCCAATCGGGGGTTCACTCACACGCCTGGCCGAGGTAAGAGCCACCAAGAACAACGCCTTCCAGGAAAGGAAGCGTAAATGACAGGTAGCCATCGGCTCAAACGGTGGGCGAGTGAGTTGTTGCAAGACCACATTCAAATCCCACTCAGGGGCTGGTGGACGAATCTGAGGCTTGAGCAAAAGCAGGCCTCTGAAGAAGCGGGCCACCAAGGGGTGGACTGACAGGGACTGGCCCTCCACCGGCAAGTGGTGCGTGGAGAGAGCACTGAGGTGGACCCGAACAGAGTTGGATTTAAGGCCTAGGTCCGACAGGTGAAGCAGATACTGCAGCAGCATTGGTACCAGGCACGAAAACGGATCCTCTTGGCGTTGAGCACACCAGGTGGAGAATCTACGCCACTTGAGGGCATAAGATTTCCGGGTGGATTGTCTCCTAGAGGCCAAAACCACCTCCTCCACTTCCCTAGGTAGAAGTAAGGGGGCTAGAACTACCCTTTCAGCAGCCTGGCCATCAAATGGAGGGACTGGAGGTTGGGGTACTGTAGAGATCCGTGATCCTGAGATAGGAGATCTGGTTGCACCCCCAGAGGGAGTGGGGTGTCCACCGCCAATTGCAGAAGGAGTGGGAACCACGGTTGCCTCGGCCATCTGGGGGCAACCAGGATCAGCGAGGCCCTCTCCCATAGAACCTTGAATAGGGTTCGGGCCACTAGAGGCGTTGGAGGAAACGCGTACAGCAGGCCTGTAGACCAAGAGATTAGGAAGGCATCTGCTGCTATTTTTATTTATTTATTTATTTATTGTTCTTATATACCGCACTCTTTAAAATCAGCGCAGTTTACATAAAACGGTGTGGTGCAATAAGAGCACTTACAATGAACAAGGGGAATAAAACTTGGAGTAACTAGTGGTAACTATATACAACAATTTACAGAGGATGCGGTTGTCTGGAACAGAACCTGGGCAGCTGACGGTTCAGTGGACTGGCAAAGAGATCGATGGTTGGAAGACCCCATTTTAGGAAGATCTGCTGGACCACTAGGGGATTCAACTGCCATTCGTGAGGCTGTAGACTCCTGCTCAACTTGTCTGCCAGGTAATTTTCTTGGCCAGGTAAATAAACTGCCTTGAGAAACATGCTGTGCTTGACTGCAAAGGCACACAGGGCCTGCGCTTCCTGACACAGAAGTCTGGACCCTGTTCCTCCCTGTTTGTTCACATAGAACGTCGCTACTTGGTTGTCCGTCTGAATCAAGACAGACTGGTGAGAGAGGACATGAGAGAAAGTTTGCAGAGCTAATCGAATAGCTCACAACTCCAACAGATTGATCTGCTGTGTGGCCTCCCAAGGGGACCAGAAGCCCTGAGTGCATGCCCCCTGGCAATGTGCACCCCAACCTTGAAGAGAAGCATCGGTCGTCAGCAGCTGTGTGTGTGGTGGTGCCTGGAAGGGCACCCCTTTGATCAAGTTCGGAAGATGCAGCCACCATTGTAGGGAGACTGCTAGTAGTTTGGACACTCTTACTCTGTCTCTTAAGTCTCCTGTGGCCTGTTTCCACTGAGCTCTGAGGCACCATTGAGCAGGCAGCAAATGCAGACGAGCATTTGGATTACATGGAACGTGGATGCCATGTGGCCCAAAAGCCTCAGGAAATGTCTGGCAGAGACCAGAGATCCACTGTGAAACTGGGCCAGAGCCATCAGTCTGTGAGCCCTGTTCCTGGGCAAAGAAGCCATTGCTTGTAAGGTATCCAACCTCGCCCCTATGAACTCTACGTCCTGTGAGGGGAGCAAAGTGGACTTTGCGAAGTTTATGACAAAGCCTAGGTGCTGGAGAAGAGAGACAGTGCGAAGAGTGGCTTGTCTGGCCTCCTGTGGAGATTGACCCCTGATGAGCCAGTCGTCCAGGTATGGAAAGACAAAGATGCCCTGGTCTCTGAGATAGGCTGCCACCACCGCCAGGCTTTTGGTGAAAACCCTGAGTGCGGAGGTTAGGCCAAATGGAAGTACTCTGTACTGGAAATGATTTCCTCCCACTACAAATCTGAGATATTGTCTGTGGTCTGAATGAATGAGGATGTTAGTGTAAGCATCCTTCAGGTCTAAGGAGCATAGCCAATCTCCCTGCTGGAGGTAGGGCAGCAGTATTCCAAGGGTAAGCATCTTGAACTTTTCCCTCTCCAGGAACTTGTTGAGATTTCGCAAGTCTAGGATGTGCCTGAGGCCTCCTGTCCTTTTTGGTACCAGAAAGTACCTTGAATAGAAGCCTTGGCCTCTCAGGTGGTGAGGCACCGGTTCCACCGCCTGCTCCCTGAGAAGACTTGCCAACTCCTGAAGGAGGAGGCTCCTGTGAAGAGGGAGTCTTGGAGGCTCCCCTGGAAAATAGGAGGGGGTAACTGGTTGAAGTGGAGAAAATAGCCCTTTTGGACTATGCTCAGTACCCAGGTATCCCCTGTTATGGCCGACCACCTGTGGGCGTACAGTGTCAGCCGGCCTCCTGTGCTGAGGGGAGCCAACTGAGGAGGAGAGGCTATGCAGTGGGAGTCAAAACCCCGCTCCCTGCTGTGCAGGAGCCGGAGCTGGCGGCTTGGGGGTTTTCTGCCTACGGGGCCCATGTCCCTGCCCCTTGGCCTGCTGATCCTGTTGGGGAGCTGTAGAGGCCTGGAATTGAGGGTAGGATTTGTAGGCAAAGGCCTTCCTCGGGTAAAAGGGCTTTTTCCCCGAGCCCTTCTTCTTCTGAGAAGGGGCAGAAGTCTTCCTGGACAGCCTTGTCCTGGTGAGACTCTCGGTCTCGATTTCTGCAGCCTTTTCAGCCATGGGTTTGCCGAAGAGGTTCTCACCCCGACAAGGGAGATCGACCAACTTGTCCTGGACCCATGGCTCGAGGTCCAATGACTGTAGCCAGGCCTGATGGCGTGCACCGATGCCAGCCGCTGCTACTTGGGCCGAAGCCTCGAAGCCATCATAGGCTGCTCGAGATATAAACTTCAAGCACTCTTGAATCCCTGATGACAAAGCCTTGAACCTCTGCAAAGGTTCCTCAGAGAGGCCAGCAGAGAACCCGGCAATCTCCTTTGCCAGGTCTCGGAGGTACATGCCCATGTACAGCTGGTAAGTCTGGACACGGCAAGCCAGCATAGAGCCCTGGAAGCACTTTCTACCGAGGGCATCCAGGTTCCGGGCCTCCCTGCCGGGGGGGCACCGAAGAGTGCATCTTCTGACTCTTCAGACGATGCATGGCCGATTCCACAACCATGGAGTGGTGCGGTAGCTGTGCCTTCTGGAACCCAGGGCTCTTACGGATTCTATAAATGGAATCGACCCGTTTGCTGAGAACCGGCTCCAAGGCCGGTGTCTCCCACATGTGGAAGAGCAGCCGTTCCAGCATCGGAGGAACCGGTACAGTAAAGGCCTCCTTCGGGGGAGAGTCATACTGGAGGGCCTCGAGCTCTTCGGCTCGAGGCTCCTCCTCGGGATCTGCGGGGAAAGCCAAGGCCTTGGCCATATCCCTCACGAAGTCCGAGAACCGGGTATCCTCGGGGGGGACCTTCTCCGAGGCTCGGACTCTGGTGAGTCCGATGGGACGCACCGCATCCGGAAAGTGTCTGGGGACTCCTCGTCCTCCGTCTCCCACCCTGTCCCCTCCGAGGAGGAATCGAGCGGCTCCGGCCGGGCGGGCACTGATGCTATCCGCCCCGACGCCGAGGGTACCGGCATCGACGACCTCGGCCCCGTATGGGAGGCTGAGAGAGACCTTGGCCGAGGATCAATTCGAGACCGCAGGGACTCGAGGATCGGCTCGGCCTCCGGGGTCGACTTGGACGTCGAGGTCCTGGTGGTCGGGGCAGATGCACTGGTCAGACTGGCGATCAGCACCTGTTGCTGTTCCATGAAGGCAGCCAAGCTGCTCTCCAAGGCCGTCAACCTGAGTCCGAGCTCAGGAGACCCAGCAGCCCCCGACTCAGCCCCCGCCAACGTCGGCTCCCCCGGAGGAGAATCCACGAGGACTACAGCACTCATGTGACTCGGGGACTCCGGCTCCACACAAGGTAATTTGGCAGGCCTCTCCGGCTCCGAGGACCCGGGACAGTGGTCGGGGCTATGCGACCTGGCCCTCGAGGGACTAAGAGTGTCCATCGACACCGCCGTCGCGGGTTTCTTCTTCCTTTTGTGTTCCCGTGAGGGAGACCCCCGCTCAGAGGAGCCCCGACGATGCTCGGGGTCGGACTCCCGAGACGTCGAGGCCTCCGACGAAGTCCTGGCCCGGCCGAATGCGGAGCAGAGAATATCCTTTCTCGCTGATGCTGACGGCTCCTCAACGCCTTCAAGGACATTTTGCCACACGGGCCACAGATCATCGGGTCATGATCGGGCCCGAGGCACCGTAGGCAGCAGTCGTGTGTGTCAGTGAGAGACATCAGTTTCTTACACACGTCACACTTCTTGAACCCGCTGGCAGCCATCGGGGGAAAAAGGGCCCCTGCAAGGTCAAAAGACTGGGCTGCCAGTGAAAAAGAAAAAAAGAGCGAGAACGCTAGTCTCGAAGGACAAAAACTGAAAAAACAGTCTCGGGCTCGATACCAGTGTACCGTGCCCAGGCGGGAAGGGGAACCGGCATCAAACCAGCAAAAAACCATGAAGGAAAATCAACTTTTACTGGGTGACTGGGACACACGTCCGTCGGGCTCCGCGGAAAAAAGAAGACTGAGCAAGATGGCACCCTTGGGCGGGAAGGGGACCGCGCATGTGCGCTGCATTCCCAAAGGCTTTCTTTGAAAGCTGGGGAATTGCTCCGCACGAGGGCTCCGTCGACGTCTACATCACCCGTATGTGAGGACTGACTTCCTGCTTGGTCCTGGAGAACAGGGTTTACAACTTAGCTAACTGGAGTAACTATGTACAGGCTAGTTAGTAGCTGCTACTCAGTTAAATAACTATATACAGGCAAAGCGGTATATAGTTATTTAACTATATACTGCAATCATAATTTCAGTTCATTCCCTCTAGCTGTTTTTGCCCATTTTATTCCTCAATGTGGGGACCAGGCCCATACAGTCTATTTGTCAGTCTAACAAAGCTGGAGCCAAGGCCAATGGAGGTGCCAGGAACAAACAAGGGCTAAGTAACAATTCAAAGCTCCTGTTGGTGGTAGAATGGCAGTTTCCTGCCAGGTCTGAGGGTTGCTCAGCAGATCATCCCCAAGCGGGGATAAAAGGTTCAATGCCCAGCAGTGGGCAGCACATGAAACAGAATAAATGAAAATTACTAAGCACTAAGGCAAGCAACTTTCCTGTGGATCAGAAATCAGCCACTGTGGAACAAGTGAAACCATAATGAAGCAGCTGGAGTGCATCGGCAGCAGGAGAGCAGGGATGGCTAGTAACCATCTGGAAGGACAGTGGCAAGACTCAGGATAAGACACGATTTGAAGCACTACTGAGATAATTTCTTGATAGACAGTCCAAATGTAACTATCAAATACCATGGGTGTGGGGGACATTATAATATGATTAAAGAGCTGTCTATGGTAGACATTGGAGGCTACAGCATCTGACAGAGTAGGATTTTACTCTTTTCCATGCCATATCTAATGCATATTTGGATTATTTCTTACTTTAGAATGGAATAATGCAAGCAGTGCAAGATATGTGTATCCTCCAAATCATGATTTCTGATCATGTGGCAATCATCATGGAAGTTTGTTGGGGTGAAGTAGTTCACCTTCCCTCTGGCTGGAAGTTTAATGCTGCCTTCCTGTTGGAGGATGTGTTTCGGTAGGTTCTCATTAGTGGTATTATAGATTATTGTTAGTAAAATGAGGCCTAGTAGAATTCCCTCAAAGCAGTAGTCCAGTACATAATTATTACATATTCTATTGGGGTCTGCAAAAAAAGAAGACAGGAGATAAAGAAATAACATTTGTGGAGCAGCAGTATGCCCATACTAAGCAGGGTGATTGCAAACATTGCATCGCCTTATATATCAGTACAATGTGGGGTTAGGTAAGTAAGCTGGATAATCATTATTTGCTTGGAAGGTGCACTATTATGAAGAAAGTAACCATAATAGTTACTTACTTGCCCAACACTTGACAGCTCATAGCTGAAGAGAAAGTGATATATCTTGTGTCTGCATACCAAGCGCCTATATGCAGATAAAGCATGGTTACTCACCTGTAAAGGGTGTTCTCCGGAGACAGCAGGAGTCAGTTCTTACATATGGGTGATGTCGGCACCAACGGAGCTCTCACGGAAACATCCGCCCCAGCTTTCAAAGAAAGCCTCTGGGAGATACCACTATGCATGCGCAGTCCCCTTCCCCAACAATTTCAGAATTATAAGAAGCTGTATACTACTGAAATGTACAAACATGAGTTTTTGACCTCACTGGAGCACCCTCTCATTACTGATGCTCAGAGAGCATGCTTAGAAGAGCCTCTAATGGAAACTGAGATTCTGACAGCCATTAAAGCTTTGACCCTCGATAAAGCTCCTGGTCCAGATGCATATTCTCTTGAATGCTACCAGGTTTTGCTGAGACTTTGGCACCCAAGTTTAAGCTGCTTTATTACAGCTTCTTTGATGCCAGCATTAGTATCAAAACAATTGACCCATCTTGCTTATAAATGTAGACTGCTAAAATCTTAGCACAACGGTTAGGCAAGGTGATAGCCACAATTATTCATAGAAATCAAGTGGGATTTATTCCAGGTTGAAGGGTATCATATAATTCTAGATTATTTTGCTATGTCTGTGGTGAAATGCTTGAAGTGGAAAAAGCTTTGGAATAAGTGGAGTGGTCTTTCGTCTTCTGTGAGATGGAGTGGTTTGGATTTGGTGCTCATTTTATACGTATGGTTCGGTTGTTATAAGATGCCCCCAAGGTATAGATGCTCGTTAACTCCCTAGTCTCCAGTCTGTTTGCTCAACAGTGCAGCACCAGGCAAAGTTGCCCCCATGACCCCTACTTTTTGGTCTTGCCTTGGAACCACTAGCATTGGTGATATGACAATATATACTAATTTGCAGAGGATATCGGTTTGTGCCCTTAAGATAAAATCTCAATATATGCTGATGATATCATGTTTTTTTAATACCATCCTTGATCCCTTCCTTGTTGGTTGTTATTGAAAAATTTCTCTCGATTTTCAGGATATAAGATCAATTGGTCTAAGACTGTTGCTCTCCCACTCAATAAGCATGTTTACATGACAGATATTATGCTTTTCCATTTTCAATGGGAGGACAAACAGATTAAATACCTTGGTGTTCTTTTTGCTAGGACATTGCAGGAGACTCTGGGAAAGAATAGTGAATTGTTAACTATCTATCACCTAGGACCTGTGACATTATATTTAACCTGGTGGGGCAGAATGGAAGTGATGAAAATGGTAACTGCAATCCTGGTGGAACTTTAATTGTTGTTTTGTTTTTCCTCAGGACAGGGGTTATATATTTGTTTATTTTTCACCATAGGACTGAACTATTTATGGGCTCTAAAATGTTGATATTTCCAAATTTATTTAGAAGTATGCAGGAAAATAAAAAATTCCTCCAGATGTGTCAGGAGATCTCCACTGGGAGCACTTTCCGCTTAGATTTCCTTGTAAATGTGTTGCTTTGAGCCAGATCTGCTTTTCTAGATGCTAAAAAGTTGGAGCTCTCAGTTTCTGGGTACAAATTTTATATTTTAGAGGTACAATTGACTATTGGCTGTGTTTTCCCCCTTTATTTTCCTTATAATATTTCCTTTAGTTTAGCTAACTTCAGATTTTCTCCTCAATTCCTCCATTTGTATTGTGGACTCTGAAGTACATTATTTCCTCAGAGATTGTAATTCCTTCATTTTTGTTTAATTGCTACAGTTCTTTCCAGTTTCAAGTATTTAACTTGTTTAATTTTTGAAAATTCATTAAATCTAAAGTAAAAAAAAAATAAAATGGTGATTGTGCCTAAGTTGAATTATATACTTTGTATGTTTCCTAAAATCTTTCCTGACCAAATACAGAAATGGCGTGAATCGACTCTTGCTCAATTCTTGTGGAGAAAAAAAGTCTCCTTGCATTGCTTTGTGCAAGTTGAAACTAGTGAGGTTAACTTTCCGAACTTTCAAACTTAAGCCTTTATCCTCACTGGGAATGCTCTCTGATTCATGTAAGATGACTTGGAGGAAAGCTGACTTGGTAGAAACTAGAGAAGGTATTTTTCCTCCCTATACCTCTTAATTTCCAGCCTAGCATGCTTTTACTAAGTCATAAAGAATTTATGGTTGCAATAGGTGTGTCTAGTTCAGCATTTGCTGAGCTGGAGAAAATTCTGAGAGGATGGCAACATACTGATTTGGAAAGCTTCTAAATTCACATTATAAGTAAATTGGTCAGCTGATGGATATGGCAGTCCAAGGGAATTTGGCAATGGTCAACTTATTATTGAATCCCATTTTAAGACCTTTGCAGAGTTGCAAGAATGATACATGTTGCCTTCTAGTCAATTTTTTTGTTTGTCTCAATTAAGATACTCTGTATTGACATCCGACAATCAGATGGCGAATGGGTTTTAGTGAATGTTTCCAAAGAACTGTAACTCAACTAAAGGCAGCTGATGGATATGGCAGTCCAAGGGAATTTGGTAATGGTCAGCTTATTATTGAATCCAATTTTAAGACTTTTGCAGAGCTGCAAGAATACAGGTTGCCTTCTAGTCAATTTTTTTGTTGGTCTCATTTAAGACATTCTATTGATGTCTGACAACTAGATGGCAATTGGGTTTTAGCGAATGTTTCCCAAATTATTGTAACCCAACTGAACACAGTTTTTCATTTTTATCGACTGCTAATCTCTGGGTAAGGTGGCAGCAATAATGGGTTATGGAGTATGGGAGACTGATCTTGGTGAGGTCCTGTTGGATGAACAATGGGAATGATTTTGGGGACGATTAGTCTGTGCATCCTTATCGGCATATATAACTCATTCACAGTTTTTTGCTGCTCATAGAGTGGTATTAACTCTATTAAAGATAGCCAAATTTTCTGTAGAAAGGGATAACTGTTCTTAGTTTTGCGATCGTATCAATCAGGTTTCCTTAACAATTTATGTAACAGAAGTGGCAGGTCTGTGGTATTTGTTTCTTATTGTTGTGTTTTTGTTATATAGATAATATTCAATAAAGAAACTTGAACATAACAATAGAAGCACTGAGGAGCTGAAGAAAAAGTAGAGAGGCATGAGGTGAAACTTCCAGGCCAAGGCAAGCAGCATGACACACACCCATCGAGTCAGGAGTTTATGTATCAAGAGGAGTGCCAGCTGCTTGCCACCCTCAATCAGGGAAGTTAGGCAGCTGGATACCTCCTGACCTACAGAGCGGAGAAGTACATGTCAAAGCCTTATGCTGTGGTGTGTGTGTTTTCTGTTTTGGTTTGCTCTAATTTCCAATGTTTAGAAGTACTCCTAGTTGCTGCAAATTTCTCTGCATCTCTGAACTATGCAGAGTTCCTTGTACATGCATAGGTGAGTCAGGATATGCGCATCTAGCTCTTGCTACAGTCATATGGCTACTGCAGTTCATCTGAGTACCTACTGCATCTCTAGGTCAGATCTCACAGCTCTCCCAGTCTATCCTACAGCACTGGTTTCCACTTTGTTGTAAAAGGCCTCTCTGTTCGAGGAGCAGGGAGAGAAGACTTTAGGGACAGTGTGGGTTTAGCAGCATCCTCCCAAAGCTGTGTGTGGTATTTGTAGTCCTTGCTTCTACTCACTGAAATCAGTGCTACTAGTCCCATAATGACTCGAGACAGGGTAGCCAGTAATGCAGAAATGGCCTTAGATCTCCCTCCTGGAAATGTGTCAGTTGGCAGTTCTGTTCTCCTGCCCTGTGCATTTCTTATCCTTTACTTGCACCATCACACACCATCATACTCTTTATATGCCTGTGAAGGTAAAGGGCTAGGTGGCATTAGGAAAATGGAGCTATTTATGCAGTCTTTATAATATGTGTGACTGGTGGAGTTGATAGGCAGAGCCTAAATAGGACCCTCCCACTATAAGAGCTGAATGGCCTGCTTGGCAGTCAAGACCATGGGTTGCCCATATAATGAAGCAGCTGTCCTACAACCCCTCTATCAGTATAGTCTAATCGGTATAGGACCCCTGCCCATGGTAACTTTACTATGTTTGCCTGTTTTCCACCTGCAGCAGATGGCTGTCCACAGTTGATGAGGAGGTTCCCAAATGCAACCAGGCCTTTCAGCAATTATCCTGGGAGCTTGATGGAAACAGGCCTATGGGGGGGGGGGGGGCAATGAAACATTTTATGCCCATGTGCAGGTCCTAGAGCAGCAAGATGCAGTAAGGCTACAACTAACTATGTTCCCCTGCCAGCTGTTTCTTCCCCTGCTATGAGAGGACCACCTCTAGCTCCTCCTTGTACTAGAGTGATGCCTTTCCGCAGTCTTTTCCAACTTCAGCATGGAGAGCAGATGGACAAGGACTTTGTTGCCACCTCTGAGGCAAGCAGACCTCTTCACAGTTGCTTCTATAGCATAGTACAAGATGTGGAAAGAAGACAGAGTCCATACCAGTGGTGCCACAGTGTGGGCATCCCCACAGAGTATTTATTTTTAATTGAATATTATACATCTTTTTCTGTAATCTGCTGGGAACTGCTAGGATCAGCAGAATATAATTTGATTACATAAAATAAATGTTTATCAAGGAGAGCACTGTAAATAGATAAGTCCACTTAAGCACAAGAAGTGTCTTCGAATCAAGTCACTCCCTGCTGCCAGGACCTGCTTATTGGGGTGCTCTGGCTGTTCTACCAGCATGTGGTCTTCTACCGTTTTGTTTTCTGGTGGCTATGACTTGCCCACCTCCGTAGGAAATTGCCTCTGCACAAGTGCCAAATTGTGTAGCATGCAGAAAGTCATGTATCACAGCTTTACTCCCAATCTCTCCAGGCACCAAAATCTGGTCTTAAGAAGGCCAAAGGTTCTTTCAGTGACAGCTCTTGTTTGTTGGCTTATGAAATTGTTCCTCTGCTTAACTTGAGGGTTCGCTATGGGGGCCATCCGCAGCAATGTTCTTTAGGGATGGCCCCTATCACCTATATGGGTGAAGGAGAGATAAACAATGAATGGGGTAGTAGTGGGTTGGCAGGCTGCTGTGCATTCCTGGGATGTCCCTGCTGGTTGGTCATGTGTTGTGACCTAAGAGTTAGAGACTTTTGTGCAGAAAAAAACAAAACAGTGATGAGATGTGGCATGTGTATGTAGAAGGTGGTACAGTAACTTATCTAGAAACCATCCCTAGTTCATTTAACAACTCTCAAATTTGTCTTATATTCCAGGCTGGGTGAGAATGCAGGAATCATGAGAAGAGACAGAGAAACTGGGGGAAAACATCAGTGAAGTGACCTTTGGCACTACAGACCATCTGCATGTTATGGAGCTGAAGGGTATTTCTGTTATGGTAACTGACCTTGCACAAGGTGGTCTGACTGCTGTCTGTGTGCTATCAGTTCCCCATGGCATTGATAGGAAATGAGCCATCTCACAGAACTCTATCATAATTTATTTAACTTTTTTTTTTATTTATTTAACATTTTTTTATATACCGTCTTTCTACAAATCAAGACGGTTTACATAGAACGTTTCAAAGCAGTGTGTTTCAACTGTTTACAAAGAACAACGAAACGAGGATACATAAGTGAACAATATGAACTAATTATGCACTAATTATAATTTGTCTCTGCAGCACATCCAGAAGAATGCAGCGTGAGGTGGCTAACTGCCTAATGCTCACGGTGACTGCCAGAATGCATTGCAAGCTTCCTTGGTCAAAAAATATAAGGGTTGTGATGACCTTGAGGTGCACTAACATGGTGGGTCCCCTTTGTTTGGCCACCAGCAGGGATGGAAAATAGGTTTTTTTCAAAGCACAGCCTTCTTATTCAAAATTCCTCAGATTCAGAAGCTGGGTCCTGGGCCTGTAAAACCGCTGGAAAGAATGCCTCCCTACTCATCCTCCTCTGTGGACTCTGTCTCCTGTGAGCAAAGGTCTGCAGAAACCACTCACTGATGCCATTCATTCTGTACCAGTTACCTACCACCAATGACACAGTCATACGCACTAACACAGCCACAGAAGACTCCTACCAAACAGACAAACACAGAACAGGGCCAGGCAAAGAAAGGGGAGGGGAAGGAGGACAGAATGAGAGAGGGGAAGGAGGACAGGATTTAAAGGACTGAAGAAAGAAAAGAGAGAGGATAGAACAAGGGATAATAGTGTAATAATCAGGGAACAGTAAGGACAGACTAGATAGGCCATGTGGTCTTTTTCTGTCATCATGTTTCTATGTTTCTATCTCCTCCAACAAACATAAGACAAGTTTCTGGGGGAATCTGTATGTGATTTACAGAAGGTGTAAATGCCAACATTTAAATTTGATGCCTTAATAGATATAGCTAACTGTATCATGTTATCTGCAATGCAGTTGGACGCTAGAAATGCCCCCAACAGTTAATGCAGAGGTTTTGCAGTTATTGCACATTCATTTTAACAGTTAATATATGGTAACTGTCAGACCTTACTGCACTTTAGTAAACCGTTCCTAAAATAATCCTGGTAAGAATAGGCCTACAACAGTCTGCATATCTAACTGTAGAGGGACCATTACTACTGTAGATACTGAAAGATAAAAGATAGCAGAGATATGCCCCCTCTGCTAACTAGGAAGTCTGAAAGTGCATGGTTTCTCTCTGCATGTATATAATTCAACAGGAGACACACAACTAAGTATGTAGCGCCCTCTACGGGTTAGGCAGTTGCCTATATGTAGTGGGCGTACCTCTTTATGTCCCTTATCACCTGAATTCCCAATGCTGAGGCTTCTCAAAAATGTAGTTGTGTGGTAAGAACCAAAACAGCCGAGGGTTTCAGAGGTAACAAGAATTTTATTTTCTACTTAACCATTGAACTTCTTTGTCAACAGTTCAGATATAACCAGAACAAAAATGGGATACTTCTCCATTCAAAAAGGAAAAACAAACTTTACAGCACAGTTCAGGCATTAGCCTTTTCAAACAGCTTGTTTTAAATGAAGCAATATACCTTGCCTTCAGTCAATATCCTGGACATGGTATTCGCACCACATACAGCTCTCGAGCAAAACCACAACATGATGTTGTCTATCATCGACGTCCCCTGGTCTGACCATAAACTTATCTCTTTTCAAATACCCACCAAGGACAGCCAGCAACATAGTACCCGAAAATGCAACAGCACAACGCGAACCTCAACAAGAAACTTCCGCGCATTTGACAGAGTTAATACTCTCGCAAACCCAATCCCTCCTCACCATAACCACATCTGACCCGGAAGAACTAGTCGCCGCATGGAATCTCAACCTCAAGGCTATCTCACAACGTCCACAAAGCAATAACGCATCCAAGAGAATAAGAAATACGGCCCCATGGTTCTCCCAAGAATTGAGAGCGTCTCTAACACAACTACGCAGACTAGAGAAAAAATGGCGCCGATCGCTCTCCACACAGGATTTGACAGCCTACCAACTCCACCTAACAAGGCACAGGGAAGCAATCTCAACAAAAATGAAACAGCACCACACGGACACACTGAAAAGATCTCTGAACAAACCACGGGATCTTTTCAACTTGGTTCAAACCCTTTCTAAAGAACCGACTCCTGAACAACACACGGATATCCAACCACAAAAATTCGCTGACTACCTCCAATCAAAGATCATACAGACTAACAAAATATCAACAGCCTCACTCCAAGACCATACCGGCTTAACCCCCTTATGCAAGTTTTCCACACCATCCAGAAAAAGCATTGAAGATACAATAGCTTCCCTCAATACCTCCACAGCACAAACAGACCCTTGCCCGACTTTTTGGATCAAGGAGCTACGCAAGGAATTTAGTCCATTCATCGCAAAACTGACAAAACATTCCTTTACTACTGGTTCCTTCCCTACAACCCTCAAGCAAACATCAATCAGGCCTTTATTGAAGAACCCTAAACTTGATCCAAAACAAGCCGAGTCGTACAGACCAATAGCTAGTATTCCCATACTAGCAAAGATATTGGAGAAAGAGGTCCAAAGGCAAATTCAGGATCACATAGACTCCTCAGCTCCCTTAGATCATTGCCAACACGGATTTAGAGAGTACCATGGAGTAGAAACACTTCTCACCTTCTTATTCAATAACATATTCACGGGCATTGACAACATCCGACAAGGCTTTGTGCTCATCTTTTTAGACATTGCTGCAGCCTTTGACTCGGTTCATCATGAGATTCTCCTCGGGCGACTGAAAGAAAAGGGAATTTGCAATACCGCGCTTGACTGGTGCAGTTCCTATCTAAATGGCCGATGTCAATATGTTAAATCCGGAGCAGAAGAGTCGAAACAATTCCATCAAACACAAGGTGTGCCGCAAGGTTCCTCATTGTCATCTCTATTATTCAACATATACATGCAGCCCATCTGTAACATCATTAGATCATTTAACGTGAGTTGTCTGATTTATGCGGATGACATCCTCCTATATATGCCATTTTCAACCGTTCAAATGGACCTTACACCTCTTATAGAATGTTTCAATACCATATCGGATTGGCTTCAAGCACAAAACCTACGCATCCAGCACAAGAAAACGGAGGTACTGTTCATCGCTAGAGACCCAGACTTTACCCCACCAACACATATAAAGGTCAAGGAAACAATAAAATACCTGGGGGTCACCCTAGACCGACATCTTGACATGAAATGTCATATAAGCAACATTGTCAAAGCGGTCTATTTTAAAATCTGTTCACTTAGGCATCTGCGCTCCCTACTGGAGCCAGATGATTTCCGGACCATATACCAAGCTCTGATCCTACCGCATTTTGATTTTGCCAACTCCATCTTACAAGGTCTCCCGCAATCCACACTAAGCCCGCTACAATTGGCCATGAATGCTGCAGCAAGGATTCTCCATGGAGCCTCCAGAAGTGACCACGTGACTCCGATTTTAAAACAGCTTCATTGGCTACCTATACACGGAAGGATTATTTTCAAAACATTAATCCTCTCATTCAAGGCAATCAAACGCCTTTCCTCCATGGCACTTACTGAGCTCATCCATACAGTACCCCCCAACAGAGCCAGGAGGTCAACAGCCCTAAATTTACTAACAACCCCGAAGACCTTGACTAAATGCAATAACACAACAGCAAATAGGGCCTTCAGTCTTTACGCACCCAAATGTTGGAATGCACTTCCACCAGACATTCGAGCTATTGCAGACCTGACCCAATTCAGGAAGGCAATCAAATATCACCTCTTCCTCCAATACTACCCAACCAGCGATGAATCTAGATAGCACCACCTAAGAAACACCGTCTTTTTGCAACCCATACTCACAATGTCTCAAATATTCGAAACTGACTCACTATTTATTGTACAATTCAACCCTGTTATAGGAATTTTACCACATGTATATAGCCTACTTCATGTAAATAGTTCATGTATATAGTTCAGCCCCCTGTTATCCAAGTTTATACCCCTGTTCGATGTAAAACCAAACAAAATGTGTGTTTTGGTCAGTTTGTTATATTGTAAACCGCGCTGATGCCGAATAGTGCGGTATATAAGCAACTGTAATAAATAAATAAATAAATAATAAGATTACATTCTTAGGTCCCAGGCTTGGTATAGCACAAATCTGTATCACTCAGGGCTCTGCACAGCACCTTGGCTTCCTGGTTACAAGCTGCTAAACCCGTGTATCATTCCTTTTTAAAGACATTGGCATTCTTCGCTTTCAAGCTGCAAATATTGTCTTTTAACTTCCAGCATTCATAGCCTTCTTTGAGCCTGTCTGACTAGCTCAACATTAGTGCTTCAATTAACCAAATTTCCAGCAGGTCATAAACTTTCCAAAGCTTCTGGCTTTTCACTACTTTTAAAAACCCATACAGCTTTTACTTCTTCTGACTCACACAGTAAGAGCAATCCATTTCAACATCAGAACATACACTTTCTGAAAGGCATTCTTCTACTTCCATACTTTCCTCATTTGGTTCAATTAGCACCTGGCTGGCCTCAGGGTCTCTAACGGCAGGTTTCAACTGCTCCAACAATTTTAAAACCCGTTCCCATTGGGAATCCTCACTACGCTGAGTTGCAGGGAAAGGACATAGGAGATCTTTCTTTTTTAATAAACCTTTTAAAACTTGCAAGGGGCTCACCTTGCTCCCAGCAACCTGTCTTCTCTCAGGCTGTGCCACAGGTAGAACCTTCTCCACAGACTCTCTCACAGAGATTCCTTTTCCTTGCTTTCCACCAGCATTTCCCCCAGAATCAACTCTCCTGCGTTCCAAGCCAGCTGTACCCTTCCTACCAGCTAGGCTGCCTTCAGGGCTTGAGTTGTCTGAATGCTGCATGCAATAAGGATCTCCTTTGAGGCTTCTGATAAAGCACTTTTCTCTTACACGTGTCCTCCTAATCTCCTTACTTCCTGTAGTTTCAAGAGATTCTCTGCTAGTGTCAAGCCTGCTAGGGAACGTCTCCTCCTCAGAGGATTTCCCTCCTGGACTCCGCCCACGGACACGATCTCCTCCTGCTTTCCTTCTTCCTGGTCTCTCTCCTTTCACTCCTCCTCCTCCTTTCGTTCCCCCTTTCGTTCCTCCCTCTCTGGCAGACTCTCCCTGCTTATATGATTGGGGCTGCCCTATAGCCTCAGACTCCACCCTCAGGCTTCCCTCGACACCTTCCCTGGTCACCATGGAGCTAGGGCGTGGCTCACTCTCTACACCTCTGTGCACAGAGTTTTTTTCTTTGGTTAGAGTTTTAACCCTTAAACTCCCTGAACCTTTCTTCTGCCCAGAGGTAAAAGGCTGTTTTCCCACACTTTCTTCGGGCTCTATACCTGTCTCGCCACCACAAGTGATGAGTATGTGTTCGTTCACTGAACTGCAGTGTCCATGGAATGTCATAGGAATGGCACCTAAGCCTTTACACAGCTCCTTCAATGAGGCCAGCTGGATAGGGCTTTGTATTTATAGAGAAGAAACATTAGTATTAAATTAACTCATACAGATACATACTAGGGGTTAAGCACTGCCATTTTGGAAGATGGTGGTACACGTGAACGTCATTCCTACCAGGGTACAGGACACCCTAGGCCACAAGGGATATCTCGGTGGGGACAAAGGGGTAGGGAGGATAAGTATCTGGGGCCCAATTGAGCTAACAAGGATTTTTTAATGGGACTTTTTAAAGTCTCCCTTCCAATCAGTGCATGAGCCAATCCCCACTGACAGGAAGGGAGAAACCTGTATTAAGCCTCTGGCATGGTAACATGGTGGTGGCATGTGTTGTATTTTCTGCCAATGCACATTTTTTAATGCTGTGGTAATTTTCATGCCATTAGCTTACAGCATCAAGACTAAACTTTTATTTCTGTACGCATGTTAGACCACTTGGCACTGAAGTACGGTATACAGTTCTAATGCATGGATTATTCATTCCATCTCCCTCTTTGTATTTCCTCATTCTTTGTACTTCCTACTAACCTTTAACTATAACCTGATTTAATGTCTAGGTACATATTATTTTTAGAGTTTACTACAATTTCAACATAAGAATGTGCTCTATATACTCTGCAATAATTAATAAAACAAAGATCATTTTGCGTCTTTGGAATCATTCCGTCATCAATCAAAATAAATAAATGTCATCTCTTCTTCCTCATCCTCTGACTTCTAGCTGTATTTAATTTAGTTGCTCTTCAGCAACTGGTGTCATCCTATTGTCCATACCATAATCTATCAGCAATTTCTATTCATCATACCTTAAGGGGTTAATTTTATGTCACTAACGTGCATATGTGACATTTTGTATGTATTAAAGGCCTCTTATAATATACCAAAAAAACAACCATCACAAAAGTACAGGCGTTGGCATGTGTACTTTGATGGTAGGCATAGCCAGGGCGCAGTCTGGGCAGAGTGTGGATAGCATTCACAAGTGTGAATGCTGATATAAAATACCTTATGTACTTAACATATCCACACTTGACTTACGTCAGTGGTTCTCAAACTTGGGTCAGAACCCCAAATGGGATCGCATCATCAGTGGATGAGTTCACACAAACATGGCCATTTCCTTCTCTCTGGACTTTCACTGTGATCTATGCCAAGTAGTAGCAGTCAGCATATGGCCAGTGTCCACAGGCTCCTGCTCCCATCTGGATAAGCTTCCTGTTAGACTGGAAACCCATGCCGAGTACTGGGATCTGTAAGCACACAATGCACACTGACACAAAGGACCCTGTGCTGACTGCCACTTTCTACTTTAGGTGAACGGAGGGAGGGGAAGGAGGCTGGAGACCCGCAATGTTGATTTCATCATTAACTTTATTTCATCAGTTGCTAAAATGGGATCAAATTGGATAAAAGTTCAGAAAGGTGAAATTAGACCTTACCTGCTAATTGTCTTTTTTTTTTGAGTCCCTCCAGTCCAATCCTGAAACAATTAGGTTCTCCCCTACCTTCAGCAATTGAGGACTGAGCATATCAGAATTCTGACCTGTCCACACAAGAGCTGCCTCTTCAGCTCCAGGATTCAGTATCCTATTGACAAAGCAGAGAAAGAAGAGCATATCCAAAAACAAAATCTGTGTCTCTCTAGGACCCTAACACATTTCCATGGAGATCACAGAAGCTATATATACCTTAGCTGAATGTTGTCGCAGGGCTGCCCCGTCTATGCCTTAAGAATGTTGGGGTGACCCCAGGCAAAGATTATACTAGGCAGTCAAGGGAATGTAAGTTCACTCGGCGTAGTTGAAAGAAGTGACCTCACAGATTCCAACTACCTAGGAGCACTCATTAATGAGACCAGGTGGAGGGAAAATAAGGCTTTTATTCCCCGGTAAATGCAAAGGTTCAACATAAGAGATAATCATTGAAAACAGAAAGTCCTTTGTGTCAAAAAGGTACCAGTATTTACAATAGTTGCTTAATTGTTGCTTCACAATTAAGGCAGGCTTCACTACCGGAATTCAGTACAAGCAAACAGCAAATAAGTTTCATTAATTCTTCTCCGCTATACAGAGCACACAGACTCTGGAGCTGAGGTTGTGCACAAGTCACATTCCATAAGTTCTGGCAGAGATAAGGGAACAGTATTTGGGTATTCAATTTCCATAGAATCTCCTTCGCTATACTCAGTAGAGGAATATTCACTGTCCCTGTCTGACCCAGACTTGTAGGTTAGGACTCTGGGGTCTGGCTTTCCATAGCCAGGGGTTCTCAAGGCTGCAGGAATTTGATTAAACCAATCTGGTTTCTTTTCCCTCACATAAGGGGCAGAGCCTTTAGGAGCACAGTATTCACAGTCATTGGTTAGTGATTCATACCTGGATTTGGACGGGTTGGAATCAACAGTGCATTCTCTTCCAGCCACTTTCCTTTGGTAGCAGACCCTCTGCCTGCCAGCATTGGATACAGCTGTGCTTCTAGGCAGTTGAGTACAACTTGTCCTGGATTCCCCTCTCTCTCTGGGTAAGAACTCCAGCTGACCATAAAAGTGCTTTCCTTTCTGACCTGGTAAAACTTGATAATAATCCTTCAGAGATTGTAAGCTCTTCTCAGAACCCTTCTCCCTGGTTCTTGGCTTCTGTCTCTCTGTTCTGGATTCAGGCAGACTGTAAGAACAGGGCGTGGCAGACACTCTCACCTTAGAGCTGGCTCTGGCAAACTTCCCTTGTACAGCAGGGTCAGTTTGGGCCTTCTGGCTCCCAGCCTTGTGAAGTCTGTCCCTTCCCAGGTTCTTCTCAGCCTTCTCTGCCTTCTCCTGGTGCTTCCCAGCCTTCTCTGGGTGCTTCTCAGGCTTCTCTCGCTCCTTTCCAGCCTTCTCTGGGTGCTTCCCAGCCTTCTCTGGGTGCTTCCCAGCCTTCTCTGCTTTACAAGCACTCTGTTCTGATTTATAAAGCAAACTCCTTGGGATGACTTCCCGGTTCATTTCCAGGTGCAAGTCATCAGAGTTCCCAGGCTCATTAACTCCCGAATGTCTGTACCTGCTCCCTCTAGCTGTGCCTGGGGGTAATTGCACACCTAGTTCCTTAAAAGAAACAGGATTTCTTTTTAAACACTCATCTATATTGACACATGCCTCATGACAATGTATACTACTAACATGGATACTACTAACATGATAGGACTGCCAGGCGCTGACAACAACCACCTGCCACACACACGCACTTACACAAAAAAGGGCTCCAACTGGCAGAAGTCTTCATAGGAGCCCTTTCCCCCCTGATTCAGCTGGACTCACCACACCTGTATCACAAAGAAAATCCAGGAGGGAATAGGACTGGACTGGAGGGACTCAAGGAAAGAATATTAGCAGGAAAGGTCTAATTTCACCTTCCATATCATCTTTCCAGTCCTGTCCTGAAACAATAGGGATGTACCAGAGCAGTACCTAAGAAAGGGAGGGACCCATGAGTCCTGTTTGGAGCACTGCTGCCCAAAACGTGCGTCCTCTGTTGCTTGCACATGCAGTTGATAATGGTGAGCAAAAGTATGCAGCGACACCCAAGTCGCCACTCCACAGATATCCACTTGCAGAACACAATTATGCTTCACCCAGGAAGCTGCTAGAGCCCAAATTGAATGGGTTCGCAATCTGGCAGGGACAATCCTGCCTCTGGTCACATAAGCAGACACTACAACCTCCTTTATCCAGTGTGCTATGGTAGCCTTGGAGGAGCTTCACCTTTGCAGGGACCCCTAAACAGGATAAACAACCATTGTTTTCCTAAAACGGTTCAGTCACCTTCAGATATATACATAATACCCAGTGCACATCCAATTTGTGAAGCTGCCAGTCCTCCTCAGAGTCTCCCAAACTCAGAAATGCCAGGAGAGACACCACCTGTTTAACATAAAAATCGGACACCTCCTTAGGCAAAAAGGAAGGCATCAGCCGCAACACTACTTTCTCTTTCACGATCAGAAGAAAAGGTTCCCAGCATGACAACACCTGAAACTCCAAAATCTTGCAGGTCAAACATATTGCCACCAGAAAAACAGCCTTCAAGGTGGCATTCCTCAGCGAAGCCCCTGCCAATTGTTCAAACGGAGCCACAACTAGCTCCAACAATATCAAGTTAAGATCCCACGGGGGAACTACTGGATGTACCGGTGAACACATTCGCTTCACTGCTCTTAAGAAACAGACTACATCTGGATGAGTCGCTAGGATCCATTCTTGTATACAGCCACGATAACAGGTGAGGGCCGCTACCTGGTCCTTCAAGGAGTTGAGGGCCAATCCTTTCTCCAGGCCATCCTGCAAGAACCATAAAATATTTGAAACAGATGCTGTAAACAGCAAAAAACTCTGACCACACCAACTCTCAAAAACTCGCCAGATGCGGAGATAAGCCAAATTAGTGGCTGTCTTCCTGGGCTTCAAGAGTGTGGCAGATAACCTTTTTGCATCACCAATGCCAACTCAAGAGTCAGGCCATAAGCAAGAATCGATCCATCTGCGTCATCAAGACTAGACCTTGCTTGAGGAAAGACTCCATCTTACAGTCCTGAAGGTCCTTCAGCACCCCTGTCCCCTTTCACCAGAATTGTGCTCTTTTGTCACAGCAGAGACTAGCGCATCCACCTTGGGTAGTCTAAGAATCTCCTTCTCCTCCTGTGAGATGGGGTAGCGGCGACCCATTGCCTTGCCCCCTTTGAGGCCCGCCTCAGGGACTTCCCACTCTGTTTCAATCATCTTTTTAATCATCCTTATACAGGGAAGTATATCTGGTCTCCTTTGAACCCATGCAATAGGGGATCCTCCAACGGCTCTTCCACCAGTGCTGAAGGAGGAGCAATGTTCAAAGCCGCTAAGGAGTGCTTGATAAGGCCCGCTAAATCCTCCTTATGAAAAACCCTTAACATATTAGTATCCTCACCCTGCGGAATCTCACCTTCTTCCAAGTCCGGGGCCGAAGGATTGCCCCAGAGGGCTGAGGGACTGTCCCCCATATCTTCTGAGGCCTGAGAGCATGGGGAGTAGAATTTCATTCTACTTCTCTTAGCAGGAGGCTCCTCAACTGACAGAGAAGGCTCCTGCAATGCTTCATCTGGCATAATAGAGGTCAGAGTAGGCTGGGCAGAGAGCCTGAAACCTGCTGTTTCTTTAAGAGATAAGCTTTATGCAATGAAAAAATAAAATCTGCTGAAAAAATATCGGGTCCCCATGCTCTACAGCCAGTGGAACAACTTCCGCTGTGCTGAACTCTGCTTTACTTACGGTTTTACAGTCTTTTCCTTCCTCGAGGAAATGGCCGTCTCTTTTAATATGGACACAGTTCCTGCCAAAGCCGTGGGAGTCGCTGACTCTACTCCATCAGCATCTGGCCTCACTCCTGCTTCTTCCATGCCCGCGGTAGCAAAAACACGTTCCAAAACTCTCCCCTTGTCTTAAGCAAATGCAGCAGAAGTCGTTGATCAACAATTCCTGGCTTCCCCCACATCCGACACCACGAGGGGAAGCTGCACACATGTACTCCCCAGGGACCACCTGTCAAACCACACGGAGTGAAGAAGGCTGCCGACAAAACCCTGATCTAACAACCAAGAGACTTACCGACAGATTGATTCAAACAGCACACCAAAACCACTGCGGCAAACAAGGCTCTGCTCCAACACCAGCACAGTAAAGAAGGCCTGTTTTTTTTGGTTTTTTTTTTAAAGTGACAGTACCTAATCAATCGAACAGTTCATGGACTGAGGGAAAGCCCAGATTTCTTTTCATTCAGAGGTGTGGGTATTCAGCTGGGGGGACGGGACCTGGACCACCAGGTATTTAACCCTTTAGGCTCACCAAACCCACTAAAAGGATCCTGGTGGCCTGCAGGCTGCCTCTGCAGTCCGGTCAGTCTTCACTCAACCAGTCCCGACTGAGAAACAATCCAGCTCGAGGCTCCAATTATGCAGGTCTCCTCCTGAGCCTTAATTAAAGTTCCTTTTAACATATAGGTTTTGCTGCTCTTATTTATATTTTGTGGAGAAAAAAAACTCTCTGTAGAATCCCCTATGTTAGGGATGCTCCTTTAACTGCTGAGGACCAAGGATAGTGAACCTTGGAGCTGAAAAGGGAGCTCTTGTGTGTAAAGGTCAGAATTCTCACATGCTCAGTCCTTCAGTGCTGAAGGTAGGGGAGAACCCAATTGTTTCGGGACGAACTGGAGGGATGATAAGGAAGCACTGATTTAAGTGCCTACTTGTCTTTATAAAATAGGCACATTCTAGCTGCCTTAACCTTTCTGCTCTGTTATAAAATGATCCTCTGAAATACTAATATATTCGGTTTCATAGTAACAAGTCTTAGTTACATTGGGGTTTCCTACATTTAAATTGCCCTCTAAAAGCTACAATCAAGTCAGCTGAAATAGGATGGGATGCAGCACAAATAAGAACACTCAGGGACCATGGCTGCCACAGAAAATGTCAAACTGTTGCACACAGCTAAACTTGCATATCATGCTGTTGTTTTAGTTGTTGTTAATTGCTGTTGATTCATTGTTGGCTCATGGCGACCCTCTGGATAGTTGTCCTAAACTGTCTTCAGTCAGGTAGCTCATTGTTAATAGAGTGACATCCATAGCTGCTGTGATTGTATCGATCCATCTCACTGCTGGTCTTCCTTTTTTGCATTAACCTTCAACCTTGCCAAACATGATGTCTTTCTCTAATGATCTCTCTCTTTGCGTGATGTGTCCAGACTATGAAAGTCAAAGTCTTGTCATCTGAGCTTTGAAAGAAAGCTTAGGTTTGATCTCCTCTAGTACTGATTGGTTGGTTTTTCAGGCAGTCCATGGTATACATAATATTCTTTGCCAGCACCATAATTCAAAGGCATTGATTTTCTTCCTATCTTTTTCACTGTCCAACTTTCGCATCCATAGTACATTATTGAAAATGCCATGGCTTGAATGAGTTGAATTTTTGTATGGATAGAGACATCTCTGCTCTTGAAAATCTTGTCTAGGTCCTTCACAGCCATTCTGCCAAGAGCAAAACATTGTCAGACTTCCTGACTGCTTGTCGTTTCTTTATTGATTATTGATCCAAGCAGATTAAAGTCAATTATTTCAATTTCTTCTCCATCAACGATGAGCTTATTGATTTTGCCAGTTGTCAGGATCTTTGTCTTCTTTATGTTAAAGTGCAGGCCCATTTTAAGACTATGTTCCTTGATTTTGAAACGCAAACGTTTCAGATCTTCTTCACTTTCAGCCAGTATTGTGATATCATCAGCATAGCGAAGGTTGTTGATGTCTTCCACCAATCTTCACACCTTGGTTATCTTCATACAGTCCTGCTTCTTTGATTTGTTCTGCATATAAATTAAACAGGTAAGGGGAAAGTATGCAGCCTTGTCATACACCTTTGCTGATTTTAAACCATTCTCTTTCTCCTTGTTTTGTTTGAATTGTTCAGAAAATCAGAAACCTAAAGATCCCGATAATAAAAAAACTCCCAGTGTTAGAAAAAATATTTTTGTCGGAGAAAATTCAACTCAGCGCTATGTATGGTAACAAGGCACCACTGTGATATCTCCTTTTATTAATATGTTAAAATATTACTTAGCTTCAGTAGTAAGTAAGTATCATCTGTATTGCCAAGAAGACTGCAAGAGACAGTCTCTTGCAGTCTTCTTGGCAATACAGATGATACTTACTACTGAAGCTAAGTAATATTTTAACATATTAATAAAAGGAGATATCACAGTGGTGCCTTGTTACCATACATAGCGCTGAGTTGAATTTTCTCTGACAAAAATATTTTTTCTAACACTGGGAGTTTTTTTATTATCGGGATCTTTAGGTTTCTGATTTACTGGTGATTCCGGTTGGGTTCATGTTTGATATACTGTAGCTAATGAATTGTTCAGAAGCAACTGTTGCTTCTAGATCAGTGCAAAGGTTATGAAAGAGAACTATCAGATGTTCTGGTATACCCATACTTCTTAATGTGGTACAAAGTTTCTCATGGTTTATACAGTCAAATGCCTTGCTGTCATCAATAAAACACACATAAATATCCTTTTGGTATTCTTGTCCTTTCAAGGATCTATCTCACATCTGTGATGATCTCTCTTGTTCCTCACCGCTTCCTAAACCCTGTTTGCACTTCAGGCATTTCTCATTCCAGGTAAGAGTAGTTACTCACCTGTAACAGGTGTTCTCCAGGAGCAGCAGGAATCAGTCCTCACATATGGGTGACATCGACATCGATGGAGCCCTCATGTGGAGCATTTCCCCAGCTTTCTAAGAAAGCCTTTGGGAATACACCCACGCATGCGCGGTCCCCTTCCCGCCCAAAGGTGCCATCTTGCTCAGTCAGATGACATAGTGTGGTGATGCGGGTGCAGCACAGCCCTGGGAAAGAGGAAAAAAGGAAGATTTTTTTCATAAAAGGGGGATGGGCTCACCTAAGCACAGGTCCCAAAATGAAAGTAACACTGAAACACACACTTGCAAAGCTAGCCTGAAGCCACACCCGGTCTCCAAGGCAACTGCAGGGAGAGAGAGGGTGGGGCCAGAGAAGGAAGCACGCTGCCAAGCATTTAAACTGCATCAGTCAGCAAGTGAGGGGGAATCCGGGAAGGAGAGGAAACAGCACTGCAGGGCTGAAAGAACTGGGGAATCCAGGAGAAGCAGACAGAACTGCCAAGGCAAGTGGCAGGGCCAGAGAAGGGCAGGAAGAAGCTTGAGAGAGTTTCAGAACTACAGTTCTAACTCAGAGGCAAGCAGCTCAGACTCTGAGCCAGAAACAAAGCCTTTTAGAAAGCCTGACAACGGAAGGGCTTCTACAAGCAAGGTAAACCAGACGGTACCTTTATGTGATTCAATAAGGGGAAGGAAGTCTAATATCTCTGACAGAATTCCAAGGGGAAGAGGGAATGTCCAGTGGGAGAAACTTTTTAAGCTTTTAAAGAAAGTGAAGCTAGAAATCCCTGAACGTGTCCCAGTCCCTGAGCCTTGCAGCACAGAAGAGGAAATGGAGGTTGAGTTTTACAAAGGTGATTCAGATTCCACAGAAGTATCAATGGAATGTGCTTTGTGTATGAGCAATGCTTAGGAAGCATTTTATTGAATACTGTGAAGAAAGCCTAAGAAATATTTATGCCAAGTAAATGCTATTGAGAAGTGCTGGTAAAAGAGAAGCCTCATTTTTAAAGCTGCAATTCTACTAATGCTATGAGAGTGTTAAACAGCCGTTTAGTTTCTATGCTGAGAATCAGAGGGTAATCTCAAGCCTACCTGTAACAGCTGGGAGAAGCTAACAAGGGTAGCTGGACTTTACGTGCAAGCAGTGAATTTAAACTGTGTTTTGCTTGAATGGAAAGGAAACTTGTTCAAAGGCAAAGAGTGAAGAAACTGCTTTGTTAGAGCACGACTGAAGTATATTTTGGAAAAGCTTTTTGTTGGGGAAAATATCCTTCTTTTTCTGTTGATGGTTTGGAGCCTTCTACCAAGGTCTAATTGCTAACTTGCTGATCAAAAGAAATAAAATTTATATACAAATGTTCCTGTGTTGGCCTAATTCCGCTTGGACTGCTTTAATTGCCCCACAACTACACAATAAGGGCCTCAGCTATTAGGCTGAAGCAAGGACACAAGTATTATGGCCCGCCGCCCCTACTAGGCAGCCGCCTAGTGCGGGTGAGGCGCCACAATAGCTAAAAGACAGCACAAAAAACAAAATGAACTATGTACAACTGCAACTCCCAGGGGAGGAGGGAGGGTTGTGAGGACTGATTCCTGCTGCTCCTGGAGAACACCTGTTACAGGTGAGTAACTACTCTTTCTCCAGGGCCAAGCAGGAAGTCAGTCCTCACATATGGGCTACCAAGAACCCAGGCTGAAAAATAGAGCTCCCTCTGTGAAGCCTTAGCATCAGCGAAAGAATTTTACTGAGAAGAGATCCCACCGGTAGCCCAACAAGAGGGCTGGAGGGCAGGAGTTGCCTAAACCTCAAAGAGATTCCGGAGTACTGCCTGACCAAAAGCACTGTCCCTACGGGACTCCCTCTCCAGGCAGTAATGGGCTGCAAAAGTCTGGCTTGAGGACCAAGTTGCAGCCCTACAGATGTCTGCCAATGGTACAGAACGGAGATAAGCTACTGATGCAGCCATCGCCCGGACACGGTGAGCTGTGACTCGACCCTGCAAGGGAAGGTCAGCTGCCCTTTAAGCCAAGGTGATACAGTCCGCCACCCATATGGACAAGGTACGCTTGGAGACAGGCAACCCCAAGTTGTTTGGGTCAAAGGAGATGAAGAGCTGAGTAGGCCTTCTATGACCCTTAGTACGCTCAATGTAGAAAGACAAGGCCCTTCTCCAGTCCAGGGTATGCAGGACTTCCTCAGCCCGGCCGGCATGGGGCCTAGGGAAGAATGTTGGAAGAACCACCTCCTGATTGAGGTGGAAAGAGGAGACTACCTTCGGGAGGAACTTAGGATGAGTCCTAAGGACCACCCTGTACCTATAGAAACGAGTGTATGGCCTGTCACAGACCATGGCTTGCAGTTCACTCACTCGTCTGGCCGAGGTCAGTGCCACTAGGAAAAGAGCCTTCCAAGAAAGGAAGTGGAGAGGACACGTAGCCATCAGCTCTAAAGGAGGGCGAGTAAGCTGCTGCAAGACCACATTCAACTCCCATTCAGGGGCTGGTGGACAGAGAGGAGGCTTTAGCAAGAGCAAACCTCTGAGGAACCGGGACACCAAAGGGTGAACCGATAAAGAGTGCCCTTCCACCTGTGAGTGGTGGGCTGCCAGAGAAGAAAGACTTAAGATCCTGATTAGACAAGTGCAGCAGGTAGTGAAGCACCACTGGCACAGGACAGGAGAAAGGGTTCTCCTGGCGTTTGTCACACCACAGGGAGAACCGTTTCCACTTCAGGGCATAGGTCTTTCTGGTGGATTGCTTCCTAGAGGCCAAGACCACCTCTTCAACTTCCTGAGGCAGGCCCCAGGGAGTCAGCACTACCCTTGCAGCCTCCAGGCCATAAAATTGAGAGTTTTGAGATTGGGGTGCAGAAGGGAACCCTGATCCTGAGAAAGAAGATCGGGTTGCAACCCCAGAGGGAGTGGGGTGTCCACCGTCAGCTGTAAAAGAAGCGGGAACCAGGGCTGCCTCGGCCATCTGGGAGCTACCAATATGACCGAGGCCCTGTCCCTTAGAATCTTGAACAAGGTTCGGGCCACCAGGGGCGTGGGAGGAAACGCATACAGGAGGCCCTTGGACCATGAGATCAGGAAGGCATCCGCTGAGAATCTCGTGTGATGCGGTTGCCTGGAGCAGAACTGAGGCAGCTGCCGATTCAGGGGACTGGCAAAGAGGTCTATGGATGGAAGTCCCCACTTCAGGAAAATGTTCTGAACCACCAAAGGGTGCAGTTGCTATTCGTGAGGCTGCAGAACCCTGCTCAATCTGTCTGCCAGGAAGTTTTCGTGGCCAGGAAGATAGACTGCCCTGATCAGCATATTGTGTTGAAGTGCAAAAGAGCAGAGGGCCTGTGCCTCCTGACACAGGAGCCTGGACCCCGTGCCCCCTTGTTTGTTCACAGAGAACATTGCCACCTGGTTGTTTGTCTGCACCAAGACCGATTGGTGGGCCAGGGTATGAGAGAAGGCCCTGAGGGCTAAGCGTATCGCCCTGAGTTCCAGGAGATTGATTTGTTGCGTGACCTCCCATGGAGACCACAGGCCCTGTGTGCACTTGTCCATACAGTGTGCACCCCAGCCCTGCAAGGAGGCATCGGTTGTGAGTACCACAGTGGAAACAGGTACATGAAAAGGAATTCCCTGTAGAAGGTTGGGGGGGTGTAGCCACCACTGCAGGGAGTTCAGGAAGGGTTTGGACACCCTTACTTTATCTCTTAGGCTTCCTGAAGCCTGCCTCCACTGAGTCCTGAGACACCACTGTGCAGGCCTCATATTCAGGCAGGCATTGTGGGGTCACATGCACTGTTGAAGCCATGTGGCCCAGGAGCCTTAAGCAAAGTCTTGTGGAAACCAGTGGGTTGTCTAGAAACCGGCTGGCCAAGTCCATCAGCCTTTCCGCTCTGTCTTCTGGCAAGTAAGCTTTGGCATGCAGGGAGTCTAACCGTGCTCCTATGAACTCCAGGTTCTGGGAGGGGAGCAAAGTGGACTTTGCGAAGTTTATGACAAAGCCGAGTTGTTGAAGGAGAGAGACAGTACGGAGGGTGGCTTGCCTGGCCTTCTGGAGAGTCTGACCCCTGATGAGCCAGTCGTCCAGGTAGGGGAAGACAAAAATACCCTGGTTTCTCAAGTAGGCCGCCACCACCGCCAGGCACTTTGTGAAGACCCGTGGGGAGGAGGTTAGGCCAAAGGGCAGTACTCGGTACTGAAAATGGTTTCCTCCTACCACGAACCTTAGGTATTTTCTGTGGTCTGGATGAATGAGGATGTGAGTGTACGCATCCTTCAGATCTAAGGAGCATAGCCAATCTCCCTGCTGGAGGTAGGGCAGCAGTGTTCCAAGAGTAAGCATCTTGAACTTTTCCTTGTCCAAGAACTTGCTGAGATTTCTCAAGTCCAGAATGGGCCAGAGACCTCCATTTCTCTTTGGCACAAGAAAGTACCTGGAGTAGAAGCCCTGCCCCAGCAGGTGGGGAGATACAGGCTCTACCGCCCTGTCTTGAAGAAGACCTTGCAGTTCCTGGAGAAGGAGTTCCTGATGCAGAGTAGGCCTTGGAGGCTCCCCTGGAAAGTAGGAGGGGGGTACCTGATTGAAATGGAGCAGATAGCCCTTCTGGACTATGCTCAGTACCCAAGCATCTCCTGTGATGGACGGTCACTGGTGGGCAAACAGGGCCAACCGACCTCCCGTGCTGAGATGGGCCAGCAGAGGTGGAGAGGCTATGCAGTTGGAGTCAAAAAAACCCTCCCTGCTGAGTAGGAACAGGAGCTGGAGGCTTGGGGACTTTCTGCCTACGGGGCCCATGTCCCTGCCCCTTGGCCTGCTGACCCTGCTGGGGAGCTGGGGAGGCCTGATAATGAGGGAAAGGTTTGTAGGCAGAGGACTTCCTCGGGTAAAAGGCCTTTTTCCCCGAGCCCTTCTTCTTATGAGAAGGGGCAGAAGTTTTTCTGGATAACCTTGTCCTTGTCAGAGTCTCAGTCTCGAGCTCAGCGGCCTTTTTGGCCATTGGCTTGCCGAAGAGGTTTTCACCCCAGCATGGGACATCGAACAACTTGTCCTGTACCCATGGCTCGAGGTCTGATGACTGTAGCCATGCCTGGCGTCGAGCACCGATGCCGGCCGCCGCTACTCGGGCCGAAGCCTCTTTCGGACCCGCTACATGGAATCGATCCGCTTGCTCAAAACCGGCGCTGAGGCCGGTGCCTCCCACATTCGGAAGAGGAGCCGTTCCAGCATCGGAGGAACTGGCACAGTAAAGGCCTCCCTCGGGGGAGAGTCATACTGTAGGGCATCGAGCTCTTCGGCTCGAGGCTCCTCCTCGGGATCCGCAGGAACATTCAAAGCCTTGGCCATGTCCCTAACAAACTCTGAGAACCGGGTGTCCTCCAGTGGGGACCTACTCTGGGGCTCGTACTGCAGTGAGTCCAAAGGGACACACCGAGTCTGAAAGGTATCGGGGGACTCCTCGTCCTCCATCTCCCATGCAGACTCATCCGAGGAAGAGTCGAGGGGCTCTGACCAGGTGGGCTCTGGTAACACCTGCCCCGACGCCGGGGCCATCGGCGTCGATGCCCTCAGTCCCAAACGGGAGGTTGAGGGAGACCGTGACCGAGTCAGGACTCGGGCCTTCATGGCTTCGAGAACCGTCTCAGTCTCCGGGGTCGATTTAGACATCGACGTCCCGGTGGTTGGGGCAGATGTACCAGTCAGGCTGATCATCAGCACCCGCTGCTGATCCATGAAGGCAGACAGTCTGCACTCCAAGGCTGTCAGCCTGAGTCCAAGCTCAGGAGACTCAGCAGCCACCGACTCGGGCCCCAGCGGTGCCAGGCCTGACGTCAGCTCCCTGGGAGGAGAGTCCTCGAGGACAACAGGACTTACATGCTCGACGGACTCCAGCTCTACACGAGACACCTTAGTCGGCATCTCCAGCTGCAAAGGCCTGGGGCGGTGGTCAGGGGTCCGAGACCTGGCACTCGAGGAACCAGGGGTATCCTCAGACGCCACCCTCACAAGCTTTCTCTTTCTCTTATGCTCCCGACTTGGGGACCCCCTTTCAGAGGAACCCCAACGAAGCTCGGGGTCAGACTCCCGAGACGTCGAGGCCTCTGACGAGGTCTGGGCCCGACCGGAGGCAGAGTCAGAGAAAATTCTCTCCTTCTGATGCTGCCGGCTTCTGAGTGCCTTAGTGGACATCTTTTCACACGGGACACAGACCTTGGGATCATGGTCCAGCCCGAGGCAACGCAGGCAGCAGTCGTGTGTGTCGGTAAGAGACATGAGCTTCTTACAACAATCACACTTTTTGAAACCACTGGAGGCCATCGGGGAAAAAAGGGCCCCCGCGAGGTCAAAAGACCGGCCCGCCAGGGAAAAAGAAAAAGAGTGCGAACGCGTGCCACGAAGGGCAAAAAACCCGAAAAACAGAGATCGGGTCGATACCGGCGTACCGAACCGAGGCGGGAAGGGGAACTAGCGTCGAACCGGACAAAAAGAGAGCGAAAATCACAAAAAAAAAAATCAAACTTTTCCGGGTGACATGGACTCACATCCATTGGGCTCCACGGAAAAAGAAAGACTGAGCAAGATGTCACCTTTGGGTTGGAAGGGGACCGTGCATGCGTGGGTGTGTTCCCAAAGGCTTTCTTAGAAAGCTGGGGAAATGCTCCGCATGGGGGCTCCATCGACGTCGATGTCACCCATATGTGAGGACTGACTTCCTGCTTGGTCCTGGAGAATGGTTGTAATCTCTATTAAATATTCTTGAGTAGAATCTTGCTGGCAAGTGGGATCAGAGCATTGTGATAATTTCCACAATCAATTGGATCACTTTTCTTCAGTATTGGTATAAGCACAGATCTTTTCCAGTCATTTGGCCATGATGTTGTCTTCCAAATTTCTTGGCAGAGTCTTGTGAGTATGGTAACAGCTGCATCTGATTGCTGTAGTACTTCAATGGGAATGCCATCAATGCCCGGTGCTTTGTATTTTGATAATGCTTTCAATGCTGCTTCGACTTATTCTTTCATCACCAGTGGCTCCTGATCATAAAATACAGGTTGAAATGGCTGTTGGTCCTCTTAATCTTTATAGTATAATGACTGTACATTGTTTTCACCTTTTCTTGATCATCGCAGCATCATTCAACATGAATCCTTGAGCATCTTTTAGCATTCCAATTTGAGGCTGGAATTTTCTCTTTAACTCTCAGAGCTTTAGGAAAGCCAATTTTGTTCTTCCTCTAATAGTTTCTATTGCCTTGCATGCATCACTGCAATACTTCTTGACTCGTCTTTCCGAACATTGGAAATCTCTGAGTACTGTGACTGCCTATCTTTCTTATCTGGCTTTAGCTTCTTTGTGTTTCTGGGCAATTTTCAGAGTTTCTTCAGTCATCCATTTTAGCTGTTTTTGCTTTTTCATCTACAGTATTTTAGAGACTTCTCACTTTCTTCGAGCGCGATTTTCTTGATGTCTGCCCATAACTCTTCTGGCGCTGTCATTTCTATCCAAGGAAATCACTCATATCCCTACAGCTTGGAGAGGTGATGCAGAAAACACAAAGCATTTTTTGGCTCATTCCCATCTCACTTTATTATTTGATATCTTTTTGTGGCAGATCAGTACAGGGTAGAGATTTTCGAGATCGGGATTTCTGCTTTTTATGTCTTGTCCACCATATATTTTGGGTTGGATATACTCATGTGATTACCTTTAGTCAACTGGGATGCTCCATTTATAGCGACAATTAATAGGCCATTAAAAAAGTGGCAGAGGTATATTTCTCAGTTCCTTATATAATCCTCGTTCATCACTAACACAGCAGTGAAATCCGCAAGCTTCTCCTGTATTTACACTCACAAAGATCATTTCACCTGAACAACCAGAATAATGTTGCTGAGCAAACGAATATAAAATAACCTGTGGCAGAAATACAAGAAACCTAAATCAATAAATCCATCAAGTGTCGTAAAATTTAAAAAAACTACAAGGAAAAAAGTAAGTTATTCAAATTAGCTTCTTAAATAAATATTCCAGACCACCATTATCTGAGCTATTATTAAGGATGATGTAATGTTACACTCTTCAGTGCTTCTCCTGTTACCCAAGTTATCTGCACATGGAAAATCTAAAAGATGCCAAGGCATGTTAAGATACTAGACCTCAAGATAGCCAAATCCAAAATAGCCTTTGGGTTTCTACATGCACAGATGTATGCTTTCTAGAACTCATTCTTTTACATTTTCAAAAATAAGTCATATCAAACACGTGAAGTGGCATTTTAGAAAGGGCATCCAAGTGCAATTTGAGACATCTACGGCAGAATGTACAAACACAGACGACATCTATGTTTCAGCCCGATTTTAGAAACGCAAGATGCCCTCGACGTCCCTGCTATGAAACCATGGGGTCAGAATGTCAATCTCAAGCAAAGTTGCCTATGGGGACATCCAGCAGTGTGGGAAAACAAAAACCATGAGCTTCCATTCCCTGTCATGATCAAATTGCAAAATAAAGGGGATATGAGTGTATCTCCTTCTCCACACCCTCCAGACTTCTGCCTGACAAAACGAGCACTTTTCAGATGCCTTTTCATGTCTGGAACAGGTATAACCTTTGACACAGCTTGGGACATCCAGGAAGCTTCTGAACTTGGACGAGGATGTCCAATTTCTTTGGAACACTTTGCTCACACCTACACCATGCCCCTGTTTGGACTTGGATGTCCTCGTGCTGGGGATGTCCACAGACCTGACTTCTAAAACATCTCCGAGGACGTCTCTGTGCTTTGGATGTCTCTATGCTGGATTTCAGACTACAAAGCACAAACAGGGCTTCTAAAATAATCCCCTAAGTAAAATATTTATTTTATTAACTGGTTTTATAGACTGCCTTATCTCAGAGTCAAGGTGATTTACAAGTAACAAGTTGAATAAAACTTAATGTTACAACTTAGCATTAGGGTTAATATGGAATGATAACACATAGAAACATAATACATAACATAACAGAAGCTAAAGTGAAAAATATATGAACAGAATATAATGCAAAAAAACCTGAAAAGTATAAAGAAGAAAGAAAGAACATTTACTACTAAACACAAATTTTTGAAAATCATTCAAAAATGCAAAACTTGGATTTGATGGCATTGGATCAGAAAACAAATATGGGCTCAAGACAACGAACCAAAATTAATGAGACTATCCATAATTTGTCAATGCTGTTTGCTGCACAAAACTGAAAGTATATGGTTAAATATCAATTAGATTCAGAATAAAAAAAAATGTTCCTTTTATAATCAGGGGCGGCCCAAGGGGGGTGCGGGGCCATGTGCGGAGACTCGGTGCGGGGCCTCATTTGCATAAGTGGCCTTATTTGCATAAATATTTGCATAATGTTACCATACACTAACTTTTAGTAAACATGTCTCTTAATGAGGGTATGGATAAAGAAAGACTAAAAGATTTCTACATTACTATAATTCAGTGCCAACCGCCAGGCACATTAGGAACTACTACAAACGCTGCCCATTTAGAACCCATAACAAACCCGCCATATCCTGACAGCATTACCAGGACTCACAAAGCACCATACCCTACCTATCAAAAGGCAACACTGCAAATATTAAACCAATACATTTCAGAGAATACTGGGGAAAGAGAACAAGTGGCAATGTCAAATAGGAATTACATAAACAGAATACCTCAGCTCAGTACACATGCAGAACATAGACCATCATCAAACAAGGAATCACAATTTAGAAACAGGAAGGCAATAATTAAACTGGGAACCCCAAAAGTCAAACTTGGAATGTACAACAACACTGTAGAAATAAAACTATAAATTAATTTCCTCTTGTACCAAACAAAGCGCAGACATTAATGATGCACATTTCCCAGAGCTTTCATATTCCAGTTAATAAATTCAAAATAAAGAGATATCTTTCTACCTTTTGTGCATTTTTTTTCAGTTGCAATTGCTCCAGCCACTTTCTTCTGGTTTCTTCATGTTTTTTGCTAACTCTCCATCGTCTGCTGTCCATTTGTTCTTTCTTCTCTCTTCTAGTTTTTTTTTTCCATTCTCTCTCTCTACATCTGCTTTAACATACTAATCTTTCTCCTCTTGCTCTTTCCTCATTCCTATTTCATCCACACAAATTTTACCCCTCCATCCTCAATCCCCACTTACTCTCCCAATAACCGGCCAATTGTAGATTTTTCATCCCTCCCACACAAAATATTTTTCCCCTCTCCATTTTACTATCCCAGCCCCATCCCATTCTAATCCTCCCCCAACATCAGCTCCCTTCTAGTTCCAGTCTCACCCAGCATCCATTCCCTTCTAGTCCCTGCATCAGCCCATTTCCAGTCCGACCCCCCATCAACCCCTTTCCGGTCCTAGCTCCCCCATCCATTTTCAGTCTGAGTCCCTTCATCAGCTCATTTCCAATCCTAGCCCCCATCAGCCCATTTCTAGTCATTTCCTAGCCCCACCATCAGCCCATGTCAAATCCTAGCTCCCCTCCACTCAGCCCAATTCCAGTCCAAGCCCCCCCCCATGAGCCTACTTCCAGTTCTAGCCCCTCCATGAGTCCATTTCAATTCAAGCCCCCCAACAGCCCATTTCCAGTACCAGTCCTAGCCCCCCATCAACCCACTTCCAGTCCTAACCCCCCATCACCCCATTTTCAGTTTAAAGCCCCCCCTATAACCCATTACCAGTCCTAACCTCCCATCAGCCCACTTCCAGTCTTAACCCCATCAGCCCATTTCCAGTCAGCCCCCCATAGCCCACTGCCAGTCCTAACCCCCCCCCCATCAGCCCACAGCCCATTACCAGTCTTAAAACCACAATCAGCCCACCTCAAGAAGTCCTAACCCCTCCCAATCAGCCCATGTCTTGTCCTATCCACCCCCCAGAGCCCATTATCAGTACTAATCCACCCATAGCCCATTACCAGTCCTAACCCCACCATCCCCACTTTTCCAGACAGCCCCATCAGCCCACAGCCCATTACAAGTCTTAACCCCCCCAGCCCATTACCAGTCCTAACCCCCATCACCCCATTTCCAGACAGCCCCAACAGCCCACAGCCCATTACAAGTCTTAACCCCCCCATAGCCCATTACCAGTCCGGACCCCCTCAACAGCCCCCAGCCCATGACCAGTCCGAACCCCTCCCCCAGCCCATTATCTGTCCTAGCCCCCCAGCCCATTACCAGTCTTAACCCCCCATCACCCCATTTCAAGACAGCCCCCATCAGCCCCCAGCCCATTACCAGTCCTAGCCCCCGCAGCCCCATTACCAGTCTTAACCCCCCCCGCGCAGCCCATTACCAGTCTTAACCCCCACCCCCCCGCAGCCCATTACCAGTCTTAAACCACACACCCCCCAGCCCATTACCAGTCTTAACACACACCCCAGCCCAGCCCAGCAGCCCATTACCAGTCTTAACACCCCCCCAGCCCAGCCAGCCTACCCAAGCCCATTACCAGTCTTAACACCCCCCCAACCCAGCCAGCCCAGCCCAGCACCAGTCTTAACACCCCCTCAACCCAGCCCAGCCCAGCCCAGCATCAGTCTTAAACACCTCCCCAGCCCAGCAAAGCACCAGTCTTAACACCCCCCCAGCCCAGCCCAGCCCCGCCCCAGTCTTAACACCCCCCAGCCCAGCCCAGCCCATCCCAGCCCCAGTCTTAACACCCCCCCCCCAGCCCAGCCCAGCCGAGCCCAGCCCCAGTCTTAACACCCCCCAGCCCAGCCCAGCCCCAGTCTTAACACCACCCCCCCAGCCCAGCCCAGCCCAGCCCCCGCCCCAGTCTTAACACCACCCCCCCCCCAGCCCAGCCCAGCCCCAGTCTTAACACCAGCCCAGCCCCGCCCCAGTCTTAACACCACCCCCCCCAGCCCAGCCCAGCCCAGCCCAGCCCAGCCCCGCCCCAGTCTTAACACCACCCCCCCAGCCCTGCCCAGCCCCAGGCTTACCACCCCCCCAGCCCAGCCCAGCCCAGCCCCAGTCTTAACACCACCCCCCCAGCCCAGCCCAGCCCAGCCCAGCCCAGCACCGCCCCAGTCTTAACACCACCCCCCCCCGCCCAGCCCCAGTCTTAACACCACCCCCCAGCCCAGCCCAGCCCAGCCCAGCCCAACCCCAGTCTTAACACCACCCCCAGCCCAGCCAGCCCAGCCCCGCCCAGCCCCAGTCTTAACACCACCCCCCCAGCCCAGCCCAGCCCCAGTCTTAACACCACCACCCCCCAGCCCAGCCCAGCCCAGCCCCAGTCTTAACACCACCCCCCCCCAGCCCAGCCCAGCCCAGCCCCAGTCTTAACACCACCCCCCCCAGCTCAGCCCAGCCCAGCCCAGCCCCGCCCAGTCTTAACACCACCCCCCCCAGCCCATCCCAGCCCAGCCCAGCACCAGTCATAAGAGCCCCCCCTCTCCAAAAAGGCTTATTGCAAATTTAAAATTTAAAAAAAAAAACTGGCACTGGCTGCTGCCGCTTCCGCCGCGGCAGCGGCAGAATGGAGTGTCCCGCGGGGCCCCCTCTCCTCGCTGAGCCTCTCTGCAAGGGCTTTCAGATTCGCGAAGGGAGAGTGTCCTCCCTCGCGTCTCTGTTAAGCCCGCAGGGGCTAATGGGAAATTTCCTATCAGCCCCTCGCGTCGAAAGGGGCAGATGGGAAATTTCCCATTAGCCCCTGCGGGCTTAACAGAGACGCGAGGGAGACACTCTCCCTTCGCGAATCTGAAAGCCCTTGCAGAGAGGCTCAGCGAGGAGAGGGGGCCCCGCGGGACACTCCATTTTGCCGCGGAGGCCGCGGCAGCAGCCAGAGCCAGCTTTTTTTTTTTTTTAAATATAATTTTTTTAAAAAAAGCAGAATGTTCTTTGCGCGGGGCCCCCTGAAACGCGGGGCCCTGTGCAAAGAACATTCTTGCTCAATGGACAGGCCGGCCCTGTTTATAATACATAACTACTAAAAAAACTGGTTGCATACAGAGAGGAATTACTGCAGAAGGGAGGAGTTACTAATGCCACTGTACAAATTGCTGGTGGGGCCTCACTTGGAGTTTTGTGTTTGGTTTTGGAGACCATATCTTGCAAAGGATATAGAGGGACTGGAAAAGGTTCAAAGTAGGGTGACCAAAGTGATTTGGAGCCTGTGTAAGACGACATACAAGAGGAGACTTGAAGACCTAAATATGTACACTCTAGAGGAGAGGAGGGACAGGGGAGATATGATTCAGACCTTTAAATAAATGAACAAACCTCTTCCAAAGACGGGGAAACTGTAAAACTAGAGGGCATAACATGAGGCTGCAGGGGGTAAACTGAAAGGCAGTGTCAGGAGATACTTTTTCACTGAAGGGGTGGTGGATGCTTGGAATGCCCTCCCGATGGAAGTGGTGGGGGCAAATACAGTGACAGAATTCAAAATGGCACGGGACAGACACAGTGGATCCCTTTATAGCAACAGGATAAAACTAAAATAAACATAACTCTTATATTTCATCAAATAGGGGTGGCCTACATGGAGCGATTGGTACATCCTTAAACAAAAGCATGCGGAGCGGCAACCTGCATGGAGCGGCAGGTGCACCTGCTCTTGCTGCTTTGCTGGGCAGATTAGATGGACCATACTGGTCTTTATCTGCCGTCATATACTATGTTACTATGTAGTTAAAAAAGATAATTCCCTACAATAAAGCAGATGCTTTCTATCCTCTTTCCGGTGCATATCTTTCTCTGGTATGAAAATGATATAGGGGTCATTTTAGAAGATTCTAGATATGTAAATAGCAGCATTTACATGTCTAGATTACATAACCATGCAGAGACTTTGGAAACCCATTATTTGCATGTGTAAAACTCCAGGGATACAGCAATATTAAGGCAGAGTGGTGGGGTCATGGTTTTGGCATGACTAAGAAATAGACATGGACTTCCCATTTTAGACTGGGAAGCCACGTGTAAAGTACATCGGTTTTTACACCTACCTCAAGGCACATACAAGTACCAGCCTGAAGGAGCAGCTGGACAGGCCAACATAACCCCTCCCATGAACCCCCCCCCCCCCCAACATTACTAGTATCCCTTCCCTGAAACTCCCCTGATATGATCACTACCTTTCCTGAACCCTCCTGACACATGCACTACTTCCCCAAAACCACCTGATGAAAGCAGCCCACCTCCATGAATACCCTCACTCCCAACTCTCATCCATGTATTACTAGGGATCTCCCTGGTGTCCAATGGAGGGTATTTATTTTATTTTATTTATTTAGACAGTTTTGTATACCGCCTTATCCTTCAATCAAAGCGGTCACAACACAATTGGGGGATACATTTAACACGCGGGGATATGAGACACATACACTAATACTTACAGGGAACATGGGCAATGGAGGGTTAAGTGGCTTGCCCAAGACCACAAGGAGCATCTGTGGGACTTGTGGTCTGTGGACTGTAGGAGCGATCCCCAGTTGCTCCTGCTCCATCTAGCATCAGGTTCAAAATGGTACCTGCCAACTCGTAGCAATAGTCTTGTGGTACTTTCTTTTGGGGTCAAGCTGCCAAATAAAGTAGGGTGGGGATTACTGTGTTTGGGAAGGGTAGCACTAATGATGGAAGTAGTATGGGAATGGTAGTGCTCATTTTGGAGGAGGGGTCTGAGAGTGCTGTAGGAGGTACTGCACATGTTAGGGGGTGCGGGAAGAGTCTTTCTTTGTCGGGAAGTGCTGAGATGGAGAAGGTCAATGCTGTTAAGAGCAGCTATTTTAAAAAGTTGCAGATGTGGAAATTTGGAAAAAATAGGATACTTTTTATCTCATGTGCAGCTTTTTTAAATCGCTGCACCCGCTGGATGTGCCAGCAAACACCCACACAATCCTGCATGTCCTTAAGAGTGTTTAGAAAAGACTCGAAGTTTGGCAGAGCTTTCTGTAAAATACCAGGGGATGTGTGCACATCCCAACCTGAACATTTCAAGTCTCATCTCAACGTGCTATGTAAAATGGGTCTTCACACTAGCAAATAAAGACATATACTATCATTTTGATCTGGGAAGAAAAGACCAAGGCTTTAATAATGTACACTAATCTGCAATACAACACATTCGATTGACTTCATGTGACACAGCCACTGCTGAAGTAAAGTAGTAACTGCAAGAAAAGCATGGCCAGTTCCACTGATGCCTGTGATGTCTGACTTTCAAGAAAGAAATAAGAGAGGCACCCAAACCCATAGTTTGATAATCCCTTGTTAAAAGTCTTTTTCTGGGTACAGGGTAGAAAACTGCCATGCCCTTGGTCACATGGACAATTACAATTTGATGCCTAGTGCCTGCTATCAAGAATGGCTCCACAAGCTGAAGCAGTATCTGCTATAGGAATGGCACAGTAGAGGAGGTATGGCTAAGATCCCAGGGAGACACCTGCCATCAGACTCATGCTGTGGAAGTGCCAGTATTGAACCCACCACTACTGCACAATCTGCTCTGAGAAAAAAATTGCCAATGCAAGCTGAAGAGGACGACGGGCCAAGTTCACTGCCAGTAGAGCACTTTGCAAGTAGGTTGAAAGTAGTGGATAGGCTCAGGACTGGATTTATGATATTGGCGCCCATAGGCTGGACCAGAGAGTGGTAAAAAGAAGAGGTTTCTCCCCCAGAGATCATAAGATATAATCTTAAATCAAGTGATATCTGATGCCTGTTTAGCCCAGGTATTTGGTGCCTGCAAAATCTGGCACCCTAGACAGTTGCATATGCCTAAATTCAGGCTTGGAGAGGCTACTTGTCTTGTCTTTATGTCTCAACTAGCTTGTAAACTCCTTGGAATAGGGACTGGACTCTTATGCATACTTATATTACACTGCATGTATCTTGTAGCACTAAAGGAATGAAGTTGGAAAGGGCAGAGAGGAGGCTGGAAAGAAGGATGGGGTAAGCAGCTGGAGAAGAAAGAAGACAAGAAAATAAAAGGAAAAAAATTCCCCACCAAACCAACTGAGCAAACAAAGTAAAATCAGCTGAGAATGAAAGAAAAAAATAAAGCATTAAAAACGACAAAAAGATTACGAAAAACAAAAACAAAAATAGAGTACATTAGAAGGAACAAAAGTAGTTTCCCCTGGCAATTAAACATTTTAGCTGGTGCCCCCATTTTCTAAATACTTTTCCCAAGGCCAAACCCACAGCTGGTTGAAGGTGCTGGCACCCTGGGGAAACCTCAGGCTTTATACACACACACACACACACACACACACACACACACACACGACTGTCAAAATCTATTGTTTAACTTTGAATGCCCTGCTCTTTGCTGCAATGCGCTAACCATTAGCATGGGGCTCTGCAGTAAAATCTTGCACCAACCCCTTAGCATGCTAACCTTCATGCAGTGGTGAGACTGTCCATATTCTGCACCTAACCTGCCCAGTCCATGCCCCATAGCATGCTAAGGGGTTGGTGCAAGATTTTACTGCAGAGCCCCATGCTAATTGTTAGCGCATCGCACTTAGCATGTGTTAAACCCTGCACTAAACCTTTTGCCTTACATAAGATCAGCAAGTACACTGTGTCTCCACATGATTGGTCAGGGCCTGTGTCTGAGGTTAAAATTAGCAAATCCAAAGATGTCCTTTGAGTACTATTCATTTGCATGAAGGCCCATGATAGTGGTCATAGATCTCATGACTCATGGAATTTATAGCTGGTCTAGTAAAGCTCATGAGGGTACTCGGCCCCATTAATGCATGTCTCGTTTAGTGTCAATGAACATTTATGAGGTCAGGTGCCATAGAAGATCAATATATCAAAGACTGTGTTTTAATGCACAAGCAGAGATGGAAAAGTTAGGGCTGGGTTAGTGGGGGCGACAGTGGTGCAAGCTGACCACAATCGTTGCCCTTACTCTTGGTTCACATACCGCCTCACGGAGTCACGGTTAAGTGCACCCGTGTTCCAGTTAGCATAGTGATGCACAGCTGCAGCAACAGCATGTTAAGTGCAGAAGGACATGCTGCTCATGTTTCCAACAGATAGTGCAGCCCACCACACTAATTCAGGATCCTGATCATGCATAAATGGCGCACCCATTAGTAAGCATGGTCCTGAGAAAAAAGAAATGCTTGCAAATGCTGTTTCTCTGAAGAGGTGCTGTGATCTCTCCCTCTCTTACATCTATTTCCACCTGCGTGCCTAAGAACATAAGATATGCCATACTGGGTCAGACCAAGGTCCATCAAGCCCAGTATCCTGTTTCCAACAGTGGCCAATCTAGGTCATACGTACCTAGCAGTATCCCCAAAAGACAAAGGTTCCACAATGCTTGTACTGGGTCAAGCATTGATATCCTGGGTCCCTTTTTAATAATGGTTTATGGACCTTTCCTCCAGGAACTTGTCCAAACCTTTTTTAAACCCAGCTACACTAATAGCCTTTACTACATCCTCCGGTAACAAATTCCAGAGTTTGATTACACGTTGAGTGAAAAAATATTTTCTCTTATTAGTCTTAAATAGTTTACCCTGTAGCTTCATTGCATGTCCCCTAGTCTTTCTATATTCTGATAGTGTAAACAATTGATCTACATTTACCCGTTCCACTCCATTCATTAATTTATAGACCTCTATCATATCTCCCCTCAGCCGTCTCTTTTCCAGGTTGAAGAGCCCTAACCTTTGTAGCCTCTCTTCATAGGAGTAGCCTTCCATCCCCTTTACCATTTTGGTGGCCCTTTTCTGTACCTTTTCTAATAACGCTATATCCTTTTTAAGATACGGCGACCAGAATTGCACACAATATTCAAGGTGCGGTCGTGCCCTCCAAACCTAAGTGCCTTCCAAACCTTGACTCACAGTGAGACCTCCTTCTACTTGAAGCTGGCTATCATTCTCTGTCTCTCACCCCTACAAAGTGAATAATTCTAAGTAACACAAATCTCTACAAGCAATCAACGCGGAAGTGCAGTATCAATATTTATTGCCTTTCTTAGTAATAGCAAAAACAAATATGCACAAGCTAGCTGGTTATAACGTGGGAATTTAGAGAATGATTGTACTATTGTCATCTCTGATTTAATTTAAGTAATAAACCTAGGCTGTTATTTATATAAATCGATTATCCTCCTGAACTGGAATAAATCCCAATTCGGAACATGCGGAACAATAATTCATGTGTCTGAAGCAATATCTTAGATTTGTGGATTATGTAACTGGAGGAGGTGTGCTCCTGGTATATCAGAGTGCATATCTCCACATGCTAATTATGTATATGGCAATGATTCCCCTATAGTTTGGAGGTTCCACTGAGATATCTGGCATTTAGACAATGACTTAAGTATTACTTATTAAATCTAAGACTGGACTGTGATTCTAGATGGCATTGAATGAGGAGATAGAGAAAAGCTGTTTTTAACAGGGTCATGTCCTTGCACACAGAATAGCAAGACAGTATAGAACACATTTGCAAGCTTTGTTCGTCACAGGCGTAGAGCAACTGACCCAACCACTCAGCGCGTATAGTATGATGCTTAAGAAGCTGGCAAGAACGAACAAATTAACCTTGCAAATTAGTGCTGAATGGGCAACATTATTGTATGTTCACAAACAAAAACTGTATGCGAATTTACAAGCAATAACTATATTGCAGCAAGAAGGAGAGCAGGAACTTAACAATGCCCAGGAACAATTAGAATTAGTAGACTAGGGGAGGAGATGGCACATTTAGAAACCCAAGGAAAAAAAATCGTACAGAAGGGTTAGCTACATCACAACCAAAGCAGGAAGCCACAAACCCGGAGACAGCAGAGAGAGAAATGAAGTTACTCACTGATGAATGTGACAGGTTATATACAATGTCAACAACTGATATCACAAGTTTTAAGCAGGAAGGAATTAGTTGACTAGCAGACCACTTGAATTACACCAGCAGAGGCAGGGATTATTAGACAAAAATAAGCTGAAACAAGACAATGTCCAATTAAAACATTAACTAGCTCATTCTTTACGACACTGCCAAGCAACCAAGAAAGAGAGGGCTACTTTAAAAGCAGATATTTATAAATTACTCCAGGAGCAAAGGGATTAGGTTAAAAACATTCATAGCCTTGTGCAATCACAAGCTAACAAAACCAGAGACTAAACACATGAGAATGAAAGATTGCATGGCAGAGTTACTACATTAAAGGTGTGACTCAGATCCACAGCCCCCACCCTTTGGGATACTCTTCCTGTTAAAGGAATGGAGAATAAAACAAAGGATATTATAATGCCTCTGTCTCGTTCCTTGGTGCGACCGTACCTTGAATATTGTGTGCAGTTCTAGTTGCTGTATCTTAAAAAGGATTAGCCTAGTGGTTAGAGCAATTGCCTAGTACCCAGAAGACCAAGGGTTCAATTCCCACTGGCACTCCCTGTGACCTTGGGCAAGTCACTTTACCCTCCATTGCCTCGGAAGAAAAAGCCTGGCAATCTATTTCTGGTGATGCACTGCTAAGAAAACCCAGAGGCAGCTAGGTCACCAGGAGTTAGCACTGACTTGATGGCAGAAAAAAGAAAAGCTAATGAAAATACCAGCCAGAGAGATTTGGCCTTACTTTCAATGGTTATTCTGATCTACAAATATTACCAATCAAAAGTGTGGAGGTCTAGCCTACTGGTGGGTGCAATGTCTCCATGGTCAAAGGTCCTGTGTTTTGAGTCTTGAAGGACTACAAAAGGGGACTGCTACTTCTGGAGAGAGATTTGCAATTGCAAGTATTACTTCTGAGATTTTTTTCTAAATCTTGGGGAAAAATGAATTCTTTAGATTAAAGCTGATTAATCTGTGAACACAGTGTATTTATTAAATCAGTCAGAGGGTAGTAGCAGCAAAGAGTTTTCAGTTTAGATTTAAAACACAGAAGAGAGCTTTCTGGTTAGATTTAGAACCCAGCAGAGAGCTTCCAGTTTAAATTTAATAGTCAGGGCCTAGTTTAGATTTAACACTCAGAAGAGAGCTTTCTGGTTAGATTTAGAACCCAAGTCTCACTCTATCCAAACAAGGGCTGTGGGACTCCCCCTGGTGACTGGTCACAGATTAACTTAGAAGCAAAGAACAGGGTACTGTGTAGCAGCCAGTTAGAAAAGGTGACGGCAAAAGCTAGAAGGAAGCTTGGGTGCATACAGAGAGGAATGGCTAGCAGAAAAAAGGAGGTGATAGTGCCTCTGTATAAGTCTTTGGTGCGACCTCATTTGGAGTATAGTGTGCAATTCTGGAGATCGCACCTTCAAAAGGATGTAAACAGGATGGAATCGGTGCAGAGGGTGGTTACTAAAATGGTTAGTGGTCTTCGTTATAAAGCATATGAGGACAGACTTAAGGATCTTAATATGTTTACCTTAGAGGAAAGGCGGGATAGAGGTGATATGATTGAGATGTTTAAATACCTCTGTGGCATAAATGTTCAGGGGGAGAGCCTCTTTCAATTGAAAGCAAGTTCTGCTACAAGGGGACATGGGATGAGGGTGAAGGGGGATAGATTCAGGAGTGATTTGCGGAAATATTTCTTTAAGGAAAGAGTGTTGGATCTGTGGAATAGTCTCCCAGTGGAGGTGGTAGAGATGAGGACAGTGACTGAATTCAAAAAAAGCATGGGACAAACACAGAGGATCTCTAAAGGAAAAAAGGGGACTGTTGTAGTTGTTGATATGGAAGGACAGACTAGGAAGGCCATATGGTCTTTTTCTGTCGTCATATTTCTATGTTTCTCTTTCAATTACCCCGGTATTGACTGGGTCAGTGTCATGGCAGGACATGCTAGGGAGATTAACTTCTCAGATGAAATAAATGACTGCTTCTTGGAGCAGCTGGTTCATGAACAGACCAGAGGGGAAGCCATTTTGGATTTAGTCCATAGTGGAACACCAGATCTGGTGCAAGAGATAAGGGTGCTGGGGCCACTTGGCAATAGTGATCATAGCATGATCGCATTTGATTTAATTAATGGAGGAGGGATGGTAAGGAAATCCAAGTACTACCTTTTAACTTTCGAAAGGGAGACTATAATAAAATGAGGTAAATAGCTAAGAAAAAACTAAAAGGAGCAGTTGCAAAGGTTAAAGACTTACATCAAGCTTGGGAGTTGTTTAAAAATACTATCTTGGAAGCCCAGACCAGCTGTATTCCACGCTTTAAGAAGAGTGGAAGGAAGTCCAAAAAACTGCCAGCATGGTTTAAAGCTGAGGTCAGAGAGGCTGTTGTTGCCAAAAAAGCATCTTTCAGGAAATGTAAAAAAGAGCCAAATGATGAAAACTGGAAACAGCACAAGCACTGGAAAGTTAAATGCAAGGTATTGATAAGGCAGGCAAAGAGAGAATTTGAGAAGAAACTTGCTGTGGAAACAAAAACACATAATAAAGGCTTTTTCAAGAACATTCATAGCAAAAAACCTGTGAGAGAATCAGTTGGACCATTAGATAATAGAGGGGACAAGGCTATAGCGGAGAGACTGAATGAATTCTTTGCTTCAGTCTTTACTGAGGAAGATGTAGGGATGTTACCCATGACTGAAGTGGTATTTAAAGGTGATACTGCGGAAGAATTGAAAGAAATATCGCTACACCGGGAAGATGTATTACAACTATTTGATCAACTGAAGATTAGCAAATCACCTGGACCTGATGGTATACATCCAAGAGTGTTGAAAGAACTGAAATATGACATTGCAGACCTGCTATTAGTAATCTGTGAACTTATTATTTATTTATTATTTATTACAGGCTCTTATATACCGCTCTATTCAGCATCAGCGCGGTTTACAATATAACAACATACCATAATGAACAAACTGTTTGGTTTTACAGAGAACAAGGTCAGAGAACTTGGATAAAACATGGGAAGTCATTACTACTGCAACTATTTACAAAAGTATTTACAAGTATACATGACAGGATTTGTTCTTAGTTTGGGTAGTGATCAAGATTGGCTAGTTGTTTAAGTAATAATGGGGGAAGAGGTGGGATTTGAGTGCCTTTCTAAAAAGTGATAGATCAGTGATAGCACGAATTTCTGGGGTAGAGCATTCCAGCATTTAGGGGCATAGAATCTGAAAGCCCTGTTGGATGTCACTGATAGGCATTTTGTCGCTGCTTTAGGGATGATTAGAATATTTGTTGATATCGTTCTCCTGGATCTGTTGGGTGGAGCGGCCTGAATGAGGTCTATTAGAGAGGAGGAGGTGATGCTTTTAGTGGCCTTAAAGGTTAGTAATAATGTTTTGAACAATATTCTGCCATGTATGGGGAGCCAGTGGAGTTGCTCTAGGATGGGTGTTACATGGTCCCTTCTTGATGCTCCGTAGAGGACTCTAGCAGCGGTGTTCATGGCGAGTTGCAGAGGGTTTAATGTGGAGTGTGGGAGGCCTTGAAGAATGGCATTGGCATAGTCAAGGTGTGGTAAGGTTAAGGCTTGAAATATAGTTCGGAAGTCATCAAGATCAAGCAGGGGGCGAAGATGTCGAAGAGTCCGGATCTTGAGGTAGATTGCCCTGACTACGTTGGATATGTGTAGTTTCAGATCCATGCGTTGGTCAAAAGTGACTCCAAGGTAACGAATGGAAGGTTTTGATTGGAGCTCGGCTTCTTTCACCTTTATATGGGATGGGGGGGAGAAAAGTGGGTCCCTGGTGATGAAGAGAACCTCGGTCTTTTTATGTTGAATTCGGAGGTTCTGGGATTGCAGCCATTCGGATACTGCATCAAAACATTTAGCTAGCGGGGAAAGGTCCATGTGAACTGTGGAGAAAGGCATGTATAGGAGGATGTCATCTGCGTATATCAAGCATTCAACCTTGAAGGACTTGATGATATTGCAAACCGGTTGTATGTATAGTATTGAAAAAGAGTGAGGATAGGGATGATCCTTGCGGTACGCCTTGCTTTTGGTGGTAAGGTGTAGATGTTGCGGTCCCCTGAGGTAACGTACTGCCATCTCTGATCGAGGTATGACTTGCACCACTCTAGGGCAGTGTTATTGATGCCTTTTCTTTTAGGTCGCGCGCTATTAACAGATCGTGATGTACAGAGTCCAAAAGCCGCAGCAATGTCTAAGAAGATGAGAGCAAAGCCTTGGCGGATGTTATCAATGCCTGTGATGATGTTGTTGCAGAGAGTGGTAAGGAGGGTTTCAACAACCGTGGAACTCTCTGAAGCCATGTTGGCAGTGGTCCAGAGGGGAGACGGTGTCATGTGGTCCTGTAACTGTCTTTGAGCTTCCTTTTCAATTATTTTCGCTAGTAGGGGTATGCTAGCTATGGGTCTATAAGATTCAACCTTTTGTGGGTCGAGTTTATGGTTTTTTCAAGAGGGGTCTTATGGATGTTCTCTTGAGAGCTGGTGGGAAGGAGCCGGTTGTAAAGGATAAATTCATCATTTTAGTGATGATGGGGCTGAGATCTTGGCGTAGTTCCTTTATCCAGTGGGCTGGGCAAGGGTCAGTTTGTGGCAGTAGTCGTGTTAAGAGCAGCGATGGTGTCCTCAACATGTTTTCTGGATGGTGTGGAGAACATGGATAGGTTTGATATGCATATGGTGACTTGAGAAGAGATAGTTGCAATGTTGTTGGTTTGAAGCAACTTGGATTGCAGGAAATCGGCGAAAGCTTGGGGATGAATGGGTTCAGGATGTTTTGGTGAAGGTTCTTTAGATAAGGTTTTGACTAAGTTGAAAAGATCGCTATCACTAAAATCAACTGTAATACCTGAAGATTGGAGGATCGCCAATGTAACACCTATTTTTAAAAAGGTTTCCAGGGGTGTTCCGGGAAACTACAGACATCAGTACCGGGAAAAACGGTAGAAACCATCATAAAGAACAAAATTACTCAACATGTAGATAGTCATGGCTTAATGGGAAACAGCCAACATGGCTTTAGACAAGGAAGATCTTCTCTTACTAATCTGTTATGTTTTTTTGAAGGTGTCAATAAACAGGTAGACAAAGGTGAGTCAGTTGATATAGTGTATCTGGACTTTCAGAAAGCCTTTGACAGAGACTTTTGGCAAAACTAAAAAGTCATGGGTTAGGAGGTGATGTACTATTGTAGATCAGGACTGGTTAAAAGACAGAAAGCAGAGGGTAGGGCTAAATGGACAAATTTCCCAATGGAAAAAGGTGAATAGTGGAGTACCCCAGGGATCTGTGCTGGGTCCGCTGCTTTTTGACATATTCATAAATGACCCGGAAAAGGGAATAATGAGTGAGGTTATCAAATTTGCAGATGACACAAAACTATTTAAAGTTGTCAAAACCCAAGAGGATTGTGGAAAATTGAAAGAAGATCTTGATAAACTGGAAGACTGGGCATCCAAATGACAGATGAAATTTAATGTAGACAAGTGCAAAGTTATGCACCTAGGAAAGAACAACCCAAACTATGGTTACATGATGCAAGGTTCCACACTGGAAGCCAGCACCCAGGAAAAAGATTTAGGCATCATCGTGGATAACCTGTTAAAACCCTCCACACAGCGGCCAAGAGAGCAAACAGAATGCTAGGTATCATAAGGAAAGCAATGGAAAATAAAACAAAGGGTATTATAATGCCACTGTATCTGCAACCGCACCTTGAATATTGTGTGCAATTCTGGTCGCCATATCTTAAAAAGGATATAGCATTATTAGAAAAGGTACAAAGAAGAGCCACCAAAATGGTAAAGGCGATGGAAGGATACTCCTATAAAGAGAGGCTAAAAAGGTTAGGGCTCTTCAACCTGGAAGAGAAACGGCTGAGAGGAGATATGATAGAGGTCTATAAATTATTAAATGGAGAGGAAAGGGTAAATGTACATCGATTGTTAACAGCATCAGAATATAAAAAGACTAGGGGACATGCAATGAAGCTACAGGGTAACCTATTTAAGACTAATAAGAAAAAATATATTTTCACTCAACGTGTTATCTAACTCTGGAATTTGTTACCGGATGATGTGGTAAAAGCTGTTAGTGTAGCTGGGTTTAAAAAAGGTTTGGACAAGTTCCAGGAGGAAAGGTCCATAAACCATTATTAAGAGGTACCCGGGATATCATTGCTTGACCCAATACAAGCATTGAGAAACCCGTGTCTTTTGGGGAAACTGCTAGGTCCTTATGACCTAGATTGGCCACTGTTGGAGACAGGATACTGGGCTTGATGGACTTTGGTCTGACCCAGTATGGCATATCTTATGTTCTTATGTACAGAGAAGAGCCACCACAATGGTAAAGGGGATGGAAGAATACCCCTATGAAGAGAGGCTAAAAATGTTAGGGTTCTTCAACCTGGAAAAGAGACGGCTGAGGAGAGATATGATAGAGATCTATAAATTAATGAATGGAGTGGAACAGGTAAATGTAGATTGTTTACGCCATCAAAATATAGAAAGACTAGAGGGCATGCAATGAAGCTAAAGGATAACCTATTTAAGACTAATAAGAGAAAATATTTTTTCACTCAACGTGTTATCTAACTCTGGAATTTGCTACCGGAGGATGTAGTAAAAGCTGTTAGTGTAGCCGGTTTTAAAAAAGGTTTGGACAAGTTCCTGGAGGAAAGGTCCATAAACCATTATTAAAGGGGACACAGAATATCCACTGCTTGCCCCAATACAAGCATTGTGGAACCTGTGTCTTTTGGGGAAACTGCTAGGTACTTGTGACCTAGATTGGCCTTTGTTGGAAACAGGATACTGGGCTTGATGGGTCTTGGTCTGACCCAGTGTGGCATATCTTATATTCTTTTGTTGTTCTTAAGAAACAGCATTTCCAAATATTTTCCTGCAGCTGTAGAAAGCCAAGTAGAACTCTCCCCATTCCTAAATTAACTCAAGTCTCCTGTGACACAAAGGCTTTCTGCTTTTTACAGCAAAAGTGGAGGAGGGGAACTGGTTCGAGAGAACAATGATAGCCGATCAGGACACCGATAAGCCAGAATACCAAGTGCCATCCCACCTTCTGCCAAACGAAGGAGATGAGCAATGAAAAATGCGTGAAGGCACATTTCAGAAATGCCATCTAGAATATCCAAGCCAGAACGTCTAAAAAAAAAAAAAAAAAAAAAAGCAGGCACATCCAAGTTTAGACACAATTTCACAAACATGCACATGCCTGAACTTGGACGCCTTTCGGGCATCTACATAGAGTCCTCAGAATAGTATTCAAGACCGGGACATGCAGCCTCGCAAGTCCCGTCTCAGAATCGGGACCTGAGACTTCCAAAGAGAATTCCCCTGATCTCAGCTGTCCTACTCAGGGATAGAATAGTGCCTTAGCATTTCATTCAATACAGAATCATTAGTACTTCTTCGCTAAACTTAAACCTTAAGGGCAAAGGTACACAATTTTGATACAGGTAGCACCTTCTATACTTGTGAGAACTTAATAGATATCGTGCTGAAGTTACTCAGATGACCAAAGGTTTCTTTGAGAAACTTACTGCTTCCCTCAAGAGCCAAATTAAGCTGAGACTCCTTGAATGCTTTCCCTGCTAGTGCATGGAGGGCAAGACATTGATTTCATGGGGTAGGTCAGACTTACTTATCCAGGTGGGCAAGCTCACCCTGAAACACCCAGTAGATAATCACCACCAATTCTGGAGAAAAATTCTTGATTAGGAATGGTTGTCACCTATCATTGATTATGGCCCCGCTATTCCTCCTGCCGGTATTCTGCCTGCATCTTCAATTCTTCTGATACATCACCTTTAAATACCATTACAGGAATGGGTAACTTCCCTACATGTTCTTCAGTAAAGATCAAAGCAAATAATTCATTCAGTCTCTCCGCTATGGCCTTGTCCTCCTTTATTGCCCCTTTTACACCTCTATCATGTCCAACTGATTCTTTGACAGCTTTTTTGCTACAAATATACTTGTAAAAGCTTTTATTATGCATTTTTGCTTCCATGGCAAGCTTTCTTTCAAATTCTCTTTTTGCCTGCCTTATCAATGCCTTGCATTTAACTTGTCAGGGCTTATGTTGTTTCCCGTTTTCATTATTTGGCTCCTTTTTTCATTTCCTGAAAGATGCTTTTTTTGGCTACAACAGCCTCTCTGACCTCACCATTAAACCATGCTGGCAGATTTTTGGCCTTCCTTCCACTTTGCTTAAAGCATGGATTACATCTGGTCTGGGCTTCCAAGACGAAATTAGACTTATCTGCTTTTGTTCCTTGAAAAACTCTAGTCCAGTCCTGCACCTCTGTGGTAGTGTACCTCTTTTCCAGCAGCTTGGAGACTGAGCATGTCATCTTTTGATCACACCAGTAATAACCGTGGGTTCTGCCCACCATCTCCAGTAAACTATTGACAAAGCAGACTCACAGGAGCATCAAATAAGTAGTAAAGTTTCAACAAGAAATACCATATCTAAGGAATAATACACTGACAAAAAAACTCAAACCCCCCCCCCCCCCCCCCCCCCGACTTGGAGAAGGGACTCCTCCACTCTCCCCCTCCCCCCAACAAGGAGGCTTACCTGATGCCCTAGCGGGCAAAACTATCCAGCAATAAGAGTGAGACAGACTCACCTTCGGTCCAGTTTCAACATCCCCCCCCCCCAAATTTGTGGCCTTCCTAGGCCTTACTTCCGCTTCAGCACCGAGAACCGGCCTTCAGGGTGGGATCCGGGACTGGATTGGAATTCCTCAAAGAACAACAATTAATAGGTAAGTCTAATTTTGTCTTCCTTATCATCCCTCTAGTCTATTTCCGCACCTATCGGATATATCAGAGCAGTAAAAAGCTAATGGGAGGGACCTGTCAGATCGGCCTGAAGCACTGCCAATCCAAAACAGGCATTCCCCCATGCCTGGATATCCAGGTAATAATGCTTAGCAAAGGTATGAAGTGAAGACCAGGTTGCAGCCTTGCAAATCTCTTTTCAGATTTATGCTGTACACCACCCACGAGACCGCCTGAGCCCTCATGGAATGAGCCCGCAACTCTGCCGGCACTTGCCTACCTCGCAAGAGGTACGCCAACACGACTGCTTCTCTGATCCATCTGGAAATAGATGCCTTGGCCACTGCCTCCCCTCTGCGCAGTCCTCCAAACAATACAAATAGGCGATCCAATTTGCGGGAAGACGCAGTCCTCTTCAAATAGTGCCACAGGATGTGACAAACATCCAACTGTCGCAACTGCGGACTGACGATGGAGCTACCCGAGCTCCCTGGGAACGGTAGGGACACTAACTGGTTCAGATGGAAGGCCGAGACCACTTTGGGCAAAAAGGTAGGGACTGGCCACAAGACCACCTCACTCAAAAGGGAGAGAAACGGCTCCCTGCAAGACAAAGCTTGCAGCTCCAAAATCCTGCATGCCGAGCAGATAGCTACCAGAAACACCATCTTAAGGGTCAAATCTTTTAAAGAGGCCGAATTCAATGGCTCAAAGAGTTCTCCGCATAACGCTTCCAATACCATACTGAAATTCCATGGCAGGATCACTGCCTGCTGTGGGAGGCGCAGGTGGACCGCTGCTCTGAGGAACCTAACAACATCTGGGTGTGTCCCTAATGCAACCCTTTTCTTCCTGACATCAGGGCTCCCCAGCATATCACATGCCTTCAATACCTGTTCTAACTATATCCCTATCCTCCACAGTAATGGAAGGAGATGGTCAGAAAACCCTCACCACACCACAACAACAACCACTAACACATTTCATCCGCACTTACTACACATCCCCCTACAGAACATCAAGAAGAATCAATCCGAGAAGCACCTGCCCCAACAGCCCTTGAAATGCGCACTCATAAATGCTAGGTCAATACGCTCAAAATGGCCAGTAATCACCGACCTAATAACACTCCATGACCTTGATATTTTAATGATCACTGAGACATGGCTATCCGACTGTGACAACGCACTCATAAATCAGATGGCACCAGCTGGTTTCTCACTCTATGCCTGCCACAGAGTCAACCAGAAGGGAGGAGGAATACTCATCCTTGCTAAAGCAGAATTACAATTTAGTCTAAATTATGCCACCACCACAACCCATCTGGATACAGATCTCCATATCAAATGATCACTGCACAATCAATTTACTCTACCGAGCCCCAACATCATCACCAGACGACCTACCAACAAACATCAATCTTGCCTGCAACTCAAACAACCCACGCTCCTCAAATTTGCTGCTAGGAGACTTCAACCTCCCTTCCCTACAAGACACGCAAGCAACAGCCCTCCTTGAAGCACTGAATGAGCTGGGCTACAAGCAACTTATCGATTCTCCCACACACATGAAGGGGAGTATACTAGACCTGATCTTCGCTCCTCAGTCCGTGGCTGACACCACCCAGCACCTGCTGATGTCCATAGCTCCAGTACCTTGGTCTGACCATAACCGGCTCAGATTCTACATACCCACCAGCCGCTGCTTCAAGAACAGCAATAGAGCCGACACCCCCTCCTCTAGAACTCCAACAACATGATTTCGCCCCTTCGTTAAAGAGGAAGTCCTCGAGAAGGTCCTCCCCCTCCTTACTGACACAACCCAGATGAGTTGGTAGCTAACTGGAACAACAGCCTCAGAGCCGTAGCCTACCTCTCCCCCGCTAGCAAGGAGCCAAGGAAACGTGAACATGCCCCGTGGTACTCTAAAGACCTACGAGCATCACTCCTACACCTACGTAAGCTCAAGAGGCAGTGGCACAGAACCCAAACTGCTGAAGCACACTGCGCATACAACTCATACCTGTTAACACACAGAGAGAAAACAATGGAGAAAAGGAAGCAGCACCACACAGATATTCTAAAGCGATCATTAAATAAATCGCATGACCTGTTCAGTATCGTAAAATCCTTAACAGGTGATCCAGCCCTAGCACATCCACCCATGCCCCAACCCCAGGACTACGCCGACTACCTGCAATCGAAGATGATCCAGACCAGTACGAACTTGACCACCTCCAACTTCACCAGCATATACAATACGCCACAGCCAACACCACTGCTCAAATTCTGTGAAATATCCAGCAAAGAAATCAAAGACACTATTGTCTCTATCAACCTCACCACGGTACCCAACGATCCCTGTCTGGCTAGTTGGATAAAAGAGCTACGCTGTGACCTAAGTCACACACTGTGCAAAATACTGAACCAATCATTAACGGGATCTTTCCCACAGAGCCTTAAACACACATCAATCAGGCCACTGCTAACGAATAGTAGACTTGACCCGTCCAAAGTCGAATCCTACAGACCAATTTCGAGCATCCCCCTGCTTGCCAAAATCATCGAAAAGGTTGTTCAACATCAGATCCAACAGCATGTCGACGCCAAAGCACCACTCGACCCATCCCAACTCGGCTTCAGGGAAGCACATGGTGTGGACACCATCCTAACGACCCTCCTCAACAATTTAATCACAGGAATCGACAACATACACCACGGATTCGTTCTCATCTTCATGGACATTGCAGCCACCTTTGATTCAGTGAACCATGAGATACTACTACAACGTCTCCATGAAAAGGGATAAAAGGCACTGCTCTACAATGGTGCAAATCATACCTGACTAACAGATGGCAACAAGTTAAGACAGGTACCACGACCTCGGAGCCATTCCTACAGAAGCAGGGGGTACCTCAGGGATCATCCCTGTCTGCATTGATGTTTAACATTTATATGCAGCCCATCTGCACCTTGATCCGTTCCTTAAACGTACAATGTCTTGCCTATGCAGATGACATCCTGTTATACCTCCCTTTCACGATCGACCAGCCAGATTTCTCCCATATCATAAGATGCTTTGAAGCAGTGGCAGACTGGCTTCTCACACAAAACCTGCGGATCAATAACAGCAAAACTGATGTTCTCTTCGTCACGAGAAACCAGAAGTTCATCCCACCTCCCTCACTACAAGTCAACAATGCCGAACTTAAAACTAAAACCACAATTCGCTATCTAGGCATCACACTAGATCAGCGGCTTGACATGATAACACATGTGAAAAACGTTGCAAGAGCAGTATATCATAAGATACGAACATTACGCCATCTTCGACCACTACTTGACTTCACCGACTATCGGATGATTTTCCAAGCCCTAGTGATCCCACATCTGGACTTCACCAATATCATTCTCCATGGTCTCCCACAGGCAACTCTAAGTCCGCTTCGGCTTGCCATGAACTCGGCCGCTAGAGTACTCGCAGGTGTACCAAGGTCGGAACACATAACGCCAGTGATGAAGGAACTCCACTGGCTACCACTACAGGCCCGAATCCATTACAAGGTACTTGTCCTGACATTCAAAGCACTGAAGAAACAGCCTCCCACACCCATGAGCAAGCTGATCAATAACATGCCTGACAACAGAAACAGAAGATCCACAATGCTGAACGCTTTAGAAGGCCCTAAGATAATGACAAAATGCACAAAGGCAACAGCCAATAGGGCCTTTTTGATTTATGCACCCTGTCATGATGTGGGCACTGATAAAGTTGTTTTGAAAAAAAGAAATCCTGTTTCTTTAGAGGAACTAGATGTGCAGTTACCCCCAGGCACAGCTAGAGGGAGCAGGAACAGACATGCCGCACTTAATGAACCTAGGCTCTCTGATGACCTGCAGCTGAATGGGAACCCGGAAGTCATCAGTAACCGTTCACTTTATAAGCTAGAGCAGAATGCTTCTGGAGAGGAGAAGGAGAAAGAGGAAGAGAACAGGGAAGGAGTAGAGCTGGTAATAGAAGAAGGAGAAGAAGGATCCGCAGAGAAGCCTGGAGGCTATCAAGGAGATGAGCCTGAGAGCTGTGAAGGAAGCAAGGCTGGGAGCTGGAGGAGAAGCAGACTGCACAAGGTGGGAAGCCAGAAGGCCCAAACTGATCCTGTTGTACAAGGGGAGTTTGGTGGAAGTTACCCCAAGGTGAGAGCGTCTGCCACGCCTAGTTCCTATACTTTGCCTGGAGATAGAATAGAGAGAAGAAAGCCAAGAACCAGCGAGAAAGGTTCTGACTAGGGTTGCCAACTGGCTCCAGATGCGCCCGACAGGCTTGATCCAGTCCTGTGTTTACCCCATTGCATGCAGGGACTTGTAGTCTTGCTTTTCTTATGTAGTGCAATGGGGAAATCAGAATTACATGTCCCTGCATGCAATGGAGTAAATGCAGGACTGGATCAAGCCTGTCGGGCGCATCTGGAGCCAGTTGGCAACCCTAGTTCTGACAGAAGCTTATTATCTCTAGAGGATCATTGCCCACTTTCACCTGTTCAGAGGGAAAAGCACTTTTATAGGCAACAGAAGTTTTTACCCAGAGTGAGAGGAGAATCCAACAGCAGTTTTATTCCACTGCCTAGAAGCACACCTAGGTCTCCGGTTGGCAGGCAGAAGTGCAGCTACCAAGGGAGAGGTGCAGGAAAAAGAAGCAGTGTGGATTTTATCTCACCAAAGCCAAGGTATGAGGCATTAAATATTGACTGTGATAATTGTGCTACTAAAAGCTCTACTAAAACAAGTATTCCTTCTATGAGATACAAGAATCAAGACTGGTTTAGTAAACTACCACCAGCCCTGAGAATCCCTGGCTATAGGAAGCCAGACTCCCAAGTTTTAAACTACCATACTGAGATAGACAGGGACAGTGAATGCTCCTTGAATGAGTACAGGGGAGAAGAATCTATGGAAGTGGATTATCCCAGCACTGTTCCCTCACCTATGCCAGAGTTAATGGAATGTGATTGGTGCACTGCCTATGCTCCAAAGTCTGTATGCTCCACATACCATAGAAGAATAAGTGAAATATAATTTAATGTTTCTTATACTGAATGCTACTATGGAAAACTTGCCTTAACTGTGAAGTAACAGTTAAGTGCTCAGTGAATATTGGTACCTTTTAAAACAAAGGACTGTTTCTGTTATCTGGAATTATCTCTTAGTTGAACCTTGCTTTAAACAGGGAATAAAAGCCTTTATTTCCCTCCACCTGGTCTCTTTGATCATTAACGTCTCTACATAGTGGCATAAAATCTTTGTGTCCGGTACACCCCGTGACAACCCATAGCCTGGAATGCCCTCCCCACTGGAATTCGAGACATCACAAGTCTTACCTTATTCAGAAAAATGCTAAAATACCATCTGTTCCAAAAACACTACCCAGAAGCTAGCTCTGGAAAACACATGATGTGCCCTCTGACCCCCCTCCCTAACTGCTCCAACACTAACCCAACGGGAGAATGGATAATCAGCTCACCCCCTGGTACAAATTTCCCGGTGCCAGCAACCTTGTTCAACTATGAATACTCTGTAGCCCTGTAAAATGTCCTGTAAATAGTTTCCCCGGTTCTCCCCTAAGCTATTACCCTGTTCTTTGTAAGCGCATTGTGTCTTTGATGCATTGTAGCATTGTTTCTGTTCACTGTGCACTGCACTGATTTTAATAGCGTGGTATATAAGAAATGTAAATAAATAATAAATAAAAAAAAATAACCCCCACCCCACTGGACTTTCCCACACTAACATGAAATTGCCATCAGCTGCACTCTCAAGGAACTGGCCACCAGTCCCTTGTTGAAACCAGCCTGCAAGAAAGCCAAGATGTCTGGCAAGGAAGCCATGCTTGGCCAAATCTGCTGGTCTGCACACCACATTTCAATATAGGCCAGCGAGGTAGAGCTTCTCCTCGTCTTCAGCAAAGTGGAGAACACAAAAGCCGAGTAGCCTTTCTTCTTCAATCACACCCTCTCAAGAGCCAGGCCGTAAGTGAGAATCGATCTACCTGGGACATGAGTACGGAGATGCCAGGGGATATCTGCTAGAATCCACACAAGGTCTGCATACCACGGATGTCTGGACTAGTCATGGGCAATAAGGACGACCAGCTCCCAATGGGCCTCGATCTTCTGCATGACCCAGCCTATCAAGGCCCACGGCGGGAAAGTAGAGTAGTCCCCTTCATTGGCCACTGTCGAACCAGAGTGTCCAGGCCCTCCAACATCCGTTCCCGACATTTGCAGAAGCTGTTCGCTTTGGCAGACTCGAATGTTGCCATCAGATCCATGATTGGCGTGCCCCAATGGCGCACCACCTGCTCAAACACTTTCTGGTTGAGAAACCACTCCCTGGGGTCCACTGAGATAGTCCGCTGTCACAATGTTGACACCCATCACATGCACCGCTGACAATGCCTGAAGGTGGTTTTCCACCCAATTTAGCAGCGTGGCTGTCTCCACCTCCAAGGTTGTGCTGCCTGTTCCTCCCTGCCGATTGATGTAAGCTACCAGGGTCGCATTATCCGACAGGACCCGCACCGCTTTTCCCTGCAGGAAGGTCTCGAAGCTCTGGAAGGCTAGGGCCACCGCCCGCATATCCAGCCTGTTGATCAACCACCGAGACTCCAGTGTGCACCAACGGCCCTGTACAATGCTTCCTTCGCAATGGGCTCCCCAGCCACGACGGTGCCTCGAGGGGCACTCCCCATTCCAGATTTTCCTGACAAAGCCACCACTGGAGCACTTTCTTGGCCCATTGAGGGCAGGGGAGCTTGTGGGAAAAAGGATGGGTCTGATGCGACCAGCTCCAGAGCAAGGCCCTCTAAAGGGGACGCATGTGTGCTCTTGCCCATGGACAAGCTCGAGCATGGCCGCCATGGTCTCCAGGACCTGTAGGTAATGCCACGCCATCGGTTCCGCCATTTGCAGCAACTACCACACTAAACTCCGAAGTCCTTGAGCATGCTGTTCCGGTAGAAAAACTCTCCCCACTCGGGTATCGAAGTGCACCCCTAAGTACTCGAGCTCCTGAGATGGGTCCAAGCAGCTCTTGGCCATGTTGACTACCCATCCGAGACTTTGCAAGACCTGTACCACTCGAGCCGTCACCCGATGGTTCTCCTCCCTGGACTTTGCTCGAATCAGCCAGTTGTCCAGGTACGGAAGCCCTAGAACGCCCTCCTTGTGTAGTGCCGCCGCAACCATCACCATCACCTTTATGAATGTGCGTGGCACTGTTGCCAGATTGAACAGCAGTGCCCAAAATTGGAAATGTCCCATTGGCACTGCAAAACGGAGGAACTGCTGATGTTCTGTTCATATGGGAATATGCAGGTACACTTCCATCAAATTGAGAGACATTAAAAACTCTCTGCTTCTTACCGCCACTATGACGGACCGCAACGTTTCATGAGAAAATGTGGTATCCTCAGGCAGCGGTTTACGCGCTTGAGGTCGAGGATCAGATAAAAGGTCCCTTCTATTTGGGCACCACAAAATAGATATTGACCACAGCCATACTGATCTTGCGGGACAGGCACCACGGTCTTCAGCTGTAACAGCAGCGTCAAGTTCCCTACCACCGTCGCCTTGGAGCGTGCTTTGCTGGGAGACTGTATGATGGCATCGCTTAAAGGCCATGCCAACTCGAGGGCATAGCCCTTGCGAATGACCTCCAATACTCATTGGTTGGAAGTGATCTGGACCCAGGCAGGGTATAACTCCCGCAGCTGACTTCCTACGGGCCACACCCCCACCTGCGTTCTCCTCCCTTCATTGGTATTTCTTGGATCCCGAGGCTGCAATGGAGCAAACTCTCATCCTGCCCTGCCCCTGAAACCCTTGTCCTCTAAAAGGGAACCATCCCCGCTGAAAAGGGGTAAGTCGTGAGGTACGGAACCTCCTGAAATCTCTCGGTTGACCTCTGGACGTGGGGGAAAGACGGCCTTGTTTTTGCTTATCCTCTGGCAGCCATGCTCCCTTGGATTCTCCCAAATCCTTGACCAACTTGTCCAGGTCATCACCGAAAAGCAGTCTGCCCCTAAAGAGCAGCTTGCTGAACCAGGTCTTGGAGGAACTATCCACCGCCCAGTTCCGCAGTCATACATAGCGGTGGGCCGCCACTACCAAGGTCATACTCTTAGATAGGCCCCTGATGAGGTCATAGTGGATATCCGCCAGATAAGCCGTACCCACCTCCAATCTAGCTGCCTCCCCCGATTGGTCAGAATCTTCCTGTTGCTGTGCCTGCTGAGCTCAGCGAAGGCAGGCCCTCGCCACCCAGGTTCCACAGATGGAGACCTGAAGTGAAAGGGCATTAACATCAAAGGCTTGCCTTAGCAAGGTGTCCAACTTTCTATACTGGACATCTTTAAGCGCTGCACTACTTTCCACCGGGATCTTTGTCTTCTTGGTAGCCACGGATACTGCCGCATCCACCATGGGAGACCGAAAGAGCTCCTGATCCGAGAGCGGATAAAGGCGGGTCATGGCTTTGGCCACTTTAAATCCAGCTTCCGGCAGATCCCACTCATCCTGAATCATCTGTCTGACTACTCTGTGCACCGGAAAAACTTTCTTCTAGGGACTCCTCTTCTGTCGGAAGAGTGGCGGGCGTATTCAGTGCCTTTCAAAGATTCCACAATAAGCGCCGGTAACTCCTCCCAGCGAAAAACACACACAATCCGTGCTGGTCCTCTTGCTCTGGAATCTCCCCTTCCTCCAACTCCTTATCCACATCCATCTCCATCTCTAGCTCATCGTCCACTCCCACGAGGAGCTTGGACAAAAAGAGACTGCCACAGTTTGTCCACCACAGGCCTGGGTCTCTTCACCGGGCCTGCCCCTGGCTCTCCATCACGTTGATCCAGCAATCTCTTGGCGCTGCGCCCCGGCACCAAGGGATTCCCTGCTAGCGCAAACAAAACGCCTCGTGGAGAAGGAGTACAAACTGCAGAGAGAAAAAAAACAGGAACTTCCACCTCACTCAAGGCTTGAGATGTGGAAGGTCTTGGAATGGCTGGAGGGGCAGAAGAATTCAGCTGCGGGGCCGGCGCAGTACTCACCATCTCCATTCCCTCCTGAGATGGCGGGGAAATACCGTCCTGCACCATCTCACCTTGCAGGGTCTGCTCCATCGTGGCGGCCTCCTGCGCACATCCCTGTCAAATGCCTGTTTCTGAAACTGCAACCCTTCAGGTCCCACAGACCAAACAATGCGGTCTGGCAGGCATATCGCGAGTTAAACTATGGATTATAGGCTGGCCTGACTTCAACCTGTCCAGAGGTCAGTGAGGTAAAGTTGCTGCTGACACTAAAGAGCAATGAACAGCAGCAGCTCTTGCTTCCAGGGGTTGTTTTTTTGTTTTAATACTGCTCTCCAAGGACAGTCTGCAAAAATAAAAGAAAGTAAATTAAATTAAAGCAAATTAAGTTCCCTACACAATGGAGGGATTGGTGGTAATTAGTCCTACTGCCCACGGAGTGAGTGGAAGAGAGCGCGAGAGCACAAGAGAAAAAAAAAGACTGCCACAAGTTCTTCCTTTCCCATGCAGCTGCAGAGTGTCTGCCACACAGATGTAGGCCTCCAGCGTTAACTAGGCCTCTAGCATGCTTCCTGCTCCCATTCTTCCACAATCAGCAAACTATAGAGCCCTGGCACCACCTGCAAACTCGCCAAGGCCCACCAGGTCCTTACCGCCAAATCCCACTTATAATTTGTCTTCCTGCCGGCCCTATAGCGCTCAGCCGAAAATCGTGGCTTCTGCGCTGATAGGGTCTCTGGAGACAGTCTGTATCACACTGCCATGCTGCAGTGATCAGGCAGCTCCTCACCCAATTAGTGGGTTCAGGAGCCGCCATACCCCAACTCTCTCACCGGCCTCCCCAACACCCTGATCAGTCAAGGGGGAGGGCTCCTCTCCATTTAAGGCCAGCTCTCTCTGCACTATTGCTCCCTTATTCTCATCTATGTTTTTTCTTTTTTTCTTTTTAAATAAAGCTAGAAAAAAAACAAAGGCTCCTTAGCCCAAAATAAAGGCAGAACAACACTATCCTACAAAGCTCCTTAGTTGTTCCTCAGTGAGCCCAGCACCCTGGCTCACTAACTCCTCCAGCTGCTTGGAGACTGAGTGTACTAGAGATGGTGGGTGGACTCCATGGTATTAGTACTAGTGTCATAAAAAGATGACATGCTCAATCTCCAAGCTGCTGGAACAGGTACACTACCCCAGAGGTGCGGGACTGGACTGGAGGGACGATAAGGAAGATAGTATTTTTAAACAACACGCATGTTTGATGTACATGTTTAACCTTTCCAGCTGCTCCTTTTAGTTTTTCCTTAAGTATTTTCCTTATTTTATCATAGTCTCCCTTTTGAAAGTTAAAAGGTAGTATTGTGGATTTCCTTGAAATCCTTCCTCCATTTATTAAATCAAATGCAATCATGCTATGATCACTATTGCCAAGTGGCCCCAACACCCTTATCTCTTGCATCAGATCCTGTGTTTCACTAAGGACTATGTCCAAAATAGCTTCCCCTCTTCTCAATTCATGAACCAACTGCTCCAAGAAACAGTCATTTATTTCATCTAGAAACTTTATATCCCTAGCATGTTCTGCTATGACACTGAACCAATCGATACCGGGGTAATTGAAATCACCCGTTTTTACTGTTTTGTAACTTTTACTAGATTCCCTGATTTTTTAGCATTTCATCATCCATCTGCTCATTCTGGCCAGGCAGTCAGTAGTACACACCCACTGCCATCGCCTTCCCCTTTTTACATGGAATTTCTATCCATTGAGCAGCTTTAACCCAAAGAATTCCCTTTTTCCCAAGATTAAGAGAATTTCCCAGAAGGTAAAAACTTACAAGTGCATATTTCTTTCCAGCAGTCCCTTTAGGTAGTTAATTATTGGTCAGAGATTAAGGGTTCACCTATGGGGTTGGGGAGGAAGTAAGATGGCGACAGGAAGTGTCGCCGGAGTCTGACCATGCTTACCAGAGTTCAGTGTTGGAGCTGTTTTTCGCGGCCGTGGTATGGGCCGAAGAAAACAGAAACAGGAGAGTCTGCCCTCAGGTCCTCCTGTGGCAAGCTCTGGAGCACAGAAGACTTTGAAACTGTGTGGATTTGTCCCCGGCATTGGAGCGGCATCTTCAGCAGAGCCGTTTAGGGACGTGTCGGCTCTGTGCGCTGAGAGTGTTGTGCTCTCTCCGGAGTTGCGCCGAGACCCGGAAGTGTTTCACTGGACCGAGAAGTGCTTTCCCTAAGCCTGCCGATGAGCACGCCTGTGAAGGATTGCAGAGAGGGCTCTCAGCTGGCAGTTCCAGCAGCTCCTGTGGAGAGTGGGACGGTGAGATCATAGGACTCCGTGGTCCCGATGATGGCTGTGGAGACCTTGGTTCCTCAGACAGGAGTAATGCTGGCTTCTGGGATTACAACTTTGGTGAAACCAAAGACCATTTCGATGGAGGTGCTATGGGATGCGATAGCTACGATGAACTCTTATTTAGGAGTTCTTGTGGGGACTGCGAATTCTGAGTTGACTGAGGTTAAGAGGAACTGTGATACTGTTTCCATTGCCCAGGAACTCCACGCAGGGAGAATCCTCGCCATAGAGCAGAAGCTGGGGTAGCTCCGTGAGCTGGTTGGAGCCCATGTTAAAGACAAATGTGTGCTGAATCGGAAGACAGAGTATTTGGAAAATCAAGCCCATCGTAATAACATCAGACTTTTGAACTTTTCCAGGACTCTTATTTTGTCACCTATGGAGATAGTGAGAAAATACTTCAGAGAGGTTTTAAAGATCTCCTCGGAGCATTTACTTCCTTTGACCCAAGTGCAATATTTGTCTTTTGGGCCTGGTGGCCATGGGGTATCCCCAGGGGTTGTTTCTTTGGGGAAGGAGACCTAACTGAATTCCTAGAGAATTCATTAGAGATCATTACTGATAGGTCTACCATGCTGGCTACCTTCGCTTTGGAGACTGATAAGTCTATGATTTTTCGTTCATACTTTAGGAACTTTAATGAGCAATTTTTGGGGTTACAGGTTAGAATGTTTCCTGATTATTTCGTGGTTCTCAATTGTGGAGGAAGGAATTCCTATGCCCTCGACCTTTGGTCTTGGCTATAGGGGCAACTTTCCAATTTAAATTTCCTGTTAAATGCTTTGTTTCCTATAGGAATAATATTTACTTGTTCTTTGACCCAAAACAGCTAGCTGAGTTCCTAAATGCTAGAGAAGTAGGTTTAGTTCAAGTTCCTGTCTCCTCTTATATGGCTGACGCTTAAGTCTCCACCTTCTTGGTTAAATGTTGTAGCTGTCTGGGTGGGTTTGCCTTAGATATGTATCATATGTTTCCTTGAATCTCCTCCTATTTTCTGTTTTTCTTATCAATTGCCTTTAATTTCTTATCAACTGTGGACTAATTTTGGATTTTTGTTACTTTTTTCTCTTCTTGGGGTTAATGTATTGTTTAGCTTGAATTTGTGCTCCTGTTTTTCATTCATTCATTAATATTTTGGATGTGTAATATGTGAACTTTAATAAAAAGATTTTAAAAAAAGGGTTCACCTATTACTGGATAGTAACCATTCTCTGATTAGTGAATTGCTCTGCTGCCATCTCCAGGATAAGGTGATATTCAAAGTGGTAAAGTGAACAGAGGCCACCAGAGATGCTTGGACAAGAAACCAGAACCTTAGTGGAAACTTGCAATCTCTATTCGATAGTGAGGAATAAAAGTTCCACCCACAACGCCTCTATAGTAAGAGGTTTAGAACTGTCCTTCTACCTAGGTTCAGACTGTCAGATTAGGCTGGGAGCTTATGTCAATCTTATAAATGAGTTCCTGTGGAGTTGTTTGGCTAGCAACCCTGCAAGCATGGCAGGAGGACACCCATAAGGGAATTCAGCATATACTGTATCACAGGTCTGTGATGTGGTGAGTGCCACTGATGTCAAGGTAGCTGGAAGAATACACAACTACTCAACCCAGATATGCATCCCAAAAGGCCAACAGGTGCTAGACAAACTAGCCTTTTTCCACCTTAACCTGACATTTTTGGAGTTAGGCCTGTCCACCTGTGCCAGACCTTGTGTAAAAGTAACTGGTACCACACTGTGTCTTACTGGTTACCAACCTCTGTCCTGAAGCAGTAACACTGCCTGAAGGCGAGTCCCTAGGATTCCTAATAGGTGAATCCTTTCCTGATGCGGTGCTAAGTTTCCCATCATTGGGAAAACTGACATAGTTGAGGAGGTCAGTCCAGAGGACAAACTGCCTACTGTTGTGCAGACCTCCTCTAGAAGCCTGCTGACTCTCCAGAACATCTGGCCTTATGATGCGCAAGCCTCTCAAGTTCAATTTGAGGCAGACTGTTTCATTTTATACCAGAAATTCCCTGAAATGGAGGCAAGACCTCCTGAGATAGGCTCCACCTTCAAAGTCAGCATGGATGGCCTGAGGCAGATCTTCCAGAAGATCAAGGAGAAGGTAGAGATTTCTCCTAATACCTCAAATTTAGGGTTGGTGGTCAGTGTTCAGCTAGAACAAGCTGACACATGTACCAGTGAAGTGGAGAAAACTCAGCTATAAAAGCTATTTTCCCATGATCAGGGCCTATTTGCCAGTGATGCCTGCGACTATGGCCTGACAGGCTTGCATGTCACGCAAGTAGACAGATCTCAATAGCAAGCCAGTGTTTGTTCGCCAATACAAGATTTCCTTGGCTTCCTATGAATCAGTCCAAGAGATCCTGAATACCCTAGAATCCAGAGGGAATTTTTGTATATACAATAGCCCTCGGCTTCACTGCCTTAAAACTTCTTGGAACTGCAGGATTGTCATTGATTATCGTGAACTCAGTAAAAGAGTTTCCCCTATCGATTGTTATCATTTATCCCATCTGAATTTATTTATTAATTGCATATTATCATTTAGGACTGACTGAGTGTGTTTCTTACAGGTCTCAGTTTCTACATTTTTTGATGACAATCACTTCTTTGTGCTCTTTATGGTAGGTTTCTTTGATACTATTGGTTGCAACACATTTTGGACATATTTCACATTAAGTATTTTTGTTATACATATGCATGATTTGTTTCATGTATCTTAAGAACATAAGGACATGTAAATTAAACGTTTGCACTTCTGGCTGACAACAGAAACCGAAGCAGTTTGTTTTATAACCCAGCTAAAGTAGCCAATTTGGTAAATGAAAGCCAATAATTTTTGAAAATGTTGCACAGATACTATAAATTCTGTTTGGAGCCCACTCCTACCCAAATTCTTAGTGCCTTTTCATTCTAAGAAACAAATCTAGCTTTCTTTATTTATAGTTAGATCTCGCCATTTAGATGGCAGTTCAATTTGGTCTTCGGCAGTTGTAAGGCTCAACCTTTTCCCAAGGGAACCTTGAAGTTGCAAGGTTGTCAGAAAATACAGAATCTTTTCCTTCTGAACTCTGACCCAGAGCTGGGGCAGAATAAATCCTTGCTTTTTTTTTTTTTAAAGTTGGAGCGCAAGGCTTATAACTATGGAGGAGAGTTGAAGCTCAACACCCAGGCTTTTCTCTCCCAAAACTAGGAGCAGCCTCTTTATGCTTCTCAGTTGCTGGCCAGCTTCTGACTAACTCCCTTGATTCAAAAAACATCAGGAGGTTCAGCCAATCACAGAGGGCTACATTCTGCTACAAGAATCCATCCCATCAGTGGCTGACTAAAAAGAGTCCAGCACTTTCTGGCAGTTTTAAAAGTTTGTTCAATGTAATCCACTTTGGGGTTTGCTGTTAGCAATCTGTATGCTCAGGTATATTCCCAAAGCTTGTAACGACAACCCCCCAGGATCTGTGTCCTTAAAGGGAGAACCCTCTGAGAATAGGTACATGTTTATCAGTGAATTTTAAATATACAAAAGGGCTACAGCCTCTATTTTAGTGAGATCCTTACAAGTAAATAGCATTTAATTCACAAAATATACCTTAGACCTGAAGCACTCCTCAGGTACTCCTTCACTCCTCCTTATTTATTTCTTATGTCCTGGGTTGGGCATATCAACTCCTCTTCTTCCCTGACTTCTGCAAGAAAGTTGCAAAAACAGCACCAAAAACCTAGTATTTCAAACAGGCACCAACAGTGTCTAGTGTACTGGATAATAAGACAAAAATTCAAAATCCCTCCTCAGTTGTAATATTATCCCCTGGCGGAGACAACAGCTTGGAGAATATTATCTCTAATTTCCAAGAAAACAAATGAAAAATGTATGATTTTCTTTTTAGAAAAATCAGCCCTAGCATAGGTGCGAGGGCCAGCACCTCAGTACTGGGCCTTCTCATGAGGAAGATGGGATGCAGGCTCGGATATATGTACACTCTCCTTCCAGGCAGCTTGACCCTGGGCACTCTTTTGCGTCCTGGATTTTGCTGGGTCCTAGATCTTATGATATGATAGAGACATTTAAATATCTCTGTGGCATAAATGCACAGGAGACAGGCTCTTTCAATTGAAAGGAATCCATGGAAAAAGAAGTTATAGAAAGAAGGTGAAAGGGAATAGACCAGTGATGGCTAACCTTTTTGAGCCCGAGTGCCCAAACTGCCGCACAAAACCAAAGAATTTCCTCAAAGTGCCAGCACGTCATTTGCATAAGTGGTCTTATTTGCATAAATATTTGCATAATGTTACCATACACTAACTTTTAGTAAACATGTCTCTTAATGAGTGTATGGATAAAGAAAGACTAAAAGATTTCTACATTACTATAATCCAGTGCCAACCGCCAGGCACATTAGGAACTACTACAAACGCTGCCCATTTAGAACCCATAGCAAACCCGCCGTATCCTGACAGCATTACCAGGACTCACAAAGCACCATACCCTACCTATCAAAAGGCAACACTGCAAATATTAAACCAATACATTTCAGAGAATACTGGGGAAAGAGAACAAGTGGCAACGTCAAATAGGAATTTCCTCTTGTACCAAAGCGCAGATGTTAATGATGCACATTTCCCAGAGCTGACATATTCCAGTTAATAAATTCAAAATAAAGAGATATCTTTCTACCTTTTGTGCTTTTTCTTTTTCAGTTGCAATTGGTCCAGCCACTTTCTTCTGGTTTCTTCATGTTTTCTGCTAACTCTCCATCGTCTGCTGTCCATTTGTCCTTTCTTCTCTCTTCTAGTTTTTTTTCCATTCTCTCTCTCTCTACATCTGCTTTAACATACTAATCTTTCTCCTTTTGCTCTTTCCTCATTCCTATTTCATCCACACAAATTTTACCCCTCCATCCTCAATCCCCAATTACTCTCCCAATACCTGGCCAATTGTAGATTTTTCATCCCTCCTACACAAAATATTTTTCCCCTCTCCATTTACTCTCCCAGGCCCATCCATTCTAATCCTCCCCCAACATCAGCTCCCTTCTAGTTCCAGTCTCACCCAGCATCCATTCCCTTCTAGTCCCTGCATCAGCCCATTTCCAGTCCTAGCCCCCCATCAGCCATTTCCAGTCCTAGCTCCCCATCCATTTCCAGTCCAAGTCCCTTCATCAGCTCATTTTCAATCCTAGCCCCCCCATCAGCCCATTTCTAGTCATTTCCTAGCCCCACCATCAGCCCATGTCAAATCATAGCTCCCCTCCACTCAGCCCAATTCCAGTCCAAGCCCCCCCATGAGCCTACTTCCAGTTCTAGCCCCTCCATGAGTCCATTTCAATTCAAGCCCCCACCACAGCCCATTTCCAATCTTAGCTCCCCCAACAGCCCATTTCCAGTCCTATCCTAGCTATTCCATCAGCCCATTTTCAGTCCTAGCTCCCTTCCCTCACAGCCCATTTCCATTCCAAGCCCCCTCCCCATCAGCGATTTGCAGTTCAAGCCTCCCCTTCCACTCAGCCCATTTCCAGTCCTAGCAACACCCCAACCCATTACCAGTCCTAGCCCCCCGTCAATCAACTTCCAGTCCTAACCCCCATCACCCCATTTTCAGTTTAAGCCCCCCCTATAACCCATTACCAGTCCTAACCCCCCCCCCATCAGCCCATTTCCAGTCAGCCCCCCATAGCCCATTGACAGTCCTAACCCCCCCCATCAGCCTTTGTTTTTCATTTCAATTTATTGGCAATTTATAATGTTTTAATGATTTCATTCAATTTAATGAATTTAGGAAGAATTTGATTCAGTTACACAATATATTTTAAATGTATTATTCACATAACATGTCAAATGTATCCTGAGTAAAAAAAAGATAAACTTCTTAAAACTGTTAACTGTGTCAGGACTCGGTGTGTATTCCCAAAGAATCTATACATGTTTTTTTGTAAAATTTACTATCAAATTTGAAAATAGTTAAATCATTACATTTCTAATAATATGATGTAAAGAAAACAAAAGAGCTTTCAATTAAACCAACCGTTTTTATTGGGAATTCCAGATTGGAATACAACAGGACCATGTAAAGTCCCTTTTTTAAATAACATCTTTAAATAATATTTAAATAACTTAGAAAGTGTCTTAACTGCAAACTGAAAACACTGCTTCATGTAAACATATGCATTGGGCATGCTCTGAAAAAAATTAATGTGATGTTTGTTGTTGCATGCATGCTGATAACTTGTCAATCCTTGGCTCATAATGCGTTAATTTCAGAGCAACACATGCAGCACTCATGTCATCCGTTAATCTGTTTCTAGCATCAGATTTTATATGATTCAAAGCCGAAAACAGCTGCTCACAAGCATAGGATGACCCAAACAAAGTAAGAAGAGCAATCCCAAGGGCTTTCATGGACTTAAAATTGTCTGGCAGAGAATTCCACGCTTTTAGGATTTCATTTTCAGAACTGCTAGGAGTGATTTCATTTGTCACCCTTTCACACTCAATACGTTCAAGAGCCGCACGCAGGTCATTGAATTTACTTTTCCAGATAGAGCTTTCTTGAAATTCCAGTAGCTCCATTTCCAAGTTTTGAATATCCAACCACTGTAAGCAGGAAAGATCAAGATCTTCAAATGTGGACTTTTCTGGGGAAGTAATAAATGAAAGGGTTGTCTCCATCTTACGGAACTGAGAAAATCTTTTACTAAAATTCTCCTTTGCTTCGGCTACAATGGTGGAATATGCTTTGTGGATTTCCTGGTGTTTTTTATGACTGTCCACAAATGTTGTAGAATTATCCAAATGTATTTTTAGGTTGGGAAAATATTTCAGCTGTCCACTGTCAAGGTCTTTTTCAAAAACATGCAATTTTCTCTCAAAAGCTTTGATGTCACTAAACATGCTTTCTGTTGTTTTTCCCATGCCTTGTAATTTTTTGTTTAGTACATTAAAGTGGTTAGTAAAATCTGTAAAGAACATGAGGTTGGTAAGCCAGGCCATGTTGGTGAGTTGAGGATAGTCTTCCCCCTTTTCGTTCATAAATAGCCTAACTTCTTCCAAGCAGGCCACAAATCTCTCTAACACTCGTCCTCGGCTCAGCCACCGGACATTATTGTACATCAGTAAAGTGTTATATTGTGCCTGAACCTCATCAAGAAGGGCTTGAAATTGTCGAAAATTAAGAGCACGCGCCATGATGAAGTTCACCATTTTTGTTACATCTTTGAGGACATCGTCAAGTTTTTTGCTGCTTTCTTTGGCACAGAGAGCCTCTTGATGTATTATGCAGTGAAATTGAATCAGTGGATGTTTTGCTTCCTTAGCAAAGAAATGAATGAATCCTGATGTTGTCCCCACCATGCTAGGTGCTCCATCGCTAGTAACTGAAACCACTTTTTCTGGACTTATGTCTAGTGATGAAAAAGCCTCCATCACAGCATTGTGGATATCTATCCCTTGTGTTCTTCCAGGCAAAGACAGCAGTTTTACCAGCTCTTCTCTCATGATGTCACCAGTAGCATAACGCAAAATGAGCGCTAGTCTTGCATGGTTAGTAATATCTGTACTTTCATCCAAGCACATGGAGTAGAAGGGTGCTTTTTGTAAGTCGCAAGTAAGCTGTTGACTAACATCAGCAGCCATTCGCAGAACCCTATCTTTTGCAGTATTTCTGCTTAGCGGCATCTCAGAGATGCGCTGCACAATTTTATCCTTGTTTTGGAAATCATGGAAGAGTGAATTACTCCCAGCCAAAATTGCCTTTTTGATAAAATCTCCATCAGAGAGGGGCTTACCATGTTTTGCCATGCACAGTGAAATTTGAAAGCTGGCAACTGTAAGATGATTAGTTTTTGAAAGATAGTTGCTAAAACTAAGAGACTGGGAGTGATATTTCTTTAATTTTCCTACAAGGAACTCTTTTCTTTGAGCTAAACCAAGTTCAGCAACACTGTTATGGTTGGTCTCAAAGTGACGTTTGACACTTGATGTGCGAGACACAACACTTTCATTACACATAATACACAATGCTTTCCCACTGCGTTCAATCACTCCATATGTCTCTGTCCAGGCCTCTTGGAATGATCTTCCACTATCTGTTTTTGCTTTTTTTGCTGTACTCATTTTCTTTGTTCAAGACTTCAAGTCTACAAAAACATAAAATTTGTATAATAAAAAAAAAACTAATGAAGTGCTGTATACAAATCCGTTCCCATATAAAAAATATGTGATTGGGGGAAATTTTATTAATTTTATTAATTGTAGACATCTGTTTTGGTCAAAAAATATACCTGTTTAGTTGTTAACATTTGATGTAATTTTTTTTTAAAACTAATGGGTGACATCTTCCCTCCTTCCTCCCTCCCTCAGCTCGGAGAGAAAGCGAGACGGCGGCAGGTAGACAGGTACAGGGTGCCCCGGGGAAGGAGGGCCAGACGGGGCCACGAAAAGCTGGAGGAATGGACAGGTGAAAAAGAAAAATGAGAGTGCCTAATCCCCTTACCACCAGAGGGTGGGGGGACCTCAGAAGGCCCCTGAGTTTCCCATAGGAAAGGTCAGAGCCTCAGACCCCCACAAGGGGGGCTGCCAGGCAGCTATCAAAGACTGAAAATATCATGTGAGTTGTTTCATGAGCTGCTTCTCAAAGCCAGCCAAAAGTGGGCCATGGGGCCCCAAAAAAACTTCAGGGGCCTACCAGTTTGAGGCTGTAGCCACCTCATTACACTTCCTCTTTACTAGAACTATGCGGTCATCCAAGATGGCCACTGTTCCTGCTGGCAGAAAATAAAGGGAGATGTAGCAGAGGTACCAAAATCAGCAATGGGCCCAGGGCCCCCCATGGGAAGTCCCAATATTGCCAAAAAAATGTGCCCCCATGGTTTTTCTATCATACTCAGGGCAAAAAGAAACAACCATGTAGTTCACCTAATAGAACTGCAAGCAGCACACCACTGTGCACCAGGCATGCCTTGCAGAGTTCAAACATGGTAAAAGAAAGAAACGAAAAACTGCAAAGAAAAAACCCCAACTAACAAAAGAAACAGTAGCGAAAAATGAACCCCCGATCAGCAAGGGAATCATTTTACCTGTCAGGCTGGTCAAGGAAATGTGAGAAGGGCTTCCCCAGCCACCCACACAGGCCTGGAAAGTCCAGTTGCCTGAAAGGATTTTTATTTTAAATCGAAGCTACTTTATGCAAGCAGCAAGAACAGAGAACCAATTAAACCAATAGAAAACATAGGATAAAAGACATAGCAAGCAGAAATAGGACAGCGAGAGGGAAGGGAAGCCTGGGTCCAAACTTACCAACCTCACACAGGGGCCCTGTGGGGATCCTCCTGTCTACTCTCTGGATCAGTAGTGTTGGAACCTGTGGGTAACAGTGCTAGACACAGGGCAGCTGTCAGCTCGAGAAAATGATGGGTGCACCCAAGCTTCAAGCAAACGTTGAGTCAAAGGTCTCAATCACACAAGACCATAATCTGGGCCAGAGGAGACAATTCGCTACTCTCGCTCGCTCGCTCGCTCACTACGTCCCGCCCTCCCCCGGCGCTTTTTTTTTTCTTTTCCGGTTTTTCTTGGCGGCGGCGCTGCGTGCCAGCTGCAAGGCCTTCGCGTGCCACAGCTGGCACGCGTGCCATAGGTTCGCCATCGCTGGAATAGACCCAGAAGTTATCTAAGTAAATATTTCTTTAAGGAAATTGTGGTGGATTCATGGAACAGCCTCCCAGTGGAGGTGGTAGAAAGGAGAACTATCTGAATTTAAGAGAGCATGGGACACATATAGAGGATATCTGAGGCAGAGGAAGGAATTATAGAGCTTAGCAGTTATGGATTGGCAAAATGGATAGGCTATACGGTCTTTACCTGCCATCATTTTCTGTTTCTATGTTTCTTTCCAGCTAGACTTCCAGCTGCAAGCCCATTGGATCTTAAACATTTCTTCTTTTAAGTTTGTGGCTTTTCATAGGACCTCGTCAGCTAAAGAATGGCAACACTGTTAGATAATGACCTAGCCAGCCATCAAGAAGGCAGTCTGCAATACTACTCCTGAGGCCATTCTGAACTCCCACAACCTCTCCTACTTCCCTGTTCTCCTGTGGAGGGCACAAGAAGAAGATTACTATCTCCTATATATTCCCTCCAGACTCACAGAAGGATACACTCCCTGCCCAATGAGTAGGAGGCTGGCCTATTCTCCATGGCACTGCAGAATAGTAAGGTCAGATTAGGAGCAGAGACACCAGAATGTTCCCCTATTTGAGTCAAGGGTGCACTGTGGTGATCCTGTTACACTCACAAAAACCAACCATTAAAATAATATGCAAATCAGTTTTACAAAAACTTTCTAGTGATAAAATTTCACAAATTTAGCTAATGAGTTGTTTTGCATAATTATGCATCTCATTAGGGTATTTTGTAAAAGCTACATTTTTGCATAAAAATCTAGCTCATTATATGTGCTACTGTGTTAGAAACAGCTTTTCATATATTATTTTGCCTTTTTAATGCAAAAATGCATTCGAGAACTGCAGCACCATTTAGCATGTCAGACTCTATCCAAATAAAAGATTCTCAAAAAAGATATTAACCGAAGAACTATAGGCACAGCAAAGTGAAAAATATTAATGAATCATTAAAGAAGAGAGATTGTAAAATTACAAAATAAGTTATAGAAAAGGCTTCCTAGGCCTTAACCAAGAAAATGTCTCATTTGTCAAAGATCACAGCAAAAAAAGACCTACAATAGAAAGTGAAATTAGTAACCTTTTCATGCAGGTCTCTTGAAGGACAAAAAAGGTCTAGGTGGCTATCTATCAGCCAAACAATGGCAACTATCTAGCTGCTGAAGTTAAAGCAGGCAAATAAGCACATCACAGATGTTATAGAAACAGACCTCAAACAGCAAAGCGATCCGTTCTATCCAGTTGTTCCGTGTCTCAGGAACTACAGTATGACAACATTCTCAAGTCTTACAACACAAATCTATGCTATGATGCACAGGATAATATGATGCCAAACACTTGCTCAAATGGCAGTATACCAAATACTAAATAAATATTTTTGATGACTTCCCTTTAAATAATATATTATCTTTGGAATAAGCAATTTATACATGAGGATCTTTAAGCCAAACGGAATCGAGCTACAGTGTTACTCTAATAGTGTCCTCTCATCTTGAATCTCTTTTAGCACCCATTGATTCCTGCCAGACACTCATTGGTAGGATTAATTAATTTATGAACTTGTCATTACAAGCTATTGATTAAGATGTCCTTCCTTAAAGATTTAATTATGGCCAAAGATAAAAGATTTGCTAATTATTGTCTTTTATCTAATTGAAGCTTTGTATTACAAATAAAGTTCAGAGGTTTAAGACAGTTGCCCTTTCAAGCATTTGGGTGAAGATGGGAATTTAATTAGAGCTTAGATACTGCTCTCGGTGGAATCCTCAAATACCTTAAAACAGGCATTCTGGTAGTAGAATTGATGCTGGTTTGAAATGGCAAAACCTTGGAAAATCTCTTAACCTTTGTTATCGTTCAAGTTTTTTAGAAAGGTTCTTCTGTGAACATGATCTGCAGAAATGGCAGGCATTCTTAAAACCAGCAATTCCTCAACTTACTACCTTTCTCTTGTAGGTTCCCGGGTGCCTTTAATTTACATGCTTGAAAAAGCCATCAGACACTGTAATAATTATGAATACATGGGTTCTCTTTCTCTGAAACAAGGAGAATGAAAGAGACATCTCTGGTACTTCATTACATTCTTGACCTTTTGTAATGAATCAGGTCAATAGGATCTGTTCAAAAAAAATGAAGCACTACAAATTTTTACAGAAGAGTCAAACAGAAATAAAATACAAAGATAACTTCCATTAAAACTGTGGTGGGGACCCTTGGCCCTCCTCCTAGAGCCCTCACAGGCATAATGTCTTCAACTGTTGCAAACAAGGTAAGGCCTTTAGATGCCTTTTAGCTGAATTCTGACTTTGCAAGACTTGAGCTGATCTGACCTGCTCTGGCAACAACTATAAGGGTTCCAGTTAAATTTTCACCTCAGGTAATATTGATTCCTCCTTCTCAAGTTATTTTTCTGTGTTATATCCCAAACTGCCATTTCCTCTGCCTTTTGTCTGGAACTTGGTTTCATGACTCTCTCCTCACTAGGGAACCTTGATCCTTTTGGCTCTAGGGCTTTTCTAAACTCTAGCATAGAGGTTCTCAAACCCAGTCCTTAGGGCATACCAAGCTAGTCATATTTGCACTGCCTCCTCAGTATGCAAACTATTCTGAAAAACCATCTCATGCATATTCACGATGACCCGAATGGCTTGGTATCTTAAGAAATCGGTTGAGAACCATTGTCTTAGCGGGTGGCTGGTCTGGGTGGTACTCTGTCTCTTCCTCTTATGAAACTCTTCCCAGGGACATCTTTGCTTTCTTGAATATCTTTCTCTCCTTGTCAAACTTTATTAGTATGTATCATCATCCCTAAGTTATTATGATGTATCTCCAATTGATAATGAAGTATGGCCCTTTAAATTTCAGCAGTCTTCCTGAGGCATCTCTGAACTTTACTGTGCCTCTTTCCCTAGGTGTCTGCGTTGTATCAATTATCAGCACTGAGCAACTTATCTGCTTCCAGAACTGAAATATGAGGTTGCAGACCTACTTTTAGTAATCTGTGAACTATCATTAAAATCATCTGTAGCACCTGAGGACTGGAGAGTGGCCAATGTAACGCCAATTTTTAAAAAACGTTCCAGGGGTGATCCAGGAAAGTACAGACCAGTGAGCTTGATGCCTGTAACGGGCAAAATGGTAGAAACCATTATAAAGAATAAAATTACTGAACATGCAGATAGTCATGGTTTAATGGAAGAAAGCCAACATGCATTTAGCCAAGGAAAGTCTTGTCTTACAAATCTGTTATTTTTTTTGAAGGTTTGAATAAACAGGTAGATAAAGGTGAGTCGGTTGATATAGTGTATCTGGATTTTCAGAAAGCCTTTGATAAGGTCCCTCATGAGAGACTCTTGGAGAAATTAAAAAGTCATAGGATAAGAGGCAGTGTACTATCGTGGATTAGGAACTGGTTAAAAGACAGAAAACAGAGAGTAGGGCTAAATGGCCAATTTTCTCAATGGAGAAAGTTAAATAGTGGGAGTACCCCAGGGATCTGCCCTGAGCCCATTGCTTTTCAACATATTCATAAATAACCTGGAAATGGGAATGAGTGAGGTGATCAAATTTGCAGAGGACACAAAATTATTCAAAATTGTTAAAACACAAGGGGATTGTGAAAAATTGCAAGACGACCTTGATAAACTGGAATACTGCACATCCAAATGGCAGATGAAATTTAATGTGGATAAATGCAAAGTTATGCACTTAAGGAAGAACAACCCAAACTACAGTTACATGATGCAAGGTTCACATAGGCGTCAGAAAGGAGTGGGCCACGTGCGCCTTGGCCCCACGAACAAATGCAGCCAGCAGACTGCGGGTGGGGATCCCATCCCCACAGGCAGAAGAAGAAAAGAAGCCATGATCATGGAAAAGATCCTTTCTGTCTGCCCACGAGAGATCGGATCCCTGCTGACAGAAGGGTCTTTGCCGTGATCGCAGCTTCTCTTCTTCTTTTGCCCATGGGGGAAGGGGGTGGGATTCTCATAGGAAGCCTGCTACCTGCTGACCGTGAACCTTGCAAAGACCCTTCCTGTCTGCCCATGGGAGATCAGATCCCCACAGGCAGAACAGGATGGGTCTCTGCCAGCGGAGCTTGGGGTGGAGTTAGGGTGAAGCTTGGGGTGGTGCTTTGGCCCCCTAAAGAAAAAAGCCCTTCGCTGCCCCTGAAGGTTCCATATTAGGAATCACCACCCAGGAAAAGGATCTAGGCATCATCATGGATAATACATTGAAATCCTCTGCCCAGTGTGCAGTGGCGGCCAAGAAAGCAAATAGAATGCTAGGAATCATACAGAAAGGAATAGAGAATAAAACCAAGGATATTATAATGCATCTGTATCGATCCATGGTGCAACCATGGATCGATACAGATGTAATTTTTGTTGACATATATTAAAAGGATATGGAAGAATTAGAAATGTTACAGAGAAGAGCCACCAAAATGGTAAAGGGGATGGAAGGATAACCCTATGAGGAAAGGCTTAAAAGGTTAGGGCTCTTCAACTTGGAAAAAAGATGGCCGAGGTGAGATATGCTAGAGGTCTATAAAATAATGAATGGAGTGGAATGGATAAACATAGATCTGTTTGTTTACTCCTTCAAAAAGTAGAAAGACTAGGGGACACACATTAACACTACAATGTAGCCCATTTAAAACTAAGTGGAGAAAATATTTTTTCACTCAACATGTAATCAAACTCTGCAATTCGTTACCAGAGAATGTAGTAAAAGCTGTCAGTGTAGCTGGGTTTAAAAAAAAGTTTAGACAAGTTCCTGTAAGAAAAGTCCATAAATCATTATTAAAGTGGACAAGGGAAATCCACTGCTTACCCCGAGATAAGCAACGTGGAATTGGTGTACCTTTTTGGAAACCTGCCAAGTACTTGTGACCTGGATTGGCCGTTGTAGTAAACAGGATACTGGGCTTGATGAATTCTTGATCTGACTCAGCATGGCTTATCTTATGTACCAGACTGACGCTATCAGGACATTTTCTACCAGAACGTTATTAGTGCACTTTGATGACATAAGGGTGGCCCATTAAGTTTCAGTCAGCTTCCTAACACATCATGCCAAAGTGGGTGTGCCTAAGAGGGAAGACATGCCCCTTAGCATGCCCTTTGACTTGCCCATTACTTAACATGGATTTTTCATCCTTTGGGGAATTTGTGCTTCTTGTAAATTGGGAAGTCTTTTTCCTTTGCATGAAATCGTAAGTTTTTCCACTTTTTAATCATGGTTTCAGGGTCTGCAGTTTCTGCAATCCCCATTATTTTAAGGGTTGGCCTCTGCTCTGTTTCCATAGACTTTTTCTGTTATTACCTAAACTAATTTGTTGGTATTGCCATTGGTTTTCCAGCCCTGTTCAATTCCTGCTGAATCTCTTACAAAGAATGTAGTGTTACATGTGTAAATGGCTGGTCAGTCCAAAACAAGATTCTGGTAACTGTCGATCTTTTTATTTTTTCACCATTTAGAGATCTTAGGCATCACAGAAACATGGTTAAGCCCAACTGACTGATTGTTAATGAGTTATGTGTGCAAGATTACAACTTGCTTCAATTTAGATCAGTGCAACTAAGGCACAGGGTATGGGTTTTTATTGTTCATGGGGGCACAGTATAGGATGACTCTGCAATTTACTTTTAGCACAGATTCTGCAGAAGCCTTATTGATACATAAGAGTTGTATGCCTAGTTTATATACCACCTCAGTATGTCTCCTCTGATCTTGCTCTGTTCATTGATTGGATGGTTGCCCTTGACTGTGACTTACACTTGATTTTTGCTACGGGCAATTTCAATGTACATATATACGGAGGTTAGGGTCTATGGACCTTATCTGTGTTATGTCTCTATTTATAAGCAGTATAAAAAGAAACTGGAACTTTCTTAAACTGTTTAAGGTCCAAGATTTTGTCCTCTATCTCTAGACCTGCTGAACTATTTTCTGCTGCTATTCTGTTTCGTCGGTGACCTAGAACTATTTATTTATTTAAAGTTTTTATATACCGCCTTTCTACAATTCAAGGCGGTTTACATAACAGTGTAGTTACAGCTGTTGTACATAGAACAATAATTTGTAGTAGAAAAGTTATCTATAGTTAACAAGTAACGGTATACTGTCAGAAAGGCAACTATGTACATTTCATAAAATAAGGGGGGAGGGTAAGGGGTTTAAAAAGGAGGAGGGCAGGAGTGAATAAGGAGGAGAATTTATAGATGTGGATTAAGTGGGAGAGTGAAGCAAATTACATTGGATCTGGGTTGTCATGGGGGATGGAGCCAAAATATTCTTGGAAAAGGAGTGTTTTTAGGGTTTTTTTGGAACTCTGTGTGGTCAGAGCAACCTCGTAGATCAGGTGACAAAGCATTCCATTTTGAGGGGGCGTAGAGGGAGAAAACCAGATTACAAGTAGCTTGTTTGCTCCGTAGCTTTTATGAAGGGATGTAGAGTAGGTTAGCAGAGTTTGTCCTAAGAGATCTGGAGCTAGTAGGCTTGGAGAGGAGGGGGCAGAGGCAAGGGGTTGATTCAAGGTGGGTGATTTTGTGGGTTAGGGTGAGAGATTTAAATTTTATCCTAGACAGGATTGGGAGCCAGTGTAGGTGTCGGAGTATAGAGGTGATGTGGGATCTGCTGGAAGTCTTGAAGATTAGAGGCACAATTGTATTTTGGGCCAATTGGAGCGGATAGGTGCCCTTTTTTGGAAGGCCGCGATATATAAGGTTGCAGTAATCAAGGATAGGGATAGTTAGGGCTTAGCAAATGGTCTGGAAGGAATCTAGGTTTAAAAGTGGGTGGAGGTTTCTAAGGGTTCTAATTTTGGAGTATATGGAGCGGGTTGTTCTATTTATTTGTTCCTGGAAGGTGAGGTTCTGATCAATTATAATGCCAAGATATTTAATCTCTGTTTTAACAGAAATAGGGTAATTGCCGAGGACAATTGATTTAGGGGGAGTGTAGGATAGGTCAGTGAATAGATGGAGGGCTTCTGTATTGGTTACGTTAATGAACAGGTTATGTTGCTGGAGCCAGTTTCTGATTTCCTTGAAGCAATTGCTGATATTAGTGAAGTTTAATTTTATTGTGTTAAATGGGGTGAAAAACATGTTGTCGTCTGTGTAGAGTTCATACTGGATTTTGTATTCTTGGAAGATTCTACATATGGGTTGGAGAAAGATGTTGAAAAGAAGGGCGGAGAGACTAGAACCCTGGGGAACACCTTGAGATTGAATGAATGCCAGGGAGGATTTATCACCAATTCTTACTTGTTGAATTCTGTGGTACAGGTATGAATGGAATCAGCTGAGAGTGGTACCTCTGAGGTCTATGTCATGGAGTCTGTCAAGAAGCTGTTTATGAGGAAGGGAGTCAAATGCAGAGGATATATCTAGAAAGATTAGAAGACACCCTTGGGTAGGAGTTTGGATGTATGGGATTACTGTATCTAGGATGGAGGTTAGAAGGGTTTTGACACCATGGTTCTTTTTAAAACCATGCTGGAAAAGATCAAGAGGAGCATGATCATCAATGAAATTCTGAAGCAATGGTTGGACAATCTTTTCAGTTTTCTTTGCCAGGAGGGGGACATTTGATATTGGTCTATATGATGTGGGGATAGTGGGGTCAAGTTTGGTTCCTTTTTAGTATAGGTCGAATAGAGGTTATCTTCAAGGGAGTTGGCAGGATTCCAGTGAAGAGGGAGGATTGTATTATATCACGTATATATGGGCCAAGAGATTCCTTGGTGCTTTTTACCCATGAAACTGGACAGGAGTCTAATACTGAGGTAGAGGCATTGAGGTTTTTTATTGTGGTAAAAATGTTATCTAGGGATGGAAGATCAAACGTTTCCATGTTACAACAGGGGTGATATTGTGGGATGAGTGGTCAGTGTGTTGAGTTGTTATAGGCAACATCCAGAAGGGCTCTGTCATTATGGAATACTTTACCTGATTGCATGCGGGCAATGAGAGACTTAAAAGACTTCAGACAAATGCTTAAGACTTTTCTATTTATACAATTTTATGGTCCTACTTAGGATTTAGCATAAGCATGTACTTATACAATTTGTATTCCTGTTTTGTGTATTCTTCCTATACCCCCCAATACCTTTCTTTGATTTTACCTATATTTGTATACTTTGTCATGTAACCACTTTGAAGGATAAGGTAGTATATAAAACTGGTTAAATAAATAAATAGGTTGTATTGAGGGGAATTTAGAGCAGAGGTGATCAGCAACGGTTTGAGGGGAATTTAGAGCAGAGGTGATCAGCAACAGTTTGTGGGGATATTTGACCACATGGTTGGTTGGTTCATTTAGGAGTGACTTAGCTATTGAAAATAACTCTTGGGTTTATTTAAGGAGCGCATGATGATGTTCTCATTGCATTCTCTATGTTTTAGAGTTTCAGCATGGTAGGTCTGGAGTTTTTCGAAGTAAGAGGTGTAGGTAGAGGGGTCTCTAGAATGTCTCCAATAGCGTTCCAAACGTCTAAGGTCTTTCCTAAGGTCGTGTAGTGATTTGGAAAACCAGGGGGCTCATTTGCGGTAGGTGTTGTAGGATGGCTTTGGGGGAGCTTGGGCTGCAGAGGCAAGAATTCTGTTCCAGCCTTCAATTTGGGAGAATTGGATTGGGTGACTATTATTGAGAAGATCTAAATGTGGGATGACTTGTTTGAGGAAGGGGTTAAAATCAAATGACTTGAATTTGTGGGGCATCTGGGTTTGTGTAGAAGGTTGTGATAGATAGGGTCTGGATGGGATAGCAAATAGGATCAGGGAATGATCAGACCCGGGAACTGGGAAAATGGAGTATGTGGGTTGACTGTGGAGTGTGATGGACTGAGGCATGAAGATAAGGTCAAGGGTATTACTTTTGCAATGGGTTGGGGTATTTAGGATCTGAGTGAAATGTACTGCATCCATAGCGTCTAAAAAAGATGAGGCCTTTTTTTCTGAGCAATTGAGGAGAGGTTGAGTGGAGGTTTGGGTGTTACAGGCTGATCCTAGGATTGTAGAGAGGTCTTGAGCCTCTGATTGTGGTGCTCGACATACTAGGCACAGCGAGATTGCATTGCTGGAGATTTTGAGATTATCCATACCAGTGGAAGAGGCAGTTTCAACGGTGGTTTAGATCTTTTTTAGAGATTATACAAACACCTCTACCTCTGTTAAAAGTACAGTTGCAGGTATGTATAGAATGGGTGGGGGGGACATAGTTGATTTATGAGTATTGAGTCTGTGTCCTGGAACCAGGGCCGGCCCGTCCATTGAGCAAGAATGTTTTTTGCACAGGGCCCCGCGTTTCAGGGGGCCCCGCGCAAAGAACATTCTGCTTTTTTTAAAATTACATTTTTAAAAAAAGCTGGCTCTGGCTGCTGCCGCTGCCGCCGCGGCAGCAACAGAATGAAGTGTCCTGCGGGGCCTCCTCTGCTCGCTGAGCCCCTCTGCAAGGGTTTTCAGATTCGCGAAGAGAGAGTGTCTCCCTCGCGTCTCTGTTAAGCCCGCAGGGGCTAATGGGAAATTTCCCATCAGCCCCAAGGGGCAGTGGGCTGTTGGGGGGGGTTAAGACTGGTAATGGGCTGTGGGCTGATGGGGGCTGTCTGGAAATGAGGTGATGGGGGGTTAGGACTGCTAATGGGCTATGGGGGGGTTAGGACTGATAATGGGCTATGGGGGGCTAGGACAGGAAATGGGCTGATGGGGAGGGGTTAGGACTTGAGGAGGGCTGATGTGGTTAGGACTGGTAATGGGCTGTGGGCTGATGAGGGGGTTTAGGACTAGCAATGAGCTATGGGGGGCTGACTGGAAATGGGCTGATGGGGTTAAGACTGGAAGTGGGCTGATGGGGGGTTAGGACTGGTAATGGGTTATAGGGGGGGCTTAAACTGAAAATGGGGTGATGGGGGGTTAGGACTGGAAGTGGGTTGATGGGGGGCTAGGACTGGTAATGGGTTGGGGGGTTGCTATGACGGAAATGGGCTGAGTGGAAGGGGAGGCTTGAACTGCAAATAGCTGATGGGGAGGGAGCTTGGAATGGAAATGGGCTGTGAGGGAAGGGAGCTAGGACTGAAAATGGGCTGATGGAGCAGCTAGGATAGGACTGGAAATGGGCTGTTGGGGGGAGCTAAGATTGGAAATGGGCTGTGGTGGGGGCTTGAATTGAAATGGACTCATGGAGGGGCTAGAACTGGAAGTAGGCTCATGGGGGGCTTGGACTGGAATTGGGCTGAGAGGAGGGGAGCTAGGATTTGACATGGGCTGATGGTGGGGCTAGGAAATGACTAGAAATGGGCTGATGGGGGCTAGGATTGGAAATGAGCTGATGAAGGGACTCAGACTGAAAATGGATGGGGGAGCTAGGACTGGAAATGGGTTGATGGGGGGCTAGGACTGGAAATGGGCTGATGCAGGGACTAGAAGGGAATGGATGCTGGGTGAGACTGGAACTAGAAGGGAGCTGATGTTGGGGGAGGATTAGAATGGGATGGGGCTGGGAGAGTAAAATGGAGAGGGGAAAAATATTTTGTGTGGGAGGGATGAAAAATCTACAATTGGCCGGGTATTGGGAGAGTAAGTGGGGATTGAGGATGGAGGGGTAAAATTTGTGTGGATGAAATAGGAATGAGGAAAGAGCAAATGGAGAAAGATTAGTATGTCAAAGCAGATGTAGAGAGAGAGAATGGAAAAAAAAACTAGAAGAGAGAAGAAAGAACAAATGGACAGCAGACGATGGACAGTTAGCAGAAAACATGAAGAAACCAGAAGAAAGTGGCTGGAGCAATTGCAACTGAAAAAAATGCACAAAAGGTAGAAAGATATCTCTTTATTTTGAATTTATTAGCTGGAATATGAAAGCTCTGGGAAATGTGCATCATTAACGTCTGCGCTTTGTTTGGTACAAGAGGAAATTTAATTTATAGTTTTATTTCTACAGTGTTGTTGTACATTCCAAGTTTGGCTTTTGGGGTTCCCAGTTTAATTATTGCCTTCCTGTTTCTAAATTGTGACTCCTTGTTTGGTGATGGTCTATGTTCTGCATGTGTAACTGAGCTGAGGTATTCTATTTATGTAATTCCTATTTGACATTGCCACTTGTTCTCTTTCCCCAGTATTCTCTGAAATGTATTGGTTTAATATTTGCAGTGTTGCCTTTTGATAGGTAGGGTATGGTGCTTTGTGAGTCCTGGTAATGCTGTCAGGATACGGCGGGTTTGCTATGGGTTCTAAATGGGCAGCATTTGTAGTAGTTCCTAATGTGCCTGGCGGTTGGCACTGGATTATAGTAATGTAGAAATCTTTTAGTCTTTCTTTATCCATACACTCATTAAGAGACATGTTTACTAAAAGTTAGTGTATGGTAACATTATGCAAATATTTATGCAAATAAGGCCACTTATGCAAATGAGGCCCCGCACCAAGTCTCTGCACATGGCCCCGCACCCCACTTGGGCCGCCCCTGCCTGGAACCATGTTTCAGTAAGGCAAAGGATGTCTAAGTTGTAATCAGATATTAGGTCGATAAGAAGGGGGATCTTATTCCTGGCTGAACAGGCATTGATTAAGGCACAACTGAGGGGGAGAGGTTAGGTTTCGGTGTAGGAGTGTGTGTTACGGTAGAGATGGTGTTAATTCTGGTTAATTTACATTTCCAGTGGGTGTGGTGTATGTAAAAATGAGGAGGTTGTTTAGAGGTAGGCAGAGGTCTATAGGAGTGCATTATTGGGATATGAAAGTCATGATTCACTTCTAAAGCGTTGGGTTAGAGAGGGGAGACTGAGTGAAAGCTTGGGGAATAAGAAGGAATAGTGAAAAAGACAGGAGCAGAGAAAAGAAACATTGAATTTTTAGCTCATGACTCTCCAGGAGAAGAACAACAAGGTGAGTTATATTCAGGTAAAGTATGTATTTCCCTTTCCCCAAAGGGCTCACAATCTAAGTTTGCAACTGAAGTAATGGAGGGTTAAGTGGCTTACCCAAGGAGTGCCAGTGGGATTTGAAAGCTGGTCTTTCTAGCTCTAGGTGGTTGTTCTAACCTCTAGGCCACTCCTCCACTCCACAAATGGCAGGAAACATTGGAAAGAGTTAAAGAGAAGACGGAAGAAAGGAAAAAAATGAGAGACTAGGACCAACACATTTAGAAAATAAAATAGATAAAGGTAGAAAAAAATAATTTAATTTTCAATTTTGTGATCAGGATGTGTCCTTTTTAGTATATTTGTTAACTTTATTTTGAACAGTATAGAAAGAAATGCATATTTCTGTTTTTCTGGTGTTACACTGCATGCAGAATCTGGTTTCTGGGAGTTTCAGTTTAATTGTAGTTTGTAGTAAAATTATTCTATACTTGCTGAGGGTCTTTCTATCTTCTGTGCATGTGATTCAGGCCAGATATTTTCTTATCATGGAGAGTGGACTTAGGGAAGGAGAGAGGAGGCAGGAGGGCCAAATAAATTAACAGAATGCACAAATAATATCAAAGCTTTTATTAAAACAATTTTTTAAAAAATTGCTTTGCTTAATATGCAAATTTATGCATATACCCACCTCCTCAATCATTTCCTTCCATGTCAGCCCGCTAATTTAGGAGGTAAAGCTCTAAATAGCACTTAGATTTATGTGCGTTTATTGCACCTATTGTTGAAAGTCAAATCCACCAACTCCAGAAACATGGATGTGCCCAATATGCACGTGTATCAAATGTCTATTTTGAGATCCCCAGAACCGGTTAGAGTAGTGGATTAAGAACTGGCTGGCCAAGGTTCAAATCCCAGTGTGGGACTTTGTAATCTAAAGCTAGTCACTTAATTCTCCATCTTCTTTACACTCTCTGGATCCTTTAAGGTGAAAACAAACTTTTCCTGATACCTATTTGTGCCTGGAGCACGAACAACCATGCATGTGCCTACAGATGACTCCGCCCCTTCTGGGATCGAATGGGGATATGTAAGTCCATTGCCCCTCCCGACATGGCATTTGTGGAATGGTTACGGAGACGTGTCCATGATTTTACACCCACCTGCATGTCTGCAGAGGTCCAAACCACGACTAAACCTTTTAGAATGACCCTCTTAATGAACAAAGTGTCAACCTTATAGCGTATTTCCTATGTACAGCTAGTCCTTAGGGGCAGAGGTAGTAATATCACAGGGCAAGCAACAGTCCTCCAAGATAAATCTAAAAAAAAGGACCTAAAAAAGGAAGAATCAATTACATGTATAAATGTCAGAGTTTGAACTCTAATCGAAACTGACAGGCTTTGTTTCTGGCAAATTCAATAGTCAATGACACAGTCGTTTACTGTTATTCCTCCAGTGTGCACTATTACAAAAACAAAATAAAGAATGATGAGTGTAAGACAAAGATGAGAGATTTGATCTTTTTGATTTACGGGTTAGAGAGGTGGATTAGTTGTTCAATTGGAGCCCTTAGGTTGAGTTATCTGTACTATTTCACACTATTTCAAGTCCTTAAGTTTATCAGGTATGATCATCTTCAGATCTATCTCCCATTTGGTGTACATCGGTACCTCATCTCATAGCATGTACTGCTCACTTGAATTTTTTTGCCCCAAATGTCTGATCCTACACTTTTTTTGTGTTACAACTTTGTTGCTTTTCTTGCTCTTCAGGGAGTGTTCTGCACCTGATCTGTCTAAAGTGACTTCAGCAGAAAATAATGGGTCATTTTAGATTTGATCCAGAAAAATAAGAATATAAGAAATGTCATACTGGGTCAGACCAAAGTCCATCAAGCCCAATATCCTGTTTCCAACAGTGGCCAATCCAGGTCACAAGTATCTGGCAGGGTCCCAAAAACGCACACAGGTTCCAAAACGATTGTCCTGGGATAAGCAATGGGTTTTACGGATCCTCAGTAATAATGGTTTATGGACCTTTCCTCCAGAAACTTGTCCAAACCTTTTTTAAACCCAGCTATACCGACAGCTATTACTACACCCTCCAGTAACAAATTCCAGAGTTTGATTATGCGTTGAGTGAAAAAAATATTTTCTCTTATTAGTCTTAAAAGGGTTACATAGTAACTTCTTTGCATGTCCCCTACTCTTTCTACTTTTTGATAGCATAAACAATCGATCTACGTTCACCTGTTCCACTCCATTCATTAATTTATAGACCTCTATCATATCTCCCTTCAGTCATCTCTTTTCCAAGTTGAAGAGCCCTAACTTTTTAAGCCTTTCCTAAAAGGAGTATCCTTCCATCCCCTTTACCATTTTGGTGGCTCTTCTCTGTACTTTTTCTAATTCCGCTATATCCTTTTTAAGATACGGTGAGCAGAATTGCACACAATATTCAAGGTGTGGTCTCACTATGGAACGATACAGAAACATAATAATATTCTTGGTTTTATTCTCCATTCCTTTCCTTATGATTCCTCATATTCTATTTGTTTTCTTGGCCCATCTTCTAATTTATCCTGGTCCTCTTGCAATTTTTCACAATCATCTTGTGTTTTACAACTTTGAATAATTTTGTGTCATCTGCAAATCTGATTGCCTCACTCGTTCCCATTTCCATGTCATTTATGAATATGTTAAACAGTGGGCCCAGTACAGATCTCTTGGGTAATCTATTATTCACCATTCTCCAATGGGAAAATTGGCCATTTAGCCCTACCCTCTGCTTTCTATCTTTTAACCAGTTCCTGATCCACAACAGTATACTGCCTCCTATCCCATGATTTTTTAAATTTTCATCAAGAGTCTCTCGTGAGGGACCTTTTCAAAGGCTTTCTGAAAATCCAGATATACTATACCAACCGAATCACATTTGTCTACCTGTTTATGCACACCTTCAAAGACAATATAACAGATTAGTAAGACAAGACGTTCCTTGGCTAAATTCATGTTGGTTTTCTCCCATTAAACTATGACTATCTCAGTAATTTTATTCTTTATAATGGTTTCTATCATTTTGCTTGGTTCCGATGTCAGGCTCACCGGTCTGTAGTTTCCCGGACACCCCTGGAATCCTTTTTAAAAATTAGTGTTAGATTGGTCATTCTCCAATCTTCATATATACAGATGATTTTAATGATAGTTCACAGATTACTAATAATAGGTCTGCAATCTCATCTTTCATTTCTTTTATCAACCTCAGATGTATACCATCCGGTCCAAGTGATTTACTACTCTTCAGTTTATCAAATACTTGTAAATACATTGTCCCGGTTTATCAATATTTCTTTCAATTCTTACGACATATCACCTTTAAACACCATTTCAGACATGGTTACCTCCTTACATCTTCTTCAGTAAAGACTGAAGCAAAGAATTCATTCAATCTTTCTGCTATGGCTTTGTTCTTCCTCAGCGCCCCTTTTACCCCTCTAGCATCCAATGGTCCAACTGACTCTTTCACAGGTTTTTTTGCTACGAATATACTTGAAAAAGATTTTATTATGCGTTTTTGCTTCCATGGCTAGCTTTTTTCAAATTCTCACTTTGCATGACTTATCATTGCCTTGCATTTAACTTGCCAGTGCTTATGGTGTTTTCCGTTTTCGTCATTCTCTGATTTTTCTTAGCATTTCATCATCCCATCTGTTCATTCAGGCCAGGTGGTCGGTAATATACCTCCACCTTCCCTTTTTACATGGGATTTCTATCCACATGGATTCTACAGTGTATTTTGTTTCATGCAAAAAAGTAATTCTTTGTGATTCAATGCTCTAACACAGAGCGCAACCCCTCCACTGATTTGATCTACCCTATCATTGCAATAAAGTTTGTACCCAGGTATCACAGTATCCTATTGGTTGTCCTACTTCTACCAGGTCTCTGAGATACTAATCATATCTAACCTACATTTAATGCTATTTAATCTAGCTCTCCCATCTTATTTTTTAGACTTCTAGCATTTGCATACATGCTTTTTAGAGGTTGTATTTTATTCTTAATAATCATTTGATGGGGTAATTTGGAATTTTTCAGCTATGTCTGCTCTGTACTTAAGGGCATCTAGGTTTCTTTTATCTTTATTGGAATCTCTATGTAGGGATGCCCTAAGAATGTAAGATATGCCATACTGGATCAGACCAAGGTCCATCAAACCCAGTATCCTGTTTCTGTGGCCAAACTAGGTCACAAGTACCTGGAGTTTCCCCAAAGGACACATGTTCCACAATGCTTATATTGGGGCAAGCAGTTGATTTCCCGGGTCCCCTTTAATAATGGTTTATGGATCTTTCCTCCAGGAACTTGTCCAAACCTTTTTTAAACCCAGCTACACTAACAGCTTTTATTACATGCTCTGGTAACGAATTCCAGAGTTTGATTACACATTGAGTGAAAAAAAAATTCTCTTATTAGTCTTTAATAGGTTACACTGTAGCTTCATTGCATGTCCCCGAGTCTTTCTATATTTTGATGGCATAAACAAACAATCAATCTACGTTTACCCATTCCACTCCACTCATTAATTTGTAGACCTCTGTCATATCTCCCCTTGGCCGTCTCTTTTCCAGGTTGAAGAGCTCTAACATTTTTAGCCTCTCTTCATAGTAATACACACATTTAGAATGTGTGCATGCCTGCAGAGAAATCTGATACCAAACTACAAATTCTGTATAATTCTAGTTTCCACAATCAGTTACATTCCATGAACTAGTAAGGATGGAAAGGTATATTCCCAAATAGCAATCTACAAATGCAAAAAATGCATTTTTACAAGATATGAAGATACAGTAATTATAGAAACAAAGAAACATGACAGAAAAAGACCACATGGCCTATCTATCTGTCTTTCCATATCAACCACTACAACAGTCCCCTTTTTTCCTTTAGACAAATATATACAAACTACCTGGCTGTGTGCTTCTCCCGTACACACATAAGGCAATCCTTATAGAAGTAGTCTCAAAGGCTCATATAAAGAAGGTGCTGTGGATTGGGAAGCGGTCTTCGGTTTTCACTTTGCTGTAGGGGTTACCTCAGTGCTCTCTGCTCTCTTCAGTCCTGCTTATTTTCAATTTACAATCAATATATAATGATAAAAGGAGAGAGGTGTAAAGAAGGAAGGAAAGCAGCTAAAGTATAGTTACTCACCTGTAACAGGTGATCTCCGAGAACAGCAGGAATTGAGTCTTCACATATGGGTATCGTCGGCACCGACGGAGCCAGCGCGGGAAGGCTCCCCAGCGTTCTATAGGAAAGCTTTTGGGAGCATCCCACTGCGCCTGTGCTGCTACCTTCCCGCCTTTTCCAACTCTCCCTCTTCAGTTGGGTTTGTAGCTGAGACAAAAGGAGAGAAGGAAATAAAAAAGGGAGAGAGAGAGACAGAGACAGAGATACAATTCCTAGGGGAGGTGGATGGGTTGTGAAGACTCAATTCCTGCTGTACCCGGAGATCACCTTTTACAGGTGAGTAACTACGCTATCTCCAGGAACAAGCAAGAATGTAGTCTTCACATATGGGACTCCCTAGCTTAAAGATGCCAGGGAGGTGACCCCAGAGAGAGCAGTGAAACAGAGGCTGAAGTGGGTCATGTTTCCTCCCAAGGATCTCTGGTATCAAAACCCAGAACGGGGGGTGGGAGTTGTTCTAAGTCTGAAAGAGATGCTGGAGAACAGCCTGGCCAAACGAGGCATCCTGACAGGAGTCCTTGTCCAAGCAGTAATGGGCCGCAAAAGTATGGGCAGAGGACCAAGTGGCTGCTTTGCAGATGTCATCAATCGATACCGAGTGAAGGTTGGCCATAGAGGCAGCCACTGCTCTCACATTGTGAGCTGTGACATGACCTTCGAGAGAAAGTCCTTTACTCTCATAGGTAAAGGATATGCAGTCTGCAAACCACTTGGAGAGTGTTCTCTTGGAAACTGGTAAACCCAGGTGACTGGAATCAAAGGCAACAAAAAGCTGTGAAGATTTCCTATGCTGCCTGGTCCTCTGAAGGTAAAGGGCTAAAGCCCGTTTACAATCTAGAGTGTGAAGATTCCTTTCTGCACTAGAGGCATGAGGCTTAAGGAAGAAGACAGGAAGGTAAACAGACTGAAATGAAAAGGCGAAACCACCTTTGGCATAAAGTGAGGATGAGTCCTAAGGACTACCTTATCATGGTGGAACCTTGTGTAAGAAGAGTCAGCCACTAAAGATTGTAGCTCACTAATGTGTCTTGCAGAAGTGAGGGTAATTAGGAAGATCACCTTCCAAGAAAGAAATTTCAGGGATGTGGTGGCTAAAGGTTCAAAGGGCAGCTTCGTAAGTTGTCCAAGGACAAGATTTAAATCCCATGCCACGGATGGTGGCTTAATGGGAGGCTTAGTTAAGAGTAGACCTCTCATAAAATGCGCTACAAGCGTCTGAGAGGAGACAGGTTGTCCAGCAAAGGATGTGTGGAAAGCCGCAATGGCACTAAGGTGGACCCTTACTGAATTAGTTTTAAGTCCAGTGGATGAGAGGTGGAGGAGATACTACAGTAACGCCTCTACTGTAACTGAAAAAGGATTAAGTTCCTTCTATGAACACCAGATAGAGAACCTTCTCCACTTAAAAATGTAAGCATGCCTTGTGGAAGGTTTCCTGGAGGCCTAAAGGATATCTTTAACATGTTGAGAGAGGTTGATATCATGTAGTTCTAAGCTCTCAGCAGCCACGCCCATCAGGTGCAAGGACTAAGGGTTGGGGTGCAGAAGCATCCCGTTCTCCTGGGATAGGTGATCTGGAGCCCCTCCCAACTGCAGAGGTTTGGTTTGAAAGAGACATAGAAGCAGTGGATACCACATCTGTCATGACCAGCGTGGGGCTATGAGGATCATATGGCCCCTGTCTCTGAAGTTTGAACAGAGTCTTGGGAATGAGGGGAATGGGCGGGTAGGCATACAGGAAGTCCTGACCCCAGTGGAGGTGAAAAGCATCCATTGCCTGATTGTTCCAAGCAGGAATTCTGGAACAGAATCATGGAAGTTTGTCATTCTGAGGACTTGCAAATAGGTCTATATCTGGGGTTCCCCAGATTCAAAAGATTCAAGAAATCTGCTCTGAATGAAGAGACCACTCGTGTGGCAGCAGCACTCGACTGAGTTTGTCTGCTAGAAGATTCTGTTTGCCTGGGAGATACACCGCTAGTAGGTGAATCTGAAGACCTCTTGCAAAGGACCATAGGTGTAGAGCTTCATTGCACAACACCTGAGAACCTGTTCCACCTGCTTGTTCACATAGAACATGGCTACCTGATTGTCCGTATGGACAAGAACTGTCTTGTAGCGCAGATGGTCCTGGAATACTCAAAGAGCTTAGAGAATGGCTCTGAGTTCTAGTAGGTTTATGTGAAGACAAGTCTCCTACTGCGTCCAGAGACCTTGAGTGGAAAGATTGTCCAGATGAGCTCCCCAACCCAACTTGGACGCATCCGTCGTCAAGGTAGCTTGGTGCAGTGGCTGCTGAAAAGGTGACCCTTAGAGTAGGTTTTCTAGCGATTGCCACCACTGAAGGGACGAAATGAGGCATGCCGAATTTCTGATCTTGTCCCCAAGACGGCCCAACGCCTGAGTCCACTGACAGGCTAGGGTCCACTGGGCTGCAAGCATATGTAGGCGAGCATAGGGGACCACATGTATAGTGGACGCCATATGACCGAGAAACAGAAGCATTTCTTGAGCAGTCAGGAACGTTTTCATACCTGCTTGAGAAGCAAACTGAATTATTTGAGCACGGCGGAGCTGAGGCAGGAAAGCCCTCGACTGCCGTGTGTCTAGAAGAGCCCCTATGAACTCTAGGGATTGAATAGGGGTAAGATGAGACTTTGGGAGGTTTATGACCAATCCCAGATATTGAATAAGTTGCATTGTGCAGGAAAGAGAAGAACTGGTCTCTGGAGCTGTTGATGTTCGGATCAGCCAGTCATCTAAGTAGGGGAAGACAAATATCCCTAGAGTCCTTAGAAATGCTGCTACTACTGCCATGCATTTTGGAAAGACTCTTGGGGCAGAAGCCAGGCCAAAGGGTAGAACCCTGTACTGGTAATGTTTTCCCTGAAAAAGGAATTGAAGAAACCTCCTGTATTCTGCATGAATAAGGATGTGTGTATATGTGTCCTTCAGGTCTAGAGAACATAGCCAATCCTGACTCTGAATGTAAGGGAGAAGTGTTCTGAGAGAGATTATTTGAACTTCTCTCGAACAGATACTTGTTTAACTCCCCGAGGTCCAGTATGGGCCTGTACCCTCCTGTTTTCTTTGGTATAAGAAAGTAGGGGAAGTAAAAGCCCAGGCCTTGTTAAGAAAGAGGTACCTCCTCTATCGCACCCTGAGCAAGGAGTGAGGTAACTTCCTGACACAAGAGAGTGGTGAGGGGGGGGGGGGCTAAGAACTGAGCTCTCTTGGAGTGGATCGAGGGGGCATACTGTGGAAATGGAGTTTGTACCCCTCTGTCACTATGGAGAGAGTCCAATGCTCTGATGTTATTTGCTGCCACCTCTTGGCAAAGTAATACAGTCTGCCTGGAATGTTGAGTGGCACTGGAATTTTTAGAGGTAGGATGACTGGGTTCTCTAGGAAGGAGTCAAAGACCTTGTGGAGGCTGTGTCTGCTGAGCTGGTTGAGCTCTAGGGACTTGAGCCTTTGTTTGTTATTTCGGCAGAGGTTGTCCCTTTTGGGAAGCATGGACTGGGCAGTGGACAGTATAGGTGTAAGAAGGATAGAATTTCTTTTTCTTGTTGAAAAAGGGTTTCCTAACCATCTTTTTCTTAGCTGGGCTGGCAGTGGTCCTTGAGAGCCTATTTAAAGTAGTGTTCTCGGACTCAGGTTTAGAAGCTTTGTCCTGCCAATCCTTGCCAAAAAGGTTTTCACCCATGCAAGGAATATTCCCCAGCTTATCTTGCACCCACTGCTCTAAATCAGATGCTTGTAACCAAGCAATCTGATGTACACCGATGGAAATAGCAGAAGTCCTGCTGATACATTCGAAACAATCAAAGGTTGCCCTATTCATGAACTTAGAAACATTCTGGGCATGTTTAACAAGTGTAAGGAAATCAGCCCTCTTGTCATCAGGGAGGAGCCATTAGTTCCAAATCTTTAGTAACCTCCCGAAGAAGCATACCCATATAGAGTATGTATGAACTTATTCTGGCTGATAACATAGAGGCCTGAAAACATCGATGACCAAAGGCATCGAGAGTTCTCGCCTCACAGCCTGGAGGATTAGATGAATGTGTCTTGGTACTTTTAATTCGGCGCATTGCCGATTCCACAACCATGGAATGGTGTGGTAACTGCGTTTTTTGGAATCCGGGACACTGCGGTACCCGGTACATTGTAATGAGTCTTCGAGAATGTGGAGACATCGTTAAAGGTGTCTCCCACATCCTAAGCATGAGGTCATGCAAAATCCAATGTATGGGAAGGGTTCCTTCTTGGCGGTCATGGTGATCGAGAGGCCCGCGCCACATCCCATATAAAATCTTGAAAAGACATGTCCTCCGGAGGAGATATCCGGGATTGCGGGGAAGGAGAGGGATCCTCAGGAAGAACCACTCCGGTACCGATGGAGTCATCGGAAGAATCGGAATCAGAAGACTCGAAGTATCGATGGGCCGGGTGCTCCCGCACTGCCTATCGACAATACCGATTGAAGTCAGCATCGGAATGCCTCGATACCGGACCCTCTATGTCGGACACTGATTCTAGGGCCGGCATGGGTGGTAGCATGGAGAGCGGTGCAACAGTAGATGCAGATACATCCGGTACCGGTATTGGTAATGATGACTGCGGAACCGACTGCAGCGGCTTTAGCGGTACCGAGGCTGCTAGCAAGGCCGCAAGACTCTGCTCAATGGCTAGGATACGTTGATCCATGGAGCCTGCCGATGTCTGGGTGTTGGTACCAACAGAGCGGGCCACAACCTCAGAACATGGCACCAAGAGCTCTCCAGATGTGGACACCTCGGGAACATCTTGGAACCCCGATAATGCTTTGGAGGCAAGGACTTCCCGCCGGGGTTGCTTGGCTGGTGTATTCTCCTCGAGGGCAACACTAGAAGCATCTTGATGCTTAGAAGGAGATCTACCCTTTGAGGACCAGCCAGTCTTCGAGGAAGACCTGGTTTTGGTTACCTGAGATCCATGGGAGGAAGATGAAGCCCTCAATGACGTTGATGCAACGGACATTGCACCCGAGGCAAAAGGGGTGCCGAGTTTCGCAGTTCTATTCTGCAGGCCCCTCTTAGTCATCTTTCTGCAGAGGAGACACACCGATGGAGAATGGTCTGGGCCCAAACATTTAAGACACCAATTATGGGTGTCAGAAGCAGAAATAGTACTGTTACATTTTGAACATTTTTTTAAACCATTAGTTGGTTTCTCCATTTTAAAAAAAGAAGGCCTACGGCCCAAAATGGCACCGAGGCACCAAGAGGGGAAGGACCCTCAAGAAAAAAGCTTTTTTTTTTTTTTTTAGACGAAAGAAAGAAGACGACACCGATGGTACCGGTGTCAGCTTCGATGGGAAGGCAGACGCGACCACAAAAAAGAACATTTTCTGCGGTAACAGGAATTGCAGCCTGTCGGCTCCACGGAAAACGGAAAATGAAAAACTGAAGAGGGAAAGTTGGGATGGTAGCAGCACAGGCGCAGTGGGATGCTCCCAAAAGCTTTCCTATAGGATGCTGGGGAGCGTTCCCGCATGGGCTCCGTCGGTGCCGACGATACCCATATGCGAAGACTACATTCCTGCTTGTTCCTGGAGATTACATCTTTCTGAATAGTTATATTCAGCTCCTGGAGAAGTTTAGGAGTCACGTTTTACAGTTATGCTGTTCGGAGGTCATTTTATAACAAGCTATGTAAAGTTACACGCCATCTACATGTGTAATCATGTATGTTCCATGATGAGAACTTACACATGTTCTTCAGCTGGTCACTATTCTATAAGCATGCACGTTAGGCTGATGGCATGTACTTTTGGAGTGGAGATGCACAGGTGCAGGGCGTAAAATTCATATGTGAAAGTTATAAAATACTATACCTTACGCATGTTCTTTACAAATCTAAGCACACACAATTACACCAAATCTAAGGCTGGCATAACTACTCATGCCTAGGAATGGCATATGTATCTTATGACTAATGCCCCTATTTTATAAAGAAAACAGGTGCCCACTTTTCTTTATAAAATAGGCGCACTTTTCATGCATTCAAATGCATGCAAAACTAGGCAACCATTATAAAATTTCCCTGATGATATCCAAATCTTGTTACCATCAGATAAACATAGAACACTATTTTATGCCGATTTTAAAATACTGAACATCAATTACAAAGATATGGATGGAAGAACACATATTTAAAACTAAACCTTCTTGACACTCATCATCATGGGTTCAAACCAAAGTATAGCACTGAAACTCTTATCACATCCCTGCACTCAAAATACCTTTCAGGATTTCCTCCTCATATTTCTTGACATCTCTTTGGCCTTCGACTCCCTTCCTGATCACCAACTTTTGCAGAGGCTTTCTAACTTAGGGATATGGGACAAAACAATCAAATGGTTTCACTCTTATCTAGAAGGCTGAAGACAACAAGTAAGAATTGGATAGAAGTCCTCACATTCATTCGCTCAGCATATAGGAGTACCTCAGGGTTCAAGCCTCCCTGCTCTCCTTTTCAACATATGCATCCAGCCAATATGCACAATTTTCAGTGAACAAGTTACTTTATCGGATTTATGCCAATGACATCATGTTCTTCACTTCCTTCGATACCTTGACCCCCAGACTTATACAAATGCTTTACTGTTAAAAAATGGCTTACCCTGCACAACCTTGGTATTACTCAAGAGAAAACAGAAGCTCTATACATTTTCACTGACCCATCCTTCTCTCTGCCACAAACCCCGACTCTGGTGACATGGTTATCAGAGTGAAAGCAGAAATAAAATACCTTGACATAATATTAGAACAGCAGCTGAATTTTCGTGCCATATAAAGAGAACGACCACCTCCATCTGCCACAAATTAATAACCCTGAAGAATTTTCGACCCTTATTATCCCCAGATCTTTTCCGAACTGTGTGTCAAGCCATAATCACACCTATCCTAGACTACTGCAACATCATCAACGAAGGGCTACCTAAACACAACCTTCAACCTCTACAAATGTCCCAAAATACCGCTGCAAGGAAAATCTATGGAGCATCTCAATGGGATTACATCACCCCCATTCTAAAACAGCTCCACTGGCTCCATATCACAGCAAGAATTAGATACAAAGTGCTCTTCACAACTTTTAAAGTTGTGCACAAGGAATCAGCAACCTGCCTTCAGCCTGTGATATCAAGGCCCAAGAATGAAAGGCTATGAAGACATCCTCAGGCTCCTCTCCATCCCACCTCAGAAGATGAAGAACAAGCAGTCTACATTGTAACCAGGCAATCGCTCTATTTGCCCCAACATTATGGAATGCCCTACCTCCAGATCTAAGAGGATGCTCGGACTACGTTGAATTTAGGAAGAGATTAAAGACATTTCTCTTCCAAGATCACTTTAACATAACCTCAGCACCAGAGAGACAAACCACCCAGTATACTCTAGATAAGCCACCACTTAAACACAGAGGTAGCAGACTATGAACGGCTCAAAGTATAAAAGTTATTTGTTGAATCTCAAACTTACCTTGTTCATACATATTGTTACTTTTAACAAAGTTCTGTTTCACTGTACAACAGAGTACATCTTAATGCCCTCTGTTAAATCTGTTGGTTTGATGTAAAAAGCTTTGAATGGTAGAAAGGAGGTATAGAAATAAGTTTAAATAAAATAAATAAATAAACCAGCAATGGTTCTTCTGGTGTTCTCCTAGAGATCTCCTCAGTTAGGGAGAAAGGGCAGGTTCTCTCCGTGTCTTCTGAGGCAAACATCTTAGGAATTATTTTAGATTCTGGTTTATTTGTAGTCACAAGCAGACTTAAAGGCATATTTTACATAGGATGTCCAAGTGCAATCTGGGACGTCAAAATTGGAACGTCTGAAAAAAAAAAGCAAGCACATGCAAATTCAGGCACGATTCCAGAAATGTGGATGTCCGATATGGGTATCTATGGAGACATCTACACAGACATCCACAGAAGAGCATTTCAGAACAGGAACATCTAATGGTTACAGTAGTGAATTAGGAAAAGGGTGGCCAGGGTTCAAATCTCTGTGCGGGCCTTTGTGATCTTAGGTTAGTCACTTAATTCTCCATCTTCTCTATACCCTTTGAAAGTTTTAAGGCCACAACAAACAATTTCCTGATGCCTGTTTGTGCCTTGAACTTTGACTATTCAAACTAAAATTATTCTTCATGGCACCCCAAAATACATCCTCCAACCACTCCAACTGGCCATGAACACAGCTGCCCGATCACTCCAGGGTGTCTCTAGGTACGAGCATATCTCACCCATCCTGATGCAACTACACTGGCTCCCCATTTCCAGCCGTCTGACCTATAAAGCTCTTTTTCTTACATTTAAGATTATTCACAAATTATCCGCTTCCTCCTTGTCAGCAATGGTTCAACTAACCCCAGACAATAGAACGCGAAGAGCTAACATGGTAAATACCCTGATCACTCCTTCTATCATAAGGACTTGCACTAAAACTGTCAAGAACCGAGCCTTTTCCTTATACTTTATTTATTTGTATTTATTTTATTTAACATTTCTTATATACCGCCTTTCATGACATCAAGGCGGTTTACATTGAACAAACTGAAATTACATTGAATAGGGCATTATAACTTGGAGATAACTATTTTACATGCTCTTCCTGCCTCAGTCTGAGTCATCAGGGACCTTTCTACATTCAGGAAGGCTTTAAAGACTCACCTTTTCCAACTAGCCTATGACCACATAACATAATGAAGGACTCTCATTATGCTGACTACATAATACTATGAAGGACTCCTAATGCTGACTAAAGAACAAGAAGTTGTACTTAGTTCTCCTTACTCCCCCTACTTCCCCTGCCTCGCTCCCACCCCTACCTCTTTTCTCCCTCCACCCTTTTCCTTTAGTTGGAGCATCTGCATGTCAATTAATTCCCTGTCTTTGTTACCAAGAATTGCTGTTCATGCCTATTTAATGTAAAGTTGCCTGTTTTGATGTTTTATGCCTGTTCTATGTTCAATGTAAAGTTGCTTGACTGTTAATGTTCCTTGTAAACCGCTCTGATAATAAATTGTGCGGCATATAAAAGATAATAAAGAAATAAATAAAAAGGGCTTCTTAACCGTCTTTTTCTTAGCTGGGTTGGCAGTGATCCTAGAGAGCCTATTTAGGATGGTAGTCAAGGACTCCAGCTGAAAAGCTTTGTCTTGCCAATCCTTGCCAAAGAGGTTTTCTCCCATGCAAGGAATATTCCCCAGCTTATCTTGCACCCACTGTTCTAAATCAGATACTTGTAACCAAGCAGGCCGACATTCACTGATGGAAATAGCAGAAGTCCTGCTAATGCACTCGAAACAATCAAAAGTTGTCCTATTCATGAACTTGGAAACATTCTGAGCATGTTTAACAAGTGTCAGGAAATCAGCCCTCTTGTCATCTGGGAGAAGAGGAGCCATTAGTTCCAAATCCTTAGATACCTCTCGAAGAAACATACCCATGTAGAGTATGTATGAACTTATCCTGGCCGACAACATGGAGACCTGAAAGCATTGATGTCCAAAGGCATCGAGAGTTCTCGCCTCATGGCCTGGGGGATTAGATGAGTGTATCTTAGCACTTTTAATTCGATGCATTACCGATTCCATGGAATGGTGTGGTAACTGAGTCTTATGGAAACCAGGATACTGCAGTACCCGGTACATGGTATCGAGTCTTTGAGAATGTGGAGACACCGTTAAAAGTGTTTCCCACATCCTAAGCATGAGGTCATGCAATATCTGATGAATGGGTAAGGTAGCGGCCTCCTTAGGGGCTTCCAGATACTGAAGAATTTCAAGTTCTTCAGCTCTCAGTTCCTTCTCGGAGGTCACCGTGATCGAGAGGCCCAGAGCCACATCCTGTATAAAGTCTTGAAAGACATGACTTCCGGCAGAGACATCTGGCGTTGTGGGGAAGGAGCAGAATCTTCCAGAAGAGCCTCTCCGGTACCAATTAATTCATCGGAAGAATCTGAATCGGACAACTCGAAGTATCGACGGGCTGGGTGCTCCCGCCCAGCCTGACTACAGTACCGATCGAAATCGGCATCAGGATGCCTTGGTACCAGACCCTTGATTCCAGAGACTGACTCCAGGGCCGGCATGGGTGGTAGCGTGGTGAGCGGTTCAATGGTCGATGACGATATCTCTGGTACCGGTGCCAGTACCGAAGGCTGCAGAACCGATTGCAGAGGCTTTAGCGGTACTGAAGCCGCAAGCAATGCCTCAAGACTCCGCTCAATGGCTAGGATACATTGATCCATGGAGCCAGCCGATGCCTGGGTATCGGTACCCGAACAGCGGGCCACGATCCCAGAACATGGCACCAAGAGTTTTCCAGAGGTGGACGCCTCGGGAACATCTTGGGACCCCGATAATGCTTTGGAGGCAAGGACCTCCTGCCGGGGCTGTTTGGCCGGTGTATTCTCCTCTAGGGCAACGCTTAAAACATCTCGATGTTAGAAGGAGATCTACCCTTTGAGGATCGACCAGTCTTCGAAGACGACCTGGGTTTCGTTACCTGAGATCCATGGGAGGAAGATGAAGCCCTGGACGTCGTCAATGCCACGGAAATTGAATCCGAGGCAAAGAGGGAGCCAAGTTTCACAGCTGTATTCTGCAGACCCCTCTGTCATCTCTGTGCAAAGGAGACATTCCGATGGTGAATGGTCTGGTCCCAAACATTTAAGGCACCAGTCATGGGTGTCGGTAGCAGAAATGGTACTGCTACATTTGGGACACTTTTTGAAACCACTAGTTGGTTTCTCCATTCTGAGGAACAAAGGGACTTAAGGCCCAAAATGGTGCCTAAGCACCTAGAGGGCAAAGACCCTCCAAGAAAAACCTTTTTTTTAACAAGAAAATAGAAGAAAGAACACCGAAGATATCAGTGCTGGCGTCAACGGGAAGGCAGATGCACCACAAAAGAAAAAGATTTTTTGCGGTGACAGGAAGTGCTCCCTGTCGGCTCTGCGGAAAATGAAAAACTGAGGAGGGAGAGTTGGAAAGGTGGGAAGGCAGCAGCACAGGCACAATGAAATGCTCCCAAAAGCTTTTCTATAGGACGCTGGGGAGTGTTCCCACGCGGACTCCATTGGTGCAGATGTCACCCAAATGTGAAGACTACATTCCTGCTTGTTCCTGGAGATATAATGCTACATCTGAAACTCCGCTAAAATGAAAGCCATCACAAAACCAGCAAAGAGCTGTACTTCCCCAAAGATAGAAAATAAAAGAAGAAAAGTGCAAACTAATAAATATTCAGGATAAAGGGGGAAGCCTTAGCATAAATATAACTAAAATCAGTGAAGGTGTTAAAACAAAAGGCAGACTGTGTTGCATCAGTGTAAGAGCAGCAAATTATTGTATAGGAACGGTAGATGGTGTTATATTGGAAAGCTCCGTGAATAATAAAAAATGCCAGGGGCTAAAAAACACTGAAGGGGGGGGAGCCTTGGCATACTATGGGAGAAAACTGTATTGCATCAGTGAGAGAGAGAGGAAGTAACTAAAAACATAACTAAGAAGCACCGTGGAGGTGGATTGCCATGGGGATCTAAAACTGGATGTCAGATCTTAAAAAAAAAAAAAAGGAAAGTATTCCATTAATAATAATAAACAAACATGTATAAAACTATAAACGAAAACAGAGTGCCCTATGTAAAATGTAAAAACCATGAATTCCTGCTGCAGCTAAAAAGTGAAAATAAAAGCTATGGAAGCAAATTAAACAGGCCTCGAAATGAAAGTAAAAACCATATATATCACTAGTAAAAGGTAATAGAAGACAAACGATACTAAAAGTAGAACCAATCAAAAAAATGTGATCTAAAAACGCTGTCAAAGGGGGTTGCCATGAACTTACATAAGAACATAAGAACATAAGATATGCCATACTGGGTCAGACCAAGGTCCATCAAGCCCAGTATTCTGTTTCCAACAGTGGCCAATCTAGGTCATACGTACCTAGCAGTTACCCCAAAAGACACAGGTTCCACAATGCTTGTATTGGTTCAAGCATTGATATCCTGCGTCCCTTCTTAATAATGGTTTTTACATCTCTTTGTCTCATAATGATTCACTTATCATATATCGGAGACCTTCTCAGGAACAAAAAAACACTCATAGACTCAATAAATACAGAGGCATATCTGGAAATGACAGTCCAAAAAATAGATAAATTATAAAAAGAGCGATCCCCTGATAAAATCGTAGGGTCCATAATAAAAAGAATAGTAAAAATTGAAAACAATAAGAGATAAAAAGCAATAAACAAGGGGGGAACCTTGGTAATAAGAGCTATATGATAAAAATCAAAGGTAAACAAAAGCGCTGTATTGGTTAAAAAATGTGTTGATTGGATGAAAAACAATGATTCTGATGGGGCTGGATCTCATGATGACTTAAAAATAATACAAGGGATGGGGAGAGAAGGGAAGGGGAGGGACAGAGAGAGAGGGGGACAGAGAGAGGGGGACGGGGAGAGGAAAATAAGGGGACGAGGAGAGGGCCAAGGCGGGCAAGAAAGCAAATAGAAACATGACGGCAGAAAAAGACCACATGACCTATCTAGTCTGCTCTTCCATATCAACCACTACAAAAGTCCCCTCTTTTCCTTTAGAGATCCTCTGTATTTGTCACATGCTTTTTTCAATTCAGATACTGTCCTCATCTCTACCTCCTCCACTGGGAGACTATTCCATGCATTAATGGAATCTATGAACCATCATAACTATGGGTAAATAATGCTACATCTGAAACTCCGCTAAAATGAAAGCCATCACAAAACCAGCAAAGAGGGGAAGGGAACAGAGGGAAGGGGACAGAGGGGAGGAGAGGATAGGGAAGGGAAGGGGAAGAGAATGCCGAGGGGGGAGGGATAGGGGGAACTCTTTCCATAAAGAAATATTTCCGCATATTACTCCTCTGCACCGACTCCAAAGAGAAATTATTTATTTATTTGCGTACAATTTGTATCCCGCTGCTTCCAGTGATCAGCAGCGGTTACTATACAAGAGGGGTTTGGTTGTACTGGCCAGAAATTAGGGGTATGTACACTGCGATTAGACTTACCTGTTAATTGTGGTTCCTTAAGGAACTCCAAGTCCAGTCCCATACCTCTGGGTTAGTGTACCTTTTCCAGCAGCTTGGAGACTGAACATGTCATCTTTTGATGACACCCTTGTACTTATGCAGCTGGCATCACCTACTAGCCCCAGTAACCTATTGACAAAGCAGACTCACAGGCGCAACAACTAAGAAATTAAACAAGAAAAACCAAACCATACCTAAAGAAAACTTACTCCCTTCCCCCTCTCTCTTTTAAATGGGAAGGCTTACCTGTTGAGTATCTGGGTAACACCCTCCAGCATGGAGCGTAAGACAGACAGCTCTCCTTGTCCGCCCCCTAGATGCCTTTCCTGGCATCTTCCTCGGCACCCCCGGACCCCTGTCAGCACTCAGAAAATAATCTTCCTAGGAGGAGGCGCCAAAGCCTTCTAACCAAAACCCCCAAGGGTGGAATCTGGGACTGGACTGGAGTTCCTCAAGGAACCACAATTAGCAGGTAAGTCTAATTTCTCTTTCTTTATCGTCCCTCCAGTCCAGTCCCTCATCTCTGGGATCTAAGAGTAGTTAAATTAACGGGAGGGACCTGCAACACCAGCCTGAAGCATTGCCGCTCCAAACCGTGTCTCCCCTCCTCCTGTACATCCAGGCGATATGCTTAACAAAAATGTGAAGAGAAGACTATGTTGCCGCCTTAAAGATTACCACCAGCAGCACCAAGCTGTACTCTGCCCATGAGCCCGCCTGAGCTCTCGTTGAATGTGCCCGCAATCCCGCCGGCACCACTCTACCCTTCAAGACGTATGCTGACGCAATCGCTTCTCTAATCCATCTGAAAATGGAGGCATTGGCCACCGCCTCTCCTCCGAGGAGCCCCCCCAAACAGAACAAATAATCTGATTTCCGAAAAGATGCAGTCCTTTTCAAATAATGCTGCAGAACTCTTTTGACCTCCAACAGGCACAACTGCGGGCTAGTGGAGCCCCTCTCTGCCGCAGTTAGAGTCTGTAAGGAAACAGACTGATTCAAATGAAAAGCCAGAACGACCTTGAGCATGAAGGAAGGTACCGGCCAAAGGACCACCTTCTCTCAAGAAAAAGAAAGGAAGGGCTACTGACACAATAAAGCCTGAAGCTCCAAGATCTTGCATGCCGAGCAAATTGCCACCACGAAGACCAATTTCAGCATCAAATCCTTCGACAATGCTCGACTCAACAGCTCAAAGGGTTCACTGGCAAGTGCCAACAGCACCAAATTAAGATCCCATGGTGGCACCACCAACCTCCTCGGCGGCCCTCAAGAAGTGTAGCATGTCTGGGTGCATACCAAACGCCACCCCTTGGACCTTCCCACGAGAACAGGAAATCGCTGCCAATTGCACCTGCAAGAATTCACGGCTAGGCCCTTGTCGAAATCATTCTGCAGGAACAGTAAGATCTCCAGCATTGAAGCCGTGGATGGGAGAGAGCGCCTGTCCCCACCCTGATACATGCCAGACAAGTGGACCTTTTCCAAGCCTTCAGTAACCTTTTCTCTGCAGCTTCGCCCTTTCAAGAGCCATGCCGTAAGCGAGAATCGATCCACCTGAGGCATGTGCACCAGCCCTTGTGTCAAAAGGTCCTCCTGAGCTGGAAGCCGCCACAGTCTGTCTGCCAAAATTCTCACCAGACTGGCATATCACAGATGCCTTGGCCAAATTGGGGCGATCAGAATGACCAACCCCCTGTGAGCCTCCATCCGCTGTACCACATGGCCTATGAGCGCCCATGGAAGGAAGACAGAGGAGTTCCTCCGCAGGCCACCTTTGTACAAGGGCGTCCAGATCCTCTGACAAACTTTCTTTTCTCCTGCTGAAAAAACGGCTCACCTTGGCTGACTGGAATGTCGCCATGAGAAACATAGAAACATGATGACAGAAAAAGACCACATGGCCTATCTAGTCTGTCCTTCCATAACAACAACTACAACAGTCCACTTTTTACTTTTAGAGATCCTCTGTGTTGGTCCCATGCTTTTTTGAATTCAGTTACTGTCCTCATCTCTACCACCTCCACTGGGAGACTATTCCATGGATCCACTACTCTTTCTGTAAAGAAATATTTCTGTATATCACTCCTGAATCTATCTCCCTTCACCCTCATCCCATGTCCCCTCGTAGCAGAACTTGCTTTCAATTGAAAGAGGCTCTCTCCATGAACATTTATGCCACGGAGGTATTTAAACATCTCAATCATATCACCTCTATCCCGCCTTTCCTCTAAGGTGTACATATTAAGATCCTTAAGTCTGTCCTCATATGCTTTATAATGAAGCCCACTAATCATTTTAGTAGCCACCCTCTGCACCGACTCCATTCTGTTCACATCCTTTTGAAGGTGCGGTCTCCAGAATTGCACACCATATTCCAAATGAGGTCGCACCAAAGACTTATACAGAGGCATTATCACCTCCTTTTTTCTGCTAGCCATTCCTCTCCGTATGCACCCAAGCATCCTTCTAGCTTTTGCCGTCGCCTTTTCTACCTGTTTAGCTACTTTAAGATCATCAGACACAACCACGCCTAGGTCCCGCTCTTCTTTAGTGGACAAAAGTACTTTATTTATTTATTTATTTCAATTTTTTATATACCGCACTATTTATAATCAGCGCGGTTTACAGAGAAACACAAAGACCAGAACAGGTTGTTCGGTGTTACATATAACAGGAGTATAAACTTGGATAACAAGGGAGAACTATATACATAGAATATATAATGTTACATATAACAGGAGTATAAACTTGGATAACATGGGAGAACTATATACATAGAATATATAATTAATTATTTCGATATCATGAAAAACTATTTACATAAAATAGCAGTAATGCTAGGGTCAGGAAGAGATTGTGGTTAAGTTTGTGGTAGGGCTAATCTATTGCACTTTATGTAGGGTAATATTTGATAAATAGGTTATATTTGAAGGCCTTTCTGAACTGGGCTAGGTCGGTTATGGTACGTATGTCAGGTGGTAGGGAGTTCCAGTGTTTTGGGGCGCAAAACATGAAGGCTCTGTTCGCTGTTGATCGGCTGCATGTTGTTATGGCCTTTGGCATTATTAGAGTGTTTAGCGCTATTTGTCTTCTGGATCTGGTTGGTGGTACAGTTTGTGTGAGATCAGTTAGTGAGTTGGCTGACAAACCATGGATGGCCTTGTATGTGAGAATCAGTGTTTTGAAAATGAGCCTGGCTTGTATTGGGAGCCAGTGAAGCTGCTTGAGGATTGGTGTCACATGATCACTCCTGGACGCTCCTTGTAGAACCCTTGCAGCAGTATTCATGGCGAGTTGTAGAGAACTTAAGGTGGATTGTGGGAGACCTTGTAGAATTGAATTGGCGAAATCGAAATGCGGCAAGATGAGTACTTGGAAGATGGTTCTGAAATCCTCTGGGTCCAGTAAGGAGCGTAAATGCCTGAGTGTGCGTATCTTGAAGTATACAGCTTTTACAATATTGTTTACGTGTGATTTCATATCGAGACGGTGGTCCAGCGTGACTCCGAGATATCTTACTGTTTCTTTGGTGGATAGATCAGCTCCCTTAACACTTATATGTGATGGTGGAATGAAGTTGGGATCTCTTGTAACAAAGAGAACCTCAGTTTTCTTGTGCTGGATGCGGAGGTTCTGTGAGAGAAGCCACTCTGAGACTGCATCAAAGCAATTTATTATGGGCAATAAATCCATTTGCATTGTGGAAAAAGGCATATAAAGTAGGATATCATCTGCGTATATCATACATTTAACATTGAATGATCTGATGATATTGCAGATCGGCTGCATGTATATGTTAAACATGAGAGATGAAAGAGATGAACCTTGTGGGATGCCTTGTTTTTGATGGAAGAGATTTGATTCTCCTGTTGCAGATTTTACTTCACCTCCTATACTGTATTGCTCCCTTGGATTGCTGCAGCCCAAATGCATGACCTTACATTTTTTAACATTAAATCCCAGCTGCCAAATTCTAGACCATTCTTCAAGCTTAGCTAGATCCCTCCTCATGTTATCTACACCTTCCTGGGTGTCTACTCTATTGCAGATTTTGGTATCATCTGCAAAGAGGCAAACCTTATCCGACAGCCCTTCCGCTATATCACTAACAAAGATGTTAAAAAGAATCGGACCAAGGACAGATCCCTGGGGCACACCACTGGTAATATCCTCCTCCTCAGAGTGAGCTCCATTTACTTGTACCCTTTGTTGCCTCCCACCCAACCAATTTCTAACCCAAGCAGTAACTTTAGGGTCCATCCCTAGGGTGCTCAGTTTGTTTATAAGTCGCCTGTGAGGAACAGTGTCAAAGGCTTTACTGAAATCTAAATACACCACATCTAGAGCTCTCCCTCGGTCCAACTCCCTGGTCACCCAGTCAAAGAAATCAATCATATTTGTCTGACAAGACCTGCCTCTGGTGAATTCATGCTGCCTCGGATCCTGTAATCCGCTGGACTCCAGAAACCTCACTATTTTCTCTTTCAGCAGCGTTTCCAATAATTTACTCACCACCGAAGTTAAACTAACCGGCCTGTAGTTTTCAACCACATCCTTACTTCCGTGACTGGAGTGCCTCATCAACGCACTACCTGCTCGAACACCTCCTGGTTGAGTGTCCACTCGCCCAGGTCCTTGTGCACCCGGCTGAGGTAGTCCGTCGTCATGTTGTCGACTCCCGCGATGTGTGCTGCCGATAAGGCCTGGAGATGACTTTCCGCCCACACGAACAGCCCCTCGAACTCTTCCTCTAAGGCTGTGCTGCCCGTGCCTCTCTGGCAGTTGATGTAGGCTACCGTGGTCGCATTGTCCAAGAGGACCCGGACCGCCTTCCCCTGCAACGAGGCCCCAAAAATCTGGAGCACCAAGACCACCGCTCACATTTCCAGCCTGTTGATAGACCATAGGGCCTCCTGCGAGCTCCACTGTCCTTGAGCAATGCACACTTTGCAATGGGCCCCCATCCGGTTAGGCTGGCATCTGTCATAAGTGAGATCCATGTTGGCAACTCGAGGGGCATGTCCCCCCAAACTCTCCAGACGCTACCACCAGAGTAGTGCCCTCCTGGTCCACTCGGGGCATGGGAGTAGTTCGGACAAGGGCTGACTCTGGTGAGACCACCGCCACAGGAGAGCTCTCTGCAAAGGGTGCATATGTATGCTCTTGCCCACTGTCCCCAGGACCTGCAGATAATGCCAGTCCAATGGTTGGGACATCTGCAAAAACTGGCGCACCAGCCACTGCAGTCCCTGCGCCCGCTGCTCCAGCAGAAAGACCTTTCCCACGCTAGTGTCGAAGTGCACTCACAAATAACTTCAGCTCCTGGGTTGGCACCAAATGGCTCTTGGCCAGGTTGACCACCCATCCGAGACTTTCTAGGAACTGTACCACCCTCTTCATGCTTGTTTGCTCTCGCTTCTGGACTTTGCCCGGATCAGCCAGTCATCGAGGTACGCGTGTACAAGAATTCCTTCCTTGCACAGCGCAGCCACTACAATAACCATCACCTTAGTGAATGTATGAGGAGCCGTTGCCAGGCCGAAAAGCAATGCCCGAAACTGAAAATGCCCCATCAGCACCGCGAAACGGAGAAACTGCTGATGCTCTGACTGAATGGGAATGTGAAGATACACTTCAGTGAGGTCGAGAGACATCAAGAACTCCCCATTTCTTACTGCGACTATGACAGACCACAAGGTTTCCATGTGAAAGTACGGCACCCGCAGACAATGGTTCACACCCTTGAGATCAATAATCTGTCAAAAGGGCCCTTCCTTTTTGGGGACCACAAAATAAATGGAGTACCGACCATACCCGTATTGGTTCCTGGGCACCGGCACCACGGCCCATAGCTGCAATAGCCTTGCAAAAGTTGCTCTTACCGCCGCTGCCTTGCCTAGTGCTTTGCAGGGAGACTGACCAAGAGAGTGGCCCACTAGATGCACCCATTCGAGGACATAGCCCTCTCGGATGACCTCCAAGTCACACCAGTCTGAAGTAATCTGGACCCAGGCAGAGTAGAACTCCTGCAGACAGCCTCCCACAGAAAGCAGTCCCACCTGGGCCCAACTCGCTTCATTGGGGTTTCTTGGGTCCCAAGGAAGCGCCAGCTCCAAAGCCTCTGCCTTCACCCCAGAAACCTCAAAACCCCTGCCCCCTAGAGGGGAACCTGTCTCTCTGGTATGGGACAAAGCAGGATGCTTGAAACTGCTTGAAATCTCTTGGCTGCCCTCTTGACGAAGAAGGGAGACTGCTTTGTTTCTGCTTATCCTCGGGGAGACGCCCATCCTTGAACTCCCCAAGTTCTTGATCAGCTTATCCAGATCCTTCCCAAATAGAAGCTTACCCTTAAAGGGGAGCTTACTAAGGCGGGACTTGGAGGAACTATCTGCCGCTCAGTTCCTCAGCCACAGATAGCAGCGAGCCGCTACTAAGGACACCATGCTTTTTGAGAGCCCTATGAGACTGTAGTGGGTGTCCACTAGATAGGCTGCCCCCAATTCCAATTTAGCCTCTCCCCTGCCAGTTCTGGCACTGGCTCCCCCCGCTGCTGGACCCGTTTAGACCAGAAGAAGCAAGCTCTAGCTACCAGGTCCCACAAATGCCTGTTTCAGCAAGGTGTCCAACTTCCTGTCCTGGCCATCTTTGAGAGCTGTGCTACCTTCTACTGGAATTCTGGTCTTCTTGGTGACTGTCGATACCGCTGCATTCACTTAGGAATCCAAAACAGTTCATGCTTCTGCTCCGGTAAATGGTACAGGCATGTCATAGCCAGTACCCTCCCTGAGGTCTGCTTCCGGCAGATTCCACTCCTCTTGGATGATCTGCTTGACCACTCTGTGCACCGGGAAAACCATCTGCGGTTTCTACACCACCTGAAGCAGAGGGTCCTCCAATGTATCCTCTTCAGCCGGTACACCAGTCGGCATATTAAGGGCCTTCAAAGACTCCACGATGAGCTCTGCAATTCTTCCCAATGGAACACCCAAAGAACCCGCGACTGGTCCTCCTGCTCTGGGATCTCTCCTTCCTCCAATTCTTCACCTTGGAACTCTAGTTCCATGTCCAGGTCTTTACCGTTCAATAAAAGAGAATGCACCTGATCCTCCTCTGAGTTCCTAGCCATCTTGGAGGTTGTTACCTCCGTATTGCTCTCCTTTTTGGCCGCTGCTCTCTTCGTACCATGGTCCTGTGCTGTCAGGGGGGTGGGGGCCCTGCTCCCTGACACCTGTTGGCGCATACAAAAGGCCTTGTGCTGCAGCAGTACAAATTCCGGTGAAAAAATCTCCCAGCAACCCTACTTGTCTGTGTTCCCTCGAGGTGGAGGGTCCGGGGATGGTCGAAGGGCAAGAGGCTGACTCTAACGTTGGGATCATGGCCCCTTCTGCCCCTGGACCTCCTTTTTCCAATGACGTGGTCTCCTGTTGGCATCCCAGGCAGACGCCTTCGTCTGAGACCGCCTCCCGCCTGATCCCGCAGACCAAGCATTGAGGTCTGGCTGGCATGGCACTCAAGACCGCAATCTGCCCCTGGCATAAGCCCCCCGGGGGGAAATAAACTTAAACTGAAATTCAATTGAATGAAGTGCTAATAAAGCAAATTAAATCAAATAAAACTAACTGAAAATTAAATGAAGCAGAAAACAGGCTCCTTTGCCTCGATCTGGGAGGACAAAGTGCAAACCACTCTACTCTACTTCCCCCTTCCTGCAAGCCCCAGGGGAAAAAAAGCACTATGGGGAATGCGGCTTTCTTCTCACACTGCCGCAGCCTACCATCACATGGCCCCAGGCCGTGCTGCACTCATGGTCTGCTCTGGCATCACTCCCTGCTGCACAGCTCTCAAATACACAACTCCGGAGACAACTGACTCGCGCCGTGATGGCTCCGGCCTTACTTTTACACCCCGAGGAGACAGCACTCTGTATCTCTGCTTCCCCTCGCACTCAGCCTCTCTACACAGGCTTCAATGCTGAGGGGAATATCCAGGAAGCTGCCGTCCAAGCTCTGCTGCACATGCGCAGCAGCTCCTCACTCAATGACTGGTTCAAGAGCCACCCACTGTCCACGCAAGGATGAGATCCCCCACCAGCTTTCCCCAAACACCGGGGGGAAAGGGGGACCCCCTCCATCTGTCTTGCTACTTGTTTCTCTTTGCAGCCTCTTTTTTCTTTTTGTTTAAGAAAACAAAAACCAAAACAAAATGAAGGAGTCCTGCTAGTACAGAAAAATAAGAACAGAAAACCTATCAGTTTAGTTGTCCCTCAGGGAGTCCAGCCCCCTGGCTCACTACCTCTTCCAGCTGCTTAGAGACTGAGCATACTGAGGCTGGTAGGCAGTGCCAAATGCATAAGTACAGGAGTGTCATCAAAAGATGACATGCTCAGTCTCCAAGCTGCTGGAAGAGGTACACTACCCCAGAGGTGCAGGACTGGACTGGAGGGACGATAAGGAACCTGTTTATATTCTTTTGAAGGTGCAGTTTCCAGAACTGCATACAATACTCCAAATGAGGTCACACCGAAGACTTATACAGAGGCATTATCACCTCTTTCTTTTCCTGGCCATTCCTCTCCCTATGCACATAAGCATCCTTCTAGCTTTCGCCATTGCCTTTTCTACCTGTTTAGCTACTTTAAGATCATCAGATACAATTATGCCTAGGTCCCGCTCTTCTTTTGAGGACAGAAGTACTTCACCTCCTATACTATATTGCTCCCTTGGATTGCTACAGCCCAAATGCATGACCTTGCATTTTTTAACATTAAATCTCAGCTGCCAAATTCTAGACCATTCTACAAGCTTAGCTAGATCACTCCTCGTGTTATCTACATCTTCCTGGGTGTCTACTCTATTGCAGATTTTGGTAACATCTGCAAACAAGCAAACCTTACCCGACAGCCCTTCCGCTATATCACTAACAAAGATGTTAAAAAGAATCTGACCAAGGACAAATCCCTGGGGCAATACCACTGGTAAACTCCTTTTCCTCAGAGTGAGCTCCATTTACCTGTACCCTTTGTCGCCTTCCACTCAATTTCTAACCCAAACAGTAACTTTAGGGTCCATCCCTAGGGTGCTCAGTTTGTTTATAAGTCGCCTGTGAGAAATGGTGTCAAAGGCTTTACTGAAATCTAAATACACCGCATATAGGGCTCTCCCTATGTCCAACTCCTTGGTCACCCAGTCAAAGAAATCAATCAGATATGCCTGTCAAGGCCTGCTCCTGGTGAATCCATGCTGCCTTGAATCCTGCAATCCATTGGACTCCAGAAACCTCACTATTTTCTCTTTCAGCAGCATTTCCAATAATTTACTCACTACCGAGATTGAACTAACTGGCCTGTAGTTTTCAACTACATCCTTACTTCCTCTTTTGTGTAAAGGGACCACATGTGCCTCTCTCCAGTCCTCCTGAACTACTCCCGACTCCAAAGACTCATTGAAAAAGTCAGTGAGTAGAGCTGATAGAACGTCCCCAAGTTCCTTCAGTATTCTCGTATGTAACCCATCTGGTCCCATCGCTTTGTCTTTTAGTTTAGTTGTTCCTCATGAACACAGTCTTCTGAAAATTGTTCGAGATCACCCTTGGTTCTGTTCATGTTTGTGGGTGTTTTCTGAGGTCCTGCTCCCGGCCCTTCATCTGTGAACACAGAACAGAAATATTTATTAAACAATTCCGCTTTATCACTATCAGCTTCTACATATTCCTCCCCTTCACCCTTGAGTCTGAAAATATCACTTTTGCCCTTCCTCCTCTTACTAACATAACTGAAAAATGTCTTAATCCCCCATTTTATCGCATTGGCTATTTCTTCTTCTTTTTATATCTTTGCTTTCTTAACTACTTTGCCAGCCTCTCTAAGTTTTTCCACATGTCTTCCTCTCTCTGTGACCTCTTGTATTTCATGAAGGCCTCCCTCTTTTTCTTCACCTTTTCAGCAACTTCTTTTGAGAAACATAGAGGACTCCCTTTCCTTTTGTCTTTACCATTTTAACAAAAAGGTTTGTTGCCTTTAAAATATCCCTTTTCAGTTTTGCCTATTGTTTTTCTATATCCCCCAGCTGTTCCCATCCCGCTAACGACTCCTTGAGTTATTGTACCATCTTGGCAAAGTTAGTTTTCCTAAAGTCTAAGACTTTCGCTTCTGAATGGATTTTATCAGCCCTAGTCCTAATACTGAACTACACCATCTGGTGATCACTGGATGTGAGATGATCTCCCACTATAACATCAAAAACACTCTCACCATTGGTAAACACCAAGTCCAGTATGGCCCTTCACATGTCGGTTTTGTTACCATTTGCCTGAATAGTTCTTCCTGTAAAGAATACAGGATCTCCTTACTTCTGTATGACACTGCAGTAGGGATGCACCAATCAACATCCAGCATATTGAAATCCCCTATCAGTAGCACTTACCCTTTTTCCTGGCAATGCTGCGTATGTCTTCTATTAAATCTCCATCTACTTCTTCTCCCAGTGAGGGAAGTCTGTATATCACTCCAATACAAATGGATTTCTCTTTCCCTCTTTCTAGTTTAACTCACAGTGCCTCCTCTCTCGCTTTTAAGCTCTGTATTTCCATAGCTTTAGTATTATTTTTTACATATAGTACCATACCTCCTAATCTTCTTTCTACCCTGTCCTTTCTGAATAAATTATAGCCTGGTAAAATTACATTCCAGTCATGGTTGTCTGTGAACCATGTCTCTGTAACCACCACTAAATCCAAGTCAGCCTCTCCCATTAAAGCCTCAACATCTGGGATCTTATTTCTCATGCTACGGGCATTTATACACGCCGCTTTCCAGATGTTGCTCCTTTTACCCATTTCTATAAAGATATTTAATGTTTCACTTACCTGTGGGCTTTCTTCATCCATCCCCAATGAATCTAGTTTAAAGCACTCTTCATTAGGTTAGTCAGTCTGCTACTGAAGACATGTTGATCATTCTTGAACAGATAAGACACAGTCTCTGCTCTGCAGCCCTTGGATCATCCTCCCATGGTCCAGGAAACCAAAATGTTCTTGATGACACTATCCACGCAGCCATTCATTTATCTTCAGGATACGTGCTTCTCCACCTTGGCCTTTACCCTCAATAGGGAGAATTGAAGAGAACATTACCTGCGCATCTATCTGCTTCACCCTCTGTCTCAGAGCCATGAAGTCACTTTTGATGCGCTCAGAGGGATATCTGGCAGTATCATTTGTGCAGACATGGAAAAGCAACATTGGGTAATAGTCAGTAGGCTTGATGAGTCTCAGAAAACTCTCTGTAACATCTTGGATTTTGTCACCTGGCAGACAGCAGACCTCTCTGGACATCAAGTCTGGTTGGCAGATGGGACACCTCATTATCCCTCAGAAGAGAGTCACCAATCACCACTACCCTTCGCTTCCTTGTGGTCACTCATTCTGCAAATTCAGGGTTCTCAAGCTCTGGTTCTTCCATTTCCTGGGATGCTTTCACCTCCTCCACTTCCAGGGCTGCATAATGGTTCTTCAATTCAAGGGCTGGAGGAGTTGGATTGGCAATTCTGCAGGCCCTGTTGACTCGTATCCAACCTTCATCATTCTGTAGGCTCCCATCTTCACCTCTGTAGGAGAGCTTGGATGTTTCAAGAAGCATCTCAATGTAACTTCTCACTGTCCTGAATGCTCCTCAGCCTTGCCATCTCTTCCCCGAGCTCCTCCACTTGTTTCCTGAGAGTTTCAGCATGCAGGCATCCCGCACATGGAACCAGCCCTTCAACCGGCATTGGGATCTCTGTCTGGACAGAAGCAGAAGCTGTAACGGGGGCAACAGCTTTGGCAGTATGATTTTTCCCAGCCATTGTTCAGTTTATGGAGCTTTGATACCTGTTGAATTAGAAGAGAGAGACCTACCAAAGTACCAGCCTGTTTTCTCAGCTGTCCTTTCAGAGAAAAAGGAGTTAACCTCTTTTAAGTGACTTCTAAATTGATGTTTTACACCCTTGTGCAAATTAATTGAAACAAACTGGATTTTTTTTCTTTTTTCAGCCTACAAATTGTATATGCATTTAATTTTGTTCTTTTTTAATCAACTGGGTTAAATCATCACATATGAGATTTTTCAGCATTATTTGTGAGTTTATGGGATAAATGATGTAATAGATGACGAGATATGACACAGGAATGAGTTATTGTGTTTGCGACTATAATATCAGCCAACATTGCATCAGATTTTCTTTCGAGTGTATTCTTATTTGTTAATCCAACCATTGCACATGATGGATGTGACATCCAGAAAACGTACAAAGATCGTCACCCTGCACGAACACACACGGAATACCTACAGGGAAAAAGCAAGTATAGTTGGTGTCAGTCTTGCAACTGTCAGTCGTGTGATCAAATCTAAAAAGGAAACAGGATACATCTCGCCTAAACAAAAGGAAAATTGTGGTCGTAAGAGGAAACCACACCCAGAGATAACAACTATGTTTTCAGGGAAAGTAGAAAAGACCCTCGGAAGACAAGTGATGCATTAAAAAGAGATTTAGAAGAGAATGGTCTAACGGTCAGTTCTTCCACAAATCGCAGGTGACTTCTGGAAGTTGGTCGAAAAGCACAATGATTTCTGAAAAAACAACTTCTGACAAAGGTTATGAAAGAGAAGCACTATAAATGTGAACTGAAACATAAAGAGTGGACTAAAGAAGATTGGAGAAAAGTAATATTCAGTGATGAAAGTCATTTCTTCGTCAAGAGCCAAAGAAGCCAACATGTTCGGTGTTCCCTGGAGAAAAGATTTGTGATTCTCACATCAACCAGAACATGAAAAGATATATTCTGGGAGTGTTTCAGCTATTATGGAGTCAGCAACTTGCATCCAGTCGAGGGAATGATGCAACAATACGATGATTTATTTATTTTATTTATTTATTTAACATTTTCTTCTATACCGCGCTATTAAAATCAGCGCGGTGTACATCGAACAAGAATACTGCAATGTATACAAATAACATTGAGTTTACAAATAACAGGGAATTGAACATAGGGGAGAAAACGGGGAAACTAAATACTAAATGTTCTCCAAAGAGTTGTTCCAGAGCTTGCGAAGATATTTCCTGATGAATCTGGCATCTTTCAGCAGGAGTTTGCCCCATGCCACACATCAAAATTGGTGAAAGATTTTTCAAAAGAAGTAAATAAAGGTACTGGACTGGCCAGGAAACTCTCCGGATTTAAACCCAATAGAGAATCTGTGGTCCATTTGCAAACTTTCTCTTTGTGGAATGGACTGCTCGACAAAGGAGAAACTTATTCAAGCTCCGATTCAAGTCTGGTACAGGGACCCAAAAATCATTGCAGACTGCTCAAAATTAGTGGACTCCATGCCAAATCATATCCAGATACTGCTAAAAAACAGCGGAGGTCATATTATATTACCAGGCTGAAAGATTTTCAATGGAAATACCAGTTTTCACTTATTTTTAAGTTTGTTTCAATTAATGTGCACAAGGGTGTAAGTCCCTGTGTGTAGATAATTGGGGAGTTGCCCTATAAAGCAAGAACATTCACATGGGTGGGTGGGTGGGAGCTGGGGTGGGTAGGGAGGGAACTAACACCTAATGAGGTGTCAATGGCTTCAAAGATCTGTGAAAGAGAAACGAAAAGCAGAGTTTTAACCTACACCACAAAAAAATTGTGTCTCCTTTTGAAATACAGCATCTAAAAGAATGTAACTTTTTTTTTAAATGCACATGAAAACCCTTTTAGGAACTCTCAGGCAGAGAGCTAGTAATTAAAAGCCAAACACTCTTACCTTGTTTGAAACAGAGAGACCCTGTTAATAAACGAAAGGATTGGAGAATGGAACAAAAGATATTCTAATGCCTCCGTATAGCAGAATTAGAAAAGGTACAGAGAACAGCCACTAAAATGGTAAAGGGGATGGAAGGATACCCCTATAACTAAAGACTTAAAAGGTTAGGGCTCTTCAACATGGAAAAAAAGACGGCTGGGAAAGATATGATAGAGGTCTATATATTAATGAATGGAATGGAACGAGTAAACAGATTGGTTGTTTACTCCTTCAAAAAGTAGAAAGACTAGGGGACATGCAATGATGCAACAATGTAGCCCATTTAAGACTAATAGGAGAAAATATATTTTCACTCAGCACATAATCAAACTTTGGAATTCATTACCAGAGGATGTAGTAACATAGTAACATAGTAAATGACGGCAGAAAAAGACCAGTATGGTCCATCTAGTCTGCCCAGTAAGATGGCAAGAGTAGGTACACCTGCCGCTCTGTGCAGGCCAACCCCCCCCCCATGTCTTTTTTTAAGGGGTGAACCCACCGCTCCATGTAGGACATCCCTGTATGTTGAGAAATTAGTTAAGTTTATTTTGATTTTATCCTGTTGCTGTAAAGGGATCCACTGTGTCTGTCCCATGCCATTTTGAATTCTGTCACTGTATTTGCCCACAACACTTTCATCGGGAGGGCATTCCAAGCATCCACCACCCTTTCAGAGAAAAGTATTTCCTGACATTGCCTTTCAATTTACCCCCTTGCAGCTTCATGTTATGCCCTCTAGTTTTACAGCTTCCCCGTCTTTGGAAGAGGTTTATTTGTTTGTTCATTATTTATCTTTAAGTATTTAAAGGTCTGAATCATATCTCCCCTGTCCCTCCTCTCCTCCAGAGTGTACAGATTTAGGTCTTCAAGTCTCTTCTCATAAGGCTTCTGACGCAGACTCCAAATCATTTTGGTCGCCCTCCTCTGAACAGTTTCCAGTCTTTTTGTATCCTTTTTTATATCCTTTGCAAGATATGGTCTCCAAACTGAACACAATATTCCAAGTGAGGCCTCACCAGTGACTTATACAGTGGCATTAGTACCTCTTCCTTTCTGCTGGTAATTCCTCTTTGTATGCAACCCAACATCTTCCTGGCTTTTGTCACTGCCTTGTTGCACTGTTTTGCCACCTTGAGATCCGCATAAATAATCACACCAAGTTCCTTCTCCTGGTCCGTGCACACCAACCTCTCACCCCCTATCGCGTAGATTTCCCTTGGATTTCTGCTTCCCAAGTGCATGACACTGCACTTCTTCACATTAAATCTTAACTGCCAAGCATTAGATCATTCTTCCAGCTTTTGCAGATCTTTCCTCATGTTATCCACTCCCTCAGGGAGTCCACTCTGTTGCAAATTTTCATGTCATCTGCAAAAAGACAGACTTTCCATGCAGTCCTTCAGAAATATCACTTACAAATACATTGAACAGTGCAGAGCCCAGGACCGAACCCTGGGGCACCCCTCTAATCACCCTCCTTTCATCCGAGTGAGCTCCATTTACCACCACCTTATGTCATCTGTCATTCATCCAAATTCTGATCCAGTTCACCACCTTGGGACCCATACCCAAACTATTGAATTTATTGATAAGCCTCCAATGAGGAACAGTATCAAAAGACTTTGCTGAAATCCAGGTAGATGACATCCATCGCATGCCCCTGATTTAGTTCTCTGGTCACCCAGTCAAAGAACTCAATCAGATTTGGAGTGGAGGAGTGGCCTAGTGGTTGGGGCAAGGTACTTCAGGCCAGAAGGTCAGGAGTTTAAATCCCACTAGAGGACAGCAACCTTGGGCCGGAAGGACTGGGGTTTCTAGTCCCACAGGTGCTCCTTGTGGTCTTGGGCAAGCCACTTAACCCTCCATAGCCCATATTCCATGTAAAATAGTTATCTCCAAGTTATAATGCCCTGTTCAATGTAATTTCAGTTTGTTCAATGTAAACCACACTGATGCAGAATAGCGTGGTATATAAGAGAATGTAAAAAGATTTGTTTGGCAAGATCATCCTGTGGTAAAAACCATGTTGCCTCAGATCATGCAACCTGTTGGTTTTGAGAAAGTCCACTATTCACTTTTTCAGAAGCGCCTCCATTACTTTTCCTGCTACCGAGGTAAGGCTCACGGGCCTGTAGTTTGTCACTTCTTCCCTGTCACCACTTTTGTGAAGAGGTACCACATCCACCCTTCTCCAGTGCTGAGGAACTACTCCTGTTTCCAAGGATCTGTTGAAAACATCCTTTAACGGCCCTGCAAGAACCTCTCTGAGCTCTCTCAGTATCCTGGGATGTATCCCATCCGGTACCATGGCCTTGTCCACTTTCAGTTTTGCAAGTTGTTCTAACACATCATCTTCTGTGAATGGTGTGGTATCTACTTCATTCCCATTTTTATATTTGGGAGTCACAGATGGTCCTTCTCCAGGACTTTCTTTAGTAAAAACAGAGCAGAAGTATTTGTTTAGCAATTTTGCTTTTTCAATGTCACTTTCCACAAATCCGTTCCCAGCACTTCTGAGTCCGGCAATTCCATCTCTGATTTTCCTCCTCTCCCGAATATACCTGAAGAAAGTTTTGTCGCCACACTTCACATCTTTAGCCATCTTTTCCTCTGCCTTTGATTTTGCTTTACTTATTTCTTTTTTTGTTTCTTTTAGTTTGATCCTGTATTCCTTACTGTGTTCCTCTGTTTGCAAGCTTCTGAATTTTATGAAAGCTGTGTTTTTTGCCTTTGAGCAGCTGCTTCTGTGGAGAACCAAATAGGTTTCCTTCTCCTCTTGTTTTTATTTACTTCTCTTACATATTTATCTGTTGCCCCTTTTATTGCCACCTTTAGTTTAGCCCATTGCAATTCCACTTCCCTTATCCCCTCCCACCCTGCCAACTTCTCCTTCAGGTACTTGGCCATTTTACTGAAGTCAGTGTTTTTGAAGTTTAGGACTTTGAGCTTGCTATGATTGGACTGCACCTTGGCTTTTATCTCAAACCATACCGTGTGATGATCGCTGATGCTCACAGGGGCACCCACCCAGACATTCGACATGCTATCACCGTTGGTGAGCACTAAATCCAGCATTGAGCTTTCCCTGTTTAAGTGACGCATCTTGGAAAGCATCCACAATTGTTTTGCTTCTTGACAGATTTGCAGAAGGAGTACTCCAATCCACATCGGGTAAAGTCACCCAATATGATCACTTCCCCCTTTGTGGCTATCTTGGCAATATCTATAATCAATTCATTATCTATTTCTTCGATTTGAGTCGGAGGTCTGTAGACTACAGTAGTGTGGATGACAGTGCCATCTCCTCTTTCCAACACAATCCAGAGCACTTCTTCTTTTCCCCATGCCCCCTGCATTGCAGTAGCTTTAATATTGCTTTTTACATACAAGGCTGCTCCTCCTCCTTTTCCTCTTTCTCTGTCTCTTCTGAATAGATTATAGCCAGCTATGGCTATATCCCATTCATGCGATTCATTAAACCATGTTTCTGTAATGGCCACAATGTCCAAATTCATTTCCACCATTAGGGCTTCCAGGTCAGGAACTTTGTTGGCTAAGCTTCGAGCATTTGTGATCATTGCTTTCCAGCATTTAAGTGGCTTGCATGTATTTTGCATTGATTTTGTTCTGCCCACTTCTTCCCACTTGTCAGTGATGTGTGGTTTAAAAGTGTGTCTGTTTCTGATGCTGTTCTGCATTTGCCGGGAGTGACGTCCTGAACTAGTCCTTCTCCATCCGTCACCCCCCTTTTCTAGTTTAAATGCATATCCACATACTGCCTGAATTTTTCACTTAGGATTCTTTCCCTGCGACAGAGATATGTAGTCCATCAGCACAGTATAGTCTCTCGTTGGTCCGTCTGTTTCCCCAGTTGCCAATAAAACTGAATCTTTCTCGTTCGCACCAGGTCTGGAGCCATGTATTAAAGCTGTTTATGCGATGCAGCCTTTCTGCCCCTTACCATGAACAGGTAGAACTTCTGAGAATGCTACAGTAAAAGCTGTTAGTGTAGCCAGGTTTAAAAAAGGTTTGAACAAGTTCCTGGAAGCAACGGCCATAAACCATTATTAAAGATTACCTGGGAAATCCACTGCTTACCCTGGGATACGAAACATGGAATCTATACTTTTTTGGAAATCTGACAGGTACTTGTGACCTGGACTGGCCACTGTTGGAAACAGGATATTATGCCATACTGGATCAGACCAAAGTCCATCAAGTACATCTTATTTTCTTATGAGATGGGAGAAGGTCTTTCCTCTGCTGGTTACAATGCGTTATCTGCCAGTTATAGACAGAATCAATTTTAAATGGGTGGCATTTCATGATCATGGCCCTTTGTATTTTCAGGAAAAATAAAAGCCTATCAAAAAGTGTCATTTATGCCAAGCATTATTAACTTTTAGTCTTCTGCTTGGTTGAAACTAGAGCAGGATTATTTTCAGGGCTTGTCCCTAGACTATGCCGTTCTCTGCCATCAGAAGCTGAAGGCTCTGAGATTTGGCAATAAACTTGGAAATTTTTCTGTTATGCAGTATATGACCTTATTTTGTAGATTAGTGGGTGAAGGGCTTTTAACATTTGAATTTTTGCAGTTATTGATTATTAATTGTACTCTGATTGTTGTATAAGAAATATTGTTTGATATATTATATATGTATTGTACCTTGCTCTGTATGGCCTCGGCCTGAAAGAGAGGCTTATGAAATCCCAAATTAAATATACAGTAACACATCTGGATAATTCTTAAACTGGCTATACACAAGGTACCAAAACCTAAAAAGAATCCATAGAAAAATCTTTAATCATGATAAAGTTAATTCTGTTGGTTATGCATCACATATCTCCTGCACCCATACTAAAATTTTCCAAGATTTTATTTATTTATTTAGACAGTTTTGTATACTGCCTTATCCTTCAATCAAGGTGGTCACAACACAATTGGGGGATACATTTAACATGTGGGGATATGAGACACATACACTAATACTTACAGGGAACATGGGCAATGGAGGGTTAGGTGGTTTGCCCAAGACCACAAGGAGCATCTGTGGGACTAAAAACCCCAGTCCTTCTGGCCCAAGGTTGCTGTCCTCTAGTGGGATTTGAACCCCTGACCTTCTGGCCTGAAGTGCCTTGCCCCCAACCACTAGGCTACTCCTCCCTCCCTCCCTAAAGATGGCTTTACTATCCAAACTTGCTTACAATATAACTTGTTGTCATGATGCCAAATGTAAGTCTACATTTGTCATTCAAGCAGCATCTGTGGCATACAATTACATAGCTAGTGTAACAACTCCAGCCCTGTTAAATGCTCCAATCCAATAAGCAAATGAAAGCTATCCTTAGTTAGGCAATGGGACACAAGTCAGATTAAGTAACCTTTCCAAAAGGTGAGAACCTAAAGAATTAATCACAGATCCATTTAACGCCTGATGATGTTCCATTACTCTGTATTTTAACACTATCATTATTATCTACCAACTCCAAAAGACTGATGTATGAAATTAAATCTTAGTTATGATTTTCTTTCAGGTATATAATACTCTTTCAGAAGCATTTCATTGCTATTGCAGGTATTAACTGGAGAACACAGGATATATAAAGCATAGCAAGCTGAAACCAGTTATTTTCACTGTAGCACAGGGACGGAGTTTGGGCATAGAAGGGGTGGCGCAAAGCTATGTGTGTAAATTATAATTTACTTGGACTTGGAGTGGAGTAGCAGCCTAATGGTTAGAGCACTGGCTTGAGGACCAGGGTTCAATTCCCACTAGCATTCCTTATGGCCTTGGATAAGTCACTTAATTTATTTCTTTTATTTACATTCTCTTGTATACCGCACTATTCTGCATCAGTGCGGTTTACATTGAACAAACTGAAATTACATTGAACAGGGCATTATAACTTGGAGATAACTATTTTACAGGGAACATGGGCTACTTAACCCTCTATTGCCACTTAAGCCTCTATTGAACATCTATGTCCACTTAACCCTGTATTGCCTCAGAAGAATCCAAGCTATTAATGTCCCTGTTTAATGTACATTAACAAATTTAAGTTACAATGTAAACCACTTTGACTATATGATAAAATGGTATAAAAACCTGTTAAATAAAAAATAAAACTTGTTTTCTTTAGAAATCTAGGCTCAGGCATTTACAGTAGGGCTGATGTAAATGACTGTTTTAAATTAACATGCATTTACGACCTTATGCTAGCATTTTATAAAGTAAAGTATACCGTATGCCTATTTCTTTATAAAATAACGCTTAAGTAAGCACCTCCTTATAAAATAACTCTCCATACAGCCCAATGCATTTCTATGGGAGAATAATTCCAGTTCTTTTTGAATGCAAGAATCTGCATGCAATCCAAAGATCCAGGAAAACGCCCACACGTATGACTTAAGTCCTTCAATCTATTCAGCAGCAGTCCAATATCCTAGATTCAACAATAATGGACCAGCAGGGGTCTCACAACTTCACAAGAGAAAACTGAAGCATCACTGTTAGTGAACATGGTAGCTGACGCCAGGGATTGCCAACTTCCCCGTTAACAGTCTCTCCTTCCTCTCTCGCAAAGATAACAGCCTCCTTGTTTAAATCAGTTGTTTTAACAAAGGACTTTATATCCTTACAGAAGGAAAAAGTAAACTTGTCAAAACAGCAGACTTTAACACCAGCTTTCTCCAAACACAGGCAATCACTTGTGCTTTTCCTTCATTCTTTGGTTGGGAGATCGCTAACCACACAACTCCTGATGACTCTGGTCAAATAAGTAGACGTCCTCTTCCCACTGCAAAACACTTTTTGCCTGGTTTGCTGCTGAAGTACAAAAATAAGGTAAGTAAAACATATGCAAGCACCCCACCCCAGCACCATACACTCTCACATACAGGCACCCACCTCCGTACCACACACATTCATACACAGGCACCCTACTTCCATATCTGCCACTACACACATGCACAGGCAACCCACCTCCGGATCTCTTCCCCCATATGCAGGCACTACACACACAGGTGCCCCACCTAGATATCTGCCCCCCCCCACACACACACACATAGATGTAGCTTAAAGGGTCACTGGTAGTGGTGGGAGAGGGAATAGAGGAGGAATTGTGGGGCCACTGCCTTCTGTTAGCACTGTGTAGTGGCCCATTTAGAGCCTTATTTATTAAGCTCTTTCCCATAGAAAATGGGAAAACAATCTTAATAAATCAGCCCCTAGAATCTAAAAAAGTAACTGCAATACACCATTTTGGGGGTGAAGTGTGCACTGTGACCTAGTTTTCGGCAGCCAGCAACTCAATTTTTAGGCTGGCTTCTAGATCCCAAGAAAATTTGTCAAGGCTTGCCCTAAACATGTACATATTTTTACTTAATAGGGAAGAGAAATGTTCTGCCATACCACTTCAAAGGGATCACCAAGTTTCTAAGTTAAAATGATCAAATACTTTGAAACTAACAAGAAAGGACTTCCTACCACCATATAAACCATAAAATTCTACTACTTTGTCACCTTCTGATCACCCATCCATCTCTCCCTCCTCTCCCCTCCCCCTTTATTTTTCCTTTCAGACTATCATTGAAATGCTTAAAAGCAAGATCCATTTATATTTCTATACTGTCACTTTTTGCTCATTCTGTCCTGACTATTCCCTGTGGATAATCCACCCACAACCAGAAGATTCAAAAGCTTCAACAAAGACCAATTCACACAGCACATCCTACCTCTCCTCAACACCGACACAGTGGACATAGATGTTCAAATCGCTAACTGGAACATCATCTCTTCTGCTGCCAAGCCAGCAGCCCCCAGAACACAACAATCACACAGCACAAGACCCAGCTCCACACCATGGTACTCCAAGGACATACGCATAGCAAAAAGAGCACTAAGACAACTTGAACGCCGCTGGAGATGCACCAAATCAGCCTCCTTACAGAAACAATACCAGATAAAACAAAAAGAATAATACAACCTAATCAACCAACAGAAGAAGGAATTCCACACAAACCTTATCCTGAAGTCTGCCAACAAACCCCGTGAACTCTACTAAATAGTAAAGACCCTCACCAAAGAGCCCTACAACAGAAATGAGCAGCAAATAGATCCACAGACCTTCGCAGACCACCTTAAGAACAAATTCACTGCCCCACCTAAGAACAACATAGAGATCGTCAACAACAGGACCTCTACACCAAAACAAGACTGTGGCAAATTCAACATCCCTTCGAATGACCAGCTCTCCAAAATCATCACCGACCTCAACACCAGCACTTCCCCTACAGACCCATGCCCAGTATCCTGGATTAAAGCAACTAAAGAAAACCTCATAAAAGTCATCCGTAAAATAATACATAATTCTCTCACCAAAGAAAAAATGCCAAACGCTCAGAAGCTAGCCACAATACGCCCCATCCTCAAGAAAACCACCCTAGCCAAGACCGACCCCGCCGCCTACAGACCCATCTCAAGCCTTCCCTTCCTATCCAAGATCATCGAGAAAGTGGTTCAACATCAACTTCAACAACACATTGACATCCACACTCCCCTGGACCCCAATCAACATGGCTTCTGACTAAACCATGGAGTCGAAACTCTACTAATACAACTATTCGACAAGCTGATACAGATGATTGACAACACCAGAATGGGTGTCCTCATGATCTTCTTAGACATCTCATCAGCATTTGACACTGTTTGTCACACAACCTTACTAACCAGACTACAAGAGGCAGGACTACACAGCACCACCTTGAGCTGGTTCACATCATACCTCACCAACAGACAGCTACAAGTCAAATGTGGCACAGACACCTCTCAACCTCTGAAAGCCACACAGGGCATCCCACAAGGCTCAGCACTCTCTGCCCTACTCTTCAATCTATACATACAACCCATCTGTGCCATCATCAAGGCGCACAAGATTAAATACACCATATACGCAGACGACATAATGATATTCACACCAATCAAATTGGACAACCCAGACTACTCCAACATAGCCAACTGCTTCCAACAAATGGCAACTTGGCTTCAGGAAAACAATCTTTCAATAAACTACAACAAAACTGAAGCTCTATTCATCACAAGGAACCCCAGATTTTCACCTTCAACTACCATCAAACTGAATCACATCACAAATACCAGTAAGACAAGTAGTAAAATACCTGGGGGTAACGCTCGCATCATAATAGACTGCACAGGTCACGACCACATTATTCCCATACTGTACCACCTGCACTGGCTCCCAATCAGCTCTCGAATCCGGTTCAAAGTACTTATAAACATTTTCAAAATAATACACAACCTCTCAGCTAACAGCCTACAACCAATCATTAAAACCGACCACAGCACAAGACCAAGAAGAAAAGGAACCTCGGACACCATCAGCATACCAAAGGAATTCGCCAAAACAAATCAGGCAACATCAAGAAGGGCACTTTCTCTGGCAGCGCCCGCACTATGGAACTCTCTCCCCGACCACCTAAGATCAACCAAAGACCTTAAGGACTTCAGAAAGCTACTTAAAAAAATTCTATTTACAGAATACTACAAGGACTTCACCTGAACTGACTCCTATGTGCAGTATCTACAACTCTAAACAGGTCTGGATCTTAGATCACCTTTACACGTGGCTCTGATCTTGTATGTATGTATATTGCTCACTTTGTATATAGCTCACCGATAAAATCTAGCACTCTCCACCCCACAGCACTCTTCTTGATCTCCCACTGCATGCTACTGACCACACAATTACCTCAATTGTTTGATGTGCTAAACCGCTTTGATTTAATGATAAAGCGCTATACTAAATCTGTCTAATAAAATAAATACATTTTCCATACCTGATTGTTTTCTTTCCTTGAATCCTGCTTGACTAGTCCAGACGAGTGGGTTATGCTCCCTTGCCAGGAGGTGGAAGCAGATTTGATCAACTCTCAGTGATGTCATCATTCAGTATATCCTCTTATGCAGCACAGAGAAGTCAGTATGACACTATCACCAGCACCAAGCAAGACTGAAAAACTCAAAAAATATAAATGTAATTATGCGACTACCATAATTTGGAACAATCAATATGAGCATATATTTGCCATTCTTACCATAATTGACTCTGCATCAGACCCTGAACCTAACCATGCAATCAAGCTGCAGGAAAATATTTCAAGGCTGGGTCCTGGAATGGTCTAGAAGGATTCAAGAAAAGAAAATGAGCGGTATGTAAAATTTCTCCTTTGTTATCATCTAGCTAGACCAGTTCAGACATATGGAAAATATCCAAGGAGTCAGGATCTAGGGTGGAAGGAAGACAACACTCTGGACAGAACTGCCTTGCCAAAGGTGCCATTTGCTCCAGCTCTCACATGCAACGTGCAGTGCTTCACAAAGGTGCTCAGAGATGACCCAGTAGCCAACTTAGAGATATCAGGAAAAAATTTTGGCAAGCAAATAGACAGAGGGTAGTGGGACTTGGGACCAAGGGTGATGCGGGGTCATGTGCAGAGACTCATTGCAGGGCCTCATTTGCATACCCACTGGACCTCATTTGCATAAATTTAATTTATTTTATTTTAAAATATATATGTTGCCCATCTAAAATTTTAGGCAGCTTTCCAAGCCTCTTTTTCGTCCTGGCAATGATTTAGGGGCATGTTTACTAAATACTAATTTCCGTTACGTGTCACTGCACCAATAGAAATAAATGAGTGTTGCTGCACTTAATGCGCATTCAAAAATGTTAATGTGCACTAACTTTTAGTAGACGTGCCTTTTAACGAGTGTCTCAATACCATCTGCATGGGCAGTGAGGATAAAGAGTCTACCAGATTTCTACATTTCTATACTCCAGTGTCAACTGCCAGGCACATTAGGAAGTACTATACACCCTGCTTATTTAGAATCCGTAGCAAACCCGCCTTATCATAACAGCACTACCAGGACTCACAAAGCACAAAACCCGCGATGCACATTTCCCAGAGCTGACATATTCCAGTTAATAAATTCAAAATAAAATAGTTTTTTCTACCTTTTGTTGTTTGGGCATTTTATTTTTCAATTGTAATTGACGCAGTCGCTTTCTTCTGCTTTCTTCGTGTCTTCTGCTCTCAATTGTCTGTTGTCCATTTGTCCTTTTTTCTCCCTTCTAGTTTTTTCCATTCTCTCTACATCTGCCTCTAACGCACTGATCTTTCCCCTTTTGTTTTTTTCCTCCATTTCTTTCTTTATTCCTTTTTTCATCCACTCAAATTTCACCTCTCCATTCTCAATCCCCACTTACTCTCCCAATACTCAGCCAATCGTATATTTTAATTCCCTCCCACACAAATCTGTTCCCACTCTCCATACTCACTCCCCCAGCTTCTTTTCTTCTCCTGCCTGTCCCAACCCCACCCCCTTCTGGTCCTCCCCCAGCATCAGCTCCCTTCTAGTTCCAGTTTCTCCCAGCATCCCACTCCCTTCCAATCCCATTCACCCATATCCAGTCTTAGCCCCCAGTATCAATCCTCCTCCAGTCACTGGATCAGTTCCCTTCCAGTCCCAGTTCCCTTCCAGTCCCAGTCACCCATCCCCAGGCCATTTCCAGTCCTAAACCCCAGTATCATTCCTCCTCCAGTCCCTCGCAGCAGCATCTCCCTTCCAGTCCCCCAGCATCAACCCATTTTCAGTCCTAACCCCCAGTATCAGTTCTCTTCCAGTCCCTCCCAGCATCCGCTCCCTTCCAGTCCCAGTCCCCTATCCCCAACATCATCCCATTTCCAGTGCTGCCCCCCCATTCTAGCCCCCAGACACCCCCACAGCCCCCAGCCACACACCAAAAGGGACCCCGTGCCTGATCAGCCTCAGAGGAAGCCTGGGAGGCCTGAAGCCCCGGCTGACCTCTGAACAGCCGCGGGAGTAAAGAGCAACCAAGGGTGCCAACTTGCCTCAGTCTAATGACAGCTAAGACATCAAAAAGAAATAAAATACGGTTACAGTGTAACTCCAAGAGGAGGCGGGATGGTTGTGAGAACCAATTCCTGCTGTCCCCAGAGAACACATGTTATAGGTAAGTAACTATGCTTTGTCCAGGAACACTATATAGAAAAAATATCCTCAAAGAGCCAATGTAAACAAAAAATATATATCAAAAACTCCAAACAAGGCAGACTGAAAAAAAACAAAACAAAAAAACAAAAAAAAAAAGAAAGAAAAAGAACGTGAGACAGAAATACCAGTTAGGGTGAGCAGCATAGAGGAAAAAAAGACCTCCTCTATGCTGCTCACCCCAACTGGTATTTCTGTCTCACGCTCTTTTTCTTTCTTTCTTTCTTTTTTGTTTTGTTTTTTTCTGTCTGCCTTGTTTGGAGTTTTTGATATATATTTTTTGTTCTCCAGGAATAAGCAGGAAGTCAATCCTCACATATTCCCAGCTACAGGCTATTGAGAACATGTAACCAAAAGAAAAATGCCACAGTGACCTGCAAACAGCGAGTTGTGATCAGCAGCAGTTAAGTCCCTATAGAGAGACTCTCACAAGACCCAAGTGTCCGGCCTGAACATAGAAGGGTCAGAGGGCAGGAGTAGCCTACACCCTGAAGAGATTACGGAGTATAGCCTGGCCAAAGGTGCCGTCCCATTGGGACCACTGTTCCCTCTAAGCTGTGCGCGTGTGCGCGCGCACACACCACGCCGAGCGAGCGCACATACTTTACAACAGAGCGCACAAAAATTACGGTTCTGATTCTGATAAAAAACAACACAGACATCTTAAAATTTAAAAGTTGTTGTGTATTTATGGCTTTCACAAATTCCACACTATTTTCTAGTACAATCAATGTGGTGTACATACTGTATTCTGACGTGTAGTCAAATTTTAAAGTATATAACTCCGAGTGTCATTATGTGGCACACAAAAATTTAACCTTCCTTCAAAAGCTGCACAGCTGATATTTTATGCGCACACAGGCTACAGAAAATTACAGGGAACATTGATTGGGACTCCCTCTCCAGGCAGTAGTCAGCTGCAAAGGTATGGACCGAAGACCAAGTGGTGGCCCGGCAGATTTCTGTCATGGGGACGGAACGCAGATTTGGTGCACCATGACCCGCTGATCCAGTGAGATCCCTGCTTACTCGTAGGCAAGGGTAATGCAGTCCACCACCCAAGTAGACAGAGTTCGCTTAGTCACTGTAAGCCCAGACGACTGGGGTCATAGGATAAGAAAAGCTGAGGTGCTTTGCGATGGCCCTAGGTCCATTGCAAGTAAAAGGACAGGGTTCTCTTACAATCCAGATTGTGGACAATGGTCTCTGCCTTACCAGTGTGAGGCCTCGGAAAGAAGGCGGAGAGCACCACCTCCTGGTTGAGGTGGAATGGGGACATCACCTTTGGCAGAAACTTGGGGTGTGTGCATAGCACCACTCAGTTCTTGTAGAACCTCATGTAGTGGGGCTCTGCCATCAAAGTCTGGAGCTCACTGACTCTGTGAGCTGATGTGAGTGCTACCAGGAAGGCGACATTCCAGGATAGATACCGGAGATGGCAGGTAGCCAGAGGCTCGAACGGAGGCTTAGTGAGCTGCGAGAGCACCACATTGAGATCCCACTCTGCCGCTGGAAGGCGGATGGGGGTTTCGGATAACATGAGGCCTGCAGGAATCGGGACACAAGGAGCTGAGCTGAGAGGGGTTTCCCCTCAATGGAATGGTGATGCGCTGCAATGGTGCTCAGGTGTACATGGGCTGAATTGGACTTCAGTCCCAACTGTGATAAGTAAAGCAGATACTGAAGTACCACCTGTACTGAGCAAGAATGTGGGTTCGCCCGTCTTTCCGCACACATCAAGAATCGGTGCCACTTGGAGGCGTATGCTCTTTTAGCGGAGGCCAGAAGAAACTCTTCTATGTCCCATGGGAGGTTGAAGGGAGCTAACGCTATCCTTTCAACAGCCAAGCTGTGAGTGAGACGGACCCCAGATTGGGGTACAGGAGAGAGCCCTGCTCCTGTGAGAGTAGTCCTGGAGCTCGGCCCAGGGGCATTAGTGGCGCTGCCGATAGAGAGAGGAGCAGTGGGAACCAGAGCTACCTGGGCCACCAAGAGGCTATCAGGACTAGCGATGCTTTGTCACACTGAACCTTGAATAATGTCTTGGCTACCAATGGTGTCGGTGGGAAGGTGCACATGAGGCCTTTTGTCCACGGGATGAGGAACACATCTGCTGCCACCTGGAATGGATGCAGATGGTGGGAGCAGAATCGGGGCAACCGTGTGTTTTCTGGGCTGGTGAACAGGTCCATTAAGGGGACACTGATGGAACAGCTGTGAGGCTACCGCTGGATCCAGGTGTCACTCGTGAGGCTGGAGGACCCTGCTCAATTTGTCTGCCAGGGCATTGTCTTGGCCTGGGAGGTACACCGCACTTACGAGTATCCCTCTGCCTGCAGAATAGGAGCAGAGGGCTACTGCCTCCTAGCAGAGGGGGACGACCCTGTACCCCGTTTGTTCACATAGAACATTGAGATCTGATTGTCAGTCTGGATCAGCACCGAGTGGTGTTGAAGTTGGTGGCAGAAGGCTCAGAGGGCTAGGTATATTGCCCGGAGTTCCAGCAGGTTGATTTGCACTTAGGATTCCTCCTGGGACAGCAGCCTTGCATCTGGAGGCTCCTGCATGTGCTCCCCAGCCCATTAGTGAGGCATCCATGGTGAGGACCTTCTGGAGGTTGGGCATCTGGAAGGGCATCCCAACCTGAAGGCGGCATGGATTCTGCCACAATCCAAGGGAGTCCGCCAGCTGACGGGTCACCTTCACTTTGTCCCCGAGTCTGTCTGTGCCTCGAGTCCACTGAGAGCGGAGGCACCACTGAGCTGCCCTCATGTGTAGACGGGGCATATGGGGGTCACATGAACCATGGAAGCCATCTGTCCCAACAGGCAGAGTAGGAGCCAGACAGATAGCGTCTGGTATCCGTGTACCTCTGTGGCTAGCTCCTTGAGGTGTTCTGACTTCTCCTGGGGGAGGAAGGCTTTTGCCTGAAGGGTATCTAGTTGCGCCTCTATGAACTCTAGGTGCTGGGCCAGAGTGAGGTGGGTCTTGGGGCAGTTTATGATGAACCCCAGGTGCTGCAGCACGTTGATGGTGCGCCCGGTGATGCATTGTGCCTCTGAAGCTGTGTGCCCCTTTATGAGCCAGTCATCCAGATAGGGGAAGACGAAAGTCCCTTGGAGTCAGAGGTGGGCTACGACCACCGCGAGGCATTTTGTGAAGACCCTTGGCAACGAGGCCAGACCTAACAGTAACACCATGAATTGGTAGTGCTGTCTTCCCACCACGAACCTGAAGTACCTTCTGTGACTGGGATGTATTAGGATGTGAGTTCAGGCATCCTTTAGTTCTAAGAAGCATAGTCAATCTACCTGCTGGAGGGATGGCAGTAGTATCCCAAGGGAGAGCATCTTGAATTTCTCTCTGACCAGAAACCTGTTGAGATCTCGCAGGTCCAGGATGGGCCTGAGGCCCCCGTCCTTTTGGGGATGAGGAAGTATCTGGAATAGAAGCCTGTGCCCCGAGATGTCTCGGCACTGGCTCAACTGTTTTGTCATTGATTAGGCCTGCCAGCTCAGAGAGGAGTAGGTCTGGTGAAGGAAAGGCCTGGAGGACTCCACTGGGAAGTACATGGGTGGCGCCCAATGTAGATGGAGAAGGTAGCCCTCCTTTAACCACCTGTAGCACTCAGGTGTCGGTGATGGCTGTGGGCAAACCTGGTTAGGTGCTCCCCTGTGGACAGCAGAGGACCCCGTGGAGGGTAAGGGGGTTGCACCCAGACAGTCAAAAGCTCCCCCCAGGCTGGCCAGAGGCCAGCGCCTGGGACTTCAGGGCTTTTTGTTTCCTGGGACCACATCCCTGTCCTTATTGTTGCTGGCCCTGTTGAGGGGCCGAGACGGCTTGGAAATCCAGAGTACCACTGAAGCTTCCTTTCTTCCAAGAGTCCACCAAGGTCTTTTTTGAGAGCCTCGTTCTAGTCACATACTCAGTCTTTATCTCCGCTGCTTTATCCGTCATGGGTTTCCAGAATAAATATCCCCTGCATAGGTGAAAACCTCAGTTTGTCCTGCACCCAGTGTTCCAGGTCAGATGACTGCAGCCATGCATGGCATAGAGCCCTGATGCCTGCAGCGGCCACCCTGGCTGATAACTCGAAGCCATCGTAGGCTGCCCGAGACAAAAACTTCAAGCATTTTTTTTACTGCTGAGGCTAGGATCTTGAACCTCTGCAGGGTTTCCCCCTCGAGGCCTGCCGAGAATCCACCAAGCTCCTTTAACAGTTCCTTCAGGTACATGCCGATGTACAGTTGGTAGGACTGAATCTGGCATGTTAGCTTCGAGCCCTGAAAGGCCTTCTGGCCGAGGGCATCGAGGATTCGGGCCTCTCTGCCGAGTGAACCCAACGAATGGCTCTTTTGGCTCTTGAACCGGCACACTGCCGACTCCACGACCATAGAGTTGTGGGAAAACTGGGTCTTTTGGAACACAGGACTTCGGCACACCCGGTACATGGCATCAAGGTGCCTGCTAACAGCTGGTACAGATGCCAGTGTTTCCCACATTTGGAGGAGGCGGCAGTCAAGGATCGAGGGCACCAGGACCGTAAGGGTTTCCTTCATGGGTATCTCGTAATGGAGTATCTCCAATTCCTCGGTACAAGGGTCTTCTTTGGCCTCAGTGGTGAGTGTCTTGGCCATGTACCGCACAAAATCGAGGAACGGAATGTCCTTGGGTGGGAAGTGGCGTTGGATCGTTGTGGGAGATGGGTCCGAGGGCACATCACGGTGCCGCCTCGTATCCGGGGACTCTCTGTCCTCATTCTCCTATTTAGACTCGGTCTGAGTACACCACACAATCATCTCGGCCGAGGACTGCTCTCAGCAGTCTGTGACCTCTGAGGGATCGTCGGTCCGAGCCGTGGGTGCTCACTGGGGAGGACCGGTGTCCCAAAGAAAGGGAACGGGACCTCGTCTGGGGCCGGGGGCTATCTCAAGGCTGATGGCACTCGAGCAGCAGCTTGACATACGGGGAAACCCTCAATGTTGAGAGTCCTGTCGCCAGGGCAGATGAACCGGATGAGCCGGACATGAACACCCACTGCATAGACACTAGGGTTGCCATTCTGGTCTCCATACCAGTTGGCTCTGCAGCCTTCGACACAGGCACTGAGAGTTTCGGGCCCGGTGTCTGTACTGTCGAGGGGGAGTCCTCGATGACGATGGCCTCGGAGGCCTGAGGCCAGTCGTCAGGTGCCAACAACTCCTTATGGGGCAGCTTGGCGGGCCGCTCCTGCCCCGTCTCCTCAGACTATAGGTCCTGGGGTGGGATTTCCACTTCTTCCTGGATCTGTCCTCCAAGGATCTGTCCTCCAAGGACTTCAAGGATTTCTTCTTCTTATGCTCCACCTCCAGGGATTTCCACTCGGAGGAACCACGGCTGCATGACACCGAAGAGGCTCTGGCTTCGTGGAGTACAGAACTATTGGAGGGGGCTTTGGAGTGTGGTGTCACCAGAGACTCCAGCGCAGAGTCAGACTTATCTACTGCTGATGGCGGCTTTTCAAGGCCTTTGAGGTCATGGTTCTGCAGAGTTTGCAGTCGGAGTCCTTGTGCTCCGGGCCACGGCCCAAGACATTGGAGGCAGCAGTCATGTGGATCGGTGAGTGACATCATTTTGCCACACCGGTCACACTTTTTAAAGCTGCTGGAGGCTATTGGAAAAAGGGGGTCGCCTTCTCCCGGCAGCGGTCTGAGGCCTTTGGCTGGAAAAGGGTGTGAATGCCGGTCAAGGCGTACCTCGATGAAAAAATAAAAAATAGACTAACTCAAGGAGGACACCGAGGCGAGCTGGCTCAGGGGCAGGAAGGAACCAGGACGCAACCAGAGAAACACAATAATAAAAAAATCAAACTTTTTCCGAAGAAAACTGAAGTGTCCTATGTGTTCTGTGATAAAAAGGAGACTAAGGCAAGATGGCAACCTTGGGCAGGACCATGCTTGAGTGGTGCATCTCCCAAAGGCTTTCTTTGAAAGCTGGGGAGATGCTTTCGTGCAGGCTCCATTTGCGCCGACATCACCCATATGCGAGGACAGACTTACTGCTTGTTCCCCGAGAAAAAGATATGTTCTGATATTCTTTTTGTTTTGCTTTAACTTTTTTTTTATAATTCTAAACAAAGGCAAAGGGTAACCAGCACAAAACAGCAGCTACAAAGCTAACTACCATACTGGATAGATTTTACAGGCCATTTTGGTTTTTTATCTGCCATCATTTACTATATTAGTGTCTTACAGCAATGGTGAAAGGAGGGCAGCCATCTCACTTTCACAGAGCTCTGAATTTCAATAGTTCATTTCAAGTAATGTTACAGTCAGTACAACTGAAGAAAGAATGTATAGATGTTACACACAGAGAGAGGACATGGTAGATCTAATTGTTTTGGTGGAGTAGTTGACACTAAAAAGACTCGAAAGATGGAAACAGCTGGCAAGGGCTATCTATTAATGAATGGCAAATTCCTTATATTCAGTGCCAACTCCTCAAGCCTGTGACTTAAACAAGTGAGCCCATTACCCAAAATGTTCGAACGCTAGGAGCCCAACCTAAAAAGGACACAAAGCAGTTTTTTATGAAATGCTAGTAAAAGATCCAAACATCCAACCTCAAAATGGAAATTATTGCAGGAAAAAACCCTGAAATTCACTTCAGAGGTTATGTACAAAGCATGTTTAAAAAAACATACTTTTACGGTACTTCCCCTTTAAAGAAACAGCCTTCCCAACAAAAGGTTTATTTTCTTTATCAAGTTCTAATTTAAGACGCCCAATCAAACTGCTGTTAATGAAGAAATAAAATGTGTCTGAAGTGGGTATTGCACAATGATAAAAGCACATTAAATGGTTTTGTTTAGTACTGAATAAATTCAATAAAGTGCAGTAATGGATGTGGAAAATAGAGATGTCACTAATTACAAGACTAGATTTTAAGTGCAAGCTGAGCATCCCAAGGGGCCTTTAAAGCTGTGCTAAACCACAACTAATCCGAATTTAATTAAAACTATCTGTTTAATTTAGTTTATATGTACATAAGAACTACAGTTACCCATTAACTCTAGCCCATGTTTCCTTTTGTAATGGAACAAAAAGCTAGTTGTAACTGCCCATCTTACAAGTAACAGTCTTGTAAGGCACGTCACCAACTATATGGATGATGTCAAATAGGATACCATGTTAGAATCCTCATGTATCAAGCTGCTCATTTGTTTCCCAGTTCTAAAACGTCTTTCTTAATCTTATTCTCTTTTCCCCTTCTCTGACCAGGCCACATTTTTATATCCCCCTTCCAAATCCATTCAGCAATGGCACAGTGACAATTCTCACTCAGGGCCACAAATTATGGTTTTCCTCCACTGCTTGGTTATCACATGCTGCAGTTACAACCACTAGGTTCCAACACTCAACAGTGACAGGGACATAGGACCAGCTCATCCACTAGGTGAGCTAGGCGGCCGGTGGCAGAAGCACACATGACCGGCCAAAGCACCCAACCTCCCCAGCTGCCATCGATGCTGTCTCGTGAGGGGGAGGTGGGCAGTGGCAGTATTTCCAAAAGCGGCTGATATTTGCCGCCGCTTTCTTGCATGCGCTGCCGTTTTTAGAAAGCTGCTGCTTTTAGAAATACTGCCGCTGCCCACTTCCCCTCCTGAAACAGATTTGGCGGCCGCTGGGGGGGCAGCGGCAGCTGAGGGAAGATGGCGGAGATGCAGTTTCTGCATAGGGCAGCAGAAACCCTTGGGCCGGCCCTGCCGAGACACCTCTTCCCCCCCCCCCCCCAGCAACTAGGAATGCTACCTCTATAGCATCCTTGAACCTGGCCAGCCTGGGGACTAGAAGCCTGACCTGGGTACCAAAACCAGCCCTTTGATCTTATTCTAAAATCTCTTTTTTTTTTTTACCTAATATATTTTTTTTGTTATGCTCTGGCGCTCTCAAACAAAAACTACATATCTTTCAGAATAATCACATCCAGTTAATTTCTCCAATAACTGTGCCATATTCTAAAGATACCTATATGGTCTTAACTGTGTATATACTATATCATATCTAGATTAGCAGCTTTGGTCCAATAAAGGCATCTCAACCTCCAAAAGAATCAGATTTTCTACAGGACCACTAAGGTCACAGAAATTCCACTTTCTGTACAAAAGTGTGATGCTTGCCACTGATTCCAATGAGAGTTACTACAGCTGCACACTGTGATAATTTCAAAAGTGATAACAGGGAAATTAACTAATTAGGATTTAACAAACAGTATTAACATGAATACCTCTGTAGAAAACAAATATAAAACTGAATCAAAGAACTCTGTAATATTAACTTCTATATTGTATACAATCCTTCCATTTCACTGTTTGTGGGTATTTCAATTATTTGTGTTCTTTGTCAAATTTTTGTTAAATTATTATATTGTATTTTAATTAATTTTTAATTATTGAATACTTTTATTACTACAGATCTAGACTTTCAGTTTTGTAAACTGCCGTGATGTACAATTTGAATGGCGGTATCAAATCATCCTAAATAAAAAAACACATCTTGCAAATATTGCAAATGTAAACATATTTATTTGATAACTGGATCTTTTTTATAAAGCTTATTAATTGCCTAAATAAATTCTTAATGCGTTAATTCTGTTCCTTTGCATGCTTTGTAGTCAACAAAATTGATGTTCCCGTCACAGACATATTGAACCGTGAATAAGGTTTATTTAAAGACATGTATGTCCTAGCTCTGCACCAAGTATGTGTTCCATTTTAAGTAGAAACGGACATGGAAACATACACCTAGCAAAGCCATTTCATTAATTTGCGCTAAGAACAATGAGCAACTGCAGATTTGACGAAGATGAACCTAATTAAAATGTAACTCATGAAGTAGCAAGTATCAGAAATTCAGCTTCAAGAGTTGGATTAAACACTTCTAGCATTTAAAAAGCTTCTTTTCCTTGACATGTTTCAGCTACTCTCCTGAAACCAAAAGTCTAATTCAGTAGATCAAATTGTGCTAGAGATTCTTATCGGTTCTGTTCCACATTAACCCACAGCAAATGCAGGGCCGTTTTCCAAAATGCTGAGTCCTTAAAAGCCATCTCTATCTAGCATGTATGCTTTAAAGCAGAGGTACTCAAATCCAGTCCTGGAGGGCCGCAAACCTGTCAGGTTTTCGGGATATCCCTAATGAATATGCATGAGATATATTTGCATGCACTGCCTCCATTGTATTTGAATCTCTCTCATGCATATTAGGGATATCCCGAAAACCTGACTGGTTTGCAGCCCTCCAGGACTGGATTTGAGTACCTCTGCTTTAAAGCATAGTCCTTATAGAGAAAAAAAATACGGGCATATCATTGCAAAGGTTGAATACTATTAGTGACCAGTCCCACTTCTTTCGTACAGCATGTCATCTATATGACATGGCTTCTCTACATAAGGACACTCATCCAGGCAAGTTTACAGCCTCCACTGCTGAGAGACTGGTAAGGCATGCTCTTTTCCACCGAGACCCTCCATCACTAAAAAGGAACACTGGGAGACAGAGTGAGAGAACAGAGAGTTTCCAGGGAGGAGCAAGGCACTGGCCCACCTCCTCCTCACAGCATGCCCAGTCACCTACAGACAAACACTTATCCAGGCTGGCCCTGCCTGGCAGATTCTAGCTAAAGGGCACAACAAAGGGGCATGCCCCTTAGTACACCTCTTGGAAAACTTTTATCAGTAGTAGGATAGCTTTGTGATTTGCTTTGCATGGAGATTACTGCGCATGTGCTAGTCAAAGACTCAAGGGATTCCCTTTGTACTAGGGGGAGGATGTTTTCCCATGGGGGAGGGAAAAGAATGGGGATCTAAGAGGCTGAGGTTTCTAGTCCCACAGGTGCTCCTTGTGGTCTTGGGCAAGCCACTTAACCCTCCATTGCCCATGTTCCCTGTAAAATAGTTAGCTCCAAGGTGTAATGCCCTGTTCAATTTACTTTCAGTTTGTTCAATGTAAACCACCTTGATATCATGAAAGGCGGTATATAAGAAATGTTAAATAAATAAATAAATAAAATAAGAGGACAAGACAGGCTTTGTGCATGTATTTTTCAATTACTGTAATTTCACAATCCACCAACAGGAGAGAGAGCTGACTATAAACAATTTAGATGTCATAGAAAATAGAAACATGTCAGTAGAAAAAAACAACAACATGGCCTATCTAGTCTGCCAATCCATATCAAATACTATAGTCCCTTTTTTCCTTTAGAGATCTTCTGTGTTTGTCCCATGCTTTCTTGAATTCAGATACCATCCTTTTTCTCTATTACCTCCACTGGGAGGCTATTCCATGCATCCACCGCCCTTTCATTAAATAAATATTTCTGCATATTACTCCTGAGCCTATCCCCTTTCACCCTCATTCTATGCTCCCTCTTGCAGAGCTTACTTTCAAGCTAAAGAGACTCTCCTCCTGTGCATTTATAAATGGAAATTACACTAACCTGGTAATTGTAGTTCCTGGAGGGTCCAGTTTAGTCCTCCAACATCGGGTAGTGCCCCTCCTCCTGCAGCCTGGAGACTGGACCAATCAAGTCTTCTGTAGTATATATGCAGACGGAGCTCCCAGAAGCCCCCAGTGTACTAGTAACAAAGCATACTTAACGAAGCAACACATTAGATTAATATACAAAATGACATAATGAAAATGACATAATTAAAGAACAATTTGTTTCCCCCCCACAAAAATATCCAACTTTCTCTCCAAACGAGGAAGTCAGAACACTGTATTGCACTGGAACCAACGCCCCAGAAATCAAAATACAGCTCCGTATCAGAAATCTCAGGAGCTGAATGAACACCTGAGAAAGGAAGAGCCATAGCCAAAACGCGGCTGCAAAAAAGGTTCGAACGGCAAGAGGAACCGTCTTATGATCCACCGTTCGGAAAGCGCGCCGCATTTTTATAACAGATAGTCGGGAGGGAAGGAGGACTAAACTGGACCCTCCAGGAACTACAATTACCAGGTTAGTGTAATTTCCATTTCCTGTTCGGTAATCCAGTTTAGTCCTCCAACATCGGGATGTAACAGAGCAGTTAAGACCGGGCGGGACCTTGCCATCCGGCGCGCAGAACCGCCGAACAAAAGAGGAATCCCGAGCCGCTGACACATCTAAACGATAGTGTGTACTGAAAGCATGCAGAGACGACCAGGTGGCCGCCTTACAGATATCTGCTGGTGGAACTAGGCTATACTCCGCCCAAGCGGTAGCCCGAGCCCTAGTGGAATGATCCAGTAGCCCCTCCGGAACAGACCGCTGCTGCAACAGATACGCAGACGCGAACGCTTCCTTGAGCCATCTTGCAACGGAGGCCTTAGCCGCCGCTTCCCCTTTACGTGCACCACCGAAGAGCACGAATAACCGGTCAGTCTTCCGAAAGATTCGGTAGCCTTCAAAGAACGACGAGGTGCACGACCCACATCGAGACGGTGAAGACCTTTGTCCGCCGACCCGACAGAGTGGGAAGAAAGAACTGGAAGAAACACTGCCTGATTCACATGAATAGGGGAAACCACCTTCGGCAAAAAGGAAGGGACCGGGGTAAAAGACAAAAAAGGTTCTCGGCAGGACAACGCATGTAGATCTGAAATACGCCGTGCCGAACCGATGGCTACAAGAAAAACCGTCTTCAGCGTAAAATCTTTCAGAAACGCCCTACTCAGGGGTTCAAAAGGTTCACGAACTAGGGCCCGCATCACTAGATTCAAGTCCCCCGGAGGAACGAAAATCCTGAGGGAGGGCCGCAAATGAAAAACAGTCGTAAGAAGACGACGTACGTCCGGATAAGAACCGTAGAGACGGCCTAAAACTTTGCATCGATAACAAGAGATAGCCGCCAACCAGACTTTCAGAGAACTAGCCGCAAGGCCCTTATCAAAAGCAACCTGAAGAAACTTAAAACGACGGAAACGAAAACCGTCGCCGCCCGGACTCCACGCCGGGAGCACCAGTCTTCAAAGATCCCCCAAATCCGAACGTAAGTAAGAGAAGTGGACGTTTTCCCCGCCCGCAGTAGGGTAGAAATCACTGCGGGGGGAGTAACCCTTCTTTTTCAGCCGAGCCCTCTCCCTGGCCAAACCGTATGCGAGAATTGACCCACTTGGGGCATCCGCAAGGGTCCCCGAAAAAGAAGATTCGGCAGCATGGATAGGAGCCAAGGAATGCCGTCGCTCAGCCGGACCAGATCGGCATACCAGGGCCACCCAGGCCAGTCCGGGTCCACCAGTAACACTCGACCCCGATGGCCCTCGATGCGCTGAACGACCCGGCCAATCAGAACCCACGGAGGAAAGACATAAAGAAGGCCGGACGTTGGCCACGGCTGAATGAGAGCGTCGAGCCCCTCGGACATACACTCCCTTTGCCTGCTGAAGAAGCGTCCTGTCTCGGCCGATTGAAATGTCGCCATGAGATCCATGAAGGGCGGCCCCCCCCCCCGACGAACTATTTGCGCGTAAACTTGCGGGTTTAGCTCCCACTCTCCGGGGTCCACCCGCACTCTGCAGAGAAAATCGGCCTGAACATTGTCTGCGCCTGCAATAGGCGCTGCCGAGATGGCCGGAAGACGAGACTGCACCCAATTGACCAAGGCCATCGCTTCTGATTCCAGGGCCATGCTGCCGATGCCCCCTTGGCGACTGATGTAAGCTACGGTGGACGCAATGTCCGAAAGGACTCGCACCGGCCGGTCGAGAACTAGGGCTTTGAGGCCAAGAGGGCTAGCCGTACCGCCCGCCATTCGAGGAGGTTGATCGACCAAGAAGTCTCCAGGGGAGACCATTCCCCTTGAGCGAAGCGGGTCTCGCAGTGAGCCCCCCAGCCGGTTAAGCTGGCATCCGTTGTGAACGGAACCCAAAGTGGAGGCTCCAGGGAATCCCCCGCGCCAGGTTCTCGGAGGAGAGCCACCACCGGAGTGATCGGCGAACCGCCCTTGGGCAAGTCAATCTCCTGTTCAACGAGTCGAATTGGTTGGACCAACGGCGCAGCAGGGCACTCTGCAGCCGGGCGCATGTGGAAGCGCGCCCAGGGCACCACCTCCAAGGTCGCTGCCATCGTACCGATGAACTGTAGCTATCACCATGCAGACGGAGCGGGCATCCCCCTGAAGAGTCGGACAAGAGACCGAATGCGGCACTCCGGCAGGCACACCAAGCCCCGTGCTGTGTCGAGGCTCACTCCCAGATACTCGAGATCCTGAGTCGGGCACAGACAACTCTTGCATTCTTTCAGTCATTCACTGTGCTGGCATAGAGAAACTTTCAAGGTCAGGGTAAGGCAATTACAGTGACTGAAAGTAGGGAAATTAGAGTGGGATCCCTCCGCAGCCATTCAGACCTCCATGGTAGGGGCTGAAAGGTGTTTCTGGGGAGGGATGTAGAAGCTCAATCCAGCCATAGGAAAATTACAGTGAGCATGCTTAATTAGGCCGAGCCCAAAACAGTCAGGATCCAAAACACTGACTTAAAACCTCAACCAAATGGTATATTGAATAAGACAGGTACAATAATCAGTAGGACGTACAAAGTAACCCGGCTGCAGTTTGTGGACTAAAAAGTCAAAGTAGGCACTTCCAACTCAGGGGCAGCCGGTCCGGATACAGCTGAAAGCATCCCAGAGCAGCTGAGGCAAGGAAGAAAAAACAAAAACAGCGTACGCACAGTTTTCTTACAGAAAATGATACCTGAACTTCCTGGAGGTATTCAAACTCTCGTGGTAAAGACTCAGTGCAGCGTAAAGCCAATGGAGAGCTCCCCCGAAGCCAAGCTCCGGAGTTCCCAAGTTCCTCAGGGGAAGCAAGATGCGGGGGGAAGAGCAGAGCTGATGCCTGAGGTCCCTGTGTTTCTTCTGACAGCCTATGCAGCTTAAACCTGAATAAGGCACAGGGAGAACTAAAAAGAAATAACTGCGTCCCGCAGGAACAGGCATTTAACAATATTCCCCATAATAGGTAATGCCTCAGCCAGCCTTCTTTGTTGGGCACAGTGGGGAATAGAAGCCATGAGCCCTGCACCCTTCATCAGTGACTCAGCCTTGTACTGTGGCTCTGAATTGCATACTGTTCTCTATCCATGCCTTCTGTACTTTTTATCCATTATGTTCATACAGAGGCAGAGAAAAAAGTAACCTCTGCACAACTGACCTCTAGCAAGTGTTGTGGAAAGAAGAAAAAAAACCTGAAACAACAATATAGCTTTTAGAAGCCAGCAGAGACGTAATCTGGCTTCCCGCCAAAAACTGAGGCTCATTAGCTATTCAAAATGGCCACCAGCAAAAATAAAACACCAAAAGAGTGAATTAAAACCCCCAAAAGCTAAGGAATTAACTTAAAAAGTCAAAGAAGAAGGTGGGAGGGTTGCAGGCATGAGAGAAATGCCTAAAATTGCTGAAAAATCAAGAAAAATCAATCGAGTTACCACAGAGCTGCAAACAGCAGAGGGAGAAGACATTCTAGTGCTGAATAAACTGCAGCACAGCTCTTACAGATGCCAGAGTCAGTCATTGTACCTCTGCGGGACCCACAAATCCCACCTTGAGGTTTGGCAGCCATGCTAAGGCAACCTGCTTCCAGGGGGAAAGAAGGAAACAGGAACAGGGAAGCCCACAGCAAAGGGACTAACCACATTCAAATCAGTACAGCTTTAAAATTAAAACGTTTTTTTTTTTTTTTTTTTACAGAAAACAAAATACTCCCCAGAATCCTAGGGGTGCCCTGAGCAAAGTCGCCAGCAAAAGAAACCCCAAAAATGCCAGGGGAACCCTGCACAAGTGTTAAAAAGTGCCCTTAAAAAGCACACTTTAGAAATCCAAAATGGCCGCCGCACTTTTTCACCCACAATAAAAAAAAGGCACGAAAATACAAAGGTAACCAAATAATATGGAAAAGAAAGAAAACGACCCTCTAATACAGGGCAAGCGAAAAAAATCAGGAAAAAGTGCAATTCGGAAGCCAGGGGAGCCGACAGAGCCTCTGACAATGCAAAAAATAACAGAGCTGAAAAGATAAAGCAAGGAAAATTCCTACCAGCTCAGGGAACAGCAAGGAACTCAGCCAACTCCTCCAAGTGACAGGCAATGCTGTAGCAGGTATGGCTCTTCCTCGAACAGTCCTGGGGAGAGCTCAACCCAGGCTTCAGATATTCCCAGGCAGGAAGGCAGGAGCCCAATGCAGGTCTGTCTTCCCCCAGGATGTCCCCTGTGGCAATGCTCTTTTTTCTTTTTTAAAGATACAGCTACCTAGCAAAGAAATGGTAAATAAAGGACCCAAAATAAAACCCCAAAAGAACTAACTAACTAGTGTTGCTCCTTCAAGTGTCACTTAGTGTGCCCAGAAAGGGCACAGAAGTCTGCAAGCTGCAAGGAGACTGGACACACTGGGGGCTTCTGGGAGCTCCGTCTGCATATATACTACAGAAGACTTGATTGGTCCAGTCTCCAGGCTGCAGGAGGAGGGGCACTACCCGATGTTGGAGGACTAAACTGGATTACCGAACAGGAACATGGAGCTATTTAAACGTCTCTATTATATCTCCTCTATCCCACCTTTCCTCTAACACATACATATTAAGAACTTTAGGTCTGTTCTCATATGGTTTATAATAAAGACCACTGATTAAAGTAGTCCTTCCATGGTGAATCGTGTCCTGCTCTTTGTTTGTTTGTGTTGATGCTACAGGAAGGGTGTTCCTTATGGTCTTATAACAAAGACCACTGACCATTTTAGTAGCCGCCCTCTGCACCGACTCCATCCTGTTTAATCCTTTTGAAGGTGTGGTCTCCAGAATTGCACACAATACTCCAAATGAGGTCGCCCTAAAGGGCATCTGTATGAGGCCCTATCATCTCCTTTTCTGTGCTGGCTATTTCTCTATGCACCCAAGCATCCTTCTGGCTTTTGCTATCCCATTTTCTACCTGTTTAGCTACTTTAAAATCATCAGAAACAAACAATCACACCCAAACAATCACATGCTCTTCTTTTGTGGACAGAAGTACCTCACTCCCTACACCGAACTGCTCCCTTGGACTTTTGCAGCCCAAATGCATTATCCTGCATTTTTTAGCATTAACTCTCAGCTGCCAAATTCTTGACCATTCTTCAAGCTTTGCTAGATTCCTCCTTATGTTCTCTACTCCTTCCTGGGTGTCTACTCTATTGCAGATTTTGGTATCATGCGCAAACAGGCAAACCTTATCCAATAGCCCTTCCACAATATCACTAACAAAAATGTTAAAAAGAATCAGAGCAAGGGCAGGTTCCTGCAGCACAGCTCTGGTAACATCCTTCTACTCAGAGTGAACTCCATTTACCAGTACACTTTGTTGCCTCCCACTCAACTAATTTTTAAGCCAGTCACACTGGGGTCCATCCCTAGAGAGCTCAATTTATTTATAAGTCACCTATGCGGAACAGTGTCAAAGGCTTTACTAAAATCCAAGTACACCATATCTAAGGCTCTCCCTCGGTCCAACTCTCAGGTCACCCAGTCAAAGGAATCAATCAAATTTGTCTTACAAGATCTACCTCTGGAAAACCAATACTGCCTCAGATCCTGCAATCCACTGAACTCCAGAGTCCTCTGTTTTAACAGTGTTTCCATTAATTTACTCACCACAGATATCAGACTAACCAACCTCATCCTTATTTCCACTTTTGTGTAAAGAAGACTAAACATGCCTTTCTCCAGTCCTCTAAGACCACTCCCAACCCTAAAGAAGAATTGAAAAGGTCAGTCAATGGAGCCGCTAGAACAACCGAGGGTTCCTTCAATATTCTCATATGTATCTCATCCGGCCTCATCGCTTTGTCTACTTTTACTTTAGCTAGTTCCTCACGAACACAGTCTTCTGAAAATTGCTCAAGATCCCCTTCACTTCTGCTCCTATTTGTGGGTGTTTTCAGAGGTCCTGCTCCTGGCTCTTCATCTGTGAACACAAAACAAAAATATCTGTTAAGCAATTTTGCTTTATCCTCATCAGCTTTTACATATTCCTCCCCTTCCCTCTTGAATCTGACAATACAACTTCCTCCTCTCGCTAACATATTTGAAAAATGTCTTGTCCCCCCATTTTACTGTATTGGCTCTCACCACAGTAGGGATGTGCCAATCAACATCTGGCATACTGAAATCACCTCAGTAGTACTTCTCCTTTCATAGCAATACTGCATATGTCTTCTATAAAATCTCCATCCACTTCTCCCTGTGAAGGAGATCTGTATATCACACCAATACAAATGGATTTCCTGTTTCCTCTTTCTAGTTTAAACCACAGTGCCTCCTCGCTTCCTTGTATGCCCTGTAATTCTATAGCTTTAATAATATTTTTTACATATAGTGCCATTCATCCTTCCCTTCTTCCTCCCCTGTCCTTCCTGAATAAAGTATAGCCTGGTATAATTACATCCCAGTAATGGTTCTCTGTGAACCATGTCTCGCTAACTACCAGTAAATCCAAGTCAGCCTCTTCCATTAAAGCCTCAACATCTGGGATCTTATTCCCTATACTACAGGCATATATGCACACTGCTTGCCAGATTTAGCCCCTTTTACCCATTTCAACAGAGCTATTTAATATTTTACTTACCTGAGGATTTCACTTACCTGGGGGCTTTCTTCACCCATCCCCAATGAATCTAATTTAAAGCCCTCCAGTAGCTTAGACAGTCTGCTGCAGAAGACACTTTTACCCTTCTTGGATAGGTGGATACCAAAACGTGACACCATCTACGCAGCCACATATTCATCTCCAGGATGCAAGCTTCACTGCCTTGGCTTTCACCCTCAACAGGAGAATTGAAGAGAACACCACCTGTGCACCTATGTGCTTCACCCTCTGTCCCAGAGCCATGAAGTCCCTTTTGATACACTCGGAGGAATACCCAGCAGTATCATTTGTGCCTACACGGATGAGCAAAATCAGATAATAGTCAGTAGGCTTGATGAATCTTGGCAAATTCTCCGCAACATCTCAGATTTTGACACCTGGCAGACAGCACACCTCAGTACCTCTCAGAAAAGAGTCACCAACCACCACTACCCTTTGTTTCCTTGAGGTCACTGGATTCTACAACTTTGGTGTGCTTGAGCTCTGGTTCTTCCTTTTCCTGGGATGTTTTCAACTCCTCCACTTCCTGGGCTGCATACTGGTTCTTCAATTTGAGGGCTGGAACACTTGGGTCGTCAATTCTGCAGGCTTTGGTTGCTCATGTCCAACTGTCTTCATTCTGCAGCATCCCATCTTCACCTCTGTCGGAGTGCTTGGATGCTTTAAGAAGCATCTCATCAATTTACTTCTCGCTGTCTCAAATGCTTTTCAGCCTCACCACCCTCTTCTCTGAGCTCCTCCACTTGTTTCATGAGGGCTTCAGCTTGCAGGCATCTTGCACATGGAACTTATCCCTCGTCTGTCTGGACAGAGGCAGAAGCTGTAATGGGGGCAACAGCTTTGGCAATATGATTTTTCCCAGCCATTGCTCACTTGGGGGAGGCTTTGATACCTGTTGAAGTAAATGAGATCTACCAAAGTCTAACTTTTCCTCAACTGTCCTTTAAGAGAAAAAGCAGTTAACCTCTTTTATGTGTGTTCTAACACAGCTGTTCTATGTCCCTGTATATAGCCCTGCTTCCTTGCTAGACAGTTAATACTTTACACTAGTAAATTTTGATATTATGGGTCTAAAGCATATAGGTTAATGTGTTCCCTTTTTAAAATTACCTAATAAAAACTCAGGGTTCAGGAAAGGGCGAGGAACGAAAGACATCATTGCGAATGTGAGATGGATCCTTGAAAAGACTAAAGAATACCAAAAGGATATCTATTTGTGCTTTATCGACTATAGCAAGGCTTTTGACTATGTAAACCATGAGAAACTCTGGACCACGTTAAGAAGCATGGATATACCAGAACACCTGATCATTCTCTTGCACAATCTGTAAACACCTGATCATTCTCTTGCACAATCTGTACATTGATCAAGAAGCAACAGTTTGAACGGGACAAGGAGAAACAGAATGGTTTAAAATAAGCAAAGGTGTAAGACAAGGGGCTGCATACTTCCCCCCTACCTGTTTAATTTATATACAGAACAAATCATCAGAGAAGCAGCATTGTATGAAGAGAACCGAGGTGTGAAGATTAGTGGAAGACTCAACAACCTTCACTATGTTGATGATACCACATTACTGGCTGAAAGTAAAGATGATCTGAAACATTTGCTTCTCAAGATCAAAGAACATAGTCTCAAAATGGACCTGCACCTTAATGTAAAGAATACAAAGACCATGACAACTGGCAAAATCAACAAGTTCATCGTTGAAGGAGAAGAAATTGAAATTGTGGACAACTTTAAACTACTTGGATCAACTATCAATAAAGAAGCAACAAGCAGTCAAGAAATCGCATTGCTCTTGACATAGACAAGATTCTCAAGAGCAGAGATGTCTCTCTCCATACAAAGATTTGACTTGTTCAAGCCATGGTATTTTCAATAACATCATATGGATGTGAAAGCTGGACAGTGAAAAAGACAGACAGGAAGAAAATTGATGCCTTTGAATTATGGTGCTGGCGGCGAATACTGCATATACCATGGACTGCCCAAAGAACAAACCAGTCAGTACTAGAGATCAAACCTAAGCTTTCTTTAGAAGCTCAGATGACAAGACTTTGACTTTCATACTTCGGACACATCATTTCAAGAGAGAGATCATTAAAGATATCATGCTTGGCAAGATAGAAGGTCAACGCAAAAGAGGAAGGCCAGCAATGATATGGAGCGATACAATAACAGCAGCTACGTGTACCAGTCTGTCAACAAAGAGCCGCCTGACTGAAGACCAAACACAATTTAGGACAACTATCCAGAGAGTCACGAGTCGACACCGACTCGACAGCAATTAACAACAACAACAACAATAATAATAAAAACTCCTTGAAGAATGGCAAATTATCAACAAGCTCACATGGGAATTGCCCCATATATCAAGAGTTCTCACATGGGGTGGGTGGAAGCTGGGGTGGGAAGGGAGGGATCTAACACCTGATAAAGTCAGTGACTTCAAAGAGCCTCCTTACCCTTTTGAACTTGAAGGCTGGAGGAGGGAAAAAAAAGAACTCCAACAGCAGAAAAATGGCTTTACCCAAGAACACAAAAAATTTCCCTTTTGTAATACAGCAGAAAAAGAATCAGTTATTAAAAATGAAAAACAAAACCCCTTTAAGAGCTCTCAGGCAGGGAGCTTGTATTCAGAGCCACACAGTATTACCTTACTTGCAGTGGAGACCCATGGTGAAAAAGTGTCATATCTTGCACAAGGAGATTAAGAAGAAGCATACAGATTGCTTGTTCATCTTGGAAACTTGGCTATCCTCCTTAAGTAGTATGGCAGAAACATTGTCCTTTGCTATTGGGTATAAATATGTAGAAGTGCCACAGAAGGTACACTAGGATGGAGGGGCTGATTTGATTTATTGTGACTGTATGGTCATCAATTGTTTGGAAATCGTGTCACCTTCCAAATGTGAATGCTTGTGTGTGAAGATTAATGGAGAAGCTACTGTAGGAGTATTAATAGCATATTGTCCTCAAGAGGTTGATATAGGGATTTAGGAAGACAATAAAAATATAAGATTTACCATACTAGGTCAGCCCAAAGGTCCATCACACACACCATCAAGGGCTCATGGTGTGCATGGAATTTCGAAAGTGTATGATACTGAGAGATTTCAAAGCACATGTAGGGGTAGTGATTAACGATAGAATGCTCCTGCTCTTAAAGCTTTAGGACTTAAACAAATGTTTTTTGTCATCCATTCATCAAAACTGTCAAATTTTAGATCTCATTTTGACTCAGAGTATTTCATGATCGACGGTGAGCATAGGATCAGGCTAATCTTCCTGCTCCATGGTCATATGATCATATCTGTGTTCACTTCTTAAGATGAGACTGAAATGGAAAATCCTCAAGGTGTACTCCTAGGTCAGTTTTATCTGTGGCCTGTTTAATTTGTACTTGCACCCATTTTGTGATGAAATTGAGAAGACACTTTTCACATGTAAGCCGATATTATGGTATATCTGCCATGTTGCAAAGTAACATTGATGAAAGCCTAAGGATCATGGAAAAAGCGCAATTACTCACCTGTAACAGGTGTTCTATGGGGACAGCAGGAATCAGTCCTCACAATATGGGTGACGTCGGCACCGATGAAGCCCGCACAGAAGCATCCCCCCAGCCTTCAAAGAAAGCCAGTGGGAAATGCACCATGCATGCGTGTGTCCCTTTCCTGCTCAAGGGTGTAATCTTGCCTCAGTCTAATGACATAGTTAAGATGGCAAAAATTAAAAGAAGCAGGGTTGTGAGGACTGATTCCTGCTGTCCCCAGAGAACACCTGTCACAGGTGAGTAACTAAGCAGGAAGTCAGTCCTCACATATGGGACTCCAAAAACCTATACAAATGCCATGGTGGCCAGAAAAGGTGAGCCGTGAGCTGCAGCAGTTAAGTCCCAACTGAGAGACTCTTGCAAGACCCAAGTTCTGGCAGAGAACCAGCATTCCAGTAGACTGAACACAGAAGGGTCGAAGGGCAGGAGTTGCCTACACTCCGAAGAGATTATGGAGTATGGCCTGGCCAAAGGTGCTCTTATCGGGACTCGCTCTCCAGGCAGTAGTAAGCTGCAAAGGTATGGTCCAAAGACCAGGTGGCAGCCCAGCAGATTTCCATCACAGGTACGGAAAGCAGATTTGCCATGGAAGTAGCCATGGCCCTGACGTGGTGAGTCGTGACCTGCTGGTCTAGTGAGATTCCAGCCTGCTCATAGGTAAGAGCAATGCAGTCTGCCACCCAAGTGGACAGTCTGCTTAGTCATTGGGAGCCCCAATCGACTGGGGTCATAGGAGACGAAAAGCTGAGGCACTTTGTGGTGGTCCTGGGTCCGTTGTAGATAGAAGGACAGGGCCCTTTTACAATCCAAAGTATGGAGGATGGTCTCCGCCTTGCTGGCATGCGGACTCAGAAAGAAGGTGGGGAGAACCACCTCTTGATGGAAGTGGAATTGGGACACCACCTTTGACAGCAACTTGGAGTGTGTGCGGAGTGCCATCCTGTCTTGTAGAACCTTGTGTAGGGGGGCTCTGCCATCAGAGTCTGGAGTTCATTGACCCTGCGAGCTGATGCGAGTGCCACGAGGAAGACAACCTTCCTGAAGAGGTAGCTCAAGTGGCAGGTAGCCAGGGGCTCAAACAGTGGCTTAGTAAGCTGCGAGAGCACTCCGTTGAGATCCCATTCCACCGCCAGTAGGCAGACAGGGAGTTTGGATAGCATGAGGTCCCGTAGGAACCGAATACAAGGGACTGGGAAGAGAGGGGTTTTCCCAGGATGGCATGGTGATGGTGCTGCGATAGCGCACATGTGCACTCTGACTGAGTTGGATTTTAGTCCCACCTGCAATAGGTGGAATAGGTACCGAACCAAGCAGGAGAACAGGTTTGCCTGCTTCTTGGCACACCAGACCGAGAAGTGACGCCACTTGAAGGCAAAGACCTTCACGTGGAGGCCCTGCGGGAGGGCCAGAAGGACCTCTTCCACGTCCTGTAGGGTTTGAAGGGAGTCAGGGCTACCCTTTCAACAGCCAAGCCATAAGAGACAGGGACCCCAAGATGGGGTGCGGGAAAGAGCCCTTCTCCTGAGAAAGCAGTCCTGCAGCACAGCCCAGGGAAATCGGCAACGCTGCCAACAGGTGGAGAAGCAGTGGGAACCAAGGTTGTCTGGGCCACCATGGGGCTATCAGTATCAGTGACACTCTGTTGTGCTGGACTTTGAAGAGGGTCTTCGTGACCTGTGGAGTCAGCGGGAAAGTGTAAAGGAGGCCCTCCGTCCATGGAAATGCATCCGCTGCCACCCAGGAAGGGTGCAGCTGGCAGGAGCAGAAGCTGGGCAGCTGTGTGTTGTCCAGACTGGCAAACAGGTCCACTAGAGCGATGCCCCAGAGTCGAAACAGCCAGAAAGCCACCTTGGCATCCAGGCGCCACTCATGCAGCTGGCGGACTCAGCCAGGGCATTATTCTGGCCTGGAAGGTAGACCATCCATAGGAGCATCCGGTTGCGTGTCACATATGAGCAGAGACCTATCGCCTCCTGGCAGAGGGAGTACGACCCCATGCCCCCTTGTTTGTTCACTTAGAACACTGCAAACTGGTTGTCTGTCTGGATTAGCAGACTGGTGCTGCAGCCAGTGGCGTAAGATTCAGACAGCCAAGAATATCGCCTGGAGCTCCAGAAGATTTATCTGTAGCTAGCATTTAGTCTGAGACCAGCTTCCATGTGTGTGGAGGTCCTCGCAATGAGCTCCCCAGTACAGCAGGGAGGCATCTGTGGTGAGGACATCTGGGGGATGGGTGCTTGGAAGGGCATCCTGGCCTGCAGGTGGTCAGGGATCTGCCACCAGTTCGAGGGAGTCTGCCAGCTGGCGGGTCACTCTCACCCTGTCCTGGAGCCTGCCTATGGCTTGTGTCCACTGAGAACAAAGTCACCACTAAGTTGCTCTTATGGGTAGGCTGTTGGGATAAAGCAGGTTGAAGCCCACTTCATACCATGTCCTAAAGCAGTCCTGTGACCTAACAGAGTGACTGGAAGCAGACCTATAAAAAGAGCTTAACTAAATGTGGCCACTGTCTTGTTGCTGGGCAGATTTCAGAGAGCACAGACTGTTTGCAGAGACTCATAGCAGTGGGTAAGGTACAGAACATGCAGAAACAGGAAATATACCCACCACAGACTAGATAGGGGGAGGGAAAAGGGGGTAGAAACAAGGAAGATGACAAGCTGGAGGAGAACTCATAATACAAACTGCCAAGTCTGAAAGTCTGCACTGGAAAGAGAGCTAACCTAACCAATAGGGTTATATTACAGTAGAAAGTCTCCAACCGCAGCTATGTTACAGACTAAATTAATGTATATAAGAACAGTACTAAATATCATCCGGGGGAGGGGGAGGAGGAGACAAACAGGATCCATACAGAGAGTCTGTGCTTAGTATGTTACTATGTAGTAGCTCAGCTTCTGTTCTCTTTGTTACCTAATCTCTCAGCACTCAGGCAAACTGTATTGCTAAGAAATAATGCTGCTTTTGGCTTTTTGGCTAAGATTGTAACTGAGTGGTCATAATAAAGGTCTCATTTCCTTCCAAATGTCTGAGTCTGTTTGGAGTAGTAAGAGGTCAATCTTATATCTTTGGAGTACAAAACAGCAGCCTTAGTTCACCAAAATCCCCAAGATATTACTACTACTGAGCATTTGTATAGCACTATAAGTCATACGCAGTGCTGCACAGACATGTAAGAGACAGTCCCTGCTCATCAGAGCTTACAATCTAGTCAAGACAGACAACATAGAAGGTGTTGACAGGGATAAAACAAGGGGGGGGGGGAGGTAAAGAAACAAGGAGATCAGGTGAATCAAGATCCAAAAGCAGCAGCAAAGAGGTGAGTTTTCAGCCTGGATTTGAAAAGGGTCAGAGAAGGTGTCTGATGTACAAACACAGGTAGTTTGTTCCAGGCATAAGGTGCAGCAAGGTGAAAGGAGCAAAGTCTGGAGTTAGCAATAGAAGAGAAGGGCACAGATAGAAGCAGTTTGCCAGAAGAGCAGAGTTCCCGGGGATGGGGGGGGGGGGGGAGGTTGTAATGAGAGATAAGAGAAGAAAGGTAGTGAGGAGCTGCAGAGTGAATGCATTTATAGGTCAGCAGGAGACGTTTGAACTGGATGCAGAAACGGATAGGGAGCCAATGAAGCGACAAGAAGAGGGGTAATATGGGCATGATGAGGCTGGCAGAAGATTAGCTGTGCAGCAGTGTTGAACAGATTGAAGGGGAGAGAGATGATTCAAAAGTAGACCAGCAAGGAGTAGGTTACAGTAGTCAAGACGGGAGGTGATTAAGGAGTGAATAAGCATCTTAGTAGTGTGTTCAGAAAGGAATGGGAGGATTTTATGGATGTTATAGAGAAAGAAACGGCAGGTCTTAGCTATCAGATGGATGTGTGTTGAGAAGGAGTGAGAGGAGTCAAAGATAACCTCAAGGTTGCGAGCTGAGGAAACAGGAAGGAGAGTTATCCACAGAGAAAGGAGGAAAAGGAGAGGAGGTTTTAGGGGGAAAGATAAGCTCAGTCTTGACCATGTTAAATTTCAAGCGGCAGTGAGACATCCAAACAGCAATGGCAGAGAGGCAGGCAGAGAGGCAGGCAGAGATCCGGGTCTGGATTGTCAGAGAGATTTCAGGTGTAGAGAGGTAGATCTGGGAGTCATCAGCATATTAAAAACAGATATATGTTTTAGCACCATGAGATACTAATTTATCTAGTTTATCCTCATGCATATATGTGTTACCAAATGTGATATTTATAGTATTATATTTATGCAGATGTCCAGTTTATAAATAAGCAATCACAGAACAAGTAAATCTTACTGTTTCTTTTGAACTTGCATGGCCCTTAACTTTGTTGGAATTTGGTTAAAAACACTATCTTAAGTTGATTGGACAAAAACAAAATCTTGCTTGTCAGCAATGATCCAGAAGAAGTTTGGGAAAGAACACAGGCAGAGAGAGAAAGCTATAGTCATTTAATAATTTTCATGTTGTGCTTAATAAAGCTTTTATTTAGTGGGTTGTTGTATTAACCTAGAGAACAATGTTAAGCTTAAGTGATAGTTTGATGTATTAGAACAGCCTTATCAAATAAGGATTTATTAGTTTGTTATAAAACAGGAATCTATGTTGGAATTATGATGAGCACTTGACTCTGCAACCTTAATATTCGATTATGCCATCTCCATTACCTTCAATTTCAGAAGTCATCTGGCCCAGACATATGCTCAATAATTGGAAATAGACACCTGGAGACAGTCTGGGTGCACTTTGCATTCTGATGGGCTTTGGAAAGACCTACATTGGCCATGTGGTGTTTCCAAATGCTTATCCACATTTTGCCTCTGTGTGCCCTGGCCAGACACATGAGGGCAAAGGAGGGAAGATATCTACATACATTTTCACAAGATCGGTACAATTCTAAAGAAGCAAAAATTGCAGAAGTGTGTGCATCTTGTCTGCAACTTCTCTGATCTGTAAATAATTCTTTAGCTAATTGAGTTGTTTAGGATTGGCTGCTGTGTGCAAGCAGCAATCAAAAAGAGAGAACCTCCAAAACCTTAAAAAAAAACTTTGTAAAAAACGAAAGTGCCTTGCCTTTGTGTTCAACATAAAAACTGCCCCAAGGGAGCTCATTATTTCCAACCTGGAGAATAGATCCTGGCAAAGGCAAACCACCAGCCTACACTTTAACCGCCATAGGAGGAACTGTTCCAAATACGTCCGACAACATCAGCTGCAGTGAAAGTGGCTGCTAAAGGATCCTGGATCCATTACCCTCGCTAGAACATTCCCCATCTTCAAATCAGGCTTCTGGACCAGGATGAGAAGTAGCTGACACCAGGGCAGCCAAGGCCCTAGCAGCTGGATAGGGAGAGAAGACTCCTGAAGAAAATACACAAATGACTGTGAGCTGTCATCTGTTTGGCAACCTGATGATGTAGAATCCCCTTTGCTAATTGGCAAACTGAAAAACCTAGAATGGACTAGATTTATAGTTCGTTTAATTTCTGTTATCATTATAATCTTGTAGTTTTCATTTACTTAAGATGTTGCTCCTTCTCCTTTTTGATGTGCATTAGTAATCCTACCCTTGATGAGACTACCCCAGCCCTCCTTCAGTATAACAAGAAAAACTGTAGCTGTTAGGAAAAAAGAAATTACACTGAATGCCCTTCCAATTTGGCAACAATGGCATTTCTTCCCACTTCCATTTCTTGTGAATATACTGTAATATTGGTAACTTCTAGACCCCAGTGTAAGCACAACACCTCCCTTTGATTTATACGATACCTATATGGCAAAACCGATGCCCTCACCAGAATATTTTTGGACACTGGAAAGAAATTTGTTTGCATATGAGATTGTTAAAAGGAGCAACAAAAGCTACTATAGGAAACTGTTATGACTGTGCCCGTGTTCCTTCTCACCAACAAGGGGGAGTCCTTTAATTGGGGTGGAGATAGATTTGCTCTCTTATGATGCCAATAACATTTTCCCTACACTAGCTTTTAATACTGGTTCCTTTTTTCTTTCCTTAGCAAATCTTGACCATGAGATCTTCTGCTTTCAAAAAGGATAAGACAGGTCACAAATTAGGAAAAAGTATTTGCACTTCTATCAATGAGACCAATTGTTGTACAGTTATTGCACATCATACTGTTTTTATCGAAAATGCTATGCAACGAATAGTTAATATAGCTAAATTGGACATCTCTCACTTTAAGGGTGGTATTCAAGTAGGTGCTTGGTGGAGCACTTATTTCCTGGTACTCTAGCCTTGGTTCTGGCTTATGTGGACTCCTTATAGCTGCTCTCAGTCTGGAGACTGCTGTCATCTTTGGCTGCTGTCTCTTCTATCATTGGTTGCTGCCGTAAATGTCAAACTCATGCATCCACTACCACAATTATTCTCAACCCCATCAGGCAGTTCTGCCAGATATACTGCTCTCCTTCCTAACCTGCATCCCAGAAGGCTTTCAGCTGGTGGCTCTAAGGCACTCAGAATGAAGTGAGCTTCAGGGAGGAAATGTTGAAATTAATCAGGTTGAAGCCCATTTCATACCATGTCCTAAACCAGTCCTGTGGCCTAACAGAGTGACCAGAAGCAGATCTATAGCAAGAGCTTAACTAAATGTGGCCATTGTCTTGTTGCTGGGCAGATTTCAGAGAGCACAGCCTGTTTGCAGAGAACTCATGGCAGTGGGTCAGGTACAGAACATGCAGAAACAGAAAATATGCCCACCACAGACTAGACAGGGGGAGGGAAAAGGGGAGTAGAAACAAGGAAGACAACAAGCTGGAGGAGAACTGATAATACAAACTGCCAAGTCTGAAAGTCAGCACCGGAAAGAGAGCTAACCTAACCAATAGGGTCATATTACAGCAAAAAATCTCCAACCGCAGCTAAGTGGCAGGCTAAATTAATGTATATAAGAACAGTACTAAATATCATCCGGGGGAGGGGGAGGGAGGAAACAAACAGGCCTTGTCCCCTCTTAGTGCCCCTTTTACCCCTCTATCATCTAATGGTCCAACTGACTCTCTCACAGGTTTTTTGCTTTGAATGTACTTGAAAAAGTCTTTATAATGCATTTTTGCTTCCACAGCAAGCTTCTTCTCAAATTCTCTCTTTGCCTGCCTTATCAATGCCTTGCATCTAACTTGCAAGGGCTTGTGTTGTTTCAAGTTTGTCTCATTTGGCTCCTTTTTCCATTTACTGAAAGATGCTTTTCGGGCAACAACCACCTCTCTGACCTCATCTTTAAACCATGCTGGCAGTTTTTTTGGAATTCCTTCCACTTTTCTTAAAGTGTGGAATACAGCAGGTCTGGGCTTCCAAGATAGTAGTTTTAAACAACACCCAAACTTGATGTAAGTCTTTAACATTTGCAACTGCTCCTTTGAGTTTTTTCTTAACTATTTTCCTCACTTTATCATAGTCTCCCTTTTGAAAGTTAAAAGGTAGTACTGTGGATTTCCTTATCCTCACTTCTCCATTTATAAAATCAAACGCGATCATGCTATTATCACTATTGCCAAGTGGCCCCCAACTCCCTGTTTTCTTGCACCAGATTTTGTGTTCCATTAAGGACTAGGTCCAAAATGGCTTCCCCTCTGGTCAGTTCATGAACCAGCTGCTCCAAAAAGCAGTCATTTATTTCATCTAGAAACTTTATCTCCCTAGCATGTCCTTCCATGACACTACCCAGTCGATACCGGGATAACTGAAATCACCCATTATTATTACTGTGCTGTAACTTTTGTTAACCTCCCTGATTTCTTTGAGCATTTTATCAGTACCTCATCCTGTGCTTCTAAGGTAATCTGTGACCAACTTCTTGGGTGATTCACACAGCCCTTGCTTGGATAGAGGGAGTCTTGGGTTCTAAATATAACTAGAAAGCTCTCTGCCATGTTTTAAATTTAAACAGAAAGCTATTTGCTGCTGCTAGGCCCTGACTGAGAATTAAATTTAAACTAGAAGCTCTCTGCTGGGTTTTAAACTTAAATTAAAAACTCAAGAGGTAGCTTTCGGTTTAACTAAAAGCTTTTTGCTGACATTAGGCCCTGACTGATTTAACAAATACACTGGATTCACAGATTAATCAGCTTTAATCTAAAGAATTCCTTTTTCACCAAGATTTAGAAAAATTCCCAGAAGTCAGAACATAAGAACATAAGACATGCCATACTGGGTCAGACCGAGGTCCATCAAGCCCAGTATCCTGTTTCCAACAGTGGCCAATCTAGGTTATACGTACCTAGCAATATCCCCAAAAGACAGGTTCCACAATGCTTGTACTGGGTCAAGCATTGATATCCTGGGTCCCTTTTTAATAGTGGTTTATGGACCTTTCCTCCAGGAACTTGTCCAAACCTTTTTTAAACCCAGCTATACTAACAGCCCTTACTACATCCTCTGGTAACAGATTCCAGAGTTTGATTACACATTGTGTGAAAAAATATTTTCTCTTATTTGTCTTAAATAGTTTACCCTGTAGCTTCATTACATGTCCCCTAGTCTTTCTATACTCTGATAGCGTAAACAATTGATCCACGTTTATCCGTTCCACTCCATTCATTAATTTGTAGACCTCTATCATATCTCCCCTCAGCCGTCTCTTCTCCAGGCTAAAGAGCCCTAACCTTCTTAGCCTCTCTTCAGAGGAGTAGCCTTCCATCCCCTTCACCAATTTGGTGGCTCTTCTCTGTACTTTTTCTAATAACGCTATGTCCTTTTTAAGATACGGTGACCAGAATTGCACACAATATTCAAGGTGCGGTCGTACCATGGAGCGATACAGAGGCATTATAATATCCTTTGTTTTGTTCTCCATCCCTTTCCTTATGATACCTAGCATTCTATTTGCTTTCTTGGCCGCCGCTGCACACTGGGCGGAGGGTTTTAACATGTTATCCACAATGACTCCTAAATCTTTTTCCTGGGTGGTGGTTTCTAATGTGGAGCCTTGCATTGTATAACTATAGTGTGGGTTGTTCTTTCCTAGGTGCATAACTTTGCACTTGTCCACATTAAATTTCATCTGCCATTTGGATGCCCAGTCTTCCAATTTATCCAGATCCTCCTGCAGGTTTCCACAATCCTCTTGGGTTTTAACAACTTTAAACAGTTTTGTGTCATCTGCAAATTTGATAACCTCACTAGTTATTCCCTTTTCCAGGTCATTTATGAATATGTCAAAAAGCAGCGGACCCAGTACAGATCCCTGGGGTACTCCACTATTCACCTTTTCCATTGGGAATATTGGCCATTTAGCCCTACCCTCTGCTTTCTATCTTTTAACCAGTTCCCGATCCACAGTAGTAAATACTTTCAATTGCAGATCTCTCTCCAGAAGTAGCAGTCCCTTTTTGTAGTCCTTCATGACTGTAGGACTACAAACCCCAGTCCTTCCGGCCCAAGATTGCTGTCCTCTAGTGGGATTCAAACCCCTGGCCCTCTGGCCTGAGGTAACTTGCCCCAACCACCAGACCACTGGTCCCTAGTATAGTAGATAGGATTGCCCTCGGCATGCAGAGGGCGTCAAGGGTCTGGGCCTCCCTGCCAGGAGGCACAAAGGAATGGGTCTTTTGACTCATGGCATGGCAGACTCAATGACCATCGAGTTGTGGGGAAGTTGAGTCTTCTGAAACCCAGGACTTCGGCAGACTTGGTACGCAGAGTGGAGTCACCTGCTGACAATGGGCGCCGACGCTGGTGTCTCCCACATATGGAGGCAGCGACGTTCGAGGATCAGAGGGACAGGCACCATAAGGGCTTCCTTAGAGGGCCCTCATACTGGAGAATCTCCAGTTCCTTTATGCGGAGATCCTCCTCAGCCTTAGTCTTTATTGCAAGTGCCTTAGCCTTGTCCTGCACAAAGTCAAGGAAAGCGACATCCTCGGGCAGGGAACAGTGCCGGGACACCGGAGGAGACGAGTCTGAGGGCACATCTCAGTGTCGCCAAGTGTCCAGGGACTCCTCATCCTTGGTCTCCCATTCCGATCCGAAGTTAGAGGACGAGTCTGAGGCCCCATGGTCACCGCAATCAAGGCCAGAGCCCAAAGGCCCACGACCTCCGTGGGACCTGCAGTCCGAACTATGTGCACTCACCAGAGATGACTGGCACCCTAACGAACAGGACCGGGACCTCAAGGATCAGTTCCACTTATGGGGAAGCCCTTTGTCATCAGGGTGGATGAACTGGAGGAACCAGATAAATGCCCGCTGCATACACTGCTCTCTAAGGCTGCCATCCTGGTCTCCAAGTCAGTTGGTTCTGGAGTCTTCGACACAGGCACAGAGGACTTCGGGCCCAGCGTCTGTTGTCAAGGGGGAATCCTCGACGAGGATGGCCTCGGTTGTCAGAGGTTGGTCGCCGAGTACCAATGACTCCTTCCAGGGCTGCTTGTGGGGCTGCTCCCGCTCTGACCTCTCTGACTCACGCCGGGGACTGTGGGGCCTAGAATGTGATTTTCCCTTCTTCTCAGATCCGTCCTCCAAGGCAGTCTTTGAGAGTTTCGACTTCTTGTGCTCAACCACAAGGGATTTCCTCTCAGAGGACCTGCGGCCATGGGACTCCAAGGCAGCCTGGGCCTCATGGGGCACCAAGGTACCAGAAGGGGCCCCAGAGCGCGATGTCGCAAGAGACTCCAATACAGAGTCAGACTTGTGAAAGAACTGTTCTTGCTACAGCTGACAGCTCTTGATGGCCTTGGTGGTCATGGTTCTCCAGAGTTTGCAGTCTGAGTTGTTGTGCTCCGGCCCAAGGCAGCGGAGGCAGCAGTCATGTAAGTCAGTGCAATACATAATCTTACCGCACTGATCACATTTCATGAAAATGCTGGAGGCCATCAGGAAAAAGGGGGCAGCCTGGAAAGGGTCCAAGGCCTTTGGCAAAAAGAGTGCAAAGCATTGGTCGAGGGATATCTCAATAAAAAAAAGAAAAAAAAAGGGACGAGTCTGAGGAGCGACGCTGAGGCGAGCTGGCTCGGAGATGGGAAAGAAACCGGTACACATTCCAAACAAAAACAAGATAAAAAAAAACACACACACACACACGCTTTTTCCAGGGGAAACTGGATAGACATCCGGAGGACTCCGTGGAATAAAGGAGACTGAGGCAAGATGGCACCCTTGGGTGGGAAGGGGACCATGCATGAGTGGTGCATCTCCCAAAGGCTTTCTTTGAAAGCTAGGGAGATGCTGCCACACGGGCTCCTTCGGTGCCGACGTCACCCATATGTGAGGGCTGACTTTCTGCTTGTTTCCGGAGAAAGGTGTGTCTGTCTGGTTGTTAGCAAATGGATTTATTATAAATTATAAAATGACTCAAATATTAATAGCCCAGAAATCAGAACTGCAGGTTCAATCAGAATCCACTGTTGCAAATAATTATGTAATTTGGTAAAGAGGGGGCATGTGATCTTTAGTGTAGCTGTTCCTGCCCTGTGGGTGCTTAAATCGCACAGAGGTGACATCATTGGGGCCTGATAAAAGTGCAGCCCTTTCCGCAGGACGCAGCCGCGTCTCTCGAGAACCTGCCCAAAGGGGCAGGATACGCCCCTTTGGTGCCCCTTCAGTGCACGTTGGTGCGAGTACATGGAAACCAACAAGGGAGATGGGCAAGTGGAAGAAGATGATCTTCTCTGTGGAATCCACAGTAAAAGCTTCTAAGGGGGAGGGTCCTCTTGACAAGTTTCTTGCGAGGAAAGAAATGCAGGATGCTTTATTCATTTTGTTTGCTTCTGTGAGCACTGGCTCTCCTTTGAACTTGTCTCCATTAGTAGGGGAGACAACACAACCCCTTTCCACCGGCGTAGCTGTATTTGCAAAAGAGGAGGGTTTCCAGGGAATGGTTTCCCCTCCGGGAGTGCAACTGGTGAACGGACAGCTTGCGGTATCAACTCAAGCGTCAATGGTTCCAACTGTATCACTGTCTAAAGTTTTGCAGTTGCCTGCTTTGTCAGGTGATCTGAAAGAAGTTTCCCTGAAGCGGGAGATTTCACAAGGATATTTGGACAGTAGTTTTGAGAACCGAGGCTGCTTTGAATGGCACTTTGAGTCAGTTACAAGATTTTACTAGAGATTCTGTGGCAAAATTAAGTGAATACGGTTTAAAAATTGAAAGTATGCTATCCCGAGTAGACAAAGTTTGAGGGTCAAGTTGTCATTGTCCAGTCCTCTTCAGTCATGTTTATTAAAGATCGCAATTTTACCCATCAGCAGTTTGAAGTACTTGAAAATGTGTCTCGCTCAAGGAATTTACGTTGCATGAATTTTCCCATTACACATTATTTGTCACCTTTAATATTGTTTTATAAATATTTGAAGGAAGTTCTGTTACTCCCCAATTTGGAGGAAATCAGGATTTCTAATATATTCTATATACCTCGAGGGAGGAAGACTATCTTGGCGGTTGGGGGGGGGGGATATGGATCAAGTGGTGACTCCTGAAAGCTTAGATATCTCTGAGTTTTTAGAGTCATCATCAGATATAGCCTCTTGCTCTATACTGTTAGTTACATTTGTATCTGAACTTGATAAAGTTTAAGTACTTAAAGCTTATTTCTCAAAAAAGGATTGTTTGTTTTGTGGACAGCGAGTCTTGCTTTTCCCTGATGTATCCCGGCTGACACAATTACGTCGAAAAGCTTTCCTAGAGCTTTGGTCTCGAACCGTAGCTCTGGGAGCATCTTTCTTTCTTAAATTTCCTTGTAAATGCCAGGTGGTATATCAGGGTAGAGAATATTGTTTTTTGATCCATTGCAACTTGAAGATTTTCTTAAGTCCCACAACTCTGGAAATATCCCAGGTGATTAGCATGAAATACAAGAGATCACAGAGAAAGGAAGACAGGCATCTGTATTTGGAAAAACTTAGAGAAGCTAGCAAAGTAGTCAAGAAGGCAAAGATTCAAAAGGAGGAGGAAATAGCCAATGCAATAAAATGGGGAGATAAGACATTTTTCAGATATATTAGTGAGAAGAGGAAGGGCAAAAGTGGTATTGTCAGACTCAAGGGTACAGGGGGGGAATATGTAGAAGCTGATAAGGATAAAGCGGAATTGCTTAACAAATATTTTTGTTCTGTGTTCACAGATGAAGAACCAGGAGCAGGACCTCAGAAAACACCCACAAATAAGAACAGAAGCGAGGGACATCTTGAACAATTTTCAGAAGACTGTGTTCGTGAGAAACTAGCTCAACTTAAAGTAGACAAAGCGATGGGACCGGATGGGATACACCCTAGAATACTGAGGGAACTTGGGGACGTTCTAGCAACTCCACTGACTGATCTTTTCAATGCCTCGTTGGAGTCGGGAGTGGTGCCAAAGGACTGGAGAGAGGCTCATGTGGTGCCTTTACACAAAAGCGGAAGTAAGGATGTGGTTGAAAACTACAGGCCGGTTAGTTTAACTTCGGTGGTGAGTAAATTAATGGAAACGCTGTTGAAAGAGAAAATAGTGAGGTTTCTGGAGTCCAGCGGATTACAGGATCCGAGGCAGCATGGATTCACCAGAGGCAGGTCTTGTCAGACAAATCTGATTGATTTCTTTGACTGGGTGACCAGGGAGTTGGACCGAGGGAGAGCTCTAGATGTGGTGTATTTAGATTTCAGTAAAGCCTTTGACACTGTTCCTCACAGGCGACTTATAAACAAACTGAGCACCCTAGGGATGGACCCTAAAGTTACTGCTTGGGTTAGAAATTGGTTGGGTGGGAGGCAACAAAGAGTACAAGTAAATGGAGCTCACTCTGAGGAGAAGGATGTTACCAGTGGTGTGCCCCAGGGATCTGTCCTTGGTCCGATTCTTTTTAACATCTTTGTTAGTGATATAGCGGAAGGGCTGTCTGGTAAGGTTTGCCTCTTTGCGGATGATACCAAAATCTGCAATAAAGTAGACACCCAGGAAGGTGTAGATAACATGAGGAGGGATCTAGCTAAGCTTGAAGAATGGTCTAGAATTTGGCAGCTGGGATTTAATGTTAAAAAATGTAAGGTCATGCATTTGGGCTGCAGCAATGCAAGGGAGCAATACAGCATAGGAGGTGAAGTACTTTTGTCCACTAAAGAAGAGCGGGACCTAGGCGTAGTTGTGTCCGATGATCTTAAAGTAGCTAAACAGGTAGAAAAGGCGACGGCAAAAGCTAGAAGGATGCTTGGGTGCATACGGAGAGGAATGGCTAGCAGAAAAAAGGAGGTGATAATGCCTCTGTATAAGTCTTTGGTGCGACCTCATTTGGAGTATGGTGTGCAATTCTGGAGACCGCACCTTCAAAAGGATGTGAACAGGATGGAGTCGGTGCAGAGGGTTGCTACTAAGATGATTAGTAGTCTTCATTATAAAGCATATGAGGACAGACTTAAGGATCTTAATATGTACACCTTAGAGGAAAGGCGGGATAGAGGTGATATGATTGAGATGTTTAAATACCTCCGTGGCATAAATGTTCAGGGAGAGAGCCTCTTTCAATTGAAAGCAAGTTCTGCGACGAGGGGACATGGGATGAGGGTGAAGGGAGATAGATTCAGGAGTGATATGCGGAAATATTTCTTTACAGAAAGAGTAGTGGATCCGTGGAATAGTCTCCCAGTGGAGGTGGTAGAGATGAGGACAGTAACTGAATTCAAAAAAGCATGGGACCAACACAGAGGATCTCTAAAGGTAAAAAGTGGACTGTTGTAGTTGTTATGGAAGGACAGACTAGATGGGCCTTGTGGTCTTTTTCTGTCATCATGTTTCTATGTTTCTATGTTTATTGGGACAGCTAGCTCTTAGTGAGTTTTTTTTGTTGTTTGTGTTAATTTTTTCTTGGAATATGCACTCCTCCCTTTATGTGGACTAGAAGCAAATGTTTATATTATTTGAATTTTGTATCAAGTAATGATATTTGTTTTCTTTTTGTTTTTGTAATTCCCAGCTATTTTCTTATTTAGTTTGATGTATTTTATAATAAACTTAAGTATAACTGGTAAAAAAAAGAAGGTTCATTATTTAGAAAGTACACTAGACTCATGATTAACACTGAAATCTCATTCAGACAGTTGATAAAGAAAGCATTTTATAAACTTCAGTTATGCCCATTGAAGATTTTCAACTGATTTTGCATAAATTAGCGTTTTTCATTACTTGATTATTGTAATGCATTATTAGCAGGGTTACCAGTTCCTTACATGAAGGCTTTGCAGACTTTACATAATATGGCAGCAAGACTGGTGAGCAGGGTTATGTATAGGGAAAATAAAACGCCTGCACTGATATATTTACATTACCCATAATAGTGAATGCTAAATAAAGTATTAGCTCTGATTCCAAAGCATTACAAGTGGGAAGGCCTTTATTGGTGGTCCTGCGATTGATAGAATACACTCCAAAGAGGCCATTATATTCAGAATAGAGAAATTAGACTTACCTGCTAATTGTTGTTCCTTGAGGAACTGCAGTTCAGTCCCGCATCTCTGAATAGTGTACCTCTTCCAGCAGCTTGGAGACTGAGCATGTCATCTTTTTGATGACACTAGTGTACATATGCAGCTGGCACCGACCACTAGCCCCAATACCTATTGACAAAGCAGACTCAGAGGAGCAACAAATAAGTAGTTAAACAAGCAACAAACACTTCTACATCTAAATAAACTAGTACCCCCTCCATCCCCTGGAAAGGATACCCTGTCCCCCCCTCCAGGATGGGGAGGCCTACCTGTTGAGCGCCTGAGCAACTCCAACCAGCGGGAAGCGAGCAACTGACAGCTGTTCTGGTCCGCCCCTCCCCCAAACACTGTTATTCACCCCTCCCCGGCTCCCCCTGGCCACTTCCTCCACCAAGGGAACCAGCTTCAGGACCGGGGTGTGCATAGATTATCACAGAAAGCACTCAGGGAGGGTTCCGGGACTTGATTGGAGTTCCTCAAGGAACAACAATTAGCAGGTAAGTCTAATTTCTCTTTCCTTATCATCCCTCCAGTCCAGTCCTGCACCTCTGGAATGTATCAGAGCATTTAAACTAATGGGAGGGACATGTACAACCAGCCTGAAGCACTGCCGATCTGAAACGAGCATCCCCTGCCACCTGTACAACCAGGTGAAGATGTTCAGAGAAAGTATGCAACTTTACAGATCTCCACTGGTGGAACTATGTCCACGAGGCTGCCTGAGCCCTCATGGAATGCGTCTGCAACCCTGCCGGCACTGCTCTACCCTTCAAGATGTATGCAGACGTGATTGCCTCACTGATCCATCTGGAAATGGAGGCTTAGCTGCCGCCTCACTTTTGCGTGACCCGCCAAACAGAACCAATAGACGGTCCGATCTCCGAAAAGACGATGCCCTTTTCACATATCTTCACAGGACTCTCTTACCATCCAAGTGGCACAGCTGTGGAGTGGCAGGGCCCATATCTGCACTTGCCCACATCCGCGCTTGCCAGAGCTAGTAAGGAAACGGCCTGAATTACATGAAATGCTGACACCACCTTGGGCAAAAATGAAGGTACCGAGCACAAGACCACTTTCTCCTTGGAGAAGGAAAGGAATGGCTCCTGGCATGACAGGATCCAAAGCTCCGAGATCCTGCGTACTGAGCAAATCGCCACCAGGAATACCATTTTCAGAGTCAAATCCTTCAGGAAAGCTTGACTCAATGGTTCAAAGGGTTCCCCAGACAACACCGTCAGCACCAGATTGAGATTCCAAGGTGGTACCACTGCTCTCTTTGGCAGACAGAGGTGGGTCACTGCCCCTAGAAAGCTCAGCACGTCTGGGTGTGTACCCAACGGCACCCCGAGGACTTTCCTGTGATAACTGGAAATCGTCACCAGTTGCACCCTCAAGGAACTGGCAGCTAGAACCTTATCAAAACCAGATTGCAAGAACGCCAAGATGTCCGGGATGGAGGCAGTGGAAGGGCACGCCTTCCTCTCTCTGCACCATGATTCAAAGATGCGCCCTACGCAGATTCACGCCATTTTCGTAGACCACTTCTGGGCCTGTAGCAAGGTCACTATTCCCGAGCCTGATTATCCTTTCTTCTTCAACCTCGCCCTTTCAAGAGCCATGCCGCAAGTGAGAATTAATCCACCTGGGGCATGCAAAGTGGCTCTTGCGTCGAGAGGTCCTTCCAACTGGAAGCCACCACAGTCAATCCGCCAGAATCCGAATCAGGTCAGCATACCATGGGCACCTCGGTCAGTCTGGTGCCACCAGAATTACAAATCCCCATTGTGCCTCTAGCCATTGCACTAACTGGCCTATGAGCACCCACAGGGAAAAACAGAGAAGACCCTCTTCGGGCCACTGTTGAATTAGAGCATCCAGGCCCTTGGGCTGCCTCTCTTCTGCTGAAAAACCGGCAGACCTTGACCGACTCGAACATTGCCATTAGGTCCATGACCGGTGTGCCCCATCAGCGGACTACCTGCTAAAACACCTCCTGATTGAGCTGCCACTCTCCGGGGTCCATGCACACTCGACTGAGGTAGGCTGCCGTCACTGTCAACTCCTGCTACGTGCGCTGCCGATAACGACTGGAGATGAATCGCTGCCCATCCGAACAGCCTTTCGGCCTCCTCCTCCAGGGCTGCACTGCCCATGCCTCCTTGCCGGTTGATGTAAGCCACCATGGTCACATTGTCCGAGAGGACTTGGACCACCTTCCCCTGCAATCATGGCTCAAAGCTTCCTAGCGCCAAGGTCACAGCTTGCATCTGGAGCCTGTTGATCGACCACAGGACCTCCTGCGGACTTTTGTCCCTGAACAAAGTGTCCTTTGCAATGGGCTCTCCAACCTGACAGGCTGGAATCAGTCATTAGAGGAACCCACACTGGGGACTTCTTCTAGGCTCCCCACATGCGGCCACCAACTGAGGGCTCTCCTAGCGCTCCGCGAGCAGGGGAGTACTTGGGACAGGGGTTGACTGATGGGACCATTGACAGAGCAGAGCCCTCTGCAGCGGTTGCATATGCGCCCTTGCCCATGGGACTAGCTAAAGATTTGCCCCATGGTCCCCAGAACCTGCAGATAATGCCACGCTGATGGTCTTGCCATCTTCAGGGCCTGTCGTATCCACTGTCGCAGCTCCTGCACCCGATGAATCGGCAGGAAAATCCTGCCCACGCAGGTATCAAAGCACGCTCTCGAATACTCTAGCTTCTGGGCCTGCCAGAACTGACTCTTGGCCAGGCTGACCCCTACCGACACTTTCAAGGAACTCTCCCACCCGTGTTGTAGCTCTTTTTGCTATCTTAAGAACATAAGATATGCCATACTGGGTCAGATCAAGGTCCATCAAGCCCAGTATCCTGTTTCCAACAGTGGCCAATCTAGGTACCTAGCAGTCTCCCCTGGACTTTGCCTGGATCAGCCAATCATCTAGGTACGGGAGGGCGAGAACCCCTTCCTTGTGGAGAGCTGCCGGCACCACCACCATGACCTTGGTGAAGGTATGGGGGGTGATCGCCAGACCAAAGGGCAATGCTTGAAACTGGAAATGGCCCCTTGGCACCACAAAGTGGAGAAACTGCCGATGTTCTGGATCGATGGGAACGTGCAGATACGCCTCTGTGAGATCGAGAGTCGCCAAAAAACTCTGCTTCCTACCATCATTAATACTGTGAAAATGCAGTACCCAGAGACCGTAGTTCATGCCTTCGAAGTCGAGAATTGGGCAAAAGGAACCTTCCTTTTAGGCACCACAAAATACATGAAGCATCGACCGCAGACGTACTTGTCTCGCAGAACCAGTTACACGGCTCTCAGCTGCAGGAGCCAAGTCAAGGTCTCTTCTACTGCTGCCAACACCGCTGCACCCACTTTGGGCGATCAAAGGAGCTTGTTCTTGCTCCGGCATCGGGTATAGGTGCATTATGGATTGCATACCTTTAAGGCCAACCTCCAGCAGATCCCACTCATCCTGGATCATCTGTCCTACTACAGTTGAGAAACGTGATGTGTCCAAGGAAAGAACAAATTGCATGTACTTAAAAAGAGGCTTTTATTTATAATACCAATGGATGCTGCCCACCCGACACAGGCCGTGTTTCGTTTAATAAAACTTCATCAGGGGTAAAGGGCAACTAAAAACAAAAACATCCAATAAATACATTCAAATAACATGACAATAAAACATGCATTAAAAGAAAGCATATAAATAGTTAAAACTATAATAAACATATCAATAAATGAAAAACTGTATAAATAAACAATTAAATAAACAAATAAAAAAATAAAAAAATATATAAAAATATATAAAAATGTTGGAACGCTATATAAATAAAACAAAGGAGACTAAGGGAAACTCCCATCATGTACTAGTGCAACAACCGTGAACCAAAAGAAGAAGAGAAGATTATCTGTGAGTAAGTGTAAAAACATATATCATGGGCTTGTAACAACTAAAATGTTGAAAACATAAATATATGAGGCAAGCATAAAAATATGAATAAATACACATCGTGAGTGTGTGTGCAAGAGCCTAAAACCAAAACTGCAAAGGTGAAAATCCAACCCCGCTGCCGTGCCAGCCATGCTGATTCCATAACTGAACAAAATACTCACTAGCAAGTCTCTCATTGGCCAAAACTGTAAAAGTCTCTTCTCGACCACAAACTATGTCAGAAGCCAAAAGAGGCATTAACAATACGCATGAAAAGAATAAAACAAACTTAAAATGATAGTACATCCAAACGTACTCACCTGGTGTGATAAGCCTAAACAGGCTATGCTGCAACCGTGGTTATGCAAAATCACCCAAAAATGCCTAAAGACAAAACGTGATCATTTAAATCTGCAAAATGGCAAAAGAAAAACATAAAACCGATCAAAGGAGACCTACCGCGATCCAATGTCCATGCAGTAAACTTTATGTAGGTAAAACTCTACGTAGTGTGCGTACCAGGATTATATATATTTTATTTATATAGCGTTCCAACATTTTTATATATTTTTATATATTTTTTTGTTTATTTAATTAAGTGTTTATTTATACAGTTTTTCATTTATTGATATGTTTATTATAGTTTTAACTATTTATATGCTTTCTTTTAATGCATGTTTTATTGTCATGTTATTTGAATGTATTTATTGGATGTTTTTGTTTTTAGTTGCCCTTTACCCCTGATGAAGTTTTATTAAACGAAACATGGCCTGTGTCAGGTGGGCAGCATCCATTGGTATTGTAAATAAAAGCCTCTTTTTAAGTACATGCAATTTGTTCTTTCCTTGGACACATCACGTTTCTCAACTGTGAACTGTTTCTGACGTGACGTTTTGCTCTTAGTTGGATCATCTGTCCTACTACTCCATGTACTGGTAAGACTTTCTGCGATTTCCGTACCGCCTGGAACAGCAGATCCTACAGCGCCTCTTCCTCTGTCGGGAGGTTAGCAGGCATATTCAGGGCGCTGAGGGTCTCCAAGGTACACATAGAATGTTAGCCCTTTGGGGACGAGGAAGTGTATCAGTACCCATTTGTAGTGATTGTAAACCGCCCTGATGGCCTTCGGCCTGGACGGTATATTGAGAAATTGCATAAACAAAGATGAGTGCTGGTAGCTCCTCACGGCGGAAAACCCAAACAATCCGGGCCTGATCCTCCTGTTCTGAGCTCTCTCCTTCTTCCAACTCCTCCTGCAGATCTAGCTCCGTGTCAAGGTCTTCCCAATCCAACCCCTCTGACAACAATGATTGCTGCCACTCCTCTAAGCCTCTAGCCCGCTTAGACACCACTGCTCCTGACTCGTGCTCTTTTGCGTCTGACATCCACTTAGCCCTGTGTTCCGGGGCTGAGGAGCCACTTGGTAGGCAAAATGCCTTATGCAAAAGTAAGACAAACTCCGGTGAGAACTGCCCCGGGAGCCCTATTGCTCCCTGGACTTGATGAGTAGATGTCCGGGCATTGTACCGGGACTGGGGGCCGGATTCATTGAAGGTAACATGGTGCCCCCTGCCCCCAGGGTCTCTTGCAACCGGGAGGGGCTCTCCTGTCTCATCTCATCCTGCAGGACCTGCTCCACATGAAAGTCTCTTGCGTGCAGTTTAGGCAGACGCCTGCCTCCGAGACCACACCACATCGGGGACCTCATATCTTGAGGATTTTTAGATTGCGCTGCAGTGTTGTATCTTAAAGATATGAAATGGACCTTGCCCTGATCCAATCAAACTGACAAGTTCTCAGAGCAAAGTTTACGTTTTTATTCTAATACTATAAATGGCTATAAGGGTGTACAGCTTCCCTTACAAGCAATATTACAGATTTAATAGGTACATAATCTGGGCTAAGAGACAAGAGATGATCATGTCAGGTTACTCACTGACCATAGACAGATGGAAGGATTTCATTTGCATCCTATCCACTGACTATCTTTCAAATTACATACATTTCTTGTATGCAACTACTTCCTGTTTTCCACAGAGCTGTAGCTGCTACAAACCTATATGCAGCACCTCATTTTTTTCACACTTATCTTTATTTCCTGTCTCTGATTTTTTATCTGACCCTTCTCAGGAGAATGTAACAATGTCTCAACCAACTGCCACTTATATCACCTGACCAAGCACAACAGCACTCTGAAATCTGCCCAGCAACAAACAATGGCCTATCTGATTAGGCTTTTCTCACATGTCTGCATCAAGTCATTGTGCACTGAATAGGTTTTGAGCTGTATAACACAAGGAATTCTTAAGGATTAAGTAGGGTTCACGCCCCTTGATATCATCCTATACCAGGCACTGCGGTCAGTCTGGAATAGTGAAAAGGGCTGGGGGCATTCCCCAGGAATGCCCTCAATCTGTACCCAGGTAGGTAAAAAGATCCCCAGCACAGTGCACCTCCACAGGCTCAGGCTTAGAGCACTAGAGTACTTGAACTAAAATAAAATAAAACCAAAATCTAATTAACTGAAAATGAAATTAAAAAGAAACTGCAAATGGCCCCCTAGGAAGAGGCTGCTCTGTCCTGCTTTATTCTCTGGTGGCTGCCTCTCCCGGGCACCCAAAACACAGCTGGGGTTAAACACATGCGGGCCTGAATAAGAAGAAATTGCGCATAAATGCAGCGGGGGGGGGGGGGGTCCACACTGCTTCAGGCTCCCAAACATGCACCTGCAGGCTGCTCTTTGTCTCCTCATGTTCTGGCGGTTGCTAGAGGTTTCTGCTGTCCCCCCCCCCCAGCCACTCTTACCTTGGAGCCTCTTTGCCGCATGGCTTTTCTACTCCTCGTGCTCAGCTTTCCTTCCCAGCTTCGACGCTGAGGGGGGCGATTCAGGACTGCCATCTTTCACTCCTGTCAAGCAACTGCTGCCCCTGCAGCAGCTCCTCACCCAATAATGGGTTCAGGAGCAGCCAGAAGTCTCGGTGAGGAAGGCCCCCACAGAACTCCCCCCCCCCCCACCGAAATCCTGGGGGGGGGGGAGAGGGGGAAGAAGGACTATCATCCCCTCAGCCCTGTTGTGCCCCGGATTCTCTCTGTTCCTTCTAATTTTATTTTTTCACTTCTGCCTTTAAAAACAAAGAAACCTGCACCTTAACAGGGGAAATAAAAGCAAACTCGAACTAAACCTATCTCCTTAGTTGTCCCTTAAGTGAGTCCAGCACCCTGGCTCACAACCTCCTCCAGCTGCTTGGAGATTGAGCATACTGGGGCTGGCGGGCGGTGCCAGCTGCATATGTACACTAGTGTCATCAAAAAGATGACATGCTCAGTCTCCAAGCTGCTTGAAGAGGTACACTACCCAGAGGTACGGGTCTGGTTACCCCCTGAAGAAGGCAGGTGCCGAAATGCAGCCGTGTTGGGGTTGCTGGTCTATTAATAAAGACACCTTTGGTTCACGGCTCGCTTCTAGTGTTGCAAGTACAGTGTTTGTTTCTCTAGGACCACCTTGATTTGCTAGATTGACATTGTGGTAGAGGAAAGCTTGGATAGACGGTATCTAACTAAAAGTCAAAGCTGGTTTCTTAGTGTGTCTGCACCAAACATTCTAGTCTTCTATTTGGTACCTAAGGTACATAAATCTGTTGAGACGCCCTCAGGTGTCCAATTGTCTCACTATGCTGCAGTGTTCAAACTGTTGTCTCACTTTGTGGATTATTTTTTGAAACCTTTGGTGCCTTTAACTCAGTCTTATGTTCGGGATACTACCCATTTTTTATGACATCTTGAGGCAGTGGGGCAGATCACAACTAATGTGATATTGGTTACGTTAGAAGCCCTGTACACTAACATATCTCAAGGGGCCGCAAGTGAAATTATTTTGCAGAAATTACAGACACATCCTGATCCTGTGCGTATACCGACTCCTTTTTTGATGGAATTAGCAGAGTTGGTACTAGGCGAGAACTATTTCCATTTTGAGGAGGTGTTCTATCTACATATACATAGCATTACCATGGGTACTGCTATGGCACCTAGCGCAGCTAACTTGTATGAGGACAATTTTGAAGAACAATATCTGTGTGGATCTCACTGGAAACAATGTATCATATTGTGGCTACAATTTATAGATTAAATCTTTTGCTTATGAACATCTACAGAAGCTGAATTATTGCCGTTTACAGCATGGCTGAATTCTATGGATAAGCATTTGAAATTTACATATTATTCATTTAGAATCCGGTTTCTTGATGTACTGGTGATAAAGGACCAATTACAGACCATGTTGTTCCGGAAGATGGTCGATCAAAACAGCCTATTACTGTATTCTAGTCATCATCCTGTTAAGCTAGGTCATTCATTGCCTATAGGACAAATTTTACAGATATGAAGAGTGTTTTCCTGAAAAACCTTTATCCTGTATGACTCAATGCCTTCTCTAAAATAGAGCGCAACTCCGCCACCAATTTAATCTACCCTATCACTGCAATATAGTTTGTACCAAGGTATCCCAGTATCCCATTGTTTGTCTTCCTTCCACCAGGTCACTGAGATACCAATTATATCTAAACTTTCCTTTAGTGCTATATATTCTAGCTCTCCCATCTTATTTCTTAGACCTCTAGTATTTGCATACAGGCATTTTAGAGGTTGTATTTTATTTATATTAACAATCTGGTTATCAGTTGACAAGTGTAATTTGGAATCTTTCAGCTCTGTCTGCTCTGTACTTAAAGGCATCTGGGTTACTTTTGCCTTTATTGGAACTTATCTGTCAATATACCCTAACTTCAGTCTTTTGCTAGTATCTTCTGAACCATGCACTCCTGGGCAACTGTCGGCTTTCCTCTATTATCTAGTTTAAAAGCTGCTCTCTCTCTCCATCCCAGTTAAGGTGGAGCCCATTCTTTTGTAAAAGTCCCCCCTTCCCAGAATGCTGCCCAGTTCCTAATAAATCCAAAACCCTCTTCCTTGCACCGATGTTTCATCCACACATTGAGACTCCAGAGCTCTGCCTGCCTTTTGGGTCCTGTGTGTGAAATGGGAAACATTTCTGAGAATGCTACCCTGGAAGCTATGGATTTTAAACTTCCTACCTAAAAGCCTAAATTTGGCCTCTAGAACCTCCCTCCCACATTTTTCTATGTCACTGGTACCAACATGTACCAAGAAAGCAGACTCCTCCCCGGCACTATCTACAACCTTGTCTAGGTGGCACATGTGGTGTATGATGTCCGCTACCTTCGTACCAGGCAGGCATATTAGCTGGTGAACTGGTTGATATAGCGTACCTGTATTTTCACAAAGTCCTCATGAAAATCTCTGGAGGAAATTAAAAAGTCATGGGATAGGCGGCAGTGCCTTATTGTGAATTGGGACCTGGTTAAAAGATAAAAAACTGTAGTGGTAAACGGTCCTTTTTCTCAGGGAGAAAAGTGAATAGTGGAGTACACCAGGGATATGAACTGGGCCCACTAACTTTTTAACATATTTATAAATAACCTGGAAATGGGAATAAGTGAGGCGATCAAATTTGCAGGCGAAACAAAATTATTCAAAGTTATCAATTCACAAAAGGATTGTGAAAAATTGCAAAATTATTCAAAGTTATCAATTCACAAAAGGATTGTGGAAAATTGCAAGAGGACCTACATAAATTGGGAGACTGGGCATCCGAATGGCAGATGAATTTAATGTGGACAACTGTACAATAGTTCACTTAAGTAAGAACACTACATACTATTAGCTACACAATTCAAGGTTCCATATTAGGAGTCACTGCCCAGGAAAAGAAATTAGGCATTATTGTGCATGGCACGTTGAAATCCTCTGCTCAGTGTGCAGCAGTAGCCAAGAAAGCAAATAGAATGCTAGGAATCATAAAGGAAAGGAATGGAGAATAAAATCAAGGATATCATGATGCCTCTGTATGACTCCATGGTGTGACCACACCTTGGATACTGCTGCAGTTCTGGTCACCACATCTAAAAAAAAGATATGATAGAATTAGAAAAAGTACAGAGAAGGATGACCAAAATTATAAAGGAAGGATACCCCATGAGGAAAGGCTTAAAGGATTAGGGCTCTTCAGCTTGAAGAAGTGACAGGTGAGGGGAAATATGATAGAGGTCTATAAAATAATGAATGGACTGGAACAAGTAAACATGAATCAGTTGTTTACTCCTTCAAGAAATACAATGACAAGAGGACAAGCAATGAAGCTACAAAATAGTACATTTAAGACTAATCAGTGAAAATATTTTTTTACTCAATATGTTAATTAAGCTCGGGAATTCATTGCTGGAGGATGTAGTAAAAGTTGTTAAGTAGCTGGGTTTAAAAGAGGTTTGGACCAGTTCCTGGAGGAAAAGTCCATAAACCAATATTAAAATGGACTGGGGGAAATCCAGGGCTGTCGTTTAATGAGTCAGATGTATACTTAATTTTTTTGTTTAATTCTTCTGCAAAATATATTGACTGATTCATACAGTTTTCTTACTGGTTGTTATGCTTGCTGGTAACTAATACTTGTTTCTGTGTGCAAGGCAGATTTAAGACACTGGCAAACTAGACACATGCCAAGGGCCCAAATGTTCTGAAGCCCTGTCAGATGTGCTCAGGATTCAGATTGTCACCTGTCAGGTTTGTTTTTCTTTCAGGATTCTACAGATTTTTATATTAATGTCTAGTTTTATATGTTTGTCAATCGTCTATCTCTTCTTTCTTGTCCAGTGTATGGAGGTCGCTTATTTTGTTATTATTTTACTATGTAAACCACCCGGATGCCATTTGGTGTAGAGCAATATAGAAAGTCTTCAACAAACACACTGCTTATCCCTGGGATGAGCAGCGCGGAATCTATCTGCCTTTTGAGATCCTGCCAGGTACTTGTGACCTAGATTGACCACTGTTAGAAATAGGATACTGGGCTTGATGGACATTTGGTCTGATCAGTACAGCAAATCTTATTTTCCTATAAAAAGACCTAACACTGTTCAGAAAACACCTCAAGGCATTCCTATTTACAGACTACAACAACATGAACAACCCACCACTGACCACAAAAACACACAAGACCAAGCATCCCATTGAATGCATGCCCACCTCACTTACAGCCCCATCCAGCTGAAAATTACACGAACCCATTTCACAACAACCATCCTATTGTATATAAATCAATGTCTATAGCTGCCCTACACCATTGTACCTTACCCAGCACATGATGTAACACTGTCACAATGCCACTCTATGCTGTATATAGTTCTAGTTAAAAAAATGTTTCCTGTACATAGTTCCAATGAATATATTTCTCGTTACCTGTAAACTGTTTGCTGTAAAGTGCCTTGAGCAGTATTTGAAACATGTTCCCTTAAAGTGGAGGAGTGGCCTAATGGTTGGGGCAAGGTACTTCAGGCTGGAAGGTTGGGGGTTCAAATCCCACCAGAGGACAGCAACCTTGGGCCAGAAGGACTGGGGTTTCTAGTCCCATAGGTGCTCCTTGTAGTCTTAGGCAAGCCACCTAACTCTCCATTGCCCATGTTCCCTGTAAGTATTAGTGTATGTGTCTCATATCCCCTCGTGTTAAATATATCCCCCAATTGTGTTGTGACCACTTTGACTGAAGGATAAGGTGGTATACAAAACTGTCTAAATAAATAAATAAGTTGCCTTGATTACCCGGATAAAGTGGTATATAAATTAAATAAATAAAAATTAATACCATCAATACATAGCATATACTACTACATAGCAAAACAAATTAAAACTTCTAGTGGCATAAAAGACAATGTCAGTTGTTCCTAACCTGTGATCTGTGAACCCATAGAGATACATGAGACCATTACAGGGGGGTCCCACAGGACACAGAAAGAGAGAGAGAGAAAAAAAAGAAAGAGGTTAGTGGAAATTTGCCGTGAAAAAAGAGAAAGACTGGAGGGAACTGACTGAGCAGAGGGAGAGAGAAATAGACAAAACAATGGGGACTGGCTGGAGAGGAAGTGACTGGTGGAGACAGGAAGGGAAAAGGAGATAAAGAGGGCTAATGAGGACAGGCTTAGTGCCAAGTTGAGAGAGTCCAGCAAAAGTGGCAGGGATGAACTGGGTGTCTCTGAACTTTCTGGAGGTTGATAAGGCAACCAATTCAACCAAACAACATTGGAAACCTCTGATTATGTCATTTGATGAGTGAGAAATTATTTATTGCAGAGTGAGGTCTGACAGAACAGCACAAAGCACCTGTAGGCAAATATAGAGTATAAACACAGAACAGGTGCGCAAGGAACAGTGGTTGATAAAATTGGCTTTACTGGAAGACACCCCAACGCATTTTGGCGAAACCGTCTTCTTTAGGGGGTACTGGCCTCAAAAAATAAAATAAAAACAAATACAAATCATATAATATCAATGCATGTAACATTCAGATAAGAAATCACGACCGTCACATACAAATAATTTGAAACAGAAAAGCTGGTAAGGAATCAAAAAAGAGAGGAATAATATCAACCCGCCAAAAGCATCAACACAATATACTACACCAACAAAAACACTTTGAAAGGATGAGGAGGACATGTAGTGTTGACATAGATGTGAATAAATATGTTTGAAGAAATATGGCTCAACAGAAAAAAGACTAATAAGCAATTCTCAAAGAGGACTGACATGAAGAAACAGAACATATCAAAGTAAAATGATATCATCTGTGAAAAACAAATCTAAAAATGGATATAAAAGTGGTACATAAAGCATGCATATTCCAAGAGAAGGAGAAATCAATATAACCAGAAATTTCTCACTAAAAACACTTTGTGGTTCACTAGAACGCCTTATTAAAGGTGACTGTCCATAAAACCATCCAAAGGCACACTTGCCACGTCCTAAAAAATAAATTAAAACAGCCTTTAAAACCAATAAATATCAAAGAAAACAGCAGAGCAAAAGAAGAAAAGATGAAAAACAACCACTCGCCTTGAAACCACCAGCGGTGAGTGTAAGTGCCTAATCAACTAAGAGACTGAAGTACAGATTCAACAGTCATTTAAAGAAGCCCAAATTTGTACCAAATTCAAGATCAAAGTGCAATGCAGTGAAGAAGTGTATCTTACGCTAAAAAGCATTTAAAAAAAGGATTATGGGTAAAGTGTGTATATCGGACATATTGTCAGGACGAAAAAACAAAAGTAGCACCAAGTTTTCAATGCTGTGCTTTATAATACGGTAGAGTCAAGCGTAAAACCAACAGAGCAGTTTTGTGAGCGCCAAACAATATTACTGGGTGGGAGTACAAAGCGGAAAGAGTTCCGCTCAAGCATTCAAGGAAACAGTGTGCGAGGAAATCATATGTTGCCCAATATAATATATCTAAATAATAATATCGGACCTTACTCAAAATAATTACCCAGGGCAGACTCAGGACACACAAGGCTGCTCTAGAACACCAAGCCGCATTGTTAGGAGGCAAAGCACTCAGTAGAACTATGTATAGGGGAATCCTATTGTCCTCTGCGGCGTACCTAAGCAGTAATATCGAAAAACACCCAGAGCAATTTGTACAGGTTGCATGTGTCTAAAAACGTTTAAAAAAGCGTGGATCGATACTGTCTCAAAAGTTAAAATGTTATGTGGCAATATGAAAACAAAAAACTATCGCCTGAAGGATAACATAAGAAGGGGGGGGGGGGAGCAGAACCAAGCCAGATAAAAGCATAAAGATAAAAAATGAATACAAAGCAAATTCAAAGGCATACTGATGTTGATAAACTTTAAAAGCATAAAAATGTGCCTTTCACATGAGAAAACTAAACATATAAATATGAATATAAATATAAATATACATATGTATAAAAACCAAAGGGGCGCCCTGGGCCAAGGCAGCCAGCGATCCTAAGGACAAAACCAGCCAAAGGCAAACGGAAGGGATAAATTGAACTTTGTGTAAATAAGTTTGGATGTTCAACAATTGAAGTGCCTGGGGGGAGGGGGGGGAAGGAGGAGAGGGAGGATGTGGGAGGGAGGGAGAGAGGGAAGAGGAGAAAGAGGAAGGAGAGGAAGAGCGTGAGTGGGGGGGGGGGGAGGATTCAAAAAGGAGAGGAATAATATCAACTCACCTAAAAGCATCAGCACAATATATTCCGGGAGGAGGAGAAATCAATATAACCAGAAATTGCTCAATAAAAACATTTTGTGGTTCACTAGAACGTCTTATATTTTTTAGGCCAATACCCGCTAAAGAAGGCAGTTTCAGCGAAACACGTTGAGGTGAATTCCAATAAAGCCAATTTTATCAAACACTGATCCTGGTGCACCTGTTCTGTGTTTGTACTCTTTATTGCAGAGTGAGACCAAGAAAGAATGCAGAAGGATGCTTGGGTGCATAGGGAGAGGAATGGCCAGCAGAAAAAAGGAGGTGATAATGTCTCTGTATAAAAGTCTTTGGTGCGACCTCTTTTGGAGTATTGTGTGCAGTTCTGGAGACTGCACCTTGAAAAGCATATAAATAGACTGGAGTCGGTGCAGAGGGTGGCTACCAAGATGGTTAATGGTCTTCCTTCTGAAGCATATTAGGACAGACTTAAAAGATCTTAATATGCATAGTTTAGAGGAAAGGCGGGATAGGGGCGATATGATAGAGACATTTAAATACTTCCATGACATAAATGCACAGGAGGGTCTCTTTCAACTGAAGTCAAGCTCTTCTACGAGGTGACATAGCACGAGAGTGAAAGGGGATAGACTCGGGAGTAATATGCGGAAATATTTCTTTACAGAAAGAGTGGTAGATGAATTGAATAGCCTCCCAGTGGAGGTGGTGGACACTAGGACAAAATAGAGGATCTCTAAAAGTAAAAAAGGGGACTACATGACATAGTTCTGGGCTGATGCAAATCGTACCTGAAGGACAGATGGCAACACGTTTGATCCTGTGCCACAACTTCGGAACCATTTCAGCAGAGGCAGGGTGTACCGCAGGGTTCCTCCCTCTCAGCCCTGATGTTCAACATATACATGCAGCCCATCTGTGCCCTTATCAGATCTTTTAACGTTGCTTACTTGGTATATGCCAATGACGTACTGTTCTACATGCCCTTCTCAACCGAACAGCCGGACTTCTCCCCACTAACAAGCTGCTTTGACGCCGTCTCCAACTGGCTCCACACCCAAAACCTCAGAATAAACCACAAAAAGACCTTTTCATCATGAGGAACCAAGAATTCATTCCTCCCGCCTCTTTAAAGGTGAAAGAAGCCGAGCTGCTAACCAGACCCACAATCCATTACCTTGAAGTGACTCTAGATCAACAGCTTGACATGAAGGCCCACATAAGTAACACAGTCAAGGCAGTTTACCACAAGATATGGACACTCCGGCACCTACGACCCCTCCTAGATCCAGAGGACCTCCGGACAATATATCAAGCACTGGTAATCCCTCATTTTGATTATGCCAACACAATCCTACAGGGACTCCCACATACCACCCTAAATCCACTCCAACTCGCAATGAATGCTGCTGCCAGAATTCTACACGGAGCTTCCAGGAAAGATCACGTAACACCAATCCTGAAACACCTCCACTGGATCCCCATCCACTGCAAACTCTCTTTCAAAATTCTAGTAATGACCTTCAAGGCCATCAACAAGCTCTCAGCCACCTCCCTCACAGAGCTAATCCACCCCACGCCCCCTAACAGATCCAGAAGGTCTGCAGCTGTCAACACACTAGTAATTCTGAAAGCAATAACAAAAAGCAACCAAGCAAGGATAAAAACAGGACTTTTAGTCTCTATGCACCCAGATGCTGGAACGCCCTTCCATCCAGCATCCGGGCAATCCCTGACCTTACCCAATTTAGGAAGGCTCTGAAGCACCACCTTTTCCTCATGCATTATTCTGAGGACAGTACACAAACAGCCACCCCCCTCCACCAGGACTACCCCACTAGTACACCCAGTGATTGATGAGGCCGTAACACCTACACTGGCCAACACTGAAATTGTTACTGACTTTAAAAGGCCCTAATCTGTAGTATCTTGGTGAGCTGAACACGAATATAACATTAAAAAAATTTTATTGGCTCTCGTTTTGAAGATATTGCATGTAGTTCATTTTTGACATTTCACTGTGTAAATTTATCCAGTAGGAAATCAACAACATCCCAAATAAGCCTTGAATGATGTAATATTGTATCACATTGCATAATACCAGCATACACACATCATCCAGAGTTGATTGCATCATTTTCTGATGCAATGCAATACTACTGCCAGATGGCTGCTGTCGGAAAGGTTGAGCATTTAAAATATTTCAGACTGTGTGCGAGACAGTTTAAGCTACTGTTACATGTAACGTTTATTATTTATTTAAAGGCTTTTCTATACCGCGCTCTTTATTATCAGTGCAGTTTACAGTTAACAGTTTGACACAAGGGCAGCATAATTGTCCAGCGTTTACATATAGCAGGGAGGTAACATGGAAAAGAACTGGGGGAACTATGTACAATTTAAGTGGTGATAGAAGAACATGAGTGGGCTATTTACATTAAAGTACATTGGTACGTCATTAACGTTAAAGATTAGTACAATACAATTTGAATGCGTATTCCTGTAGTACTATTAATGTATATTCTGGAAATGACGTGGTTTTGTATCTAAAGTTTTATTAGATCGAAAACTTGTAAATCAGGATTGGGTTTGAGGGATGGCTAGTTTAGTTTGTGTGTGATGAGTGTGGTGTTGAAGGATTGGGTTGTGGGGTGGGAGAAGGGACGGTGCTGTTGGGTTGTGAGAAGTGTAGAAGGAATAGATGATGCTTCAGAGCTTTCCTGAATTGCTTGATGTCTCTGATCGATCTGATGCTATGAGGGAGGTTATTCCAGCATCTGGGGGCGTAAAGGGCGAAGGCTCTATTGCTAGTTGATTGTGAACATTTTGTAGCTTCCTTCGGGATTATAAGTGTGTTGGAGGCTAAAGTCCACCTTGATCTGTTGTTGGGGGTGTGAGTGAGGAGGGCAGATATGGAGGAGGGGGATATTTTGTTAATGGCTTTAAAAGTAATGAGGAGGGCCTTGCATGATATCCTGCAGTTTATTGGCAGCCAGTGTAGTTCCCTTAGGATGGGAGTTATGTGGTCCCTCGTGGATGTCCCACAGAGGATGCGGGCAGCAGCGTTCATTGCTAGTTGTAGCGGGTTTAGGGTGCTTTTTGGGAGTCCATGGAGTATTATGTTTGCGTAGTCGAAGTGGGGTGTTACTAGCGCTTGGAATATTGTACGGAAGTTCTCTGGAGCCAACATGGGTCTGAGGTGGCGTAATGTCTTGATCTTGTAGTATATAGTCTTGACCATGCTGCTTATGTGCGCTGTGAAGTCTAGCCGTTGGTCTAGTACAATACCCAGGTATCGTATGGTGGGTTTGCTTGGTAACTCTGAGTCTCTTACTTTTAGGGTCGGAGGAGGTGAAAAATTTTTGTTCCTCGTAATGAATAAGACCTCCGTTTTTATGAAATTTATTCGGTGGTGAAGCCAATCTGTAACTGCGTTGAAACAGTCTACTAAGGCTGTGTAATCAGGAAGCGTGACATTGATAGGTGTAAACAGCAGCACGTCGTCAGCGTAGATCAGGCATGAAATTCCGAATGAGCGGATGATTTCACATATCGGCTGCATGTATATGTTAAAGAACAGCGCAGATAAGGAGGAGCCTTGGGGTACATCTTGTTTTTGCTGAAATGGTTCGGATGTGGTGGAATCAATCCTAACTTGTTGCCATCAGTCTTCTAAGTAGGATTTACACCACTCCCAGGCGAGACCCTGGATACCCTTCTCATAGAGTCATGTTAGGAGTTGCGTGTGGTCGACTGAATCAAATGTGGCAGCAATGTCAAGGAAGATTAGCGCGAAGCCCATTTTGATGTTGTCTAACCCACTGATTAAGGGGTTGGATAGGGAAGTCAGTAGTGTCTCCACTCCGTGGGCTTCCCTAAATCCATGCTGGCAGTGGTCTAGAGGGGAAAAGATGTCAATGTGTTGCTGGATCTGTCTCTGAGCAACCTTCTCGAGTATTTTAGCTAGTAATGGAATGCTTGAGATCGGCCAATAAGATTTGACTTTCTGTGGATCCAACTGCTTGTTCTTTAGCAGAGGCCATATGAATGTTTGTTTAAGCTTTGATGGGAATGAACCTGTTGAGAAGGAGAGTCGTGTAATTTCAGCTATGGTTGGGCTAAGTTCCGATCGCAGTGATCTGATCCAGTAGGCTGGGCATGGGTCATTTGGTGATGTGGTAGTGTTGATGATCGCAATAATATTAATCATATAATTTTAGCCATTTAGGTACAATACAGAACAGTAATGCCGCAAAAGTGCGTTAATACCGTTGACAATTTCTGCTACATTTGCGGGGAAGTGACATTTGCCAACCAGAAGAAAAGTATCACTTCTCAACCGAAGAAGGCATATCATCTTTACTTCGGATGCAAGATTGGTGACCAAGACAAGCCTTGGGCCCTGCATATATGCTGCGCTACATGTACAACACAGCTTTCACAGTGGTTGAATTGCAAAAGACCATCAATGCCATTTGCAGTCCCCATGGTGTGGAGAGAGCCAAGCAACCACATAAATGACTGTTACTTCTAGGAACTAGTAGAAGACATGCTGATGCAGTATCAGAAACTTGGCTGCAATATGTCTCTAAAGATCCATTTCCTTGATTCCCATCTCAATTTCTTTCCCGACAACTGTGGTATGGTTAGTGATGAACAGGGCGAACATTTTCACCAGGATATCGCAACGATGGAGCAAAGATACCAGGGAATATGGTCCACTACAATGCTGGCTGACCACTGCTGGACACTCCCCAGAGAAGCTACCAAACAGCTATACGAGACAGGCGAAAAAATCTAAGTAGTAGTCTATGACTTGGTTTTTTACAGGTATTAACCGAAGGCCTATTATATTTACTGTTGACATGCATTTCATGATGTAAACATTAATTCTTGTAGATTACAAAAAAAACTAGAGCTAACTTTGCAATTTCACTGTCATATTCGTGTTCAGCATATACAAATTGATAAGAAATGACTATTTTTATTTCAGTAACATGACTTTTGTAAAAATTTGTTGACTTGGCCCCATAGCTATCGGCCCCATTGCAGACCATGCATACCATATAATTATCAGAATGTACATAGTCCTCACTATTGTAAATAGTTCCTATCCAAGGACAGGCCCGCCTGGGCCTCTGACCTGATCTCCAACCTGTATATAGTTACCTAATTATGTCCCAAGTTATAACACCTGTTTCATTATAAATACAGCACAGCGTAGTCTGCGATATATAAGTTACTGTTGTATGTAAACCGCACTGATTTTAAATAGCGCGGTATATAAGAGACGTTAAATAAATAAATAAATAAATATTGTAGTTGATATGGAAGGGCAGACTAGATAGGCCATGTGGTCTTTTTCTGCAGTCATGTTTCTATGTTTCAGAAAAGGGGACCTAGGGAAGGTAACAGCAGCGGGTTGGAGTCTAAAAAATTAAAGCAGGAAATACAATCTATGTATAGCATATACTGTACTACTACAGAGCAAAGCAGTCCAGATCAAAGTTCTCCTATAGAAAGTAAACATATGCTACAAAAAACTCACAACATAAATTATGTTTTATTGAATTTTCTATACCGCCTTTTGCCTGGTATAGAAAGTGGTTTACAATAAAATAAAAATAATGGAAAAAAAGGAACAAGAACTACAAACAAATTAATAGGACAGTAAGGACAGGAAAACGTGAGGGAAGGGAGACCATTCAGCAGAAGCAACCTCAGAGGTGAACATTAAGTTAAGAGATCTTAAATGCCTTATTTTGAAATATGTTAAGAAAGATCTTATAAATGTAACAATGATTTAACATTCCTTTGAATGATTCTGAAGCAAGTGGACACAAGCCCAGATTGCAGTTAATAACTATCCTTCAGTCATTTCAAGTTGAAATATTTACTTAGAGTGCCTAAATCTCTTTATGGCTAAAGATGTGGAGTAATTGATACAAAGATCCCAGACTTGCTTCTTTGTGTAATTAAATAACTCGAGGGCAGATTCTTCACCCAAGTCACCTACATAGTCCCAGCAGACTCTCTCACATGATGGATACACAGTCTCTGCGACACTGAAGCATCTGCCTACCAGCGTATCTGTCAAAAGAAAAGCTTCCAGATCAAAAAACCCAGAACAAAAAAAATTGGTAAATGTTTATGGAAGTTCCAAAAATAGCTAATATTTATCCTATGTAGGGTTATGACTTAAAGCAACAGCACTTATATTTCAAAGTTACACCCTTTCTTTAGTACACGGCACTAAAAAAGAAAATTAAAAAAAAAACAAACTTTTACCATAACCGATCTATCCTTTTTATTCATTTAAATGTCATTTGATCTTTGTCTTAGTGGCACAGACTGAGCACTACCATTCAGAGTATCTGGATTTCATTACCAAGCTATACTTTCTGCTCTTTTGGGTAACAAGAGCTTGGGATGCTACAGATGCCGCATTCACTGTGCCTTCAAATGGTGAGGTGGGGAATCTTCATCTTTCTTTGCTCTATGCTGAAAGACCTAGTGGCCAGGCCTAAGAACTACATTAGCCAGGTTACAGAGAGTCACAGTTTGTGACCTCTGCAAAGATGAAGGAGATATGAAAAAGAGGAGGTTGGGATGGGTGAGAGAAATACAGATAAAGGGAGCCAATTCCAATTGAGCCGGAAGACCAAAACGAGCAGGAACTGCCAGACCAAAATGCAAAGAAAAAAGTGGTTTGATCAGTGAAAATATGGCCAATTTCACAGACAAAACTTGCATTTACTCCACTAAATGCACTACATCTGGTTGTCACCCATCTATAAGTCCTGGGTCCTAAATGGGACAGGTTATATGTCCCACTTGATCTTAGTGACTATACTGGTTCATATTATTTAAATTTGTGCTTCAAATAATCTGGGACCATTCCCCAAAAAGCATGGAAAACCAAACATTAGTTTGAATTCCACTCTTGCCTTATTAGGTAGCCAATGAAGTACAGTATCTAATAAAAGGGACATCCTGTCTCAGTGGGAGCAATTTATCTACCAAATGTTGTATTACAGAGAGTGGATCTGACAACCATGGCATAGTGTGGTAGCTATTGCTTCTCAAACCCAGAAGCTTTCTGGGCTCTCCACTTCTCATCTGCTTTCATGTTGACTGGATGCAGAGAAAGGAGGGGGAGGGGGTCATCCATGTTCTCATCTGTGCATCCTTAAGCATCATCACACCTCTTAAGGGGGGTCAAGAAATTTGAGAATGTCCAACATTTCTGTCCTAGGCTCTTCCTCTTTCTTCAACTGAAATGAAATGGCCTCACTAATTTCCTCCGAGCAGGACCCTTGTTGGCATAGGCAATATGTCTTGTGCAAGAGCAGGATGAACTCTGGTGAAAAACCTCCCCAGGCCACCCCCCCCCACATCTCACTCCTGAGAAGTGGAGGGCCTGGAAGGATTTTGAGGATCCGTCTCGGTCTCTGGCAAGAGAGAGCGGGAGTCTGACACCCCCAGCTCCAGATCTGAAGGGGTCCCTAAATCTTGAGATGAGGCCAAGCCCCTTTCCGGATCCCCATTGGTCTGCAATTCCTGCTCCACTGACGCTGCCTCTTGGGTGCATCCACGGCAGACGCCCGCCTCTGACACTATCCCCCTTCGGGTACCACAGACCAGGCACTGCAGTCGCCCTGGCATAGTGTCCTTCTCAGGAATCCCCTTACTAGCACTCCCTGAGGGCCTCGAGGGGAGGATGATAAGGGGACCACCCACAAGAAACTCCACAAGTGACCCCTACCAAGGCTATAACAGCCTAAGTATCCTCTACTTTTATTTATTTTTTCTTCAAACTTGAATTCCGCAGGTTATCAGGGGACAAACCCTCCAAGCTGAGGCTCCTCGGCCCGAAACACTCTGCGAGAGAGAGTCCCCCCATGACTCCCTGGGAAACCCATGCCGACCTTTCCGGCATCTGCCGCAACTGTCTGAGCTTCCCTGCTGCTCATCTGCTAGGCCACTCCCACTACGTGGCCAGGCTGGTGGCATGAAGCAAAGGAGGAAACAGGCACTGGCCTCTCTACCACTCCCGCGCACAGCCGCACCTGAAAGCTTCAGCAACAGGGCAGTCTCAGCGCACTGTGGAGTTAAACAAACAACAAAACGAAGGTGCTGACCTGCTCTGCTGCTCCCGCGCTCAGCCGCACCAGAGGGCTTCGGCGATGGGGCGGGCCTGGCGTGTTGTCTGAGGTCCTTCTCTCAAGACTGCTGACATTGCTGCCTTCTAAACTCTCAGCTCCTGGCTCCTCACCCGCTGCATGGGTTCAGGAGCTGACTGCCTGGCCAAGAACCTGCCGCTTCTCCGGATCCCCGGGAACTCCAGTAAGTGGGGAGAGAAGGAGGGGGAGAGCGGGAAGGAGCCTCAAGGCTATTCAACCGCGCCCTTCAGGCTCTGCTGGGGTCTCAGACGGAAACTAGCTGCACCCACCTATGCCTGATCAAAGAAATATCAGAACAAATTAAAACAGAATTCCTAAATTCTCCTTAGTTGCTGCTCCAGTGAGTCCAAAATTCTGGCTCACTGTTCAGCTGTTTGAAGACTGAGTATACTGGAGCTGGTGGGAGATGCCAGCAGTATATATATGTGGAGGTCATCAAAGGGATGATGTGCTCAGTCTCCAAGCTGCTGGAAGAGGTGCACAACCTAGAATTCTGGGACAGGACTGAAGGAACGATGAGGAAGTTATCAACCATCAATAAAGAAAGGACTAGCAGTCAAGAAATCCAATGACATACTGCTCTTGGTAGAATGGCTATGAAGGACCTAGACAAGATTCTCAAGAGAAGAGATGTCTCTCTTCATTGAAAGATTTGTCTTGTCCAGGCCATGTTATTTTCAATAACATCATATGGATGCAAAAATTAGACAGTGAAAAGGATAGACAGGAATAAAATTGAATTATGGTGCTGGCGACAAATACTGTGTATATCATGGACTGCCCAAAGAACAAACCAATCAGTACTAGAGATCAAACCTAAGCTTTCCTTAGCAGCTTAGATAATAAGACTTTGACTTTCATACTTTGGACACATCATGCGAAGAGAGAGATCATTGGAAAAAGACATAATGCTTGTAGGTAGAAGGTCACCGTAAAAGAGGAAAGCCGGCAATGAGATGGATCAATACAATAACAGCAGCTATGGATACCACTCTATCAATAATGAGCCTCTTGGCTGAAGACCAAACAAAGTTTGGTCAACTATCCAGAGGGTCGCCAGGATTCGACACCGACTTGACGGCACTTAACAACCAAAACTGAAAAATTTGAGCATCCAGATAGAGAGGTTGCAATAAATGCCTAACTAGCCCAGGTGCCTATAAGTAAAGAAGAGAATTGAAAGATTGCAACGTACCCCTCTCAGGTTATAAATATAAACAAAAAAAATACTTTGAAATGTTTGTATACAAATGCTAGATGCCTGAAAAATAAGATGGGAGAGTTAGAATATATAGTACTGAATGAAGAGGTACATATAATCAGCAATTCAGAATCCTGGTGGAAGGAGGATAACCAATGGGATATTGTGATACCAGGGCACAAATTATATCACAATGATAGGGTAGATCAAATAGGTAGAGGGGTGGCACTGTATGTTAAAGAGAGCATTAAGTCAAAGAGAATTAAAGTTCTGCAGGAAATCAAATGTACCTTGATTCTTTACAAACAGAAATTCCATGAGTGAAGGAAAAGAGAATAGCAGCAAGGGTATACTACCACCTGCTTGGCAAGAATGAACAAACACAGATGATGAAATGTTAACAGAAATTAGAGAAGCTAGCAACTTTGGCAGCACAATAGGTGATTTCAATTTTCCTTATATTGACAAGACAAATGTTGTTATCAGTTTATGGTAGGAAAGTAAAGTTCCTAGAAGAAATAAATGACTGCTTCATGGAGCAGCTGGTTAAGGAACTGACAAGAGGGAGAGCTAGTCCTTAGTGTAACACAGAATTTAGAACAAGGGGTAAAGATACAGCGGCAACTTGGCAATAGTGACCACATGATCAAATTTGACTTAACTGAAAGGAGGACAATGAGTAAATCTACAGTGCTAGCATCTAATTTACAAATAAGAGACTATGATAAAATGAGAAAAATTGAAAAAATCAAAGGAGCAAATACAAAGATTATGAGTTTACATCAGGCGTGAACACTGTTCAAAATACCATCTTGAAAATTCAGACCAGATGTATTCCACTTATATAAAAAGATGAAAGAAAAGCCAAAAGACAACTAGCATTGTTAAAAGCTAGATGTGAAAGAGGCTATTATAGTCAAAAGAACATCCTTTAAAAAATGGAAAAAGTATCAAAATGAAGAAAACAGGAACTAGCATATGCACTATGTTAGATAGAAAGCATTAATAAGGCAAAAGGTATTTGAAAAGAAGCCTTGCCATGGAGACAAAAACTCATAAAAAAACCTTTTTCATGTACATTTGAAATAAGAAGCCTGTGAAGGAGTCAGTTGGACCATTAGATGGATCCTGGGATAAAAGGGATACTCAAGGAAGACAAGGCCATAGCAGAGAGATTAACTCGCTATACATTAATCTCTATAATAATACTCCAGACCTGCAGACCTGTAAATAGTTGGCCGCCTATTTCATCCTCAAGGACGGGTATGTTTAGTTTTAAGTTAAGATTCTTTACTGTATTAATTATTCTGTTCATGTTTATTGTAACTGTTCATTGTAAACTGCCCAGAGCAGTACTCACTCGTTCTATGTAAACTGCTTTGATTAGATGATAAATCGGTATAAAAGACAAATAAATGGGTACTAAACAAAAAAATAAAGGCGTCAGGATCCCTGAGATTTGTTTCAGTTTTTCCGAATCATCGCCTTTAAATACCATTTCTGGCATGGATAGATCCTTATATATTCCTCAGTAAAGACCAAAGCAAATAATTCATTTATTTTGCATCAAGGTGGTCTCTGTGAGGAACTGGTGTGGTGGGGTTGTAAGTATGGTCGAGAGTCCATAAGGTCAAGTCCGTTTTGTTAATTGCTGGTAGAATTCAGTGAATAATAGGGTTTTGAGTTTCTTTCTGAATGTGGACAGGTCCTTTATTTTGCGTAGCTTGTTTGGAAGAGAGTTCCACAGAACAGGGGAGTATAAAGAAAAAGCCCTGTTCGTTGTCTATTGGCTTGCATTTCTTGATGTTGCTGGTGTGGATAGAAGGTTCTTCATATTATGGGCTACAGTGTTCTGCGCCATCTATAATGATTTTAGGGTTTGTTTAGGGAGTCCTTGAAGGATAATATTGCTGAAGTCGAAATGTGGGCCAATAAATGCCTGGGTTATCTTGCAGAAGTCCTCTGAAAACAGTAAGGGTATCATATGTATTTTGTTATATATTGTTCTTGTTATCATGCTGATATGTTTTGACATGTTGAGGTTCTGGTCCAATAGAATGCAAAGATGTTTTATTTCTTTTTTATTTTCAAGGGAGGAATCGTTTATCAGACGTCTTGGAGGTGGTGAAAAAGATTTGTTTCTGGATATCATTAGAACTTCTGTTTTATTTAACTTGATTGATAGATTCACCAAGTTCAGCCATAGTGAGACATCTTAGAAGCAGTTTGTTATTTCCTCATAATCAGGATTTAGTGCATCAGTAGTTGTGAATAGCATGATGTCATCTTCATAAATTTTATAATCCCCACTGTGTTTGCAGATTATATCACAGATTGGTTGAACATAGATGTTGAATAGTAATGCAGGCAATGCTGAACCTTGTGGAACCCATGTATGTTTTATTCCCTTAAAGAATTACCATAGTCCCCTTGTTTGTTCTGTTTGTCTATCTTGAATATATTCTAAGCTCCATGGAGGACTGGACTGTCTCTTATGAACCATCGCCTTCTTCTTCTGTGATAAAATCAATAAGATTACCATCCAATTCCCTGCTATTTCTTCTATCGCTCTTCCCCCACTTCTATTTCAATCTTTTCCCTCAAACTCCCCTTCCCTCTCTTCCTTTCCTACTATCTCTGGTGAGGAAACCTCTACTCTCCTTTCATCTGGATACCATAAAAATTCTTACCTGCACACTCCTCCTACTCGCTATAGCCTCAACCACATCATTCACCTCCGCCCTTCAAATGGAAACACCACAGCAATTTTACATCCCCATTATATGACCCAGGCAAAACATCTCTCACTATACACACAGTAACTCCCAGAGCAAACTCCACAACTCAAAGCAAAATAGGACCCAGAACAGAATAAAACACATACACACACAAATGAATAGCCCCATACAACAACAACCCACATCACCTACTCCAATAAAATGCATATTGATCAATGTAAGATCTATTAGGAACAAAATTCCAGCCATATTTGACTTAGAGATGAAAAACCCCATCTACTATGCATCATCGAAACCTGGATATTAGACATAGACGCAGTCTTATTAAACCAGCTAAAAATAAAAGGATACCACCTATTCAATTGCCCAAGAGACATTAAAAGAGGAGGAGGGATAATCATTCTAAGCAAGCAAGAACTAAACCCAACTCTAAAAACCTGCAACAACATTGATGGCATGGACATAATAATGATAGGAAATAAATACCTATCCATCTCCTAGTATACAGACCTGCCACCACCAACCATAATAATCTCACCTCTATCCTAGAGTCCACATTCACAACATCACTAAGAAAACCCTACATCCTTCTAGGAGACTTTAATTTACCATCCCTCCACAACACTCGGTCCACTCTCCACAACACTCAGTTAACTCTATTCCTCAACTCTATGAATGACATGGGATTTCAACTAACAGTAACCACCCCCATGCATGCAAAAGGCAATATCCTGGATCTTGTGTTCCTATCAAAAGTTACCACAAACCACTCTCTATTCATACCCCTTAAGACAAAACCTTGGTCAGACCACTATATAATAGAATTTATTATTCCCATGATACAGCACAACCCCCTTCATACCAATGAAGTAACCCAGAAAAGACTATTCAATCAATTTAACAAAGACACCTTCCTTAATAACACACTTCCACACCTAAATAACCTGTCATCAGACAAATGCAATTATAAATACCTGGAACACCACAATAACAAAGGCAGCAGTCAGCGCCACAACTAAAGAAAACCCACGGCGAAGACCCTTGGAAATTTTGTACACCAAAGAACTTAAAAATCTAAGAAAGAGAGAACACAAATGGAGAGCAACACAAACATTAGACAATAGAATTTCCTACATGGCAACCCTTCAAAAATACAAAGAAGCAATCCTTGCCAGAAAGGCTATCACAACAAAATATTTACCAATTCACTCAATCGCCCAAGGGAGCTCATTGATATAGTCAAATCCCTAACCCAAACCTCCAATATAGACAGAAACAGTTGCGCCATTAAACCCCACATCCTTGCAAACCACTTTGCTGAAAAGCTGAAAAAAAAGTCTGCTGAGGACTCCACACCTTCACTTGAATTTGCCACAAGCCTCAACTCCTGGAGTTCCTTCAACACAATTGATCATAGACAACTTCTAAACATTATCTCCATAATCAACGAAACCACATCCACACTTGACCCATGCCTGGTAAGCTGGATCAAGGCAACTAAAACTAAATTAGCTCCTGTTATTCTACCCACAGTAAATCAATTCCTAGTGCAGGGTCACATGCCAAATGTACTCAAATAATAATCCATGATCCGCTCTATCCTAAAAATAGAACCTTAGACAAGAAAAACCCCAGCTCCTACAGACCGATAGCGAACATTCCTTTAGTCTCCAAAATAATTGAAAAGGTTGTGCAGATGCAATTACAGGACCACAAAGATCATAATGCTCCCCTAGACGAACACCATTTCGGATTCCGCCCTCACCACGGAGTCAAAACGCTCCTAAAAACCCTCATAGACAAACTCATATGCGGTATGGACAACACAAAAAATGCATTCATACTAGTCTTCCTAGACACTGCATCCGCTTTTGACAATGCCAATCACAGCACACTGATCAAAAGACTTGAACAAATATGAATCACAGGCATAACACTACAATGGTTCAAATCATACCTAGAAGATTGCACCCTTCAAGTCCAAGTAGGTACAGAAACAGCTTCAAGCTTCAAACAAGAACAGGGCATCCCCCAAGGATCCGCCTTGTCTACACAATTATTTAGTTTATATCTCCAACCGGTATGCAGTATATTTAAAACTTTGAAAGTAGGATATCATATTTACGCCAAAGATATCATGCTGTATGTCCCTATAGATATCACCAATCCCAACCAACACCCTCTCGCTTCTTGCCTCAAAAAAACTCAAAATTGGCTAGCCTCTATGAATCTCCGAATTAACTTTAATAAAACTGAAGTCCTCTACACAACAAGAAATACAAACTTCACCCCCCCCCCACCACTGAATTTTTCAACACACAAAAGCGGCATACCGATTAAGAAAGAAGTCAAATACCTAGGTGTCACTTTAGACCAAAATCTTAATTTGGCATCCCATGTAAAACTAATCACTAAAAACATATTCTTCAAGCTATGAAGACTTCAACATTTCAGACCACTACTTGATCCACATGACTTCAGATCAGTGGTCCAAGCACTAGTCACACCATACTTTGACTTCTGCAATAGTATACTCCACGGACTACCAAAAAAACTATCAACAAACTTCAAATAGCACAAAATGTTGCTGCCAAAATCATTTGTAAAGCCCCCCAAATGATCATATCACTCCAATCATGCACATGCTCCATTGGCTCCCTGTAGCCAGCAGAATAAAATTCAAACTACTAATTAACAGCATTTCCCCCTCATTCCTATCCACTTTAATACTACCAAATACTGACACGAGAAAAAAAAAAAAAAAGAGAATGCTATATGAACACGATTAAAATTCCACCAGACTTCCGTAAAACTAAACAAGCTACTAGCAAAAGAGCATTTTCATTAGTGGCCCCTAATCTATGGAATGCCCTCCCCAACAAACTTAGAGCCATCAAAGACCTTCAAACATTTAGAAAACAAATTAAGACACACCTCTTTAATCGAACACTATGGCAACATTATAACCCCTCCTCCCATTCAAAATACACACTCGCAACATATCCCCCCCCCCCACCCAATGAATATCAATGTTTACTACTATGTAAATATATGCTGCTCTATAAATAGCTAACTTTGTATATGGTTGTTAAAATGTATATAACACGCACCTAGTATTACTAAGCCCCAGTTGGTTTATACCCTGAAAATTTTTAATGTATACTGTTGAGTTCACTGTAAACCACCCTTGATCTTTGGAAGGGGCGGTATATAAAAACTTTGCAAATAAATAAATCTGCTAATCAGACTACTTGCTTTTCCGATCTCATCCCCACTAATCTCCTCAACTCCATATCCTCCTCAGTTATCCCTGCCATTTCTCACATTATCAACCTTTTTCTGTCCACTGCCACCTTCCCTGCTGCTTATAAGTATGCATTGATCACTCCTCTTCTCAAAAAAACTCTCCCTTGACCCTACTGCTCCCTCTAGCTATCATCCCATCTCCCTTCTCACCTTTAGCATGGGAAATAAGATCCCTGAAGTTGAAGCTTTGGTGGGAGTGGCTGACTTGGATTTAGTGGCAGTTACAGAAACATGGTTCACAGAAAACCATGACTGGGATGTAACTATACCTGGCTATACTTTATTCAGAAAGGACAGGGTAGGAAGAAGGGGAGGAGGAGTGGCACTATATGTAAAAACTACTATTAAAGTTTTGGAATTACAGAGCTTAAATGGGAGTGAGGAGGCATGGTGGGTTAAACTAGAAAGAGGGAACGAGACATCTATTTGCATTGTTGTGATATAAAGACCTCCCTCACAAGAGTAGAGGTGGACAGAGAGTTAATTGAAGACATACGCAGCATTGCTAGGAAAGGGGAAGTGCTACTGCTAGGAGATTTCAATATGCCAGATGTTGATTGGCACATTCCTGCTGCAGTATCATCTAGAAGTAAGGAGATCCTGGATTCTCTACAGGGAGAACTATTCAGGCAATTGGTAACAGACCCCACACGTGAAGGGGTCATACTGGACTTGGTGCTTACCAATGGTGAGAGTGTTTCTGATGTTGTAGTGGGAGATCATTTTGCATCCAGTGATCACCAGATGGTGTGGTTCAGTATTAGGTCTAGGGCTTTTAGAATCCATTCCAAGGTGAAGATCTTAGACTTTAGGAAGACTAACTTTGCGAAGATGGGCCAATACCTCAGGGAGTCGTTAGTGGGATGGGAACAGCTGGGGGATGTAGAAAAACAGTGGGCAAAACTGAAAGGGGGTATTTTAAAGGCAACCAACCTTTTTGTTAAAATGGTAAATAAAGGCAAAAGGAACAGAGACCGCTATGGTTTTCGAAGGAAGTAGCTGAAAAAGTGAGAAAAAGAGGGAGGCCTTCATGAAATACAAGAGATCACAGAGAGAGGAAGACAGCATCTGTATTTGGAAAAACTTAGAGAAGCTAGCAAAGTAGTCAAGAAGGCAAAGATTCAAAAGGAGGAGGAAATAGCCAATGCAATAAAATGGGGGGATAAGACATTTTTCAGATATATTAGTGAGAAGAGGAAGGGCAAAAGTGGTATTGTCAGACTCAAGGGTGCAGGGGGGGAATATGTAGAAGCTGATAAGGATAAAGCGGAATTGCTTAACAAATATTTTTGTTCTGTGTTCACAGATGAAGAACCAGGAGCAGGACCTCAGAAAACACCCACAAATAAGAACAAAAGCGAGGGACATCTTGAACAATTTTCAGAAGACTGTGTTCGTGAGAAACTAGCTCAACTTAAAGTAGACAAAGCGATGGGACCGGATGGGATACACCCTAGAATACTGAGGGAACTTGGGGACGTTCTAGCAACTCCACTGACTGACCTTTTCAATGCCTCGTTTGGAGTCGGGAGTGGTGCCAAAGGACTGAGAGAGGCTCATGTGGTGCCTTTACACAAAAGCGGAAGTAAGGATGTGGTTGAAAACTACAGGCCGGTTAGTTTAACTTCAGTGGTGAGTAAATTATTGAAACGCTGCTGAAAGAGAAAATAGTGAGGTTTTCTGGAGTCCGGCGGATTACAGATCCAAGGCAGCATGGATTCACCAGAGGCAGGTCATGTCAGACAAATCTGATCGATTTCTTGACTGGGTGACCAGGGAGTTGGACCGAGGGAGAGCTCTAGATGTGGTGTATTTAGATTTCAGTAAAGCCTTTGACACTGTTCCTCACAGGCGACTTATAAACAAACTGAGCACCCTAGGGATGGACCCTAAAGTTACTGCTTGGGTTAGAAATTGGTTGGGTGGGAGGCGACAAAGAGTACAAGTAAATGGAGCTCACTCTGAGGAGAAGGATGTTACCAGTGGTGTGCCCCAGTGATCTGTCCTTGGTCCGATTCTTTTTAACATCTTTGTTAGTGATATAGCGGAAGGGCTGTCGGGTAAGGTTTGCCTCTTTGCGGATGATACCAAAATCTGTAATAGAGTAGACACCCAGGAAGGTGTAGATAACATGAGGAGGGATCTAGCTAAGCTTGAAGGATGGTCTAGAATTTGGCAGCTGGGATTTAATGTTAAAAAATGTAAGGTCATGCATTTGGGCTGCAGCAATCCAAGGGAGCAATACAGTATAGGAGGTGAAGTACTTTTGTCCACTAAAGAAGAGCGGGACCTAGGCGTGGTTGTGTTTGATGATCTTAAAGTAGCTAAACAGGTAGAAAAGGCGACGGCAAAAGCTAGAAGGATGCTTGGGTGCATACGGAGAGGAATGGCTAGCAGAAAAAGGAGGTGATAATACCTCTGTATAAGTCTTTGGTGCGACCTCATTTGGAGTATGGTGTGCAATTCTGGAGACCGCACCTTCAAAAGGATGTGAACAGGATGGAGTCGGTGCAGAGGGTTGCTACTAAAATGATTAATGGGCTTCATTATAAAGCATATGAGGACAGACTTAAGGATCTTAATATGTACACCTTAGAGGAAAGGCGGGATAGAGGTAATATGATTGAGATGTTTAAATACCTCCTTGGCATAAATGTTCAGGAGAGAGCCTCTTTCAATTGAAAGCAAGTTCTGCTACGAGGGGACATGGGATGAGGTGAAGGGAGATAGATTCAAGAGTGATATGCGGAAATATTTCTTTACGGAAAGAGTAGTGGATCCATGGAATAGTCTCTCCCAGTGGAGGTGGTAGAGATGAGGACAGTAACTGAATTCAAAAAAGCATAGGACCAACACAGAGGATCTCTAAAGGTAGAAAGTGGACTGTTGTAGTTGTTGTTATGGAAGGACAGACTAGATGGGCCTTGTGGTCTTTTTCTGTCATCATGTTTCTATGTTTCTATGTTTATCTCCAAACTCATTGATAGTGCTGTTCTTTCTTGCTGTTTCTATTTTCTCTCCACTCATTCTCTCATTGATCCTCTCCAATCTGGTTTCCACCCTCTTCTTTCCACTGAAATGGCCCTTGCCAAGGTATCCAGTGACTTATTCATGGCGATATCTAAAGGCCTATACTCAATTCTTATTCTTCTCAAACTTTCTGCTGCCTTTGATACTGTTGACCACTCTCTTCTCCTTGCAACATTATCCTCTCTTGGTTTTAGAGACTCTGAAACATAGAAACATGATGCCAGAAAAAGACCACATGGCCTAACTAGTCTGCCCTTCCATATCAACTACAATAGTCCCCTTTTTACCTTTAGAGATCCTCTGTTTGTCCCATGCTTTTCTGAATTCAGATACCCCCAATGGGAGACTATTCAACGCATTTACCACTATTTCCGTAAAGAAATATTTCCTGTTTATCCCCTTTCACTCTCGTGCTATGTCCTCTCATAGAAGAGCTTGCCTTCAATTGAAAGAGAGACTCCTGTGCATTTATGCCACGGAGGAATTTAAATGTCTCTATCATATCACCCCCATCCCACCTTTCCTATAAAGTATACATATTAAGATCTTTGTGCTGATATGCTTCAGAATGAAGACCATTAACCATCTTAGTACCCACCCCTCTGCACCGACTCCAACCTGCTTATATACTTTTCAAGGTACGGTTTCCAGAACTGCACATAATACTCCAAATGAGGTCACACAAAAGACTTATACAGCGGCATTATCACCTCCATTTTTCTGCTGGCCATTCCTCTCCCTACACACCCAAGCATCCTTCTGGCTTTCGCAGTTGCTTTGTCTACCTGTTTAGCTACTTTAAGATCGTCAGAAACAATCAGCCCCGCTCTTCTTTTGTGGTTAGAAGTACCTCACTGCCTACACTGTACTTTTGCAGCCCAAATGCATTTTTTAGCATTAAATTTCAGCTGCCCAATTCTAGACCATTCTTCTAACTTAGCTAGATCCCTCATCATGTTATCTACTCCTTCATTCATTCTTGTCTCTCTTATGGTTTATTAACATTTGATATACCACCCTTTGTATCATCAGAGCAGCATATATAGTACTTCTAAAGAGCGACAGAGAGCCAGTAAGAGATAGGAAAAAGGACTTGAGCAGCAGGGGGGGGGGGGGGGGGGGTTCGAAATTTGGGATCATTGGTAGGGAGGGGAAGCAGAATCCTGTGTTTGGGGTGTTAGGTTGAAACTTAGGTGGAATAGATGGGTCTTGAGGCATGACTTGAATTTTGGGTAAGAGTTCCAGGTGAAGATCAGGAGGTAGAGCATTCTATAGGCCCAGTCCAAGGAAATAGAAGGGTGAATGACTGGTGGATTCATATTGGGCAGAAGATTGGGGTGGGGGGAGGCGGTTGTGTATGAAATGTAAGATATAAAGGTGTGTGAAGAATAATGCAGGCTAAGAGATACAAAGGTATTCAGTATGCAAAGTCTTATGAATTAGCGCAAGGAGCTTGTATTGAATCCTTGGTGTCTCCTCTATTGCAGATTTTGGTATCATCCGCAAACAAGCAAAAATCTTACCCGACAGCCCTTCTGCAATATCACTAGCAAAGATTTTAAAAAGAAATGGACCAATGGACCAAGGACAGATCCCTGCGGCACATCACTAATAACCTCCTTCTCCTCAAAGTGAGCTCCATTTACCTGTACCCTTTGTTGCCTCCCACACAACTATTTTCTAACCCAATCAGTAACTTTAGGGTCCATCCCTAGGGTGCTCAGTCTGTTTATAAGTCTTCTGTGTGGAACGGTGTCAAAAGCTTTACTGGTATCTATATACACCACATCTAGGGCTCTCCCTTGGTCCAACTCCCTGGTTACCCAGTCAAAGAAATCAATCAGATTTGTCTGACAAGACCGCCTCTGATGAATCTATGCTGCCTCGGATCCTGCAATCCAATGGACTCCAGAAACCTCACTATTTAATCTTTAGCCTTTCCAATAATTTACCAACCATAAAGGTTAGACTAACCAGCCTGTAGTTCTCAATGTCATCCTTACGTCCACTTTTGTGTAAAGGGATCACATGTGCTTTTCTCCAGTCCTCTGGCACCACTCCCGACTCCAAAGAGGCATTGAAAAGATCAGACAGTGGAGCTGCTAGAATGTCCCCAAGTTCCTGCAGCATTCCTGGATGTATCCCATCCGGCCCATGGCTTTGTCTAATTTTAGTTTAGTTAGTTGCTCGTGAACACAGTCTTCTGAAAATAGTTTGAGATCCCCGTCGCTTCTGTTCCTGTTTGTGGGTGTTTTCCGAGGTCCTGATCCTGGCCCTTCATCAGTGAACACAGAACAGAAATATTTGTTAAGCAAGTCCATTTTATCCTCATTAGTTTCCTCATATTCCTCCTCTTCACCCTCCCCAATACCACTTTTGCCCTTCCTCCTCTCACTAACATATCTGAAAAATGTCTTATCCCCCCCCCTGAAATATAAATGCCTGTCTTCTTCTCTCTGTGATCTCTTGTAGTTCATGAAGGCCTCCATCTTTTTCTTCAACTTTTCAGCTACTTTTTTGAGAAACAAAGTGCCCTCATTTCCTTTTACATTTATTTACCTAACAAAAAGGTTTGTTGCCTTTAAAATATCCCCCTTCAGTTTTGCCCACTGTTTTTCAAAATCCCCAAGCTGTTCCCATCCCACTAACGAATCCTTAAGGTATTGTCCCTTCTTGGTAAAGTTAGTTTTCCTAAAGTCTAAGACCCTCACTTTTGAATGGATTTTATCAGCCCTAGTCCTAATACTGAACCGCATCATCTGGTGATCACTGGATGCGAGATGATGTCCAATTGTCACATCAGAAACACTTTCCCCATTGGTAAGCACCAAGTCTAGTATGGCCCCATCACGTGTGGGTTCTGTTACCAGCTGCCTCAATAGATCTCCCTGTAGAGAATCCAGGATCTCCTTACTTCTAGACATCGCAGCAGGAATGTGGAGTTGTGGTGAAGTTGCAGGGGCTATTTTTTGGAAATGGTGGCATTTTGAGGATGGGATGGCAACTGCAGGGGTTAGTTTTTCAATGATAACAGTTTAAGGTTTGGAAAGAGTTGAGAACAGAAAAAAGAGGCATCTCGAAAGGAGCAATTCGCTAATTGCCATGTTTCAGGGAAATTTCTCCAAATGGAGTTATTTATGTATTTAGGTGGTTTATACACTGCCTAATCTAAAAGCCAAGGCAGTTTACAGAGAACAATATAACTATAAATTATACAAGAAACATGATCAGGTATAACATAACATAGCTTAACTTCGACATGTAACATGATAAAATACAGAACATAACTAGAACATATCTATAGTAGAACAAAGTTAGCACAGAGTGGAGAAAAACTGTGTGGAGTATAAGTAGGAGGGGTATGTGAGGGAATGAGTGGAGGGGATCAGAGGTCTTGGGGGGGCCAGGGACAAGAGGATTAGTCTTCACTATCAAAATGCTCACTGAAAATGTGCGTTTTTAGTTTCTTTCTGAAGTCGATTAGATCAGTTATTGCAAGTAAGGGTTCAGGAAGAGTACTCCAAATGACTGGAGCATAGAGAGAAAAGGCCTTGCTGGCAGTGGTTTTGTTGCTCTTCAAGATTACGTAAGGTATCATAAGTATGTTTTGTAGGTGCGTTCTTCTGGCTCTATTGTTGGGGGGTTCTCTGTAATAGAAACTAAAGGTATATATACCCTTACATAAGAACATAAGATATGCCATACTGGGTCAGACCAAGGTCCATCAAGCCCAGTATCCTGTTTCCAACAGTGGCCAATCTAGGTCATACTTACCTAGCAGTTTCCCCAAAAGACACAGGTTCCAAAATGCTTGTACTGGGTCAAGCATTGATATCCTGGGTCACTTCTTAATAATGGTTTATGGACCTTTCCTCCAAAAACTTGTCCAAACCTTTTTTAAACCCAGCTACACTAACAGCCTTTACTACATCCTCTGGTAACAAATTCCAGAGTTTGATTACACATTGAGTGAAAAAATAGTTTACCCTGTAGCTTTATTGCATGTCCCCTAGTCTTTCTAAATTCTGATAACGTAAACAATCGATTTACGTTTACCAGTTCCACTCCGTTCATTAATTTATAGACTTCTATCATATCTCCCCTCAGCCATCTCTTTTCCAGGTTAACGAGCCCTGACCTTTTCAGCCTTTCTTCATAGGAGCATACTTCCATCCCCTTTACCATTTTGGTGGCTCTTCTCTGAACCTTTTCTAATAACGCTATATCCTTTTTAAGATACGGTGACCAGAATTGCACACAATATTCAAGGTGCGGTCTCACCATGGAACGATATAGAGGCATTATAATATCTTTTGTTTTATTTTCCATTCCTTTCCTTATCATACCTAGCATTCTATTTGCTCTCTTGGCTGCCGCTGCACAATGGGCCGAGGGTTTTAACATGTTATCCACCATGATGCCTACATCTTTTTCCTGGGTGGTGGTTCCTAATGTGGAACCTTGCAATGTGTAACCATAGTTTGGGTTGTTCTTCCCTAGGTGCATAATTTTGCACTTGTCCACGCTAAATTTCATCTGCCATTTTGATGCCCAGTCTTCCAATTTAACAAGATCTTCTTGCAATTTTCCACAATCCTCTTGGGTTTTAACAACTTTAAATAGTTTTGTGTCATCTGCAAATTTGATAACCTCACTCGTTATTCCCTTTTCCAGGTCATTTATGAATATGTCAAAAAGCAGCGGACCCAGCACCGATCCCTGGGGTACACCACTATTCACCTTTCTCCATTGGGAAAATTGGCCATTTAGCCCTACCCTCTGCTTTCTATCTTTTAACCAGTTCCTGATCCACAATAGTACACTGCCTCCTATCCCATGACTCTTTAGTTTTACCAAAAGTCTCTGATGAGGGACCTTGTCAAAGGCTTTCTGAAAATCCAGATACACTATATCAACCGACTCAACTTTGTCCACCTGTTTAGTAAGACAAGATCTTCCTTGTCTAAAGCCATGTTGGCTGTCTCCCATTCGGCCATGACTATCTACATGCTGAGTAATTTTGTTCTTTATGATGGTTTCTACCATTTTTCCCAGTACTGACGTCAGGCTCACCGGTCTGTAGTTTCCCGGATCACCCCTTGAACCCTTTTTAAAAATTGGCGTCACATTGGCGATCCTCCAATCTTCAGGTATTACAGATGATTTTAATGAAAATTCACAGATTACTAATAGCAGGTCTGCAATCTGATATTTCAGTTCTTTCAACACCCTTGGATGTATGCCATCTGGCCCAGGTGATTTGCTACTCTTCAGTTTATCTAATAGTTGTAATACATCTTCCCGATGTATCGATATTTCCTTCAATTCTTCCGCACCTTTAAATACCACTTCAGTCATGGGTAACATCCCTACATCTTCCTCAGTAAAGACCGAAGCAAAGAATTCATTCAGTCTCTCCACTATCGCCTTGTCACCTCTTAGTGCCCCTTTAACCCCTCTATCATCTAATGGACCAACTGACTCTCTCACAGGATTTTTGCTACGAATGTACTTGAAAAAGTCTTTATTTTGCTTTTTTGCTTCTGCAGCAAGCTTCTTTTCAAATTCTCCCTTTGCCTGCCTTATCAATGCCTTGCATTTGACTTGCCAGTGCTTGTGCTGTTTCCAGGTTTCGTCGTTTGGCTCTTTCTTCCACTTCCTGAAAGATGCTTTTTTGGCAGCAGCCTCTCTGACCTCACCTTTAAACCATGCTGGCAGTTTTTTGGACTTCCACTTTTCTTAAAGCGTGGAATACAGCTGGTCTGGGCTTCCAAGATAGTAGTTTTCAACAACACCCAAGCTTGATGTAAGTCTTTAACCTTTGCAACTGCTCCTTTTAGTTTTTTCGTAACTATTTTCCTCATTTTATCAGTCTCCCTTTCGAAACTTAAAAGATAGTACTGTGGATTTCCTTACTATCCCTCCTCCACTAATTAAATCAAACGTGATCATGCTATGATCACTATTGCCAAGTGGCCCCAACACCCTTATCTCTTGCACAAGGTCTGGTGTTCCACTAAGGACTAGGTCTAATATGGCTTCCCCTCTGGTCGGTTCATGAACCAGCTGTTCCAAGAAGCAGTCATTTATTTCATCTAGGAACTTTATCTCCCTAGCATGTCCTGCCGTGACACTGACCCAATCGATACCGGGGTAATTGAAATCACCCATTATTATTACTGCGCTGTAACCTTTGTTAGCTTCCTTGATTTCTTTGAGCATTTCATCATCCATTTGTTCATTTCTGACTCAATGCCCTCTCTAACATAGAGCGCAACCCCTCCACTAGTTTGATCAGCTCTATCATTACGATATAGTTTGTACCCAGGTAACACAGTGTCCCACTGGTTGTCCTCCTTCCACCATGTCTCTGATATTCCAGTCATATCTAACCTCTCATTTAGTGCTATATATTCTAACTCTCCCATCTTATTTTTTAGACTTCTAGCATTTGCATACAAGCATTTTAGTGACTGTATTTTATTCATATTAATATGGCTATTGGTAGACATGGGTAATTTGGGATCTTTAAGCTGTATCTGCTCCATACTCGAGGGCATTTGGGCTACTTTACTCTTTTTTGGAACCTCTCTGCTTTTGGTAGTATCCTTCAAGGATACATTCTTCCGAACCATGCGCTCTTGGGTGACTGTTGGCTTTCCCTTATTATCTAGTTTAAAAGCTACTCTCTCTCCTTTTTAAAGGTTAATGCCAGCAGCCTGGTTCCATCCCGGTTAAGGTGAAGCCAATCCCTTCGGAAGAGCCCCTCCTTTCCCCAGAATGTTCCCCAGTTCCTAACAAATCCAAAACCCTCATCTCTGCACCACTGTCTCATCCACGCATTGAGACTCCGGAGCTCTGCCTGCCTTTTGGGTCCTGTGCGTGGAACGGGAAGCATTTCGGAGAACGCTACCCTGGATGTTCTGGATTTCAGCTTCCTACCTAAAAGCCTAAATTTAGCCTCCAGAACCTCCCTACCACATTTTCCTATGTCATTGGTACCGACATGTACCAAGACAGCAGACTCCTCCCCAGCACTATCTACGACTTTATCTAAGTGGCGCGTGAGGTCCGCTGTCTTCGCACCAGGCAGGCATGTTACCAGGCGATCCTCACGTCCACCAGCCACCCAGCTATCTACATGCCTAATGATCGAATCACCAACTATAACAGCTGTCCTAACCCTTCCCTCATGGGCACATGGCCCTGGAGAAACTTCCTCGGTGTGAAAGGGTTTTACATCACCTGGAGAACAGGTCCTAGTTACAGGATCACTTCCTGCCACACCAGGGTGATGCTCTCCTGTCACGTGATCTCTCTCCTCCATGGCAACAGGGATGCTGCCAGACTGAAGGTGGGACTTCAGGACTATATCCCTGTAGGTCTCGTCTATGTACCTCTCTGTCTTTCTTATGTTTTCCAAGTCTGCTACTCTAGCCTCTAGAGCATGGACTCGTTCCCTGAGAGCAAAGAGCTCCTTGCACATAGTGCACACGTAAGACCTCTCACCAACTGGGAGAAAATCATATATGTGACACTCAATGCAAAAGATTGGAAATCCCCCATCTTGCTGCTGGACTGCTGTCTGCATCTTAGTTTTAAGCTTGTGTTTAGATCTAAGTTCTTTACTTACTAAGGATTGTTATGGATATGTATACTAATAAAACTGTACCTAATATGTTTAATATACCTTGTTCACCTGAAGCTTAATTAATCTCAGGCCCTTAGTGTATGACTGATTTGGATAACGAGCTTCACCTGAGAGCACCTCCTTTCGTTTGAGATGTGTAAGTACCTATAAGGCTACAATTATCCCAGGGGTGGGTGGGTGTTGGGGAGGGAAGGAGGGAAATAACACTTATTAAAAGAGGGCTGCTACACAGTACCCTGTCCTGTGAAGCTGAGGTAAGCTGTGACCAACTTCCTGGGCGATTAACAGTCCTTGCTTGGATAGAAGGAGTCTTTCAAAATGGCCTTTTGACCTGCCACCTGGTGTTAACACCTATTGAAAACGTTTCACAGGTCTCTTGCCCCCTAGGTAGAAGGCCTCTTTGTAAAAGTCTCTAGAAGACTTTATTTGTTGCTCAAAGAGTACTAACCCTGTTTTGCCTTTTATGCTAAGTTATATTCTGATTTGATTTAAATTACAGCTCTTTGCTGCTGCTAGGCTCTGACTTATTATGAAATTTAAACTACAAGCTCTCTGCTGGGTTCCAAATGTAACCAGAAAGCTCTCTTCTGTGTTTTAAATTTAAACTAAAAGTACTAGGCCCTGAGTGACTATTAAATTTAAACTACAAGCTCTCTGCTGGGTTCCAAATGTAACCAGAAACCCTTCTCTACAGAACACCCAGATCTCTCACCACTGACAACCTGCTTCGATGCAGTCACTGATTGGCTACATAGGCAGAGGTTCAGAATAAACTTCAACAAAACGGAGGTCCTCTTTATCACCAGGAACCCAACATCCATGCCGCCCACCTCACTGAAGGTACGGGATGTAGAGCTCCTCAGCAAGTCCACATTACGGTACACCTAGGGGTCAGGATAGACCAACAGCTCAACATGAAAGTCCAGATAAGCAAAATGGTCAAAGCCGTCTACCACAAAATTCAGACGCTCCGGCATTTGCGACAGCTGCTTGAGCCAGATGACTTTCGGACAGTCTACCAAGCTCTAGTAATCCCACATTTTGATTATGCTAACGCAATACTACATGGTCTCCCAAAGAACACACTCAATCCTCTGCAACTTGCAATGAATACAGCCGCCAGAATTCTGCACGGAGCCTCCAGAAGAGAACACATAACCCCAATATTGAAACAGCTGCACTGGTTGCCAGTCCACTGCAGACTCTCCTTTAAAGTCCTACTGATGACCTTCAAAGCCATCAACAAGTGCTCCCCCACCTCCGTCATGGACCTCATCCAGCCCACCCCCCCCCCCCAACAGAGCTAGGAGATCAGCCGCCGCCAACACTCTGGTACTCCCGAAGGTGATTTCAAAATGTTCACAGTCAACTAGAAAGAGAGCCTTCGCACTATATGCCCTCACATGCTGGAACGCCCTTCCACCTGCCATCCATGCCATCACCGACCTCGCCCAGTTTAGGAAGGCATTGAAGCACTACCTTTTCCTCCCAGCACTATACCGATGCAGATGTTACCTCACACTCAGGGACCAGGGTGCCATCCCCAGCACACCCACCCTGCACGACCCACCCAGTCAGTCACACTCAGGGACCAGGGTGCCATCCCCAGCACACCCACCCTGCACGACTGCACCCCCGCCCTCTAGATCTTGATACCCTCGACAGGTTGCATGTAACCATACTCTGACCTGTCAATTTGTATATAGTTGAACAAACCTGTAAATAGTTGTTAGTTGACCACGTAACCTGTAACAAGCTTGCCTGTCCATAGTTACCCTGTTGAATTCCCGTTCATTGTAAGTCCAGTGTAGGCCTGCCTGCACTGCACAAATTTTGTTGTATGTAAACCGCACTGATTCTAAAAAGCGCGGTATAAAAAAAGTCAGTAAATAAATAAATAAATATTCAGGAGAGGCCTTGGGATATTTTGAATGTCGTCAATATGACTTTATATTTTGCTATTACTTTGACAGGTAACCAATGTAGCTGTTTAAATACAGGATTTCTGTGTTCGATCCGGGTAATGTTGGATAAGATGCGAGCATTTGTGTCTTGTGCTAGTTGTAATGGGTGGAGTGCCTAGCTTGGTAGGCCTTGGAAGAGGATGCTGGAGAAGTCGAGATGTAGTAGGATTAATGATTGGAAGACCATGCAGTACTCGCAGGTGCTGTACGGTTTTTATTTTGTGGTATTTGGTTCTGGTGATGCTGTTGATGTGTGGTTGTAACGTTAGATGTTGGTCAATGGTTATGCTGAGATACCACATTTCGGATTTTATCTTTAGATATGCTCCTGCTACTTTTATGATGGGTTGTAATTTGTGTCCTTGAAGATAAAGAGAGCTTCGAATTTGTCGTGGTTTACGAGGCAGCTATGCTTTGCTAGCCATTGTGTGACATCATTGAAGCATCTAATTTATTTATTTATTTATTGTACTTCTCTTATATACCGCGCTATTACATATCAGTGCGGTTTACAATAAACAGAATAATATACTGTGCAGAAACCACAGAGTATTTACATCGAACAGGGATTAAAACTTGGATTTAACTGGGGTAACATATCTACACATTATTTACAGTAGTGCCTATGTTTTCAGGTTGTGGCCTTAATCTATTCGGTATTGGCCAGTTTGGACCGGCTATCCTTTGACTTGCTGGGTATGTTGTTGGGATGTTCGGAGTGTTTGGTGTGATTATTCGTTGATTGGTTTCTATAGCTAGGTTCAGGGTAGTGTCTTATGAACAAATAATGCTTGAGTGCCTTCCGGAATTGAGACAGGCTAGTAATGACTCGCATGTCTGCGGGGAGGGCATTCCAAGCTCTGGGTGCATAGATCGTGAAAGCCCTGTTGGAAGTTGTATTTGTGCACGTAGTCATTTCTTTTGGGATCATCAGTGTGTTCACTGTTGAGGATCTTCTGGTTCTGTTTGGGTGTATACTGTGGATCATCTTTTTAATGGATGTGGGGGGGGGGGTGATTGCTTAGGGCTTTGAAGGTCAAGACTAGGATCTTGTAAAGAAGTCTGGCCTGAATGGGCAGCCAGTGTAGATTCTTCAAAATTGGAGTGATGTGGTTCGTTTGCAATACCCCGGCTAGCACTCTTGCTGCTGTGTTCATTGCAAGCTGGAGCGGGTGTAGAGTTGCCTGCGGAAGTCCGTATAGTATGACATTGGTGTAATCAAAGTGTGGGAGTACCAAGGCTTGGTAGATTGTTCGGAAATCACTAGGGTCCAGTAGTGTTCATAGATGGCGAAGTGTCCGTATTTTGTAGTATATTGTTTTTACTGTGTTTTTTATGTGTAATTTCATGTCCAGTCTCTGATCTAGTGTGATCCCGAGGTAACGAATTGAGGATTTAGTTATTAGCTCTGCATTCTTGACTTTGAGCGATGGTGGGGGGGGGGGGGGGGTGAATTATTGGTTCTTCGTGATGAAGAGGACATCTGTCTTCTTGTGGTTGATCTGAAGGTTTTGCGTGTGTAGCCAGTCCGCGACAGCGTCAAAACATCTTATTATTGGAGAGAAGTCTGGCTGGTCAATTGCAAATGGCATATATAGGAGGATATCGTCTGCATATGCTAGACCAGGAATGGGCAAACTACGGCCCGCGGGCCGTATACGGCCCAGCGGACCTTTTAATCCGGCCCGCGGAGCGCTAGCACTGACACAAACGCTCACAAATAAATTCAAATCGGTTATTTTAAAAATCTCCAAATACTGAAATAAAAATAGTACCTACAAGTTCCACACACATTGCAGAGCACATCAATAAAACTCTCCTTCCCGGCACACCCACCTGCCTGCTGAACAAATAGAAATGATTGAATGGCAAACCCTTCCTAGAGAATCTTGGGATTGTAGTTTATAGCTGTGCGCTATACATAATATATGCAGACCTACATACTACAAATCCCACAATTCTGTGTAGTCTACTTTGAAAGACTTCAAGCAAGACCGCCCAGAATTGTAGGGTTTATAGTTTTTGGGTCTGTATACAGAATACAAAGTGCAGGGCAACAAACTACAATCCCAAGATTCTCCAGAAAGGGTTTGTCATGGATGTCCAGGCATGCTCGGGAGGAACGTGTGAGAGTAAAGAGTCCAGAGGGGAGGGGAATTGAAAGGTAAGACGCTGCCTCAGAAAATGCGTGTGATGAAAGGGCTTTTTGCTGTGAGTGTGAGAGTGTTCTCAAAACTGTGTGATTTGGCATATCTGCGATTGGAGTTACTAACCTGCATTACTGAGTTACTGCAGGTCAGTGACTTCCGTGCTAAATAATACCGCAATAAAGGGGTCTATTTACTAAGGTGCACTAACATTATCATCTGTTAATTCACCATTAAAGCGCATTATTCATAACTAAGTCTCATCGAAGAACATGGAATCTGTGCTAAAGTAATGCATATTAAAGGTAAATGAACACACATTAAGGCATCTTAGTAACTGGACCCCAAAGTTTGTTATTGTAACTGCAGTTTAGTAACTATATCTCTTAACCAGCCCAATATTATCCATATAATTTTTTGAAAATATATGGATAATGGATTTATGTGTTGGCCACCTAGCAACCATCGCAAACCTCCTTTTAAAAATCAGTCCATTTTTTATTATAAAAAATAAATTGCGTTTATACACAAACAAATTTAGTTTATGCAAATGTGCCACATATTTGCAGCAGAACTTCAAAAATCATTGCCACAGGAATCCGGGGGCTGTGATGAACAAACAGCATTATTGTCATTTTTGTGAATGACATCAAATACTGTATACTGTAAGTACACAGAATTTATTAAGTCTTACAGAATGTCTTGATATTTTAAGCATTCAGGCAAACATATTTTGTAAGCTTGTGCATTTGAGACTATGTGTGCATAAATTTGGAGGTATTATTGTAAACAAGCAATTTTCATGCACTGTAGACCTGCAATTATAATGAAAAAAAAAAGTGTTTATTTGTGATGAAAATGGCACAGAAGATTCTGGCCTTGTTTGGCTCGACCTACGTGTGTGAGCAGACGTTCAGCGTCATGAACATCAATAAATCCCGTCACAGATCCCAGTTAACTGACCAACACCTCAGATCTATTCTGCGAATTGCAACAACAAAGCTATCTCCTGACTTTGATGCTTTAACAAAAAAAGGAGACCAACAACACTGTTCCACTAAAATTGAAGGTACTATTTTATGAAAGAAATACATCGCATAAACGTTTTGTAAAATAACTCTTTTTATACTTTTCTACTTTAAATTAATCTAAACATTTAATGTTACAAATTTAAATTTAATTTATATTAATTCACACATACACACCGTCCATCTACTCTTGGTCCGGCCCCCGGGTCCAATATATGAACCCATTGCGGCCCTCGAGTCAAAAAGTTTGCCCACCCCTGTGCTAGACAGTGGACACTGAATGAACGTATCAGAGCACATATGGGCTGCATGTAGATGTTAAACATTAGTGCCGATAGTGATGATCCCTGGGGTACACCTTGTTTCTGTAGGAATGGTTCTGAGGTTACGGTACTGGTCCTTACGTGTTGCCATCTGTTGGACAAGTAGGATTTGCACCAACTTAGGGCGGTGCCTTCTATTCCCTTTTCCTTAAGTCGTTCTACGAGTATCTGATGGCTCACAGAATCAAAGGCCGCTGCGATATCCATGAATATGAGGGCAAAGCCCTGTCGAACATTATCGATTCCCGAGATTAATGTTCTAATCTAATCTAATCAGGAAGGTGTAGGCTGGTTTTGCAGAGGAAAATGGCATGTAAAGCATGACTATATAAAGCAATCGCCTTACCAAGGAATATCCATTGTACCCCACAAAACCTCAGCACTTAATTAATTTTATCTTAATTCTACCCTTAGAGAAATCCTCCAGCAGATCACCATAAATTACTTTTAAATACTACAAGGAGGAGAAAAGACCTCAGTAATGTGTGCTTTCCCTCTATACAGAAGCTATGTGCCGCCTTAAGGGGAAATGCCAACAATCACCATCACGGGTCAGAAAAACTCCTCTCATTTTTCTATTCTCTTTTATTCTTTTATAATTTAATTTTTATTTATATATTCAAATAGTTCAAAACCACATCATTAGCAGCATTAGGATAAACTTTCCATATCTCTCAAATGCCATGGTCCTGGCTACTGACCAACTGGCGGCTACGCTTCCAGGAACCTGAAAGCAGAATAGAACAATAAACCAGAGATCATTTGCTCATAAGAAGCACTTCAGCTCTCAATCACTTAGCTTTACTGTGTCTTCTGAAGATCCTCATACAGCAAGTCTTACAAAGACCTTTGTTTTGCATACAATGCTTCATCAGTGGCCGATGTTCTAGATAACTTTCTTATTCTGGATATGGAAAGTTTGTCCTAATGAGAGAGCTGAACCCTGGGAGATGCCTTGCTGTTGTGTATGGGGCAGAGATGAGACCTTTTATTTTAGCTTGCTGTTTACGGTTGGTTAAATACAATTCAAACCATTTCAGGGTTGTATCAGCTAGTCCTATTGACTGTAGGCATTGTAGTAGCATGTTGTATGGTACCAAATCAAATGCTGCTTTGATGTCCATGAATATCATCACGAAGCCCTGGTGTATCGTTTTGGTATCTCTTATGAGGTTGTCCATGAGAGCTGTTAACAGTACTCCATGGTTGGGCCTGACACTATACTGATAGGAGGTCAAGAGGGGCATATGTATCGACTGGAGATGTAATAAAACAGCCTTTTCTATGAATTTTGAGGATAGGTAGACTGGAGATAGGTCTGTATGAGCTGGGTTGTTTTGGGTCTAATCCTGCACTCTCTCTTATTGAACGGACGGATGATTTCTTTAGCTCGGGCAGCATGTATCCTTGTGTAAGTGAGAACTCTGTGATATATGAGGGGGAGCAGTTCAGCTTTAGCGACTTTGATCCAGCTGACAGAGTATGCATCCAGTGGTGAAGTGGTGGTATTAAGGTTATTGATGATGCTAAGTGTTCTGGTGATTTGGGTGAGAATGATCGCCAGGTGACTGCGGCAGAGAGGTTACTACCAATACTATTACTGAACATTTATATAGCGCTACAAGGCATATGCAGCGCTGTACAGATACATACAAAGATGGTCCCTGCTCATCTGAGCTTGCAATCTAGTCAACACAGACAATACAATAGCTAAGGACAAGAATATAACTAGGGAAAAAAAAAGGAGACATTAAAGGCCCTCTCAGCTTTTAGCTATTTATCTTATGCAAAAGAAATCAAATATTAAACTGTACCAGGAATGAGCTAGTTCAGAGCTTCCATCAGGCCACTGCAAGGATCTGAGACACCCTAGGAAAATCCTGTGGCCCCTCCTGCTCTCACCCTCATGAAAAGTACCCCTATGCAAACAGCAAGTCTATGTCATAGGGGGTAAAAGCGGCTGGTCAAAAGTGAGCACCAGCAATACCGCAGTGTCAGAGGCTTTGGGTAAGCACCATTATGCTTCACTGCTGCCGCTGCAGTTCCCAAAGAGCAGCAGCAGTGGCGGCAATGGGCCGCCCTCAGAATGTTGGTGCTCTAGATGACTGCCTAGTTTGGCTAATGGGTAGCCCCAGCCCTGGTCTCCAGACCCAGCTATTCATCCTCACGTGGCAGGTTGGTTGTTTGGCATTAACGGAGCCTCAGTAACAGATGGAAGAGTCTGAAAAGGAGCAGCAAAGATGAGCAGAATTCTAAAGGGAACTCGCACTCCAGGTTTCAGAGGAGAAAACAACAAGGGGCTACAAAGGCACGTCCAAAAACAGGTAGCGGCAAAATTCTATAAGTCTGCTGCAGAAGCTACGCAGCAAGCTTGAGAGATGTTTTTCTGTACTAAAAGGACCATTCTTCTCCATTTGCTTTGGAAAGCTGCAGCAGAGGTTTTTCTTCCTGTTAATGTTTTTTCTCTCTGGGGCAATTTCTCCAAATGGGTTAGATTTGCACATACCATGACAGTCATAAACCTCACTCCTAAGCCAAAGTATGTGCTGTGAAGTTGTTTCTTTTCTAACAAGCAGTTCTTCTGATCCCATGGGCTGCCAGCTCAATCACAGCTAGGGCTGGGAGCCTTCATTAACAACTATCCAAGGAAAGATTTTCCTCGGGCTCTTTCGGTCTCTGGTCCTCCAAGCAGTGAGAAATAAGCAGAGAGTAACACAGAACACAATCGCACACAAAGTGCTGCTTTCTTTGAGCTCAGAGGGAAAACAACAGAAGGTCCATGGACACAGCACAGTTCCATGTCTGTTGAATTCAAAGTCTTCCTCCTCTGAAGCCCCTTTTATTAAAGAAAAAAAGGGAAGTAACAGTCATTTATTATAAACGTGAAATAACACAAGGTGTCGCTAGAGTTCTTTAAGAGTAAGAGCTGATTACAGTGTATTAGATGAAATTTACTTATGACAGAATTATTTATAATTGCAGAGTTGCAGAAATTACGCTGTGCCAGCAGGGACCTATAGTTGACTGTACAATGAACTATGGTTGCGCAGTTCATAGCCTATGTTTACTCTTTATGCTTGCGTTAACAATGTTCTCAAACTATTTTTAAAGAGTTACATAGAACTCATGATCATGATATCCCACTCCACCTAAGAGGTAGTAGCTGAAAGGACAAAGTCGTGAGTGACAGTCATAAGAACATAAGAACATAAGAAATGCCATACTGGGTCAGACCGAGGTCCATCAAGCCCAGTATCCTGTTTCCAACAGTGGCCAATCTAGGTCATACGTACCTAGCAGTTTCCCCAAAAGACACAGGTTCTGCAGTGCTTGTACTAGGTCAAGCATTGATATCCTGGGTCCCTTTTTAATAGTGGTTTATGGACCTTTCCCTCCAGGAACTTGTCCAAACCTTTTTTAAACCCAGCTATACTAACAGCCCTTACTACATCCTCCGGTAACAGATTCCAGAGTTTGATTACACGTTGAGTGAAGAAATATTTTCTCTTATTTGTCTTAAATAGTTTACCCTGTAGCTTCATTACATGTCCCCTAGTCCTTCTATATTCTGATAGCGTAAACAATTGATCCACGTTTATTATCCGTTCCACTCCATTCATTAATTTATAGACCTCTATCATATCTCCCCTCAGCCGTCCTCTTTTCCAGGTTAAAGAGCCCTAACCTTTTTTAGCCTCTCTTCATAGGAGTAGCCTTCCATCCCCTTCACCAATTTGGTGGCTCTTCTTCTCTGTACTTTTTCTAATAAACTCTATGTCCCTTTTTTAAGATACGGTGACCAGAATTGCACACAATATTCAAGGTGCGGTCGTACCCATGGAGCGATACAGAGGCATTATATAAATCCTTTGTTTATTTCTCCATCCCTTTCCCTTATGTACCTAGCATTCTATTTGCTTTCTTGGCCGCCGCTGCACACTGGGCGGAGGGTTTTTTAACATGTTATCCACGATGACTCCCCTAAATCTTTTTCCTGGGTGGTGGTTTCTAATGTGGAGCCTTGCATCGTAACTATAGTGTGGGTTGTTCTTTCCTAGGTGCATAACTTTTGCACTTGTCCACATTAAATTTCATCTGCCATTTGGATGCCCAGTCTTCCATTATCCAGATCCTCCTGCAGTTTTCCACAATCCTCTTGGGTTTTAACAACTTTAAACAGTTTTGTTGTCATCTGCCAAATTTGATAACCTCACTAGTTATTCCTTTTTTCCAGGTCATTTATGAATATGTCAAAATGTAGGGGACCCAGTACAGATCCCTGGGGTACTCCACTATTCACCTTTTTTTCCATGGGAATATTGGCCATTTAAGCCCTACCTCTGCTTTTTATCTTTTTAACCAGTTCCCGATCCACAATAGTACACTGCCTCCTATCCCATGACTTTTTTTAGCTTTGCCAAAAGTCCTCTGATGGGGGACCTTGTCAAAAGCTTTCTGAAAGTCCAGATTCACTATATCAACCGACTCACCTTTGTCTACCTGTTTATGCACACCTTCAAAAAAAAAGATCAGATTAGTAAGACAAAGATCTTCCTTGTCTAAAGCCATGTTGGCTGTCTCCATTAGGCCATGGCTATCTACATGTTGTGTAATTTTGTTCTTTATGATGTTTTCTACCATTTTCCCTGGTACTGACGTCAGGCTCACTGGTCTGTAATTTCCCGGTCACCCCTGGACCCTTTTTAAAAATTGGTGTTACGTTGGCGACCCTCCAATCTTCAGGTATTACAGATGATTTTAATGAAAGTTCACAGATTACCAATAGCAGGTCTGCAATCTCATATTTCAGTTCTTTCAACACTCTGGGATGTTATACCATCCGGTCCAGGTGATTTGTTACTATTCAGTTTATCAAATAGTTGTAATATATCTTCCCGGTGTAGCGATATTTCTATCTCTCTCAATTCCTCGCAGTATCACCTTTTAATACCACTTTCAGTCTTGGGTAACATCCCTACATCTTCCTCAGTAAAGACCGAAGCAAGAATTTCATTCAGTCCTCCTCTGCTATAGCCTTGTCCCCCCTCTTACTGCCCCTTTTACCCTCTATCATCTAATGGTCCAATTGACTCCCTCACAGGCCTTTTGCTACGAATGTACTTGAAAAAGTCTTTATTTCGTGTTTTTTTGCTTCCGTAGCAAGTTTCTTCTCTCAAATTCCCGCTTTGCCTGCCTTATCAATGCTTTGCATTTAACTTGCCAGTGCTTGTGTTGTTTTCCAGTTTTCATCATTTGGCTCTTTTTCCATGTCCCTGAAGGTTGCCTCTTTTGGCAGCACCGCCTCTCTGACCTCACCTTTAAACCATGCTGGCAGTTTTTTGGACTTTTCTTCTTCCACTTTTCTTAATGCGTGGAATACAGCTGGTCTGGGCTTCGAGGATAGTATTTTTAAATAACACCCAAGCTTGCTGTAAGTCTTTACCTTTGGAACCGCTCCTTTTAGTTTTTTCGAACTATATTCCTCATTCTATCATAGTCTCCCTTTTGAAAGTTAAAAGGTAGTACTGTGGATTCCTTTACTATCTGTCCTCCACTGATTTAAATCAAACATGATCATACTATGATCACTATTGCCAAGTGGTCCCAACCCCCTTATTTCTTGCACCAGATCTGGCGTTCCACTAAGGACCTAGGGTCCAGTATGGCTTCCCCTTGGTCGGTTCATGAATCAGCTGCTCCAAGAAGCAGTCATTTATTTTCATCTAGAAACTTTATCTCTTTAGCTTGTCCTGCTGTGAGACTGTCCCAGTCGATACCGGGGTAATTGAAATCACCCATTATTACTACTCTGTTGTGGCTTTTGTTAGCTTCCTTGATTTCTTTGAGCATTTCATCATCCATTTGTTCATTCTGGCCAGGCGGTCGATAGTATACTCCCACTGCCATCACCTTCCCTTTCATAAATGGAATTTCAATCCATAGAGATTCTACAGCAAATTGTGTTCCCTGCAAAACTTTAATCCTTTCTGACTCAATGCCCTCTATTACATAGAGCGCAACCCCTCCACCAATTTGTTCAGCTCTATCATTACGATATAGTTTGTATCCAGGTATCACAGTGTCCCACTGGTTATCCTCCTTCCACCATGTCTCTGAGAGTGCAATCATATCTAACCTCTCATTTAGTGCTATATATTCTAATTCTCCCATCTTATTGTTTAGACTTCTAGCATTGGCATACAAGCATTTTAGTGACTGTATTTTATTAATTTTATTAATATTAATCTGGCTATTGGTAGGCATGGGTAATTGGGAATCTTTATGCTCTGTCTGCTCCTTACTCAAGGGCATTTGGGCTACTACACTCCCTTTTGGAACCTCACTGTTTTTGGTAGTATCCTTCAAGGATACCTTTGTCCGAACCATGCGCTCCTGGGTGACTGTCGGCTTTCCCCTATTTCTAGTTTAAAAGCTTCTCTATCTCTTTTTTAAAGGTTAATGCCAGCAGTCTGTCCCATCCTGATTAAGGTGAAGCCCATCCTTCGGAAGAGCCCCCCCTTTCCCCAGAATGTTCCCCAGTTCCTAACAAATCCAAAACCCTCATCCTTGCACCATTGTCTCATCCACGCATTGAGACTCCGGAGCTCTGCCTGTCTTTTGGGTCCTGCACGTGGAACAGGAAGCATTTCGGAGAACGCTATCCTGGAAGTTCTGGATTTCAACTTCCTACCTAAAAGCTTAAATTTAGCCTCCAGAACTTCCCTACCACATTTTCGTATGTCATTGGTACCAACATGTACCAAGACAGCAGACTCCCCCCCAGCACTATCTATGATCCTATCTAGGCGGTGTGTGAGATCTGCTACCTTCGCACCAGGCAGGCATGTTACCAGGCGATCCTCACGTCCACCAGCCACCCAGCTATCTACATTCCTAATGATTGAATCACCAACTATAACAGCTGTCCTGACCCTCCCCTCATGGGGACATGGCCCTGGAGAAACGTCCTCGGTGCGAGAGGGTTTTACATCACCTGGAGGACAGGTCCTAGTTACAGGATCACTTCCTGCCACACCAGGGTGATGCTCTCCTGTCACGCGACCTCTCTCCTCCATGGCAACAGGGATGCTGCCAGACTGGAGGTGGGACTTCAGGACTATATCCCTGTAGGTCTCGTCCATGTACTTCTCTGTCTTTCTTATGTCTTCCAGGTCTGCTACTCTAGCCTCTAGAGAACGACTCGTTCCCTGAGAGCAAAGAGCTCCCTGCACTTAGTGCATATGTAGGACCTCTCACCAACTGGGAGAAAATCATACATGTGACACTCAATGCAAAAGACTGGAGAACCCCCATCTTGTTGCTGGACCTCTGTCTGCATCTTAGTTTTTAAAGCTTGTGTTTAGGTCTTTTAAATTCGGTATATAATAAGGATTGGTGTAGATGCTTATACTAATAAAAGTGTATCTAATACCCCTAATACACCCTGTGTACCTGAAGCTTAATTAATCTCAGGTCCTCTGTGTATGACTGATTTGGATTAAGAGCTGCACCTGAGAGCAGCCCCTTTCCTCTAAGATGTGCAAGTACCTATAAAACTACAATTACCCCAGGGGTGGGTGGGTGCTGGGGAGGGAGGGAGGGAGATAAGTCCTATTAAAGAGGGCAGTTACAAGGTACCCTGTCAACCCTCAGCAGGGGGATGGGGGTACCACACAAAGCCCAGTTAGTTGAGAGAGGCAAGGTAAGTACAGCTGAGAGGGCTGAACTAGCACACCACTAAAACAAACAATAAGTAATTAAACAAACAGTTAGACAAACAGTAAATAATTAAATAAACAGCTAGAACTCACAGTAAGATGTCCCAGGAGGCAAATATCCCCTCACTAGCAGAGCTCTGTAAAAGTACAGCCCTTCTCTGGTCAGAGAAAAGCAAACTAAAACAGACTATGCACACGTGGAGAAAACAGGAAGAAGGCTACACAATACCTCAGGGGGAGGGTGGGAGTCACTCAGGCAGGCAGACAGGAAAAAAGTTTAACAAACAGCAGGTTCTGGGGAGAGAGATTTAATTCAAAATGGCTACCACACAAAGCCCAGTTAGTTGAGAGAGGCAAGGTAAGTACAGCTGAGAGGGCTGAACTAGCACACCACTAAAACAAACAATAAATAATTAAACAAACAGTTAGACAAACAGTAGATAATTAAATAAACAGCTAGAACTCACAGTAAGATGTCCCAGGAGGCAAATATCCCCTCACTAGCAGAGCTCTGTAAAAGTACAGCCCTTCTCTGGTCAGAGAAAAGCAAACTAAAACAGACTATGCACACGTGGAGAAAACAGGAAGAAGGCTACACAATACCTCAGGGGGAGGGGGAGGAGTCACTCAGGCAGGCAAGGACAGGAAAAAGGTTTAACAAACAGCAGGTTCTGGGGAGAGAGATTTAATTCAAAATGGCTACCACACAAAGCCCAGTTAGTTGAGAGAGGCAAGGTAAGTACAGCTGAGAGGGCTGAACTAGCACACCACTAAAACAAACAATAAATAATTAAACAAACAGTTAGACAAACAGTAGATAATTAAATAAACAGCTAGAACTCACAGTAAGATGTCCCAGGAGGCAAATATCCCCTCACTAGCAGAGCTCTGTAAAAGTACAGCCCTTCTCTGGTCAGAGAAAAGCAAACTAAAACAGACTATGCACACGTGGAGAAAACAGGCCAGAAGGCTACACAATACCTCAGGGGGAGGGGGAGGAGTCACTCAGGCAGGCAAGGACAGGAAAAAAGTTTAACAAACAGCAGGTTCTGGGGAGAGAGATTTAATTCAAAATGGCTACCACACAAAGCCCAGTTAGTTGAGAGAGGCAAGGTAAGTACAGCTGAGAGGGCTGAACTAGCACACCACTAAAACAAACAATAAATAATTAAACAAACAGTTAGACAAACAGTAAATAATTAAATAAACAGCTAGAACTCACAGTAAGATGTCCCAGGAGGCAAATATCCCCTCATTGTTAAAAAGTTCTTCTATCAGCACATTTTAGAGATCTGTATCAAGAAAGTCATCTATCTTTAATTACAAATTGGGGATTCTGGTATCCCCTTTACCTGTCCATTCCTACAGTCCTCCCTGTGATTCTATAGAGAATCATTACAAAAGAGCGGTAGCTGAAACATGTCCAAATCCAGAATAAATCTTCTACAGTAGGCTTCATTTTGCAGATGTTCCTTCAGAGTCCTAGGCACATCTGGTCCATAAGTGAGCTCCATCTTGTTCATTGGAGGAAGTTGTTATACAAAATCATGTGACATTGTTTGCCTTTGCTTAGCCTCAATAAGAATGTGTAGAGAGAGCAAGACTTTACCAATTATTCTTGTAAGCACTACCTCTTCTAGCAGTGGCCAACTGCTTCTCATAGATCTATCAATAATTCAGAGATTAGTCCCTCATATCATGACATCAGTCATCACTCCAAATTCTTCGGCAGCATCCTTTCGCACCATGGGTTGTGCCATGCACATCTTAGATAAAGCTTTTTCTGTGACCATCCACCCAGGCTTCACTGCTGCTTATATATGAGTAGTTCCGCTGGAATCGCTGATCTTTATCAGGAGTTTCCATATTCAGTAGCATTATCATTCACAGTAGTTTTCTTCTTCGGCCCATAGGATTCAGTGCATACATTATATAATTTGTAAAATTCCAACTCTCCACTACAGTATCTCTCTTGATTCCATACAATCGCAAACAAGAAGAAATTAGATCTTACCTGCTAATTGTCTTTCCTTGAGTTCTCTCCGGGCCAGTCCAGGACTTGAGCGTAGTCGACCTCCTCCAGCAGTTGAGGACTGAATACTTTTCAAAATCTTGCTGACAGCTCACCCGGATCCCCCTAGTGTCACAGACTCAGACTACTACTGTCAAAGCAGCCTATGACGCCCCTCCTGCCTACCAACCTAACAGTACTATCAAAACAAAACAAACCTGAACTAAGACGCTGCAGGAACAACTCTACTGCCTGCATGCTGTACTTCTTACACTTAGGGGCTTGTTTACAAAGCCGCGGTAGCGGTTTGCGATCATAATCGGAGCCGCGGCCCCATTGATTTCAATGGGGCCGCGGCTGCGATCGCGATCGCGAACCACTACCGCTGCTTTGTAAACAAGCCCCTTAGTGTTCTTTCCACTTCCTTTTATTTATCTTCCTTTTTTTTTCTTACTGAAAAACCTACAAACTCCTATTGCACCAGGGAACCCCACAATCTCCGCCACTGCGACCAACACCTTATCTCAATCTCCAACCCTTAATTCATCCGCAACGACGATGACATTGACTGTGAGCTCCTGACTGAACTGTCACCACCTGGTTGTTCCCTAAACCCCCGCAAATGAATCGGGAGGGCCCTGGACTGGCCCAGAGAAAACTCAAGGAAAGACAATTAACAGGTAAGATCTAATTTCTTCTTCCTTTTCATTTCTCTGGGCCAGTCCAGGACTTGAGGGAAGTACCAAAGCAGTACTTAATCATGAGAGGGCCCCGCTAGACCCGTCATCATGGCCAAGGCTCCTACATTTGTGTCTGCCCTTGCCTGCACATCCAGTCTATAATGCTTCGCAAAGGTGTGAAGAGACGACCAAGTAGCCGCTTTACAAATATCCACCGGCGGAACCAAAGCCAACTCCGCCCACGACACCGCTTGACCCCGAGTAGAATGAGCCCGGAGGCCCTCGGGCGCCGATTCTCCACTCGCCTGATACGCTGCTGCAATCGGGTTATGGAGGCCTTAGACGCCGCCTCATCTTTTCGTGGCCCCACGAAAAGCACAAATAACCTATCCGTTTTCCAAAACGGTTCCGTCCTTCTGAGGTACCGACAAAGCACCCTTCCAAGATACAACCTTTGAAGTGCACAATCCATACCAACACTCTGCCGGTTCTGAAAAGTCGGAAGCGAAATTGGTTGATTCACGTGAAAAACTGATACTACTTTGGGCAGAAAAGAAGGTACCGGTCTTAACATCACCTTCTCCGCTGAAAACTGAAGATATGGTTCTCTGCACAATAGAGCTTGTAGATCCAAGATCCATCTGAATGAGCACAAGGCCACCAAGAACGCAGTTTTCCCAAGACAGCTCCCTCAGAGCCTCCGCCCCTGTGGGCTCAAAGGGAGGCCATGCCAACGCTTCAAGTACCAAATTCAAATCCCACGCTAGAACCACCAGTCTCACTGGCGGCCGGACATTCTTTACGGACCTGATGAATCTCAGCACATCGGGATGTAAAGACAAGCTGCCCCCCTGCACGTTGCCCCTAATGGACGCCAGTGCTGCCAAATGAACCTTCAGGGTGTTGAGGGCCAGCCCCTTATCCAAGCACCCTTGCAGAAATGCCAAAACGTGAGGCACCATAGCGAAAAATGGGTGAACCCTACAACGCTCACACCAATCTTCGAAAATGCGCCAAACATGGACATATGCTAATGACGTAGAATGCCTCCTGGATTTCAACATGGTAGCCTTGACTGCTGCGGAATAGCCCCTACGCAGTAGCCTATCCCTCTTAAGAGCCAAGCCATAAGCAAGAAGCGATCCACCTGCAGCATGAGTATCGGCCCCTGGCATAGTAGATTGACCAGACTGGGAAGCCTCCAGGGCCAGTCCACAAGAAGCTTCACTAGGTCCACATACCAAGACCTCCTTGGCCAGTCTGGAGCAATGAGAATCACCTTGCCTTCATGACCTGCTATCCTCCGAATGACCCAACCTATCATCGGCCATGGAGGAAATACATAGAGAAGCCCACGGGATGGCCAAGGCTGAGCTAGGCCATCGAGCCCCTCTGACATGTGCTCTCTGCACCTGCTGAAGAACCGACGAGCTTTTGCATTTTCCAGAGTAGCCATCAAATCCATGACAGGCTGTCCCCATCGTACCGTGAGGTCGTGAAAAACTGCCGCATTCAGTTCCCACTCTCCTGGATCTAAGAAATTCCGACTGAGATAATCAGCCTGCACATTGTTCTTTCCTGCTACTAGATGGCACCTCGCCCACTGCATCAAGAGCTGACTCTCCTCCAGCAAGGCCATACAGCCCGTACCGCCCTGCCGATTGATATAAGACACAGTCACCGCATTGTCGGAAAACACGCGCACCGCTTTTCCCGTCAGCAGACTTTCAAACTCCTGCAGCGCCAAAAACACCGCTCTCATCTCCAGCCAATTGATCGACCAATTGCTTTCCTCCACCGGCCAGCACCCCTGCGCCACCTGGGACTGACAATGCGCCCCCCCAGCCAGAGAGACTGGCATCTGTGGTGACCAGAACCCAATCTGGCTGCTCCAGGGGCACTCCCACCTGCAAGTGCCGAGGCTCCAACCACCACTGCAGACTGTCCCTGACTGTCTCTGGGCACCGCAACCTCTGATTCAGAGCATGAACCTGTGGTGACCACCTACACAGAGGTGCCTGCTGTAATGGACGCATGTGAGCCCTGGCCCACGGAACCAAGTCCAACGCCGCTGCCATGGAACCCAGAAGCTGTAAGTACCTCCATGCCATCGGCACCTTCATGCGTAAAAATGCCGACACTTCTCTCAAACTTTTCTGCACCCTGTCTTCTGGCAGAAAAAACGCCCCGACAGCTGTATCGAAGAGAGCCCCGAGATATACAAGTCGCTGCACCAGGAGCAACTGGCTCTTGGTCTGATTTATGACCCAACCCAGCCGCTCCAAGAATTCCACTACACGAGCTGTTGCCCTGACGAACTCTGCCACCGAACCTGCTCGAATCAGCCAGTCGTCTAGGTAGGGATGGACTTGAATGCCTTCCTTTCACAACGCTGCCGCCGCCGCCACTACCATCACTTTCGTGAACGTGCGCGGCGCCGTAGCAAGCCCAAATGGCAATGCTCAAAACTGGAAATGTCCCTTGGGCACCGCAAACCGCAAATACTTCTGATGCTCTGGTCGGATGGGAATGTGTAGATACGCTTCCGTCAAATCTATGGAGGACAGTACTTCGCCTGGCCGCACTGATCGAATCACTGACCACGGGGCTTCCATTCGGAAATGTGGCACTCTCAAACAGCGGTTCACATGCTTGAGATCTAAAACTGGACGAAAAGAGCCTTCCTTTTTGGGAACCACAAAATAAATTGAGTATCGACCTAAGCCATACTGGTCTGGAGGCACGGGAACCACTGCCCGAAGCCGCAGCAAACACTGAAAAGTATCGTACACCACCTTCTCCTTTTCCTTGGAACCGCAAGGAGACACCATGAAGACTTCCGCTAGCGGATGAGTGAACTCGAGCGCGTAACTGCCGTGGATGATCTCCAGCACCCACCGGTCCACTGTTATGTTGGCCCAGACGGAGTGGAACCCCTGCAGATGCCCCCCTACTGGGACCTCCGCCTGGACCAACCTGCCTTCATTGTGGCTTCTTTGAAGATCCCTGCTGGGGACTGAAATACCCCCGGCCGAATCCGCTCCTTTTTTCTCCTTCTCCACCGGGAGCTTGTGAGCGAGACGTCCTACCCAGCTGCTGAGGACTGAAGACTGAGTCTGTGACACTAGGGGGAGCCGGGGGAGCTGTCAGCAAGATTTTGAAAAGTATTCAGTCCTCAGCTGCAGGAGGAGGTCGACTACCCTCAAGTCCTGGACTGGCCCGGAGAAACGAAAATGAAGCACAATTATTCATCCCTGACAGTCTTAAATTGCTGAACAGAATTATATTATCTATTGTTAATTACAATACATCTATTCCTAGCACTAAATTATTACATAGCTAGCCTATAACATACTTTATTTTTTTCATCTACATTCCTAAACTTATTCTGTCTATTTGCCAAATCAAATGTTACATATTCATATCACTAATTATATTTGTGATGTACTCTCCAGTTATAACAATATATAAGGTATAGTCAATCTGGTTATTCAAGGGGTAACAAACATTAAAACATAACAAGCAGTTTATGACAAATAAAAAAAATAATAACATAAAAAGTAAATTTAATACCACTTTCCCCACTAGTCACAGCAGTTCACATTGCAACTAAAACTTGGTACAGTACATTAAACAGGAACATTGATAACTTGGAATTTGTTTTCTTTGTAAGGCAATGAGGGGGTTAAGTGACTTCTCCAAGGTCACAAGGAGTGCTAGTACTCTAATCATTACACTAATTCTCTATTCCATTCTAATTTGCATAGACATCTAAGCTCGCCAAGGAAGGAACATTTACATAAGGGTGTATACATTCATAAACTATAAAACTTTTTTAACACCAAATTTGAACCAATTAGAAAGTCAATTACCACTTCTTAATGGCTTAACAGTTCTATCTTTGTTACACTGTTTTTAGAACAAAACAGCATAGTAGTAAAGGATCAGCACATAGAGCTCCCCATGCAAGAAGTGTGAGACAGTCAGTATTGATGAGCAGATAACTCAAGAGCTCTAGAAAGAGTGAACACTTCAGCTAGTTGAGCACTAGCAGATAGCAAAGCAGCTGACTCTGCCACAGAATCAACTCTTTGCATCAATTTTCCTTATTCATTATGGAAAGCAGAACCATCACTACATAGTGAGGCCAAACAGTAACAATCTAGAGCTGGAAGAAAGCCGTTTTTATTTTTTTATTCAAGTGTAGAAGACGCGAAAACTGAATGAGAGCAGGCATGCAGTAGTACTAGAAAATCAGTAATTTGGATTGCAAAGACTACTGCTGCTAGAGACTGAAAGCATGGAGGCATTCCTGCTACAACAGGGTAACAAAAAGTCTGAAAAAATAACCTAGTGGCTTAAGTCCAGTGGGAAATTTCTGAGCGAGAACACAAACAGCAGCAATAGAAGAGGTAAGCATATTGAATCTACCTCAGTGATACTAATTTACAAAATTATTCCACTAGCAACAAGGCATTCGCTTCACACCTGCAATTAACATTCGTTCTGCAGAGGTCTTTCCATAATAACTAAAACATACACGACATGAGAATTTAAGATCACTTTCCAATCGACTCTTGCAGATTAGTTTAAAAGAGACTAGGAGAAATATCAGCATTTTTTTTCTGCAGACATTGTTACTCATACACTATCATAGTTGTAGTTTTCAACTAGTCTACTATCACAAAGGAAAAATAAAACATTATACATATATTTACCATATTGTTTTAATTACTTAATTCACTTGTTTGAATGTAGTTGTATCATTCACTTTCTCCCTTTAAGTCAAGCAAGTTTGTAACTTGACAAGCAATTCAATTTTATTTTGTTTTTTTCCAGTTAAGTTATTAACTTCTATCTTTCCTTTAAGCACTTAATTTTTCTTAACCTTCACATCACACAAATCCACACGATTTATCAAATATCTAAATACATCAAAGCATGGAAGAGGAGGAGTGGTCTAGTGGTTAGGACAAGGTACTTCAGGCCGGAGGGCCGGGGGTTCAAGTCCCACCTGGGGACAGCAATCTCAGGCTGGAGGGACTGGGATTTCTAGTCCTGTAGGCACTCCTTGTGGTCTTGGGCAAGCCACTTAACCCTCCATTGCCCATGTTCCCTGTAAGTATTAGCGTATGTGTCTCATATCCACTCATGTTAAATGTATCCCCCAATTGACCGCTTTGACCCAGTGAAAAGCAGGATATAAATACAGCTAAAATAAATAAATTTTAAAAAAGCATGGAAGATCTTCCCATTCATTCACATCAATTATAACTAAAAATACAATTTGGAGAATATCATTTTTCTTCCCAGAGTATCCGGAGATATAATAATACTTTTCAGCATTTGCATTATTACATAGAATGGAATCAGTAGATAAAGTCTCATAACCCAAAATAAGTTCAGGTCCATGACCTAGAAAACAAAACTTATTTATTATACATACACAAGTAAAAGAATGGTTAATCACTTTTGGAGTCTTTTTTTTTTTTTTTAAGAAGTTTATTTAAGCTTTTACAAGTATCAACCAAAAGACCAAAACAGTGCAAAATTACAATTATGAAAGAGACAAATACACAGCAAACCAAACAGACAAAACGGCAAACCAAAATCTACAAACAAAGACAAGACATCAAATCAACCCCCGCCCCCCTACCCCCCCCCCCCCCGGTTCTCTGAGAGTCAATGCGGGACATCCATTACCGATGAAACTATAATGGAGGTTAACGAACTTAAAAAACCTAAAAGGAAATAAAATTTGCCACATATCTACCGGTTGTACACTATCCCAACTCAGGCGACAGAAGAACGGGCACAATATTGATCAAGAAGCGCCCATCTGTCCATACTTAACGACACTTTACTTGGATAGTGCAGTTGGCTGTACAATTTTTCAAGATTAGCATAAAAACAAACAAGATTCCACCAGCAATCAAAATGCAATGATCGAAAATGCTTCCAATGGGAAAGAATACGTTTAAGTGCAATGGCTATCATAAAATTAAGTAGAAATGCCTGCTCCTTGGAAATATTCAGAGAGGGCTCCACAGCTCTTAACAACACCATGGTGCTTTGAAAAGGAATTGGATAGACCTAAAATACTCTGTACCCGAGCCCAAACCCTTTGCCAGAAACCTTGGAGCAGGGGACAATCAAAAAACATATGCCTATAGGTACCAAACTCAAGTTGGCAGGACCAGCATCTGCCAGCCGACAACTTGTCCCATTTGGATAATTTGATGGGGGTGATAAAAGCTCTATGCAGAAAAAAAAACATAGATTGCGTGAGTGCCGCTGAACGTGACACCCTCGTGACTGGGCCCCACAGGGACTTCCAAATTACGGGAGAAATCCCAGTAACCATATCCGCCTCCCACGTCTTAATGAGTCCCTGGTTGGTTATTGGGGAACACTCTCTGATTGATCTATAAAGGAAAAGACATTGCGCCCCTTCGACCAAGAGACCCCTGAATGATGTGATAAGGGAACCCAGCAGGGGCCAGTTCCCCGCCCCTCACCCCCTTGGCATTTAAACAATGTTTGAGTTGTAACCACTGAAAATAACAGGAGTGGGGGAGAGCAAACTCCCTCTGTAGGGCTGAGAAATCTTTCCATCCCTGATCAGTATACAGCTGCCCTAACACCCAGATACCACAACACATCCATCTGCGCCAGGCAAACACTCGATTACGGATCTTAAACGATGGATTCCACCACAAAGGCATTTGCTTAGAAAAAATAACTTGGGGGCCCTTGAGCCGAGCCAGCTGTAGAAAAGCCACCTGTGTGGCCGAAATGACCCCCCCTGCCTCAGCGTCGCGTGGAAATTGCATACCCAACAGATGCCGCAGGGGCCAAGGAGCCGCCAGCTGTTCCTCTACGGCTAACCAAATCGGTCTATGCTCAAGTTCCTCGGCCGCTGACCACATAGCCCCTTGCTTTAGCAAAAGGGCTTGATGATATCCTTGAAAATCGGGAAACAAAACGCCCCCTTCCGCTTTAGATGCCTTAAGCTTCTTAGTGGCTATTCTTGGGCATTTCCCGTTCCAGAGAAAGGCCAACAATGAACGCTCCAATTCAGCGTAGGCACCACGAGGGAAGACAAAGGGGAGCATGCCCAACAGATAATTTATTTTGGGAGTAAGTACCATTTTGATGGTCTCCAGTCTACCCCACCATGAAAGATGTATGGGGGACCAGGATAGAGAGCGTTTACGGATCAGCAAAAGAAGATCTGTCAAATTGGAAGTAATGGTATCTTCCCGGGAGGCGCAATATTGGGTACCTAAGTAAGTAATTTTGTCGGCAACCCACCGAAAGGGAAACTCCGCCATTAAGCTCGAATTAGAGACTTTGTTCAACGGGAATGCGACTGATTTGGACCAGTTTATTTTGTATCCGGAGATCGCGGAGTAGCTCTCGATTAACGTTAGGATTGCAGGAACCTCTGCCGGCTGGGTGAAAAGCAGTAAATCGTCCGCATAAGCAGAGAGCTTTACCTGTAAGTCTCCTAAACGGAAGCCAGCGATCTCCTTATGCTGCCTAAGAGCAATAGCCAGCGGCTCCAAGGCTAGGTTGAACAAAAGGGGAGAGAGGGGGCACCCCTGTCTTGTTCCTCTATGGAGTGAAAACGAGTTAGAAAGAATGCCATTGGCAAAGATACGAGCGCTGGTATCCTTATATAAGACTTTGACCATCTTGACAAACTCGGGTCCGAGTTCGAACCAATGTAGCACCTGAAAAAGAAAGGCCCACTCCAATCTATCAAACGCTTTCTCAGCGTCAAGCGAGAGACCGATATAAGGTAGAGTACTAGTGGAGGCCCTCTCTAACAGGTTACATAGCAGCCGCGCGTTATCCGACATGGCTCTCCCAGGGACAAAGCCACATTGATCCGGATGGATGAGATCCCCAATTACCTTAGTAAGCCTCTGTGCCAGAACGCTTGCATAAACCTTATAGTCTGAATTTAACAGGGAAATCGGCCGGTAATTCGTCACTAGCTCGGGGTCCTTTCCAGGCTTCTCCAAGACTACAATAGTAGCCTCCGAAAACTTCCCAGTGGCGCCCTGCTCTCTGATTAACTCTGTGAAATATATCAGGAGATATGGGAGTAGATCCTCACAAAATATCTGGTAAAATTCAACCGGGATTCCGTCGGGTCCGGTGGCTTTGCCCCTGGGCATTCCTCTAATAGCAGAACGCAATTCTTTACTAGAAAGCGCAGCGCCTAGATCCCTCGCCTGTCGAGTAGACGCTGAGGGGTGAGCAAGATCTCCCATAAAAGCTGAAAAAGCATTAACATCTGGGTTTATATCTGAGGAGTATAGCTTCCCGTAAAATTTAGAGAATTCGTCCAATATGCGCTCACTCGCCGTTTGTTGTACTAATTTGTCGTCCAGCAAGGAGACAATTCTTTTCTTTTCATGCTGCCCTCTCAAAGCCATAGCCAGAACCTTGCTTGCCCTGTTTTGCTCTACATGAAATCTAGCCGATTGCTGTAGCAAAGTTTGTTCCACCTCTGAAGAAACTACCTCATTATATTGATATCGTAGCCTTTGAAGCCTAAGCAAGATGCTAGAATTAGGATGTGCTACCCATAATCTTTCCCCTGCCTTAATCTGGCTTTCGAGGGCCATTAAGTGGGCCTTATTCTTTTTACGCTCCCGAATCGCGTAGCTAGTAATTGCAGCCCGGAGGGTGGCCTTAATTGCCTCCCACCAGGCCCAAATCGTGGTGTCACCTACCTTATTGGTATCAAAATAGGATCTTATGACCTCCCGGATTTCTGACTGAAATAAAGGTGCGGCTAGCCCAGCCCTATTAAACGCCCAGGTCGATGCGGGACGGTCCAAGCCTTGCAGCTCAAATTGCAGCGTGACCGCAGCATGGTCTGATATACAAATACTTTCTATGCCGGCTGTACAACCCGAGGAGACCAAGGACTTGGACACCAAAAAAAAGTCGATACGCGAAGAAGACTTGTGAAAGGGGGAAAAATAAGTAAAATCCCTGCCCGTAGGATGGAGTACTCTCCATACATCCACCAAGCCAGAGGACTCGCAGAGAGCCTGAAAGGCTAAAGATGCTTTAGAAGGTTTTTCAACTCTCCCAGGGAAACGATCTACAAGCGAGTCACCCACTATGTTGAAGTCACCCCCCACAATAATAGGTGCCCCAGTTTCCAACTGAAGACTGCCCGAGAGGGCACGAAAAAAGAGAGGATCATCGGAATTAGGGCCATAAACGTTAAAAATTAAGAGGGACTGATTTCCGACCTGAATGAGGGAGTTTGCCCATCTACCCCCTTCATCATGAGATGAACTGAGAACCTTGGCCCCCAGCGCTTTCCTAATTAATGTGACCACCCCATTTTTTTTGTGAATAGCAGGAGAGGAACCTATAACACTAAATTTCTTATTTTCTAGTTTGCGCACTTCCGCGGGAATAAGGTGGGTTTCCTGTAAAAGAAATATATCGGCCTTTTGTCTCCCACAATACGACAGGATTTTCTGTCGCTTGGCCGGGGACTGGAGACCCTTGACATTCAGGGACAACAATTTTAGATTAGTAGCCATTGCACCTTGAAAGAGAAAATAAGATAACCCCCAGCATATACAGAACCTCGGGAAAACATATATCTAAAACACATCCTCCCCACTGACCCCAGAGAACCAACATACAATTCCCACACCCATACCCAATCAATAGGTAAGTCAGCATGACTTAAATAAAATATGGCTGACTCGACCCCCACCACCGTACCTAACCACAGACCTAAGCATAAGAACTTTAACCATAACATCTCTAATATTTCACTACACAGCACACGATGAGCCAGGCATCCCTCGAGGAGGGACTGGAAGCACAAAAAGGTACTTTCAACTGTCACCAGCGGTCCGAGCCCTGTTTACACTTCAAGGGCAAGACTGGTCATCTATGGCCAGGCCAGAGATAGGACCAGAAAGCACCTGACATCCAGTACTCCTCTCCACTCCACCAGATACTCCAATGCAGTGCTAGACCCACACGCAGCTAATTTTGATGCATCATGAGGGCTTCCTGGTCTTCTATGTAGCGTTTGAGAGTCAGCGGATCATCAAAAGTCCTTGTCACATTATGTAAGGTAACTTTAAACCTCGCTGGGTTCACTAGGCCATATCGGGCCTGAAGATGCTGTAGACGGGGCCTAAGCGCGAGGAAAGATTTCCTTTTCTCCACCGTGGGCTTGCTGTAGTCAGGGAAGAAGAATAATTTTTGCCCTTCAGGTAGCTGGAGTTGTTTCCCTTTTGCCGCCGCCAGAATCTGCATTGCATGTTGATGGCGCAGGAGACAAAATATCAGCGGGCGCGGCCTACTACTTTGTACAGTGGTGAAGGACGGTATTCGATGCGCTCGCTCAATCTCCAGGGGCCGGGCAAGGTCAAGATGTAAAAACTCTGGTAACCATCCTTCCAAGTACCGGATCGGGTCCTTCCCTTCCAGACCCTCCGGGAGTCCAACGAGACGCAGATTATTGCGTCTAGCCCTGTTGTTCATATCCTCTATAGACCTCTCCAGGTATTCCACCTTCCGGGTCGATTTTGCAAACTGTAGGGCTCCCTCCTCGCACTTAGTAATCGCCGCCTCAGCCTTTTCCATCCGGCAAGATAACGTTAGCATTTGAGACCACATCTCTTTCATGTCGGCCTGCATCTCAGCCAGAGCGTCCCCGTTCAGGTCCACTCGCGTTCGAATCGCCCGCACTTCTTGCAGCAACTCTGACAAGCCTTCCGATTTCTCTTGCGGAGAGGCCTGCTTCTGAGGGGAGAGCGGGTCCGTTTTGGACCGTTTTGTACCCGAAGTAGGTGGGTTACTGAATTCCAGACGTGTTTGCTTGCTCCCAGCCATATTTAGAACCTCCGAATCGAGGCAGACCCTTGATATCGAGGGATAATCCCGAAGATATACAGGAATGGTAGGTGGGGGTCGGAAGAGAAAAATCTCAAGCAGCCATATTGGAGTCTTGCTGGCTCCGCCTCGGAGTCTTTTTTTTAATTAACTTCCCCAATAAGGCTTATGGTTAGTCTAACAAAAAAAAAAAATCTTACCACGGTTGCTCAAGACTTTCTTCCTGCTAAAAATATACAGTCATGCCAAGCCGTTATCTGTGCCGGAAACCTCCAAATTGTTACTGCAGTGTACTGTACAGCATATTCCTCTTCCCAAACCACTAAATTAGAGAATCCACTTCATACTACACAGTTATGACATGAAAATTATTCCTATAGTACCTTGCTTGATTAATTCTATTTTTTCATAGAGCAATGCTTTAAGTTTTTCAAGTGGCTTGCTACGCTTTTTCAGCAGCCTTAAACTGCCACCAACCATATACGACCCATTCGTGATTGGCATGAGGTCGCCCCAAATCATTAAGGGCCATCTCATACTGTAACCAGCAAAGGTTGTCCTGAAAAGTTCCACCCCAAGGGGAACTGCAAACTGGGGTTACTGGCAGTCATCGAATGTCAACGGCCAACATAATCAATGGCGCTATCACCATATCTGCGCCTCATTTCATAATTCGGGCTTCCCTTTTTCTGCCCTCTATTACGAGCTTTCTCTGCCCTATATTACGAGCTTTTACTGCCCTATACATCTAACAGAGTATTCTGTTTAGTTTTACCGGCATTATTGCCCATTTTAAATACACACGACAGAAACCTGCCTTTTAATACTCACGACAGAAACCTGCCTTTTAATACGACAGAAACCTGCCCACGTATCCTGGAGACTTGTCTGCTGTTTCCAATTGCTGAAGAACACAGTGATCCGAGTCATGGCACAAACTGAAGATACACGTGATCTGGCCACAATACCATGGCCCTTTCGGACTCTGGTCCCCCAAGCAGTGAGAAATAAGCAGAGAGTAACACAGAACACAATCAAACACAAAGTGCTACTTTCTTTGAGCTCAGAGGGAAAACAACAGAAGGTCCATGGACACAACAGAGTTCCACCTCTGTTGAATTCAAAGTCTTCCTCCTTTGAAGCCACTTTTATTAAGAAAAAAAGGGAAGTAACAGTCATTTATTGTAAACGTGAAATAACACAAGGTGTCGCTAGAGTTCTTTACAGAGTAAGAGCTGATTACAGTGTATTAGATGAAATTTACTTGATTATGACAGAATTATTTATAATTGCAGAGTTGCAGAAATTACGCTGTGCCAGCAGGGACCTGTAGTTGACTGTACAATGAACTATGGTTGCGCAGTTTGTAGCCTATGTTTACTCTTTATGCTTGCGTTAACAATGTTCTCAAACTATTTTTAAAGACAGTTACACAGAACTCATGATCATGATATCCCACTCCACCTTAAGAGGAAGTAGGTGAAAGGACAAAGTCGTGAGTGACAGTCACTGTTAAAAAGTTCTTCTATAAGCACATTTTAGAGATCTGTATCAAGAAATGCATCTATCTTTAATTACATATTGGGGATTCTGGTATCCCCTTTACCTGTCCATTCCTACAGTTAGCTAAGGTCTGTGGGGAGGGCTTGTTGTCTGTATTATCTTGAGTGGGGGGGGTTTACTAAAAACTTCACTATTCCAAATAGCTCTCTGGGGAGGTTTAGTGAGCCTAGGATGAGTTTAGTGTGGTATTCCTTCTCCTTGTTATTTACTAAGGTTCAGTATTTATGTAGTTCAGCCATATATCTGTTGAGGTCGCTTGCACCCTTTGAACGTCTCCATCTTATTTCTAGCATTCTGAGTTTACTTTTAGCCTTCTTTTGTTCTCCTGAGTACTAAGCTGCAGTGGTACGTGCTTTATAGATGGTGTTGGTTAGTTTTGCACATACCATGACAGTCAGGACTTCCTTGCATCCAGCTTTTTATCAGTTAGAATGGGAGTATCCCAGATGATCATAACTTTTTCATTCTCTAGAATTCTCTTAGGGTCATGATCCCAGTTCTTTTATGTCACAGTAATGCTATAGTGTTAACAAGTTTCCAGTGGATAACATGTGCCACTTTACTGGGCCTTTCTGTTTTCCGCGTGTAAGTTTCTATGCAGATCCAAACAAAGTAGGCAATTCCACCTGCAAACGTCAGTCAGCATAGGTGGTCTGACATGTTTTGACAGTGTGTTTCTGAGACAGCATTTAGAATTCCTATACCATGAAATTTTTATCCTTTATCTAAGATTATAAACATGCTCTCAACTTCAGGTTGCACAGAAACGTCTTTGATATAGTCTGGTTTTAAACAAGACATTGGTCTGGCACTAATCAGGAGATATATTTTGTTTAACAATTTGTACCCCTGATGAAGGCTAGTGTTGAAACATTGCCATGTAGGTGTTTTTTATGTTTTCTGCTAATACATTTATTTCCTTTTGCCATAGAAATGCCCTGGGCCATTTTTTTCTTGGGAAGGGGGTGCTTGTTCCTCTGGAACCCCTGTTCTGATCTTGCCCATTTCTGTATAATACTTTCCAACTTCCATTGGGTTAGAAAGAATAATAAAGAACCAGTTACTGAACACATAGGTACTGTAGTCATGATTTAATGAGACAAAGCCAACATAGATTTGGCCAAAGGGATACTTGCCTCACCATTCTGTTTCATTTTTTGTAGATGTAAATAAACATGTATAAGGGTGAGCCAGTTCATATATGTGTCTGGATTTTCAGCAAATGTTTGACAAAATACCTCATGAAAGACTCCTGGAGAAATTAAAAAGTCATGGATAGGCAGCAATATCCTATTGTGGATAGGGAACTGGTTAAAAGAGAGTAAAATTAAAAGGCCAATTTTCTCAATGGAGAAAGGTGAATAGTGGAGTACCCCAGGGATCTGTATTGGGACTGGTGCTTTTTAACCTATTTATAAATTATGTGGAAATGAGAATTACATCAAATTATTCAAAGTTGTTAAAATACATGCAGATAGCAAGAAATTGCAGAAGGACCCTTGAGAAACTGGACATCCAAAATTTAAACTTCTGCAAGTGCAACATGATGCACGTAGGTAAGAATAACCCAAATTATTGCTAAATATCGCAGGATTCCACATTAGAAGTCACCATAGGAAAAGGATCTAGGTATCATCATAGACAATATATTGAAATCTTCTGTGCAGTGGTAGCCAAAATTGCAAATAGAATGTTAATAATTATTAGGAAAGGAATACAGAATTTTAAAAAAAGGAGAAGAAATTTTACATACCTGATAATTTTCTTTCCTTGAATCCTGCTAGACCAGCCCAGATAAATGGGTTATGTTCCCTTGTCAGCAGTTGGAAGCAGACCTGAGCAAACTTCAGCGATGTCAGCATTAGGTATATCTGCTAGTGCAGTAGTGAGAAAAGTCAGTATAACACTTCCTAAGCAGTAAATATGACTGGAAAAAAAATCAGAAACAACTCAAAAATGAATAAATGTTAGTAATCAACTACCCAAATTTGGAACAATTAACCTGAACAAGTATTAGGCTCTCTTATCACAATGATTTCTGTATCAGAACATAATACTGACAATGCACTCAATGACAGCTGGACTCCCAAACCTGTAGAAAGGGTCTTCCATGGTGGCTCCTGGACTGGTCTAGCAGGATTCCAGGAAAGAAAATTATTAGGTATGTAAAATCTCTTCTTCCTTTTTATCCTGCTAGACCAGTCCAGCCATATGGGATGGACTCAAACAGTCAGGACCCAGGGTGCGAGGAAGATAACATTCTAGACAGAACTGCCCTGCCAAAGGCACCCTCTGTTCACAAAGGTGCTCAGAGAAGACCAGGTATCCACCCTACAGATGTCCTCTGGAGACATCAAGGCAGACTGCCCAGGAAGAAGCCTGTGCCCTAGTAGAATGAGCTCTTTCTCCCTCTGGAACACATTTACAAGCCAGTAGGTTCACTTACCAAATGGCCTTCTTAATCTAGTAGGCAATCAAGTCCATTCTTCGGACCACCAAACAGGACAAAAAGATGATCCAAACAGCAGAAGGGATTAGTAACTTTCAGGTATCTGACCAACGTCTTCTGCATGTCCACCAGATACAGAGAGGGATCTGCCCAAAGATCCTCTTCTGAGAAGGCAGGCAGATGACAGCCTTGTTAAGGTGAAAGGAAGACAGCACCTTTGGGTGAAAGGATGGCACAGTCCACAAGGAGATAGAAACTGAAGATATAACCAAAAGTGGCTCCCTGCAGAACAAGGCCTGCAGCTCTGACATCCACCTTGCAGACACGATAGCCACCAGGAAAACCACCTTGAGCAAAGTCTTATGAAGGGTCTCCAAAGGAGGCCCTTTCAGAGCCTTTAATACCAGGGAGAGACTTTATCGAGGAATAACTGGACACACTGGAAGATAGATATTATTCATCCCCTTGAGGAAGCAGGAGACATCCCTGAATGTGATACTTATAGTACACCAGGACCACCACCTAAACCTTGAGAGAGTTCAGGACCAAGCCCGGTCTAGACTGGATTGCAAGAAGGACAAAACAATGACTATTTGCCTTCCTAGCCTCTAGGGACTAAGAGGAACATCACCTCTCCAAAACTCTCCAGGCACTCGCATAAGCTAAGGATGTAGAGGCCTTCCAGACCTTAAGCAGGGTGTCCACTATTGCTCTACAGTAGCCCTTCTTGGACAGTCCATGCCTCTCAATGGCCAGACTGTAATAAAGAAGGGAAAGGGATCCTCCATCACTAGGAACCCTTGAAGCAGGAAGCTCCTCTCTTGAGGCAGCAAGAGCGGGTCCCTGCTAATATGTTCAAGAGCTCCACATGCCAAGGTAGGCAAGGTCAGTACAAGGCCACCAAAATCACCAGGCCCAGATGAGCCTGAATCTGGCAAAGAAAACAACTCTTGAAACCACTCCAGAAGCAGGACATTCCAGTCTGCCAGCCATGAATCTTTCCTGCAGATGAAAAAGTTCTTCACTTTGGCATTCTCTCGAGTAGCCATCAAGTTGAATACTGGAAGGCCTCACTTCTGCACTATTAGGTTGAATGCATTAGGGCTTAACTCCCACTCATCGGGATCCATAGTGTTCAACTCAGAAAGTAGGCTTATACATTATCAACACCTGCGATGTGTATTGCTGACAGGGCAACCAGATGTTCCATCCAACATCACATCTCTGCCATTTTGAGAGCCACTCCAGCACTGTTGAGTTCTGCCTTGCTTGTTGACATATACCACTGCTGCAACATTGTCCGAGAACATCTGTATCACTTTGCCCATCAGGAGAGGCTGTAAACACTCCAGAGCTAGGTGGATCATTGTGGTCTACAACCGGTTGTTTGTCCAAGAGGCCTTCGGGCAAACTGGCCTAGACAGTGGGTCCCCACAGTCCTCAAGCTGGTATCCAAGGTGACTATCATGCAATCTGATGCTTCCAGGGGCATTCCAGTCATCAGATGGTAGGACTGCAACCATTACATCAACTGGTCCTTGATCTCCTAAGGTAGAGGAAGGTCTCAAACAACTTAGGGAGATCTGAAATCTAGCAGATGTCTCTGGAGAGGGTGATGTGTGCCCTAAACCATGGATCCAGCTCCAAAATTGATGCCATTGACCCAAGGATTTGGTGGTAGTCCCAGACAGTTGATCACCAACATCAACCTTTTCAGGGAGTTCAACCAAATCAGCTACTCATCCAGATACGGGTGAACCTGGATTCCCTGCCTGCACAGGAACACAACACCCCCGCCATCACCTTTGCAAAGATGTGAGCCACTGTGGCCAGGCCAAAGGGCAGAGCATGGAACTGAAAATGGTGACCCAGAACACAGAAGAGGAGAAAGTGCTGATACAGTGCTCAGAGAAGGAAATATAGAGAAACTCCCTCTGCCTGATACAATGACTGACTCCATTGAGAAGTGAGGGACCTTGTGATTGGCAAAGACTACCTTCAGGTCCAGGATAGTGCCTTCTTGGGCACTACAAAGTAGATGGTATATCTCTCCTGGCCCCGCTCTGTGGAGGACATGGGTATAATAGCCTGTAGTTGCAGAAGGCAATGAAGAATTTCCTCAAACACCTCTCACTTGATCAAGGAGCCACAAGAAGACTCCACAAAGATGTCCATTATTGGCTCAGCAAACTCCAGCGTGTAACCCTGACTGACATCAAGGACCTTCTGATTTGATATAACAGAGGCCCATTCCAAGAAAAACCGCCCAAACCGGCTGCATCTCAGAAGGGCCCTGCTAGATCTCATACTCCAGAGAGAGCCACAGCAAAATCTTGAGCATTTTGAGGGTTCCAAAAGGACCAGCCTTTCTTGGGCTTTGACCCTTAGGAGGAAAAGGCTCTACCTGGACTCTTAGCATTCCAAGAGCATTTCCAGATTTCATACATAGCTCTTCGAGAGGCACTCCTGGAATCTCTGAGATTCCAGGGCCTAGCATCAGCAAAGTACTTTTAGTTTTAAAACACAGAGGGGAACTTTCTGGTTACATTTCATACCCAGCAGAGAGCTTGTAGTTTAAATTTAATAGTCACTCAGGGCCTAACATCAGCAAAGTTCTTTTAGTTTAAATTTAAAACACAGAAGAGAGCTTTCTGGTTAAATTTAGAACCCAGCAGAGAGCTTGTAGTTTAAATTTCATAAGAAGTTAGAGTCTAGCAGCAGCTAAGAGCTATAATTTAAATCAAATCAGAATTTAGCTTAGCACAAAAGGCAAAACAGGGTCTGTACTCTTTGAGCAACAAATAAAGTCTTCTAGAGACCTTTACAAAGAGGCCATCTATCTAGGGGGCAAGAGACCTGTGAAACTTTCAATGGTGGCAGATCAAAAAGCCATTTTGAAAGACTCCTCCTATCCAAGCAAGGACTGTTAATTACCCAGGAAGTTGGTCACAGCTTACTTCAGCAGCACAGGCATAAATAACTCAACCAGAGCTCTGTGATCCTCTGTCTTGAAGGACTAGAAAAAGTGACTGTTACTTCTGGAGAGAGATCTGCAACTGTGAGTATATACTTCTGGTAATTTTCTAAAAGGAATTCTTTGTATTAAAGCTAATTAATCTGTGAATCCACTATTTTTGTTAAATCAGTCAGGGCCTAGTAGCAGCAGTTTAAGTTTAAATTTAAAACACAGAGAAGAACTTTCTGGTTACATTTCATACCCAGCAGAGAGCTTGAAGTTTAAATTTAATAGTCACTCAGGGCCTAGCATCAGCAAAGTACTTTTAGTTTTAAAACACAGGGGGGAACTTTCTGGTTACATTTCATACCCAGCAGAGAGCTTGTAGTTTAAATTTAATAGTCGCTCAGGGCCTATCATCAGCAAAGTTCTTTTAGTTTAAATTTAAAACACAGAAGAGAGCTTTCTGATTAAATTTAGAACCCAGCAGAGAGCTTGTAGTTTAAATTTCATAAGAAGTTAGAGCCTAGCAGCAGCTAAGAGCTATAATTTAAATCAAATCAGAATATAGCTTACCTCAGCAGCACAAGACAGGGCACTGTGTAGCAGCCCTCTTTTAATAAGTGTAAGGAAATCCACAATACTACCTTTTAACTTTCGAAAGGGAGACTATGATAAAATGAGGAAAACAGTTAAGAAAAAACTAAAAGGAGCAGTTGCAAAGGTTAAAGACGTACATCAGGCTTGGCTGTTGTTGAAAAATACTATCTTGGAAGCCCAGACCAGCTGTATTCCACGCTTTAAGAAAAGTGGAAGGAAGTCCAAAAAATTGCCAGCATGGTTTAAAGGGGAGGTCAGAGAGGCTGTTGTTGCCAAAAAAAGCATCTTTCAGGAAATGGAAAAAAGAGCCAAACGATGAAACCTGGAAACAGCACAAGCACTGGCAAGTCAAATGCAAGGCATTGATAAGGCAGGCAAAGGGAGAATTTGAGAAGAAGCTTGCTGCAGAAGCAAAAATGCGAAGTAAAGACCTTTTCAAGTACATTTGTAGCAAAAAACCTGTGAGAGAGTCAGTTGGTCCATTAGATGATAAAGAGGTTAAAGGAGCACTAAGAGGCGACAAGGCGATAGCGGAGAGACTGAATGAATTCTTTGCTTCAGTCTTTACTGAGGAAGATGTAGGGATGTTACCCATGACTGAAGTGGTATTTAAAGGTGCGGAAGAATTGAAGGAAATATCGATACATCGGGAAGATGTATTACAACTATTAGATAAGCTGAAGAGTAGCAAATCACCTGGGCCGGATGGTATACATCCAAGGGTGTTGAAAGAACTGAAATACGAGATTGCAGACCTGCTATTAGTAATCTGTGAACTATCATTAAAATCATCTCTCATACCTGAAGACTGGAGGATCGCCAATGTAACACCAATTTTTAAAAAGGGTTCCAGGGGTGATCCGGGAAACTACAGACCGGTGAGCCTGACATCAGTACCGGAAAAAATGGTAGAAACCATCATAAAGAATAAAATTACTCAGCATGTAGATAGTCATGACCTAATGGGAGACAGCTAACATGGCTTTAGACAAGGAAGATCTTGTCTTACTAATCTGTTATGTTTTTTTAAAGGAGTGAATAATCAGGTGGACAAAGGTGAGTGGTTGATATTGTGTATCTGGATTTTCAGAAAGCCTTTGACAAGGTTCCTCATGAGAGACTTTTAGCAAAACTAAAGAGTCATGGGATAGGAGGCAGTGTACTATTGTGGATCAGGAACTGGTTAAAAGATAGAAAGCAGAGGGTAGGGCTAAATGGCCAATTTTCCCAATGGAGAAAGGTGAATAGTGGTGTACCCCAGGGATCTGTGCTGGGTCCGCTGCTTTTTGACATATTCATAAATGACCTGGAAAGTGGAATAACGAGTGAGGTTATCAAATTTGCAGATGACACAAAACTATTTAAAGTTGTTAAAACCCAAGAGGATTGTGGAAAATTGCAGGAGGATCTTGATAAATTGGAAGACTGGGCATCAAAATGGCAGATGAAATTTAATGTGGACAAGTGCAAAGTTATGCACCTAGGGAAGAACAACCCAAACTATGGTTACACAATGCAAGGTTCCACAGTAGGAACCACCACCCAGGAAAAAGATTTAGGCGTCATTGTGGATACCATGTTAAAACCCTCGGCCCAGTGTGCAGCGGCGGCCAAGAGAGCAAATAGAATGCTAGGTATGATAAGGAAAGGAATGTAAAATAAAACAAAAGATATTATAATGCCTCTATATCGTTCCATGATGAGACCGCACCTTGAATATTGTGTGCAATTCTGGTCGCCGTATCTTAAAAAGGATATAGCGATTTTAGAAAAGGTTCAGAGAAGAGCCACCAAAATGGTAAAGGGGATGGAAGGATACTCCTATGAAGAAAGGTTAAAAAGGTTAGGGCTCTTTAACCTGGAAAAGAGACGGCTGAGGGGAGATATGATAGAAGTCTATAAATTAATGAACGGAGTGGAACAGGTAAACGTAGATCTATTGTTTACCTTATCAGAATATAGAAAGACTAGGGGACATGCAATGAAGCTACAGGGTAAACTATTTAAGACTAATAAAAGAAAATATCTTTTCACTCAACGTGTAATCAAACTCTGGAATTTGTTACCGGAGGATGTAGTAAAGGCTGTTAGTGTAGCTGGGTTTAAAAAAGGTTTGGACAAGTTCCTGGAGGAAAGGTCCATAAACCATTATTAAGAAGGGACCCAGGATATCAATGCTTGAACCAATACAAGCATTGTGGATCCTGTGTCCCTTGGGGAAACTGCTAGGTACATATGACCTAGATTGGCCACTGTTGGAAACAGAATACTGGGCTTGATGGACCTTGGTCTGACCCAGGATGGCATATCTTATGTTCTTATGTTCTTATGAGATAGTCTTCCAGGACTCTCTGTGGATGGGCCTCTTCAAGGCCTTTTACCAACTTCTCCAGGTCTTCCCCAAAGAGCAAGCAGCCCTGATAGAAATGTTTGCTCAGTCACAACTTGGAGGCTGTGTTTTGCCGAGCCAAAGCCAATGCCTGGCCACTACTAGTCATGCACTTAGATGAGATTCTTATAAGTCATACTACTACTACTACTAATCATTTGTACACATTGCTGTACAGAGACAGTCCATGCTTATAACAGCTTACATTCTAGTCAAGACAGACAACATAACAACTGGGGACTAGGATATTTCTAGAGGAACGGTAAGGACGCGACTAAGGGTTCGGGATCCAAAAGCAGTCTCCAAAAGCAATCATACACGGTATCAGCCAAATAAGCAGCCCCTGACTTCAATCTCACAATCACTGGGCTGTTCAGTAGCTACTGGACCCATCGTAAGAGAGCTCAATCCCCCAAATCCACATATAGCACAGCTTGAGAGCTTAGGGCAGAGGCCATAAAGGTGCAGTGCCGAGCATCCAACATGGTTGCAAGGCTTACCATGGGAAAAGAAGAAAAAAAACCCCCTCAACCCCCCCCCCAAAAAAAAACAAAAACAAACACAAAACAGTGCTACAGTCATGGTGAAAAACAACAAAACAAAGAATCACCAACCTGTCAGGCCAGCTGGGGAAACCTGAGCCAGAGGGCCCCAGTCATTCATGAAGGTCTGAGAGACCTAGCTTCCAAGAAACCTTTTTTTTCTTAAATTTAGAACTGCTTTATTGAAAGCAGCAGACAGACAAATACAGCCCCACTGAAAACAATGTGGAAGAAAAAACAAAAAAATTTCATAGTTCAAGAAATAGTAAGCAGATATGGGACAGCAAGAGGGGGAGGGGGGCTCGGCACAAACATACCAATCCCAGAGCTGGCCCCAGATTTGGTTCAAGATGTTGGCACCCTAGGCAAATCTTAAGCTTACAACTCCCTGGCTGACAAATGTCTGGTCCTTTGCTCCCCACCCCCAAAGCTGCCATCCTACGTGACTGCCTTGTTTGCCTGATGGTTGGGCTAGCCCTGACTGATCCCTGAAAGGGTCCCTATGGGGTCGTCCTCTCCGCTCTCCAACCCACCGGTGCTGGAACCTGTGGGTAACAGCACTGGACACAAGCCTGCTCAAGAAGATAAGGGTATACCCAAGCTCTGAACAAATGCTGTGTCTACGGGTCTCAATCATCCAAGTCCACAGGACTGTGGTCAGGACTGCACTGTTGCACTAGTCCAGACACCTTGCTATTTGCTGGAGGTGAACACTGGCTTCTCTCAATGCTGCAGCAGCAGATATAATTTCATGGTCTATCACTGAAAGCTGTGCAAGTCTACCTCCAGCTGCTGGTAAAAGAGCATAAACCTCTCATCTGGAATGGTCTAGCGACTCTAGCAGGATGACAAGGATTGTATTGCTTTGAATGCTGCTCTGCTTTCCGTTCCCAGAGGCTGCTGCCCTAAGTGACCACCTTGTTTGTTCTGCCTGATGGTTGGGTCAGCCCTGCCTTCAGCATTTAGATATTGCCAGTCATATATTTACCATGAAAGAGGCAATGAAGGAGGCATTCCCGGGATATGATATGGCTTTAGCTGGACAGCATTGATATTCAACAATGTATGGCTAAGTTAACCAGACAAGTCTTCTAATTGCAGCACTGAATACTGGTCCTTTAATAAATCAGGCCAGGAGAAATACTCAGTTTGCCTGATGCTCAGGTAATAAATACCCAACTTTACCTAGATCATGAACCACAATTCAACATGCTCCTGTATTCACATATAGCTTTCATTTTACAATTGGCGGACATTACCATTTTTCAAAATCATTTTTGGTTTGCAGATTCAATATACCATCAGCTGTCGGGGGTGGCTATGGGTGCTACTTGCGCCCCATCCACAGCCAACCTCTACATGGCACGTTATGAAGAAAAGTGGCTTCAATCTAATCCCTATAAGTCCCACATAAAATTGTGGAAAAGATTTATAGATGATATTTTTCTATTGTGGGAAGGGTCAATAGAACAATTTGAAACATTTTATAGTTGGTTGAATAATTGTGACGCCAATATACAGTTCACTTATGAATGTAGTAGAGAAGAAATTACATATCTGGACGTGCGAGTTACCAAGGGAGAGGGTGTTTGGTGTACAACCCTATATCGGAAGGTAATAGATCGGAACACGTTGTTGCACTTTCAGAGTGCTCATCCTTCCCGTTTAAAAACGGGTCTTCCTTTTTCTCAGTTCTTGAGATATAGGAGGAATTGTTCAGACAGACATGATTACAAAGTTCAATCTAAACAATTAACAAAAAATTTTTTGGATAGGGGATATCCACCTTTGGTAGTTCGGAGAGCATACCAGCGGGCGTTAAACAATGATCGAGATTGGCTCCTACATGGGGCTTCCGAAAGAGTTAGGGGACAGGAGAAAGAGAATGTAAATCTTATCACTCGATATTCACCATTGAGTAGACATATTCAATGAATAATTAAACACATAGTTCGGTGTTGCAGTTAGTACCAGCCCTCCACAATAAGACTATCCGTGTGTCTGGCAAAGGGGGAAAAACTTTAAGGACTATTTGAGTCCTTCACGTTTGAGATCAAAGGAATCAGGGGTAACTGAAGAGCGGAGAGTTAGGGGTCATCGAAGATGTGGGAGTTGCAAGATCTGTTCGATAACTAGTGAACTGGAAACTTTCCATTATAGAAATAAGGAGTATAGTTTACGTCATTATTCAGATTGCACATCTACCCACGTGGTTTATGTAGTACAATGTCCATGTCGTCTATTATATGTAGGGAAGACCAATAGAGCATTTAAACTTCGTATGGCTGAACATAGAAGCCGGCTTAAACACCACAAGTTGGAGGCACCTATGGTACAACACTGTTTAGCATTTCAACATATGTTCACCGATCTGCAATGTTTTTGTATAGAAAAGATAGATCGGGGTCAACAGGGTAGATCATTGGATCAGTGGTTGACTATGCGAGAACAGTGGTGGATATTTGAATTTGGTTCAGTAGCACCAGGAGGGCTAAACATGCAAATTGAATGGCGGGCGTGCATAGCCTGATCGGGATGTCAGCCTAGCGAATTTAGGACCTCTAGGAAATTAAGGATGGTCCCACACAATATAGTAATTTGACGACTATCCCTTCACGAATGCTTGGGTTTAAATTCTAGCGAGGGGGGGTTATTTCGCATGCGCGGCGTTCTGTCCGGAGTGACGGTTAACCTGTCTGAGAAAGAGAATAGAACTGAGGATGAACGTGGGCAGCTGAGCATGAAGTAAGTTTTTAGAGCAGTGTATATATCAATGGGATATTAGATGTAGGTTTTGAAGACAAGGGAATGGTGGGTAATAGATTAAGCGTAGTATTTTTATATATTTTTTAGGTAAAAGCAGAAGAGTGGTGGACAGTGTGTATTTGATGATTGGCCCCTGAAGAACCGTGTGGAGAAACGCGTAGGCAATGCCATTGAAAGGCGTTGGGAAAGTTCAAAGAGGAAGGAAAATTTAAAGAGGAGAAGAGAGTTTAAAAGAACTGAGTTAAATGGACTAAGTTAACAATCACGTACCAAAGAACGACAATACACACGAAAGGCATTCAGCTTTACTAAGCAAATTTTTGCATTTGAGAATTTTTAAAAAATGTTTTCTGTAATGATACTTGATCTCGAGTGGGAGATGTTTATATGAAACAGAAACTACACTTATTTAAAGTTATCTAAAGAGAGGTCGTTGATGCAAATTGGGAGTAGATGAGGGTCATATTTAGGCCCCGTTTTCTACCCTTTAGTCTGAGACCTCGAGAGATATACTAAGTGTGTAGTCTGTAGTATATATTACCTGCGAGAGTGAGATAGATGTTATTATCTGCCTATTTGGATAGTTGATATATTTGGAGTGTAATTACATTTTAGTGGAATATTCACACTCTGTAATAAGTACCTTTAAGAGCCTGTATTCACATGTGCACAATACTGTATCTGCTCGAATAACAAAAAAGCAGAAACAAATGCTGGAAGACGACATACCTGAAATAGAAATTACACTTACCTGGTAATTGTAGTTCCTGGAGGGCTCCAGTTTAGTCCTCCACATCCGGGTAGTGCACGTCCTCCTGCAGCATGGAGACTGGACCAATCAGAATCTTGCCATCACAGGATGTATGCTGCTGGAGCTCCCATCAGCCCCCCAGTGAACTATTAACAAAGCAGACTTAAAGAAGCAACACATGAAACAAAAACAGTCACTTAACTATAACCATAACGCATTACCCTTAACAAACTATCTGACTCCTCCCCCCCAAAACGAGGAAGCCAGAACTCTGTACCTTGCTTCTGCCCATTACCTGAAATACATGGCAGCCACAGCAGCAGACCTACGAAATAAATTCACAAGAAAGAGAGTGTAAAGGCCTCAACTATGGGGTCTAGAGTGATTTGCTCAAGCGACCCTCGCTGCTTGCTGCTATCGCGCCGTCCAGAAAAAAACGTGTCCTCTGGGAGGGAATGAGGACTAAACTGGAGCCCTCCAGGAACTACAATTACCAGGTAAGTGCAATTTCTATTTCCTGAGCGGTCCTCCAGTTTAGTCCTCCACATCCGGGATGTAACAGAGCAGTTATAATCGGGAGGAACCTTGCCAACCGGCGTGCAATACTGCCGAACCAAAACAAGAATCCCGGGTGACCAGCACATCCAACCGGTAGTGTTTACTGAAAGCATGGAGAGATGACCAGGTAGCCGCCCTGCAAATTTCTACTGGCGGAACTAAACTATGCTCCGCCCACGACGTCGCTTGCGCCCTAGTAGAGTGGGCCCTCAAGCCCAACGGAATTGTACGCCTGTACAGAATGTACGCCGACGCAATTGCCTCCTTAATCCATCTGGCAATGGAGGACTTCGCCGCTGCTTTTCCCTTCCGGACCCTGCCGAAGAGCACGAACAGTCGGTCCGTCTTACAGAACGTTTCCGAAACCCTTAGGTACCGACGCAGCACACGTCGGACATCCAGACAATGCAAACCGCGGGCTGCAGCGCATTCAGCCTCGGAGTTAAATACTGGCAGAAAGACGGACCGATTCAAATGAAAGGGGGAAACCACTTTAGGCAGAAAGGAAGGGACAGGCCTTAAAATCACTCTCTAGAAAAAGATAAGAATGGTTCCCTACACGATAGCGACTGCAACTCCGAAATCCGCCTTGCTGAGCAAATGGCCACCAGAAAAACCATCTTCAGCGTCAGATCTTTAACGGATGCCTGACTAAGAGGTTCAAAAGGTTTCTTAACTAAGGCGTGTAATACTAGATTCAAATCCCACGGAGGCACCGACACACTGCGCGAAGGACGCAGCCTGAAGACCGCCTTAAGAAAATGCTGCACATCCGTGTGCCCCACCAGTGGAACCCCTTGAATCTTGCCCCTGTAGCACGTGAGAGCTGCCAACTGCACCTTCAGGGAACTGGCGGCTAAACCTTTATCAAAACCATCCTGCAAGAAGCTGAGGATCACGGGGACGGAGGCTGTCGCCGCCCGAATAAGACGTTTAGAACACCAGTCTTCAAAAATTCGCCATACTCACACATACGCACGCGAAGTTGAAGATTTCCTTGCTCGAAGAAGGATGGCAATGAACGCCGATGAATAAGCTTTCCTCTTCAACCTAGCCCTTTCAATGGCCATACTGTAAGCGAGAATCTATCCACCTGTGGCATCCACAGCGGACCCTAAATCAGCAGGTCCACTAAGGGAGGAAACCTCCACGGCACTCCGTCAAGCAGACGCACCATATCTGCATACCAGGGCCGTCTGGGCCAATCCGGAGCCACCAGCAGGACCCTGCCGTGGTGCACCTCAATGCGTTGAACCACCCGGCCGATCAACGCCCACAAAGGGAAGACATAAAGGAGACCGGACTCCGCCAAGGCCGGATGAGCGCATCGATGCCTTCGGACATCCTTTCCCTCCGCCTGCTGAAGAATCGACCTGCCTTTGCCGACTGAAAGGTCGCCATGAGATCCATGACCGGAGACCCCCATCTGCGAACTATTTGAACGTACAACTGTGGGTGAAGCTCCCACTCCCCGGTGTCCAACCGCACCCTGCTGAGAAAATCTGCCATCACAATGTCTTTTCCCGCGATATGAGCTGCCGAGATGGCCAGCAGACGAGACTCTACCCACTCGAACAACACCCCTAACTCTTCCTCCATGGCTACACTTCCTGTTCCGCCTTGCCGGTTGAGGTATGCCACCATCGCCGAGTTGTCCGAGAGTACTAGCACCACTCATCCCGTTACTGACGTCTCGAAGGCCTGCAGCGCTCGCAACACCACCCGCAGCTCAAGACGGTTGATTGACCAAGAGGCCTCCCGGGTTGACCACGTCCCTTGCGCGTATCGACTCTCTCAATGGGCTCCCTAGCCCGCCAGACTCACATCCGTTATCAGGGGGATCCAAATTGGTTGTTCTAAGGGCAGACCCGCCTGTAGCGACTTCGCAGACAGCCACCACTGCAGCGATTGACGTACTCGCCTCGGGCAGGGCAAGCGCTTGTTCAGCGAATCCGATTGGTTCGACCAACGATGCAATAGAGCCTTTTGCAGCGGTCGCATATGAAACCTGGCCCACGGGACCACATCCAGAGTCGCCGCCATTGTCCCCAGCAGCCGAAGGTACCACCAAGCGGACGGCGCGGGAATTCCTAAGAACTTGCGCACGAGCTGGCACAAGGCCTGTGCGCGGTGCTCCGGTAAGAACACTAATCCTCTCGCCATGTCGAAGTGAACCCCGAGATATTCGAGGGTCTGGGTCGGCACTAAGTGACTCTTCTTCGCGTTGACTACCCAGCCGAGACTCTTCAGCAGGTCTACCACTCTGCCGGTGGCATGCCAGCTCTCTACCTCGGACTTCGCCCGAATTAACCAGTTGTCAAGATAAGGGTGAACTAGGATACCCTCTTTCCGCAAAGCCGCCGCCACCACCACCATGACCTTGGTGAAGTTGCGCGGAGCCTTAGCCAACCCGAACGGCAGCGCCTGAAACTGGTAATGCCCCCACGGGAACGCGAACCTTAGGAACTTTTGATGGGCTGCCCTGATCGGAACGTATAAGTAAGCCTCCGTAAGATCCAGTGACATTAAAAACTCTCCTTGGCGCACAGCCACTATGACGGATTTCAGGGTCTCCATGCGGAAATGCGGCACCCGGCGACAACGATTCACTCCCCTGAGATCTAGTATAGGCCAGAGTGAACCGTCTTTCTTTGGCACCACGAAATAAATGGAGTAACGACCTACGCCACGTTCAGACTCCGGGACGGGAATCACCACCCCCAAGGCCAACAGGCGGTCTAACATTAACCGAATTGCCAGCGCTTTTTATTGTCCCTTGCTTGGCGAAAGAACAAAGGAGTCCCTTAGAGGGCAAGCTAACTCCAGCGCATAGCCCTCTCGAATTATCTCGAGCACCCACTGATCTGAGGTTATTCAGACCCAGGAAGAAAGAAAGTCACGAAGATGTCCTCCGATCACTTGACTTCCCTCTGGGGCCCGCCTTGCTTCATTGTGACTTGCGAGTGAAGGAAGAGGAGGAAGAGGAGGAAGCAGCTGCGAAACCTATGCCTGCTCCTCAAAACCCTTGAAAACCTTGGAATCTTGACCCAAACCTGCAGTGCTGGAAACCACAGAGGCGGGAAGAGCGGAACCTACGGAAATCTCGAAACTGACCCCGAGTGGCTGGCAAGCTTCTACTCTGCTTAGGCTTATCCTCCGGGAGCCTACCCCCTTTAGACTCTCCCAGGTCCTTCACCAACTTATCCAGGTCGTCCCCGAATAACAACCTGCCCTTAAACGGGAGCTTTCTGAGTCGCGACTTAGAAGACCCATCGGCCGCCCAATTTCACAACCAAATGGATCTCCGCGCCGCCACCAGGGAAGCCATACTATTTGCCAATGTTCTGATCAGATCATAGTGGACATCCGCCAAATATGCTGAAGCCAGACTCCAACCGGGTCACCTCCAGCAACCCCTGCTGGTCCAGGCGAGGGTCCTGTCGCAAGTGTTGAGCCTACCTCAAACAGGCTCTCGCCACTAAGGCCCCACAAATAGAGGCCTGTAAAGACAGAGCACTGGTCTCAAAGGCCTGTTTCAACAAGCCGTCCACCTTTCTGTCTTGCGTGTCCTTTAAGGCAGCAATCTCTTCAACCGGGATCGTTGTTCTCTTGGTCACTGCCGACACCGCTGCGTCTACACATGGCAACTGAAACTTTTCTTTGTCTTTGTCCACTAACGGATAGAGCCGGTTCATTGTTCGAATGCCCTTCAAGCCCGATTCCGATAGATCCCACTCAGTTTGAATCCTCTGATCCACAACCCTGTGCACCGGGAACACCATTTGAGACTCCCACACCGCCTGAATGAGGGGGATCTTCTAGCCCGTCTTCTTCCACAGGACGCGCTGTAGCGAGATTGAGCGTTTGGAGAGACTCCATAATCAGGGGGACCAACTCTTCTTTACGAAACACTCGAATGATCCAAGCCTGATCTTCGGGCTCCGGAATCTCCCCTTCCTCCAGCTCGTCGACCCCATCCTCGGGCTCTACCTCAGCATCTTGCCACTCCAAATACACATGTTCTATCTCCGTGGACAGAAGCCACTTAGCTGGCTTCGGGATATCCCCTCTCGCATCCTCTCCTTTGGGGGATGGTAGAGGCATCGGCGCCGCCAAGGCATCTGGCAACTTTCCTAAACGTCCCAATCGAAAGGCCTGATGCATAATCAGGACAAAGTCCAGAGAAAAATCCCCCAAGGACGCTTCTGCCGCACTAACGGCTGCGCGTCCAAGTGCCCCACGGGCGTACTGGAGGAGAAAGAGCCGGAGGACCCGGAGAAGGTTCCCCCCCCAGCCGGTACCGCAGGGTCTATGAGGTCTAGTAGTGCCCTGCCTTCCATTTGCTGCTCTAGGTTGGAAGAAACAGAAGGGCAGCCCCTGCAAATTCCTGAATCAGATACCGTTCCCCTGCGAGAACCACAGACCATGCACTGCAGCCGAGCAGACATTAATCAAGATTCAAAACAAAAATCTACCACTATAGTGTGAGGAAAAAAGGCTCAGCTAAATGGAACTCTCAGCAAAGAAACAGAAATTAAATACCCCCTTTTTTTTTGGCAAGACACCTACACACTAACGCTGATCAAACAAATGAAGAAACGCATGCTAAATTAAACAAGTAAATGAATTAAACAAAACAGCCAAGCAGCCAATCCTGTGCCTGCTTTAACCGCCAAGCACACACAGCAGCACGGTCCTCCGCTCCGCGCGGGAACTGAACCAAAATGGCCACTGCCCACGCCGGCCGAAAAAGGCGCAAAAACCCCTGAAGCTATCTGAACACTTCTCTGCTTGAATATAGGCCGTCAGTGTCCTAACAGGACAAAGAACTTACCCCGACCCAAGCAGAACCCTGCGCTGAACGCTGCTTGAGTCCTGAGCGACGCACGCACTACCATCCGGGCCGTCCTAAAAAGGAATCATGAGCCGAGCACGCAGGAGTCCTCTTCGGCTCGAAGCTACCACTCTGGACAGCCCACGGAGCAGAGCGTGTGGCTGTGCTTGCCAGATCTCTCCCCCGTGCCATCTAGGAGGAGAGATCTAAACTTGATGCCTGCACTTTGATTTCCCGTCGGAAGGTAAGAGGCAGAAGGGCAGTGAAGGGCTCCTCAGTTTTGTCTTTTTTTTTTTTTTAAAGAAACAGGAACCTAAAAAACAACAGAAGTCAAAGAGGGGAACAAATAAACCAAAAACCTAACTAGTGTTGCCCATCTAGTCCCTAAGTGAGCCCAGTGCCAGGCTCACACGTCCTCCTGCTGCATGGAGACTGGACACACTGGGGGGCTGATGGGAGCTCCAGCAGCATACATCCTGTCATGGCAAGATTCTGATTGGTCCAGTCTCCATGCTGCAGGAGGAGGTGCACTACCCAGATATGGAGGACTAAACTGGAGGACCGCTCAGGAACTACCATGAAAGGATTCATTAAAACAACGTGTCATTTTAGCTTAGTTTAACAATTTACTATCCTGCTCTTCCTTAGTAGCAAATCAAAGCGGCTTACAATAAAAACAATTATAATACTCTATGCTAGACAAAAGAATACAGACATAAAAAAGAAAAGGAAAGTCTAAACGTATTCAGGGGACAAAGATTAAGAGCTGTGTGAAGCATTACTCCATATGCTAGAGAAAAATAATACATTTTTAATCCCTTCTTAAAAGTGGTGAAGGATGCTTCTGCCCTGAGATATTGTGGCAAGAAGTTCCTCAGAATGGGCACAAGGTAGTAAAAAAGCACCATTCACTTAAGATTTATTTTGATAAAAGCATGATGCAAGGAAAACCTCCCGAGGGCTCTATTTCTGAAATACTTCCTCTCATTTTGCACTTATGCAAAGAAAGCACAGTTACTTACCTGTAACAGGTGATCTCTGGGAACAGCAGGAATAAGTCTTCACATATGGGTATCGTCGGTACCGACGGAGCCTGTGCGGGAATGCTCCCTAGCGTCCAGTAAGAAAGCTTTTGGGAGCATCCCACAGCGCCTGCGCGCTGCCTTCCCGCCTTTCCCAACCGCCTCTCTCCAGTTCGAGTTTTAAAGCTGAGACAAAGAGAGAGAGAGGAAAGGAAAGATAGATAGATACAACTCCTAGGGGAGGTGGATGGGTTGTGAAGACTTATTCCTGCTGTTCCCAGAGATCACCTGTTACAGGTAAGTAACTGTGCTATCTCCAGGAACAAGCAGGAATGAGTCTTCACATATGGGGACTCCCTAGCTGCAGATGCCAGGGGAAGACCCCAGGTTGTGTGTCCTTGAAAAGGACTCTACCTCCCCCCATGGATCTCTGGCATCCAACCAGGGTAGTTGGGTAGGAGTTGATTAGGAATGGAACAGGTGTTTGAGAACAGCCTGACCAAACAAGGCAACCCGGCGGGAGTCCTTGTCCAAACAGTAATGGGCTGTGAAGGTATGAACCGAGGCCCAGGTGGCCGCTCGACAGATTTGGTCGATGGACACAGAGTTTAGATGAGCCATTGAGGCTGCCATGGCTCTCACACTGTGAGCTGTGACATGGCCCTCCAGAGAAAGGTTTCTACTCTGGTAGGCGAAAGAAATACACTGAGCAATCCAGTTGGACAGTGTTCTTTTAGAGACTGGAAGTCCTAAATGAGAAGGATCAAAAGCAACAAAGAGTTGAGAAGACTTTCTATGTTGCTCTGTTCTTTGTAAGTAAAAAGTGAGAGCTCTCTTACAATCCAAGGTATGAAGATTCCTCTCTGCACTTGAATGCATGAGGTCCTGGAAAAAAGACAGGTAAATACACCTCTTGGTTCAGATGAAAAGGTGAGACCACTTTAGGCATAAAGTGTGTATTGGTCCTGAGGACTACCTTATCATGATGAAACCTTGTATAAGGTGGATTGGCCACCAAAGCTTGCAACTCACTGATGCGGCGTGCTGAGGTGACTGCAATGAGAAAAATAACCTTCCAAGAAAGAAATTTCAAGGAGGTGGTGGCTAAAGGTTCAAAGGGTGGCTTCATAAACTGGCCAAGAACCAGGTTTAAGTCCCATGCCACTGGAGGTGGTCTAATGGGAGGTTTAGTTAAAAGAAGACCTCTCATGAATCTTGCTATAAGAGGATGAGAGGAAATAGGTTGTCCATTGAGAGGCTTGAGGGATGCTGCAATAGCACTCAAATGGACTCTTACTGAATTCGTTTTCAGACCTGCATGGGATAGATGCAGAAGATACTCTAGTAGAGAATTCAGAGGTATTGCAAGAGGGTTTAGACCCTTCCCTGAACACCAAATGGTAAATCTTTTCCATTTGAAAGCATAGGAACGTCTAGTAGAAGGCTTTCTAGAGGCATGAATAACATCTCTGACTTGCTGGGAGAGATGAAAATCTTGAAGGTCTAGGCCCTCAGCAAACCAAGCCCTGAGATGGAGAGACTGGGGGTTTGGGTGCCACAACATTCTTTCTTCCTAGGATAGAAGGTCTGGAGCAGAGCCCAAGTCCAGGGAGGGAGCTTGAGAGAGATGCAGAAGTAGAGGGTATCACACTTGGCGTGGCCAATGTGGTGCTATGAGGATCATGGTCCCTTGATCTCTCTGAAGCTTGAATAGTGTCTTGGGAATTAGGGGAATTGGTGGAAAGGCATAAAGGAAGTCTTGACCCCAGTGAAGGAGGAAGGCATCCTTGGCCTGAACTCCCTGACACGGAATTCTGGAACAGAACCGGGGAAGTTTGGCATTCCACGGACTTGCAAAGAGGTCTATGTCCGGGGTTCCCCAAATTCGAAAGATCCTGGCTACCTGGTCCATGTGGAGGGACCACTCGTGTGGAAGCAGAACTCGACTGAGTCTGTCCACCCAAGAGTTTTGAACGCCTGGAAGATATACTGCCAGAAGATGGATGTGATGCTCTCTGGCGAAGGCCCACAGTCGCAAAGCTTCGTTGCAAAGCGACAGAGAGCCAGTCCCTCCCTGCTTGTTTACATAGAACATGGCTACTTGGTTGTCCATATGGATAAGGACTGTCCTGTAGCTGAGCAGGGAATGGAACACTCTGAGAGCTAAGAAAATTACTCTGAGTTCCAAGAGATTGATATGCAGAGAAGTCTCCTGTGGAGACCAGATGCACTGGGTGGAGAGATCCTGCAGATGAGCTCCCCAACCCCTTGGAGAAGCATCTGTTGTGAGAGTTGCTTGGGGTAGCGGTTGCTGAAAAGGGGACTCCAACAACAGGTTTTGAGAGGACTTCCACCACTGGAGAGACCAAAAAAGGCGACTGGAGTTTGCTATTTTGTCTGACAGGCCACCTGATGCCTGAGTCCATTGGGTGGACAAAGTCCATTGAGCTGCCCTCATGTGAAGGCGAGCATATGGAACCACATGCACGGTGGATGCCATGTGGCCTAATAGTTGTAACATCTCTCGAGCAGTTAACTGGGACTTTAACTGAATCTGGGAGGCTAACTGCACCAGACGTAGGCAATGGGCCTGAGGAAGATAGGCCCTTGCAGTTGTGGTATCCAGCAAGGCCCCTATGAACTCCAGAGACTGAGTAGGGGTGAGATTGGATTTTGGGATGTTTATTACTAGTCACAAATACTGAAGGATACGCATTGTGCAGGTTAGGCAAGTCTGGGCCTCTGACTGGGACGGGGCTCGAATGAGCCAGTCGTCCAGATATGGGAATACGAATATTCCTAGAGTGCGGAGAAATGCAGCTACTACTGCCATGCATTTCGTGAACACTCTTGGTGCAGTGGCCAGACCGAAAGGAAGCACCCTGTATTGGTAGTGCTTTCCTTGAAAAAGGAACCGAAGGAACCTTCTGTGTGTTGGATGGATGAGGACATGGGTGTACGCATCCTTGAGATCTAGAGAACAAAGCCAGTCCTGACTCTGAAGGTATGGAAGCAGAGCCCCTAGAGAAATCATTTTGAATTTCTCCTTGAACAGAAACTTGTTCAATTCTCTGAGATCTAATATGGGTCTGTAGCCCCCTGTTTTCTTTGGGATAAGAAAATAAGGGGAGTAGAACCCTGAGCCCTGTTGAAGAAGAGGTACTTCTTCTATTGCCCCTTGGGCAAGAAGGGTAGCAATCTCCTGACCTAGAAGGTTGAGGAGAGATGTTGGAGAATTGAACTGTTTCACCATGGTGTGAGGAGGAAGACTCAAGAAATAAAGCTTGTACCCTTCCTTTATGATGGAGAGGGTCCATTGCTCTGCTGTGATTTGCTCCCATCTGGGAGCAAAGTAAGTCAACCTTCCTGGAATGGTGAGGGGCTCTGGTTTTTCCAGAGCTAGAAAGGCTAAGTTCTCTAGTTGCAAGTCAAAGGCCCTGAGGAGGTTGAGGCTGCTGGGCTGTGGTAGGCCTGGCAGCCTTTGACTTGGCCTGTTTAGGTGGTTGCTGACACTTTGTAGCAAAACGACCTGCAGAAGATGTCTGCCCATGAGCAGGATAATATCTTCCCTTTTTAGAAAAAGATGTCTTTTTAAACAATCTTTTCTTAACAGGGGCAGAGGTAGACTTTGAAAGTCGATCCAAAGCAGAGTTCTCAGCATCCATCTGAGTGGCCTTTGCTTGCCAATCCCTGCCAAACAGGTTTTCACCTGTACAAGGAAGGTTTCCCAACTCATCTTGGACCCAGAGTTCCAAATCAGAGGCTTGTAACCAAGCAATTCTGCGTGCACCTATTGCAATAGCCGTGGCTCTGCTTACACACTCAAAAGAGTCAAAGGCTGCACGGTTGGAGAATTTGGAAACATCTTGGGCATGTTTGAGCCAAGTGAGAAATTCCTGCCTTTTATCTTCTGAAATAAAAGGAGCTAAAGTCTGCAGATGATCTGTGACTTCTTTTAGAAACATCCCCATATAGAGACTATAGGAGTTGATTCTGGCAGCAAGCATATTGGCCTGGAAAATCCTTCGGCCAAAAGCATCTAGAGTCCTACATTCACGTCCTGGAGGGTTAGATGAGTGTCTCTTTGCACTCTTTATTTTCTTCATAGCAGACTCAACCACAATAGAGTGGTGAGGAAGCTGAGTCTTATGAAAACCAGGACAGGGAGGGAAACAGTACATGGTGTCCAACCTATGAGAATGAGGAGAGGTGGTGAGAGGAGTCTCCCACATGCCCAACATGAGATCATAAAGAATCTCATGAATAGGTAAGGTAGCTGCTTCCTTAGGAGCCTTAGGATATTGCAAAATATCTAATTGCTTGGCTCTAGGCTCTGACTCAGAGGCCACTGTAATAGAGAGGCCTCTAGCCACTTCCCTAATGAAGTCTTGAAAAGACAAGTCCTCTGGAGGAGACATTCTTCGTTTTGGAGAAGCAGACTCCTGAGGAAGTAGTACCAGTGCATCGACAGAAGCCTCCGACTCATCAGAGTCTTCGGAGGAATCGAAGTATCGCCTGTCTGGATGCTCCTGTAAAGCCCGATATGCGTACCAAGTGGGATCGACATCGGGAGTAAGCGGTACCGATGGGCATCATAGGACAGGGTACCGTTGCAGTCGACACCGAAGCCGATGTCGATGCAATCGGTACCGGCACCGGGAACGGTGCCGATGCCGGAGTCGGTACCGGCAACAGGGATTGTTGCGGTACCGAAGGCGTCGAAGCCTGCATGAACGCCGTAAGGGTGTGCTGCATGGATAGAATTTTCTGATCCATCGACGCCACCAAAGTCTGGATGTCAGTACCAGTGGAGGCCACCGGTACCCCAGAACACGGCAACAGGTGATCGGTTGAGGCCAAGCCATCGATGTCAACCTGTGACCCCATAGATAATGCTTTGGAAGCCGGATCTTCCCGCCGGGGTAATTTTGCCGGAGCGGAATCCTCGAGGACAGGCCCGGAGGCATCTCGATGCTTAGAGGGAGATTTGCCCTTCGAGGACCGGCTAGATTTATGTTTGGTTACCTGAGATCCATGGGAGGAAGAAGAAGAAGCCCTGGAAGACGTCGATGCCACCGAGGCTGCATCAGAGGGAAACAGGGTACTGAGCTTGGCTGCTCGGTTCTGCCGACCTCTTTTAGACATCATGGTGCAGGACACACAATCCGTGATGGAATGGTCAGGACCCAAACATTTTAGATACCAATCATGGGTGTCGGTGACAGAAATAGTACCGCCACATTTTGTGCACTTTTTAAACCCGGAAGCGGGAATCTCCATGAGGAGAAAATATTTAGGCCTAAGGCCCAAACTGAAAATGCACAGTTGAAGAAATAAAAGTTTTTGTTTTGTTTTTTTGAAGAAAGAAAGAAAAGAAAAGACCGGCGGTACCGGTCTGATGTCGAAGGCAGACGCGACACAGAAAAATAAAGAACTTCTTCTGCGGTGACAGGAACACGATCTTCTGGCTCCGCGGAAAAGAAGAACTGGAGAGAGGCGGTTGGGAAAGGCGGGAAGGCAGCGCGCAGGCACTGTGGGATGCTCCCAAAAGCTTTCTTACTGGACGCTAGGGAGCGTTCCCGCGCAGGCTCCGTCGGTACCGACGATACCCATATGTGAAGACTCATTCCTGCTTGTTCCTGGAGATAAAGAAACCTGCAGGAAGAAGGCCCTTAATTTTACAAGGTTAAGAGCATATCAGATATTAATTTTGATGAAGCCCTGTATAATTATATCGTAATTACCAAATGAAACGGCTCTACAGTCTTCTGCCTTACAACCAAACCAAGGTTATTACCAATTTGCTCTTGATATAAAGAAGTGATTTTCACGTACTCACATCTGCTCTCAGAAGTATGGAAAATGGTCCATAAAGTTCCTATTAGCACACAAAAGCAGCACCATCTGCTGGAGTCTTTCGAAGCTTGTTTGCAGTGCATCAGCAGAATGGCCAGTACAGACTCACCTCTGTCCTTCCCAATGGGCACAGAAGCACTAAGGGGCAAATAAGGTTTGCTCCAGTGAATATGCTGCATAAGATTCTCCCCACCGTAAAAGAAAATATAATAAAAAACGATCCACGCTGTCTGGTTTACACAGCACATGTTAATTATCTATACACACAGATTCCCCAAAACAGCTTCTTAAACAATACCACTGCTGAATTCATTAACAAAAAAGTTACACCAACAATTAAACAAACCTTATGACGTTTAGTGCAGCAAGTTAAACGCCTGGTGCCAGGTGTGATCGCTTCTCTTTGAACATTATTTAATTTGTTAAGCTGTGACTGCAGCACCATCTAGAGTTCTTTGTATGCAAAATCACAAGCCAGGCCTCCCAATCTTATTTAGGACACAGAATGCTAAAAAAATTAAATAATATGACCATAAATATATTTTAAAAGCATTGAAAAAATAGAAATATTGTATAAACTGAAATCTTTTATTTATTAAGATTTTAACCAAAATATATACATAATGTATATAACAAAAGCATAACCTGCTACCATTAGAAATTATACAAGATTTTTAAAACTATTTAAGTCCACAGTAATGAAAATATTTATGCTTCATTCTGTAGATTAAATTCAATTATTATTGTTCATACAAAATTCCACTACTCATCCTGAACTTTAGCTTCTTTTAAAGCAGATGAAAAAGAGAAACCTTGGTAGTTAGAAACAGAGAAAAATGACGACAGAAAAAGACATAAGATATGCCATACTGGGACAGACCAAGGTCCATCAAGCCCAGTATCCTGTTTCCAACAGTAGCCAATCTAGGTCATAGCAGTTTCCCCAAAAGACACAGGTTACACAACGCTTGTATTGGGTAAAGCACTGATATCCTGGGTACCTTTTAATAATGGTTTATGGACCTTTCCTCCAGGAACTTGTCCAAACCTTTTTTAAACCCAGCTACACTAACAGCCTTTGCTACACCCTCCGGTAACAAATTCCAGAGTTTGATCACACGTTGAGTGAAAAAATATTTTTTCTTATTTGTCTTAAATACTTTACCCTGTAGCTTCATTGCATGTCCCCTAGTCTTTCTATATTCTGATAATGTAAACAATCGATCTACGTTTACCCGTTCCACTCCATTCATTAATTTATAGACCTCTATCATATCTCCCCTCAGCCGTCTCTTTTCCAGGTTGAAGAACCCTAACCTTTTTAGCCTCTCTTCATAGGAGTATCCTTCCATCCCCTTTACTATTTTGGTGGCTCTTCTCTGTACCTTTTGTAATAGCGCTATATCCTTTTTAAGATACGGTGACCAGAATTGCATACAATATTCAAGGTGCGGTCGCACCATGGAACGATACAGAGGCATTATAATATCCTTTGTTTTATTTTCCATTCTTTTCCTTATGATACCCAGCATTCTATTTGCTCTCTTGGCCGCCGCTGCACACTGGGCGGAGAGTTTTAACATGTTATCCACGATGATGCCTAAATCTTTTTCCTGGGTGGTGGTTCCCAATGTGGAACCTTGTATCATGTAACCATAGTTTGTGGTGTTCTTTCCTAGGTGCATAACTTTGCACTTGTCCACATTAAATTCCATCTGCCATTTGGATGCCCAGTCTTCCAATTTATCAAGATTCTCTTGTAATTTTCCACAATCCTCTTGGGTTTTAACAACTTTAAATAGTTTTGTGCATCTGCAAATTTGATAACCTCACTCGTTATTCCCTTTTCCAGGTCATTTATGAATATGTCAAAAAGCAGCGGACCCAGCACAGATCCCTGGGGTACACCACTATTCACATTTTCCATTGGGAAAATTGGCCATTTAGCACTACCCTCTGCTTTCTATCTTTCAACCAGTTCATGATCCACAATAGTACACTGCCTCCTATCCCATGACTTTTTAGTTTTGGCAAAAGTCTCTGATGAGGGACATTGTCAAAGGCTTTCTGAAAGTCCAGATACACTATATCAACTGACTCACCTTTGTCTACCTGTTTATTCACACCTTCAAAAAAACATAACAGATTAGTAAGACAAGATCTTCCTTGTCTAAAGCCATGTTGGCTGTCTCCCATTAGGCCATGACTATCTACATGTTGAGTAATTTTGTTCTTTATGATGGTTTCTACCATTTTTCCCGGTACTGATGTCAGGCTCAACGATCTGTAGTTTCCCTGATCACCACTGGAACCCTTTTTAAAAATTTGCATTACATTGGCGATCCTCCAATCGTCAGGTATTACAGATGATTTTAATGATAGTTCACAGATTACTAACAGCAGGTCTGCAGTCTCATATTTCAGTTCTTTCAACACCCTTGGATGTATACCATCCGGTCCAGGTGATTTGCTATTCTTCAGTTTATCAAATAGTTGTATTACATCTTCCCGGTGTAGTGATATTTCTTTCAATTCTTTTGCAGTATCACCTTTAAATACCACTTCAGTTATGGGTAACATCCCTACATCTTCCTCAGTAAAGACCACATGGCCTATCCAGCCTGTCCTTCCATATCAACAACTACAACAGTCCCCTTTTTTCCTTTAGAGAGTCTCTGTGTTTGTCACATGCTTTTTTAAATTCAGATACTATCCTTATCTCCACCACCTACACTGGAAGACTATTCCACAGATCCACCACTCTTTCTGTAAAGAAATATTTCCGTGTATCATTCATGAATCTATCCCCTTTCACCCTCATCCCATGTCCCCTCCTAGCAGAACTTGCATCAATTGAAAGAGGCTCTCCCCCTGAGCATTTATGCCATGGAGGTATTAAAACGTCTCAATCATATCACCTCTATTCCACCTTTCCTCTAAGGTGTGCATATTAAGATCCTTAGGTCTGTCCTCATATGCTTTATAATGAAGACCAGTAACCATTTTAGTAGTCACTCTCTGTACTGACTTCATCCTGTTTATATCCTTTTGAAGGTGTGGTCTCCAGAATTGCACACAATACTCCAAATGAGGTCGCACCAAAGACTTATAAAGAGGCGCTATCACCTCCTTTTTTCTGCTAGCCATTTCTCTCCCTATGCACCCAAGCATCCTTCTAGCTTTTACTGTCGCCTTTTCTACCCCTTTATCTACTTTAAGATCATCAGACACCACCACACCGAGATCCCGCTCTTCTTTAGTAGACAAAGTACTTCAACCCCTATACTATATTGCTCCCTTGGACTGCTGCAGCCCAAATGCATGACCTTACATTTTTTAACATTAAATCCCAGCTGCCAAATTCTAGATCATTCTTAAAGCTTAGCTAGATCCCTCCCTCATGTCATCTACAGCTTCCTGGGTGTCTACTCTATTGCAGATTTTGGTATCATCCACAAAGAGGCAAACCTTACCCGACACCCTTCCGCTATATCACTAACAAAGATGTTAAAAAGAATTGGACCAAGGATAGATCCCTGGGGCACACCACTGGTAACTTCCTTCTCAGAGTGAGCTCCATTTACCTGTACCCTTTCTTGCCTCCCTCTCAATCAATTTCTAACCTAAGCAGTAACTTTAGGGTCATTCCCTAGGATGCTTAGTTTGTTTATAAGTCATCTGTGAGGAACAGTGTTCTTCAAAGAAGGTGAAGGAAATACACAAAGCCTTGCATTTTACAATTTTCTTTGTTCCGAATCTCTTAATATGGGCTGAATTATTTCACATAGGAAAAGAGTTGTTGCACCCCATCCTTTTTTCTAAACCAAATTCAACATTTCCGTAGGGGCCATAAATGTGTGAAAAACTCACTCTAAGACAATATCATAAAACCATTCTAGCATGTAAGGCAGCATGCCCTAGGAGGCCTCTCACACCCAGTATGTCCTTAGCATAATACACTGCTGTGGCATTTTACCATAACTATGTTTCTGCTTAAACAATCAGCCCGATGTAATAACATGTGCTATGGAGTTATTGCATGCCAACATGCATTAGTTGCATTGTATGAAATGGAACCTGCAATACATAGCATTTGCTGGCTCATAGCACTGTTATTGGGTCATCTATCCAAAAAACAACACATGTTTGTTTTATTTGGAAGAGAGGTGCTTTTAAAATTTCTTGCTCCAAGGGAGCTGGTGGACAGAGGGTTGGAAGCTTTTCAGACACACATCATTATGCTGTTGTATGATATTCACATAAAGCATTAGAAAAATGGAGAACACACACTTTTCTACACCATTGTGCTTTGATTGCCAATGCCACTGCCATGTTCCAGCCATCTGATCACAACTCTGTGTGCACACTTATAGCTCTCTCACACAACTATAATGCTCCATCACTAGTTATTTATTATTAGGCCACATGGGTGTCACTCCTGAATTCATCCATCAAAATTTTCACCTTCTGTCCAGAAATCTAAAACACTGACAGTCTGGCAGTGAAGGAGGTACAATAGGTTCATAATGTGGATGGGAGATGGCAAGAGACAGGATCTAGACTGTACAGCTGTGCAGGCCCTTCTCCGATGCTTGCTAATCTTAACAGGTTTGGACTTTCTCATGTCTTAAATATTTTCAAAAGGGACTGACAAAAGTAAATAAATGGGGGGGGGGGGGGGAACAGTTGACAACCATGCAAACACATGTAGCTAGCTGATCCTTCTATGATCACAACACACAGCTAGAAGTATAACAAAGCAATTTAGAATTCAGGTACTCAGGAACCATCTCATGCAAGGCCTTAAATACCATCAAGAGAACATTAAATTGGACCTAAAAAAAACTTACAGGGAACCAATAAAGCTTATGCAGTACCGGGGTGCATGGTCATATTTTGTAAGTCCTGCTATAAGCTCTGCATCGATGTTGTGTGCCAGATGAAGCTGTTGTACCTGCCTTTAGAAGCTCTGCATCGATGTTGTGTGCCAGATGAAGCTGTTGTACCTGCCTTCATCGATGTTGTGTGCCAGATGAAGCTGTTGTACCTGCCTTTGCAATAAGGCATTACAATAATCTAATCAAGGCATCGACAGAGCCCTGGTCACTTCCCCCAAATTGGCCTTGGGCAGCAAAGGATGCAGCTGTCAAATTTACAACAACAAAAGAAAAAGATACCTCACCAACTTGGACACATGAGCAACCATAGTATGTTTGATATTTCTTATGTTCGATTGTACATCAGAGAGAATGAAACAGATCTGTGATCAATAAATGTTGATAAATAAATAAATTTAAAAAAAATCATAAAACCACATTCCTGACACCTGCATAGCCCTATACAAGGGAGCTATGATGGCAATACGACCCTTTGCGTAAGCAGCCGGAAGGAAGGATATTTTACCATTTAGTTGGACAACCTCATCAACATGTGAGATCAAAGACCTAACGGACTTTAGGAATGCAATAAAAACCCATCTGTTCCTGGAATACTTCGGATCTACCCCAGATGATGATGTTTAACAGTAACAGCAAATGGACTATGAAACACAGCCAGAGTTCTTGTATATAGTTAGCAACTGACAAGTGCTTGTTTGACTCCAATGTAAACCATCCAAGTTGAATAGCCCTGTTTAATGTAAAGCTTGTTGCTATAACTGTTTCATTGTAAACCGCTTTGAATGTAAATGATAAGGCGGTATAGAAGACCTGTTAAATAAATAAATAAACCTGTTCTCTTCTATCCAGATATGAGGCAAACCACACAAGAACCTGGCCCCCCAACCCAATCATAGACAAATAATTCAACAGCTTCTCCTGACAAACAGTGTCACATGCTGCAGAGACATCTAACAATAACAGAAGACCCAGCTGATCCTTATCAAGCAGCTCATTGAGCTCATCAAGTGCTATAAGGAAAATCTTGGTGCTATTACAGCGCTGAAATCCAGCTTGCCTAATATTCAAGACATGATGATTCTCGAGAAAACCCAAAAGCTGGGTTGTCAGTTTTTTCCATTATCTTCCTCAAAATTGGCAAGTTTGAAAATGTTTGATAATTCTACATCTTATGAGCATCAGCAGACATTTCTTTCAGGACTGGGGTAATATATGCCTTTAAGGCAGAAGAGAAAGCAACTTCTCCAAGGGAGGAATTTAAATGACTAATTTTAGGACACCAAAACACCTGCAGTTAGAAAACAAGAATTCACAAGTACTTCCTACCACTGATCTTGTGAGGTCAGCAGCAGGCAGTTCTTGCCCACAAGTTTCAAAAGCATTTGTACCAGCTGGGACAGCATGCTAATGGAAGAGATGGTATAGTAGAGAGTTGAAGGGACAAGTCCAATGCAACAAGAGTAAGGGGCCACTTACTGGGGAAGGGGCTCATGCTCGTAGATGCCTTTAGAGTGGAAAGGTGACAGATTAAGGTGTAAATCCAACCCCACTTTATAAAGGAGTATGCAAGACCACCTTATTGTTGAAACATTTTGTAAAGGGCAAATTTACTAGAGCCTGGAACTTGCTAACTCTGTGTGCTGAAGTCACCACCACCAAAAACAAGACTTTCCAGGTCAAGAATCTCAGAGCACAGGTGCCCAGCAGCTTGAAGGGAGCTTTCATCAGCCAAGTTAAAACCACAGTGAGGTCCCAAGACACAGTGGAAAACTTTTTAAAAAGCAAGCCCAACATGAAGAGTACTAAAGGCTGTAAAGAAATGGGTTTCCCTTCTACATGATTGTGGTAAGTGCCAATTGCACTGAAGTGTACTGTTACGGAATGGGTCTTTAAGCCAGACTCGGACAAATGTATAAGGTATTCAAGCAGTTTTGTGTGGGATATGAGAAAGGGTCTAGGGCCTGACTCTCACACCAAATGGAAACTCTCCTCCACATGAAACCAGGTAAGGATGGAGGTGACACCAACTAGCAAGTTCATAAGAATAAAGTTATCCCCTCAACATCCAAGCTGAGAGGGCAAGGGACTTGATGAGGTGCAACAACATCGCCTGATCTTGCATGATTAGATATGGAGATTCACCTAAATGAATTTGGTCCCTGATGGAAAGCTCAAGAAGAGGAGGAAACTACGGTTGCCTGGGCCAATAAGGCGCTATGAATATCATTGTACCCCCATCATCACTGAGTTTCAGAAGTGTTTTTGCTATCAGATGGTCATGTTGAGAGGTGCACATACTGTGAAGTCCACATAGAGAGAAATCCCTGTTCCTACTGTTGACATGGCAGGTCCAGCAGTTAGTGTGCTTGGAGGCTGCATTAGCGTATACATTGGCAGCATGCACTGCCTGTGTCCGCATCAGTCCCCATTCATCTGTACCCTCATACCGGTATGTTCTCCATCATCTGCAGGCGAGTCCTCCGTTACAGGAGGACCACTCAGCCCAACAGAAGAGCAGCAGAGGCCTGAATCAACTTCCCCACCCACTTCATCGATATCATCATCTTCCTTACCCTCCAGCTCTATGGAAGTGGAAGTGGGACATGAGGAGGATGAGGAGGAAAAGGAGAATGATGGCCAGGATAACACCTCCCAGGCCATGGAGCAGGAAAAGGAAGATAAAAAGGAAGAGAGCACTGGCCGTTACCTCACCCAGTCCGTGGAGAAGGAGGAGGAAGAGGAAGGATGAGGACAATGGCTATGATGGCACCCCAGAGGAAGCAGCAGCTGTGGCAGAAGGACCAGTGGCCATGGACACTGGGGCAGAGGGGGGCCTGTGAAGGAGGCAACCGCCAACAATGGGCACCAGGACACAGGTGGGGCCTGGCTGATATCCCCATGGTGCTACCACAGCAGCAGGCCGTGCCACATTCCACAGCCCCATCCACATCCACTGTGGCAGCCCTACCCCATGAGTATGCATTCTCCCAGGACCTGCTGTTCCTCGTTCATGAAGTGCTTCTAGAACTGCAGGTTCTGAAGGACACCAACAGATATGTGGTTGGGGCTGTGGAGGTGGCAAGTGCCAAGATACAGACACTCACTGAAACCATCCGGTAGCACGGAGTCTGTACATTAGCTCTGTAGGGTGCATTCATCCCCATTATGGAATAATAAATCTCAAATGCACCCCATATAGGTCCCCCAAACCTCAAAGTGGAATGCAAAGGCAGGTGTGCCTAAGTAAATATATATCTGTTTTGTATGCTCATACTGCTAAAATTTTACATTTAAAAGTTGTATTTGTATGTTGTGTCCTTGTTTGCTGTTCCAGGATAAGGGGGTCCAGGGTACAATGGAAATGACATGCTGTCTGCCAACACCCTGCCCCTACATGCTCCCTCACATATGATGCAGATTTTTGCTAGGCCTAGTGTCTGGCCACATCCAACATATCCTGAGCTACTGATGTTTTTCCCATCAGAGGGGCACAGGAATGGCCAGAGGGAGACAACATGCTGCCATGTGCACACAGCAGCAATTGGGATGGTCCCTCGACACCTTGCAGTGATGCCCCCCTCCACACCCACAGTAGCAAGCCCCCCAAACCCACTGAGAAGATATATAGTCTCTCCTCCACAGGATGGGTATCTGCAGATGCCCAATTCACTGACACAGCACTCCAGACTGGCTCTGATGGTATGATAAATTGGGAGATATGGCACAATAGTGGCCAGATATGGGCAGTCTGCCACAATAGGCAAGATTTGCCATACTGAATCAGACCAAAGGTTCATCAAGCCCAGTATCCTATTGCCAACAGTGGCAAATCCAGGTCACAAGTATCTATACTTATTTATACTTTGTACACCGCTCTGATTTTGTTAAGGGTGGTTAATCAAGCCTCACAATAAAGATAAAGATAAAAAATAAAGATCTGACAGGATCCCAAACGGAAGACAGATTCCATGCTGTTATCCCAGGGATAAGCTGTGGATTTTCCCCAAGTCCACCTTACTGATGGTTTAAGGACTTTTCTTCCAGGAATTTGTACAACCCTTTTATAAACCCAGTTACACTAATAGCCTTTACCACATCCTTCAGCAATGAATTCCACAGCTTAATTATGCACTAAGTGAAAAAAATATTTTCAGTTGTGTTTTAAATGTACTACTTAGTAGCGTTATTTCTCTCTCTTTCTTTCTTTAAAAGCACCTATATACCACAAATTTGTTTATTTATTGAAAATTTTTATATCGCATTTTCCACTGATCAAATGCGGTTTACATTGAACAAAACACTGAATTGTACAGAACGGTACATATTCAATTACATAAAACATTTAATTATGTACAGTAATACATAAATACAGAATGAACAATTAACTGATTACATAGGATGGCAATAGGCAACTATACACAACTCTGTACAATGACCTTAACATGAGGGGGTCATACCAAATACATTATTTCAGTTCTGATTTATTTGGGATGAGCTAATGTTTGCATCGTTTTGTGGGTTGGTAGTACTAAGATCTTTATCTTCATTTATGTTTCCAAAGTGTAGGGTGAACAGGTGGGTTCTGAGTATTTTTCAGAATGTGGTGAGGTCGTCTATGGATCTTATACTAGCTAGGAGGTTGTTCCAATTACAGACCACCAGTCTGTATAAAGAGGTTAACAAATAAAACATTAATAAAATCATATAAACTATCCCTTACAACAGATCTGTCTAACTATCCAAAACTCCTGAATCCTCAAGGACAAGGCTGCACATCAAACGGGAGCTGGGCATTCCCTGATGATAGAAACATAAATAAATAACAATAAATGTTTCCTATATTGCCCCTTCCAGAGATCAGGGGCGGTTTAAAATTAACAAAAACAGAAACTTTTACATGGAACATGACGACAGAAAAAAGATCACATGGCCTATCTAGTCCTTCCATATCAACTACTACAATAGTCCCCTTTTTACCTTTAGAGATCCTCTGTGTTTGTCCCATGCTTCTTTGAATTCAGATACTGTCCTCATCTCTACCACCTCCACTGGAAGACTATTCCACAGATCCACCACTCTTTCCATAAAGAAATATTTACACATATCACTCCTGAATCTATCCCCTTTCACCCTCAATCCATGCCCCCTCGTAGCAGAGCTTGCTTTCACTCGAAAGAGGATATCCCTCCTGTGCATTTATGCCATGGAGGTATTTAAATGTCTCAATCATATCACCTCTATACTGCCTTTCCTCTAAGGTGTATATAATAAGATCCTTAAGTCTGTCCTCATATGCTTTATAATAAAGACCACTAACAATTTTAGTAGCCACCCTCTGTACGGACTCCAGCCTGTTTATATCCTTTTTGAAGGTGCGGTCTCCAGAACGGCACACAATACTCAAAATGAGGTCGCACCAAAGACTTATACAGAGGCACTATCACCTCCTTTCTTCTGCTGGCCATTCCTCTCCCTATGCACCCAAGCATTTTTCTAGTTTTTGCCATCGCCTTTTCTACCTGTTTAGGTACTTTGAGATCATCCAACACAATCACGCCTAAGTCCCACTCTTCTTTAGTGGCCGAAGTACTTCAACCCCTATACTATATTGCTCCCTTGGTTGCCGCAGCCCAAATGCATGACCTTGCATTTTTTAACATTAAATCTCAGCTGCCAAATTCTAGACCATTCTTCAAGCTTAGCTAGATCCCTCCACATGTTATCTATACCTTCCTGGGTGTCTACTCTACTGCAGATTTTGGTATCATCCGCAAAGAGGCAAACCTTAACCGACAGCCCTTCCGCTATATCACTAACAAAGATGTTAAAAAGAATCAGACCAAGGACAGATCTCTGGGGCACACCACTGGTAACCTCCTCCTCAGAGTGAGCTCCATTTACCCATTTCCTTTGTCGCCTCCCAATCAACCAATTTCTAACCCAAGCAGTAACTTTAGGGTCCATCCCTAGGATGCTCAGTTTGTTTATAAGTTGCCTGTGAGGAACGGTGTCAAAAGGCTTTACTGAAATCTAAATACACCACATCTAGGGCACTCCCTTGGTCCAACTCTCTGGTCACCCAGTCAAAGTAATCAATCAGATTTGTTCTGACAAGACCTGCCTCTAGTGAATTCATGCTGCCTCTGATCCTGTAATCCGCTGGAATGCAGAAACATCACTATTTTCTCTTTCAGCAGCATTTCCAATAATTCACCGAAGTTAAACTAAGCGGCCTGTAGTTTTCAACCACATCCTTACTTCCACTTTTGTGTAAAGGGACCACATGTGCCTCTCTCCAGTCCTTTGGCACCACTCCCAACTCCAACAAGGCATTGAAAAGGTCAGTCAGTGGAACTGCTAGAACGTCCCCAAGTTCCTTCAGTATTCTAGGTTGTATCCTATCCGGTCCCAATGCTTTGTCTACTTTAAGTTTAGCTAGTTTCTCACAAACACAGTCTTCTGAAAATTGTTCAAGATGCCCCCTCGCTTCTGTTCCTGTTTGTGGGTGTTTTCTGAGGGCCTGTGAAATATTTGTTAAGCAATTCTGCTTTATCCTCATCAGCTTCTACATATTCCTCCCCTTCACCCTTGAGTTTGACATTATCACTTTTGCCCTTCCTCTTCTCACTAACATATCTGAAAAATGTCTTATCCCCCCATTTAGGTTAAATTAGACTTACCTGCTAATTGTTGTTCCTTAAGGCACTCCAGTCTAGTCCCGAACATCTGGGGTTTAAGCACCTCCTCCCACAGCTTGGAGACTGAGCACGTCACCTTTTTTGGTGACACCAGTATATGCCCACATAGTTCAGTAACCTATTGATAAAGCAGACTCACCAGAGCAATAAGTAAGTAGATATGGTTAACATAAACTTTATATAACTGTTCAACTAAATAACTGCATAACTCTACAGAAATCGGTACCCGGCCATTGTCCCAGGAAACTTCTTTTTTTTTTTTTTTTTTATAATTTCCTACTTAGGCTTGCGCCCCCCTTTCTGACCAACCCTTTAGTAGGTACTGCAAACCTTGCCCATCCATTTCACTCCCTGTCCTCCCATCAAAGACCGCAGCCAATTCAGCTGCTCCCGCAGCCAAATAATAAATCCTACCGTACTTCAGGCTACTGTCCCATATACAACAGCAGGGAGGGATACGGGACTAGATTGGAGTTCCTTAAGGAACAACAATTAGCAGGTAAGTCTAATTTAACCTTCCTTAGTGTCCCTCCAGTCTAGTCCCGAACATCTGGGGATGTAACCGAGCAGTAACAACAATCAACGGGAGGGACCTGTTAGACCAGCCTGAAGTACTGCCGATCCAAACCTAGCGTCCCCCTCCGCTTGCACATCAATGCGGTAGTGCCTGACAAATGATGACAACGATGACCATGTCGCCGCCTTACAAATCTCAACTGCTGGCACTAAGCTGAACTCTGCTCAGGAAGCCGTCTGTGCCCTGGTCGAATGGGCCCGTAAGCCCTTTGGAACTGTCTTGCCCTTTAAGATATACGCCGACGCAATAGCCTCCTTAAGCCACCTTTCAATAGAGGACTTTGACGCCGACTCCCCTTGCTTCGGCCCTCCAAACAAGAAAAACAATCTATCTGTCTTGCGGAAGACAGCCATTCTCTTCAAATATGCCTTTTAACACCTGACTAACATCCAAACGATGCAATCGACCTTTGGACGTATCCTTGGCACACTTCTGGAATACAGGTAAAGACACCACCTGATTCACATGAAACACTGACACTACCTTAGGTAAGAAAGAAGGAACTGTTCTCAATACCACCTTCTTTTCATAGAAGGACAAAAAAGGCTCTCGACACGACAAAGCCTGCAACTCCGAGATTCTCTTTGCCAAAGAAATAGCAACCAAAAACACCACTTTCAGTGTAAGATCCTTTAACGTCACTCTGGCCAACGGCTCAAAAGGTTCCCATACCAAAGAGTCCAACACCAAGTTGAGATCCCAGGTCGGTACTGGAGTCCTGCATGGCGGGCTCAAAAGGGTCGTAACCCTTAAGAACCTTCTAACATCCGGATGAGACCCAAGCATCTTCCCCTGCACTCTCCTGCGATAACAAGTGCTGCTAAGTGGACTCGCAGAGACGCTGCCGCCAGACCTTTATCAAACCCATCCTGTAGAAAGGCCAGAATTTGCGATATAGCGGCTCTCAATGCCTGAACTCGCCTATTGGTGCACCATGACTCTAACAACCACCAAATCCAAATATATGCCATTGAGGTAGATCTACGCCTAGATCGCAACAAGGTAGAAATGACTGCTGATGAGTAACCCCTTGCCGTCAACCTTGCCCTTTCAAGAACCAAGTCGTAAGTGAGAACCGATCCACCTGAGGCATATGCAACAGGCCCTGCATTTGGAGATCCTTCCTGGCCGGCAGCTTCCACGGCGACTCCACCAGAAGCCGCACTAGATTGGCCAAGAAGATCATGGTATGCCGATCTGGCGCAATTAAGATCACTTGACCCATGTGTCTCTCTATGCGCTGCAGAACGCGACCTATACCCACACTGGAAAACACATATAGCAGCTGATCCTCCGGCCACCTCTGAATCAGAGCGTCTAGGCCTTCGGACATCCTTTTTCTTCTTCTGCTGTAAAACCTTCCTACCTTTGCCGACTCGAATGTCGCCATCAGATCCATTACCGGAGACCCCTCACACTGAACTAGAAAACTGAACACCTCCGGATGAAGAACCCACTCCCCTGGTTCCATCTTGACGCGGCTCAAAAGGTTGGCTGTGACATTGTCCACTCCTGCTACATGCGCTGCCGATAGTGCCTCCAGATGCAGTTCAGCCCAACCGAGGAGCTCCTCCGCCTCCTCTTCGAGAGCCACACTACTGGTGCCTCCTTGCTGATTGATATAGGCCACCGCTGTGGCGTTGTCTGACAGCACTCTGATTGCTTTCCCACGTACCAACTGCCGGAAAGCTCTTAGCGTTACAGTTAGCGCCCTTAATTCCAACCGGTTGACTGACCACCTCCTTTCTTGGTCAGACCACTGGCCTTGGGCAAACTGCCACTCAAAGTGTGCCCCCCAGCCAAACAGACTTACATCTGTCGTCAGCGGCCGCCAATCCGGCGTTTCCAATGGCATTCCTTTCTCTAGACCTCCCGGAGCTAGCCACCACTACAGTGACTGTCTCGTCCTCAATGGACAGACCAGCTTTTGGGACAACTGATCTGACTGATGCAACCATCTCCTGAGGAGAGCTCTCTGCAACGGCCTCATATTTATTTATTTTATTTTTATTTATTTAACATCTCTTATATACCGCGCTATTAAAATCAGTGCGGTGTACAATGAACAAAATATACTGCAATGTGTACAGGTAACATCGAGTTTACAGAGAACAAGGGAATATATAACATGGAATAACAGGGATAACTATGTACAATCAACATTATACTATGAATATGCTTTTATTATATATAACTATGTACAATCAACATTATACTATGAATGTGCTTTTATTATATACCATATTTAAACTCGAGTGGATATTGTACGTGAATTCATGGGTGGCATGGGTCAGTAGAAGTAAAGTGAAATATCGTGGGAACTAACCATTTTCTGATTGGATAAAGGTGTTAAAGTGTTTGGTGTGGGTGGGAGGCCTGTTGGCTGTGTGAGTGTCTGTGGTCACTTCTGGGTAGTATTTTGTGAATAAGTGATGCTTTACAGCTTTGCGGAATTGTAATAGGCTTTTGATGCCGCGGATTTCATGGGGAAGTATATTCCAGTTCCTGGGTGCGAATATTGAAAAAAGCTCAGTTTGATGTAGCTTTAGTACATGATGTCATCATCTTGGGAACTATTAAGGTGTTCATAGTTGTAGTCCTTCTGTTTCTATTTTCAGGGGTGTTATGGATTAGTTTTCTGATTGGTGTTGGTGGGTAGATATTCATGGCTTTGAAGGTCAAGACTAGTGACTTATATGAGAGTCTGGCTTGTAGAGGTAGCCAGTGTAGGTCTTTCATGATAGGCGTTATATGAGCAGACCTTGGTGATCCAGAGAGGACTCTTGCAGCTGTATTCATAGCCAGACGAAGTGGATTTAATGTTGATTGAGAGAGCCCATGGAGGATGATGTTTGCAAAATCTAGATGTGGGAGGACTAGTGCCTGGAAGGTTGATCGGAAATCAGTATAGTCCAGTAGTGGACGGAGGTGGCGTAGTGTTCTGATCTTGTGATATATATTCTTTGTCACATTCTTCACATGCATTGTCATATCCAGGTGTTGATCTAATGTTATGCCGAGGTATCGGATCGTGGGTTTGGACGTCAGTTCTATGTTGTTGATCAGCAACGCCGGAGGAGGTACGAACTTAAGATTCCTTGTGACAAATAGGACATCAGTTTTGCTATGATTTATTCTTAGGTTTTGAGTCAGCAGCCATTCAGCTACTGCTCCAAAGCAGTTGATTATTGGAGTATACACTGGTTGGTCAGTTTTGAACGGCATGTATATGAGGATGTCATCAGCGTATGCCAGGCATTGTACGTTGAAGGATCTGATCAATTCACATATCGGCTGCATATAAACATTGAACATTAACGCCGATAGTGAAGATCCTTGTGGTACCCCTTGAGACTGTAGGAATGGTTCTGAGGATTCCTGGCCTGTTTTAACTTGTTGCCACCTATTGGAAAGGTAGGATCTACACCATTCTAGTGCTGTGCTTCGAATCCCCTTTTCTCTCAGGCGTTGCAGTAGTATATCGTGGTTCACAGAATCGAATGCGGCGGAAATGTCTAAAAAGATGAGAATAAATCCTTGTTTGATGTTGTTTAATCCTGTGATCAGATCGTTGAATAGGGTTGTAAGGATTGTGTCGACTCCATGTGCTTCTCTGAATCCATGCTGTGATTTGTCTAGTGGTGCTTCTGTGTCAATATGATGCTGGAGTTGTTGTTGGGCAGCTTTCTCGATGATTTTTGCAAGCTGGGGGATGCTTGAGATTGGCCTAAATGATTCAGCTTTGGATGGATCAAGCTTACTGTTTTTTAGTAGAGGCTTGATAGAGGTGTGTTTAAGACTCTGGGGGAATGAGCCTGTTAGAAAGGACTGGTTCAGTATTTTGCATAGGATTTGGCTTAGATCATGTCGCAGGTCTTTGATCCAGTTGGCTGGGCAAGGGTCGTTAGGTGCCGTGCTAGGATTGATGGAGGCGACAATTTTCTCAATTTCATTAGATGATATAGTATTGAAGTTGCAAAATGGAGTTATTTGAGATGCCTTAGATGATATAATGGGGTCGATGGTATTTATGCTTGTGCTGGTTTTAATCATTTTTGATTGCAGGTAGATTGCGTAGTCCTGTGGTCGAGGCATTGCAGGTTGGGCTGAAACTGGCTCTCTTGTTATGGATTTTACTAAGTTGAATAGAGCATGAGGTTTATTGATGGAGCGTTTCAGTAGGTTTGTGTGGTATAGCTTCTTACTCAGTGTTACCTTCTCACGGTGGGTAGCTAGGTGTGTATTGTATGTTTCAAGGGCTTCTGGTGAGTGGGTTTGGCGCCACTGTCTTTCAAGTTTGCGTAGGTGGGTGAGAGATGTACGAAGGTCAGTAGAGAACCAAGGTGCGTGTTCTCGTTTTCTTATTTTCTTATCCTTGTGCTCTGGACATGAGGCGGCTCTGAGGTTCTCATCCCATTTGGCTACCAGGTCATCTAGCTTGAGGGAGGTGTCTGTCAAGAGTGGTTGGAGGTTATCTAGGACCTTGTCACGGTTGAGAGGTTGAAAACGGACTGCGTGGGTTCCGGGTGGGTTAGATGGTATTTGACTCACGTGAGTGGTATGGGTGGGTATATTGAATTGGATAAGGTTGTGATCGGACCATGGTACTGGTATAACCGATAGTTCAAGGGCTTGGTGTGTTAAGGTGTTGGAATGGGGTGCGAAGATGAGGTCTAGTTTACCTCCTTTAGTGTGGGTGGGAGAATCAACATATTGTTTGTAGCCTAGATCCCCTAGTGCGTCTAGAAATGCTTCAGAGTGGCTGTCATGGAGAGATGGGAGGTTGAAATCACCAACTACCCAATTTGGAGAGCGTGAGGTGGATGTTGCGCATGCAAGCTCGATTATTGTTGGAAGGTCATCTGGTGATGGGGAGGGTGCTCGATAAAGCAGGTTGATTGAGCAGAGTTCATTAGATATAGTGAGGGAGTCAAGGTGGGTTGAGCTGGAGGAGTTGCATAGTTTGAAATTAAGATCTGTTTTGGCGAGTATGAGCGTTCCGCCTCCTTTTTGAGTGGATCTGTGGCTTGTGTAGAGGTCAAATCCAGGAGGTAGCATCTGATTCAGGAGGATGTTGTCGCAATCAGATAGCCATGATTCCGTGACCATCAGGATGTCAAGCTTGTATTGAGGAATCAAGTCCATGACTGCAGGCCATTTTGATCGAATGGATCTGGCGTTTATCAATGCACATTTTAGGAGGCGTTGTCGATGGAGTTTCTCATATTGTGCTTTGTTGATGATTTGAAGGGGAATGTTAAGTAGATGGGAGTGGGATGTGTGGTTGCGTTTTGCAGTTGTGTGGTGGGGGAATTCAAACCATCTCCTTCCATATGTATGAAGTATTGGTATGTATCTAGTATCGTGGTTGAGGGCGTTTATGATGCGGGGGAGCTCTGGCCCACTGTACCACCTCAAGCGTAGCTGCCATTGTTCCCAAGAGCTGTAAGTAATGCCACGCCTAAGGAGCCCTTTTTTCTAAGAAACCTCGCACTAGCTGCCTGAGCCCTTGGACCCTGGAATGCGGAACACACACTCGGCCGCTCCTTGTGTCGAAACGGGCCCCTAGGTATTCCAACTCCTGAGACGAGACCAACTTGCTCTTTGCTACATTCACTACCCACCCTAAACTCTGCAGAAACTGCACCACTCAGCGGGCAGCTGCCTTGCTTTCGCTCCTTGACTTCGCTCACTTGAATTAACCAATCGTCCAGGTAAGGGTGCACCTGTACTCCTTCTCTGCGCAATGCCGCTGCTACCACCACCATTACCTTGGTGAAGGTTGTGATAAGGAAGCTTATCAAAGCTCAGGAAGTAATGACAAAAGAGGAGAGTTTACTCTGATCAAGGGACCTGTGCTGGCAGGTTATAGAAATAAGACAGCTTGTTTCCCTAAAAGACTACATGTTCCAGAATGCACCTGTATGCAGAAAGTCCCTAGGGGAGCTAGAGTGGAAAAGCATGAGTCTAATCAGAGAAAGCATTATGTCATCCCTAATCAAACAGCCTCTAGAAGAAAGCTTAATCCAAAACACCTGAAGAGTGCAAGGGAGGAGTTGCAATCTAAGCCCTTTAAAACTAGAGGGGAATCTTCAGGAAGACAGAGAGAGAGGGAGAAGGGGAATCAGAAGGAGAATGAGAACTAGAACAGAAGGAAGAACAACTGGAACCTGAAGGAACAAGGACAAGGAAGTAGATGGTCCAAGAGAGGAGCTCAGAGAAGTACCTATGCTTGGAGAGATACCTGGGGGAAAGGTTCAGAGGACTGGAGAAAGCCAGAGGTCTGTAGATCCACAGCCAGGGACCCTCAAGCAACACCTAGGAAGAGGTCTGTTGCAGCTAAGGAGGAAAGGAACCCAAATACCTCTTGGAGGATGTCTGGAGAAAAAATCCTGAGGTCCAGAGATACCAACTGGAGGACAAGACACAGAAGCTCTATTGCATACTGGCCAGAATACCAGAAGAAGCAGCCTGACGCTTGCCTGGATTCAGGTAGGAACTGTGAACGTTTCTCTAGCTTTGAGCAGTGCAAACAGCAGGGAAACAGTTTCTCTCCGTGTAGAGGTCAGTTCCTAAAGCCCTCTGAGTCAGACGGAGAAACTGAATCTATGCAATTTCAAGAGCAAGGTTTAATATCTGATACAGAGGATGATTATATGGACTGTTCTTTGAGTAGGTTGTTATTTTAGGAAAATCCTAAATATCAGAGCAAACATCAAAAGGAAACATTCTAAATATTGGCTTCCCATAAAGTTTTGTTGAAAAGAAAAAGCTTTTGAAAGTTTTGCACGTGTGCTGAAATCAAGCTACTGATTGCAGTTAATTGTCACCTGCTGGTAGAGGAGAGCCGTGCACACGTGGGTTTTAAAAGTTCTTTTCTGTATGGAGAAAGTGAGCTATGTTTTTGTAAGAAGAAGTTTTCCTCTATGATTTGTTTCATCTCAGCACTGCTAAGGAGTTTATTAGCAGTGGCTGTAAGAAAGCATTTCTGTTCCATATAGGACTTTGATTCTTATTTGCAAAAGATTTTCAGTTGCCTTATTTTGTGTTGAATAAACCCTGGAGAACTTATCTGGATGGTGTTACCAAGCATATCTGTGTGTGGGATATTCACCCCATAAATAAATTCTAATTTTGCCTTACACTCGACCAACTACAAGAGTCTTTTTTATTTTTAAAAAGGCAAGCTTTGTGTGAATGGACTTCAATAACCACAATCCTTTGCAAGACAGTTAATTTGCATACTTGCCAAGATGGTGGTACCTTCATAACAAGCACCCCCTTTTACAAGGTGCACGGTGCTGTCGCCAGGCTGAACGGCAAAGCCTGAAACTGAAAATGCCCCATGGGAACTGCAAACCGAAGGTATTGCTGATGCTCCAACCGAATTGGGATATGCAGATACGCTTCTGAGAGGTCCAAAGAAGTGAGAAACTCTCCCTGTCGGACCGCAACTATGACCAATCTCAATGTTTCCATGCGAAAGTGCGACACTCTGAGACACTTGTTTACCCCCTTGAGGTCCAGAATTGGTCTTAAGGACCCATCCTTTTTTGGTACTACAAAATATATTGAGTATCGACTGTATCCGCACTGGTCTGCCGGCACGGGCCTCACCGCCTTGAGAGCTATTAGCCTTTCCAGAGTCCGCTGCACCGCTCGTCGTCTGGAAATTATCCTGCATGGAGATTGCACAAAGGCATCGAACACTGGACGCTGGAGCTCGAGGGCATAGCCCTTCTGAATGACCTCCAACATCCACTGATCGGACATAATTTGGGCCCAGGCCGGATAAAAAACACCTCAGTCGACCTCCTATGGGTTCCAATCCTACCTGGACCCACCTCGCTTCATTGTGACTTCTTGAAGTTCGAGGAAGAGGAGGCTCCAAAACCTCTACCTGCTCCTCTGAACCCTCAAAACCCCTGGGACCTATATTGAAAAAGTCTCCTTTGAAACTGACCGTACAGTGATGGACGAAATCTCCGAAACTCCCTTTGCTGGCTCATGGAGGGAGCTTCGGCTTATCCTCTGGCAACCGTCCACCTTTGGACTCTCCGAGGTCCTTAACCAACTTATCTAAATCCTCTCCGAAAAGGAGTTTACCCCAGAAGGAGAGTTTAGCTAGCCGTGCCTTAGAAGCAGCATCCGCCACCCAGTTACGGAGCCAGAGGTATCTGCGTGCCGCTACCTCAGACACCATACTTTGACAGCCCACGAATCAGATCATACTGAATATCTGCCAAATAAGCTGCTCCCGAATCCATACGGGCCGGCTTCTCGCTCGTCTCTTCCTCCCGGTTCCCTTTCATCTTTTGGGACCATCGCAGGCACGCTCTTGCCATCCATGCTCCACAAACGGCCGCATGCATAGAAATGGCATTGACATCAAAGACTTGTTTCAACAAAGTATCTAATCTCCTATCCTGGGCATCCTTAAAAGCGGCACTGCCTTCCACCGGGATAGTCGTTTTCTTAGTAACTGCTGATACCACTGCATCTACCTTAGGAGATTGGAAAAGCTCCTTATCCGGGTCCTGCAATGGGTAAAGACGTGCCATTACTCTAGAACCTTTCATTCCTACCTCCAGCGCGTCCCATTCTTCCTGAATCATTTCCTTAAACACTCTATAGACTGGGAAGGCTCTCTGGGACTTCCGAACTGCCTGTAACAAAGGATCCTCCAACGAGGAATCCCCCATTTGCTCCGTTGTCGCATGTTTAATGCTTTCAAAATTTTGGAGATAAGAGCCGCAAGTTCTTCACGCCTAAACACCCTGACCACTCTTGCCTGGTTCTCATGCTCCGCTATCTTGCCTTCCACCAGCTCTACATCAGGCTCCGAGTCATCTAAATCCTCCGATTGATCGTCAGAGACCACCATCTCCACCTTGTCTTTCCCTAACTTAGGCTTTTTACAAGGTACGCTGTCCGCTACTCCATCCAGGGGAGCCTCAGAGCGCTTCAGACCTAACACTCCCTCTGTTTCAGCAGATCCTCTTCTCCCCCCAAGCGCCTGCTGTAACAGTGCGATAAAATCATGAGAGAATATTGCTGCCAGTCCCCCCTGTAACAAAGGTTGGGAAGTGGTGGCTTCTGGCGCCGAGGAAGGACCCGGCGCTGGTTCTGGAGGTGGCGCAGCCGGGAAAAGGGGCTCAGGAGAGCCCAAAGCCTCCCCCCCGATGAGCTTCACCTTCCACCTCTGTGCCGCAGTCTCCTGTGCACAGCTCCTGCACACACCATCCTCCGAGACCGATCCACTCCTAGCCCCACACAAACATTGAGGCCTAGAGGGCATAATGCTTTCAGTCAGGGACCTAAAGTGACCTACAGCGCAGCCAAAAAACAAAATAATCCTGATTCTTATATATATCCTTTTCTTTTTTCAATCTACTTGTGAAAAAAACCACAGCAACAGACTGCCTTTGAAACTAATACTAAAACTAAAAACTAAACTAGAAACTAAGGCCTGCGCCGGGAACGGCAGAAAAAATGACCCCTGTGCTGTTTCCTGTGCTAACTCTGCGTGTCCCAGGCCTGTCGGCGCGTTCCTGCCTGCGCTCTCAATTCAGAGGCGCCATGTGGCCTATGCGTCTGCTCTCCCGTTCGCCCCAGCTGTGAGGGGAGCCACCCGGCATCCACCCGCACTCAGTCCCTCTCACCTCAGACTTTGCCAGCGACAAGAAGACATCCGCTCAGGTACCTGCACTGCCCGGACCGTAGTCGCAGCAGCGGGAGAAAGACCGCTGAAATTTCCACGCTGCTCTGAATGCTGTCAGCGTCGTAGCTGCCCTCCATGCTCCTCACCCGTAGTGCGGGTTCGGGAAACGGAGGCCCCTGCAACCTCTCCCACACGCTTCCCTGCACCTCAGTACTTCCAGGGAGGGGTGAGGGAGGGGGGGGACAGCCGCAGCCTACAGAAAATTCAAAAGCCCTTGTGAGAACAAATTTGACTTTAAAATTTACTTAAAGGGATATACCCTTTTTTTTTTTTTTTTGCTTAGACGAATGTCCCAACTATCTAAATATTACCCTACCCTAAAAACTTCCTTAATCTGAACCTCTAGGCTCATGCCTCTCCAGCTGCTTGGATACTGAGAATACTGAACTATGTGGGCAGTCCCTGGACTATTTATACTGGTGTCACTAAAAAAGGTGACCTGCTCAGTCTCCAAGCTGCGAGAGGAGGTGCTTAAACCCCAGATGTTCGGGACTAGACTGGAGGGACGCTAAGGAAATTGCATTGGCTATTTCTTGCTTTTCTGAAATCTTTGCTTTCCTGACTACTTTGCTAGCTTCTCTAGGCTTTTCCAAATACAGATGCCTGTCTTCCTCTCTCCGTTATCCCTTGTATTTCATGAAGGCCTCCCTCTTTTTCTTAACTTTTTCAGCTACTTCTTTTGAAAACCATAGCGGTCTCCTTTTCCTTTTAGCTTTATTTACCATTTTAACAAAAAGGTTGGTTGCCCTTAAAATATCCCCTTTCAGTTTTGCCCACTGGTTTTCTACATCCCCCAGCTGTTCCTATCCTGCTAACATTCCCTGCGGAACTGGCCCATCATGGCAAAGTTAGTTTTCCTAAATTCTAAGACCTCTGCTTTTGAATGGATTTTAACAGTCCTAATACTGAACCACACCATCTGGTGATCACTGGATGCAAAATGATCTCCCACTATAACATCAGAAACACTTTCACCATTGGTAAGCACTAAGTCCAGTATGGCCTCTTCATGTGTGGGTTCTGTTACCAGTTGCCTGAATAGTTCTCCCTGTAGAGAGTCCAGGATCTCCTTACTTCTAGATGATATTGCAGCAGGAATGTGCCAATCAACATCTGGCATATTGAAATCCCCTTTCTTAGCAATGCTGCATGTGTCTTCAATTAACTTTCCAACCACCTCTTCCTCCTGTGAGGGAGGTCTGCATATCACACCAATGCAAATAGATTTCTCTTTCCCCCTTTCTAGTTTAACCCACAGTGCCTCCTATTTCCCTTTTAAGCTCTGTAGTTCCAAAGCTTTAATATTATTTTTTTTACATATAGTGCCACTCCTCCTCCCCTTCTTCCTACCCTGTCCTTTCTGAATAAAGTATAGCCTGGTATAGTTACATCCCAGTCATGGTTTTCTATGAACCATGTTTCTGTAACTGCCACTAAATCCAAGTCAGCCTCTCCCAGTAAAGCTTCAAAATCTGTGATTTTATTTCCTATGCTACAGGCATTTATACTGGGAGGAGTGGTCTAGTGGTTAGGACAAGGTACTTCAGGCCGGAGGGCCGGGGGTTCAAGTCCCACCTGGGGACAGCAATCTCAGGCCGGAGGGACTGGGATTTCTAGTCCTATAGCCACTCCTTGTGGTCTTGGGCAAGCCACTTAACCCTCCATTGCCCATGTTCCCTGTAAGTATTAGCGTATGTGTCTCATATCCCCTTGTATTAAATGTATTCCCCAATTGACCGCTTTGACCCGGTGAAAAGTGGGATATAAATACAGCTAAATAAATAAATACACATTTCTTTCCATTTGTTGTTCCTTCTACCCATTTCCATAAAGGTATTAAAGGTTTCACTTACCTGGGGGCTTTCTTCATCCATCCCCAACAAATCTAGTTTAAATCCCTCTTCAGTTGATTAGTCAGTCTGCTACTGAAGACATGTCAACCTTTCTTGGACAGATGGATGCCATCTCTGCTCTGCAACTGTTGGAACAGCATCCCATGGTCCAGGAAACCAAAACGCTCTCGATAACGCCATCCACGCAGCCATGCATTCATCTCCAAAATGTGAGCTTCTCTGCCTTGGCCTTTACCCTCAACAAGGCGGATTGAAGAGAACACCACCTGCACCCCTATCTGCTTCACCCTCTGTCCCAGAGCCATGAAGTCACTTTTGATACGCTCAGAGGGATACCTGGCAGTATAATTTGTGCAGACATGGATTAGCAACATTGGGTAACAGTCAGTGGGCTTGATGAGTCTCAGCAAACTCTCCATAACATCTCAGATTTTGGCACCTGGCAGACAGCATACCTCTCTGGACATCAAGTCTGGTCAGCAGATGGACGCCTCAGTATCCCCTCAGAAGAGAGTCAACAACCACCATTACCCTTCGCTTCCTTATGGTCACCGATTCTGCAGCTTTGGGGTGCTCGAGCTCTGATTCTTCCCTTTCCAGGGATGCTTTCACCTCCTCCACTTCCAGGGCTGCATAATGGTCCTTCAATTCAAGGGCTGGAGAAGTTGAATTGGTGATTCTGCAGGCCCTGGTGACTTGTGTCCAACCTTCATCATTCTGTAGGCACCCATCTTCTCCTCTGCTGGAGAGTTTGGATGTTGCAAGAAGCATCTCAGTGATGAAGTTGACCTGAATCCTAAGCAGCTGCATGGGAACTCTCACCAACCGCTTGACTAGAAGGGTAATCTATGGACAGCCTGAAGCCAAATCCACTAAGAACCCGGTCAATGAGTTCCAAGGACAAGGCAGACTGATGCAGACTGCCCCAGACCCTAGTTTCACTTGACTTCTCTTCTGCTTTTTATTTAGTCAACCATCAATTTCTTCTTCATAGATATCATGCTATTGGTCTCAGAAGCACTGTACTCCAGTGGTTCTCTTCCTATCATTAACACTCATTCCAGGTTTCCTCCGATTCTAGACTCTCCCTTTCCTTCCCCTCTCATCTCTGGTTTTCTTCAGGGGTTTCTTATTGTCCCCACTCTCTTCAATGTCTTTCTGGCCCCCCTGTCTATGATCATCCAGTCCTTGGGTTGCACTCCGTATCTATATGCAGATGATATTCAGATTCGCACCTACTATTTAACATCTCGCCTTTATAACACTGTGTCCAGGCTGTTGACTGCTAGCTTCGGGATTACCGCCTTTTCTCAATGTTAGCAAATGTCAGTCTGTTTCCCTCCCCCTCCCGCATTAATGTTTCTATGCTTATCAGAGAGGTGCTCTTCAAAACTGGCTCAAAGCTCCTGAGGCCTATGGTCACCAGAGGCCTATGTAAGCAGTTTGTGAACTTCCTCACAAACAGTTGACCTGTTGTTGTTGTTGTTGTTGTTAAGTGCCATTGAGTCGGTGTCGACTCATGGCGACCCTCTGGATAGTTGTCCTAAATTGTGTTCGGTCTTCAGTCAGGCGGCTCATTGTTGACAGATCGGTACCCGTAGTTGCTGTTATTGTATCGATCCATCTCATTGCTGGCCTTCCTCTTTTGCGTTGACCTTCTATCGTGCCAAGAATGATGTGTCCAAAGTATGAAAGTCAAAGTCTTGTCATCTGAGCTTCTAAAGAAAGCTTAGGTTTGATCTCCTCTAGTACTGACTGGTTTGTTCTTCGGGCAGTCCATGGTATACACAGTATTTGCCACCAGCACCATAATTCAAAGGCATCAGTTTTCTTCCTGTCTATCTTTTTCACTGTCCAGCCTTCACATCCATATGATGTTATTGAAAATACCATGGCTTGAACAAGTCAAATCTTTGAAACCTTTATGGACCTTTCCTCCAGGAACTTGTCCAAACCTTTTTTAAACCCAGCTCTGGGTATAAAAAAGGTTTGGACAAGTTCCTGGAAGAAAGGTCCATAAACCATTATTAAAAAAGGACCCAGGATATCAATGCTTGACCTAATACAAGCATTGTGGAACCTGTGTCTTTTGGGGAAACTGCTAGGTATCTGTTTAAATAGATCTTTGCCCCAGCAGAAGCAGGCAAGGGAAAAACACTAAATCCAAGGCCAAAGAAACCAGGAGGGGAGGGGGAAATGGGGAAAAAAGTAAGGTAGAGGATATTAATTGGACCCCCTAAAAGCCCTTACTATCACCTCCATCCAGGAATCACCCTGCCACAGACAACACGGACTCCCTGCCTGGCTGAATAAGAGTTAGTAATAAGGAACTGGAGCTTGATCCGAGGACCACACACCTCGGTCTATGCCCTAATGAGCCAGGCCAAAGGACAGGAATCCTGCTGTATCGGTCCAGGCTATAATCATTTGCTGGAGACAGAGTACTAGCAAGTTGCAGCACTGCACCTCTCATTAAACTGGTGATGACATCACTGGAAATCCAGGTTCTCTGCCTCCATCTGCTACTTGAGGAGTACAACCACTTGTCTGGACTGGCCTAGAAGAAAGATAAGGAAACCAACTTTTACCAAGAAGGTCTAGGTGATTTTGAAAGACAATTACAGAAAATACTGAGAAACTTGAAGAATAATTGCCTCCGTTTGTCTATGATACTAAAATATATCGCAGGGCAGACATTCTAGAAGAAATGGAAAAAAAAGGCGCCTTAAAAATAGAGGAAGAAAGGTCAAGACTTTGAAAATAGATTTTGATGCAAAAAAGTGTAAAATCATGCATTTGGAGTGCAAAAATCCATTAGCCACGTATCATTTAGAAGAACAAGAAATGGAACCTGTCAATCATCTCAGATCTCAGTTGATGTAATAAATCAAAAGGCTAACAGCATACTCAGTCATATAAGTAAAGAAAATAACAGCAGGAAAACAGAGGGGATATTGCCTCTGCCTTGAGAACTATGTTCAGTTTTGAAGGGTGTGCATTCATGAGGACACAAAGGATAAAGGCAGCTCAAGAAATACCATTGCATCATTTTAGCTGCTCTAACAAACTCTACAAACCGAAGGGACAGAGGGGATATGAGAAACACATATGCAGGCCAATGATGCCACCACCCCTGTCTAATAATTTATTTATTTAACAATTCTTTAACAATAATCAGCTGTAGAAACTGCTTCTCCCATATAAATGTATTGGGGCTTTTTGGGGACGGGGGCTTCATTTCACTCCTGCCTCCCCCCCTCCTGCCACCACATGCAGAAACTACACTTCCACAACATACAAACTTTCCCCAGCTCATCACCTCTCTTCTTATGACTAAAGCAGTATTCCAGAGCTCTGCCTCCACAGACTTCTCATTGCTAGATCATACCCACAGTCTCTGCTACTAGTCACACTGTAGTGTTACCATTTCCGTTGTTTTCCCACTGAACTGGGTGACTTTTATACCAGGCCCATGAGAAATATTTGCAGGTCGTGGGTTATGATTTTTGGGTGATTTGCCCTGCTGCTTTGGGTTAAGAAAACCATGGAAAATAAAGCAAATAGAAGTGGAAAAGAAAGCAAACTCTGGCTTCGCAAAGTTCACATCCCTTAGCTGCATCTCACTGGTCAGAACCCAGAGCAGCAAACTGGGAGCTCACCAATGAGATGTGCAGGATGGGAATAATTGGCTGGAATTTGGCAGTCAATCAGGGCCACACCTGATGGACTGCCAGACCAGCCACAGAAGGAGAGGGCAGGGTCAAGGTAAATCAGTTTTGTAATATTTTTTAACCCAGTTTCTGCTGGAACTTCTGAGATTATCTTGCAACACTGTTGCACTGCAAAAAGGCTCACTCACACAGGGGGAACATAAGAAGAACATAAGATATGCCATACTGGGACAGACCAAGGTCCATCAAGCCCAACATCCTGTTTCCAACAGTGGCCAATCTAGGTCACAAGTACCTAGCAGTTTCCCAAAAGACACAGGTTCCACAATGCTTGTATTGGGTCAAACAGTGATATCCTGGGTCCCTTTTAATAATGGTTTATGGACCTTTCCTCCAGGGACTTGCCAAACCTTTTTTAAACCCAGCTACACTATCAGCTTTTACTAAATCCTCCGGTAACAAGTTCCAGAATTTGATTACACGTTGAGTGAAAAAATATTTTCTCTTCTTAGTCTTAAATAGGTTACCCTGTAGCTTCATTGCATGTCCTCTAGTCTTTCTATATTCTGATGATATAAACAAACAATCAATCTATGTTTACCTGTTCCACTCCATTCATTCATTAACAGACCTCTCAGCTGACTGTTTTCCAGGTTGAATATCCCTAAACCTTTTAGCCTCTCTTCATAAGGGTATCCTTCCATCCCCTTTACCATTTTGGTGGCTCTTCTCTGTACTTTTTCTAATAACACTATATTCTTATTAAGATACGGCAACCAGAAATGCACACAATATTCAACGTGCGGTCGCACCATGGAACAATACAAAGGCATTATATCATCCTTGGTTTTATTTTACATTCCTTTCCTTATGATACCTAGCAGGTTTTATTTTACATTCCTTTCCTTATGATACCTAGCATTTTATTTGCTCTCTTGGCTGCCGCTGCACACTGGGCGGAGGGTTTTAACATGTTATCCACGATGACGCCTAAATCTTTTTCCTGGGTGATGGTTCCTAATGTGGAACCTTGCATTGCGTAACCATAGTCTGGGTTGTTCTTTCCTAGGTACATAACTTTGCACTTGGTCCATATTAAATTTCATCTGCCATTTGGATGCCCAGACTTCCAATTTATCAAGATCCTCTTGTAATTTTCCACAATCTTCATGGGTTTTAACAACTTTAAATAGTTTTGCGTCATCTGCAAGTTTGATAACCACACTCGATCTCATTTCCAGGTCATTTATGAATATGTTCAAAAGCAGCAGATCCAGTACAGATTCCTGGGGTACTCCACTATTCACCTTTCTCCATTGGAAAAATTGCCATTTAGCCTTACCCTCTGCTTTCTATCTTTTAACCAGTTCCTGATCCACAACAGTACATTGCCTCCTACCCCATGACTTTTTAGTTTTACCAAAAGTCTCTGATGAGGGACCTTGTCAAAGGCTTTCTGAAAGTTCAGATACACTATATCAACCGGCTCACCTTTGTCTACCTGTTTATTCACACCTTCAAAAAAACATAACAGATTAGTAAGACAAGATCTTCCTTGTCTAAAGCCATGTGGGCTGTCTCCCATTGAGCCGTGACTATCTACATATTCAGTAATTTTGTTCTTTATGATGTTTTCTACCATTTTTCCCGGTACTGACATCAAGCTCAATGGTCTGTAGTTTCCTGGATCACCCCTGGAACACTTTTTAAAAATTGGAGTTAAACTGGCCATCCTCCAATCTTCAGGTATTAAAGATTATGTTAATGATAATCCACAGATTACTAATAGCAGGTCTGCAATCTCATATTTCAGTTCTTTCAACACCCTTGAATGTATACGATCCGGTCCAGGTGATTTTCTACTCCTCAGTTTATCAAATAGTTGTAATACATCTTCCCGGTATATCGATATTTCTTTCAATTCTTCCGCAGTATCATTTTTAAATACCACTTAAGTAATGGGCAACATCCCTACATCTTCCTCAGTAAAGACCAAAGCAAAGAATTCATTCAATCTCTCCGCTATGTCCCCTCTTAGTGACCCTTTTACCTTTCTATCATCTAATGGTCCAACTGACTCTCTCACAGGTTTTTTTGCTATGAATGTACTTGAAAAAGTCTTTATTACACATGTTTTGCTTCCACAGCAAGCTTCTTCTCAAATTCTCTCTTTGCCTGTCTTATCAATGCCTTGTATCTAACTTGCCAGTGCTTGTGCTGTTTCCACTTTTTGTCATTTGGCTCTTTTTTCCATTTCCTGAAAGATGCTTTTTTGGCAACAACAGCCTCTCTCACCTCACCTTTAAACCACGCTGGCAGTTTTTTGGAATTTCTTCCACTTTTCTTAAAGCATGGAATACAGCTGGTCTGGGCTTCCAAGATAGTATTTTTAAACACCACCAAAGCTTGATGTAAGTCTTTAACCTTTGCAACTGCTCCTTTTAGTTTTTTCTTAACTATTTTCCTCATTTTATCATAGTCTCCGTTTCAAAAATTAAAAGGTAGACCTGTGGATTTCCTTGCCATCCCTCTTCCATTAATTAAATCAAACACGATCACGATATGAGTGGCCACAACACCCTTATCTCTTGCACCAGATCTGATATTCTACTAAAGCCTAGGTCCAAAATGGATTCCCCTCTGGTCGGTTCATGAACCAGCTGCTCTAAGAAACAGTCATTTATTTCATCTAGAAACTATCTCCCTAGCATGCCCCTGCGGTGACACTGATCCAGTCAATAATGGGGTAATTGAAATCATCCATTATTATTACTGTTCTGTAACTTTTGTTAGCTTCCCTGATTTCTTGGAGCATTTCATTATCCATTTGTTCAAACTGGTCAGGCGGTCGATAGTACACCCCCCACTGCCATCGCCTTCCCCTTTTTACATGGAATTTCAATCCATAGAGATTCTACAGCAAATGTTGTTTTCTGCAAGACTTTAATCCTTTGTGACTCAATGCCCTAACATAGAGCGCAACTCCTCCACCAATTTGATCAGCTCTATCATTACGGTATAGTTTGTACACAGGTATCACAGTGTCCCACTGGTTGTCCTCCTTTCACCGTGTCTCTGAGATACCAATCATATCTAACCTCTCATTTAGTGCTATATATTCTAACTCTCCCATCTTATTTTTTAGACTTCTAACATTTGCATACAAGCATTTTAGAGACTGTATTTTATTCATATTAATCTATTGGTAGGTAGGGATAATTTAGAATCTTTAAGCTCTGTCTATTCCGTACTCAAGGGCATTTGGGCTACTTTTGTCTTTATTGGAACCTCTCTGCTGATATGCCCTAACTTCATTCTTTTGGTAGTATCCTTCAAGGATACAATGTTCCGAACCATGCGCTCTTGGGTGACTGTCGGCTCTCCCCTATTAACTAGCTGCTATATGATTAAATTAGACTTACCTGCTAATTGTAGTTCCTGGAGGAACTCCAGTCTAGTCCCAGAATCTCTGGGGTTGTCAACCTGCTCCAGCAGCTTTGGAGACTGAGAAAGTTCACTCTTGTGACGTCACTGGCATATAAGCACTGGAACCGCCTCCCCACACCAGTAACCTGTTGACAAAGCAGACTTGCCAGAGCAACAAGTAAGTAGTGAATTGCAATAACAAAGTAACTGACTAACTGAAACTTTAAAGGACCCTAGGTCCAGCTATGTACAATACCATTGCCCCACTGCCTTTGCATTGAGGTCCCCCGTTCCTCTAATACGAAGAAGGACACTGCAACTACCACCCCCATGTGACACCGCGCCTTTCCGTGAACTATGCCCTAACACCACAAATGGTGCTTCTTACCTGTAAGTTCGCTCCTGCTTCAGGCCACAGTCCACCAACAAATCAGGGCAGGATACGGGACTAGACTGGAGTTCCTCCAGGAACTACAATTAGCAGGTAAGTCTAATTTAATCTTCCTGATCGTCCCTCCAGTCTAGTCCCAGAAGCTCACAAACTTTAAAACCAGAGTGCCTGCGGCGCTCGTCACTGCGGCGCATGACAGGGGCACGCACCGAAGGAGCGTACCTTGGGGCCACTCCGGCAGTGAAGGCCACACTCCTAACATAGCCCTGCATTTCCTTTCACTTCTAGCACTCTGCCTCCTCACGGTAAGTGGACCAGACTGCTTATCTCCTCTATCCTTCCCTTCTGATATCACAGTGTCACCACTGCTTCAGGTACGGTCCTCTTCTTGCATTTGTACCTCCTCCCTCCTTTTCACTGGCCACTCTATGGCCCATATACCTGTTTTTTGGGGCCGCCGCCCAGACAAGGCTGCCAGCTCGCGCCTTCGCTGCCTCTCTAACCTCCGCCTCTGCCTGCCTCCCACTCATACCCCCTCCCTATCGCCCGTCCCCTCCACTCTTCCTTATGCCTCCCTTAAAATAAGTCTCCTAAACTGCCGGTCTCTCAGAACTAAAACTCTCCTCATCCAGGATCTCATCATGCAAGCATCCTTTGACCTCACCCTTCTCACCGAAACTTGGTTGAAGGATGGGGAAGATGCCCTTCTCGCCCGCTGCCTTCCCCCTGGCTTTTCCGCTGTTTCTGTCCCTCGCATTGGCCGGTCTGGTGGTGGGGTGGCTGCTATTCTTCGTCCCTCCCTTCCCTTCTCTCAGATTTTCTCACCCTCGCTCCACTATCCTGAAGCCCTTCTGCTCCATCGTCACACTTCGCCCACGACACACATTCTTCTTATCTATTCGCCCCCTGCTCTTCGTTCCGATCTTTGGGACTCTTCTTCTGACCATCTCTGACCTCTCCCTGAGCTTCCCCCATCTCCTTATTGCTGGCGATTTCAACCTTCAACTTAATCCCCCTTCTTCTTCTAGGGATCACACCTAATTTACTTTCCTCGTACAAGACTTGTCCCTCTCACAACACGTTCCCTTTCCCACTCATTCTGCTGGCTATACTCTTGACCTCCTCTTGACCTCATCCTCTTCCACGATCACACTTCACAAGTTGTCCTCCCTCCCTCTTCCCTGGACTGATCACTTCTGCCTCACTGTCTCCTGCTTCCACTCGAAGCCATCCCCTTCGCCCTTTCCCCATTCAACGCCTCCCCCCCCGCGTCTCTCGCGTACTATCACCCCGCTTACTATTCAGCAGTTTCCCTCTGCAACTGAAATCTTGCCCTCTGACTTCTCTTCCCTCTCTCCCGACTCTCAGAGTTCCCTTTGGTCCTCTACCCTTTCTGCCGCACTTGATCGTCTTGCCCCCTTATGCCCTCGCCCAACAAATTACCGTTCTACTCAGCCCTGGTATCATGGCAGTCTTCATCTGCTTCGATCCCAGCTCTGCAGAGCCGAACAACTATGGCGGAAGGCCCCCTCTCCAGCCACTCTATCATCCTTCAAAGCTCACTACTCGCACTACCGCTCCCAAATTCATCTTGCCAAACGTACATACATTTCTGATGCCATCTCCAACACTCCTAATCAAACCCGCCACCTTTATTCCACGCTCAAATTGCTCACCTCTCTTCGCCCAGACACCTCCACCTTTACCCAGCCGTTCCCTCCTCCCTCACTTCTGGCATCATTTTTCAGCAACAAGATTTCTTCCCTAAGAGCATCTCTGCCTCTTTGTCCCCCTCCCATCCATTCTCCCCCCCCCCTCCCACGTCCCAACTCTCACACACATGATCCTCCTTCTCTCTCACCACCATGATCGAACTCCACCAACTTATCTCCTCCTCTAACAAGACATTCTGTCCTCTTGACCCTATTCCCTCCTCCTGGCTACTCACCACTTCTCTGTCACTCCTTCCCTATATACTCTCCATGCTCAACTCCAGCCTCTCCACAGGGACCTTCCCCCATTCCTGGAAGCACGCCCTGATTCGCCCCATCCTTAAAAAAAACCTTCCCTTGACCCTCTGGATCCTGCCCATTATCGCCCAGTTTCCAATCTCCCCTTTCTTTCCAAACTCCTTGAAAAAATTGTTTTTGCACAACTCTCTCACCACCTTGATTCCACCAACTTCCTTCACCCTCGTCAATCCGGTTTCCGTCAGGGCCACAGCGTCGAAACTGTCCTCCTCGCCTTCACCAACGCACTGCATGTAGCTCACGACCGTGGTGACATCTCGGTGGCGGTAGCCCTTGATCTCTCTGCTGCCTTCGATTTAGTTGACCACTCTCTCCTTCTTCTTCACCTTCGGGCTGCAGGTCTATGTAGCACAGTCTATTGCTGGTTCCACTCCTTTCTCTCCTCTCGGTCCTGTGCAGTTCTTTCTTCCTCTCCCTCCATCCCTTCCTCTGACCCATTTCCTCTTCCCTGTGGGGTTCCCCAAGGTTCTGTCCTGGCCCCCCTCCTCTTTAATCTTTTCCTAGCTCCCCTCGCTAAACTGATACAACAATCTTGGATCTCCGCTTTCTACTACGCAGATGATATAGTTCTTTTTCACACTTCCCCTACCCACCCTGACCTTTCTACACTTAATTCTTGCCTTTCTACTGTTGCTGACTGGCTGACCCGGAACTGCCTCCACCTCAATCTGACCAAGACCACTGCGATCTGGTTTCCTCATGGTAGCCCACCCCCCTCATTGGCCCCATCTTTCTCCGGTACTCCCATACCTTTGGTTTCTACCTTCCGCTACCTAGGCGTACTCTTTGACTCCGATCTTACCTTTCAACCACATGTCTCTCACGTCACCAGACCTCCTTTTTCCTTCGCCAAATCCGTGCGATTCAACCCTTTCTCTCTCCACCTGCTCTCGCTACTTTACTACTATCACTTGTTATGTCACGCGTCGACTTCTCTAACTCCATTCTCACCGGTCTCTCCAAAGCTCAACTGAACAGACTTCAGAGGATCCAAAACACTATTGCCCATCTCATCACTCACTCCTCCCCTCGAGATCACGTAACACCTCTTCTTCTCCACCTCCATTGGCTGCCCGTTTCCTTCCGCACCCAGTTTAAACTGCTCACCCTTGTCCACAGGGCACTTCATACTAACACCCCACAATATTTGGCAGATCTTATCCACTTTCACACGCCCAGACATACCCCCCGTTCATTTCACCTTAACCGCCTTACACTTCCCCCCCTCCCATGCCCACCTCCAGTCCACCCGCTCCTCAGCTTTCTTTTTCGCAGGCCCTGGCCTCTGGAACTCCCTCCCCACTTCCCTTTGTTTAGAACCCCATCATATCAACTTTAAACGTGACCTAAAGACCCACCTCCTTTCCTTAGCCTTTAATCTTCCCTCCCCTCTCGTGTGAGTCTCTCTTTCTACGTTTACTGTCCTATTTTCCTCTTTTCTCCCCTATTCTGTCAAGGATTGTAAATTCTTTTTCCATTTTCCTGGCCTTGTGCCTCTCTCTTTTTTTTTAAATTTATTGTATTGTAAACCGCTCTGATTACCACAGAAGGGCGGTCTATCAAGCGAAATAAACATAAACATGTAACAGAGCAGTGAATATAATCAACGGGAGGGTCCTGCTAGACCAGCCTGAAGCACAGCCGCTCCAAAACAAGTGTCCCTTTCCGCCTGAACATCGAGACGGTAATGCTTCACAAAGGAATGCAACGACGACCAAGTTGACGCTTTACAGATTTCTACCGCTGGCACCAAGCTACACTCCGCCCAAGACGTCGCTTGCGCCCTGGTGGAATGAGCCCTCAGTCCTTCCGGAACCACGCGGCCTCATAAGAGATACGCTGATGCGATTGCCTCTTTCAACCATCTAGCAATTGACCCTTTAGAGGCTGCCTCTCCTTGTCTTGCACCCGTAAACTGTACAAACAGTCTATCCAACTTACGGAAACTAGCCGTTCTAGCCATATACCTCTTTAATGCTCGTTGAATATCCAACCGATGAAGCTGTTCAGTGACCTGACCCTTTCGTTTCGTCGCGAAAACCGGTAACAACACCACTTGGTTCATATGAAAATCCAACACCACTTTAGGCAAGAACGACGGCACTGGCCGCAAAACTACCTTAGAATCGAAGAAAGACAGAAAAGACTTTCTACAGGACAGCGCTTGAAACTTGGAGACTCGCTTCGCCGAGGCAATGGCCACCAAGACCACCACCTTAAGGGTAAGATCTTTCAAGGATGCCTTCGCTAAAGGTTCAAAAGGCACTTTCCCCAACGCCTCCAAGACCAACGGAAGATCCCACGTTGGAACTATTCGCTTACGTGGCGGTCGCAGGAGAGCTACTGCCCTCAAAAAACGCTTTACATCTGGAAGACTACCAAGCGACTTGCCCTGCACTTTACTCCTATAACAGGACAATGCCGCCAACTGAACTTTCAATGAAGCCGCTGCTAAGCCCTTCTGAAACCCGTCTTGTAAGAAAGCCAGCACCTGCAGTACTGACGCCCTTAAGGGAACGAACTCCTTCTCCTTACACCAGGCTTCAAAAATATGCCACACTCTAACATACCCCAACGAAGCAGACTTCCACCTCACCTTCAGCAAAGTAGCAATCACCGCCGCCGAATAACCCCTTGCTGTCAACCTAGCCCGCTCAATAGCCAGGCCGTAAGCGAGAATCGATCTACCTGGGCATGCAGAGGGGCCCCTGAGTTAGAAGGTCTTTGCGAACTGGAAGCTTCCAGGGCTCCTCCACCAAGAGCCTCACCAAGTCCGCGTACCACGGCCTTCTTGGCCAATCTGGTGCAATTAGAATCACTCGCCCTTTGTGGCGCTCTATGCGCTGCAACACCCAACCGATCAACACCCACGGTGGAAACACGTACAGGAACTGCCCTTCCGGCCACGCATGAATAAGAGCGTCCAGGCCTTCCGCCATTCTCTCCTTTCTTCTGCTGAAGAACTGATCGACCTTTGCTGACTGGAAAGTCGCCAAGAGATCACCTGCGTTCCCCAGCGACACACCAGCATCGCGAATACCTCTGGATGCAGAACCCACTCCCCTGGGTCTACCTTCACGCGACTCAAGAAGTCGGCCTCTACATTGTCCACCCCTGCGACATGCGCTGCCAACAAGGCTATCAGATTCTCCTCGGCCCATTCGAACAAACTCTCGGCTTCGGCCTCGAGCGCCACACTGCTGGTGCCTCCTTGACGGTTGATATAAGCCACCGCAGTTGCGTTGTCAGAGAACATCCGTATGGCCTTTCCCTGGAGATATGGGCGAAACGCCCGCAGAGCTAGCGCTACCGCCCTCAATTCCAATCTGTTGATTGACCAACTCTTCTCCAGGGCGGACCACTGCCCCTGCGCCAAACAACCCTGATAATGGGCTCCCCAGCCAGCAAGACTGGCATCCGTCGTCAAAGATATCCATGCGGGCATCTCCAAGGACATCCCCCTTTCCAGACATCATTGCAGTGCCTTGCAAGTCTGTGGCGGGCAAGCCAACTTCTGGGACAGCGAATCCCTTTGATGCGACCACCTCCTCAACAGCGCTCTTTGCAACGGTCGCATGTGGGCCCGCGCCCACGGTACCAACTCCAGAGTCGTCGCCATGGTCCCTAACACCCGAAGATAATCCCAAGCCGTGGGACATTGCTTGCTGAGAAACTGTCGGAATAAGCGCCTGAGCCCCAGCACCCACTGATGAGGCAGAAAAACTCATCCAACCCTCGTAGTGAAACACACTCCCAGATACTCCAGGTTTTGAGACAGCTCCAACTTGCTCTTCGCTACGTTGACCATCCAACCAAGACTCTGCAGAAGAAACACCACTTTGGTCATAGCCGATACACTCTCCGCTCGGGACTTTGCCCTGATCAACCAATCATCCAGATACGGGTGTACCAACACCCCGTCCTTTCGCAAGGCCGCTGCTACCACCACCATCACCTTGGTAAACGTCCGTGGCACGGTTGCCAGGACAAAGGGAAGTGCCTGAAACTGAAAATGCCCCATAGGCACTGCAAACCTGAGGAATTTCTGATGCTCCTGCCATATCGGAATGTGAAGATACGCCTCTGAAACGTCTAGGGACATCAGAAACTCCCCTTTTCTCACCGCTACGATAACCGACCTGAGGGTCTCCATCCGAAAATGGGATACCCGGAGGCAGTGATTTACCCTTTTTAGATCTAGAATGGGTCGCCACATACCTTCCTTCTTTGGAACTACGAAGTAAATGGAGTATCGACCGCCTCCTAACTAGTTGGTAGGAACCGGTACAATTGCTCTGAGCGATAGTAGCCGTTGCACCGTCTCCCTCACTGCCGTGCGCTTTGCATTTGCCTTGCACGGGGACTGAACGAAAGAATCGGTCACCGGCCGCTGCAACTCCAATGCATAACCTTCTCGAATCACCTCTAACACCCACTGATCGGAAGTGAGTTGGGCCCAGGCAGGGTAAAAATCCCGGAGCCGACCTCCTACGGGAACTAGCTCCCCCTGGACCCTCCTGACTTCATTGGGACTTTCTGAAATTGGAGGACGAGGATGATGCCACAAATCCCCTGCTCGCTCCTCGAAACCCCCGAGACCCTTGGGTCCAACCAGGAAAACACCCCTGCTGTCCCTGTCCAGACCTTGGGGAACGGAAACAGCGAAACTCCCGCTGCTGCCCCCGAGGCCCGGGACTGGAGCGCCCTGCTTCTGTTTGTCCTCTGGCAATCTACCGCCCTTGGACTCTCCTAAATCCTTTACCAACTTATCCAACTCCTCTCCAAATAGTAGCTTACCGCGAAAGGGAAGTTTACTTAATCTCGCTTTGGAGGGACCATCCGCTGCCCAATTGCGCAGCCAAAGACATCTCCTCCCCGCGACTACCGAAGCCATACTCTTTGCTAATCCTCTGATAAGGTCACAATAAATATCCGCCAGATATGCTGCCCCGGATTCCAGTCTGGACGCCTCATCGGTCTCTTCCACCGAGTGTTCCCCCTGAATCCACTGCGCCCACCGTAAACAGGCCCTCGCCACCCAGGCCCCACAAATAGACGCCTGTAAAGACAGCACATTTGCTTCAAAGATCTGCTTTAGCAAGGCCTCTAACTTACGGTCCTGCGCATCCTTGAGTGCCACGGACCCCTCTACCGGGATGGTAGTTTTCTTGGTAACCGCCGACACGGCTGCATCTACTCTTGGAGCCTTAAACAACTTCCGATCCTGATCCAACAGAGGGTAAAGCCGCGCCATAACCCTAGACCCCTTAAGCGCGGCTTCAGGCATGTCCCATTCTTCCTGAATCATCTCTTTAAACACTCTATGCACTGGAAATGCCCTCTGAGTCTTCCAAAAGGCCTGCAGCAGTGGATCCTCTAGGGTAGAATCCTCTGCAGGCCCTCCGGCCGGCATATTAAGCGTCTTGAGGGACTCTGAAATGAACACCCGTACCACCCTTGCCTGATTCTCTTGTTCCGTAATCTCACCTTCCTCTAGGTCCTCATCCAGGCCCCCTTCCAGGTCCGGCTCCTCTGAGCGTATGTCCTCTGAAATGACCGACTGCTCTGGCCGATCCCTATCCCCCCTGTGCCTTCTTGCACTGACGCCGGACACTTCTGCCGTCAAAGGTGACCTTGGTCTCTTCTCCCCGAGCCTGGCCTCTGCAGCACTTGCTGCAGGCGCCCCTTGGGCACTGCTCAATGCCTTTTTGAGCAGAGCCATGAAATCCAACAAAAAAATCACCACCAAACTCCCCGACAAAGGAGCTTGTGAAACTGGGGGGTCCTGTGCTGATGAAGTACTAGGTCCCGGCTCAGGAGCAGGCAGGGTTGATATGCTTGGCTCTAAAAATGCCCCTGAGCTGTCTTGCCCTCCTGCCTCAGTTTCTGAAGCTGGTTCCCTAGCCTCAGACTCCTGACTACAGCCTCTGCACACTCCTTCCTGCGACGCAGAACCTCTCCTGGAGCCACACAACAGGCAAAGCAGTCTGGAAGGCATACTGCGCTCCTGGAACCTCGCCGCGTGCTCAAACCGAAATTTATTTATTTATTTATTTATTTTTACTGTTGGCCCTTCAGACACTCTTCCCCAGCCATAACCTGAAGAAACCCACTCAAAACGAAGCTCCCGACCGAATTATGAGGCACTGAAGCCCATTAACTGCAAAACGGCAATTCCCGCGCTCTGAACACACCGCCAGGCCTGGAACGCCGAACACTGCCGTTCCCGCCTAAAGCGCCTCCTTACCTCCACTGCCCCTGGCGATTTGACTGGAGCTTCTTGTCCCGTGCTGCCCCGCTCCGCGGAATCAGCCTCAATGGTGCTCAACAGCCGGTGCCAAAAACTGCCAAAATCGTAGCAGCTGCACCCGACGGCTCTCAGCACTGGCAGGCAACCCCTCTGCACACGCTGAGCTCCACCTCCTGCTGGTTCCTTTTCCTCCTCTGATTGGAACGGTAACCAGCAACCGTCCTCTCTCCTGGCTGCTTTAGTTGACCAGCAGGCTCCCGACCACCCCTAGAGAGGGAGGGGAACAGAGGACCTCTGGGCAACGGCAGGCAAGAGCACCTGCTAGTGAATTTAACACACCTCTCTCTGGCCTCTTTTTCTATCTTTTTCCTTTTTTTTTTTTTTTTTAAATCAGACCAAATCCCCTAACAGGTCCTACACTCTGCTCAATCGTTCCTCTAGTGAGCCCTGTAACCCCTGGGCTCACAACCTCCTCCAGCTGCTTTAGAGACTGATAAACTGGTGTGGGGAGGCGGTTCCAGTGCTTATATACCAGTGATGTCACAAGAGTGAACTTTCTCAGTCTCCAAAGCTGCTGGAGGAGGTTGACAACCCCAGAGATTCCGGGACTAGACTGGAGGGACGATCAGGAATTCCTTTTTAAAGGTTAATGCCAGCAGCCTGGTTCCATTCCAGTTAAGATGAAGTCTACCCCTTTGAAGAGCCCCTTCTTTCCTCAGAATGTTCCCCAGTTCCTAACAAATCCAAAATCCTCATCCTTGCACCATCATCTCATCCACGCATTAAGACTCTGGAGCTCTGCCTGCCTTTTGGGTCCTGCGCGTGGAACAGGAAGCACTTTGGAGAAGGCTACCCTGGAAGTTCTGGATTTTAACTTCCTACCTAAAAGCCTAAATTTAGCCTCCAGAACCTCCCTACCACATTTTCCTATGTCATTGGTACCGACATGTACCATGACAGCAGACTCTTCCCCAGCACTATAAGACATTGTATAGGTGGCACGTGAAGCCTGCTACGTTCGCACCAGGCAGGCATGTTACCATGTGATCCTCACGTCCACCAACCACCCAGCTATCTACATGTTTAATGATTGAATCACAAACTATAACAGCTGTCCTAACCCTTCTCTCATGGGCACATGGCCCTGGAGAAACTTCCTCGATGTGAGGGTTTTACATCACCTGGAGGACCGGTTCTAGCTACAGAATCATTTCCTGCCACACCAGGGTGATGCTCTCCTATCACGTGACCTCTCTCCTCCATGGCAACAGGGATGCTGCCAGACTGGAGGTGGGACTTCAGTACTATATCCATGTAGGTCTCGTCTATGTACCTCTCTGTCTTCCTTATGTCCTCCAAGTCTGCTACTCTAGCCTCCAGAGATCGGACTCGTTCTCTGAGAGCAAAGAGCTCCTTGCACCTAGTGCACACATAAGACCACTCACCAACTGGGAGAAAATTATACATGTGACACTCAATGCAAAAGACTGGAAAACCCCTAACTCGCTGCTGGACTGCTGTCTGCATTTAGTTTTAAGGTTGTGTTTAGGTATTTAAGTTCTTTACCTACTAAGGTTGGTGGGGATACTTATACTACTAAACTACACCTAATATGTTTAATGTACTTTGTTCACCTGAAGCTTAATTAATCTTAGGTCCTTAACGTATGCCTGATGAGGACAAACAACTGCACCTGACAGTGAATATGGCACCTCCTTTGCTTTGAGAGGTTTATGCACCTATAAAGCTACTATTATCCCAGGGTTGGGTGGGTGTTGGGGAGGGAGGGAAAAAGACTTATTAAAAGTCAGCTGCTACACAGTAACCTGTCCTGTGCTTCTAAGGTACCTGTGACCAATTTCCAGGGGGAGTCCCACAGCCCTTGCTTGGATAGAGGGAGTCTTGGGTTCTAAATTTAACCAGAAAGCTCTCTGTTGTGTTTTAAATTTAAACTGAAAGCTCTTTGCTGCTACTAGGCTCTGACTGATTTAACAAATATAATGGGTTCACAGATTAATCAGCTTTAATCTAAAGAATTCCTCTTTCCCCAAGATTTAGAAAAATTCCCAGAAGTAAATACTTACAATTGCAGATCTCTCTCCAGAAGTAGCAGTCCCCTTGTGTAGTCCTTCAAGGAAGGATTAGAGAACTACAGATAAAGGTTTTAAATTCAGAAAGACATCCAGACACATTGGTTATACTTCCATCTTCTGGACGTTAATGCAAAATAATACTGAATCTGAAAAAAACCCAGTTAATTGGCAATCCTAACCTTTTGAGTCCTAAGCACTTCTCAAAAGATGCCCCCCCCCCAAACATCTGCATACAAAGTATCTACGTAGTTTGCCAGTATTTTAATCTGGCTCTGCCCAGTACATATAGGAACCAATAATAAAACTAAGATTAAATCAGTAGTTTTCAAAGTAGAATTAACAGAGAAAATGTCATATAGATCAGAATGACTAAAATGCATCCCCTCTGGGTTAAGGAACTGTATACAATTCCTGTGAGTGTCTGTGTGCAGTGTGCATGTGTTTGTATGTATAATCTTTGTTGTTTGTGTGCTGTGAATGTGTCATGTCTGTGGGAGGTAGCTGGGGAAGGCGGGACAGTTGCAGGAGATAGTTTTCGGGAGCAGGGCAGTTTGGGTAGTTGTAGGGGATAGTTATGTATGGGCAGGTGCAGTTCGAAGTTGCAGGGGAGATTTTGAGAGTGGAGGCAGTTTGCATGGAGATAGGGTAGTTCAATGCGTAGTTTTTGGGGACTCGGAAATTATGGGATGGCTAGGCAGTTGTGGGGGATAGTTTTCAAGGGCTGAGGCAGTTTGTGCGGTGGTAGCACAGTTGTGGGGGTAGTTTGAGGGTGGGGCAGTTTGCGAGTTGGTGGGGCAATTGCAGTTTTTGAAAGCGTCAGTTTGTGGGAGAGGGGCAGTTGTGGGCCATACCTCAAGGAGTCATAAGCGGGATGGTAACAGCTGGGGATATAGAAAAGCAGTGTGCAAAACTGAAAGGAGATATTTTAAGTGTGACCAACCTTTTTGTTAAAAACGTAAATAAAGGTAAAAGGACAAAGCAGGCCACTATGTTTCTCAAAAGAAGCAGCTGAGAACGTGAAGAAAAAGGGGGAGGCCTTCATGAAATACAAGAGATCACAAAGAGAGGAAGACAGGCATCTATATTTGGAAAGAAGCTAGCAAAATAGTCAGGAAAGCAAAGATACGAAAAGAAGAAGAAATAGCCAATGCAATAAAATGGGGAGATAAGACATTTTTCAGATATGTTAGTGAGAGGAGGAAGGGCAAAAGTGGTATTATCAGTTTCAAGAGTGAAGGGGAAGAATATGTAGAAGCTGATGAGGATAAAGCGGAATTGCTTAACAAATATTTCTGTTCTCGGTTCACAGATGAAGGGTCAGGAGCCTTGGTGCGCTTATCTCCTCCCATGGCTTTCAGTACCATCTCTACTCTGATGACTCACAAATCTACCTCTCCACACCAATGTTCCCTCTAATTTTCTGTAGGCTGTGTGCGCATAAAATATCAGCTGTGCAGCTTTTGAAGGAAGGTTAAATTTTTGTGTGCCACATAACGACACTCGGAGTTATATACTTTAAAATTTGACTACACGTCAGAATACAGTATGTACACCACATTAATTTTAATCAAATTAAATGAAAATAGATGATTACTAAATGAAGTGGAAAATTTCTAGTAATTACAATCACAACTTTTAAATTTTAAGACATGTTGTTTTCTATCAGAATCAGAACCGTAACTTTTGTGCGCTCTGTTGTAAAGTATGTGCACTCGCTTGGCGAGGTGTGTGAGCGCGCACACGCGCACAGCTTAGAGGGAACAGTGCTCTACACCTAATATTTCTCCGGCAACCCAGTCCAAGATCTCTGTCTGTCTTTCGGACATCACTGCCTGGATGTCGCATCGACGATTGAAATTGAACATAGCCAAGACTGAACTCCTTGTCTTCCCACCTAATTCCTCCCCCTAACTTCCCCCTCTCTCAATCCATGTGGATGGATCTACTATCCTTCCTGTTTCCTCGGCCCGCAATCTAGGGGTTATCTTTGACACCTCTCTTGCCTTCTCCGCTCATATCCAGCTTGTAGCTAAGACCTGACGCTTCTTTCTCTACATCAGCAAAATCCGCCCCTTCCTCTCTGAACACACTACCAAAACGCTTATCCACTCCTTAATCTCCTCTCACCTCGATTACTGCAACCTACTCCTCACTGGTCTTCCCGTCAGCCACCTCCTTCCCCTTCAATCTATACAAAAATCACGCTGCTCGTCTAATCTTCTGCCAGCCTCGCCATGTCCATATTACTCCTCTTCTCAAGTCGCTTCACTGGCTCCCTGTCCAGTTCCGCATCCAGTTCAGGCTTCTCCTGCTGACCTATAAGTGCATTCACTCTACGGCCCCTCAATACCTCTTATCTCTCCCTACGTCCCCTCTCGATATTTGCGCTCCACTAACAAATTACTTCTTTCAGTGCCTTTCACCCACATGGCGAACTCCCGACTGCACTCCTTTCACCTGGAACAGCCTACCTGCGTCTGTGCGCCAGGCACCCTCCTTGGCCCTCTTCAAATCCAGGTTAAAGACCCACCTCTTCACCGTTGCATTTAGATCCTAACTCCTTCCTCATCCCACCCCAACTCCCATCAACGTTTATGACCAAACTACAGACCAAACTGTACCATGCTGTACCTTAACTAATGTACTATTCTAACTAGATTGTAAGCTCCGATGAGCATGACTCTGATGGGCAGGGACTGTCTCTTGTATGTTGACTACCTCTTGTAGGTTAGCTGTGCAGCGCTGCATGCATGGCGCTCTAGAAATGCTAAATAGACCTCAGAAAACACCTACAAATAGGAAGAGAAGCGTCGGGGATCTCGAACGATTTTCAGAAGACTGTGTTCGTGAGGAACTAGCTAAACTAAAAGTAGACAAAATGATGGGACCGGATGGGATACATCTGAGAACACTGAAGGAACTTGGGGACATTCTAGCAGCTCCACTGACTGACCTTTCCAATGCCTCTTTGGAGTTGGGAGTACTGCCAGAGGACTGGAGAGAGGCACATGTGGTCTCTTTACACCAAAGCGGAAGTAAGGATGTGGTTGAAAACTACAGGCCAGTTAGTCTAACCTCTGTGGTGAATAAATTATTGGAAACACTACTGAAAGAGAAAATAGTAAGGTTTCTGGAGTCCACTGGATTACAGGATTGGAGGCAGCATGCATTCACCAGACGCAGGGCTTGTCAGACAAATCTCATTGATTTCTTTGACTGGGTGACCAGGGAGTTGGACCAAGGGAGAGCCCTAGAAGTGGTGTACTTGGATTTCAGTAAAGCCTTTGAGATCGTTCTGCACAGGCAACTTATAAATAAACTAAGCACCCTAGGGAAGGACCCTAAAGTTACTAATTGGGTTAGAAATTGGTTGAGTGAGAGACGACAAAGGGTACAGGAAAACCGAGCTCACTTTGAGAAGAAGAAGGTTTCCAGTGGTGTGCCACAGAGATCTGTCCTTAGCCTGATTCTTTTTAACATCTTTGTTAGTAATATTGTGGAAGAGCTGTTGGGTAAGGTTTGCAGATGCTACCAAAATCTGCAATAAAGTAGAAAGGAGTACATAATATGAGGAGGGGGAGGGGAATCCAAGATGGCGGCTGCATGCTAGCCTGCTTTGTTCGATCCTGTTGTTTTAGGCTTTGACACTCTTTAAATAGTTTTTTTCCTTCCTTTTCCGACTATTAAATGGGGAAGAGAAAGGGGAAAGTCAAAACATAACCCGAAGTTGGACAGTCTCCTGTTCAAGTGCCTATTACTAAGTTTTTGACCATCAGAGCTATAGACAGAGCTGTTGGGGTTAGTGCTGGAACTGATGGAAAGGTGGTTTATTCAGCCTCAGATGTTAGTCTGAGCCTGCAGCACAGTATTCCTGTCAGAGAATTTCTCTCGCTGGAGGTTCCTGTGCTGCTTGGACCCCTCCCTCTTGCCGAAGTTGCTTGGGGTTTGGAGCCTGATTCAGGGGAGCGATCAGGTTTGGAAGCGCATGTGCAGTCTCGTGGAGAGGAGGGGGAGGGGGAGTCCTTTTCTGGTTCCTTCCAAGTTGTGTCCAGTGGAATCCAGGGTATTACGGCGTCAGTAATAGCATCTGGCCCGGGATTACATCGACGCCAATGACCTCTTACCCTCCTAAGGAAGCTAGTGTTCTACTGATGCTTCTGGTTGTTACATTGGATACCACCAGGTCAGTGATAGTGCTGCTGGAGAGGACAGTATGATTAAATTAGACTTACCTGCTAATTGTAGTTCCTGAAGGAACTCCAGTCTAGTCCCGGAAACTCTAGGGTTGTGCTCCTCTTCCAGCAGCTTGGAGACTGAGAAACGTCATTCTTTGATGACACTTGTATAAGGACATAGGCACTGCCTCCGCACTCCAGTAACCTATTGACAAAGTAGACTCACTGGAGCAACAATTAAGTAGTAAAACAGTAACTACCCCAACGGTAAAATAGAATAAACTATAAACTTTAACACTTTCCTATTAAGTCTTAGAATAACTGCAGAGGCCCTCACTCCCCCCCTCCGGAAGAGAACCGACCTTCATATCATTCCCTTCTTCAAACCTCCCCGTCTGGACCCGAAGCCCCACAGCTTACTCCTCTCTTACTTGTGAGATTCACTGCTTCAGGCTCCAATCCTAACCAAAAAGCCAGGACAGGATCCGGGACTAGACCAGAGTTCCTTCAGGAACTACAATTAGCAGGTAAGTCTAATTTAATCTTCCTTATCGTCCCTCCAGTCTAGTCCCGGAAACTCTAGGGATGTATCAGAGCAGTGAAAGAATTCAACGGGCGGGACCTGCTAGACCAGCCTGAAGCACAGCTGCCCCAAAACAGTCCCTACTTGCCTGTACATCCAGATGGTAATGCTTGACAAAAGAATCTAAAGACAACCACGTCACTGCTTTACAAATTTCCACTGCAGGAACAAATTTGTACTCAGCCCAAGAAACCGCTTGCGCGCTCGTCTAATGCGCTCGCAAACCTTCTGGTACCAGCTTACCTTTTAACAGGTACGCTGATGCTATCGCCCCTTTAATCCATCTGGCAATAGTCACCTTTGACGCTGCTTCACCTTTCCGAGGACCTCCAAACAAAACAAATAATCTATCTGATTTCCGGAAACCTGCAGTCCGTTGGATATACTTCTTCAAGGCCCTACGAACATCCAACCAATGCAACCGATCCGTGGAAGATCTCTCTGAAACCCTACGGAACACCGGTAATGATACTACCTGATTCACGTGGAAATGAGATAGTACCTTCAGCAAAAAGGACGGCACCGGATGCAATACTACCTTCGAATCATAAAAGGCTAGGAACGGCTCTTTACACGATAACGCCTGTAATTCTGAAATTCTCCTTGCCGACGCAATCGCCACTAGGAAAACCACTTTCAGGGTAAGATCTTTCAATGACGACTTAGCCAAAGGCTCAAACGGTCGACTTCCTAACGCTCCCAAAACCAACTGCAGATCCCATTGAGGAACTACGTGTCTGCACGGTGGTCGCAAAAGCCCCACCGCTCTTAAGAATCTCTTAACATCTGAATGAGCACCCAACGCTTGCCCCTTGATCTTTCCCCTATAACAGGAGAGCGCTGCCGACTGAACTCTTAAGGAAGATGCTGCTAAACCTGTCTGAAAACCATCCTGCAAGAACGCCAAGACCTGTGGCACTGACACACGTAAGGCCTCACAATTCCTGTCCACACGCCATGCCTCAAAGATGCGCCACACGTGAACATATGCTAACGTAGTAGATCTCTCACGAGCTCCTAACAAATTAGCAATCACTGCCTCCGAGTAACCTTTAGCTCTTAACCTTGCCCTTTCAAGAGCCATGCCGCAAGCAAAAATCGATCCACCTGAGGCATAAACAGTGGACCTTGTGACAACAGATCCTTCCTGACTGGTAGACGCCAAGGTTTCCCGACTACCAGTCTCCTGAGGTCCGCATACCAAGGCCTTCTTGGCCAATCCGGAGCGATCAGAATCACCAATCCTCTGTGAAGCTCTATTCGTCGCATTACGCAGCCTATTAACACCCATGGAGGGAACACATATAACAGCTGCTCTACTGGCCAGTCCTGTATGAGAGCGTCTAGACCCTCCGACATTCTCTCTCTCCTTCTGCTGAAGAACCGACCGACCTTTGCGAGATTGAAAGTCGTCATGAGATCCATTATCGGCGCGCCCCAGCGCCTCACCACCATCTCGTAAACTTCTGGATGAAGCATCCACTCTCCTGGATCCACCTTTACTCAACTCAAATAATCGGCCGTCACAGTGTCCAATCCTGCCACATGCGCTGCCGACAGAGCCTGAAGGTTTTGTCCGACCCATTCGAACAGCTGTTCTACCGCAGCCTCCAAGGGTGCACTGCTGGTGCCCCCCTGTCTGTTGATGTAGGCCACTACAGTCGCGTTGTCGGACAACACTCTGATCGCTCTTCCCTGTAGATATGGCTGAAACTTCAGCAACGCCCGCGCTACTGCTCGCAGTTCCAACCTGTTGATTGACCATGCTTTCTCCTGTTCTGTCCACTGTCCTTGCGTGAACCTTCCTTGAAAGTGCGCCCCCCAGCCTAGCAGACTTGCATCTGTAGTCAGCGGTAGCCAGCCTGGCGTTTTCAAGGGCATGCCTTTTTCCAGAGACACCGGAAGCAACCACCACTACAACGCTCTCCGCGCCACTTCTGGACAGAGTAGCCTCCAAGACAACGGGTCGTTCTGGTGAGACCAGCTTCTGAGTAACACTCTCTGCAACAGTCTCATATGAGCCCTCGCCCAGGGCACCAACTCGAGCGTCGCCGCCATCGTACCCAGGAGCTGTAGATAGTGCCACGCCAATGGGCATGGCCTGTTGAGAAATCGTCGGACCAATGTTCTCAATCCAACCGCTCGATGCGGGGGCAGGAAAACCTTGCCTGCCGCCGTATCGAAACACACCCCTAGGTACTCCAGATGCTGAAATGGCACTAACCTGCTCTTTGCAGGCACCTGACTACCTTGGACATCGCTTCCTCGCTTTCTGTCCTTGACTTTGCTCTTATTAACCAGTCATCCAAATATGGATGAACTAGAACTCCGTCCTTTTCTCAGCGCAGTTGCTACTACTACCATTACCTTGGTAAACGTCCGAGGAGCCGTTGCCAGCCCGAACGGTAACGCTTGAAACTGAAAATGACCCATTGGTACCACAAACCTGAGAAACCTCTGGTGATCCGGATGTATCGGAATGTGTAGGTACGCTTCTGACAAATCCAGAGAGGTAAGAAACTCGCCTTTTCTGACTGCTACAATGACCGACCTTAGCGTCTCCTTATGAAAATGAGACACTCTGAGACACCGGTTCACTCTTTTCAGATCCAGAATCGGCCAATAAGACCCCTCTTTTTTTGGAACCATGAAATAAATGGAGTATCGACCAAAACCACATTGGTCTCGAGGAACCGGCACTACAGCTTTGAGAGCTAGCAATATTTCCAAGGTCTGCTTGATCTCACCCCACTTGCGATGTGCCCTGCAAGGGGACTGCACGAACGAGTCGGTCACCGGCCGTTGAAACTCCAAAGCATATCCTTCTCGAATCACTTCTAACACCCACTGATCTGATGTAATCTGGACCCAGGCAGCATAAAAATCCTGTAAACGACCTCCCACCGGTAGCTCCACCTGGGTCTCTCTGACTTCATTGCGGCTTTCTGAGACCCGAAGAGGCGGCAGCAAAACCTCTGCTCGCCCCCCGAAAACCTTGGTTTCTATAGGGAAAACGTCCCCTCTGACTCTGAGTGAACCTTGAGGAACAAAAACGACGAAAATCCTTCTGAGGCATTCTAGCCATCGGCAGAAATCTACTCTGCTTCTGCTTATCCTCAGGAAGCCTTCTGCCCTTGGAGTCTCCTAGATCCTTAACAATTTTGTCCAAATCCTCTCCGAAAAGTAGCTTCCCTTTAAAGGGAAGCTTACTCAACCTGGCTTTAGAAGATGCATCCGCTGCCCAATTGCACAGCCAAAGGTACCTCCGCGCTGCCACCACTGAAGCCATACTGTTAGATAGCCCCCTAATAAGGTCATAATGAATATCAGTGAGATATGCCGCTCCTGGCTCCAGTCTAGCCGCCTCGCCTGCCGACTCTTCCGCTCTCCCTGGACTCGCTGAGACCAGCGCAGACAGGCCCTTGTTACCCACGCCCCACAAATGTACGCTTGAATAGAAAGAGCATTCACCTCAAACGCCTGCCTTAACAAAGCATCCAGCTTCCTGTCCTGAGTATCTTTGAGAGCCGCACTCCCTTCCACCGGAATGGTCGCCTTCTTAGTCACCGCTGATACCGCTGCATCCATTCTCGGTGACTTAAAGAGCTCCTTATCTTGGTCCACCAGCAGATAAAGACGAGACATGACTCTAGACCCCTTGAGTGTTGCCTCGGGCATTTCCCACTCACCTTGAATCATTTCTTTTACCACTCGGTGCATGGGAAAAACTCTCAGAGTCTTCCAAAATGCCTGTAACAACGGATCTTCCAATGTAGCCTCCTCCGACGGCCCTGCTGCCGGCATATTTAGTGCTTTAAGTGTCTCAGAAATAAGTGCGGGCAACTCTTCTCTCCGAAAAATGCACACTACTCTGGCCTGATCCTTCTGCTCCGTGATCTCTCCTTCTTCCAACTCCTAGTCCATCTCCAGATCCTGCTCCCCATCTTCAGTGCGCAGATCTTCTGAAATCACTGACTGTTCCTGCTTCTCTTTCTCTATTCTCGATTTCTTCATCAATACCCCCTAAGCTCCCCCCGACAGAGGAGTCCCTGGTCGCTTCTGTCCTAAATCCATACTGACGGAGCCCGAAGGAGAAGCCTCCCCTTGAGTGCCCCCGAATGCCCTTTGAATCAACGCCACAAAGTCTGGGGAAAAAATGGAAGACAAACTACCCGACAAGGATGCTTGTGGGAGCAGTCCATCCGGAGCAGTAGAAGGCCCCGGCACGGGCTCCGTAGGATCTACGGCGGAGGGCAGCGGCCCCTGTAAGCCCTCCTCCTGATCCTCCTTCTCCATATCCAATTGTTGCTGCTCTGTGGCAGAAGCTTGGCTACAGTTTTTACAGACCCCTGTGTCCGAGACTGTAGACCTCTTCACCCCACAAAGTAAACACATTGTTTTAGAAGGCATGGTGACCACTTGACAAAAGGCCCCAGCGGCCCTTAAACACCTCCCCGAAGCACCCGGCCCGAGGACCCTGAGGGGTTTTTTTGTTGTTGTTGTTTTTTGTTTTTTTTAACTATCCTCTATAAGTGCAGGAGTCCTCCGGAGATAAATTCTGAAGAAAGAAAACTAAAATGAAGCTCTGCTGCCCCAGGAAGAGCGTTTGAATCCCTGCAGCAGCTCTTGGCTTTTCCCGCGCAAATCGCACGCGGCGCAGGCCTGCTGCCTGTTCTGGCAGTGCAAAAATCAATTCATTTCCAATAAAGACCCGGCGCCTTACCTTATCCACCAGAGCCGCGTTATCTGCGCCGCTCCGTTGAACCAGCAGAGAATGTCTGGCTGCCTCCCCAGGGCCTGCTCCACCCAGTTCCGACCCCGAGGGCTCTGAATCGCCGAGCTGCAATGCAGCCACGGCTCCCCTCTGCCTCGGCACCCGAGCACTGACAGGCAAGCTCTCTGTGATGCGCTCGGGATGCCTGCACTCCTGGCTGCCTGCCCTTCTTTGACCGGGCTGCAATCGGAGCCTTTTTTCCCCTCGTTCCCCCAAGACCACGGAGGAGTGGGAGGGGAAAGGGGAGAGAGGTCTCTATCAGTCAGAGAATTTAAAGGCACAGTAAAACTGCCTGTTCAAAAAAAAAATCAAAACCTACAAAAAACTAGTGGAAAAGAAAGTAAACTACATTCAATTAAATTAAAACAAGCTAAACTCTAACTAAATGTCCTTAATTGTTCCTCTAGTGAGCCGGGACCTCCAGGCTCACATTCTCCAGCTGCTTGGAGACTGAGATAACTGGAGTGAGGAGGCGGTGCCTATGTCCTTATACCAGTGTCATCAAAGAATGACGTTTCTCAGTCTCCAAGCTTCTGGAAGAGGAGCACAACCCTAGAGTTTCCCGGACTAGACTGGAGGGACGATAAGGAACCAGACGTTTGAATGCTGTTGAAAAGTCCACTCAAGATCTTCAGACACTAATGTTTCAGAGACTGGAACAAAGGTGAAGAATCTTAATACACAGGTACAAGCTTTACAAGCTCAGAGCGCCTCGTTTGTGTGGGACAGTTTGGCTACACAGTTAAAATTGGAGAAATTAGAAAACTTCTCCAAAAGACTGAACCCAGACTTTCTGACCAAAAAATAACTTCTGCAAATTCCGAAAATACATTCTGAAGGTCCAAGCACGATCAGGTTCCAGAACATAGGTGACCAATAAAATAGCTGTCTTCATGCTATCCCCCGCTGAGTCTTCCAAAACCTGTGTTAAATTCAGGATGTCTGGAGTATCACCGCTTTGCTCTTCTGACCAGACCGCTTTTTCACAGAAAGAAAGTAAACTTTAGATGTGGGTGGCAGCACATTCTCTGGCATCTCCAATAGTTCTAAAAGGTACATTTTAAAGAGTTCAACAGGAGACACAGCAGCAGACTTAGGAAAATTCACAAAATGCAAGTTTTCCCTGACGTTTCCTTTAATACACAGTTAAAAAGACACCAATTTGTGTCTATGCAGTCTCTATGGGGTTTACCTTTTTGCTTAGATTTCTTTGTAAATGTCTGATAAAAGATATACCTATTAGATCCAGATTTTATAATTCTAAACAATTGCAATTTTTTCTGGATACTCAGAAGTCTCCGAGCACTGTCTAAGCCTGATGGGGGAATCCAAAAGATCAATTCTTTGTAGGATGGTTAAGGTGTAAATAGGTCCATGTGAACGTTATTTTCTTAAGATAACCGTTTTCTTTTTCTATAATTATGATGGGATAATATCTTAGTCTTTTTCTAATGGTTTCCCCTCTTTCATACTGTGGGCTCTTAGTGTTTAGCATAAGTGGGTAGTCTTATTTATATTTGTCTTTGTTTCCTTTTTGATTTTGTGGATTAGTTCATTTGTGCTTTTCCTTTCTTCAAATATATGTAAATATTGCTTGATGTATTCATTGTTAAATGATAAATAAATAACTAAAAACAACATGATGAGGGATCTAGCTAAGCTCTAAGAATGTTCAAGAATTTAGCAGCTGAGATTTGAAACTAAAAATGCAGGGTAATGCATTTGGGCTACAAAAATCCAAGGAAGCAGTACAGCATAGGGGGTAAACTACTTCTGTCCACAAAAGAAGAGCAGGACCTGGGGGTGATTGTGTCTGATGATCTTAAGGTAGCTAAAGGTAGAAAACGCAATGGCGAAAGCTAGAAGGATGCTTGGCATAGGGAGAGGAATGGCCAGCAGAAAAAAAAAGGAGGTGATAGTGCCTCTGTCGAAGTCTTTGGGGCGACCTCATTTGGAGTATTGTATGTAATTCTGGAGATCACACCTTCAAAAGGATATAAACAGGTTGGAGTCAGTGCAGAAGGTGGCTACTAAAATGGTTAGCAGTCTTCGTTATAAAGCATATGAGGACAGATTTAAGGATCTTAATATGTATACTTAGAGGAAAGGCGGGATAGAAGATGCTTGGCACAGTGATGTTTAAATATCTCCGTGGCATAAATGCACAGGATAACCTTTTTTCAATTGAAAGCAAGCTCTGCCACAAGGGGACATAGGATGAGGGTGAAAGGAGACAGATTCAGGAGTAATATGCGGAAATATTTATTTACAGAAAGAGTGGTAGATGCATGGAATAGTCTCCCAGTGGAGATGGTAGAGATGAGGACAGTATCTGAATTCAAAAAAGGAAAAAAAGGGGGGTTATTGTAGTAGTTGATATGGAAGGGCAGACTAGATAGGCCATCTTTTTCTGCCATCGTGTTTCTATAGTTTTTTGGGGGTGGGGCTACTTGCAAGCTGGTGAGGCCGTTGCTGGGAGTAGTTTGGGAGGTGAGGCAGCCATTGGGGGTGTAGTTTGTGGGATTGAGAGAGTAAAGAACAAGGAAAAGCAGTCTGAAAGGCGCAAGTCCCTAACTGCTGTTTCACTATATGCAAGTTTCTATGCTACAGAGAATGGAACTCTTTTCCCCAGAGAAACACACTGAGCCATTATTTTAAGGGGGTGAGGTTATTTCTCTAGAACCCTTGGTCTGATCTGGCCCATTTTTCAAACTTGGTCTCTTTTTACTGTTTCCTCCCACATACTAAGTTCATCCCACTTCATCAAAATTTTGAGAGCTATTTTGCCTCAGACAGACACTCTTGACCCTTTTTGTACAATTTCCAACTTCCATTGAGCTGGAAAGAATAAAAATGAAGCCAAGGTCTAAACATAATAACCGACGGCAGATAAAGGCTAGCATGGTCCATCTAGTCTGCCCAGTAAAGTGCCAGAACTGTACAGCTGTATGTGCAGCTTCAAGTAGGTTACCCCTCTCCATTTAGAAGTTATATACATTTGTTCTGATTCCACCCTTTTGCTATGTAGCAATCCTTTGTGTCTGTTCCATGCTTTTTTGAATTCCATCACTGCAGTGGTGGGACAGTCATAGGGGGTAATTTAGGGGGGTACCTGTTGTGGCAGCTGTCAGAATCTATTGTTTAGCTTTTAATGCTCTGCTGTTTGCCACCCACCCCCCCCCCCAAGCTGCTGCCCTTGGTATCTGCGTAGTTTGCCTAGGCGGTCTAAAATGGAATAACAGAGGTGGTCATGGAGGCTAGCACCAAATTTGTACATGCTAGTGGCTGATATGGACAGCAGCAATAGGAAAAGAGTTGGGAAGTCAGGAAAAGACATGGGAGGACTAGTGTTGACTTAAATATAGAAACCTACAAACTCATCTATAAAAATAGGACAGAGACTAGAGGAAGAATCACAAATGGGCAGCAGAGTTGGTTCAAGGTGTTGGCGCCCTAGGCAAACCTTAAGCCTTGCACTCCTCCTGCCCCCAGCTGTCAGAATCTATTGTTTAGCTTTGAATGCCCTGTTCTGCCACCCCCAAGTTATCGCCCTTGGTGTCCGCCTAGTTTACCTAATGGTTGGGTTGGTCCTGTTGTGGTAGGCTATGGCCTATAATAGTCTGCAAATATGAAAGGCCTGTAAGTTAGGCTCTGATCCCAACCCCCATCTAAGAGAAAGAACCAAAGTCTGTAAAAGTTTGAGAAAGCTGTTTTAAAATTGCTTAATAAGAAGTTTTCATGAGTACATAAATCTTCCATTATTCTTTTGCGTTCTGATGATAGAAATGTTTCAATACATGCATTCCTAGAGCTAGAAACGACCTCGGAGCAGGATAGTATCAATGCCTAGAAACTGCTCCTTTGCTAGAACAGTCCGGGAAGGGGGAGCAGGGAGCTAGGCCCAGAAAGGATCTCTGATTGGACAAGTGCAGGGGGCGTTGGGACCAATAGAAAGTCTGCATGTATCAAGCTGAAGAAAAATGTATAAATGAATATGTTTCTGTAAGAACTTTGCTCAGTCCTTTTTGAAGCTTTGACTAACTGAGCCATGCGCACAATAAATTGGCTTGGATCTTTGAACTGACTCCTGGTTTTATTTATTGCATGCTTATCAGCTGCTACATATTCTCGGAACGTTGTGCCAGGAATGTGTGAGTGGGGGATGGTATGCAAGTGAATATACTACGACTTCTCGCCTCCAGGTTTGGTCCGGTTGGAACCATGCCTGTCCGACCGCAGGGAAATTCTCTGGCGCCACAGGTCTTATTGTATCGGAGAGGGTTCCGCCTTGCCTCGGCGGGCCACTGGGTCCAGCTGGCCAACACCTCCGAACCCGAGGGGAGTCCAGGATCCAACCCAAGAACTGGTGTGGTTTCCGGATTCGGTGAGTAGACATTTTCTTGTTTAAGTCAGTGAAGCCTGGGGAACAGAGTCTTGCATGGGTGCGCAAGACTGATTTGGTATAGACTAACTGGAAGAATCTTGCATGAGTGCGCGAGACGTCTTGCATGAGTGCGCGAGACAAGAAAGCCTGATCACCTCTCATAAGGACGGTCCTAGTACGCTCCGCATAAGGGTTAGCGGAAGCCGAAGCCACCGACCCTTTGGTTGGGAATAGTCAGTTAGTCAGAAAACCTTGGGCATTTTGAAAAATGATTTCTTGTGCTGGTATGATTGTTTGTGTGATTGAGAGGTCTTGAGACACAGACCGAGCGAGAGCAGACTCCTGAGTAGCGCAGTTCCTGGCCAAGTGACTGCGCCCAGGTCGCGAAAAGGAGGAAGTGTTTAGTGTTGGTCTCCCCCATTGTTCCATTGTTCTTATCTGTTGAAACCGCGAGTTTCCCTTCTGGTATAATGTAAGATTATTCTGTTGGGTAATTTGTGAAACCGATTAAGGAATAGTATTAAGAAAAGAAAGAAGAAGGAAAAACCAACTCAGGAGTCACTTTTACGTACAAAGACAGCTGTCTCACTACTAGTTCCAGGTTTTTCTTCAGCACAGCGTGAGACTGGCAAGCAGAGAGAGAAGGGGCGTGTCTGTACAAAGGAATGTTTAGTATCTTTTAACCCTGTGAAGGCTTATTTTCAACGTTCTGCAGATGGGTTAATTTGTGCTTATTTCAGGAAACTTGTACCTGTCTTATTCAATATGTTCTAATAGTGATGTTCCTTCTGCTATGGTCATGTATTATATATCATTTAATAGGAATGTTTAGTCATAATTTTGGATCCCGACAGTTTTGGGCTCAGCCTGGAAAGGGTTAAGTTCTTATTAACCCCGTTCGAGTTCCTCAACTGTTCTTGAACGGACCAAGTGAGGAGGATTTCTGTAGAGCTATAGGTATAATGCATTTGTGGGCTTAGCCTTGTCTTGTGTCTTTTTATGTTCCAATTTTCAGCAAGCACTGTAATGGTTCAAATAGAAATGATAGAGAAATTAAGGAAACTGCTTTTGTTTTTCCTTTGACCTTTGAAGTAGAGGTTAAGAACCCTAACAGGACTATGAAGCATCCCGAGCCAGTAGTTACCAGATCGCGATTTGCAAGTGATTTAAATCCTGAGTGAATGAGGAGTTAATCGTGCTTGAATTCTAATTCCTGATATACTGCGGCAAGCACCTCATAGGGGACATACTTATTGTTAATAAAAATAAAAAAGGAAGAAAAAGGGTGTATATGTATTCCAGATATCCACCCACTTTATGAAAAAGTATCCAGGATGTCCTTTGAATATCTGTTTCCTAAACTGTAAGATTTAAAGTAATTTCTTTTGCAGAGACATTGTTCAGCTTAAATGTTGATTACGGCTGGCAGTTAGTTTCCATGCCAAGTAATTTCATTCCAGTCATATGTAACAGATATGTGGCCGTCATGTTAGGAGCCATAGTTCTTTCTGTTGGGATTGTTGTTATAACATGTTGCAAAATAATAGTTTTATATTTTAAGGACTTTATCTAAATTGTTCCTATTTAGAATGAGCACACACATCCATTATGTTTGGTCCACAGGAAAATGCAGCCTGACTGCCCGCCCCCTCTGTCTGTTGTCAAGTACGTCATCATGGGGGGAGGGGGTCGGAGTCCACGCAGATTTTGTTGAAATGTATGACTAGGAATTTTAGCAAGGGATTTGCTGGAGACTATGGAATTAGAATGTCTCCGTCCCTATTAGAAATGCTCTGTGAAAGGGAGTGGCCAGTGTTAGCTACTTCATGGCCCCGTGAGGGCACCTTTGATGTTAATGTAGTTTCCCGTGTTCATCAGATTGTGCAAAAAATGTTCCCTGATCAGTTCCCCTACATAGACTTCTGGTTAAATATTTGTGAGAAAAAAAAACAGTGTAGGAGATTAGTAGCAGCCACAAGGGGGGGGGGGGGGCCGGAAGTCTGAGAAAAAAAAAGCTGCCTGTTTATTCTGCCCCAGAATCTCCAGACATTCCACTCTGTCCGTCCCAATATCTTTAAAGGCCAGTCCCCTCAGCTCTGCCACCACCCCGGGCAGAGCCTGGGGCAGGGGAGGGACACCTCCCTGCAGATGTACCCCAAGTAGTTCACCAGCCACCTCCGCAGCAGGAGGGTGTGCACCCCCTCTTGACTGAAAGCCCTGGCTCAGTTTAAAGTACTCCGAGTGGGCCACAGTCCATTGATGACACTACAAGCAGGAATTCATTTGCCAGTTCAGGGTCACTCACAGCCAGCGCCCAAGAACATGAAGTGGAACCCAGACAGTCCCAATTGCCGTATGCCTTCAGAAGTACAACTACCAGTAAAAGGGATGGTCACGTTATACCATTGCGCCAGGTCAAGGGCCTACCCACCCTTAATACCGAAAGCCAGCCGACCAGCCTTGTTTCTGCCACTGATTTACTGAACTGAAAGATGCATTATGCCTCCTACACTGAGAAGCCTTAGGATTTGATTGAACTAATAAACAGTATTATGCAGACCCATCAGCCTTGATAACCCCAAGTGGGATCCAAATAGTGCAGGCAGCCCTCACTATATGCCCCATGCGATCTAGCAGCCCAGGAGAATTTGCGTATGGTAAATGCAGTTTTTGTCAGTCAGTCCCAGAGAGATATAAAACGGAAATTGCAGAAACTGGATGGATTTGCGGGCATGACAGTTAATGGAAGTTGTTCAGAAAGTATTTGTGAATCGTGAAAATGAATGTGACAGAGAAAGTGAATGTAAGATGAAGAAGAAAGCAGATCTTCTTGCTGCTGCTTTAGTTGAACGACATGGAGGAGGTTTTCCTAATCGAAGGAGCAGAGGAAGTGGAAGGGGTCGTGAAAATAATCGGCCCCCACTGGGTGTGAATCAGTACGCCCATTGCAGAGAAGAAGGACATTAGAGAAGTGAATGCCCGTATTTTGACTCCACCCCCAGGAGGGGAGGAGGGAGCACTTGGAGAACAGGAGGTTGATTTCAGAGTCATGGAAGAATAAACCAAGCACAGTTTTCAGCAAGAGAGGGAAGAAGCTATTGAGGGAATGGCAGCCGTGGAGAGCTAGGACATGGATGAAGACTAGGCCAGACCGGGCTCCAAGTTTTCCCTGGGTCCCCCAGGAGCCTATGGTCAGTCTGAAAATAGGGGACCAATATATGGAGTTTATGGGGGATACAGGAGCAGAATACTAAAGCCATTAGCCCCTTTGTCTTCTCGATGCATCACCATTGTCAGAGCTACTGGGGCTAAGGCCACAAAGCCTTTCCTGCAGAACCGCATGTGTGAACTAGGGGGACAGAAAATAACACACCAGTTCTTGTATATGCCTGAATGCCCTATTCCACTTTTGGGACGAGATCTCCTTGCAAAGCTCCAGGCACAGATATCCTTTGCTGAAGGGGGAGAAATGCAAATGACTGTGAACCCAAAGCCTGCTGGATTAATGGTGCTAACTGTTCCCTGAGAAGAAGAGTGGCGGTTCTATAGTACACCTCCAATTAAGTCAATCAGTTCCTGTATTTCCTACCAACCTTATAGCCCCAACTGAAGTATGGGCAGAAGACAATCCACCTGGCCTAGCAAAGAACATAGCCCCTGTCATTGTCACCCTCAAGCCAGGAGCGGAACCAGTGCATGTGAAGCAGTATCCTCTTCCCCAGCCAGCCATTGAAGGTATCCACTGCCATTTAATGAAAATGCTGAAGTATGGACTTCTCAAGGAGTGCCAGTCACCTTGGAACACCCCTCTTCTCCCAGTCAAGAAACCTGGGACAGGGGATTACCGCCCAGTGCAAGATCTAAGGCGGGTAAATGATGCAGCTGAAACTATACACCCAGTGGTACTAAATCCTTATATTCTCTTGGGACTGATCCCCGCTGAGGCTACTCATTTCACCATCCTGGACCTGAAAGATGCCTTTTTCTGCATACGCCTAGCCCCCACCAGGCAACTTTTGTTCACTTTTGAATGGCAAGACCCCACAACAGGAAGGCGGGGCCAACTCACCTGGACTCGATTATCCCAAGGATTTAAGAATTCACCTACTTTCTTCAGTGCTGCTTTAAATCAGGATCTTTCAAGCTACTATGTGAACCCAGGAGAAAGGGTTCTTCTCCAGTAAGTGGACGACTTGCTCATAGCCAGAAATTCAGAAAGTGAATGTCTACAAGCCACCAGTAAACTCTTGCACCTTTTAAATGAGGCTGGATACAAAGTCTCAAGAGCCAAGGCGCAATTATGTTAAACAAGTTAAATATCTGGGATTCCAGTTGTCCAGCAGAATTCGACGCCTGGGACCAGAACGCAAAGAAGCTGTATGCAGTATTCCTACTCCAACCACCAGGAGGCAAGTGAGAGCCTTCTTGGGTGCCGCAGGGTACTGTCGTATATGGATCCCCAATTTTGCGCTGCTAGCAAAACCATTGTATCAAGCTACCAAAGGAATGGAAAAGTCTCCATTGGAATGGGGACTTGAACAGGATGCAGCCTTTCGGTCTTTGAAAACCGCTCTGATGTCATCACTAGCCTTAGGTCTCCCAGATGTCCAGAAACCTTTCCATCTCTATGTCCATGAGTCACAAGGAAATGCGTTGGGGGTACTGACTCAATCTCTTGGATCTCGGCAACGGCCTGTAGCCTATCTGTCAAAACAGTTGGATGTGGTAGCAAGGGATTGGTCCCCTTGTCTGAGAGCTGTTGCAGCTACAGCCCTCCTAGTGAGCAAAGCAGACAAGCTCACTTTGAGACAGAATCTTCAAGTTACTGTACCACACTTTGTTCTGACCATTATGAAACACAAAGGAAGTTTCTGGCTTACAAATTCACAAATGTTGAAGTATCAGAGTATGCTGTGTGAGAATCCTTGATTGCAATTGAAGGTCAGTCAAGCTCTGAATCCTGCTACGTTGTTGCCAGTTGGTCTTGACCCCCCTGATCATGACTGTCTAGAAACTATGGACACTGTATTTTCAAGTCGCCCTGATTTGACTGATGTCCCTCTAGAGGACCCTGAACGGACTTTCTTTGCAGATGGAAGCAGTCTTGTCATCAATGGACATTGTTGTGCCAGGTATGCAGTGGTGACCCTTGATCTGGTAATGGAGTCCACAGCTCTGGCCCCAGGAACTTCAGCACAGAAAGCTGAACTGATAGCTCTCACTAGAGCACTGACAATAGGAAAAGGGCTCTGTCTAAATGTGTACCCAGATTCCAAGTATTCCCTTACAACCTTGCATGCACATGGGGCCCTGTACAAAGAATGAGGGTTGATAATCTCATGAAGCAAGTCCATTAAGTATGGCCCCGAGATATTGACATTATCAGATGCATACTGCCTACAGATCTCAGAATTTAGGAAAAGTAGAATGTATGAATAGAACCCTGAAATCTCAGTTGTCCAAACTTTGCCAAGAAGCTCACCTGAAGTGGCCCCTGGTTCTTCCTATAGCCCTTCTTAGGATATGCTTAGCCCCTACTAAGTCTTTAGGAGTTTCCCCTTTTGAGATTCTGTATGGGCAACCCCCGCCTATTGTACAAGGAATAAAGGGAGATATGAAACAGATTGGATCTGAAATTACTAGACAAGAACTATTGGTTTTAAGTTCTGTTTTGCAGAGTCTTCATACGTGGGTACAAGATCAGCTGCCCATCCATCTAACAGAACCCCTGCATCCTCTCAAGCCTGGAGCGGTGTGGATCAAAGAGTGGAGAAAGACACCGTTGGCACCGCATTGGAAGGGACCTTATGTTGTCATCTTATTAACCAACAGCAGTTAAAGTTGCAAAACTCGAACCCTGGATTCATCACAGTCGAGTAAAGTCAGCAGCCATTGATAGCACTGTAGAACGGAAGGCAGCTATGAAAAGTATTAGCTATGTGGCAATATTACCCTATACCCCAAAAGGAGAAATTAGGTCTTACCTGCTAATTGTCTTTCCTTGAGTTTTCTCCGGGCCAGTCCAGGGAACGATAGGGTTGTCAATCCCTTCCAGCAGCTGAGGACTGTAAACCAAACTTTTGCCAGCATCTTAAGCCCCTCCCCTTGCTGTTGCACTCCAGTCTCCTATTGCCAAAGCAGCCTAGAAGATAACTGTGAAACTAGAAAATAAGAAACAGCACTGAGAACTTTGTACATTTCCCGGACAACAAGCCTACAAATGCCTTAGCAAGTGGATTTACCACTGCACGGAAATTTTTTTTTTTTAAACAATAAACTTTGGAACAAAACCCCTCTTGCGGCTAACGCAAGGGAGCCCCAATAACCACGCCTACAGAAGCCCCATTCTTAGAAATTATGCAGCATGCAGGGACAAGTGGCGCATCGCATCCCCCAACGGAATGAACAAGTATAGGGAAAGAAAAAGCTGGGTGGGCCCTGGACTGGCCCGGAGAAAACTCAAGGAAAGACAATTAGCAGGTAAGACCTAATTTCTCCTTCCTTCTCGTTTCTCCGGGCCAGTCCAGGGAACGATAGGGCAGTACCAGAGCAGTACCTAAAGTTGGGAGAGACAGGCAAGCCCTGCGATAATCGCAGCTGCCCCCACTCTTGCATCCTCCCTGGCCTGAACATCTAACCGGTAGTGTCTGGTAAAAGTATGCAAGGAAGACCAGGTTGCGGCTTTACAAATATCTACCGGAGGAACTGCGGCATACTCAGCCCAGGACGCTGCTTGACTCCGCGTAGAATGTGCTTTGAGACCCTCTGGAGGATACCTCCCCTTCGCCTCATAAGCCGCTACTATGGCCTGTTTGACCCATCTGGAAATAGTCGCCTTAGTCGCCGCATGCCCTTTACGCGGACCCCCGAACAGCACAAACAACCGATCAGATTTACGTAAACCCCTAGAAGCTTTGAGGTACTTCCGTAACACTCTGCCGAGATCCAAGCTTTTGAGCGCGGCATCCATCGGAGAGCCTGTGAGGTCAGAGAACACAGGCAAGGACACCGACTGGTTCACATGAAAACTAGAAACCACCTTAGGGAGAAACGAGGGAACTGTACGCAGAATCACCTTTTCCGCCAGAAACTGCAGGTAAGGCTCCCTACAAGACAGAGCCTGCAAATCAGAGATTCTACGAGCAGAACAGAGAGCGACCAGAAACGCCGTCTTCCAGGATAATTCCTTCAACCTCCCGGACACCTGTGACGTAAACGGAGGCTGCGTCAAAGCCTCTAGAACAACGTTCAAATCCCATGCCGGAATGACCGGGCGTAAGGGAGGCTTGAGAATGTTAGCCGCTCGGAAAAAACGTTGAATATCTCCGTGCGCCATCAACCGACGACCGCTCACTAAACCCCTAAAGCAGGCTAGGGCCGCCAAATGCACTTTGAGCGTATTCAGTGCCAAGCCCTTATCGAGACCGCTCTGCAAAAACGACAAAATATGGGAAACAGCCGCCGAAAAAGGACGAATGCTATGCCGAGAACACCACGACTCGAAGACGCACCAGACACGAACATAGGCCAACGAAGTCGACCTCCTTCGCGAACGCAGCATGGTGTCTATCACTGAAGCCGAGTAGCCTTTACGGCTCAGCGTTTCCCTTTCAAGAGCCAAGCCGTAAGCAAGAAGCGATCCACCTGAGGCATTAAGATCGGACCCTGATTCAACAGGTTGCAACGAATCGGCAGGCGCCACGGCGCCTCCACCAGGAGCCGAACCAGATCCGCATACCACGGCCGCCTGGGCCAATCCGGTGCGATGAGAATTACTCTCCCTTTGTGGTTTGCAATGCGTTGGATCACACGACCTATCATAGGCCACGGAGGAAACACATACAGCAGAAGATCTTCCGGCCAGACCTGCACGAGAGCATCGAGACCCTCTGACATGTGGTCCTTGCGCCTGCTGAAAAAGCGAGACGCCTTGGCATTGGATAGAGAAGCCATTAGATCCATCGCCGGCTGACCCCAGCGCTGGACAATCGCATGAAACACCGCTGCATTTAGCTCCTATTCCCCCGGATCGAGAAGATGGCGACTGAGATAATCCGCTTGTACATTGTCCTTCCCTGCGACATGAGCCGCTGACAAAGCCAGAAGATGAGCTTCCGCCCAACTCATGAGCTGATGACTCTCCTCCAGCAAGACGGCGCTGCCTGTCCCGCCCTGCAGATTGATATAGGAGACCGTCGCCACATTGTCGGAGAACACCCTGACCGCTCTTCCCTCGATTGAGGAGCGGAAGTGTTCCAGCGCCAAGCGCACAGCTCTGAGCTCCAACCGGTTGATCGACCATGAGCTTTCTGACAGGGACCATAGCTCCTGCACCACCTGAGCTTGACAATGAGCCCCCCAGCCTGATAAGCTGGCGTCCGTGGTGAGAATCACCCACAGTGGCTCCTCCAACGGAACCCCCGCTCGCAGATGAGAGGCGTCTAACCACCACTGCAGGCTGAGCCGCACTGGCTCCGGACAAACCAGCTTCTGACCACCTGGAGACCACCTGGACAACAATGCTTGCTGCAGAGGACGCATACGTGCCCTGGCCCAAGGAACCAGCTCCAGAGTCGCCGCCATGGAGCCCAAGAGCTGCAGATACCGCCACGCCAACGGGGCAGCCTGAGCCAAGAAGGCTTTCACCTGACGCAAGATCTTCAACACCCTGTTCTCGGGCAAAGCGACCGACCCCACGTCGGTGTCGAACAACGCACCCAGGTAAGTAAGCTGCTGGACTGGGCGTAGCTGACTCTTGGACCGGTTGACGACCCAACCGAGCTGCTCAAGGACCTGCACTACTCGCACTGTAGCCGTCACCGCGTCCGGATAAGACTCGGCCCTGATCAACCAATCGTCTAGATAAGGGTGAACGCGAATACCTTCTTGCGCAATGCCGCCGCTACAACTACCATCACCTTCGTGAACGTCCGAGGAGCCGTCGCTAAGCCGAACGGCATCGCCCGAAACTGAAAATGACCCTCGTGCACCGCAAATCTCAGAAAACACTGATGATCCGGGCGAATCGGAATGTGTAGATAAGCTTCGGTGAGATCTAGGGACGAGAGGAATTCCCCCTTCTGCACGGCCCAAATTACTGACCGGAGCGTTTCCATCCGAAAATGCGTAACCTTTAGCGAGCGGTTTACATGCTTGAGATCGAGAACAGGACGAAAAGAACCTTCTTTCTTGGGAACCACAAAATAAATCGAGTATCGACCTAGTCCGCACTGGTCTTGGGGCACCGGAACCACAGCCTGTAGTTGTAACAACCTGTGCAGTGTATCGCTTATAGCCTGCCTTTTCTGCCCTGTTCCCCCGCAAGACACCATGAAGGCTTCTCGCAAAGGGAGAGCAAACTCTAATGCATACCCCTCCCGAATGATCTCGAGCACCCATTAGTCCGACGTAATCGCGGCCCAGGCAGAAAGAAACCCCTGCAAGCGACCCCCTACAGGACTCTCCACCTGGACCAGCTGACCTTCATTGAGGTTTCTTTGCTGCTCCCTGCGGAGCATTGAAATAACCTCTGCCGAAGCCCCGAGCCCCCCGAAAGGACTGATTGCGAGGGCCGAAACGAGATTTCGGATAGGGGGCAAAACGTGCCCCCCTGAATCTGCGAGAATCTCGACCTGGACCTTTAAACCCCAAGCCCGCTCTAGGCGTCTTAGGTCGATCCTCCGGCAAACGACCCCCCTTGGAGTCCCCGAGATCCTTCACGATCTTCTCCAGGGCTTCCCCAAAAAGCAGCTTGCCTTTATAGGGTAGCTTGTTGAGCCTGACCTTCGACGAAGCATCAGCCGCCCAGTTCCTCAGCCAAAGGAACCAGCGGGCCGCAATCACAGAAGCCATAGACTTTGCAGAGATTCTAACCAAATCATAGAAGGCGTCCGCGAGGTAAGCCGCTGCCGACTCCAACTTAGCTCCCTCAGCGGACGAACCTTCCTGAGACGGTGCCGCCGACTCCCCCTGGAGCCAACGAATCGAAGCTCTGGAGACATACGCTCCACAAATGGACGTCTGCAACGCCAGAGCACTGGAATCAAAGGCCTGCTTCAGGAGAACCTCAAGCTTACGATCCACCTTCTACAGGTATGGTTGTTTTCTTAGTCACCGCCGAGACTAAGGCATCCACCTTAGGCATTTTCAATAACTCCTTCTCCTCCAGGGGAATGGGGTAAAGGCGACCCAGAGCGCGAGCCCCCCGAAGTGTAGCCTCCGGGAACTTCCATTCCAATTCCACCATCTGCCTGATAACTCGATGAACTGGAAAACAGCGCTGCTCTGATTTAAAGCCCTGTAACAATGGATCTTCCAAGGGCTCCTGTGGCAGTGATGGCACTACAATATTTATAGAGGCTAAGGATTGCGCAATAAGAGACCCTAGTTCCTCCTTACGGACTACTCTAAAGACATTAGGGTCCTCCCCTGGAGCCAGTTCGCCCTCTTCAAGTTCCATGGGCCAAGCTTCCATACCTGCTTCAGAAACAATCTCCCCATCCTCCACCCCGGGAGGTATGGAGAGCTGCTGCTCTGCGCCCTCAAGCGCAGGTCCCAGCCATGCCCCCTTCTGGGAAGGACCTTCATCCGGATCCAAAGCAGACACTGCAGGCTGAACAGTGTCCTCCACAGCATTTGCTAGGGAGGGACTGAGAAGCTGAGAAGCCTTCAGCACATAGGCCTTATGTAAGGCCAAAATGAAATCGGGCGAAAACAACGCAGACAGCTCTCCCTGAGCTTCAGGTAAGGCTGGAGCTGCGGCCACCGGCGCCAGAGCCTCTTTATGCGCCTTTGATTTGCGTTTGCTAGGCCTGGTCTGCCCCGCGGGAGAAGCGGCCGGCTCAGCTAAAATGGCCGCCGTTCCCGCCTTTTCAGAGGGAAGGTGAGCTTTATCCCCTGCTTTCTGTTCCGACTTGCCCTCCATCGCAGTCAGCAAAAACCTACCCGAACTGAGGGAAAAGCGAGGGGAATACTGGTAGTCGGTCCGGAAACCCCCGTTTCAGACCCGCGAACCGCCGACCAGCCGCCAAGCCCTGCACACGCTGCCGCAAAGCCTAAAATCTACCAGGGCACGCTAAACATCAGGGACCTAATTAGAAAATCGCTGCCTCCTACCTTCCACACCTGACCGCTGTGCTCCGGGCTGTGTCTCCTCTGCCCCACAGCTAGCGGGAGACGGAGAACACGAGGCTCTGCAAGGATGGGTGGATTCTGGGGCTCCCAGTCCAAACCTCCTGAGCGCGAGAGAGACCGGTTGCTGTGAGGCAGGCTCTGCCTCACACACTGATGGAACTCGCAGTACTGGCTCTCCATTATACCCAAACAATTGCAGCAGTGCCAGGGAAAAAGCAAAGTCACAGCTCAGCTAGAGCCTATCTGCCTAGTCTGCTGAAGCACCAGATCGTCAAGTAGCAGTCAATGAGGAGGGAGAGGCACTGAACCAACATCCATTCCAGCTGCTGAGGACTGTAAGACTGGAGTGCAACAGCAAGGGGAGGGGCTTAAGATGCTGGCAAAAGTTTGGTTTACAGTCCTCAGCTGCTGGAAGGGATTGACAACCCTATCGTTCCCTGGACTGGCCCGGAGAAACGAGAAGGAATGATGCTTTTACGCAAGTATAATATGTGATTTAATTCTCACCCTTCCTCGCTTGCGGGTGAGAATAATCAAAGGGGGGAATGTGGAAGGCTATGGCCTATAATAGTCTGTAAATATGAAAGGCCTGTAAGTTAGGCCTTGATCCCAACCCCCATCTAAGAGAAAGAACCAAAGTTTGTAAAAGTTTGAGAAAGCTGTTTTAAAATTGCTTAATAAGAAGTTTTCATGAGTGCATAAATCTTCCATTATTCTTTTGTGTTCTGATGATAGAAATGTTTCAATACATGCATTCCTAGAGCTAGAAACAACCTCGGAGCAGGATAGTATCAATGTCTAGAAACTGCACCTTTGTTAGAACAGTCCGGGAAGGGGGAGCAGGGAGCTAGGCCCAGAAAGGATCTCTGATTGGACAAGTGCAGGGAGCGTTGGGACCAATAGAAAGTCTGCATGTATCAAGCTGAAGAAAAATGTATAAATGAATATGTTTCTGTAAGAACTTTGCTCAGTCCTTTTTGAAGCTTTGACTAACTGAGCCACGTGCACAATAAATTGGCTTGGATCTTTGAACTGACTCCTGGTTTTATTTATTGCATGCTTATCAGCTGCTACACTGTTAGAGATCCATTGGCCCATTTAGGTTGCCCAACATGGGCAAGCCACTTAACCCTCCTTTGCCCATAGGGTTGCCAACTGGCCGGTTTTTCCACGGCCAGGCCGGCTACCGGCGCAGAGGCAAAACCGGCCCTTTAAAAGCCGGTTTTTTTGCTCTGGCCGCAAGATCGGGAGCGGCCAGAGCAAAAAAACCAGCTTTTCTCCGCTTCAGAGGGAGCCGGGGAAGCCCGCGCGAGGCCCCGGCTCCCTCTGAACAGCCACCAGCGTGAAGAGCCTTTACCTTCACGCTGGCGGCTGTTCCTGTGAAGCCGCGAATGCTGGGAAAGGTTAAAGTTTGCCCTTTAACCTTTCCCAGCATTCGCGGCTTCACAGGAACAGCCGCCAGCGTGAAGGAAAAGGCTCTTCACGCTGGTGGCTGTTCAGAGGGAGCCGGGGCCTCGCGCGGGCTTCCCCGGCTCCCTCTGAAGCCTCAGACAGCCGCGATGCTGGTCGGGGGGGGGGGGCAGGGCCTGCATTGGGGGGGAGGGGGGGGGGCCCTGGAGGGGAAAAGGGCTAAGGGGGGGACTTGGACTGGAAAAGGGCTAAGGGGGGGGGGGACTTGGACTGGAAAAGGGCTAAGGGGGGGGGACTTGGACTGGAAAAGGGCTAAAGGGGGGGGACTTGGACTGTAAATAGGCTGTGATTGGGGAGGGGACCTGGACTGTAAAAGGGTTATGGGGGGGGGGACATGGACGGGAAATGGGGTGTGCTGGGGGTGAAGGGGACCTGGACCAGAAAAGGGCTATGAGGGGGGGGGAAACTTGGACTGGAAATAGGCTGTGATGGGGGGGGACCTGGACTGTAAAAGGGTTATGGGGGGGGGGGGACATGGACTGGAAATGGGTTGTGATGGGGGTGGCGGGGACCTGGACTGGAAACGGGCTATGGGGGAGGGGAACTTGGACTGGAAATGGGCTATGGTGGAGGATCTTGGTCTGGAAATAGGCTGTGATTAGGGGGGCTAGGACTGCAAATGGGCTGTGATGGTGCGGGTGGACTCGGACTGCAAATGGGCTGTGATGGTGCAGGGGGACTCGGACTGCAAATGGGCTGTGATGGTGGGGGGTGGGGCCCTAGGACTGGAAATAGGCTGTGATGGGGGACTTGGACTGGAAATGGGCTGTGATTGGGGGGGGGGGAGCTAGGACTGGAAATGGCCTGTGATGTGAGGGCTAGCACTGGAAATGGGCTGATGAAGAGCTGGAATAGGACTGGAAATGGGCTGATGTGGGGCATAGGAGAATGGGACTAGAAGGGAGTGGATGCTGGGTGGGCCTAGAGCAGGGGTCTCAAACACGCGGCCCGCGGGCCGCATGCGGCCCGCGAGAGAAGGTTGTGCGGCCCACGACGGAGGGAAATAAAAAAAGCCTTGCTTCTGCCGTTGCCGCCGTGGCAGCGGCAGAATCGACTGTCAATTTTTTTTTAAAACGGGCTTCTGCTGCTCAAGCAGCAAAATCAGCTGTGCTGCGTTACCTTCCTCTCTGCCCGGAGATCCTTCATTGTGCTCCATCAGCGTGTGCTTTTCAAGCCGCGAAGAGAGTATTCCCCTCTCGCGAGGCTTGACAAGTGAATAGGCTTAAGCCGCGCGAGAGGGAAATACTCTCTTCGCGGCTTAAGAAGCACACGCTGATGAAGCACAATGAGGGATCTCCGGGCAGAGAGGAAGGGGCCGCGGGACAGCTGATTTTCTGCTGCAGCAGCAGCAGCAGCAGAAGAAGCCAGGTGTTTTTTTTATTTACCCGGGGGGGGGGGGGTAGGACTGGAAATGGGCTATTGGCAGGGGGGGTGTAGGACTGGAAATGGGCTATTGGCAGGGGGGGGGTAGGACTGGAAATGGGCTATTGGCAGGGGGGGGGGTAGGACTGGAAATGGGCAATTGGCAGGGGGGGGGGGTAGGACTGGAAATGGGCTATTGGCAGGGGGGGTTATGACAGGAAATTGGCTATTGGCAGGGGGGGGTTATGACTGGAAATGGGCTATTGGCAGGGGGGGTTATGAATGGAAATGGGATATTGCAGGTGGGGGGGGGGTTATGACTGTAAATGGGCTATTTGAAGGGGGGGTATGACTGGTAATGGGCTATGGTGGGGGCTAGGACTGGAAATGGGCAGGTGGGGGTTAGGAAGGACTGGAAGTGGGCTGATGGGGGGCTAGGATTGGAAATGGGCTGATGGAGGGCTGACTGAAATGGGGTAATGGGGGTTAGGGCTGGAAGTGGGCTATTGGCAGGGGGGGGGGTTATGACTGGTAATGGGCTATGGTGGGGGCTAGGACTGGAAATGGGCAGATGGGGGTTAGGACTGGAGGTGGGCTGATTGGAAGGGGGGCTTGAACTGCAAATGGCTGATGGGGAGGGGGCTTGGAATGGAAATGGGCTGTGAGGGGAGGGAGCTAGGATGGAAATGGGCTGTTGGGGGGCTAGGATTGGAAATGGACTGATGCAGGGACTAGAAGGGAGCGTATGCTGGGTGGGGCTGGAACTAGAAGGGAGCTGATGTTGGGGGAGGATTAGAATGGGATGGAGCTGGGAAAGTGAAATGGAGAGGGGAAAAATATTTTGTCTGGGAGAGAAGACAAATCTACAATTGGCCAGGTATTGGGAGAGTAAGTGGGGATTGAGGATGGAGGGGTAAAATTTGAGTGGATGAAATAGGAATGAGGAAAGAGAAAAAGGAGAAAGATTAGTATGTTAAAGCAGATGTAGAGAGAGAATGGAAAAAAAACTAGGAGAGAAGAAAGGGCAAATGGACAGCAGACGATGGAGAGTTAGCAGAAGACATGAAGAAACCAGAAGAAAGTGGCTGGAACAATTGCAACTGAAAAAAAATGCACAAAAGGTAGAAAAATATCTCTTTATTTTGAATTTATTAACTGGAATATGTCAGCTCTGGGAAATGTGCATCATTAATGTTTGCGCTTTGTTTAGTACAAGAGGAAATTAATTTATAGTTTTATTTCTACAGTGTTGTTGTATATTCCAAGTTTGGCTTTTGGGGTTCCCAGTTTAATTATTGTCTTCCTGTTTCTAAATCTTTTAGTCTTTCTTTATCCATGCACTCATTAAAGAGGCATGTTTACTAAAAGTTAGTGCATGGTAACATTATGCAAATATTTTATGCAAATGAGGCCCCTTATGCAAATGAGGCCCCGCGTCTTATGCGGCCCCCGGGTTACTTTACAAGTCCTCATTCGGCCCTCAAAGCAATTTGAGTTTGAGACCCCTGGCCTAGAGCTATAAGGGAATTGATTTGGGGGAGGACTAGAATGGATGGGGAATGAGAATGGAGAGGGGAAAAAATATTTTGTGTGGAAGAAAAGTCTATGATGGGCCGGTATTGGGAGAGTAAGAGGGGCTTGAGAATTGAAGGGTGAAATTTAAAAGGATTATAATGGAATAAGGAAAGAATTGGGGGAAAGAGCAAAAGGGAAACAATCAGTATGTTAAAGCAGAAATAGAGAGAGATTGGAAAACATCTAAAGAGAAGAAAGGACAAATGGATAGCTCGCAGAAGACACGAAGAAACCAGAAGAAAGTGACTGGAGCAATTGCAACTGAAAAATAAAACGCCCAAACAGAAGGTAGAAAAATACTTTTTATTTTGAATTTATTAACTGGAATATGTCTGGTCTGGGAAGTGTGTATTGATAACATCTTTGCGTTTTTGTTTAGTGCAAGAGGAAATACTTTATAGTTTTATTTCTTCAGTGTTGTACATTTCATGTTTGGATTTTGGGGTTCCCAGTTTAATTATTATCTGACCAAGGAAGTTAGCCTACACGTATCCTCGGTAATTTTTGTGGGTGGGGCTGGGGGCGGGGCAGGGGTGGGACTAGGGGCGGAGAATGGGTGGAGCATGGCGAGCCACAGGTGTCGGGTTTTTCTCGGTGAAAAAGTTGGCAACCCTAATTGCCCATGTTCCCTGTAACATAGTTATCTCCAAGTTATAATGCCCTGTTCAATGTAATTTCAGTTTGTTCAATGTGAACCGCCTTGATATCATGAAAGGCGGTATATAAGAAATGTTAAATAAATAAATAAATAACTTACTTAACTATATTATTAAACACAAAATGCTAAAATGTATTTTTTTCTCAACACCTTGGTTGAAATTTTCATAAACTTATTTACCATTAAAAATACTGTTCTCACAAGTACATAAATATTATGTTTTACAAATTAACATCTATGCAAAATTAAACAATCGGGGTTCCAGTCCCACTGGCCCTCCTTGTGACCTTGGGCTTAGTCACTTAGTACTCCATTGCTTCGGAAGGCCTGGTAATGGCAACCTACTTCCGGTCATACCTTGACAAGAAACTCCCGGGGCTGCTGGGTCTCCAGAAGTCAGCATTGACTTGACGGCACTTAAAAAATAAAAATAAAACCACGCAAACTGTGTTAGGCCATGGCCTATATAATAGCCTGTATATGTATGAGAGGCCTGCAAGCTAGGTCTGAGTCCCCACCCCCACTTAGAAATAGTAGTGCTGAGAAAGATCAGAGTCAGTGAAGGTCTGAGGATCTGCCTTAAACCGCTCTAAACTGCTTTTGATAAGTTTGTGTTAATCCTTATTAAATTCTTTTATGCTGATGAAATATATGTTCCAGTGTTTTGCATTCTCACATTCTCTGAGCCTAGAAATGACCTTGTAGTAGGGATGTGTTTATGTCTAGAAACTGAGCCTTTGTTAGAATAGCCTGAGAAGGGGGAACAGGGTGTTAGGCCCAGAGAGGGTCCCCGATTGGATAGATGCAGGGGGCGTTGGGACCAATAGAACGTTTGCCTGTATCAAACTGTGAAACTTGTATATAAGGAAGTTGTTCCTGTTCTCCATTGCTCAGTCCTTTTTGAAGCTTGTCTCCCTGAGTCTGTCACAATAAATTGGCTTGGATCTTTGAACAGACTCCTGGTATTATTTATTGCATGCTTATCAGCTGCTACAAAACGACATGCAGTTCTTTAACCGCAGGTACAGCTGAATTCATCCTAGCTTCAAAAGTTTTTTTTAGTTGTGTTGTACAAAGGTCCCAGGTTCAATTTATCCCGTTCTCATTCAAAGCTGCAGCTCTCCATGACACAGCTGCTGAATAAATATTAACGGTGTGCGAACATCCTCTGGAAACCTTCCAAGCATGTTATACGAATCGTATCTAAAGATTAGCCGAAACAAATCTCCTCGCGATAGAAAACAAAGAAGAGCAGAAAGCCACTACCGTTCCCGTTCCCCCTACACACGTGCGCGCTCACTTCCCGCCATGTTCTAGCGCGCCCCTCCATCATTTCCGCTTCCGGCTGTCTCCTAGTAACGGCTGAAGCTGTAGTATGTTGACGGTTGGTAGAGCTGGAACACCACGATGGTAAAATCTTGGTTCTTTATCTATGACTGAATAAGTATAAATATATTCATTTCTTTACAGAAAGGGGGACTGTTTCTCGGTAGTGGATGTCAGGGTGGAGTAGGATGAAGGAAGGCTGCTACTTGTGTCTATCTCTTGTCGTCCGCTGAGGGGAGTGTGGGAGGTTGGCGGACCTGTGTTGGCTATGCTGCTGCTACTGCGGCGCGGTGGGAGGGAGTGTGACTGACTTATGTTTACTTTCTGTATACTGTATTAGGGACACAGCAGCTGCAGCCAGATCACTGGCACATTTCAACTGCTTTGCGACCCGGAATCACAATATTGTAATTGTCATATTGGGTCAGACGAAAGGTCTATCAAGCGAGACTAGTATCCTGTTGCCAATGGTAGCCAATCCAAGTCACAAGTACCTAGCTAGATCCAAAAAAGAAGATAGTAACACGGGTAACTAACCTCGGAAATAAGTAGTTGCTTTCTCCAAGTCGACCGTGAAAAGCGTTTATGGGCTTTTTCTTCACGAACTTGCCCAAATCTTTTTCAAACGGAGATGTACTAACTACTTTTACCACGTCCTGGGACGACACATTCTCTAGAGCTTAATAGAGCATTAAATAAAACATATTTCTCCCTATATGTTTTAAGTATGATGCTTATTAACTTCATGGCTTGTCTCCTATTTAAAAGAAGGGTTGTTGTTTTTTGTTTACAACACAACAAAAATAATTGTTATGCTATACTTAAGTTTACCTTTTTAATTTGCCCCTCATTTTACAGTATGTGCATTTTGCATGGCTAGAGAAGAGGATCTCACAGGGGTTCAATCCCACTTCTGCACTGATACTCCTTGTGACTTGAAGAAAGTCAGTTTACACTCTATTATTATCTCTGTTACAGACTTAGGGGCTAGTGTATTAACTTGTGGAATTTTCCATGGGTTAGTGGCCTGTTTTTGCAAAAAATAGCTGTGGATGCAATGAGCTCCATAACAAATTTTTGCAAGGATTTTTTTGCATTGAGGCATAGTTATCTCTTTTGCTAAAATTGGTCCATGAACACATTTTTATGTTCCAGCTTTATATATTTGGGTGATGTTTGCCACTTTCTGCCACCCTATATTGCAAGTACAGTCAAACCTCGGTTTTCGTACGTTTCGGTTTTCGACGTCTTTTCTGACTGAGATGTTGTCTCGGTTATCGGATATCGCCTCGGTTTTCGTTGTGTTACTGAACAGCTGATGGTCCCAATAGTGGCTGGTGCTGCTCCTCCTATGGGCAAGGGCAGCAATGTGGACAAATTGCCAGCCTCCATGTGCTTCCCCAGTCCCGGCAGCACTACCCCCCGGACTCACCGATCGCGTGTTGAAGTCAGCTGAGCACGAGTCAGAGTCAAGAGCCAAGGATTGCACAGAGAGGAAGGCCCCGATCTCTCCACCGCCTGCCTGTTCTCTGGAGCGCCCCCTCAGGCTCGGAGGTAGCAGGGTAGCTGTCAATGTAAGCAGGAGATGTTGCAGTGCCGTACAGTACAATATCTGTGTGTTTGCTGTCCTGTGGACGATCGGGCAGGTGAGAGAAGTGACAGGAGCTGGGTGTCTGGAACGGATTAATTGAATTTACATTATTTCCTATGGGAAATATTGCTTCGGTTTTCGTACGTTTCGGTTTTAGTCAGTCTTCTTAGAACGGATTAATAATGAAAACCGAGGTTTGACTGTAGGTACAAAGAGAGGCAATTTGTGCAATAAGCTGCACTGCACCACACATCACTCTTCTTAAACCTCCCACTGCATGCTACAGACCACACAGTAATATCGATTGTTTGATGTGCTAAACCGCTTTGATTTAATGATAAAGCGGTATACTAAATCCGTCTAAATATTTAAATAAATAAATAAGCTGAAGGTACTCCAATCTCTGCACTTTTGGCATCAGGAATGCTAGAAAGTGCAGCAGAAAACGGTCTCTGCCATTCATATGGAGGAGGAGCCTATAGCTGAGGCAGCAGCATAGCGGCAAGAGGGTCAGGGAATGATGGGAGAAGCGTGAATGCAATTTTAGCCTGCCATTTTTTGATGGGTCTTTCTACCTAGTTCATAATGAGCTGCTGTGGACGTTTATGTATTGCAGCAGTTTATAAGTTCAAATAAACTTTTCACATAGCAGACACGTGAATGTTTATTATGAAATTAGACCCAAAATTGCATTTTTTTTTCAGAAGGGGTGTTTGCATGAAAGAAAATGCATGCAACACTCTTTAAATGGTGTTTTTGTGTTTCCAGGCATTTTGCAAATATGTTGCACAAAAACCCTTTCTGTGAAAAAATTTTATTCTTCCATATTTGTAAGTCTTCTTGCCTATTATGCTTGATTTTAACTCGCCTTGAGTTCAGATTTGGAAAAGTACGTAATTAAATATAAAACGTCCATTTCCAAGATCTTTAAAACAAGCTTTTGTATTTATTTATTTAACTAGGCTTATATACTGCTTTTCTGTCAGTCAAAGTGGTGTACATTCAGGTACTAACTCTCTCTCTCTTTATTTACACATACATATATATAATTTTTTTTCCCCTTAGGACTCACAATCTATGTTCCTTTTCAGCCCTCTAGTTCAGTCCCGGAACCTCTGGGCTTTAGCACCTCCTCCAGCAGCTTTGGAGATTGATCACATCATCTCTTTTAATGACCCTGGTATAAGTAGGCAAGGACCGCCTCTCCACTCCAATATCAGTCTCCAAAGCAGCTGGAGAGGGGGTGAGCCTATAGTAGGGCTCACGGGGCAACAACTGAGGAGAGGTTTTAGGTTTAGGCAAGAAGAGTTGAGAATCTTAAAGGGTTGCAGGGCTGTAGAGGGGCTGGTTTGCCTCCTTCTTCCCTGCTTTTAAATCGGCTATGTGGGGTTTCTTTACAGCACCCTCCCTCCCCCCCCTCGTACTTCCTTTGTTCGGGGGGGGGGGGCGGAAATTGGTAGCCTCCCTGCTCCCGATCCCGCCTTAACGAGTGAGGAGCAGGTGGAAGGCACAGCGGACGGCGATCCTGCATAGTCTGGGCATCCAGAGCGCAGGAAAGGTCCGTGATCGTTTTGGCAGCAGAGCCTCTCCTCCCCCGTGCCGAAGCCGCTATTAAGGCTGAGCATGGGAGCGGGATCGAGGCGACAGTCTCAAGTGCAAGGTAGGAGCTGGGAAAGTAGTCTTGACTTCGTCAGGTGTTTTTTCAGGATGTCGGAGCCTTAGGCGCTTCAGGCGCGGCGAGCAGGCCGGAGGTCTAGAGTGCAGGCCGCGCCGTGTGGTGTTCGCACGGGAAGCGCGGCCGCCGTTGATTCTGACAGGAAGGGTTTCTGACTATCCCGCCAAGTTATCACCGTGGCCCCAAGGAGTTAGAAGCCTCGTTTTGGCAAGGGGGCGCCCTGTTAAGCTTCGGGCAGTGTTGCTGAAGTAAAAAAAACCCTTTATTTTCGGGGGCACGGCTGTGCACGGATGTGAATACTTTTATACTTTTTTCCCAGTTTATTGGTGTGATTCTTAATTTCTAAGTTGGTTTTTGGTTTTCCCGTGTGTGGGATGTAGCCACTGGGCTATAATGTCTTCTAGGCCACAGTGTTTAGTTTGTGGCACTAGACGAGGAACAGTTTCGGATACGGGAGTGTGTAGAGGTTGCACGCAGGAGGCTGCCTTAATGGAGCAAGTGTAGCAGCGAAGTGCAGACAATGACTAAATCCAGGAGTCAATTTACAGGATCCAAGCCAATTTATTGTGCACAAGGCCCAGTTAGTCAAGCTTCAAAAAGGACTGAGCAAAGTTCTTACAGAGACACATTCATTTATACATTTCTTTTCAGTTTGATACATGCAAACTTTCTATTGGTCCCAACACCCCCTGCGTTTGTCGAATCGGAGATCCCTCCTGGGCCTAGCACCCAGCTCCCTCCTCTAGGACTGTTCTAACAATGGTACAGTTTCTAGGTTTGGATACTTCTCTACTGCAAGGTCATTTCTGGCTCTAGGAATGCAAGTATTGAAACATTTCTATCTTCATAGCACAAGAGAATAATGAAAGATTTATGCATTCATGAAAACTTCTTATTAAGCAATTTAAAACAGTTTTCTCAAACTTTTACAGACTTTGGTTCTTTCTCTTAGATGGGGGTTGGAATCAGGGCCTAACTTACAGGCCTTTCATATTTGCAGGCTATCGTAGGCCATAGCCTGCCACATTCCCCCCTTTGATTATTCTCACCCGCTAGTGAGAAAGGGTGAGAATTAAATCACATATTAAACTTGTGTAACAGCATCATCTTGGGGTATAGGGTAATATTGCCACATAGCTAATATTTTCGTAGCTGCCTTCCGTTCTACAGTGTTATCAATAACCTGGGGTTATCATGCGTAAGCAAAGGGGTAGGAGACATGGGAGCAACAAGCATACAGCTAGTATGAGTAATACAATAAACACAACAGACCACCCAACCATGAAAATGCTGAACCAAACCACCCATCGAGCTTCAAGCCATGCCAGGTCTGAACAGGCACATATGCTTGTGTGCGCATTTGAGTGGCTATATCTTCAACAACGTGTCCATTATTATTAATCTGCAAACAACAGTTGGTTAAATTCAATTTTCCACACACTCCACCTTCAGATGCTAACAAATAATCTAGAGCTAAACGATTCTGATAAATAGCTGTACGCATTTGTGTACTCTGCTTAGCTAAAAGAGTTAGTGCTTTACTGGTTTCATTGGTTATTATTTCAACAACAGCTTGTAAGCGTATAATACGATTTATCATATAACCAGGAGTACGATATCCCCATGTACCATCTTGCTCCCAAGTAGCAGGTCCATAGTATGAAATGATTCTCTCAGGTGGCCACTCTTCATCATTCCATTTGTCCCATTGGCCTATTTTCAAGACCTCTCGTTTCTGTCGACTCCTGTACACGGGAAAACCCAGTTGTTCTCCATGGAACGTAGGAAAAAGGAAGGTCGTATGGTTCCCAATGCACATGCTCCTCCCCAGTGGTGAGGAAGCCTAGCATAAGCTCGGGTTCCACAAATCCAGTACAGTCCAGGTGGTGCTTGCCAGGTATTATAAGATGCTAGATTAGTTCAGATACTGGCAAGATTAGGGAAACGGACTAAACGGTTGGTGGGCTCTGGAGCGTTGATTCCTGACCACCAGGACGTCTTCTTCGTGGTACTGTTGTAGAACCTCTGATTGAGACAGACCAGCTGTCCGACCTCCATGGCAAACTGTGGTCCAGAGCGAGCAAAACACAAATTACCAACAATGGGGTGGGCCAGTACCCACTCACTATTTATTTATTTATTTATTTATTTATAGTCTCTTATATACCGCACTATTCAGCATCAGCGCAGTTTACAATAAACAAGGAGTTACACAATTCAACGGTACTTTGTGTTTACAGAAAAAACAGGAAATACAACTCGGATAACAGGGTAATTAATTAATATAACAGACATGATCTCATCCTGGCTTCAGTATTGTGTATGGGAGGTCTGTGGGGTGTCTGTATTGAATTTGTATGTTTGGAAGGTCTTTGGGTAGGTTGCGTTATCTGGATTGTTTAATGGATAAGACAAGAGGAAGAGGTAGTGTTTCAAAGCTTTTCGAAACTGCAAAAGGTCTGGTATTGATCGGATGTTTTGAGGAAGGCTGTTCCAACACCTTGGTGCACAGAAAAAGAAAGCCCTGTCAGTAGTAGTTTTGGTGTATTGTGTTATTGATTTAGGGACTAACAGAGAATTGAGTGATACTGACCTTCTATCCCTATTGAGGGGTGTGTGGATCATATCTGATAATGATGCAGATGAGAGCTCTTTGATGGCTTTGAATGTAATTAGTAAAGTTTTGAAAGTGAGTCTATTTCGTATCGGGAGCCAATGAAGATGTTTTAGAATAGGTGAAATATGTTCTTTCCGGGATGCTCCATGAAGGACTCTTGCTGCGGCATTCATTGCCAATTGAAGTGGATGTAATGTGGCTTGAGGGAGACCTTGTAATATTGAGTTCGCATAATCAAAATGAGGTATGATTAGCGCCTGATAGATGGTTCTAAAATCGTCTGGCTCTAGCAAGGATCGTAGATGTCTAAGGGAACGTATTTTGTGGTATACTGCTCTTACAATATTTCCTATGTGTGCTTTCATATCCAAGTTCTGGTCTAAAGTGACACCAAGGTATCTGATGGTGGTCTTGGTCTGGAGGTTAGCATCCTTTACTTTCAAAAAGGACGGAGCAGTGAAATTTCGGTTCCGTGTAATGAATAACACCTCTGTTTTTTTGTGTTGGATCCTTAGATTTTGAGATTGTAGCCAGTTGGATACTTCATTTATGCAGTTTGTTAAAGGAGTGAGGTCGGGGTTCTCTGTTGTAAAAGGAAAATATAATAGTACATCATCCGCGTATATCATGCAGTTGACTCTAAAGGATCGTATCAGGTTGCATATAGGCTGCATGTATAGTAGCATTATGTAAATCAGTCTGATTATAAGGCATAGAATAGTTCACTTCTTGTGCCTCCCAGGGCCATTGGTCTCCCATCTTAGTCCCTCCACAGAAGAGGCAGTCCGAAATGTGAAGACTAGATGCTACTGCCCCGGCGAGCTCAATGAACAAGTTTTGAGAGGCATGAGGAATCTCAAACTCTGCCTTCATGGCTTCATAAAAAGAGTGATGTATTCGATAAGGTGCAGATACATGAGTCTTAGTATTCAGCTGTATATGTATAAAGGTTCCAGGATCTATGCCTCCTCCTGCTATTCGTAACCCAAATCTGTACCCCTGCTTCCACTGGCTGGGGTTAAGTATGATGAGCTGCACTGGATTACAGGCACCTTTCTTACACTTTCGAGGTTCTAGCAATGATAATTTTTCCAGGCTGGCTATGCGTTTATCTCCCTCTCGTCCAGTAGGCGCACCAGACCAGGTGGCATAGTACACGCATTCCCACTTGGGACAGTAGTAAGCATCTTTGGATGATGTACTGTAGACGGTTGGGGAAGATTTCTCAGTACACTTTCCCCATCCATAGGCTCCTTCAGGACACATATATTTATCATCATAGTAGTAGGCTTGCTCCCAATATCGTGATAGACATTTCTGTTTATCACATCACAAGCGTCAAAACTCAGGGTAACATGCTTCGTGGGATCAGGGAGCTGTCGTGTGGCATTTATGAGGGCTCCATCCTCATCATTCCATCGTATCTCAAGTACATAATAAGAGGGGTTCTGCCGGGGGTTGTAACAAGTCTTACTTTTCCCCTTCGTACAGATATTTAACTCTGTACCGGCTAACTATACCAGTGCAAGTATAGTAGGAGTGATAAAGTAAAGTCTGAGTGACCTTCAGTTCAGTTCGGGTGGTAGTTATACAAGCTGCACAAGGGGGTAAGGCAAAAGTCTTTTCCAGAAATCCCAGGACCATCACTCCCATAAGGCAATAGTGGAGGAACATTGTGATTACAGTCTTTAGAGGTCAACTGAAATATCGGGTACGTTGAGCTTGTAGAGTCTTTTCTTCTTCTCTGCTTTAACTGCTACCCTTGCGCGACAGGGGTAGGATGATAGACTCTAGAGACTCTTACAACGCTGGTTGTCTCCGCAATGTGAGTCGCAATGGAGTCTCAGGGTCATTTACTGAGGTCCATTGACCAGGTTCAGGAGCAGCTGCCGGCTTCACTCGACTGTGATGGATCCAGGGTTCAAGTTCAGCAACTTTTACTGCAGTTGGGGTTGACAAGATGACAACATAAGGTCCCTTCCAATGCGGCGCCAGCGGGGTCTTTCTCCACTCCTTGATCCACACTGACACTCCTGGCTTGAAGGGATGTAGAGGTTCTGTCAGATTGATGGGCAATCGATCTTGCACCCAGGTATGAAGACTCTGCAAAACAGAACCTAAAGCCAATAGTTCTTGTCTAGTTATTTCAGATCCTATTTGTTTCATATCTCCTTCATTTCCCTGTACAATGGGTGGAGGTCGCCCATACAAAATCTCAAAAGGGGAAACTCCTAAAGACTTGGTTGGAGCAGAGCGTATCCTAAGAAGGGCTATAGGGAGAACCTGGAGCCACTTCAGGTGTGTTTCTTGACAAAGCTTGGTCAGCTGAGATTTCAGGGTTCTATTCATGCGTTCTACCTTCCCTGAACTCTGGGGTCTATAGGCAGTGTGCAGCTTCCATTGAATCTGTAGAGCTCGAGCTAACTGTTGAGTCACTTGGGACACAAATGAGGGTCCATTGTCTGATCCTATAGTCAATGGTATTCCAAATCGAGGAATAATCTAATGGAGCAGTATTTTAGTGACTTCTCGAGCTTTCTCAGTTCAGGTGGGACACGCTTCTACCCACCCAGAAAACGTGCAAACTAGAACTAACAGGTAGTGATATCTGTTTGCTCGTGGCATTTCAGTAAGATCCACCTGAATATCACTCATAGCGGTCACCCCTACTGACTGAACTCTCGGGGGTGGAACGGGACCTTGCTTAGCATTATTCTTGGCACATGTCAAACATTGCTGTGCCACTGAAGCAGACAGGGGTCCTAGTAGTGAGATGCAGAAATGGGGTCTTAAGGCTCTTTCCATGGCTGTTCCTTATCGTTCCTCCAGTTTAGTCCTCTACCTCTGGGTTGTGCACCTCTTCCTGCAGCTTGGAGACTGGGTATGTCAAAGTCGTGACATCGCTGGATATAGCCTGCTGGTATCTCCCATCAGCCTCCAGTGTGTCCAGTCTCCTTGCAGCAGGAGGACATAGTGAGCCTAGCTTCTGGGCTCACTTGGGGGGAACAGATAAGGAGCATTTAGTGTGACAAATTCTATTCAGATTTTACTTTTGATTTTTACCTTTAATTTACTTTTAATTTTACTTTTAATTCAGTTACCTTTGGTTAATTGGCAATCAGGGATTAGTTCCCTTTAGTTAGGAGCAAATTTCCTTATTTACAGTAATTTTAAATTTGAGCCTGGCTCTTTAAATTAGTAGCAGCTCTCGCCTTCCCCCCTCCTCAGTTATTTTCACTTGCTGCAGGCATTCGCCGGTGCGGATCTCTCTCCCTTGACTGTACGGGAGAGAGCTCCAGGACCCGTACAGCCACACTTAAGCTGTGTGAGACGGAGCCTCTCCATTGCTGCGGGATTTTAATTTTACTCTGTGGAACCGGCTGATCGATCCTCGCCGTGGCTGCCAGGCGCATCAGCGCGGCTTGAGGATCAGAGGAATTCAAGGTGGTAGGAGCAGGCTGTGTGGCTGTCTGCCCTGCAGGTAAGACCTTCGGGCTCGGTCGGTCTGCTGAGGCTGTTGTTCTTGGCACCAAAATTCATTGGCGAAGGGGCGGCCATTTCCTCTCTAGGTATTTGGACTGCATGGTGAGAGTTGCAGTGAGCTGCCTGTGTGAGGAAAACAACAGGCAGAATAGCTAGATTTTTGGGCCTAGTGTTTGTTTGTTTGTTTCTTTTGTTTGTAGGGTTTTTTTTTGAGGCTCAGGGGGTTCCTCAGCCTTAAGGGGGACTGTTTCAATCCTCTTTATAAAATAAATAAGAATAAACTTAAAAATAGGACAGCAGTTTTGGCATTGATCCCTGATACCACATGTTCTTTCCCTCCTAATCGTGTCTCTGAGGAGCATCTGTTAAGTCCCAGGATATTAGGCAAATTGCCAGCTTTTAGGTTCAAGGGCAGAGCCCTAATTTGTATTTGGAAGGAGGGACAGCCTGGAAGTGTGCTTTTATGTATTCTATAGTGAAAGTTGCCTAAAATTCACAGGGACAGGTTTAGGAAACCTTAGGATATAAAAAAATAGACTGACAGTTAAACTGTCAACCAAGAAGTGCCTGTGCTACGGTCTATGGCCACCAGAGGGCAGCTGGTATACTCAATAGTGCCTTTCTATGACTGTGTGTATGCAGCCATTATCTGCAAGTCAGGAAAGAAATGCCACACAGCAGCTGTAATGTTCTGAAAATCAGGATTATATGACCGAGATTTAAAGCTCTTAACTTCTGTATCGTTGGTCGGGCTCTGGTGCCCTAAAGGCCGCCGAATGGCAGCGCTGCTCATGAATCACATATAGTATTCAGTGCCCCCATCCCTGGGGGGGGGGGGGGTGTGGTAAAATACAAAATCATATTACTCATCAGGTTCACACAGGCAGCAACCTCTAAGACCTCCATATGCAAGGTGGTCGGTATATTCCACTGCTATTTCTCTGACTGCAGGAAGGCCGGGGAAGGTGCCTGTGTATTTCATAGCAACACTTAGCATGCCCTTCCCAGGAAATTCTCATCTGTTACTACAGCAGGGTTTCATTTCATTTCATTTCTCTGGTTGTGGTTAATGCACAGCGTTAGGGGCTGTGTTCGAAAGCTTGGGTCCCACGGACTTCGGTGGGATTTCAAAAAGGAAAAGAAACTCGCTTTAGTGAGAGATAGCCTTATTCATTTGTAGCTAACACTGTTGATTTTACTTTTGATTTTTACCTTTTGTGTCCTGAATCCCATGGACGGGACACTGTTTTCTTCCAGGGGTTCTACTTTCTAATTTGCTCTTCAGCTCCCTGGCAGACGCAGCAGGCTGGCAGGGAGTGTGCAACGCCTCCTGCAATGCAGAATCCCCCAGGATAAGGGGGGAAGGACAACTGGGTGCAGCAGGGGCTGGTAGCTTCTTGCAAAGCTATAGGAGCAGTTCGGGTAATTTTAGCTGATCTGCTTTGATTTCATTGGAGTTGGCGGAAACTTGGTTTTTGGAGTCCTATACTTTAAAAAAACAAAAAGAAAAGAAAAAGGGGCATAGCTATGTTGATTTACAAGAATCTCCTTCCGCTATCCATAGAAGGTCCTATAAAGCGTTAAAGTCGGTTTATATGGCAGGGTAATATTTTTGCTTAGCTGCTGTGATATAGCGCTATGATCCGCTGTAAACATATTCAAGTCAAAAGGAATTATGGTGATAACTCTCTTGGACAGTTGTAACAGGTGCTTGGGTGAGCGCCATGGCCAGTCCACAGATGTGGAACGCTCTGCCATAAGCATTATGTCATGAGAGGGGTTTTTATAGTTGTGTGGTTTCTCAATGGAAAATTGTTCCTGTTTAGTTTGGCTTTGCCCAAATTATAAGATTTTACGGTAGATTTGTACTGTCTTAATTTTGGCTATATGTGGTTTAATTTTACATATGGAAAAGGCAGCTCAGCGGAGAGACGTTGCAAAATAGAACTCTGGCCTTTGAAGCTATCTATGCTCCCATTCCATTTATCAGAAGTTCTCCAGTACGGAGAGTCTCTGCTAGTGTTCAGCGAATGCCTTAATGGGGGGCCAGAAGCACGCAGCCAGGCTAGTTCTCTAGCAGCAATGGCAGCGGCTCAGACTCTAGTAGGCATACTTCATATGCTGGGTTTACAATATGGCTTTCACGCTGATCGGCATCAGCCAAGATGGCTGCCGGTTTAGACTGTGAATGTGGAGGCAGCCTGGATGAGGGACCTTGCGTTCTCTGGAAAATGCCCTGCATACCCTAAATCACTTCAATTCGATCAGCTACTGGCAGAACACAAGGCACTCTCGCATGCTTTTTTGCTTCAGTGGTCTAAAAGTGGAGTCTTTACCAGGTGGTATAATGGGAACTTGTCTGCAGTTTCTCGGCTTCTTCATTGCTGACTCAATTGCCACTGCAGAATGAGAGCTGTATTTCATATCACCAGGTGCTAGTTGAACTTAAAATATAAAGTCCATCTTTGTGCAGTCAGACGGAATGGGGCGTTACTCTAGCAGGAACGCCGTGGATTAGTATGCCTGTGTTTGGGAGTTCTTTCTACTTCATATTGTTGGCACGGAAAGAGCATCTCTTAACATATGCTGAAGGAATTTTTGGTTAAGAGGTGTCTTTGTAAAAAAAAAAAGTATTCAGCTGTCCTGAATTCGCCTGTTCTTGATTGACGTTTTGAGGCTAAGCAGGGGCAGGCCTGGGTACTACGTGGGTGGGTGCACACCTTGCACTACCAGGGGGTGTGGACTCACTGTATGGAAGAGAGCCCTAGCAATCTTCTTTATCGCAAGATAGGAAAGTAGATGGTTCACTGAAGCGATCTTTGGGGGCAATGCTCTGGCCTTACAAGCTCCCATTTGTGGAGCCTGGGGAGGCGAGAGCATGCTTCAGGTGGTCGCAGTGTTTACGGCAGTCTACTCGCCTGGAACAGGAAAGGATCAGGGAGTTGAATCGACTAGAGCCTGATTTGCTTTATGGGGCAAATGTGCATTATGGCTTAATTCAAGTGCTAGCTAATATTATTGGCTTCCTTGGGGTTCACCCGGAGGCCTCTCTGGTGGAGGAATGGGGCAGCTGATGGTTCGTCCAAGTCGAGGGTCAGTAAGCTCCCAATTAAGTCTTTGTCTTGTCCTTTCCCCGTGGGCTCTCATAGGGCAACTAGTTGGCGTATCAAGGCTTTCGGAGAAAGGTACTCTTGGTAGCGCCCGGTTGGACGAGACGGCCGTACTAGGCTTTTCTCATTTGCCTACTCGACAGGCTTTTCCTAGAAGTTGTCGGTAGCGGACGTTCTGCTGTGGCTAGGTCCGCGACGAATGTCTCAGGTGGATCGGTGCCCGCCTACGGTTTGGCCTTTGAATGGGCGGGGCTGAAGAAGAAGGGTTATTCTGCGGCAGTCTTCGCCACCTTGTTGAAAGCAAGGAGGCAGGCTGCTTCTGCTACATAGGTCCGTGCTTAGTGCCTTTTGGAAGGCTGCTGTTCACGGCGGCAAGTCCGGGCGACAAAGGTGTCTGTATCCTTAGTCTGAGTTCTCTGCAGGACAGTGTCTGAAGGAACTAGGGGCCAGTTCCTTAGAGGATCCAGCGGGCGACTGTTTCCGGCTGTAGAGGTTCTGTGAAGGGAATAGCGCTAGGTGTTCAGATCGATGTGTAGCGTTTCCTTAAGTTGGGATCCGACTGCGCTCCTCAAGGAGAGTTTGGGTGCCGCCGGGGAATCCCGATTGGGCCTTAGAGGCGTTAGCTAAAGAGCCCTTTGATTCTTTACTCCAGGCGTCGGTAAAGGATTTGCTGTTATAGACAGTGGCTTTGATAGCTCGTTGTTTGGCGCGACGAGTTTCAGAGTTTTAGGCGTTGTCATGTCATGAGCCGTTTTCACCCTTTCTGGATAGAGGGTGGTGTTTGCGAGCAGTCCTGTCCTTCCAAAAGGTGGTATCTGATTTTTCTCCTGAGCCTATTGGTTTCTCTTCCAGTTCTCGGTTTTTCTGGAAGGGGAGGTTTTTATTCGTAGCTTACGCCGACAGGAAACATTAAATGCAGGGTGCGGCGTTCGTTTCTTTGTTTTTGTGTGCTGGTTGGAGGTCCCCACAAAGGGGAAGCAGCAGCGAAGGTGGCCATTTCGCACTGGGTTAAGGCGGTGGTTGCCTCCAGCTTTCTGGTGGCGAGGTTGTATGATTCCCGGGGGCTTTCTGACTCTTGCTACCAGGGCACAAGCAGCTTCATGGGTGAATCACTGTGTCATTCCACCAGGGGGGATTGGTAGAGCAGCTTCCAGGTCGTCTCTTCATTTCCTCAGTAACCACTACTGCCTAAATGTTTTGGCAGTAAAGGATGCCTGTTCTGGGTCGACGGTGTGGTCAGTTGGCTGGATAGGTCCCTCCCAATGATTACTGCTCTGTTACATCCCAGAGGTAGAGGACTAAACTGGAGGAACGATAAGGAAATAGAAATTACACTTACCTAGTAATTGTCGTTCCTTGAGTGACGACAGTTTAGTCCTCATTCCCGCCCAGGGGTGTGATTTCTTCAGAGTTTATTTTCAGGCGGAGTGGAGCATCAATCTCAAGGAGTAGACAGATCCTTTCAGTTTCTAGATCGCAGTGAGTATCCCTCTCTGTTCTTTCTTCCTTTTCTCTTATTTAAACGAGGTGATGGTATAGGAAACGTGTTTGCATAGGGGGGACATGAATGTAAAGTTAAAAAAAAAAAAAAAAGAGAAAAGAAAATATAGGACGGCTACGGTTAAAAAGGCTCCTCCGGTTGAGGAATGGGAGTTATTTAAAGTTATGGTATAGTTACTTATTTGTTGTTCCTTTGAGTTTGCTTTGTCAATAGTACACTGGAGGCTGATGGGAGATACCAGCAGGCTATATCCAGTGATGTCACGACTTTGACATGCCCAGTCTCCAAGCTGCAGGAAGAGGTGCACAACCCAGAGGTAGAGGACTAAACTGTCGTCACTCAAGGATCGACAATTACCAGGTAAGTGTAATTTCTATTTTTCCCATAATGTGTGGCCTGATGAAAAGCATGAACAAAGGCTGGCCCTAATGCTTCAGGAATGACTGTGGGACCTGGAGGTGAGCTACCCTCTGGAGGTGGTAGCACTATCCAACCTTTTTTCTGTTAGGACCCCTCCCTCCTTTTCACAGAAATAATCTTACTCTCTTGTAGTGTATCAGGGAGCCCATGAGCTAAGGGGCACAGGGAATAAGGCTGCCTGCACTGAAGTGTCTTGGGTCACAACTCGTCCAGTTGTGGCTGCTTTTTGGGCAGTGGCATCAGCAAATCTATTCCCTCGGGTAACTTCTCCTGCTCCTGCTTGATGACCTCGACAGTGCATGACTGCAACTTGCTTAGGGGCCCATACAGCATCTAATAATATCAATATCTCGGGCCCATACCTAATGGACTTGCCTCCTGAGGTGATCAACCCTCGTTCTCTATACAGGGCTCCATGTGCGTGCAAAGTGGTAAAAGCATACTTGGAATCTGTGTACACATTTAAGTGGAGTCCTTCTCCTAATGTCAGTGCTCTAGTGAGAGCTATCACTTCAGCCTTCTGTGCTGAAGTTCCTGGGGCCAGAGCTGAGGACTCAACTACCAGATCAAGGGTCACCACTGCATATCCGGCACAACGATGTCCATTGATGACAAGACTGCTTCCATCTACGAAGAAAGTCTGTTCAGGGTCCTCCAAAGGAACATCAGTCAAATCCGGGCGACTTGAAAATACAGTGTCCATAGTTTCTAAACAGTCATGATCAGGAGGGCCAGGACCCATTGGGAACAACGTAGCAGGATTCAGAGCTTGACTGACTTTTAACTGTATCTGGGAGTTTTCACACAGCATACTCCTAGTGAGGTTATCAAATTTGCAGATGACACAAAACTGTTTAAAGTTGTTAAAACCCAAGAGGATTGTGGAAAAGTGCAGGAGGATCAGGATAAATTGGAAGACTGGGCATCCAAATGGCAGATGAAATTTAATGTGGACAAGTGCAAAGTTATGCACCTAGGAAAGAACAACCCACACTATAGTTACACGATGCAAGGCTCCACATTAGAAACCACCACCCAGGAAAAAGATTTAGGAGTCATCGTGGATAACATGTTAAAACCCTCCGCCCAGTGTGCAGCGGCGGCCAAGAAAGCAAATAGAATGCTAGGTATCATAAGGAAAGGGATGGAGAATAAAACAAAGGATGTTATAATGCCTCTGTATCGCTTCATGGTACGACCGCACCTTGAATATTGTGTGCAATTCTGGTCACCGTATCTTAAAAAGGACATAGCGTTATTAGAAAAAGTACAGAGAAGAGCCACCAAATTGGTGAAGGGGATGGAAGGCTACTCCTATGAAGAGAGGCTAAGAAGGTTAGGGCTCTTTAGCCTGGAGAAGAGACGGCTGAGGGGAGATATGATAGAGGTCTATAAATTAATGAATGGAGTGGAATGGATAAACGTGGATCAATTGTTTACGCTATCAGAGTATAGAAAGACTAGGGGACATGTAATGAAGCTACAGGGTAAACTATTTAAGGCAAATAAGAGAAAATATTTTTTCACTCAACGTGTAATCAAACTCTGGAATCTGTTACCGGAGGATGTAGTAAGGGCTGTTAGTACAGCTGGGTTTAAAAAAGGTTTGGACAAGTTCCTGGAGGAAAGGTCCATAAAACCACTATTAAAAAGGGACCCAGGATATCAATGCTTGACCCAGTACAAGCATTGTGGAACCTGTGTCTTTTGGGGATATTGCTAGGTACGTATGACCTAGATTGGCCACTGTTGGAAACAGGATACTGGGCTTGATGGACCTCGGTCTGACCCAGTATGGCATGTCTTATGTTCTTATGTACTCTGATATTTCAACATTCGTGAATTCGTTAGCCAGAAACTTCCTTTGTGTTCCATGAGGGTCAGGACAGAATGCGGCACAGTCACTTGGAGATTCTGTCCCCGAGTGAGCTTGTCAGCTTTGCTCACTAAAAGGGCTGTTGCTGCAACAGCTCTCAAACAAGGGGGCCAACCTCTTGCTACCACATCCAACTGCTTTGACAAGTAAGCTACTGGCTGTTGCCAAGACCCAAGAGATTGAGTTAGTACCCCCAATGCATTTCCTTGTGACTCATGGACGTAGATGTGGAAAGGCTTCTGGACATCTGGGAGACCCAGAGCTGGTGATGACATCAGAGCGTTTTTCAGAGATTGGAATGCTGCATCCTGTTCAGGTCCCCACCCTAGTGGAGACTTTTCCATTCCTTTGGTAACTTGATACAATGGTTTTGCTAGCAGCGCAAAATTGGGGATCCATATGCGACAGTATCCTGCGGCCCCCAGGAAGGCTCTTACTTGCCTCCTGGTGGTTGGAGTGGGAATACTGCATACAGCTTCTTTGCGTTCTGGTCCCAGGCGTCGAATTCCACTGGACAACTGGAAACCTAGATATTTAACTTTAGTTTGACATAGTTGCGTCTTGGCTCTTGAGACTTTGTATCCAGCTTCATTCAGAAGGTACAGAAGTTCACTGGTGGCCTGTAGACATTCACTTTCTGAATTGGTGGCTATGAGCAGGTCATCCACATACTGAGAACCCTTTGTCCTGGGTTCACTGAGTAACATGAAAGATCTTGATTCAGGGCAGCACTGAAGAGAGTAGGTGAATTCTTGAATCCTTGAGGTAATCGAGTCCAGATGAGCTGGCCCCGCCTTCCTGTTGTGGGGTCTTGCCATTCAAAAGCAAACAAAAGTTGACTGGTGGGGGTTAGGCATATGCAGAAAAAGGCATCTTTCAGGTCCAGGACGGTGAAATGAGTAGCCTCAGCGGGGACCAGTCCCAAGAGAGTATAAGGGTTTGGTACCACTGGGTGTATAGTTTCAACTGCATCATTTACCCGCCTTAGATCTTGTACTGGGCGGTAATCCCCTGTCCCAGGTTTCTTAACTGGGAGAAGAGGGGTGTTCCAAGGTGACTGGCACTCCTTGAGAAGTCCATACTTCAACAGTTTCATCAGATGGCAGTGGATTCCTTCAATGGCTGGTCGGGGAAGAGAATACTGCTTCACATGCACTGGTTCCGCTCCTGGCTTGAGGGTGACAATGACAGGGGCTATGTTCTTCGCTAGGCCAGGTGGATTATCTTCTGCCCATTCTTCAGGCGGGGCTATAAGTTTGGTTGGTATACAGGAACTGGTCGACTTGATTGGAGGTGTACTATAGAACCGCCATTCTTCTTCTCGGGGAACAGTTAGCACCATCAATCCAGCAGGCTTTGGGTTCACAGTCATTTGCATTTCTCCCCCTTCAGCAAAGGATATTTGTGCCTGAAGTTTTGCAAGCATATCTCGGCCCAAAAGTGGAATAGGGCACTCAGGCATATACAAGAACTGGTGCGTGATTTTCTGTCCCCCTAGTTCACACATACGGTTCTGCAGGAATGGCTTGGTGGCCCTGATCCCAGTGGCCCCAACAATGGTGACAGATCGAGAGGAAAGAGGAGCCACTGGCTTTGCCACCACTGAATGTTCTACTCCTGTATCTACCATAAAGTCCATATATTGGTCCCCTACTTTCAAACTAACGATAGGCTCCTGGGGACCCAGGGTGAACTTGGAGCCCGCTCTGGCCTAGTCTTCATCCACTTTATCCATGTCATAGCCCGTTGTTACTGCCACTCCCTCAGTGGCTTCTTCTCTCTTTCGCTGGAACTGTGCTCGGTTCATTCCTCCACGATTCTGAAATCGGCCTCCTGTTCTCCAGGGACTCCCTTCTCCCTTCCTGGGGGTGGAGTCAAGATGCGGGCATTCATTTCTCCAATGTCCTTCTTCTCTACAATGGGCACACTGATTCGCACCCAATGGAGGCCTGCTATTTCCGCGGCCTCTTCCACGTTCTCTGGTCCTTTGGTTAGGAAAACTTCCTCCACGTCGTTCAACTAAAGCGGCAGCAAGATCTGCTTTCTTCTTCATTTTACGTTCACTTTCTTTGTCATGTTCATTTTCACGATTCACAAACACTTTCTGAGCAACTTCCATTAACTGTGCTGTATTCATGCCCGCAAATCCATCCAGTTTCTGTAATTTTCATTTGATGTCTCTCTGGCTAACAAAGGCACAGAGAAGAGCACTGACTCACAGAAAGTCCAAATCAAACAAAAAGGGTGAGCAGAATGAGGGTCACTTGCGCTTTATTAAAAACCAAAACCCCGACGCGTTTCGGCGGATGCCTTCATCAGGGGGCTAGAGGACTGCAAACAAACACAAAACGTAAAACTCAATAAACCATAATAAAAACAGCAATGTAAATATAAATATAAATGATCACAAGTAGTATAAAAATACAACCGTAAATATATTATACTCACAAATTGTATTAATTCAATGCATTAGATGGAGCGCATAGGAACATGTAACCAGTAATGTAGTTAATAATGCTGGAAAACAATAAACACATTGAAACGCAAAACAAGTTAAAATACAAATAGTGAACAAATAACTGGACAACGGAACAAACCGGAAAATGGGAAACCCAGACCCAAAACAACATGATTATGTATACTTAAATTGCGAACACAAAAGAAACTAATAAATACATATCATCAAAGTTTATTACTTAACATGATCAATTAAAACCCAAAAAAAACAATTAAAAAACATATAAAAAAGAAAAACCATTATGATCAGACTGAAGGAATGTAGTGCAACTAGTGTTGTAATGAAATAATACCGTTATACAAACCATGTATAAAAGGTAATTGTGAAAACAACCTGTCTGCATAAGAGCTAGTTTATTACTTTACATGATCAATTATAACTAGAAAAAACAATTAAATAACAATTAAGAACCATGATATGAGCAGACTCAGGGAAAATGGTGCAACTAGTGTTATAAAATAATACCGTTATAAAAACCAGTATAGGGAGTAATTGTTAAAAACCGCCTGTCTGCACAAGAGCTAAGTAAAAAATAAGGGAAATAAATAGGAATGATACTGGAGTAACACTTAGTAACAGCTGTAAGGCAGGGATTGTATCAAGTGAATTAAAAGCGCCAAAGAAGAATGTATCCATTAAAAAAGCACTTGTGTTTAAGAACATGTACATTTGAGCCATACTCAAAAAGCAGATACTTAACATCTGAAACAATTGAAGATCAGAAATCATAAAATATGCTATATCAAGTTTGTAATAAAAAAGAGAACTAAACGTCACATAGCAGATATGAAAAATGAAATTAAAAACGCTAAAAATGACGTGGTCTAAAAGGCATATAAGTAAAAACAGCAAATGCTGACCACTTCATAAAGAATTAATGGCTAAACCAAATGATAAAAGGCGCTCTATGTAACCTAACCCCATGCAGTACAGCACTATTCAAAAAAATATACCATTGTGCAGAAAAGGCTGGCAAAAAAAGGGGGGGGGGAGGGGGGAGGGGAACCGGCAGTATTGTCAATGCGAGAGTTTGTAGAAGACGCGGGAAATGGCTAAACACAAAAATAACATGTATGCCGTAGTACAAATATTGCGTAAGAGCATGAATGTAAAAAGAGGACAGTCCGTTTGTGTAAAGTCATAACTAAGACAATTAAAAAGCACTGCCCAAAGTTGTATAGTACTCTCATGCACCCGAATGCCGTGCGACCTAAACTAATATCGATTAAAAGAACGGTGCTGTTGTTAGAATAAAGTGCAAGTATGGATAGCAAACTGGCAACCCGAACTGGATCATAAAAGAAAAACGATGCATACAGAATTATGGAGAAAGAACAAATTGAACCTAAATTCTGTAAAAAGACAAAAGCCACACATACCTTCAGCACTGACACGTACCTTCAGCAACGACAGTAGGAGAAAAACAACCTTTGGTGAGACGCCGATTTTGGCGCGCTTAAAGGGTCAAAAGACAAAATTACCATATATGCATATGTATAGAAAACGAATTGTGACCCAAGTAGATAAACAAATGTAATTAGTAAAAAAGGGGGGGAAGTGAGCATACATTTAAGAATAGTGGCTAACAAAGGCTGCATTTACCATGCGCAAATTCTCCTGAGCGGCGGGATCATATGGGGTATATAATCTATAGGCTTCAGACAACCGCTCATGAAAGGCCGCTGGGCTCTCATCTGGACCCTGGATAACTTCAGATACCTTCCCGATATTCATGGCCCTCTGGCCTCCCTTCCTCAGGCCCTGCAGCAAGGCCTGGCGAAATCGCGTTAGGGCCACCGCCCCCCTTTCATCATTTGGATCCCATCTAGGATCTTCATTTGGGAAAGCTGCAGCAGCTGCTTGTGGGAGATTCATTTCCCCCGCCTCTACGGGATTTTCTTCTAACCAGCGGATGGCTGCTTGCACAATCCGCGCTCGCTCCTCAGTAGTAAAGAGAGTGGACAGGAGCTGGCGACAATCAGTCCAGGTAGGCTGATGAGTTTGCATTATACTAGACATTAACTCTGTCAATTCTTGGGGCCTCTCAGTATAGGATGCATAATGCGTTTTCCAGTTTAATAAATCGGTAATGGAAAAAGGCACGTGGATTAAACTAGTTGGTCCTGGCGCCATCTGGCCCTGATCATTTAGGATAGGTAAACCAGGCACTTGACGCAATGGCATTAGGCGCCCTGCTTTCTCCTTCTTCTTCGGGGTTATACTTCTTAAATCATATGGCTCCCGGGTATAAGCTTCCTTGGTGGGTGACCCTGAACTGGCAGGAAAGCCTCCGCTTTCTATATCGTCGGAGGACCCTAGCCCTCCCGACGTACTTGGGCCAGACTCGGGGCTATCACTCGGGGAAGTGGGCTTCTTTTGCTGCTGCAGCGGTAATTGCTGAGGTGCCTCATCAGGTTCAGCTTCAAGTAGCGGAGCTGGGGGAACTAACCTATGTGGATACTGGGGTAAACGGGCCAGGATTTCTGGGGACTCTGAGGTGGAATACACAGGCGGCTTCCTCTCCTCAACCTTCCGGGTCCCCCTAGTGGTTGCTACTAATATTCTACACTGTTCCTCATAGCAGCGCTTTACCCAAGAGGGCTGCCTTTCGCAAACACCCAACCAGGAATCTATGTAAGGGAACTGGTCAGGGTGCACTTTTTGTACAAGCTGATGAACACAAGAAACTATTTCTACATCAAAGGTGCCCCCACGGGGCCATGAAGTAGCTAGCACAGGCCACTCCCTATCACATAACATTCTCAATCTAGACGGAGACATTCTTATGCCGTAGTCTCCTGAAAATCCTTTACGGAAATTCTTGATCATACATTCCAACGGAGTTAGCGTGGACTCCGTCCCTCCCATAATCGTAATGGCATACACGTAATGACATACAAGACGACAAACAGTAAGGGTAGGTAGTATGGCTGTAGGTAAGGGGTCCGTACAGCCCACAAAACACTGAGGGGAACAAACACCACACGCTTCCTCCTTTTCGCGACCTGGGCACGGTCGCCCGGCCAGGAACTGCGCTACTCAGGAGTCCGCTCTCACTCGGTCTGTGTCTCAAGACCTCTCAATCACACAGGCATTCATATCATTACAAGAAATATTTTTCAAATGCCCAAGGTTTTCTGACTAACTGACTATTCCCAACCAAAGGGTCGATGGCTTCGGCTTCCGCTAACCCTTATGCGGAGCGTACTAGGACCGCCCTTATGAGAGGTGATCAAGCTCTCTTGTCTCGCGCACTCATGCAAGACTTTCCCAGTTAGTCTATACCAAATCAGTCTCGCGCACTCATGCAAGACTTTCCCCAGGCTTCACTGACTAATAAACAAGAAAATGTCTACTCACCGGATCCGGTTACTGATACCAAACCAGTTCTTGGGTTGGATCCTGGACTCCCCTCGGGTTCGGAGGTGTTGGCCGGCCGGACCCAGTGGCCCGCCGAGGCAAGGCGGAACCCTCTCCGATACAAAAGGACCGGCGGCGCCTGAGGTTTCCCTTGCGGTCGGACAGACACTGTTCCGATCAGGCCAAACCTGGAGGCCCAATTGTGTGGAATATTCGCTTGAATACCATTCACTACCCGCACATTCCCGGCCAATGCACCAAGAATATGTAGCAGCGAAGTGCAGACAATGAATAAATCCAGGAGTCAATTTACAGGGTCCAAGCCAATTTATTGTGCACAAGGCCCAGTTAGTCAAGCTTCAAAAAGGACTGAGCAAAGTTCTTACAGAGACATATTCATTTATACATTTCTTTTCAGTTTGATACATGCAAACTTTCTATTGGTCCCAACGCCCCCTGCCTTTGTCCAATTGGAGATCCCTCCTGGGCCTAGCACACAGCTCCCTCCTCTAGGACTGTTCTAACAATGGTAAAGTTTCTAGGTTTGGATACTTCTCTACTGCAAGGTCGTTTCTGGCTCTAGGAATGTAAGTATTGAAACATTTCTATCTTCATAGCACAAGAGAATAATGAAAGATTTATGCATTCATGAAAACTTCTTATTAAGCAGTTTAAAACAGTTTTCTCAAACTTTTACAGACTTTGGTTCTTTCTCTTAGATGGGGGTTGGAATCAGGGCCTAACTTACAGGCCTTTCATATTTGCAGGCTATCGTAGGCCATAGCCTGCCACACAAGCACGGGAAGAGGAGGCAGAGGGGCAAAGAATTGTTTCTCAGGGCCAGCCGGAGGTCCAAGCCCCTACGTTATCTCTCCAGGAGCCAGTAGCGGGGCCATCTTCGGCACCAGGGCCGGCGCCTCAGCAAGTGCAGGGTGTGGCACTGCGCCCCGACTAGGCGGTCGCCTATAGGCTGCAGCGTGCCACCTCATAACATTTATTTTGCTCCATCTTAAGAGCTCGGGCTTCTGACGTAATTGTGGGTCAAGAAGACAGTCCGAGTGGGTTTTGGCAAACACAGGAAATTTATTTACTATTTTTTTTTTGACAAGACTTTGCAAACAACTTTCGTGTATAGCATTTGAACAGGACAACTCAAAGAGGATATTTTCTCCAATTAGAACTATCGTACAAAACAATGTCCTGGTAGTGCTCAAGAATAAACTTGTTTCATGTATAACAAACAGTATTTGCTTTTTCAAATGCCAGGGTTAAAACTTATCGCTCACTGGTTCCTAGTGCCTTCAGTAAAGATATCAGCTTCTTTTAAACTGTGCAAGCTTAAAACAAAGTTCCTTCTTCCTGTTTCTATTATCCACAGAATAACAGCTTCTTAAGACATTCAGTTTACACTTAGGCACTTCAGTTAGCTTTAACAATGGCAATCCCTTTTCTTTCCAAGGTTTTCCAGCGCTCAGAACAACAAGGCTTTTTTTAGGCTAAACCGGTTCCGGTTTTCTCTGAGCTTAAAACTCTTGGCCTTCTTTTACTCTGATGCTAGACAAAGAGAGCAATCCATTAAACTATCACCAGAGTCCTGTTCCCTCTCACAGGGCTCCATGTCCATACTTTCACAAACAGAGTCACTTTCCTCTGGGCTTGGAACTTGCTCTGTGCACGCAGGCTTAACTTCTTTTAAAAGCTTAAACAGTTTGTTCCACTGAGACTTCTGTCTCCCCTCTGAGTTCCTAGGGTGACTGCAAGGCTTCTTGTCTCTGAATGAAATCCAAAGGCTCTGACTGCCTGACCTTGCTTGTGGTAACACTCTGCCTTACAGGCTTTAAAAGGGGTAAAACTTTTCTCTTGGAATCTTCTAGTGCTGCTCCTCTAACAGGGCTATAACCTTCAGTTTCCCCAGGCGTATCCCTCCTACCTTCAAACTGGGCTGTAAACCTCTCACGGCAGGGGCTCCTCTCTGGAGTGCAGACTTCTGAACAAAAGCTGCTCTGAGAGCTTCTCCGGTGACTGTTCCTAGACACTCTCTGCCTTTGACGCTTGAAGTTTGAGTTCTCCGTAGTCTGCTGTGTATATTCCCTTTTCACATTGCCTGTAATTTGCTTCCTTGGCCCCTCTCTCCTAGACGGCTCGAGACTGGCTCTGTCTCCAATCCTGTGCCTGCTACGGTGGCTGGCTTTGTTCCCATCTCTGAGACTCTGGCTGATTCTGTTCCCTTCTCCTCCACTCTGGCTTTGGCCGTGGCTTTCTCTGAGACTGTGTCTCCTGCTCTCTGTGAGCCTGTCTCTGTATCTAGAACTAGAACAAGAACTGGAACTCCTTTGCCTGCTTCTTCTTCCCTCCTTCCTGCTCCCTCTTCCTGAGAGCTTAAACGTGTTTGAGTGTCTTCCTTTTCCTGGCTCCTCCCCTAGGTGCCTCCCATCTCCACCCTGCGTTGCCATGGAGCCTGGGTGTGGCCTGAACTCAATAGTTCTGAATGTGTGGTTTTTTTCTTTACCTGCATTCTGATACATGTGCTTAGCTGAGGGATTCCTCTGCCTAGAAGAAAAAATTCTTTTTCCAGGAATTTTCCTAGGTTCTAGTGCAGCCTCGTCACCACAAGGGTCAGGGGGTGGGACTGTCTATGTTCCCTCCTGATTTTTTTTCTATTGCTTCATCAGGCGTTTTCTTTGATACAACTGGGGGCGGTTGCTTCTTCCTAAGGGGAGCAGGGGATAAGCAGCCGGGTACCCCCATAACTGCGGGAGCTAGCGGTGCTCCTTCAAAGAAGAGTTTTGGACGACGGGCTGGAGAGGCCAATGCCTTTGGAGGGCTTGAAGTCTGCAGATGGTGATCTCGATGTTGATTCGTTGGAAGAGTTAGAAGATGGTGAACTGCCGGACCTGGAGCAGCAGGCTAGGGTAGTCGGAGTGTTTAGACGGGAAGAGTTGCCAGCGTTAATTGCTGAAACACTTAAGGCTTTGAACATGCCTTCTGCTGTTCCGGTAACAGAGGACACCTTAGAGGACCCACTGTTACAGGCCGTTCAGACGACGCAGAGGGTATTTCCGATACATAGAGTGGTGCGGGACATGATTCAGGAGGAATGGAATCTGCCTGAGGCGGGTCTTAAGGGGTCTAGAGTGATTGCCCGTCTTTATCCCTTGTCAGGTCAGGATAGGGAGCTATTTCGCTCGCCGAGAATCGATGCAGCAGTGTCGGCTGTTACCAAGAAGACAACGATTCCGGTTGAGGGCAGTGCCGCCCTAAAGGATAGTCAGGATAGAAAGTTGGATACATTCTTAAAGCAGGTGTTTGACATCAGCGCACTCTCGATGCAGGCTTCTATCTCGGGGGCGTGGGTAGCTAGAGCCTGTCTACGTTGATCACAGAGGCTACAGGCTGATCAGATAGGGGAACAGATCGAGGAGGTAGCCCATTTGGAGTCGGGAGCCGCCTATCTGGCGGACATTCATTATGATCTTATCAGAGGGCTCTCGAAGAGTATGGCGTCGGTTGTGGCTGCTCGGCGGTATTTGTGGTTGCGCAACTGGTCAGCAGACAGTTCTTCGAAGGCTCGCCTTAGCTAGCTGCCGTTTAGAGGGAAGCTTCTGTTTGGAGAAGATTTAGACAAGTTAGTCAAGGACTTTGGAGAATCCAAGGGAAGTTGCTTGCCTGAAGATAAACCAAAGCAAAGACGACAAACATCCGGTTCCGAAGGGGTCACAGAGAGAGGCAGAGGTTTCGCGTCAACCTTGTCCTCGAACCTTAGGAAAGCACAATGAGATAAGGGGGACTCAGGTGGGATGCGAACCTGTAGGAGGGTGGCTACGGGAGTTTTATCCCACCTGGGTCCAAATAACGTCAGACCAATGGGTGTTGGAGGTCATTCGAGACAGATATGCTCTAGAGTTCCATCGGCCAGTGGTAGACTCATTTGTGCAGTCCCCTTGCAAGGCACAATTAAAGCATGTTGTAGTTCGGAAACCTTAGACAGACTTCTTAAGCTCAAGGCAGTAGTACCGGTGCCACCAGAGCAGTACGGTTGCGGTCGAAACTCCATATATTTCGTGGTTTCAAAGAAAGACAGAGCTTTTCGACCCATTTTGGATTTAAAAAGAGTAAACCAGTGTCTCCAAGTGTCTCATTTCCATATGGAGACTCTGCGCTCGGTAATTGTAGCAGTCAGGGAGGGAGAGTTTCTCACTTCCCTGGATCTGATGGAGACTTATCTGCACATTCCAATACGGCAGGAGCATCAACGGTTCCTTAGGTTTGCGATACCCATGGGGCATTTTCAGTTCAGAGCATTGCCGTTTGGGTTGGCCACGGCGCCACAGACCTTCACCAAAATAATGGTAGTGGTGGCGACAGCTCTCCGCAAGGAAGGAGTGTTAGTTCACCCCTATTTAGACGATTGGCTAATTTGAGCGAAGTCAAAGGGTGAGAGCGAATTGGCCACGGCCCGGGTAGTGCAGTTTCTTCAGAGCCTGGATTGGGTGGTCAACGTAGCCAAAAGCAGGCTGATTCCATCGCAGAATTTAGAATATCTGGGGGCTCGGTTCGATACGACTTAGGGGAGAGTTTTTCTTCCGGATATTTGCGCGCAGGTTTCTGGGCGATAGGGCTGCCATGGCCTGGCAGTATCTACAGTTGCTCGGGACGATGGTGGCCACACTCGAGCTAGTTCCATGGGCAAGAGCTCACATGAGACCGTTGCAGAGGGCTCTGCTCCGGAGATGGTAGCATAAAACAGACTCGCTGTCTCAACGGCTTCCTTGTCCACCGGAGGTGAGACGAGAGCTTCAATGGTGGTTGCTTCCAGGCCAACTGGAAAAGGGAATGCCATTGGAGGCTCCGGCCTGGAGACCATTGACAACAGATGCCAGTCTAACCGGCTGGGGAGTGCATGTCGTTTGGCGCAGGGTCAATGGTCGGTGGTAAAAAAAGGAGTGGTCCATCAACCGGCTAGAAATGAGGGCAGTAGCCTTAGCCTTCCAAGTGTTTCAGCCGTGGTTACGGCAGATGGTGGTTCGGGTGCTGTCCGACAGTGCAACCACGTTGGCCTACATCAATCGTCAGGGCGGCACAGGAAGTGCGGCCTTGGAAGCAGAGGCAGGTCTGCTGTTGGATTGGGCAGAGCAAAACCTGCTCGCGCTGTCGGCTCAGCATGTGGCAGGGGTAGACAGTGTAGAGGCAGATTTTTTGAGTTGATTCAAGGTGGAACCAGGAGAGTGGGTGCTCCACCCGGACGTGTTTGCGATGATTACGAGGCGCTGGGGGACACAGATTATGGATCTGATGACAAAGTTCGAGTCGGCAAAAGCATCTCGGTTTTACAGCAGAAGGCGAGAAAGGATGTCAGAAGGTCTAGATGCTTTAAAAGAACTGAAATATGAGATTGCAGACCTGCTATTAGTAATCTGTGAACTATCATTAAAATCATCTCTAATACCTGAAGATTGGAGGATCGCCAAAGTAACACCAATTTTTAAAAAGAGTTCCAGGGGTGATCCGGGAAACTACAGACCGGTGAGCCTGAGGTCAGTACCGGGAAAAATGGTAGAAACCATCATAAAGAATAAAATTACTCAGCATGTAGATAGTCATGGCCTAATGGGAGACAGCCAACATGGCTTTAGACAAGGAAGATCTTGTCTTACTAATCTGTTATGTTTTTTTGAAAGTGTGAATAAACAGGTGGACAAAGGTGAGTCGGTTGATATAGTGTATCTGGACTTTCAGAAAGCCTTTGACAAGGTCCCTCATCAGAGACTTTTGGCAAAACTAAAGAGTCATGGGATAGCAGGCAGTGTACTACTGTGGATCAGGAACTCGTTAAAAGATAGAAAGCAGAGGGTTGGGCTAAATGGCCAATTTTCCCAATGGAGAAAGGTGAATAGTGGTGTACCCCAGGGATCTGTGCTGAGTCTGCTGCTTTTTGACATATTCATAAATGACCTGGAAAGTGGAATAACGAGTGTGGTTATCAGATTTGCAGATGACACAAAACTATTTAAAGTTGTTAAAACCCAAGAGGATTGTGGAAAATTGCAAGAGGATCTTGATAAATTGGAAGACTGGGCATCAAAATGGCAGATGAAATTTAATGTGGACAAGTGCAAAGTTGTACACCTAGGGAAGAACAACCCAAACTATGGTTACATGATGCGAGGTTCCACATTAGGAACCACCACCCAGGAAAAAGATTTAGGCGTCATTGTGGATAACATGTTAAAACCCTCAGCCCAGTGTGCAGCGGCGGCCAAGAGAGCAAATAGAATGCTGGGTATCATAAGGAAAAGAATGGAAAATAAAACAAAAGATATTATAATGCCTCTATACCATTCCATGGTGAGACCGCACCTTGAATATTGTGTGCAATTCTGGTCGCCGTATCTTAAAAAGGATATAGCGTTATTAGAAAAGGTTCAGAGAAGAGCCACCAAAATGGTAAAGGGGATGGAAGGATACTCCTATGAAGAAAGGCTAAAAAGGTTAGGGCTCTTTAACCTGGAAAAAAGATGGCTGAGGGGAGATATGATAGAAGTCTATAAATTAATGAACGGAGTGGAACAGGTAAACGTAGATCGATTGCTTACGTTATCAGAATATAGAAAGACTAGGGGACATGCAATGAAGCTACAGGGTAAACTATTTTTTCACTCAACGTGTAATCAAACTCTGGAATTTGTTACCGGAGGATGTAGTAAAGGCTGTCAGTGTAGCTGGGTTTAAAAAAGGTTTGGAAAAGTTCCTGGAGGAAAGGTCCATAAACCATTATTAAGAAGTGACCCAGGATATCAATGCTTGACTCAGTACAAGCATTTTGGAACCTGTGTCTTTTGGGGAAACTGCTAGGTACGTATGACCTAGATTGGCCACTGTTGGAAACAGGATACTGGGCTTGATGGACCTTGGTCTGACCCAGTATGACATATCTTATGTTCTTATGCTTTGATGCAGAAGTGGCCAGTGGAAAGTCTCTTGTACGTATTTCCGCCTTGGGCTCTAATAGGGCGAGTGGTGCAGCGCATAGAGAGTCATCAAGGTCTGGTGGTTCTCATTGCGCCGGATTGGCCAAGAAGACCATGGTATGCGGATCTGGTCCGGCATCTGGTAGACACTCCGTGGCGTCTCCCGTCACGGGAGGATCTGTTGATGCAGGGGCCGCTCCGCATGCCGCAGGTGAGTCGGTTCTCGCTTACGGCTTGGCTCTTGAAAGGGCACGGATGAGAGCCAGGGGTTACTCACCCGTGGTTATTTCCATGTTGCTAAAGGCTAGACGGAGGTCTACTTCGTTAGCGTATGTGAGAGTCTGGCGCATTTTTGAAGCGTGGCGTGCAAACAGAGAGGTGCGTCCTTCGTCAGCTTCTATTTTGCAGATTCTTTTGTTCCTGCAGGATGGTTTCGAAAAGGGGTCTGGCAGCTAGCGGCACTTTCTTGTTATCGGGGAAAGATTCAAGGTGAAGCGTTGGGGGTACACACGGATATTAAAAGGTTTCTAAGGGCGGTGTTGCTCATTCAGCTGCTGTACAGGATGATGGTTCCATCTTGGGATCTGAATCTGGTACTTGAGGTGTTGGTTAGAGAACCTTTTGAGCCATTGGGTAAGGCTTCGTTGAAGGATATGACTTTAAAGGCGGTGTTTTTGGTGGCCATTTGTTCAGCATGTAGGATTTCGGAGTTGCAGGCTTTGTCTTGTAAGGAGCCTTTTCTTTCTTTCTCGGATCAGAAGGTGGTTTTGCGTCCAGTACCTGCCTTCCTACCTAAGGTGGTTTCCGTGTTTCATGTCAGTCAGGTGGTGTCGTTGCCTGTATTCAGTGAAAATGAGAGGACTGCAGCTGGAGGGAAGTTGCGTCTCTTGGATGTTCGTCAGACGCTCAGAAAATATCTTTGTGGTACAGCGTCCTTCCATAAGTAGGACAGGTTGTTTGTGTTGTTTGGAGGTCCTAGGAGAGGAGAGGCTGCGGCTAAGGCTTCAATTTCCAGGTGGTTCAAAGAGGCCATTGCAGTGGCCTATATTTTGTAAGGGAAGGCAATGTCGGAAGGCTGAGGGCACACTTGACTAGAGCGCAGGCTACTTCCTGTGAAGAATTTAGTTTGGTGCTGGCTGTGGATATTGGTAGGGCAGCAACTTGGTCGTCCTTGAATTCTTTCGTCAAGCATTACTGTCTGGATGTACAGGTGGCGCGAGATGTCTGGTTTAGATCAGCGGTGCTTCAGGCTGGTCTAGCAGGTCCCTCCCGTTGATATTTAGTGCTCTGTTACATCCCCAGAGGTTCCAGGACTGGACTGGAGGGCCGAAAAGGAAGGTGAAATTAGACTTACCTGCTAATTGTTGTTCCTTGAGGAACTCCAGTCCAGTCCCGGATCCTACCCTTGGTTCCTATTCTGGATTGCAGCCTGAAGCTGGTTAACTCTGAGATTAAGATAAAAGGTTCCAGTTCTTGGAAGAGCAGTCCATTAGGTTACAGGGGGGGATAGGAATAGGTTCGCTGTCCTCAGGGGGAAAGACGGGGGCATACCGAGACTACTGCATAGTTTCCCTTCCTGGGAAACGTAGTTACAGTTAGAGTTTTCAGTGTAAACTGATTTGTGTTTAAAAAAAAACAATAATAAAATAAGATAGATATGTGAATAGAAATGTTTATGGTTATACTAGCTACTTATTTGTTGCTCTGGTGAGTATGCTTTGTCAATAGGTACTGGAGTGAAGAGGCGGTCCTTGTCTACTTATACCAGGGTCATCAGAAGAGATGACGTGATCAGTCTCCAAAGCTGCTGGAGGAGGTGTTAAACCCCAGAGGTTCTGGGACTGGACTGGAGTTCCTCAAGGAACAACAATTAGCAGGTAAGTCTAATTTCACCTTTTTGTACCTGAGGCAACGGAGGGTTAAGTGGCTTGCCCAAGGCTCCAAGGAGCACCTGTGGCTCAAGGTTGCTGCCCTCTACTGGGACTTGAACCCTTGGCCCTGCAGCCTGAGGTATACCCAGTTTTAAAGAAACCTTCTTTAGACCCTCGTGATCCATTTAATTATCATACTATTTCAGATTTACCACTCATGGGGAAAATAACCGAGCAAGTTGTTTTGAAACAAGTTCACGATCACTTAACATGACTTGATTTCTTACATACATGTTGTTTGTAGGTTCCATCCAGCAATAGTAGAGAAATGTTATTGTTGACCATCATGGTTGTATTCTTAGAAAGGTTATACTTTAAGGGTTGCATCTGCAACTTAAGAACATAAGATATGCTATACTGGGTCAGACCAAGGTCTATCAAGCTCAGTATGCTGTTTCCAACAGTGGCCAATCTAGGTCATAACTTTTGAGATATTAACCATTCAGTGTTAACTGAGAGATTTCCAGAGCTGCATATAACTTCAGCTGTCGTTGTCTGGCTATGATCATTTCTCATAAATTGTGCTCAGCAAATCATTTGGAATGGAGAGTTTTAAGGGTATTCTATATTCAAGACTGGGTCTAATTTTCTATGAAGTCTCAAGTAAGATTTATAGTTAGAATATTAAGTTCCATATCATCCTGCTAAACCAGTCTAGATAAGTGGGTTTTGTTCCTCTATCAGCAGATTGATGGAGGCAAAGAACCAATGAAAGTCCCAGGTTTCAGTGACAACATTCCCATGCCTCTATTCGCCTCAGCCACCAGAAGTCCTTTCAGTGTATTTCTTTGTCTCCAGCAGACGGTGGATGAAGAAAATCTGAGGATTGAGAGGAAAAGACTGATTCCTTATCGTCCCTCCAGTCCAGTTCCAACCTCTTCCTGCAGCTTGGAGACCGAGCATGTCATCACCGCCCACCAGCCTCCAATATGCTCAGTCTCCAAGCAGCTGGAGGAAGTAGGGAGTTGGACCTGGATTCGGACAGTGATATCATCGCCATAAGAAGCAGGGAGATTTTGACGTCTCTTGAAATCTTGGAGGCATATCTCCACATAACCCGTTCGGCTGGAGCACCAGCAGTTCCTCCGGTTTGCAGTCCCAAAGGGACATTTCCAGTTTCGGGCCTTGACGTTCAGCCTGGCAACAGCTCTGCGTACCTTCACCAAAGTCATGGTAGTGGTAGCGGTAGCTCTCTGCAAGGAGGGGGTGCTGGTGCACCTGTATCTCAATGACTGGCTGAGACAGGCAAAGTCCAGAGACGAGAACATGCAGGTAACGTCCCGTGTGATGCAGTTTCTAGAGAGGCTCAGCTGAGTGGTCAACATAGTCAAGAACCACTTGGTTCCATCGCAGGGGAGGGTCTTCCTAATCATTATATAATATAATATAATATATCTCTGAAAAAAAAACCCAAAGTGTTTCATTTTGGGTTTTGTTTTTTTCCACTTGAGAGGCGTAACCAGAGGTGAGACAGATGGCTTCTCGGATGCTGTGCGTCGTCTGCAAGACCCGCAGGGGCGCTATAGCGGAGTCCGGTATTTGCCACGGCTGTTCGTCAGTGTCTGCTAGCGTTGAGCAGCAGCTGGAGCTTAAGGCAGGGCAGAACCTACCAGATGGGGCTGCGGAACCAGAAGGAGACGTTCTGCTGGCCCAACCGCTGGGGCCGATACAGGGGCCCAGGCGGGGTCTTCGGGGCTGTCTCTGGCTTCAGAATCGGGCTCTCAGTTTGGCAATTTCTGTTGACGGGGGGGCGGTGTTTCTCACGGAGCGTTGCGTGCAAATTCTTCAGCAAGTGGTGTGCCAGTTCAGAGCAACTCCAGCACCTACGGCATGGAGTTACCTCAGGGTGCTGGGGACAATGGCGGCATCCTTGGAAGCAGTGCCTTGGGCCAGGTTTCATATGCATCTGCTACAACGGGCGTTACTTCGTCGATGGTCTCATCAGGCCGATTTGTTGAGCAAGCGGCTGCCCTGTTTTCTAGGGGTCAAGCAGGCGCTGAAATGGTGGCTGCGGCCGGGGTCTCTTTTGGCCGGGATGCCTCTGGAACAACGAAATAGCTGTCTTTGTTGACGGACGCGAGTCTTGCGGGATGGGGGGCTCATTGCAGGGAGCCTTTTGCGCAAGGCCGTTGGTCGGTTCAGGAAACCGCTTGGTCGATCAACAGGTTAGAGCTCCGAGCGGTGGTGATAGCGCTGCGTGCCTTCAAAATGACAGTGAAGGGCTGTGCGGTCCGAGTGCTGTCGGACAATTCCGCTACAGTGGCTTACATCAATCGACAGGGCGGTACTGGAAGTATGGCCATGGAAGAGGAGGCGGACGAGCTGTTCGCTTGGGTAGGCGAGTGGGCAAGGACAATGTGACGACGGGTTCAAGTGGATGCCGGAGAATGGGAATTGCATCCGGAGGTGTTTGCGCAGTTAGTTCTTCGATGGGGTCCACCGATCATGGATCTCATGGCGACCTTCCAATCTGCGAAGGTGAGCCAGTTTTTTAGCAGGCGACGAGAGCGGATGTCAGAAGGGATCGACGCTCTAATGCCGAATTGGCCAGTTTCGGGTCTTCTCTACGTCTTTCCACCATGGGCGATGATAGGTTGTGTGGTGCAGTGTATAGAGGCTCATCCGGGGAGAGTGTCGCTAGTAGCTCCAGACTGGCCGAAGCGGCCGTGGTACGCCGATCTCATGCGTCTTCTCAACGGGGAGCCGTGGAGGCTGCCGGTGTCGGAGAGTCTGTTGATTCAAGTGCCTCTGAGGATGCCTCAAGTGGATCGATTCTTGCTTGCAGTCTGGCCATTGAAAGGGCAAGGCTAAGCCAGAAAGGTTACTTGAGAGCAGTTATCTCTACTCAAAGCAAGAAAGACGTCTACGTCATTGGCGTATGTTCGTATATGATGTATATTTGAGGATTGGTGCTCAAGGAAGACAGGTGCGAGCAGCGAAGGTGTCCGTGCCGATAGTCTTAAGTTTTTCCTTCAGGAGGGCTTTGATAAGGGGCTGGTGGTCAGTTCCTCGAGAGTTCAGTTGGCAGCACTGGCTTGCTATAGAGGCAAGATCCAGGGAGTGGCGCTCGGCGTGCATGCGTATGTTGTGCGTTTTCTGAAGGCAGTCACCAGGTTACATCCCTCTCGTAGAGTCTTGGTGCCTCCGTGGGATCTCAATTTCGTTTTGGGAGCACTGGTTAAGGCACCTTTCGTGCCATTGCAGTAAGCGTCCTTAAAGTATTTAGTGCTGAAGACGGTGTTTTTGGTGGCTATTTATTCAGCGAGGCGTGTTTCGGAATTACAGGCGTTTTCTTGCAGAGAGCCATTTTTGTCATTTTCTCCTGAGAAGGTGGTGCTCCGGCCCATGCCATCCTTTTTGCCTAAGGTAGTTTGTCCATTTCATTTAAATCAAACAGTTTCTCTTCCGGTGCTAGGTTCTCTGAGTGGGGACGCAGCTGACCGGGGGCTCTGCCGCTTAGATGTTAAGCGGGTGCTTAAGCAGTATTTAAAAGTGTCAGAAGCCGTCCGCAAATTGGACCGTCTGTTAGTTTTGTTCGGGGGTGTTCGTATGGGCGAAGCGGCTGCGAAAGCGTCTAGTTCTAGGTGGATTAGAGAAGCGATTGCGTTGGCATATCTCTTGTCAGGTCGATAAGTTCCGTTGGGCTTGCGAGCTCATTCCACCAGAGCGCAGGTGACTTCTTGGGCGGAGCACAGTTTGGTTCCGCCTGTGGAAATTTTGTAAGGCAGCTACGTGGACATCCTTGCATACTTTCAGTAAACATTACCGCCTAGATCTCTTCTCAGCAAGGGATGCTGTATTTGGGTCGGCGGTGTTGCAAGCAGGCTGGAGAGGTCCCTCCCAATAAGTACTGCTCTGTTACAGCCCAGAAATGTGGACTAAACTGGAGGAACGATAAGGAAATGGAAATTACACTTACCTGATAATTGATGTTCCTGGAGGAACTCCAGTTTAGTCCTCAATTCCCGCCCGGGATCGTATCATCGTACTGGCAGTCCTATCAGAAGCAGGTTTGGGTAATCGATAGGTATCTTTATTCTCTTCATATTCTGTATGTTCTTGTGCTTTTGTTCTGTCGCTCTGGTAGGGTGGAAGGAAATGGCACAGGGAAGAAGTACTATCCTTCCGGCAGGACGTTCACTTGTATATAGTTATAGTACAGTTCTTTGGTTATAAGACTGTGCCCAGAGACACTCAGAAGCTGCAGGGTCTGAGTTTTCACGCCAGAAGGGCCAGACCTACTGCAAAAAAGAGAGAATTCTAGAGAGGATAAACCGGAGTGCAGGTCTCCTCTTGGAGAAGACCCCCCCCCCCAACACCAGGGGGTACAGCTGCCACAGAACCCCTAGAGGAGAATGAGTGGCTCACAGCACGGTCGCTGGAACCTCCAGCCAACTGGACATCTTTACCCATGGCCAGGGCTGGCCCAAGGGTTACTGCTGCTCTAGGCAAAAACCCCATCCTCGCCACCCCCCCCCCCCCCCAGCTGCCACCAATTTCGTCTCGGGAGGGGGAGGCGGGCGGGCAGCAGCAGTATTTCCAAAAGCAGCAGCCGCAGGCAAGAAAGCAGTGGCTTTTGGAAATACTGCTGCCTTTAAAGGATTTGATGCTCAAGGTGGTCTTCTTGGTTGCGATTTGTTCCGCCAAGTGGATTTCTGAGCTGCAAGCTCTGTTTTGCCGAGATCCTTATCTGTCTTTTTAAAGGAAGCCATTTCTATTCATCTTGTGCCTTCCTTCTTACATAAGGTGCCTTCTCCCTTTCACATGAACAAGGTGGTCTGCCTGCCCTCCTTCTCGAAGGAGCAGTGCTGGGGGAAGGTAAGGATCTTCGCCTTGTGGATGTCCGGAGGGTGCTTCTCCAGTACTTGGAGGTTAAGAATTCCTTTCATAAGTCCAACCATTTTTTTTTGTGTGTGTTTGCTGGCCCGCGCAAAGTTGACAACAGCAGCTCTGTCACTTTTGGGGCACTGGCTTAAGGAAGCCATGGCGTCAGCGTATCTGTTGTGGAACCAGTCAGCTTTGGAGGGTTTGCACACCCATTATACCCAAACACGAGTGTCCTTGTTGGTGGAGCGGAGCTCAGTTGCCCCTGCAAACATTTGATGGGCAGCAATATGGGCATCACTTTCCACTTTTGTCAAGCATTACCACTTGGATGTCCACACAAGGGCGGACACTGCCTTTGTCTCAAGTGCTTTATGAGCTGCTGTGTTTTCTTCCTGCCTATTGGAGTTGTCGCTTTGGTACATCCCACTTGTCTGAACTGGTCTAGTAGGGCGATATGGAAAATGACATTTTACTTAGTAGTTAATATCCTTTCCTTGAGTCCTGCTAGACCAGTCCAGGGCCCACTCCTGGAACTGTATTGCTCTGTCCTTCTACTGCAGTACGCTTGGGTCTGCTCTGATTTTTATACTTGTCTCTTCAGGTTCATTGTCTACTGTCAGCCTTATGTTTATGCTTTCCTGTACGTAGTTCTCTACTGTTGATCCCTTATTGTGCCCATGATTGAGGTTGTGTGAGGCTTGCATGTTTCTCCCATATGCTGTGGAATGAATACTGAAGGGACCTCTGGTGGCTGAGGTGAATAGTCATGGGAGTGATGTCATTGAAACCTGGGCTTTTCATTGGTTCTTTGTCTCTACCAATTTTCTGTTAGGGGAACACAACCCACCTGCCTGGACTGGTCTATCAGGACTCAAGCGAAGAACATTAACTAGTAAGTTAAATGTCACCATATGCTATACTGGGTCAGACCAAAGGTCCTTCAAGTCCAGCATCCTGTTTCCAATGGTAGCCAATCCAGGCCAAAAGTAGCTGTCAGGTTCCCAAAAGAGACAGACAGATTCCATGCTGCTTATCCCAGGAATAAGCAGTGGATTTCCCCAGTTCACTTTAATAATGGGTGATGGACCTTTCCTCCAGGAACTTGTCCATACCTCTGTTAAACCCAGCTACACTTAACTGCTTTTTCTACATCTGCCAGCAACAAATTCCAGTTCCTTATCGTTCCTCCAGTTCAGTCCTCTACCTCTGGGTTGTCAATCTCCTCCTGCAGCCTGGAGACTGGTATGTCAGAATCATGACATCACTGGATATAGCCTTCTGAACACTCCCATCAGACCCAGTGTGACCAGTCTCCAGGCAGCAGGAGGACTTCGTGAGCCTAATAGGGCTCACTAGAGGAACGAATAAGGAGCATAGAGAATAGATTAGTTTAGTGTTTGGGTTTTTTTCTTGGCTTTATTATCTGCTTTTATTTTGGGCTCTGCACCTTTAAAAAAAAAAAAAAACAGAAGCATTGAACAGACTAGAGGCAGCAGGAGAGATTATATACCTTTCTTCACTGCTCCTGGCTTAGCGGTGTTTATTTTTTTACGCCTTAGTGCCCCTCTGTCTCTGGGACTCCTCTCCCCCTGGATTTGTCGGGGGAGAGCTCCCCTGTGAGTCTCCTTGTTCTGCCGGAACTGCACAGCAAGCAAGCACGCTGCTGCGGTGAACCGGTTACAGATCCCTGCAGAACTGTAAGTAATTTGCCGACGGCTTTTGGGGCTAGACAGAGAGCCGTGCGGTAAGGGAGACACTTTCAAGTGGACAAGCTCTGTTCGGGGGAGTTTCCCATGCTGTCTGCTCAGCGAGGGCAGCAGGGCCGGGCCAGCAGTTTCGCGCCACGTTTTGGCGCCCTTTTTCCCCCCAGACTGCCGGTGGCCATCTTACAGTGGTACGAGGAGCCGCGTGGCTACCGGGCAGCGGGGAAGCTGCGCGGTAGCAGCGAAGATGGAGAAATTTGTTTTGGTCCTTTGGAGGCAAAGGAGGACGTAGTCAGCATTCCCTTTATTGCGGGGTTTGCTTAATTTCATATTTTTGATCGCGACGCTAAGCGGCTTCCTGAAGGGGGGTGGGGGAGAGTTTACTCCGGGCCCTTAGAAGATTCATTTTTCTTCAATTTGCTCTCTTAATAAGGGCTGTACGTTTTTAATTTTTGCTGTGAGTGCTCAGGCTTTCCTTAGCTGGCAAATAAAAAAAAAAAAAAAAAAAGGAAAAGCAGAGAATATAGAGTTCTGAGGGGTTTTGGGCTGTTTGCTTCCCCAAGTCTCAGAACTATTTGAACTTTCTCGGGGACGTTCTCGAGTAGAGTTTGATGGCTACGAGACCACAGTGTGTGGTGTGTGGCACCCGGAGAGGCACGGTGGCAGAGTCCGGGATTTGCCACGGTTGCGCAACTCTTTCTTCCTCAGTGGAACAACAAATGGATAAAGGGGCCCCTGAGGCGCAAGGGGCGTTGGGGGGGCCGGCACCCGAGTTAGCGCAGGGTTCTAGGCAGGGGTCCAGCATGGTGGAGACGGCAGGGACGTCTGGACTCCTGTCGGCCTCGGGATCCTCGGATCTAGGGGAGTTTTGCCCGGATTTCATCTTGCTAATGCACCAGGCTTTTTGCTTGCAGTGGCAGGGCAAGTTGCCTTGTCCGTGGCCGCTACCGGTACTTTCTCAACAGACTGAAGTTGCTGAGGATAGAGGGGCAGGGCCTTCGGCGCCTAAGAGGACTCGGACGCAAGCCCTATCGTCCGCAGAAGATGAGTGGACGGAAATGGTGGCTCCCGACTGGGAGCAGGAAGAGGAGTCGGAGGATCTGGAGGAAGGAGAGATCCCTGAACCCGAAGATCAGGCTAAGATCATTTGAGTTTTTCGGAGAGAGGAACGTACCGCACTGATCACGGAGTCCTTGCAAATGCTGAATCTAGTGACTCCATCTCTTAGTGAAGAAGAGGTAGAGGATCCGGTCATTCAGGCTGTGCGGCAGACGCAGGTGGCGTTTCTGGTGCACAGGGTGGTAGACCGCATGATTCAAGATGAATGGGACAAGCCAGAGGCAGGGCTCAGAGGAGTGAGGATGATGAATAGGCTTTATCCTCTAGCCAACAAGGATAAGGACAGGTTTAGGTTGCCCCGGATGGATGCGGCGGTGGCAGCGTTGACGAAAAAGACCACTATTCTGGTGGAAGGCGGTGCGGCGTTGAAGGATGCTCAGTACCGTAAGGTTGAGAGTTTGCTGAAGCAGGTTTTTGAAGCGGACGCACTGTCCTTGCAAGCGTCCATTTGTGGTGCTTGGGTAGCTTGGGCTTGTCTACGTTGGGTCCAGCGGCTGCGTCTTTCATCTCACCTGGACCAGGAGGAGCTCAGGGAACTCGGTCGCCTGGAGTCCGGCACGGCATATTTGGCTGATGTTCATTTCGATTTGATCAGAGCCCTCGCTAATAGCACGGCATCTGTGGTGGCAGCCCGCAGATCGGTGTGGTTGCGTAACTGGGCGGCAGATAGTTCGTCCAAATCCCGCCTGGGTAAGTTGCCCTTTAAGGGGCGATTGCTTTTTGGAGAAGACTTAGATAAATTAGTGAAAGATCTCGGGGAGACCAAAGGTGGTAGACTACCCGAGGATAAGCCCAAGCCAGGGAAGTCCGGACTGGGTCCTCGGGGGCAGTTTCGGGATTTCCGCAGGTTCCATGCTTCGCGTTTCGGTGCTTTCCAGAGAGGGCGGTCTTCCTCACAGGGCCAAGGCTTTCGGGGCTTTCGAGGAGCAAATAGGGGCTTCGCAGCCGGGGGTCTGTGCCGGCATCGTGAAAGCCACAATGAAGTGAGGCAGGTCCAGGTGGACGAAACGGCGATTGGAGGGAGGCTTCGCGAGTTTCTGCCTGCCTGGACCCAAATCACGTCCGACCAGTGGGTGTTGGAGATAGTTAGTTCGTCAGGGATACTCTCTGGAGTTCGCACGGCCCGTGCGGGACTCGTTTGTCATGTCTCCTTGCAAAGGCCCACGAAAGGCGCTGGCAATTCGCACGACTCTGCGACGTCTCATGCTTTTAGGGGCAGTCGTGGAAGTACCGGAGAGCGAGCGCAGCCAGGGCCGCTACTCCATTTATTTCATGGTGCCAAAGAAGGGCGGTGCGCTGCGGCCCATTTTGGATCTCAAGGGCGTGAATCGTTGTTTAAGAGTGCCGCATTTTCGGATGGAGACGTTACGGTCTGTCATTGTGGTGGTGCGACAAGGGGAGTACTTGACGTCGCTAGACCTCACCGAGGCGTACTTGCATATTCCCATTCAGTCAGTTCATCAAAGGTTTCTGAGGTTCGCTTTTCCTTGGGGACACTTCCAGTTTCAAGCGTTGCCCTTTGGGTTGGCAACTGCGCCGCGAACTTTCACCAAAATCATGGTGGTGGTGGCGGCGGCGTCGTTGCGCAGAGAAGGAATCTTGGTACATCCGTATCTCGTCGATTGGTTAATTCGGGCAAAGTCCAAGGAAGAGAGTATACAGGTGACAAACCGCGTGGTCCGGTTTCTCCAAAGTCTTGGTTGGGTGGTCAACTCGCTCAAGAGCAGGTTGGAGCCGTCCCAGAACCTGGAGTACCTGGGGGTTCGGTTCGACACGGAGAGCGGCCGGGTGTTTCTTCCGGAGTCGCGAGCCCAAAGCCTCAGGAAGAACCGGTTTGTGCAGTGGGTTTGGTCCCCGCTGGAGAGCTCTTGGTCGATCAATCGCCTGGAACTCCGAGCGATCTTCAGGGCCCTGCAAGCGTTCGAGACGTTAGTGACCGGTTGGGTGGTCTGGGTGTTATCCGACAACTCAGCAGCAGTCGCCTACATCAGTTGCCAGGGCGGCACGGGGAGTGCGGCCATGGAGGAAGAGGCAGACTTGTTGTTTGCCTGAGTAGAGAGTCGGCTGTTGGCAATTTCGGCGGCGCACATCGCCGGCAAGGACAATGTGATGGCCGATTTTCTCAGCAGAGTACAAGTGGATGCGGGGGAGTGGGAACTGCATCCAGACGTCTTTGCTCAAATAGTAGGCCGTTGGGGAAGTCCCATAATGGATTTAATGGTGACCTTCCAGTCAGCAAAGGCCAGCCATTTCTTCAGCAGAAGGCGCGAAAGAATGTTGGAAGGAATAGATGCACTATTGCATCAGTGGCCGTTCCCGGGTCTTCTGTATGTCTTCCCTCCTTGGGCGTTAATCGGTCGGGTGATTCAGCGGATCGAAGCTCATCCCGGGAGGGTGCTTCTGGTGGCACCCGATTTGGCCGAGGCGCCCGTGGTATGCGGACCTTGTGCGGCTCCTGGATGGAGAGCCCTGGCGGTTTCCAACCAGGCTGGATCTATTGGTGCAGGGGCCGCTCTTCATGCCTCAAGTGGATCGATTCTCGCTTACGGTATGGCCCTTGAAAGGGCTAGGTTAAGGAAGAGAGGTTATTCGTCGGCAGTCATAGCTATGTTTGTTAGGGCGAGGAAACAGTCCACCTCCCTGGCGTATGTTCGGACCTGGCGTATCTTTGAGGATTGGTGTTCGTGATGTCAACTTCGGGCGTCGACAGTAGCCCTTCTGTCGATTCTGAGTTTTTTTACAGGAGGGGTTCGATAAAGGCCTAGCTGCCAGTACCTTGCGAGTGCAGCTGGCAGCTCTCTCCTGTTATCGTGGCAAGATTCAGGGAGTTAGTCTAGGCGCACATGCAGATGTGTTGCGCTTTCTCAAAGCGGTAGCCAAGTTGCGTCCTTCAGGTAGAGTGTTTGTTCCTCCTTGGGATCTCAATTTAGTGTTAACGGCTTTATCCAATCCTCTCTTTGAGCCGCTGCATCTGGCTTCACTGAAGGACTTGACGTTGAAGGCCGTATTTCTGGTGGCCATCTGTTCGGCCAGGCGCATCTCTGAGCTGCAGGCAGTTTTGTGCAGAGAGCCCTTTTTGTCGTTTTCTAGAGAGAAGGTGGTACTGCGAACGGTTCCCTCTTTTCTTCCTAAGGTAGTTTCGTCCTTTCATGTCAATCAGACGGTTTCCTTACCGGTGTTACGGGCGCAGGAAGGAGGCGTCGCAGATCGTAGCTTGTGCCATTTGGATGTGAGAAGGGTCTTGAAGCGCTATTTGCAGGTGACGAAGGTGTTTCGCAAGTCGGATCGCTTGTTCGTTTTGTTTGACGGAGTGCGCAAAGGGGAAGCGGCGGCAAAGGCTTCTGTAGCAAGATGGATTAGTGAGGCGATTGCTTCCGCCTATCTCCTTCAAGGTCGAGCGGTACCGGTGGGGTTACGAGCTCATTCTACTAGAGCGCAAGCATCGTCTTGGGCAGAGCACGGCTTGGTTCCTCGGGCGGACATTTGTAGAGCGGCAACCTGGTCGTCCTTGCATACCTTCAGCAAACATTACTGTCTGGATGTGGCGGCGGCGAGTGATGCACGCTTCGGATCGGCAGTATTGCGTTCTGGCTTGAAAGGTCCCCCCCACTGATTACTGCTCTGGTACATCCCAGAGGTAGAGGACTGAACTGGAGGAACGATAAATATGCAATGTGTGCCTTCGAGTCAGTCCTGACTCCTGGCGACCCAGAAGCTGCTGGGTTTTCTTGGCAGTGTCACCGGAAGTAGATTGCCAGGCCTTTCTTCCGAGGCAATGGAGGGTTAAGTGACTTGCCCAAGGCCACAAGGAGTGATAGTGGGAATCGAACCCTGATTGCTTGGTTACCAAGCCAGTGTTCTAACCACTAGGCGATAAGGAAATGATAATTACACTTACCTGGTAATTGTAGTTCCTTGAGTGACGACAGTTCAGTCCTCGTTCCCACCCAGGGGTATTAGACTGTTTTCAGCTCAGTGGCGCACTCGCAGGACTTACTGGTAAGTTTGATTATTCATTATTCTCATTGCTCTATTTCCTTCCGCTATTTCAAGGCTTGGCGGGGAAGAGTGTAAGAAAGGTTTGTTAGCGAAGTTTTGGTTCTAGTTTTCTTGTATGTACTGTAGCTACTTATTTGTTGCTCCTTTGAGTCTGCTTTGTTAAATAGTTTACACTGGGTCTGATGGGGGTGTTCGGCAGGCTATATCCATTGATGTCATGATTCTGACATTCCAGGCTGCAGGAGGAGATTGACAACCCAGAGGTAGAGGACTGAACTGTCGTCACTCAAGGGACTACAATTACCAGGTAAGTGTAATTATCATTTTGATTACGTGTTTAATGAAAAGTTAAGGGTGCCTTTTATAAATTGGTTTTACAGTATTGTACCATCTGAAGGCCCTGTCTTTTGCTGGAAGATTTGTGTATGGTATTGCAAACTATAATGCGCTCTGCCTTAGATTATGGTAGTTCTCTTTAATTAGGATTGGCTCAGTCAAGTTTAAATTCCTTATAGTTGGTGCAAAATGCGGCTGCAAGACTTTTTGTCATACAAATTTCACCTTACTTGATGAAACTTCACTGGTTGCCTGTAGAATGGTGGGTGAGCATAAGAATACATTGGTAGCATTCAAGGCCTATACATTGTCTTTAACCTTAGTATAAGGCTAATATGGTCTGAATATACAATCTTTCAGGGGTACTACTTCTAGAGAATTTGCAAAAACTACAGTTATCAGTGTAAAAAAAAATGTAGACGTGTATATCTTTTAATATCGAACACTTGCAGTAGCCCTTCGTTTTCAGAAAAAAAAAACGTATTTCATAAACAAGTGAAAGCTTTATTTAAAAAAAAGATTTTAAGTAATGTTCATGATGTAAGAGATTCTGAAGCATGAATATAATTGAGCTTTATGAATAGCATAAGTGTACACTGATGTTTGGCCTTATTGTTTTAGCTTTATTTTTATTTGTTTTGTGTTTATGTACTATCTTTATAAGAACATGTCAAATGTTTATGTTCCTTATCATTCCTACAGTTTAGTCCTCCACCTCTGGGTAGTGAACCTCTTCCAGTTCATACTGCTAGACCAGTCCAGACAAACGGGTTATGCACCCCTGCCAGCAGATCTTGGAGACAGAGAATTCTACCAGAGCTCTGATAGGCTGGAGCCTGGTGATATAATCCTACCCCTAGAGGTCTCCCTCAGTTTTTCTCTGTCTCCAGCAGATCTGGATGCTTTCTTTTTTTGCTCCTTCAAAAAGATTTAAAATGCTTTATTTCTTTGTGATTTCTTTTGGAAAGATTATCCCCTGTAGTTGCCAGTGTACTTATCTGAGCACCAGGGTATTTCCAGCTGAGCTCCTGTGTCCTGTCACAGTAGAGATCGCTGATGTGAAGACTCCCCAGCACTAGTCAAGAGGACTATTTAGCTGGATGGTAAGCCTCCTAAAATCCAGTCCCTGGGGCTGATTTTAGTGGTGAGGCAGCTGGCAGTGGTCTGAGCAGCGGTCCGTGGCTTCTCTGCACTTTCGGTACTGTGAGTACAGCACCTGTCTTTCTCCCACTGATGTCTACAGCTCTGTGGTGACTCGATTTATTTTTATTGATTTTTCAGCGATTTTAGGCATTTTTCTCATGTCTGCAACCCTCCCACCTTGTCCTTAGACTTTTTAAGTAAATTCCTTAGCTTTTGGGGGTTTTAATTCTCTCTTTTTGAGGTTTATTTTTGCCGGCGGCCATTTTGAATAGCTAATGAGCACCGGTTTTTGGCGGGAAGCCAGATTCCTTTTCTACTTGCTTTCTAGCAGCTTATTGCTCTTTGTTTTTCCACAGCACTTGATAGCTGTGAGTTGTGGAGAGGTTTTTTATCTCTGTCTATGTATTGACATAATAAATAAAAAGTAGGGCAGGCATGAATAGAGAGCAGGATGCAATTCAGGGACAGAGTCTCACTATGCCCTTTTCAGGTCTACGCTGCATAGACTGTCAGAAGAAACACAAGGACCTCAAGAATCAGCTGTGCTCTTCCCCCAGCGACTTTATTCCCCAGATAAACTTGGGAACTCCTGAGCTTAGCTTCAGTGGAGCTCCCGATTGGCTTTACGCAGCGCTGAGTCTTTGCCACGGGGGCTTGGACATCCCCAGGAAGTTCAGGTATCATTTTCTGACAGAAACCTGTAAGTAGACTGTTTTTTCTTACTTGCCCTGGGTTGATTTCAACTGCATCCGGACCGGCTGCCTCTGAGTTGTGAAGTTCCTACTTTAAATTTTTAATCCACAAGGAACAGAACCACAGCACAATGCTTAAGACACTGACCACTGGTGCGGGGATCAAGGGTTCAATCCCCCAAAGTGCCCAATACACAGGACTGGCTGAGGTATTACGTATTATATCTGCAGCCGGGTTACTTTGCATGTCTTACTGGAATATTGTACCTGTCTTATTCAATATACCATTTGATTGGAATTTTATGTCAGTGTTTCGGATCCTGACTGTTTTGGGCTCGGCCTAATAAAAAAAAAAAAAAAGCTTAATCACTGTAATCTTCAGTACAGCTGGGTTTGGGCTTCTCCATCCCTCCCCAGAAACACCTTTCAGCCCCTGCCCTGAAGGTCTGAGTGGCTGCGGAGGGTTCAAACTCTAATTTCCCTACTTTCAGTCACTAATTGCCTTACCCTGACTTTGAAAGTTTCTCTGTACCAGCACAGTGAATGACTGACAGTTTCCTTCTCAGCTCAGTGAATACCTGACAGTTTTTCTGTGCCAGCGGCCGTTTTGTTTTTCTCTTCAGTGTTTCTTTTTGGAGGGAACAGCTCTGGACAGCCGTTTCCACACATTTAAACATGCTGTGAAGGCACGGGGAGTTTCAAAATCCTTTTCTTTGAAGAGTCTTCTGTTTCCCTGAGCCTACCTTGATTTTTGTTTTAAACACTAAGCTCAAAAAAAAAAAAAAGGAGAAAAGGCAATGCTTGTTTCTCTGGCTGTATTATATGTGATACGTAATAAGCAGAAGGGGGAATTAATAGATTGCTTGTGTTCCACCTGCACGCTGCATCCGGGAGACTCTTCCCCCATTCCCACTGCGCTGCTAGATGGGATCATCAGCACCTTATCTCCTCCCTCCTCAGAGCCCTGCTGAAGGATCTTCCTGCAGGAAAGGACTCAGTCAGCTCCCATTTCGCTTCCACAGCCGCTGGAAGCCACAGCAGCCTTGACTGACAGTGCGTTCCTCACACTCTTCCATCTGGCATGACACCTGTGGCGTTTGGAGTCTTTTGGTATATCTCCTACACCCGCCCAGTAGCAGGCAAGGATATGGCGTGGTCTCACAAGCGGTCCCATATGTCCTCAGACCTTGGAACGGTACGTCCTCCTAGGGGCGTTGCATGTGCCTTGTGGGGTACTATGAATATTCAAGAAGACTTTAAATCTTCGGAGGTCAGCCCTGACTCGTTGGAGTAAGGAGATGGGGAATATTCTCCGTCTGTTTCTTCGCTGACAGTTCTCAGCCTTTTTCGAAAAGAGGAGTTGCCGGCTCTAATCACACAGGTGATGGAGTCGCTACTCCTAGCCGACACGCCTGATCCTCAGGGTTCTCGAATCCGGTTGCAGCCGGATCCCTTTTTCCAGGGCATTCGTACAGCACGCAGTATTGGTCAGTTATACCCTTGGTCTCCCTCTGACTTGGACCGTTGGCTGACATGCCCGACAGTTGATGCATTATGACCAGGGTCACCAGGCATTCCACACTTCCGGTTGAGGGCGGAGCGGCACTCCGCGACCAGCATGACCTAAAGAGTTGGGAGTCCTGCTAAAGACGGGTTTTTTTCTTCGCCCGCTATTTCCTTCATGCAGGGGTGTGCGGAGGTCTAGCAGCTCGGGCCTCCCTTCGATGGATTCAGCAACTTCCAGGTGTTCCCGAGTTGGTTCATTTAGAATCCATCGCTGCATTCCGGGCAGAGGCCTTCTGTGATCTCTTACGGCTGTCAGCTCGCTTCCTAACACCGATGTCGGTAGCTCGGAGATGGCTCTGCCTGCGTCAATGGGCAGCGGATGTTGCTTCGTTTACAGGCTCCAGCGTTTAGATGCCATTCGTCCCGGTCCACCGTTGGAAGGAGGACTGGGCCGTTACTCTGTCTATTTTGGGATGCTTCAGGTCCTGGATTTTCTAGGAGCTTGGTTTGACACTCATCGGGGACGGGTGTTTCTACCTCAGGACCGCTTTCAGAAGATCTCTCTTCAGCTCCGCCGCTGCTTGGATCAAGCGGCGCCTCGGACTTGGGGCTACCTTCAACTCTTGGTGTCCATGGCAGCAACGATAGCCCTCGTTCCGTGGGCGAGAGCGCACATGCGCTGCTTGCAGACGGCGCTTCTATCTCGTTGGTCGCCGGTATTGGAGAGTTATCAAATCCGGTTGCCTCTGCTTCCGCCGCTGCGCCGCAGCCTCCGCTGGTGGCTTCAGGCACGCAATTTTCTACGGGGGGTCCCTCTGGTGTCCCTGCGCTGGATCTTGGTGACACCAGTCGCCAACCTCTCCGGTTGGGGAGCGCATTGCGGCTTGGCCTCGGTGCAGGGAAGTTGGTCACCTCGCGAAGCCCAATGGTCTATCAATCATCTCGAGACGCGGTAAGTGCGCTTAGCCCTTCTTCAGTTTCAGCCTCTTCTGCAGCGGCGTGCGGTTCGGATCCTGTCCGACGTCACGACAGTTGCTTACCTAAGCCGCCTAGGCGGCGCGAACTGTCCGGGTGTCTCATAGGAAATGCGTTTACTCCTCCCGTGGGTGGAGAAACATCTTCAGGCTATCGGCGCAGCACATTGCAGGCATGGACAAGGTGCAAGCCGATTTTCTCAGCCGGCTCTCTCTGGAGCCCGGGGACTGGGCTCTGCAACCGGATGCGTTCCGGTCCATTGTTCACCTGTGGGGACTACCGACCTTGGCTCTAATGGCTATGGCGCAGACTGCCAAGGCTTCGCTGTACTTCAGCCATTGGAGGGACAAGGGAGCGCACGGCATAGATGCTCTCTCTCAGCCGTGGCCGACTCCTCTTCTCCTGTATGTTTTCCCTCCCTGGTCCATGATATGCATGGTTCTCTAGCGGCTCTGAGACCTTCGCGGGCCAGTGCTCCTGCTGGCTCCGAATTGGCCTCGCGGACCATGGTATGCGGATCTCTTCCGTCTGTCTCGGGCGTCGCCGGTCCGCCTCGAAGCGTTTCTCGGCCTTCTGATTCAGGGACCAGTGGACATGGAAGACCCGGCTCCTTACTCGCTTTCGGCCTGGCTATTGAACGCCGCCGGTTTGCTCGCTAAGGCTATTCGCCTAGCGTGGTCGTGACGCTTCTCACGGCGCGGCGGTCTTCTACGTTGCTGGCTTCCGCTCGGGTTTGGCGTCTCTTGACGGTTGGTGTTCGCGAAATAACCTCTCTCCCTGGCGTTGCGGTGTCCCGGACATCCTGTCCTTTTTACAGGCTGGAGTGGATAAGGGATTAGCACTCGGTTCCTTGCGAGTGCAAGTGGCCGATTTAACTTGTTTTCGGGGTCCTATAGCGCGGCGATTGATAGCTTCGCATTCGGACGTGTCTCGGTTCCTCCGTGGAGTTAGGGCCTTCCGGCCTCCTCTACGTTCGCCTGTACCAGCGTGGGCTCTCGCGCTTGTCCTCTGTGCCCTCGTTGCTCCTCCCTTTGAGCCTCTGAGGGCCTGTTCTCTTAAACATTTGACTCTGAAGGCAGTCTTCTTGGTGGCCATAACTTCGGCACGCCGTATTTCTGAGCACCAGGCTCTCTCGTGTCGAGATCCCTATCTCTCGTTTTCCTCAGAAGGCGTTTCTCTGCGAACTGTCCCTTCCTTTTTGCCCAAGGTGCTGACGCCGTTCACTGTTAACCAGCCTCTTTTCTTTCCGTCTTTTCCAAAGGCGCAGTGTGACAGTGGTCGGTCTCCGTTGCGGACGGTGGACCTTCAGAAGGTTCTTTTTCGGTATCTGAGGGTCACGAAACCCTTCCGTATGACTGTTCCTCTTTTGTCTTGTTCGCGGGTCCTCGTCGGGGATCCGCAGCCTCCAAATCTGCCATTTCTCGATGGGTTAGGGAGGCCATTGAGGCGGCGTACCTTCTTCTGGGAGAGCCAGCTCCACCAGGACTCCGTGCTCACTCCACTCGGGTGCAAGCAGCTTCGTGGGCCGGGAGGTCTCCTGTAGCCCCTCTTGATATTTGCCGGGTGGCGACTTGGTCGTCGCTGTCCACCTTTGTCGGTCATTATAGGTTGGACGTTCATGCCCATCAGGAGGTCTGTTTTGGTGTTGCTGAGCTGTCGGCGGCTTTGCCCCCCCTTGAAAGCAGGTAGCTTGGGTACTGCCCGTTTGTCTGGACTGGTCTAGCAGTATGAACTGGAAGGAGAAATTTCACTTACCGTTAATTTCCTTTCCTGGAATACTGCTAGACCAGTCCAGGACCCACCCTGCTGTCTGTTGGAGTGCCGCTGGTGCGGTGCAGCCGCCGACCGCAGTTCTTCTCTTTGCCTGTATGCCTCGCCATGGGCAGTCCATGGGGTCCTAGATGGATACTGTTTTCAGCTCTAGGGAGTTCTTCGGCTCCCTTGTATATAGTTCACTTGAGACCCTCTGGGGTGCTGTTACAGTTCATGTTGCATTAGCTGTAGACGTAACTGAGGGAGACCCCTAGGGGTAGGATTATATCACCAGGCTCCAGCCTATCAGAGCTCTTGTAGAATTCTCTGTCTCCAAGATCTGCTGGCAGGGGTGCATAACCTGTTTGTCTGGACTGGTCTAGCAGTATTCCAGGAAAGGAAATTAACGGTAAGTGAAATTTCTCCTTCCTGCAGCTTGGAGACTGGGCATGTCAAAATCGTGACATCACTGGATATAGCCTGCTGGTCTCTCCCATCAGCCCCCAGTGTGTCCAGTCTCCATGCAGCAGGAGTACATAGTGAGCCTAGGTGCTGGGCTCACTAGAGGAACAGATAAGGAGCACTTTAGTCAGGGTGTTAGCTTTGATACTAAATTTGCTTTTAATTTTAACTTTTATTTCCTTGGTTTTTAATTTAATCAACTTCATTAATTGGCTTATTGGTGTATGGCTCTCTAAAAGAAAAAACCAGAAGCCTCCCGCCTGACTGCCTTCCTCATTTTCTTCCTTTTGGGGCAGTAACTGGGGATCTCCCCTCCTTGATGAGATGGGGGTGAGCTCCGCAGCCAGTGTCCGCACTCGGTTGGGCTGTGTGCTGAGGCAGAGAGTTGCAGCGATTACAGCACGTTGTCTCTCTTAGCCGGGACAGCGATTCTCGCTGCGGCAGTGGCCGCGGCACTGCCGGGTACCATCGCAGCTGGAGCGACCGCCTTATCCAAGCTCTGGGAGCGATTCTGGGGTCTCCGGCACCGCGGGTAAGCACCCTTCACGTTCTCAGAAGGGTTTCAGGTTTTCTTTTAAACCGGCGGTTTTGGCGCCATTTTCAATGTGACGAGCAGCAGCGCCATTTTAGGCCTTTACTCTAAACCGCGTGGCGGGAGTTGCTGCAGCCGACAGTTTCCGAACCAGAGGGCCGTACTGTGGGCAGAGAGCTCACTTTTTTTCTGGTTCTCTCATTGTTCTTTTTAACTTTTGTTTCCTTTAACCTTTCATTTTTTCTGTTGGGTTTTTTTTCCATCTCGGTCCCTTTGGGGGAGGGGGACTCGGCTGGTGGGTGGCATTTTCTTGTCTTTTCCTTCAAAAAAAAAAAAACATTTTAAGAACAAGGGAGTAGATTGCCTTCAATCCACATTGCTTTGGGCACGGCAGTAGTTGAGGGTACAACTGATGTAATCGCGTCCGCAGTGTGTGGTCTGTGGTACACGCAGGGGCACGGTCGCTGACACCGGAGTTTGTCGGGGCTGTATTGCTGTTTCATCCACTGTGGAGCAGCAGATGGAGCAGACGTGGGTTGTGGAGGCTCCGAGCCCGAAGGCTGCGTCCGGCAGTGAGACCATAGTGGTTCCGCCATCAATGTCATCTCCGGAAGGTCTCGCTGGTCCTTCAGGGGCAGGGCTCACTGTAGGTTCTGAGTCACAGTTGGGGGATTTCTGTCCGTATTTTGAGTTGCCTAACCCTCTGCAGCTGGCGACCCCTATACAGCCACCTCGCTTGGGAGACCCCGGGGGCATTGCTCTGAGGGCCCTCAAGAGAGCTCGATCTGGTGAGTTTTCCCCTACAGATCTCGAATGGCACAACACGGACGAGACCAAGATGGAGCTGGAAGCCGGTATGGAGGACCTGGAAGACGGAGATATTCCTGAACCTGAGGATCAGGCAAAGATCATTTGGGTTTTCCAGAGGGAGGAGCTAACGGCTCTGATTACAGAATCCCTTCAGACTTTAAATCTTGCCACGGTGGAACCAATGGATGTAGAGGATGTGAAAGATCCTGTTATTCAGGCGGTGAGGCAGACGCAAGTGGTGTTTCCCGTGCACCGCGTGGTAGATCACATGATCCAGGAGGAGTGGGATCAACCCGAGGCAGGCCTCAGGGGGGTCCGCACCATGAACAGACTCTACCCTTTGGTGGATAAGGACAAAGAGAGATTCCGTTCCCCTCGAAGTGATTCGGCGGTCACAAAAAAAGACCACTATTCTGGTGGAAGGTAGCGCAGCCTTAAAGGATGCACAGGATAGGAAAGTGGATGGTTTGTTGAAACAGTCATTTGAGGCTAACGTTTTATCTTTACAGGCCTCCATTTGTGGGGCGTGGGTGGCGAGAAATTGTCTCAGGTTGTCTCAACACATACGCCAGTCTCCGCATCTAGATCAAGAAGGCCTAAGGGAGATTGATCGCCTAGAGTCTGGTTTGGCGTATTTGGCAGATGTGCATTACGATCTGATCAGAGCAATAGCAAATAGTATGGCTTTGTTGGTTGCTGCCCGGAGATCCTTGTGGTTGAGAAACTGGGCGGCCGATGGGTCGTTTAAGTCACGTCTTAGTAAGCTTCCTTTTAAGGGAAGGTTGTTGTTTGGGGAAGATCTTGACAAGTTGGTGAAGGATCTGGGTGAGTCTAAGGGGGGTAGACTCCCGGAGGATAAACCTAAACAAGGAAAATCTTTACCGAACCTCCGGGGTCAGTAAGAGATTTTGGACTTCTAGGTCGGGTGGTTTCCAAAGAGGACGATTTGCCTCCAGAGCCCAGGGGTTTCAGGGAGCAAGTTGAGGCTTCGCAGCAGCTTCTGCAGCAACCACCAGGAAACCACAATGAAAGGAGGCAGGTCCAGGCGGAAAGTCACCCAATAGGGGGGCATCTTCGGGCATTTCTTTCTGCCTGGACCCAAATCACGTCCGAACAATGGGTGTTGGAGATCATTTGCAAGGGTTACGCACTGGAGTTGGCAAGGCCAGTGTGGGACTCGTTTGTGATGTCTCCATGCAGAGGACAACAAAAGACACTAGCGATTCGTCAAACGTTAGACCGCCTTTTATTTATTTATTTTATTTATTTATAGCTTTTTTTATACCGCGCTATTTGACATCAGTGCGGTTTACAATTAACAATTTTGTACAGGGCAGGGGGGATGCCTTGTGCTTACATTGAACAGGACATGATAACTTGGAATCATAACATTAACATTAAACTATATACGTCCAGACAAATACAATTGGGAGCTGTCGTGCCAGTCCCTGTAGCAGATTATGGCATGGGTCAATACTCCATTTATTTCATGGTACCAAAGAAAGACGGGTCGCTCCGACCTATTCTGGATTTAAAAGGGGTCAATCGCTGTCTTCGAATACCGCATTTCAGAATGGAAACTCTGCAGTCCGTCATCGTCGCGGTGCGCCAAGGGGAGTTCTTGACCTCCCTCGATCTCACCGAAGCGTATTTACACATTCCCATCAGAGAATTTCATCAGAGGTTTCTGCGGTTCACACTTCCTTAGGGACATTATCAATTCCAGCCATTACCCTTTGGTCTAGCGATGGCGCTGCGCACCTTCACCAAGATTATGGTGGTGGTGGTGGCGGCGGCGGCTTTGCAGAAAGAAAGGTTCTAATTCACCCCTATCTCGATGATTGGCTGATTTGGGCGGTCAGAGGCCGAGAGCGTTCGGGTTACAGACAAGGTGGTGACGTTTCTCCAGAGCCTTGGTTGGGTGGTCAATGCATCCAAGAGCCCAATGCATCCAAGAGCCACCTAGTTCCGTCCCAGGATCTCGAATTTCTGGGAGTCCTGTTCGACACGAAGAGCAGAGCGGTATTTCTGCTGCATTGCCGAGTCCAAGTACTGCAACGCTTGGTTCGCAAGTTGTCAGACGGCTGCCTAGGGTGAGAACTTACACAATCTTGACGATGCATATATTCAAATGATTCTTGCAAGGTATTGTGGGTAATGTAGTTCTTTCACTCCAAACACAGCTGAAGACAATAATTTAGTTGTGAAACCAGTGGTTAAAGCCAATAAAATACTTCTTTTATTGATGGGGTTTAATTCACCCAGCACAAGTATGCTTGTTAGCAATATAAATGAGGTTACTTGCTTGCAGTGTTTAAATGGATAACATAAAGTCACAAATCAAAGCAGGAAAACAACCTTCAACTTGCCAGGCAATTAGCTAATGTTTTTCTTAGCAAATAATTACCAAATAAAAAGGCACAAAGAAATGAATAAACTTTGCTTGTTAGGTTAACTTCTGCTTATTTTCCACGCAGATCCCAGCAGTGATTCTCCCTTGCTCACACACACAATCAGGTGCAGCTTTAATTACTATCAATTGACCAGCTGAAGCCTTTAGCTGGCTGGCTGCTACTGTGTGAACCCAAATCCTGCTTTAAGAGCTGTTTGCAGTGGAAATAAAGAACAAAGTTAGGTTTCTTTGTGATGGCTGAGGTGTTTGCTCACAGAAAGCTAGCAATAGCATTTAGATAGAGAACAGTCCATGTAATGAATAGTTTCATCTGCTGTATCTCCCCCTTCATCAATCAGCATAGGGTCACTATCATACATTGGCACAGACGAGTCTTTCCATAAGGCACTATCATGAGAATGCTTATTCCCTTGCTGCCATTCACTATTATAGATAGGGTCTGGATCAGTGTTCATATCTGAGCCTCTCCTGCTATCATAATTCCTCTCTGTATAGCTTGGCCAGTATGTAATCCAATTCTGATGTCCAGCCTTCCAATCTTGATCCCTGGACACTGGATCTCCTCTCACATACCTTCTGGCCTTGGTCTGAAAGTCCCTTCCACGTGCAGTCTTCTCTCTTCCAGGTAGCCACTGGTGATTCCTATCTCTGCCGTTCCATTCCTCTGGCTGACTCCAGTCCAATGGACTCTGCTGGCATTTGGAATACCTCCCAGTATGGGTACTGCCTTGGATTCTCCCAGACCCTCCAATGGCCTTTCCTCTCTTCCTTCCAGAGAGTTTCCTTCTTTCTCTATCCGCTTGGCTTGGCTTCTGCTTCTCCAGGTGATGCTTAAACCTGTAGCTGGACTGGAGCTTGTAGCCGTTGCTGTCTCTGTCTTTGAAGCTCTTTCTGTAGCTGAAGCTGTTATCTGAAGAATAAGCTCTATTCTTATTCTGTCCTAATGTGTGCTCCTCCCTAACACAGCGCAGCTGTGTTGAATCAGGCCCTGCCCTTTGAGATGAGTGCTTAGGGATTACCTCATAGCTCTCTTGATTGCACACACGTTTTCTCACTTCAGCCCCTCTCATGGCTGCTGGAAACCTGGTGCATTCTGGGACTGGTAGTCTTTTATGTGAAAACTCTGTTTTCTTGCTTCTACCAGAACTGACAGGTTGCTTGTTCAGAGTCACATCATCTTTTCTATAGCTCCTACCTGAGCTATGATAAGCTTCCTTATCACAAAGTTCAGGGCCGCATCGGCACCTTCAGCATGGGATTACCTTCGTGTGCCGGGAACTATGGCGGCAACGTTGGAGGTGGTGCTGTGGGCCAGGTTTCATATGCGGCCGTTACAGAGAGCGCTGCATCTTCGGTGGTCACATCAATCCGACTCGTTGAGCAAACAACTCCCTTGTCCTCTCTCGGTCCGGCAATCCCTTTGGTGGTGGCTGCTTCTGTGAACTCTGACAGCGGGAATGCCTCTGGAACAGCCGGAGTGGCTTCCCTTGCTAACCGACGCGAGCCTTGTGGGATGGGGAGCACATTACGGAGCTCGCTTTGCACAGGGCACCTGGTCACTACAGGAGAGCAAGTGGTCAATCAACTGGCTAGAACTCAGAGCGGCCAGCCTAGTGTTGCAAGTGTTTGAGGCTACGTTGACGGGTCGAGCGGTGCGAGTGCTGTCCAACAATTCCGCAACGGTGACCTACATCAATCGGCAGGGCGACACAGGGAGTGTGGCCATGGAGGAAGAGGCGGAGTCTCTCTTTTCTCTTGGATAGAAACCCGACTATTAGCAAAATCGGCGGCTCACATTGCAGGGAAGGACAATATGATGGCAGATTTTCTCAACAGGGTCTGAGTGGATGCCGGTGAATGGGAATTGCATCCGGACATGTTTGCGCACATAGTTCACAGATGGGGACGGCCCATAATGGATCTCATGGCAACCTTTCAGTCGGCGAAAACGAGTCGCTTCTTCAGCAGGCGCCGCAAAAGGATGTCGGAAGGAATCGACGCACTGATGCAACGCTGGCCGTCGTCAGGACTCCTCTGTGTTTTTCCCCCCGTGAGCGCTCATAGGTTGAGTGGTTCAGCGGATCGAAGCTCATTGGGGAAAGGTGTTGCTAGTGGCTCTGGATTGGCCACGGCGCCTGCAGTATGTCAGTCTCATTCGGTTGCTCAACGGGGATCCCTGGAGGTTACCGGTGTCGGAAAATCTGTTGTTGCAGGGGCCTCTGTGGATGCCTCAGCTGAATTGATTTTCGCTTACGGTATGGCCATTGAAAGGGCAAGGTTGAGGAAGGATTACTCGGCAGCAGTCATTGCTACTTTACTTCGAGCAAGGAAAAGGTCCATGTCTCTGACGTATGTGCGCATATGGCATATTTTTGAGGACTGGTGCTCGCGGAGGCAAGTACGCACGTCTACAGTATCCGTCTCCTTCATGTTAAGTTTCCTGCAAGACGGGTTTGATAAGGGTCTGGCGGCCAGTTCCTTTTCAATTAGCAGCCCTTTCGTGCTATAGAGGCAAAGTCCAGGGAGTGGCTCTAGGGTTGTATGCAGATGTTTTGCGTTTTCTCAAGGTGGTATCCAGACTGCGACCTTCTCGTAGAATCATGGTTCCACCGTGGGATCTCAATTTGGTTTTGGGGGCGTTAGTTAAGGAACCATTTGAGCCTTTACCTCAGGCGTCTGTGAAAGATTTGACCTTAAAGACAGTGTTTTTGGTAGCCATCTGTTCAACGCAGCGCATTTCCGAGTTGCAGGCGCTGTCATGTCGAGAGCCATTTTTGACTTTTTCCAGGGAAATGTGGTGTTGCGGCTAGTGCCGTTGCTTTTACCAAAGGTAGTGTCTCCGTTTCATCTCAACCAAATGGTCTCTCTTCCAACTCTGAGTTCGGCGGAGTGGAACGATTCGGACCATAGTTTACGCCGTTTAGACATAAAACGCATGTTGCATCAGTATTTAAAAGTCTCAGAAACGTTTCGCAAATTGGACCGTCTGTTCATGCTGTTCAGATGCCCTCGCAAAGGGGAGGCAGCTGCGAAAGCTTCCATTTCCAGGTGGATTAAGGAAGCAATTGCGTCAACATATTTGTTGCAAGGTCGCCCAGTGCCAGCAGGCTTAAGAGCTCATTCTACTAGAGCGTAAGCGACTTCCTGGGCGGAACACAGTTTGGTTCCGCCAGTGGAAATTTGTCAAGCGGCCACCTGGTCTTCACTTCATACTTTCAGTAGGCACTACTGCCTCGATGTTCTGGCAGCAAACGATGCCTGTTTCGGGTCGGCAGTATTGCGTTCCAGCTGGAAAGGTCCCTCCCAATGATTACTGCTCTTTTACATCCCAGAGGTGGAGGACTAAACTGTAGGAACGATAAGGAAATAGAAATTACACTTACCTGGTAATTGTCGTTCCTTGAGTAACTACAGTTAAGTCCTCATTCCCGCCCAGGATGAAGCGGTTTGCAGTGGTGGTTCACTTGGGAGAAGTGCAAGACTACAGGTGAGTAGAGCCTTTGGTTGGGCTCTACTCTTCTTCTTGCTTTTCTGTCTATTATTCTCTCTCTTATCCTTGGTCAGGCATAGAGTGAAAAAGAGAGGGTAAAAAAAAAAAAAGACAAACAGTTTCCTTCTTTCGGGAAGGGGGTTTCGTAGTTAAACATGTCAGATTATGCGTTCAGTTTAAGTTTAAATTTGAATTTGTTATGATAGCTACTTATTTCTTGCTCTTTTGAGTCTGCTTTGTCAATAGTTCACTGGGGGCTGATGGGAGAGACCAGTAGGCTATATCCAGTGATGTCATGGTTTTGATATGCCCAGTCTCCAAGCTGCAGGAGGAAGTTCACTACCCAGAGGTGGAGGACTAAACTGTAGTTACTCAAGGAACAACAATTACCAGGTAAGTATAATTTATATTTTTGAGTCACTTAGCAATTTTGATTTGCGGCTTATAAATATTATAAATAAATAAAATACATTTTTTACTTTTTATTTGGCTTCTAATATATGATTGCATTCCATAGAAAATGCTAGCTCTGATGCTGTTAAGCCACTGAAATATCTCTTGGCTTCTAGAAGAGTGCTAGACGTTTTGGAGAGATTATGATAAAGACTGGTACAGCGGATGAAATAGCAAATAGTCTCTAGCTTGGAGCAGTATGGCTGAGCAGTCTATCCATGCTGGTATAAGTTCCAAGAACATGTCAGACTATGTTAGACAGATGGTCAGATAATGAAAGTGTTGGCCATACCTGCAGGATGCAGGGGATGAAAATGCCATAAACTATACTGAAATAATGTAGGGAGCTAGGTAACAGCCTTCACAATAAATACTTGGATGTGTGCAGGAGTTGGATAGTATTGGATATAAATCTCATTCAAGTGTACTTCAGAACTGTATTTGTAGATTTTTATTTTACTTAGGTTTGACTTCAGCCAACAAGAGCAAAATAAAACTGCTATTCCTTATCGTTCCTCCAGTTTAGTACACAACCCAGAAGTGTGGACTAAACTGGAGTTCCTCCAGGAACATCAATTACCAGGTAAGTGTAATTTCCATTTAATATAGTCAGGACCCAGTTGTGGAGAGATTTTCTCTGGGTAAAGACTAGAATCTTAGCAGCTTTGGTATCTTTTATTTGCCAAACATAAGAATAATCTACATCTTTTGATTAATCTTTTATGATGGGCCAGTGAGAGGTATTGCAACCTTCTGAGGTTCCAGTATCCCCCAGTAGCAATACAGCTGTTAGAACTAGTTACTCCCAGTACCAATACAGCTATTAGGAAAATTCTCTGTAGATTGAATCCTTAGCATCTTGCAGAAGTTATATTTATTTAGTAGTATAATGCCCAATTCCTTATCGTTCCTCCAGTTCAGTCCTCTACCTCTGAGTTGTCAACCTCCTCCTGCAGCTTCGAAACTGGCATGTCAGAATCATGACATCACTGGATATAGCCTGCCGGACACTCCCATCAGCCCCAGTGTGACAAGTCTCCGTGCAGCAGGAGGACGTCGTGAGCCTAGTAGGGCTCACTAGAGGAACGGATAAGGAGCATATAGTGGTAGAACAGATTAGTTTATGGAACTTTTGGTTTATTTTCTTTTAATTTCATTTTTGTGGCTCTGTGCCTTTAAAAAAAAACCCAAAAAGTAAAGAACTGAGGACAGACCTTTCTTTGCTGCTCCCTGCCTAGCAGTCTTCTGTTGTTCAGGCTAGTGCTTATTGCTGTCTCCGGGCGTTCTCTCCTCCCTGACTTGGCAGAGGAGAGCTGCCTACCTGGCCTTTTCACTCTGCCGGGACCGCAGAGCAAGCAGATATCGCGGCTGCAGTGGACCAGCTGGAGAGCGGCGCAAAAGCGGGGAAAACAATGAGTAATCGCCGGCGGCACTCTAGGGCTCTTCGGGGTGCCGCGCGGCGTGGGGAGACAGCCCCGGGCGGAGCAGACTTGTCCGGTGAAAGGAGAACCAGGATTTAGTCTGTTGCTACTGTGGGAGCTCGACCGGGCACTAGCGCTTTTCGTCACCGTTTTTGTTTTGGCGCTTTTTTTTCCCCCCTCTCTGCTGTTGGCGGCCATTTTAGAGCAGGGCGAGAGAACTTCATGGCTGCCGGGCAGCAGAGGAGCACACGTGCTTGAGATTTCTTTTGGCGTTTTCGCCAGCCGTTCTGACGGTTTTCTTCACGGTGACTTTATTTCTTTGATTTATTTCTTCAGTTCTTTCTCAGTCTCGGCGGTGAGTAAATTCCCGGGGGGGGAGGGGGGGTTCTCCCGTGCTGACAATATGATCGTTTACATGTGTTTAGGCTCAACAAAATTTATAGTTTTATAGCACTTTCATTTTCTACATTTCCTTTGCCTTTCATATTCGTAAAAAAAAAGAGGGGATTTTCTTTTTCACAAGCCTCAAAAGTGTTATATCTGGGTTAGCCTGATGGCGGCATGGCCACAGTGTGTGATGTGTGGCACCCGAAGAGGCACGGTGGCCAAGTCCAGGGTTTGCCACGGCTGTGCAGTTCTTTCGTCCACTGTAGAGCAACAGATGGATTCCAAAGAGCTCCCAGGGGCGCAAGGGGCGTCGGGGGGGGGGGGGGCGCTGCCTGAGTTGGCGCAATTGGCCAGGCAAGAGCCTCCGTTGGTGGAGGCGGCAGGATCATCAGGCACTCTGTCGGTCTCGGGGTCTTCGGATCTCGGAGAGTTTTGCCCTGATTTCATTTTATTGATGCACCAGGCATTTTGCTTGCGGCGGCAGGGCAAGCTGCCTGGCCCGGGGTCGCTGCCTGCCCTTTCTCAGCATATGGACGTAGCTGAGGGGGGAGGGGCGGGCCGTCGGCACCTAAGAGACCACGGACGCGAGTTCTGTCGTCCACGGAGAATGACTGGACGGAGGTTGACGTTCCCGACTGGGAGCATGATGAGGAGTCGGTGGATCTCGAGGAAAGAGACATCCCTGAGCCCGAGGATCAGGCTAAGATCATTAGGGTCTTCCAGAAAGAGGAGCTGACGGCGCTAATCAAGGAAGCTCTGCAAATGTTGAATCTAGCGACTCAGTCCGTAAGTGAAGAGGAGGTCGAGGATCCGGTTATTCAGGCAGTTCAGCAAACGCAAGTGGTGTTTCGGGTGCACAGAGTGGCCAACAAAATGATCAAAGACGAATGGGACCATCCAGAAGCGGGGCTCAGAGGAATGCGTACAATGAATAGACTTTATCCCCTAGCCGAAAAGGATAAGGAGAGGTTTCGGTCGCCTCGTGTGGATGCGGTGGCGGCGGCTGTAACAGAAAAGACCACTATCCCGATAGAAGGCGCTGCGGCATTGAAGGATGCGCAGGACCGTAAGTTCGAGAGTTTACTAAAGCAGGTATTTGAGGCGGACGCGTTATCCTTGTAGGCATCCATTTGTGGCGCTTGGGTGGCACGGGCGTGCCTGCGCTGGGTTCAGCGGCTATGCCTTTTGCCTCACCTGGAGCAGGAGGAACTCAAGGAGCTCGGTTGCTTGGAGTCCGGAACGGCATATTTAGCAGGCGTCCATTACGATTTGATCAGGGCTTTTGCAAATAGTACGGCGTCCGTAGTGGCAGCCCGCAGGTCGGTATGGTTGCGAAATTGGGCTAAGGATGGTTCGTCTAAGTCCTGTCTGGGTAAGTTGCCATTTAAGGGGCGATTGCTGTTTGGAGAGGATCTGGATAAATTAGTAAAGGACCTCGGACAGACCAAGAGTGGTAGGCTCCCAGAAGATAAGCCGAAACAGGGGAAGTCCGGGCTGGGCTTTCGAGGGCAGTTTTGAGACTTCTGCAGATTTCGCGCGTCGTGTTTCGGAGGCTTCCAGAGAGGACGTGCTTCCTCGCGGGGCCGGGGCTTCCGGGGAGCGAATAGAGGTTTCTCCGCCAGCGCTGCGTCAGCAACATGAAAACCACAATGAAGAGAGGTGGGTCCTGGTGCAGGAAACTCCGATTGGCGAGAGACTTAGGGAGTTTCTTCCTGCTTGGACACAAATCACATCCGACCAGTTGGCGTGGCCCGTACGGGATTCGTTTGTCATGTCTCCTTGCAGAGGCCCAAAGAAGACTTTTGCGATTCGCGCTACTTTACGACGGCTCATACAATTAGGAGCGGGCGTAGAGGTGCCAGAGGTCGAGTACGGCGTGGGTCAGTACTCCATTTATTTCGTGGTGCCAAAGAAGAGTGGTGCATTGCGGCCCATTTTGGACCTGAAGGGCGTAAATCGTTGTATGCGGGTGCCGCATTTCAGGATGGAGGCATTGCAGTCCGTCATTGTGGCAGTGCGGCAAGGGGAGTACTTGACGTCGCTTGACCTTACCGAAGCGTACTTGCATATTCCCATTCGGTCAGCTCATCAAAAGTTTCTACGGTTCGCTTTTCCTTGGGGACACTACCATTTTCAAGCGCTGCCCTTCGGATTGGCAACAGCACCGCAAACTTTCACCAAAATCAGGGTGGTGGTGGTGGTGGCGGCGGCGTGGCGCAGGGAAGGAATCTTGGCACATCCGTATCTCGACGATTGGTTAATTCGGGCAAGGTCCGAGGCAGAGAGTGTTCAAGTGACAGACAGAGTAGTGCGGTTTCTCCAGAGTCTGGGTTGGGTGGTCAACCCAGCCAAAAGCCGTGGTTAGAACTGTCTCAGAATCTGGAATACCTGGGGGTCCGGTTTGACACGGAGAACGGCAAGGTGTTTTTGCCAGAGAGGCGAGCCCAAAGCCTCAGGCGGTTGCTGCGCACTTTCCGGGCTACGCCGTCGTCCTCGGCTTGGGATTACCTGTGCGTCCTGGGGACCATGGTGGCGACGCTGGAGGCGGTCCCGTGGGCCAAGGTCCATATGCGACCTCTGCAAAGGTCCCTTCTTTGCCGGTGGTCGCACCAGTCGGATTCGTTGAACAAGCGTCTTCCGTGTCCCTTCAAGGTCAGATAGTCTCTTTGGTGGTGGTTGCTCCCCACGTCATTAGCGGTGGGTATGCCGTTGGAACATCCGGAGTGGCTTCCATTGTTGACGGACGCCAGCCTCGGCGGTTGGGGAGCCCACTGCGAGAGCAGATTCGCTCAGGGGTTTTGGTCTCCTCTGGAGGGCTCTTGGTCGATCAATTGTCTGGAGCTCCGCGTGATTTTCAGAGCTCTACAAGCATTCGAGACGTTGGTGACGGGTCGTGCAGTCCGGATGTTATCTGACAACTCGGCAGCACTCGACTACATCAATCGCCAGGGCGGCACGGGAAGTGCGGCCATGGAGGAAGAGGCGGACTTGTTATTTTCCTGGTTAGAGGGTCGGCTGTCGGCGATTTCGGCGGTGCACATCGCCGGAAAGGACAACATGATGGCCGATTTTCTCAGCAGAGTCCGGGTGGATGCAGGAGAGTGAGAGCTGCATCCGGACGTCTTTGCACAAATAGTTTACCATTGGGGGAGTCCAATAATGGATCTGATGGCGACCTTCCAGTCGCCAAAGGTCAACCATTTCTTCAGCAGAAGGCAAGAAAGGATGTCGGAGGGCATAGACGCGCTATTGCATCCATGGCTATCCTCCAGCCTTCTGTATGTTTTTCCTCCGTGGGCTTTAATCAGTTGGGTGATTCAGCGGATTGAGGCTCATCCGGGGAGGGTGCTTCTGGTGGCGCCCGATTGGCCGAGGTGTCCGTGGTACGCAGATCTGGTGCGTCGCCTGGACGGGGAGCCCTGGCAGTTACCGGCCAGGGCGGATCTATTGTTGCAGGGGCCTCTCTTCATGCCGCAAGTGGATCGATTCTCGCTTACGGTATGGCCATTGAAAGGGCTCGGCTGAGGAAGAAAGGCTATTCGCTGGCGGTCGTGGCTACGCTGCTCAGAGCTAGGAAACAGTCCACTTCCCTGGCATATGTTAGAATCTGGCATATATTTGAGGATTGGTGTTCACGACGACAGATTCGGGCATCTACGGTGTCTGTCCCCTTGATTTTGAGTTTTCTACAGGATGGTTTTGATAAAGGGCTTGCTGCCAGTTCCTTGCGAGTGCAGTTGGCAGCCCTTTCCTGTTATCGTGGCAAGATACAGGGAGTTGGTCTCGGCGCTCATGCTGATGTGCTGCGCTTTCTCAAGATCCGTTCTTGTCCTTTTCTAGAGAGAAGGTGGTACTGCGACCAGTTCCGTCCTTTCCACCTAAGGTGGTTTCACCCTTTCATGTGAATCAAACGGTGTCCTTACCAGTGTTGGGTTCGCTGGAAAGGGCGACCCCGATCGCAGCTTGCGCCCTTTGGATGTGAAGAGGATGTTGCGGCAGTATTTGAAGGTGACAGAGCTATTCCACAAATCAGATCGTTTGTTCGTGCTGTTCGGGGGAGTGCACAAAGACGAAGCGGCGGTGAAGGCTTCAATTGCGAGATGGATTTGGGAGGCGATTGCTTCCACCTATCTTCTTCAAGGTTGATCGGTTCCTCTGGGATTGCGAAGTCATTCCACTAGGGCGCAAGCGTCTTCATGGGCGAAGCACGGATTGGTTCCACCAGGAGACATTTGTAGGGTGGTGATGTGGTCATCATTGCATATATTCAGTAGGCATTACCGTCTGGACGTCACGGCGGCAAGTGATGCCAGTTTTGGATCGGCAGTATTGCGTGCTGGCTTGAAGGGTCCCTCCCACTGATTACTGCTCTGGTACTTCCCAGAGGTAGAGGACTGAACTGGAGGAACAATAAGGAAATGATAATTACACTTATCTGGTAATTGTAGTTCCTTGAGTGATGACAGTTCAGACCTCATTCCCACCCGGGTGTATTGGATATTAGCAGGTCGGTGGCACAATGACAGGACTTACTGGTAAGTTTCATTTAGATATTGTTTTCTTTGCCATATTTCCTTGCTCTGTTTCAGGGGTTAGTAGGGAAGAGTGTAAGAAAGGTTTTACTAGTTAAGGCAATGGTTCTGTTAACTTGTTTTTGTTATAGCTACTTATCTGTTGCTCCTGTGAGTCTGCTTTGTTAAATAGTTCACACTGGGGCTGATGGGAGTGTCCGGCAGGCTATATCCAGTGATGTCATGATTCTGACATGCCAGTTTCCAAGCTGCAGGAGGAGGTTGACAACCCAGAGGTAGAGGACTGAACTGTCGTCACTCAAGGAACTACAATTACCAGGTAAGTGTAATTATTTTTTAGCCCACCTGTTGAAAAGCTCTTATCAATACAAGGCTAGGAGCAATAGTCACATCAGCAAGCAACATACAACAAATAAGTAATTAAAACAATTTCAATTCAAACCATTTCCCCAGCCCTAATACCCAGCCCAAACTGCTTAACCTCCCGTATCCTATCTCTAATCCCACCAAATAAAATAGCAGACAATCTGTTATCTCCTTTGGGATTTTCATACAAATGAATGAATTTAATTAATCATTCATTCATTCTTTTCTTCATTCATTCATACCCAGGCCATCATGGCAGTTTACAATAATAGCAATAAAAAGAAACCAGGGAAGGAATGTCCAGCTAAGGAAACAGAGAAATAGAAAATGGACTAGAAGGGATTACAATTGTCAAAAAAAGATTGGAATAGCTAGGGAGGAGAGAGAAAAGAATATGTCACACAGACGCCTAAGGAGAGTCAAGAGGATGGAGCCTGAGGGAAGGCATGGTGAAATAGCCATGTCTAAAACTGACCAAAAATCAGGTCTTAAGCTTCAGCTTCTGGCGAAACTTCTTATAACTGTAAGCCATTCTTGAAAAGATCTTACTGTATATCTATTCGCCATCCAAACAAAATGAGCAGCTGGTAACAATAACTTATATTCCATATCTTCCCGCTAGACCAGTCCAGACAAGTGGGTTGTGTTCCCCTACCCAGGACCGGCATGTCCTTTAGGCGGCTGCCTAGGGTAGCAGACCTTTTTGGGCGGCACATGGCCTGCCACTTCTGACCCTCCCTCCAACAGGAGGTTGTGCCACCATGCCAAGCTGAGCTGTACCAACCCCGCCGACGGAATCTGTGGCAGTGCAGCTTAGAAGGAGGGCAGCACAGCCAGGGCGTCTGCCTGGGGTGGCAGAAACTCTTGGGCTGGCCCTGCCCCTATCAGCAGATTGGTGGAGACAAAGAACAGATGAAAAGCCCAGGTTTCAATGACATCACTTCCGTGCCTTTATCCACCTCAGCCACCAGAAGTCTCTTCAGTATTTCTTTGCAACAGATGGTGGATGGAATAACTCTACTCTGAAGAAAATCTGAATAATTGAGAGGAAAAGATTGATCTAAATGCTCATGAACGACCACCTTGAGGGTGACTCTCTCACTTGAGTATGACATGGGAGGCTCCACTAAACTGCAGTCGTTTTGGTAGCCATAGGAGGAGGGAAAATTGGTTCAGCTCCGTGCTTTTATCATTATAAGAGCCTGTTGAGCAGCCAAAAAATTGGATGGATTTGGAAGAATTCAGCAGCCTTGCATAACGTCAACGCCCCCCCCCCTCCCCTCTCCTCTGTCCCCCTGATCGCTCCCGAAGATTGCAGAAACCTCTTAGAAGAAACTGCCTGACAGCCACCTTTAAACACAGAGTCTGCAAAGCCAGAAAAACAATTTCATTTGAGCCTGGCATAGATTTCTGCCTAGCGCTCTCAGGGGGTGAGTACCAAGGCTTGACTTCTTCATTATCCTTGTTGGCGACTCCCGATTCCATCCTTTTGGGGTGCAAATCAGGGTGGACCATTAGTGCAGTGTGGGGGTATCCCGCCCTTGCCTGCATGCATTAGTAGCATTTTTGCTATTGTGTACCTGGCGGTTGCATGGTCCTTGTGTGCGTTCCTATCCAAGTGCCCGTAATGTGCATTGCTGTGCAAGTGCTGCCAACTGAGAAATACAACTACCAACGCTTACTCAAATGTGCACTTATAAACGCTAGATCAATACGCTTGAAATGGCCTGTAGCCAATGACCTGATAACCCTCCATGAACTCGATATCCTAATTTATTTATTTATTTAATACACACTTATATACCGCTGCTTCCAGCGATCAGCAGCGGTTCGATTCTTCTTCTGGGGATGTCAATCAGGACAGGGAGGGGACAGTAATTATATAGATCTGAGGGTAGGTCACAGCACACAGGGTTAGTGTCATGGGGGACTTCGTTATACATATTTACATTTATACATAATTATTTACAATTGTACAATACCTTCTTTTTGAATTATACCTTTTCCATAATTTATATATTCGGAATTATCCTTGTATTATACATCTTCACATATTCCTACGTAAAGTGGTATCTAACGCACTTGAGAGTCATGGCTGATTATAATAGCATTTGAATAGGTGAGTTTTTAACTCTTTCCTGAAGATTGCAATGTCCGTGATTAAGCGCAGTTCAAAAGGGAGTTGATTCCATATTGTTGGTGCGGAGAATGCGAATGCTCTTCGAGATGTACTTGTTTTTATTGTTCTGATGGTGGTGGGAACCTGTAGGGTGCCCAAGTTGGTATTTCTTCTGTCTCTATTTGCAGGTTGTGTGCTGATAAGGGTGGTCAGGAATGAGGGGGCTATGTTATTGATAAGTTTGAATGCGGTTACTAGCATCTTGTACTGTATCCTTGCTGCAATTGGAAGCCAATGTAGGTTTATTAGTATGGGGGTGATGTGTTCTGCAATGCTTGTTCCCATTATTGATTTCTTGGGCAGACCTTGAAGGATGGCATTGCAGTAGTCCAGATGTGGCATAATGAGTGCTTGCGCCACTGATCGGAAGTCACATGGATCTATTATTTTTCTTAGCGGTTGTATCACTCTAAGTTTATTGAAGATGGCTTTGTTTGTTTTACGTAGGTGGGTCTCCATTTTTAGGTTGCCGTCGAGCGTGACACTAGGTATTTGATCTCGTCCTTCGCCTTGTACGTGTTATTGCACAGGGTGATTGTATCAGGGGGCTTGAAGTTCGGTTTTCTGGATATATACATGACCTCGGTTTTTTTGTGGTTTATCGTCATGTTATTTTCTGTAGCCATTGCAACATTTTCATCCAGGCAGTTTTCAAGCTGTGTATAATTGGGGTCCGTGGCGTCCAGTTGTGTGTATAACATGATATCATCTGCATAGATGTGGTAGCTGATGTCATGTCTTTCAAAGATTTTGCATAGGGGTTGCATGTAAATGTTGAACAGTAGAGCCGAGAGGGCTGATCCCTGTGGAATGCCCTGTGTTTGAGAGAACGGTTCAGCTTGTTCGCCTTGAATTGTACTTGAGGTCTTCTATTCGATATGTAGGAGGAAAACCATTTGAGGGGGGTTCCCCAACTCCTATGGATTCCAGCTTGTTTAGGAGGATCCCATGATGTACAGTGTCGAAGGCGGCGGAGATGTCAATGAAAATGAGTATAAACATTTTCTTTCTGTCTTCAAGTCCTTTAAGGAGGTTGTTCATTAGCGCTATCAAAAGTGTTTCAACTCCATGATTTCTTCGGAACCCGTACTGCTGTTTGTCTAAGGTATCGTGGTCATCAAGGTGATCTTGCAGTTGTAGGAGCACTGCCTTTTCAATGATTTTTGCAAGGAATGAAATGCTGGATATGGGTCTGTATGAGGTCTTGTCTTCCTTGTTGAGAGTATTGTTTTTTAGGATTGGCCTTATTATCGATTGTTTTAGTTGTTTGGGCATTATTCCTTGACTTAGCGACTGATTTATAATGTGGGCTATCTGCTGGTTGATCTCTTTTTTTGCCGCTTTGATCCATGCAGTTGGGCATGGGTCGAGTGGTGAGGTGGTGGTATTTATGGAGGTTAGAATGTTTGTGGTTTGTGTTCATCAAGGTTGTGGAATGTGTTCCATGTTGGTTCTTGCTTCTCTTCTGTTCTTTGGTGCAGTGTGCCTTCCTTTGTCGTGGGGGCGGTGGAAGTCAGCTTGCTTGCATAGTGATTTGCTAGTTGTGGATGGATGGGGCTATCCTGATGTTCTGGTGGCGCTGTTTTGGTAAGCGATCTTACTAGTGCGAAAAGTTCACGTGGTTTGTTGATGGCTTTGTTCAGGATGTTGGTATGGTGTATCCTCTTTGCTGTGTTTACTTCTTCTTTGTATCTTGAGAGGAGATTAAGGTATACAGTTCTTAGTTCGGTGGATTTGGTGCGTCTCCACATTCTTTCGTGCTTCCTGAGGTCTCTCTTCATTCTGGTCAATGTTATGTTATACCAAGGTTCTGATGGTTGTTTGGATGTGCTTGATGTCTGGTTCCCTTTGGGGATTGCTATGGACTGAATTCCGGAATCCCAATTGCTTGTTAGGTCATCGAGGTCTGTTGCTCCCAGGTCGATGTGGGATTTGATAGCACTGATGAGGCCTTCCATGTCTGGTTTGTTAAATCTCCGTTGTTGGTGTGATCCCCTTTTCTCTTTCGTGTCCTTGGTCAAGTTCGGAAGCTTTATCCGTATATTGATTTGGTGGTGATCTGACCAGGGTAGTGGCTTGATTTCTATCCGGGGCCTCTCACCAATTTCCTGTTCTCTTTTGGGTGTGAAGACCATGTCAAGTGTGTGGCCTTTTTCATGGGTTGGTTCTGTTATCAGTTGCTGGTACCCTAGCTGCGCCATAGCTTCTAGGAAGGTGTTCGCATTCATGGTTGATGTGGATGCTAGATTTAGGTCTCCTAGTATTATCTGGGTTTTTCTAGGTTGTGTCGATGAAATTACTTCCAGTGCTGATGCAAGAATCTCATGATGTGACGTGGGGGGTCTGTATATCAAGCAGATAGATAGTGCTGAGTTTTCAACCTTGAGTAAGTCTATGTCTGCGTTTGAGTTCTGATATGTGCTTGTGAGTTTCAGATTGTCATTTGCTATTATAAGGACCCCTCCACCTTTTTTGTGGGATCGGGGACAGTTATACAGGTTGTATCCAGGTTTAGTGATCTGGTTTAATATGGCTGCATCTGTTTCTGTGACCCATGTTTCGGTTATACATAGGATGTCCGGTTTTTCGTCAGTGATGATGTCATATTAAGTGTGTTTTGTTCCTGATTGAGCGAGCATTTATGAGGATGATATTACAGGCTTCATGTAGGGCCTCCGCATCCCGGTTGCTAGTGTTTAGTGAGGTTGTTTGTTTGATTGCGCGGGGCAATGCTGTTTTGGGCTTGCGGTGTCTCCGATTTCTCGTAGAGGTTTTTGTGGATATCCTGTCATTGGGTGTGTAAGTTATAATCTTTCCTGTGAAGTAGTATGGTGGAAGTAGGAGTGGTTGCTGTGTTTGTAAGGTGTAGAGGAGGTAGAATGGGGAGTAAAGATGTGGGAGGGATTGGTATATGTTTTGATTGAATGCGTAGGCAGGATTAGTGTGGCCAGGTATATCGCTGCGTACCAGAATAGTGCCATCATTGAGCTGGGTGGTGTTGCCCTTCAGTGCCCTATACTCTGACGGCTGTGTTATTCTACTTGGTAGTTGTGTTTGCAGCCTTAACAATGCTGAGTAGCAACAGTGTATCTTGTAATTATAACAGTATTAGTAGCAGTATATCTTGTAGTGGTAACAGTTTAGTATAGTAACATTAGTAGTAACAGTATATCTTGTAACAATGAATGATTAGTAACAGTATATCTTGAAACAGATATTTTAGTACCAGCAGTTATTTAACTGTTATCAGCGTGGTCATTATCCAGAACCAATGTCAGGGATCTGTGTTAGTAAAAGCAACATCTATAATGGTTACAATATCGAAATTGGTACTGTTGTAACTATAAGAAATTATAAGGTCAGCAATATTGGACAACAAATTTCACGGTGTCTCTATTTCAACGTAGTCAGTTTGAACAGACGGATTTTAAGTGTCGGTTTGATAACTAATGATAACTGAGACATGGTTATCTGACTGTGATAATGTTCTAATCAACCAGATGTCACCACCTGGATACTCGATCTATGCCTGCCATAGGACCCACCAGAGGGGAGGCGGTACACTCATCCTTGCCAGATCCGAACTCCAATTTATACTATGCAACACCACTAGCTCAACCTATCTGGACATAATCTCCATATCGAATGAACACTGTTCAATTAACCTACTGTACCGAGCACCAACTTCATCACCAGATGACCTACTGTCAATAATCGACCTAGCCTGCAACTCCAATAACCCACGCTCCCTAAATTGGCTGATGGGAGATTTCAACCTGCCCTCCCTTCAAGATACACATTCATCAGCCTTCCTTGACGCAATGAACGAGCTGGGCTATATGCAACTCATCGACTCCCCCACTCATAGCAAGGGAGGTAAACTGGACATGATCTTCCGAAGGGGCTAAGTCCGGACTATATGGAGGATGTAGCAGGACCTCCCACTTCCGCTGTGTCAACCACAGATTGGTTTGTTTTGATGTGTGGGGTCTTGCGCCATTGTGCAGCAGTTTAACTCCTTCGCGTAATCGTCCCAGCCTTTTCTGTCTTATGGCTGTATGCAATGTCCGGACTTAGCCCCTTCGGAGTTTCATTTATTGGGACCTTTGAAGAAATTCTTGGCGGGGAAATGCTTTGTAGATCAGGAGGAATTGCAAAACACCGTTATGGACTACTTCAAGCAACTTGACACGCAACTGTACCGTGAAGGGATGTTCAAACTAGTTCCACACTGGGATAAATGTCTCAATGTTTACGGCGATTATGTGGAGAAGTAAACAAAAGTATGTAGTTTTTGGTAGAATGTATTGAATAATTTCTTTAAATACAAATGTTAGTGTAATTTTCACCTATACCTTTAATATCGGACACCCCTTGTAAAAAGGGGAAGGCAATGGCAGTGAGGGTGTACTATCGACCACCTTGCCAGAATGAACAAATGGATGATGAAATGCCCAAAGAAATCAGGGAAGATAACAAAAGTTACAGAACAGTAATAATAATGGGTGATTTCAATTACCTCGGTATCGACTGGATCAGTGTCACGGCAGGACATGGTACGGAGATAAAGTTTCTAGATGAAATAAATGACTGCTTCTTGGAGCAGCTGGTTCATGAACTGACCAGAGGGGAAATTATCACGTGAAACAGGCACACAGTACAAAACGTGATAAGGTGGAAAAACAATTTATTTGGAATCTCAGACCTAGCAACCCGACACAGGCCGTGTTTCAGAGACCTTCATCAGGGGTTGTCTAAATAGGTACTACAAACATAAAGACAAACAATATTAAAAAACAATTTAAAAGTGAAAGAACAAATAGGCATGGACATACATTTAGCTCTAACCATAAAAATAAAAATAATAATTATTACAATAATAGTAATAATAATAATAATTAATTAGTAATAGATATCTCATAATAAATAATTAAAAAAAATAATAATAATAGTAAAACTCTAGTGCTCAAAATGCGATACCCAAATTAAAATTAAACCATAAGAAATAATATAATAAAATAGACCACAAATAAGATCTATAGAAACACAATCAAATACAATCCTTATAGGAGGTGACAAGCATATAAATGTAATGTTAATACCTTCTTTGTAGAGACGATGATATGCAAACCTCACAAAGAGGCACACAAACTTATTTGTAGAGGTGATGACTTAAACACTTGCATTGAGATAAAAAACTAAAATGAAGAAGACACAGGGTAAAGCATATGTATACCATTGGAGATAGTTAAATCAGAACCTAAATCAAAATTAAAGTTAGGAGACTAGAATATGACTGAAACGCAGTAGGCATGGATGGGGGAGGAGGGCATGGCCAAGAAGGACACAGATAATGATTGCTCATCTACTATGGCTAAAAATGAAATAATATAGCCTATTATTTAACTTTTGTCAAAAAATAGCAGTAAAAAACAAAATTATAATATGGAAATAGCAGGAAAAGTTTTAAATAGGGCCAAAGTTTCATCGTAGGGCCAACTGAACCAAAATCATTCACATTAAATCCAGAAAGTGTACGGGGAGAAAGTAAATAAAACATCAAATAGCTAAGGGATTCTTAAAAAACATGGATTACTAGGGGATTCTTAAAAATGGGAAAGCAGAGAGATTCTCTAAAGATTAGTGCAAAATGAAAGGGTGCTCCACTGTTGTATCTTGCTCAAACTTCTCATAGGCTAATAGCAATGTTGGATAATCTAAAAGACAATAAAAAACAGGTGTTTATGTGGAACACTGTTTTCTAACTCATTGTCCATATTAAATAGAGGATCCTTAGAAATATAGGAATATTTGCACACCGCTAGCATAACAAATATCTCTTGCCGATTTTGCCGATATTATGTAAAATCGCCGCTATTAAACTCATATTGATTCGGGAGTTTTTGGAATGTGGATTGTCTCTCTTACCGTTCTGAATCGCTGACAGGAAACAATCTCACGGACGCAGGAGACTGAAAATCGTCCTTCAGACTGTCAGCTCAATTGACTATTGAAAAAACGCCGACACATGCGCGGGCCTCATGTTGATCCCGAGGGCGGGAAACGAAGGGGGCGTGGCTAACCCGAGACAAATCTAAGGAACCAATCATTCAAACTAACATTACACTGGCCTAAAAACTGCAGCGCTAAAGTAAAATTGGTCAGAAGATAATAGATGAGAGGAAGAGAGTAATCCTTACACTCTCTCTGTAGCCTGCCAAAACTAGAAAAACCGAAGCATCAAGTCATCAGTAGATGTATCCATGTTGGTGCTTATTATAGCAAAGTGGGACCCTTTTTTTTAGTTATTATGTTTTCAATTTTCGTGTCACTTAAAAAAACTAACCACCAAGTACAACAGTAAAAGGTGTATTGTAAATTTTATAAAAAATTAAATAAAATTTTTTTTTAAAAAAATTAATAAATGTGGTGTATTTAGATTTCAGTAAAGCCTTTGACACTGTTCCTCACAGGCGACTTATAAACAAACTGAGCACCCTAGGGATGGATCCTAAACTTACTGCTTGGGTAAGAAATTGGTTGGGTGGGAGGCGACAAAGAGTACAGGTAACTGGAGCTCACTCTGAGGAGAAGGATGTTATCAGTGGTGTGCCCCAGGGATCTGTCCTTGTTCCGATTCTTTTTAACATCTTTGTTAGTGATATAGCGGAAGGGCTTTCAGGTAAGGTTTGCCTCTTTGCGGATGATACCAAAATCTGCAATAGAGTAGACACCCAGGAAGGGGTAGATAACATGAGGAGGGATCTAGCTAAGCTTGAAGAATGGTCTAGAATTTGGCAGCTGGGATTTAATGTTAAAAAATGTAAGGTCATGCATTTGGGCTGCAGCAATCCAAGGGAGCAATATAGTATAGGGGGTGAAGTACTCTTGTCCACTAAAGAAGAGCGGGACCTAGGCGTGGTTGTGTCTGATGATCTTAAAGTAGCTAAACAGGTAGAAAAGGCGACAGCAAAAGCTAGAAGGATGCTTGGGTGCATACGGAGAGGAATGGCTAGCAGAAAAAAGGAGGTGATAATGCCTCTGTATAAGTCTTTGGTGCGACCTCATTTGGAGTATGGTGTGCAATTCTGGAGACCGCACCTTCAAAAGGATGTGAACAGGATGGAGTCGGTGCAGAGGGTTGCTACTAAAATGATTAATGGGCTTCGTTATAAAGCATATGAGGACAGACTTAAGGATCTTAATATGTACACCTTAGAGGAAAGGCGGGATAGAGGTGATATGATTGAGATGTTTAAATACCTCCGTGGCATAAATGTTCAGGGAGAGAGCCTCTTTCAATTGAAAGCAAGTTCTGCTACGAGGAGACATGGGATGAGAGTGAAGGGAGATAGATTCAGGAGTGATATGCGGAAATATTTCTTTACGGAAAGAGTAGTGGATCCATGGAATAGTCTCCCAGTGGAGGTGGTAGAGATGAGGACAGTAACTGAATTCAAAAAAGCATGGGACCAACACAGAGGATCTCTAAAGGTAAAAAGTGGACTGTTGTAGTTGTTATGGAAGGACAGACTAGATAGGCCATGTGGTCTTTTTCTGTCATCATGTTTCTATGTTTCTAAGTATCCATGGATTCTTCTCTGCCTTCTTTGGAAATGACTTCCCTTCCCGGGACCTCAACCTCCCAGGGTCTTGCGGTTGGGGGGTTTATGGGGGAATTTGTGCGCATAGTAACATAGTAAATGACGGCAGATAAAGACCAGTATGGTCTATCTAGTCTGCCCAGTAAGATGGCAGGAGTGGGTGCACCTGCCATTCTGTGCAGGACACCCCTCCCCATGCTCTTATTGCTTTTATTGCATCAGGCCATCAGCAGGGTGCAGCAGAGGCTTCTGGTCCTGCAGGGGCCTGTGCGAAGCATAGGGTCTCAGAGAATAGAGATGACGCAGTGGAATTGCCAGCCAAGAAGGGTAGATCTTTGGTAGGGATCCAGAGCAGTTCCCTCTGTCGGAGTCTGGTGACTGGGAGCCGGAACCAGACTTTGTAGGCGAGGAGCTTGAGGAAGGAGAGATTCCGGAGCCGGAAGGCCAGGCTCGAGTGGTCCACATCTTTCGGTGGGAGGAATTGCCGGCACTGATCGCGGAGTCGCTTTCAGCACTCAATTTGCTGGCCAACCTGCCTGCGGAGGAGGATTCTTTAGGGGATCCTCTCATACAAGCAGTGAGAAAGACGCAGTCGGTCTTCCCATTGCACAGAGTGGTAAAGCATATGATTCAAACCGAGTGGGACCTGCCTGTGGCGGGTCTGAAGGGAATCAAAGCCATGACGTGCCTCTGCCTCTATGTTGTTAAAGCAGGAGCATGAAATGTTTAGGTCTCCACGGGTGGATGCGGCAGTGTCTACAATTACGAAGAAGATCACCATATCGGTGGAGGGAAGTGCGGCGTTGAGGGATACGGAGGATAGGAAGCTGAACTTGCTATTGAAGCAAGCTTTTGATGTCAATGCCCTGTCTATGCAGGCTTCCATTTGTGGTGCCTGGGTGGCGAGGGCCTGTTTGTGGTGGTCGCAGCGTCTGCAGCAGACTGAGGGCTCCGCACTGGAGCAGCTGGCTGATGTTGCTAAGATGGAGTCGGGGGCAGCTTATTTCTCTGACATCCACTATGACCTCATTTGTGGCCTCGCGAAGAGTATGGTGTCGGTAGTAGTGGCCCGTCGCTATCTCTGGCTGCGCAATTGGGCAGCAGACAGCTCTTCTAAGACATGACTTAGCAAGCTTCCCTTTGCTGTTTGGAGAGGACTTGGATAAGTTGGTGAAGGATTTGGGGGAATCAAAGGGAGGACGCCTTCCGGTGGATAAGCCAAAGCAGAGCCATAATCCCTCATCTTCTCAAGGCCAGCCTCGGGATTTTCGGCGTTTTCGTATGTCCCGTCTTGGTTCCTTCCAGAAGGACATATTTTCTGCCCGAGGGCAGAGCTCTCATGGCTTCCGAGGGGCAGGCCGAGGGTTTGTTGCGGTCTCTTCCTCAAGTTTTGAAAAGCCTCAATGAAGCGAGAGGGGGGCCCAGGCAGGGATTCAATCTGTGGGGGGTTGACTACGGGATTTTTACCCTATGTGGGTCCGAATCACATCCGACCAGTGGGTTCTGGAGATAATCAATGAAGGTTATGCCCTCGAGCTAGCGCGGCCGGTGAGCGATGCTTTCGTTCGGTCCCCGGGCAAGGAGGTGGCGGTCAGGGACACTGCTTGGGGCAGTGGTGCTTGGGGCAGTGGTGCCATTTCCCCAGGAGCAGTTCGGTTGCGGTCGATACTCCATCTATTTCATGGTTCCCAAAAAGGATGGCGCCTTTCGCCCTATCCTGGATCTCAAGCGCGTAAACCGCTGCTTACGGGTTCCACATTTTCACATGGAAACTTTGAGATCTGTCATTGTAGCAGTGAGGGAAGGGGAATTTGTAACATCCCTCGATCTCACCAAGGCATACCTTCAAATTCCCATCAGGCCAGAGCATCAGCGATTCCTTCGATTTGCGGTGCCAGTGAGACACTTTCAATTTCAGGCTCTGCCATTTGGTCTAGCAACAGCTCCTCGCACTTTCACCAAGATCATGGTGATGGTTGCCGCAGCACTCCAACAGGAGGGGGTGCTGGTACATCCCTACCTTGATGATTGGTTGATTCGAGCAAAGTCCAGGGAAGAAAGCCTGCAGGTGGCGTCGCGGGTGGTGCGGCTCCTGGAGAGTCTCGGCTGGGTGGTCAACCAGGCCAAGAGCCACTTGATTCCGGATCAAGTGTTGGAGTATCTGGGAGCTCGCTTCGACACCTGGGCGGGGAGAGTCTTCCTCCCAGAACAGCAGGCCCAGGGGATTCAGCGGTTGGTGCAGGACTTTCTGGACTGGCCAGATCCAACAGCCTGGCAGTACCTGCGGCTGTTGGGAACAATGGCGGATACGTTGGAATTGGTACCATGGGCGAGAGCACACATGCGGCCCTTACAGCGGGCCCTGCTCCGGCGGTGGTCGCACCAGTCAGATTCACTGTCTCGGCGACTCCCATGTCTTCGGGATTTCTGCGGGGCGCTTTGCTGTTGGCTGTGTCCGGAGCACTTGTCGGCAGGCATGCTGCTCAAGCCTCCCCAGTGGATCCAGTTGATCCAGGGGGCGCACTGCAAGGGACAGTTTGCTCAGGAGACTTGGAACAAGCAAGAGGCCGGTTGGTCGATCAACAGACTAGAGCTACGGGCGATAGCCCAAGCACTCAGAGCCTTCGAAGCGTGGGTGCTTGGGAAGGCAGTAAGAGTGCTCTCGGACAATGCGACCGCCGTGGTCTGTCAGCCGACAGGGGGGTACCGGCAGTGCGGCTTTAGAAGAAGAAGCTGGGCTGTTGGTTGGGTAGGAGGCCATTGCATCTGCGTATCTCCTGAATGGGTGTCCAATACCTCCTGGGGTTGCGTGCCCATTCCACTAGGGCACAGGCGTCGTCTTGGGCTGAATTTAGTCTGGTGCCTCCGGTAAAAATTTGCAAGATGGCCACTTGGTTTTCCCTGCATACTTTTTACTAAACATTATCACTTGGATGTCCAGGCGGCGAGGGATGCCTGTTTCGGATTGGCGGTTCTGCATGCCGATATGGCGGGTCCCTCCCATTAGTATATTTACTGCTCTGTTACATTCCAGAGGTGCGGGACCGGACTGGAAGGACGATAAGGAAAGCGAAATTAGACTTACCTGCTAATTGTTGTTCCTTTACGAAGTCCAGTCCAATCCTGGATCCCACATGAGTTGAGTCTGGGGTTTCGGCGCTCAGGGGCAGATCAGGGATTTGTTTTTCTTCCTGGCCGGCTGTCGGCTTTTGGGGTTTCCTCAGGTCAGCCTCTATGTATCTCTCTCCTCCGAGGGGGATGGCTATAGGTTCCTCCTCTAAGGTTGGGACTGGACATTTCATTTGTGATATAGTTTACTGAGTTTTTACTCTTCTTTTATCTTCTTATTTGTTTCTCCTGTGAGTCTGCTTTGTCAGTAGGTACTGGGGAGCTGGTGGGCAGTGCCAGCTGTATTAGTACTGGTATCTACAGTTTTGGACATGCTCAGTCTCCAAGCTGCTGAGGGGCTGCACTACCATGAGTTGCGGGACTGGACGAGTTCCTCAAGGAACAACAATTAGCAGGTAAGTCTAATTTTGCTATCTTATCAGTCATAATGGGAATATCCCAGGTGATCATAACCTCCTCATTCTCTTAGGGTCATGATCCCAGTGCTTTTTGGGCACAGTGAAATCGTAGTGCTTACAAATTTCAATTGCATGAGGCGCGCTACTTTATTATGTCTTTCTGTATATCTTTCTCCTCTTTGAAGAAAATCTGAGGATTGAGAGGAAAAGATTGATTAAACGCTCGTGAACAACCACCTTGAGAAAGGTGACTCTCACTTGAGTGCCATGTGGGAGGCTCCTCTAGACTATGGCCTTTTCGGTAGCCATAGGAGTAGAGAAAATTTGTTCAGCTCCACACTCTAATAAGAGCCTGTCGAGCAGTCAGAAAATTGTAAGGATCTGTAAGAATGCTGCAGCCTCACACAACCTCAGCGTCCCCTCCCTCCTCCTCTATTCCCCCTGCTCTTTCCTGAAGATTGCAGAAGGCTCTCGGAGGGATCTGCCTGCCAGCCATCTTAAACACGGTGTTGCACAGCCAGCCAGTAACACCGTTTCAGGGAGGTAAAGCTGAGCCCAGCATGGGTCGTCTGCCCGGGGCTCTCATCATTTATCTTTGTTGGGGGCCCCCAATTCTGTCTTCTTGGGATGCAATTCGGGGTGAACCACTGGTGACTGTTGGCACGGTGTGGGGGTTTTCCATCATTTTCTGCATGTGTTAGTGTTTATATCTATTGTGTGCCGGGTGGTCTCACAATCCTAACATGCATTCCGCCGAAGTGGCTTCATGCTCTTTCCCTAGTGCCACTAATGCATGTTGCATAAAAGCATAGTCAACATGCTTCTCTGGGCCACCGCAGCCTTAGCGTGTGCTGTTGTGATACTTGCCTATCTCTCTTTTTATCTTCTTCCAGGAAACGTTTGACCTGTGGCAAGGGAGGTGCCTCATCCCCAGATTCTGCTCTTCTGGCATGGCTGCTTTTGAGTCATCCCTTGAGGGCCTTCCTTCCATCTCCCAGCCGGGGGATACACTTAGTCTGATATTGCCTGTCTCAGTTCAGGAAGTAATGGATGGCATCATGGGTAAGGATATGCAGCCTGCCAGAGGATCTGGTGACTGCTGTGAGCCACTCATCATCTTCTAGGAGGTCTGTGGCACTTCTGTCGCCTGGCATTGGGGAGTCATGTCCGAGAGAAGAACGTCTGGACTACTCCCTGGAATTCGTTCCCTTTTGCAGCAGGCCTAGTCCTTCTGGCATGGAAATTCAGACCCTGCAGCCTCGGGTGCCCCTGGGTGCAGTCTCATGCGGAGCAGGTGGAGAGTGGAAGCCCTGTTCAGTTATCTTTGGCTAAGCATCCTTGGCAAGGGGCACTCCACTGGAAATGGAGAGCAGCTGGGAGCTGTCCGAGATTTTGACTAAAACTTGGATTCAGATGGCTCAGTACTGGGCTCTGTGGATGAAGTTATATTCTCACCTTCAGAAGATTGTGCAGAGGCCGGACTGATCCGCCTATCCCAGGAGGAAGTGCCAGCAGTGTTGATTGCCAGGGTCTCATCCGCCTTAAACTTGGTAGATGCTTCCGGCACAGAGCATAAAGTACACCCGCTCCTTCAGGGTGTGTGGAAATCCACTACTGTCTTCCCATTCCTGGATGTGATCAAAGATTTGATCCTGTCAGAGTGGGACTCTTCCCGACGCCCCACTTAAAGGGCTAAGGGTATGTAAAAAGATCTGTGCTCTCCCGGAGGAGTGTGTCCAGTGGTTTGACAATCCTAAGGTGAATGCGCAGGTCACAGCGCGTACCAGACAGACCACCATTTCTGTGGAAGGCGGATTGACCTTAAAGGATTTTCTGGACTGCAAGGTGAATTCATTACAGAGCTCATTCACCCTGGCGGCTACTATTCTGCAGCTGGCGGTATTACCAGCCTGACGTCTCAAGCCTTGCTCCAATGGATTTGGTCTCTTCCACTGGGTGATACTATCCCTCTTTGGGAGTCTGTTACGACCTTTCTTTTTGATGCCATGTATGACCTGTATGTTTGGCAGCCAGGAATGGTGCCCTAATGGCGGTGTCACAGCATTGGATTTGGCTTAGGTACTGGGCAGCGGACAAATCTTCCAAAGCCCAGTTGACTCAACAGGCTTTTAAGGGGAAGCTTCTGTTTGGAGCCGATTTGGAGAAGCTGGTGAAGGACCTGGGCAAGACAAAATCTTATCACCTTCCGAGGAGAGGTCCAGGGGGCTGTGAAGCGGGCTGGTGCTCCTTTCTCATCAGTCTCTATCCGTCCACCGAGAGCATGCTGGCCAGATTCCCAGGGATCTCTGATTCTCTTTGTTACTGACTTGGAAAACCTTTCTTCTCCTCTGCTTCTGGGCTTCAAGCTTCTTCGAGCGCTTACACCCAGGGATGCGGCCTCCTCCAGAGGAGGACACTCCTGGGCTGCACAGTGAAGGTTTGGGGGCCTATTCCCAGGTTCCTCCAGTTGGAGGCAGGCTTCCCCTTTTCTTCCAGGAATGGGCCGGGTTACCAGGAGTCGCTGGGTGCTAGATGTCATTCAGTTTGGCTATGTCTTGCAGTGCAAAGAGCCGATTCCGAATGCCTTCATCATTTCCTTGTGTGGGTCTGTGAGCAAAAGTGCCTCTGTTTGGGCCACCTTGGACAAGTTGCTGCATCTAAAGGCAGCAGTGCCCATCCCGCAGGATGAGTGGGGCAAGACCATATATTTCATCTATTTCGTGATGCCCAAAAAGGATTGTTCCTTTTGGCCCATTATGGACCTCAAAGGAGTCAACAAGCAGTTGCATGTTCTGCGCTTATGGATGGAAATATTTGCACTCTGTGATTCAAGCAGTGCACCAAGGGGAGTTATTGGCTTCTCTGGATGTGGCCGAGGCATATTTTCATATCCCGATCTGGGCGGATCAGCAGAAGTATATGTGTTTTGCCATGCTTAGCTCTCATCTTCAGTTCGCCGCCCTCCCTTTCCGGCTATCCACCGCCCCAAGGATGTTCTCCAAAGTCATGGTGGTGGCGGTCACAGCGCTGCAGCACCAAGGGATCTGTGTCCATCCATATCTGGACGACTGGCTCATCAAGGCCTGTTCCCTTTCAGAAGCATCTGGGGTGACATTCAACTGGGGAAAGAGCCAGCTGTTGTCTTCCCCAGTCCCTAGAGTTTCTGGGAGCACATTTTGACACTCAAGTGGGCAGAGCTTTCCTGCCATAGGAGAAAGTCAAAAGACTGTTGGATTGCCTGGCACTGTTTTGGCAGTGACCATAGAGACGGTGCCATGAGCATGTGCTCAGAGGCAACCACCAGCAGTCCTTGTCGGCTCAGTGGTCCCCAAGTTCTCAAGAGTTCGAGCGCAGACTCCCGTTCCCATTGATGGTGAGAATCCAGCCTGCAGTGGTGGCAGCAGCCCTGTCATCTAAGGAGGGGGGTGCCGCTGGACAATTTCTCTTGGATCCTCCTGACGATGGATGCCAGTCTCTCAGGCTGGGGAGCCCATTGCCAAGACCGTACAGCCCAAGGCCATTGGAACTGCAGGGAAGAGGTGTGGTACATTAACCGCTTCAAGGTGAGGACCATCAGGTTGACTCTTCTGCGTTTCCAGTCCCTGGTCAAGGGCGGAGTGGTTTGAGTATTTTCAAACAACACAGCGGTGGCAATTGGCAAGGCAGCACAAGAGGTGCCAGAGTAGCTCTGGAGATGGCTCTACTGACTGCCTGGGCAGAGAAAAACCTCCTAGCCTTGTTGACTCAGCACATTGCCAGTATGGACATTGTGGAAGCAGACTTCCTCAGCCAGTGCTCTCTGGATCCTAGAAAGTGGGAGTTAAGTCATTAGGTGTTTCAGTTGATTCTGTGCCATTGGGGTTGGGGATTCTGTGCCAAAATGGATCTGATGGCAACCCATGCCAATACCAAAGTTTGCTGCTGCTTCAGTTGCTGCATAGCGACGGGGTCCGAGGGCGTTGACGCCCTGACCCAGCCTTGGCTAAGTCAGTTGTAATGTTTCCTCCGTGGCCCCTGGTGGGGCGTGTGTTTTGGTTTATAGAATACCATCTGGGCAGGATTACTCTGGTGCCAGATTGGTCGAGCAGGGCATGGTTCGAAGACCTGAGTTGGCTCCTGCAGGCGCCTCCTTTTTGGTTGCCTCTGTCTCAGGGCCTATTACGGCAGGGACTGATCGTCCTGGAGGACCCGGTTCCCTTCTTGCTTACAGCTCAGCTCTAGAAAGGAGATCTCTGCTCGGAGCCCGGAGGAGGTCTACCAAGTTGACATATATTTGGGTCTGGTGCCTCTTTGAGCGATAGTGTGGCATTTGGAAGTTGGCTCCTGAGGTGGCCAAGGTGCCATCTCTGTTGGCCTTTCTTCAGGATGGCCTGGAGAAGTCCCTTTCCCTCAGCTCATTGAAAGTTCAGGTGGCAGTGTTATCCTGTTACCGGTGGCTGGTAAATCTCTAGCCTCGCACCCGGACGTCTCACGCTTTTTCCAAGGGGTTCAGTTTCTGCGTTTCCCCTTCCTGGGATCTGTGTCTGCTGCTCAGGGCCCTGATGGCAGTGCCCCTTGAGCCTTGAAGTGCGCTAACTTAAAGGATTTGACACTCAAGATGGTCTTCTTGATCGTGATTTGTTCCACAAGTTGAATTTCCAACCTGCAGGCTCTCTCTTGCTAAGATCCTTATCTGTCTTTTTCAAAGGAGGCCATTTCCATTCAGCCTTTGCTGTCCATCTTGCCTAAGGTGCTGTCTCCCTTTCACGTGAACCAGCCTGCCCTCCTTTTCGAAGGAGCTGTGCCGGAGGAAGCATAAGGATCTTTGCCTTGTGGATGTCCAGAGGGTGCTCCTCTGGTATGTGGAGGTTACAAATTCCTTTCGTAAGTTCAACCATCTTTTTGTGCTATTTGCTGGCTGCACAAGGGTGATGTGGCAGCCGAATTGACATTGGGGCACTGGATTAAGGAGGCCATTGCCTCAGTGTATCTCTTGTGGAACCGGCTGGTTCCGGAGGATTTGCATGTCCATTCTACCCAAACACAAGTGGCCTTTGGCTCAAGGGTTTGCGAGCTGCTGTGTATTTTTCCCACCCAATAGCATTGTAGCTTTGGTACATCCCGCTTGTCTAAACGAGTCTAGTAGGATGACATGGAAGGTAACATTTTACTTACCAGTTGATGTCCTTTCCTTGAGACCTGCTAAACCAGTCCAGAGCTCGCTCCTGAAACTGTGTTGCTCTGTTCTTCTGCTGCTTTACCCTTGGGTCTGCAATGATTTCTGTACTTGCCTCTGCAGGTTCATCTTCTACTGACAGCCTTATGTTTATGCCTTCCTGTACATAGTTCTCTACTGTTAATTACTCATTGTTGTCCACAATTGAGATTGTGTGAGGCTTGCCATGTTTCTCCTATATGCCTTGAGACAAATACTGAAGGGACCTCTGGTGGCTGAGGCGAATAGAGGAATGGGAGTGATGTCATTGAAACCTAGGATTTTCATTGATTCTTTTTCTTCCTCGATCTGCTCATAGGGAAACCCAACCCACTTGTCTGGACTGGGCTAGCAGGACTCAAGGAAAAGACATTAACTAGTAAGTAAAATATCACCATATAGTTCAAACCCCAGGTCCTTTAATAAGTCCTAGGGGTTGAAGTAAATGTTAAACATCATTAGGGACAAGGCTGAGCCATGTAGAAGTCCACAGGGAAAATAATAAGGGGCAGAGACCTCTTTAGTCTACTGGTTTTATTTTGTTATAGAGGCAATTAATAAATCATAATAAATTTTAAAAAAATTGCTTCTTATTTTCTCTCAATAAACATACAGTATCTAGTGGAGGAGTGGCCTAGTGGTTGGGGCAAGGTACTTCAGGCCGGAAGGTCGGGGGTTCAAATCCCACTAGAGGACAGCAACCTTGAACCGGAAGGACTGTGGTTTCTAGTCCCACAGGTGCTCCTTGTGGTCTTGGGCAAGCCACTTAACCCTCCATAGCCCATGTTCCCTGTAAAATAGTTATCTCCAAGTTATAATGCCCTGTTCAATGTAATTTCAGTTTGTTCAATGTAAACCGCACTGATGCAGAATAGTGCGGTTTCTCCAGGACCAAGCAGGAAGTCAGTCCTCACATATGGGTGTCACCGGCGCCGATGAAGCCCCAGCGGAGCATTTCCCCAGCTTTCCATGAAAGCCATGGGAATGCTGGCACGCATGCGCGGTTCCCTTCCTGCCTAAAGGTGCCATCTTACCTCAGTCTCTTTTTTTCCGAGAAGCCCACCGGACGTGTGTCCTGTTCTCCCAAATAAAAGTGATTTTTTTCTTCGGCGATTTTTCGCTATTTTTTCTCCGGTTCGACGCCGGTTCCCCTCCCGCTGGGTTCGGTACACCGGTATCGAGCCCGTTTATTTCTTTTTCGGTTTTTGCCCTTCGTGGCTGGCGTTTGCGCCCTTTTTTCATTTTTTCCCTGAAGGCCGGTCTTTTGACCTCGCAGGGGCTCTTTTTTTCCCCGATGGCTTCCAGTGGTTTCAAAAAGTGTGATCGGTGTAAGAAACGTATGTCTCTCACCGACACACACGACTGCTGCCTTCGGTGCCTCGGCCCTGACCACGACCCCAAGTCGTGTGGGCCATGTGGGAAGATGTCTTCCAAGGCACTCAAAAGTCGGCAGCATCAGAAGGAAAGGTTTTTCTCGGACTCTGCCTCCGGCCGCGCCCGGACCTCGTCTGAGGCCTCGACATCTCGGGATTCCGATCCCGAGCGCCGTCGAAGCTCCTTGGACAGGGGGTCCCCCGACCGGGAACGCAAGAGGAAGAAGCGGCTCGCGAGGGCGGCGTCGGAGGAGGTACCTGGTCCCTCTAGGGCCAGGTCTAAGACCCCCGAGCTCCGTTCCGGGCCCGTGGACCAAGAGAAGCCTGCCAAAGTTCCTCACGTGGAGCCGGAGTCTTCTGGACACGTAAGCCCCGTTGTCCTCGTGGACTCTCCTCCCCGAGAGCCGACGTCGAGTCGGTGGCTGCTGCTTCTCCCGAGCTGAGTCTCAGGATGACAGCCTTGGAGTGCAGATTGTCTGCCTTCATGGAGCAGCAGCGGGCACTGATGGCCAGCCTGTCTGGTGCATCTGCCCCGATCACCGGGACGTCAACTTCGAAGTCAACCCCGGAGACCGAGCCGATACGCGAGACCCTCGTGGCTCGAAGTCCTCCTCGGTCGATGTCTCCCTCGACCTCCCGTTCGGGACCGAGGGTGTCGACGCCGGTGCCCCTGGCGTCGGGGCGGGTGCCTTGGGGCCCCGTGGGGTCGGACCCTGACTCCTCCTCAGATGAGTCCGCCTGGGAGACGGAGGACGAGGTGTCTCCCGATACTTTTAAGACTCGGTGCGTCCCGTCGGACTCACCACAGTCTGAGCCCCGGAGTAGATCCCCTCTGGAGGACACTAGGCTCTCGGAGTTCGTTCGGGATATGGGCGCTGCCTTGGCTATCCCTGCCGATCCCGAGGAAGAGCCTCGAGCCGAGGAGCTCCATGCTCTACAGTATGACTCTCCTCCGAAGGAGGCCTTTTCTGTCCCGGTTCCTCCGATGCTGGAACGGCTCCTCTTCAGGATGTGGGAGGCACCGGCCTCGGCGCCGGTTCTGAGCAAGCGGGTCGATTCCATCTATCGGCTCCGCAAGAGTCCTGGTTTCCAGAAAGCACAGCTACCACACCATTCCATGGTTGTGGAATCGGCCATGCATCGTCTGAAGAGCCAGAAAATGCACTCTGCGGTGCCCCCCGGCAGAGAGTCCCGCAACCTCGATGGCGTCGGTAGGAAGTGCTTCCAGGGTTCTATGCTTGCTTGCCGTGTCCAGTCTTACCAGCTGTACATGGGCATGTACTTGCGAGACCTGGCCAAGGAGTTGGCCGGATTCTCTTCTGGTTTCTCCGGGGAACCCTTGCAGAGATTTAAGACCTTGTCCTTGGGGATTCGGGAATGCTCCAAGTTCATTTCCCGTGCTGCCTACGATGGCTTCGAGGCTTCGGCCCGAGTAGCGGTTGCCGGCATTGCGGCTCGACGCCAGGCGTGGCTGCAGTCATTGGACCTCGAGCCATGGGTTCAGGACAAGTTGGTCGATGTCCCCTGCCGAGGTGAGAACCTTTTTGGCAAACCTGTGACCGAGAAGGCAGCTCAGCTCGAGACCGAGCACCTTACCCGGACAAGTCTGTCAAGGAAGACCTCTGCCCCTTCACATAAGAAGAAGGGCTCGGGTAAAAAGTCCTTTTACCCGAGGAAGGGCACTGCCTACAAACAGTACCCTCAGTATCAGGCTGCCCAAGCTGCCCCCCAGGGTCAGCAAGCCAAGGGCCAGGGTAATGGGCCCCATAGGCAGAGAACCCCCAAGCCTCAGGCCCCTGCTACCACTCACAGGGTGGGGGTTTTTGACTCCTTGAGCGTAGCACTCTGTCCCTGCTTTCCCAGCCCTGCACAGGCGGTCGCCTTGTACTCTTTGCCCACCAGTGGCCTCTCATTACCACTGACAGTTGGGTGCTGGACATAGTCCAAAAGGGCTATGCCCTGCATTTTCATCAACTGCCTCCTACTTACTTCCCAGGGGAGCCCTTGAGGCCTCCCCTGCACACAGACCTTCTCCTTCGAGAGCTCCAAGGTCTGTTGGTGGACAGGGCGGTGGAGCCTTTGCCTCCCCACTTGCAAGGTCACGCATTCTACTCCAGGTATTTCCTGGTACCCAAGAGGACCGGTGGCCTTCGACCCATTCTGGACCTCAGGAACCTCAACAAGTTCCTAGAGAAAGAAAAGTTCAAGATGCTTACTCTTGGAACACTTCTGCCCTACCTCCAGCAGGGAGATTGGCTATGCTCCTTAGATCTAAAGGATGCGTACACTCACATCCTCATACATCCAGACCACAGAAAGTACCTCAGGTTCATTGTGGGAGGAAACCATTATCAGTACAGGGTACTACCTTTTGGCCTGACCTCCGCTCCCAGGGTCTTTACCAAGTGCCTGGCAGTGGTTGCGGCCTACCTGAGAAATCAAGGCATCTTTGTCTTTCCCTATCTGGACGACTGGCTCATCAGGAGTCAGACGTGCCAGGAGGCCAGACAAGCCACCCTCAGAACCATTGCTCTACTTCAAAACGTGGGCTTTGTCATAAGCTTCGCAAAGTCCACTTTGCTCCCCTCCCAGAACTTGGAGTTCATAGGGGCAAGATTGGATTCTCAACTGGCAAAGGCATTCTTGCCAGAAGACAGGGCTCAAAGACTGATGGACGTGGCCAAACAGTTCCTAAACAGGTCCCTGGTCTCCGCCAGACTCTGCCTCAGACTTCTGGGCCACATGGCTTTGACAGTGCATGTGACTCCCAATGCCAGGCTCCATATGAGGCCTGCACAGTGGTGCCTTCGGACTCAGTGGTCTCAAGCCACAGGCCGCCTAAGAGACAGGATAAAGGTGTCCAGACCCCTTTTGACCTCCCTCAGCTGGTGGCTACATCCCCCCAATCTGCTGAAGGGGATGCCCTTCCAAATGCCAGAATACTCGGTGGTCCTCACCACCGACGCCTCTCTCAAGGGCTGGGGTGCTCATTGTCTAGACAAGTGCACTCAGGGCCTCTGGTCTCCCTGGGAGGCAGCCCAACAAATCAATCTCCTGGAACGTCAAGCTATCCGCTTAGCTCTCAAGGCTTTTTCTCTGGCCCTGGCTCACCGCTCAGTCTTGATTCAAACAGACAACCAGGTAGCCATGTTTTATGTGAACAAACAGGGCAGGAATGGGTCCCAGCTCCTTTGTCGAGAGACTCAGGACCTTTGTTCCTTTGCCCTGCAGCACAACATGCTTCTCAAGACGGTGTACCTTCCAGGCCAGGAGAACTGCCTGGCCGACCGCTTGAGCAGAATTCTGCAGCCCCACGAATTCTGCAGCTGCATCCCTTGGTCGTTCAGAAGATTTTCCTGAAGTGGGGTCTCCCTTGGATAGATCTCTTTGCCAGTCCACTGAACAAGCAACTGCCCAAGTTCTGCTCTAGGCAACCGCATCCTTTGAGGATAGCACCAGATGCTTTTCTGATGCGTTTCCTCCCACGCCCTTGGTGGCCCAAACTCTTTTCAAGACTATCCAGGACAAGACCTCGGTCCTGCTGGTAGCTCCCAGGTGGCCGAGGCAGCCTTGGTTTCCCCTTCTGCTTCAGCTGGCAGTGGATTCCCCACTACCTCTGGGGTTGCAGCCCGACCTTCTCTCACAGGAGCAGGGTTCCCTTCTGCACCCCAATCTCAAAGCTCTCAGTTTGATGGCCTGGAGGCTGCAAGGGTAGTTTTGGCTCCCTGGGGCCTACCTCAGGAGGTTGAGGAGGTTGTCCTAGCCTCTAGGAAACAGTCCACTAGGAAAACCTATGCCCTCAAATGGAAGAGGTTTTCTGTGTGGTGTCAGCTGTGTACAGAGGATCCTTTCTCCTGTACTGTGCCAGTAGTGCTTCAGTACTTACTGCACTTGTCCAATCAGGGACTTAAGTCCAATTCTGTTCGGGTCCACCTCTCAGCTCTAGCAGCTCACCACTCACTGGTGGAGGGACATTCTCTGTCCGGTCACCCTTTGGTGTCCCGCTTTCTCAGGGGCTTGCTTTTGCTCAGCCTCCCATCCGTCCTCCTGCTCCTGAGTGGGAGCTGAATGTGGTCTTGCAGCGACTGACTCGCCCATTCTTTGAGCCGATGGCTACTTGCCCTCTACGCTTCCTCTCCTGGAAGACTCTCTTCCTGATAGCCCTCACCTCGGCTAGGCGAGTGAGTGAGCTTCAGGCCCTGGTCTGTGATAGACCTTATACCAGGATTTATAGGAACAGGGTAGTCCTCCGGACTCATCCCAAGTTCCTTCCTAAGGTTGTCTCCTCTTTCTACCTCAATCAGGAGGTGGTTCTTCCAACATTCTTCCCTAGGCCTCATGCTAGCCAGGCTGAAGCGGTCCTGCATACCCTGGACTGTAGGAGGGCCTTATCCTTCTACCTTGAACGTATGCAGGGGCATAGAAGGGCTACTCAGCTCTTCGTCTCCTTTGACCCCAATAAGTTGGGGTTGGTTGTGTCCAAGCGTACCTTGTCCATCTGGGTGGCTGACTGTATCACCTGGGCTTACAAGGCGGCTGACCTTCCTTTGCAGGGTATGGTCACGGCCCATCGTGTCAGGGCAATGGCTGCCTCAGTGGCTCATCTCCGCTCTGTGCCCTTGGTAGACATCTACAGGGCTGCTACTTGGTCTTCAAGCCAGACTTTTGCGGCCCATTACTGTCTGGAGAGGTTGTCCCGTAGGGACAGTGCTTTTGGCCAAGCAGTACTCCGGAATCTCTTTGAGGTTTAGGCAACTCCTGCCCTCTGTTGGGCTACCGGTGGAGGTTGTGTCCTTGAAAAGCCTTTCTTTGCTGCTGTGACTAGAGGGAGTTCTCTTGTTCAGCCTGGGTTCCTTGGTAGCCCAGAGCTAGGGAGTCACCCATATGTGAGGACTGACTTCCTGCTTGGTCCTGGAGAAAGAGTAGTTACTCACCTGTAACAGGTGTTCTCCAGGAGCAGCAGGAATCAGTCCTCACGACCCTCCCTCCTCCCCTTGGAGTTGCAGTTGTACATAGTTTGTTTATACATTTTTGTGTGCTGTTCTTAGCTATGTCATTTGACTGAGGTAAGATGGCACCTTTAGGCTGGAAGGGAACCGCGCATGCGTGCCAGCATTCCCAAAGGCTTTCATGGAAATCTGGGGAAATGCTCCGCTGGGGCTTCATTGGCGCCGATGACACCCATATGTGAGGACTGATTCCTGCTGCTCCTGGAGAACACCTGTTACAGGTGAGTAACTACTCTATATAAGAGATTATAAATAAATAAAATAGTGTCAATAGTGTTTGGTTTATTTTTGTTACAGACAACTGAAACTTTTTAAAATTTTCACCAGTTTGCTGCACACAAGTTTGTTGCTAGAAAAAGTGGGTGAATTGGAAACAATGCCTTGCAAATTGGTAATATTTAAAAAATGGTCATTATTTTATAATCGGATAGTCATGATTCCAAAATCATCGGTTTGCTAGTCTTGTTAATGAACACAATATGAAATCTAGTTCATGCAGCTGAAAAAGCATTTTTAGAATTAGAAGTTCATTCTAAATGAGGAAAAACAGTATTTTTATAACCACAATAAGCCCTCTAATATCAAGCTTGTACCAGCCTAGACAATAACCTTAGCTGATGAGTATGACTTAATCATAGTCAATGTCAGGCTGTTACATGCCAACCCTTTCAGTAATGATCTCTTCCACAACAAGACATGGAACTTGTAAATCAAATGCTGCTTGTTTTAATTGTAAACTAATTTTCTTAGTTTTAATTTCTTATAGGCTGAAGTAGAGGAAACTCTGAAGAGAATTCAGTCCCATAAAGGAGTTATTGGACTTATAGTTGTAAATGCAGAAGGTAATTTTTCTAGTGCTTTTATAGTGAAAGAACTGTTTATCGTGCATTAAATCTGGCTTTCAACTAATATAAGTCTATGACAGCTCTGGGTATTTACTGTACCCCCAGAGCAGTAATTCAGCTCAGAATTTGAATTACAGAATGCTTCAAGAGGGAAGAAAAGTGATGATTAGAAGGAAGGACCTAAACAATAAATGTGCATGTCTGGGCAGGTTACAAAAGCGTTGTCTGTTCCAAGATTAACTGGTGCAGGTCACAAGAGAAGAATGTTTCATAGCAAAACAGCAAACAGTTATGCTGTGAATAATGCTTTCTGGTTTTATCACTGTGGCTAATCAGTCCATCCAAAAAGCTTGTTTGCCTGCTTCTTTGCTAATTTAGAATTTTCTCACAACGTAAAAATGCAGACACCAGGAAAATTAGCTTTGTAAATATGCATAGCCCTGATCCCATTTTCTAGCCAATTAATTTCCATATCGTCCTGCTAGACCAGTCCAAACTAGTGGGCTCTGTCTCCCTACCAGCAGATATGGAGACAGAGGAAACTTCCATATGCTTCTCTTTGGACAGATCATTTCCTTCTAGAATTTACAATCCCCTCCACCACCACACCCCCAGAAAACATTAAAGTGAACCATTTTAAAAGCAAATGCAAAGCATTTAATAGAGAATCATTCTTAAATGACACCATCCCACATATAGACTCCTCCTCAACAAACCTCACCGACGTCATAAATAGCTGGAACTTTAACATAGCCAAAGCCGCACAGGCCACCACAACACACCACACATCAAAACGAAAAGAATCAAAATCGTGGTACGCTTCCGAACAGCTTAGAAAACTAGAAAATAGAGAATTACAAGATCTAATTCTGATTACCATCTATACATGTCAACGCTCAAATCCTACAAAGAAGCTATCAATGAAAAGAAAAAAGGGTATCATACCAAACTCCTTACGAAATTACAAAATAGACCCAGAGAATTCTTTTCTATAATCAAATCTCTGATAAAGTCTCCTAATACCAACTCTGAATTACCCCCCATAGATCCCCAAACCCTAGCCAGTTTTTTCATGGAGAAACTTCTGCATGCCCTAATTACACCCCACTTTGATTATTGTAATAGCATTCTGCTCGGTCTACCCAAAAAAAAAACCATCCACCAACTTCAACTAGCACAAAATCTAGTTGCCTGTATCATGCACAGGGCCCATTACTCGGATCATATCACGCTGCTATTCCACCCCTTTCACTGGCTACCCATTGCATCTAGGACCAAATACAAATACCTTACAATAGTATTCAAAAGCTATAACAAAATAGCCCCATCTTACCTCTGCTCCCTCCCTCCCTACCCAGTGTCACAAGAACCAGAAACAATTTTTTCCAGAACACTCTTGCCATTCCAACTCATTTCCGCAATGCAAACAAAACTACCAGTCCTAGAGCATTCACCTACATTGCCCCATCTATATGGAATGCTCTACCTGAATACTTAAGGAACATCAAGGACCTACAAACCTTCCGCAAAGAGCTTGACATGCACCTCTTTGTAGAACACTATGGCCCCACCTCCAACTACCATCAATTACAATCAATATAACTCTCCCGCTCACCCGGGCACATGACTTTCATAACCATCCTCCACAAGATGCTCCTTAACAGTAAATCAAGTATCGAATTTTGTACATAGTTATGGTAATGTCGTTCTTGTTGCCATCTTTACCATGTAAATATGTTCCACTGATGTTTTAATGTAAAGTTCTGGTTGTGTTTAACGTTCCTTGTAAACCGCCACTGATCTTTGGAAGTGGCAGTATATAAAACCCAATAAATAAATATCATCATCATGCCATATCAGCCAGAACCACCAGAGGGAGCCTTCAGTAAGTCTCTGTCTCCCACAGATGATGGATGCATGTTTTTCAGCTCTGAAAAGATTTAAAGGAGATTGAGAGGAAAGACTGATTTCACTCTTGAGCCACCAGTTTTGTTAGTGGATGTCTCACTAGAGCACGATGTGGAAGGCTTCACTAGGATCACCCTTAAAACAGGTGCTCTTTTTGGATGCCATAGGAAGAGGGAAATTAGTTCATCTCCCTGCCCTTAACTTGTTAAGGACATGTTGGGCAGCCTGAAGATTGGGAGGGGACTTTGGAAGGATTCTTCAAGCTTCACACAACCTCAGTGACCCCTCCCTTCTCCTTCTTCCCCCTGCTCTCTCCCTGCAAATTAGAAGAAGGCTCTTCAGAAGTATATGACTATCTGGTGACAAGGGTGTAGCGCTGAGCCTGCCATGGCTTTTACCTGCCCAGGGCTCCCATGGGATGAGTACCAAGGTTAAGCTTGTCACTTCTCTTGTCTGTGTGGGCTCCTGACTTTATTGCTGGGGCTCTCAGTCGGGTTTGGGGCCACGCAGGGTTCAGCACGAGTGTTTTCCTGCCTTCCCTAACTGCCATTGTATGTTGTCTGCGCTTCCTGTGCTTTGCTATGCCCTTTCCATACCTTCCTTAGTGCGCATTAGTGGCACATGGTGTCTTTACGCAGTCCTCTGCATGCGGCTATCCATGTGCTGTCTGTGCACGCTCGTGGCTCTGGTCCGCATGGTGCTTGCACATGTGGACTTAGCGCGCGTAGCCTGTCCACGTGATATTGACACATGGTGCGAGACACCATCTTATTGTGCCTTTCAACTGTTTTGCCTGATTACTGATGAGAGGGTACTTGTGCTATCTTTTGAAGACGTGCTGCCTCTCGTCACTGGATTCTGGTGTCTGCTCAGCTTTCATAGAAGCTTCAGATATACCCTTATAAGGCCTGTCTTCCCCTTTGCAACAAGAGGAGCCAAGTGCTCTAGCCTTATCTTCATCACTGCTATCAGCAGCAGAGATTGTCGTCTCAGCACTCTCTCCTCTAGATGTTCCCCCTTGAGAAAGGGTTTGTCATAGATTGCATTGGTGGGGGCCATCTGGTCAGTGAGGAGCTTCCAGGTTGAACACCCCAGAGTTGTTCTCTTTTCTACAGAAAGCTTGGTCTTTCTGACATGGGGCCGTGGACCTTGGAGCCTCTGGGTCCTCTTTCTGCCCACTCATTAGTCCTCTTTCTGCCCACTCATTAGTCCTCTTTCTGCCCACTCATTAGTCCTCTTTCTGCCCACTCATTAGAGATAAAGAGGGCGAGTTGAAGTCTGGCTTAGTTCCCACTTTATAAGCATTCTCGTCGAAGGTTGGACTCAGGAGATTCGGGTCAACTGTCCTTTGGGCAGGGCCAGAAGTTCAGTCCCACTGTGTCACACCGTAAAGGACCCCCCTAGATCATAAGGTGAACTTTCTTGAGGAATCAGATTACAGTCTGCAGTGATTGCAGGCCTCGCGACTCAAGCCCTCCTCCAGTGGATTTAGTCTCTTATGCCAGAGGATAATGATGCCCTTCATGGAGTCAGCTATGGCTTTGTTGGACGCTTTGTATGATCTATTCTGCTTAGCAGCTAAAGACATTGCTCTGTCGACTGTGGCACAATACTGGATATGGCTCTGCCATTGGGCAGTAGATTTGTCCTCCAAATCCTGGTTAACTTGACTCGCCTTCCTAAGGGATGGGTTTTGTTTGGGGTGGGCTTGAAGAAGCTGGTTAAGAACTTGGGTGAATCCAAACCTCATCGTCTCCTAGAGGATAGACCAAAAGGGTCTGGGAAACATACTGGCACATCCTCTTCTGCATACTGCCATGTTCCTCAAGCTCACTATTTGGATTCCTGGGACTCCTGGAACTTCCATAGATACCATCCAGGAAAGCCTTACTTCTCCTCCTCTTCTGGGTTCCAGTCTCAGGTTCAGCCCTTTCTTGGACTGCGAGGTTCCAAGAACTCCAGCACCCACAGAGGCACCTTCTTCCATCCAGCGCAATGACTGCTTTAGGGGCCCATTCCGGGATGTCTCCAGTGGGTGGCAGGCTCTGCCTTTTCTTTGAGCAGTGAGCCCAGATCACCAAGCATCACTGGGTACTAGACATCATTCAGCGCGGCTGTGTTTTGGAATGTCGAAAGCCTATTCCAAATGTCTTTGTCATCTCTCCTTGTGGTTCCACAGCCAAGAGAGCTGCAGTTCAGTGTATCCTGGACAGGCTTCTCTATCTACGAGCAGTGGTTCCTGTTCCCCTAGCCAGCCAGGGTCAGGCCGATACTCCATCTACTTTGTGCTGCTAAAAAAGGACGGTTCTTTTTGCCAATCCTCTATCTCGAGGGAGTCAACGGTCACCTATGCACCCTTCACTTCTGTATGGAGAACCTGAGATCAGTGATTCAGGTGGTACACCACAGAGAGTTCCCCGCATCTCTGGACTTAGTCAAGGCTTATGTCCACATCTCTATTCAAGGGGATCAACAGTGCTTCCTTTCTTTCTTCATTCTTGGCTTTCATTTTCAGTTCACCTCTCTCCCTTTTGGCCTCTCCACCACCCCGAGGACGTTCTCAAAAGTAATGGTGGTGGTAGCCGCTGCGCTGAGGCACCAGGGAATGTATGCACGCCTGTTTCTGGACAGCTGGTTGTTTTGGGCCAAGATGTAGTCCAAAGTGGCTCGGGTTTCGGCCTCTGTGGTGCAGTTCCTAGAGAATCTCATTTTGTGATAAATTGAGGAAAGAGCTACTTGGTGCCTTCCCAATCACTGGAATACCTGGGAGCATCATTCGACACTTGGGTAGGCAGAGTCTTCCTTCTCGAACAAAGGGTGATCAACTTGCTGGCCTAGTTGGAAGTTTTCCGGTCTCAGCAAGCTCCCAAAGTTTGAGATTATCCTCAGCATCTCTGCTCCATGGTCACACATGCAACCGCTTCAGCGGTTCCTTCTTTCTCAGTGGTCTCCCAGTTCTCAGGAGTTTGAGGTCAGGCTGCCATCCAGTCGGAAATGGTTTCCAGCCTGAGATGGTGGCAACAGCTGCAGCATCTGCGGAAGGGTATGCCATTGGACGATCACTTGTGACTTCTCCTGGCAACAGATACCAGCTGTTTGGCTGGGGAGCTTATTGCGGGATCCAAACAGTGCAAGGCCGTTGGAACAGCCGTGGGTCAGCCTGGCCCATCAGCCACCTCAAGACGAGGGCCTTTCAATTGGCCCTCCTGCACTTCCAGACCCTAGTCAAGGACAAAGCGGTCTGGGTCTATTTAGACAATGCCACAACAGTCAATCAGCAAGGGAGCATGAGGAGTGCCGGAGTGGCCCTGGAAATGACTCTTCTGTTCTCCTGGGCAGAAAAGAACCTGCTAGCTCTTTCAGCACAAGACATCACCGGAGTTGATAGTGTGGAGGCAGACTTCTTCAGTTGTCACTCTCGCGATCCTGGGGAGTGGGAATTGAGTCGAACAGCCTATTGGAAGAGCCTGCGCCTCTGGGAATGTCCCAAGACGGATCTTATGGCAACTTAATCCAGTGCCAAAGCTGAACATTTCTTCAGTCAGCGTAGAGACACAGGCTCCAAGAGCATCGATGCCCTCGTTCAGCCCTGGCCAAAGGGCTGTACATGTTTCCTCCGTGGCCACTAGTGGGACGCATGCTTTGACATAGAGTGAACACCAAGAGGGTGAACTCAAAGAAAATACTTCCCTCCTTCAAAGTGGGAAGATTTTTTGTCGGACCAAAGGTCCCATAACCGAAGCTACCATTTATCAAAGCTATGGTAAAGGAGACCAAAAGTCCATTTTAATCACAAGCAGCAATCAAAAATTAAAGCCACACCATTTGCATGGCCAAAAGAGAAATTTACTTAGCTGCAATTACTGGCGAATCTTGACAATAAGTATTCCAATGAAAGGTGTCCAAGACTGCACAGTCCTGCGTTTCAGGTTCCAATTTTCCAAGGACCCTGCTTCAGGTCAAATTTGTCACCTCCTGGAAAGAATGCCAACGAATACTTTGATAATTGGTAGCTTCGGTTATGAGACCTTTGGTCTGACAAAAAATCTTCTCACTTTGAAGGAGGGAAGTATTTTCTTTGAGTTCACCCTCTTGGTGTTCATTATATTAGGGCATGGTGAACCCTTTGCCCGAGGGATTGCTTTTTGCTGCTCGTGATTGTATTTGGCAAATAGAGTGGCATCTGGACTGCATGATGGTGGTGCCAGATTTATCACGGAGGCCATGGTTCAAGGACCTGATGAGGCTTCTGCAGGGTTCCCCCTCTGTCTGGCCCCAGTCCAGGGGCTACAACCTGAAGAGCTAGTTCTTCTGGACGACCCGGCTCGGCTCTTGAGAGACACCTCTTAGCAGGTAAGGGCTACTCGCCCGCCGTAGTTTCTACGCTTCTCACGGCTAGGAGAGGTTCTACCAACCTGGCCTATGTACACGTTTGATGTCTTTTGGAGGATTGCTGCTGTCAGCATCAGACAGATGCTGTGCAGCGGACTTGCCATCTTAGCTTGCCTTTCTTCAGGAGAGTCTGGACCAAGGTCTTTCTCTTATTTCTCTGCAGGTTCAGGTGGCAGCCCTTTCCTGCTTCTGAAGGCCGGTGGCAGGGCAGTCTCTGGCTTGCATCCCCCTGTTTCCTGTTTTCTCCAAGGGGTGTGACATTTGCATCCCTCCCTCCCCTGTGGTCAGTCTTTCCTTCATGGAATCTTGGCCTGGGGCTCAGGGCCTTGATGTCAGAGCCCTTCAAGCAGGCTGTGCTTAAAAATCTGACCCTCAAGACTGTCTTTTGGTTGCCGTTTGTTTGGCGAGATGTATCTCCAAGCTGCAAGCCTTGTCATGCAGGAATCCTTAACTTATCATTCTTGGAGGAGGACATGTGCATTTGACTTGTTTCTTCTTCTTACCCAAGGTGGTTTCTGCCTTCCATGTGAATTAGAGAAGGAGGGCAAACAAACAACCTAAGGAGCAGTGCCAGACAAAGACCTTTGCCTGGTGAATGTCTGGAGAGTACCTCTCCAGTATTTGAAGGTTACTAACTCCTTTCACTTGTCATAAGAAAATAAGATTGCCATACTGGGTCAGACCAAGGTCCATCAAGCCCCTTATCCTGTTTCCAACAGTGACCAATCTAGGTCACAAGTACCTAGCAGTTTTCCCAAAGACACAGGTTCCACAATGCTTGTATTGGGGCAAGCAGTGGATTTCCCGGGTCCCCTCTAATAATGTTTATGGATCTCTCCTCCAGGAACTTGTCCAAACCTTTTTTTAAACCCAACTACACTAACAGCTTTCACTACATCCTCCGGTAATGAATCCCAGAATTTGATTATGTGTTGAGTGAAAAAATATTTTCTCTTATTAGTCTTAAACAGGTTACACTGTAGCTTTATTGCATGTCCCTTAATCTTTCTATATTTTGATGGCGTAAACAATCGATCTACGTTTACCTGTTCCACTCCATTCATTAATTTATAGACCTCTATCATATCTCCCCTCAGCCGTCTCTTTTCCAAATTGAAGAGCCCTAACCTTTTTAGCCTTTTCTCATTGGGATATCCTTCCATCCCCTTTACCATTTTGATGGCTCTTCTCTGTACCTTTTCTAATAATGCTATATCCTTTTTAAGATACGGCAACCCTAACTGCACACAATATTCAAGGTGCGGTCGTACCATGGAATGATGCAGAGGCATTATAATATCCTTTGTTTTATTCTCCATTCCTTTCCTTATGATTCCTAGCATTTTATTTCTTTCTTGGTCACCGCTGCACACTGGACGGAGGGTTTCAACATGTTATCCACGATGACACCTAAATCTTTTTCCTGAGTGGTGGTTCTTAATTAATTAATTTATTTATTTGGTTTTACATACCGCACTATTTCACATTCAGTGCGGTAGAACCTTGCATCGTGTAACCATAGTTTGGGTTGTTCTTTCCTAGTTGCATAACTTGTCAGAGAATCTATACTGATGTTTGCGGGCCTGCGTAAAGGTGACAACGTCACGGAGTCTACTTTGGGATGCTGAATCAAGGAGGTGGTTGCTTCTGCGTATCTATTGCAAAACTGGCCAGTTCCAGAGGGTTTGCTAACACATTCTACTTGGGCATAAACATCCATGTGGGTGGAGTGTTACTCAGTATATCCCTCAGACATTTGTAGGGCAGCAACATGGGCATCACTTCCCACTTTTGTCAAGCCTACTGCTTGGATGTCCACGCTCAGGCTGACACAGGCTTCGACTCAGAGGTCTTTAAAGCTGCCATGTTTTCTTCCTGCCCAGTGATCAGATAATGTCTTGAGTCCTGCTAGACCAGTCCAGGACCTGCCCTGGATAACTGCTTGGTCTGCTATTCTCTGTGGTTGGCCCTGTGGGCTCATAGCCTTCTGCTAAGCCTTCTGTTGGAACTGATGCTGAACATAGTTATGGTTATTGTTCTGTTGGAACCTGTTTAACTTTACTGATGTGTGAATTCTGAGGTTCCTCGCCATATGCTTTGTTACAAATATTACCGAAGGCTCCTGCTGGTGGTTCTGGCTGATATGGTATGATGATATCTTCTCATCTGCTGGTAGGGGGACACAACCACTTGTCTGGTCTGGTCTAGCAGGACAGAACATTATCTGGTAAGTAAAATGTCAACTTCTTCCAGTCCCTTCAAAGCTACTTATTGTTGTGGCATCAAGCTGCCATTTTTAAACAAAAGTTGTGGCATTTTGATTATGAGTAGCCATTATTATTATGATGATTATTAATCATTTATATAGCACATACCAGATTAGCATAGCACTGTACAGAGATACACTTGGATTTATAACAGGTTGTTTAGGTTAGGAAGATGTGGCCCCTATTTCTAGCTTATTTTATAAAGACATATAGGACCCAATATTCAAAAACACTTTATCAAGATAGCAGTGTGATCCAGCTAAGTAGTGTGCAGTGGCCCTACCCAGATAGCACTACAGACCATAGTAACAGAATGTCTCAGCATTATCCGGATATTGCCATGATAATCTGTGGGTGGAGAAGTGAATTATCCGGATGGCAGCAATATTTAGCACCGCTATCCAGGCTAACTTAATTTATCTGGATAGCAATGCTGGATATTGCTGCTATTCAGATATTGTTGCCGGTCGATGCTCTTTCAGGATATTTAGCACCAGCCAGTATCTGGATAAGTGTGCTGAATATTCTTTTATCTCCAGGAACAAGCAGGAATGAGTCTTCACATATGGGTACGTCGGTACCGACAGAGCCTGCGCGGGAACGCTCCCCAGCTTCCCAAAAAGGAAAGCTTTTGGGAGCATCCCACAGCGCCTGCGCGCTGCCTTCCCACCTTTCCTAACCAGCTCTCCTTAGTTCTTCTTTGCCGCGGACCCAGCAGGTCGAGCCCTGTCACCGCTGAAGAAGTTCTTTATTTTATTTTCTTTCTTTGGTCGCGTGTCTGCCTTCCCCGACTCCGGACCGGTACCGCCGGTCTTTTTCTTTCTTTCTTTAAAAAAAAAAATATATATCTATATTTTTCCTCACTTAGTGTATTTTTCTTCTTGGGCCTCAGGGCCCACAAGAAAATTTCCTTCATGGAAAAACCAGCCTCCGGGTTCAAAAAATGTACTAAGTGTAGCAGTACTATTTCTGTTACAGATACCCATGAATGGTGTCTTAAATGTTTGGGTCCTGAACATTCCATTCCGGATTGTCCGTCCTGCTCTCTAATGTCTAAACGGGGTTTACAGAACCGAGCAGCTAAGCTCCATGTGCTGTTTCCCGCTGATGCAGCGTCGGTAGCATCAACATCTTCCAGGTCTTCTTCTCCTGATGGATCTCAGGTAACCAAACATAAACCTAGCAGGTCCTCGAAGGGTAGATCTCCCTCTAAGCATCGAGATGCCTCCGGGCTTGCCCTCGAGGATCCTGCACCAGCAAAACAACCCCGGCGGGAAGCTCCGGCTTCCAAAGCTCCTCCTATGGGGTTACAGGTTGACATCGATGGCACGGCCTCGACCGATCACCTGTTAGAATGCTCTGGGGTACCGGCACAATCTCCCGGTACCGATTTCCAGGCATTCATGGCGTCGATGGATCAGAATGTTCTGTCCATGCAGCGGGCTATCACGGCCTTCATTCAAGCTGCGACGCCGATGGTACCGCAACAAACTCCGTTGTCGGTATCGGCTCCGGCACCGGCACCAGCACCGATACCGGTACCGACTGCATCGACATCGACCAGGATACCAGCTGCAGCGGTTCCTTGTCCAGGGCTACTTCTCGGTACCGATCCGGTACCGAGGACGCCCGATGTCGATACCGCTCGATACGCGTATCGAGCATTAGAAGAGCACCCTGACAGGCGATACTTTGATTCCTCTGGTGATTCTGATTCATCAGATGAGTCTCCTGAAGTATCCATAGCCCTTCCTGAAGAGCCTTCTTCTCCAAAAAGAAGAATGTCTCCTCCAGAGGACTTGTCCTTTCAAGACTTCATAAGAGAAGTATCTAAAGGACTTTCTATTTCAGTAACCTCTGAATCAGAGCCTAGAGCAAAAAAATTAGATATTTTAGGATACTCTAAGGCTCCTAGAGAGGCAGTCACCTTACCAATTCATGAGATTCTTCATGAACACATGATTGATTTATGGGAGACTCCTCTCACTCTCTCTCCTCATTCTCACAGACTGGACACTATGTATCGTGTCCTTCCTTGTCCTGGATTTCAGAAAACTCAGCTTCCTCACCATTCCATTGTGGTGCAGTCAGGTATGAAGAGGATAAAGAGTACAAAGAGACACTCTTCTGCTCCTCCAGGAAGAGAATGCAGGACCTTGGATGCTTTTGGTAGGAAAATCTTCCAAGCCAGTATGCTTATTGCCAGAATCAATTCATATAGCCTTTACATGGGTATGTTTCTAAAAGAAGTTGCACAAAAACTGCACAACTTCCTCCCTTTTCTTCCAGAAGATAAAAGGGACGAATTCCTCATTTGGCTTAAGCATACTCAAGACATTTCAAAGTTTTCCAACAGGGCAGCTTTTGACTCCTTTGAAGGTGCCAGCAGAGCCTCAGGCATTGCCATAGCTGCTCGCAGAATTGCTTGGCTCCAGGCTTCTGATTTAGAACCCTGGGTTCAAGATGGCTTAGGAAATCTGCCCTGTACAGGTGAAAATCTATTTGGCAAAGAGTGGCAAATAAAAGCCACTCAAATGGATGCAGAGAACTCTGCTCTGGATAGACTTTCAAAGTCAACCTCCATTCCTGCCAAGAAAAAGACTTTGAAAAAGTCTTTTTTCAAAAAGGGCAGATTTCCTTCTACTTCTGGCCCACAATCTTCTACAGGTCGCTTTGCCACTAAGCGTCAGCAACCTAAGCAGGCCAGGCCTAAGTCTACAGGGGCTGCTGCAACTCAGCAGTCCCAACCTCCTCAGGGTTTTTGACTTGATGCTAGAGAACTTAGCCTTTCTGGCTCTACAACAGCCAGAACCTCTCACCATTCCAGGAAGGTTAGCTCATTTTGCTCCCAGATGTGAGCAAATCACATCAGAGCAGTGGACCCTCTCCATCATAAGAGAGGGCTACAAACTTCATTTCTCAGACCTTCCTCCCCACACCATGGTGAGACACTTCAATTCTCCCACATCTCTTCTCGACCTTTTAGGTCAGGAGGTGACTACCCTTCTTGCCCAAGGGGCAATAGAAGAAGTTCCTCTTCTTCAACAAGGGTCAGGGTTCTACTCCCCCTATTTTCTCATTCCGAAGAAGACAGGGGGATACAGACCCATCTTAGATCTCAGGGAATTGAACAAATTTCTATGCAAGGAGAAGTTCAAGATGCTTTCTCTGGGCACTCTCCTTCCATACCTTCAAAGTCAGGATTGGCTTTGTTCTCTAGATCTCAAGGATGCGTACACACATGTCTTCATCCATCCATCTCACAGAAGATTCCTACGTTTTCTTTTCCAAGGAAAACATTACCAATACAGAGTGCTTCCTTTTGGTCTGGCCTCTGCTCCGAGAGTGTTCACCAAATGCATGGCAATAGTTGCTGCATTTCTACGCACTCTGAGAATATTTGTCTTCCCATACCTGGACGACTGGCTCATCCGAGCTCCATCTCAGTCAGAGGCCCAGATTTCCCTGGACCGCACAAGGCGCATTCTGCAGTATCTGGGACTTGTGGTAAACCTCCCAAAGTCCCAGCTCACCCCTACTCAGTCCCTGGAATTCATAGGGGCCTGGTTGGATACCACCACTGCAAGGGCCTACCTTCCTCAGGCCCGTTGCCAACGTCTAGTGCAGTTAGCCTCCCAGATTCAGTCAAAGAACCACTTAACTGCCCGGGAGATGCTGCAACTGCTAGGCCACATGGCTTCCACAGTACATGTGGTACCCTATGCTCGCCTACACATGAGAGCAGCTCAATGGACTTTGTCCACCCAGTGGACTCAAGCTTCAGGTGCTTCTCTCAGACCAAATAGCAACCTCCAAACGTCTCTTTTGGTCTCTCCAATGGTGGATGTTCACTCAAAATCTGTTGCTGGGGTCCCCCTTCCAACAGTTGTTGCCCCAAGCAACCCTCACAACAGATGCCTCCCAAACAGGTTGGGGAGCTCATCTACAGGACCTCTCCACTCAAGGCACTTGGTCCCCACAGGAGACCTCTCTTCATATCAACCACTTGGAACTTCGAGCAGTTTTTCTAGCTCTCAAGGTCTTTCATACCCTCCTCAGCTACAAGACAGTCCTCATTCATACGGACAATCAAGTAGCCATGTTTTACATAAACAAGCAAGGAGGAACTGGCTCTCTGTCGCTTTGCAACGAAGCTTTCAGATTATGGGCCTTCGCCAGAGAGCATCAAATCCATCTCCTGGCAGTATACCTCCCAGGAATCCAAAACTCTTGGGCAGACAGACTCAGTCGAGTTCTGCTTCCACACGAATGGTCCCTGCATATGGGTCAGGTACTCAGAATCTTCCAAGAATGGGGAACCCCGGACATAGACCTGCAAGTCCGTGAAATGCCAAACTTCCCCGGTTCTGTTCCAGAATTCCGTGTCAGGGAGTTCAGGCCAAGGATGCCTTCTTCCTTCATTGGGGTCAGGGCTTCCTGTATGCCTTTCCACCCATTCCCTTGATTCCCAAGACTCTATTCAAACTCCAGAGGGATCAAGGATCTATGATCCTCATAGCTCCACGCTGGCCACGCCAAGTGTGGTACCCTCTACTTCTGCATCTCTCCCAAGCCCCCTCCCTGGACTTGGGAGCTGCTCCAGACCTTCTGTCCCAGGAGGAAGGGACTTTGTGGCACCCAAACCCCAAGTCCCTTCACCTCAGAGCTTGGTTACTGAAGGCCTAGACCTTCAAGGCTTGAATTTTTCTCAGCAAGTGAAGGATATCCTCCATGCTTCCAGGAAAAATTCCACCAGGCGTTCCTATGCTTTTAAGTGGAAAAGATTTTCCATTTGGTGTGCTGAAAAGGGTCTTGACCCTCTAGCACTACCTTTAACTTCTCTGTTAGACTATCTCCTGCATCTTTCCAATGCAGGACTTAAGACAAATTCAGTGTTGAGTGCTATTGCAGCGTCCCTTAAGCCCATCAATGGACAACCTATCTCCTCTCATCCTCTCATTGCAAGATTCATGAGAGGCCTAACTTTAACTAAACCTCCCATTAGGCCTCCTCCGGTGGCATGGGACTTAAATTTGGTTCTTGGTCAGCTTATGAAGCCACCTTTTGAACCCTTAGCCACTACCTCCTTGAAATTTCTTTCCTGGAAGGTTATTTTCCTCATTGCAGTCACTTCTGCTCGCCGCTTCAGTGAACTGCAGGCCTTAGTGGCTAATCCACCTTATACAAGGTTCCATCATGATAAGGTAGTCCTTAGGACAAATCCACACTTTATGCCTAAAGTGGTCTCACCTTTTCATCTTAATCAAGAGGTATATTTACCTGTCTTTTTTCCAGCTCCTCATGCATCTAGTGCAGAGAAGAATCTTCATACTCTGGATTGTAAAAGAGCTCTTGCCTTTTACTTACAAAGGACACAGCAACATAGAAAGTCTTCCCAGCTTTTTGTTGCTTTTGATCCTTCTCATTTGGGACTTCCAGTCTCTAAGAGAACACTGTCCAATTGGATTGCTCAGTGTATTTCTTTCGCCTACCAGAGTAAGCACCTTTCTCTGGAGAGCCATGTCACAGCTCATAATGTGAGGGCCATGGCCACCTCTGTGGCTCATCTAAATTCTGTGTCCATCGACCAGATCTGTCGAGCGGCCACCTGGGCCTCGGTTCATACCTTCACAGCCCATTACTGCTTGGACAAGGACTCCCGCCGGGATGCCTTGTTTGGTCAGGCTGTCCTCAAACACCTGTTCCATTCTTAAACAACTCCTACCCTCCTTCCCTGGATGGATGCCTGAGATCCATAGGAGGACGTAGAACCCTTCCCAGGGTCTCATATCCTTGGGGATCTCCCAGGCATCTTAGCTAGGGAGTCCCCATATGTGAAGACTCATTCCTGCTTGTTCCTGGAGATAGCACAGTTACTTACCTGTAACAGGTGATCTCTGGGAACAGCAGGAATAAGTCTTCACAACCCTCCCACCTCCCCTAGGAGTTGTACCTCTTTTCTAACTTTCCTTTCCTCTCTCTCTCTATTGTCTCAGCTTTAAACTCGAACTGAGGAGAGCTGGTTAGGAAAGGCAGGAAGACAGCGCGCGGGCGCTGTGGGATGCTCCCAAAAGCTTTCCTTTTTGGGAAGCTGGGGAGCGTTCCCGCGCAGGCTCCGTCGGTACCGACGTACCCATACGTGAAGACTTATTTCTGCTGTTCCCAGAGATCACCTGTTACAGGTAAGTAACTGTGCTTTTTTAACCATCATAACTATCTTTTTAAAAAAACACCAACCATGACAGCTGAATATCAGGCTAATAAGTGCCTATGTGTCTTTTTAAAGTATTAGGAGTAAATCAGCAGAAATAATGGCTAGACTGAAGGCATGGACATTTATACAAGCTCAGTAACTAAAAGCATGTACAATATGCATGACCATATTTATTTTATAAAGAACACATGTACTGTGCAACTCCGACTACACGCATGCATTCGCATCGCATAAAAGTACTTGCTGGTTTGTCACCACGAATACTGGTACATGCATAACCCATGCAGTAATTTTATAAAAGCCATTTGACAAGCATAAAACAACGTTTTACGCATAGGAAAAGTTTATAAAATTATTCTCATAATAAATAGTTCCTGCTTCTTGAAACTTGCAGTCTATTAAGACCATGGACGAGATGCATGCAAAAAACAAATAAGAGGCTTTGAGTTGAAGCATGCAGTTCTAAATCAAACAGGTGACATTTTATTTGTTGTCCTGATTCAAGTTGGGCAAATCTGGTGTATCTTGGATCCCTCTTTGCAATGAATGAGATTAGGGGCAATGATTGTTTTGTCTATGACACCAGGGGACATGTTTACTAAAGAACGCTATTTGAGCCGTGTCCCGTTATCGCGCAGTAAGGTACATTAGCGCGCGATAATGGCGCTTTAACGCGCGATAAGGTACCTTATCGTGCGTTAAAGCGCCATTATCGCGCACTAATGTACCTTACCGCGCAATAACGGGACGCGGCGCAAATAGCGTTCTTTAGTAAACATGCCCCCAGGTTTCTCTCACCAAAGTTTAGCTGCTTTTGCAGGACTCGACAAATTCCAGGTGTCAGGTTGTGATAGTGCCTAGAAGTTGCATCCTGGTACCTGGGATTCCATGCCCCTGAATGTTTGGGAGTTTTTTGACTCTAGCTCTGCATAGTAGGGTCACACAGGGGAGGATATTTAGGATGATCTCACGGTTTCAAAACTGAAACACCATGTTTTTCAGCAGTTGTAGACAGGCAGAAAAATCCGTAAATAGGAGGAGACTGGATGAATGGGGGGGAGGTTGAGGTTATGAGAGAGAGGGGGAAGGCTGGGTGGGGGGGGGTCATGCTAGAAGAGAAAGATTATGTGAAGGCAAGGTGTGGGGACATAAAAGAGAGACTTTTCTTTTTCTTTCACATATCACAAGGGCATGGTGATTATGTGAAAGCTAAAGAGGAAATTGCCTCAGGTGTCACTGGTGGGTGGTGGGAGGGTAAAGAGGAGCAGACCACTGCCTTCTATTGGCATGTTGCCTGATTTTATTACGTTTTTTTTCCTATAGAAAATGGGAAAACAGCCTTAGTACATCAAGCCCTAAAAAAGGAGCTGCAGTACACCCTTTTTTTGGGGGGGGGGGGGGAGGGGTGATGCACTGTGACCTAGGCAGCTCGCTTCTAGATTCCAAGAAAATTTGTCAAGGCTTGCCTTGTGCTTTTACAAAGCCATGTCCTTTTATTGTTCACAATTTTAGGATCCTTGGGAAAATACATTCTGTAAGAGTAGAAGAATACATTAGGTTAATGTATAGTAAAAACCAACAGATATTAAACTGGACAAATATTTTTCTGTTTTGCAATTAACATCAATTGTCTGCTAATGCTACTAAAAGAGCTATGAAGAGGTATTCAGTGGTACTGAGTACCAGCATTTTTTTTTCATTACTTGCTAAAAATGATTCATGCTCCTCGTGTATTAATTAACGCATATGAGTACCAGCACCTTTTTTGCTAAGAAAAATGTATTGGTTGTAAGTATTTTTCAACTGCTGTTCACTTGAAGCCATTCTTTTTTGCACTGATTTACCATTGACAAAAATTATTACTTATGCAGCCCCAAGGACCGCCCACACATCAGTATCTCAGTCTCCAAGCAGCTTGGAAGTCAGAGCCCAGAACTGGGCTCCTTAGGAACAAATAAGCAGAGCTTTAGTGTTTTATTATTTTCTAGGTTTAGGTGCTGGGCTGCTGCTGTGGAGGAATTCTTTGGCTGTGTCCCTTCTGCCTTTATCTGATCTGTTTTTTTCTCTCTTTCTCTCTCTGTCAGTCTCCCCATAGGTCAAACAAGCAGGGGAGCTGCAAAGGACACAGGTCTCCTTTCTACCGAACCCCCTTGGTGGGTGAGGAGAAGGTTGAAGGCAATTAACTGCAGCAATTAAATACAGCAATAGGCTCTGAGGGTCCCCTAACTGATTTAGGGGTTCCCCGAACTGCCCTGAGCGGTTATTAACTCTGATATTGACTCTGATAACTGCTACTCAGAGCTTGTGGCAGGCACGCTGGACAGCACTCACAGAGTTTTGACCCCTCCTCCTCTCCTGTGTGTGGGTGAGTAGAGTTTGGGGCTTTTTATTTCTAAAGGCAGTGATAGAGGCCTTGGGGTAGCCTGGAATCAGCTCTGGGGAGTTTGTTTAGACCTTTTGGGTACTTTTTATAGTCCTTTTTTTGGCGGGATCGGGTCCGGCGGCCATTTTGGATTTTCAACGTCATTTTTTCTTCGTGTTTTTTTTTAGGGATAGGAGCTTCGTTTTTGAATTTTTTGGTCAGATATCAGCTAATTGACCCCAGCTCTATCTAATCCTGCGATTTGGAGCGTTTTTGAGCACTTTTAAAATCACAATTTTTTTTTTTCTGCTCTGTTTGCTTCAGCAAGGTGTCTCTGCTTTGCTGGTAGAGGGCTGTGTGCATAGGCATGCCTCCTAGTCCTCGGTGTCTGGTTTGTGGCATTCGTAGAAGTAGTAATTTGGAAGCCAGAGTCTGTGCCACTTGTTCTGCTGTTGGGTGCTGTCATGGAGGATCCTCTGGAGGGCTCCAGTGCAGATCTCCCTCCTGTCTCTACAGAAGGGACATCAAGGCAGGCAGAGACGGTCCTTGATCCGGGGATTTCTGAGGTGCCAGAGCGCCTGTTGGCGGGGGGCATCCAGGAGGGATCCCTGGGAATTCCACCCGCCTTTTTCTCTCTCATGCAGGAGGCTCTGGCTCTCTTGCAGCCGGCGGGTGGAGGTTCGGTCCCGCCCCGCCGTGGGCTAAAGCGCCCACTTTCAGTAGAGGGAGACACCGGTCCACAAAAGAAGAGCCGGCCCCCGAGTGTTGCGGATTCTGCGCCTCCTGGGGATGAGTTCCACGAGGAGCTGGGGGAGGCTCTCGGGCTAGAGTCTGCGGAAGATTTAGAAGACGGCGAGTTGTTTGACGACGAGCAGAGTAGTAGAATAGTGCGTGTATTTCGTAAAGAGGAACTTCCGGCACTGATTGCCGAAACCCTCAAAGTATTGAACATACCCGTGGAAGATTCCGCTGCGGAGGACCAGTTGGAGGATCCCTTGATGCAGGCGGTGCGCACTTCCCACAGAGGCTTTCCGCTCCATAGGGTTTTTAAGGCTATGATCCAGGAGGAGTGGAACAGTCCAGAATCCGCCTTGCGCGGGGCTAGACTGTTGCCTAAGTTGTATCCTCTATCGGAGGCTGATAGAGAGCTTTTTCGTTCGCCGAAGGTGGACGCGGCAGTTTCCGCGGTTACTAAACGGACTACAATCCTGGTGGAAGGTGCTGCGGCGTTGAAGGACGCGCAGGATAGAAAGGTCGAGAGCTTGTTGAGACAGGCATTTGATGTTTCTGCCCTGTCAATGCAGGCGGCAGTGGCCGGGGCCTGGGTGGCGCGCGGCTTCCTCCGCTGGTCTCAGCAGTTGCAGGGGCCCCAGTCGGCGGAACAGGAGGTCGCGGTGTCCAGATTGGAGTCTGCTACCGCTTATTTGGCAGATATCCACTATGACCAATGTTCCCTCTAATTTTCTGTAGGCTGTGTGCGCATAAAATATCAGCTGTGCAGCTTTTGAAGGAAGGTCACATTTTTGTGCGCCACATAACGACACTCAGAGTTATATACTTTAAAATTTGACTACACGTCAGAATACAGTATGTATACCACATTGATTGCACTAGAAAATATTGTAGAACTTGAGAAAACCATAAATACACAACAACTTTTAAATTTTAAGACGTCTGTGTTGTTTTCTATCAGAATCAGAACCGTAGTTTTTGTGCGCTCTGTTGTAAAGTATGTGCGCTCACTTGGCAAGGTGTGTGCGCGCGCACACGCGCACAGCTTAGAGGGAACAGTGACTATGACCTCATTAGGGGGTTGGCTAACGGCATGGCGTCGGTGGTAGCGGCGCGTCGTTCTCTTTGGTTACACAATTGGGCGGCTGATGGTTCTTCTAAAGCTCGCCTTAGTAAGCTGCCGTTTAAGGGCAGGCAGTTATTTGGAGAGGACTTGGATAGGTTGGTAAAAGATCTCGGGGATTCTAAGGGGGGTCGGCTCCGGAGGATAAGCCCAAGCAGGGGAAGCCGACCTTCACCTTCCGGGGGTCTCAGCAGTCCTTTCGGAGATTTCGTGCCTCCCGCTTTGGTCAGTCCCAGCGTTCCAGATACCCGGGGCGGACAGAGTTTTCTGCGGATTTCGGGGGGCAGGTAGAGGTTTTGGCTCCTTCCAGGCGCAGGTCCCCAAAAAGTCACAATGAAGCGAGGCCGGCTCCGGTGGCGGTGATCCCTAGGGGGCAGACTACGGGATTTCTACCCTGCCTGGGCCGCTATCACATCCGATCAGTGGGTGTTAGAAGTGATACGAGAGGGATATGCGCTCGAGCTGCATCGACCGGTGCTAGATTCCTTCGTTATGTCCCCGTGCAGTGCTCCCTGGAAACGAAGAGCCGTATCAGATACACTTTCCCGGCTGCTTCGGCTCCGGGCAGTCGCCCCCATGCCGGAGGGGCAGTTAGGGTCCGGTCGATACTCCATCTACTTCGTGGTGCCGAAAAAGGAGGGCATCTTTCGGCCAATCCTGGATTTAAAGAGAGTGAATCGGTGCCTCCGGGTGTCGCATTTTCGCATGGAAACGCTGCGCTCGGTCATAGCGGCGGTCCGCGAGGGGGAATTCCTAACGTCCCTAGACCTTACGGAGGCCTATTTGCACATTCCCATTCGTCGGGAACATCAAAGATTTCTGCGGTTTGCACTGCCGATGGGCCATTTTCAGTTTCAAGCCATGCCCTTCGGCCTAGCGATGGCGCCACGGGTCTTCACGAAGATCATGGTGGTGGTAGCGGCGTTCCTGCGGAAGGAGGGTGTCCTCGTGGATCCCTATCTCGACGACTGGTTGATCCGGGCGAAGTCGAAGGAGGAGAGTCTCCGAGCGACGGCGCGGGTCGTACAGATTTTGCAGTCGTTAGGCTGGGTGGTCAATCGGGCGAAGAGCAGCCTTCTTCCCTCGCAGACCTTGGAGTATTTGGGGGCGCATTTCGAGACCAGCAACGGGAAGGTTTTTCTCCCAGTGCACAGAGCGTGGGCCTTGAGGCGGCTGGTGGAGCAGTTTCTAGCGAGACGGTCATCCTCGGCTTGGCAATACCTTCTGCTTCTCGGCACGATGGCGGCGACCATTGAGGTAGTTCTGTGGGCAAGGGCGCACATGCGGCCCCTGCAGCGAGCGCTGCTGCGTCGATGGTGTCATCAGTCCGACTCGCTAGCTCGTCAGTTAGTTTGCCCCTTGGGGGTTCGGCGCAGCCTTCGCTGGTGGTTGCGTCGGCGCTCTCTGGCGAACGGTATGCCCTTGGAGTCTCCCGTCTGGCGTCTGCTGATGACGGATGCCAGTTTGAGCGGCTGGGGGGCTCATTGCGAGGGTCAGATTGCTCAGGGCCAGTGGTCCTCGCGGGAGAGCCAGTGGTCCATCAACCGTCTGGAAATGAGAGCCGTGTGGTTGGCTCTGACTGCGTTTCAGCCTTGGCTGCAGGGAGCAGCGGTCAGGGTGCTGTCCGACAATGCCTCCACCGTAGCCTACATAAATCGCCAGGGAGGCACAGGCAGCGCGGCGTTGGAAGCGGAGGCGGATCTACTTCTAGAATGGGCAGAGTGGCATCTTCAATGTCTGTCGGCCCAGCATGTCGCGGGGGTTCACAATGTGGAGGCGGACTTTCTGAGTCGTCGCAGAGTAGACCCCGGAGAGTGGTCTCTACATCCCGAGGTATTTGCGTTGCTGGTCCGTCGTTGGGGTCTGCCGATAATGGACCTCATGGCGACCTTCGAGTCCGCGCAGGTCAAAGTCCGGTTCTTCAGCAGGCGTCGGGAACGCATGTCGGAAGGCCTCGATGCATTGGCACAAAGGTGGCCAAGGTACGGGCTGCTCTATGTCTTTCCTCCGTGGGCTCTGGTGGGTCGCCTGGTGCAGCGGATCGAGCGGCATCCGGGTCCCGTGGTTCTGATTGCCCCCGGACTGGCCTCGTCGGCCTTGGTATGCGGATCTGGTGCGGTTGAGTGTGGCCGATCCGTGGCTGCTTCCTCCTCGGCCGATCTCCTTCGGCAGGGGCCGCTGCAGATGCCTCAGGTGGCTTGATTCTCGCTTACGGCATGGCTATTGAGAGGGCGCGAATGAGAGCCAAAGGTTATTCTCCGGAGGTCATTGCTACCTTGTTGCGGGCGCGGCGTCGGTCCACGTCGCTAGCGTATGTCCGGGTCTGGCGTATTTTTGAGAGCTGGTGTGCGGATCGCGAATTGCGGCCTTTTGCGGACCTCCATTCCTCAGATCCTCTCCTTCTTGCAAGCAGGGGTGGACAAGGGCCTGGCGGCCAGTTCCTTGAGGGTACATCTTGCAGCTCTTGCGTGTTTTCGAGGCAAGGTTCAGGGCCAGCTATTGGGGTCCCATGCTGATGTGAAGTGCTTCTTGCTAGCGGTGTTGCTTATGCGTCCTCCGTGCAGGGCTTTCGTTCCCTCGTGGGACTTGAATTTGGTGTTGAGGTCTCTGGTGGCTTCGCCGTTTGAACCCTTGGCGCAAGCTTCGTTGAAGGACTTGACGTTGAAGACGGTGTTTCTGGTGGTGATCTCGTCAGCTCGCAGGATTTCGGAGTTGCAGGCTCTTTCGTGTAGGGAACCCTATCTGTCTTTCTCGGCCGACAAGATGGTATTGTGACCGGTTCCCGCGTTTTTGCCTAAGGTAGTTTCGGCGTTTCACATGAATCAAGTGGTGTCTCTCCCGTTGTTTGCCAAGGAACGCGGCAAGCACGGGGATAACTCCTTGCACGCGTTGGATGTCCGTCGAGCGCTTCACCGGTATTTGCGGGAAACAGCGTCCTTCCGTAAGTCCGATCGCTTATTTGTCGCCTTTGGCGGTCCGCACAAGGGGGAAGCGGCGTCTAAGTCTTCCATTTCCCGCTGGTTGAAAGAGGCAATTTCGTCGGCATACCTTTTACACGGCAAGGTGGTTCCTACCGGGCTTCGGGCTCACTCGACTAGGGCGCAGGCGGCGTCTTGGGCAGAAGTTAGCTTGGTGCCGGCGGTGGATATTTGTCGGGCGGCGACGTGGTCGTCCTTGCACACCTTTGCTAAGCACTATCGTCTGGATGTGCAGGCGGCGTCGGATGCGCGGTTTGGCTCTCGGGTGCTTCAGGCTGGACTAGCGAGGCCCTCCCGTTGAGATATACTGCTCTGTTACATCCTCTATGGTTCCGGGACTGGACTAGAGAGACGCTAAGGAAGAGTAAATTAGACTTACCTGCTAATTGTTGTTCCTTGCGGAACTCTAGTCCAGTCCCGGATCCCTCCCTGTCTCTCGGTTTTCGCTGCCAGCCAAGAAGATACAGTCATTATAGGAGTCTGCCAGGGTTTCTGTTCTCTATGCTTTCGGTCAGAGCTCCTCTGCTTGCAGCATGCCTTAGTTTCCTTTCGGGGCCAATTTGGAGGGTGAGCGGTGGCGCCTCTTGTTGCTTGTGTTTTGCGCAGGGGTCGCCGCGGCTGTTCTGGTCCGCCTTCCCGTAGGCGGGAGATTGTTCATAAGAAATACAAAAAAAAAAAAAAATTTCGCTAGTAGTGGGATCTTTAGGGTCAGGATCCTTTTTTCCACTGTATGGTTATATCTACTTATTTGTTGTTCTGCTTAGTATGCTTTGTCAATAGGTACTGATGTGTGGGCGGTCCTTGGGGCTGCATATAGCTGGATGATCAAAGAGATGAAGATGTTCAGTCTCCAAAGCTGCTGGTGGAGGTTCACAACTCTATGGTTCCGGGACTGGACTAGAGTTCCGCAAGGAACAACAATTAGCAGGTAAGTCTAATTTACTCTTATTTCTCACTTTATAGCTATGTTTTGTTTTCTTTTGTTGTTACCTACAATTTCTTGACTAGAAGTTCTAAATATCAAAATTAGTTCCTTATCGTTCCTCCAGTTCAGTCCTCTACCTCTGGGTTGTGCTCCTCCTCCTGCAGCTTGGAGACTGGACATGTCAAATCAATGACGACACTGGATATAGCCTGCTGACAACTCCCATAATTCCCAGTGTGTCCAGTCTCCACGCAGCAGGAGGACATAGTGAGCCTAGAGTTCTGGGCTCACTAGAGGGACAGACAAAGAACAATAGGATAGAGTAGAGTGATTTAGTTTTTAATTGGGGGGATTTTCAAGTTCCCTGTATATTTACTTTTGTTTTTTAAAGGGGTGCTGTTCCTTTAAGTGCACAGCTTTTTGTCTAGTGAGCTTTGTCTCTGGTGCCGGTTCCTGCCTGCCTTCTATCAACGGGGCCTGGGGGAGCTCAATCTCTTACAATTTCAGATCTCTCCTCCTAGACAAGACGGAGGAGAGCTCTGGGCAGGAGCGGAGGCAGTTTCCCCGACAGGGCAAGGAACGGGGAGCTGTCCTGTGGCAGCAGTGCTCTGGCGGGAAGCTCACCCGGCGTTTCCTCTCACAAACTTCGTTGCAGAGGAACCGCGGGGGTTGGAGCCCCGTCGAAGAGAGGTGAGTTTAAATTAATTGATTTTATTGTCGCAGCGCTGCTTGCTTTGAGGCAATGTAATTGGGCGGGAAATTCACCAGTTTCGGAGCTGTTTTTCTTTGGCGCCCTTTCTCTGCTAGTTAGTAGCGGTGGCCATTTTGAGCGCACGGAAGCCACATGGCACAAGCTCCTCCATGGTCCCCGGGACTCAGATTCGCTGTAGCGAGGAATCTTCCGCTTGCGGTGGTCTGAGGGGCAGCCTTGATCCTCCTTTGGCGATCCCGACGTCCCCTACCGTTTTTTGAACTTCTCTTGAGCACTGGGTTCACTTGGAAGGGCTGACAGTGAGTCTGGTGGAAAGTGGGTGCCTTCTCACTCTAAAGTCTACGCGGAGATCAGGGGGGCAAGGTTTCCTGACAGGTTAGGTTGGGTTTAGTCTCTGTGATATTGATAAGGAGCCTAAAAAAAAAAAAAAAGGAAGCCAGTTGTTCACAGTTTTAAAGGGCTGTGGTCATAATGGCGTCGCGCCTGCAGTGCATAGTCTGCGGCACGCACAGGGGCACCGTGGCAGAGTCTGGCATTTGCAGGGGCTGTGCCGCGGTGTCCACTGATGTGGAGCAACAGATGGAAGCGAAGGCTAGCCCGGAGTTGCCACCTGATGAGGAGAAACTGGGGGCCTCTTCCTCACGAAATGAACAGGAGACCAGCGAGGGTCTTTCGGCGGTGGAACCAGCTTTGGGGACTGTCCCACAAGTGGAGGACTTTTGCCCGGATTTCGTTTTGCTCATGCATCAAGCCTTCTGCTTGCGGCGGGAGGGTAAGATGCTGGATCCCACATCTCTTACCACTTTTTCTCAGCAGCCTAGTCTGGTGGCTAAAGAAACGCCTTCCTCTAGACCTTCCAAGAGGCCGCGGCCACGGGACCTGTCATCGTCCGACTTTGACGGTAATGTCTCAGACGAGGCCGACCCTGATCTGGAGGTGGACGCAGCTGGCCTGGAAGAGGGAGAGATTCCGGAGCCTGAGGACCAGGCGAGGATTGTTCGGGTGTTTAGAAAAGAAGAGCTTTCAGCCCTTATCTCGGAGTCTCTTCAGACGCTGAATTTAGCGGCGGCACCGGCAGATGAAGAGGAAGGTGTGGAGGACCCTGTCATCCAAGCGGTGCGCCAGGCGCAGATAGTGTTTCCCGTCCACTGTATGGTGGACAAGATGATTCAGGATAAGGATAAAGAACGTTTTCGTTCTCCCCGCATTGACGCGGCGGTGTCAGCGGTCACCAAGAAGACCACTATCCCGGTTGAAGGCAGCGCGGCATTAAAGGATTCGCAGGATAGGAAAATGGACAGTTTGTTAAAGCAATCGTTCGAGGCGGATGCTTTGTCCCTGCAAGCTACCAGTTGCGGGGCCTGGGTGGCTAGGGCATGCCTAAGATGGTCTCAGCGCTTGCGGCAGTCCGCTCAGTTGGACCCTGAAGGGGCGACGGAGCTAGATAGGTTGGAGACCGGTACTGCCTACCTAGCAGACGTGCATTATAACCTGATTCGAGCGCTAGCTAACAGCATGGCATCTCTGGTGGCCGTGCGACGGTCCCTCTGGTTGAGAAATTGGGCGGCCTATGGTGCGTCCAAGTCACGCCTCAGTAAGCTTCCGTTTAAGGGTAAATTGCTGTTTGGGGACGATGTCAATAAATTGGTAAAGGAGTTAGGGGAGTCTAAAGGAGGTAGGCTCCGCGAGGATAAACCGAAGGCAGGGAGGTCTTCACCAACATTTCAGTGGTCGTATAGAGATAGTAGAAGATTCCGAGGCTCCCGGCTGGGCAGCTTCCAGAGGGGCAAGTTTGCGCCCAGAGCCCAGGGATTTTGCGGGGTCCGGGGAGCAGGTAGAGGTTTCTCGACTCCCCCCGGCCAGTCCTTCTGCAAATCACAATGAAGGTTGGGGGGTCCCTACGGAAAGACACCCTATTGGCGGGAGGCGCGCTGGGTTTCTTTCTGCCTGGACCCTGATAACCTCCGACCAATGGGTCTTGAAAATTATTTGAGACGGCTACGCTCTGGAATTGGCAAGGCCCATCCAGGATTCCTTTGTGATGTCCCCTTGCAGGAATCCGCAGAAGGCCCTGGCGATCCGCAGCAGCCTCGTCCGGCTCGAGCACTTGGGGGCGGTCGTTCCAGTCCCTCTCTCAGATTACGGTTTGGGTCGATACTCGATCTATTTCTTCATGCCAAAGAAGGCGGTTCTCTGCGCCCTATCTTAGATCTCAAAGGGGTAAATCGGTGTTTGCGGGTCTCGCACTTCCGGATGGAAACCCTGAGATCAGTTATAGTAGCAGTTCGAAAAGGGGAGTATCTCACGTTCCTAGATCTCACGGAGGCGTATCTGCATATACCGATCAGGGCGGCTCATCAGAAGTACCTGCGATTCGCCCTTCCGTGGGGCCATTATCAATTCCAAGCATTGCCATTCGGACTCGCAACGGCGCCGCGTATCTTCACCAAGGTGATGGTGGTGGTGGCAGCGGCGTTGAGGAAAGAGGGAGTGTTGGTTCATCCCTACCTAGACGATTGGCTCATACAGGCAAAATCAGAAGCCGAAAGTATTCGGGCTACAGCCAAGGTGGTAAGATTTCTAGAGAGTCTCGGCTGGGTGATCAACCTAGCCAAAAGTTGCTTGGTACCTTCGCAGGATCTCGAGTACCTGGGGGTGCGGTTCGACACTCAGAAGGGTCTCGTGTTCCTGCCGCAGCACCGTATGAGAGGCCTTCAGGTCCTGGTCCGCGGGTTCTGCGTAGCTCCAGCCCCGACGGCGTGGGAATACCTTCTGGTGTTAGGTACAATGGCGGCGACCCTAGAGGCCATTCCCTGGACCAGGTTTCATATGCGGCCTCTCCAACGGGCTCTCCTTCAGCGATGGTCTCATCAGAACGACTCATTGAACAAACGTCTCCCTTGTCCAGACCCGGTCAGGCTCTCCCTGCGGTGGTGGCTTCAATCCGAGTCCCGGCAGGCGGGAATGCCGCTGGAACAGCCGGTATGGCTCCTGCTCTTGACGGATGCGAGCCTGGCGGGATGGGGAGCCCACTGCGGAGATCGCTTTGCACAGGGTGCTTGGTCGCAGCAGGAGAGCAGCTGGTCAATCAATCGGCTGGAGTTGAAAGCGGTGAGACTAGCTCTGCAGTCCTTCGAATCAACGGTGACAGGTCGAGCGGTGAGAGTACTTTATCGGACAATTCCTTTTTTATCGGACAATTCCTTAACAGTGGCCTACATCAATCGACAGGGTGGTACCGGCAGTGCAGCCATGAAAGAGGAGGCAGAGCGGCTGTTCGCCTGGGTGGAGTCCCGCCTTCCGGCTCTGTCGGCGGCGCACATTGCCGGAAAGGAAAACGTGACAGCGGATTTTCTCAGCAGAGTGCAAGTGGGTGCCGGAGAATGGGGGCTGAATCCGAAGATCTTTGCATTAATAGTACGCAAGTGGGGTCATCCAATCATGGACCTCATGGCAACCTTTCAATCAGCCAAGGCGAGTCGGTTTTACAGCAGACGGTGAGAAAGAATGTCGGAGGGTCTTGATGCTCTGATGCAGCTGTGGCCAGCGGCCGGGCTGCTCTACGTCTTTCCCCCGTGGGCTCTCATAGGTCGCGTGGTTCAGCGAATCGGAGCTTATCATGGCAGGGTACTTTTGGTCGCCCCGGACTGGCCGAGACGGTCGTGGTATGCCGACCTCGTCAGACTGCTGTTCGGGGAGCCGTGGCGGTTGCCATTTTCAGGGGATCTTCTCATTCAAGGCCCTCTTCGCATGCCTTAGGTGAATCTATTGTCGCTTATGGTTTGGCCATTGAAAGGCGCCGGCTGAAGAGAATGGGTTACTCCGCACCGGTGGTGGCGCCGCTGCTGCGGGTAAGAAAAAGGTTGACCTTGCTGGCTTACGTCCGAGTCTGGCGTATTTTTGAAGATAGATGTTCCCGGAAGCAGATCCGTGCGGCCACAGCCTCAGTTCCTGTCATGTTGAGTTTCCTACAGGATGGTTTTGACATGGGTCTGGCAGCCAGTTCTTTGAGAGTGCACTTGCGGCGCTGTCCTGCTATAGGGGTAAGATACAGGGTAGTGCCTTGGGGTCCCATCCAGAGGTTCTGAGTTTTTTGAAGGCCGTGTCCAGGATCAGACTGGCGCGTCGAGTCGTCGTTCCACCGTGGGACTTTAATGTGGTTTTAGGGGCCTTAGTGAAAAGGTCCTTCGAGCCCCTTCGCTAGGCAACGGTAAAGGATTTAACGTTAAAGACGGTGTTTTTGGTGGCCATTTGTTCGGCAAGACGAATCTCGGAGATGCAAACGTTATCGTGTAGAGAACCTTTCCTTCAGTTCTTTAACGATAAAGTGGTTTTGAGGCTGGTGCCATTCTTTCTTCCTAAGGTCGTATCTCCCTTTCACCTGAATCAAATGGTGTCGCTTCCAGTGCTAGATGCTAACGAGGCCTCGTCTTTGGATCACGCGTTGCGTTTTTTGGATGTTAAGCGTGCATTGCTTCAGTATTTGAAAGTCTCTGAATCCTTTCGTAAGACGGATCAACACTCTGTGCTGTTCGGGGGGCCTCGCAAAGGCGAGGCAGCAGCGAAAGCATCCATCTCCCGATGGATCAAGGAGACAATCGCTTCGGCGTATTTGTTGCGAGGGCGGTTGGTGCCGGCAGGATTGCGGGCACACTCTACCAGAGCACAGGCCGCGTCTTGGGCGGAGCACAGCTTGGTTCTGCCAGGGGACATCTGTAGGGCGGCGACTTGGTCGTCGCTTCATACTTTCAGTAAGCACTATCGGTTGGATGTGCTGGCGGCGAGAGACGCTTCTTTTGGTTCGGCAGTTTTGCGAGCCGGATTTGGGGGTTCCTCCCTATGAACACTGCTCTGTTACATCCCAGAGGTAGAGGACTGAACTGGAGGAACGATAAGGAAATGATAATTACACTTACCTGGTAATTGTAGTTCCTTTAGTGACGACAGTTCAGTCCTCAATCCCGCCCAGGGTACTGTCATGTTCAGTAGATCCTATATGCTAGGGTCGATGCGATTACAGGTAGGTGTAAAAATTTTTAGGAAATACTGTCTTTCCTCAGTTCTGTTTCTTTCTTCCTTGTCTCTGCAGAAGGCATAGGGAAACGGTACGGGACAAAGTTTACTGTTTTGAATTTTGTGGTTTAGTAACTGTTGGTTTGGAATGATAGCTACTTGTTTTTTGCTCTGTTGAGTTTGCTTTGTCAATAATTCACTGTGGATTATGGGCGTTGTCAGCAGGCTATATCCAGTGTCGTCATTGATTTGACATGTCCAGTCTCCAAGCTGCAGGAGGAGGAGCACAACCCAGAGGTAGAGGACTGAACTGTCGTCACTAAAGGAACTACAACTACCAGGTAAGTGTAATTATCATTTTCTGAGTTTGAAATTTGTGAGGACTGTTTTAACATACAATTGAGTCTGCTTTAAAAAAAGAAAAATATTCCTATTTTTCTGCAGGACCAAGCAGGAAGTCAGCCCTCACATATGGGTGTCATCGGCGCCGATGAAGCCCCCGCGGAGCATTTCCCCAGCTTTCTATGAAAGCCTTTGGGAATGCAGGCACGCATGCGCGGTTCCCTTCCCTCCTAAAGGTACCATCTTACCTCAGTCTCTTTTTTTCCGTGAAGCCCACCGGACGTGTGTCCAGTTTTCCCGGTTAAAATTAGATTTTTCAGCGATTTTTTGCTATTTTTTTCTCCCGGTTCGACGCCGGTTCCCCTCCCGCCAGGTTCGGTACACCGGTATCGAGCCCGATTCTTCTTTTTTTCGGTTTTTGCCCTTCGTGGCTGGCGTTCGCGCCCTTTTTTCCATTTTTCCCTGGAAGGCCGGTCCTTTGACCTCGCGGGGACTCTTTTTTCCCCGATGGCTTCCAGCGGTTTTAAGAAGTGTGATCGGTGTAGGAAACTAATGTCTCTCACCAACACACACGACTGCTGCCTTCGGTGCCTCGGCCCCGACCACGATCCTAAGTCGTGCGGGTCCTGTGGAAAGATGTCTTCCAAGGCACTACGAAGTCGCCAGCAGCAAAAGGAAAGGCTTTTCTCGGACTCAGCCTCTGGCCGGGCCCAGACCTCGTCTGAGGCCTCGACATCTCGGGATTCCGATCCCGAGCGCCATCGAAGCTCCTCGGACAGGGGGTCCCCCGACTGGGAACGCAAGAGGAAGAAACGGCTCGCGAGGGCGTCATCGGAGGAGGTCCCTGGCTCCTCGAGGGCCAGGTCTAAGACCCCCGACCGTCACCCCGGGCCCGTGGAACCGGAGAAGCCTGCCAAAGTTCCTCATGTGGAGCCGGAGTCTGCTGGACACGTAAGCCCCGTAGTCCTCATGGACTCTCCTCCCAGGGAGCCGACGTCGGGCCCGGCGCTGCCGGGGCCCGAGTCGGTGGCTGCTGCGTCTCCCAAGCTGGGTCTCAGGATGACAGCCTTGGAGAGCAGATTGTCTGCCTTCATGGAGCAGCAGCAGGCACTGATGGCCAGCCTGTCTGGCGCATCTGCCCCGACCACCGGGACATCGACGTCGAAGTCGACCCCGGAGACCGAGCCGATACTCGAGTCCATCGTGGCTCGGAGTCGACCTCGGTTGCGGTCTCCCTCGACCTCCCGTTCGGGACCGAGGGCGTCGACGCCGGTGCTTCCGGCGTCGGGGCGGGTGCTCCAGGGGGCTTGGGAGACGGAGGACGAGGAGTCTCCTGATACCTTCAAGACTCTGTGCGTCCCTTCGGACACACCGCAGTCTGAGCCCCGGAGTAGGTCCCCCACGGAGGACACCCGGTTCTCGGAGTTCGTCCGGGATATGGCCACTGCCTTGGCTATTCCAGCGGACCCCAAGGAAGAGCCTCGAGCTGAAGAGCTCGAGGCGCTACAGTATGACTCTCCTCCGAAGGAGGCCTTTACTGTCCCTTTTCCTCCGATGCTGGAACGGCTCCTCTTCCTTATGTGGGAGGCACCAGCCTCGGCGCCGGTTCTTAGCAAGCAAGTCGATTCGATCTGACTCTGGAAGAGCCCTGGATTTCAGAAGGCACAGCTACCACACCATTCCATGGTTGTGGAATCGGCCATGCATCGTCTGAAGAGCCAGAAGATGCACTCCGCGGTGCCTCCTGGCAGGGAGGCCCGAAACCTCGATGGCGTCGGTAGAAAGTGCTTCCAGGGCTCGATGCTTGCTTGCCGTGTCCAGTCCTACCAGCTGTACATGGGCATGTACTTGTGGGATCTGGCCAAGGAGTTGACCGGGTTCTCTGCTGGTCTCTCCGGGGAACCCTTGCAGAGATTTAAGTCCTTGTCCTCGGGGATTCGGGACTGCTCAAAGTTCATGTCCCGCGCCGCCTACGATGGCTTCGAGGCTTCGGCCCGAGTTGCGCAGCCGGCATCGCGGCTCGACGCCAGGCATGGCTGCAGTCATCGGACCTCGAGCCATGGGTTCAGGACAAGTTGGTCGATGTCCCTTGCCGAGGTGAAAACCTTTTAGGCAAACCCATGACCGAGAAGGCCGCTCAGCTCGAGACCGAGCACCTCACACGGACAAGCTGTCGAGGAAGACCTCTGCCCCTTCTCATAAAAAGAAGGGCTCAGGTAAAAAGCCCTTTTACCCGAGGAAGGGCACTGCCTACAAACAGTACCCGCAATATCAGGCTGCCCAAGTTGCCCCCCAGGGTCAGCAAGCCAAGGGCCAGGGTAATGGGCCCCGTAGGCAGAGGACCCCCAAGCCTCAAGCCCCTGCTACTACTCAGCAGGGTGGGGGCTTTTGACTCCTTGAGCGTAGCCTCTCCTCCACTGCTCTCCCAACCCTGCACAGGAGGTCGTCTCGCCCTCTTTGCCCACCAGTGGCCCCTTATCACCGGGGTCAGTTGGGTGCTGGAGATAGTCCACAAAGGCTATGCCCTCCATTTTCACCAACTGCCTCCTCCATACGTTCCAGGGGAGCCTCCCAGGCCTCCCCTGCACACAGACCTTCTCCTTCAGGAGCTTTAGGGTCTGTTGGTGGACAGGGCGGTGGAGCCTGTGCCTCCCCACTTGCAAGGTCACGGATTCTACTCCAGGTATTTCCTGGTGCCCAAAAGAACCGGTGGCCTTCGACCCATTCTGGACCTGAGGAATCTCAACAAGTTCCTAGTGAAGGAAAAGTTCAAGATGCTTACTCTTGGAACCCTTCTGCCCTACCTCCAGCAGGGGGATTGGCTATGCTCCTTAGATCTAAAGGATGCGTACACTCACATCCTCATTCATCCAGACCACAGAAAGTACCTCTGGTTCATTGTGGGAGGAAACCATTATCAGTATAGAGTGCTGCCTTTCGGCCTCACCTCCGCCCCCATAGTCTTTACAAAGTGCTTAGCGGTGGTGGCGGCCTACCTGAGAAATCAGGGAATCTTTGTCTTCCCCTATCTAGACAACTGGCTCATCAGGGGTCAGACATGTCAGGAGGCCAATCAAGCCACCCTCAGGACTATTGCTCTTCTACAACGCCTGGGGTTTGTCATAAACTTCGCAAAGTCCACTTTGCTCCCCTCCCAGAACTTGGAGTTCATAGGGGCAAGGTTGGACTCTCTCCTGGCAAAGGCATTCTTGCCAGAAGACAGAGCCCAAAGGTTGATGGCCTTGGCAAATCAGTTTCTCTGCAGGTCCCTGGTCTCCGCCAGACTCTGCCTGAGGCTTCTAGGCCACATGGCTTCGACAGTGCATGTGACCCCCAATGCCAGGCTCCATATGAGGCCTGCACAGTGGTGTCTTTGAGCTCAGTGGTCACAGGCCACAGGCAGCCTCTGCGACAGAATAAGGGTGTCCAGACCATTTCTGCACTCCCTCAGCTGGTGGCTACACCCACCCAATCTGCTGAAAGGGGTGCCTTTTCAGATTCCAGGGTACACAGTAGTGCTAACAACAGATGCCTCCCTGCAAGGCTGGGGAGCTCATTGTCTGGGCAAGTGCACCCAGGGCCTCTGGTCTCCCTGGGAAGCTGCACAGCAGATCAGTCTCCTCGAACTCAGAGCTATTCGATTAGCACTCAAAGCTTTCACTCCTACTCTGACTCACCAGTCTGTCCTGATCCAGACAGACAACCAAGTTGCCATGTTTTATGTGAACAAACAGGGCGGAACCGGGTCCAGGATCCTTTGTCGGGAGGCCCAGGATCTTTGTTCTTCTGCCCTCAAGCACAACATGCTCCTAAAGGCTGTGTACCTTCCAGGCCAGGACAACTACCTGGCAGACAGATTAAGCAGAATACTGCAGCCCCACGAGTGGCAGCTGCATCCTTCAGTAGTTCAGAAGATCTTCCTAAAATGGGGTCTCCCTTTGATAGATCTCTTTGCCAGCCCAATGAACAAGCAACTGCCAAAGTTCTGCTCCAGGCAACCGCATCCTCTATGGATAGCAGCGGATGCTTTTCTGATATCCTGGTCTCAGGGCCTCCTGTATGCGTTTCCTCCCACGCCCTTGGTGGCCCGAACTCTCTTCAAGATTCTTCAGGACAAGGCCTCGGTCTTTGCTGGTGGCTCCCAGATGGCTGAGACAGCCTTGGTTTCCTCTTCTGCTTCAACTGGCGGTGGATCCTCCACTACCTCTGGGGTTGCAACCCGACCTTCTCTCACAGGAGCAGGGTTCCCTTTTGCACCCCAATCTCAAAGCTCTCAATTTGATGGCCTGGAGGCTGCAAGGGTAGTTTTGGCTCCCTGGGGCCTACCTCAGGATGTTGAGGAGGTTGTCCTAGCCTCTAGGAAACAGTCCACTAGGAAAACCTATGCTCTCAAATGGAAAAGGTTTTCTGTGTGGTGTCAGCTACGTACAGAGGACCCTTTCTCTTGTACTGTGCCAGTAGTGCTTCAGTACCTACTGCACTTATCAAATCAGGGACTTAAGTCCAATTCTGTTCGGGTACACCTCTCAGCTCTAACAGCTCACCACTCTCTGGTGGAGGGACATTCTCTGTCTGGTCACCCCTTGGTGTCCTGCTTTCTCAGGGGCTTGCTTTTGCTCAAGCCTCCCATTCATCCTCCTGCCCCTGAGTGGGAGCTGAATGTGGTCTTGCAGCAGCTGACTCGCCCACCTTTTGAGCCGATGGCTACTTGTCCACTACACTTCCTCTCCTGGAAGACACTCTTCCTGATAGCCCTTACCTCGGCTAGGCGAGTAAGTGGGCTTCAGGCCCTGGTCTGTGATAGGCCTTACACCAGGATTTATAGGAACAGGGTAGTCCTCAGGACTCATCCAAAGTTCCTCCCAAAGGTTGTCTCCTCTTTCCACCTCAATCAGGAGGTGGTCCTTCCAACCTTCTTTCCTAGGCCTCATGCAAGCCAGGCTGAAGCAGTTCTGCATACCCTGGACTGTAGGAGGCCCTTATCCTTCTACCTTGACCGTACGCAAGGGCATAGAAGGGCTACTCAGCTCTTTGTATCCTTTGACCCCAATAAGTTGGGGTTGGCTGTGTCCAAGGGTACCTTGTCCATCTGGATGGCTGACTGTATCACCTGGGCTTACAAGGCGGCTGACCTTCCTTTGCAGGGTAGGGTCACGGCCCATCGTGTCAGGGCAATGGCTGCCTCAGTGGCTCATCTCCGCTCTGTGCCCTTGGTAGACATCTGCAGGGCTGCAACTTGGTCTTCAAACCAGACTTTTGCAGCCCATTACTGCCTGGAGAGGGAGTCCCGTAGGGACAGTGCTTTTGGCCTGACAGTATTCCGGAATCTCTTTGAGGTTTAGGCAACTCCTGCCCTCTGTTGGGCTACCGGTGGAGGTTGTGTCCTTGAAAAGCCTTTCTTTGCTGCTGAGACTAGAGGGAGTTCTCTTGTTCAGCCTGGGTTCCTCGGTAGCCCAGAGCTTGGGAGTCCACCCATATGTGAGGACTGACTTCCTGCTTGGTCCTGGAGAAAGAGTAGTTACTCACCTGTAACAGGTGTTCTCCAGGAGCAGCAGGAATCAGTCCTCACAACCCTCCCTCCTCCCCTTGGAGTTGCAGTTGTACATAGTTTATTTTTCATTTTTGTGTGCTGTTCTTAGCTATGTCAATTGACTGAGGTAAGATGGCACATTTAGGCGGGAAGGGAACCGCGCATGCATGCCTGCATTCCCAAAGGCTTTCATAGAAAGCTGGGGAAATGCTCCGCTGGGGCTTCATCGGCACCGATGACACCCATATGTGAGGACTGATTCCTGCTGCTCCTGGAGAACACCTGTTACAGGTGAGTAACTACTCTTTACGTGCATCTCCGTTTATGTCTGCCTAGATAATCATCCATTACTCCTAAAGCTATAATTATTAGGATTAGTCCCATAAACACAAAGAACTTGATCATCAAGGGTATTCTTCAGTTTCATGCCCTGGGGAAAATCTTGGATAAATAAGAAAAAAATAAAGCAAAAATGGTTTCAGATTGCCCAACTGGTGCTTGAAATGATAATTGTTAAAGAATTGATCTATAGGTGCGTGTTCTATGTTTCAATTTTTATCTGCAGGAATCCCAATCAGAACGACACTAGACAACTCCACCACAGTGCAGTATGCGGGTCTTCTCCATCAGCTGTCAATGAAAGCCAGAAGCACAGTGAGAGATATTGATCCTCAGAATGATCTCACTTTTCTCCGAATTAGATCAAAGAAACATGAAATAATGGTGGCCCCAGGTAATAAATGCTACCTTTATTAAATTAAATTTAAAATTTAAATGGAGTATCCTTAAAAGGGGACTGTCTTGACAGCATTTATGTCCTTCATTTATTTGCCATAGCGGTATAGAACTGGTGTAAAATTTCACACATTGCCCCATGAAACAGTTTCTCCTGTGTTGTAGAAGCGTAATCCTCTTGATTCTATGTTGTCTTGATGTCTTCAAACTAAAGGCAGTATAGCAGGTAAATAAATATACTAAACTAAAGCATTAAAGCTGAGTGAGTTTGTTTCCTTTTCGGCCCTCCGGTCCAGTCCCGGAACCTCTGGGTTTAGCACCTCTTCCAGCAGCTTTGGAGACTGAGCACGTCATCTCTTTTGATGGCACTGGTATAAGTAGGCAAGGACCGCCTCTCCACTCCAGTAGTCTCAGTCTCCAAGCAGTGGCAGAGGTGGTGAGCCTGTAAGGGCTCACTGGGCAACAACTGAGGAGAGTTTAGGTGGAGTTGTGAAGTTAAGGGGTTGAGTGGTATTAGAAGGGCTGATTTGCCTCCTTCTTCCCTCCCCTCCCCTCTCTCTCCCTTCGGACTGGTTGTGTGATTTTTCCAGTCAGTCTCAACCCTTCCCCCCCCTTCCCTCCTTACTACCTTTATTTCGCCAGTGGGGAGTGCACCGGAGAGATTAGCTTCCCTGCTCCTGATCCTGTGTGTACGGGTGAGGAGCAGGTGGAAGGCAAGGCAGACGTGGGACCGGTCAGGTTTGAGCGTCCAGAGCATCTCAGCACCGCGACAGCGCCTCTCCTCTCCCTGTGCTGAAGCCATGTTTAAGGCTGAGCACGGGAGTTGGATTGAGGTGGCAGTCTTCGCAGAGAGGATTTAGAAGCGGCACGGTAAGATCCGGCACTCTTCTTTGGGCTCAGGAGACTTGTTGGATGTTCAGGGGCAACGGAGCTCCATGTGCTGCAGTCACGGCGGGCAGGCCGGAGTTGTGAGAAACAGGCCGCGCCACGTGGTGTTTGCGCAGGAAGCGCTGACGGCGGTTAGTTCATCAGGGAAGTTGATGGGCCTTCCGTGGGTTTTTAGCGATTGCCCGAGAGTTTAGGGGCCCCGTTTAGGTGGGGGGGGGGGGCGCCTAGTTTAGATTCGGGCAGCATTTTTGGTAGTTTATAAAAAAATCAATTATTTTTCTTTAAGGCACTGCTATACACAGTTTTTAAAGTCATTGCTGTTTGATTGTTTCGTGTGTTTTCTGCTGGGAGGCTTAGCCACTGGGCTAGGATGCCGTCTAGGCCACAGTGCTTAGTCTGTGGCACTAGACGAGGGACAGTTTCTGACACGGGAGTGTGCAGAGGCTGCACGCAGGAGGCTGCTTTAGTGGAGCATGCACTGGAAGAGGGGGTGGAAGGACAGAAGATTGTCCCTCAGGGTCAGCCAGAGGCCCTAGCCCCTGCTTTATCTCTTCCGGAGCTGATAGCTGGGCCTTCCACGGCACCAGGGTCGGCGCCTCTACCAGTACAGGGTCAGGCAGTTGGGCCTTCCATGGTCCCTTCGGATTTCTTTCTCTTACTTCATCAAGCTTTCTCGTTGCTACAGCCGGGGGCGGTAGCCTCTCCCGCCAGGGATCAGGGAGGTAAACATCTAGGATCCCCAATTACAATGGCAGTTCCTTATCGTTCCTCCAGTTCAGTCCTCTACCTCTGGGTTGTCAACCTCCTCCTGCAGCTTGGAGACTGGCTTGTCAGAATCCTGACATCATTGGATATAGCCTGCCGAATACTCCCATCAGCCCCAGTGTGACCATTCTCCATGCAGCAGGAGGATGTCGTGAGCCTAGGCTAGGGCTCACTAGAGGAACGGATAAGGAGCCTAAAAGATAGTGTAGATTAGTTTCTTGGGGGTTAATTTGTTTTATGTGTTTTGAAGAAATTGGTTTTGGCGCTACTGTGCCTTTAAAAAAAAAAGAGGAAGCGGGTCTTTCTACACTGCTCCCTGCTTAGCTGTATACTAATGTTTAGTCTAACCCAATTCCTTTCCGGGGGATCTCTCCTCCCAGACCTTTCGGGGGAGAGCTCCTTGGCGGTCAACTTCGCTCGGTCGGCCCCGAGGAGCTGGCGGAAGCGACGCAGCGGGGGACCGATTGGAGGACAGTGAAGATTGTAAGTAATTCTGCCGGCGGTACTCCTTGCCTTGTCGGGGTGCCGGGCGGCATGGGGAAGACAGCTCCGGGATGTTCAGACTTGCCCGGTAGGCAGAAAACCGGTGACAGTCTCTCCCGTCGGTGGCATTTAAGGGCTCTGTAGCAGCGTTCGTTTTGGCACCCTTTTTTTCTTTCTTCCCCTGTGTTAGCGGTGGCCATTTTGAGCGGCGCGAGGGAGCCGCGTGGCTGCCACTTTGCATGAGAACATAGGAGAAATTAGAGCAGAAGAGTTATTTTGCAATAACGCTTAGCTTGTTCCCTTCATTTTGAACAGTCTTATTTCTTTTTTTTGTTTGGTTAGTTTTGTTTTGGAAGAGTAGCCTAATGGTTAGAGCAACTGCCTAGAACCCAGAAGATCAAGGGTTCAAGTCTCACTGGCACTCCTTGTGACCTTGGGCAAGTCACTTTACCCTCCATTGCCTCGGAAGAAAAGGCTGGCAATCTACTTCCGGTGATACATTGCCAAGAAAACCCAGAGGTAGCTGGGTCGCTAGGAGTCAACACTAACTTGATAGCACTAAAAAAAAAAAAAAGTTTTGTTTAGATAATTTGGTTTCTTTTTCGGGGTTCTGGGCGGGCAGTAAATCCCTTGGGGGGGGGGTATTTTCTTCCGCTTCAGAAGTCAGGTCAGGGACTTAAAATAGATTACCCCTGACAAAGCAGTTAAGCTTCAAAGTTCTAGTCCTTACATTTGTGTAAAAACAAACAAACCCTAAATTAGTACCCCGAACAGTATACATAATATACTATCAGGCTCATGGCAGCACGGCCACAGTGTGTGGTTTGCGGCACCAGGAGAGGAACGGTTGCCGATTCAGGCATTTGCCGCGGCTGCGCGGCGCTATCTTCCACTGTGGAGCTACAGATGGATGCGAAAGAGCTCCCGGAGGCACAGGTGGCGTCGGGGGGAAAATTGCCTGAATCAGTGCAACTGACCGTGCAGGAGTCCCCCCTGGAGGACACGGCAGGTTCGTCTGGGACTCTGTCGATCCCGGGGTCGACAGATCTCGGAGACATTTACCCTGATTTTATTTTAATGATGCACCGGGCCTTTTGCTTACGGCGGCAGGGCAAGTTGCCCAGAGCGTTGCCGCTTCCTTCCCTGCCTCAGCGGACAGACGTAGCTGAGGGGGGAGGGAGCGGGACCGTCAGCACCCAAGAGAGCAAGGACTCGGGCGCTCTCTTCCACGGAGGGCGATTTGCCAGACCTAGAGGACTCCGAATGGGGGCATGAGGAAGGGTTGGAGGATCTGGAGGAAGGAGAGATCCCAGAACCCGAGGATCAGGCTAAGATCATAAGGGTCTTCTGTAGGGAGGAGCTGGCGGCATTGATTACTGAATCTATGCAGATGTTGAATCTCGCTACTCAGCCCATTAGTGAAGAAGAGGTCGAGGACCTGGTTATTCAAGCTGTAAGGCAATCACAGGTGGTGTTTCCGGTTCATCGAGTAGTTGACAGAATGATCCAGGAGGAGTGGGATCAGCCGGAAGCGGGCCTGAGTGGAATACGGACTATGAATAAGCTTTATCCCTTAGCCGACAAAGATAAGGAGAGGTTCCGCTCGCCTCGGGTAGATGCGGCGGTTGCGGCAGAAGACCACTATTCCGGTGGAAGGCAGCACGGATTTGAAGGATGCGCAGGACCGTAAGGTCAACAGTCTGCTAAAACAGGTGTTTGAAGCGGATGCGCTGTCATTGCAGGCATCTATTTGCGGGGCTTGGGTGGCACGAGCGTGTTTGCGCTGGGTTCAGCGACTACATCTTTCGTCCCACCTGGACCAAGAGGAGCTCAAGGAGCTAGACCGCCTGGAGTCTGGAACAGCGTATCTAGCGGATGTCCATTATGACTTGATCAGAGCTCTTGCAAATAGCACGGCTTTGGTAGTGGCGGCCCGCAGGTCAGCGTGGTTGCGCAATTGGACAGCGGACAGTTCCTCCAAGTCCCGGCTCAGTAAATTGCCCTTTAAAGGTAGATTGCTATTTGGCGAAGATCTGGATAAATTAGTGAAGGATCTCGGAGAATCCAAGACTGGTAGGCTCCCGGAGGACAAGACGAAACAGGGTAGGCCCGGACTGGGCATCCGGAGCCAGTTTGGGGATTTCCGGAGATTTCGCACATCTCATTTCGGTGGATCCATCAGAGGACGTTTTACTTCGCGGGGCCAGGGATTTTGAGGTTTCCGAGGAGCGAATAGAGGTTTCTCCTCAAATCCCGCTTCAGCGGCACGAAAGCCACAATGAGATGAGGCAGGTCCCGGCAGGAGGCTCTCCGATAGGCGGGAGGCTCCGGGAGTTCCTTCCTGCCTGGGCCCACATTACGTCCGATCAGTGGGTGTTATAGATAGTTCGTCAGGGTTACGCGCTGGAGTTGGCGCGTCCTGTGAGGGATTCTTTCGTCATGTCGCCCTGCAGGGGGCAAGAGAAAACCTTGGTGATTCGCAGTACATTGCAACGGCTCCTACAATTAGGGGCTGTTGTAGAGGTACCGGAGGCAGAGTACGGCGTGGGTCGGTACTCCGTTTATTTCATGGTGCCAAAGAAGGGCGGAGCCTTGCGGCCCATTTTAGATTTGAAGGGCGTAAATCGTTGTCTTCGGGTGTCACATTTCAGGATGGAAACCTTGCGATCCTTGTGGCAGTGCGGCAAGGAGAGTTCTTGACATCCCTCAATCTCACGGAGGCGTACTTGCACATTCCCATCCGATCAGCGCATCAAATGTTTCTGAGGTTTGCCTTCCCTTGGGGGCACTATCAGTTCCAAGCGTTGCCCTTTGGTCTGGCAACAGCCCCGCGAATGTTCACCAAGGTCATGGTGGTGGTGGCTGCGGCGGCGCTGAGCAAGGAAGGAATCTTAGTGCATCCATACCTAGATGATTGGTTAATTCGGGCCAAGTCCGAGGCAGAGAGCATCCATGTAACAAACAGAGTGGTAAAATTTCTTCAGAGTCTGGGTTGGGTAGTCAATCCAGCCAAAAGCTGGTTGACACCGTCTCAGAACCTAGAGTATCTGGGGGTATGGTTCGACACGAGAAGCGGAAAGGTGTTTTTACGGAGAGGAGAGCCCAGGTGCTCAGACGTTTAGTTCATGAGTTCAGAGCCACGCCTGCACCATCGGCATGGTCGTATCTTCGACTGCTGGGGACCATGGCGGCGACGCTGGAAGCAGTACCTTGGGCCAAGGTACATATGAGGCCGCTGCAGAGGTCTCTCCTTCGCCGTTGGTCGCATCAGAAGGATCCTTTGAGCAAACGGCTGCCGTGCCCCTTCAAAGTCAGACAGTCTCTTCAGTGGTGGTTGCTGCCGGTGTCCTTGGCAGCCGGGATGCCGCTGGAGCAGCCGGATTGGCTTCCATTGTTAACGGACGCCAGTCTCGGGGGCTGGGGAGCCCACTGCGAGAGCAGGTTTGTGCAGGGGACTTGGTCTCCTCTGGAGAGCTCGTGGCCAATCAATTGTCTAGAGCTCCGAACGGTCTTCCGGGCACTTCAGGCGTTCGAGACATCAATCACCAGGGCGGCACGAGGAGTGCAGCCATGGAAGAAGAGGCGGACATGTTGTTTGCTTGGGTAGAGATTCGCTTGTTGGCGATTTCGGCGGCTCACATCGCCAGAAAGGACAACGTGATGGCCGATTTTCTAAGCAGGGTCCGAGTGGATGCGGGGGAGTGGGAGCTGCATCCGAACGTCTTTGCACAGATAGTTTGCTGTTGGGGGAGCCCAATAATGGACTTAATGGTGACCTTTCAGTCGGCAAAAGTCAGTTGGTTCTTCAGCATAAAGCAGGAAAGAATGTCGGAGGGCATAGACGTGCTGTTGCATCAGTGGCCAGCCCCAGGCCTTCTGTATGTCTTTCCTCCATGGGCTATGATCGGCCGCGTGGTTCAGCGGATAGGAGCGCATCCGGGAAAGGTTCTTCTGGTGGTACCCGACTGGCTGAGGCGTCCGTGGTACGTGGACCTGGTGCGTCTCCTAGATGGAGAACCTTGGTGGTTGCCGGTGGGGGCGGACCTGTTGCTGCAAGGCCCTCTCTTCGTGCCTCAAGTGGATCGATTCTTGCTTACGGTATGGCCCGGTCGTAGCTATGTTACTTAGAGCGAGGAAACAGTCCACTTCTCTAGCGTCCGTTTGAATCTGGCATATATTTGAGGATTGGTGTTCCCGGCGACAGATTCGGGTGTCTATGGTTTCCATTTCTTCGATATTACGTTTCCTGCAGGACAGTTTTGATAAAGGCCTTGCCACCAGTTCTTTGAGGGTGCAATTGGCGGCTCTTTCCTGTTTTCACAGTAAGGTATAGGGCATTGCACTTGGCGCTCACGCTGATGTGTTGCATTTTCTCAAAGCAATTTCTAGGTTGCGGCCCTCGCATAGAGTGGTGATTCCGTCTTGGAATCTCAATTTGGTGTTGTCGGCATTATCAAAACCGCCCTTTGAGCCATTGCTTCGGGCTTCGGTGAAGGATTTGACCCAAAAGATGGTATTCCTGGTGGCGATCTGTTCAGCTCGGTGCATCTCGGAGTTGCAAGCGCTATCGTGTAGGGAACAGTTCTTGTATTTTTCTAGAGAGAAGGTGGTGCTGCGCCCAGTTCCATCTTTTCTGCTTAAGGTGGTTTCACCCTTTCATCTGAATCAGACAGTGTCCTTACCAGTTCTAGGTTCGCTAGAAGGGTGCGACCTGGACCACAGCTTACGCCATTTGGATGTGAAGAGGGTGTTGAAGCAATATTTGAAAGTGACATAGCTATTTCGCAAGTCGAACCGTCTGTTCGTGTTGTTTGGCGGGGTGCGCAAAGGGGAAGCGGCAGCGAAGGCTTCCATTGCAAGATGGATTCGGGAGGCGATTGCTTCTTCCTATCTTCTTCAAGGTCGGTCGGTTCCCGCAGGGTTGCGAGCTCATTCCACCTGTCAGACGGCTGCCTGGGTGAGAATCTTCACACTCTTGGCAAGTGCATATTTCTATATGATTTGCAAGGTATTGTGGGCAATGTAGTTTATTCACACCAGACACAGCTGCTGACAATAATTTAGTTGTGCTCTTGGGTAAAGCCAATAAGATATTTATTTATGGGGTTATTTCTCCCAACACAGATATGCTTGGTAGCACATAAATTAGGTTACTTGCTTTCCGTGTTAACTTGGAAAAACAAAATCAAAATCAGGAAAACAACAAATGAAAAGCCACAAAGCAAGAAACAAACTGTTCTTTTCAGGTTAACTTCTGATTACTTCCCACATAGATACAGAAGTGATTCTCTCCTAGCTCACAAGCAATTAGGTAAGGCTTACTTGCTAGCAGTTATCCAGCTGAAACCCCTTAGCTGGCTTGCTTTCTACTGTGTGGGTCAAATCCTGCTTCAGGAGCTTTTCTGGGTAGATTAAAGAACAAATTTGTATTTCTTTGTGATGGTTGCTGTACTTTATAACAGAAAGTTACCAACGGAGTTTAGATAGAGAGCAGTCCATATAAACAGGATCCTCATCTGCTACTATTCCCCCTTGTTCAACAAGCATGGGTTCAATATCATGGATTGGCACAGATGAATCTCTCAATGGAGCATTTTCAGGAGAATGCTTGTTTCCCAGCTGTCTTTCAAGGTTATAGGTAGGGCATAGATCAGTGTTCATACCTGAGCTTCCATTGCTGCTAGAGTTCCTCTCTATATAGCCTGGCCAGTATGTAGTCCAGTTCTTATGTCCAGTCTTCCAATCCAGATCCCTGGACACTGGATCTCTCTTCACATACCTTCTGGCACAGGTCTTAGGGTCCCTTCCACGTGCAGCCGTCTCCCTCACAGGTAGCCTCTGGTGATTCCTAGCTCTGCAGCACCATTCCTCTGGCTTTCCCCAGTCCAATGGTGTATGCTGGCCCTTGGAATACCTCCCAGTATACGTACTGCTTTGGACTCTTCTAGACCTCTCAAAGGCTTTTCTCTTCCTTCTTCCAAAGGGTCTCTTTCCCTCTCTGTCCGTCCGGTTTGGCTTCTGCTTCTGATGATCCTTCAGATGAAACTGATGATCAAACTCAAGCTGATTCTCAGGATACTGAGGACAATTCTCTGGATATCCAAGGTGATCATGAAGATGGTCATCTGTAGAATAAACTCTACTCTTATTCTGCTTAGATGAGTGCTCCTCCCTAACACAGTGCAGCTGTGCTGAATCAGGCCCTGCCCTTTGAGATGAGTGCTTAGGGATTACCTCATAGCCCTCCTGATTGAACACACGTTTCCCCACTTCAGCTCCTCTAATGGCTGTTGGAAATCTGGTGCATTCTGGGACTGGTAGTCTTTTATGGCAAAATTCTGTTTTCTTATTTCTACCAGAACTGACAGGTTGCTTGTTCAGAGTCACTTCACCTTTTCTATAGCTCCTTCCTGAGCTATGATAAGCTTCCTTATCACACACCAGAGCGCAAGCGTCGTCGTGGGCGGAACACAGTTTAGTTCCCCCAGGGGACATTTGTAGGGCGGCGACGTAGTCGTCTGTGCATACTTTCAGTAGGCATTACCGTCTTGACGTGGCAGCTGCGAATGATGCCCATTTCGGATCGGCGGTGTTACGTGCCGGTTGGAAGGTTCCCTCCCAATGATTACTGCTCTTCCCAGAGGTAGAGGACTGAACTGGAGGAACGATAAGGAAATGATAATTACACTTACCTGGTAATTGTAGTTCCTTGAGTGACAACAGTTCAATCCTCAATCCCACCCGCAGTGTTTGCATAATTGGTATCAGATCAGTACCGCAAAAAAAAAAAAAGAAAATGAAAAAGAAGTATTACAGGTAGGTCTGAATTCCGGGTTGTTTGTTTTCACTTTTCCCTTTGCCTACGTATGTGTGTATCAGGGAAGGGTATAAGAAAGATTTGCCTAGATAGATAAATGGTTGGTTTGTTGTTTTATAGCTACTTATTTGTTGCTCCGTTGAGTCTACTTTGTTAATAGTTCACACTGGGGCTGATGGGAGTGTTCGGCAGGCTATATCCAGTGATGTCAGGATTCTGACAAACCAATCTCCAAGCTGCAGGAGGAGGTTGACAACCCAGAGGTAGAGGACTGAACTGTCGTCACTCAAGGAACTACAGTTACCAGATAAGTGTAATTATCATTTGGTGGTGCCCCTGCAAAGAAGAGAAGGTTATTGGAAGAGGGGCTTAAGAGGCCAACGCCTTTAGACAGTGTAGAATCTGCGGAAGGTGATATCGATGAGGATTCGTTAGAGGAGTTAGAGGAAGGGGAGCTGGCTGATCCGGAGCAGCAAGCTAGAGTGGGTAGAGTGTTTAGGTGGGAAGCGTTACCAGCGCTGATTGCTGAAACACTCAAAGCTCTGAACATGCCTTCTGCTGTTCCGGCAGCAGACGACACGTTAGAAGACCCATTGTTACAGGCTGTGCGTACTATGCAAAAGGTGTTTCCGATACACAGAGTGGTGCGGGACATGATTCAGGAGGAATGGAATCTGTCCGAGGCGGGCCTTAAGGGGTCTAGAGCAATAGCCCGACTCTATCCCTTGTCAGATCAGGACAGGGATCTCTTTCACTCTCCAAAGGTCAATGCAGCGGTGTCGGCGGTTACCAAGAAGACGACGATTCCGGTCGAGGGCAGTGCAGCCCTCAAGGATAGTCAGGATAGGAAATTGGATACGTTGTTGAAACCGGTTTTTGACATCAGCACCCTATCAATGCAGGCTTCTATCTCGGGGGTGTGGCTTGCTAGGGCCTGTCTTCATTGGTCACAGAGCTACAGGTTGATCAGATGGGAGAACAGATCGAAGAGGTAGCCTGTTTGGAGTCAGGGGCTGCCTATCAGGCGGACATTCATTATGATCTTATCTGGGGTCTTTCGAAGAGTATGACTTCGGTGGTGGCAGCTCGGCGATATTTGTGGTTGCGCAACTGATCAGCGGACAGTTCTTCGAAGGCTCGTCTGAACAAGCTTCCCTTTAGAGGGAAGCTTTTGTTTGGAGAGGATTTGGACAAGCTAGTCAAGGATCTTGGGAAATCCAAGAGGGGTCGTTTGCCTGAAGATAAGCCAAAGCAAAGCCAATCTAATCCGGTTCCCAAGGGGTCACAGAGAGAATTTCGAAGGTTTCGTTCGCCTCGTTTCGGTCAGTTTCAGCGGGGCAGGTTTCCAGCGCGGAACCAGGGATTTCGAGGTTTTCGGGGTGCAGGCAGAGGTTTCGCGGCGGCCTCATCCTTGAATCTTAGAAAGTCACAATGAGATGAGGGGGACTCAGGTGGGAAGTGAGCCTGTAGGAGGGCGGCTACGGGACATTTATCCTGCCTGGGTCCAAATCACGTCGGACCAGTGGGTGTTGAAAGTCATCCGAGAGGGATATGCTCTGGAGTTCCATCGGCCAGTGGTAAGCTTGTTTGTTCAGTCCCCTTGCAAAGCACAGTTAAAGCGAGTTGCGGTTCAAGAAACGTTAGACAGACTTCTGCAGCTCAGGGCAGTGGTGCCGGTGCTGCCGGAGCAATGCGGGTGCAGCCGGTACTCCATATATTTCGTTGTTCCAAAGAAAGATGGAGCTTTCCGGCCCATCTTGGATCTAAAAAGGGTAAATCATTGTCTCCGAGTGGCTCATTTCCATATGGAGACCCTTCGTTCGGTGATAGTAGCGGTCAGGGAAGGAGAGTTTCTTACTTCGCTGGACCTGACGGAAGCTTATCTGCACATTCCGATTCGGCAGGAGCATCAGCAATTCCTTCGGTTTGTGGTACCCATGGGACATTTTTCAGTTCCGGGCATTGCCGTTTGGTCTAGCCAGGCACCAAGGATCTTCACCAAGATAATGGTAGTGATGGCGGTGGCCCTCCGCAAGGAAGGAGTGTTGGTGCACCCCTATTTGGACGACTGGTTAATTCGAGCAAAATCAAGGAATGAGAGCGAGTCGGCCACAGCCCGGGTGGTGCAGTTGCTTCAGAGCCTGGGTTGGGTGATCAACTTGGCCAAAACCAGGCTGATTCCGTCGCAGAGTCTAGAATATCTGGGAGCTTGCTTCGACACTGCTCAGGGGAGAGTATTTCTTCCGGATCTGCGAGCACAGGGTCTGAGGGCGCTAGTGCGCAGCTTCCTGGGCAAGAGGGCTCCCACAGCTTGGCAGTATCTGCAGTTGCTCGGGACAATGGCGGCCACTTTCAAGTTAGTGCCATGGGCAAGAGCTCACATGAGACCATTGCAGAGGGCTCTACTATGGCGTTGGTCGCATCAAACGGACTTGCTGGCTCAACGACTTCCCTGTCCACCGGAGGTGAGTCAGGAGCTTCAATGGTGGCTACTTCCAGGGAACCTGGAGAAGGGATTGCCATTGGAGGCCCCGGCCTGGAGACCATTAACAATGGATGCCAGTCTAACGGGCTGGGGAGCGCATTTCCAAGGACGTTTGGCACAGGGTCAATGGACATCGATAGAGAAGGAATGGTCCATCAACAGGCTAGAAATGAGGGCAGTAGCCTTAGCGCTCTAAGAGTTTCAGCCATTGTTGAGGCATGCAGCGGTTCGGGTGTTTTCCGACAATGTGACCACGGTGGCCTACATAAATCGTCAGGGCGGCACGGGAAGTGTGGCCTTGGAGTCAGAGGCAGGTCAGCTTTTGGATTGGGCCGAGCAAAACCTGCTCGCTCTGTCGGCTCAGCATGTGGCAGGAGTGGACAATGTAGAAGCAGATTTTCTGAGTCGCTTCAAGGTGGATCCAGGAGAGTGGATGCTTCACTCGGATGTGTTTTCACGAACTACGAGGCTCTGGGGGACGCCGGTTATGGATCTGATGGTGACGTTCAAGTCGGCAAAAGCTTCACGGTTTTACAGCAGAAGGCGAGAGAGGATGTCGGAGGGCCTCGATGCTCTGATGCAAAGGTAGCCAGTGGACGGTCTCGTGTACGTGTTCCCGCCCTGGGCCCTAATAGGGCACGTGGTTCAGTGCATAGAAACTCACCAGAGTCTGGTGATTCTCATTGCACCGGATTGGCCAAGAAGACCATGGTATGCGTATCTGGTTCGACTGCTGGTAGACAGTCCATGGCGACTGCTGTCACGGGTGGATCTGTTGATTCAGGGGCCGCTCCGCATGCCACAGGTGAGTCGATTCTCACTTACAACTTGGCTCTTGAAAGGGCACACATGAGAGCCAGGGGATACTCGGCAGCGGTCATTTCTACGCTGTTGAAAGCCAGTCGGAGATCTACATCGTTGGCGTATGTGCGAGTCTGGCGCGTTTTTGAAGCATGGTGTGCAGACAGACAGGTGCGTCCTTCAGCGGCTTCTATTTCGCAGATTCTTTCGTTCCTGCAGGATGGTTTCAGAAGGGTCTGGCGGCCAGTTCTTTAAGAGTTCAGCTAGCAGCGCTTTCTTGTTATCGGGGTAAGATTCAAGAGGAAGTGTTGGGGGCGTACGCAGATGTTAAAAGGTTTCTAAGGGTTGTGTTGCTCATTCGGCTGCCACGCAGGTTCATGGTTCCTTCTTGGGATTTGAATCTAGTGCTGTAAGCGTTGGTTAGGGAGCCTTTTGAGCCTTTGGGTAAGGCTTCATTGACGGACTTGACGTTAAAAGCGGTGTTTTGGGTAGCTATTTTCTCGGCTTGTAGGATTTCGGAATTGCAGGCTTTGTCTTGTAAGGAGCCTTTTCTTTCTTTCTCGGATCAGAAGGTGGTTTTGCACCCGGTACCTGCATTCCTACCTAAGGTGGTTTCTGTCTTTCATGTCAACCAGGTAGTTTCGTTGCCGGTGTTCAATGAAGTTGAGAAGGCGACAGCTGGAGGGAAGTTGTGTCTCTTAGATGTTCACCGGACACTCAGGAAGTACTTCCGCAGCACAGCGTCCTTCTGTAAGTCGGATAGGTTGTTTGTATTATTTGGAGGACCTAGGAGAGGAGAAGCGGCGGCTAAGTCTATTTCCAGGTGGCTAAAGGAGGCCATTGCGACAGCGTATATTTTGAAAGGGAAAGCGGTGCCGGAAGGTCTGAGAACACATTCGACTAGTTTGGTGCCGGCCGTGGATATTTGCAGGGCGGCGACTTGGTCGTCTTTGAGTTCCTTTGTTAAGCATTACCGTCTGGATGTGCACGCAGCGGGAGATGTCCGGTTTGGATCAGCGGTGCTTCAGGCTGGTCTAGCAGGTCCCTCCCGTTAATATTCACTGCTCTGTTACATCCCCAGAGGTTCCGGGACTGGACTGGAGGGCCGAAAAGGAAGGTGAAATTAGACTTTCCTGCTAATTGTTGTTCCTTGAGGAACTCCAGTCCATTCCCGGATCCCGCCCTTGGTTCCTATTTTGGATTGCAGCCTGAAGTGGGTTAACTCTGAGATTAGAATAACGGTTCCGTTTCTTGGAGGAGCGGTCCATTGGATTACAGGTGGGGATACGAATAGGTTCGCTGTCCTCAGGTGGTAAGATGGGGGCATACCGATGCAGAGGTATAACTACTTCATAGTTTTCCTTCCAGGGAAACTTAGTTGGAGTTACAGCTGTAAGTTAAGATTTCAGTTTAAGCTGAATTGTTTAAAAAAAAAAAAGAATGCATACATAGTTAATTTATATGAATAGAAGTGGGATTTGATTATACTAGCTACTTATTTGTTGCTCTGGTGAGTCTGCTTTGTCAATAGGTACTGGAGTGGAGAGGCAGTCCTTGCCTACTTATACCAGTGTCATCAAAAAAGATGAATTGCTCAGTCTCCAAAGCTGCTGGAGGAGGTGCTAAACCCAGAGGTTCCGGGACTGGACTAGAGTTCCTCAAGGAACAACAATTAGCAGGTAAGTCTAATTTCACCTTCTCCATACTAACACGCATCTTGATTTCTATACTGAGACCCCTAAATAAGCAACAAATTACTGCCCTCTATGATGATGATGTAAAAAATATGTATACTAGTTCTGCAGGAAGAGAACTATGAGGATAATATAATAAACTGCAATGTATTTTGCAGAAAGCCACAACATGCAAATGCATGCGAAATGCATAAATTACCTGGAAACGCACAGAAATGCTAAAATGTTGGCCTTTTGTGTGCGTTGTTCATGCGTTGCTGCAAAATAACTTTGTTCTCCAGGGACAAGCAGGAAGTCACTCCTCACTTATGGGTGACGTCAGCACCAATGGAGCCCACGCAGAGCAATTCCCCAGCTTTCAAAGAAAGCCTTTGGGATTGCTGCCATGCATGCGTGGTCCTCTTCCCACCCAAGGGTGCAATCTTGCTTAGTCTCCCTTTTTCTGCAGAGCCCTTCGGAAGCACATCCTCGTCCCTCGGAAAAAGTATTTTCTGTTCTGCCCCTTCGGCCTTTTTTCTAGTTGCACCGGTCCTCCCCGACGCCCCCGCTTCGGCTGTGGGCCAAGGGATTCCTTTTTTCTTGCTTCAGCCCTTTTCGCGCCCTTTTTTCTAACTGCTGGCCTTGAGGGCATTCAAACTCGCAGGGGCTCTTTTTGCCCTCCTAGCCACCAGCTTCAAAAAATGTGACAGATGCTCCAAAAATATGTCACTCACGGACACCCATGACTGTTGTCTGCGGTGTCTTGGGGCTGACCACAACCCGGAGCTCTGCTCACTCTATAAGAAAATGTCCGCTAAGGCCCTGCTAAACCGTAAGCAGAAGTCGGATGACATTTTCCGTAAGGCAGCCCCGGGGTCCCCTGTGGAGGCCCTGCAGTGACTCCACGTCCCAGGCGTAACTCCAACCAGGGTTCGCCCGAGGTGGAACAGCGAAAGAAGAAGACCCCGAAGTCTCTGTCGAGGGATCTGGATAAGCGTGAGCGGTCTCGTGCTCGTTCCCTTAGCCCTCCCTGGCATTCCCGAGAGTTGGACAAGGAGCGGCCTCGAAAGGTACTTCTTACAGATACGGAGTCCTCCAGCGATGGTGCCCGGTCTCCTGAGAGTTGTCCCAGTGAGGATCCCCCTCTCCTCCTCCACGCCAGACCCGGTAACCCCGGCATCGGCATCACAGGGGCCCACCCCTGAGTGGGAGTCCCATATACTGGCACTAGAGCGCAGCATTTCTGCCTTCCTAGCTGCCCAGCATGCGCTTTTGCCCAGCATGACTAGCTCGTGCCTCAAGACCGAAAACTGTTTTGGAAACCACCGAGAGCCATGGGCCTCGTGAGGGTCCTCTGCACCGGTGTCACTCATCATCCCGTTCTCCAGGACCAAGCAGGAAGTCAGTCCTCATATATGGGTGACGTCGGTGCCGATGGAGCCCCCATGCGGAGCATTTCCCCAGCTTTCAAAGAAAGCCTTTGGGAATGCAGCACACATGCGCGGTCCCCTTCCCGCCCAAGGGTGCCATCTTGCTCAGTCGTCTTTTTTCCGCAGAGCCCAACGCAAGTGTGTTGTGGTCACCCGTGAAAAAGTTGATTTTTATTTTTCAGTGTGGATCCGTGTTTTTTCTCGGTTCGACGCCGGTTTCCCTTTCCCGCCTGGGCCCAGTACACCGGTATCGAGCCCAGACTTCATTTTTCAGTTTTTGTCCTTCGAGACTAGCGTTCGCGCCATTTTTTTATTTTTCACTGGCAGCCCGGTCTTTTGACCTTGCAGGGTCTCTTTTTCCCCCGATGGCTGCCAGCGGGTTTAAGAAGTGTGATCGGTGTAAGAAACTTATGTCTCTTACCGACACACATGACTGCTGCCTCCGCTGCCTCGGGCCTGATCATGACCCGATGATCTGTGGTCTGTGTGGGAAAATGTCCTCGAAGGCGTTGAGGAGCCGTCAACATCAGAAGGAAAGAATCTTCTCTGACTCCACGTCCGGTCAAGCCTGGACTTCATCAGAGGCCTCGACGTCTTGGGACTCCGATCCCGAGCATCGCCGGGGATCCTCTGAAAGGGGGTCTCCCTCACGGGAGCACCACAGGAAGAAGAAACCCGCGAGGGCAGCGTCGGTGGACGCACTTGGCTCCTCGAGGGCCAGGTCGCCTAGCCCCGACCGCCGTCCCGGGTCTTTCGAGTCAGAGAGGCCTGTGAAACAACCTCGTGTGGAGACGGAGGCCCCGACCCAAATGAGTACTGTAGTCCTCGTGGACTCTCCTCCGGGGGAGCCGAAGTCTGGCCCGATGCCGTCGGGGCCCTAGTCGGAAACTGCTGGGTCTCCTGAGCTCGGACTCAGGTTGACGGCCTTGGAGAGCAGCTTGGCTGCCTTCATGGAACAGCAGCGGGCACTGATCGCCGGTCTCACCGGTGCATCTGCCCCGACCACCGGGACCTCGACGTCCAAGTCGACCCCGGAGGCCGAGCTGATCCTTGAGTCCATGCGGTCTCGAGTCGATCCTCGGCCAAGGTCTCCCTCGACCTCCTATTCAGGACCAAGGTCGTCGACGCCGGCCTCAGCGTCGGGGTGGAGGGCATCAGTGCCTGCCCGTCTGGAGCCGCTCGATTCCTCCGACGAGGGTTCAGGCTGAGAAATGGAGGACGAGGAGTCCCCGGACACGTTTTGGACCCGGTGTGTCCCTTCAGACTCACCGGAGTCTGAACCTCGGAGAAGGTCCGCCCCCCCCCCCCCCCCGGAGGATACCCGGTTCTTGGATTTCGTGAGGGACATGGCCAAGGCTTTGGCCTTCCCCGCAGACCCCGAGGAGGAACCTCAAGCCGAGGAGCTCGAGGCCCTGCAGTATGACTCTCCCCCCAAGGAGGCCTTTACTGTACCGGTTCCTCCGATGCTGGAACGGTTGCTCTTCCGCATGTGGGAGGCGCCGACTTCGACGCCAGTACTGAGCAAGCGGGTCGATTCCATCTATCGAGTCCGCAAGAGCCCCGGGTTCCAGAAGGCACAGCTACTGCACCATTCCATGGTTGTGGAATCGGCCATGCATCGGCTGAAGAGTCAGAAGATGCACTCCTCGGTGCCTCCCGGCTGGAAGACCCGGAACCTGGATGCCCTCGGTAGAAAGTGCTTCCAGGGCTCTATGCTTGCTTGCCGTGTCCAGACCTACCAGCTGTACATGGGCATGTACCTTCGAGACCTGCAAAGGAGATTGCCGGATTCTCTGCTGGTCTCTCCAAGGAGCCTTTGCAGAGGTTCACAGCCTTGTCAACTGGGATCCGAGAATGCTCGGTTTATGTCTCGAGCAGCTTATGATGGCTTCGAGGCTTCGGCCCTCGTAGCCGCAGCCGGCATTGGTGCATGCCGTCAGGCCTGGCTACAGTCATCGGACCTCGAGCCATGGGTGCAGGACAAGTTGGTCGATGTCCACTGCCGAGGTGAAAATCTCTTCGGCAAGCCCATGGCTGAAAAGGCTGCAGAACTCGAGTCTCTCACCAGGACAAGCCTGTCCAGTAAGACCTCTGCCCCTTCTCAAAAGAAGAAGGGCTCCGGGAAAAAGTTATTTTACCCGAGGAAGTCATCTGCCTACAAAACCTATCCCCAGTACCAGGCCTCCTCAGCTCCCCAACAGGGTCAGCAGGTCAAGGGGCAGGGACATGGGCCCCGTAGGCAGAAAACCCCTAAGCCACCAGCTCCGGCTCCTGCAAAGCAAGGAGCGGGGTTTTGACTCCAGTGGCATAGCCTCTCCTCCTGCCCCTCTCAGCACAGGAGGCCGGCTGACCCTGTACGCCCACAGGTGGTCAGCCGTAACAAGGGATACCTGGGTGCTAAGCATAGTCTAGAGGGGCTATTTGCTCCACTTCCACCAGGTACCCCCCTCCTACTTTCCAGGGGAGCCTCCAAGACTCCCTCTGCACAGGGACCTACTCCTGCAGGAGTTAGCAAGTCTTCTAAAGGAACAGACGGTGGAACGGTGCCCCAACACCTGAGAGGGTCACGGCTTCTACTCCAGGTATTTCCTGGTACCAAAAAGGACAGGAGGCCTCAGGCCCATCCTAGACTTGCGAAATCTAAACAAGTTCCTGGAGAGGGAAAAGTTCAAGATGCTTACCCTTGGAATCCTGCTGCCCTACCTCCAGCAGGGAGATTGGCTATGCTCCTTAGACCTAAAGGATGCTTATACTCACATCCTTATTCATCCAGACCACAGGCAATATCTCAGATTTGTGGTGGGAGGAAACCATTTTCAGTACAGGGTACTCCCTTTTGGCCTAACCTCCGCCCCCAGGGTTTTCACCAAGTGCCTAGCAGTGGTGGCCGCCTACCTCAGGGTTCAAGGACTCTTTGTCTTTCCATACCTGGACGGCTGGCTCATCAGGGGTCAGTCTCCACAGGAGACCAATCAAGCCACCCTCCGCACTATCTCTCTTCTCCAGCATCTGGGGTTTGTCATAAACTTCGCAAAGTCCACTTTGCGTCCCTCACAGAACATGGAGTTCATAGGAGCAAGACTGGACACCCTTCAGGCAAAGGCTTTTTTACCTGTGGACAGGGCCGACAGACTGATGGATTTGGCCAGACAATTCGGCAGCAATTCTCTGGTCTCCGCCAGACAATTCCTGAGGCTCTTAGGCCACATGACATCCACGGTCCATGTAACTCCAAATGCCAATCTGCACATGAGGCCAACTCAGTGGCTGCAGGCCACAGGAAATCTGACGGACAAGGTGAGGGTGTCCCAGCTGCTAGCATCTTCTCTGCAGTGGTGGCTTCATCTTCCGAATCTGGTGCAAGGAGTGCCTTTTCAGGCACCTCCACACTCCCAAGTGCTGACAACCGATGCTTCTCTTCAGGGTTGGGGTGCACATTGTTAGGGAGCATGCACTCAGGATCTGTGGTCTCCATGGGAGGCCGCACAGCAGATCAATCTCTTGGAGCTGAGAGCTGTCCGCTTAGCCCTGCGGACTTTCCCTCATGTCCTCTCTCACCAGTCCGTCTTAGTTCAGAAGGACAATCAAGTTGCAGTGTTCTATGTAAATAAGCAGGGGGGCACAGGGTCCCGCCCTCTCTGTCAGGAAGCACAGGACCTGTGCTCCTGGGCAGTCAATCATGGCATACTTCTCAAGGCAGTCTATCTCCCTGGGCAGGAGAATTGCCTGGCAGACAGATTGAGCAGGATCCTACAGCCACACGAATGGCAGTTGAATCCTCTGGTGGTTCAACAAATCTTCCTCAGATGGGGTCTTCCAAACATAGATCTCTTTGCCAGTCCACTGAACCGTCAACTGCCCAGGTTCTGCTCCAGACAACCGCATCCTCTCAGAGTAGCAGTGGATGTGTTTCTCATTCCGTGGTCTACAGGCCTCCTATATGCGTTTCCTCCCACGCCTCTAGTGCCCAAGACACTGTTCAAAGTGATCCGGGACAAGGCCTCGGTGATCCTGGTGGCCCCCAGGTGGCCAAGGCAACCCTGGTTCCCACTTCTTTTGCAACTGGCGATGGACACTCCTCTTCCTCTGGGGATGCAACCAGATCTCCTGTCTCAGGAGCAGGGCTCTCTCTTACACCCCAACCTCCAGTCCCTCAATCTGATGGCCTGGCTGCTGAAAGGGTAGTTCTAGCACCCTTACTGCTGCCTAGGGAAGTGGAGGATGTGGTCTTGGCCTCTAGGAGGCAGTCCACCCGGAAATCTTACGCCTTCAAGTGGCGTAGGTTCTCCACCTTTTGCGCTTAACACAAGGAGGATCCTTTCTCATGCCTGGTACCAGTGGTGCTGCAATACTTGCTTCACCTTTCCAACCTAGGCCTTAAATCCAACTCTGTTAAGGTCCATCTCAGTGCTCTCTCGGCGCACCACTCACCGGTGGAGGGCCAGTCTCTCTCAAGCCACCCTTTGGTTACTCGCTTCCTCAGAGGCCTGCTTTTGCTTAAGCCTCCGGTTCGTCCACCTGCCCCTGAGTGGGATTTGAATGTGGTCTTGCAACAGCTTACTTGCCCACCTTTTGAGCCTATGGCTACTTGCCCTTTGCGCTTTCTCTCCTGGAAAGTGTTGTTTTTGGTGGCTCTTACCTCAGCAAGGCGAGTGAGCGAGCTTCAAGCCCTAGTGTCAGATGCACCATACACTAGGTTCTATAGGAACAGAGTAGTCTTGCGGACTCACCCTAAGTTCCTTCCAAAGGTTGTCTCCTCCTTCCACCTCAACCAGGAGGTGGTTCTTCCGACTTTCTTTCCCAGGCCGCATGCCAGCCGGGCTGAAACAGTTTTGCATATCCTGGACTGTAGGAGGGTGTTGTCATTCCACCTTGACCGTACGCAAGGACACCGAAGGGCTGTGCAGCTCTTCGTCTCTTTGGACCCTAATAAGCTTGGGTTGTCTGTTTCTAAGCGTACCTTGTCCATCTGGGTAGTGGACTTTATCGCCTGGGCGTATAGGGCAGCCGGCCTCTCCTTGCAGGGTCGAGTCACGGCCCACCGTGTCAGGGCGAAGGCTGCGTCAGTGGCTCATCTCCGCTCTGTTCCGTTGGCAGACATCTGCCGGGCCGCTACTTGGTCTTCAAGCCAGACTTTTGCGGACCACTACTGCCTCGAGAGGGAGTCCTGCAGGGACAGTGCTTTCGGGCAGGCGGTTCTCCGTAATCTCTTTGAGGTATAGGCAACTCCTACCCTCTGGCCCTGGTGTTGGGCTACCGTACAGGGGCGATATCAGAGAAGATTCTTTTCGCACATGCTGAGGCTCTAGAGGGAGCTCATTTTTTCAGCTTTGGGTCCCCAGTAGCCTTAAGCTGGGGAGTCCCATATGTGAGGACTGACTTCCTGCTTGGTCCTGGAGAAAGCGTAGTTACTCACCTGTAACAGGTGTTCTCCAGGAGCAGCAGGAATCAGTCCTCACAACCCTCGCTCCTCCCCTTGGAGTTGCAGTCATATAATTCTTTTTCTTTTTTGCTGTCTTTTAGCTATGTCATCAGACTGAGCAAGATGGCACCCTTGGGTGGGAAGGGGACCGCGCATGCGTGCTCCATTCCCAAAGGCTTTCTTTGAAAGCTGAGGAAATGCTCCGCATGGGGGCTCCGTCGGCACCGACGTCACCCATATGTGAGGACTGATTCTTGCTGCTCCTGGAGAACACCTGTTACAGGTGAGTAACTACGCTTTCTTCGGGGGCGAGGTCTTCCAGAGTCAGTGCCTCCGGTTCCAAGCAGGCCTCGGCCACCGGACATGGGGATCAGCCTGACTCAGAGTCCTTCTCGGACCTTTCGGGCTGTGAATCGGACGGGGACACATCCCCTGAAACCCATGTCCATAGGGACCTTCCTTCTGACCCATCCCCACCCGCCTCACAAAGGCGGTCACCTCCAGAAGATACCTCCTCCTTGGTATTTGTGCAGGATATGACTCATAGTAACATAGTAAATGACGGCAGATAAAAACCAGTATGGTCCATCTAATCTGCCCAGTACGACTCGGGCCCTCAAGCTGCCCACGCAGACTGAGCAAGAGCCAAGGCCAGAGGAACTCGACATTTTGCAATATGAGTCTCCCCCTAGGGAGTCTGTCACAGTCCCTGTGCCATCCATCTTGATCTGGCTGCTCCGCCGCATTTGGGAAGCACCCGTCTCAATCCCTATTGTCAGTAAAAGACTTGATGCCATGTAGAGTCCAGTGCGACCTTGGGTTTTGAAAGACCCAACTTACCCATACCTCCATGGTAGTGGAATCCGCGATACGGAAGCAGAAGAGTCCGAAGTCACACTCTTCGGTCCCGCCTGGTAGAGAATCCCGTGCCCTTGACACCCTTGGGCACAAGGCCTACCAGGGATCCATGCAGGCATGCTGCATCCAGGTGTACCAGCTATATATGTTTATGTTTATTAAAACTTTATATACCGCCCAATACAATTAGCATCTGGGCGGTTCACAATACATAAAATCAATTTTAAAAAAAAAATGTTAAAAGAGAGAGAGCTGCGAAAAAGAGCCAGAAAAAGGAACGCCATAAAATTAAAGAAAAAGGGATAGAAACAGAGAAACAGATTGGGGGATAAAGATGGGTAACAAGAGGAAAGAAGAGGGGGATGACAACAACAACAACAAAAAAGAATAATATAAGACATGGGTAAGGGGTATGCTGTCAGAGGCCTAGAGGGGGGGGGGGGGGAAGATGGGGCCGGGAAAGGAAGGTTAAAGGCAGAGCAGAAAAGATGGGTTTTAAGGTTAGTTTTAAAGGACGGGTAGGAGGTTTCTAAGCGTAGAGAGGGGGGAAGGGAGTTCCAGAGCCTTGGACCAAGAAAAAAGAAAGCGGAAGACTGAGTAGATTCTAGGTGCGCTTGGGAGGGAGGGGGTAGAAACATACGGTTAGCGTGGATAGACCGGAGAGAACGATGGGGGGTATGAAGGTGAACCAAGCTAGAAAGATATAGGGGGATACCTGAATGGATCACCCTGTGAACAAAAATAAGAATTTTGAATTGAACACGAAAGACAACAGGAAGCCAATGAAAGTGTATTAACAGAGGAGTGACATGATCGAACCGTGAAGCATGAGAAAGGACACGAACAGCAGCATTTTGAACACGTTGAAGACGACAAAGTTGGGATTGGGGAAGACCAGCGAGACAAACATTACAGTAATCAAGACGAGACATAACAAGGGATATAATGAGAGTAGTCATGGAAGAGATAGTAAGGAAAGGTCGTACTGCACGAAGTTGTTTTAAGGAAAGGAAGGAACGTTGGACAACTGAGGAGATATGGTCTTTAAAGGAGAGGGAGGAGTCAAGAATCACACCCAAGTACCACAAGGAAGAGACAGTGGGGATGGGAGAAGAAGAAAATAAGGGAGTGAGGGTAGGAGTGGGATTACCGAAAGTGAACCATATGGCCGAAGTTTTCGAGAGATTAATGTGAAGAAAGTTAGTTGAGAGCCAGGAGGCTACAGAAGAGAGACAGGTATTAAAGGCAGTGATGTCTGGTGCAATAGGATCAGTGTGATAGAGGAGAAAGATATCATCCGCGTAGTAATAGGCAGAAACACCGTGTTGCTGGACAAGGAGGGCAAGAGGGGCCAGGAATACATTAAAGAGAAGAGGGGCGAGAACAGAACCTTGAGGAACACCACATGGAAGGGGTGTGGAGGGAGAGGACTCTGAGCCAGTGTGAACTGAGAAAGTGTGACTGAACAAAAAAGAGTGGAACCAACGAAGAACTAAACCGGAAAGACCCGTATCCTGAAGATGAGATAGCAAAGTGCGGTGATCAACCAGGTCGAAAGCAGCCGAAAGATCTAGAGAAACAGCAAGAGAAAGTAGACCACGATCATGAGCAGAGTGCAAGTCATTGAGGAGGGAGAGAAGAACAGATTCAGTGCTATGACCTGGACGGAAACCTGATTGACGTGGATGGAGAGTGAGAGAAAGCTCGAGGTGAGAGGAGAGCTGAGAAAAGACCAATTTTTCCAAGAGCTTAGAGAGAAAAGGGAGATTAGATATAGGACGCCAATTGGAAGGGGATGAGGGGTCTAGAGAACTCTTTTTAAGGATAGGTCGGACAGTAGCATGCTTCCACGGGGAGGGAAAAGTGCCAGAAGAGAGACTAGAGTTGAAAAGCGAGAGAATAAGAGGGGACAGTGCCAGAGAAGGTTCCAACAGCCAGGAAGAGGGGATGGGATCAGCTGGACAAGAAGTTTTCCGGTGGAAGTGAAAACCTTAGTGAGAGTGTCTAAGGAAATGGGCTCAAAGGTGGACCAGTGATGAGAAAGAGGAGGAATGGCAGGAGAAGAAAAGGTCTGAGAAATAGGGGAGGGGGGTACTGCCAAAGGGGGAGGAGAGAGGGGGGCAGGGCAGGATGGAAAGGAAGAACGGAGGGTTTGTACTTTAGAAACAAAGTATGTTCCTTCGCGACCTTGCTAAAGAGCTCGGCGGTTTCTCCATGGACCTCGGAGGTGAACACCTTCTCAGATTTCAGACACTCCTGAGATTGGTCGTGGACTGCTCAAAATACCTTTCCCGCCCCGCATATGACTGGTTTGAATCTTCTGCCTGTGTGGCAGTGGCCGGTATCTGAGCCCGGCATCAAGCATGGCTCCAGTCCTCAGACCTGGAACAGTGGGTCCAGGAGAAACTCTTGGATGTCCCCTGCCACAGCAAACAGCTGTTCGGCAAGCCCATGGAGGACAAGGCGGCCGAGATTGAGACAGAGTTCGTGACCCATACCCATCTTTCCTGCAAAACCTCTTCTCTTCCCCGGAAGAAACAGCACAGTAAGAAGCCCTTCTTCCAGGGGAAGGGGCTCCCTTACCGGGGATATCCACCCACCCCTGCGCTGGCGCCCAGTGGCCAAGGCAAAGGGGGAGCTCAGGGTCACCGGAAACCTAAGGGGCCCCAAGACCCAACCATCGGTGCCACCCCAGCCAGCCCCTGGGTTTTGACACCGAACACATAGCCTCTTACCCCCTGATGGTACCCCACCGGTTGGAAGACATCTGTCCCTCTTCACCCCCGAGTGGGAGGCCATCACATCGGACACCTGGGTCCTCCAGGTAGTCCAGGACTGTTGTTGTCTTCATCTGGACAGACTCCCTTCTCCCCAGTGGAGCCTTCTCGCCTCCCCTCGCACCAGATGCCTACAGCAAGAGTTGAACAACCTCCTCGGTCAACAGGTGGTCGAAAGGGTCTCACCGCATCTTCGAGGTTGGATGTTTTACTCCCGTTACTTCCTCATTCCAAAGAGGACAGGGGGACTGTGCCCCATCCTCGATCACAGGAACCTAAACAATTTTCTGGTGTGGGAGAAATTCAGAATGCTATCATTTGGTGTCCTGCTGCCCTTCCTCCAGAAGGGCGATTGACTATGCTCCTTGGACCTCAGAGACGCTTACACTCACATCCCTGTCCACCCCAAGCAAAGGAAGAATCTTCGTTTCAGGGTGCAGCGGGATCACTTCCAGTACAGAGTGTTCCCCTTCGGGCTTGCATCTGCCCCGCAAGTCTTCACAAAGTGCCTGTCAGCACTGCAACCCACCTCCGGCTGCAGGGCATAGCTGTCTACCCTTACCTAGACGACTGCTCGTCACGGGCGCATCAGCAGAGGAGGCTCGCCTTTCGGCATCGCGTACAGTCCTACTCGAGTGCCTGGGTTTCCTAATCAACTACTCTAAGTCCCACCTCAAACTGATGCAGTCACTGGAGTTCATCGGCTTTCTGCTCGACACGGAACGGGTGACCGCCTTCCTTCCCCGAGCATGCGCAGACCGCCTCCATGCTCTGGCTGCCGAGGTCCAAAGCCGGTCCAGGTTCTCAGCGCAGGTCATGCTGCACCTTCTGCATGCTGCACCTCGACCATGCACGTCGTTCTCCATTCTCATATGCATATGCGAACAGTTCAATGGTGCCTCAGAGCGCAATGGTCCCAAGTCTCGGGCCGGCTCTGGGACCCCATCTCGGTCTCACACAGCCTATCTAGTTCTCTGGAATGGTGGCAGGATCCCCGAAACCTTCTTCGGGGTATGCCCTTCCAGATCCCACAACACAAGCTCATCTTGATGACGAATGCGTCGCTGTTGAGCTGGGAAGCCCACTGCAACAATCTCCATACCCAGGGACGGTGGTCACCCAAGGAATCTCGGCAGCAGATCAACCTGCTCGAGCTTCGAGTGGTCCAGTTGGCCCTGAGGGTCTTCGAGCACCACTTGTGAGGCAAATCGGTGCTAGTGCAGACCAACAACAAGGTCGCGATGTTCTACATAATGAGGAAGGGGGGAAGGGTTCCCGCCTCCTCTGTCAAGAGGCAGTTCTCCTCTGCTCCTTCGCCATATGCCGGGGTATGACACTAAGAGCTGTCTACCTCCCGGTCCAAGACAGTGTCCTATCCACCTGTTTTGCCGCTGGGGGACCCCGTCCATAGACCTGTTCGCCAGGCCGGCGAACGCACAGCTTCCTCGTTCTTGCAGGCCGATTCCGCACCCGAGCAGGGTAGCCCCGGACCCGTTCCTTCTGAGCTGGACCTCTAGGCTTCTGTATGTATCCCCCCCCCCCCCACTCCTCTCATTGCAAGGACCCTCCACAAAATTCAGCGGGATGAACTTTGGTGATCCTCATGGCTCCCTCGTGGCCTCGTCAGCCATGGTTCCCGCTGCTACTCCGACTCTCCTTGGAGCCTCCGGTCCCCCTAGGCAGTGCCCTGGGTCTGCTGACACAGGAGGAGGGATGGGTGCTTCACCCTAACCTGGACTCACTATCCCTAACAGCCTGGAGGCTGAATGGGTCATTTTATCCTCGCTACACCTCCCAGAGGAGATTGAGGAAGAACTTCTCACATCATGGAAGGACTCAACAAGATGGACCTACGCCTTCAAGTGGTGGCGCTTCTCAGTCTGGTCCTCCGAGCTCCAGATCGACCCGTTCTCCTGCTTCACCTGGTGGGTTCTCCAGTACCTTGTCCATCTCTCGCAGGTGGGGCTGAAATCCACTTCGGTCAGGGTTCACCTGAGTACCATTTCAGCCAACCACTTCCCTATCAAGGGTAAATCCCTCTCGAGCCAGCCTCTGGTCTCCCGCTTCATGTGGGGCCTCTTGCTTTCCAAACCCCCCATCCAGCCTCTGCCGGCGGAGTGGGACCTGAACATCGTGTTCATGCAGCTGATGCAGCCGCCCTTCGAGCTGATTGCGACATGCTCGCTTTGGCACCTCTCCTGGAAGGTAGTCTTCCTGGTGGCGCTGACCTCGACTCGACGAGTCAGCAAGCTGGAAACCCTCATGGCCACGGCTCCTTACACCAGGTTCTACGGGAACAGGGTGGTTCTCCGGACTCGCCCCAAATTCCTACCGAAAGTTGTCTCGTATTTCCATCTCAACCAAGAGATAGTCTTAACGACTTTCTTCCTGAGACCTCACGCCGACCGAGCATAGAGGTTCTGCATATGCTCGACTGCAAGAGGGCTCTCTCCTTCTACCTGCAGTGCACTCAGGGTCATCGCAGGTCCAACCAACTCTTCATTGCCTACGATCCTAATCGTCTAGGGCTTGTAGTCACCAAGCACACTCTCTCCGTCTGGGTGGCGGACTGCATCGCCTTCGCTCAGATGAAGGCTAGGGCCCTGCTGGATCGGCGAGTCACCGCACATGGCATCCGTGCCAAGGTGGCATTGGTAGCTTCGCTGCGCTCAGTGCCTCTGACAGACATTTGCTGGGCTGCGATCTGGTCTTCAGCGAATACCTTCACTTCCTGCCTTGAGAGGGAGTCTTGCTGGGACAGCGCCTTTGGCCAGGCTGTACTCCGTAATCTGTTCGGGCTGTAAGCAACTCCTGCCCTCCGACATTTCTCTGCGGCTACCGAGAGCTTGCCCCCGAGGACCTGAGAATTCGGGCTCCCTTCTGAACGTCAGCTTCTACTCACGGCTTCGCAGAGGCGTTTTTTGCTTACGGGTTTCAGTAGCCTATAGCTGGGGAGTCCCATAAGTGAGGACTGACTTCCTACTTGTTCCTGTAACAGGTGTTCTCCAGGGACATCAGGAATCAGTCCTCACTACCCTCCCACCTCCCCTTAAGAGTTTCTATTCTTATCCTTCCCTTGCCATCTGCTTAGTGGGGCTCTAGCTATGGGACCTGACGGAGCAAGATGGCACCCTTGGGCGGGAAGAGGACCACACATGCGTGGCAGCAATCCCAAAGGCTTTCTTTGAACGCTGGGGAATTGCTCCGTGTGGGCTCTGTCGGTGCCGACGTCACCCATAAGTGAGGGCTGATTCCTGCTGTCCCTGGAGAACACCTTACAGGTGAGTAACTACGCATAATTTTTGGCCCATCCATATAGTTAACATTTGCCTGTAGTCCACTAAGTGTGAAAGTTTATGCAAATTTCTAAATAGTTTGCTGCTGTGATGCAAAAAGAAGGCAAAGCAACTCATTAATATGGCAAAAACCAGCAAGCAAAGACATCTTTGCATGCCGATTTTGCAAAAGAGATGACCTTTATTAATAATACAAAAATAATCAGTTTACTGTATATGACATATTTTCATCCTGCTCTGCTGGAAGAGGTCAGCAAAAATACAGTTCTTTTGATTTGCCCCAGCCAGTAGAGAGAGAAAATATGCAATGAGTAAAACACACAAAGCCTATTTTCTGACTCACTATATTTTAGTTAAAGCATATAGGACTATATAGCAGTCCTGCTGTTCATGTTAACTATAAATATTTTCTACTAACACGAGCTACTGGTTTGAAAAATGTCTGCATGTGTCTTATTTCTTAAACTGTTTCTTTCTATATCCTTTCAGATAGAGAATATCTTCTCATTGTAATCCAGAACCCATCTGAGTAGATGAACAGACATTCAATAATGCTAATTTTGAAAGACATGGAATCGCTGAACTATTCAGATACTTCTTCAGACTTTGCATGCAGCTAATGTCACATACTTTTTATAAGTTATTTGCCCAGTAAATGCACAGCTGTAGCTGAAGGAAATGTAGGTAGAAGAAAAGTTGGCTGTCTGTAATTATAGTTCATTTATTCTTGATTAAATATGGCTGAATCACAGTCTTCTATTATGCACGTCCGTAAAAACAATAAATGCATTTCTAAAAGTCCTAAAGCATGTTGATTGTTTTTATACGTACTAGCATTTTATATCTTAAAACTAGACTGAAATATTGTAAATGCACATGCAAGAAGTAGACATGCACAGCCTGTCCCAATGAAAAGTCATCATGTACAAAAGTAATATGCTTTCTGCTGGTAATTTCCCAAACTTTGCTGTAGCAGTAGTATTCCAAAATGTGCTACAGATTACATTTTGTCATTCGTAACATCTTCCTTATTGTTCAGTCCAGTCCAGACATGTGAGTTCTCTCCACCAAACAGCAGCTGGAGACTGATCATGTCAGGTTTGTGATGCCAAAGCAGAAGAGCTTCTTGCCCTGACCACAATCAGTATTTGTCTCCAGCAGCTGGGGGTAGGAACTTCTGCATAGTCTGAACTCCACTGAAAGGACAAGGAGATTAAATTTGGCTGTCTTTAGTGCCTTCCTGATAGCTTAGGCTTTTGTCGGGCGATTGGGGAGCAGAAGTCCTATCTGCTCCATCAGAACCAGGACAGTTGAGTCGGTTAGATTCTGAAAAAGGATACACACTTGGTGATCCAGGTCTCTTGCCCCCTCCCCCTTCCTCTCCAGCCTTCTTTATTATAGCCTGCAGGCAAAGCACTGCCTTTTGAGTAAGGTATGTGTTATTTCTGAATCTCCCTGCACCTTATGGCTTTTTTCTGTGTACTGGCCTTTTAAAAAAAAAAAAAGAGAGATGGAGAAACGCTAATCAGAGCTGTTGGAGAATTGCGACAGGCAGGCAAGCAGTTGAGTCTCCCTGCCACGGAACAAAGTGGTGGTTTTGCATTATTTCGTCGGAGTTTGTCTGCGGTGAGTTTTCTTTCTTATTCCCTTTCGGGCTGTTGGATTTTTGTGATATTTGTTTTGGCAGGCTTGGCCATGTTTCCGGAAAAGCCGCATTGCTCGGCCTGTGGCAGTAGTCAGAGGGTAGGGCTCAGCGGCGGGAATTTGCCGCTCTTGTGCTAGAGAAGGTAAAACCTTAGAGGCACTGCTTTCAACAGTTTTTGCCGTCAGGAGACTCGTCAGATCGGGGTATAGCAAACGAGTAGGCTTTTCCTTCCCCTTTGTAGACTGTAGTTTTGGTGGGAAGTACAGCCATTTTGTCCACCTCTTCACAGGCTGATCCAGGGGGTGCTTGAATCATGCAGCATGGTGTTTCTATAGATTCAGCAGCCTTTGAGCCAATTTCTTCTGACTTGACTGCCTTGCCCTTGTTTAAAACAAGGCTTGGACAGCATGCTAGCCAGCTTGGGGAGGGGGGTGGGGTAAAGTGACCTAGAGAAGCTGGATCTCTTGGGGAGGCCAGACCCTTGGCAGGGGAACCCTCTGATGATAAGAAGCAAGGGGAGGATGAGTCCTGGGAAGGTTCAGAGGATCCCCTTGAGGGTCCCTCTGACCTTTTGGAGAGAACAGGTGTCCCAGGATTTGGAGGATGGGGGTATCCCTTCAGCGGAGGACCCCTTCATAGTGCAAATTTTCCATCATGAGGAGCTAGCTGCACGCATTGCACATTTCTTGGCAGTGCTTAACATTGCTCAGAATCAACAAGAGGCAGAGGAGCCCTTGGAAGACCCTCTCTTGCAGGGCATTAAATCCTTTCAGACTTCTTTTCCCATCTACAGAGCTATCAAACAGCTCATTGATGCTGAGTGGGGAGTGCTGGAGGCCAGGCTTGAGGGTGGGAAAGTGATGGCTCGCCTGTACCCCATCCCACAGGGAATGAAGAAACTACTCAAATTGCCTAAAGTAGATGTCCTGGTCTCAGCAGTTACTAAGAAGACTATTATTTTGTGAAAGATGGAGCAGCATTGAACATAAGATGTGCCATATTAGGTCAGACCAAGGTCCATCAAGCCCAGTATCCTGTTTCCAACAGTGGCCAATCTAGGTCACAAGTACCTAGAGGTTTCCCCAAAAGACACGGGTTCCAAAATGCTTGTATTGGAGCAAGCAGTAGATATTCTGAGTCCACTTTAATAATGGTTTATGGACCTTTCCTCCAGGAATTTGTCCAAACCTTTTTTAAACACAGCTACACTAACTACATCCTCCGGTAGCAAATTCCAGAGTTTGATTACACGTTGAGTGAAAAAATATTTTCTCTTATTAGTCTTAAATAGGTTACCCTGTAGCTTCATTCATGCCCCCTAGTCTGTCTATATTTTGATGGCATAAACATCAATCTATGTTTACCAGTTCCGCTCCATTCATTAATTTATAGACTTCTATCATATCTTCCCTCAGCTGTCTCTTTTCCAGGTTGAAGAGCCCTAACCTTTTTAGCCTCTCTTCATAGGGGTATCCTTTCATCCCCTTTACCATTTTGGTGACTCTTCTTTATACCTTTTCTAATAACGCTATATCCTTTTTAAGATATGGCGACCAGAATTGCACACAATATTCAAGGTGCGGTCGCACCATGGAATGATACAGAAGCATTATAATATCCTTTGTTTTATTCTCCATTTCTTTCCTTATGATACCTAGCATTCTATTTGCTCTCTTGGCCGCTGCTGCACACTGGGTGGAGGGTTTTAACATATTATTGAAGGATGTGCAGGACAGAAAGCTCGAGACTCTTTTAAAACAGGCTTTCAAGACTAATGCTTTGGTGCTTCAAGCTTCCATTTGTGGGGCTTACGTGACAAGGGCTTGTATTCGCTGAGCTCAGGCATTACTAGAGGCCGAGATCTCTGAGGCTTCTATGCTAGAATCTGCTTCTGCATATCTTGCTGATGCATTCTATGACTTGGTGTGAGCCAAGAGCATGGCTTTGGTCATTGCGGCTAGATGTTTTCTTTGGTTGCCCAGATGGTCAGCTGATGTTTTTTTAAAAACATGTCTCAGCAAGCTCCCCTTCAGAAGAAAACTCTTCTTTGGTGAGACTTTGGACAAATTAAAGATCTGGGAGATTCTAAAGGAGCTCATCTGCCAGAGGATTACCCTAAGTCTGTGAAACTGACACCCTCATCTATGGGGCAGCTGCGTGATTTCCGCAGGTTTCGTGTGTTCCGTTTTGCCCTATACCAGAGGGTTAGATATGTGGCCTTGTCAGCACGTGGGCAGTCCTTTTGAGGCAACAGAGGGGCGAGCAGTGGATACTATTCCAGAGCTTCCACGATCTCCAAAAAACCACAATGAGATGAGGTCGGCCCAGGCAGAGTTATTACCTGTGGGCGGTTGGCTGCAGCATTTTTACTCCGAATGGGTCAACATAACTTCCGACCAGTGTGTGCTCGAGTTTATTTACAAAGGCTATTTTCTGGAATTTGCGTACTCTTTCCAACACCTTCATGTTGTCACCCTGCAAAGCGACGGCCAAACTGCTGATAGTGCAGGACACACCCTACAGCACCTCATCCAGCTGGAGGCAGTGATACAGGTGCCACCTGACCAGTTAGGTCAAGGTCGATACGCTATCTATTTTGTGGTGCCAGAGAAAGAAGGTTCATTTTGGCCCAATCTAGATCTCAAGCACGTAAACAGAACCCTAAGGGTTCTGCACATCCACATGGAAACATTGCGATTAGTCATTCTAGCCATCAGAAAAGGTGAATTCCTCACAACTCTAGATCTCATGGAAGCCTACCTTTACATTCCAATTCAACCGGAGCATCAAAGATTCCTCAGGTTTGTGGTTCCAATGGGGCATTTTCAGTTCTGCACTCTACCCTTTGGCCTAGCTAAGGCTTCTCAGACATTTACGAAGGTAATGGTGGTAGTGACCACGGTGTTACATCAGGCAGGTATATTAGTTCACCCTTATCTGGATGATTGGCTGATTAGGGCAAAATTTGAGTCAGCGTCACAGCCACTCAGTGGGTAGTGGCTTTTCTGCAGAGCCTCGGTTGAGCAGTCATTGTGGCTAAGAGCAAGCTTGAGCCTGTCCAGGATCTCATTTATTTAGGAACATGATTCGATACTGCGGTGGGACTAGTGTCCTTGCCACTCAATCACATACTCAAGATTCAGGAACAAGTGAAGTGTTTTCTCCACATGAACGCTCCCTCTGCGAGGCATTACCTGCAGCTTCTGGGTAACATGGCGGCATCTCTGGAGCTGTTGCAGTGTGCCAGGGTTCATATGCGGCCGTTGCAACAGGCTTTGCTGTCCCAGTGGTCTCCTCAGTGGCATCCTTTGTCAAGGCGGTTGGTCTGTCCTCTCAACACCAGGACTGTCTGAAATGGTGGCTCCAGAGAGAGAACCTCTTAGCCGGGGTGCCTCTGGAGGTTCCCAACTGGATTTTACTGACGACAGATGCTAGTCTTTCGGGCTGGAGAGCACATTGCGAATCTCAAGTGATGCAGGGCCTGTAGTCACTGGAGGGAGTGTACTTGGTCCATCAACCAGTTGGAGATGAGAGTGGTGTTCCTGGCGCAGTAGTTCTTTCAATCTCTGCTGCACGGAAAGGTGGTCAGAGTGTGTTCCGACAATGCAACCATGGTAGCATACAACAATCGCCAGGGAGATGTGGACAGCACCACTCTGGCGAAAGAGATTTGACCACTCCTGCTGTGCGAATCTCTCAGCGGCTCATACAGCGGGAAAGGAAAATGTCCAAACAGATTTTCTCAGTTGACATCAGTTTGATCTAGGACAGTGGTCCCTGAATACCTCTGTCTTCCACCAGTTGACTCTGCGGTGGAGAGACCAACGTGGACCTGATGGTGTCAGCTGACAATGCCAAGGCAAACGTTTTCTTCAGCAGGAGAAGAGAGTGAATGTCTGATGAGCTCAGTGAGCTGGCTCAGAGATGGCTCTGGGGAAGTCTTCTGTATGTCTTCCCTTCATGGCCCCTCATAGGTCACCTTCTTCAGCAGATAAAGACACACCGGGGTCTGGTCATCTTGATTTGCACTGGATTGGCCACGGAGACAGTGGTGTGTGGATCTCCAGAGTTGTTGGAAAAACCGTGGCGTCTGCCCACCAGACCAGATCTAATTTCACAAGGTCCAATATTCTTGCCCCAGGTGGATCGATTCTCGCTTACAGCCTGGCTCTTAAGAAGATGTGGTTGAGACGGAAGGGGTACTTGACTGTGGTGGCCACCCTGTTGAAGGCTTGAAAGCGCTCTACTTTCTTATCATATACTAGAGTCTGGTGAGTGTTTGAGAGTTTGTGCTCAGACAATGGGCATTGGGCCTTGTCAGCTTCAATTCTGGAGGTGCTGGATTTCTTTCAGGCAGGCCTAGACAAGAGTCTCACCTTGAATTTGCTCCATGTACAAGTAGTGGCCTTGACGTGTTATCGTGGCAAGGTGCAAGGGGTCTCTCTGATGGCTCATCCTGATGTTAACTAATTTTATTTTTTTTTTTTTAAATTTATCAGGTTTTTTAATACTGCATTATTATTTCACTCACAGCTGTTTATATTGTAACTTAAACTTGGTAATTTACATTAAACAGAGACATTGATAACTTGGATTTTTCTGAGGCAATGGAGGGTTAAGTGACTTGCCCAAGGCCACAAGGAATGCTAGTTGTTATCAAATCCTGATCTCTTGGTTACCAAGCCAGTGCTCTAACCAGTAGGCTACTCCTCCACTCAGATTTCTATGAGCAGTTAAACAGGTCCACCCTCTGGGTTCGTCCAGTGGTTTCTCCATGGGACCTAAACCTCGTCTTAATGGCCCCGAGGGCCTCCGTTTGAGCCACTTGTGCAAGCCAGATTGAAGAACCTTACCTTGTAGACAGTATTTTTGGTCACCATCTACTCGGCTAGGCATATTTCAGAATTGCAGTCTCTTTCCTTTCTGGAGCTCTTCCTGCTTATCTCCAAGGAGAAGGTGGTGTTATGACCTGTTCCCTTCTTTTTGCCCAAGGTGGTATCAAGCTTTCATCTCCACCAACAAGTCTCATTGCTGGGTTTTTAGGTCTTGGGGGATGATCCCCTTGATCGGCAGTTGCATTTGTTGGCCATGCACAAGGTGTTACGCCATTATCTCAAGCGAACAGAGCTGTTTCACAAGTCAGATCACTTATTTGTGTTTAGCATCTGCATAAAGGAGAGGCGGCAACCAAAGCTTCAGTAGCTCGCTGGGTGAAGGAGGCTGTTGCATCAGCCTATCTGCTGAAAAATAAGCTTATTCCCAAGGCGTTGCATGCGCATTCAACTAGGGCCTAGGTGGCATCCTGGGTGGAGAGTGGTTTGGTTCTGCCTGTTGATATTTTTAGGGCAGTGACGTAGTTCTTGCTTTACATGTTCACATATCATTACAGATTAGATGTGCAGGCGCAGAAGGGTGCATAGTTTGAGGCCAATGTGCTGCAAACACACAGCTCACAGGTGGTAATGGAGCGCCCAGATCTGTGCATTCGGTATTTTCAGCCAGAAAAGCTTTTTCATTAAGGGACCAGGGCTGCATAGGTGGGTACTTCCAGGGTCCTTTCCGACCGAAGGCCTCGAAGGGGATGGGTTCGGTACTTTTGGTTTCCTTTCGACCTGTACATACTGTTTAAACTGTTATGAACAAAGTTTAAAAAAAATAAAGTTTAACTGTTGTACTTTCTTGGAGTCTGCTTAGTCAATAAGATACTAGTTGTGGAGCCAGGGAAGGATCTCTTTTACTGTGACATCACAAACCTGACATGCTTAGTCTTCAGCTGCTGGTTGGGGAGAGATAACCAACATGTCTGGACTGGATGGACTCAAGGAAAGATTATTAGCAGGTAAGATCTAATTTCACCTTTCATACATCTTAGAATACTTTAGAATCATAGGGCTTGGTATAAAAAAAGGCTGATATTCAGAAGCATTAGCACTGGCTGCAGTGTTAAAAAAATCCTGGATTTCTGTGCCTTTATCTGGATCTTTATCTTTATTCGGCTCTTGATATACCGCTTTACAGTAAAAACATCAAAGCAGTTTACAATACATTAAAAAAAACTACCGGAAAAGGAAAAGGACACCATAATTACGACAGGAAAGGTGAAAATAGAGAAAGAAGAGAGAAAGCAAGGTAAAAAGGACAGAGGAGGCAGGGAGAGGAGAGAGAAACAGCTGGGTGTAGGAAGGACAGGGAGATCAAAGGCAGAACAGAAGAGGTGAGTCTTAAGAAGAGATTTGAACCTGTTGGATAATGGGCAGTGTTGAATATATAGATAATATATAGAAAGTGACTGGATATTGCTGTTATCCAGATAATGCTTGCACTGACCACTCAATCTTGAGAACCTATCTTCCTATCATTTAGGACAGCTTTTTTGGTGTCCTAAGTTATATGGATAGATTAGCTGCATAAGGGCAGAAATTATCTGGACAGTAGCTGAATAGCGCCACTACACAGTCGGCTCTGCATTTTCCCTGGCCATGAACTGCCCCCATACTCTTTGGATGGTACTGAGGCAGTCTGTAGGGATAATTAGCGGCACTATCTGGATATTGCCACTGAATATCTCTCTCGATGCCCTTAACCAGATAACCTCCGTGGTTATTCAGAAGCCTTTATCTGGATATCGGTCCCATAATGAATGCTGCAGTTATACACCTTGTATTCACAAAAAGCTTGCAAAGAAAAGGGGATATTCCCTGTGTTCAATCATAAATCACATCACTTTAGGCAATCATCTTGGAAGGAAAAAAGACTTCAGTATGCATATCCACTGGGCATTATACAGCCATCTACCCCATAAACATCAATCCAATTTTTATAACTAATTTCTATTTTAATTCTTATAAAACATCACTGTTAAGCACTTATTTTAATTATGTATTCTTCCATTCATTCACAATTTCCAGTGCTGACAGCATTTCACACCAGCAAAATACAAAATCAAATGGAAGCCATACAGAAATTCAAGAACTTTGGAAAACTATGTGGAAGTGAAAATTTGCAAAATTTTTTGAGTTAGTAGGGTAACATTTATCCAGTGATTCTAGTCATCTTTTTAGAGAGAAATACATTTTTTGCCGGTTAAAATGTATTGTGTTTCTTAAGATATTTCAGTATAAATACAGTTTACTAGCATCATCTTCATTTTCAATCCAATTTTATCTTCATCGGGTAAAGTGCTAACTCTAATAGGAAAATGTTTGTTGATTCAGTTTATTTTACCTTGTGTTTGGTCTATTGTTTCTGATTTTGTATGCTTGTTTGTCGCATTTTCTTATTGTGAACTATTTTTGTATGTATAGCGGTCTAACAAATTATTACAATAAATAATAAGATGTTCTTGTTCGCCGTTGAAAATGGGGGATGTTTAGCCACACAGCTGGTGATATCTTTGGATGAAACTGGCATGTTTGGTGATCTTCCATAGCACATGCACACTCTCTTCCTGATCTTGTGCATGCACAGGTGTCCCTTTTAAACCAGGCTCCTCCTCCAACCTATCCTCTTTTTTGACTCTGTCCTGGATCAAGGGCCCTCTAAGAAACAAAAATGATTCCTCTCAGAGCAAGGGCTAGGATGCCGCCCTAACTGGGATGAGCAAGGTAAGTTGGATTGTTACCTTGTCTCCCAAAGTAGGAGACTGGCAGCCTTTGGAGGAGGAGGCTTGTCCACCAAACTGCAAGGTCAGGGTGGAGGAGAGGTCCTCTTTCCCCCTGCCTTAGATGTGGCTCATTATAAGGAGTCAAGTATGTTTTATCTCCTACAGAGGTTTTTAAAGAACACAGCTGTGCTGCTGCTGGTATTAGGGGAAGGTCCAACCAAACCAGTTCCAAGCACCTCTGCCCTGGTGACTCAATGGTAAGTGAGATGAAGCCCACAGCACCTCACATATCTTTTTATTTTTTTATCTTTAATGAATTTTCACAATATTAAATAAAATACTTGTACAGAAAGTTTCAATGAACAGAAATACTGAAAGAGAGGCAATAATGTCAGTCTAATGATTAGAGCACTTGCTTAGTAACCAAGAGACCAGGGCTCGATTCCCACTAGCCCTCCTTGTGGCCTTGGGCAAATCACTTAACCCTCCATTGCCTTGGAAGAAAGGCCTGGCAATCTACTTCCGGTCACACTGCCAAGAAAACCTGCTGGGTCGCCAAAAATCAACACTGACTCGAAAGCACACATTGCATTGTTTTTGCAATGTCATATAGAATAAACAAAAAACTTCGTCAAGTTCACAAGCCCATAAAAATATGAATCGAGCCAAGCAGAATGCTCAAACTTAGCTACAATTTAAAAGTAAAGGAAGAAAAAGGCAGTAAGGGCTAAGAACAGCAGAAATAACATTCACATCAGTTAACATAGATCAAAATAGAGCTTGCCAGAGCACACTGAGAAGATACAAAGGAGACTAAATGAGTAGGATCCATAAATATATATGGTAGATTTATATTTAATGGCACATTTACAAGGCAACTTCAAAAAGAAGAGGGCACCCAGCTGAAGAACCTCAGGCTTCAGAAGAAGGAACTCCCGCCTCCTTTTCTGAGTTTCTAATTTATAGCTCAGAAACAATCATCACAATGGCGAAAGAAAATACGCATATGCCAATCCCGATCAAAGACAATGTAAAAGTCACCATTAGAGTTGCAGGAACCGGCATCTCAAAATTAGATGTTTCAAATACAGCAAATATATCTGAAACATCCATTCTCCAGGAACAAGCAGGAAGTCCGTCCTCACTTATGGGTGATGGCACCGTCGGAGCCCGTGCGGAGTAATTCCCCAGCTTGTAAAAAAGCCTTTGGGATTACTGCCACACATGTGTGGTCCTCTTCCCGCCCAAAGGTGCCATCTTGCTCAGTCTCCCTTTTTTCTGCGGAGCCCTTCGGATGCACGTCCTCGTCCCTCGGAAAAAGTTGGTCCTCTTTTTTTCCGGTAGTACCAGTCCTCTCCTGTCCTCCCCTTCACTCTTGTTTCCTCCAAGCGAGGGGACGTCCTTATCTTGCCCTTTTGGTAAAATTTTTTATCTCGGGCCTTTTTGCGCCCTTTTCCATCGCTGGCCTCGAGGGTCTTCAACCTAGCAGGGGTCCAGTTTGCCGCAATGACCACCGGTTTTAAAAAATGTGACAAATGCTCCAAAAACATGTCGCTCACGGACAGCTATGACTGCTGTCTTCAGTGTCTGGTCGCTGACCATAACCTGGAGCTCTGCTCTCTTTGCAAAAATATGTCCTCCAAAGCCCTGCTAAGTCGTAAGCAGAAGTCTGATGACATTTTCTCCAGGACCAAGCAGGAAGTCAGTCCTCACATATGGGTGACGTTGGCGCTGACGGAGCCCCCATGCGGAGCATTTCCCCAGCTTTCACAGCACACATGCCAGCTGGGACTGCCAGCATGCATGCGCGGTCCCCTTCCCGCCCAAGGGTGCCATCTTGCTCAGTCTTTTTTTATCCACGGAGCCCGACGGACGTGGTTCGTGTTCACCCATGAAAAAAGTTGATTTTTTTTGTGTTTTTTCTCGGTTCGACGCCAGCTTCCCCTTCCCGCTTCAGGCCGGTACACCGGTATCGAGCCCGGACTTCTTTTTTTCGGTTTTTGTCCTTCGTGACTAGCATTCGCGCCATTTTTCTATTTTTCACTGGCAGCCCTGACTTTTGACCTCGCAGGGGCCCTTTTTCCCCCGATGGCTGGCAGCGGGTTTAAAAAATGTGATCGGTGTAAGAAATGTATGTTTCTCAGGGACACACATGACTGCTGCCTCCGCTTCCTCGGACCCGATCATGACCTGATGATCTGTGGTCCATGTGGGAAAATGTCCTCGAAGGCGTTGAGGAGTCGGCAGCACCAGAAGGAAAGAATCTTCTCTGACTCCGCGTCCGGCCGGGCCCGGACTTCGTCAGAGGCCTCGACGTCTCGGGATTCCGATCCCGAGCATCGCCGGGGATCCTCTGAGAGGGGGTCTCCCTCACGGGAGCATCGCAGGAAGAAGAAACCCGCGAGGGTGGCGTCGGTGGACGCACTTGGCTCCTCGAGGGCCAGGTCGCATAGCCCCGACCGCCGTCCCAGGTCTTCGGAGTCGGAGAGGCCTGCAAACAACCTCATGTGGAGCCGGAGTCCCCGAGTCACGTGAGTGCTGTAGTCCTCATGGACTCTCCTCCGGGGGAGCTGACGGGCCCGACGCAGTCGGGGCCCAAGTTGGGGGCTGCTGAGTCTCCTGAGCTCGGACTCAGGTTGACGGCCTTGGCGAGCAGCTTGGCTGCCTTCATGGAACAGCAGCGGGCACTGATCGCCGGTCTCACCGGTGCATCTGCCCCGACCACCAGGACATCGACGTCCAAGTCGACCCCGGAGGCTGAGCCGATCCTCGAGTCCATGCGCTCTCGAGTCGATCCTCGGCCAAGGTCTCCCTCGGCCTACCATTCGGGACCGAGGTCGTCGACGCCGGTACCCTCGGCATTGGGGCGGATGGCATCAGTGCCTGCCCGACCGGAGCCGCTCGATCCCTCCTCCGAGGAGTCGGGCTGGGAAACGGAGGATGAGGAGTCCCCGGACACCTTTTGGACCCTGTGTGTCCCTTCGGACTCACCGGAGTCAGAACCTCGGAGACGGTCCCCCCCGGAGGACACCCGGTTCTCAGATTTCGTGCGGGACATGGCCAAGGCCTTGGCCTTCCCCTCGGATCCCGAGGAGGAGCCTCGAGCCGAGGAGCTCGAGGCCCTGCAGTACGACTCTCCTCCCAAGGAGGCCTTTACTGTACCCGTTCCTCCGATGCTGGAACAGTTGCTCTTCCGCATGTGGGAGGTGCTGGCCTCGACACCGGTTCTGAGCAAGCGGGTCGATTCCATCTATCGAATCCGCAAGAGCCCCGGGTTCCAAAAGGCACAGCTACCGCACCACTCCATGGTTGTGGAATCAGCCATGCATCATCTGAAGAGTCAGACGATGCACTCCTTGGTGCCTCCCGGCCAGGAGGCCCGGAACCTGGATGCCCTCGGTAGAAAGTGCTTCCAGGGCTCTATGCTTGCTTGCCGTGTCCAGACCTACCAGCTGTACATGGGCATGTACCTTTGAGACCTGGCAAGGGAGATTGCCGGGTTCTCTGCTGGTCTCTCCGAGGAATCTTTGCAGAGGTTCAAGGCCCTGTCATCGGGGATCCAAGAGTGCTCGAAGTTTATCTCTCGAGCAGCCTATGATGGCTTCGAGGCTTCGGCCCATGTAGCCGTGGCTGGCATCGGTGCACGCTGTCAGGCTTTGCTACAGTCATCGGACCTCAAGCTATGGGTGCAGGACAAGTTGGTCAATGTCCCCTGCCGAGGTGAAAACCTCTTTGGCAAGCCCATGGCTGAAAAGGCTGCGTAACTCGAGTCCGAGACTCTCACCCGGACAAGGCTGTCCAGGAAAACCTCTGCCCCTTCTCAGAAGAAGAAGGGCTCTGGAAAAAAGACTTACCCGAGGAAGTCATCTGCCTACAAATCATACCCTCATTTTCAGACCTCCACAGCTCCCCAGCAGGGTCAGAAGGCCAAGGGGCAGGGGCAGGGACATGGGCCCCGTAGGCAGAAAACCCGCAAGCCACCAGCTCCGGCTCCTGCACAGCAGGGTACGGGGTTTTGACTCCAGTGGCATAGCCTCTCCTCCTCAGCTGGCCCCTCCCAGCACAGGAGGCCAGCTGACCCTGTATGCCCACAGGTGGTCAGCCGTAACAAGGGATACCTGGGTGCTAAGCATAGTCCAGAGGGGCTATCTCCTCCACTTCCACCAGGTACCTCCCTCCTACTTTCCAGGGGAGCCTCCAAGACTCCCTCTGCACAGGGACTTACTCTTGCAGGAGTTAGCAAGTCTTCTGAAGGAACAGGCGGTGGAACCGGTGCCTCACCACCTGAGAGTTCAAGGCTTCTATTCCAGGTACTTTCTAGTGCCAAAAAGAACAGGAGGCCTCAGGCCCATCCTAGACTTGCGGAATCTCAACAATTTCCTGGAGAGGGAAAAGTTCAAGATGCTTACCCTTGGAATCCTGCTGCCCTACCTCCAGCAGGGAGATTGGCTATGCTCCTTAGACCTAAAGGATGCTTATACTCACATCCTTATTCATCCAGACCAAAGACAATATCTCCGATTTGTAGTGGGAGGAAACCATTACCAGTACAGGGTACTCCCTTTTGGCCTAACTTCCGCCCCCAGGGTTTTCACCAAATGCCTGTTGGTGGTGGCGGCCTATCTCAGGGTTCATGGACTCTGTCTTTCCATACCTGGACGACTGGCTCATCAGGGATCAGTCTCCACAGGAGACCAATCAAGCCACCCTCCGCATTATCGCTCTTCTCCAGCATCTGGGGTTTGTCATAAACTTCGCAAAGTCCGCTTTGCACCCCTCACAGAACATGGAGTTCATAGGAGCAAGACTGGACACCCTTCAAGCAAAGGCTTTTTTGGCAGTGGACAGGGCCCACAGACTGATGGACTTGGCAGGCCAATTCCACAGCAATTCTCTGGTCTCCGCCAGACAATTCCTGAGGCTCTTTGGCCACGTGGCATCCACGGTCCATGTAACTCCAAATGCCCATCTACACATGAGGCCAGCTCAGTGGGGCCTCAGAACTCAGTGGCTGCAGGCCACGGGAAACCTGATGGACAAAGTGAGGGTGTCCAAGCTACTAGCTTCTTCTCTACAGTGGTGGCTTCATCTTCCGAATCTGCTACGAGGGGTGCCTTTTCAAGCACCTCAATATTCTCAGGTGCTGACAACCGATGCTTCTCTCCAAGGTTGGGGTGCACATTGCCAAGGAGCATGCACCCAGGGCCTCTGGTCCCCTTGGGAGTCCGCACAGCAGATCAATTTCCTAGAGCTCAGAGCAATCCGCCTGGCCCTCCGGACTTTCTCTCATGTCCTCTCTCGCCAGTCCGACTTAATGCAGACGGACAATCAAGTTGCCATGTTCTATGTGAACAAGCAGGGGGGCACAGGGTCCCGACCTCTCTGTCAGGAGGCGAAGGACCTGTGCTCCTGGGCAATCATGGCATACTTCTCAAGACGGTCTATCTCCCTGGACAAGAGAATTACCTGACGGACAGATTGAGCAGGATTCTGCAGCCACACGAATGGCAGTTGAATCCTCTGGTGGGTCAACAGATTTTCCTAAGATGGGGTCTTCCCACCATAGATCTCTTTGCCAGTCCACTGAACCGTCAACTGCCCAGTTTCTGCTCTAGGCAACCTCATCCTCTCAGAGTAGCAGCGGATGCCTTGCTCATTCCATGGTCTACAGGCCTCCTATATGCATTTCCTCCCACGCCTCTAGTGTCCAAGACACTGATCAAATTGATCCAGGACAAGGCCTCGGTGATCCTGGTGGCCCCCAGATGGCCAAGGCAACCCTGGTTCCCACTTCTTTTGCAACTAGCGGTGGACACTCCTCTTCCTCTGGGGATGCAACCCGATCTCCTGTCTCAGGAGCAGGGCTCTCTCTTACACCCCAACCTCCAGTCCCTCAATCTGATGGCCTGGCTGCTGAAAGGGTAGTTCTAGCACCCTTACTGCTGCCTAGGGAAGGGGAGGACATGGTCTTGGCATCTAGGAGGCAGTCCACTCGGACGTCTTATGCCCTTAAGTGGCATAGGTTCTCCACCTGGTGTGCTCAACACAAGGAGTATCCTTTCTCATGCCTGTTACCAGTGGTGCTGCAATATTTGCTTCACCTGTCCAACCTAGGCCTAAAATCCAACTCTGTTAGGGTCCATCTCAGTGCTCTCTCAGCGCACTAGTCACCGGTGGAGGGTCACTCTCTCTCAAGCCACCCTTTAGTGGCTCGCTTCCTCAGAGGCCTCCTTTTGCTTAAGCCTCCAGTTCGTCCACCTGCCCCTGAGTGGGATTTGAATGTGGTCTTGCAACAGCTTACTTGCCCACCATTTGAGCCTATGGCTACTTGTCCTTTGCATTTTCTCTCCTGGAAAACGTTGTTTTTGGTAGCTCTTACCTCAGCAAGGCGAGTGAGCGAGCTTCAAGCCTTGGTGTCTGATTCACCATACACTAGGTTCTATAGGAACAGAGTAGTCTTACGGACTCACCCTAAGTTCCTTCCTAAGGTTGTCTCCTCCTTCCACCTCAACCAGGAGGTGGTTCTTCCAACTTTCTTTCCCAGGCCGCATGCCAGCTGGGCTGAGATGGTCTTGCATACCCTGGACTGTAGGAGGGCGTTGTACTTCTACCTTGACCATACGCAGGGACACCGAAGGGCTGTTCAGCTCTTCATCTCTTTTGACCCTAATAAGTTGGGGTTACCTGTCTCCAAGCGTACCCTGTCCATTTGGGTAGCAGACTGTATCACCTGGGCGTACAGGGCAGCTGGCCTCCCATTGCAGGGTCGAGTCATGGCTCACCGTGTCAGGGCGAAGGCTGCGTCAGTGGCTCATTTCCGCTCTGTTCCGTTGGCAGACATCTGCAGGGCCTCTACTTGGTCTTCAAGCCAGACGTTTGCGGCCCACTACTGCCTTGAGAGAGAGTCCCGCAGGGACAGTGCTTTCGGACAGGTGGTACTCCGTAATCTCTTTGAGGTATAGGCAACTCCTACTATCCGGCCCTGGTGTTGGGCTACCGTTCGGGGGCGTTCTCAGAAAAGATTCTTTTCGTACATGCTGAGGCTTTAGAGGGAGCATATTTTTTCAGCTTTGGGTCCCCTGTAGTCTTAAGCTGGGGAGTCCCATATGTGAGGACTGACTTCCTGCTTGGTCCTGGAGAAAGAGTAGTTGCTCACCTGTAACAGGTGTTCTCCAGGAGCAGCAGGAATCAGTCCTCACAACCCTCCCTCCTCCCCCTGGAGTTGCAGTCATATGATTTATTTTGTTTTTTGCTGTCTTTTAGCTATGTCATCAGACTGAGCTAGATGGCACCCTTGGGCAGGAAGGGGACTGCGCATGCGTGCTGGCAGTCCCAAAGACTTTCTGTGAAAGCTGGGGAAATGCTCCGCATGGGGGCTCCATCGGCACCGACGTCACCCATATGTGAGGACTGATTCCTGTTGCTCCTGGAGAACACCTGTTACAGGTGAGTACTCTTTCCGTAAAGTGGTCCTGGAATCCCCAGTGGCACCCTCAGTTGTCCCTCCGCTGGTGGAATTCCCTGCTTCAGCCCCACGTTCAAGGTGGCACTCCGATCAGGGGTCCCCTGAGGTGGAGAGGCGCAAGAAAAAGAAGACCTCAAAGTCGCTGTCGGGGACTCAGCCTTCCCCGGCATTCCTGAGAGTAGGATAAGGAGCAGCCTCAAAAGGTACCTCGCACAGACACGGAGGCTTCTGACGAGGGCACCCGGTCTCCTGAGGGTCATCCCGGTGAGGACCCCCTCTCCTCATTCATGCCAGACCTGGTTACCCCGACATCGGCGATGCAGGGACCCACATCCACTTAGGAGTCCCAAATGCTTGCCCTAGAACACAGCGTTTCTGCCTTCTTAGCTGCCCAGCAGGTGCTTATGCCCAGCATGGCTGGCCCGTGCCTCGAGACTGCTTTTCCCCCCAGGGGGACACCTAAACCAACCCTGGAAACCCGTGAGAGCCATGGGCCTCGTGAGGGTCCTAGGTGTCAGTCTCACTCACCCTCCCATTCCTCGGGGGCGAGATCTTGCAAAGCTTCGGGCTCCAGGCGGGCCTCAAGACAGGGCGACCATCCTGATTTGGATTCCTTCTCGGACCTCTCAGGCTGGGAGAGGGAATACCTGTAGGGCTGGTACCCCTGCAATTCTACATGCAAATCTCTGGCCTGCTCTGCAACTCAGGCCTGAACCAAACTGCACCAAACAAGATGGATTCTTCACTTCACTTTTGCTGTGTTCAGCTATAAGCCTGTCCTTCATGCAACTGCTTGCACAGCGTTTCTAAGTGTGCATGCATACAGAGGCTATTGTCCGTGGCTGGCCTTGGACACTTGTACATGCCCAGAAGTTACATACTGTTGCTTCTGCCTGACTTTTACCATGGCTCCTTTGTTTGCAAGACGCTGCGCATCATCTACCTTCTGATTCGCTGAGAACACCTCAGACTGACTGCTGCCAACCAATCATCGGACCTATGACGGAGGATTCACACACAGAATTCTGCATTCTGCGCTGGAAAAGTTCTAAGTTCTAAGTAGCGGTGAGAGAAGGAGTTGGGGGTTTTTCTCCCCACCTGGACATAGACTTCTGCACCGGTCCTGCTGCTGTGCACTGCGTACCTGATTCCTGAGCCCTGAGCCTTTCGCCAGACGTGTGGGCTAGGCCGTCCTTCACAGGTCTGAGATAAGACTTTCACTGATCCCTCCGGTTCGGACTTACTGCGGCTCGCCTGACGAGGCTAGAGCCCGCACCAGCTAGAAGCTGCTTCTGAGTGCCAAAGGAGCTAAGGTACTAGCTTATCTCTCCTCTCCTGGAAGGGCAAAGGGGTTAGCAATATATTTCTTACTTTTCCTAAGTGCAGAGCGAATCAGTGACGTCTGGTTTACTAGTCTGTAAGTCTTGCGTTGTCCAATTGTATATCTGTACAATAACAAATTGTTACTTTATGTTTCTAATTAGCCATATATGTGTGTTTGTATATTTTTCTATTTGGTTGCCTATAATAAAGTCTAATATATATCTGCAGAACAGAATTCTTTCGTGGCTCATTACCAGAATAACTCCCGAACTTTGGGCTGTATATTAGTAGCTATCTCCCCTAGACAACAACAGAGAGTCTAACTTATTTTTGTGCTACAAATATACCCGACATATGGGGGTCTCTTCCAAGGGATGAGTATTTCTGAATGTGCCTCTCAGAATTTGTGTAATCTTTCTGTTTATGCTACGGTTTTTGAAGCCAGAGAGCATTGTCTGTGAGACAGACGACAGAACCCAGATTACAGGCTCTCTGCCTTAGAGACTTCTCTAGCAGTGCCCTGTGTTTGTTTTTACAGATTTACGATGGCTCACGCAGATAAGGTTGATTTGGCATTCCAGAAACTAGCTTCCCTGTGTTGGTCGAAAGATACCACTGCCGACCACATTGAAAGAATTTCTAAGTGCCTTACAACAGATACGCAAGAGCTTGTTAGGGCTGATAGCTTTTTCAGTGAGTTCCTAGACCGGCTTCTTGCTCATAAGGCTAAATTACCGGTGGATATGGTAGCCGAACATGCCTGTGTGCTGCATATTTTCACTGACAAACTGCAGAAGGCATTATGTCACCTGCAAACTAAATCTGAATCGCTAGAGTCTGATCTACGGACAGCTCACAGCCAGATACAGTGTGCTAAGGAGACAGCTAACCAGTGTGAAAAGCAGAGTGCTGAGTTACGTCATCAAGTTGACGGACTTCAGGCTGAGGCGACCAGACGGGCTAGCCATAGTTTTTTTTCACCAGGTACTTCTAGCCTGTGGTGTCTGCGATGCCAAGAGCTAGTGGCTCAGGTTTCCGCTCTCAAAAAGCGGGGTGAACAGGATCAAAAGGAATTGCAGTTTCTGACAGTTTGTAGAACTGAATTAGCCGCCTAAACCAAGAGGTTAAAAGCGGACGCTTCTCTTTTTGAGCAACGAGAGAGTGCTTTGATGGCTGAGCTCGACGCCACAGCGGTTGCTCTCAGTGCAGAGAGACGGCATACAGCCGATCTGCAAAGACAGCTTGCTGCTGCACGTCAGGAATGTGGGCAGGAAATACAGAGAGTTAACCTCGAAATCCAGCAGTTAAGAGCTGACTGTTTTGAATTAGCGTGCATGTCCACTTCTCAAAGTAATGAGACAGAGTACAGGGATAATTTCAGCCCTCTCGGCTTCTCGAAGTACCAGAGGGTAGATGACGACAGGTTGCCACTGGAAACCCTGCCCAATGTAGAACGGCAGCTTTTCCAGAACAGAGTCAGTTCTCTCCCATCAGCGCATGAGCACAGGAGAGAAACTGGGCGGAGTGAAACACCCTACTCTCGACCCCTCCCCATACAGGGAGCGGTGGAGGGGGGGGTGAGAAGTCTCCCTGGTGATGGCACACTGTACCAGCAGCGACCACCAGAGGGAGCTGAAGGGACGAAAAATTCCTTATGCTCCCGTGTCCTGCAAGGGAAACACACAAATGAAGATGCATCTGTCGCACAATTACAAATTATCAAGACCTTGCGGAGCATGGTCACTCCTTTTGAGAAAACTGGTCATGCCACCATAAATGAACATTTAGCTGCAGTCAAAGATGCCTTTCGGGCACTGAACATTACCAGGGGGGAGGACATGGTTTTGTATCTTCCATGGTCTTTTGATGTGCCTTGCCAGCAATTTATTCGGGCCATGGCAGATGATGAAAAGAAGGACATTGTCATTTTTGAACAGGCACTAAAGAAACATTATGGGCCATACCCTGATGATATTGCTGCAAAGCAGGCAGCATTTAGTATGACTCATAGGGAAAATGAAACTCCCGAGAGTTTGCTTACAGACTTAGGCAGACTTTCTTCCAGAGTGACCCTTCCTGGGAAACAATAGAACACCATCAGGAGTTTCGTAATCTTTACTGTCAGTTGCTCCTTCCATCTATCAAACCTTATATGTCTGACAAGCGTCACGAACCCCTGTCACGTGTGATAGAACATGCTGAGTGGATTTGGGCAGCTGTTCCCAACATGAGAGCAACCAATACTGGCAGCACAGTAAGGGCTCCCAGCAAGGCCAGAGAGCCAAAACAGTGTGTTAGTGCTGTAAAATCCACTCTTTCGTTAGAAAATAACGCTTCTCCTTCTGTTCCACAGAATCCTCCCAGGCCACCCCAGAATAACCAGTCATCTGGGTCTAAGCAGCGCTGTGGGAATCAGCGTTTCACTCCACAGAACCGGAACTGGAAGAGAAAGCCCGGTTTTGACAAATACCTGGAACTGGAGAAGAGAATAAGCGAGCTGACAGATAATCCATAAAAACATATCTCTTCCTACAACACTTCTCTCAATATACTGACCCCCCTCCCACACAGACCATTGACCACGGCTAGCCAAATAAGCTCCTGAAATCTTACCACTTGATCTAGACCAGGCCTCACAAACCCTACCTTTAAAACTCAAGCATTTAAGAACCTATTGAAAATATCTGTTAATTGTTAATCCCTGTTATCCATGTTTTTATTCCCTGTTCTCTGTAAACTTAACATTTGTTTTTATGTTTAAGTACAAAACTTGTTAAAATGTAAACCGCGCTGATGTCAAAAGTGCGGTATATAAAAGCTGTTAAATAAATAAATAAATAAATGATGAAGGCTAGCATTGCATTCAGCTCCTCACAGGAGGCTCCTGCTAGTAGTGCGCCTCCTAAGCCACGCGTCAAACCTCAAAAGCCGGAGGAGGAACTGGTTGACTCCTCTTCCCCTTCTAAGGCGACTGAATGACTAACCGACTTTGTTTCTGTCCCACAGGTCACTATTGCACAGGTGCAGCCAGCCGTGGATGCCACCCCAGGGGACACAGAGTGACAGTCCTGCCATGGACAGCGAGGGTCCAGCCTTTGACACCATCAGGAAGCACAAGTACTTTCTGGGTAAACTCAAGCCAAAAGGACAGAGGTACACTGTTCCTGTTACAATTCAGCAGGCTTTTCTCTGTGAGGGCCTGATAGATTCAGCCTCTGAGGCTACCCTGATTACCTCGAGTCTCTTTGATAGACTCACTGCTTCCTTGGGGAGTCAGAGGACCCTACCCGTCACACCCAGTGATTTGTCACTCGCAGCTTATGGGAATCAGCCCATAGAGTCTATGGGGCAGGTCTGGCTTAACCTCCAAATTGGAAAATTACAGGTGAAGCATCCTGTAGTCATTACTAAGTGCCCTGGGGAAGAATTATTGATTGGCAATGAGCTCCTGAAACGGTTACGCCCCATTCTGGACTACGTCCAGGAAGTGATCTGGACACAGGTCACACATCCCATACCTTATGCTAGGGTAAAACATGACAGCAGAGTCAGTGGTCCTTGTTCGGTGGAACGCACAAACAAGTCCATCAGGATTAATTTCCAGAGGTCAGCTGATCCCCAAATCCTTCAGCTCCAGTATGAAAGGGCTGGAGATGAGGATCAGGGCATCAGCGACGTGGTTTCCATTGCAGTCGGTTCAGTGGCTAACATTGTCCTTGATACTGACTGCCTGCAGATATTCCTGAAGGAAACCTGTGGAAGGTTGTGAGGTGCAAACCCCTCCTCCATCCCATCCTGCCTAGATCACCCTAGGAGACTGACGGACATATTCTCGGCTGAGAAAGGTCCCTTTATATCTGTGCAGGTGGGCATGTCCCAAAAGGAAAGGGCCTACCTATTACCCCACTGTGACCACTCCCTCATCAGTGAGACTCTTTTCTATCGGCTCAAACAACAGCTTACCCTTGATTGGGTAATGGGAGCGAAGACTTCGTTCCAAGTGCCTGGGGAAGGGCTCAAGACATTAATGGGCTACTGCAATCTCCCCTTACAAGTTGGGGTCAAAGGTTTTCGGCACACCTTCTCCATCATCAGAGGACTTGAGGTGCCCCTCTCCTTAGGCTCAGATTGCCTTGTTCGACTGGGAACTTATGTGGATTTTTTTGAACAACATCCTCTGGAGTAGGATGGAAGGAGATCCGGTGGATTTCTCTGGTGCCCGCCCATCCCTACGGGCTGGTCAGACTATCCCTCAAGTCTGTGAAGTGGTCTGTGCAGAAGACACCCACATACCTGGGAGGGTACAGGATTGTCCCCTGCCGATACAGGTGACCCGAGGACATGTGTTCTCAGACAACTTGGTCTTCTTCAGTCCAAATTCCCGTTTTGAGGAGCTGGGCCTAGCCATGGGTCCCATACCCTGCATGGAGGCCACAGCTCCTTCCTTACACTTATTGCTCACCAATCCAAATCCAGATCGCGTTCACCTTGTGAAAGGCGAACCCCTGGGATTCCTAGTGGGAGAATCGTTCCCAAGTGTGGAATTGGGTCTCCAGATTATTGGGGAAGCCCCTGTTTCCTGGAACATCTGTGAAGGGGGGGGGACCCCTGCGTGTGTGTTCGATCCTCACCCCGAGGCCTCCTCACCTTACAGTTTGTCTGGCCACATAGTGCTGTGACCTCTCAGGTGGACCTCGAGTCTGACCATCTGATTTTGTCAAGTAAACTCGATGAGGCTGTTAGTTCCCTCACCCACCAGGGGGGGGAGCCCCATGTTGTCCAAGCCATCCAGGTCTCCTCTCTCCAAGATGAGATTGAGGAGAAGGTTGAGATACCCTCAAACAATCCTGTTCTGGGATTTGATGAAATGGTTGCGGGAAAACTTGCTGAAGCAGACGCCTGTACTGATGAGTCAGAAAAGGCACAATTAAAAGAACTGTTGTACCGTCACAAGGACCTGTTTGCCACTGACACCTATGACTGTGGTCTCACCGACCTACATGTCACCCGTATTCCTACGGATCCAAACAGTAAACCTGTCTTTGTGAGGCAGTATAAATCCCATTGGCCTCCTATGAATCCGTTCAGGAAATCATTAATTCCCTGGAACAAAAGGGAATTATACGTCAATGCAACAGTACTTACAATGCCCCACTGTGGCCTGTCATCAAGAAGGATTCTAGCTGGCGCTTAGCTTTGGACTATCGCCAGCTTAATAAAAAGGTACCTCTATCCAGATGGCCTATGGCACATCTGGAACAGAACTTAGCCACCATCAAGGGTGCAAGGTACTTTACCAGCCTGGATCTGGCCTCAGGATTTTGGACTATACCTGTCCATCCAGAAGATCAGCATAAGCTGGCTTTTACCTTCGGTAGGCGACAATATACTTGGAATCGGACACCGTTTGGTTATTTGAATGCCCCAGCAGACTTCAATATTTTCCTGCATAAGGCTTTGCCTGATGCTGAGACTAGAGGCACCCTCGTCTATGTCGACGACATACTGGTGAAGACACCAGTTTCACTGACCATTTGCAAGAAATAGAGCATGTCTTCCAGCAACTGAAAGCTGCGGGAGCAAAGCTGTCCTTGTCAAAGGGCCAATGGTGCCGGAAATCCCTCAATTATTGGGTTACGAAGTTTCTGCTGAGGGACTGCGACCTCAAAGGAAGAGAATTGCGGCCTTGCAACAACTCAAACGTCCGACCAACGTGAGTGAGCTGCGCTCATTCTTGGGCATTTGCAATTATTCACGCCAATTTGTGGATCAATATGCGGAGATTTCCCAACCCCTGGTCAAACTCCTCAAAAGAGATGAACCTTGGGTATGGAATCCCGACCAAGAGGCAGCTCTAGAAGAGCTGAAGGCAGCTTTGAGTCGAGCTCCCTGTCTTGCCTATCCAGAGAGTGGCAAAGAATTCTTCGTGGAACTAGGTTTCACTGATCACTCTATGAGTGCTGTTCTGTACCAGATGCATGACACAGATAGGAAAGTTATTGCCTATGCCAGCAAAGCTTTAACGGAAGTGGAGAAGAAATACTCTGACTGTGAGAAATCCTTGTTGTCCACAGTCTGGGCCCTCCAATATTTCCGCAGTTATATCCAAGGTGAGAGGTTGGTTGTTGAGACTCATCACCAACCCATCAAGTTCCTAGGCAGTGATCGGATTAAATCGGGACAAGTGTCAAACAGTCGCATTGTCTCCTGGACCTTAGCACTTCAGGGCTGGCCCCTGGAGGTCAGGTATGCTCAAAACCGCAAGGATGCCGCCGCACAGGGTCTGGCTGAATTGCACGATTGCACTGCCAGAGAACCTTTCGTGGGTAATTTAGACACCGAAATGGAGTCATGTACGCCTGAGCCTTCTCGTCATCGTCCTTATGATGAGAACCTCTGTAAAGGCTACCCCAAGGTGTATGTGGACGGTTGTGCTTACCGTCGAGAGCCTGACCATGAACTGGTAGCAGGTATAGGTGTGGTTGTAACCAGAACCACCCTTGTGAACCCTTCAAGTACCGTCTAGGTACCAAAACTAATCAGTATGCAGAGCTAGCTGCAGCCCTGGCAGCTATCCAGTCTGCTGCTCAGGGAGGGGTTCACACCCTAACCATCTGTACTGATTCAGACTACGTCAGACAGAATTTTGTTTCCCACTTACCCATTTGGAAAGCTAACAATATGCTGAATTCCAAAGGGAAACCTGTCAAACATGCCGGATTGATTCTGGCCTTGGACAAGGTTGCTCATGAAAATGACATGACCATCTACTGGAAAAAAGTGAAAGGTCATTCCCGTGTTGATAACCCTGACAAGATTGGAAATGATCTAGCTGATCAGCTTGCCAAGGAGGGTGCTGTCTCTGGAGACCTCTGGCAGTTGGAGGCTCCCGAGACCAATGGGCTTCAAATGGTGACGGCGGTTACCCGGCGACAAGCTCAATTATCCACCATGCCCCCTGTGGTTCAATGGTGTGGCGAGAGCACAGATCTCGACCTCGTGCAAGCCCAGAAACAAGATCCTACTCTTGGACATTTCTACCTTTTTCTGCAGAACCCCCAGGAACACCCATTAACTCTGGAGGATTGTCAGGACGATGAGGAACTGAGGATCCTCTACATCTCCAAGGACATGTTCCAACTCCAGAAAGATCTGTTGATACGGACAAGTAAGCATGGTATTGTGCAATGGGTGGTACCTCGGGCCTTCCGTGGAGTTATGTTACAGCACGCTCATGATGAGCCTTGTGCCGGTCATAGAGGTGACCGAATAACCTATGAAACGTTGAAACAAGTGGCCTACTGGCCCCACATGTACCAAGATGTACAATTGTATACTAAAGGTTGTCTGACCTGTTGCAGATTTCAACCTGCAGCTCCTTCTCATAGAGCACCTTTGAGAAACAGAGGTCTGACCATGCCTTGGTCTGATCTCCAGATTGATTGGATCGGCCCCGTGCCCCGATCCTCTCGAGGCAACAAATATATGTTGACAGTTACCTGCTTATTTACTAAGTGGGTTGAGTGCATCCCAGCACCCAACTGTACCGCCGAGACCACGGCCACCTTGTTGTTAAATCATGTTTTCAGCAGGTGGGGCCTCCCCATGCGAGTGGAATCCGACCAGGGTTCCCACTTCACAGGACAAGTCATTAAGCATCTGTGGAAGGTACTAGGTGTGAAGGCCAAAGTCCACATTGCTTATCGTCCACAATCCTCTGGACAAGTGGAGAGAGCAAACAAAACTATCATCAGTATCTTGAAGAAGTATGTTTCTTCCTCTGGGAAGGACTGGGACATCAAACTGCCCTTGGTCCTGATGGCTATCAGAGCCACGCGTCATCGTGCTACTGGTGTGTCCCCTTTTGAGATGATGACAGGTAGGGACATGGTTTTACCCCTTCATCTTCTTTACAGGACTAATGATGTGAATCTCGCTGCTGCTACAACTGCTCATGAATATGTTGCCCATTTAAGACAACACTTGCAAAGTGCCTTTGCCTTTGCCCAAAAGAATTTGGACACTGCTGCTAGGGGTAGGAAGACCTACTATGATTTGAGGACTACCTCTAAAGAATACCAGATTGGCGATAAGGTATTCTACTACAATTTTGGTAAGAATAAGGTCAAAGACTGTAAATTTCTACCTAGCTGGAACGGTCCATTTCCTATTGTGGATAAAGCCTCCCCTGTTGCTTATCAAATTCGAATGAAGTCCAGTACTGAGAGGGAAGGCTCCCTTAAATGGGTCCACATTAATCAGCTTAGACCGTGTCATCCCAGTAAGTTCCTTCCTGACGAACCTCTTGCTGAAGTGAGTGATACTAACCTTCAGGCAGCATAGCCTGTTTGTTTTCTTTTACAGATGGAGTCCCGGACTTTGAAGGTCCTGTTCCTGATGTTTGCGGGATCCGAGGTTGCCAGATTGATTGTACCTGGCCCACTTTCTGGTGTCGTGCTACAGGATGCGCCTGGTTTCCTGATTACACAGTCCCAGACTGTCACACAGAAAGTTTTTGTGTCCCTAGATCCCCGACCTGTTTTACAGAAGCATTTTGAATCGTCTGTTGCACGCATCACTAATATATGTGGTGCCTCATCTTGGCATGTGCCAACGCTCTAAAGACATTCATTGGTTATGTCCTGGTAAGCCTTTCCTAAAGGACACTTCTACAGCTCTTTGTGGGTTGTCTGCTGAAAATGTGAAAGAACAATGTAAAGTTACCATGACCAAGTTCGATGACTTTTCAGAGACGAAAGTTGCTGTTGTCAACAATGTTTGGCTGGTTAGTACCCCTTTGAGTGAAGTCCTAGTCACCATGAATAAACATGACATTCATAATAGAGTTCCTCTACCCTGCAATGTTTGCTTGATTGATGTTCCCAAGAACTCCATTGTTAATGTTGGTGGAGTTTCCTTGTTTTATCTTGATGCTGACCCTGTTTCGACAGAGCTCCAGATTTTGGATGTGTTTCGAGGTCATGAGATTGACTTCACTGCAGCCTTGAACTATCTTTTGGACTATAAGGACTCTCACACAGTTGAACTGTCCATTGACCAGGACGCCCTTGCCATTGCTGATTATAACTTTGATTCACGAGATGTGGACATTTTACAAACTGATTTTATGTCCCATGTCATTGTTCCTGGTCTTTTCTTTCTGTTGGTGCTCCAGTTTCTTATCTCTTTGTATCAACAGAGACAAATTCGTACTCTTCGTCGCTCTATGCATCCTGCACCTCTGCTGCCTGCCATGCGTCTGCAGGATTTGCTGGAACGTCACACTTTTGAATAAGTGTCACCATTTTCTTTGGAAGTTATCCATTACTCTTAATTGAGTTGTTTTTTTTTCATAGATAGCATGTGTTCATTTTACTAACACAGTTACACATGGCTTCTCATTACTTTTGAGTGTTCCCCTTAGTGTTACACTAACACATTATATTGCATTACTGATATGCATTTTTGGTTTGGATACGATATATACTCTTGGGTTTGAAGTTACCATGCATTATTTTGTTTCAATTGACTTGACTGTATCTATGTCCTTTTATTTTGACTTCTTTTATTGCTTGAGTGTATTCACTGTATTATTCCTCATGCAGTATTGTTTTCATGCATTTTGTGCTTGAAGTATTATCCACTTATCATGTATTAGTCAATCATTTGTCATTTGGTTCTGACCTGCACGGTAGTACTGCTAGTTAGGCTTTGTACGATGGAGTGTACTCCCTTGTAGCATCCTCCATCTTACAAGGGGGGGGAGATGTAGGGCTGGTACCCCTGCAATTCTACATGCAAATCTCTGGCCTGCTCTGCAACTCAGGCCTGAACCAAACTGCACCAAACAAGATGGATTCTTCACTTCACTTTTGCTGTGTTCAGCTATAAGCCTGTCCTTCATGCAACTGCTTGCACAGCGTTTCTAAGTGTGCATGCATACAGAGGCTATTGTCCGTGGCTGGCCTTGGACACTTGTACATGCCCAGAAGTTACATACTGTTGCTTCTGCCTGACTTTTACCATGGCTCCTTTGTTTGCAAGACGCTGCGCATCATCTACCTTCTGATTCGCTGAGAACACCTCAGACTGACTGCTGCCAACCAATCATCGGACCTATGACGGAGGATTCACACACAGAATTCTGCATTCTGCGCTGGAAAAGTTCTAAGTTCTAAGTAGCGGTGAGAGAAGGAGTTGGGGGTTTTCTCCCCACCTGGACATAGACTTCTGCACCGGTCCTGCTGCTGTGCACTGCGTACCTGATTCCTGAGCCCTGAGCCTTTCGCCAGACGTGTGGGCTAGGCCGTCCTTCACAGGTCTGAGATAAGACTTTCACTGATCCCTCCGGTTCGGACTTACTGCGGCTCGCCTGACGAGGCTAGAGCCCGCACCAGCTAGAAGCTGCTTCTGAGTGCCAACGGAGCTAAGGTACTAGCTTATCTCTCCTCTCCTGGAAGGGCAAAGGGGTTAGCAATATATTTCTTACTTTTCCTAAGTGCAGAGCGAATCAGTGACGTCTGGTTTACTAGTCTGTAAGTCTTGCGTTGTCCAATTGTATATCTGTACAATAACAAATTGTTACTTTATGTTTCTAATTAGCCATATATGTGTGTTTGTATATTTTTCTATTTGGTTGCCTATAATAAAGTCTAATATATATCTGCAGAACAGAATTCTTTCGTGGCTCATTACCAGAATAACTCCCGAACTTTGGGGCTGTATATTAGTAGCTATCTCCCCTAGACAACAACAGAGAGTCTAACTTATTTTTGTGCTACGAATATACCCGACATACCTCCCCGGAAACCCGTGCTCACAGGGATCTCCCTTCAGACCCGTCCCCGCCCTGCTCTCAGAGGCGTTTGCCCCCTGAGGACACATCTTTTCTGATGTTCGTGCAGGACATGCCGCGAGCCCTCAATCTGTCAACGCAGGCTGAGGAAGGCCGCGGACTAAGGAAGTTGACATATTACAGTACGAGTCCCCACCTCGGGAGTCTCTTACTGTCCCGGTTCCTCCCATTCTGTCCAGGCTACTCCTCCACATGTGGGAGACACCTGCCTCGGTCCCCATCATGAGCAAACGCCTTGATGCCATGTGTAGGGTCCAGCGTGGCCCAGAGTTCCGGAAGACCCAGCTTCCTCACACCTCCATGGTAGTGGAATCGGCGATGCGGAAGCAAAAGAGCCCGAAGTCACATTCTTTGGTCCCGCCGGGCAAGGAGTCTAGAGCCCTTGACGTCTTTGGGCGCAAAGCCTACCAGGGGTCCATGCTCACATGCCGCATTCAGGCATACCCATTGTATATGGGCATGTTCCTGCGCCACCTCACCAAGGAGCTTGGCGGGTTATCCGCAGGTCTCGGGGGTGAACCCCTTCTCAGGTTCCAAACCCTCCTGTGGCCCATCGCGGAGTGCTCGAAATACCACTCCCATGCCGCGTATGATGGATTTGAGTCCTCTGCCCGGGTGGCGGCAGTCAGAATCGGGGCCCGACGCCAGGCATGGCTCCAGTCTTCGTACCCTGCCTAGGTGAACAACTATTCGGCAAGCCCATGGAGGATAAGGCCGCCAAAATCGAAACAGAATTTGTGACTCGAACCCGCCTTTCGTGTAAGATCTCTTCTCTCCACCGGAAGAAGCAGCAAACTAAGAAGCCATTCTTCCAGAGAAAGGGGCTCCCTTACCGGGGATATCCGCCCTACCCACCCACTCCCGCACCGGCCTCCAGCACGCAGGGAAAGGGAGCGCACACGGTCACCGCAAGCCTAAAGGGCCCAAAGCCCAACCCCCGGCGCCACCTCAACCTGCTCAGGGGTTTTGACGCCAATGGCATAGCCTCTCTCCCCCCCAGCAGCATTTCCGCTGGTGGGGGGACGCCTTTCTCTTTTTACCTCCCAATGGGCATCTATCACCTCACACACCTGGGTCCTCCAGGTGGTCCGAGACAGTTATCGTCTTCACCTGGGCAGGCTCCCCCCTCCCTTCTCCCCAGCGGAGCTTTCTCGGCTCCCCTTGCACCAGGCTTATTTGCAACAGGAGCTGATCAACCTCCTCGCCCAGCGAGCGGTCGAAAAGGTACCACCACACCTCATAGGTCGAGGGTTCTCCTCCCTATACTTCCTCATGCTGAAGAAGTCGGGGGACCTACGCCCCTTCCTCGATCTCGGGAATCTAAACAAGTTTCTGGTGCAGGAGAAGTTCAAAATACTATCGCTTGGTGTTCTGCTGCCCTTCCTCCAGCAAGGCGATTGGTGATGCTCCTTGGACCTCAGGGACACTAACGCCCGCATTCTAATCCACCCTCAGCACAGGCAGTACCTGCGCTTCAGGGTACAGGGAGAGCACTACCAATACAGGGTGCTCCCCTTTGGGCTCGCGTCTGCCCCGTGGGTCTTCACCAAGTGCCTCTCCATGGCCGCCGCCTCCCTCAGGCGACAGTGCATACCCATCTTCCCTTACCTAGATGACTGGCTCGTCATGGGGACTTTGGCCGGGGAAGCCCGCCTGGCAGCATCACGCACAATTCTCCTCCTCAAGCGCCTCGGCTTCCTGGTCAACTACTCGAAGTCCCACCTTGAGTCAGTGCAGACCTTGGAGTTCATCGGAGCTCTCCTCGACACGGAGCAGGCAACCACCTTCCTGCCCGAGGACCACCTCCCCGTCCTGGCAGCCATGATCCAAGGCAGGGCTCGGATCCCGGCACGAACCATGTTGCGCCTCCTGGGACACATGGCCTCCACCTTTCACGTTGTCCCCCATGCCCACATGCACATGCGAACAGCTCAGTGGTGCCCCAGGGTGTAATGTAGCCAGGCCTCAGGGACCCTATCCGGGTCTCCCGCAGTCTCCACAGTTCCCTGGATTGGTGGCAGGATCCCCAAAGCCTCCTTCAGGGGATGCCCTTCCAGACCACACAGCATGAGCTCGTCCTGATGATAGATGCTTCCCTGCCGGGGTGGGGGACCCACTGTGGCGATCTGTGCATCCAAGGGCAGTGGTCACCCGAAGAATCTCAGTAGCTGATCAACTTGCTTGTGCTACGGGCAGTCCGGTGGGCCCTGCGGGTGTTCGCATACCACCTGAGAGGAAAGTCACTGCTCATGCAGACCGACAACAGGGTAGCCATGTTCTACATAAACAAGGAAGGGGGAACAGGCTCCCGCCCCCTCTGCCGGGAACTGATCCTCCTTTGCCTTTCACCGGGGCATGACTCTCCGAGCAGTCTATCTCCCGGGCCAGGAGAATGTCCTCGCGGACAAACTCAGCAGGATCCTCCACCACACGAGTGGCACCTGGATCCGGAGGTCGCCAGCCTCTTGTTCCTTCGGTGGTGAACCTTGGCCATTGACCTGTTCGCCAGCCCAGTGAACGCTGTCGCGTACCGCCCCTGGTGGCCAGTGGTCATAGGGGTAGGTTGGACACACAGATATTTTTATATGAGAGGAGGTTCCTTTAAGAGCCAGGTGCAGCCTGGTCTTAGTAGTTCAGCTCCTATTAAGAAGTAAATTGTGAATGCAGAATAGAGGGATAACATAGGCTTTTATTTCCCTTTACGCAAAAGATTCAGGTGGGTCACAACCTAGAGGAAAATGTCCTTTATTTCAGGAATGAAACAAACTCATGGTAAAGAAAAACTGTTATGCTGCACAGTTGCAACAAGGATTAATTAAGGCTTCCTAGAATAACTCAACCGTTTCAATGCTCTTCTTCCTTTTAGCATAAAGTAACACTCTGGAGGCAGTATATTATTTACAAGTCTAGCAGTGATTCTAAACTGCTGGTGACGCACAGAGAACAGTCCATCTCCTCTTGAGATAGAAGACTAGGCTCCACAAATTCCACTTGCATTGGCTCTGAGTCAGAGTTATCCCTTTCTGTATCTGGGGTTTCTCTGGCTATTGTTTCTGGCCAGTTGCTATTCTTATTCTCTGGGTGTTTGTAGAGTTCTTTTAAAGTTTTCCAGTGAGTGTGGCCTACCTTTGTGCTTTTTCCATCTGGGTTATACAAAGCAGGTTTACTTTCCTTTCTTGTAAGACGAGCATTGCTTTTAAAAAGGGCACTTATAAGATGAGCTTTTTCTCATAAAAACAGAGTCAGCATACCTTGGCTTCCAGCAGCATGTAGAACAGGAACTTTCTCCTAGTAATTCTCCAGGGCTACAATCCTCATGCCAGTCTTTTCCCTGAAAGCTCTTGTTACCTTTCAATCTGGTCACTGGTTCCTCCTCCGGTAAGCACAGGCCTCTTTCCAAGCCTAACTTCTGGCTTCTTCCTTCAGCACTGCTCTGCTTCCCAAAATGACTGTTCCTTTGCTCAGCATTGCTTTCCCCTTCACTCCTAGGGCTTAGCTCAATGCTCCTGGTGCTTTCTTCTTCTTGGCCCTTGCTTGTGGTGCATTTCTCTCGCACGACTTTGCTCCTGGTGCTTCTCTCTGGTCCACCTCTACCTCCACTCCCTTTCCAGTCTCCAGCCTCTTGCTTATAAAGCTCTCCTGTGTTTGAGCTTTCTGGGCTGCTTGTCAGGTGGTGTCGATTAGCTAGGTGTGTCCAGTCAGCCTCTGTGAGTGCACGGCTGCTCCCTCTAGCTGCTCTGTGCGGGAATTGCATCCCGTGCACATCTTTTATATTATGAAAAACAGCTTCTTTTCTTGCATCTTTGCTTCCATCAGCTCCTGCTGCATGACATATCCCCCCTCTTAAAATATTACGGGCTGAGGCCTCTTCCTCCCTACAGCACGTAATTCGGGACATCGCATCCGCATTATAATGGAGCTTTCCTGCTCTGTGCTCTACTCTGTAGTCATAGGGTTGCAATGCCACATACCACCTGGTTAGGCGACTGTTGTTGTTTCGCATATGGTTCAACCATTTTAGTGGGGTATGATCGGTGATAAGGATGAATTTCCTTCCTGTTAAATAAAATTTTAGGGACTCAACTGCCCACTTGATTGCCAAGCATTCCCTTTCAATCGTGGAATACTTTCTTTCGGCTGATGACAGCTTCCTACTCAGGAACATGAGAGGATGCTCATTGCCTTCTTGCACCTGGGAAAGAACGGCGCCTAAGCCGGTTTCCGAAGCATCCGTCTGAAGTAAAAATGGTTGGCTAAAATCCACGCCTCGTAGTATCGGGGCTCGACATAACCTTTCTTTCAGGTTCTTGAAGGCCTCATCCGCCTCCTCGGACCACTGTAGTGTATTCGGGGCGTTTTTCCTTAACATCCCCGTGAACAGTGCGCTTTCATCTGCAAAATGGGGGATGAAGCGCCTGTAATAGCCGATGAGCCTGAGAAAACTCCTCAGCTGCTTTTTATTTTGAGGGACAGGAAAATTTCTAACGCTCTCCATCTTGTTTATTAAGGGGCATACCATACCGCGACCTACAAGGTGGCCCAAATACTTGACCTCTTTGGCTGTGAACATGCACTTTTCAGGGTTCAGCGTTAGTCCGGCTCGTCTCATCGCTTTCAATACGGCTCCTACCTGGAGTAGGTGTTGATCCCATGTAGCACTATGGATGACGACATCGTCCATATAGTCTGTGGCGTAGCTTTGGTGGGGACGCAGAACTATGTCCATTAGCCGTTGGCAGGTTGCAGCCACCCCGTGTAACCCGAAGGGCATCCTCCTGAACTGGAACGGCCCGAGGGGAGTGCTAAAAGCTGTTTTGGGTCGAGCATCTCTTGTCAGGGGCACCTGCCAGTACCCTTTGGTCATATCCAAGGTCGTGAGAAACTTCCTGTCCAACAGTTCCTCTATCTGAGGCATTGGGTATGCATCAAAGGTGTACACTTCGTTAACTCGGCCAAAGTCAATGCAAAAGCACATGGTACCGTCCGGTTTAGGTACCAACACAATTGGACTACACCAAGGACTGTGTGATTCTTCAATAATGCGCATTTGTAGCATCTCCTGCACCCAGTTTATAACCTCTTGCCTTTTTGCCTCTGGTAAACGATAAGGCCTTTGCCTTATGATTTTTCCTGGAGGTGTGATGATTTCATGAGCTGCTAAAGCTGTCTCCCCCGGGACAGGTGTCAGCACATCTTTGAACTCTTCTAGCAAATGGGCCAATCCTTGCCTCTGCGTTACGGAGAGTTCATCACTAACCCGTGGCGTAGGAAAGGTTTTGCATTCATCCAACCGTGGGCCCAGATCTTCGTCCGGCTGTTCATTCCCGAGTGCCACAAAGCCTTCCATATCGCTTCTTCCTGTTGAGCCGAAACCTCCAGTTCCTCAGCTCGTGGGGGTTACCATAGGCACTTCTTCCAGGCTTGGGAATCCAACACGTTCGCATATCAATTGAGCAATGCGATCTCCTATTTTGACACTAAAGTCTTAATTTGCAAAATTGAACAAAAGGACTTTAAGGACACCTCTGTAGTCTGGATCCACCACTCCAGCGCCTACGTCAATAAAGTGCTTGGAGGCTAGGCCAGACCGGGGAGCAATGCGACCATAGCACCCTTGCGGTAGCTCTATCTGGATATCTGTGTTGATTAGAGCTCGTCCGTGCTTAGGAACGACCTTGTTTTTGGCACCATATAGATCGTAACCTGCAGCCTGAGGCGATGCTCGTTGGGGACCGCGAGCTTGCTGGGAAGTTTTACAAAACTTTAGTACAAACTTCTTCTTGAACTCTTCTTGAATTTTAGCCTCAGTCTTTTTTGGTTTTCCCAATAGTGGGCTGGGAACTGCACTAACCTTAGAGGGGGTGCAAGTGGATACCAAAACTTCCTGTGGAGACAAGCCTTCTTCCAGACCTCTTCTAAACTGAGGCCAGTCTCTACCTAGCACTAGCTCGTGAGGTAGTTTTGGTATTACAGCAATCAAAATTTCCTTTTCAATACCTAAGCCTTTTACAAATAGCTTGTATACCGGATAATGTGTGGCAGCCCCATGTATGCACTTTATTTTTACTTTTCCTGCTGGCTGATCGGGTACAGACTCACCATGCTCCTTGATCAAAGACCATAATTTGTGGGAGATCATGGTCTGATCTGCGCCAGAGTCTAAAAGTGCTTTAACATCAATGCCTTGTATCTTTACACTTAACAGAAACCCCTCACGAATTGCTTTCATATTTTCCCCAATAAGAGCAGTACGCAAGTAACATTCATTCTTTAAGTGACCCCTTTTCCCACACGAGAAACATCTTTTAGAAGGTTCCTTTAACATAGGAGTAGCATTTTTCAAACCCTTATGTGAACAGCGTGAGAGACTTTCTGATGTCTGCCTTTCCATACCAACTGCCAACTTTGGAGTCTTCACTTTTGATTGGGTGGCCAATTCTGCTTCCAAATAACGCTCTGTTAGCGCAATGGCTTCAGCAGTGGTGTGACAATTTTGCAAAATAAGGAAGTTCTGCACGCTTTTGGGAACTGCAGACATGTATTGTTCCAATACTATCAGATCCATTAAAGTACTCACTGTTTTTTCGTCAGGTTTTAACCATTTTGTAGCCAAACTGCTTATTCTATGTCCTAGAGCCTTAGGCGTCTCACCTACCTTAAGACGACTGGCTCGCAATAACCGATTGTATGCAAAGGGTGTGAGGCCTAGGCGATCCCTGATGGCCTTGACCACCTCTTCATAATTATTGGCCAGAGCAGGGGGCATCGCCCTGTATGCTGACAGCGGCTCCCCTGTGAGAGATGCTGCCAGGCGAATTGCCCATTGCTCTTTCGGCCAGTTCGCCGACCGTGCAATTCTATCAAAAGAATCAATGAAATCGTCCACGTCGTCGGTGGCAGTTAACTTTCCCACGGACAAAGTGTCACATGTCCATTGTCCTACCGGACGATTACCCAGTTCAGGGTTTGGTCCATGCTGTGTGTTGGCTCTCTCCAATGACTCTTTCTGCTGGGCCAGCCATGCCTCCATCATTTGTAGGATAGGCTTCTGCTGCTCATGCATGGCTTGAATTGCCTGCCTCTGGGTCTGGCACGCCAATTCTTCTTGCCTATCGAACTGGAGAGCCATCCAGGTGCACAGCTCCTTCTGCTCCATGATGATTCCTGGAAAAAAAATTGAGAGAAAAACCAAGTGTGGCCCAAACCAACAATGAGCTCCCTCTTTTCTCTTTCTTCCTTTTTTTTTTTCTTACTGACCCATCCAACACAGGTCAGGTCTATATACGTTTTACCTGATACCGGTGTTGCGTCAGCTTTGGAAAAGATGTTGCTGCTCCACTCCGGGTTTTTGCCGCTCCACTCCGGGTTTTTGCCGCTCCACTCCGGGTTTTTGCCGCTTCACTCTGGGTTTTTTTTCTGCTGCTCCACTCCAGGATTTTTGCCGCTCCACTCCGGGGTTTTTGCCGCTCCACTCTGGGGTTTTTTCAACAATTATTTTCCTTCTTATAGTTGTAAGACCCAAAATCCAAACAACTACGCCATTTATGTCACGTACCGCCCCTGGTGGCCAGTGGTTATAGGGGTAGGTTGGACACAAAGATATTTTTATATGAGAGGAGGTTCCTTTAAGAGCCAGGTGCAGCCTGGTCTTAGTAGTTCAGCTCCTATTAAGAAGTAAATTGTGAATGCAGAATAGAGGGATAACATAGGTTTTTATTTCCCTTTACGCAAAAGATTCAGGTGGGTCACAACATAGAGGAAAATGTCCTTTATTTCAGGAATGAAACAAACTCATGGTAAAGAAAAACTGTTATGCTGCACAGTTGCAACAAGGATTAATTAAGGCTTCCTAGAGTAACTCAACCGTTTCAATACCCTTCTTCCTTGTAGCATACAAGTAACACTCTGGAGGCAGTATATTATTTACAAGTCTAGCAGTGATTCTAATCTGCTGGTAACGCACAGAGAACAGTCCATCTCCTCTTGAGACAGAAGACTAGGCTCCACAAATTCCACTTGCATTGGCTCTGAGTCAGAGTTATCCCTTTCTGTATCTGGGGTTTCTCTGGCTATTGTTTCTGGGCAGTCGCTATTCTTATTCTCTGGGTGTTTGTAGAGTTCTTCTAAAGTTTTCCAGTGAGCGTGGCCTACCTTTGTGCTTTTTCCATCTGGGTTATACAAGGTAGGTTTACTTTCCTTTCTTGTAAGACGAGCATTGCTTTTAAAAAGGGCACTTATAAGATGAGCTTTTTCTCATAAAAACAGAGTCAGCATACCTTGGCTTCCAGCAGCATGTAGAACAGGAACTTTCTCCTTCTAGTAGTTCTCCAGGGCTACAATCCTCGTGCCAGTCTTTTCCCTGAAAGCTCTTGTTACCTTTCAGTCTGGTCAGTCTGGTTCTTTTAAAATCACTCTGCTACATATATCCTTCGTGTTGTTAAATTTAGGCTCATGGAATATGAAGAATACAAAATTTAACAACACGAAGGATATATGTAACAGTGCTTTTAAAAGAACCCCCTGAAGAAACTGGATAACAGTGAAATGCAGAGAAGCCGCTGAGTTTTGGTGTTGGGGATTGCGCATAATAAGCTAAGCATTTTGAAACAGTTTGCTTAAAAAATCAGTTGATTAAGGTGGATTCAAGAAGTTATAAGTCATAACATTAAGCGACATGTTAGAGGTCGTTGATGCAAAAAAAAAGGTGCATATTTATCAGATATGTTAAAGTCTGAATAAAAGCACCCACACAAGTCTGAGACCTTGTCGCTTATATTAACGACTATTGCTATTCTGGTTATAAGTCATTGATATAGCATCACAATCTTGTAGATAATATTGGAACGTGGTACTTTGAAAAATTAGCAGAAAATTCGCTCTGGAAAGTGACCTAATTGGTGGCTTGTTAGGGAACCTGACTGAGCAAGATGGCACCTTTCGGTGGGAAGAGGACCGCGCATGTGTGGCAGCAATCCCAAAGACTTTCTTTGAAAGCTGAGGAATTGTTCCGCGCGGGCTCCGTCGGTGTCGACATCACCCATAAGTGAGGACTGATTCCTGCTGCCCTTGGAGAACACCTGTTATAGGTGAGTAGCTACACTTTCTCCAGAAACAAGCAGGAAGTCAATCCTCACATATGGGTGATGTCAGCGCCGACGGAGCCCGCGCAGAGCATTTCCCCAGCTTTCAAAGAAAGCCTTTGGGACATGCTACCACACGCATGCATGGTCTCCTTCCCGCCCAAGGGTGCCATCTTGCTCAGTCTCCTTTTTTCCTCAGAGCCCAACAGACGCTCGTCCTGTTTCCCCAGAAAAATCTCTCTAAAATTATCCTTAAAAGTTGTTTTTTCCCGGTTTGCATACCAGTTCCTTTTCCCACCTTGAGCAGGCACTCTTTCTCAGCTCCTTCCTTCTTTTTTTAATGAGGCTTGCTTTGACTGGTGTTTGCACACTCTTTCACCCGGGATTCATTGACCCTATCCAGAAGTCCCACACCATGTCTCCCGGTGGGTTCAAAAAATGTGACCGCTGTAGTCAAACTATGTTTGTCACAAATACCCACGACTGCTGCCTGCACTGCCTGGGTCTGAGCTACGATAATACCACCTGTGACATGTGCCAGGCCATGACTCTGAAAACCAACAAGAAATGGTCAGAAGTTGCAGGGGAAGATGTTCCCATGGTCTGACTCAGCTCCGGCTTCCCTGATGCTGAACTCCATGCCCATCACTCAGAGCAGTCTCCACCGGAGGACGTGGCCTTCCACGATTTCATCTGGGATATGGTCTGGGTCCTCTCTGTCCCAACTGAATCAGAGGAGGACCCGTGAACTGAAGAACTGGAGATTCTCCAGTATGAGTCCCCACCAAAGGAGACCCTCACAGTGCCAGTGCAACCTATCAAGCAGCTGCTTCTGCGAATGTGAGAGACCCTGGCCTTGGTGCTGGTGGTAAGCTGATGCCTTGGCGCCATCTACCATGTCAAGAAGGGCCCTGGCTTCCAAAAGGCTCAGATCCCACATAACTCCATGATTGTGGAGTCACCTATGCAGAAGCTCAAGAGCTAGAACTACTATTCCTCTGTTCCCCTGGGCAGAGGCCTGAGCCCTCAATGCCCTCGGGCGCAAATACTATCAGGGCTTCATTCTCATCTGCCAGATTCAGACCTATGAATTATACATAGGTATGTACCTCAAGGGCCTCAACCAGGAACTTGCAGGTTTCTCCGTGACCTTCGCCGAGGAACCTCTCCAGAGGTTCCAAACCCTGACAGCCAGGATCCAGGACTGCTTCAAATTCCTGTCAAGCGCCGCCTAAGTTGGCTTTGAATCAGCAGCCCAGGTGGCAGCACCTGATGCAAAACCTGGCTGCAGACCTCTGACCTTGAGTAATGGGTACAAGAGAAATTTCTTGACGTTCCCTGCACTGGGGAAAACTTGTTCGGCAAACCCATGGTCGACAAGGCGGCCGAGATAGAGGCCGATGTCATGACCAAGAAGAGGCTCTTGAGGAAGACCTCAGCCATTCCCTGGAAAAAACATTGGGGAAAAGACCCTCTTTCCTGAGGAAAAAGGGGTCTTTTCATCAAGGTCATTACCAGCCCTTCTCGGGACAACAGCAACAGGGCCCTCAGCTCAAAAGTCAGGGCCAAGGAGCGAGAAAGCCAAAGGCTCAAAATCCCCAGGCCCCAGCTCCCACCCAACCTGGGGGGAGCTTTTGTCTCCCAGGGCAGTGCCTCCTCTCTCCCCGGCAGACCCTCCCCAGCCCACAGGGGGCCGCCTGACACTCTTTGCCTACAGATGGGCCCGGGTCACCATGGACCAGTGTGTCCTGCAAATGGTAAGGGAAGGGTACCTCTTTCGCCTCCAGCAAATATCCCCGGGGTTTTTCCCAGGAGAGCCGGTGCAGTCTCTCCTTCACCAGGCCTTGCTCATCTCAGAGCTCGCAGGCCTGCTCAGGGACAGAGCAGTGGAACCTGTACCCAGATATCTGTGGGGAAAAGGATTCTACTCCAGGTACTTGCTTGTTCCCAAAAGAACAGGGGGCCTCAGACCCATACAAGTCCCTGGTGAGGGAGAAGTTCAAGATGCTCTCCCTTGGGACACTGCTGCCCTACCTCCACCAGGGAGATTGGCTGTGCTCCTTGGATCTGAAGGACGTGTATACCCACCTCCTGATCCATCCCTCCCACAGACAGTACTTAAGATTTCTGGTGGGAGGAGAGCATTACCAGTATAGGGTGCTTCCCTTCGGCATAGCCTTATCGCCAAGGGTTTTCACAAAGTGCCTGGCAGTAGTAGCTGCCTACCTGTGCCTACAAGGGACCTTCGTCTTCCCCTGTCTGGACGACTGGCTCATCAGAGGCAGTATGGCCCTCAAGGCCAGCCAGGCTGAAGAGCAGGCAATCTGCCTCCTGCAGTCCCTGGGGTTTGTCACCAACTACCCCAAATCCCATCTCTCCCTGACTTTAAGCCTAGAATTCATAGGGGCACACCTGGACACGCTGCAAGCAAGAGTAGTCCTCCCAAGAGAAAGGGCAGCACACCTCCAGCAGCTGGCAGGGAGGTGCAGCATCGCAGGACAGTCCCGGCGCGCTGCCTCCTCAATCTTCTGGGCCACATGGCCTCAACATCCACATCACTCCCTTGGCCCACCTGCATATGCGGATGGCCCAATGGTGCGTGTGCTCACAGTGGACTCAAGCGACAGGCATGCTGAGACAGGGTCCAGGTCACCTGCCAACTGATGGCCTCACTAAACTGGTGGCAGAACTTGCACCACCTATAGGTGGGAATGCCCTTCCAGACACCCACACTACAAGTGATCCTGACCACAGATGCCTCCCTCCTGAGTTGGGGAGCGCACTGCTAAGGCCTACGAACACAAGGCAGTTGGTCTCCAGAGGAGTCCCTCCTACAGATCAATATCCTGGAACTCCAGGCAATCTTTCTGGCCCTACGAGCGTTCCGCCACTGCCTGCGGCATCTGCCAGTGTTGATCCAGATGGACCACCAGGTTGCCATGTTTTACATTGACATGCAGAGGGGCACGGGCTGGTACTCCCTCTGCCAGGAGGCAGTAGCCCTCCTCTCATTTGCGGCGTGCCACAGCATGCTGCTAAGAGCTGTATACCTTCTGGGCGAGGACAACTGACTAGCGGACAGGTAGGGCAGAGTCCTGCAGCCACACGAGTGGCGCTTGCACCCCAGGGTAACAAGACAGTTCCTCAACCAGTCACAGAAATAAATTGGAGAGAGAGGTTATTTGATCTCGAGGAGGACATAGGACCTGGTTCTTTAATTATTCAGTGGGTCATCGTGTGCCTGTCGCTAGATTGGCATAGGCAGCAGTAATGCTGACCCTCCAGGGTTACTATGCTCTGGGCAACACTGGTCCGGTTTCCAGGTCACTATGCACCTGTCACTGAATTGGCATAGGCAGTGGTGGCACGGACTCCTCCCCGGAGCCATTGTGCATCTGTTGACACCAGTTCTGTAGCATTTGAGGCTGTAAAGTGACCGCCATCTGGAGATGGTACCGCTGCGGTCCCATAAGGATAATTCTTAGGTTAAGGGTGCCTGCCATTAAAGGAACCGGCAGGACCTCTGGCCCTCCAAGAGCAGGAGTCACTGTGTATCCACTCTTAAGAGAAAGTGGTAACACTGACCCTGGTAGGATTATAATGGGATCCCAGAATTCAAAGAATAGGAATCACCCTCACCCTCTCCGCACTGAATTGTCCTTCTCTCGGTTCAAGGCCCTTCTCAAGACCTATCTTTTTTGCCAGGCTTTCGATCTTCCTGCCCCCCCAATCACACCCTCTACTAACATCTACCCAACCTCAGGCGAACCTCCTAGTCATCTCTAGCCATTACTCGCTTATCCTACGCTTTCAGCATTCCTCCCCCCCCCCCCTATTCTTTATCCTTCCGCTTTCCTGTGTATGTTCATCTTGATGTCTATGTTGATATCTGTCCTATTCTATCCTTCCTTCCCCCTTTTCTAATTACTTTCCTATCAAATTTAATGGTGTTCCTTTCCTCCTGTGCTTCTTAGTAGCCCCAATTTTATTGTACACCGCCTTATGCTTTGGTAACAGGCGGTTTATCAAATGCTTTGAATAAAGAATAATTCAAAAGTCGGGAGGGGAAAATGCATGCCCTTATCCATTTGACTCCCTGGCTGTGATAATGAGCAAAAAATATGAAACTGATGTTTATGTCTACCTCTCAAAATGGAATTTTTATACCAGAGACTGTGCAGAAAAGCAGTTCCTTCTTGGCGGATCATGGGATATAAGTAAAATTGGTTTATATAAGGGAATGTATGTCTAGCAGAAATATGTGGCTAAGATAAAGCAGGTCTAGTTGGATTGTTGCTATACTTAGTATGATAAAGCTGTAAAATGTAACAGGGAGCAAGAAATATCAAAGGTTAAATCACACATGTATGATAAATTGAAGGTTTTGGAAAGCAAAGCCACTTACTTTGAAAATAAGTGTCTGAATCTGTGAAACCAAATGCACCCCCTCCTGATTGTGAAGTCAGATGAAGTTAAGCATGAGCAATTGAATTGGGACTTGGAGGGCGCCAGTTAGCGGCCATTGCCTTGTCTGAGTTGCAGGGTTGGGGCAGGCTCAGTGCAGCACCCCTCTCGAGGGCTGGAGCCTCAGCCTCATTGGCCATACCCTGGAGAGAGACCAGCCTTTCAGTGGCCTCCTCCATTATCCTGCCCACGCTTCCTGTTACTCCTCTGCCCGTTTTACAAGTCGAGTCATTTGTTGTTTGCCTAGTAGCAATATCAATTCCTCCTCCCATTCTCTCCCAAAAATAGACCCAGTCCTTTGGGGGCCAGGCTGTGCCTCCCATCTCAGTGCAATCCCCATCTTGGGGGATTTTTGTCTCACTACAGGATGACTCCCATTTACCAGAACTGTCTCGCCTTTTAGCGGAGTTAATGTGAGACATGAATATACCTGAGGTGGAAATTGATAAGCACGTCTTCTGGGCTCGGTTCCATTCATGGCTGATCCTCCAAGCTACTGGTAATAGCAGAGTAGAGATGCTGTATGGCCGTTATTGTGGCAGAACTATGAAATCCTAGCACATGCTTTACAAGCCTTGCCTCAAGCTATAGCCAAGGCCAAATCTCACTTTCAGGCTTCCACTGTTGGGCCGGTACGTACAGTGATTAAAGGGTTACAACATAGTCTTGAAACTGGGATTGAGCCCAAACTGTTTCCCTTCAGAGTCCTCCCACAACCTCAGGGACCCTGCCACAATTAGGCTCCCTTGACCCTCTCAGAACTCTGTCAAATGATGTGGAATTTCCTTGACCCCTCAAGAGGACCCTTAGAAGTGGCAAACAAATTGCAAGTGAGTTCACATGAATCTACTTACTGGGATTTGACCTGTTCATTAGAAATGTTTTTGTTGAACCCTGCAGATCTTTCTTCCTTGAAAGCACTGTTCCACTATCCCGCCACCAACCCAGTTGATTCATCCTTTTACTCAAGAAGGATACACTAGCTAAAAAGATGCAAGACAAAGACTGTTAGATCAAGTGCCTCACCTGTTTGTCCCTAAGTCTAACTTGTCTAAAATTAATGCATGTAAGCAGTTGGAGGGAGAAAAGATTGTGAGCTTCCTCCTCAGATCATTGGCCAGTACGGTGGTGGTTGATCCTTTATAAACAGATTTAGTTCTTTCACAGAGGTGATCTGATACTGGATTTTACATACGCTGTGTGCAGCTAGGTGCTAACTACTTTGAAAATTAACACACTTCCGTGTGTAATTTTCCTAGCCCCCTGAGGAAGGCTTCGGTCGAAACCCATCGGGGCTCTTTTGATACAATAAAGCACCTGTGACCACCATTACCACTCGCTGTTTTGTGTTCTCTTGTACTTGTTGAGAGGTGTTTGCTCCCTTTGTGTTTCGCAATGAGGCATAGAGACAGGGATGTGCTTCCAACTCAAGCTCCACTGTCAAGTATAGATAGATCAGGTAATAAGGCTATTCCTGCTCTCCCTACTAACTCTGCTACACAGTACTATACAGACTGCAATAAGAATACACAATGACTATCTGCGGACCACCACTGCGCACCCGCGGGCCCGATGAGCGCCTACCCGCTTATTCCTGTTTCTAAGGATTGCGAAATGATTGTTTTGGTGGCTGGAAAAGAATTGTCCTTTATTGTCGATACTGGGGCCACCCACTCTGCCTTCCGGCAGGCAACTGCCAGAAGTTGGTCAAAGGAGGCCTGCGTCATACAAACTGAGGATTTGGAAGGAAGACCTATCCCTCACAGCCTTACCAAGCCTCTTCCAATTACGACTGGTCACAACAATCCTGTCTACCTACATTCATGGTTATCCCTACTCTGCTGTGAATCTTTTAGGCCGGGACTTCCTTATTAGTCTTAATTGCTTGGTGATTTTCTTTCCAGAAGGCAAAGTGTGCTTCTATATGCCCAATTCAGATCCTCCATTGGAAGCCATGCTGGCTCTGTAGCCCCCGAGTCTCTGTCCCAAGCAATCAATTACACTGGGGAGATTGTCCAGCCTCTGCTAGCAGAATTCTAGCAGGACTTAGGGAACTTCCCCGATTCCTTATGAGCCCGTGATTCATCAGAGGTCTGCTGACAGCAGGTCCCAGCCACCCAAATCACCCTCACAGATCCTGCTGCCATCATCCGAGTGCGTCAATTCCCGCTTTCACCAGATGCAGAGGAAAGCATCTATCTCGTGGTACAGGCCATACTTCAGCAAGAAGTCATCTATCCTATCACTTCACCTCATAACACTCCCATATTTCCAGTCAAGAAAACAGATGGCAAGGCTTGTCACTTTGTTCAGGTTCACTTTGAAGAAGGCTTTGGTGACCTCTGCCCCCATAGTAGCTAGCCTGTCTACAGTCTGGTCTCTTGTACCACCCTCTGCAGCGATCTTTACCATTGTGGACTTGTGTGGTGCTGCCTTCTCTATGCCCCTCCAGCCAGCCTTATTTTGCATACACCTGGAGTACCCTAAGTCAAGGGTACAAGGAGAGCCCCTCCTACTTCTCTCAGGCCTTAAAACAGGCCTTGGAGGAGTCCCAGCTTCCTTCTAATTCCACCCTCCTACAGTATGTTAATGATCTCTTGGCGTGTTTTAAGGACCTTACCTCAGCCCAGGCGCACTCTTTGGCCCTGTTACAGCATTTGCATTGGCTTGAAGGTCAATAAGAAGAAGTTATAATATTGTCAATCAAAAGTTGTTTTCCTGGGCTGCTGACTGTGACAGGGGCCATCGAGCACTGCTTATCTCACAGATACAAGTCATCGCTTCACACCCTAGGCCTCTCACAAAGAGACAATTATGCAGATTTCTAGGACTTTGCAACTATTGCTGTTATTGAATTTTGGACTTTGCTGTAATTTGCTGCTCTGTTTTCAGACCTCTTGAAGGGAGAGATACCAGAGACTGAACTGCCGTGCATGGAACAAGCAGAGCAAGCTTTCTGCAACCTTAAACAAGTTTTACAGGTAGTGCCGGCCCTTGGGCTGCCTGACTATTCTCTGATTTTCCAGTTCTTCTGTCATAAACTGGCCGGTGTCACCTCTGGTGTCCTTGTCTAGGATAATGGCACTGGTCGCGTCCAGTGGCCTATCTAAATCATAAATTGGATCACGTTGCCAAGGGCTTACCAACCTGCTTACAGGCAGTTAGTGCTGTGGTGTCTTTACTTAAACTTGCTGAACCCATCCTGTTGGATCATTCTACCACTCTTTGGATCCCACACTCTGTCGACACATCTGTTAACTCCAATAAGACTCGCTTCCTGTCTACTGCGCGTCTAGTACGTTTGGATATTGCTCTTTTTAATAACCCCAATCTTAAGGTATCCCGTTGTACTCAGCTTAATCCAGTCACATTGTTGCCCCTCTTGGAAGAGGGACTGCCTCATGATTGCTTACAGGTCATTGATCTGGAGACACAGTCTAGATCGGACCTTTCCCCTTTTTGCCTTCCAAATGCAAAATTTGAACTATGTGGATGACTCCTGCCTGAGGGATGAGGAAGGTTCCTTAACTTCCGGCTATGCTGTATGTACCTTGTATGAGATTGTTGAATATGGACATTTGACTGATGTTTCAAGCACCCAAGTGGCAGAACTGGTAACCCTTATGCGGGCTTGCCAATTGGGCCAGGATAAATGTTTGACTGTTTTTACTGACTCTAGGTATGCCCACGGTGTCATCTGAGACTTCAGCATGATCTGGAAAGCTCAAGGGTTCCTCACCGCCTCCAATAAAACCATCGCCCATGCTGACCTTATTTTTAAGCTCCTTAAGTCTTCTCTGTTGCCTCTACACTGGCTGTTGTGAAGTTCAAGGACCATGATCTCTCCAATAGTGATGATTATTTATTTATTTTATTTATTAGAACTTATATACCGCCACTTCCAAAGATCAGTAGCGGTTTACAGAGAACAAAACTAGAAATCTACACTATAACTTTGAAAAACGTATTTACAGAGCAAAGCGAGACAGTACAGCTTAACAATTTGCATAACTATGTACAATATGGAGCTGTTGTATAGCATATATGAAGGTGCGTGAAAGGGAGGGGATGGGGAAGCAATGTTGCCAGGGGTAATGCTAGGGCGGATGCTGCCGCTGAAGCTGCCACCTTCTATCATATCCATTCTTATCATGTGACTAATCTTCTTGTTTTTCAGTTACCAACCCTGGAGCTCATCCAAGCATTTTAGCAGGTTGCTACCCCAAAGGAACTTCAATTGTGGCAGTCCTCAGGGTGTCAGAAAGGGGGGATTTGGACTGATCAGGCCAGTAGGACCTGTGCCCCTCGACCTTTATAACACTCACTGGGTTAGTTATATCATGGGGTTACACATGAAGGGAAATCTGCTATATTGCATGCTATGGCTCTACACTGGGGGAATGAAGCGAGTGCCCTTGATAAGGTCATAAGCAAGTGTATTGGAAGTTGACACATTTGCCAGGTAAACAATGTGGGGAAAGCATGTAAGGTAAAGCCCCAGCGACTACCCCGACCAGAAGGGCCTTTCTTAATGTTGCAAATAGATCTTATCCAATTAACCAAGTTGATGGGAACTGAGCATTGTCTGGTAAGTGATGTGCATGTTTTCAGGATGGATGGAGGCTTATCCTTGCAGGAAGACAGATGCTGCTTCAGTGGGTAAAAAGCTGTTCTAAAATTTCATCCCTACTTGGGGAATGCCTCAGGTCCTCTCGAGTGACTGGGGAATATATTTCACAGAGAAAATTTTAATCCAGGTATGTCAGGGGCTAGGAATTAAACAAGCCCTGCATTACCCCCATCACAATGGGATTCTTAAAACAAAGTTGTCCAAATTAGCTAAGAAATTGAATCAAAACTGGGTACAGGTCCTTTCTCCAGGACCAAGCAGGAAGTCAGTCCTCACTTATGGGTGACGTCGGCGCCGACGGAGCCCTCGCGGAGCAATTTTCCCCAGCTTTCAAAGAAAGCCTTTGGGAATTGCAGCGCGCATGCGCGGTCCTCTTCCCGCCCAAGGGTGCCATCTTAGCCAGTCTTCTTTTTTCCGCGGAGCCCTACAGACGTACCCGTCGTGTCCCCGCGAAAAAGTTGATTTTTCTTCAGAATTTCTCTTTTTTTCCATTCGGTTCGACGCCGGTCTTTTTCCCGCCGGACTCGCGACGCCGGTCTCGAGTCCTCTTCTTATTTTTTCGGTTTTTCTGACTTAGTCAGTTTTTCGTTTCGGTTTTTTCCTGGCAGCCCGGTCCTTTGACCTCGCCGGGGCCCTTTTTCCCCCGATGGCTGCCAGTGGTTTCAAGCGGTGTGGTCAGTGTGACCGAAATATGTCACTAACTGACACACACGACTTTTGCCTCCGCTGCCTGGGCCCGGATCATGAAGAAATGATCTGTGGGCCCTGCGGCAAAATGTCCTCCAAAGCATTGAGAAGTCGGCGGCATCAGCGGGATAGGATCTTCGCTGACCCCAGCCGTACCCGGACCTCGTCGGAGGCCTCCGCGTCCAAAGGTTCCAGCTCGGACCGTCGCCGGAGTTCCTCCGACAGGGGTTCTCCCTCCGGGGACCATCGTCGTAAGGTGAAACCCGCGAGGGCGGCGTCGGTGGACGCTCCTGGCTCCGCGAGGGCCAGGTCGCATAGCCCCGATAGCCGTCCCGGGTCCTTGGAGAAGGAGCATCTCACGAAGCGACCTCGCCTGGAGTCGGAGCTGCCTGCTCGGGTAAGTCCTGTGGTCCTCCTGGACTCGCCTCCGAGACAGCCGACGTCGGGCCCGACGCCGTCGGGGCCCGCGTCCGGGGCTGCTGGGTCTCCTGAGCTCGGACTCAGGTTGACGGCCTTGGAGAGCAGATTGTCTGCCTTCATGGACCAGCAGCGGGCACTGCTCGCTGGCTTCGCTGGCGCCGCTGCCCCGACCGCCGGGACGTCGACGTCCAAGTCGACCCCGGAGACCGAGCCGATCCTCGAGTCGATGCGAACTCGAGTCGATCCTCGGTCGAGGTCACCCTCGGCCTCCCGTTCGGGACCGAGGTCGCCGACGCCGACTCCCTCGGCGTCGGGGCGGCAGGCGCCGCGCCCTGCCCGGGCCGACCCCACCGAGTCCTCGTCGGAGTCGGTCTGGGAGTCTGAAGAGGAAGAGTCGCCTGATTCTTTCCGGACTCGGTGTGTCCCCTCGGACTCACCGGAGTCCGAGCCTCGGAAGCAGTCCCCCCCGGAGGATGCCCGGTTCTCGGACTTCGTCAGGGATATGGCCAAGGCTTTGGCCTTCCCTGCGGACCCCGAGGAGGAGCCTCGAGCCGAAGAGCTCGACGCCCTCCAGTATGACTCTCCCGCAAGGGAACACTTTACTGTACCGGTTCCTCCCATGCTGGAACGACTACTCTTCCGCATGTGGGAGAGTCCGGCCACCTCGCCGGTCCTGAGCAAGCGGGTCGATTCTATCTATCGAGTCCGCAAGAGCCCTGGCTTCCAAAAAGCACAGCTGCCACACCATTCCATGGTAGTGGAATCGGCCATGCATCGTCTTAAGAGCCAGAAGATGCACTCCTCGGTGCCTCCTGGCAGGGAGGCCCGTAACCTGGATGGCCTTGGCAAGAAGTGTTTCCAGGGCTCTATGCTTGCGTGTCGTGTCCAGACCTACCAGCTATACATGGGCATGTATCTCCGAGACCTGGCTAAAGAGCTAGCCGGATTCTCCGCTGGTTTGTCCGAGGAACCCTTGCGGAGGTTCCTGGCCTTGTCCACTGGTATTCGGGAATGCTCAAAATTCATATCCCGAGCAGCCTACGATGGCTTTGAAGCGTCGGCTCGAGTGGCCGCAGCCGGCATCGGTGCCCGCCGACAGGCTTGGCTTCAGTCATCTGACCTCGAGCCCTGGGTGCAGGACAAGTTGGTCGATGTCCCCTGCCGAGGCGGAAAACCTCTTTGGCAAGCCCATGGCTGAAAAGGCTGCACAAATTGAGACGGAGACTCTCACCAGGACTAGGCTTTCTAGGAAGACCTCCGCCCCTTCCCAGAAAAAGAAGGGCTCGGGAAAGAAGTCCTTTTACCCGAGGAAGGCGGCTGCCTACAAACAATACCCCCCTTATCAGGCCCCTGCAGCTCCCCAACAGGGCCAGCAGGCCAAGGGACGGGGTAACGGGTCCCGTAGGCAGCAAGCCCCCAAGCCTGCACCACCAGCCCCTGCTCAGCAGGGTGGGGGTTTTTGACTCACTAAGCATAGCCTCTCCCCCCCCCGCTGGTTCCTCCCAGCACCGGAGGCCGGCTGGTTCACTTCGCCCACAGGTGGTCCTGCATCACCTCAGATGCCTGGGTGCTTCAAGTCGTGCGAGAAGGCTATCTTCTCCACTTCCACCAGGTCCCTCCCTCCTTTTTTCCGGGAGAACCTCCACGACCCCCTCTGCACAGGGAATTACTCCTTCGGCAGGTCTTCTACAGGAACAGGCGGTGGAACCGGTGCCCCACCACCTGAAAGGTCAAGGCTTTTACTCCAGGTATTTTCTGATACCAAAGAGAACAGGAGGCCTCAGACCCATCCTGGACCTGCGCAACCTCAACAAGTTCCTCGTGCGAGAGAAGTTCAAGATGCTTACCCTTGGAATCCTTCTGCCCTACCTCCATCCGGGAGATTGGCTATGCTCCTTGGATCTAAAGGATGCCTACACGCACATCCTCATCCACCCAAGCCACCGACAATACCTAAGGTTTGTGGTGGCAGGAAATCATTACCAGTACAGAGTACTGCCCTTTGGCCTGTCCTCCGCACCGCGAGTCTTCACAAAATGTCTCGCGGTGGTGGCGGCCCATCTCCGGCTTCACGGCCTCCTATGTCTTTCCGTACCTCGACGACTGGCTCATCAGAGCAGCGTCCGCTCTGGAGGTCACCAACGCCAGCGCCGCACGGTGACTCTTCTGCAGCACTTAGGCTTTGTTATAAACTTCGCAAAGTCTCACTTTGCTCCCCTCACAGGATCTCGAGTTCATCGGCGCAAGGCTGCACACTCCTCAGGCACGAGCGTACCTACCGCTCGACAGGGCTTCTACGGCTCATGGACCTAGCCGACCGTTTTCGCAGCCAGCCCCTGGTCTCCGCCAGGCGCTTCCTGAGACTACTCGGCCATATGGCTTCCCCACCGTCCATGTGACCCCCAATGCCCGCCTGCATATGCGGCCTGCTCAATGGTGTCTCCGCCAGCAGTGGCGACAAGCCACAGGCGTCCTAGCAGACCTCGTGCGCGTCTCCGAGCCGCTGATCTCGTCTCTCCGGGGGTGGCGTCAGCAGACGAACCTGATCTGCGGAATGCCTTTCCAGTCGCCTCAGCCGGCCCGGGTGCTGACAACAGATGCATCCCTCCTGGGCTGGGGAGCGCATTGCCAAGGGGCACGCACTCAGGGCCTCTGGACCACGTGGGAGTCTGCTCAGCAGATCAACTTCCTGGAGCTCAGGGCGATCCGCCTGGCTCTCAAGGCCTTCTCCCACCTGACTTCTCACCAGTCCGTCCTTGTCCAGACGGACAATCAAGTTGCCATGTTCTACGTGAACAAGCAGGGGGGCACGGGCTCCTTCCTCCTCTGCCGGGAGGCACAGAAGCTCTGCTCTTGGGCCGTCAGTCACGGCATTCTCCTCAAGGCAGTTTATCTCCCAGGCCAAGAGAATTACCTGGCGGACAAACTCAGCAGGATCCTCCAGCCGCACCGTGGCGTCTGGATCCCTTGGTGGTTCAGAAGCTCTTTCTAAAGTGGGGCCTCCCCACGATGGATCTCTTTGCCAGTCCTCACAACCGGCAACTTCCTCGCTTCTGCTCTCGTCAGCCACACCCCCTTCGGGTTGCGGCGGACGCTTTTCTACTCTCATGGTCGGGGAGCCTTCTGTACGCTTTCCCTCCCATCCCGCTAGTCTCTCGGACTCTTTTCAAGGTTCTCCGAGACAAAGCCCTCCTGATCCTGGTGGCCCCTCGCTGGCCCAGACAGCCGTGGTTTCCGCTCCTGCTGCAATTAGCGGTGGAGGATCCATTCCCTCTGGGGTTACAACCAGAATCTCCTCACTCAGGATCAGGGGTCTCTGCTACACCCCAACCTCAGGTCTCTCAACCTGATGGCCTGGCTGCTGATGAGGGTAGTCCTCGCTCCCCTTCTCCTGCCGGCAGAAGTGGAGGAGGTCGTCCTAGCTTCTCGGCGACCTTCTACCCGCAAATGCTACGCCCTTAAATGGCGTCGCTTTTCCGTTTGGTGTGGCCAACAGTCTCAGGATCCCTTCTCCTGCCCGGTGTCGGTGATCCTGCAGTACTGCTCTCTACCTCTCTAATCTGGGACTTAAGTCCAACTCCGTCAAAGTTCACCTCAGTGCTCTTTCAGCACATCATGTGCCGGTGGACGGCAGACCTCTTTCCAGCGACCCTCTTGTAGCGAGGTTTCTCAGAGGTCTCCTTCTACTTAAACCACCTCTGCGCCCACCAGCGCCTGACTGGGACCTGAATGTGGTTTTGCAGCGGATCACCTGTCCGCCTTTTGAACCTATGGCTACCTGTTCTCTCCGTTTTCTTTCTTGGAAAAAACTGTTCTTGATAGCCCTCACTTCCGCTAGACGCGTAAGTGAATTGCAGGCCCTCGTGTCTGATCCCCCTTACACTCGGTTCTACAAAAATAGGGTAGTCCTACGGACTCACCCAAAATTTCTTCCAAAAGTGGTCTCCCCTTTTCATATCAATCAGGAGGTGGTACTTCCAACCTTCTTTCCCAGACCACACTCCAGCCGAGCTGAAACGGTCCTCCATACCCTGGACTGTAGAAGGGCTTTGAACTTCTACCTTGACCGTACGCGGGAGCACCGTAAAGCTGCTCCGCTCTTTGTAACTTTCGACCCCAATAAATTGGGGCTCCCGGTCTCCAAGCGTACTCTGTCCATCTGGGTTGCGGACTGTATCACTTGGGCTTATGGGGCAGCCGGACTCTCCTTGGAAAGTCGAGTCACGGCTCACTGCGTTCGGGCAAAGGCCACGTCAGTGGCTTACCTCCGCTCTGTTCCACTGGCAGACATCTGCCGGGCGCTAAATTGCGTCTTCGAGCCCAGACTTTTGCATGGTGGTCCATTACTGTCTCGAGAGGGAGTCCCGCAGGAGACAGTGCTTTCGGACAGGCAGTCCTCCGTAATCTCTTGAGGTCTGAGCAACTCCTACCCTCCATCCCGGATGTGGCTACGGTGGGTAATAATTCAGCGAAGATTCTTTCCTTCTGTGCTGCTGAGCTAGAGGGAGCTCTCATTTTTGTGCTCTTAGGGTCTCCGGTAGCCTTGAGCTTGGGAGTCCCAATAAGTGAGGACTGACTTCCTGCTGGTGTCCTGGAGAAAGCGTAGTTACGCACCTGTAACAGGTGTCTCCAGGAGCCAGCATAGGCGAACAGTCCTCACAAAACCCTCCTCCTCCCCTTGGAGTTTGCAATCGTCTGCTTTACTTTTTTTTGCAAATTTTTATGCTGTCGTTTTTTAGCTATGTCATCTGACTGGGCTAAGATGGCACCCTTGGGGGGAAGAGGATCCGCACGCGCTGCGTGCTGGCAATCCCAAAGGCTTTCTTTGAAGACTGGGGAAAATTGCTCCGCGAGGGCTCCGTCCGGCCGGCGCCGCCACGTCCCCCCGTGAGACTGATTCCCTGCTGTCCTTGGAGAACGATCCGCTGTTACAGGTGAGTAACTACGCTGTCTCTGGTGCTGATGAGTGTCCGCACCACACCTAGTAGAACAAGGGGTCAGTTTTCCCCATATGAAATTGTTACTGGGAGATCATTTTCCTCATTTCATACACACCCCAAAATGGATCTGGTCTTAATGCGCAGCGAAATATTGTCTTATTGTAAAGGTCTTATGGCCTCTCTTTCTCTGAATTCACAGGTGCACAAACCCTTTCAGGTTCCTGTACAGGGACACGACCACTGTTCCCTCTAAGCTGTGCGCATGTGCGCGCGCACACACCTCACCGAGTGAGCGCACATACTTTACAACAGAGCGCACAAAAATTACGGTTCTGATTCTGATAGAAAACACAGACATTCTTAAAATTGAAAAGTTGTTTGTGTATTTATGGTTTTCACAAGTTTCTACAAATATTTCTAGTGCAATCAATGTGGTGTACATACTGTATTCTGACGTGTAGTCAAATTTTAAAGTATATAACTCCGAGTGTCGTTATGTGGCGCACAAAAATGTAACCTTCCTCCAAAAGCTGCACAGCTGATATTTTATGCGCACACATCCTACAGCAAATTAGAGGGAACATTGGACACGACCTACATCCAGGAGATTGAATCTACTTGAAGGTTCACTAATGGAAGATCTCTGTGAAAAGGGCCCTATGAAATCCTGCTCACGGGATATTTGGCAGTCAAGCTTGAAGGTTATCCCACGTGAGTCCACGTTTCTCACTGCAGGAAGGCAACGGAACCCAAGGAGCCTTGATCCTCACAATTGATTGGAGACCTGCAGTTTAAGATCTAGCAGAAACGAGATGGACCTCGAGATCCTGAGAAATAGACTCTGTGGACAGGAACCAAAGAAGGACAGGCACTATCCCATTCTGGATGTTACTGTGTTGTTAATGTGTGGAATAATTGTTTATCTGTTAATACTTCACCATAGGGCCCAGGAAGCCAGCTTGAAGGTAAAGGGTCGAGAGAAAAGAGGAGTGAAACCTCCCTTTACCCCCAACCTTTTTGTGCAGGCTTTGCAGGAGTTTAACAATCCTATTGCATTAACTAAATGCCTTGTCTGTAGTAGAATTCCCCCTGCTGCGGTGATAGGATTACTCTTTCTGGTAAATTCTCTTAATGCCACCCAACATGATCCTGCCACTCTTGACCCACCTTTTCAGGTTGTTTTAACATCACCTGGAAAGATGTGGGCTTATTACAAACCAAAGCCAAGCCCTTTAAGATGGTTATTCAGGGCATCCCCACCTTTTGCTTTCCGGGGAAGGGAAACCACTTTGTAGGGGAAAGTATAGCTTGCCACTATACCCGGAGATCCAATGGCACCTGGGTCCTTCCCAATGGCACAAGGGCAACCTTCGGTTATATAGAGACCCATGTTGAGAATTCCTTTTGGACCCTTGCTGATGCCTCAAAGTGCATTGATGAAGAGAGTGATTGGATGTGGTACCTTAGCTATAGAGTGAAGCATTTTTATTAAGATTCTAATTGAGCCTGCCTTTGAGGTACTTGTAGCTGTTGGCAGTTTCTCTGTATTCCAGATCTGCCAGAGTTATATATTAGTAAGCAGAGTGCTTGATTTGTCCATAGAAGATCGTCACAGGAGCTGGTCAGTACATTTGTAAGGATGCAGCAAATGTTCTTTTTACCCTTAAGAGATTTCAGAGACAGGGTCATTTGATCACCTTAAAAAAGACAATTCAGTCAGCTGGAGGTGATAAGGAGGTGTTGAGCCTGGACATCGGCATGTGTGACTGCCGCTGTGAAGTTTGTGCTGCAGTCGCTGTTCTCCTCCCAGCCCAGCAGACAGGCAAGCCCGGGGCAGCCTGAATCGGCAGGGACTTCCCTTTGGGGTTTAAAAGTCATACCTGGAGGCGTTCTCCCTTGAGTCAGCTGGAGGTGAGAAGGAGGTGTTGAGCCCGGACATCGGCGTGTGAAACTGCTTCTGTGAAGTTTGTGCTGCAGTCGCTGTTCCCCTCCCAGCCCAGCAGACAGGCAAGCCCGGGGCAGCCTGAATTGGTGGGGGCTTCCCTTTGGGTTTTCTATATCTTTAAGCTTTCTCTGCGACGTGGGGCGTGATCCGAAGGGGCGTGTCTAAAGGGTCTGGACACGCCCCTTTGGCACCCCTTTGGTGTCACTCGGCTGCAGCACAGTGCTCCGTTTGGGGACTTGGCCTTGGTGTTCTCCACCTTAGTTTTCCTTGTATATCATAGTTTTTATTTTCGTTTCTATTATGGGGAAAAGAAAAGCCAAGATGGTGGGCAAAATGCCAGAGGTGGCAACCGGGAATGTTAAACCGGTTGGTCCTCTGGATAAACATTTTGTCCTGCTCCTGTTAGCGCAGTCTTCTCCGTAAGGAGCTTTTTTTTTTTTTTTTTTTTTTTTTTTTCTTTATTTATAATTTCAGAAAACAAACAGAAAGAAAGAAACACAAAATATACTTAGAAGACCAGTACAATAACAATGAATAACATCATACACTATAAAACCCCAATACACCACCCAACCCACCCTCCTCCCAGGCTCTCCTGGGGATCAACCAACCGCCGGTCCCGGTCACCACGATAGTGACCAAAACGGCGCGGTCCCCACAAAGCAGCTCGACCCTTAAAGATGGCATTCACACAGCACTTACTTTATTTAGAACAGCAATATATTGAGACTAGCAGCTCCCATCGCTTAGAAACTAACTGAACCATCATTTGGACGATATAATTTACAATACAATTTCTCAGTATTTGGAGTAGTTCCACCCTGACAGACCGGTCCACATGTGCCACAAAAGAAAGCTTAGGGAAAGATTTTCCAATTGGCCAGGATCTGCTTAATCGCAATAGCCAGCAAGAAATTTAATAGGAAACCTTCCTCACGCTTTATGGCCAGGCTCGGTGCCAAAGAACGCAAGCACAACACACTCCATGTGAGATCGCAGGATATCTTCAAGATATGACAGATTCGCACCCAAATTGGGTCCAAATAGGTTTTAATAAAGGGACAATCAAGGAACATGTGAGAGTATGTGCCTGTCCCGGTCTGGCAGGACCAACACTTACCTGAGGTCTCCTTATCCCATTTAGCTAACTTCACTGGGGTTATAAAAGCTCTATGGAGGAAAAAATAAATGCCTGTGTGAGAGCTGCCGATCGGGAGACTCTAGTTACCGGACCCCCATAGCAACTTCCAAGTGCCCTAGGTATTGGGCCCAACCATGTCAGATTCCCACACGCCCTTCAACCCAATCAACCCTTTCTGGCACTGTCCCTAAGGAACGAATATAGTTTGGAGAGCGCACTCTGCTGCCCAATCGTGCCCCGAGCTCCGGAGCAGTCTCAGCATTCTACTTTCCTCTGGGATTTGCTGTACCAGGGCCTGAGAGTTAACAAGACAATGCTTGAGCTGCAGCCATTTGAAATAATTAGTGCATGGAAGAGAATAATCCAACTGCAAGGCTGCAAAATCCTCCAGCCTTGCGGCCCACTAAATGGCTGAGGGACCAGATTCCACAGTTTTGCCATGCAGTCCAGGCAAACAGTTTGCCTCGAAGTCGAAGCTGTGGATTCCACCAAATCGGTGAGGCTTCCGCAAACAAGTTGTGTATGTCCGCCCTCCTGGCCAGGTTCAAATAGGCTTCTTGCGTTGCTCTAATGACACCCCCCGCATTCAGCCACTCAGGCTGCAACGCCCCTAGCATGGATCCCAAAGGGTAAGGGGCTGCCAGTCCTGCTTCAAAATTATAGCCAAGTCGGGCACGACTCTAATTCTCCTTTTCCAACCATTAAAGCCCCTTGCTTCAACAAAGAAGCCTGATGGTATATAAAAAAAGATCCGGGAACTGCACACCTCCCATATCCCGGGCCACTTTAAGCTTCCAAAGAGCAATGCGCGGCTGGGCGTCCTTCCACAAAAAGCTAATAAGATGCTTTTCCAGCCTAGAAAAAATGCTGCGCGGTAGGGGACAGGGAGCATGCTCATGACATAATGTATTTTTGGCACCAGGATCATTTTGATAAGCTCCAACCTACCCACCCATGAAAAATGAAGAAGGACGGACCACGATAGGGTCTTCCCTCTTATCACCTGCACCAGATACTCTACATTCTTTTGAATCATGACCTCCATTGAGGAACAGTACCAAGCACCTAGGTATTTAATACAAGCAGCCTCCCATCTAAAAGGAAAGTTAGCCATGTCAGCAGAGGTAGAGACTCTGTTGAGAGGGAAAGCCACCGACTTATTCCAGTTGATTTTATAGCCAGATATAGTAGAGTAAGACTCTATCAAGTCTAGAATTGTTGGAATTTCAGACGGCTGCCCAAAAAGCAGTAAGTCGTCAGCATATGCCGAGAGCTTCACCACCGATGCCCTCCCTTCGACGCCAGCCAGGCCACTATGCTGGCGGACCGCAAGGAGCAGCGGCTCCATTGCCAGATTGAAAAGTAGGGGGGAAAGAGGGCAACCTTGTCTGGTGCCCCCTATGCAAAGAAAATGAACGAGACAGTAGTCCATTTGCCACTATACGTGCGGATGTTTTAGCATATAATACCTGCACTTTTTTAATGAAACCCTCCCCAAGCCCAAACCAGCTTAGGGTGAAAAATAGAAATGGCCACTCTAAACGGTCAAAGGCCTTCTCTGCGTCAAGGGAGAGGGCAACATAGGGCTTGGTTACCACCGCCGCTCTGTCCAGGAGATTGCAGAGCAACCGTGCATTGTCGGACGTGGATCTCCCAGGTAAAACCACACTGATCAGGATGAATTATCATTCCCATCAGAGTCGACAGCCGCTTTGCCAAAACACTTGCATATATTTTGTAGTCTGCGTTTAAAAGAGAGATGGGGCGATAATTCCCCACCTTGCTAGGGTCTCTTCCAGGCTTTTCAATGACAGTTATGGTTGCATCTGAGAATAGCCCCGTCTGTGCATGATTCTCCCCTAACTCCTCGTAGAATTGTGATAGGTAAGGCAACAGTTCAGCTCTAAATGTGATATATAATTCAGCGGGCAGGCCGTCTGGGCCTGCAGCTTTCCCCTGGGGCATAGATTTAATCGCTGCGCTAATTTCAGCACCTGAAATGGGCTTTCCGAGATTCTCAGCTTGCTGCTCCGACAGGACGGGGATGGTCTAGCTGCTCCACGAATTGTCGGAAGTCCCCTAGTTCGGCCTTCGTCTCAGATGAATATAAGGCCCTATAAAATTTGGAAAATTCCTCAACTATTTCAGAACTAGTGGTATGTCTCGCTGCTTGACTATCTTCAATAGCCGTGATCCTAGTCTTCGGCGCTGGCCACTAGCAGCTTGGGCAAGCAATCGTCCTGATCTATCCCACTCTACATGGTACCTGGAGGACTGTTGGAGCATTACCTGCTCCACATCAGAGCTGAGAATTTCATTATATTGGAATCTTAGTCTCTGTAAGCGCTGAAGGAGGCCAGGCACTGGTTGCTTGAGCCACAACCGCTCACCTGCCTTGATCTGATTTTCCAAGGCCGTTAACTGGGCTCTGCGGCGCTTGGATTCCCTAATTTTATAACTAGTAATGGAGGCCCGCAACGATGCCTTGAATGCTTACCACCACGCCCAACTATACGAATCGCCCAAAAACATTCTCGCTGAAGTAAGAGGCGATAGTCGCTTTTACCTCTGCTTGAAATGTGGGTTCTGCCAGCCAGGTTCTAAGAAAGGACCACCAAATGGGAGGAATCTTCTCAATATCTGGGATCTCCAAAGTAACCGTGATGGCTGCGTGGTCAGACACCGTAACACTAAGAATCTCCGCCGCGCAGCCATCAGACACTAGAGGCTTGGATATTAGAAAGAAATCTATACGAGACGAGGACATGTGGACAGGAGAGAAAAAGGAGTAATCTTTGTCACGCGGATGAAGTAATCTCCAGATATCTACTAGCCCACATGCATCCACTAGGGCAGAGAGCGCCAAGCTCGTCCGAGATGAGTGCTCTATTTTCCCAGGGCACCGGTCTACCAAGGGTTCTCGCACCTGATTGAAATCACCACCCAAAATAATAAAGGGTTCTCCTTCTCTCTGCATGCTCTCGTTCAAATTGCAGAAAAAAGTAGGATCCTCCTGTTGGGTCCATACAACATATAATGAATAAAATGTTCACACCACCAATCATTAGTAAAGATTTCGCAAATACTGCCCTCAGTATCACTGCTAGCATGTATAATCTTGCAGCATAACGAGGCTTTAACTAATGTGGCTACGCCATTTTTCTTATGGACTGCAGGGGAGGAACCCACTAGCTGATACCCCTTACCCTCCAATTTAGAGGTCTCTGCCAGAGACAGATGAGTTTCCTGCAAAAAAATGGCGTCTGGGAAGAAAGGCCTGGCAATCTACTTCCGGTGACACTGCCAAGAAAACCCAGGAGCTTCTGGGTCGCCAGGAGTCAGGACTGACTCGAAGGCACACATTGCATTGCATTGGGTTCTGGCGCTTACAATAGGCCATGATCTTTTTACGTTTCATCGGGGAGTGTAGGCCTTTAACATTTAAAGACAACACTTTTAATGCTTTAGCCATAGCTGTGACAGCCACATATATTGACAATGCTTACAGCCGTGAGCCTCACGCAAAAAGGTGTCAAATCTGTATAACCCCCCAGAGAGCCATTTCCCTCGTTCCCCCAACAAAACCAAACAGGGCTAGGCAGCAGAAACACTATTACAGCATAGCGCAACCCGGTTGAAGACCCTCAAAAAAAAAAAAACAAAAATAGATGTAAAACAGATAACCAGATGAAAAATACCGTTATGAGCACTGTTCCCTCTAAGCTGTGCGCGTGTGCGCGCGCACACACCTTGCCGAGCAAGCGCACATACTTTACAACAGAGCGCACAAAAATTACAGTTCTGATTCTGATAGAAAACAACACAGACGTCTTAAAATTTAAAAGTTGTTGTATTACGGTTTTCACAAGTTCTACAATAGTTTCTAGTGCGTTCAATGTGCTGTACATACTGTATTCTGACGTATAGTCAAATTTTAAAGTATATAACTCCGAGTGTCGTTATTTGGCGCACAAAAATTTAACCTTCCTTCAAAAGCTGCACAGCTGATATTTTATGCGCACACAGCCTACAGAAAATTAGAGGGAACATTGGTTATGAGTACAATCATGATGAGGCCCCCCATCGGCCTTCCCTCCCCCGCTATATGTTCTTTGTCCTCCAAGCCAAGTACCAGGCACGGACTTCTCTAGGCCAAAGCATGGCCTAAGTGAGGCATCAGTATTCGAAAAAGTGAGCAATAGCCGCAAACTAGCTCAGGTCAACTGCATCGCTAGGGCCTCTTGATCTTCGATGTATCGCTGTAAGGCCGCAGGATCATCGAATGATTTAGTAGAGTTATTTAGCGTGACTTTAAACCTCGCAGGGTTGAAGAGGCCATAACGCACTTGTAGCCGTTGGAGCCGCGGTCTCAGGGCCAGGAACTGCCTCCTCTTTTCAACCGTGTGCTTGCAATAGTCTGCATAAAAGGCCACTTTCTGCCCCTCATGTTGCAGTGGCTGCTGTTTCCTTGCAGCCTCAAAAATTTGCAAGGCCTGTGATGCCGTAGCATGCCATAAGATCATTGGTCTCGGCTTCGTGCTATGTTGAACCACTGCAGCTGGGATGCGATGGGCTCGTTCGATTTCCAGCGGGAACTTCAGCTCAAGCTTGAGCAAAGTAGGTAAAAAGTCCTCAAGAAAACGAATCGGAGCACCTCCCTCAACTCCTTCTCGTAAGCCCAATATGCGAATGTTGTTGCGGCGGCTCCTATTGCCCATATCTTCCAGATTGCGTTCCAGCCAGCTTATTTTTCGGGCCGCCGCTGTGAGCGTTTGAATCTGCTCATCTTGCTTCGTTGCCTTATTTTCTACCATCTCCACCCTAACCGTAAGTGTCTGCAATTGCATGCCCAGAGTTTTCATGTCGGACTGCAATTCAGCAAGGGTGTCGCCGTTCGCCTCTACTTTAGCTCTTACCGCTCAGATCTCAAGAAGCAATTCTTTAATACCCTCAGGCTGTTCTTGACCAGGCGCCATTTTTATCGGAGAGGGGGGATCCGTTTTAGATCTTTTAGAGCCCGTAGAAGACGGCCCCGCAAATTCCAGTCGCGTTTGTCTCCCGCTCGACATACTCTCACCATATGCAAGCTCTGAGATACAATTCCAGGAGGTATTATCGCCGATGGGGGCTAGGTAAGGTGTCTTCAACCGGGAGAGACACTCTTATGCGGCCATGCTGGTTTCCGGCTGGCTCCGCCTCCCGTAAGGAGCTTCTTTAAGCTCTGGTGGAAGATACCCTTCTTTATGTCCTGTACCTGGGAGTTTAATTGATGTTTCTACAGAGCCCTCTGAATCGGTAAGGAAAATAAAGATGGTTAATTTGCCTTCTCCAGTCCAATTGATGGGAGCAGGTGGCTCTTTTGAGCTCCCTGCCCCTTCTTCGGATGCGGAAATTACCTTGAAAGATGTCTGGGGTGCCTTAAAATGTATTGATAGTAAAATGTCTTCTTCTTTGAATTCTTTGTGTACTTTTTCTCATGAAGCTGCTACTTCTTTGCAGCAACTTGATGAGAAAGTCTCTTCAGTAGATATGTCTCTTACTAAATTGGAGTCTCAGATGCTCCCGTTACATGTGGTTAATGTGGCTGGGATTAAGGATTCTTTGGTGCTTCATTTCAAAAGATGGAAGCCCTTGAAAACTCTGTGCGTTCATGTAATTTGCATTTTTTGAATTTTCCTCAGTCTTCTTTATTGTCACATAAGATTCTTCTGGATAAATTCTTAAGAGATTTTAGCCATATCTGATCCTATTGATGTTTCACAAATTTATTATATCCCTTCTACCGTTAAAAAGCTTAGCTCTGCAGAAGGTGGGCTGGATGAAATTGTTTCCCCTATAGATAATTTAACTGCCTTTTAGAGGACTCCCAAGATATCATTAATTTGTGTTCCATTCTACTGGTTACTTGTCCATCTATTGGAATTAAGCAATGTATTCTTAGGGCTTTTTTCTAGAGTTAAGTCGGCTAAGTTTTGTGGCCAGCCGGTAAATATTTTTCCAGATGTTTCTCATAGTACCCAGCTACATCAAAGGCAATTTTTGAGCTTAAAGCCTTGAGTCATAGCTTTGGGGGCTACTTTTTTTGTCCGATTCCCTTGTAAATGCATCATTGGTTTAGATGGTGCTTCTTATATATTTACTGAGGTTACTCATTTGGAAAAATTTTTGACCGAGAAACAGGACATAGGAAGGGTAGATAAATGAATAATAGAGGCTGCCATTTGTGGGTTAATTAACCCTTTGTTTTCTTTATTATGTTTATTTGTAATGAATTTAACAGCTTGACTCCATGATGCGGATTTTATCAGGTTTATTTTTCTTACTTACCTAATAGTAAATTGTTTCTTTTTTTCCTTTATTGTATTATGGGATTGTCCTTGTATAATTTTGGTTATTGTAATGACTAAAACTCTATAAATAAAAAACAAACAAAAAAAAGACAATTCAATTGTTGTTCTCAATAAACTTTCATTTTTCCTCTATTGGTTCCTTTCCTTCTCAATTGATTTTTTTGTATTTTATTTTCCCCTAGTCTTCTGGCCACACCTCTGAAGAAGTCTTAAGCCGAAACAGGACCATATCGAGTGCAAGACATGGTGGTGAATAAGTCATGGCATAACAGCGTTTGCAAGCTTGTTTTACAACTTTACTAGCATTGCTGATTGCAACTTATTACAACTTTTTGAATTAAGATAATTGTTTATATAATCCTTTTGAAAGACCGTTTTATAGAATGGAGGGAATGGGGCTTTTTTTGTTTAAATATATATTTAAAAATAAATAAGTCAAGGGTTTTTTCTCTGGGAACAAGCAGGAAGTCAGTCCTCACATATGGGTGATATTGGCACTGACGGAGCCCGTGCGGAAGCATGTTTATGTTTATTTAGGTTCTTGATATACTGCCCTATGAAAATACACCAGAACAGTTTACAATAATTCAAAACATACTGCCAAAAAACGGAAAAGAATGCCATAGTCACGACAGGAAAGAGGAAACCAAAGAAGACAAAAGGAGAGATTAGTAGAGAGGAGACAGGACACAAGAAAGAAAAATTGGGGAATAGATAGCCAGGGGCAGGGGGGACAGGGAGGTCAAAAGCAGAGCAAAATAGGTGGGTCTTTAAAAGAAATTTAAACCTGTTAAAGGAGAGTTCCAGCCGAAGGTCTGGGGGGAGGGAATTACAGAGTTTGGGGCTGAGGAAGAAGAAGGCAGAATTTCGGGTGGATTACAGATGTGCGAGAGAGGAGGGGGAAGAGACATATGGTTAACATGAATATGCCGGAGCAGATGTTGGCGAGGGTGGAGACGTATCAGGTTAGAGAGGTATTGAGGAGAGCCAGTGTGAATAGCTTTGTGAACGAGAATTAAAACCTTGAACTGGATTTGGTAAGCAACAGCGAGCCAATGGAGATGGATAAGGAGAGGTATTACATGGTCAGTACGAGAGGCGTGAGTGTCAATATGGGCTGCAGTGTTCTGTAATAATTGAAGTCTACATAACTGATATTGAGGGACGCCAGCAAGGGCAATGTTGCAATAGTCAATCCTGCTCATGACTAGGTAGAGGAGGAGAGTAACCAGGGATGAGGTGGTGAGGAAGGGATGTACAGCACAAATCTGGCAAAGGGAAGAGAAGGAGCGGTGGATTATGGAATGCAAATGATCATGAAAAGAAAGCCTTTGGGAAATGCACCATGCATACGTGGTCCACTTCCCACCCAAGGGTGCCATCTTGCCTCAGTCTCCTTTATTCTGCTGAGCCCTTCGGGTACTGTCCAGTTTTTCTCAGAAAAAGTCTGATTTTATTCTCAAGTTTTGTCTTGTTTGTGTACCGGTTCCTTCCCACCCATGAGCTAGCTCGCCATGGGGTTGCTCCTTGGGTTCGTCTATTCATTTTTTTCTTCGTTTTTTTATCAAGGTCTTCCTTGCACCCTTTTTCAGCCAAAGGCCTCAGATTACCACCGAGATGTGGGGACCCCCTTTTTTTGATGGCCTCCAGTGGCTTCAAAAAGTGTGACCAGTGTGACAAAATGATGTCACTCACCAACCCACATGACTGCTGCCTTCAATGCCTTGGTCCGGAACACAATGACTCTGACTGCGAGCTCTGCAGAACCATGATCCCAAAGGCCTTAAAGAGCTGCCATCAGCAGCAGGAAAAATTCTTTCAGAGGTCTGACTCTGCCCCAGAGTCTCCAGGACACCATGCTCCAGGGCCCCCTCTGATACTTTAGTGCCCTGCGAAGCCAGAGCCTCTTTGGAGTCCCGCAGCTGCAATTCCTCTGAGCGGAAGTCCCTGGAGGTGGAGCATAAGAAGAAAAAAGGCTTGGACTACAGAGCAGTAGTCTAAGCCTTAATCATGCCTCACTTGGACTACTGCAACAGTATATTCCAAGGTCTGCCCAAAAAAAGTCTACATACTTTTCAATTAGCACAGAATATAGCAGCCATGTTCAAGCCATGGTTTTTTCAATAACATCATATGGATGTGAAAGCTGGACAGTGAAAAAGACAGACAGGAAGAAAATTGATGCCTTTGAATTATGGTGCTGGTGGCGAATACTGTGTATACCATGGACTGCTCGAAGAACAAACCAGTCGGTACTAGAGGAAATCAAACCTAAGCTTTCTTTAGAAGCTCAGATGACAAGACTTCGACTTTCATACTTTGGACACATCATGCGAAGAGAGAGATCATTAGAGAAAGACATTATGCTTGGCAAGATAGAAGGTCAACGCAAAAGAGGAAGGCCAGCAATGAGATGGATCGATACAATAACAGCAGCTACGGGTACCAGTCTGTCAACAATGAGCCGCCTGACTGGAGACCGAACACAATTTAGGATAGCTATCCAGAGGGTCGCCATGAGTCGACTCCGACTCGACGGCACTTAACAACAACAACAACAACAACAACAACATAGCAGCCAAGATTATTAATAAAGCAGCATTACACCAATACTATATAACCTTCATTGGCTACAAATATCAAGCAGGATTAAGTACAAAATAATAGTTATTACATTTAACTGCTTAATAACATCTCCCCCTCCATCCTTACAACTAAGATTCACACCCAATCAGATGCTAGGAATAGGAGAAAAAGCAACCAAAATTGCCTCTCAATACCACCTTCAATTCGTAAGACTAAACAATCTACCAGCAATAGAGCTTTTATGTAGACTGCACCCACTTTGGAATTCCTTTCCAGAATCCATCAGATCAATCAATGACTACAGACATTCTGTAAGGAACTAAAGACTTTACTATTCTCCAGGACCAAACAGGAAGTCAGTCCTCATATATGGGTGACGGCGCCGACGGAGCCCCCGTGCAGAGCATTTCCTCAGCTTTCATAGAAAGTCTTTGGGAATGCAGCGCGCATGCGGGGTCCCCTTCCCGCCCAAGGGTGCCATCTTGCTCAGTTTTCTTTTTTCCATGGAGCCCGACTGATGTATATTCGTTTCACCCTAGGAAGAAGTTGATTTTCTCTGCGTTAACCTGTTTTTCTTCGGTTCGACGCCGGTTTCCCTTTCCCGACTGGGCCCGATACATCTGTATTGAGCCCGGATCTCTTTTTCTGTTTTTGTCCTTAGTGACTAGCGTTCGCGCCATTTTTTCTTTTTTCACTGGCAGCCCTGTCTTTTGACCTTGCAGGGGCCATTTTTCCCCCGATGGCTGCCAGCGAGTTTAAAAAGTGTGATCGGTGTAAGAAACTTATGTCTCTCACCGACACACATGGCTGCTGCCTCCGGTGCCTCAGACCCGATCATGACCCGATGATCTGTGGTCCATGTGGGAAGATGTCCTCTAAGGTGTTAAGGAGTCAGCAGCACCAAAAGGAAAGAATCTTCTCTGACTCCGCATCCGGTAGGGCCCGGACCTCGTCAGAGGCCTCGACATCTCGGGACTCCGGCCCCGAGCAGTGTCGAGGCTCCTCTGAAAGGGGGTCTCCCTCGCGGGAGCATCGTAAGAAGAAAAAACCCGCGAGGGCGGCGTCAGTGGACACACTTGGCTCCTCAAGGGCCAAGTCGCATAGCCCCAAGCACCGTCCCGGGTCTTCGGAGTTGGAGAGGCCTGCAAAACAACCTCATGTGGAGATGGAGTCCCCGGGTAACGTGAGTACTGTAGTCCTCGTGGACTCAACTCCAGGGGAGCCGACGTCAGGCCCAGCACCGCCGGGACCCGAGTCGGGGGCTGCTGAGTCTCCTGAGCTCAGACTCAGGTTGACGGCCTTGGAGAGCAGCTTGGGTGCCTACATAAGAACATAAGATATGCCATACTGGGTCAGACCAAGGTCCATCAAGCCCAGTATTCTGTTTCCAACAGTGGCCAATCTAGGTCATATGTACCTAGCAGTTTCCCCAAGAGACACAAGTTCCACAATGCTTGTACTGGGTCAAGCATTGATATCTTCGGTCACTTCTTAATAATGGTTTATGGACCTTTCCTCCAGGAACTTGTCCAAACCTTTTTTAAACCCAGCTACACTAACAGCCTTTACTACATCCTCCGGTAACAAATTCAAGAGTTTGATTACACGTTGAGTGAAAAAATATTTTCTTTTATTAGTCTTAAATAGTTTACCCTGTAGCTTCATTGCATGCCCCTAGTCTTTCTATATTCTGATAAGGTAAACAATCGATCCAAGCAGCAGCGGACACTGATTGCCGGTCTCACCGGTGCATCTACCCCGAGCACCGGGACATCGACGTCCAAGTCGACCCCGGAGGCCGAGCCGATCCTCGAGTCCATGCGAGCTCGAGTCGATCCTCGGCCAAGGTCCCCCTCGGACTCCCGTTCGGGACCGAGGTCATCGACGCCGGTACCCTCGGTGTCGGGGCGGATGGCATCGATGCCTGCCCAACCGGAACTGCTCTATTCCTCCTCCGAGGAGTCCGGCTGGGAGACGGAGGATGAGGAGTCGCCCGACACCTTTCGGACTCGGTGCGTTCCTTCGGACTCACCCGAGTCCGAGCCTCGGAGAAGGTCCCCCCTGGATGATACCTGGTTCTCGGACTTCGTGTGGGACATGGCCAAGGCTTTGGCATTCCCCGCAGATCCCGAGGAGGAGCCTCGAGCCGAGGAGCTCGAGGCCCTACAGTATGACTCTCCTCCCAAGGAGGCCTTTACTGTTCCGGTTCCTCCGATGCTGGAACGGTTGCTTTTCCGCATGTGGGAGGCGTCGGCATCGACGCCGGTTTTAAGCAAGTGGGTCGATTCCATCTATCGAGTCCGCAAGAGCCCCAGGTTCCAAAAGGCACAATTACTGCACCACTCCATGGTTGTGGAATCGGCCATGCATTGTCTGAAGAGTCAGAAGATGCACTCCTCGGTGCCTCGCGGCTGAGAGGCCCGAAACCTGGATGCCCTCGGTAAGAAGTGCTTCGAGGGCTCTATGCTTGCTTGCCGTGACCAGACCTACCAGCTGTACATGAGCATGTACCTTCGAGACCTGGCAAAGGAGATTGCCGGGTTCTCTGCTGGTCTCTCCGAGGAACCTTTGCAGAGGTTCAAGGCTCTGTCCTTGGGTATTTGTGAGTGCTCGAAGTTTATATCTTGAGCAGCCTATGATGGCTTCGAGTCTTCGGCCAGAGTAGCCGCGGCCGTCATCGGTGCACGCCGTCAGGCTTGGCTACAGTCATCGGACCTCGAGCCATGGGTGGAAGACAAGTTGGTCGATGTCCCCTGCCGAGGTGAAAACCTCTTTGGCAAGCCCATGGCTGACAAGGCTGCCGAACTCAAGACCGAGACTCTTACCCGGACAAGGCTGTCCAGAAAAACCTCTGCCCCTTCTCAGAAGAAGAAGGGCTCAGGAAAAAAGACCTTTTACCCGAGGAAGTCATCTGCCTATAAACAGTACCCTCATTATCAGGCCTCTGTAGCTCCCCAACAGGGTCAGCAAGCCAAGGGGCAGGGTCATGGGCCCCGTAGGCAGAGGGCCCCCAAGCCTCCTACTCCGGCTCCTGCCCAGCAGGGAGGGGGATTTTGACTGCAATGGCATAGCCTCTCCTCCTCAGCTGGCCCCCATCAGCACTGGAGGCAGGCTGGCCCTGTTCGCCCACAGGTGGTCAGCCGTCACAAGGGATACCTGGGTTCTAAGTATAGTCCAGAAGGGCTATCTCCTACACTTCCACCAGGTACCCCCCTCCTATTTTCCAGGGAAGCCTCCAAGACTCCCTCTGCACAGGGACTTACTCCTGCAGGAGTTGGCAGGTCTTCTGAAGGAACAGGCAGTGGAACCGGTGCCCCACCACCTGAGAGGTCACGACTTCTATTCCAGGTACTTCCTGGTACCAAAGAGAACAGGAGGCCTCAAACCCATCCTAGACTTGCGAAACCTGAACAAGTTCCTGGAGAGGGAAAAGTTCAAGATGCTTACCCTTGGAATCCTGCTGCCCTACCTCCAGCAGGGAGATTGGCTATGCTCCTTAGATCTAAAGGATGCTTATACTCACATCCTTATTCATCCAGACCACAGACAATATCTCAGATTTGTAGTGGGAGGAAACCATTATCAGTACAGAGTACTGCCTTTTGGCCTTACATCCGCCCCCAGGGTATTCACCAAGTTCCTGACGGTGGTAGCGGCCTACCTCAGGGTTCAAGGCCTCTTTGTCTTTCCATATCTGGACGATTGGCTCATCAGGGGTCAATCCCCACAAGAGGCCAATCAAGCCACCCTTCGCACTGTCGCTCTGCTTCAGCACCTGGGGTTTGTCATAAACTTCGCAAAGTCCAGTTTGCAATCCTCCCAGAACATGGAGTTCATAGGAACTCGGCTGGACACCTTTCAGGCAAAGGCCTTTCTACCAGTGGACAGGGCCCACAGATTGATGGCTCTAGCCAGGCTATTCCACAGCAATTCTCTGGTCTCCGCCAGACAATTCCTGAGGCTCTTAGGCCACATGGCATCCACGGTCTATGTGACTCCAAATGCCCATCTACACATGAGGCCAGCTCAATGGGGCCTCAGGACTCAGTGGCACCAGGCCACAGGAAGCCTTGCTGACAAAGTGAGGGTGTCCAGCCTACTACAGTCTTCTCTGCAATGGTGGCTTCATCTTCCGAATCTAGTGCAAGGGGTGCCTTTTCAGGCACCTCCACACTCTCAGGTGCTGACAACCGATGCTTCTCTTCAAAGTTGGGGGGCACATTGCCAAGGGGCATGTACTCAAGGCCTGTGGACTCCTTGGGAGGCCACACAGCAGATCAATCTCTTAGAACTGAGAGCTATCCGCTTAGCCCTGAGAACTTTCTCTCATCTCATCTCTCACCAGTCCGTCTTGGTTCAGACGGACAATCAAGTGGCTATGTTCTATGTGAACAAACAAGGGGGCACAGGGTCCCGCCTTCTATGTCAGGAAGCGCAGAAACTGTGCTCCTGGCAGTCAATCATGGCATTCTTCTCAAAACAGTCAACCTGCCAGGTCAGGAGAATTACCTGGCGGACAGATTGAGCAGGATCCTGCAGCCACACAAATGGCAGTTGAACCCTTTAGTGGTTCAACAGATCTTCTTGAGATGGGGTCTTCCAACCATAGATCTCTTTGCCAGCCCTCTGAACTGTCAACTACCCAGGGTCTGTTCCAGACAACCGCATCCTCTCAGAGTAGCAGCGGATGCGTTTCTCATTCCATGGTCTACAGGCCTCATATATGCGTTTCCTCCCACGCCTCTAGTGTCCAAGACACTATTCAAGGTGACCCGGGACAAGGCCTCAGTGATTCTGGTGGCCCCCAGGTGGCCAAGGCAACCCTGGTTCCCACTACTGTTGCAACTGGCGGTGGACACTCCTCTCCCTCTGGGGATGCAACCCGATCTCCTGTCTCAGGAGCAGGGGTCCCTCTTGCACCCCAATCTCCAGTCCCTCAATTTGATGACCTGGCTGCTGAAAGGGTAGTCCTAGCGCCTTTACTAGGGAAGTGGAGGACGTAGTCTTGGCCTCTAGGAGGCAGTCCACCAGAAAGTCTTATGCCCTTAAGTGGCGTAGATTCTCTACCTGGTGTACTCAACACAACGAGAATCCCTTCTCATGCCTGGTACCAGTGGTGCTTCAGTATTTGCTTCACCTGTCCAACCTAGGCCTTAAGTCCAATTCTGTTAGAGTTCATCTTAGTGCTCTTTCAGCACACCACTCACAGGTGGAGGGTCAGTCTCTCTCCAGTCATCCTTTGGTGGCTCGCTTCCTCAGAGGCCTGCTTTTGTTTAAGCCTCCAGTGCGTCCACCTGCCACTGAATGGGATTTAAATGTGGTCTTGCAACGGCTTACTTGCCCACCATTTGAACCTATGGCTACTTGCCCTCTGCGGTTTCTGTCCTGGAAAATGCTATTTCTGGTAGCCCTTACCTCAGCAAGGCGAGTGAGTGAGCTTCAGGCCCTAGTATCAGAAGCACCTTATACTAGGTTCTATCGGAACAGAGTAGTCTTACGGACTCACCCTAAGTTCCTTCCAAAGGTTGTCTCCTCCTTCCACATCAATCAGGAGGTGGTTCTTCTGACTTTCTTTCCCAGGCCTCATGCTAGCTGGGCTGAGATGGTCTTGCATACCCTGGACTGTAGGAGGGCGTTGTCCTTCTACCTTGACCTTACGCGGGAGCACCGGAGGGCGGTTCAGCTCTTCGTCTCTTTTGACCCCAATAAGTTGGGGTTGGCTCTCTCCAAGTGTACTTAGTCCATATGAGTAGCTGACTGCATCGCCTGGGCTTACAGGGCAGCCAGCCTCTCGTTGCAGGGTCGAGTTAGGCTCATCGTGTCAGGGCGAAGGCTGCGTCAGTGGCTCATCTCTGCTCTGTTCCATTGGCAGACATCTGCCAGGCCGCTACTTGGTCTTCAAGCCAGACTTTTGTGGCCCACTACTGCCTTGAGAGGGAGTCCCGCAGGGACAGTGCTTTCGGGCAAGCGGTACTCCATAATCTCTTTGGGGTCTAGGCAACTCCTACCCTCTGGCCCTGGTGTTGGGCTACCTTTCTGGGGCGTTATCAGAGAAGATTCTGTTCTTGCATGCTGAGGCTCTAGAGGGAGCTCATTTTTTCAGTTTGGGGCCTCTGGTAGCCCTGAGCTAGGGAGTCCCATATGTGAGGACTGACTTCCTGCTTGGTCCTGGAGAAAGAGTAGTTACTCACCTGTAACAGGTGTTCTCCAGGAGCAGCAGGAATCAATCCTCACAACCCTCCCTCCTCCCCTTGGAGTTGCAGTCCTATGATTTATTTTTGCTATTTTTGCTGTCTTTTAGCTATGTCATCAGATTGAGCAAGATGGCACCCTTGGATGAGAAGGGGACCGCGCATGCGCGCTGCATTCCCAAAGGCTTTCTATGAAAGCTGGGGAAATGCTCCGCACAGGGGCTCCGTTGGCGCCGACGTCACCCATATGTGAGGACTGATTTCTGCTGCTCCTGGAGAACACCTGTTACAGGTGAGTAACTACTCTTTCTCTGAATACTATAATAACTTCATCTGCAGCAATACTAATATTTACTCCTCCATGCAATCCTTCCCACCAGATCCAGCCCCCTCCTCCGTATCTATATAGCATACATTATAGTACCATCATAATTGTATCACTGCTGAGCTGCTATGTAAATAGTTAAATGTTAACCATCTTCCACCATACTTTACCATGTTGGACAGATGGTCTGTAAATAGTTAACTAGTTCAATGTAAATTAGTTCACTACAATGTTCTATGAAACTCGTATTTGTTCGATGTAAACCACCCCTGATCATTGGAAGGGGCAGAATAGAAAAACTGTTCAAATAAATAAAATAAATAAATTCTCAAAGCCTGCCTCGGAGAATGGATCCAGGAAGAAGGTGAAATCTCACCCCAGATCCCGTAGTCCCAGGCATCCGGGCACGAGCGGCCCTCTAAGATGCCCAGCAAGGAGTCAGCTCCCACTGACCAGCCTTGGACCTCCGAGGCCATCCTTATTGAGGACTCTCCCTCGACAGTACCAACACCGGATCTGAAGTCCTCAGTGCCCGCATCAAAGGCTACATAGCCAACTGGCATGGAGACCTGAATGGCAGCCCTAGAGAGCAGTACGTCTGCCCTGGTGGCCATGCAGAGGGCATTTATGTCCAGCTTGTCTGATTCATCCACTACAACGACGGGACCCTCGACAACAAGGGCTTCCCTGGATGTTGAATCGGTCCTTGAGCACCACTGTCCTCGAGAGAATCTCTGGCTCCTGTTGAGGTTCCGACCTGGAACAATGGGTAGAAGACAAACTAATCGATGTTCCCTGTATATGTGAAAAACCTATTTGGGAAGCCCATGGTGGATAAAGCAGCAGAGATAGAGACCGAGTATGTCACGAGAACCAGGCTCGCAACCCCGAAAGGCTGTGCAACCCCAAAAGAAAACCCCAGGGAAAAAACCCTTCTTCCCGAGAAAGAAAGAGGGCTTTACTAGTACTCTGCACTTACAGTCCTTTTTGGCCCCTCAGCAGGGTCAACAACAGAAAACAAAAAGCCCCAAAGCCCCAGGCACCGGCTGAGGCCCAGCCCGGGGGAAGCTTTTGACTGCCAGAGCACGACCTCCATTCCCCCAGGAGGTCCTCTGTTGCCCACAGGGGGGGCACCTAACCCTTTTTGCCCACAGGTGGACAGCCATTACCACTGATACCTGGGTTCTACAAGTGTTTAAGGAGGGCTACCTCTTCCACCTACATCGGCCACCACCCTCGTACTTCTCAGGAGAACCCACCAGGCCCCTCCTCCACCAAACCCTGTTCCTCACCAAGCTGGCAGGACTACTCCAGGACAAAGCAGTGGAGCCACTGCCAAAAACTCTCTGGGGCACCGGCTTCTACTCCAGGCATTTCCTCATCCCCAAGAGGACTGGAGGCCTCAGGCCCATCCTGGACCTGTGAGAGCTCAACAAGTTTCTGGTCAGGGAGAAGTTTAAGATGCTGTCCCTTGAAACACTGCTGCCATTCATCCAGCAGGGAAATTGGCTTTTCTCCTTAGACCTAAAGGGTGCCTACACTCAAAACCTTATTCACCCCAGCCACAGAAAATACCTTTGGTTCATGGTGGGGGGACAGCACTACCAATACAGGGTACTGCCCTTCAGTCTGGCCTTGTCACAAAGGGTCTTCACAAAGTGCCTCTCGGTGGTTGCAGCCATGTCAGGCTTCAGGGAACCTTTGTCTTCCCTTATTTGGATGACTGGTTCATAAATGGGGACACAGCTACAGTGGCACAATGCATCACTGGACGTACCATAAACGCCCTGCAGCAACTGGGGTTTGTAATAAAAAAACTCAAAGTCTCACCTCGCTCCGGCTCAGCACTTAGAGTTCATAGGGGCATGACTGGACACCCTTCCTTCCTTGAGAGAGGTCAGAATGCCTCAAGGAATTGGCTGCAGAGGTGCAACAGTGCTGGACATTACCCGCCTGATTTCTCCTCCGCCTCTTGGGACACATGGCCTCCACAGTCCAAATGACCCCAAATGCCCGCCTGCACATGAGAACAGCCCATTGGTGCATCTGCTTTCAGTGGGCCCAAGCCACAGGCAGGCTAAAGGAAGAAAGTGCAGGTGACCCACCAGTTGGCAGGCTCCCTTGGTTGGTGGCAGAACCCAGGTCACCTTCAGGCCGGGATGCCCTTCCAAGCACTCACCCCTCAGAAAGTCTTCACCACGGACACCTCTCTAATGGGCTGGGGAATACTTTGCGAGAGCCTCCAGACACACGGCTGCTGGTCCCAGAGGGAATCCAAGATGCAGATCAACCTGCTGGAACTCAGGGTGATATTCCTAGCCCTCAGATCCTTCCACCACCACCTACAGCACTACGTGGTGCTGATCCAGATAAACAATCAGGTCGCAATGATCTACATGAATGAACAGGGAGGGACAGGGTCGTACCTACTCTGCCAGGAGGCGTTAGCCCTCTGGTCCTATGCTACATACTGAGGGATGCTCCTAAGGGGGTCTATTTCCTGGGCCATGACAATGTCTTAGCAGACAAACTGAGCAGACTACTCTAGCCACACAAGTGGTGCCTGGACCCAGCAGTAGTCTTGCTGGGTCCAACTCTGGGGTGTCCAAGTGATGGACCTGTTTGCCAGCCCGGACAATGTGCAGTTGCCCTGTTTTCTGCTCCCGCCAACTGCCCCTGCTCGGGTAGCGGCAGATGCATTCTTCATCCCATGGATGGAGGGCCTCCTATACGCCTTCCCTCCAATGCTGCTAATAGCCAAAACCCTGTTCAAAGCTGAGCATAACAGAGCATCACTAGTGCTGATAGCCCCTTGATGGCCCAGACAGTCCTGGTTCCCACTGCTCCTCTCCCTATCGATGGTACTGCCTATTCTATTGGGCTGAGCCCCGGGACTATTCTTGCAGAAGCAGGGCTCTCTCCTACACCCCAACCTAGGGTGCCTCTCGATCACGGCTTGGCATTAGCCCCCTTCAACCTTCCACAAGATGTGGAAGAGATTCTCCTGGCCTCTTGTAAGGCCTCCATGAGAAGGGCATATGTCTTCAAGTGGTGCCATTTCTCAGTGTTTTACACAGAAATGCGGACAAACCTGTTCTCTTCCTCAATGCATGTGGTACTCCAATACCTGCTCCACCTATTACAGGTGGAAAGGAAGTCCAACTCGTCATAGTACACCTAAGCACCATTGCAGCGATTCACCACTCCGTCGAGGGGAAACTCCTCTTGACTCAGCCCTTTGTGTCTCGGTTCCTATGGGGCCTGATGTTATCCAAAGACCCTGTCTGCCATCTGACAGCGGAATGAGACCTTAATGTGTGGTGCTCTCGCAACTCACTAAGCCTCCATTTGAGCCTCTGGCCACCTGCAGTACCTCTCCTGGAATGTTGCCTTCCTGGTAGCACTCACATCAGTTCGTAGGGTCAACAAACTCCAAGCTCTGGTGGCAGAGCCTCCTTACACGAGGTTCTGCAAGAACAGAGTGGTGCTCCACACACATCCCAAGTTTCTCCCGAAGGTGGTATTTCCATTCCACCTGCTCCCCACCTTCTACCAGACCTTATGCTGGTAGGATGGAGACCATTCTCCATACTCTGGATTGCAAGAGAGTGCTGTCCTTCTATCTGTAATGGACTCAGGGCCACTGGAAAGCTCAATAGCTTTTCGTATCCTATGACCCCTGCCATCTGTGGCTCCCAATGACTAAGCAAACTCTGTCCACTTGGGTGGTGGACTGCATTAGCTTTGCCTACGAGCAAGCATGGATCTCACTTGACCAAAGAGTCATGGTGCACGGCGTCAGGGCCATGGCTACCTCTTGAGGCCAATCTGCGTTCTAATCCCCATGATGGAAATTTTCCAGGCTTCCACCTAGTCTTCGGTTCATACTTTTGCAGCTCATTACTGCCTGGAGAGGGAGTCCCAATAGGACAGCGCCTTCGGCCAGGCCATACTCCATAACCTTTTCAGTGTGCAGGCAACTCCTGCTCTCCGACCCTTTTGTGTTCAGGCTACCAGAGTGCTGGTTCCCTGCCGGATACTTGGGTCTTGTAAGAGTCTCTCATTAGGAACTCAACTGCTGCTGATCACGACTTACTCTTTGCAGTGAGTGGCATTTTTTGTTTTACAGGTTCTCGGTAGCCTGTAGCTGGGGAGTCCCATATATGAGGACTGATTTCCTGCTTGTTACTAGAGAAAGTGTAGTTACTCACTTGTAACAGGTGTTCTCCGGGGAAAGCAGGAATCAGTTCTCACAACCCTCCCTCCTCCCCTTGGAGTTGCTTCTTTACCATCTTTTATTTTTGCTGTCTTAACTATGTCATTTGACTCAGGTTAGATGGCACCCTTGGGCAGGAAGTGGACTATGCATGTGTGGTGCATCTCCTAAAGGTTTTCTTTGAAAGTTTGGGAGATGCTTCTGCGCGGGCGCCAACGTCAGCCATATGTGAGGACTGATTCCTGCTGTCCCTGGAGTACACCAGTTACAGGTGAGTAACTACGCTTTATTTGAGAAGAAATAGAGAACATAGGGAGTTTGTGACACATGATTTTTGTATGGTTGATGTAACTTTGCACCTGTATTAACCTTTTGTGGTATTGGCATCCTAACTATAGATCCATTTTAGGCTATTACAAAATTCACTACCCTGATACTATGGAGGAGTTTTGGGATGGCAATACTGTCCGGTGGCCCTACTTCCCTAAGGGCCAAGTAGCTCAAATAGGACATTATTTTATGTGTGGGGACCTGGCCTACCAACGGCCCCTGGAAGATTGGTCAGGTATCTGTTTCATTGCTATAATCTTTTCTCCACTGTCCATCTTCCCCCTGGATTGGGAAGTGGAGCAGACCCATTCATCAGGATTTCTGCCACACAGCCCTACTCAGACTTCCAGATTCCTGTCTTCCCCTCTCCACTTGCGGCAGGACGCTCTTCCCGAACCCACCAAGGAGGAAAGAAATGTGTCCCTGAAGGAAGCGCAGGAATACATTGAATCCACCTCCAAATTTACCAAGTCCAAATTAGATGTCCTCTCAAGGGGTGGCTGCCCTTCTCGGGTTCTGCCATCAATGCAGAATTGGGCATGTCAATTCGACGCCTACTGACATTGAACTACTCACTGAAAGTAATACCTGAGCACTGAAGGAGTGCAAGGCCAGGTATCCCAGTTGCACACCTTTTTGATGCAGAACCATATAGCCCTTCATTATTTGTTAGTGGCAAAGGGCGGAGTCTGTACTCTTACAGGTGAGCACTTTTATGGATGATCAGTCCCAGTTAGTCATGGACGGCATAAGGTATACGATGAAAGTCATTCACGTTGGGGCAGAAAGCTATAATGCTGGTATCAATTGGTAATCCTTCACCTCCTGGTTTTCGGGGCTTGGGTCCTGGGTGAAGAAGTATTTAGTATATTTAGCCATTGCTTTAGCCATAGGAATTGTATATTGCTGCTTATTCCATTGCACAGGTACCTTACTGCATGCCCTATCGCGTTGCATTGCTAAGCCTTTAAGCCTTCATGTAGTTAAAGTGCAAACCAAGCATGACTCCCATTCCCACTACTTGATAGTTTTAGATAGGGCCACATCTGACCAAGATGAAGCTGAGTCCATGTCAGCTGCAGAAATTGCTCATCTCCAGGCAATACAACCAGTAAATTCCCCATATGAGATTGATTGATTGATTGATTGGTCAATACCCCTTGAGAGGCATATGGCCAAAGGAGGGGGGGACTGTGAATTAGGAAACTGCATCTAGGATGGCAGCCAGCACCATGTGACCAGAAAATAGGCTATGTGCCTCTAGTGGGAGCATGAAATGACTGCCTTCCTAGGGCTACATGCCTTAATAGGAACATGAAACGACTGCCCTCCTAGGATGTATCACAGTAACAAGAACCAAGTATAGATAAGGATATGACCAAAGGAAATGTGTAATGTATGGTGCTTTATGTTGTTGTCAAGTGCCATCAAGTTGGTGTCGACTCATGGCGACCCTCTGGATAGTTGTCCTAAATTGTGTTCGGTCTTCATTCAAGTGGCTCATTGTTGACAGACTGGCACCTGTAGCTGCTGTTATTGTATCGTTCCATCTCATTGCTGGCCTTCCTCTTTTGCGTTGACCTTTTATCTTGCCAAGCATGATGTCTTTCTCTAGTGATCTCTTTCTTTGCATGATGTGTCCAAACTATGAACGTCAAAGTCTTGTCATCTGAAGTTCTAAAGAAAGCTTAGGTTTGATCTCCTCTAGTACTGACTTGTTCTTCGGGCAGTCCATGGTATACGCAGTTTTCTCCACCAGAACCATAATTCAAAGGATCAATTTCTTCCTATCTATCTTTTTCACTGTCCAACTTTCGCATCCATATGATGTTATTGAAAATATCATGGCTTGAATGAGTCAAATCTTTGTATGGAGAGAGACATCTCTGCTCTTGAGAATCTTGTCTAGGTCTTTCATAGCCATTCTCCCAAGAGCAATGCGTCGTCAGATTTCTTGATTGCTTGTTGCTTCTTTATTGATAGTTGATCCAAGTAGGTTAAAGTTTCCATGATTTCAATTTCTTCTCCTTCAACGATGAACTTATTAATTTTGCCGATTGTCATGATCTTTGCCTTCTTTATTTTAAGGTGCAGGCCCATTTTAAGACTATGTTCCTTGATCGTGAGAAGCAAATGTTTCAGATCATCTTCACTTTCAGCCAATAACGTGGTATCATCAGCATAGCGAAGGTTGTTGATGAGTCTTCCACCAATCTTCACACCTCTGTCATCTTCATACAATCCTGCTTCTCTAATGATCTGTTCTGCATATAAATTAAACATGTAAGGGGAAAGTATGCAGCCTTGTCATACCCCTTTGCTTATTTTAAACCATTATGTTTTTCCTTGTTCCATTCGAACTGTTGCTTCTTGATCAATGTACAGATTGTGCAAGAGAACGATCAGGTGTTCTGGTACACCCATGCTTCTTAATGTGGCCCAGAGTTTCTCATGGTTTACACAGTCAAAAGCCTTGTTATAGTCAATAAAGTAGAAATAGATATCCTTTTGGTATTCTTTAGCCTTTTCAAGGATCCATCTCACATCCGCGATGATGTCTCTCGTTCCTCACCCTTTCCTGAACCCTGCTTGCACTTCCGGTAGTTCTTGTTCCAGGTATGGTTGTAGTCTCTGTTGAATAATCTTCAGTAGAATCTTGCTGGCATGTGGGATCAGAGCGATTGTGCAATAATTTCCTCAGTCAGTTGGATCACCTTTCTTTAGTATTGGTATAGACACAGATCTTTTCCAGTCAGTTGGCCATGATGTTTTTTTCCAAATTTCCTGGCAGATCCTTGTAAGTATGGTAACAGCTGCATCAGATTGCTGTAATACGTCTATGGCAGCGGTTCTCAACCTGTGGGTCGTGACCCCCACAGGGGATCACCACAGGATTTAGCGGGGGTCGCCTCGCCTCAGCTCACTCCGCCGTTAAAAAAAAAAAAAAAGCACCCAAGTTGCTGCCGCTGCCGAGTCCGCTTCTCGGCAGCGGAAAACTCACCGCCTCCCAGTCCCTTCTAATGCAGCCGCGGCTCCCTGCCTCTTAGGGAACCGCGGCTGTGCCAGTAAAACCTTTGCGGAGCCTTCCTGTCTCTTGACGGGCTCCGTGCAGCATTGTCCCGCCTCTAAAGGAAGTTGTTTACCACTTCTTTTAGAGGCGCCCCCCTCCATTTTCCTTATTATATATTATCTTTCACCAAAAGTTCCTCAGTTCCTTGAATCTTCAAGATTTCTTTATTAAAGGGAACTTTACCTGAACCTCTTCCTCCATCTTCACGATTTGAGTTTCAAGAAGAGAAACCTTATTACAAAGCTCATCTAAGTTAGGCACCAGAGCTTGACCCAGATCAGCAATTGCTTGCCAAATCATTTCCAAAGAAAAAATATCAGGGTGTTTCAGGGAAAAACAGACTGGAGTCACAGAGGTCCTTGACTGACCTGGAATCAGTTTAGTGTCCCGCTGCACAGAGAAGGAAAAAATCTTCAAAGTTTCTGCTGAGCTCTGAGAAAACTTCTGGCTTTACTCCTTTGTAGCCTCCAGCATTGCTTTAGCTGCTTGAAAATCTTCTGCGTTAAGAGCTCCTGCGACACCACTGACTGCACCCCCCCCCCCCCTCGAGTCTGTGCACCAGCCACTGCATCGGGGATCAGTGAGCCAGGCTGGCCAGACCAGGTGAGTGGAGCCAGTGGCTACACTAGGGAAACCCGAAGCTCTGGGCTCACAGAGGTCTCCAAACTAGAGGGAGGATCGGAGTACCTGGCATCTCTCCTACCCTCACATGGCTGCACTTCAGAGATATAGAGTTCTGCATATACAGGCACTGAAGGAAGGATTTAATCTAGCCAGTTACCAGGGTAAATTTAGGGTTTGAGGGAGTTTTCACCTGGGTTTTGCCCTTATGCGTGCCTCTAGGTAGGAAATAAAACTGCTCAATAGCATAGATTAAATCCTACCTAGAGTGGAGGAGTGGCCTAGTGGTTGGGGCAAGGTACTTCAGGCCGGAAGGTCAGGGGTTCAAATCCCACTAGAGGACAGCAACCTTGGGCCGGAAGGACTGGGGTTTCTAGTCCCACAGATGCTCCTTGTGGTCTTGGGCAAGCCACTTAACCCTCCATAGCCCATGTCCCCTGTAAAATAGTTATCTCCAAGTTATAATGCCCTGTTCAATGTAATTTCAGTTTGTTCAATGTAAACCGCACTGATGCAGAATAGCGCGGTATATAGGAGAATGTAAATAAATAAATAAATAAATAAAAATCTTGGACTTAAAGGCTGGCCCTACCATTGAGCAACTGTAATCTGTTTTATTTTGTTAACTGCTCTGATTGAATATTAAGGGTGGTATATCAAGTCTGAATAAACCATATGACAAATACCTACTGTTATGCAATCTCACACCAAAAAATATATTATCCCTTCCCTCCCCTCCCCCCCCCCCCCCGGCAAAGAAAGGCAGCAATGATCAACAAATAAATAGGCCAGTACTTTTGCATAGAATTGAGATAAGCAGAATTTCTTTATTTTACAAAACAGTACCAAAAGCTACAGAGCAGAGCAGATGTTAGGATAGCAGCTGGATGAAGTACTGTAAAAAAAAAACCTATAGATATATATTTTTTAAAATGTTTTGGAGGGGATTAATGGTTTTATGAGGAGAGGAGGAGAAGTATGACTTTCCTGGAGCACAGATGAGAAAGATTGGTTGGGAATTGGGAGGAGGGGCTCTTACAAGTACCAACATAAGAACATCCGTGCATGCTCGGGGTGGGGGCAGAGCTCCAGCACGCTAGCTCTGTTGATGGTGTATGTCACTTGATGGCTTTCAATCTCAATTAGGGCAGCAAATCTCCCTTTCTGGGATCAGACATCCTTGGAGTCTTTAACATTCTGTGGGGCAGAATGGGTCCTCACCAGTACAGCAGCACTTCACTGCCATTGCACAAAAATACCTATGAGAGTTGGTTATAGACATCTCAGAGTGAGGAAGGGAGGGGGTGAGTTCTATGCCAGGGCACATGACACTGCCCCCTATTCTCTGGCTGGGGGACATGTCACCCTCTATTCATTTCCCTATAGCAGTCTCTCCCCTCATGAAGATGTTCATACTTTCATATGAATGTAGAAGAAGAGATCTGAGCTCCCCCTTTTCCTGACAATGTACACTGGATCACACAGCACATTTTGGACTCACGCTCCATGCTGTGGGCCTATCCCAAAATAGCTCATCTAAGATACAGCCCTGAGTCAAGGCCTTTCATTAAAGTGAGATAAGGGGGGTAGGGCAGAGAAAATAATGGCACCTGTCTTTAAACAATACACCTGCTTTATATTCCCCACAACTGCTGCTCAGTTTGGGGTCCCAGGAGAATGTAGAAATTCAAAGTAGCAGGGGAGGGCATTGGACAGATGGCCTGGCAAAGCTGTCAGATACAAAGGATCAGCTAGGGGGAGGAGGATAAAATCTATGGAGGTTTGGGTGGAAGGAGGGGGACATTTCTTTGGGCCGCATATAAGTCCCTATTGTCTGACACAACATTTTCTCTTTCTTGTAGATTTCCCTATTCAGGGAAATAGAGGCCTATAAACTGAAGTTCAAGGAGCAGCAGTGTAGCTGGCCCACGCTGATTCTCCTCATCGGGGAGAAGCTCACCACCGAGCAGGGTAAGATCAGATATGTGAATACAAAGTTCCTCCTGTGTCAGTACAAAATCTGGTCTTAAAGGAGCTGCATAAAGCCTTAGATGCTAAAGGCGTGCATTCATGGGCACCTAAAAATTGTGCACAAAAATCACTTGTACATGCATATACTTAACAAATGAACACACATACCCATTGATTTTTGCTCAATTGTATGGGTGTTAATTTATAATGCATATGAAAAAAAAAATAAGTGAAACAAGAATGCAAGAATGCCCAAAAACCAGAAAAAATTAATTTAAAGTGAACAATTTTTTTGACCGTGCATATCCTTAGTAGGTGCTATGCTTATCATATTCCCTAGGCAGTACAGTTCATCTTGTAAAGAATGCATGTATGTTCATTGCCTCACTCTGTGGCTACCGTGGAAGTACTGTATTGTAGCAGCAAAGCGCAGACAAACCAATGATACCAGGAGTCTGTTCAGAAGGTCCAAATCATTTATTTGTGCACAAGTCTCGAACCAGTCAATTTCAAAATGGCTGAGCAAAGTTTTCTAGCATTACAACAACTTATAGACTTCTGTTCCATTCTAGGTATAGAAAAACATTTCATTGGTCCCGGTAACCTCCCGTACCTCCCGTACCCCTTCCATTGGTCCCGGTACTGATAAGTTTATCCAATTATGTCCCTTCTGTGGGCGTGACACCTGCATGCCCCCTTCTAGTCCCAATTACAATGGCCAGTTCATCAACTTGTTACTTTCACACTCTCAAGGCCATAGAACCAATTTGTGCGTGCAGAAGAGCGAGGTTCTGTAACTCATCTGTCAGCACTCCTCATTATTTCTTTGCAGATGTACTTTTTCTTATCAGTAACTTTTAAACATATCTTTTCTGTATTTTTCCATCTTTCGGCTCTGCCGTTCTGCCTACCTAAGCTAATTCAATACTTCTACTGAGTTCTATCTTACAATAGCAGCATATTGGGGGATGTGCAATCCTATATGCCTCTCCACAGGCCTCATTTACAGGTCAAGCTAGCCCTGCTGGCCTGCCTATGTCAGACACCGTGGGTCACAGGCCTGCACCTGCCACAGTATATGCATGCAGACAGCAACCTTCTACTTTAACAGTTCCAAAATAATGGGTGGGGGGATTTCTAATGCTTTTCATATCTCTGTTGCAACTGTACTATGGTAGCCGTAACATTCACTATGCAGAATGTTGCTAACCTGTTGTTCCCAGGATTATCCTGCGGTTGAGTACCTAGCACTGACACTACTATATAGGCCTGAATGCATTCTTTCCAACGACGGCACACAGACTTGGAAAATGTGCCTCTCTTCAAGCTCACTGCCACTGTGTCTGAGATACATGTCCTAGGAAAAGGTAGCTTCATGTTTTATATTTGGCAAGACACTGAGGTTAAGGTTGAAGGTACCCTTTAGGCACTCCCTAAGTAGTGATCTCTTTCAAAAGACTTATGTTGAAAATCATATATGCATTTATTATCAAATGTTTACAAACTAAACTCTATACAGCAGTAAAAGATATCATTAAAGAACTATCCTATGTACAGGGCTAAAAGGCTTCATTAGATTACTCACTTCTATCTGTATAGTTAACCAAAATAATCATAGCCTGCTTCTTGCCCCACTACTTCCCTCTTTATACTACTGGCTAGCCAGAAAATGACTAAGATACCTTTACGCACCAAAGTCCCTCAGCTTTGACTTCTTGAAAACTAACTAGCACAGAAACTCTTTTTGTAGGGATAGTCAATCAGAGGTCCTCTGAAGGATCTGCACTCAATCAGGACAATATTTATTTATTTAATCAGTTTTATATACCACCTTATCCTTCAATCAAAGTGGTCATCAAGACAACAAAGGGTCTACATTGAGGGAAGGGAAGACAATAAGATTATACATTACAGTAAATTACATAAATTACAGCAAGTTACATTTCATAAGAATTCATTGCAATTACATTAAACAAATAACTGCAATCCTATAAAATGTTAAAATAAATCTAAACATTGTAAGAAAATTCAAATTCAAATGGTTAGAAAGGCATTTTGGTCTATTAGAGTTAGGTTAGTTGCCATATGCTTCAATAAATAAGTATGTTTTAAGGGACTTTCGGAAATCTTTGATATCAAATTGAGTTCTTAATTCATCAGGAATAGAATTCCATAGTTGTGGTGCCATAAAGGAGAAAGCCCTATTAGATGTCATTTGTTTGGATCTATTAAAATTCAAGTGGGAATTGAATCTGTTGGTAGACTGTGAGCGTCTGGGTCTTGAACTTATGTCTTTAGAAATAATAGTTGTTAGAATATTTGCTGATGATTCATGCAAAATTTTGAAATATAGAGTGGAGAGTGTCCTAGTGGTTGGGGCAAGTTGCCTCAGGCCAGAGGGCTGGGAGTTTGAATCCTGCTGGAGGACAGCAATCTCGGGCCAGAGGGACTGGGTTTTCTAGTCCCACAGGCACTCTTTGTGGCCTTGGGCAAGCCACTTAACCTTCCATTGCCTCAGGTTCAAAAATGTTGATTGTGAGCCCTTCGGGACAAGGGAAATATGTACTGTATCTGAATGTATGTCGCTTTGACCCGGAGAAAAGCGGTATATAAGCCTAGCTAGATAAATAAATAAATAAATATGGAGCACTAAACCAATAGCCATAGATAACTCAGCATGTAAAATAGTCACTTTCATGTGTATCCAGCTGAAGCATAAAAATTAGGGCAATTCCAAAAACCTGAAAATGCTAAAAAGCTGCATCCAATGAATCAGCACTGATACATTTAAATATCGATATTTATTTCTATGTGTAAATAGCAATTTCATAAACTCATACAATCTTACAGTGTTTGCACTTGGAATGGCTTCCAAGGAGAATGATCTCCTTAGAAAGGAAATTTTTGGCTCAGGAGGAGTAAAATTAGTAGTATGAGAAATAGCAGTATAAGTGAAAAAATTAGTGCCTACACCAAGCTGAAAATTTGGGTTACATTCAGGCCTGTACCTAGCCCTGTGCGAGCGGTGTGGCCGTACAGGGCGCAAAGGCTTAAGGGGTGCATTTTAGCTGTCTTCTGTTGCCTGCCGCCACCACTTTTTCTTCTCTTAGCGGCAGCAGGCAATAGAAGGACAGCTAAAATGTGCCCCTTCTCGCCGGCATGCTAAGCAGATCTTTTTCTCCCTGCAAGAGCAGGGAGGGACAGATCTTCTTAGCATGCCGGCGACTTGCACATCGGGTGTGCCTCTTCTCTCCCGCCGCGGGGGGGGGGGGGGGCACACCCGATGTGCAAGTCGCACAGGGCACGATCTTCCCTTGGTACGGCCCTGGTTACATTAGACACAAAGTGAAGGGTGTGTACCATAACACATGCAGAAAAGTTTGAAAAAAATGGAGGTACATGAGATGCAAGGTCAAAGTTAAGGCCAGTGACATCTCCCAAAACCAGGTCAAGGAACCTTATCTTGAACTGATTAGCAGGCTGAATACCAGCCCCCCCCCCCCTCCCCCCCCCCCCCCTGCTCTATGGAAGGAAGGAGTTAATATATGTGAGTGGCTGCTGGTCCTACATGTGACTTCAGAGTCCCGCATTTCAGTGGCCTTTTAGCTTGCAACATGAGCCTGCCTTTGAGGTACTTGTAGCTGTTGGCAATTTCTCTGTATTCTGGATCTGCCAGAGTTCCCTGAACTCGCATGGGAGACCTATCCACCATTAGGACCAATCTCTTTATATGCTCCTAAAAACTCTGTTGAACTTCTGAGCAGCTAGCTATTCCTCTAGTCTATGGCATCTACTCCCATCCTTCCAAAGTCTTCCAGTCTTGGCTATAGCCTACATTAGGGATGTGCAGGCCAAAATATTTAGTTGTTTAGTTTCCCATGTTTTCCTGGAGGGGGAGGGTGTTCATTTTATTCAGGCTTTAGAAACATTCGCTATTGCTCAATAGTGCACTCTGTTGCCTAACAGTGCACTATTGATGAATAGGGCATCCTATTGAGCAATAGTGAAAATTATTTTTAGGTTAAAAATGACATAGGAAATGTCATTGATATATCCCATGTCATTTCAAATGAATGTACATCGCTAGTCCTTCCTGTGAATTGCTTCTCTCTCTCTCTTTTTCATAAGCTTTTCCCTGAGATCTCCGTCCTATAAAATTGCTACCACAGTGTTAACCCTAAAGAAGGATGCCTTCACATTTCTAAGCTTAATTATTGCTACAGTTCCTATTATACAGCAGACTTGGGTTCACAGACATCTAGGGCTCTGATCAAAGGTCCCTCCTGCAAGTGTCTACATGTGCCACTATGCCATGCAGATCCCGCACACTCCCTAACCATATTTCCTAACCTTGGCTTCCCTCAACAATCAGGACCACCTGCTCAGTGCCTGTATCAGCAACTTATGCTCTTGCAAACTCTGTGGCCTAGGTATCATTATAAAAATGGCCATAGAGAAGCAGTGGGTGGTGAAATAGCAAAACTAAGTAAAAGTAGGAGGAACCTATGCAGAAGTCACTGTAACAGCTGCATTGTCGGGGAGACTGTCTGCCTCTGAGTAGCCCTATATAACAACCACATCGGGCAAAAACTGTATGCAGTGCCTTTTGTCAGGCACATCTTTTAAGAATGGGATCCATGTTCATGACTACAGTACAATGTTGCTTTCTGTTTCCTATCTGAGCAGCAGAAGCACCTGCTTTATCTGATGGAGAAGTTCCTTGATGTAGCTGTCACCTTCCTGAAATGTTAATGGAGCATGGAGAGACCATCCTGCAGGGGAAGAAAATAGGATAGGTGGTGAGAAGACAAGGCAGAGGAGGCAGCTGAAGGTACCTTGCTACCTCCATCTCCTTACCTAGCTGTGACTGAGATTACAGAGAAGTCTGCTGGATATGGCCATGTTGTAGGTGGTGCAGTCTCATGGAGTGAGGACCAACTGACTCTGCATGGCAAAGACTCCTCCAGCAAAACAAGAGCCTCTTTGCACTACAAGAACAAAAACTCACCCTCTATTAAAGACATCAGCAACAAAGAGAGAGGCTGGTGAATGGCAATCAGAGCCTGTCCCAAGATATCAGAGCCCTGTGGGAGGAGATGAGAGAACAGAAGCCCAAATGCAGGTTCACCATCAAGCCAAAAAGCAAAACAGACTACTGCTATCTCATTGCCCATCCCACCTACTGCATGTCCACCTGCACCACTGCCAGCTGCAGCATGTCCACTTGCATCCATGCTAGCTGCAGTGTTTCCATCTGGACTTCTGCCAGCTGCAAAGTCTCCACCTGATTTTACCAGTCCTCATAGCCCTCTATGACTGAAGAGACCACTTGTATTGCCCCTACCCATGGTGTTCCCTGACTTTTCTGGAGTGCTCATCATGCAACATAGATGAATGAGGAGTTGATGGTCCCCTCTGAGATCAGTGGAACATCATCTCAGATGCCTATACAGCCAAGTGTGCCCGGAGGGGGAGCACAGAGATGTAGTTACAAGATGTGGGCATCCATGCATATTTTTATCTATAGTAATGATACTTCCGAGCTGTTGCATTGTACTATCTGTGAATCAGGTTATTTCTGGCAGCCAGGCTGTGCCCGCGGGAATTCCCTGCTTCACCTTCGTCTGCTTTCTCTGCCTCCTCTTCAGTCTCTGGCCGCTCTGGAACACTCTTTTCCTCCCTGGAGGGAAAAGCTAGTGGGGTAAGGGCTGCACCTTTAAAAAGCTACATACAGGATGCAGTCAATCCAGAGGGTAGCTATTGAGGTCAGTGTCCTGCATCATAAATCATATGGGAACAGAATTAAAGATCTTAATATGTATACTTTGGAAGAAAGAAGGATGGGGAGAGATATGATAGAAATGTTTACTTCAATGGCACTAATGCACAGGAGGCGGGTCTCTTTAAATTGAAAGGAAGCTTTGGAACAGGAGGGCTTACGGTGAAGGTGAAAGAAGATATACTTGAGTAATCTTATAAAATATTTCTTTACAGAAAGGGTTGTGAATGCATGCAACAGTCTCCCAAACAGAGGTGGTGGCGACAAGGACTGCATCTAAATTCAACAAAACGTGGGACAAGCACACAGGATCTCTAAGGCAGTGGTTCTCAACCTTTATTGTACCGTGACCCCTTTTACCATTGGTCAACTTGTGATGACTCCCAATGATAAAATCAAATGTGTCTCTCTTCCTTTACCATTAACGCATTGTCGCTGTAATCATTTGTTGAATTATTAATATATCATAGGCCTTTGCAATTTGTTTTTATTTATAAAATTTACTTATTTAAACCACAATAATCAATCACAATAACAAGTAAAAATATTTGATTTCAAAATTATGATGATTTTGTAGTCAAATCACTAATATGAAATAAAATTATTTTTTCTACCTTTGTTGTCTGACCAATTTATTCTCTGATCATGCTGGTCCTGATCTGAGGCTTCTGCTTTCCTGTCTTCTCTTAGCTCTCTTTCTGTGGTCTATGGTCCATCTGTCATTTCTTATCTCTTCTTTTGTTTTCTTCACTTCTTTCCATCAGCCTATTTCCAGTCCCCTTCTCATCCAAATACCATGGCAGCCCCTCTCAGCATCCACTCCCTTCCAGTCCCATTCTCCCATCCCCTTGCATCAGCCCATTTGTAGCCCCAGTCCCCAGTTTTCTTCCAAGGCCAGCGACTCTATCCTCCCCTCCCCACCATCAGCCCATTTCCAGTTGAAGCCCCCCCAATCAGCTCACCTCCAGTGCTAGTCCCCCCTCAACCCCATTACCAGTGCTAGGCTCCCCTAATCAGCCCATTACTAGTCCTACCCCACCCATCAGTCCATTACCAGTCCTAGCCTCCTCTAATCAGCCCATTTCCAGTCCTAACCTCCCCGATCAGCTCATTTCCAATGCTAGCCCTCCATCAGCCCATTACCAGTCCCAACCCCCCCATTGGTCAGTCCATTCCCAGTCCTAGCCTTCCCTAATCAACCCATTACCAGTCCTAGCCCCCCCTGATCTGCCCATTAGCAGTGCTAGCCCCCCCATCAGTCCATTATAATCCTAACCTGCACGGTCTCTCCCCTATGTCCAGCATTTATCCCCTGTCTGTCTAGTATGTCCCCCTGTCTCTCCCCTTTGTCCATGTCTGCCCCCCTCCCTCCCTCCATGTCAGCCCCCCTCCATCTATATCAGCGCTCCCTCCCTCCCTCCCTCCATCCATCCCTCCATGTCAGCCCTGTCCCTCCTCCATGTCATCCCCGTTGCAGGTTTCCTGCCCCCTCCTCCCCTCTCCCTATGTCTGCCTGCTACTGCCCTGTTCTTCTGCAGCCGCGGTTCCCTGTCTCTTAGAGAACCGTGGCTGTGCCGTTAAAGCTGTTGCGAAGCCTTCCTGTCTCTCGACGGGCTCCGTGCAACATTGTCCTGCCTCCAAAGGAAGTTGTTTACCACTTCCTTTGTAGGCAGGACAATGCTGCACGGAGTCCATTGAGAGATGGGAAGGATCTGCAACATTTTCACAGGCACAGCCGTGGTTCCCTAAGAGGCAGGGAGCCGCGGCTGCAGAAGAAGGGAGATGGTGAGTTTGCCGCTGCCGAGAAGCAGACTCGGCAGCGGCAGCAACTTGTGCACTTTTTTTTAAACTCAGCGGAATGAGGCGACCCCTACTAAATCCTGTGGCGACCCCCGGGGGGTCGCAACCCACAGGTTGAGAACCGCTGCTCTAAGGGATTATAGGGCTTAGTAGTTGATATATATAGACTTATATGGTCATTATCTGCCATAATTCTCCATGTCTATGTAAATTATGGAGCATACAGCATGCCGTGAAACATAGAAAAGACCACATGGCCTATCTAGTCTGCCCTTCCATATCAACCACTACAACAGTCATACACCTTGGGGAGGGGTTCTTAACCTGTCCAGTCACCTGAAGCAGCCTTTGAACAACCCAGTGGTCCTTTCAATGATAGCCTTGTTTGTCAGTGCATCCTTTTGTAATGTTGTTCAGGTTCACTCTGGGATTGTGCAGTAGGGATAATCAGCCAGGTATATTGGAGGTTATCTGTGCGGGAGGAGGGAAGAAACAAAACAGAGTGAAGCACTGGGGAATAGACGAGCAGCTCTGTGTGGTAGGAGCATAGTGGGAGGCTTTTGTGGAAAGAAAAGAGCATATGTGAGTGTAAGTGTATGCTTGGGAGGTGGTTGTGTACCTACAAGCTGTGTACTATGATTTGGCTACTCCAGATTTGTCATGATTTCTGACTAAGTGAGGATCTAGGCATCATAACAAGAGCATGGAAAGCTCAGGAAGACATCGCTGATGAGAACTTGAGCATTGCAGACCTCCTACATGTTGATGGCGTCAAAGGCCTTTCTATTTCAGTAGTTTTCTTCATTTCCAGCTTCAAGGTCCACCACCAGGCAGGCAAGTGACCAAGCAATCCTCACGCCCATCAATCACCCAGCCATCTTCATCATTAATGATCGAATCATCAACTAAAACAGATGTCCTAATCCTTCCCTTTCAGAATGGAAGTTGATTGAGCTTGTGCATGAGAGGTTATGATAGTGAAACATTCATTGATTATGGCAATATCAACCATAAAATAAGCAAACTCTGATGCAGAATGAATAACATCATGTTTCAAATTTGTTCTTATTTTATGGTGGGGGATGTTTAAGATAAGGTTCATGAGATGAATGAAAATATTTTTGATAGTGCACGATGGAACATTTGATGATTGCAAGACAGTCTTTTAAAGTCATTTTGATATAAATAGGAATTAAAATAAAATGGACCTTTTGGTATAGCTGAAGTGGCTATAGTGCTAGAATCAACTTGAGAGATAGGTCTGACAACAAAAATGTTTTAGAAGGGACTTTAAAGTTTCAGGAGTGAAATATTATTCACATGGTAGTCGGGACCTTCCCTAACAGGATCTGGTTTCTTAGTTTAGTGTCCAAACAAATAATAAACAAACTGTTTACAATAAAGCAAATATAACCTCAAACCCCCTACCCCTCAAAAGCTTGGCAAAAAAGATATGTCTTCAGGCCCTGATGAAGCATTCTAACATCAGTTGTTCCCTGCAAAAGCAGTGGAAGAGCTACACAGCAATGGGGTCTGTCTAAAAAATGCACATAACTGCAAATGCTCCCTATGCATAACCCAAACACTCGGTATTTCTAGCCAGAATCCACCCTTCATTTGCCTCAGCTTCTCCAAGTCTGCTAGTCTAGCCTCCAGAGATTGGACTTGTTTTCTGAGATCCAGGAGCTCTTTGCACTGAGTGCACACATACTGTCTGATCTCTCAACAGCTGGGAGATAATCATACATGTGGTTATCTGCATCTTTGTATTAGTGAGTTTAATTATGTAGAATTGCTAAAGGAATAGGGATACCAAAATTAATATGAAGGACTTCTGGATTATTTGGTATATTTTATGTTGTTGTTTTGTGTTTATTAACATTTCATTGGGAAGCAATCTATTAAACATTAATCACTTGCAGATGAAAATACACTGTGGTGTCAAAATTTACTCTCTTTCTTAATTGGGTTAGCTGACTACAAATTAAGGCATGTGGCTCGGTTGGGTGGGGAAAAACTAGCAACGTGTCTGCTTTCATTTAAGACTATAACTGCCTACCTAAATCTAACAGAAATTAATTTTAAACCTCTAAAACTGAGAACTATTTTTACTTTTTTGATGGCATAAAAAACAGACTTTTCCAAATAAACCCAGTCTGTCCCCTTTCCCAAGCTTTAAGTCATGAAATTTGCCAGCAAAGTCATTTTTATTTACCCACAGAGGCTTTGTTCACTCTCTCAGCTTTCCCTGAGAGGATTTATAGGTTAGTTTAGTTGTCGTTTTTAATTGGTTTTTTTTTCATTGTTTGTTTTATTTGTTATGTTTTGTTTTAACTGTTTATTCATAAGATTATTTAAATATTTCTTGTGGGGGTTTTTTTTGTAATACTGCTTAGAATTGTCAGTGATTAGTGGGATAAAAATGTTTTTTTTAAACAATTTGAAAATTTGTATCTGTGGAGCAGACAGGGCTGGCCCAAGGCTTTCTGCCGCTCCAGGCAGAAACCTCGGCCGCACTGCCCCCACCCACCCATGCTAAGCCGCCCCTGCCGAGCCGTGCTGTGCCGCCAATTCAATCTGGGGAGGGAGACAGGGGGTGGCAACAGTATTTTAAAAACTGCTGCTTTGTGCCGCCACTTTGTTGCCCGCAGCAGGCCATGTGCTTCGGCAGAATTGGCATGCCGCTTCTGACCTCCCTCCAGCAGTAAGTTGAAACAGAGAGGGATTAGAAGCGGCAAGTCATGTGTGCCAAAGCACATGGCCTACCGCAGGCAACAAAGCAGTGGCACAAAGCCGCCCACCAGGTTCGGCTGCCCTAAGCGATCACCTAGCTCGCTTAGTGGATGGGCCGGCTCTGGGAGTAGGGCATCAGTTGGATTTAAATCTTGGCTTTCCTTGTTCACAGCCCACTGTGCTGACCATGGGGCTATTCCTCCACTTTAGGTTCAAGCAACTTTCACTAAAAAATGGATGGCAAACCCCACTGTTATAGTACAGATTTTCTTGCCCTATAGACTTAAATAGAAGCAAATGAAACAAATAATTTGATAGTCAAAAATAAACCAAACGGGTGATTTGGTCCAAAATGAATTAAACTGAACATTTTCCCCATGCACATCCCTAGCCCTTAGCTAATAGTCAAATGGATAAACGTTGACATCCTACTTTGCAACTCCGTGAACTTTGAAAATAAACACTGATGGTGTGATCCTACATGTGAAGAGGCATTTTAGAAAGCATGTACAAATGCAATCTGAGACGTCCAGGGCAAAATTTGCAGAAAAATACTGGGGACATCTAAGTGGCAATCTAATTATAGAAACATAGATGTTCTCGACGTGGATGCCCATACCGGCATCCACATATACATCACTGCTATAAAAACTTGGGGCAGGGGCATCTATCACATGATAATTTGCAAACTAGGACATCCATCAACATGGCAAAACTACAACAATAGCCCTCATTCCCTGTCAGTGTTCATTGTCAACATGGACAATATAGAGTATATGAGTGTACTTCCTTCTCTACACCCTGAGAGATTTCTGGCTGGCAAACAAGAACTTTTCCGATGTCTATTTGTGCCTGGAGCTGGTATAAACTTTGATGTGGCTCAGGACATGCAGGGAGTTTCTGAAATCAGACAAGGATTTCTAAGGTTTCTAAGCAATCAACTAGTAATAGTGCCTTTTCGTTTGTTGCACCTATACTATGGAACAATCTTCCAGACCAATTAAGAGAATCTAAAGACCTACAAACATTTAGAAAAGATTTAAAAACACATTTATTTTGTCAACACTACAACAATGGGGAAACAATTATAATTTCCCAACCACCATAACTGAATCTATTACATTACCCAAATGTATATCTATAATTAGCCATCCTCTACTGCAAACGATACTCATCATAAAACTAAGTCTCCATTTTACACATATATAGATAATCAATGTAACATACAATACCTGTTATATAGTCTAAATGTATATAGTTTCAAATATTGATATTGTTGTTGTTCCTGTTTATATTATAATATATTATCGATATACAGTCTTCTGTAACATAGTCAATATTGTTGTTATATTGTAATTACATTACTCAATATTGTTCTTTTCAACTCACGTTATAATGTAATATTGTTTAAATTGTTCATAAAGTTCTATGTAACTGTTTAACTGTATAACTTTTGTTGTAATGTAAACCGCTGTTGATCCTTGGAAACAGCGGTATATAAAAACTGTTCAAATAAAATAAAGGTCTTTGGAATGCCTCGGACATGCCCACACCACATCCCAGTTCCAACTTGGTGCTGATGATGTCTTTAAAACTGCTTTCTACAATGGCTCCAGGGCCCAACTCCATGTGTTGGAATCTGTATGCGTATTTTCAGATGTCAAAAGCATGAACAGGGCTTCTAAAATACCCTCCACAGTCTACTTGCATAGCAGATGATATTATTGCTAGCTGGTTTTTCCCCCTAAAATTCGTTTGTTCCTTTCTGCACACACTACTAAGACACTTATCCACTCTTTAGTCACTGCCCTTCTAGACTACTGCAACCTTCTCCTTGCTGGACTCCCTCTGAATCATCTCTCTCCACTTCAATCTTTTCAAAATTCAGCTGCATGGCTAATCTTCTGCCAGCCTCATTATGCTCATGTAATCCCTCTCCTCAAGTCACTTCACTGGCTCCCTATCTGTTTCTGTATTCAGTTCAAACTTCTCCTACTGACCTATAAGCAGGGCCAGCCCATCCATTGAGCAAGAATGTTTTTTGCACAGGGCCCCACGTTTCAGGGGGCCCCGCGCAAAAAACATCTTGCTTCAGCCCAACTAGGTAAAAAAAAAACAGAAACCGGCTCCTGCCGCCGCTGCCGCCGTGGCAGCGGCAGAATCGAGCATCCCGCGGGGCCCCCCTTATTTATTTATTTTATTTATTTACATTCTCTTATATACCATGCTATTCTGCATCAGTGCGGTTTACATTGAACAAACTGAAATTACATTGAACAGGGCATTATAACTTGGAGATAACTATTTTACAGGGAACATGGGCTATGGAGGGTTAAGTGGCTTGCCCAAGACCACAAGGAGCACCTGTGGGACTAGAAACCCCAGTCTTTCCAGCCCAAGGTTGCTGTCCTCTAGTGGGATTTGAACCCCCGACCTTCCGGCCTGAAGTACCTTGCCCCAACCACTAGGCCACTCCTCCACTCAGTCTTCCATGCGGCCTCAGCATTGGCTGTCAGAGCCGTGCGAAGAGAGAGAGCTTCTCCTCTCGTGGCTCTGTTAATCCCGCCATGGGGCTGATGGGATTTCCCATCAGCCCCGCGGCGGGATTAACAGAGCCATAAGAAAGGGAAACTCTCCCTTCGCGCGGCTCTGAAAAGCCCATGCTGAGGCCAAATGGAAGACTGCAGGGCAGGGGGGGGGCCCCGCGGGATGCTCGATTCTACCGCTGCCATGGCGGCAGCGGCAGCAGCACCCAGTTTCTGGGTTTTTTTACCTAGTTGGATGGGGGGAGGGGGTTAGGACTGTTAATGGGCTATGGGGGGATTAGGACAGGTAATAGGCTATGGGGGCTAAGATTGGAAATGGGCTGATGGGTGGGGGTTAGGACTGGTAATGGGCTATGGGGAGGCTAAGACTGGAAGTGGGCTGATGGGGGTTTACGACAGGTAATGGGCTGTGGGGGGCTAAGACTACAAGTGGGCTGATGAGGGGCTTATGACTGGTAATGGGCTATAGGGAGATTAGGACTGGAAGTGGGCTGATGGGGGGTTAGGACTGGAAGTGGGCTGATGGGGGGTTACGACAGGTAATGGGCTGTGGGGGGGCTAAGACTACAAGTGGGCTGATGGGCTTAGGACTGGTAATGGGCTATGGGAGGGCTAGGACTGGAAATGGGCTGATGGGGGGTTAGGGCTGGTAATGGGCTATGGGGGGCTAAGACTGGAAGTGGGCTGATGGGGGGGGGCTAGGACTGGTAATGGGCTGATGGGGGGGCTAGGACTGGAAGTGGGCTGATGGGGGGGTTAGGACTGGTAATGGGCTATGGGGGGGCTAGGACTGAAAATGGGCTGATGGGGGGTTAGGACTGGAAGTGGGCTGATGGGGGTTTAGGACTGGAAATGGGCTATGGGAGGGCTAAGACTGGAATTGTGCTGATGGGGGTTACGACAGGTAATGGGCTGTGGGGGGGTGCTAAGACTACAAGTGGGCTGATGGGGGGGCTTAGGACTGGTAATGGGCTATGGGAGGGCTAGGACTGGAAATGGACTGATGGGGGTTTAGGACTGGTAATGGGCTATGTGGGGGCTAAGACTGGAAGTGGGCTGAAGGGGGACTTAGGACTGGTAATGGGCTATGAGGGGGCTAGGACTAGTAATGGGCTATGAGGGGGCTAGGACTGGTAATGGGCTGATGGGGGGTTAGGACTGGTAATGGGCTGATGGGGGGTTAGGACTGGTAAAGGACTGTGATGGGGGGTTAGGACTGGTAAGACTGAAAATGGGCTGGGGGGCTAGGACTGGTAATGGGATGGGGGTTGCTAGGACTTGAAATGGGCTGAGTGGAAGGGGGGCTTGAACTGCAAATAGCTGATGGGGAGGGGGGCTTGGAATGGAAATGGGCTGTGAGGGGATGGAGCTAGGACTGGAAATGGGCTGAGTGGGGGGGGCTAGAACAAGAAATGGGCTGATGGAGGGGCTAGGATAGGACTGGAAATGGGCTGTTGGGGGTGTTAAGGTTGGAAATGGGCTGTGGTAGGGGCTTAAATTGAAATGGACTCATGGAGGGGCTAGAATTGGAAGTAGGCTCGTGGGGGATTTGGATTGGAAATGGGTTGAGTGGAGGGGAGCTAGGATTTGACATGGGCTGATGGTGGGGCTAGGAAAGGAGTAGAAATGAGCTGATGGAGGGACTCGGATAGGACTGGAAATGGATGGGGGAGCTAGGACTGGAAATGGGCTGATGGGACTGGAAATGGGCTGATGGTGTGGCTAGGATAGGATTGGAAATGGGCTGATGGTGGGCTAGGACTGGAAATGGGCTGATGCAGGGACTAGAAGGGAGCAGATGCTGGGTGGGGCTGGAACTAGAAGGGAGCTGATGTTGGGGGAGGATTAGAATGGGATGGAGCTGGGAGAGTGAAATGGAGAGGGAAAAATATTTTGTGTGGGAGGGAAGACAAATCTACAATTGGCCGGATATTGGGAGAGTAAGTGGGGATTGAGGATGGAGGGGTAAAATTTGAGTGGATGAAATAGGAATGAGGAAAGAGCAAAAGGAGAAAGATTAGTATGTTAAAGCAGATGTAGAGAGAATGGAAAAAAAAAACTAAACGAGAGAAGAAAGGACAAATGGACAGCAGATGGAGAGTTAGCAGAAGACACGAAGAAACTAGAAGAAAGTGGCTGGAACAATTGTAACTGAAAAAAAATGCACAAAAGGTAGAAAAATATCTCTTTATTTTGAATTTATTAACTGGAATAAGTCAGCTCTGGGAAATGTGCATCATTAACATCTGTGCTTTGTTTAGTACAAGAGGAAATTAATTTATAGTTTTATTTCTACAGTGTTGTACATTCCAAGTTTGGCTTTTGGGGTTCCCAGTTTAATTATTGTCTTCCTGTTTCTAAATTGTGATTCCTTGTTTGGTGATGGTCTATGTTCTGCATGTGTAACTAACTGAGCTGAGGTATTCTGTTTATATAATTCCTATTTGACATTGCCACTTGTTCTCTTTCCCCAGTAGGTCATGTATTGTTATTCTCTGATATGTATTGGTTTAATATTTGCAGTGTTGCCTTTTGATAGGTAGGGTATGGTGCTTTGTGAGTCCTGGTAGTGCTGTTAGGATACGGTGGGTTTGCTGTGGGTTCTAAATGAGCAGTGTTTGTAGTAGTTCCTAATGTGCCTGGCGGTTGGTACTGGATTATTGTAATATAGAAATCTTTTAGTCTTTCTTTATCCATATACTCATTAAGAGGCATGTTTACTAAAAGTTAGTGTATGGTAACATTATGGAAATATTTATGCAGATGAAGCACCTTATGCAAATGAGGCCCCGCACCGAGTCTCCGCACATGGCCCCGCACCTCCCTTGGGCCGCCCCTGCCTATAAGTACACTCATTCTGCTGCTTATCACTGCCTTTCCTCTCTTATCTCTCCCTACACCCCTCCTCGGGAACTCCACTCTTCTAGTAGATCCCTTCTATCTGTGTCCTTCTCTTCTACTGCCAACTCCAGACTGCAATCCTTTCACCTTGCTGCTTCTTATACCTGGAACAAACTACCTGAGTCTCTTTGTCAGGCTTCATCTCTGTCCCTTTTCAAATCCAGGCTAAAAACTCGCCTCTTCGAGGCGACTTCTGGATCCTGATCCGCTTTGACTCTTATGTGTTTCCTTACCATTCCCCTTCACATTTCCTTGTCCTCAGCCATTTGTGTTGACCATCCTAACTAGACTATAAGCTCTGATGAGCAGAGACTGTCTTTTACATGTGGCTATTCAGCACTGTGTACACCTTGTAGCGCTATACAAATGATCAGAAGTAGTGGTTTTGCCCTAAGCTGAACAAGAAGGTGTAACTCTCAAAAGCTAGTCACAAGTCTGTTACATTAGTTTAGTATTGACATAACATCTACAACTAACCTTCTATTTGTGCAAACAGGTTGTAGATATCATCATAGTTTGCACAGACTTAAAGCAGCAGTATTTCCTGCTTTTAGGAAAATGGACATTTCACCTAAGAAAAGACAGCAGTGTTAGGAAAGGCGCAGAACTACCCTGTTTTCGAACACGTTTTCCAAAGAAGTCCCAGGTATGCCTTAATTAGCAGAGAGTGTGGAAAAAGACCCTTTCCTCCTGCTCAAATCCCAGTCACCAGTTGGATACCATTTCAAAAGCACTCATTTGTCAGTCTGGACTATGACTGGATAGAAGGGAAAAAAATAAGAGCGAGTTGGCAGTTTCCTGAAATCCAGGTTCCTTCAGTTTTAGCCGTGGTCTGGAATTTCTTTAGAGAAAGCAGTCCCGCCTCTCTACGTACTAGCTTTACCTCATGCTGTAAAACATAACTTGGCAATATCTGAGAGGTGGTGCTGCTTTAATGTCAACAATATTCCCATCGGGCACAGTAGTAGGCAGGTTGTGCACAGAAATAAAACGATCTACAGCAGGGTTTCATCTGCAAGATAAGTAACAGAAAGAATAAACAAAGCTCGGAACATTTCATTCCCTTCAGAAAATCATTGGCCACACCTAAGGCAAGGATACATTATGGGAGTCTATTTTAAAAGCTCTGTGCATGATGTGCATGGCTGCAAAATCCTATTCAGTTGTGCCAATCACATCCAAACCCCAAGAACCATTTTATAAAGCACCAAATTTACATGCGTCTGGCATGGGGATGAGACAGAGGTGTGTCCAGGGCAACAGTGAAAAGATTCACGTGCATCTCCTATTTCTGAAGGTTTAAAACCGCTGGCAGACACATTCATACCTCTTATCTGCCTCTTGGCATGAATAGCATGGTGGGAAATGGAGATGCCACACCTCAGGATGACTGCGTGAGCAAAGAACGAAGCTCTTCCAGGTTTAGGGACTTTCACAGTGGCAATGCTCATCACAGAGTAGCAAGTGACCTCCCTGGAGGTGGATCCTGTTCACGCCCGTGATTGCAACATGACCTTACATATGATGCACCATTGACTTTAACCAGAGTATCTCTTCTCTTGCATGCATTTTGGAACTTCCCACATAGAACAGTATCCCAAGTGCTTTGGACTCTTTTCAACAATAAGGATAATAGGGGCATTCCCTCATGCCACCAAAATAATTTTTTCCTCCTCAAAACGACAGTAGGTGAAAATCTTTGAATACTGCCACAGTGTTGCATGCCTCTTTCTAAAATGGCAGGTTGGAATGTGTATGTGGTGACATATTTGACTCGTAGATAAAGCAGTATAGAAAAGTTGTTAAATAAATAAATAGTCTGAAATGCTGTCATGGACACGTCAATGTTGCCAATCCTGGCAATGTCCATATTTTGCATGTGCATATTTCTAAAATCAACCATCTCCCTGCACATGTCTGGGCCCTTAGTCTGCATGATTCAATTATTTTGGGGCAGTGGTAGGTCAATTTTAGAATTCATTTACATGTGTCCACCTTCTCTGCTGTCCCTCGCACAGAATTTTGGATGTTTTGACTTGGAAGTCTCAGGGGACACCTATATGACATTTCTAAAATATGCCTTCACATGTGCAGTGATCTCATTGTTAAATATAAGTAAGTTCAACATCTGGCAATATTAGCAGCTAGAACAGACAGAGGTATGGAAGAATGATGGCCTAGAGGGAGGAAAGTATTGCTAGTTATGAAAAGGAAGAGGTATACCTTCTATGGATATATAAGGGAGAGATAAAAAATGGAGAATAGTTAGGATAAAAGGGAAAGCTGGGCCATCCCTAATACTAGGTAGAGTAGGCATCTGCCTAGGGCATCAGAATTTGGGGGTGGCAAGACAGAAGCAGTGCAGCACTTCAAAAAGTCACTGACAGACTGTGTGGTGCTGGGCCTTTGAGCACATGTGTGCTCTCAAGGCCGTGACTCTTGCCTCTCTGACAAGACGTTTGCACTGGAGGGGATGGGACACAGTAGGCTATGAGCAGCTGCATGGGCCCAAGGCCCACTGCTATGCTGATGGTGATTTTTTTTTCAATCTGCAGGAGTCAGACAGTCTGAGTGCTTGTGGAATAAGAGAAGAGACGGGCACAGGAAGGGAAGAAGTGGAGATGCTGGATGGCGTGCGGATAGGGAAGGCAAGGAGAGATGCTGGGCACCTAGAAGGAAAAAGAAGGGGAGATACTGGATACGTGGGTGGGGGGGGGGGGAAGAGGGAAGGGAAGGGATACGCTGGACTGTGGGGGTAGGAAAGAAGAGAACCAGACCATGAGGAGTAGGGGAGGGAAGAAGAGATACTGGATATGGGAAATAGGGAAGGGAAGGGGAGATGCTGGACATGGAGGGGTAGGGGAGAGGCTGGCCTATAGGGTTAAGGAAGGGAAGAACCTATGGGGGGGGATGCAGAGCTGAAGTTTCGGCTAGGGCTTCATATATCTTTGGGCCCTTCCCCCCCCCTTAACCCCCAACTTTCCCCCCCGTAGCTCTGCTACTCTTTATTCCTTTTCTATGATCTCTGAAGAGGAAACCACTCACCTTCTTTCCTCATCCAAACTCACTACCTGCTCCTCTGATCCTATTCCCAACTATCTCCTTAGCTCCATCTCCTCCACTGTAGTCCCTTCCATCTCTCATGCTCTCCACTGCAACTTTCCCTGCAGCCTTCAAGCATGCTGTGGTCACTCCTCTCCTCAAGAAACCCTCACTAGACCCATCTCCCTCTTCCTTTTCATTTCTAAACTACCTGAACGTGCCATTCACTGCCATTGCCTCAACTTTCTCTCTTCTGAAGTCCTTCTGGTTTCTCTACAATCTGGCTTTCATCTTTTACATTCTACTGCAACAACTCTTGCCAAAGTCTCCAGTAACTTGTTCCCGACAAAATCCAACGGCCTTTACTCAATCCTAATCCTTCTTGACCTTTCTGCTGCTTTTGACACCGTTAACCACAATCTTCACCTTGATACCTTGTCCTCGCTTGGTTTTATGGGCTCTGTGCTATCCTGATTCTCTTCTTATCTCTCCCATCTCTCTTTCAGTGTTTGTTCTGGTGGATGCTGCTATCCCGCTCTCAGTTGGTGTATCCCAAGGATCTGTCTTGGGTCCACTCCTTTTCTCTCTCTATACCCAGTCCCATGGTGCACTCATTTCTTCCCATAGCTTTCAGTACCATCTTTATGCTGATGACCCCCAGATTTACCTCTCTACACCTGAAATCTCTCCAGCAATCCAGGCCAGGATCTCTGCCTTCCTTTCTGACATTGCTGCTTGGATGTCTCACCGCCGCTTGAAATTGAACATGGCCAAAACTGAGCTTCTTATTTTTTCACCTAAACCCTCCTCTCTCCTTTCTCCTTCCTCCTTTCTCAGTCTCTGTGGATAAGTCTCTACTCCTCCCTGTCTCTTCAGCTCGCAACCTTGAATAGGTTGTCTTTGACTCCTCTCTCTCCTTCTCCACACTCCTCCAACTGATAGCTAAAACCTGTTGTTTCTTTCTCTACAACATCAACAAAATTCGCCCATTCCTGTCTGAACACACTACTAAGACACTTATCCACTCCTTAGTCACCTCCCATCTAGACTATTGTAACTTACTCCTTGCTGGTCTCCCTCTAAATCGTCTCTCTCCCCTTCAATCTGTTCAACACTCTGCTGCGCGACTAATCTTCTGCCAGCCTCATCATGCTCATATTACCCCTCTTTTCAAGTCACTTCATTGGCGCCATATCCATTTCTGCATCCATTTCAAGCTTCTTCTGCTGACCTATACCATAAGTGCATTCACTCTGAAGCTCCTCACTATCTTTCCTCTCTTATATCTCCCTACACCCCTCCTCGGTAACTCCGCTCTTCTGGCTCTATCTGTGCTCTTCTCTTCTACTGCTAACTCCAGTCTTCGCTCCTTTCACCTTCCTGCTCCTAATGCTTAGAACAAACTACATGAGTCTGTACATCAGGCACCTTCTCTGGTCCTTTTCAAATCTAGGCTGAAAACTCACATCCTCACTGCCACTTTCGGATCTTGACTCACCTGATCTCCTTTGTGTTTCCTTACCATTCCCCTTAGATGTATCCCATATCTACAGCTACTGTGTTGTCTGTCTTGACTAGACTGTAAGCTCAGATGAGCAGGGACAGTCTTTTACTTGTGTCTGGGCAGCGCTGCATACATCTTGTAGCACTATACAAAATGTTTAGTAATAGTAGGGCCAGCCCTGGGTCCACAGAAGAAATACATTTTAAAGCTTTTTGGTCAATATTTACAGAAGGAAAAGGGGATATGCTTAAGGTAGGAAACGCATCCAAATCATAATCTTCATCCTACATACTACCACAATAGTGCTTTATAAGGGAGAAAAAGGATCTCAGAACCAGAGAGCATTCAGATCCAGGTTCTGGTCCAAAGCAATAGCCTCGGACCGAGCTCCAGAACATAAAAGATCCAAGAAACTCCCATACATACTCATCAAGCTTCTTAAATCAAAATTTTCAATATTATTCTGAGCAGCAAACTATATCTTAGCAAACTATCAAGCAGACCTTGCTCATACCTGCAGCCTTCATCAAACATTTATCTGGACATCAGCCCTTTAACAATACATTATAAATCAGCTGGTACTTATCTGACATAATCCCCAGTGCCACTATAGACGCCTATATGGCGTTTCACTTAAGCGTCATCAGGGGGGCAGACAGTACTCGTACAACTGTGCCATCCAGCTGATCACACAAGAACAATGTCACATCTACAAAAAAAATCAAGCAAGGTCATCATTAGTACAGAACAGCCTGATGTATACATAACCCTCAATGCACCTAATAAACCTTCTCACAACGAAAGCATAACTCTCATTGAAAAGGAAAACCACTCACTATAAATGACCGTTCACCCGCTTTCTGCAGTACCTGCCTGAATGGAATTCAAACAGACACCGTGCCTTTGCTTATAAAGCTGGCACACACCAATAATCACCTGCCCAAATGCAGCTGATACCAACTCGCGGACAACCAATCATTCCCATCCATCCATCAGTCTGTACCATATACCCCCTAAACACACCTCAAACATTCTGAAGCATCTGCTCGCCCCCACCTAAGCCATTCAGAATGTCAGAAGTTTATGATTTGGATGTGGTTCACTTCTTCATTCTGAAACATGGGCAAATAATTTTAAGGTAGGAAACAGGCATCAATGCCTGCAAAACTATCACAATCCCTTTTACTGAGAAGGAAGCACTTGATGTGAGGGAACACAAATAGATGTGTCCAATGGTGGAATAAAGTCAGGACAAGTTTGCCTATGGTGCAGACTGACATGGGGCGTGAAGGTGGTGGAAGGCTGGGGTGGTACAGATGCAATGGCTCCTCCCCCCCTTACTCAAACTGCTGCGGATAGGATGCAGCACACATGCGAAAGGACTGAGACAGATAGACAGGCAGATGAACCCTTAAAGGTAATCTCGGTCGATGCAAAAAACACGTAAACAATTTACATATGCTGTAAATGCAAAAATGTAACTTGAAGATGGGAAAAAAGTAGCAAATTATAGTGTGTCAAGTATATGCAAACAGATAATAAAATAGCCTGGAAAAACCAAGAGACTGGACTAGCTGCTGAGTTTCTGCCACTAGGGTTTTTCTTGGGACTTATTAAAATTAGACTAAAGAGATAGAGCTCTTCAGCTTGCAGAAGGGATGACTGAAGGGAGATATGATAGAGATCGAGATCAACAAAATCTTGAGTGGAATGGAATAGGCAAATGAGAATCAACTATTTACTTTTCAAAAACCATAAAGACTGGGCATCATACCATGAAGTTACTACGGTAAATAGTACATTTAGAACAAATAGAAGAAAATATTTTTTCACTCAACACATAGTTAAGCTCTGGAGCCCATAGTCAGATGATGTGGTAAAAGCAGTTAATGTGGCTAGGCTTAAAAAGGGTTTGGCCACGTTCCTGAGGAAAAAGTCCATAAACTGCTATTAAGGTAGACCTCAGGGGAAACCAATGCTTATCTCTGGGGATAAATAGCATGGAATCAGGCTACTTTTGGGATATGGCAGATACTTATGAACTGGAAACAGGATATACTGGACTTGATGGACCCTTGAGCTGACCCAATATGGAAATTCTTATATTCCAGCAAAAATTTTATTCTAGTGTTCAGTTTCTCTCTACCTTTCTACCAAGGTACTCGAGGCATGGAAAAATAAAATATATTCACTGCCATCGGTAAATTGATTTAATCAGAACCTGAATTAGATAAAAGCTGCCAAGAGGCCCCAAGACATCTCAGGCAACCCCTTTTACAAAGTTTTTAAGGTCCACTCTCTAGCTCATAATATATGAATGGATTCATTACCAAATGTGCAAGTCTAGTTTTCCCTTTCAGATGTGCAGTCACTTTACTGCCATCAGCACCATCAAGAATTTATCAGAATATGAAGAGGGCACATGCTCATGGCATGTCACCGGCTCATGTGACTGGTAATAGCCCCATGCAGTGTGAATTTCTTTCACTAACAGCTAGCATTTTCCTAAATCGCTGCTAGTGGAGGGGGAAAAGAGTGCAAGGGTATTATCCTAGGCGGGGCCGTGTCAGACACAACACAGCCTAAGACAGAACCTAAGGAGTGAGCCCAGCCAGCGCCAGGCACTGTAAAGTTCTGCCATAGGGACATGACTCAGCTTTGCCTAAGGGCCCATGTGATGCCGGCACCAAGGGCAATTGCTTTTCTTGCACTTTCTGAAAACCAGCCCTGATGGCATGAGCACCATCGAATAAAAGCTTTAACATTTAGGGAACTTTTAAAAACTACAGACAAAAATGAACTACATTGACAACACCCTCTCAGTAAACAAATATTTTCTCGCATTTCTGGGAGGAATGCTTGGAGGAATTTCTTCTTTGCTAAGAGGATGGAAGATGCGTGGATAAACCTAGTAGCAAAGGTGACGGAAACTGTACAGCAGTTAGATATGCTTGGAGCAGCTTTAGGGGGTCCTAGTGGAAACAGGGTTCATTGGTCAGATAAAAGACAAGGAGAACGGGAAGAAAGCCTGAATGTTGGTTAAAGTACGTGATCCTATATGTTCATCTACTCAGAATGGTAGAGGACCAAAGAAGATGGGAAACTAAACTAACTTGCATAATACATATTGTTGAGCAAATAGTAAATGCATATTTGACAGCTGGGATATGCCCTTACATACTGTATAGCAGTTGGGACGGGAGCACCACCATCATCTCATGCCATTATATTATAACCAACGTGAGGTAGGACTGCTAACCAGTCTTCCCAGTCATGCCCTTTTAGCAAACTTCCGGTGTCATAAGATCACACACATACTTATTTTAGTTTATCTGATTTATTCCAGTTCTTACTGTTTGTAATTGCAAGGTAGACTAAACAATCTAGTTTCTTTTACTAAATCTGTTGGGCCAGTATTTTTTCAACAATGCCACAATTCATTCTGAGACATCCATCTCTCTCCCAATAAACAACAAAGATATTTTAATATGACTTTCAAGTGGCTATAAATTCCTAAGATTGAGTTTGCTTCATGAAAGTGTAGAATTAATGAACTGTAAAACTGTGACTGCCACAAACCTGCTTGACAACTAAAGTTTGTAATCCAGTGAACATTTAAGATTACTGTGGTGGAGTCAGCCCAGTGGCTCAGTTGCACTGCTGCACACTTTCATTCAAAGGACCTGGTTTAGGGTCCTGCATTTATTACTGTACATCCAGTTTGTTTGGTGACCTTTTAAAAAAAATGCATGCAAAATCAGTTTAATGCACCTCATCCTATGAATTAAGGCATGCACAGTCAATGCCCATGCATTAAAAAACTATGACATGTTAGAAAATTTTATTAGTACTAATTTGTGAAACACACAAAACATCTGAAAGTCAGGAAAAATTCCAAAATGAAAAGAATTTTTTTCATGTGCATCCCTAGCTTAGTTTCAAAAATTCTAGCTCAAGTTTTAGGTCTTCTGGGTTGGTTACAGCCAGGAATGCTGTGCAGACAGTATTCACGGTCCCTTGAGGAGGAAGCCACGTCACTGAACAATAATCACATCCACTGGCCAAAGAGTGTGCATGCAGAATAGGTTTTGGACGGACTGTGGCTCCACTTCCAGGATCTTTGCAGCATTGGCTAGAGGAGAATGCACTATTAAACAAGGGAGAAACCCCTGGTACTTGATTGGTTGTGGTATCATAACCCGATAGAGGTCATTCACGACTGAGCAGCGAGTCCGCCTTGAATGATCTATAATCCCACTGGCAGTAAATAAGATTTTATAAATAGATAACTAAGGAACACGAGGAGAGCTGCTGAGCCAAAAAATAAACAAAAGGAAAAGGTAACCAAAGGTTTCCATTTTCACCTTAAAATAAAAGGAAAAGAAGCATAGTGTTGAAAGAAGATATTTAGTAGCTGAGCATTTTTCTCCTTATTACTTGAATATCTCATTATGTACAGCTGGTGGACCCCCAGGAGAAATCCCTGGCTCCAGAAGCTGAAATGACAGCTTTTCATGGACGCGGACTGCATCAGCTCTTCTTGGGGAATAACTCATACAGGCAGATTTCCCATCCCCAGAGGCAGACACTCACATTAGCACCAGTTGGTCAAAATTCCCCTAACGGCCCAGCTGATCTCGGAACCTCCTCCTCCCTTGACACGCATGCATGCACGTGTGCCTTCAGTTATCAACCAGTTAAGCCGACATGCACAGTCTCATCTTTAATATGTTTCATTTCATGGATTCTAGTGTTGGTCGGTCGGAATATTCAGGGGAATGTATCACAGACATAGTCAGTGCTGTTTAATAGAAGGAACATTTTGTTTGCAAAAGCTCTCTTGCTGGTTTTTCACACTGCCAATATTTTATAGCCTGATATCATTTGCTCTTTTTCTTTTCTCAGTTATTGGTTATTGTTTCCCTCTGCACATATCCAGCGCTTCCTATTATTCATTTCCTCCTCACAGAGCAGCGCTTTCCCTCCCCTGTGACTTGGATAGTCTACAATGCAGCTTATTTTAAACCAGGGAAAACAACTTCCAGTCCTTGATCGATATTCAAAAGGTTTGTCTGAATAACTTTGGGACTTCACTGCACAAACCTTGGTGATTTAAATTTCCACCACCGCTCACTGGCTAAATTTTGTTACTTGCACCAAATTTACCTAAATAGAAAGAAGCGGTGCTAGGGGCAAACAGCTTTTCTAAAGTTATCCATAGAATATTATTCAGATATTCAGTGGAATTTGCTTGGCCCTTCCATTAGGTAGACTAGGCATCCGCCTGGGACAGCAGAAGTCGTGGAATGTCACTGATTAAACTAAATAAATGTATAGGATTCAGGTCTTCTACCAGAGCGGCATCTAAATTTTACACTTTGCTGCAGGCAGGTGATGGGTCTAGTTGCATAGGGCTTCAACAAACTTGGGAGGAGGAATGAGGGGATACTCTGCCAGGGAAATTCTAGGAGTTCCTTGAAGGAAATTAACTTAGATATCCCTTTTGGCCGTGTTGACTCAAATATTCTTTGTTGTGCCTTGCCGAGCAGTATGAAACCCTGGCTAAAGTTTCTTGATTGGATATTGGGTGAGTATCAAAGACTGGTCCTGTCTATGAGAGGCTTGCATGATCTCCCACATGCTACTTTACTGCCCTAGCGTGCAGCAGTTTTAGCACATGGTATGAGTCAAGCATGTGCCATTTTTGACATCGGAGAATCTCTTGTAGTCATTACTTGGAAAGCCTTAGTATTACTGTCAGGTCTTGCTAAGGTGAACTTGCTGGTATTTTTCTTGTTTATTGCATTGGGCATTAAATTAGATATCCAGGAACAAGCAGGAATGTAGTCTTCACATATGGGTGATGTTGGTACTGATGGCGCCTGTGCGGGAACGCTCCCCAGCGTCCAATAGGAAAGCTTTTGGGAGCATCCCTCTGCGCCTTCGTAGCTGCCTTCCCGCCTTTGCCACTCTCCCTCCTCAGTTGTTTGTTTTCCATGGAGCCAGCAGAAAATTCTTGTTGTTCATATTTTGTGGTTCACGTCTGCTTTCCTCTCGACGCTGGTACTGACTCCCAGTCGATTCTTTCTTTCTTTCTTTAAAAAAAAAAAAAAAAAAGGAAGGGGAAATTTTCTTTCTTCAGGCACATCGACTCCATTTTAGGCCCAGGCCTTCCTTTCTGTCACTGACAAAATGGAAAAACCAACCAGTGGGTTTAAAAAATGTTCTAAGTGTGGTGGTACCAACTCGGCCACCGACACCCATGATTGGTGTCTAAAATGCTTAGGTCCTGACCTGAACACTCAGAATATCTCCTCTGCAGGAAGATGATGAAGATAGGCCTACAGAATCAGGCTGCAAAGTTAGGCATCCTCTTTGCCTCCGACACCGTCTCTTTAGCATCAACGTCATCGAGAGCATCGTCTTCCTCCCATGGATCTCAGGTATCGAAACATAAGTCTTCATCAAAGACTGGCTGCCTCTTCCAAGTGTAGATCTCCTCCTAAGCATCGAGATGCCTTGAATGTTGCCATGGAGGGAGATACACCAGCCAAATAGCCCCGGTGGGAGGAACCTTCCTCCAAAGCCATCGTGGGGTCCCAGGATGCTCCCGAGGACTCCACCTCCGGAGAGCTCCTGCGGCTGTGCTCAGGGATCATGGTCCAAAGCTCCGGTACCGATCCTCAAGCATCGGCAAGCTTCATGGATCAGCGCATACTGGCTATCGAGTGGAGCCTTGTGGCATTACTTGGCAGCCTCTGTTCCAGTAAAGACTTTGCCGTTGGTTCCGCAAACACTGGCACAGTCTTCGGTACCGGTGCAAACAACACTGGGTTACATGCCATTCTATGCTGCCACTCATGCCTGCTCTCAAATCCATTTCTGGTACCAAGGTTCTGGCTAAGCAGGTTCCAGGTACCAACTTCGGTCGGCACCAAGTTATGATGGAACATGAACACCCTGCCCATTGAGTCTTCGGAATCAGATTCATTCAATGATGAATCGGCCGATACTCAAGGCCTACAAAGCCTACCAGAGGACTTGTCCCCATCTCCGCAGCATCACATGTCCCCGCCAGAGGACACATCTTTTCGAGAGTTTATATGTGATGTTGCCAATGGCCTTTCCATAACAGTGACATTGGAGAAAGAGCCTAGAGCTGAAGAATTGGAAATTCTCTAATACCCAGCAGCGCCTAAGGAAGCGGTCACACTTCCTATTCACCGCATTCTCCATGACCTTATGCTCTGTATGTGGGAGACACCCCTTACCATTTCTCCACATACTCAACGGCTCTATAACATGTACTGAGTACCAGAATGTCCCAGTTTCCAAAAGACACAATTGCCGCATCACTCAATGGTGGTGGAATCGGCAGTGCGTTGAATCAAGAGCGCAAAGACACATTCCTCCAACCCTCCAGGTAGGGAATTGAGAACCCTCGATGCTTTTGGTCAATGTTGTTTTCAGACTTCCCTTCTATCAGTCAGAATCAGTTCCTACATACTCTACATGTGTATGTTCCTCAAAGGAGGTAACTAGGGATTTAGAATCAATGGCTCCTCTTCTCCCTGATGACAAGAGAGCAGACTACCTCACTCTAGTCAAGCATGCTGAAAACATCTCAAAGTTTGTCAATAGAGCAACCTTTGATTATTTTGAGTGCACCAGTAGAGCTACATCGATCTGTATCGGTGCACCCAGAATTGCATGGCTACAAGCATCGGATCTTGAACAATGGGTTCAAGATGCTGGGTAATATTCCTTGCATCGGTGAAAACCTTCTTGGTAAGGATTGGCAAAACAAAGCATCTTAGTTAGAATCTGAAAATACTATCCTGAATAGGCTTTCAAGATCCACTGCCAACCCAGCTAAAAAGAAGGCAGCAAAGAAAGCTTTCTTTACGAAGAAGTACTATTCTTCTTACACCCCTGCTTCTCAATCCCAGCATCATGCTCCCCCAAAGGGACATCAGCAGACTCAGCCTGCTCTTGGTTTTTGACTCTTCCTAGAGAACATAGTTGCCTGCTTCTAGAGAACCCCCATCCCCTCCACATTGCTGGCAGACTGTCCCATTATGCCCAAAGATGGCATCTGATCACCTCAGAGCAGTGGACTTTGAAGATAGTCAGGGAGGAGTACAGGCTTCATCTTCAAAGCCTGCCCCCTCTACCTCAATAAGAGAGATTCATTCTCAAACCCCCCTCTTCATTGCTCAGTTACTACAAGAGGTCACCTCCCTTCTATTGCAGGGTGCAATAGAAGAGGTTCTAACATCCCAGCAGGAAATGGGCTTTTATTCTCTGTACTTTCTCATCCCAAAGAAAACAGGAGGATACAGGCCCACCCTGGACCTCAGGAACCTAAACAAGTTTCTCGTATGCGAGAAGTTCAAAATGGTCTTTCTAGGGACCCTTCTCCCCTCTCCCCAGAGTCAGGACTGACTCTGTTCTCTAAACTTAAAAGAAGCATACCCTCATATCCTGATTCATCCAGAACACAGAAAGTTCCTATGCTTCATGTTCCAAGGAAGACACTATCAATAGAGGCTCCTTCCTTTCGGAATGGCCTCTGCCCCAAGAGTCTTCACAAAGTGTATGGCGGTTGTAGCTGCATTCCTAAGAACTCTAGGGATATTTGTCTTCCCTTACTTGGACGACTGGCTCATAAGAGCAAGCACTTCTCAGGAAGCCAGCCTGTCTCTCTCACACACCATTCAGATGCTACAACTAGTTCCCACTCAGACTCTAGAGTTCATAGGGGCTCTCTTAAACACTCAGCAGTCAAAGGCATTCTTGTCCCAACCATGCTGCACTCGACTCAATCGGCTGGCATCTCAGGCACGTCTCGAGGAATACGTCACTGCCTGAGAAATGCTGCAGCTTCTAGGTCATTTGGCATCAATGGTACATGTAGTCCCATATGCCTGTTTCCACATGCGCACAGGCCAGTGGACTCTGGCTTCTCAGTGGACTTGAGCCACAGGCCATCTCAGGAACAAGATACTTGTGTTCCCCCCTCTGATTATATCTCTCCAGTAGTGGTGTTCCCCAGAAAATCCCCTCGTAGGGTCACCTTTTCAGATGTCTCTATATCAATGTACCCTAATGACGGATGTATCCAAACTGGGCTGGGGAGCCCATCTATGGCATCTCTCCTCTCAGGGCCTCTGGTCACCACAGGAGTCATGACTCTAAATAAATCTCCTAGAACTTTGAGTCATTCTCAAAGCTCTCAAAGTATTTCAGGAACACCTTTCTTACCACAGAGTCCTGGCTCAAACTGACAATCAAGTTGCCATGTTCTATATGAACAAGCAGGGAGGGATAGGCTCTTGGTCCCTCTGCAGAGAGGCTCTACATCTCTGGTCCTTTGCCATTGCTCATCACATCCACTTACAAGTGATGTATCTTCCAGGCAAACAAAATGTCTTAGCAGACAAATTTATTTTTATTTATATTCTCTTATATACCTTGCTATTCTGCATCAGTGTGGTTTACATTGAACAAACTGAAATTACATTGAACAGGGCATTATAACTTGGAGATAACTATTTTACAGGGAACATGGGCTATGAAGGGTTAAGTGGCTTGCCCAAGACCACAAGGAGCACCTGTTGGACTAGAAACCCCAGTCCTTCCAGCCTGAGGTTGCTGTCCTCTAGTGGGATTTGAACCCCTGACCTTCCGGCCTGAAGTACCTTGCCCCAACCACTAGGCCACTCCTCCACTCCTTCTTCCTCACAAATGGTCTCCATGTAGACACAGTATCCTACATCTTTCAGACCTGGGGGATTCTATAGATAGACCTCTTTGCTACTCCTCAGAATGCCAAGCTCCCTTGCTTCTGCACCAGGGCTCTCACTTCGGAAATCAACAGGTGGATGCTTTTCACCTTCACTAGGGGCCTTTCCCCCCATTCCCCTAATTCACAGAACTCTGTTCAAACTCCAGGCAGACAGGTGCTCCTTGATACTCATAGCCTCATGCTGGCCACATCAACCGTGGTTTCCTCTCCTGCTACATGTCTCAGACTCAGCCGATAGATCTCCAGATCTACTCCAGATCCTACATGGAGTGGTGGGTCCACCCCTAAACAAAGACATGGGGAGGGGTGGCCTGCACAGAGCGACAGGTGCACCTACTCTTGCCATATTGCTGGGCAGACTGGATGGACCATGCTGATCTTTATCTGCCGTCATTTACTATATTACTATGTTACTCTCTCAGAGGGAGAGGACGCTGCTCCATCCCAATCCACAGTCTCTTCACCTCACAGCATGGCTGCTGAAGACATAGCTTTTCAGCACCTTAACCTTTCTCAGGGGGTTAAGGACATCTTTTTAGCCTCCAGAAAGCTATTCACCAGACGTTTCTACAGTTTTAAGTGGCAAAGATTTTTCACTCTGGTGTTCACAAAGGGATCTTAATCCCTTCTCTGCTCCAGTGGAGGCACTTCTCCAATTTCTCCTCTGGTCTCAAGACCAACTTAAGTGCAATTGCAGCCTCCCATCATCCCTTCGATTGGCAACCCATCTCCTCCCAGCCGCTCATCTCACGCTTTATGAGATGACTTCTTTTAACCAAGCCTCCCATCAGACCACCAACAGTGACATGGGACCTTAATGTTTTTCTAGGGCAACTTCTCAAACCACCTTTCGAACCTTTAGCCACAATCTTGCTCAAGTTTCTATCATGGAAGGTCATCTTCCTTATTGCTCACTTTAGCGAGATGCATTAGTGAGTTTCAGGCCTTGGTGGCCAACCCGTCTTACACTCAGTTCCACCATGACAAGTTTGTCCTTAGGACTCATTCAAACTTTATGCCGAAAGTGGTTTCGTCCTTTCATCTGAATCAGGCAGTTTACCTTCCTGTCTTTTTCCCTAGACTGCATTCATTTACAGCAGAGGCAATCCTCAACACTCTGGATTGTTAAAGTGCTTTAGCATTCTACCATCAGAGGATGAAAGAACATCAAAGGGCTTCTCAATTGTTCGTCTCCTTTGACCTTAGTCATCTGGAGTTTCCAGTATCCAAGTGTACCCTCTCCAAATGGATAGCAGACTGCATCACCTTTGCTTATGATGCAGCAGGTCTCTCCCTTGAAGGTCATGTCACTGCCCATAATCTTCGGGCTATGGCCACCTCGATGGCAAATCTATGCTCTGTGGCTAGTGACGAAAGCTATAAAGCAACAACTTGGTCTTCAGTCCATACCTTTGCTGCTCACTACTATCTGGACAAGGATTCCCACTGGGATGCCATGTTTGGCTAGGCTGTTCTCCAGCATCTCTTTCAGGCTTAGAGCAACTCCTACCCTCTATCCCAGAATTTTCAATACCAGACATCCATGGAGGATCCATGACCTCTTTTAGCCTCTCCTGAGGAGAACCATTACTGGCTCTGAGGTCACTCTCTGGGATCTTCCAGCTAGGGAGTCCCATATGTGAAGACTACATTCATGCTTGTTCCTGGAGATAGCATAGTTACTCAACTGTAACAGGTGATCTCCAGGAACAGCAGGAATTTAGTCTTCACAACTCACCCTCCTCCCCTAGGAGTTGTAGATTTCTTTTCTCTTCTCCTTTTAAGAGGAGTAGCCTAGTGGTTGGGGCAAGGTACCACAGGCCAGAAGGCTCTATGCACCAATTACAACCTCCAACCCATCAAACAAACACTTATCAGAATGCTTCACAGCAGTATCCAACTGGCTACAAGAAAACAACTTATCCATCAACATAAAGAAAACAGAGGCCCTTATAGTAACAAAAGACCCAGATTTCATGCCACCCTCACACGTCAGCATCAGGACCACTCAAATACAAATTCAACCGCAGATAAGATACCTGGGAATCATCCTAGACCAAGCACTAACACTTGAACAACAAATCAAAAAAACTACCGCTACAATATTTCATAAGGCTAAAACAGCGCAACACCTCAAACCTCTCCTCCAACCACAAGACTTCAGAACAGTGATGCAGGCCCTAACACTGCCCCACCTGGACTACTGCAATATAATCTACCATGGACTTCTGGCCACCCATACCAACCCACTCCGGACTGCCTTAAACACCACAGCAAGGATTATCCAATCAGCAAAAAAAACCAGGACCACATCACTCCAATTCTGAGGGAGCTACATATACTCCCTCTGGAAGCACGAATCAAGTACAAGTCCGCTTTACTCACCCACAAAGCCTTCAACCAAACCCAAACCTCCCAACTCCGCACTCTACTGACCCGACCAGCCCACAACAAAACAACCAGACAAACCACCAACAACTCCCTCACCATCCCCCACAAAAGGACAAAATGCAATCAACGAACCTGCAACAGAGCCTTCGAACTGTACGCACCATCCATCTGGAACTCTCTACCGAACCACGTCAGAAACAACAAGGACCCCCTATCATTCAGGAAACAATTAAAAACCATAATATTCCAGGAGTACCTCGGACCAGAAACAAACACCCACCAATGAGACTGTAGCTCAATGTCTATGTCTATGTCCCATATAATTGTCAAAATCATGAATGTTGGCCCACCTGGTGACGGCACATACCCTAGAACTGATTATTTGTCCCCCCCCCCTCGTTCAATGTTCCACCGCTTTGACCCGGTGAAAAGCGGGATATAAATACAGCTAAATAAATAAATAAAATAAATAAATTGGTGGTTCAAATCCCACTAGAGGACAGCAACCTTGGGCTGGAAGGACTGGGGTTTCTAGTCCCACAGGTGCTCCTTTTGGTCTTGGGCAAGCCACTTAACCCTCCATTGCCCATGTTCCCTGTAAGTATTAGTGTATGTGTCTCATATCCCCTTGTGTTAAATGTATCCCCCAATTGTGTTGTGACCACTTTGTTTGAAGGATAAGGTGGTATACAAAACTTTCTAAATAAAATAAATAAAAAATCTCTGCTTCAAACTCAACTGAGGAAGGAGAGTGGCAAAGGCGGGAAGGCAGCTATGCAGGTGCAGTTGGATGATCCCAAAAGCTTTCCTATTGGACTCTGGGAAGTGTTCCCACGTGGGCTCCATTGGTACCGACATCACCCATATGTGAAGCATAAATTCCTGCTGATCCCGGAGATCACCTGTTACAGGTGAGTAACTATGGTTTATTGTCACGCACTTATCTCCTAGGAACCATGCTCTAAATAAGACATGATCTCAGGCCTCTTCCTGCCTTTATACTGTAGCCTGTGCCAGCTTTGTGATGTGGCACTACCCAGTTGCTCCCTTCTGAAGATCCCTTGGACTGATTGTGCCATGTAAAAGGCACCACTGTTTGGCTCCCTGTGCTTTATGTACTGTATATCCTGGAGATCCCAGTCATTCCTGTCCTATAGTTTGAGCTGGAGGGTCTTTTGGTGCACTGTTATTCTGCTGTGGTGGTGGTTGTTAATATTATTGTTTGGAATAGAGATATTTGAACTCAATAAATATTTTGAATAACAGGTGACACGAAAGGAAACATGGAGGGTGGGTGGGGGTAGTCAGCGGTGGTGGCTAGCCATTGCTGCTGAACTTAAAACCCAGGGCCATATTCTTTATATATTTATTTATTTGATTTTTCTATACCGCCCCTTCCAAAGAACAGGGGCGATTTACAGATGACAGAAATTTTACATGAGAACAATGGTTTAACTTTTACATAGTAATTTTTGGGAGTAACAAAACAGTTTAGGATATACATTTGGCTACAAACGTAGCCTATTATAGGATGATAATAAACCACTGTAGAACTTTATCACATATGCCGGTCTATTGCAGTCTGCGCAGGAGGATGTTATGTGAGACGGTATCGAATGCGGCAGATATATCCAGGAAGATCAATGCGTATCCAGACTGTTTGGGTTGTGTTCCTTTGATTAGGGTGTTCAGTAAAGAGATCAAGAGAGTTTCGACCCCATGGTTTATGGACCACCAATTAAGGAATAAGAAACTACAAAAGACAAAAATTGAAATGGAAAACTCCAAAATCAGCTCCAACTCATTCCCTAACACTTATCATCTCTTCACCTCCAAAATCAGATACCAAGCTGTGAGAAGCTGGAAGAAGGAGAAACAGAGATGCATTTCCTCCTATAAGAAATGCACATTTTCAAAGCTGGCATATTTCATTCTCTAAAAATTGACATTCTTTTGTACCTTTCTTGTATGATCATCTTATTTTTCCAGTTGGGTTGGTCCCAGTCTCTTTTTTTTTTACTTCCTCTTGTTGGTTTTCTTCTAAGTCCTTTTCCAAGATCCCATGTCCATTTTCTGTTTCTTCACTTTCCCTGTCTTCTTTGTCATTTCATTTGCTACATCTGTCTCTGACGTTGATCCTTCTATTTCTTTCATTTGCCTTTTACCTGTCACCATAACTTAAAAAGGATATAACAGAATTTGAAAAGGTACAGAGAAGAGCCACCAAAATGTTAAAGGGGGTGGAAGGATATACTTATGAGGAAAGGCTTATAAGATTGGGGCTCTTCAACTTGGAAAAGAGACGGCTAAGGGGAGATATGATAGAGATCTATAAATTAATGAATGGTTAAATGCAGAAAGGTTATTTATTCCATCAAAAAGTAGAAAGATTAGGGGACACGCAATGAAGCTACAATGTAACCCATTTAAGAGTAATAAGACAAAATATTTTTTCACTCAATGCATAATCAAACTCTGGAATTCATTACAGGAGGATATAGTAAAAGTTGTTAGTGTAGTTGGATCTAAAAAGGTTTTGGACAAGTTCCTGAAGGAAAGGTCCATAAATCATTATTAAAGAAGACCTGGGAAATCCACTACTTACCCTGGAAGAAGCATTGTGGAACCTGTGCCTTCTGAGGAAACTGCTAGACACTTGTGACCTAGATTGGCCACTGTTTGAAACAGGATACTGGGCTTGCTGGACCTTGGACTGACCCAGTATGGCATATCTTATGTTCTTATGTAACTGTAACTTTATTCCATTCCTCTTTCTCCTTTCTACAATCTTAAGCCTTTTTCTTTTTACCATTCACTTACTTATCAGCTTTCCATTTCCTAATCTCACTGTCCCAGTCCTTCTATTCCATATGTCTCATTCCTTTGCCAAAATCCTACCCTTCTCCCCCCCCCCCGCCCCGTCTTCCACCCACTCTCTATTCCATTTCCTCCCTCTGTACTCTTCTCCTCTGCAGTCTCATTTATCACTTTCTGCTTCTCATCCCTTTACTGTTGTTGTTGTTAAGTGCCGTCGATTCGGAGTCGACTCATGGCGACCCTCTGGATAGCTATCCTAAATTGTGTTCGGTCTTCAGTCAGGCGGCTCATTGTTGACAGACTGGTACCCGTAGCTGCTGTTATTGTATCGATCCATCTCATTGCTGGCCTTCCTCTTTTGTGTTGACCTTCTATCTTGCCAAGCATAATGTATTTCTCTAATGATCTCTCTCTTCGCATGATGTGTCCAAAGTATGAAAGTCGAAGTCTTGTCATCTGAGCTTCTAAAGAAAGCTTAGGTTTGATCTCCTCTAGTACCGACTGGTTTGTTCTTCGGGCAGTCCATGGTATACACAGTATTCGCCGCCAGCACCATAATTCAAAGGCATCAATTTTCTTCCTGTCTATCTTTTTCACTGTCCAGCTTTCACATCCATATGATGTTATTGAAAATACCATGGCTTGAACAAGTCGAATCTTTGTATGGAGAGAGACATCTCTGCTCTTGAGAATCTTATCTAGGTCTTTCATAGCAATTCTGCCAAGAGCAATGCGTTGTCTGATTTCTTGACTGCTTGTTGCTTCTTTATTGATAGTTGATCCAAGTAGGTTAAAGTTGTTCACGATTTCAATTTCTTCTCCTTCAACGATGAACCTGTTGATTATGCCAGTTGTCAAGATCTTTGTCTTCTTTACATTAAGGTGCAGGCCCATTTTGAGACTATGTTCTTTGATTGTGAGAAGCAAGTGTTTCAGATCATCTTCACTTTCAGCCAGTAATGTGGTATTATCAGCATAGCGAAGGTTGTTGATGAGTCTTCCACCAATCTTCACACCTCTGTTGTCTTCATGCTTCTCTGATGATTTGTTCTGCATATAAATTAAACAGGTAGGGGGAAAGTATGCAGCCTTGTCTTACACCTTTGCTTATTTTAAACCATTCTGTTTCTCCTTGTTCCGTTCGAACTGTTGCTTCTTGATCAATGTACAGATTGCGCAAGAGAACGATCAGGTGTTCTGGTATACCCATGCTTCTTAATGTGGCCCAGAGTTTCTCATGGTTTACACAGTCAAAAGCCTTGCTATAGTCGATAAAGCACAAATAGATATCCTTTGGTATTCTTTAGTCTTTTCAAGGATCCATCTCACATCCGCAATGATGTCTCTCGTTCCTCGCCCTTTCCTGAACCCTGCTTGCACTTCAGGTAGTTCTTGTTCCAGGTATGGTTGTAGTCTCTTTTGAATAATCTTCAGTAGAATCTTGCTGGCATGTGGGATCAGAGCGATTGTGCGATAATTTCCACAGTCAGTTGGATCACCTTTCTTTAGTATTGGTATAAACACAGATCTTTTCCAGTCAGTTGGCCATGATGTTGTCTTCCATATTTCTTGGCAGAGCCTTGTGAGTACGGTAACAGCTGCATCAGATTGCTGCAATACTTCTATGGGAATGCTATCAATGCCTGGTGCTTTGTTCTTTGATAAGGCTTTCAATGCTGCTTCAACTTCTTCTTTCATCACCAATGGTTCCCGATCATAAGGTACAGGTTGAAACGGCTGTTGGTCCACTTGATCTTTATCATATAAAAACTCTGTATATTCCTTCCACCTTTTCTTGATCTTCTCAGCATCATTCAACATAGAACCTTGAGCATCTTGTAACATTCCAATTCGAGGCTGGAACTTTTTCTTTAACAATCGTAGCTTTAGGAAAGCCGATCTTGTTCTTCCTCTAAAAGTTTCTGCTTCTATTTCCTTGCAAGTGTCATTGTAGTACTTTTCCTTGTCTTGTCTTGCTGCACGTTGGAAATCTCTGTTGAGTTCTGCGATTGTCTTTCTTTCTCCTCTGGCTTTAGCTTCTCTGCGTTTCTGGGCAATTTTCAGAGTTTCTTCCGTCATCCATTTTGGCCGTTTTTGCTTTTTCACCTTTTGTAGAGACTTCTCGCTTTCTTCCAACACAACATTCTTGATGTCATTCCATAACTCTTCCGGAGCTCTGTCATTTGTATCTAAAGCAGCAAATCGATTTTGCAGGCAGTCTTTAAATTCCAGTGGTATATTCTCAAGGTCATATTTTGCTGCATTCATGAGTGGTTTGCTCTTTTTCAACTTTAGCTTGAGTTTGCATACTAGTAGTTGATGATCTGTACCACAGTCAGCTCCAGGTTTTGTCTTTGTTGATGTTACAGAGCTTTTCCATCGTTGACTTCCACATATGTAGTCAATTTGATTTTTATATAATCCATTCGGTGAAGTCCATGTGTACAGTCGCCGCTTGTGTTGCTGGAAGAAGGTGTTTGAGATGAATAGATCATTGGTCTTGCAGAATTCTATCAGTCTTTCTCCAGCTTCATTTCTGTTGCCAAGTCCATATTTTCCAACTACTTGGCCTTCTTATTTGTTGCCAGCTTTTGCATTCCAGTCACCCATGACTATCAGGATATCCTGTTTGCATGTTCTGTCAATTTCTGCTTGTACTTGTTCATAGAACTCTTCAATTTCATTCTCTTCTGCAGCTGTTGTTGGGGCATATACTTGAATTATAGTTGTGTTGATAGGCAATCCTCATAGACGAATAGAGATTAAGCGTTCGCTGACTGCATTGTATTTCATTACAGTTCTTGCAAGTTTCTTCTTTATTATAAATGCAACACCATTTCTTCTTTGTCTTTCATTTCCAGCATAGTAGACCATGTGATCATCTGATGCAAAGTGCCCGATGCCAGTCCATTTCAGTTCGCTGACACCCAACAGATCAAGTTGTACACGTTCCATTTCATTCTTGACCACCTCCAACTTCCCTTGGTTCATGCTTCGTACGTTCCATGTTCCAATGTGTAAGACATCTTTACAGCTTCTGACTCTCATTTCATGCACAGCTACATCAGCAGTCAGACTTCCCAAGGGCTTTGATCCAACCACATCATAAATGCTGGCTTTACTCTGAAAAGTCTTCAGCTCTTCCCCAGTAGCTAGTTGAGTGCCTTCTGACCTGGGGGTCTCATCTTCCAGCACCATAGCACAATTTGTTTTGTTGTAACTATCCATTGGGTTTTCATGGCAAGATACAGAAGTAGATTGCCGGGCCTTTCTTCCGCGCAGTTTAAGTTTGGTGTTGTTGCCGTTGTCACAAAAATGTGATCCTCCGCCGTCAACACTGTCCCATTCTGCTGCTGCCCAGATGGGTGGTTTGTCTTGGTCTGGCACCTCAGCTGAGACCTGTCCATCTTGGGAGACCCTGCCAGTAGTTAAACTACCGATAGTTTAGCTCTCAGCATCACTGATGCACACAAGCCCTCACAGCACGACAAGCTGCAGTCTCATTTATCACTTTCTGCTTCTCATCCCTTTACTAGCCCCAGCTCATTCCCTAACATTTTTCTCTCCACCTCCAGGCACTTTCTTATGTCTTACACCCCATCCAGGCTTCCATTTCCCCTTTCAGGTCTCCCATTTCTACCCTCTTTCACCTGTTTCAAGGAAGACCTGTTCCTTCATGTGGCTTGCATCCACTCCATAGCACTCTGTCCTTTTCAGCTGCCCCAAACCCCTCTTGAAAACCTCCAGGTCCCTCAAACTTCTCCCTACTGCCCTCTTTATCTCCTGTCAATTTCTTAATCCCCATTATCCAACCAAGCAACTCCAAGTTCCCACTCATAATTCCACCCAAGCCACAAGTCCCTACTTAAAATCCTAATATTCAGCCTATCTTAAAGTCTTTCTTCTGTTTTCTCCACCTGTCAGAGTCCCTGCTTTCCCACATCCTATGTCCCTAGAACCTGCTGTCCAGCCTCCAGCACCCTTTCCCCAGCACCCACCCATTTACTTCCTTTTCCATTATTCATTAACTTTATCTTTCCTCTTTATTACCCCAGCATGTGTTCTTATACCCTTCCCTCTCAACTTTCTCTTGGTTGACTTTGCTTCTTCCACACTCCCCAGAATATCTATCCTCCTCTCTCTTCGCTCTCCCAGCATCTTCCTCTTTTTCGTACTCTGACCCTAACATTTGCCAGCATTAGCCTCCTTTTCAATCGCAGGACTCCAACCCTAGAATTAGCTCCCTTCAGGCCCCAGCCCTTTTCCAGTCCCATCTCCCCATACCTAGTATCAGTCCATTTCCAGTACCAGCCCCCAGCCCCAGTATGAGCCCATTTCCAGTCCCCCAGCCCGATTATTAGTCCACTTCCAATACTAGCACCTCAGTCCTAGTATCAGCCCATTGCCAGTATCACTCAGCCCCCATCCCTGTATCAGCCCATTTCCATTCCCCCATCCCTAATATCAGCCTATTTCTAATACCAGTACCCAGCCCCAGTATTAGCCAGACCCCCAGCCCCAGTATCAGCCCATTCTAGTTCCAGCTCCCCATTTCCAATATCAGCCCATTTCCAGTATGCCCCCCAGCCCCAATATCAGCCATTGTCAGTCCCAGTATCAGCCCATTTCGAGACCCACCCCTGTTCCTGCACCCCCACAGCCCCAATATCAGCCATTCCTCCCCCCTCCCTGCAGCAACACAGCGGTGGGAGGATTTACGCTGGTGGCTTGAGTATAGCACAGCCACGGGCGCAACAATAAATGCTCCAATGACTGTGCTGAGCATTAATACAGCCATGGGAGAAAAAGCAAATGCGCCGTGGCTGGAGAGGCAAAGGGCAGGCTGGAACGGCCCTATTTTGGTGCACCTTGAGCCAGTGCCTCACTGGCTCACTTCTTAATCCTGCCCTGTTCAGGGAAGAATGTGCAGAAAAATGTCAGGGACCTCTATGTTTTGGCCTGATTTTAGAAACACAGCATCCCTACTATGAAACCATGGGGCAGAGACGTCCATCTTAAGCAAGGTTGCATATAGGGGCATGCAGCAACATGGCAAAATGAGAACACGAGCCTCCATTCCCTGTCGGAGTTCACTGCCATCTTGTAAAATAAAGGGATATGAGCTCATCGCCTTCTCCACACCCTCCATAAGTTTACCTGACAAAACAAGCACTTTTTAGATGCTTATTCATGTCTGAAACAGGTCTAACCTTTGACGCTGCTCATGATGTTCAAGGTGTTTCTGTAATTGGGCAAGGATGTCCCAACATCCCAGTCATGCCTCCACTATGCCTTCTTCTGACTTGGATATCCTCGCACTGGGGAGATTCACAGACCTGGCTTCTAAAATGGCTCCAGGAACATACCCATTTTTAGACGTCCCAAGCATGATATAGGGCTTCCAAAATAACCCACTTTAATTTCAAGTACTGTAGCTCAAATTTAGTAGCCCTCAAAAGACTTGGGTTTCCAATTAGGTGGCATTGGCGTCTGTCTAAGGATACCTGAAGTGAAAGAAACATTTCCTCCTCATCCCAGCAGCACCTTCCACAAGCTCTACGCATCCTGAGTAATAGCGTCCCATCACAGGCACAGGGGCTCACGGGCTAATAGCATTTGGAGCGTATAAACCAGAATCAGTACTGGCATGCCTCTGTACCTTGAAAGAGGCGGGTTTGATGGGTGGTACTTGTGAGAGCAAGCTGCCAGCATGGAGGAAGATGAGTCTCTTTCACCTTGCACCATGTGCGGAAAGTAACACAGACCACATGAATAAAAGGCTTTGGAATATAGTCAATTTAGTTTTACCCAGACATACTGTATATATTTATCAAATGCTGGGAAATTGTATCAAATACTATACAGGCAGTGGAATTCTATTATATAATGATTATCCCTATGCAGCGTGATCCTTCGCGCTCATTCAGCGTGTGCGGTATTACTGAGCAGGCTTACTGCATATATTGGTTGCTTGGGTAACAATGTGGTTTTTAAGACTTACCAATGCTGATGTCTATTCAGGTAAGGGATCTTCTCTTAAATAAATAAACCTAGTGCATTTTCCTAGCGAAAAATGGTGCTGAACTCATATGCAGGGCTCTTTAATTAATACATGAGGACCACGGGTCAGTTTTAGCTGGCAATGAGAAAGGTGCCAGTACTACATACCCCCTCAAAAATAGCCCTGCATAAGCCCCATTTACTATCTGGGGTCTATTGTAAGCATAGTTCTGTGCGTACACTGGATGTATGAGCAAACTCCTCCTCTGTGTCCAGGGAAGGGTAATTTGTGCTGAGTTTAGGACCCCAGTTCTTTTGATAAGTTGGCCTCTGTGATTTTTATAACTTGTCACTATAATTGCTTGAGCTTATTTAGAATTTTCAAGATAAGCCATGTTTGTTTATTTAATATTTCAGGCTGTTGATGTTCATGAAGGATGAATGTTTCATATATTTCCAGCTGTCGTACTTTATTACTCAGACAGTTGCTTTCAGTACGGATGTTGTGTTGCTCACCACTTCCTCTTGAAGCAGACAGATTCTGCTCCGATCTTTTTTTTAAATTAAATGGTTTTGGGGAGGAGTACAATTTATTTAAAACCACATTTGTAAGGCTGCCCAGCAAATCTGAAAATAAGCACAATTTGCCAATAGGAATTATTTGTTTTGTGGTGTACTTTGCCATAATAATTATATCTATTTTATGCTGCTTCACCATTGTCCAAAACAGTAACATAGGATATGATGGCAGATAATGACCAGAATAGTCCATCTAGTCTGCCCAGACTAACTTAATGTAGCTGATTATGGGGCATGTTTGCTAAGTCCTGCACTGGTAAGATGGATATAGGCTGCAAGGGGGTCACCACAGTAAACCCACCATAAGAGCAACAAATGCCACTCATGTGTCTCTTGGAAAGGTCATGAAAATCAAAAAGTAGAATCACAAATCTCTCTGTGCCACAGATATGCGTCTCTAAAAACTATAACAGATATGAAAATAGCTACAGTAATGACATGGTCTTTGCCAGCAAAAGCCACACTATCTTAAGTCCAAATACAGTGTATGTCTTTTAAGTTAATATTTCAGCATTTACCCCCAGTAAGCTGAATTGTGCCACTAACATGAGTCCAAACTTGGTGTTTCCTCCATTCTTTGGTCCAAATAAAGTCTAAATTACAGCTGCAGAATGCAAAACTTTCTCAAAACCATACAGCAGTTTCTTTTAAAGTATAGATCTCAAAATGCTCCATTTGTAACCCCCGTAGCATCTGCGATGTTTGTAGTATTAAGAAGAATTCAGCTCCTGAAGCAGGTGTTTCTCACCGCAATCCGTGAGCCTTGTTCATGGTGTTGGGCATGTGACTTGGAGAGACACGGTAAAAGATCACAGAAAAAGGTTGAAGAATGTTGGGAGTTTGATTGTGTTGGATGCTAGGTGCTCCGGTGACAGAGTGCACATCGACAAAGAAAGTGTGACAAGACACTACAGAGGTTACAATTCTTTTTTTGTAGCAGATAGCATGAGACAGGGCAAGCTGTAAGGCTCCAAATAGTTTTCCTTAGGATTACACTGCAGCTATTGTATTGAATAAAAGACATTTGGATTATAGAGCAGTTGTTGTATCAAAAGCAACACAGGTGTGCTTTCCACTTAATTAAGGAGACCTGACTATATAGCACTACAAGGCACACGCAGCGCTTTATAGAGACATGTAAGAAGCAGTCCCTGCTCATAAGAGCTTACAATCTACTCAAGACAGACAACACAGAACAGCTGGGGATAGGATATTTATATATTTATATATTTATTTAATTTCTTTAACAGGTTTGATATACCGCTTTATCTTTCAATCAAAGTGGTTTACATTTAACATTAACGGTTGAACAGGTTACCTGGAACTAGGGTAGGATCAATTTAAATTGGGTTAAACAGAGAAGTATTATAAAACAGAGCAGAGTCATGTGCAACTATTTTATACATTTGGAGGCCAATTCTAATTGGGGGACGTACTGACATCCAAAATATGGATGGGGCCGGCTTTGTACCCAATTCTGTACCCGCAGGAGCAGAATCAGGGCACTTGGATGGGCCCCGATTCTGAGGGCGAGACGTGCTACACTCTCCTCGGCTAACCCTCCCCATGCTCCTGCTGGAGCCCCGGTGCCGTGGCATCCCATCGCCATGCATGTAAGTGTCTCGCTTCCCTGCAAAACATTTGAAGTTCTTTTCCCCACTGCCCAATCCCAGGCGGGGCCTGCCAGTACTGAGATCAGGCGGCAGGGATCCTCCAGCTGTGGCTCACGGCTTCGGGGGAGGGGAGGTCTTCCGTTGTTACCTGTCAACCAACAGTAAGGATTTAAGGATTTGTTTTCTTATATTAAATTGTTAGCTCTCTGACTGGGAGCTCTTAAAAGGGTTTTTTGTACATTTTTAAAGCAAGGTTACCTTCTTTTTGGTGCTTTAGTGGGGACTTTCCTTGAGCACAGTAGGTGGTTGAACTCCAGTAACCTCTTCAGCTTTGGGAACTGCTAACACCTAATCAGGAGTTAGTGGGCCTGATTACCTGAGAGCAGCTGAGGGCCTGCATAAAAGGCTCCAGTGCCCTGCCCTGTTCAGGCTTTCCTACAGGAGCTCTCCAGATCAACCAACAGTAAGTATTTAAGAGTTTGTTTTATTATATTAAATTGTTAGCTCTCTGACTGGGAGCTCTTAAAAGGGTTTTTTGTACATTTTTAAAGCAAGGTTACCTTCTTTGTGGTGCTTTAGTGGGACTTTCCTTGAGCACAGTAGGTGGTTGAACTCCAGTAACCTCTTCAGCTTTGGGAACTGCTAACACCTAATCAGGTGTTAGTTCCCTCCCTACCCACCCCGACTCCCACCTACCCCTAGCGAGTAGTCTTGCTTTATAGGGCACCTCCCCATTTGACAAAGCACAGAGAATTGGACCAGCACATTTTCAATATAATTAAGGAGATTTAACTGCTTTTTCTCTGAAAGGACAGCTGGGAAACCGGCTGGAACTTGGTAGATCTCTCTCTTTTGCTTTAACAGATACCTAAGCTCCACGAACAGAACAATGGCTGGGAAAAATCGTATCGCTAAAGCTGTTGCCCCCATTACAGCTTCTGCCTCGGTCCAGACAGAGGTCCTAATGCCAGTTGAAGGACCGGTTTCATGTGCAGGGTGCCTGCATGCTGAAGCTCTGAGGAAACAAGTGGAGGAACTCAGAGAGGAGGTGGCGAGGCTGAGGAGCACTCAAGACAGTGAGAAGTACATTGATGAGATGCTTCTTGCAGCAACCAAGCTCTCCAGCAGAGGAGAAGATGGGTGCCAACAGAATGTCGATGGTTGGACACAAGTCACCAGGGCCTGCAAAATCACCAATCCAACTTTCCCAGCCCTTGAATTGAAGAACCATTATGCAGCCCTGGAAGTGGAGGAGGTGAAAGCATCCCTGGAAAGGGAAGAACCAGAGCTCATGTACCCCAAAGTTGCATTGACCACAAGGAAACGAAGGGTAGTGGTGGTTGGAGACTCTCTTCTGAGGGGTACTGAGGCGTCCATCTGCCGACCAGACTTGATGTCCAGAGAGATATGCTGTCTGCCTGGTGCCAAAATCCAAGATGTTACGGAGAGTTTGCCGAGACTCATCAAGCCCACTGACTATTACCCAATGTTGCTAATCCATGTTGGAACAAATGATACTGCCAGGTATACCTCGGAACGTATCAAAAGTGACTTCATGGCTCTGGGACAGAGGGTGAAGCAGTTATTTGCACAGGTGGTGTTCTCTTCAATCCTCCCTGTTGAGGGTAAAGGCCAAGGCAGAGAGGCTCGCATCCTGGAGATGAATGCATGGCTGCGTGGATGGTGTCATCAAGGGTGTTTTGGTTTCCTAGACCATGGGATGCTGTTCCAAGGGTTGCAGAGCAGAGATGGCATCCATCTGTCCAAGAAAGGTCAACGCGTCTTCAGTAGTAGACTGGCTAATCTACTGAAGAGGGCTTTAAACTAGATTCGTTGGGGATGGGTGAAGAAAGCCCCCAGGTAACTGAAAGCCCCCAGGTAGGTGATACATTAAATAACTTTATGGAAATGGGTAACAGGGGTAACATATGGAAAGCAGTGTGTATAAATGCCCGTAGCATGGGAAATAAGATCCCTGAAGTTGAAGCTTTGGTGGGAGTGACTGACTTGGATTTAGTGGCAGTTACAGAAACATGGTTCACAGAAAACCATGATTGGGATGTAACTATACCTGGCTATACTTTATTCAGAAAGGACAGGGTAGGAAGTAGGGGAGGAGGAGTGACACTATATGCAAAAACTACTATTAAAGCTTTGGAATTACAGAGCTTAAAAGGGACAGGGGAGGCATTGTGGGTTAAACTAGAAAGAGGGAAAGTGAAATCTATTTACATTGGTGTGATATACAGACCTCCCTCACAAGAGGAAGAGGTGGACAGAGAGTTAATTGAAGACATGCGCAGCATTGCTAGGAAAGGAGAAGTGCTACTGATAGGAGATTTCAGTATGCCAGATGTTGATTGGCACATTCCTGCTGCAGTATCATCTAGAAGTAAGGAGATCCTGGATTCTCTACAGGGAGAACTATTCAGGCAATTAGTAACAGACCCCACACGTGAAGGGGCCATACTGGACTTGGTGCTTACCAATGGTGAAAGTGTTTCTGATGTTGTAGTGGGAGATCATTTTGCATCCAGTGATCATCAGATGGTGTGGTTCAGTATTAGGACTAGGGCTGTTAGAATCCATTCAAAGGCAAAGATCTTAGACTTTAGGAAGATTAACTTTGCGAAGATGGGCCAATACCTCAGGGAGTCATTAGTTGGATGGGAACAGCTGAGGGATGTAGAAAAACAGTGGGAAAAACTGAAAGGGGATATTTTAAGGGCAACCAACCTTTTTGTTAAAATGGTAAATAAAGGTAAAAGGAAAGGGAAACCGCTATGGTTTTCGAAAGAAGTAGCTGAAAAAGTGAAGAAAAAGAGGGAGGCCTTCATGAAATACAAGAGATCACAGAGAGGGGAAGACAGGCATCTGTATTTGGAAAAACTTAGAGAAGCTAGCAAAGTAATCAAGAAGGCAAAGATTCAAAAGGAGGAGGAAATAGCCAATGCAATAAAATGGGGGGATAAGACATTTTTCAGATATATTAGTGAGAAGAGGAAGGGCAAGAGTGGTATTGTCAGACTCAAGGGTGCAGGGGAGGAATATGTAGAAGCTGATAAGGATAAAGCGGAATTGCTTAACAAATATTTTTGTTCTGTATTCACAGATGAAGAACCAGGAGCAGGACCTCAGAAAACATCCACAAATAGGAACAAAAGCAAAGGACATCTTGAACAATTTTCAAAAAACTGTGTTCGTGAGAAACTATCTCAACTTAAAGTAGACAAAGCGATGGGACCGGATGGGATACACCCGAGAATACTGAGGGAACTTGGGGACATTCTAGCAGCTCCACTGACTGACCTTTTCAATGCCTCCTTGGAGTTGGGAGTGGTACCAAAGGACTGGAGAGAGGCTCATGTGCTGCCTTTACACAAAAGCGGAAGTAAGGATGTGGTTGAAAACTACAGGTCGGTTAGTTTAAGTTCGGTGGTGAGTAAATTATTGGAAACGCTGCTGAAAGAGAATATAGTGAGGTTTCTGGAGTCCAGCGGATTACAGGATCTGAGGCAGCATGGATTCACCAGAGGCAGGTCTTGTCAGACAAATCTGATTGATTTCTTTGACTGGGTGACCAGGGAGTTGGACCGAGGGAGAGCTCTAGATGTGGTGTATTTAGATTTCAGTAAAGCCTTTGACACTGTTCCTCACAGGCGACTTATAAACAAACTGAGCACCCTAGGGATGGATCCTAAAGTTACTGCTTGGGTAAGAAATTGGTTGGGTGGGAGGCGACAAAGCGTACAGGTAACTGGAGCTCACTCTGAGGAGAAGGATGTTATCAGTGGTGTGTCCCAGGGATCTGTCCTTGGTCCGATTCTTTTTAACATCTTTGTTAGTGATATAGCGGAAGGGCTTTCAGGTAAGGTTTGCCTCTTTGCGGATGATACCAAAATCTGCAATAGAGTAGACACCCAGGAAGGGGTAGATAACATGAGGAGGGATCTAGCTAAGCTTGAAGAATGGTCTAGAATTTGGCAGCTGGGATTTAATGTTAAAAAATGTAAGGTCATGCATTTGGGCTGCAGCAATCCAAGGGAGCAATATAGTATAGGGGTGAAGTACTTTTGTCCACTAAAGAAGAGCGGGACCTAGGCGTGGTTGTGTCTGATGATCTTAAAGTAGCTAAACAGGTAGAAAAGGCGACGGCAAAAGCTAGAAGGATGCTTGGGTGCATATGGAGAGGAATGGCTAGCAGAAAAAAGGAGGTGATAATGCCTCTGTATAAGTCTTTGGTGCGACCTCATTTGGAGTATAGTGTGCAATTCTGGAGACCGCACCTTCAAAAGGATGTGAACAGGATGGAGTCGGTGCAGAGGGTGGCTACTAAAATGATTAGTGGTCTTCATTATAAAGCATATGAGGACAGACTGAAGGATCTTAATATGTACACCTTAGAGGCAATGTTCCCTCTAATTTTCTGTAGGCTGTGTGCGCATAAAATATCAACTGTGTGCAGCTTTTGAAGGAAGGTTAAATTTTTGTGCGCCACGTAACGACACTTGGAGTTATATACTTTAAAATTTGACTACACGTCAGAATACAGTATGTACACCACATTGATTTTAATCAAATTAAATGAAAATAGGTGATTACTAAATGAAGCGGAAAATTTCTAGTAATTACAATCATAATGTTTAAATTTTAAGATGTCTGTGGTGTTTTTTATCAGAATCAGAGCTGTTATTTTTGTGCGCTCTGTTGTAAAGTATGTGCGCTCGCTCGGCGAGGTGTGTGCGCGCGCACACGCGCACAGCTTAGAGGGAACAGTGCTTAGAGGAAAGGCGGGATAGAGGTGATATGATTGAGATTTTTAAATACCTCCATGGCATAAATGTTCAGGGAGAGAGCCTCTTTCAATTGAAAGCAAGTTCTGCTACGAGGGGACATGGGATGAGGGTGAAGGGAGATAGATTCAGGAGTGATATGCGGAAATATTTCTTTACGGAAAGAGTAGTGGATCCGTGGAATAGTCTCCCAGTGGAGGTGGTAGAGATGAGGACAGTAACTGAATTCAAAAAAGCATGGGACAAACACAGAGGATCTCTAAAGGTAAAAAGGGGACTGTTGTAATTGTTATGGAAGGACAGACTAGATAGGCCATGTGGTCTTTTTCTTTCGTCATATTTCTATGTTTCTATGTCATCGTAAATTCCCCGGACATCTTGCCCTCACCAGATGTACAGAGCATTGACCTGAATAGGCCCTGTACATCCAGGATTGTGGGCCTGCCTCCACTCCACCCATGCTACGCTCTGTCACCTCCCCCTCCTCCCCTTGTCTGGAGCTCCCCGCACACAGGCCCTGTGTGTGAGGGTAGCTGTAGGTTCGGAATAGGCCTCCAGAGAATAGTGGCGGATGTACGTCCAAACCAGATGTACACCCTGCTATTCACAGTTTGTAATTTACCCCTTGGTGAATAAGGAGTTATTAGTTTTTGTCAGTACCAAAGAATTTGATGAATAGATGTGTTTTGAGCCTTTTGCGTAGCTCGGCTACAGTTTCGGCAGATCTTAAAGGTTCAGGGAGTGAGTTCCAGATGGTAGATGTGAACAGAGTGAAAGCTCCTTTTCACCTCTGTTGAATGCTCTTTGTCTTTAGTACTGGGATGGAGAGGAGGTTCTGGTTGTTGCATCTTCTTGATATGGTGTTTTGGGCTTTGTTTATTTGTGTTTGTAAGCTGAATGCTGATTTGTTTTGAAGGCATTTGAAAATAGTAATGACTGCTCTGTATTTTATGCTTAGTGGTATTGGTAGCCAGTGAAGGTTCTTTAATATGGGTGTCATGCGATCATATCTGGATGTACCGGTTATTATCCTGGTGGCTGTGTTCTGGACCATCTATAGGGTGTGTAGAACTTGCTTTGGGAGACCTTGGTAAAGGATATTATAATAGTCTAGGTGTGGTGTTATTATGGCTTGACAGACAGATCTGAAATCACTTGTATCCAGGAGTGGGCATGGGTTTTATAGTATCCTCAACTTTATATATCTAGGGGAATGGTAAGGAAACACATAGGAGATGAACAAGAGACTAAGGGGATCAGGATCCAAAAGCAGACTCAAAGAAGCGAGTTTTTAGCCTGGATTTGAACAGGGCCACAGATGGAGCCTGATGTACTGATTCGGTTAGCTTGTTCCAGGTCTAAGAAGCGGCAAGGTAGAAGGATCGAAGTCTAGATTTGTCAGTAAAAGAGACGGGCAGAGATAGAAGGGATCTGCCAGAAGAGCGGTGTTCCTGAGGAGGGGTGTAGGGAGGAGAAGAGAGGAAAGGTAGTGAGGAGCAGCCGAGTGAAGGTAGTTATTACTATGTTTTCTGCTACTGACCTGTAACAATAATATGATATAGTGTCATCACAGTGCGTATTAAAATAACACACCCTGGGCTATGTGGGTGAGAGGTAGGAAGGGAGGGATTTTAAGTGCTTCACGCCTGTAGACCTTGTCTGATCTGAAGGTAATTTTACATTTCTTATTTATAAAGGCCAGGCAAGGAATATAGACAATCTAGATTTTCCAAAGCTGACAGCCAAAAACTCTTGCCCTTAGCTTGTAAAACAGGAAGGCTATAGACAAATAGGAACTGGCAATACTGCTCTCTTTTGAAGAAAGAAAGAAAGAAAGAAATCTCCATGTATATAGCAAGTATATAGCCACCCAGAAAAACAAAATTCTGCCCATTGACTGAAATGGCCTAGAGTACAGAGGTCTCTAAGAGCCTCTCAAGGAGCGTCTCTAACCATGCTCTCACTAAAGAAAGTCACACAACGTGACAACCATCAGTAAGCCTACCGAGGAGCACTCCCACACTGAAGGGCTTCGCCGAGCGCAAGACTTCAAAATGCCCGGCTCTTCTCCCAAGCCTTTAGTGGGTAAGGCAACTCACCAGCCAGTCTCTTGCACCCTTACTGAGATCTACTAGACACACTGCGGCAAGACTAGCTTAGCGAATGCACTCCAAGATCAGCTGCATGCACGTTCTACGTCTACTCATGCAGCTCTTCCCCTTACGTTAGTCATCTACATTTATCTATCTTCAGATCCTCTGCTATGCCTTACCTTGTTGGTGTCTGTGTGTCACCTCTGCATGCCCCCTTTGCTATCTATTAAGATGTTTTCATATGTATTGTGCTGACATTGTGAGTGTTATGCCCTTTATTATAGGAACATTTTACTGTGTTATTTTAATATGTACTGTGATGATACTTTATCATATTATTGATAAACTTAAGTTGTTTATTTCTAATTTTTTCTCGCTGTGCAATGCTGAAATTTGATGTTTTATTCTGGTCTTAATATCACTACAATTGTAAATTGCCTATGTCCAGTTACATTTGCTGTCTACCAGCTAGGGTGAATTTCTTCAAAAAGGCAGTAAATAAATGTATTTTATTTAGTTAACTATTTTTTCTATACCACTATATCTATGAATGTAAGATTAAATAAATAAACAAACATCCCTAATAAAGATGTAGCACGTCTCACTAGGGAAAAGTGACACCACCTACTTTGGTCTACAGTCATCGGGCTTCTCAGCACTGATAGTAATTCCAGTAAATTATAGAATTACAGGGGTTCTGGTGATGTCACCCGCCAGGCGTGGACAGCTAGGGCTGAAGCTCCGCCAAAATGGGAAGAAACATAAAGCTTTCAATTGCTTCCAGGTGGGGTGAAAGTTCCCCGTTATGAGATTAAGATCAGGAAAGTATTGGGAGACAAATAATGGCCTCAACTTGCAAAAAAAGAGCGGAATTGAGGGATTATGCGGTCGCAAGTAGTCACACGGCATCTCAAGAGAAAGAGAAAACGGCGGTGAAAGATGCGATGGAGAGCTCAGCCGCGGGCGATCAAAGTAAGCGAGAGGAACTAGGCAAAACGGGGGCATTATTGCCGATATCGAAAGAAGAACTGCGATCCTGGTTTACAGAATTAAAAAGAGAAATAGCAGGATTTAAAGTAGAAGGGGAAGAGATGTTCTCACAGCATCGGACAGATATAAATGAAGTAGGCTCTCGAGTTACCGAAGCGGAGGGCTGCATAGAGGAATTGGAAAAGTAAGTGGACACTTTGCAGACAACAGTTAAGGACTGGGAGGCGGCGAAGGAGGTCCTAGTTTTAAAACTAGAAGATCTGGAAAATGGGACACGCCGCAATAACTTAAGGATAAAAGGTGTGCCAGAAAGTGACACTTATAAAGACTGTATGAGAACTGCAAAGGAGATCTGTGCAGCTGTACTAGCTGGAGAGGAGGGAGTGGAGCAGGAAGCAGTATTGGATAGAGCGCACAGGTCCCTGGGGCCAGGGGGAAAAGAACAGCCTGGGGATATCATTATATGTATACATGATTATACAGTTAAAGAACGAATAGCAGCCAAGATGAGGGCCCCTGGAAAGTTTGATTGGCAAGGAAATGAAATTCCAAATGAATGAAATACTCCCAATCTACTCCAGAAAGTGTAATATGTTGACTTCCTAAATTTACTTCAAGCAATCTTCCCATAAACAACAAGAGACTTTGATCAGTGGCACAAAGGTCTCAGAACTAGCGGGCCACCATTGGTTTATTTGAAACACCAAATGGTCTATTGCCCTATGTACATCAACGACTTTAGGAGGTTTTTTCAGCCACTAGTTTTTTGTAGAAATTTTGTCCAGAAAAGCTTGAATAATTTAGTGCTTATCAGTACATAAATGGCTGGTAGCTTCCAAAGTAAACTTAAATGCTGTTACTTAGCTTTTGAACAGCTTTCATAACGATCCAGAGGGAGCCCAGCCAATGAAATTCGTAATCCCGACGCCATCAAGCGCGCTGTGTATAAGCGTTTCACCCCGAGGTTTCTTCAGGGGAAATTCATTCGTAGAAGCACTAAAAACAAAATAAGTCTGTTTAAACCTAACTTTCTTTTCAACAATTAATATATCTAAAAAATGGAGAAATCATTTAAAAAAACAGCCATACCTTCAAGTGATTTTGAAAAGAAGAATCTTATGTACCCGCAGGCTTCAACTACTTCTGCTACTGAGTAAAACCTGCGCATGTGAGATGATTTAAATAGCAGCTGTCTCATTAAGCACCTGAAGAGATTTGTTCATCTAAAACACGCCTCCCATTCTATTTGCATGTTTAAACCTCCTGGAATGATGGTTTGTAATTGGTGTATCCAGCGTTGTTCTACGTATAACAATGCTCGTTCCCGTGTCCTGCCTAGTCGGGATGTTGGCACCTGTTCAATGCAAAAACATTTAAGATCCTCATATAAATGATGGAACTCAAGGCAATGATCGACTAAAGGTGCCTCTCATCTGTGGCATTTTAATTTGCTTTTATGTTCGTTCATACGGACCCAAAATGAAGTTGCCATATATGCAGACCATGCTGCAGTTACTTTACAAAGGCGAAGGAATTGGAGGGCCTACACTGCTAGGCTGCAGGAAGAGAACATTAGATATAAGTGGTGTCACCCTTACACCCACTCCCTAACCTTGAGGGTTAAGGAGGGATGGGCCTTGTGTAGTTGTGGGGGCCAAAATGAAAGTCGGGAACAAGAAATTTATATACAAGGATTTTATTTTCCCCGCTCCTTGGTGGTCAGGAACAGGTGAGAAGGTTAAGCAAACAGGAAATGTACAAAACAAAGGCTTTCAATGCTGTGCTTCAAATTATGCTTCTTTGAGGAAACACATTACCTCATGTGTCTTCTCCGTGCAGTATTCACAAAGTGCTTTGTAAGAAACAATATTGTTTTCCCTTGCAATTGGGATACAGTCCAGCTTATTTCACAGCTTCAATAAGCTTCCCTTTCAATTGCTTCAAAAACAGAATTTCTTTTCATATGCTTTTCTCCTATTCTGGGTTTAGCATAACCAGAATCAACTGCCAGGCATAAACATTCAAGCTTTGCATTAATCAGTTTTCTCAATTAGCCCAATTGAGCAGTCCATCGGCTGATTAATTTCAAGCATGGGCCGTGGATTCAAGGTGGGAATTCCTATTCCAGGATTACTCCCGGCCTGAATGTTAGCTTCTTCTGAAACAGCTCTTTTATTCAAGAATTGTCTAAATTCACTCAGGAGTTGCTCTGCCTGTCTCCTAGCAGGACTATTGGTTAAATCTGCTCCTGGCTTGGGCAGGTAGTTCCTTTAAACAAGCTCTGCCTTTAAGAAAAGCTTCAAAGGTGGGATCTCCAGTATCAAGATAGCCTAATCTCTCTGTAAACAATTTGGCTGGGTTTCTTTCGTCAGCTTGCTTGTTAAAAGCAGGAATTGCTGGCTGAGAAAAGCTTGGCTTACTTAGAGAGGTTTCAGGCTGTAACCTACGTCTTTCAGCTTGCCTAAAACTATCCTGTACTTTATAATCAGGCTTCACTCTTTCTGAGTGGTAAAACTTAGGAAAGGAATTAAAAGCAGCAGGTACCTTAGAATGAGACCGGTCAGAAAATGCCTTGCCAGCGTGCCTTTCTCTCCAAGGGTAAAAACTGTTTCTCCACAACGTGGGCTTTACTCCTGGTTCAGGATCAGTTTCCCTTCTGTTGCAGCTGGGCAGTGTTTCTGTAGCAGGGTCAAAGGGTTCTGCAATCAAGAGAGCTTCTTGCCTTCCCAATGCCTTTTGCCTTCTCTCTTGTGGATTCAAACCACCATTCCTTCTCAATCCGTTTGTAGTGCTCAGTTCTCCATTCCTTCTCATTAGCGTCTTGCTTATTCCACTCGTGCTCCTCATTCCCCAACTATCTGTGTCTTCACTCTCTCTGCTTAACAAGGGGCCCCTGCTCTGGGAAGCCCGCCTCCTACTAGGGCGTGCCCAATCCACAGCTCTGCTTCTCTCCTCGCCTGAGGTGAGCTGATTGGTTGCCTGTAAGTTGTGCTGAGAGTGGAAAACTCTGTCTTTTCTTGCAGTACCTGAACTAACCAGAGGGTCAGTATCAGTTTCCATGGCTTCTTCACTTGCCACTGCGTCACAGTGGTTGTATCCGATGAGCCTAGCATTTATGATGGATGGCATCACACGCAGAGCTGGGACAATAGAAGAGATAGCGAAAGCTATGACGGAGGTGGGACTTCAACAGGTCCCTGCGGTGGAGTAGAATGGACTATGACAGAAGTAAGATCAAAGGAAAACCTGGCAGCGATCAGAGCAAAAGGAAAGAAGAAATTTAAGGACTGGACTTCACAAACCCCTAAGAGGGTGAAAAGATATCTAATTGCTGCAGCAATAATGAAAAAGTGTGCGGTAATATGGAATAAGGTGGGCAATTCTAGAATAGAAATAAGTGGCGCATTATGGGAAGCGGAGTATGTGGGGGGTATGAATGAATAGATATCAGCATGAGGGGGAGAGAAAGAGAGAATGTATGCGATATTTTGATTGGGTTGAGGGGGAACAGCAAGGGGGGAAAGAAAGGAAATAAAGGAAGCATAAGGGAATAAATAGAGGGCAAGGCGGGTTGAAATCACACTAGATGGAATAGAGAAGTAAGGAGGGTAAAGGTGGGGAGATGGGGGGAGGGAGATGGAAGTAAGGGACAACACGGAGGGGGAAAGAAAACTTATGGGGTGTGGTGGGATCTGGAGGGACTATATAGGCAGAATAGCTATTATCCAGCAAATGGGCCGGGAGTTAAAAATATTAACATATAATGTCAATGGCCTCAATACGTCACAAAAAAGGAGAGAGTTGGTGTGGGAAGGAACCCAGATCAAGTCTGATGTGCTTTTCATCCAAGAAATACATTTAAAGATATCTCAAGGGGGAGGCCCATGTCAGGGTATTTATGATAAGGTTGCGTTAGCAGCAAACAACCTTAACCCAAAAAAAGGAGGAGTGGGGATTTTGTTTGCAAAAGAGTTGTTGGTGGAAACAAAAGAAATAATAAGGGATCAGGAGGGTAGATATGTCATTTGGGTAGGGTCCTTGGAAGGAAAAGAGGTCACTATCTGCAGCATCTATGCTCCCAATAGTGCACGGGGAAGTTTTTACGATAAACTACTATCACAGATTGATGAACATCAGAAGGGAGCATTAATTATAGGGGGGGGGGGATTTTAATGTTACGATAAATCCCTAAGTAGATACTTTTGGGGGGGAGGAAGGGGAAACAAATAGCATGACGAAAACTAAGGAAAATGATGGCTAGCCTTGGAGTGGTAGATACTTGGAGGCACATTCATGGAAACAAGCGAGAATATACCTTCTATTCTCATCCACATCAAACATACAACAGAATTGATATGATATGGGTTGAGAATACATGGATAGATAGGGTGGGAGAGGCTGAAATAGGGACTATGACGTGGTCCGATCACGCTCTGGTTTGGGTAAATATAGGTATTCACAGAGAGCGGAGCGGAATACGTTTTTGGCATTTAAATGAAACATTGCCAGATGACCCAAGGGAGGTACACCACCTAAAGGCGATTATTATGGAGTACTTTGTTAACAATGGGAATAAAGAAGTATCCCGAGAAGTGGTGTGGGATGGGATGAAGGCAGTGGTAAGGGGGCACTTAATTGCAATAACAAAAAAGAAGAGACAGGCTGAACAAGAAGAGGAGTGCTTGCACTCCTAAATAAAGAGATTGGTGAAGGAGCATTAGTTAAAAGGGGGAAACCAAATACTAGGACAAATTGAGCAGGCACAAAGAGAGTTGGAGAAATTGAAAACTGAAGAGTGGGCTTTTCAAATGAAAAAACTTCAACAGACATATTTTGCAGGGGGAAATAAAACAGGCCAATATCTGGCTAGACAGCTTAAGGTCAGAAGGGTACAGCAACAGTTAATAAGGTTGAAGAATGAACAAGGGGATGGGAATATGGGACAGCTAATATTCAGAATATATTTTACAAGTATTATGAGAAGATCTACCAATCCAAGCAAATGGGAACAGTGGCAGAGATGAACGAATATTTGGCAGAAATTAGCTTAGCCGGACTTGATGGGCGTGAACAAGGATGGTTGGACCGAGCAACTGAGGGAGAAGAAATACTTGAAGGTATAAAATCACTTAAATAAGGGAAAGCTTTAGGGCTGGATGGCCTAACGGCAAAATTTTATAAAACATTCCAAAACAAACTAAAGGAGTTAATAGCACTGTTGAATGGGGTTACACAGGGAGAAGGATTACCAAAGTCTATGGCAGGAGCAGGGGTAAGTGTCTTATCCAAAGCGGGGAAAGATAAAGGGGAATGTGCATCATACTGATAAATTTAGATGCCAAGATACTAGCAAAGATATTGGCGACCAGACTTCAAAATTTCCTTCCAAAGTTAATACGGAATGATCAAATGGGGTTTATCCCAGGAAGGCAAGTGAGTGATAATATTCACAAGCTGTTGAATGTTATATGGGTAGCACAGAGGGACCAGATAGCATCGATTGTGATGGCAGTAGATGCTGAAAAAACGTTCGATAGAGTTGAGAGGAATTTTATGTTTGAAATGTTACAGGTAATGGGGATTGAGCCCAGCTTTCAACAATGGATTCAAGTGCTATATTTGAACCCGACAGCCCGAATTAGAGTAAATGGGACTTATTCTAGGGAAGTTTCCGCTGGGCAGAGGCACTAGGCAGGAATGCCCTCTCTCGCTCTTACTATTTGCTATAGTGATTGAGCCATTGGCTTAAAGGATTCGGAACCAGATGGCAATCAATGGGATACGGGTGGGGGAAGAAGAGTACAAGATATTCCTGTTCGCAGACGATATCATATATATGTTGAGTAATCCTACAGTATCGCTCTTGACACTATTAAAAGAAATACATAGATATAGCTTCACGGGAGGATATAAACTGAATATGGGAAAAACAAAAATTTTGAAGATCAATTTAGATGAGGAAATAGAAATTAAATTAAGAGCCGAGTACCCTTTTAAATGGGCAAAAAGGCAGATAAAATATTTGGGAGTGCAAAGATCTAAGTCGACTAAATTATGACCCATTAGTGACTAAGATACTAAATGATTTGTTGAGATGGGATAAACCCATTTTTTTCCTGGATGGGTCATATTGCTATTATAAAAATGAATTTACTTCCTAGGTTATTATTTAGGTTTTTGTCTTTGCCAATAAAAATACCGGTGGAGCAAATAAGATTACTTCAACAATGGATCTTCTCCTTTATTTGGAGAAGACACACCCCACGAATAAATAAGAGAGTAATATATCAGGGGAGAGGGGAAGGAGGACTGGGAGTACCAGAGATAGTACGATACTATAAAGCAGCACAGTTAAGGGCATTTGAATACTGGCAGAAGGGCCCTGAACTTAGACAATGGGTGAAAATCGAACAAGAGGTGGCGGGCAATGAGCACCTTATGGATAACTTACGGTTAAGTGGGGGCAAGGGGCCAGACAGTGCTGGGAAGGGTGAAGGGAAGAACCCCTCTGATTAAAAATTTGGCACTGAGAAAGAAATAGATTGGTGGGGGAGGAGATGGCCCTATGCTTGCAGAGAATAAAAAATTGTCAAGGCTTTAAAGAAGGAGGACAATCTTTAATTTTTCATAGGTGGGAAAGGTTAGGATTGTAGTATGTCAGGCAATTATATAACAGGGCAGGCAGGATGTATACCTTTGAGTAACTCAAAGAAAAATTCTCCTTGGAGAACAGGGATTGGTATGGTTATCATCAGATTAACCATTTCCTGCATCAGAAAATTAGAGGAACATTGGTGAATAGAGAGAGAACCCCATTTGAAAAACTCTTAAACCAGGACACCCGAATGTAAGGCCTGGTGACCCAGATATATAAAGGACTGGGCCTTGAGAGCTATAAAAAGGGGTAACAAATTGCATGGGAAAAAGAACTAGGAGGGCAATGGGACTATATACATGAGATGGAACAATATACATGAGGAGGCCTGGGTGGCTACGGGGTCGGCATGCATATAGGAACATTGCTATAAGATGTTATATCAAACCTATCTGACACCGAAAAGGATAGCGGAAATGGATAAGACTAAGAGTCCACACTGTTGGAAAGGGTGTAGAGAAGTGGGTACCTACAGGCATGTCTGGTGGCAATGTCCCAAAATTCAGGAAATTTGGCAATGGATGAAAGTAGAGGCCCAGGCAATGTTAGAATGGAAGGGGGTAGTAGGCCCAGAACAGGTGCTGTTGAATGAATGGGGAACAAGTAGGACTGATTTCAGGTATATGCCTAAGTCTTGGCAATAGGGATGAGGATGGAAATAGCCTGTAATTGAAAAGCAAACAAGGGACCTGACAGAAGCCAAGTGCTGAAGCATCTGGATTATGTGTACCAGATGACTGAATTAACTGCCCGGATGAACCAGCGATTGAGTGAGTTTCATCTTAGGTGGGCCCCATATATCTGCTGGAAAAGAAGAAATGAGGCAAAAGGGGGGGGTCAAAGTAGTGGAAAACAACAGACAAGAATAAATATTGAGGTCAAACAGATGCAGATGAGAGCAAAATGACAAGAAGAAGCAAATATTAGGGAACGAAAAGTAGACTTAAATAACCAGGAGGGGAATGAAGAACAATAAACTGGCATGTCCCTCGGGATTGCATCACACCACAACATAAGGGGAGTGGGGGGGGGGGGAATAAAGAAGCTGAAAGAGATGAAGGAATAAAGAGGTAGGATATAATGAGAACATAAAAAATATATAAAAGAAAAGTGAGGTAGCGGAGAGAATACATAGCATCTAGGTGTAGACTCCAAGTTGAAGTGCTATTGCTTTTGTAGTTTCAGAGATAAGATATATCGTAAAATGTATAAGGTAGAAGGTGGAATGTGGAATGAAGGTTGGTAAGCAACAAGGTGAAGTAGGCTCTAATATTTGAAGGGCCACAGTGTGGTCAGAGGGGTTGGTGGGGTACTGGAAGGTGTTTATTGTAGTGAAGAAGAATGCTGCTATATATGTATAAAGAGATGATGAATAAAAAAGTTATAAATAAAAACAAAATGGGCAAATAATAAGGCTCAGCCAGAGAATAAAAGCACAGCTAAAGACATTGATCCCCTAGGACCTTCCTTATATACCACTATATAAGTTGTACCATGATAGAAGTTGTAACCAGTTCAATTAAGTATCTCTTTGTGTACATGTATGATCTTTTCTCTTTTGTAAAAGTATTCCTTGTAAAAGTTTGGTTTGATAATAAAAATATTTTATTCATTTATTTATTTTATTTATTTATTTAGCAGTATTTTTATCCCGCTTTTCACCGGGTCAAAGCGGTGTAACAAATAAGGGGGGGGGGGTTAATCGGTTATAGGGTAGGGCCATCACCGGGGGGACAACATTGATGAGTTTGACAGAGGATGGACATAGACATGGACAAGGGGACACAGATTTTTGAACATGAGTTCTTGAGGGTGAGGTTTAGGGGGCGTGGGGTGGTTATTTTTGGGAGGGTGTTCCAGTTCTGAGATGTTCTTGGAAGAAGATGGTTTTTAGCTGCTTTTTGAAGGAGAAGAGATCGCCATTGTTCCTGATGTCTTTCGGTAGCGAGTTCCAGAGGGAAGGAGCATAGAGTTCGAAGGCCCTGTTGCAGGTCAGTTGCGTGCATTTGGTTCTTTTGTGAGGGATGGTGATGGAGTTGCTGGAGGTCTGTCTGGTTGTCTTGCTGTGGGCTGGTCGGGGTAGTAAGGTATGGAGCTGGGTGTTCCGTGTTTGGTGAATGGTTTTGTGGGTGAGTAGAATAGCTTTGTATTTAATTCTTGCTTCAAGGGGGAGTATGTGAAGGTCCCTCAGAATTGGGGTGATGTGGTCCCGTTTCTTCAAATACAAAAAATAAATTATAGAATGATATAAACATAGACTAAAGCTTTGGCACAACTATCACCCTCTCAGCATTAATTTTCTTGGGGAAAAAGTCATCAACAATGCTGAGGAATGTATTCTGAGCAATCAGCTTGGGGTAAAAGTGAATGTTTTCTTTGCAAATTTCCCCCTACACAGAAAAATTGGTAACAGCCAACAGTGTTACAGAGTATAATCCATAATCACCATTATTTTGTGTCCCAAAAATATATCTGAAGCGTTAAAATGCTAAAACTCCATCAATGGAAGTGTTATTGACTAGTTATGATCCTAGCTTTAAGAAGTCAAAATCAATGGAAATTATTTCTAATATGGATGCAAGAAAGAAAAATAAATATTAAACCGAAGCCTTAATGAGAAGATCTGTACAACCTGCTTTATCTAAGAAAATGTATTAAAATAATTTAGGGCATTGTTTGCTAGACCTGGGCATATCTAACCAGTCTGGTTTTCTATGTATCTGCAATTAGATGCTTGAAATAGGTTTGTAGACATTGGTGATCCATGCAAATATAGCTCATGCATGTTCATTGTGTGTTTCTCCAGAAAACCAGACTGACTAGGCATGCCTCTAGAACTAGGCTGGGATAAAAAACATTTTGAACCACAGTCTTCTAGCTTCAGCCAGGACTCGCTTTGTGCGCTTTGCCATGCCCTGCCCTGGTTGTCAGCTGCTCACGCTTCAGACTATTGGACTGACAGAGGGAGGGAGCAAGGCTACTGATGACATCACTTTTGGCCCAAGGGATGACTTCTTTCAACCCTTGGACAAGCAGGCTTTGCCTATTGGTGATGCCTAAGGGTTATACACAAGGGGGTTGCCCCTTAGTGAACACTTAACAGAGTGTGGTATTTTGATCTGTAATAACAAGCAATAATTAGGATATATTGGTTTTATGACTATTTTGTTTATTACTGAACTTGTTTTTGTATTTAAATTGTGGCACCATAGGTTGCACCATTGAGGTGGTGATCAGAAGAAGGCTTAATAGGAATAGGACACAATGGTAGCATGGAGAGGCAGAGAAAAATTTGCTGGAACCCCCATATCTTAGAAAGCCCTCGATTAAGGAAGACATTTTTCATACTGAGCCATTTGCCTTCCCATGAAATCAGCAAGCCACTATGTTAGTGCAAGGATCCACAAGTTTATGACTTATTTTTGTGTAGAAAAATGGGTCAATAAACAAGTTGTAGTGATATCTTTTTACTGGACTTACTTAATATATCTGTGACAAGTTTTCACCAGTTATCCCCTCTTCATCTGGTTAGTGAAGAAACAACGTTGTTATTTTGAGTTTTTGAACGACACATCTGGGTCTTAGGCAGTCTGCATTTCCCATTACAACCCAGCTAAAGGAGTGGCTGCGGTAGGGGAAGAGGGAGGTAATGAGGCAATAATACCTTACAGTTGGAGGGCCCTATATGTGATAATAGATGAGAAAACCAACGTCTCTATTGAGTCCTTTTATATTAGGAATAACTACTCAGGAAAATGATCTGAAAGCCATCATGGACAATACAAAAAGCAAACAGAAAGTTAGGAATTATTAGGAAAGGAATAGAGAACAAAAGAATATCATTTTGCCTCTGTATCGCTCCACGATGTGACTGTACCTTGAGTATGTGTGCAACTCTGGTCACTGCATCTCAAAAAAGCAAGAGAGGAATTAGAAAAGATACAGAGGAGGACAATCAAAGCGATAAATGGGATGGAATGACTCTCCTATGAGGAAAGGCTAAATTGGTTAGGGCTGCAGCTTACAGAAGAGGCGGATGAGGGGAGATGATATAGAGGTTGATGAAATCCAGAGTGAAGTGGAACAGGTAAAAGTGAATCGATTGTTTGCTCTTCCAAAAAGTACAAAGACTAGGGGACATGCTAAGAAGTTAGAAAGTAGTAAATTTTAAAACAAATCAGAGAAAATATTTTTTTCTCTACCCATAGTTGAGAAAAAACTAACTCCATAGCCCTCTGGAATAACCTGCCCAACTTTCTAAGAGAAATTAAAGACTTAACACAGTTCAGAAAACACCTCAAGACATTCCTATTTACAGACTACTACCAGTGTGAGCAACCCGCCATAGACCACATAAACATTCAAGATCAAATATCCCACTGAACTCCAACGCATGATCTTACACTGTCATTTTACCCTTTCATGCTGTACACAGTTCTAGTTAAATGTTCCTTGTACATAGTTTAAAATGTCTTTTGTACATAGTTCCAACAACCTTGTTACTTGTAACCGTTCTCTGTGAACTGCCTTGAGCAGTAATTCAAACCGTTCCATGTAAACCGCCTTGATGATCTAGATCAGTGGTTCTCAACCTTTTTTGTACCGTGACCCCTTTTACCGTTGGTCAACTTGTGGTGACCCCCAATGATAAAATCAAATGCGTCTCTCTTCCTTTACCGTTAACGCATTGTCGCTGTAATCATTTGTTGAATTATTAATATATTATAGGCCTTTGCAATATGTTTTTATTTATAAAATACTTATTTAAATAATCAAAACAACAAGTAACAATATTTGATTTCAAAATTATGATGATTTTGTAGTCAAATCACTAATATGAAATAAAATTATTTTTTCTACCTTTGTTGTCTGACCAATTTATTCTCTGATCATGCTGGTCCCGATCTGAGGCTTCTGCTTTCCTGTCTTCTCTTAGCTCTCTTTCTGTGGTCTATGGTCCATCTGCCAGTTATTATCTCTATTGTTTTCTTCACTTCTTTCCATCAGCCTATTTCCAGTCCCAGTAACCCTCCCCAGTATCAGCCCCTTTCCAGTCCTCACTCCCAGTACCTTCCAATGTCAACTTGCATTCCCATGACTGCCACTGGTGTCCATTCCCTTCCAGTCCCCCTCCTTCCCCACTGATCAGTCCCTTCTAGTACAAATACCATGGCAGCCCCTCTCAGATCCACTCCCTTTCAGTTCCATGCTCCCATCCCCTTGTATCAGCCCACTTGTAGCCTTAGCCCCCAGTTTTCTTCCAGGGTCAGCAGCTCTATCCTCCCCTCCCCACAATCAGCCCATTCCCAGTCAAAGCCCCCTAATCAGCTCACTTCTAGTGCTAATCCCCCTCAACCCCATTACCAGTCCTACCCCCCCCCCTAATCAGCCCAATACCAGTCCTACCCCCCATCAGCTCATTTCCAGTGCTAGTCCCCCCCTCAACCCCATTACCAGTGCTAGGCTCCCCAAAATCAGCCCATTTCCAGTCCTAACCTCACTGATCAGCTCATTTCCAATGCTAGACCCCCATCAGTCCATTACCAGTCCTACCCCCCCTTGATAAGTCCATTCCCAGTCCTAGCCTTCCCTAATCAACCCATTACCATTCGTAGCCCCCCCATCTGCCCATTACCAGTGCTAGCACCCCCATCAGCCCATTATAATCCTAACCCGCACTGTCTCTCGCCTCTGTCCAGCATTTATCCCGTCTGTCCAGTATGTCCCCATGTCTCTCCCCTTTGTCCATGCCAGCCTACTCCCTCCATGTCAGCCCCCCTCCCTCCATCCATCCATCCATATCAGCCCCCTCCCTCCCTCCCTCCATGTCAGCCCCCATCCTTCCATCCGTCCATGTCAGCCCCCCTCCCTCCATCCATCCCTCCATGTCAGCCCCCCTCCCTCCATCCCTCCCTCCATGTCAGCCCCATCCTTCCATCCGTCCATGTCAGCCCCCTCCCTCCATCCCTCCCTCCATGTCAGCCCCCCCCTCCATCCATCCCTCCATGTCAGCCCCCATCCTTCCATCCGTCCATGTCAGCCCCCCTCCCTCCATCCATCCCGCCATGTCAGCCCCCATCCTTCCATGCGTCCATGTCAGCCCCCCTCCCTCCCTCCCTCCATCCATCCATCCATATCAGCCCCCATCCCTCCCTCCCTCCCTCCATCCATCCATATCAGCCCCCATCCCTCCCTCCCTCCCTCCCTCCCTCCATCCATATCAGCACCCATCCCTCCTTCATTCCCTGTAAGCCCCCTCCCTCGCTTCCTCGATCCTTCTCAGCCCCCTTCCCTCCCTCCCTCCCTCCCGGTCAGCTCCATCCCTCCCTGTCAGCCCCCATCCTTCCATCTGTCCATGTCAGCCCCCTCCCTCCTCCATCCATCCATCCATATCAGCCCCCTCCCTCCCTCCCTCCCTCCATGTCAGCCCCATCCTTCCATCTGTCCATGTCAGCCCCCCTCCCTCCCTCCTCCCTCCCTCCATGTCAGCCCCATCCTTCCATCTGTCCATGTCAGCCCCCCTCCCTCCCTCCCTCCCTCCCTCCCTCCCTCCCTCCATGTCAGCCCCATCCTTCCATCTGTCCATGTCAGCCCCCCTCCCTCCATCCATATCAGCCCCCTCCCTCCATGTCAGCCCCCATCCTTCCATCTGTCCATGTCAGCCCCCTCCCTCCCTCCATCCATCCATATCAGCCCCCCTCCCTCCATGTCAGCCCCCATCCTTCCATCTGTCCATGTCAGCCCCCCTCCCTCCCTCCCTCCCTCCATGTCAGCCCCATCCTTCCATCTGTCCATGTCAGCCCCCTCCCTCCCTCCATGTCAGCCCCATCCTTCCATCTGTCCATGTCAGCCCCCTCCCTCCATCCATATCAGCCCCCTCCCTCCATGTCAGCCCCCATCCTTCCATCTGTCCATGTCAGCCCCCTCCCTCCCTCCCTCCCTCCCTCCATCTGTCCATGTCAGCCCCCTCCCTCCATCCATCCATATCAGCCCCCTCCCTCCATGTCAGCCCCATCCGTCCATCTGTCCATGTCAGCCCCCCTCCCTCCCGGTCAGCCCCCCGCAGTCGCGGTCAGCCGTGGTGGTGGTTGTGTGCCGCCCGTCTAAGGCAGCCGCGGCTCTCTGCCTCTTAGGGAACCGCGGCTGTACCTGTAAAATCATTGCGGAGCCCTTCCTGTCTCGATGGGCTCCATGCAGCATTGTCCCGCCTCCAAAGGAAGTTGTTTACCACTTCCTTTGGAGGCGGGACAATGCTGCACGGAGCCCGTCGAGACAGGAAGGGCTCCACAACGATTTTACAAGTACAGCCGCGGTTCCCTAAGAGGCAGGGAGCCGCGGCTGCAGAAGAAGGCGGTGAGTTTGCCGGAGTTTGCTGCTGCCGCCGAGAAGCAGACTCGGCAGCAACTTGTGCACATCTTAATTTTTTTTTTAAAACTTGGTGGAGGCTAAGCGACCCCCGCTAAATCCTGTGGCGACCCCCGTTGGGGTCGCGACCCACAGGTTGAGAACCGCTGATCTAGATAAAGCAGTATATAAAATAACTAAATAAATAAAAATAGTTAAACTTTGGAATTTGTTAGAGGATGGAGAAGTTAATATAGCTGGATTTAAAAAAAGGTCTGGCTACTTTTTGGATATCCCAGATACATGTGACCTGGATTGGCTACTGTTGGAGAAAGGATACTGGGCTTGATAGACTTTTGGTCTGACTCAACAAATATAATATCACACAGGTAACCAGTGAAGCCCAGTTAAAGCTGGTTGTAACATGATCTGTAGTATGGAGGTTTTTAATCAATTTTGCAGCCGTATTCTGCACCAATTGCAGAAGAATCTCCGTCTGCTGAAGTCTTACAAGAAATGTCTTTTTCATGTGGGTATCTCTGGGGTTCTGTGATATGTGTTGTCATAACTTGCATCATGGTATCTTTCAGGCTTTTGTGCCTTTTTCTTCTATTTGGTTTTCTATTTGGAATTTACTCCTTATACATTTTTGTTTCAGGTTAGGTGATTATTTGAAGGCTAAAACTGGGGGTACAGGGAATATTTCTTTCAGTAATTCATCCTCTAGTAGTAGGATTAAAGATTGGTATCAGGCATCACCAATTTACATGTAGCAGTCAAGATTAATCAAAGGAGATGCATTAATTCCTGCCACTTGCGGTTTGTCATATTTGGTAGATTCTATACAGTATCTTTTTCATTTCAGTGTTTTTCTCTTATCTATCAAACCAGCCAGTATGTACACAACGCAGAGGAAACTGGCAAGATAAATGTGTATTGAGAATGGCCATACAGGACAGAACTAGCAAGGCAATATTTTAAAGCAGCTACAGCAAAATCTTAGCCAACTCTCATGCCCATTAAATCAATTACTGGATCATCCATTCATCTGCTGCAAAAATAATTATTAAAACTCTGGAACTGGTTACATGCTACAGAACAAGATCATCTTGTTCGGGATTGATATGGGAAGATAGCAAGACTGATGATGGAATGCATATAGGGCCATGTTAGCACGCAGTGAGCTCACAAAATTCACCTGGGAAGTGGTGTAGACCCGGGCTGTTTGAACCATGCCTGGCATGTTCCCCTGCAGTTTTATAGGGTGATACACCTGACCGTGCTAACCGGCTAGCACATCTAATATGGGTAACTAATCACTAGCCATTGAGGAGGTCGTAAGTGCATCCACGGTAATGGCAGTATTCATGGTTAGCGTGCACCAATGACCGCCACACTGACTTTGATGTGCTGTCAATGCCCATAGTCCACCCCAACCCACCCACTATACTACTACTACTAATCATTTGTATAGTGCTACAAGGCATATGCAGCACTGCACAGAATCATGTAAGAGATAGTCCCTGCTCATAAGAGCTCACAGTCTAGTCAAGACAGACAACATAACAACTGAGTACAATGATATATCTAGGGGAATGGTAAGGAAACACATAGGAGGTGAACAAGAGACTAGAGCAATCAGGATCCAAAAGCAGTCTCAAAGAAGTGAGGTTTTAGCCTGGATTTGAACAGGGCCACAGATGGAGTCTGACGTACTGACTCAGGTAGTTTGTTCCAGGCACAAGGAGCAGCAAGGTAGAAAGATCAAAGTCTGGAGTTGGCAGTGGAAGCGAAGAGCACAGATAGAAGGGATCTGCCAGAAGAGCGGCATTCCTGAGGAGGGGTATAGGGAGAGATAAGAGAGGAGCAGTTGAATGAAGGCACTTATAGCTCAGGAGAAGTTTGAACTGGATGTGGAAATGGATAGGAAGACAATGAAGTGATTTGAGAAGATGGGTAACATGAGCATAGCGACACTGGCAGACGATTAGCCGTGCAGATGAGTTTTGAATACACTGAAGTGGGGAGAGATGATTCAGAGGAAGGCCAGAGAAGAGGAGGTTCAAATAGTCTAGATGGAAGATGGTTAGAGAATGGAAAAGGGTCATAGTAGTGTGTTCAGAAAGGAAGGGGCGAATTTTGCCAATAGAAACATAGAAACATAGAAACATGATGACAGAAAAAGACCACATGGCCTATCTAGTCTGTCCTTCCATATCAACAACTACAACAGTCCACTTTTTTCCTTTAGAGATCCTCTGTGTTGGTCCCATGCTTTTTTGAATTCAGTTACTGTCCTCATCTCTACCACCTCCACTGGAAGACTATTCCATGGATCCACTACTCTTTCCGTAAAGAAATATTTCCACATATCACTCCTGAATCTATCTCCCTTCACCCTCATCCCATGTCCCCTCGTAGCAGAACTTGCTTTCAATTGAAAGAGGCTCTCTCCCTGAACATTTATGCAACGGAGGTATTTAAACATTTCAATCATATCACCTCTATCCCGCCTTTCCTCTAAGGTGTACATATTAAGATCCTTCAGTCTGTCCTCATATGCTTTATAATGAAGCCCACTAATCATTTTAGTAGCCACCCTCTGCACCGACTCCATCCTGTTCACATCCTTTTGAAGGTGCGGACTCCAGAATTGCACACCATACTCCAAATGAGGTCGCACCAAAGACTTATACAGAGGCATTATCACCTCCTTTTTTCTGCTAGCCATTCCTCTCCGTATGCACCCAAGCACCCTTCTAGCTTTTGCCGTCACCTTTTCTACCTGTTTAGCTACTTTAAGATCATCAGACACAACCACGCCTAGGTCCCGCTCTTCTTTAGTGGACAAAAGTACTTCACCTCCTATACTGTATTGCTCCTTTGGATTGCTGCAGCCCAAATGCATGACCTTACATTTTTTAACATTAAATCCCAGCTGCCAAATTCTAGACCATTCTTCAAGCTTAGCTAGATCCCTCCTCATGTTATCTACACCTTCCTGGGTGTCTACTCTATTGCAGATTTTGGTATCATCTGCAAAGAGGCAAACCTTACCCGACAGCCCTTCCGCTATATCACTAACAAAGATGTTAAAAAGAATCAGACCAAGGACAGATCCCTGGGGCACACCATTGGTAACATCCTTCTCCTCAGAGTGAGCTCCATTTACTTGTACTCTTTGTCGCCTCCCACCCAACCAATTTCTAACCCAAGCAGTAACTTTAGGGTCCATCCCTAGGGTGCTCAGTTTGTTTATAAGTCGCCTGTGAGGAACAGTGTCAAAGGCTTTACTGAAATCTAAATACACCACATCTAGAGCTCTCCCTCGGTCCAACTCCCTGGTCACCCAGTCAAAGAAATCAATCAGATTTGTCTGACAAGACCTGCCTCTGGTGAATCCATGCTGCCTCGGATCCTGTAATCCGCTGGACTCCAGAAACCTCACTATTTTCTCTTTCAGCAGCGTTTCCAATAATTTACTCACCACCGAAGTTAAACTAACCGACCTGTAGTTTTCAACCACATCCTTACTTCCACTTTTGTGTAAAGGCACCACATGAGCCTCTCTCCAGTCCTTTGGCACCACTCCCGACTCCAACGAGGCATTGAAAAGGTCAGTCAGTGGAGTTGCTAGAACGTCCCCAAGTTCCCTCAGTATTCTAGGGTGTATCCCATCCGGTCCCATCGCTTTGTCTACTTTAAGTTGAGCTAGTTTCTCACGAACACAGTCTTCTGAAATTTGTTCAAGATGTCCCTCGCTTCTGTTCCTATTTGTGGGTGTTTTCTGAGGTCCTGCTCCTGGTTCTTCATCTGTGAACACAGAACAAAAATATTTGTTAAGCAATTCCGCTTTATCCTTATCAGCTTCTACATATTCCCCCCCTGCACCCTTGAGTCTGACAATACCACTTTTGCCCTTCCTCTTCTCACTAATATATCTGAAAAATGTCTTATCCCCCCATTTTATTGCATTGGCTATTTCCTCCTCCTTTTGAATCTTTGCCTTCTTGACTACTTTGCTAGCTTCTCTAAGTTTTTCCAAATACAGATGCCTGTCTTCCTCTCTCTGTGATCTCTTGTATTTCATGAAGGCCTCCCTCTTTTTCTTCACTTTTTCAGCTACTTCCTTCGAAAACCATAGCGGTCTCCTTTTCCTTTTGCCTTTATTTACCATTTTAACAAAAAGGTTGGTTGCCCTTAAAATACCCCCTTTCAGTTTTGCCCACTGTTTTTCTACATCCCCCAGCTGTTCCCATCCCACTAACGACTCCCTGAGGTATTGGCCCATCTTCGCAAAGTTAGTCTTCCTAAAGTCTAAGATCCTCACCTTGGAATGGATTCTAACAGCCCTAGTCCTAATACTGAACCACACCATCTGGTGATCACTGGATGCAAAATGATCTCCCACTACAACATCAGAAACACTTTCACCATTGGTAAGCACCAAGTCCAGTATGGCCCCTTCACGTGTGGGGTCTGTTACCAATTGCCTGAATAGTTCTCCCTGTAGAGAATCCAGGATCTCCTTACTTCTAGATGATACTGCAGCAGGAATGTTATAGAGAAAGAAGTGCAGGTTTTAGCTATTTGTTGAAGGTGTGTGGTGAAGGTAAGGGGGAGTCAAAGGTAACCCCAAGGTTGCGAGCCAAGAAAATGGGGAGAAGTAGAGTGTTATCCACAGAAATAGAGAAAGGAGGGAGGTGGGCTTAGGGGGAGAGATAGGCAGTTCAGTTTTGGCTTTGTTCAATTTTAGATAGCAGTGAGACATCTAGGCACTAATGTTAGATGAGCAGGCAGAGATCCAGGCCTGAAATCTCATAGATTTCAGATGCAGAAAAGTAGATGCAGAGAAGTAGATGTCAATGGCATAGAGATGGTACTAAAAACCATGGGAGGAGATGAGTGTGCACCAAGGGTCTGAGTGTAGAGAGAAAAACTAAAAGCGCATACCAAAGAATGCGACTCATCAGGAGACTCAAGCCCCTCCTCGATCCAGAGCACTTTCGCACCGTCTGCCAGGCTCTAATAACCCCTCTACTAGACTTCTGCAATCCAATATACACCGGGCTTCCAAAGCAAACCCTCAGACCACTACAGCTGGCCCAAAACACAGCTGCCCGCATTATAGCCGGTACTACAAAACACGATCACATCACGCCCATACTGAAAGATCTTCACTGGCTCCCAATCATCTCATGCATCAAATACAAGACTATCATAAACATATTCAAGATCAGACAACACTCTTCTGCCATAATCCTACACACATTCATACAACCCGACACAAGCGCAAGGCCAAGAAGAAGAAGCACCTCCAACCGGGTTAACACCCCAAATGACTTCATCAAGACCCGCAAAGACACCGCACAACGAGCAATCTCCCTGGCTGCCCCATCCATCTGGAACTCCCTCCCAGATGATCTGAGACTAAACACAGAAATAAAGGACTTCCGAAAACAACTGAAGACAACCCTTTTCCTCGAATACTATGGACATACCCCCTGAACCAACATCCAATTCAGATCATCTGCCTCCCCCTCCACCCCGAGACTGTACATAAGACTGTATAATAGCTCATGTTGTATTATAGGGCACTATGTATTTAATCCAACCCTAATCACTTCCACGCCAACACACACACGCCACATTCTACACTGCATGAAAACACTTGCCCCCTTGATTGTTTGCTGTGTAAACCGCTTTGATTGAATGATAAGGCAGTATATAAATACCATTCATTAAATAAATAAATAAATAAATAAAATGAGAGGTCCCAAGACAGAGCCATGGGGTACACAGATTGAAAGCAGGAGAGCAGTAGAGGATGATCCACCAAAGCATACACTAAAATGAAGTGGGATAGATAGGAAGAAAATCAGGACAGTATAGAACCCCTAAATCCAAGTGAGGACAGGGTAACAAGGAGAAGGTGGTGATCAACAGTGTCAAAAGCAGCAGAAAGGTCAAGAGGGATGAAGGTCAGGTAAAGGTCCTTGGATTTGGCAAGGAACAAGTCATAGGTACTGAGAGGAGAGAAAGTCAAGACAGTTGTGGTGAACCACACGTTCAAGTAGTTTAGAAATAAAGAAATGGGTCGAAGGACAGGTAGGATCAAGAGATGGTTTCTTGAGGAAAGTTACAGTATAACCACAGCATGCTTGAAGGCTGCAATAACAATTGCAGTAGAAAGCAATAGGTTGAGCATATGGCAGATGGAAGGGACAACAGTGGAGGAGATGGAGTTTAGTAGATGGGTGGGAATGAGATCATAACAGCAGGCAGTAAGTTTAGAGAAGGAGAGAAGATGTGTGGTTTCTTCCTCAGTAATCTTAGAAAAGAAGAAGGCAACAGAGATTGAGGGAAGGATTTGGGAGAGAAGAGGGGGAAGGGTGGATGGAGATGACTCTGGGGGGAACTCAATAGTAATCTTGTGGATTTTGTCATAGAAGTAGACAGCAAAAGTCTGGGCAGAAAGAGAAGGAGGGATTGGAGGCAGAGGCACTTTGAGGAAAGAGTTGAGAGTTGTAAAGAGATGATGTGAGTCAGAGGCAAGAGTTAGTCAGATGGACATAGTACTCTTGCTTGACGAGTGCTATTGCAAATTGGAACAAGGCTAGCATGAATTTGAAATGTAGGAAGTCTGCAAGGGTGTGGGATTTGAGCCAAAGGCCCTCAGCTGAGTGGGAACGTAGGTAGCGGGTTTTAGAGAACAGCCAGGGCTGAGTTACTATATGTCTCACAGAATGTGGAGGAGCAGGAGCATCTAGAGCAGAGGAGAGTACAGTGTTTCAGAAAGATATTGCCTCATCAACAGACTTAGATGACATAGTGGAAGAAAGAGGTGGCGAGACAGCAGTGGAGAGAGTAGTTGGGTCGATTGTGCAAAAAATTCCTAAAGATGTTTGAGGAGATAGAGTGAGGTGGGGGGTGATGAATAGCGAAACTTAGTAGGTGATAGTCAGATAAGGAAAGAAATGTGATGGCAAACAGTTAGAGAAGATAAGGTCAAGGCAGTAGCCTAACTGGTGAGTAGAGGCAGTAGAACATAGCTGGAGATTGAATGAGGTGGCCTAGTTACCACTCCTTCCTGCGCTAACATTTAATGTGGAACTTTTACAATGCTGTCAGTGTTGTGCACTTAGTGAATGGTAAACTTCACGCTGACCATTTGCACACTTTAGTAAACATGTCCCATAGAGAGATAAGAAAAAATATTTCTCTAATAAGAGAAAATAGCTTTTCACTCAATGTGTAATCAAACTCTGGAATTCCTTAACGGAGGAAGTAGTAAAAGCTGTTAGTGTAGCTGGGTTTAAAAGAGGTTTGGACAGGTTACTGGAGGATAGGTCCCTAAACCATTATTAAAGTGGACTGGGGAAATCCACTGCTTACATTTTTTGAAAGAGTTAGTCTTTTTGCTGCTTTATTTTAAAAGGGGAAATACTTGGGGGTTTTTTAGTGGTGTAAGTTTAAAACTCTACTGTTAGTTTCTCTTTTTCTTAGCTCTTTGAAGCCACACATTTCATCAGGGGTTAGTGGGCCTGATGAGCCTGTGAAAGAAAGGAGGACTGTATAAAAGTCTTCAGAATCTTCCAAGGCATTCCTAACAGGGTCTCTCCATTTCAAAGCAAGCTACCAAAGCTCCACCAACTGAACAATGTTTGGGAAAAATCGTATTGCCAAAGCTGTTACCCCAGTTACAGCTTCTACCTCTGTCCAGATAGAGATCCCATTGCCAGTTGAAGGAGTGGTTCCATATGCAGGATGCCTACATGCTGAAGCTCTCAGGAAACAGGTGGAGGGAGCATTCAAGACAGTGAGCGGTTCATTGATGAGATACTTCTTGAAACATCCAAGATCTCCAGCAGAGGTGAGGATGGAAGCCTACAGAAGGACCAAGGTTGGACACGAGTCACTAGGGCCTGCAGAATCATCAATCCAACTTCTCAAACCTTTGAACTGAAGGACCATTATGCAGCCCTGGAAGGGGGAGGAGGCGGAGGCATCCCACGAAAGGGAAGAACTAGAGCTCGAGCAACCCAAAGTTGCTGAATCAGTGACCACTAGGAAGCAAAGGGTAATGGTGGTTGGTGACTCTCTTCTAAGGGGTACTGAGGCATCCATCTGCTGACCAGAGTTGATGTCCAGAGATGTATGCTGTCTGCCAGGTGCCAAAATCTAAGATGTTACTGAGAGTTTGCTAAGACTCATCAAGCCTACTGATTATTATCCCATGTTGCTCATCCATGCCGGCACAAATGATACTGCCAGGTATCCCTCTGAACATATCAAGAGTGACTTCATGGCTCTGGGACAGCGGATGAAGCAGATAGGGGAGCAGGTGGTGTTCTCTTCAATCCTCCCTGTTGAGAGTAAAGGCCAGGGCATAGAAGCTTGCATCCTGGAGATAAATGCATAGTTGCGTGGATGGTGTCATCGAGAGCGTTTTGGTTTCCTGGACCATGGGATGATGATCCAAGGACTGCAGAGCAGAGATGCCATCCATCTGTCCAAGAAGGGTCATAAGAACATAAGATATGCCATACTGGGTCAGACCAAGGTCCATCAAGCCCAGTATTCTGTTTCCAACAGTGGCCAATCTAGGTCATATGTACCTAGCAGTTTCCCCAAGAGACACAAGTTCCACAATGCTTGTACTGGGTCAAGCATTGATACCTTCGGTCACTTCTTAATAATGGTTTATGGACCTTTCCTCCAGGAACTTGTCCAAACCTTTTTTAAACCCAGCTACACTAACAGCCTTTACTACATCCTCTGGTAACAAATTCCAGAGTTTGATTACACATTGAGTGAAAAAATATTTTCTTTTATTAGTCTTAAATAGTTTACCCTGTAGCTTCATTGCATGTCCCCTAGTCTTTCTATATTCTGATAAGGTAAACAATCGATCTACGTTTACCCGTTCCACTCCGTTCATTAATTTATAGACTTCTATCATATCTCCCCTCAGCCGTCTCTTTTCCAGGTTAAAGAGCCCTAACCTTTTTAGCCTTTCTTCATAGGAGTATCCTTCCATCCCCTTTACCATTTTGGTGGCTTTTCTCTGTACCTTTTCTAAAATCGCTATATCCTTTTTAAGATACGGCGACCAGAATTGCACATAGTATTCAAGGTGCGGTCTCACCATGGAACGATATAGAGGCATTATAATCTCTTTTGTTTTATTTTCCATTCCTTTCCTTATCATACCTAGCATTCTATTTGCTCTCTTGGCCGCCGCTGCACACTGGGCCGAGGGTTTTAACATGGTATCCACATGTTTTCAGTAGCAGACTGGCTAACCTATTGAAGAGGGCAGTAAATTAAATTCATTGGGGATGGGTGAAGAAAGCCCTCAGGTAAGTGAAACATTAAATACCTTTATAGAAATAGGTAAAAGGGGTAATATCTGGAAAGCAGTGTCTATAAATGCCCGTAGCATGGGAAATAAGATCCCAGATGGTGAGGCTTTAATGGGAGAGGCTGACTTCACGGACAGCCATGACTGGGATATAACTATACCAGGCTATATGTTATTCAGTAAGGAGAGGGTAGGAAGAAGGGGAGGAGGAGTGGCATTATATGTAAAAAAATAACATTAAAGCTATGGAAATACAGGGCTTAAAAGGGAGAGAGGAGGCACTGTGGGTTAAACTAGAAAGAGGGAAAGAGAAATTCATTTGCATTGGTGTGATATACAGACCTCCATCACAGAGAGAAGATGTGGACAGATATTTAAAAGAAGTCCACCAAACCAAGCACGAATCCACGTGCACCGAAAAACCCAGTCACAAAATGTGGAATACAACAAAAGGACGTGTAAAATATAAAAAACTTTTATTACTTTATTCCACTTCAGCCATATTTTACACGTCCTTTTGTTGTATTCCACAGATATTTAATAGAAGACATACGCAGCATTGCCAGGAAAGGGGAAGTGCTACTCATAGCAGTTTTCAATATGCCGGATGTTGATTGGCACATCCCTGCTGCACTGTCATCTAGAAGCAAGGAGATCCTGGATTCTTTACAGAAAAAGTATTCAGGCAACCAGTAACAGAACCCACACGTGAAGGGGCCATACTGGACTTAGTGCTTACCAATGGGGAAAAGTGTTTCTGATGTTATAGTGGGAGATCATCTCGCATCCAGTGATCACCAGATGGTGTGGTTCAGCATTAGGACTAGGGCTGATAAAATCCATTCAAAAAGCGAGAGTCTTAGACTTTAGGAAAACTAACTTTGCCAAGATGGGCCAATACCTCAAGGAGTTGTTAGCGGGATGGGAACAGCTGGGGAATGTAGAAAAACCGTGGACAAAACTGAAAGGGGATATTTTAAGGCAACCAACCTTTTTGTTAGAACAGTAAATAAAAGAAAAAGGAGGCCACTATGGCTCTCAAAAAAGATAGCTGAAAAGGTGAAGAAAAAGAGGGAGGCCTTCATGAAATACAAGAGATCACAGAGAGAGGAAGGCAGGCATCTATATTTGGAAAAACTTAGAGAAGCTAGCAAAATAGTCAGGAAAGCAAAGATTCAAAAAGAGGAGGAAATAGCCGATGCAATAAAATGGGGGGAATAAGACATTTTTCAGATATGTTAGTGAGAAGAGGAAGGGCAAAAGTGGTATTGACAGACTCAAGGGTGAAGGGGAGGAATATGTAGAAGCTGATGAGGCTAAAGCGGAATTGCTTAACAACTATTTCTGTTCTGTGTTCACAGATGAAGAACCAGGAGCACGACCTCAGAAAACACCCACAAACAGAAACAGAAGTGAGGGACATCTTGAACAATTTTCAGAAGACTGTGTTCGTGAGAAACTAGCTCATGTTAAAGTAGACAAAGCAATGGGACCGGATGGGATACACCCTAGAATACTGAGGGAACTCAGGGACGTTCTAGCAGCTACACTGACTGACCTTTTCAATGCCTTGTTGGAGTCGGGAGTGGTGTCAAAGGACTGGAGAGAGGCTCATGTGGTGCCTTTACACAAAAGCGGAAGTAAGGATGTGGTTGAAAACTACAGGTCGGTTAGTTTTACTTCGGTGGTGAGTAAATTATTGGAAACGCTGCTGAAAGAGAAAATAGTGAGGTTTCTGGAGTCCAGCAGATTACAGGTTCCGAGGCAGCATAGATTCACCAGAGGCAGGTCTTGTCAGACAAATCTGATTGATTTCTTTGACTGGGTGACCAGGGAGTTGGACCGAGGGAGAGCCCTAGATGTGGTGCATTTAGATTTCAGTAAAGCTTTTGACACTGTTCCTCACAGGCGACTTATAAACAAACTGAGCACCCTAGGGATGGACCCTAAAGTTACTGCTTGGGTTAGAAATTGGTTGGGTGGGAGGCAACAAAGAGTACAGGTAAATGGAGCTCACTCTGAGGAGAAGGATGCTACCAGTGGTGTGCCCCAAGGATCTGTCCTTGGTACGATTCTTTTTAACATCTTTGTTAGTGATATAGCGGAAGGGCTATCGGGTAATGTTTGCCTCTTTGCGAATGATACCAAAATCTGCAATAGAGTAGACACCCAGGAAGGTGTAGATAACATGAGGAGGGATCTAGCTAAGCTGCAGCAAACCAAGGGAGCAATATGGTATAGGGGGTGAAGTACTTTTGTCCACTAAAGAAGAGCGGGACCTAGGCATGGTTGTGTCTGATAAAGCAGCTAAACATGTAGAAAAGGTGATGGCAAAAGCTAGAGGGATGCTTGGGTGCATACAGAGAGGAATGGCTAGCAGAAAAAAGGAGGTGATAGTGCCTCTGTATAGGTCTTTGGTGCGACCTCATTTGGAGTATAGTGTGCAATTCTGGAGACCGCACCTTCAAAAGGATATAAACAGGATGGAGTCGGTACAGAGGGTGGCTACTAAAATGGTTAGTCGTCTTCATTATAAAGCATATGAGGACAGACCTAAGGATCTTAATATGTACACCTTAGAGGAAAGGCGGGATAGAGGTGATTTGATTGAGATGTTTAAATACCTCCGTGGCATAAATGTACAGGGGGAGAGCCTCTTTCAATTGAAAGCAAGTTCTGCTATGAGGGGACATGGGATGAGGGTGAAGGGGGATAGATTCAGGAGTGATATGCGGAAATATTTATTTACGAAAAGAGTGGTGGATCTGTGTAATAGTCTCCCAGTGGAGGTGGTAGAGATGAGGACAGTATCTGAATTCAAAAAAGCATGGGACAAACACAAAGGATCTCTAAAGGAAAAAAGGGAACTGTTGTAGTTGTTGATATGGAAGGACAGACTAGATAGGCCACGTGGTCTTTTTCTGTTGTCATATTTCTGTGTTTCTATGTTTCTAGGTAAAGAGAAAGGGTACCCTGCTTACACCATCCCAAACAATAGATCAACAGCATTTGGAACATACTGAGACCCATACAGTTCTGTTACCTCCATCACATACCTGTTGGATCTATGCTTAATATTTTTATACGTTCTATTGACCCTGACTTCAATGATTTATTTAACGTATAGATTATTTTATGAGATTAAGGTGGTTAGTTTAGAAGCCTTATTAGTAATGTACACTTGTATAATCAGACATATACAAGGCATATACATCAGGCAAATTGAAATAATGTCCGATGCCACCATCTTCATCTCAACTGAATAGCTTACAAAATAGCCAACATATGCATGTAAGTGGTGGCACGTACACGTCGAAGTTGAGAAATTCAGTACATGTACATACATGTATGTGGCCTGCATTTGTTCGTTGCTTTTTCCCACGTGTACAATTATAACGGAGCTCCTCTAATTCCACTTGCATTCCTGCATCTTCCTATTTCTAAAATACTACTAGAATTGTAAATGTCGCAACCGCAACGTCAGTTTTGATCTCCATATCTTTTCTAAAATGTGCCTTTTAATTGCACTGTTATGACTGTTTTATACCATTAGCTGCAATCAAATTTTTTTTAAATTAGTAAATTTAAGTTATCTGCATCAATCTTTGGAGGTGCATATTCAAAAAAACCACTAAGTGGGAAAGTTATCTAGATAGCTTTATCTAAAAACTTTATTCAGATATCCAGAGAAAGCTACCCTGGTGATTATATCCAGATAACTGAAGGATGGCTGTTTATCCAACCAGATTAATGTGAGTAATATTACTTTTTTATTTATGTATTTATTTATATTCCACACTAATGCCTAGGCCGATTACAGCAAGGACATGCATAAAATATGCAAATAAAATATAAATCACGTAACATAAAACGAGACAGTCAGTGTTGAACATCATCATTGACTGGAAAATGTTTAGCACCAGGGTTTGTCTAGCTGCCTTCAAAATTAACTGAACAAAGCCTTTGAATATTGACCTCACTAAAAACAAGGTGTAAAGGCAACATTTTATCATGACCGAGAATAGAAGGCGTTCAAGGTGCCCATATGACATTTAGGTTTAAAAATACAATAATGAAGGCAACCTTTTGGATCAGGACCAACAGAATTTTTAGATTATTTGAACAGTTTTTGAATGATAAGTAAGGTGTCAATTATATTATATAAGTGTGACAACGGACAAATTAAGGCTTTCTTCATTTTTTCTTTGCTTTTTGAGGTTCATAAGGGGATCTTGCCTTCCTGTTGCATTACTGCTGTCTATGACTGTTCCTGATGCATACATGACATCAAAGCATAGCTAAGTTTGGCTTTGTTTGTTATAATTGATTTTGGATGCGTATGCGTTGATTAATATTTGCAAATAAAGCTATTTGTTTTTTTCTGCAGTCTTTTTTATACCCTTTCTATCAGTAGTTTCTGCCACAAGTTACCTTTGCTCTGTGGTTTTATTGTACTATTCTGCAGTGGTTTAGTGTTCTTTTCTGTGTGTTTTGGACGTTCATATGAAAGCCTGCCAAATTATTCCAGTCCACAGTGCAAGGATAAATCCCAGCTGTCAGCTCTAGAAGCAGGACTGCTAGTAAAATATGATTCCTTTTTCAAGACAGTTCTTGTTTTCTTTCATATTGATTCTCTACCATCCTTGGTAGGTGAGAATTAGGGATGGGCACTGGCTACTACGCATTTGATTTAGTAGCACACCTTAAAACTCTGGTGTGTACTAAACTGATTTAACATGTTTAAAAAGTTCTATCATGCATTATCTAAAACATTTTAACATGAATGTGTCAAGTGTACAGAAACATGTCTGAAAATTTTGAAAAAAACTTTGGAGCTGACCCTAAAACGAACTGACATTTTTTTCCTTGCACATTTCTAGTGAACATAAAATACCCCAACGTGATCTAACATCCAGCTCCTCCTCCCCCAATATCTTACTGCCAAGCTGTGTAATAATCTAAATAAGTAGGGCTAATATCTGAATACCTGGCTTGCTAGCTTCCCATGGCCTTGCTGGTGTAGATGATACCCACTTACCACCAACCTAAGTGACTTCTGGGGAGAAGCTGCCTGTCGGTACCATCCTAGCTACCTATGGTTTGCAGTGTCACTAAATCATGCTTTCTTTATCTGCTCTTGTTTTTTCCTTCTGGCACTTGACCACCATGAAACTACTCAGTTGGGTTGTGATATCTAATAAATTCACAAAAAATTTAGAACATGCCATACTGGGTCAGAACAAGGTCCATCAAGATCAGTATCCCATTTCCAACAATGGCCGATCCAAATCAGAAGTACCTGGCAGGTTCCACAATGCTTGTCCCACAGGTAACATAGAAACATGACAGCAGAAAAAGACCACATGGCCGATCTAGTCTGCCCTTCCATATCAAGCACTACAAGAGTCCCACTTTTTTCCTTTAGAGAGCCTCTGTGTTTGTCCCATGCTTTTTTGAATTTAGATACTGTCCTCTTCTCTATCAGCTCCACTGGGAGACTATTCCATGCATCTACCGCTCTTTCTGCAAAAAAATATTTCTGCATATTACTCCTAAGTCTATCCTTTTTCACCCTCATCCTATGTCCCCCTCGTAGCAGAGCTTACATCAGAGAAGGAAGAGACCAGACCAGCCATGCAAACATGGAGTCAGAAAGATCTTTTTTTTTTTTAATTGGAGAAGGTCGGCTGCTGCCACCACCATTGCCACCAAGGGACCAGGAAAAGCGGTGGCAGGGCAAGTGGAGGCAGTGAGGTGGAAACTGAGGTCGTCTTAATGAATTTGGGGTTACCAACCATTTTTTTTTTGCTCCCTGTACGGCCGCACTGCTCACACAAGTCTAGGTACGGTGTTGACCAGTGGTAGAGGTACACTGGAGGAAAGGATCTTCAGCCCAGCATATGTGTTCCAATGGAATGACATTTTTTGAGACAGTTTCCAATTTGGAGCCTCTCTTGATTCAGGGAACTTTTAGAAGAGGTGTCTTTGCACGGACCAGAGAGGTGGACTACAGAATATCTGAGCTAGAGAACTGGAAAGGTGTCCTGAACAAGAAGCTCACAAAGTCTGAAGAGTATAGAGAAAGAAACCCGGTCTCTTGTCAGTGCCTCTGTACTTTTTTGTACTCCCCATTCTTCTATATCCACGAAGCATAACAGTTGAGTTGATCGACTTATTGTTTCTCACAGTAAATTATGTTTAGATATAGCAGCTGGAGTGTACATGAACATGGTTATTTTAGAAGCTTTATTCACAATTTCCACGTGCAAAATCAGGCATTTAGATGCTAAAATGGCATCCACATGAAAATGGCCATTTTAGAGAGGAGCTGAATTTACATGCAGATGTCATTACTACATGGAAGTTGTAAGGGAGTGTGGCTAAGGAGTGGCCTGGGTAGGTCAAAAAACGTATTTCCTATAGAGAATGCACATATATGAGCAACATTTTCCAAGTCCAGATTTACACCTGCTTCCTGGCACATTTAGGTCTTCAAAACATGCCCATTTTGACAAGCCCTTTTAGGAGGGATTAAGAGGCTTATCCTCCTTAATCCCACACTGTATATTTCCCTCCCCAATTTTGAATTAAATGAAGAGAGCAGCCTTTACACATGTAGGTTTGCAAAATGGCTCACATAGATGTGAAAGTTGCTATATTTCCTCCACTGATTTTTCTCACGCATAGATTTGTAAAATGGTTTCTTCAGTTCTACATATCAGCACGCACATGTGCACTCCACTTTTGTATTTTAGAAAAGGCTCCACATCTGGCAGAGCCTCTTCTAAAATACCAGCATCACAACCTCGACATCTCAATTCCGCTCTAAAATGTGCCTTTAAACTTTTTGGTGTGGCACAAACCCATGAAAGTGACCAGAGCGACATAGCGAACCTAGTATCAGCATGCATGAAATTAGGGTCTTCCTCCCAAGACCCAACCAAAGAAGATAAGGAGAGTTCCTTACATTCATTCCCATAAGCCCTCAGAGCTGCCCAAACACATATTCGAGGGGACAGCTACAGGCATAATAGAAAAAGTCCCAAAATATATTCCATGTATGCTAGACTATGGAGGAGTAGCTTAGTGGTGAGGGAAACAGCCTGGGGCCAGAAGGACCCAAGTTCAAATCCCACTAGCACTCCTTGGGCAAGTTATTTAACTCTCCACTGCCTCCAGTACAAACTTAAGAACATAAGATATGTCATGCTGGGTCAGCCCAAGGTCCATCAAGCCCAGTATCAACACTGGCCAATCTAGGTCACAAGTACCTAGCAGTTTCCCCAAAAGACACACAGGTTCCACAGTGCTTGTATTGGGGCAAGCAGTGGCTTTCCTGGGTCCCCTTTAATAATGGCTTATGGAACTTTCCTCCAGGAACTTGTCCAAACCTTTTTTTAAACCCAGCTACACTAACAGCTTTTACTACATCCTCCAGTAACGAATTCCAGAGTTTGATTACGCGTTAGTGAAAAATATTTACTCTTATTAGTCTTATATGGGTTAAAATGTAGCTTCATTGCATGTTCCCTAGTCTTTCTACATATTCATGGCATAAAGAATTGATCTACATTTACCCGTTCCACTCCATTCATTAATTTATAGACCTCAAACATATCTCCCCTCAGCCATCTCTTTTCCAGGTTGAAGAGACCTAACCTTTTTTGTTTCTCCTCATAGGGGTATCCTTCTATCCCCTTTACCATTTTGGTGGCTTTTCTCTGTACCTTTTCTAATTCCACTACATTCTTTTTAAAATATAGCGACCAGAATTTATTCGCTATTCATTTCCTTATGATTCCTAGCATTCTATTTGCTTTCTTGGCCGCCACTGCACACAGGGCAGAGGGTTTTAATGTGTTCCATGATGATGCCTAAATCTTTTTCCTAGGTAGTGGTTCCTAATGTGGAACCTTGCATCATGTAACCAGAATTTGGATTGTTTTTTCCTAGATGCATAACTTTGCATTTGTCCACATTAAATTTCATATGCCATTTGAACGTCCAGTCTTCTGATTTATTACGGTCCTCTTGCAATTTTTCACAATCCTCTTGGGTTTTAACAACTTTGAATAGTTTTGTGTCATCTGCAAATTTGATTACCTCACTAGTTATTCCCATTTCCATGTCATTTACGAATATGTTAAAAAGCAGCAGACCCAGCACAGATCCCTGGGGTACACCACTATTCACCTTTCTCCATTGGGAAAGTTGGCCATTTAGCCCTACCCTCTGCTTTCTATCTTTTAACCAGTTCCTTATCCACAATAGTACACTGTCTCCTATCCCATGACTTTTTAATTTCTCCAAGAGTCTCATGAGGGACCTTGTCAAAGACTTTCTGAAAATCTAGACACACTACATCGACCAATCCATCTTTGTCTTTCCGTTTACACCTTCAAAAAATATAACAGATTAGGAAGACAAGACCTTCCCTAGCTAAAGCCATGTTGGCTGTTTCCCATTAAACCATGAAATTTTGTTCTTAATAATGGTTTCTACAATTTTTCCTGGTACTGACTTCAGGCTCACCAGTCTGTATTTCCAGGATCACCCCAGAACCCTTTTTAAAAATTGGCATTACATTGGCCACCCTCCAATCTTCAAGTATTACTGATGATTTTAATGATAGTTCACAGATTAGTAATAGTAGGTCTGCAATCTCATATTTCAGTTCTTTCAACACCCTTGGATGTATACCATCTGGTCCAGGTGATTTGCTACTCTTTAGTTTATCAAATGGTTGTAATACATCTTCCTGGTATATCGATATTTCTTTCAATTCTGATGCATCAGCTTTAAATACTATTTCAGTCATGGGTAAGTTCTCAACATCTTCCTCAGTAAAGACTGAAGCAAATAATTCAGTCTCACCACTATGGCCTTGTCTCCTCTTAGTTCCCCCTTTCCCCTCTATCATCCAATGGTCTGACTACTCTCTCACAGGTTTTTTGCTATGAATGTACTTTAAAAAGTTTTTATTATGTGTTCTTAATTCCACAGCAGCTTTTTTCATATTTTCTCTTTGCCTGCCTTATCAGTTCCTTGCATCTAACTTGCCAGTGCTTATGTTGTTTCCAGTTTTGGTTAGTCCTCTGGGGACAGGGAAATGCCTATAGTACCTGAATGTTACTTGTCTTGAACTACTGGAAAGGTGTGTGCTAAATACTACATATAAATAAAAATATTCAATTTCTGCTTGACACATTGCAAAGACTGTTACTGTGGGAACACTGACCCCACAAAATTCTCTAGAAATACAGTAAATGTTCTTTCCTTAAGCCGTATAGTCGGATATGAAGAAGAGACCTCTGCAGCATATCACAGTCCACAAAGATTCCAAAGACTATTCAAAATACATTAGCCTTTAATATTGTACAAAACCGTACTCAATGCTGTTTTTGAGTCTACAGGTTACCTATAAAACATGCCATTCACTACGACAATACTGGGTTTCAGTTTGTTTATGGCAAAAAGGAACTTGCAATCTTTTACAAAGAGACAGAAGAGCTCCCCGTATGTATTACGTAAGAAAAGTAAATAACTTCCTGAACACACACAAGTTCCATTGTAATATATGTTTATTGTCTATTGTTCTTTGTAATATTTGATTATTGTTCTTTGTAAATAGTTTTGACACAGCTGCATGCAATGTTACCTGTACATAGTTACAAATTACTGTTCCATGTAAAAGTATATAAAAATTGTTAAACTGTTCCCTGTAAACCGCCCTTGATCTCTGGAAGGGGCGGTATAGAAGAAAAGAATAAATAAAGAAAGAAAAAAAGAAAGAAAGAAGAGGAAGTAAATTAAGAGATGACTTTTGCTAAAGAAGTCATTGTCCTAGCATATCACCTCCCCCTACTGGCAGTACTGCAGGAGGAGGTCTCCCTTGCAGCTTGGCAAGAATGTTGATTATGATCTCTCAGACTGGACAACTTAAGGATCATCAGCATAACCTACAGCAAGCCCAGTTTTCTCCAAAACCAATAATAGTACTAGAATTCTAAAGTCTAAACTAATCACAAAGCAAAAGATGATGTTATTCTACCCTCCAACAGGAGTTCTCAGTAGCATTTTAACCATGAGGACAGAATTGCAATATTTTGGACCTGATAAAGTTCAACATAAAGAAATGTGAGATGACCTCAAGGGTATCTAAACATCCTTGACAAGTATGTATTGAACAGTGCAGTGCTTAAAAGCTCTTGGAGGGCCTAATGGATAACAAGTAAACTTGAAAATGTTAACATCAGGTAGCAGCTGTCAAAATCTATTCCTGCTTGCAACCAGAAGGGGTGGATTTCATTGGCAGTGAAATTACTCTTCTGTTGTAAAATGTCTTGGTGAGACTTAACAGAGTTTTATCCAAGTCTTGTTATTTATTTGCAGAGCTTTCTAAATAAAGAAGAAAAAAGAAGTTGTAAAACAAACCCTATCAGTGATTCTTTCCTCAGACAGAATTTGTTCTCCATCTGTAATGCCGGCATTAAACATTTGACGCTCTTTAAGCTCAAGAATTTTAAGTTTGGAAATGTGTGAATATGAGCTGATGGGAGGAGAGCAGAAACAGCAGGCTCTGAAAATACTAACATATATGTATCTCTGAGGTATATTTTCTTCTAAGCATAGGATCTCAGAATGGGTCGGGGAAGCCGCCATATATCTCACAACCCTGTGGCTGTGCTGGTTGGGGATGAAGGTATCTTCTAGGGCCATCCTCTGTGGAAGCTCACATCAACAAATCTAGATGCAATCTCAGGCACTCAGGAAAAAGCAAATGCCCAGTAAGTTTTGGCTGTTAAAAATAAGAGAGGATTTTAATGGTGCACTCTGGAATCTCAGAATAGAACAGCAGAACGCACAACCAATTCACTAGTTTATCTCCAAACACAATTTAGACTATAACTTCAGATGAGGAAAATCAAATTGGATACAGAATGTAGAATCTTGGAATCACTCAGGACTTCTTCCTGCTTCAAATGAACATCTACTTGTCGGTGATCACGGACAGGGTGGCCAACCTAAAGGCTGTTGTAGACGTGTAGGCCTCTGTCCTGGTCTACAAAGGTACACTTAGCCAGCCTCCTCTTCTCCATAGATGATCCTAATCTTCAGGATTTTCTGTAAGGTAATTCCAAAACCAAACACACTTCTCCTAGGAAGATCTCCTCTCCCAAAGCCCCAGGACTCCTTGAGCCTTGGAACTCTTCAGGAATGGTAGAAAAGAAAGGACCCTGCCCAAAACCACCAATTGAATTTTGTTAACTGCTAACTCCTTCTCTAACACCTCCCATATATTTTGTCCAGTACTAATAAATTATTGCCTGAGACTTCTGAAAATTCTGCAGCTCAACAAGCTTGTTGAGTGAGAGGGAACTGGTATAACTTGGTGTAATTATAGGGGGAATATAGTGTATCACTTGATTTAGTATATTGAGCTTATTGGTTTTCTCAGGTTTCCTTTTAAATTTGACTGCAAATGTGTGAAGCTGCTCCTTGATGTGGACTGGATATTACAGTTTATGTAATGTTTTCTTTGTAATTTTTGTTTCATTTTGAAATAAATTTTGGAAATTAAAAAAAAAAAATTCTGCAGCTCTTTCATAAGGAGGAACTTTGGGCCCGGAATTTAATATTCAAATCTCTTAGTAGGCCAGCTGGCTAAGGGAGCTGGACAGGCTATTCAGTGGCACTATCTGGTCTGTGGGTGGAGAGAAGGCATTCCAGTGCTAATTGGAGAAGAGCCAGCATTTATCTGGTTAACTCGATATTCAGCCGGAACATCTGCAGGAAACATGAGCCACCTTAAAGGCTGTCCTAAATTGCTATCCTCAGATGTGCGAGCTGAAAATCAGGCTAACCGGATAGATACGGGCACTGATCCAGTTACCACCACTCGGGATATTCAGCCACAGCTCCTATCTGGATATCGTCACTGAATATCCCACTGATATCTAAGTGCCATTCTGAATATCGGTCCCTTAGCGCCTAAATTTAGGCTTTTAAGTTAGATCCCTAACTCTGTGCCCTATTTTCAGTCAAACATTGGAGCCTTAGGGGCTGATATTCAAAGTCCTGGATATTTAAATGCCATGGCGATCAGGTACAATGTTTAAATATCCTCTAGATATTCAGCGACAATATCTGGATAGTTGCTGCCACTGAATATCCGCAATTTGCGGCCACTATCAAAATAATTATGGCACTTATCAGGACAGCAGTGTTTTTCAGCCCCTATCCAGTTAAGTTATCTAAAGAGGAACTTGGGCCAGCTTTTTTTGCAGCCCAAACTATCTGTGATTATGCAGATAGTGGCCTCAGGGCCCTGCCCCCCCCCCCACCCCCACCCCCTCATGGACCACCTCTGCACTAACTGGATGTTTGTAGAACCACTATCCAGATAGTGCCGCTGAATGTTTCTCAGTGCCTTTGTCTGGATAACCTCCATGGTTACCCGGAAAGGGCTTTTCAAAACTGACCCCTTAGTTTTCAGTTGAAAATTCGTCTTAATTTAGGAGCTTAAATGGTATCCTAATAAGAAATGCTATATCAAAACATGGAGCAAAAGAGAAATTCGCTGGACAAACCAGACAATGACATAGCAACTTAGAGAGGAAAACCTCAGAAAATGGCCCAGTACAATATAGATTTCACCATCAGACTTGATTGCTTAACTTAGGCTAAGCCCAACTATCCAAACTAAAAACCTACCTCTTTGAGGCTGCTTTCAGTTCCTGAAGGCCCTCACACTCACTCTCTTGTTTATCACATGTGTATCTTACCATACTCCAGTCCCCAATTTGGTGGTGATTTTCGTCTTGATTAGATTGTAAGCTTGATGAGCAGGGACTGTCTGTTACATCTATATGGAAAGACAGAGCTTTTATTGACCAATTGCCAACCCGACAAAGGCCATGTTTCGCTAACCTTTGTCAGGGGTTTGTCTGGCATACACTAAAAACATAAATATATAAAAACTTAAAACATAAAAAAACAGAACACTCAAAAACACGTTAAATATAAAATCAAAAAATGATAAAAGAATCAATAAAATATAAATAGCATTAATAAATAGAATAAACAGAATAAAAGAATATTTGGAACACAATACTGAAATGTTCATATGTATAAGAACCATTCCAAAAAGATACCAACATATTGATAAATTTAAAAACAAATAAAACTACTAAAAGGATGTGACACATAAACCATAAATACCTCTGCTAAGGAACATTAGACCCAAAGGTCTTGTATCTCGTTGTTATCTATTAGAAGTCTGTGCACTATAAAAAGAATATGAATGAATGAATTAAATATAAACAACATGTACTATAAATATATAAATAAATATCAAAAAACATCACATGCATAAATAATATATAAATAAGGAAAACCTAGCAAAACCTAGAGAGTGGAAGAAACCATCTGAAAGGCATAAAGCTCTCTATGGAGTAAAAAAGGAAAAAACGGAAAAAACATGAGTAGCAGGAGTGAGTCAGTCAGAGAAGACCTAATAATTACTGGCCAAATGCGGCACAAGTACATGGAATAATGCGGAAAATGTATAAACAAAAAGGTTAGTTGAATCTTGTATATCTGCCCTAACAATAATATCAGATGTACGCAAAAACCGGGTGACGATGGATAAGTCAGAATAAAGAACAACACAGTGTATCTTGATTAGTAGAACTAAAAAGGAACTAATCAAGGCCGTCGTAAAAATCTAAGCAAGGCCAAATCGTTTAATGGCAGGAGTGATGTTCAAAAAAGGGGTGCATGAAAAAATCATATTCAGCTAACAATATAATAATTAATATCTAAAAATGACATGACCAATATCATCTAATGGCAAGAGTCATATTCAAGAAGGGGAGGTATGAAAAAATATTTCATATTCGGCTCACAATGTAATCAGTGGTATCAAAAAACAATATAATCAATACGAGAAATGCAGTCAATCATGGCATTCTTCTCAAAGCAGTATATATCCCAGGTCAGGAGAATTACCTGACGGACAGATTGAGCAGGATCCTGCAGCCGCACGAATGGCAGTTGAATCCCTTAGTGGCTCAACAGATCTTCCTGAGATGGGGTCTTCCAACCATAGATCTCTTTGCAAGTCCTTTGAACCGTCAACTACCCAGGTTCTGTTCCAGACAACCGCATCCTCTCAGAGTAGCAGCGGATGCGTTTCTCATTCCATGGTCTACAGGCCTCCTATATGCGTTTCCTCCCACGCCTCTAGTGTCCAAGACACTGTTCAAAGTGATCCAGGACAAGGCCTCGGTGATCCTGGTGGCCACCAGATGGCCAAGGCAACCCTGGTTCCCACTTCTTTTGCAACTAGCGGTGGACACTCCTCTTCCTCTGGGGATGCAACCCGATCTCCTGTCTCAGGAGCAGGGATCTCTCTTGCACCCCAATCTCCAGTCGCTCAATTTGATGGCCTAGCTGCTGAAAGGGTAGTCCTAGCACCTTTACTACTGCCTAGGGAAGTGGAGGACGTAGTCTTGGCCTCCAGGAGGCAGTCCACCAGAAAGTCTTATGCCCTTAAGTGGCGTAGATTCTCTACCTGGTGTACTCAACACAATGAGAATCCCTTCTCAGGCCTGGTACCCGTGTGCTGCAGTATTTGCTTCACCTGTCCAACCTAGGCCTTAAGTCCAATTCTGTTAGAGTTCATCTTAGTGCTCTTTCAGCACACCACTCACAGGTGGGGGGCCTGTCTCTCTCCAGCCATCCTTTGGTGGCTCGCTTCATCAGAGGCCTGCTTTTGCTTAAGCCTCCAGTGCGTCCACCTGCCACTGAATGGGATTTAAATGTGGTCTTGCAACGGCTTACTTGCCCGCCATTTGAACCTATGGTTACTTGCTCTCTGCGTCTTCTGTCCTGGAAAATGCTATTTCTGGTAGCCCTTACCTCAGCAAGGCAAGTGAGTGAACTTCAGGACTTGGTATCAGAAGCACCTTATACTAGGTTCTATAGGAACAGGGTAGTCTTACGGACTCACCCGAAGTTCCTTCCAAAAGTTGTCTCCTCCTTCCACCTCAATCAGGAGATGGTTCTTCCGACTTTCTTTCCCAGGCCTCATGCTAGCCGGGCTGAGATGGTCTTGCATACCCTGGACTGTAGGAGGGCGTTGTCCTTCTACCTTGACCGTACGCGGGAGCACTGGAGGGGGGTTCAGCTCTTCGTCTCTTATGACCCCAGTAAGTTGGGGTTGGCTGTCTCCAAGCGTACTTTGTCCATCTGGGTAGCTGACTGCATCGCCTGGGCTTACAGGGCAGCCGGCCTCTCGCTGCAGGGTTGAGTTACGGCTCACCGTGTCAGGGCGAAGTCTGCATCAGTGGCTCATCTCCGCTCTGTTCCGTTGGCAAACATCTGCCGGGCCGCTACTTGGTCTTCAAGCCAGACTTTTGCGGCCCACTACTGCCTTGAGAGGGAGTCCTGCAGGGACAGTGCTTTTGGGCAAGCGGTACTCCATAATCTCTTTGGGGTCTAGGCAACTCCTACCCTCTGGCTCTGGTGTTGGGCTACCTTCGGGGGCGTTGTCAGAGAAGATTCTGTTCTTGCATGCTGAGACTCTAGAGGGAGCTCATTTTTCAGTTTGGGGCCTCTGCTAGCCCTATGCTAGGGAGTCCCATATGTGAGGACTGACTTCCTGCTTGGTCATGGAGAAAGAGTAGTTACTCACCTGTAACAGATGTTCTCCAGGAGCAGCAGGAATCAGTCCTCACAACCCTCCCTCCTCCCCTTGGTGTTGCAGTCATATGTTTTATTTTTGATATTTTTGCTGTCTTTTAGCTATGTCATCAGACTGAGCAAGATGGCACCCTTGGGCGGGAAGGGGACCGCGCATGTGCGCTGCATTCCCAAAGGCTTTCTATTAAAGGTGGGGAAATGCTCTGCACGGGGGCTCCGTTGGCGCCGACGTCACCCATATGTGAGGACTGATTCCTGCTGCTCCTGGAGAACACCTGTTACAGGTGAGTAACTACTCTTTATTGTTAGGGCAGATATACAAGATTCAACTAACCTTTTTGTTTATACATTTTCCGCATTATTCCATGTACTTGTGCCGCATTTGGCCAGTAATTATTAGGTCTTCTCTGACTGACTCACTCCTGCTACTCATGTTTTTTCCGTTTTTTCCTTTTTTACTCCATAGAGAGCTTTATACCTTTCAGATGGTTTCTTCCACTCTCTAGGTTTTGCTAGGTTTTCCTTATTTATATATTATTTATGCATGTGATGTTTTTTGATATTTATTTATATATTTATAGTACATGTTGTTTATATTTAATTCATTCATTCATATTCTTTTTATAGTGCACAGACTTCTAATAGATAACAACGAGATACAAGACCTTTGGGTCTAATGTTCCTTAGCAGAGGTATTTATGGTTTATGTGTCACATCCTTTTAGTAGTTTTATTTGTTTTTACATTTATCAATATGTTGGTATCTTTTTGGAATGGTTCTTATACATAAGAACATTTCAGTATTGTGTTCCAAATATTCTTTTATTCTATTTATTAATGTTATTTATATTTTATTGATTCTTTTATCATTTTTTGATTGTATATTTAACATGTTTTTGAGTGATCTGTTTTTTATGTTTTAAGTATTTATACTCGTATATTTATGTTTTTAGCATATGCCAGACAAACCCCTGACAAAGGATAGCGAAACACGGCCTGTGTCGGGTTGGCAATTGGTCAATAAGAGCTCTGTCTTTCCACAAAATATCACATTTTGGTCTGGTTTCTGCATTTGACGTGATATCACATTTTGGTCTGGTTTCTGCATTTGACGTGAAAAAATAAATAAATAAATAAAATAAATATCTGCTTTTGTTGTGTTGTTACATCTATATGTACAGTGTTGCGTATGCCTTCTAGTGTTATACAAATGATAAGTAGTAGTATTAATATTTAGGGTTTCAATTCAATCTTAGGAAAACCCCTTGTTTGTACAGTATAATCAACTTGTTTGTATTCTCAGCTTAGTGTCAATATACCATCAGTATAGTCCATTTAACATGCACACAAACCACAAATTGTTATCTATGTTGTTTAAAACCCATACACAATATTTTTTTTTTAGTCAAGCCAGTGCTGACTCCTGGCAATGCAGCTGCCTCTGGGTTTTCTTGGCAATGTATCACTGGAAGTAGATTGCCAGACCTTTTCTTCTGAGGCAACGGAGGGTAAAGTGTCTTTCCCATGGTCACAAGGAGTGCCAGTGGGAATCAAACCCTTGATTTTCTGAGCGCTAGGCAGTTGCTCTAACTATTAGGCTACTCCTCCACTCCAATAGTATATGAATTTGATATAGCCATATCAAATTCATACATGTGAAGATCTTAGCAGGTTATCATAAAAATTTGTGAGCCAATATTTCTTCAGTAAATCACATCAATTCTTCAATTCTTCAATTGCATAACATGAAATCCAAAGTCAGTGTTGTGCTACCCAAGCTGCATCAGGGACAGTTGTCCGAAATCTAATGCACTGGCTCTCCAAGGGAGCTCATGCTCTCGTCCACTTTTCGGAGGTTTCGCCTTTAAATTACGATGCGATGTCCAGTTTGAGTGAATTTTTCTTTTCTTTTTGATATTTTTATGAATGTCATTGCAATCATTTGGAGTTGATTATAAATTTAGGCCTGCCATTCATTTGCCTATACTGTATGTATGAGCCCAAGTTATGAGCCTAGTGTTAAAAATCTGTGCTAAGCTATTAACTTTCTTCCCCACCCTAAATTTACCCCTGTTGTCACCCACTTTTTTTGCTTCTAAATTTAGGAGTTTAGTGCAGTTTGCATGCAAATTTATGTACTTGGCCCTAATAAATTTTCAAAGAGCGCTATTTAGGAGCATAACTCTCAAAGTTAGAAGCATAAATCCTTTGAATATTGGGCTCTTACTTCCTTATTTAAGAAAAAGAATATGAATTCGATGTGTGCTACAGAATATAAACATAGAAATGAGCCGGCAGAAAAAAGACCATATGGCCTAAGCAGTCTTCCCTTCCATAACAATTACTATAGTCCCTTTTTTTCCTTCAGAGATCTTCTGTGTTGGTCCCATGCTTTCTTGAATTCAGCAACTGTCCTGGTCTTTACTACCTTCACTGGGAGACTATTCCATGCATCTACCACTTTTTTCGTAAAGCAATATTTCCGCATATTACTCCTGAGTCTATCCCCTTTCACACTCATCCTATGCCCCCTCATTGCAGAGTTTTCTTTCAGTCGAAAGAGGCTCCCCTCCTGTGCATTTATGCCACAGAGATATTTAAACGTCACTATCATATCTTCTCTCTCCTGCCTTTCCTCCAAAGTATACATATTGAGTTCTTTAAGTCTGTCCCCATATGCCTTATGATGACGTCCACTGACCATGTTGGTAGTCATCCTGTGCACAGACTCCGTCCTGCTTTTAGCCTTTTGAAGGTGCGGTCTACAGGATTGCACACAATACTCCAAATGAAGTCTCACCAAAGATTTATACAAAGGCAAACCACCTCCTTTCTGCTGGCCATTGCTCTCCCTATGCAGCCAAATATCCTTCTGACTTTTGCTGTTGCCTTTTCTACCTGTTTAGCCACCTTAAGATCCTCAGAAACAATCACCTCTAGGTCCTGGTCTTCTTTCGTGGACAGAAGTACTTGACCCCCTATACTGTACCTCTCCCTTGGATTTTTGCAGCGTAAATGCATGGTCCTGCATTTTTTAGCGTTAAATCTCAGCTGCCAAATTCTTGACTATTCTTTAAGCTTAGCAAGATCCCTCCTCATGTTATCTACTCCTTCCTGGGCATCTTGCAGATTTTGGTATCATGTGCAAAGAGGCAAGTCTTACCTGACAACCCTTCTGCAATATCACTAACACAAATGTTAAAAAGAATCGGACAAAGGACAAATCCCTGTGGCACACCACTAGTTACATCCTTCTCCTCAGAGTGAGCTCCATTTATCTGCACCCTTTGTCGCCTCCCACTCAACCAATCTCTAACCTAGTCAGTCACTTTAGGGTCTTTTCCTAGGATACTCAATTTATTTTTAAGTTGTCTATGTGGAATAGTGTCAAAGCTTTACTGAACTCTAAGTACACTACATCTAAGGCTCTCCCTTAGTCCAACTCTCTGATCAACCAGTCAAAAAAATTAACAAGATTTGTCTGGCAAGACCTGCCCCTAGTAAAACCATACTGCCTCAGATCTTGCAATCTGTTGGACTCCAGAAACCTCACAGTCCTCTGTTTTAGTAGTATTTCCATTAATTTACTAATTACAGAGGTCAGACTCACCGGCCTGTAGTTCTCAACCTCATCCTTACTTCTGCTTTTGTGTAAAGAGACCAGATGTACCTTTCTCCAGTCCTCTGGGACCACTCCCAACTATAACAAAGCATTGAAAAGGTCAGACAGTGGAGCCACTAGAACTTCCCTAAGTATCTTATAAGAGCATAAGAACTGCCATACTGGGTCAAACCAAAGGTCGACCAAGCCTACTATCTTGTTTCCAATAGTGGCCAATCCAGATTAAAAGTACCCAGCATATCCCAAAAGTAGTCCTTTCCATGCTGTCTATCCCTAGGGATAAGCAGTGCTTTTGTCTCATTCTACCTTAATAACTATTTATGGACTTTTCCTCCAGGAATTTATTCAAACCTTTTTAAAACCCAGATACGTATACTACCTATTTTTATCAAGTTGATATTGTATTTATTGTAGTTAGACCTCAGACCTTTAGAATGATCACATCTCTTTCTCCTTGTAGGCTTTACACAGGTTCCCTATGGCTTGGAGACCCAGATTTAAGGTCTTAGGTTTGATTCATAAGGTGCTGGGTAGTCAGTGCTCATGTATTTAAGTTCATTCTTAAGCCTCTGCAACTGCTAAGATCTATAGGCTTTCAAAAGTTGGATGTTCCATCTTTGCATCGGGTTTATCTGGTAGATTGAGTAATAGGATGCAGGGCTGGCCCGTCCATTGAGCGATAATGTTGTTCACACAGGGCCCCGCGTGAACTCCATTATAGCACAGTAGAAGGCTTCAGAGGGAGCCGGAGAAGCCAGCGCGAGGCCCTGGCTCCCTCTGCACAGCCGCTAGCGTGAAGAGCCTTTTCCTTCATGCTGGCGGCTGTTTCAGTGAAGCCGCAAATGCCAGGAGAGGTTAAAGGGCATTGCCTTTAACCTTTCCTGGCATTCACAGCTTCACTGAAACAGCCGGCAGCATGAAGGAAAAGGCTCTTCATGCTGGTGGCTGCACAGAGGGAGCCGGGGCCTCATGCGGGCTTCCCCAGCTCCCTCTGAAGCTCCTTAGACGTCCACAGGGCTGTTCAGAAGAGGGGGGGGGGAGTTAGGACTGGATGGGCTGTGATCAGGGGTGAACCTGGACTGGAAATGGGTTATGATGGTGGGGGGGAGGGGGAAACGGACTGCAAATAGGCTGTGATGGTGGGGAGAGGGGAACGGACTGGAAATAGGCTGTGATGGTGGGGGGGAGGGGAGGAAATGGACTGGAATTAGGCTGTGATGGGGGGAATGGACTGGAAATGGGCTGTGATGGTTGGGGGGGAATGGACTGCAAATGAGCTGTGATGGCAGGGGGGATCTAGGACTGCAAAGGGGGCTGTGATGGTGGGGGGTGATGTTGGGGGGGGCTAGGACTGCAAATGGGCTGTGATGGTGGGGGAGAGGGGGAACCTGGACTGGAAATGGGCTGTGATGGTGGGGGGGGGGCTAGGACTGGAAATTGGCTGTTTTGGGAGGGCTAAAATTGGAAATGGGCTGATGAAGAGCTGGATTAGGATTGGAAATGGGCTGATGGGGGCTGGAATAGGACTGGAAGTGGGCTGTTGAGAGCTGGAATAGGGCTGGAAATAGGCTGACGAGGGGGCTAGGATTGGAAATTGGCTGATGGGGGAGCTTGGAGTGGAAATGGGCTGATCGGGAACTGGAATGGAACTGGAAAAGAGCATATGGGGGGCTAGGACTGGAATGGGCTGATGAGAAGCTGGAATAGGACTAGAAATGGGCTGATGGGGGGAACTTGGATTGCAAATGGGTGATGGGCTGGAATAGGGCTGGAAATGGGCTGATGGGGGAGCTTGGAGTGGAAATGGGATAATGGGGGGATGGAATGGAACTGGAAAAGAGCATATGGGGGGCTAGGACTAGAAATGGACTGATGTGGAGTCATGGGAGAATGGGACTAGAAGGGGGCGGATGCTGGGTGGGTCTAGAACTACAAGGGAGCTGATTTGGGGGGAGGACTACAAAGGGATTGGGATGGGGAATGAGAATGGAGAGGAGAAAAGATATTTTGTGTGGGAGGGAACAAAGGTCTACGATGGGCCGGGAATTGGGAGAGTAAGTGGGGATTGAGAATGGAAGAGTGAAATTTGAGTGGATGAAAAAGGAATAAGGAAAGAATTGGGGGAAAGAGCAAAAGGGGAAAGATCAGTATGTTAAAACAGATATAAAAGAGAAGAAAGGACAAATGGATAGCTCGCAGAAGACACGAAGAAACCAGAAGAAAGTGACTGGAGCAATTGCAACTGAAAAAGAAAATGCACAAACAACAAAAGGTAGAAAAATACTTTTTTATTTTGAATTTATTAACTGGAATATATCAGCTCTGGGAAATGTTCATCGTTAATGTCTTTTGTGTTTTGTTTAGTACAAGAGGAAATTAATTTATAGTTTTATTTCTCCAGTGTTGTCGTACATCCCAAGTTTGGCTTTTGGGGTTCCCAGTTTAATTGTTGTCTTCCTATTTCTAAATTGTGATCCCTTGTTCTCTGGTAACGGTCTATGTTCTGCATTTTAACCAAGCTGAGGTATTCTGTTCATGTAGTTTCTATATGACCATGCCACTTGTTCTCTTTCCCCAGTAGGAGATGTATTGGTATTCTCTGAGATGTATTGGTTTAATATTTGCAATGTTGTCTTTTGATAGGTAGGGTTTGGTGCTTTGTGAGTCCTGGCAGTGCTGTTATGATATGGTGGATTTGCTATGAGTTCTAAATGGGCAGTGTTTATAGTACTTCCTAATGGGCCTGGTGGTTGGCACTAGAATATAGTAACGTAGAAATCTGTTAGTCTTTCTTTATCCATACACTCATTAAGAGGCATGTTTACTAAAAATGCATGTTAACATTATGCAAATAGTTATGCAAATGAGGTTCCTTATGCAAATGAGGCCCCACAATTAATCTCCGCACATGGCCCCCCCCCCCCCCTTGGGTCGCCCCTGATAGGATGTTCTCAGTAGCTGGGCCAAGTGAGTGGAATAAACTTCCTATCTCATTTCACATAATGGATTATTTTAAATCATTTAGAAAACAATTGAAAGCATTTTATTTTAAGCAGGCTTATTGTTAATAGTTTGGTACACTAGATATGTATTTTTAATACAGTTATACAGTAAGAAGACTTTTAGTCATTTTGGGGCCCTTTTACTAAAGTGTGTTAAGTTTTTGCACCTAACATGCATTTAGCACAAAAGCTGACGTGTATTAAGTGCAAAACCCCCACGGTAATTGTCGGGGTGTATTCGGCATGTTCCTGACGCATTTACAGTGGGTGCACTTAACTCCACCCATTGAGGTGTCATTAGATGTATCCATGCTAATTGCAACAATCTGAAAAATATGCACCAAAATAAAGAGTGCCAAAAGAACGTATAAATCTCCAACAAAAGCAACGTAACTCACAAAAATAAATTCAAAATTAATGAAAAATATTCATTATATGTGACAAAATAAATGCTCAAAAGCTTTCTTATATTTTTTATTTGTTATTGTTTCTACCTACACAGAGCTCAAACCACGGATTTATTGGCAACAATGTATCTTATGCCACACCGCTTAGCAACCTCATCATCGCTCTGTGTATCTCACAGCTCTTTAAACATGTATATAAAAATGCTTGTACTTATCAGAGTCCATCAGAAAACATGCCTTGTAAGCTCACTGAGGAATTATCTGTCATGTGCAGCTGTTTGTAATCCATGAGCGTGTAGCATAGCACTAAGAAAAGCCTATTTGTTTTGCAGCAGCGGCAGCACCACCACCAGCTGCAGCCCTACCCCGGCCCATTGCACATGGTGAGGAAAGTCCCATCACTGAGGAGAAAAATAGCAGCAGCAATGGCTCCTTGTCAGAGGAAGAAACCACCTTGTAGGCCGGAACCACTGAGGGCAGAGACTCCTCTGATGAGAAGGAGAGAGATGAAGAGGAGCTGCTGTCCTGTAGGGGAAGCAACAGGGGCATCATGAAGCCAGGGGCCCCCGAAGAAGGCTCTATCGGCCAAAGACTGATATCAGGGCCAGAGAAGTTGCTATACAAATTGTCACCCCCATGCTGAGGGGAAGGCTGAGGTAAGAAGGCAGTGGTGGAGGATGAGAGGAAGGTGGAGGTGGATGTTGGGGAGGAAGTGGGGAGGTTTTGCAAAGGGAGGGGCAGGTTAGCAAGGTGAGGGTTTCGGAGGTAGAGGGGGAGGAGGGGGAGGAGGCAGGTAGGCAGGCTGGGGATTTGCTAGGGATTCTGGTCACTCAGTCTGTCCCATCTTCCTCTTTGTTGGACCACATGGGTGCCAATGACGTGCCCATGCAATTGGAGCACCACAAAGTTCTGCTGCAACTGTTGTCCTTGAGACATAAGGTGTGGCAAGGTTTCAGTGAGGTCTCCAGTTCCATGCATATCACGGTGCCCATCTGGAGGGCCTGAGAGCAGAGATACATGTCACTGAAGTGGTAAGTAATCAGCTGCTGATATGTATCTTGGGAGAGTCAGTCCAAGGGTTTCTGCCGCCCTAGGCAGAAGCCCCGGCCATGCCACCCCCTCCTCATGTCGTGCCACCCCCCACACACAGAGCTGTACTACTGCCCCCCCCCCCCCGCTGCCACTGATTCCGGCGGCAGGGTTGAGGGGGGGCACAGCTCAGGTTGGCAGCAGGCCATGTGCTTCGGCACACATGGAAGGCCACTTCTGAGACCCTCCAACATAACTGCAAGGTGTCAGAAGTGGCAGGCCATGTGCCGAAGCACAAGGCCTGCCACCGAGCCATCCTGCTCCTGCCGCCAGAATCATCAGCAGAAGCACCGTGTGGGTCAGCGAGGGGGAGGGTGGCAGGCCATGTGTGCAATGGGATGCTCCTCAGGTGGTGTATCTGCCAGACCAGGACAATTTCCTGGCAGACAGACTGAGCAGGTTCCTCCAGCTGCACGAGTGGCAGCTGGACTCCAGAGTGGCCTTTTGGCTCTTCCAGCTCTGGGGAACTCCACCGCTAGACCTCTTTGCTAGCTCGACGAACTCTTAGTTGCCCTGCTTTTGCTCCCAACAGCCACACCTGTCCCAGTTGGCAGTAGATGTCTTCCTCATCCCATCGACGGAGGGCCTTCTTTATGCCTTCCCGTCCACACCGCTGATAGCCAAGACTCTCTTCAAGGCTCAGCGGGATGAGGTGTCACTGATATTTGTGGGCCCTCAGTGGCTCAGGCAACCTTGGTTCCCACTGCTCTTTTGCATGTCCATAATGCCCTTGGTCCCCATGGGGAGCGACCCAGGACTATGGTCACAGGAGGAGGGCTCCCTCCTACACCCCAATCTGAGGTCTCTGGTGCTAATGTCTTGGCTGCTAAAAGGGTAGCCTTGGCCGCTTTCAACCTTTCAGGGGAGGTTGAGAAGTTCCTCCTGGCCTCCTGCAAGACCTCCACAAGATGGGCTTTCACCTTCAAATGGTGCAGATTTTCTGTGTGGTGCACGGAGCGAAGGGTTAATCAGTTCTCATGCTCTGTGCAGCAATATTTGCTTCACCTGTTCCAAGCAGGACTGAAGTCTAACTTGGTCATAGTTCACCTGAGTGCTGTTGCGGCACACCATTACCTCATAGAGGGCAAACCTCTCTCTGTCCAGGCCCTCATAACCCACTTCCTACAGGGCCTCCTGTTACCCAAACTCCCCATCTGTCCTCCAGTAGTGTAGTGGGACCTCAACGTGATACACTCATGACTCACTTGTTCACCATTTGAGCCCCTGGCTATCTGCCACCTGCATTACCTTTCATGGAAGGTTATCTTCCTGCTGGCACTTATGTCGACTCGTAGGGTCAGCGAGCTTCAGGCTTTTGGTGGCGGATCCACCTTACATGAGGTTCTATAAGAACAGGGTTGTGCTCTGCACACACCCTAAGTTCCTTCCCAAGGTCGTGTCCCCTTTCCACCTCAATCAAGAGATGGTGCTCCCCATCTTCCTTCCGTGGCCTCACACCAGAAGGGCGAAGACCATACTTCATAACCTGGACTGTAAGAGGACCCTGTCCTCCTACCTCCAGGGCCACCGCTGGGGGAGGCGGTGACCAAGCATACTTTGTCCACTTGGGTGGCAGACTGCATTGCCCTCACCTACAAGCAGGTGGGACAGTGTCATGGCCATGGCAGCCTCTGTGGCAAGCCTGCATTCCGTCCCAGTGATGGAAATCTACCATGCCACCACCTGGTCCTCAGTCCACACCTTTGCAGCTTATTACTACCTGGAGAGGGAGTCCCAACGGGACAGCGCCTTCAACCAGACCGTACTTCATCATTTGTTTGGGATGTAGGCAATTCTTGCCCTCAATGCTTCTGTGTTCAGGCTACTGGAGTGCTGGTTCCTCACTGGACACTTGGGTCACTCAAGAGTCTGTTAGCCTAGGACTCCGTTGCTGCTGCTTACAGCTCACCCTTTTCTGGTCACCCATGGCGTTTTTACAGGTTTTCGGTAGCCTGTAAGTACGGACTCCCATATGTGAGGACTGACTTCCTGCTTGTTCCCAGAGAAAGTGTAGTTACTCTCCTGTAATAGGTGTTCTCCAGGTACAGCAGGAATCAGTCCTCACAACCCTCCCTCCTCCCCATGGAGTTGCTTCTTTGTCATTTTTTGCCATCTTTAGCTATGTCATTTGACTGAGGTAAGATCGCAGCCTCGGGCAGGAAAGGGGACCATGCATGTGTGGTGCATCTCCCAGAGGCTTTCTTTGAAAGCTGGGGAGAAGCTTCCACGCGGGTTCCATCAGAGCCAACGTCACCCCATATGTGAGGACTGATTCCTGCTGTCCCCTGAGAACACCTGTTACAGGTGAGTAACTACACTATTTCATAGTTTGAAATGTCTGTGGGGAGGCACAGAAGAATCAGGGCTGGCCCGAGGGTTTCTGCCACTCTCCTGCTGCTTCTGTTCTCCTCTAATGCAACTTCCTGTTGGAGGGGGCAGGAGCATGAGGCCATGAGCATTCCAGCGTGGGGCACTTTAAAGCCTGACGTGGTGGAGGGATCGCCATGCTGACCTCCCTCCCCCAGGAGAGAAGATGGATGCCTGAGGGGGGCATCATGGCAGGTCAGGTGGTGCCACAATCCTCATAAAGCCCACCGCAGAGCTGAACTGCCTCTTCGCTGGGGGGGGGGGGGAAGCATGATGCCGCCTATGGGGTCTTCTGCCCTAGGTGACCGCCTAGTGAATGGAATTGCCCTGAGAACAATAAATGAAAATAAAACCCATGTATGCTAGTGTTTTGGCATGCTCTCACTCTGGCACACAATGTAGTATTTATTTCATAAGAATTAGCATGATATTCAGCATTCCTCTTTAGACATGGAAAGTTCCCCTCCTGAGGCTGGGAGCATCTTGAACTGGATGGAGAATACAAACTGAGCATGCTCATGGGCTAACGAGATGGTCAGGAAGTCAAAAGATACTTACTTACACTTCAGCTGGACTCTGCACAATTTAAGTATCATCTCAAACACTTCAAGCAATCAGCACAAAGGCAGAGGGGGAGGTCAGTTTTCAAAGGCTTTTTCCAAGTGTAAATTTCAAACCAATTGTATTGGGTAAAACAATGCTCCATCCAAGCATATGATCTTTTACAACATTATCCACCTAATATATTCATATATTTATTTATTTGTTTGCTTCTTTATTGGGTAAAGGTATGCATATAGGGAGTCATTTTATAGGAGGCTGCCTATGTGAATAGTCCAACACTGACATCTATGTGCCTTTATAAAATAATCCCCCAGAACCAAATCCGATAGCACTTAGATGCCCATGGAAAAATTTACATCTGCTCCAAAGATGATATAGACTTATGCATGCATTCAATACACATACCCATGTATTTTATACAAGTACTTGTACACTATCACTATGGACTCTGCCTCTGTTCTGCCCCAACAATGGCCCCTGGGAATGTCTGTATAAATCAATGTCCGATCTTTCCATGTGCATACTTTTTATACCCATAGACCATGTATAATTATATAACAGCCCTTTTGTGCATGTAAAACAGGCGTTATACACAGAGAATACCTTATATAATTACCCCCACTAATTTCATTCACACATGCATCGACCCACAGTGAGCAGAGATGTTCCTGAGGGCAGGACTAGCAAGGGATTTGCACTTTGATGCCTACTTCGCATTTTCAGAAGTACGGGCATACATTTTCCAAAAAATCTGTCCATACATTTTATCTGTTGTAATTGTGTGCTGTTTGGGGGGAAATATTTTCAAAGGCAAAACACGTGTACACCATTAAAAATTGGTGTAAAGTCTATGGATAATGACTCTTAAATCTATGCAGGCTCCTAAAATTCTGTCCTTGATGGATAAAAAAGCTGTTGGCCTGTGTTAAAAGTTTGGCCGATGGTGGTGGTGATTAACCTCGGGTGATCTGGCCATCTCGGAGGCGTTCTGCTCGTGGCGGTTTTGTTCCTTCAGTTGCTGAGATGGGATGAAGGAAACGCAAACAAGCTTCCCTACCCTCAGGTGAGGCCGTTTCTGGTGCCATCGGGCAGAAAACATTGACGATGTGTGGGTTTGGAACCCCCGGAGTTGGAGCTGCATCTACAGCGGGTCTGGTGTTCTGTCCGGACCTGAGCGCATGAGGGGTAGTGCTTTCACCTGAACAGCAGGCCCCCCGCCATGCCCCGGAAGTGTTGCAATGGCCTCTGGAGTGCTTCCCGACAGCATGAAGACTAGCACGCCGGTTCAGGGGAGTGAAGAGGGCTCGGTGGCTGGATGTTTTCACTCGATTTCGCCGTCTGGAGTAGGATTAAGAACAGAGGCTGTTCCCCCTTTGGAGGGCAGTGCAACCCAGGCTGGCTGTGCTTCGGTGTCCATCGGTGGAGCTGGCGTGGTGGTAAAGCCCCAGAAAGGTACGTTGGAGGTGCTATGCGATGCTATTTCTACCATGAATTCCTCTCTTGTGGCTATTTCAACTTTTGTAAGTACTGAGACTGATTTTCTGCGTACACACATATCCAAGAAGGTTCTAGAGTTCAGCAGGAGCATGCGGGGAAGTTGATGAAGCTGGAAGGAGATCTGGAGCAGCTCCAGGAACTGCATGGTGCCCACATTAAAGATAGGAATGTGACTTCTAGGAGGTTGGAGTATCTGGAAAATCAAGTCCGGAAGAATAACTTGAGACTGATTAACTTTCCTAGGTCTAGACTTCACTCGCCCATGGAGATGGTTCGTAGGTATTTCCAGGAGGTCTTGAAGATTTCCAAGGATGACCTACCACCCTTGACCAGGGTTCAGTATCTTGATGTGGGTCAGGGCAAACAGGGAGCTGTTGGGCAAGTTCCAGTAGAACCCGGAGATCTTACGGGGTTTTTAGAAAGTTCTCTGGAGCTGGTTATGGCTCGCACCACCCTCCTTGTTACTTTAGCTCTTGAATCTGATAAATCGTTAATTCTTCATTTATATTTTAGAAATTTCAGTGAGCAGTTTTTGGGTTCTCATGTACACATTTTCCCCGATCTTGCAAGGGATACCCTGCTAAGAAGAAAGGAATTCCTGTGGATGAAACCCAGGGTCCTTTCTATTGGCGGGTCTTTTGTTTTGAAATTTCCTGCAAGATGCCATGTTTCCTATAAAGGGAAGTTATATTTGTTTTTTGAACCCCAACAGCAAATGGAATTTCTAGTGGCTCGGGAGGATCCTGTGGTTAGTATTGGCTCCCATTTGGCTGGTGCATAAGTCTCACACTGCTATGTATTGATTTTTTTTTTCATGTTAATGTTTCCTGAAGCCTCTCTCTCTTTACTAATTGTGGGCTGATTTTGGCTTATGTTGTATTTTCCTTAATATGATTTTTACTTCTTAGTTCTTTTGATTTGCCTATTTTCTTCATTCAATTTCATGAATGTATATTGGAATATTTAATAAAAGATTAAATTTAAAAACACAAAAAGGTTGGCCGAAAATTGTTCATCCTCTAATCTGGGTAAAAGTAGCCAAAAAGGAGTATGGACAGGTTGGGGAAGGCAAACTATGGGCCACGTTTACTAAACATCAGTGCATACTATCTGTTGCAGCGCCTGTGTTATTCCTATGAGCACAGTGGGCAGATAGTGTGCTCTAATATTTAGTACAAAGAATAGCGACAAAGTGATAAAGGGGATGGAAGGATACCCCTACAAGGAAAAGGTTAAGGCTCTTCAGTTTGGAAAAAGATGACTGAGGGGAGGAGATATGATACAGGTCTTTAAAATAATGAGTGGAGTGGAATGTGTAAATGTAAATCAGTTCTTTATCCCTTCAAAAAGTAGAAAGACCAGGGGACATGCAATGAAATTATAATGTAGCACATTTAAGACTACTCAAAGAAGATATTTTTTCACTCAATGAGCAATCAAACTGCAATTCGTTACTGGAGGATGTACTAAAAGCTGTTAGTATAGCTAGGTTTAAAAAAGGTTTGGGGGAGAATGAAGGGAGGCAAGATAGTGCCTTGAGAGGGCTGCGTTCCAGAGATCTGGTGCAGTCTTCGGTGAGCGACCAGAAACGCAAGGGCAAGCAGCTGCACCGTCCAGCTGGAGCGGCTGTGGGAGGAAGTTGTCAGCTTACCCTTGATGCTCTGGGAATCCAGTCAGTGAGAGGAGAGCTTGATGCCTTGGACTGCTCCGGGGTTTTTCCTTTGGAGCGGAGCACAGAGGGGGCTTCGTTGAACCCCGAAGAAAGGGCATTTTCCAGGCAACCCGGAAGCACTCCTGTGGGGGGGGGGGGGGGTCGGTTCCTCCGACTGCTAGAATTACTTTGCCGGTAAAGGAGGTGTGCCGGGTTGCCCCCATGCTTAGTCCTCTCCCGCGTGCAAGGCGTTAGTTTGTGGAGTGGGTGTCTTGCTGGATGATCATTTGGGGAGCAGATTCGGAGTGTGTTCTTCGGGAAAGGAGCCTGTAATCACCATGGAGGTGCTGTGGAACTCAACTAAGTCCTTGGATGAGTCTCTCCATTTAACACAACTTTCTTTGAAGGTGGATTCTGTTACAGAACTGGTGCAGTCTTCACTGAGTGACCTACCCTTGCATGTTAAGCCAAAGCGCAAGGGCAAGCAGCCGCACCGTCCGGTTGGAGCAGCTGTGGGAGGAAGTTGTCAGCTTACCCTTGACACTCTGGGGAAGAATGAAGTGGTTCAGCTTGAGGGCAGACTCAAACAACTGGAAGGCCAAGTGCCGGAGTTTGGTGCCTTTAAGGAAGCCCAAGTTAAGGAAAGTTTTGGGCTTTGGAGGAAGGTGGAATTTTTGGAGAATCAGCTTAGGAGGAATAACTTGCAGTTTCTTGGGTTTCCTTGGTGCCTGTTGCTTGGACCAGTGGATCTGCTGAAGAAATAGCTGGTCGAGATCCTGGGGTGGGTAGCGGAAAATCTTCCACCAGTGGCTCGGGCGTTTAATGTGCCTTTTTCCAGCGTTGGCTCTAGTAGCCCTAGCCACCCTCAACAACAGCTGGACTTGACCGAATTTATGGAAGGCTCTCTAGAACTGGTAACATCTCGTAGTACTTTGCTGGTCACTTTCACGTTTGAGCAGGACAAAGTTTATTTTTTACGTCTGTACTTTAGGCATATGCAAGAGCAGTTCACGGATTTGGTTTTTGAATATTTCCTGATGTTTCCAAACAGACTCAGGCCTGCTGAAGGTAGTTCTTGGCCCTATGGTCTAGGGTCCTTTCGCTTCATGGGACCTGGCTTTTGAAATTTCCTTCTTTATGTTATGTTAGTTTTGGGGGGCAGAATTATTACTTTACCAAACCAAAGCATCTCTTAGAGCTTATTATTTCTAAGGAGGGATCTCCGGGGCCTAATGGGGGAGCTCCATAGTGTGTGTTCTGCTGACAGCATTTCTTCTTAGCTCTCTCTGTCTTACAATGTACTTTTCTTATTTTTTTTCTTGGTTCTTGCCTCCCTTATTGTGGGCGGATGAGTAAGCAAATTTTCTTTTCTTTATTGTATATTTCTTATTGTGCATTGATGTATGTTATATTGCCTATATTTTTATTGTGAATGGTTTTAGAGATATAAAATAAAAAAGGTTTGGACAAATTCATGGAGGAAAAGTTCATAAATCATTATTAAAGAGGACTAGAGTAATCCACTGCTTACCAATGGGATAAGCAGTATGGAATCTGTGTACCTTTTTGGGAACCTGACAGGTACTTGTGACCTGGATTGGCCTGGAAACTGGGCTCGATGGACCATTGGTCTGATCCAATATGGCATATCTTGTATAGTTTTCAAATTGACTACATCTGTGGAAGTCAACAATGGAAAAGCTCAATAACATCGACAAAGACAAAACCTGGAGCTGACTGTGGTACAGATCACCAGTTAGCCATGAATGTAGCAAAATATGAAACATAGAAACCTGATGGCAGAAAAAAACCACATGTCTTATCTAGTCTGCCCTTCCATATCAACTACATAGTCCCCTTTTTACCTTTAGAGATTGTTTGTGTTTATCCCATGCTTTTTTGAATTCAGTTACTGTCTTCATCTCTACCACCTCCACTGGGAGACTATTCCACGCATCTACCACTCTTTTCATAAAGAAATATTTCTCCATATTACTTCGGAGTCTATCCCCTTTCATCCTCAACCTATGTTCCCTCATAGCAGAGCTTGCTTTCAATCAAAAGAGGCTCTCCTCCTGTGCATTTATGCCACAGAGGTATATAAAACATCTCTATCATATCTCCTCTATCCCGCCTTTCCTTTAAAGTATACATATTAAGATCCTTAAGTCAGTTCTCATATGCTTTATAATGAAGACCACTAAACATATTTAAACAATTCTTTCAGTGTACACTTGTTTGTTCTTCTTACATTAGCCCTTAATTGTATGTAATGGAATGTATAATTGAGCTTAATTTATATTCTCTTATATACCGTGCTATTCTGCATCAGTGTGGTTTACATTGAACAAACTGAAATTACATTGAACAGGGAGATAAAGTTCCTAGATGACATAAATGACTGCTTCTTGGAGCAGCTGGTTCATGAACCGACCAGAGGGGAAGCCATATTAGACCTAGTCCTTAATGGAACACCAGATCTAGTGCAAGAGATAAGGGTGTTGGGGCCACTTGGCAATAGTGATCATAGCATGATCGTCTTTGATTTAATTAGTGGAGGAGGGATAGTACGGAAATCCACAGTACTACCTTTTAACTTTCGAAAAGGGGACTATGATAAAATGAGGAAAATAGTTAAGAAAACATGAAACGTGGCAGTTGCAAAGGTTAAAGACTTACATCAAGCTTGGGTGTTGTTGAAAAATACTATCTTGGCAGCCCAGACCAGCTGCATTCCACGCTTTAAGAAAAACCTGCCAGCATGGTTTAAAGGTGAGGTCAGAGAGGCTGTTGTTGCCAAAAAAGCATCTTTCAGGAAATGGAAAAAAGAGCCAAACGACGAAACCTGGAAAGAGCACAAGCACTGGCAAGTCAAATGCAAGGCATTGATAAAGCAGGCAAAGGGAGAATCTGAGAAGAAGCTTGCTGTGGAAGCAAAAACGCGAAATAAAGATTTTTTCAAGTACATTCGTAGCAAAAAACCTGTGAGAGAGTCAGTTGGTCCATTAGATGATAGAGGAGTTAAAGGGGCACTAAGAGGCGACAAGGCGATAGCGGAGAGTCTGAATTAATTCTTTGCTTCGGTCTTTACTGAGGAAGATGTAGGGATGTTACCCATGACTGAAGTGGTATTTAAAGGTGTGGAAGAATTGAAGGAAATATCGATACATCGAGAAGATGTATTACAACTATTAGATAAACTGAAGAGTAGCAAATCACCTGGGATGGATGGTATGAGATTGCAGACCTGCTTTAGTAATCTGTGAACTATCATTAAAATCATCTCTAATACCTGAAAATTGGAGGATCGCCAATGTAACACCAATTTTTAAAAAGGGTTCCAGGGGTGATCCGGGAAACTACAGACCGGTGAGCCTCACGTCAGTACCGGGAAAAATGGTAGAAACCATCATAAAGAATAAAATTACTCAGCATGTAGATAGTCACGGCCTAATGGGAGACAGCCAACATGGCTTTAGACAAGGAAGATCTTGTCTTACTAATCTGTTGTGTTTTTTTGAAAGTGTGAATAAACAGGTGGACAAAGGTGAGTCGGTTTATATAGTGTATTTGGACTTTCAGAAAGCCTTTGACAAGGTCCCTCATCAGAGACGTTTGGCAAAACTAAAGGGTCATGGGATAGGAGGCAGTGTATCAGCATCAGCGATCAAACCAGCCCATAAAAAAAAACACAAACCGGCTTCCGTTGCCGCCGTGGCAGCAACAGAATTGAGCACTCCGCGTGGCCCCCCCTGCCCTGCAGAATCCTCGTTTCAGCATCAACTCCCTCAGCGTGGGCTGCCAGAGCCGCAAAGGGAGAGCTTCTCCTCTCGCGGCTCTGTTATCCCGCCGCGGGGCTGATGGGAAATCCCATCAGCCCCGCGGCGGGATTAACAGAGCCACGAGAGGAGAAGCTCTCCCTTTGCGGCTCTGAAAAGCCCGCGCTTTGGGAGCTGATGCTGAAACGAGGATTCTGTAGGGCAGGGGGGCCCCGCGGGGTGCTCGATTCTGCTGCTGCCACAGCGGTAGCCCCAATCAAAAAGAGTCATTGAAAATGTAGCATTGAGTCCTAAACATACAGAACTCCACCTCCTTATTTTTTTAATCCTTTTAATGCATTTTTTTATGTCAGGCCCCCCCCCCCCCGGCAAGAGAGAGAAGGAGGATACCCTTCCCCTCCACTCCGGGAAGTCCCTTTTATTAAAAGAAAAAATTCATGTGCACCAAACAATCTAAATAGTGAAACATCACTTATCTCAAAGAACTGGCGATGTATGACTTCCGTGAGGGAATACAGCTTGCACGACATGCATGTTTTGGGCCTCTCAAAGGCCCTGTATCAAGTGGAAATGTCCCATATTGAATCCATCACCCTGAAGAACGCCAAACTCAACGGTCCAATTTATAAAACCAGAGTAGCAGCCAATTGGTTCGCTCAAAAAAGAGGAGTGGCCTGGCAGACCATGCTGGATTAAAGAACCAAACAAAGAATGCGCCAGGCAGCCCAATGTAGAAAAACTGCAACTAGAACAATGGGTCTTGATACAAAGTTACACCAGACTCCACCAATCACATTCCAAGTTGAGACCCATAGGGGTGACTGTGCGTAGACAAAATATCCAACGTTGTTCCCGCTTCTGTAGAAGACTCTCACGATGTCCACCTCTAGGAGAAAAGGGAACATAATCTATGACCCTCCACTTAAAGTCCGAGAAAGTGTGGTTAAACTGAATACAGTGCTCAACAATGGGAGCCGAAAGAATCCTTGATCTGATGCGAGAGGCATGTTCTCCCAAACGAAACCGAATGGGTCTAATCGTCCGGCCCACATAGGACAAACCACAAGGGCAAGTGAGCATATAAACCACAAAAGAAGTCTGACAAGAGGAGGATCCTGTGAAGGAAAAAGATTGACCCATTACAGGATAACACCATTGAACCCCTTCCAAAGTAGTAGAACAATACATACAATTCCCACAAGCCCAATGACCTTGGCGAGATCCCACCACTGCAGGATCAGACTGAAAAGAAGATGTATGTACCAAGAGATCCTTCAGGTTCTTCCCCCTAGTATAGGCCACCCGGAGGGGTTTCCTAAAGCAGGAGTGTAATTGTAAAACCTGCCAATGTTTCTTTAAAAGCTTGGTAACTTGCGCTGTATGGGACATAAACGGCAACACCCCAGTAACTATGTCAAAAGGAGAACCCCCCTCAGAGGGGGAGGCAGGACTGGTGCCAGCAAGACCCCGATCACCCGGGGTCAATAACCACTCCCGATGAGAAAACCGTGCCCGTACATACGCAGCCCGCACCACTTTCTTGGGATACCCACGATCCAACAACCGTAGTCGCAAAACAGAAGCCTGCTGTTTAAAATCCTCCGTAGAGGAACAAATTCTGCGAAGCCGGAGAAACTGGCCAAAGGGGAGACCCCGCCGTAGGGGAGCCGGATGATGGCTATGAAACCGCAACAAACTGTTGCGTTGACTAGGTTTACGGAAAAGCGTGGTGGTCAAAGAGTCACCCTATTTCTTGACCAAAACATCCAGAAATTCAATCTGACAAGAATTTATATGAGCAGTAAACCGGATATTCGGCTTCAGCGAGTTAAGCCAATCTATAAAAATATGCAACCGTGTCTGTGTGGAAGACCATAACAATAAAATGTCATCCAAAAAGCGAAGCCACATTCATACAAATTGAAAGTCCTCTGCTGGATAAATGAAAGTCTCTTCCATAGCTGCAAGATACAAGGTAGCAATGGACGGCGCTACCGTGGCTCCCATCGCTATACCCTGGCGAGGTGCGCTCCTTTGGGTCGCTCCGTGGTCTGGAGTCCTCTTTACCTCTTGAGCTGGTTGGGATTATTACTTGCCTATCTCTCTACTGCTTCCGCCGGTAAGTCCAGCTCCCTATTCCTTCATTCGGTTTCTTTAACCTGGTCCTCGCGTTTCTCAACGGTCCCACTGCACTTCTCTCATTTTCACCACTTCCCTCCCTCCCTTTCTCTTCCCCACATGGCTGCCATACCTGTCGTCTGGGGTAGGCGCCCTGATAAACCTTTTCCTTTACGTTTCCGCTCTGCCGCTAATCTCCGCCCCTGCCCTCTTTCTTTCTCTCTCCCTCTCGCTTCTTCTGCCTTGCCACATACGGTACAGGTCCCTTCCACTTTATCTTCCGCTTCTTCTTCTTCCTCCCCCTCTTTCTCTATTGGTCTTCTCAACTGTCGATCCTTGCGCAACAAAACCCTGCTGGTCCAGGACTTAGTGCTCCAGTCCCCCCCGGGGCTCACTCTCCTCACAGAGACCTGGCTCCGGGAGGGTGAGGACGCACTCCTTGCGCGCTGTCTCCCTCCTGACTTTTCAGCAGCCTTCGTCCCCCGCCGTGGCCAGTCTGGTGGTGGCGTAGCTGCTTTGATTCACCCTTCTCTTCCCTATACCCAGATCTCTTCCTCTCACTTACACTATCCTGAAGCTCTCTTACTTCACCTCCATACTTCCCCTTCTATTTATATTCTTCTGGTTTATTCCCCTCCAGCTCTCCATTCTCATCTTTGGGACGCCCTCTTACTAACCATTACTGAGGTTTCATTGGCATTCCCCTATCTGGTTATCGCTGGTGACTTTAATCTACACTTAGATGCTCCTTCTTCAGCACGGGAGCACTCCTTTCTTTCTTTTCTCCAAGATCTCTCTCTCTCTCAACATGTTACTCTCCCAACTCATCAGGCCGGCCACACTTTGGATCTCCTTCTGACTCCTGTATCCTTCCCTCTTACTCTATCAGGTGTATCGGCCACACCCCTTCCATGGACGGATCACTTCCATCTTACTTTTTCGTGTTTTCTCCCCAGCTACACATCCTCTGTTTCTTCTGCATCCCCTTCGCCCTCTAGGCACCTTTCCCGTGCCCTCACCCCCCGCACTCTCCAACAATTTCCCCCAGCCTCTGAACTTCTCCCTCCTGATTTTCCACTTCTGTCCCCTGACTCTCAAGCTACTACCTGGTTCTCTTCTCTTGCCAACGCACTTGACCGTTCTGCTCCTCTGCGTTTCCAGCCACCTCGTCACCGCCCCTCTCATCCCTGGTACCACCATGGCTTACGGCTACTCCGGACGCACCTCCGGAGGGCCGAACGCCTATGGCGCAGGGACCCTTCTCCTATTCATCTATCCATCTTTAAGTCTCATCATTCATATTACCGTTCCCAGCTTCATTCTGCAAAACGTGATTACTTTTCCACTGCTATATCTCGTGCTCCTAATCAAACCCGTCATTTATATTCTACCTTTCAGTCTCTCCTCTCATTACGTACCCCGTCCTCAGTCCCTGCAGTCCAACCCCATCCCTCCCCCTCCCGTCTGGCTTCTTTCTTTATCTCTAAAGTCGATTCCCTCCGTGATTCCCTTCCTTCTTGCCCTGCCCCTATTATTTCTCCTCCCCCCTTCCCCTCTCCCCCACCAGTTTCTCACCTTTCTCACTTCTGGGCTACCTTCTCCCCCATTACAGCGCCTGAACATCATCATCTCATTTCCTCCTCCAAGAAGACTTTCTGCTCGCTTGATCCTATTCCCTCATCTTGGCTTCTCACTCCTTCTCTTGGCTGTTTTTCATATATTCTCACTATGCTCAACTCTAGTCTCTCTACAGGTATTTTCCCTAAACCCTGGAAGCATGCTTTGGTTCGCCCTATCCTAAAGAATCCTTCTTCTGATCCCTCACTTCCTTCTAATTATCGGCCGGTGTCTAACCTTCCTTTTCTGTCCAAACTTTTGGAAAAATTTGTTTTCGCTCAGCTTTCTCACCACCTTGACTCCACTAACTATCTTCACCCTCGTCAGTCTGGTTTTCGCCCCGGGCACAGCGTCGACACTGTCCTCTTAGCTTTCTCTAATGCACTACATGTAGCACATGATCGTGGTGAGGTTTCGGTGGCGGTTGCTCTGGATCTTTCGGCTGCGTTCGATCTTGTCGACCACTCCCTTCTTCTTCACCGTCTTCGGGAAGCTGGTCTCTGTGGCACTGTTCATCACTGGTTTCACTCCTTCCTTTACTCCCGTTCCTGTGCAGTTCTTTCTTCTTCATCTGCAATTCCCCCTCCGACTCACAATGTCTTTCTTGTGGGGTCCCTCAGGGTTCTGTTCTTGCTCCCCTCCTTTTCAACCTTTTTCTGGCTCCTCTTGCTCTCTTAATCCAGCAGTCCGGTATATCAGCTTTCTTCTATGCCGATGATATTCTTTTACTTCACCATACCTCCTCCTCCTGTCCTGATCTGTCCCCCTTGAATTCCTGTCTTTCTTCTGTTGCTCACTGGCTTACTCTTAACTGTCTACATCTGAATTTGACTAAGACTCTTGCTATCTGGTTTTCTGGTGGGGGTCCCTCCCCTTCACTAGCTCCCTCCTTCTCTGGTACTCCGGTTCCCCTAGTCTCCATGTTTCGTTACCTTGGTGTTCATTTTGACTCTGACTTATCTTTCCGCACTCATATCTCTCATATCGCCAAAACTTCCTTTTTCTTTCTTCACCAGATCCGGTCTGTGCACCCCTTTCTTTCTTCTTCTGCCCTAACTACACTGGTTCTATCTTTAGTAATGTCTCGGGTTGATTTCTCTAACTCTTTATTTCTCGGTCTTCCAAAAAATCAGATAACCAGACTCCAAAGAATACAAAACACTGCTGCCCGCCTTATCACCTCTTCTACCATTCGCGATCACGTCACTCCCCTCCTTTTTCATCTTCACTGGTTGCCTGTTTCTTTCCGTCCTCAATATAAAATGCTGATTCTGCTACACAAGGTTTTTTATACTGGCGTTCCCTCATATCTGGCTGACCTACTTTCTTTTCACTCTCCCAGGCACACCCCACGTTCCTTTCATCTTAATCGTCTCTCTCTTCCCCCTCCCTCCCGTGCTCACTTACAGTTCACCCGCCTCTCTGCCTTCTATTTTGCTGGCCCTGCTCTTTGGAACTCCCTCCCTTCCTCCCTCCGTCTTGAACCTCTTCATACTACCTTCAAGCACAACCTGAAAACTCACTTGTTCTCCCTAGCGTTTGATGTTCCATCTCCTTTTGTATGATGTCCTCCTCTGTATGTGCTTTAATCCCCCTCTTCTGTTTTGTCTAATCTTAGTTGTCTTCTCTTTCTCTTTCTCTGTCCTTATAATTTTTTATAGCCTATACTTGATGTTTTAATTTAATTTTTTTATTTGTAAATTTTTATATTTATTATTATTGTATATTTCCTTTTTACCCTCCAGCTCCGGCTGGATTTTATGTGATTTATTTTTACTTTTATTGTACACCGCCTTGATTACACTTGAAAGGCAGTTTTATCAAGTTTAATAAACATAAACATAAACATAAACATTGCTGGTAAAATTGTCCCTGGAAAGTAAAATAATTCCTGGTCAGCACCAATCGAAGTAAATCCAGTAAAAAGGACTTTGGGATTCTAGCCGGAGCCGTTGTAAACGCTGAGCCCAAAAGAGTCAATGCTTCTTCCTGGTGAATGTTGGTATAAAGAGCCACCACATCAAGGGTTACCAAAGTGATGTTATCCAAGGGTTCTCCAAATTCAGACAACAGGGCCAAAAAATGAGAAGTGTCCCTTAAGTACGATCAAACTAGTTGTGCTTCTTGTTTCAAAAAGACATCGCTGAACTGTGACAGGGGCTCCAAAATGGAGCCCCTGCAGGAGACAATCGGGCGTCCTGGAGGAGAAGACATAGATTTATGTATCTTCGGAACTGTATAGATCACCGGGATCTTGGGTCACCAAAAATGAGGCCTCCCGAGAAGTGATCCATGCTTTTACCTTAGCTTCATGAACCAAAGCCTGAATCCGAAGTTGCAACTGAGGAGTGGGATCCCCCAATAATGGCTTATAATAGTGCAGGTTCCGTAACTGTGACAAAAGATGCTCCCGATAACTCCGAGAAGATTGCACCACCACCGCACCACCTTTGTCTGCCCCACGCATTACTAAGGCAGGGTTTGAAGCTAGTTGTTTAACAGCCAAACGCTCAACATTGGACATGTTAGAATGGCGGTGGGCAAATGATTTCTCAGAAATCCCCAAGTCCCGCAGAACCAAAGCTTGGTAAGTCAAAACAGCAGGATCCGCTAGTCCCGGAGGAATCCAACTTGACTTGGGCCGTACAACGGAACCATCAGGGGTCTCCCCCATACCCGAAAAGTGAAAAATCACTCGCAATTGACGAAAAAACCGGAATAATGCAACACGCATTTCAAAAGGGTCATAACCAACCGTCGGGACAAAAGACAAACCCAAATCCAACACATGCAACTGCGCGGGGTTCAGTGCCACTCCTGAAATGTTGACGACTGTTGACGTCTTGATCGCTGTCTGGTGACCGGGGGTTCCCAATGATCGTCCGCGTAGGGCCGACGAGGGCGACCCCCCCCTGCGTCGGCCCGACCGAAAATTTTCCGCACCCCCAGTGGATCCCCGAGATCCATATCCAGAACCTGCCCGGGAGTATCACTCAAATCAGTATCCTCCGAAGAACAATCAAAGGTGACACGTTTATCCCCCGATGGTACAAAGACACCATTATCAGGTTTTTCATATATCCAATAATAGACCTTTTCGGAATCGTAATCAGTCTTATCCCGCTGAAACTTCACGGCTTTAAACGCCTTAAGATAGTCAAAAAAACCTTGGAGCTGACGGTCCATATCCTCAAGTTTAGTCTTTAAAACAGCCTCAGTCAAAGACTCCTTAAGGGAAGATTTTAATTCCTCCACCTCCGTAGCGATGACAGTTTCCTCCACCGCTGTCCGATCAATGATAAGAGCAATTAAATCAAAACTGCACTTATTCAAAATGCGATTCCACTTTGAAACAAATTCCTCATCAGACAGAAACAACTTAGGAGCCCGTGGCATGTGAAGGCCACGGGGATGATCCGGGTTTTCAAATATTGGAGCATGGCAGCTCCATGTAATTGAGCTCGAATAGCTCTCTTCCGAAGGGATTTCAACTTAGTGATTGACGGAGATTGTAGATCAGACCCCGTGGTAGCAGAGTCAAACAACGATGGCCGCTGGCACAGCTTATTCAAGTACTCCTCCGTAAATGCAAAAATATCAGCTGCCATTGTTAGAAGAGGTTATAATTACATAAATCCCAAAAGAAAAACCCCAAATGCGGTAGCGGCAGCAGCATTCGGTTTGTGTTTTTTTTTTATCTAGCTGGGCTGATGGGGGGAGGGGGGTTAGGACTGGTAATGGGCTATGGGGGGGCTAAGACTGTAAGTGGGCTGATGGGGGGGTTAGGACTGTTAATGGGCTATGGGGGGTTAGGACAGGTAATAGGCTATGGGGGTTAGGACTGGAAGTGGGCTGATGGGGGGATTTGGACTGGTAATGGGCTATGGGGGGGCTAGGACTGGAAATGGGCTGATGGGGGCGTTAGGACTGGTAATGGGCTATGTGGGGGGGCTAAGACTGGAAATGGGCTGATGGGGGGGTTAGGACTGTAAGTGGGCTGATGGGGGGTAGGACTGGTAATGGGCTGTGTGTGGGGGGGGGGGGTAAGACTGAAAATGGGGTGACGGGGGGTTAGGACCAGAGGTGGGCTGATGGGGGGCTTAGGACTGGTAATGGGTTGTGGGGGGGGATTTGAACTGGCAATGGGCTATGGGGGGGCTAGAACTGGAAATGGGCTGATGGGGGTGTTAGGACTGGTAATGGGCTATGTGGGGGGCTAAGACTGGAAATGGGCTGATGGGGGGTAGGACTGGTAATGGGCTATGGGAGGGTAAGACTGAAAATGGGGTGATGGGGGGTTAGGACCGGAGGGGGCTGATGGGGGGCATAGGACTGGTAATGGGTTGTGGTGGGGGGACTTAGGACTGGTAATGGGCTGTGGGGGGGCTTAGGACTGGTAATGGGCTGTGGGGTTTGGACTGGAAATGGGCTGAGTGGAATGGGGGCTTGAACTGCAAATAGCTGATGGGACGGGGGCTTGGAATGGAAATGGACTGAGTGGGGGGGGGCTAGGACAGGAAATGGGCTGATGGAGGAGCTAGAATAGGTTTGGAAATGGGCTGTAGTGGGGGCTTGAAATGAAATGGACTCATGGAGGGGCTAGAATTGGAAGTAGGCTCATGGAGGGCTTGGATTGGAAATGGGCTGAGTGGAGGGTAGCTAGAATTTGACATGGGCTGATGGTGGGGCTAGGAAAGGACTAGAAATGGGCTGATGGGGGGCGGGGATTGGAAATGAGCTGATGGAGGGACTTGGATAGGACTGGAAATGGATGGGGGAGCTAGGACTGGAAATGGGCTGATGGTGGGGCTAGGATAGGATTGGAAATGGGCTGATGGGGGGCTAGGACTGGAAATGGGCTGATGCAGGGACTAGAAGGGAGCAGATGCTGGGTGGGGCTGGAACTAGAAGGGAGCTGATGTTGGGGGAGGATTAGAATGGGATGGAGCTGGGAGAGTGAAATGGAGAGGGAAAAAATATTTTGTGTGGGAAGGAAGACAAATCTACAATTGGCCGGATATTGGGAGAGTAAGTGGGGATTGAGGATGGAGGGATAAAATTTGAGTGGATGAAATAGGAATGAGGAAAGAGCAAAAGGAGAAAGATTAGTATGTTAAAGCAGATGTAGAGAGAGGATGGAAAAAAACTAGAAGAGAGAAGAAAGGACAAATGGATAGCAGACGATGGAGAGTTAGCAGAAGACACAAAGAAACCAGAAGAAAGTAGCTGGAGCAATTGCAACTGAAAAAAAATGCACAAAAGGTAGAAAAATATCTTTTTATTTTGAATTTATTAACTGGAATATGTCAGCTCTAGGAAATGTGCATCATTAACGTCTGCGCTTTGTTTAGTACAAGAGGAAATTAATTTATAGTTTTATTTCTACAGTGTTGTACATTCCAAGTTTGGCTTTTGGGGTTCCCAGTTTAATTATTGTCTTCCTGTTTCTAAATTGTGATTCCTTGTTTGGTAATGGTCTATGTTCTGCATGTGTAACTGAGCTGAGGTATTCTGTTTATGTAATTCCTATTTGACATTGCCACTTGTTCTCTTTCCCCAGTAGGTCATGTATTGTTATTCTCTGAAATGTATTGGTTTAATATTTGCAATGTTGCCTTTTGATAGGTAGGGTCTGGTGCTTTGTGAGTCCTGGTAGTGCTGTTAGGATACGGCGGGTTTGCTATGGGTTCTAAATGGGCAGTGTTTGTAATAGTTCCTAATGTGCCTGGCGGTTGGCACTGGATTATAGTAATGTAGAAATCTTTTAGTCTTTCTTTATCCATACACTCATTAAGAGGCATGTTTACTAAAAGTTAGTGTATGGTAACATTATGCAAATATTTATGTAAATGAGAAACCTTATGCAAATGAGGCCCCACACTGAGTCTCCGCACATGGCCCCGCACCCTCCTTGGGCCGCCCCTGCTCCTAACTCACTATACATATATATATATATATAAGCTTGCAATCTCTTCAAGGTCGTAGACGTGAAGCGGTAAATATTTATATTTGGAAAAGAAAACTCTCATGCAATGTTAGTGATTACAGAAAAATAATTAACACAATGAAAATTTTCATGCAGACCCACTTACACTCACCAACATACTACCTCACACTCTTACCACCAGGGGTGGCTCAAGGCAATCTGCTGCCTGAGGCGAAGAATGAGATGGAGGCCCCCCCCCTTAGAAGGGGGCGGGGCTTTTTCAGAATGCCAATCAGGGATTGAACCAAACCAAAAAGCCATTTAGATTATATGGAGGGAATTCAAGATGTTTGCACACAGGACCGTATTGAGCTGCAATCGTGCCCTGTGCAACTTGCAGCTCGGACATGTGCCCCCACCTCTCCCCCATACCTCCGTCCAGCACTGCCTGCTCTTTCCCTGCTGCTGCCGCTCTCTGTTTTTTTCACGGTGGTGCCAACAGCAGGGAAAGAGCAGGCAGCGCTGGAAGGAGGTATGGGGAACCATGCATTTTTGGGTCTAACATCTAACATGTAAATAGTTACCTCGCCACATCTTTGATGGCGAATATGTAAATAGTTCACCCAGTTTCAGCTCCAAGTTACCGATCCCGTTCAATGTGAGCACAAGCCAGATCTGACTGGTCTTGTGCATGAACTGTTCATTGTGAACCACACTGATAATAAAGAGTGCGGTATAAAAAAGTGTTTAAATAAATAAATTAAATAAATGGGGAGGAGGGGGGGGACATGCACCCAATCTGAAAGGCGCCGGCACTTTAAGCAGATCTGTCCCTCCCTGTTCTGACATCACGTTGGAGGAAGGAGGGACCAGACCTGCTTAAAGTGCTGTGAAAAGGCTTGGGGGGGGGGGGCATTTTGGCTGCCTGCTATTGTCCTGCCAGTGGCGGGAGGGCAACAGCAGACAGCCAAAATGTGCCCATCAAGCCTTTGCGTCCTGTGCAGCTGCACCACTTGCACGGGGCTAGGTACGGTCCCGTTTGCACACCAAGGAACTAAAAGACAGCAAGAACCAACAGCAGAGTTTATAAAACTAAATTATACCTCATTTTTATTTTGTTGTTATAAGCTGCGTTATGGTTCTTGCTTTTTCTTTTTCAATATATATTTTGCATCCACAGTAGGTGCAGAGCAGAACCAGGACATTCACCCACAGAACTCAATATAAAAAAAAAAAATCTGATTCTGATCATCTCACTATCAACAACAATAACCACTATTCTCCAGTACTAGGCATTTTGTGAACTAATACAAAACCCTACAACAAAGAGCAAACCTACCATACCATACCATACCATATCAGCACAAATTTCCAAAACTCACATAAGGAGCCCATCCAAAAAAAGCATCACTGTAAATACTATAGTGGGCCCTGGAACATCCATACACCTATTTGAAAAGCTGAACAAGTCAAATTAATACAGTACAGTATAGATCTTTATTTATTTTATTTATTTAGACAGTTTTGTATACCGCCTTATCCTTCAATCAAAGCGGTCACAACACAAGTGGGGGATACATTTAACACATGGGGATATGAGACACATATACATTAATACTTACAGGGAACATGGGCAATGGAGGGTTAAGTGGCTTGCCCAAGACCACAAGGAGCATCTGTGGGACTATCAAAATTTCCCAGCTACCTCCTTCTTTTTCCTACTTCACTCACTTTACCTCACCTGAACCTGAAAACCCCCTAGAAACCTCAGATAATACAATCTGGTTCAGGTTCAGATTTGCCTATCAGTTCCCTTTACATCTCCTCCCTAAGGAACGGGTTCTTTCCCCCTTTATAACCCACTTACCTTCCCCTTACTTCAACATGGAGCACTGTGTATCAAATAGAAAATGTAACTGTTCTTTAAGTCATTTAAATTTGGATTGCAGAAAAATTGAACTTAGAAATAAAATCCTTTCTGGGTTTTTTATCTACTCTTTCCTGCTCTCTGTTGCCTTCTTCCCAATTTCTCAGAAATTCAAGTCAAAACCTCTCATTCTATATTTAAGTCTCTCACTCTTTTCAACAAAACCCCAAATTTTGCACTTTCTGATCCATTCCAAGGGTTAGGCCACCAGTCAAACCAACATACACCCTTCTCTCTTCCATTCCCTACCACCAACTAACTCTTTTCAGTCAGACTCACTCACATTCCAGTCATGAAAAATCAGTGTCCCTACACCTAGTGAGGTAATCAAATAAACCCCGGGGGTCCCTACTCTATCCCTTTTACCCCACCCCTTCAAAACCCCAATCATTTTCCTTTTATCTCTAACCCACACGGGATTTTTACAACCTGTCATTTCCTTCTCACATGCAGGCTGATGCAGAATGCCGGCGCTAGACCCGTGGTGGCTCGACTGTTTACGGTTCCGACAATGCACACATTTTAATGTGCGATGCAGGATGGATAGGATATGCAAATGAATGCTGCAGTAACTGTGCACATGCAAATGAGTCACTGCAGTGTTAAACTGGGCAAGCAAGCCAAACACATGCGCACCAGAAGTCTGCACTAGCTTGGCTTGCTCTCTGGGTACCGCATGGCTAATTTACATATCAGCCCCCACAGTATTTTGATGGCATCGGGGATGATCGCGGCATTGGGAAAAGCCCCCAGTGCCATCAACATACTGTTGGGGGACCAGTGCCCTGACAATAAGAGAATCCCTGGTAACTCAGTGGCCCTGGCCCCCCCCCCCCCCCCAGTGTTTTGATGGCATCGGGGATGATCATGGCATCGGGGTTTTTTCCCGAAGCCATCAAAACACTGTGTGGGGCCTGTGCACCGACAGAAAGTAAGTACTTGGCGGTCTAGTGGATCCTGTACCCCCCACTCCCACCTCAAAGTAAAGTAAAATAAAATAAAAATCACCTAGAGGTCTAGCGGCCTCTGTACTCCCCACCCCCCACTAAAAAAATATAACCTGCTGGTCTAGTGACCCCTGCAATGCCCCACCCCCAAATAAAATAAAATAAAAGTCACCTGGTGGTCTAGCAGCCTCTAAATCCAACTCCACCCTGTACCTTAAAATAGGCGGGACCACTGCCTATGTACGCCCACTCTGATCTGTCATCTTGTAAAATGGCTACGCTTGGCCCCACACGGTGCATCCTGCGATGCACCGGGTGAGGTCAAACTGCCATATAAGGTAGATTATGCCTTATATGGCAGTCTAACCCCACATGGTGCATCCCAGGATGCACTGCGTGGTGCCAGGTACCACCATTTTTCAAGACAGCAGACTCAAAGCAGGAGCATGTAGGCAGCGCTCCTGCCTATTTTAAGGTATGGGGGGGGGGGGGGTAGATTTAGGGACCACTAGATCACCAAGTGATTTTTAGTTTATTTTACTTGGGCGTGGGGGGTACAGGTGTCACTACACCACCAGTTTATATTCTTATAGTGGGGGGTGGGGGGAACAGGGGCTGCTATACCACCAGGTTATATTCTTTTAGTGGGGTGTGGAGGTACAGAGGCCACTAGACCACCAGATACTTACTTTCTGTTGGAGCACTGGTCCCCGACAGTGTTTTTATGACATCGGGGGCTTTTCTGATTGCTGCAATCATGCTCGATGCCATCAAAATACTGTCAGGGAGGGGAGTAACGGGACCACTGGGCCACCAAGGATTCTCTTTTGTCGGGCACCAGCCCCTGACAATATTTTGATGACATTGAGGAGAAGATGATCTAGGTATTGGAGAAAGCACCCGGTGCCATCAAAATACGGTCGGGGGCACATGTCAGAGATTTAAGTCACCTCAGACCCTGTAGTAAAATTTTTGGCACTATGGCTGGTAGCAAAATCCTCTTCGCCTGTTTCTGCATCTCCCGTTTTTACTGTTGTTCGCTGTGTTGGTCACTTCTCCTGCCATGTGTGGCTTCATGATATTCAACCTTTTTGGCACGCAAATCCAGCGCTTAAAAGAAACGCTGTCGGAGAGTTGCCTTTCATTAAAGCAAGAATCATTTGGTGACAACGCTAGCACGTTAGTTCTCCAGAATCACTGGGTGAGTGTAGTTCTTATGCATGGGCACTACTTTATGATACGATTCACTGCGCACTGCACAGACAACGGCGTTTTCCGTGTCTCACCATTATGTCAGTATATCCCTTTTAAGCAGCACTAAAAACGAAAAGGTTTTTTGACATGAGAACAGCCCTAAGCTCCCTCCTCCTCTGATGTAACCCCTGACTGGTATAGTTCTGGACTTTTTATTGTACTAATGCTCCTCTGACCCTTTGGATTTCACTCTGGCTCTGTGTACCCAAAACAGAACAATTACATCATGTTTTGTTCTATACATTTTTAGCCCTCAAGCTTCAGACCGAATGGTGTCTTTTTAAAGACTACTTATTCACAAGGTGACCTTTGTAAGTATTCTATCTGTGGTCCTCCTCCTCTTTGTTACACTGTACAATACCATTAGCAATATGGCTGCTTTGAATGTTTTACTATTTATGTTTGCTTTTTAACTGTTTTATTCATGTCTCTATAGTTTTAATTGTTCTACTATTTTGGTAATTTAATTAAGGCATACTATCATTTATATTTTTATTTCCACTTCTACCAACCATATGTTTTAGATATATGACAAGACTTCGACTTTCATACTTTGGACACATCATGCGAAGAGAGAGATCATTAGAGAAAGATATCATGCTTGGCAAGATAGAAGGTCAATGCAAAAGAGGAAGGCCAGCAATGAGATGGATCGATACAATAACAGCAGCTACGGGTACCAGTCTGTCAACAATGAGCTGCCTGACTGAAGACCGAACACAATTTAGGATAGCTATCCAGAGGGTCACCATGAGTCGACTCCAACTCGACGGCACTTTACAACAACATTTTTTAATACTGTCTTTAAACATATTACATGCTTTACTCTTTATTTAATTATTGTACATGATTTTTACTTATTTATTTTGTTTTATTTTTTAAGATGCGTACCCCCCGAGGAAGGCTTACTTCCAAATTTGTAGGGGTTTTTCAGTTTAATAAATAAGCACCTGTGACCCTACTCGTCCCTCGCTTGTTGTGTCCTTTGCTTACTGGTGCGAGGGTCTTGCTCCCTCTGTGTCTCTGCATTGGGCGTAGCCATGATTTGCACACCAGACCATTATGTGCAGCTGATTAAAATACATTTAAATATGCTTGGCGTTAATTGGGCACTAGTTTTTCCATTGGTGTTTACGTCTCTTTTCTGCATTTAAAAGGTTCATAAAGTGTGCTTAAAGTGGCGTTATGGGCTCTTAAAGGCCGCGCTAGCTTTCTGTATCGGCCTAATAGTCAGGGAGAGATTTAGCTTAACTACGTCAGAGAGAGTTTGGTAAACAGCTGAGCCAAAGAGCAACAAAGTAACAGTTGGGATCACTCCATTCTACCCGCATTGAAACACATGGCAAAACTAATAAACTCCAATTTTTTCAAATAAATCAGCATTACAATCATTCATTTTCACATCGATTGGTTTTATTTAACAGAGACTCACTTACTAGTAAACTCATTTCCTTCCTTACTTATAAACTTGTTCAAATTCCCATTAAACTTTAAAATCACTTTACAGTGTTTCCCAAACCCCTGCCATACCCACTAAACCCTTTTCATATCTTAGTATCTTAGTATTGCAGTTTTGTCTTTCTTTTTCCTCTTTCTCATCACGGAGCCAAAAACTCTGGACCGCCCTCCCCTGCAGCAAACCCCATTGTGTTCTTTCCTAAACACCCCCTACCCTCTTCAACCCTTTCCTACCCTTAACAACTCCTTTCTCCCTTTCTGTAACTTTCCCTTATATTTCTGCATTTAATTAGTTTTTAAATTCCTTTTGAAACTTTTCTTGCCCTTTTTGCAACTCTCTCCTCTCCTCTCCTCTCCTTGTCCTCAGTTTTTCTTCAGTCAGTTAGGGACCAGGTCCCTTAGAGACCATGTCCTCTCCTTGCCTGTCAGTCTCCCTGCAGGCCCAAACCTCTCCACTCATCTTCCCCCTATTCCAAGACCTCTTGCCTTACTTTATCTCTCCCGGCTCTCCTTCCTCCTACCAGGTCCCTTCCTCCCTTCTTTCCTTTGGGCCATCACAGACCTCTTCCCCATCATTGGTATTATTCCCAGTCCCTTCCCCTTAGTCCGGGTCATCTCCAGGCTCCTCCCTCTATTCAGGGCTTCCCAATGCTCCCTACTTCACTTTGAACCTTTCCAGTCCTTTCCCCCATCATCACGGGTTGGTTTCTATCTGGGGTTTCCCAATGTACTTTCTTTCACTTTGGGCCTTTCCTGGCCCTTCCCCCAACAATGGGGCATTTCTTCCCCCCCCCCTTCCCTTCTGGGAAGGCTTCCCCTCCTCTTTCCTCTGACTCCGGGCCTTGCTCAAAGGCTCCAGAGTCATTGCTGGCACAATTCGCCCTCTCTTCACTCATCAGGGAAAGCTACGATACCCATGGCCTTCCCCGATGCTGACAGAACAGATTATTCGTGGCTCCCTGATCAAGGCCTGCACCTCCCCCTGTAGCAGCAGATAAGCATGCAATAAATAAATCCAGGAGTCTTTTCAAGGATCCAAGCCAGTTTAATGTGCACATGGCTCAAGCAATAAGCAATTTCAAAATGGCTGAGCAATGGCTTCTAGTAAAACAACAACTTTTATAGCTTTCTTGTCCATTCTAAGCATAGGCAAACTTTTCATTGGTCCCAGTACCCCTCTCACCCATCTATTGGTCCCGGTACTGATATGGCTACCCAATCGGGACTCTGGTCTGGGCCCAGCACCTGGTTGCCCCCCTTCTAGTCCCAATTACAATGGTCAGTGTCTCTAACTTGTTACTTCTCTCCTCCAAGGTCGCTGAGCTTGTTAAAACATATGGGAAGCAGGGCACTGTAACCTTGCTTTTTGCAGAGTTAATTAATTCCATAGAAGCTGTGCTCTCTTATCAGTACCAATTAGAGCTGTTTTCTGTCTTTTATAAGTTTCGTTTCTGCTTAGCTATGTTCAGTTAAACTGAGTTAAGTTTCAATTCTATGGTGTCATCAGTCAGGGGGGTTTTCATTCCTCTGGGCCTAACTACAGGCTTCAGTTACAGGTCAAGCTGCTCAGGCCTGTCTGCTTAGTTCAATTAGCATGGATCATAGGCCGTCGCCTACCACATTCCCCCCTTTGATTATTCTCACCCGCATGTTAATAAGGTGTGAGAATCAAATCACATAATACTAGGTAAAGGTATCACTCTGTGGTATAGGGTAGTAAGTTCACATAGCTAGCATCTTTGTAGCTGTCTTACGCTCTACAGTGTTATTAATAACTGAAGTTATCATTTGCAAGCAAAATGGCAAGAAACAAGGGAGCAACAGGCAGATAGTCAAAGTCCATAGTTTGGCAAGAGTGGGAAAAAGAACTAAAGGATTAGAAGGTTCGGTTGCATCTTTGTTGTGCTGTCGTAAAGCTTCTGATTTAGACAGACCAGCTGTCCATCCTTCGTAGTAGATTGTGGTCCAGTCCGAACAAAACACAAACTGTCAACAATGGGGTGGGCCAATACCCACTCACTAGTAGTATTATGTAAATCAGTCTGATTGTATAGGATAGAATAGTTCAGTTCTTGCGTCTCCCAGGGCCACTGATCTCCCATCTTAGTTCCTCCACAATAGAAACAGTCAGAAGTGTGGAGACTAGATGCTATTGCTCCAGTAAGTTCAAGAAACAAGTTCTGGTGGTGGTATGAGGAATTGCAACGGTGGCTTGCATAGCCTTGTAGAAAGTCAAGATCTAGAACAACTTTTGGATTGGAGAGTATACCAATGCAAGTATAGGAAGAATGATAAAACAAGGTCTGAGTGACCTTCGGTCCAGTTCATGTTGTACTTATACAGGCTGCCCAGGGAGATAAGGCAAAAGTCATTTCAAAGCACTCCAAGGCTGCTGCCAAAATAAAGCAATAATAATAATTCATAATGGGCATAGTCTCTGGAAAATTGGTGGAACTGTCGACTTCCACAACAGATAACAGATGTAGGGTTGATTTGTAGATCCTCAAGCTTCTGCCGTACGTAGACCTACCAGCGTTTTTGGCAGGAGTAGGGCTGTAGATTCCAAAGTATCACTGTCCTCTGGGATGTCTCAATTTCTTAAAATATCATAGCATAGTCTCTTAGGCTATTATTGCTTCCTTAGAGCAGTTCACTCTTTAGGAGATCAAAACAGTCTTTTCAGAGTATTTAAACACAGTCTCTTAGAAGATTCAATTTCTTAACACAACACAGTCTCTTTCTGATGATTGCAGGGGTTTTTTTGTTGTTGTTTTTTCAGATGCGAGGCTTACCTTCAGATAAACAAACAGTCTTGAAATAGTGCAGTTTCTGAGGGACCAATAAGTCTTAGGTCCGTGGTTGTTGTTGTAGGGTGAGGTGCAATGGAGTCTCAGGATGCTGTACAGTAGTCCAGTGATCAGGTTCAAGAGCAGCTGCTGGCTTCACTTGATTATGATGGGTCCAAGGATCAAATTCTGCGACTTTTACTGCAGTTGGAGTAGACAGGATGACGACATAGGGTCCTCTCCAATGCAGGGCTAACAGTATCTTTCTCCACTCTTTGATCCACACCGAGACTCCAGGCTTGAAAGGATGCAGGGGTGCAGGCAAATTGATGAGTAATCGATTTTGTACTCAGGTATGAAGACTCCTGCAAAACAGAACTTAAAACCAATAGTTCATGTCTAATAATTTCAGATCCTATCTGTCTCATATCTCCTTTTATTTCCTATACAATAGGCAGGGGTTGCCCATACAGAATCTCAAAAGGGAAACTCCTAAAGACTTAGCAGGGACTAAGTATATCCTAAGAAGGGCTATGGGAAGAACCTGGGGCCACTTCAGGTAAACCTCTTGGCAAAGTTTAGACAACTGAGATTTCAGGGTTCTATTCATACATTCTACTTTTCCTAAATTCTGAGATCTATAGGCAGTATGTATCTATTAATATCGATATCTTGGGCTATACTTAATGGACTTGCTTCCTAAGGTTATCCACCCTCATTCTTTGTACAGGGCCCCATATGCATGCAAGGTTGTAAGGGTATACTTGAAATCTGGGTACACATTTAGACAGGGCTCTTTTCCTATTCTTAGTGCTCTAGTGAGGACTATCAGTTCAGCTTTCTGTGGTGAAGTTTCTGGGGCCAGGGCTGAGGACTCAACTACCAAATCAGGGGTCACCACTGCATATCTAGCACAACAATGTCCATTGATGATGAAACTGCCTTCAGCCACAAAGAAAGTCTGTTCAGGGTTCTCCATAGGGACATCAGTCAAATCCAGGCGGCTTGAGAATACAGTGTCCATAATTTCTAAACAGTCATGATCAGGGGATCAAGACCAACTGATAACAACATAGCAGGATTGAAAGCTTGACTGACCCTTCAGTTGTATCTGGGGTTTTCACACAACATACTCTAATATTTCAACATTCATAGATTTGTTAGCTAGTAATTTCCTTTGTGTTTCATAATGGTTAGAACAGAGTGTGGTACAGTAACTTGAAGATTCTATCTCAAAGTGATTTTTCTTTTAGTTTTTGCTTACTAGGAAGGCTATAGCTGTAACAGCTTCTCAAATAAGGTCCAAGAGATTGAGTCAACACTCCCAGAACATTTCCTTGCGACTCATGAACATAGAGACTGCAAGGTTTTCTGGACATCGGGTAGACCCAGAACTGGTGATAACATCAGAGGGTCTTCAAAGATCAAAAGACTGCCTTCCTATTCAAGTCCCCATTCCAATGGAGACTTTTTCATTCCTTTGGTAGCTTGATACAATGTGATACAATGGTTTTGCTAGCAGCGCAAAATTGGGGATCCATATACAACAGTACCCTGTGGCACCCAAGAAGGCTCTCACTTGCCTCCTGGTGGTTGGAGTAGGAATACTGCATACAGCTGCTCTGCGTTCTGGTAAGGGTTCCAGGCGTCGAATTCCGCTGGACAACTGGAATCCTAGGTATTTAACTTGTTTGACATAATTATGCTTTGGCTCTTGAGACTTTGTATCCAGCCTCATTAAAAAGGTGCAAGAGTTCACTGGTGGCTGGTGGACATTCACTTTCTGAGTTGGTGGTAATGAGCAAGTTGTCCACATATTGAAGTAGAATTTTTTCTTTTTTTTTTGAGTTTCTGGATAACTTGTCAAATCTTTTGCTGAGTGAGGCGAGTTCTTGAATTCTTGAGGTAATCTTGTCCAGATGAGTTGGCCCCGCCTCCTTGTAGTGGGGTCTTGGGCTAAGCGTATGCAGAAAAAAACATCTTTTTAAGTCCAGAATGATGAAATGTATAGCTTCAGCAGAGATCAGTTCCAAGAGAATATAAGGATTTTGGTACCACTGGTTGTATAGTTTCAGCTGCATCATTCATTCTTTCTTAGATCCTGCACTGGGCGGTAATCACCTGTCCCAGGCTTCTTGACTGGCTTGAGGGTGACAATGGCAGGGGCTATGTTCTTCGCTAGGCCAGGTGGATTATCTTTTGCCCATCCTCCAGGTAGGGCTATGAGGTTGGTAAGTGTACAGCTTGTTGCTTTGGATGCAGGTGAATAGAACCGCCATTCTTCTTCTTGGGGACAGTTAACACCATCAGGCCAGTAGATTTTGAGTTTCATTTTTTTCTTCCTTCAACAGAGGATATCTGTGCTTGAAGCTTTGCAAGCAGGTCTCGGCCCAAAAATGGAATAGGGCATTCAGGCATATACAGGAACTGGTACATTATTATTATTATTATTATTTTTCTAGTTCACACATGTGGTTCTGCAGAAAAGGCTTTGCGAGAAAAACACAGGGGCTACTGGCTTTAGTATTCTGCTCCTGTATCCCCCATAAAAGTCCATATATTGGTCCCCTATTTTTCAGACTGACTCCTGGGGACCCAGGGAAACTGGAGAGTCCGGTCTGGCCTAGTCTTCATCCATGCTGTAGCCCTCTCAGGCTGCCACTCACGCTATAGCTGCTCCACTCTCATGCTGAAACACTGTGCTTGGTTTTATTCTGTCTATGACTTTGCAATCAAGTACTCCCCTCCTGGGGAGGAGTCAAGATACGGGCATTCACTTCTCTAATGTCCTTCTTTTTCTATAATGGGCGTACTCACACCCAGTTTTTCACTTCCTCTGTTCCTTCGATTAGGATAACCTCACATCATTCAACTAAAATATCATTCACTTTCTCTGTTACATTTATTTTCACAATTCACACACCCTCTGATTAACTTTCATTTAACCATTATGCCCGCAAATTCATCCAGTTCTCTGCAATTTCCGTTCATTAGTTCAATCAAGTCCTAAAACTTCTCAGTGCAGTTGTTTTTTTTTCAGTTCTAAACAAGTCTGGTCAGCTGACTTTCACTTCTAGTCCGGAGGGGGTGGACATTCCCCTGTTGCAGAGGTGGCTAGCAAACTACTTGGGAATCTGTAGTCCCCCCCCCCCCTCTCCTGGATTCTGTTTCTCCTAGCAATGCTCTATCCAGGAGGTTGATTTTTTTTTTTTTTTTTAATGATCCACATATCTGCTGTGGGCACATTATTTAACGCCCACTGGGGGGGGGGGGGGGGTGACATCATCGGTGGACTGGGCTCCATCCCCCCCTTAAGCACTCTGAACTGAACTACTTACAGAGAGAGAGAGAGAGACGAGACAGGATATCTAGAAATTCTGGGGCAAAATCCTGATTGGGACAGAGACATTTCATAATCTTCAGTAAATCCCTTACTGAAATTCTTGATCATACTTGAAAAGACACTTATTATTTCTGTAAACATAGGGCAGGCAGGAAACACTTAGATTGAGCACATACATCCATTATGCTTCTTATAGAGAGAACTATAGCTATCTGTCAGCATGTCTCTGCAAAAGAAATTATTTTTTAGTTCAGGAAGCAAATATTTAAAAGACATTCCGGATATTTTTCATAAAATACAGTACACCTTTCCTTTTTTTTTTTTTTTTTTAAATACAGAAAAGCTAACTGATTTGTTCATTAGTAACCAGCACAGAGGGGAAGCATGCATTCAAATGACTTATACTCATTCATAAAAAGATAAACTTTGTTTTTAAAACTTTTGGTTAAACAGAGCTAGTGAAACCAGAGAAAAAACTAATTATAAATTCATCACGCTTCGATTAAATGAAGAGACTTCTCATTCACATGGACAGAGATGCCAGAAAAAAACAATTTAAATCAATGTTAAGTCGTGATCTAATTACTTTGTAGATCAAAGGAAAAACAAAAACAGTCCTTTATCATTTCCTATTTAAACTGTTTCAGTGCTTACTGAAAATTTGAACATACAGCCGACAGAAATTCCTCTCACTTGGTCCGCAACCCATAAGGGATTAATACAAACTTAATCCTTTTCAGGCTAAACCCAAAAACTATCGGGACCCACAATCCCGACTAAACATTCTCACCAAATGATAAATAAATGATATATATTACATAACCACAGCAGAAGGAACAAAAACATATTAAATAAAACAGGTACAATTTGCCTGAAATAAGCACAAACTACCAGCATTGAGGTTTAAGCCTGCACAAGATTAGAAAGACGACACTAGACATTCTTTCCTTCAGACACGCCCCCTGTCAGTTTTTCACACTGCAGTAGAAAAACTAACTGGGTCAGACCAGCTTTTTGATTTCTAAAAATGACTGTAGGTGTTTTGGGTCTTCATTCTGCTCTATTAATACAATTTCTTAATCAGTGAACTGTCACAAATTACTCAACAGAATAATCTCACATATATAACAAAAGGGAAACTCGCAGTTTCAACAGATAGCAAAAATCAGATACACAGGATGGACAATACACCAAACGCTTCATCCGTTTCGCGACCTAGACGCAGTCACCCGACTAGGAACTGCGCTAGTCCAGAGTCCACTCTGCTTGGTCCGTGCTGCCAGACCTTTCATTCACACTTCATTCACACAATCATGCTAGCAACGTATCTTAGAATGCATTCCTTTCTATCTATTCTGACTAGTCTTTTTCCCAATTACAAAAAGGATGAGGGTTTCACCCGGCGAATTCCCATGCGGGGTTACTCGGCCCTTCCTTGAGAGGTGATCATGCTCTCTTACCAATTCCCAATATCTCGAGATTACAAATTCCAAGTTCCTGTCTGTTCTGACTAGACTAAATCATGATTTTTTTTTTTTTTAAAAAGCTGTACCTCGCGAATACTCATGCAAGGATTTTCAAACAAAGACTTAAGTCTTACCAAAGTTTTCAAACTGCAGTTCTAACTCATCTGTCTAGACAGGTTTTCAAAACTATACTTACCAGATCTGGTTCCCAAGCTTCTGAGTTGGATCCTGGACTCCCCCGGGTCGGAAGTGTTAGCCAGCTGGACTCAGTGCCTGCCGAGGCCAGGCAGAACTCCCTCCGATACAAGAGGATCGGTGGGCCCAGGGAAATTCCCCTGCGTCGGATTGGCATGGTTCCAACTGGACCAAACCTCAAGGCGAATTACGTGGATTTATTCACTTGAACACTATCCACCACTCGCACTTCTCGGCCAACGCACCAAGAATGTAGCAGCAGATAAGCATGCAATAAATAAATCCAGGAGTCTTTTCAAGGATCCAAGCCAGTTTAATGTGCACATGGCTCAAGCAATAAGCAATTTCAAAATGGCTGAGCAATGGCTTCTAGTAAAACAACAACTTTTATAGCTTTCTTGTCCATTCTAAGCATAGGCAAACTTTTCATTGGTCCCAGTACCCCTCTCACCCATCTATTGGTCCCGGTACTGATATGGCTACCCAATCGGGACTCTGGTCTGGGCCCAGCACCTGGTTGCCCCCCTTCTAGTCCCAATTACAATGGTCAGTGTCTCTAACTTGTTACTTCTCTCCTCCAAGGTCGCTGAGCTTGTTAAAACATATGGGAAGCAGGGCACTGTAACCTTGCTTTTTGCAGAGTTAATTAATTCCATAGAAGCTGTGCTCTCTTATCAGTACCAATTAGAGCTGTTTTCTGTCTTTTATAAGTTTCGTTTCTGCTTAGCTATGTTCAGTTAAACTGAGTTAAGTTTCAATTCTATGGTGTCATCAGTCAGGGGGGTTTTCATTCCTCTGGGCCTAACTACAGGCTTCAGTTACAGGTCAAGCTGCTCAGGCCTGTCTGCTTAGTTCAATTAGCATGGATCATAGGCCGTCGCCTACCACACCCCGTGACTCCTCCGAGATTGCAGGCCAGGCCCCGACCTCAGCCACGGCATTCGCGGCTGCAGAGGCCTACCCTGCAGTCCTTTTGCGGCTTTTTTTTCTTTAAAAAAAAAGCCTGTCACTGCTCCGCTCTTCCCCACAGCAGCACGGAAGAGAAAAAACCTCCCCTTGGCTTCTGCCTTCCTCGCTGTCGCAGGGAAGAGAAAAAAAAACAAATGGGCTGCCATCTGCAGCCCAGTATTGGCCCCAACCAGCCCAAGAAAAAAAACATCACCTTGGCTGCATCGGCAGCCCAACAACTTGCCACAACTAGGTAAAAAAAAAAAAAAATATTATATATTTATAACTCCTGGTTTACATTTTGTTCATTACATTCTATCTGTTCTTGAAAAGGTATAAATCTTTATATGCAATCACACCACCTTGGCTTTGGTCTGTGGGTTAGTGGTATGATTCACAGCAATTCTGGTGTAATTTTAAATTTCCAGGGTCCTTTTGCAGTAAATGTAAAATGTTACATTTCCGGGATCCTTTCCATAGTGGGTTAACTTAAACATAGAAGTAGGAATAAAGCTTTCTTTGTTCTGTTGCAAGCGTGCCTCTCCCTAGGGGTGTGGTTAATTCACTTAGCAACCGTTGCCTGAGCAGGCAGAAAGCAGCTTGTTCCAGTATTTTTCAGCACATTTGTGGAACTCATCCTCACTGCTTCAGGAAAATCTGCACAGCTAATGTGGTAGGCGAAGGCCTGTGATCCATGGTGTCTGAAGTGAGCAGACAGGCCTGAGCAGCTTGACCTGTAACTGAAGCCTGTAGTTAGGCCCAGAGGAATGAAACCCCCCCTGAATGATGACACCATAGAATTGAAACTTAACTCAGCTTAACTGAACATAGCTAAGCAGAAACGAAACTTAGAAAAGACAGAAAACAGCTCTAATTGGTACTGATAAGAGAGCACAGCTTCTATGGAATTAATTAACTCTGCAAAAAGCAAGGTTACAGTGCCCTGCTTCCCATATGTTTTAACTAGCTGAGCGACCTTGGAGGAGAGATGTAACAAGTTAGAGACACTGACCATTGTAATTGGGACTAGAGGGGGGGGTGAGCAGGTGCTGAGCCCAGACCAGAGTCCCAATTGGATAGCTACGTAGTGGTACCAGGACCAATAGATGGGTGAGAGGGGTTACTGGGACCAATGAAAAGTTTGCCTATGTCTAGAATGGAGAAGAACGGTATAAAAGTTGTTGTTTTGCTAGAAACCATTGCTCAGCCATTTTGAAATTGATTATTGCTTGAGCCTGTGCACATTAAACTGGCTTGGATCCTTGAAAAGACTCCTGGTTTTATTTATTGCATGCTTATCTGCTACTACACTAAGATATTCAAACATTCTACTTTTTGGCTTGTTTTTGTTATAGACTATCTCTTATAATACTATTTAGCCACTGTGGTGTGTTAGAGTAGCTGCACACACACAAAAAAGAAAAACTACATTACTTTTCCTGTTCTTTCTGCAAAAGAGAAGGTTTTTCTTGCAAATTTCTACCTGTCCACAGAAATCTAGACCTATAATCTAGTGGCAAACAACCTAAATTTTGGTTAGCAGCTTAGGAAAATCTGGCTAGTCTGTATTCCTTACCTAGTCTTTTTTAATCAGAAATTTGAGTGTATCCTCAATTCATATAGAGACCAATTCCATTCGGGGCACGTCCGGAGGTAAGGGAAGTGGATCTGCAGTGGGCTAAACTAAAGGAGCAATAAAAGGGGCAACAGATAGATATGTAAGGAAAGTAAATAAAAACAAGAGGGAAAGAAAACCTATTTGGTTTGCCAAAGAAGTGACTCCACAAATAAAGACAAAAAACACAGCTCTCACAAAATTCAGAAGTTCACAAACAGAGAAACACAGAAAAGAATACAGGATAACGTTAAAAAAAAGAGAAATAAGGAAAGAAAAATCAAAGGCAGAAGAAAAGATGACTAAAGATCTAAAGTGTGATGACAAAACTTTGTTCAGGTATATTTGGGAGAAGAGGAAAATAAGAGGTGGAATTGCAAGACTCAAAAGTGCTGAGAACAGATTCATGGAAAGTGATACTGAAAAAGCAAAAATGCTAAACAAATACTTGTGTTTTTACTAAAGAAAATCCTGGAGAAGGACCACCTGTGATGACAAATATACAAATGGGAATGGAGTAGATACCACACCATTCACAGAAGGTGATGTGTTTGAATAGCTTGCAAAACTGAAAGTGAACAAGGCAATGGGACCAGATTGGATATATCCCAGGATACTGAAAGAGCTCAGAGAGGTTCTGGCAGGGCCTCTAAAGGATGTTTTTAATAGATCCTTGGAGACAGGAGAGTTCCACAGGACTGGAGAAAGTGGTAGTAGGGAGGAAGTGGCAAACTACAGGCCAGTAAGCCTTACCTCAGTGGCGGGAAAGTAATGGAGGCGCTCCTGAAAGAGAATAGTGTGCTTTCTCGAAACCAATAGGTTGCATGATCCAAGCAACATGGTTTTACCAAAGGACAATCATGCCAAACAAATCTAATTGAGTTCTTGACTGGGTGACTAGAGAACTGCTGGCATTAACCTTTAAAAAGGAGATAGAGCAGCTTTTAAACTAGATATTAGGGGAAAGCCAACAGTCGCCCAAGAGCGGATGGTTCGGAAGAATGTATCCTTGAAAGATACTACCAAAAGCAGAGAGGTTCCACAAAAGAGTAAAGTAGCCCAAATGCCCTCAAGTATGGAGCAGAAAGAGCTTAAAGATCCCAATTTACACATGTATAACAATAGCCAAATTAACATGAATAAAATGCATTCTCTAAAATGCTTGTATGCAAATGCTAGAAATCTAAAGAATAAGATGGGAGAGTTAGAATATATAGCACTAAATGAAAGGTTAGATATGATTGGAATATCAGAGACATGGTGGAAGGAGGACAACCAGTGGGACACTGTGATACCTGGGTACAAACTATATCGTAATGATAGAGCTGATCAAATTGGTGGGGGGGTTGCGCTCTATGTTAGAGAGGGCATTGACTCAGAAAGGATTAAAGTTTTGCAGGAAACAAAATCTGCTGTAGAATCTATATGGATTGAAATTCCATATAAAAGGGGGAAGGCAATGGCAGTGGGGGTGTACTATCGAGCACCTGGCCAGAATGACCAAATGGATGATGAAATGCTCAAAGAAATCAAGGAAGCTAACAAAAGTTACAGCGCAGTAATAATAATGGGTGATTTCAATTACCCCGGTATCGACTGGGTCAGTGTCACGTCAGGACATGCTAGGGAGATAAAGTTCCTAGATGAAATAAAGGACTGCTTCTTGGAGCAGCTGGTTCATGAACCAACCAGAGGGGAAGCCATATTAGACCTAGTCCTTAGTGGAACACCAGATCTAGTGCAAGAGATAAGGGTGTTGGGGCCACTTGGCAATAGTGATCATAGCATGATCGCCTTTGATTTAATTAGTGGAGGAGGGATAGTAAGGAAATCCACAGTACTACCTTTTAACGTTCGAAAGGGAGACTATGATAAAATGAGGAAAACAGTTAAGAAAAAACTAAAAGGAGCAGTTGCAAAGGTTAAAGACGTACATCAAGCTTGGGTGTTGTTGAAAAATACAATCTTGGAAGCACAGACCAGCTGTATTCCACGCTTTAAGAAACGTGGAAGGAAGTCCAAAAAACTGCCAGCATGGTTTAAAGGTGAGGTCAGAGAGGCTGTTGTTGCCAAAAAAGCATCTTTCAGGAAATGGAAAAAAGAGCCAAACGACGAAACCTGGAAACAGCACAAGCACTGGCAAGTCAAATGCAAGGCATTGATAAGGCAGGCAAAGAGAGAATTTGAGAAGAAGCTTACTGCGGAAGCAAAAACGCGAAATAAAGACCTTTTCAAGTACATTCGTAGCAAAAAACCTGTGAGAGAGTCAGTTGGTCCATTAGATGATAAAGGCGTTAAAGGAGCACTAAGAGGCGACAAGGCGATAGCGGAGAGACTGAATGAATTCTTTGCTTCGGTCTTTACTGAGGAAGATGTAGGGATGTTACCCATGACTGAAGTGGTATTTAAAGGTGCGGAAGAATTGAAGGAAATATCGATACATCGGGAAGATGTCTTACAACTATTAGATAAACTGAAGAGTAGCAAATCACCTGGGCCGGATGGTATACATCCAAGGGTGTTGAAAGAACTGAAATATGAGATTGCAGACCTGCTATCAGTAATCTGTGAACTTTCATTAAAATCATCTCTAATACCTGAAGATTGGAGGATCGCCAATGTAACACCAATTTTTAAAAAGGGTTCCAGGGGTGATCCGGGAAACTACAGACCGGTGAGCCTGATGTCAGTACCAGGAACAATGGTAGAAACCATCATAAAGAATAAAATTACTCAGCATGTAGATAGTCACGACCTAATGGGAGACAGCCAACATGGCTTTAGACAAGGAAGATCTTGTCTTACTAATCTGTTATGTTTTTTTGAAGGAGTGAATAAACAGGTGGACAAAGGTGAGTCGGTTGATATTGTATATCTGGACTTTCAGAAAGCCTTTGACAAGGTCCCTCATCAGAGACTTTTGGCAAAACTAAAGAGTCATGGGATAGGAGGCAGTGTACTATTGTGGATCAGGAACTGGTTAAAAGATAGAAAGCAGAGGGTAGGGCTAAATGGCCAATTTTCCCAATGGAGAAAGGTGAATAGTGGTGTACCCCAGGGATCTGTGCTGGGTCCGCTGCTTTTTGACATATTCATAAATGACCTGGAAAGTAGAATAACGAGTGAGGTTATCAAATTTGCAGATGACACAAAACTATTTAAAGTTGTTAAAACCCAAGAGGATTGTGAAAAATTGCAAGAGGATCTTGATAAATTGGAAGATTGGGCATCAAAATGGCAGATGAAATTTAATGTGGACAAGTGCAAGGTTATGCACCTAGGGAAGAACAACCCAAACTATGGTTACACGATGCAAGGTTCCACATTAGGAACCACCACCCAGGAAAAAGATTTAGGCGTCATTGTGGATACCATGTTAAAACCCTCGGCCCAGTGTGCAGCGGCGACCAAGAGAGCAAATAGAATGCTAGGTATGATAAGGAAAGGAATGTTAAATAAAACAAAAGATATTATAATGCCTCTGTATCGTTCCATGGTGAGACCGCACCTTGAATATTGTGTGCAATTCTGGTCGCCGTATCTTAAAAAGGATATAGCGATTTTAGAAAATGTTCAGAGAAGAGCCACCAAAATGGTAAAGGGGATGGAAGGATACTCCTATGAAGAAAGGCTAAAAAGGTTAGGGCTCTTTAACCTGGAAAAGAGACGGCTGAGGGGAGATATGATAGAAGTCTATAAATTAATGAACGGAATGGAACGGGTAAACGTAGATCGATTGTTTACGTTATCAGAATATAGAAAGACTAGGGGACATGAACGGAATGGAACGGGTAAACGTAGATCGATTGTTTACGTTATCAGAATATAGAAAGACTAGGGGACATGCAATGAAGCTACAGGGTAAACTATTTAAGACTAATAAAAGAAAATATTTTTTCACTCAACGTGTAATCAAACTCTGGAATTTGTTACCGGAGGATGTAGTAAAGGCTGTTAGTGTAGCTGGGTTTAAAAAAGGTTTGGACAAGTTCCTGGAGGAAAGGTCCATAAACCATTATTAAGAAGTGACCGAAGATATCAATGCTTGACCCAGTACAAGCATTGTGGAACTTGTGTCTCTTGGGGAAACTGCTAGGTACATATGACCTAGATTCGCCACTGTTGGAAACAGAATACTGGGCTTGATGGACCTTGGTCTGACCCAGTATGGCATATCTTATGTTCTTATGTTCTTATGAACTAGATCAAGAGCATGCGATGGATGTGATCTGCCTAGATTTCAGCAAAGCCTTTGATACTGTTCCTCATAGGAGGTTTATCAATAAACTGTCAGCTTAGGGATGGGTCCCAAGGTGGTAAACTGGATCAGAAACTGGTTGACTAACAGATGACAGAAGGTGATGGTAAACGGAACTCACTCGGATGAAAGGAAGGAGATTAGTGGCGTTCCCCAGGAATCGGTCCTGTGACCAGTACCCTTCAATGTATTTGTGAGTGATATTGCTGAAGGACTGAATGGAAAAGTCTGTCTTTTTGCAGATGACACAAAAATTTGCAACAGAGTGGACTCCCCTGAGGGAGTGGATAACATGGGGAAAGATCTACAAAAGCTGGAAGAATGGTCTAATGCTTGGCAATTAAGATTTAATGTGAAGAAGTGCAGTGTCATGCACTTGGGATGCAGAAATCCAAGGGAAATGTATGTGATAGGGGGCGAGAAGTTGTTGTACATGGATCAGGAGAAGGACCTCAGAGTGATTGTTTCTGAGGATCTCAAGGTGGCGAAATAGTGTGATAAAGTGGTGGCCAAAGCCAGAAAGATGCTGGGTTGCATACAGAAAGGAATTACCAGCCGAAAAGAGAATGTACTAATGCCACTATACAAGTCGCTGGTGAGGCCTCACTTGGAATATTGTGTTCAGTTTTGGAGACCATCTCTCAAAGGATATAAAAAGACTGGAAATGGTTCAGAGGAAGGTGACCAAAATGATTTGGTGCCTGCGCCAGAAGACATATGAGAAGAAGACTTAAATATGTGTACTCTAGAGGAGAAGAGGGACAGGGGGGATATGATACAGACCTTTAAATACTTAAAAGAGTATTAATGAACAAACAAATCTTTTTCAAAGACGGGGATGCTGCAAAACTAGAGGACATAACATGAAGCTGCAAAGGGGTAAACTGAAAGGCAATGTCCCGATGGAAGTGATGGGGCAAATGCAGTGACAGAATTCAAAATGGCATGGGAAAGACACAGTGGATCTGTTTATAGTAACAAGATAAAATCAAAATAACCTTAACTGTCTCAACAAGGAGGGGTGACCTGCACAGAGTGGTGGGTACACTCATAAACAAAGGCATGGGGAGGGGTGACCTGCATGGAGCGGCAGGTGCACCTACTCTTGCCACCTTGCTAGGCAGACTAGATGGACCATGATGGTCCTTATCTGCCATCATATACTGTATGTCTGGATGTCCAGAATCTGGACGGGCAGGATGTGCCCTGATTCCAGCCCGCTGGATGTTCCGGATCCTGCCTGGCTAATCCAGCCTGGGCTCCTGCATGGAGCTGTGGTGCCATGGCATCCCATCGCCATGGCATCGTGGCTCCATGCTGGAGCCACGATAACCTGCACTGCAACAAATATCCTGTTCCCTGCTGCCCGACCCCTGATCAGGAATTCCGTGTCTGGAATCAGACTACACGGATCCCCCTGCCCTGCTCATCTGTGTCTTGGGTCGCGGCTGGTCTGGTCACTGACATCGGGGGGAAATTTATTCATTTAACCATTTTTTTATACTGCTCTGTCCTTCACTCAGAGCAGTTTACCTTGAAACTCAACATTGTACATAGAACGAATAAACAATATACAAGAATACTAGAATAATTCCTCCATCTAGATTGTTGACTCTGGATGTACAGGGCTGACACCGGAATGGGCCCTGTATGTCCAGGGTCAGGGTCCTGCCTACTCCCCACCCTTGCTCTTCCTCCAGCCCACGCCCCTCCTGCCCTGTCCAGATCTCTCCACACATCTCTGCAGTACATGCGGGGAGCTCCTTGACTGGAATTGGCACCCTTGTGTCTAGTGGGGATATACATCCAACCCGGACGTATATCCCTGCTAAACGTGAACCGGAATGACCCCCATAAGGTTCTGGGACCAGATTAGCAGCCATCCTACCCCTCACTCCACCCACCTCAGAGTTGCACTTGCCTATATGTTCTTCATATCATAGACAGTCATCTGTCCTGCAATTAAGCGGAATGCCCACCTTTCTCCTTTTGCTACAACTGCTTTATAACTCTCTCAATCAACATGTTGTGCATTCAGTGCAATAACTGTGGTGCCTTCATTCTAAGAAGAACCATTTAGAGCCTTAGAGCTTGCCCTATATGTCTCAAGTTATCTGCTAAGAATAAAAAATTAAGTCTATTAAGGGAAGAATTAGCTGGAATGAAAAACGCCTCCCTTAGGGTACAAACTGAAAACAACTCACTAACACTACCACAAAGAATCAACAATCTCAGGAACAAATGGATCACAGTGGGCTCTGGGGCAAAAAGGAGCGCTATGGATTGTGTTAGAAAGAAGAGATGGCACTATCATCCATGCTGGTCACAGGCCTCCAACTCAAATTGAGGAAATGTATAGAGACTTGATCATTCATATTGCAAAAGTAGCTATGAAGGGAAAAGTGATCATATTGGCTGACTTTAATCTCCAGAAGTGGATTGGAGTATTCATTCTGAAAATCTGGAAAGTAAAAAGATTGTGGATGCCTTCCAAGAAGCATTGCTCAGTCAACTGGTGATGGAACCGACAAGGGAAAGTTTGATGCTGGATTTAATACTCACCAATGGAAATAGCATGTCAAATTTAATTTCAAATTCAAAGATAACATGTCAAATAGCATGTCAAATTCAAAGTCCTAGACTTCAAAAATGCCGACTTCAGTAAAATGGGAATTTATTTTATTTATTTATTTAGACAGTTTTGTATACCACCTTATCCTTCAATCAAAATGGTCACAACACAATTGGAGGATACATTTAACACAAGGGGATATGAGACACATACACTAATACTTACAGGGAACATGGGCAATGGAGGGTTAAGTGGCTTGCCCAAGACCACAAGGAGCACCTGTGGGACTAGAAACCCCAGTCCTTCTGGCCCAAAGTTGCTGTCCTCTAGGAATGTACCTGAAAGAGAAATTGGCAGGGTGGGAGGAGATAAGAGAAGTGGAATTGCAGTGGGCTAAACTAAAAGAGGCAATAAAAGGGGCAACAGATATATATGTAAAGAAAGTAAATAAAAACAAGAGGAAAAGGAAACTTATATGGTTCACCAAAGAAGTTGCTACACAAATAAAAGCAAAAACCACAGCTTTCAAAAAATTCAGAAGATCACAAAAAGAGGAACACGGCAAAGAATACAGGATAAAGCTAAAAGAGACAGAGAAATAAGGATAGTAAAAGCAAAGGCAGAAGAAAAACATTTTGTCTCCATGGTGGAATTGTAAGATTCAAAAGTGCTGAGAACGGATTTATGGAAGGTGACACTGAAAAAGCAAAAATGCTAAACAAATACTTCTGTATTCACAAAAGAAAATCCTGGAGAAGGACCATGTATGACTGACAAATATACCACATTACAGAAGATGATGTTTTTGAACAGTTTGCAAAACTGAAATTGGACAAGGCCATGGGACCAGATGGGATGCATCCCAGGATACTGAAAGAGCTCAGAGAGGTTTTGGCAGGGCCATTAAACGATATTTTTAATAGATCCTTGGAGATGGGAGAGAATCTGCAGGACTGGAGAAGGGCTGATTTGGATGACTAGAGGAGTAGATCAGGGGCATGCGATGGGTGTGATATACCTAGATTTCAGCAAAGCCTTTGATACTGTTCCTCATAGGAGGTTTATCAATAAACTGAGCAGCCTGGGGATAGATTCCAAGGTGGTGAACTGGATCAGAAATTGGTTGAATGACAGAAGGTGGTGGTAAATGAAACTCAGAAGAATGGAAGCTGCATAATAGCATGCCCCAGGGCAGTGGCGTAGCGTGAGTTGTCAGCACCCGGGGCAAGGCAAGTAATTTGCGCCCCCTAACCCGTGGATTTTAGCCGCCGGGGAGCTTCTTTGCGTGGGGGAGCCGACCGTGATCCTACCCCGGGAGGGAGCGATCGTCAGCACTGACCTCGCTGAGCCGGAGTCCAGGGAAACGAACAGCACAGCAGCAAGAGCCCGACAAGCATGGTTAAACGCCCAACAGCAGGGAAGAGGAGGAGATCCGGAACCAGAAACTCGCGATGCCGCCCTGCAGCTCCACCTTCTCGAGCGTACAGGGCGATCCGACCCCAACCCCAGCTTTACATTGAGATCGAGGGGCGACGACGCGACAAACAGTCCCCCTCCCACCCCGCCCCGGCAGCTTGTGTGAAATAGCTACCTAGAGGGGGTCAATCGCATCGCCTGCGCTTTGTTGCCGAGGGTTTGCCAAGAACAATGCGACTCCCAGGACTGCGGGCTCGAGGGCTATAGCGCAAACCTCTTTGCAGTGCCACCACCAGATGGCGTACGCGCCAACATGTATCATAGGGACCTGCCTTTCCCCCTCATCGGCAACAGAGAGCTGCGAGTGCGAGCGCCCCCCCCCCCATGTTGCGCCCGGTGTGGCCGGCCCCCCCTGCACCCCCCACGCTACGCCTCTGCCCCAGGGATTGTCCTGGGACCAGAGCTGTTCAATGTATTTGTGAGTGATATTGTGGAAAGACTGAATTGAAAAGTCTGCCTTTGTGCAGATGACACGAAAATTTGCAACAGAGTGGACATTTCTGTGGGAGTGGACAACATAAGGAAAGATCTACAAAATCTGGAAGAATGGTCTAATGCTTGACAGTTAAGATTGAATGTGAATAAGTGCAGAGTCATACACTTAGGAAGCAGAAATCCAAGGGAATTGTATGTGATAGGGGGAGAGAGGTTGGTGTGCAGAGAACAGGAGACAGACCTTGGAGTGCTGGAGTCTGAGGATCTCAAGGTGGTGAAACAAAGTGACAAGATGGTATATCTTCCCATGGCTTTCAGTACCATCCGTATGCTGATGACTCCCAGATCTACCTCTCTACGCTTGAAATCTCTCCAGCAATCCAGACCCGGATCTCTGCCTGCCTTTCTGACATTGCAGCCTGGATGTCTCACCGCCGCTTGAAACTGAACATGGCCAAGACTGAACTTCTTATATTTCCCCCTAAAACCTCCCCTCCTCTTCCTCCTTTCTCAGTCTCTGTGGATAACTCTGTACTCCTTCCTGTTTCCTCAATCCGCAATCTGGGGGTTGTCTTTGACTCCTCTCTCTCTTTCTCCACACATATCCATCTGATAGCTAAGACCTGCCATTTCTTTCTCTATAACATCAGCAAAATCCGCCCTTTCCTTTCTGAACACACTACTAAACTGCTTATCCACTCCTTAATCACCTCCCGTCTTGACTACTGTAACCTACTCCTTGCTGGTCTCCCTTTGAATCATCTCTCTGCCCTTCAATCTGTTCAACACTCTGCTGCACTGCTAATCTTCTGCCATCCTCGTCATGCCCATATTACCCCTCTTCTCAAATCACCTCATTGGCTCCCTATCCGTTTCCGCATCCAGTTCAAACTTCTCCTGCTGACCTATAAATGCATTCACTCTGCTGTTCCTCACTACCTTTCTTCCCTTATCTCTCCTTACAACCCCCCTCGGGAACTCCGCTCTTCTAGCAAACTGCTTCTATCTGTGCCCTTCTCTTCTACTGCTAACTCCAGATTTCGCTCCTTTCACCTTGCTGCGCCTTACGCCTGGAACAAACTACCTGTGTCTGTATGCCAGGCACCTTCTCTGACCCTCTTCAAATCCAAGCTGAATACTCACCTCTTCGCTGCTGCTTTTGGATCTTGACCCACCTGATCTCCTTTTTCTTTTCCCTTGCTTTATCCCTGCCTATACCTTCTGTGTTTGTCTTGACTAGACTGTAAGCTCTGATGTGCAGTGCTGCGTACGACTTGTAGCATTATATAAATGCTCAGTAATAGTAGTAGTAGTATGGTAGCCAGAGCCAGAAGGATGCTGGGCTGTATGTAGAGAGGAATTACCAGCAGAACAGAGGAGGTATTAATGCTATTGTACAAGTCATTGGTGAGGCCTCACTTGGAGTATTGTGTTCAGTTTTGGAGACACCAGGGATCTATGCTGGGTCCGCTGCTTTTTGACGTATTCATAAATGACCTGGAAAGTGGAATAACGAGTGAGGTTATCAAATTTGCAGATGACACAAAACTATTTAAAGTTGTTAAAACCCAAGAGGATTGTGAAAAGTTGCAAGAGGATCTTGATAAATTGGAAGACTGGGCATCAAAATGGCAGATGAAATTTAATGTGGACAAGTGCAAGGTTATGCACCTAGGGAAGAACAACCCAAACTATGGTTACACGATGCAAGGTTCCACATTAGGAACCATCACCCAGGAAAAAGATTTAGGCGTCATTGTGGATACCATGTTAAAACCCTCGGCCCAGTGTGCAGCGGCGGCCAAGAGAGCAAATAGAATGCTAGGTATGATAAGGAAAGGAATGGAAAATAAAACAAAAGATATTATAATGCCTCTATATCGTTCCATGGTGAGACCGCACCTTGAATATTGTGTGCAATTCTGGTCGCCGTATCTTAAAAAGGATATAGCGATTTTAGAAAAGGTTCAGAGAAGAGCCACCAAAATGGTAACGGGGATGGAAGGATACTCCTGTGAAGAAAGGCTAAAAAGGTTAGGGCTCTTTAACCTGGAAAAGAGACGGCTGAGGGGAGATATGATAGAAGTCTATAAATTAATGAACGGAGTGGAACGGGTAAACGTAGATCGATTGTTTACGTTATCAGAATATAGAAAGACTAGGGGACATGCAATGAAGCTACAGGGTAAACTATTTAAGACTAATAAAAGAAAATATTTTTTCACTCAATGTGTAATCAAACTCTGGAATTTGTTACCGGAGGATGTAGTAAAGGCTGTTAGTGTAGCTGGGTTTAAAAAAGGTTTGGACAAGTTCCTGGAGGAAAGGTCCATAAACCATTATTAAGAAGTGACCGAAGATATCAATGCTTGACCCAGTACAAGCATTGTGGAACTTGTGTCTCTTGGGGAAACTGCTAGGTACATATGACCTAGATTGGCCACTGTTGGAAACAGAATACTGGGCTTGATGGACCTTGGTCTGACCCAGTATGGTATATCTTATGTTCTTATGACAGGATCTCACAAAAGATATACAAAGACTTGAAATGGTTCAGAGAAAGGTGACCAAAATGATTTGGAGCCTGCACCAGAAGACTTATGAGAAGAGACTTGAAGACCTAAATATGTATACGTGAGAGGAGAGGAGGGACAGGGGAGATATGATACAGACTTTTAAATACTTACAGGGTATCAGTGAACAAACATACCTTTTTCAAAGAAGGGGAAGCTGTAAAACAAGGGCATATGGTGAAGCTGCAGGGCAGTAAACTTAAAAGCAACATCAAGAAATACTTTTTCACTGAAATGGTGGTGGATGCTTGGAATGCCCTCTTGATGGAGGTGGAGGGGAAAATACAGTGATGGAATTCAAAATGGCATGGGACAGACAAAGTGGATCCCTTTATAGCAAGAGGATGATATCAAAGCAAACAAATATATTTTATGCTTCAGTAAATAGAGGGGAGAGAACCTGCACGGGGCGGCAGTTACAACCACTCTATCCACCTTACTGGGCAGACTAAATGGACCCTACTGGTTTTTACCTGCCGTCATATACTATGTTACTATAGTGTGGAGACTGCAGAACTCTTCAAGCACAAGATCTAGGTAAGCCCTGTTTGATCGCCCGTGGCCTTCCGTGGATAGGACGGTTCCCGCTTGTTTCTTTTAAGACTGGAGTTGTGCGCAAAACCAATATCACTTTTATTCTTATGGCTTGCTATCCTTCTTTCTTCTGTCGAAATGATCTCCCTCAGAGGATGTCTGCACAATCAGTGTGAGCAAGGAAGCAATGATTGATAATCTTAAACAAAGTTGGGAGGAGCATCTTTACAAGGGCTCAAGAGTGCCCCCCTTCTCCAGGGTCTTTAAGCCTGTTAGAACTCTGCATGTCTTATTAAGCAGATGTAGCTGCTACTCAGGTTACCTCTTCTCATATGGCTATGGGGTTCTCTCTAACATTGGCCTATCATTTGAAGACGTGAACCTTGCATGGTGACTCTCTTTGAATGATTACGCCTCTCTGCGACTTTTATTGCAAAACCTGGTAGACACTCCAAATAACAAAAGACTACATAGCTGATGCGATTCCCCCCAAACATGATTTATTGTCCACAAACTACTCACACAGATTGCATCCGCAGGTGACAATGAGTTCTAAATTTTCAATTTCGATATTCACCAATGAAAATGTAAACTAAGAATGTGCTTTCACTTCAAATAAAATAGGAAATCTCAATGCCACTTTTTGTTTCTTTTCAGTTTATTTTGAAAATGAAATGAAAGGAAAACACACAAGTTCCTTTGATTTTCATTTCATCTCATTTTGAAAGTGAACCCTGCCCCCTGCCAATAAACCGGAAATCAAGCCCCAGCCTGGGCCGTCTGTCCTACCCACTGACAAACTGAAAAAAGTCCACGGTTTAGTCAAATTTTCTTCCTCATTTTACTCCATCCACAGGTTGCAATGAGGCAGGCGTGAACCCCAGTCGCTCCTGTCCCATTGCTGCCATAGCTGAGAATGATGCCAGTCTCGGGTCAGTCAATGCTGCTTGGAATGATTGGATGCCAGGTTTCCTTTTGAATTTGTAATTACAAGCCCACAGGATTATGTCCTAAGGATGTGCAACGCCAATCAAATTTTTGTTCCGTTTTTGGATTTTGCTGAATAATTCCCCAGTTTATAGGTGCTTTATGCGGTTCGTTTCGACATTTGTTTTTAATGCAGAAACTATATACGCACAAATTATAAGTGCGCTAGAACTTTTTTAAGCATGCAAATCAATTGTACGTGTTTTAACTGAGAGGTATATATTTTACAGCCTATTTGTGCGCGCTGAATTTTTTAGGCTCCCAAATGAATTGAATGCATACTAACAAATACACATCACTATGATGTCCTCAAGGGCCTGCAAACTCTGCAGCCAGAATGAAAATTGCCTCCTGTATGTCATATTGCATGCTGCTTATGTATACGTTTTTTATGTTTATGTTTATGTTTTATGTTTTTATGTTTGTGTTTTTTTTGCATAGACTAAAGCTTAAAGTCCAGTAAATTTGAACCCTATGGGGCCTTTATACTGAGTGTGCTGCGTTTACATGTGTGATAAATGCCTGCTCGAACCCTTACTAATTGTTATATTAGGAAATGACAGCTACTGCATGCTGATTCATGTGCTTCAACTTCCGCCTTAGGGTTCTGAATGGGCATGGTAGGAGTGGAGAGTGGGCATCATGAGCACATTGCACTTAAGTGCATATCATATGCTGTCAATATTGTCAATAGTGTAGGTCACCTTATGACACCGAGTGTTAAGTGTCAGAAACATGCTGCTCACGCCCCAACAGCTACCATGGAAGCTATGCACTTGATGCACTTTTGTTTTTGCACTAAACACACATTAGGTACAAAAACCTAATGCATTTTAGTAAAAGGGTCCCTAAATGTGATCGATATTATCTGCTGAGGGGAAACAAAGTAAGACTTATCTTTGTAGTGACATATCTTTTTTCTGTGGGGCGAGAATTCATAGAAGAGTTCTCCCCACCTCCTCTTTCTACCATGAAAGATGAGCATTTACACAGGAACACAACTTTTTCTGTCAATAAAAAAAACAAGAATTCCTCAGTCATAAACTTAATTGGCATTTTGCATTTTTGATATTTTTATGACTGGTATACAACATATTATTATTATTGTTATTAAGCATTTATAAAGCGCTGCAAACATACGAAGCGCTGTACACACAAATAAGAGAGACAGTCCCTGCTCATCAGAGCTCACAATCTAGTCAAGACAAAAATTACATAATACAAATTACAGATCAACAGGACAAAGTATACATCTAATATTAGAGAGAGCAAACACAGCATATATAAAATAGTCATATCATAACACAAGAGTCAAGAATGAAAAGCAATAGTGAAGAGGTGGGTTTTCAACCTGCACTTGAAGATAGCTAGGGAGGATGCCTGGCGCACAGAGACAGGAAGGCTGTTCCAGGCGAAAGGCGCAGCAAGGTGAAAGGAGCGAAGTCTAGAATTAGCAATATGAGTGAAAGGCATAGATAAATGAAGACTATTAGAAGAGTGAAGTAACCGAGAGGGAGTATAAAGAAAGATAAGAGACGAAAGGTACTGGGGAGCAGAAGAGTGAATACATTTATAGGTCGGTAGGAGAAGTTTGAATTGGATACGGAAATGAATGGGGAGCCAATGAAGTGACATGAGGAGAGGAGTGATGTGGGAAAAACGAGACTGGCGGAAAATCAGATGAGCAGCAGAATGTTGAATAGACTGAAGGGGAAAGAGGTGGTTTGCGGGGAGGCCGTCAAGGAGAAGGTTACAGTAATCAAGGCGGGATGTGATTAAGGAGTGGACAATCATTTTAGTAGTGTTAACAGAGAGGAAGGGCGAATTTTGCAGATATTGTAGAGAAAGAAACGGCATGACTTAGCAATGAGTTGGATATGTAGAGAGAAAGAGAGAGAGGAGTCAAAGATAACACCAAGGTTACGCGCTGAGGAGACAGGAAGGATAACAGAGTTATCCACAGAGACAGAGAAAGGGGAAAGAGGAGGGGAGGGATTCGGGGGGGGAAAGATAAGGAGTTCAGTCTTGGCCATGTTCAATTTTAAGCGGCGGAGGGACATCCAGCTAGCAATGTCAGAGAGGCAGACCATGATCTTAGCCTGGATTTCTGGAGAAATAACAGGCGTAGAGAGGTAGATTTGAGAGTCGTCAGCATAGAGATGATAGTGAAAGCCATGGGAAGAGATAAGGGCACCAAGGGAGTGGGTGTAGAGAGAGAAGTGCGGTCCCAAGACGGAACTCTGAGAACACCTACAGGTAATGGGGTGGAAGAGGAGGAGGAGCCACCAAAGCACACGCTGAAAGAGTGATGGGAGAGGTAGGAGGAGAACCAAGAAAGTACACAGTCCTTGAAACCTAGTGAGGACAGGGTGATAAGAAGAAGGTTGTGGTCAACAGTATCGAAAGCAGCAGAGAGATCAAGAAGTGAGTCTGCTTTTCTCTGATCAGAGAAGAGCAGTCTGCTTTTCTCTGATCAGAGAAGAGCAGTGCTTTTTACAGTGCTCTGCTAGAGAAGTGAATATTTGTCTCCTGTGACACCTTGCTGTGAGTTCTAGCTGTTTATTACTTATTTATTGTTTGTCTAACTGTTTATTTAATTATTTATTGTTTGTCTTAGTGGTGTGCTAGTTCAGCCTTCTCAGCTATAACTTACCTTGCCTCTCTCAACTAACTGGGCTTTGTGTGGTACCCCCTTCCCCCCTGCTGAGGGTTCAGGACAGGATACCTTGTAACTGCCCTCTTTAATAGGACTTATCTCCCTCCCTCCCTCCCCAGCACCCACCCACCCCTGGGGTAATTGTAGTTTTATAGGTACTTGCACATCTTAGAGGAAAGGGGCTGCTCTCAGGTGCAGCTCGTTATCCAAATCAGTCATACACAGAGGACCTGAGATTAATTACTTAAGCTTCAGGTACACAAGGTGTATTAGGGGTATTAGATACACTTTTATTGGTATAAGCATCCACACCAATCCTTATTATATACAGAATTTAAAAGACCTAAACACAAGCTTTAAACTAAGATGCAGACAGAAGTCCAGCAACGAGATGTGGGTTCTCCGGTCTTTTGCATTGAGTGTCACATGTATGATTTTCTCCCAGTTGGTGAGAGGTCTTACGTATGCACTAAGTGCAAAGAACTCTTTGCTCTCAGGGAACGAGTCCGTTCTCTAGAGGCTAGAGTAGCAGACCTGGAAGACATAAGAAAGACAAAGAAGTACATGGACGAGACCTACAGGGATATAGTCCTGAAGTCTCACCTCCAGTCTGGCAGCATCCCTGTTGCCATGGAGGAGAGAGGTCACGTGACAGGAGAGCATCACCCTGGTGTGGCAGGAAGTGATCCTGTAACTAGGACCTGTCCTCCAGGTGATATAAAACCCTATCGCACCGAGGACGTTTCTCCAGGGCCATGTCCCCATGAGGGGAGGGTCAGGACAGCTGTTATAGTTGGTGATTCAATCATTAGGAATGTAGATAGCTGGGTGGCTGGTGGACGTGAGGATCGCCTGGTAACATGCCTGCCTGGTGCGAAGGTAGCGGACCTCACGCACCGCCTAGATAGGATCATAGATAGTGCTGGGGAGGAGTCTGCTGTCTTGGTACATGTTGGTACCAATGACATAGGAAAATGTGGTAGGGAAGTTCTGGAGGCTAAATTTAAGCTTTTAGGTAGGAAGTTGAAATCCAGAACTTCCAGGATAGCGTTCTCCGAAATGCTTCCTGTTCCACGTGCAGGACCCAAAAGACAGGCAGAGCTCCGGAGTCTCAATGCGTGGATGAGACAATGGTGCAAGTATGAGGGTTTTGGATTTGTTAGGAACTGGGGAACATTCTGGGGAAAGGGGGGGCTCTTCCGAAGGGATGGGCTTCACCTTAATCAGGATGGGACCAGACTGCTGGCATTAACCTTTAAAAAAGAGATAGAGAAGCTTTTAAACTAGAAATTAGGGGAAAGCCGACAGTCACCCAGGAGTGCATGGTTCGGACAAAGGTATCCTTGAAGGATACTACCAAAAGCAGTGAGGTTCCAAAAGGGAGTATAGTAGCCCAAATGCCCTTGAGTAAGGAGCAGACAGAGCATAAAGATTCCAAATTACCCCTGCCTACCAATAGCCAGATTAATATGAATAAAATACAGTCTCTAAAATGCTTGTATGCCAATGCTAGAAGTCTAAACAATAAGATGGGAGAGTTAGAATATATAGCACTAAATGAGAGGTTAGATATGATTGCACTCTCAGAGACATGGTGGAAGGAGGATAACCAGTGGGACACTGTGATACCTGGATACACACTATATCGTAATGATAGAGCAGGTCAAATTGGTGGAGGGGTTGCGCTCTGTTAGAGAGGGCATTGAGTCAAAAAGGATTAAAGTTTTGCAGGGAACAAAATTTGCTGTAGAATCTCTATGGATTGAAATTCCATTTATGAAGGGGAAGGTGATGGCAATTGGAGTATACTATCGACCGCCTGGCCAGAATGAACAAATGGATGATGAAATGCTCAAAGAAATCAAGGAAGCTAACAAAAGTCACAACAGAGTAGTAATAATGGGTGATTTCAATTACCCCGGTATCGACTGGGTCAGTGTCACAGCAGGACAAGCTAAAGAGATAAAGTTTCTAGATGGAATAAATGACTGCTTCTTGGAGCAGCTGGTTCATGAACCGACCAGAGGGGAAGCCATACTGGACCTAGTCCTTAGTGGAACGCCAGATCTGGTGCAAGAAATAAGGGTGTTGGGACCACTTGGCAATAGTGATCATAGTATGATCATGTTTGATTTAATTAGTGGAGGACAGATAGTAAAGGCATCCACAGTACTACCTTTTAACTTTCAAAAGGGAGACTATGATAGAATGAGGAATATAGTTAGGAAAAAACTAAAAGGAGCGGTTCCAAAGGTTAAAGACTTACAGCAAGCTTGGGTGTTATTTAAAAATACTATCCTCGAAGCCCAGACCAGCTGTATTCCACGCATTAGGAAAAGTGGAAGAAAGTCCAAAAAACTGCCAGCATGGTTTAAAGGTGAGGTCAGAGAGGCTGTTGCTGCCAAAAAAGCAACCTTCAGGAAATGGAAAAAAAGAGCCAAATGATGAAAACTGGAAACAGCACAAGCACTGGCAAGTTAAATGCAAAGCATTGATAAGGCAGGCAAAGCGGGAATTTGAGAAGAAACTTGCTACGGAAGCAAAAACACGAAATAAAGACTTTTTCAAGTACATTCGTAGCAAAAGGCCTGTGAGAGAGTCAATTGGACCATTAGATGATAGAGGGGTAAAAGGGGTAGTAAGAGGAAACAAGGCTATAGCAGAGAGACTGAATGAATTCTTTGCTTCGGTCTTTACTGAGGAAGATGTAGGGATGTTACCCAAGACTGAAGTGGTATTTAAAGGTGATACTGCAGAGGAATTGAGAGAAATATCGCTACACCGGGAAGATATATTACAACTATTTGATAAACTGAATAGTAGCAAATCACCTGGACCGGATGGTATACATCCCAGAGTGTTGAAAGAACTGAAATATGAGATTGCAGACCTGCTATTGGTAATCTGTGAACTTTCATTAAAATCATCTGTAATACCTGAAGACTGGAGGGTCGCCAACGTAACACCAATTTTTAAAAAGGGTTCCAGGGGTGACCCGGGAAATTACAGACCGGTGAGCCTGACGTCAGTACCAGGGAAAATGGTAGAAACCATCATAAAGAACAAAATTACACAGCATGTAGATAATCATGGCCTAATGGGAGACAGCCAACATGGCTTTAGACAAGGAAGATCTTGTCTTACTAATCTGATATGTTTTTTTGAAGGTGTGCATAAACAGGTAGACAAAGGTGAGTCGGTTGATATAGTGTATCTGGACTTTCAGAAAGCTTTTGACAAAGTCCCCCATCAGAGACTTTTGGCGAAGCTAAAAAGTCATGGGATAGGAGGCAGTGTACTATTGTGGATCGGCAACTGGTTAAAAGATAGAAAGCAGAGGGTAGGGCTAAATGGCCAATATTCCCAATGGAAAAAGGTGAATAGTGGAGTACCCCAGGGATCTGTACTGGGTCCGCTGCTTTTTGACATATTCATAAATGACCTGGAAAAGGGAATAACTAGTGAGGTTATCAAATTTGCAGATGACACAAAACTGTTTAAAGTTGTTAAAACCCAAGAGGATTGTGGAAAACTGCAGGAGGATCTGGATAAATTGGAAGACTGGGCATCCAAATGGCAGATGAAATTTAATGTGGACAAGTGCAAAGTTATGCACCTAGGAAAGAACAACCCACACTATAGTTACACGATGCAAGGCTCCACATTAGAAACCACCACCCAGGAAAAAGATTTAGGAGTCATCGTGGTAACATGTTAAAACCCTCCGCCCAGTGTGCAGCGGCGGCCAAGAAAGCAAATAGAATGCTAGATATCATAAGGAAAGGGATGGAGAATAAAACAAAGGATGTTATAATGCCTCTGTATCGCCCCATCGACCGCACCTTGAATATTGTGTGCAATTCTGGTCACCGTATGTTAAAAAGGACATAGCGTTATTAGAAAAAGTACAGAGAAGAGCCACCAAATTGGTGAAGGGGATGGAGGGCTACTCCTATGAAGAGAGGTTAAGAAGGTTAGGGCTCTTTAGCCTGGAGAAGAGACGGCTGAGGGGAGATATGATAGAGGTCTATAAATTAATGAATGGAGTGGAACGGATAAACGTGGATCAACTGTTTACGCTATCAGAGTATAGAAAGACTAGGGGACATGTAATGAAGCTACAGGGTAAACTATTTAAGACAAATAAGAGAAAATATTTTTTCACTGAACTTGTAATCAAACTCTGGAATCTGTTACCAGAGGATGTAGTAAGGGCTGTTAGTATAGCTGGGTTTAAAAAAGGTTTGGACAAGTTCCTGGAGGAAAGGTCCATAAACCACTATTAAAAAGGGACCCAGGATATCAATGCTTGACCCAGTACAAGCATTGTGGAACCTGTGTCTTTTGGGGATATTGCTAGGTACGTATGACCTAGATTGGCCACTGTTGGAAACAGGATACTGGGCTTGATGGACCTCGGTCTGACCCAGTATGGCATGTCTTATGTTCTAAGGATGAGGACAGAATAGAGGCCTTTGGATTTTGCCAGGAACAAATCATTAGTGACTTTGGTAAGAGCTGTTTCAGTGGAATGTAGGGGACGGAAGCCAGATTGTAAAGGATCTAGGAGAGCATGAGAGGAGAGGAAGTTGAGATAGCGGTGATAGACTGCACGCTCAAGTAGTTTAGAGATGAAGGGAAGGAGAAAGATGGGTCGAATGTTAGAAGGCCAGGTGGGATCAAGTGAGGGTTTCTTGAGAAGGGGTGTGACCACAGCATGCTTGAAGTCAGAAGGGAAAGTTGCAGTGGAGAGCGATAGGTTGAGAATATGAGAGATGGAAGGGACGATAGTGGAGGAGATGGAACTAAGGAGGTGGGAGGGGATGGGGTCAGATGAGCAGGTAGTAAGTTTAGAGGAAGAAAGAAGGAGTGAAGTTTCCTCATCAGAGACCATAGGGAAGGAAGAAAGGGTAGCAGAAGTGAGGGAGAAGAATTGGGAAAAAGGGGGGATAGTAAAGGTGGTGGGGAATTGAAGGGTGATCTTGTGAATTTCGTCATGAAAGAACTCAGCCAAGGTTTGGGCAGGAAGGGAGAGAGGAATCAGAGGTGGAGGCACACTGAGGAGAGAACAGAGTGTGTTAAAGAGACAATGAGGATCAGAGGCAAGAGAGTTCGTCAGATAGGTGAAGTAGACTTGTTTAGCAAGTGCAATGGCTGATTGGAAAGAGAACAGAATGAATTTAAAGTGGAGAAAGTCAGCATGGGAGTGGGATTTTAGCCAGGCACGCTCAGCAGAGCAGGCACAGGAGCGCAAATAACGGGCAGTGGGAGAGAGCCAGGGCTGGGGAAAAGAGCGCCTAACAGGACATGGGGTAAGGGGAGCAAGAGCATCCAGAGCAGAGGAGAGAACAGCATTATATGAGGTCACAGCCTCATCAATGGATCTGAATAACAGAATGGATGAAAGGGGTGAGGAAATAATGTAGGAAAGATCTAAGGGATCAATAGCAAGAGGGTTTCTAGAAATGTTAGTGGAGACAGGACGAGGCTGAGGTGGGGGAAGATGGATAATAAGACTTAAAAGGTGGAAGTCAGATAAGGGAAGGGCAGAGTTACAGAAGTTGGAGGGTGAGCAGTTAGAGAAGAAAATCAGGTCAAGGCAGTGACCATGTTGGTGAGTAGGGGCAGTGTAGCAGAGTTGAAGGTCGTAAGAGGAGGTAAGGGAGAGGAGCTTTAAAACATGGGGGGTCAGAGGGGACATCAACATGAAAGTTAAGATCCCCGAGAATAAAAGTGGGGGAGGAGGGGTTAAGAAAGGTAGACAGCCAAGAATCAAAGTCAGAAAGAAAAGTAGACACAGAAATGTCGGGAGGCTGATAAATAACAGCTACCCGAAGTGGGAGAGGAGTGAAGAGACGGATGGAGTGGACCTCAAAAGAGAGAGATGAGTGAGATTGAGGTAGGATGAGGGTACAACTGTATTTCACAAAGGATATAAAAAGACTTGAAACGGTTCAGAGGAAGGTGACCAAAATGATTTGGCGCCTGCGCCAGAAGACATATGAGAAGAGGCTTGAAGACCTAATGTATACGCTAGAGGAGAGGAGGGACAGGGGAGATATGATACAGACGTTTAAATACTTAAAGGGTATCAGTGAACAAACACACCTTATTCAAAGAAGGGGAAGCTGTAAAACTAGAGGGCATACGATGAAGCTGCAAGGTGGTAAACTTAAAAGTAACATCAAAAAATACTTTTTCACTGAAAGGGTGGTGGATGCTTAGAATGCCCTCCCGATGGAAGTGGTACAGTGACGGAGTTCAAAATGGAATGAGACAGACACAGCGAATCCCTTTGTAGCCAGAGGATGAAATCAAAGCAGACTTAAATATCTTTTAATAGAGGGAGGTGACCTGCACAGAGCTGCAGTTGCAACCACCCTATCCACCTTACTGGGCACTAGATGGATCATACTATGGGTCCGATATACAACTGGGATGCCAATGCACCACTACTGCGCACAGATGTCGCCGCTGACCTTTAACCCCGGATATTCAATGCCAGGGTCATATGTGGCCCCGGCATTGAATATCCGGGGTCGCTGCACAGCCTTCGCAGCCACAGAAGCTAACCAGGTAGCTGTGATATTGCACTGCTTCCCGGTTAGCTTCCATGGGTAAAACTAGGCCAGATTTTGCTGCACCTAGTTTTACCCACAGGTCGCTAACTGGGTAGCGGTGCAATATCGCCACTACCCAGTTAGCAACTGTCGCCACCCACAATATACCCCAATGCTAAGTGGTTAGCATGGTGGCTTATAGCGGCGTTAGGGATATTCAGCAGCACTAACCGTGTTACCTGCACAGTTCGGATCCCAGATGAGTCTGCTGCTTTGAAGTGGAGGAGTAGACCTAGTGGTTACAGCAACAGACTAGTACCCAAGTCACTTTACCTTCCACTGCCTCGGATGAAAAAATGCCTGGCAATCTACTTCTCATCATACCTTGCCAAGAAAACCCTGGGGCTGCTGGGTTGCCAGGAGTCAGTATTGACTTGACAGCACTTAAAAAAAACAAAACATGTTAGTGCTGATGAATATCCTGTTCAGCGGCATTTGCACAGTTTACAGTTTAGTAAACCATGTAAGTGCCTTTAGAATATTGGCTCCTATATTACTAATTGAGTAGAACTAGACTGTAAACTTGTGGATGAAACATACAGGTTGACGGAATAACATGACAAGACTGCTGAGGGGTGATTTGATAGAAACATAGAAACATGACGACAGAAAAAGACCACATGGCCTATCTAGTCTGTTCTTTCATATCAACCATTACAACAGTCTTCATTTTTTCTTTTGGAGATCCTCTGTGTTTGTCCCATGCTTCTTTGAATTCAGATACTGCCCTCATCTCTACCACCTCCACTGGGAGAATATTCCACGGATCCACCACTCTTTCTGTAAAAAAATATTTCAGCATATCACTCCTGCATTTATCCCCTTTCACCCTCATCCCACGTCCCCTCGTAGCAGAGCTTGCTTTCAATCAAAAGAGCCTCTCCTCCTGGGTATTATTGCCATGGAGGTATTTAAACATCTCAGTCATATCACTTCTATCCCGCCTTTCCTCTAAGGTGTACATTTTAAGATCCTTAAGTCTGTCCTCATATGCTTTATAATGAAGACCACTAACCATTTTAGTAGCCGCCCTCTGTACTGACTCCATCCTGTTTATATCCTTTTGAAGGTGCAGTCTCCAGAATTGCACACAATACTCCAAATGAGGTCGCACCAAAGACTTATACAGAGGCACTGTCACCTCCTTTCTTCTACCATTCCTCTCCCTATGCACCCAAGCATCCTTCTAGCTTTTGCTGCCGCCTTTTCTACCTGTTTAGCTACTTTAAGATCATCAGACACAATCATGCGTAGGTCCCACTCTTCTTTAGTGGACAAAAGTACTTCACCCCGTATACTATATCGCTCCCTTGGATTGCTGCAGCCCAAATGCATGACCTTGCATTTTTTAACATTAAATCTCAGCTGCCAAATTCTAGACCATTCTTCAAGCTTAACTAGATCCCTCCTCATGTTATCTACACCTTCCTGGGTATCTACTCTATTGCAGATTTTGGTATCATCCGCAAAGAGGCACACCTTACCTGACAGTCCTTCTGCTATATCACTAACAAAGATGGTCAAAAGAATCGGACCAAGGACAGATCCCTGGGGCATGCCACTGGTAACATCCTTCTCCTCAGAGTGAGCTCCATTTACCTGTACTCTTTGTTGCCTCCCACTCAACCAATTTCCAACCCAAGCAGTAACTTTAGGGTCCATCCCTAGGGCGCTCAGTTTGTTTATAAGTCACCTGCGAGAAACAGTGTCAAAGGCTTTACTGAAATCTAAATACACGACATCTAGGGCTCTCCCTTGGTCCAATTCCCTGGTCACCCACTCAAAGAAATCAATCAGATTAGTCTGACAAAACCTGCCTCTGATAAACCCATACTTCCTCGGGTCCTGTAATCCCTGGACTACAGAAACCTCACTATTTTCTCTTTCAGCAGCGTTTCCAATAATTACTCATCACTGAAGTTAAACTAACAGGCCTGTAGTTTTCAACCACATCCTTACTTCCGCTTTTGTGTAAAGGGACCACATGAGCCTCTCTCCAGTCCTTTGGCACCACTCCTGACTCAAACGAGGCATTGAAAAGGTCAGTCAGTAGAGCTGCTAGAACATCCCCAAGTTCCCTCAGTATTCTAGGGTGTATCCCATCCAGTCCCATCGCTTTGTCTACTTTAAGTTTAGCTAGTTTCTCGTGAACACAGTCTTTTGAAAATTGTTCAAGATGCCCCTCACTTCTATTCCTGTTTGTGGGTGTTTTCTGAGGTCCTGCTCCTGGTTCTTCATCTGTGAACACAGAACTGAAATATTTGTTAAGCAATTCCGCTTAATCTTTGCTTTCCTGACTACTTTGCTAACTTCTTTAAGTTTTTCCAAATATAGACGCCTGTCTTCCTCTCTCTATGATCTCTTGTATTTCATGAAGACCTCCCTCTTTTTCTTCACCTTTTCAGCTACTTCTTTTGAAAACCATAGCGGTCTCCTTTTCCTTTTACCTTTATTTACTATTTTAACAGAACTATAAAATAATAAGTGGAGTGGAACAGGTAAATGTAGATCAGTTGTTTACTCCTTCAAAAAGTAGAAAGAGTAGGGGACATGCACTGAAGCTATAATGTAGCACATTTAAGACTAATAGGAGAGAATATTTTTTCACTCAACGCATAAACTGGAATTTGTTGCCAGAGGATATAGTAAATGGTGTTTGTATAACTGGGTTTAAAAGAGCTTTGGACAAATCCTGAAGGAAAAATCCATAAACCCTACAGTATTAAAATGGACTGGGGAAATCCACTTTGTACACTTGGGGTAAATAGCATGGAATCTGTATACTTTTTGGGAACCTAAGAGCAAAAGAGGCAGGTGCACCAAACGGTGTAGTTAGGTTACCAACTTTATTTCATACCCAATGTGTTTCAGCAACGCCTTCCTCAGGTGGCACACACCTCAAAGATAAAAACAAAAAAACTAACATTACATAAAAACATACAAAGAAACAGGTCAAAAAATGTATCCTAAAGATGAACATATAAATATATCCATGAACAATAATAATGATGTAATCGGATTAAAAAAACCAATAATAATAATGCAATATAATTAAAAAGCAGAACAAATTTAAAAACATAAAAAACAATATTAAAAACTGGACCATGTAAATCAAGGTATGTAACAATTTTTAAAAAGTTACAGTTAAAGCCAAATACAAACATGATACATTCAACATGTGCCAAGAAGGGACAATTAAAAAGTTATAATCCAATCAGACCCACAGATTGAAATTAAATAACATTAGCAGAAAGCAGTACTTATATGCACATGTTATAAAGAAAAGAGGGCAAAACGTACGTACAAGGGAACGAGGAGGACATGACCCTCAGTACAAAAGGGGGGGGGGGGGAAACAGACCCACTGTACTGAAACCCTAAGATTTCTACAGGTAAAACCAATAATAAAAATCTCACTCTGGTACTGTCTGCAATAGGTAATGTGTTGGTACACTTGAGTCCTACAATTGAAAGCAGAACATTAAGAGGAATAAAAAACCTGATTCATCAGTTGGAATCTGTGAAGGGAAAGGGCCCACTGAGGGAGCAACCCCACTGTGCTCTCATAAAGCCCACATACAAAGCAACTGTATGTTATGCAATACCAGAAAAAATCAGAGCATGGAGAGAAAACCACTGGAACATCAGTACTTTTATTACTTGTACACGGTGTACTCAAGCAATAAAAACACAAGGCTGAAATTATAATGCCCTGGACGAAATTGAAAGCTTAGCTTAAAATCACAATAGCTGAGAAATAACATCTGTGCAGTAGGTTAGAAACCAAACAAAACAGGCACAGAGTGTGAACCAACCTTGTCTGAGCCGTAGGTCAGCCACTTGGAATGCCGTTATGGCAAATGAGGGCTGTAGAGGGAAACTCCAGTAGTTTAAACTGCATATGGCACCAAAAAATGCTCAAAGGTTAGGGCGTTTTTTTACTCCTCTTAATATTCTGCTTTCATTTGTAGGACTCAAGTGTTCCAACACGTTACCTATTGTACACAGTATGACGGTGGGTTTTTTATTATTGGTTTTACCTGTAGGAGTCTTCGGGTTTCAGTATAGTGGGTTTGGCTCCCCCCCTCTTTTTGTACCAAAGGTCATGTCCTCCTCATTCACTTGTACATGTGTTTTGCCCTCTCTTCTTTATAACATGTGCGTACTCCATATAATCACTGCTTTCTGTTAACGTTATCTAATTTGATTGGATTGTAACTTTTTAATCGTCCCTTTTTGACACATGTTGAACGTACTACATTTGTATTTGGTTTTAACTGTCACTTTTTTAAAATTGTTACATACTTTGATTTACGTTGTCCAACTTTTAATATTGTGTTTTATGTTTTTAAAATTCATTCTGCTTTTTAATTCTATTGCATTATTTTTATTGTTTTTTAATTCTATCAAATCGTTATTATTGTTCATGGATTTCTTTATATGGTCATCTTTAGGATACATTTTTTGACCTGCTTCTTTGTACGTCTTTATGTAGTGTTGTTTTCTTGTTTTTATCTTTGAAGTATGTACTCCTTGAGGAAGGCATTGCCAAAACGCGTTGGGGCTGAAATAAAGTTGGGATGGGGTGTGTTTGGTGCACCTGCCTCTTGTTCTTTTGTGTACCCTCGGGTGCTCGTTGCTCTCTGATTGGACTTACCTTTTTGGAAACCTGACGGGTAGTGGTGACCAATGTTCCCTCTAATTTTCTGTAGGCTGTGTGCGCATAAAATATCAGCTGTGTGCAGCTTTTGAAGGAAGGTTAAATTTTTGTGCGCCACATAATGACACTCGGAGTTATATACTTTAAAATTTGACTACACATCAGAATACAGTATGTACACCACATTGATTTTAATCAAATTAAATGAAAATAGACGATTACTAAATGAAGCGGGAAATTTCTAGTAATTACAATCATAACTTTTAAATTTTAAGACGTCTGTGTTGTTTTCTATCAGAATCAGAGCCGTAATTTTTGTGCGCTCTGTTGTAAAGTATGTGCGCTCGCTCAGTGAGGTGTGTGCGCGCGCACACGCGCACAGCTTAGAGGGAACAGTGGTGGTGACCCATATTAGCCACTGCTGGAAACAGGATACTGGACTTGATGGACCTTTGGTCTGACCCAGTATGGCACAGCTTATGTTCTTATGTAAACTTACTCACATACACATCTGCACCCCCACCCCCTACACATGCGAACACATACTCTCACACTTCCTCCCCCCATGCACATGTGCACCCACCCTCTCATCCCCCTTACATACATGTGCACATACTCCTTTGCTGTCCTACACACACACATACTCCTGTCCCCCCGCACATGCGCGCACACATACACTTGCCCCATCCCCTACACATGAATGTATACACACTCTGGCCCTCCTATTCTCATGTACACATATACAACTATTCACTCCCAGTGCATGCACACACAAACAAACACAGACACAATCACCCCTCCATGTATGCATACATATGTTTGCACACAACCATCCCCCGATGCATGCACATTCACACCTATCTACCCCTATGTACAACACTCACCCACACCCACATATACATATGCACACACATACAAACATCCAAACTCCATGCATGTGCCTGTGCACAACCTTCCACAACATATGCATGCACGCAACCATCCACAGAACCATCACACACAAACACACACATAGAACCATCCACCGCCCTGTGCCTGTGCACAACTATCCATCTTCTCAAGCATTCACAAACCCATCCACATGCACATGAGCACACACATCCCAGTATGCACACGCACATATGCATACAACCAGACCCCGCACACAACACACACATACTCACTTATGGCCTCCTCCTTTGGCACACCCCCATGCCTCACTCTTCCCCCCCACCCAGCCCTTCATCACTGCACCCACACTCATACACAGCTTCTCACCCCATCCCAATACAACCACCCACTGCACTTCCTACCTTCTCATGCATGCATTTACAAATGCACACACACACACACACACACCACACACTGAAAATAGAAACAAATATACACACAAACCATTCACAGCCCCTACTACCCTGACAAGACAGACGTTTTTATGTCTCTGCACACATAGCTCCCCACAGACATGCATGAGTTTGCAAATGGAGGAAGGGAAGTGCGCCATTTTGCCACACTATAAATGTGCACTGTTCAACATGTTGCATCCAAGGGGGTTAAAAATATTCAGAATAAAGACCATTAAAGAAAATACTTATTACCCCTAGAAATTCAAGGTTTCCTGCAATTTTAGATGAAACCGTGCAACGTTGCACTCTCAGAGCTGAAACTAGCAAATAAAGTCCTTCTCTCTAAGCTATAGAAGCACAGATACATGTCTGTAGTCTGCACCACTTGAACAGACATGGCATATCACGGGGCTGCAAATTATTCCATTTTTTTACATTTTGTTCACCTAACCTTTAGGCTCTTATTAAATCAAGGAGGTACGAACACTCTGCGAATACTAACACAAAACTATCTTAGCTTTCAGCAATGATAAAATGCCAACCAACAGTTTAACAGGAGGCATAAGCAATGAAACCCACGGGCACCAGGCCATGTTTCAATTGGAGTAACTCAAATGAGGATTGTTCACCTAGCCGACTGTCTCAAAACAAAATTTAAACATCTTGGATGTGGATTTGCAGACTCTTGAATAGACTGAAATGGAAGCTTTGTCCTGCACAAGTGGAACAAAAGAAAAGTTTAAGTGATGCCAATCTTGAATCATCAGTAGTATGGGCTGAAAAGGCATTGCTCTATCTGTCATACAACATTTACAATAATATATCATTTTCATTACACATGGGTCAAAGAGGGATGGAATATTTTTTTCCTTCCCGGGTCTTGCTGAGTACCTTCACACGGTGACCCTATTGTATAAAATCTATACCAAATCTCAGCAAGGCGACACTACAATAAAAATATAGTAGAAAGTATAAAGAAGGATGCATATTGGCCAAATGTCATCTAGGATAAAAAAGGTGGCCACCCGTAGCTTATGCACTAGGGCTAATGATGGTGGTAGCAATAGTGTGAAACCCTCAGGACAAGATAACATCCCTAATGCAGCCATAGACCATAGTGGACTTGTTCACGGACCCACTACAACAGGAGATATACCACAGAAACTAATAAAAAATGAAGAGGACTGAAAACTGTTAGCCGGACTCAGTGGTGGTCCCAGCCCCCTCGGCACCCAGGGAGGGTGTCCCCCCCCCCCCCATGCTGCCGGTGCCCTCTCTCACATGGCGTGGCTCTGTGTACTATGATGCACACACACACACCACTGACAGGCCCACAGAGGCAATGTGGCAAACTTAGTATAAAGATGGCTTGCTCTGGTGCCTCACGCTCCAGGCTCGGCCACTCTTGTATCCCAGCCGAAGTCTCACGATTCATGAGACTGGCCAAGAGCAGCCAGGTCTGGAGCATGAGGCAGCACGACAAGCCAGCTTTAGGGTAAGACAAGCCAGCTTTAGGGTACGTTTTCTGCACTGCTTCCATCGACCCGGCAGGGGTGCACCCCCCCTCTCCACTGCACCCACCGCCCCACCCTTGGTATGCCAGTAAGTGGACTCCTGAAAAGAAAAGAGATAATGTAGGCTACTATTATGCCACAAACCATGTATTTGATTATAGAGGATACACAGAGCTCAAGTAAAACTGGAAGAGGAAAAATCCCAAAGGAAAAACTGGAAAAGGCTGATGATCTAAACATAAGATCTCTAGTTGGACAAATTAAAGAAAAATATCTGAGTCAGAATGTGTTAAAACAGCTCAGCAGCGCCACAGAAAGAGAAATAGAACAATCAGAGTACTTAGATGAGGTAATAAAGAAGATAGATGACGAAGACGAGAATATTGAACAAGAGGAGCAGAACAGCATGCGGCAGAACTGCAGGGTGGCTCAGTGAGTGGAGGACAAGTTGGAGAGAACTTGAATAATGTGGAATAGGCAAGGAGGCAGAAAGAAGAGGAGAGACAGAAGAGAGATCAAGAGATTGAAAAGTTAGCCGTGGACCTTCTGGCCTGCCTGGAAGTTGATAGGTATGCTGGGACTCATGAGAGACCGACTGCCAAAGTTACACCTTACCTCTAAGGCAAAAAGCATCATAAGTAAAATTAATAAGGCCATAATTTATATTAAGAAACCATGAATGGATATTATAGAGATAAATTGGAACCAGTACTGTGCAGCAAAACTTAAGAATATAAGATATGCCATACTGGGTCAGACCAAGGACCATCAAGTCCAGTATCCTGTTTCCAACAGTGGCCAATCCAGGTCACAAGTACCTAGCAGTTTCCCCAAAAGACACAGGTTCCACAATGCTTGTATTGATTAAAACTAAAAACACTGCATGCCAATGTGTCCCTTATAGATGAGTATCTCTAAGAATACAAATCACCTAAGATAATGCAAAAGATCCAAAACATAAAAATGAAACATGCTTCATTAACAGAGGAAAATCTTAAATTCATATTCTCCAATAATAAACTGAAAGTAACAGCAGAAGCACAAAAATTGTGCAGATATGAAGAAAACAGTAAAGAAAGATATCAAAATAAACTAGTGAGAACTCGACGCAGTTTTACAAAAAAATAGGAAAGAACATCAGTGAGTTGAAAATACCAACTATTTCTGAGACAGAAATGTTCTGGAGAAATTTACACAAAAACTCCGTAGAGCACAACCAAAAAGCAGAATGGCTACTCATATGAGAGAATTTGGAAAGATGACCATTGAATCTATGGACTAGCCTGATATAACACAAGAGCTGGAAAATAGATTAAAAAAGATCCCCAAACTGGAAAAGCCCTGGCCCAGACATGGAAACCAATTTTTGGTTCAAACAGTTAACATCTCCTTCATTACGACCTGGCAAACTGCAAAAATCCATTAATCAAGCAGACAGATTTAATACCACAATGATTAATGACAGGAAAAACCCTTCTTTCAAAAGGAGACCCAACTAACATTCCAAAAATTATAGACCAATAACCTGCCTGCCTACATCGACAAACTGTTCACTGCAATAGATGCTGACAGAATATATGACCATATTGATTCCAATGCTATCATGACTGTAGAACAGAAAGGAAACAAAAGGGAACTATATGGAACCAAAGACCATTTACGGCTAAACAAGGGCATCATGACTAGTACAAAGAAAAGCAGAAATCTCAGCATAGCATGGATTGACTAAGAAAGCCTTTGATAGTATCCCACACTTCTGGATAATAAATTGTCTTGAATATTCCCACAATGCAAAAAACAACTTTTATTGACCTATCCAAATTTACATATATATTTATATCATGAAATCACAAGGATGTATTGACTGCCAAATTACTAATGTGTATCAAAACTTTTTATTCCTTATCGTTCCTCCAGTTCCGTCCTCCACCTCTGGGTAGTGTACCTCTTCCTGCAGCATGGAGACTGGGCACGTCAAAACTGTGACATCACTGGATATACCCTGCTGGTCTCTCCCATCAGCCCCAGTGTGTCCAGTCTCCATGCAGCAGGAGGACGTAGTGAACCTAGGTGCTGGTCTCACTAGAGGAACGGATAAGGAGCAGTTAGGATAGATTGTGTTAGGGGGTTAATTTTTAGGGTTTATTTTTATTCCCTACCACTTCTTTTATTTTATTACTGTTTGTAAAAAGAAAAATATAGTATTGATTGTGACAGGAATCGAACCACCTTCCTCATTGCTGTCCCTTTCACTTTTCGTGCGATTCCGGTGCCCCGTTCTGCTCTCCCCTCCTGGCCTGAACAGAGGGGAGTTAGCATCGGCCTGCCAGGTCCTCTTTGCCTCGTGGTGTTCGGGGCAGAGCAGTTGAGGCCAGAAAGCCCTCTCCGCGATCGCTGCTCACATCCCTGCTAAGCAGCGTCGCGGATTGCAGGGCTCACGTGTGGGCCGGCGAAGGGCAGAAAAAACTCGAGTGAAGGCATTTTTGCGATCGGTGGGGCAAGGTGAGTGCTACGGCAGTCCGTGATTTAACAGGAAGGCCTGAAGCTCTAATCGCTTTCAGCGGGGACGGACAGATCTGCTGGATGCGCGGGCCGTTTCTTCCCGTGTTTTTTTCTCGGAGATGCACTTTTAGGCCTTGAGCCAGCTACACCGCGGAGAATCGCTCGGGCCCTGCATGGAAGGTACGCTCTGTAGGGGCTGACTGCAAGTGATGTATTTTAATTTATTTTAATTGGGTTTCTTTCCTTTCCCGCTTGGGCCTTAAAGGAGATAAAAATAAATAAATAAATAAATAAGAACAGAGAGAAGCTATTTTATTTTTTGCAATTGAATATTCATTGCTGACAACAATCGTATTTTATAGCTAATGCCTTCTAGGCCACAGTGTTTCATGTGTGGCACGCGCAGAGGCGCAGTCTCAGACGCGGTGGTCTGCAGGGGCTGCGCTGCCACCTCATCCACTATGGAGCAGGAGATTCAAGAGAAGGCTGAGGAAGAGGAAGGAGCTCAGAGTCCGTTGCGGGGGGTGAAGGTGAGTCCCTTCTGGAACCGTCTTCTGGGTCTCTTCTGAAAAGTCAAGCGGGGGCGGCTGCTTCCATGGCACCGACAGGAGCAGGGCTGGCTCCGGGAGTTTTTTTCTCCAGATTTTGTGCTGATAATGCATCAGGCATATTGCTTGCGGCAGCAGGGCCCAGTGGCAGATCCTCTACCACTCGGTGTGGGAGGGGGGGCATCTGTCTGATTTAGGAAGGCTTGGTAGCAGTCTGGTGAGACCTCTCAAGAGGGGCCGACCTCGCGAGGATCAATCCTTGGATTCCGAGTGGCCCGAGGCGGAAAATGTGGAAGTGGAACCTGAATCTGGAATGGAGGAACTGGAGGAAGGAGAGATTCCAGAGCTGGAAGATCAGGCAAGAATTATCAGAGTGTTCCAGAGAGAAGAGCTTACGGCGCTTATCACGGAGTCTCTTCAGGCTCTCAACCTTACTTCAATCCAGCCTGCGGAAGAAGAGGGTCTAGAAGACCCTCTCATTCAGGCAGTACGTCAAACGCAGGCGCTGTTTCCGGTTCACCGAGTAGTTGACCGGATGATCCAAGATTAGTGGAATCTGCCAGAAACGGGTCTGCGAGGGGTTAGAGCTATGAATAGACTCTACCCCTTGGCAGACAAGGAGAAGGAGAGGTTTTGTTCTCCACATATTGATGACGCCGTATCAGCGGTCATGAAAAAGACGACCATTCCGGTGGAAGGCAGTGCGGCCTTGAAGGATGCGCAAGATAGGAAAGTGGACGGCTTATTGAAGCAGGCCTTTGAGGTTAATGCGCTTTCATTGCAAGCCTCCATCTGCGGGGCGTGGGGGCGAGAGCGTGCCTCAGGTGGTCACAGCGTTTGCAACAGCCATATCAGCAAACACAGGAACACTTAATGGATGTGACATGGCTGGAATCTGGTTTGGTGTATTTAGCGGATGTCCACTATGATTTGATCCGGGCTTTGGCGAATAGTATGGCTTCCCTGGTAGCTGCGCGCCATTATCTCTGGTCGAGAAATTGGGCGGTGGATGGTTCCTCTAAGTCACGTCACGGCTTAGCAAGCTTCCTTTTAAGGGGAAGTTGTTGTTTGGAGAGGATCTTGATAAGCTGGTTAAGGATTTGGGTGAGTCCAAAGGCGGAGGGATGCCGGCGGATAAACCTAAGCAAGGGAGACCCTTGCCGTCCTTACACAGTCAGTTTAGAGACTTCAGGCGATTTCGTACCTCTCGGTTGGGAGGTTTTCAAAGAGGTAGATTTGCATACTGGGTCTTAGGATACAGGGACCAAGAATCCATCAAGCCCAGTATCCTATTTACAACAATGGCCAATCCAGGTCTCAAGTACCTGTCAGGTTCTTAAAAGGAATGCATATTCCATGCTGCTTGACCCAGGGGTAAGCAGTGAATTTCTCTGGTCCTGTTTAACCCTTTCCAGGCCGGGCCCGAAATAGTTGGGACCCAAAATAATGACCAAACGGCCGAGCCCGAAATATTCGGGATCGGCGCTATGACGCGATTAATGAATATTAATGAGGGGAAAACCGGAAGCTAATGACAACACACATTTGGACTAAGGGAAAAGAGGGTTTTGCTAGTGTTTCTTTGTAAAAACCAGGTCTTTAAAGCCAGAAAATAACCTGCAAATAGGGCATTAGAAATAGGTCATTTCAATTAAAAGCAAAGAAAACAAGATGGAGTCAGCTGGTAAGAGAATGTGTAAAGAACGATATAAAGCTGCCGAAGTGATTAGGTTTCTCACAGAAAGTGATGGTAACAGTAATAGCAGTAGCGAAGATGTCATTGATAATGAAACTGAAGAAGTTTTCACCAAAAATGTGGACTTTGAAGGCTCGGATGACAGTGACCCAGATTCAGTAGTGGCTGCAGCTGAACCTCCATGTTAGTATTATTTGCAGTCATTATTTGTCATTATTAGTCATTATTTGTCACCTATATATCAGCTATGTCTTTAGGTATAACAAAACACTAAATGTCACCTTTATATTATAAATTGTTCAATTTGAAAAATGTCAACTATAATAAAACATTTTCATTTACAGTTGTGGCCGCGGCTGAACCATCTGTAAATGAAAACCCTCTTGGCAGAGGGAAGCTTTGCCGTCGTACTGCAGACTGTGGTGATAGTGCAACTACATCACAAGTACGGACAAGAAGAAGCAGTCTTCCATGGAAAACAACTCCAAAAGACGTCCGTCAGTTTCCTTTCTTTGCACAACCAGGCATAGTCAAACGTATGGGTGTCAATGCAACTAAATTGGACTTCTACAAGCTCTTTGTTACAGATGAACTAATTTCAATGATTGTTCTTGAGACAAATCGCTATGCAGCAGAATTGTGTGCTAAAATACCAGCTGACAAGCCTCATGCCCGAATGAGAAAATGGCAAGACGTTGACCATAATGCTATATGGAGAATGTTGGCGTTGACAATGGCTATGGGAATAATCAAGAAGCCTATGATTGCCTTGTACTGGTCAGGTCAACAATTGTTAGAAACTCCATTCTTTCCATCAGTAATGAGCCGAAATACATATAAGCGAATATTACAGGCCCTTCACTTTCAAAACAATGCAACACAGAAACCCGAGGGTGATCGCATTTGGAAGCTTCGTCCATTCTATGACATTATCACAAAGCGATTCAAAATTGTTTATATCCCGGAACAAGACATTTCAATTGATGAATCTCTACTGCTTTTCAAAGGAAGGTTATATTTCAAACAATACATACCTACAAAACGCTCAAGATTTGGCATCAAATCCTATGAGCTGTGTGAGTCACGTAGTGGATACACCTGGAAGTATATGCTATACTCAGGTCAAGATGCAGTTCTAAGTGATGATTTACATGGCAGTAGCTACTGTATTGTGCTGAATCTGATGGATGGACTGCTTGATCAAGGCTATCGATTGGCTGTGGATAACTACTACAACAGTCCAGAACTCTGTATGGATCTGTATGACCGAGCAACATCCTGCTTTGGAACGGTACGATCCAGTCGAGTTGGTATGCCTACTGACCTGCGTCTAAATGTAGATGGAAGCAAATTGAAACGAGGAGATGTCACATATCGTACAACAGATAAATTGCTAGCACTTTGCTGGTATGATAAGAATTATGTAACAATGTTGTCCAACTGTCATGATGGCTCTGTAGTTCACACTGGAAAAAGAGATTGTAATGATCAGCCAATTCAAAAGGCACAAGTTATCGTTGACTACAACAACATAATGGGCGGTGTAGACAGAACAGATCAGTTATTGGAGTATTATGCTTTTCTGCGCAAAACTGTAAAGTGGTACAAGAAAGTTGCCTTTCATCTGTTGGACGTAGCAGTACTCAATGCTCAGATACTCTGGAGCAAGTCCCACCCAGAGGAGAAAGTGACAGGACTTGACTTCCGTATGAAGCTTATCTTGGCTATCATTGAAGCAGTTGGTCCTGATGCTAGTGCATGTGATGCTGGTGGCCGACCAAGTACTGGTGTTTCCCCATTTCGTTTGAATGCTAGACATTTCCCTAGTCTCATTCCACCAACTGAGAAGAGAACTACCGTATTTCAACAGTGTCGCGTGTGCAATGAGAGTCTCGGACATCGTCATGTTTCTGGTGACAATCGTAAACGTGTTGAAACTAAATATCACTGTGCTGACTGTGGAAATGTACCTCTCTGTGCTGCACCATGTTTTGCATATTTTCATAATAATGAAGATCTTAAATAACTTGTAATTTTTAAGATCAGTTAAAATTAAATCGAATTTATGCAACTAATAACGATTGCTTTTATAAATAAAGTTCACCTATTTTCATGTTTTTGAGCCTTCAGTTATACATATTTGTGTTGCTGTCTCATTTTTCTATCAAACGGTATATAATACATGACCATAGCAGAAAGAAAATCACTGTTATAACATATTAAATAAGACCTGCACAATTTTCCTGAGATATGGAAAAATTAACTCGGCTGCAGAATGTGGTTTAGAAATTTAAAGGGAGCCTTGATAGGGTTAATAATGGTTTATGGACTTTTTCTCCAGGAACTTGTCCAAACCTCTTTTAAACCCAACTACACTAACAGCTTTTAATACATCTTCCAGTAACAAATTCCAGAGACTGATTGAGCTTTGAGTGAAAAAAAGATAGTGTCACCAGCAACAGTGGAATGAAGCCCCAAGGCACCAATGAAATGCAGTGAGGTAAAAGAGGAAGACTGGCATCTATGGACAAAGACACTGATCATAGACAATATAAACCGATGGTGTGGTTAGTAGGATCAGAAAGATAAATCACTTCAGTCATGCGTAAGTAATGTTATGAAGAGGCAGCAATGTCAGAGAATGGAGAAGGGGCCAGCAAAAGCTTTATGCTAGAAACCTTTCCAGTAACGTTACAATGAGACAGCATAAAAACTGGTTCTGCAAGCATAAGCCAAAGCATAGCCACAACCATTGTCTTTAAAGGGTTGTCCATGACCTTCTTTTCCAACCACTTTTTAACTTCTGCTACATAGTAACATAGTAAATGACGGCAGATAAAGACCAGAATGGTTCATCTAGTCTGCCCAGTAAGAGGGCAAGAGTACTGTAGGTGCACCTGCTGCTCAGTGCAGGCCACCCCTCCCCATGCCTTTGTTTAGGGGTGAACCCACCGCTCTGTGTAGGACACCCCTGTATGTTGAGAAATTAGTTAAGTTTATTTTGATGTTATCCTGTTGCTGTAAAGGGATGCACTGTGTCTGTCCCATGCCATTTTGAATTCCGTCACTGTATTTGCCCCCACCACTTCCATCGGGAGGGCATTCCAAGCATCCACCACCCTTTCGGTGAAAAAGTATTTCCTGACATTGCCTTTCAATTTACCGCCTTGCAGCTTCATGTTATGCCCTGTAGTTTTACAGCTTCCCCGTCTTTGGAAGAGGTTTGTTTGTTCATTATTTCTCTTTAAGTATTTAAAGGTCTGAATCATATCACCCCTGTCCCTCCTCTCCTCCAGAGTGTACATATTTAGGTCTTCAAGTCTCTTCTCATAAGGCTTCTGACGCAGACTCCAAATCATTTTAGGCGCCTTCCTCTGCTGCAGCATTAACGGAAACGTCAGTCAAAGCTGCATAGGTAAATGAAAAATTCTGTCTGCAAGGAAATGAAGTGCTTTAGGTGAACCCTTATTCCTATTGCCCATATCGCCCCTGCTCCCACCACTGCTCCTCTCCAGTGACAGCAGTAATAATAAAACATCAAAACAGCACTGACCAAGCCTCTGAACCGCTATTTGCTGTTGGTGCTGTGCTCTGACTGGTCAGCGCTAACCCCTCTGATGCATGACCCCCAAATGCATGGGGGCAGAACCAGCTGATCAGAGCACAGAACCAATAGTATACAGTGGTTCAGAGGCTCAGGTAAGTGCTACTTTGATGTTTTATCATCATTTCCACAGCTGCAGGTCCCAAAGAGGAGCAGGAATGGGGCAGTGGACCACCCTCTAAAGTTTCTGCTCTAGGTGACTGTCTAGTTCGCCTAATGATAGCGCTGGCCCTGTCTGCCTCTTCTTGGTTATCAAAGGCAGGCCCTTTACAGCTGTGTACCACTGCCCTCTTGAAAATACTTATTTTAAAAAAAACAGTCTGTTGTACTTAAGTGGGCAGACACATTCTTACGATATCCAGAAGATTTTGCAATAGCCATTTAGGTAAGGTTGGTGCAAGAGTATTAGCCCATCCTAAGAGATTTTCAGATTTGTGCCCATTCAATTAATTTCTAGCCCTCTAGCTCCCCAAACTAGAATTTGTACATCAACTAGAACAATCACCCCAACAACATCCCTCCCTTAATGAACAAAATACGCCAGTGGAAACCAGAGAGTGGTAAGGCAGCTGATATCCCAGTCAGCAGCAATCGGCGTGGCATCAACAGACCAAGACATAAATGTTAAAAAAAGGAAAAATATTTTCTCTATTTACGGGCAAAATATTCCAATGGCAACATGACAGTTGCAGTGAAGTGGACAGTGCACTAGCAACAATACAATAGGGAAAGGGACACGGAAGAAAGATGCTGGACAGGGGTGGAGGATAGAGACCTACAGAGGACGGTCATTATAGTTGGTGATTCAGTTATTAGGCATATAGAATGGTGGGGGGCTGGTGGACGTGAGGATCACCTGGTAACATTCCTGCCTGGTGTGATGGTAGCGGACCTCATGCGCCAGCGAGACAAGGTTTTAGATAGTGCTGGGGAGGATCCTGCTGTCTTGGTACCTGTTGGTACTAAGGACATAGGAAAGTCTGTGAGGGAGGATCTGGAGGCAACATTTAGGCTTTAAAGTAGGAAGTTGAAATCTAGAACTTCCAGGGTTAACATTCTCTGAAATGCTTCCTGTTCCACGTTCAGGACCCAAAAAGTAGGCAGAGCTCCAGAGTCTCAATGCGTGGATGATACAATGATGCAACGAAGAGGGTTTTGTATTTATTAGGAACTGGGCAACATTCTTGGGAAGGGAGGGGCTTTTCTGAAAGGATGGAATCCATCTTAATTGGGATGAAACCATGCTGCTGGCATTAACCTTAAAAAAGGAGACACAGCAGCTTTTAAACTAGATAATAGGGGAAAGCCGACAATCGCATGGTTTGGAAAGATGTATCCTTGAAGGATACTAGCAAAAGAGGGAAGTTAGGGCATCCCGACAGAGAGTTTCCAATAAAGATAAAAGTAACCCAGATGACCTTAAGTACAGAGTAGACAGAGCTTAAAATTACCTCTGTCAACTGATAAACAGATTAATATGAATAAAATACAACCTCTAAAATTCCTGTATGCAAATGCTAGAAGTCTAAAAAATAAGACGGGAGAGTTAGAATATATAGCACTAAATGAAAGGCTAGATATGATTGGCATCTCAAAGATCTGCTGAAAACAGGACAAGCCCAAGATGAGATTAGTATGGACAGGGATAAAAAATAATAAATAAATAAAAAATAAAAATCACCGCACCCATGTAAAGTATGACTGATAAGTTGTTCATGTGCATCTAGGTTATATGAATCAGTCACACTTTGCATGGGTGTGGTGATATTTAATTTTTATTTATTATTTTTTATTTCTGTCCATTCTAATCTCAGCTTGGGCTTCACATTAATGGTTTTACTTTTATTTTTTATTACTGTGCTATTGGCCTTTACCACAAGGCATATTTTAATATGTTTACTTTTTATTGTCTTTTATTTGTATCTTTTAATTTATTTATTTAACAAATATTTGCATTATGTTTATTCTTCAAGGTTTGTACAGTATCCCCTGAGGAAGGCTTTACAGCCAAAATGCATCAGGGTTTTCTAATAAAGTTTTTGACCACCACTTACTACACCTACCAACTGCCTAGCCAGAATGAATAGATAGATGATGAAATGGTAAAGGAAATCAAGAAAGCTAACAAAAGTTACAAAACAGTAATAATGGGTGATTTCAATTACCCCAGTATCGACTGGGTCAGTGTCATAACAGGACATGCTAGGAAGATAAAGTAAACGAAAGAAATGACTTCTTCTTGGAGCAGCTGGTTCATGAACTGACAAAAGGGGAAGCTATTCTGGACCTAGTCCTTAGTGGAACACAGGATCTGGTGCAAGAGATAGCAGTGTTAGGGCCACTCGGCAATAGTTATCATAGCATGATCACATTTGAGTTAATAAATGGAGGAAGGACGGCAAGAAAATCCACAGTACTACCTTTTAAGTTTCAAAAGGGAGACTATGATAAAATGAGGCAAATAGTTAAGAAAACACTAAAATGAGCAGCTGCAAAAGTTAAATATTTACATCACGCATGGAGGTTGTTTAAAAATACTATTTTGGAAGCCCAGACCAGATATATTCTATGCTTCAAGAAAAATAGAAGGAAGGCCAAAAAATTACCAGCATGATTTCAATATTCAATATTCCCAATACTCGATCTCATTGTACATATGTAAGTAGTTTAGTTTGCATTCCCCGTTTATCCAAGTTATTACTCCTGTTCTATGTAAAGCAAAAGCATGTTATCCAAGTTGTTTTCTCCTGTTCTATGTGAAGCCAAACAGTTTGTTATGGTCATTTTGTTGTATGTAAACCGCGCTGACAATAGTGCGGTATATAAGAAATTGTAATAAATAAATAAGGTGAGGTCAGAGAGGCTGTTGTAGCCAAAAAAGCATCTTTCAGGAAATGGAAAAAGGAGCCAAATGACAAAAACTGAAAACAACATAAGCACTGGCAAGTTAGATGCAAGACATTGATAACACAGGCAAAGAGAGAATTTGAAACAAAGCTTGCTGTGGAAACAGAATGTATAATAAAAACCCTTTCAAGTACATTTGTAGTAAAAAACCTGTAAGAGAGTCAGTTGGATCATTAGATGATAGAAGAGTAAAAGGGGCACTAAAGGAAGACAAAGCCATAGCGGAGAGACCAAATGAATTCTTTGCTTTTTTTTTTTTTACTAAAGAAGATGTAGTGAAGTTACTTGTGCTGAAATGGTATTTAAAGGAGATGTATCAGAAGAACCGAAAGAAATATCTATAAACCTGGAAGATATATTACAGCTATTTGATAAACTGAAGAATAGCAAATCACCTAGACCAGATAGAATACATCCGATGCTGTTGAAAGAACTGAAATATGAGATTTCAGACCTACTATTAGTAATCTGTGAACTATCATTAAAATCAAGGATTGCAAATGGCCAATGTAATGACAATTTTTAAAAAGTATTCTGGGTGATCCAGGAAACTACAGACTGGTGAGTATGATGTCAGTACCAGGCAAAATGGTAGAAACCATTATAAAGAATAACATTACTGAACATGCAGATAGTCGTGGTTTAATGGAAGAAAGTCAACATAGATTTAGCCAAGGAAAGTCTTGTCTTACGAATCAGTTATATTTATTTGAAGGTGTGAATAAACAGGCAGACAAACGTGAGTCAGTTCATATAGTGTATCTATATTTTCAGAAAGCATTTGACAAGGTCCCTCATGACAGACTGTTGGCGAAATTAAAAAGTCATAGGGTTGGAGGCAGTGTACTATTGTGGATCAGGAACTAGTTAAAAGATAGAAATCAGAAGGTTGGGCTAAATGGCCAGTTTTCCCAAGGGAGAAAGGGATCTGTTCTGGGTCCGCTGCTTTTTAACATATTCGTAAATGACCTGGAAATGGGAATAACGAGTGAGGTAGTCAAACTGCCAGATGACACAAAATTATTCAGAGTTGTTAAAAATTGCAAGACTGGACATTCAAATTGCAAATGAAATTTCATGTGGACAAGTGCAAAGTTATGCACCTAGGAAAGAACAACCCAAATTATATTTACACGATGTAAGGTTCCACATTAGGAACTACCACCCAGGAAAAAGATTTAGGTGTCATCGTGGATAACATGTTGAAACCCTCCACCAAGTGTGCAGCAGCAGCAGCCAAGAAGGCAAATAAAATGCTAGGAATCATAAGAAAAGGAATGGAGAATAAAACAAAGGATATTATAATGCCTCTGTATCGTTCCATTGTGTGACCGCATCTTGAATACTGTGTGCAATTCTGGTCTCCATATCTTAAAAAGGATATAGCAGAATTAGAAAAGGTACAGAGAAGAGCCACCAAAATGGTAAAGGGGATGGAAGGATACCCCTATGAGGAGAGGCTTAAAATGTTAGGGCTCTTCAACCTGGAAAAGAGATGGCAGAGGGGAGATATGATCAAGGTCTATAAATTAATGAATGGAGTGGAATGTGTAAATGTAGATTGATTCTTTATGCCATCAAAAAGTAGAAAGACTAAGGGGACATGCAATGAAGCTACAGTGTAACCCTTTTAAGACTAATAAGAGAAAATATTTTTCACTCAACGTGTAATCAAACTCTGGAATTCGTTACCGAAGAGTATAGTAAAAGCTGTTAGTGTAGCTGGGTTTAAAAAAGGTTTGGACAAGTTCCTGGAGGAAAGGTCCATAAACCATTATTAAAGATGACCCAGGTAATCCACTGCTTGCCCCAATACAAGCATTATGGAACCTGTGTGTGTTTTTGGAAAACTGCTAGGTACTTGTTTCCTGGATTGGCCACTGTTGGAAACAGGATACTGGGGTTGATGGATCTTGGTCTGACCCAGTATGATATTTTTTATGTTCTTATGTTCATATCTGGCCTAATTGCTGAGAATGTGATACAAAAACTCAAAAGCATCATACTCCCACAAGTAAACCCAAAACTGTGGGTACGGTATGTCAACAACACTTTTGTCATAATAAAACGCAACCAAATCGAAGAAACATTCCAGTTATTTTATTTATTTATTTATTTTATTTAACATCTTTTATATACCGCGCTATTGTCATCAGCTCGGTTTACATGGAACAAAACATATGCATACATAGAACTGAAAAATGCATTTTACAGGTAACAGGGTTTTTTAAAACTTGGGAATAACAGGGTAAAGCTATATAAACTAGCTAACTATTTACAGAATATTCAAGTACGTTATTCAAATCTGGATATATCAATTGGATAATGTCATAGTGGGAAAGTGGCTGTAATATACTTTCATGTGCAAAAGATTAGATTGGGAAATAGCTTTGGAAGAGATGATGTTTGAGGCTTTTTCTGAATTGCGTTAGGCTATTGATAACTCTCAGTTCTAGTGGAAGGGCATTCCAGGCTATTGGGGCATGGATACTGAAGGCTCTTTTAGTTGTTTCCTTCGTATATCTGGCTGTTTGTTTAGGGATTATTAGTGTATTTATTGCAATTGACCTTCTAGATCTATTGGGAGCCTGTGGGTGTACAAGGTTGGTAATGGTTAATGGTGCTTGCTTATTTATGGTTTTGAAAGTAGTGATTAATATCTTGTAGTGGATTCGTGCTTTGGTTGGTAGCCAGTGGAGTCTTTTTAGGATTGGGGTTATGTGGTCTGTCTTTGATACTCCTTCAAGTACTCTGGCAGCAGTGTTCATCGCCAGTTGGAGAGGATTTAATGTTGTTTGAGGGAGTCCGTAAAGAATTGCATTTGAAAAGTCAATGTGGGGCATTATCAGGGCTTGATAGATGGTTCTGAAATCTGAGGGTTCCAGTAGGGGTCGCAGGTGGCGCAATGTGCGTATCTTGTGATATATTAGTTTTGTTATGTTTTTTATGTGGGCTTTCATGTTGAGGCGCTGGTCGAGGGTTATACCTAGGTAGCGTAATGTAGGTTTTACTGTTAATTCCTTATCATTTATCTTTAGGGAGGTAGGGGGTGTGAAGTTTTGGTTCCTTGTTATAAACATCACATCAGTCTTGCTATGGTTGATTTTCAGATTTTGGGAGAAGAGCCAATCTTCTACTGATTACTCAACAGCATCTTCAAAGACATTGGTTCACAATGGAAATGGCCAAGGACAACAAACTCCCATTCCTGGATGTTCTTGTCATGAGAACCATGAGCTCTTAAAAGGGGTTTTGTATATTTTTAAAGCAAAAATACTTTCTTTTTGGTGCTTTAGTAGAAATTTCCTTGAGCAGAGTAGGTTGTTGAACTCTAGTAACCTTCTTAGCTTTGGGAACTGCTGACACCTAATCACGAGTTAGTGGGCCTGATTACCTGAGAGCAGCTGAGGCCTGCATAAAAGGCTCCAAAGCCCTGCCCTGTTGAGGCATTCCTAACAGGGACTCTACACATCAAACAACGGTAAAATTTGAGGGTTCATTTTTATTAAATTGCTAGCTCTCTGACTGGGAGCTCTTAAAAGGGTTTTTGTATATTTTTAAAGCAAAGTTACTTTCTTTTTGGTGCTTTAGTAGAAATTTCCTTGAGCAGAGTAGGTTGTTGAACTCTAGTAACCTTCTCAACTTTGGGAATTGTTGACACCTAATCAGGTGTTAGTTCCCTCCCTACCCACCACAACTCCCACCCACCCCTATTGAGCAGCCTTGCTTTATAGGGCACCTTTCCATTTAACAAAGCACAGAGACTTGGAGCAGCACATTTTGAATATAATTAAAGAGATTTAACTGTTTTTTCTCTGAAAGGACAGCTGGGAAACCGGCTGGTACTTTGTAGATCTCTCTCTTTTGCTTTTTTTTTTTTATTTATTATTTATACATTTTTAACAATCCAAACCAAGTAATATACTTGTACAGAAACAGCATCTTGTATAAGCAAAATACAACAAGAAAAAGGAAACAGGAAATACCACTAATACAAGTATGCAGTTAGCCCACTATATGGGGAGAAGACCAAAGAAAAATTATTTAGGAATAAAGTGGCAATACTTGGCGGGGGACAGAGAGCTATCTTAATTAATGAGAGTTTCACCGAGGAGAGGAAGTTACAATATGAGAACTGATAAACGAAGATAAATCCTCAGGTCGCAAAAACACATATTTAGCATTCTGATAGGAAATAACACATTTACAAGGAAAACGAAGTACAAAAAACGCACCCAACTGAACTACACCTGGTTTTAACAACAAAAAAGCTCTACGCCTTTTCTGTGTTTCTTTAGAAACATCGGGAAACATTGCCACTCTCTTCCCCATGAATAACACAGAGCGCTTCCCAAAATATAGCTTCAACAGCCAATCTCGATCAGAAGACAATGCTAGAGTCACTAACAAAGTTGACGTAAATAATTCTGACTCTTTAGGTGACTGTAGCAATGCTGAAACATCCAAACTATCCATAACCAATTCACCAACCGCTACCTTACCCTCTATCTTGCCCTAAGGCAAAAAATATGCTTTTACCACTGGGGGAACTAGGTCATTTGGAACCAACAAAACTTCCTGCAGATACTTTTTAAACAATTCAAGTGGAGAAACATTTGTTACCACAGGAAAATTTAACAGCCTAATATTAGAAGCACGTGCAATATTTTCTAAATTTTCCAATTTCATCTTCATAGAGAGATTATCCTTAATAAGAGACTCTTGTACTAAAGCAGACTGAGTCAATTTCTGTTCCCCTTCAGCAACCTTCAGGCTACAGGTAGCCACGTCTGCCTGCATCGCAGAAGATAATGCTTCTAATTTCCCAAGTCTTGCAACCGTCAGATCCAACTGTTTACTCACAACGGAAGAGAGCTGAGAAATTGTTCCCCAAATAGATTTGAGAGAAACTTCCTTAAGGCGCTTCAAAGAAATATCAGGTAATCCAAACTGCGACACCGAAGATGTTAAAGTCACTCCCTCAACTCAGTCCGCCGATATATCAGCCTCAAAGTTGTTAATGGGAGCCAAAACCCCAGCCGCCAATAGCAAGGGCGGAGGTCCAGAGAACTCCTCCTGGAGGGCCCACACTTCAGAAGCCAACCCACCAACTCCGGGAGGGGCAGCTTCTCCACTCACAGGAGGAGGCCCCGGACAAGTTCCATGAGGCGGCGGCAATTGCTCATCCGGGGAGAGAGTCACATCCAGGGCAAGATTCGTCGGCGCCACAGCTACCGACGGGACAGCGCCCGCTCTAATCTCCCTTTTCTGCGCCTCTGTCATCTGGACAAATCTATCCATAGGTCCTGTGGACGTGGGTAAGGCAGGCTCAGTGGGATAGAGCTTCTGCCTACCCTTCCGTTTAGGCATGACCAGCAGCAAAACGCTCACACCGCCATCTTGAAAATAGGGCCACTCCCCTGACATGCCTCAACTCTCTCTTTTGCTTTAACAGATACCTAAGCTCCACGAACAGAAAAATGGCTGGGAAAAATCATATCGCTAAAGCTGTTGCCCCCATTACAGCTTCTGCCTCTGTCCAGACAGAGGTCCTAATGCCAGTTGAAGGACCGGTTCCATGTGCAGGGTTCCTGCAGGCTGAAGCTCTGAGGAAACAAGTGGAGGAACTCAGAGAGGAGGTGGTGAGGCTAAGGAGCATTCAACACAGTGAGAAGTACATTAATGAGATGCTTCTTGCAGCAACCAAGCTCTCCAGCACAGGAGAAGATGGGTGCCAACAGAATGTTGATGGTTGGACACAAGTCACCAGGGCCTGCAAAATCACCAATCCAACTTCTCCAGCCCTTGAATTGAAGAACCATTATGCAGCCCTGGAAGTGAAGGAGGTGATAGCATCCCTGGAAAGGGAAGAACCAGAGCTCCAGTACCCCAAAGTTGCAGAATCAGTGACCACAAGGAAGCGAAGGGTAGTGGTGGTTGGAGACTTTCTTCTGAGGCGTACTGAGGCGTCCATCTGCCGACCAGACTTGATGCTGTTGGTGCCAAAATCCAAGATGTTACAGAGAGTTTGCCGAGACTCATCAAGCCCACTGACTATTACCCAATGTTGCTAATCCATGTTGGAACAAATGATACTGCTAGGTATCCCTTGGAACGTATCAAAAGTGACTTCATGGCTCTGGGACAGAGGGTGAAGCAGTTAGGTGCACAGTTGGTGTTCTCTTCAATCCTCCCTGTTGAGGGTAAAGGCCAAGGCAGAGAGGCTTGCATCCTGGAGATGAATGCATGGCTGGGTGGATGGTGTCATCGAGAGCATTTTGGTTTCCTAGACCATGGAATGCTGTTCCAAGGGTTGCAGAGCAGAGATGGCATCCATTTGTCCAAGAAAGGTCAACGCGTCTTCGGTAGTAGACTGACTAATCTACTGAAGAAGGCTTTAAACTAGATTCATTGGGGATGGGTGAAGAAAGCCCCCAGGTAGGTGATACATTAAATACCTTTATGGAAATGGGTAACAGGGGCAACATATGGAAAGCAGTGTGTATAAATGCCTGTAGCATGGGAAATAAGATCCCTGATGTTGAAGCTTTGGTGGGAGTGGCTGACTTGGATTTAGTGGCAGTTACAGAAACATGGTTCACAGAAAACCATGATTGGGATCACTGTTCCCTCTAAGCCGTGCGCGAGTGCGCGCGCACACACCTCGCCGAGCGAGCGCACATACTTTACAACAGAGCGCACAAAAATTACGGTTCTGATTCTGATAGAAAACAACACAGACATCTTAAAATTTTAAAGTTGTGATTGTAATTACTAGAAATTTTCCGCTTCATTTAGTAATCATCTATTTTCATTTAATTTGATTAAAATCAATGTGGTGTACATACTGTATTCTCACGTGTAGTCAAATTTTAAAGTATATAACTCCGAATATCGTTATGTGGCACACAAAAATTTAACCTTCCTTCAAAAGCTGCACAGCTGATATTTTATGCGCACACAGCCTACAAAAAATTAGGGGGAACATTGATTGGGATGTAACTATACCCGGCTATACTTTATTCAGAAAGGACAGGGTAGGAAGAAGGGGAGGAGGAGTGGCACTATATGTAAAAACTACTATTAAAGCTTTGGAATTACAGAGCTTAAAAGGGAGAGAGGAGGCATTGTGGATTAAACTAGAAAGAGGGAAAGAGAAATCTATTTGCATTTGTGTGATATACAGACCTCCCTTACAAGAGGAAGAGGTGGACAGAGAATTAATTGAAGACATACGCAGCATTGCTAGGAAAGAGGAAGTGCTACTGATAGGAGATTTCAATATGCCAGATGTTGATTGGCACATTCCTGCTGCAGTATCATCTAGAAGTAAGGAGATACTGGATTCTCTACAGGGAGAACTATTCAGGCAATTGGTAATAGACCCCACACGTGAAGGGGCCATACTGGACTTAGTGCTTACCAATGGTGAAAGTGTTTCTGAAGTTGTAGTGGGAGATCATTTTGCATCCATTGATCACCAGATGATGTGGTCCAGTATTAGGACTAGGGCTGTTAGAATCCATTCAAAGGTGAGGATCTTAGACTTTAGGAATACTAACTTTGTCAAGATGGGCCAATACCTCAGGGAGTTGTTAGTGGGAAGGGAACAGCTGAGGGATGTAGAAAAACAGTGGACAAAACTGAAAGGGGATACCAACCTTTTTGTTAAAATGGTAAATAAAGGTAAAAGGAAAAGGAGACCGCTACGGCTTTCGAAAGAAGTAGCTGAAAAAGTGAAGAAAGAGAGAGGCCTTCATGAAATACAAGAGATCACAGAGAGAGGAAGACAGGCATCTATATTTGGAAAAACTTAGAGAAGCTAGCAAAGTAGTCAGGAAGGCAAAGATTCAAAAGGAAGAGGAAATAGCCAGTGCAATAAAATGGGGGGATAAGACATATTTCAGATATGTTAGTGAAAAGAGGAAGGGCAAAAATGGTATTGTCAGACTCAAGGGTGAAGGGGAGGAATATGTAGAAGCTGATAACGATAAAGCAGAATTGCTAACAAATATTTCTGTTCTGTGTTCACAGATGAAGAACCAGGAGCAGGACCTCAGAAAACACTCACAAACAGGAACAGAAGCGAGGGACATCTTGAACAATTATCAGAAGACTGTGTTTGTGAGAAACTAGCTCAACTTAAAGTAGACAAAGCGATGGGACCAGATGGGATATACTCTATAATACTAAGGGAACTTGGGGAAGTTCTGGCAGCTCCACTGACTGACCTTTTCAATGCCTCGTTAGAGTCGGGAGTGGTGCCAAAGGACTGGAGAATGGCTCATGTGGTGCCTTTACACAAAAGTGGAAGTAAGGATGTGGTTGAAAACTACAGGCCAGTTAGTTTAACTTCAATGCTGAGTAAATTATTGGAAACGCTGCTGAAAGAGAAAATAGTGAGGTTTCTGGAGTCCAGCGGATTACAGGATCCGAGGCTGCATGGATTCACCAGAGGCAGGTCTTGTCAGACAAATCTGATTGATTACTTTGACTGGGTGACCAGGCAGTTGGACCGAGGGAGAGCCCTAGATGTGGTGTATTTAGATTTCAGTAAAGCCTTTGACACTGTTCCTCACAGGAGACTTATAAACAAACTGAGCACCCTATTGATGGACCCTAAAGTTACTGCTTGGGTTAGAAATTGGTTGGGTGGGAGCCAACAAAGAGTACAGGTAAATGGAGCTCTCTCTGAGGAAAAGGATGTTACCAGTGGTGTGCCCCAGGGATCTGTCCTTGGTCCGATTCTTTTTAACATCTTTGTTATTGATATAGCAAAAGGGCTGTCGGGTAAGGTTTGCCTCTTTGCGGATGATACCAAAATCTGCAATAGAGTAGACACCCAGGAAGGTGTAGATAACATGAGGAGGGATCTAGTTAAGCTTGAAGAATGGTCTAGAATTTGGCAGCTGGGGTTTAATGTTAAAAAATGTAAGGTCATGCATTTGGGCTGCAGCAATCCAAGGGAGCAATATAGTATAGGGGGTGAAGTACTTTAGTCCATTAAAGAAGAGCGGGACCTAGGCGTGGTTGTGTCTGATTATCGTAAAGTAGCTAAACAGATAGAAAAGGTGACGGCAAAAGCTAGAAGGATGCTTGGGTGCATATGGAGAGGAATGGCTAGCAGAAAAAAGAAGGTGATAATGCCTCTGTGTAAGTATTTGGTGCGACCTCATTTGGAGTATAGTGTGCAATTCTGGAGACCGCACCTTCAAAAGGATGTGAACAGGATGGAGTTGGTGCAGTGGGTGGCTACTAAAATGATTAGTGGTCTTCATTATAAAGCATATGAGGACAGACGTAGGGATCTTAATATGTACACCTTAGAGGAAAGGCGAGATAGAGGTGATATGATTGAGATGTTTAAATACCTCTGTGACATAAATGTTCAGGGAGAGGGCCTCTTTCAATTGAAAGCAAGTTCTGCTACGAGGGGGCATGGAATGAGGGTGAAGGGAGATTGATTCAGGATTGATATGCGGAAATATTTCTTTACGGAAAGAGAAGTGGATCCGTGGAATAGTCTCCCAGTGGAGGTGGTAGAGATGAGGATGGTAACTGAATTCAGAAAAGCATGGGACAAACACAGAGGATCTCTAAAGGTAAAAAGGGGACTGTTATAGTTGTTGATATGGAAGGACAGACTAGATAGGCCATGTGGTCCTTTTCTGTCATATTTCTATGTTTTTAATACCGTCAAATTCCACACATCATTCTACAGTAAACCAACACACACGGACAAAATCCTGAACATCTACAGCAACCACCAAAAGTGCCACAAACAAAGCTCCATAAAAATGCTATTCAGAAGAGTAGAATCTCACTGCAAAATGACAGAAGCTAAAATGGAAGAAGAGAAACACCTATACAAGACGTTAACAAGGAACGGATACCCATAGAACTTTATCCACAGATGCTTGCAGTCAAAAAGCCCCAACCTCCAGACCAAAAGTGCACCCTGATGATTCACCCTTCCTTACATCTAGAACACCTCTGAAATGAACACGAGACTAAGAGACCAAGGCATTACAATAGCCCATAAACCAACCTTGACCCTGAGAAGAATCCTGTCAAAATCAAAAGGACAACCAGAGATAGATCAAAGGACAAACTTTGTGTACAAAATTCAGTGCAGTGACTGTGACAAGAACTATGTCAACCAAACAGGAAGAAAACTATCCACTAGACTACGTGAACACCAACTAGCCAGCAAAAGACATAAACCATTCTCCTGATCTCAATCCATGAAGATGTAGAAGTACACAAATTCAACTGAAACATGACTGAAATCAAAGTATGAGCACAAATGAAAAAAGAAAGAGAATTTCTGGAAGCCTGGTTTTCCACTACAAACAGCAGCCACACCCCAGCAACTCTCAGGGAAACCAACCAATCAATCTCTGTGGACCAAAGAGCTGAGTCATCACCAACAAGACTCAGATACAGCAACCACACCCAAGCAACCCTTGGAAAACAACCAATCAATCCCTGCATACCAAAGAGCTGTCACTACCAACCCTAATGTAAGTACAAATGCAAGCATTCAAGCACATTACCATCTGGAACCCCGCACTGATGATATCCCCTTGAATGGTGATGAAACATCTGCAATCAAACTATCAAGCTCGGAGGACAATCCAACATCATATGATAGGTCTACAAATTAATGAATGGAGTGGAATGGGTAAACGTAGATCGGTTTTTATGGCATCAAAAAGTAGAAGGACTAGGGGACACGCAATGAAGCTACAATGTAACCCATGTAAGACTAATAAAAGAAAATATTTTTTCACTCAAAACATAATCAAACTCTGAAATTCGTTACCAGAGGATGTAGTAAAAGCTGTTAGTGTAGCTGGGTTTAAAAAAAAGGTTTGGACAAGTTCATAAGAACATAAGATATGCCATACTGGGTCAGACCAAGGTCCATCAAGCCCAGTATCCTGTTTCCAACAGTGGCCAATCTAGGTCATAACTACCTAGCAGTTTCCCAAAAGACACAGGTTCTACAATGCTTGTATTGGGTCAAGCAATGATATCACAGGTCCCTTTTAAAATGGTTTATGGACCTTTCGTCCAGGAACTTGTTGATGGTGACTCCATGGAGGGAAGGTCCGTAAGCCATTATTAAAGAGAACCTGGGAAATCCACGGCTTACCCCAGGACAAGCATTGTGGAACCTGTGTACATTTTTGGGAACCTGCCAGGTACTTGTGACCTGGATTGGTCACTGTTGGAAACAAGATACTGGGCTTGATGGACCTTGGTCTGATCCAGTATTGCATTTCTTATGTTGTGAGATTCTGGATGGGAGGAGGATAGGGAAAGGGACACAAAGGGGAGATGTTGGACACAGGTGATAGAGACACAAAGGGAAGATGACAAACATGGCGGGATAGGAAAACACTGGATGGAGGAGGGAGTTAAGATCTGGATAGGGAGGAAGGAAAACACTGGATGGTGAGAGGGAAGATGCTGGACATGGGAAGAGAAGGAAGGAGAGATAGTGAAAGAATGGGAAATAAAAAACTGGGGAAGGAAGGAGAGAGATGGGGAATCGAAGGGCTGGGTGAGGGAAAGAGATGAAAAGCTGTAGTTAGATACAGTAAAAAGAGTGAAATTCAGGAGTGGTTTGTAAAAAAGAGTAAAATCTGGAAAGAGAGGCAGAAAAATAAATGAAAGAAAACTGAGAGGAAACCATCATTGTTAATAGACATAAGAGAGGAAGTGAAGACAGAAGGAAAAAAGAAATGGCAAATGGAGAGGAAACCAAAGAACAGCTAACTGAAGACAAAAGAAAATAGAAAACAGAGACTGAGACCAACACAAATAGAAAAATAAAATGACCTGAAAGCAAAGGTAGAATTTTTTTTTATATTTAATTTAGTGATTGGAATATGTCAGTTTTTGGAAGGTACAGCTGTCAGGACTGGTGTTACTCATGGCTGGCTAAATCCATGTTGGCTTTCTCCCATTAAATCATGGCTGTCTATATGTTCAGTAATTTTGTTCTTTATAATGGTTTCTACCATTTTGACGTCAGGCTCTTTGGTCTCTAATTTCCTGGATCACTCCTGGAAACATTTTTATAAATTTGCTTTACATTGGCTACTCTCTTCAGGTACTATAGAAAATTTTAATGATTATTCACAGATTTCTAACAGTAGGTCTGCAATCTTTTTCATACCACATTATCATTTAGTCAAAGCAGTTTACATTGTAACTTAAACTTGCTAATGTACACTAAGCAGGAACATTGATAGCTTGGATTCTTCTGAGGCAATGGACAGTTATTTCAGTTTTTTCAGCACCCTGGGATGTATACCATCTGGTCTAGGTGATTTTCTACTCTTTAGTTTATCAAATTGCTGTATTACATCTTCCCAATTTACCAAGATTTGTTTCAGACAGTTCCTCTGATATATCACCTTTAAATATCATTTCAGGAATGGGTAACTTCCCTACATCTTTTTCAGTAAAGATCAAAGCAAAGAATTCATTCAGTCTCTCCACTATGGCCTTGTCTTCCCTTAGTGCCCCTTTTAACATTCTATCTTTTAATGGTCCAACTGACTCTCTCAGAGTTTTTTTGCTGTGCTTGTACTTGAAAAAGTTTTAATTATGCATTCTTTCTTCCATGCAAGCTTCTTTTCAAATTCTCTCATGACTGCCTTCCATCTAACTTGTCAGTGCTTATGCTGTTTCCTGTTTTTAGCATTTGGCGCCTTTTTCCAATTCCTGAAAGCTCCTTTTTTGACTATAACAGCCTCTATGACCTCACCTTGAAACCATGCCAGCAGTTGTTTGGCCTTCCTTCCAGCTTTCTTAAAATGTGGAATACATCTGGTCTGGGCTTTCAAGACAGTATTTTTAAACAAAGTTATCTTAGAAGTTCTTCTTAAAAGCAAAATTACTGGGTATAGATTTAGCTTATTAAGGAAGAGTTAACGTGGATTTAGGCAAAGGAAGTCTTGCCTTACCAATCTATTAGAATTTTTGTTGGTACAAATAAACAAGTCAGTAAGGATAGGCTAACTGATATAGTTTATCTGGATTTTCAGAAGGCATGCGACAAAGTCCCTCATGAGAGAATCCTGAAATTAAAAGGTCATGGGATAAGAAGCAAAAGGTGACTAGTAGAGCCTTGCAGGTCTGTACTGGTATTGGTGCTGTTTACTATATTCATTGATGATCTAGAAAAGAGAGGAATGAGTAAGGTGATCACATTTGCAGACGGTACAAAGAGGGGAATTTTAGAAACAACGTCCAAGTGTAATCGGGGATGTCCAAGGCAAAACATTTCAGTAAAAGGGCAGGGATATCTAGGTTATCTGTATAGCGACTGCTATCAGCTCTATATAGGTAGTGACTGGTGGTCAGCTGAAAATACATATACAGGCACATTTTATATACTACTTGGAGATCAGATTTGAGATATCATCATTGCGATGTATACAAATGTGGAGTCTTTCCTAAATACAAATAAGGAGGTGCAGGAGTGCGCGTGTATGTGCCGAAACGTGGAGCCAGTGGAGCTTCTTAAAAACTTACATGTGGAAAAACTCAACAGAGATAACATAGCACCTTCCGCATGTAGCTTGCCCATTTTGCAAACTTAGGGGCATGTTTACTAAAATCCGCAAAATAGCGCGCCGCAAAATAGCGCACGGCAACGCGGCACTGAAACGCGCAGAAACGCGTTTAAACGCCCCGCACACGTGCGTGTCACCCCCGCACAGGTACGCGGCTCACTAACGGGCCCCGTACAAGTGCGGGCCCGCAAATGTCCGATAGAGGCGTGGAACGGCGAAAGGAGGGCGGAGGAAGGCTCCGGAGGGGCGGAGGGACGGGGTCAATGGGTGGAGAGTGGGAGGGGAGAGGCTCCCCGCACAGTATCGGACCCGAATTTGCATGTAAAAACTACCGCGAGTGAAACACTCGCGGTAGAAAGCATTTAAAGGGAAGAGAAACCATTTCCGTCAGCAATGTACAGGAAAACCGGGGAAACCAGCAAAACGTGAGCAGTGTGATATATGTGCACAGCACAAAAGTGAAAATAAAAATAGAAAATGACCACAACAGAACTATTAAAAATAGTAATTCAGCTGGGGAACAGTTATAGTGATGGGCAAATACAGAAATCACACCCAGCAAAGCTCCAGAAAAAAGAAATGAATTTTGGAAGGGTCTACTGAGAGGAGACTCTTCCAAAAAACATTTCCACGTTTTGGAGCTTTCCTGGGAGTGTTTGCTATGGTTGCCCATTAATATCACTGTTGCCCAGCGTGGTGATATTTTGTCCCACATTTCCCGTGGTCATTTCCGGGGTTTATGTGCACGTTTGTCACCAGACAGGGTGCATATGCCCACAGTAGAATTGCGTAGAGCAGGGTTTGTGACTCCATCCTGCCAGGCTTACTGCCTCCAGGGGCTGCACTGTCTCTGTGGCCAAAGTGTGGTACAGCAGACAGAGTCATTACCTCTAGGACCAGAGGGCAGAGGTTCAAAACCCAGCTGGGGCACCTGCCAGCCCAGTCCCTATATTTTACCCACCACTAAATAAAGATAGCGCAGACACCCCTGTATGCATGGGGAAAACACCCATATTTTACCCAACACCGCACACACACCACAACAATGGGCATTACCTACAGCCAAGTCCCCCAAATGCAGTCCCATACTGCCACATTGCAATCAGGTCAACTGCTTTTTCTGAGAGAAGTTCATGCCAGCATGTTGGCAGACAAGTACATGTGGTGCAGGGGGCAGTGGCTGCTAACCACAGAAGACAGAGGCCTAGCCATGTGCAGGCTGGCACAGTCCACTGCAACAGACAGGTCCTGCCGGATCCACAGTCATGGACAGTCCAGGGAATCCAACCAATCTGTGGCTACACAGTGGTGCAGTGCACACAGACAGTGCATACAAGAACAGAAGGTCACAGGTTCAAAGCCCAGCTGGGGCTACTGCCAATCCTGCCCACATATTTTTCCCACAACTAAACAGTGATAGTAAGGACACACCTTTCATGGCGGGGACATATGCAATGGTAAGACATCTATCTTTTACCCCACTGAGCACAGACACCATGAACAGGGGCAGTACCTAGAGCAGAATCACCCAAATGCAGTCCTGGTGGGCCACACACCAGTCAGGTTCCATGCTGACACTCATACAAATGCCTGTGCTGTATATCTATGCACCACCCCCATGGCATGTAGATGTAGCCCATGCATATTCATGAGGGATAGCAGGAAAACCCGAACAGTGTGATGCAAACCTGGACTGGAGTTGGGAATCTGTGCCGTAAAGCAGCAGCCATCAAGGGCAGACACACCCACACCCACAGGCCCCATTGGCCAATGTCTCCTGGAAAGGCAGAACATTGGACCGTGCATGCAGCACCTAAAACGAGCACTTGCATAACTTACCAATGTCACCCTACACCTGAGGTATACGGTACACAGCTCGGAGACGTTTGCTAGGAGCACAGGCAGGCAGTTATCCATACGTTACGTACATACTGCTAGTTGACCCCATCCAAACAATCTGTTAGGTGTTTGCGGGGCATGCTCCAGGCCTGGCCTCTGACGGTGCTTACCACCCTGGGGAGTGACCACCAGCTGTAATGCGTACCATATCCATGCCTTGCCGTGCTCAGGACCGGTTTGGTGGGCAAGGCTACTTACCCCCTCAATCGTAGCACCATGATGGCAGAGGTGTGGAAGTGTGTGTCTGTCTATACAGTGGGTGTTGGCTGCAAGCCCCTTCAACAGCCCGCACTGCCAGCACTGTTGCCAGTATTGGCCAGTCAATGTGCCTAATGAGGTGCAAGGTACCATGGGTATAGCCAGGGCAGGGTGGCGTGGCCAGGATGCATCTGCACTGGGCATAGGGCCCTGGCAGGGACATTGGCTGGGATATTGTAGTGTCCGGCCACCACCTACACAGACAGGGTGGCCAAAGCATGTCCTTCTGGGGGATCACGCTCACCCTGACTGTGCAGTGACCACAGCATGGCTAGGCCCCCCCATAGTGCTGTATAGTAGTTCTCTCATGTGATAGATATGGGTTTCTCTTTGGGGCCCAGTCACTGATCTATCTGCTTGCTGTGTATGCAGACAGCCCAGTTCTGGGTGCATGCATCTCCATTGGGAACATGCACTATGGACTAACCAGCAGACTGTTTGTAGCTGGTAAATGTCTTGCAGGGTGCAGTGGCTGTTGGCTTGCTGCAGGGGAATATCTGGTGGTGGAGTGCAGCTTACCATACCCTGGGCTTATGTCTGTCTGCTATTGTGTTATGGCTGTGTATGGAGCTGCCTGCCTGGGGGGGGGGGGGGGTGGTGGTGTTCCTCAGCAGGACTGGGGTTGATGTTGTCCTCTACTGCCACCTTTGCAGGGAGGTAGAGTGTGGATCCCTTGATGGGGACCATGCTTGCCACTGGGGGGGTGCGCGCCTGATGGCGGCAGACAGGGATATCCATGGTGTTTGTGCAGAAACTAGCTATCTTACACATTAACACTGCTTTGAAACGCCCGCTTGGCCTCCATCAGCCATGGCAGGTGTTGTTGACCTGGTCCTGGCCACCTCATTGCACACTCAGGGTGAGCACAGTACCCGCACGATGTAACGGTGTGTGGCTACTCTGTGCCAGTAAAACACCCGGTCAGTGCCCCCTACTAGGCCAAGGTGCTGTGTGGGTGCACCCGGTCACTTCCCCCAACAGGGCCGAGGTGCTGTGGGGGTGCATTCCCCATCTTGTGTCCATCTGCGGACAGCTAATTTGCATGTGCAGTGCATCATGGGTACGGGTGGCCTAACCCTATCCTGTTGACACCAGCAGACTGTCTGTGAGGTGACATGTAGGCTATCTGCAGCCAGCCAGGGGCCTGCTTACAGCTATGGAGCTGTAGCGCAATGGTTACATCACTGCCTGTACAGCCAGAGGTCATGGGTTCAAACCCACAGTGGGGCCCTTTGGTAGGGCTGTCCACAGCTTTATTTTTATTTACTGTACATATGTCTATGCCGGCAAGACCACCCTCAGCTTACTATACCCATTAGGTGCCTCTGAGGGTGCTTCATAGGGCGCCCTGTAGGCCACCTTATGGTTGCCATCCCTATAGGGTGCACTATACATTATCCTGTGTCGCAACATACATGCTGCCCTATAGGGGTCATTCAAGGGTGCCTTGGCGAACAGTGCACTGTAACATGTGCCTTATGGGCCGCCGTATGTTAACATGCTGGGAGAGTGCGTTTGCTAGTAGTGATAACAAAATAAAATTATACAGCCTCCTACAGCACTCCACAACATAATACATACTGCCTCAGCAGGCATTTTTCACTGGGCATTGTGAGGAGTTGAACCCCTGATCCCTGCACCATTGGTCAGTGTTTTAACCATTGTGCTGTGGCTCTGTTCCTGTGCTTGTGCATCAGCGCGCCGCCTTGTGCCTATCAGCGCGCCGCCTTCTGCCGCCCAAGGGGACCAGTGCGCCGCCTTCTGCTGCCCAAAAATAACTGTGCGCCGCCTTATGCCGCCCAAAAAGCACTGTGCGCCGCCTTCTGCCGCCCAAAAATAACTGTGCGCCGCCTTATGCCGTTCCAAATTAATTTGCCTCCTAAAACAATGTTAATCATTACAGTTACTGCCTCAGCTGACCTTTGTCATTGCGCACACTGGGGGATTGAACCCATGGCCCCTGCACCATTGGTCAGTGTCTTCACCGTTGTACCACGGCTCTGTTGTTTTGTATACTCAGCAGCGCGCCACTTTGCCTTTCCACGCGCTAATGTCGACCCCCGCACATTAGCGCGACGCGCACACGTCCGGTTGCTTACTACCGTTTTTTTTCTATTTTCTGCCTGAACCGCCCACTCCTTATATGGCACAGGCACACTAGCGCGGCCCCGCACGTTAGGAATGTTTAGTAAACATGCCCCTAAGACATATAAACGCCATCTGTTAACCACAGTGGCGGCCATCTTTGGGGAAATAAACAAGGTGAGTTAAGGAAGATAAACCCCTTAATCCTTCCTGTAAAGGACTGGCTGAAACTCACACTTTTTCTGAACCTAAACGTGTCGGTGAGCAGGAGTGAATCCCAGGGTAAACAATTTTAGTCCTATACGTGTATTCCCTATATGAAATGGGGAAATACTTGTAAATTTTGGATCTACCCTGACCACTCCCTAAGCATGCCCCTAACTTCCTCTCTTGTAATTTCTACCTAGTAAGGACATCCACATGTAAATTGAGCCCTTTCTAAAATCGTCATTTACACGTTGACGCCATTTCCATGAGCAAATGCTGTGTTGTACATGTGGAAATCTCAAACAAGCCCCTTAATCAGCGCCATTGACTATGTAATATAGTGGTGCTGAATGTAAATAGGTTTTAAGCAACCCTAAATGAACAGTCCTACACAACCAGCATTTAAAAAAACTGCTGACCTCTGACGCTGAATATTTGCCCAGTTGAAATCCTTATCTCAGTGGTCAAAAGAGCAAATAGAATGTTAGGAATTATTCGTAGAGGAGGAACAGAGAATAAAACAGAATGTTATAATGTCTCTGCATTGATCCACTCCTTACGCAAGTCTGCAGTTCCAGTCATGCAATCTCCAAAAAAATATAGGAAAAATAAAAAAAGTGATAAAGGTGATGGAAGATCTCCCATATGAAGAAAGGCCAAACAGGTTAGGACTTTTTATCTTGGAGAAGAGACTAACAGGAGATATGATAGAGGTTTATAAAATAATGGTTAGTGATGAGCAAGTAAATTGGGAATAATTATTTACTGTATCAAATAATACTCGGACTGGTGGACACTAAGCAAAACTAGGAGTGTGCCGGCCAAAAATGTTTGTCTTGTTCAGTTTCCCGTATTGTTTGCAGAATTTTTCTTTTCATTTAAATTTCATCACTTCTTGTCTATTGTTAATAGTGTGCGCTATGGCTTAATAATGCACACTGTTTAGTAACAGTACATGCTACTGGCAAATAGTGTGTACTTTTAAGCTATAATGTGCATTATTAAGCTATAGGAGGTCATTTAAAAAGCCTTAGTTGTGACTTGGATATCTGAAAACGCGCATGTAGATGTCCAAATCACAGGACATCTCTGGAGTCATTTTACAAATGCATTTTAAAGACGTCTCTGTGTGGGGACATCCAAGTAGTGTCGTGCCTCCCCTTGCCAGTACCCGTAGGTAGGGGTTAAGGAGGTTAAGTCCTTCTTTAAACCAAGGGCCTTTCACTTCCTGGAGCAGTGCTTGTTGGGAAGTGTAGTTTTTACCATCAGTTTTAAAAGAAGAGTAGTGTGACTCGATGTGGTTATAAGTAAAGGGATTTATTTCCCCTCCCGGGGTTGGACTTTTACAAGGACAAAAGAAGAACACAAATTAACTGCTCCTTGCAGAAAAAAGGACAAAGTAAATATAGCTTTCCTCAGCAAAACAAACAGTTTTCTCTTTCCAGCAATTAGAGCTTCAGCACATGGTTAATACAGCTCTGTTCCTTCACAGCCAGCCTGTATTCCTTTCACCACAAAGTTTAAAGCAAAGATATAATTTGTTCAGAAGAAATTGTTGTACAGTCCATCTCCTCTGTAGGATAATTTATGCAAGGTGGTTCTGTATCCATCAATTCCACCTCTGAATTAGCATTAGTTTGGCCCAGGCCTTCCAGGGCCGCGCCCTGTCTTCCAACCCTGAGCCCGTCAATGCACACAGGGTTTAAATAGGGCCTAAAGCCATTATCATAGCCCCAATTTTCCAGGCTGTTACCTCCACACGGATTCCGGTAATCCCAGCCCTTAGGCTTACCTGGGGACCTGGCTTTTGAGGCCTTCCTCTGAAGTTCCCCTGTACTGGTTGGTTCCCTGTTAAACCAGGGGGAAACAGTTCCCAACTGCTTTTTGGGCTGCTTGTAAGGCTGTGAGTGCTTCAGCTGTTCTGGTCTGCTTCTCCTGTAATTATCCACCGAAGCCTCTGACCTCCCGTTGGCTGAAAACTCTGCCCACCTCCTAACCGGGCATCTGCTTTCCTCTCTCTCCTTCCCTTTTCTGCCTGCTGGAGTCTCCTTATGAGACTGCCCTTCTGGGTAGGGCCTAGTCCCACCCCTTAGCAGGTGTTCCAACTTCCCCCGTGACTCCTGACTATATTGATAGCAGGGGCGTGTTTCCTTCTCTTGTGTTTTGTTTCCCCGGCAACTGGTAGCCATGTGTCTTTGTTTATCCCTCAGCCCTGCATTTCCTACCTGATTTTCTAGCTTATCTGCCGGGCCAGAAGGGCTTGCTACATCACAGTAGGCAGGGGGCACGTCTGGGGCAGTTCAAAGGACATAGACATCCCTGCTTGATTTACGAAAGGTCTGCGGCCCCATCCAAGTGTAGACCTGCTCCAAGCATGAACTGCCATTGGGAAAGTGCTTCTTTTAGCAGTAAAACATCCAAAGGGTATAGAGAAGTTGGCATTTCAGTATCCCCAGTACTCTGCACAATTGCAATGATAGCAGCAGTGGGAGCTCAACCCTGGCTTCCCTGGTCCTAGCCCACTACTCTAACTATTAGGCTATACCTAGACATCCGTAGCCTGGAATGCTGTTCTGGGGATGTCTATGTAGACGCACCTGCAGATGTTCATATCAGGCACGTACACGTTTGTGAAATCGTGCCTGAACTTAGATGTGCCTGCTGTTTTTCAAACATTCTGTCTTGGACATCCCAGATTACATTTGGGCGTCATTTGCAAAATCCCACTTATAGTGTGCCCCGTTACACAATAGTGTGCACTACGGCTTAATAGCGTGCAGTTAAGGCTCAATAGTGCATGCTAGTTTCCAACAGCATGCACTGTTGCTTAATAGTGCACACTATTAACAATAGATGAGAAGTGATGAAATTTGGAGCGTTTCTTCAGTTTTTGTTTGAAAATAATATGAAACCAAATAGGATATATCGTTGACATTTCCCATTTTGTTTCGAATGAATGCACACCCTTAAATACAACTAAGGGTTTGATTCAAAAGCAGTTATCCAGATAGGGCATTGAAGTGACTGGCAGATGCTGCTATCTGTGAATACATTTAATGCTGCTGAACATCTTTACAGATCACCCTGGCACTATCTGGATAGAGTCAGGGCGGACCAAAGGTAGAGAGTGGGCATTCCACCCAACTCTGTAGATAGCAGTGATATTCAATGACCCATCTGGATAGCTATATGCATCGCGGATTGAATATCATCACTGTCTGCAGAGCAGCAGTGCTCATTGTTCTAATTGTACATTCTGCGGTACTAAATATATGTAAAATATTTATTTATTAATTTGGCAGGCATTTAAAAAGAACGCCGACTGTGGTGTTTAAATATCAAGCTGTAAGTAAACAGTAGATTTAAATCTATTTTCAGAGTATTTTTTCAGTCCGTTTCCAATTAACCTGCAGAATTTGTTGCCTGTAAATGTGGCTAAGTTTAGTAGGTTAGCTGGGATTTAAAAGAGGTTTTGACAAGTTTCTTTCTAGAGGCCAACTCCATAAACTATTATTATCTATCATCGACGCGGGTGTCTGCGCGTCATGCCTCTGGGAGTGGGCTATAGGGAATGGGTTTTCACATTAACTGGTCACTGTCCTAGACGGAACTCTGGTCTTGCTGGCCACTTGTCAGTTTCAGAATGGCCGCTCTTCTGTTTTGATCTGCCCTTCACCCCATCCCTAGCCTTTTATCTCTTCAGCTTCCGCCATCCATGGTAGCTCCCCATGACAGAGTCATACTCGGGTCTTCCAAAGGCCACACGTAAGTTAGGAGCCACAGGATGTAGCCTCACCCCATCTACCTTCTTTAGAAAGAGAGAAAGATGGGCAGATTGTGTTTGCTGCCTGTTATGGACGGTTTAAACTGCCTAGAGGTTGCTGTTAAAAGCAATATATATGAATTTTAATAGACATCAACATGACAGTGTCTCATAGCATATTCTGAAAACATAGTGGTCAGGAATCCAACCTTTCGATGCATAAAAAGGAAAGACCCAATAAGAGCTTATCTGAACGATAATGACCTGCAGTAAGTACTGCAAATACACATAAACCACAGAGCATTATGTATAAAACTCATTCTGAGAATTTCTCAAAAGCCAAAATGAATCTGCATCTTAACATTGTGAATTCTCCACTCAAAAGGAAATGCACGCATAAATCACCAGCCAAAATAAAACCCTTTTACAACAGACAGACTATATAAGTTGGAAGACTTCATCATATGAATCCCTGCCAGCTGCCCCCCCCCCTTACCCTCCACACCTTATTTTTATTGCAGGTCTGATCTCTTTATGCACAAGGCAAAAGCCGTGAATGTGGCAAGTTGTTCCTGCCATCAGCAGCGCTAGCTTCTCAGAATGACGGAGAATACATATTTATAACCTGCTTGGTTTAACCTAAAACCTTTCATCTGAATGTTTATGTGTTGCATAAGGCAGACAGAATTTCCATCCTGCGGCAGCTAAGAAGTGGACCTGGCTTTACTTTATTTTTATTTTGTATTTCTGAATTTTTCAATAACAATACAGGCAATAGAAGAACAAAACATAGCAACAAGATATCATAAAAGGAAAATACATAATGCCAATACATCAGCCCACTACTAATGAAGGAGACAAATACAAGAAAATAAGGAAATAAAATTCAAACAGAAGTACTGCCAACAGAACGCACACTGTCGTTCCCCCCCAGTAGCAACCAGACTTCCTTCCTTAGAAACAATTACTCTAAGAGCTGTTTAGGTTCCATAAAGTAATAATTCTGGCCCTCAAAGCTTATATAACATAAAGAAGGAAATTTCCAAAGCCAGGTTCCCCCTAGTAAAAGGACTCGAGGCCGTAAAGCCAAGAACTCCTTCCATCGAGCCTGGGTCTGTTTAGATACATCAGGAAATATACGTACAATCAAATCCATAAACTGCTCTTACATATGTCTAAAGTATAAGTGTAAAACAGAAACTTTATCCCGCTCAAAGGTAAAAGTCACCAGCAATGTACGGCGAGATGTTACCAGTTCCATTGATCCCTCCAAGAACCCAATCAGATTCAGTTGCTCCTGGGGTCGACCGAGATTTTCAGAACCTCCACTGGAAAGGGGCACATAGAACGTCCTAGCCATAGGGGGAAAATTGTCCGATGTCCAGCCCAAGATCTCAGTCAGGTATTTCTTTACCAGCTCCACAGGGCCGAGCAAAGGGGATCGAGAAAACCCCAGGAATCGTAGATTGTACCTCCAGGACTAATTCTCCAAAAAAACAGTTTCCTCCAGAGTCCAAAACTCTCCTTCACTTAAGCGTCCTTAAATGTGCCCATCTCTGCCACTCGTTCCTCCAGTTCTTCCAATATGACCTCATGCTGAGCCACCTTGTTCCTCTGAGCAGAAACAAGCTCTGTAAGAGAAGCCAACTGTAAGGAAAGTTGTGCTAAATTAGCATTAAGAGATCCATCCAGAGTCCTGATAGAGTTCCACAGCACCTCCAAGGTAACACCAGACTCCTTCCCCACAGGAAACTTTCCAAACCTTCTCCTTGGGTGATCCACAGACTAACCTCCTGCACCTCTTACCAAATTTGTGACTAAGCGAGGGGAAAGCCCGGCAAACCCTCCACCAACTGCATGGCGTTGCTGGTAGAAAGAGGATCCAACACACCCCCCCCCCCCACCAGAGTGCTTCCGGGTTGCTGGGGAAGGGTCCAATCATTGGGGCTCAATGAGGCCCCTTCTGTGCTTCACTTCAGAGGAACACCTCCAGAGTGGTCCAAAGCAGTTACTACCACCTCCTTCATTGGCCGGACGTCAAGTTCATCGAGAGTGAGCTGACCACTTCCTCCTGCAACCGCTCCCAAAAGCCGGTGCAGCTGCTTGCCCTTGCGCTTCGGCATGCCACCACAACAGTAGGTCACTCTCCTAGATGGGCTCATAGTGCTCTGCACCTCAACCTTCCTGCGGCGCCATCTTGCCTCCCCCACTATTCATTAACTACCCAGACGTGGCTTTACAATGAAACTGATCACCTCTAGCCTTACTGTGCTGTTCCTACAGTTAAATGGAAATTATCTGAAATTTAAGAATAGTCATTTTTACTTTTTGGATATATCGCCTTTCTTTCTTATTTGTATGGAGGAATTATGGGTAAGGAACAACTCTGAACTGCACATGAGTAACGTCCATAATACCCGTATGTATATTTCTCTTTGTACCCTTGTTTCATGGTGTGAAACCATTGTGAGAAGGCAATTATCCTCTCATCTCTATCATTTGATATTTATAAGGCTCCTGCTATAAAAATCTCTGCACATTAAATTATTCCATTAGAACTTGAAAAAACAATAAAATCTTACTTGTGGGCCCTACTCTTCTCTTCATCATGGGTCAGTGTTGAAGTGCACAGCAGTATTGACGGGACCAGAATGGGAATTGTGAGGTGAACTCTTCTGTCATGACCCTTGAAACTGGAATGACATTGCCAACTCATTGCTTTTAGGCTGCCTTTTTTGAACTGATGACCTGAATGTTGTGATGATTCCCTTGGGCCAATCTGTTCTGGTACAGAAGGCCTACGAAATGCTTCTTTTCCTTCCTGCTCCCCTTGGACTTCTAGCTCAGTTGGAACCTATAGTGACACAAGCCTTCATTCATAGCTACCCAGGGGGTTTCACCTCCATCTTGAAACATCTTACCTCCGGTTTAAGACTTGCCTGTGTCAGATTGCTTTTACTATTCCCCTTGACTCTGCAGTCGCCTGTCTCTCTCCTAATTCCCGGTTTTCTCCCTGCCTTAATAGAATGGCTTTCCTGTCTTAATTGTAGTTCCTTTTCCTCTCTAATATTTAACTTCATTTTATTGACATTTGTAAACCGCCTCTTTCCACATTCCTCAGACTGAGAGGATGAACTGTTTCGCTCTAGAACCTGGTATAAATGTGATCTAGAATCACAGAAACATGATGGCAGAAAAAGACCATACAGTCTTTCAAGTCTGCCCTTCCATATCAACTACTATAGTCCCTTTTTTCCTTTAGAGATCTGTGCTTATCCCATCCTTTCTTGAATTCAGATACTGTCCTGTTCTCTACATCCTCCACTGGGAGACCATTCCATGCACCTACCACTTTTTCCATAAAGAAATATTTCTGCATATTACTCCTGAGCCTATACCCTTTCACCTTCATCCTATGCCCCCTTGATTGCAGAACTTTCTTTCAATTGAAAGAAGCTCTCCTCTTGTGCATTTATGCCATGGTTGTATTTAAATGTCTCTATCATTTATTTATTTATTTTATTTAACAGTTTCTTATATACCGCCCCTTCCAAAGTATACATATTGAGATCTCTAAGTCTGTCCACATACACCTTCTGATGAAGCCCACTAACCAGTTTGGTAGCCACCATCTACACTGTCTCCATTCTGTTTATATCCTTTTGAAGGTGTGGTTTTCAGAGTTGCACAATATTCCAAATGAGGTTTCACCAAAGAGACTATCACCTCCTTCTTCCTGCTGGCCATTCCTCTCTCTATACACCCAGGCATCTTTCTGGCTTTTGCTGTTGCCTTTTCTACCTGTTTAGCCACCTTAAGATCATCAGAAACAATCACACCCAGGTCCCATTCTTTTTTCATGGACAGGAGTACTTCACACACACCCCCCCTCCCCCCGTGGAGGCCAATTCCGAAAATGTGCACATCCAGGCAGTGGACACGTCCAAAATGAAATATGCAGAAATAGAACCCAATTGTGCACACGTGGGGATAGATGCAGCTGCGTGCACAGAATCGCCCACATAGATGAGCTAGATGTGGCCCACACACAGTGGTGCATTGTACACACGGGTATATGCTGACAGCGGCATTGTATGTCCCCGTGCTCACCGTATTCTGAAAAGCTGTACATCTGCGACCCTACCCATCTCCGCGATATACCCGCAAATGGCCAAGCCCCCCTTCTAAACAGGCAGCTGTGAATCTGTTGTGGGCACAGATAGAGCTGTTCCGAGGCTGAATGACAGTGTAAGATGATGAGACTCACAGGTGGATGCAAGTTAGACAATAGAAACCAGTCCGTGGAATAAGTCCCCCGTCCAGTCTACTGGCCCCGGACATATAGGGCTGACTTCAGAATCGGCCCTGTACGTCTGGGGCCGCGGACTGCCCACTGCCTACCCTGAACCTGCCTCCGTGACACCCCCTCCCGCCCCTGTCTAAGTCTCCCCGTATAAGCTCCTTGTTCGTATGGGAAGGCTTTCATCAGGAACGGCAAGGGGGGCGAATAGTGGGGATGGACAACCCAATGGGGTCTATTCACGTGTTGGAATAGACCCCATTGTGAGCAGCTCAGGAACATGACTTTATAATGCTAAGTAAGGACATAATCCCAGCAGAACAGGCCCAAAACACTTCCCCTGCACTACAAAAGGGCCATTGGAATGACAGCAGTCAACAGTGCAGGCACCACACAGACGTGCCCAGAGGCGCCATTGGTGCTCCCTACAAATGTAGAGACCAATGCTGGTGCACTTGGGAATTGTGTACTGTGCTTTGCACGCCCACCCTCTGAGGTCTCCTGAGTAGTGACAGGGAAGTGTCTGGACAGGGAAGTGATTGTGGGACTGTCCTGCGCACTCCTGCCTGTATGCACTGGCACCTGTTGAGACTGCAGAAAGCCCTATGGTCCAGGTACCTGCCAGGCATACATGTCCTCCCCGGATATGTGGATGAGCAATCTAGACCCCCCCCCTCCCCCCACGCATACACACACACTCTCACTTGCAGCCCCACAGAAACAGCTGTCTGCCAAAAGAATGCCCAGCACCGAATGTCTTAGCTGATGGATAGGGAGCCATAGCAATCAATACTTCCAACCCAGCATCATACCTGCTCACTACATTTCTATTTGGCTTCTTATATTTTTGATAACTATAATGGTGGGCCTCAATCGGCTACAGAGCTGCAGTAGGCCTAAATAGCCCTTCCAGTATATTTGCCTCAAAGGTCAAACCCCTTATGCACATTGCACATCATAGGACCACATATGTAAACAACTACAGCAGTGACCTGTGCACAAGATATGTGCCATGTAGCCACCAGTGTAAGATGTCCCCAGGATAGTGTCCGATAGGGGACTATGCACATTGCATAGAGCATACTGTAGAACTCCACTGTGTGGAGTGCAAAACTTCAGCTGGCTGGGAGCTGCACACAGCACCGATGTCCGGGTTTACATTTTCATATGGGGTCCTAGGACTCCATCAGCAGTATCATTTCCAGAAAGTGGGCATTGGTAGGGTGCCCTCGCTGTGCCCCTTTAGCTCACACAGCAAATGCCAGCATGGCTGGAATGAGCACCAGTGCTCTACCGCATACAGTTGTGGGGGTGTTTATTTTTGCTGCTTGAGATACATCCTCCATCTCCTATGCTTTTTGCTCCATAACACTACATGCTGTGGTTTTCCAGACTGCAGTCACACCAGGGCACAGCGTAGGTTAGTCATCCATTCACCACTACTGACTGCACTGGGGTGAGGAGCAGAAATATTTCTAAGTCCTACCTTTATTCCACATTTTTGCAGGTATAACCTGGACGTCTGCAGGGCTGACTGCGGACGTACATGGGTGTGACTGGAATATACTTCATACGTTTCTGTGACTGGTGTGGTGGCGAGACTGTAGTGGAGCCCAGGGAAATGGATAGAAAACAGACATTTACCCCTAAGCAGAAGAATAGTTCAGGAGTTTTGACTTTGAAACTCCAGCCAAGGAAAAAAAACACACACATACAGTTGCTGAGTGCAAGCCACGCCCTAGCTCCAAGGCAACCAGGGTAGGTAATGGGGAACACCTGGGGGCGGAGTTTGAAGCCATAGGGCAGCCCCAGTCATTTAAGCCTGAGGAAACAGGAAGAGGAGAGACAACCGGGGAACCAGGAAGAGAAGGGACAACCGAGGAACCAGGAGGAGAAGGGGAAGGTTCTTGCAAGGAAGCTGAGAGAGGGAGGTGCTCTAGAAGCAGCCTCAGGAAAGGTTCTCGTTGTAGCCAGCACACAGAAAACTACAGCTCTGAAGGAAGCCCATGTTGTAGGAGCATTACAGCAGGCCCTGAAGACAGGAGGGTTTATCCTGAGGAAAGTGCTGTCTTTGAGCAGGGCACGGGCGTGGTCCTGCCAGAACCTGAGGGAAGAGCTTCACCTCAAGGAAGGTCTGTAAAGAGCTCTGTTACTAGAAGTAAGGTGAGCCCATTTGAAACCTTGCATAGTTTATTGAAGGATAAGAATTCCCTCAGCCCTGCCAACATTCCTAAACATAGAAAGAGGTCTCATTGGGAGAAGGTTTTAAAGTTATTAGAAGAAATAAAACCTGAAATACCAGAAGCTGATTCCAGCCAGATGCTAACTGACCCCGAGTATGAAAGCATGCAGGTAGATAACTATGATTCTGATAATAGTTCTGCCGACTCTCAAATGGACTGTTCTTTGTGTGTAAAGCAAAGGTGAAGAAGCTGTAAGGTTTAAAACTGAGAGAAACCCAGAAGCTTTGTACTTGCCTGTTTTGCTAGAAATGTTTGGAATGAAGTGCTAAAATTTTAAAGCTCCAAAATTCAGTAATTACTCTATTGTAAACAACGTTTAATATGAGAAAAAGCAAAATAAAGGGTTGTGCACAATGCTAAAGCACGGGGACGTCTCAGACAAATCGGCACGAAACTAAGATACTATGTGTCAAACTGTGGAGAAGTAGCCTAGTGGTTAGAACACTGGCTTGGTAACAAAGCAACCAGGGTTCAAGTCCCACTAGCACTCCTTGTGGCCTTGGGCAAGTCACTTAACCCTTCATTTATTTATTTATTTTATTTACAGTTTCTTTTATACCGCGCTATTTGACATCAGTGCGGTTTACAATGAACATAAAACTACACGTCACAAAGATTGATCAGTGCTTACAATGAACAGCTTCATTGCCTTCATTGCCTCGGAAGAAAGGCCTGGCAATCTACTTCCGGTGACACTGCCAAGAAAACCCAGGAGCTTCTGGGTCGCCAGGACTGACTCGAAGGCACACATTGCATTTTTGCATCAAACTGTGCCCCGATAGCATCAATGACTGTCCACCGGCTCAGGCAATCTCTATTTTATTATTTTTTCTTTTTTTCTTTTTCTTTTTCCAGCACAACCTCAACTTTTGAAAAATACTCGTGTATTAATTGTACTTAACTTGATTTAACTTGATACACGAGTATTACAATTGATACACGACTATTTTTCAAAAGTTGAGGGTGTGCTGGAAAAAGAAAAAGAAAAAAAGAAAAAATAATAAAATAGAGATTGCCTGAGCCGGTGGACAGTCATTGATGCTATCGGGGCACAGTTTGATACATAGTATCTTAGTTTCGTGCCGATTTGTCTGAGACGTCCCCGTGCTTTAGCATTGTGCACAACCCTTTATTTTGCTTTTTCTCATATTAAACGTTGTTTACAATAGAGTAATTACCGAATTTTGGACCAATTATATTACTCTGAGAGTGGACCTGCGGGATCTTGTAACATTTTAAAGCTGGCAGAGAATGTTCAGAAGTGCTGATTTGAATGCTTAAGAAGTCACTACCTAAACGTATAAACAGCCAGAAGTAAAGTGGGTTGTGCTTTGCATAGTGCTCAGTTTGGAAGAGCAGTTATTTGGGCTGAACTGAGCAAGGAACCCTTAAGCTGTATTCTTGAACTCTGGAAAAGATATACTACGGGTATAACAAGCTGAGTGAAGCAGTTGCTACCGCTGTTACTGTGAAAGTTCCTTTTTCTTTATTTGGAGAAGTGCTACCGCTGTTACTGTGAAAGTTCCTTTTTCTTTATTTGGAGAAGTATCCTACTTTTATTGCTGTATGTTTGAAAGGACAAAAGAAGAAAATAATACATTTTTCCTGTATTTGCCTTCAACCCTCGGCTACTCATTTTTTTCACAACTACAATCCCCAGAAGCCCTTGGCTCTGGGAACCCATAATACCATGGGACAATAGGAGGTACACCCACTGCCTATAGGCAACCGCCTAGCCGGCAGGGGCCGTGACAACTGGCCACGCCCCCATTCTGCCCTTTCCCGCCCCCGTTCTGCGATCCCCATTTAAGTGCCATGTACGTGCAGGGTTGCGAAGGTTCAGAATATGGTTTTGGATGTTTTTGCGAGAAACACGTCGATCCCGCACATACAGGCGGCTTATTCATCATTCAGAATGACCCCTATACTGTACTGCTTCCTTGGATTTTTGCAGAACCAAATGCATGACCCTGCATTTTTTAGCATTAAATCTCAGCTGCCAAATTCTCAACCATTCTTCAAACTTAATATATTCCTCCTCATGTTATCCACTCCTTCTTGGATGTCTACTATATTGCAGATTTTGGTATCATCTGCAAAAAGGCAAACTATACCTGACAACCGTTCCACAATATCACTAACAAAAATCTTAAAGAGAATCAGACCAAGGACAGATCACTGCGGCACACTACTAGTAACATCCATTTCCTCAGAGTGAGCTTCATTTATGTACCCTTTCTTGGCTCCCGCTCATCTAATTTCTCACCTGTTCAGTCACTTTAGAGTTCATCCCTAGGGTGCTCAATTTATTTATGTCAACTGTGCAAAAGGGTGTCAAAGGCTTTGTTGAAATCTAAGTACAGCACAGTCTAACTCTCTGGTTGCCCAGTCAAAAAAATTAATTAGATTTGTCTGACGAGACTTGTCTCTAGTAAAACCCTTCTGCCTTGGATCCTACAATACATTGAACTCCAGAAACCTCACTATCCTCTGTTTTAGCAGCATTTCCATTAATTTATTCACCACAGAGGTCAGACTAACCAGCCTGTAGTTCCCAACTTCATCAGGCTTTTATATAAAGGGACTGCATGCACCCTTCTCTAGTCCTCTGGGACTACTCCTCACTCTACAGAAGCATCGAAAAGGTCAGACAATGGAGCTGCTAGAACGTCCCCAAGTTCCCTCAGTATTCTTGAAATTATCCCATCCGGCCCCTTGCTTTGTCTACTTTTAGTTTAGCTAGTTCCTCACAAACACAGTCTTCTGAAAATTGTTCAAGATCCCTTTCACTTCTGTTCCTATTTGTGGGTGTTTTCTTTGGTCCTGCCCCTCAGTAACATATTTGAAAAATGTCCTGTCCCTGCATTTTACTGCATTGGCTGTTTTTTCTTCCATTTGTATCTTTGCTTTCCTAACTTCTCTTAGCTTTTCCAAATATTGATGCTTGTCTTCCACTTTCTGTGATCTCTTGTATTTTATGAAGGTCAACTTCTTCTTCTTCACGTTTTCAGCTACATCTTTTGAGAACCATAGTGGCCTCGTTTTCCTTTTATATTTATTTACTTTCCTAACACAAAGGATTGTTGCCCTTAAAATATCTCCTTTCAATTTTGCCCACTGCTGTTCTACATCCTCCAGCTGTACCCATCCTGCTAACAACTCCTTGAAAGGTATCATACCATCTTGACAAGGTTAGCTTTCCTAAAGTCTAGGACCCTCACTTTTGAATGGACATTATCAGTCCTAGTCCTAATACTGAAACACAGCATCTGGCGATTACTGGATATGAGATGATCACCCATTGTAACATCAGAAACACTCTCCCCTTTCATAAGCACCAGGTCCAGCAGGGTTCCTCACGTGTGGGTTCTGTTAGAGGTTGCTCGAACAATTTTCCCTGTAGAGCAGTGGTTACCAACTCAGTCCTCGGGTACCTCCAGACCAGCCAGTTTTTAAGGATATCCACAATGAATATGCATGAGATAGATCTGCATGCACTACTTCCACTGTATGCAGATCTATCTCATTCATATTCTTTGTGGATATCCTGAAAACCTGACTGGCCTGGTGGTACTTGAGGACTGGGTTGGGAACCTCAGCTGTAGAGAATCCAGGATCTCCTTACTTTTAAATGACACCAGAGCAGGGATGTGCCAATCAACATCCAGCATAGGGAAACCAACCTCCCCCTCTTTTTGGCCAGACAGAGTGGATCTGCCTTAGGGAGGGATAACAAAGAAGCAGGAGTCACTTCACCATTCATGTTGAAACATTTTGACAAGCAGCCAAGCAAGACTACCCTGACTCACAGAGAAAGAATACAGGTATAAACGCACAAACACACACATATACACATATATATAATATATAAACACACAAACACATGCATATATATAATAAAAAAATTAATAAATATACTAATATGTCCATGCATGCATAGACACATACATGCAAGCATTCATGTACACACATTCAGGCATGTACAGACACACATATAAGCACACATACACATTCACACAGGCAATGAAGATACAAACAGATGGGTATATGCATGTACACACACTCACACACAGGGGGTTATTCTATGCCATGAATAGTGGGGATGGATGGCCCAATGGGACGTCCATCCACGCTATTCGTGCCTTTACCCAGCCGCGACTAACTTCTCTGCCAATTAGATGGGAGCAGGGAAGGGGTAGCTTGGGGGCAAAGTCTGGGCGGTTACCGGCCCAGGATATACAGGGTTGATTCTAATGTCGGACCTGTACTTCCAGGGCTGGCAACATGTGCGGAGAAGTTATTCCACCTCCGAGGTGGAATAACTTCCCTGGACGTGTCATTTTTTAAATGCCGGGACGTGGATGGGGCGGGGGGGGGGGGCCAGAGGGCATTCCCCGCAGTCCGACCCTGGCCTTAGGAGGTCAGATTGGGGGTTGGGCTGTGAAAAATTAGCTTTATTTTTCGGTGGCTGTCATCGTGGTTCTTCAATGGAGCTGCAGTGCCATGGCAACATGATTTATTTATTTATTTATTTTTATGATTCTTATATACCGCACTCTTAAAAATCAGCGCGGTTTACATAAAACGATATTGTGCAAAGTAGGCACTTACAATGAAACAGGAGATTGAACTTGGAATACAACAGGGGTATTCCATGATGCCATGATGCTGTGGCTCCATAGAAGAGCCTTGACTGAGTTAGCTGGGGACAGTCCTGCACGTGCAGTCCGGACTGAATCGCAGTCTTGGCCTGCACGTGCAGGACTGTTCGTGATTCTGATCCCACGGGGCTAGATGTGCCCCACAGGATCAGAATCACGATCCCCTCTGTACGTCCAGTTCAGAGGGATTTTAAAGAATTCCATCAGCCATGCTTTGCATGATTTCCCCACTTGTTTCATATCTCAAATATTCTAGCTCATTGAAATGATCTCCTTTGATTTTTTTTTTATTTTCTGTATTTGATTGCCTTGATGCGATTGTCTTTTTGTCCTTTTCATGTACTCATATGTGAGGGATGTGTTTTAGAATTAGTTTTTACTGTATTTTACTACTCTACTGTAATTTTATTATGAAGTTCTATATGAATTATTATTTACTGCTGTATTTATATGTTAGAGATGTATTTTAGAAGGTGACTTACTTTTATTGCAGTATTGTATCAGGCTTTTATTTTAGTACAGATTGATATTGTAGCATTATCTTATGGATTTCAGTGAAATCTAGATTTAAATTACTAGAGAGATTTTCAGCAGCGGCGGCCAGTACAGTTAAAGTAGTTGGCCGTGCCATTTTAACTCTTTCCTGGATATTCGATGCTGGGGCCATAGCTGGGTCCCAGCATTGAATATCTGGGTTGCCCATATTGCGATCTTGCAATCCAATCAGCGGCAATATTCAGTTGCTGGCCAAATTCCAAATTCCAAACTGAAAGCCATTCGGCTGTCCTAACTTTAGCTGGTTAGGCTAACCAGGCAGTGGCCGAATATCGCCCGGTTAACCAGCGGTGCTGCCCGGAATACGCGACACTAAGCGCTTAGCGTTGGGGCATTTAGCGGCCCAAACCAGGGATATTTATCTGCAGTAACTGGGTTAGTGCCGCTTAATATCCCAGTGAGCAGAATTTACATGGCTTGTAGGACCACAAACTGCGTAAATGGCTTTGAATATCCTCCCCCCTCCAATATTTATGGAATCAGGCTGCTAGATTGATACTGGAGGGCCCTTTTATTAAAGTATGCTCGGGTTTTGCAGCTAGTGCACATTTAGCATGTTCCCAGCAATTAGCACACTGAACAGTACCCTAATGCACTACAGCGGCTTGCACAATAACCGTGCGTTCGCTTATCTCCATGTATTGAGGTGGCGTTAGGTGAACCTGCGCTAATTGCAAGGGTCGCAGTTAACTTGTAGTGTTCATAACCGCACTAAGTGTATAGCGCTCACCACACCCTTTCTGTGCCCAAAATCTGCCTCCTTACCACCCCAATGCGTGATTCACAATATGGGAATTGGCCCTCACTAACTGCATTGGCCCCACACTAATAGGTACCGCGGCATCAGCATGCATTTAACGCGCAACAAAACTCATGCTACCTGCATAGAGCACTTTAGGAAAAGGACCCAAGAGGTAACATTAGAAACAGAGCGACTCCACTCCTGATTCAGTTGCCTTGGCTATGAGTTAAGCCAGGATCATATTTAAATTTCTATGCCTGACTCATAAAACAGTTAATGAAAATGCCCCATCTTACATGACAAAATTAGTAAAAACATATCTTCCCTAGAGGATCTCCTGATTGATGCATATTGGATAACATTTATTTAGAAGTCCTTTTTTTAAAAAAATACTATTGCAAACTAAAATTTACTATAAAGAATTTATTCAATGTTAAATGGAATGTCCTGCCTGATGATTTAAGAAGGGAAAGCAAGTATTTGAATTTTAGAAAATAACTTATAAACTATTTATTCTTGAAAAATTTTCTTTATGGAGTTGGATAATTTCAATTGAATAAACCTTATTGAAGATATAATTACTGTATGCTGCTGAAGGAATTAAGTTAAAAGAAACGGTATATACAATGTTTTATAATTTCTGATATATACGCAAATGGGTTTATTCCAAGGCATGAATAGCGGGGATGGACGTTCCGTTGGGACATCCACCCCCACTATTTGGGCCCCCTTCTGACCCTGACTAACTTCCCCGCTCGTTGTACGGGGAAGTTAGATGGGGGCGGGAAAGGGGCGGATTGGGGGTGGCATTAGGGCAGGCAGTGAGCAGTCGTCGGTCCTGGATGTACAGGGCCAATTCCAATGTCGGCCCTGTACATATAAGGCCAGCAGCTTGAACAGGGAACTTATTCCACTTCTGAGGTGCAAAAAGTTAACCGAGTCAATGGAGGATGGCAGGCCCGGGGCTGGAAAACAGTGGGAGGGGGCAGAGGAGATTCCCCTCAGCCCAACCCTGGCCTTGGGAGGCCAAATCGGGGCTCGGGCTGTGGGGAATGCAGTTTCTAGTCTGACAGCCAGGGATCGCGGCTTTTGAATAGAGCTGTGGTGCCATGGCAACCGGACGCCATGGCGCTGATGCTCCATTCAAAGGCCTGACTGAGCTATCTGGGCAGAGCCTCTACGTGCAGGCTGACCTGAATCGGGGTCCAGGCCTGCACGCAATTCTGATCCCGCGGAGCTAGATGTGCACTGCGGGATCAGAATCCTGGCTAACTGTGCTGGGATGTCGATGTCAGAATTGGGCTCAAAGGCAATTTTCTTCTTTTCCTTTTTGAATTATTGCTAAAACTACTGTAGTAGTGGTATATTTCTATTTTTCCTTTTGTATTTGGTTTTATACGATTCCAGTCCTCTTTGAACCATCTTATGGTAAAATGTGAAATAGAAGTGCCTGAATTAAATTATATTAGTTCTTCAATGTGTTTTGATTGTGTACTGATGTGAACCGCTCCACATTAAACCTTTGTTTGAGAATGTTGATATGTAGGTACACCATAGAATACATAGCATAGAAGAGCAAACCATGTCCCCTCTGTCACCAATATGTAGGATTCTTAAAGTTGTCCTATTTCAGTGGTTGCAAAATTGTGATGAGATGAGATATCTACTAAATTAACTCATCTCTACTGATAAAAAATAATATTCTATCATTTTCACTGAAATTTAATATTCCTATTCAATATTCATTTATTCATTCATCTTGGCAGATAAAATTGGAAAATCTGTTTCTCACTAGCTGCTGTGAGATGCATCTCTGAAAAGATGGTCACAGAAAAATCCCAGATAACAGCCAACATTTCTCATGTTCTGTCATTGTAGAGCAATCAGCTTGGAGATCTTACTTTTAATTAAAATGCCTTGGTCAATAAAAATTTAAAATGGGGCTCGGCTTTATAGTGATTCTACTGCATTACATTCAAATGTAGGATCTAATTTGTTTTCTAACCTGATCCCGCAAAGCTCCTTTGAATTTCTTAACATTTCTGATTAACCCTGTTGCTTCAAAATGAACCGTCAGGTTGCCAGCACTGAAGTGCTATTCTGGACCCAGGATTAGTTGCCAGGTCAGGCAGGGTAAGTACAAGGGTGTTAGCTGTCCTAGACAAACCCTCAGCCTTGCATCTCCCTCCAAAATATTATCCTTCGGCCACCTCCCTGCTGAGATTTTGATAATTAAATTCAGCAATCATGATTACCCCTAACATCCCTCCTCCCAGAATGATCTTGCAAAAGCACATATTGGATTTCTCCCTTCCAACTATTAAACTTTGCCTCATATATATTTTATTATTTATTTGCTTTAGTCTTCATACACTGCCTTACTATAACTCAAAGCAATGTACATAAACTCAGAAAAGGAATAACAGAGATTCCCCCGTAAGTCAGGGTAACCGAGAATAATATATAGACATCAGCACTAAAATACAATACAAAACAATAGGAAATGTCATTATACGAAGTGACTCCTAATAAGCAACAGCTCTCCATGGCTAAATTATAATTAAGAAAAGGCCATTTGAAAAAGTTATGCCTTCAGCTGCTTATGGAAAGTGGATAATTTGTGATATTACAAATGGAAGCCAGCAAACTGCTGTATAAAACAGAAGCCACACAGCTGAAAGCGGCTTTCCTGGTAGCCAGGAGTCGTATAGTGGTTGCTGTAGAAATGGAAAAGGGCATCTCTCCAGAAGAGTAAAATGGCTGAGCTGGATAGATCACCGTTCTACAAATTTTCAAAAATTGTTTGCTGAAGAAATTAAATGTGCTATTTCTTAATTTCTTAACCTGTTTTGGTTCGGCGGTGCTTCAGGCCGGGCTACCAGGTCCCTCCCGTTGATGGGTTTTTACTGCTCTGGTACGTACCCATAGATTCCGGGACTAGCCTGGAGGACGATCAGGAAGATGAAATTAGACTTACCTGCTAATTGTAGTTCCTGGAGTATCTCCAGGCTAGTCCCGGATCCCGCCCTGTGTTGCTGGTGTTTCCGGGCCTGAAGGAGGTGATCAGTTACTGGTAAGTGTCTGTTTTTCATTATTCGGTTGGCGGGGTTGTCGTGGGAATGACTTTTTGCCTACAATTTTGGGGGGAGGGGCCGGGCAGGAGATCTCACGGCATGCCGACAAGCAGATTTTTGTACATAGTTGGGCCTGCGGGTCTTTGTAGTATACAGGGGGACGTTGTTTGTTCTTCCATTTACTTCTTACTTGTTGCTCCGGTGAGTCTGCTTTGTCAATAGGTAAACTGGAGTGTGGAGGTGGAGCCAGCCCTTATATACTGATGACATCACGAAAAAAGTTTTCTCAGTCTCCAAAGCTGCTGGAGGAGGTTGACAACCCATAGATTCCGGGACTAGCCTGGAGATACTCCAGGAACTACAATTAGCAGGTAAGTCTAATTTCATCTTCCTCTAAGGTGTACATATTAAGATCCTTAAATCTGTCCTCATATGCTTTATCATGAAGACCACTAACCATTTTAGTAGCCGCCCTCTGCACCGACTCCATCCTGTTCACATCCTTTTGAAGGTGCGGTCTCCAGAATTGCACACTATACTCCAACTTAGGTCGCACCAAAGACTTATACAGAGACACTATCACCTCCTTTTTTCTGCTAGCCATTTCTCTCTGTATGCACCCAAGCATTCTTCTAGCTTTTGCCATCGTCTTTTCTACCTGTTTAGCTAATTTAAGATCATCAGACACAACCATGCCCAGGTCCCACTCTTCTTTAGTGGACAAAAGTACTTCACCCCCTATACTATATTGCTCCCTTGGATTGCTGCAGCCCAAATGCATGACCTTACATTTTTTAACATTAAATCCCAGCTGCCAGATTCTAGACCATTCTTCAAGCTTAGCTAGATCCCTCCTCATGTTATCTATACCTTCCTGGGTGTCTACTCTATTGCAGATTTTGGTATCATCCGCAAAAAGGCAACCCTTACCTGACAGCCCTTCTGCTATATCACTAACAAAGATATTAAAAAGAATCAGACCAAGGACAGATCCCTGGGGCAAACCAATGGTAACATCCTTCTCCTCAGAGTGAGCTCCATTTACCTGTACGCTTTGTCGCCTCCCACCCAACCAATTTCTAACCCAAGCAGTAACTTTAGGGCCCATCCCTAGGGTGCTCAGTTTGTTTATAAGTCGCCTGTGAGGAACAGTGTCAAAGGCTTTACTGAAATCTAAATACATCACATCTAGGGCTCTTTCCTCGGTCCAACTCCCTGGTCACCCAGTCAAAGAAATCGATCAGATTTGTCTGACAAGACCTGCCTCTGGTGAATCCATGCTGCCTCGGATCCTGTAATCCGCTGGACTCCAGAAACCTCACTATTTTCTCTTTCAGCAGCGTTTCCAATAATTTATTCACCACCAAAGTTAAACTAACCGGCCTGTAGTTTTCAACCACATCCTTACTTCCGCTTTTGTGTAAAGGCACCACATGAGCCTCTCTCCAGTCCTTTGGCACCACTCCCGACTCCAACGAGGCATTGAAAAGGTCAGTCAGAGGAACTGCTAGAACGTCCCCAAGTTCCCTCAGAATTCTAGGGTGTATCCCATCCGGTCCCATCCCTTTGTCTACTTTAAGTTGAGCTAGTTTCTCACGAACACAGTCTTCTGAAAATTGTTCAAGATGTCCCTCGCTTCTGTTCCTGTTTGTGGGTGTTTTCTGAGGTCGTGCTCCTGGTTCTTCCTCTGTGAACACAGAACAGAAATATTTGTTAAGCAATTCTGCTTTAACCTCATCAGCTTCTACATATTCCTCCCCTTCACCCTTGAGTCTGACAATACCACTTTTGCCCTTCCTCTTCTCACTAACATATCTGAAAAATGTCTTATCCCCCTCATTTTATTGCATTGGCTATTTTCTCCTCTTTTTGAATATTTGCTTTCCTGACTACTTTTCTAGCTTCTCTAAGGGGTATGTTTACTAAACTGCGGTAACGTTACATACCACGCGTTATGTAACATTAACGATCGTTAGGTAACGTTAGCGTGCGGTATGTAACGTTAACGTGTGTTAATGTTACTTAACGATCATTAACATCCCCGGCCACGGTAAACAGAAGGTGGAGAGAGGGTGGAGAGAAGGGGTCAATGGGCGGAGAGTGGGCGGGGAGAGGCTCCTTTCACACTAACGCGCTGAACTGAAGGGCTGAATCCTACCACAAATGAAAACCTGCATAGATTCACATTTGCAGGAGAGAGAAACCATTTAAGTGTCTGCAATGTACAGCCTAGGCAGGGAGCCCAACAAATGTGATAGTAGTGCTCCATTTTCAGCAACACCATAGTGCCAAAGTATGAATGGCCACTATTGCAAATGGGGCAAATGGGGGCTGCAGGCGGGACATGTAGCATGGGCAGCTGTGGCACAGGGTGGACCAGACGGGCGCCTAGGTGGCACATAGGAACATAGAAACCGGAAATCAACAAGACAGCAGCTGACCAAGGCCAAACACAATCCACCTATCTCTACCTGGTTCAACCTAGCCAATAGTTGCTAGGGCACTGACCTGTCATCCCCCCAGCCATCCCGCCCCCATGTGGAGGGGACATAATATTGGTAGGTAGTGATGGGGGGGATGTGAGGATGTCCATGTATGCCCCCCCGCCCCGGGATCTGCTCCCTAGGCGGGCGCCTACCTACACAGTGGATGGCCTGGGACTGCGCACTACCAGCACCGACAGCAAATGGCCATGTCAGCTTGGCAGGGGTGTGTGTGCCTGTGCTGGAGGGTGCAGTGCCACCTCCCTGCAGTGGACCTAAGCCATGCCCTGCATCAGTACGTGGTATGCAGTGCAACATACAAAGTCTGGCTGAGGAAAAGTACAGGTATCCCCAGGGACTATTGCACATCTGTGGCAACAGTGTGGTGCAGTACACCCAGCCAGTGTGTCTAGAAGCAGAGGGTCACAGGTTCAAGCCCCAGCTGTGGTTCCTGCAGAGCATGTCCCCATGTTTTACCCTACAATGCAGATACAACAGCAACATGTACAAAGCCCAAAGCAGTGGCGAACAGGAGCACAAACACCCATTCACACAGGCTCCACAATCCAAAGATGCATGGAGAGTCAGGCTGTTGGCCCCAGCATTGAGCTGAAGTTATCACCAGAGCACTACTACTACCCCCTGCACAGTTTAGCAATGTCGGCACTGTGATCAGGACCAGTGTGGCGGGCAGGGTTGCCAACCACCCCTATCTTTGTACAATGCTGCAATAGGAGTGAGCGTGTGTGTATGTCTATCCATTGTTCTGTGGCTGCCTACCCTTCACTGGGCCCAAAATGTCCCACTGTTACCAGCTTTAGCCTGAATAGGTGCATAATGAGGAGCAAGGTATTTTGGGTATGGCCCAGACAGGGCAGATTGGCCAGGATGCATCTTCACAGGGTGTGGGGCAATGGCTGGGACACTGTAGTGCCTGACCACCACCTGCATGGACAGGGTAGCCACAACATGGCATGCTGGGAGGGCACTCACTCTGACCGAGCAGTGACCATGGCAGGTCTAGGTTCCCACATAGCGCTCTACACTATCTGTCTCTAGTGATATATTTGTGTTACCCAGTCCTGGGGTCCCAATCACTGAGATGCCTGCTTGCTGCACATAGTTTCTCTGTGAGCAGGCTGGTGGACTGTCTGCAGTTAGACTGTGCATGGTCAGAACACCTTTAAGGTACAGTCTGACTGTGCTGTCTGCTGGTGACTGGCTGCTGGTCTGCCACTGCCCCAGTCATAGGTATGACTCTGGCCCACCAACCCTGGAGGGCTGTCTCATACAAACAGGATGGAGGTTGCTTCCCTGGGGCGGGGGCACCTGTTCTTTACCTACAAAAAGGGTGATGTGGGCCCTTTGGGATACGTAGTGTATACCACTGCGACCTATAAAGGCACTGCTACACACACCTCATGCAATTCTAGGAACCCCTCTGCCCTGATAACAGTTGCCCATGTCAGCCAGACCCTAACACGGGGTACACACCAATCTGGCTGGTGTCTGGTCCCACAGGGCCACATGTGACTGCAGGATACAGATGGACACCAAATTACCTTCAACTGCACTGCAAGGAACACCTGTCACACACTGGTAGTGATGGGGATGTACAGCAGGACCTATCTCTAGCACCACATGTACTGCAGACCTAGTGCTGGGCACCAATGTTCCCTCTAATTTTCTGTAGGCTGTGTACGCATAAAATATCAGCTGTGTGCAGCTTTTGAAGGAAGGTTAAATTTTTGTGCACCACATAACGACACTTGGAGTTATATACTTTAAAATTTGACTACACATCAGAAAACAGTATGTACACCACATTGATTTTAATCAAATTAAATGAAAATAGACGATTACTAAACAAAGCGGGAAATTTCTAGTAATTACAATCATAACTTTTACATTTTAAGACGTCTGTGTTTTCTATCAGAATCAGAGCCGTAATTTTTGTGCGCTCTGTTGTAACGTATGTGCGCTCGCTCGGTGAGGTGTGTGTGCGCACACAGCTTAGAGGGAACAGTGCTGGGCACCCATCCTATTCCTCAGGGTGAACACAGAACCTGCACAATGGCATGGTCTGTAGCTACTCTGTGCCAGTATCTTGCACTGTCAGTTTGTCTTTCCAAGCTGAGGTACCGGAGAGGTGCAGACCCCATTTGGTGATCAGCTGTAGACTGCTATTCAGCATGTGCATTGCATCATGGGTACTGGTGGGGTTACCCTATCCTGGCACTCAGAGCAAACAGTTTGTGCGGTGACCTTCAGTTCTTCTGTACCCAGACATTGCTGTGACATACACCATGGAGGTATAGCCTACTGGTTAATACAATGCCATTCTTGGCAGTGTTCATGGGTTCAGTTCCTCATTGTTCCCTCCTCTCATGCCTGTCCTACTCAAATAGTGTGCATGCCTGTAGAGGTCATATTTTTATAGATCTGTGCTTCCAGCCCATAATACCCTCGCCACAATTGCCAACATTCCCTCGGTCCGTCTATCTGCGTCTGTCAGCTGTGTAGAGTCCTGTCTGCCAGTGCAGGCTGTCATCCCATGTCCTGCACTGCTACCCTTTCCTGCATTGCGCCTCTTCATGCTTGCCTCGCCTGTGCCTGATCTGCATGGCACCACCACTCCTCTGTCCACCCATCATTGTAACTATCCTGCCACCTCCGCCTCCACTGGGGGACATGTATTCCCATCATCTGCCACCAACTGTTTTTCCGGTACTTTACATTGCCAACACCCTGTGCTGTGGTACAGCTGCCCCACCATGTTTGTCATCAGTACTGGCAGGCACATGGGATGCCCGCAGATATGGCAGGTCCAGCGGCTCCCACTTCTCCCTCCTACACTCACCTGTTCATTGCCTTTCCTGAGTGCTCTATCTAGTGTTAGGGCTACATCTGTCTCTGTTCCGCACAGGTCATGCATGTCATCCTGAGGCACCTTGCAATCCCTAGGGCACACTAACCTAGGACACCATAACCTTGTTAGGCCACCTTAACCTATGGTTCCATAGCCCAGGGTGCCTTCTGCGGTGCCTTGTCCAAGGGTGCCTAATATGGCGCTTAGCCTAGGAGGCCCTATAGGGCACCTTATGAGGCACCTTACAGGGCGCCTTACTAGGCACCTTACAAGGCACCTTGTAACGCTCGTTAGTCTAAGGCGCCTTGTAACGCGCGTTAGCTGCTACAGCTTGCTGTAACGATGCAACGCCCACGCCTTTATATGGGCATCTGTACCTTTACCACAGAACATAACGCAAATGACATTACCGCAGTTTAGTAAACATACCCCTAAGTTTTTCCAAATATAGATGCCTGTCTTCCTCTCTCTGTGATCTCTTGTATTTCATGAAGGCCTCCCTCTTTTTCTTCACTTTTTCAGCTACCTCTTTCGAAAGCCATAGCGGTCTCCTTTTCCTTTTACCTTTATTTACCATTTTAACAAAAAGGTTGGTTGCCCTTAAAATATCTCCTTTCAGTTTTGCCCGCTATTTTTCTACATCCCCCAGCTGTTCCCATCCCGCTAACGACTCCCTGAGGTATTGGCCCATCTTGGCAAAGTTAGTCTTCCTAAAGTCTAAGACCCTCACCTTTGAATGTATTCTAACAGCCCTAGTCCTAATACTGAACCACACCATCTGGTGATCACTGGATGCAAAATGATCTCCTACGATAACATCAGAAACACTTTCACCATTGGTAAGCACCAAGTCCAGTATGGCCCCTTCACGCGTGGGGTCTGTTACCAATTGATTGAATAGTTCTCCCTGTAGAGAATCCAGGATCTCTTTACTTCTAGATGATACTTCAGCAGGAATGTGCCAATCAACATCTGGCATATTGAAATCCTCTATCAGTAGCACTTCCCCTTTCCTAGCAATGCTGCGTATGTCTTCAATTAACTCTCTGTCCACCTTTTCCTCTTGTGGGGGAGGTCTGTATATCACGCCAATGCAAATAGATTTCTCTTTCCCTCTTTCTAGTTTAACCCACAATGCCTCCTCTCTCCCTTTTAAGCTCTGTAATTCCAAAGCTTTAATAGTATTTTTTACATATAGTGTCACTCCTTCTCCCCTTCTTCCTACCCTATCCTTTCTGAATAAAATATAGCCAGGTATAGTTACTTCCCAGTCATGGTTTTCTGTGAACCATGTTTCTGTAACTGCCACTAAATCCAAGTCGGCCACTCCCACCAAAGCTTCAACATCAGGGATCTTATTCCCCATGCTACGGGCATTTATACACACTGCTTTCCATATGTTACCCCTGTTACCCATTTCCATAAAGATATTTAATGCATCACTTGCCTGGGGGCTTTTTTCACCCATCCCCACAAATCTAGTTTAAAGCTCTCTTCAGTAGATTAGCCAGTCTACTACTGAAGACGTGTTGACCTTTCTTGGACAGATGGATGCCATCTCTGCTCTACAACCCTTGGAACAGCATTCCATGGTCTAGGAAACAAAAACGCTCTCTGACATCATCCACGCAGCCATGCATCCAAGGGAGCAATACAGTATAGGAGGTGAAGTACTTTTGTCCACTAAAGAAGAGCGGGACCTAGGCATGTTTGTGTCTGATGATCTTAAAGTAGCTAAACAGGTAGAAAAGGCGACGGCAAAAGCTAGAAGGATGCTTGGGTGCATACGGAGAGGAATGGCTAGCAGAAAAAAAGGAGGTGATAATGCCTTTGTATAAGTCTTTGGTGCGACCTCATTTGGAGTATGGTGTGCAATTCTGGAGACCGCACCTTCAAAAGGATGTGAACAGGATGGAGTCGGTGCAGAGGGTGGCTACTAAAATGATTAGTGGGCTTCATTATAAAGCATATGAGGACAGACTTAAGGATCTTAATATGTACACCTTAGAGGAAAGGCGGGATAGAGGTGATATGATTGAGATGTTTAAATACCTCCGTGGCATAAATGTTCAGGGAGAGAGCCTCTTTCAATTGAAAGCAAGTTCTGCTACGAGGGGACATGGGATGAGGGTGAAGGGAGATAGATTCAGGAGTGATATGCGGAAATATTTCTTTACAGAAAGAGTAGTGGATCCATGGAATAGACTCCCAGTGGAGGTGGTAGAGATGAGGATAGTAACTGAATTCAAAAAAGCATGGGACCAACACAGAGGATCTCTAAAGGTAAATAGTGGACTGTTGTAGTTGTTGTTATGGAAGGACAGACTAGATAGGCCATGTGGTCTTTTTCTGTCATCATGTTTCTATGCATTCATCTCCAGGATGTGAGCCTCTCTGCCTTGGCCTTTACCCTCAACAGGGAGGATTGAAGAGAACACCACCTGTGCACCTAACTGCTTCACCCTCTGTCCCAGAGCCATGAAGTCACTTTTGATACGCTCAGAGGGATACCTGGCAGTATCATTTGTTCCGACATGGATTAGCAACATTGGGTAATAGTCAGTGGGCTTGATGAGTTTCGGCAAACTCTCCGTAACATCTTAGATTTTGGCATCAGGCAGACAGCATACCTCTCTGGACATCAAGTCTGGTCGGCAGATGGACACCTCAGTACCCCTCAGAAGAGAGTCACCAACCACCACTACCCTTCGCTTCCTTGTGGTCACTGATTCTGCAACTTTGGGGTACTTAAGCTCTGGTTCTTCCCTTTCCAGGGATACTTTCACCTCCTCCACTTCCAGGGCTACATAATGGTTATCCAATTCAAGGGCTGGAGAAGTTGGATGGGTGATTCTGCAGGCCCTGGTGACTTGTGTCCAACCTTCGTCATTCTGTTGGCACCCATCTTCTCCTCTGCTAGAGAGCTTGGATGTTTCAAGAAGCATCTCATCAATGTACTTCTCACTGTCTTGAATGCTCCTCAGCCTCGCCACCTCCTCTCTGAGTTCCTCCACTTGTTTCCTCAGAGCTTCAGTATACAGGCACCCTGCACATGGAACCGGTCCTTCAACTGGCATTGGGACCTCTGTCTGGACAGAGGCAGAAGCTGTAACGGGGGCAACAGCTTTGGCGATACGATTTTTCCCAGCCATTGTTCTGTTCGTGGAGCTTAGGTATCTGTTAAAGCAAAAGAGAGAAATCTTCTACCTTGCCAAGCATGATGTTTTTCTCTAATGATCTCTCTTTAAGCATGATGTGTCCAAAGTATGAGTCAAAGTCTTGTCATCTGAGCTTCTAAAGAAAGCTTTGGTTTGATCTCCTCTAGTACTGACTGGTTTGTTCTTTGGGCAGTCCATGGTATACACAGTATTCTTCACCAGCACCATAATTCAAAGGCATTGATTTTCTTCCTGTCTATCTTTTTCACTGTCCAACTTTCGCATCCATATGATGTTATTGAAAATGCCATGGCTTAAACAAATCAAATCTTTGTATGGAGAGAGACATCTCCGCTTTTGAGAATCTTGTTTACGTCCTTCATAGTCATTCTGCCAAGAACAATGCGTAGTCATATTTCTTGACTGCTTGTCATTTCTTTATTGATAGTTTATTTATTTAACTAGTCTTATATACTGCTTTTTTACGAGTCAAAGTGGTGTAGTTGATCCAAGTAGTTTATTTATTTATTTATTTATTTATTTAACATATATTTATAACCCGCAACTTCCAGAGTTCAGTTGCGGTTCACAATAAAACAACATACCACATAGCAAAAAGCTTAGTTTTACATCAAACATTTTTGTAACAATAAAAGTAATGGGTAACAGCTTGAACTAATGCAAAATAGCAAAACTGGCTTATTAAACTATGTACAAAAAACTATATACAGGTACATGTTGGGGGTACTCAGAGTTGGATCGTAGAGTTTATAATAGCGTAATGTCTGTTAAATTTTTGGGATAAGTATTACTCTGTCATATTTTTAACCTTTAAAGTTTAAAGTTTAACCTTTAAAGTTTAAAGTTGTCAACTATTTCAATTTATTCTCCATTAACAATGAACTTATTGATTTTGACGGTTGTCAGGATCTTTGTCTTCTTTACATTAAGGTGCAGGCCCATTTTAAGAATATGTTCCTTGCTTGAGAAGCAAATGTTTCAGATTGTCTTCAGTTTCAGCTAGTAATGTGCTGTCATCAGCATAGCAAAAGGTTATTGATGAATCTTCCATCAGTCTTCACATCTCGGTTGTCTTCATACAGTTCTGCTTCTCTGATGATTTGTTCTGCACATAAATTAAACAGGTAGGGGAAAGTATGCAACCTAGTCATACATCTTTGCCAATTTTAAACCATTCTGTTTCTCCTTGTTCTGTTCAAACTGTTGTTTCTTGATCAATATAAAGGTTGTGATAGAGAACTATCAGGTGTTCTGGTATACCCATGCTTTTTAATGTGGCTCAGTTTCTCATGGTTTACACAGTCAAAAGCCTTGCTGTAGTTGATAGAACGCATATAGATATCCTTTTGGTATTCGTTTCAAAGATCCATCTTACATCCGCAATGATGTCTCTCGTTCCTTGCCCTTTCCTGAACCCTGCTTGCACTTCAGGCAGTTCTCGTTCCAGGTATGGTTGTAGTCTCTGCTGAATGATCTTGAGTAGAATCTTGCTGGCATGTGGGATCAGAGTGATTGTGTGATAATTTCCACAGTCAGTTGGATCACCTTTCTTTAGTATTGGTATAAACATAGATCTTTTCCAGTCAGTTGGCCATGATTTTGGCTTCCAAATTTCCTGGCAGAGCCTTGTATATTACTGTATAAGGCTCTGCCATAAAATTTGGTGTAATACTTTAATGGGAATGCCATTAATGCCCGGCGCTTTGTTCTTTGATAAGACTTTCAATGCTGCTTCGACTTCTTATTTCATCACCAATGTTTCCTGATCATAAGGTACAGGTTGAAACAGCCATTGGTCCACTTGATCTTTAGGTATAATGGCTCTGTATATTCTTTCCACCTTTTCTTGATCTACTCAGCATCATTCAACATGGATCCTTGAACATCTTGTAACATTCCAATTCGAGGCTGGAATTTTCTCTTTAATTCTTCTTTTCAAAGATCCATCTTACATCCGCAATGATGTCTCTCGTTCCTTGCCCTTTCCTGAACCCTGCTTGCACTTCAGGCAGTTCTCGTTCCAGGTATGGTTGTAGTCTCTGCTGAATGATCTTGAGTAGAATCTTGCTGGCATGTGGGATCAGAGTGATTGTGTGATAATTTCCACAGTCAGTTGGATCACCTTTCTTTAGTATTGGTACAAACATAGATCTTTTCCAGTCAGTTGGCCATGATTTTGGCTTCCAAATTTCCTGGCAGAGCCTTGTATATTACTGTATAAGGCTCTGCCATAAAATTTGGTGTAATACTTTAATGGGAATGCCATTAATGCCCGACGCTTTGTTCTTTGATAAGACTTTCAATGCTGCTTCAACTTCTTATTTCATCACCAATGTTTCCTGATCATAAGGTACAGGTTGAAACAGCCATTGGTCCACTTGATCTTTAGGTATAATGGCTCTGTATATTCTTTCCACCTTTTCTTGATCTACTCAGCATCATTCAACATGGATCCTTGAACATCTTGTAGCATTCCAATTTGAGGCTGGAATTTTCTCTTTAATTCTTGTAGCCTTAGGAAAGCCGATATTGTTCTTTGTCTAGTAGTTTCTGATTCTATTTCCTTGCATGCATCATTGTAGTACGTTTCCTTGTCTTGTCTCGCTGCACGTTGGAAATCTCTGAGCTCTGCGATTGCCTGTCTTTCTCCCTTGGCTTTAACTTCTCCGCGTTTCTGGGCAATTTTTAGAGTTTCTTTGGCCATACATTTTGGCCATTTTGTTTTTTTTTACTTTTGTAGAGACTTCTCACTTTCTTCCAACACAACCTTCTTGATGTCATCCCATAACTCTTCTGGAGCTTTGTCATTTGTATCTAAAGCAGCAAATTGATTTCACAGGTAGTCTTTAAATTCTGGTGGTATATTCTCAAGGTCATATTTTGCTACATTCATGAGTGGCTTGCTCTTTTTCAACTTTAGCTAGAGTTTGCATACTAGTAGTTGGTGATCTATACCATAGTCAGCTCCAGGTTTTGTCTTTGTTGATGCTATAGAGCTTTTTCATCGTTGACTTCTGCAAATGTATTCAGTTTGATTTTTGTACAATCTATTGGGTGAAGTCTATGTGTACAGTCACTGCTTTTGTTGCTGGAAGAAGGTGTTTGAGATGAATGGATTGTTGGTCTTGCAGAATTATATCAGTCTTTCTCCAGCTTCATCTCTGTTGCCAAGTCCATATTTTCCAACCACTTTTAATACCAGTAGACTGGTAAAATCAGAGGTCCTACAGGGTTATAGCTCCCCCCTCCCCCCCCCCCCCCCCGTATTATTCAATTTATATATGCAACCTTAAGCAACATTGATTGAAATTTTAGGGTTTGTATATTATGGAGGTCATTTTAAAAGTCTTAGTCATGATTTGGATGTCCAAAGATGTGTACGTGGTTGTCTAAATCATGGAGATGCCCCTGAAGCCATTTTACAAATGGCTTTTAAAGACATCAAAATGGGCAGGGAGCATGGCAGAGATGTGGCTGGGTTAGTGCAATGGACTTAGATATCTCTGCTTGATTTTGGAAATATCAGGACATCTGTAACCCCGTCCATGTTTAGACCTGTTCCAGGCATTAATAGGCATCATGAAAGGGCTTGTTTTGGCAGTAAAACATCCAGAGGGTGTATTGCGGTTGGAGAGTTAAGGGAATAGCCTAATATCACAAGAAGCAGCACTGAGATTTGAATCTTGGCCACTGTGGTCCTAGCCTACTGCTCCAACCATTAGGCTGAACTATTACTGGGGATGTCTATGTAAATATTCTCATAGATGTCCATATCGAGCACATGGATAGCCGATGCATGAAGGTTCTGAAAGTGTTTGGTCTGTTTACAGAGGGTAGTTATAGAACAACTATATTATATAGGGTATCCCTCTAATGAAATTAATCAAAGCCAGTGTAGCAGAATCCACAAGGTGCAATTAGAAACCTCTTATTAATATGCCAATTATTATTTAACCACTGGTCTCAGCCTATAGCGTGCACTGCTCAGGATACATATCGCAAGAGCTACGTGCTACAATAACATCAATGACCAGGTATAATTTTTAGAGTGTGGCTTAAAAAGTGTCATGTACCAAATTTTGGGATTCTCAAAGAAAACCAGACTTATCTTAAATATTGATCCAGTTTCAGTTTTTGCCAATAATGCAGTTGCCCCAACGCCACCACTTCGGTATCCGATGCACGTTTCGTTGCTTCTTCAGGGGGCTTGCAAACAGTGCACGCTATAGGCTGAGACCAGTGGTTAAATAATAATTGGCATATTAATAAGAGGTTTCTAATTGCACCTTGTGGATTCTGCTACACTGGCTTTGATTAATTTCATTAGAGGGATACCCTATATAATATAGTTGATGCATGAAGGTTGGCATTCCATTAAGAAGATGGTCTGGCAGTGTGTTTGGGCCCCTTTTTAGCCGTCTTTTCACTTTATTGTGAGTTCTTTTGCTTATTTATATGATCTGGTATTTTTATTTTTTTTAAAGATTCTTTGAGCAGATTTGTTGTTTTTATAGGTGGGTCAGGCTGTGATTTGGTGGTTGCTCACACATTAGGGGTCTGATGTCTCAGGCTGAGGTTTGTCTTATCATATTTGTTGTTTTTGCTTATTTTTTCTTTTATTATCAGTTGTGTTTGCTTTCTTTTTTTTGTATGTGCTATGCAAGGTCTGCTTCTGTGCCCACCTTTTACGGCTTTTATTGTCTGTTTATCTTGTAGATTGCACAGCAATCAGAAAGGATTACATTGTTATTTGTTCTTATAATGCCCCTGATGCAGACTGAGGCTGAAACATCTTGAGCTTTTTATAAGATTTGTATAATTATTTATGTATTTATGATTATATATTTTATTGTATTACATTAACTTGTCTATTTATCTGTCTGGTATTTTTTTTGGGACCTCCACGGTTCCTGTGAATGTTTTTCCCTGTGGTGGGTTTCCTCTGTTTTTGTGGGCTTTGCCAGATTACACTTGGACATTCTTTGTAAAATGTGCCTTCGCATGTATGCAGATCTGCAGATTTTCTCTCTGTTTTCAAAATAGAGATGATGTAGTAGCTCAGGGGCCACAGAATACCTCTCTGATTGGGGGGGCAAGTTCTGCCCCAAGCTCTACTATAACTCTGCACCTAGCCCCCTATGTTCTTCCCCTCCTGTTCTGCCAATGGGAATCCAATCTCACATGGGCAGAAGAGAAAGCAATGGCTGCAATTATGGTAGACTATTCTGCCTGCGGGAGATCGGATCCCCGTGGGCAGGAGGGGAAGGCAGCCACAATCACAGCAAAGACTCTTTTTGTCTGCCCATGGGGATCCATTCTCTCTCGGGCAGACAGGAGGAGGAGTCATTGCTGCGATTGTGGCTGCCTTCCCCTCCTGCCCACGGAGATCCGATCTCACGCGGGCAGACAGAAGGAGTCTGCTGAGATCGCGGCTGCTCTTTCTCTGCTGGCAGGCAAACGTTTGGTGGAGCCTGGGTCTGTGTGGCCCACCCCTTTCCAGCACCTATGTAGTAGCTAATCTGAATGAAGGGCTCCATGAAATAGCTAAATGGTTAAGGAGTAATAAGTTGAAATTAAATTATTCTAAAACCAAGCTGCTGTGGTTGCATGGAGGGGAATTTTAGAAGAACCGTCCAAGTGAAATCTAGGATGTCTAAACTGGAACACCTGAAAAAAATACAGGCACGCCCAGGTGCGGACATAATTTCACATACCTGGATGTGCCCGATATGAACATCCATGAGGGCATCTACATAGACATTCCCAGAACAATATTACAGAGTCCAGAATCTAGGATAGCGTAATGGTTAGGATAGTTGGTTAGGAACAGGGCAGTCAAGATTCAAATCCTGCTGCTGTTGTTGGCATTGTACCTAGTACAGGGGATGAGTGAGTGCATTCTTCTCTATGTTCTCTGGACGTTTTTCATCAAAAACAAGCAATTTTCTGTGATCAGACTGCAACGTTCTTGTTCCTGAGAACGCCCTGGCCACACCACCAGGTTCCCAGGAACACTCCAGCCTCCTCCATGCCCCTGGATAGAATTATCTTCATGAGATAAGTTTGTGAAGTTTCCGCTGAAGCAGAACTTTAGATATGCAATGATAGTTCGAAACACAATTGTGTTGGGGCTTTTGGTGACTTTTGGTCTGGACATATTCTGATGCAATACTTTTAGTAGTAGAGTGGAGGCGTAGCCTAGTGGTTAGAGTACTGGCTTGATAAGCAAGAAACCAGGTTTCAGTTCCCATTAGTACTCCTTGTGACCTTGGGCAAGCCACTTCATTGTCTCAGAAAAAAGGCCTGTCAATCTACTTCCAGTCATACTGCCAAGAAAACCCAGGAGCTGCTGGGTTGCCAGACATCAGCATTGACTCAAAGTCTCACACACACACACTTTAAATAGCATAGAATATTTAATAAATTAAAATGGATCAATTGGATATCTAGCTTACACTGAACTGGTATATTACAGGTAATATTCCGACAAAAAACACTTCAGAATAAGTGGGCAATTTTTGTGCTACATGATAAAATACATTTTATACATATAGATATGTATATCTATATATTTCTAAAAATTCCCTCTCTTTTTCAGAAAAGATATTAATTTTACATCTTCTACTACCAGAACCAAGAAGACTGCATCAGAGGAGGGACAGAAATCGGGGGACAGGGGGGTGGTTATAATCCATGGAGTCAGGGATTCTTACCTCAAAATTGGAGACAATTTCCAAAAATCGAGGTCAACTAGTGACCTTAATTCTTGATGATAAAACTTTTAAAAAGTAATAAAAAAGCTACCTGCCCAAGCAAACCCTTTTTTTTGTTTCTTACCAGGCCAAGGCATGGACGGATTCCTTCCTCCTAGTGTGTACTAATGCTTTATCCTTCAAGGATATATTGCGAGCTTACGATACTCTCCAGTTTTAACAAACACTACACTGGCTAGGCTGCACGAGTAGGATAGCTAGTGTAGCATTCAATAGTTCTCAGGAAAATACTAGTAGCATTTTCACAGCTGAGCTGGAGCAGAGAGTGGGGACTCCTGTTGCTGGCTGGGTTTAGTGACTTTCAGAGGAGGATTAGGAGTTGGAGGGGAACTTTGGGATTGGAAAGGGTCTGACCAGAGGCCAAAGTAAACTTATTTTATACAGGTTAAGTGGATATGGGGAGGAAGGACCCTGAACCTCCCTCCCTGGACCAATACAATTTCTTTTGACAGGCATGCAAGAGCAGGGCTGGTCGAGCCCTGAAGGAAGGCATTGTTTCAAATGGAGGGCTTCTGAAACAAGGCAAGAGACATACTTAACCTTTATTATATGAAGCAGGGCCGGCCCGTCCATTGAGCGAGAATGTTTTTTGCACAGGGCCCCGCGTTTCAGGGGGCCCCGTGCAAAAAACATTCTGATCCAAAAGTAAAATTTAAAAAAAAATTTAAAAAAGCTGTCTGCTGCCGCTTCCGGGGCCGCCGCGGCAGAATTGAGTGTGCCGCGGGGCCCCCCCTGTGCCCGGAAGAGCCTGCCCTCCCCTGTATCAGCTCTCTCTTTCCAGCGGCAGTCACACGCGCCGGCTTTCAGGGCGCGAGGGGAGAGTTTCTCCCTCGCTGCTCTGTTAAGCCCCCGTGGGCTTAACAGAGCCGCGAAAGGGATACGTGTTTGCATAGGGGGAACATGAATGTAAAGTTAAAATAAATTTAAAAAAAAAGAGAAAAGAAAATATAAGCCGGATACGGTTTAAAAGGCTCCTCCGGTTGAAGAATGGGGAGTTATTTAAAGTTATGGTATAGTTACTTATTTGTTGTTCCTTTGTTCCTCCTCCTGCAGCATGAAGACTGGACCAATCAAATTTCAGCTCCGCTGGAATCAGCCTACCAGGCATCCCTGAAGCTCCTAACTAGGACCGGCTCTGACCGCCGCCAGCTGCCGACACTTACCGGCACTGATCAGCTGCCCCCCAATCCCCCCGGAGAGGAAGCGCTGTACCGGTGCTAAAGGAGCTCTGCCCCGAAGAGTCCTGGAACAGAGATCCCAATGGAGCAATGCATACAGGCAAGTAGTGAGAGTCGGCAGATGCTGTGCAGGAGAGAGACCTTCCTCAGGTCCTCCCCCCTCGCACAGAGTGCTCAAATTACAATTAGTTCAGGTTTCGGATCTGGTTCAGTTTCAAACTCGGAAGTACTGGACTCATCGGGAAAAGCCATCTGATGAGTCTCATCATGATCAGAACCGTCCACACAAATATGATCCAAAGATTTTGGTGGTTCAGGCACAGGTACTTCGTTGCTATGAGGCATAGGCCTAATTGCTGAGGGAAGGTTGGGGTAACTTATTACGTTCTTATTTTTGAAGTTGTATCCCTTCACAATGCAAGAGCAAAAATAGCAGTCACTGCTGTGGTCTCTTTGTTCACGCCACATCATAGGTATTCCGAAACGAAATGCTTGTTTTTTACCTTTCATCCATAAGCGTAGATCTTCCTCACATGTCTTGCACACTTTGTGAGGAGCCCACGGTTTGTTTTGATCGCCTAACTTCAAACCGAAATAGGCGAAATATACTTTTTTAATAAATGCAGAAATGTTCCTCTGCCGCTTTTTCACGGTATATTCCCCACAAATAAACAAAAACTGTCCGGAGAGTTGACGTAACCTCTGGCTCTGTGAGCCATCACAAATACACAGCACTGCAAACTACAACTGTAGTGAACCACTTCGGAATAAAGCTGGATTACGACTGAGCAAACAAAAGGTAATAATGAACTTGCAAGAAACTGAAATTTGACAGGAACGTTCATGTCGCAACCACCGTGTTTGAGCGAGCGAACGAGGCGAGGCGAACAGGAAAGAACATGCGCCAGCACGAGTACTGGATTTAGCCCCCCGCCTCCCAATTGTCCTCTTAATGTATAAAATGAATACAAAACACTCTAAAATATCATGAGGGAGTGTTTCTAGTTAGTTAACCATTACAACCTCTATTTTGGGCCAAGAAAATAAACTGCAGTCGGCTAAAAAGAAATTATGTGAACATTCCTTATATGGGTAAGAAATCTAATTTTGCAAGAAAACGTGACGTGATGGAACATTTTGGCTATTTTTCCTGGATTCAGCACCCCAAAATCTATAGGAATCAGTTGCAAAACTGGAGGCAGTTTTTTGGTAGTGTACCTGTGTTATTACAGAAGGGATGGCATGAGTATTTGATCTTTAATAACTCAGCAGATACATCCTCTTTTACACTGTGGGAGGCAGCTAAAGCAGTTTTTATAGGGCAGATTATTTCCTTGTCTAGTTGGTTGCACAAGCAAGGTGGATTGGTGTCTTTGGAGACAGAGGCTATAGCCTCAGCCTTTCTCTGCACTAGATGACATTTTTATGAGCATGGTAACAAAGCGAACCGTCTTCTGCTCTGGTAGCTGAAGAGGCAGAGAGAGAGGATAAAGATTCCAGCTCTTAAAGGAGTGGGTGGGCACCTTTTGTATCGTTCCTCTGAGATCTCCTTTTTGAATAACTCAATAGCTATCAGTGCATGGTCCAAAAAACAGCAGTATGAAGTATCGACTTCAGACCCTGAGAAAGGAACAATGGAGCCTGGAATAACATCTGATAGCTAAGACCTGCTGTTTCTTTCTCTATAACATCAATAAAATCCACCCATGCCTTTCGGAACACACTACTAAGACACTTATCCACTCCTTAATCATCTCCCATCTTGACTATTGTAACCTATTCCTTGCTGGTCTCCCACTGAATCATCTCTCTCCCCTTCAATCTGTTCACTCTGCTGCACGGCTAATCTTCTGCCAGCCTCGTCATGCTCATATTACCCCTCTTCTCAAGTCTCTTCTTTGGCTTTCTATCCATTTCCACATCCAATTCAAACTTCACCTGCTGACCTATAAGTGCATTCACTCTGCAGCTCCTCACGACATTTTCTCTCTTATCTCTCCCTACACCCCTCCTTTGGAACTCCGTTCTTGTGGCAAATCACTTCTATCTGTGCCCTTGTCTTCTATTGCTAATTCCAGACTTTGCTCCTTTTATCTTGCTGCTCCTCATGCCTGGAACAAACTACCTGAGTCTGTATGTCAGGTGCCTTCTCTGGCCCTTTTCAAATCCAGACTAAAAACTCACCTGTTTGCTGCTGCTTTCGGATCTTGACTCACCTGATCTCCTTTGTGTTTCCTTACCATTCCCCCTAGATGTATCCCATGTCTACACCTACTGTGTTGTCTGTCTTGACTAGATTGTAAGCTCTGATAAGTAGGGACTGTCTCTTACATGTCTGTGCAGTGCTGCGTACATCTTGTAGCGCTATACAAATGCTCAGTAATAGTAGTAGTAATTATGCACGGAAGAAAACCAGGTAAAGTCCCTCTCTCCCTGATGCAGATTCCTCCAACCATCAAACAATCTTCTTTTGGAGATGTTGTAACTGAGCAGACCCTTTGGGAGAGCTAACCTCTTGCCCCCCTGATCTGTTAGTACCCAACAACACACAATTGAAGTCTACCCCCATCAACACTTCTCCCTTTGAATTACATTTAACAGCATCAAATATGGCTTCCAAAGCCGACCCCACTTGTGAAGGGGGTATATAATCATTAATGACAGAGTATATAACTCCATGCACGATTCCATTCAAAGTCAGAAATCTCCCCTCTACATTTACAGTTTGATCCAAGAACTGGAAGGAGCAATCCTTTGAAATGAGGGTCAAAACTCCCTTCTTATACAAAAAAAAGCTTGATGCAAATACATGTGGAAACAATTTGGACCTAAAGCGCAAATAGTTTTGTCAGGTGGAAGGAGCGAAATATCAGCTTTCTCCCTCCACATTGCGCTTGTGTTTTATAGGACTATGGAGACCCCCTAGAAAACTAATTTAACCATAGTGACTCCTCCAAACCACCTCCACCAAAATCCCACCCCAACAATGTGCCATTCACCCCCAATCATACCCCATGAAATGTCTCTGCCCTTATTCTCACCAACTCCATGCCCTCTCCCTTATCCACCAAACCCTGCTCCCACAGTCAACCCTTCCACCCCCAGTTCTCCAGCCTGTCCAAGGAGAAAAGCCCAACAGCAGAGAAATGAGCAAAGAAGCACAAGGACTCTGGGGTGCCGATGTTACAAGCTCTGTTCTCCTAGCCCACAGATCACTGCCCTACAACAAAAGGAAGAGGGCTCTACCAAGGGTCTCCCCTGGGCAAGAGAGAGACCAAGCTTCCCATTCCTGCCCATCCCACAACCCCAGATTGAGCAACCATGCTTGTGATAGACCCACAGCCACCATGACTCAGCTACAGTCAAATGCCCCAGCCACACACACATAACAACCCCACCCAGCACCTCCCAAACAGACATACTACAAAGAAGCACACCATAAACCCTATACAAAACCATATCCTGAATCCCATACAAAAGGAGAGCCACCCACTACCCAAAAGAAATGCCAGAGACAGCTCTGCAGAAAGAAGACAAGCTAATATGCAACTGTCAGCAAGAAGACAAAGAAAGGCAAATATCATAAAACTATTGCAGTTCATGGATGCTGGAAAGTGTCCATCTCTCATCTGCGAAAGTCCTGCGACACATCACAAAGCTGGCATCTGGAGCCATGGACCTTACGGCACTTGGGGGTTAAAGTTTTCCATTCTCAACCATTCTTGGACTGTCCTGGACTCCGTATTCTGCCCTGCTGAAGGAATTCAACCATATCTAAAGAGTCGTCCAGTTGTACAATCTTATGTTGGGTATTCTCCCATTCAAAAATCAGTGCAAATGGAAAGCCTCACTGGTACTTAATCTCCTCCTGCTAATGAAGCTGGGTGAGGGGTTTGAAACTCTCGCTCCTCTCCAAGGTATACTGGGAAAGGCCCTACTAAATCTGTATCTCCTGGCCCTGGAAGGAGACAGACCACTTCTCCCGCAAGCTCCACAGCAGCTACACTTTATCCTGAAAGGAATATTAGCAGACAATAATAGTGCACTGATGAGAACCGGTGTCAGCTCTGGGGCCAGCCCCCCTATGCTCTCTCCAATTTTATGGCTTCTTTAGCTTTGGGGACACAAAAGACATAAATCCTCTGCACCACCTTCACTGTGTCTTGTTTATTCCTGGCCACTTCAGGAATCCCCAGAATTCGGATCTTATTCTGATACTGCTGGTCAATGTTCCCTCTAATTTTCTGTAGGCTGTGTGCGCATAAAATATCAGCTGTGCAGCTTTTAAAGGAAGGTTAAATTTTTGTGCGCCACATAACGACACTCGGAGTTATATACTTTAAAATTTGACTACACGTCAGAATACAGTATGTACACCACATTGATTGCACTAGAAAATATTGTAGAACTTGTGAAAACCATAAATACACAACAACTTTTAAATTTTAAGACATCTGTGTTGTTTTCTATCAGAATCAGAACCGTAATTTTTGTGCGCTCTGTTGTAAAGTATGTGCGCTCACTCGGCGAGGTGTGTGCGCGCGCACACGCGCACAGCCTAGAGAGAACAGTGCTGCTGGTTCTCAAGGTCATCATGTTGTTTACGCATATCCTTTGTAAGCATGTCCAACTTGTAAATCTGAGATTGTCGCATCAGTCTGTTCTCCAATGTTGATCTCCGTTTGTGTGACTCTATCATCCAAGGCCCTGATTTCAGCTTTAATGTCACTCACTGCTTTAGAAAAATCAACCCTAAAGAGCTTGTTCATGCAAAATCTCCATTAAATCCGCCTTTGTGGCATCGTAAACTTGTCAGCCTCACCCAAGGCACTTCCTGAAGCCTGTCCGGGCACTGGTGTATCTACAATAGGAGACTCAGTGCTGCGAGAAAATTTGGCCAAAGCAGCAACATAACACACTTTCTCAGCCATGTCCAGAGCCAAAGTAGTGGAATTAGTACACCACGAGCTGTCTAGCGCACACAGCCCAGGAGGCCGGCCCCAAACCCACTGTCAAGTAGAAGATAAACCAAAGAGCCTCCAGGGGGCAGGGGTGCACCCTCGTACCACAAAGTGTTCACACGGTCATATAGGAGAAGGTGAGACTAGATCCCTGCTGCCGATGCTTCGGAGCTGTCCACAGGACTGTGAGTCGGATAGGAAAAAAAAAATCTCTTTGAAAGCCAGTTCCACAGGGTTCCACACATCAACAAATTTAGATTGATCCGGGGTGGGGGAAGGGCCATTTATTGTTGACACTCTCAATGTTCCCCTGCAGTATGGCCAACCGGCAAAATCTTCTGCATGGAGAAGGGAGGTATCGGGGCAAAGACTGCCACATAGAAGACTGATCCACAACTGCCAGCTGCCCCTCTGTAACAGTACAGAATTTCCGGCAGCAGCAAGAGCAGATCACAAGGCTTGAATGCTGACCAGGCCACGGCCCCGACACAATCGCCCATGCACTGCCCACATAAAAGAAGTGGGGCCAGGCAGTGCAATCATCCCGGATGTCTGGCACCACTGAAGGACTCACATTGGGACACAACAAAGTCCTGGGGGAGATGAGAGTATTGCGTGTGAAGGCAGAGCTTCGGGTTTAAGATGCCTTCTTAAACTGGGCTCACCAGTGCCCCCATGCTCTTCTCTTCTACTGCCAACTCCAGATTACATTAATTCCACCTTGCTGCACTATATGCCTTGAATAGATTACCTGAGTTGGTATGTCAGGCTCCATCTCTGGTCATATTCAAATTGAGTCTATAAGCTCAGCTCTAAGGGGCTGCTTTTAGATCCTGACCCCCTTATTCTCCTGTTTACATGCGTGTGTTTTAATCATTGTTTGTCTGTATTAGCAGATTGTAAACTCTGTATAGCAGGGATTATGTTTTATGATCCCGATATTGAGTTATGCTGGCTATGTGCCGCTACAGTGCATATCCATATGCGCCAACCCTTAACCCCAGATATTCAATGCCGGGGTCATATGCAGCTCCAGCATTGAACATCATAGCTTGCCGCACAGCCTACCAGACACAATAGATAACCGGGCAGTAGATATTGCATGCTGTCCTGTTAGTTGCTGTGGCTAAAAAGTAGGTGAGCTTTTGCTTTGCCTATCTTTTAGCCGCAGGTTGCTAAGTAGGCAGCATGCAATATCGCCGCTACCCGGTTATCGACTCTTGCCATCTCCGTTCCTCCCCAGAACACCCATGACATACCCTGATACTAAGTGGTTGGTATCAGTATATGTAAGAGAGAAGATCGGGGATATTCAGTGGCACTAACCATTTATCACACGAGAATATCCTGGTTAGAGGCATTTACATGGTTTACAGCGCTGTAAACTGTGGAAATGCCTTTCGAATATCGAACCATTTGTGTATAGCATTACATATGCCTAGGTGCACTATATTTATTTATTAGTAGTATTTAGCTCACGCCTTTCCAGTAGCAATTCAAGGTACGTTACAATCAAGTACTGTAGGTATTGCCCTCTCCCTGGAGGCCAATGCAGAATGACTACAGCACCCTTTGCACACAGATAAAGCAACTTATATGCATAAATTCTGCCCCGCACAATTGCGCCTGCGTTAGCTCCCCTCCTTTCAGCATTATGCTGAAGTTTTGCATGTAGCTCATTTGCATATATGCCCTTTGCTGCATACTGGCCCTGAAATCTCACACTATTGGTGCACTATGAAAGCACATAATCTAATAGCACATTTCAGTGCCGGCCTTCTGCATTGGCCTGTAAGTTTGTACCTGAGGCAATGGAGTGTTAAATGACTTGCCTAAGGCTGTAAGGAGTATCAATGAGATTTGAACGCTGGTCTATTTCAGCCAGGCTACTGTCTTAACCACTAGGCTACTCCTCCAACCTACCATATAAATGATGATTATTATTATTATAGTGGATTCTTCATTGGAAGACACAGTCTAGGACTGGTTTTAATCCTGTGATTTGGGTTCTGACCAAGAACCTAGGAATCATGCAGATATCGGTGCAAAATGTAAGCTGTTCCAAGTAGGGTAGTCTTTTGTAGGATTTGAGGGGTCAAGCCCGTATGTCCAAAATTTGTAAACATTTAGGGAGTCCCTTAGATATAGCCCCAAGAGCTCCAATCAGAACTGGTATTACAATAGATTTTTTTCTTCCAAATCTTTTGAACTTCAATCTGAAGGTCTCTATATCTTGTCAATTTTTCTTGTTCTTTGTCCTCAGTTTGGATATCACCTGGGATTGCCACATCTATAAACCATATTTTATTCTTCTCTGTAACAGTATTATCAAGTATTTTGTGTTTTTAATGCCTGTTTGTATTCAGAAGTCTTAGAGGATCTTGACCAATTCATTTTCTACAACCTTCTCTGCAACATGTTCCCAGGATTTTTTCCCAACAGGAATACCATATTTTTTTACATAGATTCCAGTGGATGATCTTTGCCACTCTATTGTGCCTTTGCTTGTAGTCGGTCTGTGCAATTTTGCTACAGCTACTAATTATATGATCCACAGTTTCATCCTTGGATTTACACAATTGGCAATGACTGTCATCCAAAATATGTTGAATTTTAGTTTTGATTGCATTAATTTGTAATGCCTGTTCTTGGGCTGCCATTAACAATCCTTCTGTTTCTTTTTTCAGTGCTCCGGATGTTAACCATTCCCATGTTAGGATCTCATTCACATTTTCTTCAATGCTTTTAATATATTGACCATGCGGTGACTTCTTGTTCCAAGTGTCCATTTTATTCTGGATTTTTGTATTTCTTGTATTCTATTTGTGGTTTTGTGGTTTTTTTATTATTATTATCATTATTAGTATTATTATAGTGGATTCTTCATTGGAAGGCATGGTGTACAACAGGTTTTAATCCCGTGATTTGGGTTCTATCCAAGAGCCTAAGAATCATGCAGGTATTGGTGCAATATGTAAACTGTTCCAAGTAGGGTAGTATTTTGTAGGATTTGCGGCGTGAAGTCTGGTAGGTCCAAAATTTGTAAATATTAGTAGTAGTAGTTTATAAATTATTAGTGTAAGTGGCATACCACATGCCTACACCGCAGATGTGGACATTTAAACTAGCCCTTGAGCTGGGGTGAATGTCCACACCTATATTTTGCAGGTACGTACATAAATTATAGTATTCATAATCTATGCGCATACTGGAGCTCTCTGCCTAAATTCCATCTGTGTGCATGTCTATTGACAACATACATGCCTTGATGCCAAAGTGTGAACTTTTACGCAGGTAGTATTTTATGAGATCATTTATGCGCATATGTAGCTACATAATGTGCCAGATTGACTTTGTAATATGACCTCTTTAATGTGGAGCTTCATATTAAGGAGTGGGAAAGGGGTGGAGAGTGCGCCTTGCAGTTAACATGATGTTATTAATGCATGGTTACTGCTAACATGGCATGTACAGAACGGTTATCTACATCTTCAGAGGTATATTTAAGGGCATTCCGTTAGCGTATGGATGTGACCCATGCCCCATAGAGGCGGTATGGCTGCCTTATCCCATGTGCTCAGAACACCCTAAACAATTATCACAGAGGTTTTGCAGCTACCACAAGTTTTACCTTTGCTGTTCATGTGCATTCATTGCAAAAACTTAAGATGCTTTAGTAAATAAGGGCCCAATGTCATGATTGCCATGATTGCCAGTCCTCACGATCTTTTTCCTGTATTGCTATTACAGTATATTTACTTATTTATTGCATGCACAGAGAGCTCGGGTCGCATTGTTTGTATGGCTCATATACGACTAGGTCAGCCAGTCCTAACTTGCTTGGTGAATTCACAGCTCCGTATCACCACCTTAAAAAACTAAGTAAAACACAAAATGTTGGGGGTCCTTTTTGTAACATAGAAACTGTTCATGTAATAAGTTTTAGAAAGGCAAATCATTCCTAACAATATTCCTATCCCCTCCTGCCTCTCCACCCCCCCCCCCCTCCACATACCCATGCCAGCCTATAGCATGAGGACAAATACACTAATCAGTAAAAAATGCAAACTTTCATTGTGTCTGGAGTGTCTCAACAGCTGGGAAGCTCCCTCATGACTCTTTTTTGCATCATTTCTTCATGTGAAAACTCTCCACCTGTGCCTGCATTCCAGCAGCGAATTTGCTGAGTGGAATGAGCTTGGCAATGCTCTCTTTGGTAATATTTAGCAATAGGCTGCTTATAAAAAATGAGTTCACAGACTATGCTGGTTAATAGAAATCTAGTGTAGACCATGGAACTGAAAACTTATGAACTCCAGGTCCCAGACAGTGCCTTGCTCATAATAGCTTTCCTCTCCTTCCCTCCTCTCTCCCCCATAAAACAGGCCTGGGTATTATGTGTAAAGTCGGGTAAAGAGTGCCTTCTTGCATGTTCGTAAATAACAGCCAGAGACAAGCATTTCCATGTAATGCTTGGCTGGAAAAATTGGAGGAAAATGCTAAAGACCATTATGCTTTCAAATCCTTAATAGATTGAAAATGACACAACGCTATTAGAAAATTGATCATTTTTCCTGCTGAAGATAATTTGCCACAGTGATTTCGGTTTGTTTGCAACATGGGTCATTTTCTGCCTGCTGAAGACCAATATTATAACCAACCACAACAATGGGATACATATCCTGATATTTTGATTGCACATGAAATATATTTTTAAAATTTTTATTTGAATATTTGACAACTTACATCAAAGCAACCAGAAAGAAAAACAATACCTCAAACATACAAAACTATTTTTTTCCGTGCACTGCTGATCATTACATTTGATAGGTTTTATGGCTTTAACTAGAAAGCCCAGACTTGTCTTTCCAAGCATAATTTCTGCAGATGTCCTTTCTTTGGTTTGGAATTATTCCATAACTAAATCGAATTAGATTTCAACATATTTTTGTTCTTTCCATTGCACATTCTCCATCTCGAACATTTCTGATTTTACTTGCCTTTTGAAGGGGTATTTTACAACTGACTGCATTAGCAGGAAGTAAACGCGTGGGGCCCGATATTCAAAGGGAATAACGGGGTTAGTACAACGGATAGCCGTAGGTGCCATCACTGCATACCCAGTTGCTAAGCAAAGGTTCCGGGGGCAGCACCCAGTGATAACGGCCCAGTTATTGCTAAGCAGTGAAAACCAGGCCGGTAAAGGCTGGCTAATGTTCGTACTGTATCTGAAGCTAACTGGGCAGCAGCTGAATGTCGGCAATCCCGGATATGGTCCCAACATTGAATATCTGGATTTAAAGTTCAGCGGTGGCGGCTGGTTGCTTCAGCAGCACCAGCCACTGCCTCTGAATATCAGGCCCATACTGTTTACCATTGTGGTCAACATTATTGGCACCCTTGCATTTTAGGTACGTTGTGTACAATATCTTGAGAAATAATGGAAATATTCCAACTGTATCTCATCATAATATTTTAATAGTATATTCAAAGGTATACAACCAAAAATAAGATGTCTGTGCAACTGGCTCCCAATCAGCTCACAAATCAAATACAAAACAATCATAAACATATTCAAGATCAAGCAACAATCATCAGCCATAAGCCTACACACACTCATACAACCTGGCACAAGCACACGACCAAGGAGAAGAGGCACCTCCAATCGAGTAAACATCCCAAAAGACTTCATCAAGACACGCAAGGACACCGCGGAACGAGCACTCTCCCTGGCTGCTCCACCAATCTGGAACACCCTCCCAGATGAACTGAGACTAACCACAGACCTCAAGGACTTCCACAAACAGCTGAAGACAACTCTATTCATTGAACACTATGGACATGCCAATTGATCTACTAACCAAGCTAGAACTACGGACCCTCCCCCCACCCTAAACTTGTATATAAGAATGTATAATAGCTCACGATGTATAATAGCGCACCATGTAGAAAGCACAACCTAAATCAAATACCCGCCACCACAAACACACTACACACACCACTGCATGAAAACATATGAACACTCTTTGATTGTTTGCTGTGGAGACCGCCTTGATTGAAGGAGAAGGCGGTATAGAAATACTGTTAAATAAATAAACTTAGATGTAGTAATTTCTGAGAAAAAAACAAAATATCACCTGTACAGGATTAATGGCACCCTTCACTAATATTTGGTTGCACAACCCTTGGCAGTGATGACAGCCTCCAAATGTTTCTTGTAGCCATCTATAAGGTTTGTACATCTGTCTGCTGGTAGTTTCTCCCACTCTACAACTGGGATTTGTTCCAGCTCATGAATGTTTCCAGGATTCCTTTTACCAATGGCAGATTTCAGCTGTTTCCCAAGGTTCTCAATTGGATTGAGATCAGGTCATTGCTGGCAAGTTTAAAACAGCCCATCTGTTCCTTTTTAACCAACTATTCTTTTCTACTTTTGGATGTATATTTTGGGTCATTGTCCTGCTGAAGGACCCATGACCTTTGACCTAGACATAGCTTTCTGACACTGAGGCAGCACATTTCACTCCAAAATACCTTGGGAGTCCACTGATTTCATGATTCCTTTAATATGTTCCAGGCCTACAGTTCCTGAGGCAACAAAAACAGCCTTACAATATTATGGAATCTCCACCATATTTAACTGTAGGAAGGGTGGTTTTTTTTCCTTATAAGCTTCATTTCTTCACCTGTAAATGTATTGCTGGTCTGCATTGCCAAAGAGTTCAAGTTTGGTTTCATCTGTTCACAGAACATTTTCCCAGAAGCAGGGCCGGCCCGTCCATTGAGCAAGAATGTTTTTTGCACAGAGCCCCGCATTTCAGGGGGCCCCGCGCAAAAAAACATTCTGCATCAGCCCAGGTAGGTTTAAAAAAAAAAACGGCTGCTCCCGCCATGGCAGCAGCAGAATCAAGCGTCCCACGGGGCCCCCCTGCCCGGCAGAGCCCTCCCTGCAGCATCAGTTCTCTCAGCATTGGCTTTCAGAGCCGTGAAGGGAGAGCTTCTCTGACCTCTCGCGGCTCTGTTAAGCCCGCCGGGGCTGGTGGGAAATCCCATCAGCCCCGGCAGGATTAACAGAGCCACGAGAAAGGGAAACTCTCCCTTTGCGGCTCTGAAAAGCCCGCGCTTTAGGAGCTGATGCTGCAGGGAGGGTTCTGCCGGGCAGGGGGGGGCCCCGCGGGACGCTTGATTCTGCCACTGCCACGGCGGCAGCGGCAGCCGGTTTGTTTTTTTTTTAATCTACCTGGGCTGATGGGGGGGAGGGGGTTTAGGACTGGTAATGGGCTATGGGGTGGGCTAAGACTGGAAGTGGGCTGATGGGGGGGGTTAGGACTGGAAATGGGCTATGGGGGGGTTAGGACTGGTAATAAGAACATAAGAACATAAGATATGCCATACTGGGTCAGACCAAGGTCTATCAAGCCCAGTATTCTGTTTCCAACAGTGGCAAATCTAGGTCATATGTACCTAGCAGTTTCCCCAAGGGACACAGGTTCCACAATGCTTGTATTGGTTCAAGCATTGATATCCCGGGTCCCTTCTTAATAATGGTTTATGGACCTTTCCTCCAGGAACTTGTCCATACCTTTTTTAAACCCAGCTACACTAACAGCCTTTACTACATCCTCCGGTAACAAATTCCAGAGTTTGATTACACGTTGAGTGAAAAAATATTTCCTTTTATTAGTCTTAAATAGTTTACCCTGTAGCTTCATTGCATGTCCCCTAGTCATTCTATATTCTGATAAGGTACACAATCGATCTACGTTTACCTGTTCCACTCCGTTCATTAAGTTATAGACTTCTATCATATCTCCCCTCAGCCATCTCTTTTCCAGGTTAAAGAGCCCTAACCTTTTTAGCCTTTCTTCATAGGAGTATCCTTCCATCCCCTTTACCATTTTGGTGGCTCTTCTCTGAACCTTTTCTAAAATCGCTATATCCTTTTTAAGATACGGCGACCAGAATTGCACACAATATTCAAGGTGCGGTCTCACCATGGAACGATATAGAGGCATTATAATATCTTGTGTTTTATTTTCCATTCCTTTCCTTATCATACCTAGCATTCTATTTGCTCTCTTGGCCGCAGCTGCACACTGGGCCGAGGGTTTTAACATGGTATCCACAATGACGCCTAAATCTTTTTCCTGGGTGGTAGTTCCTAATATGGAACCTTGCATCGTGTAACCATAGTTTGGGTTGTTCTTCCCTTGGTGCATAACCTTGCACTTGTCCACATTAAATTTCATCTGCCATTTTGATGCCCAGTCTTCCAATTTATCAAGATCCTCTTGCAATTTTCCACAATCCTCTTGGGTTTTAACAACTTTAAATAGTTTTGTGTCATCTGCAAATTTGATAACCTCACTCGTTATTCCACTTTCCAGGTCATTTATGAATACAGTCAAACCTCGGTTTTCATGATTAATCCTTTCGAAAAAGTCTGACTAAAACCGAAACGTATGAAAACTGAAGCAATATTTCCCATAAGAAATAATGTAAATCCAATTAATCCGTTGCCGACACCCAAAAATATTCACAAAAAATACATTTTATAGAGAATAACTATATTTTTACATACAGAAAACAATGAGAAATAAATATAAATGACTAATGAAACGGATAAATGAACATTTAACATCACTGAAAGCAAGCTAAGTACAGTACTGTACAGTACAGTATGTCAACATCTGGCCTTAGCCACCCCTGGCAAGCTGCTGTGCCCAGCTCTCTTCGGAATCACATTGGATTCAGTCCATTAAAATACCTTTACATTATCTGCTCAATGCTTCAGAATGGCAGAAAATCTTAATGATATAGCTTCAGACGTACCCTGCAAGAGAAAGAACTGCCTCCCACATTCATGCAACATCTCCTGCTTACGTTGACAGCTTTTCTTCCCTGCTACCTCCGAGCCTGAGGGGGCGCTCCAGAGAACGGGCAGGCGGTGTACGAGATCGGGGCCTTCCTTTCTGCGCAATCCTTGCCTCTCTGACTCTGACGAGGCTCGAGGATGTGTTTCATTTACGTGCTCAGCTGGCTTTCGCTTCTCATCACGCTGGCGATCGGTGAGTCCGGGGGGCAGTGCTGCCGGGACCGGGCGGGCGTTCTGGCAGTGTATACAGACCGGTGTGCAGCGCGAGGGTGTATGTATTTACAGTACTGTACTTTACGAAAACCGAGGCAATGTACGAGAACCGGGACAAAATCTCAGTCAAAAAAGACGTTGAAAACCAAAGCGTATGAAAACCGGGGCAAATGAAAACTGAGGTTTGACTGTATGTCAAAAAGCAGCGGACCCAGCACAAAGCCCTGGGGTACACCACTATTCACCTTTCTCCATTGGGAAAATTGGCCATTTAGCCCTACCCTCTGCTTTCTATCTTTTAACCAGTTCCTGATCCTTAATAGTACACTGCCTCCTATCCCATGACTCTTTAGTTTTGCCAAAAGTCTCTCATGAGGGACCTTGTCAAAGGCTTTCTGAAAGTCCAGATACACAATATCAACCGACTCACTTTTGTCCAGCTGATTATTCACTCCTTCAAAAAAACATAACAGATTAGTAAGACAAGATCTTCCTTGTCTAAACCCATGTTGGCTGTCTCCCATTAGGTTGTGACTATCTACATGCTGAGTAATTTTATTCTTTATGATGGTTTCTACCATTTTTCCCAATACTGATGTCAGGCTCACCGGTCTGTAGTTTCCCAGATCACCCCTGGAACCTTTTTTAAAAATTGGTGTTACATTGGCGATCCTCCAATCTTCAGGTATTAGAGATGATTTTAATGATAGATCACAGATTACTGATAGCAGGTCTGCAATCTCATATTTCAGTTCTTTCAACACCCTTGGATGTATACCATCCGGCCCAGGTGATTTTCTACTCTTCAGTTTATATAATAGTTGTAATACATCTTCCCGATGTATCGATATTTCCTTCAATTCTTCCGCACCTTTAAATACCACTTCAGTCATGGGTAACATCCCTACATCTTCCTTAGTAAAGACGGAAGCAAAGAATTCATTCAGTCTCTCAGCTATCGCCTTGTCGCCTCTTAGTGCTCCTTTAACCCCTTTATCATCTAATGGACCAACTGATTCACAGGTTTTTTGCTACGAATGTTCTTGAAAAGGTCTTTACTTCGCGTTTTTGCTTCCGCAGCAAGCTTCTTCTCAAATTCTCCCTTTGCCTGCCTTATCAATGCCTTGCATTTGACTTGCCAGTGCTTGTGCTGTTTCCAGGTTTCGTCATTTGGCTCTTTTTTCCATTTCCTGAAAGATGCTTTTTTGGCAACAACAGCCTCTCTGACCTCACCTTTAAACCATGCTGGCAGTTTTTTGGACTTCCTTCCACTTTTCTTAAAGCGTGGAATACAGCTGGTCTGGGCTTCCAAGATAGTATTTTTCAACAACAGCCAAGCTTGATGTACATCCTTAACCTTTGCAACTGCTCCTTTTATTTTTTTCTTAACTGTTTTCCTCATTTTATCATAGTCTCCCTTTTGAAAGTTAAAAGGTAGTACTGTGGATTTCCTCACTATCCCTCCTCCACTAATTAAATCAAAGGCGATCATGCTATGATCATTATTGCCAAGTGGCCCCAACAACCTTATCTCTTGCACTAGATCTGGTGTTCCACTAAGGACTAGGTATAATATGGCTTCCCCTCTGGTCGGTTCATGAACCAGCTGCTCCAAGAAGCAGTCATTTATTTCATCTAGGAACTTTATCTCCCTAGCATGTCCTGACGTGACACTGACCCAGTCGATACCGGGGTAGTTGAAATCACCCATTATTATTACTGCGCTGTAACGTTTCTTAGCTTCCTTGATTTCTTTGAGCATTTCATCATCCATTTGGTCATTCTGGCCAGGCGCTCGATAGTACACCCCCACTGCCATTGCCTTCCCCCTTTTACATGGAATTTCAATCCATATAGATTCTACAGCAGATTTTGTTTCCTGCAAAACTTTAATCCTTTCTGACTCAATGCCCTCTCGAACATAGAGAGCAACCCCTCCACCAATTTGATCAGCTCTATCATTACGATATAGTTTGTACCCAGGTATCACAGTGTCCCACTGGTTGTCCTCCTTCCACCATGTCTCTGATATTCCAATCATATCTAACCTTTCATTTAGTGCTATATATTCTAACTCTCCCATCTTATTTTTTAGACTTCTAGCATTTGCATACAAGCATTTTAGAGAACGTATTTTATTCATATTAATTTGGCTATTGTTAGACATGGGTAATTTGGGATCTTTAAGCTCTGTCTGCTCCATACTTGAGGGCATTTGGGCTATTTTACTCTTTTGTGGAACCTCTCTGCTTTTGGTAGTATCCTTCAAAGATACATTCTTCCGAACCATCCACTCTTGGGCGACTGTTGGCTTTCCCCTAATATCTAGTTTAAAAGCTGCTCTATCTCCTTTTTAAAGGTTAATGCCAGCAGCCTGGTTCCATCCCGTTTAAGGTGAAGCCCATCTCTTCGGAATAGCCCCTCCTTTCCCCAGAATGTTAGCCAGTTCCTAACAAATCCAAACCCCTCATCTCTGCACCACTGTCTCATCCATGCATTGAGACTGCGGAGCTCTGCCTGCCTTTTGGGTCCTGCGCGTCGAACAGGAAGCATTTCGGAGAATGCTACCCTGGAAGTTCTGGATTTCAACTTCCTACCTAAAAGCCTAAATTTAGCCTCCAGAACCTCCCTACCACATTTTCCTATGTCATTGGTACCGACATGTACCAAGACAGCAGACTCCTCCCCAGCACTATCTAAGACCTTATCTAGGTGACGCGTGAGGTCCACTACCTTCGCACCTGGCAAGCATGTTACCAGGCGATCCTCACGTCCACCAGCCACCCAGCTATCTACATGCCTAATGATCGAATCACCAACTATAACGGCTGTCCTAACCCTTCCCTCATGGGCACATGGCCCTGGAGAAACTTCCTTGGTGTGAAAGGGTTTTGCATCACCTGGAGGACAGGTCCTAGTTTGTGATAAGGAAGCTTATCATAGCTCAGGAAGGAGCTATAGAAAAGGTGAAGTGACTCTGAACAAGCAACCTGTCAGTTCTGGTAGAAATATGAAAACAGAATTTTGCCATAAAAGACTACCAGTCCCAGAATGCACCAGGTTTCCAACAGCCATTAGAGGAGCTGAAGTGAGGAAACGTGTGTTTTCAATCAGGAGGGCTATGAGGTAATCCCTAAGCACTCATCTCAAAGGGCAGGGCCTGATTCAGCACAGCTGCGCTGTGTTAGGGAGGATCACTCATCTAAGCAGAATAAGAGTAGAGTTTATTCTACAGATGACCAGCTTCATGATCACCTTGGATATTCAGAGAATTGTCCTCAGTATCCTGAGAATCAGCTTGAGTTTGATCATCAGTTTCATCTGAAGAATCAGCAGAAGCAGAAGCCAAACCGGACGGATAGAGAAGGAAAGAAACCCTCTGGAAGGAAGAGGAGAAAAGCCTTTGAGAGGTCTAGAAGAGTCCAAGGCAGTACGTATACTGGGAGGTATTCCAAGGGCCAGCATAGACCATTGGACTGGGGAAAGCCAGAGGAATGGTGCTGCAGAACAAGGAATCACCAGAGGCTACCTGTGAGGGAGACGGCTGCACGTGGAAGGGACTCTAAGACCTATGCCAGAAGGTATGTGAAGAGAGATCCAGTGTCCAGGGATCAGGACTGGAAGGCTGGACATAAGAACTGGACTACATACTGGCCAGGCTATATAGAGAGGAACTATAGCAACAATGAAAGCTCAGGTATGAACATTGATCTATGCCCTAGCTATAACCTTGAAAGACAGCAAGGAAATAAGTGTTCTCCTGAAAGTGCTCCATTGAAAGATTCATCTGTGCCAATTCATGATAGTGACCCTATGCTTGTTGATGAAGGGGAAATAATAGCTGATCAAGATATTGTTTATATGGACTGCTCTCTATCCAAACTCCGTTGGTAACTTTCTGTGATAAAGCACAGCAGCCATCACAAAGAAATTATAAATTTGTTCTTTATTCCACTAAGAAAAGCTCCTGAAGCAGGATTTGACTCACACAGTAGAAAGCCAGCCTGCTAAAGGGTTTCAGCTGGATAACTGATAGCAATTGAGCTGCACCTAATTGCTTGTGAGCTAGGAGAGAATTACTTCTGGATCTGTGTGGAAAGTAATCAGAAGTTAACCTTACAAGAACAGTTTATTTCTTTCTTTGTGGCTTTTCGTTTGTTAGAGATATGCTAAGAAAACATTAGCTAATTGCCTGACAAGTTTGAAGGTTGTTTTCCTGATTTTGATTTTTGACTTTGTTTTACCAAGTTAAACACTGCAAGCAAGTAACCTAATTTATGTGCTACCAAGCATATCTGTGCTGGGAGAAATAACCCCATAAATAAAGAAGTATCTTATTGGCTTTAACACTTGTGCACAACTAAATTATTGTCAGCAGCTGTGTCTGGTGTGAATGAACTACATTACCCACAATACCTTGCAAAAATCATATAAATATATGCATTGTCAAGACTGTGAAGATTCTCACCCAGGCAGCCGTCTGACAAGTTACAGGATCACTTCCTGCCACACCAGGGTGATGCTCTCCTGTCACGTGACCTCTCTCCTCCATGGCAACAGGGATGCTGCCAGACTGGAGGTGGGACTTCAGGACTATATCCCTGTAGGTCTCGTCTATGTAACTCTCTGTCTGTCTTATGCTTTCCAAGTCTGCTACTTTAGCCTCTAGAGAATGGACTCGTTCCCTGAGAGCAAAGAGCTCCTTGCACCTAGTGCACACGTAAGACCTCTCACCAACTGGGAGAAAATCATACATGTGACACTCAATGCAAAAGACTGGAAAGCCCCCATCCCGCTGCTGGACTGCTGTCTACATCTTAGTTTTAAGTTTGTGTTTAGATCTACGTTCTTTACTTACTAAGGGTTGCTATGGATATTTATACTAATAAAACTGTACCTAATACGTGTAATATATCTTGTTCACCTGAAGCTTAACTAATCGCAGGTCCTTAGTGTATGACTGATTTGGGTAATGAGCTTCACCTGAGAGCACTTCCTGCCTTTTAAGATGTGTAAGTACCTATAAAGCTACGATTATCCCAGGGGTGGGTGGGTGTGGGGAGGGAGGGAGGGAAATAACACTTATTAAAAGAGGGCTGCTACACAGTACCCTGTCTTGTGCTGCTGAGGTAAGCTATATTCTGATTTGATTTAAATTATAGCTCTTAGCTGCTGTTAGGCTCTAACTTCTTATGAAATTTAAACTACAAGCTCTCTGCTGGGTTCTAAATGTAACCAGAAAGCTCTCTTCTGTGTTTTAAAACTAAAAGTACTTTTCTGATGCTAGGCCCTGAGTGACTATTAAATGTAAACTACAAGCTCTCTGCTGGGTATGAAATGTAACCAGAAAGTTCTCCTCTGTGTTTTAAATTTAAGCTTAAACTGCTGCTACTAGGCCCAGACTGATGTAACAAAAATAGTGGGTTCACAGATTAATTAGCTTTAATACAAAGAATTCCTTTTAGAAAATTACCAGAAGTATATACTCACAGTTGCAGATCTCTCTCCAGAAGTAACAGTCCCTTTTTCTAGTCCTTCAAGACTAGAAAATGGGCTATGGGGGGGGGGGGGCTAAGACTGGAAATTGGCTGATGGGGGGTTAGGACTAGTAATGGGCTATGGGGGGGCTAGGACTGGAAATGGGCTGATGGGAGGGTTAGGACTGGTAATGGGCTATGGCGGGGGGTCTAGGACTGGAAATGGGCTGATGGGGGGGGGGTTAGGACTGGAAATGGTCTGATGGGGGGGCTAGAACTTGGAAGTGGGCTGATGGGGGTTAGGACTGGTAATGGGCTATGAGGGGCTAAGACTGGAAGTGGGCTGATGGGGGGTTAGGACTGGAAGTGGGCTGATTGGGTGCTTAGGACTGGTAATGGGATATGGGGGTGCCTAGGACTAGTAATGGGCTATGGGGGGTTGCTAGGACTGGAAATGGGCTGAGTGGAAGGGGGGCTTGAACTGCAAATAGCTGATGGGGAGGGGGGCTTGGAAGGGAAATAGGCTGTGAGGGGAGGGAGCTAGGACTGGAAATGGGCTGATGGGGGGGTTAGGACTGGTAATGGGCTATGGGGGGGCTAAGACTGGAAGTGGGCTGAAGGGGGGATTAGTACTGGAAATGGGCTGATGGTGGGTTAGGACTGGTAATGGGCTATGGGGGGCTAGGACTGGAAATGGGCTGATGGAGGGGTTAGGACTGGTAATGAGCTATGGGGGGGCTAAGACTGGAAATGGGCTGATGGGGGGTTAGGACTGGAAGTGGGATGATGGGGGTTAGGACTGGTAATGGGCTATGGGGGGCTAAGACTGAAAGTTGCGTGATGGGGGTTAGGACTGGAAGTGGGCTGATGGGGGACTTAGGACTGGTGATGGGTTATGAGGGGGCTTAGGACTGGTAATGGGCCATGGGGGGGCTAGGACTGGTAATGGGCTGGGGGGTTGCTAGGACTGGAAATGGGCTGAGTGGAAGGGGGGCTTGAACTGCAAATAGCTGATGGGGACGGGGCTTGGAATGGAAATGGGCTGAGTTGAAGGGGGGGCTTGAACTGCAGTAGCTGATGGGGAGGGGGGCTTGGAATGGAAATGGGCTATGAGGGGAGGGAGCTAGGACTGGAAATGGGCTGAGTGGGGGGGCTAGGACAGGAAATGGGCTGATGGAGGGGCTATGATAGGACTGGAAATTGGCTGTTGGAGGGTTCTAAGAATGGAAATGGGCTATGGTGGGAACTTGGATTGAAATGGACTCATGGAGGGGCTAGAACTGGAAGTAGGCTCATAGGGGGCTTGGATTGGAAATGGGCTGAGTGGAGGGGAGATAGGATTTGACATGGGCTGATGGTGGGGCTAGGAAAGGACTAGAAATGGGCTGATGGAGGGCTGGGATTGGAAATGAACTGATGGATAGGACTGGAAATGGATGGGGGAGCTAGGACTGGAAATGGGCTGATGGTTGGGGCTAGGATAGGATTGGAAATGGGCTTATGGGGGGCTAGGACGGGAAATGGACTGATGCAGGGACTAGAAGGGAGTGGATGCTGGATGGGGCTGGAACTAGAAGGGAGCTGATGTTGGGGGAGGATTAGAATGGGATGGAGCTGGGAGAGTGAAATGGAGAGGGAAAAAATATTTTGTGTGGGAGGGAAGACAAATCTACAATTGGCCGGATATTGGGAGAGTAAGTGGGGATTGAGGATGGAGGGGTAAAATTTTAGTGGATGAAATAGGAATGAGGAAAGGGCAAAAGGAGAAAGATTAGTATGTTAAAGTAGATGTAGAGAATGGAAAAAAACTAGAAGAGAGAAGAAAGGACAAATGGACAGCAGACGATGGAGAGTTAGCAGAAGACACGAAGAAACCAGAAGAAAGTGGCTGGAGCAATTGCAAATGAAAAAAAATGCACAAAAGGTAGAAAAATATCTCTTTATTTTGAATTTATTAACTGGAATATGTCAGCTCTGGGAAATGAACTACATGAAACAACCACTAGTTCCAAATATCATAAACCAATATAAAGAAATACAATGCAACATATATCAATTTAACAAATTTTATAAATATCAACAGGCCATCCTCCACCTCCCTCGTGGAGCTTATCCAGCCTACGCCCTCCAACAGATCAAGAAGGTCCGCAGCAATCAACACACTGATAATCCCGAAGGAAACAACCCAATGCACGCAGGCAACGACAAACAGGGCTTTTAGCTTCTACGCGTCCAGATGCTGGAATGCCCTTCCACTTAACATATGGGCAATCTCCGACCTGGCCCAATTTAAAAAGGCATTAAAGCATCACCTCTTCCTCAAGCACTACTCAGATGACAGCGCACATACTGCCACCCCCCTCCACCAGGCCCTCCACACAAACACACACAGCACGCGATAAGGCATCCACACCCACGGGCGCCAGCATCAACTACGCTTACCTGTAAATAGCACCAAGTATATATTCCTACCATGGTTGACACCTGTCTGCCTGCAGGAGTTTGGATCCCCATGAGCATACAGAAGAAATATTTGTCACGATCATGGTGGCCTTCCCCTCCAGCCTGCGAGGATCCGATCTGTGGACAGATGGGAGTCTGCCGCGATCGCAGCCATTTCTTTCTCTTCTACCCATGGGAGATGGGATCCCCATGGACAGAACAGGAGGGGGAAAAGCTATGGAGGCTAGGGGCAGAGTTAGGGTGGAACTTGGGGCAGAGTCAAGGCGGAGCTTGCCCCCCCCCCCATCAAAGAGGTGTTCCACAGTACATATAGGTGTAAGACATAGTCCCTGCTCATCAGAACTTACAATCTAATCAAGATGAAAAAATCACAAAACTGGGGACTAGAGTATGGTAAGATACACAGAAGTAGTAAACCAAGAGAGTGAGGAGCATCAGGATCCAAAAGCAGCCTCAAAGATGTGGGGTTTTAGCCTGGATTTGAATAGGGCTAGAGAAGGAGCCAAACGCACTCACTCAGGTAGCTCGTTCCAGGAATATGGAGCAGCAAGATGGAATGAACGAAGTCTGGAGTTGGCAGTGCCAAGAAGGGGACACATAAAAAGGATCTGCCATAGTTCCCAGGAGGGGTATAGAGTCAGATAAGAGAGGAAAGGTAGCCACAGAGTGAATGTTTGTTGGTTTATTTGGTATTTGATTATACTGCCCTTTGTGGGATGTACAGGGCGGTATACAACAAAAATTTAAAAAACATGTAACGCAGAGAAGATTAGAAGGAAACTACAATGTCGGATAGGAAAGTGGACAGGAGATAGAGGACCGTATAGACATTCAAACCAGAGTCAGTTATACAGATGCAGCTGCAGCTTAGAGCATACCCACATCGAAAGCCTGTTCGAAAAGGAGGGTTTTTAAGAGGGTTTTAAATTTTAGGTTCTAAACAAATGTGAGAGGGGAGGCAATTCCAAATGGATGGGACCTGGGAGAAAAAGGTGGAGCGTCGCATGGACTCATATTTGATGTGAGCAGGGGAAGGAATGACCAGTCTGCGGTCATGAAGGGACCGCAAGCAATGGAGTATAGCATATGGAGTAATGAGGGCAGAGAGTGGAGTGGAGTGGAGTGGCCTAGTGGTTGGGGCAAGGTACTTCAGGCCAGAAGGTCAGGGGTTCAAATCCCACTAGAGGACAGCAACCTTGGGCCAGAAGGACTGGGGTTTCTAGTCCCACAGGTGCTCCTTGTGGGCTTGAGCAAGCCACTTAACCCTCCATAGCCCATGTTCCCTGTAAAATAGTTATCTCCAAGTTATAATGCCCTGTTCAATGTAATTTCAGTTTGTTCAATGTAAACCACACTGATGCTGAATAGCGCGGTATATAAGAGAATGTAAATAAATAAATAAATACCTGTAAATAGCAGCTTGAATATACCCACACCCTGTAACAATATGTATACTCTGTAAATAGTTACCCCAGCAATGTCCAAGTTTATGCTACCTTGTTCTCTGTAAATACAGTGCAGCTGCCTGCGCTATATAAATCCTTTGTTGTATGTAAACCGCACTGATACTAAATAGTGCGGTATAGAAGAGACGTTAAATAAATAAATAAATAAAAATAATATTAATTAGTCATGTAACAGTGTAATAAACACACATCTTTCAAAAATATATAGGATACATCAAAATATGTAAATATTGATGGTATATTTAATATGATACAATTTTTCCAAAGGCAATATCATCGCCAATTTACCTAAAATTTACCTCAATTACAACACATAAAAAAACACAAATCCCATACACTCACCATTCACACATACACTCATACAGTACAATCACAATTACTAAAAACACATAATAATATTCTATCCCCGCTATCTCAATACCCAATACATAATACATTCATACATAATAATATATTAATATACATTAATTCATACAATACACACACTTCAAAAAAATTACAAACAAATTATAGCAATCACATTAACCAACTAATGCCCATGGGATTTTAACAAATATGCAAAAAAGTTGTTGAAACCGATGGAAAAATATCTCCACAAGAGTCCCTGCTATATAAGGAAAGCTGTACCACGTTTAGACCGTAATTACTATCACAAGGAAGATCATTCAAGGGCTCCAGTAAAGAGTGATATAAACCACGATCATGTCATATCCAATCAGTCCATCATCCAGGAACCGACGGATCTCACCGCCAACTTTCCACAATAAACGGGAAACACCTTAATACTGCAACCATGAAGTTCTCCCCCTGCAGTAATTTGAATCAGATCCCCCTGAGGGAAACTTCTACCATCGAAAGCAAACGAAGCACTATCACCGCTTCATGTTGAAAACCTCCATTCACAGCATGAGCGTTAGTTTTGCCACAACATGGCTTCATCAGGGTGAATGATTCAACCTTAAAAACATCCGATGTCCACTTCTGTTTGAAGTTAAATTGATATATGTTGCATTGTATTTTTTGATATTAACTCTGGGAAATGTGCATCATTAACGTCTGCGCTTTGTTTAGTACAAGAGGAAATTAACTTATAGTTTTATTTCTACAGTGTTGTTGTACATTCCATGTTTGGCTTTTGGGGTTCCCAGTTTAATTATTGTCTTCCTGTTTCTAAATTGTGATTCCTTGTTTGGTGATGGTCTATGTTCTGCTTGTGTGACTGAGCTGAGGTATTCTATTTATGTAATTCCTATTTGACATTGCCACTTGTTCTCTTTCCCCAGTAGGTCATGTATTGTTATTCTCTGAAATGTATTGGTTTAATATTTGCAGTGTTGCCTTTTGATAGGTAGGGTATGGTGCTTTGTGAGTCCTGGTAGTGCGGTTAGGATACGGCGGGTTTGCTATGGGTTCTAAATGGGCAGTGTTTGTAGTAGTTTCTAATGTGCCTGGCGGTTGGCACTGGATTATAGTAATGTAGAAATCTTTTAGTCTTTCTTTATCCATACACTCATTAAGAGGCATGTTTACTAAAAGTTAGTGTATAGTAACATTATGCAAATGAGGTCCCTTATGCAAATGAGGCCCGCACCAAGTCTCCGCACATCGCCCCACACCCCCTTTAGGCTGCCCCTGCCCAGAAGGATTGTGATTTCTCAAGGTGAGTTTGGGCAAAGATCTGGTGTGCTTTTTTATGTCTGTCTTTAAGCAGTGGGGTCCTCCTTGGCCTTCGCTCATGAAGTCCTTCTTTGTTTTGTGCGCGGCATATGGTGCAGGTTGAAACCATCACTCTAGCTTGCTCCAGGTCATCATTAAATTCTTTGGATGTTGTGCGTGATGTTTTCCCAAAAGTTTGCACTAAACTTCGAAGACTTTTTTGATTAATTTTCCTCTTCCCATTATGTTCTGGGAAGTTCTTGACATTTCCATGAGCAGAAAACTTTTTAATGGCATTGTGAACTGAAGACACTGGAATCCCAAGGTTTTTGAAGATGGCCTTGTACTCCTTTGAAATTTGATGTTTGGTGATAATGGCCTTTCTGATGGTCTCAGGCAGCTCTCTTGTCTTCCATTGTGAAAATGGAACAGGGAGTGAATGTGGTCATTTTAAACATTAGAGCCATAATTCATTGGTTGATTCAAATCATGTGAGCACTGACAATTGATCACAGGTACGTCTAATTTTACAGCAATAGGAATGTGGTTCTTCTGTTCAAACTAATTTGAATTGTTTATAAGGGTGCCAATAATCATGTCCTAACAATATCCCAGTTTTTATACTATTTCGTACTATTTCCTTTTTAATTGGACTTGTTTTACTTGATTCTTTTATGTGTCAAATATGTGTGCATATATAGACCAAAGCCATTTCACTAGCCACTTTTTTTTTAGGAGATATTGGACATCAAGGGGTTGAACTGCAAAGGTGCCAATAATGTCAACCTCAACTGTACTATGCTGAGACTCCTGGGACTTCCAAAGCGAAAGTACAGACATTCTATCACTCTGAAAATTACCCCAGGAAAACTGTGCACAACATCTATACCTACTATTTGGATAAAATTCAAAAGTATGTGCATAAGTGCAAACGTCACCCCGGAACACCTCTACTCACTGCTGACAGAAGTGCACACATATACACTCTACATATGCCCATCTGCATATTGAGTGGGTAATTTTGTACAAGCCCATTTTTGTGGACAAAGCACTGCTTTACCCTCAAAGATGACTTTGAGAATTATATTCACATTTCAGTTCGATGTTTCAAGATCACAGTCCAAGGACTCCCTGCAGAGCTGCCCCAAGTGATATCAGGCTAAGGGGATAGTTACCAATGTGTGTTAAAGGAATAACCCATGATATTTGTCCCTTAACATGCACTAAATGCCAATATTGTGTTCTTTTACCATAATTCATATTAGTTTAAAGCAACATCCATTGCATAATAAAGAAATGCAAAGTATGCAAATGCATGTAAAACATATCATTATTATGGTAATCAAATAATGCAGCTCCTGTTGAACTTTGCAAGTGATGTTATTCCTGGAAAAATAATGCTAGCTCAAAGCTGGCATTATTTTTCCTGCCCGGGAACATTGGGCCATACACATTATCTGATGCTCCTTGGTGTTATCTTAAAAAAGCTGCAGCCTCCCTCTCCCCACTCAAGACCCCCTCTTCCCCTCATCCCCCTCTCCCCTCCAAAGATGTTACCTCCAGCCCTGACCCCCTATGACGAAGACCCCTCACTTCTCTGAAGACTTCTCCTGGGCCTACCGCAAGAAGCCCTTGGCGGTCTAGGGTAATGGAGCAGCAGCCATCCCCAGTCATTCCTGTTCCCTCTGGCACTGGGTTCAAAATGGTGTTGGTAGACTCCTAGTGGTAGTCCTGCAGAACTGTCACTAGGGTTCAAGCTGTCATATGAATGTGAAATGTTCTTATATGGCAGCTTGACCTACCTCTGAGGGGTCTTCTTTAGGGAGTAAAATTTTGGGGAACTTCTTTGGAGGAGGAGACGGTCCATAGGATGACTTCAGAGGGGGCTGGGAGATTGACTGGCAGTCTGCGAAGGACTGTTCTGTGGAGGGTACGGGGTCTTGAAAGGAATTTGTAAAGGTTCTGGCCTCTTTACGATAGTTCCTGGGAGCACTGAACCCTGTGTTAATGGCCCGATGCTCCTGGGGAACAGAATAAGACAGCCTGCAGGTTTGATCAGAAGTCACATTATTCAGTTACCGTGAGAGGAACTAATCTACAGTATTGATTTATTGCATGTTAGTGACTCCTGTGGTAAATTAAACTGTGATAGTTTACTACAGCTTAGTAACTAGCCACCTAAGTTAGAAACAAGACAAAGCCAAAGGCAGGGTGGCGGCATGGCATGTGCCCCTGCCCCCATGTCTGGATACCCACCATGCACTGTGCCAATGCTTGGCTTCAGCTGGGGCAAATGGAACGTAGCATATTTAAGCCACATGCCTTTCCCTCCAGGTTCCATACATACAGGAGGTAAGTGTGGATCAAGGAGGTTCCTGTGATGTCCTTGGCCTGATTTAAGTGAATCCAATCCAGCCTCTCAAAATAGCTTCTGCAGCGTGTACCTCAGTCCTTTGTACAAGCTCAGGGGCAAGGGGGGAGTCCATTTTCTAGTGAGTCGCCTCACACAAATTATGTGCATGCTTTCACTTTGAAAACTGCCATAGGTATCAAATAGAGGCAGCCACTTGCATCTGCTATTTCTGCTGATAGAACTTTGATTAAAAAGTCGATTTTTAAATGCCATCTATGAGTATATCTTCTCTCCCACCACCACCAGCACCCAAACACATCCCTTTGAATGCTTCCTGTCCATGCAACCGCCAGCTTGCACGTCATAGAACAGCATGCAGATTTGCAGCCCACCTGAGAGTGGGCCATTTTCAGATAGCTAATTCACACAGGCACAGCGCTTCTTACCTAAAAAAATTACCTTGAACATGGTCTCTCAAAATGGTTCTTAGTGGGGTTTCGGATTTCATCCTGTATCATCCCCCCGCCCTCACGTTCTTTCACTTTAGTGAGGCCGAGGAGTCAAAATATATAAATAGTGAGTTGCTGCAACAGCTACTACTACTACTATTAATCATTTATATAGCAGTACAAGGCGTATGCAGCGCTGTACAGATGGTTCGTGCTCGTCAGAACCCACAATCCATTCAAGTTAGAGCACTGGCTTGGGAACCCAGAGACCAGGGTTCAAGTCCCACTAGCACTCCTTGTGGCCTTGGGCAAGTCACTTAACTCTCCATTGCTCAAAAAAATCCAAGTTGTCAATGTCCCTGTTTAATGTACATTACCAAGTTTAAGTTAGAATGTAAACCGCTTTGATTGAAATGATAAAGCGGTATAAAAAAAACCTGTTAAATAAATAAATAAAGACAGACAGACAATACAACAGCCAAGAACTAAAGTACAAATATAGCAATGTAAGGAGACACAGGATCCAAAAGCAGCCTCAAAGAGGTGAGCCTTTAGCATGGATTTGAAAAGGGGCAGAGATGAAGCCTGACATATAGATTCAGAAAGCTTGTTCCAGGCATAAGGAGCAGGAAGGTTGCTGCTACAGTGTTGTATGGCAGGATATGAGATTTCCATAGTGGCCTCAGCTGGGACACGTAAGAGATAGAAGCTGGGAATCCTTTGTCTATGTCGTGTGCAGGTGAGAAAGGAGTGGGCAGGTTTTAATAATTTAGGAGCTGATTCACTCTCGGCTTTGTGTAGGGAAAAAGACCTTGATGAATCAGACTCTATACGGAAAGAAATTATGCTCCATTATTTTGCTTCTTTATTTCCAAAGATACCCATTGAAGCTTAATGAATACAGAATCATGTATAGTTCATATACACATTGTCGTGATATTATCTACCATTGGAAGCATTTCCCTTGTTAATAATTGCTATTTGTAGATTGCAGCAATGCCGCATGTCTTTAGGCGATGCAAACATTAGCCATTTGAGACTGTGAATACAAGTCAGTTCTATGAGCCTGTTTGGTCCAAGAGAAAATTGGTATTTTTGTAGGGAGGTGAGAGAAGGACACAGTGTAGCTTGGTACGCTCATGCATTATATGATCTTGATTGTTGAGTCAATAAAAAGCATAACCCCCCCAAAAAAAGTGGCAGTCCCATAACCTAAAAGATCATACAACAAGTTTATAAAATGCAATGCAACATACTAAAATGACCCAACATATTTCAGCTAGCGCCTGCTTTAGGGGTACATTGTTTACATTTCAAAATATATATAAACATCAAATACCAGAAATGCATGTTCTGTAGTACCTGGCAATTGTATGATTTGTGGCCAGACATCTATGGGAGAAAATACAAATCCCAGCCAAAAACAACAAAAATAAAAGACAAAAGCAGATGAGATTTGGTAAATCTAAAAACTAAACAATAAAAGCCAATCGCTTAAAAGAGATTGCCTACCCCACTGTCAAGAAGGGCTCCACACTTTCTCAGGAAGACCCTAAATCCAAAGGGTTCAAATCTATTGAAAAATAATGCAAATGTATTTGTGAGGACCTCACTAAAATAGAGATTCCAGCCCTTGCATATATTTATAATTGACTGATAAAGACGTATCCCCTCCCAGATATTTCTGCCTTTAAAGACATACATCATAAGAACATAAGATATGCCATACTGGGTCAGACAAAGGTCCATCAAGCCTAGTATCCTGTTTCCAACAGTGGTCAATCTAGGTCATACGTACCTAACAGTTTCCCCAAAAGACACAGGTTCCACAATGCTTGTACTGGGTCAAGCATTGATATCCTGGGTCCCTTCTTAATAATGGTTTATGGACCTTTCCTCCAGGAACTTGTCCAAACCTTTTTTAAACCCAGCTACACTAACAGCCTTTACTACATCCTCCGGTAACAAATTCCAGAGTTTGATTACACGTTGAGTGAAAAAATATTTTCTTTTCTTATTCTTAAATAGTTTACCCTGTAGCTTCATTGTATGTCCCCTAGTCTTTCTATATTCTGATAACGTAAACAATCGATCTATGTTTACCCGTTCCACTCCGTTCATTAATTTATAGACTTCTATCATATCTCCCCTCAGCCGTCTCTTTTCCAGGTTAAAGAGCCCTAACCTTTTTAGCCTTTCTTCATAGGAGTATCCTTCCATCCCCTTTACCATTTTGGTAGCTCTTCTCTGAACCTTTTCTAATAACGCTATATCCTTTTTAAGATACGGCGACCAGAACTGCACACAATATTCAAGGTGCGGTCTCACCATGGAACGGTATAGAGGCATTATAATATCTTTTGTTTTATTTTCCATTCCTTTCCTTATGATACCTAGCATTCTATTTGCTCTCTTGGCTGCCGCTGCACACTGGGCCGAGGGTTTTAACATGTTATCCACAATGACGCCTAAATCTTTTTCCTGGGTGGTGGTTCCTAATGTGGAACCTTGCATCGTGTAACCATAGTTTGGGTTGTTCTTCCCTAGGTGCATAACCTTGCACATGTCCACATTAAATTTCATCTGCCATTTTGATGCCCAGTCTTCCAATTTATCAAGATCCTCTTGCAATTTTCCACAATCCTCTTGGGTTTTAACAACTTTAAATAGTTTTGTGTCATCTGCAAATTTGATAACCTCACTTGTTATTCCACTTTCCAGGTCATTTATGAATATGTCAAAAAGCAGCAAACCCAGCACAGATCCCTGGGGTACACCACTATTCACCTTTCTCCATTGGGAAAATTGGCCATTTAGCCCTACCCTCTCCTTTCTATCTTTTAACCAGTTCCTGATCCACAGTAGTACACTGCCTCCTATCCCATGACTCTTTAGTTTTGCCAAAAGTCTCTGATGAGGGACCTTGTCAAAGGCTTTCTGAAAGTCTAGATACACTATATCAACCGACTCACCTTTGTCCATCTGTTTATTCACACTTTCAAAAAAAACATAACAGATTAGTAAGACAAGATCTTCCTTGTCTAAAGCCATGTTGGCTGTCTCCCATTAGGCCATGATTATCTACATGCTGAGTAATTTTATTCTTTATGATGGTTTCTACCATTTTTCCCGGTACTGACGTGAGGCTCACCAGTCTGTAGTTTCCCGGATCACCCCTGGAACCCTTTTTATAAATTGGTGTTACATTGGCGGTCCTCCAATCTTCAGGTATTAGAGATGATTTTAATGATAGTTCAGAGATTACTAATAGCAGGTCTGCAATCTCATATTTCAGTTCTTTCAACACCCTTGGATGTATACCATCTGGCCCAGGTGATTTGCTACTCTTCAGTTTATCTAATAGTTGTAATACATCTTCCCAATGTATCGATATTTCCTTCAATTCTTCCGCACCTTTAAATACCACTTCAGTCATGGGTAACATCCCTACATCTTCCTCAGTAAAGACCGAAGCAAAGAATTCATTCAATCTCTCCGCTATCGCCTTGTCACCTCTTAGTGCCCCTTTAACTCCTCTATCATCTAATGGACCAACTGACTCTCTCACAGGTTTTTTGCTACGAATGTACTTGAAAAAATTTTTATTTCGCGTTTTTGCTTCCGCAGCAAGCTTCTTCTCAAATTCTCCCTTTGACTGCTTTATCAATGCCTTGCATTTGGCCTGCCAGTGCTTGTGCTGTTTCCAGGTTTCGTCGTTTGGCTCTTTTTTCCATTTCCTGAAAGATGCTTTTTTGGCAACAACAGCTTCTCTGACCTCACCTTTAAACCATGCTGGCAGTTTTTTGGACTTCCTTCCACTTTTCTTGAAGCGTGGAATACAGCTGGTCTGGGCTTCCAAGATAGTATTTTTCAACAACACCCAAGCTTTATATTTTATTGCTTCATTGTCAACTGTTGTGAATGACTTAATTCAAAATAGTGGTATATAAGTGCAAATAATGACAATAAATAAATACCATGTAAGCTTACCCACCTCTCAGCTATAACAAGTAGGTCAATATTCAAAAGGACTCCTGCGGTTGGCAGCAAATGCTGACTGAATAGGTCTTTTCTGTTTGAATTTTGCCAACTACAGAATACCAAACTTTTGGCAGTAGAAATCACTATGAGGCAGATCCCATAAGATGTACTCTGGCCTGCAGACATGTCTGTATTGAAAACGGACCCTGTTTGAACCTAATTCTGCATCTGCGGGGTTTAGACGTGCCCATGGGTCCGGAATTGGGGAGGTAGATATACCCAGTGCTGCATGGGCAAAACGCTATTCAGCTGGCCCATGAACACATCAAGTGCACAGCGCATGCACAGGTGCAGGCACGGGCCATGCAATATAATGGAGAAACATGTCCCCTTTCAATATTATTCGACTCAGATAAATGTTTTGGATGTCCGACGCCCACCATATTTTGCACATTCCGGATCCTGCCCATCTCTGTGATGTATCTGCGGACGTCATGCCTCCTCGGTAAAAACGTGCATCTCCTAAACTGCTCTTCACGCTAACAGTAGTTTGCTGATACAAACTAGACATACATATCAAAAATAAATGACTTCTGCTGCAACCTAGACCATATACCAATCCTCTGCATGACCTGAAAACTGCTAGGTAACCCCAGTGCACCCTAGTGTGGTAGAAGAGAATGCAAACATGTCTGCCATGACATACCTTGCATCAAATGGTTCTTGGCATTATAAAAAGGCCCCAGCGATTCCTGCCTTGTTCATCTCTACAAACACGCTGTAAACTGCTAAGGATGGACCCTTACCAATTGCACAAAACCCAAAACTAGCATTGCAGTTCTCCTAAGGATGTATAATAATGCTGAGCAACAAACGTATGCCCTTTTCATGCCTATAGCCTATAAGTGCATTCATTCTACTGCTCTGCACTGCCTTTCCTCTCTTATCTCTCCCTACATCCTGCCTTGAACTCCACTCTTCTGGCAGATCGTTTCTATCTGTGCCCTTCTCTTGGCACAACATCAATCATTTTTCCCAGTGCCTGGCACAGCTGATGCATAGCTGTCCTATCACACTGGCACCTGGTGACACTGCGGTCACCCATAGGGTCCAGGTACCAGCCAGCCATTCATGGTCTCCCTGAATTGCAGAGCAGCACACCAGATCCTCCCGTGCTACCCCCACACCACACACACTCTCACTTTCAGTCACAAAAGACATCATTCTGCCAAACCGAACCTATAACTAACAGCTGCTATGCCATAATGGCATGATATCCCAGGACTACACATATGATCCCCTTTCTCACGCCAACATGATTTGTTTCCAGACTCACTCACATACTTTTCTTACATCAACAGTCCCAGTTTTCAGAACACAGGATTTGTGAGAGTTCCCTGGATTAGCTCTTTTAGCACGAACAGCACATTTCAGCATAGCCAGAAAAAACAGTATTGCTCTTCTTAATATTTCTGTAAGGGTGTTTATTAATGTTTCTTTACCTTATAAAGAACAGAAAGCAGAGGTGAGAGAATGTTGTAACTGCATCTTGTGTTTTGCTAGACTACAGTCACACCAGTTCAGCACATAGTTGTCATAACCATTCTTCAATATGGAACAACTTGAAGAGCACAGCAGAATATTTTCTAAGTCCTGGCCTTATTCCACGGTACAGCAGGAATAACCGGGACATCCGTGGGGATATCACAGAACGTACATGGTTCTCTCTGGAATATGCTATGGACGTCTCTGCGGCTGACCATACTCACATTCCACCCCTTCTGGGCACGTTCTGAGATCTCTGTGCTAGCGCCATGGACATGCATGACAGCAGTGTTTCAGAATATGGTCGGGGACGTTTTCGGATGACCCCCCATTGTGCAAGAATGCTGTTTGCACAGGGCCCTGTGCTTCAGGGGGCCCTGTGCCAACTCCATTCTGCACCTGGTGTTTGGTTTGCAAGGCCGGCCAGATTCAGAGGGAGCCGGGGAGGCCTGAAGCCCCGGCTTACCCCTGCACAGCACCGGCATGAAGAGCAGCATCCAGCAGTTCTGTTTTCCTGAAGCACACTGAGTGCCTGGAAACAGGAAATGCCTTGTAACCTCTGGCACATCACCGTGCTTCAGGAGAACTTAGCTGCTGGAGTGAAGGAGCATGCTGCTCTTCACTCTGGCGCTGTGCAGAGGTGAACTGTGGTTTTGGGCCTCACAGGCTCCGTCTGCACTCAAATTTCACCCTTCCATCCTCATTCCCCACTTACTCCCCCAATACCCAGCCAATCGTAGATTTTTCTTCCCTCTCACACAAAATATCTTCTCTGTTGTCCATCCTCACTCCCCCAGCCCCATCCTCTTCTAGTCCTCCCCCAACATTAGCTCCCTTCTAGTTCCAGCCTCACCCAGCATCCACTCTAGTCCCATTCTCCCATCGCCCCCCCCCCCCCATCAGCCCATTTCTAAGCCAGTCACACAGGCATGGGGCTCTTTGGGGGGAGCCAGGACTGGAAATGGGGGTGGGGGGGGGGTGGGGGCTAGGATAGGACTGTAAATAGCTGATTGGGGGCTAGGATTGGAAATCAGCTGATGGGGTGATGGGAGAATGGGACTAGAAGGAAGTGGATGCTGGGTGGGGCTGCAACTAGAAGGGAGCTAATGTTGGAGGACTAGAAGGGAATGCGGATGGGGCTGGGGGAAAGGGGGCAATGTTGGACTGAGGGAGGAGAAGGAGAAAGGGGGCAATGCTGGACTGAGGGGAGGAGAAGGAGGAAGGGGGCAATGCTGGATTGAGGGGAGGAGAAGGAGAAAGGGGGCAATGCTGGACTGAAGGGGGAGAAGCTTTACTGGGGAGAGAGGGAGAAGGGGAAAAGAGATGCTGAACATGGTGAAAGAAGCCATTGAGGAAGGTTGGCAAGGAGATAAGTGAGATGATATTGGAACTAAAGCTGGGGAGATGGCAAAAGGGGGCATAGGAGACTGGGTCATAACAGACAAGAAGGGATTGGAGAGAATGACTTACAGGGAAAATGCTGGGACTGATGAGGAAGTAAGAGGGTGGATGATGACTGGGAAGGGAGTGATTACGAAGGGTGGAAGTAGAGGAGAAGGGGGATGGGTAAAAGATTGAAGGGAATGAGATACAGGGGGAGGGGTAGTGAGATGGGGAGGGCTAGGGAGAGGGAAAGATGGACTGGGAAGGAGATGAGTGAAGGAGATGGAAAGTTGATAGGTTAAAAAAAGGGAGATGACTAGTGGATGGTGAGAAGGAAGGTGCAGTTTGATTGAATAGGCGGAAAAGAAAGAAATGAAAGGGAGATGTTAGGGAGGAATGGAAAAAAAACGGAAGTGAGGAGAAATGGCAAATGGGTGCACACCCTAGAAAAATTAGAGTAAAAAACAGGCAGAAGAAACCAGAAAAAAGAGACTGGGACCAACGTGACAGAAAAAATATAATATTCAGACAACAAAGGTGGAAAAATGTTTTATTTTGAATGAATTAGAAATGCATATCTCTGATGGCTTTGCATTTTGCTAGGTACACAAGGAATTGCATTTCTGTTTCTGTTTCTTCAGCGTCGCACTACATGCAGAGTCTGACTTCTTGGGGCTCTCAGTTAAACTTTTGTTTGCCTATTTCTGCTTCTACTTTGTGGCTCCTTGCTTTGTATTTGGTGAAGGGCTATCTGTGTTTTGCGTGTGTAACTGAGGTGTGATGTTCTGCTAGTGTTGCTTTCTATTCAATAATCTGTAGCAGTCCTGCTTGTTCAGCTGTCCCAATAGGAGGTGTATTGCTGTCCTAGGGCCCAATGTAGTCAGGGCTGGCCCGTCCATTGAGCAAGAATGTCTTTTGCACAGGGCCCCGCGTTTCAGGGGGCCCCGCGCAAAGAACATTCTGCTTGCAAAGTAAATTTTAAAATAAAAAAAAAGCTGTCTGCTGCCGATGCCGCTGCCGCCGCAGCGGCAACAGCAGAATCGCATATCCCGCGGGGGCCCCCCCCCCCCCAGCAGAGCCTGCTCTCCCTGCATCAGCTCTGTCGGCTTTCAGAGCTTGAAGGGAGACTAGTTTCCCTTCCGTGGCTCTGTTAAGCCCGCAGGGGCTGTTGGGACTTTCCCATCAGCCCCCACGGGCTTAACAGAGCCGCGCGGGAGAAACTCTCCTTTCGCGCTCTGAAAGCTGACGGAGCTGATGCAGGGAGAGCAGGCTCTGTCGGGGGGGGCCCCGCGGAATATGCGATTCTGCCGTTGCCGCCGCAGTGGCAGCAGCAGCGGCAGCAGACAGCTTTTTTTTTTTTAATTTTAAAATTTCCCTGGGCTGTTGGGGTGGGAGTTAGGACTGGAAATGGGCTAATGGGGAGCTAAGTCTGGAAATGGGCTGATGGGGTTAGGACTGGGAGTGGGCTGATGGGAGGTTAGGACTGGAAATGGGCTGATGGGATTAGGACTGAGAGTGGGCTGATGAGGACTTAGGACTGGTAATAGGCTATGGGGGGCTAGGACTGGTAATGGGTTGGGGGGGTTTCCTAGGACTGGAAATGGACTGAGGGGAAAGGGGGGGCTAGAACTGCAAATAGCTGATGGGGAGGGGGGCTTGGAATGGAAATGGGTTGTGAGGGGAGGGAGCTAGGACAGGAAATGGGCTGATGAAGGGGGCTAGGATAGGACTGGGAATTGGGTGTTGGGGGGAGCTAAGATTGGAAATGGGTTGTGGTGGGGGCTTGGATTGAAATAGACTTATGGAGGGGCTAGAACTGGAAGTAGGCTCATGGGGGGCTTGGATTGGAAATGGGCTGAGTGGAGGGGAGCTAGGATTTGACATGGGCTTATGGGGCTAGGAAAGGACTAGAAATGGGCTGATGGCAGGCTGGTATTGGAAATGAGCTGATGGAGGGACTTGGATAGGACTGGAAATGGATGGGGGAGCTAGGACTGGAAATGGGCTGATGGGGGGGCTAGGACTGGAAATGGGCTGATGCAGGAACTAGAAGGGAGTGGATACTGGGTGGGGCTGGAACTAGAAGGGAGCTGATGTTGGGGGAGATTAGAATGGGATGGAGCTGGGAGAGTGAAATGGAGAGGGAAAAATATTTTGTGTGGGACGGAAGAAAAATCTACAATTGGCTGGGTATTGGGAGAGTAAGTGGGGATTGAGGATGGAGGGGTAAAATTTGAGTGGATGAAATAGGAATGAGGAAAGAGCAAAAGGAGAAAGATTAGTATGTTAAAGCAGATGTAGAGAGAGAAGGGAAAAAAATTAGAAGAGAGAAGAAAGGACACATGGACAGCAGACGATGGAGAGTTAGCAGAAGACACAAAGAAACCAGAAGAAAGTGGTTGGAGCAATTGCAACTGAAAAAAAATGCACCTAAGGTAGAAAGATATCTCTTTATTTTGAATTTATTAACTGGAATATGTCAGCTCTGGGAAATGTGCATCATTAACGTCTGCACTTTGTTTAGTACAAGAGGAAATTAATTTATAGTTTTATTTCTACAGTGTTGTTGTACATTCCAAGTTTGGCTTTTGGGGTTCCCAGTTTAATTGTCTTCCTGTTTCTAAATTGTGATTCCTTGTTTGGTGATGGTCTGTGTTCTGCATGTGTAACTGAGCTGAGGTATTCTGTTTATGTAATTCCTATTTGACATTGCCACTTGTTCCCTTTCCCCAGTAGGTCATGTATTGTTATTCTCTGAAATGTATTGGTTCAATATTTGCAGTGTTGCCTTTTGATAGGTAGGGTATGGTGCTTTGTGAGTCCTGGTAGTGCTGTTAGGATATGGCGGGTTTGCTATGGGTTCTAAATGGGCAGTGTTTGTAGTAGTTCCTAATGTGCCTGGCGGTTGGCACTGGATTATAGTAATGTAAAAATCTTTTAGTCTTTCTTTATCCATATACTCATTAAGAGGCATGCTTACTAAAAGTTAGTATATGGTAACGTTATGCAAATATTTATGCAAATGAGGTCCCTTATGCAAATGAGTCCCCGCACCGAGTCTCTGCACATGGCCCCGCACCCCCCTTGGGCCGCCCCTGAATGTAGTGATTTCTTTTCATAGGTAGGGTTGGTGCTGTGAGAGTCCTGGCAATGCAGGTTGGCTATAGGCTCTGAATGATCAGGGTTTTATAGTACTTCATAATGTACCTGGAAGTTGACATTGGAGGGAAGTTGTGTAGAAGTCTTGTAGCCTTTCTGTAACCTCACTGGATATGTAAATTGTGTTCAAGCACTTATTGTTGGAATAAAAGAGAAGCTCATAAAGGGCTCCATTGGAATCCACTCGGGTGGGGTGGGGGGAGGGGGCAGCACAGTAAAGATTTGCACAGGGCAGTAAAAAAGGTAGCACCAGTCCTGATAGAAATAATGGGGTTACTTACCTGCAACAGGGGGTCTCCATGGACAGCAGGATGTCAGCCGCACCTGGTGACATCATTTGACAGCGCCATGGAAACAGAAGTGCTCTCCTATAGCTCAGAAAGGCAAAACCTTTCTGAGCATGTGCCAAGGTGCCCCTAACCCCTGTCCACAGAGAACCCTTGTTACAGGTGAGTAACCCCATTTTCTCTATGGACAAACAGGATGCATCAGCCACACCTGGTGACTCCCTAGCCTCATGGCCCGCTTTAACTGTGGTGAGACAAAAACAACAGGTTAGATAGAGAGTTGATACAGTGTGCTGAATCAAGCGGTTTATTAACAATACCAGAGGTACTGCGAATGAGTTAAAAACAACATAGCAACAGCAGACTTACAATGGTTCAGCGAGTGTGGAACAGAAATAGAACAAATGGAGCAGAATTCATAATGTACACAACGTAACATGTTTAACATAGCATCACTGTCGGGCACGGGACCCAGCATCAATCAACAGGGATCTACCCACAAGTAAGGTCAATAAGCATTTGAAAAATAGGAGCATAGGGCTGACATAGCCCTTGTACAAGCAAGGCATTGGTAATTAACTTTGAATGTTAGCTGCTGGGAGAGTCCTTGGAAATCAGTTCAGAGTCACTGAGATGCAATGGTTCAATTCAAGTCTGGCCCTGGGGGGCCCTGCCTTCACTCCAGGATCTGGGGTGGTCCTGCCAAGTGGCCATGTTGAGGATGATTTAGCCGAAGAAGCTATTGGACAGCTTGAGCAGGTCTAGGCAATAGTGCTGCTGGAAGATGAGGATGGAGGACCAGGTAGCAGTCCTGAATATCTGTTGAACTGGGACAGTTCCTAGGTTCACCAGGGTGGATGCAATGGCCAGGAATTGGTGGACCCTGACGTGGCCCAGGGGTTCAGCCAGTCTGCTACTGAAGACATGTCAGCCCTTCTTGGACAGATGGGTGCCATCTCTGATCTTCAGCCCTTGGAACATCATCCCATGGTCCAGGAAACCAAAACGCTCTCGATAACACCATCCACACAGTCATGCATTTATCTCCAGGATGCAAGCTTCTCTGTCTTCGCCTTTACCCTCAACAGGGAGGATTGAAGAGAACACCACCTGTGCACCTATTTGCCTTACTCTCTGTCCCAGAGCCATGAAGTCACTTTTGATACACTCAGAGGGATAAATGGTAGTATCATTAGTGCCGATATGGATAAGCACCATCAGGTGATAGTAGGCTTAATGAGTCTCGCCAAACTCTCCGCAACAGAGCCCTTTCACTTGCCACTCCCGCTATCTGGAGCTCTCTTCCAGAAAAAATACAGACTACCGCAGACTTAAAGGACTTTCAGAAACAGCTCAAGACCCTCCTCTTCATCAAACACTTCAAAGAACATCCCTAACACCTTAGTCAATCACTGATCCTATGTCCACACCTCACGAACAAATGAATACTAATCCCATTGTACATAAGTTGTGCTTTAGCACCCCCTGCATGACCCCCCCTCCCCTCTGTTTGTTAATGAAAGTTATTCTGTAATTGTTTGAGTTATATTGGTTTCCAATGCAAGGTCTCTGTAATAGTTGAAGTTACAATGTAAACCTTGATTATACCGCCTTGATTAAATGATAAGGCGGTATGGAAAAATTGTTAAATAAATAAATAAATGAACATCTTGGATTTTGGCAACTGGTAGACAACACACCTCTCTGGACATCAATTCTAGTCAGCAAATGGATGCCTCAGTACCCCTCAGAAGAGAGTCACCAACCACCACTACCCTTCGTTTCCTTGTGGTCACTGATTCTGCAACTTTGGGGTGCTCACGCTCTGGTTCTTCTCTTTCCTGGGATGCTTTCACCTCCTCCACCTCTAGGGTTGCATAATGGTTCTTCAATTCAATGGCTGGAGGAGTTGAATTGGTGATTCTGCAGGCCCTGGTGACTTGTGTCCAGCTTTTATCATTCTGCAGGCTCCCATATTCACCTCTTTTGGGAAGCTTGGATGTTTCAAGAAGCATCTCATCAATGTACTTCTCACTGTCTTGAATGCTCCTCAGCCTTGCCACCTCTTCTCTCAGATCCTTCACTTCTTTTCTGAGAGCTTCAGCATACAGGCATCCGGCACATGAAACCTGTCTTTCAACTGGCATAGAGATCTCTATCTGGACAGAGGTAGAGGCTATAATGGGGGCAACGACTCTGGCAATTCGATCCTTCACTGCCGTGTGCCAGTTGGTGGAGTTTTGGTACCTGTTGAAATAAAAGAAAGAGACCTACCAAAGTACCTGCCTGTTCTCAGCTGTCCTTTCAGGGAAAAAGCAGTTAACCTCTTAAATGTGTTCTAACAGTGCTGTTCGGAGTCCCTGTATGTAGCTAATTGGGGAGTTGCCCTATAAAGCAAGACTGCTCACATGTGGTGGGTGGGAGCCGGGGTGGATAGGGAGGAAACTAACACCTGATGAGGTCAGTGGCTTCAAAGAGCTTGCTGTGAGTTGAACAAAAAACAATGAACTCTGACAGAGCTTTTTGCCCAACAGCACAAAAATTCCCCTTTTCCAGTATAGAAAACAAACAAAAATAATTGACTTTTACAGTTGATAATCAAAACCCCTTTAAGAGCTTTCAGGCAGAGAGATTGTAGTTAAAAGCCACACAGAATTACCTTGCTTGCAACCGAGTTCCTGCTTGGAAGGTGGACGATCAATGATGGTTCCAGAGTGTACAATCCTGTTACGAATATTAGAACCTCTGGAATATATCATCATCAAGACTTACTAAAACATGAATGAAGGTGCAAAACAGGCCAGTATTTGCACGAGGTGAGTAACTCCCGAAATATTATACATAAAGGGTAAAACTCTAATATGTTTTTCTCTGAAGGATCACTGGATAACATGCTATGACTCCAATCTATCCATTCTCTATGAGAGTAATGTGCCTGTTTATAAGCACGAGAAATGATTCTGTGGGGTTAACCTCTAGCGAGAAGACAAAACCACAGTTCGCTGGCATGATTCTGAAATTCAGGCTAAAGTAGAGCAAATATGCCTAAGGTGTAAAAATTGGCCAAACTGGAGGCCACATTTCAGAGAGCCAGGATGATAACTGTGGTACCGTAATAAGGTGTTGCTTTGCACCAATTTTTTAAATAAAGTGGTCTGCAAGCCCTCCAGAGTAAGGTATACCCGAACATCAACTAAGCTTGAAGAATGGTCTAGAATTTGGCAGCTGGGATTTAATGTTAAAAAATGTAAGGTCATGCATTTGGGCTGCAGCAATCCAAGGGAGCAATATAGTATAGGGGGTAAAATACTTTTGTCCACTAAAGAAGAGCGGGACCTAGGCATGGTTGTGTCTGATGATCTTAAAGTAGCTAAACAGGTAGGAAAGGCGATGGCAAAAGCTAAAAGGATGCTTGGGTGCCTACGGAGAGGAATGGCTAGCAGAAAAAAGGAGGTGATAATGCCTCTGTATAAGTCTTTGGTGCGACCTCAATTGGAGTATAGTGTGCAATTCTGGAGACCGCACCTTCAAAATGATGTGAACAGGATGGAGTTGGTGCAGAGGGTGGCTACTAAAATGATTAGTGGTCTTCATTATAAAGCATATGAGGACAGACTGAAGGATCTTAATATGTACACCTTAGAGGAAAGGCGGGATAGAGGTGATATGATTGAAATGTTTAAATACCTCCGTGGCATAAATGTTCAAGGAGAGAGCCTCTTTCAATTGAAAGCAAGTTCTGCTACGAGGGGACATGGGATGAGGGTGAAGGGAGATAGATTCAGGAGTGATATGCGGAAATATTTCTTTAGGGAAAGAGTAGTGGATCCGTGGAATAGTCTCCCAGTGGAGGTGGTAGAGATGAGGACAGTAACTGAATTCAAAAAAGCATGGGACAAACACAGAGGATCTCTAAAGGTAAAAAGGGGACTGTTGTAGTTGTTAATATGGAAGGACAGACTAGATAGGCCATGTGGTCTTTTTCTGTCATCATATTTCTATGTAACTTGATGGAATGGGTTTCAACATGAGCAGTAAACTGAATGTTGGTTTTGATGGAATTCAGCCATTGTAAAAACTGCTGCAAAGTCAACAGAGGGCCCATGCACTAAAAGAATATGTCATCCAAAAACCGTCTTCAAAAAGGGATATGTTGAAAACATTCAGAAGTATAGACATATGTTTCTTCAAACATGGCCATATAAATGGTGGCAATTGAGAGGGCCACTGTTGTCCCCATTGCTATCCCAAAAGTTTGCAAGTAAAATTGACCATTGTACAAAAAATAATTGTGAGCACTAAATTCAGCAGATCCAACAAAAAAGACCAGGGCATGTGAGCTGGTAAACATACGAATATTCCGCTAAATAGTGGCGTATGCCGATATGTCTGTACAGGTTGCTGATTGGCTAAGGAATTGAGAGGTATCTCTAATATAAGATCTAACTTGGGCAACTGCTAGTTGCAAAAAATGATCGCAGAATTTGGAAAGTGGTTCTAAGATAGATGCCCGACAAGACACTATGGAGTGGCCAGGGGGCTGTGCAAGCAACTTGTGTATCTTAGGGACAGTGTAGATCACCAGGATCTTTGGTGTAAGTTTACATGAAAACACCATTTCCTTGCCTGTAATCCACACCATCTGAAAGGCATGTAAAACCTCTTCCTTAATTTGACTCTGAAGATTAGAAGTGGGGTCCTCAGGTAAAACCTTGTAATAGCGGTTATCAGAAAGCTGCTGCATTAGTTCATTGTGGTAGAGCTGTCATGATTGAACTTGAGGGAGGTGTGGCCTAGTGGTTGGGGCAAGTTACCTCAAACTAGAAGGTCAGGGGTTCAAATCCCACTAGAAGACAGCCACCTTGGGCCTGAAGGACTGGGGTTTCTAGTCCCACAGGTGCTCCTTGTGGTCTTGGGCAAGCCACCTAACTCTCCATTGCCCATGTTCCCTGTAAAATAGTTATCTCCAAGTTATAATGCCCTGTTCAATGTAAACCACCTTGATATCATGAAAAGCCATATTTAAGAAATGTTAAATAAATAAAAAATAACTACCACAGCACCTCCTTTATCAACATTTCAAATAACCAAATTCTCTGCCGATGCTGAGATAATGCCTCAGATTCACTTCTAGACCTATTAAAATAAGTGCATGTTCTAGCGAATCTAAATCTGATAAAACTAACTTTTAAAATGTAATAAGAGTGGGATCTAATTCACCAAGAGGCATCCAATTTGAAGGATTCTGTATAATGGATCCATCATTAACAAAAGGCTTATCCGCAAAGAAGAGGATAATACGAAGTTTACAACAAAATTTATAAAGTGCTACCCTCATTTTGAAAGGATTGTATTTGATAGTCGGAATAAACAATAATCCAAGATTTAATACTTGCTCTTGGTCAGGGGTCAGAACTTGTCTTGAAAGATTGATGACTGCTGTTGTTTTGTTTTGGACCTCGTAGTGGGGTCTCCCCAGCATTGGTGCCTTCCCAAAAATCCTGGTTCCTGTCATGTTGATTACGAGAATGTCTCTGATGCCCTCTGTCATAGTAATCATCACTATTGGCAGTGTCATCTGTAGAATGATCAAACGTAACCTGTTTGCTAATTTCTCATTCGTATACATCCAACAATATATCTGATTGTTGGCATAGTCAGACTGATCATGTTTGAATTTTTTAATTTTCAAATTTCATATATGTTCCCAGAAATTAGATAATTGCTTAGACATTTCTTCAAGTTGTGTTTCAAAGGTCTGTTTGTCCAAAGATGCTTTAATCTTATCTTGTAACTTGGTGATCTGTTTCTGAATAACTTCTTCCTCAGTCGTGGTGTGCTCTACAAGCAACGCTATTATATCAAATCTGCACTTGTTGAGGATGGCATTCCATTTGGCCAAAAAAGATGGATCATCTAAAGACATCTTAGGGGCATGGGGCATGCGTAAGCTCCGAGGAATAATATTTGATTTCAAATATTGAGTCATGATTGATCCATAAAGCTGTGCCTGATCAGTCATTTATTTAGGCCTTTGAGTTCCATCACAGTCGAAGGAGTATAATCAATCCCAGCCTCAACATCATCAGACAAAGACGATCTCTGTCTAAATTTGTTTAATTGTTCATCCATGAATGCAAAATTTTCAGATGCCATTCTCAAAATACAGGTGCAACAGTGGTAACTTAAAAGTGAAACCCAAACGCTTGGTGATCAAAATAGTACAATTCCAAGCACAAAAGACCTCCAACCAGAAAAATGCAGGTATGAAAAAATGCTTTGTTTCTCAAAAAATGTCGGAGCCACCATCAAGGGGAGGGAAAGAAATATCCACTCTCACAAAGCGGTATTTCCTTTTAATAATTTTTATTAAACTAAAACTGTGACTTATAAAGAAGAGCTCATTTATTTAGACAGTTTTGTATACTGCCTTATCCTTCAATCAAAGCAGTCACAACACAATTGGGGGATACATTTAACGTGGGGATATGAGACACATACACTAATACTTACAGGGAACATGGACAATGGAGGGTTAAGTGGCTTGCCCAAGCCCACAAGGAGCATCTGTGGGACTAGAAACCCCAGTCCTTCCGGCCCAAGGTTGCTGTTCTCTAGTGGGATTTGAACCCCCGACCTTCCAGCCTGAAGTACCTTGCCCCAACCACTAGGCTACTCCTCCCTTGAATTCTCTATTTGAATCCACTGCCTTCCATTGTATGGAAATAGGTCCATGAATATTCATTAAGGACATCATGAAAACCTGACTGGTCTGCAGCCCTCCAGGACCGGAATTGCCCACCCCTGACCTATCCAGTCTGCCCTTCCATACCAATGACTATAATCCCTTTTTTTTCCCTTTAGAGACCTTCTGTTTTTCCCATGCTTTCTTGAATACTGTCCTGTTCTTTAGTACCTCCACTGGGAGACTGTTCCATGCATTTACCACCCTTTCTATAAAGAAATATTTCCGCATATTACTCCTGAGTCTATCCCTTTTCATCTTCATCCTATGCCCCCTCATTGCAGAGCTTTCATTTGAAAGAGGCTCTCCTCCTGTGCATTTCTGCCACAGAAGTCTCTATCATATCTCCCACTCCCGCCTTTCCTACAAAGTATTCATAGTGAGATCTTTAAGTCTGTCCCCATATGCCTTATGACGAAGTCTACTGACCATTTTGGTAGTCACCCTTGAACAAACTCTGGGGCTGGCCCTGAATCTACACGTGGCAAAAATGAGTGGCATCAGCTTGGTAGTTTTCACGAGGAAGTGCTGGCATTTCCACGTGTATTCAGACACGTGTTTCATTCTACAAATCTACATATATAAGCACTGCCAATTAAGTACAGAGACATCGATCTTTGTATATTTTCATTTTGGAGAAGGCAATAAACAACAGGAGATTAAGGAGAATTACGCCCTTAATCCCTTACATAAAACACCGCCTAAACAGGCGCTTGTTAAAAATATATGCATGCCTCTGAGTTGGTGTGCAACCTGACAGGGAATCATTCCCATGTACACGTGTTCCCTTTCTGAAATGGGGAATGCATATGTAGATTTTTATTTATTATTTGTTTATTTAGCAGGTATTCTATACCACCTTATCCAAACCACATCCCCTTGAAATCTCTGTGTGATATGGATCTCCAGGGGTAAATAGCAGCCTTCCAAAATCACCATTCACACCACGTATGCGATCTATATGTATAAAGGCCGGTAATTCTACATGGAAAAGACACCGGTAAGGCTTAAATATAAAATAAAATAGCTGTAATTAGATAAAAGGATGCTTTGCTGTAAACTCTGTTAAGAACATTATCTTGTGCTCTATTGTGCTATGCTATTTTTTTCCTATTACTTCAAATATTTCTTTCAGATACACAAAGGATGATTAGATGTTAGACTGATTGACAGTGCAATAAACTTTCCCAATCCAACTTTTTTATCTTGTCTAAAGCAACGACAGTAGAAGGGATTACAGCAAAAATGAAATATGTGCTTCTTGACATAGCCATCCATTTTTAAGGCACTCTTGTTAGGCTCCCTGCAATAATGCCTGTTATAGAGGGTCTGCCCATCTGTCTGTCCGTACGCATCGACTTTTAGTTTCAGAAGCACAGACAGTAAAGGGGAAGAAGAGGATTGTGTGATGGTGAGAAAGAAAATCAGAGCTGTGGGGCCCCCCATCCATGTTAGTACTGAAAGAGGAGGTGTCCCACGGTAGCCCAAGCATCATGCTACCAGCTGGAACCCAAACCCTGCTGGTACATCGAGAAGGCCGATCAACCCAAAAGTCCCTTCACTTAAGCATCGCGTAATGCTGAAGAAATAATGCAAATCTTTATAAAAAAAAAGAAGAGCCCTCATACCGATGCAGCTCGTAACTGACTCATTTTGACAGTGCCACGGTGGTTGCTGTTTTTTAATCATTGATTCCATCACATTTTGCTTATCTAACTTGCATATACAGGGTGGCCCAAAAAAAAATGAGAACATCTCGTAAATGAAAAGCTTAAATAGTTTACTTATTTACCTTTTCTAGCTATACAACGTCTTTATTTCAACAATTTCCGGTCACCATCTTTTTTTTTAAATTTCTCAATCGTTTACATCTGTCTTTTTGAATTTTTAAATAACTTATATGCTACGAGATGTTCTCACTTTTTTTGGGCCACCCTGTAGTAGGTGTTCATTGTATTTTTTGAATCATTTTCCCCCAAAAAACTTTCAAACCAAAGTTTGGTATAAAGCTATTTGTCATGACTCAGTACAAGTTTCTGTTTGTTTCAGGAAAATCTAGCATAACTGCTCTGTATCCTGTGTGTAGTTAACCCCAGCAGCTCTCAGGGGCACTGACTCACAATGGGTTAAGTTTGTGCATTCCGTGACAGTAATGAATCTCAGTCCTAAAGCAGGCTATGTGGCATTTAAGCTCAATCTCTCAGATTGTAATAGTACTTGGATCATGCCAAACAGAGCTTCATTCTAGAGTTCAAGGGTATGCGTGGAAATGGCTTTTATTCAGAACTGAAGTGCCCAGCATGACGGGAAATATTTCTGTATCTTTCTGCCACGTTTTCTTGGTCTCTGACTACAGTTCTTAATACACGAGGATCTTATCTTTCTCCACGTGGTGTACAGAATAATCACTTGGCTGTTTTTGTATTTTTCTCCTTTATGGCGATAGCCTCAATGTAGAAACCTGCAGGAGTGCCCCGTGCTAAAGCTGTACCGCAGGGTTTCCTGTCTGAAGTTTAATGCAGACGCTTTGCTCAATGATGCTGGAAGCAAACTGCTGGGTGCAAAACGTCTGTGGTAAACAAGGAGAGCAAGTCAGGCACGTGTACACAGGGGTCTGCATAATATCCTGCACACAATACACCCCCCGTTGGTACTTCTGCACATACGCTGTAATGTTATTTGCTGCACGCTGCAAAATGATTCTGCATAGACGTTCTGCTCAGAATAATATCGGTGTTCATAAATACTATTCTGAGCAGAGCTTCTGTGTAAAATAATATTGCTGAATGCGTCAGAAAGGTGCCGGCCTACAGTATGTACATAACATTGTTCCAGCACACCTCCCCTGACATTTTCTTTCAGCACTCTCTTCGACAAAGCCAGAAAAAAAGTTGCAGATGCTGTATGCTCAAGAAACAAGCATACAATCCTCACTAGCACTGACCACAAACCAGTGATCTAACCTTAATGTCTTCTCAAACCACATATTAAAATATCAGCATCATGCTCAGTCTTCTAGTCTTCTGTGCTTTTCTCTGCATCCACGCTGCATAGTTAATTGATTCATTACCGGCATTTAAATGGATGTAAATGCACTGTATGTTGCTGTTAGCAAGGCTATTTGTACATTAATTATATGCTTTCGTTAGACCCTTTCTTGCTTTCTGCGCAAACACTGTGCTATCGCCTCCCTAACAGAAGTGACCTTGATGCATTGCAGTAGTTGTCTGGTTTTCTTGCATCAAGCTTCCTTCAGTTGGAATATTCCAGGTGATCACAACGTCTTCATTCTCCACAGTTCTCTTATGATCCCAGTGCTTTACCAGTACAGTAATGTTGTAGTGCAAGGTTCCCAACATTTTTAGTTGTATGAACTTCCTATTAACTTCCAAAATGGTAAGGAAAACCTAGTTCTTCCCCCCCCCCCCCACCCCCCGCTCTTCCTGGACCTCTTCCCTCTGCGCTATACGTATTCCCATTATTTCCCTTCCCTTTCCTGTCTCCGCCAGTATCTCTTTCTCTCTGTACCAACCAGTCCCAACAGTTTGTCTCTTTCACTCTCCCTCCCCCCAACCAGTCGCCTCCATTCTCTCTCTCCCTAGCCATTCCCTATCAATCTCTCTTTTCCCCACAGCCACAACCCCCCCCCCCCCACATGCTTTTCTCTTTTTTCTTCTTTCTGTGTCCTGTGGACTTCCTGCAATGGTTTCATGGACCCCTAGAGATCCACAGACCACAGATTAGGAACTACACCGGTAGTGTTTAGAAAGTTTCCAATGGATGAGATGTGCCGTCTTATTGTATAGAATGTTTCTTCAGAATTTTACAGTCAGCTATGAGAGGAGTAACCATTTCCAGTTTTTCTTTACAATGTCTATATTTATCTATTTTAACAATTTTTTCTATATTTGCTGTGAACCATCTTGTCTGTAAACCACTGTCCTGGGCTGCAACCATCAATCTCTTATCCTTAGGCTTCAGTTTACCTCTCCTTAACCCAGGACTTGACAAATGGCAGGTGCAAGGTTGCCATGGCAACTAAAAATTTACCTCTGGGGCCTGGGAACCTTTGGAGCCTGACAGCCACTGCAGACCACCCTTCAGCTTTTCCTCTTTAAGACTGTTTACTTGCCTTCAAACACCCCCCCCCCCTCATGTTCCCTCACTACTCCAGTCCTCCAACAGCCCCAAAGCACTCTGAGGCTTGAAATCTCCTACCCTAGCTCATCCTATCACTATGAGACACCGAGGGAGTATGAATCCTGTAGAACAGCATAGCGAGTCAGACCGGAAACTGCGGTCCATTGCAGCTTTACCCCTTGGGATGCTGGCGGGGAAAGGAGGCACGGCTCAAAACTACAACTCCCAGAGGCACCCCATGTGGACGGGCTCCTTCTGGAGAGGGAGTTTTTAAGTGAGGTGAAGCGAGGAGGCTGCGGGTGTGCAGTTACTACTGCCGCTGCTGCCAGAAATACTATCACTGGAGTCAGGGGCGGCCCAAGGGGGGTGCGGGGCCATGTGCGGAGACTCGGTGCGGGGCCTCATTTGCATAAGGGGCCTCATTTGCATAAATATTTGCATAATGTTACCATATACTAACTTTTAGTAAACATGCCTCTTAATGAGTGTATGGATAAAGAAAGACTAAAAGATTTCTACATTACTATAATCCAGTGCTAACCACCAGACACATTAGGAACTACTACAAACACTGCCCATTTAGAACCCATAGCAAACCCGCCGTATCCTAACAGCACTACCAGGACTCACAAAGCACCATACCCTACCTATCAAAAGGAAACATGCAAATATTAAACCAATACATTTCAGAGAACAACAATACATGACCTACTGGGGAAAGAGAACAAGTGGCAATGTCAAATAGGAATTACATAAACAGAATACCTCAGCTCAGTTACACATGCAGAACATAGACCATCACCAAACAAAGAATCACAATTTAGAAACAGGAAGACAATAATTAAACTGGGAATCCCAAAAGCCAAACTTGGAATGTACAACACTGTAAAAATAAAACTATACATTAATTTGCTCTTGTACTAAACAAAGCGCAGACGTTAATGATGCACATTTACCAGAGCTGACATATTCCAATTAATAAATTCAAAATAAAGAGATATTTTTCTACCTTTTGTGCATTTTTTTCAGCTGCAATTGCTCCAGCCACTTTCTTCTGGTTTCTTCGTGTCTTCTGCTAACTCTCCATCGTCTGCTGTCCATTTGTCCTTTCTTCTCTCTTCTAGTTTTTTTCCATTCTCTCTCTACATCTGCTTTAACATACTAATCTTTCTCCTTTTGCTCTTTCCTCATTCCTATTTCATCCACTCAAATTTTACCCCTCCATCCTCAATCCCCACTTACTCTCCCAATACCCGGCCAATTGTAGATTTTTTATCCCTCCCACACAAAATATTTTTCCCCTCTCCATTTTACTCTCCCAGCCCCATCCCATTCTAATCCTCCCCGAACATCGCCTCCCTTCTATTCCAGCCTCACCCAGCATCCATTCCCTTCTAGTCCCTGCATCAGCCCATTTCCAGTCCTAGCCCCCCATCAGCCCATTTCCAGTCCTAGCAACCCCCCAACCCAATACCAGTCCTAGCCCCCCCATCAACCCACTTCCAGTCCTAACCCCCCATCACCACATTTTCAGTTTAAGCCCCCCTATAACCCATTACCAGTCCGAACCCCCCATCAGCCCACTTCCAGTCCTAACCCCCATCAACCCATTTCCAGTCAGCCCCCCATAGCCCATTGCCAGTCCTAACCCCCCCATCAGCCCACAGCCCATTACCAGTCCTAACCCCATCAGCCCACCTCAAGTCCTAACCCCTCCCCATCAGCCCATTTCCTGTCCTAGCCCCTCCCCATAGCCCATTATCAGTCCTAACCCCCCCATAGCCCATTACCAGACAGCCCCCATCAGCCAACAGCCCATTACCAATCTTAACCCCCCCCATAGCCCATTACCAGTTCTAACCCCCCCCAACAACCCACAGCCCATTACCAGTCCTAACCCCATCAGCCCACCTCAAGTCCTAACCCCTCCCCATCAGCCCATTTCCTCTCCTAGTCCCCATAGCCCATTATCAGTCCTAACCCCCCATAGCCCATTACCAGTCCTAAACCCCCCATCAGCCCACAGCCCATTACCAGTCCTAACCCCATCAGCCCACCTCCAGTCTTAATCCCCCCAGCCCATTTCCAGTCCTAGCAACCACCCCAACCCATTATCAGTCCTAGCCCCCCATAGCCCACTCCCAGTCCTAATCCCACCAGCCAATTTCCAGTCCTAATCCTCCATCACCCAATTTTCAGTTTAAGCCCCCCCCTACCCCCTTACCAGTCTTAACCTCCCCATCAGCCCACTCCCAGTCCTAATCCCACCAGCCCATTTCCAGTCCTAATCCCCCATCACCCAATTTTTAGTTTAAGCCCCCACATAGCCCATTACCAGTTCTAACCCCCCATCAACCCACTTCCAGTCCTAATCCCATCAGCCCATATACAGACTTAGCTCCCCCATAGCCCATCACCACTCCTAACCCCCCCCCAGCCGCCCCATAGCCCATCACCACTCCTAACCCCCCCCCAGCCCATCACCACTCCTAACCCCCCCCCAGCCCAGCCCAGCCCAGCCCAGCCTAGCCTAGGGAAAATTAAAAAAAAAAAAGCTGTCTGCTGCCGCTGCCGGGGCCGCCGCGGCAGAATCGAGTGTGTCGCGGGGCCCCCCCTGCCCAGCAGAGCCTGCCCTCCCCTGCCCAGCAGAGCCTGCCCTCCCCTGTATCACCTCTCTCTTTACAGCTGCAGTCACACGTGCCGGCTTTCAGAGAGCAAAGGAACTAGTTTCCCTTTCGCGGTTCTGTTAAGCCCGCGGGGGCTGATGGGAACTTCCCATCAGCCCCCGCGGGCTTAACAGAGCAGCGAGGGAGAAACTCTCCCCTCGCGCTCTGAAAGCCGGCGCGTGTGACTGCAGCTGTAAAGAGAGAGGTGATACAGGGGAGGGCAGGCTCTGCTGGGCAGGGGGGGCCCCGCGGCACACTCGATTCTGCCGCGGCGGCCCTGGCAGCAGCAGCAGACAGCTTTTTTTTTTTTTTTTTTAAATTTTACTTTCAGATCAGAATGATTTTTGCGCGGGGCCCCCTGAAACGCGGGGCCCTGTGCAAAAAACATTCTCGCTCAATGGACGGGCCGGCCCTGACTGGAGTAGAAGTTCCCTTTTCTCTGACCTGCATAGCTGGGAGTGAACTTGGATCCCATGGTGCAGAAACCCTCGCATTTGTCTCAGCATCTCAAATTTTGTGAGACCAATACAAGATTTCCTGCATTTCCGTGCTCCTATTCACTCAGAACTGTGCATGTCAGAGCAGAAAAAGAGGAAGCTTTTACTCCAGCAGCAGTCACAGTAAGCTCTGTCCCTCCTCTGCTCTGTAGTAAACTTATTTAGAACCTCTAGATTCTTCTTATATATTTTCTGATGCCCATCTCTTACCATTTTTGTTCCCCTTCTCTGGACCATCTCCAGTCTTTCCAAAACTGAGCATAGTACTCCTCATTCTGTGTATTCCCTCAAGGGTATCCGCTCTTGTAGATCTACGTGTCATCTGTAAACTGGCAAACTGCCTTGGCTATGTTACTCACAAAAATATTGAACAGAATAGGCCCCAGTAGCAATTCTTGAGGCTCTAGGACCCCAGTGCCTCAAAGATCAATCCTGGGACAAGAAAGCATTTTTAGATCATGTCATACAACATTTTAACCATAACTCTGATAGCATTAACACATTAGTCCAAAACTGGAATCAAATAATAAGCAAAGTTGCTATAAAACCACAAACAAACACTTGTAGAGCTCATACTACTACAGCTTGGTACCCCACAGAACTAAAGAACACTAAACGCAAGCTCAATCAACTAGAGAGAAAAATGGAGGCACTCAAGGAACACAACCGACCTTGATAATTATATGTCCAAACTACATTAATACCAAACCTTAACAAACAAGAAGAAAAAAGAATACCCTACCAAACTCATTATGAACTCTCTAAACTGTCCCAGAGAGCTATTTGAAATAGTAAAATATTTACTAAAAAAGCTCCACTCAAGAGAATGTAGACAATGGTCTAGCCCCACAAATCCTGGCTATTTTCAAAACCAAACCCACCAGACCCACCTGAGAAGCAACGTAAAAACTGTTGTTGTTGTTAAGTGCGGTCGAGTCGGAGTCGACTCATGGCGACCCTCTGGATAGCTATCCTAAATTGTGTTCGGTCTTCAGTCAGGCGGCTCATTGTTGACAGACTGGTACATGTAGCTGCTGTTATTGTATCGATCCATCTCATTGCTGGCCTTCCTCTTTTGCGTTGATCTTCTATCTTGCCAAGCATGATGTCTTTCTCTAATGATCTCTCTCTTCGCATGATGTGTCCAAAGTATGAAAGTCGAAGTCTTGTCATCTGAGCTTCTAAAGAAAGCTTAGGTTTGATCTCCTCTAGTACCGACTGGTTTGTTCTTCGGGCAGTCCATGGTATACACAGTATTCGCCGCCAGCACCATAATTCAAAGGCATCAATTTTCTTCCTGTCCATCTTTTTCACTGTCCAGCTTTCACATCCATATGATGTTATTGAAAATACAATGGCTTGAACAAGTAGAATCTTTGTATGGAGAGAGACATCTCTGCTCTCGAGAATCTTATCTAGGTCTTTCATAGCCATTCTGCCAAGAGCAATGCGTTGTTTGATTTCTTGACTGCTTGTTGCTTCTTTATTGATAGTTGATCCAAGTAGGTTAAAGTTGTTCACAATTTCAATTTCTTCTCCTTCAACGATGAACCTGTTGATTATGCCAGTTGTCATGATCTTTGTCTTCTTTACATTAAGGTGCAGGCCCATTTTGAGACTATGTTCTTTGATTGTGAGAAGCAAATGTTTCAGATCATCTTCACTTTCAGCCAGTAATGTAGTATCATCAGCATAGCGGAAGTTGTTGATAAGTCTTCCACCAATCTTCACACCTCTGTTGTCTTCATACAATCCTGCTTCTCTGATGATTTGTTCTGCATATAAATTATAACAGGTAGGGGGAAAGTATGCAGCCTTGTCTTACACCTTTGCTTATTTTAAACCATTCTGTTTCTCCTTGTTCCGTTCGAACTGTTGCTTCTTGATCAATGTACAGATTGCGCAAGAGAATGATCAGGTGTTCTGGTATACCCATGCTTCTTAATGTGGCCCAGAGTTTCTCATGGTTTACACAGTCAAAAGTCTTGCTATAGTCGATAAAGCACAAATAGATATCCTTTTGGTATTCTTTAGTCTTTTCAAGGATCCATCTCACATCCGCAATGATGTCTCTCGTTCCTCGCCCTTTCCTGAACCCTGCTTGCACTTCAGGTAGTTCTTGTTCCAGGTATGGTTGTAGTCTCTTTTGAATAATCTTCAGTAGAATCATGCTGGCATGTGGGATCAGAGTGATTGTTCAATAATTTCCACAGTCAGTTGGATCACCTTTCTTTAGTATTGGTATAAACACAGATCTTTTCCAGTCAGTTGGCCATGATATTGTCTTCCATATTTCTTGGCAGAGCCTTGTAAGTACAGTAACAGCTGCATCAGATTGCTGCAATACTTCTATAGGAATGCTATCAATGCCTGGTGCTTTGTTCTTTGATAAGGCTTTCAATGCTGCTTCAACTTCTTCTTTCATCACCAATGGTTCCCGATCATAAGGTACAGGTTGAAACGGCTGTTGGTCCACTTGATCTTTATCATATAAAAACTCTGTATATTCCTTCCACCTTTTCTTGATCTTCTCAGCATCATTCAGCATAGAACCTTGAGCATCTTGTAACATTCCAATTCGAGGCTGGAACATTTTCTTTAACTCTTGTAGCTTTAGGAAAGCCGCTCTTGTTCTTCCTCTAATAGTTTCTGCTTCTATTTCCTTGCAAGTGTCATTGTAGTACTTTTCCTTGTCCTGTCTTGCTGCACGTTGGAAATCTCTGAGTTCTGCGATTGTCTTTCTTTCTCCTCTGGCTTTAGCTTCTCTGCGTTTCTGGGCAATTTTCAGAGTTTCTTCCGTCATCCATTTTGGCCGTTTTTGCTTTTTCACCTTTTGTAGAGACTTCTCGCTTTCTTCCAACACAACCTTCTTAATGTCATTCCATAACTCTTCTGGAGCTCTGTCATTTGTATCTAAAGCAGCAAATCGATTTTGCAGGCAGTCTTTAAATTCCAGTGGTATATTCTCAAGGTCATATTTTGCTGCATTCATGAGTGGTTTGCTCTTTTTCAACTTTAGCTTGAGTTTGCATACTAGTAGTTGATGATCTGAACCACAGTCAGCTCCAGGTTTTGTCTTTGTTGATGTTATAGAGCTTTTCCATCGTTGACTTCCACAGATGTAGTCAATTTGATTTTTATACAATCCATTGGGTGAAGTCCATGTGTACAGTCGCCGCTTGTGTTGCTGGAAGAAGGTTTTTGAGATGAATAGATCATTGGTCTTGCAGTCTATCAGTCTTTCTCCAGCTTCATTTCTGTTGCCAAGTCCATATTTTCCAACTACTTTGCCTTCTTCTTTGTTGCCAACTTTTGCGTTCCAGTCACCCTTGACTATCAGGATATCCTGTTTGCATGTTCTGTCAATTTCAGCTTGTACTTGTTCATAGAACTCTTCAATTTCATTCTCTTCTGCAGCTGTTGTTGGGGCATATACTTGAATTATAGTTGTGTTGATAGGCAATCCTTGTAGACGAATAGAGATTAAGCGTTCACTGACTGCATTGTATTTCATTACAGTTCTTGCAAGTTTCTTCTTTATTTTAAATACAACACCATTTCTTCTTTGTCTTTCATTTCCAGCATAGTAGACCATGTGATCATCTGATGCAGAGTGTCCAATGCCAGTCCATTTCAGTTCGCTGACACCCAACAGATCAAGTTGTACACGTTCCATTTCATTCTTGACCACCTCCAACTTCCCTTGGTTCATGCTTCGTACGTTCCATGTTCCAACCTCAAAATATGAAGGTAACAATTTCACAACATTCACCTGGCAAACATTCACAACTGTATCACCTGAGCACTTGGAAAACATTATCAAAAATCTTAATACTACCACCTCCCCACTTGATCCATGCTCTGTAAGCTGGGTCAAAATAGCTCGAGCTGAATTGGTCCCCACCATGTTCAAGATCACACAGCTTTCCCTTACACAAGGCTACATGGTTCCTGATTTCAAAAATGCCTCCATCTGTCTGATAAGAAAAGGTACAGGATTAGACCCAAAGCAACCCATCTCCAGTCTAGCTGTCCTCACAAAGATACTGTAATTGAAAAAGTTGTATTGCTTCAGCTCCAGAACCACATTTACACACATGCTCCGCTAGATCCTCACCATTATGGAGTCAGGCCTAACCATGGTGTGGAAAGCCTTTTAACAGCTCTTATGGATAGGCTCATAAGAGTTACTGAAAAAGCACATCAAGGGTTCATTTTGATATTTTTGGACATCAAAGCAGCCTTTGATTCAATTCTGCATGATATGTTACTACTACGCCTGCACTAGGACTGTACAACATAACTTTGAAATGGTTCAAATATTATCTAACTGACCGTAAATAACAAATAAGAATAGAAAATCAAAAGTCAGCCCCATATCCCCCAAAACAAGGAGTTCCTCAGGGTTCTGCCCTCTCCTCACTCCTATTTAATAATTGTCTTCATCCTATTTGCACAATTATTCAAGCTCAAATGTGCTTACCACTTTTATGAAGCTGACGTACATCTCCCTAATAAGATGTTTTAATTCTGTCACACAATGACTATCCGAACACAATCTTCTCATAATTTACAGTGAAACAGGCATTCTCTATATCATCAAAGAAATGAACTACAGGCCATCATCTAGTATAAGAGTTGCAGGGGCACAACTGAAAGTGAAGTCCGAGGTTCATTACTTGGGAGTAACCATAGACCAATGTCTAACCTTACAGCCGCAAATTAGTAGCATCACGAGAACCATAGACCACAAAATAAAAACAATTCAGCACCTGCGACCATGCTGGACCTCCCAGACCTCTGTATGGTTCTTCAGTCCCTATTCCTCTCACACCTCGACTACTGTAACAGTCTCTTACAAGGCCTACTGAAATACGCACTATATTCTCTGCAGTTGGCTCAAAACACTGCTGCCCACATTCTCTGCAGTACCGCTCGAGCCGACCACATAACTCCAATATTCATGCAGTTACACTGGCTGCCTGTCATAGAAAGAGCAAAATACAGCGTCATACTGACAACATTCAAAACATCCCAAGGCCTCTGTTACAGAGTTGAAGTGGGCAAAATTCATGGCTTGAAGGATCAAACAGAGTCTTGGGGTCCTAAGAGTGGTCTTAGGTGCTGGAGTGTTCTTAGTTTGTTGTATATAGCTTTGGATGTGTTACTGATGTGGGTGGATAAGGTAAGATTTTGATCGAGGGTTATTCCTAGATACCTTACCTCGCTTTTTACTTCCAATGTTGCATCATTCACTTTTATTGATGTTGGTGGTGTGAAGGCCTTGTCCTTGGTAATGGAAAGCACTTCTGTCTTCTTATAAGTTATCTTCGTTATATGATTAGATCCATTGTGTTGCCTCATTGAAACATATAGCAATTTGCTGGAGGTTGAGGTTTAATATGTTGTATGGAAGATATAACATTATATCATCTGCATAGATATGGTAATTTACATTATGTTTTTTAAATATGCTACAAATTGGCTGTAGATATATATTAAATAGTAATGCAGAGAGTGCTGAGCCTTGAGGAATTCCTTGTTGAAGATTTTGAAGCTGTTTGACCTATTTTTACCTGTTGGGTACGGTCAGTTAAATATGATTTGAACCAATGTAGAATAGTTCCATCTATTCCAATCTGCTGTAGTCTTGTTATGAGTATGTTGTGACAGATAAAGCCAAATGCTGATGCAATATCCAAGAATATTAGTACAAAGGCTTGTTTTGATTTCTCTATCCCTTTTATAATCTTGTCAAAAAGGGAAATACGGAGAGTTTCCACTCCATGGCATGGTCTAAAGCCATGTTACTGGGGATCAAGCGGACCATGCTCATCTATGAACTCCTGAAGTTGGGTTTATACAATCTTTTCAATTGTCTTTCCTATAAAAGGTAGGCTTGATATGGGCCTGTATAAACTAGGGCATGTTTTGTAAAGGGGTGTATGCTTTAAGATCGGACATACAGTTGCCTTTTTAAGCTCCCTAGGCATGCGACCTTGAATTAGTGATAGGTTAGCTTTTGTAAGTATGGTAGGTGCTAACTCTCTGCTCTTGTTAGTTTAACCCAACTAACAGGGCATGGGTCAAGTGAAGAAGTTGTAGTATTGTTATTGGTGATAATTTGTTCCAGATGTTCTATATTGATTGATGTGAATGTTTTGCCATTTTGTGCAGTTGTGATTGCTCTTGGTTGCTGACCTTTGTGATATTGGTGCAGCTGTGTTAATTTTGCTCTTGCAATGGTCGGCTAGAACTTGTGGGCTAATAGAGATATGGTTTCAGTCATTGTTGGGAGGCTAAACTAGAGATTTTACAATATCAAAACGTTCCCTGGGATGATTTAAAAAATTCATAATCATTTTTGTATGATAATCCCTCTTGTTAATGCTTTCACGGTAAGTTTGTAGGATAATCATATAGTATTGCTGGTCTTGGGGAAGTTTTGTAATTCTCCATTTGCGTTCAAGTCTTTGTAAGAGTCTCCTTAAATTTCTTAGTTCTTGTGTGTACCATTATTCAGATCGATTCTTCTCCCTGTGGGGGTTTTTCAAGGGATGCTGCGACTCAGGTTAATACTGTATTCTAATTGTCTAGCATTTCATATAAGTCAGATAATTCTGGATCAAGTTGGAGTAAAATGTCCTTTAGAAATTCTTCTTTATTGAACTGCTTAAATTGACATGCTGAAGATGATTTGTTTATCTGTTTCTTAGAGATTAAATGAAGTGTAATACTGAAGTCAATTAGATAATGGTCAGACCAGGGTACAGACTGTATTTGAATTGCAGGGTGTGTAGGACTGCTTAGTATCTCGTTAGGTATATAAAAAAGGTTTAGCATATTTCTCTTGCTATGTGTGGGTTTGTTGATTAATTGATAGATCCCATGGCATCCATTGCATTAAGGAAGGAGTGAATATGACCAGGGGAAGCTGATGCAAGATTGAAGTCCCCTAATACCTCCTGACTCTATGAACTACTCACATAAACCCTGCTGGTGTTCTGCATCCTGAGTTTAATTAAGTAAGAGTTACTTTATTATACTTGTGTTCTACATCCTGTGTTAAACTAAGTTGGAGTTGTGTTTTATTATACTTGTGTTTCGAAGTAAAATATGCATTAATATACTGTCACAGGGCCTACCTTGGCAGCGAAACGGACTGAAGTAGGTTGGACATAAAAACATTTGAGGTTGGGTTTGGCTGGGGGCATTGACCTGTACGCAGCTAGTGCCTCCCCTGTAAGGGACGCTGCCAGTCGAATGGCCCATTGCTCGGGTGGCCAATTAGCTGACCGAGCAATCCTACTGAATGAGTCTAAAAAGTCGTCTACATTATCATTAGGGCTTAGCTTTCCCACCACCAGATCATTACATGACCACTGTCCAGTTCCTGGGTTGGCCGGTCCAGTAGCCTGCAGCCTCTCCAAGTTGACCTTTGCCATCTCCTCTCGCTGTTGATCCAACCATTTCTCCATCGTCTGCAAGACTGGCACTTGCTGCGCTTGCATGGCCTGCAATGCTTGGGCCTGGTTTTTCAGGGCAACCTCAGCTTGCTTGTCAAATTGATGTGCCATCCAGGCACAGAGATCCTGAGGCTCCATGATGAACCTGTAACAAGAGACAAAGAGAAAAAAAAACAAGAGTGGCTCTCCTAAACTCTCTTTCTTTGCTCTCTATCCTTCTTTTTTTTTTTAAACTTCCCCTGGCATCCAACACTTGTCAGGCCTAATTAACATTTTACCTGACTTAAGTGTTGAGTCAGCTCTGGAACGTTAGTGGCTGTCCCGCTCGCAGCTCTTCTGCTTCGGGTTGGCAACAGGATTTTCCTTTCAGGATTTTCACCTTCCCTTCCGGACTTCAGGTTTACTCCCCTTCGGGTTTTCTCCCTAGGATCCGATCTCTCTAGCTGATCCGCTCCGGATCTTGTCTTTCCAGCAGTTCACTCTGGGCTTTCCTTCTTTTTTTCCAACTCAGGAGTTTTCTTTTCTTTTCTTTGTGCCGACATAGGTTCCAAGCAACAAAAATTCCAATAACTATGCCATTTTATGTCACAGGGCCTACCTTGGCAGCGTAACGGACTGCGGTAGGTTGGACATAAAAACATTTGAGGTTGGGTTTGGCTAATATCTTACAGGGCCCAGGGACTTGCAGCCCTGGTAGCTTCCTTTGTTACCAAAAATCCCAAAGAATACAAAGGGTCCGAGTGGAGGGAAAACAAAAGGCATTTATTTCCCTTTCTTGCAAAAAGGTTCACATGCTTGGACAAAAAAACATCAACACAAATTCCTTACTTCAGGTTAAAGAAAAGTAAAACATGATGTTAAAGCAAAGCTGTTATCTTCACAATAAATGGTGTATCAAAACAAACAGTCTCTATTCCCCAAGATAGAGCTTATGTGCTAAGCAAGGACTCCAGGCTTCCTGTCTTACAATAACTACAGTCCATCTCGGTATCTGAAGCAAATTCCAGCTGCATCGGTTCCCCTTCTGAAGCCTCTGAGACCAAGTCAGTACTTGCTGGCCAATTGTAATCAGGCTTTTTATATATCCTCTGTACAACCTCCCAATTCTCAGGGTTGAATGTAGGGCGTCGGTCCTGCACCCTCATATACTGGGAACTGTCTTCCTTTTGCAAATGTTTTACCTTAGCTTCCTGCAAAGCTTTGTCATTAACAAGTCTCTTATTCAGTACGTGTTTCTTGCACCTTATCTCATAGGCAGTTTCACAAGGACAGTATTCCTCTGCTCCCTGTCCTCCCCATACACCAGCAGTCTGCAGCCTGCTTTCAGTTAAACATGGGTTACCTTTTCTCCTTGGCTTGCTACTCCCGGTGAGGTGTGAGGCCTGCTCCGGCTGGGATCCTGCCTGGCCTGAGCAATAGGCCTCAGGTTCTCCAACCGTCCTTCTGTTGGCTTTAAACCGCAGTCACAGACACGCCTTTGCCTCTCTGGACGAAAAGCATTCACTCTGGATGGAGCTATCCCACCTTCTCCACAGTTGCTCCTTTCCTCAAGCCACTGCGGCTGCTGCTGCCTCCTGCAAAACCCTTGTCCAGGGGTTACTGCTTCTTCTGGATATCTTGCCCATTCATTCGGATGTACTGCCCATCCTGCTGGTTCTACTGGTTCTCCTGGCCATTCTGCTGCTTCTGGCCGTTCTCTTCCTGGCCCTTCTCTTCCTGGCCATTCTTTAAGAGGTACGCCTCCCTTCCTTGATTGGAAGCTGGCTGGCATTACCTCATGACCTAGGAGGTGTGGTTCCTCAGTTCCTCGGAGGTCCCTCTTGCTCCCCCTATCAGGTTCCTCATAATATTGCAGCCTGTGCTCAACTTTTCCTGCGTTTAAAACATTTTCTTCTCTTCTCAGAGGGTCTGCAGCATCACAATACTTGTAAACCACTTTGACTTTAAGATAAGGCAGTATATAAAACTACCTGCTAAATCAATCAATCAATCAAATTCCTGCTATCCTTCTGTCATGTTCTTTCTCTTTTCCTTCCTGCCCTGTCTCCATACCAGTCTTGACAAGTAACGGTTATGCAACCTTTTTGTGCCATCAGTCACCATGACCTTCCGTACCCAGAAGACTTCTCTGGCATGGAAAGCCAGGTGAATGCAACCTTCTTCCTTCTGTCGCAGTGCCAATTACTGCTTCATGTGTCCAACTGGCCTTTCCCCATAATATACAGGTGGTGGCACATAGCTTGCATGCCTAAATTGTATGTCATGCCGAATGCACATGAATATAAATTACTTACAAAATGCAGACGTGCAGTCCTTTTACACAGGAACATCAAATTCCATTTACAAAGCAAAAGTGATGCCTAATGGGGCTGGTCAATAGTGAGGAGTTAGATATATGCACAAAATTGTTTGCCTTAGTATAAGTGCAAGGGATGTTGGTTTTGTTTAGTTTCTGCATTTTAGTATGTGTTAGGACTTGCTAAAATAGAAACAAAATGAAATTTTTTGTTGCCTTTTCTGTCATTTTGTATTGGAAATGACAAATGTTGCCATGATTTCCCTTAGCAAGTCCCCACAAAGTTTAGTTAACTGACCCCTTGAGGTAGATTTTATGAAGTCATTAATGGCCTCTTATAAAATTTTGACTGACGTAAAAGTATGTGCATTGGCACAAACACATGTCCTTTTGCAGTTGGCATAGGCAGGATTGTGGTCTGGGTGGAGCGTGGCGGAGTTTGCAAATATGCGCTTCAATTATAAAACACCTCAATGTACATGCATACTTAAGCCAACCAGCCAAGAGCGAGGTGTAAGAAGATCCAATTTACTGAGGTGAATCGCAAGAAAGCCACAGGACCTGACACGACCATGTTTTGGCACTGCCTTCATCAGGGGAGTAGGCCTCTACAGTATATTCATGAATGATAAACAAGAGTTGTTGTTGTTAAGTGCCATTGAATCGGTGTCAACTAATGGTGACCCTCTGGATAGTTGTCATAAACTGTGTTCGGTTTTCAGTCAGGCGGCTCATTGTTGACAAACTGGCACCCATATCTGTATTGATCCATCTCATTGCTGGCCTTCCTAGATGGGCCTTGTGGTCTTTTTCTGTCATCATGTTTCTATGTTTCTATTCTAAAGGTAGAAAGTGGACTGTTGTAGTTGTTGTTATGGAAGGACAGACTAGATGGGCCTTGTGGTCTTTTTCTGTCATCATGTTTCTATGTTTCTATGTTTCCTTTTTTGCGTTGACCTTTTACCTTGCCAAGCAGGGCCGGCGCTACCCAGTAAGCCAGGTAAGTGTGGCAGGAGGGTGCCGGCGGTGGGGGGCGCCATCGCTACCGCCCGCCACCCACTGCTTCAAAAAAGAAAGCAGCCACAGGAACATTTCTCTGTTCCCGCGGCTCTGCTAACTTTTAAACTGCTGGGTCATGGAGTTTCTAATGGCAAGAATAAGTATTTCCTGTTTTGCCCAGCTTTCTTCCCATCTGGCCTCCACCAATGCACTTCACCACTGTCAGTCTGGTTTTCGGTTAGGCCACAACACTGAAACTATTCTTCTTTCTATACTGAACGAACTGCATGTTGCTCACGACCGGGATGATGTTACTCTCCTTGTTTCCTTGGATCTTTCCATGGCTTTCGATTTGGTGGGCCATCACACTCTTCTCTGCCGTCTCGCTGACTTTGGTGTTGTTGGTGTCCCCTGGTTTTGGTTCTGCTCCTTTCTCTCTGCACTCTCTTTCAATGTCTCGTCTTCCTCTTCCACCTCTACCTCTATGCCTCTCTCCTGTGGTGTCCCCCGGGGTTCCATCCTGTGCCCCCTTCTCTTCAATCTTTTTCTGGCTCCCCTTGCTCTTCTTGTGCAGCAGGCTGGTATTTCTGCATACTATTATGCGGATGATATCCTCCTTTTGCATCGGACTAGTCCTTTTGTCCCTGATATTACACCTCTCAATGCCTGTCTTTCCTCCATCCAGGACTGGATGGCCACTAATTTTCTCCAGTTCAGTCCCCTTAAATCTACCGTCATGTGGGTTACATTTGGGTCCCCCCTCCTCCCCTGCCACCCTCCCTTGCCTCTCTCACTATCCCCTTGGTGTTCTCCTTCCGGTACCTTGGCATCATTCTTGACTCTTCCCTCTCTTTCTCAGATCATATCTCGTCGGTCTCCCGCCATGTCTTCTTCTGCCTCTGCCAGCTCCATGCCGTTCGCCCCTTCCTCTCTGTCCCCTCGCTAACCACTCTCCTCCTGTCCCTTGCTGTTTCACGTCTCGATTACTGTAATGTCTTCCTTGCTTGTCTACCTCATTCCCAAATTTCCTGCCTGCAACTCCTCCAGAATATCGCTGCCCGTCTCCTCACCTCCTCCTCCTGCTATGAGCATGTTACTCCTCTTCTGTTCCGCCTCCACTGGTTGCCAGTATGTTTCAGGATGCAGTATAAAGTCATCATTCTCACACACCTTATTATCCACACCTCCTCCCCTCAATACCTGGCTGATCTCCTCTGGTTCCATGACCCTCCCCGTCTGCTCCACTCTGTCCACTACTACCGTTTGGAGCTCCCTTCCCCCTCACAAGCACACCTTGAGCGCACCCATTCTTCTGCCTTTTTCTTTCTGGCTCCTTCCCTCTGGAACTCTCTTCCCCTAGAACTTCGTTCTGAGCCTTCTTTCACTCACTTCAAATCTGCATTAAAGACCCATGTGTTGCAATGCGCCTTCAATCTCCCTCACCCTCCTCAGTGACTTTATACCTTTCATTCCCCTTTCTTCTGTCCTTTCCTATCAATTATTGGCATTCATTTCTGCCTTTACCCCAGCAGTCATTTTAATTTTGTATTGTACACTGCTGTATGTCCTTCGATTTAAGTGGTATAGCAAATGTTTGAATAAAGATAAAAGATAAAGATCTTGTAACATTCCAATCTGAGGCTGGGATTTTTTCTTTAATTCTTGTAACTTTAGGAAAGCCAATTTGTTCTTCCTCTAATAGTTTCTGCTTCTGTTTCCTTGCATGCGTCATTGTAGTACTTCTCCTTGTCTGGTCTTGCTGCACGTTGGAAATCTCTGTTGAATTCTGCGATTGCCTCTCTTTCTCCTCTGGCTTTAGCTTCTCTGCGTTTCTGGGCAATTTTCAGAGTTTGTTCGGTCATCCATTTTGTTCGTTTTTGCTTTTTCACCTTTTGTAGAGATTTTTCACTTTCTTCCAACATAATCTTCTTGATGTCATCCCATAACTCTTCTGGGGCTCCATCATTTGTATCTAAAGCAGCAAATTGATTTTGTAAGCAGTCTTTAAATTCCGGTGGTATATTCTCAAAGTCATATTTTGCTATATTCATGAGTGGCTTGCTCTTTTTCAACTTTAGCTTGAATTTGCATACTAGTAGTTGGTGATCTGTACCACAGTCAGCTCCAGGTTTTATCTTTGTTGATGTTATAGAGCTTTTCCATCGTTGACTTCCACAGATGTAGTCAATTTGATTTTTTGTACAATCCATTGGGTGAAGTCCATGTGTACAGTCGCTGCTTGTGTTGCTCACAGAAGGTATTTGAGATGAATAGATCGTTGGTCTTGCAGAATTCTATCAGTCTTTCTCCAGCTTCATTTCTGTTGCCAAGTCCATATTTTCCAACCATCTTTCCTTCTTCTTTGTTGCCAACTTTTGCATTCCAGTCACCCATGACTATCAGGATATGCTGTTTGCATGTTCTGTCAATTTCAGCTTGTACTTGTTCATAGCACTTATGAATTTCATCCTCTTCTACAGCTGTTGTTGGGGCATATACTTGAATTATAGTTGTGTTGATAGGCGTTCCTCATAGACGAATAGAAATTAAGTGTTCACTGATTGCATTGTATTTCATTACAGCTCTTGCAAGTTTCTTCTTATAAATGTAACACCATTTCTTCTTTGTCTTTCATTTTCAGCATAGTAGACCATGTGATCATCTGATGCAAAGTGCCCGATGCATTTTAGTTCGCTGATACCTAACAGATCGAGTTGTACACGTTCCATTTCATTCTTGACCATCTCCAACTTCCCTTGGTTCATGCCTTGTACGTTCCAAGTCCCAATATGTAATACATCTTTGCAGCTTCTGACTCTCATTTCATGCGCAGCTACATCAGTAGTCAGACGTCCCGAGGGCTATGATCCAGCCACATCATAAATGCTGGCTATACTCTGAAAAGTCTTCAACTCCTTCCCAGTAGCCAGTTGAGTGCCTTCTGACTTGGGGGTCTCATCTTCCAGCACTATAGTGCAATTTGTTTTGTTTGTGACCATCCACTTGGTTTTCATGACAGGCCTTTCTTCTGTGTAATTTAAGTTTAGTGTTGTTGCCCTAATCACAGAAATGTGATCCTCTGCCGCCAACACCGTCCCATTCTGCTGCTGCCCAGATGGGTGGTTTGTCGGTCTGGCACTTCAGTTGAGACCTGTCCATCTTGGGGGACCCTACCAGTAGTTAAGCTATCAATAGCTTAGCCCTCAGCATCACACAAGCCCTTACAGTATGACAAGCTGCAAACCAAGTGAGGGAAACCATTGTTAATTACTGTAAACAATCAGAGGTTAAAAACATCAAATATATAGTAACATAGTATATGACAGCAGATAAAGCCCAGTATGATCCATCTAGTCTGCCCAGCAAGGTGGCAAGAGTAGGTGCACCTGCCGCTCTGTGCAGGTCACCCCTCCCCATACCTTTGATCAGGGGTGTACCCACAGCTCCATGCAGATCACCCCTATTTGTTGAGATTTAAGAGATAGTTAAGTTTATTTTGATTTTATCCTGTTGATATAAAGGGATCCACTATGTTTTTCCCATGCCATTTTGAATTCTGTCACTGTATTTGCCCCCACCACTTCCATCGGGAGGGCATTCCAAGCATCCACCACCCTTTCAGTGAAAAAGTACTTCCTGACATTGCCTTTCAGTTTACCTCCTTGCATCTTCATGTTATGTCCTCTAGTTTTACAGTTCCCCCGTCTTTGAAAGGTTTGTTTGTTCATTAATACCCTTTAAGTATTTAAAGATCTGTATCATATCTCCCCTGTCCCTCCTCTCCTCTAGTGTATACATATTTAGGTCTTCAAGTCTCTTCTCATATGTCTTCTGGGGCAGGATCCAAATCATTTTGGTCACCTTCCTCTGAACAGTTTCCAGTCTTTTTAAATCCACTGTACAAGTTGCCGGTGAGGCTTTACTTGTTGTATTGTGTTCAGTTTTAGAGACCATGGGGTCTGTTTACTAAGCGGCGCTAGTGGCTTCCGTGTGATATTGGAGCTGCGGCCCCACTGAATAAAACAGGGCCCCGTCTCCGATATCGCATAGAAGCCGCTAGCCCTGCTTAGTAAACAGACCCCATGGTCTCTAAAACTGAACACAATACTTCAAGTAAAGCCTCACCAGCGACTTGTACAGTGGCATTAATACCTCCTCCTTTCTGCTGCTAATTACAAATAAAAGCAAAAGTGAAAAAATGTGCAAAGGAAAGACATCCTAGACTATAAGGTATAAGATAATATCATTGTCACTAAATTCTGTTTTCATACTGGCTCAAAACATAAAATCATTAAAACATAAATTAATCATATATATCAAATACTAATAATAAAAACTTTATAAAACTAATACAGAAACAGGCAAATATCATAAAAAGGACAATAAAAAATGCTATAACAAATAAAAAGTGGAATATATCCATGCTAGAATGACGGTATTGATAAAAACATTGGTACACTAAAACAGACATTAAAGGGATAAGAAACAAGCAGAGATAATAAATTATTCTGTTTATCAGTATTTATAACTATAAAAAGCAATAGAAGCTTGTATAAATAACAAAAAAACATTACCAAGCTGGCAAAGGAAATGATACAGACGGGACAAAGGAAGCATATGTAATATACAAAAACACATTAATAGTACCAGGATGGATAATTACCAATGGCACACACCACAGTGTATCATCAAGCATGAAGCCAAACTCGCAGTCCCACTTGACTAAGGGTGAAAAGAAGTATAATTGAAAGGGGAGGAATGGGAAAGAACTATGTAAAAAGACACAAATCCTGTGCTTATAAAAACCAGCCCTTCCACAAAGAGACATTGGGCTATTGGGTATAATCAAATTATATGTAATGAATTGTAAAATTCATAATCTATACAAATATATAAAAAGATATTATTTATTATTTATTTAACAGGTTTTTTTTTATACCACGTTATCATTTAGTCAAAGCGTATTCTAACTTGAGCTTGGTAATGTAAATTAAACAGGGACCTTGATAACTTGGATTCTTCTGAGGCACTGGAGAGTTAAGTGACCCGATTGCTATCTTTACTGCAAACAGTCATACAGGGGACACGGGGCACCCTGAGGAATAAAAAAAACCCCACAAATGTAATCCCTTCCTGTTGTAATGCTAAAGATACTTGTCAAATGTCAGGGTCATATGCAACCCCGGCATTGAATATCCGGGGTTTGCCAGAAGCTGTATTAGCTAACCAGACAGCAGCGATATTGCATGCTGCCCGGTTAGCTCCTTCGCCTTAAAGATAGGCGAGGGCAAATGCTCTAAGGCCTGATACCTCATGAGTTTACTTTAGATGCAGCTGAACTCCTGGTGGGGGGAAGTCAGAGGAGATGCAGCTGTCATGTTCTGCTGCCACCCCCAAATTTTGCTGCCCTAGCTGGATGCCTTGTCCACCTTGTGGTAGGACTGACTTACAAATAGGCATCGATGTGTCTTTATAAAATAGGATTGAAATAGGTGCCTGCTTACCCTCTTATCCTAGGTGCCCTGTTATAAAATTACCCTCATAAAGAGGAAATTCTACTGCACTCTTAACATAAATAATGTTATCTATCAAATCAGCTATTACAGAAATCTAGACTGCTACTATAAAAGGCAATTGCACTGGTATTTAAAAGACAACGTTGTTAAGTGGAAGAGCACATCTCTGAAATATCTTTTTGCACACTGGCCTATCAGTTTTATATGGCAAGGGGCTCGTTAGCATCACTTCCCACACCTGGTATTTGGCCATTTTCCCAAAGAAAATAATCAGTAAATGGTTGCAGAGCAGATGTGAAGGCTGCAGCTGGGTGGAGCCCTGGCGGTCTTATGAATCTCCTGTCTGTTTATTTAATCCCTCTTCTGGGTCTTCCGGGGTGAAAAACACATACACAATAATCAAATACACAAGGAAGTCAATAGAAAAGTCATGTGGGAATACTCAGCTCAATCTGCTCACAGATTTACAGCCAGAAGAGCTACTGGGAGAAAAAGGAATCAACACTCCCCGTCACTTCTAAGCATCCTTCAGCTAGTCAAGCACACATGTTCAAATCACTGATGCACACTAAAATCCGTGTTAAGCTGCTAATTTGGAATTTTATTTAAATGCTCTGAAGAGGGTGGGAAAGGGAAGAATTAAGAGGCTTGAGGAAGCACCATGCCTTAACTTGCATTGCAATAACACACTATGCTTATGCAAGATCTTACTGCTAAAAATTAGCAGCAGGTAAGTGCTTCCATGGGTTAGTGCACACTGCCAGAGAAGCTGTTTCCCCTCACGTGCCGGGCACATCCCTTTTTATTTTAAAATGCTATCATACATGTTTCTCTATTAACACATGGTACAAATCTCCATGAACGATATCAATAGCAAAGCAATTGAACGGTTGAGTAATTGACCCCTGTGGACTTGGAAATGCCATCCATGCATGTTTTTTCTCACCCATGACCTAACTATGCCCCCAGAGACCCCTCCCTAAGTGCACTCTGTGGTTCACCATGTATTGGGGGAGGGAGATTTTCAGACAGGTAGTTTACTCAAATAAATGGCTTTGAAGACTGTCCTTATTATTTAGTAAGTGTTGAAATATAGAGCTACGTATGCTGCAAACGCACTTAATATCCATTTATTAGACTATGTGATATTAGATCATATTTATTAAGAAATGTGCTGGTAGTGCGTGTTGGGGCTGAAAGGTTAGCATGGACACCATTGCTATCTTGAGGTTGTATGTATCCATCCCATGCCATTAGTGTGATCTTAATGCACTACGCTGCTCCAACTGTGTGCCCAAAATGACCATGCTAACTGCAGAGCACTGTCCACACCCATATTCCACCTGCAACTTGCCCAGTCCCTACCCCATCAATCACCCTATACCCAGAGAGCATGGCAGTTCTAGTGTGGGGCTCCACGTTGTTAGCGTGAGACACTTACAATGCGCTAAACCTTGAGCTAATGGGCAGTGCACACTGGTAAATATGTCGAATTGTGTACTGCAAAATTACATCATATTGCTTAAAGAAAAGGCTTTACTAGTTCTGAACGTTATGTCTTTAAATATATCAATCTTGTAAAAGTTATCATTGCCACCCAATATTGTGGGTTTTCTTTTAACCAAATGCACATAAAAAGAAATTATTTTCCATCTCGCTCTCTCTAGTTTTATATCTTTTATTGCAAAATTAGAAATTTTTCTTACACATATGTTTGACTGTTCATATCATGCCACCCTGATCAAAGTATGACCAACTTTGTATTCAGGAGTTCACACTGACTGCTGCAGAGCAATGTCTAAGGATTATCAAAAATAAATTCAACCCTTAACAAGAGCTTTCTGAAAATTGAGGAAGTTTGTTGTAACTGAATATTTCTGTGAAAATCATGTTAATTCTTTTCTTTTTTCAGGACCTTGCATTTTTCCTGAGCCTGTACTCTCAGGCTCTGTGCCAAGGATGCTGAAGGTGGAGCTGAAAAACAACTTGAGACCTCCCCAGTGTGACTCTTTTACAGCACACAGTATTTCAAACAGCTCATTGGAGAGTGGATCCAGAACAAATGTTTTAGAACTGAAAGGAAGCAACAATGCACTATGGTTCTTCAAGTTTGGCTCTCTTCAAAACTGATAGCGACTGATGTGCCACTCTCCTACACGCATGCACATTGTGCGGTTTTAGTTTTTTGATAATCATCTCTTTTTAGCCATGAATTTCTTTATTCATTCACATTTGGAAAATGCTACTAACAAAAAACTTGCAATGATTTACAAAAAAACAGGTAAATACAAGGAAATTACCAATATTAAAAAATCGACAGCTCATCTCCACATGTCCATTATCACGTTAATATTAGGAATTGAAGCTCCTTCCTCCCCCGCCCCCTAAAGCTTTTCTGAAGCATAGAACCTATAATTAGTTATACTCTACTTACCTGATTCTTCCCTGGACCCTCTGATACTTCTCCAGCACAGAAAGAGCAGCTGGCTCTATGGCATTTCCCACAGACGAAGAAGCCAATTGTTGAGAATGTCTGGCCTAATTCTTTCACTTTACAATGGCTTTTCTTAAAAAAATAATATGCCTTTATTTGCAAGGATTATAAAACTCCCTAGATTGTAATAGGCTTCCATCACTTTCATAAGGCAAGAATCACTGCAAACACTTCAGGGTAATCTACTGTGAAGAAGTCAATACAGCTTCATTTTGTTATTATTTTGCCCCTCTTGTCTACTTTCTTTGTTCTAAAATTTCCATAAAGTGCAATCCAATCTTGATTGAATGGGCTTTTGTGCTGAGGGCATTTTTTTGTGCAGACACAACAACTAGTGAAGCAGAAACCACTACCACACCGACCTAACCAGTCACCAAGTCCGTAGCTTCAAATCACCCAAACGGAAAACTCTGATGCCCCCTGGCAGACAGCACAAATCAAACAGCAAAGAAGGCATGGCCAGCTTCTCAGAATAAATGCTTGTCTGGGTGATCAATATGTATAATCAAACTCTGGAATTTGTTACCGGAGGATGTAGTAAAGGCTGTTAGTGTAGCTGGGTTTAAAAAAGGTTTGGACAAGTTTCTGGAGGAAAGGTCTATAAACCATTATTAAGAAGGGACCTGGGATATCAATGCTTGACCCAGTACAAGCATTGTGGAACCTGTGTCTTTTGGAGAAACTGCTAGGTACGTATGACCTAGATTGGCCACTGTTGGAAACAGGATACTGGGCTTAATGGACCTTGGTCTGACCCAGTATGGCATATCTTATGTTCTTATAAGATGAAATACGAACAAATCTTCCATGCTGTATGGGCAGATTCTGATTTTTAAATATGTTGAATGTGAAAGGCTTATATTCTGTCTTTCTTGATCAAAGGGCCAATCCAAAAGTGGGTCATAATCACATTCCAAGTAGTAGCAACAAACCTAATATACATTTATATAGGATCCGATATTCAAAAACAACAGAGTTCCTAAATTTAAGCACCTAAATTTGTCTCCCATTTTTAGCTAAACCTAAGATCCTAAGTGATCCTTTTACTACAGTGCATTAAGCACTTAAAATATGAATTAGCATATGGCCACATTAACGGTACCACATTGGATTGACACCTAAGGGGTAATTTTATACAGTCTTTTATGCACTTATGTGGCCACATACACACATAAAAGGCCAATTATAAAATACCGGCTGGCATAAGCATGCATTGGCATAAATGTGTGTACTTTACTACTAAGCTTAGCCAGGAGTGTGATCTGAGTGAAATGTGGTTGGAATTCCCATGTACGCTTCTTGATTGTCAGAAACCTTCATCTACACCTGTATGTGTATACTCTACGTATGCGCTTGAGCAGGTATCAATGTCCACACCTGCATTTAAGGCACAATTTCTTATACATATAAGTGCCTATAAGCCCGATTCTGAAAGGGGCATGTCCGGGCTGTCCAGACAGCCCCAAGCAGGATGGACCTGTTAGCACCCGATTCTGTAGCACGGGAGCAAAATGTTCCCGTGGCACACAGAATCAGACCCGAGGACAGTCTGGCATGCTCCTGCATGCCTGCGAGGACATCTTCCACGCAGGCTCCCCTGGCTTCAGCAGCACCAATTCTCCTCTTCCCCATTGCCTAACCCACGACTGGCCAGCTGAGGCCTGGATCGGGTGGCAGGGACCTCCCTGCACCTGGACCCAACTCTGGGGGGTGTTCCAGCCCTAATTGACCCATTTGTGCTGATTATTCCACTTCTGAGGTGAAATAATGAGGAAATCCTCCCTGACCCTGCAGGATGTATAGGGCCGTGACCTGAATCGGCCCTGCACATCCTGACGCCTCGGCCCACTCCCGCTCTGCCCAGACCCTGTTCCCTCCTGCCCCCATCTGGCTGTCCCCATCCTGCTGCTCTAGCCATGCGGGGAGAGTCGGAGGGGGAATAGGGGCATCCTGTTGGAACATGCAGCCCCGCAAGCTGCGTCTCAGAATCAGGCCATATGTGTCCTTCTAAAAGAAAGCCTAAGTAGATGCCTACTTGTCTTCTTAAATTAGATGTTCTGTTATAAAATTATCCTCTTAGTGTGTGCTAATTCATATGTTAAGTTCATAGCATGGGATGGGGCAGGAAATGGGTGGGAAATGGGTGAAGATAGGCACAGACCGTGTCTTGGGGGCATGTTTACTAAACATTCCTAACGTGCGGGGCCGTGCTAGTGTGCCTGTGCCATATAAGGAGTGGGCGGTTCAGGCAGAAAATAGAAAAAAAACGGTAGTAAGCAACCGGACGTGTGTGCGTCGCGCTAATGTGCGGGGGTCGACATTAGCGCATGGAAAGGCAAAGTGGCACGCTGCTGAGTATACAAAACAACAGAGCCGTGGTACAACGGTGAAGACACTGACCAATGGTGCAGGGGCCATGGGTTCAATCCCCCAGTGTGCGCAACAACAAAGGTCAGCTGAGGCAGTAATTGTAATGATTAACATTGTTTTAGGAGGCAAATTAATTTGGAACGGCATAAGGCGGCGCACAGTTATTTTTGGGCGGCATAAGGCGGCGCACAGTTATTTTTGGGCAGCAGAAGGCGGCGCACTGGTCCCCTTGGGCGGCGCGCTGATAGGCACAAGGCGGCGCGCTGATGCACAAGCACAAGAACAGAGCCACAGCACAATGGTTAAAACACTGACCAATGGTGCAGGGATCAGGGGTTCAACACCTCACAATGCCCAGTGAAAAATGCCTGCTGAGGCAGTATGTATTATGTTGTGGAGTGCTGTAGGAGGCTGTATAATTTTATTTTGTTATCACTACTAGCAAACGCACTCTCCCAGCATGTTAACATACGGCGGCCCATAAGGCACATGTTACAGTGCACTGTTCGCCAAGGCACCCTTGAATGACCCCTATAGGGCAGCATGTATGTTGCGACACAGGATAATGTATAGTGCACCCTATAGGGATGGCAACCATAAGGTGGCCTACAGGGCGCCCTATGAAGCACCCTCAGAGGCACCTAATGGGTATAGTAAGCTGAGGGTGGTCTTGCCGGCATAGACATATGTACAGTAAATAAAAATAAAGCTGTGGACAGCCCTACCAAAGGGCCCCACTGTGGGTTTCAACCCATGACCTCTGGCTGCACAGGCAGTGCTGTAACCATTGCGCTACAGCTCCATAGCTGTAAGCAGGCCCCTGGCTGGCTGCAGATAGCCTACACGTCACCTCACAGACAGTCTGCTGGTGTCAACAGGATAGGGTTAGGCCACCCGTACCCATGATGCACTGCACATGCAAATTAGCTGTCCGCAGATGGACACAAGATGGGGAATGCACCCCCACAGCACCTCGGCCCTGTTGGGGGAAGTGACCGGGTGCACCCACACAGCACCTTGGCCTAGTAGGGGGCACTGACCGGGTGTTTTACTGGCACAGAGTAGCCACACACCGTTACATCGTGCGGGTACTGTGCTCACCCTGAGTGTGCAATGAGGTGGCCAGGACCAGGTCAACAACACCTGCCATGGCTGCTGGAGGCCAAGCGGGCATTCCAAAGCAGTGTTAATGTGTAAGATAGCTAGTTTCTGCACAAACACCATGGATATCCCTGTCTGCCGCCATCAGGCACCCCCCCCCCGTGGCAAACATGGTCCCCATCAAGGGATCCACACTCTACCTCCCTGCAAAGGTGGCAGTAGAGGGCAACATCAACCCCAGTCCTGCTGAGGAACACCACCACCACCCCCCCCCCCCCCCCCAGGCAGGCAGCTCCATACACAGCCATAACACAATAGCAGACAGACATAAGCCCAGGCTATGGTATGCTGCACTCCACCACCAGATATTCCCCTGCAGCAAGCCAACAGCCACTGCACCCTGCAAGCCATTATAGCAAGACATTTACCAGCTACAAACAGTCTGCTGGTTAGTCCATAGTGCATGTTCCCAATGGAGATGCATGCACCCAGAACTGGGCTGTCTGCATACACAGCAAGCAGATAGATCAGTGACTGGGCCCCAAAGAGAAACCCATATCTATCACATGAGAGAACTACTATACAGCACTATGGGGAGGCCTAGCCATGCTGTGGTCACTGCACAGTCAGGGTGAGCGTGATCCCCCAGAAGGACATGCTTTGGCCACCCTGTCTGTGTAGGTGGTGGCCGGACACTACAATATCCCAGCCAATGTCCCTGCCAGGGCCCTATGCCCAGTGCAGATGCATCCTGGCCACGCCACCCTGCCCTGGCTATACCCATGGTACCTTGCACCTCATTATGCACATTGACTGGCCAATACTGGCAACAGTGCTGGCAGTGCGGGCTGTTGAAGGGGCTTGCAGCCAACACCCACTGTATAGACAGACACACACTTCCACACCTCTGCCATCATGGTGCTACGATTGAGGGGGTAAGTAGCCTTGCCCACCAAACCGGTCCTGAGCACGGCAAGGCATGGATATGGTACGCATTACAGCTGGTGGTCACTCCCCAGGGTGGTAAGCACCGTCAGAGGCCAGGCCTGGAGCATGCCCCGCAAACACCTAACAGATTGTTTGGATGGGGTCAACTAGCAGTATGTACGTAACGTATGGATAACTGCCTGCCTGTGCTCCTAGCAAACGTCTCCGAGCTGTGTACCGTATACCTCAGGTGTAGGGTGACATTGGTAAGTTATGCAAGTGCTCGTTTTGGGTGCTGCATGCACGGTCCAATGTTCTGCCTTTCCAGGAGACATTGGCCAATGGGGCCTGTGGGTGTGGGTGTGTCTGCCCTTGATGGCTGCTGCTTTACGGCACAGATTCCCAACTCCAGTCCAGGTTTGCATCACACTGTTCGGGTTTTCCTGCTATCTCTCATGAATATGCATGGGCTACATCTACATGCCATGGGGGTGGTGCATAGATATACAGCACAGGCATTTGTATGAGTGTCAGCATGGAACCTGACTGGTGTGTGGCCCACCAGGACTGCATTTGGGTGATTCTGCTCTAGGTACTGCCCCTGTTCATGGTGTCTGTGCTCAGTGGGGTAAAAGATAGATGTCTTACCATTGCATATGTCCCCGCCATGAAAGGTGTGTCCTTACTATCACTGTTTAGTTGTGGGAAAAATATGTGGGCAGGATTGGCAGTAGCCCCAGCTGGGCTTTGAACCTGTGACCTTCTGTTCTTGTATGCACTGTCTGTGTGCACTGCACCACTGTGTAGCCACAGATTGGTTGGATTCCCTGGACTGTCCATAACTGTGGATCCGGCAGGACCTGTCTGTTGCAGTGGACTGTGCCAGCCTGCACATGGCTAGGCCTCTGTCTTCTGTGGTTAGCAGCCACTGCCCCCTGCACCACATACTTGTCCGCCAACATGCTGGCATGAACTTCTCTCAGAAAAAGCAGTTGACCTGATTGCAATGTGGCAGTATGGGACTGCATTTGGGGGACTTGGCTGTAGGTAATGCCCATTGTTGTGGTGTGTGTGCGGTGTTGGGTAAAATATGGGTGTTTTCCCCATGCATACAGGGGTGTCTGCGCTATCTTTATTTAGTGGTGGGTAAAATATAGGGACTGGGCTGGCAGGTGCCCCAGCTGGGTTTTGAACCTCTGCCCTCTGGTCCTAGAGGTAATGACGCTGTCCGCTGTACCACACTTTGGCCACAGAGACAGTGCAGCCCCTGGAGGCAGTAAGCCTGGCAGGATGGAGTCACAAACCCTGCTCTACGCAATTCTACTGTGGGCATATGCACCCTGTCTGGTGACAAACGTGCACATAAACCCCGGAAATGACCACGGGAAATGTGGGACAAAATATCACCACGCTGGGCAACAGTGATATTAATGGGCAACCATAGCAAACACTCCCAGGAAAGCTCCAAAACGTGGAAATGTTTTTTGGAAGAGTCTCCTCTCAGTAGACCCTTCCAAAATTCATTTCTTTTTTCTGGAGCTTTGCTGGGTGTGATTTCTGTATTTGCCCATCACTATAACTGTTCCCCAGCTGAATTACTATTTTTAATAGTTCTGTTGTGGTCATTTTCTATTTTTATTTTCACTTTTGTGCTGTGCACATGTATCACACTGCTCACGTTTTGCTGGTTTCCCCGGTTTTCCTGTACATTGCTGACGGAAATGGTTTCTCTTCCCTTTAAATGCTTTCTACCGCGAGTGTTTCACTCGCGGTAGTTTTTACATGCATATTCGGGCCCGATACTGTGCGGGGAGCCTCTCCCCTCCCACTCTCCACCCATTGACCCCGTCCCTCCGCCCCTCCGGAGCCTTCCTCCGCCCTCCTTTCGCCGTTCCACGCCTCTATCGGACATTTGCGGGCCCGCACTTGTACGGGGCCCGTTAGTGAGCCGCATACCTTTGCGGGGGTGACACGCACGTGTGCGGGGCGTTTAAACGCGTTTCTGCGCGTTTCAGTGCCGCGTTGCCGTGCGCTATTTTGCGGCGCGCTATTTTGCGGATTTTAGTAAACATGCCCCTTGGACTTAACGTGGTAATCTTGAAAATATACCACCAGAATTTAAAGACTGCCTGCAAAATTGATTCACCGCTTTGTATACAAATGACAGAGAACCAGAAGAGCTATGTTTTATGGTTTATTGTATTTGATGTGCCGCCCTTTGGAGGTATTCAGAGTGGTTTACACAAACCAGATTAAAAATATCAGTTACATAAAAATAAATTACATGTTTCTAAAAGGATCTCCAATTTCTGTCAGGGCAGGCAATAAAGAAAGACAAATCCAGTAACACAGTTAAGAAGAAACTGTCTGATTAGTCCCAGACACTGATCCTAGCTCAAATGCTTGCTTGAAGAGAAAAGATTTAACCAGGGTTTTAAAGCTTTTAAAGCCTGGCTCAAGGCGAATATGAGTAGGAAGAGTGTTACATAGGGATGGTGCAATGAAAAAAAGACCAAGTTCTGCATGGATTCGAATTTGGCTTTTGAAGGAGAAGAAAGAACCAACTGATTCCCGTGGAGAGAAAGCAAGCAACATGGGGCCATAAAGAGTGGTAAGCGACGATAAAGAGTATGGTAAATTATTGTAAAGGGTCTTGTGGGTCAAAATAAGAATTGTATGCCAAAAGTGATAATCAATGGGTGCCAATGATGCTGAATTAGGAGAGGAGAGACATGGTTAGATTTACTCGTACACAGAGAATATGTATTGCTGTGTTTTGAATAGCCTGTAATTTTTTGAGTTTATAACTCAGAAGTCTAACCGGGCTATTTGGTACTAAGCAAAATGGAAACCTGTGCAATAGAGTCTAAAAAGGGATGAAAAGCATGGAAGTGGTGAGCTTTGGGATGACATCAAGAGGCAACTGCGACAATGAGAAATACAGTGATGAGATGCTTCTTGATGCATCCAAACTCTCCAACAAAGGTGAAGATGGTATGGTACCGAAGGAAGAGAGATGGATACAGGTCACCAAAGCCTGAAGAACTGACATTCCAATTCCACTATCTCTCAAATTGAAGAATTAGTATGCAGCCTTGGAAATGGAGCAAGCAAGACTATACCAGGAACAGGAAGAACCAGAATTCAAAAACCTTAAAGGTGCTGAATCGGTGACCACAAGGAAGCAAAGAGTAGTGATGTTTGGTGACTCTCTTCTGAGCTGTCCATCTGCTGGCCAGACTTGATGTCCTGAAAGGTGTGCTGTCTGCCAGGTGCCTAAATCATAGATGTTACGGAGAGTTTGCCAAGACTCATCAAGCTTACTGACTATTACCCGATGCTGCTCATCCATATTGGCACAAATGATATTGCTAGATATCCCTCTGAGCATATCAAGAGTGTCTTCATGGCTCTGGGAGAGAGGGGGAAACAGAAAGGTGCTCATGTGGTTTCCAAGATCTGCTGATCAGAGATGTCTACCTATCCAAGAAGGGTCAAAGGGTTTTCTATGCAGCAGGCTGACTAACCTGTTGAAGAGGGCCTTAAACTAGATATATTGGGGATGGGCGTAGAAAGCCTGCAGATAAGTAAAAGCCCTCAGGTAAGTAAAACATTAAATATCTCTGTAGAAATGGGAAAAAATGGGCAATATCTGGAAAGTGGTGTGTATTAATGGGAAATAAGATTTTGGATCTTGAGGCTTTAACCTGTTTTGGACAGCTCGCATATTCTTTCTCTGTTCTGGATGATTTATTAGATTTGTTACACTCAAACAACTATGAAATACCAGCAATAATAAAAAATATTAAAACTTTGCAGAAAATAGAAGTTTCACATAGTGTATGTTTTTCATACACTGATCCAATATAGTATATTATCCGTCTTCAGAAAAGATAGGATTCAGTTCCAATATTCATTGACATAAACATACTGTATGATACTATTGAAACTGCAGTTTTCATTTAAAACACTTTATTATGATATAATATAGTTTGTCAACAGTCCATTCTGACGGCGGAATATGATACACGTGAAAACACCTCTGATGCAGTGCATTGATATTGCACCATTGAAACACCTAGAACAGAATGCTTGACAGCAATTAGTTTCGACAACATATTAGCCCAGCGTGTGAAAAACATACAAGGCCGATATACGCACCAATAACTCTGACACTAAGTAACTTGCAGTTATCTAAACCTAATTTCTAAAGTCTATAAATACTTTATTTGCAAAATAGTAGCTATTACAGCATTATAAGCTACTTACTATTTTTTGTGATCTTTTTATGTTGAGCTGCCAGTACTGTCAAAATCAGCAAGCTTCAAATACCTATTAAACTAACTAGATCTCAGATAAAAAAATCTGTATATAACATTTTTTGGCATAACGATAATAGCTAAACATAGTTCCATTGAATTTATAACCATTAATTAGTAAACAGTTGAGTAGTAAGTATGGAAACCTTATGTATGTAAAACATACGCTGGTCCAAAACGGGTTAATGGAAGAGGCTGTCTTGGATTTAGTGGCAGTCATGGAGACATTGTTCAAGGAGAAACATGACTGGAATGTAATTATACTGAGCTGTAATTTATTCAGGAAGGACAGGATAGGAAGAAAGGGAGGAGCAGTGGCACTATATGTAAAAATAATATTAAAGCTACAGAATTGCAGGGTTTATGAGGGAAGGAGGAGGCACTGTGTGTTATACTGGAAAGAGGGAATGGAGCATCCATTTGCACTGGTGTGATATACAGACCTCCTTCATAGGCAGAAGTGAACAGAGATTTAATTGAAAACATTCACAGTATTGCTATGAAAGGAAAATTGCTACTGATAGGTGATTTCAATATGCTGGATGTTAATAGAGGCACCCCTGATATGGTGTCATCTAGAAGTAAGAAGATTCTGGATTCTCTGCAGAGAAAACTTTTCCAGTCACTAGTAAGGGAACTCATGTGGGAGGAAGTTATACTGGACCTGGTGCTTAAGAGTGGGGAAAATGTTCCTGATGTTATAGTGGGTGATCATCTCACATCCAGTGATCATTACATGGTGTGGTGAAGAATTAGGAAAAGGGCTAAGAGTTCATTCAAAATTAAAAGTCCTAGACTTTAAGAAAACTAACTATGCCAATATCAGACAATACACCAAGGAGTCGTTGGTTGAATAGGAACAGCTGGGGGATGTAGAAAAGCAGTGGGCAAAACTGCAAAGGGATATTTTAAGGGCAGCAATACTTTTTATTAGGAAAGTAAATAAATGTAAAAGAAAAAAGAGGCCATTATACTTCTTGAAAGAAGTAGCTGAAGAGGGGAGAAAAAAGACGGTGACCTTCATAAAATACAAGTGATCACAAAAAGAGGAAGACAAGCATCAATATTTGGAAAAGCTAAGAGAAGCTAGGAAAGTAGTCAGGGAAGCAAAAATACAAATGAAAGAAACAACAGCAAATGGAGGAGGGGGGAAATGTAGAAGCTGATAAGAATATAGCGGAATTATTTAACAAATATTTCTGTTCTGTGTTCACTGATGAGTGACCAGGAGCAGAGCCTCATAAAACATCCACAAATAGAAACAGAAATGAGGCGAATCTTGAATGATTTTTAAAAGACTGTGTTCATGAGGAGCTAACTAAACTAAAAGTAGACAAAGCAATAGGACTGGATGGGATATATCTGAGAGTATTGAAGGAACTCGGGGAGGTTCTAGCGGCACCACTGTCTGATCTTTTCAATGCTTCTTTAGAGTCATTCCAAAAGACTGGAGAAGGGTGCATGTGGTCCCTCTACACAAACGCGGACGTGAGGATGAGGCTGGGAACTACAGGCAGGTTAGTCTGACCTCCTGTCATGAATAAATTAATGGAAATTCTGCTAAATCAGAGAATAGTGAAGTTTCTGGAATCCAGTCAATTGCTGTTATCTGAAGCAGCATGGTTTTACTAGAGGCAGATCTTGTCAGACAAATCTGATTAATTTCTTTGACTGAATGACCACAGAGTTTGACCAAAGAAAAATGCAAGATGTGATGTACTTAGATTTCATTAAAGCCTCTGACACTGTTCCATATAGGCAACTTATAAATAAATTGAGCACCATGACCAACTGGGTTAAAAACTGTTTGAGTGAGAAACGAAAAAGGGTATAGGTAAATGGAGCTCACTCTGAGGAGAAAGCTGTTACCAGTGGTGTGCCACAGAGATCTATCTTTGATCCAATTCTTTTAAATATTTTTGAAAGTGATATTGTGGAAGGGCTGTGGGTAAGGTTTGCCTCTTTGTGGATGATAGCAATATCTACAATAGGGCAGACACCCAGGAAGGTACAGATTTATTTATTTATTTAACAGGTTTTATATATTGCTTTATCATTTCAATCAAAGTGGTTTACATTGAAACTTTGATTACATTAAACAGGGACATTGATAACTTATTTATTTATTTATTTAACATTTTTTATATACCGCACTATTTACATCAGCGCGGTTCACATGTAACACAAATGTCCAGTGTGGGGAAACTACATTGGACTTACAATAAACAGGAATTTGAGATCTGCATAACTTGGATTTTTCTGAGGCAATGGAGGGTTAAGTGACTTGCCCAAGGCCACAAGGAGTGCTAGTGGATCAGATAATCTGATGAGGGATCTACCAAAGCTTGAAAAATGGTTGAGAATTTGGCAGTTGAGATTTAATGCTAAAAAATGCAGGGTCATGCATTTGGGCTGAAAAAGTCCAAGGGAGAGGTACAGTATAGTGGGTGATGTAATTCTTTCCATGAATGAAGAGGGGGACATGTGGGTGAATATTTCTGATGATCATAAGGTGGCTAAAGAGGTAGAAAAGGTGACAGCAAAAGACTAGACCTTCAATAGGATATAAACAGGATGGAGTCAGTGCAGAGGGTGGTTACCCAAATGGTCAGTAGTCTTCATCATAAGGTATATGGGGAGAGACTTAAAGATATCAAAGGTGGTCATTTTAGAAGTCTTAGTCACATTTTTTATGTCCAAAAATGGACATGCAGACATCCAAATCATGAGGATGTACCCCTAGCCATTTTACAAATGATGTCTAAAGACTCCCCCAGCTCAGTTATGTCCAAGTAGGCAGGGGGTGTGATTCAGGTATGTCTGGGCTGGGGCGATAGACTTAGACATTTGCACTTGATCCCAGAAATGTCAAGGTCATCTACGACCTCATCCAAGTTTAAACCTGCTCCAGGCATGAATAAGCATAAGGAAAATGCTCATTTGGGCCATTAAATATTTGGAAAGGGTAGAGGAGATGGCAGTCCACCATGCCCAGTTTTCTCCACAATCACAATGATATTTTATGGGTAATCAGGAAACTTGTTTTGTATTTGAACTACTACTGAATGTCTCTTTGACATCCCTAGTCTTGGATACTATTGCAGGGATGTCTATGTAGGTGGCCCCACAGATGTCCATATCAGGCATATCCACATTTGTGAAATCATGCCTGAACTTGAACAGATCTGCCTTTTTTTCTGACGTTCTGGCTTGGACAAACCAGATTGTACTTGGACATCATTTAAAAGATGTGCCTTTACATGTATACTCTGGAAGAAAGGCGGGAGAATGGAGATATGATAGAGACATTTAAATCAGTGGCTCTCAACCCAGTCCTCGGGGTCCCCCAGGCCAATCAGTTTTCAGGATATCCATAATGAATATGCATGAGATAGATCTGCATACAATGGAAACAGTGCATGCAGATCTATCTCATGCATATTCAATGTGGATATCCTGAAAACCAGACAGGCCTGGGGGTCCCAGAGGACTGGGTTAAGAAACACTGATTTAAATACATACATGGCATAAATGCACAAGAGGAGAGTCTCTTTCCATTGAAAGAAAACTCTGGAACAAGGGGACATAGGATGGAGGTGAAAGGGGAAAGACTCAGGAGTTATTTGAGGAAATATTTCTTTATCGAAAGAGTATAAATACATGGAATAGTCTCCAGTGGAGGTGGTAGAGATGAGGACTATGTATGAATTCAAGAAAGAATAGGAAAACCACAGAGGATCTCTAAGGGAAGAAAAGGGACTGTAAAGCTTAGGAGTTGGCATGGAAGGGCAGACTAGCTAGGCCATATTTATTTATTTTATTTATACATCTCTTCTATACCGCCACTTCCAGCGATCAGTGGCGGTTTACAAGTAAACAAAGTTTAATAATAGAATGCTATTATTTTACATAGAACAGGTTTAGAAACTAATTTATTGTCTTTATCTGCCATCATTTTTCTGTTTCTGGGTTTCTATCTATTTTATGCTCAAAGAAAGTGAAAGGAGAAGATTTCAGCCTCAAATTGAAATGCTAAAAGCCTCAAGGATCCATGTTGAATGATGCTGCGATCAAGGAAAATTGGAAAGAATACACTGAGGCATTTTACACAGCACCGTACTTAGCCCTGTATGAGCGGTGCGGCTGCACAGGGTGCAAAAAAATAGGGGCAGTTTCCTTGGCAGCAGCGGAGCGGACAGCAAATTGAAAAAAAACCACGGGTCTTTCCAATTTCCTGCTAGCATGCAGGTCTGATCCCTCCCTCCTCTGACATATGCCCACATCAGAGAAGGGAGGGACCAGACCAGTCATTCAAATGCAGCTTCAAGAGACTACACACTCAGCTAAGGCTTTCAGACTATTTTTAAATATAAATTTTAACTTTTGTGTATAGGTTTTTAGGAATATTCAGACTGCCTGCATTCCTTGCATAGCCTTTAAATCATATATTTGAGGGTGCCCTCAGTTCATATAAGGTTTACTGGCCAGGGACATTTGTGATATATAGCTCCTTGGAATAGATATATTCATTTGCTTTTAGGTTTTCAGAGAACTGGTCTTCTACTTAGGTCTCCTACTTAATTTTGCAGCAAAGGTATAAATTTAAAGATTACAAGGACCTTTGCATAGTGGGCTGATACATAGTAGTAAGATTCATTTTGAATATTTCAGTTTCCATTGTCTGTTACAAGCCTGCTTCACAGGGTGGGACTAATTGAATCAACTCTATAACTGACCAAGTTCCAGAACCAGCCTGCTCATCACATCTCCAAGAGACTACACACTCAGCTAAGACTTTCAGACTTTAAAATTGCCTGTTTCTAATATAAATTTGAATATAATATAATTTTTAACTGTTTTAGGAATATTCAGACTGCCTACATTCCTTGCATAGCCTTTAAATCAGATAGCTGTGGGTGCCCTCAGTTCATATAAAGTCTATTGGCCAGGGACACTTACGTTCCCGCCCACTTACGTTCCCGCCCACTCCCGCCTCACCCCACCCACCCCAGGGTTGCATTGCCTATATAGTCATCATATACATTGACATCTGTCCTTTAATTAGGTGTTACACCCACTTTTTCTCCTTTTCTCCTTCTAGGACAGCTAAATCAGCATGTCATTTATTCAATGCAATAACTGTGGTGTTTTCATTCTGAGAAGAATCTTTTGGAACCTAAGAGCTTGCCTTATATGCCTCAAGTTAGCTGCTGTGCATAAAGAATTGACTCTACTAAGGGAAGAATTAGCTGCAATTAAACATACCTACTCTAGGGTACAAACTGAACAAAATCCACCACCGCTCCCATAAAGAATCAAACAGCCCAGGAACAAATGGATCACAGTGGGCTCTGGTAGGTTGAGACCTGTAACACAGAGACATCCCATACATCAAGAGATATCCCTGCATAATGCCTTCTCTGCTTTGGATAATGAGGGTGCCCAATCCATGGAAACTGAAGTGCCCTTAAATGAAAGACTCAATGCCAAACATGAAGAAAATATCACAAAACAGAAAATTACTACTCATTGGAGATTCTATCTTCAGAGGCACCAATTTGGGAACACAGTTCAAAGGAGAGAAGATGGTCAAATGCCTCCCAGGCTCTTCAGCTAGCAGGAATATGAACCAAATTTTTGGTATAGTTAGTGCAGAAAGTGAGCACTCCAAAACTGATGTTGTCACCCACTTGGGTACAAATGACCTGGCTAGAAACAGTGCCTGTGCAGTTCCAGACTCTGGGAGAGAAACTCAAGCCCATTGTTAACACTATAGGATTCTCAGAAGTTCTACCTGTTCATGGTAAGGGGGCAGAAAGGCTGCATCACATAAACAGCTTTAATACATGGTTATAAACCTGGTGCAAACAAGAAGGATTTAGATATATAAGCAACTGGGGAAACAGATGGATCAACAAGAGACTATACTGTGCTGATGGAATACATCTCTCCACCGCAGGGAAAAGGATCCTAAATGAAAAATTCAGGCAGTATGTGGACAGACATTTAAACTGCTGTGATGGATGGAGAAGGACAAGTTCAGTACGTCACTCCCAGAAAAAGCAAAATGACATCAGAAACAGCCACACTTTTAAACCACACATCAATGGCAAGTGAGAAGGAGCACGGAAAACAAAATCCATGCAAAATACAGACAAGTTAGTCAACAAATGCTGGAAAGCAATGAGCACAAATGCTCAAAGCTAGCAAACAAAGTTCCTGACCTGGAAGCCCTAATGGTGGAAATGGACTTGGACATTGTGGCCATTACAGAAACATGGTTTAACGAGTCGCATGAATGAGATATAACCATAGCTGGCTATAATCTATTTAAAAGAGACAGAGAGGGCAGAAAAGGAGGAGGAGTACCAATGACATAGGAAAATGTGGTAGGGAGGTTCTGGAGGCAAAATTTAGGCTTTTAGGTAGGAAGTTGAAATCCAGAACTTCCAGGGAAGCATTCTCCGAAATGCTTCCTGTTCCACGCGCAGGACCCAAAAGGCAGGCAGAGCTCCGGAGTCTCAATGCGTGGATGAGACAATGGTGCAGAGATGAGGGTTTTGGATTTGTTAGGAACTGGGGAACATTCTGGGGAAAGGAGGGGCTCTTCCGAAGGGATGGGCTTCACCTTAACCGGGATGGAACCAGGCTGCTGGCATTAACCTTTAAAAAGGAGATAGAGCAGCTTTTAAACTAGATATTAGGGGAAAGCCGACAGCCGCCCAAGAGCGGATGGTTCGGAAGAATGTATCCTTGAAGGATACTACCAAAAGCAGAGAGGTTCCACAAAAGAGTAAAGTAACCCAAATGCCCTCAAGTATGGAGCAGACAGAGCTTAAAGATCCCAATTTATCCATGTCTAACAATAGCCAAATTAACATGAATAAAATACAGTCTCTAAAATGCTTGTATGCAAATGCTAGAAGTCTAAAGAATAAGATGGGAGAGTTAGAATATATAGCACTAAATGAAAGGTTAGATATGATTGGAATATCAGAGACATGGTGGAAGGAGGACAACCAGTGGGACACTGTGATACCTGGGTACAAACTATATCGTAATGATAGAGCTGATCAAATTGGTGGAGGAGTTGCGCTCTATGTTAGAGAGGGCATTGACTCAGAAAAGATTAAAGTTTTGCAGGAAACAAAATCTGCTGTAGAATCTATATGGATTGAAATTCCATATAAAAGGGGGAAGGCGATGGCAGTGGGGGTGTACTATCGAGCACCTGGCCAGAATGACCAAATGGATGATGAAATGCTCAAAGAAATCAAGGAAGCTAACAAAAGTTACAGCGCAGTAATAATGGGTGATTTCAATTACCCCGGTATCGACTGGGTCAGTGTCACGTCAGGACATGCTAGGGAGATAAAGTTCCTAGATGAAATAAATGACTGCTTCTTGGAGCAGCTGGTTCATGAACCGACCAGAGGGGAAGCCATATTAGACCTAGTCCTTAGTGGAACACCAGATCTAGTGCAAGAGATAAGGGTGTTGGGGCCACTTGGCAATAGTGATCATAGCATGATCGCCTTTGATTTAATTAGTGGAGGAGGGATAGTAAGGAAATCCACAGTACTACCTTTTAACTTTCGAAAGGGAGACTATGATAAAATGAGGAAAACAGTTAAGAAAAAACTAAAAGGAGCAGTTGCGAAGGCTAAAGACGTACATCAAGCTTGGGTGTTGTTGAAAAATACTATCTTGGAAGCCCAGACCAGCTGTATTCCACGCTTTAAGAAAAGTGGAAGGAAGTCCAAAAAACTGCCAGCATGGTTTAAAGGTGAGGTCAGAGAGGCTGTTGTTGCCAAAAAAGCATCTTTCAGGAAATGGAAAAAAGAGCCAAACGACGAAACCTGGAAACAGCACAAGCACTGGCAAGTCAAATGCAAGGCATTGATAAGGCAGGCAAAGAGAGAATTTGAGAAGAAGCTTGCTGCGGAAGCAAAAACGCAAAATAAAGACCTTTTCAAGTACATTCGTAGCAAAAAACCTGTGAGAGAGTCAGTTGGTCCATTAGATGATAAAGGGGTTAAAGGAGCACTAAGAGGCGACAAGGCGATAGCGGAGAGACTGAATGAATTCTTTGCTTCGGTCTTTACTGAGGAAGATGTAGGGATGTTAGCCATGACTGAAGTAGTATTTAAAGGTTGTCACGCGGTTGCTGGTGACACAAAGATTATACGCCACTAGGTAGCGCTGTTAAAGAACAAAGAGTCCGAGTGTAGGGTAATAAAGGCTTTTATTCCCCGTTTAAAGCAAGGTTCAACTAAGAGATATTTTAGACAACAGAAACAGTCCTTTGTTTCAAAAGGTACCAATATTCACTTGCTAGTTAACTGTTACTTCACAGTTTAAAGCAGGTTATCTTCAAAGTAATAGTCAGTATGATAAACATCAAATTATACTTCATTTATTCTTCTGTGGAGCATACACATTTTGGAGCATAGGCAGTGCACCAATCACATTCCATTTCCTCAGGCAAAGGTGTGGGAATAGTGCTGGGAGAATCCACTTCCATCAAATCCTCTCCCCTATACTGATTCAAAGGGCTTTTACTGTCCCTGTCTATTTCAGCATGGTCATCTACAACTTGGGAGTTTGGCTTCACATAAGCAGGGACTCTTAAGGCTGGCGGTAGTTTAGTGAACCAGTCTGCACTCTTGTTTCCCTTAGGAGGAATCCTTCTTTTAGCATAGCTTTTAGCAGTACAATCATTACAGTTAATGTTCAATGCCTCATACCTTGGCTCACTGAGTAAAAACTTCCGTTGCTTATAAAACTGCTTTTCCCTCTGAATAGGTAAAACTGGGCAATGATCCTCTAGAGATAAGCTTCTGTCAGAACCTCCCTCTCTGGTTCTTAGCTTTCTTCTCTCTAGGTTACAAACAGGCAGAGTATAGGAACTAGGCGTGGCAGAGCCTCTCACCTTGGAGCAACTTTCACCAAACTCCCCTTGCACAACAGGTCCAGTTTGGGCTTTCTGGCTTCCCACCTTGTAAGGTCTGTTTCTCCTCCAGCTTCCAGCTTGGCTTCTTCTACAGCAATCAGGCTTATGTCCTTGATAGCCTCCAGGCTTCTCTGCTGTTTCTCCTTCTAGTCCAGCTCCAGTTCCTTCTTCCTCTTTCTCCTCCTTCCTCAGCTCCTGCTGTGTCCACTGCTTCCTCTGCTGCTTATGCCACTGCTCTCTCTCCTCTCCAGAAGCATTCTGCTCTGGCTTATAAAGTGAACCGTTACTGCTGACTTCCTGGTTCCCTTTCAGTTGCAGGTCATCAGTGAGATTAGGTTCATTAAGACCAGTATGTCTGTTCCTGCTCCCTCTAGCTGTGCCTGAAGGTAACTGCACATCTAGTTCTTCTAAAACAGGATTTCTTTTCTTAAAACCAACTTTATTAGTGCCCGCATCATGACAAGGTGCAGAAGAATTGAAGGAAATATCGATACATCGGGAAGATGTCTTACAACTATTAGATAAACTGAAGAGTAGCAAATCACCTGGGCCGGATGGTATACATCCAAGGGTGTTGAAAGAACTGAAATATGAGATTGCAGACCTGCTATCAGTAATCTGTGAACTATCATTAAAATCGTCTCTAATACCTGAAGATTGGAGGATCGCCAATGTAACACCAATTTTTAAAAAGGGTTCCAGGGGTGATCCGGGAAACTACAGACCGGTGAGCCTGACGTCAGTACCGGGAAAAATGGTAGAAACCATCATAAAGAATAAAATTACTCAGCATGTAGATAGTCACGACCTAATGGGAGACAGCCAACATGGCTTTAGGCAAGGAAGATCTTGTCTTATTAATCTGTTATGTTTTTTTGAAGGTGTGAATAAACAGGTGGACAAAGGAGAGTCGGTTGATATTGTGTATCTGGACTTTCAGAAAGCCTTTGACAAGGTCCCTCATGAGAGACTTTTGGCAAAACTAAAGAGTCATGGGATAGGAGGCAGTGTACTATTGTAGATCAGGAACTGGTTAAAAGATAGAAAGCAGAGGGTAGGGCTAAATGGCCAATTTTCCCAATGGAGAAAGGTGAATAGTGGTGTACCCCAGGGATCTGTGCTGGGTCCGCTGCTTTTTGACATATTCATAAATGACCTGGAAAGTGGAATAACGAGTGAGGTTATCAAATTTGCAGATGACACAAGACTATTTAAAGTTGTTAAAACCCACGAGGATGGTGAAAAATTGCAAGAGGATCTTGATAAATTGGAAGACTGGGCATCAAAATGGCAGATGAAATTTAATGTGGACAAGTGCAAGGTTATGCACCTAGGGAAGAACAACCCAAACTATGGTTACACGATGCAAGGTTCCACATTAGGAACCACAACTCTGGAAAAAGATTTAGGCGTCATTGTGGATACCATGTTAAAACCCTCGGCCCAGTGTGCAGCGGCGGCCAAGAGAGCAAATAGAATGCTAGGTATGATAAGGAAAGGAATGGAAAATAAAACAAAAGATATTATAATGCCTCTATATCGTTCCATGGTGAGACCGCACCTTGAATATTGTGTGCAATTCTGGTCGCCGTATCTTAAAATGGATATAGCGATTTTAGAAAAGGTACAGAGAAGAGCCACCAAAATGGTAAATGGGATGGAAGGATACTCCTATGAAGAAAGGCTAAAAAGGTTAGGGCTCTTTAACCTGGAAAAGAGACGGCTGAGGGGAGATATGATAGAAGTCTAAAAATTAATGAACGGAGTGGAACGGGTAAACGTAGATCGATTGTTTACCTTATCAGAATATAGAAAGACTAGGGGACATGCAATGAAGCTGCAGGGTAAACTATTTAAGACTAATAAAAGAAAATATTTTTTCACTCAGCGTGTAATCAAACTCTGGAATTTGTTACTGGAGGATATAGTAAAGGCTGTTAGTGTAGCTGGGTTTAAAAAAGGTTTGGACAAGTTCCTGGAGGCAAGGTCCATAAACCATTATTAAGAAGTGACCGAAGATATCAATGCTTGACCCAGTACAAGCATTGTGGAACTTGTGTCTCTTGGGGAAACTGCTAGGTACATGTGACCTAGATTGGCCACTGTTGGAAACAGAATTCTGGGCTTGATGGACCTTGGTCTAACCCAGTATGGCATATCTTATGTTATGTTCTTATATGTATATGTCAAAAGCAATATTAAAGCTGCTGAAATGCAGGGAACATGGGGAAAGGAAGAAGTGCTGTGGATTGTGTTGGAAAGAGGAGATGGCACTGTCGTCCATACTGGTGTAGTCTACAGGCATCCAACTCAAACCAAAAAAATAGATAGCAAATTGGTTGCCAAAGAAGTGGCTGCACAAATAGAGGCAAAAAACACAGCTTTCACAAAATTTAAAAGTTCGCAAACAGAGGAACACAGAAAAGAATACAGGATGAAACTAAAAGAAACAAAAAGAGAAATAAAGATAGCAAAATAAAAGGCAGAAGAAAAGATGACTAAAGAATTGAAGTGTGGCGACAAAACTTTTTTCAGGTATATTCAGGAGAGGAGGAAAATCAGAAGTGGAATTGCAGGACTCAAAAGTGCTGGGAACAGATTTGTGGAAAGTGACATTGAAAAAGCGAAAATACTAAACAAATGCTTCTGCTCTATTTTTACTACAGAAAATCCTGGAGAAGGACCATCGGTGATTGACAAATATACAAATGGAAAATGGAGTATATACCACACCATTCAGAGAAGATGATGTGTTAGAACAGCATGCAAAACCGAAAGTGGACAAAGCCATGGGACCAGATGGGATATATCCCAGGATACTGAAAGAGCATAGAGAGGTTTTTGCAGGGCTGTCAAAGGATTTTTTAATAGATCCTTGGAGACAGGAGAAGTTCCACAGGACTGGAGAAAGGCTGATGTGGTGCCTCTTTACAAAAGTGGCAGTGGGGAAGAAGTGACAAACTACAGGCCAGGAAGCCTTAGCTCCGTTGCGGGAAAAATAATGAAGGCGCTTCTGAAGAGCAAATAGTGGACGTTCTCGGAGCCAACAGGTTGCATGATCCGAGGCAACATTGTTTTACCAAAGGACGATCTTTCCAAACAAATTTGATTGAGTACTTTGACTGGGTGACCAGAGAACTAGATCAAGGGCATGCGATGGATGTGATCTACCTTGATTTCAGCAAAGCCTTTGATACTGTTCCTCATAGGAGGCTTATCAATAAACTCGACAGCTTGGGGATGGGTCCCAAGGTGGTGAACTGGATCAGAAATTGGTTGACTGACAGACATCAGAAGGTGATGGTAAACGGAACTCACTCAGATGAAAGGAGGGTGATTAGCGGGGTGCCCCCAGGGTTCGGTCCTGGGTCCGGCACTGTTCAATGTATTTGTGAGTGATATTGCTGAAAGACTGAATGGAAAAGTCTATCTTTTTGCAGATGACACGAAAATTTGCAACAGAGTGGACTCCCCTGAGGGAGTGAATAACATGAGGAAAGATCTATAAAAGCTGGAAGACTGGTCTAATGCTTGGCAGTTAAGATTTAATGTGAAGAAGTGCACTGTCATGCACTTGGGAAGCAGAAATCCAAGGGAATTGTATGCGATAGGGGACGAGAGGTTGGTGTGCATGGACGAGGAGAAGGACTTCGGAGTGATTGTTTCTGAGGATCTCAAGGTGGCAAAACAGTGTGATAAGGTGGTGGCAAAAGCCTGGGTTGCAGACAGAGAGGAATTACCAGCAGAAAGGGAGCGGTACTAATGCCACTGTACAAGTCACTGATGAGACGCCACTTGGAATATTGTGTTCAGTTTTGGAGATCATATCTCGCAAAGGACATAAAATGGCTGGAAACAGTTCAGAGGAAGGTGACCAAAATGATTTGGAGCCTGCGTCAGTAGACTTATGAGAAGAGACTTGAAGACCTAAATATATATTCTCTGGAGGAGAGGAGGGAGAGGGGAAATATGATTCAGACCTTTAAATATTTAAAGAGTATCAATGAATAAACAAACCTCTTCCAAAGACGGGGAAGCTGTAAAACTAGAGGGCATAACATGAAGCCGCAAGGGGGTAAACTGAAAGGCAATGTCAGGAAATACTTTTTCACTGAAAGGGTGGTGGATGCTTGTAATGCCCTCCCGATAGAACTGATAGGGGCAAATACAGTGACAGAACTCAAAATGGCATGGGACAGACACAGTGGATCCTTTTTTAGCAACAGGATAAAATAAAAATAAAAATAACTACAGGCCAATGATTTGTAAATAGTACCTTGTAATATAGTTTGATATGTTCTGTGTTCTTTGTAAACTAGTTCTGTTCATTGTAAGCCGCCCCTGATCACTGGAAGGTATATAAAAACGTTTAAAGAAATAATTAAATAAATAAACTATCTCTTATATTTCAGCAAATAGGGGTGACCTTCATGGAGTGGTGGGTACACCGCTGAACAAAGGCATGAGGAGGGGTGACCTGCATAGAGCGGCAGGTGCAGCTACTCTTGCCACCTTGTTAGGCGGGCTAGATGGACCCTACTGCTGTCATATACTATGTTACTAGATCTTTGCAACTCCGTGCCTGAATGGCTGGTCTGGTCCCTCCCTCCTCTGACACAGGATACGTCAGAGGAGGGAGGGATCAGACCTGCATGCTAGCAGGAAATTGGAAAGATCCACATTTTTTTACAATTTTATGTCAATTCCACTGCTGCCGCCACCACTGCCAAGGAAACATGAAAGGTGGCATTGGGGCAAGGGCAGGCCATGCAGGGAGCCAGCTGGACATGGAAGTGTGGTGTAAGACAACATGGGGAAATGCTGGGCATGGGGCAAATGGCAAACCTTTGATGGGGGTGGGCGCGCCAGATGTGCAAGTTACTCAGGGCGCATTTATGGCTTGGTACGTCCTTATTCTACCATAAAGCAAGTAGATCAAAAGCCATTTCAACCTGCAACTTATGATCGGATATCATTGGTGTTTCAAGAAGAAGTTGAGACAACACTGAAAGCACTGATGGCATTCCCACTGAAGTATTACAGCACTCAGATGCAGTTGTCACAACACGTATATAGTTCTGCAAGGAAATTTGTAAGACAATATTGTGGCCAACTGACAGGAAAAGATCTATATTCATACCATACTGAATAAAAGGTGATCTGAGTGACTGTGAAAATTATCACACAATCGCTCTGATCCTGCATGCCAGCAAAATTCTACTAATTATCACACAATCGCTCTGATCCTACATGCCAGCAAGATCATTCAACAGAGACTTCAACCATACCTGGAACAAGAACTGCCTGAAATGCAAGCAGAATTCAAGAAACTGTGAGAACCAAGAGACATCACAGAGGATGTGAAATGGATCCTTGCAAAGACAAAGAATACCAAAAGGATAACTACTCATGTTTCATTGATTTAATCAAGGTCTTTAATTGAATAAATCATGAAAAACTCCGTGTCATATTAAGAAGAATGGATATACCAGAACACCTGATAGTTTTCATCTACGAGTACCTTTGCATTCACCAAGAAGCAACAGTTTGAATAGAACAAATAATCAGAGAAGCAGGACTGTATAAAGAAAACTGAGGTGTGAAATTGGTGGAAGACTCATCAACAACCTTCACTATGCTAATGATACCATGTTACTGGTTGAACGTGAAACATCTGCTTATCAAGATCAAGGAACATAGTCGTAGAATGGGCCTTCACCTTAATGTGAAGAAAACAAAGATCCTGGCAAAATCAATAATGTCAGCCTTGATGGAGAAGAAATTGAAATAGTAGATATCTTCAATCTGCTTTGATCCATAATCAATAATGAATTGATAAGCAGTCAAGAAATCTGATGATGCATTTTCTTGGCAGAACAACTATGAAAGACCTAGACAAGGTTTTCAAATTCAGAGATATATCTCTACGTACAAAGATTCAACTTGTCCGTCCAAGGCATATTCTTTTCAATAATGTCATATGGATGAAAAAGTTGGATGTGAAGAAGCAAGACAGGAAGAAAACCGATGCCTTCAGCTATGGATGCTACTCTAGCAACAATTAGCCACCTGACTGAAAATGTAACACAGTTTAGGACAACCACAAGGTTGCCATGGGTTAACATTGACTTGACAACACTTAAGAATAACTGTAATGAACTGCTTCTTAAATGTTATTGGCCCATGGCAGATAATGCAGATCACTTAATGTCACCTCAATAAATGCCATTAAGTATATCTGTGATATCTGACTTGCACTTAACATATAGTAAAGGTTTTTTCTTTGTGTTATTTGCATGGTCAGACATTGGGAAGGACCCAAGTAATTTGTGCAGTGGCTCTACAGTTATAGCATGTTAGGTTTTGCAATAGTAACTGCTAATTTTTACCATACTTTCGTGAAAGATCCTGAACTTTCAGCTAAAAATTTGCCTACATTTAGGAACAGAAGTTATGCTCCTAGATTTAGGCCTGCCATTCATTTGCCTACTTTTAGGAACCTGATTTAAGTGCCTAGAGATGAAAATCAACGCTAAGCAAGTAACTATTTTCCCCACCTTAAGGCAGCCTCTGTTATCCTCCACATTTTAGGTATCTACATTTTGGAGTATAGTAAAATTTTGATCATAAATTTAGGCACTGACACCAATATAGGATCCTAACTCTCAATGTTACATGACTTAGGGGTATGTTTACTAAAACCCCGTTAGGGTGCGCGCCGCGCTAGTGTGCGGATGCCATATAAGGAGTGGGCATTTCAGTCAGAAAAAAGCAAAACCGGGATTAATCATTTATTTATTTTTTTATTTACATTCTCTTATATACCGTGCTATTCTGCATCAGTGCGGTTTACATTGAACAAACTGAAATTACATTGAACAGGGCATTATAACTCGGAGATAACTATTTTACAGGGAACATGGGCTATGGAGGGTTAAGTGGCTTGCCCGAGACCACAAGGAGCACCTGTGGGACTAGAAACCCCAGTCCTTCCGGCCCAAGGTTGCTGTCCTCTAGTGGGAATTGAACCCCTGACCTTCTGGCCTGAAGTACCTTGCTCCAACCACTAGGCCACTCCTCCACTCCAATCATGCGCTAATGTGCGATGCGCTCATGTGCGCCACACACATTAGCGCATGAGAAACTTGCGCGGGAAGCATAAGTGGCGCGCTGATGTGCAAGCACAGGAACAGAGCCACAGTACAATGATTAAGACACTGACCGATGGTGCAGGGATCATGGGTTCAATCCCCCACTGTGCCGAATGAAGAAGGCTGGCTGAGGCATTACCTATTATGGGGAAGATTGCTTTAGGAGGCATTTTATTTATATTTTAATTACTTCTACTAGCAAACGCACTCTCAAAGCGTGTTAACATAAGGCGCCCCATAAGGCACATTTTAAAGTGCACTGTCCGCCAAGGCACTCTAGAATGTTGCTTATAGGGCGCTTTATAGGGTGTTGTATGAGGTACCGCAAGGTCATAGCACTGTGTTTGATGGCAGCACTGTGCATTTAAACGCATGGAAATCTGAAGTAGGTGCGCTGACATGCAAGGAGGAACAGCAGTGGAGCACAATGGTTAAGGCACTGACTGCTGATACAGGGGTCATGAATTTGCTCCCCAGTGTGCCTAATACGTAAGGCTGGCTGAGGCATCAGCTTTGCAATGTACGTATTGTTTCCTGCAGCACTTCATTTGTATTTTATTAATTGCTGCCAGCAAACACGCCCTCACGTGCCGTAACTGAAGGTACCACATAAGGCACCCTATAAGGCACTCCATAGGGCACATTATAAAGTGCGCTGTCCGCCATGGCACCCTAAAATGTCCCCTATAGGGCACCCTATAAGTCGCTCCACAGGATAACATATAGTGCACCTTATATGGACGGTAACCATAAGGTGTCCTATAGGGCGCCCTATAAAGCGCCCTCTGAGGCACCTTATGGGTACAGTACGCAGAGAGTGTTTTTGCTGGCAGCAATAATGTAAATTAAAAAGAGATAATGCTTTGAGCAGCCCTATCAAATAACCCCACTGTGGGTTTGAACCCATGATCTCTGGCTCCACAAGCAGTGAAGTAACCAGTGGGCTACAGCTCTATAGTTGCTAGCAAGCCCCTGGCTGGCTGTAGAGGGACTGCACGTCACCACACAGACAGTCTGCTGTGGCCACCAGGATAGGGTTAGGCCACCCGTACCCATGATGCACTGCACATGCAAATCAGCTGTCCACAGATGAACACAAGATGGGGTATGCACCCCCACAGCACCTCGGCCTGGTAGGGGGAACTGACCATGTCCACCCCCACAGCACCTCGGCCTGGTAGGGGGTACTGACCGTGTGTGTTACTGGCACAGAGTAGCTACACACTGTCACATTTTGCGGGTACTGTGCTCACCCTGAGTGTGCGGTGGGGCGCCCAGCACCAGGTCCACAGCACCTTCCGTGGCAGAAATAGGCCATGCTGCAGGTCCCCAGCAGTGCTAATGTGTGAGATAGGTAGTTTCTGCAGAAACACCTTGGATATATCTGTCTGTCTCAGTCAGGTGTAGCCCCTATGGACCCCTAGGAGGATTATGTACCACCACCACCACCCTCCTCCTCCTCCTCCAGGGCTGAGGGTGGTAAACATGGTCTCCCATCAACAGATGCACATTCTACCTCCCTGCAATGGTGGCAGTAGAGGGGACTATCAACCCCAGTCCTACTGGGGAACAGACACGCTACAGGGCAGTCAATGCAGCTCTGTACACATCCATAACACAATAGCAGACAGACATTAGGCCTGGATATGCTAAGCTGCACCCCACCACTATCTGATAATCTCCTGCAGCAAGCCTTCAGCCACTGCACCCTGCAAGGCACTCCATCAAGACACATACCAGCTGCAAATAGTCTGCTAGCTAGTCCATAGTGCATGTTCCTGGTGGAAATGCATGCACCCAGAACTGAGATGTCAGTATACACAACAAGCAGATAAGTCAGTGACTGGGCTCCAAAAGGAAAACCATAAATATCACATGAAAGAAATACTATATAGTACTATGGGGGTGCCTAGCCATGCTGTGGTCACTGCACAGTCAGGGTGAGAGTGATCTCCCAGCAGGACATGCTGAGGCCACCCTGTCTGTGTAGGTGGTGGCCGGGCACTAAAATGTCCCAGCCAGTGCCCTATGCCCTGTGCAGATGCATCCTGGCCAGGCCACCCTGTCCGGGCTATACCCATGGTACCTTGCTCCTCATTATGCACATTGGCAGGCCAATACTGGCAACAGTGCTGGCAGTGTGGGCTGTGGAGGGTGTTTGCAGCCACCACACACTGGATAGACAGACAGACACCCCCACACCTATGCCAGCATTGTGCTACTATAGAGGAGTTTAGCAGCCCTGGCCACCACACCAGTCCTGGGCACAGTACAGGCATGGATATGGTACGCAATACTGTTGGGGGTCACTCCCCAGGGTGGTAAACACTGTCAGAGACCAGACCTGAAGCACACACCACAGACATCAGAAAGATTGTTATGATGGAGCTCAATGAGCAAACTGTGCTTAACGTAGGAATTGCTATCTGCCAGGAATCATAGGAAACGTTTGATAGCTGTGTACCGTATACCCAGGTGTAGGGTGGCATTGCTAAGGTATGCAAGTGCTAGTATTGGGAGATGCACGCAGGGCCCAATGTCCTGCCTCTCCAGGAGGCATTGGCTAATGGGGCCTGTGGGTGTGGGTGTGGGTGTGTCTGCCCTTGTTGGCTGCTGCTTTACGGCAGAGGTTCCCAACTCCAGTCCTGGTGTGCCAAACACTGTTCGGGTTTTCATGCTGTCCCTCATGAATATGCATGAGATACATCTGCATACCACAGGGGTGGTGCATAGATATGCAGCACAGGCATCTTTATTAGAGGCAGCATGGAACCTGAATGGTGTTTGGCCCTCCAGGACTGCATTTGGGAGACTCTGCTCTAGGTAATGCGCCTGTTTATGGTGTCTGTGCTCTGTAGGGTAAAATATAGGCGTATTAACCATGCATATGTTCTCTGCAATAAAGGTTTGTCCTTACTATCACGGTTTAGTTGTGGAAAAAATATGTGGACTGGATTGGCAGTAGCCCCAGCTGGGCTTTGAACCTGTGACCTTCTGTTCTTGCACACACTGTCTTTGTGCACTGCACCACCGTGTTACCACAGATATGCTGCATTCCCTGGGGAGTCCATGACTGTACATCCGACAGGGCCTGTTTGTGGCAGTGCACGGCACCCACCTGGACAGGGCTAGGCCATGGTCTGCTGTGGCCACCAGCTGCTGCCACCTCCACCACCAGTACCGCTCCATCCTTTGATTGGAGACAGCATAAACCCTGAAGGTTTTGTGGCCCTCCAGGACTGCATTTGGGGGAATCTGCTCTAGGTAATGTGCATGTTTCTGGTGTCTGTGCTCTGTAGGGTAAAATAGAGGTATTTGAGCCATGCTTATGTTCTCTGCAATAAAGGTTCGTCTTTACTATCACTAGTTAGTTGTGGGTAAAATATGGGGACTGGATTGGCAGGAGCCCCAGCTGGGGCTTGAACCTGTGACCTTCTGTCTCCAAACACGCTGGTTGTGTGCACTGCACCACAGTGTTGCCACAGAGATAGTGCATTCCCTGATGATACCATGACTGTTTGTCCGGCAGGGCCTGTCTGTTGCAGTGCATTGCACCCACCTACACAGGGCTAGGCCATGGTCTGCTCTGGGCAGCTGCCACTGCCCCCCTCCACCTCCAGTACCCCTGTGCCACCCTGCTGACATGCCCTTCTGCTGGTGGTACGCAGTCTCAGGCCATCCTGTGTGCGGGTAGGCGGCTGCCTATGGTGCAGGTTCTGGGGTAGGGGTGCATGCAAATTTGTCCGCACGTCCCCCAACCACCGCCTGCCAATGTTCTGTGCCCTTGGGGGTACCTGCTGGGTACTATCCCCTGTGACACTGTGATAAACACTCTCGTGCCCATGTTGGGCCCTCATCAGTTGTTGTCTGGCTGCTGTTCAGTTTCAGCATTCCTAGATGCCATCTAGGCATCTGCCTAGTCTGCACTGTGCCCCAGCTGCACCATAGCATGTGCCGCCTGCAGCCCTCTGTATCCCCTTTCCCAGCATCTGTCCAATTGCCCATTCCGACCAGCCCGCCCTGCTGTTGTGGAAATGTGCATGCCATAGGTAACCTGTCCAATGGAGAGGGAAACCCTGATCAGTGCTATTTCACTGTGGGATCATTCACCTTCTATGGGGACGGAGCGTAGACCCTTCTAAAATTCATATTTATTTTTTGCGGCTTTCTTGGGAGTGTTTTTTGATGTTTCCCATTACTATCACTATTGCCCAGCTTGATTATAATTTTTTTAGATTTTGTTGGGGTCATTTTCAATGTTTATTTGCACTTTTGTACCGTGCACATGTATCACACTTATCACTGTTTTGTAGGTTTCCCTGGTTTTGCTGTACATTGCTGACAGAAATGGTTTCTCTTCCCTTTAAATCGGCTCTACCGCGAGGTTTTCACTCGCGGTATTTTTTGGCTTGAATTTCAGCCCCGCTCGTGTGTGGGGAGCCTCTCCCCTCCCACTCTCCACCCATTGACCCCTTCTCTCCACCCCTGGGGAGCCTTCCTACGCCCTCCGGGAGCCTTTCCACGCCTCTAACGCACATCAGCGCACCGCACACCTGAGCGGGCACTTTAGTGCGGGGCACAAATACGCATCATTAGCGTGCACTAAGGTACCTTAGCGTACGCTAATGTGTGCCGCGCACATGAGCGCGGTTTAGTAAACATACCCCTAAGCCTTTTGAAAAGAGACCCCTTATGCAGGTCAGTGCAGAAACCCCGCACTAGAGCTCAGTGCTCAAAGCTTTAGCCAAGGGTTTCATAGCACAAGTTTAACGCTGACATTTTGCACTGTGATGCTATATGCTAATTAACAAGTGTGCAAAACAGTCAGTATTACACTGGGAGAGCAAACCAAACACATACATGCAGGAGTTGATACAAGTTTGGCATGCTGTCCTAGAGACACAGACTCATCTGATGATCCAGGAATCGGGGAAAGTCCCCAATGCCATTGGCACAATGTTTGGGGGCCAGTGCCCACCCAGACACTGACCCCCCCAACCAGATATAAAATCACTGGAGGGCCAGTTGGCCCCGATCCCCCACCTCCACCCCACCCCACCCCCCAAAACAGAAAAGGACCTGGTGGCCCCAACCCTCCCATTCCCCGAAACAAAAAAGGACCTGGTGGCCCAGTGGACCCTAACCCCTCACCCTCGAACTCTCCCCAGTACTTTAAACATTGTGGGGTGGGAGCATTTCCCCCACAATATCATCTTGCAAAATGGCATCACCTGACCCCACACAGTACATCCTGGGATGCACCAGGCGGGGTCAGCAAAAATGCCTTATATGACAGAGTGACCCCTCTGGGTTTCATCCTGGAATGCACGATGCAGGGTCAGCTGTCCCAGGATGCAACCTGGGAGTGTCACTCTGCCATATAAAGCATTTTTTGCCTTATATGGCAGTCCGACCCCATTCAGTGCATCCCAGATGGCATGGGAGCAGAAGTGTGTGGGCAACGAATATTCCAAAGCATATTGGTAGCCAGTTCTAGGATGTTCCATAGCCTGATCTTTGTCACAGATTTCAGAGTGGTATCAGTGTTCAATTGAAACCAGGCAGACATCAGAGCCATATCTGATTCTTCCCTATAGATAAAAATCAAGCTATACTCCTTGTTAAGAGTTAAAAAATAGTGGCAGAAGTGAAGTTTCTGCTCACAAGCTGTTCTGCTTTGTAGAAGTCTGCTTAAATTCCTAGATGTCATCCCTAACAAATAGATTAACTAAAGCACACTACTGCATTAGCATGAGCTAATGTTATTAGCAGACAATATTAGTAAATAGGTCCCATTGCACATGGTAATGTGGTGTTGCCTTTCAGTAAGACTGGCCCTTAGTTTGGTATAATTATGGTACATCGGACATATGAAGGCATATTTTCCAAATGACGTCCAAGGCAGAACAGCTGAAAAAAAAGGAGGCACGTCCAAGTTCAGGCATGATTTCGCAAATGTGGACATGCTCAATAAGGATATCTGCAGGGGCGTCTGTATAGACATCCCCAGAATAGTATTGCAGACCATGTATGTCTAGGAATAGCCTAATGATTCGAGTAGGATAAGGGAAGCCAGGATTCAGATCCCACTGCTGCTGAGATATTGGAGTGCCATCTTCTCTACACCCTTTAGATGCTTTAAGGCCAAACAAGCACTTTCCCAGTGCCTGAAGCAGGTCTAAACTTGGATGGAGTCACAGATGTGAGTATGTCTAAGTCCATTGCACCACCCCAGACTTGCCTCCGCCATACCCCCTGCCTACTAGGACGTCCCCGCACTGGAGATATCTTTAAAAGATATTTGTAAAATGGATCCCAAAGCAACTCCTTAATTTGGACATCTGCATGCACATTTTCAGACGTCCAAATCATGACCTTTAAACTGACCCCCACAGCATATTTTGAAGAATATTTTACAGTGTTTTTATGAGATTATTTTCCTTTTACAACAGAGAACCCCGACCTCACTCCTTTAACAAACTGCATAAATGAAGTATCCAACTGGTTACAATCTCAAAATCTAAGGATCCAACACAAAAAAATAGAGGTGTTATTCATTACACGGAACCGAAATTTCACTGCTCCGTCCTTTTTGAAAGTAAAGGATGCTAACCTCCAGACCAAGACCACCATCAGATACCTTGGTGTCACTTTAGACCAGAACTTGGATATGAAAGCACACATAGGAAATATTGTAAGAGCAGTATACCACAAAATACGTTCCCTTAGACATCTACGATCCTTACTAGAGCCAGACGATTTTAGAACCATCTATCAGGCGCTAATCATACCTCATTTTGATTATGCGAACTCAATATTACAAGGTCTCCCTCAAGCCACATTACATCCACTTCAATTGGCAATGAATGCCGCAGCAAGAGTCCTTTATGGAGCATCCCGGAAAGAACATATTTCACCTATTCTAAAACATCTTCATTGGCTCCCGATACGAAATAGACTCACTTTCAAAACTTTACTAATTACATTCAAAGCCATCAAAGAGCTCTCATCTGCATCATTATCAGATATGATCCAAACAACACCCCTCAATAGGGATAGAAGGTCAGTATCACTCAATTCTCTGTTAGTCCCTAAATCAATAACACAATACACCAAAACTACTACTGACAGGGCTTTCTTTTTCTGTGCACCAAGGTGTTGGAACAGCCTTCCTCAAAACATCCGATCAATACCAGACCTTTTGCAGTTTCGAAAAGCTTTGAAACACTACCTCTTCCTCTTGTCTTATCCATTAAACAATCCAGATAACACAACCTACCCACAGACCTTCCAAACATACAAATTCAATACAGACACCCCACAGACCTCCCATACACAATACTGAAGCCAGGATGAGATCATGTCTGTTATATTAATTAATTACCCTGTTATCCGAGTTGTATTTCCTGTTTTTTCTGTAAACACAAAGTACCGTTGAATTGTGTAACTCCTTGTTTATTGTAAACCGCGCTGATGCTGAATAGTGCGGTATATAAGAGACTATAAATAAATAAATAAATTATTTTTATCTTGCTATCTATTGCGATAGTAATGTACAGTGGTAGATGATTCTAGAAAAGACCAATCTGCCCATGAAGTCTGTCCAGTTTTCACATCTATACTGCTAAAGGTACATCCTAGCTGTCAGCTTAGTGTGTGTCAACCAGCAAGATATTTTTCTTTATCCTTGACAGCTTTTTAAAATCTTCATTTGTACTCTACCATCTTGTGCAATTCAGCACACAAGTCTATAAGTACATAAGAACTGCCATAGAGGGTCAGATCAAAGGTCCATCATGCCCAGTATCCTGTTTCCAACAGTGGCCAATCCAGGTCACAAGTACCTAGCATATCCCTTGGAGACGGGAGAAGTTCCACAGCACTGGAGAAAGGCTGATGTGGTACCGCTTCACAAAATAGGGAAGAGGTGACAAACTACAGTCCAGTAAGCCTTACCTCGGTGGCGGGAAAAGTAATGGAGATGCTCCTGAAAGAGCAAATAATGAACTTTCTCAAAACTAAGAGATTGCATGACTCAAGACAACATGGTTTTACAAAAGGACGATCTTACCAAACAAATCAGATTGAGTTCTTTGACTGGGTGACCAGAGAACTAGATCAAGGGTATGCAATGGATATGATCTACCTAGATTTCAGCAAAACCTTTGATACTGTTCCTCATAGGAGGCTTATCAATAAACTCAATAGCTTGAGGAGGGTCCCAAGGTGGTGAACTGGATCTGAAATTGGTTGACTGACAGATGACAGAAGGTGATGGTAAATGGAACTCACTCGGATGAAAGAAAGGTGATTAGCGGTGTGCCCCAGGAATCGGTCCTGGGGCCAGTACTGTTCAATACATTTGTGAGTGATATTGCGGAAGGACTGAATGGAAAAGTCTGTCTTTTTGCAGATGACATGAAAATTTGCAACAGAGTGGACTTCCCTGTGGGAGTGGAGAACATGAGGAAAGAACTACAAAAGCTGGACGGATAGTCTATTTCACATCATTTTTATTAAAAGCTTTTCAATAAACAAACAATACAACCATAGAAAATAGCAACAGATACACACAACCACACATAAAACTAAAACGCCCCCATCATGCCCACCCCCCCCCCACCCCCCACCCTCCCCTCCCCGCACAGCATGGATACTTCGTCATGCTTCACAGTTCACAAACCCACCAATAGGCATACTGTATAGGCTCCGGGCAACTCTGTCCTTCTTCTGCACGAGAAATAGGGCAGGGAGTTATTCCCCAAGGGAAAAAGGAATAAAACTAGAAAGGAAGAGAGAACTAGAACTTCTGCAAAAGAGAGACTGCATACAGCAGATGAATGCTACTTCAGGACAGCACTGTAAGAGCAGCTACGTCGTCGTGGCAGGAAGCTCCCCAAATATCTCGAGTAACACACTCCCAGGATCCTCAGCCGCCAACATTGAGCACTACTCCCCTCTCCCTGGAGGACATTTGAGAGAGCACAGGAGACCACAATTCCCAAAACTCTTCCCAACACTTACCTCCCCTTTTTTGTGCGGTCATCTTTTCCATAACCATCAAGTTGAACATAGATTGTTCCCACAGTCCCAAAAGTGGGGGTGAGGAAGATATCCAGCGACTCAGCAACGCCCGCTTGACCATCAAAAAGCCACGTTCAAATAGCGCTCTGCGCCAATACGGGAGTTGAACAAAACCCAAAGCCCAATTATGGAAAAGACACACTTCTCTCTGTATGGCACATTCTGACCCAGTCCATCTCTGCAATTTAGCACAGACTCGCACCCATAAGTCTCGCACTTTCGGGCAGCCCCAAAATTTATGGAGCAATGTCCCAACCGCCCGATCGCACCACGCACAAATAGTAGTAGGCCGTATCCCTACTTGCGAGGCCCATTGATCACTAGCATAGGCTCTCCACAAGAACTTGTACTGCATTTCTTGGAGATATATCCACCTCGCGCCTTTCGAGATCCCCTCAAACGCTACTCGTAATATATCTGCCGTCATTTCATCCACGCCATCCCCCCTCCACCTACCCGCAAGGTCAGCAAGGTACACATCTCCTCCGGAAGGCCGGAACACTTGTCGACAAATCTCCTCTCCCGGAAGACGCTCCTCTAACTTCTCCAGTACAAAACGGGGGGACTGGAGGTCATCCAACCTCCGACCTTCCCACTTATCGAATTTAAGTAATGTCGCACCTGGAGGTAGCCATAGAAATCTTGGGCGCGAAGGTTATAGCGGCGTTGTATTTGCTGGAAGCTGTCTAAAACACCAGCATCCCGCGAATACAAATCCTCGAAACACACCAGTCCCCTGGCAGCCCAGGCACAAAAGACATTATGTTGGGAAAAACCAGGTCCAAAATCCGGGTTACCGACCAAGGGCATCAGCGGAGACAGTCGCCTGTCCCAAGCAAATCGCTGACAAAGGACCCTTCAGGCGGCGCGGAGGGCCTCAAGATATTTCCTCCCCACCCCTAGCCTAGATACCGGGGGCAGCTGCTCAACATGTAAGAGTTATAGTACATGATAAGTAGTGAAAGCCGCCGTCAGCTGTCGGGCCAGAGCCCCTCCCTCCGGGCCTTCCAGGATCTCCCGGATGTGGCGAGTCAAATATCGAAGATTGTAGTTGCGCAGAGAAGGCAGTTCCAAACCACCTTCCTCCCGTCTACTCTGCAGCGCCAGCAAAGGTATACGGGCACGGCGACCTCCCCATAGAAACGCTCGAAGACAGTGCTCCAAGCGTCTCCAATCCTTATCCAGAATCCAGAGCGGGAGCATACGTAGAACATAAAGCCATCTAGGAAATTCTACCATGGTAAACAATGCGATCCGCCCTCGCAAGGACAATGGAAGACCTCGCCAGCCCAGCAACTTCTGGCTAGCAGTCTGGGCACATTAGCACAGTATAGATCCGCAGGCCGATCCGGCAACTGCACCCCTAGATATGTAATCTGCCCATCCGCCCACACCAATGGAAATTCCCCCGCCCAGCGAGGTCGCACTCTATCCCCAACATCTAAAACCACCGACTTCACAGAGTTAATTTTGAGGCCAGAGAACCGTCCATAATCTCGTATCAATGTCAGCGCATTCTGCAGCGACATGTGTGGACTAGTGAGGCAAAGCAACATGTCGTCTGCAAAAGCGCAGACCTTCATTTCTTCTTCTCCCCCCATTCGAATCCCCGCAATGCCAGTGCTAGCTTGTAGGACCTGAAGTAATGGCTCCAAAGCAAGAACAAATAACAATGGGGAGAGTGGGCAGCCCTGTCTAGTACCCCTCTCCAATTCAAAAGGATCCGAGAAAACACCATTAGAACCAACGCGAGCCATGGGTTTCGCATACAACGCCCGAATCCAGTGCATAAAAGCGCCTTGGAAACCAAAGGCCTCCAATGCATCCCAAAGATAATGCCATGCCACTCTGTCAAAGGCCTTTTCGGCATCCAGACTAACTAGCAGCAGGTCTTCAGTGCTCTGCAAGCAGTGGTCCATACCCAAAAGAAGCCTAGCAATATTCCAAGAGGCCTCCCGGCCCTGTACAAACCCGACTTGCCTCTCATTGATAAGAGACGGTAAGATGGGAGCAAGTCTATTTGCCAACACAGAGGCCAGCAGCTTTAAGTCACAATTTATAAGAGAGATCGGACGGTAAGAGGCGGGATCCAGCGGATCCTTCCCCGGTTTAGGGATCACCGTAATGTCCGCACATCGCATATCACGTGGAAAAATCCCAGCCTCTCGCGCCGCTTCAAACATCACCACCATAGAAGGAGCCAAACTCTGTGCCAAAATTTTGTAATATTCCATGCTAAAACCATCCGGACCCGGAGCTTTATGGGATTTACCCCTCCCAATGCCAGCCAGAATCTCCGCTACCGACAGCGGGGCATTCATTTGCTCTAAAAATTCCGCCAAAAGGCGCGGCAGCGCTAGCTTCTGCAGAAAAGCCTCCCCCTGGGCGTAATCTCTCTCCTCCTCGCTGTAGAAGTGCATATAAAAGGTACGGAAGATCTTGGCTATTGCTTCCGACCGATGTTGCATGTGGCCAGTCTCATCTCGTAGCACAGGGATAAACCGAGTTCCCCCGGATTGCCGAACAAGTTGTGCTAGTAATCTCTCAGATCGATTACCAAATAAATGCAGTCGATGTTTATAATGTTGTATCGAAATCGTCGCTCTCTTCTGAAGCAGTTCATTCAGAACTGTCTGCAATCGAAGGTATTCTCTCTGGAGGGCATTGTCTCGATGCCTACCCAGTTTACGCTGCAGCACTCTTAAATCACGTTCCAACATCAACACACTTCGGTCTAAATGCTTGCGCCGACGAGCGGTATAGGAGATAATCGCTCCTCGCATCACTGCTTTACTAGTTTCCCAAAACAGCAGTGGTGGGCATTGCGGGGTATCGTTAAAGGAAACATATTCTTCCCACTGTTTTGCCAGATAACCTCGGAAATCCTCATCTTCCCACAGGTATACAGGAAAGCGCCAGCCTGCTCTCGCCGGTCTCGCACAGTCCCAAGTGATCCAGACCATCCCATGGTCCGAAATCATGATCGGCTCTATCTCTGCCTGCAAGACACGCGTAACGCCTCTTTCACTAATCAAAATAGAGTCTATGCGAGACCAAGTTAGGTGCGCTCTCGACTGATGTGTATACGTACGTTCCCCAGGGTGCAGCATGCGCCATACATCCACCAAATCTCCGTGCCTACAGAGGTAACTAATTCCCCTACGTGACCAGGCACCCTCCCCCCGATTATGGGATTTATCAAAGCTCGGATCATGCGGACAGTTAAAGTCTCCTGCCACAACGACGCTAGCCCGCCCAGCACACTTCAGCAATCCCAGTAGTTGAATAAAAAAGGCATGGTCATACACATTTGGGGCATAAACATTCAGTATCCACAGAGGTTCAGCATATAGTGTGCCCTGCAACAAGAGATATCTGCCATGAGAGTCTGCCTGAGTTGTGTGTACGACAAAGGGCACCCCTCTCCTCACTAACACCGCCACCCCTGCCTTTTTCGTACCTGAGTCAGCTCCATATGAAACCTCTACCCAATCTTGCCGCAATTTTTGATGCTCCCTAGCGCTCAAATGTGTCTCTTGTAGCAGAGCAATATGCGTTCCCTTTCTTTTCAACCCTTGCAGAATCTTAGTACGCTTTATCGGGGAGCCTATTCCTCCAACATTCCAAGACACTATCTTTATCTCAGGCATATTCCCAGTGCCAAGAAAGCCAGCAGATCAGACTAGTGTAGAGCCACCTAGAGATGCCCAGCCTCATCTCCAGGCACTGTACTCCAAGCCCCTTAATGTATAAATTACCATGCTGTGCACCCAGAACCCCAACAATTCCCATTCCCCATTTTGAAGCTCTCCTAATCTCCCCCTCCCATACCTTCCCCCCCTGTCTCCTCCCACCCATCCCCAACCGTATCCCTCTATTCCCCTCTCCGCTACCCCCCGTCCACCGCTCCAGTGCTCTACGATATCGCCCCCCCTTCCCCCCCATAAACAGTGCTCCTAACCCCTCCCTCCCCCCTTCCACCCTAGAAAATTCTATCATAGCCCCCAATGAATGAGAATCACAATCCACACTTCTGGACCGTCTCCCCTCAATGTCCTCCCGTACAGAGAGCCCCGGGTAAAAAGCATCCAGGCATAGCAAACCCCCAAGGAATGAACTCACGTGTTTAGTACTTTTAAATCGACATGGTTAATTTACCAGTGTGGGGAACGCTAAACAGTACTCACACAACTACAAACAGTATAATAGGTATTTTAGCATATACACCGCAAGCATTTCAATGCCGCCTTATCGCCCCTATCACTCTAGACACTCAGATCCAGTCTAGGTGACCCGAGGCTTGCTGAACTAGGGCCCAGTCAATCAGAGCCATATGTCCCAGTCAGGAATCAGTGTCCACTACTGACTTCGACCCATTTCTCACCATCGCGGCTAGGAAAGTCTTGGCCGCCGGGACTCGATCAAAGGTATGGGTCTTCCCCTCATGGTACACACGTAACACTGCAGGATACACAAGGGCAAAACGAATTCCCTCTCCCGCCAGCTGACTACAGAGCGGGGAAAACTCCTTGCGTTTTGCCGCTAAAGCGGCAGAGTAGTCCTGGAACAGCAAGATCGCTTTATTATCCAATTGTAGAGAGCGCTTCTTACGATATGCTTGAAGCAGGGCCATTTTGTGTTGAAAATTCAATAACCTGGCCAACACCGGCCGCGGCCTCTCATCAGAGCCCCGCTTCGGTCCCAAACGATGTGCTCGTTCCACGATGACTCGGCCAATCAAGCTCTCTAGTCCCAGCTCCATCGGTAGCCACGTTTCAAAAAGTCCTGCGAGTTGCTGGTCCGACCAGGCCTCCGGTACCCCCACCAGCCGCAAGTTGTTGCGGCGCGATCGATTTTCAAGATCGTCCGTTTTCTCGAGCAGCGCTGCAATTGCTTTTTGGTGGCGGTCGATAAGAGTATCGCGCTTCTCCTCACCCTCCTCCAACATTGTGATGCGGTGCTCAGCTTCTTCTACTCTCCGGGTGATCTCGCCATAGGTCTCTGCCATCGAATCTAGTTTTAGTAAAATAGAATCGAATTGAGGTGCCAATAGTTTAGCTACCTCTTGTGCAAGGTCCTCCGCTCCCGATTCTCCAGTTCCTGAGCCCGGAGATGATCCTGGGGAGCCCAGACTCGTTCCAGGCCGCGTGGCCGGCGCCATCTTAGAGTCTCGGGTCCCATGCACTTTATCCTTCTCCCGTTTCGCTGCAGACCGCATGAGTATACAGCGTCTCCCACGTAAGATCGGGGTTCACTGCACACGGGGGATCGTCGATTAACTTGTCACACGATATGCACCCACAGTTGCTCTCAATTACTGCAGTTTTCTTGCCGATTTTGGGGAGACGGTCCAGGAGCGCACTGAGGACACGTCCTCACTCGCTCATGCGCTCACGTGATCTGGACGAATGGTCTAAAGCTTGGCAGTTAAGATTTAATGTGAAGAAGTGCAGTGTCATGCACTCGGGAAGCAGAAATCCAAGGGAACTGTATGTGATAAAGGGCGAGAGGTTGGTGTGCAAGAACAAGGAGAAGAACCTTGGAGTAATTGTTTCTGAGGATCTCAAGATGACGAAATAGTGTGACAAGTTGGTACCAAAAGCCAGAAGGATGCTGGGTTGCATACAAAAAGGAATTACCAGCAGAAGGGAAGAGGAACTAATGCCACTGTACAAGTCGCTGGTGAGGCCTCACTTGGAATATTGTGTTCAGTTTTGGAGACTGTATCTCACAAAGGATATAAAAAGACTGGAAAGGGTTCAGAGGAAGGTGACCAAAATGATTTGGAGCCTGCATCAGGAGATGTATGAGAAGATACTTGAAGACCTAAATATGTACACTCTGGAGAAGAGGAGGGATAGTGGAAATATGATTCAGACCTTTAAATATTTAAAGAGTATTAATGAACAAACAAACCTCTTCCAAAGATGGAGAAGTTGTAAAACTAGAGGGCATAACATGAAGCTGCAAGGGGTAAACTGAAAGACAATGTCAGTAAATACTTTTTCACTGAAAGGGTGGTGGATGCTTGGAATGCCCTTCTGATGGAAGTGGTGGGGGCAAGGACAGTGACGGAATTCAAAATGGCATGGGACAGACATTGTGGATCCCTTTATAGCAACAGGATAAAATAAAAATAAACATAACTATGTCAACAAATAAGCGGTGACCTACACGGAGCGGTTGGTACACCCCTAAACCAAGGTATGCGGAGGGGTGACCTGCACGGAGCGGCAGGTGCACCTGCTCTTGCCGCCTTACTGGGCAAACTAGAGGGATCATACTGGTCTTTATCTGCTGTCATATACTATGTTACTATGTTACTATCTGCAAAAGAGTAAGATTGCATGCTACTTTTCCTACTTAAACCCAGCTATGTGTTTACCACCTCCTCCAGCAACAAGTTCCAAAGCTTAATTATTTGCTGAGTAAAAAAATATTTTCTCCTATTTGTTTTTTTTTTCAATTGACAAAGAAATATATCATCAATCAGCGATCCAAGAAGAAACTTAAATGAAACAATATAGAAATAACAGCCTAGCAAGCCATTAGTTCATTAAGCCATTTTACAAATACATGAATATCAGAAAACTAAACTTCAAGGGTTAGACAAACTGTCATCTTCATCCATTTCCAAATCTTGTGAGTGAGAACGCAGAAAATCAGGCAATTGTTCAGGTTCAGTAAATATGAACATTTTTCCCTCACGGAATATATCTTTCTCATTAGATGTACAGCCTCCAAGTTCAATATCTTGCAATTTCAAGGATATAGGACTGTAAACATTGCTCCTAGCCCTAAAATCTGAGGCCTAAGAGCAAGAAACGTTTTCCTACGATTTTGAGTTTCCCATGCTAAATCTGAGTAAATTCTCACAATTTGACCAAGAAATTTACAATCTGCTTCAGGAAAGAAAATGTTAAACCATCAAACACGATCTGATTCAATAAGAAAAGTAACTATTAAAGTAGCAAATTCTAGATTCTCAATCAATGCTAAGTAATCATCTAAAGAAGTCTTTGACCCCTTCCCACCTTTCTGGACATTACATTTGATATCTTAAAATCTTTCTTGGGTGGAGTGCTAGATGGCAAATAATATGGAGATACAACTCGTGGAATGGCAGACTCAGAGACCTCCAAAGTCTCCGTTAAACAGTTAAAAAACATTTATTTATTTATTTAAAAGGACTTATATCCCGCCTTCTCCTTTATCAAGGTGGAGCAATTGTAACGACCTTAGGGAAAATGGGTAATTGCACTGTCCTCCTCCTGGTCATATTGTCATTATTTTCCACTTAACAAGATAGACCCAGCTCTGCCTTAGCAACGTGATGGTAATTTTCCTGGACAGAGGAGACAGCAGAGTCGTGCCACCACCTTTCCTTCAATCTATTCCACTGACTTTTCGCAATCAATTTTTGTATGTACTACTGACTCAAGTTGAGCAAAGGCTTGCAGTATCAATTGAACAGAGTCATTTTGCGGAGAGGTGTAAAGGCCTTGCTGGGAGGAAACTTCTAAAGTAATAAGATTAGGACCCTTATCTACTGGCATGACAGGAATGATGGAATTCAAAGACATTTCCTTAGCACTTTCCCTTTTTCCCAAAGGCATACTACTTGGAAGCTCTACAATCTAATGATAAAGATCTATTCTGTGAGGTCACAGAAGCAAGTGATTTCTTGCCCAGAATAGTAGAAGAAGGACGTATGGAAACATTACTTCCTGAAGAAGACACAGAGGACCTACCAGGTTCAACCGAGGAGGCATATGGATGCAAAGATTTACACTCGAGTGAGAACCATTGGGACACCAAAGAGCAATGCTTCCCTTCCTCACATGACTGTATAAGCTTAAAAAGTTCTTCATCTGACTCTGAGCACCCAGTCAGCCCAGTCAGCTCTGAAAAATCTCCAGTTCGCTGCTTCCAACTCAGGGAAGTTTAGTAGCCTGTAGTAATTCAGGGCTGCGGACCGGTGTTGTTCCGGGTAAAAGAGCCGCCACAGCCTTAGCTCTGCTCCCTCCCCCCCCCCCCCCCAAGTTCCGGTGCTATGTCCAGCAGAATCCGGTTTCACTAAGAATGGGAGTATAGGAGGCTGGCGGTTCTCCAACTTATCAGGAGAGGTTTTCTCTTTCCTTTTCGCCATTAAACACCACAAAGCAGCACCACACAGGAAAGCTGCAAGCAACAATCAAAATAAAAAGTAGGAGACAGAACATCGCAGCTCAGCTAAGATGTGATCATCTTGGATCCTCCTATTTGTTTTAAATGTACTACTTTGTAACTTTGTGGCGTGTCGCCTTTGTACTTTTTGAAAGAGTAAACAGCTGATTTAAATTTACTCATTCCACTCCACTCAGGATTTTATAGACCTCTGTCGTATCTCCCCTAAGCCATCTTTTCTCCAAATTCTTTAGCCTTTCCTCATAGGGGAGTTGTTCTATTCCCTGTATCATTTTGGCCACCCTTCTCTGTACCTTTTCTAATTTCCTGGTGCTTTTGTGAGATGTGATCCCACACTTAGTTCATACCCGGCTTCCCTCCCTTCTCATGTTTAATCATTTGTAATAAGTTAGCTGGCTACCAGTACTAAGATGGCTATTGCCCAAATGCCCAACTTCCAATGTCCCCAGTGTAGCTGCCAGACACATCCAGCTACTCGTTAACTCTATCATCAGAGTATCAAACTTAGAGCTAGTCTCCATAGTTTTAGATGGTCTCATTATACATACTTTACAGAAGCATCTTTAAAATATATTTTTGAAAAGGTGTGCTAGTTTGAGTTCTCCCTGTTAACTAATTTGGAGTTGTGTTGTGACCTTGGAGTATTCCCATCATGATTTGTAATATTTACTGCAGCTAATGAATATATACTCAGCATAGAATGTCTGACTATGTCTAATTGTCATTTTTTACTGCTAGAGCACTACACTTGAACTAAAGCTCCTTCTGCAGTCTATTTGAATGTACCATGTTCTGTGTTCATAACCAAAATGAGTTCTCATTTACTAAAGACTTATAGTGCACCGATAGTGGGTCATAGATGTATCACTGGTCTGTGAAACAAGTGTACTGTGGAGATAAATCACCAATTGGCTGAGGAGTTCACTGCATTAATAACAGTGACATGTTTTTCTTACCACTTCAGTCTGACCTTGGGTTACATGTCCTTCAGCCTGATATGATGTTGTGACTTTCAGTGGCTATATTCCCTCTTTGGTTTAAGTCACCTTCCTTCCACCACCACTCTTAATAACCCATCCATTAAGGCAGGGCTCTTCTGGCCCAAGAATCTTGGATGATTTTTTTCTTTCAGAGCCTGGTACAATTGCATTCTTGAACAGGCTAGAGGGGGTCACTTGGATCAATGACTGCCATTTTACAGCAGGGGCTCTCAACCCAGTCCTCAGGCTTTTAGGATAACCACAATGAATCTGCATGAGATAGATTTGCCTGCACTGCGTCCATTGTATGCAAACCTCTCTCATGCATACTCATTGTTGTTATTTTGAAAACCGGATTGGCTCGGTGTGTCCTGAGGACTGGGTTAAGAACCCCTGCTTTACAGCAATCATCAAAGGAGGAAAGGGCTGAATGTATGTAGTCGGAACACATACAACCCTTTCTTGTCTTGAAATATACTGTAACTAGTCTTATTGTATAGATTTCTGTATGTAATAAGACTCGTAACAATGATATGGAAATTATATGTAAAAGAGTTTGGTGCAGTCATCTGTTTAGCAGTAGAGTGCTTGAAAAGCAGTCTTGATGCCTCAGCATGGCTACAGTAACACTGAAGAACAATTCTACAGTCACCCTCTTGCGCCTTGTTACGACTGACAGCAGCAGACGAGATACAGTAGTCCTTTTGAAGAGTATCAATGCAAAACACAAAAGGCAAGTGAGTACTCTAAGAAATCTTTTTCCTTTTATACTATATTTATCCAGATTTATATACCACCTTGCATCAAGATTCTGGCACGGTTGAGTTGTTCTCAGCACTATAGCAAGTCCAAGTCCAAGCGGTCACTCTTAGCAAGAAAACAAAGTGAATTTCTGCTCAGCTTTAAAAGGGTCCACATAAGGGTTTACTTCTCAGGTTGCAAAAGCTAGAATACAACACTACGCTACAGAAACTTATTAATGTATATAAAATGTAAATAGTTTTGACAATTAATGCACAGTTATTTGTATAAAGTTACAATGTTATAAATCTCTGTTAATAACTATTATCTGTATAAAGTTAAAAAAAATCTCTGTTCCATGTAATGTATACATTAGTATACAAATTTGTTTACTTGTTCCATGTAAACCGCCCCTGATCTCTGGAAGGGGCGGTATAGAAGAAATAGATAAATAAATAAATAAATAAATAAATAAATAAATACAATGAACAAGAAACAATGTTAGTGTAAACCGGGGGTTCCACGGGGATGTTACACTACTTTACCTGGATGTTATGAGTGTCACGGGTGGCTGAGTTACCTCAGGTAAGCCACCAGTGGAAACTCCCTGCTTACAGAGAAAATATTTTTTTATTTTTCCTCAATGCCCTTTATAACTTCTTGATCCTTAAATTCAAAGCAGAGCGTACTAGAGGGGTGGGAACCAAGGGCTGAGAAGTCTCACAAGAAACAACGAGCTTGATATTATATTGGGCAGGCTATGCACTGCTACAGAGCAAAGCCTTGCCCGCCAACTGTTACCAGATATTCAATCCCCCCTCCCTCCCTGTTCCCCTCCTCTCCTCCCCTTCCCCCTTCCCCTCCCCCTCCTCTTCCTCCTCCTATTCCCCCCTTCCAGAGTTACAATATTTTATCAGATGAGTTTTATTAGGTTTTAATTTGGTCTTGTTTTAATTATTGTTTTAGTTATTTATGGTCTTATGCGATTATTAGAATGTGATTGGTTTTCATGGACTGGTCTTAAAGTGTTTTCTCTTATGTATTGTTTGGTAGGTTCATTTTATGATATTTTATCATGAGTTTTACTGTTTTATTTATTGTTTTAGTTATTTATGCTCTTATGGATTATTAGATTGTGGTTGGCTTTTGTGGACAAGTTTTAGCATTTTCCTTACGGATTCATTAGGTAATTTTATTTTATCATAGCAGTTTTACGATAGATTAGGGTTGTGCCCTTTCTTTAAAATCAATGTTTTTTTCCTTGTGGGGTTTAAGCACGCGGTAGTGTCCCAGTTTTGATTTTTTTCATCTTTTTTCAGTATGGTTTTAAGATGCTTTTCGTGGGACATACAGTTGGTTTTACTATTTCGAGAGTGGTTCCTTGACGAGTCGTCAAGTCTTTTTTGTATTGGTCATTGCGGTCTACAGCGTTCTTTTGTGCATTAGCTGGGTTTCTTTACCATGCCCCTTTAGCGGTGTCAGTGTTCACTGCGGCTCACAATCGGATGGATCAAACAGGACTAATGGCTGTCTTTTTCTTTTTCTTTTTGTTTTGAATTTAATCGTCTTCATAATATTATTTGGCACTTTATAAATCTCGCACGTTCCTTTTGATATATATATATATGTGCTTTTGTTTTTATATTTTTGTTTCCCTAATCAATAGGGTTTTGTATTGATGGGATCAAGTTGAATTTATGCAGTATGGTTATGAGCGTTCACTAACCACAATGGACCATTGTTTTAACAAAAAGAGAGTGAGGTTATTAAATAGTAATATGAGCAGGTCAGCTGATAGTAGGACTCGGCCGGGATAAATACTTCCGAGAGTGCAGGTGCAGGCATTTTCGCTGCCTGAGAAAGAATCTAGACTGCACGTCAGAAAGGTACAGACTCTTTGGTTTTATACAATTACATTTGCACTCGATGGTGACTATACCACAGACTGCTCTTTTCTGTATAAGATGTTTATTTGGTCATGTGGGTGAATGCTTGTAAACTGGATTTCACAGGACCGGATTAACACAGTGAGCAGTTTGTTATAAAACTATTTTGGGGTTTTATTGTCAATCCCTTCAATTTGAACTTGCTTCTCATAATTTATAATGAAAGGGTCTCTGGGATTGAAATAGGTTGCTCCTAGCAGCAGTTCCCCTCTCAACTAGAACTTTAACTAGATTAGCAGTAGAAGATTTGTGTACTCATGGAGATGCCACAATGAAAGAAAGAAGTGATACATCATAGTTATAACAATTCCTCTTAAGATTATCCATGGAGTCCAGTGTGTATGTTATGGCCGTAGACAAACGGTCCACATTGATTATATCTTGGATATAATATGTCATTCCTGCATCTTTTGCATTTATTTTGTTTTCAGTTCCATTATATTACATCTGTAGTTCTAATTCATGTGAATAAAGTGCCTTATATTCTGTTCTTTCCTCTCCCTTCAGTTACAAGGCATCACTGAAGGGGTCTTGTCTGAGGGACAGTTTGTCACGGTTTGTAACAGAGTTTAATTTCAATTGGTTTATACATGTCACATCCCTTGATTTCATTTAGGAATTTTATTTTGCTACTTTTATTTCCTCATTTATGGTATTTATTTATTATGTAATTTGTTGTAATTAGTTATTTATTTATTACATTTGTTCATGATATAGCAAGTTTTATATTACTTTTTATGCTTATACTTGTTTTAATATGTCTGCCAGTGTGTTTAATTCTTTATATTATTTTAAATTTGTGTTTGATTATTTTTTAATTTTATACTTTTAGTATGCCAAGAGTACCCCTGAAGAAGGCTTAGCTGAAACACGGCCATGTCGGGTGTGGCGTTGTACCCCTTTGGGGAGTTTCTTTTTATACCCCTGGTGAAGGAATTATAATAAAGAACTCCTTTGTTACCACGGACAGACTGGGTCTCAATTCAACAGAGGTACAACATTGTTTCTTTCAAAAACAGGCAAGTATTAGTTAACCATTTAAAGGCTTGAGATTTCTTTACTCCTTAATAGAAGAAAAATTCAGTTCTAATATTGTCTTTTTTTCTGTAACTTTGCAGGTCAATGAGTATTATCATTCAAGTAAAGACACCTTCTGTTTCAACTACTAGTGCACCAGTATTTAAAAAAAAAAAAGTCACTGTGGTGTGTCAGTCACTTATCTCAAATATTCTTTCCAGATCTTGCTGCTTTCTTACGTTGTGTACCTTAGGATCCTCTCTGCTTCAGCAATGTCCAGCTGCAGTTAGGATACCTACTACCTGTCTTCAAAAAATCAATAAAAGAAACTACCTCCCTAGCTGTGTGTACAGTAACTAGAAAGTGTTCCTATATTTTTTCTTCTTTTTCTATTTCTGTTATGTGTGAGACTTGCTTTTCCCAAAAATAAAAGATAATCAGATTCCCTGCCTTCTCTCCCATAGAACTCTTTCTTTAGATATGTGCCAGAGTTAATCCTTAAAGCTGCCAATCAATTCAGGAAAACTATACCAATTGCCAATAAAATGAATTCTTTAACTAAGGCAATGTTTTATTCTTTCTTCAAAAACACATTCAGTCCTTCACTCTTTCAAACATACATTCTCTTCCTCACTGTTCCATATGTTTCAGAATTCAATAAATCCTGTGAGTAGTACATTATTTTAAAACAGCTCACTTTTAAGGTTTTTCTTTTCACTGCACTGGGAGTTTTATACCTTCAGCCTTCCTTTCCTTCACTGCTTGAAAGATTCCAATGCTATAGAAAGTCACACACTGTTAAGCTTTTAACCAAAACAGTACTCAAAATGAAACTCACTCTAACAAATCTATTCAAATTCTCACTCTCTGACCAATCAATTCAAATCCTCATTCAGTGTGGTTTTAAAACTGCTTGAATGAGTTTCAGGGCTCCCTCAGCCTGCTTCCAGTCACTAAGGGGAAAAAAAGTTCTCACATTTAATTTTATGTTTTCTCTCCAGCTTTCATGCAAGCTTCTTGCACATTCCTCCTGTAAATAATTCTCAGTTACTTACAATTCTGATGTCAAACAAATCCTTTCACAGCTCTCCCATACAGAGAAACTCAGGCACACCTTTCTCCATCAGAAATCTTCCTCCCAAAATCCTTCCTGCACATAGATTCTATCCTCTCTATAAAAGGGTTCCTATATCCAGCTCTGTCTGGAAACAGTCCCTTACTACCTTCATTTCAACTCACACAGCACACTTTCAGCACTCTAAAGCCCCTAGCAGACCTTTGCACACATAAAAGTAATTTTACAGATCATTTTCTTTAAAGTTTGCTTAGTATCCATTTTATTTACTTAACTGGGTCATGCTTTTTATCTCCTTATCTCCTGTGAGTGCTCCTTATCTCCTGTGAGCTTTCCCCATGCTTGCCCCAGGCTCAGCTGTTTCCTGCTTCAGCCCTGCTTTGTGCATTAATTCCTTCAACGTGGTATTGAAACTGTAGTTTAATTCCCCTTACATTCATACACACATATGCCCACATATATTCCTTCAGAATCAGTAAAGATGTATTTATTTGGTGTGTTTCCTTATTTGACACTTCATTTGAACTAGCCAGCCTTTCATTTTAAATGTTAATTTCCTTATTTGAGATTTTATTGACTTTTTTTCATTTATTTTTAAATGTGACTGTCAGCAGGTACTTTTAACTTTTTTCTCTGCCATTACATTAGGTTCTGGGGAGGATCTTTTCCCAGCACAGTCACTTCCTCCAAAACACAAGGGTCATAATAAGCATATAGTCTGAAGAGTCAAAAAATAACCACTCCACCCCTTTAAGTGCTGGCTTCAGCTTCTCATTTTCAATGCAGGTTTGCTGGGTTTCAAACTCAGTCCTTCAATATTTATCCATCCTTTTCAAAAAATAAGGCAAAAAGGAAAATGTTTCAACACCTTACTATGCTCTCACTGCCCTGGCTTGATAGTCAGTGACCATTCTTAGCTGTTTTCAACTCAGCATTTCCAAGTTCGCTCCAGTAGAAAGGAAAAGCAGTATCTCAAAATTGAACTGGGCTCTCTCAAAGGTTTAGCCTCAGCAGTCCATTCCACTTGTCCGCCTTAACCCAAAAGTCCTCTGGGCAGAAGCTTCCTGATCCTACCCTCACTGGGCAGAGGGGAATCCTGTCCCTCCCCCTCTTTCCTCGTTACAATCCCATTGCTGGGCTTTACCTACATGTACTGGCAAAGCATTGCTCTTTCTGAACCCTCCACAGAAGATAAATAAAAACGTAAGGGGGGAAGGCACTCACCCATCTACAGTAACTCATTCACGCACTATAGTTGCCAGCTTCCCTTTGTGCCTTTCCCTCTTCCTTTGCCTTTCACAAAAAGAGGGGAAAAACTCACACGACCAATATTTCAACTCTGTGATTGGTAGTTTTTAAGTGCTGGTCACCTCATTTAAAAGTGAATCTGGATATTCTGAACTAGAATACAGATAGCCTCTGGTACTGAATGTCTGGTTTCAGTGCTGACCAACGGCGGCTATCTGGAGAGTGGTGATATACAGCCACTATGCAGATGGTGAACGGTATAAACTTAGGCCTGCCTTTTTTGTGGTCTAACTTTATGAGGTTTGTTATGCGGTTAGTAAACTGAAAATCGCTGCTGGGAACAGTCCTTGCCCCACCCATGGACCACACCAACACTATTCAGACAGTGCCTCCATGTCAGAGGAAATATTCAGCAACAGTGACTATCCCTCTCAGTGCCACTTGAACTGGTAACCGGATTAGTTCCTTTGAATATCGGTGCCACAGGTTTTAGTAGCCTGCTTCTAGGAATTCCATTTCTGTGTCTTCAGCAAGGCTTCAGGGCATCTCCTCCCCTCAGTCTACCTTTCCTGATAAACCTTCCGCAATATTGCTTGCAAAAATGCTAAAAAGAACAGGACCAAGGACTGATCTCTGGTAACACCCTTAACTTCAAAATGAACTCCATTTGTCCTCCATTAGCTGTCCTTTTGGCAAAGAGAAGAGTAGTCAATTATGTTCATCCTCAGTGCTCAACTAGTACAGTTCTGGAAGGTCATCTCCTTTCAATGGCCTTCATTTTCCAGGCCCTCTGTTTCCAATTAATTGAGCCGTCTCATCAGTATGCTCAGTTAAGCTTCTCACACTATTTAGATTTCCATCAACAAGTAACATTCTTATGTTAGGAAGTTAACACCAGGCCTTAACAATCATCATATGACACTTAGAACAGAGAAACATGACAACAGAAAAAGACCATATGGCCTATCTAGTCTGCCCTTCCATATCAACTACTATAGTCCCTTTTTTTCCTTTAGAGATCTTCTGTGTTTGTCCCATGCTTTCTTGAATTCAGATACTGTCTTTGTCTCTGCTACTCCACTGGGAGACTATTCCATGCATCTACCACTCTTTCCGTAAAGAACTGTTTCTGTATATTACTCCTGAGTCTATCCCCTTTCACCCTCATCCTATGTCCCCTCATAGCAGATCTTGCTTTCAATCGAAAGAGGTTCTCCTCTTGTGCATTTATGCCACAATGGTATTTAAATGTCTCTATCATATCTCCTCTATCCCGCCTTTCCTATAACATGCACATACTAAGATCTTTAAGTATGTGCCCATATGCTTTATAACAAAGGCCACTGACCATTTTAGTAGCCACCCTCTGCACCAACTTTATATCCTTTGAAGGTGTGGTCTCCAGAACACGATACTCCAAATGAGGTTGTACCAGAGACTTATACAGAGGCACTATCGCCTCCTTTTTTCTGCTGGGCATTCCTCTCCCTATGCACCCAAGCATCCATCTGGCGTTCACTGTCATCTTTTCTATCTGTTTAGCCACTTTAAGATCATCAGAAACAATCATGTCCAGGTCCTGCTCTTCTTTCATGGACAGAAGTACTTCACCCCATACATTGTACTGCTCCCTTGGATTTTTGCAGCTCAAATGCATGACCCTGCATTTTTTAGCATTAAATCTCAGCTGCCAAATTCTAGACCATTCTTCAAGCTTAGCTAGATTCCTCCTTATATTATCTAATCCTTCCTGGGCATCCACTCTATTGCAGATTTTGGTAGCATCCCCAAAGAGGCAAACTTTACCCAACAGCCTTTCTGCAATATCACTAACAAAGATGTTAAAAAGAATTGGACCAAGGACAGATCATTGCGGCACACTACTGGTAACATCCTTCTCTTCTGAGTGAGCTCTGTTTACTTCTACACTTTATTGCCTTCCACTCAACCAATTTCTAACCCATTCACTCACATTAGCGTATATTCCTAGGATGCTCAATTTATTTATAAGTCGTCTGTACAGAACGGTGTCAAAGGCTTTACTGAAATCTAAATACACCACATCTAGGGCTCTCCATTGGTCTAACTCTCTGTTTACCCAGACAAAGAAATCAGTCAGATGTGTCTGATACCTGCCTCTGGTAAACCCATGCTGCCTCAGTTCCTGCAATCCATTTGACTCCAAAATCCTCACTATCCTCTGTTTTAGCAGCGTTTACATTAATTTACTCACCATAAAGATCAGACTAACTGGCCTGTAGTTCTCAACCTCATCTTTACTTCTGCTTTTGTGTAAAGGAGTCACATTGCCCTTAAAATATCCCCTTTTAGTTTTGCCCAGGGCCGGATTTACCTATACGCCATGTACGCCATGGCGTAGGGCCCACAGCCGGCAGGGGCCCACAAAAAAAGAACAAGTTCATTTTTTTTAAATACAATTTTAAAAAAAACCTGGTGGCTGCCGCCGCGGGGCCCCCTCTGCTGCCGCGGCAGCACCAACTACCCGCGGGGGCCCCGTCTACAAGCTGAAGCCGTCGGGTCGGGTCGTCCCTCCCTCCCTCGCTGCAGGCTGTAGGCTGTGAGAGACGCGAAAGGAGAGTGTCTCCTAGCGTCTCTGTTAAGCCCGCAGGGGCTGATGGGAAATTTCCCATCAGCCCCTGCGGGCTTAACAGAGACGCGAGGAGACGCTCTCCCTTCGCGTCTCTCGCAGCCTGCAGCCTGCACGGAGGGAGGGAGAACCGACCCGACCCGACGGCTTCAGCTTGTAGACGGGGCCCCCGCGGGTCAGTCCGTGCTGCCGCGGCAGCAGAGGGGGCCCCGCGGCGGCAGCCACCAGGTTTTTTTTTAAATTAAATTTTACTTTAGGCCGGGGGGGGGTAGGACTGGTAATGGGCTATCGGGGGGGTAGGACTGGTAATGGGCTATTGGGGGGGCTGGGGCTGGAAATGGGCTGGGGGGGGTAGGGCTGGTAATGGGCTATGGGGGGGGTAGGACTGGTAATGGGCTATTGGGGGGGCTGGGGCTGGAAATGGGCTGGGCTGGGCTGGGCTGGGGGGGTTAAGGCTAGAGGTGGGCTGATGGGGTTAGGACTGGTAATGGACTGTGGGCTGTTGGGGGGGCTAAGAACTGGCAATGGGCGTTGGGGGGGTTAAGACTGGTAATGGGCTGGGGGATGAGGGGGGATGTCTGGTAATGGGCTATGGGGGGGGCTAGGACTGGAAATGGGCTGGGGGGTTAAGACTGGAGGTGGGCTGATGGGGTTAGGACTGGTAATGGGCTGTTGGGGGGGGTTAGAACTGGTAATGGGCTTTGGGGGGGTTAAGACTGGTAATGGGCTGTGGGCTGATGGGGGTTGTCTGGTAATGGGCTATGGGGGCTAGGACTGGAAATGGGCTGGGGGGTTAAAACTGGAGGTGGGCTGATGGGGTTAGGACGTAATGGGCTGTTGGGGGGGGTTAGAACAGGTAATGGGCTTTGGGGGGGTTAAGACTGGTAATGGGCTGTGGGCTGAGGGGGGCTGTCTGGTAATGAGCTATGGGGGGGGCTAGGACTGGAAATGGGCTGGGGGGTTAAGACTGGAGGTGGGCTGATGGGGTTAGGACTGGTAATGGGCTGTTGGGGGGGGTTAGAACTGGTAATGGGCTTTGGGGAGGTTAGACTGGTAATGGGCTGTGGGCTGATGGGGGTTGTCTGGTAATGGGCTATGGGGGGCTAGGACTGGAAATGGGCTGGGGGGTTAAAACTGGAGGTGGGATGATGGGGTTAGGACTGGTAATGGGCTGTGGGCTGATGGGGGGGGTAGGACTGGCAATGGGCTATGGGGGGCTGACTGGAAATGGGTTGATGGGGTTAGGACTGGAAGTGGGCTGATGGGGGGTTAGGACTGGTAATGGGTTATAGGGGGGGCTTAAACTGAAAATGGGGTGATGGGGGGTTAAGGACTGTAAGTGGGGTGATGGGGGGGCTAGGACTGGTATTGGGTTGGGGGGTTGCTAGGACTGGAAATGGGCTGATGGATGGCTAGGACTGGAAATGGGCTGATGCAGGGACTAGAAGGGAATGGATGCTGGGTGAGGCTGGAACTAGAAGGGAGCTGATGTTCGGGGAGGATTAGAATGGGATGGGGCTGGAAGAGTAAAATGGAGAAGGGAAAAATATTTTGTGTGGGAGGGATAAAAAATCTACAATTGGCCGGGTATTGGGAGAGTAAGTGGGGATTGAGGATGGAGGGGTAAAATTTGAGTGGATGAAATAGGAATGAGGAAAGAGCAAAAGGAGAAAGATTAGTATGTTAAAGCAGATGTAGAGAGAGAATGGAAAAAAATCTAGAAGAGAGAAGAAAGGACAAATGGACAGCAGACGATGGAGAGTTAGCAGAAGACACGAAGAAACCAGAAGAAAGTGGCTGGAGCAATTGCAGCTGAAAAAAATGCACAAAAGGTAGAAAAATATCTCTTTATTTTGAATTTATTAATTGGAATATGTCAGCTCTGGTAAATGTGCATCATTAACGTCTGCGCTTTGTTTAGTACAAGAGCAAATTAATGTATAGTTTTATTTCTACAGTGTTGTACATTCCAAGTTTGGCTTTTGGGATTCCCAGTTTAATTATTGTCTTCCTGTTTCTAAATTGTGATTACTTGTTTGGTGATGGTCTATGTTCTGCATGTGTAACTGAGCTGAGGTGTTCTGTTTATATAATTCCTATTTGACATTGCCACCTGTTCTCTTTCCCCAGTAGGTCATGTATTGTTGTTCTCTGAAATGTATTGGTTTAATATTTGCAGTGTTGCCTTTTGATTGGTAGAGTATGGTGCTTTGTGAGTCCTGGTAGTGCTGTTAGGATACGGCGGGTTTAATATGGGCAGTGTTTGTAGTAGTTCCTAATGTGTCCGGCAGTTGGCACTGGATTATAGTAATGTAGAAATCTTTTAGTCTTTCTTTATCCATACACTCATTAAGAGGCACGTTTACTAAAAGTTAGTATATGGTAACATTATGCAAATATTTATGCAAATGAGGCCCCTTATGCAAATGAGGCCCGCACCCCCCTTGGGCCGCCCCTGCTGGGGGCCCACAATTTTTGTTGGCGTAGGGCCTCACTCAAGGTAAATCCGGCCCTGGTTTTGCCCATTGCTTTTTTACATCACCCAGATGTTCCCATCCCGCTAATGACTCCTTGAGGTATTGTCCCATCTTGGTATAGTTTTCCTAAAGTCTAAGACCCTTGCTTTTGAATGGACTTTATTAGCCCTAGTCCTAATACTGAACCATACCATCTGTTGATCACTGGATATGAGATGATCTCCCATTATACAGTAACATCATTTGATCAGAGCTGGCCCATGCCTAAATTTCTATTAGATGTACATAAATTATAGGTTTTTTATAATTTATGTGCATAATTTTGTACTCCGCCCATATTCTGTTCAAACTCCAGTCCTGTGTGCACCCACTCAGGGGTGTGTGCACCCACAGTGAAAGTATACACAATCAGATATGCACGCACATATATAAAATAGTGCTTAGCATGCATACGTCCATTTATGTACATAAGTGGCCACTTAGTGTGCATGTTTATTTTTTATTTATTTATTGACCATTATTTATTTTCCACAAATCTATAATCCCAAGCAGATTACAAATTAACAGCAAATATTATAAATTAGGGGCATTTTTTTAAATGGTTTAACTGGTTAGCAGACTTGCTAACTGGTTAAATCACGGTCAGCGGGATATTCATGACACTAAACCGTTTAGTGCCACTGAATATCTCCTCATGCGGGGTTTGAATGCCCTGACTATGCGCTTAGCATTGGGGCATTCCGAGTGTGGAGTGAGGGTGGCTTAAGGGGTTAACCAGTTAACAGAGATATTGAGCCTCTGGCTGATTAACCCTAATCAGCTAATGTTAGGACAGATAATCTGGGGATGAGTCTTCAAGATGAGTTTGTCAAGGAAGAATGTGTGTATGGACAGTAGTGCACCAAGGCCTGAATTTCACTGATGTGCCATGCTGACATGATAGCAACAAGGAAAAGTGTTTTTCAAGACATCAATTTAATAGAAGATGAGGTCATAGGTTCAGAAGGGGCTGCATGAGTTGAGAGAGGATGAGACTGAGGTCCCATGGCATTATAGAGCACTTAAATGGTGGATGTACATTGTTAAGGCCTCTAATGAATCTGCTGACTACAGGCAACATGGTGAGCAAGGCCCTCACAGAAACACAAAGGAACACAATAGGCGAAGGCCAGTAGAGGTCACAGGTGCCAAACTTTATTGATTAAAAGTCCCCAATGCGTTTCGGCGTCACAGCCTTCATCAGGGGGTACACATATGTTGCACCGTGTAAAGTTAAGTGATGGTCTTAAGAAAGACCTTTTTGCATTACTGTTTCAAAGCCAATGAATTGTAGTGATCTATCATTTCATTGGCTTTGAAACAGTAATGCAAAAAGGTCTTTCTTAAGACCATCACTTAACTTTACACGGTGCAACATATGCGTACCCCCTGATGAAGGCTGTGACGCCAAAACGTGTTGGGGACTTTTAATCAATAAAGTTTGGCACCTGTGACCTCTACTGGCCTTCGCCTATTGTGTTCCTTTACAGGCAACATGGTGACAATACCATCAGTGGAATCATGGAAGACTGAGATGGCACTACGGTTCACCTTGACAGAGATGGTCCATAGTCCCATGTGAGAAAGATGAAGCAAATACAGTAAATATCAGCAAGTGAGCATGTATACAGATCCAAGTTGTTGCAACAGCATGAGATGAAGAATCTTTTCCATTTAAGGCCATTTGACTTCTAAGTAAAAGGGTGTTGAGACACCAAGAGCATGTCCTGAATGTCTGAGGGATAGTCTTTGACTATGCTCATTTCACCATCCAAGTTGACAGTGCTACCTGAGAAGAATTGGTATGTGCTGCCCCTCTGGGTTATGATGTCAAAATGGAGAGGCAGACAGATAGGATAGTGGAAGGTGAGCCCAGTATGAATAGGAGCCAACTCTGTCTGGGTCAGTTTGGAACAATGAGGGTCATACATGCCTTGTCCTTATGTAGCTTGTGGGTGTTTTTGTGGATCAGTAACAGAAAAGGGAAGGCATAATAGTCTTTGGTTCCATGGAATTGCAAAAGTATCCTAAGTGAAACTTCAAGTGCATGGTGTCTTGGAACAAAAGATCGAGCACTTGGCATGAGCTTCTGTCATGAGGAGTTGATTGATGGAGTATCCTAGCAACAGAAAAGGTTGGCTGTTACTGCATTGTACAGCACACATTTGTGAGGAAGGAGGCATCTGCTGAGATCATCTGCCAGAACATTCTGGGAACCCAGAAGGTAGTTGACAATCAGGGAGTTTTCTGATGTGACAGCAAAGCCCATAAACCTCATAGCTTCTCTGCAAAGCCACTAGGAGTCTATGACCCCTGTTTGTTGTGATAGTATATCACCACCTATTGCCTGTCTGGATAAAGACTACCTTGTGCATCAGCCAGTAATGAAAAACTTGCAGCAGGATGGATTTGAGTTACAGATGACTGATATGTAACTTCTTCTTCAAGAAACTCCACTTGCCTTAAGTTCAGAAATGAAGAAGATGTGCATCTCAGCCCAAGGTTGAGGTATTTGTGGTTAGAATCATCTCAAAGGGAGGTTACTGGAAGGGCCTCCCCAGTGATGAATTAGGGCGATGCAACCACCACCCGAGTTCCTTGTGAATGGCAGAATCAAGGGGGATTTTGCTGGAAAGAGGCTATGGGGTCATTCTGGTCTCTGTTTAGCATGTCTGGACATCCAACCCAGACATCCAGACCCGCTAAACAGCTGGAGCCCTCTGGCGACAGCAGAGCTCCCTGCACATATAGGCCACTTGTGCGGGGAGTTCTGTTCGTGGGCGGGAGGTGGTGGGCTGGGTAGGAATGAGGGCAGGCAGTGGGCGGGGCTGCAACCCCGAATGTACAAGGATGATTCTGAGGTTGGCCCTGTATGTCCAGGATCACACAATTAGACAGGGGACTTATTCCACCTCAGAGGTGGAATAAGTCCCCCTGGACATGGGTGGACAGCGGAGGCTGGCAGAGACAGAAAGGTGAGGGGTGCAGGGGGTTTCCCCATAGCCTGACCCTGGCTATGGAAGGCTGGATCAGCGATCGAGCTGTGGGGAAAGAATTTTTTTGGTGGTGGCCAGAAATCATGGCTCCCTCATGGAGCCATGGTGCCATAGCAATGGGACAACATGGCATTGCAGCTCCATGAAGGAGCCTGACTGAGCTAGCTGGGCAAGTGGCTGGACATCCAGGGTGCCTGAATTGGGGCATCACCCAGTTGTCCAGCCACTGTGATGTGATTCTGCTCTCGTGGGGATGTCTAGCCCCGTGGGAGCAGAATCAGGTGCATCTCCTGGCCATCCGGATGTCTAGATGTCCAGACGGCCCGGGGATGCACAACCTGGAATTGGCCTCCACATGAATTGTGTCTATCTGGATCTCAGGTGCCATTGGATGAGATACATTCACAACTTCACAAATGAGACAACATGCAGTGTAGCAGTCATATGACCCAGCAGCTACAAGATCATGTGCACCATAGTACACTGAGACTTTAGGACCTGTGAGGCAAGGCAAGTGATGGCATCGATGCGTGACTGTGGCAGAAATGCCCTGGAAGATGTGGAAACAATAAGAGTTCCAATGAATTCCAGAGACTATGATGGAACTTGAGTGGATTTGTATCTGTTGATTAGAAATCCCAGGTGCTGTATTAGGGAAATTGTTAAGTAAAGGGAATGAGACATCTAATGAGGAGAGTTCCAGGTGATGATACAGTCATCCAGGTACGGGAAGACACAGACGCTTTGACTGTGGAGGAGCACTGCAACAAGGACCACACATTTAACAGGCTCATTCCGTGGCACGAATAGTGGGGTTGGACATCCCGTTGGGATGTCCATCCCTTCTATTCGTTCCACCTCCTGACCCCAACTAACTTCACTGCTCGTTGTACGGGGAAGTTAGATGGGGGCAGGGAAGGGGCGGATCGGGGGCAGCGTTAGGGTGGGCGGTGGTGCACAGACGTGCCCCGTGGGATCAGAATCACAACTCCCTCTGTGCATCTGGTTCTGACCGGGTGCACAGAGGGCTTGAACGTCCAAGATGGAATCGGGCTCTTAGTGAAGACTCAAGGGACTGAGGAAAGTCCAAATGGAAATACCCTGTACTGGTAATGGTTCACCAAGAAGCAGAAGCAGAAGCAGAGGAACGTCTGATGGGACCAGCCACTTCCACCCCCTGCAAATAGGAAATCTGTGTTTAAAGACATTCTGCTGCTGCAGGTCTTGGAGGGGAGTGGCAGGGGTAACAGCAGGGCACTAAACAAGGGAGAAGAAACCTCCAAAGAATGATGCAAACCAGAAAAAAAGCAGAAATGGAGGTAGACTCAAGGCACAGCAAAGTCCAATCAAGCTGCTTTATTTCAAAGGTGTATAGAGAGACGCAACTCTTCCTTGGTCTGAGTTTTGTACCTTCAAAATTTGGAATCCTGGGCAGTTGCTTATACTGCCTATGCCTAAATGTAGGCTTGGTTTCAAAACAAATGCACATTCCTACATCCCTGTGAGCTGTAAGAAGAGAGTTCAATATAGCAAACACAACTGTTTTTGATACTGAAGGTATTTTTTTAAGAGCACAGCATGAAGCCTTATTTTGCTCTAGAAAGCATTCCACAAACATGCTATTAAAATCAAGCTCCTGAGAGATACTGTGGTAATGAATTAGGACTCTGCATGACTCACCAACCTTTTTTCCTGGTTGTGCAAGATGCTGTCAGGGCCAGCCCAATCATTAGGCAAGTCTAGGTGGTTGCCTGGGACGGCAGCTTTTTTGAGGAGCAGCAAAAACAATAGATCCTGACAGCCACACAAACTCAAAGAAACATCAGCACACACATATATACAAAGCAAAGTTTAATATTTGAAAGTACGGTGTCCAGTTACACACTTTTATAGGATTATTGTGGGAGGGCTGGTGTTGGGATGATGATGATGGCTGAGTTTAATTATCAAATCTTGTGGGGTGGGCGTAAGGCTGAAGGCTTGTTTAGGCTACCCAGTATCCTTGAGCCAACCTTATTACTGTGTTATACAGTACAGGATGTTGTCTTCTGTAAAGTGAGCTTATTGTAAGAACCGCTGTCTGCCTCATGTCTTATTTATTTAGCATTTCTTATATACCGCCTTTCCGTTTTATCAAGGCAATTTACATTGAACACAGCAACAATTTTACACGGAATGTCTGAACACGACCATTTTACATGGAACAGCTAACAATACAATTGTGTTTATCACAATTTAAACTGTGCAATCTGTCAATAACTATTTACAATATATTTTAGGACTCAGTTCAGTGTAGCATATGGCAATGTGCGCAGGGTGATTGGCAGGAGTATTGGAGTATTAAGACTGTGTGCCTAGTGTGGTGTTGAAGTATTCCATAAACAGGTATGTTTTTAGTTGTTTTCGGATGTCAGTAATGTCTGTAGTTTCTCTTAATTGGTGTGGGAGTGAGTTCCAGAGGGACAGCCTGTAGTATTCAGACACTCTTTGGAGTGATTGGGAGAAGCTGGTCTTGATATTTGTTGTCTAGAGGGTGTTTTGATGTTGCTTCCTCCTTGATCGAGTATCTGACACCCTCTGGATTAGTTCTTTTAAGCATTTGGCAGACTGATTGTGCAAGGTCTTGAATGCAGGGGCGGCCCAAGGGGGGTGCGGGGCCATGTGCGGAGACTCGGTGCGGGGCCTCATTTGCATAAGGGGCCTCATTTGCATAAATATTTGCATAATGTTACCATACACTAACTTTTAGTATACATGCCTCTTCATGAGTGTATGGATAAAAAAAGACAAAGATTTCTACATTACTATAATCCAGTGCCAACCGCCAGGCACATTAGGAACTACTACAAACACTGCCCATTTAGAACCCATAGCAAACCCACCGTATCCCAACAGCACTACCAGGACTCATAAAGCACCATACACTACCTATCAAAAGGCAACACTGCAAATATTAAACCAATACATTTCAGAGAATAACAATACATGACCTACTGGGGAAAGAGAACAAGTGACAATGTCAAATAGGAATTACATAAACAGAATACCTCAGCTCAGTTACACATGCAGAACATAGACTATCACCAAACAAGGAATCACAATTTAAAAACAGGAAGACAATAATTAAACTGGGAACCCTAAAAGCCAAACTTGGAATGTACAACAACAATGTAGAAATAAAACTATAAATTAATTTCCTCTTGTACTAAACAAAGCACAGACATTAATGATGCACATTTCCCAGAGCTGACATATTCCAGTTAATAAATTCAAAATAAAGAGATATCTTTGTACCTTTTGTGCATTTTTTTTCAGTTGCAATTGTTCCAGCCACTTTCTTCTGGTTTATTTGTGTCTTCTGCTATCTCTCCATCGTCTGCTGTCCATTTGTCCTTTCTTCTCTTCTAGTTTTTTCCATTCTCTCTCTACATCTGCTTTAACATAATAATCTTTCTCCTTTTGCTCTTTCCTCATTCCTATTTCATCCACTCAAATTTTACCCCTCCATCCTCAATCCCCACTTAGTCTCCCAATACCCGGCCAATTGTACATTTTTCTTCCCTCCCACACAAAATATTTTTCCCCTCTCCATTTCATTCTCCCAGCCCCATCCCCTTCTAATCTCCCCCAACATCAGCTCCCTTTTAGTTCCAGCCCCACCCAGTATCCGCTCCCTTCTAGTCCCCACATCAGCCCATTTCCAGTCCTAGCTCCCCCATCCATTTCCAGTCCTATCCGAGTCCCTTCATCAGCTCATTTCCAATACCAGCCTCCCATCAGCCCATTTCTAGTCCTTTCCTAGCCCCACCATCAGCCCATGTTAAATCCTAGCTCCCCTCCACTCAGCCCATTTCTAAACCAAGCCCCCCATGAGCCTACTTCCAGTTCTAGCCCCTCCATGAGTCCATTTCAATCCAAGCCCCCACCACAGCCCATTTCCAATCTTAGCTCCCCCCAACACCCAATTCTCAGTTCTATCCTAGCCCATCCATCAGCCCAGTTCCTGTCCTAGCTCCCTCCCCTAAGAGCCCATTCCAAGCCCCCCTTCCCCTCAGCTATTTGCATTTCAAGCCCCAGTCCACTCCGCCAATTTACATGCCAAGTCCCCCTCCCCCGCAGCCATGTGCAGCTCCAGCCCCCCCCGTCCCCTCAGCCCCTGTCCATTCCAAGCCCCGTCCCCCTCAGCTATTTGCAGTTCAATCCCCCCACTTCCCCTCCGCCCATTTCCATTCCAACCCCCCTCCCCAACAGCTATTTGCAGTTCAAGCCCCCTTCCACTCAGCCCATGTCCCGTCCAAGCAACCCCCCCACCCCCTTACCACTCCTAGCCCCCCCATAGCCCACTCCCAGTCCTAATCCCACCAGCCCATTTCCAGTCCTAATCCCCAACCCCCAATTCTCAGTTTAAGCCCCCCCATAGCCCATTACCAGTCCTAACCTCCCCATCAGCCCACTCCCAGTCCTAATCCCCCATCACTCAATTTTTAGTTTAAGCCCTCCCATAGCCCATTACCAGTCCTAACCCCCCATCAACCCACTTCCAGTCCTAATCCCACCAGCCCATTTCCAGTCCTAATCCCCCATCACCCAATTTTTAGTTTAAGCCCCCCCAGCGCCCATCACCACTCCTAACCCCTCCCCAGCGCCCATCACCACTCCTAACCCCCCCAGCCCAGCACCCATCACCACTCCTAACCCCCCCAGCCAGCCCAGTGCCCATCACCACTCCTACCCCCCCCAGCCAGCCCAGTGCCCATCACCACTCCTAACCCCCCCCCCAACCAGCCCAGTGTCCATCACCACTCCTAACCCCCCCCCAGCCAGCCCAGCCCATCCCATCACTACTCCTAACACCACCCCCCCAGCCCAGCCCAGCCCATCACAACTCCTAACCCCCCCCCAGCCCAGCCCAGCCCATCACAACTCCTAACCCCCCCCCCCAGCCCAGCCCCGCCCCGCCCAGCCCATCACGACTCCTAACACCACCCCCCCCGCCCAGCCCAGCCCAGCCCAGCAGCACTTCTAACCCCCAGCCCAGCCCAGCCCAGCACCACTCCTAACGCCCAGCCCAGCCCAGGGAAATTTTTAAAAAAAGAAAACCTGTCTCCTGCCGCTGTCGGGGCCGCCGCGGCAGAATCGAGCGTGCCGCGGGGCCCCCCTGTATCCGGCAGAGCCTCTCCTCCCTGTAGCAGCTCTCTCGTTGGAGCTGAAGTCAGACGCGCCGGCTTGCAGAGCGCGAGGGAAGAGTTTTTCCCTCGCTGCTCTGTTAAGCCCGCGGGGGCTGATGGGAAGTTCCCATCAGCCCCCGCGGGCCTAACAGAGTCGCGAAAGGGAAACTCTTCCCTTCGCGCTCTGCAAGCCGGCGCGTCTGACTGCAGCTCAGAAGAGAGAGCTGCTACAGGGAGGACAGGCTCTGCCGGGTGGGTACAGGGGGGCCCCGCGGCACGCTCGATTCTGCCGCGGCGGCCCCGACAGCGGCAGGAGACAGGTTTTCTTTTTTTTTTCAATTTTACTTTTACAAAAGAATGTTTTTTGCGCGGGGCCCCCTGAAACGCGGGGCCCTGTGCAAAAAACATTCTCGCTCAATGGACGGGCCGGCCCTGCTTGAATGTCATCATTATTGATTTGTATTTTATTCAGGATCGTATGGGGAACCAGTGAAGAGATTTTAAGATTGAAATAATGTGTTCTTGTCTTTTTGATCCAGTGATTAGTCGGGCTGCAGTGTTTTGTGCAATTTGCAACGTTTGAGTTGTGGCAAAGTTAGAATCTTGATGGCACAGTTAAAATCCACTTGTCAGCCTTAATTGAGTGAAAGCTTCACCAAGGAATTTTGATCAGTATTCTCAGAGTTGCTAAGTTACCCAGTTCCAGGAGTGAGATGTTTTGTCAGTTCTGGTTTTAAATTTGCATTGCTATGCAGCATGGTATTTGTAGTCCCTGATTTTACTTATTAGAATCAATGCTGCAGGTCCCATAATGCATCAGGATGAGATTGTCAGAAATCCAGGACTGGCTTAAAATCTCTCTAATGGAACCAGTCAACTCTGTATTCTATACATAGAAAACTACTTTGGAGCATTTGCAAACACGGAAAAAAACTCTTCGGCTTTAGTAGTCATTGCAATTTGAAAAGTATGAGAAAATGCCTTTTCTTCAATAAATATTAAGTTAAAAAAAGAAAAGTCTCAATTCACACAGAAGTTGTTTTTAGGGGTGTGCATTTGGGAATGTATATTTGGTTTGTTTGTATGCCTAAAATTTTGAAGTGCTAGCAAATTGCTTATATCCCTATGATTAATGTGCATACAACTGGTTTTCATATGAAAAAAATCCTATTGCACATCCAAGGTGCACATTTGAAATGAATGTGTGAAAAAAACACAAAACAATCACACAAAAATTGGGAAAATTTCAAGAAATCTTCACATAAACCAAACTTTCCTTGGCCATGCATTTCCCTAAGGCAGCCCCTGATTGGCGCCTCAGTAATGGAGGCAGAGCTGAAAGAGAAAGCAGAAGATGCTGTGACCTGCATCTCCTCCCCTCTCTCCCCTCCCCCTCCACAAATTTTCTAGAAATACAATCTCCAGTCTTAACTCCCCTGGACCAGGGAAAGCCACCAGTCCCATAATCATACTCGCCATCCTGTTTGGGGTAAATTCAGTATCTGGTAGACAATGTCTCCAAATGGTTTAATTTTGTACATCCTTTATTTCTTAGGATTTATTAACCACCCTTATGAAGATATTCATCCAAGGCAATGTAGAACAAAGAACTTACAATAGCAAACTGACTACAAGGTTATCGTAATAAGCAATTAGAACAGTGAGATAAACTTGGAAGTAGGCAATAATACATACCAATATGATACAATATCAGTAATGTACACCCTAAAACAGCACTGTAGAACATTTAAAAAACAGAAATTTGATACAATGTCAGCAGAATACAAATAATATAACATAATGGGCAGTCCAGTAGAACACTCAAAAAAACAGCTAGGATACTCACAAAGTCAGCACAGTAATGATGCACTATAAAAGGCACTATGGAAGAATATTCATATGACAAACAGGATACTCACAATATCGGCAGCATACAATGAAACATCCTAATAAAGAGAAGAGCAGGTGCAGTTGGGACATACAGAAAGACAAGATGGGCAAAAATAAATGCATAGGGACTAACAAAAATGTATAATAATATTGAGTGTAAACGATAAAGAGAAAAGAATGTCTGTGGATCTGGTCAGAGTTTCAGGGTACACAGCAAGCTAGCCCTGGAGCATTAAAGGGTTGGGAGGAAAGGCAGGCTTTTAGGTATTTCCTGAAGTAGAGAAGGTCTTGAGTTAGGCACCCTCTGAGACTGAGCTCCAGAGTGAGAAGTATGTGTGTGAGAAAGCTTGCTGGCAAGATCACAACTTGTGATTTCCTTTGGAGTGCAGTTAGAGATGCTCCTTGAGATGACCTTAGAGGCCTCAATGGTGTATAGAGAGCTAACCTATTCTTTACGTATTCTGGCCCGCTTTGCCTGAAGGCCTTGAAAATCAGAGCTAGAGTTTTAAATTTGGTCCTGTAGGTTTCTGGTAGCCCGTGCAGTTTTTGCAGGAGTTGAGATATGATCATGTTGCTTGCAACCCTCTTTCAATCACGCTGCAGCATTTTGAATTAATTGGAACTGGTGCAAACTCTTTGTGGTCTGGCCAATATACAGGGTATTACAGTAATCTAACCTTGACGTTATTATTGCAATGAGGCTTGTCTTCTCGATATATGGAGAGAGATTTCATAGTTGCCATAGGTGATAGAAGCATTATTTAAAGGTTTCCTGAAGTTGTAAGTGATGAGTCCAGCAATATCCCAAGATTCCCAAACTGTGATTTTAGGGGGAGTTCATAGTTCCCAAAAGGAATTTTGATGTTAGGTGCCTGTCCATTTACATTGGGAACCTACAGAATCTCTGTTTTACTTGAATTCAAAGTTTGTGTTTTTTGCCCATTCTTGAGTTGCTGTTAGGCAGTCAATTTTCTCAAAGCTATGAGTAGATCTGAGCCAATGGGTATGAGTAGCTGTACATCATCGGTGTAGGTATAGTATGTTGTGTCTATCACTTGAAACAGCTCAGCTAGAGGCTTGAGGTAGATATTAAATAAGATAGGATAAAATTAATATAGATCCTTGCGGTACCCTGCAGTTTAGTGTCCAAAGTAATGATGAGATGTTTTTTGACAGAACTGACTGACAGGATTCGAACCACACAAATACTGTGCTACTGATGTCTGTTTCTGTCAGCCATGGAAGCATGATATTGTGGCCCAGTGTCAAAGGCTGCTGAGAAATCAAGCAGAATTAGTATCGAGGTGGATCCCAAGTCATAGTTTCTATGGAGATCGTCAAGCAAAGATACAAGAACCATTTCTGTTCCATACCCAAGAACATAAGAAATGCCATATTCGGTCACACCAAGGTCCATCAAACCCAGTATCCTGTTTCCAACAGTGGCCAATCCAGGTCACAAGTACCTGGCAGGTTCCCAAAAAGGTACGCAGGTTCCACAATGTTTGTCCCAGGGTAAGCAGTGAATTTCCCGAGCCCTCGTTAATAATGATTTATGAATCTTTCCTCCAGAAACTTGTCTAAACCTTTTTTAAACTCAGCTACAATAACAACTTTTACTACATCCTACAGTAACGAATTCCAGAGTTTGATTACATGTTGAGTGAAAAAATATTTTCTCTTATTACTCTTAAATGGCTTACATTGTAGCTTCATTGCATGTCTCCTAGTTTTTCTACTTTTGATGGAGTAAACAATCTATCTACATTTACCAGTTCTACTCCATTTATTAATTTATAGACATCTATTATATCTCCCCTCAGCTGTCTCTTTTCCAAGTTGAAGAGCCCTAACCTCTTAAGCCTTTCCTCATAGGGGTATCCTTCCATCCCTTTTACCATTTTGGTGGCTCTTGTCGGTACCTTTTCTAATTACACTATATCCTTTTTAAGATATGGCGACCAGGATTGCACACAATAGTCAAGGTGCGGTCACAATACGGAACTCCAGACTGACATGGGTCTAGCCAGTTTCTTTCAGTTAGTCAATCATTGAATAGAAAGCAGACTGTTCTATAGGTTTTCCCAGATAAGGCATATTCGATACTGGTCAGTAGTTTTTAAGCTTGTCCTTGGTAAGGTGGTGCACCACAGCCTTTTTTAGTGCTTTTGGCAGCTGCCCATCCACAAGAGAGGAGTTTACAATTTTTGTGGCCAATTTAATGAAGCCTCTGCTAGCCAGCTATACTATTTTTCTAAGCAAGGGTCAAGGGGACAGTATTTCGGATGTAGATCATCTAAATTTTTTTCACGAACTTCCTCCATAATCTATTTGAATGAGTCACAGATGGCTGTGCCAAGAAAGTGCGCTCTTCTTTAGCTGGTGATAGGCTCGATGGTGCTGTCAGTAAGCCCCGATGGAGACCTTTAATTTTGCTGGCAAAGTATGCTGCAAAATCATCACTGGTCAGTTGTGATAGGGAAGGCTGATTCTGTTGAGGGAATTGCAGTAGTCTGTTTACTATTTTGAATAGCTACTTGATTGACTTTGCAGCTTGTTCAATGTTACAAGAGTATTCTTTCCTGGCAACTCCTAAGGCTTGGCAGAACATTACAATATGTTTCCTACAGTTGAGTCTGTCCTTGTCCAGGTGAAGTTCACATCATTTCCTTTCCAATTTATGTCTTTGATGCTTAAGGACAAGTAGTTCTGAGGAGAATCCAGAGGTGTGTTTTATATAGGACATAGGTCCTTCTTTAATGGGGTCATTTCTAAATGTATATTCCATATCTCAACCTGCTCTGATACTGTAGTCATCTTTTCATCCATATGGGAGAAGCACAGGGTTGAGGGGGGACTAGCACTGGAAGTGAGCTGATTGTGGGGCTTTGACTGGGAATGGGCTGATGGTGGGGAGAGAAGGATAGAGCTGCTGGCCCTGGAAGAAAACTGGGGACTAGGGCTACAAATGGGCTGATGCAAGGGGATGGAGGAATGGGACTGGAAGGGAGTGGATGCTGAGAGGGGCTGCCATGGTATTTGGACTAGAAGGGACTGGACAGTGGGGAAGGATGGGGACTGGAAAAGAATGGACATCAGTGTCAGTCATGGGAATGCAAGTTGACATTGGAAAGTACTGGGAGAGAGGACTGGAAAGGCGCTGATAATGGGAAGGGTTACTGGGACTGGAAATAGACTAATGGAAAGAAGTGAAGAAAACAAAAGAAGAGATAAGAAATGACAGATGGACCATAGACCACAGAAAGAGAGCTAAGAGAAGACAGGAAAGCAGAAGCCTCAGATCGGGACCAGCATGATCAGAGAATAAAATGGTCAGGCAACAAAGGTAGAAAAAATAATTTTATTTCATTTTAGTGATTAGACTTTGTGTTATCATTATTTTTTACACTGTATGGGGGAACTGCATATCTTATTTATCTGATGTTGCACTGCTTGAGGAGTCTGGCTTCTTGGGGTTAAAGTTTAAATTTTGTCTACATATTTTTATTTTCACTTTAGATTGTGGTTACTTATTCTGTACTTGGTGAGGGTCTGTATTCTGAGTGTGTGACTGAGCCCAGGTGTTCTGTTAACATGGAATCTGTAAATAGGGATCTATACTGTACTGTAGTAATTTGACATGTTCAGCTTTTCAAATAGGTGTATGGATGTTCCAGAGCCCACTGAAGTATTTACAGTGATGGTTTTTTTTGATGGGCTCCTGGATAATGTTTGTTGTTGTTAGTGAGATGATCAGAATCTAATTTTTTTTTTAAGATATTGAGTTCTGTGGGTAAATGTGGGTTCTGCTCTGCACCCACCGTTGAAGGGGGTTCTGTGGATGCAAAATATATGTTGAAAAAGAAAAGGCAAGAACCATAACGCAGTTTATAACAACAAAATAAAAATGAGTTATAATTTAGTTTTATAAAGTGTGCTGTGGTTCTCGCTCTCTTTTAGTTCCTTGGTGTGCAAACATCTTGCATTTCCTCCATATAATCTAATCAGCTTTTTGGTTTGGTTCAGTCCCTGATTGGAGTTTTGAAAAAGCCCCTCCCCCCTCCACAGGGGGAGGGGGGCGCCATCTCATCCTTCGCCCCAGGCAGCAGATTGCCTTGAGCCACCCCTGGTTTTATGCATGTATTTTTGTACTGCTTATTGTTTTTAGCAAATTATGTATATAATCCTGTATTCCACTTAGACGAGAATTATAGGCAGACAACACATTTTAATAAATGAAAGTGAAATGGAGGAGAAACACCATTGTGGCATTAGGTCTGGCTGATTGATCAAGTGACTTTTATATATTTAGCTCACACTTTTGCAGTGATTGTTCAAGACGAGTTACATTCAGATTTTTGCAGTTTGCCAGGTCTGGATGGAGTAATATTAATTGTTTAAGGCAAAAACTGGACCAGGGTTCTGGCATTTTGGAGGTCTTTTCAACCCAGAGTTGCCAAGTTACCCAGTTCCAGGAGTGAGATTTTAAACCAGTCCTTGATTTCTGACAAGTTCATCCTGATGCATTATGGGACCTGCAGCACTGATTAAATGGGTAAAATCAGGGACTACAAATACCATGCTGCATTGCAAGGCAAATTTAAAACTCAGAACTGGTAAAAAAAATCTCATTTCTGGAACTGGGTAACTTGGCAACTCTGTACTTAAGGCCATTGCATTGGTTTGATGTTTCCCTTTTCCAAATTCTCCCACATGCAGGGGAAGCCATTCTGCTTCTCAGTTGTGCTGTTCAGGGTCCTCATATACGTTTTGTTGCTCTGTTTCAGCTTTAGTTGATGGTGTTACTGATGCTCTTTCCCACTGCTCTGTAGAACCATTTTGGTTCTCTCTAAATACTTATTTTGATATTTTTCTTTTCTGTTTTCTTTTGTATCGCTTCAATGGTTGTGCTTCAGCTGCTACTTTGGAGCTTATGAATTTAAGGTCTTCTGGTAAAGCAGCATGTTTCAGTCTTGTGTTTTGGATATTTCTCTGTGATGATCTTAATCCTTTTAGATACCTGTCTATCAGAGAAACCTCCGCATGCAAGGAGTTTATTTTCCTTCAATATGTTTTTTCCAAGGAGGAGTTGTTATCATTCTCTTTTATTTCTGACCCTGCATTTCAACAGTTAATTCCTCCACCTCTGGGTCTTCCTTCTCCCTTTCTTTTTCCTCTTCCATTGACTTTTTGGACTGTCCTTCATTTATCTGGCTCTACTGCATTTCCAAATTTTTTTTTATCTCCATCTCTACTTTAGCCTTCCTGCTAGTACTCTCCTTCCAGTCCACTTTTCTCTCTTAACATCAGCTTTGTGGTATTCTTTGCCAGATCCCTTCTTTCTCTCACTGCATCAGTTCTTTCTACTTCATCTTGTTCTCTTGTCTCAATCCCCTCCCTTTTTTCTAGTGCTCCTTTTCAGGTGCCCTCTTTCTCTTTCTGCGCCAGCTTTTCTTCTGGTATTCCTTTGAAGCTTCTCTTTCTTTTTCTGCATATATCTTTTGCATGGTGCTCTCACTAGGTCTCCTCTTTCTTTATTTCTTTTTTCTACAGAACCCCTCAATTGTTTTAAGATGTTATCACTCATATACCTCTTTGCTTTGATCTTTAAAATTAGAGATCTCAAATTTGCTTTGTTGCTTTTTGCAACATTTCCTGTGGAATATTCCTCTCGCTTCTAGTTCTTGGCTGACTTTCTTTGTATCTTTATTTATTTATTTTCATTTATTTATTTGGACTCATTTCTAGACTGCCTTTCTGTTATTCAAAGCAGTTTACATATAACAAAATCTAACAGAGCAAAGATATGCATCCTGTCGTACAATAAACTCAACTTGAGCATTTATTATTAACAATAACATAAACTTTTGATTACAGCTGAGTGTTCTAACATATTATAACTATATACAATTGGGGTGTGAAATGATCATTGCTGGTAAAACAATGTAGATATAGATTATAATACGAATGTGTCCTGTTGTCCATCATCATTAAAGGGTAATGTACTAATGACTGTGCTAGATCCTCGGTGGATCTGGTTTGAGGTCCAGTGGTAGACTGGGAGTTAGGTCTTTCTAAAGTGATCCTGGAAAAGGTATGTTTTCAGCTTTTTGTGAAGTTCTGTCTTGCCAGGGCTTAGTCTTAGAGCTGGAGGTACTGAGCTCCATAATGAAGGGGCGAAAAGAGAGGGTGTCCAGTTACAAGTAGCTTGTTTGCTCTTAGTTTTCTGTGTGGGGATGGCAAGGAGGTTCAGGGAACCCTGCTGGCGGAGTCTGTCATTTTTTGGCATTGAGATAAGTGGTTGGAGGCAGTTAGTTTATCTGTTGTGTAAGATTCTGAAGATAAAGACAAGTGCTTTGCTTTGTATTCTGGCCAGTATATGATCTCAATTTAAATACAGGGTTTGTAACATAAAGATAGCAGTATATCATCTCCTCTTTATCTGCCAGGGGTCCACATAATGGTAATGAATCCTCTTACTTTTTCATTAACGTCTGTGGTTGATCTTCTGCTACAGTGGGTCCATAAATAATTTCATTATGGCCTTTATCTGTAGCTTGGGGATTATCTTTATCTTCTGCGTATGCGCTTCCACCATCCACTATCGATAGCCACCATCGATAGCCCTTCTACATAAGCTACAGATGGGAACCTTTTTATTCTGGATGCGAGTGGGAGACAGTGCTGCATTAACATTGCATAGTACTTCATATCTCAAAGTATCTATACAGCTGAGACTCTAAGGTAACAACCTGTTTCCTCTTTAAAAATAAGTGCATAAGTACATAAAACACTATGCACTACAAGAGACACTGGTGTCCACAATACAGTTAGTCACTTCAGTTTCTTAACATCATATGATTACGGCACTGGAACTCATAAAACAACTGGAACCACCCACCGCAAAGTCTCAACCTTGTTTTACAAATATATACTGTACTTTGTCCGGGTGGATAAATGTTGACTAATATTAACAGTAACATCCTAAATTTGTCAAAAAATGCTGTCTTCAAAGGTCTGCGCTGCTCCTGCATATTGAGAATAGAAGGTCCAGATAAGTTCTTAAAGTCCCACTTTTTAAGCCTGATCCTATACCCTCGAAAAGGTACACTGCTGGGGAAGGTATGTGTGAGCGAGGGGCATTTAGGGGTTCATTTTATGAAGCTTTTTCCATGTGTAAAGCGTGTTTGATGTGGAAAAAGGTTCTTATAAAATTGTTCAGGGGCTAACACATGTAAAAAGCAGTTGCGCAAAAAGAATACGCTTCGTTTTCTGCAGTCGGTGCATAAATGTTCTCAAGGGCATAGTGTCAGTAGATCTGGAATGGAGCTGTTATATATTTGTGTATTTTATAAAACACAGGTACATACGCATACAGAACACAAATAAAGTTAGACCTTTTTTTAGAGCAGATATAAATTTCTGCTTGAGGATTTGGGTGATGCTGAGAGTGTTGCAGGGTGCCGTTTTATAAAGGCACATAGGTGCTCATGTTGCCTTATGAAATAGACTTAAAATAGGCAGCTTTTTGGAGTTTTTATAATCTGCCCTTGTATAATATTACCCCTCCCCCCTTAATACCTAGTGAAACCTGAAACAGTAGATAGCAGTCATCAACCCTTTCATTTTTACACTGTTCATGTCCAGTGAAAGGCAGAATGCTTTCAGTGGGTGGTTCTTCCAGATATTATACCATAACTACTGCACCATATTCAGGAAAAACAAAATTCAATGAAATGCAAATAATGTTGAAAGTGTATCAGGGGTGTGCGATGATTCAGTTTACAGGCGTGGTGCTTCATAACATGAGTATTGCTGTAAAAGACAAAAATTAATTTAATTGTAGCCATTGAGACTGCAAAATATTAACATCCTATTTTTCCTGTGCACCTTCATCTGAGAACAATGCAACACAGCGAAACCTGGCAGGCTGGTTATTTTGTCATTCTTCTCAGCTCTGCGTGTACGGTGTGAATGGGTTTGACTTCATATAAGCATTAGGGCTCATTCCATCGCAGACGTCCAGTCCCTCTGTACATCTGGTTTGACTGGACATACAGAGGGGCTCACGATTCTGATCCCGTGGGGCACGTCTAGCTCCTCAGGATCAGAATCGCAATCGGGCCTGTACGTGCAGGTCAGGACTGCGATTCAACCCGGCCTGCACATAGAGGCACTGCCGGACTAACTCAGTCAGGGCTTTTAAAAGGATCCATGGCGTCATAGTGTCCGGTTGACATGGCACCACAGCTCCATTGAAAAGCCGTGATGCTGGCTGTTGGAATTCAAAGGCGATTTTCCCGCAGCCCGACCCCCGATCTGGCCTCCTAAGGCCAGGGTTGGGTTGCAGGGAATGTCCTTGCCCCCTCCCCCCCCCCCCCCCCGCCCCATCCATGCCCTGGACCCGAAAAAAAAACGTCCAGGGAAGTTATTCCACCTCAGAGGTGGAATAACTTCCCCGCACAAGTCGCTGGCCCTGGACGTACAGGGCCGGCAACCTCCCACTGCCCAATCAGACTCCACCTCCGAGCCGCCCCTTCCCCGCTCCCGTCTAACTTTCCTGCACAACCGGCGGGAAGTTAGTCGCCGGCAAGGAAGGCACGAATAGTGGGGATGGACGTCCCATTTGAACATCCATCCCCGCTATTCGTGTGACAGAATAACCCCCATTGTGAGTTGCAGCTTTATGTTGAAAGCATGTTGCTGTAAGCAATCTGCAGATTTTAGAAGTCTGCTGCTGGATTTATGTTTACATTGAGGAAGATTTTTTGTAGATGAGCAGCCATTTGTAACTTCTGCCAAAAAGATTTGGTTGGAGTTATTTTTACATAGATCGAGGCTGGAGATTTTTGAACACTATGACAGTCATTCTGATCATTGAATAGCGGGGTTGGAAGTACAGCCTGGACGTCCATCCCGTGTAAGCACCTGAAAGTGATTCTGCCTTCAGCACTCCCCGTACATACAGATCATTTGTGTGGGGAGCACTGGACGGGGCCTGGATGGGACAGTACCGGGGCAGATCAGGGGCAATACAGGGGTGGTGCCAGTTGCTGGGACATACAGAGACAATTCTAATATGTTCCCCAGCTCCTAGATACATGCCTGGCCTATTCCATCCCGAGGGTGGAATAAGTGCTGAGCACTGTGTTGATCTCAGCCTGCAGCTCCCCCGACCCCATCGGGACACTGCTGGAGAGCCCCCACCACCCGATCCTGGCCTTGTGGGCCCCCTTCGAGGGTTGGACGATGGTGTGACGGGGCCAGTATGTGTTTTGCTATTCAGTTGCTCCGGCTGGACGTGCCATTGCCATGGCAATGGGAAATCACTGCGCCAGCACACCAGCCGAAGCATTCTGCGGACAGGCCGGTAGACGCCCCCCGCACTAGAATGGGGTGCCTGGCCGGACATATTATGTCCCCGATTCTGCCATCACGGGTACATCTGGAATCCATGGCGGCAGAATTGGGGACATCTGCGGCATGTCCAGGTTTTGGCCGGCAATGCAGCCGGACATGCTGGGATCAGAATGAATCTCCTCTTGGATTGATTTAACACAGAAACACTTGTTACACTGTTGGGGCTGATGAATGATTAGTTGGACTCTCCTTCTGAAGTAGAGAAGAAAGGGCACACAATTGCCTATACCTGATGGTCCTTCTTGTTATCACTGTTAATCCTTTTGTGCATTGGGTCCTTTTTGGGGTAAATTATACTGTACAATTCCCTCTGTAGTTTTGTTTCATGAAGAAAGGCGGGATAGAGAAGATATGATAGAGACGTTTAAATACCTCTGTGGCATAAATGCATAAGAGGAGAACCTCTTTCGATTGAAAGCAAGCTATGCTATGAGGGGACATAGGATGAGGATGAAAGGGGATAGACTCAGGAGTAATATACGGAAATATTTCTTTACAGAAAGAGTAGTAGATGCGTGACATAGTCTCCCAGTGGAGGTTGTAGAGACGAGGACAATATCTGAATTCATTTAAGCATGGGACAAACAGAAGATCTCTAAAATTAAAAAGGGGACTATGGTAGTTGATAAGACAGGCAGACTAGATAGGCCATGTGATCTCTTCTATGTTTATGTTTGTTAAAACATGTATCCCCTTCCCCTAAAGTATGCAAGTAGAAATGTACACTCAGATTTGTGTTGCGTATATTTTTGTGTGGTGACATACATGGATAGGGATATCAGCAAAATGGCCCTGAGTGCCAGGAATCCCGATTTAGGTAAGATTGATACTCCGCTGGACTACCGCCTCCTCACAGGAGCAGTAAAGCTTCAAATCATCTACAAAAGAATTGCTGAAATTTGATCTGTGGGTCATTAATATTTCTCAGGTTAAGCCTCAATGTGTTCAGAAGAGTACTCAGTAGATTTAATCCCAAACACACAAGAGTGATGACAGGGAGGGAATCTCCTTGAAAAATTCCTCAATGGATCTTGAAGGGTGACATATTGTCCATCTTCATAACTCAGATATAGGTTACCACATTTTCACCTGATGTACTTAATCAATCCAGGTTTCAATTTTTACCTTTCAAGGCAATTTATTATCCAGGGCTATCTAAAGCTTTTTTTTATAGCAAAGTTCATGAGTTGCTAAGATTTCCGTTTTTATTACAGCTGGTTATGAAGGCTTTAGTCAACATTAACTGATATTTGGTTTCACATCACCCCCCTCTTATTGTGCTTCTTCTTTATTGTCTGTTGTCATCTATTACAGTAAACAGCAGGTAGATTGTAGTTAGACAACTTTATTTTAGCTTAGTTTGTTCAGTTTTTTTGATATACCAACTCGGGGACTTGTTAGGGCCCCGCAAAGTGGTTTGCCTAATGTTTAAAGCCAGATTGAAAAGAAATATACAATAACTCCTAAAGAATAGGATAGAAGTAAAGCAGGGTATAAAGAAGGGAAGGTAAAATGTTAAAGCAGAGAACAGGCTTCTATAAAAAGGTGCGCTTTTAATTTCGTTTTGAATTTGTTTCTATTTAACTCACCCCTTAGTTAGGGAAGAGTATTCCATTGGGAGAGGCTAAAGTAACAAAAAGCAGTTTGTCATGTAGTTTCCAGTTGAATCTCTGGGTGGCTGGTGAAGGGCACGTTAGTTTTGGCACTGTTAACGATTACACATGAGGAATGAGAGAGAACGAGGAGATTTGAGAGGTAGAATGGAAGTCCGGTGGGGTGTACTTTAAGTAGTGTGGTAAGGTTCTTATAGCAGATTCTGAAGTTACAGTGAAGAGTTTTCAAGGCTGGGGTTATATGCTCATGCTTTTTTCTTTTAGTAATGAGTCTGGCTGCAGTATTTTGGACTAACTGTGTAGTCTATTGATCTTGGAATACAGAAGGCCATTGTATAGAATGTTGCAATAATCAAGGAGTGATAGGATGAGAACAAAAGCCAAGATTATCAGGTTACCACGGTCCACGAGTGACCCAACTGAATATATTTTGAGTAGCATGAAAAATGAGGATTTCAGAACAGACGAAATCTGCAGTTGGAATGTAAGGAATGAGTTGATTTTGCATCTGAATATCGTGATGCCTTCAGATAGTGGGATTGGATAGTCTCTATAGTAGGGGATATTGAGGGAACAGGAAAGTGATGAGAAATCCATAGTGCTTTCATAGTGAGGGAAGTGTTTAAGTGGGAGACGTTTTGGGTCCTTGTGGTCTGTGAAGAAGACAAGCTGACTGTCATCAGCAAAAAAAAGTAGCCACTAAGTCCCAAAGATTGAATTAGTGTGGCAAGGAGTGGAAGAAAGACATAGCAAGTCGAGTTGTGTATGTAGGTCACAAGTGCTTCATTGATAGGAAAAGTCCCTACGCATTTCGGCAAACGCCTTCTTAGGGGGTACATGTAAATGGCACACTGTGTAAAATCTTAATGGGAAGTGGAGACACTCCAATAATGTATTTGTTTTAAACCACATCCACCGGAAAGAAGTAAACAGCAGAATTCCAGTGGCTTTTCCTGTCAATACAGCACCTGTGACCTCCATACACAACTCACCTTGCTGTGTTTTGTTGGTTTTTGCGAGTGTACTTTGCTCCCTTTGTGGTTTTAAGGAGTGAAAGAAAGACATTAAATAGAACTGGAGTGAAGATAATACCTTGAGGAATTGTTTTAGATATTGCACTGGCTGTTTTAACTATGTATGTGTGGTTGGATAGGTATGATTTTATTTATTTGTTTTAAAAAATGTATATTCCATACTAACTCCTAGGTGGATTACAACAAAAACGTACATAACAATGTAGAAATAAAACATAAATGGCATAACATAAATCAAAACTCAAAACATCATCATCCTGCCATGTTGTTAACTAAAATTAAAAAAATAAATATTTAAAAGCCTGAAATTGTACGCACACAGCCTAACTCGATAGTCAGTTGGAAAAGTCTGCCAGAACAGACGTACCTTCAATTTTTTATGGAACAACAAAATATCAAACGTGTTGCATAGTTCTAAAGCATTCTAAAGTCACAGGACAGCCATGGAAAATATTCTATTCTGAAATACCTGAAAATGAACAAGCCGAAATACAGGAACATGTAAAAGTAAAGTCTCCTGAGAGCGTAAAAAGCAGGGAGGACAATAAACTTGCAAAGCCCCAGGCAAACTAAGTTGGGCCTTAAGAACATAAGAATATAAGATATGCCATACTGGGTCAGACCAAGGGCAATCAAGTCGTGTCCTATTTCCAGCAGTGTTCTAGTCACAAGTACCTAGCAGGCTCACAAAAAGACACACAGGTTCCACAACTGGGGCAAGCAGTGGATTTCCTGGGTCCTTTTTAATAATCATTTATGGACTTTTCCTCCAGGAACTTGTCCAAACCACTAATAACTTTTACTACATCCTCCTGTAACGAGTTTGATTACGTGTTGAGTGAAAAAATATTTTTATCATTACTCTTAAATGGGCTACATTGTAGCTTCATTGCGTGTCCCCTAGTCTTTCTACATTTTGATGGTGTAAACAGTCGCTCTGCGTTTACCCGTTACACTCCATTCATTAATTTATAGACCTCTATCATCTCCCCTCAGCTGTCTCTTTTCCAGGTTGAAGAATCCTAACCTTTTTAGTTTCTCCTCATAGGAGTATCCTTCCATCCCCTTTACCATTTTGGTGGCTCTTCTTTGCAGCTTTTCTAATTCCTCTATATCCTTTTTAAGATACGGCAACCAGAATCGCACACAATATTCAAAGTGCTATTGCACTGTGGAACGAAACAGAGGCATTATAATATCCTTGGTTTTATTCTCCATTCCTTTTCTTGTGATTCCTAGCATTCTATTTGCTTTCTTGGCTGTCGCTGCACACTGGACGGAGGGTTTTAACGAGTTATCCATGATGACGCCTAAATCTTTTTCCAGGGTGGTGGTTTCTAAAGTGGAGTCTTGAATCATATAACCATAGTTTGGGTTGTTCTTTCCTAGGAACAGAACTTTGCACTTCTCCACATTAAATTTTATCTGCCATTTAAACGTCCAGTCTTCCATTTTATGAATGTCCTCTTGTAATTTTTCACAATCCTCTTAGGTTTTAACAGCTTTGAATAATTTTGTGTCATCTGCAAATTTGATTACCTCACTCGTTATTCCCATTTCCAGGGCATTTATGGATGTGTTAAAAAGCAGCATACCCAGCACAGATCCCTGGGATACTTCATTATTCACTTTTCTTCATTCAGAAAATTGGCCATTTAGCCCTACCCTCTGCTTTCTATCTTTTAACCAGTTCCCGATCCACAATAGTACACTGCCACTAATCCCTTGACTTTTTAATTTCTCCAAGAGTCTCTCATGAGGGACCTTGTTAAAGGCTTTCTGAAAAAACAGATAAACTATAGCAACTGGCTCACCTTTGTTGACCTGTTTATTCACACTTTCAAAAACATATAACAGATTAGTAAGGCAAGACCTTTCTTGGTTGAATCCATGTTGGTTTCCTCCCATTAAACCATGACTATCTACATGTTCAGTAATTTTGTTCTTTATAATGGTTTCTACCATTTTGCCTGGTACTGATGTCAGGCTCACTGGTCTATAGTTTTCCAGATCACCCCTTGAACCCTTTCTAAAAGTTGGCATTACATTTGCCATTCGTCAATCTTCAGGTACTACAGATGATTTTAATGATAGCTCACAGATTATTAATAAGAGGTTTGCAATCTCATATTTCAGTTCTTTTAACATCCTTGGATGTATTTCATCTGGTCCAGGTGATCTGCTACTCTTTAGTTTATCAAATAGATGTACATCTTCCCAGATTAAGAGAAGAGAAGAGAAGAGATTCTGTGCAAAGGCCAGGTCTGAAGTCAGCAGGTCTGGAGTGTGTTAGTTGGCGCAAAGAAAGAACTAATTTGAAGGTGAATGATTTTTTTCTATGACTTTTGATATAAACGGGAGATGAAAGAATGGGCGATAAATAATTGGATCCTGCAAGTGGATTTAGAGACTGTTGTTTAAGACATGGTTGTATGAAAGCATGCTTCCATGAAGGGGGGAAATGGCCAGAAGATAAACTTTTATTGATTATTGTCAGTAGGAATGGTGTAACACCAATGGAGTCATTTTTTAGGAGTGATGAAGGGAAAATACCTGTGGACACAATTGTAGAAAGTGCTTTGGAATGCATGAAATGAGTGGTGGAGGTTGAAGGAAGACCACGTATGAGCGTCTGGATCATTGTCTGATTCTGAGGAGGTATTTAATGGAGAGTTTACTTGGGTTACTATTGTATGGGAATGCAAACTTTATAGAAGATTTAAGATCTGTGATTTTCCGTGAAAAGAAGGAAGCTAGACAGTTTGGCGATGGGCAGGATTGGCTAGGGGTAAGATCTTTGCTAATTTGGGACAAGAGTAGAAGAGGCTTTTTTTGTTTGGGAGCTAGAAGAGAAAAACAGTTTTGTGTAGCAATCTTTATTAACTTTTTGTATTTCCGTATGATATTGTTTAGCTTTGTTTCTGTATAATAGGAGACTTTCTTGGGATTTTGTTTTCCTCCAAGTCAATAAGCTATTGGTAGGTAGCTTTTGTGGGCATTACTTGGGTCTCCCTTTGGAAGCAGATTTGTGATTTAGTTCTCACTGTCTAGTTAATTGATTTTTGCAGTTTGCCATGTCTTGGTCTTGGTGGAGAGGTTGCAAGGGCCCTATTTACTCAAAAGACCAAGAGCAAGCAATCCACATGCAACCATGCATTCTCACTTTTTGCCCCTACTATATGGAACTCCTTACTGCTGGAGCTAAGAGGATGCTCAGACCAAACCAACTTCCAGAAAAACTGAAAACTCATCCATTCCAAGAACACTCTATCACAACCAGATCCCCCGAATCACAAACTGGTTGTGATTTAGAACATTTACTTAAGCACACAACCAGCATGCCAAGCACACAACTGGCGTGCTAGGCACACACCCAGCTTGCTAATCATGTAGGGCCCAATATTCGAAAGACATTTAAATGGTTTATAGCCCAATAAACTGTGTAAATGCCTTAAATGGGGACATTCAATGTCACTTACATAATCAGTGCCGTTGAATATCGCCTCCTAGCTCCCCTACGCACCCCGATCCTATCCAGTTAGCATCAGGCTTTGCTTGGGGTGTTCTGGGGCGGAACAGAGGCAGCGACAAGCGCTAACCAGGCAGCAGCGATATTGCATGCTGCCCTGTTAGAATCTGCATCTTAAAGATAGGCAAGGAAGCTCTCGCTTATCTTTAAGTCACAGGAGCTAACTGACACCATGCAATATTGCTGCTGCCCGGTTAGCTACTACGGCTTCCTGTGTCTGTGGTGATTCCCGAATATTCAATGCTAGGGCTGCATATGGCCCCAGCCTTGAATATCCAGGGTTAAGGGTCAGCGGGCAGGGCTATGCGCATAGCCTTCCCAACTCAATATCGGGCCCATAAAATTTATGCGATTGTAAGTTCATCGTAATGTACATAGTTACCCCATGTCCCCATTAACCAAGTGTTATGTTTGGTTTCATTGTACAACAGCGTGCATCAAAAGCCCTGTTCAAGTTCTGCTATGAAAACTGCTTTGAATGGTAGAAAGGTGGTATATGAATAAGTCTAAATAAATAAATACATATATCATGTTTTCCTTCATTTTGTTTTCGGCATGTCATAAAATTTTGCAGTGCACACTAAAATGATTAAAAAATCACAACATAAGCAATAATTCATTAGGAGTTTGTGTCATTTTGGAATGGATAGCTTTTTGGCATGTGCAGTTTATGGGGTAGTAATAACAAAGAAAAATGAGTCTTGCAAGTCCTGTAGTTGTACTGATACAGCCATGGATGATGCAACTGTCAGGGGCAGAGTCAGGAGCTGGGCATGTGGGACTGTGGGACCCTTGGCTACAACTAGCTGCAGAAAAGAAGCCAGTGACGCTGCAGAAACATGACAACCGCTCAGGGAGCGCTGGGTCTCCAGAACAGGCCATAGGACTACTACTGCAAAAGAAAACAAGATCCAAGCAGGTGAGTAAAACAGTGTGTTCCCATATTTGCAGAACACAGGCAAAATGTATTCTTTCATCTCTAACTGAAAGGATTTAAAGCTCCAAAGGTCACTTCTGACAGCACTTTGTCTTAATATTGTCAAGCTCCTCTGTGCTGCAGCAGCTCGTATATGTAAAACTGAAAGAAGACGACCGATCTGCTTTGCTACATCGCAGAAATACTGGAGCATGAACCAGTCTCGGTTACAGAACATTTCTCAACTTTTCTGTAGCGGCTGTTTACTCATTCAGGGGACACAGTGTCTGTGCTATCTCCTGGAGCCATAAGTATAATCTTGCTCTTAATAAATAAAACCTTCAGTTTGTCAGATTCCCTGTTTCAACATTTTTAGGATGCCTTCTTTATAAAGAGCTGCGTTTTCTTCTCTGGCCTGTAAAGCTGCTGGTCAATTCCAGTTTTTCCTGTTTGCAAAGTGACCAGTTAACTATAATGCATCACTGCAAATAGGAACCCCCCCCCCCTCCCTCTCCTAAGAGGTTGTAATATCCAGAATATCGTATCACTTGATAAAGGAAACAATCCTGACTTTAAAATAAACAACTAACTGTGAACAAAATGGCAGTGGATCAGTCCGTGCTGGCTCATTCGCATGGCAAACGGGCTCACGACTTTTGTAAAATGATAGCAAACACCAGAGATGTGTGAATGTGTTCAAGGGGCCCAGAGGAGTACAAAGTAAGGGTTGAACTTTTCAGGGCCATATAGCATCACTTGAGTTATTACTGGAAATTATTTTCTGCCTTTCGTAAGAAGTGAAATTGCCATGAAGCGATCTGAAGATTGAATACACTGATGCAAAACGGCAGCAGGTCAGGAAATAACACAGACTTCGGCAACACCCTACACGATGTGCAGTGACTCCCTTTGAAGTATTATTTTGCTTGTGTGTGTGAATATATAGTCACACCTCATTCCTAGCTGTGCCCATTCAGGATTATGTCATCCCTAGACTTATAAAAATCAGTTCAACATTTCTTTCTGGCTATTACACCCCAGCGACGCAGCCCTTCACTGTAATACAAAGTAGGTTTCTCTTTCTTAGTCAGACATCACTTCTCTGAAGGCTGGACCCAAATGTATTTGAAAAGTCATGTAGTGCAACATCTTAGGTCAGTGTTTATTTAGCAAATGCTAATCTGGTAAGCTAGGGCTTTTTTAAATTTTAAAATTGTATTAAGGTTTACAAATATGAAAAACAGTGTAACAACTGCCTCTTAGAGACATCAACCATTAATATCTATTGCTACATACAAGGTTTCCCTCTGCCCTCCCTGCACTTGTCACCTTTCAAAAGGTTTATAATTCTCCTCCCTCCCTTGCCCCCCCCCCATTAGCGGTCTCTATACCCCTTCCAGCCTCCCTTGTCTATGCTGCAGCCATCTCCAGACCCCCTCCCACTGTGCCCAAACTCCTTCCACGTGGCCGTGTTTAAGTGCTGTCAATTGGCATCAAAGACAGGTCGGCAAGCCTCCTCACAAATCCAGAGAGCCCCAGAAGTTGTGGTTCATTCCAATGTGCCACAATCTCATATCTCACAGCTTCAATACAGTGATGCAGCACCCGCTGCAACCTCCTGGGCACTGCATCCAGACCCTGATGTAAAAGAAGTGCCTCTGGGCGTCTCGGCACCTCAATCCCCAGAATGGACTCAGTGGTAGACAGCATCATTTTCCAGTACTTCTGCACTTCTCTACATTCCCACCACATATGGAGCAGAGACCCTTTCACCCACAGTGACGCCAACAATGATTGGTCGGCACTAGCCCTGCTTGGTGCAACCACTCTGGCATAAGATACCATCGCGGCAGCACCTTGCACTCTTCACTGCCAGATTATCTGCTTTTGATATCTTTTCTATCAATTGGATCAGCCATTCCCACTCCTCCCCTGTCAACTCCATCCCTAAATCCCATTCCCACTGTTGGATGTAATTTAGCTTAAAGGCCTCCCCCCTCTGCAGCCTCTGATATATATATATAGGAGATCCCAGGGATCCCAGAAGAGAGCACCTCAAACCACATCCTTGTGTTAGGAAGTGGCAGCCATTCATGTAGGGGAAGTAATCATATGATTTCAACCCATAGAGATCACAGAGGCCTGCAAATGACCAGAGTTTCCCCTGATGGCAGAGCTGCTACATCCGGCTCAAGTCCTGCTGCTCCCATCGGGACAGTACCTCTGCCCCCAGGCCTTCCCCAGCTTGACAGCAGGCAGAGATTGCTAACACCTGGGAGACTCTCTTCCCCGCTAATAGGTCCTGCCGCTTGTGGTGCCATACACTCAGCGTGTGGTGGATAAAAGGAATTTGTAATTCCATGCTCCCATCCCGTCCATAAGTACTCCTCCGAGGATCCCCCTGGGACCGTCCCCCTTTCCAGACCTACCCATTGCTTCTGCAATTCACACATCCATGAGTATATCCCCTTTAAATGAGCCGCTACATAGTAATGACCAATATCAGGTAACTCCAACTCCCCTCCCCCTTCACTGTAACACCCTTCTCGCCACCCAAGTCTTCCTACCCTTCCACACAAACCGGCCAGTTTTGCATTGCAACCCTCTGAGGACTCCCCTTGGCACCTCTACTGACAGTGCGTGAAACAGATATAAAAAGAGTGGCATTAACAGTATCTTCACTGCCGCAATACGTTCGAGCCAAGACAAGTAGCTCTGCCCCCAGCTACTCAGCAGGTTATCAACCTCCCCCAATAACCTTCTATAGGTCCCCTCAAAAAGAGTATGATGAGAGGCCCCCAGCTGTACCCCTAAGTACCAAATCCCCTTAGTCGCCCATCGGAAAGGAAAGAGCTCTTGCAACCTTGCCCTCTGGCCCTCTGACAGTGTCAGATTCAGGATCTCATATTTAGACCAATTGATCTGGAAGCCTGAGAATCTACTGTATTTCCTCAACTCCCACATTATAAAAGGCAGCGATATGAGGAGCCACGAGATTGCCAGAATAATATTATTTGCGAATAAGGACACTAAATAGTCTCTGCCACCCACCTTGATCCCCTGGATAGCCCTACTCATCTGCAGACGTGCGGCTAAAGATTCCAAGGACAGGGCAAAGAGCAAGGGCGAATGTGGGCACCCCTGCTTCATATCCCTCCAAAGCTTGCACCCAATTCATGAATCCCTCTCCAGAAATCATCTTTTCCATCACTCGAAACATAAACCCCCAGGACATATGATCAAACGCCTTCTCCACATCAAGCAAGAAAAGTAACGCTGGATCTCCACCCTGCCGGGCATGCCATATCAATTTGAGGATTTTCCTAATATTGTCACCCGCCTGACACCCAGGCATGAACCCAGCCTGGTCCTCATGCACCAGACATAGGATGACTTTATTAAGGCCGTTAACCAAGATTTTAGCCAGCAATTTGACGTCTAAATTCAGCAAGAAGATCAGCTAGTATGATACATACCTTTGTGAGTCCTTCCCCTCTTTTGGGATTAGTGATATGCCCACCCATCCCATTGTATTTGCTAATGTTCCCCCCTCCCTGTGCAAGTTAAATACTCTCACCAGTGGGTCCAGAAACCTCTCCCCAAATTTCCTATAGAAGCGGGCTGTCAAGCCATCTAACCCCGGTGCTTTGTTGGATTTCAAATTTTTAATTACCACTCTCACCTCCTGTACCCCATTTTTGCTTCCAGGCCCTCCCATTTCTCCTGCTCTAGCTTGGTCAAGGGGACTGAATCTAAGTAGTTATCTACCTCTGCCAACGGCAGTAGCGGAACTGCCATGTAGAGCTGCTGAAGAAACACGGAAGGCCCCCCTTAACTCCTCCCTCGTTTGGAAAAATTGGCTTCTAGGTCCTCAAAGGGCCAAAATCATGGCCTGCTGCCACTTCAGTTGTTGGGCTAACAACCTCCCTGCCTTATTACTCCCTTCAAAGAACTCCCACTGGATTAGCTGCATTCTAAAGCAGATATCCTCTGCATCTAATGCGTTAAGCTGGGCTCGCACCGCAAGTATCTGCCCCATATGCTTCCCTGTGCCCTCTTTGACGTCTGCCTCCATAAGGCTCATCAACTGATTGTACAATTTTGCCCTTTGCTCCCCCTGCTCTCTGTTACATCAGGCTCCCGATTTCAAGAAATATCCCCACAACATAGCCCTAAACCCATCCCATACCACCCCCCCCCCCACACACACACACACTCAACCTCTCCATTATAATTCTGCTCAAAATAATCACCATTAAGATCTTTTGCTTCATGCACCATCCACCTATCCTTCAACAACAACTCATTAAGGTGCCAGAACTTTGCCCCCCACTTCTTTCCAAGCTCACTCCCACTAGGGCATGATCAGACCAGGTGATGGCATCCATCTCAGTTGCTCAGACCAGAGCTACCTCCTCCTTGTCAATCCAAATCATATTGAGGTGAGAGTACAAGCCATGGACAGCAGAGTAGTATGTAAACTGTCTTTTCCCAGGGTTAAGGAACCTCCATTTATCCACTACCTCCTGTTCCCTAAGATCTGAAATCTTTGCCTGTCCCCCCTCCTATCCTCCCCCTTCCCTGTACAATCTCTTCTGGGTCCCAGGGCATGTTAAAGTCACCCCTGCAGTAGTAGGAGACCCTCCTCCATCCCCTCCAGCCTACGCCCCACCTCCGCAAAGAAGGTTCCCTGGAAACCTAGTGGGGCATAAGTACATGGAATTTTTTACCAGTCCACACCCAGCTGCACCCAGGCCAGTAGATAGTGCCAAGCCCTGTCCCAGATGACCTCCCCCAGTTCCATCCTCAGGTTTACTGCCAGGAAGATCGCTACCCCACACCTTTCTTTCCATTGTATTCGATGCATAGAGGTGTGTGGAATACTTCTTTGGCTGCACCATATTCTCATGGGCCCAAAGCAAGTGCGACTCCTGTACCAGGAAAATGGAGGCCTTTTGTCTCAACATTTCTTTATAGAGCTTCTGCCTCTTAAAGGGAGAATTGAGCCCCTGCTCACTGAGGGATACTATTTTAAAGGTGGAGGCCATCGTGATCAGGTAACCCTCTCCCCCTTCCCACTCTCTGAAAACCTCCGTCCCTCCTTCTTACACCCCCCCCCCACCGCCCTACCTATCCCATCTCTCCCCATTATCAGGAGTCATGAGGCTGCCACCACTAGCCCAAGCGGCCAGGTCCTTAACCCTTGAGCATCCCCCTCACCCTCCTACTTCTACAGCCCACCATCTCCATCCCTCTCATTTTTCCCAACAAGACAAGCAATCCCCCATACACCCAACAATGCAACTTCCCCCCACCTTGCCCCCCCCAAAACACCCAACCTATGCTGTTAACCAACCCCATTCTTTCTTCCCCCAGGCCTATCCTGAAACCAGCAACCCTATCGTCCCCCTCCTCCTCAACAACCGCAGTCCAAGCAGTCCATAACAACTGAAAGTGGGAATCACAGTGCCACGTCTACACCAAACCCACATATGGATCACCCTGTTCTTCTCCAGTCTGATGCTCAGGTCTGTCCCATCACTGCCACCACCTCCTCCCAGCTGGCCGACTGCCATCAGTCTCCTCCTCCTGTGGTTGACACTCTGCCAGGGATGTACCAAGCCATAAATGCTTACATATCTGGCCCCTCCCCCTGTTTTTTCCTTTGCCCCATTCCCAGCATCTCCCCATCTTACCTCCATGTCTCCAGCCGGCTCTCCACCTGGCCTGTTCTTGCCCTGCCACCGCCGCTTTTAGGGTTCCTGTGGCAGCAGCAGCGGGACCTCCAATTGAAGAAAAAAACATATGGGTTTCTCTGACTCCGCTCTTGTATGCTGGCCTGATCCCCCTCCTCTGATGTATGCTCGATTCAGAGGAGGGGGGGGGGACCAGACCAGCCATTCAAACACGGGTCTTTGCAACTCCACATTTGAATGGTTGGTCTGGTCCCTCCCTCCACTGACAGGAGCATACGTCAGAAGTGGAGGATCAGATTAACATGCAAGCGTGGATTTGGAGAAACATAGAAACATAGAAATATGACGACAGAAAAAGACCACATGGCCTATCTAGTCTGTCCTTCCATATCAACAATTACAACAGTCCCCTTTTTACCTTTAGAGATCCTCTGTGTTTGTCCCATGCTTTTTTGAATCCAGTTACTGTCCTCATCTCTACCACCTCCACTGGGAGACTATTCCACAGATCCACTACTCTTTCCATAAATAAATATTTCCGCATATCACTCCTGAATCTATCTCCCTTCACCCTCATCCCATGTCCCCTCGTAGCAGAACTTTCTTTCAATTGAAAGAGGCTCTCCCCCTGAACATTTATGCCACGGAGGTATTTAAACATCTCAATCATATCACCTCTATCCCGCCTTTCCTCTAAGGTGTGCATATTAAGATCCGTACGTCTGTCCTCATATACTTTATAATGAAGACCACTAATCATTTTAGTAGCCACCCTCTACACCGACTCCATCCTGTTCACATCCTTTTGAAGGTGCAGTCTCCAGAATTGCACGCTATACTCCAAATGAGGTCGCACCAAAGACTTATACAGAGGCACTATCACCTCCTTTTTTCTGCTAGCCATTCCTCTCCATATGCACCCAAGCATCCTTCTAGCTTTTGCTGTCGCCTTTTCTACCTGTTTAGCTATTTTAAGATCATCAGACACAACCACGCCTAGGTCCCGCTCTTCTTTGGCGGACAAAAGTACTTCACCCCCTATACTATATTGCTCCCTTGGATTGCTGCAGCCCAAATGCATGACCTTGCATTTTTTAACATTAAATCCCTGCTGCCAAATTCTAGACCATTCTTCAAGCTTAGCTAGATCCCTCCTCATGTTATCTACACCTTCCTGGGTGTCTATTCACATGTTTTTTTATTTTTCAATTAGAGGTTCTGTTGCCACCAAGGGAACCATAAAAGTGGCAGCAGAGCAAAGGCAGACAGAATGGGGGGAGCCAAGGCCAGCATCCCCAAATTCACCCCTATTTTTTTGCACCCTGTGCAGCTGTACTGCTTGCACAGGGCTAGGTATGGCACTGCTTAGGTCTCTCAGCGCATACCATGAACTGCAGTGCACAGTCAGGATCCAGTCTGGTTATGTCTGCTTCTAGCAGTGCTCTTACAGCCTCCTCTCTGGAGTGGACACACTACCATTTCCTCTTGAGTGCAAAGATCAATCCAAATGGAAAAGTCCAGCAATATTTAACACCTTCAGATCGCAGCTTCTCCAACACATCTTGGAATCCTCTCCATTTCTGTAGCATGGTTTGCACTAAGTCTGCATAGACTTCAATAGAGCACCCCTCACAGCTGAGGGTCATGCTCACCCAGGGCTTAGCTGCCACCAACTCCTTTAGTTCATAACCATGGAAACAGGCTATAATATCTTTAGGCCTGTTACTAGGACCCACTGGCTCTGCCAGCCAATGTGCTCGGTCTATGTGGAAGTCCCTCCCCTCCACCTGCGGTTTCCAATATAGCTTTTGTGATCTACTGCACCAAAACTGCACAGTCCTTATAAGCCTCCTCCTCAGGCGCCCTTCAAGACCGCAAATTGCTTTGCCACGACCAGGTCTTCAGTTTTGTCCTCCCCATCTCCACATGAAGCTATACCAGGGCCCTCAGTCTTTGATCCAACTGCCCAGTGGCTTTGCTCTGCTCCTCCTCCAGTGACTAAGCTCCCCAGATTGGCTCTCAGGCCTTCTATGCTGCCCACCACTTCCTCTCTGACTGTGATGATGTCTCCTCTCAGCTCCTGGAAACAGGCTCTCATTTCCTCTATAAGGGACTGCTCAGCTCCAGATCTGGCTGCCCAGTCACTGGTCACATTGCTCACTCTACTCTCAGAGCCCCCTGGACTACCTGCACAAGTGCTGCTGGATCCTCCATTTTTTTCCCGCTGCGGCTGCCATTTCTCAGTGGGACATTTCTGTGCTGCTGTGGTGTCTGAGAAAGCAAACTCGAGGAGGTCAGCTTTTTTTGCTTTTGCCGCCATCCTGGGGTTCTGTACTGCTGTTACCCCCTGGTAGAGGACAGTTTGGCAGCTGCAGGGGCTATTTTTTGCTTTTTTCTCCACAGACGGCTGGAGCAAAAGCTTAGGTGGCCATTTGGGCAGTGATGTCAGCAGTCCCCCCCCCCCCACACACACACACACTCACTCAAGCATTCTGTACCCACTCCCTCCTCCCATGATCACACACTCCACACCTAAGTCCACTTGTACACAGAAGCTTCAATTAGACATCCTTCTTCCCTCTCTCCCCCTTCCTTATCCTCCACTTAAAAAGAGGAAGGCTTAGAGGCTGTGCTGCAGAAAGAGTTTGAGAAGCTGAATCTATGTGTGTTTGCAAGTTTATGTCTCTCAAGCATGGTGTGTACATCAGAAAAAACATAGATTTACATATTTATATGTAATCCACGTCTCCGTATGTAGTCCTTACAGTGGTCCATATGATGTTTGGCAGACAGGTGGTCACACCATTTGACAAGCAAATACAGTCACTCAGGTTCAACTTCTGAAATTTAAATATCGGCGTTCTTTGGAGACCACAAATAACTGAGTCTATTCCAGAGTCTGTGTTCTGAACTGAAGGTTTACTTAAACTTTAGGGTCACTAATATAACAACAACAAATGGCAGACAGAAAAATTGTAACTATACAACAAGCAGTAAATGCCTTGTTTACTCCAAAAATGGTTACAAGCAGATAAAGCTTTTCCTCTTCTCAGTGTGTTACATTACTCAGTAGGGTTTAATTCAGGGGTGTAGCTAGAGGGGGGCCTCGGGGGCCCAGGCCCCCTCAGTTTTCTCTGAAGGCCCCCCAAAAAATCCATAGGTCGCAGGCTTTAGAGGTTTTGTAACTCTTACTGCGCAGCACTAATCATGCCGTGTGCACAACTCCACGTGCTTTAGCGTAGTGGCATGGTGCGCTGTGTTGTGCTCTGCTTCCTGCTTGCCTCTCGCATCAGGAACCACTCTGATGAGTCCTTTGCAGAGTTATAGACTTGGGGTTTTTTGCGTCTGCTGCTCTTCTGCTTGTAGACTGACAGAGTGCTGCTGCTGGGGATGAGTGAGTAAACGTTGCCTCAGTCTTATCGCCTCCCACTCCCCTGCCCATTGCCAATGCTGATCTGCTGCCCAGGGCAATGGACTTACAAAGCACCAAACCCTACCTATTAAAAGGCAACACTAAATATTAAACCAATACATCTACTGGGGAAAGAGAACAAGTGGCACTGTCACATAGAAACTACATGAACAGAATATCTCAGCTCGATTATACATGCAGAACATAGACCGTCACCAAACAAAGAACAAGGGATCACAATTTAGAAATAGGAAGACAATTAAACTGGGAACCCCAAAAGCCAAAGATGGAACATACAACACTGGAGAAAGAAAACTATAAATTAATTTCCTCTTGCACTAAACAAAAAAGCAAGGACGTTAGCAATGCACATTTTCCAGAGCTGACATATTACAGTTAAAAAATTCAAAATAAAAAAGTATTTTTCTACCTTTTGTTTGTGCATTTTATTTTTCAGTTGCAATTGCTCCAGTCACTTTCTTCTGGTTTCTTTGTGTCTTCTGCTAACTCTCCATCATCTGCTGTCCATTTGTCCTTTCTTCTCTCTTATAGTTTTTTTCCCATTCTCTCTCTACATCTGCTTTAACATACTGATCTTTCCCCTTTTGCTTTTTCCTCCATTTCTTTCTTTATTCCCTTTTCATTCACTCAAATTTCACCCCTCCATCCACAATCCCCACTTACTCTCCCAATACCCGGCCAATCGTAGATTTTTCTCCCCTCCCACACAAAATATCTTTTCCCCTCTCCATCCTCACTCCACCATCCCCTTCTAGTCCTCCCCCAACATTAGCTCCCTTCTAGTTCCAGCCCCACCCAACATCCGCTCCATTCTAGTCCCATTCTTCCACCCCCTTGCATCAGCCCATTTCCAATCCTAGCCCCCCTATCAGCCATTTCCAGTCCTATCCTAGCCCCCAATCAGCCCATTTCTAGTCCAAGCCCCCCCAAGCCCAAGCCCCCCCCCATCAGCCCATTTCCAATCCTAGCCTCCCCATCAGCTATTTCCAATCATATCCTAGCGCACTGTCAGCCCATTTCCAGTCCAAGTTTCCCATCAGCCCATTTGCAGTCTAAGGCCCCCCCCCCATCAGCCCATTTCCAATCTTAGCCTCCCATCAGCCATTTCCAGTTCTATTGTAGCCCCCTCCATCAGCCCATTTCCAGTCCTAGCCCCCCATCAGCCATTTCCAGTCCTATCTTAGCCCCTCCATCAGCCCATTTGCAGTCCTATCGTAGCCCCCATCAGCCCATTTCCAGTCCTAGCCCACCCATTAGCCCTTTCCAGTTCTATCCTAGCCCCACATCACTTCTTTCCAGTCCTAACCCCCACATTACTTCATTCCAGTCCTATCCTAGCCCTCCCATCAGCCATTTCAAGTCCTAGTCCCCACATCAGCCATTTCCAGTCCTAGCCCCCCTCCTCTGAAGAACCCCGCACCTTTCTGACTGGCTTTAGAGGGAGCCTCAGACCTCCCCAGCTCCCTCTGAAGCCGGCCCTGCCAGGAGCCAAACAGCATGTGCAGGAAGTTATTGGCGCGGAGCACCCTGAAGTGAAGGGCTCTGTGCGAACCACATTCTCACATAATGGACTGACGGCCCTGCCTCCATTTGTACTTTATAGAGTTTTGAGGTCATGGCCTTCATGCTGTGGCCCTTGTACAGAAGTATCTCCTTGGGATACTTGACCGTTCGAGATGTGCTCTCACTCCACCCTGCCTTACAAAGTGTCTGAGTTGGAAGACTTTAAACCCCAATTTTTTCTCTATCTCCTGTATTGACATAATTTCCCCCCTATAAACAGGTGAACAAATCAAATTAGTCTGGACTTTCACCCGTGATCAATCAGTTTGTGAAATTCTTTTCCCGAGAATGGGTAGTAATCCATTATTTTGGACCATCTCGATTTCTGCGAGGGGAACCATTCCACTCTCTTTCCTACCATGTTGAGGCGGTGCAAGACCTCTAGAAAGGGGGGGCCTCGCAAATTGTCACTATTACTGCCCTGCCCCTTTCTCTCTCCTTTTTCTGCCTCTATCCATTCAAAAATGGACTGTGGGGCTAACACTTCCCTTTACAGCTCCACCCATAGCCCTGCGGCTCATTTAGGTAGTGTCTCCTCAACGCTCTGAAGACACTTGCTCTATGATACCATTTTAATACTGGGAAATAGATGCCCCCTTGTTCCTTTGATTTGTATAGTCTGCGGGCACTTATCCTAGCTAACCATACAAGATGTTTTTCCCACTTTTTCAGGGCCATCTGAGGGAGCTGAGTAGGCGGTTGTGTAAATATAAAAAGGAACTTAGGGATGACATTCATCTTTATGGCTCCTGTTCGACTGAGCCAGCTTAAGTGTAAAGATGTGTCTAAGTCTGCACTCAACTTGGCCAATAGGGGGCTATTATTAAGTGTGTACAGGTCTTTGGGGTCGTCTGAAATCCTAACCCCCAGGTATTTAATCACCTTTTTTGCCCAGTGGAAAGGGAAGTTCGGGATCTCCTCCCAACAGAACCCCCCAGAGCTAAGGCCTCCATCTTTGTGAGATTAACTTTAAAGCCAGAGACCTTTGAGAAGCTGTTGAGCTCCGCTAGTAGAATTGGGAGTGAGTTCTGTGGGCAGTTCATAAAGATCAGAGTATCATCCACATAAAGTAGGATTTTATAATGGGATCCTCCCACTCATATTGGGGATATATTTGGCTGCATTTGGATCCTGGCTGCAAGGGTTTCTATCACTATTGTGAATAGTATTGGTGAGAGGGGGCACCCCTGTTGCATCCCATGCTGAAGTCTAAAGGGCTCAGATTGCTGCCCATTTACCATAATTTGAGCTGAGGGATTGTTGTATAGTGCCTTACCCCTTGTATAAACCCTTTGCCTGACTCTATCTTTTCCATCGTGGCAAACAGAAAATCCCAATTCTCCCTGTCAAAGGCTTTATCTGCATCCAAAGCAACCCAGAGTGTGGGTCTCTCTTGACCTTGATAAGGTAGAGCAAGTTCACCACCCTCCTTACATAGTCTGAGATTAGTCACCCTTTGATAAATCCTGTTTGGTCTGGATGTATCAACTCTGGCAAAACGCCTTCCAGTCTTCCAGCTAAGATCTTAGCGAACAGCTTTGCATTGCTATTGATAAGTGCAATTGAGCGATGGTTCCCACAGTGGTCCTGGGGCCATCCTTCCTTTGGTAAAACAATAATATTGGCCTGCGCCATTGACCCTGGCAGGTCTTTCCCCTCTAAGATTCCCGTGAAAAGTCTAGCACGAAATGGAGCTACATCACCCTGCATTGCATGATAATATTCAGCCAGAAATCCATCCCCTCCAGCCTCCTTCCCCCTGGGGAGATTTTTGATTGCCTGGGCTATTTCCGCACGACCAATTGGCCTTCCCAATGCAGCAGCTTTCTCTTCCTCCAAAATTGGGAGCTTTATTTCTTCTAATTATTTATTTATTTATTTAACCAGTTTTGTATACCACCTTATCCTTCAATCAAAGTGGTTGACAAGACAACAAAGGCTTACATACTTACATAATTGTGCAGTTATTTGACCCAGGGTGCCCTCTCCTTCTGCACTATATAATTGTTCATAGAATGACTGAAATTCTGCGCATATCCTCTGATTTGTGACCACTCTGTGCCCTGCCAGAGTCTTAATTTCTGCCATTATATGGGCCTCCCTTTTCTTCTGCAGCTACCATGCCAGAGGTTTCCCAGCTTTGTTCCCACTCTCCATGTAATTTCTCTTTGTGACCTTTAACAGGTGTTCTATCCGATCTGTATCTAGGTGTCAAGCTTGTCCAAGATTTTTTGGAGCGTTCGCTTCGCCCCTGTTCTACTGTGTTCCTTTTGTAGGACACCCAGTTTGGCCATCCACTGTTGGTGCTCTTCTTCACTTTCCCGCTTCCTATGAGCCCCTCACTGTATTAGCACCCTCCTCATATATGATTTTCCTGCATTCCATAACATATTGTCGGCCACCTCTCCATTATCATTGAGTCTGGTAAATTCTCTTCAAGATTGACTGAGTTTTGCTGTTATCATTTCTGTCTGTATCAAGGAAACATTCTCCACGACCGAGTACCCTTCTTAATTGTTTTCCTCTTAGGTGTCCATGTTCTTTTCACCATTCCATGGTCAGATATAAGGATCTAGTGAATTTGTATCCCCTCTAATACCCCCGTTTGATCTCTTTTGCCCAGGAAGTAAACTAGTCGGGAATAAGTACTCATATGGGGTGTATAACATGTGTACTCCTTCCCACTTTGGTTTTCCCTTCGCCATATGCTGTGTCTAGTTGCTTCATACACCTCCTAAGAACACACCCCTCCCTCCCATGTTTTTGTGGTTGATAGTTGGATCTGTCGCCCACCCCTAGCATGCAGTTCATGTCTCCTGCTATTATCCAGTCCCCTTTTGCAACCCACTGGAATTCTTTTAGCCATGTTTTAAAGAAAGACCCCTTTTGCCCATTTGGGGCGTAGAGGTTAAGAATCGCTACTTCTTTTTGGTCTACCCATCCCACCACCTAGGCCACCCTCCCCTGTGTATCGCCCTCCCCCCCCCCCTCCAAGTCATAAGGAATGAAGGACATCCATTTATGAATGAGTATTGCTACCCTCCTTTTCTTTGAGTTATAGGGAGAGCAGTATAGTTGTTCAAAACCTTGACTTCATGTTCTCCCCTAATGAGGTGTGTCTCTTCTATGTTCACCTTTGCCTTACTTAGGTGTTTTATGATCCTTTTCCTTTTTATTGGTCCACTAATACTCCGGACATTAAGTGAAACTACCCTATAGTCTGCCATGGTGTGTTATTTCAGCATCTTATACTCGTCCCTTTCCCGTCCACCACCCTGTAGTGGTTTCTTTCTGTGTCTGTGAGCAGTGCAACAAAACAATATCAACAACCCAATCCAACATACAAGTCATACATTCTTCCACTCCATACTCTCCTTCACAAGTTTTATATTTTTTGACTTCCATTTGCCCTCAGCTATTTTAAGCTTTCCCCTTCTTGGCCCGCACCTCACTTTTACCCATCCCCCTATTCCCTCCCACCCCCTCCATATCTACATTCAGCCCATTTATTCTCATCCAGTCATCAAGGTGAGAAGTCGGGAGTGAAGATGCCACTCCCTATCACCAAGTTCCCCTGGCAAACTCCCAAGAAAATTCTCCTCTCCAACCTTTTGGCTTCTCTGTGGATTGTTCTCCTTTGCCCCAGATTATTCTTGTTCTGATGTTTTGAATAGTTTCCGTTTTTCCTTCGATCTAGTTGTGGGGACCTTTTCCACATTTAGGTTTCTGCCCCACATTCTTCCGAATCTGGTTCCTGCCCTTGCTGCCTCGGCGGGTTCTTGTGGTCCCATCCGAATTCAGCATTTCATGCTCTGGAGACATAGCTGTTGCTTTAGAAGTCTAGGTAAAGATTCCCGTCATTCTCGATGACCCCCCTCCTGGTTTGGCACCAATTCTGCTCTGTTCATTCTGAGAAATTTCTACAGTGCCTCTGGGGATGAAGAAATATTCCTGGTTCCCTTAACCAGCATGGTAAGTTGGGCTGGGTACCATACTGAGACTTGCACCCCTTTCTGAGCTAGTGAGTCTTTTATTTTTAACAATTCCTTCCTGTGTTTCACGGTCTCTTCTGCAACATCCAGGAAAATAAACACTTTCCATTCCTTGTAGTTGACAAATCTCAATCTCTGCACTGCCTTGATAATGTGTTCATGGTCTTGAAATCTGAACACGTTGAATCTCAAATGGTATGCAGGAGGGGGAGCCGGGGGAGCCTGGGAAGCATTTGGACAACAGTCCCTTCACAAAGTTTATTGAGTCTTCCCCCTCTGCCCCTTCTGGGACCCCAAATATTCTTATGTTGGATCAATGTTCTCTATTCTCCTCCATTTTAGATGGCAGCCAGCTTACTTATTGTTGGAGAGAGGCCACTGTTCTCTGCAAACTGTTTTGGACATCTGATTTGCTAACAAGGGTCTCTACTTCCTCAAGGTGAATTCCTACGGCGGAGAATTTTTTCTTGATTTTGTACAACACCTTGTCCACTATTTCTTTTTTGGAATCACAGATCTCTCTTAGTATGGCCACCATATCCGCTGAGGCTGCTTTCCCATTTTCCTGTACTCTGCTCCCAGTTGATAAGGCCGGGGATGCGGGCGATGCCGGGGTCTGTCCTCCACTTGTGGTAACCTTACCAATGCGGGCTTTTGCAGTATATTTATTTATTTATTAGTGCTTATTTACCGCTTTTCGTGAATCAAAGTGGTTTACAGAGAACTCAAGGACTTAACATTACATTCAACAAAAAATATATGTAACATCTTAACAGGGAGTGAAAGGGGAAAAGGGATGAATTAACTTAAATCAGCAACAGCTGATTTAAGTAATAACTATGTACAGAGAACTAAGCATATATATAAATTATATAGGTCCTGTATGTTTGCGTTTGCTTCGGCTTAGCAGCTTTTGGCATTTTCCCTGGGTTATACGCCAGCTTTTCTGGAGGAGTCGGCAATAAAGATGCTCTGATTGTGTGCAGGCTTGGAGAACATGTTCAGACCCATCCACCTTCCACTGTGGCCAAACCAGAGGTCTACACCATTTTTTAAAATCTATTTCTCTAAAGCAGGGCCAGCAGCAGTAAACAACTGAAGGCTTTAACTAGCCTCAGGGTGGAGAAAGGAAATCTGCAGCTACAGCCAGAAACAATAATCACCCCTGCTGCAGAGTCTGTGAGAGACTGGGCTTAGGGGGGTTCATGAGAGAGACTGAGCCTGGGGGAGGGGGAGTTCATGAGAGAGGTTGGACCTGTGGGGGTTGTGAGAAAGGCTTGGCCTGAGGGAGGGGGGTAATGAGAAGCTGGGAGAAGGGGTCATGAGAGATTGGAGAAGCAGGCAGAATAATTATGATGAGAAAGAGGTTGGGGGAAGCAGCAATAGGCCTGTTTTGAGAGAGAGAGAGAGAGAGATTGGGGAAGCAGGGGGGTCATTATGATGTGTATGAGAGAGAAATTGGGGGAAGCAGGGGTAGACCTGATAAGACAGAGACTGGGGGAAGCAGGAGGGTCATTATGATGTTTGTGAGAGGGAGATTGGGGGAAGACTGGGGGTAGAAGGGGGATCATTATGATGAGAGAGAGAGATTAGGAGAAGCAGAAGTAGATTTGATGAGAGAGAGATTGGGGAAGTGGGGGGTCATTATAATGTGTGCAGGGATAGACCTGATAAAAGAGAGAGATTGGGAGAAGCATGGGGTCATTATGATTTGTGAGAGAGAGAGATTTGGAGAAGCAGGGACGGGGGGTGGGGGGGTCATTATAACGAGAAAGAGACATGCTTTTTTTTTTTTTTTTGCTTCCCATATTACCGTGCCAAGGCGATATGAGAAACAAAAATGGAACTTGCCTCAGGTGCAGCTATCAAAGATCACTGGGCGTGTTGGGAGTGGGAAGAGAGGTAGGGCCACTATGCAGTGGCATGTTAAGGGCCTGATTTTCTTACACTTTCTTTCCCATAGAAAATGGGAAAACAGTAAATCAGCCCCTAAAAAAGGAACTGTGGTACACCTTTTTTTGTGAAGGAGGAGGCCACACATTATGAGCCAAGTCGATGCAGTTTGCGACTTGCCTGGCGGGGGGGGCTAGAGGAGAGCACACGGATCAAGTGGACAGAGCTGTCATATTACTCAGTTCCAGGAAGGAGATTTAAGGCCCTTATCCTGATGCATTATGGGACTCGAAGCACTGATTTCAATGGGCAGAATTTGGGACTACAAATGCACATTGCTTTGGGATGTAAGTTCAAAACCAGGACTGGCTGAAGAGACTCCCTCTTGGAATACAGTAACTTGTGCAGATCTGGGTGAGACGGCTGAGCTTCTACTCTTTTTGTGGGGACATGTTGAGGCTTCAGAGCTCTATGCATTTTTCTTCTGGGGGGGGGGGTGCTACGTAACATAACAGCCTCCACTCCCCCACAAGAACAATGACTCGAGCTCGGCTTAACATAGAAGAATATACATTTTTGTTTCTAGTTTTCCAGGTCTGCACTGCATACGGAGTGGTTTCTTGAGGTTGAATTTCTAGTTCTGTCTGCACATCTATAATATGTGACTATGCTAATGTATTTTAGTAAAAGTCTGCCTTTGTTCTATGCGTAACTGAAGTGAGGTATTCTGCAAGTGTAGGGTTGGGAAACCTCCAGCCCTGGACTCCATCTCTCCTCAGTTCTCGCTGCTGCGCTCATCCCCCGTTTCACCAGGATTATGCTTTTCTGCTCATTCTTTTGGGGGCGGTCTTTGTTTTTTTCTTTCTCAGTAAATGTGCATCTCTGAGATCTTTTGGATTTTGTGCAGTACAGCAGAAAGTGCATTTCTTTCTCCTCTTTCTTTGGGATGCTGTCTGGTTCCTGGGGTTTCCAGTTTAGTGTTTGTCTACATATTTCTATTTTTAATTTGCGTTCCCTTCTTCTGTATTTGGTGAAGGTGTGTGACCGAGGTGTCGTAGTCTGCTAGTCTGTAGTTTGTGCGGGTCTGCTGCACTTCAGCTTATGTTTTCCCAGTAGAAAGCATGTTAGTGTTGCAGAGCTTGGTGCAATATTTGCAATCTTACCTCTTACTCTGTAGCGTTGTTGCTATGAGAGTCCTGGGACTTAGTACTGTTTTGGAATGGCAGGGGTCACCTCACAGCTGCTGAGCGCTTTTCATAGTTCTGTGTTACTTCAGGTTAAGGAGTTTGGCTTTGAACTGAGATGACATCAAAATCTGAATATCCTTTTTTGCATCGTTGGTAGTAGAGGAAGCATCCTAGCAGCACAGAATGAAAACAAAAGGTGCCGTGCTGGGTCAGACCTAAAGTCTACCAAGCCCAGCCAAGAGAGATTGGTGTGTTATCAACCTTGACATTTTTCACTTTGTTTTTTAAATTTTCTTTTGTAAATTAAAATATTTTTATTGTGGGAGATATTTCCGAAACATTAGTACGTGCTAAGTGCTGCAGCCCCCGTGTCAGGCAGGCAGCATGCGGTACGATATATAAGCAATTGATTTCATGTTGCAGACTACCTGAAAATCTGTCAGTAGGGACAGCTCATTGGGGTTAGTCCCTCGGGTTAGCCAGGCGGCGACTGAATGGCTGTCCTAACTTTATTCGATTTTGCAATCCAGCCAGCGACTGAATATCGTAAAATTGCAAATTGCAAAATCGCAATCCTGGCACTCTGGATATTCAATGCCGGGGCCCAGATATGCCCAGGGCAATGTTATGTGGCGACAGACTGCCACATTAAGTATGCTGACCGCCACCACTGGAAATCCCCCCCCCCCCTTAGAGTATAACTAGACCTGTGTATGCCTAGAGTTTACCCATGTTACCTCGGAGCCCCCACAAAAACTCAGGTCTGGTGACGCCACTGGTTTAAGTTCTCTTTCTCTTAGGATGGATAAGAAAATCCACCTCTTTCCATTTGCTACCATGCTTCTAGCACCTCTTGTGTTTTTCCAGAGTGGGAACTCTTTTTCCTTGAGCTGATAAGTTGCTTAGGGTATCTGGAGCAGATGGAGATAAAAGCACAAGCTTCCGATACTGCCCTAGGTCTCCCTCTGCGGTCTGGTGTCGCCAATGAGTTTCTAGATTCCTCTTTGCTCTAGAGCTGGTCCCCAGTGCTGCTAGGTAGTTGCTCTTAGCTCTGATGTGATGGTCAATTCATCTTGAATGTACTTCATGGAATCCTCTCCTTCACCCCCAGAGGATGCGGTCCCCGTATTCCCTTCACAGACAGGAACACTCTCCTGGTAGTCAGTGGGTGCGCTAGCAGGCTTTCAGTGTGATTTTGTTTGCCAGTCCTGGTTTTAAATTTGCATTGCAGTGCAGTATGGTACTTGTAGCCTCTGATTTTACCATTGGAATCAGCGCTGCAAGTCCCATAATGCAACAGAATGAAATTGTCAGAAATTCAGGACTGGCTTAAATTCTCACATCTGGAACTGAGTAACTTGGCAACTCTGTGTTTTGCACAGTCACCTTCGGATCTTCCTGTAGCTCCTCTTAGGATAGCATTTGGTGCTATGGAATAACCACCCCTTCGTCTGCTTGGCAAACGCCTTACGCCTACATGGTACAGTGGCTCTGTGCCAAAGACAGAACGCTGTCTTTGACTGTGGTTTATATGACTTGGATTTCCCCTCCTAGAGGAGTCCTAGAATGATGTAACTGGGCAGCAAGAAACCTCCCGCTTTCTGGAAGCTGCTAGTTTGTAATACTCCTGTAGGAACACTGGCCAGCATTGGTTCTTCAAAGCAATGACATCCAAGTAGTCTCTATACTCCCTCCCCCATGCCTTTCAGCAAAAAAATGGTGAAATAAAGAGTGAAATATTTTTTCCCGATATTTCTATATGGCTGCATTACCAGGAGTTCTCTTAGTGTGTCTGCACCCAGCATAGAACCTGTTCCTAGAGAGAAACCAAGTTTATGTATTTATTTATTTTACAATTTTTCTATACTGCTTTATCTAGAAGCACCGCTGCCTGGTTAGCGACCCATGGGTAAAGATAGATGCAGCGAGGGAGCTAATTGGGCAGCAGCTCAATATCACTGCTGCCCGGTTACTTCTGCGGCGATGGAGGCTGTGCGGCAAACCAAATATTCAATTTCAGGGCAGCATATGACCCCGGCATTGAATATCCAAATGATCTCTTCAGCACCAGCGGCTAGTTACTGTAATCACGCTAGCCACTGTAATTGCGCTAGCTGCCGGTGCTGAATATCAGGTCCATAGTAAGCAAAATGAAACCAAAACAAACAGGCTAACTGAACTAAACATTTATGGGAAGTGTGAGTGTCTGCATAATATTCCTTGATTAGTTGTATTAGATATTATCTCCTAGGTATTCTAGGAAGAGGTGCTTTTTTTAGCTTTTTGTGGAATTCAGTTATTAGCTCTAATGATCTTATCTCACCTTGGCGTGAATTCCGTATGGAGAGTGCATAGAGTGAAAATGCACATATGCATGTCGTTTATCTACTGTTCACTTTTAAGGTAAGAATGATGAGTAGGTTCTGGGGGTCTTCTTGTTCTGTTATCCGGTATCTTTTGTATTAGAGCCTATAGATGTTCTGCTGAGAAATTGTGGAGAATCTTAAAGATGTTGAATATTGTCTTATACTTTATTCTGAGTATTATTGGGAGCCAATGAAAATATTTTAATATTGGTGCAATATGATCTTGTTGTGCTGCGTCTTTTATTATACATACAGCAATGTTTTGAACCATCTGCATTTGTGTAGTGAATGCTTTGGGATTCCTTGATAGATTGTGTTGCAGTAGTCTAGGTGAGGAGTTATTAAAGCCTGGCATACTGTCCTAAAGTCGCTGGGGTCAAGTAGTGGATGGAGATTTTGCAGGGTCTTCATCTTGTGGTATGCAGCTTTGGTAGTTTTCTTGATGTGTGATTGTAGGTTTAGATTTCGATCAAGGGTTATTCTGAGGTATCTGACTTCTGGTTTGATTTTCAGTTTGACATCTGTGATTTCACTGGTCAACAAATTTTTACAAAAGTCATGTTACTGAAATAAAAATAGTCAGTGAAATTGCAAAGTTGGCTCTAGTTTTTTTGTAATGTACAAGAATTAATGTTTATATCACGAAATGCATGTCAATAGTAAATATAATAGGCCTTCGGTTAATACCTGTAAAAAAACAAGTCATAAACTACTTCTTGGATTTTTTCGCCTGTCTCTTGTACAGCTATTCGGGAGCTTCTCTGGGGAGTGTCCAGCAGTAGTCAGCCAGCATTGTAGTGGACCATTTTCCCTGGTATCTTTGCTCCATCATTGCGATATCTTGGTGAAAACATTCACCCTGTTCATCACTAACCATACCACAGTTGTCTGCCCTAACATTCCCGAGAAAGTTTGTTGACACTAGGTGAAAAGCATTCCATGCTTGTTTCGCATTACCCTGCAGCAAGTTGTTGAACCGGTCATCTTTGAAGAGTTGTCGAATCTGAGGACCCACAAAAAATCCCTCTTTAATCTTTGCTTCACTGAGTCGAGGGAATTTTTCATGCAGGTATCAGAAAGCTGGCGAAGTGCGGTCCATGGCTTTCACGAAGTTTTTCATCAAACCTAGTTTGATGTGAAGGGGTGGAAGTAGGATTTTGTGAGCCTCAACCAGAGCTGGGTGCTGGATATTCTTCTCTCCAACTATTACATTTTGTCTGCGATTCCATTCCTTCCGCAAGTAGTGCCAATCCCTTGCTCGGCTATCCCACTCACATAAGAAACACATGTATTTTATATATCCCTGCTGCAGTCCCATTAAAAGGGCAACTACCTTCAAGTCACCACAGAGGTGCCAGCTGTACTTGTTATAGTTAATGGAAGTCAGTAGATTTTAAGTTATCGTATGTCTCTTTCATGTGGATGGCATACGCTACTGGAATAGATGGAAGCGGTTTCCATTGTTCAAAAGCACAGCCTTCAGACTCAGCTTCGAAGAGTCTATATAGTCTCCAGTCTTGTGGGTCATGAGTGATTTTTAAGGCATTCATGAGGCTTTCAATATCGGAACAGAATACCAGATTACTTTCCTTTCTGAAGAAAGGCTCCAACTGCTGGTGGCGCTTTCGATATGAAGTAATGTTGACATCTTCTTCTAGAAGATTCCATTGTTGGAGTCTTGATCCTAGCAATTCTGCCTTGTTCTTGGATAAGTCCAAATCACGAACCAGGTCATTTAGTTCTTCCTGAGTTATTCTGTGTGGAGTTGATAATGCATCCCAGTGAAAATCTGGGTCATTGCATGCTGACGGACCAGGAGAAGAACAGGTCGGCTCACCCTTGTCCTCATCAGATGAATCAAGAGAATATTCTGATGGAGGTTCTGGAATAGGAAGTCCCTCACCATGTGGAACTGGTCTCAATGCAGACAGAATGTTTGGGTAGACAATGCTCAACTTCTTTTGCTTCGTTATTCTGCTGGAAAGAGGAGGAACCAAGCAGAAGTAACAGTCATTTATGTGGTTGCTTGGCTCTCTCCACACCGTGGGGACTGCAAACGGCATTGATGGTCTTCTGCAATTCAACCACTGTGAAAGCTGTGTTGTACATGTAGCGCAGCATATATGCGGGGCCCAAGGCTTGTCTTGGTCACCAATCTTGCATCCGAAGTAAAGATGATATGCCTTCTTCAGATGAGAAGTGATACTTTTCTTCTGGTTGGCAAATGTCACTTCCCCACAAATGTAGCAGAAATTGTCAATGGTATTAACGCACTTTTGCGGCATTACTGTTCTGTATTGTACCTAAATGGCTAAAATTATATGATTAATAAAAGTTACATGTAACAGTAGCTTAAACTGTCTTGCACACAGTCTGAAATATTTTAAATGCTCAACCTTTCCGACTGCGTATAGTACACTGCTGACGTCAGATGGCTTCAGCAGCCGTCTGGCAGTAGTATTGCATTGCATCAGAAAATGATGCAATCAACTCTGGATGATTTGTGCATTCTGGTATTATGCAATGTGATGCAATATTACATCTTTCAAGGCTTATTTGGGATGTTGTTGATGTCCTACTGGATAAATTTACACGGTGAAACGTCAAAAATGAACTACATACAATATCTTCAAAACGAGAGCCAATGAATTTTTTTAATGTTATATTCGTGTTCAGCTCACCAAGATACTACAGATTAGGGCCTTTTAAAGTCAGTAACGATTTCAGTGTCGACCAGTGTTTTCAGTGTTGGAGGAGGGCTGAAGGTTAAATCCAGCTGTTGTAATTGCTGTTTGGACTTGGTTGGTTGTGAAGAAAGGGGCGCATAGCATGATATCATCCATGTACAGCAGATGTGGTAGGATGTTGTAACATTGTATCAAAGAGCATAGTGGCTGTATGTGAATATTGAATAGTAACAATGAAAGTGCTGATCCCTGTGGTACTCCTTGGTGTAGTTTGTATGGGTTAGATGTTAGTGGTCATCTATCTTAACTTGTTGATGATCTTTAAGGTATGATCGGAACCAGTCCAGTGTGGTGCCCTGTAAACCAATTTTTTGTAGTCTACTGAGTATCTTGTGACTTATTGAGTCAAAGGCTGACGAGATATCAAAGACGAAAAGGATAAAGCCTTGTCCTGGCTTTTCCATGCCTCTTATTATTTTGTTTAGAAGAGTTGTCATTAGGGTTTCTGTGCCATGATTAGTTCTGAATTCATGCTTTTGAGGATTGAGTGGTGCAAAAGTGTTTTTATGTGGCTTGCAGTTGGTTCTGGACTGCATTTTCAATTATTTTGGCAAGGAATGGTAGGCTAGAGATGGGCCTGTAGCTCAAGGGATTGGTTCTTTAATGGTCTAACTGATGTATTCTTAAGGCTGGGGGGCAATTAACCATGTGAGAGGGATAATTAAATGCATTTGAGAATAACTGATGTTCATTCAGATCTAGCTAGTTTAATCCATGATACTGGTCATGGGTTTAAGGGGGATTTTGTTGTGTTAAGGTTAGTGATGACCTCTTATAGTTGCACTATAGAGATTGGATCAAAAATGGGCCATTTAGGTGTGACACTAGTATTGATTACTCCTTGCATTGTGCAGTCTTTGTGATGTTCGTATTGAACTTACTCTGGAGAAAGTTGGCCATGTCCTGTGGACATAACTTGACATAAATTTGACTATGATAAAATGAGGAAGATAGTTAAGAAAAAACTAAAAGGGGGAGCTGCAAAGGTTAAAGATTTACATCAAGCATGGGCGTTATTTAAAAATACTATCTTGGAAACCCAGACCAGCTGTATTCCATGCTTTAAGAAAGGTAGAAAGAAGTAAAAAAATTGCCAGCATGGTTTAAAAGTGAGGTCAGAGAGGCTGTTGTAGCCAAAAAAGCATCTTTCAGGAAATGGAAAAAGGAGCCAAATGACGAAAACTGGAAACAACATGAACACTGGCAAGTTAGATGCAAGGCATTGATAAGGCAGGCAAAGAGAGAATTTGAGAAGTTTGCTGTGGAAACAAAAATGCATAATAAAGACTTTTTCAAGTACATTTGTAGCAAAAGACCTGTGAGAGTCAGTTGGACCATTAGATGATAGAGGGGTAAAAGGGGCAGTAAGAGTAGACAAGGCCATAGTGGAGAGACTAAATTAATTCTTTGCTTTGGTCTTTACTGAAAAAGATGTAGAGAAGTTACTCATGACTGAAATGTATGTGAAGGTGATGCATCAGAAGAATTGAAAGAAATATCAATAAACCGGGAAGATGTATTACAACTGATAAACTAAACATAGCAAATCACCTGGACCAGATGGTATACACCCATGGGTGTTGAAAGAACCAAAATATGAGATTGCAGACCTACTATAAGTAATCTGTGAACTATCATTAAAATCATCTATAGTACTTGAAGATTGGCGAATCGCCAGTGTAACACTAATTTTTAAAAAGGGTTCCAAGGGTGATCTGGGAAACTACAGGCTAGTGAGCCTGACATCGGTACCAGGCAAAATGGTAGAAACCATTATAAAGAACAAAATTACTGAACATGTAGATAGTCATGGTTTAATAGGAAAAAGCCAATATGGCTTTAGCCAAGGAAAGTCTTGTTTTACTAATCTGTAATATTTCTTTGAAGGTGTGAATAAACAGATAGACAAAGGTGAGTTGGTCGATATAGAATATCTGGATTTTCAGAAAGCCTTTGACAAGATCCCTCATCAGAGACTCTTGGTGAAGTTAAAAAGTCATGGGATAGGAGGCAGTGTACTATTGTGGATGAGGAACTGGTTAAAAGATCGAAGGCAGAGCATAGGGCAAAATGTCCAATTTTCCCATTGGAGAGATGTGAATAGTGGAGTACCCCAGGGATCTGTGCTGGGTCCGTTGCTTTTTAATAACCTGGAAATGGGAATAACAAGTGCGGTAGTCAAATTTGCAGATGACACAAAATTATTCAAAGTTATTAAACTCCAAGAGGATTGTGAAAAATTGCAAGAGGACCTTGATAAATTGGAAGGTTGGATGTTCAAAAGGCAGATGAAATTTAATGTGGACAAGTGCAAAGTTATGCACATAGGAAAGAACAATCCAAACTATAGTTACATGATGCAAGGTTCCACATTAGGAACCACCACCCAGGAAAAAGATTTAGGCATCATCGTACATAGCACATTGAAACCCTCCACCCAGTGTGTAGCGGCGACCAAGAAGGCAAATAGAATGCTAGGAATCGTAAGGAAAGAAATGGAGAATAAGACAAAGGATATTATAATGCCTCTGCATCGTTCCATGGTGCGACTGCACCTTGAATATTGTGTGCAATTCTGGTCGCTGTATCTTAAAAAGGATTTAGCGGAATTAAAGAAGAGCCACCAAAATGATAAAGGAGATGGAAGGATACCCCTGTGAGGAGAGGCTTAAAAGGTTAGGGCTCTTCAACCTGGAAAAGAGATAGCTGAGGGGAGATATGATAGAGCTCTATAAATTAATGAATGGAGTGGAACGGGAAACATAGATCAATTCTTTACGCCACCAAAAATAGAAAGTCTAGGGGATATGCAATGAAGCTACAGTATAACCCATTTAAGACTAATAAGAGAAAATATTTTTTTTACTCAATGTGTAATCAAAATCTGGAATTCATTACTGGAGGATGTAGTAAAAGCTGTTAATGTAGTTGTGTTTAAAAAAAGTTTGGACAAGTACCTGGAGGAAAGGTCCATAAGCCATTATTAAAGAGGACCCAGGTAATGCACTTCTTGCCCCAGTATAAGCATTATGGAACCTGTGTGTTTTTTTGGGAAACTGCTAGGTACTTGTGACCTGGATTGGCCACTGTTAGAAACAGAATACTGGGCTTGATGGACTTTGGCCTGACCCAGTATGGCAGTTCTTATGTTGTCTCTACTTTGGTCAGAACTCCTTGTTAGTGATCTTGTTATGTTAAAGAGCTCTCTGGGGCTGTTAAGGGGGCTCATGATGAAGTCTATATGATAGTCATGTTTGCAATTGTTTATCAATGCGTGTTTTTTTGTTTTGTTTGTCTAGATAGGTTCTTTGGGGGAGAAGGTCCTTAGTGCTCCTCCATTTATCATGGAACACAGTGTTGCTTTCTAGATATGCTTTTGTTTTGGGTGCTCAGCATATCGTTTGTGGGCAAAGATGAGGTCTAGTGTGCCTCCCTTCTCATAGGTTGGGTCATTAATGATTTGTTTATATTGCAATGCTTCCATAGTTTTTAGAAAGGAGCTGGCTTGTTTTGTAGATGTTGATGCAAAGTTTAGATCACCTAGTAGTATAAACCATTTATTCCTGTCCATGTGACCACATTTAAACTCAAAGAGAGTATGTAAATCGTCAGCTTTACCTACATATTGTGAGATGCTTGTTTGAGATGTGAACATGTCTACATTGTCTGTGGAGTTGGCTGTAATGTTGTTGAATTTTAAGCGTTTTTTTGCTAATATGAACTCTTCTCCACCTCTTCCGGTAGCTTTTGGGCAGTTCTAAAGGGTATATGATGGAGCTATTAGCTGGTTTATTAGAACATTATCGGCTTCTGTGAACCATGATTCAGTAAAACAAAGGATATTATAATGCCTCTATATCGCTCCATGGCGAGACCGCACCTTGAATATTGTGTGCAATTCTGGTCGCCGTATCTTAAAAAGGATATAGAGTTATTAGAAAAGGTTCAGAGAAGAGCCACCAAAATGGTAAAGGGGATGGAAGGATACCCCTATGAAGAAAGGCTAAAAAGGTTAGGGCTCTTTAACCTGGAAAAGAGACGGCTGAGGGGAGATATGATAGAAGTCTAAAAATTAATGCACGGAGTGGAACGGGTAAAAGTAGATCGGTTGTTTACGTTATCAGAATATAGAAAGACTAAGGGACATGCAATGAAGTCTTTATTTAAGACTAATAAAAGAAAATATTTTTTCACTCAAAGTGTAATCAAACTCTGGAATTTGTTACCGGAGGATGTAGTAAAGCTGGGTTTAAAAAAGGTTTGGACAAGTTCCTGGAGGAAAGGTCCCTAAACCACTATTAAAGTGGACTCAGAATATCTACTGCTTGCTCCAGTACAAGTATTGTGGAACCTGTGTCTTTTGGGGAAACTGCTAGGTACGTATGACCTAGATTGGCCACTGTTGGAAACAGGATACTGGGCTTGATGGACCTTGGTCTGACCCAGTATGGCATATCTTATGTTCTTATAATGCACATTATATCTAAGTTATGGTCATTAATACAGTCAGTTAGTGTGTGGATCTTATTGTGAGTCGACCGTGCATTAATTAATCCACATTTTAATTCTTGATAGTGATAACGTATTGAGTTACGGACTGTTTCAGGGGGTTGAGGCTTAATTCTGATTAGAGTGCAGGACCCTATGTTTCGTGGCTTGTCTGAAGGGTTCCATGGAGTGGGATGTCCATTTCTGTATTAAAGGTATGACTCCAGGGTGAGAGGATGAGGCTTCTGAGTGCATACGAAGTGTGAAAGTATATAATAGTATATAAATCATATTTATTGAGAGCATGGTTGCTTGTCCTGGATGTGTGGTCTGAACTTTGTTAGTATGGCTTGTTGCATAGCACTGGGTGTCTTCAGTTTGCAGGATATTTTAAAGAGCCCATGTTCAGCAGCCTGGTAGGGGCAGCTCTATAACGAGGTAGAGTGAGGCGGCCGCCTCTAGGCGACAACTGCTTGGGGGGCAGCAAAAAATGCCCCCAAAACAGTTGCCTCACTCTGCCTTCAAAGTTTAAAAAAAAAAGGGTGGACAAGCTGCTGCCGCTGTTTCTCGGCAGCGGAAGAATCAACACCTCTGCCCCTCCACCCCGCCACTGCCCCAGATCTGAGGACACTGGGGCAGCAGTGGGAGCTGTCTCCTTTGGCAAAAAAAATAAGCTAGTGAAAAGCACAGGGTTTTCAAGCCTATGAAGGCTTGTAAGTCCATTCTGGTTCTGGCCCTTCTGATGCGAAAAAGCATCATCAGAGGGGGTGGGACCCATCAGAGCCTTAAAATGTCTCTCGCCTCACTTCCTCTCCCCCCATCAGGCTAAAGCTGAGCCTGCTTGTAGGATTTTCCTATTGTGTCAGTTCCCTTCCTGCCCCACCTTCCCCTGCCCTGTCGGCTCCCTTCCAGCCCCCCACCTTTCCCCCCATCAGCTCCTTTCCTGCTCCCACATTCTCCCCCTCGTGTCAGCTCCTTTCCTGCTCCCACATTCCCCCCCCCTTGTGTCAGCTCCCTTCCAGCCTCCACCTTTCCCCCATGTCAATTCCCTTCCTGCCCCCACCTTCCCCACCTCTGTCAGCTCCTTTCCTGCCCTCTCCTTCGACTGGCAGCTGTGGCTCCTGTGTCTTACAGAGCCACAGCTGCAATAGCGCTAGTAATGTAAAATAAAAGCAAAACCTGTGTGGAGCCTTTGGCCTCTGCTTTGCAACCCCAACTGCTGCATCCCGCTCCCTCTAGCATAAACGGGATGCAGCAGCAGGGGTTGCATAACAGAAGCCAGAAGGCTCCACACTGGTGTTGCTTTTATTTTAAATTACTAGCGCTATCGAAGCCACGGCTCTGTAACATGCAGGAGTTATGGCTGCCAGGGGAAGGAGGGAGCAGGAAAGGAGCTGATGGGGAGGAAAAGGTAGGGGCAGGAAGGGAGCTGAGATGGGGGGAAGGTAGGAACACGAAGGAAGCTGACACCAGGAGGGGGGGGAGGTGGGGGCTGTAAGGGAGCTGACATGGGGGGAAGGAGGGGGCGGGAAGGGAGCAGACATGGGGAGAAGGTGGGAACAAGAAGGAAACTGACACCAGGAGGGGGGAAGGTGGGAGCAAAAACGGAGCTGACACAGGGGGAAGAGAAGGTCGGGGTAGGAACGGAGCTAACATGCAGGGAAGAAGGGGGCTGGAAGGGAGCAGACACAGAGGAAGGTGGGGGCTGGAAGGGAGCTGACATGGGGGGAAGGTGGGGGCAGGAAGGGAGTTGACACCAGAAGAAGGTGGGGCAAGACAGGAACTGGCCGGGGGGGAAGGTGGGATCAGAAAGGGAGCTGACATGGGGGAAGGAGGGGGCTGGAAGGGAACTGACACAGGGGAAGGTGGGGGCAGGAAGGGAGCTGACAAGGAAGAAGGAGGGGGCTGGAAGGGAGCTGACATGGGGAAGGTGGGAACAGGAAGGGAGCTGACACAGGGTGAAGGGGAGCTGGAGGGCAGCTGACATAGGGGAAGTTGGGGCAGGTTGGGAGCTGACATGGGGGGAAGGAGGGATCTGGAAGGGAGCTGACATGGGTGGAAGGTGGGGGCAGGAAGGGAGCTGACACCAGGAGGTGGGAAGGTGGGAGCAGGAAGGGAGCTGCCTTGGGGGGGGAGATGGAGGCAGGAAGGGAGCTGACATGGAGGAAACGAAGGGGCTGAAAGGAGCTGACACAAGAGAAGAGTGGGGACAGGAAGGGAGCTGACACAGGTAGGAGGAAGGTAGGGGCAGAAAGGGAGCAAGGGAGCTGACATGGGTGGAAGGTAAGGGCAGGAAGGAAGCTGACATTGGGGAAGGAGGGGGTGGAAGGGTGCTGACACAGGGGAAGATGGGGGCAGGAAGGGAGCTGACACTGTGGGAAGATGTGGGAAGAAGGAAGCTGACATGGGGGAAAGGTGGGGGCAGGAATGGAGCTGACATGGGGAAGAAGGTGGCAGGAAGGAAGCTGACATGGGGAAAGGAAGGGTCTGGAAAGGAGCTGACACGGGGAAGATGGGCACAGGAAGGGAGCTGACATAGAGGAAAGTAGGGGTAAGAAGGTAGCTGACATGGGGAAAGGAGAGGGCTGGAAAGGAGCTGACATGGGGGAAGGTGTAGGCAGGAAGGGAGATGACCATTGAGGATGGAACTGATAGGTGGCTGGGTAATAGGGAGGAGGCTGGAAGGGAGGAGGCACTTGGGTTGGTAGCGAGGGGACACTGAGATTGGAAGGAAGCTGACACATGGGGCTGGCACTGGAAGGAGGATGGACAGAGTAGGGTGACTGGAAGAGAGCTGATACGGGAGGGTAGGCATGGTTCTGGGATGGAAGTGAGCTGATACCTGTGATGGTATTTGGACTAGAAGGGGCTGGACAGAAGGGAAGGAGGGGGATTGGAAGCGAATGGACACCAGTGTCAGTCTTGGGAATGCAAAGGGGTTGACATTGGAAGATACTGGGAGAGAAGGACTGGAAAGCAGACTGATACTGGGGAGGGTTAAAGGGACTGGAGATAGGTTGATGGAAGGAAGTGAAGAAAACAAACAAAAAGGACTAGAAAAAGGGACTGTTACTTCTGGAGAGAGATCTGCAACTGTGAGTATATACTTCTGGTAATTTTCTAAAAGGAATTCTATGTATTAAAGCTAATTAATCTGTGAACCCACTATTTTTTGTTAAATCAGTCAGGGCCTGGTAGCAGCAGTTTAAGATTAAATTTAAAACACAGAGGAGAACTTTCTTGTTACATTTCATACCCAGCAGAGAGCATGTAGTTTAAATTTAGTAGTCACTCAGGGCCTAGTAACAGCAAAGTACTTTTAGTTTAAATTTAAAACACAGAAGAGAGCATTCTGGTTATATTTGGAACCCAGCAGAGAGCTTGTAGTTTACATTTAATAGTCACTCAGGGCCTAGCATCCGAAAAGTACTTTTAGTTTTAAAACACAGAGGAGAACTTTCTGGTTACATTTCATACCCAGCAGAGAGCTTGTAGTTTAAATTTAATAGTCACTCAGGGCCTAGCATCAGCAAAGTACTTTTAGCTTAAATTTAAAACACAGAAGAGAGCTTTCTGGTTAAATTTAGAACCCAGCAGAGAGCTTGTAGTTTAAATTTCATAAGAAGTTAGAGCCTAGCAGCAGCTAAGAGCTATAATTTAAATCAAATCAGAATTTAGCTTAGCACCAAAGGCAAAACAGGGTCTGTACTCTTTGAGCAACAAATAAAGTCTTCTAGAGACCTTTACAAAGAGGCCTTCTACCTAGGGGGCAAGAGACCTGTGAAACCTTTTCAATAGGTGTTAACACCAGGTGGCAGATTAAAAGGCCATTTTGAAAGACTCCTCCTATAGAAGCAAGGACTGTTAATTACCCAGGAAGTTGGTCACAGCTTACTTCAGCAGCACAGGCATAAATAGCTCAATCAGAGCTCTGTGATCCTCTGTCTTGAAAGACTAGAAAAAGGGACTGTTACGTCTGGAGAGAGATCTGCAACTGTGAGTATATACTTCTGGTAAATTTCTAAAAGGAATTCTTTGTATTAAAGCTAATTAATCTGTGAACCCACTATTTTTTGTTAAATCAGTCAGGGCCTAGTAGCAGCAGTTTAAGTTTAAATTTAAAACACAGAGGAGAACTTTCTGGTTACATTTCATGCCCAGCAGAGAGCTTGTAGTTTAAATTTAATAGTCACTCAGGGCCTAGTAACAGCAAAGTACTTTTAGTTTAAATTTAAAACACAGAAGAGAACATTCTGGTTATATTTGGAACCCAGCAGAGAGCTTGTAGTTTACATTTAATAGTCACTCAGGGCCTAGCATCAGAAAAGTACTTTTAGTTTTAAAACACAGAGGAGAACTTTCTGGTTACATTTCATACCCAGCAGAGAGCTTGTAGTTTAAATTTAATTGTCACTCAGGGCCTAGTAACAGCAAAGTACTTTTAGTTTAAATTTAAAACACAGAAGAGAGCATTCTGGTTACATTTGGACCCCAGCAGAGAGCTTGTAGTTTACATTTAATAGTCACTCAGGGCCTAGCATCAGAAAAGTACTTTTAGTTTTAAAACACAGAGGAGAACTTTCTGGTTACATTTCATACACAGCAGAGAGCTTGTAGTTTAAATTTAATAGTCACTCAGGGCCTAGCATCAGCAAAGTACTTTTAGCTTAAATTTAAAACACAGAAGAGAGCTTTCTGGTTAAATTTAGAACCCAGCAGAGAGCTTGTAGTTTAAATTTCATAAGAAGTTAGAGCCTAGCAGCAGCTAAGAGCTATATTTTAAATCAAATCAGAATATAGCTTACCTCAGCAGCACAAGACAGGGTACTGTGTAGCAGCCCTCTTTTAATAAGTGTTATTTCCCTCCCTCCCCACACCCACCCACCCCTGGGATAATCGTAGCTTTATAGGTACTGTCAGACGGCTGCCTGGGTGAGAATCTTCACAGTCTTGGCAAGTGCATATATCTATATGATTTGCAAGGTATTGTGGGCAATGCAGTTCATTCACACCAGACACAGCTGCTCACAATAATTAGTTGTGCTTTTGGGTAAAGCCAATAAGATATTTATTTATGGGGTTATTTCTCCCAACACAGATATGCTTGGTAGCACATAAATCAGGTTACTTGCTTCCAGTGTTTAACTTGGAAAAACAAAGTCAAAATCAGGAAAACAACATTCAAACTTGTCAGGCATTAGCTAATGTTTTCTTAGCATATATCAAACAACAAACGAAAAGCCACAAAGAAAGAAAAAAACTGTTCTTTTCAGGTTAACCTCTGATAACTTCCCACATAGATTCAGAAGTGATTCTCTCCTAGCTCACAAGCAATTAGGTAAGGCTCAATTGCTAGCAGTTATCCAGCTGAAACCCCTTAGCTGGCTTGCTTTCTACTGTGTGGGTCAAATCCTGCTTCAGGAGCTTTTCTGAGTAGATTAAAGAACAAGTTTGTATTTCTTTGTGATGGTTGCTGTACTTTGTAACAGAAAGTTACCAAAGGAGTTTAGACAGAGAGCAGTCCATGTAAACTGAATCTTCATCTGCTATTATTCCCCCTTCTTCAACAAGCATGGGTTCAATATCATGGATTGGCACAGATGAATCTCTCAATGGAGCACTTTCAGGAGAATACTTGTTTCCCTGCTGTCTTTCAAGATTATAGCTAGGGCATAGATCAGTGTTCATACCTGAGCTTCCATTGCTATTAGAGTTCCTCTCTATATAGCCTGGCCAGTATGTAGTCCAGTTCTTATGTCCAGCCTTCCAATCCAGATCCCTGGACACTGGATCTCTCTTCACATACCTTCTGGCACGGGTCCTAGGGTCCCTTCCACGTGTAGCCGTCTCTCTCACAGGTACCGTCTGGAGATTCCTAGCTCTGCAGCACCATTCCTCTGGCTTTCCCCAGTCCAATGGTGTATGCTGGCCCTTGGAATGCCTCCCAGTATACGTACTGCTCTGGACTCTTCTAGACCTCTCAAAGGCTTTTCTCCTCTTTCTTCCAAAGGGTTTCTTTTCCTCTCTGTCCGTCCGGTTTGGCTTCTGCTTCTGATGATCCTCCTGATGATGAAGATGATCAAGCTCAAGCTGATTCTCAGGATACTGATTCTCTGTAGAATAAACTCTATCTTTATTCTGCTTAGATGAGTGCTCCTCCCTAATACAGCGCAGCTGTGCTGAATCAGGCCCTGCCCTTTGAGATGAGTGCTTGGGGATTACCTCATAGCCCTCCTGATTGAACACACGTTTCCCCACTTCAGCTCCTCTAATGGCTGTTGGAAACCTGGTGCATTCTGGGACTGGTAGTCTTTTATAAGAAAATTCTGTTTTCTTATTTCTACCAGAATTGACAGGTTGCTTGTTCAGAGTCACTTCACCTTTTCTATAGCTCCTTCCTGAGCTATGATAAGCTCCCTTATCACATACCCCCCTGCTTAAGTTATTACAGACTGGTGTCACTGGTGAAACTTCTTCTCTACAGTCCGTAATACGGGAAAGGGCATCCGCATTCTTGTGTAACTTCCCAGCACGATGTTCAACTTGAAAATCAAATGCCTGTAAGGCCATGTACCAGCGTGTCAACCTGGCATTGTGGTTCTTCATTTGCTGCAACCACTTAAGTGGGGCATGGTCTGTGACCAACTGGAACTTTCTCCCTGTAAGGTAAAACCTTAACGCCTCCACTGACCACTTAATAGCTAAACATTCTTTTTCTATTGTGGAATACTTTTGTTCAGCTGGTGACAACTTCCTGCTCAGGTACATCACAGGATGCTCCTCCCCTTCATGACACTGGGATAGAACCGCTCCTAGCCCTACATCCGATGCATCCGTTTGAACCAGAAAGGGTTTCTTGAAGTCCACCCCTTTCAGTACCGGTCCTGTACACAATTTTCCTTTTAGGACTGAAAAAGCTTTTTCAGCTTCAGGTGTCCACTTTAGCTGGTTTGGACAATTCTTCCGCAGCATATCCGTGAAAATTGAACTTTTCTCTGCAAATTGCGGTATAAATCTGCGGTAGTATCCAATAAGTCCTAAGAAACTTCTTAGTTGTTTCTTTGTTGTTGGATGAGGAAAATTCCTGATGCTATCTACTTTACTCATTAGAGGTTTAATTTTTCCTCTTCCCACTAGGTGGCCCAGGTATTTTACCTCCCTATTTGCAAAGGCACACTTCTTCGGGTTTAAAGTGATTCCCGCTTGCTTCATGGAGCACAAGACTGCCCTGATCCTCTTCAGATGCTCCGCCCAGGTGTTACTATGGATTATGACATCATCCATATATGCAAAAGCATAATTTTGGTGGGGTCGAAGTACCTGATCCACTAACCTTTGGCAGGTAGCCGCTGCTCCATGCAGTCCGAAAGGCATCCTCTTGAACTGGAAAAAGCCAACGGGGGTGCTGAACGCAGTCTTCGGCTTCGACTCCCTGGTGAGAGGGATTTGCCAATATCCTTTTGTCATATCAAGGGTGGTTAAGTATTGTGCCTGTCCCAGCTGGTCCAACAGCTCTTCAATTCTTGGCATTGGATATGCATCAAAAACTGATATGGCGTTTACCTGCCGGAAGTCAATACAAAATCTTAAAGATCCATCAGGCTTCGGCACCAGGACTATGGGGCTATTCCAGGGACTCTTTGACTCCTCTATTACTCCCATGTCCAACATCTCCTGGACTTGTGCCACTACTTCCTGTCTCTTGGCTTCAGGCAAGCGGTATGGCCTTTGACGAACTAATTTCCCAGGTGGAGTTATTATTTCATGGGCAACCAAATGTGTCTCCCCAGGTATGGGTGTCAACACATCTGGGAATTCTTTAAGCAATTTCCTAATTTCTTCCTGTTGTACCACTGTCAGGTCCTCACCTATTTGGGGCTATGATTTTTCTTTACAATCAGATACCTGGGGTCCCAAATCTTCCTCTTCATTCACCTCCCTCTCTCGGGCACAGGTGGCAGCTAGGCTTTTAAACCCCTTTGACGTCAGTAGAACCAAAGCCTTTGGTTCCACGCTCAGAATTTTCCAGGGATGTGACCTCCTCCACAGGTGGAAAACCCATCCTCTCACAGATCAATTGGGCAATTCTGTCTCCTGTCTTCACGTGATAATCATTCTGTCCAAAATTAAATAACAGAACTTTAATATTGCCCCTGTAATCGGGATCAATTACTCCCGCACCCACATCGATGAAATATTTAAGGGCTAATCCGGACCTTGGGGCTACTCTCTCATAGCATCCAATAGGTATTTCCACTTGGAGACCAGTGTCCACCAGGGCTCTCCCTTGGCTAGGTACAGTCACATTTTCTATGCTGCACAGGTCAAACCCAGCAGCTTGAGGGGTTGCCCGCTTAGGAGCTTGGGCCTTCTCTGTGACCCTATGATACTTAGGATGAATGTCTGCTTTGGGGTAGCTTGGTCTTCTGGACGCTTAACCATCTTTTTAGCTGGGGTCTGAGGACTTCCAAATAAAGGCCCGGGAGCTATTACCATTAAACCTTCTCCCTCCTTCTTTCCTAGTCCTTCCACTAGACCCTGCTTAAATCTTGGCCAGTCTCTTCCTAGAACCAAATCAAAGGGTAGCCTAGGCACCACTGCTAACAGGACTTCCTCTTGCTTCCCCAGGCACTTAACCTTTAGCCTATAGGTGGGATATGATGTTGCAGCACCATGAATGCATCTGATGTGAACTTGGCTTTCAGGGGTTCTAGGCACAAATCCTTCTTGGGCCTCTATCCTCTTCCAAAGCCTTTTTGACATCATACTCCGGTCTGCCCCAGAGTCTAACAAAGCATTTGTGGTAACTCCTTGCACATCAACCATCAAAAGAAATCCTTCTTTGGGCTGTTTTAAATCCACCCCATTAAGCTAGTGTGTGTCTGGCATCTCTTTTCTAAATGTCCCCATTTTCCACACTTGAAACATTTCTTTCTATTCCACTGTGTCATCTGGTTTGATACAGTACATTCATTTTCAGAAACATTTTTAATTATTTTCTTTTCTGATACAGCACATCTTGCCTCAGCACCAATCTTCAGAGGGCCACCCATTCTATGGCAAGCCTGCGTGGCTTCCAAGAATCTCTCTGCTAGCATGGTTGCCTCTCCAAGATTTTGGCAATTTTGCTGTATAAGGAAAGTGTGCAAATCTTTAGGGACCGAAGACATAAATTGTTCAAGCATTATAATGTCTAATAACATTTCTACCGTCTTTTGCTCAGGCTCCAACCATTTTACAGCTAAACCTCTGATTCTCTGACTCAGAGCCCTGGGTGTTTCACCCACTCTCAATGTAGTAGCTCTAAACATTCGCCTATACTCTGAAATAGACAACCCTAGGTGATCTCTAATAGCAGCCTTTACATCCTTATAATTCAAAGCCTGGGCTGCTGGCATTGCTCTATAAGCTGCAAGCGCCTCTCCAGTTAATGAGGCTGCCAGCCTTACTGCCCACTGGGTCTCTGGCCATGCTAATGCTTGTGCCACTCTTTCAAAAGACTCTAGAAAATCATCAACATTATCATCTGGAGTTAGCTTCCCAAAACTAAATGCCCCAATCCCTTGATTGAGTCCCACACTGTCCACATGTGGTGTACCAGTATTTACTGCTGGTCTTGCATCTGTTCCACTTTGGTTCTGCAGCTGAACTAGGGCTTGTACCAGATCAAGCACTGGCCTCTGCTGTTCCATTAAGGCTTTCATAGCAGTGTCCTGAGCCTGCTGTGCTAGCTCCTGTTGCCTGCTAAACTGGGCTGCCATCCAGCTAGCCATCTCCCTCGGATCCATCTTGATCCCTGCAAGAAACAAAAAAAAAAACAAAGTGCACCACCTTCCAAACAGGTGTGTTTTTTTTCTACTTTTTTTTTTTTTTTCAATTACCCCTGTGCTTACTCCCATCCACCACTAGACATGCCCAGGTACTTATTACCTTGTGCTAGTGATGAATCCAGCTCTGCACAGGGTCTTTTCCTCCTGGGACATCCACTTCTCCTCCAAAGTGCAGTTGAGGGAAATCTTTTTTTCCAGCTTTAAACTTGAACTTTAGTTGTAATCCTCAGCAAGTAAATCCCCTTTGTGCAAAAGCAATCCTGCCAACTACGCCATTTGTCAGACGGCTGCCTGGGTGAGAATCTTCACAGTCTTGGCAAGTGCATATATCTATATGATTTGCAAGGTATTGTGGGCAATGCAGTTCATTCACACCAGACACAGCTGCTCACAATAATTAGTTGTGCTTTTGGGTAAAGCCAATAAGATATTTATTTATGGGGTTATTTCTCCAACACAGATATGCTTGGTAGCACATAAATCAGGTTACTTGCTTCCAGTGTTTAACTTGGAAAAACAAAATCAAAATCAGAAAAACATTCAAACTTGTCAGGCATTAGCTAATGTTTTCTTAGCATATATCAAACAACAAACGAAAAGCCACAAAGAAAGAAAAAAACTGTTCTTTTCAGGTTAAATTCTGATAACTTCCCACATAGATTCAGAAGTGATTCTCTCCTAGCTCACAAGCAATTAGGTAAGGCTCAATTGCTAGCAGTTATCCAGCTGAAACCCCTTAGCTGGCTTGCTTTCTACTGTGTGGGTCAAATCCTGCTTCAGGAGCTTTTCTGAGTAGATTAAAGAACAAGTTTGTATTTCTTTGTGATGGTTGCTGTACTTTATAACAGAAAGTTACCAAAGGAGTTTAGACAGAGAGCAGTCCATGTAAACTGAATCTTCATCTGCAATCATTCCCCCTTCTTCAACAAGCATGGGGAACGTCTCGGTTTAATTTTGTTTAGTATTTATTTATTTATTAGGTTTTTTTATAACGCTCTATCATTTCAATCAAAGCGGTTTACATTGTAACTTAACTTGGTAAACGTACATTAAACAGCTTCGCCACAGCTTCACCACTGCAGTTTATAACCATAATGCAGTTTATAACAACAAAATAAAAATGAGTTACGGACTTCCAGCTCTAGCACAATCCAATCCAACGTTTGAATTCATGGCTACCAGGATTAGTTTCTCATTTCATATCTTCCCTCCTCATCAATAATCTGGTCATAGCAAAATAAATCTGATGTGCAGATACTTATAATGGTTTGTTGGGGGGGGGGGGAGGACGCTGTGTAAGTGGCTTTTCATTAATCAAATTTCATGTTTTATTATTATGTTTGTTTTATTCTAACATCTGTTTTGCTAAATTGCATGTGTATGTTTAGAAGCCGCCTAGGATTTTAGATGGGTGGCATATACATTTTAAAATAAAGTATACTAAATTTATGCACGTGATGCTGCAGTGAGTCTCCGCACATGACCCTGCATCACCCTCACGTTGTCCCTGGAAGAAGATAAGCAGGAGGGTGCACTGGGAGATAGCAGAAAGCAGAAACCTCAGATTGGGACCTACATGATCAGAGAATAAAATGGTCAGACAACAAAGTTAGAATAGAATTTTAGTTTCAATTTAATGTTCGGACTTAGTGCTATCTTTATATTTTATACAGTACTTGGAAATGCATCTCTTTCTATTTCTCTGGTATTGCACTGTATGCAGAATCTCGCTTCTTGGGGTTGGAGTTTAATTTTTATCTACATGTGTTTATGTTTAGGTTATGGTCATTTATTCTGTAGTTGGTAAAGGTCTGTGTTTTGAGTGTGTGACCAAGACCAGGTGTTCTGTTAACTTGGAGTTTCTATGTAGGGATCTGTACTGTAGTAATCTGAATTGTTCAGCTTTTCAAATAGGTGTTGGATCTTCCAGGGCCCACTGCTTTTTTGGGTAGGCTCCTTATGTGAGTTTTGGAAGTTTGCGCTGGTAAGGTATGGTATGGTAGATTTGCTCTATAGATCCTCAGTGACTTTGTAGGGTTTTGTGCTAGTTCACAATATACCTGGTACTGGAGAATGTTTGTTAGTGAGATGATCAGAATCAGATTTTTTTTTAAGATATTGAGTTCTGTAGGTGATTGTCCTGGTTCTGCTCTGCACCCACTGTTGAGGAAGGGGGGTTCTGTGGATGCAAAATATATGTTCAAACAGAAAAAGCAAGAACCATAATGCAGTTTCTAACAACAAAATAAAAATGAGTTATAATTTACTTTTATAAACTGTGCTGTCGTTCTCGCTCTTTCTTTTAGTTCCTTGGTGTGCAAACATCTTGCATTTCCTCCATATAATCTAATCGACGTTTTGGTTTAGCTCAGTCCTTGATTGGAATTTTGAGAAAGCGCCCCCCCACACACACACACACTATGGGGTGGGGGGTGCCATCTCATCCCTCACCTCAGGCAGCAGATTTCCTTGAGCTGCCCCTGCAGCCTGGTATTTGTAGAGGTCAAATCAATAGCTTTTTTGTATATGTGGTGCACCATGTTTTACTGAATGGATGGATCTCTTACCTTGTCAGTGTAGAAGTCTAAGGGCTACGCCTAAAGGCCCTTTGGCATGGTCATTAGGCATGGTCATTAGGCATGGGCCCGCCAAGTGCTGGTGTGCCTGAGATGCTTGTGGCTTTAAAGGTGATAGCATCACAGAGGCTGATGCTTTTAATGAGGTGGAGATCACCGCCATATGGATCAGGTCTGTGCAATCTCTCTGGTTCAGTGCTCCTTGAGGGTGTTCCTTTGGTGCCAGAGATGCTGGGCCACCAGATTGGGTCGCACGTGTGATGTGAGCTTGGGATGGAGGTGCTGTTACCAGACTGAGGTACGTCTGTCGAGTTTGGATGTAGCTATAGCTGCCAGAACGGGGGATGTCCATCGGATCATGCTGGGTTTATGGCCGCCTTTGTGAAGATCAGGCATTGCTCCTGCTTGCTGTGTCTGAGACACTTGTGTCTTACATTCTCCTTTCCACTTACAGTCGGAGGCTTCTTCTGATTTATCATTAGCACTACTACTTAATAGATGATGTAACTGCAATAAGCAAGTTACTAGCCCAAGGTGCTGTAGTCACCCATTGGCGGAAAAGATTATTTACAGAAAAAATAAGTCTTAGCAGGTAGCAAAAATACATTAGGTGAGAATTCTCTACACTTCCATGTATGTCAGGATGGAAGTACATGTTCTCCACAAGTAGTGAGTCTTGCATATATCTCCCTGCGTGTCAGGAAAAAACCTCAGCACTCAAAATTTACTGGCTACAATATCACATTTCTTGACCTGATGCCAGAATCTACCTCTGTTATGAGCAAGTATCCCAAGTCTTCCCTGCTAGACAGAAACATAAGCTGCAACATTATATTTATGCTCTCCCATAAGGTCTCTAGATCAGAGATACACTCCTTGATCATCCACTAAATTTTCAACTTTATCTCCAATGGGGAGATGTTACATCCTGTAAAAGGTTAACATGAGGTAGTATTGTAAATTAGCCATTCACATAAACCCTTCTATTAGTAGTGAGACACTTGGTGAGGTGGCAACCCATACTTCAGAATCTACTCACTTACTAGGTAGTGGCCTCCTTGAGAATGGAACGCTTCACTAAAACGTCAATTGCTTATTCCTATATCCTATAAAGAGAACAATTACTGCTATCAACAATTATATACATTAAAACAATAAAGAGAAAGAAAAAAGGTTCAGAATGCTTTTTTTTTTTTTTAGTAATAGTTTATAGTTTATTTTACTTTATAGTTTATAGTTTATTTTTTTTCATATTTAAATTTTTATTGACATGCAACTTTAATACAGAATACAGAATGCTTTTTTGTGAAATTTTATATTTTTATAGCAAGAATTGTTTTTTAAACTTGAAATTTTTATAGAGCATTTTATCTTTTTCCTTCCTTTACTAATCCACATTAACCAAAACCCCCAAGCGATACTGCTTTAATGCAAACAAAGAATTAGCAACATATAATGCTACCAGTCTATCAAAGCCCATCTAGTAAATCACCTTAATGAATACTGCACCTCCACGCTGCCATGTTCTGTGTCTGGGTGGTTCCTGCAACAGAGCACAACACATGCAGGACAGGCCTGATAAAGAAGACTTTCTGTTCATATCATGACAAATTATCTATACTTGTTATGTCTTATAAACTTCAAAAGGAAACTCACTTGCACAGTGCAAATACTATGGCGAGCATTAGCAATAAATTTGAGAAACAGATCATACTTCACATACCCTGGTATGAGTGAGATTCATGACTGTCATGGTATTCGCAAAACTAACCCATTTGAAGAAATTGCCCCCAGAGAATAGAGACATAACACAATGCAAATAACACTGTCCCTGAACAGAGGAAATAAAACAATATTGGGAGTGTCTCTGAGTACTTCCTCAAAATAACTTAAGACACTGTACCAGCACAAGTCTGGTTTTTGTACCAATCTTCCTCCAGACAGAATTCTCTTAACTGAGAAGTATCTAGCTCTCAGGTCTTCTCCCTCAATTAGGATCTTGTGTTTCCTGATAGAACATCCTCTTTGCAACAGTTTGAACTGTCTGTTTACGGTAGCTCATATTACTGGGTCATCTCTTTAATAGGCGGTAAAGGCAGGATCAGGGCTCACATAGTAATAAATCTCATTTCTTACTCACTTGTCTCTCTTCAGCTCCACAACACTAATCATTTGAAGATTCACATAAGGATACACTCTATTCTCAATCTCCCAAATTCTCTTTCTTATCAGCTTTTCTGAACATGACCAATTTAGTTCGTTTACCTAGGCATCCTAGTTCTACCAATTAGTCTCTGCTGAAGTTGCAGTACTGGAAAATAGGGCAAGTCAACTTTCTCCTCAATCACTTCTTTTTTTCCACGTTTGACAGAGCCAAGGCTGCTCCTGGAAGATGATATTTGGTGTAGTTCTTCACTTGTAAATGACAACATATTAGATACAACTGATTCTGGTCCTTCAACTAAAGATCCCAACACCAAGCTCACATTATCAAGCAGTCCATCAAGTACAGGCAATCTGGTGTCCAAATCTTTTTGTATCTGTCACAGTCCTCCGCTTGTCACTGACATATGTTCTGAGGTGACAAGGCTCTGGACCACTCAATTTTCCACCTTCTCCAACCATGATGCTGAAACCACAGGCACCCCAGGTGCTGAAGTGGCTTGCACTAGCATTGCTTCAGGTGCTTTTTCATGAACTTGCCAAAGGAGCCCCCTTCCTCAACCATTTGGCTAAAGTATGTTCAGCTCTGCTGTGGCAGGACAAAAATAGATTTTAGAGTTTCTACCAGCTCCACAGGGATTTTATGACTAATTGAAGCTACTATGCTCAATTGGGGTCATTCTGAACTGCATATAAGCCAATTGAACATATGTGGGAGACATGCACCTAGTGAACACATACCAACCGTATTCCAAGCATGGCTGTACCTGCACATATGCGACAGATGTATGGGGATCTCTGGACCTGGGTGGGGAGGGGTGGAGAATGGGTTTGGCTGGCAGCAAAAACATCCAAAGTGTATTCCAAGGAGACCTGAGTACGTCTGCAAGGTTAACCATGGATGCCTATGTTATACCTGCTAAAACGTGGAATAGGAGCAGGACATACTCTCCAAGCCCCACTGCATCCCAACAAGTACTGTATCTGTATGCCTGGTGTTTGGGAGTGCACAGGATGCAGATGTATAAACTGGAATGCACAGAGGAAGGACATGTGCAACGTGCAGGATAAATAACAGGGAGCACCACAGAAACAGGGGCAACTGATACATATGTCCAAAGTGACTGAGGCAGAGGGAAACAAAGAGTCCAGCAGGAGCATGACAAATAGTTTAATTGTGTGCATTCCACAACAAGGTACCACCTACACAACCAACACCAGTGCCCAACCAAGTCCACCTCACACACCCAAATTCCCCCCCAACAGCAAACCACAGACCACCCCCACCCAAACTGCACAACCCCCAATCTTGGCAACAGGAAACCAACCTCACCCAGGCCTTTCTCCACTTCCCACATACCATAACCCACCCCCTTCCCTTCCTCTGCCCAGAGGATACACCACAGGCCCCCAGTGTTTGGCCATTGGGTGATATGGGCGATGGCATGCCCCCTGAGACTGGGCTGCTGCTGCTGCTGCTGCTCTCCCCACTGGTCCCCCCACATGCCTCATGGAATAGGGGTAAGACAAGAAGGGGCCCCACACCCTATGGCACAGGGCCCAGGATGCAAGACTGCCCCATGCTGGTGGACCCTGACACTGAAGCTGCCTGTGCAGTGGCCCATGTGGACACCCTGCTGATGGATGGCAGGGAAGATGACAGAGGTACACTAGCAGTGGCAGGAGGCACAGTAGCTGCAGCTGGTGTTGGAGGCATGGACACAGCCTGGGCAGCCATAGAGGGCAGCACAGGTGTATCAATGGGGACAGGTTCACCCTGTGACCTGCCCAACTAGGTGACCAGCAGGTCAATGCATGACCCGAGGTGGCGCATGGAGGCATGAAGGTGTTCTGTTGTTGCCAGCTACTATTTCTGGATTGTCAGCTGCCATTCATGGAGGGCCAGCTGCTGTTTCTGCCGTGCCACAGTGCCATAGTGCGCCTAAGGAGCCGCAGCTTCTGATGTAAATGTACCTTGTGCCACTCCTACTGGGCAAGCAGGCATTCAGCGCAGTGCACCAACTGCACAGAGGTGTGGGTGATGCTGCCCATGGAGACTACTGCCACCAGGCTGGATCAGGGGCTCAGGCGATGGTGCGAGCTAGTCCTCTGTGTCATCTGAGCTAGTGCCGTCAGGCTCCACACCACTGGTAGGCGCTGTACTCCCATCCAAAGGGGCTGAAGATTGGGAGGCACACCCCTCTGGTGGTGCCACAGAGTGTACAGCCCTGTCCATCAATTGTGGCAGTGGAGGAGTGTCTGGTGGTGAGGCAGGCATGGAGTCAGTGCTGGGTCCTGCATCTGCACCTATTGAGAGAGGCAGGGATGAACAACTCAATGCTGACCCCTGCATGTAGCTACCCACTCCCCCACACACACATGGGCAGCAGTGTAGCACAAAGGCTCCAGGGATACCATACCACAGAGGTTAAGGGGCAGCTGGGAGAGTGCAAATGCAGACCAGGGCAGAGCTGCCACCCAGTGAGCCAGCAGAGGAAAATGTGACAGTGCAACATGCCCATGCGAGCCCCACCCCAAACCAGAGGGGACATATGTGAAAGGTGCAGTGGGTGGTTCAATGGGTCCCCACAACATGGGTGCAGGCCTGGGGTGGGGGACAAGGAGCAGGTGAATGTTACCACAGACATGTACCTTGGTACTCAAAAGTCATACGGAACGAGAAGAGGGAACTCAGGAAGTTAGAACGGCGATGGAGACACACCAAGTCGCCCAAAACTCAGGCACTATACTTAACAAAACAAAAAGAATACAACGAACTCATCAACCAAATGAAGAATGAATACCATACTAACATCATACTCAAATCAAACAACAAACTGAGAGAGCTCTTCAAAATTGTGAAAACCCTCACCAAGGAACAGAAAACCGAGAGCGAAGTGCAAATAGACCCACAAGCATTCACAGACCACATCCAAGAAAAATTCCATTCAACTTCACAACGGAAAACAGACACAAGCAAGAAAAATTCCATTCAACTTCACAACAGAAAACAGACACAAGCACCAAACCAACCACCCTCCTCAAGAAAAACTTGGGACAAATTCAGTACCCCATCCACAGAGCAGCTCTCACACATCATCACCGCACTCAATACAAGCACGGCCCCAACAGACCCATGCCCAGTTACATGGATTAAGGCGACAAAGTCAAACTTCATCCACACCATACACAACATGGTGAACAGTTCACTAACCCAAGGAATCATACCAGACCAGCTAAAACTCGCCACAATAAGACCAATCCTGAAGAAACCACCACTCGACAAGAACAACCCATCAGCCTATAGATCTATCTCAAGCATCCCTCTACTGGCTAAGATTATTGAGAAAGTGGTACAACATCAGCGACAAGACCACATCGACAACCACGCACAAATGGACTTCAACCAACACGGTTTCCGCCCCAACCACGGAGTTGAAACACTCCTGTTATACCTATTTAATGACATGCTACACCTCATAGACAACAGCAAGAACAGAATACTCATGATCTTCATCGACATTTCATCAGCATTTGACACAGTGGACCATGGAACTCTACTAACAAGACTACAGAACATTGGATTACATGGAGCCACTCTGAGGTGGTTCCACTCCTACTTAACGGACAGACAAATACAGGTCAAGATCAGTCCCAACACATCCCGACCCATAAAGGTCATACAAGGCGTACCTCAAGGATCCGCCCTATCAGCACTATTATTTAACCTCTACATCCAGCCAATATGCAGCATCATAAAAGAATACAGGATAAAATACACAATCTATGCAGACGACATAATGATATACACACCAATCACCCTCGACAACCCAGACTACACCAAGATAACAGAATGTCTCATGCACATGAACTGCTGGTTTTAAGACAACAACCTGACCATAAACTACAGCAAGACCGAGGCACTAATCATCACACGAAACTCCGACTTCATCCCTCCTCGCAACATCAAGTTAGACAACACAACCGTACCCATACAACCCAGAAGTGAAATACCTCGGAGTGACCCTGGACAAAGAACTGAACCTTCAGTCCCACATCAGCAGAACTACCAAAAATGCATACCACAGGATGAGACTAGTCCGATGCCTCAAGCCCCTCCTCTCTCAGGAACACTTCCGCACAGTCTGTCAGGCACTAATAACCCCAATCCTAGACTTCTGCAACCCAATCTATCTTGGCCTAACAAAACAGACACTCAGGCCACTGCAATTGGCGCAAAACACAGCAGCACACATAATAACTGGAACCACAAGTCAAGGACACATCACACCCTCTCTAAAAGAGCTCCACTGGCTACCAATCAGCTCCCACATCAGATACAAGACAGACATAAACATATTCAAAATCAAACAGTCATCAGCTTTCAGCCTACACCCACTCATACAACCTGACAGCAGCACAAGACCATGGAGGAGAGGCACATCCAACCGTGTCAACACACCAAAAGACTTCACCAAGCTATGCAAGGACACCGAAAAATGAGCCTTATCAAAGGCGGCACCAACAATCTGGAACGCCCTCCCTGATGAACTACGGTCAACAACAGACATTAAGGACTTTAGGAAGCTGCTAAAAATGACTCTCTTCATAGAGCACTATGGTGACATCACTTAACCTGTGCAACAGACAATACCCCAGCTCAACCACCCTCCCCTCGCGACACGATCATAGTATTGAAGTAAAGTCCTGGTGTACATAGTATTGTAAATAGCGCACGTTGTAAATAGCTCACCAAGAATCATCTACACACACACGCACTCACTGCTGAATGCATGCGCACACTAGACAGTATTTTGTTGATTGCTGTGTAGACCGCCTTGATTGTAGGAAAAGGCGGTATAGAAATCTGTTTAATTAAATAAATAAATAAATAGACCAGTGGGCACCGTGAGATGTCCACGTCCCTGACACCCTCCAATGTAGCAGTGTCAATGGTGGCCAGGACTCACTGTTCATGTTCAGTGAAGCGCACCCCCTGACCATCTGGGCCCACAGCGTGTGCCTTCCTGCACATGTCATGGCACACTTGCTGCCACTTTCACTTCACATCCTCAGTGTCCTGGTTATTATGGTGTGTCGCATTTAGCTTACGGCATATGGCAAACCAGCTGCGCTGCCTCTCATATGCCCCCATATGGGCCTCATCGGTGGCCATGAGGACCATGAGGTTGGCCAGTATCTCCTCAATGAGGAGGGTCTGCTCCCTTTCACTGAAATTGCACTTCATGGTGAACACCTTGGGGGCCATGGCAGATGATACAGAAGCTCTGAATCAGTAGCACCCTGAGGAAAAGCAGTATGGGGGACTGGAGGTTTCCAGAGGTGTGGCTACACTGGCATTACATATTTTATAGCAGATGGACGTCCAACATCTTAAATGCCAAGCTGTGTAGGATATGGAACATGTTTATGCATGTAGTGGCATGCATACATGCAAGTGTGCCGTGAAACGTATAAAATGTGTGCAACTCCGCACATCATTCTCCTCCCATGAGCAACATGTCTATGCCATCGTGAAGGCCAACCTGCTTACACATATCAGAGTCTACAATCATGCTGCCACTGACATGTTAGGTACAAATGGAGAATGATGTGACTGGGATGTTATGCCTGCTGGAGCCTGTGCCCCTGAGGCATGATTGCAGTGCCAGTGGCCCTGTGGAAGACAGTAGCATGCATGGACCTGAGTTCGGATGCCAGGTGCCCTGCACAGGCACACATCTCAGGGTAGGTCAGCATTGGCATGGGGCTGTCTGGGGCAGGGATCGACTGACTGGCAGTGAGACGTGGCAGGGCCTGACCACATGTCACATCTATGCACTAGTCTACCCCACACAGGTGGGGATCTGTGGCCCCATGCCCATGCAACTGCACCACGGGCACTGTACAGGGGATGCACATAGGTGGACCCCACAGGCACATGCCTGTAGGTGTGATGTCACCAGCACCTGCACATCTAGGTTCAGTGGCATGTGTGGAGCAAAAGTCACCTTAGCAGTGCACAGATGGGGGTGCAGCTGATCCAAATGGTCATGTGCAACAATACCTGGTGGACAAGCTACCCACTGGATGCCCTGTTAGCATGTGCAAGGGGAGAGGGTGCAGGGCAGAAGTTTAGTGCAGCACCTGCTCCCCTGCCACCCACAGGGGTATCGGGGGACATTTTGTGGCATACCCCCAGGGTCCAGACTGAACAATGACCTGTCTCATCCTCCCACAGGTTCTGGGGGCTGCTGCCAGGTGTCTGAAGATGGTACATGAAGGGACCACCGCCATGTTTGCCACTGCCCTGCTGGTGATCGCTGACCATGAGCGCCAGTATGCTGCACGTTACCACCCATAAGCCAGGGTCCCCAGGCTCTGTGCTCAGTACTTGGACACCAGCGATGAGCTGTGCAGAACCCAGTAAAGATTTGACCGTGCAGCCATCCATGACCTGTGTCAGGAGCTGGGACCACATATAACTATGCAGGCACACAGACAGAACACAATGCCTGTCCATGTGAAGGTGCTCACAGCTCTAGCCTTCCTGGGGACAGGCATGTTCCAGTCCGTTGTGGCAACATCAGCTGGGCTGAGCCAGGCAGCGGTGTCACGAAGCATCAGCCAGTTCCTGGATGCCTTTGTGGGACATTCTGCACAGTACATAACCTTCCCACGCACCCCTCTGCAGCAGCAGCAGACCATGCTGGTGTTCAGTGAGATTGCGGGGTTCCCATCTGTCCTGGGGGCCATTGACTGCACATATGTGGCCCTCCACCCACTGTGCCTGCAGGAGGCAGCATACAGGAACTGGAAGTCCTACCACTCACTGAACAAGCAGGTTGTCTGCAATGCACAGATGGAGATCCTGGATGTCATGGCACACTTCCCTGACTCATGCCATGATCCCTACATTCTGGCCCAGTCAGGGATACATGCGGACTTTGAGGATGGTGCTATCACCAGTGGCTGGCTGCTTAATGGGTGGATACAGGACAGCATCCCACACGCATGCATGCATACCTCCAGAGGCACAGGGGCATGGTCAGCCATGTGCATGCAAGCAGGCCATGGCCACAAGGGGGCCACACCATGGCTGTTGGTTGGCAGTATGTGGTGGGGGAGTCACTGATGCATTGAATGGTCATGGGGTGGTTGGCCACATTCACCACATGGATGTGCTGGGGGCTGGTACATCACCACAGCTGGGGATGCACAATGGTGGGTCTACATCAGGGCTGGCAGGCCCCAGGCATGGGGTGGGGGCGCCACATGGCACAGTTGCAGCGCACATGCATGTTGGACCTGGTGGGGTGGCATTTGTTACATGAGTATGCCAACACCCGCTTAGCTGCCCACGGCACAATATGTGGACATTCCTGCCACCATGATTCTCCGCAGGTGACAGGGGATACCCACTGAGGGACTGGCTCATGTCCCCTGTCATCAACTCATACACACATGAGGAGCTGAGTTACAACTGGTCACACCAGCTGACATGCTCCATCATTGAGCAGACATTTGGCCTGCTGAAGAGCCGCTTCTGTTGCCTTCACCGGTCAGATGGTGAGCTGTTATATGCCCCAACCAAGGTATGCAGGATATTCCTGGTGTGCTGCATGCGGCACAATTATGCCCTGTGCCAGAGACAGCCCATACCTGATGCAGCAGACTGTGAGCCCGATGGCGAGGTGGATGACATGGTGACCCCCCAGCCATCTCATGGTCCTGCCTACCAACATGCTGTGGCAACAAGGAAGACCTCATGCAGATGCACTTTGTTTGAGGTAGGCTGCCTGTGCTGGTGGAACTGGGGGGTGGGTGGCAAGGCACCCACCGAGGTCTGCCTGCACCCGCAAGTGGTCATCTCCCCCCCCCCCCCACATCTGCCAATGCGTGCTTTCTGGTCCTGAATGTACAGCCCCCACCTGCACCCAGCCACCCATGTGCCCCCATTCAGGGTGCACCCCTAACCCCCACGCAGGCACCCTGACACAGTCAGGCAAATGTACCACCAACCACCCACACCTGTGCTGTGTCCTCCCCTGCTCCCACACATACCTGATCTACACATCCTGTCTAGCCCTGGACATCTGTGGCCACACCCAGCTGCAGCCCCAGCTCATCCAGTGCATGGGTACATCTGTTGCACTGCCACCACATCCACTGTACCCTTGCCCCAGCCGGGCGGGCAACCAAGTACCTCCACCCCACCACTGGCGGACAGACAGGCCTGGTGTGTGGAGGGGTGGTACCCACCTTGGCACCCCCTGTCACCTCTTCCCACACACAATTCGGTGGCATGTCCATCGCCCATTGCACTGATCTGGCCATTTGGCACCTGCTGGTACGCCACATGCCCAGTGGCTGCATAGTGGGTGTGTCATGTCTAGCCATGTGATTGTGCATGCCCTGCCTGGCCACACATTTGGACCCTGTATGCTGCCATGCCCCCTGTGACCCCTATAGATCTCATTCAGATCAGGACGTCCATGCCCCTGTGTGCCTGATCAGAATCAGATGCACAAGGGCAGATGCAATTCTGATCCTACAGGCCACGTCTAGCCCTGTGGGTTAAGAATCACGACTAGGCCTGTACATGCAGGCCGGGACCTGTTTCCGGCCATTCTGCACCTACAGGCCCCTATCTGGCTAACCCAGTCAAGGCTCCTGAATAGAACCATGGCACCATGGGATCCGGTTGCCATGGCACTGCAGCTCTATTCAGGAGCCATGATTCCTGGCTGCTGACCTGTTCCTGGATTCCCCACTGCCTGACCCCTGATCTGGCTTCCCAAGGCCGGGGTCGGGCTGCAGGGAAGCACCTGCACCCCTCCTACCTTTTTGGATGCCCAGGCCTGCTGTTCCCCGCTGTCTCGGGGAACATCTTCCACTTCAGAGTTGGAATAGGTTCCCCTTACAGCTTGCCTGCCCCAGACATACAGGGCCAGCATCCAAATTGGCCCTCTATATCTGGGGCCGCAGACTGCCCACTACCCACCCTAACTCCGCCTCCACCCACCCCTTTCCTGCCCTCATCTAACTTCCCTGTACAAACACATATGGGGAGGTTAGTCGGGGTTGGCAGAGGGGGCCAAATAGTGGGGATGGACGTCCTAATGGAACATCCATCCCCGCTATTCACGGATCAGAATGACCCCCTATGTGGACATACACGCAGACACAGTTTTCCATGGTTATTGGGCTTTATTCGTGGCAAAGCAGCATTCCATTACACATATAGGCATGTGCTGCACCTGTAACTCCCCAATGGTGACTACCTGGTTCCGGCACCTCTATGCATTGGCACAGGTGGGGACATAAGCACCTCTGTGAGCCACTGCACTGCCTGGGTGAGGGCCTGGAGGTTACCCTGGATGCCCTGCATGTGCTCTACAATGTGGTCTAGGGGCTCTCCTGCTGCTAAAGCCTACTCCACAGCACCCATGGTGTCCATGCCATGCTGTGGAGTGCCAGCCTATGCCTCCTCTGCTGCTGCCACATTGCACAGCAGTATTGTAGGGTCCAGATCACTCTGGCCACACATGTCGCCACCCCCTAGCCCATGCTCCCCCATCCCCTCCTTCCACTCCTTGCCTGCTCCAGTCTCCTCCCTTCACCCTCTGCCTGCTTCCATCCCTGCCACACCCTCCCAACCCCCCTCCTTGGCTCCCCCCTCCTCCATCCACTGGGTGTCCCTAGGTGGTGTGTCCCTGAGTTCCCCCTCCTCCAGGGATTCCTCTTCCTCCTCCCCATGCTCCTCAGGGTCACTCCCCCAGGTGTACCCTGCCTCACCACCCTCAGCCCCTGCTGTGCACCCCTCTGAGCCCAGGGCCTCCCACTGTGGAGTGCCCTGCCCAGCCCACATGCTACCCTCCTGTACCTCCCCCTCAGGGGAGCAGGGAACCTCTGTCAGGGTGAGGATGTAGACCTCCTCAACCCCACTTTCCCCTGATGGGGAGGTGCTGGATAGCACTATGGGGCTGGCTGTTGAGGTGGTGGTGTCTGTCTCCACAGTGGCCAGACTCTGGGGGTTGCCTGTTGCTGGGGCTTGCACAGGGACATATAGCCACTGCTGGGCCTGCTGCTCTTCCTCAGCCTCATCCCCCAAATAATCCTCCTCCTCCTTTGCCACAGGGAGATGAGTCCTCGACTGGGGTGGCTGTATAAGGGATGCAGAGAGGTGGTTGTTAGTTACAGTGGGTGGGATGTCAAGCTGCCATATCCCCATTGTCAAACACTTCCCCATGCTCTGTCTGCTATTGCCCCTGTGGTGCCCAGCCACATTGGGCCTGTGCCATGTGACATGTCATGGCTCCTTTCCTGTGCCATACCTCCACATTCATCTTGCTCCTGCTGCAGCTGCCACCGGAGTCTCACTATCATCTGCGGGCATGTGCGGTGTATGGCCCAGAAGCACACCCAATAGGCCCCCATCTCATGCAAGATGTGGAAACGTCTGTGGAGGCAGGAGGAAGGGAGGTTTTTTACATATTCACATTTCTTTCTCTCCCCCAGGTCTGTCCCTGCAGCTGCCTGCCTGTCATTCCACCACCTGCATACACTGGACCCAGTCACATCATGCTGCCATATCTCCAGTGTTACCTCACCCCAGTCCGGGGCTTGCCCTGATCCATCAATCCTCCTCTGTCCTGTGTGCCTACATTGCTGACTGGATGAGCTGAAGGGGCCATGAGCTGAAGGGGCCACAGGGACAGTGCTGCCTGCAACATTCCTTATGGACCCTGCTGTATTTGCTGCTTGCCCAGTGGTGCACATCGTGGGCCTTGCATGCTGGTTTCAGACGTGGCAGCTGACATTTAATGTCATATGATTGCGGATCATGCATTTGGGCTGCAGAAATCCAGGGGAGTACTGTTGTGTGTGTGGTATGATACCTCTGTACACATTTCAGGGGTGGGACCTGGCTGTGATTGTGTCTGATGATCTTACCAGGGCTGGTCAGGTGGGCCAGGCAACAGCAGATGCTAGTGGGATGCCTGAGTGCATTGAGAGAGGTATAAACAACAGAGGACAGTGATAGTGCCTCTGTATACAGTGCATTGCAAAAGTATTCATCCCTTCTGTGTTTGTCCTATTTGATCGTTTTACAACCTGTAAATGACATGGAGTTTTGGGGATTTGCACCATGTGCTACACACAACATGCCAACGACTTTGATGGTGTAAACTATCCTTTATTGTGACACAAACAATACTACTGACAACATAACATGGGTGCAGGAAGGTGCATATGTATTCACCCCCCAAAGTGGCTATGTTGTAGAGCCACCTTTTGCTGCAATAACAGCTGCAGGTCTCTTGGGGTATGTCTCTATTTGCTTGGCACTTCTAGCCACTGTGAATTTCACTCGTTCCTTACAGCAATACTGCTCCAACCCTTTCATGTTAGATGGGTTGCATTGGTGTACAGCAATCCTGAGGTATTGGCACAGATTCTCAGTTCGATTGTGGATTGTGGTTTGAGCTTTGAATAGGCCATTCAAAGCCATTTACATGTCTCCCTTTGGAACAGCTTTAGAAGTATGTTTTTGGCATTAACCTGCTGGAAGGTGAATCGTCATCCCAGTCTCAAATCTCTGGCTGACTGAAGCAAGTGTTTCTCATGACTTGCCCTGTATTTTGTGCCGTCCATCTTTCCTACAATCCTGACCATTTTTCCTGTCCCTGCCAATGAGAAACATCACCACGGAATGATGCTATTACCACTACTACTATTTAGCACTTGTAGAGTGCCACACATGCAGCGCTGTACAGCTAACCTACAAGAGGCAGCCCACATACAAAAGACTATCCCTACCTGTCAGAGTCATACTCATCGGAGCTTACAATCTAATCAGAATAATACAGAGCATAGGTCAGTTCAGTGCAAGACATAAGATAAGGATAGAAGTCAGGATCTGAAAGCAATGGTGAAGAGGTGGGTCTTCAAACTGGATTTGAAGAGGGCCAGGGAGGGTGCCTGGCGTACAGACACAGGTAGGCTGTTCCAGGCGTAGGGTGCAGAGAGGTGGAAGGAGCAAAGTCGGGAGTTGGCGATGTGGGTGAAAGGCATAGATAGAAGCAATTTGCTAGCGGAGCGCAGGTTCCGAGAGGGGACGTAGGGAGAGACAAGAGATAAGAGGCATTGAGGGGCTGTAGAGTGAATGCATTTATAGGTCAGTAGGAGAAGCTTGAATTGGATGCGGAATTGGACGGGGAGCCAGTGAAGCGACTTGAGAAGTGGAGTAATGTGGGCATGGTGAGACTGGCAGAAGATTAGTCGAGCAGCGTGATTTTGTATAGATTGAAGAGGAAGGAGGTGGCTCACGGGGAGACACGCAAGGAGTAGTTTGCAGTAGTCAAGGCGAGAGGAGATTAAGGCATGGATAAGGGTTTTGGTAGTGTGTTCAGAGAGGAAAGGGTGGATTTTGCTAATGTTGTAGAGAAAGAAGTGGCAGGTCTTAGCTATAAGCTGGATATGTGCGGAGAAGGAGAGAGAGGTATCAAAGATAACCCCCTAGATTGTGGGCCAAGGGAACAGGAAGGATAGTGGATCTGTCCACATAGACTGAGAAAGGGGGAAGAGGAGGGGAGGAATTTGGGGGAAAGACAAGGAGTTCAGTCTTTGCCATATTCAGTTTCAATCAGCAATGAGACATCCAAGCGGCGATGTCGGAAAGGCAGGCAAAGATCTTGGACTGGGTTGCCGGAGAGATATCAGGTGTAGAGATGTAGATCTTGGAGTCATCGGCATAGAGATGGTACTGGAAGCCATGGAAGGAGATAAGTGCTCCAAGGCCCTGGGTTTAGAGAGCGAAAAGGAGGGGGCCCGAAACGGATCCCTGGGGTACACCTACATGGAGCGGGGTAGGGGAGGAGGAGGAGCCGCCAGAGCATACACTGAATGAGCGATGGGAGAGGTAGGAGGAGAACCAGGATAGTACGGAGTCCTTGAAGCCAAGCGAGGAGAGGGTGGTGAGGAGAAGATTGTGGTCAATGGTGTCAAAGGCAGTGGAGAGGTCAAGAAGGATGAGGATAGAGTAGAGGCCGTTAGATTTAGCCAGGAGCAGGTCATTGAAGACTTTTGTGAGAGCCGTTTCAGTGGAGTGTAGGGGACAGAATCTGGATTGTAGTGGGTCCAGGAGGGCCTGGGAGGTGAGGAAGTTCAGACAGCGATGGTGGACTGCTTGTTCAAGTAGTTTAGATATGAAGGGAAGGAGGGAGATGGGTCGATAGAAGGACATGTAGGATCAAGCGAGGGTTTCTTGAGGAGGGGTGTGACAACAGCATGCTTGAAGTCAGCGGGGACAGTTGCAGTGGAGAGCGAGAGGTTGAGGATATGAGAGACGGGGGACAATGGCGGGGGAGATGGGATGTAGGAGATGGGTGGGGATAGGGTCAGATGAACAGGGTTTGGAGGAGGTGGGTTTGGAGGAGGTAAAAAGGAGTGCGGTTTCTTCTTCAGAGATTGGAGGGGAGGAGAAGAGGGTCGCAGAGGGAGTATGGATGGGGGGGAGAATTGGGGAGGGGGGAGGTGGATGAGGGGTGGGGAATTGGAGGGTAATCTTGTAGATTTTGTCATGGAAGTAGTTGGCTAGGGTTTGGGCAGAGAGGGATGGTGGGACCGGGGGTGGGGGGACCTTGAGGAGAGAATTGAGGGTGTTAAAGAGACGGTGAGGATTACAGGCAAAGGAGTTGGTCAGATGGATGCAGTAGTCTTGTTTGGCAAGTGCTATGGCTGACTGGAAGGAACTAAGCATGAATTTGAAGTGTAGAAGGTCCTCTGGAGAGCGGGATTTGGACCAAGCACGTTCGGCAGAACGGGCATAGATGCATAGATAGCGGGTTGTGGGCGAGAGCCAGGGTTGGGGAGTGGATCATCTGACAGGACATGGGGTGGGTGGGGCAAGGGTGTCAAGAACTGAGGATAGTGTAGCATTGTAAGAAGATAATGCCTCGTCAACGGACTTGGAAGATATAATGGAGGAAAGAGATGGAGAAATGGTGGAGGAGAGAGTCAGGGGATCAGTATTATGGAGGTTTCTAAATAGGTCGGAGGAGACAGGATGGGGTTGAGACGGTGGAAGCTGAAGAGTAAAGGTTAAAAGGTGATGGTCAGATGAGGGAAGGATTGAGTTGTGGAAATTAGAGGGAGAGGAATTGGAGAAGAGTATTAGGTCAAGGCAGTGGCCATGTAGGTGGGTGGGGACGGTGAAGCAAAGTTGGTGGTCGAACGAGGAGGTGAGGGCGAGGAACTTTGAGGCGTGGGGGGTCGGAGGAGTTGTCGACGTGGATGCTAAAGTCTCCAAGAATAAGAGTGGAGGAAAAGGGATCCAGAAATGTGGAAAGCAGGGAGTCGAAGTCGGTGAGGAAGGTCGATTTGGATTTGTTGAGTGAGCGATAAATAACAGCTACTCGGAGGGGAAGTGGTGTGAGGAGGCGAATGGAGTGACTTCAAAGGAGAGGGGGGAGTGTGAATGAGGTAGCAGGAGGGGTTGGAATTGGCAGGAGGGAGAGAGTAGGAGGCCAACACCACCACTGCGACCAGTAGCTCGAGGTATATGGGTGAACTGGTAGCCCCCATAGTAAAGGGAAGCAATGGATGTGATGTCGTCAGGGGGGAGCCAGGTCTCAATCAGGGCAAGAAGTTGTAGGGCATTAGAGATAAAGAGGTCGTGAATAAAAGGACATTTTTTAGTGACTGAGCATGCGTTCCATAGGGCACATGAAAAAGGGAGAGTGGAGGAGGAGAGGAGAGGGATATGGATAAGGTTGGATAAGTTACATGAGGATTTCTTATCAGAGTAACGTGAGGGTCTATTTCTAGAGTAGTGCAGAGATTTAGAGGGAGCAGGGTGCGGGTAGATATGTCTGGGTGTGTGTGCCCTCCAAGAGTGACCTGAGGGAGGGGAAGTGAGGGGTGAGTGAGAGGTGATATTAATGATATCAAGTAGGTTGTGTGAGGATTTCATTTTGGAGATGAGGTTGGGGTTGATATTTCTGGATGAGTGAGTGGGGGATGAGTGAGGGAGGGCAGAAAGGGGGAGGAGCGGGATGTGGATGAGATTAGATAAGTGCGTAAGGAACTCTTTTTAGGGTGAGAAAGAAATCGAGGGGGGCCAGGGTTGGGGTTGATGTTACCTGATGAAAGAAGGAGAAGGAGTAGTAGAGAGCATGGTAAAGCGGAGACAGTACGGCGGAAGTAAAGGTGGGGTTGCCTTAAAGAGAGGGGGTATGGTTGAATGCGGGGGATGCTGTGATGAAGCTCAAGAGCAGATGCTAGGCTAGAGGACAGAATGGCGGGAGAAGTGAGGAAGATGGGGGGGTAGGGGGGAGAGGAGGGAGGGTGTTGGTAGGAGGGGATGCAGTTTGGGAGGATGAGGAAGAGAAGGACAATGTGATGTGGGGCCATGGCAATGGTCAACAAGTTCTGTGCGGGCAAAGGGTAGGAAGTTCTATGTAAACAATGGTTAGCAAGTTCTCTGCAAACAATGGGTAGCAAGTTCTATGCAGGCAATGGGTAGCAAGTTCTATGCAGGTAGTGGGTAGCAAGTACTATGCAAACAATGGTTAGCAAGTTCTATGCAAACAATGGGTATCAGGTTCTATGCAGGCAATGGGTAGCATGTTCTATGCAAACAATGGGTAGCAAGTTCTGAGCAAACAATGGGTAACAGGTTCTATGCAGGCAATGGGTAGCAAGTTTTATGCAGGCAATGGGTAGCAAGTTCTATGCGGGTCATGGGTAGCAAGTACTATGCAAACAATAGGTAGCAAGTTCTATGCAAACAATGGGCATTAGGTTCTATGCAGGCAATGGGTAGCAAGTTCTATGCAAACAATGGGTAGCAAGTTCTAAGCAAACAATGGGTAACAGGTTCTATGCAGGCAATGGGTAGCAAGTACTATGCGGATCATGGGTAGCAAGTTCTATGCAAACAATGGGTAGCAAGTTCTATGCAAATAATGGGTAACAGGTTCTATGCAGGCAGTGGGTAGCAAGTTCTATGCAGGCAATGGGTAGCAAGTTCTATGCGGGTCGTGCGTAGCAAGTTCTATGCAGGCAAAGGGTGATGGGAAGCAAGATCAGGGCCAGCAGTGGGAAGCAAGTCCAAGGCAAAGTTAATTGTAGGTGATGATCGTGAGATGGTTGGGGTCAGGAGGCGAAGTGTGGAGGAGCGATCGTGCCTGTTCGGCTCCCCGGTAGCTATGGAGCTCTGCTGGAGATGGAGCTGGGTTACGGCTCATGGCAGAGCGTCCTGCGGGGCCCGCGCCTAAGGGCCACACCAAAGGGCCCTCTGGCGAGGCTCTCAGGTACAGGCCCACCAGGCGAGGGCACGCCCGATGGCACCCTCACTGTTAAAGGGGCGGATGGTGGCGTGCAGCCCGATGGCGGCGCCCCTCTCTCTTAGCAGGCGGATCACCCGATGGTGCCCTCGCTGTTAAAGGGGCGGATGGCGGCGTGCAGCCCGATGGCGGCGCCCCTCTCTCCTAGCGGGCGGATCGCCCGATGGTGCCCTCGCTGTTAAAGGGGCGGATGGCGGCGTGCAGCCTGATGGCGGTGCCCCTCTCTCCTAGCGCTGCCACTACCATGTTTCACTGTGGGACTGGTGTTCTCAGAGTGATGGGATGTGTTGGATTTGCACCACACATGGCATTTCCCATGATGGCCAGACAGTTCAATGTTCATCTATCTGACCAGAGATTCTTCCTCCATGTGTTTGGTGGGTCCACACATGCTGTTGTGCACAGTCCAAATGTGTCTTCTTCTATCTTTCTTTGGGCAATGGCTCTTTTCTGGCCACTCTTCCATGAAGCCCCACTCTGTGAAATGTTCAGTTTAAAGTGGTCCTATGGACAGTTACTCCTATCTCTGCTGTGGATATTTGCAGCTCTTTCAGTGTTCTCCTTGGTATCTTTGTAGCATCTCTGATTTATGCCCTCCTTGCCCGGTCTGTGAGTTTTAGTGGGCATTCTCTTGTCAGGTTTGTTGTGGTGCCATATTCTTTATATTTGGTTTAATGGATTTCATGGTGCTCCATGGCATATTCAGAATTTGGGATATTGTTTTATGACACAACCCTGATCTGTACGTATCCACAACTTTGTCTCTGACCTGTTTGGTGTGCTCCTTGGTCTTCATGTTGCTTGCTTTGTGGTGTTGTAGAGTCAGGGGCCTTTTAGAACAGGTATATTTGTACAGGCATCACGTGACAGATCATGTGACACTGCTTGCACACAGGTGGACCCTGATCACCTAATTATGTGACATCTGTGGTTAATTGGTTGAACCTGATCTTGTTTGGGGTTTCATAGAAAGAGGGTTAAATATATATGCACTCACACCTTTTCAGTTTTTACTTGTTTTTTATATATACAGGGTATTTTATTGTCATTTCACTTCACCCATTTGGGCTATATTGTTAGGTCCATTACCTAACACCCAAATGAACCTCCATCTTCATTCCAGGTTGTACATCATGCGACAAAACAGGACAAAAACAAAGGGTTTGAATACTTTTGCAGGGCACATTTTGGCCATCAAAGGACAGACCAAAGGATCTTTTAGGTATACATTGGCAGGACAGCAGGATGGCGGTGATAAGATTGCAACATTTGTATACTTCCATGGCATATATGCACAGATTGGGAGCCTCCTTCAATTGTCAGCATGATCTGCTACAAGATGACATAGGATGGGGGTGATAGGGGATAGACTCAGTGTAGTATGCAGGGATGTTTCTTTGCAGACACAGTGGTGGCTGCATGGGATAGTCTCCTATTGGAGGTGGTGGTGTTGTGGATAGTCTTGGACTTCATAGGGCATGGGGCAGACACAGGGATCTCTCAAGGGACATGGGGACTATTGTAGTGATTGTTATGGGACGGCAGGCTAGTTAAGCCATGTGGTCTTTTTCTGCCATCATGTTTCTATGTTTATACTATGCTGTGTTTTGATTGACATTATCAGGCCATGTTGCTGCACTGCACTGTTACACATGGTAGGTATGTTTCATGTTTCCTTTTGGTATGTGCTTTCCCTTTTATCCTTTGTGCCTGCATTACCACCATGCTTTTCTCTTGCCCATTGAATTTCTGCTTGCTTGTTTCCTGTGGGGGCCCAGTTGTGTGTTTACAGACCTTCGGTCGTGTGGTGGGTTCAGCTAACCCTTGCTCCTTTTGGCCTTTTGCTTTGCAGCTACTTCTTGGCTCTTTGCACTGTTGTTGTCCCACTGCATGCATTTCCCCTGCCTCCCCCATTTCCTGCTTTGACCTACTTACTGTGCTAGGGTGGTCCTGATGCACTCCCAGCCCCTGCATGCTGCAGCTAGGGCTGGCCTTCTGTGCCCCATGGGGAGCAGGGCACGCTCATTTTCAATCACCAGCCTGCAAAGCTGGCAGGTCTCTGCCTCAGAAAGGTTTACTTGGGGTGTTTCCATTTTCTGAGGTGTTGTATGGGTCTTGCTGCGGATGGGGGGGGTCATCACTCCATCCTGTTTCCTGTAGCACATGGGAGACAGTGCAGGTGGGCATGTTTTTGGACTTACACACCGGTGGCATGGTTTCTGTATCTGCATGTGTGATTTGCACGGTCATGATGCACGGGCCTGGATGTGCGCTATACGTATAGCGACATAAATGTCTGGTTCCATACTCTGTGCGCACCTGCACGTCATTGCAATCGGGCATGGAATACCTTCTTCAGTGGGGACGTGTCCGTGTTATGCGTTTACCTCCTCCCCGCATGTCCTTCTCTGAATCGCCCCCAATGTGTCCACATCAGTGGCTTTACTTTTTTTCTCTGAGGCACGGCAGAGTTTTCTGAGAGGCACTCCCTCCCATAACAAACAATTCATCCACTCCAACTAGCACAGAACATGGCAGCCCAAATCATCATTGGTTCAACAAAACAAGACCACATCACCCCCATACTTAGCCAACTACATTGACTCCCAATCCACTCATGTGCCAAATTCAAAACCATGCTGATCATCTTCCACATCATGCAAAATGCCACAGCAGACGTTTTACAGGACCTAATAACGAAAGATTCAAACAATCGTCCTAGAAGGAATGCCACCAGAAACTCGATACACACACCCAGCCAATGCTGTAGAACCAGGCAAACCACAACCAAAAGAGCATTCTCCCAGCCTATAGAACTCCCTCCTGGAAGACATCAGGACCACCATGGACAACAAAGACTTTAGAAAAAAATTAAAATCATTCTTATTCACTGAGCATTTTGGTAGCATTACTTAGCAAACCATGCAACTTTGACCATCATCTCATCCTTAAGTTCCGCAACTATATTTATTTATTATTTATTTATTACAAATTTCTATACCACATTTTCCTAAAGATCAAATGCAGTTTACAATGAACAACAATTTGAATAGTACAGTGAAAAGTACATCTTCAATTACAAAGGAGTGGAGGAGTGGCCTAGTGGTTGGGGCAAGGTACTTCAGGCCAGAAGGTCAGGGGTTCAAATCCCACTAGAGGACAGCAACTTTGGGCCGGAAAGACTGTGGTTTCTAGTCCCACAGGTGCTCCTTGTGGCCTTGGACAAGCCACTTAACCCTCCATAGCCCATGTTCCCTGTAAAATAGTTATCTCCAAGTTATAATGCCCTGTTCAATGTAATTTCAGTTTGTTCAATGTAAACCACACTGATGTAGAATAGCACAGTATATAAGAGAATGTAAATAAAACAAAGAACTCTTTAACTATATGCATTAACTGTAAAGGCTGATTTACATAGAACTATATACAATTACACTGAGCTATGTACAATTTTGGTGTTAGATAGGGGTGTAGACTGATACAGTGTAAAGAAATGAGACATTCTTGGGGTTATAGGGAGGGGTGAGCGGCGACTTATGTAGACGGGTTTAAGTGGAGGAGTGAGGAGGATCAATGGAGTTGAGGTTAGTAGAGGATCCAAAGTGAAGGGTGAATAGATGGGTTTTGAGGTTTCTTTGGAAGGTGAGGAGGTTGTTTTCTTTTCTTAGGTGTTCTGGGAGGTAACCTAGTAACACAGTAAATGACGGCAGATAAAGACCAGTATGGTCCATCTAGCCTACCCAGTAAGATGGCCGGAGTAAGATGGCAGGAGTAGGTGCCACTCTGTGCAGGCCACCCCTCCCCATGTCTTTGTTTAGGGGTGAACCCACCACTCCTACTACTACTACTACTGCTAATTAGCACTTATAAAGCACCACGCACGCAGCGCTGCACAGCTAACCTACCAGAGGTGGCTAACACAAGAGACAGACAGTCCCTGCCCGTCAGAGTCCTGCTCATCAGAGCTTACAATCTATTTAGAACGGTACAGAGCATTGGTCAGTTCTGGGGAAGATACGGTGTGGTACCGTCTGGTACAGCTTGATTAATAGTTGGGTCAAAAAACGTTAACGGGGGTTAGGGTAGGAAGAGGATGGAAGTCAGTATCTGAATGCAATGGTGAAGAGGTGGGACTTCATCCTGGACTTGAAGAGGGCCAGGGAGGGCGCCTGGTGCACAGATGCAGGTAGGCTGTTCCAGGCATGTGGCGCAGCAAGGTGAAAGGAGCACAGTCGGGAGTTCGCAGTGCAGGTGAAAGGCATTGAAAGAAGCAATTTGTTAGCGGGGCACAAATTTCGAGAGGGGATGTAGGGGGAGATAAGAGATATGAGGTATTGAGGGGCCATAGAGTGAATGCATTTATAGGTCAGCAGGAGAAGCTTGAATTGTATGTGGAATTGGACAGGGAGCCAGTGAGGTGACTTGAGGAGGGGAGTAATGTGGGCATGGCGAGGCTGGCAGAAGATTAGTCGAGCAGCGTGATTTTGTATAGATTGAAGGGGAAGTAGGTGGCTCACGGGGAGACCAGCGAGGAGTAGGTTTCAGTAATCAAGGCGAGAGGAGATTAAGGAGTGGCTAAGCATTTTGGTAGTGTGTTCAGAGAGAAAGGGGTGGATCTTGCTGATGTTATAGAGGAAAAAGCGGCAGGTCTTGGCTACAAGCTGGATATGGGCATAGAAGGAGAGGGAGGTGTCAAAGATAATGCCTAGATTGCGGGCAGAGGGAACAGGGCGGATAGTAGATCCATCCACGTGGACTGAGAGAGGGGGAAGTGGGGGGGAGGAGTTGGGTGGAAAGACAAGGAGTTCAGTCTTGGCCATGTTCAGTTTCAATCGATGATGAGACATCCAGGCAGTGATGTCTGAAAGACAGGTAGAGATCTTGGACTGGGTTGCCAGAGAAATATTAGGTGTAGAGAGGTAGATTTGGGAGTCATCAGCATAGAGATGGTACTGAAAGCCATGGGAAGAGATAAGTGCGCCAAGGCCTTGGGTATAGAGGGAGAAAAGGAGGGGGCCCAAGACAGATCCCTGGGGAACACCTACCTGGAGTGGGGTAGGGGAGGAGGAGAGGCCGCCAGAGCATACACTGAGTGAGCAATGGGAGAGGTAGGAGGAGAACCAGGATAGTACGGAGTCCCTGAAGCCCAGCAAAGAGAGGGTGGTGAGGAGAAGGTCATGGTCAACGGTGTCAAAGGCAGCAGAAAGGTCAAGAAGGATGAGGATAGAATAGAGGCCCTTAGATTTAGCCAGGAACAGGTCACTCCATTCAGGACACCCCTATTGTTGAGAAGTTAGATGGTTCAGTTTATTTTGATTTTATTCTGTTGCTATAAATGGATCCATTGTGTCTGTCCCATGCCATTTTGAATTCTGTCACTGTATTTGCCCCCACCACCTCCATCGGGAGGGCATTCCAAGCATCCACCACCCTCTCAGTGAAAACGTATTTCCTGACATTGCCTTTCAATTTTCCACCTTGCAGCTTCATGTTATGCCTTCTCGTTTTACAGCTTCCCCGTCTTTGGAAGAGGTTTGTTTGTTCATTATTTCTCTTTAAGTATTTAAAGGTCTGAATCATATCTCCCCTATCCCTCCTCTCCTCCAAAGTATACATATTTAGGTCTTCAAGTCTCTTCTCATAAGGCTTCTGACGCAGGCTACAAATCATTTTGGTCACCTTCCTCTGAACAGTTTCCATTCTTTTTACATCCTTTGCAAGATACGGTCTCCAAAACTGAACACAGTATTCCAAGTGAGGCCTCACCAGTGACTTATACAGTGGCATTGGAACCTCTTCCTTTCTGCTGGTAATTCCTCTTCGTATGCAGCCCAATATCTGCCTGCCTTTTGCCACCGCCTTGTCACACTGTTTTCCCATCTTGAGATCTACAGAAATAATCACACCAAGGTCTTTCTCCTGATCCATGCACATCAATCTCTCGCCCCTTATCATGTACATTTCCCTTGGATTTATGCTAGCCAAGTGCATGACTCTGCAGTTCTTTGCATTAAATCTTAATTGCCAAGCATTAGACCATTCTTTCAGCTTTTGTAGATCTTTTCTCATGTTAAGCACTCCCTTGGGGGAGTCCACTCTGTTGCAAATTTTCGTGTCATCTGCAAAAAGACAGACCTTTCCATTCAGCCTTTCAGCAATATCACTCACAAATACATTGAACAGTGCCAGGCCCAGGACCAAACCCTGGGGCACCCCGCTAATCACCTTCCTTTCCTCCGAGTGAGCTCCATTTACCATCACCTTCTGTCGTCTGTCAGTCAACCAATTTCTAATCTAGTTTACCACCTTGGGACTCATCCCCAAACTACTGAGTTTATTGATAAGCCTCCTATGAGGGACAGTATCAAAGGCTTTGCTGAAATCCAGGTAGATGACATCCATTGCATGCCCCTGATCTAGTTCTCTGGTCACACAGTCAAAGAACTCAATCAGATTTGTTTGGCAAGATCGTCCTTTGGTCAAACCATGTTGCCTCGGATCTTGCAACCTGTTGGTTTTGAGAAAGTTCACTATTTGCTCCTTCAGAAGCGCCTCCATTACTTTTCCCGCCACCAAGGTAAGGCTCACGGGCCTGTAGTTTAACACTTCTTCCCTGTCACCACTTTTGTGTAGAGGTACAACATCAGCCATTCTCCAGTCCTGAGGAACTTCTCCTGTTTCCAAGGAACTGTTGAAAACATCCTTTAATGGCCCTGCAAGAACCTCTCTGAGCTCTTTCAGTATCCTGGGATGTATCTCATCCGGTCCCATGGCCTTGTCCACTTTCAGTTTCGCAAGTTGTTCTAACACATCATCTTCTGTGAATGGTGTGGTATCTACTTCATTCCCATATTTATATTTGGGAGTCACAGTTGGTCCTTCTCCAGGATTTTCTTTAGTAAAACCAGAGCAGAAGTATTTGTTTAGCAATTCCGCTTTTTCAATGTCCCTTTCCACAAGTCCATTCCCAGCACTTCTGAGTCCTGCAGTTCCACCTCTGATCTTCTTCCTTTCCCGAATATACTTGAAGAAAGTTTTGTCGCCACACTTAACATCTTTAGCCATCTTTTCTTCTGCTTTTGATTTTTCTATCCTTATTTCTCTTTTTATCTCTTTGAGTTTGACCCTGTATTCATTTCTGTGTTCCTCTGTTTGCAAGCTTTTGAATTTTGCGAAAGCTGTGGTTTTTGCCTTTATTTGAGCAGCCACTTCTTTGGAAAATGTAGGCCGGGTCCACCTACAAAGTCTTCCCAATTACCAATAAACAGTTCAGACAACAGTTGCTCAACTACAAAGAAACTTTTTATTTGGCACAGCAAACAAATGGTTATAGATGCAGATAGCAAGTGCCTGTCTGAGGGACAGCGGGGCAGCCTTCTCTCTGCAAGGGGAGAAAAGAACTGCCCAAGACCCTCTAAAATTGCTGTCTTATATATACCTCTCTGCTTCAAATTCTAAATAGTTTCAGCAAATTCAGCATAAATTCTTAGGTGTTTGCAGGCTTCCTGCAAAGCTCTTTCCCAGGGCCTCCCATGTTTATGCAGCTGGATCTGCTCATCAAGGCTTGCCTATCTATGCAATCAATCATAGCCCTCTGCCTCCTCTTGTGTTTTTCCATCTGCTGGCACCAATTGAAACCTTCAGGGCAAGAGCATTAGTTGAATTCCTGGCTTGACCTGTTTGAACCTAGACTTATATCCTTGGACACTTCTGTCCAAAGTATAGCTTTTTTTAGGCTTTATAACAGTAGTAAGCTGCATGTACTCTTTTCCTGTTGCCCACCTGTTTTGTGCCAACCATATGTTGCTGTGTATGTTTCAAACAGGCCAGAGTGCAGTTATAAGGCAGACATATATGCAATCATAAGGCAAACATATAAAGCAGATCTGAGCTGATTATCCCTTTATTCCAATTATCCCTTCAGAGAACAAATAGGTTTCCTTCGCCTTTTGTTTTTATTTACTTTTCTTACATATTTATCTGTTGCCCCTTTTATTGCCACCTTTAGTTTAGCCCATTGCAATTCCACTTCTCTTATCTCCTTCCACCCTGTCAACTCCTCCTTTAGGTACATGACTATTTTATTGAAATCAGTGTTTTTGAAGTTTAGGACTTTGAGCATGCTATAGTTGGACTGCACCTTGGTTTTTATCTCAAACCACACCGTGTGATGATCGCTGCTGCTCACAGGTGCACCCACCCAGACACCCCCTAACCAAAAAGCAGACAGTCTTCACTCTCTAATTGAACTCCTTAGTTCATCTACTGAACAAAATCCCCTAATTATTCTAGGAGATTTCAACCTTCCCTCACTCCCATTAACTGAATCCAACCTTTTTCTTGAAACCATATCTGACTTAGACTTTCATCAAATAATAAACACACCAACTCACACCAAAGGTGGCATTCTTGATCTTGTCCTCCTACCCTACAAGCTTTTCAATCCAGACTCTTTAGAATGTACTCAAATACCCTGGTCTGATCATCACCTTATCAAATTAAATCTCACTTGCTATACCACCTGTGCCAGAAAACACACAAGAAGTGACCCGGCAATAAAATTTAAGAAATTTAACGAAACAGAATTTTTGGATTCTACAATCCCTCACCTCTCATCATCTCCAACAGATTTGGACGAAGCGGTCAAAAACTGGCATGCCACCATTAACAACGCAGCCAAAATTAACCAACATAATAAAAAGCTAACCTACTCAAAAAACAACTGTACTCCATGGTTCAATAGCGCATTAAAACAAATGAAAAGAGAACTAAGAAAACTAGAGCTTAAATGGCGCAAAACTAAATCCACTATCCACAAAGAATTATATTATAACCATCTCACAAAATACAAGGATGCCTTAGACAGTACAAAGAAAAACTACTATGCAACAATCTTATCAAACTCATATAATAGACCAAGAGAGCTACTTTCCATTGTTAGTAATCTAACTAACAACTCTCAAGCTTCCAGCAAGGAAATTACTGACATATCAGCACAAACTTTAGCCAACCACTATCAAAACAAAACAACCATTTATGACTCCAGACTCTATCTACAAACCTCTTCATCTGCTAGATGAATGGTCAGAATTTCATCCTATATCCAAAGTATCCTTAAAAAATATCATTCATAATCTCAACACCACTACCTCTTACCTTGATCCTTGCCCAGTAATCTGGATAAAAAATGCACTTCCAATTCTTCTTTCCTTCATACTCCCCATTGTCAATCTCTCGCTACTCCAAGGTCACCTCCCACCCACACTTAAACATGCACAAATCAGACCAATTCTTAAGAACGGCACACTTGACAAAACTTCGCCAAATTCATACAGACCCATCTCAAGTATACCATTCTTAGCAAAAATAATAGAAAAAACTGTACAAATACAGACACAGGAGTACTTAGACTCATCCTACCCACTTGATGATCAGCAATATGGATTTCGTCCCAGACATGGAGTGGAAACACTTCTTACAGTTTTAACTGACGTTCTATTAAGAGGAATTGACAACCACAAACAAGCATTCATCCTCTTATTTATTGATATTTCAGCAGCTTTTGATAGTGTTCACCATACTATAATGCTTAACAACCTGAGACAAATAGGAATAAATGCCACAATTCATAAATGGTTCACCTCTTATCTAAATAATAGAACCCAAAATGTAAGAATAGGCAATCAAACTTCCACTTCATACAAACTAGAAACGGGTCTACCACAAGGCTCAGCGCTTTCAGCACTTCTATTTAATATATACATAAAACCAGTCTGCAATATCTTTAAAAAATTTGGTGTACTCTATCATCTATATGCAGATGATATCATGATGTACATCCCGTTCACGATCCCTAACTTACCGATACAACTCCTGTCAGATTGCTTCAATGAAATCACAACCTGGCTAAATGCTCAAAACCTCCAAATAAACCATTCAAAAACTGAAGTGCTAATTGTTACTAAAAATCAATCCTATATTCCCCCAACACACATAACACTTCAAAACCAAGAAATTAAAATAAAAAATGAAGTAAAATATTTAGGAATTATTCTAGATAAACATCTTACAATGGATACCCATATCAGAAATACCACAAAGAAAATTTATTTCAAGCTTAAAATCCTTAAACAACTAAGACCTCTTGTATACATACAAGATTTTATCAGTATAATTCAAGCTACCATATCCCCCCACTTCGACTTTGCTAATCTAATATTATTAGGTACAACAAAACAAAACATTAAAAGAATTCAACTTGCACAAAATGCAGCAGCTAGGATAATAACGAAAGTACATTCACATCAACATATAACACCAATACTAGCATCTCTTCACTGGCTACCAATACAAAGCAGGATAATATACAAAACATTAACAACTTCATTTAAAACTCTAAATGATATGGCCCCAGTCACTCTAAGTAACTTAATCAGTAAAGAACATTCAAAATCTTCTCAATGATAAGGACAATTAAATAAACTAAAAACTCCCAAAGACTTCATAAAAGCAAATAAATTAACAAACAACAGAGCTTTTTCACACGCAGCTCCAACAATCTGGAATTCCCTCCCAGATGATCTAAGAATGTTAACCGAGATCATTGAATTTCATAAAAAATTGAAAACCTATCTATTTACTATGCATTACAACAACACAGATCATCCCTCAATTGATTTAGATAAAGGCTAACCAGTTTTTGTCTGAGTTGATCCAACGACCTAAACAGACAATTCCACCTAGCTGAAACTGTACTATGCACAATGCTAAAGCCCTACATAATGTGTATCTGTATATAATGTATATAGTTTTCACTGTTCTGTTCAGTATTAACATTTGCTGTTTACTTATATTATTGCTTGTGGTTATAAGATGTTACATGTAAAACAAACTCTGCTTTGTTGATTGTTGTTTATTGTGAACCGCAACTGATCTCTGGAAGATGCGGTATATAAATGATTGTTAAATAAATAAATAAATAATTTGACATGCTATCACCATTGGTGAGCACTAAATCCAGCACTGAGCTTTCCCTTGTTGGTTCCATCACCATTTGTCTAAGTAATGCATCTTGGAGAGCATCCACAATTTTTTTGCTTCTTTCCAGATCTGCAGAATGAGTAATCCAATCCACATTGGGTAGATTAAAGTCACCCAATATGATTGCTTCCCCCTTTGTGGCTATTTTGACAATGTCTATAATCAATTCGTTATCTAACTCTTCGATTTGAGTTGGAGGTCTGTAGACTACAGCAGTATGGATGACAGTGCCATCTCCTCTTTCCAACACAACCCAGAGTGCTTCTTCTTTTCTCCATGCCCCCTGCATTTCAGTAGCTTTAATATTGCTTTTGACATACAAGGCTACTCCTCCTCCTCTTCCATTTTCTCTGTCTCTTCTGAATAGATTATAGCCAGCTATGGCTATATCCCAATCATGTGAGTCATTAAACCATGTTTCTGTAATGGCCACAATGTCCAAGTCCATTTCCACCATTAGGGCTTCCAGGGCTGGAACTTTATTGGATAAGCTTCGAGCATTTGTGCTCATTGCTTTCCAGCATTTAACTGGCTTGTGTGTGTTTTGCATTGATTTTGTTCTGTTCACTTCTTCCCACTTGTTTTTGATGAGTGGTTTAAAAGTGTGTCTGTTTCTGATGTTGTTCTGCTTTTGCAGGGAGTGACGTCCAGAACTTGACCTTCCTCATCCGTCACCCCCTTTTTCTAGTTTAAATACATATCCACATACTGCCTGAATTTTTCACTTAGGATTCTTTTCCCTGCAACAGAGATATGTAGTCCATCAGCACAGTATAGTCTCTTGTTGGTCCATCTGTTTCCCCAATCGCCTATAAATCTGAATCCTTCCTCTTTGCACCAGGTTTGGAGCCATGCGTTAAAGAAGTTTATGCAATGTAGCCTTTCTGCCCCCTTACCAAGAACAGGTAGAACTTCTGAGAATGCAACAGTGTTAACAATGGGCTTTAGTTTCTCAACCAGAGTTTGAAAGTCCCTTTGAACTGTAGTGGCACTGTTTCTAGACAGGTCATTTGTACCCAAGTGGATGATAACATCAATTTTGGAGTGCTCACTTTCAGCACTAAGTACATCAACAATTTGGTTTGTATTCTTGCTAGATGAAGAGCCTGGGAGGCATTTGACTAACTTTCCTCCTTTGAACTGTGTTTCCAAGTTGGTGCCTCTGATGATGGAATCAGAAAGTAGTAGTAGTTTTCTGTTTCTTGAGTTTTTCTTCATATTTGGTGCTTTATCAGGAGATTGGGCATTGACTGACTCATTTAAAGGCCCTTGAGCTTCCCTTGCTTGGGCATCCTCATTAACCAAAGCAGAGAAGGCACTATGCAGTGATATCTCTTGATGTACAGGGTGTTGCTGCATTATAGGACGTAGTCTATCAGAGCCCACTGTGATCCATTTGTTTCTGGGATGTTTGAGTCTCTGTGGGAGCGGCGGGGGACTTTGTTTGGTTTGTATCCTAGAAGAGGTGTGTTTCATTGCAGCTACTTCTTCCCTTAATAGAGTCAATTCATTATGTATGGCTGCCAACTTGAGGTATATAGGGCAAGCTCTTAGGTTCCAGATGATTCATCTCAGAATGAAGGCACCACAATTATTGCACTGAATACAAGACATGTGTGGTCAAATTAAGAGGATAGATGTCAATGTATATGACCGCTATATAAGCAATGCAGCCCTGGAGTGGGTGAGGTGAGGGGTGGGGTGGGCGGGAACCTAAGTGTCCTTGGCCAGCAGGCCTTAACTGAACCGAGGGCACCTTTAGATTTCTGATTGGAGGGCTACACAAGGAATGTAAGCAGATAGATTATTCCCAGAAGTGAATGTAAAACCAGCAGTTAACTTAGCTACACAACCACCAGGACAGGTAAACCCAACAGCAGTTAAATATTATATATCAGCTACACAACCAACTGAAAGGCCGCAGGGCAAGTCTCGGAGGCCGCCGTTAACCGGTGGCGAGGCCCGGCGCGGGTTCCTGGCCCGTGAGGAAGAGGCGGGGGGGGGGTGCAGAAGGAAGAAATAGCCGCAAAGAGGACGCCTGCGGCGTTATTTAAACTGATTGGCTCTGCCGCGGGGTCGCGCGCGGCAAAAGCCAATCAGGTGAGGAAGTAAGGCCATGTGCTGAGGCATCCAGAGCGAGCCTTCAGCACATGGTTGGAGAGCGGGGCGGTGAACGGAGTAACGGAGTGGAGTCGTGCAGCGGAACTTTGAGAAAGGAGGCGGAGGGGTTAGCAGCGGCGAGCATCGAGTGCTGGAGCGCGGTGGTCGGTATTGTATCAGGCCCACCCCCCCCCTCTCTTTTTTTTTCTCTCGTTGTCTCCGTGGAAGTGCGGGGAAGTGGGACGTGACCGGCGGTGGGGAGAACAGTTTAACATTTGCTGAAAGAGGGCAGAGAAAGAAGGGCAGGGAAGAAAAATTAAATAAAAGCGAGAGGGCAGAGCGCAAACAAACAAAAAAAAACGCAAAATACCGATAATTGACGGTATAGGAGGGTCATGCCGGGCAGACGTGTGAGTATGGGGGGGGGGGGGGTTTGGAAAGGGGAAAGGGAGGAGCAGAGCGGAAGACTCGCAGCACGGCACAAAATCACGGAGGCCGCGGGCAGCAGCGGGGCTCAGGGGGACGGAAAAGGCTGTTAAATGCTGGGACTCCGGGAAGGGGGAATGAGAGAGGGCAAGGAGCGGTAGGAGCGACGGGGCCTGTGCGGGGGGTGTCTGCAAGAGCAGGACAGCGTGCTGGCGGGGGAGGCAAGCAAGGGGTATATCTGGAGTGCGGGGTGGCAGGGGTACCAGGTCTGCCGTTGGGCGGCAGCGGGCAGACGGAGAGGATGGGGTGGGGCAGGAGGGGGATGGAATGGTCAGCATGTTGACAGAGGGGCGTATGGCAGGACAGGGGGTCAGTAATGGGGCGAGTGCTGCGGGGGGTGCGGGAGATGGGGTTCCTGTGCTTGCTGAAGGGAGCGGGATGTATTGGAAGAGTCCTGGGGGGGCCAGGCCTGCAGGGCAGCATGGTTGGGAGCATTGGATGCGCGGTGGACCTGGACCTTCCAGGGTTGATTGGGCAGGGGTCTGGCCGGCTGCATGGCCTGCGGTTGTTCCCCCTGCATTTCTCCCCTTTTTCTCTCCGCAGGTGGCGACGATGGCTTCCACAGGAGAGCGGTACGAGGGAGTGCAGCAATACAGGTCGGAGAGCGGAGAAGCACAGTTGACGCCAGCGCGGGGTGGCCCCTCGGCTGGAGTCGCAGTCCGTGGAGAGGGTGAGCTGCGCACGGTGGAAGGCGGGGCCAGAGAGGTAAATCCGCAGCGAAGCCTGGAGTCTTCGGAGGCGACGGTTATGGGTGAGTTGCAAGGGGAGCAGGAGGGGGGGGGACGAAAAAGGCGGGGAAGGTTACCCGGAAACGGAAGCATACTTGCCGTCGGAGGCGTAGATCGCAATCGTCCACGTCGTCGTCTTCTAGTTCATCAACGAGTTCGTCGGCGGACAGGGGTTCGAGCGGAGAGCAAGGCGCTTCCGGTGTGGGGTCCGCTGTGGTGACCGCTTTGTCGGAATTCTGGGAAGGGGTGCCAAAGAGGTTGCGGCGGCGCATTCGGAAGAGACGGTACATTGACATCTTCCGCCTGTTGGAGGGACATAAGCATTCGGGGGAAAGTAGAAAAAAGAGGAAAGAGGATGAAAAGGCGGGGAGAGTGCGTAAGGTGGCGCGGACAGTTGTAAATTGGGTGAGGGCCTTTTTGCGCTTAGCGAGTGTGTGGGGTAAATGTTACCCGGAGCAGTACAGGATGCTTTTGTCCTATGCAGACTCTATTCTAGAGGCGTCGCAAATGCATGAAGGGTGGTCCTGGCTAAATTACGACGAGAAGTTTCGAGATAAAATGGAGGAGAACAAGGCATTGTCGTGGGGCAGCCAGGACATCAATTTGTGGCTCACGCAAATGTCCGTACGGTCGGGTGCGGTGAGTGGGGGGGAGGGGCGGTGAAATCGGTGGGGGGGGCCACTGTTGTTGGAAACCGGTCCTTTCGGACAGTGGGAGTTGGGGGGTCGAACAAGTCCGGGGCCGGGGTTGGCGATGTATGTTGGCGATTTAACAAGTCCTCCTGCCCGTTCCCTGATTGCAAGTTCCGGCACGCATGTTCGAATTGCGGAGGAGGGCACTCGGCGACGAAATGTCTCAAAAAGGGACCCTCGGGGGGCGCCCTGCCAGTGGCCAAGTGAGAGCCCGGTTTTCGGCGTGGCTCCCTCTCCAATTCGGGTGGGAGTATTGCGAGAGTGGCTTCGCCAATATCCAAGAAAACAGGACGGTGAGATATTGCTTAAGGGTTTTAGTGAGGGGTTTGTGATTCCAGTTGAAGGGAGGGTGCAGAACAAGGTTGGGAGGAACGGGTCGTCTGTGCGTCGTTTTGCAGATGTGGTGCGGGCGAAATTGGTGGGAGAATTGACGTTGGGGAGGATAGCGGGCCCTTTCTCGGAGCCCCCTTTTTCGGATTTTGTGGTTTCCCCACTGGGAGTTATTCCGAAGAAGCAGCCGGGGAAATTCCGGCTAATTCATAATTTGTCTTATCCTGAGGGGGAATCCGTGAATGACCACATTCCGCGGGAAAGTTGCACGGTCCGCTACGCGTCATTCGACAAGGCAGTTGAATTAGTAAGGAAGGCTGGGCAAGGAGCGTTGATGGCCAAGGTGGACATTGAGGCGGCTTTTCGCCTGCTGCCAGTGCACCCGTTGTCTTTTCATCTGCTGGGTTTCCAAATCGAAGGGGCGTACTATTTCGACAAATGCATGCCCATGGGCTGTGCGGTGTCATGTGTGTTTTTTGAGACATTCAGCACTTTTTTGCAGTGGGTTGTAGTGAAGCGTTTGGGCCGAGCCAGCGTTGTTCATTATTTGGACGATTTTTTGTTTGTCGGGGCAAGTGGGACGGCGCAATGCAGGGCGTTGTTGGAGGGTTTTGTGGAGATGGCTGGGGAACTGGGGGTGCCGTTAGCTGCAGAAAAGACTGAAGGGCCGGCGTCTAGGATAACCTTTTTGGGCATTGAATTGGACTCAGTAGACATGGTGGCGCGGCTACCCGACGAGAAGGTGGTGAAGCTCAGGGTGTTGGTAGCGAATGCGCTTGCATCATCAAAGTACACTTTGAAAGAAATGCAAGCTCTGATCGGTTCATTGAATTTCGCTTGTCGGGTAATACCCATGGGTCGTGTCTTCCTACGGCGTCTGGCATTGGCCACGGCGGGTGCGTGCAAGCCTCATCACCGTATTAGAATCAACAGGAGTTTGCGTGAGGATTTGTTAGTTTGGGATGTCTTTTTGTCTGAGTTCAACGGGTCAGTGGTCATGGTCGAGGAGGAGTGTTCAAGTGAGGAATTGCAGTTGTTCACGGATGCGGCGGGAGGCACAGGTTTAGGTATCTATTTTGGAGGGGAATGGTGTGCGGGGAGTTGGCCGGCATCGTGGAAGGCCGAGGGACTATTAAAGAATATCACGTTCTTAGAGCTCTTCCCGATTTTGGTTGCGTTGGAGTTGTGGCCAGGTAGATTGTGTAACAAAAAAGTAGTGTGGTGGTGCGACAATGAAGCAGTGATGCATGTGGTGAATAATTATACGCTGCGTTGCCCACAAGTGGCAGCATTAATGCGAAAGGTGGTGTTAAAGTGTCTGTGTAGGAACGTGACTTTGAGAGCGCGACATATACCAGGCCATAATAACGGCATTGCTGATGCTCTTTCACGTTTGCAGTGGGATCGTTTCCGGATGCTGGCGCCAGAGGCGGCTACGGTGGGATGCGAGGTCCCGTGGAGATTATGGAGCACTGGCCTGCAGAGATGAGAGAGATGCTGCGCGGCTCGGTGGCAGACAAAACCTGGGAGGCATATTGCAGAGGATGTGAGAGGGTGGTTACCTTCTTGCATCAGCAGGGGTGGGGTGGCGGATTAATTACGGATCAATTATTGGGGGCATATATAGTTAGTGCGAAGAAGAGGGGAGTCTCTCACACTTCTGTACGGGGGCATTTGGCAGGGTTTCTTTTTTTCGCAAAAGCGGTTGGTTGGGCCTCATTGGGCGAGGGTTTTTTGGTTAGGAAGCTGATGCAAGGGTGGGGGAGGGCGAGGCCGGTTATGCTGGATCAGCGCCGCCCGTTAACACATGACTTGTTGAGGGGTCTGTGTACGGCCTTGCCCGGGGTGGCCACGTCGGGATACGAAGCCAAGCTCTTTAAGGCGATCTTCTGTGTGGCCTTTTTTGGGGCCTTTCGGGTGGGGGAATTAGTGGCAGAGTCCACAAAGAAAGGTGTGGGGAACAGCTTGCTGAGGCAGCATGTGCATGTGCAAGGTGAGTGTTTGAAGGTCCTGTTAAAAAGATCAAAAACGGACCAACGGGGCAGGGGCAAATGGGTGGTCCTGCGGGCGATTGCTGGGGACACGTGCCCGGTTAAGGCAATGTTGGCTTTCCTCGAGGGCAGCCCGCAGGTCGCAGGGGGGTTGTTCGTGCATGCGGACGCCCGGTTGGTCACCAGATATCAAGTGACAGCTGTTTTGCGTTTGGGCTTGCAGAGGTTGGGGGTCGACGCTAGCCAATTTGCGGCGCATTCCTTTCGCATTGGGGCAGCGACTAGAGCGGCTCGAGCGGGAATGTCTGCTTCCCAGATACAAGCAATTGGCCGGTGGCGATCCAGAGCTTTTCAGACATATGTTCGCTGCTAAAAGGGGGAGGGGGGGGATGGATCTTTAACCATTGTTTTTCTTTTTCAGATCGGGGCAGAGGTGTGCGGGGCTGTTGGATGTTGGGGCATTCGTTTGTGTTCTGGGCTGGACGGCGTGCAGAGAACAGACCTATCGGGTTGAATCTGGGGTTGGACCCTACCGTGGTGAACCTTTCATGGCTGGGAGAGCGGGGGCTGAACTGGCCTCAGCTATTGCCCTTGCTGCATCACCATGCGCGAGTGCGGACATCGCCTGGGTTTCTGCTGTTGCACTTGGGAGGGAATGATTTGACCTCGTGGACCTGCAAGCAGTTGATCAATGCAGCAAAAAGAGACTTTGCCCAGATAATGCGAATGTTTGAAGGGGTGGTGCTTATTTGGTCGGATGTCATCCCGAGGCCGGCGTGCTGGGGTCAGTGTCACTGGTCCCGAGGTTTGACGAAGATCAATAGGCAAATTGGGAGGTGGGTGGTCGAGCATGGGGGATGTCAAGTTCAGCATGATTGGGTGGATGTTGCATGCTCCGGGTTGTACAGGGGTGATGGTGTTCATTTAGCACCGGTTGGGGTTGACCTTCTCCTCAATGATTGGCAGGAAGCGTTGGAGAGGGTGGTAGGTGGTGATGCAGACAGGTCACAGCTGGAGCCCAGATAATTTGGGGGGCGGCAAAGTCACAGGGCGTGACTATGCCGGTGGCGGGATCCCGGAGGTTTCCGGGGTCCAGAGCCGGAGGCTACTTGGGCGGGGCAGAGTGCCCGCGACCCGGAGAACCCCGAGCAGACTTTTGCTAGTGATATGCCGAAGTCGAGCAGGGGTGGGGATTAACTGGACCAGTGGTGAACGGGCCAGGTGGCGGAAGCGAGGTCACCTTGCTATTAGTATGGCGGGTGAGGCTTCGCTCCGCTGCGGGGGAGGAGGGGGTATAATTGGCTGTTTTATTGATTTGTTAAATTGTTTGTTATTGGGCAATAAAGCTGAGACCTGGTCTTTTTTCCAAGTGCAGTGTCTGTGAAATTATTTAATAGGATATACAAGTAAGGGGGATGAGTAGGGAGGCGGGGGGGTGCAGAAGGAAGAAATAGCCACGAAAAGGACGCCTGCGGCGTTATTTAAACTGACTGGCTCTGCCACGGGGTCGCGCGCGGCAAGAGCCAATCAGGTGAGGAAGTAAGGCCATGTGCTGAGGCATCCAGAGCGAGCCTTCAGCACATGGTTGGAGAGCGGGGCGGTGAACGGAGTCCCGCCCTCCCGCTCATTATTGGGAGGTTTAGTTGGGGGGGAACATAGGGGTGTCACAGCTGGGAGGGGGACGTTGTTTGGCGGGATCCCGGAGGTTTCCGGGGTCCGGAGCCGGAGGCTACTTGGGCGGGGCAGGGTGCCCGCGACCCGGAGAACCCCGAGCAGACTTTTGCTAGTGATATGGCGAAGTCAAGCAGGGGTGGGGATTAACTGGACCGGTGGTGACCGGGCCAGGTGGTGGAAGCGAGGTCACCTTGCTATTAGTATGGCGGGTGAGGCTTCGCTCCGCTGCGGGGGAGGAGGGGGTATAATTGGCTGTTTTATTGGTTTGTTAAATTGTTTGTTATTGGGCAATAAAGCTGTGACCTGGTCTTTTTTCCAAGTGCAGTGTCTGTGAAATTATTTAATAGGATATACAAGTAAGGGGGATGAGTAGGGCGGAGGGAGAGCGCCGGGTACGGATCTCCGGTTACAGGATAGGTAAGAAAATAGGTAAGAGATACCAAGCTGCAAGCTTATTAAAAGATACAAAGCTATATGCTTATCTGTTTGTAAGAGAAGCTGTGGAGCCCAGGTTCAACCAGGTGTCTGCAGGACGTCCATTATTCAAGAGCCCCTCCCTGGCAGCAAGTTTGCAGACAAATTCAAACAATGGAAGCTGTATTAGCCAACTGAATTCTTAATATTTCTCTATCTGTCTTTTGTGAAAAGGTCCCTGTTGTACTTGGCACCCTTAGATTTCTGACTGGAGGGCTACACAAGGAATGTAAGCAGACAGATTATTCCCAGAAGTGAATATAAAACCAGCAGTTAACTTAGCTACACAACCACCAGGATAGGTAAACCCAACAGCACTTAAATATTATATATCAGCTACACAACCAACAGGATAGGTAAGAAAATAGGTAAGAGATACCAAGCTGCAAGCTTATTAAAAGATACAAAGCTATAAGCTTATCTGTTTGTAGGAGAAGCTATGGAGCCCAGCTCTGGAGGTTATTCCAGAGGTTAGGGGCGAAGTGTGAGAATGCTTTATTGTTTGTAATTTTTCCTCTTTTTCCTATGTATAGTTCTCATGTTATTTCCATAAACAGCTTCACAGCTACATTGTATATAGTTCCTCAAGTTATGTTTATAATTCTCATTTTCATTAGCCTGCAGTCGGCTCTCTGGCATCATAAAGGGAGGAGTGACCTAGTGGTTGGGGCAAGTTACCTCCGGCCAGAAGGTTGGGTGTTCAAATCCCACTAGAGGACAGCAACCTTGGGCCGGAAGGACTGGGGTTTCTAGTCCCACAGGTGCTCATTGTGGTCTTGGGCAAACCACTTAACCCTCCATTGCCCATGTTCCCTGTGAGTATTAGTGTATGCATCTCATATCCCCTCATGTTAAATGTATCCCCCAATTGTGTGTGACCACTTTGATTGAAGGATAAGGTGGTATACAAAACTGTCTAAATAAATAAAATCAATACCCAAAGCTGGGGAGCAAGCTTCTGACTCCAGCAATTCACTGGAGGACTGTTGTGATTTCTCATCTGGGAATCCAAAGATTCATCAGAGTCCAAGAACTGTTCTTGGCAGAAGTGGCATTGTAAAACTACTGATAGAGGAACATACTTGTAGGGGCAACAGGTGCACTGAGCATGGCCCACTGGCACCCCTCCCAGTTGGAACTTGGGTCTCTCTGTTTGTTGAAGAATCCTGCAGGGTTCTGGGGATTCCGAGTCTTGCTGATAGCATCTTCCTTTATCTTTCCACTGGTCAGATTGACAACTGCTAGACCACTGTCTGACTTGAAGCTTAGTAGCTCATTCAGGCTGCTTAAAGATTCCTTGCTGTATTGACTTGGGTCCCCTTGCAATGGTGCCGATCCCCCAGGGTTCAGTTTAAAAATGCTGCTTCTTGCACATGCTCCGGTGCTCTTTGAATGGATGGATAGCACACATGTTCTCTGATGTGCCTTTCTGGTGCACTTTATGTCCTGTGTCAGCAGGCTCCCACGTTGTTAGCATGTACAGCCCGGCACAGGTGCTTTCCTGCCAATGCAAGAAACTGCCAATTCAAAAGTTTCAAAGACAGGAAGCTTTTCCCAAACTGTTTTTTCATTTCAAACCACTGTGATTTTGCTTGTAAATGTCCAAAAACAGAACAATTGAACTTACCACTACTTTGTGAAGTAGTGCTCTTTGGCAGAACTGCAAACACAAAAATATCCCTTAGGTTTGGACAAATCAAACTATACAAAAAAGCCAAACCAAAACCCAACGACCCAAAATTAAAAGTTTTTTGTCGGAGCTAGCCGTAGGAAGGTCGAAAGGGAAAACGACCCACACCAAGCGGGCAGCTACTTTTTCTCAAAAGGTTCTTCACCAAAATTCAAATTTCAGAAACCAATACAGTATAGACTTATCTCAATTTTTGGCGCTGGTAATGAATATCCAGATGCACGACGTGCACGTTTCGGGCTCCTTTGCCCTGTATCAAGTGCAAAATCCTAGATTATCACACATAGCAGCCATCAAAAAAACGCCGTCAGCGCGGCTTCAGTCTCAATTTACTATGGCCGATCCACCATCTTTTTTTAAAGAAGAACCCACCAATACAAAGGTTGAGAAAACCCCACATGATGGGGAGTCCCAACTTTGATTGGAAAATCAGAGCAGTGACATCAGCACCATTCACAAAAGACTTTGCCAGTCAATTTCCCGATTTAAACCACCTGGCTCTGCAGTGCCCAGAAGGAAAATCCATCGCTGTTCAAGTCATTGTAGACGATCTTCCCTATGCCCCCCTCGAGGGTCAGATGGAACATGATCTATTATAGACCAACTTAGCTGATCAAACTGATGAGATTTATCAAAACAGTGGGAGACCATAGGTGCAGATACAACCCCACATCGATGCCGAGAGGCATGTTCCATTAAGCGACGTTTCATAGGTCGAGTAGTACGACCGATATACAAAAGAGAGCAAGGGCATTTAATTAAATATACCACATAAGTAGAGTTGCAATTAGTATCCCATCATCGGCGATATAACTGATGCGTTGTAGGGTGACTCCACTCAATGCCTCCATTGTTGAAACACAATATGGACAATTGTGACATGCAGAATGACCTTGAACTGGTTCTTGATATATTAGACGGTCCTCTTGCAGAGAGGTCTGTACTAGACGATCTCCTATATTTTGACCTTTTGAAAAGGCAATCCGCAAAGGTGCGTTAAAACAGTCATGAAGCTGCAGAATCGCCCAATGAGATTTTAAAATATGTAGGACTTGAGAACTCCGATCAGTATAAGGTAACACACCAGTGATCTCTTTAAAATCTGTTGATGATGTACTTGAATATTCAGGATCAAGCAGCCATTCCCTATGAGTATAGCATGCTCTTTTATAAGCACGAGAAATTACAGAAGCAGGATATCCTCGGGATAACAGACGATGACGGAAATCCAAAGCATGTTCCTTATATGCCTCTACAGATTGACAAAGACACCACAGCCGTAAAAATTGCCCAAAAGGCAGACCGCGTCGCAGGGGACCCGGGTGAAAACTCTGAAAATGTAGGAGACTGTTTCTTTGCACTGATTTTCGATAGAGGGAGGTAAATAGTTTTCCATCAATAATGGAGATCTGGAGATCCAAAAATTCAATAGTAGACATTTCAATATGTTCAGTAAACTTAATGCTTGATTTTAACCCATTAAGCCAGATTATAAAAGAACGAAGAGACTCAATGTCTGAAGTCCAGATGAAAAAGATATCGTCTAAAAATCGCCTCCAAAACATCACATATTGATATACCACTGATTTTTCTATCTGATAAACCTCCATATCAGCCAAATACAAAGTAGCAATTGACGGTGCCATAGTGGCCCCCATAGCGACTCCTGTAGATTGTTGGTAATAGATTCCTTCTGATAGGAAATAATTTCTAGTCAGAACTAGCTCAGTCAGCTGAAGTAAAAATTCCCGTGGTATACGCTCAGGAACATAGATAAACTTATTCTGTAACAAAAGCAGAGCCTCTGATTGATCGATATTCGTATAAAGAGAGACCACATCTAGTGTAACCAAATAAGCACCAGATGGAATAGTCAGAGTAGATATTAATTGCAAAAAATGAGTGGAATCTCTAATATATGATTTAACCTGGCAGGCTTCCTGTTTTAAAAATTTGTCACAAAATATCGATAAAGGTTCTAGAACAGAACCACGACATGATACAATAGGTCTTCCTGGAGGAGCCGACAACAATTTATGAACTTTTGGGAGCATATAAAGAACAGGGCATTTAGGACATAGTTTTAGTAGAAAAGCATATTCACGATTAGTTATCCAACCATTTTGTAATGCCGATCCCAGCAAAGGAGCCCGAAACGTGCGCATCGTGCATCTGGATCTTCATTACCAGCGCCAAAAATTGAGATAAGTCTATACTGTATTGGTTTCTGAAATTTGAATTTTGGTGAAGAACCTTTTGAGAAAAAGTAGCTGCCCGCTTGGTGTAGGTCGTTTTCCCTTTCGACCTTCCTACGGCTAGCTCCGACAAAAAACTTTTAATTTTGGGTTGTTGGGTTTTGGTTTGGCTTTTTTGTATACTTTGGCAGAACTGGGCAATAAAAGATCAGTAAAGCCCCAAAACAACTTGGCTCTGCCAGTTTAAAAGTTTATTTCTTTATTCAAGAGTCCAGGATCATCAGTGACTTTTTTAAGCACCAACTTAAAGTGCCATTTCAAATCCCTGTTGTTTGGGCACCATTTATTGTAAGCCCAGACCTCTGGTGAACAATCTCAGTCCTCCCAGTATCTTTCTGACGATGTTACTGTAGACATTTACCATGATGTTACCTCAAGCAGAGACACTCAGTGGGGTAGAATTTCACCAACCGCATTCAAATCGTCTTCTCACCAAATAAGGAGAAAGAGATGTATATCAAATTTTTAAAAAACTAAACTAAGAGATGAAGGAAAAATAATCTAAATTAGCTACACATCGAGGGATCAATACAAAGCTGCATGGAATGATCTCTACTGACAAGGCATGCCAATGCAAATAAGGATTTTTTGCACCAAAAAGTTGTAAATATGAAATGCGTATGGTTTTTTGCATAAATATTAAATTGAATTAGTTAAAGCTAATTAAATTTTATTTTAGAACATGAAATTTCAGTACCTTGAAATATAAGTAAAACTTTCTCTTTAAGCTTTTACATCTATTGCACATTTAAGAGGTATTGCATGATTCAAAACGGCTACAGAAGTTAAATTCTCCTTCTTATTAGGAACTATAAATCCGTATCAGAAGACAGAAAACCAAATGATCAGATAAGGATCTGCTCTACAGCCTTAATATTGCATTTAACTTTGTTCCTCCTAAAGAATAATGTACTTTTCCTTAAAATTTCTTTTCTTTTTCCTTTTCAGATAGTTAGGATAATTTTACTGGGATTACCAGACTCAGACCAGGTAAATAAATACAATTTTTCAGGTTTTGCTCTTTTTCAGAAATAATTTTTTTAAAACCCCTAATTTATATTTATTTTGTATTTCTTACAGAGAGTTGTTGCCAGTTCTGGTTTGAAATGTCCTTTGCACTATCACATGGTATTTGTAGTCCTTGATTTTACTCATTATATCAGTTTTGCAGGCCCCATAATTAATTAGAATGGGATTGTCGGAAACCCAGGACTGGCAAATATTGTTACTCCTGGAACTGGGTAACTAGGAAACACTGAAATAAGTAGAAAGAAACTTTCTCTTAAAACAAACAAACAAACAAAAAATAAACAACAACTCTGAGCTCAAACATATTAAATGCTGGCACCAGGTGCACCAGTTTGTGTTGTAGTGTGAGCTTTACTTATCTTCCCACTGAAGCTTTCTTGCAGTGGGCCCCTCCTCTTCCTTCTGCTCCTCCACTTCTTCACTTAGCTCCTCTGGTCCTCAGTTGTTGCACTGGTCCTACTTCCTAATTTTAAAAACCTCAAAAAAAACCCAAACTCTAACTCCCTGTCAGTTGGGGGAATTTCTTCTAATCAGGAGTAGAATTTGGTGGACTTTCTCTAGCTAATTAAATTAAAGGATTGTATTCTTCTTAAGTGAATGATATTTGCATGTACCATCTTCATACATATCATCCTCAGACTTATTTTGCTACGTGTCAGTGCAAAATAAAATGTCAGCCTGACTAATCCAGAACTGTCACATCAGCAGCTAATTTTACAAAGTCATATCATGCGAATGTGGCAATATATATGGTTTATGGAATAGCTCACATAAAATTGAGCCAGGTGTGAAAATATGCATGATGGCATGCACGAGTATTTTTACAAGAGGCGTTGCCAGGTCATGGCCTGGGCGGAGTCGCAGAGAATACAAGTAGATTATAAAATAACTTAATTTACATGCATACTGCAAGGTCTATGTGCAGACATTTCCACCTGCTCTAGAGAAGGCATAGGCTCCACCCCTGTAATGTAGACACGATCTCTGCAGGATTTAAGCTAGTCATTTATAAAGATAATTAGGTGCCGAATAGGCTCCTCCCAGCCCACTTAGTTTAGGCACCCTGTTCTAAAATTATCCTTTAGAACCCAATATTCGAAAGGCATTTACATGGTTTACAGACCAGTAAACCGTGTAAATGCCTTAAACGGGAATATTTGACAGCACCTACACGGTTAGTGCCGTTGAATATTCCCATCTATGTCCCCTACGCACCATGATGCTATCCGGTTAGCATTGGGGGCGTGTTCGGGGTGTTCCAGGACAGAGCTGGTGCAGGAATTTCCAGTAACCGGGCATCAGAGATATTGAACTGCTACCCGGTTACCGATCTGTGCCTAAAACTAAGCGAGTTTTTGGCTCGCCTAGTTCTAGCTGCGGATGCTAACAGGGTAGCGGTCCAATATCACTACTACCCAGTTAGGCTCTGTGGGTGAATCCACTCGGCGCCAAACCCGGATATTTAATGCCATCACTGCAGCATTGAATATTCGTGTTTAGAGGTCAGTGGGCAGGACTAAGTGCCAACGCGGCGCATAGCCCACCCAAATGAATATCAGGCCCTAGGTGTTTAGATTTCTAACCATTTCTTCCTCCATTCTGAACATATTTCAAGGCATTAACATTTGGCTGATTGATTTTGTTCTTGAGATCATTTTTAAACTATATAGACCAACTTGAATGCTGCAGCAATAGACTAAGATGAAATTCTGACATTCTCTACTGTAATATGCTTGTTATTATATAGTGCAGCATTGTGCAATTAGTTGCCAGATAGGACAGCAGATGTTTCACCCAGGCTACTTTATTTTTCAATTGATTTATATTGCTATTCTATTTGCTGTTCAAACAGGGAAAATACCCTGATCCTGTTAGCTCTGCTCTCATTTGGAAAGCACTAAAATGGAGGTTGGCTACTGATTGTCAGTTACTTTAGTATGCAAACTGGCATTTCTTTAGTGGGAATCACATAAATGGTAAACATTTTTTTCTTTAGATATTCCATATTGTTTTCTGGGTAAATTCTTCAGAAAAACAAATGAAAGGAATGCAGTTTATTAGACAGTGAGATTTTACTTATTGGATAATCTTCTTTCCTGGATTGCTGCTAGACCTGTTCAGACAAGTGGGTTGTATTCCCCTACCTGCAGATGTGGAGACAGAGAAAAAAAGCAGAAAGCTTTAGTGACATCATCACTGCTAATAATGCTGATGTGGTTAGGGGCATACTTCAGTGTTTGTACTAAAGCATATAGTAAAAAAAAAAAACGACCTCACACAACCTCATCAAGGATAACAAGGGAAGAAACATAGACGGCCATATACAAGATATGTACAGAACAATCATCAGACAGAACCTCTTCCAAGAAGGTCATAGAAGGTTATGTCATACAAGGCCCAACAGAAGTGTTGTTATCCAGAACCTCTTCCAAGATCACAGAAGGTCATAAGCCATACAAGGAACAATAGACCTATTAGCAGCCAGAACATCATCCCAAATGATTATAAGCCATGCAAGGCCAAATTGCAGAAACAGACGAGTACAAGGGTGAGTCCTGGACTGCTCTAGCAGGACTTCAGGAAAGGAGATTATTCAGTAAGTAAAATCTCACCTTCCAGTTCATCCTGCTAGACCAGTCCATGCAAGTGGGAAGTACCCAAGCTACTACTCCAGTGAGTGGGAAGAAACACGGTAGCTTTCAACATCCCTGCATTGAAGGATGCGTCTGCCTTAGCATGGGCATCCAAGTGATAATGCTTGACATAGGCAGTAAGGGACCACCATGTCACAGCCATACAGATGTTGATGGGCACCATGATGCCTATGCCCTGGTAGTGTGCCTGCAATCTGACTGGAACTGAGCGGTTCTGCAAAAGTTACACCAAGGTGACTGCCTCCTTGATCCATCCACCCAAAGTAGCCTTACAAGCCGCTTCACCCTTGAATAACCACACAGAGCATGAACAGCCTATCCAATTTATGGAAGGTGTTAGTGACCTTTGGATACCTGATAAGCACTCTTCTGACATCGACCAAGCAAAGGCCCCTACCCTTCCTGTGGCACTGCTCCGCTGAAAAGGAAGAGACAAATGGTCTGATTGGCATGAAAGGCAAACAGCACTTTAGGCAAAATGGAAGGAATTGGTCAAATGGAACATAAGAACATAACATAAGAACATAAGAAATACCATAGTGAGTCAGAGCAAGGTCCATTAAGTCCAATATCCTTTTCCAACAGTGGGTAATCCAGGTCACAAATATCTGGTAGGTTCCCAAAATGGCACACAGGTCCCACAATGCTTGTCCTGGGGCAAGCAGTGGATGTCCTGGGTCCTGTTTAATAATGGTTTATAGATCTTTCCTCCAGGAACTTGTCCAAACCTTTTTTTAAACCAGCTACACTAACAGCCTTAAATATATCCTCCAGTAACGAATTCCATAGTTTAATTACACATTGAGTGAAAAAATATTTTCTCTTATTAGTCTAAAATGGGTTACATTGTAGCTTCATTGCACATCCCCTAGTCTTTCTACTTTTTGATGGTGTAAACAACTGATCTACATTTACCCATTCCATTCATTAATTTATAGACCTCTATCATATCTTTTCTCAACCATCTCTTTTCCAAGTCGAAAAGCGCTAACCTTTTAAGCCTTTCCTCATAAGGGTATCCTTCCATCCCCTATACCATTTTGGTGGCTTTTCTCTGTACCTTTTCTAATTCTGCTATATCCTCTTTAAGATATGGCGACCAGAATTGTATATAATATTCAAGGTGTGGTCACAACATGGAACGATACAGAGGCATTATAATATCTTTGATTTTATTTTCTATTCCTTTCCTTATAGAAACATAGAAACATAGAAATATGACGACAGAAAAAGACCACATGGCCTATCTAGTCTGTCCTTCCATAACTACAACAGATCCCTTTTTACCTTTAGAGATCCTCTGTGTTTGTCCCATGCTTTTATGAATTCAGTTACTGTCCTCATCTCTACCATCTCCACTGGGAGACTATTCCACGGATCCACCACTCTTTCCGTAAAGAAATATTTCCGCATATCACTCCTGAATCTATCTCCCTTCACCCTCATCCCATGTCCTCTCATAGCAGAACTTGCTTTCAATTGAAAGAGGCTCTCTCCCTGAACATTTATGCCACAGAAGTATTTAAACATCTCAATCATATCACCTCTATCCCGCCTTTCCTCTAAGGTGTTCATATTAAGATCCTTCAGTCTGTCCTCATATGCTTTATAATGAAGACCACTAATCATTTTAGTAGCCACCCTCTGCACCAACTCCATCCTGTTCACATCCTTTTGAAGGTGCGGTCTCCAGAATTGCACACTATACTCCAAATGAGGTTGCACCAAAGACTTATACAGAGGCATTATCACCTCCTTTTTTCTGCTAGCCATTCCTCTCCATATGCACCCAAGCATCCTTCTAGCTTTTGCCGTCGCCTTTTCTACCTGTTTAGCTACTTTAAGATCATCAGACACAACCACGCCTAGGTCCCGCTCTTCCTTAGTGGACAAAAGTACTTCACCCCCTATACTATATTGCTCCCTTGGATTGCTGCAGCCCAAATGCATGACCTTACATTTTTTAACATTAAATCCCAGCTGCCAAATTCTAGACCATTCTTCAGGCTTAGCTAGATCCCTCCTCATGTTATCTACCCCTTCCTGGTTGTCTACTCTATTGCAGATTTTGGTATGATCCGCAAAGAGGCAAACCTTACCTGAAAGCCCTTCCGCTATATCACTAACAAAGATGTTAAAAAGAATCAGACCAAGTTCAGATCCCTGGGGCACACCACTGATAACATCCTTCTCCTCAGAGTGAGCTCCATTTACTTGTACTCTTTGTCTTTTGATTCCTAGCATTCTATTTGCTTTCTTGGCTGCCACTGCACACTGGGCAGACGGTTTCAATGTATTATCCACGATGACACCTAAATCTTTTTCTTGGGTGGTGGTTCCTAATATATAACCTTGCATTGTGTAACCGTAGTTTGGGCTCTTCTTCCCTAGGTGCATAACTTTGCACTTGCCCACATTAAATTTCATCTGCCATTTGGACTTTCAGTCTTCCAGTGTATCAAGTTCCTCTTGCAATTTTTCACAATCCTCTTGGGTATTAATAATTTTGAATAATTTTGTGTCATCTGCAGATTTGATCACCTCACTCATTATTCCCATTTCCAGGTTATTATGAATATGTTAAAAAGCAGCGAGCCCAGCATGGATCCCTGGGGTACTCCACTATTTACCTTTCTCCATTAAGAAAAATTGGCCATCTAGTCCTGCTCTCTGCTTTCTATCTTTTAACGAGTTCCTGATCCACAATAGTACACTGCCTCCAATCCCATGACTTTTTAATTTGGCCAAGAGTATCTCATGAGGAACCTTGTCAAAGACTTTCTAAAAATCTAGAAACACTATTTCAACCAGCGATCATCGATGACATGGGCCCACTCCTGGTGAAAAAGGTTAAGCTGCCTGTCCACCAGAAGCAACCCAGAATGGGCCACTATCTCATCATTGAGGAGAATGGGAAGAGGCAATCATTAAAGAGGGAAGAGTCACGGGCTCTGCATGCCCCTTGAAAGAACAGAGACCTGGCCCAAGAGCTTGAATAGGCAGAATATGGCTTCGCTGTGCAATAAGACAGAGATACGAGTATACTAAAGTGTGCTCATAGCTGCATCAGCATTAGTAGCAGTGACTAGACTGTAAGCTCTGACTAGACTTGAAGCTCTTATGAGAAGAGACTGTCTCTTACATGTCTCTGTATAGCACTGCATACACCTTGTAGCACTATCCAAATCATAAGTGGTAGTAACAGTGATGATGTCACTGGACGTTTCTGTTTCTTTCTCTATCTCCGATGTGCTGGTAGGGAAACACAACCCAACTCGTCTGGACTGCTCTAGCTGGACAAACTGGAAGGAAAGCCTCGTCTCACTAATCTCTTATATTTTTTTGAAGATGAGAATAAACAGATAAAGGTGAAGCAGTTGATATAGTGTATCTCGATTTTCAGAAAGCCTTTGACAAGGACCCTCGTGAGAGACTCTTGAGGAAATGAAAGTCATGGATAGGAGCAGTGGCGGGATTCGATCTGAACAGGAACCAGTTTGGACTGATCCCTCCAGTGACAGAACCGAGTGGATGGCAGCATGGCATGCATTTTCATTGCCAGCACCACATGCTCGGGCCGCTGGCGGCCACTGCAGGGCAGCAAATCCCTGGTGGCCCAGCAGCTCGATCCCCCCACCTGCCAGTGGTTTGACGGCATTGGGGGCTTCCCTGATGCTGTCGTCCTCCGATGCCATCAAACCACTGGTGGGTGGGGGGATTTCCATCAGTGCAGCGCCGGCATCGGAATGCCGTTTTCGGGCCGGTTCAGCATACGCAGCCCTTGGTTCATGCGAACTGAGCCAAACTAGCCGAAGCCCACCACTGGTTAGGAGGCAGTGTACTATTGTGGATTACGAACTGCTTATTTATTTAATATATTTTATATACTGCATTTCCTAGGATCAATGCAGTTTATTTATTTTATTTTATTTATTTAAAGCTTTTCTATACCGCACTCTTTAAAATTAGTGCGGTTTACAAGTAACATTCATATGTACAATGCAGCGGTAACCTGCATTGTACTTACATTGGACAGGTATTGTAACTTGGATTTAGAACTGGGGTAACTATATACAAACTGAGCAATGTGTCACTGAACTCTTGTAGTGAGATGACGTGCTCTAATAACTATGTACAGGATTGTCAATTATTTACAGATTAGACAGTTTGGCTGATGAGTGTGGTTGCCTCAACATGTTGGGGGTGTGCTGCTGGTGTTGTCAATGTGGGTGGGGGGGGGGTATGCTGGGTGGTGTTGTATCATTGGTGTGTGAGTAATGTAGAAGGAAAAGATGGTGCTTTAGTGCTTTCCTGAATTGGGTGAGGTCAGTGATCGCTCAGATAGTGGTTGGGAAGTCGTTCCAGCATGTAGGTGCGTAGAACACAAAGGCTCTGTTCTTTGTTGCCTGAGAGCATTTCGTTATTTCGTTAGGGATTACTAGTGTGTTGGTAGCGAAAGTCCTTCTGGATCTGTTTGGAGGAGTGGGGTGGAGAAGGTCAGTGAGGGAGGTGGAGGATCCTTTGTTGATGGCTTTGAAGGTCAGCAGTGCTACTTTGTAGGTGAGCCTGCAGTTGATTGGAAGCCGGTGTAGTTCTTTTAAGATTGGGATTATGTGGTCCCTTCTGGAGGCCCGTGTAGAAAGCGGGCAGCAGCATTCATTGCTAGCTGTAGTGGGTTCAGTGGGTTCTTGGGGAGTCCATGCAGAATATTGTTGGCGTAATCGAAGTGGGGGGTGACAAGTGCTTGAAAAATTGTTCGGAAGTCATCTGGCTACAGCAAGGGTCGGAGATGCCAAATTGTTCATATCATGTGGTAGATTGCCTTGATGGTGTTGCTTATGTGCGCTTTCATGTCGAGGTGCCGGTCTAGCGTGATGCCCAGGTAGCGGATGCTGGGCCTGCTTGGGAGCTCCGCGTCTCTCACCTTTATTAATGCATGAGGGGTAAAGGATTCATTTCTTGTGATGAATAGTACATATGTCTTGTTGAAATTGATTCTGAGACTCTGTGAGTGGAGCCAGTTGGTGACAGCATCAAAGCATCTCTTAAAAGGGTTTTGTGTATATTTTTTTAAAGCAAGGTTAAATTCATTTTTGCTGTTTTAGGGGAATCTGTACTTGAGCACAGTAGTATTGCTGAACTCTGTAACCCCCTCAGGTTCAGGAACTGCTAACACCTAATCAGGGGTTAGTGGGCCTGTTTCCTGAGTGCAATTGAAGCCTGCATAAAAAGGCTGCTTTGCCCTGCCCTTTTGAGGCTTTCTTAACCAGGGCTCCACACATCAAACAGTAAGTAAGGATTTGAGGGTTTCTTTGTTTGGTGTTTTTTGTTACATTGCTAGCTCTCTGACTGGGAGCTCTTAAAAGGGTTTTGTGTATATTTTTTTTAAAGCAAGGTTAAATTCATTTTTGCTGTTTTAGGGGAATCTGTACTTGAGCACAGTAGTATTGCTGAACTCTGTAACCCCCTCAGGTTCAGGAACTGCTAACACCTAATCAGGTGTTAGTTCCCTCCCTACCCACCCCGACTCCCACCCACCCCTAGTGAGCAGTCTTGCTTTATAGGGCACCTCCCCCTTTAACAAATCACAGTTAATTGGACCAGCACATTTTGAATATAATTAAAGAGATTTAACTGCTTTTTCTCTGAAAGGACAGCTGCGAAACCAGCTGGTACTTGGTAGATCTCTCTCTTTTGTTTAACAGATACCTAAGCTCCACAAACAGAACAATGGCTGGGAAAAATCGTATTGCTAAAGCTGTTGCCCCCGTTACAGCTTCTGCCTCGGTCCAGACAGAGGCCCTATTGCCAGTTGAAGAACCGGCTCCATGTGCAGGGTGCCTGCATGCTGAAGCTCTGAGGAAACAAGTGGAGGAACTCAGAGAGGAGGTGGCGAGGCTGAGGAGCATTCAAGACAGTGAGAAGTACATTGATGAGATGCTGCTTGCAGCAACCAGGCTCTCCAGCACAGGAGAAGATGGGTGTCAACAGAATGTCGATGGTTGGACAAAAGTCACCAGAGCCTGCAAAATCACCAATCCAACTTCTCCAGCCCTTGAATTGAAGAACCATTATGCAGCCCTGGAAGTGGAGGAGGTGAAAGCATCCCTGGAAAGGGAAGAACCAGAGTTCAAGTACCCCATAGTTGCAGAATCAGTGACCAGAAGGAAACGAAGGGTAGTGGTGGTTGGAGACTCTCTTCTGAGGGGTACTGAGGCGTCCATCTGCCGACCAGACTTGATGTCCAGAGAGGTATGCTGTCTGCCTGGTGCCAAGATCCAAAATGTTATGGAGACTTTGCCGAGACTCATCAAGCCCACTGACTATTACCCAATGTTGCTAATCCATGTTGGAACAAATGATACTGCCAGGTATACCTCGGAACGTATCAAAAGTGACTTCATGGCTCTGGGACAGAGGGTGAAGCAGGTAGGTGCACAGGTGGTGTTCTCTTCAATCCTCCCTGTTGAGGGTAAAGGCCAAGGCAGAGAGGCTCGCATCCTGGAGATTAATGCATGTCTGCGTGGATGGTGTCTTCGAGAGCGTTTTGGTTTCCTAGACCATGGGATGCTGTTCCAAGGGTTGCAGAGCAGAGATGGCATCCATCTGTCCAAGAAAGGTCAACACATCTTTGGTAGTAGACTGGCTAATCTACTGAAGAGGGCTTTAAACTAGATTCGTTGGGGATGGGTGAAGAAAGCCCCCAGGTAAGTGAAAGCCCCCAGGTAAGTGATACATTAAATACCTTTATGGAAATGGGTAACGTGGGTAACATATGGAAAGCAGTGTGTATTAATGCCCGTAGCATGGGAAATAAGATCTCTGAAGTTGAAGCTTTGGTGGGAGTGGCTGACTTAGATTTAGTGGCAGTTACAGAAACATGGTTCACAGAAAACCATGACTGGGATGTAACTATACCTGGCTATACTTTATTCAGAAAGGACAGGGTAGGAAGAAGGGGAGGAGGAGTAGCACTATATGTAAAAACTACTATTAAAGCTTTGGAATTACAGAGCTTAAAAGGGAGAGAGGAGGCATTGTGGGTTAAACTAGAAAGAGGGAAAGAGAAATCTATTTGCATTGGTGTGATATACAGACCTCCCTCACAAGAGGAAGAGGTGGACAGAGAGTTAATTGAAGACATACGCAGCATTGCTAGGAAAGGGGAAGTGCTACTGCTAGGAGATTTCAATATGCCAGATGTTGATTGGCACATTCCTGCTGCAGTATCATCTAGGAGTAAGGAGATCCTGGATTCTCTACAGGGTGAACTATTCAGGCAATTGGTAACAGACCCCACACGTGAAGGGGCCATACTGGACTTGGTGCTTACCAATGGTGAAAGTGTTTCTGATGTTGTAGTGGGAGATCATTTTGCATCCAGTGATCATCAGATGGTGTGGTTCAGTATTAGGACTAGGGCTGTTAGAATCCATTCCAAGGTGAAGATCTTAGACTTTAGGAAGACTAACTTTGCGAAGATGGGCCAATACCTCAGGGAGTCATTAGTGGGATGGGAACAGCTGGGGGATGTAGAACAACAGTGGGCAAAACTGAAAGGGGGTATTTTAAAGGCAACCAACCTTTTTGTTAAAATGGTAAATAAAGGCAAAAGGAACAGGAGACCGCTATGGTTTTCGAAGGAAGTAGCTGAAAAAGTGAAGAAAAAGAGGGAGGCCTTCATGAAATACAAGAGATCACAGAGAGAGGAAGACAGGCATCTGTATTTGGAAAAACTTAGAGAAGCTAGCAAAGTAGTCAAGAAGGCAAAGATTCAAAAGGAGGAGGAAATAGCCAATGCAATAAAATGGGGAGATAAGACATTTTTCAGATATATTAGTGAGAAGAGGAAGGGCAAAAGTGGTATTGTCAGACTCAAGGGTACAGGGGGGGAATATGTAGAAGCTGATAAGGATAAAGCGGAATTGCTTAACAAATATTTTTGTTCTGTGTTCACAGATGAAGAACCAGGAGCAGGACCTCAGAAAACACCCACAAATAAGAACAGAAGCGAGGGACATCTTGAACAATTTTCAGAAGACTGTGTTCGTGAGAAACTAGCTCAACTTAAAGTAGACAAAGCGATGGGACCGGATGGGATACACCCTAGAATACTGAGGGAACTTGGGGACGTTCTAGCAACTCCACTGACTGACCTTTTCAATGCCTCGTTGGAGTCGGGAGTGGTGCCAAAGGACTGGAGAGAGGCTCATGTGGTGCCTTTACACAAAAGCGGAAGTAAGGATGTGGTTGAAAACTACAGGCCGGTTAGTTTAACTTCAGTGGTGAGTAAATTAATGGAAACGCTGTTGAAAGAGAAAATAGTGAGGTTTCTGGAGTCCAGCGGATTACAGGATCCGAGGCAGCATGGATTCACCAGAGGCAGGTCTTGTCAGACAAATCTGATTGATTTCTTGACTGGGTGACCAGGGAGTTGGACGGAGGGAGAGCTCTAGATGTGGTATATTTAGATTTCAGTAAAGCCTTTGACACTGTTCCTCACAGGCGACTTATAAACAAACTGAGCACCCTAGGGATGGACCCTAAAGTTACTGCTTGGGTTAGAAATTGGTTGGGTGGGAGGCGACAAAGAGTACAAGTAAATGGAGCTCACTCTGAGGAGAAGGATGTTACCAGTGGTGTGCCCCAGGGATCTGTCCTTGGTCCGATTCTTTTTAACATCTTTGTTAGTGATATAGCGGAAGGGCTGTCGAGTAAGGTTTGCCTCTTTGCGGATGATACCAAAATCTGCAATAAAGTAGACACCCAGGAAGGTGTAGATAACATGAGGAGGGATCTAGCTAAGCTTGAAGAATGGTCTAGAATTTGGCAGCTGGGATTTAATGTTAAAAAATGTAAGGTCATGCATTTGGGCTGCAGCAATCCAAGGGAGCAATACAGCATAGGAGGTGAAGTACTTTTGTCCACTAAAGAAGAGCGGGACCTAGGCGTAGTTGTGTCCGATGATCTTAAAGTAGCTAAACAGGTAGAAAAGGCGACAGAAAAAGCTAGAAGGATGCTTGGGTGCATACGGAGAGGAATGGCTAGCAGAAAAAAGGAGGTGATAATGCCTCTGTATAAGTCTTTGGTGCGACCTCATTTGGAGTATGGTGTGCAATTCTGGAGACCGCACCTTCAAAAGGATGTGAACAGGATGGAGTCGGTGCAGAGGGTTGCTACTAAGATGATTAGTAGTCTTCATTATAAAGCATATGAGGACAGACTCAAGGATCTTAATATGTACACCTTAGAGGAAAGGCGGGATAGAGGTGATATGATTGAGATGTTTAAATACCTCCGTGGCATAAATGTTCAGGGAGAGAGCCTCTTTCAATTGAAAGCAAGTACTGCGACGAGGGGACATGGGATGAGGGTGAAGGGAGATAGATTCAGGAGTGATATGCGGAAATATTTCTTTACGGAAAGAGTAGTGGATCCGTGGAATAGTCTCCCAGTGGAGGTGGTAGAGATGAGGACAGCAACTGAATTCAAAAAAGCATGGGACCAACACAGAGGATCTCTAAAGGTAGAAAGTGGACTGTTGTAGTTGTTGTTATGGAAGGACAGACTAGATGGGCCTTGTGGTCTTTTTCTGTCATCATGTTTCTATGTTTCTATGTTTCTATGTTTCTAATGTCTAGAAATCAGGTTGGTCGGTGGAGAATAGAGTGAAGAGCAGTACATCATCAGCATATACCAGGCATGAGATATTAAAGGGGCAGCTGACTGCACAGATGAGTAGCCTAGTTGTTGGGGCAAATAACCTCCAGTTGGAAAGTCAGGGTTTCAAATCCCACTAGAGGACAACAACCTTGGGCTGGGAGGACTGGAGTTTCTAGTCCCACAGGTGCTCCTTGTGGTCTTGGGCAAGCCACTTAACCTTCCATTGCCCATATTCCCTGTAAAATAGTTATCTCCAAGTTATAATGCCCTGTTCAATGTAATTTCAGTTTGTTCAATGTAAACCACCTTGATATCATGAAAGGCAGTATATAATAAATAAATAAAATAAAAATATATATATTGAACAGGAGAGCAGAGAGTGAGGAGCCTTGGGGGACACCTTGTCTTTGTTGAAAAGGCTCAGAGGTCAAGGAGCCCATTCGTACCAGTTGCCATCTGTCTGATAGGTATGATTTGCACCAGCTCCAGGCTGAACCGTGGATTCCCTTTTCATGGAGACATGTCAGGAGCAGCTCATGGTTGACGGAGTCGAACGTGGAGGCAATGTCCATGAAGATAAGAGCACATCCACGTCTGATGTTGTCAATCCCTGCGATTAAGGTACTGAGTAGCATGGTGAGTAGCATCTCGACACCATGAGATTCTCTGAAGCCATGCTGGCATGGGTCGAGAGGGGCAGTGGTCTCGATGTGGTGCTGGATTTGACGTTGGATGACCTTCTCGATTATCTTGGCTAGCAGGGGGATGCTTGAGATTGGTCGATAGGAGTCTGCTTTCTGGGGGTTCAGTTTGTTTTTTTTAGGAGGGGCCTGATGGATGTCTATTTTAGGCTTAGTGGGAAGGCTCAGTGAGAAGGACAGGTCCATGATTTTGGCTAGGATTGGGCTGAGTTCCACACGCAGCGATCTTATCCAGGATGCTGGGCAGGGGTCATTTGGAGCTGTGGTGATGTTGATGGCTGTGATGATGTCCTCGATGCATCTCTCGGATGGTGGTGTGAGTGAGGTGAGCGGCATTCGCAGGTGTGGGTTGTGACCAAGTGTGGGCTTCGTGGCAGCATTGGTATGGCAGGTTTTGGCTTGTAGGTAGTCTGCGAATTCCTGAGGGTGTAGTAGACTTGGTTGGGAGGGCGAGGGTTCTTTCATCAGGGTCTTCACTATGTTGAAGAGGTCCTGAGGTTTGTTTAGAGAGTGTTGCAGGAGTTCAGAGTGGTGTTCTTTCATTCTCACTGAGATTGCTTCTTGGTGTACTTGGGCAGCAATAGAAAAGGGAACATGAATCATAATATCATCAGCATATATGTGGTATAATATGTTGTGATCCTGAACGATGTTGCAGATTTGCTCTATGTATATGTTTATTTATTTATTTATTTATTTATTCAGAAGGATTTAGTATACCGCCTTATCGTTAAATCAAGGCGGTGTGGCACATCAATCAAAATCAATAATAAAGTGTGGTTTGTAGCATGCAGTGTGAGAACTGAGAAGTGTAGTGTGTGGGGCAGTGCGTTAGATTATATCGGTGAACTATTTACATAATGAGCTGTATACATATATACAAAATGGGGCTGTTTGAGAGGCATGCTAGGATTGAGATTCTGTAATGTCTTGGAGGTAGGATCGTGATCCTGTAATGTCCTGAGGTAGAAACTTTATGTGAGGTCCTTGAAATGTACTGTAAATAGATCAGTCTTAAGAAGTTTTCTGAAGTCCTTGAGGTTCTTGGTTGATCTTATGTGGTCTGGGAGAGAGTTCCGTATAGTGGGTGCTGCCAGGGAGAGTTAAATTGTTATGTTAAATTGGAACATTATACAGTATGCAACAACTTTAAAATACAGTGCACAATTGAAGTACAAACTAAATAACAGTCAGGGAGGGTAATACATAATGTTGTACACATTAAAGAATTAATTTATTATACATAATAATTTTGGGAAGAAGTAAAAGGTTGGATAATGTTTATATACAGCAGAATGGTCTACAGTATGTGATAAACTTGGGGTTCTGTTCAGCTCATTGGAAATTGAGCAGAGATATTGTGAAGGGGCATGGGGAGACTAAAAGAGCGTGAGTGTCGAGTTGGGAATAATGGAATACAGGAATATCATTAATGCCATGTCTTTTCATTGAAATGGTCTCTAAAGAGTAGAGTCTCTATATTCTTTCGGAAGTGTGTGAGGTCGTCAATGCTGCTAAGATTTGTAGGAAGGCTGTTCCATAGGCCTGAGGCGTACAGAGAGAAGGCTCGTGAGCAAGTTGCTTGGTTGAATTTTAGCAAATTAAGAGATACGATTAATCTGTTCTGAGCACATGCTGTCCTGATTCTATTTTCTGGCTGCCTCTTAAGGATGGTCTGTAATCAGTGGAGATAGTATGTAAAATTTTGAATATGGTTATGAAAACTTTGTATTTAATGTGGGATTGGAGAGGTAGCCAGTGCAGCTACTTGAAGACAGGGGTAATGTGGTCTGTTCTAGAGGCACCCTTCAGGACTCTCGCTACAGTATGCTGGGCCGTCTGAAGCGGGTATAAGACACTCTGGTAAAATCATTGCCTTGAAAACCATTCGGAAATTATTTGGTTCAGTCAGAGGGTGTAATTGTTGAAGGGTTTTAATCTTCTGGTAAATCATTCTGGTGGTTCTATTGATGTGGGATTAAAGGGTGAACCACTGATTAATTGTTATTCCTAGGTATTGGATCTCATCCTTAACTTTTAGCTCAGCATTATTGACTTTTAAGACTGTGGGAGAGGAGAAATCTTGGTTCCTAGTTATAAAAAGCACTTCTGTTTTTTGACATTTATTCTAAGCTGGTGCTGTAGTAACCAGTTGAAGATTTCATTAAAGAATTCTAATATATGAGTGTAACATACTGCTGCAATGGAAAAGGGAGTGTAAATCATAATATCATCAGCATATATGTGGTATAATATGTTGTGATCCTGAATGATGTCGCAGATTGGCTGAAAGTATATGTTAAATCAGAGTGGGGAGAGTGCACAACCTTGTCGAACTCCATGAGTGAGCTTGTAGGGAGATAACTTGGTGGGTGCTATTTTAACCTGCTGATGATGTCCCGTTAGGTATGAACGGAACCATTCAAGGGCAGAATTCTGCACACTTATGGCTTGTAACCGTGCAAGCAATAATTTGTGAAATACTGAATCAAATGCTGCCTTTATATTGAGGAAGATTTAAATGAAGCCTTGATCAGGATTTTGTATTCCTTTTATAACCTTATCAAAGCGAGAGGTAATTAGTGTTTCCACATTGTGATGTTGCTGTGTATCTAGAGGAGAGTTAGTGCTGATGAAATCCTGCAGCTGTATCTGTATACCTTTTCAATTATTTTTGTCACTTATTTCTAATTTGTGATTAGACTAGGACAGATAGATCCGTTGTTCAGCTCAGAGAGAATGTAACCTTGTATGAAGGAACATTTTATTATCCATTTAATGAAAGGGGCTAGGTCAGAGCAAGCAAGTTTGATCCAGCTTACTGGACAGGGATCGAGAGGAGATGTTGTGGTGTTGAAGTCCCGAATGATGGTTTCTAGATTTTCAAGTGAAGGTGGAGCAAGCTTAAGCAGTGAAGTATTGGTGGTTCAATCATATTGTGGTACAGTGAGGTTCAAATGTTCTCTCTCAACCTTCGCTTGGAAAAAATTTACTAACTCTTGTGGTGTTGGCATGTTATGAATTCTATTACTGTCATTGCACTTTAGTAGAGATTTGACAATGTCAAAGAGTTCACGAGGCTATTTATGGAGGACATGATTAGCTTTATATGATATTCCTTCTTATTCTTGTTGACTGTCTGTCGATTGACGTTCGAGTTGTGTAAATAGCTGTTTTTATCTTGTTGGTTTTGTGAGTGGCACCATCTGCGTTCCATTCTTCTGAGATCCTTCTTCAACTGTCTTAATTCTGGACTATACCAAGTGCAGTTATCAGTAAGCTTGTTATGTCTAACTTGTGGTGCTGTAGCAAAATCACCTATGATCTTATTCCGGTTAGAGATGAGATCATCAAGATTGCTTGATTCGCTGGCTAGTATAGGAGAAATTTCATCTAGGAATGGTTGTTTATTTATTAAAGTGTATGAAGCAGCATCCCATGTTTGTACTGGAGTTTTTATGGTAAACTGGGAAATTGTATGGAAGCTGGAATGATATTATATATGTATTTGTTTATTTTATTTGGCTAGATTTATACAGTGCTTTTCTCCAGGTCAAAGCAGAGGTGGTGGTTGGGCCATGGTACCTGTATGATTTGTATTATGGGATTTATCTGAGGATCTAGTAATTGTGTTGGGGTGAAGATTAGGTCTTAGGTCTACTATGTTTCCTCCCTTCTGGGTAGAACTATTTATGATCTGCTGGTAGTATAAAGATTCGATTGCTTCTAAGAATGCATTTGCTTGTCCTAGGGGTAGGGTCAAACAATTGAAGTCACCTAAAAGAACGAGCTGCTGGCTTTTAGCAGCATTTGAGCATGCTGTTTCCAGAATGTTAGACAGTAGTGCGTCATCCAATCTGGGTGATCTGCAGGCAAGGCAGAATGATATATGTTTGTTTTCAATGAGAATCATATCAAGGCCATCTGTACTAAATACTGACGAGGTAGAGAAACTGAATTTGCTTTTCATGATGATGAGCACACCTCCTCCTCTGTAGCTGTTTCTGGTAATATTGTATAACTTATATCCCGGTACTTTAAGAAGATTTAAGAGAACATTATCTTCTTCTGTGAGACAAGTCTTGGTTAAGCATATGTAGGCCAATTCTGTACTGGGCATTCCATGCCTGTCCAGGCGGTCAGAATCGGGACGTGCCCCGGTTGCACCCGATTCTGATCCTGTGGGGGCTAGATGTGCCTGTGGGATCAGAATCAGATCCACTGGCCTGGACATGCAGGCTGTGCCCTGATTCTGACCACCTGGATGTCCAGCCACATCCCTGGCTAGCTCATCCAGGCTCCTGCATGGAGCCGCAGTGCCATGGCATCATGTTGCCATGGCTTTATGGCTCCATGCAGGAGCCGTGATCCCTGACAGTTCTTTAAAACATGCTTTCCCTGCAGCTCAACCCCTGATCGGGCCTGCCATGGCCAGGGTCAGGCTTTGGGAAATCCCCTGCACCCCTTCACCTGTTTTGTGGGCCCAGGTTCTAGCATCCCCCGACGTCCAGGGAGACTTATTCCACCTCCCATTTAAATGGCTGACCCTGAATGTACAGTGCTGACCTAGGAATTGGCCCTGTATGTCCGGGGTCAGATAGCTGCCCATTCCATGCCCTCGTCTTTCCTGGGAACACACCCTCCCACCTGCAAACAGAGCTCCCCGCACAAATGGCCTAGACGTGTGGGAGGCTCTTTCAGTGGGATAGCCATCCTGGTGTTTAGCGGGTCTGGACATACAGATCTGAAATCCAGAACCATTAAACGCGGTTCAGAATGACCCCCATGAAGTCTAGATCATATTCTATGATGTACGAGGTGCGATCAAAAAGTATTGAGACTTGTATACAAGAAGTATAACACTGGCAGTTATTGCACTCAGTCTCCTTCAAAGTAGTCCCCTTCCGATAAAACACACTTCCTCCAGCATTGCTGTTATTGCTGGAAACAATTTTGAAATGCCTCTTTCATTACACTGTGAAGCTGCTGTGTCAAATTTTGTTAATGGTCTCCAAGTCAACGAATCTCCTTCCTTTCCGTGGTAATTTCAGTTTTGGAAACAAGAAAAAGTCATAGGGTGTAAGATTAGGTGAGTATGGAGGTTGACGGACTTGCTCGATTTGGTGTTTGGCCAAGAACTGCTGGACAAGATGTGATCCATGAGCTGGGGCATTATCTTGATGAAGCAACCATTCACCATTCCTGTGTAATTCTGGCCTCTTACGATGAACTGCATCTTTCAAATGAGTCAGAACTTGGATGTAGTACTCCTTATTGATGGTTTGGCCTTTTGGAGCATATTCATGATGAACAATACCCATAAGAACCTAAGATATGTCATACTGGGTCAGACCAAGGTCCATCAAGCCCAATATCCTGTTTCCAACAGTGGTACCCTGGTAATCAAAGAAAACTGTGAGCATACCTTGACATTGCTCCTCACCTGATGGGCTTTCTTGGGTCTGGGAGAGTCTGGAGTCTTCCATTGTGAGGAATGAGCCTTAGTTTCCAGGTCATAACCATAGACCCATGATTTATCACCAGTAATAATCTTTTTGATGAAATCTGAGTCATTTTCAATGCATTCCAACAACTCCTTGGCTGCAGAGAGTCAATCATCTTTTTGGTTAAGGGTCAGGAGTTTCAGCACAAATTTTGAAGACACATGTCTCATCCCCAAATCGACAGTGAATGGACTGTAAGCGACCCGAATCTGATGTCCATGTCCTCAGCAAGTTCCCTGATAGTCAATCAATGATTTGAGTGTATTGTGGCACACACTGCTTCAACTTTGTCTTCATTTTTGCTCATAGATGGCTTTCCAGAATGTTTGCACTGTTAAAGCTTTGGCGGCCTGCTTGGAAACATTTGTACCAGTCATAAACTTGGGCACGATGCATGCATTCATCGCCATACACTTGCTGTAACTTGTCATAAGTCTTTTTGCACGAATCTCCAAGTTTCTGACAGAATTTAATGCAAATTCACTGTTCAATTTTTTCACTCATCGTAAATCTGACAAACTGCTTTTACACTATACCAAACATCACGTGATTAAAAAAAGTATAGGTGTGCTGCAGCCACGCTACACTCTGCACATGCAGAGTACATATCTAGGTCACTGGATGCTTAATAGCATTGTGGTGCAACATATTGCTATATTGCTACACAACAAGTCTCGATACTTTTTGATCACACCTCACAATCTGTTATGAGTGGGAGTTTATTCCTAACTGAGCAAATATTAAATAGCATGCATTTTAAATTTTGAGAACTGAGTGCTGTATGACCCTGGTATCCTAGTGAGGCTCACTTATTTCATAGTTCCTAAAATTATGTATGATCAGTATCTACTTTGAGCTCAGCATTAAGGATTCTGATGGTATAATTGTCAGTATCAAGGAGACTATGGTAATCAGGATGAACATGTTGCTTTGCATGGTGTAAGCCTTGTGAAGTTGCTCGAACTGAAAGCTATTAAGCTAAGTTGTGAGCTGCACCCAGGGCTGAGGCTAGTACGCTGCTAGGCTATATCTTACTTTACGTAAGATATCATGAGAAGGTGGTTAGAAAGTAATAGGTAATAGTGTGGGACTACGCCCAAGGTCCATACCAAAGAGTGCTTTGGCTCGACCCTTTGGCAAATGAGCACCTGGCAAAGGACTGCTGAGAGAGCGTGTGTGCTTAAGTAGAGGATGTTGGCGAGTAAGGCTCCTTCAGAGAAGGAGCTTACTGGCATTGGGGTGTGCTTTCTGGCTGAACTTGAACGAATCAGATGTCTGTGCAGCCAATTTTGAATTTGTTTGTGAATGCAGGCAGTGTGCTACCCAATCCGTTGTTATCAATCAGTGAAGTGCCCAACACTTACTTAGCTTTAGAAGTACTCTGAAGGCTGCGGGGCAGAGTTCAGTGACTGTGGGACGGCTTCTTCAATACAGACACTCACACACGCATGGTTTCTGGAGCCGGTTAAAAGATAGAAAACAGAGAGTAGGGCTAAATGGCTATTTTTCTCAATGGAGAAAGGTAAATAGTGGAGTACCCCAGTAATCTGTGCTGGGCCTCCTGTTTTTTTTTTTACATTTTTATAAATGACCTGGAAATGGGAATAATGAATGAGGTGATCAAATATGCAGATGACACAAAATTATTCAAAGTTGTTAAAACACAACAGGATTGTAAAAAAATACAAGAGGACCTTGAAAAATTGGGAGACTGGGCATCCAAATGGCAAATGAAATTTAATGTGGACAAGTTATTCACTTCTGTAACCACAGTTTGGGTTCTTCTTCCCTGATGCAAGGTTCCACATTAGAAATCAGCACCCAGGAAAAAGATCATTATAAATAATACATTGAAACTCTCTGTCCAGTGTGCCAAGAAAGCAAATAGAATGCTGGGAATGATAAGGAAAGGAATGGAGAATAACATCAAAGATATAATGTCTCTGTATCGCTCCATGGTGCAACCTCATCTTGAATACAATGTGTGCAATTCTGGCTGCTGTATCTTACAAAGGATATAGCAGAATTGGAAAAGGTACAGAGAAGAGCAACCAAAATGGTAAAGGGGATGGAAGGATATCTCTATGAAGAAAGGCTTAAAAGGTTAGGCCTCTTCAATTTGGAAAAGAGAGGGATGAGGGGAGATAGGATAGAGATCTATAAATTGAGTGGAATGGAACAGGTAAATGTAGATCAGTTGTTTACTCTTTCAAAAAGTAGAATGACAGTGAAGCTACAATATAACCCATTTAAGACTAATTGGAGGAAAACGTTTTTCACTCAAAGTATAATGAAACTCTGGAATTATTTGCCAGAAGATGTAGTAAAAGCTGTTAGTGTAGCTGTGTTTAAAAGAGGTTTAGATGAATTCCTGGAGGAAAAGTCCATAAACCATTATTAAAGTGGACTGGGGAAATCCCCTGGGATAAGCAGCATAGAATCAGTGTATCTTTGGGAACCTGACAGGTACTTATGACCTGGGATGGCCACTATTGGGAACAGGAAACTGGGCTTCTGACCCAGTATGGCATATCTTATGTTCTAAACGGATAACCAAAAAAGAAAGAAATCATATATAAAGCAGGTATGGTCCAAGAATCAAAGACACTAAGGAGGTAAGTTTATAAAGTCATTCAGCACTTACATGGCACTATATAGATGTAAAATGGCTCTTATAAGATTGCGCCAGGTGTGAAAGTACGCAAACTGGCATGGATGCATGTGCTTTCATTGTAGTTAGGGGTACAGTCGGGGTATAGCATGAGCAAAGTCACAAAATACGTGCATAGATTACAGAATTCCTTAATTTTATCACGTACGTCCATAATGTAGGCATGGGCATGTAGATCTGCTCCTGAGGAGGCATCATGTCTGTGCCTGGAATATACCGTATCCGCAAAAAGTGCAGAATTTACATGAGTATTTTATAAAAGCAAGTAGATGCCTGTGTGTTTTTTTTTTAAAATAGACTTAAAATAGTCACCTGCCAACCCACTTAACCTAGGCACCCTGTCCTACAATTACCCTCTAAGAGGATAATTTTATAAAGCATTTTCACCTACAAAGCAGTGTTTTGTGTGTGTAAAGTCAGTGTTTACCTCACTTTGGATGGAATATGGGTGAAGGCATCATTTATATGCATATTTTATAAAATACATGCTTATTGCTATTCTCAAACAAACATACTTCACTCACCTTGAATGTAGCCACTACTGCTGCTGGATTTGTGCTAGTATTTTATAGAAACAAAGGTGCCAATGAATCTTTACATATATTTTTTTTTTAAGTGCCATCAAGTCAATATTGACCCCTGGCAACCCAGCTGTCCCTGGGTTTTCTTGGCAAGGTTTGACTGGAAGTAGATTACCAGGCCTTTTCTTCCAAAGCAATGGAGGGTAAAGTGACTTGCCCAAAGTCACAAGGACTGCCAGTGGGAATCAAACCCTGATCTCTTGGTACTAAGCTGTTGCTCTAACCACTAGGCTACTTCTCTACTCCAGTTGTTATATAATGGACCTAAAATAGGCACCTTCCTGCCCACTTAACCTAGGCACCCTGTAATGAAATTACCCCCCACCCCACAGGGTAATTTTGTAATAGGCCACCTAGGTTAAGAGGGTAAGAAGGCACCTATTTGGGAAGAGGTACTAATGCCACTGTATAAGTCACTGGTGAGGCCTCACTTGCAATACTTATATCTTGCAAAGGATGTAAAAAGACTGGAAACTGTTCAGAGGAAGGCGACCAAAATTATTTGAAGCCTGCGTCAGAAGCCTTATGAGAAGAGACTTGAAGACCTAAATATGTACACTCTGGAGGAGAGGAGGGACAGGGGAGATATGATTCAGACCTTTAAATATTTAAAGAGAAATAATGAACTAACAAACCTCTTCCGAAGACAGGGTCGCTGTAAAACTAGAGGGCATAACATGAAGCTGCAAGGGGGTAAATTGAAAGGCAATGTCAGGAAATACTTTTTCACTGAAAGGGTGGTGGATGCTTGGAATGCCCTCCCGATGGAAGCGGTGGGGGCAAATACAGTGACAGAATTCAAAATGGCATGGGACAGACACAGTGGATCCCTTTACAGCAACAGGATAAAATCAAAATAAACTTAACTATCTAATTTCTCAACAAATAGGGGTGACCTACACGGAGCGATGGGTTCACTCCTAAACAAAGACATGGGGAGGGGTGGCCTGCACGGAGCGGCAGGTGCACCTACACTTGCCATTTTACTAGGCAGACTAGATGGACTGTGCGACTTTAAAAACTACAGGAGTAAAGTGACAGAAATCATACTTAGATTGAAGCTGTGGACATTTTCATTAGCTGGGGAGCTAGTGAACATGTGTACAATGTGTAGTGTACAATCTGTGCGAACATCTGTATTTTACATAGAATGCACATACTTTGTGATTCTACCTGTGCTCTGCGCAAATTCGATACAGGAACATGCTTACACGCGCGTCACATAAAAGTACCTGCTTGTTTTTTGTCACTGCACGTACATCTGTACTATGTGGGGATAATCTTATGCATGAAAAAGTTTATAAAATTATCCTCTAAAAGGCCCGGCATGATCAAACTGCTTTTTCAAACATGATCTTTGCTAATGTGTGTTCTGTGTGGGCGCGCCCTCTTAAACATTTCATGTCAGACGCAGGGTAGATTAAGACTTTTAAAATGACTGTGTGCTATAGTGCACGCAGAAGCCTTATTTTTATGCTTTCAAGAGGTTAAAATAAGTAATATAGGTTTCATTTTCACAAAGTGATATTTATCACCAGAGGCTGACTTAGAGTGTTTTTAATCTGAAACAAATATGACAATATTAGAAGCAGGCTTATTGAGAAAAAATGCATTACGAAAAAGAGCAACATTTTTATATCAACATTGTAATCTATAATTTGATCCTTTCTAAGAAAAACTGTTACACTGTGTTCAGGAGTGAACAACTATGGTAACAGTGATCAATTTGCTCTGGAGCTCAGTTCAGTTAGCGTTAATGCAGGCATGCATCAAGGCATTGAATATATCTAATTACGTAAAGCATCTCATAAAATAGATGTGTATAGGGAAGGGGGTGGTCCTGAGAGGCTGAAATGTGGAGGACAGAAATTGAGTGCAAATTAATTACTGTTCAAGACAGGGCTATACTGAACAGGTGGAAAGAAACTTAGTCAGGCATAGATGACAACATGAGCAACAACTTGAATAGTGTATAGAAAAGCAGAGCATGATGGCAAATAAGGATCTATAGAGTGAGGGATCTATAGAACGTTGCTCGTCCCTCTCCAGAGGGATTATCAACAGGCCCCTTTAAGAGAGCCTGCAGCCCAGAGTTCAGGCTGGGAGGGCATGGCTCACAGGAAGCGATTAAAAGCCCAGCAGGCTGCAGAAAGGAGAGAGAGGCCCATGGACCTAGGAGTTCTTTCAAGGCAAGCTGTATAAAGTTGCCAACTGGCTCCAGATGCTCCTGACAGGTTTGATCCAGTCCTCGGTTTAACCCATTGCATGCAGCGACATGTAGTCTTGCTTTTCTTATGGGGTACAGTGGAAAAATTAGAACTACATGACCCTGACTGCAGTGGAGTAAACCTAGAACTGGATCAAGATTTGGAGCCAGTTGGCAACCCTAAAACTGTACAAAGGTAAACATACAATTTCTTCGCCCCCAACCTGACTGATCCGGACTGACCCATATAGACATAGAAACATAGAAATATGATGACAGAAAAAGACCACATGGCCTATCTAGTCTGTCCTTCTATATCAATAACTACAACAGTCCCCTTTTTTCCTTTAGAGGTCCTCTGTGTTTTTACCATGCTTTGAATTCAGATACTGTCCTCATCTCTACCACCTCCACTGGGAGACTATTCCACGGATCCACCAGTCTTTCCATAAAGAAATATTTCCGCATATCACTCCTAAATCTATCCCCCTTCACCCTCATCCCATGTCCCCTCGTAGCAGAGCTTGCTTTCAATCAAAAGAGCCTCTCCTCCTGTGCATTATTGACACGGAGGTATTTAAACGTCTCAATCATATCACCTCTATCCCGCCTTTCCTCTAAGGTGTACATATTAAGATCCTTACGTCTGTCCTCATATGCTTTATAATGAAGACCACTAACCATTTTAGTAGCCACCCTCTGTACTGACTCCATCCTGTTTCTATCCTTTTGAAGGTGCGGTCTCCAGAATTGCACACTATACTCCAAATGAGGTCGCACCAAAGAGTTATACAAAGGCACTATTTCCTCCTTTTTTCTGCTAGCCATTCCTCTTCGTATGCACCCAAGCATCCTTCTAGTTTTTGCCGTCGCATTTTCTACCTGTTTAGCTACTTTAAGATCATCAGACACAACCACGCCTAGGTCCCGCTCTTCCTTAGTGGACAAAAGTACTTCACCTCCTATACTATATTGCTCCCTTGGATTGCTGCAGCCCAAATGCATGACCTTAGATTTTTTAACATTAAATCCCAGCTGCCAAATTATAGAACATTCTTCAAGCTTAGCTAGATCCCTCCTCATGTTATCTACACCTTCCAGGGTGTCTACTCTATTGCAGATTTTGGTATCATCCGCAAAGAGGCAAACATTACCCGACAGCCCTTCTGCTATATCAGTAACAAAGATGTTAAAAAGAATCGGACCAAGGACAGATCCCTGGGGCACACCACTGGTAACATCCTTCTCCTCAGAGTGAGCTCCATTTACCTGTACTCTTTGTCGCCTCCCACCCAACCAATTTCTAACCCAAGCAGTAACTTTAGGGTCCATCCCTAGGGTGCTCAGTTTGTTTATAAGTCTCCTGTGAGGAACAGTGTCAAAGGCTTTACTGAAATCTAAATACACCACATCTAGGGCTCTCCCTCGGTCCAACTCCCTGGTCACCCAGTCAAAGAAATCAATCAGATTTGTCTGACAATACCTGCGTCTGGTGAATACATGCTGCCTCTGATCCTGTAATCCACTGGACTCCAGAATCCTCACTATTTTCTCTTTCAGCAGCGTTTCCAATAATTTACTCACCACCGAAGTTAAACTAACCGGCCTGTAGTTTTCAACCACATCCTTACTTCCACTTTTGTGTAAAGGCACCATATGAGCCTCTCTCAAGTCCTTTGACCCCACTTCTGACTCCAACAAGGCATTGAAAAGGTCAGTCAGTGGAGCTGCTAGAACGTCCCCAGGTTCCCTCAGTATTCTAGGGTGTATCCCCTCCGGTCCCATCACTTTGTCTACTTTAGGTTGAGCTAGTTTCTCACAAACAGTCTTCTGAAAATTGTTCAAGATGTCCCTCGCTTCTGTTCCTGTTTGTGGGTGTTTTCTGAGGTCCTGCTCCTGGTTCTTCATCTGCGAACACAGAACAGAAAGATTTGTTAAGCAATTCTGCTTTAACCTCATCAGCTTCTACATATTCCTCCCCTTCACCCTTGAGTCTGACAATACCACTTTTGTCCTTCCTCTTTTCACTAACATATCTGAAAAATGTCTTCTCCCCCCCCCCCCCCCATTTTATTGCATTGGCTATTTTCTCCTCTTTTTGAATCTTTGCTTTCCTGACTACTTTGCTAGCTTCTCTAAGTTTTTCCAAATATAGACGCCTGTCTTCCTCTCTCAGTGATCTCTTGTATTTCATGAAGGCCTCCCTCTTTTTCTTCACCTTTTCAGCTACTTCTTTCGAAAGCCATAGCGGTCTCCTTTTCCTTTTATTTACCATTTTAACAAAAAGGTTGGTTGCCCTTAAAATATTTCCTTTCAGTTTTGCCCACTGTTTTTTTACATCCCCCAGCTGTTCCCATCCCGCTAATGACTCCCTGAGGTATTGGCCCATCTTGGCAAAGTTAGTCTTCCTAAAGTCTAAGACCCTCACCTGTGAATGGATTCTAACAGCCCTCGTCCTATTACCAAAACCACGCCATCTGGTGATCACTGGATGCAAAATGATCTCCCACTATAACATCAGAAACACTTTCACCATTGGTAAGCACCAAGTCTAGTATGGCCCCTTCACATGTGGGGTCTGTTACCAATTACCTGAATAGTTCTCCCTGTAGAGAACCCAGGATCTCTTTATTTCTAGATGATACCGCTGCAGGAATGTGCCAGTCAACATCTGGCATATTGAAATCCCCTATCAGTAGCACTTCCCCTTTCCTAGCAATGCTGCGTATGTCTTCAATTAACTCTATGTCCACCTCTTCCTCTTGTGAGGGAGGTCTGTATATCACGCCAATGCAAATAGATTTCTCTTTCCCTCTTTCTAGTTTAACCCACAATGCCTCCTCTCTCCCTTTTAAGCTCTGTAATTCCAAAGCTTTAATAGTAGTTTTTACATATAGTGCCACTCCTCCACCCCTTCTTCCTACCCTGTCCTTTCTGAATAAAGTATAGCCTGGTATAGTTACATCCCAGTCATGGTTTTCTGTGAACCATGTTTCTGTAACTGCCACTAAATCCAAGTCGGTCACTCCCACCAAAGCTTCAACATCAGGGATCTTATTTCCCATGGTAAGGGCATTTATACACACTGCTTTCCATATGTTACCCCTGTTACCCATTTCCATAAAGGTATTTAATGTATCACTTACCTGGGGCTTTCTTCACCCATCCCCCAACGAATCTAGTTTAAAGCCCTCTTCAGTAGATTAGCCAGTCTACAACTGAAGATGTGTCGACTTTTCTTGGACAGATGGATGCCATCTCTGCTCTGCAACCCTTGGAACATCATCCCATGGTCTAGGAAACCAAAACACTTTCGATGACACCATCCACGCAGCCATGCATTCATCTCCAGGATGCGAGCCTCTCAGCCTTGGCCTTTACCCTCAATAGGGAGGATTGAAGAGAACACCACCTGTGCACCTAACTGCTTCACCCTCTGTCCCAAAGCCATGAAGATAATTTTGATACGCTCAGAGAGATACCTGGCAGTATCATTTGTTCCGACATGGATTAGCAACATTGGGTAATAGTCAGTGGGCTTGATGAGTCTCGGAAAACTCTCCATAACATCTTGGATTTTTTCACCAGGCAGACAGCATACCTCTCTGGACATCAAGTCTGGTCGGCAGATAGATGCCTCAGTACCCCTCAGAAGAGAGTCACCAAATACCACTACCCTTCACTTCCTTGTGGTCACTGATTCGGCAACTTTGGGGTACTTGAGCTCTGGTTCTTCCCTTTCCAGGGTTGCTTTCACCTCCTCCACTTCCAGGGCTGTAGAAGTTGGATTGGTGATTCTGCAGGTCCTGGTGACTTATGTCCAACCTTTGTCATTCTTTCAGCACCCATCTTCTCCTCTGCTGGAGAGCTTGGTTGCTGCAAGAAGCATCTCATCAGTGTACTTCTCACTGTCTTGATATAAATGATTAAAGAATGATGGACCAATCCGTATGGACACAAATACATAACACAGGTACACTACCAAAAAACTGTCTCCAGTTTTGCAACTGATTCCTATAGACTTTGGGGTGCTGAATCCAGGAAAAATAGCCAAAATGTTCCATCACATCATGTTTTCTTGCAAAATTAGATTTCTTACCCATATAAGGAATGTTCACATAATTTCTTTTTAGCCGACTGCAGTTTATTTTCTTTACCCAAAATAGAGGTTGTAATGGTTAACTAACTAGAAACACTCCCTCATGATATTTTAGAGTGTTTTGTATTCATTTTATACATTAACAGGACAATTGGGAGGCGGGGGGCTAAATCCAGTACTCGCGCTGGCGCATGTTCTTTCCTGTTCGCCTCGCCTCGTTCGCTCGCTCAAACACGGTGGTTGCGACATGAACATTCCTGTCAAATTTCAGTTTCTTGCAAGTTCATTATTACCTTTTGTTTGCTCAGTCGTAATCCAGCTTTATTCCGAAGTGGTTCACTACAGTTGTAGTTTGCAGTGCTGTGTATTTGTGATGGCTCACAGAGCCAGAGGTTGCGTCAACTCTCCGGACAGTTTTTGTTTTATTTGTGGGGAATATACCGTGAAAAAGCGGCAGAGGAACATTTCTGCATTTATTAAAAAAGTATATTTTGCCTATTTCGGTTTGAAGTTAGGCGATCAAGACAAACCGTGGGCTCCTCACAAAGTGTGCAAGACATGTGAGGAAGATCTACGCTTATGGATGAAAGGTAAAAAACAAGCATTTCGTTTCGGAATACCTATGATGTGGCGTGAACAAAGAGACCACAGCAGTGACTGCTATTTTTGCTCTTGCATTTTGAAGGGATACAACTTAAAAAATAAGAACGTAATAAGTTACCCCAACCTTCCCTCAGCAATTAGGCCTATGCCTCATAGCAACGAAGTACCTGTGCCTGAACCACCAAAATCTTTGGATCATATTTGTGTGGACGGTTCTGATCATGATGAGACTCATCAGATGGCTTTTCCCGATGAGTCCAGTACTTCCGAGTTTGAAACTGAACCAGATCCGAAACCTGAACTTTTCTCTCAAGCTGAATTGAATGATTTAGTCCGGGATTTAGGACTCCCAAAAGATGGTTCTCGGCTTAAACAGAAAAATCTATTGTCACCAGGAACAACTTTTTATTGGTACCGCAACCGCGAGACACAATTTTTGAAGTATTTCAGCAAAGAGGAAGATTTGGTATTTTGCAACGATATATACGGAGTGATGGAAAAGTTTAAACTCAAGTATGATCCTGCTGAATGGCGGCTGTTCATTGATTCGTCAAAAGACAGCATAAAAGGTGTTCTTCTTCATAATGGCAACACATTTGCTTCAGTTCCTATTGCTCACTCTGTTATTCTCCAAAAAAAATACGAGAATTTGGCCCTGATTCTTCAGAAGATTCGTTATGATGAGCATAAGTGGATGATTTGTGGAGACTTTAAAATTCTATCCATGCTATTAGGGCAGCAATCCGGTTTCACCAAATATCCCTGCTTCCTTTGCTTGTGGGATAGCCGGGCCCGCGACCTACACTGGGGGAAAAAAGACTGGCCAATTCGGGAGTATTTGAGACCCGGTGAGAAAAATGTTCTTCATGAGAGCTTGGTACCTCGTGATAAAATTCTATTACCACCTCTCCACGTTAAGTTGGGTCTCATTAAGCAATTCATCAAGTCCCTTTCAAAAGATGGTGAGTGCTTTCGGTACCTTTGCTCAAAGTTCCCCCGACTTTCTGAAGCAAAGCTAAAGGAAGGAGTGTTTGTTGGCCCTGATATAAGGAAACTCATTTCAGATGGAGCATTCGCTGAAACGATGTCTGAGAAGGAAAAAGAAGCCTGGGATTCCTTCAAGGATGTTGTTCTCAAATTCTTGGGGAACAGGCGGGATGAGAACTATAAGGATATTGTTGCCAGGTTGCTCAATGCCTTCAAAGAACAAGGCTGTAACATGAGCCTGAAAGTCCATTTCTTGCACTCCCATGTGAACTACTTTCCCGAAAACTTGGGGGCGTACAGTGAAGAACAAGGTGAAAGGTTTCACCAGGACATCAAGGACGCAGAGAGAAGGTACCAAGGAAGATGGAACACCACTATGATGGCTGATTTCTGCTGGTTGCTGCTGCGGGAAACCCCAGATGAAAAATACGCCAAGCAGCGCACCTAGAGAAGCATTCGGGGGAAGAAGAAACGGGCCCACCAGGAGATTGATTGACCCAAGAATGACTTTAAAATCTAAACTGTGTTGACAAATATCATGTTTTTACTAAACTTTGAAATAAAAATTTGCTAGTTATTACCACAGTGTCGGATCTCATTTATTAGAATTTTATTTTCACACCATCGGGTGTTTGTCTTCATGTATTGCAATGGTGCGGTTTGCGTTTTCTATTCTTACATACATACCTGTACAACATTTTTTGCACATTTCTTTGCTTTGCTTTGTGTCTAACCTCGCTCTTATATGCTCAATGTTTGTGCACATGTATGTGGCTGTTTTAAGTGCAGACAATTTTGCTACCATCACAGTGTGTTTTGTTGACATTACTCTATTCTTATGTGCTGCCTTGTTACAATTTTCTTTATTCTTATTTGAATAACTACTAAACAATTAGTATAAAGAATTCATCCAAGAAACTTTTATCTCGATCGCACTCAATCTGAAACGTTCACCTCAAACTGCTAACCCAATGTAGCAAAAAATCTGTACGTGATGGAGCAAATTGGTTACCAGATTTGGATTCAGCGCACCAAAAAACGTAAAAATCAATCGAAACATTAGAGGCAGTTTAAAAAAAAATTTTTTAGTGTACCTGTGTAATCTTTTCCAAACAAGCACAACCACGTGTTATTGTGTAAATATGTTGATTGATTAAGTTGTAAATAGTTTCTCCCCCTGTTTACCTCAATTTTAATTATATTGTATCCAGTTCATGTTCTGAGTTTAATGTAAACCGCTCTGATTGAAGGATAAGGCGGTATAAAAAAACAGGTTAAATAAATAAAAATAAAAAACATTATCTGGGCAAGGAAGGAACTTTAACTGGGTTGGAGGAAGGGTGGGAGACCAGCTTTGTGAAGGTTTAACAAACTGGGTGTGAATTAAAAACAAGCTTTGTTTTCTCTGAACTGATGTCTATTTGATGTTTTAACAGAAAGCGCCTTTCCACCGCATGCCACACTACCACATATGGTGGCATGCATGGGGATTTTCTCCATCATGTGACTGAGAGCAAATCCACGTTCCTTTAGGGCTGGGCCTCTACAGCAGTTCAGTGTTTTTTTGTTTGTTTGCGTGGGATAAGAGAATTAGCCTCACCCTAGTTAGGTTTAGTTAGTGCCAGACAGGCTTTTTTTGGCCACTATAAGCCACTAGAAATTTGTTGGTGCGGGAACACTGCAGGGTCAATTCATTTGTAGAAGAGGAAGCTGTGGTGGTGTTGCAAGAGAGAGTGGCCAACCAGGATGGAGCGGCTCCTCCAGATTCGGGCAGAAGGTCAGCAGTCCTAGCCCCCCCCCCCCCCAATCAGCTCATTTCCAGTCCAAGCTCCCCCATCAACTCATTTCCAGTCCAACCCTCCCCCCTCCACATTCAGCCCATTTCCAGTCTTAGCCCCCCCAGCCCATTTCAAGCCCTAGCCTCCCCCCTCCCTGAAGAGCCCCGCGGCTGGCTTTAGAGGTCCCAGCTCACCTCCCTACATCTGCTGAAGTGAAAAGCATTGTTTTTCTTCACTTTGGCAGCTGTGCTGTAATGTAGATCGCTGGCATGTAAGAGGCCAAAGGACATTTCCTGTGTCCCGGCACTCAGTGCGCCAGATATCTACATTACAACACAGCTGCCGAAGTGAAGAAAAACAACACGCCACTCTGATGGCTGTAGGGAGGTTTTTCTGAGCCTGCCGGGAGCCGCTAAAGAGAGATGAGCTGGGAGCCGCTGTAGAGAGGTGAGCCGGGAGCCGAACATAGCATTATGTTGTTGGCGAGGGGACCCCTGAAGTTGGGGCCCTGTGCGAACAACATTCTTTCACAATGGATGGGCCGGTCCTGCCTGGAGGATTTACAATCTATGTTTGTACTGGAGGTAGTAGACGTCTAAGTGATTTGCACAAGGCCACATGGTGTGTCAATAAGATTTGAACCCTGGCTTTTCTGGGACCCAGGTTGCTGCTGTAATACTAGGCCAGCGATGGCGAACCTATGGCACGCGTGCCAGCTGTGGCACGCGAAGGCCTTGCAGCTGGCACGCGGGAAGGTCCGCAAAAAAAGAAAAAGCTGGCTCTGACTGCTGCCGCGGACGCGGCAAGGGCAGAATGCAGCGTCCCGCGGGGCCCCCTCCGCCCGCTAAGCCCCTCTGCAAGAGCTTTCAGATTCGCGAGGGAGAGCGTCTCCCTCGCGTCTCTGTTAAGCCCGCAGGGGCTAATGGGAAATTTCCCATCAGCCCCTTTAGACGCGAGGGACTGATGGGAAATTTCCCATTAGCCCCTGCGGGCTTAACAGAGACGCGAGGGAGATGCTCTCCCTCGCGAATCTGAAAGCCCTTGCCGAGGGGCTTAGGGGGCGGAGGGGGCGCCGCGGGCCATTGCAATCTGCCGCGGCAGCGGCGAGAGGCTGCTTTTTTTTTTTTTAATTTGCCAGGGGGGGTTAGGACTGCTAATGGGCAGGGAGGAGGAGGGGGGGTTAGGACTGCTAATGGGCAGGGAGGAGGAGGAGGAGGAGGGGGGGGGTTAGGACTGCTAATGGGCAGGGGGGAGGGGGAGGAGGAGGAGGGGGGGTTAGGACTGCTAATGGGCAGGGAGGGGGGGTTAGGACTGCTAATGGGCAGGGAGGAGGAGGGGGGGTTAGGACTGCTAATGGGCAGGGAGGGGGGGGGGGTTAGGACTGCTAATAGGCAGGGAGGGGGGGGGTTAGGACTGCTAATGGGCAGGGAGGGGGGGTTTGGACTGCTAATGGGCAGGGAGGGAGGGAGGGGGGTTAGGACTGCTAATGGGCAGGGCAGGGAGGGAGGGAGGGAGGGAGGGGGGGGTTAGGACTGCTAATGGGCAGGGAGGGGGGGGGTTAGGACTGCTAATGGGCAGGGAGGGAGGGAGGGGGGGGGTTAGGACTGCTAATGGGCAGGGAGGGAGGGAGGGGGGGGTTAGGACTGCTAATGGGCAGGGAGGGAGGGAGGGGGGGTTAGGACTGCTAATGGGCAGGGAGGGAGGGGGGGTTAGGACTGCTAATGGGCAGGGGGGGCGGGCGGGGGGGGCGGGAGAGCGGGCGGGCGGGGGGGGTAGGACTGCTAATGGGCTGGGGGGGTTAGGACTGCTAATGGGCGGGCGGGCTGGCGGGCGGGGGGGGGGGGTAGGACTGCTAATGGGCTGGGGGGGTAGGACTGCTAATGGGCTGTGGGCTGATGGGGGCTGTCTGGAAATGGGGTGATGGGGGTTAGGACTGGTAATGGGTTATAGGGGGGGCTTAAACTGAAAATGGGGTGATGGGGGTTTAGGACTGGAAGTGGGTTGATGGGGGGGGCTAGGACTGGTATTGGGTTGGGGGGTTGCTAGGACTGGAAATGGGCTGATGCAGGGACTAGAAGGGAATGGATGCTGGGTGAGGCTGGAACTAGAAGGGAGCTGATGTTGGGGGAGGATTAGAATGGGATGGGGCTGGGAGAGTAAAATGGAGAGGGGAAAAATATTTTGTGTGGGAGGGATAAAAAATCTACAATTGGCCGGGTATTGGGAGAGTAAGTGGGGATTGAGGATGGAGGGGTAAAATTTGAGTGGATGAAATAGGAATGAGGAAAGAGCAAAAGGAGAAAGATTAGTATGTTAAAGCGGATGTAGAGAGAGAGAATGGAAAAAAAAACTAGAAGAGAGAAGAAAGGACAAATGGACAGCAGATGATGGAGAGTTAGCAGAAAACATGAAGAAACCAGAAGAAAGTGGCTGGAGCAATTGCAACTGTGTAACTGAGCTGAGGTATTCTGTTTATGTAATTCCTTTTTGACATTGCCACTTGTTCTCTTTCCCCAGTAGGTCATGTATTGTTATTGTCTGAAATGTATTGGTTTAATATTTGCAGTGTTGCCTTTTGATAGGTATGGTGTGGTGCTTTGTGAGTCCTGGTAGTGCTGTTAGGATACGGCGGGTTTGCTATTGGTTCTAAATGGGCAGTGTTTGTAGTAGTTCCTAATGTGCCTGGCGGTTGGCACTGGATTATAGTAATGTAGAAATCTTTTAGTCTGTCTTTATCCATACACTCATTAAGAGACATGTTTACTAAAAGTTAGTGTATGTTAGCATTATGCAAATATTTATGCAAATTGACGTGCTGGCACTTTGAGGAAATTCTTTGGTTTTGTGCGGCAGTTTGGGCACTCGGGCTCAAAAAGGTTAGCCATCACTGTACTAGGCTATTCCCAAATTCCTGCTTTCACTGCCTGTCCTGGAAGGCTATTCCATTCATTCACCACTCTTTCCATGAAATATTTTCTGACATTGTTACTGATTCTAGTCCTTTGGAACTCTATATTGTTATTGGGTTTGTGAGGGCAATTAGCCATATGAATGGTAACAATGCCAAAATAAACAATACTTACAAGTCAAAACAAATAAGACAGTCTACAGTTGTGGTCAAAATTATTGGCACCCTTGCATTTTAAGTGTCTTGTGTGCAATATTTTGAGAACTAATTGGAAATATTCAAACTGCATGTCATCATAATATTGTAATAGTATGTTCAAAGGTATGCAACAACAAAAAAAAAGACCTCTGTGCAACTTAGACATTGTAATTTCTGAGAAAAAAAAGAAAAACAAAATATGACCTGGATAGGATTAATGGCACCCTTCACTAATATTTGATTTCACAACCCTTCACAGTAATGACAGCCTCCAAACATTTTTGTAGTCATCTATAAGTTTCGTACAACTGTCTGCTGGTAGCTTCTCCAGCTCTTCATTTGGTATTTGTTCCAGCTAATGAACATTTCCAGGATTCCATTTACCAATGTCAGATTTCAGCTCTTTCCAAAGGTTCTTGATTGGAATGAAATCTGGACTCATTGCTGGCCATTTTAAAACAGTCCATTTTTTCCTTTTTAATCATTCTTTTGTACTTTTGGATGTATGTTTTTGGTCATTGTCCTGCTGGAGAATCCATGACCTTCAACCCAGACCTAGCTTTCTGACACATTTTGCTCCAAAATCCCTTGGTAGTCCTCTGACTTCATGATTCCTTTAATAGGCCTCCAGTTCCTGAGGCAGCAAAACAGCCCCACCATATTTAGCTGTAGGAAGGGTGTTTTTTCCTTATAAGCTTCATTTGTCACCTGTAAATGTATTGTTGGTCTGCACTGCCAAAGAGCTCAATTTGTTTTCGCCTGTCCACAGAACTTTTTCCTAGAAGGATTATGGTTTCTCAAGGTGGGTTTAGGCAAAGATCAGGTGTGCCTTTTTATGTCTGTCTGAGCAGTGGAGTCCTCCTTGGCCTTCGCCCATGACGTCCTTCTTTGTTTAGTACATGGCATATGGTGTGGGTTGAAACCACCACTCCAGATTGCTTCAGGTCAGTCTTAAGCTCTTTGAATGTTGCATGTAAAGTTTTTCCAACAATTCACACTAACCTTCCTCTTCCTACCTCGTCCTGGGAGGTTCTTGACAGTTCCATGAGCAAAAACCTTCTTGATAACATTGTGAACTGAAGACACAGGAATCCCAAGGTCTTTGGAGATGGCCTTGTACCCCTTTGAAGTCTGATGATAATGGATTTTCTGACTGTCTCAGGCAGCTCTCTTGTCTTCACCATTGTGAAAATGGAACAGGGAGTAAATGTGGTCATTTTAAACATTAGAGACATCATTCTTTGGTTGATCCAAGTCATGAGAGTACTGACGATCAGAGGTGCATCTAATTTTATTGCAGTGGGAATGTGGTTTTTCTGTTCAAACTGATTTGAATTGTTTATAAAAGTGCCAATAATCATGTCTTGGCAATGTCCCAGTTTTTATACTATTTCCTGCTATCCCCTTTTTAATTAGTCGTATTTGATTTGATTGTTTTATGTGTCAAAAATGTGTGCATATATAGTCCAAAGCCATTTCACTGACCATTTTATTTAGGAAATATTGGACATTACTGTAACAATATTACTGTCCAATATTGTTGATATGGTTGAACTACAAGTGTGCCAAATTGACCACAACTGTATTTGGGAGGAATGGGAGAAGTTGGTAAGTGTCTTTGAGTGTGCTTCTGAAGATTGATGGTTATGGTTTAGGCATTTGATATACTGCCCTTTACTGTGTGAGAGTGGTTTACAGATATAATCTAACAGGCACTTTTTATTTCCTTGTCCCTGAAGGGCTCACAATCTAAGTGTACCTGAGGCAATGGAGGATTGCCCAAGGCCACAAGGAGTGACCATGGGACTAGAGATCCCAGCCCTTCTGGCCTGAGGTTACTTGTCCCTTTGTAGGAATTGAACCCCTGGCCCTTTGGTGTGCGGCTACTTGTCCCTGTGTGGGAATAGAACCCCTGGCCCACTGACCTGGGGTAACCTGTCCCAACCACTGAGACACTCTTCCCCCAATCCCCTGGGTAAATGAACTTCAGTCCTTAGAGATAATGTAGAAAAGGAAAGGATTGGGACCAAACAGATCTCCAATGTAACTAAATCATTATTTTACACATCAAAACTGGTCTGTCAACTTAGGGGGGAAGGAATTACAGACAATAACACAGACTCTATTGCTAACTGTCCTGGATTATTGTAATGTGTTATATGAGGGATTAGAAAGCAAGTTGTTGAAAAACTTGCAGATTATGCAGAATACTATGGAAGGAAAGAAAAATGAGAGTATCCCTAAAAGACAATTATGTTTGGGTAACTTTTTTTTTTTTTAGAAATCCCTGATATAAATTTTATTCATAAGTCTACTTGGAGATCCTAGGCTTTCAGCATAGTTGGTCCTGAGTGCTGGAATGCTCAAAAGGAAAGCCCAGGGGTGGGTAACCTTTTCTCATTTGAAGGCCGCATGAGAGTTACTGTAACATCCTTCCAAGAAGGCCACATTCTAAAAAAACAAAACAAAACAAAAACAAAAAAAACAAATTTACTGCAAAAATGCAAATAATTTAATACTAATTTAGCTTTTATACAGAATTAACCATTTCAAGTATCTTATACTGCCATTCGGCAGAGTGCATGCTAACAATGTTTCAATACAAATATATATATATATATATATATATATATATATATACATATATATATTATTTTAAACAACTAAGCTAGCTGCTTACCTTTCAGTGATTCTTCTGAGATTGTTTTTTGCGAGAAAGCAGTGATATATCAGGCTGCAACGTGGATGTACGTAGTCTTAACTGGTCTTCTGGTGTTCATCTGTAATTTGTGATATTAAGGATGTCTTAATTTGTGTTAAGCAGTAGAATGTAGATTCGCAGTGATATGTTGTTGAGAAGCAGGAGAGCAAGCGTTGTGCGTGTTCCCTGAGGTGAGGACATTCGATGGCATTTTTCCATATAAATTGAATGGGATCTTTTTTGCTGTCAAACAGCGACTTCAGAATATAATCTTGCGAGAACTCAATTAACTCCATTTGCAGCTTCTCTAGGGCCTCAGATACATCAACTAAGTGAGGTTGAAAAGCCAATTTGAGGGTCATGTCATGCTTCTCAAAATCTCTGAACCTTTCATTGTATTCCTTGATTAGCAAGTCTATAACCGATTCATATTGTTTGAAACCTTCAAAATAATATTTTTCTTCATTAATCATTTTTACTAGGTGAGAGAAGTTCTCTTCAGGAAGCTCATTTCAGCCAAGAAGTGATTTAAGAAATGTTAATTTTTTTCTGAATATTTTTATTTCTTGCCACATATCATATATAGACTTGGTATTACCTTGCAATGAAACGTTCAAGTTATTTTGCTTTGTCATTATATCACACAGAAAAGCAACATTGCTATGAAACTCCTTGCATGATAATTCACAGTGTTCATTCCTTTCCTCGAAAAATTGGATTATTTGTTCACGCAAATGCAAAACTTTGACTAAAACCTGCCCTTGTGATAACCAGCGCACTTTCGAATGGTAGGGCAAATCAACACTAATTACCTCATTATCTATCATTAGCATCTCACGAAATTGTCGATGTCTCATTGCATTTGCTCGAATATAATTCACAATTCCTACAACTTTCTGCAAAGTGTCATTTAAAACAGTGGATTTGGCACAGAGACGTTGTTGATGCAAAATGCAATGAAAAGAGGTAAGATCATTTTGGCTTAAAACCTCTTTCTTAGGTTGTGCGATAAAGCCTTCGTTCTTCCCTGTCATAGAAGGTGCACCATCTGTGCATACACTTACTAAATTAGCCAGATTCAGTCCGAATTCACGACATTTGTCTTTAAAATCATTAAACATATCGATTCCTCGCGTTCTGCTCTTTAGAGTGCTCAGAGTAAGCAACTCTTCGTAAACACGAAAATCCTTAATTATGGCGGAAACAAAATACAATACCTGCGCTGAGTCAGTGCAATCAGTTGATTCATCCAGCGCTATTGAATAGTACACATTTTCTTTTTGGATTATTTCTTTCAGTTGATCTACTACATTGAGTGCTAATTCATGCTGCCGATCAGCATTAGTTCTTCTTGAAAGAGGCAGTTGTTTGTATTTGTTAACCTTATCAGGATCTAAGCATCCTACAACCTCTACGATGCAATCTTTTATAATTTCCGCATCACTAAATGGCTTACCTTTTTTCCCAAGTATATACGCCACTTTATAAGTAGCTTCTGTCATTGCGTTTCCAATACTCTGCACTGACTGGAATAACTGCCTCTGCTTTTGCTTCCGTTCTTTCAATTTTTGTAAAGCAATCTTTCAGGATTCACCTTCTAGCTTAACGTATTTATTGTCCTTATGAGCAGAGTAGTGTTGATGTGCATTGTATTTTTTTACCATTGAAATCACAGAATCACAGAGCAAGCAACTCATTTTATCCTTCTCAGAAACAACATAGTACTGCAATTCCCACTCATCGTTAAACACTCTGTGTTCTTCTTTCAGTGAACTTTTCGGTTTTTTCGACATGATGGAAAGCAAAAAAACAAAATGTAATCAAGTGACAAACACACTCTGAAGGAAGGAACCACAAACGCTGCACTCTCTATGCCAGCCAGTTAGTAACTGTCACAACAGTGTTGCCAGAAGGTGGAGAAGAAATTTTGGTTTCAAAACTAGCGCCAATTCTTTTTTGTTGCAATCATGAATTTGTTTCTTCACATATAAATTTGAATGAAAATGTTGAGAATTTATTCAATGTCACACACCGGGTACCTCCTCGTACCATGGTTTTACGTCCTACACGCACCAAGGCTGAGGCACACTCTCCTCTACGCGACACACTTTGACTCGCACGCGCGACCACTACACTTCACCGCCAACTCCAAACTGATTCGCTAATGCATTCTCTCATTCAAAATCCAAGCCTTACTCTTCCTCCGCATTCTCCTCTGAGTCTCATCATGATATATTTATCCAAAGGCGTGATGTTACGCCACGCCAGTTCCGCGTCTGTCAGCGTCTGTTATCGGGTGTAGTGTCTATCGCCAGTTCCCCGTAGCGATGTCGCCGGCAATGGACATTTCAGGCGACCTCTTTATCGCCTCCAAGAACTACAATTAGATAAGTGATACCACCTTATCATAGCCAGATAACGGCTTTTACCGAGAATCATCTCTTAGCGGAATCGCCATATTGCCAAAATGAGTTCACATATGTTAATCAATGTCATATATATAACAATATGAAAACTTGTTTAAGAAGGCTGCAGAAGGCCGCACATCATGCTCCAAAAGGCCGCATGGGGCCTTAAGGCCGCAGGTTCCACACCCCTGGGAAAGGCTCTTTCAATTTAAAAAAATGCAGAGAATCTTGAAGGAAATAGAGACTGTAAAGCTTAGTAGCTGGTATGGATGGGCAGACTGGCTAGGCCACATGGCCTTTATCTGCTGTCATTTTTCTCTGTTTCTAGTTTCTAATCTGATCCACTACCTTGGGGCCCACTTCTGGCTGCTGTGTTTAGTATGCACTTACTTTGTGGAGAAATATCAAAACGTTGCAGAAATACAGATATCCTACATGCAACATATGCCTTTCATCTAATTCTCCAGATTTGATGGCTTGATGGACCTTGGTCTGACTCGGCATGGCTTTTCTTATGTTCTTATGATCCTCCTTTAATAAAACTACACTGCCTCAGTTCCTGCAACCCAATAGATTTTAGGTAATTTGCTATTCTTCCCTTCAGTAGACCCTCCATTAATGTTTCCTACACCAAAGTCTGACTAACCAGCCGGGTTTTCAGCCTTCTCTCTCTTTTCATGCTCAGAAGGAGAGACAACATGTGCCCTTCTCCGGTCTCATGGAACCACTACTATCTTCAAAGATCTATTGAGCAGACTCAACAGAACATTTCTCAGCTTCCCTGATATCTAGAATATATCCCCTCTGGCACCATAGTTTTCACTAGATCTACGCAAATTTTCTCTTAGCCCACTGCCATATGCACCCATGCCAACAAATTCTGGCCCTTCTTCAGTGAATACTGAACAAAATTATTCATTTAGCATTTCTGCTTATTTGTCACCCTTCACAAAGTCCTCCTTTGCTCCTCTCTCTTAAGATCCCACCTTTGTTCTTCTTTCTTTCACTAACATACCTGAAAAACATCTTGTAAATTTGCTTTACTGCTGTGAAGAGTAATTTTGCAAAGCCTTGTTGGTATCTAAGCCTGTTTTACATGCAGAACTAGGGCTTTTATAAAATTGTGCAACTGCGTAGAGGTGTAGAAGGTACACATATGGAAAGCTTGCACCTACTTTTACGTGATCTGTGTTTATGTGTCCTGGGGGCATAGTTTGGGTGGAGTGGGGCTGGAGTTGTGATGTATATGTGTATTTTGTAAAATACCTGAGTACACTCACACATATTTATAACAATTTTGAAGCAAGTTGTAAATGGAGTTGCAGCTTCAATTCTTTCACTATAAAGGCATTGAAGACTACTATCAGAGCAAAGTCATTGTGGCTTGACTGTTTTGTAATCCATTCCTTGGGACTTAAAACAATTCTATTTGTGCTAGTGACTAGTCACATTCCAGGCATTCCCCAGTTTCTATTAATTTCATAGTCTATCAGCTTTGAAATTTATTGCACATACGTAGGTTTGCCAACCGACCAGTTTTAGGCCGACCCAGTCTGTTTTAGAAGCTGCAGGCTGGCAGCTGGCAGGATGGTAAAACTGTCCAATGAAGGACCAGTTTTCTGCTGACAACCAGTTGGGGGCCCTCCCAGGCCTGCCCCTGCCACCACGGCAGCGGCAGTGACAGACCTCCAAATAAAAAAAAACAAAATCAGGTCTTTGTAATACCATGCTTGCAAGTCTGGTCTGGTCTGGTCCTTCCCTCCTCTGATGTATACTTGCATCAGAGGGGGCGGGACCAGACCAGCTTTCCAAGAAGGGCCGGTGCAGCAGGAGCAGCAAGTACTGCAGGCAGCAGAGCTCTGAAAGACTGCAATCCCGGACCAGAGTGGAAGATCCTGCATGCAGGAGCAGCAAGTCCTGTGGGCAGAACAGCTACCCACTGAGAGGCAGGAGTTCAAAGGTGGGGGTAGGGGGATCAGAGAAGTTGGGATATTTGAAGGGGCAGTGGTTGTTTAAGGAAGATGGGGGTGCAAAGGGGGAGTGAAAAAGAGAGTCTGGGAAGGGGACAGAGTTGGAGGGACAGCAGGAGAGGAACAAGAGGAGGGGAAGATACTGGACATAGGGATGGAGAGCTAGGGAGACAGAGGGAGATATGGGACACAGAGGGGGCATATGGAAATGGAAATGGAAATGGAGAGAATATATTGAATGCAGGGAGGGACAGATGCTGGACAAAGGGGGTCACAGAAAATCAGGGGAGATGCTGGACATGGAGGGGCATAGGGAGACAGAGGGGAGATGCTGGATATGGGGGTGGGGGAATAGGGAGGCAGAGGATATTTGTGAGATGGTGTGTTGATGCTGGACACTGAGGGGCAGAGGCAGGTGCTGATAAGAAGTGGGGAGGGCAAAGGACAGACGCTGGACACTAAGGATGGGATGAAGGGGTACAGAGCATACACAGGGTGGGAACATAAGGAAATAGAGGGAGGTACACATGATTATTATTAGTAATAATAGTAGATTTTGGATAGGAATAGAGGGTTAGATACTGGACAAGGTGTGAGGGCATGAGGTGATGGAGAACAGCTAGTGGATATTGGGTGGAGGAATGGAGGGCAGATGATGGACATAGAAACATGATGGCAGAAAAAGATCTTATGACTTTCCATACCAATTACTATAGCCCTTTTTTCCTTTAGAGATCTTCTGTGTTTATCCCATGCTTTCTTGAATTCAGATACTGTCCTGCAATATTTATGGTGCTGACGTTTTCTAGGTGGGGTCCTTGTGTGAATTTTGGAAATTAGTACTGGCATGGTAGATTTGCTCTTGGTTCCAAATGACCTTTTTGTATTAATACTTAGGCGATTGTTTCTGGGGGTCAGCAGAGAGTAGGTCATTCAAAGCTGGACAATAAATTCTGACAGGCAGGGGGGAGAGACAGATTAAGATTTTCATAGGGTGCCAACACTCAGAGTTTCGCCCAAGGGTTTCTGCAGTGGCAGCATTTTAATAGTGATAGCTTTGTGCCACTTCTGACCCACCATTATTTTTTGTGGGCAGAGCAGGGGGTAGGCATGGGCAAAGCATTGCTAGCCACAGGTGATAGGTTTTTCTCTTTCAAAAAGCTGGCGACCCTACACACACTCTTTCCTGCAGCCATGAAACCCCACTGCTTGCACGAGATGCCACCAATGCACCAAGCAAATGTTCAAATCCTCATATGCTATCAGTATAAATGTCGCTCCTCCCACCTCTTTTGTTTTCTAGGTTCTGCACCACTGGCTGTTCTCATTCCATTACCTCCATTCTTTTCTCACTGTCCCTCACTCAGGGCACCATCACTGGTCTTCAATTCCTCACACACCCCAGAGAATCTTTTTATTTGACCACTTACTTCATGTGCACTTCTGGATTGTTCCGTTTTCTTGTCGCGTTACCAATTATTATCTTTCTTAGATCACCTATTAACCCTATTCTTTCCCTCTCCTTTACATCTGTCCCAAGCAGAGTGCAGAGCACTGCAGCAAAGAGTCAAAGAATGTATCTCCCCAGCACTGAGACAACTTTTAGGATCCATTAATGAGTGGGATGGAATCTGTGTAATTGACAAAGAAGCTGGCTCAATAGCATCGCTAGACACTTAGTTAGGTCCTTATCTCACCCCACCACTATCTGGATAGTACTGAGTGTATAGGGGGAATGTTTGGCAGCAATATTGGCGTGACGGCACATTTTAGAAAGGCCATGTAGGTGAAATTTTAGGACCTCTGATGTTTGGGGGGGGGGGGGAAGAACAGAGAAGGTGGACATGTGTAAGTACCTTGTAAAATCAGCCTGTGACCACCCTGAAAGATGCATGTGTTTGTCGCATAAAAGGCAAAATGGGGATGTGCGGAATAATGGATTGGACACATGCAGGTTTTTGCCTGATTTCAGAAACTTGCATGTGTCCGATATGGACACCTGCCATTCCAGAGAGAGGCGTATCCAATTTCAGAATGTACCTGTAACTATCTCCCCTTTTACACGTCCCAGCCTTCCATTTTGCAAATGGGGACATGCAGCAGTGCAGCAGCCAGGTGAAGCCTTACTTATTGCCACGTTTTTTGGAAGAAGCAAAACATATCAGGGGAATAAGGGGGCATTTCCCTCATCGCCTTATAGTTGTTGGCTTTCCAAAATGAGCACTTTTCTGAGTCCTGTTCCTGCCCTGGAGCAGGTATAGTCATGGATGTCCTCACCGAGGAATTGAGATGTGCAGCATTGATCTAAAATCATTTGCACACGTGCATCTTTTTGGCTCTGCCCTGCCCTGGGTGCACCCCTGGCAATACCCCCAGGTGACTTGGATCTACTTGCACCAGATACATGTATATTTGGGGCTTTCTAAAATGACTCGGGGGACATTTATTTCAGTGCCTGAATGGATGCCTTCAGACGTGGAAAATGCAATTAGGGCTTCTAAAATGACCCCCATAATGCCATTGAAAATTCATAGATAAGAAATGTATATGTTCAGGTGTAGCCACTAAACATACAAGTCCCTTTGAATATTAACCCCAAAGACAGCTATTATAGCTGTCCATATGTGGAATGCTCTACTCAGCAAGTTCCATCTTTGTAAGACTATATGGTCTTTAGGAAGGCCATGAAGAGGAGGTTTTTTTTAAGAAACTGTTTAAGGGAAATAATTGGTTTAAATTATTTACATGGTATACCAGCAAAGCTGGTTTATGTAGGATGGCAGGAGAAAAAGGGGTTAAAGGAGCACTAAGAGGCGACAAGGCGATAGTGGAGAGACTGAATGAATTCTTTGCTTCAGTCTTTACTGAGGAAGATGTAGGGATGTTACCCATGACTGAAGTGGTATTTAAAGGTGCGGAAGAATTGAAGGAAATATCGATACATCGGGAAGATGTCTTACAACTATTAGATAAACTGAAGAGTAGCAAATCACCTGGGCCGGATGGTATACATCCAAGGGTGTTGAAAGAACTGAAATATGAAATTGCAGAACTGCTATCAGTAATCTGTGAACTATCATTAAAATCATCTCTAATACCTGAAGATTGGAGGATTGCCAATGTAACACCAATTTTTAAAAAGGGTTCCAGGGGTGATCCGGGAAACTACAGACCGGTGAGCCTGACGTCAGTACCGGGAAAAATGGTAGAAACCATCATAAAGAATAAAATTACTCAGCATGTAGATAGTCACAACCTAATGGGAGACAGCCAACATGGCTTTAGACAAGGAAGATCTTGTCTTACTAATCTGTTATGTTTTTTTGAAGGAGTGAATAAACAGGTGGACAAAGGTTGATATTGTGTATTTGGACTTTCAGAAAGCCTTTGACAAGGTCCCTCATCAGAGACTTTTGGCAAAACTAAAGAGTCATGGGATAGGAGGCAGTGTACTGTTGTGGATCAGGAACTGGTTAAAAGATAGAAAGCAGAGCGTAGGGCTAAATGGCCAATTTTCCCAATGGAGAAAGGTGTACCCCAGGGATCTGTGCTGGGTCCGCTGCTTTTTGACATATTCATAAATGACCTGGAAAGTGGAATAACGAGTGAGGTTATCAAATTTGCAGATGACACAAAACTATTTAAAGTTGTTAAAACCCAAGAGGATTGTGAAAAATTGCAAGAGGATCTTGATAAATTGGAAGACTGGGCATCAAAATGGCAGATGAAATTTAATGTGGACAAGTGCAAGGTTATGCACCTAGGGAAGAACAACCCAAACTATGGTTACACGATGCAAGGTTCCACATTAGGAACCACCACCCAGGAAAAAGATTTAGGCGTCATTGTGGATACCATGTTAAAACCCTCGGCCCAGTGTGCAGCGGCGACCAAGAGAGCAAATAGAATGCTAGGTATGATAAGGAAAGGAATGGAAAATAAAACAAAAGATATTATAATGCCTCTATATCGTTCCATGGTGAGACCGCACCTTGAATATTGTGTGCAATTCTGGTCGCCGTATCTTAAAAAGGATATAGCAATTTTAGAAAAGGTACAGAGAAGAGCCACCAAAATGGTAAAGGGGATGGAAGGATACTCCTATGAAGAAAGGCTAAAAAGGTTAGGGCTCTTTAACCTGGAAAAGAGACGGCTGAGGGGAGATATGATAGAAGTCTATAAATTAATGAACGGAGTGGAACGGGTAAACGTAGATCGATTGTTTACCTTATCAGAATATAGAAAGACTAGGGGACATGCAATGAAGCTACAGGGTAAACTATTTAAGACTAATAAAAGAAAATATTTTTTCACTCAACGTGTAATCAAACTCTGGAATTTGTTACCGGAGGATGTAGTAAAGGCTGTTAGTGTAGCTGGGTTTAAAAAAGGTTTGGACAAGTTCCTGGAGGAAAGGTCCATAAACCATTATTAAGAAGTGACCGAAGATATCAATGCTTGACCCAGTACAAGCATTGTGGAACTTGTGTCTCTTGGGAAAAACTCCTAGGTAAATATGACCTAGATTGGACACTGTTGGAAACAGAATACTGGGCTTGATGGACCTTGGTCTGACCCAGTATGGCATATCTTATGTTCTTATCATGTGTGCTTTTTTAAAATATCCACAAAGATATTGATTGATGCTAGGTAAATTTTAGTTTCTGTCCTATTCTGCTTTTGTGATGGAGTTACATTATTTATTGGACTAAGATGTTATATGTATTATTACATATAGTATATATGAAATATTTGCTACTGTTTCTTGTTGTCCACCACTTTGACAACTCATTAATAACAGAGTCTCCCGTAGATGACAATGTATGAGTTTTCAGCAACTCCCTTCTACTAAGTTTATCTATGAGTTTATTGGTTCAGCATAAGATCGATCCGTGACCTGCTGAGCTGGACTTTGTTCTTTCATTCTTTTCCTTTTGTGTTTGTATTCACTTTCTTTACAGTGTTTGGACAACTGAGTGAGAAAGCTGCCTCTGACACTATTCAAGGCTGTGTCTAACTGCCGGCGTCTACCTCGCAGGTTTTAAGGTACTGCTTGAAAATGTCCTCAAATCTGAGGCATGGTCGTCCACTTTTTAGTTGGTCATAGAGCACAAATTTGGGAAATCTGATATTCTTCATCCTTATAACACAGTTTATCCACCAAAACTGACCTTTTATCTCCATTCCCTTCAGACTAGGACTCTAACAGCTTTTGAAGTCTTCTCTTTTGGAAATCCTGCCTTCCATCTTATGCAGATGAGTTCAGGGGGAACTGCTTGAGTTGCCTAAAGTTCCTCAGAGGTTTATGATAAAATGTCCAATATTCACATCCATACAGCAGTGTGGATAAATTACTGCCTGGTACATTTGATCCCAGTGGTCAATATACCCCCTCTCACCCCATAGACGATGATAGAATATATCAAAAGAAAGCTTGCCTTGGAAATGTTTTGTATAGTCTCACAATCAACATTAGCGGAGCTAAATTCTCTCATCATGAGAACATTCTTTCTATCAGATGCATTCAGCCACATGCCCTCCGTGAAAACTTTAGACTCAACATAGGGCTTAAATGAAGTCATCCGGTACATAAGCTCCATTTTTTCAGGCTGATGGTGCTCCGAAGTGTTTAGCTGCCTGGGCAAACTGGTCTTCGATAACTTGCCTGTGAGTGAGCTAGTAGTGCACAATCAGCCTTAAACAAGTCTCCAACTGTTGATTCCACTACCTGATAGCAAGCCTGTAGACATTTCAGGTTAAATAGTCCTTCATTTGATCATAACTGAATTTAAACTTCCCAACCATGTTCTGGAAGGCATCCAGGATCATGATGAACAAGACAACAGAGAAGAATGTTGCCACTAATATACAGCCTTGTTTTGTGCAACTGGAGACCAAGAAAGGATATTAGAATCTGTCACATGTATCACATTCCTGTACTTTGGCCAGCATCCAATGATGGAAAACTTCTCTGGGCATCCAAATTTCAGGAGGCTTTCCCAGAAACCATTGCCTTCGACTGTATGAAAGGCTTTTGTCAGATCAATAAGGGCCATATATGAATTTTGATCTTGCTTGCAACTTTCTTGAATCTTCCTAGCTGAGAATATCAATTCTGCTGTTCCTTGCCTAGGTCCAAATCCCATGAGCTGCTCTTTCATTCCATTAAAAATTACTCATCAGCACTTTACCAGTTATACACACAGAGAAATTCCCTGGTAGTTATCGCAGCTAGTTCTGTCACCCTTCCTCTTTTAGAGATGGTCGATTAAAGCACCTTTGAAATCCTGGGGGATAAGTCATGCTTACATAAGCATATGAAATGTATACCATTTTTCCAGTGTATGTATCACCTCCTTTTTGAAAAAAAATATTTTCCATTTCACTTTTTTATTAATTATTTCAAGAAATAATACATACATCAATTAAACACATCTTTGTATTTATCCACATCCTCCTTATACCCTCTCCTATTATAACCCCTCCCAACTAGTACATCAAACAATACTAAACTATCAAGTTCCCTATCCTTCCCCCCTCCCCCTCCCTTCCCTCCCAGCTCACTTTCACCCTTCAGTTCTCCGTGCTTCTATGTCACATCATAACTCACTTATGCACAGCAAAAATATTCAGTCTTTCACCATTTGTCTCATGGGCATTGTTTTATATTCAGGTCAATCTTTACAGTGCTTGGTCCCTCCCTGCCCCCCCCCCCCAGTCCTTCTTCCCCTTCTGCCATGATTCCATCCATTTCCATATTTTTGTCCATTGGACCACACTCTCCTCCCCTTTCCCCTGCCTCAACCTAGTCAACCTTTGCATCAAACACAGATCAGCCACTCTACTGATGAATCCAGCAACTTGGGGTTTTCTCAATCCTGTCCAACATTTTGCTATCTCACTTCTTGCTGCTACTATGCAATGATGTAGTACTCCCTTGTCTCTCTCCTGAATATCCTCCTCTAGTTGGTGCAGTAAGCAGATCTCCGGCTTTCTTTGCACTCTATATCCTGTCATTTCATGAATTATATCCAACACCTTTTCTAAGTACTCTTGAATGTGCCGACACCCCCACCACATATGTAGCATATCACCTCTCCTGACATCCCCTCCAGCACAGATCAGATTGTCCCAATCCCGCCCTTTTTTTCGTACATGTGTCCAATACCACCTATACATCACTTCGAACAGAATCTTCGTATAAACTTCAAAAAACGGAGGTATTGTTCATCACAAGGAACAGAAACTTTTCCCCACCTAAAACATTAAAGGTCAGAGACGCGGAGCTCCCAAGTAAGCCCACGATACGCTACCTTGTTATTACGATTGATCAACGTCTTGACTTTAAAGTGCATATAAGCAACACCGTCAAGGCTATATATTTCAAGATTAAGATGTTATGTCACCTAAGACCAATGCTGGCACATGAAGACTACTGGACAGTATTCCAAGCCCTGTTAATTCCACACCTCGACTATGCAAACATCATTCTGCATGGGCTCCCCAAAAGTTCACTTAACCCGTTGCAGCTTGAGATGAATGCCACGGCACGTGTCCTCTGTGGTGTATCAAGAAGAGACCATATAGTTACCCTGTTGTTATTACCTGTACATATACCCCTTGTTATATTGTGAAGCCAGTGCAGACCATCTGTGCTGGACGGTTATGTTTTAATGTAAACCGCGTTGATGCAGAAGAACGCGGTATATAAGAAAGTTAAATAAATAAATAAATAATAAATAAAATAACTTCTACCTTAAAGGACCTTCACTGGCTACCAATAAAATGCAGAATCACTTACAAGGCACTACTACTTACGTTTAAAGCCATCAATGGTATATCCCCCCCATCCCTCACTGCACTCATTACCCACACCCCCGAAAATAGGTTCAAGAAAGTCAATAGGTGCAAACACACTAGTAATCCCGACTGAAGTGACGAAATGCACGCAAACAACTAGAAGCAGAGCATTCTCCTTCTACGCTCCCAGGAGTTGGAATAATCTCCCATCCAATATCAGATCAATCAAAGATCTCACACAATTCAGGAAAGCCATTAAACATCATTTATTCCTATTATACTTCTCGCAACCCAACTGCACCCCTACACCTTGTACTAACACAACCACCCAACAGCATTAATAATGTAAAAGTGACACTAGTAATCTGTCATTGTTCAGATGTAAATAGTTCAATGTTATTAATCCAAGTTACTATGTCCTGTTCGATGTAAGCACAAGGCACCTCCCCGGTCCTGTGCAAAATTGTTAACTGTAAACCGCACTGATGTCAAATAGCGCGGTATAGAAAAGCTAAAAATAAATAAATAAATAAAATAAATATAAGCATTTTCTTTAATTTGCGTAGCTATGGACACTCCTGCCACTGTCTGTATTACCTTATCCCAAACCTCCTCATCCCATTGCACTTCTAATTCTTCTTCCCATTTCTTCATCAACTCCATCTTGACCTCCCCACCCTCCATTAACCCTTTGTAAATCTTGGACAAAAGCTCCCTTTTGACCCAAATGACCTGAGCAGAGGGCCTCAAACCACACCCTGTTTTTCCATAAATCTTTCCAAACTCTCTTCTGTCGCACAAAGTGGCTTGCTTGCACATAACTGTAATAATCATTATTTGATAGTCCATATAGGTCCCTGATTCCCTCAAAATCTCCGACACCCTCTTTCACCACTATCTGAGAAATATGTGCAAGTCCCAACTTTGCCCATCTTTGCAATCTACTCGCCCCTGGCCCTTCTCCCTTCCCAAAACATGCCATCAATGTCATCCCCTGCGTATATTGTTTGTCTTGCACTAATGCTTTCCTATTTTGTTTCCAGATCTTCAAATTATGAGCAATGATAGGGTTTCTAGTATCACCCTCAGGCGTTGTGCATCCCCTCCATATCGTCCTTTCCAATCCCCCTCCCCAAACTGAATTTTCTTCCATTTGAACCCAATGCTTCTGCTTTTCTCTTTGTCATGCATAGATCGTTCTCAGCTGTGCTGCCACATAGTATTTTCAAACATTAGGGACCCCAAGCCCCCCCCCCCTCTCCCCTCGCTCTCTGCAGAACTGCCATAGTTACCCTTGGGCCTTTATTCTGCCAAATAAATCAGTTAATAAGTCTTTGCAATTGTTTTAGTTTTCCAGGAGGCACCTGTATTGGCAACGTTTGAAACAAGAACAGGAATCCGGGTAATAGCATCATTTTTATAGTGGCAATGCGTCCAAACCAAGATAAATATCCTTGCCCCCACCCACTTAGCATACCTTCCACTTGTCTAAATAATTTTTGATAATTTAGATGATATAGCGCTTCCATCTTATTATTTATTTGAATCCCCAGATATCGAATTGCCCCCTTTGCCCACCTAAATGGATATTTCTTCTGTAGTTTTTCCTGTATTTCCTTTTTGACAGATAGGTTCAAGATTTCAGACTTTGTCCAATTTATAGCAAAACCCGACAACCTTCCATATTCCTCTAATTCCCACATTAATATTGGTATTGAAAAACCCGGTGTAGTCACACTCATGATTATGTCATCCGCAAACAGCGATATTCTATATTCATTAGTCCCTACCACTATGCCCTTTAAATCTGCCCGTTCCCTCACCCTCTCCGCAAAAGGTTCCACAGACAGCGTGAACAGAAGAGGCGACAAAGGGCACCCCATCACATCCCTCTCCCCTGCTCAAAAAAAAGCTGAATATGCCCCATTCACTCGGACACAGGCCTTCGGGTTGCGATATAAAGCTCGCACCCAACCTATGAATTCCTCCCCATTCTTTCCATTACCTGAAATAGGTACGGCTTTGACACCTGATCGAAGGCTTTCTCCACATCTAGGGATAATAGCAATACCTCCTCCCGACTTTGTTCAATTGACCAAGTGATGTTCAATATCTTTTGAATGTTATCTGCTACCTGCCTGCCGGGGATAAATCCCGCTTGATCCTGATGTATTAATTTCTCTATTACCCTATTTTAACCGTGTAGCCAATATTTTTGCTAATAATTTAGCGTCTAAGTTCAGTAATGAAATTGGTCTATACGCTGAACACTCTTGTGGGTCCTTTCCTTCTTTATGTATGACTGTTATCCCTGCCCATCCCATGGTCTCTGCCAACACTCCTTCTTCATGGGGTAGATTGAACAACCTCACTAGCGGGGCAGTTAATAGCTCTCCGAACTGTCTATAAAACCTCGCTGTTAGCCCATCTAGCCCCGGTGCTTTATCCACTTTTAGTTGTTTTATAGCTTTCAAAACTTCCCCTTCCGTTATGCGTTTATTTAACTCTTGTTGATCCTCCTCCCCCAATTTCTGAAGGTTTGTTGAGTCTAGATAACTCCTGACCCTCTCCGACTCTGGGGGAGCCCTCGCTTCATATAATGATTGATAGAAGTCTTTGAAAGCCTTCCAAATATCCCCATCTTTTTAGACTAAACACCCTCCAGAATCTCTGACCTTCAATATTTGCGACTGTAATTTCCTTTGTTTCAATTTCTGCGCCACATATCTCCCTGCTTTGTTTCCCCCCTCAAAAAATTTCTGTTTTAGTAACTGCATTCAGTATCTGATACTATCTGCTTGCATTGCATTTAGCTGAGCTCTTACGGCCAACACCTGACCCCTGTATGTTCCTTTCCTATCTTGCGCATCTAACTCTTCCAGTTTCATTAATCTTTCTCTTAATTCCCTATCTCTCCCCTCCCTTTCCTTTTGTTTACGTGCCCCCCATTTTATTAACACTCCCCTCACAACTGCTTTATATCCATCCCAAACTCCCCCCAAGCTACCTCGCCATTATCGTTCCACCTAAAGTAATCCCGTTTCCCTCCCTATTTCGTCTCTGAGCCCTTCATCCTCCAATAGAGATTAATTTAATCTCCAAAACTGGATCCCCCTCTCCTCCCCCTCTATTGTTAGCCGAACCTCCACCAGAGCATGGTCTGACCATGTTATTGGATCCATTTATGCCCCCTTAATCCTACCAGCCACCTCCTTAGTGACCCAAATGGCATCTATTCTAGAATATGAACCATGCATTGGGGAGAAATACGAAAATTGTCTTTTCCAAGGATGTTGAAATCTGCAGGCATCTATCAGACAATTTTGAGGTACAAACTTACGATATTTGCTTCTATCCGCCCTTTTGCCCTCTCTTTTCCCCGTTGCATCTCTAACTGGATTCCATGTTAAATTAAAATCCCCCCCGCAAATGAGTTTACCCTCTCCCAATTTCCCCACTTCTTCATTGAGCTTTGTCCAAAATTCTCTTTGCCCCCCAGTGGGCACATATACATTAATTATACAATACCACTCTGTCCCTATTTTTAAGCGCACTAGTAGGTATCTTCCCGCTTTATCCCTAACTACTTTCTGAACCACCGTCTTTACTTTAGAGTCTATTAAGACTGCAACTCCTCCTTTCTTCTTTTCTACTGTGTTTGATGCATGCACTCACCCCCCATACCCCCTGGGTTTAACCAGGTATTCTGTCGCTCGAGTTAGCTGTGTTTCCTGTATGAGTACTAATGATGCCTTTTGACGTGTTATTTCTTTATACAATTTCTGCCGTTTAAATGGTGAATTAAGTCCTTTCACATTCAATGTTACTATTTTTAACTCACCTTTGATATTTGTTCCCCCACCCTCTCCTAGCCTCTGCCTCCCCTTCCTCTCCCCCTTCCCCCCATCCCCTCCTAGGAGACTCGTCTTCCATAATTGTGACTTACCATCGAGCCACCACCTACCTTCCCCTTCTGCTCCCCCTTCCCATGCACCCCTCCCCCTTCCCCATATTCACTTACCACATTCCTTCTAGCCCCCGACCACCCTCCCCTTATGGTCCCTGCCTACCTTATTGTTCTAACTACCACCCCCTCCCCTCTCCTCCCTCTCCCTCCTTCCCCCTCTTTCATCCACCTCCTACCTCCCTCTTCCCCCATCATATACCAGCTTAACCATATCATAGAATGTCCTTCATCTCAGTTCAGGTATTATCTCCTCTTATGTCAGGCTGCCAGGGGACATCTTTCTCAGCCGGTGTCCTTCGCTGCCACTTCTGTTCCTCGGTCCCCCTTGGTCACTCTTGCTAGCCTCCGACCCGTGGCTGGAACTCTATGCCATATTTGGCTCGCTGCCCTGGATCCAGAAGTCGCAACATTCTTTGCTCTTGCCTGGCCCTCTGTGCCCACAGGGAGACTGTTGAGCCCCAAGTCTCGGAGCACCTTCCAGGCTTCCTCACTATTCTTTATCCTTCTCGAGCTGCCTTTCACAGTTATCAGTAGGCCAAAAGGATAAAGTCACTTATATCTCAGCTCCTCCCATCGTAAATAAGCAGTCACCTCCTCCAGCTCTCTCCGACGCTGTAGTGTACCCAGGGACAAATTCTGAAACAAATCCACTGCATGTCCATCCCACTGGAAATGACCCAGTTTCCTTGCTTCCCTCAATAGGCTTTCTTTAGTCTTGAATGATTTCAAGCATACCACAATGTCTCTTGGTCTGTTATCCCATATGGGCCCCAATCCCCTGTGAGCCCTTTTAATTTGTAGGGAGTCTCCATCCCTGCTCTCTTCTAGGGCCACTGCTTATAGCAATGCTCCAAACACTTTTGTGATAACCTCTTCACAGTTTTTATATTGGGGGCCCTCTGGTATGCCTCTCACTTTTATATTACTTCTCCTTGATCGATCTTCCACCTTCTCTTTCAATTCTTCTTGCGCTTTCTTTATCTCCTCCCACCCTTTTTGAAGATCTTCCATTGCTTCTCCCTGTTGTTCCAGCTGGTTTTCTGTTTCTTCTACTCGGGTTCCTAGTTCCACTATATCCTGTCTTAACGATTGCAGAGTCTCTTTTAGTTCAGTTTTCACCCCACTAATTTCCACCTTCAGTTCTTCTTTCAACTCATTCAGCCACAATTTTATCATGTCAGCTACTCCCGGGTCACATGCATCCGCCGGCTCTTCCGCTGTCTCAACCTCTCTTCCCTCCATCCTCTGCCCTTCCTTCTTTTCCTCCTCTCAGTGTGGCATAGGAGGATCTGAACTCCGCCAACTTTTTTTTTTGCAGACAGCCCTCCTTTGGACTTGTCCATCTTCTCCTCCCCCCCCCCCCCCCGGCACTTCTCCAGGGACTATTGAGATGTTCAAACTCTCGTTTGTTATTGCCTGATCTTCCCTACGAGTCTTCCCTTTGTGTTCCTCTGCTGATACAGTTTCTTCTCTTGTCTTTAATGCAATACCCTTGATCTCTTTATTTTTTACCCAGATCTTGAGCTATCCGGTTGTGGTTTTAACTCCGCTTTATTTTATTTTGTACTTTGTTTTGGTCTACAGTGCTGTCTCGAACACTTGCATTCCTTACCATGCTTTGCCTTCTTCACATGCTTTCATTGAGCCCTCCGCTTTTGCCTCCACTCTGCTGCTTGGCTTCCCCCTCAGTTACCTCATCAATCTTCCGACACTTTTCTGCCTCTGCGTCCATGCCGTGATCACTCTCCCCACAATACCTCCACCTCCTCTCTTCTCCACCGTGTGCACGTTGTTTCAGACCACTGTTTCCCCGACACTCCTCTGCGTGCACAGGCTACCTGGCGCTATCCTCCTCTCAACGCCAGTCAATGCCCTCGCTTTCCTTCGGTGCTCGCTCTCTGTTCCTCTCCGTGGGCCCCTGCTGTCAAGACCATGCGACTACTCGAGCGATCAGGACCCTTACTTCTGCTGGGCGCTATTTTGATCACCGCTGTTTCTTTTGTCGGTTGCCTGCCTTCCGCTGCCACTGCTTGCTGTTCTCCCCAGCTCTCTTATTGCTGTGATTCCCAATCGCTCCGGCCTGCTCGTCCTGATACTTGCACTGCAGTTTCCACTTCTATCGCCCCGAGCGGCCACGTGCTCTTCCGACCCGGCACACTGCGATCCGGCACACTGCGATCGGAATATTTACGCTCTCCGCTCCACCTTCAGGTAACTCTAGGGAGTTTCCTCAATACATTCCCTTCTCTTTCATCGCTCTTTCCACTTTCTTATGGGGGCATTTCTCCGCCTCGGTGGGCTTTGGTGGCAGAGCTCACCCGCTACGCCGCCATTCAGCTCGATGACATCACCGGAAGTCCACCCTTTTTGAAAATTTTAGATGCTATGCCATCTGGTCCTGAGGATTCTCCTGGTGACACCTGGCTGACAGCTTTATTGACCTCAAGTAAAGAAGGTGGTTTGTTCAGCTCTACCAGCATTGTCCATTGGGGGATGTCAGTCTGAGCCTCTCTACTCAAGATAGGCAGGACAATTTAAAAGAAAATTGAAATGTTTCTGTCCTGTGGTTCAGGATGTCAGTCTTCTTAAGAACATGATATATGCCATACTGGGTCAGACCAAGGTCCATCAAGCCCAGTATCCAGTTGCCAACAGCAGCCAATCCAGGTCACAAGTAACTGTCAGGTTCCCAAAAAGGTACACAGATTCCACAATGCTTATCTCAGAGGTAAACAGTAGATTTCCATGGTCTTATTTAATAATGTTCTTTGGACAGTTCCTCCAGGAACTTGTCCAAACCTCTTTTAAACCCAGCTACACTAACAGCTTTTACTACATCCTCTGGGAATGAATTCCAAAGTTTGATTATGGTTTGAGTGAAAAAATATTTTCTAAGATTACTCTTCAAATGTGCTACATTGTAGTGCTGTCAGGATGTTGGTACCATCTGCTGAACAAGCAGGCATATTGTCATTTGATGTGGAGCCCTTAATGGCTCAGAGACCCTCATAGAAAAATTTGATGTTTCCTCAAGTTTTCTGGCTTTGTCTTCCCACAATTTTGTTTTTCATTCACTGTCTCTCCCTCATTCCTGGCCTCTTAGTCAGTCATTAATGCAGGTTCATGGCGGTCCTCACTTCGTGGGCTATGAGCTTCGACCCCTGAGGTCTGCTCCACAGTTGCTGCCATTTTGTTGGGAGGTCTCCGTGGCATGTTGTTTCCCAGGTAGGCAAAGTCTTTTAAATCTATTTTTTTCCTTTTTTGCTGCCATCCAGCCACCTAACAAATATGTAGGGCAAATGGGAATTATCACAGGGTGGTCTAGGATAGATTTTGCTCGCTTTTTCCACAGTGGGCCAGCTGGAGCTCAAGTGGCCATCTTGGATGGTGATGTCAGGAGCCCCCCCATCAGATACTCTAATACTTGGTTGGCAGCTTGAACATGGTATTGGTGACTGCAAGGTTATGCTCAATACATTTGAACAGAAGCAATAGATCATTTGAGTTTATTTTATTTTATCTATTTATTTAAACTTATTTCTATACCACCTTTCTACGATCCAAAGCAGTTTACAATTAACAAAATTTAACAGGACTGTGATCAGCATACTGTTTTACAGAGAACTAGAACAAGGACAGTGACAACATTCATAATAGTTTAACTTCGGAACTATTTATAATTTTGGTCCTAGGGTTAAAATGGTCAACTTCTGTATATGTGCAGGAGTAATTGTCCATTGGATGCTTAGGGTGTATTTTTAAGGTGGCTGAGTCTGAGTCTGGACTTTTGGGGTATTCAGTCTGAAAAAGGTGAGTCTTTAGCTTTTTTTCTGAATTCAAGCAAGTCTTAGTATCCTCCATGTTGGTGGTAAGGAATTTCATAACATGGGGGCGAATAGGGAGAAGGCTTGGTTGTAGATGTATTGCTTGTTCTTGGTTTTCTGAGCTGGGATGGTTAGCAGGTTGAGAGTGGAGGTTCTTCTTGATCTTTTAGGTGTGAACTTGGAGATGAGGGATTGAATGCAGGTGGCAGCTTCATTGTGTAGGATCTTAAATGTTATTGTAAGGCTTTGTATTTCATCCTGGCAGTAATGGGGAGCCAGTGGAGCTGTATTAGTATTGGGGTGATGTGGTCGCGACAGGGGTCTCCGGTAATTATCCATGCAGCTGTGTTCTGGGCATTTGCAAGACATGGAGGATATAGTTTGGGAGGTCTTGGTAAATGATGTTACAATAGTCAAGGATAGATATAATTATGGCTTGACAGACGGTATGCAATAGATCTTTAAGAAGTAGGGGGCGGAGATATTTTAGGGTCCATAGCTTTTGGTAGATAGAGGATGTTTTTCTCTTTATGTGAGGATGGAAAATTAGATGCTGGTCAAGTGTTATTCCAAGGTACTTTAATTCAGGTTTGCTCTGATTTCAACATGACTTTTGCAAACACTGTGGTGCCCTAGAATTCTGTTTTTTGAGGTTACCTAACAGCCAACTGTGGCATCGAAACCACCCATATCAGTTTGTCATTATGAAGGATGTCCTTTATGTTTCTATCCAGCGGCTCACAGAAAGCATCCTTGACATCATTAATGTGAGTCATTATTCGTCATCCAGTAGAATGGTGCAAGTTGCACCAATCTCTACCAGACTCAATTCCTCTGCAAGCCAGGTTTCACTTAGTGCTGCTTTATTAATGTTTTATTTCTCAAGCACCTAGAAGGGTGACCCATCTCTCTGGTCTTCAGTTGCTGTCAATCAGTGTGCACACATTCCCTGTGGCAAAGTCCAGGTTGTGTTTGGTTTTAACTGTTATCGTTGATGGCCAATCAGCAGGCTGTGATAAGGGTAAGCAATTCTTACAGCACCGTTTCAATACCTGTCCTTGTGTGGACAGAGCATTACTATCCCTCAATAGAGCTGTTCTGTTGCCCATGTAGGATACCATTGCCATATTTATCCTAATCTGTGGTAACTATCCCACATGGGCAACATATGTGCAAGTTTGTGGCTACAGACTCGCAGCAGTATCTTCAGCCTTCCCCCATCACCACTTGCCTTCTGCCACAGGACTTGGAGGATGTAGTAACTGTTACTTAGTCACTTGATATTGCTGAATGATCTAAGCATGAGTGGATTATAGCAAGAGGTCCGCCCACTCTCTCGTCCATACACTTGCCACAAACTCAGGGTTGCACATGGATGCAGGTTTTATGGTGAAGTAGCTTTCTCCTAGGTAAGAAAAGAGGACAAAAGTCTCAGCAACACTATATTACAACCAAACAGCTCCTGGGTTTTCTTGGCAGTGCGAGCAGAAGTAGATTGCCAGGCCTTTCTTCTGAGGTAATGGAGGGTTAAGTGACTTGCCCAAGGCCACAAGGAGTACTAATGGGAATTTGAACCCTAGTTACTTGGTTACCATTAGACTACTCCTTTATGAATATTATGAACAGAAAATTTAAGACACTGAATGAAAGAGGGTTTTTAGAACAATGCCAGAATAAGCTTTCTGAGCAATTATCTATGTTGAAAAAAAACAGAATAGTCTGAAGTGGTTTCCTGCTGTAAAAAGATCTGAACTACATTGGAGAGTCTAATTCACATGTGGCATGAGGTTCTTTTTGTGGATTAGATGTTCCTCTTGTACTTAACACACAAACTAATCCATTGGAAAACCTTAACCCCATAAGTGGGCTTGAATGCAAAGCAGTTCTCACTCTATACTCTCAGAGTGATGACTTCAGGAACATTAAAAGAAAAAAACACAGACAAAACTTTAGTGATATTTACATAAATCATTTATTCTCCGGGAACAAGTATGAAGTCAGTCCTCACATATGGATGACGCTGATACAGGCAGAGCCCTCATGGAAGCATCTCCCCAGCTTTCAAAGAAAACATTTAGAAGATGCCACCATGCATGTGTGGTCCCCTTCCTGCCCAAGGGTGCCATCTTATTCAGGCTACCTTTTTCCATGGAGCTCTACAGATGTTCATCTTTCTTCCCCGGCATGCTCCCTATGCAAAAAGATGTCTGCTAAGGCCATCTAGAGTCACCAGCAGAAGTAGGAGGACATCTTCCAAAGGTCAGATTCGGCCCCAGTAACTGTGCACTCTAAGGCCCCACATGGATCCTTGTAGTTGCTTAAAGCCCCCAGGGTGCCTGAGTGGATATGCGGACACTCCAACAAGGATTCCCCGACGCGAGAGTGTAAGAAACAGAAGAAAGTTTAGAGGACCCCTTCCCAGGAAGGCAACATGTTTGGCAAGTCCTGTGCGAAGTCCCACAATCCCCAGAGAGTTTCTGAGGAGTCGGAGCGGCAGCAGGCTGCCAAGGTCCCCAGGAAAGATGCCACGGTCACCAGCAACAGATCTCTGACTCCCTGGGCCTCCAAAGAGATCCTGGAGAGCCCTATGCCTCAAACGGATCCTTAAGAAGGGTCTTGATCCTTCTCCCGGTTCTCGGGAATGAGATCCTCCCTAGCAAGCACCTCTGGATCTGGCCAAGCCTTAGTCACGGTCCATCAAAGGCCGGTTCCAACGATGCCCCTAGAGCTGTCAGGCTTCGAGTCCTCAACAGACAACTCGGACTGGGAGTCCAAGGACAAGACTTCCCCGGAGACAACAGCACACTGTGATCTCCCCTCGGACCCATCCCCGTCAGCATCTAGGCGCCGGTCCCCGCCCGACACCTCGTTCCTCGAGTTTGTCTGGGACATAGCGAAGGCACTGTCCCTCCCTATGGAGTCAGAGAAGGACCCCTGCACGGAGGAACTCAAAATTCTCCAATACGAGGCCCCACCCAAAAATGCCCTCACGGTCCCCATCCCCTCCATCCTCTGGCGCCTCCTTTTCCAAATGTAGGAAACACCAGTATTGGTGCAGATTGTTAGCCAATGCCTGGACGCTATGTACTGGGACCAGCAAAGACCTGGTTTCAGGAAGACGCAACTCCCCCTCATACCTCCATGGTGGTCGAGTCAGCCATGCGTCAACTGAAAAGCCCGAAGACTCACTCTTCAGTGCCCCCGGGCAGGGAGTCCCGCACCCTTGATGCCCTCAGGCGTAAATATTACAAGGGCTCGATGCTAGCGTGCCATATACAAGCATACCAGCTGTACACTGGCACGTACCTCCGAGACCTCAATAAGGAGCTCTGGGTTTTTTTGATGGGTTTCAGCAGGGACCACCTCCAATGCTTCCAGACTCTCATGAAGTCTTTCGGGTAGTGCTTAAAGTATTTGTCTCGAGCGGCCTTTGATGGCTTCAAATCCAGTGTGAGGGTGGCCACCACAGGTATCGGTGCCTGATGCCAGGCCTGGCTCCAGATGTCGAACCTCGATCAATGGGTCCAGGAAAAACTCCTCAACGTCCCTTGCTTCAGTGAAAACCTCTTTTGCAAGCTGATGGAGGACAAGGTGGTGGAGATCGAGATCGAGTATGTCACCAGGACTCGACGCTCGACGAAGACCTCCACTCTCCACAGGAAATAACCATTGGGGAAAAGGTCTCCCTTCCACCGGAAAGGCTAGCCTTACTGAGGTTATCACCCATACCAGGCCCCCCAGACCCCTCAGCAGGGTAATCAGGGCAAGGGAGCAGGCCGGGGCCCACGTAAGTCTAAGGGCCCCAAGACCCAGACACCAGCTCCAGCCCAAACTGGATCAGGGTTTTGACTCCCAGAGCATAGCCTCTCCACCCATGGGGGACCAGCTACTGATGGAGGGATTCATTTTGCCCACAAGTGGGCTGCCATCACCACTGACTCCTGGGCACTTCAGGTGGTCAGGGAAGATTACCTCCTTCATCTGGACCAGACTCTTCCCCCTTTTTTACCAGGAGAACCCCCTCTGACTCCCCTGCACCAGGCCCTGCTACTGCAGAAACTTGAAGTCCTTCTCAGGGACAAGGCTGTGGATCCCATGCCACACCACCTCAAAGGAAATGGTTTCTACTCCAGGTGCTTTCTGGTCCCAAAAAGAACAGGAAGCCTAAGGCCCATCCTGAACTTGAGAACATGAACCAATTCCTGGTGTGGGAAAATTTCAAAATACTCTCCCTTGTAATATTGCTGCCCTACCTCCAGCAGGGAGATTAGGTCCAAGCATAGCCAAAGGATGCTTATACCCACATCCTTATTTATCCCAGTCACAGGCAGTATCTAAGGTTCATGGTCGGGGGTACAGGATACTACCCTTCAGCCTAGCCTCCCCACCAAGAGTCTTTACCAAATGCCTAGCAGTGGTGGCCACCTACCTCTGTCTCCAAGGGGCCTTAGTCTTCGCATACCTGACGACTGGCTAGAAAAAGGAGACATGGCCTCAGAGGTGCAACAGGCCATGGCCCACACCATCCTACAACATCTGGAGTTTGTTATAAACCACCCCAAATCAGGGGTTTGCCTAAACACCCTCCAAGCCAGGGCCTTCCTCCCCCTGGACAGGGCGAATCGCTTCAGGGCCTTGGCGGCCGAGGTGCAGTGCCATCACGCCATGTTGGTGTGGTCCATGCTTTGCCTGCTCGGCCACATGGCATCCACAGTCCATTTGGTCCCCAAAGCCCACCTCCAAATGCGGGCAGCTTAGTGGTGCTTCCGCTCACAGTGGACTCAAGCCACAGGCAGGCTTTGGGACAAGGTCTCAGTGTCCCATCAACCAGCACTCAATTGGTGGCAGGATGCACAGCACCTGCACCTGCAGAAGGGCATGCCCTTCCGATACTCAAACCCCCAGAAGGTCCTCACCACAGGTGCCCACTGTGAGGGACTATGCATGCAGGGCAGCTGGTCTCTCGAGGACAGCCAGCAGCAGATCAACCTGCTGGAGTCAGAGCCATTTTTCTAGCTATCAGGGCCTTCCAACACCACCTTCAGCACCAGTCGGTGCTGGTCCAAATGGACAACCTGAAGAAACAGGAGGGCACAAGTTCTCCCCACCTCTGCCAGGAGGCAGTAGCCCTCTGCTCATACGCGATCAGTCAGAGAATGCTCCTCAAGGTGGTATACCATCCGGGCCAGGACAATGTCCTAGTGGACAGACTCAGCAGAGTCCTCCAGCCGCACGAGTGGCACCTAGACCCCAGGATGGTGCAGCAGCTATTCCGACTATGGGGAACCCCAAGTCTGGACCTCTTTGACAGCCGAGCCAATGCTCAGCTACCCCGCTTCTGCTATCCCCCCAACCACATCTGTCCCGGATAGCAGCGGACGCCTTCCTCATCTTGTGGTCAGGTGGCCTGTTGTATGCCTTCCCTCCCATGACACTAATTGCGTGGACCCTCTTCAAAGGTCCAGTGGGACAAGGCTTCCATGATCCTGATGGCCCCAAGGTAGCCCAGTCAGCCTTGGTTTCCCCTGTTACTCTGCCTCTCGACAGAGCTCCCGGTCCCTCCTGGGGAATTCCCCAGTATTACTAACTCAGGGGGGAGGGCTCGATTCTTCACCCCAATCTGGGGTCCTTGGTGCTAACAGCATGGCTGCTGAACGGGTCACCCTAGTGCCCCTCAACCTCCCCAGGGAGGTGGAAGATGTCCTCCTAGCCTCTCGTAAGAACTCCACAAGATACACCTATGCCTTCAAGTGGCACAGATTCTTGGTATGGTGTATAGAGCAATGGGTAAAACCATTCTTCTGCCGCGTGCATACGGTGCTGCAATACTTGCTCCACCTCTCACAGACTGGACTCAAGTCCAACTCCGACAGGGTACACCTGAGTGCGCTCTCTGTGAACCATCACTCCATAGAGGGAAAACCTCTTTTTGTGCAGCCCCTCATTGCCAGATTCATGCGGGGCTTGCTGCTCTCTAAGACTCCCATCTGGCTGCCTCTATTTCAACGTTGTTCTGAAGCAGCTTACCAAGCCACCCTTTGAACCCTTGGCTGCCTGCCACTTGCGTTACCTATCCTGAAGGTGGTCTTCCTAGGGGCCCCTTCCCTTTGCCTGCAGAATCAGCCAGCTTCAGATCTTGGTGGCCGAGCCATCCTACACCAGGTTCTACAAGAACAGGATCATGCTTCGCACCCACCCTAAATTCCTCCCAAAGGTGGTATCTGCTTTCATCTCAACCAAGAGATGGTGCTCCCTACCTTCTTTCCACGGCCCCATGCTGACAGGGCAGTGGCCATTCTCCATACCCTGGACTGCAAAAGGGCCGTGTCCTTCTACTTGCAAAGTACTCAGGGTCACCACAAAGCCTCACAACTTTTCATTTCATATGATCCCACTCGAATAGGGGAGGCTGTCCACCTGGGTGGCAGACTGCATCACTTTTGCCCATGATCAGGCTGGGATTTCACTGGAGTGCAGTGTCATGACAAACATCATCAGGGCTATGGCAACCTCAGTTGCGAGTCTACGCTCTGTCCCTATGGCAGACATCTGCTGAGCCACCACCTGTTCATCAGTCCATACTTTTGCAGCTCATTACTGCCTGGAGAGGGAGTCCTGATGGTTCAGGGCCTTCGGCCAGGCCATACTCCATAATCTGTTCAGGGTTTAGGCAACTCCTGCCCTCCTACCCTTCTTGTTCAGGCTCTTGAAGGACTGGAAAGGGGGGCTGTTACTTCTGGAGAGAAATCTGAAATTGTGAGTATATACTTCTGGGAATTTTTCTGAAAGGAATTTTTTTTCTTTTAAAGCTAATTAATCTGTGAACCCACTATTTTTTTTGTTAAATCAGTCAGGGCCTAGTAGCAACAGTTTAAGATTCAATTTAAAAACACAGAAGAGAACTTTCTGGTTACCTTTCATACCCAGTAGACAGCTGTAGTTTAAATTTCATAGTCACTCAGGGCCTAGCATCAGCAAAGTACTTTTAGTTTCAAATTAAAACACAGAAGAGAGCTTTCTGGTTAAATTTAGAATCCAGCAGAGAGCTTGTAGTTTAAATTTCATAATAGGTTAGAGCCTAGTAGCAGCAAAGAGCTATAATTTAAATCAAATCAGAATATAGCTTAGCACAAGAGGCAAAACAAGGTCAATTCTCCTTGAGCAGCATATAAAGTCTTCTAGAGACCTTTACAAAGAGGCCTTCTACCTAGTGGGCAAGCAACCTGTGAAGCTTTTTCAATAGGTGTTAACACCAGCTGGCAGTTCAAAAGGCCATTTTGAAAGACTCCTTCTATCCAAGCAAGGACTGTTAATTACCCAGGAAGTAGGTCACTGCTTACATCATCAGCACAAGCATAAATAGCTCAACCAGAGCTCTGTGACCCTGTCTTGAAGGACTGGAAAGGGGGGCTGTTACTTCTGGAGAGAAATCTGAAATTGTGAGTATATACTTCTGGGAATTTTTCTGAAAGGAATTTTTTTTTCTTTTAAAGCTAATTAATCTGTGAACCCACTATTTTTTTTGTTAAATCAGTCAGGGCCTAGTAGCAACAGTTTAAGATTCAATTTAAAAACACAGAAGAGAACTTTCTGGTTACCTTTCATACCCAGTAGACAGCTGTAGTTTAAATTTCATAGTCACTCAGGGCCTAGCATCAGCAAAGTACTTTTAGTTTCAAATTAAAACACAGAAGAGAGCTTTCTGGTTAAATTTAGAATCCAGCAGAGAGCTTGTAGTTTAAATTTCATAATAGGTTAGAGCCTAGTAGCAGCAAAGAGCTATAATTTAAATCAAATCAGAATATAGCTTAGCACAAGAGGCAAAACAAGGTCAATTCTCCTTGAGCAGCATATAAAGTCTTCTAGAGACCTTTACAAAGAGGCCTTCTACCTAGTGGGCAAGCAACCTGTGAAGCTTTTTCAATAGGTGTTAACACCAGCTGGCAGTTCAAAAGGCCATTTTGAAAGACTCCTTCTATCCAAGCAAGGACTGTTAATTACCCAGGAAGTAGGTCACTGCTTACATCATCAGCACAAGCATAAATAGCTCAACCAGAGCTCTGTGACCCTGTCTTGAAGGACTGGAAAGGGGGGCTGTTACTTCTGGAGAGAAATCTGAAATTGTGAGTATATACTTCTGGGAATTTTTCTGAAAGGAATTTTTTTTTTCTTTTAAAGCTAATTAATCTGTGAACCCACTATTTTTTTTGTTAAATCAGTCAGGGCCTAGTAGCAACAGTTTAAGATTCAATTTAAAAAACACAGAAGAGAACTTTCTGGTTACCTTTCATACCCAGTAGACAGCTGTAGTTTAAATTTCATAGTCACTCAGGGCCTAGCATCAGCAAAGTACTTTTAGTTTCAAATTAAAACACAGAAGAGAGCTTTCTGGTTAAATTTAGAATCCAGCAGAGAGCTTGTAGTTTAAATTTCATAATAGGTTAGAGCCTAGTAGCAGCAAAGAGCTATAATTTAAATCAAATCAGAATATAGCTTAGCACAAGAGGCAAAACAAGGTCAATTCTCCTTGAGCAGCATATAAAGTCTTCTAGAGACCTTTACAAAGAGGCCTTCTACCTAGTGGGCAAGCAACCTGTGAAGCTTTTTCAATAGGTGTTAACACCAGCTGGCAGTTCAAAAGGCCATTTTGAAAGACTCCTTCTATCCAAGCAAGGACTGTTAATTACCCAGGAAGTAGGTCACTGCTTACATCATCAGCACAAGCATAAATAGCTCAACCAGAGCTCTGTGACCCTGTCTTGAAGGACTGGAAAGGGGGGCTGTTACTTCTGGAGAGAAATCTGAAATTGTGAGTATATACTTCTGGGAATTTTTCTGAAAGGAATTTTTTTTTCTTTTAAAGCTAATTAATCTGTGAACCCACTATTTTTTTTGTTAAATCAGTCAGGGCCTAGTAGCAACAGTTTAAGATTCAATTTAAAAACACAGAAGAGAACTTTCTGGTTACCTTTCATACCCAGTAGACAGCTGTAGTTTAAATTTCATAGTCACTCAGGGCCTAGCATCAGCAAAGTACTTTTAGTTTCAAATTAAAACACAGAAGAGAGCTTTCTGGTTAAATTTAGAATCCAGCAGAGAGCTTGTAGTTTAAATTTCATAATAGGTTAGAGCCTAGTAGCAGCAAAGAGCTATAATTTAAATCAAATCAGAATATAGCTTAGCACAAGAGGCAAAACAAGGTCAATTCTCCTTGAGCAGCATATAAAGTCTTCTAGAGACCTTTACAAAGAGGCCTTCTACCTAGTGGGCAAGCAACCTGTGAAGCTTTTTCAATAGGTGTTAACACCAGCTGGCAGTTCAAAAGGCCATTTTGAAAGACTCCTTCTATCCAAGCAAGGACTGTTAATTACCCAGGAAGTAGGTCACTGCTTACATCATCAGCACAAGCATAAATAGCTCAACCAGAGCTCTGTGACCCTGTCTTGAAGGACTGGAAAGGGGGGCTGTTACTTCTGGAGAGAAATCTGAAATTGTGAGTATATACTTCTGGGAATTTTTCTGAAAGGAATTTTTTTTTTCTTTTAAAGCTAATTAATCTGTGAACCCACTATTTTTTTTGTTAAATCAGTCAGGGCCTAGTAGCAACAGTTTAAGATTCAATTTAAAAACACAGAAGAGAACTTTCTGGTTACCTTTCATACCCAGTAGACAGCTGTAGTTTAAATTTCATAGTCACTCAGGGCCTAGCATCAGCAAAGTACTTTTAGTTTCAAATTAAAACACAGAAGAGAGCTTTCTGGTTACATTTAGAATCCAGCAGAGAGCTTGTAGTTTAAATTTCATAATAGGTTAGAGCCTAGTAGCAGCAAAGAGCTATAATTTAAATCAAATCAGAATATAGCTTAGCACAAGAGGCAAAACAAGGTCAATTCTCCTTGAGCAGCATATAAAGTCTTCTAGAGACCTTTACAAAGAGGCCTTCTACCTAGTGGGCAAGCAACCTGTGAAGCTTTTTCAATAGGTGTTAACACCAGCTGGCAGTTCAAAAGGCCATTTTGAAAGACTCCTTCTATCCAAGCAAGGACTGTTAATTACCCAGGAAGTAGGTCACTGCTTACATCATCAGCACAAGCATAAATAGCTCAACCAGAGCTCTGTGACCCTGTCTTGAAGGACTGGAAAGGGGGGCTGTTACTTCTGGAGAGAAATCTGAAATTGTGAGTATATACTTCTGGGAATTTTTCTGAAAGGAATTTTTTTTTCTTTTAAAGCTAATTAATCTGTGAACCCACTATTTTTTTTGTTAAATCAGTCAGGGCCTAGTAGCAACAGTTTAAGATTCAATTTAAAAACACAGAAGAGAACTTTCTGGTTACCTTTCATACCCAGTAGACAGCTGTAGTTTAAATTTCATAGTCACTCAGGGCCTAGCATCAGCAAAGTACTTTTAGTTTCAAATTAAAACACAGAAGAGAGCTTTCTGGTTAAATTTAGAATCCAGCAGAGAGCTTGTAGTTTAAATTTCATAATAGGTTAGAGCCTAGTAGCAGCAAAGAGCTATAATTTAAATCAAATCAGAATATAGCTTAGCACAAGAGGCAAAACAAGGTCAATTCTCCTTGAGCAGCATATAAAGTCTTCTAGAGACCTTTACAAAGAGGCCTTCTACCTAGTGGGCAAGCAACCTGTGAAGCTTTTTCAATAGGTGTTAACACCAGCTGGCAGTTCAAAAGGCCATTTTGAAAGACTCCTTCTATCCAAGCAAGGACTGTTAATTACCCAGGAAGTAGGTCACTGCTTACATCATCAGCACAAGCATAAATAGCTCAACCAGAGCTCTGTGACCCTGTCTTGAAGGACTGGAAAGGGGGGCTGTTACTTCTGGAGAGAAATCTGAAATTGTGAGTATATACTTCTGGGAATTTTTCTGAAAGGAATTTTTTTTTCTTTTAAAGCTAATTAATCTGTGAACCCACTATTTTTTTTGTTAAATCAGTCAGGGCCTAGTAGCAACAGTTTAAGATTCAATTTAAAAACACAGAAGAGAACTTTCTGGTTACCTTTCATACCCAGTAGACAGCTGTAGTTTAAATTTCATAGTCACTCAGGGCCTAGCATCAGCAAAGTACTTTTAGTTTCAAATTAAAACACAGAAGAGAGCTTTCTGGTTAAATTTAGAATCCAGCAGAGAGCTTGTAGTTTAAATTTCATAATAGGTTAGAGCCTAGTAGCAGCAAAGAGCTATAATTTAAATCAAATCAGAATATAGCTTAGCACAAGAGGCAAAACAAGGTCAATTCTCCTTGAGCAGCATATAAAGTCTTCTAGAGACCTTTACAAAGAGGCCTTCTACCTAGTGGGCAAGCAACCTGTGAAGCTTTTTCAATAGGTGTTAACACCAGCTGGCAGTTCAAAAGGCCATTTTGAAAGACTCCTTCTATCCAAGCAAGGACTGTTAATTACCCAGGAAGTAGGTCACTGCTTACATCATCAGCACAAGCATAAATAGCTCAACCAGAGCTCTGTGACCCTGTCTTGAAGGACTGGAAAGGGGGGCTGTTACTTCTGGAGAGAAATCTGAAATTGTGAGTATATACTTCTGGGAATTTTTCTGAAAGGAATTTTTTTTTTCTTTTAAAGCTAATTAATCTGTGAACCCACTATTTTTTTTGTTAAATCAGTCAGGGCCTAGTAGCAACAGTTTAAGATTCAATTTAAAAACACAGAAGAGAACTTTCTGGTTACCTTTCATACCCAGTAGACAGCTGTAGTTTAAATTTCATAGTCACTCAGGGCCTAGCATCAGCAAAGTACTTTTAGTTTCAAATTAAAACACAGAAGAGAGCTTTCTGGTTAAATTTAGAATCCAGCAGAGAGCTTGTAGTTTAAATTTCATAATAGGTTAGAGCCTAGTAGCAGCAAAGAGCTATAATTTAAATCAAATCAGAATATAGCTTAGCACAAGAGGCAAAACAAGGTCAATTCTCCTTGAGCAGCATATAAAGTCTTCTAGAGACCTTTACAAAGAGGCCTTCTACCTAGTGGGCAAGCAACCTGTGAAGCTTTTTCAATAGGTGTTAACACCAGCTGGCAGTTCAAAAGGCCATTTTGAAAGACTCCTTCTATCCAAGCAAGGACTGTTAATTACCCAGGAAGTAGGTCACTGCTTACATCATCAGCACAAGCATAAATAGCTCAACCAGAGCTCTGTGACCCTGTCTTGAAGGACTGGAAAGGGGGGCTGTTACTTCTGGAGAGAAATCTGAAATTGTGAGTATATACTTCTGGGAATTTTTCTGAAAGGAATTTTTTTTTTCTTTTAAAGCTAATTAATCTGTGAACCCACTATTTTTTTTGTTAAATCAGTCAGGGCCTAGTAGCAACAGTTTAAGATTCAATTTAAAAACACAGAAGAGAACTTTCTGGTTACCTTTCATACCCAGTAGACAGCTGTAGTTTAAATTTCATAGTCACTCAGGGCCTAGCATCAGCAAAGTACTTTTAGTTTCAAATTAAAACACAGAAGAGAGCTTTCTGGTTAAATTTAGAATCCAGCAGAGAGCTTGTAGTTTAAATTTCATAATAGGTTAGAGCCTAGTAGCAGCAAAGAGCTATAATTTAAATCAAATCAGAATATAGCTTAGCACAAGAGGCAAAACAAGGTCAATTCTCCTTGAGCAGCATATAAAGTCTTCTAGAGACCTTTACAAAGAGGCCTTCTACCTAGTGGGCAAGCAACCTGTGAAGCTTTTTCAATAGGTGTTAACACCAGCTGGCAGTTCAAAAGGCCATTTTGAAAGACTCCTTCTATCCAAGCAAGGACTGTTAATTACCCAGGAAGTAGGTCACTGCTTACATCATCAGCACAAGCATAAATAGCTCAACCAGAGCTCTGTGACCCTGTCTTGAAGGACTGGAAAGGGGGGCTGTTACTTCTGGAGAGAAATCTGAAATTGTGAGTATATACTTCTGGGAATTTTTCTGAAAGGAATTTTTTTTTTTCTTTTAAAGCTAATTAATCTGTGAACCCACTATTTTTTTTTTGTTAAATCAGTCAGGGCCTAGTAGCAACAGTTTAAGATTCAATTTAAAAACACAGAAGAGAACTTTCTGGTTACCTTTCATACCCAGTAGACAGCTGTAGTTTAAATTTCATAGTCACTCAGGGCCTAGCATCAGCAAAGTACTTTTAGTTTCAAATTAAAACACAGAAGAGAGAGCTTTCTGGTTAAATTTAGAATCCAGCAGAGAGCTTGTAGTTTAAATTTCATAATAGGTTAGAGCCTAGTAGCAGCAAAGAGCTATAATTTAAATCAAATCAGAATATAGCTTAGCACAAGAGGCAAAACAAGGTCAATTCTCCTTGAGCAGCATATAAAGTCTTCTAGAGACCTTTACAAAGAGGCCTTCTACCTAGTGGGCAAGCAACCTGTGAAGCTTTTTCAATAGGTGTTAACACCAGCTGGCAGTTCAAAAGGCCATTTTGAAAGACTCCTTCTATCCAAGCAAGGACTGTTAATTACCCAGGAAGTAGGTCACTGCTTACATCATCAGCACAAGCATAAATAGCTCAACCAGAGCTCTGTGACCCTGTCTTGAAGGACTGGAAAGGGGGGCTGTTACTTCTGGAGAGAAATCTGAAATTGTGAGTATATACTTCTGGGAATTTTTCTGAAAGGAATTTTTTTTTTCTTTTAAAGCTAATTAATCTGTGAACCCACTATTTTTTTTGTTAAATCAGTCAGGGCCTAGTAGCAACAGTTTAAGATTCAATTTAAAAACACAGAAGAGAACTTTCTGGTTACCTTTCATACCCAGTAGACAGCTGTAGTTTAAATTTCATAGTCACTCAGGGCCTAGCATCAGCAAAGTACTTTTAGTTTCAAATTAAAACACAGAAGAGAGCTTTCTGGTTAAATTTAGAATCCAGCAGAGAGCTTGTAGTTTAAATTTCATAATAGGTTAGAGCCTAGTAGCAGCAAAGAGCTATAATTTAAATCAAATCAGAATATAGCTTAGCACAAGAGGCAAAACAAGGTCAATTCTCCTTGAGCAGCATATAAAGTCTTCTAGAGACCTTTACAAAGAGGCCTTCTACCTAGTGGGCAAGCAACCTGTGAAGCTTTTTCAATAGGTGTTAACACCAGCTGGCAGTTCAAAAGGCCATTTTGAAAGACTCCTTCTATCCAAGCAAGGACTGTTAATTACCCAGGAAGTAGGTCACTGCTTACATCATCAGCACAAGCATAAATAGCTCAACCAGAGCTCTGTGACCCTGTCTTGAAGGACTGGAAAGGGGGGCTGTTACTTCTGGAGAGAAATCTGAAATTGTGAGTATATACTTCTGGGAATTTTTCTGAAAGGAATTTTTTTTTTCTTTTAAAGCTAATTAATCTGTGAACCCACTATTTTTTTTGTTAAATCAGTCAGGGCCTAGTAGCAACAGTTTAAGATTCAATTTAAAAACACAGAAGAGAACTTTCTGGTTACCTTTCATACCCAGTAGACAGCTGTAGTTTAAATTTCATAGTCACTCAGGGCCTAGCATCAGCAAAGTACTTTTAGTTTCAAATTAAAACACAGAAGAGAGCTTTCTGGTTAAATTTAGAATCCAGCAGAGAGCTTGTAGTTTAAATTTCATAATAGGTTAGAGCCTAGTAGCAGCAAAGAGCTATAATTTAAATCAAATCAGAATATAGCTTAGCACAAGAGGCAAAACAAGGTCAATTCTCCTTGAGCAGCATATAAAGTCTTCTAGAGACCTTTACAAAGAGGCCTTCTACCTAGTGGGCAAGCAACCTGTGAAGCTTTTTCAATAGGTGTTAACACCAGCTGGCAGTTCAAAAGGCCATTTTGAAAGACTCCTTCTATCCAAGCAAGGACTGTTAATTACCCAGGAAGTAGGTCACTGCTTACATCATCAGCACAAGCATAAATAGCTCAACCAGAGCTCTGTGACCCTGTCTTGAAGGACTGGAAAGGGGGGCTGTTACTTCTGGAGAGAAATCTGAAATTGTGAGTATATACTTCTGGGAATTTTTCTGAAAGGAATTTTTTTTTCTTTTAAAGCTAATTAATCTGTGAACCCACTATTTTTTTTGTTAAATCAGTCAGGGCCTAGTAGCAACAGTTTAAGATTCAATTTAAAAACACAGAAGAGAACTTTCTGGTTACCTTTCATACCCAGTAGACAGCTGTAGTTTAAATTTCATAGTCACTCAGGGCCTAGCATCAGCAAAGTACTTTTAGTTTCAAATTAAAACACAGAAGAGAGCTTTCTGGTTAAATTTAGAATCCAGCAGAGAGCTTGTAGTTTAAATTTCATAATAGGTTAGAGCCTAGTAGCAGCAAAGAGCTATAATTTAAATCAAATCAGAATATAGCTTAGCACAAGAGGCAAAACAAGGTCAATTCTCCTTGAGCAGCATATAAAGTCTTCTAGAGACCTTTACAAAGAGGCCTTCTACCTAGTGGGCAAGCAACCTGTGAAGCTTTTTCAATAGGTGTTAACACCAGCTGGCAGTTCAAAAGGCCATTTTGAAAGACTCCTTCTATCCAAGCAAGGACTGTTAATTACCCAGGAAGTAGGTCACTGCTTACATCATCAGCACAAGCATAAATAGCTCAACCAGAGCTCTGTGACCCTGTCTTGAAGGACTGGAAAGGGGGGCTGTTACTTCTGGAGAGAAATCTGAAATTGTGAGTATATACTTCTGGGAATTTTTCTGAAAGGAATTTTTTTTTCTTTTAAAGCTAATTAATCTGTGAACCCACTATTTTTTTTGTTAAATCAGTCAGGGCCTAGTAGCAACAGTTTAAGATTCAATTTAAAAACACAGAAGAGAACTTTCTGGTTACCTTTCATACCCAGTAGACAGCTGTAGTTTAAATTTCATAGTCACTCAGGGCCTAGCATCAGCAAAGTACTTTTAGTTTCAAATTAAAACACAGAAGAGAGCTTTCTGGTTAAATTTAGAATCCAGCAGAGAGCTTGTAGTTTAAATTTCATAATAGGTTAGAGCCTAGTAGCAGCAAAGAGCTATAATTTAAATCAAATCAGAATATAGCTTAGCACAAGAGGCAAAACAAGGTCAATTCTCCTTGAGCAGCATATAAAGTCTTCTAGAGACCTTTACAAAGAGGCCTTCTACCTAGTGGGCAAGCAACCTGTGAAGCTTTTTCAATAGGTGTTAACACCAGCTGGCAGTTCAAAAGGCCATTTTGAAAGACTCCTTCTATCCAAGCAAGGACTGTTAATTACCCAGGAAGTAGGTCACTGCTTACATCATCAGCACAAGCATAAATAGCTCAACCAGAGCTCTGTGACCCTGTCTTGAAGGACTGGAAAGGGGGGCTGTTACTTCTGGAGAGAAATCTGAAATTGTGAGTATATACTTCTGGGAATTTTTCTGAAAGGAATTTTTTTTTTCTTTTAAAGCTAATTAATCTGTGAACCCACTATTTTTTTGTTAAATCAGTCAGGGCCTAGTAGCAACAGTTTAAGATTCAATTTAAAAACACAGAAGAGAACTTTCTGGTTACCTTTCATACCCAGTAGACAGCTGTAGTTTAAATTTCATAGTCACTCAGGGCCTAGCATCAGCAAAGTACTTTTAGTTTCAAATTAAAACACAGAAGAGAGCTTTCTGGTTAAATTTAGAATCCAGCAGAGAGCTTGTAGTTTAAATTTCATAATAGGTTAGAGCCTAGTAGCAGCAAAGAGCTATAATTTAAATCAAATCAGAATATAGCTTAGCACAAGAGGCAAAACAAGGTCAATTCTCCTTGAGCAGCATATAAAGTCTTCTAGAGACCTTTACAAAGAGGCCTTCTACCTAGTGGGCAAGCAACCTGTGAAGCTTTTTCAATAGGTGTTAACACCAGCTGGCAGTTCAAAAGGCCATTTTGAAAGACTCCTTCTATCCAAGCAAGGACTGTTAATTACCCAGGAAGTAGGTCACTGCTTACATCATCAGCACAAGCATAAATAGCTCAACCAGAGCTCTGTGACCCTGTCTTGAAGGACTGGAAAGGGGGGCTGTTACTTCTGGAGAGAAATCTGAAATTGTGAGTATATACTTCTGGGAATTTTTCTGAAAGGAATTTTTTTTTCTTTTAAAGCTAATTAATCTGTGAACCCACTATTTTTTTTGTTAAATCAGTCAGGGCCTAGTAGCAACAGTTTAAGATTCAATTTAAAAACACAGAAGAGAACTTTCTGGTTACCTTTCATACCCAGTAGACAGCTGTAGTTTAAATTTCATAGTCACTCAGGGCCTAGCATCAGCAAAGTACTTTTAGTTTCAAATTAAAACACAGAAGAGAGCTTTCTGGTTAAATTTAGAATCCAGCAGAGAGCTTGTAGTTTAAATTTCATAATAGGTTAGAGCCTAGTAGCAGCAAAGAGCTATAATTTAAATCAAATCAGAATATAGTTTTCCTCAGCAGCACAGGACAAGGTACTGTGTAGCAGCCCTTTTTTAATAAGTGTTATATCCCTCCCTCCCTCCCCACACCCACCCTCCCCTGGGGAAATCACAGCTTTATAGGTACTTGCACAACTTAAAAGACAGGAGGTGCTCTCAGGTGAAGCTCATTACCCAAATCAGTCATACACCAAGGACCTGAAATTAATTAAGCTTCAGGTGAACAAGGTATATTAAACTTCTTAGGTACAGTTTTAGTGGTATAAATATCCATTGCACCCTTTAGTACATATAGAACTTAAAGATCTAAACACAAACTTAAAACTAAGATGCAGACAGCAGTCCAGCAGCGGGATGTGGGCTTTCCAGTCTTTTGCATTGAGTGTCACATGTATGATTTTCTCCCAGCTGGTGAGAGGTCTTACGTGTGCACTAGGTGCAAGGAGCTCTCTGCTCTCAGGGAACGAGTCCGTTCTCTAGAGGCTAGAGTAGCAGACTTGGAAAACATAAGACAGACAGAGAGGTACATAGACGAGACCTACAGGGATATAGTCCTGAAGTCCCACCTCCAGTCTGGCAGCATCCCTGTTGCCATGGAGGAGAGAGGTCACGTGACAGGAGAGCATCACCCTGGTGTGGCAGGAAGTGATCCTGTAACTAGGACCTGTCCTCCAGGTGATGTAAACCCCTCTCGCACCGAGGAGGTTTCTCCAGGGCCAAGTGCCCATGCGGGAAGGGTTAGGACAGCAGTTATAGTTGGTGATTCGATCATTAGGCATGTAGATAGCTGGGTGGCTGGTGGACGTGAGGATCGCCTGGTAACATGCCTGCCTGGTGCGAAGGTAGCGGACCTCACACGCCACCTAGATAAGGTCTTAGATAGTGCTGGGGAGGAGTCTGCTGTCTTGGTACATGTTGGTACCAATGACATAGGAAAATGTGGTAGGGAGGTTCTGGAAGCTAAATTTAGGCTTTTAGGTAGGAAGTTGAAATCCAGAACTTCCAGGGTAGCGTTCTCCGAAATGCTTCCCGTTCCACGCGCAGGACCCAATAGGCAGGCAGAGCTCCGGAGTCTCAATGCGTGGATGAGACAATGGTGCAGAGATGAGGGGTTCGGATTTGTTAGGAACTGGGGAACATTCTGGGGAAAGGAGGGGCTCTTCCGAAGGGATGGGCTTCACCTTAACCGGGATGGAACCAGGCTGCTGGCATTAACCTTTAAAAAGGAGATAGAGCAGCTTTTAAACTAGATAATAGGGGAAAGCCGACAGTCGCCCAAGAGCGCATGGTTCGGAAGAATGTATCCTTGAAGGATACTACAAAAAGCAGAGAGGTTCCAAAAAAGAGTAAAGTAGCCCAAATGCCCTCGAGTATGGAGCAGACAGAACTTAAAGATCCCAAATTACCCATGTCTACCAATAGCCAAATTAATATGAATAAAATACAGTCTCTAAAATGCTTGTATGCAAATGCTAGAAGTCTACAAAACAAGATGGGAGAGTTAGAATATATAGCACTAAACGAGAGGTTAGATATGATTGGAATATCAGAGACATGGTGGAAGGAGGACAACCAGTGGGACACTGTGATACCTGGGTACAAACTATATCGAAATGATAGAGCTGATCAAATTGGTGGAGGGGTTGCGCTCTATGTTAGAGAGGGCATTGAGTCAGAAAGGATTAAAGTTTTGCAAGAAACAAAATTTGCTGTAGAATCTCTATGGATTGAAATTCCATGTAAAAAGGGGAAGGCGATGGCAGTGGGGGTGTACTATCGTCCGCCTGGCCAGAATGAACAAATGGATGATGAAATGCTCAAAGAAATCAAGGAAGCTAGCAAAAGTTACAGTGCAGTAATAATAATGGGTGATTTCAATTACCCCGGCATCGACTGGGTCAGTGTCACAACAGGACATGCTAGGGAGATAAAGTTCCTAGATGAAATAAATGACTGCTTCTTGGAGCAGCTGGTTCATGAACCGACCAGAGGGGAAGCAATATTAGACCTAGTCCTTAGTGGAACACCAGATGTAGTGCAAGAGATAAGGGTGTTGGGGCCACTTGGCAATAGTGATCATAGCATGATCGCCTTTGATTTAATTAGTGGAGGAGGGATAGTAAGGAAATCCACAGTACTACCCTTTAACTTTCGAAAGGGAGACTATGATAGAATGAGGAAAACAGTTAAGAAAAAACTAAAAGGAGCAGTTGCAAAGGTTAAAGACGTACATCAAGCTTGGGTGTTGTTGAAAAATACTATCTTGGAAGCCCAGACCAGCTGTATTCCACGCTTTAAGAAAAGTGGAAGGAAGTCCAAAAAATTGCCAGCATGGTTTAAAGCTGAGGTCAGAGAGGCTGTTGTTGCCAAAAAAGCATCTTTCAAGAAATGGAAAAAAGAGCCAAATGATGAAACCTGGAAACAGCACAAGCACCGGCAAGTCAAATGCAAGGCATTGATAAGGCAGGCAAAGAGAGAATTTGAGAAGAAGCTTGCTGCGGAAGCAAAAACGCGAAATAAAGACCTTTTCAAGTACATTCGTAGCAAAAAACCCGTGAGAGAGTCAGTTGGTCCATTAGATGATAAAGGGGTTAAAGGAGCACTAAGAGGCGACAAGGCGATAGCGGAGAGACTGAATGAATTCTTTGCTTCGGTCTTTACTGAGGAAGATGTAGGGATGTTACCCACGACTGAAGTGGTATTTAAAGGTGTGGAAGAATTGAAGGAAATATCGATACATCGGGAAGATGTCCTACAACTATTAGATAAACTGAAGAGTAGCAAATCACCTGGGCCGGATGGTATACATCCAAGGGTGTTGAAAGAACTGAAATTTGAGATTGCAGACCTGCTATCAGTAATCTGTGAACTATCATTAAAATCATCTCTAATACCTGAGGATTGGAGGATCGCCAATGTAACACCAATTTTTAAAAAGGGTTCGAGGGGTGATCCGGGAAACTACAGACCGGTGAGCCTGACATCAGTACCGGGAAAAATGGTAGAAACCATCATAAAGAATAAAATTACTCAGCATATAGATAGTCATGACCTAATGGGAGACAGCCAACATGGCTTTAGACAAGGAAGATCTTGTCTTACTAATCTGTTATGTTTTTTTGAAGGAGTGAATAAACAGGTGGACAAAGGTGAGTCGGTTGATATTGTGTATCTGGACTTTCAGAAAGCCTTTGACAAGGTCCCTCATGAGAGACTTTTGGCAAAACTAAAGAGTCATGGGATAGGAGGCAGTGTACTACTGTGGATCAGGAACTGGTTAAAAGATAGAAAGCAGAGGGTAGTGCTAAATGGCCAATTTTCCCAATGGAGAAAGGTGAATAGTGGTGTACCCCAGGGATCTGTGCTGGGTCCGCTGCTTTTTGACATATTCATAAATGACCTGGAAAGTGGAATAACGAGTGAGGTTATCAAATTTGCTGATGACACAAAACTATTTAAAGTTGTTAAAACCCAGGAGGATTGTGGAAAATTGCAAGAGGATCTTGATAAATTGGAAGACTGGGCATCAAAATGGCAGATGAAATTTAATGTGGAGAAGTGCAAGGTTATGCACCTAGGGAAGAACAACCCAAACTATGGTTACACGATGCAAGGTTCCACATTAGGAACCACCACCCAAGAAAAAGATTTAGGCGTCCTTGTGGATACCATGTTAAAACCCTCGGCCCAGTGTGCAGCGGCGGCCAAGAGAGCAAATAGAATGCTAGGTATGATGATAAGGAAAGGAATGGAAAATAAAACAAAAGATATTATAATGCCTCTATATCGTTCCATGGTGAGACCGCACCTTGAATATTGTGTGCAATTCTGGTCGCCATATCTTAAAAAGGATATAGCAATTTTAGAAAAGGTTCAGAGAAGAGCCACCAAAATGGTAAAGGGGATGGAAGGCTACTCCTATGAAGAAAGGCTAAAAAGGTTGGGGCTCTTTAACCTGGAAAAGAGACGGCTGAGGGGAGATATGATAGAAGTCTATAAATTAATGAACGGAGTGGAACGGGTAAACGTAGATCGATTGTTTACCTTATCAGAATATAGAAAGACTAGGGGACATGCAATGAAGCTACAGGGTAAACTATTTAAGACTAATAAAAGAAAATATTTTTTCACTCAACGTGTAATCAAACTCTGGAATTTGTTACCGGAGGATGTAGTAAAGGCTGTTAGTGTAGCTGGGTTTAAAAAAGGTTTGGACAAGTTCCTGGAGGAAAGGTCCATAAACCATTATTAAGAAGGGACCCAGGATATCAATGCTTGAACCAATACAAGCATTGTGGAACCTGTGTCCCTTGGGGAAACTGCTAGGTACGTATGACCTAGATTGGCCACTGTTGGAAACAGAATACTGGGCTTGATGGACCTTGGTCTGACCCAGTATGGCATATCTTATGTTCTTATGTACTAGAGTCATGTTTCTTCCTGGACACTTGGGTCCTCAGAAACTGTCCTCAGATTTGCTTGCAGCTGCTCATGGCTGCGCCATGTTTTTTCTACATCTTCCCAGTAGCCTGTAGCTAGGGAGTCCCATATGTGAGGATTGACTTCCTGCTTGTTCCCGGAGAAAGCATAGTTACTCATCTGTAACAGATGTTGACTAGGGACAGCATGAATCAGCCCTCATAAACCTCCCTCCTGCTCTTGGAGCTGCTGTACAATTTTGGCCATCTTCTTTTGTCGACTCTAGCTATGTCATCTAAGTAAGATGGCACCCTTAGGCGAGAAGGGGACCAGGCATGTGTGGTAGCATCTCCCAAAGCTTTCTTTAAAAGCTGGGAAGATGCTTCCATGAGGGCTCCATCGGCATCAATGTCACCCATATGTGAGGACTGATTCCTGCTGTCCCCAGAGAACACCTGTTACAAATGAGTAACTACGCTTTATAAATGAAGTCTTTGGAATCAGACATAGATACATAACATGAGCCTACACAGGTTGGAATCTATTTTCAAAATTGTTCCCATAGAAGACAGAAAAGAATTAAGGTTGACAATGCAGCACATAACTCCAGCTGATATTTTTCAGAAAATGATTGTGTTGGGATGACAGAAGATTTTTGTATTTTGACAGAGCAAATCCTTAAAATCTGAACTTGTTGTCAAACCAGTGAACTGCTGGATGTTCAGCTGCTTCCTGTAACATTCACCATTATATGAAATGGCAGGTTAGATTCTGTATCCCAGTTAGAGAACATGTTTATTATGAATTCAGTTTATAAACCCTTTGAGGGCGTTGAAGCTGAAGACTAAGCACTTGAAAAGAACATGCCATAAGACTACTCCACCACAGCAGCTGCGATCTTGCAAGGGTGCAATGCATTTCCTGTTAACATGCAGAGTAACATATTCTACAAAGCCATCTCCAAAATGCCCAAGGACTAAAAAGGCAAAGTCTGAACACCACATTCCAACTTCATGGGAGTTCTTCCACATCTCTGAAAGCCCCTTAGAGCCAAAAAGATGACGCAAGGGGAGGCAAAATGTGGCTGGGCAGACACAGACCCAGCCCTGCAGCTGCAGACGTTTAGGGTACTGTATGCGCCTACTGTGTTCCAATGAGCTGGGAACGCAAAACAGGAATATGGAAGGGGAATTGAAGCCAGTGTTTTAGGCTGAAGGTGGAATTTGTGGTATCTTAGCGGAGAAGTGGATGTATCCACAGGACATTCCTGCAGGTAAGAGCGGCCTGGTGCCAAGATGCCACATCCCAGCGAGGAGTGGTTGGAGATCTCCCCTGCAAGGTGAGGTCCGGACACCTAGCGTCCCATCACCTTCTCTACCCGAGCTGGGCACTTTCCCGCCTTTCAGCATGTGCATGAAGCCTCTCACCATGTGCAAACTAAGAAGACCCCCAAACCCCGCGCAGCCCAAGGTTTTGGGGGAGTGAGGGGGCTCCGTTTTTGCACACCTTCTTTCCAGGAACCCATGGAAGCCCCGAGCAGGAGAGAAGGCTTTGCCGGGACCGCCGCCCGCCCCGTGGCTCCCTTCCCCGCAGAAGAGCAAGAAGCAGCCCCAGCTCGCGCTCCCCTCCGCCTCTCCGCTCCGGAGCTGGTTACGCCAGCAGCCGCCTCGCGCGCCTCTGATTCTGCGCACAGCGAAAGCCCCAAAGCCCTGTCATTCTGCGAAAACTCAGGACGGCGAGAGAGCGCACGCAGCGCCCAGTTCCGCAACCCAGCATGGCTTCGGGGGACCTTTACGAGGTACCGGAGAGCCGGGGGTGGGGCGGGGGCAGGGAGAAAGGAGGGGGCCTCCCCCCTCTCTCGAACGCAGCCTCCGGTCCCGGTGGACTAGAGGGAACGGGGAAGCCCGGGGCTGCAGGGGGGAGGAGGGGGGCTGGAGCTTCGCGCTCTCTTGCTCTCTACTTTACGGTGGCTTCGTCTCCAGGCCTGGAGGGAGGGGCCCGAGGTGCCCCCCTCCGCCTCCCGCCCGAGCGCGGAAAGTACAGGTAAAAAGTCTGCGCGCGACGTGCTGCATTCGCAGATTCGGGTGCAAACGGGCGCTGGGCGCTGCTGTGGGCGGAAGAATCCGCGGCAGCCGGACGGAGATGGAAAGGTCGCGGTGGGTGCAGCGGCCGGGGCGTGGGTGCCGGGTGCCCGTCACGCTGGCTGTCAAACTTTGCCGGGCTGCTGCTTGGGCTTGCGCTTCCCTGGTCATCGCCTGCTAACCCTGCCCCGTGCAACCGGCGTCCCCCCGCCCCGACCTTGGGCAATAAAGGGATGCAACGCAGCCTGGACTTTAGGGTTAACGAGGTGGTTTACGGCCACTGCCAGGTGCACGGCTATATGAATGCGCTTGGGTATTTATTCCCCCCTCCCCACCTCCACTTGTTAATAGAGATTTCATAAGAGTATCAAATTGTAACGAGGCACTGAGGGAATGATACACTGGCGGAAAAGAAAGATCGTGCCTCTTGTCGTCAGAAGAGTTTTTGAGATGACATGTGCAACAGTTGACCCCCAAGGACATCTGATATCCACCTTGTTTTTTTTATCTCAGAAATGAAATAAGGGTGGTACCACTTTAAAGGTTTTTATATGTGGCTGTGTAATCTAAAAATTGGTAAGGAGAGCATAGTGGCTATAAGCGTGCCTCTCTTTTTGAAGGGTGATTGTAAGGAAAGGATCGAGCCAAAAAACACTGCTTTTAGGATTTACAGCCTATGTATGATAGTGAAATGGGAAGCCTGTGTCAAAAGACTGTAAATCAGAAAGTGTGTGAACACAATTAGAACTGTAGTCAGTGGAAATTTTAGGCAGAGGTTGGGTCATTCTGCCACTTTATACTGTAGATTATAATAAATGGTTATCAGTATATTGATCTGTAATGTGAAAGGACAGAATGTCACCTATATAGTCTGATTATTGTCCATTTAAAAGAGGATGGGGCACTGCATAATTTTTAGGTGAGTAAAATCAATGTTTGTTCCTTGTCATCCCCACCTGTAAATTATTGTAGGACTTTCTGAATTATCAATGCATGTATGTTTACCAAACAGCAAGGCTGCAGAGATGCTCCATTATAAGTTGTCTGACATTTATTTTAACCTTACAGATAGTTGTAGCATTTACGTGGTGAGCTAAAAACCAGAAAAAGACCACATCAAACTGGGAGATGTGCTTTGGTTTCCTGAAACCGTTGCAAAAGGCCCAGAACTTTTGTAGAACAGTAAATGCAGAGAATTTATCTAAGGGTCAGAGCTCTTTACCATGTTAAAGTAATTCAGTATACTGTGCGTTTTATTCATCACAAGTGCTTTCCAGTTAGCTTGCTAAATGGAATTATTGAAAGTAACTCAGCTGTGGTATTTCCTTTGTGTTTCCAGCAAAGCTAAATATTCAGGTGATGTATAGGCATGTAACCTTATATAAGGGTATTGATGATTTTCTAAACGCTTTGAAAAGATGTGTGTTTTTAAAGACTTGCACAAGAGCAGGGCGCACACACAATTTGATAGGTAAGTTCGCATTTTTCTCCTTTATAAAGGCCTTCTGACAAACTGTGTTATATTGTAGCTTAAATAGTAGCATGGTTACTGTTGGTTTTTTATATATTATGGAATTGATAGATGTGGTTTAGCTCTTTGTCTTTTGGAACTCTCTGGTGTATATGGTGGAGAGCATTTTGGCTTTCCTGTAGTTATTCATTTCCTTGTGCTGTTGAACACACGGACGGAGTGGAACTTGATGGAGGCGTAGGCAAGTAGTTAGCTTCCCTGGTTCCCAGCCCATTGCTCTATGGTTAAATCCTGCTGATGTTTCTTATGGCCTTGGGCAAGTCATTTAACCCTCCTTTGCCTTGGATACAAATTGAGACTAAGCTGTTTGGGGACAGGGAAATGCGTACTGTATGTGACTCACCTTGAGTTGGTACTTGGAAAGGAATGAGCTAAAGTGCAAGTAAACAGCTAGCACTTGTAGGGGGTAAGCCTTATAAAACCATTTTCATGCACATGTAGCCATATAGGAGTAGCCTAGTGGTTAGAACACTGGCTTGGTAACCAAGCAACCAGGGTTCAATTCCCATTAGCTACTCCTTGTGGCCTTGGGCAAGTCACTTAACCCTCCATTGCCTCAGAAGAAAGGCCTGGCAATCTACTTCCAGTGACACTGCCAAGAAAACCCAGGAGCTTCTGGGTCGCCAGGAGTCAGGACTGACTCAAAGGCACACATTGCATTTGTGGCCATATAAGAGTGTGAATGGCCTTTTAAAACAGTACCAACCATCCGTGCTGGGTCTGAACCATTATGCCCATCATTCAGTCCAGGTCATTTGGAACAATCCAGAAGAGCCTAGTGGGGGAGATCCAATTCGTTGTTCATTCCCAGAACTGAAATGGGGTGATTTCCCCCCCCCCCCCGAATCTGCCTGGCTAATAAATGCTAATGGACCTGTCCTCCAAAAAACCTGGCCAAATCCTTTTTGTCTGTACACCTGGCCTTGATCATAACGCATGCCTAAGCTATGGAATTTATTGTAAGAATGCTTTTAAATATGCTATAAGTTAGTTTCATATGTTAAATTGATTCCGGTTGTGGGGGGGGGGGGGGTTTGTTTGTTTGTTTTTTTGAGATGTGGTGACCAGAATACACATAGTTGTCAAGGTGTGGATCCAGAGGCCTTACAGTTAGGAACCACTCAGAAAAGAATAGAGATGAAAAAATACTAACTATGTGCTTTTTGACTATGGCTGCATGCTGAGAATTTCTTAGGAGTATATCTACTAAGCCGGGCTAACTGTTAACCCAGGCTATCTGCTCCTAAATCCTGTTGAATAACATGGGACCTAGGTGCAGATAGTCCAGGGTAACCGTTAGCCCTGCTTAGTAGACATACCTCATAGTATTGTCTACAATGACACCAAGGTCCCTTTCCTGGGTGGTGACTTCTATTTATTTATTTATTTTATTTATTTAGCTGCATTTATATCCCGCTTTTCACCGGGTCAAAGCGGTTGGGGGATACATTTAACACGAGGGGATATGACATACTTACAGGGAACATGGGCAATGGAGGGTTAAGTGGCTTGCCCAAGACCACAAGGAGCACCTGTGGGACTAGAAACCCCAGTCCTTCCGGCCCAAGGTTGCTGTCCTCTAGTGGGATTTGAACCACCTACCTTCCGGCCTGTGGTACCTTGCCCCAACCACTAGGCTACGCCTCCCCCTTCTAATGTAAAACTTTGCGTTTTCTGCATATAGGTAAGATTGAATTTGCTGCGATCAAATGCAGGGTGATGCACATTGGGGAAATAATCTGCCATTCAGATGCCCAGTTCCCCAGTCTCACAGTCTCCTTGTATTGTAATTGCTTTGAATAATATTGTAACTTGAAAATTACATTGGCAAGTCTCCTAATATCAGGTACAGGGGCTGATTTTTTAATGGTAGTTTACAGATTGCCAGTAGCAGGGCTGCAGTTCTATATTCAAGTTCTTTCAGAACTCGGGGGGGGGGGTGAATACCATCAGGTCCTGGAGATTTGCTATGTCAGCTTACTCTTGTACACCTTCCAGATTCACAATCATTTGCCTCTGAATTGTCACTGACAAAGAATGGGTCTAGTGTGGGTGTTTCCCCAACATCTTCTACCTTTTAAGAACCTGACAGGTACTTGTTACCTGGATTGACCACTGTTGGAAACAGGATACTGGGCTTGATGGACCTTTTGTTCTGACCCAGTATGGCATTTCTTTTCTTCTGCAGTGAAGATCAAGGCAAACAGTTTAGTTTGCTATGATTTTGTTGTAACCAAGGGTTGCTGGTTTGCAGTTGGGCTAGATGATTCACTACACAAGTGCCCCTTGTACACTTAGGTCAAGGTCATGTAATGGTCCAGCTGACTCCTTTTGCAGCCTTTTTGCTTTTGATTTGATTTATTCATTTCATATTGACCTCCCACAACAAACATCAAAGTGGTTACAATAAAACCATACTATAGATAAAATAACAAAAAAATCATAAAATAAACATCTGATGTCAAATCTACAAATAATTTAAAAAACTAAAGCCCTTCTAATCAATTCGTATCCAATAGACTTGGCCAAAGATATTTTTATAATTTAATTTTTGTAGTTTCTCTTCAAATTCTCATGCCCTGCCTTATTAATATTTCAGATTTACTTTTCTAGTATTTTATGCTCTTTCTACCTGAGCTCTAATATTCTAGCCTCCAAAGACTGTACTTATTCCTTGAGAACTAGGAGTTCTTTGTACTGGGTGTACACACATGCCCTCTTCCTGACAAGCAGATAATGGTCGATTTGACGCTTGCTGAAAAAGACTAGATAGCCTCAATCCCACTCCTGAAGTGCTGTTTGCATCTTTTATTTTTCTTCCTTATTGAAGGGAATGAGGCACGCTTAGCAGAGTTTAAGTTCCTTAAGTTGAATCAGAAAGGATTAAAGTTTTGCAGGAAACAAAATTTGCTGTAGAATCTCTATGAATTGAAATTCCATGTAAAAAGGGGAAGGTGATGGCAATGGGGGTGTACTATCGGCCGCCTGGCCAGAATGAACAAATGGATGATGAAATGCTCAATGAAATCAAGGAAGCTAACAAAAGTTACAGCGTAGTGATAATAATGGGTGATTTCAATTACCCCAGTATCGACTGGCTCAGTGTCACGGTAGGACATGCTAGGGAGATAAAGTTTCTAGATGAAATAAATGACTGCTTCTTGGAGCAGCTGGTTCATGAACCGACCAGAGGGGAAGCCATATTAGACCTAGTCCTTAGTGGAACACCAGATCTAGTGCAAGAGATGAGGGTGTTGGGGCCACTTGGCAATAGTGATCATAGCATGATCGCCTTTGTTTTAATTAATGGAGGAGGGATAGTAAGGAAATCCACAGTACTACCTTTTAACTTTCGAAAGGGAGACTATGATAAAATGAGGAAAATAGTTAAGAAAAACAAAAAGGAGCAGTGGCAAAGGTTAAAGACTTACATCAAGCTTGGGTGTTGTTAAAAAATAGTATCTTGGAAGCCCAGACCAGCTGTATTCCATGCTTTAAGAAAAGTGGAAGGAAGTCCAAAAAACTGCCAGCATGGTTTAAAGGTGAGGTCAGAGAGGCGGCTGTTGCCAAAAAAGCATCTTTCAGGAAATGGAAAAAAGAGCCAAACGACGAAACCTGGAAACAGCACAAGCACTGGCAAGTCAAATGCAAGGCGTTGATAAGGCAGGCAAAGGGAGAAATTGAGAGGAAGCTTGCTGCGGAAGCAAAAATGTGAAATAAAGACTTTTTCAAGAACATTCGTAGCAAAAAACCTGTGAGAGTCAGTTGGTCCATTAGACGATAGAGGGGTTAAAGGGACACTAAGAGGCGACAAGGCGATAGCGGAGAGACTGAATGAATTCTTTGCTTCGTTCTTTACAGAGGAAGATGTAGGGATGTTACCCATGACTGAAGTGGTATTTAAAGGTGCGGAAGAAGTGAAGGAAATATCGATACACCGGGAAGATGTATTACAACTATTAGATAAACTGAAGAGTAGCAAATTACCTGGGCCGGATGGTATACATCCAAGGGTGTTGAAAGAACTGAAATACGAGATTGCAGACCTGCTATTAGTAATCTGTGAACTATCATTAAAATCATCTCTAATACCTGAAGATTGGAGGATCGCCAATGTAACACCAATTTTTGAAAAGGGTTACAGGGGTGATCTACAGACTGATGAGCCTGACATCAGTACCGGAAAAAATGGTAGAAACCATCATAAAGAATAAAATTACTCAGCATGTAGATAGTCATGGCCTAATGGGAGACAGCCAACATGGCTTTAGACAAGGAAGATCTTGTCTTACTAATCTGTTATGTTTTTTTGAAGGTGTGAATAAACAGGTGGACAAAGGTGAGTCGGTTGATATAGTGTATCTGGACTTTCAGAAAGCCTTTGACAAGGTCCTTCATGAGAGACTTTTGGCAAAACTAAAGAGTCATGGGATAGGAGGCAGTGTACTACTGTGGATCAGGAACTGGTTAAAAGATAGAAAGCAGAGGGTAGGGCTAAATGGCCAATTTTCCCAATGGAGAAAGGTGAATAGTGGTATACCCCAGGGATCTTTGCTGGGTCCGCTGCTTTTTGACATATTCAGAAATGACCTGGAAAGTGGAATAACGAGTGAGGTTATCAAATTTGCAGATAACACAAAACTATTTAAAGTTGTTAAAACCCAAGAGGATTGTGGAAAATTGCAAGAGGATCTTGATAAATTGGAAGACTGGGCATCAAAATGGCAGATGAAATTTAATGTGGACAAGTGCAAAGTTATGCACCTAGGGAAGAACAACCCAAACTATGGTTGCACGATGCAAGGTTCCACATTAGGAACCACCACCTAGGAAAAAGATTTAGGCGTCATTGTGGATAACATGTTAAAACCCTCTGCCCAGTGTGCAGCGGCAGCCAAGAGAGCAAATAGAATGCTAGGTATCATAAGGAAAGGAATGGAAAATAAAACAAAAGATATTATAATGCCTCTATATCATTCCATGGTGAGACTGCACCTTGAATATTGTGTGCAATTCTGGTCACCGTATCTTAAAAGGATATAGCGATATTAGAAAAGGTTCAGAGAAGAGCCACGAAAATGGTAAAGGGGATGGAAGGGTACTCCTATGAAGAAAGGCTAAAAAGGTTAGGGCTCTTTAACCTGGAAAAGAGACAGCTGAGGGGAGATATGATAGAAGTCCTATAAATTAATGAACGGAGTGGAACGGGTAAACGTAGATCGATTGTTTACGTTATCAGAATATAGAAAGACTAGGGGACATGCAATGAAGCTAGAAGGTAAACTATTTAAGACTACTAAAAGAAAATATTTTTTCACTCAACGTGTAATCAAACTCTGGAATTTGTTACCGGAGGATGTGGTAAAGGCTGTTAGTGTAGCTGGGTTTAAAAAAGGTTTGGACAAGTTCCTAGAGGAAAGTTCCATAAACCGTTATTAAGAAGGGACCAAGGATATCAATGCTTGACCCAGTACAAACATTGTGGAACCTGTGTCTTTTGGGGAAACTGCTAGGTATGTATGACCTAGATTGGCCACTGTTGGAAACAGGATACTGGGCTTGATGGACCGTGGTCTGACCCAGTATGGCATATCTTATGTTCTTATGTTCCTATGTTCCTTCAGATGCTGTGCTGATACTGTCATCTCTCTTTGCAATCACCATCATTGTATTTACCATAAGGAGGTGAAGCAGGCTACGAGGTCCTGCCTTACCAAGATTATTGCCTCCTCACAAATTCACTCTAAAAATTATTTGCAGTGATATCAGGTTTATCCTCTACAACCCAAAGTAGATCACCTGGTACATCCTCTGTTCACTTTGATTCTAAGATCTCAAAAGCATGCGTTCTTTTCCCCTTGCCATCTAACTCCCTATACTATATCCAATGCAGCACCAGCCTCCATACTGGCTCTTCACAACCATCCCACTACTGGGACACTTCCTGATCACCTCATCTTGAGAAATTCTGTTTGGACTGCCTTTTATCTAGCCACAAACTTTGTTCTCACAAAAGTGGTATTCTTCGCTAAACTCACAATATATGGCCCTCCCTGCCTTTGAAATAGATTAAAAGCCCTCTTCTAATCTTCTGCCTTATGCCCTAACAATAATAAATCATAGTCTCTCAGCAGGCATAGTACCTTATGCCTGGAAATGTGTTTTGTTTTTTTTTAGGACTGGACAAACTCTGGCACATCTCTGTATCCTGCTGACCCAACCATCTACCACCTAGTCTCCAATCTGTGCTATCCATCTAAGCCAATGGAAAAAATAGTTTGCTTTCAACTTGGAATCATATTAGTCTAAGGACCTCCATCTTCATCAGGCTGGGTTTAGGCCCAACCACAGCAAGGAACAATTTTAGCTGCTTTCTTGAGTGAAGCACACAGTGCTTTAGACTCCAGAAGAGTTGCTCTGGTAGTATCGCCTCTGCATTTGACTTAAGACTAAGTTGGGATATTAAGATTTACTAAGAAGAACCGTCCTCCAGTGGTTCATCTTATTTTTACATGATCATTCGTATTGTTACTGATGTCACCTCTTCAGATTCCTACCCCCTCTTCTGTGGTATATTGCAGGATTCAGTACTAGCACCATTGCTATTTCATATCGTCCTTAGTTTCCTTACTACACTCATTCAGGACCATGGCATCAGCAGTTTTTACTATGCTGACATTGTTTGGTCCAATATACTGATTTGTACCATGTGGGCCTATCCAAAATTAATCGGTACCTTGACACAGTTCATTCTTGGCTGTTCTGTAGTTATCTCAGACTAAATACTAGTAAGTCATTGGCCACCTGCATCACTGGTAGACCCTTCCACCTCTCTGTTTCCACACTAATAGGCGGCATCTATATTTCCGTTGTTGAATCTATGAAATATTTAGACATTATCTTTGAGGCCCACTTTTCATCTACCTTAAAGTCTGACTTCATACCTTGTCTCAGTTCTGTGTACTATGTCCTTATCAAGATTAGTTGGATCAGCATACACTTTATTTATACTATTGTCATGTCACAATTAGACCAGGCCTCAACAGATTTTTTTAGGATTTAGGAGCAAGTCCAAAAATCTAGGTGCCAGACTTAGAACAATTAGAATGTTATTTATGATGAAGTTAATGCTATTGAGTCTGTCAACTTATGCTTACTCGTCAGTCAGATGGCTAATAGTTGAGAGAGTGGTCTCCATAGCTATCACTGTATCAGCCAATCTCATTGCTGGTCTTCCTCTTTTGCGTTGGCCTTCAACCTTGCCAAGCTTGTCTCTAATTGATTGTCATACTTTGGACACATCATGCAAAGAAAAAGACTAAGCCTTGTCATTGAGCTTCTAAGGAAAGTATAGGTTTGATCTCTTCTAGTATTGCCTGATTGGTTCTTCAGGCAGTCCATGGTATATATAGTATTCTTTGCCAGCACCATCGTTTGAAGGCATCAATTTTCTTCCTATCTTTCTTCTCATTGATCAGCTATCTCATCTATACAACATTATTGAAAATATAATGGATTGGGCACAATTAAAAACCTTATCCAGGTTTTTCTTAGCTGTTCTGACAAGAGCAATGTATCATTTATAAACCACATATTCATAATGTGTTTAAGGTGATGTACAGCAAGCTACTTCTTATAGTAGCACTTTAAATATAACATAAATGCAACAAAAGTGCAGTTGTTTAGAGGGGGCAATGGAGAGAGACTGAGATGTGGCTCTTGGGGGTGGGTGGGGAGGTGCCACCCCCCACAGGAACCTCAGCCTCAATCTCTTTACATTGCTCACCTGCCCTCAACAGCCACTGCCCCTCTGTTGTAGAGAGATTTTATGCTGTAGTTGCTGAGAGGCGGCAAAGAAGAAGGGTGGTGCCTATCCACCCTCAGCAGTTGCAGCCTCAACCTCAACCTCTTTCCATTGCTCACTTGCCCCCAGTGGCTGCAGCCTAGAGCCGGTCTTCAGCCACTCACCCCAAAAGCAGCCTTGGCATCGCATCACTTCTCCTTGCAGCATCCAGCTTATCTCAAACCCTCCCCTCCTCCCCCCACAATAGCCAGCTTCTCTCAAACCTTCCCCCCTCCCATAGTAGCCAGCTTCTCTCAAACCCTCCCCCCTCACACAGTAGCCTGTCTCTTTTCAAGCTCTTCCAACCCTCCTTCCACAGCAGCATCTCTCAAATCTCTTCTCTTTCCCTCCTCGTCTAAAAAAAAAAAAATAACAATAACAATAATAAAATAAGATAAAAATTAAAAATAGGCCAGTTGAAATGTTTAGTTTTAAGCCTACCTCCATAAGTCTGCTTTACGTTAAAACTGCTCCAGGTGAGCTGCTGCTGCTTCCGCTGAATCTGCAGCTGCTTGGGTGAACCACCTCTGCTGTTTCCGCCATGGAAACACCCCTCAGCAAGCAGTGCTCCACATGGGCTGCCTCTACCTCATGTGCTGGCCAGGACAATGAGGTCACTCTGCCCGAGACTGCAGGCTGATTACACACCACTCGCTAAATGATGACACTAGCCAAAGACAGGCAGGCTTCTGAGTAGTTGCTGGGATAGCAAGTTTGAGTAGTTTGCAGCCCATGGCCCTGACACTACTGTACATTAAACGCCAGTTCCTTCTCGTTTTCTCTGGACCAGTCCAGGGAACGATAGGGGTTGTCAATCCCCTTCAGCAGCTGAGGACTGTAAACCAAAGTTTTGCTAACAGACTAAGCCACTCCCTCTTGCTGCACTGCTCCAGTGGTACAGTCCTCAGCAGCTGAACAGGACGTAGGTTCCGTGCCTCTCCCTACTAAAGGAGCAGATAGTTCTGTGAATGGGGATAATTTGTTAGCAGATTGGCTCTGGCTGAGCTATGCTTATGCTATATTTCCCTAGCGCAGCTTCTCTGATCTAACTAAATGTAGCCGGAAGAGCCGGTGCGGCTCATATAAGCAGCGTAAGGGGCAGAGCCTGCCTCAAGTTAGCTGGGAGCTGTAGCTTTAAGGAGGTTGGCCTGGGAGCCCCAGATTCCACCTGTCCTTGCCTTGAGTCGTGTTCTCCGGCTCCTGCTAGCTGCGGGGAAGCGGAGACACGACAAGGAGCGCTACACTCAGGTACGTGACTTTCCGTAATGCAACAGATTCGTTTACCGGCTTAGTTGTTTGCTGACGGGTTTAACTGGTGGGACATAGTCTCGGAGTCGGCGTGTTTGCGGTAGGACGGCTGCCGGCGGTTCGCGGTTCCTGTCAGCGGCGGTTTCTTTTTGCAGCTATTTAGCTCTTTCCACGTGTTTTCGCTAATCAGTATGGAAGGCAAGCCTGGGCTTAAAGAGGGGGAGAAACCTCAGGTTGCCTCAGAAAAGGCGGGAACGGCGGCCATGTTGGGGGAGCCGGCCGTTTCTCCCGCGGGTCAAAGTAAGCATGTTCAAAGGAAATCTAAATCGTATAAAGATTCTCCGGTGCCTGTAAACACTGCACCAGCCTTTCCTGAAGCTCAGGAAGAGGTTTCTTCTTTATTTTCGCCAGAATTTATTTTGGCGTTACATAAGGCCTATTTATTGAAAGCATCACAGGTGCTTAGTCCCTCCCTGGCTGCTTCTAGTGAGGACAGGTTAAAGCCTGAGGTGGCTATAATGGATCCGGGGGAGGGTCCTTCCCAGAAGGTGGCCTTACTTGGAGCTGGATTAGACAGCGCAGAGCCGCAGATCTCGATGCCTCAGGCACTAGAGGATGGTGAGATCATCTCGGAGGCAGGTGTCGACTCCTGGCCTATAGAGCTAGAGGGGGTGAACTAACACCGGGCGAGGACCCTAATGTCTTTAGGGTTTTCCGTAAAGAAGAGCTGGGAGCTCTTATTACGCAGTCCTTAGCCACTCTGAATATTGTTATGCCCTCAGTGCCACAGGAGCCGTTAGAGGATCCGTTATTGCAGGGGTTTAAAACAGAGCAGCGCTGTTTTCCGGTTCACCGTGTGATTAAGCACATGGTGGAATCAGAGTGGGAGTTCCCGGAGGCTACGCTTAGGGGTGCTCGCGCTCTGGGTCATGTGTACCTGATTCCAATGGAGGAGAGAGAATTATTAAAAATGCCTAAGGTGGATGCCTTAGTATCAGCGGTAATGAAAAAGACCACAATACCCGTAGAAGGGGGAGCAGCGCTTAAGGACCTGCAGGATCGTAAGCTGGAGGTGCTCCTGAAACAGGTTTTTGATTCTAGTGCATTAGCTTTGCAGACATCCATTTGCGGGGCATATGTTTCCAGAGCTTCGATCCGTTGGCTCCAAGGGGACTCTGCTGTGGAGTCGGTGGAAGGCTCGTCCGTGGAGGGAGCTAAGTTGGAGTCGGCCGCAGCTTACCTCGCGGACGCCTTCTATGACTTGGTTAGAATCTCCAAAATCCATGGCCTCAGTGATTGTGGCCTGACGTTTTCTTTGGCTAAGGAACTGGGCAGCTGATGCTTCTTCCAAGTCCCGGCTCAGCAAGCTCCCCTACAAAGGCAAGCTGCTTTTTGGGGAAGCCTTGGAGAAGATAGTTAAAGATCTTGGGGACTCCAAAGGGGGTCGTTTACCAGAAGACCGTCCTAAGGCGCCTAGGGCGAACGTATTGACTCGGGGGCAAGGTCGAGATTCTCGCCGGTTCAGAGGGGCACGCTTTGCTCCCTATCCTAAGCCTCACTTCGGCCCTCGCAATCAGTCCTTTCAAGGTGCTAGGGGCTTCGGCAGAGGTTATTTCAATGCTCAGCAGGGTCCCGCAAAGAAGCCTCAATGAAGGTCGGCTGGTCCAGGTGGAGAGACCTGTAGGAGGTCGATTACAGGGGTTTCTCTCTGCCTGGACCGCAATTACGTCAGACCAGTGGGTGCTAGAAATCATTCGAGAGGGGTATGTGTTGGAGTTTGCGCACCCATTATGGGAAGCCTTCATGGTGTCGTCCGCAGGAACGGAACAGAAAAAACAGGCTATCAACGATACGCTTCGAAGGTTATTACAACTGCAGGCAGTGGTGCCAGTACTCCAAGACCAGTGCGGACTAGGTCGATACTCGATTTATTTCGTAGTGCCCAAGAAAGAGGGTTCTTTTCGGCCCGTGCTCGATCTCAAGCAGGTAAATCGCTCCTTGAAGGTAACTCATTTTTGGATGGAGACGCTCAAATCCGTTATTCGAGCAGTGAGGCAGGGGGAATTCCTCTCATCTATAGATCTCACTGAAGCTTATCTGCACATTCCAATCAGAGCAGATCATCAGCGTTTTTTGAGGCTTGCGGTGCCCATGGGCCATTTTCAGTTTCGAGCCTTGCCATTCGGCTTAGCGATGGCTCATCGGACGTTCACAAAGGTTATGGTGGTAGTAGCTGCGTCGCTATGCAAGGAAGGTATTCGAGTGCACCCTTATCTAGACGATTGGTTGATCAGAGCAGGGTCTCTTCCGGACGCGGTAGCAGCGACTGCTCGAGTGGTGCAAGTCCTGGAGCAACTCGGTTGGGTAGTCAATCTTTCAAAGAGTCAGCTGAACCCGGGGCATCGGCTTACTTACCTAGGAGCATTGTTCGACACAAAAGTGGGGTCGGTGTACCTGCCCGAAAACAGGGTGCTGAAGATCATGCATCAAGTACAGGCTTTCTTGCAGCAGCCGGCTCCTTCGGCATGGCGGTACCTGCAGCTCTTGGGGTCCATGGCGGCGGCTCTGGAGCTGGTTCCGTGGGCCAGGGCGCATATGAGGCCTCTGCAGCAATTCTTGCTGTCCAGGTGGTCTCCTCAGCTTCAGCCTCTCTCTCAAAAGTTGGTTTGTCCAGAAATGGTGCGACTCAGTCTACATTGGTGGTTGGACGCCAAGCATCTACGAGCAGGGGTTCCATTGGAAGATCCAAGTTGGGTGTTGCTCACCACAGACGCCAGCTTATCGGGCTGGGGAGCTCATTGTCAGGCTCGAGTGACGCAGGGACTATGGTCGGTGCTGGAAAGCTCTTGGTCGATCAATCGGTTGGAACTGAGAGCGGTACGTCTCGCGCTTCAGCACTTCCGGTCATTGATCGAGGGAAGAGCGGTCCGAGTTTTCTTGGACAATGCGACAACGGTCTTATATATCAATCGGCAGGGCAGGACAGGCAGTGTGGCCTTGCTAGAGGAGAGTCAACAACTGCTGAACTGGACAGAAAGTCATCTCCTAGCCTTGTCGGCGGCTCATGTGGCAGGGAAAGACAATGTGCAGGCGGATTTTCTCAGTCGGCATCTTTTGGATCTCGGAGAGTGGGAACTAAATGCAGCGGTATTTCATGGCATTACCCAGCGCTGGGGGCCTCCGGCGATGGATCTGATGGCTACTCTGTCCAATGCCAAGGCGTCTCGTTTCTACAGCAGATGCAGGGAACGCATGTCGGAGGGTCTCGATGCTCTCGTTCAGGCCTGGCTGGCAGATCTCCTGCTGTATGTGTTCCCTCCGTGGCCTCTGATCGATCAGGTAGTCCAACGCATTGCGAACCACGGAGGGAGAGTGATTCTCGTCGCACCGGATTGGCCCAGGAGGCCGTGGTATGCGGATCTGATTCGACTTTTGGTGGATTCTCCGTGGCGCCTACCGGCCCGTTGCAACCTTTTGAATCAAGGTCCGATATTAATGCCGCAGGTGGATCGCTTCTTGCTTATGGCTTGGCTCTTGAAAGGGAACGGCTGAGACGCAAAGGGTACTCAGCTCCAGTGATAGCCACCATGTTGGGTTCGCGAAGAAGATCTACTTCGTTAGCCTATGTCCGAATATGGTGCGTGTTCGAGACTTGGTGTTCGCGACGGTCTCGCACATCTTGTCTTTCCTGCAGAGTGGTCTGGATAAGGGATTGGCACTGAACACTCTCAAAGTTCATTTAGCGGCCTTAGCCTGCTATAGAGGTGCAGTGCACAGTCGTCGGTTGACTGCGCATGTCGATATACAACGTTTTTTTCCGGGCGGCTGGAATTGTCAAGCCTCCGTTATACTAGGTAGTTCCAGCTTGGGATTTGAACATCGTTCTAGAGGCTTTAATGCAACCTCCGTTTACGTCAACGTTGTCTGGGGGGTTGAAGGAATTGTCCTGGAAAACGGCATTTCTGGTCGCCTTATGTTCAGCGAGAAGAATTTCTGACTTGCAAGTGCTTTCGTGTAGAGAGCCTTACCTGCAGTCTTTGGCGGAGAAGGTGGTCCTGCGTCCGGTGCCCTCTTTTCTTCCTAAAGTTGTTTCGGCTTTTCATATAAATCAGTTAGTGTCGTTGCTGGTGTTTTCGAACCTCACGGGCTCTCCGATGGATGGTGCACTCAAAAGATTGGATCTCGGCAGAGTGTTGAAGAGATACCTCAAAGTCACTAAGATTTTCCGTAGATCAGATTGTTCATTCTTTTCGGAGGGCCACGTAAGGGGATGGCGGCATCGAAAGTGACCACTTCCAGATGGATAAAGCAGGCTATAATATCGGCGTATGAGGCCAAGGGAAGGTCGCCTTCAGAGGGTCTCAAAGCCCATTCTACACGGGGTCAGGTGGCGTCCTGGGCAGAATATGCCTCAGTTCCTCTGGTAGATATTTGTAGAGCCGCCACCTGGTCTTCGTTGCATACTTTTACAAAACACTACAGATTAGATGTTCACGCCAGGGAGGATGCGAAAGTTGGAGCTGCTGCTATAGTCGAAGGGCTCGCCGGTCCCTCCCAACTTTAGATACTGCTTTGGTACTGCCCTATCGTTCCCTGGACTGGCCCAGAGAAACGAGAAGGAAGGAGAAATTAGAACTTACCTGCTAATTGTCTTTCCTTGAGTTTTCTCCGGGCCAGTCCAGGGCCCACCCAGGTTTTTTTATCTAGAGTCAGCTAAGTCTTTTTTTTTGTTGTTGTTTTTGTTTGGGTAAAGCACGCTACATGTACCGCAGTCCTACATGACTTTTAAGAGCGGGGCGTCTGGTTGGCGTGGATTTTGGGGCTCCCTCCAGTTGGCCGCGGAGGTTAGTTGAAAAAAAAAATTTGCGGTCCATGGCTTAGTTTTATCAGTGAGGTTTTTACCTTGGGAAATGTGCATAGTTCTCAGTGTTTGGGTTCTTTATTTTTCTAGTTTAACAATTCAGTTATTAGCTGCTTTGGCAATAGGAGACTGGAGCAGTGCAGCAAGGGGGAGTGGCTTAGTCTGTTAGCAAAACTTTGGTTTACAGTCCTCAGCTGCTGAAGGGGATTGACAACCCCTATCGTTCCCTGGACTGGCCCGGAGAAAACTCAAGGAAAGACAATTAGCAGGTAAGTTCTAATTTCTCCGTCTGAGGGGTTTGGGTTTATTTTTAGTCATTAAGCCCCTGGAATTTGAGTCATGGTTTAGACTATTGCAACTTTGTTTGTTTATTCTGGCCTAAGATTCTCAGATATAAAGCATCTACAAACAGTTCAAAATGCAGCAAGTCATCTTCTAACCAACACTCAGAAATTTGACTACATAATCTCACTGCTCTTTGAGATCACTGGCTTCCAAATTCTCTACTGCTTCTGTTATAAAATACTTCTCTTAACTTACAAAGCATTGAAGTCGGGAGCACATTCCATGTGAGTCTCATTCGTCGCTATGGTCAGCTCACATACGAGGTGCGATCATAGAAACAGAGAAACGTGACTGCAATAAAAGACTACATGGCCTATCTAATCTGCCCTTCCATATCAACCACTACAGCAATACCATTTTTGCTTTTAGAGATCCTCTGTTTTTGTCCCATGCTTTTTTGAATTCAGATACTGTCCTCATCTCTACCACCTCCACCGGGAGACTATTCCATGCATCTATCACTCTTTCCATAAAGTAATATTTCTGCATATTACTCCTGAGTCTATCCCCTTTCACCCTCATCCTATGTCCCCTCGTAGCAAAGCTTGCTTTCGACCGAAATAGGCTCTCCTCCTGTGCATTTATGCCACAGAGAGGTATTTAAACATCTCAATCATATCACCTCTATCTCGCCTTTCCTCTAAAGTATACATATTCAGATCCTTCAGTCTGTCCTCATATGCTTTATAACGAAGACTACTAACCATTTTAGTAGCCAATCTTTGTACCAACTCCAACCTGTTTATATCCTTTTGAAGGTGCGGTCTCCAGAATTGCACTCAATACTCCAAATGACATCGCACCAAAGACTTCTACAGAGGTACTATCACCTCCTTTCTTCTGCTGGCCATTCATCTCCCTACGCATCCAAGCATCCTCCTAGCTTTCACAGTCACCTTTTCTACCCATTTAGCTACTTTCAGTTCATCAGACATAATCACACCTTGGTCCCACTCTTCTTTTGTGGACAGTTCTTCACCCCCTATACTATATTGCTCCCTTGCATTGCTGCAGCCCAAATGCATGATCGTGCATTTTTTAACATTAAATCTCAGCTGCTAAATTCTAAACCAATCTTTAAGCTTAGCTAGATCCCTCCTTATGTTATCTACACCTTCCTGGGTGTCGACTGCAGATTTTGGTATCATCCGCAAAGAGGCAAACCTTACCCGACAGCCCTTCCGCAATATTACTAACAAAGATGTTAGAAAGAATCAAACCAAGGGCAGATCCTTGGGGCACACCACTGGTAACCACCTCCTCTTCAAAGTGAGCTCTGTTTACCTGTACCCTTTGTTGCTTCCCACTCAACCAGTTTCTATCCCAAGCAGTAACTTTAGGGTCCATTCCTAGGGTGCTCAGTTTGTTTATAAGTCGCTTGGCCGGAACGGTGTCAAAGGCTTTACTGAAATCCAAGTACACCATATCTAGGGCTCTCCCTCGGTCCAACTCCCTGGTCACCCAGTCAAAGAAATCAATCAGATTTGTCTGTTAAGACATGTCTCTGGTGAATCCCATGCTGCTTCGGATCTGGTAATCTGTTGGACTCTGGAAATTTCACTATTTTCTCTTTCAGCAGCGCTTCCAATAATTTACTCACCACAGAGATTAAACTAACCGGCCTATAGTTTTCAACCATATCCTTACTTCCGACTTTGTGTAAAGGGATCACATGTGCCTCTCTCCAGTCCTTTGGCACCACTCCTGACCTCCAACAAGGCATTGAAAAGGTCAGTCAGTGGAGATGCTAGAATGTCCCCAAGTTCCCTCAGTATTTTCAGGTGTATCCCATCTGGTCCCATCGTTTTGTCTATTTTAAGCTTAGCTGTTGTTGTTGTTGTTGTTAAGTGCCGTCGAGTCGGAGTCGACTCATGGCGACCCTCTGGATAGCTATCCTAAATTGTTTTGTTGTAACTATCCATTGGGTTTTCATGACAAGATACAGAAGTAGATTGCCAGGCCTTTCTTCTGCGTAGTTTAAGGTTGGTGTTGTTGCCGTTGTCACAGAAATGTGATCCTCTGCCGTCAATACTATCCCATTCTGCTGCTGCCCAGATGGGTGGTTTGTCTTGGTCTGGCACCTCAGCTGAGACCTGTCCATCTTGGGAGACCCTGCCAGTAGTTAAACTACCGATAGTTTAGCTCTCAGCATCACTGATGCACACAAGCCCTCACAGCACTACAAGCTGCAAGCTTAGCTAGTACCTCACAAACACAGTTTTCTGAAAATTGTTCAAGATGCCCTTTGCTTCTGTTCCTGTTTGTGGGTGTTTTCTGAGGTTCTGCCTCTGGTTCATCATATGTGAACACAGAACATAAACATTTGTTAAGCAATTCTGTTTTATCCTCATCAGCTTCTACATGTTCCTCCCCTTCACCCTTGAGTCTGACAATAACACTTTTTTTTCCCTCCCTCTTTTCGCTAACATATCTGTCAAATGTCTTATCCCCTGCCTCCCTCCCCCCCCCCCCCCAATTTTATTACATTGGCTATTTCCTCCTCTTTTTGAATCTTTGCTTTCCTGACTACTTTGCTAGCTTCTCTAAGTTTTTTCAAATAAAGATGTCTGTCTTCCTCTCTCTGTGATTTCTTGTATTAAGAACATAAGATATGCCATACTGGGTCAGACCAAGGTCCATCAAGCCCAGTATCCTGTTTCCAACAGTGGTCAATCTAGGTCATACATACCTAGCAGTTTCCCCAAAAGACACAAGTTCCACAATGTTTGTACTGGGTCAAGCATTGATATCCCGGGTCCCTTTTTAATAATGGTTTATGGACCTTTCCTCCAGGAACTTGTCCAAACCTTTTTTAAACCCAGCTACACTAACAGCCTTTACTACATCCTCCGGTAACAAATTCCAGAGTTTGATTACACGTTGATTGAAAAAATTATTTTCTTTTATTAGTCTTAAATAGTTTACCCTGTAGCTTCATTGCATGTCCCCTAGTTTTTCTATATTCTGATAACATAAACAATCGATCTACGTTTACCCTTCCACTCAGTTGATTAATTTATGGACTTCTATCATATCTCCCCTCAGCCGTCTCTTTTCCAGGTTAAAGAGCCCTAACCTTTTTAGCCTTTCTTCGTAGGATTATCCTTCCATCCCCTTTACCATTTTGGTGGCTCTTCTCTGAACCTTTTCTAATAACGCTATATCCTTTTTAAGATACGGCGACCAGAATTGCACACAATATTCAAGGTGCGGTCTCACTATGGAATGATATAGAGGCATTAAAATATCTTTTGTTTTATTTTCCATTCCTTTCCTTATGATACCTAGCATTCTATTTGCTCTCTTGGCTGCCGCTGCACACTGGGCTGAGGGTTTTAACATGTTATCCACAATGACGCCTAAATCTATTTCCTGGGTGATGGTTCCTAATGTGGAACCTTGCATCGTGTAACCATAGTTTGGGTTGTTCTTCCCTAGGTGCATAACTTTGCAGTTGCCACATTAAATTTCATCTGCCATTTTGATGCCCATTCTTCCAATTTATCAAGATCCTCTTGCAATTTTCCACAATCCTCTTGGGTTTTAACAACTTTAAATAGTTTTGTCATCTGCAAATTTGATAACCTCATTCGTTATTCCCCTTTCCAGGACATTTATGAATATGTCAAAAAGCAGTGGACCCAGCACAAATCCCTGGGGTACACCACTATTCACCTTTCTCCATTGGGAAAATTGGCCATTTAGCTCTGCTTTCTATCTTTTAACCAGTTCCTGATCCACAATAGTACACTGCCTCCTATCCCATGACTCTTTAGTTTTGCCAAAAGTCTCTGATGAGGGACCTTGTCAAAGGCTTTCTGAAAGTCCAGATACACTATATCAACCAACTCACCTTTGTCCACCTGTTTATTCACACCTTCAAAAAAACAACAGATTAGTAAGACAAGATCTTCCTTGTCTAAAGCCATGTTGGCTATCTCCCATTAGGCCATGACTATCAACATGCTGAGTAATTTTATTCTTTATGATTGTTTCTGCCATTTTTCCCAGTACTGACGTCAGGCTCACCGGCCTGTAGTTTCCCGGATCATCCCTGGAGCCCTTTTTAAAAATTGGCGTTACCTGAAGATTGGAGGATCGCCAATGTATTACAGATGATTTTAATGAAAATTCACAGATTACTAATAGCGGGTCTGCAATCTCATATTTCAAGTCTTTCAATACCCTTGGATGTATACCATCCGGCTCAGGTGATTTGCTACTCTTCAGTTTATCTAATAGTTGTAATACATCTTCCCGATGTATCAATATTTCCTTCAATTCTTCTGCACCTTTAAATACACATCAGTCATGGGTAATATCCCTACATCTTCCTCAGTAAAAACCGAAGCAAAGAATTCATTCAGTCTCTCCGCTGTCACCTTGTTGCCTCTTAATGCCCCTTTAACCCCTCTATCATCTAATGGACCAACTGAGTCTCTCAGTTTTTTTGCTATGAATGTACTTGGAAAAAGTCTTTATTTCGCGTTTTTGATTTTGCAGCAAACTTCTTCTCAAATTCTCCCTTTGCCTGCCTTATCAATGCCTTGCATTTGACTTGCCAATGCTTGTGCTGTTTCCAGGTCTCGTCGTTTGGCTTTTTTTTTTTTCATTTCCTGAAAGATGCTTTTTCGGCAACAACAGCCTCTCTGACCTCACCTTTTAAACCATGCTGGCAGTTTTTTGGACTTCCTTCCACTTTTCTTGAAGCGTGGAATACAGCTGGTCTGGGCTTCCAAGATAGTATTTTTCAACAACACCCAAGCTTGATGTAAGTCTTTAACCTTTCCAACTGCTCCTTTTAGTTTTTTCTTAACTATTTTCCTCATTTTATCATAGTCTCCCTTTCGAAAGTTAAAAGGTAGTACTGTGGATTTCCTTACTATCCCTCCTCCACTAATTAAATTAAAGGTGATCATGCTATGATCACTATTGCCAAGTGGCCCCAACACCCTTATCTCTTGCACTATATCTGGTGTTCCACTAAGGACTAGGTTTAATATGGCTTCCCCTCTGGTCTGTTCATGAACCAGCTGCTCCAAAAAGCAGTCATTAATTTCATCTAGGAACTTTATCTCCCTAGCATGTCCTGCCGTGATACTGACCAGGTCGATACCGGGGTAATTGATATTACCCATTATTATTACTGTGCTGTAACGTTTGATTAGCTTCCTTGATTTCTTTGAGCATTTCATCATCCATTTGTTCATTTTGGCCAGGTGGTCGATAGTACACCCCCACTGCCATCGCCTTCCCCTTTTTACATGGAATTCACAGGTCTGCGACTAAAAAGCTGTTTGATTATTTTCATCTAATTTCCATATATTTTGGTGTACTGAAAGCAAATAAAATATTGAAAAAACTCCTAGACATCATGATTTGCCACAACATGCAAAATTGTCTTCAAATTTATCAAATTTTTTCAAATTACTATTAATTAATTCAAATTACTATTAATTCACATAAGTGCATTTAAGATAAAAAATGCCAATAAATCCTTAAAGGGGTTGTCAGAGTTATGTAAAAAAAAAATAGCACTGTAAATCTGATGGTCAGCAATATATACATAAGTTAAGCAAGTTTTAAGTCCGTGCTTCTAATGGTAGAAGGGGTTAATCTTTCCTGAAGAATCCAGTGGAAGGGAGACACAGGGCAGATAGCAGCAGCTCCGGTCAGTGCAGGGGGGCGTGGCCAGCACACTGACGTCTCGTGTACAGAGACAGAGCTGCTCTCTCCTGCATGCCACACTTGTGCACGAATCATCATCAGGTTCTTGGTTCTAGGCTTTCACACTTTTTCATCGCAATTCGTGTTAGCTCGTCATTCTTCAACCGTTATGGCTCCGCGAAAGTGTATTAATTTGCCAGACAGTTTCTGTTTCATCTGTGGTGAATATACAGTGTTGAAGCAACAGCAGAATATTACAGACTTTGTGAAAAAAGTATACTTTGCATACTTTGGACTAAAAATTGGAGATCAAGATAGTCTGGGCGCCTCATAAAGTGTGCAAACGGTGTGTTGAGGACCTCCGAAACTGGTTCAAGGGTAAGAAAAAATCTTTCCGTTATGGGATTCCTATGGTATGGCGAGAACAAAAGAACCATAGTGACGACTGTTACTTTTGTTCATGCGATGTGAAAGGGTTTAATTCCAAATGGAAGCATTTCATTTCATACCCCAATCTTCACTCGGCAATTTGTCCCATCCCCCATGGCACAGATATACCAGTACCCAAGCCCCCTGCTACCTTGGAAGAGATACCTAGCTCCGATGAAGGTGAAGTCATACCTGAACCAGATGACGAATCAAGTTCTGACTTTGAAGATGATAGAAGACCAAAATTGTTTTCTCAGGAGGAGATGAATGATTTGGTAAGAGACTTGAATCTTCCCAAAGATGCCGCTGAGTTACTCGGATCAAGGCTGAAAAACAGGAATTTATTGTTGCCAGGAGTGTCATCTTCATGGTTCAGACATCGTGAAAAGGAGTTTGTTCCTTACTTCGCCCAGGAAGACAAGTTGGTTTATTGCATCGATGTCGAAGGTCTGATGGGTCACTTTAAAATCCAATATGATTCAGAGCAATAGCTTCTTTTTATAGATTCTTCAAAAAGTAGTCTCAAAGCAGTTTTACTCCACAACAGTTTTTATGCTTCCATACCTGTAGGTCATTCCATACACTTGAAGGAAACCTACGAGAACTTGGAACTGGTTCTTCGTAAACTTAAATATGAAGACCATGGTTGGCAAGTGTGTGGGGACTTGAAGGTCTTGTGCATGCTGCTCGGGCAACAAGCTGGGTATACCAAATAGCCTTGTTTTCTGTGTCTATGGGAAAGTCGAGACCAACAAAATCCCAAGAAGAGTTGGCAGCCGAGGGTGCTAACAGTCGGTGAAAAAAATGTCCTCCCGAGAAACTTTGGTACCTTCCAATAAAGTTCTTCTACCACCTCTCCACATAAAATTGGGATTGATGAAGCAATTCGTAAAATCACTTCCAAGAGATGGAGAATGCTTCAAATACTTGGTCACCAAGTTTCCAGGCCTGTCGGAGGCAAAATTGAAGGAAGGTGTGTTCGTCGGACCAGACATTAGAAGGCTTATAGTTGATCAAGAATTTGTCAATACCATGACGGATCCTCAAAAAGAAGAGTGGATTGCATTTAAAGAAGTCGTACAGAAACTTTTAGGCAATAACAAAGATCCTCACTACAAAAAGATCGTCAGACGAATGCTGAAAGCATTTCAAGCTTTAGGTTGCCTGATGAGTTTGAAAGTGCATTTCCTCCAGTCCCACCTTGACTACTTTCCTGAAAATATGGGAGCTGTGAGTTAGGAACAAGGTGAACGATTCCACCAAGACATTAAAGAGATGGAAAGGAGATACCAGGGAAAATGGAGCATTACACTGATGGCAGACTACTGTTGGATGCTTCAGAGAGACATTCCATATGCTACTCACAAGCGTAAATGCACCAAGAGGAGCCTCACAAGGAAGAAGAATCGAGTTTAGTTGTGTGTAGGTGAGCTCATTTCAGTTCAAAAAAGGATTTTCATGAAAATATTATAATAAAATTTTAATTTTATAAGCCTATTTCCATTTATTTTGAGGTATTGCCTTATTTAACATAGTTACCTGAATTGTCAGGAAACATGATGTCCTGTGACAAAATGGAGGTCATTTTTGGATTCAGCGCACCAAAAAACTTAAAGATTATGTGGAATAACCAAAACAGCTCTTGAAAAACAATTTTTGCAGACCTGTGCTTCAATCCATAGAGATTCTACAGCAAACCTTTTTTCCTGCAAAACATCAATCCTTTCTGACTCAATGCTCTCTCTAACATAGAGCGCAACCCCTTCACCAATTTGATCAGCTCTATCATTACAATATAGTTTGTACCCAGGTATCAATGTCCCACTGGTTGTCCTCCTTCCACCATGTCTCTGATATTCCAATCATATCTAACCTCTCATTTAGTGCTATATATTCTAACTCTCCCATCTTATTTTTTAGACTTCTAGCATTTGCATACAAGCATTTTAGAAACCTGTATTTTATTCATATTAATTTGGCTATTGGTAGACATTTCGTGAAGGCCTCCCTCTTTTCTTCACCTTTTCAGCTACTTTTGAAAATCATAGTGGCCACCTTTTCCTTTTACCTTTTATTTACCATTTTAACAAAAAGGTTGGTTGCCCTTAAAATATCCCCATTCAGTTTTGCCCACTGTTTTTCTACATCCCCCAGCTGTTCCCATCCCGCTAATGACTCCTTGCGGTATTGGCCCATCTTGGCAAAAGTATTTTTCTTAATGTCTAAGACCCTCACTTTTGAATGGATTTTATCAGCCCTAGTCCTAATACTGAACCACACCATCTGGTGATCACCGGATGCAAAATGATTTCCCACTATGGCATCAGAAACACTTTCACCATTGGTAAGCATCAAGTCCAGTATGGCCCCTTCACGTGTGGATTCTGTTACCAGCTGCCTGAATAGTTCTACCTGTAGAGAGTCCAGGATCTCCTTACTTCTAGATGATACTGCAGGAGGGATGTGCCAATGAACATCTGGCATATTGAAATACTCTATCAGTAGCACTTCCCCTTTCCTGGCAGTGCTGCATATGTCTTCTATTAAATCTCTGTCCACCTCTTCTCCCTGTGAGGCGGGTCTGTATATCGTGCCAATGCAAATAGATTTCTTTCCCTCTTTGTAGTTAACCCACAGTACCTCCTTTTCTCCCTTTTAAGCCCTGTATTTCCATAGCTTTAATATTGTATTTTACATATAGTGTCACTCCTCCTCCCCTTCTTCCTACCCTGTCCTTTCTGAATAAAGTATAGCCTTGGTATAGTTACATCCCAGTTATGGTTGTCCGTGAACCATGTCTTTGTTACTGCCACTAAATCTAAATCAGCTTCTCCCATTAAAGCCTCAACGTCTGGGATCTTATTTCTCATGCTATGGGCATTTATACACACTGCTTTCCATATGTTGTCCCTTTTACCCATTTCTATAAAGGTATTTAATGTTTCACTTACCTGAGGGTTTTCCTCACCCATCTCCAGCAAATCTAGTTTAAAGCCCTGTTCAGTAGGTTAGCCAGTCTGCTACTGAAGACATGTTGACCCTTCTTGGACAGATGGATGCCATCTCTGCTTCCATGGTCCAGGAAACCAAAATGCTCTGTGACACCATCCATGCAGTCATGCATTTATTTCCAGTATGCAAGCTTCTCTGCCTTGGCCTTTAACCTCAACAGGGAGGATTGAAGAGAACACCATCTGCACAAGTATCTTCTTCACCCTCTATCCTAGAGTCATGAAGTCACTTTTGCTATGCTTAGAGGGATACCTGGCAGTATCATTTTGTGCTGATATGGATGAGCAACATTGGGTAATAGTCAGTGGGCTTGATGAGTCTCGGGAAACTCTCCATAACATCTCTGATTTTGGCACCTCTCTGGACATCAAGTCTGGTCGGCAGATGGGACACCTCAGTATGCCTCAGAAGAGAATCACCAACCACCATTACCCTTCGCTTCCTTGTGGTCACTGATTCTGCAACTTTGGGGTGCTCGAACTCTGGTTTTTCCCTTCCCAGGGATGCTTTCACCTCCTCCACTTCCAGGGCTGCATAATAGTAATTCAATTCAAGGGCTGGAGGAGTTGGTGATTCTGCAGGCCCTGGTGACTTGTGTCCAACCTTCATCAATCTGTAGACTCCCATCTTCTCCTCTGCTGAAGAGCTTGGATGTTTCAAGAAGCATCTCATCAATGTACTTCTCACTGTCTTGAATGCTCCTCAGCCTCGCCACCTCTTCTCTGAGCTCCTCCACTTTGTTTCCTGAGATCTTCAGCATGTAGGCATCCTGCACATGGAACCAGTCCTTCATCTGGCATTGGAATCTCTGTCTGGACAGATCGGGCAGAAGCTGTAACAGGGGCAACAGCTTTGGCAATATTTTTCCCAGCCATTGTTCAGTTGGTGGAGCTTAGGTACTTGTTGAAAAAGAGAGAGAGACCTACCAAACTACCAGCCGGTTTCCCAAATGTCCTTTCAGAGAAAAAGTAGTTAACCTCTTTTAAGCATCTTCTAAATGTGCTGTTCCATATCCCTGTGTGTAGCTAATTGGGGAGGTGCCCTAAAAAGCAAGACCACTCACATGGGATGGATGGGAGTTGGAGGGGGGGAGGGTTGGGAGGGAACTAACACCTGTCAGTAGCTTCAAAGAGCTGAGAAGGGTACCAAAAGCAGAGTTTTAAACCTACACCACTGAAGAAAATTTCCCTTTGAACTAAAGTACCAAAATGAATGTAGCTTTGTTTTAAAAATGTACCTAAACCTTTTTAAGAACTCTCAGGCAGAGAGCTAGTAATTAAAAGCCACACACTGTTATCATTGCTTGAAATGCAGAGCTCCTCTTATCAATGCCTCAACAGTGCAAGGCTCTGAGACTTGTATCAAAACTTGTATAATGACACTGACAGTTATTGAACTCTGTCTCATTCAAAGTAGTCTCCTTCCAATAAAAACACATTTCTTCCAGCATTCTGGCCATGCTGGAAACAATTTTGAAATGCCTCTTTCATTATGCTGTGAAGCTGATGTGTCGAATTTTGCTTAATGGTCTCCAAGTTGTCAAATTTCCTTCCTTTCAGTGGTAATTTCAGTTTTGGAAACAAGAAAACGTCAAGGGTGTGAGGTCAGGTGAGTATGGAGGGTGACGGATTTGCTCGATTTGTTGTTTGGCCAAGAATTGCTGGACAAGATGTGATGCATGAGCTGGGGCATTATGATGAAGCAACCATGCACCATTCTTGTGCAACTCTGGCCTCTTACAACAAACTGCATCTCTCAAACAAGTCAGAATTGGACGTAGTACTCCTTGATGGTTTGGTCTTTTTGGAGCATTCTCATGATGAACAATACCCTGATAAGCAAAGAAAATTGTGAGCGTGACCTTAACATTGCTCCTTATCTGACAGGTGTTCTTGGGTCTGGAAGAGTTTGGAGTCTTCCATTGTGAGGACTGAGCTTTAGTTTCTGGGTCATAACCATAAACCCATGATTCATCACCAGTAATCTTTTTGATGAAATCCTGAGTCAGTTTCAACGCATTCCAACAACTCCCTGGCTGCAGATAGTCTCTTCCTTTTATTTATTTATTTATTTATTTAACAGGTTTTATATACCGCTTTTATCATTTCAATCAAAGCAGTTTACATTGAAACTTAAACTTGGTAATGTACATTAAACAGGGACATTGATAACTTGGATTTTTCTGAGCCAATGGAGGGTTAAGTGACTTGCCCAAGGCCACAAGGAGTGCTAGTAGGAATCAAACCCTGGTCTCTGGGTTCCCAAGGCAGTGTTCTTAACCATTAGGCTGCTTTTTTTTTTTTTTTTTTTTTTTTTTTTAGTGCCATCAAGTCAGTGTTGACTCCTAGTGACCCAGCGGTATCACCGGAAGTAGATTGCCAGCCTTTTCTTCCGAGGCAATGGAGGGTAAAGTGACTTGCCCAAGGTCACAAGGAGTGCCAGTGGGACTCGAACCCTTGATCTTCTGGGTACTAGGTAGTTGCTCTAACCATTAAGCTACTCCTGCACTCCATTAGGCTGCTACTCCACTCCTTTTGGTCAGGGAACAGGAGTTTCAGCACAAATTTTGCAGACCCAAGTCTCGTCCCCAAGTCGGCAATAAGAATGGACTGTACTGACCTGAAACTGATGTACATGTCCTCGGCAAGAGTAGTGCGGCTGCACTACTTCAACTTTGTCCTCATTCCTGCTCATGGATGGCCTTCCAGAATATTAATCGCTGTCAACATTTTGGCAGCCCTCTTGGAAACGTTTGTACCAGTCATAAATTTGAGCACAACTCATGCATTCATCGCCATACACTTGCTGTAACTTGTCATGTCTCTTTGCACAAATCTCTGTTTCTGGCAGAATTGAATGCAGATTCGCTGTTCAGTTTTTTCACTCTTCGTAAATCTGACAAACTGCTTTTACATGACATTAAACATCATGTTGTTTAAAAAAAAAAAAAGTACAGGTGTGCTGCAGCCATGAACACCCTGAACATGCAGAGCAGATAACTAGGTCACTGCATGATTAATAGCATCGTTGCGACTTATTGTTTATATACTGTAGCTATACAACAAGTCTCGGTACTTTTTGATCACACCTCATAGGTATGCTAACCATCCCCCTGCTTCCCGCGCAAATTAGAATCCACAAGACAATCAGAATTTTTCTTCATCGCACTATATCGTAGCCTGTTCCCCCTTCAAATAGAACCTTCCCTTAAATTAAATTGGAATGAAACGTCATCTCTTTGCCATGGTGTTTTATACCTGATGAGTCCCTTTTGATAGCCCAGTCGCCATTCTATAGGAAGCTGACTTCAGCTGGCCTGCTATCCCCTGAACCTTTCCCCGGACCTCTCCTTCCTGAACTATTTCTTATTCATTACTCTATCCTATAATATTTGTAGTTCCTTTCCTGTCTGCAATTAATATTGTAAATGTCTTTGTTATTGGTTTAAACGGCAGTATATAAAGTTCATAAATAGACTTAAAATATGCTGTGTAGCTTTAGAGAATAGATTAAAAATTGTTTAAAGTTTTTAATACAGCTGGTCTCTCAAAGATTTGGTACTATTTCAGTTTATTAATCTACTGCCTCGTCCCCTGACCCTCCTTAACCTATCTTTCATGGTAGGCTATAGGTAATCTTTGAGCATCTCACTTGACTAGCATTTCACTCCACTAAAAGGCTTGCTTCGCTGAGGTAGAGTTCTTGCAGGAAGATTGCATTTTATACCACCAGTTATATCTCAACTCCACCTACAGCCTATTTTGTAATGAGATTAAGTAATTCCATTGAAGGTTCTTTTTGTCTAATGATCATTCATATGCAGTACACAGCTGATTAAGGGACATATTTACTAATGTGCGCTAATGGTTAGCTAAAAAATCTGTGCTAACTGCTTTGCGCGGGTTGGGGCAGAGTATGGGCATTCAATGCACATTGCGGTTAATGCAGGCATCATAAGCATTCATTCACCATCAATGTTATGGGAGTGGTGCTGGACCTGACTAACTGCATGGGGACATGTCATGCATACCCCCATTTGTTAGCATGAGTCTGGCTCTTCTTTTGTGCTAACTTTGGGGTCTGAATGCATGGTAAACTATTGCATTTTAGTAAATGCCCCTAAGTATCCTCTTATTTGAGTGGAGGAGTAGCCTAGTGGTTATAACACTGGCTTGGTAACCAAGCAACCAGGGTTCGATTCCCACTAGCACTCCTTGTGGCCTTGGGCAAGTCACTTAACCCTCCATTGCCTCGGAAGAAAGGCCTGGCAATCTACTTCCGGTGACACTGCCAAGAAAACCCAGGAGCTTCTGGGTCGCCAGGAGTCAGTACTGACTCGAAGGCACACATTGAATTGATTTGAATCCTCTTATTTAGTTTCTTTTTAGAGTAGGTATATATGTCCTCCTTTTGCTCTTTTCAAAAATGTAAAATGATAAAATATAAGAAAATAAAATAAATTAAACTGCTATACCTCTCCTTGGATCCCTCTCTTGTCTGAGTTTCTCTTCTGATATCATGAGTCCCTGTGTCATTCTGCTATGTGGGAAAAGAGCCATATAGAAGGCATGTTGAAGAACTACTTATGCTTAAAAGGTCAAGTATAATAGGTGTACATTTTCCACTGAAGTGTTCTCGTTTCCATAATACTTTTATATTGCCTCTATATCGTGCCTTTTATATTATATTATAATGCCTCTATATCATTCCATGGTGAGACCGCACCTTGAATATTGTGGGCAATTCTGGTCGCCGTATCTTAAAAAAGGATATAGCGCTTTTAGAAAAGGTTCAGAGAAGAGCCACCAAAATGGTAAAGGGGATGGAAGGGTACTCCTATGAAGAAAGGCTAAAAAGGTTAGGACTCTTTAACCTGGAAAAGAGACGGCTGAGGGGAGATATGATAGAAGTCCATAAATTAATGAACGGAGTGGAACGGGTAAATGTAGATCGATTTGTTTACGTTATCAGAATATAGAAAGACTAGGGGACATGCAATGAAGCTATAGGGTAAACTATTTAAAACTAATAAAAGAAAATATTTCTTCACTCAACGTATAATCACTCAACGTATTGTTACCGGGGGATGTAGTAAAGGCTGTTAGTGTAGCTGGGTTTAAAAAAGGTTTGGACAAGTTCCTGGAGGAAAGGTCCATAAACCATTATTAAGAAGGGACCCAGGATATCAATGCTTGTCCCAGTACAAGGATTACGGAACCTGTGTCTTTTGGGGAAACTGCTAGGTACGTATGACCTAGCTTGGCCACTGTTGGAAACAGGATACTGGGCTTGATGGACCTTGGTCTGACCCAGTATGGCATATCTTATGTTCTTATACTTGCCTAGAATGAAATAGCAAGAAAAAACATGCTCAGTTGGACCAAGGTCCACCATCCTGTCTCCACAGTGCTAGTCTGAGGTATTAGTATCCAGCAGATCCCAAAAGTAGATTTGTTTTTAAGGCTTCTTTCCAAGGATAAACAATATTCTGCAGTCTAAGCAATAATTTTTTATGGACTTTTCCTGCAGAAAATTGTCCAAACCTCTTTTGAACTCTGCTAGGTTAGTTGCTTTGACCATGTCCACCGTCAACAGATTCCTCAGCTTAAGTGCGCACTGTAATACTTTTCGGTGATTTACTTTCAATCTGCTGATTGCTAGTTTCACGGAGTGCCATGCCCCATCTAACCGTTTCAACCCACTCATGATTTTACAGAGATCTATTTGGTCTTCTCTGTGTTCTCCTTCCAAGCTGAAGAGCCCTAACCTGTTTAACCTTTTTTTCTTAAGAAAGGTGTTCTGAACCCTCTATCATGTTTGTTGCCCTTCTCTTAAATTTAAGTTGTTAGTTTAGGCAGAAAATGTTTACTTTTGAACGTAATTAAGGTCAGGTGGAGGCTCAAGGTAATACACTGCCTGAGGCAAGCTGGTGCCCCCTCCCCCTCCCATACCCAAAATGGAGGTGTCCGCACTCAGAACACTGGTCAGGTGGTTGCCTCAAAAGAAAAGGAAGCAGCATATTCCAAGGCTATATAATTTTAAAAAATCTAATACCGGAGTCAGTGTGGTTTATATTCTGCAAAAATCAACTAATATTGCTTACTTATATAGTGCTAAGGGTACGCAAGGTGCTCATGCGTAGAAGAATTAAAGGAAAAAGCAAGAACTGCAGTTCAGTTTATAACACTAAAATGAAATCAATATACTGTAATTTAATTTTGGTGTGCTAAACTGCACACCAGTTCTCTCTCTATTTCTTTTTGAATATATGTTCTGCATCCAAAGAACAGTGGACGCAGAGCGGGTCCCTTTCATCTCAATATGTCCCCTTTTGTCCAAAATCTCCCTTCCATCGTCCTTTTTCTCCTTCCATCTCACTGCCCCTCCTGCTGCATCTAGTATCTCTTGTCTCTCCCCCGTACTTGTTCTGCATCGCTTGCCTCTGCCCTCCTGCCCCACCGTTTCTCCTGAGGGCAGAGCTGCAGGAGTTTTTCAGACATCTGGGTGTTTCAAAGGCCCTGCTATCCCATTCCTTATTATGCAAAAAATATGCATCAGAGGGTGCAGCACAGCAGGACTTCTGAAGTATGCAAATATTTGAAAGACCCTAAGTTCACTGCAGATTTTTATTGCCTGCAGCTGCCAACCTTAGGGAAGTGATGGCGAAGGCTACTCGGAGAGAAGGGGCTGTGATTGCAGTCTGCCTTAAAGGACCAAGCATGGTGAGGCAGTCGCTGCTGGGGTGTTTCAGAGGCACTTTTTGCTGCCCGGAATTTACTGCCTGAGGCAACTGCCTTACCATGCTTATTGATAGAACCACCATTAAGATACATAATGCAGTTTTCATTGATGGTTCCAGAGTTTTACATGGCAGAACATGAAGTCACTCATTCACAGAAACTATGTTTAAGTTACCGTAATTATAAGTAAAGGTTGGACCAAACATTTTGTAACTGCAGTGTGAGCGTGAAGCCCTATAAATTGTTTGAAGAAGAGCTCTTTTGCTGTTGATATTGAGCTCGCAACGCAGTGCTGCGTCATGGAATGGATGGGGACAACTTTCACAGGCTGACCAAGCTAAAGGTTATTTAAGCTAAGTACTGCAGCTCTGTGTTGAGAGAAAAATGATTTATAAGGTTTGCACTTTTTCGATTTTCCTATGCATGTTAAGATTAAAGAGGAAAGGTTTTGTCTTTGAGAGGTCATCCTCTTTTAGGAAATGGTCCGACATATATTGGAATTCATTTAAATTTTGCTCTTATTTTTGGTCCAGCCTTTGTTTAGGTGATATTTTTGCAGTTGAGGCCAATTGTGATTTCTTTATTACTAGTAATTTATAAGTAAGACACTGCTAAAGTTGAAGATACATTTAGATATGTAGAATTTTTTTTGTAATAATCTTTTTATTGAATTTTGAGAACAAGCATAACATTCTTCAGTGTCTTAGATGTGAAAATTTTGATACAGATACATACCAATGGAGGACATTTGAATAGCTTCTCAGGCATCCATTCCCTTATAAAAATTAGTTCCCTATACCCAATACTATAGTCCCTCTCTTCCCTCTTTTGTAACCCACTTCAAATCGTATATTATCCTACTTCCTTTCTTCTTCAACCCTTCATGCACCCATCAAAAAGTATTTAACCATACAAAACTTGCATTTCCTCTTCGTCTCTCCGGGCCAGTCCAGGGACAGTAGGGTTGTCAGCCTCCTCCAGCAGCTGAGGACTGAATTCTGAAGTTTTGCTGACATCCTATCTGGCTCCCCCTGGTGTCAGAACCTCAGTCTTCCAGTCCTCAGCAGCTGGAAGGGACGTGGAGCTGACAGGCTCCCGGAGAGACGAAAAGGAATTTTATCAAGAGAGAACTAGGTGGTTGTTTACATTGTCAATTGAGAGAGAGGTCCGGAGGTGGCGGACCCTAGCAGGGAACTCCACCGAAGGGAAAGGAGTTTACCTCAGCTGGTTGGGAAAAAAAAAAAAAAAAGACAGCTGAGCTGCCGAGTCTTGCACAGCAGTGGGCAGTGGAGGCACAGCCTGCCTCAGTCAGCAGCTCCAGAGACCGGGTAAGAGTGCAGATAGTATCTGGGAGCCCCAGAGACCAAACAGCCGCCTCCGGAAGCGAGTGCACTCTCCCGCTAGCAGCGGGGTTGAGTGACTCGAGTGATCGGCAGCGTGGTGCTGGTCAGGTACGTCTGGTTCTTAGGCGGGGTGCGATCGGTTTTTCGTTTCGTCGGCTAGCTTTTTCGGCTTTGGTGAGAGGACGTGCATGCTGCCGGACTCAGCAGTGTGTGCTCAGTGTAGCTGTCGGCGGTGGGTCTCCGAGACGGGGCTTTGCTGGCGGTGCGTTAGAACAGACAGTATTCTTCACCGGTGGGTTGGTGGCAGCATGGAAGGCAAGCCGCAGGCCTTAGAACCATTGGGGGCTCTACAAGGCGGGACAGAAAAGCGGCCATTTTGGACAGCGTTCCCGTTCCTGCAGCGAGTCAGGAAAAGCCCGGGAAGAGGAAGACAAAATTTAAAAAGCCTGTGCAGGTGGAGGATGCTCCTTCACAGCCATTTTCTTCAGAGCAGGAGGGCATAGGCTCTCTTTTTCTCAGCTGACTTTATACTGTCCCTACATAAGGCCTATTGCCAGAAGTTGCAGCAGGTTCAGAGCAATGGCGCTCTCCCCATTCATTCAGGAGCACAGAGAGGAGAGATCTTCCCTCTGGACCCAGGGCAGGGATCATCCACATCAGCCTTGGGGGCTGGGGTGAGCACTGATAGCGTCGGTCAGCGCGTTTTAGCTCTCCCTAGTGCTGAAGAGGGAGAAATTTTCTCAGGCTCAGGCCTGGATCACTGGTCTGCGGATCTTGAAGGTGAACTCGGGCTCAGAGAAGATCCTAATCTATTCAGGGTCTTTAGAAAGGAAGAATTGGGAGCATTTATTGCCCAGTCACTAGCAGCCCTAAATATTGCCCTGCCAGCAGCTCAGGAGGAGCCCTTGGAGGAGCCACTGCTCCAAGGGTTTAAAGTGGAGCAAAGGTGTTTTCCGGTTCACAGGGTTATCAAACAGATGGTGGAGTCCGAATGGGAATGTCCAGAGGCTACCCTGCAGGGAGCACGGGCCATTGGACAACTGTACCCGCTGCCGCAGGAGAAACAAGATTTACTATAGATGCCCAAGGTGGATGCCTTGGTATTGGCGGTAATGAAGACGACGACAATCCCAGTAGAGGGCGGTGCGGCCCTTAAGGATTTACATGATAGAAAATTGGAGACCCTACTTAAGCAGGCATTTGACGCTAGCGCTCTGTCGCTGCAAGCAGCATTCTGTGGAGCATATGTCTCCAGGGCCTCAATTTGTTGGATCCAAGGGGATTCTCATGCGGAAGGTGAAGAGGGGTCTAGCTCGGAAGGCGCAAAGTTGGAGTCGGCAGCAGCTTATTTAGTGGATACTTTCTATGATCTGTTAAGGATTTCAGCTAAATCAGTGGCGTCGGTGATAGCTGCCAGGAGATTCCTCTGGCTGAGGAATTGGGTGGCGGACTCATCGTCTAAGGCTCGCCTTAGCAAGCTTCCGTACAAGGGCACGCTGCTCTTTGGGGCAGCTCTGGAAAAGATTGTGAAGGATCTCGGATACTCCAAGGGCAGTCGGCTTCCGGAGGACCGTCCGAAAGGCCAGAAACCTAACATTCTGCCCAGGGGACAATCCCGAGAATTTTTCAGATTCAGAGGATCTCGCTTTACCCTGTATCAGAGAGGGCACTTTATATCCAGAGGGCAGTCCTTTCGGGGAGCTCGGGGGTTTGGCAGGGGATATTTCGGTACCCAGCAGAACCTGAATAAGAAGCCTCAATGAAAGGAGGTTGGTCCAGACGGAGGTGCTGGTGGGAGGTCATCTGCGGAACTTCCTCTCCGTCTGGGCCACCATAACGACAGACCGATGGGTACTAGAAATTATTCGCGATGGCTACACACTCAAGTTTGCTCGGCCGTTAGGGGAGGCTTTTGTGGTGTCTCCATGTGGTTCTGCGGAAAAGAAGGAAGCGGTATCCGCGACGCTTCAGCGGTTACTGCAGCTTCAAGCAGTGGTTCCAGTCCCTCAAGACTAGTTAGGATTGGATCGATACTCGATTTATTTCGTGGTACCCAAAAAGGAGGGGTATTTTCGACCTATTTTGGATCTCAAACATGTGAACCACTGTTTAAGAGTTCTGCATTTCCGCATGGAGACCCTGCGGTCAGTTATTCAGTCAGTGCAACCGGGAGAGGTGCTCTTATCCATAGATCTGACAGAAGCCTACCTCCACATTCCCGTCAGGCCAGAGCATCAAACGTTTTTGCGTTTTGCGGTACCTATGGGTCATTTTCAATTCCAGGTGTTGCCGTTTAGTCTGGCTATGGCACCTCGTACGTTCACGAAATTAATGGTAGTGGTGGCGGCGGCTTTGAGGAAAGAGGACATTCTTGTGCATCCTTAACTCGACGATTGGTTGATTTGAGCACCGTCCGTGTCGGAGTCAATTGGGGCAATGGCGCGGGTGGTGAGTCTCCTAGAACAGCTCGGCTGGGTGGTGAACCAAGCCAAGAGTTGGTTGCAGCCGGTACAGCGTCTCCTTTACCTCGGGGTGGTGGTCGACATGGCAGTAGGAGCAGTTTTTCTGCTGGAGGACAGAGTACAAAAAATATTAAGACAGGTGACAGCGTTTTTGCACCTAAAGGCTCCAACAGCGTAGCGTTACTTACAACTTCTGGGTTCCATGGCGGCGGCCTTGGATCTGGTACCCTGGGCAAGGGCGCATATGCGTCCACTGCAGCAAGCGTTGATGACACGATGGTTGCCTCAAGATCATCCCCTGGATCGAAAGTTGACATACTCGTAGACGGTCGTCGACAGTTTGCAGTGGTGGTTGGATCCCAGCCATATTCGTGCAGGAGTTCCCCTGGCACAGCCGGTTTGGTGCTCCTCACCACAGATGCCAGCCTCTTCGGCTGGGGAGCGCATTGTCTTTCGCACATGGCTCAGGGGTGCTGGCCACCAGAGGTGAAAGGTTGGTCCATCAATCACCTGGAGCTGAGAGCGGTGCACCTCGCTCTTCAGCAGTTTCTCCATCTCGTAAAGGGGAAAGCGGTATGTGTGTTCTCCGACAATGTGATGACAGTGTCTTATATCAATCGGCAGGGCAGAACAGGCAGTACAGCCCTGCTGGAGGAGAGTCAGCGGTTGATGAGCTGGGCAGAAACACATCTGTTAGCTTTTTCGGCAGCTCATGTAGCAGGATACGACAGTGTACAGGCCGATTTATCTCAGCCGGCATGTGATAGACCCAGCAGAGTGGGAGTTGAACACAGCAGTTTTTCACGACCTTGCGCTGCGATGGGGGAGGCTGGTAATGGACCTGATGGCCACCTTCGACAATGCCAAGGCTGGCCGGTTTTTCAGCAGGCGCAGGGAACGCATGTTGGAAGGTCTTGACAGATGGGCGCAGCCATGGCTGTCAGGAGTGCTGCTTTATGTTTTTCCTCCATGGCCGTTGATCGGTCGAGTCATTCGGAGGATAGAGCGTCACAAGGGTCAGGTGATTCACATCGCCCCGGACTGGCCCAGGAGAGCATGGTGTGCGGACCTAGTGCGTCTCGTAGTGGACAGTCCCTGGAAGCTACCCACTCGGGCAAATCTCTTGTACCAAGGTCCACTACTCATGCTGAACGTGGATTGCTTCTTGCTTACGGCTTGGCTCTTGAAAGGGAGAGGTTAAGTTGTAGAGGTTATTTGACAGCGGTGGTAGTCACTATGTTAAAGGCCAGAAGGCGATCTACGTCCATAGCCTATATTCGTATTTGGCGTATCTTTGAGCGCTGGTGCGCAGAGAGGGGCCTTCGATCCTGCAACACGTTGGCGATGGATGTGTTGTCTTTTCTGCAGGTGGGGCTGGATAAGGGCTTAGCCCTAAGTACCCTCAAGGTCCAATTAGCTGCCCTAGCGTGTTTTAGGGGCAAGGTATGAGGAGTGTTCTTGTCCGGGCACCCAGATATTCTATGTTTTTTGAGAGCGGTGAAGAACCTGCGTCCCCCGGTTAGACCGGTGGTTCTGGTCTGGGATATGAACTTAGTCCTGGAAGCACTGGCGAGGCCTCCTTTTGAACCGGCAAGGGGGGTGTCGCTCAGAGATTGTTCATGGAAGACCGCTTTCCTGGTAGCATTGTGTTCGGCGAGAAGGATTTCGGACCTCCAAGCGCTCTCGTGTAGGGAGCCGTATATCCAGTTTTCCGAGGAAAAAGTAATGTTGCGGCCGGTGCCCTCCTTTCTCCCAAAGGTAGTTTCAAGGTTTCATGTGAATCAGCCTATTTCTCTGCCAACCTTTAGGGGCCAGGAGGAACAGCCCATAGATGGGGCCCTGAAAAAGTTGGATTTAGGGAGAGTGCTCCAGAGATACCTTTTAGAAAGATGAAATTTTTCAGACGGACAGACAGATTGTTCGTACTATTTGGAGGACCTTGGAAAGGTGAAGTGGCCTCCAAAGCCTCGATTGGTCGATGGGTGAAACACGCAATAGCAGCAGCGTATCAAGCCAGCGGTCGAGCACCCCCGGAGGAGCTACGCGCTCATTCTACTCAAAGCCAGGCGGCATCCTGGGCCGAATTCACATTAGTTCTGCCGGTGGACATCTGCCGGGCGGCTACTTGGTCATCACTTCATACTTTTGCCAAGCATTATAGATTGGATGTTCAATCCAGGAGGGACGCAAATGTGGGGGCCTCAGCCATCATAGCGGGCCTTGCGGGTCCCTCCCTGAGGTTAGGTACTGCTTTGGTACTTTCCTACTGTCCCTGGACTGGCCCGGAGAGACGAAAAGGAAGAAGAAATTAGACCTTACCTGCTAATTGTCTTTCCTTGAGATCTCTCCGGGCCAGTCCAGGGCCCACCTAAATCATTTGCGAAATGGCAGAATTTCGACAGTAGAGTCTGGTACGTCAGCTGGCCATGTTTTAAGGGACATGGGGGCATTAGCATTACAGGGTGGGGGACTCAACACAGGGGAGTATGAGTCTTCCACCCAGACAGTCAAGAGCGGTTTGGACTATGGGGCTCCCGGGTAGTAGCGGGAGATTAGATATAATAGCAAATAAAAAAAAATAAAAAATAAATTAAAGAAAGAGGAGCTGACTACGTCCTTAGGTAGGCTCTGGATGTTTTGGTTTTGTTGTTTATAGGGTTTTTGTTACAATAGTTTTGGATCGTGAAATTAGATAGTTTCACAGACTGCTTTGACAGGAGTAGACTGAGGTTCTGACACCAGAGGGAGCCGGATAGGATGTCAGCAAAACTTCAGAATTCAGTCCTCAGCTGCTGGAGGAGGTTGACAACCCTACTGTCCCTGGACTGGCCTGGAGAGATCTCAAGGAAAGACAATTAGCAGGTAAGGTCTAATTTCTTCACTGTATCTACTTCCTTCACCCCCAAAACAAGAGGCCATATAACATAACGGGTCAAAAACATCAGATTCAATAACATATATTCTGGGAATAAATAATTTAGCATCTACCCCTACGGGACAGCCATGGCTACATAGCCATCTCCAGTAGTTTCTCCAAATCCCTTCAACCTTTGCCCCTGTAGCGCTCTGTTAGTCAAGTTCAATTCTTGAACAGGGCCTGTTCCCTCTTCAAATGTGCGGCAGTCTGGCCACAATAAACCCATACGTAAGAAATTCCCGAATTTGATTATCCTGAGAGGAGTCGTACATGTGTAGCAAAATAATCTTGATGGACTCAGGGATCTTTCTCCCCACAATTTTCTCTAGTATCTTCCTATATTTCTGCCAATACAAGTGTATAACACAGCTGTTCCACCACATATGAAAATATGCCCTTGTGTTGCCCACATATCCTCCAACATGTATCTGTCCCCGGTTTGTAGATTTTATTTAGAGTATAAAAAAAGGGAGAGAGAGAATAAACCTCTGTAGTCAGTCAATATACAAAAAGCAAAACTGAGAATAACCACAGCTGTAGACACCCATTTCTTCAATTAAGATTTATTGGGGGACCCGACTGCCATGGTTTGGCAAACACACCCATCTCAGAGGTCTGGGTGTTCTAAATGTATGCACCAGCAATCCAATAATTAATATAAAAAGCTACTAAGGCAATGAGTCTAAATCGAACTTCTTTGATAGCAGCAGCCAGCTATCATAACAATCGGGGTAAAGGAAACGCTCATAAAAAGCACCTCTGTATTCTCGCAAAGCGGCACTCCATTAAATAGCACCAATAGGAGCCCCATTAAAAGCGTTCTATAGAACCTAGCAATTAGTCCATCTAGGCATGGAGTTTAGCCTATTTATAATGCTTAGAGAGCATCACCCTGGTGTGGCAGGAAGTGATCCTGTAACTAGGACCTGTCCTCCAGGTGATGTAAAACCCTCTCGCACCGAGGAAGTTTCTCCAGGGCCATGTACCCATGAGGGAAGGGTTAGGACAGCCGTTATAGTTGGTGATTCGATCATTAGGCATGTAGATAGCTGGGTGGCTGGTGGACGTGAGGATCGCCTGGTAACATGCCTGCCTGGTGCGAAGGTAGCGGACCTCACGCGCCACCTAGATAAGGTCTTAGATAGTGCTGGGGAGGAGTCCGCTGTCTTGGTACATGTTGGTACCAATGACATAGGAAAATGTGGTAGGGAGGTTCTGGAGGCTAAATTTAGGCTTTTAGGTAGGAAGTTGAAATCCAGAACTTCCAGGGTAGCATTCTCCGAAATGCTTCCTGTTCCACGCGCAGGACCCAAAAGGCAGACAGAGCTCCGGAGTCTCAATGCGTGGATGAGACAATGGTGCAGAGATGAGGGGTTTGGATTTGTTAGGAACTGGGGAACATTCTGGGGAAAGGAGGGGCTCTTCCGAAGGGATGGGCTTCACCTTAACCGGGATGGAACCAGGCTGCTGGCATTAACCTTTAAAAAGGAGATAGAGCAGCTTTTAAACTAGATATTAGGGGAAAGCCGACAGTCGCCCAAGAGCAGATGGTTCGGAAGAATGTATCTTTGAAGGATACTACCAAAAGCAGAGAGGTTCCACAAAAGAGTAAAGTAGCCCAAATGCCCTCAAGTATGGAGCAGACAGAGCTTAAAGATCCCAAATTACTCATGTCTAACAGACAAATTAATATGGATAAAATACATTCTCTAAAATGCTTGTATGCAAATGCTAGAAGTCTAAAAAATAAGATGGGAGAGTTAGAATATATAGCACTAAATGAAAGGTTAGATATGATTGGAATATCAGAGACATGGTGGAAGGACGACAACCAGTGGGACACTGTGATACCTGGGTACAAACTATATCGTAATGATAGAGCTGATCAAATTGGTGGAGGGGTTGCTCTCTATGTTAGAGAGGGCATTGAGTCAGAAAGGATTAAAGTTTTGCAGGAAACAAAATCTGCTGTAGAATCTATATGGATTGAAATTCCATGTAAAAGGGGGAAGGCAATGGCAGTGGGGGTGTACTATCGAGCGCCTGGCCAGAATGACCAAATGGATGATGAAATGCTCAAAGAAATCAAGGAAGCTAACAAAAGTTACAGCACAGTAATAATAATGGGTGATTTCAACTACCCCGGTATCGACCTGGTCAGTATCACGGCAGGACATGCTAGGGAGATAAAGTTCCTAGATGATATAAATGACTGCTTCTTGGAGCAGCTGGTTCATGAACCGACCAGAGGGGAAGCCATATTAGACCTAATCCTTAGTGGAACACCAGATCTAGTGCAAGAGATAAGGTTGTTGGGGCCACTTGGCAATAGTGATCATAGCATGATCGTCTTTGATTTAATTATTGGAGGAGGGATAGTAAGGAAATCCACAGTACTACCTTTTAACTTTCGAAAGGGAGACTATGATAAAATGAGGAAAACAGTCAAGAAAAAACTAAAAGGAACAGTTGCAAAGGTTAAAGACGTACATCAGGCTTGGCTGTTGTTGAAAAATACTATCTTGGAAGCCCAGACCAGCTGTATTCCACGCTTTAAGAAAAGTGGAAAGAAGTCCAAAAAACTGCCAGCATGGTTTAAAGTTGAGGTCAGAGAGGCTGTTGCCAAAAAAGCATCTTTCAGGAAATGGAAAAAAGAGCCAAACGACGAAACCTGGAAACAGCACAAGCACTGGCAAGTCAAATGCAAGGCATTGATAAAGCAGGCAAATGGAGAATTTGAGAAGAAGCTTGCTGCAGAAGCAAAAACGCGAAGTAAAGACCTTTTCAAGTACATTCGTAGCAAAAAACCTGTGAGAGAGTCAGTTGGTCCATTAGATGATAAAGGGGTTAAAGGAGCACTAAGAGGCGACAAGGCGATAGCAGAGAGACTGAACGAATTCTTTGCTTCAGTCTTTACTGAGGAAGATGTAGGGATGTTACCCATGACTGAAGTGGTATTTAAAGGTGCAGAAGAATTGAAGGAAATATCGATACATCGAGAAGATGTATTACAACTATTACATAAGCTGAAGAGTAGCAAATCACCTGGGCCGGATGGTATACATCCAAGGGTATTGAAAGAACTGAAATATGAGATTGCAGACCTGCTATTAGTAATCTGTGAACTATCATTAAAATCATCTCTAATACCTGAAGATTGGAGGATCGCCAATATAACACCAATTTTTAAAAAGGGTTCCAGGGGTGATCCGGGAAACTACAGACCGGTGAGCCTGACGTCAATACCGGGAAAAAATGATAGAAACCATCATAAAGAATAAAATTACTCAGCATGTAGATAGTCATGAACTAATGAGAGACAGCCAACATGGCTTTAGACAAGGAAGATCTTGTCTTACTAATCTGTTTTATGTTTTTTTGAAGGAGTGAATAATCAGGTGGACAAAGGTGAGTCGGTTGATATTGTGTATCTGGACTTTCAGAAAGCCTTTGACAAGGTCCCTCATGAGAGACTTTTGGCAAAACTAAAGAGTCATGGGATAGGAGGCAGTGTACTATTGTGGATCAGGAACTGGTTAAAAGATAGAAAGCAGAGGGTAGGGCTTAATGGCCAATTTTTCCAATGGAGAAAGGTGAATAGTGGTGTACCCCAGGGATCTGTGCTGGGTCCGCTGCTTTTTGACATATTCATAAATGACCTGGAAAGGGGAATAACGAGTGAGGTTATCAAATTTGCAGATGACACAAAACTATTTAAAGTTGTTAAAACCCAAGAGGATTGTGGAAAATTGCAAGAGGATCTTGATAAATTGGAAGACTGGGCATCAAAATGGCAGATGAAATTTAATGTGGACAAGTGCAAGGTTATGCACCTAGGGAAGAACAACCCAAACTATGGTTACACGATGCAAGGTTCCACATTAGGAACCACCACCCAGGAAAAAGATTTAGGCGTCATTGTGGATACCATGTTAAAACCCTCGGCCCAGTGTGCAGCGGCGGCCAAGAGAGCAAATAGAATGCTAGGTATGATAAGGAAAGGAATGGAAAATAAAACATAGGATATTATAATGCCTCTATATCGTTCCATGGTGAGACCGCATCTTGAATATTGTGTGCAATTCTGGTCGCCGTATCTTAAAAAGGATATAGGGTTATTAGAAAAGGTTCAGAGAAGAGCCACCAAAATGGTAAAGGGGATGGAAGGATACTCCTATGAAGAAAGGCTAAAAAGGTTAGGGCTCTTTAACCTGGAAAAGAGACGGCTGAGGGGAGATATGATAGAAGTCTATAAATTAATGAGCGGAGTGGAACGGGTAAACGTAGATCGATTGTTTACCTTATCAGAATATAGAAAGACTAGGGGACATGCAATGAAGCTACAGGGTAAACTATTTAAGACTAATAAGAGAAAATATTTTTTCACTCAACGTGTAATCAAACTCTGGAATTTGTTACCGGAGGATGTAGTAAAGGCTGTTAGTGTAGCTGGGTTTAAAAAAGGTTTGGACAAGTTCCTGGAGGAAAGGTCCATAAGCCATTATTAAGAAGGGACCCAGGATATCAATGCTTGAACCAATACAAGCATTGTGGAACCTGTGTCCCTTGGGGAAACTGCTAGGTACATATGACCTAGATTGGCCACTGTTGGAAACAGAATACTGGGCTTGATGGACCTTGGTCTGACCCAGTATGGCATATCTTATGTTCTTATCCCACATTTCCTGGGCTGCTATTTCCTTATTTCCTCTTCCTGCAATGTTCCAAGCGGGATTTGTCCAAGGTAACTCTCAATGTCCACAGCTGAAACAGCAGACTGAGACCTATAAAGCATACCATAGAGTTCTCAAACCTTCCCTCTGATCTCCTCTAGTGACACTAACATCTTATTATTTTTATCCTTAATATGACCTATTTGAGCTACTGCCCAACAGTGCCTTAAGTGAGAGGCCAGCACCTTACTGGACCTGTTCCCATACTCATAAAGGTTTTGCTTAGTGCACAGCGGTTGGAACTGTATTTTATGTGTTAGGAGCGACATGTAGAATTTTCTAATTTTACATAGATCTCCGAGATTACTGTAAGGGAGGATAAGTAATTGCTAATGGCATTGCAGTATGGCCTCAAACATTAACGCAGCATATGATAACAATGGTATTTGTGTGTTGCAAAAGTACCATCTATCCCTACTAGTACTGGGATATTTATGTGGGAATATTTATGTAGATGCATGCCAAGTAGGGAAATCTCTTAGGAGGAAATAAAATATTTTAATATTTATCTTACACCTTTCCAGTAATAGCTGAAGGTAAGTTGCATTCAGATACACTTGGTATTTCACGGAGGACTTACAGTCTAAGTTTGTACCTGAGGAAGTGGAGGGTTAAGTGACTTGCCCAAGGCCACATGGAGCATCAGTGGGATTTTCTGGTTCCCAGCCCACTGCTCTAACAACTAGACCACGCCTCCATTCCACACCACTTTTATGTGATGTCGCATTTGTATATACCCCATTGATTGGCAAGGATTTTTGCCTTTTTGTCTCTTTTTCAGCCACTCTTTCAGAGGGCACAGAACATGGGAGGAGTTCCTGGCTAAATGGAATTGGATCCTGGTATCTCCAGGAACAAGCAGGAATGTAGTCCTCACCTATGGGTATCGTCGGTACCGACGGAGCCTGTGCGGGAACGCTCCCCAGCGTCCAATAGGAACGCTTTTGGGAGCATCCCTCGGCACATGTGCGCTGCCTTCCCACCTTTCCAACTGTCCCTCTTCAGTTCTTCGTTTTCCGCGGAGCCAACAGGACCTATTCCCTGTCACCGCAGAAAATTCTATCTTTAAAATTCTTTTTTTGTGGTCGCGTTTGCCTACCGCACGACGCCTACCGGTACCGCTGGTTCTTTTCTTTTTCTTTTCTTTTCATACAAAAAAAACCCCCTTAAACTTAGACTGTTTCTTTTTAGAAACTTTCCTTTTTGGTGCTAGGTGCCATTTTGGGCATTAGGCCCCATTTTTCCTAAATTATGGAAAAGCCAACTAGTGTTTTTAAAAAATGTACTAAGTGTGGTGGTACCATTTCCGTCACTGACACCCATGATTGGTGTCTAAAATGTTTAGGACCTGATCATTCTCCAACTGAATGTCTCTCCTGCATGGGGATGACCAAAAGAGGAAGACAGAACCAGGCCGCAAAGCTCGATACCCTCTTTTCTTCAGATGCCAGATCCATTGCATCGACATCGTCAAGGGCCTCTTCTTCCTCCCATGGATCTCTGGCAGCTAAACACAAAAGCCGGTCCTCACAGGGTAGCTCTCGCATCGAGAGGCCATTGGCATTGTCCTTGAGGAAACTACACTGGCAAAACAGCGCCGGTGGGAGGCTTCGGCTTCCAAAGCATTGATGGGACTTCAGGATGTTCTCGAGGCCTCAACCTCGCAAGAACTACCTGTGCCATGCTCAGGGGTTCCGGCCGTCCTTACCGGTACCGACACCCAGGCATTGGCAGTGTTGATAGACCAGAGGTTTCTTGCTATCGAACACAGTATCGCAGCTCTTCTTTCAGCTGCGGTTCCGGTGGTCCCAAGGGCACCGGTGCCGACATTGACGATGCCGGTGCCAACGGTACCGGCCCCGGTGGGGACTCTTCCCATGCCACCTCTGGCTGGAGTGGATAAAGCGGTACCGGGTCACCTCGGTACCGACTTCGATCGGTACCGGGATCGTGCTTTGCAAGAGCATAGGGGTCAGGAATACTTCGATTCCTTCAATTCTGAAGACTCTGACAATTCTGCTGGCACTAGAGAGTTTCTCCTAGAAGATCCCTCTTCTCCCCAACGCAGAATGTCACCCCCAGAGGACATGTCATTTCAGGATTTCATCCGTGATATGGCCAAAGGTCTTTCAATCACAGTAGCTCCTGAAGAGCAACCCAGAGCAAAGGAATTGGAAATCCTCCAATATCCTAAAGCTCCTAAGGAGGCAGCTACTCTGCCTATCCATGAAATTCTGTATAGCTTGATGCTCAGAATGTGGGAGACACCTCTGACTACTTCTCCTCACTCTAGGAGACTTGATACTATGAATCGAGTTCCACCATGTCCTGGATTTCAGAAAACTCAGCTGCCACACCATTCAATGGTAGTGGAATCAGCCATGCATAGGATGAAAAGTGCTAAGAGGCATGCATCCAATCCTCCAGGTCGTGAATGCAGGACTCTGGATGCTTTTGGACGTAGAACCTTTCAAGCTTCCATGCTTTCAGCTAGGATCAGTTCATATATCCTATATATGGGAATGTTCCTTAAGGAAGTCACAGGAGACTTGGAACTTATGAGCCCATTTCTCCCAGATAAGAGACAAGATTTTCTTGCTCTAGTTAAGCATGCTCAAGATGTCTCCAAGTTTGTCAATCGTGCAGCCTTTGACTGCATCAGCAGAACTTCTGCTATTGCCATTGGTGCACGATGGATTGCCTGGCTACAGGCATCAGACTTGGAGACTTGGGTACAGGACAAGTTAGGCAACATTCCTTGCACGGGGGAGAATCTCTTCGGCAAAAACTGGCAGGAAAAGGCTAACAAGTTAGATGCTGACAATTCTACCTTAGATAGATTGTCAAAGTCTACAGCCACTCCAGCCAAAAGGAAACCTTATAAAAAAAAACCCTTTTAGCAAAAAGAGGAGGTTTTATCCTTCCTATACCCAGCAGAGCTAGACTCCAGGTCAGGTTGCCCAAAAGGGATAAAACCAGACAGCAAAAGAAACCAAAAGGCCTGAGAGCCCAACCAGCTCTCCAGGTTCAGCCCCCTCAAGGGCTTTGACTCCTTCCTAGAGAGCTTTGCCTTCCTGCCTCTGAGGGGTCCCCAACCCCCCAATATTCCAGGCAGGTTATGCCACTTTGTCAACAGATGGCATCAGATAACAGCAGAAGATTGGACTTTGTCCATTGTAGGAAAGGGGTACAAACTTCATTTTCACAGCATATCCCCTCCTACAATTCTAAAGCAATTCAATTCACAAATCTCTGCAGACAATCTGCTAGATCACGAGGTCTCCACACTTCTTGCCCAAGGGGCAATAGAGGAAGTACCCATTTTTCAACAGGGGACAGGGCTCTACTCCCCCTATTTTCTTATTCCAAAGAAAACAGGGGGACACAGACCCATTCTAGACCTCAGAGAATTGAACAAATATCTGCTTCGAGAGAAATTCAAAATGATTTCTCTAGGAACTCTTCTGCCATACCTTCAAAGCCAGGACTGGCTTTGCTCTCTAGACTTAAAGGATGCATACACTCACATTCTCATCCATCCACTCACATTCTCATCCATCCAGGTCACAGGACATTTTTATGTTTCCTTTTCAAGGGAAGACATTTCCAGTACAGGGTTCTTCCTTTTGGGTCTGGCTTCAGCACCAAGGGTGTTCATGAAATGCATGGCAGTAGTAGCAGCATTTCTACAAACCCTGGGGATTTTTGTCTTCCCTTACTTAGACAACTGGCTCATTCGAGCCTCCACAGTTGCAGAGGCCAGCACTGCACTGTCCCGTACAATGCGAATCCTCCAATACTTGGGATTGGAAATAAACTTCCCGATGTCTCAACTAGTTCCTTCCCAATGCCTAGAATTCATAGGAGCCTGTCTGGATACCAGACAGGCAAGGGCTTTCCTTCCACAAGCTCGGTGTCTTCGCATTATGCAGCTAGCTTCCCAAGCAGCAGGCAAATCCTCCCTCACTGCTCGAGAACTACTGCAGTTACTGGGACACAAGGCATCCACAGTTCATGTAGTCCCATATGCTCGCCTCCACATGTGAGCAGCTCAGTGGACCCTCTCCACATAGTGGACACAGGCCACGGGTCATTTGTCGGACAAAATAACAATCTCTCAGCGACTAATTTTGTCCCTCCAATGGTGGCAATCACTAGAAAATCTGACAGTGGGGTCTCCTTTCCATCAACCCCTCTTTCAGGCCACCCTAACAACAATTGCATCACAGGTGGGTTGGGGAGCACACCTGAATCATCTCTCTACCCAGGGCACCTGGACTCCACAGGAGGTTGGTTTACACATAAACCTCCTGGAATTAAGAGCAATTTATTTAGCTCTTCGAGTGTTCCACGCCCGGCTCAGCTACAAGACAGTCCTAGTTCAGACGGACAATCAGGTAGCCATGTTCTATGTGAACAAGCAGGGCGGGACAGGCTCTCTGTCATTATGCAACGAAGCTTTACGACTATGGGCCCTCGCCAGAGAGCATCAAATTCACCTTCTAGTGGTATATCTTCCAGGCATTCAAAACCTTCGGGCAGACAAACTCAGTCGAGTACTGCTACCTCACGAGTGGTCACTCCACCTAGACCAGGTGGCAAAGATATTTCATCTATGGGACACTCCATACATAGACCTCTTTGCAAGTCCACTGAATGCCAAACTTCCCCGGTTCTGTTCCAGGATTCCGGCGCACAACTGTCAGGCAAGGGATGCCTTCCTCCTTCACTGGGGTCAGGACTTCCTTTATGCCTTCCCACCCATTCCCCTCAACCCCAAAACACTCTTCAAGCTTCAGAGAGACAGGGGTCGCATGATTCTCGTAGCACCACGATGGCCACGCCAAACGTGGTATTCCCTGCTTCTGCATCTCTCTCAAGCGGCACCTCTGGAGTCAGGACATGCTCCAGATCTCCTTTCCCAGGAGAACGGGACGCTATGGCACCCAAATCCCCAGTCCCTGCACCTCACGGCCTGGTTGCTGAAGGCTTAGATCTCCAGGATTTCAACCTCTCCCAGCAGGTAAAAGATATCCTTCAGGCTTTTAGGAAACTTTCCACAAGAAGATCTTATGCCTTCAAGTGGAAACGTTTTACTATATGGTGCTCCAAGAGGGGATTAAACCCCCTGGTCATACCCCTAGAATCGATACTAGAGAATCTCCTTCACTTATCGAATTCTGGGTTAAAGACCAATTCGGTAAGAGTCTGTCTTAATGCAATTGCAGCTTCTTATAAGCTTCTAAATGGACAACCAATTTCCTCTCATCCACTCCTATCAAGATTTATGAGAGGCCTTTTATTAACTAAACCTCCCATCAAGTCACCACCGGTGGCATGGGATCTAAATCTAGTTCTCGGGCAGCTCATGAAGCCGCCTTTTGAACCTTTGGCTACTACAGCCCTTAAGTTTTTAACTTGGAAGGTCATCTTCCTAATTGCAATCACCTCTGCCCGTCGCATTAGTGAATTGCAAGCTTTAGTGGCTGATCCTCCTTTATACTAGATTTCATCATGATAAGGTTGTTCTTCGAACTCACCCACACTTTATGCCAAAGGTGGTTTCGCCTTTTCATTTAAACCAATCAATTTATCTTCCTGTATTTTTTCCAGACCTCATGCCTCTAATGCAGAAAGAAACCTTCATACTTTGGATTGTAAAAGGGCCTTAGCCTTTTACATACAAAGAACACAGCAACATAGAAAGTCCTTGCAACCTTTTGTAGCTTTTGACCCTAGTCATTTGGGACTTCCAATCTCCAAAAGAACTTTATCTAAATGGATTGCCCAATGCATATCCTTTGCTTATGAGAGTAAGGGTCTTCCTCTTCATGACCATGTCACAGTTCATAATGTGAGAGCCATGGCAGCTTCTATGGCTAATCTCCACTCTGTGTCTATCAATTGACATTTGTCGAGCAGCCACCTGGGCTTCGGTACACACCTTTACAACCCACTACTGCCTAGATAAAGCCTCCCGTCAGGATGCCTTCTTTGGCCAAGCTGTTCTTCAAAATCTCTTTCAAACTTAAACCAACTCCTACCCACCAACCCTGGTGGGATGCCAGAGATCCATGGGAGGAAGGATTCTCACCTTAAATGGTGGCACCTTCCTGGGGCTATCTTCCTGGCATCTTCAGCTAGGGAGTCCCCATATGTGAGGACTACATTCCTGCTTGTTCCTGGAGATAGCGTAGTTACTCACCTGTAACAGGTGATCTCTGGGAACAGCAGGAATTTAGTCCTCACAACCCACCCACCTCCCCTAGGAGTTGTCTGTCTCTCTCTCTCTCTCTCTCTTTGTCTCTTTCCTCTCTCCCTCTATCCTTTCACTCAGCTACAAACTTAACTGAAGAGGGACAGTTGGAAAGGCGGGAAGGCAGTGCTCATGTGCTGAGGTATGCTTCCAAAAGTGTTCCTATTGGATGCTGGGAAGCGTTCCCACGCAGGCTCTGTTGGTACCAATGATACCCATATGTGAGGACTAATTTCCTGCTGTTCCTGGAGATCACCTGTTAAAGGTGAGTAACTACGCTGTCCAAAACAATAAGATAGAGGCTTAGTCTAATTTCCTTTCTTCTCTGTCCAGGTGAAATTTGAAGTGCTCAGCTAGAGCTACCAGATTTTGCAAAGTAAACACCTATGGCTACAAGGCTGCAGGTTAGAAAAAGTCCAGGTAGCTTGACGTAGCTTTTTGTCTTACAATGAAAACCTTCCTGTGTAGGGTCAATACTCTGGGTCTGAAAAGATCCGAGGGTTGTGAGAGGCAAGGTGACTGAGAGACTGAAAGACAGAAGAAGTTGTTGAGATTGTAAGACTCTTGGAGGAGGTTTTCCTGTTACCCCAAAGGTGCAGTGTGCCAGAGAAATAGAGGATATTTTTGGAAATTGTCCACACGGGCACCTCAGTGGGTTCAAAGAAGTAAAAGAAATAGAAGAGGTGAAGGAGTTGGGACTGTTATTGTTGTATTAAGTGCCATCAAGTTGGTGTTGACTCATGGCGACCCTCTGGATAGTAGTCCCAAATTGTGTTCAGTCTTCAGTCAGGTGGCTCATTGTTGTCAGACTAGTACCCATAGCTGCTGCTGTTGTATCGATCCATCTCATTGCTGGCCTTCCTCTTTTGCATTGACCTTCTACCTTGCCAAACAATAATGTCTTTCTCTAATCTCTTCTTCGCATGATGTGTCCAAAGAATGAAAGTCAAAGTCTTGTCATCTGAGCTTCCAAAGAAAGCTTAAGCTTGATCTCCTCCTAGTACTGACTGGTTTGTTTTTCGGGCAGTCCATGGTATACACAGTATTCGTTGCCAGCACCATAATTCAAAGGCATCAATTTTCATCTCCAGGAACAAGCAGGAATGAGTCTTCACATATGGGTACGTCGGTACCGGCGGAGCCTGCGCGGGAACGCTCCCCAGCGTCCAATCAGAAAGCTTTTGGGAGCATCCCACAGCGCCTGTGTGCTGCCTTCCCGCCTTTCCAACTGTCTCTCCTCAGTTGTTCTTTTTCCACGGAGCCAGCAGGTCGTGTTCCTGTCACCGCAGAAGAATTTCCTTATTTTTTCGTTATTTCCTTTCTGTCGCGTCTGCCTTCTTCGACGCTGTACCGGTACCGCCGGTCGTTCTTTTCTTTAAAAAAAAAAACCAAACCTTTTTTTATTTCTCTTCAGGTGTACTTCAGTTTTGGGCCTTAGGCCCAAAACCTTTTTCCTTAAATATGGAAAAGCCTGCCTCAGGATTTAAGAATTGCACAAAATGTGGCGGTACTATCTCCGTCACCGACACCCATGACTGGTGTCTAAAATGTTTAGGCCCTGACCATTCCATTACAGATTGTGTGTCCTGTTCTATGATGTCTAAGAGAGGTCGACAGAACCGAGCTGCCAAGCTCAGTACCCTGTTTCCCTCTGATGCAGCTTCGGTAGCATCGACGTCTTCCAGGGCTGCTTCTTCCTCACATGGATCTCAGGTAACTAAACATAAATCCAGCCGGTCCTCGAAGGGCAAATCTCCTTCCAAGCATCGAGATGCCCCTGGCCTTGCCCTCGAGGATTCTGCACCGGCAAAATTACCCCAGCGGGAGGCTTCGGCCTCTAAAGCATCATCATCTGGGTTCCAGGATGATCTCGATGGCGTGGTCTCGACAGATCTCCTGGTGCCATGCTCTGGGGTACCGGCGGCTTCCAGGCATTGGCGGCGTCGATGGATCAGAGGATTCTGTCCATTGAACGCAGTCTGGCGGCTTTCCTTGTGGCATTGACGCCCGTGGTACCGCAACAGATTCCTCAGCCGGTACCGGCTCCGGCATCGGCATCGGTGTCCGCTATGCCGGTACTCTGCCCTCTGCAGCCCTCCGGTACGATACCCCGGTACCGGTGATTCCCGATACCGATCCCAGTCGGTATGGGTATCGGGCTTTGCAAGAGCATCCCGACAGACGATACTTCGATTCCTCTGAGGACTCTGAGGATTCTGAAGAGTCTGTCGATGCAGTGATGCTTCTTCCACAGGAGGAGTCCTCTCCTAAACAAAGGATGTCTCCTCCAGAGGACTTGTCTTTTCAAGACTTTATCATAGAGGTGGCTAGGGGCCTCTCTATCACAGTGGCCCCAGAGTCTGAGCCTAGGGCTAAGGAGTTAGATATTTTACAATATCCTGAAACTTCTAAGGAGGCAGCTACCTTACCTATTCATGAGATTCTATATGATCTCATGTTAAGGATGTGGGAAGCACCTCTCACCACCTCTCCTCATTCTCGCAGGTTGGACACCATGTATCGTGTCCCTCCTTGTCCTGGTTTACATAAAACTCAGCTTCCTCACCACTCTATTGTGGTTGAGTCTGCAATGAGAAAGATTAGAAGTGCCAAGAGACATGCCTCTAATCCTCCAGGACGTGAGTGTAGAACCCTGGATGCTTTTGGTAGAAGAGTCTTCCAAGCTTCCATGCTTGCTACGAGAATTAATTCTTATAGTCTCTACATGGGCATGTTCTTAAAAGAAGTCACTGACCATTTGCAGACTTTAAGTTCTTTTATGTCTGACACTAAAAGGCAAGAATTTCTCACTGGGCTCAAACATTCCCAGGATATCTCCAAATTCTCCAACCGTGCAGCTTTCAACTCCTTTGAATGCGTAAGCAGAGCCTCAGCTATAGCTATAGGTGCACGCAGGATTGCTTGGCTCCAAACATCTGATTTGGAGATCTGGGTCCAAGATGAATTGGGAAATATCCCTTGTACAGGTGAGAATCTGTTTGGTAAGGATTGGCAAGCAAAGGCCAATTAGATGGATGCTAAAAATTCTGCTTTGGATAGACTATCCAAATCTACAGCTGCTCCTGCTAAGAAAAGGTTGTTCAAGAAAACACCTTTTACTAAAAAGGGAAGATCCTATCCTGCTTATAGTCAGAGAGCATCTTCTGCAGCTCAGTTCCCTTCTAAACGTCAGCAATCCTCCAAACAGACCAAGGCAAAGGCTGCGAGGCCTACTCCAGCCCAGCAATCTCAGCCCCCTCAGGGCTTTTGACTTTCTGCTAGAGAACTTAGCCTTCCTGGCTCTAGAAGGACCACAGCCCTCCACCATTCCAGGAAGGTTATGTCACTTTGCTCCCAGATGGGAGCAAATCACAGCAGAGGATTGGACATTCTCCATTATAAGAGAGGGGTACAAACTTCATTTTCCAGCTTGCCCCCTGTCACAAGAGTGCACCAGTTCAATTCTCCAACCTCCCTCCTTAACCTGTTAGAGCAGGAGGTTGCCACTTTTCTAGCCCAGGGGGCAATAGAGGAAGTGCCTTCTCAACAACAGGGCACAGGGTTCTACTCCCCCTACTTTCTTATCCCAAAGAAAACAGGGGGCTTCAGACCCATTTTAGATCTCAGAGAGTTGAACAGGTTCCTAGTCAAGGAGAGATTCAAGATGGTTTCTCTAGGAACTCTGCTGCCATAACTTCAGAGTCAGGATTGGCTTTGTTCTCTAGATCTCAAGGATGCGTACACTCATGTTCTCATCCATCCAACTCACAGAAGGTTCCTTCGGTTCCTTTTCCAGGAGAAGCACTATGAATACAGAGTGCTCCCCTTTGGCCTGGCCTCTGCACCAAGGGTGTTCACAAAATGCATGGCAGTGGTTGCTGCTTTTCTATGCAACCTGGGAATATTTGTCTTCTCTTATCTGGACGACTGGCTCATTCGAGCTCCCACTCAATCAGAGGCCAAGACTGCTCTAACCTGCACAATGCGTATCCTTTAATATTTAGGGCTGGTAATAAACATCCCAAAATCCATTTTGATCCCTACTCAGTCCCTGGAGTTTATAGGGGCGTTGCTGGATACCACAAAGGCAAGGGCCTATCTTCCTCAGGCCCGTTGCCTTCACTTGATGCAGTTAGCTTCTCAAGCAGAGTCGAAACCCCTACTAACTGCTCGAGAAATGTTACAGTTGCTAGGCCACATGGCATCCACCGTTCATGTACCATATGCCCGCCTACACATGAGAGCAGCTCAGTGGACTTTATCCACCCAATGGACCCAGGCATTAGGCTGCCTGTCAGACAAAATAGCAAACACAAGTCGCCTCATTTTGTCTCTCCAGTGGTGGAAGTCCCCTCAAAACCTCTTGCTGGGGTCTCCCTTTCAACAGCCTCTACCCCAGGCAACTCTTACAACAGATGCTTCTCCAATGGGCTGGGGAGCTCGTCTTCAGGACCTCTCCACCCAGGGCATCTGGTCCCCACAGGAGACTTGTCTACATATCAATCTTTTGGAACTCAGAGCAATTTTCCTTGCTCTGCGAGTTTTACACACCCTGCTTAGCCACAAGACAGTCCTTGTCCACATGGACAATCAGGTAGCCATGTTCTATTTAAACAAGCATGGAGGAACTGGCTCTCTGTCGCTTTGCAACGAAGCTCTGCGACTGTGGGCCCTCGCCAGAGAGCATCACATTCATCTTCTGGCAGTCTATCTTCCAGGTATTCAAAACTCTTGGGCGGACAGACTCAGTCGAGTTCTGCTTCCACACGAGTGTTCCCTTCATGTGGACCAGGTATCCAAGATTTTTCAAGTTTGCGGAACCCCGGACATATACCTCTTTGCAAGTCCGTGGAATGCCAAACTTCCCCGGTTCTGTTCCAGAACTCCGGCTAAGGGCGTTCAGGCAAGGGATGCTTTCCTCCTTCATTGGGGTCAGGACTTCCTGTATGCCTTTCCACCCATTCCCCTAATTCCCAAAACCCTGTTCAAGCTTCAGAGAGATAGAGGCCACATGATTCTCATAGCTCCACATTGGCCACGGCAAGTGTGGTACCCTCTGCTTCTACATCTCTCTCACGCTCCCTCCCTAGAGTTAGGGTCTGCTCCAGACCTCCTCTCTCAGGAGGACGGAAAGCTGTGGCATCCCAATCCCCAGTCTCTGCATCTCAGGGCTTGGTTGCTGAAGGCCTAGATCTCCAGAGTCTTCATCTTTCTCAACAAGTGAAAGATGTTCTTTATGCTTCCAGAAAACCTTCCACTAGGCGTTCTTATGCCTTCAAGTGGAAAAGGTTTACCATCTGCTGTTCTGAAAAGGGTCTTAACCCCCGTGCCATACCTCTGGAATCGTTGCTGGAGTATCTCCTTCATCTGTCTAATGCAGGCCTTAAGACAAATTCAGTAAGAGTCCATCTGAGTGCTATTGCAGCTTCCTTCAATCCTCTAAATGGACAACCTGTTTCCTCTCTTCCCCTTGTAGTAAGGTTCATGAGAGGCCTCCTTTTAACAAAGGCTCCCATTAGACCACCACCAGTGGCATGGGACTTAAATTTGGTTCTTGGTCAGCTTATGAAGCCACCTTTTGAACCTTTAGCTACTACCTCCTTGAAATACCTTTCTTGGAAGGTTCTTTCTCATTGCAATCACATCAGCATGCCACATCAGTGAATTGCAAGCACTAGTAGCTAATCCACCTTATACAAGGTTCCATCATGACAAGGTGGTCCTTAGGACTAATTCACACTTTATGCCTAAGGTGGTCTCGCCTTTTCACCTCAACCAAGAGGTCTACCTACCTGTCTCTTTTTCCAGGACCTCATGCATCAAGTGCAGAGAGGAATCTTCATACCCTGGACTGTAAAAGAGCTCTAGCTTTTTACTTACAGAGGACACAGCAACATCGAAAGTCTTCTCAACTCTTTGTTGCTTTTGATCCTTCTCATTTGGGACAACCAGTCTCCAAGAGAACACTTTCCAACTGGATTGCCCAATGTATTTCTTTCGCCTATCAGAGCAAGAACATTTCTCTGGAGGTCCTTGTCACAGCTCACAATGTGAGAGCCATGGCAACCTCAATGGCTCATTTGAACTCTGTGTCTATCGACGACATCTGTCGAGCAGCCACTTGGGCCTCGATTCATACCTTCACAGCCCATTACTGCTTGGACAAGGACTCCCACCGGGATGCCTTGTTTGGTCAGGCTGTTCTCAAACACCTGTTCCATACTTAATCAACTCCTACCCACCATTCCTCATGGCATGCCAGAGATCCAGGTGGGGAAGTGCAGCCCTGTCCCAGGGACACACAACTTATGGGCTCTCTCCCTGGCATCAAAAGCTAGGGAGTCCCCATATGTGAAGACTCATTCCTGCTTGTTCCTGGAGATAGCACAGTTACTTACGTGTAACAGGTGATCTCTGGGAACAGCAGGAATAAGTCTTCACAACCCACCCACCTCCCCTAGGAGTTGTCTCTCTCTATCTCTCTTCCTTTTCCTCTCTCTCCCTCTTTGTCTCAGCTATAAAACTCCACTGAGGAGAGACAGTTGGAAAGGCGGGAAGGCAGCACGCAGGCGCTGTGGGATGCTCCCAAAAGCTTTCTGATTGGACACTGGGGAGCATTCCCGCGCAGGCTCCATCGGTACCGACGTAGCCATATGTGAAGACTTATTCCTGCTGTTCCCAGAGATCACCTGTTACAGGTAAGTAACTGTGCTTTCCTGTCTGTCTTTTTCACTCTCCAATTTTTGCATCCCTATGATGTTATTGAAAATGCCATAGATGTGACTTGTTCAGTCTTTGTATTGAGAGAGACATATCTGCTCTTGAGAATCTTGTCTAGGTCCTTCATAGCCATTCTGCCAAGAGCAATGCGTCGTCGGATTTCTTGACTGCTTGTTGCTTCTTTATTGATAGTAGACAACTTTAACCTATTTGGATCAACTATTTCAGTTTCTTCTCCATCAACGATGAACTTATTCATTTTGTCAGTTGTCAGGATCTTTGCCTTCTTAACGTTAAGGTGCAGACACATTTTGAGACTATATTCCTTGATCTTGACAAGCAAATGTTTCAAATCATCTTCACTTTCAGCCAGTAACGTGGTATCATCAGCATAGCGAAGGTTGTTGATGAGTCTTCCACCAATCTTCACACCTCAGTTGTCTAAATACAGTCCTGCTTCTCTGATGATTTATTCTGCTTATAAATTAGAGGTAGGGGGAAAGTATGCAGCCTTGTCATACACCTTTGCTGATTTTAAACCATTCTGTTTCTCCTAGTTATGTTTGAATTGTTGCTTCTTGCTCAATATAAAGGTTGTGCAAGAGAATGATCAGGTGTTCTGGTATTTATTTAACAGGTTTTTTTTATACCGCTTCATCATTTCAATCATGCTGCTTAATGTGGCCCAGAGTTTCTCATGGTTTACACAGTCAAAAGCTTTGCAGTAGTCAATAAATGCATATGGATATCCTTTTGGTTTTCTTTTGTCTCTTTAAGGATCCATTTCGCATGCGCGATAATGTCTCTCGTTCCTCGCCCTTTCCTGAACCCTGCTTGCACTTCAGGCAGTTCTCGTTCCAGGTATGGTTGTAGTCTCTTCTGAATGATCTTGAGTAGAATCTTGCTGGCATGTGGGGTCAGAGCGATTTTGCGATAATTTTCACAGTTTGTCAGGTCACCTTTCTTCAGTATCGGTATAAACACAGATCTTTTCCAAGAATTTGGTCATGAATTTGTCTTACCATACTTACAAGGTTCTGCCAGGAAATTTGTAACAGCTTCATCCGATTGCTGTAATACTTCAATTGGAATACCATAAATGCCCAGTGCTTTGTTCTTTGATGAGGCTTTTAATGTTGCTTCAACTTCTTTCATCACCAGTGGTTCCTGATCATAAGGTATAGGTTGAAACGGCTGTTGGTCCTCTTGAAGTTTATGGTATAATCACTCTGTATATTCTTTCTACCTTTTCTTGATCTTCTCAGCATCATTCAACATGGATTCTTGAGCATCTTGTAGTATTCCAATTCGAGGCTGGAATTTTTTCTTTAACTCTTATAGTTTTAGAAAGGCCGATCTTGTTCTTCCTCTAATAGAATTAGAAGCTATTTCCGTGCCTGTGTTATTGTAGTACTTTTCCTTGTCTTGTCTTGCTGCACGTTGGAAATCTCTGAGTTCTGTGATTGCCTTTCTTTCTCCTCTAGCTTTAGCTTCTCTGCGTTTCTCGACAATTTTCAGAGTTTCTTCAGTCATCCATTTTGGACATTTTTGCTTTTTTACCTTATGTAGAGACATCACTTTCTTCCAACACAACCTTCTTGATGTCATCCCATAACTCTTCTGGAACTCTGTCATTTGTATCTTAAGCAGCAAATCAATTTCCCAGGCATTCTTTAAATTCCAGTGGTATATTCTCAAGGTCATATTTTGCTACATTTATGAATGGTTTGCTCGTTTGCATTCTAGTAGTTGGTGATCTGTACCACAGTCAGCTCCAGGTTTTGTCTTTGTTGATGTTATTGAGCTTTTCCATCGTTTGTCTTCCACAGATGTAGCCAATTTGATTTCTGTACAATCCATTGGGTAAAGTCCACATGTACAGTCAGTGCTTGTTTTGCTGGAAGAAGGTGTTTGAGATGAATAGATCATTGGTCTTGCAGAATTCTATCAGTCTTTCTCCAGCTTCATTTCTGTTGCCAAGTCCATATTTTCCAACTACTTTGTCTTCTTCTTTGTTGCCAACCTTTGCATTCTAGTCACGCATGGCTATCAGGATATCCTGTTTGCATGTTCTGTCAATTTCAGCTTCTACTTGTACTTGTTCATAGAACTCATCAATGTCTTCCTCTTCTGCAGCTGTTTTTGGGGCATATGCTGTACCTGAATTATAGTTGTTTTGATGGGCTTTCTTTGTAGACGAATAGAAATTAAGCGTTCACAGACTGCACTGTATTTCATTACAGTTCTTGCACGTTTCTTCTTAACTATAAATGCAACACCATTTCTTCTTTGTCTTTCATTTCCAGCATAGTAAACCATATGATCATCAGATGCAGAATGCCCAAAGTCTGTCCATTTCAGTTCACTGACACCCAACAGATCAAGCTGTATACATTCCATTTCATTCTTGACCACCTCCAACTTCCTTTGGTTCATGCTTCTTACGTTCCATGTCCTAATATGTAAGATATCTTTGCAATAGCTGCGCATGAAGAGAGTCAGACATGTCAGCAGATCCAGCCGCATCATAAATGCTGGCTTTACTACGAGAAGTTTTCAGCTCATCCCCAGTAGCCATTTGAGTGCCTTCGAACCTGGGGGTCTCATCTTCCAGCACTATAGTGCAGTTTGTTTTGTGACTATCCATTGGGTTTTCAAGGCAAGATACAGAAGTACATTTGCCAAGCCTTTCTTCCTTTGCAGTCAATTCCATCATTGTTGCATTTGTCACAGAAATATGATTCTCCGTTTACAACACCGTCCCATTCTGCAGCTGCCCAGATGGGTGGTTTGTCTTAGTCTGACATCTCAGCTGAGACCTGTCTCTTCGGAGACCCTGCCAGTAGCTAAGCTACTGATAACTTAGCTCTCAGCATCACAGATGCACACAAGCCCTCATAGCACGACAAGCTGCAAACCAACTGAGGGACTGTACTTTGTCAATAGTGTCTCGCAGGTTCCAGCCATTGAAGCATCCATATATGAGATTACTAGAGAAGTGCACACAGTTTCAGTCGGAGAGGAAGGAAAATGGAACTTCAGAGAAGAGCAAAGATTCAAGAGAAAAGATAAAGCCTTAGGTTGCAGAGAAGTGGACCTTTGGTTCCTGTAATGTTAACAGTATCTTTGTCCATGTTTGAGTTTAGCACCCAGTAAAGATGTTTACTTTTTTGTTCAGCCAAAACCTGAGATGGATTTTGATTTTAATTACATGAAAAGTGACTACTAACAGAGAGAAATGTTCACTGAACACAGGGCCCTTCAGTTCAAAGAATCCTTCATCCTTCCCCTCCCCTCCTTTCAATACCCCCATGTTTGGAAGATAAGAAAGTCTTCCTTATTCATCTGCACAGCCCTCTAGATACAGAGTAAAGGAAGGTACCTGGAAGTCTTACATGAACAAGGCTGTTTCACACAGGGACAAAGCTGAAAAGAATTTTAAAACAAAAGCAGTTTTGCCATCATAAGGATTACAGTAGCTCATCTTGGGGATACTGTAGCTCATCTTGGTATGATGTATAGAGCTGCTTCCTTATCATACATAGGATATTATATTATACATAAGTGGGATTTTCAACACTTCCACTTGCAGCTGCATTCAGTCACTGAAGAAGTTTGTTTCAACATAAGAGCTCTCTCGGCTCTTCCTTCTTCTTTACTATATCTTTCAGTTGAGCGTATGTTATGCTTATTCTGATGCTGGACTCCAGGATGAAATGGTTGTAATATCATTAACTCATTATGAACATTTCACCACAGGCTGTGATCTTATGGAATATCAAAGGCCATAACATACTTAAGCAGGCAAATGCCATACATTTTCATTGGATCGGCATAAAGTTTATACAGAGGTGAGAGTAGACATATACATTTTTGAGACCATCAAGGTTTCTTCACAGGTTTGATGTCTTAAGAATAGGATCTGGGTGGTCTCAAAAGATCTCATACAACTGAATCTGTAGGTAATACTTTCTATTGGCTCAACAAAGAATCCAGCTTTCTTGAAGACTAGGGGCGCGATTCAGAGAGGCGACTTGTGGGGACGTGCAGCCCCACAAGCCATCCTGCCCCTATTTTCCCTCAGGCCCTCCCTGCATGGTTAGAGCAGCAGTATAGGGGGAGGGGGAGGAGTCTGGGTGGAGCGGGGTTGGGCTGAGGCAGCAGGACATACAGGGTCGATTCCGGTCATGGCTCTACATCCTGCGGGATCAAGGGGAACGTGCTGCTATAAGCAGCACAAACTGAGCAATCGGGGCTGGAACCCCCCCCCCCCCCCGCCTCCGGGGCCAGTTGCAGGTAAGTCCCCACCACCCGATCCAGGCCCCAGCTGCCCAGCCGTGGGTTGGGCAGCAGAGAAGAGGAGGATCTGTGCTGCGGGTGACAGGGCAGCCTGCAGGGAGGGCGTCCCCGCAGGCATGCAGGGGCACACCAGGCCGTCCTCTGGCCCAATTCTATATCCCATGGGTACTGTGGTACCGCAGAGCCTATTCATGAAGGAAAAAGGGTTTTAAATCCTGAAAAAAGATTTTATCATCAGCTGCAATATTATGAGGAGCCCAATAGAGGGAGCAGGAGTGACCTTCCAAGGCCCAGAGAACTGCACCTCAGAGCTGATGAGGTAATGCAACCTAACAGCCAATGGAGAAAAGGGGGAGTTCCCCTGAAGAAAGGCTGGGAGCTTGAAAAGGAGGAACTAGATCAAGTTAGAGAGAGACCAGGGAGAGAGAGACCAAGGAGAGGCATACCAAGGAAGGCCTACCAAAAGGAGGCATATCAAGAAGAGGCTTATCAAGGAAAAGCAGACCACGGAGAGTCACACCACAGAGAGCTTCTGGAAAGGAACCAAGAAGGAGAGCACCATAAGGAGTGTCCAGAGCACCAGAGAGGAAGGAGTTCCTGGCAGGAGGGCATAGTGAATCCGAGGCCACAGAGTTCCAGGAGTCCTTGGTTAAGAGGTACTGGAAAGAAAGGCACAAGGGGAGAAATAAACCCCAGAGTTGGGTGTGAAGAACCGGCAGCAGTAAATGCAAGACACAGTAAGCATTATCTGAGCCAGGATGAAGTCTTTGCTGCAAATGGTAATATTCCTTATTCAAATGGTAAAAGGTGTGAATGTGAGAGAGTGGTGACTCTGCATGAAGGCCAGCTGGAGTGTGAAAAGCCTACTGCTCAAGACAGGCTGAACTACAGCAGGACCAGGCCGTGGGACTCAACTAAACAAGGTAAAATACCTTTTTATTCTGATAAGCAATATAAGTTAAGAAGACAGGAAACACAAGATACTGGAGTATATCCTCCCTATCAAACTGTTTGTGAAACCAAGCACAAGCCCTTGGTAAAAAGACTGTATAACATAAGGCAGCCTGCAAGGGGAAGTAACTGCCATAACAAACACTCACATGGGCGCGGCCCTGACTTGAATGCTGAACATTGGAAGCTAGTAAATGTGTTATATGAGAAACCTCAGTACACTCCGCAAGAGTTTACTGACACTGATTCACAGCTGTCTGATACTCAGCCCATGCAGGTGGAATTCAACGAAGACCCACCTGAAACCCCGATGGACTGTAGCTACTGTCAGGCAGGTAGCCTAAGGTCTGTGCATGAAACATAAAACAGTGAACAGTAGCGAATGCCTGTAAAGTTTGTTTATGCCTAGCACTGTGAAGCAACAGTTAAACAAAGCAAGTGTGAATATATTTTCTTTTTGTTGCCTGAAGCAAGGTTTCTTTCAGTTGGTTGAAGTAGTCTCCCATAACTTGAACCATTGTGCTTAAAGGGAAATAAAGCCTTATTTTCCCTACATTCTGGCTAGTGTGTTCTCTTGAACTTTGGCCCCCGGTAGGTCCTGGGAACATTACCAAGACCTCTTACAGAAGGACCAAATTCAAAATATATAAAAAACTCTCATGTCCATCTGACCTGCCCATACCAACCTTGGCCTCTGGGGCGGCAGCATGACATGAAAATGGCGTAGTTGTTGGATGTTTTGTGGAGCCTACGTCCAGCCTACAGAGAAGAAGCTTGAGCAATAGGTCTCAAGAAGAAGAAACGGGAAAAAACCCACTTGGATTACAAAAAAAAAAAAAAAAAAAAAACCCGGAGTGGAGCAGTCAAATCCGGAGCGGATTGGAAGAAAATCCTGGAAAAGAGAAATCCGGTATCCAACTGTCGGCGGAGAATCGCGGAACGACAGCGACGTATACTGTTCCAGAGCTGATTCTACACTGTCATCAGGTAAAACGTAGATATACCTGAAAAGTGTAGGATACCAAGGAAAGTATAGGAAAAAAAAAAAAAAAAAAAAGAAGGGTTTAGGAAAGGAAATTTTCTTTGTGAAAGAGCCACACTTGGTTGTGTTTTGTTGTTTTGTTTCCTTACTACAGATTACCATGGATCCCAAAGAAGTATGTGCGTGGATGGCTAATCAATTTGACAAGCAGGCGAAACTAGCGCTGCAGAACCAAGCGCAAGCGCTGAAAGCCATGCAAGAACAGCAGTCACCTCTTCTGCACACATTGGACAAATGGTTAACCCAGCAGAAGGAAGAAATAGCAAAGAAGGAAGCGGAACTATCGCGAGCCCCTGAACTCCATAACACAGAGTTGGGACAATGGTCATGTAGTGACCTGACAATGGGAAAGTTAAGCCCCAGTGATAATCTGGATGATTTTCTGGATTCATTTAGCAGAATAGCAAAGTCCGCTCGGTGGCCGACTGGACAGTGGGCAGTCAGACTAGCTGCATCCCTGACGGGAGAGGCTCTAGCCGCCTACCGGTCGATGCCTCCAGCTTTAGCAGACAATTATGATGAGGTAGTAATGGCAATTAAAGATCGCCTAGGTCTCACCCCATTTGCTTATAGGAAATTGTTTAGAGCCACTATGCTTAACCCAAATGAAACTCCGAAAGCCTTGGGACATAGAGTAAAGAGCTTGGCGTACAAATGGTTACAGCCTGAGAGAAAGAATATTGAAACTCTCATGGACGCCATAATCTTAGAACAGTTTCTAAATGCAGTACCGAGTAGAGTGCAAAATTTTATAATTCTTCAGAATTGCTGCACTACTACCGAGGCCGTAAGCCTAACAGAGAGATATCTTGAGGCAGAAAAAGTGTCCCAGCCAAAGCTAGCGGTTCCTAAAATGCACTTAGGGATGGAAGCTAGGAGGGTAGAGGGGTCCTCCAGACCAATGTATAGCCCTAGGAGTAATTATGACCCTAAGGATGTGGAAACTGTAAGACGATGTTTTTCATGTGGTAAGAAGGGCCATATAAAAAAGGAATGTTATTCACGTGTTGCATTAGTGGGAGAAGTCCCAAAGACAACAAAAGAAGGTTTTGTGTTGAGAGTAAAAATACACGGAGTTCAGGCTAAGGCACTTCTGGATTCAGGTGCGGACCAATCCATGATGTCCAAACAGCTGTGGTCTAGGATCCAAGACCAAGGATGGTCCGTCCCTGAATGTCCAGAAGCGCAGGTCAAAATTAAATGTGTTCATGGATCAGCTACAAGCTATCCCGTGTACAAGCTGTGGGTTAAGGCATGGGGAATGAGAAAACAAATGTTGGTAGCCGTGGTCCCAAGATTACCACAAGAGCTGGTATTGGGTCGCGACTGGCCACAATTTAAAAAGACTCTGAGAGAGGGTTTATCTCCTCAGACAGTCATGAATTCCACCTGCAGTAGGCATGAGCACACGGGTAGTCCTGAGCCTACTGATCGCCTTAGCACCCAGCGAAGCAGCCTAGCGGCAACCACTAACTCCATGGTCCCTAGTCCGCTCTGGGGAAAGCCAAAGAGAGGCCTGATAAAGGAAACACCGGAGGCGCCTAAGAAATTCGTGTTGAAGTTCTGTAAAACTTCGGAAAAGGCCCGTAGTCCCCAAAGAGCATCAACACAAGCAGCAGGCTACGATCTCCATAGGGTGGAAGACCAGGTCATCCCGAAGCAGGGACGAAAGCTAATCAGCACCGGAATACAAGTGGAAATCCCTCCAGGATGTTATGGAAGGATAGCACCCCGGTCAGGATTGGCTGCCAAATACAGTTTGGATGTAGCCGCAGGGGTCATCGACCCTGATTATAGGGGAATAGTAAAAGTTCTCCTGTGCAATTTTTCTAAAGAAGATTTCGTGGTTCAGGTTGGGGACAGAATAGCGCAATTGATTTGCGAGCGAGTCGGGTTCCCCAGCTTGGAAGAGGTCACCATGCTCACTCCCACTAGTCGAGGTGCAGATGGTTTTGGCTCTACGGGGAAGGCAGAGCTAGAAGGACTCATGGCCATAGGGAGTGATTTTCCAGAAGAAGACCTGGGCCCCCATGTGGAAGACCACAAGGAGGACTCCGTGCCGAAAATCGGGGAGGAACTCTCATTGAGCCAACAGCACGACTTAACCCAATTGTTGGGAGCTTACAAGGATGTTTTAACCTCGATACCGGGAGAAACGTCACTGGTGGCTCACGAAATACTCACACCCCCAGGCAAAATCATCCGGCAACGGCCCTACCGTCTGCCGGAGGCAAAAAGGCAGGAAATTATTAAACAAGTGGATGAAATGTTGAGAATGAATGTCATCGAGGAGTCGCATAGCCCCTGGTGTAGCCCGGTCGTTCTGGTACCTAAGCCAGATGGCTCGATGCGTTTTTGTATCGACTTTCGCCAATTAAACGCTGTGTCTACGTTCGATGCCTATCCCATGCCTCGTATAGAGGAGCTACTAGACCGGCTTGGACGAGCGAAGTTTTTGACAACATTGGACATGACAAAAGGGTATTGGCAGGTCCCTTTAACACGGGATGCCAGACCAAAAACTGCCTTCAGTACGCCCTTGGGGCTATATCAATTCCGCAGAATGCCATTCGGTCTGCACGGGGCAGCCGCCACCTGTCAACGTTTGATGGATATCATCCTGAGGCCATACCAAACGTTCGCAACCGCTTATATGGACGATGTAGTGATCCACAGCGCCACCTGGGCGGATCATCTCCACCACATACGTACCATATTAGAAGCAATGAGAAGAGCGGGCCTCACTTTAAATCCAAAAAAGTGTACTTTTGCGGCAAAAGAGGTCAAATATCTGGGTCACCTCGTGGGCCGGGGAACAGTGCGACCTCTACGAGATAAAGTAGAAAGTGTGAGACAATTTCCCGCTCCCCAGAATAAAAAACAATTACGAAGCTTCCTGGGTCTCATCGGGTATTACCGACGTTTTATACCCCATTTTGCGGAGGAAAGCAGTCTTTTCACGGGGATGCTGCGGAAAAAACGCCCCGACCCTGCTACACTGGTCGCCGGAAGCGGAGACAACGTTCCAACGCCTGAAGGAAAGGTTGTGTAGGGCCCCCATACTACGAGGAGTAGACTTCCAGCAACCCTTCCTATTGCAAACGGATGCCTCCGAGACGGGCTTGGGTGCTGTTCTGTCTCAAATACAAGAGGGAGCTGAACACCCCATTATGTTCCTTAGCCGGAAACTTTCGGTGGCTGAACAAAAATATGCCACTATAGAGCGAGAATGTCTCGCCATTAAATGGGCCATTGAGGCGTTACGATTTTATCTCACAGGAAGGAAATTCGTTCTTATAACGGATCACGCCCCATTAAAATGGTTACATACCATGAAAAATGACAATAACCGATTAACCAGATGGTATATGGCTCTGCAACCCTACGATTTTCGGGTGGAACATCGAGCGGGCAAACTACATTTCAACGCCGACGCCATGTCACGAATTCCGTGCTGTGTGAAGGGGGCTTCACCAGCCCGTCATATTTTAAGAGGGGGGATATGTGGTACCGCAGAGCCTATTCATGAAGGAAAAAAGGGTTTTAAATCCTGAAAAAAGATTTTATCATCAGCTGCAATATTATGAGGAGCCCAATAGAGGGAGCAGGAGTGACCTTCCAAGGCCCAGAGAACTGCACCTCAGAGCTGATGAGGTAATGCAACCTAACAGCCAATGGAGAAAAGGGGGAGTTCCCCTGAAGAAAGGCTGGGAGCTTGAAAAGGAGGAACTAGATCAAGTTAGAGAGAGACCAGGGAGAGAGAGACCAAGGAGAGGCATACCAAGGAAGGCCTACCAAAAGGAGGCATATCAAGAAGAGGCTTATCAAGGAAAAGCAGACCACGGAGAGTCACACCACAGAGAGCTTCTGGAAAGGAACCAAGAAGGAGAGCACCATAAGGAGTGTCCAGAGCACCAGAGAGGAAGGAGTTCCTGGCAGGAGGGCATAGTGAATCCGAGGCCACAGAGTTCCAGGAGTCCTTGGTTAAGAGGTACTGGAAAGAAAGGCACAAGGGGAGAAATAAACCCCAGAGTTGGGTGTGAAGAACCGGCAGCAGTAAATGCAAGACACAGTAAGCATTATCTGAGCCAGGATGAAGTCTTTGCTGCAAATGGTAATATTCCTTATTCAAATGGTAAAAGGTGTGAATGTGAGAGAGTGGTGACTCTGCATGAAGGCCAGCTGGAGTGTGAAAAGCCTACTGCTCAAGACAGGCTGAACTACAGCAGGACCAGGCCGTGGGACTCAACTAAACAAGGTAAAATACCTTTTTATTCTGATAAGCAATATAAGTTAAGAAGACAGGAAACACAAGATACTGGAGTATATCCTCCCTATCAAACTGTTTGTGAAACCAAGCACAAGCCCTTGGTAAAAAGACTGTATAACATAAGGCAGCCTGCAAGGGGAAGTAACTGCCATAACAAACACTCACATGGGCGCGGCCCTGACTTGAATGCTGAACATTGGAAGCTAGTAAATGTGTTATATGAGAAACCTCAGTACACTCCGCAAGAGTTTACTGACACTGATTCACAGCTGTCTGATACTCAGCCCATGCAGGTGGAATTCAACGAAGACCCACCTGAAACCCCGATGGACTGTAGCTACTGTCAGGCAGGTAGCCTAAGGTCTGTGCATGAAACATAAAACAGTGAACAGTAGCGAATGCCTGTAAAGTTTGTTTATGCCTAGCACTGTGAAGCAACAGTTAAACAAAGCAAGTGTGAATATATTTTCTTTTTGTTGCCTGAAGCAAGGTTTCTTTCAGTTGGTTGAAGTAGTCTCCCATAACTTGAACCATTGTGCTTAAAGGGAAATAAAGCCTTATTTTCCCTACATTCTGGCTAGTGTGTTCTCTTGAACTTTGGCCCCCGGTAGGTCCTGGGAACATTACCAAGACCTCTTACAGAAGGACCAAATTCAAAATATATAAAAAACTCTCATGTCCATCTGACCTGCCCATACCAACCTTGGCCTCTGGGGCGGCAGCATGACAGTACGTTTTGCTTCTTCGTTACAGAATCAGATTCTAACGAGTCCATCCTGCTCGGGGCCGCCTGGATATGCCCCTTTCTGAATCATGCTCCATGTCTACAAGAATTCTGCACTAAAATATTTTATGTAACACTTCAGCTTGTGGTCCAGTTGGCATGAAGAGAGTCCATTTTCTTATAAGTAATGACATTAATGAAACCTGTTCCATCTCACTTTAGTATACACCCATTGCAACAGTAGCACTTCCCTTGTTTGTATTTAACGATCACAAAGGGAAAGCTTAGTTCTGATATTTCATCAGCTTATACTGAAGTGAGACAGGTAGCCTACGTTTATTAATGGTTTTCTACTCAGAAAAATGAAAGTGTCAAGATTTTTCAAATGGTTAATCTTCATAGAAGGTCTGTTCTGTGTTCATAGGCACATGGTAAACTCTCAAAAGGTCTTCTTTCATTGGTGATCTATTACAAAATGCAATGTGTCTTCGAGTCAATGCTGACTCCTGGCAACCAGCACCTCCTGGGTTTTCTTGGCATTGTGACCGGAAGTAGATTGCCAGGACTTTCTTCCAAGGCAATGGAGGGTTAAGTGACTTGCCTAAGGAGTGCCAGTGGGAATTGAATCTTGGTTATCAAGCCAGTGCTCTAACTACTAGGCTACTGCTCCATAACTGGTGATCTATTACAAATACTAAAAATCTTTGATAATCAATTTAACTATGTAAGAGCTGCCTACACCATTAACTTATAGCACGAACAAATAAGTGTGTGCTAACTTGTGTATCTGAGGTACTCGTGACAAATCATTTATTTTCACAATATGTTATCTCCATCTTGATTCAAAAGGGGTGCATATCATGTTATATGAGGTCTGCCCAAAAAGAAACCAAACTTGCTAAAGAGGGCGCCAGTGAGCCAACATAGCAGACTCGTGATAATGGTGATTTGTAGTGGTGACCTTGTGCTTTCGCCTTCCACTTGCTCGATCATGCCACATGAATTAGTTATGGACTACATGCAGTAGAGTGAACTCATCTCATGTGCCTTTTGCTATTTCTGAAACTTGTCATAACAGGTGACCTTTCAGAGTGGATTTCAACTTCAGGAGCAAAAAGAAGTCCTCGGGGGGCCAAATCTGGAGAGTAGGGAGGCTGCGGGACTAGACATCTCGTGCTTGCCCCAAAAATTCACGGATAAGGAGAGATGAGTGATTGTGACATGGTTCGCTTTTTGCTCATCTGTCCAGAGACGTGGGACAAATTTTGCAGCAACACGAGGCATCTGAAGTTTTTCAGTCACAATTGTGTGACACAAACTTTTACTGATGCCTATTTCTTCAGCAGCTTCACAGGCGGTTAGGCGATGATTTTCAAGAATCACAGCACACACTTTCTTAGCGTGCTCATCGTCCATTGAAGTGGAAGGCTGTCCAGTTTTGGGACCATCTTCGGTGGACATTCTGCCCGATTTGAAACATCGGCGGCATTCGTAACATTGTTTGCAGCTTAAACAATCCTTCTCCATAAGCTTGCTGGATGCAGCAAAAAAAATTCAGTAAAAGCCAATTTCATACAGACTTTCATGCAAACACGTTGCTCTTCAAGATCCTAAATATTTCAACTTGCAAAAAATAGCAAAAGACACAAGACAAGTTCACTCTACTGCATGTAGTCCATAACTAATTCACGTGGCATGATCGAGCAAGTGGGAGGCTACACATCACCATTTTCGCGAGTTTGCTGTGTTGGCTCGCTGGCGCCTTGTTTAGCAAGTTTTGTTCTTTTTGGATGGACCTTGTAGTTTGATGAATTAGCTGTAAATCTATGTGATCACAATTATGTAAAATGTCAAATATTATGATAATGCAATAAGGGAAATAATCTATAGATTTCATAAGTCACAACATTACTAGTCTAGATTCTGTATTTAATGTCATGAAATACTCTTTGCACAGCATAAAGGACTTTTTAAGCAAATAGTGTGCTCTTTTAAATTAGTCTTACATTTAAAGACATTGTCTATAAACTCAGCTCAACCTAAAGCACCTGAATTGAAGAAAGAAATTGAACAGGCCGTGCAGAGTTTAAAAACTCAATGCTTCAGTGCGCTGCTGATCGTTCTGATAGAAGTTGAAAATTATTCAAAAAAGCCTCGTATACATTTAGAAGAGAGGCTAAGCAGGTAATCAGTGTGTTTGGGGCCAGGAAGATAAAAACAAACGTGGAATTTGAGAGTATGATAGCAAACTCTAAAAGCATTTGGATTCTTCTCCTGAAGATGAGACGCCATCAAAAAGAGTCTAGTAAGAGCATTGGTGAGCAAAGAGTTATTATAAAAAAAAGTATATATCTCTGATGGGGAAAGCCAATTGAACAATATCAACCTAGAGGAGAGGAAAATTACAGCCCAATTAGCCATCAATTACTAGAGTTAAAAATCTATAGCAACATGTTCGTCTAACAGTTTGGAGGGGGAAAAAAGCCTCTGCCAGTGGGGAAAAATCGTTATTGAATGAGATCCATAGTGCAGTGGTCAAACATTATGATAATGGAGTGGTTCTTTGTTATTAGTAACAAGTTTTTATTACTTCTCATGTTTTTACAGAATAATAAGCTTTAATCACAACTCGTATTAGATGCTTGCTATTCTGGGGTTATCTATTCTTCATTAAGAACATAAGAACATAAGATATGCCATACTGGGTCAGACCAAGGTCCATCAAGCCCAGTATCCTGTTTCCAACAGTGGCCAATATAGGTCATATGTAACTAGCAGTTTCCCCAAAAGACACAGGTTCCGCAATGCTTGTACTGGGTCGAGCATTGATATCCTGGGTCCCTTCTTAATAATGGTTTATGGACCTTTCCTCCAGGAACTTGTCCAAACCTTTTTTAAACCCAGCTACACTAACAGCCTTTACTACATCCTCCGGTAACAAATGCCAGAGTTTGATTACACGTTGAGTGAAAAAATATTTTCTTTTATTAGTCTTAAATAGTTTACCCTGTAGCTTCATTGCATGTCCCCTAGTCTTTCTATATTCTGATAACGTAAACAATCGATCTACATTTACCCGTTCCACTCCGTTCATTAATTTATAGACTTCTATCATATCTCCCCTGAGCCGTCTCTTTTCCAGGTTAAAGAGCCTTAACCTTTTTAGCCTTTCTTCATAGGAGTATCCTTCCATCCCCTTTACCATTTTGGTGGCTCTTCTCTGAACCTTTTCTAATAACTCTATATCCTTTTTAAGATACGGCGACCAGAACTGCACACAATATTCAAGGTGCGATCTCACCATGGAACGATATAGAGGCATTATAATATCTTTTGTTTTATTTTCCATTCCTTTCCTTATGATACCTAGCATTCTATTTGCTCTCTTGGCTGCCGCTGCACACTGGGCCGAGGGTTTTAACATGTTATCCACAATGACGCCTAAATCTTTTTCCTGGGTGGTGGTTCCTAATGTGGAACCTTGCATTGTGTAACCATAGTTTGGGTTGTTCTTCCCTAGGTGCACAACTTTTGCACTTGTCCACATTAAATTTCATCTGCCATTTTGTTGCCCAGTATTCTAATTTATCAAGATCCTCTTGCAATTTTCCACAATCCTCTTGGGTTTTAACAACTTTAAATAGTTTTGTGTCATCTGCAAATTTGATAACCTCACTTCACACGTTCCTTATCGTTCCTCCAGCTTAGTCCTCAACGTATGGGTAGTGCACCTCCTCCTGCAGCATGAAGACTGGACCAATCAGATTTCAGCTCCTCTGGAACCATCATACCAGGCATCTCTGGAACTCCAGTGTGTCCAGTCTTCATGCAGCAGGAGGACGTTAGTGAGCCTAGCTGGGCTCACTAGTTGATTAGTTAGTTGTATTTCTTTCCCTAGCTAACCTTTTGGGTCTTTCTTTTTTGCCCTCTTAGGGCTTATTTTCATTTAGTTAATTTAAGGGTTCCTGTCCCTTTAAATTTTGCTTTTCTGATCACGGCACTTCGTGGGGGGGGGGGCCTGAGGAAGGTCCCTCTCCTGCCCAGCCTTTGCCGCTACTGTGTTCTGGCCTGTCTCCCTTGGGTAATTAGGATCTCTGCTCCAGGGATCTTCGGGGCAGAGCTCCTGCGGCGGCTGTACTCCAACTCCTCTCCGGAGGGTTGGTGAATCTGCTTCACTAGTGCCGGTGAGTGCTGACGGCTGCGGGAGATCAGGACTGCTGCTGAGCCGAGTTCTGTGCTCTGCCCGGCCGTTCTGGGATCCCTTAGTGCTTGTGGGGTTTGGTCGGGGGGCTCCCAGGTTCGCGGTATTCGGGGGGTGCGCGATTTATTCTCGGGCAGTGTTTGCCTTCCCTCGGGCTGTTTTCTCGACGGGAGAAAAAAGCGCGCCAAAGTTGCCTGGCTGCTGCGGCCATTTTTTCTTGACTCGCGGTTTTTTTCTTCCTGTGTCCCGCGGTAGATTTCTTTGATTTCTTTTAGATTATTTGCTTAATTTCTGTTGTTTCCTTTTAGTTTCTGTTAGTTTTGGCCTTCTTTCATTTCGGCCCTTTTGTCTCGGACGGCAGCGGTCCCGCGGCTAAGGGGGGGGGGGGAGATTGAGCGTGTCCTCTCCTCTTCCTTTGCGGGGCGGTTGTTGTCTCCTCGGTTGGTATGCGTTTTCTTTTTTTTCAGCCCTCGGGTGTCCTGGGGTGAGCTATTAAAAAAAAAAAAAAAAAAAAAAAGAAGAAAAAAATAAAAATAAATAAGAGGGCCAGATCTAACGAAAGCCACAACTGCTTATTGCTGGGCAAAGGGGAGGCGTTCTATCCTCCTCCCTTCAGAGGCTTTCTATTACCAGCTACTGCCCAGTTCCCGCATGGTTCTTCTGGGTCAGTGAGTCACTTCTTCCCTTTCAGCATTGCGAGGTGCCTTCTAGCTCTCAACGGCGCAGGGGTCCCCATGCCACGGGGATCTCTTTGTCTCATTTGTGGATCTCGGCGAGGCGCCGACGCGGAGACCGGCGTGTGCCCACGCTGTGCCTCCCTGTCTCGCAGTATGGAGCAGCGCCTGGAAAGTTCTTTGGCTGCGTCGACGCAGTCCGGTGCCGCAGCAGGGGACTTGGAGTCGCCTCTAGAGGGACCCTCGGGTCTACCTTCTACCGGTCCCTTGGCGTCTGCGGGACCGTCGGACCTCGGGGGGGCCTTGCCCTTGGAGGATTTTTCTCCCGATTTTGTTTTGCTCCTGCACCAAGCGTTCTGCCGTCGGCGCCAGGTTATGGGGGCTGCGCCACTTCCAGCGCAAGGGGTGTCTGCCCTGCCCACTTCGGGGGAGCCTCCGTTGTCCGGCAGCAGGGCCCCTAAGCGACCACGGATGCACGAAACGTTTCCTTCAGAGGCTGAGTGGCCTGAAGGTGATGATCCAGAGTTCGACCAGGAGGTAGAGGCAGACGGCTTGGAAGAGGGCGAGCTTCCTGAGCCGGAGGATCAGGCAAAGATTATTCGCGTGTTCCGCCGAGAAGAGCTGCCTGCTCTTGTTTCGGAGGCGCTTCAGACTCTGGGTTTGGCCCCTACTGCTCCGGTGGAGGAGGCGGACGGGGCAGATCCCATTATTCAGGCGGTTTGCCAAACTAGCGTGGTTTTCCCCATTCACAAGGTTATTGACCAGATGATTCAGTCCGAGTGGGACACTCCTGAATCGGGTCTCAAGGGGGTTAAGATCATGCGTAGGCTTTACCCTCTCTCGGACGCAGATCTAGAGCGTTTCCGATCTCCCAAAGTCAACGCAGCCGTGTCGGCGGTGACTAAGAAGACCACCATTCCGGTGGAAGGGAGTGCGGCCTTACGTGAGCCGCAGGACCGGAAAATGGACGGGCTGTTAAAGCAATCCTCTGAGGCGGACGCGATTGCATTGCAGGCTTCCGTTTGTGGGGCTTGGGTTGCCCGTGTCTGTTTGCGCTGGGTTCAGCGACTTCAACAGACTCCTTCCCTGGAGGCCGACATGCTGACTGAGCTCCACCGCTTGGAATCTGGTACGGCGTATTTGGCGGATGTCCAGTATGATCTCATCAGAGCTCTCTCCAATAGCATGGCATCCGTGGTGGCGTCACGCAGAGCCCTTTGGTTAAAAAATTGGGCGGCCGATGGGTCTTCCAAGTCGCGGTTGGGCAAATTGCCTTTTAAAGGTAGACTGCTCTTTGGTGAGGATTTGGATAGGTTGGTCAAAGATCTGGGAGATTCCAAAGGAGGTCGCCTGCCGGAGGATAGACCCAAGCGGGGAAGGTCGCTTCCGGTCACTCGGGGGCAGTTTCGGGACTTTCGTAGGTTCCGGTCGCCCCGTTATGCGGGCTTCCAGCGTGGCAGATATAGCTCCCGGGCGTCGGGTTTTCGCGGCTTTCGGGGAGCCAGCAGAGGATTCACGGCAGCTGGTCCTTCGGCCGCTCGCAAGCCCCAATGAAGGGCAGCGGGTCCAGGTGGAGCTGCCTGTGATCGGAGGGCGTCTTCGACGTTTTCTCTCCGCTTGGACCCAAATTACTTCCGATCAGTGGGTTTTGGACATCTTACGAGACGGGTATGTCCTTGATTTGGCCCGTCCCGTGCTCGATTCTTTTGTAGCGTCCCCCTGCCGGGGAGTCCGAAAAACCCTTCAGGTCCGGCAAACGCTCGATCGTCTTGTCCGGCTGGGGGCGGTCATTCCCGTGCCGCAAGCGGAATATGGTCTGGGAAGGTACTCCATCTATTTCGTGGTGCCAAAGAAGGGTGGCGATCTTCGCCCCATTTTGGATCTCAAAGGAGTGAATCGTTGTCTGCGGATCCCCCACTTTCGGATGGAAATGCTACGGTCCGTGATAGTCGCCATCCGCCGGGGCGAGTTTCTCACGTCTCTCGACCTCACAGAGGCTTATCTGTATATCCCTATTCGAGAGGACCAGCAAAAGTATCTCCGCTTCGCGCTGCTGTGGGGTCATTTCCAGTTTCAGGCTTTGCCCTTCGGTCTTGCGACCGCGTCGCGAGTCTTCACCAAAGTCATGGTGGTTGTAGCGGCAGCCTTGCGCAAAGAGGGGGTGCTAGTTCATCCCTATCTGGACGATTGGTTGATTCGCGGGAAGTCTCGCGCAGAAAGCTTGGCGGCGACGGCAAAAGTCGTGGCGCTCTTGCAGTCTCTCGGCTGGGTGGTCAACCCACACAAGAGCCATGTGGTTCCGACGCAGCTTCTCGAATATTTGGGGGTGCGGTTCGAAACGTGCGTGGGATTGGTATCTCTTCCCGAACGCAGGATATTGGCTCTTCAGTCTCTGGTACGGCGGTTCCGAAAGACTCCGGCTCCATCGGCCTGGCACTACCTGCAGTTGCTGGGGACGATGGCAGCTTCCCTGGAGGTTGTACCTTGGGCTCGTTTTCACATGCGTTCGCTCCAGCGGGCCTTGCTCCGTCGCTGGTCCAACCAGTCCAATTCCCTGAGCAAACGTCTACCTTGCCCGATGGCAGTTCGGAGAGATCTGCGTTGGTGGCTGAGCCCATCCTCGCTTCGAGTGGGGATGCCATTGGAGCAGCCGGACTGGGTTCCGCTGTTGACGGATGCCTGCCTGACGGGCTGGGGCGCGCACTGCGGGGGCCAGTTCGCTCAAGGTCTCTGGTCCCCGGAAGAGAGCGCTTGGTCGATAAATCGCTTGGAACTTCAAGCCGTTCGATTGGCATTACAACACTTCGAGACCCGGATATCGTCTCGGGCGGTTCGGGTTCTCTCCGACAATGCGGCGACTGTGGCCTACATCAACCGGCAGGGCGGTACCGGAAGCGTCGGCCTGGAAGCGGAGACTCAGACGTTGTTCGAGTGGGTGGAGCCCCGGCTGCGGGCCATCTCGGCGGCGCACATTGCCGGAAAAGACAACGTGACGGCGGACTTTCTCAGCAGAGTTCAGGTGGATCCCGGCGAATGGGAACTCCATCCGAGGGTGTTCGCGCAGCTGGTTCAGCGTTGGGGCCAGCCGGTCATGGACTTGATGGCCACGTTCCGCTCAGCAAAGGCAGCTCGGTTCTACAGTCGTCGGAGAGAGCCGATGTCCGAAGGTCTGGATGCTCTTTTGCAGCCTTGGCCCTCCGCGGGTCTTCTCTACGTGTTTCCTCCGTGGCCCCTACTGGGGCGCGTGATTCAGCGTATCGAGACTCATCGGGGTCGGGTGCTGTTGATAGCGCCGGATTGGCCTTGTCGTCCTTGGTATGCCGATCTGATGAAGTTGGTGGACGGTTCTCTGTGGAGGCTTCCCTTGGTTCCGGATCTGTTGTGTCAGGGTCCCCTCCGCATGCCTCAAGTGGGGAGATTCTCGCTTACGGCCTGGCTATTGAAAGGGCTCGGCTAAGAAAACGGGGTTATTCCCGGTCTGTCGTGGCGACCCTGTTACAAGCGCGCAAGAGATCCACGTTGCTGGCCTATGTACGGGTTTGGCGTATTTTTGAGGACTGGTGTTCTCGGCATCAGATCCGAGCGGCTACAGTCTCTATTCCGGTGATACTGGATTTTTTACAGGACGGTTTTGCTAAAGGGTTGGCCGCCAGTTCTTTGCGCGTGCAGTTGGCGGCACTGTCGTGTTACCGAGGAAAGGTTCAGGGCCTGTCTTTAGGTGCTCATGCTGATGTCGTTCGTTTCTTGCGGGCTGTTTCTAGACTGCGTCCGGCCCGCAGAGTCTCAGTACCCTCATGGGATCTTAATTTGGTGTTGCGGGCTCTCAGTGCAGCCCCTTTTGAGCCTCTTTCTCGTAGTTCGGTAAAGGATTTGACTCTCAAGACGGTGTTTCTAGTGGCGATTTGTTCGGCACGCCGTATTTCCGAGCTCCAGGCTCTTTCTTGCAGGGAGCCTTTCTTGTCTTTCTCGGCTCAAAAAGTGGTTCTGCGGCCTGTACCTTCCTTTTTACCTAAAGTGACTTCTCCTTTCCACTTGAACCAGGTCGTCTCCCTTCCGGTATTTCCGGAGTCGGACGTACGTGCTTCTGATCGCGGTCTAAGTCGGTTGGACCTCAAGAGGGTTTTACGACGCTATTTAAAAGTTACCAGCGATTTTCGTAAATCGGATTGCTTGTTTGTACTGTTTGGCGGCCCTCGCAAAGGGGAAGCGGCGGCGAAGGCCTCTATTGCTCGGTGGATTAAAGAGGCGATTGGCTCAGCTTATCTGTTACACGGTCGGGTTCCGCCTGTTGGATTGCGCGCTCATTCTACGAGGGCGCAAGCAGCGTCCTGGGCGGAGTTTAGTTTGGTTTCACCGGTGGATATCTGTAAGGCGGCCACGTGGTCTTCTTTGCACACTTTCAGTAAACATTATCGACTTGATGTCTTGGCGGCAAGCGATGCCGGTTTTGGCTCCGCGGTTCTGCGTGCCGGCTGGAAGAATCCCGCCCGTTAGGCTGCTTTGATACATCCCATACGTTGAGGACTAAGCTGGAGGAACGATAAGGAAATAGTAATTACACTTACCTGGTAATTGTAGTTCCTTGAGAGACGACAGCTTAGTCCTCCTGCCTCTCCCTGTCTCATTTCTTTTAGCGCGGCACGCCTTGGGTTCAGAGGTCCGTATTCCCAGGTGGGTGCGTTTTCCTTGCCTTTTTTCCTTTCGCTCCAATGTTTTCCTTTTCTTCTCTCTCTCTGCTTAGGCTGTGGCAGGGGCGGGACATTCCGTCCCTGTTGGTTGTGGCCTTTGGCTACAGTATAAAAAAAAAAATAATAATAATAACCTGAAAAAGGGACCATATTAAAGGTTAGCTACGTGTTTGAGTTTGCTTTGACAGTAGTTCACTGGAGTTCCAGAGATGCCTGGTATGATGGTTCCAGAGGAGCTGAAATCTGATTGGTCCAGTCTTCATGCTGCAGGAGGAGGTGCACTACCCATACGTTGAGGACTAAGCTGTCGTCTCTCAAGGAACTACAATTACCAGGTAAGTGTAATTACTATTTATTCCACTTTTTTCAGGTCATTTATGAATATGTCAAAAAGCAGCGGACCCAGCACAGATCCCTGGGGTACACCACTATTCACCTTTCTCCATTGGGAAAATTGGCCATTTAACCCAACCCTCTGCTTTCTATCTTTTAACCAGTTCTTGATCCATAGTAGTACACTGCCTCCTATCTCATGACTCTTTAGTTTTGCCAAATGTCTCTGATGAGGAACCTTGTCAAAGGCTTTCTGAAAGTCCAGATAACACTATATCAACCGACTCACCTTTGTCCACCTGTTTATTCACACTTTAAAAAAAAAACACAACAGATTAGTAAGACAAGATCTTCCTTGTCTAAAACCATGTTGGCTGTCTCCCATTAGGCCATGACTATCTACATGCTGAGTAATTTTATTCTTTATGATGGTTTCTACCATTTTTCCCGGTACTGACGTGAGGCTCACCGGTCTGTAGTTTCCCGGATCACCCCTGGAACCCTTTTTAAAAATTGGTGTTACATTGGCAATCCTCCAATCTTCAGTTATTAGAGATGATTTTAATGATAGTTCACAGATTACTAAAAGCAGGCCTGCAATCTCATATTTCAGTTCTTTCAACACCCTTTGTATACCATCCGGCCCAGGTGATTTGCTACTCTTCAGTTTATCTAATAGTTGTAATACATCTTCTCGATGTATCGATATTTCCTTCAATTCTTCCGCACCTTTAAATACCACTTCAGTCATGGGTAACGTCCCTACATCTCCCTCAGTAAAAACCAAAGCAAAGAATTCATTCAGTCTCTCTGCTATCGCCTTGTCACCTCTTAGTGCCCCTTTAACTCCTCTATCATCTAATGGACCAACTGACTCTCTCACAGGTTTTTTGCTACGAATGTACTTGAAAAAATCTTTATTTCGCGTTTTGCTTCCACAGCAAACTTCTTCTCAAATTCTCCCTTTGCCTGCTTTATCAATGCCCTGCATTTGACTTGCCAGTGCTTGTGCTGTTTCCAGATTTCGTCGTTTGGCTCTTTTTTCCATTTCCTGAAAGATGCTTTTTTGGCAACAACAGCCTCTCTGACCTCATCTTTACACCATGCTGGCAGTTTTTTGGACTTCCTTCCACTTTTCTTAAAGCATGGAATACAGCTGGTCTGGGCTGCCAAGATAGTATTTTTCAACAACACCCAAGCTTGATGTAAGTCTCTAACCTTTGCAACTGCTCCTTTTAGTTTTTTCTTAACTATTTTCCTCATTTTATCATAGTCTCCCTTTCGAAAGCTAAAAGGTAGTACTGTGGATTTCCGTACTATCCCTCCTCCACTAATTAAATCAAAGGCGATCATGCTATGATCACTATTGCCAAGTTGCCCCCAACACCCTTATCTCTTGCACTAGATCTGGTGTTCCACTAAGGACTAGGTCTAATATGGCTTCCCCTCTGGTCGGTTCATGAACCAGCTGCTCCAAGAAGCAGTCATTTGTCATATAGGAACTTTATCTCCCTAGCATGTCCTGCCATGACACTGAGCCAGTCGATACCGGGGTAATTGAAATCACCCATTATTATTACTGTGCTGTAATGTTTGTTAGCTTCCTTGATTTCTTTGAGCATTCCATCATCCATTTGTTCATTGTGGCCCGGTGGTCGATAGTACACCCCCACTGCCATCGCCTTCCCCTTTTTACATGGAATTTCAATCCATAGAGATTCTACAGCAAATTTTTTTTCCTGCAAAACTTTAATCCTTTCTGACTCAATGCCCTCTCTAACATAGAGCGCAACCCCTCCACCAATTTGATCAGCTCTATCATTACGATATAGTTTGTACCCAGGTATCACAGTGTCCCACTGGTTGTCCTCCTTCCACCATGTCTCTGATATTCCAATCATATCTAACCTCTCATTTAGTGCTATATATTCTAACTCTCCCATCTTATTTTTTAGACTTCTAGCATTTGCATACAAGCATTTTAGAGACACTATTTTATTCATATTAATTTGGCTATTGGTAGACATGGGTAATTTGGGATCTTTAAGCTCTGTCTGCTCCATACTCAAGGGCATTTGGGCTACTTTGTTCTTTTTTGGAACCTCTCTGCTTTTGGTAGTATCCTTCAAGGATACATTCTTCTGAACCATGCGCTCTTGGACGACTGTCGGCTTTCCCCTATTATCTACTTTAAAAGCTGCTCTATCTCCTTTTTAAAGGTTAATGCCAGCAGCCTGGTTCCATCCCGGTTAAGGTGAAGCCCATCCCTTCGGAAGAGTCCCTCCTTTCCCCAGAATGTTCCACAGTTCCTAACAAATCCAAAACCCTCATCTCTGCACCATTGTCTCATCCACGCATTGAGACTCCAGAGCTTGGACAAATTACTTTAACTACTTATTCTCCAGTAATTTGAAAACCATCAGAACAGAGTTCTCTGATCTCTAAAGGCATTTTGCTTGTGCACCACCAGTTTTATATGCGAGAGAGAGGTTTTTTTTAAAATGGTGTGACCATATATGTCCATACATAGTCATTCCTTAGGCATTGTTTGGGTGAAACAGAGGCAGAGTTGCAATATATGGGTGTATTTTCTAAAATGTGCAGGTACACAAACTTGTTTACATCTTTGGAGCAGATACACATTTTGTTCATGAAAATGTGAACGTTTGTGTGCTATTGTTGCAGACTTGTAGTTCTTATTTTATAAAAGGCCATATATAGCCTCTATAAATTATTCAAATTACATATAAATTAAAGCCTAGAGGAACACAAAAGCTCTCAAATCGCCCCCCCCCTCCCCCGTTTTGTGCTTATAAACACAAAAACACATTTTAGGTCCATCAAAAATGACAGCAGAAACTCAATGTGAGCCACGCATTAGTGTCTTTCCACACCAATAACTTTAATCTTTGGCCCAAAGTGCAATTCAGTATTTCAAGAAATATTTATCTTTTATACTTCTGTCAGTCCATACAGATAACGATCATTTGAACAATTATAATTAATAAAAAAAAAACAAATTCAAATTCATATATAAATAATAATAAAAGAAATACTTGACTTCTTATTCATCTAACATCTTCATTTGTTGCTCATCATTCATCTGTCCAACCTGATCATGTTTTGAAATTAATGTACATAAAGGACCAGTGCTCCTTCATCTATATCCCCCACAATTGGTGGTCACATTAATTAAAGTGCTTCACAGGGGCAGTACTGTTTCTTCCTATAATTATACTCAATGAAGGTGTGTTTTTTAACAGAATACCTAGGTTTAGGCAGCGAAACATGCATATTTTATAAAGACAAATAGGTGGCTTGTCTTTATAAAATACTAGCGTAAGTGGCAGACAACATGCCGTAAATTCATGCGCACACTTTTACACCTGCTCTACTGCAGGTGGAAATGTAAAAAATGTACAAGTATGCGAGTATATGATTATAAAATACCTTAATGTGCCTACTTGCAGACTCCGCCCATGCTCCACTCATATCATACCCCCAGCTACTTCTCCCGACAAAGTACGTGCATGTGTGCTCTTACATCGGTCAGTATTTTAGGAGAGGCCATTTGCATGCATATATGGCCACATATGTATATTAATAACTTTATAACATTTATTTAACCAGTTTTCTATACCGCCTTATCCTTCAATCAAAGCGATTTTACATTATGTAATCACTACAAACAGGTTCTGGATACATTCCCTTGTCCCCAAAGGGCTCACAATCTGTGTTCCTAAGGCAACGGAGGGTTAAGTGGCTTGCCCAAGTCCACAAGGAGTGCCTATAGGACTAGAAACCCCAGTCCCTCTGGCCTGAGATTGCTGTCCTCAGGTGGGACTTGAACCCCTGGCCCCCTGAGTGAGGGTAATTTTATAACCGGGCACCTAGCTTAAGGTACTTAAAATGCACCTTTTTTATAAGGTAAATTAGGTGTCTACTTTCCTTTATAAAATGCTAGCATAAGTGGCTGAAAATGTTCCTTAAGGTCAGGTGTGCATATTTACACCAGCTCTAAAATTTTCAAGAATGCCTGTAAATGATCATATTTTATAATCTACACCTGTGCTTATGAACACCCACAGAGAGAGTGCACCATGCAAACATGCATAAATAAGTAAAATACCAATACTTATGCTGTACTCGCCATCTAAAAGCAGCTCCAATATGTGTATCTCTGGAATCTAGAAGCATAAAATCTAACCTTGGCCTCCGAGCGTTAATGTATTCATTTTGGGATTATCCTTAAAAATGATTGTTTCAGTTCTGGAACAGGCTTTGAGGAGTCTCTCTTCGTTCTGACAATGCCACATAGTGGTACAGAAGAAAAAGACAATTATGGGACAAAACACAGTAATCTGATGAAATTTTCTGGCACTCCAGTACCTAATATAAAGGCCTATTCATTAAAGCATGGTAACCTGAACTAAATTAACATGGGCCATGTTGAAGTTTAGGCACATGAGGGTTAGCAAATTGACCCGATTAAAACTAATGGGGTTGCAGCAATTAATGCACGTTAAGTTAATTTGGCATGAGTGTGCTTTAGTGATGTAGTAAACTGCATTAAACAGATTTATGCACAATAATAATGTTATGTGTATGTACTGATGGCCATTGTTAATGAGATACAGATGGTGCATGGGTTACTGCATTAATGTGAATAGTAACGCAATAAATTTAACTTCACCTCCCTAAGATAGTTTTTGGTGTTTAATTCATTTGCATTACGTTTTCTGCATTTTAACACGTGCACTTATTTCGCTGAGCTCATAAGTGATGAATTATTTGCATACTTTGCATCTTATTACCTCCCTATAGATTTTCTGTTATATATTAACTGGCTGTAGTGTTCTGTGCTAACTGCTTGAGATAGAAAATGCAGGCATTTAGCCCATTTATGTTTGTATTACTGTTAATATGCTTAGCATCTTAGTTCCATAGTATAACTACTGTATTTAACATGCTGACAAACTGGAGAGCTGTGATGGGACTTGCATATCTGTAACATTAGGAGATATAGTATGTTGGAGACTTTTGATGAGTTACTCCATGAAGGAGAGGCATTTAAAACAAAAATGTCAATTTTGTTGTTATATGGATGGAGGTGTGTGCATGTGAGAGAGAGAGGGGTTGGGGCTGAATGATGATCTTCAAGAGTATAATGAAAATGAAACCTCATCAAATATGGTTCCCTTTGACCCGGAGAAACAATGACGTGGTTATCTTGATATTATTTTTATCTGCCTTATTTTGTCACAGATCAATGACTGGCGTACCAGTCTACCAGATGGTAGTTGTCTATCACTTTATAGGGGTCAGTATTTATATATGAATCAGTTGTTTCATGTTAGATGAGTTTATAGTAAGATGGCATTTTGAAATGAACATTTCTAACAATTTTATGTTAAGAAATAAGTTATTTTATTTGTCTTATTGTAAATCACTCTGATCTTATTCAAAAAGGGCAATATATACATTTTTATAGATAAGTAACTAATATGCTTGTCTCTAAACAAATCTGTCATTGACCAGTGATTGGACAGTGGTGATTTGTACATGTTCCTGATAGGTTCTTGGCTTGTTTATAGTACCTTACTGAATTTATTGGTCCGCAGTCTTTTGATTTAGAAGAGCCTCTTTGGAATCTGATCTGGACTGTGGATACACTACTTTGAATGACCTGCCTGATCTTGCACAATTTTATTAGCAAGAATTTCATATACTGTTTGACAGTTTTCATTATCACTGCAGTTTACAAGTTAAAATCTCAAAAAAGTAAGGTGGAAAAGACATATACTGGGAGGGAAAGTGGTAGCACAACAATTAATATCTGAGAGACACTGGCACTGAGAATAAAGAGAGGGGGAGGTTCCTGGCATCCTGGACCTACAATGAACTACCTAATCCTAACCTACAGGAAGGCTTTGTGCCAATTCTGGAAAAGCCCAGTGCTGTGATACCCTTCTTGGTACACCTTTAGTAACTAGACCCCTATCATTAATGTGCATTCATTCACCATTTAATATGCATTATTTGTTGTTCAGTGGGACTTGATTACTAATAGCACACCTTAGTAACTAGATCCCTTAAAATTATGATACAAATTTTCTGACTAAATCTAATGTGAGTGAGTTCCATATAGAAGGCGCTACATAACTCAATGTGGATTTGCAGATCCTTTCTAATCTCAACCTGGAAGGGGGTGGCAGAGGTTTGCTTGTGATGAATTAATAAGGAATAACTAGAGAGTGGAAGTAGAGAGTGATGGTGATGTAATGGGCCAAATATGTTAGGGTCATAATTTTAAGTGGCAAGGGACGGAGCCAATGTTGTTTGAATAGAAGAGGAGTCATGGTCAAATGTTTAGCATTGTATGAAAGCTTTTTTGACTGTGTTCTGCATCAGTTGGAATCTTTCTAGGTGATATTAAGATACTCTTGCTAAAACCAAATTGCAATAATACAACTTGTTTGTTATGACAGCATGTATTAAGATATGCATTTCTTTGTTGCTGAGAAAGAGATCCCTTGGACCCTAATCCAATCTTAGCGCACTAAAAGACCTTTGAACTATGGAAGAATTATGGAGAAAGAAGGACCAGGAACTGTTGAGTGACTCCAGGACCTCGCTGAATCTTTTAAAAGGATCTGCACCGCAGAGATTCCTGGTTTGTAGAAGGGACTGAGTTATCCCGAGAAACAGAATGCTTTACATGTCTCTGGACTGAGAATCAGCTTGTTAGATTTTACCCAACTGGCAGTCTTTTTCCACTCGGGTTTTATGCATGTAGAAGACCTTGGAATCATTTCTATAATATTGCCAATATTTGTAATATTTTATTTATTTATTTAAAAGGATTTTATATACCGCTTTATCTTTAAATCAAGACAGTTAGCACATCAAACAAATCATGAGGCTGTGTGGGTGAATACATGCAGTAGATACATCGACATAGGGTGTGTGAGTGTACAGTGTGAATGATTAACTGGTGTGCTATATACATTGTGAGCTACGTACAGCATAGTTACTCACCTGTAACAGGTGATCTCTGGGAACAGCAGGAATTTAGTCTTCACATATGGGTATCGTCGGTACCGACGGAGCCTGCGCGGGAACGCTCCCCAGCGTCCAATAGGAACGCTATTGGGAGCATCCCTCAGCACATGCGCGCTGCCTTCCCGCCTTTCCAACTGTCCCTCTTCAGTTAAGTTTGTAGCTGAGTGAAAGGATAGAGGGAGAGAGGAAAGAGACCGAGAGATAGAGAGACAACTCCTAGGGGAGGTGGGTGGGTTGTGAAGACTAAATTCCTGCTGTTCCCGGAGATCACCTGTTAAAGGTGAGTAACTACGCTATCTCCAGGAACAAGCAGGAATGTAGTCTTCACATATGGGGACTCCCTAGCTGAAGATGCCAGGGAGATAGCCCCAGGAAGCTGCCACCTATAGTAAGGTGAGCCATGCTTTCTCCCATGGACCTCTGGCATCCCACCAGGGTTGGTGGGTAGGAGTTGAATTAGGTCTGAAAGAGATTTTGAAGAACAGCTTGGCCAAAGAAGGCATCCCGACGGGAGGCTTTATCTAGGCAGTAGTGGGCTGTAAAGGTGTGTACCGAAGCCCAGGTGGCTGCTCGACAAATGTCATCAATAGGCACAGAGTGAAGGTTAGCCATAGAGGCTGCCATGGCTTTTACATTATGAGCTGTGACATGGCCTTGAAGAGGAAGACTCTTACTCTCATAAGCAAAGGATATGCATTGTGCAATCCATTTGGATAGAGTTCTCTTGGAGACTGGAAGTCCCAAATGACTAGAATCAAAAGCAATAAAAAGTTAAGACTTTCTGTGTTGCTGTGTTCTTTGTATGTAAAAAGCCTAAGGCTCTTTTACAATCCAAAGTATGAAGGTTCCTTTCTGCATTAGAGGTATGAGGCCTTAGAAAGAATACAGGAAGATAAATTGATTTTAAATTAAAAGGCAAAACCACCTTTGGCATAAAGTGTGGATGAGTTCTGAGAACAACCTTATCATGGTGAAACCTAGTATAAGGAGGATCAGCCACTAAAGCTTGCAATTCACTAATGCGACATGCAGAGGTGATTGCAATTAGGAAGATGACCTTCCAGGACAAAAGCTTTAGGGTTGTAGTGGCTAAAGGTTCAAAAGACGGTTTCATGAGCTGCCCGAGAACTAGGTTTAAATTCCATGCCACCGTTGGTGGCCTGATGGGAGGCTTTGTTAATAGAAGACCTATCATAAATCTTGATATGAGTGGATGAGAGGAAATTGGTTGTCCATTTAGAGGCTTATAGGAAGCTGCAATTGCACTAAGATGGACTCTTATTGAATTGGTCTTTAGACCAGAATTTGATAAATGAAGTAGATACTCTAGTATCGATTCCAAAGGTATCATAAGGGGGTTTAACACCTTCTGTGAACACCATATAGTAAAACGTTTCCACTTGAAAGCGTAAGAGCGTCTTGTGGAAGGTTTTCTAGAAGCCTGAAGGATATCCTTTACCTGTTGGGAAAGGTTGAGATCCTGAAGGTCTAAGCTTTCAGCAACCAGGCCCTGAGATGCAGGGACTGGGGATTGGGGTCCATAGCATCCCGTTCTCTTGGGAGAGGAGATCTGGAGCATAGCCTAACTCCAGAGGTGCAGCTTGAGAGAGATGTAGAAGCAGGGGATACCACGTTTGGCGTGGCCACTGTGGCGCTATGAGGATCATATGACCTCTGTCTCTCTGAAGCTTGAAGAGTGTTTTGGGGATGAGGGGAAAGGGTGGGGAAGTGATACCTTGAGCCATTCATTTCTATGGGCCATGGCAGCCTTTAATTTCATTAACACGCATTAACCTTTAGTAAACTATTTTTGAGTAGTGCATGACATTTTGAGTCTTGAAAATTTGACTGGAAGATAAATTGTCTTTGAGGTTTCTTACATAGAAACTTTCATAATGCAACAATTTATTCCAAACTGTAGATTTTCAAAAATATGTAGTTCAAAATAATTTGTTTTTAATCAAAATATCTAAAAATGGTATTTCCATTTTGCTGCAAGCCATCTGGAATCTTAAATTATTGTCACATCAATTTTGTTTTTTTTAGTGCCATCAAGTCAGTGCTGTCTCTGAGTTTTCTTGGCACTATATCATCAGAAGTAGATTGCCAGGCCTTTTCTTCCAAGGCAATGGAGGGTAAAGTGAGTTGCCCAAGGTCACAAAGAGTGCCGGTGGGAATTGAACCTTTCATCTTCTGGGTACTAGGCAGTTGGTCTAACCACTAGGCTACCCCTCCACACCCACATCATTTAGCTATTCAAAAAAAAAATCACTTGTTGGCAGTTCCCATGCCATAACATGGGAACTGCCAACTGCCGGAAGGTCGGGGGTTCAAATCCCACTAGAGGACAGCAACCTTGGGCCGGAAGGACTGGGGTTTCTAGTCCCACAGGTGCTCCTTGTGGTCTTGGGCAAGCCACTTAACCCTCCATAGCCCATGTTCCCTGTAAAATAGTTATCTCTAAGTTATAATGCCCTGTTCAATGTAATTTCAGTTTGTTCAATGTAAACCGCACTGATGCAGAATAGCGCGGTATATAAGAGAATATAAATAAATAAATAATAATAATAAAATAACATAAATTCATCATCTATACACAGTTTCCATAAAGAATACATAGTTTATGTAAAGGTGATCATTTAAAAAAATATCTTCAAAATAACATTTGTTGAGATTTGCTGTGTCTGGAACAGTTGTGGTTCCCATCACTGCTCCCTTGATCCACTGATATAAGAAACGTCTTTGCTTTTAATGGAAGTTTTTAAGAGCTTACTTTGCCAGTTCAGTATTAAAATATGTGGGGACACATGATTAAACTCTCTTATTCTGAATGGATCTGATTATATTCAAGGCAGCCTCTTATGGGATATTTGTATAAAGCAATTCGACATCAAGTTATGACTGAGGAACCCGGAAAGGTCTATGTTAATCTCTTCTAAAATGTTTATAACATGGGCTGAATCTCTAATATATAAAGACATCTCTGAGATAAAGGGTCAAAGAAACATGTCTGTAAATTTGGACAGAGGCTTAGTAGCAGGCACTATTGCCCTGCCAAGTGGATGGTCCAAAGATTTGTGAATTTTAGGGTAGCAATTGTGAATTTCTAAAAATTCTTTTTTTTTTTATTGTGTAAGAAATCTGGCGAGCAAGCCAGTCTCTACTAAAATGTATATTTCGTTTTGTAATTCTAGTGTAGGATCTTTAAGGGAGTATATAAAGTCTGGTCTGGGGCAGCACCTGTTATTGATAGCCTTGTGTAGGAAAAATGCCTGAAAAGAGTGAAGTCAACAGCTACAGTGACCAGGCTGTGCCGGGGACATCACCGCTGGGTCTCATCTGTGCCATTTGGTGCATGGCCAGGGATATGCTTACTGCCTCTCCCATCTGAATCTTCATTCATAAAGTTCTTCTGTTACTCAGGATTTAACTGGACACCTTTTGCCTGGACATATTATTCCTTTTTGTGGTTCCTATTCCTCGTATTGTGATTTGGGATCCTATACTAAAGACAACCTTCCTTAAAGAAAAATTGAGCAAAACTGAAAATATCTCTCTGACTGAGGACTGTGACATCAGGGAACTTGAGCAGAAAAGTACAACAACAGGAAGGAACAATCCAGCACAAGTTACTGAGAGAAAAGATCAGTATCAGATGAAACCAAACTTGAGCTCTTTGGCAATGCAGACCAGCAGTACATTCACAGGTGAAGAAATGAAGCTTGTAAGGAAAAAAACACCCTTCCTACGGTTAAATATAGTGGAGGTTCCATAATGTTCTGGGGCTTTTTCGTTGCCTCGAGAACTGGAGGCTTGGAACTTATTAAAGGAATCATGAAGTCAGAGGACTACCGAGGTATTTTAGAGTGAAATGTGATACCTATGTCAGAAAGCTAGGTCTGGGTCCAAGGACAATGACCCAAAATATACATCTAAAAATACAAAAGAATAGCTAAAAAGGAACAAATGGATGGTTTTAAACTGGCCAGCAATGAGTCCTGATCTCAATCCAATTGAGAACCTTTGGAAAGAGCTGAAATCTGCCATTGGTAAAAGGAATACTGGATGAGCTGGAACAAATCGCAGCTGAAGAGTGGGAGAAACTTACCAGCAGACAGATGTACGAAACTTATAGATGGCTACAAGAAACATTTGGAGGCTGTCATCGCTGCCAAGGATTGTGCTACGAACTATTAGTGAAAGGTGCCATTAATCCTGTCCAGGTCATTTGGTTTTTTGTCTCAAAAATTACTACATCTGAGTTGCACAGACAGCTTTTTTTGTTGTATAACTTTGAAATTACTATTACAATACTATGATGACATACAATTGGAACATTTCCAATATTTCTCAAGATATTGTTCACAGCATACCTAAAATGGGAGGGTGCCAATAATGTTGACCACAACTGTATATGCAGATTCTGTAAGAAAGAGTTGGAAATGATTTCTTATCTTGTAGCTGGTTGTGAAGGTCTGATGGCAGAAAATTTCCATATAGAAAGGCACAACAAGGTAGCACGCCTCATCCGATGGAAACTTTGTAAGCATTACAACATTGCTGTACCAAAAAAGCATTGGGATCATGACACTAAGACAGTTACAAAGAATGAAGACCTTACAGTATACTCAGTGGGGACATTCCCATTTCGATGGATGAGAAGGAAGCCTGACAGGGTGGCAAAAGAGAAAACTACCAGAACAGCACTGATAACAGTGGAGAGGAAGAAGATACTGAAGTACTAAGACATGTAGTCGCAAACCAATAAAATGTGGCAGAAAGGTACAGAATTATTTCCCATTGTATGGGGAGCCAAGGGCCCGATCAAGAGGAATTTCCAATCGTACCTTGACAAGCTGCCTTGTGCATGTTACATCTTACAGACTCCAAAAGGAAGCTCTTTGGCCTGATGCAAACACTATGGAGAGCGTTTAGCAGTAAATTGAGAGATATACTGAGCTCATACTCCACATAGCTTGGCTTACAAGTGAAGTTCATTGCTGTCGTGGTATGTGCAAAACATTTTTGGAGATATTGCTCCCAAGAAAACAGATTTAAGGATTTAGATGTCAAAATTGATGTTTTGAATCAAAAGACTTCAACTTTACATACCCAGGTTACATTGTTCAAAGCATCAAATGTTTTCTCTATTAAAGAAAGAAGCTTTAGAGAACTTGTTCAGAAATGAAAATATGTGTTTTCTTGAGTTGACCTATATTGATTTCGCTAACAATATCTCTGGAGAAAGGATTTCAAAAAGATATTACTTTTATCTAATGCTGAAGCTATTGCTAGTTCTAAATGTTATGTTACACACAGGACAGAAGCAGTAAATAAATCAGAAGAAAGTATGAATGTTTTGGTATCTAATTCTGAGGACAATCTAACTGCTTCTTTAGATTCTCAAGATATTACCACTGCAATGCAATGCGTGCCATTGAGTTAGTGCTGAGTCCTGGTAACCCAGCAGCTCCTGGGTTTTCTTGACTGGAAGTAGATTGCCACGCCTGTCTTCCGAGACAATTGAGGGTAAAGTGACTTGCCCAAGGACACAAGGAATGGCAGTGGGAATCAAACCCTTGATCATCTGGGTACAAGGCGGTTGCGCTAACCACTAGGCTGCTCCTTCACTGCGGTAGCAGTGTGTGCCTTCGAATCAGTGCTGACCCCTGGCGACCCAGAAGCTCCTGGGTTTTCTTGGCAGTGTGACCGGAAGTAGACTGCCAGGCCTTTCTTCCAAGGCAATGGAGGGTTAAGTGACTTGCCCAAGGCCACAAGCAGTTCTAGTGGGAATCGAACTCTGGTTGCTTGGTTACCAAGCCAGTGTTCTAACCACTAGGCTACTCCTCCACTAGGGCAACCTTATTGGTTACTTTAGGGATGATGTAGATGGGGATGGAGTAAAAATGGGTGTTTTCTGAGGTCCTGCTCTTGGTTCTTCATCTGTGAACACAGAACAGAAATATTTGTTAAGCAATTCCGCTTTATCCTCATCAACTTCTGCATATTCTTCCCCTTCACTCTTGAGTCTGACAATACCACTTTCGCCCTTTCTCGTCTCACTAACATTGAAATGATAAAGCGGTATATAAAACCTGTTTAATAAATAAATAAAAATCTGAAAAATGTCTTAGCTACCCATTTTAATGCATTGGCTATTTCCTCCTCTTCTGAATCTTTGGTTTCTTGACTATGCTAGCTTCTCTTAAGTTTTTTTTCCTCTGTGTTATCTCTTGTATTTCATGAAGGCCTCCCTCTTTTTCTTTAGCTTTTCAGCTTCTCTTTTCGAAAACCATAGCGGTTTCCTTTTCCTTTTACCTTTATTTACCATTTTAACAAAAAGGTTGGTTACCCTTAAAAATCCCCTTCCAGTTTTGCCCACTGTTTTTGTACACCCCCCAGCTGTTCCTACCCCACTAACGACTCCCTGAGATATTGGCCCATCTTGGCAAAGTTAGTTTTCCTAAAGTCTGAGACCCTCTTTTTTTCGAATGTATTTTATCAGCCCTAGTTCTAATACTGAACCACACCATCTGGTGATCACCAGATGCAAAATAATCTCCTACTATAACATCAGAAACATTTTCACTATTGGTAAGTACCAAGTCCAGTATGGCCCCTTCACGTGTGGGTTCTGTTACCAGTTGCCTGAATAATTCTTCCTTTGTTGTTGTTGTTGTTGTTGAGTGCCGTCGAGTCGGAGTCGACTCATGGCGACCCTCTGGATAGCTATCCTAAATTGTGTTCGGTCTTCAGTCAGGCGGCTCATTGTTGACAGACTGGTACCCGTAGCTGCTGTTATTGTAGCAATCCATCTCATTGCTGGCCTTCCTCTTTTGCGTTGACCTTCTATCTTGCCAAGCATGATGTCTTTCTCTAATGATCTCTCTCTTCGCATGATGTGTCCGAAGTATGAAAGTCGAAGTCTTGTCATCTGAGCTTCTAAAGAAAGCTTAGGTTTGATCTCTTCTAGTACCGACTGGTTTGTTCTTCGGGCAGTCCATGGTATACACAGTATTCGCCGCCAGCACCATAATTCAAAGGCATCAATTTTCTTCCTGTCTGTCTTTTTCACTGTCCAGCTTTCACATCCATATGATGTTATTGAAAATACCATGGCTTGAACAAGTCGAATCTTTGTATGGAGAGAGACATCTCTGCTCTTGAGAATCTTATCTAGGTCTTTCATAGCCATTCTGCCAAGAGCAATGCGTCGTCTGATTTCTTGACTGCTTGTTGCTTCTTTATTGATAGTTGATCCAAGTAGGTTAAAGTTGTTCACGATTTCAATTTCTTCTCCTTCAACGATGAACCTGTTGATTATGCCAGTTGTCATGATCTTTGTCTTCTTTACATTAAGGTGCAGGCCCATTTTGAGACTATGTTCTTTGATTGTGAGAAGCAAATGTTTCAGATCATCTTCACTTTCAGCCAGTAATGTGGTATCATCAGCATAGCGAAGGTTGTTGATGAGTCTTCCACCAATCTTCACACCTCTGTTGTCTTCATACAGTCCTGCTTCTCTGATGATTTGTTCTGCATATAAATTAAACAGGTAGGGGGAAAGTATGCAGCCTTGTCTTACACCTTTGCTTATTTTAAACCATTCTGTTTCTCCTTGTTCCGTTCGAACTGTTGCTTCTTGATCAATGTACAGATTACGCAAGAGAACGATCAGGTGTTCTGGTATACCCATGCTTCTTAATGTGGCCCAGAGTTTCTCATGGTTTACACAGTCAAAAGCCTTGCTATAGTCGATAAAGCACAAATAGATATCCTTTTGGTATTCTTTAGTCTTTTCAAGGATCCATCTCACATCCGCAATGATGTCTCTCGTTCCTCGCCCTTTCCTGAACCCTGCTTGCACTTCAGGTAGTTGTTGTTCTAGGTATGGCTGTAGTCTTTTTTGAATAATCTTCAGTAGAATCTTGCTGGCATGTGGGATCAGAGCGATTGTGCGATAATTTCCACAGTCAGTTGGATCACCTTTCTTTAGTATTGGTATAAACACAGATCTTTTCCAGTCAGTTGGCCATGATGTTGTCGTCCATATTTCTTGGCAGAGCCTTGTAAGTACGGTAACAGCTGCATCAGATTGCTGCAATACTTCTATGGGAATGCTATCAATGCCTGGTGCTTTGTTCTTTGATAAGGCTTTCAATGCTGCTTCAACTTCTTCTTTCATCACCAATGGTTCCTGATCATAAGGTATAGGTTGAAACGGCTGTTGGTCCACTTGATCTTTATCATATAAAAACTCTGTATATTCCTTCCACCTTTTCTTGATCTTCTCAGCATCATTCAACATAGAACCTTGAGCATCTTGTAACATTCCAATTCGAGGCTGGAACTTTTTCTTTAACTCTCGCAGCTTTAGGAAAGCCGATCTTGTTCTTCCTCTAATAGTTTCTGCTTCTATTTCCTTGCAAGTGTCATTGTAGTACTTTTCCTTGTCCTGTCTTGCTGCACGTTGGAAATCTCTGTTGAGTTCTGCGATTGTCTTTCTTTCTCCTTTGGCTTTAGCTTCTCTGCGTTTCTGGGCAATTTTCAGAGTTTCTTCCGTCATCCATTTTGGCCGTTTTTGCTTTTTCACCTTTTGTAGAGACTTCTCGCTTTCTTCCAGCACAACCTTCTTGATGTCATTCCATAACTCTTCCGGAGCTCTGTCATTTGTATCTAAGGCAGCAAATCGATTTTGCAGGCAGTCTTTAAATTCCAGTGGTATATTCTCAAGGTCATATTTTGGTGCATTCATGAGTGGTTTGCTCTTTTTCAACTTTAGCTTGAGTTTGCATACTAGTAGTTGATGATCTGTACCACAGTCAGCTCCAGGTTTTGTCTTTGTTGATGTTACAGAGCTTTTCCATCGTTGACTTCCACAGATGTAGTCAATTTGATTTTTATACAATCCATTGGGTGAAGTCCATGTGTACAGTCGTCGCTTGTGTTGCTGAAAGAAGGTGTTTGAAATGAATAGATTATTGGTCTTGCAGAATTCTATCAATCTTTCTCCAGCTTCATTTCTGTTGCCAAGTCCATATTTTCCAACTACTTTGCCTTCTTCTTTGTTGCCAACTTTTGCGTTCCAGTCACCCATGACTATCAGGATATCCTGTTTGCATGTTCTGTCAATTTCAGCTTGTACTTGTTCATAGAACTCTTCAATTTCATTCTCTTCTGCAGCTGTTGTTGGGGCATATACTTGAATTATAGTTGTGTTGATAGGCAATCCTCGTAGACGAATAGAGATTAAGCGTTCGCTGACTGCATTGTATTTCATTACAGTTCTTGCAAGTTTCTTCTTTATTATAAATGCAACACCATTTCTTCTTTGTCTTTCATTTCCAGCATAGTAGACCATGTGATCATCTGATGCAAAGTGCCCGATGCCAGTCCATTTCAGTTCGCTGACACCCAACAGATCAAGTTGTACACGTTCCATTTCATTCTTGACCACTTCCAACTTCCCTTGGTTCATGCTTCGTACGTTCCATGTTCCAATGTGTAAGACATCTTTACAGCTTCTGACTCTCATTTCATGCGCAGCTACATCAGCAGTCAGACTTCCCGAAGGCTTTGATCCAACCACATCATAAATGCTGGCTTTACTCTGAAAAGTCTTCAGCTCTTCCCCAGTAGCTAGTTGAGTGCCTTCCGACCTGGGAGTCTCATCTTCCAGCACCATAGCACAATTTGTTTTGTTGTAACTATCCATTGGGTTTTCATGGCAAGATACAGAAGTAGATTGCCGGGCCTTCCTTCCGCGCAGTTTAAGTTTGGTGTTGTTGCCGTTGTCACAGAAATGTGATCCTCCGCCGTCAACACTATCCCATTCTGCTGCTGCCCAGATGGGTGGTTTGTCTTCGTCTGGCACCTCAGCTGAGACCTGTCCATCTTGGGAGACCCTGCCAGTAGTTAAACTACCGATAGTTTAGCTCTCAGCATCACTGATGCACACAAGCCCTCACAGCACGACAAGCTGCAAACCAAGTGAGAGATTTATTCCTTTATCTTTATTTAAAAACTTAATATACCGCCAAAACCATAGGCATATGACGGTTTACAATAAAATGAAAGAGGTACTGCTGAGAAAGGAGGAAAGGAACGCCATATTATAGACAGGAAAGAGATAGTGAAAGGAAGAAGGAAGGGAAGATAGAAGAAACAAGCAGAACTAGACATCATTGGGGAGGGGGGGAAACAGGAGATCGAAGGCCGAGCAAAAAAAGATGGGTTTTGAGTCTAGCTTTAAAAGTGGGAAAAGAAAGCTCAAGACGACGTGCAGATGGTAGAGAATTCCATAAGCAGGGTCCAAGGAAGAAAAAAGCCGAAGAGCATGTAGATTCCTGGGAAGGGGAAGGAAGAAATAATCGAGTGGCGTGAATTGATCTGAGGATTCTGGGGGGGCAGTGAAAGTGAACTAGATCAGAAAGGTAAAGCGGAGTACCAGTGTGGAGTGCTTTGTGTACGAAAATAAGAATCTTGTATTGAATCCGAAAAGGAATAGGAAGCCAGTGCAAACTAATGAAAAGGGGGTTGACATGATCAAACCATGTAGCATGGGTGAGAATACGGGCAGCAGTGTTGTGTACCAATTGAAGCCTACGGAGTTGGGTAAGGGGAAGACCAGCCAAGGACGCATTACAATAATTTAAACGTGAAACAACAATTGAGAGAAGCAGTGTAGTTAGGGAAGATGGGGAAAGGAAAGGACGAACCGCACGAAGCTGTCTTAGAGTGTAGAAAGAACGCTGAATGACAGAAGAAATATGATCTTTGAAGGTCAGGGCAGAATCAAGAGTAACACCAATATATTGTAGTGAAGTAACCATAGGGATAGGTGCAGTTGATAGAAGTGGAGTAAGAGAGAGGGGGCAGGTTTACCAGCAGTGAACCAGATAGCTGAGGTTTTTTGACAAGTTAACGTGTAAGAAATTATCGAAAACCAGGAAGCCACAGCAGAGAGACAGCTGTTAAGTGGACCAAGATCAGGAGTGATGGAATCAGTATGATGGAGGAGAATGATGTCGTCAGCGTAATAGTATGCTGATATACCATGCTGCTGAATTAGTAAGGAGAGAGGGGCCAAGAAGATGTTAAACAGTAGCGGAGCTAAAACGGAACCCTGAGGGACACCACAGATAAGGGGTGTGGAAGGAGATGAATCGGTGCCAGAAAGAACCAAGAAAGACCCATTTGAAGAGAGAGGAGTGAAACCAGCGGAAAAACTGTGCCAGACAGACCAATAGTATGAAGGTGAGAAAGAAGGGTACGGTGATCAACGACGTCGAAAGCGGCAGAAAGATCCAGTGAGCCAGCAATAGAGAGAGAACCCCGATCGTGAGCAATGTGTAACTCATTGAGGAAGGAAATAAGGATGCATTCAGTGCTGTGGCCGGGACGGAAACCTGATTGACTGAGGTGAAGAGCCAGGGAAGCTTCGAGATGGGAAGAGAGTTGGGAAAAGACTAGCCGCTCAAGAAGTTTGGAAAGAAAAGGAAGATTAGAAATAGGATGCCAATTTGAGGGAGAGAAGGGTCTAGGGAGACTTTTTTCAGAAGGGGTTGAATTGGGGCATGTTTCCCGTATGAGGGAAAAGTGCCAGATAAGACTAGTGTTGAAGATGGAAAGAATCAGAGGGGACAAAGCTAGCGAGGACTCAGAGAGCCGCTGCGAAGGGATGGGATCAGAGGGGCAGGTAGTTTTCCGAGCAGCAGTAAGAATTTTAGTCAACTCTGTTATGGTGATGGGTTGAAAGGAGGACCAGCAATGGGAGAGGGGTGGGACGGTTGGGGAGGCCAAGGGCAAGAGGGGGAGGGGGGGACAAGTAGGAAAGAGATGGCGAATGGAAAGAACTTTGGAAGCAAAATGGGAGGCCAATGTAGCAGAGGTGGGAGTGTTAGAAGGGGGGGGGGGCAAAAGTAGAGGGACCTGAGGAATGGAAAGAGAGTAATGGATACTGTACAGTTAGCGAGACGAGTTAGCTGAGGAGGAAATGAGCTTGGAAAAATGATCCTTTTTGGCTGAGAAAAGAAGAGAGCGATAGTGTTTGTGACAGTGATGGAAATGAGACAGGGTAGCTGGGGAGGGGTGCCTATGCCATTGGCGTATGGCTTGGCGGAGATAAGAGAGATGGAGTAAAAGACCTGGATGGAACCAGGGAGAGCTGGGATGACGCCAGGTGGAGGAAATGGCACAAAGAGGGGCAACTTTGTCAAAGGCAGAAGAGAGCATAGAGTCCCAGCATTGAGCCTGAAGATCAGCTGAAAGTAGGTGAAAATCAGGAGAAAAGAGCGTATCTGAAGATGGAAAGTGGAGAAGCGGACTAACAGTAATACGTCGGGCTAAGCGTGCTGGAGGAGTAGACGGGATTGAGGAGATGGAAGGGGAAGAAGAAGGGTAGGGAACAGAAAAGAATACGCAGGAATGGTCAGACCAAGGAATAGGCAGGACAGTAAAGAAAGTAGGGACAAAGAGCGAGGTTTGCCAAGCAATAACAAGATCTAGCATGTGGCCAGCTGAATGGGTGGGAACTGAGACAAACTGCTGAAGGGAGAGATCAGAAAGCAAAGAGAGAAAAGAGTCACGCTGAGAGGAAGGGCAGTCATAATGAACATTAAACTCACCTAAAATCAGAAGATGTTGGTATGTAAGAGAGGCCTTGGACAATGCTGAGAGAACGGAATCTCATAGAGGGGAAGATAGTGCAGGGGGAGCATAGAAAAGAAGAATGTACAAAGGTGTGGGAACCCCTAAACGAAGTAAAAGGATCTCTGGGTATGAAAAAGGGGTAGGGGTGTTCTCAAGTAGAGGGAGAGAGGGAGGAGCGAAAGATCACCGCAACCCCCCAACCGCTCCTACCTCAGCGGGGCACAGACAGAGAGGAGAAGCCTGGGGGAAGACAGCGATTCAGAAGAGGCTCCTCCCCATCCTTAAGCCAGGTTTCTGTCAGGAACAGGAAGTCCAATGAGTGCTGCAAAATAAGATTGTGAATAAGAATAGATTTAGTGCGCAGAGAGCGACAGTTAACAAGAGCCATCTGGAGGAGTAAAAGCTGTGACGGGGAGGGTGCAGGGGAGAGGAGAGACCGAGGATGATGGGGGAGGCACGGGACAAGGTTAGGGGATGGTCGTACAATAGGGCCTAGATGGGCAGAAAGTGGAGGAAGAGGCCTCCAACCCCAAATAACAGGAATAGCAGACATTGCACAGGAGGAAAAGAGAGACAAAAGCAAAGTGAGTGACAGTAGAGCCTAAATACAAAGGAGATAAGATACTCTGTCTCTGAGACTGTGTAGAGCTGGCGAAACTGTAGGGAGATCTCTTCGCCGATGTGATTGAAGAGGCAGAAAGCAGCATATTTGTTGAACGCTGGCAGGAATATGGTGGAGAAGGAGAAGCATAGGACCCGCCCACAGACTCTCCCAAAGGAGCATGACCTGCTCCTTGTGCGCGCTACTTCGGTGCGTGCCCTGTAGAGAATCCAGGATTTCCTTACTTCTAGATGATACTGCAGGAGGGATGTGTCAATGAACATCTGGCATATTGAAATCCCCTATCAGTAGCACTTCCCCTTTTATAGCAGTGCTGCGTATGTCTTCAATTAACTCTCTGTCCAGCTCTTCAACCTGTGAGGGAGGTCTGTATATCATGCCAAAGAAAATAGATTTCTCTTTCCCTCTTTCTAATTTAACCCACAGTGCCTCCTCTCCCCTTTTAAGCACTGTATTTCCATAGCTTTAATATTGTCTTTTACATATAGTGCCATTCCTCCTCCCCTTTTTCCTACCCTGTCCTTTCTGAATAAAGTATAGCTTGGTATAGTTACATCTCAGTCATGGTTGTCTGTGAACCATGTCTCCGTTACTACCACTAAATCCAAATCAGCCTCTCCCATTAAAGCCTCAACATCAGGGATCTTATTTCCCATGCTACAAGCATTTATAGATACTGCCTTCCAGATGTTGCCGCTTTTACCTATTTCTATAAAGGTCTTTAATGTTTCACTTACCTGGGGGCTTTCTTCACCCATTCCCAACTAATCTAATTTAAAGTCCTCTTCAGTAGGTTAGCCATTCTGCTACTGAAGACATGTGGACCCTTCTTGGACAAATGGACACCATCTCTGGCCTGCAACTCTTGGAACAGCATCCCATGGTCCAAAATGCTCTCGATGACACCATCCACACAGCCTGATTCATCTCCAGGATGCAAGCTTCTCTGCCTTGTCCTTTACCCTCAATGGGGAGAATTGAAGAGAACGCAACCTCAGCCCCCTCAGGGCCTTTGACTTTCTGCTAGAGAACTTAGCCTTCCTGGCTCTAGAAGGACCAGAGCCCTCCACCATTCCAGGAAGGTTATGTCACTTTGCTCCCAGGTGGGGGCAAATTACAGCAGAGCATTGGACAGTCTCCATCATAAGAGAGGGGTACAAACTTCATTTTTCAAGCTTGCTCCCTCTCACAAGAGTGCACCAGTTCAATTCTCCAACCTCCCTCCTCAGCCTGTTGGAGCAGGAGGTTGCCACTCTTCTCGCCCAGGGGGCAATAGAGGGAGTGCCTTTTCAACAACAGGGCACAGGGTTCTACTCCCCCTATTTTCTTATTCCAAAGAAAACAGGGGGCTTCAGACCCATCTTAGATCTCAGAGAGTTGAACAGATTCCTAGTCAAAGAAAAATTCAAGATGGTTTCTCTAGGAACTCTGCTGCCATACCTTCAGAGTCAGGATTGGCTTTGTTCTCTAGATCTCAAGGATGCGTACACTCATGTTCTCATCCATCCAACTCACAGAAGGTTCCTTCGGTTCCTTTTTCAGGAAAAGCACTATCAATACAGAGTGCTCCCTTTTGGTCTGGCCTCTGCACCAAGGGTGTTCACGAAATGCATGGCAGTGGTTGCTGCTTTTCTGCACACCCTGGGAATATTCGTCTTCCCTTACCTGGACGACTGGCTCATTCGAGCTCCCACTCAGTCAGAGGCCAAGACTTCTCTAACCTGCACAATGCGTATCCTTCAGTATTTAGGGCTGGTAATAAACATCCCAAAATCTAATTTGATCCCTACTCAGTCCCTGGAGTTTATAAGGGCATTGCTGGATATCACAAGGGCAAGGGCCTATCTTCCCCAGGCACGTTGCCTTCGCTTGGTGCAGTTAGCTTCTCAAGCAGAGTTGAAGCCCCTACTAACTGCTCGAGAGATGTTACAGTTGCTAGGCCACATGGCATCCACCGTACATGTGGTACCATATGCTCGCCTTCACATGAGAGCAGCTCAATGGACTTTATCCACCCAATGGACCCAGGCATTAGGCTGCCTGTCAGACAAAATAGAAAACACAAGTCACCTCATTTTGTCCTTCCAGTGGTGGAAGTCCCTTCAAAACCTGTTGCTGGGGTCCCCCTTTCAACAGCCTCTACCCCAAGCAACTCTTACAACAGATGCTACTCCAATGGGCTGGGGAGCTCATCTTCAGGACCTCTCCACCCAGGGCATCTGGTCCCCACAGGAGACTTGTCTACATATCAGTCTCTTGGAACTCAGAGCAATCTTCCTTGCTCTGCGAGTTTTCCACACCCTGCTCAGCCACAAGACAGTCCTTATCCACACGGACAATCAGGTAGCCATGTTCTATGTAAACAAGCAGGGAGGAACTGGCTCTCTGTCGCTTTGCAACGAAGCTCTGCGACTGTGGGCCCTCGCCAGAGAGCATCACATTCATCTTCTGGCAGTTTATCTTCCAGGTGTTCAAAACTCTTGGGAGGACAGACTCGGTCGAGTTCTGCTTCCACACAAGTGGTCCCTACATATGAACCAGGTATCCAAGATTTTTCGAATTTGGGGAACCCCGGACATAGACCTCTTTGCAAGTCCATGGACTGCCAAACTTCCCGGGTTCTGTTCCAGACCTCCGGCTCAGGGGGCTCAGGCAAGGGATGCTTTCCTCCTTCACTGGGGTCAAGACTTCCTGTATGCCTTTCCACCCATTCCCCCTAATTCCCAAAACCCTGTTCAAGCTTCAGAGAGACAGAGGCCACATGATTCTCGTAGCTCCACATTGGCCACGGCAAGTGTGGTACCCTCTGCTTCTACATCTCTCTCAAGCTCCCTCTGTAGAGTTAGAGTCTGCTCCAGACCTCCTCTCTCAAGAGGACGGAAGGTTATGGCATCCCAATCCCCAGTCTCTGCATCTCAGGGCTTGGTTGCTGAAGGCCTAGATCTCCAGGATCTTCATCTTTCTCAACAAGTGAAAGATGTTCTTTATGCTTCCAGAAAACCTTCCAGTAGACGTTCTTACGCTTTCTAGTGGAAGAGGTTTACCATCTGGTGTTCTGAGAAGGGTCTTAACCCCCATGCTATACCTCTGGAATCGTTGCTGGAGTATCTCCTTCATCTGTCTAATGCAGGCCTTAAGACAAATTCAGTAAGGGTCCATTTGAATGCTATTGCAGCTTCCCTTAAGCCTCTAAATGGACAACCTATTTCCTCTCATCCTCTTGTAGCAAGATTCATGAGAGGCCTCCTTTTAACAAAGCCTTCCATCAGACCACCCCCGGTGGCATGGGACTTAAACTTGGTTCTTGGTCAGCTTATGAAGCTGCCTTTTGAACCTTTAGCAACCACCTCCTTGAAATACCTTTCTTGGAAGGTTATCTTTCTCATTGTAATCACATCAGCATGCCGCATTAGTGAATTGCAAGCACTCGTAGCTAATCCGCCTTATACAAGGTTCCATCATGACAAGGTGGTCCTTAGGACTAATCCACACTTTATGCCTAAGGTGGTCTCGCCTTTTCACCTCAACCAGGAGGTCTACCTACCTGTCTTTTTTCCAGGGCCTCATGCATCAAGTGCAGAGAGGAATCTTCATACCCTGGACTGTAAAAGAGCTCTGGCTTTTTACTTGCAAAGGACAGGGCAACATAGAAAGTCTTCCTAACTCTTTGTTGCCTTTGATCCTTCTCATCTCGGACAACCAGTCTCCAAGAGAACTCTTTCCAACTGGATTGCCCAGTGCATTTCTTTCGCCAACAGAGCAAGAACCTTTCTCTGGAGGGCCATGTCACAGCTCACAATGTGAGAGCCATGGCAGCCTCAGTGGCTCATCTGAACTCTGTGTCTATCGACGACATCTGTCGAGCAGCCACTTGGGCCTCAGTTCATACCTTCACAGCCCATTACTGCTTGGACAAGGACTCCCACCGGGATGCCTTGTTTGGTCAGGCTGTTCTTAAACACCTGTTCCATACTTAATCAACTCCTACCCACCATCCCTCATGGGATGCCAGAGATCCCTGTGGGGAAGTGCAGCCCTGTTCCAGGGACACACAACTTCTGGGGTCTCTCCCTGTCATCTAAAGCTAGGGAGTCCCCATATGGGAAGACTCATTCCTGCTTGTTCCTGGAGATAGCAGTTACTTACCTGTAACAGGTGATCTCTGGGAACAGCAGGAATAAGTCTTCACAACCCACCCACCTCCCCTAGGAGTTGTATCTTTCTATCTATCTTTCCTTTCCCTCTCTCTCTCTCTCTCAGCTTAAAACTCAACTGAGGAGAGACAGTTGGGAAAGGCAGGAAGGCAGCATGCAGGTGCTGTGGGATGCTCCCAAAGGCTTTCTGATTGGATGCTGGGGAGCGTTCCCGCGCAGGCTCCGTCGGTACCGACGTACCCATATGTGAAGATTTATTCCTGCTGTTCCCAGAGATCACCTGTTACAGGTAAGTAACTGTGCTTTCCCAGCCATTTTTCAGTTGGTGGAGCTTAGGTGTCTGTTGAAGCAAAAGAGAGAGAGACCTACCTAAGTACAGCCTGTTTCCCAGCTGTCCATTCAGAGAAAAAGCAGTTAACGTCTTTTAAATGTGTTCTAAATGTGTTGATGCCAAATCTCTGTGTGTAGGTAATTGTGGGAGGTTCCCTATAAATCAAGACACCTCACATGGGGTGGGTGGGAGCTGGGGGGGGGGGGGGTAGGGAGGGAACTAACACCTAATGAGGGGTCTGTAGCTTCAAAGACCCGAGAAAGATACTAAAAGCAGTGTTATAAACCTACACCACTAAAGACAATATTTCCCCTTTTGAACTAAAGCACCAAAAAGAATATAACTTTGTTTTAAAAATGTACCCAAAACCTTTTAAGAGCTCTCAGGCAGAGAGCTAGTAATTTAATTTAAAAGCCGCACACCCTTACCTTGGTTTGACATGCAGAGTTCCTGTTGAGAGCCTTGCACTGTTGAGGCATTCCTAAGACTTTTATGCAACTCTCAGCTGTTCTCAGTTCTTTCACAGGCTTATCAGGCTCACTAACTCCTGATGAGGTGGCAGTAGCTTCAAAGAGCTGATAAAGATACTAAAAGCAGTGTTTTAAGCCTACCCCACTACTGACTACTTTTGGGTTTTGCCAGGTACTTTTGACATGGATTGGCAACTGCTCGAAAAGACACTGGGTTTGATGGACCTTTGGTCTGACCCAGTGTGCTAGTTCTAATGTCCTTATTTTACTCACTGCAGCTGACATTTAAAAAATACATTGACTGCCACGAGGTCAATATTGGCCAATAAATACACAAAAAGTATTGAAGTATAAAAGTAAACATCCAAAATCAGTCTCCATCCTTAAATTTGGACAGTCATTTTGATGAATAGAAATCCACCAGTACATGTGAGGAAGGAAGCAACATTATTTGAAAAACAAGAGAATTAGATCAGCAAACAGAGAAAAACAAGTGGCAAATGCACAGTGTTACTTTAGAAAACATATGTTGATCACATCCTGAGACAAGAACAGCGAAGGAGTAGGGAACTTAAATTTATGTGTCATCGATGGTTACAGCACAGGACAATGGACTACGGATGAAATGGTTTACAGCACAGGACAATGGACTACGGATGAAATGGTTTACAGCAAGCACAGAAAAAGAAATGTGAAAGACTAATGCAGATTATGTAAGACAAAACAGGAAATGTTTACGCATCTTGTTGCTGACTGTGATGTGCTGATGTCAGAAGACTTTTATGCAAAAAGGCAGTAAATGGTAGCATGGCTCATCCACTAGAATCTGTGTAAACAATATAATGGGACCGTACCAAGAGAATATTGGGGTCAGCACTCTAAGGGATACGTTTACTAAAGTGCACTAAAGGTTTGCACTTAACATGTGTTTTGGAATAAAAATGAATACATAGTATGTGAGATTACTACTACTGAGCATTTGTATAGCGCTATAAAATGTGCACAGCGCTGCACAGACATGTAAGAAACAGTCCCTGCTCATCAGAGTTTACAATCTAGTCAAGACAGACAACACAGTAGATGTAGACAGGGATATATCTAGGGGGAATGGTAAAGAAACACAAAGGAAATCAGGTCAGTCAAGATCCGAAAGTGGCAGTGAAGAGGTGAGTTTTCAGCTTGGATTTGCAAAGGGCCAGAGAAGGTACCTGACGTACAGAGTCAGGTAGTTTGTTCCAGGCATAAGGAGCAGCAAGGTGAAAGGAGCAAAGTCTGGAGTTAGCAATAGAAGCAATTTGCCAGAATCGTGGAGTTTCCAGGGAGGGATGTAGGGAGGTATAAGAGAGGAAAGAGAGTGTATTGCTGCAGAGTGAATGCATTTATAGGTCAGCAGGAGAAGTTTGAACTGGATGCAGAAACAGATAGGGAGATAATGAAGTGACTTGAGAAGAGGGGTAATATGAGCATGTCGAGGCTGGCAGAAGATTAGCTGCGCAGCAGAGTGTTGAACAGATTAAAGGTGAGAGAGATGATTCAGCGGGAGACCAGCAAGGAGTAGGTTAGAATAGTTAAGACAGGAGGTAATTAAGGAGTGAATAAGTGTCTTAATAGTGTGTTCAGAAACAAATGGGTGGATTTTATTGATGATATAGAGAAAGAAACAGCAAGTCTTAGCTATCAGATGGATGTGTGTGGAGAAGGAGAGAGAGGTGTCAAAGACGACCCCAGGGTTGTGAGCTGAGGAAACAGGAATTAGTAGACAGCTATCCACAGAGATTGAGAAAGGAGGAAGGGGAGAGGTGGTTTTAGGGGGAAAAATAAGAAGCTCAGTTTTGGCCATGTTCAATTTTAAACGGCAGTGAGACATCTAAGCAGCAATGTCAGAAAGGCAGGCAGAGATCTAAGTCTGGATTGTCAGAGATTTCAGGCGTAGAGAGGTAGATCTAGGAGTCATCAGCATAAAGATGGTACTGAAAGCCATGGAAAGAGATGAGTGCACCAAGGGACTGGATATAGAGAGAAAATGAGTGGACCCAAGACAGATCCTTGGGTATGCCAATTGAGAGCGGGATAGCAGCAAAAGAGGATCCACCAGTACAAACACTGAAAGAGCAATGGGAGAGATAAGAGGAGAACCAGGATAGTACAGAGCCCTTAAAACTAAGCAAGGACAGGTTATCAAGGAGAAGGTTGTGGTCAACAGTGTCAAAAGCAGCAGAGAGGCCAAGAAGGATGAGGACTGAGCAAAGGCCCTTGGATATTGCCAGGAACAAGTCACTGGAGACTGGCAAGAGCCATTTCAGTAGAATGTAATGGATGAAAGTCTGTAAAGGATCCAGGAGGGTTTGAGAGGAGAGAATGTCAAGGCAACAGCGGTGAACCGCATGTTCAAGTAGTTCAGAAACTAAGGGGAGGAGGGAGATGGCTCAATAGTTAGGACAGGTAGGATCAAGTGAGGGTTTGAGGAAAGGTGTAACTACATGATGCTTGAAAGCTGCAGGGACAGTTGCAGTGGAGAGTGAAGGTTGGGAATATGAGAGATGGAAGGGACAACAGTGGAGATGGGGCTTAGGAGACGGGTGGGAATAGAATCAGAGGAGCAGGTAGTGAGTTTGGAGGAGGAAAGAAGGTGTACAGTTTCCTCATCAGAGATCAATAAAAGGAAGAAAGGGTAGCAGAGGTAGGGGGGAAAGTTGGGAGTAAAGAGGGGAAGTAGCTGACTATCTCCAGGAACAAGCAGGAATGAGTCTTCACATATGGGTATGTCGGTACCGACGGAGCCTGCACGGGAACGCTCCCCAGCTTCCCAAAAAGGAAAGCTTTTGGGAGCATCCCACAGCGCCTGCGTGCTGCCTTCCCGCCTCTCCTAACCGCCTCTCCTCAGTTCTTCTTTGCCGCGGAGCCAGCAGGTCGTGTTCCTGTCACCGCTGAAGAAGTTCTTTGTTTTATTTTATTTCTTTGGTCGCGCGTCTGCCTTCCCCGATGTCGGACCGGTACCACCGGTCTTTCTTTCTTTTCTTATAAAAAAAACAAAAACATATTTTTCCCTCACTTCGTGTGTTTTTCTTCTTTTGGGCCTTAGGCCTCACAAAGAATTTTTCCTCATGGAAAAACCAGCCTCCGGGTTTATGTTTATGGTTATGTTTATTAATCATTTGATATACCGCTTAGGCCAAAAGGCATTAAAGCGATTTACAATACTTTATCATTTGAGGAAATAGGAAAAGAACGCCATTATAAGATAAGACTGAATAGAAGACAGAAACAGGTAAACAGATAAGAGGAGGAGAAGAATAGAGACAGCAAGTGATCCCGAATGCAGGCACCACGATCCAGTCCATGAATCAATGTGAATCGCCACGGTCCAACGCCTAAGCAGGCGCGGGCCCGCAAGGCGCGGGTGCGCCCCCTGCAGCGGCGGTTTTACAGCCGTTGGAGCAGGCTGATTGGCTGGCCTGAGGAGGAAGGGGGAGCTCCCGCTCTCACCCCCATCGGGATCGCTGACTCTCCTGCATGCCCCCTGCAGCAGCGATTTTACAGCCGTTGGAGCAGGCTGATTGGCTGGCCTGAGGAGGAAGGGGAGCTCCCGCTCTCACCCCCATCGGGATCACTGACTCTAAGTGCAGCGGTACTATTTCTGTTACTGACACCCATGAATGGTGTCTTAAATGTTTGGGTCCTGAACACTCCATTTTGGATTGTCCGTCCTGCTCTTTGATGTCTAAACGAGGTTTACAGAACCGAGCAGCCAAGCTCCATGTGCTGTTTCCCTCTGATGCAGCTTCAGTGGCATCGACGTCTTCCAGGGCTGCTTCTTCCTCCCATGGATCTCAGGTAACCAAACATAAATCCAGCCGGTCCTCAAAGGGTAGATCTCCTTCCAAGCATCGAGATGCCTCCGGGCTTGCCCTCGAGGATCCTGCACCGGCAAAACAACCCCGGTGGGAAGCTCCGGCTTCCAAAGCTCCACCTATGGGGTTACAGGTTGACATCGATGGCACGGCCTCGACTGATCACCTGTTAGAATGCTCTGGGGTACCGGCGCAACCTTCTGGTACTGAATTCCAGGCATTCATGGCGTCGATGGATCAGAATGTTCTATCCATGCAGCAGGCTATCACGGCTTTCATTCAAGCTGCGACGCCGCTGATACCACAACAAACTCCGTTGTCGGTATCGGCTCCGGTACCGGCACCAGCGCCGGTACCGGTACCGACTGCATCGACATCGACCAGGATTCCGACTGTAGCGGTTCCCTGTCCAGGGATGCTCATCGGTACCGAACCGGTGCCGATGACACCCAATGTCGATACCGCTCGATACGCGTATCGAGCTTTAGAAGAGCACCCTGACAGGCGATACTTTAATTCCTCTGATGATTCTGATACATCGGAGGAGTCTGCTGGTATCCATAGCCCTTCCTGAGGAGCCGCCTTCTCCAAAAAGAAGAATGTCTCCTCCAGAGGACTTGTCCTTTCAAGACTTCATAAGAGAAGTGGCTAAAGGACTTTCTATTTCAGTAACCTCTGAATCAGAGCCTAGAGCTAAAAAATTGGATATTTTAGGTTATTCTAAGGCTCCTAAAGAGGCAGTCACCTTGCCAATTCATGAGATTCTTTATGATCACATGATTGACTTATGGGAGACTCCTCTCACTATCTCTCCTCATTCTCGTAGATTGGACACTATGTACCGTGTCCCTCCTTGTCCTGGGTTTCATAAAACACAGCTTCCTCACCATTCTATTGTGGTGCAGTCAGCTATGAAAAGGATAAAGAGTGCAAAAAGACATTCTTCTGCTCCTCCAGGAAGAGAATGCAGGACCTTGGATGCTTTTGGTAGGAAAATCTTCCAAGCCAGTATGCTCATTGCCAGAATCAACTCCTATAGTCTTTACATGGGTAAGTTTCTGAAAGAAGTTGCAGATAAACTGCACACTTTCCTCCCTTTTCTTCCAGAGGATAAAAGGGAAGAATTCCTTATTTCTCTTAAGCATACTCAAGATATTTCAAAGTTTTCCAACCGTGCAGCTTTTGACTCCTTTGAAGGTGCCAGCAGAGCTTCGGCCATTGCCATAGCTGCTCGCAGAATTGCTTGGCTCCAGGCTTCTGATCTAGAATCTTGGGTCCAGGATGGCTTAGGAAATCTTCCCTGTACAGGTGAGAACCTGTTTGGCAAAGAATGGCAAATAAAAGCCACTCAAATGGATGCAGAAAATTCTGCTTTGGATAGACTTTCAAAGTCAACCTCCATTCCTGCCAAGAAAAAACCTTTCAAGAAGTTTTTTTTTCAAAAAAGGCAGATTCCCTTCTGCTTCTGGCCAACAATCATCTACAGGTCGCTTTGCTACTAAGTGTCAGCAACCTAAACAGGCCAGGCCTAAGTCTACAGGGGCTGCTGCAACTCAGCAGACCCAACCTCCTCAGGGTTTTTGACTTGATGCTAGAGAACTTAGCCTTTCTGGCTCTAAAACAGCCAGAGCCCCTCACCATTCCAGGAAGGTTAGCTCATTTTGCTACCAGATGGGAGCAAATTACATCAGAGCAGTGGACCCTCTCCATCATAAGGGAGGGCTACAAACTTTATTTCTCAAACCTTCCTCCCCACACCATGGTGAGACACTTCAATTCTCCAACATCTCTTCTCGACCTTCTAGGTCAGGAGGTGGCTACCCTTCTTGCCCAAGGGGCAATAGAAGAAGTACCTCTTCTTCAACAAGGGTCAGGGTTTTACTCCCCCTATTTTCTGATTCCAAAGAAAACAGGGGGCTACAGACCCATATTAGATCTCAGGGAATTGAACAAATTTCTATGCAAGGAGAAATTCAAGATGCTTTCTCTGGGCACTCTCCTTCCATACCTTCAGAGTCAGGATTGGCTTTGTTCTCTAGATCTCAAGGATGCGTACACACATGTCCTCATCCATCCATCTCACAGGAGGTTCCTCCGTTTTCTTTTCCAAGGAAAACATTACCAATACAGGGTGCTTCCTTTCGGTCTGGCCTCTGCTCCAAGAGTGTTTACCAAATGCATGGCAATAGTAGCTGCCTTTCTACGCACTCTGGGAATATTTGTATTCCCATACCTGGACGACTGGCTCATCTGAGCTCCATCTCAGTCAGAGGCCCAGATTTCCCTGGATCGCACAAGGCGCATTCTGCAGTATCTGGGACTTGTGCTAAACCTCCCAAAGTCCCAGCTCACCCCTACTCAGTCCCTAGAGTTCATAGGGGCCTGGTTGGATACTACCACTGCAAGGGCCTACCTTCCTCAGGCCCGTTGCCAACGTCTAGTGCAGTTAGCCTCCCAGATTCAGTCAAAGAACCACTTAACTGCCCGGGAGATGCTACAACTGCTAGGCCACATGGCATCCACTGTGCATGTGGTGCCCTATGCTCGCCTTCACATGAGAGCAGCTCAATGGACTTTATCCACCCAGTGGACTCAAGCATCAGGAGCTCTCTCAGACCAAATAGCAACCTCCAAACGTCTCTTTTGGTCTCTCCAGTGGTGGATGTCCACCCAAAATCTGTTGCTGGGGTCTCCCTTCCAACAGTTGTTGCCCCAGGCAACCCTCACAACAGATGCCTCCCAAACAGGTTGGGGAGCTCATCTACAAGACCTCTCCACTCAGGGCACTTGGTCTCCACAGGAGACCTCTCTTCATATCAACCACTTGGAGCTTCGAGCAGTTTTTCTAGCTCTCAAGGTCTTTCATACCCTGCTCAGCTACAAGACAGTCCTCATTCATACGGACAATCAAGTAGCCATGTTTTACATAAACAAGCAAGGAGGAACTGGCTCTCTGTCGATTTGCAACGAAGCTTTAAGATTGTGGGCCTTCGCCAGAGAGCATCAAATCCATCTCCTGGCCGTATACTTCCCAGGAATCCAAAACTCTTGGGCAGACAGACTCAGTCGAGTTCTGCTTCCACACGAATGGTCCCTGCACAAGGACCAGGTACTCAGAATCTTCCAAGAATGGGGAACCCCGGACATAGACCTCTTTGCAAGTCCGTGGAATGCCAAACTTCCCCGGTTCTGTTCCAGAATTCCGTGTCAGGGAGTTCAGGCCAAGGATGCCTTCCTCCTTCACTGGGGTCAAGGCTTCCTGTATGCCTTTCCACCCATTCCCTTGATTCTCAAGACTCTGTTCAAACTCCAGAGGGATCAAGGATCTATGATTTATTATTATTTATTATTTATTTATTTGAACAGCTTTTATATACCGCTGCTTCCAAGGATCAGCAGCGGTTTACATTACAACAACAATCAAACAGATACATAGAACTTTATGGAACTATATTACATTATAACAAGAATTGTATGAAATATTACAACATAACAAGAACAATATTGAACCTATATTACATTATCTGTATAACAGGTATAAGAGTGAGCTTAAACCTATTATAGGCGTTTATGTTGACTATTATATAGATGTGAGAAGAATCATTAGTATGTTAGATATCACTACAGTTGACATTGTTCCAGTTGTATATATATATTTGGAAGGGGTAGGTAAATTCAAATCAATTTATGGTGGTTGGGAAGCTATACTTGTTTCTTCATTGGTGTAGTGTTGTCTGAATAGATGAGTTTTTAGGTCTTTTCTGAATGTTTTTAAATCTTTTGTTTCTCTTAATTGATCCGGGAGATTGTTCCATAGTATTGGTCCTATGATCCTCATAGCTCCACGCTGGCCCGCCAAGTGTGGTACCCTCTACTTCTGCATCTCTCTCAAGCCCCCTCCCTGGACTTGGGAGCTGCTCCAGACCTTCTGTCCCAGGAGGAGGGGACTTTGTGGCACCCAAACCCCAAGTCCCTTCTCCTCAGAGCTTGGTTACTGAAGGCCTAGACCTTCAAGGTTGGAATCTCTCTCAGCAAGTGAGGGATATCCTCCATGCTTCCAGAAAACCTTCTACTAGACGTTCCTATACTTTTAAATGGAAAAGGTTTTCCATTTGGTGTACTGAGAAGGGTCTTGACCCTCTAGCACTACCTTTGAATTCTCTATTGGAATATCTCCTGCATCTTTCCAATGCAGGCCTTAAGACGAATTCAGTAAGGGTACATTTGAGTGCTATTACAGCATCCCTTAAGCCTATCAATGGACAACCTATTTCCTCTCATCCTCTTATTGCAAGATTCATGAGAGGCCTAACTTTAACTAAACCTCCCATTAGACCTCCTCCAGTGGCATGGGACTTAAATCTGGTTCTTGGTCAGCTTATGAAGCCACCTTTTGAACCCTTAGCCACCACCTCCTTGAAATTTCTTTCCTGGAAGGTTATTTTCCTCATTGCAGTCACCTCAGCTCGCCGCATCAGTGAACTGCAGGCCTTAGTGGCTAATCCACATTATATAAGATTCCATCATGATAAGGTAGTCCTTAGGACCAATCCCCACTTTATGCCTAAAGTGGTCTCACCTTTTCATCTTAATCAAGAGGTGTATTTACCTGTCTTTTTTCCAGCTCCTCATGCATCAAGTACAGAGAGGAATCTTCATACTCTGGATTGTAAGAGAGCTCTTGCTTTTTACTTACAAAGGACACAGCAACATAGAAAGTCTTCTCAACTCTTTGTTGCTTTTGATCCCTCTCATTTGGGACTTCCAGTCTCTAAGAGGACACTGTCCAATTGGATTGCTCAGTGTATTTCTTTCGCCTACCAGAGTAAGAACCTTTCTCTGGAGAGCCATGTCGCAGCTCATAATGTGAGGGCCATGGCCACCTCTATGGCTCATCTAAATTCTGTGTCCATCGACCAGATCTGTCGAGCGGCCACCTGGGCCTCGGTTCATACCTTCACAGCCCATTACTGCTTGGACAAGGACTCCCGCCGGGATGCCTTGTTTGGTCAGGCTGTTCTCAAACACCTGTTCCATTCTTAATCAACTCCTGCCCTCCTTCCAAGAATGGATGCCTGAGATCCATAGGAAAAGGTAGAGCCCTTCCCAGGGTCTCATAACCTGAGGGATCTCCCAGGCATCTCTAGCTAGGGAGTCTCCATATGTGAAGACTCATTCCTGCTTGTTCCTGGAGATAGCACAGTTACTTACCTGTAACAGGTGATCTCTGGGAACAGCAGGAATAAGTCTTCACAACCCACCCACCTCCCCTAGGAGTTGTATCTCTCTATCTTTCCTTTCCTCTCTCTCTCTTTGTCTCAGCTTTAAAACTTGAACTGAGGAGAGGCGGTTAGGAAAGGCGGGAAGGCAGCGCGCAGGCGCTGTGGGATGCTCCTAAAAGCTTTCCTTTTTGGGAAGCTGGGGAGCGTTCCCACGCAGGCTCCGTCGGTACCAACGTACCCATATGTGAAGACTTATTCCTGCTGTTCCCAGAGATCACCTGTTACAGGTAAGTAACTGTGCTTTAATGGGAATTGAAGGATGATCTTGTGGATTTTGATAAGGAAATAGCCAGGGTTTGGGCAGAAAGGGAGGGAGGGAGGGGTCGGAGGTGGAGTCACCTTGAGAGAGTTGAGAATTGTAAAGAGATGGTGAGGGTCAGATACAAAAGGGTTAGTCGGATGGACATAATAGTGTTGAGTACTATGGCTGACTGGAAAGAAACAAGCATGAATTTAAAGTGTAGAAAGTCTGCAAGGGAGCGGGATTTGAGCCAAGCACACTCAGCTGAGCGGGCAAAGGAAAGTAGATAGTGGGTAGTGGAAGACAGCCAGGGCTGGGGTATAGCATGCCTCAGAGGACATGGCATGGTCAGAGCGAGAGTATCCAGAGCAGAGGAGAGTGCAGTGTTATAGAAAGCTACTGCCTCATCAACAGACTCGGATGACATAGCGGAGGAAAGAGGTGATGAAACCATGGAGGAGAGAGCCAAAGGGTCAATAGCATGAAGATTTATAAAGAGGTTGGAGGAGACAGGATGAGGTTGAGGTTGATAATACGTCTTTAAAGAATTAGATCAGAAGACCAGGAAAGACAAGTGGCAAATGGACAAATACAGTTGGAAATACAAATTGTTACTCCAGGAGAACCATACATGGATGAAACCAGGAAACATGAATGGCTAAGGAGAGATGAACTGAGAAGTGATAGTTGCAGCCCCAGACAATGGATTATGGTTCTCAGCATGTATAGAAAAAAACTGGTAAAACGGGCTTATATAGATTCTTTAAGAAAGAGCTGGAAACGGTTACTCATCTTGTAGCTGGCTGCAAAATTCTGATGGCAGAAAATTTCTATACAGACAGGCACAACAAGTTGTCACATCTCATCCATTGGAAATTTTAGACACACTATAAAATCGCTGTTCCAGAAAAGCATTGGAATTACAACCATAAGAAAATTACAAAGAATGAAGAGGTTATGATCACCTGAGAGATTCCTGTTCAAGCAGATGAAATTTGTGAGGAAACTAGACATAATGGTAAATAAGAGAGACACCAGAACGATATTGCTAATAGAAATGTCAGTTCTGAGTGATTCTGTGAATCGTGGAGAGAAAGAAGATCCCCAAGTACCAAGAAATGCAATGAAAAAAATATGGCAGAAAGATACAGAAATAATTCCCATTGTATTGGAAGCCACAGGCCTGGAATTTCCAATTACACTTAGATTGTGAGCCCTTTGGGGACAAGGGAATAAAAAGTACCTGTTAGTATACATGTAAACTGCACTGATTCTAAAGAGCGCGGTATAAAAACTAACTAAATAAATAAATAAATAAAATTACACCTTGACAGGTTGCCTATACACCAGAAGGAAGCTCTCTTTGGCATGATGCAAGTATTTCAGCAATGCAAGTACTACTGTCAGTAAATTTGAGACCGAGATTATATTCCACATACTCTGGTTTATGAGTGAGATTCATTACCGTCACGATATGCACAAAATTAACCCATTTGGAGAATTGCCTCCAAGGTAAAAATATCAAGAAGAATATTTCAGGGAGAGTCTCCCTGTTGCCACTCCTGTTCTATATAGCAGAGTACTCTTATTTGGGAAACGAGTTTATCCTTACTTCTGGATCTTTACGGTCTTTTAGGATTATCATCACATTTGCTGTTTGTAGATGACTTGAAGCTCTACAGTTCCTGCAATTAACACCTAGCAGAGCAACCCCCATGCAGTGAAAAGCTTTTCCAATGATTTCATGATGACTTTTGGCCTGGACAAATGTACTAAGACAACCTTCCTTAAAAGAAAATTGAGCAAAACTAAAAACATTTCTCTGACTAATGACTATGACATAAAGAGTAGAGGAAAGAGCAACAATCCAACTTAAATACTGAGAGAAGAGATCAGTAAATAATAATGCCAAATATTAAAAATGATATCGAAAAGTACTTTAACATGGAATAAGATACAAGCTATCAATCAGCTTGCAATCCCTGTGCACTCGTACAGCTTTGGAATTGCAGACTTTCCTCCTTAAATATCTTGAAAAACAGAATGTGCGAACAAAAATACTACTTCATGCTCATGAGGTTATTTATAAGAATCGGTGTATGCCAAAACTGTGTGTTTTTCCTAGAGCTGAAGGAGGAATGGGCCTTGATTGATTATACATACAGAACTACTATCATAGGCCTCCAGGCCTACTCAACAGCATCAACAGACCTAAATGCACAAAAAATGTACGAAGTATAAAAGTAAACATCCAGAATCCAACTGCATCATTAAACTTGGGCAAGCATTCTGACAATCAACAGGAATGAGAGAATTCACCAGTAAAAGTAGGAAAATAAACAGGATTGGAAAACAAGAGAGAAAACTATTAGATGAGCAAATGTAGCAAATATATAAATACAGTGAGGAAATATGAAATATTACTATAGGAACTATATGTCAATCTAACATGAACACATGAATGGTTAAGGATGAGAGACTGATAGTTGCAGCCCAGGAAAGTGGATTACAGATGAGATGGTTCACAGTGATACCAAGAAATGTAGCCAGAGATCAAGAAAATGTGACAAACATATAAAATTCGATTTTCCATCATATTGGGAGCCACGGGCCTGATTAAGAGGAATTTCCAGTCACAGCTTGACAAGTTGCCTATACATGTTACATTTTATGAACTCCAGGAGAAGGCTGTCTTTGACATCGTGCAAATACTTGGGTGAGCATTAGCAGTAAATATGAGCGTATGAGTAAATATGACTTAGGAATGAGGTGCATGAGTCTCATGATGTGTTCAATACTAACCCATTTGGAGAAATTGCCCACAAGAAAATGATATTGATGGTTTTTACAACCATAAAATTTCTGTCTAAAGATGATTTAAGCATAATTTGTAATTGATTTTAGCCATATCTTCATATCTGTTTCATAATTTCATGGTAAATTTGACAACATGTCAGAAAGTCATGACTAGTCCTTCACTGGCTAAAGAATTTGGCACTTTTGCAAATGCAGTATGTGCCTTCGAGTCAGTGTCAAGCAGTTTTCTTGACAGTATGACCGGAAGTAGATTGCCAAGCCTTTCTTCCAAGGCAGTGAAGAGTTAAGTGACTTAACCAAGGCCAAAAGAAGTGCTAGTGGGTACTGAACCTTGGACTCTTGGTTACCAAGCCAGTGCTGTAACCACTAGGCTACTCCCCTTCTACCTTGGGAGATAACAATTGTGCAAACCTATAGGAATCTCTGCGGCAATCTATAACAGCAATATTCTTCAGCATAGATTCTTAAGGTCGTGGCCAAGTGCATTTTTTTCCTTCGGTCCTTTGATTCTGCCACCATTCACTGAATGAACAGAAAGTGTCTAATTCCTAAGTATAGCAGGCTTCAGGCTTTATTTAACTTTTATAACTAGCCTTTCCAGAAATGCTTCAAGGTGACTGGTTAATTCTGAAATTTAACCAGCTTGCTAGACAGTTTAGTCTTGCATTGAATGCATGTGTTACTTTTTATGCATGCCCCTCCTTGTACCCCTCCCCTTAATGTAACTTTAAAACTGCTAGATGTAACACTGCCAACCTTTGTGTAGGTCTGCGGCTTTGGAATTCAGGAAGAAAAACACCCAGACATTTTGAAAGTTGGTGAGTGTTTGAGGAGGGGACACAGGAGGAGGGTAAAGCTGTCACATTTTTATAAGAAAGAAGTATGCACTTATTTCCTAAGTTTGAAATGGGTGGACTTAGCTGTACCAGATTGGGTGTGGTGTTGGGGGGTGGGACATGGGGGGATAGGAGACGTCTCCACATTGAACATGTCACTAGTGATTTGCTGGGGTTGCAGAAGAGAGCAAACTGGACAATTCTGAAATAAGAAATATTTGGTATCTTGAGCCGAGGCTACCTAGAAGGTTCTTTCTACTTTGGTTTTTTATGCTCAAGAAAAAAGATCTCTGAAATTAATAAGTTAATTAATTTCATGTCGGCCTTTAGAAACCTTTGACATCTGTTCTTATTAAAACTTTGCTTCTTTGAGGGAAATGATCACAAAAAGCTTTCTCCCTTTTGTGAACCCACAGTAAAATTATTAATGTCTTGTTGCTGGCAGGGTATGAGTGAAAAACTCTTCAGACAGTAGATGGAAAAAGACCCATTTGTAATTCAAAGCTTTTGTGTAGCTTGGTTCACTGCTTTGAAAACGGTTTTACTTTTCATGTCTCCTCTTAGAGCAGCAGCAAAGATATGCAGATTGAAGCAAAAAGGGTTGTCAAGTATTGCAGTGCAGCAGACTGAGCCTTATACAGTATACTAAACATGTACACAAATTTAATGTACTTGTCCCTTCTCTCCCCATAAGAAAAGAGACGCAGCAAAAACACTGCAGTGAAACTGAAAGGTAACACTGGAGTATTGGGCTTTTTCTTTTGCAAAAGATCACTCTGCCATTCGGTGTCCCTTCTATCCGCCGTACAGGAAATTAAAGACTTGGAATTTCAATAGCTTATGTCACACAGAAAATCACTCATTGAAGTGGGCAAAGATAAGAAAGGACTTTTCATCATATTGCTAATATTGTGTCCAATTTGTGCTGCCTTTAAGCTTAAGACTTTGTATTACAGAAAATTAATGTATTCCATCTTATAGCAAATGGCTTACGTATATTCCTTAAAGAATAGTAACCATGGGTCTTCTGTAGTGTATAGGTTCATGGCCCAGGATCAGTGAATCACAAACTTTGGTTTGGCCCACTTTCAGTTTTTGTTGTGTTTTTCCTATTTTTTAACTTCCAAACATCCCTCCAGGGCTACTCTGTCCCTCAGTCCTGGACAGACAGAGAACAGATTCCCCTCCTACAGCTCGGGAGGCCTCAAGCCAGCAGTGTGCCAACATTTGTAACCCCTTGTAGGTAGGAAAAATCCGGTGCCGAGAGTTAAGGGCAAGGAAATTCCTGTAGCCAGGGAGACTGGGGGAGGGGCAGAGGACCCTGCAGTTTCCCTGGGAGCAGAGTCAATGTGTGCTCCTTTTGAGGAGCCAATCACAACATGAGAGGGAGGTGACTGTTACCCTGGATACCAGGGGAGTGGTTAGGGCCAGGAAGTTTCCCTGGGAGAGGGGGCCCCCAGGGACACAGCCAAGCCAGGAGAAATTCAAAGGTCTTGGAGAGCTTCCTGTGGGCAGCCAGCTGGCCTCCAAGGGGTCAGTGGATAATATGAAAGTGGACGCTATGGAACGTAGAATAGGTATCAGAAGAAGCAATGGAGGTAGAATGGGTATTTTTGTTTTGTTTGATTTTCCTTTTTTTGTGGATTTTCTTTTCTGGTTTGTTTGATGGTAGTGAAAGACGGAAGCGTGACGAGTAAATCACAGAGGTGTGCCCACCCTTTCTCGCCTCATTGTTTGATCCATAGTGACTATTTTTCCTGTTTAAATGCTGAGAAAAGGGAATTAGGTTTTGCTTTGCATTTTGCCTGGAGGAGTAGTGAAAAAGCTGCTTTGTTTTTCTTGTTAGGAGGAACAGGACTGTGTAGGAAGGCTGGGACTAGAGCCTTTGTAGTGACAGCCTTTGTAGTGAGAACTGTGTGATTGGAAAAGACTGAAAACTTTGGGGGTTTGAACTGGGTCTAGGCCTTAGCTGCAGCCTGTAGTGTGACTGATTTGTTTTTGTACTTATCTGCCGACTCACCTGTGGGGGGAGGAGCGGGGAAATGCCATCTCCTGGGTTTTGATTAGAACTTTAGTGAATATAACTGAAAGGATACCACGTGGCTCTGCTGTGATTCCCCTCTCTTGATCTGTTACCAGTGCTGTCTGCAAGACCTGGTGAGACTTAAGTGCTTTCTTCCTTAAGCGGACTGCCAGCAGTGAACAGACTGCCAGCAGCACCGGGTTGCATTATCTGATGTCGCAGGTGAGACTGCAGCCCTTACCAGGGGATTTCTCCCCTTGAAAACAAACCCAGAGGTTAGAATCCATCCATGTAGTTGGGCAGAATGCCTGCGTTCCACACTTGCTCTGCCCCAAACAGTGTAGGGACACTCTGTATTTCCAGCAATGATATCCATGTAGTGCTGCTAAAACGTCACAAAGAAGGGACATACCTGTAGAGTAGCAGTCACTATGGGAGTTATTCCGAGGCATGAATAGCGGGGATGAACGTCACATTGGGACGTCCATCCCTGCTATTTGTGCCTTTTCCCGGGCCCGTCTACCTTCCCTGCGTCTTGTACGGGGAAGATAGACAGGAGCGGCATGTGGGTGGGCAGTGGGCGGTCCAATGTCAGCCCTATACGTCCGGGGCCGGAAATTTGCACTGGGAACTTATTCCACCTCCGAGATGGAATAAGTTCCCCTAGTCGGTGGGGGATGGCGGGCCCGGCGCATGGAAGGGGCAGGGAGGGGGGCTGAAGACATTTTTAGAATTACTCCCATGATGTATGCATTGTGTCAGCATCAGAACTGTCCAAAGGTGGTGATGCTTGTGAGCTTTAGAGTACATACAGTGCCTTGTGAAAGCCTTAGCCTCACTGACCTAAACAACATACGCTACACTTCCAACATCAAAGAACAATTATAGAACTATTCAAACAGTAATTAAGAACAAGAAATGGAAAAGGTCTTCATTTCATGCCTTCATGTCCCATTTTATTTTTATGAAAACTTTACGAACTGTTTATATAAAATAAAGAAACCAAGAGAAAATACAGTACAAAAAGAAAAATAGCAGATATAGAAATATGCAAGAAGATTGGTATTCATTGTTGAGTGGCAATCAAATGAACATATGCCAAAACTCTAAACCAACTAAGAAAAAAGAAAAATGCATAACCCAGATCAGAAAAGAAAACCTCAAGGACAATCGTCCCTGCTTTCGACCTTTACCTGCCAAAAAGCTGTCTAACTGAACAGGAGCCCTGGGGTAAGGAAGTAAACATTTACAAGGAAAACAAAAAAAGAAAGTTGTGCCAGTTGCTAGCACACAAGGTTTCAGCTGAAGAAAACGTCTCCTATGGGCTTCTCTTGCTCTGGATACATCAAGAAAAACTAAAACATTTTGGCCACAAAGCAAAGTATCCTAATGGGAAAAACTAAAGCCTTATCCCGTTCGGCAAGCAGTGTCACAACCAGTGTGATGAGGCCAACCTGGACAGTGCTTATCAATGGGGAAGGTGTTTCTGCTGATACAGTGGAAGATCATCTCGCATCCAGCGATCACCAGATGCTATAGATGAGTATTAGGACTAGGGCTGATAAAAATCCATTCAAAAGCGAAGGCCTTAGACTTTAGGAAAACTAATTTTGCCAAGATGAGATAATACCTCAAAGAGTTGTTAGCGGGATGGGAACAGCTAAGGGATGTAGAAAAACAGTGGGCAAAACTGAAAGGGGATATCTTAAGGGCAACAAATCTTTTTGTTAGAAAGGTAAATGTAAAAGGAGAAGGAGGTCACTATGGTTCTCAAAAGAAACACCTGAAAAGGTGAAGAAAAAGAGGGAGGCCTTCATGAAGTACAAGAGATCACAGAGAGAGGAAGACAGGCATCTTTGTTTGGAAAAACTTAGAGAAGCTAGCAAAATAGTCGGGAAAGCAAACATACAAAAAGAAGAAATAGTCAACGCAATAAAATGCGGGATAAGACATTTTTCAGATATGTTACTGAGAGGAGGAAGGGCAAAAGTAGTATTGTCAGACTCAAGGGTGAAGGGGAAGAATATGCCGAAACTGATGAGGAAAAAGCAGAATTGCTTAACAAATATTTCTGTTCTGTGTTCACAGATGAAGGGCCAGGAGCAGGATCTCAGAAAACACCCACAAATAGGAATAGAAGCGACAGGGATCTCGAACGATTTTCAGAAGACTGTGTTCGTGAGGAACTAGCTAAACTTAAAGTAGGCAAAGTGATGGGTCCGGATGGGTATATTCAATATGATTGAGGGAACTAGCTGCTCCACTGTCTGACCTTTTCAGTACCTCTTTGGAGTCTGGAGTGGTGCCAGAGGACTAGAGAAAGGCACATGTGGTCCCTTTATACGAAAGCTGATGTAAAGATGACATTGAGTCTAACCTCTGTGGTTAGTAAATTATTGGAAAGGCTACTAAAAGAGAGACTAGTGAGGGTTCTGGAGTCCAATGGATTGCAAATTCTGAGGCAGCATGGATTCACCAGAGGCAGGTCTTGTCAGGCAAATCTGATTGATTTCTTTGACTGGGTGACCAGGGAGTTGGAACAAGGGAGAGCCCTAGATGTGGTGTACTTGGATTTCAGTAAAGCCATTGACACCATTCCACACAGGCAACTTATAAACAAATTGAACACCCTAGGGATGGATCCTAGTTAATGATTGGGTTAGAAATTGGTTGAGTGGGAGGCAACAAAGGGTAGAGTTAAATGGAGTGCAGTCTGAGGAGAAAGAGGTTACCAGTTGTGTGCCACAAGGATCTGTCCTTGGTCCAATTCTTTTTAACATCTTTGTTATGATATTGCCTAAGGGCTGTCTGGTAAGGTTTGCTTTTTTGCAGATGATACCAAAATCTGCAAGAGAGTGGGCACCCAGAAAGGAGTAGATAGCATGAGGAGGGATCTAGTTAAGCTTGAAGAATGGTCTAGAATTTGGCAGCTGAAAGTTAATGCTAAAAAATGTAGGGTAATGCACTTGGGTTGCAAAAATCCAAAGGAGTGGTACAGGGTAGGGGGTGAGGTACTTCTGTTCACAAATGAAGAGTGGGACTGGGCGTAATTGTCTAACTATTTTAAAGTAGCTAAAGAGGTACAAAAAGGCGACTGCGAAAGCCAGAAGGATGCTTGGGTGCATAGGGAGAGAGATGGCCAGCAGAAAAAGGGAGGTAATAGTGTCTCTGTATGTGTCTCTGGTGCGACCTCATTTGGAGTATTGTGTGCAATTGTGGAGACCGCAGCTCCAAAAGGGATATAAGCAAGTTGTAGTAGGTACAGAGGGTGGCTACTAAAAAAATATATATTTTTAGAAGAAATGCGGGATAGGGGCAATGTGATAGAGACATTTAAATATGTCCATGGCATAAATGCAGAGAAGAGTCTCTTTCAATTGAAGGCAAGGTCTACTACAAGGGGAAATGGGATGAGAGTAAAAGGAGATAGACTTAGGAGTAATATGCGGAAATATTTCTTTATGGAAAGAGTGGTAGAGGAGTGGAATATTCTCCCAGTGGAGGTGGTAGAGATGAGGACAGTATCTGAATTCAAAAAAGCATGGGACAAACCCAGAGAATCTCTAAAGGAAAAAAGGGGACTATTGTAGTTGATATTGAAGGGCAGACTTGATGGGTCATGTGGTCTTTTTCTGCTGCCATGCTTCTAATGTGGCCCTAGTGGAGATAATATCCTGAGAATTTTCCAAAAATCCCATTAAATCCAAGGAAACTGACAAGTTATCCCCCACAGGTGCCAAACCAGGAGTTGCCTCCACCATTGAACGAGATGTAAATAATAAGCACTTGCAACAATAATAGCATTTGGATTAGACAGTTTCAGACATTCAAAGAAATATTTTTTATGAAGAATCCTATAAGACAGAAGATGAGTCTTAAGAAAATTCAATAATCTTATAGTCCTACTTTTAAATGAATTTTCCAAAGACTCAGTCTGTCTATAAAGGTGCAGAGCATCTTTTATAGGAGAAACATTAGCAGACCGACGAGATCCCAAGTGAGATTCATTTTTTCTCTTTTCTGCTTCACAACCTGTAACCTATTATCTTGCTCTTGTAACTTAATCACAGTATCACATGAAAATATACCTTTAGGAAATAATTAGCCTGAGTAACAACTCTTCATATGTCAACCAAAGTGATAATAGACATAGACATAGTAGATGCCTTTACATCCCTTGACTCAATACTTAAGTCCCCTTCTGCAGCAGCCATGGGTCATGTCGGATATATGTCTATGAACTTTGCACAGTGATATGGTACATCTTTTGCCCTTTGTTTCTGGCAGAATAGCTCAAGCTTTTCCAGGTTGGGTGGAGATCATCTGTGAACTGCAACCTCCAAGTTTTGCCCTGAATTTTTTTATTGGATTCAGGTCTGGCTTTTTCTAGGCCACACACACACATTCACTTTCTTCTTGCTGAGCCCCTCCATTGTTTTTGTGTCGTGCTTAGGCCCACTCGCCTGCTGCAAAGTGAATCTTCTCCCCAGTCCTGGGTCTGTAGCAGACTGCAGCAGGTTTTCTTCAAGGATCTCTTTGTACCTGCCCCATCTGTCTTTCTCTAAATCTGCAGAAGCTTCCCAGTCATCATTGCTACAAGCATCCCCATACTATAATACTGTCACCACAATGCAGGCATGGGATTATGTTAGGTAATGTGCTGTATTTGTTTTACGCCACCCATGTTGCTTAGTATTAAAAACAAATAATTCCTCTTTGGTCTCATCACACCACAAGAACATAAAATTTGCCATACTGAATCAGACAAAGGTGCATCAAGTTCAGTATCCTGTTTCTAGCCGTGGCCAATCCAGGTAACAAGTACTTGTCAGGTTCCCAAAAGGTAAACAAATTCCATGCTGCTTATCCCAGGGATAAGGAGTAAACAATCAATTCACGTTTACTCGTTCCAGTTCACTCATTATTTTATAGACCTCTATCAGCCATCTCTTCTCCAAGCTGATGAGCCCTAACCTTTTAAGCCTTTGCTTATAGGGGTATTCTTCCATTCTCTTTATTATTTTGGTTGTCCTTCTTTGTATCTTTTCCAATTCTGCTATTTTTTTTTTTTTTTTTTAGGTGCGGCGACTAGAACTGCATGCAGTACTCAAGGTATGGTCACACTATGGAGTGATTAATGAAGCATTATATCTTTTGTTTTATTCTCCATTCTTTTTCCTTTAATTCTTAGCATTCTGTTAGCTTTCTTGGCTACCATTGCACACCAAGTAGAGGATTTCAATGTATTATTCACAATGGTGCCTAGTTCTTTTTCCTGGGTGATGACTACTAATGTGGACCCTTACAGCATGTAGCCATAGTTTGGGTTGGAGGGAGGAGTGGCCTAGTGGTTAGGACATGGTACTTCAGGCCAGAGGGCCAGGGGTTCAAGTCCCACCTGGGGACAGCATCCCAGACTGGGGTTTCTAGTCCTGTAGGCACTCCTTGTGGCCTTGGACAAGCCACTTAACCCTCCATTGCCTCACGTACACATAGATTGTGAGCCCTTTGGGGACAAGGGAATATATCTAGTACCTGTTTGTAGTAAGGAAATATCAATACATCGGGAAGATGTATTATAACTATTAGATAAACTGAAGAGTAGCAAATCACCTGGGCCGGATGGTATACATCCAAGGGTGTTGAAGGAACTGAAATATGAGATAGCAGACCTGCTATTAGTAATCTGTGAACTATCATTAAAATCATCTTTAATACCTGAAGATTGGAGGATCGCCAATGTAACACCAATTTTTAAAAAGGGTTCCAGGGGTGATCTGGGAAACTACAGACTGGTGAGCCTGACGTCAGTACTGGGAAAAATGGTAGAAACCATCATAAAGAATAAAATTACTCAGCATGTAGATAGTCATGGCCTAATGAGAGACGGCCAACAAGGCTTTAGACAAGGAAGATCTTGTCTTACTAATCTGTAATGTTTTTTTGAAGGTGTGAATAAACAGGTGGACAAAGGTGAGTCGGTTGATATAGTGTATCTGGACTTTCAGAAAGCCTTTGACAAGGTTCCTCATCAGAGACCTTTGGCAAAACTAAAGAGTCATGGGATAGAAGGCAGTGTACTACTGTGGATCAGGAACTGGTTAAAAGATAGAAAGCAGAGGGTTGGGCTAAATGGCCAATTTTCCCAATGGAGAAAGGTGAATAGTGGTGTACCCCAGGGATCAGTGCTGAGTCCACTGCTTTTTGACATATTCATAAACAACCTGGAAAGTGGAATAACGAGTGAGGTTATCAAATTTGCAGATGACACAAAACTATTTAAAGTTGTTAAAACCCAAGAGGATTGTGGAAAATTGCAAGAGGATCTTGATAAATTGGAAGACTGGGCATCAAAATGGCAGATGAAATTTAATGTGGACAAGTGCAAAGTTATGCACCTAGGGAAGAACAACCCAAACTATGGTTGCACTATGCAAGGTTCCACATTAGGAACCACCACCCAGGAAAAAGATTTAGGCTTCATTGTGGATACCATGTTAAAACCCTCGGCCCAGTGTGCAGCAGCGGCCAAGAGAGCAAATAGAATGCTAGGTGGTATAAGGAAAGGAATGGAAAATAAACCGAAAGATATCGTTCCATGGTGAGACCGCACCTTGAATATTGTGTGCAATTCTGGTCGCCGTATCTTAAAAAGGATATAGCGATATTAGAAAAGGTTCAGAGAAGAGCCACCAAAATGGTAAAGGGGATGGAAGGATACTCCTATGAAGAAAGGCTAAAAAGGTTGGGGCTCTTTAACCTGGAAAAGAGACGGCTGAGGGGAGATATGATAGAAGTCTATAAATTAATGAATGGAGTGGAACGGGTAAATGTAGGTAGATTGTTTACGTTATCAGAATATAGAAAGACTAGGGGACATGCAATGAAGCTATAGGGTAAACTATATAAGACTAATAAAAGAAAATATTTTTTCACTCAACATGTAATCAAACTCTGGAATTTGTTACCGGAGGATGTAGTAAAGGCTGTTAGTGTAGCTGGGTTTAAAAAAGCTTTGGACAAGTTCCTGGAGGAAAGGTCCATAAACCATTATTAAGAAGGGACCCAGGATATCAATGCTTGACCCAGTACAAGCATTGTGGAACCTGTGTCTTTTGGGGAAACTGCTAGGTACGTATGACCAAATTGGCCACTGTTGGAAACAGGATACTGGGCTTGATGGAGGTCTGACCCAGTATGGCATATCTTATGTTCTTATGTTCTAATTACATAATGTAACCGCTTTGATTGAAGGATAAGGCAGTACAGAAAACTGGTTATAAATAAATAATTCTGCAGTAGTCCACATTAAATTTCATCCATCATTAGATGCCCAGTGTTTCTCAATAAACTCTTGCAATTTTTCTCAATTCTTTTGTGATTTAACAACTTTGAATAATTTTGTCATCTGTAGATTTGATCACTCCTTGTACCCATTTCCACTTTATTTAAAAATGTTAAAAAGCAGTGTTGGCTTTGTCCCATTACACCAAGACCATCTAAATGTTAAGTAATTTTGTTCTTTATAATTGGTTTGTAGTTTCCTGGCTCACCCCTGGAACCTTTTTTAAAAAATGGTGTATCATTAGAGAGTGGTCAATCTTCAGGTACTGTAGATGATTTTAACCATAGTTTAAAATTTTGTGGTAATAGGTCTGCAGTTTCATTTTTGAGTTCTTTCATTACTCTGTGATCTGCATATCATTCAGCCCAGGTGATGTGCTACTCTTCAGCTTGTCAAATTGCCCTATTGTATCTTCCATATTCACTCCGATTCATCACCTTTAAATATCATTTCTGGCATGGGTATCCTCCCTTACATCATCTTCAGTGAACACCAAAGCAAAAAATTCATTTTGTTTCTCCGCTATGACCTTGTCCTCCCTTAGTGCCCCTTTTATTCTATCATTTAAAGGTCCAACCGTCTCCCTTGCAGGCTTTTTGTTTCAAAGATATCTGAAAGTTTTTATTAATTTTTGATTCTGCGGCAAGCTTCTTTACAAATTCTCTCTTTGCTGCCTCATGAATGCTTTGCATGTAGCTTGCCAATTCCTGTGCTTTTTCCTGTTTTCTTCATTTGTATCCTTTTAGCATTTTTTAAAGATGTTTTTTGGGGTAAACAGCCTCTTTCACTTCACCTGTAAACCATAGAGAAAGTAATTTGGCCTTAATTTCACTTTTTTTTTTTTTTTTTAAAGAGTGGAATACATCTGGTCTGGGCTTCCAAGATGGTATTTTTAAGTAGTGTGCAGGCCTGATGTAAACTCTTAACTTTTGCAGCTCTCCTTTTAATTTTTTCATAGCCATTTTTCTCATTTTATCAGAGGCTCCCTTTTGAAAGTTAAATGCTAGCAAATAGATTTTCCTGCTGTTCTCCCTCCATTTATTAATCAAATTGTACCATGTTATGATCACTGTTAGCAAGAGGTCCTAAAACCATCACCTCTCATACCAAATCCTGTTCTCCATTAAGGTGTAGGTCCAAAACAGCCCCCCCCCCCGTCCTTTCCTAAACCAGTTGCTCCAAGAAGTAGTCATTTATTTCATCTAGAAATGTTATCTCCCTAGCATTATTACTGTGTTGACGCTTTTGTTAGTTCCCTAATTTCTGTTAGCATATCATCTATTCATTTTGGCCATTCAAACAGTAGTACATTCCACTGATTTCCTTCCCCTTCTCACATGAAATTTCTATACATAATGATTCTACAGTGCATTTTGTATTCTGCAAATCTTTTATCCTGTTTGATTCAATGCTCTCTTTAACATATAGCACCAACCCTCCACCAATTTGATCCACCCTATCATTATGCCAGCATGGTTTAAAGGTAAGGTCAGAGAGGCGACTGTTGCCAAAAAAGCATCTTTCAGGAAATGGAAAAAAGAGCCAAATGACGAAAACTGGAAACAGCATAAGCACTGGCAAGTTAAATGCAAGGTATTGATAAGGCAGGCAAAGAGAGAATTTGAGAAGAAACTTGCTGTGGAAGCAAAAACGCGTAATAAAGACTTTTTTCAAGTACATTTGTAGCAAAAAACCTGTGAGAGAGTCAGTTGGACCATTAGATGATAGAGGGGTAAAAGGGGCAGTAAGAGGGGACAAGGCTACAGCGGAGAGACTGAATGAATTCTTTGCTTCGGTCTTTACTGAGGAAGAGGTAGGGATGTTACCCATGACTGAAGTGGTATTTAAAGGTGATACTGAAGAAGAATTAAAAGAAATAGCGATACACCAGGAAGATGTATTACAAATATTTGATAAACTGAAGAGTAGCAAATCACCTGGACCAGGTGGTATACATCCAAGGGTGTTGAAAGAACTGAAATATGAGATTGCAGACCTGCTATTAGTAATCTGTGAACTATCATTAAAGTAATCTGTAATACCCACTAATTGGAGGATCACCAATTGGAGGATCACTTAACCCTCCATAGCCCATGTTCCCTGTAAAATAGTTATCTCCAAGTTATAATGCCCTGTTCAATGTAATTTCAGTTTGTTCAATGTAAACCGCACTGATACAGAATAGCGCGGTATATAAGAGACTGAAAATAAATAAATAAATGTAACGTCAATTTTTTAAAAAGGATTCTAGGGGTGATCTGGGAAACTACAGACCGGTGAGCCTGATGTCAGTACCGGGAAAAATGGAAGAAACCATCATAAAGAACAAAATTATTCAACATGTAGATAGTCATGGCTTAACTGAAGACAGCCAACATGGCTTTAGACAAGGAAGATCTTGTCTTACTAATCTGTTGTTCTTTTGAAGGCGAGAATAAACAGGTAGACAAAGGTGAGTCGGTTGATATAGTGTATCTGGACTTTCAGAAAGCCTTTGATAAGGTCCCTCATCAGAAACTTTTGGCAAAACTAAAAAGTCATGGGATAAGAGGCAATATACTATTGTGGATCAGGAACTGGTTAAAAGACAGAAAGCAGAGGGTAGGGATAAATGGCCAATTTTCACAATGGAAAAAGGTGAATAGTGGAGTACCAGAGGGATCTGTGCTGGGTCCTCTGCTTTTTGACATATTCATAAATGACCTAGAATAAGGAATAATGAGTGAGGTTATCAAATTTGCAGATGACACAAAACTATTTAAAGTTGTTAAAAACCCATGAGGATTGTGGAAAATTGCAAGAGGATCTTGGTAAACTGGAAGACTGGGCATCCAAATAGCAGATCAAATTTAGTGTGGACAAGTGCAAAGTTATGCACCTAGGAAAGAACAACCCAAACTATGGTTACACGATGCAAGATTCCACATTGGGAACCACCACCCATGAAAAAGATTTAGGTGTCATCGTGGATAACATGTTAAAACCCTCCACCCAGTGTGCAGTGGCTCCCAAGAGAGCAAATAGAATGCTAGGTATCATAAGGAAAGGAAAACAATAGAATGCTAGGTATCGTAAGGAAAATAAAACAAAGGATATTATAATGCCTCTGTATCGTTCCATGGTGCGACCGCACCTTGAATATTGTGTGCAATTCTGGTCGCCGTATCTTAAAAAAAGATATAGCGTTATTAGAAAAGGTACAGAGAAGAGCCACCAAAATGGTGAAAGGGATGGAAGGATACTCCTATGAAGAGAAGCTAAAATGGTTAGGGCTCTTCAACCTGGAAAAGAGACGGCTGAGGGGAGATATGATAGAGGTCTATAAATTAATGAATGGAGTGGAACAGGGGACTTGCAATGAAGCTACAGGGTAGCCTATTTAAGACTATATTTATTTATTTATTTATTTAGCTGTATTTATATCCCGCTTTTCACCGGGTCAATTGGGGGATACATTTAACACGAGGGGATATGAGACACATACGCTAATACTTACAGGGAACATGGGCAATGGAGGATTAAGTGGCTTGCCCAAGACCACAAGGTGTGCCTATAGGACTAGAAATCCCAGACCCTCCGGCCTGAGATTGTTGTCCCCAGGTGGGACTTGAACCTCCGGCCCTCCGGCCTGAAGTACCTTGTCCTAACCACTAGACCACTCCTCCCTAATAAGAGAAAATATTTCTTCACTCAACGTGTAATCAAACTCCGGAATTTGTTACCGGAGGATGTAGTAAAAGCTGTTAGTGTAGCTGGGTTTAAAAAGGACAAGCTCCTGGAGGAAAAGTCCATTAACCATTATTAAAAGGGACCCGGGATACCCCTGCTTGACCCAATACAAGCACTGAGGAACCTGTGTCTTTTAGGGTGACTGCTAGGTACTTATGACCTAGATTGGCCACTGTTGGTAACAGATTACTGGGCTTGATGGACCTTGGTCTGACCCAGTATGGCATATCTTATGTTCTTATGATTTAATTTGTCCCCTGGTATCGGTGTTTCCTTGGTTATCTTCCTTCCACCATGTCTATGAGATACTAAGTATATATAATTCTTCATTCGGTGCTAGATATTCTCCCATCTTGTTTTTTTAGACTTCTTGCATTTGTATACAGGCATTTGAAGGTATGTCTTTTGTTCATATTGACAATGGGCTTATTAGTTGATAGGGATAATTTGGAATCTTTCAACTCTGCTGTTTACATAAGGGCAGTAGGACTACTTCTACCTCCATTGGAACCTCTCTGTCTGGATGCCCGAACCTCCCTGTTTTGGTAGTATTCTTCAAAGATACGCTATTCCAAACCATGCACTCCTGGGTGACAGTCAGCTTCCCCCTAGTGTCTAGTTTAAAAGCTGCTCCTTCTCTTTTTAAAGGTTATGCCAGCATTTTAAGATGGAGCCTATCCTTCTGGAAACAGATCCCCTCTTTCCCAGAATGTTACCCTGTTCCTGAGAAATCTAAAGCTCACTTCCCTGCACCACCATCTCATCCATGCATTGAGACTCCAGAACTCTGCCTGCCTCTTGGGACTTGCATGTGGAATAGGGAGTAATTCTGAAAACTATCCTGGAGGTTCTGGATTTCATCTTTCTACTTAAAAGCCTAAATTTGACTTCCAGAACCTCCCTCCCACGCTTTCCTATGTCCTCGTTGTCCACATGTACCAAATCGGCCGGCTTCTCCACAGTACTGTCTAGAATCCTATCTAGGTGACTTGTGAGGTCCACCACCTTTGCACCAGGCAGGCAAGTGACCAAGTGATCCTCATATCTATCAGCCACCCAGCTTTCTACTTGTTAAATGATCAAATCACCAACTAAAATGGCCATCCTAATCCTTCCCTCCCCAGCGAAGCCCCTGGGGAGATATCCTTGGTATGAGAGGATAATGCATGATCTGAAGGACAGGTCCTAGCTACAGGATCACTTCCTGCAAAACCAAGGTGATGCTCTCCTTTCAGATGGCCTCTCTTCTCCTTGGCAGCAGGGAGGCTGCCAGACTGGAGGTGGGACTTCTGTACTCTACTATGTCCCTGAAGCTCTCGTCTATATACCTCTCTGTCTGCCTCAGCTCCTCCAACTCTGTTTCTCTAGCCTCCATCTCGTTCCCTGAGAGCCAGGAGCTCTTTGCACCTAGTGCACATAAGACCCCTCACAACTGGGAGCTAATCATGCATGCAGGACTTAGTGCAAAATACTAGAAAGCTCCCATCTTCCTGCTGGATTATTGTGTGCATCTTAATTTTAATGATTTGTTTAGCTATTTACCGTTCAGTTATTTAAAGATGTTAGGGGAATAGGGATACTTAAATCAAATATACCTAATAAGTTTAAGGGACTTTGTTTAATGTTTACCTCAAGATGGGCTGTAAGGGCCTAATTAATCTATTATTAAGGCCTAATAACTTGCTGATTATGATAACCAGCTAAACCTGAAAGCGAATAGAATTCCTCCTTTCACCTTAACTGGTTAAAGAGCCTACAAATGATAGATTGTGCCGGGAATGGTTGGGTGTAAAATAAACCCTAACTGAAAGTTTGCCTGTTACACTGTGCTCTAACTGGCATAAAAAAATCCACAGAATTTTAAAAAAGATTTTATCAGCTTAAACCCCAAAAAATCCCTTTTCCCCAGTTTTTTTGAGAATTTCCCAGCAGGTAAATACAACTACAAATGACTTTTCAGCAGTAGCAGCTCCTCTCTCAGCAGTCCTTCATGTAAATGTAACGCATAACTTGACTTCATCTGATAAAAAGATAAGTAATCAATTGGATTCTGTATGCTGTTGCTTGCATAAGAAACTGTGAGAGGACATAGGGGAGTTTATCCATGCTTGAGATACCTAATTTCCCAAATAATTTTAGAAGGCATACTTGTCTTCTGGAGATCCATCAAGAATTATTTAGGAAGAGCTTGTTCCATTTAAAGATTATGCATTGCCTCCATAGACTTCACTTGATAGCATGATCCCTTTATAGCAACAGGATAAAATTAAAATAAACATATCTCTTATATCTCAACAAATAGGGGTGACCTGCACGGAGCGGTGGGTACACCCCTATACAAAGGCATGGGAAGGGGTGGCCTGCAAGAAGCGGCAGAAGAACATAGTCTTGCCACCTTGCTGGGCAGACTGGATGGACCATACTGGTCTTTATCTGCCATCATATACTGTGTTACTATATGTTACTAATAGGGTCACACACAACTGATGATTTCACTACTGTCAACTTAGTTACAATCTGGGATGCTGCAATGGAAATTGTATGGTGGTTGATCGAGATCTTTCATTATGTTCAAAAATTAAAATGGGGGTTTTGATATAGTGTGACGCTGAAAAAACATTTGAGGACCCATCTGACAGTGGTACTTGAATAGTTTGATTTCGGGAATACGTTTTTAGTCTGCATTAATGCCATCTATGATACCCTTTCAGCTATGGTATTAGTTGGTCTCATTCTCTCTTCCAGTTAGTTGGAGCTGTTAAGGGTGCCCTTTGTTCCCCTTATTATTTACATTATTGAGCCCTAATGCTAGTTCATTATAAGTAGATGATACTTTACTCTAGTTTGCCATCTTTCTCGCTTGTTCCCTGCTCTTATGCAGCTGCTAAGGCTATTTGGCTCCTTTTGGAGTTATTCAGTTAATTTTTCCAAATCAGTTAGCATGCCTTGTGGGTTAGATATGAGAGAAGATATGGATAAGTCAAATAAGGGCCCTTCCCAGGAGGTATGTAAATTCCACTATCTGGAATATATTATATCAGGAGACCTCTCTAAACTCTACATGTGAAATTATGATAGGCTGATTCAGCAAATTAAATTTGAGCTTGCAATAGTGTAAAGATTTTGCAATGTCTTGGTTAGGGATTGTGAGCAACCTCGGAATGCTAGTGTTACTAAAAATTCTATTTTATTTTCATATGTATCTAAAAAGCTTCCAAGAACTTTTTTCACTCATCTACAGTAAATGTTCACTGCTTTTATTTGGCAGGGTAAGAAGCCCAGACCTCGATTTGCTGCTATGACAACCCCCAGATTGCTGGATGGTATAGGCCTCCCAAATCTGCACAGATCTGAGACAAGAACTTCAATAATATGTCTGTTACTGGTGGGACCTAATTCAGATACAGTAAATTGGATTTGAAGCTGTAACTGTTGAGCCTTTTAGTTTGACATGCAACTCTTCAGGGCACCTGTTTGCCAGAACACTTTGCAAACTTAGAAGAAGCTCCTGTAAATATTCTAAAAATATCTGCCACCCTCTCAACATAATCTTCTAATTAGGGCACAATCTGGTATCAATTTGAGGAGCCACACTCTTTGACAGTAAGCAGTTCCAATCAAAGGAAGAATTGGAGGTGTATTTGGGCCTCCGTTTGTCCTTTTTCCAGTGCTTTCAAATAAGGCATTTTGCTATGCTTCCGGACCATAGAGCTTGCTTTGTGAAACAACCGCTTTTGTTTGAAAAGATCTTGTTTCATAGAGAGAGAATTAAGAAATGATTCTCCAGATAGTATAAAGCTTTTAGCAGAAGAGATTTTGTCTAGTAACTACAGATGGATATGAGGTTGAGTGAGGGTTCCAGAAATGTAGGATGTATCTAGTATTTTGGGAAAAGCTTGGGACTGCGCTACTAAATGCTCCATATCCCTTTCTATAGTCCAAACTCAAGATTATGACTTATGTATTTTTGACCCCTCAGAGGATTTCTGAATGGGCACTTCATGTTTCCCCTCTATGCTGGAGGAACTTGTTACCTTTGACCATAGGTGGTGGGTTTGTCCAAGAAGTGAACACTTTTGGAATCTTGTATGAAATAACATAGTGGCAGTTTTACATATTAGAATCCCCCCAGATAAAAGCATATTTCTTTTGGGAGGTAACATCCTGTCTGCTAGCTGTGAACATGAGCATATGCTGGCCATAAATTTACTTTTAACTGCGAGATGTGTATTTGCCAGACATTGGAAAAAGGACCCCTCCATATCAGAATGGTTTCAGCAGATCTAGGAAATTATTTCCATGCAGAAGCTTACGGCTGAATTTAAAGGGAAGATCGCCCATTTTAATAAGGTGTGGTGTCCATTTTATTGATTTTTGCATGGACAAGCCTGATCTAGTAGTCCAACACTTTGAGCTTATGCTGGCTTGGAGAAGGCTGTTTTGCTCAAACTGTCAGCTGTGGTTGACGAAAGGGGTTGGCTTCATGATCACCAATCGGGCATTCGCTGTTCCCATAGTATGCAGACTGCTTTGATGGCAGTTCATGAGGACTTGCTTTTGTATTTGGATTTGGGGGATGGGGGTGATGCGTTGCTTTTGCTACTGGATCTATTGGCAGCATTTGATACCTTGGACTATGGCATTTTGTTGCAGCCGTTAGCGTTGTTTGGAGTTGGAGGTGTACCTCTGGGGTGGTCAGAGTCCTTTCTGTCAGGGCACAGTCAGTATGTCATGTAGGCGTGCAGTCATCTGCATTGTTTCCAGAGCATTTTGGGTATTGTCCCCACTGTTTAATTTGTATGTTCAGCCTTTGACTTATCTTATTCAGAAGCATGCTATTCAATTCCAGATGTTTGCTGATGATATTCAGCTGTACCTTCAATTGGGTAAGGATCAGGTTGCCCAGCTGCGGAAGTTGGAGGCCTGCCTAGTGGCTATTGATGGGTGGATGAGCAAGAATAAATTGGTATTGAACCACCAGAAGACTGAGGTCATTTGGGTTTGATCTCCACACTCTTGTTATAGTCCATTTAGTCTGTCATGGCAGGGGTTTCCGTAGGAAGTAAAGGATCAAGTACAGAGTTTAGGAGGAGTTCAGTAGTGCTATAACTTTGGAGTTACAAGCCTCTAAGATTGTGAAAGTATGTTTCTTTTATATTTGCCAGCTATGGAAGGTGCGGCAGTTATTTGATCAATGGGATATGATTATGCTTGTCCAGTCATTGATTTTATTCAAAGCTGGATTGTTGCAATGCACTGTATTCTGGACTCCTTGCAAAGACCTTAGGATGCTTGCAGAGGGTTCAGAATGCGGCGACCAAGTAGTCGAGGCTAGGATTAGGGATCATGTGTTGCCTATATTGGAGGCCCTGCATTGGTTGCCTATTGTACTACATGTTAAATTTAAGCTGTTGGTTACTGCTTTTAGAATACTCCATTGGGTCCAGGTTATTTGTTGGCCCATTTTCAGGTGTATAATCTTTCCTGGGTTACTCTATCTCAGGGTATCCATTTATTGGTTCTTCCCAGTGAAAGATTGTTCCGCTCGGTTCAGTTGCTGGCCAGGGCACTGTTAATTGCCTTTTTATGGAATGGGTTGCCCGCTGACATACGATTCCCTGGATGATCTTATGGGGTTTAGGAAGGTGGTAAAATCATTTCTATTCCCTTGGGGTGACTGAACAATTGGTAGGTGGTTTGAGGGTGCTTCTGCTGCTGCTGCTGTAATGATGTTACTATATTGATCTGTTTGGATGTTTTTATTATTGCATGTTTTTTTAATATGTATATATGTGTGTCTTTTGTATCTTGCTTTGGGCTTATTGTAAGAGCAGGTAAAATATCCAATAAAATGAAATGAAATGGTTCTTGGGGCCAACATCCTCCGGGCCCCTGGATGAAGCCCCTTCTGTATCTTCAGCTTCCAAAACTACCTTTTGTTTTAAACGTCCTTGTTTCAGATGTTGTCCTTTTCATGGGTTCAGTAGGAATGGGGTGGGTGGGATTTATTTTCTCTGTTTCCTTTTTTTTTTTTTTTTTTATTGTTTGGCTGAAAACAAGATGGGATTTTTATTTGTTTGCAGCCAGAGCCATCTTAAGTTTGGTGTTGATTAACCTTGCTTTGAAACATAGAATAACTGCAGAAGGAAGACAATTATTTTGTAAGTTAATGTTTGGTGATGTAAGTCATGAGATCTGCTATATTGTATTGCTCTAGCTCAAATTGGTTGACCTGTGTTGCATCAGAAGTTAAATTGTATATTCTTATGTGTTCTCATACTTTTTCTTAATGAAAATTATTTGCAAAAAAAAAAAGTTTGGATGTTATTGTTCTCTACTAATCTGAATCTGCTGTAATATTTGAATGATTTCTGTGGCTGCTGCAACTGGTCAATTTGCAAGGTAGAAGTTTGGATGAAGTCTAAAGTTTGCAATATAACGGTCTACCATTGTAGAAGTTGTTGAACATTGTTATAAGCAAATTCAGCATATGATAGTAACTTCACACAGGTGTATTAATACATTGAGCATCTAAGATATTGCTTGAGTGTCTGGTTAACCCTGGTCAGAGTCTTGTACTGCCACCAGGGCTGGCCGTTAGTCTTTTTTTTTTTGAAAACGAAATAAAAACATTTTAAGAATATTCATTAGGAATGTACTACCAATTTTAAGAAACTGGCAAAACATATACCAAGTACTTTGATATGAAAGAACAAATGGCTTTAAACACACATGCATCAAAAATCCCCCTTTTTCTTAACCCACTTATACCCTCCCAAAATTCTATTTTTCTGCTGGGGAAAACAGATTTTTTTTTCATCTGTCTTGCATAACTAATCTGGTACCTGGCTGTATTAGATACGACACTGTTTGCAACAATTGTGCTTACATGGGAATGGAGGTCATAGAAGGCAACACAGAATGGAAAAGTAATTGTTAACACTTCCTCTTACAGTTCAGAAATGAGATGAGCAAAAAGGGGAAACTGAAAAATCTCAATTTGGAAAACTGTAACACCCGTGAAAATTGCCCGCATTCCTTTCATGTTCATCTAGATTATCTATTTTGAGCATTATTATCCATTAAAACACAAGTAAGGAATGATTTAATCAACTTAGAGTAGCACACCATAGCACCTATGCAAAAATAGATGTTTTTCTCACTCCTGGTGTTACATACAAATGCATCTGTTCTGCTTATAAACTCAGACAGATGTTTCTTATGTGAGTTAGTGGTGTTCATGTAATGTCACTACTGCTGCTACTACTGCTACTATATCTACATATCATTTGTATAGCGCTACAAGGCATATGTAGTGCTGTACACATACACATAAGAGAGAGAGTCCATGCTCAATAGAGCTCACAATCAATTCAAGAAAGACAAATACAACAAACAGGGGAGTAGGGTAAAACTAAGGGGAAATGGATAAAAAGTGCATGGGTAGTGATCAGGAGAATAAGTGGATCAGGATTCAAAAGCAGCCTCAAAGCGGTAGCCTTTTAGCCTGGATTTCAGTAGGAATCTATTTACTATTAATTATACTATCTCCGACCAATGGATATTTGTCTTTGAGTAAGCATTCATATGCACAGTGTTACTGAAAATTAGATGACCTATGTGTTTTAGTTTCTAAAATGCCAAAAAATGATGTACTGAAGGTAGTTATGATTATCGTTAAGTTCAGAACAAACGTTGAGAGCCTAATTCTCACTGATGCTAGAGTGACATCGCAGATGATGTTCCCCAGAAAAAAAGCTGCCATTGCCCCTTAGTTGCGAAGTCTGTCTTTTGTGATATGCAGAGAATCCTATAAATGCAGTAAAGCTATGGACATCACGACCTGAAGGTTAGATGTTGTTATCCTGACTGGATGAAAGTGCTTGAACGTCGGCTACTACTGATTTTGAAAACGATGTCAAAGATGAGGGGGGAGAGCTTTTCAGAGCCGAAAGATCCTTCCCTAAGGATGGGCTAATGGAACAAAGCAAGGTTCTTTAAAGCTGGTCAAAAGCGTATGAAAGGTTGTCACCCAAAATTAATTTGTTTTTAAAGTGGACTAACATGGCCACGATGGAGATTATTTTGTAAGGATGTGATTATTTTTAAAACATTATCAATAAAATGTCCTGAAACTGAGCTCTATTACTTTTCTTATCTTATATTAATACAGGGGCATTCTTAGTTTTTGCTCCACTTAATGAAACATTGGCTTGGCTGATGCCTCACTAGTGATCTTTGGTACACTGTCACGTTCAAATGTTGAGCAGCCTGTGAAACTTTCTAGTCCATCTTGCTTGTAAAGTATTATTTCAGCAATCTTTCATACTTCCTTTCTCTTTAGGTTGAAAGGATCGTAGACAAAAGGAAAAACAGGAAGGGTAAGTGGGAATATCTCATCCGGTGGAAGGGTTATGGGAGTAATGAAGACACGTGGGAGCCCGAGCATCACCTGTTGCACTGTGAGGAATTTATTGATGAATTTAATGGACTTAACATTACCAGGGAGAAGCGAGCAAAACGTGCAAAGCAGGCAATCGCGCAAAAATTTTTACGAGAAGCTCGGGGATCATCACTTGAGAAAATATCACATCGCCCCCCCGAGCCTGGGAAAGGCAGAGGATCAGCACATAAAAGAAGGCGGATAACTTCAGCTCTTCAAAAGCCAAAAAGGGTATATACAGCAAAACCATCATCTGGTGACAGAGCCACTAAAACCGTGACTTACCGAACTACTCCCAGTGGCCTGCAGATAATGCCGCTTAAAAATACTCATCATGGCATGGAGAATGGAGACTCCGGCCACGAGAAACATTCCAGACATTTTGGAAATGCACCGGTGCGGGAAAAAATGGATTTCGATGACAATGAAGGAGGCCACAATTTGTCAAACAAGCTTGAAGTTAATGACTCACCTCTCATGAATGGAATAGGTATGCCATTCCACTTCTGTTTTTCATGTTTCTGTTCTAGGGTTTGTAAGGGCAGTGGATGGAAAAAAATAATTGCTTTCCACTTAAATTAGAAAATGTTTTTGAAGAGATTAATGTTTTGTACTTACATTTTCTTCTTCCACTCATACCTGTCCCACCCTGGAATGAGAGCTGTGTATAATATAGAAAATGTTATAAGTGGAAGATAAATCGCCATTACTTTAAGGTGCCTCTATTATTTACACTTAACATTTCATGAAAATATTTATACCTATTGTTTAACTATAACAAATCTAATATTTTATTTTTAAGTTGTTGGATGTCATTGGTTATTAATGTTTATGGACCACTAAGGGCAGTGATGGTTGAAATAATATTACAGGGTATCTCATGCACATTGTATCTGATTGGTTTATACTGGCAGTGATCACACAAATGACCAACATCACGTGGTTTCCATGAGCTAATCAGGTTATATAGTATGAGATCCATCTTAGGCAACTGTTGCAAAATATAAACTTTACTTTTGATATGATATGCTGCTTTTTGTTGGTGTCTGGATCAAAGCCTACCCACTGCAGAAAGCCTGAATGAAAAAACATGTGTTAATCCTGAATTTGAATTGGTTGCGGGAAGACTCACGCCCCAGAACAAGGGATGGGGAATTCCATAATACTGGAGCCAGATGGCTGAAGTAAGTGACCTAGTAGTTAGCGCAGTGGGCTGAGAACCAGGGAAGTCGGGGTTCAATTCCCATTTCTGATACTTTGTGACCTAATATTTCCTCTAATAGCCTTTCATAGACCCTACAAATTGAGGATCTGTAGAGGACTGGAACAGTGTTAATTCTGTAGGTGCAGCAGGTCCCTGAAACCCCCAATATTGACCAACTCCTTCACTGCACTTCCTGCTATGATCCCATAGTGCATTCAATTTTTAACTACAACTTCTTCAGTCCTTCTTACTCAACTCTTAGCAATTGGCCTTCACAGAGTGGAAGAATTATATTAGCGAATCACGTAAATAAAACTGCAAGTTAAATCTAATAATAAAAAAAACAGTTGTTAGAACTCCACAAAGAATCACTGGACTTTGTGAAAGATGTTTTTCAATGATTTCACAGGTTAATGAACTATTTTTCTGTCCACACACCATTGCAGAGACTTGAATTGAAAATATTTCTGTGTTGTCTTTTGCTGAATGATCATTGATTACATGATTATTGTAATTTCATGCATTATTAGTACTGCTACTTTTACTACTACTTTTTATTTTAAATCACTACCAGGCATGTGCAGCATTGTACAGATACATATAAGAAATAATTGCTGCTCCACAGAACTTATGATCTATTCAGGACAAACATACATTACAAACATACATTATGACATGTCTCTATACCCACTCAAGATCTCTAGTCTGATGTAATTGCTTTTATTTAATTATTTATATGCTATTCCCCAGTTAATCCTTGTTTTATTCCCCTGTTACCTGTAACTTGGACAAGTTCTCTAAATCTGAGTGTATTTTGTTTAATGTAAACCGCACTGATGTCAAATAGCGCGGTATATAAGAGCTGTTAAATAAATAAATAAATAAATTACAAACAAGAGAATCTAGGAGAATCCGTTATAGAGATGTGGCTAGAGCAGGGTCTTTCTCTTATATGTCTATGTACAGCACTTTCTATGCCTAGTAGTGCTACACAAATAAGTAGTAGTCGTAAGACGTAAAAGCAACCTCAGATTTGAGTTTGGCTAGAAAGGGTGCATGATGCACTGACTCGGGAAATGCAGACTTGCTGGGTCGTAATCACTGATAGCATTTTCTATTTCTTGCAAAAGTGAAAACATTAAGTTAGGCCTGTCGGAGAAAGTTAGTGATAGATGTTTTCTCTCCTGTGCATCTTCCAAACTGGATTCAGATAAATATCTTGGTGTGATTATTTTACATTTGTTGCCAAACTAGTTCATTATATGATTAATATAAAAAATGAAACAACTTACAAAATAGTACTAATGTTGTTGTTGTTAAGTGCCATTGAGTTTGTGTCAACTCATGGTGACCCTCTGGATAGTTGTCCTAAACTTTGTTCGGTTTTCAGTCAGGCGGCTCATTGTTGACAGAGTGGCACCCATAGCTGCTATTATTGTATCAATCCATCTCATTGCTGGCCTTCCTTTTTTGCGTTGACTAAGCATGATGTCATTTTCTAATGATCTCTCTCTTCGCATGATGTGTCCAAAGTATGAAAGTGGAAGTCTTGTCATCTGAGCTTCTAAAGAAAGCTTAGGCTTGATCTCCTCTACTACTAACTGATTTGTTCTTTGGGCAGTCCCTGGTATACACAGTATTTGTCACCAGCACCATAATTCAAAGGCTTCGATTTTCATCCTGTCTAGCTTTTTCACTGTCCAACTTCACATCCATATGACATTGAAAATACCATGACTTGAGCAAGTTGAATCTTTGTCTCTTGAGAATCTTGTCTAGGTTCTTCATAGCCATTCTGCCAATGGCAATGCATCATCTGATTTCTTGACTGCTTGTTTCTTTTATTAATAGTTGATCCAAGTAGGTTAAAGTAGTCCACTATTTCAATTTCTTCTCCATCAATAATGAAATGTATTGATTTTGACAGTTCTCAGGATCTTTGCCTTCTTTACATTAAGGTATAGGACATTTTAAGACTATGTTCCTTGATCTTGAGCAGCAAATGTTTCAGATCATCTTCACTTTCAGCCAATAATGTGGTGGTATCAGCATAGCAAAGGTTGTTGATGAGTCTTCCAACAATATTCACACTTTGGTTGTGTTCATACAGTCCTGCTTCTCTGATGATTTGTTCTGCATATAAATTAAACAGGTAGGGGGGAAAGTATGCAGCTTTGTCATACAGCTTTGCTGATTTTAAGCCATTCTGTTTCTCCTTGGTCCATTCAAACTGTTGCTTCTTGATTAATGAAAAGGTTGTGTAAGAGAACAATCAGGTGTTCTGATATACCCATGCTGCTTAATGTGGCCCAGAGTTTCTCATGGTTTACACAGTCAGAAGCCTTACGGTAGTCAATAAAACACAGATATCCTTTTGGTATTTTTTTTCTTTTCAAGGATCCATCCCACATCTGCAATAATGTCTCTTGTTCCTCGCATTTCCTGTGTATTTTGATTTGATTGTCTTATTGCCTTTATTTTGCGTTTATTGTCATGTTTCCTTTTATGCTTGCTTTGTAAGTATATTTTGGTAAAATAAAAAATAAAAAAAAACATAAGATGTGCCACTGTGTCAGACCAGGGTCCATCAAGCCCAATTTCCTGTTTCCAACAGTGGCCAGGTTCCCAAAAAGGTACATATGTTCCATAGAGCTTGTCCCGGTGTAAGCAGTGGATTTCCTGGATCCTTTTTAATAATGGTTTATGGAACTTTCCTCCAGGAACTTGTCTAAACCTTTTTTTAAACCCAGTTATACAAACAGCTTTTATTAATCCTCCAGTAATGAATTCCACAGTTTGATTACGCGTTCAGTGAAAAAATATTTTCTCTTATTAGGCTTGCTAAATTTTTACTTTATTGAACACTTTACCGCTTTTCTTTTTTTTTTTTTTTTTTTTACTTTTTATTTATAGTTATATACCATATTACATCCAAATAATACATGAATGAAACAGAAAATCAATGGATTATGACATGAGACAAAAGAAAAAACATTTGAATCATTAAGAAGAATTTTTTTTTTTTTTTTTTTTACAATATCATGTCACCCATATCATTTAGACCCCAATACCAAAGAAAATATGAGGGGAGTATTAGGAAAAATACAAATAGTGCAGGATTAAAATTAACCCGGCACCTTCACAAACAGGTACAATAAACAGGTAAAGACTTAAGTGTCGGCCGGATGGGGTGACTTAGAGACCTCCACAACCACTTCCTCCCTAGCCATTAAGAACTCATTAAGTGCCTAGGATCAAAAAAAATGTAACCTTTTTGTTTAAACACCACACAACATTTGGCAGGAAATTTGAGTTGAAAAGTCGCCCCTAAGGCTAATACCCCGGGGCGAAAAGCCAAAAAACCTTTCCTTTTCAACTGCGTAACTCAGGAAACATCAGGAAAAACTCGCACTTTAGACCCTAGGAAGTCTACATTGATATTCTTAAAGTATAATCGAAGTATAAAGACTTTACCGCTTTTCTAAGAGTCAAAGTGGTTTACAATGAACTAGACAACATTGGAAAGAGCATGGAATAATGGTCTGTCTTGCAGAATAATAGTTTCAAGTAACCACAAAATCAGCAGCTCCACTCTTCACCCTGAGATTTGGTATTTTTCTAAATTGGCAACCAGGTCTCAGACTTCCAAGGAGCTAATTTCTGGGTTCTCACTATGGTTTAAACCCAGTGCTCACCTTTGCATCAATGACCTGTTTCTGTTGCCTTTCCTCAGTCCTCTTTTCCTATTGTTTTCACCACGACGTTCTTAGACATATTTCCAATTTTTTGAAAAGTGGTGCTTAGCTAATTCAGATCTTTCCTACAGTATTCTGAAACAGATTTTGAAGGTGGTACTTATCTGATTCAACTGTTTCCCAATGCCAACTTTTGCGCCGTTGCGTTTCACAAGCGTTTTCTCAAGGGATAATATTCTGCACTCGTCTCTCCACCAATCTTTCAAGCTGGCTTCTCTCCACTTCTCTTTTGCCTGAGACTCCGCAGAATAATAGAACAAGAACAGTTAGAACAGTGCTTAGAGTGGGGGGGGGGGGGGGAGTGTAGTGGAGTACAGTTAACAAAACTTATGTACAGGTTGGTGAATACTAGTTGTCCAAAGCTTTATTTACAGGTTGGCTGTTAATGTATAAGGCTTTGGTTTGGTCTGAGAGGTTAGAAGGGGCTTTATTCCTTTTGTGAGTCGGGGTCATAGAATTCTTGGAAGAGGTGGGTCTAGTCTCTTTTGGAAGTCTGCTAGTACCTCAGGGACTCTGAGATCTGCAGGTAGAGAATTCCAGATAGGAGCATAGAGCTTGAAGGAATGGTTGCATGTAGACTGGGGGACAGTCTCAAATGGGTTGCACTGTATCTTCATCGCATGTCCTAGTCTTTCTACATTTTGATGGAGTAAACAACCAATCTGCCTTTATCTGTTCTACTCCATTCATTAATTTCTAGACCTTTATCATATTTCCCCTCGGCCATCTCTTTTCCAAGTTGAAGATCCCTAACCTTTTAAGACTTTCATCATAGGGGTATCCTTTCATCCCCTTTATCATTTTGGTGGCTCTTCTCTGTACCTTTTCTAATTCTGCTATATCCTTTTTAAGATATGGCAACCAGAATTGCACATAATATTCATGATACATTTGCACCATAATACAGAGTTGTTATAATAACCTTTGTTTTATTCTCAATTCCTTTCCATATGATTCCTAGCATTCTGTTTGTTTTCTTAGCTGTCACTGCACACTGGATGGAAGGTTTCAATGTATTATCCACGATGACGCCTAAATCCTTTTCCTGGGTGGTGGTGGTTTCTAATGTGAAACCTTACATTGTTTAATCATTCATTTATTTATTTATTTATTTTTTAATTCTCTTATATACCGCACTATTCTGCATCAGTGCGGTTTACATAGTTTGGGTGGTTCTTGCCTAGGTGCATAACTTTGCACCTGTCTATATTTCAATTTCATCTGCTATTTGAGCATCCAGTCTTTCAATTAATCAAGGTCCCCTTGCAAATTTTCCACAATCCTCTTTTTTTTGTTTTAGCAAATTTGAATAATTTTGTGCTGCTTGCAAATATGATCACCTCAATCGTTATTCCCATTTCCAGGTCATTTCTGAATATGTTAAAAAGCAGCGGGCCCAGCACAGATCCCTGGGGTACTCCACTATTCACCTTTCTCCTTTGGAAAAATTGGCCATTTATCCCTACCCTCTGCTTTCTATCTTTTAATCAGTTCCTGATCTACAGTAGTACACTGCCTACTATCCCATGACTTTTTAATTTCGCCAAGAGTCTCTCATGAGGAACCTTGTCAAAGGCTTTCTGAAAATCCAGATACACTTTATTAATCGGCTCACCTTTATCTACCTGTTTATTCACACCTTCAAAAAAATCTAACAGATTAGTAAAACAAGATTTTCCTTGGCTAAATCCATGTTGACTTTCTCCCATTAAATCATGACTATCTACATGTTCAGTAATTGTATTCTTTATAATGGTTTCCCAGTACTGATGTGAGACTCACTGGTCTGTAGTTTCCCGGAACTCATTTTAAAAATTGGCGTTACATTGGAGAATGGCCAATCTCCAGGTACTACAGATGATTTTAATGATAGTTAAAGTGGAGTGGCCTAGTGGTTGGGGCAAGGTACCTCAGGCCGGAATGTCGGGAGTCCAAATCCCACTAGAGGACAGCAATCTTGGGCCGGAAGGACTGGGGTTTCTAGTCCCACAGGTGCTCCTTGTGGTCTTGGGCAAGCCACTTAACCCTCCATTGCCCATGTTCCCTGTAAAATAGTTATCTCCAAGTTATAATGCCCTGTTCAATGTAAACCGCCTTGATATCATGAAAGGCAGTATATAAGACATGTTAAATAAATAAAATAAATAAATAGTTCACAGATTGGTAAAAGTAGGTCTGCAATCTCATATTTCAAATCTTTCAGCACTCTCAGATGTATACCATCTGGTTCAGGTGATTTACTACTCTTTAATTTATCAAATAGTTGCAATACATATTCACAGTTTATCAAAATTTGCTTCAATTCTTTTGATACTTCACCTTTTAAGTACCATTTCAGGCATGGGTAACTTCCCTACATCATCTTCAGTAAAGACTGAAGCAAAGCATTAATTCAGTCTCTCCACTATGGCCTTGTTCTCCCTTAGCGCACCCCCCTTTATCTCTCTATCATCTAATGGTCCAGCTGACACTCACAGGTGTTTTGCTATGGGTGTACTTGAAAAAGTTTTTATTGTGCATTTTTGCTTCCATGGCAAGCTCTTTTTCAAATTCTCTCTTTGCCTGCCTTATCAATGACTTGCATCTAACTTGCCATTGCTTTGTTGTTTCCCGTTTCCGTCATTTGGCTCCTTTTTCCATTTCCTGAAAGATTCTTTTTTGGCTGCAACAGCCTCTCTGACCTCACCTTTAAACCATGCAGGCAGTTTTGTGGCCTTTTTTCCATCTTTCTTAAAGCATGGAATACATGTGATCTGGGCTTTCTAGATAGTATTTGTAAACAACGCTCATGCTTGATCTAAACCTTTAACCTTTGAATCTGATCCTTTCAGATTTTTTTCTTAACTATTTTCCTCATTTTATGACGGTATCCCTTTTGAAAGTTAAAAGGTAATACTATGGATTTCCTTACCATCCTCCCTCTATTTATTAAATCAATTGCAATTGCCAAGTGGCCTTAACACTGTTATCTCGTGTACTTGATCCTGTGTTCCACTTCTTCGGCTCACAATCTTGGGGTCGTCTTTGACTCCTCCCTCTTCTTCTCCATGCACATCCATCTGATAGCTAAAACTTGCCGTTTCTTTCTCTATAACAGGGGTCTCCAAATCCAGTCCTGGAGGGCCACAAACTAGTCAGGTTTTCAAGATATCCCTAATGAATATGCTGTATAACATCATCAAAATCCGCCCATTCCTTTGTGAACATACTACTAAGACGCTTTTCCAATCTTTAGTCTCCTCCCATCTTGACTGTTGTAACCTACTCCTTGCTGGTCTCCCTCTGAATCATCTCTCCCCCATTCAATCTGTTCAACACTCTGCTGCATGGCTAATCTTCCACCAGCCTCGTCATGCTCATATTATCCCTCTTCTCGTCATTTCATTGGCTCCTTTTCTGTTTCCACATCCAGTTCAAACTTCTCCTGCTGACCTATAAGTGCATTCACTCTGCAGCTCCTCACTACCTTTCCTCTCTTATCTCTCCCTACACCCCTCCTTGAGAACGCCGCTCTTCCAGCAAATCGCTTCTATCTGTGCCCTTCTCTTCTATTGCTAATTCCAGACTTTGCTCCTTTCACCTTGCTGCTCCTTATGCCTGGAACAAACTACCTGAATCTGTACATCAGGCACCTTCTCTGGCCCTTTTCAAATCGAGGCTGGTGTCTTCAGATCTTGAATCACCTGGTCTCCTTTGTGTTTCCTTATCGTTTCTCCTAGAGGTATCCCGTGTCTATAGCTACTGTCTTGACTAGATTGTAAGCTCTGATGAGCAGGGACCGTCTTTTACATGCATCTGTGCAGTGCTGCGTACGTCTTGTAACACTATACAAATGCTCAGTAATAGTAGTAGACTAGGTCCAAAATAACTTCCCCTCTTGTTGGTTCATGAACCAGCTGCTCCAAGAAGCAGTCATTTATTTCATCTGCAAACCTTATCTCCCTAACATGTAATGTTGTCACATTGAACCAGTCGATACTGGGGTAATTGAAATCGCCCATTATTACTATGTTGTAACAATGTAGTCAGCATCTGGAGACCGAGAACAACAGACCTGTGTATGAGAGGATGAGCACTGGGCCCAGGAAACTGAGGAAAATTAAAAAAAAAAAAAAAAAAAAGTAATTCCCTGTTTGTAAGAAAAGGAGAATGTATTTAAAGAAATATTTAAGCAGTCCCTGAACAGTTTTGTTGCTGTAGGTACGAATGAGATGGTTGTGTGGTACCCCTGAGGAAAAAGTCTTCCTGGAAATGTATCTAGACTCATTCATGGCACAGCATGGTGAAACTAATTTATGATTGATCTGGAATACGTGATATAAGAGAGAGCATGGACTCAGAATAAGAGCGACCTTGTCTTTTGCGTTAGGTAAAGAATAGTGTAATAGGGAAGTACCGCGAGAGGTGAAGAGGACCTGACCATTGTGTGCTGCAGAGATCACCTGTTGTGGATCCAGATGGTGCCAAAGATGAAAGGAAAGCCAAGTGAGCATGCCACCATCGCACAACGTACCCTGACCGGTGATTCAGATTTATAGTAGGATACTACAGTTTGTTTATTTTTTTAATTTAGTGCAGAACATTGAACACTTGTAGATCCTTTAGAAAGAAAGAGAAACTATTTAAAAGCAAAGAAATGCTTTAGAATTGAGACTGATGCACAGTAATCGAGTATATCTCATTTCTGGCAAAGTTTGATCACTTGTGAGAGCCGAGCCCAAATTTTGAAATTGGAAAAACCACATATGCTTTGTTTATTGTAACTAGCTGATATTATTGTACAATTGAGATAGCGTAGCTGAATGTTATTTTTCTTTTGAAAAAGAAATATTGCATTTCAATTATATAATATAAATACAAACTTTGGTTGCATGATTTCTTCTCCACCGTCCTGATTTAGGAGTTACAAACCATAGAAACTTTCTGGAACTAGACCCCAAAAACTTTATTTTGTGTGATTGCTCACCGGCCTGGGTGTAGCTTGAAGTAACCAGTTTGACCGACTGTTGCAAAGGAGTTTAATCTGCGGGGAATTTCAAATAAGGTGGTGGCCTTGGGCAGTGGGCAAGTTATAGCAAATAAATAATCCAGGGCACAGATTGCTCGTTATTTTGCTATGTCAAATCATTAGATTGAGTTAGCTAGGCAGTTAATAAAATCATCTGGGCAGTGCACTCATTCAAAAAGTCCTGGGGTGAATATTTGAAAAGTTTGTCTTTTTGCAGATGAGGGACAGATTTGCAGCATAGTGAACTCCTCAGAGGAACAAAACAACATGAGGAAAAATCTACAAAAATGTGAAGAATGGTGTAGTCACTGCTTGGCAGTAAAGATTTAATGCAAAGAAGTGCAGAGTGATGAATTTGGGATGCAGAAAGTCCAAGGAGTTGTATGCCATAGGGAACAAGAGGTTGGTGTGCACGGACCAGGAGAGGGACTTTGGAGTGATAGTGTGTGAAGATCTTAAGGTGGCAAAACAAAGTGGCATGGTAGTAATGAAAGCCAGAAGGGAGACTTGGTTGCATGCCGAGAGGAATAATAGCAGAAAGAAGGAGATATTAATTCCCCTGTGCAAGTCCTCAGTGAGGCCATTATGTTTGTGAGGTATGGTCTCCATAACTAAGGATATAAAAAGACTTGAAACAAGTCAGAGGAAGGCAACCAAATGATTTGGAACCTCTGTCAGAAGACGTATGATCAAAGACTTGAATCTAAATTATGTATATCCTAGAAGAGAGGAGAAACGGGAGATATGTTACATATGTTTAAATACTTAGAGTATTAATGAACACATGAGACGTTTTCAAAGAAGGGGAAGCTAGAAACATAGGCTATATGGTCTCTTTCTGCTGACATGTTTCTATCTAGTCTGCCATTCCATATCAGACATCATAGTCCTTTTTTTCCTTTAGAGATCTTCTTTGTTACATGCTTTTTTGAAGTCAGATACTGTCCTTGTTTCTACTACCTCCACTGGAAGACTATTACCACTATTTGCATAAAGAAATATTTCTGCATATTACTCCTGAGTCTATCTCCTTTTGCCCTCATCTTATGTCCCCTCGTTGCAGAGCTTATTTTCAGTCAAAAGAGGCTCTCCTCTTGTGCATTTATGCCATGGAGGTATTTAAACATCTCTATCATACCTCCTCTATCCTGCCTTTCTTCTACAATAGACTTAAAGATCTTAATATGTATATCACCATATGGTTTATAACAAAAACCCCACTGACCATTTTAGTAGCCACCCTCTGTACCGACTCCATCCTGTTTTATATCCTTTTGAAGGTGTGGTCTCTAGAATTGCACACAATACTCCAAATGAGGTCTCACCAGAGACTTATACAGAGGCACTACCGCCTCCTTTTTTCTGCTGGCCATTCCTTTCCCTATGCACCCAAGCATCCTAAATTTTGCCATCACTTTTTCTACCTCTTTAGCCACTTTAAGATCATCAGAAACAATCATGCCCAGATCCCACTCTTCTTTCGTGGACCAGAAGCACTTCACCTCCTATACTGTACCACTCCCTTGGATTTTTGCAGCCCAAATACATGACAGTGCATTTTTAAGCACTAAATCTCAGCTGCCAAATTCTTGACAGTTCTTCAAACTTAGCTAAATCCCTGTAAAACTAGAGGGCATGAAATGAAGCTGCAAGGAGGAAAACTTAAAAGCAATGTCAGGAAACACTTTTTCACTGAAAAGGTGGTGGATGCTTTAAATGCCCTCCCAAAGGAGGTGGCAGGGGCAACAACAATGACAGAATTCAAAAAGGCATGGGACAGACACAGAGGATCCCTCATGGGCATAGTTTGACTGCTTCTTTGGGGGGGGGGGCAAAGGGTGAGGTGATATGTTTGCATATTATTTGCATAATCATTATGGTTATCTTTAAAAAAAAAAAAGAAAACCACTACTAGATGGATAGGAAGCCAGTATATCAAACAGGCGAAGGATGAGTTGGTGCCCCAAGGTACTCTGAGGGAGCTGAGGTTCTCATTCAGTAGCTATATAATTAAAATGCAGCAAAAATTGTATCTGTTTAATTATTTATCCTGGCACTTTAAGATAAAAAAAATACTGACACCTATAAATATATATTCTGCAAAAAACAGGAGACAGTGAGCTGCTCATATGCCAAGGGATAAAAGGTAAAAAAGAAACACAGCACAGTTTCTACCACCAAAATAAAATTACTTGTAATTTAACTAACTTTATTGTGGTATTAGAAACTATGTGATGATTCTCGTTTTCATTTTCAACATCTATTTTGCATCCAACAAAACCCCTCTTCCAATAGTAAGTGCAGAGCAGATCTAGGATATTATACCATAGAACCCAACGTACAAGAAAAATCTGATTCCGGTGTCATCTCATGAACAGCCTCTCCAGTACCAGGCAGATTGTGAACTGACAGAAAACCTGCAAAAGTCACTGAGGACCTATAAAGCAAATCTACCATACCATAAAGACACCAGCTTCTAAAATTAACACAATAAGGAGCCTGCCCAGAAAAGAGAAGCACCATAAATATTGCAGTGTGCCTTAGAACATCTTTACACCTATTCAGGAAACTGAACATCCCCCTTTACTGTGCAAAATATAAAGATTTATAATAAGAAACCTGGTCTATAAAATAAACCACTAATCAAATTTCATACTATTTTTTTTTTTTTGGAATAGCTGTCACAGTAAAGAGGACACCACCTCATACCACTGCGGCCCTTCCATTTTAATCAGAAAAAACCTTTATATCAGTTCATGACAGCATATATTTTACTTAGCTGTGAAAAGACTGCTCTGAAATTTCCACAAACGACAAACAATACGACGTGTCACGTTTCGGGGTACATTCAGTTTCCCCCTGCAGGTTTTTCTTAAACATGAAGAAGCCAATCACACCTTTGAAGAACTGCATTGGAGGGTACTTGATTCAGTACCGTCTAACCCGCGAGGTGGTGATAGAATCCAGCTTTTACAGAATCTTGAACAGAAGTGGATTTTTATGTTAAATTCTGTTCATCCGAATGGATTAAACATGCAAGTAGATTGGCACACAATTAAGTGAATTGCAGTTACTAGTGTATTCTTTTGCTGTCATTTCAGCAGGTGTGGCCTGATTGGTGGCTCCTCCCTTAACTGAACTGATTGGCTTCTTCATGTTTAAGAAAAACCTTTTGATTGGTGACTCCTTGTATAGCTGAGCAGAAGCTGCTAACGCTTTTATAAAAAACGCTTCATTCAGCGTTTGGCTTAAGAAGGTTGTACTGCACTTTTTGACGACTGAACCTGAAGCAGGGGAAAACTGAATGTACCCCGAAACGTGACACGTCTTATTGTTTGTTGTTTGTGGAAATTTCAGAGCAGCCTTTTCACAGCTAAGTAAAATATATGCTGTCATGAACTGATATAAAGTTTTTTTCTGATTAAAATGGACGGGCCGCAGTGGTATGAGGTGGTGTCCTCTTTACTGTGACAGCTATTCCAACAAAAAAAATAGTATGAAATTTGATTAGTGGTTTATTTTATAGACCAGGTTTCTTATTATAGATTTGGTTTTTGACCTGGTTGGGTATTTTTGTATTTTTCCAAAATATAAAGATGGCATATATAAAATCCCAAAACTGACGCATTCCAGAGAGGAGTAGCCTAGTAGTTAGAGCAACTGCCTTATACCCAGAAGATCAAGGGTTCAATTGGCACTCCTTGTGACCCTTGGGCAAGTCACTTTACCCTCCTTTGCCTCTGAAGAAAAGGCCTGGCAATCTACTTCCAGTGAACCCAGAGGCAGCTGAGTCACCAGGAGTCAGCACTGACCTGACGACACTAAAAAACAAATTCTTTACCTTGATCATCTAGCTGTTTTGTTTTTCTAGTTGCCTTGGTCCTTGTGTCTGGTTTCTGCATCATCTGTCTTCTCAACTCTTTTCCAGAGTCTGCAGTTCACCTGTCACGTCTCTCATCTGCTGTCTTCTTCACTTGCCCCCCACCATCCATCTCTGACTGATCTATTTCCTTTCAGCTTTCTTCCATTTATTTTTCTCTTTATCAACTCAGATTTCATTTCTTTTTCTTATAGCCAGCTCTCAATCTCCCTCTTTTTACAATCTTCTCATTCCATCTCTTTGTCGTTCCCCAGCCACGTATTCCCCAGTATTTAAATAACTCCTTTTTCTCTCTTCCACCCTCCTTCTGTTCAGCATCTGTCCCCTTCTCTTTTGCCCTGTCTTGTGTCTCCCCAATCTCACTTCTCCCCTTTTTTTCATCCTATTCCACCCCATGTCTAGCATCTGCCATTTATCCCCCATGACCCCTACCCCATGTCCAGCATGTGCTCTCTATCCCTCTAAACCCTCTACCATATCCAGCATATACCCCCACTTCATATCCACCATCTGCTCTCTGTCCACTTATATCCCCCCACCCTATGTCTGTCTCTACCCCTCCAGCCTATGTCCAGCATCTGCCTTCCACCCCCCCCCCTTTGTGTCCAGCATTTGTTCTGTGTCATCCCCTCCACACTTCCTATTTAACATCTGCTCTCTGCCCCCCCCAATCTGCAGAATTTGTCCTGCATTTCGCTTCCAGCCATTGCACCATCCCCCTTGTGTCCATTTGCCCAGCATTTTTCTTCCAGCCAGTCAACTCCCTGCCCAGCAATTCTCTTCCGGTCTGCCACACCTCCTCGACCCCACCGACACCGCTACTACAACTGCTGCCTTTTCAGTGGTAGCAGCAGCAGCGGAGGACTGGCCTCCGATTTGTGTAAAAAAATAAAACCCACGCTATAAGCATTTCTTACTAGGAAGGTTGGTCTGGTCCTGCCCATCTCTGAGGCATGCTTCATGTCAGAGGGGGCGGGACCAGACCAGCCTTCCTACCAAGCAAATGCTCACCCCTACGTAACTTATTTATTTTTTCAAATCAAAAGCCAGTCCGCTGTTACCGCTGCTGCTGCTGCAGGCACAGAAATGGTAGCGGAAGCACTGTGAGTAGGGGGGGGGGGGCAGGCTGTCATCAAATCAGCGGAGAGCCAGCTTGTTGGGGGAGGGGGAAATGCCCCCTTCATTCCCCCCCAAACTACATCCATGGGGTCCCTTTATAGAAAGAGGATGGAATCAAAGCAAACTTAAACTTAAATAACTTTTATTCTTCAACAAATAGCAGTGGGTACAATCCTAAACAAAAGCATAGAGGGGGTACATAAGAACATAAGACATGCCATACTGGGTCAGACCGAGGTCCATCAAGCCCAGTATCCTGTTTCCAACAGTGGCCAATCTAGGTCCTACGCACCTAGCAATATCCCCAAAAGACCACAGGTTCCACAATGCTTGTACTGGGTCAAGCATTGATATCCTGGGTCCCTTCTTAATAATGGTTTATGGACCTTTCCTCCAGGAACTTGTCCAAACCTTTTTTAAACCCAGCTATACTAACAGCCCTTACTACATCCTCCGGTAACAGATTCCAGAGTTTGATTACACGTTGAGTGAAAAAATATTTTCTCTTATTTGTCTTAAATAGTTTACCCTGTAGCTTCATTACATGTCCCCTAGTCTTTCTATATTCTGATAGCGTAAACAATTGATCCACGTTTATCCGTTCCACTCCATTCATTAATTTATAGACCTCTATCATATCTCCCCTCAGCCGTCTCTTTTCCAGGTTAAAGAGCCCTAACCTTTTTAGCCTCTCTTCATAGGAGTAGCCTTCCATCCCCTTCACCAATTTGGTGGCTCTTCTCTGTACTTTTTCTAATAACGCTATGTCCTTTTTAAGATACGGTGACCAGAATTGCACACAATATTCAAGGTGCGGTCGTACCATGGAGCGATACAGAGGCATTATAATATCCTTTGTTTTATTCTCCATCCCTTTCTTTATGATACCTAGCATTCTATTTGCTTTCTTGGCCGCCGCTGCACACTGGGCGGAGGGTTTTAACATGTTATCCACGATGACTCCTAAGTCCTTTTCCTGGGTGGTGGTTTCTAATGTGGAGCCTTGCATCGTGTAACTATAGTGTGGGTTGTTCTTTCCTAGGTGCATAACTTTGCATTTGTCCACATTAAATTTCATCTGCCATTTGGATGCCCAGTCTTCCAATTTATCCAGATCCTCCTGCAGTTTTCCACAATCCTCTTGGGTTTTAACAACTTTAAACAGTTTTGTGTCATCTGCAAATTTGATAACCTGACTAGTTATTCCCTTTTCCAGGTAATCTGTGCTGAGTGGCAGGCACCACTCTAGCTGTCTTATTGGACAGACTAGATGGACCATAGTGGTCTTTATCTGCTGTCATTCACTGTCGGACCGATGCAGAAAACCGATGCTGAAGTCATACTCTAGCAACTTTTTATGCCTATTTTCAGCACACCAATAGCTCATGACTTCAGTGCGGGCATGCAGAAGGAGGATCATATGCAAATTAGCCATGTGTTAGTCCTTCGTTAAACTGTGCGCTAATGGCAGCGTTAAACTGGGAAAGCAAACCAAACAAATGTGCAAAAGAAGTCGGCGCTAATTTGGCATGCTATACCAGAGAAACAGCGATACCTTGTGGCTGATTTGCATATGAGCCTTGATAGTATTTTGATGGCATCGGGGGCTTTCTTGGATGCCTGGAGCATCTGAGGGGAAATGTCAAACTCCCCTCAGATGATCCAGGCATCGCAGAAAGTCCCCAATGCCATCAAAATACTGTCGGGGGCTGGTGCCCCCAACAGAAAGCAAATCCCTGGCGGTCCAGTGGCCGTGGTCCCCCCCCCCCTCCCAAACTATAAATCAACCTGGTGGTCCAGTGACCCTGAAACCCCACCCCTCTCCTGATACTGTTTAGAAATGAGCAGGAGGACTGTCCACACACTCTGCTCGTGCCCCGCCATTTTGTAAAATGGCGGCACCTGGCCCCGCACGGTGCATCCTGGGATACATCGAGCAGGGTCAGACTGCCATATAAACCATGTATGGCAGTCTGATCTCGCCCAGTGCATCCCAGGTTGCCCCTCGTGAGCCAGGCAATGCCATTTTTCAAGATGTTGGGGTAAGAACGGGAGCAAGTGGGCAGGGCTCCTGCTGGTTTCTAAAGGTACCGGGAGGGGGATGGGGGGTTTGGTGCCACTGGGCCACCAGGTTTATTTTTAGTTGGGAAGGGTGGGGGGGGGTTTGTGTCCGCTGGGCTTCCAGGGATTTGCTTTCTGACGGGGGCACTGGCCTTCAACATTATTTTGATGGCATCCGTGGGTTTTCCGCTATGCCTGGATTGTCTTTGATATTTCTCCTGAGATGATCAAAGCATCGGGGAAAGCACCCGATGCCATGAAAATGTCAGAGGAAACGCGCTAGATGTTTAAGCCACCTCGGACCTAGGCGTAGAAATATTAGCGCTAAGGCTGATTGTGACATCCTCTACATGTTTCTCTGCAGCGGGCGCAGCCAATTTATTATGTGTAACTCATTTGCCTATAATTTAATACATTTAAATACCCTTGGCATTAATTGTGCACTAGTGTTTCTGTTGCTATTTACGCACACGTCAGTCTCTTTTCTGTATTTGACGGTAACAGAAAGTGTGCTTAAAAATGGCATTACCTGTGCTTAAAGGCCATGCTAGTTTTCTGCATCGGCCTGTATGTTACTGCATTAGTACAGTATGTTGCATTAATGTCTGGAAGATAAAAGGAAGGCTAACATGTCAGGGCATTTTTCAGAGTTTAAAATCTCTATCTGCAGTTCTCTCCCCCTCCCCCTCCCCCTCCTCCTCCCCTCCCAATGAGTGATTCTGCACTACCTGCTTCCAGTATAACTAGCAACACAGACTTTGTGGGTAGGGTCCAGCCAATGGAGAGGCTGTGGGGGTGGAGCACTGGAATGTTGCTCTTGTCACATAAAGGGAGGAGCTGAGTTGGGGAAGGTTCCTGTGCTGTACATGTTTTAGTTTCTCTTTGTGATGGGAGATGGAAAAGAACTGACAACCCCCCCCCCCCCCCCACTCAAAAAAATGCCTCAGTGCATTTCTCTGGGAAAAGCAGTTCCAACAACTGCAACATAATACTAATTCACAGTAGTATAGCTATTTATTTATTTATTTATTTATTTAACAGGTTTTTATTTTTTATACCGCCCTATCATAGGATTCAAAGCAGTTTACAAAGAACAAGGGTGCTAAACTTGGATGATTATATGGGGTTACAAATAAGTCACACGGGTAATAATAGTGAGTAACATTAACGTAGCAAATGGTATATACAGAGTAATTAGTTCTTATGAGGGTTGGGTTGAAGGATGCATAGGCTGAGGAAGAGACTGGTGTAAGATGGGGAGCATCTTGGGAGGGGTATGGTCTTGGGATGGATAATGTGTCTGAGTGGGAGAGATGTTGGTTTGGGTTCGGGAGGGAATGCCAAGGGGAGCCAAATGGTTGGGGAGTACATGGGTCTGCAGTATGTAATAAGTATGCACCCGGTATTCATGGGGTGGTCCCATAATATTCTATAAAGAGAGAAGATTTTAATGCTTTTCTGTAGTCCGATAAGTCCCTAATGGCTCTTATTGAGTTAGGTAGATTGTTCCATAATGGAGGAGCGTATAAGGAGAATGCTCTCATTTGCTTGGCTTTCATCTTGCTTGCAAAGATGAACAGAGTGATGTTATTTGAGGCTCTTATTAGTCTGTTCTCAGGTATCTTTGTAATCAGTGGTTGAAGGACAGTAGGTGATAGAGTGTGGATTATCTCGAAGATTATTAATAACATTTTGTATGGTGAACATGGTTACTGGGGGTCAACGTAGTTGCTGTATTGTGGGAGTTACGTGGCAGTACCTTGCTATTCTGGTTATTATGTGAGCTGTAGCATTATATACTAGTTGGAGTGGGAGTATTGTTTTCTTCGGGAGACCTTAGTAGATTATTACAATAGTTTACTGTGGATGTTACTATGGCCTGACAGACTGATCTGAAGTCACTATTGCTGAGTAGAGGCTTGAGTTTTTGTAAAGTTCTTAGTTTTTGTTAGGCTGTCCTGGTTGTTCTCTTGACGTAAGTCTGAAAGTTGAGTTGTTGGTCGAACGTAACTCCGAAGTATTTGACCTTGTGCTTGACTGTTAAGAGTATAGTCTAGGATTTTTATGGACTCAGGTTGGGAGAATAGTACTTTCCTGGTGATGTGTATTGCCTCTGATTTTTTTTGAAATTTATAGTAATGTTTTGTTATTATATTTATTAGACACTTTTATACCGCATTTTCAGCAGATCAAATGCGGTTTACAATGAACAACTGTTGAATTGTACAATAAACGGTACATATTCTATTATATGGAACAGTTAAATCTATATACATTGGCATTGTTATATACAGTCGAAAACAAATAACATATTAACTATATACATGTTTGATCCTAATGCAGTGTTTAGTTTAGGTCTCGATAAGGGGTGCCCTTAGGGGAATGCCTTTTGGAGAAGGGTATGTCATAGTCCACTTATGTAATGGGGTAGATGTGATCAATACTATTTTGTTCGTTTCGGTTTCCAAAGTGTTGTATAAATAGGTGAGTTTTTTGCGTTTTTTTGTGAAAGGTGGAGAGGTTGTTCGTATCTATTAGATAATCTGGGAGGTTATTCCAGAGGGTGGGGGCAAAGTGGGAGAATGCTCTGTTGGTTGTTTTTCTTAGTTTTCCTAAATTCTAGTGGAGTTGTAAGTTTAATTTTGTTACAATCTCGTTGTATATGAGTGTTTACTTCCTTGGCAATAAGAGTGGAGAGGTGTGATGAGACGATGTTTTTAATTAGTTTGAATGTGGTTACAAGTATTCTATAGTATATGCGGCTCTGGATTGGGAGCCAGTGAAGATTGTATAGAATTGGGGTGATGTGGTCTGCTGAGTTGGCGTACGATGTTATCCTAGCAACGTGTTATGCTATTTGGAGCTGTCTTAATGTTTGTTTAGGTAGCCCTTGGAGGGTAGTGTTTGAGAAATCAAAATGGGTTGTAATAAGAGCATTGAGGACTGATTTTAAAATCATGGGGGTGAAGGAGTGGGCGTAGTTGCTCTAACATTCTGAATTTATAAAATATATTTTTAGTTTGATGAATGAAAACATGTTGAGTGTGCGGTCTAGGATGACTCTGAGGTATTTTACCTTTTTTTTTTTTTTTTTTTTACTGAGATAATTACATCTGGAATCCTGATAGAGTTTGGAGGATTGAAGCTTTGGTTCCTTGCTATATAAAGAACTTTGGTTTTGCTGAAATTGATCATTAGGTTGTGAGATGAAAGCTATTCTGCTACCTCTGTGAAGCAATCTGTGATTTGTTGAATTGTGGGGTTAGAAGTGTTGAATGGGAGATATACTGTAACATTATATTGTCTGCATATATATGGTAGCATCTCCAGGAACAAGCAGGAATGAGTCTTCACATATGGGTACGTCGGTACCGACGGAGCCTGCGCGGGAACGCTCCCCAGCTTCCCAAAAAGGAAAGCTTTTGGGAGCATCCCACAGTGCCTGCGCGCTGCCTTCCCACCTTTCCTAACCAACTCTCCTCAGTTCTTCTTTGCTGCGGAGCCAGCAGGTCGAGCCCTGTCACCGCTGAAGAAGTTCTTTATTTTATTTTATTTCTTTGGTCGCGTGTCTGCCTTCCCCGACTCCGGACCGGTACCGCCGGTCTTTTCTTTCTTTCTTTAAAAAAAAAAAAAAAAATCGATATTTCTCCTCACTTGGTGTATTTTTCTTCTTAGGCCTCAGGGCCCACAAGAAAATTTCCCTCATAGAAAAACCAGCCTCTGGGTTCAAAAAATGCACTAAGTGTAGTGGTACTATTTCTGTTACAGATACCCATGAATGGTGTCTTAAATGTTTGGGTCCTGAACACTCCATTCCGGATTGTCCGTCCTGCTCTCTGTCTAAACGGGGGTTACAGAACCGAGCAGCTAAGCTCCATGTGCTGTTTCCCGCTGATGCACCGGCGGTAGCATCGACATCTTCCAGGTCGTCTTCTCCTGATGGATCTCAGGTAACCAAACATAAACCTAGCAGGTCCTCGAAGGGTAGATCTCCCTCTAAGCATCGAGATGCCTCCAGGCTTGCCCTCGAGGATCCTGCACCAGCCAAACAACCCCGGCGGGAAGTTCCAGCTTCCAAAGCTCCTCCTATGGGGTTACAGGTTGACATCGATGGCACGGCCTCGACCTATCACCTGTTAGATTGCTCTGGGGTACCGGCACTTTCTCCCGGTACCGACATCCAGGCTTTCATGGCGTCGATGGATCAGAATGTTCTGTCCATGCAACAGGCTATCAAGGCCTTCATTCAAGTTGCGACGCCGATGATACCACAACGAGCTCTGTTGTCGGTATCGGCTCCGGTACCAGCACCAATGCCGGTACCGACTGCATCGACATCGACCAGGATACCGACTGCAGCGGTTCTTTGTCCAGGGCTATTTCTCGGTACCGATCCGGTACCGGGGACGCCCGATGTCGATACCGCTCGATACCCGTATCGAGCGTTAGAAGAGCACCCGGACAGGCGATACTTCGATTCCTCTGATGATTCTGATTCATCAGATGAGTCTCCTGAAGTATCCATAGCCCTTCCTGAAGAGCCTTCTTCTCCAAAAAGAAGAATGTCTCCTCCAGAGGACTTGTCCTTTCAAGACTTCATAAGAGAAGTAGCTAAAGGACTTTCTATTTCAGTAACCTCTGAATCAGAGCCTAGAGCAAATAAATTAGATATTTTAGGGTACTCTAAGGCACCTAGAGAGGCTGTCACCTTACCAATTCATGAGATTCTTCATGAACACATGATTGATTTATGGGAGACTCCTCTCACTCTCTCTCCTCATTCTCGCAGATTGGACACTATGTATCATGTCCCTCCTTGTCCTGGATTTCAGAAAACTCAGCTTCCTCACCATTCCATTGTGGTGCAGTCAGCTATGAAGAGAATAAAGAGTACAAAGAGACACTCTTCTGCTCCTCCAGGAAGAGAATGCAGGACCTTGGATGCTTTTGGTAGGAAAATCTTCCAAGCCAGTATGCTTATTGCCAGAATCAACTCATATAGCCTTTACATGGGTATGTTTCTAAAAGAGGTTGCACAAAAGCTGCACAACTTCCTCCCTTTTCTTCCAGAGGATAAAAGGGACGAATTCCTCCTTTGGCTTCAGCATACTCAAGACATTTCAAAGTTTTCCAACAGGGCAGCTTTTGACTCCTTTGAAGGTGCCAGCAGAGCATCAGGCATTGCCATAGCTGCTCGAAGAATTGCTTGGCTCCAGGCTTCTGATCTAGAACCCTGGGTTCAAGATGGCTTGGGAAATCTGCCCTGTACAGGTGAAAATCTATTTGGCAAAGAGTGGCAAATAAAAGCCACTCAAATGGATGCAGAGAACTCTGCTCTGGATAGACTTTCAAAGTCAACCTCCATTCCTGCCAAGAAAAAGATTTTTAAGAAGTCTTTTTACAAAAAGGGCAGATTTCCTTCTACTACTGGCCAACAATCTTCCACAGGTCGCTTTGCCACTAAGCGTCAGCAACCTAAGCAGGCCAGGCCTAAGTCTACAGGGGCTGCTGCAACTCAGCAGTCCCAACCTCCTCAGGGTTTTTGACTTGATGCTAGAGAACTTAGCCTTTCTGGCTCTACAACAGCCAGAACCTCTCACCATTCCAGGAAGGTTAGCTCATTTTGCTCCCAGATGGGAGCAAATCACATCAGAGCAGTGGAGGGCTACAAGCTTCATTTTTCAGACCTTCCTCCCCACACCATGGTGAGACATTTCAATTCTCCCACATCTCTTCTCGACCTTCTAGGTCAAGAGGTAGCTACCCTTCTTGCCCAAGGGGCAATAGAAGAAGTTCCTCTTCTTCATCAAGGGTCAGGTTTCTACTCCCCCTATTTTCTCATTCCAAAGAAGACAGGGGGATACAGACCCATCTTAGATCTCAGAGAATTGAACAAATTTCTATACAAGGAGAAGTTCAAAATGCTTTCTCTGGGCACTCTCCTTCCATACCTTCAGAGTCAGGATTGGCTTTGTTCTCTAGATTTTAAGGATGCGTACACCCATGTCCTCATCCATCCCTCTCACAGAAGATTCCTACGGTTTCTTTTCCAGGGAAAACATTACCAATACAGAGTTCTTCCTTTCGGTCTGGCCTCTGCTCCAAGAGTGTTCACCAAATGCATGGCAATAGTTGCTGCATTTCTACGAACTCTGGGAATATTTGTCTTCCCATACCTAGACGACTGGCTCATTCGAGCTCCATCTCAGCCAGAGGCCCAGAATTCCTTGAACCGCACAAGGAGCATTCTGCAGTATCTGGGACTTGTGGTAAACCTCCCAAAGGCTCAGCTCACCCCTACTCAGTCTCTAGAATTCATAGGGGCCTGGTTGGATACCACTACTGCAAGGGCTTACCTTCCTCAGGCCCGTTGCCTATGTCTAGTGCAGTTAGCCTCCCAGATTCAATCAAAGAGCCACTTAACTGCCCGGGAGATGCTACAACTGCTAGGCCACATGGCTTCCACAGTGCATGTGGTACCCTATGCTCGCCTACACATGAGAGCAGCTCAATGGACTTTGTCCACCCAGTGGACTCAAGCTTCAGGAGCTCTCTCAGACCAAATAGAAACCTCCAAACGTCTCTTTTGGTCTCTCCAATCTGTTGCTGGGGTCCCCCTTCCAACAGTTGTTACCCCAAGCAACCCTCACAACAGATGCCTCCCAAACAGGTTGGGGAGCTCATCTACAAGACCTCTCCACCCAAGGCACCTGGTCTCCACAGGAGACCTCTCTTCATATCATCCACTTGGAACTTCGAGCAGTATTTCTAGCTCTCAAGGTCTTTCATACCCTCCTCAGCTACAAGACAGTCCTCATTCATACGGACAATCAAGTAGCCATGTTTTACATAAACAAGCAAGGAGGAACTGGCTCTCTGTCGCTTTGCAACGAAGTTCTAAGATTATGGGCCTTCACCAGAGAGCATCAAATCCATCTCCTGGCAGTATACCTCCCAGGAATCCAAAACTCTTGGGCAGACAGACTCAGTCGAGTTCTGCTTCCACACGAATGGTCCCTGCACATGGATCAGGTACTCAGAATCTTCCAAGAATGGGGAACCCCGGACATAGACCTCTTTGCAAGTCCGTGGAATGCCAAACTTCCCCGGTTCAGTTCCAGAATTCCGTGTCAGGGAGTTCAAGCCAAGGATGCCTTCCTCCTTCATTGGGGTCAAGACTTCCTGTATGCCTTTCCACCCATTCCCTTGATTCCCAAGACTCTATTCAAACTCCAGAGGGATCAAGGATCTATGATCCTCATAGCTCCACGCTGGCTACGCCAAGTGTGGTACCCTCTACTTCTGCATCTCTCCCAAGCCCCCTCCCTGGGCTTGGGAGCTGCTCCAGACCTCCTGTCCCAGGAGGAAGGGACTTTGTGGCACCCAAATCCCAGGTCCCTTCACCTCAGAGCTTGGTTGCTGAAGGCCTAGACCTTCAAGACTTGAATCTTTCTCAGCAAGTGAAGGATATCTTCCATGCTTCCAGAAAACCTTCCACTAGGCATTCCTATGCTTTTAAGTGGAAAAGATTTTCCATTTGGTGTGCTGAAAAGGGTCTTGACCCTCTAACACTACCTTTAACTTCTCTGTTAGATTATCTCCTGCATCTGTCCACTGCAGGACTTAAGACAAATTCAGTAAGAGTCCATTTAAGTGCTATTGCAGCATCCCTTAAGCCCATTAATGGACAACCTATCTCCTCTCATCCCCTCATTGCAAGATTCATGAGAGGCCTAGCTTTAACTAAACCTCCCATTAGGCCTCCTCCGGTGGCATGGGACTTAAATTTGGTTTTTGGTCAGCTTATGAAGCCACCTTTTGAACCCTTAGCCACTACCTCCTTGAAATTTCTTTCCTGGAAGGTTATTTTCCTCATTGCAGTCACTTCTGCTCACCGCATCAGTGAACTGCAGGCCTTAGTGGCTAATCCACCTTATACAAGGTTCCATCATGATAAGTCTTAAGAGGTATATTTACCTGTCTTTTTTCCAACTCCTCATGCATCCAGTGCAGAGAGGAATCTTCATACTCTGGATTGTAAAAGAGCTCTTGCTTTTTATTTACAAAGAACACAGCAACATAGAAAGTCTTCCCAGCTTTTTGTTGCTTTTGATCCTTCTCATCTGGGACTTCCAGTCTCTAAGAGAACACTGTCCAATTGGATTGCTCAGTGTATTTCTTTCGCCTACCAGAGTAAGAACCTTTCTCTGGAGAGCCATGTCACAGCTCATAATGTGAGGGCCATGGCCACCTCTATGGCTCATCTAAATTCTGTGTCCATCGACCAGATCTGTCGAGCAGCCACCTGGGCCTCGGTTCATACCTTCACAGCCCATTACTGCTTGGACAAGGACTCCCGCCGGGATGCCTTGTTTGGTCAGGCTGTCCTCAGACACCTGTTCCATTCTTAAACAACTCCTGCCCTCCTTCCCTGGATGGATGCCTGAGATCCATAGGAGGGCACAGACCCCTTTCAGGGTCTCATATCCTTGGGGATCTCCCAGGCATCTTAGCTAGGGAGTCCCCATATGTGAAGACTCATTCCTGCTTGTTCCTGGAGATAGCACAGTTACTTACCTGTAACAGGTGATCTCTGGGAACAGCAGGAATAAGTCTTCACAACCCTCCCACCTCCCCTAGGAGTTGTATCTCTTTTCTATCTTTCCTTTCCTCTCTCTCTCTATTGTCTCAGCTTTAAACGTGAACTGAGGAGAGTTGGTTAGGAAAGGCGGGAAGGCAGCACGCAGGCGCTGTGGGATGCTCCCAAAAGCTTTCCTTTTTGGGAAGCTGGGGAGTGTTCCCGCGCAGGCTCCGTCGGTACCGACGTACCCATATGTGAAGACTTATTTCTGCTGTTCCCAGAGATCACCTGTTACAGGTAAGAAACTGTGCTTTACATGCAATTTTTTGAAAATTGATCAGATGGGTTGAAGTTAAATGCTAAATAAGAGAGTAGAGAGGGCGGAACCTTGTGGGAGGCCTTGTTCTTGGTTGTAGGGTTAAGATGTATGTTGAGCCATTCTTACCTGTTGAGTTCTACCCGATAGGTATGATTTGAACAATTGAAGTACTGCGTCCTTGATGCCTATTTGTTGTAGCCTACAGAGCATAATTTGATGGTCTATAATGTTGAATGCAGCAGTGATATCTAGAATAGGAGGAGGAACACCTGTTTGGCGTTGTCCATACCACGTATGAGTGAGGAGCGTCTCTACTCCGTGGTATGGGCGAAAACCATATTGGTGTTTGTCTATGGGTGCAAAGATATCAATATGATCTTGAAGCTGGGTTAGTACAATCTTTTCTGTCAGTTTGGTCATGAAAGGAAGGCTGGAAATGTGTCTATATGAGAAGGGACCGTTTTTATCTACGGTGTTATTTTTCAGAATGGGGCATATTAATGCATGTTTCAGAGGAGAGGGTATGATAACCATGTTGGAGTAAGCAGTTAACAAATTGTGAGGATGAGAGGGGAGCGTTCCACCTTTGTTGCTTTTACCCAGCTCACTGGACAAGGGTCAAGGAAGGAAGTGGTTTTGTTTATTTTGGAAATAATATTTCCAGGAACATCCTTTGTAGTAGGGTAGAACATTGACCAGGAGGAGTTTGGTGTTAACTATAAATAATCTAAGCATACCGCACTTAAGTCTTGATGGTTTAGTTTTTCCTTATAAAAATTAGCTAGTAATTTGGGACCTATGGCAGGATCGCTTGTGTCTTTGTGGTGTTATTGGTTAGGGATTTTATAATTTCAAAAAGCTCTCTTGGGCGGTTGAGAGATTTTGATAAAATGCTGGAATAGTGTTCTTTCTTTATGGAATTTATGGTTTCTCTGTAATGTTTAAGTTTAGCCAAATATTGAGATTGAGAAGATGTAGTTTTTGTATAGCGGCATTTGTGCTCACTTTTGCACAGGTCTGTTTTCAGCTGCTTAAGTTCAGATCTGAACCATGCTGCGCTTTGTTTTTTTTGTGGTGGGCGATTGGAGTGTATGTAAGATTGCTGCATTAGATAATAGTGTCGTTACAGTTTTTTATTGCCTCATCTAGGTTTTTCAGTGTTTTGTTTTGAAAAATTATCTTTATCAAATCTCTTGAATCTTTTGGATTGTGGGTATGTATGTGGGCTTTGTGTACATGAGGTCGTAAAAAGGGAGTTGGAGTTTTATGAGATGATGGTTAGACCATAGGACGGATTGTACTTCGAGTGTCATTGTTCTTTAAGCCTTCCTGTCATTGCTTCAAGATATGAGGTGATCTGTGTGTAGTTGGTGGTTCATTGTTTACTGGAGTAAAAACCAATCTCCAGGAAAAAGCAGGAATGTAGTCCTCACATATGGGTATCGTCGGTACCGACGGAGCCTGCGCGGGAACGCTCCCCAGCATCCAATAGGAAAGCTTTTGGGAGCGTCCCACAGCACCTGCGTGCTGCCTTCCCACCTTTCCCAACTGTCCCTCTCCAGTTCTTCGTTTTCCGCGGAGCCGACAGGTCGCACATCCTGTCACCGCAGAAAATTCCCTTCTTATACTTCTTTTTTGTGGTCGCGTCTGCCTTCCCTCGACGCTATACCGGTACCGCCAGTGGTTCTTTTCTTTTTTCTTTAAAAAAAAAAAACAAAACTTTGTTTCTGGAGTGTCTCTCCAGTATTTTTCTTCTCGGGTGCTACGCGCCATTTTGGGCACTAGGCCCAACTTTTTCCCTCAAAATGGAAAAACCCGCTTCGGGTTTTAAAAAGTGTTCTAAGTGTTGCGGTACCATCTCTGTCACCGACACCCATGAGTGGTGCCTCAAATGTTTAGGTCCTGACCACTCTATTTCAGTGTGTTTTGCCTGTGGAATGATGTCAAAAAGGGGCCGGCAAAACCGAGCTGCTAAGCTCAGTACCCTTTTTCCCTCCGATGCAGCCTCCTTGGCATCAACATCCTCCAGGACTTCATCCTCCTCCCATGGATCTCAGGTAACTAAACATAAATCTAGCTGGTCCTCAAAGGGTAGATCTCCTTCTAAACATCAAGATGCCTCTGGCATTGCCCTTGAGGGACTTTCACCGGCAAAATTGCCCCAGTGGGAGGCTTCGGCTTCCAAAGCACTAACGGGGCTCCAGGATGTTCTCGAGGCTTCAACCTTGGCAGAACTACTGGTGCCATGCTCTGGGATTCCGGCCGCTTTAACCGGCACCAATACCCAAGCATCGGCAGCATCGATAGACCAGAGATTCTTGGTTATTGAATGCTTCTGGCAGCTCTTCTCACGGCCTCGATGCCCCTGAAACCGCTTCAGACAATTCAACTGGTACCGGCACCGACTGCATCGACATTGGCAGGTATTCTACTGGGACCGAGTCATGCGTCTCTATCCAGCATCGACAAGTCGGTACCGGACCACTCCGATGCTGACTTCGATCGGTACTGGTACTGTGCCTTGCACGATCACCTGGATCGGAGATACTTCAAATCTTCGGATGAGTCTGAAGACTCCGAAGACTCTGCCGATACCAGAGTACTTCTTCCCAAGGATTCCTCTTCTCCTCAGCGTAGGATGTCTCCACCAGAGGATATGTCCTTTCAGGATTTTATCCGAGATGTGGCCCGAGGTCTTTCCATCACAGTGGCTCCTGAAAAAGAGCCTAGGGCAAAGGAATTAGAAATCCTACAATACCCTAAAGCTCCCAAGGAGGCAGCTACCTTACCTATTCATGAGATCTTGCATGATCTCATGCTAAGGATGTGGGAAACACCTCTAACCACATCTCCTCATTCTTGAAGACTCGACACCATGTATCGAGTTCCTCCTTGTCCTGGGTTTCAGAAGACTCCATTACCACACCATTTCATGGTGGTGGAATCAGCCATGAGACGGATGAAGAGTGCAAAAAGGCATGCATCTAATCCTCCAGGACGTGAGTGTAGGACTCTTGACGCCTTTGGACGTCAATCCTTCCAGGCTTCCATGCTTTCTGCTAGGATCAGTTCCTATATCTTGTATATGGGAATGTTCCTTAAAGAAGTCACAGGAGACTTAGAGCTTATGAGCCCTCTCTTTCCTGATGATAAAAGGCAAGATTATCTTACTCTTGTTAAACATGCTCAGGATGTTTCCAAGTTTGTGAATCGTGTAGCCTTTGACTGCTTTGAATGCATAAGCAGAACTTCTGTTATTGCCATAGGTGCACGTAGAATTGCCTGGCTCCAGGCATCTGACTTAGAAATCTGGGTACAGGACAAACTGGGGAATATACCTTGCACAGGAGAGAATCTCTTTGGCAAGAATTGGCAGGAAAAAGCTAATGAAATAGATGCTGACAATATCACTTTGGATAGATTGTCCAAATCTACAGCTGATCCTGCGAGGAAAAGATCCTCTAAGAAACCATTCTTCAGTAAGAAGAAGTTGTTTTATCCCTCCTATACCCAGCAGGGACATCGTTCAGGTCAGTCTGCCCAAAAGGGGCAGCAGCAACAACCTAGGCAACAAAGGAAGCCAAAAGTAGCTAAGCCTCAACCAGCTCAGCAGACTCAGCCTCCACAGGGGCTTTGACTCCTATCTAAAGAACTTTGGCTTCCTGGCCCTGAACGGCCCAAAACCCTCCACCATCCCAGGAAGGTTATGTCATTTTGCCCCAGATGGTGTCAAATAACAGCAGAAAATTGGATTCTGTCTATTGTACGAGAGTGGGTACAAGCTTCATTTCCTCAGCATGCCCCCTCCTACAATAGTAAGACAGTTCAATTCTCAGACCTCTCCCAACAACCGGTTAGGTCAAGAAGTCACAATGCTCCTTGCTCAAGGAGCAATAGAAGAGGTGCCCATTCCCCAGTGGGGTACAGGGTTTTACTCCCCCTATTTCCTTATTTCAAAGAAAACAGGAGGACACAGACCCATTCTAGACCTTAGAGAATTGAACAAATTCCTGTTCAGAGAGAAGTTCAAAATGATTTCTCTAGGAACTCTGCTGCCATACCTTCGGAGTCAGGATTGGCTTTGTTCTCTGGATCTCAAGGATGCGTACACTCATGTTCTCATCCATCCAACTCATCGAAAGTTCCTTCGATTCCTGTTTCAAGGGAAGCACTACCAATACAGGTTTCTTCCTTTTGGCCTGGCTTCGGCACCAAGGGTGTTCACAAAATTCACGGCTGTGGTAACAGCATTTCTCCGCACCCTGGGAATATTCGTCTTCCCTTACTTAGACGACTAGCTCATTCAAGCCCCTTCAGAGCCAGAGGCCAGGGTTGCTCTGTCTCGCACAATGCGCATCCTTCAGTATCTGGGACTTGTCATAAACTTCCCAAAGTCCAACCTTGCTCCCACTCAATCTCTAGAGTTTTTATAGGAGCTCTTCTGGATACCAGACAGACAAGGGCCTTCCTTCCACAGCCCCGCTGCCTTTGCATTGTGCAGATAGCTTCCCAAGCAGTGCTAAAACCTCACCTCACTGCAAATGTTATAGTTGCTAGGCCACATGGCATCCACCGTGCATGTGGTTCCTTATGCTCGCCTCCAAATGAGGGCAGCCCAGTGGACCTTATCCACTCAGTGGACTCAGGCGTCAGGTTGCCTGTCAGACAAAATAGCAAACTCAGATCACCTTATTTTGTCCCTCCAATGGTGGCAGTCACCCAAAAGCCTTCTGGTGGGGTCTCCTTTTCAGCAACCCCCACCCCAAGCCACTCTAACAACAGATGCTTCACAGGTGGGTAGGGGAGCCCACCTGCATGGCCTCTCTACCCAGGGTACTTGGACTCCACAGGAGGCCTATCTCCATATCAACCTCCTGGAGCTCAGAGCAATCTTCATTGCTCTTCGAGTATTTCACACCCAGCTCAGCTACAAGACAGTCCTAGTTCAAACGGACAATCAGGTAGCCATGTTCTATGTGAACAAGCAGGGCGGAACAGGCTCTCTGTCGCTGTGCAACCAAGCTTTGCGACTGTGGGCCCTCGCCAGAGAGCATCAGATTCATCTCCTTGCGGTGTATCTTCCAGGCATTCAGAACTCTTGGGCAGACAGACTCAGTCGAGTTCTGCTTCCACACAAATGGTCTCTCCATGCAGACCAGGTGGCCCACATTTTTCAAATTTGGGGAACCCCAGACATAGACCTCTTTGCAAGTCCGCTGAATGCCAAACTTCCCCGGTTCTATTCCAGAATTCCGGCTCGAGGTTGTCAGGCCAGGGATGCTTTCCTCCTTCACTGGGGTCAGGACTTCCTGTATGCCTTTCCACCCATTCCCCTAATTCCCAAAACCCTGTTCAAGCTTCAGAGAGACAGAGGTCATATGATTCTCATAGCTCCACGTTGGCCACAGCAAATGTGGTACCCTCTGCTCCTACATCTCTCTCAAGCTCCGCCTCTGGAGTTAGAATCTGCTCCAGACCTTCTCTCTCAAGAGGACAGGATGCTGTGGCATCCCAATCCCCAGTCTCTGCATCTCAGGGCCTGGTTGCTGAAAGCCTAGAACTTCACGGTCTTAACTTTTCCCAGCAGGTAAAGGATATCCTTCATGCTTCCAGGAAACTTTCCACAAGACGCTCTTATGCATTTAAGTGAAAAAGGTTTACCATATGGTGCTCGCAGAAGGGCCTTAACCCTCTTGTGATACCTCTGGAATCATTACTGGAGTACCTCCTTCATTTATCAAATGCAGGGCTTAAGACCAATTCAGTGAAAGTCCATTTGAGTGCTATTGCAGCTTCTTTCAAGCCTCTAAATGGGCAACCTATTTCCGCTCATCCTCTCATAGCGAGATTTATGAGAGGCCTTCTTTTAACAAAGCCTCCCATTAAGCCACCACCGGTGGCATGGGACTTGAATCTGGTACTTGGGCAGCTCATGAAACTGCCCTTTGAACCATTAGCCACTACCTCTTTGAAATTCCTTTCCTGGAAGGTCATCTTTCTCATTGCAATCACATCAGCACGTCGCATCAGTGAACTGCAAGCGTTGGTGGCTGATACTCCTTATACAAGGTTCCATCACGATAAGGTAGTCCTTAGGACTCATCCACGCTTTATGCCAAAGGTGGTTTCGCCCTTTCATTTAAAGCAAGCGGTTTACCTTCCTGTATTCTTTCCAAGGCCTCACGCCTCAAATGCAGAAAGGAACCTTCATACTTTGGATTGTAAAAGAGTTTTGGCCTTTTACTTGCAAAGGACACAGCAACATTGAAGATCCTCTCAACTCTTTGTTGCTTTTGATCCTAGTCATTTGGGACTTCCAGTCTCCAAAAGGACATTGTCCAGCTGGATTTCACAGTGCATATCTTTTGCCTGTGAGAGTAAGAACCTTTCTCTTGAAGGCCATGTCACAGCTCACAATGAGAGAGCCATGGCAGCCTCAGTGGCTCATCTTCACTCTGTGTCTATCAATGACATCTGTTGAGCAGCTACCTGGGCTTCAGTACATACCTTCACAACCCATTACTGCTTAGAGAAGGACTCCCGCTGGGATGCCTTGTTTGGTCAGGCTGTTCTTCAACACCTGTTCCAGACTTGATCAACTCCTACCCACCATCCCTGGTAGGATGCCAGAGATCCATAGGGGGAAGTGGAGCCCTTTCACAAGGGTGCACAACTTTCTGGGGCCCTCTCCCTGGCATCTGCAGCTAGGGAGTCCCCCATATGTGAAGACTACATTCCTGCTTGTTCCTGGAGATAGCATAGTTACTCACCTGTAACAGGTGATCTCCAGGAACAGCAGGAATTTAGTCTTCACCACCCATCTCCCCTAGGAGTTGTATCTTTCTGTCTCTCTCTCTCTTTCTGTCTTTCCCTCTCTTTTGTCTCAGCTTTAAACTCAACTGGAGAGGGACAGTTGGGAAAGGCAGGAAGGCAGCACGCAGGCGCTGTGGGATGCTCCCAAAAGCTTTCCTATTGGACGCTGGGAACGTTCCATGCAGGCTCCGTCGGTACCGACAATACCCATATGTGAAGACTAAATTCCTGCTGTTCCCAGAGAGCACCTGTTACAGGTGAGTAACTATGCTTTATGTCATCTGCATATATCCTGTACTGGATTTTGTGTTTTATGTTGTTACAGAGTGGCTGTAAATATATGTTGAAGAGTAATGCCGACAGGGCAGAATCCTGTGGAACACCCTGTTGCTGTGTAAACGGTCTTGATTGTTGGGTACTGAATCTCACTTGCTGTTTTCGGTGTGATAGGTGTGATGAGAACCAATTCATTGCTGTTCCATGTCTTCCTATTTCTTGAAGCCTTTGTAGCAGGGTTGTATGATTGACAGTCAAAGGCTGCAGTAAAGTTGATGAAGAATAGGATAAAACCCTGTCCTATGTTGTCTATGCCAGTTATTGGGGTGTCTATGAGTGATGTATAAGTGTTTCCAAACTGAGCTTAGGTTTGAAACTGTACTGGTTTAGGTCTAGTGGAGCATGGTTGTCTGTGTTTCTGTAGTTGTCGCTGGACTACTTTTTCAATCACTTTGGTTATAAATAGCAGACTTGATATTGGTCGATTGGAGTTGGGGTCCTTGACATCAAGATTCTTGCCTTTAAGAATGAGTCTTATAGATGCTTGTTTGAGTTTTGAGGATAGGTGATATTTAGCAGGTAGGATGTTAGATATTCTCTTGTGATTTTGATCCATGTAGCTGGGCATGGATCAAGAGGAGATGTAATAGCATTAATATTGGTTATGATGGACTCAAGTTGTTCAGAGGGAATGTGGACAGATTTCCATAGTTTTATGTTACTGTAGTGTGCCTGCTGAAATCTGGTTGAGTGGGTTCTGTGGACGATGCACTCTTGTATTTTTTTCTTTAGGTAGTCTGCCATGTCTTGAGGATTCAGGGAGTTAGTGTTCCTTGGTTCATTAATCAGTATGTTTGCTATTTCAGGTAGTTCTCTTGATTTATTGAGTAATTTCATTATTAGGTTTGTATGGTATTTCTTCTTGCACCTGTTTATCATGTTATGGTATATGGCTTGCATTTCGTTATATTTGATTTGGTGCTCCTGGTCTTTGGTTTGACCCCATTGTGTCTCTAATTTCCATAATTGTTTCTTTTGGTCATTGACTTCACTTGAGAACCATGGAGCATTGTATTTTCTTCTTTCATGATCTACTCTATTTGAGACTGCCATTGCATTTTTGAGTGTATGGTTCTAGTTATTGATGATTGAATTGAGATTTGGTGTATTCTGTTCAAGCTCTGGTAGTACTTGCTTTAGAAATTTCTCCTTATTGAAGGTTCGTAATCAACTTCTTTCTTTTGGGATTCCATCTGGTGCTCTTTTTGTCATGGGTGACTTAATGGTGAAGTTGATCATGTTATGGTCTGACCAAGGGAGTGGCGTGGTGTTTAGTATTGTTTTAAAGGTTTCGATCAGTGTACTGGTTAGGTACAAATATGAAGTCCAGTGTTCCTCCTTTCTTGTGGGTTGGGGTTTTAACAGTCTGGTTGTAGTATAGGTCTTTCATTGCATCTGTGAATGCAGTCGCATCGTTTTGAGATAATGAGGAGATTTGGGTCTCCTAACACAAGGAGAGTTTTGTTCAGTGTCAGGTGAGTGCATACTGCCTCTAGGATGGCTGAGAGTTCCTCCTCATCAGAGCTTGGTGCCCTGTATATGAGGCATATTGCTAGATTCCTATTTGAGATTGTTATCATATTGCTTCTTTTTGATTGATAAGAGGAGGTCATAGTAAATTTCAGGTGTTTTTTTGCTATAATGAGGACTCCACTGCCTCTTCGTGAAGGCCTTGAGCAATTGTGTATGGTGTATACTTGAGAGGTCATTTCATTTATAATGACGTTGTCCGAGTCCAAGAGCCATGTTTCAGTGATGCACATTATGTCTAAGTTTTGGTCCTTTATGTAGTCCAATATAGCATGGAATTTGTTCCAAATGGAATGAGCATTAATTCATGCACAATTAAGAGTGTTACGCTGTGGATTCTTGGTTGAGACCTCTTTTGGTAGGGATAAAGATTTATTTTGACTAGTGTTTGTAATCTGCCATGCGCATTCTGGTGGATGTGCCTTTTGCATATCATATCTGCTTCTTTGTATAACTGGAATCGGTTGCCCTGTTTTGAGGAGAGTGGGATCTCTGGCAGTTATGAATGGTTGTTTGAAGAGTAATAGTGTAAGGAGGGTAAGGGCTAGGATAACCGTGTTCATTATGTATGCTTTTCTGTAAAGCAGGGGTCTCAAGCTCAAATTGCTTTGAGGGCCAAATGAGGACTTGTAAAGTAACCCACGGGCCGCATCATCGGAACTTTTTTTACAATGGAAAAAAGTCAGTGTCTGCGAAGTACTACTCCCCACCTCTGACAAACATCGCAGAACCACTGCAGTACAAATCCGCTCACACTCCACCACATTCGGCAGAGAAGCGCCGCACCGCTTATCCAGCTCTCACACACATCAATTGTACCGGGTTGATCACAGAAAGCAGAAGGCTGGACATCATATTTCAGTGATCGGGAACCACTCAGAGCAGCATCGGGCTGCAGGCTCGCCCTCGGCATGGCGGGGAGGCAAACTTAATTAGCAGCGATTACATACTGGCATCAATTACATCTGTGGTTCTCAACCTTTTTTTGTACCGCGTCCCCTTTTATCATTGGTCAACTTGTGATGACCCCCAATGATAAAATCAAATGCGTCTCTCTTCCTTTACCATTAACGCATTGTCGCTGTAATCACTTGTTGAATTATTAATATATTATAGGCCTTTGCAATATGTTTTTATTTATAAAATTTACTTATTTAAACCACAATAATTAATCACAATAACAAGTAACAATATTTGATTTCAAAATTATGATGATTTTGTAGTCAAATCACTAATATGAAATAAAATTATTTTTTCTACCTTTGTTGTCTGATCAATTTATTCTCTGATCATACTGGTCCTGATCTGAGGCTTCGGCTTTCCTGTCTTCTCTTAGCTCTCTTTCTGTGGTCTATTGTTCATCTGCCATTTCTTTATCTCTTCTTTTGTTTTCTTCACTTCTTTCCATCAGCCTATTTCCAGTCCCCTTCTAGTCCAAATACCATGGCAGCCCCTCTCAGCATCCACTCCCTTCCAGTCCCATTCTCCCATCCCCTCGCATCAGCCCATTTGTAGCCCTAGCCCCCAGTTTTCTTCCAAGGCCAGCAGCTCTTTTCTCCCCTCCCCACCATCAGCCCATTTCCAGTTGAAGCCCCCCCAATAAGCTCACTTCCAGTGCTAATCTCCCCTCAACCCCATTACCAGTGCTAGGCTCCCCTAATCAGCTCATTACCAGTCCTACCCCCCCATCAGCCCATTTCCAGTCAAAGCCCACCCAATCAGCTCACTTCCAGTGCTAGGCTCCCCTAATCAGCCCATTACTAGTCCTACCTCCCCATTAGTCCATTACCAGTCCTAGCCTCCTCTAATCAGCCCATTTCCAGTCCTAACCTTCCCGATCAGCTCATTTCCAAAGCTAGACCCCATCAGTCCATTACCAGTCCCACCCCCCTATCAACCCATTACCAGTCCCAACCCCCCATTGATCAGTCCATTCCTAGTCCTAGCCTTCCCTAATCAACCCATTACCAGTTCTAGCCCCCCCGGTCTGCCCATTACAAGTGCTAGCCCCCCCATCAGTCCAGTATAATCCTAACCCGCACTGTCTCTCCCTTCTGTCCAGCATTTATCCCCTGTCTGTCCAGTATGTCCCCCTGTCTCTCCCCTTTGTCCATGTCAGCCCCCCTCCATACATACATACATCCATGTCAGCCCCCACTCCCTCCATGTCAACCCTCCATCCATCCATCCCTCCATGTCAGCCCCATTGCAGGTTCCCTGCCCCCTTCTCCCCTCTCCCTATGTCTGCCTGCTATTGCCCTGTTCTTCTGCAGCCGCGGTTCCCTGTCTCTTAGGGAACCGCGACTGTGCCGGTAAAGCTGTTGCAAAGCCTTCCCGTCTCTCGACGGGCTCCATGCAGCATTGTCCCACCTCCAAAGGAAGTTGTTTACCACTTCCTTTGGAGGCGGGACAATGCTGCACGGAGCCCGTCCAGAGACGGGAAGGCTCCGCAACATTTTCACAGGCACAGCCGCGGTTCCCTAAGAGACAGGGAGCCACGGCTGCAGAAGAAGGGAGGCAGTGAGTTTGCTGCTGCCGAGAAGCGGACGCGGTGTCGTGGGGCCTCATGTTTGAGACCCCTGCTGTAAAGGACTTTTAATGAATGATTTTGCTTTTATGTCAGAGAAGTGACAATTTCACAGTTTACCTGCCAAACAGTCTTCCCCATTTATCTGCTTTCCCAATCACAGATACATACAGAACATACATGCGCAGACACGCATACAAACATATATGCAGTGACATATAAACACATAGAGACATAGCAGTTTACAATGATACATATGCATAATAAACATACAAAACTGACACACAGGTGCACACATTCTTACACTCATACAGACACTGCTACTACTACTACTACTAATCATTTGTAGATCGCTACAAGGCGTACTCAATGCTGTACATATAGATGTAAGACACAGTCCCTTCTCATCAGAGCTTACAATTTAATCAATACAAAACACAGTGAAACTGGGGACTAGAGTATGGTAAGATGCACATAAGTAGTGGACAAGAGTGAGGAGCATCAGGATCCAAAAGCAGCTTCAAAAAGATGGATTTTTAGCCTGTATTTGAATAGGGCTAGAGAAGGGTCCTGACACACAGACTCAGGTAGTTTGTTCCAATCATATGGAGCAGCAAGATGGACTGAACAAGTCTGGAGTTGGTAGTGGCAGATAAGGGCACAGATAAAAGGGATCTGCCAGAGGAGCAGTGTTCCCGAGGAAGGATGTAAAGTGAGATAAGAGAGGAGAGGTAGTGAGGAGCCACAGAATGAATGCACTTGTAGATCAGTAGAAGTTTGAACTGGATGTGGAAATGGATAGGGAGTCAGTGATGTGACTTGAGAAGAGGGATTACATGAGCATAGCAACACTGGTGGAAGATAAGCCATACAGGTGAGTTTTGAACAGATTGAAAGAGGAGAGAGATGATGCAGAGGGAGACTAGCAAAGAGCAGGTTACAATTCTCAAATCGGGATGTGACTAGTGAGTGGATAAGGGTCTTAGTAGTGTAAGTAGAAAGGAAGGGATGAATTTTGCTGATGTTATAGAGAAAGAAGTGGCAGGTTTTAGCTATCTGTTGTATGTGCCCAGAGTAAGAAAGAGTAGCGTCAAAGATGACCCCAAAGTTGCAAGCTGAGGAAATGGGGAGGAGTGTAGTATCATCCACAGAAATAGAGAAGGAAGGAAGGAGGGAGGTGGGTTTAGGGGAAAAGATAAGGATCTCAGTTTTGGCCATATTCAATTTCATATGGCGGTGAGACATCCAGGCAGCAATGTCAGATAAGCAGGATGAAATCCATGACTGGATTCCTGGAGAGGTTTTAGGCGCAGAGAGGTAGATTGGAGAGTTGTCAGCATAAAGATGGTACTGAAAATCATGGGAGGAAATAAGTGTACTAAGGGACTGAGTGTAGAGAGAAAAAAGGAGAGGTCCCAAGACAGAGCCCTGAGGTACACCAACTGAAAGTTGGATGGCAGTAGAGGAGGGATCCACCAGAATATACACTAAAAGTGCATTGAGAGAGATGAGGACAGAACAGAGCTCCTAAATCCAAGTGAGGACAACGTATCGAGGAGATGGTGGTGATCAAAAGTGTCAAAGGCAGCAGAAACGTCAAGAAGGATGAGGATCGAGTAAAGGCTTTTGGATTTAGTGAGGTACAAGTCACTGGAAACTTTGGCAAGAGCCATTTTTGTGGAATGTAGAGGGCAAAAGTCAAGAATGCAGTGGTTCCAGAAGGGCTTGAGAGGAAAGAGTCAAGACAGCAGTGGTGAACCGCTCGTTCAAGTAGTTTTGAAGCAAAGAGGAGGAGAGAGAGTGGCTGATAGCTGGAAGTACAGGCAGGGTCTAGTGAGGGCTTTTGAGGAGAGGTGTAACCAGAGCATGTTTGAGGGCTACAGGAGCAGTTACAGTGGAAAGCAATAGGTTAAGGATATGACAGATGAAGGGATGAAGGTGGAAGAGAGAGAGCTTAGTAGATGGATGAGAATGGGATCAGAGGAGCAGGAAGTTAATTTGGAGAAGAAGAGAGAACCTAGTTTCCTCATCGATGATTTCGGAAAAGGATGAAAGGGTGACACAAGGTGAGGGAAGAATTTGGGATTGAAGAGGGGGGAGGGGGAAGTGAACCTGTGGAGAATTCAAGGCTAATCTTTTGGACTTTGCCATGGAAATAGCCAAGTTCTGGATAGAAAGTGGAGGGGGTGAATGGGGAGAAGGGGCCTTGAGGAGAGAGTTAAGCATAGCAAAGAGACAGCGAGGGTCAGAGGCAAAAGAGTTAGTCAGATGGGCATAGTTTTCTTGTTTGGCGAGTGCTATGACAGACTGAAAAGAGATTAGCATGTGTTTGAGATGTAGATAGTCAGCAAGGGTATGTGATTTAAACCTAAAGCACTCAGCTGAGCAGGCACAGGAATGTGGGTAGTGGGTTGTCAAAGACAGCCAGGGTTGAGGTACGGTACACCTCACAGGGCGTGGACTGGGAGGAGCAAGTGCATCCAAAGCAGAGGAGAATATAGTATTATAGGAAGATACTGCCTCATCAACAGACTCAGATGATATAGTGGAGGAAAGAGGTGATAAGACAGCAGTGGAAAGAGCTGAAGAGTTGATAGTGTGAAGATTCCTAAACATGTTTATGGAGATCGGGTGAGACCAGGGCGGGGGAGGGTGGGTGGTTAAGGATGAAGGTTAGCAGGTGATGGTCAGGGAAGAACTGAGGTGGAGAAGTTTGAGGGTGAGCAGTTGGAGAAGAAAACGAGGTCAAGGCAGTGACCATGCTTGTGAGTAGGAGCAGTAGAGCACAACTGGAGGTTGAATGAGATGGTTAGGGAAATGAGCTTTAAGGTCAGAATGGTCATCAATGTGGATTTTAAAAAAACCCAAGAATAAGGGAAAGGGAAGCTGCATTCAGAAAGGAGGAGAGCCAGGAGTCAGTCTGTGAGAAAGGTAGAGGTCGATTTGTTGGGGGGTCAATAAATGACAGCTATCCAGAGAGGTAGTGGAGTAAATAGGTGGATGGCATGGACTTCAAAGGAAGAAAAGGAATTAGACGGAGGCAGGAGAGGCTGAAATTGGCAGGACTGAGAGAGTAGAAACCCAACACCGCCACCACAGCCAATGGGCCGAGGTGTATGGGAAAATAGGGAGCCTCCATGACAGAGGGCAGCGACTGAAGCAGAGTCTTCAGGGAAAAGCCAAGTTTCAGTAAGAGCCAGGAGATGCAGGGTATTAGAGATAAAGAGGTCATGAATGAAGGCAAATTTATTGTGGACAGAATGTGCATGCCACAAGATGCATGAAAAAGGGAGAGAAGAGGGAGAAAGGAGAGGATATGAAACAGATTTGAAGGTTACATATTGATCTGCCTTGGGAGTGTGAAAAACGTCTAGAGGGGCCAGGGTTGGGATTGATGAGAGAAGGAGAAGGAACAGGAGAGAACAGGGGAGGGAGGAGGAGGCATGACGGAAGTGAGGGTGAGGGTTCCCTCAGTGAGAGTGGAAATGGCTGAATGAGAGGAATAAAATGGTGAATCTCAAGGTCAGATGATGATGTAGAAGAAAAAAGGGCAGGTGAGGTGGAGATAGTAAGGAGTGGACAATGAGAGGTTTGGCCATGGAATTGTTGGAATGAAAGGAAAACATTAGGGAGAGTTTACATCAAGAACACAAAGTGACGTGGAGCCATAGGAGAGGGAGAAGAGAAAATAATGCAAATTGGAGGATTTACAGATAGAGAGGGAGGAGAGAGGTTCTGGTGGGTTCAGGTGCACCTGAGTAATTCTTTCATAGCCTTCCTCTGCTCATTGAAGCAAAGTTAAGCCAGGGGTGGGTGGGAAGAGGGGTGGGTAATAAAGTAAAGTGTTAAGGAGGGAGGCCCAGCCCTGCAGAGAGCAGGAGCTGAGTAAAGGACAGACAGAACACACACTGAAAATCTAGAAAGAGAGGGAGAACAATATCAAAATATATAAGAAGCTGAATTCTAAATGGGCACAAGAAGATGCCTGAATAGAGCATAAAAGTTAGCAGACCGCTTACAATGAGGATGCTCTCCCAAGCAAGAACCTCCAAATGGAAGGCCAGCTGCTGATGTGCTCAGATAAGTAAGCTTCTGAGCAAAGCCCAGCAGGAGAGGAGGGGCTGGCAAAGTGCTGAAGGCAGGTAAATAGAAGCAGGCAGATTCCACAGGAAGTGCCCTAGTAAAACTCAGACCAGGTAAAATGTTAACGTTTTTAAATATTAACAGAGGAGGAATAGGGAGGAGGAGAAAAGAAAAAGCACTCCTAACTGTGCGGTCAGTAGTAGTCAGAGTACAGGGGCAATAAACTGTTACGGAGGGAGACACAGCATTGCAGAGAGCAGGAGCTCGGTAAAAGACAAACAGAAGATGGAACACACTGTGAAAATCTAGAAATACTGAAAGAAAGAACAATATATAAATGCACACACAGGTAATGCAGATACAGTCTGACTGGTGTGAGCATATACACACACAGATACACGTATAGAGGGACTGGAAAGAATTCCATGAGCTATGTTCTGCATGCTTTCCACACTTGTTTGACTACATATTTCTATTTACAGTTTATGGTCACTTATTCTGTATTTGAGAATCTGTGTATTTTGCATATATGGTCAAAGTATGTAATTTCTGCTAATGTGTAATTTCTGTAGCCGTCCAGCTTATTCTGTTTTGCTATCTGCAGATCCCAGTAGGGAATGTACTGGTATGTAGAGCCGCTAAGCAAACTTGGCAGTCACCTGGAGCGGGGCAGCTTCTGGGAGGCGGCAAAGGGCAGGGCATTCAAATATATAAACAATAGATTCCGTCAGCCAGGGGTGTGTGTAAGGCTTAAGGTTTGCCTAGGGTATCATCACCTTGAACCAACACTGGTGCCCGCCCTGTACGGTAGTTTGCAGAGTCTGCATTGCTGCTTTTTGTAGTCCAGATTGTTCTTCTTTTGTTTGTTTTTCAATTTAACATTTATTAAGTTCTATAATTGTTAACAAGACAAACTTGTACAGTAAAGGGAAGCCAAAAGCAATCAAATACAAAGAAATACACACAGAAGAAGAAAACTACCAATGGAAATCTCTGAAGTCCACTTATGAGAGGGACAGGGAAGAAAAACAGTGGGGTAGGAGGCATCCCTACAACTCTATGCGGTAACAGAACAAACATTCATCCTAAATATTTAGATAGAACAGATGCATACAAAGGGCCCTAAACTGATTACAATTTTATATGGTCAAGCAGCTCCTTCCTGGTCAGTCACAGATGGTACTATAGAGACTCTGGTGTTGATAAATGCTAATAAATCATTTGATTGGAAAAAGATATATTTTTGTGAATTATATACTGCTAAAACGTACATGGAAAACGTAAGTAGAACGAGGCACCCAGCTGCAGCATTCCAGGTTTTAAAAGCAAAAATTAGTTCCATCTCTTTTGGGTCTTGCAGGCAACATCAGAGAAAATAGATAGTTTTACACCATGAAAAAGAATTGGTTTCTTTCTCTGATTTAACTCCAGCTCTATCTAAGAACAATATAGCTTTAAGAGCTAAAGTTGAAATGCTGGAGAATTCTGCCCGTGCATCGAATTTGCGGATCCTAAATTCTCCTAGAGCTGCTGGGACATCTGCATTAGATATGTTTAAGAAGTATATGATTGAGATTCTTTCTGTTCCACAAGATTTGATTCAAACAATTTTGAAAGTGTTTTACTTACCGCAAGGAAAAAAAGAGTTAGGCGCTACGGGTCCTGATACCAACATGGATGTACTTAATGTTTCTGACTTATTGAGCTCTTTGTTTCAGAGCCTTCTTTGCAATTTCTACACTATTGGTAACGTGTGCTTTAGTCTCAGATAGAGACTGGCTATTGAAATTGTATTATAAAAACCTTCTACTTCTGAGCGCACTCATCCACTTTAATCTTTAAATCATTAGTCACCGTCAAATACTAATCCAATTTCAACGTGTTGTGCTGTCCTTAGATGATATTGCTGCTGTCTGCTGAGAAATAGCTGTGAATAAATTAGTTATTGCATTCCAAATGTTGTCCAGCATAATCTTCATAGGGCAAGAAAGCTGGAAGGAAATAGGCGAAGAAGCAGCAAAGGGTGCCTCCAAAACATTATCCATGCCAGGTTGTTTCCTTGAGTTCAGCGGGCGTGTCCTTTATTAAGGACAGCCTGTTGATACACCATAAGTTGGAGTCTGTGGAGAACATATTTCGTAGTAAGAATTTGCGTTTTGTTAATTTTCCTAAGACACATTTGTTATCACCAGATATTTTGTTAAGAAAATATTTTAAGGAAGTTTTGTTGTTACCTAATGTTGATGAGATTGTGATTTCTAGGTAGTATTATGTTTCTGATCTCCAGGAACAAGCAGGAATAAGTCCTCACATATGGGTACGTCGGAACCGACGGAGCCTGCGCGGGAAAGCTTCCCAGAAAGGAAGCTTTTGGGGCCTCCCACTGCACATGCGCGCTGCCTTCCCGCCTTCCTGACCAGCTCTCCTCAGTTTCTCTTTTTCCGCGGAGCCAGCAGGTCGTGTTCCTGTCACCGCTGAAGAAATTCTTGTTTTAGTTTGTTTCTTTAGACCGCGTACCTGCCTTCCCCATACCGAAACCGGTACCGCCGGTCTCTCTCTTTCTTTCTTAAAAAAAAAAAAAAAAAAAAATCTTTATTTTTGCACAACTTGGTGGCTTCGGTTAGGCCTCAGGCCTACACAAATTCTCCTCATGGAGAAACCAGCCCCTGGTTTCAAGAAGTGTACCAAGTGTAGTGCTGTTATTTCTGTCACAGACACCCATGACTGGTGTCTTAAATGTTTGGGACCTGACCACTCCATTCCGGACTGCCCTTCCTGCTCCCAGATGTCTAAACGTGGTTTGCAGAACCGGGCCAACAAATTCCATGTGCTGTTTGCTTCAGATAATCCAGCATCACAGTCATCCAGGTCTTCCTCTCTGGATGGATCTCAGGTAATCAAACCTTCTTCGGGCAGGTCCTCAAAGAGCAAATCTCCTTCAAAGCATCGAGAGGCTCTCACTTTTGAATCTGAGGATCCTGCCCCAGCCAAACAACCCCGGCGGGAAGCTCTGGCTTCCAAAGCTCCATCTATGGGGTTACAGGTTGACATCGATGGCACGGCCTCGACTGATCACCTGTTAGACTGCTCTGGGGTACCGGCCCATACCGGTACCGACATCCAGGCAGCAGTGGCGTCTATGAGCAATACTGTTCAGACCATGCAGCAGGCCATGCTGGCTTTCTTTAAAGCTGCGACGCCCTCGGTACCGCATCCAGCGGTTCCGGGTCCGGTTCCGGTATCGTTTCCCATATCGGAACCGAGACCATCGTCTTCCAAACGCAGATCGGTTCCGCATGCTGGATCCAGGTTTTCACCCGATACCGATCCCATACCCGGTACGCCCGATGTCGATACCGAACGGTATGCGTATCGTGCGTTGGAAGCAAATAGAGGATACTCTGATTCTTCTGAGGATTTTGACTCCTCTGAGGACTCTGATGAGCTGTCTCTAGTTCTTCCTGAAGACCCTTCTTCCCCAAAGAGGAGAATGTCTCCACCAGAGGATTTGTCCTTTCAAGACTTCATTATAGAACTAGCTAAAGGACTTTCTATTACCACATCCTCTGAAAAAGAACCTAGATCAAAGAAACTGGATATTTTAGGATATCCTAAGGTTCCTAAAGAGGCAGTCACCCTGCCTATCCATGAAATCCTTCAAGAACACTTGATGGACTTATGGGAGGCTCCTCTAACGTTTTCTCCTTATTCTCGTAGGTTGGACACCATGTACCGGGTCCCTCCTTCTCCTGGTTTTCAAAAGAATCAGCTGCCTCACCATTCCATTGTGGTGAAGTCTGCGCTGAAAAATATTAAGAGTACCAAAAGGCACTCTTCTACCCCTCCAGGGCGAGAATGTAAGACCCTAGACTCTTTTGGTAGGAAAATCTTCCAGGCTAGTATGCTTATAGCCAGGATTAATTCATACAGTCTGTATATGGGCATGTTTCTCAGGGAACTTGCCCTAAAGGTACGGCATTTTGCCCCCTTTATCCCTGAGGATAAAAAGGAGGAGTTCATTTCTATAGTGAAACAGCTTCTAGATGTTTCTAAGTTCTCCAACAGAGCAGCCTTTGATTCCTTTGAAGGTGCCGGTAGAGCTTCGGGCATTGCCATTGCAGCCCGACGACTTGCTTGGCTCCAGGCCTCTGACCTAGAACCCTGGGTCCTGGATGGCTTACGGAATCTGCCCTGTACAGGTGAGAACTTATTTGGTAAAGACTGGCAAATTAAAGCCACTCAAATGGACGCAGAAAATGCTACCTTAGATAGACTTTCTAAGTCTACCTCTACTCCTGCCAAGAAAAAGTCTTTCAAGAGGCCTTACTACAAGAAGGTCAGATTTTCCACAAATACTGGCCAACAATCTTCTCAGCCTCGCTTTGCTGCTAAACGTCAGCAGCCTAAACAGGCAAGGTCAAAGCCTGCAGTGTCTGCCACTCCTCAGCAGGCTCAACCCCCTCAGGGGTTTTGACTTGCCCCTAGAGAACTTAACCTTTCTGGCTCTAGAACAACCAGAGCCCCTCACCATTCCCGGAAGGTTAGCTCACTTTGCTCCCAGATGGGGGCAAATTACATCAGAGCAATGGACCCTCTCTATCATCAGAGAGGGCTACAAACTTCATTTTTCCAACCTTCCTCCATATACCATGGTGAGGCACTTCAATTCTCCCCCATCTCTCCTGTGCCTGTTGGGTCAGGAAGTCTCTTCTCTCCTTGCCCAAGGGGCAATAGAAGAGGTTCCTCTTCTTCAACAAGGGACAGGATTCTACTCCCCTTATTTTCTCATACCAAAGAAGACAGGGGGATTCAGACCTATCCTAGATCTGAGAGAATTGAACAAATTTCTGTACAAGGAGAAATTCAAAATGCTTTTTCTAGGCATTCTCCTTCCATACCTTCAGAGTCAGGATTGGCTTTGTTCTCTAGATCTCAAGGATGCGTACACACATATACTCATCCACCCATCCCACAGAAAATATCTAAGATTTCTGTTTCAGGGAAAACATTTCCAGTACAGAGTACTTCCCTTCGGTCTAGCCTCTGCTCCAAGAGTGTTCACCAAATGCATGGCAGTTGTTGCTGCATTTCTAAGAGGTCTGGGAATTTTTGTATTCCCATATCTGGACGACTGGCTCATCCGAGCTCCATCTCAGTCAGAGGCCCAGATTTCCCTGGACCGCACAAGGCACATTCTGCAGTATCTGGGACTGGTAGTAAACCTTCCCAAGTCTCAACTTATCCCTACTCAGTCTCTGGAATTCATAGGGGCCCAGTTGGACACCACCACTGCAAGGGCCTACCTACCTCAAGTCCGGAGCCAACATCTGGTGTGCTTGGCCTCCCAAGCTCAGTCCAGCAGTCACTTGACAGCCAGAGAAATGCTGCGACTTCTGGGCCACATGGCCTCCACGGTTCACGTGGTGCCCTACGCTCGTCTTCATATGAGAGCAGCTCAATGGACCTTGGCCACCCAGTGGACTCAAGCATCAGGAGCGCTCTCCGACCAAATCCTCACCTCAAAGCATCTGTTTTGGTCCCTCCAATGGTGGATGTCCACCAAGAATCTGTTGTTGGGGGCCCCCTTCCAACCTTTGTTGCCCCAAGCAACCCTCACAACAGATGCCTCCCAAACAGGGTGGGGAGCCCATCTACAATCCCTCTCCACTCAGGGTACTTGGTCTCCACAGGAGACCACCCTTCACATCAACCTCCTGGAACTGCGAGCAATCTTCTTTGCCCTCAAAGTCTTCCATACCCTCCTTGTCAACCTGACCGTCCTAGTTCAGACAGACAATCAGGTGGCCATGTTCTACGTAAACAAACAAGGAGGGACAGGCTCTCTGTCGCTTTGCAACGAAGCTCTCAGATTATGGGCCTTCGCCAGAGAGCATCAAATTCATCTTCTGGCAGTATATCTTCCAGGGGTTCAAAACTCTCGGGCAGACAGACTCAGTCGAGTTCTGCTTCCACACGAATGGTCCCTACATATGGACCAGATAGGCAGAATCTTTCAGGAATGGGGAACCCCGGACATAGACCTCTTTGCAAGTCCGTGGAATGCCAAACTTCCCCGGTTCTGTTCCAGGACTCCGTGTCAGGGAGCTCAGGCCAACGACGCCTTTCTCCTGCATTGGGGTCAGGAATTCCTATATGCCTTTCCACCCATTCCTTTGATTCCCAAGACTCTTTTCAAACTCCAGAGGGATCACGGATCGATGATCCTCATAGCTCCACGCTGGCCACGCCAAGTGTGGTTCCCTCTTCTTCTGCATCTCTCCCAGGGACCCTCCCTGGACCTGGGAGCTGCGCCAGACCTTCTGTCTCAGGAGGAGGGGACTTTGTGGCACCCAAACCCCACGTCCCTACACCTCAGAGCTTGGTTACTGAAGGCCTAAGCCTTCATGACTTCAATCTTTCTCAACCAGTGAAAGATATCCTTCATGCCTCTAGGAAACCCTCCACGAGGCGTTCCTATGCTTTCAAATGGAAACGCTTTTCCATTTGGTGTGCTCAACAGGGTCTTGACCCTCTAGCACTTCCTTTGAATTCTCTACTAGACTATCTCCTGCATCTTTCTAATGCAGGCCTTAAGACGAATTCAGTAAGAGTCCATTTGAGTGCTATTGCAGCATCCTTAAAACCTATAAATGGACAACCTGTCTCCTCTCATCCGCTTATTGCAAGGTTCATGAGAGGCCTGACTCTAACTAAGCCTCCCATCCGACCTCCTCCGGTAGCATGGGATTTGAACCTAGTTCTAGGTCAGCTTATGAAACCACCTTTTGAACCGTTGGTTTCTACCTCCTTGAAATTTCTTTCCTGGAAGGTCCTTTTCCTTATTGCAGTCACTTCGGCTCGCCGCATCAGTGAACTACAGGCCTTAGTGGCTCATCCACCTTATACTAGGTTTCATCATGATAAGGTGGTCCTTAGGACGAATCCCCACTTTATGCCCAAAGTGGTCTCGCCTTTTCATCTTAATCAAGAGGTATATCTACCTGTCTTTTTCCCAGCTCCTCATGCATCCAGTGCAGAGAGGAACCTTCATACTCTAGATTGTAAAAGAGCTCTCGCCTTTTACCTCAACAGGACTCAGCCACATCGAAAGTCTTCCCAACTTTTTGTGGCTTTTGATCCTTCTCATTTGGGACTTCCAGTCTCCAAACGTACACTTTCCAATTGGATTGCTCAGTGTATTTCCTTTGCTTACCAGAGTAAAAACATTTTTCTGGAAGGCCATGTCACAGCTCACAATGTGAGAGCCATGGCCACTTCTATGGCTCATCTTCACTCTGTATCCATAGATCAGATCTGTCGAGCCGCCACCTGGGCCTCGGTTCATACCTTCACAGCCCATTACTGTTTAGACACGGACTCCCGCTGGGATGCCTTGTTTGGTCAGGCTGTCCTCAAACACCTGTTCCATACTTGAACAACTCCTGCCCACCTTCCCAGGATGGATGCCTGAGATCCATACGAAGATGGCGAACCCTTGGAAGGGGATCTCCCAGGCATCTTAGCTAGGGAGTCCCCATATGTGAGGACTTATTCCTGCTTGTTCCTGGAGATAGCACAGTTACTTACCTGTAACAGGTGATCTCTGGGAACAGCAGGAATTAGTCCTCACAACCCACCCACCTCCCCTAGGAGTTGTATCTTCTATCTATCTATCTTCCTTTCCTCTCTCTATTGTCTCAGCTATAAACTCGAACTGAGGAGAGCTGGTCAGGAAGGCGGGAAGGCAGCGCGCATGTGCAGTGGGAGGCCCCAAAAGCTTCCTTTCTGGGAAGCTGGGGAGCTTTCCCGCGCAGGCTCCGTCGGTTCCGACGTACCCATATGTGAGGACTAATTCCTGCTGTTCCCAGAGATCACCTGTTACAGGTAAGTAACTGTGCTATAAGACAGTGCGGACGTCTTCGCGGCAGGAGGGGGGGAATTCTGGAGAATAAACCAGAGTTCAGTCTCCGCCTTTCTTGAAGACTCGCAAGATATTATAAATACTAGAACTACTTTGGTGGTTTCCTTTATGAATGATGGTGATAAAGCTTTAATTTTGAGAAGTTACTTTAGACATAAAGATGTTGCCTTTTGTGGGGGGAAACTTCAGTTGTTCCCGGATGTCTCCAGAGCTACCCAAGTGAGGAGGAAAGCCTTTTTGTTACTTAAATCTTGTGTGCTGGGTTTATCCGGCACTTTTTATTTGATTCACCTGTAAGTGTTTAGTTACATTGCTGGGGGTGAAATATGTGTTCCTTGATCCTTCTCACTTGGAGAAACTATTGATTAGCAAGGAAACAACTGTACCTGTGGTTGAGGAGGGTTGAGGGTTTATGGCGATCATGTAAGCTACATGGCCTTCATTTAGGAGTTTAAAAAAAAATTCTGCAGCTTATTGTGACGTTAAATTGCCTCTTTCTTTCCTTTCTCTTGTTTTCCTTTTCTTTTTTGCTCCCTTGATGTGGGCTATTATCCATGTTTTCTGGTGTTAGTTAATATTACTGGAAATGTTAATCCTGTATTTATGGAGATTTTACTTTTCTTTATGGGGGGGGTTATGTATATTGTATAAACATCAATAAATATATAAATCCATGCCAGAGCCGCTGGCCTGGGGTACTTCCATCGCCAATTTCTCTTCATGAGAGCTTCTGAAAACTTCAGAAGTAATCGCCCCACTTTCAACCATCGTCTCTCCCCTGCACTAAAACCTTTGCCATGCCGATTTTTGACATTTCAGGTGCCTGAGCGAACAGGCAGGGAGCAAACTCCCCTGAAGGTTGTGGCAGGCGCTGTTCAGGCTCAGGAGACAGAGTGGTATCAGGATCCTGAGTACACTGGAAGCCCTCCTTGTGCCTAGGGAAAACTCCTGACCAAATCTCCCTCTTAACAGCATAACTGTTCATAGGACCCAGTGCAGTAGGCGGACGTTTGGCAGGATAAACCTTAGCCTTCCCTTTTCTCTTTGGCATGAACAAGGTAAGTGCGTTCAACCCTGAGGCATCCATCTTGGTAAAGCCACGCCCCTACCAGGAGTGCCCAGATTGTTCCTGTTTGAGTTCTTGATATTAGTGCTGGTTTGCTGAGGAAGGTTTGCTACATAGCTGCTTTGTGTTTCTTTGTGATACTTCACAGAGTGCCTGATGGTGGAAGGAGTTTGTGTTGCTGTTACCGAGGTAACACTAGAATTTGAATATTTTTATTAGGGGTGTTTCTATAGACACAGAAGGGGCAATTTTATAACAGGTCTCCTTGGTTAGGTGATGAAGAGGATGCCTGTTTTTATAAAGACCTGTTGTTTCCTACTTATGTTTATAAAATACCAGCATAAATTTGCAGAGATCATGCATAGATTGCAGGTGCAGACATTATGCCTGTTAGAAAGCAGGTGTGAATGTCAGCACATACGTTACGGCTCTACTATGCTCCATCCACCCAAACTGCACCCATTCCTTATGTAAAGTATGTGTCTGTTCACCCCATGCTATTTGCAGAACTTGAGATACAGAATTTATGAGGTTGTCTTATTCTGTATAGTTTGGAGTTGTTAATAAACCTCATAACTCGCCCTCTAGTTACATTTAATCTTTTGAATTGCACTCGTAGTGTGATTTAGAGTAGTGTTTCTCAAATCTGCACCATAGTTGCTACTCTAAATCTTCTGTTTGCTCATCTTGCTCTTCCCTCTCCGTGCAACTGGGCAGCACTGTCTCTTTAATTGTAAAAGCTTATAAAGGGAGGAGGAGAGGACCAAGGATGGAGAGAGAGAAAGAGGAGTCTCAAATGCATAGGGGAGAGTAGAGAGGAATCCTAGGATATGAGGAATGGAGGAGAGGAAGTTGGAGAAAGGAGAGCAGGCAGGAAGAGGAGGGGGAAGAGCAGACAGACTAAACTAAGAATATGGAGACTTTTGCACCAGGCTCAGAAATATTTGTAGTACTAAAACTTTAAACTTTAATATGTTATTTATTTATTTACATTCTCTTATATACCGCGCTATTCTGCATCAGTGTGGTTTACATTGAACAAACTGAAATTACATTGAACAGGGCATTATAACTTGGAGATAACTATTTTACAGGGAACATGGGCTATGGAGGGTTAAGTGGCTTGCCCAAGACCACAAGGAGCACCTGTGGGACTAGAAACCCCAGTCCTTCTGGCCCAAGGTTGCTATCCTCTAGTGGGATTTGAACCCCTGATCTTCCAGCCTGAAGTACCTTGCCCCAACCACTAGGCCACTCCTCCACTCCACTGTTTTTGGTATATTTTCAGAGTAGATTTCTACAATCTTTTGTGGAGACCAGATTTCTACCCCTCCTGCCAAAATGCACTGCTCACCCACAGGGGCAGCCCAGGAGGGGTGCGGGGCCATGTGCGGAGACTCGGTGTGGGGCCTCATTTGCATAAATATTTGCATAATATTACCGTACGCTGACTTTTAGTAAACATGCCTCTTAATGAGTGTATGGATAAAGAAAGACTAAAAGATTTCTACATTACTATAATCCAGTGCCAACCGCCAGGCACATTAGGAACTACTACAAACACTGCCCATTTAGAGCCCATAGCAAACCCGCCGTATCCTAACAGCACTACCAGGACTCTCAAAGCACCAAACCCTACCCATCAAAAGGCAACACTGCAAATATTAAACCAATACATCTCAGAGAATACCAATACATCTCCTACTGGGGAAAGAGAACAAGTGGCACTGTCACATAGAAACTACATGAACAGAATACCTCAGCTCAGTTACACATGCAGAACATAGACCATCACCAAACAAGGAATCACAATTTAGAAACAGGAAGACAGTAATTAAACTGGGAACCCCAAAAGCCAAACTTAGAATGTACAACACTGTAGAAATAAAACTATAAATTAATTTCCTCTTGTACTAAACAAAGCGCAGACGTTAATGATGCACATTTCCCAGAGCTGACATATTCCAGTTAATAAATTCAAAATAAAGAGATATTTTTCTACCTTTTTATGTATTTTTTTCAGTTGCAATTGCTCCAGCCACTTTCTTCTGGTTTCTTTGTGTCTTCTGCTAACTCTCCATCGTCTGCTGTCAATTTGTCCTTTCTTCTCTCTTCTAGTTTTTTCCATTCTCTCTACATCTTCTTTAACATACTAATTTTTTCTCCTTTTGCTCTTTCCTCATTCCTATTTCATCCACTCAAATTTTACTCCTCCATCCTCATTCCCCACTTACTCTCCCAATACCTGTCCAATTGTAGATTTTTTTTCCCTCCCACACAAAATATTTTTCCCCTCAACATTTCACTCTCCCAGCCCCATCCCATTCTAATTCTCCCCCAACATCAGCTCCCTTCTAGTTTCAGCCCCACCCAGCATCCGCTCACTTCTAGTCCCCACATCAGCCCATTTCCAGTCCTAGCTCCCCCATCCATTTCCAGTCCTATCCGAGTCCCTCCATCAGCTCATTTCCAATCCCAGCCCCCCCCCCATCAGCCCATTTCTAGTCCTTTCCTAGCCCCACCATCAGCCCATGTCAAATTCTAGCTCCCCTCCACTCAGCCCAATCCATGCCCCCCATGATTCTTCTTACAGTTCTAGCCCCTCCATGAGTCCATTTCAATCCAAGCTCCCACCACAGCCCATTTCCAATCTTGCAAATGCAATGCAATGTGTGCCTTTGAGTCTGTCCTGACTCCTGGTGACCCAGAAGCTCCTGGGTTTTCTTGGCAGTGTCACCGGAAGTAGATTGCCAGGCCTTTCTTCCAAGGCAATGGAGGGTTAAGTGACTTGCCCAAGGCCACAAGGAGTGCTAGTGGGAATCGAACCCTAGTTGCTTGGTTACCAAGCCAGTGTTCTAATCACTAGGCTACTCCTCCACTCCATTTCCAATCTTAGCACCCCCCCCAATAGCCCATTTCCAATCCTGTCCTAGCCCCTCCATCAGCCCATTTCCTGCCCTAGCTCCCCCACCACTCAGCCCATTTCCATTCCAAGCCCCGCTCCCCATAAGCTATTTGCAGTTCAAGTCCCCCTTCCACTCAGCCCATTTCCAGTCCTAGCAACCCCCCAGCCCATTTCCAGTCCTAGCCCCCCCATAGCCCATTACCAGTCCTAACCCCCCATTGCTCCATTTTCAGTCTTAGCCCCCCATCAGCCCACCTCCAGTCCTAACCCCCCCTCCCCCCATCAGCCCAGGGAAATTGAAGAAAAAAAAAAAAACCTGGCTGCTGCCGCTGTGGCAGTGACAGAATCAAGTGTCTCGCGGCCACGCCCCCCCCCCCCACCTGCCTGGCAGAGCCCTTCCTGAATCATGAAATGTCTGTTTCCCATCAGCGCCGGCGGGCTTAACAGAGCTGCAAGAAAGAGAAACTCTCCCTTCGCGGCTCTGAAAAGCCAGCGCTGAGGAAACTGATTCAGGGAGGGCTCTGCCAGGCAGGCGGGGTGGGCCGCGGCTGCGGGATACTTGATTCTGCCGCTGCCTTGGCGGTGGCAGCAGTCTTTAAATGCAGAATGTTTGCGCGGGGCCCTGTGCAAACAAGATTCTTGCTCAATGGACCTGCTCACTCACTGCTAGCACTTCAGGGAATGGGGGTCTCTGATTCACTTCCCAGAAATCTGGTAACCTTCACTTCCTTTCCCCCTCCTTTAACTGGCAGGAGAAGAACAATAGTTATTATCTCTGTGTTCCTCTCTGTCAGCTTCAATCTGACGTCTGAACACATGGGTTTCTGCAGTTTCCTAACATATTCACATGTCATCTTGAATCTAGCAGAATCAGGCACACGCAGGTAAAAGTGCAGCTCTCCTTCTGTTGGTAGGAGAAAGTGGCAAGTGAATAATACAAAATTTGGTTTTGTGTGCGTACACACATATCTTGATCCATCCCTCCCATAGGCAGTACCTACGTTTTGTCATGAGAGGAGGGCACTACCAGTACAAGGTGCTACTCTTCGGCCTGGCCTCGCCAAGGCTGCATGCCAGGTAACAGCTGTTAGCTGCTTTTAGATCTGCTGTAAAAAGGAGATGGAAGTCTCCTTTGACCCAGGTTATATGCTGGCATCAGTGTTGATATTATTGTATTACGTGAATGTGCTACAGTAAGGCTATTTGACTGAAGATGAATATATTGTGAAAAATGCAATCATATGAAAGTTCTCTCCGGATTAGAAAACAGACATCATAAAATATGTCTATTTTCTAATAGACCATGACAGCAAAGTTATAAATAAAATGCAAATGATACAATCAAAACTGACAATTTTCCTAAACAAAATAAAATTCTAAAATCCACTTCCTTAAAACATCGGACAATAAACTGGCCATACAAATTCCTGCAATACTAATGTATTATGTAAACTGATAAGACCTTGGCAATTACTATCAATAACTAGTAACTATGTGATCATGCTCTTGAAAGGCTGGCATTACTCTTTTTGTACAATTTGATGGAATTCTGATGGCAACAAGCTTGTTCTGTTTAGTAGTGTATATCATGAGCACAGTAAAGCAGTGAGGAAAAAGTCTTTCCATGTAGAGAAGATGGAACAGATAAGATTCCAGGTTCACCTACTCTATTATTGGGCCTGGTGATCAAAGTTCACAGACATTATAAAGATATGAATCAGAAATGATGTGTTCTTTGTAGCCTATATTTGATTTAGAGGCCTGTGATAAAACTGTGTAGTACCTTTAGTTGGATTGAAAATACATCATAAAATAATTCATCTTGGTCAAAATCTTGAATTTCTTCCTAGAAAGGCTCTTGTACTCCTTCTCCTTCTCTCATCTGGAGAAAGCAACCCCAACCCTGGCCCCCCTAGACTTTTGTCACATTTCAAGAACAGAACTTCATGCAACATCTCAAATCTTATTCATAGCCCTCTCCTTTCCCCTTCCTCTCTCTCTTTCTCATGTGCCTTGTGGAACGCACGCTCCATCTCAAATAAACTTTCCTTTACTCATGACCTCTTTATCTCTAATGCTCTCCGTCTCCTTGCTCTAACTGAGACCTGGCTCCTCCCTGAGGACTCGGCTTCAGTCACTGCTCTCTGTCATAGCGCTATCAATTCTCCCACACGCCTCGTCCCACTGGCCGTGGTGGTGGTGTTGGGCTTTTACTCTCTCCTTCCTGTCAATTTCAACCCCTCCTTCTGCCTCAGTCTTACTTCTTTCCCTCCTTTGAAGTCCATTCCATCCGTTTTTTTACTCCACTACTTCTCCAGATAGCTGTCATTTATCGGCCCCCTAACAAGCCAACCTCTACCTTTCTCATTTATTTATTTAACCAGTTTTATATACCGCCTTTTCCTTCAATCAGAGTGGTTTAAATGTAAATAAGTTATGCAGATTTATGGGGTAGGAGCGAGGAAAGGTACTGGGGCAGGTATGGGTATAGGGGAGGAATAAATGGACTTTGACGTGTGGCTTTTCTTCTTTCTGGATTCATTTTCCCCCCTCCCTCATTCTTGGGGATTTTAACATTCATGTTGATAACCCCTCTGATCCTTAAGCTTTAAAGCTCCTTTCCCTTAACACCTCTAGCTTTGTTCTACTGCCCCCACTCACCAGCATGGCTACTGCCTCAACCTTGTATTCTTCTCTTATTGCTTACCCTCAAACCTCTATACCTCAGTTCTTCCCTTATCAGACCATCACCTGCTAAGCTTCAGTCTTCATCACCTGCCACCTCATCCTCGCCCTGTCTCCTCCAGCCTCTTTAGAAATCTTCATGCTATTGACCCTTTGACTCTCTCCCCCACTGTCTCATAACCTCTTTCCTGCATTATGTCAACTGAATCTGTTGATGAGGCCGTAGCTTCCTATAACGCTGCACCTCCTCTGCTCTGGATGCTCTTGCTTCTCCCATGCCACGTCCTGTGAGGCGTACTATACCCCAGCCCTTGCTGTCTTCCACTACTCGTGATCTACGTTCCTGAGCCTGTTCAGCTGAGCACGCTTGGCCCAAATACCACATCCTTGGGGACTTTCTACACTTCAAAGTCATGCTTGTCTTTTTCCAGTCAGCTATAGCACCCGCCAAACAAGACTATTATATCCATCTGACTAACTCTAATGCTTCTGACCCTCGCAGTCTCTTTACAACTCTTAACTCTCTCTTCAAGGTGCCTCTGTCTCTGACCCCTCCTTCCCGTTCTGCTCAAACCCTTGTCGACCATTTTCATGATAAAATCCACAAGAGCATACTCCAATTCTCCACCGCGTCAGATACTCAACACACACACACACACACACACACACACACACACACACCTCTGCTACCCTCTCTTCCTTTACTATGATCTCAGAGGAAACCACACACCACCTTTCCTCCTCCAAACTCACTATCTGCTCCTCTGATCCTGTTCCCACCTAAGCCCCATCTCCTCCACTGTTATCTCTTCCATCTATCATATTCTCAACCTATCACTCTCCACGGCAACTGTCCCTGCAGCCTTCAAGCATGCTGTAGTTATACCTCTCCTCAAGAAACCCTCACTAGATCCTACCTGTCCTTCAATCGACCCATCTCCCTCCTCCTCTTCATTTCTAAACTACTTGAACATGTGGTTCACTGCCGTTGCTTCAACTTTCTCTCCTTTCAAGCCCTCCTGGATCCTTTACAATCTGACTTTCATCCTTTACATTCTATTGACATGTCTCTTGCTAATATCTCCAGCAACTTGTTCCTGGCAAAATCCAAGGGCCTTTACTCAATCCTCATCCTTCTTGACCTTTTTGCTGCTTGTGACACTGTTGACCACAACCTTCTCCTTGATACCTTGTTCCTCGCTTGGTTTTAAGAGCTCTGTACTATTCTGGTTCGCTTCTTATCTCTCCCAGTACACTTTTAGTGTTTGTTCTGGTGCATCCCACTCTCAGTTGGTGTACCCCAAGGATCTGTCTTGGGTCCACTCCTTTTCTCTTTATATAACCGGTCGCTTGGTGCACTCATCTCTTCTCATGGCTTTCAGTACCATCTTTACATTGATGACTCCCAGATCTAACTCTCTACACTTGAAACCTCTCTGGCAATCCAGGCCCAGATCTCTGCCTGCCTTTTTGACATTGCTGCTTGGATGTCTCACTGCTACGTGAAATTCAATATAGCCAAAACTGAGCTGCTTATTTTTTCCCCTAAACCCTCCTCTCCCCTTCGTCCTTTCTCAGTCTCTGTGGATAACTCTGTACTACTCCCTGTTTCCTCAGCTCATCACCTTGGGGTCATCTTTGACTCCTCTCTCTCCTTCTCCATACACATCCATCTGATAGCTAAGACCTGCCGTTTTTCTCTGTACCATCAACAAAATCCACCCATTTCTTTCTGAAGACACTACTAAGACAGTTATCCACTCTTTAGTCACCTCCCATTTTGACTGTTGTAACTTACTCCTTGCTGGTCTCCCTCTGAATCATCTCTCTCCCCATCAGTCTGTTCAGCACTCTGCTGCACAGCTAATCCTCTGCCAGCCTCATCATGCTCATATTACCCCTCTTCTCAAGTCACTTCATTGACTCCCTATCAGTTTCCGCATCCAGTTCAAACTTCTCCTGCTAACCTATAAGTGCATTCACTCTCCAGCTCCTCACTACCTTTTCTCTCTTATCTCTCCCTACACCCCTCCTTGGGAACTCTGCTTTTCTGGCAAATCGCTTCTATATGTGTCCTCCTCTTCTATTGCTAACTCCAGACCGCTCCTTCCACTTGCTGCTCCTTATGCCTGGAACAAACTACCCGAGTCTGTACGTCAGGCGCTTTCTCTGGCCCTTTTCAAATCCAGGCTGAAAACTCACTTCTTCGCTGCTGCTTCCAGATCTTGACTCGTCTGGTCTCCTTTGTGTTTCCTTATCATTCTCCCTAGCTGTATCCCTTGTCTACAGCTACTGTGTTGTCTGTCTTGACTAGATAGTCCCTGCTCAAAAGAGCTTACAGTCTTTTGCATGTGTCTGTATAGCGCTATACAAATGCTCAGTAGTAGTAATAGTAATTTTTATAAAGTCATTCCCACATGTATGTGGCCACATATGTGCCTAAATATCCTCTTTTATAGACCAGTGTAAATGTTCATGCTTTAGCATCAAGGCAGGTACTTTACCAGTGGGCATGCACATGAGTGGAGTTTGGGGGAACATGCAAGTATGCTCATAGATTATAAAATACTATAATTTATGCAAGTCCTTGAAAAATATAGTTGCGGACATGTACACCTGCTCTAGGGCTGATGTAAATGTCCACGCCTGCAGTATTGGTGTGCATTAAGCCACTTAGGCTAGTATTTTGTATAGTAACCACTTGTCTTTATAAAATAGGCTTAATATAATCACCTTAAAATGCTCTTTAACCAGGTGCTCCCATATAAAAATTACCCTCAAGAAGGGGAATTTAAGAAGGGCCGTCCAAGTGCAATCTGGGACATCCAAGCCAGAGCATCTGGAAAAAAAAGCACGCACGTCAGGTGCAGATGTGATTTCACAAACGTGGACATGCCCAATATGGACGTCTGTAGGGGCATCTAACAGAAATCCCCAGAATAGTATTTCAGAACCTGGATGCCTAGGACTAGCCTAATGGTTAGAGTAGTGAACTAGGAATGGGGAAGCTTGGGTTCAAATTCCACTGCTGCTGTCATTTAATTGTGCTGAGTACTAGGGATGATGGAGGGCTTTCTTCTCGACACCCTCTGGATGTTTTTCAGCCAGAACAAGCACTTTTCAAATGCCGTTCATGTCTGGAGCAGGTCTAAACTTAGATGCAACACTGGAAATCCGGGACATTTTCGAGATCAGGTGGGGACATCCATGTTCCTGGGAATGTCCCAAGCCACGCCTCCACCATGCCCCATTCAGACTTAGACGGCCTCACAATTGGACGTCCACAGAGCAGGCTTCCACAATGGCTCTGGAGGCTTCTCTGTGATTTGGACATCTCATGCCCACTTTTGGACATCCAAAGCACAAATAGGGCCTCCAAAATGACTCCCATAATGTGTAGAAAATTATATAATGTGCATACATGGCACCTCTCATAGCATAGTATAAACAGCATTACTATTGTGCTGGTCAGTCATCATCATGTCCAATAGACCATTTTCAGATTTTGCTAACATGGATATTTTACAATAGTTCTCAAAATTTACCAAAAGGACCAAGTTGGTCAAACCCACGAAACACTGTTTTCTTTAAACTGAGTCCCCTTTCGATTCAAGTCATGTTTGCAAGATATATGAAACTGAATTTTATTGCTTCTCGTAGTCTTTTTCTTGTAATTAAAATAATGGAGTTCTTAGCTAAAGAAATAGATTTGAGTTAGAAAAATTAAATACATTTCAGCACACTATGGTAAAGATATATTAAACAGCATAAACTGGTGATGGTAATAAAATGCTATCAAAATGTTACCTATAAAATAAAAAATATTCCATCCTGTTAAGTCCTATTGTGAGCCCTGCAGTAGTAGTTTTCATCTTTACCAACAAAAACATGGGCTATTGATTGAGCTCATCAGCATTCAGAATTTATTTACTTACGCTGGGAAGAAGATATTAGTGCTAACCATATTATCATGCTTTCCTGTCGTGCATTTTTATTGATTTATGAAAAAGCATATTATTCCATATCCAAATACTTTATATTAAAAACTTCACTTTAAAAATACAGTTGGCTGGTAGATTAATTATGCATATCATGAAAGTATAAATCATGTGTGCTAAGTGCTCATCTGGGGGCATATTAATTAAGGCCTGCGCTAGTAATGCGCATGTGAATTACAGTACCAGTGTGAGAGGCCCATGCTAACTTCAGAGGGCCTGTAATCTGTCCCCCAGCTGCATCACGCAAGTCGGCATTCGAGCACACCTAATGCCACCTTTGAGTACAGGCAGCAAGCACGAGTAGCATGAGCTATTAACACCCGCACTAGCCATGCCTTTCTATCAATGCCTCCATGCCACCCATGGCGACCCTGTCCCTGCCCCATTGCATGGCAGCCTGATAGCGTGAGACTTTTGCCACTAGGGCCCATGCTGCTTTTAGTGGGGCATCCAAACCACTTGCTACACCCCATGTGACCAGATTGTGCCCTTTAGTAAATACACCCCCTGGAGTACTATGTCCAGTTCTGGAGGCCATACCTCCAAAAATGTATAGAGACAGAGATGTGGCAGAGAGAGGCTAATAAAATAATGCAAAGTTTGCACAAAAATATTTATATTTTGGGGCCCTTCGGTCTCATTATATACTCCCCCAGTGGGGGCTATAATAGCAACATTCAGGTACCTCCTTGGTATAAACAATGGATAAGCAGCAAATGTTTTTCTCTACAACAAGGTCATGATATTTCATTTAAAGACAAACCCCCAGGTGTCCTGTCTGTCTTATTACACAGAAACATAGAAACTGACGACAGATAAAGATCAGATGACTTATCCGGGCTGCTCATCCAACTACTAAGCTTTGTAATCTCATCTTTTCCCTCAAAGGTCCTCTGTACTTGTCCCGTGCTTTCTGCCGCCTCAGCTATTTCATGCAATGCAATGTGTGCCTTCGAGTCAGTCCTGACTCCTGGCGACCCAGAAGCTCCTGGATTTTCTTGGCAGTGTCACCGGAAGTAGATTGCCAGGCCTTTCTTCCAAGGCAATGGAGGGTTAAGTGACTTGCCCAAGGCCACAAGGAGTGCTAGCGGGAATTGAACCCTGGTTGCTTGGTTACCAAGCCAGTGCTCTAACCACTAGGCTACTCCTCCACTCCGCCCACAAGGAGTGCTAGCGGGAATTGAACCCTGGTTGCATCCACCTCCTTTTCCATAATGAAATATTCCTTATTGTCCCTGCCAGACGAGTCTAAACAGAAGGGAGAGAAAAAAAAACCTTGCTTACCTCCTTATGAAGCAGAGGAGTAGCGCAGGGGTTTTCAACCCAGTCCTCGGGGAACCCCAGGCCAGTCAGGTTTTCAGGATTCCCAGAATGAATATGCATGAGAAAGAGTTGCATGTTATGCCTTCCTTGTATGCAAATCTATCTTATGCATATTCATTGTGGGAATCCTGAAATCCTGACTGGCCTGGGGTTCCCTGAGGACTGGATTGAAAACCTATGGGTTAGAGCAACAGCCTAGTATCCAAGAGATCTGGGTTTGATTCCCACTCCTTATGACCTTGGGCAAGGTTTGGCAATTTACTTACGGTCATACCTTGCCAAGAAAACCCAGGGGCTGCTGGGTCGCCAGGAATCACCATGGATATGATGGCACTTATAAAGGCTGGTGTGGCAGGAAGGCATGTCAGTATTTTCTTTGTCTCTCAGCAGTGGAGTTTGGTGGTTGTCGCGAGGCCCTCGAGAGATCTACTTCCATCTGTGGAAGACCTAGGCTGAAGCCAGGGGAAGACAGGCAGCGACCTTTGTTCAACTTCCTACCCCACTAGGGTTGCCAACTGGCTCCAGATGCGCCCGACAGGTTTAATCCAGTCCTGGGTTTACCTCATTGCATGCAGGGATATGTAGTTCTGATTTCTCCATTGTACTCCATAAGAAAAGGAAAACTACAAGTAACTGCATGCAATGGGGTAAACCCAGGACTGGAGCAAGCCTGTCGGGCGCATCTGGAGCCAGTTGGCAACCCTATACCCCACATCGGAGCAGCCCCAGGTTCACAGGTTGCAAGTACAGGAACAGCAGCCCCTGCTCTTTAAGAAGGGCTGCTCTTCCTGCAGGCCTAATAAAGGCTGAGCATAAAAAAAAAAAAAAAAAAAAAGCAAAGACAACCAAAGTGTGCTGGCAGATGCAGTGAGTTTTTGCGACCTGCAGATGGCTGACAGTGCCAGGGTTGCAGCCCTATCATGCTGCTCTGGAGCAGTAAGCGTGCTGCAAGGGGATTTTTTCCGGAATGTTGGAGTTTTTGGAGTATGAGCAGTGATATGCTTCTCGATAGGGCAGGCGCATTAGCACAATTGCAGACTCTCTGTTCCTTCACCGCAATGTTCCCTCCCAGATGATGGACATGGAAGTGCAGCATGCATTGTTTCCGATGCAGCAGGTACAGGAACATCTACCACTGGGGAGAGGGGCTTACAGCAAGACCAGGGGGTAGATCCCAATTCTGTGCCCTCATGGCTGCAAATAGTCAGGCTTTTGGTTGGTGAAGTATATCTTTCCCTGGCATTTATATTTATTATTTAACAGGCTTTTTATACCGCTTTATTGTTTTAGTCAAAGCGATTTACATTGTAACTTAAACTTGGTGATGTATGTTAAACAGGGAAATTGATAACTTGGAATCTCCAGGAACAAGCAGGAATGAGTCTTCACATATGGGTACGTCGGTACCGACGGAGCCTGCGCGGGAACGTTCCCCAGCTTCCCAGAAGGAAAGCTTTTGGGAGCATCCCACAGCACCTGCGCGCTGCCTTCCTGCCTTTCCTAACCAACTCTCCTCAGTTCTTCTTTTCCGCGGAGCCAGCAGGTCGTGTTCCTGTCACCGCTGAAGAAGTTCTTTATTTTAATTTATTTCTTTGGTCGCGTGTCTGCCTTCCCCGACGCCGGACTGGTACCGCCGGTCTTTTCTTTTCTTTTCTTTCTAAAAAAAAAAAATATATATATATTTTTTCCTCACTTGGTGTATTTTTCTTCTTAGGCCTCCAGGCCCACAAGAAACTTTTCCCTCATGGAAAAACCAGCCTCCGGGTTCAAAAAATGCACTAAGTGTAGCGGTACAATTTCTGTTACAGATACCCATGAATGGTGTCTTAAATGTTTGGGTCCTGAACACTCCATTCCGGATTGCCAGTCCTGCTCTCTAATGTCTAAACGAGGGTTACAGAACCGAGCAGCCAAGCTCCATGTGCTGTTTCCCACGGATGCACCGGCGGTGGCATCGACATCTTCCAGGTCTTCCTCTCCTGATGGGTCTCAGGTAACCAAACATAATCCTAGCAGGTCCTCGAAGGGCAAATCTCCCTCTAAGCATCGAGATGCCTCCGGGCTTGCCTTCGAGGATCCTGCCCCAGCCAAACAACCCCGGCGGTTAAGCTCCGGCTTCCAAAGCTCCTGCTATGGGGTTACAGGTTGACATCGATGGCACGGCCTCGACCGATCACCTGTTAGACTGCTCTGGGGTACCGGCACTTTCTCCCGGTACCGACATCCAGGCAGTTGTGGCGTCCATGGATCACACTGTTCAATCCATGCAGCAGGCTATAATGTCTTTTATTAAAGCTGCGACGCCGACAGTACCGCAACGAGTCCCGTTACCAGTACTGGTACCAGTGCCGATACCGGTACCGACTGCATCGACATCGGCCAGGATACGGACTCCGGCTCCTTGTCCAGGGCTATTTCTCGGTACCGATCCGGTACCGGGGACGCCCGATGTCGGTACCGATCGATACGCGTATCGATCATTGGAAGCGGACAGACGATACTTTGATTCCTCTGATGATTCTGATTCATCAGATGAGTCTCCTGAAGTATCCATTACCCTTCCTGAGGAGCCTACTTCTCCAAAAAGGAGAATGTCTCCTCCAGAGGATTTGTCCTTTCAAGACTTCATAATAGAAGTGGCTAAAGGACTCTCTATTTCATAGGCAGTCACCTTGCCAATTCATGAAATTCTTCATGAACATATGATTGACTTATGGGAGACTCCTCTCACCCTTTCTCCTCATTCTCGCAGATTGGACACTATGTACCGTGTCCCTCCTTGTCCTGGATTTCAGAAAACTCAGCTTCCTCACCACTGCATTGTGGTGCAGTCAGCTATGAAAAGGATAAAGAGTACCAAAAGACACTCTTCTGCTCCTCCAGGAAGAGAATGCAGGACCTTGGATGCTTTTGGTAGGAAAATCTTCCAAGCCAGCATGCTTATTGCCAGAATCAACTCATATAGCCTTTATATGGGTATGTTTCTAAAGGAAGTTGCACAAAAACGGCATAACTTTCTCCCTTTTATTCCAGAGGATAAAAGGGATGAGTTCCTCCTTTGGCTTAAGCATACTCAAGACATTTCAAAGTTTTCCAACAGGACAGCCTTTGACTCCTTTGAAGGTGCCAGCAGAGCCTCAGGCATTGCCATAGCTGCTCGCAGAATTGCTTGGCTTCAGGCTTCTGATCTAGAACCCTGGGTTCAGGATGGCTTAGGAAATCTGCCCTGTATGGGTGAAAATCTCTTTGGCAAAGAGTGGCAAATAAAAGCCACTCAAATGGATGCAGAGAATTCTGCTCTGGATAGACTTTCCAAGTCAACCTCCATTCCAGCCAAGAAAAAACCTTTCAAAAAGCCTTTTTACAAAAGGAGCAGATTTCCTTCCACTTCTGGCCAACAATCTTCTACAGGTCGCTTTGCTACTAAGCGTCAGCAACCTAAACAGGCCAGGCCTAAACCTGCAGGGGCTGCTACAACCCAGCAGTCCCAACCCCCTCAGGGTTTTTGACTTGATACTAGAGAACTTAACCTTTCTGGCTCTACAACAGCCAGAACCTCTCGCCATTCCAGGAAGGTTAGCTCATTTTGCTCCCAGATGGGAGCAAATCACATCAGAGCAGTGGACCCTCTCCATCATAAGAGAGGGCTACAAACTTCATTTCTCAGACCTTCCTCCCCACACCATGGTGAGACACTTCAATTCTCCCACAGCTCTCCTCGACCTTCTGGATCAGTAGGTGACTACCCTTCTGGCCCAGAGGGCCATAGAAGAAGTTCCTCTTCTTCAACAGGGGTCAGGGTTTTACTCCCCCTATTTTCTCATTCCAAAGAAAACAGGGGGATATAGACCCATTCTAGATCTCAGAGAATTGAACAAATTCCTATGCAAGGAGAAGTTCAAGATGCTTTCTCTAGGCACTCTCCTTCCATACCTGCAGAGTCAGGATTGGCTTTGTTCTCTAGATCTCAAGGATGCATACACTCATGTCCTCATCCATCCATCTCACAGAAAATTCCTACGTTTTCTGTTCCAGGGAAAACATTACCAATACAGAGTGCTTCCTTTCGGTCTAGCCTCTGCTCCAAGAGTGTTCACCAAATGCATGGCAATAGTTGCTGCATTTCTACGCACTCTGGGAATATTTGTCTTCCCATATCTGGATGACTGGCTCCTCCGAGCTCCAACCCAGTCGGAGACTCAGATCTCCCTGAACCGCACCAGGCGCATTCTGCAATACCTGGGACTTGTGGTAAACCTCCCAAAGTCCCAGCTCACCCCTACTCAGTCCCTGGAATTCATAGGGGCCTGGTTGGACACCACTTCTGCAAGGGCCTACCTTCCTCAGGCCCGTTGTCAACGTCTAGTGCAGTTAGCCTCCCAGATTCAGTCAAAGAGCCACTTAACTGCCAGGGAGATGCTACAGCTGCTAGGCCATATGGCTTCCACAGTACATGTGGTACCCTATGCTCGCCTACACATGAGAGCAGCTCAATGGACTTTGTCCACCCTGTGGACTCAAGCTTCAGGAGCTCTCTCAGACCAAATAGCAACCTCCAAATGTCTCTTTTGGTCTCTCCAATGGTGGATGTCCACTCAAAATCTGTTGTTGGGGTCCCCCTTCCAACCTTTGTTGCCCCAGGCAACCCTCACAACAGATGCCTCCCAAACAGGTTGGGGAGCTCATCTACAAGACCTCTCCACCCAAGGCACTTGGTCCCCACAGGAGACCTCTCTTCATATCAACCACTTGGAACTTCGAGCAGTGTTCCTAGCTCTCAAGGTCTTTCATACCCTCATCAGCTACAAGACAGTCCTCCTTCACACGGACAATCAAGTAGCCATGTTTTACATAAACAAGCAAGGAGGAACTAGCTCTCTGTCGCTTTGCAACGAAGCTCTAAGATTATGGGCCTTTGCCAGAGAGCATCAAATCCATCTCCTGGCAGTATACCTCCCAGGAATCCAAAACTCTTGGGCAGACAGACTCAGTCGAGTTCTGCTTCCATACGAATGGTCCCTGCACATGGATCAGGTACTCAGAATCTTCCAGGAATGGGGAACCCCGGACATAGACCTCTTTGCAAGTCCGTGGAATGCCAAACCTCCCCGGTTCTGTTCCAGAATTCCGTGTCAGGGAGTTCAGGCCAAGGATGCCTTCCTCCTTCATTGGGGTCAGGGCTTCCTGTATGCCTTTCCACCCATTCCCTTAATTCCCAAGACTCTGTTCAAACTCCACGCTGGCCACGCCAAGTGTGGTACCCTCTACTTCTGCATCTCTCCCAAGCCCCCTCCCCGGACTTGGGAGCTGCGCCAGACCTTCTGTCCCAGGAGGAAGGGACTTTGTGGCATCCAAACCCCAAGTCCCTTCACCTCAGAGCTTGGTTACTGAAGGCCTAGACCTTCAAGACTTCGATCTTTCTCAGCAAGTGAAGGATATTCTCCATGCTTCCAGAAAACCTTCCACTAGGCGTTCCTATGCTTTTAAGTGGAAACGATTTTCCATTTGGTGTGCTCAAAAGGGTCTTGACCCTCTGGCACTTCCTGTGAATTCTCTATTGGAATATCTCCTGCATCTCTCCAATGCAGGCCTTAAAACGAATTCAGTAAGGGTCCATTTGAGTGCTATTGCAGCATTCCTTAAGCCTCTCAAAGGACAACCTATTTCCTCTCATCCTCTTATTGCAAGATTCATGAGAGGCCTAACTTTAACTAAACCTCCCATTCGACGACCTCCGGTGGCATGGGACTTAAACTTGGTTCTTGGTCAGCTTATGAAGCCACATTTTGAACCCTTAGCCACTACCTCCTTGAAATTTCTTTCCTGGAAGGTTATTTTCCTTATTGCAGTCACTTCTGCTCGCCGCATCAGTGAACTGCAGGCCTTAGTGGCTAATCCACCTTATACAAGGTTTCATCATGATAAGGTAGTCCTTAGAACAAATCCTCACTTTATGCCTAAAGTGGTCTCACCTTTTCATCTTAATCAAGAGGTATATTTACCTGTCTTTTTTCCAGCTCCTCATGCATCCAGTGCAGAGAGGAACCTTCATACTCTAGATTGTAAAAGAGCTCTTGCTTTTTACTTACACAGGACACAGCAACATAGAAAGTCTTCCCAGCTTTTTGTTGCTTTTGATCCTTCTCATTTAGGACTTCCAGTCTCTAAAAGAACACTGTCCAATTGGATTGCTCAGTGTATTTCTTTTGCTTACCAGAGTAAGAACCTTTCTCTGGAGGGCCATGTCACAGCTCACAATGTGAGGGCCATGGCCACCTCTATGGCTCATCTTCATTCTGTGTCCATCGACCAGATCTGTCGAGCAGCCACCTGGGCCTCGGTTCATACCTTCACAGCCCATTACTGTTTGGACAAGGACTCCCGCCTGGATGCCTTGTTTGGTCAGGCTGTCCTCAGACACCTGTTCCTTTCTTGAACAACTCCTGCCCTCCTTCCCTGAATGGATGCCTGAGATCCATAGGAAAACGAGGATCCCTTCAGGGTCTCATACCCTTGGGGATCTCCCAGGCATCTTAGCTAGGGAGTCCCCATATGTGAAGACACATTCCTGCTTGTTCCTGGAGATAGCACAGTTACTTACTTACCTGTAACAGGTGATCTCTGGGAACAGCAGGAATAAGTCTTCACAACCCACCCACCTCCCCAGGAGTTGTCTCTCTATCTTTCCTTTCCTCTCTCTCTCTCTTTGTCCCGGTTTTAAAACTTAACTGAGGAGAGGCAGTTGGTAAAGGCAGGAAGGCAGCACGCAGGCGTGCTGGGATGCTTCCAAAAGCTCTTGATTGGACGCTGGGAAGCGTTCCCGCACAGACTCCATCGGTACCGACGTACCCATATGTGAAGACTTATTCCTGCTGTTCTCAGAGATCACCTGTTACAGGTAAGTAACTGTGCTGTAGATGCATAGAATAGTCTCCCAGTGGAGGTAGTAGAGACAAAGGCTGTATCTGAATTCAGTAAAGCATGGGACAAACGTAGAAGATCTCTAATGGAAAAAAAGGTGCTGTAGAGCTTAGTAGTTATGGAAGGGCACATTGGATAAGCCATATGGTCTTTATCTTCTGTCATGTTTCTATGTTTATAACAAAAAGGTTCATTGGTTTTATATCATCTCCTTGTTGTGTTGCCCACTTCTTTTCAGCTTCCCCCACCTAATCATTCACTGAGCTACTTTCCAGCTTGATAAAGTTAATTTTCATGAAGTCTAGGATACTCACTTTTGAATGAACCATGTCCCCTGTATCCGATTCTTGAACCGCACCATCCAGTGATCACTGGATGCCAGATGATCACCCACGGTAATAATAAAAACCTCTCCCCATTTGTACGCACCAGGTCCAATATGGTCCTCTCACATGTGGCTTCTGTTACCAGTTGCTAGACTAGATCTCTCTTGTTCTAGATGATACCACATTGGGAATGTCCTAATCAGCATCCAATATATTGAAATCGGCTATTAGTAGCACTTCTCCTTTCATAACAATATTGTGAATGTCTTCAATTAAATCTGTCTACTTTTTCTGCCCGGGAAGAGGTCTGTATATAACACCAGGGTAAATCGATGCTCCATTCCCTCTTTCCAGATTAACCCACAAGTACCACCTTCTTAAGGGCAATTTCTCCAAATAAGTTAAATTTGCGCATACCATAACAGTCATGAATCTCACTCTTAAGCCCCAAGGTATGTGGAGTATGATCTCAGTCTCTCAAATTTACTGCTAATACTTGGTATAGTACTTGCATCATGCCAAAGAGCACCTCCTTCCGGAGTTTGTAAGATGTAGCATGTATAGGTAATTTGTCAAGATGTGCTTGGAAAGTCCTCTTAATCAAACCTGTGGCACCAAACAAGATGGGAAATGTCTCCGGTATCTTTCTGCCACATTTTTTTGGTCTTTGACTGCATTTCTTGGTACTTGAAGATCTTCTCCCTTGTAAACCCTGCAAATCTGTTGCTTTAATATTAAATTTTACATATATCTGCCACTCATCCTCCCTTACTTCCTACACTGTCCTTCCTGAATAGATGATAGCCTGATAATTATATCTCGGACGTGGTTCTCCGTGAACCACATCTCCACATCAGCCACTAAATCCTAGTCACCCTCTTCCAATTATAGTCTCTAGATCTAGAATCTAGTTTCCCTTACAAAGGGTATTATTATACACAGCTTTACAGATGTTGCCCTTATTTCCCCTTTCTATATGTGTATTTGGAATGGAGGAGCAGCTTAGTGGTTAGAGCAACAGACTAGTACCAAAGAGATCAGGGTTTGGTTCCCACTGGCACTGCTTGTGACCTTGACAAGTCACTTTACCCTCCGTTTCCTCAGAAGAAAAAGCTTAGCAATCTACTTCTGGTCATACCTTGCCAAGAAAATCCAGAAGTCGGGATTGACTTGACGGCACGCATAAAAAAAGTATGTTTATTTAATGTTTTACTTGAGGAGTGGTTCTTACTTTGTGGGCTTTGTTCAACTATCCCTGACCAACCTAGTTTAAAACCCTCTTCAGTGGGTGAGCCAGTCTTTGTTAGGTAGACACCATTCCTGCTCAGCAGTCCTTGGAAAATCATCCTTAAGATTGTAAGCTGCAATAAAGGGTAAGAGGCAGGGGATAATAATGAGTGCAAAAAGAATGAAAAAGAGGGAACGAGTACATGGCGAAGGGAGGCATTGATTTCAAAAGGGAGGGAGAATGTGGGTAAGAAAGAAGTGAATGTCGGGGAGGGAATAGGGAGGGGGAAAGAAACTAGGAAGAGGCTAAGGGAATGGATTGCTGGAGACCAATCCACATTGACAATTCACCCATCCCCCAACACCATATACATGCTCATACATACTCACCCATACAGATTCACCACACACACAAGGACTCTGCTCCCATGCAACACAATCACACAGGTACATGCAGCCCACCTATTCATAGACACCTCTATACCAAGTTACTACTTATGCGATCCACAATCACATATATACATCTACCCATTTTCTTATTTGCAATGCTTCTAACATGCATTTTACAGCTTGTTTATTGTGCTGACCCTCAGTTGCCCTTGAATTTAAATCATGGCTTCCAGTCATTCTACAAGGCCAATGGTATGGGACAGGTATGTGAAACATGCTTTGTACAACATGATGCCTCACAAAGGATAGCATTTCCATACGAGTTAGTTGTGCACATGCAATGACAGAAATGAACCTGTCTTTAAAACAAGTCATCTTGGGTAAAATCTAAGTCTCCCAAATTTACTTCTAGTGCTTATGTTAATTCTTGCATTGTGCCAGAGAACTTTCTTCCAAAATTCCTAGGGTGTAATACTGTATGTACAAGCAGCATATGGCAATGTGCTTGGAAGTTGTTTTTAATCAAGCTGATGGAGCCCAATCAAACTGGTACTACTGAATCTTTCTGCCCCATTTTCTTGTTCTCTCATTGCATCTTTTGGAACTTGAGGATCTTTTTTTTCAATACCTTGTATATAATAGTCACTTAGCACTGAAAGTTCTATTATATGGTGCGTGTTAGAAACCAGCAAAGCTACTCAAGTAGATTAGAGCTAAAGTAAGTATGATATCAAACTAAAAAGCAATTTTCGGTGACATGATTGCCACAGAAAAGTATAGTACTTTTCACATTCAGTAGTAATGACGTTTCTGCATAGCTATCTCCAGGAACAAGCAGGAATGAGTCTTCACATATGGGTATCTTCGGTACCGACGGAGCCTGCGCGGGAACGCTCCCCAGCATCCAGAAAGAAAGCTTTTGGGAGCATCCCATAGCGCCTGCGCGCTGCCTTCCCGCCTTTCCCAACCGCCTCTCTCCAGTTCTTCTTTTCCGCGGAGCCAGCAGGTCGTGTTCCTGTCACCGCTGAAGAAGTTCTTTATTTTTCTTTATTTCTTTGGTCGCGCGTCTGCCTTCTTCGACGTCGGACCGGTACCGCCGGTATTTTCTTCTTTAAAAAAGAAAAAAAAAAAAAAACGTTTCCCACTTCTGTGCATTTTTTCCTTTTGGGCCTTAGGCCTAGAAAAATTTTACTCATGGAAAAGCCCGCTTCCGGGTTTAAAAAGTGCACGAAGTGCAGCGGTACTCTTTCTATCACCGACACCCATGACTGGTGTCTAAAATGTTTGGGCCCTGACCACTCCATCACCGATTGTGAGTCCTGTTCCATGACGTCTAAAAGAGGTCGACAGAATTGAGCGGCCAAGCTCAGTACCCTGTTTCCCTCTGATGCAGCTTCGGTGGCATCGACATCTTCCAGGGCTGCTTCTTCCTCCCATGGATCTCAGGTAACCAAATATAAGTCCAGCCGGTCCTCGAAGGGTAGATCTCCCTCTAAGTATCGAGATACCTCCGGGCTTGCTCTCGAGGATCCCGCACCGGCAAAATTACCCCGGTGGGAAGCTCCGGCTTCCAAAGCTTTATCTATGGGGTCACAGGCTGACATCGATGGCGTGGCCTCGACCGATCACCTGTTGCCATGTTCTGGGGTACCGGTGGTTTCCACTGGTACCGACATCCAGACATTGGTTGCGTTGATGGATCAGAATATTCTGACCATGCAGCGTGCCATTACGGCATTCATACAAGCTGTGACGCCTCCGGTACCGCAACAAACTCCGTTGTCAGTACCAGTTCCGGCACCGATATCGGTTCCGGTGCCGGTACCGATTGCATCGACATCGGCTTCGGTGTCGACTGTAGCGGTACCCTGTTCTGTGATGCCATCGGTACTGAATCGGTACCGATCACTCCCGATGTCGATACCACTCGGTACGCGTATCGGGCTCTGCAAGAGCATCCAGAAAGGCGATACTTCGATTCCTCCGAAGACTCTGATGAATCAGAGGCTTCTGTCGAAGCATCGGTACTCCTTCCTCAGGAGCCCTCTTCTCAAAAAAGAAGAATGTCTCCTCCAGAAGACTTGTCTTTTCAAGACTTCATTAGGGAAGTGGCCAGGGGCCTCTCCATTTCAGTGGCCCCTGAACCAGAGCCTAGAGCCAAGAAATTGGATATTTTACAATATCCTAAGGCTCCTAAAGAGGCAGCTACTTTACCAATTCATGAGATCCTTTATGATCACATGTTGGGCATATGGGAGACACCTCTCACTACCTCCCCTCATTCTCGCAGGTTGGACACCATGTACCGTGTTCCTCCTTGCCCTGGCTTTCATAAGACTCAGCTTCCTCACCACTCTATTGTGGTGGAGTCTGCTATGAAGAAGATAGAGTGCAAAAAGACACTCATCTAATCCTCCAGGAAGAGAATGCAGAACCTTGGATGCTTTTGGCCGGAGAATTTTCCAGGCCAATATGCGTACTGCCAGAATCAACTCCTATAGTCTCTATATGGGGATGTTTCTAAAGGAAGTTACAGATCATCTGCAAACTTTATCTCCTTTTATCTCAGAAAATAAAAGGGAGGAGTTTCTCACCTGGCTTAAACATGCCCAGGGTGTTTCCAAATTTTCCAACCGTGCAGCCTTTGACTCTTTTGAGTGTGCCAGCAGAGCCTCTGCTATTGCCATAGGTGCACGCAGAGTTGCTTGGTTGCAAGCTTCTGATTTGGAACCCTGGGTCCAGGATGGATTAGGAAATCTTCCTTGTACAGGTGAAAACCTTTTTGGCAAGGATTGGCAAGCAAAAGCCACTCAGATGGATGCTGAGAATTCTGCCTTAGATAGACTTCCAAAGTCTACTTCTGCTCCTGTTAGAAAAAGGTTATTCAAAAAGGCTTTCTTTCCCAAAAAGGGGAAATATTATCCTGTTTATGGTCAGCAGGCATCTTCTGCAGGTCGTTTTGCTGCAAAGTGTCAGCAACAACCTAAACAAGCCAAGCCTAAGGCTGCAAGGACTGCTACGGCCCAACAGCCTCAGCCTCCTCAGGGCCTTTGACTCACATCTAGAGAACTTAGCCTTTCTGACTCTAGAAAAACCAGAGCCTCTCACCATTCCAGGAAGGTTAGCCCACTTTGCTCCCAGATGGGAACAAGTCACAGCAGAGCAATGGACCCTCTCCATCATAAGGGAGGGGTACAAGCTTCATTTCTTAAACCTTCCTCCCCACACCATGGTGAGACAGTTCAATTCTCCAACATCTCTCCTCGACCTTCTGGGTCAGGAGATTGCTACCCTTCTTGCCCAAAAGGCAATAGAAGAAGTACCTCTTCTTCAACAGGGCTCAGGGTTCTACTCCCCCTATTTTCTTATCCCAAAGAAAACAGGGGGCTACAGACCCATATTAGATCTCAGAGAATTGAACAAGTTTCTATGCAAGGAGAAATTCAAGATGATTTCTCTCGGTGCTCTCCTTCCATACCTTCAGAGTCAGGATTGGCTTTGTTCTCTAGATCTCAAGGATGCGTATACCCATATCCTCATCCATCCAACACACAGAAGGTTCCTTCGGTTCCTTTATCAAGGAAAGCACTACCAATACAGAGTGCTTCCTTTCGGTCTGGCCTCTGCTCCAAGAGTGTTCACAAAATGCATGGCAGTAGTAGCTGCATTTCTACGCAATCTAGGAATATTTGTATTCCCATATCTGGACGACTGGCTCATCCGAGCTCCGTCCCAGTCAGAGGCCCAGACTTCCCTAGCCTGCACAAGGCGTGTTCTTCAGTATCTGGGACTTGTAATAAACATCCCAAAATCCCATCTCACCCCTACTCAGTCATTAGAGTTCATAGGGGCCTTCCTGGATACCACAACTGCAAGGGCCTATCTTCCCCAGGCCCATTGCCTACGCTTGGTGCAGTTAGCCTCACAAATTCAGTTAAAGTCCCATTTAACTGCTCGAGAAATGTTACAACTGTTAGGCCACATGGCATCCACCGTGCATGTGGTTCCTTATGCTCGCCTTCACATGAGGGCAGCTCAGTGGACTCTGTCCACCCAATGGACCCAGGCATCAGGGTGCCTGTCAGACAAGATAGCAACCTCCAGTCGCCTCTTCTGGTCTCTCCAGTGGTGGAAGTCCACTCAAAATCTGTTGCTGGGGGGTCCCCCTTTCAACAGTCACTACCCCAAGCAAACCCTTACAACAGATGCCTCTCCAAGGGGTTGGGGAGCTCATCTACAAGATCTCTCCACCCAGGGCATCTGGTCTCCACAAGAGACATCTCTACATATCAACCTCTTGGAGCTCAGAGCAATTCTTCTAGCTCTGAGTCTTCCACACCCTGCTCAGCTACAAGACAGTCCTCATTCACACGGACAACCAAGTAGCCATGTTCTACGTGAACAAGCAGGGCGGGACTGGCTCTGTCGCTTTGCAATGAAGCTTTGAGATTGTGGGCCTTCGCCAGAGAGCATCAAATTCATCTCGTGGCAGTGTATCTTCCAGGGGTTCAAAACTCTTGGGCAGACAGACTCAGTTGAGTTCTGCTCCACACGAATGGTCCCTCCATGGGGACCAGATAGCCAGGATCTTCCGAATTTGGGGAACCCCGGACATAGACCTGTTTGCAAGTCCGTGGAATGCCAAACTTCCCCGGTTCTGTTCCAGGATTCCGTGTCAGGGAGTTCAAGCCAGGGATGCCTTCCTCCTTTATTGGGGCAAGACTTCCTCTATGCCTTTCCACCCATTCCCCTAATTCCCAAGACACTGTTCAAACTTCAGAGAGACAAGGGGTCTATGATCCTCATAGCACCACATTGGCCACGCCAAGTGTGGTACCCTCTACTTCTGCACATCCCTCCCTGAACTTGGGATGTGCTCCAGACCTCCTGTCCCAGGAGGAGGGAACGTTGTGGCACCCAAATCCCCAGTCTCTTCATCTCAGAGCCTGGTTGCTGAAGGCCTAGACCTTCAGGATTGGAATCTTTCTCAGCAGGTGAAGGATATCCTTCATGCTTCCAGAAAGCCTTCCACTAGACGTTCCTTTGCTTTTAAATGGAAAAGGTTTACCATTTGGTGTGCACAGAAGGGTCTTAACCCCCTTGCAATACCTCTGAATTCTTTACTAGAGTATTTGCTGCATTTATCCCATGCAGGCCTTAAAACAAATTCAGTAAGAGTCCATTTGAGTGCTATTGCAGCATCCCTTAAGCCTCTCAATGGACAGCCTATTTCCTCTCATCCTCTTATAGCAAGATTCATGAGAGGCCTTCTTTTAACTAAACCTCCCATTAGACCACCTCCAGTGGCATGGGACTTGAATTTGGTTCTTGGCCAGCTTATGAAGCCACCCTTTGAATCCTAAGCCACTACCTCCTTGAAATTTCTTTCCTGGAAGGTTACTTTTCTCATTGCAGTCACCTCAGCTCGCTGCATCAGTGAGCTGCAAGCCTTGGTGGCTAATCCTCCTTATACAAGGTTTCATCATGACAAGGTAGTCCTCAGGACTAATCCACACTTTATGCCTAAAGTGGTCTCACCTTTTCATCTGAACGAGGAGGTGTATTTACCTGTCGTTTTTCCAGGACCTCATGCATCAAGTGCAGAAAGGAATCTCCATACCCTGGATTGTAAGAGAGCGCTCGCTTTTTACTTACAAAGGACACAGCAACATAGAAAGTCCTCTCAACTCTTTGTTGCTTTTGATCCCTCTCATTTGGGACTTCCAGTCTTTAAGAGAACTCTGTCCAATTGGATTGCTCAGTGTATTTCTTTCGCCTACCAGAGTAAGAACCTTTCTCTGGAGGGCCATGTCACAGCTCACAATGTGAGGGCCATGGCAGCCTCTATGGCTCATCTGAACTCTGTGTCCATCGACCAAATCTGTCGAGCGGCCACCTGGGCCTCGGTTCATACCTTTACAGCCCATTACTGTTTGGACAAGGACTCCCGCCGGGATGCCTTGTTTGGTCAGGCTGTTCTCAAACACCTGTTCCATACCTAATCAACTCCTACCCCCCATCCCTGGTTGGATGCCCGAGATCCATGGGGCAGGTAGAGCCCTTCTCAGGGACTCACAACCTTGGAGATCTCCCTGGCATCTCTAGCTGGGGAGTCCCCATATGTGAAGACTCATTCCTGCTTGTTCCTGGAGATAGCACAGTTACTTACCTGTAACAGGTGATCTCTGGGAACAGCAGGAATAAGTCTTCACAACCCACCCACCTCCCCTAGGAGTTGTATCTCTCTATCTATCTTTCCTTTCCTCTCTCTCTCTCTTTGTCTCAGCTTAAAACTCGAACTGGAGAGAGGCGGTTGGGAAAGGCGAGAAGGCAGCGCATAGGCGCTGTGGGATGCTCCCAAAAGCTTTCTTTCTGGACGCTGGGGAGCGTTCCCGCGCAGGCTCCGTCGGTACCGACGATACCCATATGTGAAGACTTATTCCTGCTGTTCCCAGAGATCACCTGTTACAGGTAAGTAACTGTGCTATACAGTAGTTTGACTGTTTAATTTGGTGGAGCACAGTGTAGGGATGTCAGATTGCCAGGTGGAAGGGTGCTGATTTTTTTTTAACCGCACTCTCGCTGGCAGTGTTTCCCCTGGCCTCAGCACTCTCCTCTCTCGCTTTCTCTTTCTCTCTCTCTCCTTACCACCTCTTCCCTGCAACATTTCCCCTTCTTTATTTATTTATTTATTTACATTCTCTTATATACCGCGCTATTCTGCATCAGTGTGGTTTACATTGAACAAACTGAAATTACATTGAACAGGGCATTATAACTTGGAGATAACTATTTTACAGGGAACATGGGCTATGGAGGGTTAAGTGGCTTGCCCAAGACCACAAGGAGCACCTGTGGGACTAGAATCCCCAGTCCTTCCGGCCCAAGGTTGCTGTCCTCTAGTGGGATTTGAACTACCGACCTTCCGGCCCGAAGTACCTTGCCCCAACCACTAGGCCACTCCTCCACTCCTTCTCTCTCTCCACTCCCTGTCCTGTTAACAACATCATCGCCGCCTCCCCCTCTCTCTCTCTCCCCCCCCCCCAACACTTTCTCTGTGCCTTACAGTTTCCACAAGGTCTTCCTTTCACTAACCCAGCTGTTCGGTGTTACCAGTCCCCACTAATTTTAATTTGTTGGCTTTTAAGAAGAGGCTAAAAGCATATTTATCCAGGCAGGCATATCCAGTTGATTGAAGGTTTTTAAGATGCTCTGTTTATATTGTGGGTTTTTTTTAATCTTATTGTGATGTGTTTTATTTTAATTTTTGTTTTATTGCAGTTTATTATGTATGTTATTTTGTAATCTGCCTAGGTATTATAGTGCGGAATATAAAAACTTTTAAAAAATAACTTGACTATCTGGATATTTCAATTTCACACTCTAGCTGCAAGCAGCAGCAAAGAGAAATTCAGTGTGGCCTGTGATATTGCACGTGCAAGCTTTTTTCCCTGCCCCCTCTTCCCGAAGAGTTCGCCAGGTCAGATAAATAGGAAAGCCATTCAAGGGGTAGGAACGAGGCCTTTGCTGCTTACAGATCCCACACTGATTTTGCTTCTGCTACCACTATAGGAACATGACACTGGGGCAGCCATGCCGATACTGTGTTTGAGGGGTATTGTTCCAGCTACCAAGGGCGATTTGCATTTGGGTCTACCCTGAAAGTGTATAAAAAGTCTAGGGGGGGGCAGGGTTGGGATTGATATCCCCTGCTGTGAGAAGGAGCAGGAGAGTGCAGGGGAGAGAGGAGGGAGCACAAAGGTAACTAGAGTGAAGTTCTTTCTGAAAGAGAGGGGAGGAGCTGAATAATAATAAGAAAATGATGAAGCTGTCATGTGCTTGTTAGCTTCATCATTTTCTTACTACTAATACTGATCATTTGTATAGCGCTACATGGTGTACATGGCACTGCACAGTCACATGTAAAAGATGGTCAGACAACACAACAGCTGAGGGCAAGGATACATCTAGGGGTATGGTAAGGAAACACATAGGAGACTAAGCAGATCAGGATCCAGAAACAGCCTCAAAAAGATGAGTTTTCAGCCTGGATTTGAAAAGGGCCAGAAATGAAACCTGATGTACAGACTCTGATAGTTTGTTCCAGATATGAGGAGCAGCAAGACGGAAGGATTGAAGTCCGGAGTTGGCAGTGGAAGAGAAGGACACAAACAGAAATGATCTGCCAGAAGAGCAGAGTCCCGAGGAGGGGTGTAGGGAGAGTTAAGAGAGGAAAGGTAGTAAGGAACAGCAGAAGGAGTGTACTTATAAGTCAGTAGGAGAAGTTTGAACCGCCCAATCCTCAAGAAACCCAATTTCGACCCAATAGACCCCACCTCATACAGACCCATTGCCAGCCTCCTTTTTTTAGCCAAAATTATAGAAGTAGTAATATGCCAACAACTCCAGGAACACATTGAAACCAAAGCTCCACTTGTCCCCCAACAACATGGCTTCTGCCCCCATCACGGAGTTGAAACCATCCTCCTCTCCCTCTTAAACAAATTAATCCAAGGCATCCAGTCAACACATCAAGGATTTATTCTAGTTTTCCTTAGCAGCGGCATCCTCCTCCAACACCTCCAATCCATTGGAATCCAGAACACAGTACTAAACTGATTCCTGACCTTCCTATCCAGCCACCAGCAGCAAATCAAAATGGGCAACATCTCTCCCACTCCATTCGCACAAACCTAAGGCATCCCTCAAGGATCCACCCTCTCTGCCCTGCTTTTCAACATATACCTTGTGATAAGGAAGCTTATCATAGTTCAGGAGGGAGCTATAAAAGAGGTGAATTGGCTCTGAACAAGCAACCTGTCTTTGCTGGTAGAAATACTAAAACAGAATGTTTTCATAAGACTACCAGTCCCAGAATGCACCAGGTTTCAAACAGCCTCTAGAAGGGCTGAAGTGGGGAAACATGTGTTCAATCAGGAGAGCTATGAGGTAATCCCCAATCACTCATCTCCAAGGGCAGAGCTTGATTCAGCACACCTGGGCTGTGCTAGGGTGGAGTGTCCCTCTAAGCACATTAAAAGTAATAGATATTCTACACAGAACAAGCAGAATCGTGAGAACCAGGAGAGCAGACAGAACCAGGAGAACAAGGAGAGACAGAAGCAGAAGCAACGTGGAAGGAAGAAGAGAAAGACATCTTGGAGGTCTAAAGAAGGAGCCCACAGCAGTACGTGTGTTAGGAGTGATTCCAGAGGCAAGCATACTCCATTGGACTGGAGGAAGCCAGAGGAGTGGGGTTATAAAGCCAGGAATTCCCAGATGGCACCTTTGAGGGAGATGGCTGCAATTGGAAGGGGCCCTAAGACCGGTGCAAGAAGGTATGTGAAGAGAGACCCAGTGTCCAGGGATCTTGATTGGAAGGCTGGACATAAAAGCTGGACTACTTACTGGCCAGGATACCTGGAGAGGAAACCTAACAGCAAAGGAAGCTCAGGTATGAACTTTGATCTATGCCCTAGCTCTTCTCCAGGAAGACAGCAGGGAAACAAATATTATCCTGAGAGTGATCAATTAAGGAATTCCTCTGAGCCAGACCATGATATTGATTCCATGATATTTGAGGAAGAAGGAGATATATCAAATGATCAGAATGAATACATGGATTGCTCTCTTTCTAGGCTGCTGTTTTAAAGTACTTTCTCACTAATACAACAACCACCAAAAGGAACTGTAACTTGTTCTTTTATCTACCCAGAAAAGTCTGCAAGAAAGCTTTAGGGTAGGATTGAGCCACGTAGAGAGAGTGAACCAGCAAAGGGGTTTGCAGCTGGCTAATTATTGGTAATTGAGCCAGGCACAATTGCACGTGAGCTCTGAAAGGAAACTTCTTTTTGTGTGTGTAAATAGAAGAAAGTTATCCTTGATAAAGAACCGTTTTTTTGTTACTTTTGGGTTTTGTTTTTGCTTTTGGAGCACTGCTAAGAGTCATTAGCAGGAGCCATCAAAAAGACCTTTTCTGTTTCCCATCAAGGTCTTTATTGTTTGATTGCTTAAGAAGTTCAGTTACCTTATATCATGATTTGTTTTTCCTGAGTACAATACTGAAAGCAAGTGTCCTTTTGTGTTACCAAGTAAATCTGTGTGGGAGAATTAACCCCATGAATAAAATCTATTTTTCTTTGCTTACACTCGAGCATCACAACTCATTATTTTGTGAACGGCTGATTCTGGTATGAGTGAACTACATCCCCCACAATCTTTTGCAAGTCATAATAAGATTTTGCCTTTGCCAAGACTGTGGACATTCACGACCAGCGCCCCCGTTTACAACCTACAGCCACTCTGCTAGATTACTAAGTCCCACAACCTACTTTACCACCTCTATGCTGATGACATACTCATCTATACCCCTTTCGACACCAAACAAACCACCTTCACAAAGCTCCAGCTTTGCTTCTCTGAAATCTCACAGTGGTTCAAAAATAACCACCTCTCCATCAACTACAAAAAAAACCTGAGGCACTTGTCATCTCCAAAGACAGTACATTTACCCCCTCCCGCAACCATAATCCTAAACAACACTCACATCAGAGTACAACAAGAAATAAAATGCCTCTGCATCACCCTGGATCACAAACTCTCCTTCAAACAAGTAGTGAAGAAAACTGCAAACTCTAAAAGATCTGCACTCTCCAACACCTCCGCCCAATCCTAGACCCTCCAGACTTCAGATCAGCACTGCAAGCACCCATTCTTCCAATCCTTGATTACTGCAACTCCATGGACTCCCGCAATCAACCGTCTTCTCACTATGTACAGCCCTCCATACAGCCGCACACACCCTTCTGGCAGCTCCTAAGCAAGAGCACATAACCCCCATCCTCAAGCAGCTCCACTGGCTCTCCCTCACCAATCTCATCAAATATAAAACATTGATGATCACCCACAAAACATTTCTGGGCCTCTCCCCCTCTCACCTCCTTAGTCTTCTCCACTCCTTCCAACCAAACAGAGCCAGTCGCCAATCCACCAGCAACACTCTGATCATTCCCCACTCAAAAACTGAAAGCACCCAGCAAGCCTGCACAAGAGTATTTGAACTGTACGCACCCACCACATGGAACTCTCTCCTTGCTGCCATCAGATGCATCAAAGATCTCTCCACATTTAGGAAGCACCTGAAAACCTATCTTTTCACTGAACACTATGGACCTGTAACCTAACCCTACAACACTCTGGACTTGTAACCTAACCCCCACGCACTCCAACAAAAGCAAACCAGTATATATAGTTAAGTTTCTTGTATAAACCTGTAAATAGCTAACTTATCGGTATATAGTTAATTTATGTTCACTCCTTGTTTACTATAACTTTCCATTATTTTTAAACCACTTTGACCCAAAGAAAAGTGGTAAAAAGGCACAGCTAAATAAATAAATAAGATATGGAAACGAAAAGGGAGCCAATGAAGAGACTTGAAAAGAAGGGTTATATGAACATTTTGAGGTTAAAAAAGGTTTGGATAAGTTCCTGGAGGAAAGGTCCATAAACCATTATTAAAAAGGACCCAGGATATCACTGCTTGACCCAATACAAGCATTGTGGAATCTGTGTCTTTTGGGGAAACTGCTAGGTACTTATGACCTAGATTGGCCACTGTTGTAAACAGGATACAGGGCTTAATGGACCTTGGTCTGTCCCAGTATGGCATATCTTATGTTCTTAGGTTGACAGAAGATTAGCTGTGCAGCTGAGTTTTGAACAGATTGAAGAAGAGAGAGATGATTCAGGAGGAGACCAGCAAGGAGGAGGTTGCAATAGTCTAGACAGGAGGTGACTTAAGAGTGGATCAGTCTTAGCAGTGTATTCAGAAAGGAAGGGGTGAATTTTGCTGTTGAAAGAAACAGCATGTTTTAGCTTTCAGTTGGATACGTGTGGAGAAGAAAAGGGAGGAGTCAGACAACCCCAAGGTTGTGAGCAGAGGAAACAGGGAGTAGTAAAGTGTTATCCACAGAGATTGAGAAAGGAGGAAGGGTGGAGGTAGGTTTAGGGATTAAAATAAGAAGCTCAGTTTTGGCCATGTTCAGTTTCAAGCGACAGTGAGACATCCAGGCAGCAATGTCAGATAGGCAGGCAGAGATCTGAGCTTGGATTCCAGAGAGATTTCAGGTGTAGAGAAGTAGATCTGAGAGTCATAATTGTAAAAATGGTACTGAAAGGCATGGGAGGATATGAGTGCACCAAGGGACTGGATATAGAGAGAAAAGGAGTGGGCCCAAAACAGACCCATCTCTCCTCTCTCTCAAAGAATCTCACTCACATTACCATCATGCCCCCTCTTCTCACCCTGCACTCTCATGTTCCTTCTCCTTCTCTCATTGGGGAATATCAAGCCCAACCCTGGCCCCCTAGACTTTTTTCATACTCCTAGGGCAGATCCATAAACGATCCCTCAAATCTCATTCATATCCCTCTCCCTTTCTCATGTGCCTTATGGAACGCACATTCCATTTCTAATACACTCTCCTTCATTCACAACTTCTTTATCCCTAATACTCTGCATCATCTTCTAAGAACTGGCTTCTCCCTGAAGACTGTATATCAGCTGCTGTCCTCTGTCATGGGGACTACCAGTTTTCCCATATGTCTCGCTTCATTGGGCATGGCGATGGTGTTGGGTTTCTACTCTTTCATTCCTGCCAATTTCAACCCCCCACCTCCTTCTGCCTCTGTCTCACTCCTTTCCTTCCTATGAAGTCCACTCCATCCACCTCTTTACTTCATTACCTCTGCAGATAGCTGTCATGTATTGACCCCTTCATAAGTCCATCTCTACCTTTCTCACTGACTTTGACTCAGTTCTAGGGCTAGCCCAAGGATTTCTGCCATTCCTACCTTCCCTGTGCTGCCACAGATTCTGGCGGCATGATAGGGGGGCAGCCTGGCGGCAGCAGCAGCAGGCCATGTGCTTTGACACACATGGCCTGCCGTTTCTGACCATCTGCCAAGCCGACCCTGCCACCAGAATCAGTGGCAGTGGGGGGCAGTGTCCAGTGCGGCTCGGCTCAACATGAGGAGGCAGCAAGCCATGTGTGCCGTGCTGTCCTAGGTTTGCCTAGTGAATGGGCTGGCCCTGTTCATGGCTTTCCCTCTTTCTGAATGCATCTTCCCCCTCACTTATTCTTAGGGAGTTTAATATTCATGTTGATAACCCCTCTGACCCTCATGTTTTAAAGCTCCTTTCTCTTACCACCTCATTCAGTCTCCAGCTATGCTCTACTGCCTCTACTCACCAGCAAAGCCACTGCCTCATCCTTCTCTAACTGCTTGCTCAGCTGAGTGCATTTAGCTCAAATCCCTCACTCTTGCAGATTGCCTAAATTTCAAATTCATGCTAGTCTCTTTCCAGTTAATGCTCTCCTCAAAGTGCCTCCACCTCCTTCCCTTTTTTCTCCAGACTTTGGCTGACTACTTCCATGACTAAGTCCACATGATTACTCTTGAGTCCCCCCCCCCCCCCAACCCTCCAGGGTAATCTTCATCTCCCCTTCCCCCTCTTCACTTGCAAATCCTTCCTCAGCCTCTGCCACCCTTTTCTAAAATCACTAAGGAACAAACCACACATCATCTCTCCTTCTCTAAACTTACTACTTTCTCCTCTGATTCCATTCCCACCCTCTTACTAAACTCCATCTCCTCCACTGTTGTCCCTTCCACCTGTCATTTTCTCAATCTATTGCTTTATACTGCAACTGTTCCTGCAGCCTTCAGGCATGCTGTGGTTACACCTCTCCTCAAGAAACCATATCTTGACTCCCTGCCTGTCCTTCTAATTTATCAACCTATCTCCCTCCTCCCCTTTATTTCTAAACTCCTCAAACATGTCGTTCATCGTCACTGCCTTGACTCTCTCTTCTGTGTTTTCTGGATCCATTGCAGTCTGGCTTTCACCCTCTAAATTGTACTGAGACAGCTCTTGCCAAAGTCGCCAATGACTTGTTCCTCACCAAATCCAAGCAGCTTTACTTGATCCTCATCCTTCTTGACCTTTCTGCTGCTTTTTTGACACCATTGATCACTACCTTCTCCTCGATACCCAGTCCTCACTTGGAACTAGGGGCTCTGTTCTGTCCTGGTTTTCTTCCTATCTTTCCTACCTCACTTTTAGTGTCCTGGTGGATCCTCTTCTACTGCTATCCCACTTTGTCGGTGTACCCCAGGGCTCTGTCTTTGGACCTCTCCTTTTCTCTCTCTACACTCAGTCCCCTGGTGCACTCATCTCCTCCCATGGTTTTTAATACCGTGTCTATGCTGATGACTCTCAGATATACCTCTTTGCACCTGAAATCTCTCCGGAAATCCAGACCCGGATCTCTGCCTGCTTATCTGATATTAGTGCCTGGATGTCTCAGTGCCATCTGAAATTGAACATGGCCAGCTCATTATCTTTCCCCCTAAGCCCACTTTCCCCCTTCCTCCTTTTTCTCTGTGGATAATGCTCTGCTCCTCCCTGTTTCCTTAGCATCCTTGGGGTCGTCTTTGACTCCTCCCTCTCCTTCTCCACACGCATCCAACAGATAGCAAAAACCTGTCGTTCCTTTCTCTATAACATTGGCAAAATTCATCCCTTTCTTTCTGAACACATTGCTAAGACCCTTATCCATTCTCTAGTCACCTCCCGTCTAAACTATTGCAACTTCCTCTTCGCTGGTCTTCCTCTGAATCAATTCTCCCCACTTCAATCTGTTCAAACTCGGCTGCATGATTAATTTTCCACCAGTGTCGCTATGCTCATGTCACCCCTTTTCTCAAGTCACTTCATTAGCACCCTATCCATGTCCACATCCAGTTCAACCTTCTACTGTACTATTAACCTATATGTGCCTTCATTTGGCTGCTACTCACTACATTTCCTCTTTTTTTCTCTCCTTACACCCCTCCTCAGGAACCGCCACTCTTCTGGCAGATCCCTTCTATCTGTGTCCATCTCTTCCACTGACAACTCAAGACTTCAGTCTTTCTACTATGCTGGTCCTTATGCCTGGAACAAACTACCTGAGTCAGTATGTCAGGCTCCATCTGTGGCCCTGTTGAAATTCAGGCTAAAATCTTTCCTCTGAGACTGCTTTTGGATCCTGATCCCTTTAGTCTCTTGTTCACCTCCTAGGTGTTTCTTTACCTTTCCCTTAGATGTATCCTAGTCCCCAGTTGTTGTGTTGTCTGTCTTGACTAGACTGTAAGCACTTATGAGCAGGAACTGTCTTTTACATGTCTCAGTATGGCGCTACGTACACCTTGTAGTACTATACAAATGATAAATAGTAGTAGATTGCCTCATGCGGTAGCTGCTCCAATCTTCAGGCTTCACAGATGCAGCTACTGCCACCTGAATGGATTGTGATAAGTGACTCGGAGGAAACACTTGGAACACCCCCTGCTGATACTGTGGGCCTTTTGCAGCTAATGTAGTGCATTAAAAGGCTAGCGCTGTTTAATAGACAGATCCCTTAGTTAACCAATCTCATTACATCTGATACAAGTCCTTTGAATCCTGTAAAGATTTCCATGGGCTGGAACGCATATCTAAGCACCAAAAATCTCCAGCCTCCTGACGGTGTCTTAGAGCTTATCTCCTGTAGATTTTAAGCAACTGCAGGACAGAAAAAGCAGGCCTGGCTTACATATATTTTAATTGTCTTGATTCAATAAGAAGTGGCCAGTCCAAATACTTGTGACCTGGTCTGATCATTGTTGAAGAGAAGATGCTGAGCTTGATGGATCTTGGTCTGATTCAGCATTTTTATGCACTCTTACCTGGAAATTCCCAATTTGCTGATCATGTGTACCTTAACAATTTTGGAAAACTTGTGCAATCCTCATTGGTATAATTTATATATATATATATATATATATATATATATATATATATATATATATACTGGAAGATATGGAACTTGAAGAAAATCCTGGCTTCCCCTTTGAAGTGAATGGCAGTACACACGTGCAGGGGAATTACAAGCCAGATCAGAGGAAACGTCAGCTCCCTGCTAAAGTCAGGCCACGCCCTAGCTCAGCGGTGGAGACAAGCTTCCCTGCTGATTGGTCACACAGGTGCAGGGAACAGGGAATGCCCAGTAGGTAGCAGTGTTTAAAACCACAAGCAGAGCAAAGCAAAACGGACAGAGAGAGAGAGTCAAGGGAAGAAGCACTGACTCAAGGAACACAAGAGGCACAGACGCAGGAGATATGGATACAGCAACAGAAGGCAGAGGCACAGGTGAACGGAGGAGAGGTGGACGTGGAGAAAGGAACAGGAACAGCTGTTGGAGTTGGAAAGGTGAGAGAGGAGAGAAAGAAGCTGAAGCTGTGCTTAGCTGGAGGAGAAAGCCAGAGGAAATCTCCCAAGGAAGCAGCTACCTTAGAGGGACTGGAGAAGGACATAAGGAGGCTGTATTTCAGAGCCTGGAGGAACCCAGGAGGAAAGAAATCAGCGTTTGTCTGAGGAAACATCCCCAAGGTAAAGCCAGCAGTTTCATTACTGATAATTCAGCAGAGAGACAATTTGCCAGTTCTAAAGGTCAGGAAGCTGAGTCCTCACCGTCTACTGTTAAGAAGTGGGTAGAGAGTTTTTCATATGAGAAAAGCCATAGCCCTGATAAAAGCACAGCCTTTGAAACTCCAAAGCTAGAAGCATTAAGAAAGCTGTTTTCTGAGGAAAAGGTTCACTCCCCTAATGAAAAGGTGCCTGTACAAGCTGAATTGCTGTGGAACCAATTTCAGGAGTTCTTGAAAGAGAGAAAGCTTATAATCCTGAAAGAGATACTGTTTGCCCTGATGCTATTGAAGGAATGCAAGTAGATTCTTGTTTGCCTAATTGTGAATGTGACCCCATTCCAATGGACTATTCTTTATCTCTAAGAGAAGATTCTGCAGTGTTGAATAGGAACTGAGAATCTGTGAAACCGTATAGGAAATAAGGGCAGTTCCTGCTTTGAGCTGAGGAAAGCTAATTCTGTGTTTCGCTGATTTTTATTACTTGCTGAAATTAAGAAGCAGTGCTGTGGAAAAGTTTGCTTTCAAAAGAGAAACCACAGCTGTTATAAGTTTACCTGTGTTGCTGTTAACTGACCACATGGGGCAGTCCTCGGTGTAAGTGTGTGAGAGAAGCAGAACAGCTGAACTGTGGAAAAGGTTTTGTTACGCCATTCTCATTATCCTGATTTCATCTTTATGTTGGAGATGTATCCTTCTGCCTTTGTTGTGTACTGAACCTTGAATGCCCTGGAAATCCCCACAATAAATTTTCTTGCTGCCTTACAACCACCGACTCAACTACATTTGTCCTTCAAGAGTAAAAATCACTACAAGTCCCAGAATACCCTGGTGACTTCAAAGGGAACTTTATTTAAGGAGGACACATAAGGTCGTTTCCAGCTTGTAAGCCCTTTGGCCCAAGTGGAGGCGTCGCTATATATATATATAGTTATTTATTTATTTATTTTTAAGTGCTATCAAGTCAATGCTGACTTCTGGCGACCTGGGTTTTGTTGGCAAGGTATGACCGGAAGTAGATTGCCAAGCCTTTGCTTCCAAAGCAGTGGAGGGTAAGGTGACTTGCCCAAGGTCACAAGGGGGTGCCAGTGAGAATCGAACCCTGATACCTTGGGCAGGGCCGTACCGACGGTGAAAGGCGCCCTGTGCGAGTTGCACATCGGGCGCGCGCCCCCCCCCCCCTGCACCTCCATCTAGCGACTTTATGGGGGCGGGAGAGAAGAAGCACGCACCCGATGTGCAGCGTGCCATCACACTAAGCAGGTCTGGACCCTCCCGAAATGCGCCCCTTAAGTCTTCTCGCCGGCACACTAAGATCTCTCTGGAAGGGTCCAGACCTGCTTAGTGTGCCGGCGAGAAGATTTAAGGGGCGCATTTTGGCTCTCTGCCGCTGCCTGCCACCACTAAAGTGGTGGCGGCAGGCAACGGCAGAGAGCCGAAATGCACCCCTTAAGTCTTTGCGCCCTGTGCAGCCGCACCACTCGCACAGGGCTCGGTACGGTCCTGATCTTGGGTACAAGGCTGTTGCTCTAACCACAAGGCTACTGCTCCACTCTATAATATTAGCCTTCTGTATATGACTTGTGAAGCACTGCTTTCTCCATGTGACTTACTGGTGTTTCTTAAATGATATTTGAAAATTTTAGTTTAGCTGAGACAATCATTGTCTTGAGTACGGAAAAATGAAATTGAGAATATTATTAGCCTGGAATTGCTTGAAGGATGAACATTGGTAGTCTTCTGTTCTTTATAGGGAGAGGAATGCTCCACATTTCGATTGATGTGGGGTCTCCCAAAGATCGTCCTTATCTCCCATCTTCTTTAATGAGTGCTGGTCTGATGTAGAAGCTGTGGTCAGAGGATTGTGTTAAGAATGCTTTAGATAGATAGACAATATCCACATTTTGATCCCTTGTCTAGATAATTGGACAAAAACACAGAAATGCCTAGATTCCTCTTTTTTAATACCATTTAAGAATGGACTAGTAGACAGTGTCTTCAACCTTATGACTTGAAGTACAGAGGTTCTCTAGATGAGTAAAAAACCCTGGGGGGGGGGTTGATGGTCCTCTTTCAAGATATGGAAAACCCAATATAAGCTGATATCAGAAGTCTAGGAATAGTCCTCGACTTCTATTATCTTTGGGACTTCAGGTGAATTTCGTGGTTAAAAAGGGCCCTTTGTAAACTTAGGTTAGATTTCTCCATTCCAATTCTAATGTCAGGAGACTTTACAATGTAATGCAGGCAATAGTTCTTTCGCATCTGGGATTCTACAATTTCATCTAATGTCAATTAATGCAGAATGCAGAGGCTAGAATCATTTTGTGAAAAACTAGATGGGGAAAGGACTACTTCACTACGGGCTTCTTTGCACTGGTTACCCATGATTTCACATATCCATTTTAAGATTTTACTTCTGCCCTTCAGAGCCTTTCATGGGTTTGGCTGAGAACATTTCATGGTACTGACAGGAACGGAGTTGTGCTGTAGCACAGGAAAGGTTTTACAGTTTTCCACAGTGAAAAAGATCATTTCAAAGTCTACTAGAAAGAGTGTCTTCTTTATTGTAGCACCTACGCTGTGGAGTTAGCTGTCTCCTGAGATTAAAGAGTTGGATGAATGTTTGCTGTTCCATAAATGCTTTAAAACTTGGTTATTTTCTTTCTGGTTCAGTGAAGCAGAGTGAATCTTTTGAGCAGGATGTATCTTTGATGTACAAACTTTTGTATTTATACCTGGTTTAGGTGCGATTTTTAATTTGACCTAACTTTTATGTGAAATTTTATTGTCCTCCAAGAACAAGCAGGAAGTCAGTCCTCACTTATGGGTGACATCGACACCGACGGAGCCCGTGCGGAGCAATTCCCCAGCTTTCAAAGAAAGCCTTGGGGATTGCTGCCACGCATGCGTGGTCCTCTTCCCGCCCAAGGGTGCCATCTTGCTCAGTCTCCCTTTTTCTGCGGAGCCCTTTGGACGCACATCCTGGTCCCTCAGAAAAAGATGTTCTCTTTTTGGCCTTTTTGCCTTTTTTATGGTTGCACCGGGCCTCTCCCGTATTCCCTGATGCCCCCGCTTCGACTGTGGGCCAGGGGATCCCTATTTTTCCCTTTCTCCTTTTTTCTTACTTCGGACCCTTTTCGTGCCCTTTTCTAGCCGCTGGCTACCTTGAGGGCATTAGACCTCGCAGGAGCTCCTTTTGTGCCCCCATGGCCACCGGCTTCAAAAAATGTGACATGCTCCAAAAACATGTCGCTGGGACACCCATGACTGTTGTCTGTAGGGTCTGGGGGCTGACCATAACCCGGAGCTCTGCTCGCTTTGCAAGAAAATGTCCATTAAGGCCTTACAAAGCTGTAAGCAGAAGTCAGACAACATTTTTCGTAAGTCAGCCCCGGAGTCCCTGGTGGCACCCCGCTCCACCGATCCACCACTTGCGGGGTCCCCCGCTGTGACTCCACGTCCCAAGTGTCACTCTGACCAGGATTTGCCCGAGGTGGAATGGCAAAAAAAGAAGGCCTTGAAGACGCTGTTGGGGGCTCCAGATAAGCATGAGCGGTCTTGCGCTCATTCCCTCAATCCTCTCCAGCGTTCCCGAGAGTCGGACAAGGAGCGGCCTTGAAAGGTACCTAGTACAGACATGGAGGCCTACGGCGATGGTGCCCGGTCTCCTGAGGGTCATCCCAGTGAGGACCTCCTCTCCTCCTCCATGCCAGACCTGGTAACCCCAGTGTCAGCATCCCAGGGACCCCCACTCCTGAGTGGGAGTCCGTATTCTAGCACTAGAGTGCAGTGTTTCTGCCTTCATAGCTGCCCAGCAGGCGCTCTTGCCCAGCATGGCTGGCTCGAGACTGAGAATCCCTCGACTGTGGTCCCAAAAACTGCCTTGAAAACCCCCGAGAGCCACGGGACTTGTGAGGGTTCTCAGCACCGATCTCACTTGCCATCCTGTTCCTTGTGGGTGAGGTCTTCCAGAGTCAGTGCCTCTGGCTCCAGACAGGCCTTGGCCATCAGACACTGGGGATCAACCCAACTTCAAGTCCTTCTCAGACCTCTCGGGCTGGGAATCGGATGGGGACACGTCCCTTGAAACCCACGCCCATCGGGATCTTCCTTCTGACGCGTCCCCACCCGCCTCGCGAAGGCGGTCACCCCCAAAGATACCTCCTTCTTGGTATTCGTGTGGAATATGGTTCAGGCCCTCAATCTGCCCAAGCAGACCGAGGAAGAGCCAAGGGCAGAGGAACTTGACATTTTACAATGAGTCTCCTCCAAGGAATTTTCTCACGGTCACTGTGCCGTCTATCCTGACCCGGCTGCTCCTCCGCATGTGGGAAGCACCCGCCTTTGTCCCTATTGTCAGTAAAAGACTCGATGCCATGTACAGAGTCCAGCCTGGTTTCAAAAGGCCCAGCTTCCTCATACCTCCATGGCAGTGGAATCCGTGATGTGGAAACAGAAGAACCCAAAGTCGCATTCTTCAGTTCCGCCCGGCAGAGAATCCTGTGACCTAGATGCCCTCAGGCGTAAGGCTTACCAGGGATCCATGCTAGCATGCCACATCCAGGCATAGCAACTATATATGGGTATGTTCCTTCGTGACCTTGCCTCGAAGGTGACCACCTTCTCAGATTTCAGACCCTCCTGAGATTGGTTGCAGACTGCTTGAAATGTCTTTCTCGTGCCACATATGATGGATTTGAGTCTTCCACCCATGTGACAGCGGCTGGCGTTGGAGCCCGGCGTCAAGCATGGCTCCAGTCCTCACACCTGGAACAGTGGGTCCAGGAGAAACTCTTGGATGTTCCCTGCCTCGGCAAACAACTGTTTGGCAAGCCCATGGAGGACAAAGCAGCTGAAATCAAGACTGAGTTCATAACCCGCACCCATCTCTCTCGGAAAACCTCTACTCTTCTCTGGAAGAAACAGCATAGTAAGAAACCTTTCTTTCAGAGGAAGGGGCTTCCTTACCGGGGATACCCACCCTATCTGCCCACCCCAGTGCTGGCGCCCCCATGGCCAAGGCAAGGGCAGAGCTCAGGGCCACTGGAAACCTAAGGGGCCCAAGACCCAACCACCAGCGCCACTCCAGCCAGCTCCAGGGTTTTGATGCCAAATGCATAGCCTCTCATCTTCCAGCAGCGCTCCTGCCGGTAGGAGGACATCTGTCCCTTTCCGCCCCCGAGTGGGAGGCCATCACATAGGACACCTGGGTCCTCCAATTCGTCCAGAATGATTACTGTCTCCATCTGGACAGACTCCCCTCTCCCTTCTCCCCTCTCCCCTCTCCCCAATGGAGCCTACTCGTCTTCCCTCACACCAGGCTTGCTTAAAGCAAGAATTGAACAACTTCCTCGGTCAATGGGAGGTTGAAAGGGTCCCGCCGTATCTCCGAGGAAGGAGGTTTTACTTCCTCGTTCCAAAGAGGACAGGGGGCCTGCACCCCCATCCTCGATCTCAGGAACCTGAACAAATTTCTGGTGTGGGAAAAGTTCAGAATGCTATCGCTTGGCATCCTGCTGCCCCTCCTCCGGCAGGGCAATTAGCTAAGCTCCTTGGATTTCAGAGACGCTTACACCCACATCCCTGTTAACCCCAAGCACAGGAAGTACCTGTGTTTCAGGGTGCAGGGGGATCAGTATCAGTACAGAGTGCTCCCCTTCGGGCTCACGTCTGCCCGCAAGTCTTCACCAAATGCCTGTCAGCGGCCACAGCCTACCTCCGGCTGCAGGTCATATCCGTCTACCCTTACCTAGACGATTGGCTCGTCACAGGTGCATTGGTGTTAAGCACAGTCCTCCTCCTCATGCGCCTCAGTTTCTTGATCAACTACTCCAAGTCCCACGTCGAATCGGTACAGGCACTGGAGTTCATCGGCGCACTGCTCGACACGGAATGGGCGACCACCTTCCTCCCTCGTGCACGTGCGGACCGCCTCCGCTCTCTGGCTGCCGAGATCCAAAGCCGAAGACACCAGAACAGCGCAAGGAAGACACCTCTTAAAAACAAAGAAACCTTTTATTTCATAAAACCTTCAAAGTTACAGACCCAATTTGGCCAGGTTTCAGCTGGCAGCAATACCAATTAAGATGCAATTGCCTATATATTCCAATGGTAGTCAGGACATTGTAACAAGAGCCAATAACTGAAAGCTCAAAAAACGCTTCTCAATAGATGCCGAAGATGTGGCCCTGTCCTCCCTGTGCTGTTCTGGTGTCTCCTGTGATTTCTGTGGATGGTTGTTGCTCTTCTTCTTTCCTTGAGATCCAAAGCCGAGCCAGGGTCTCGGCGTGAGCCATGCTGCGCCTTCTGGGGCGCATGGCCTTGACCATACACGTTGTTCCCCACACTTGTATGCATATGCGAGCAGCTCAATGGTGCCTCAGAGCGCAATGGAGGGAGGAGTGGCCTAGTGGTTGGGGCAAGTTACCTCAGGCCGGAAGGTCGGGGGTTCAAATCCCACTAGAGGACAGCAACCTTGGGCCTGAAGGACTGGGGTTTCTAGTCCCACAGGTGCTCCTTGTGGTCTTGGGCAAGCCACTTAACTCTCCGTTGTCCATGTTCCCTGTAAAATAGATCTCCAGGAACAAGCAGGAATGAGTCTTCACATATGGGTATCGTCGGTACCGACGGAGCCTGCACGAGAACGCTCCCCAGCGTCCAGTAAAAAAGCTTTTGGGAGCATCCCACAGCGCCTGCGCGCTGCCTTCCCGCCTTTCCCAACCGCCTCTCTCCAGTTCTTCTTTTCCGCGGAGCCAGCAGGTCGTGTTCCTGTCACCGCAGAAGAAGTTCTTTATTTTTTTCTTTATTTTTCTGTGTCGCGTCTGCCTTCGACGTCAGACCGGTACCGCCGGTCTTTTCTTTTCTTTCTTCTTCTTCTTCTTCTTCTTCAAAAAAACCCCTTTTCTTTATTCAGCTGTGCATTTTCAGTTTGGGCCTTAGGCCTAAATATTTTTTTCTAATGGAGAAGCCCGCTTCCGGGTTCAAAAAGTGCACAAAATGTGGCGGTACTATTTCTGTCACCGACACCCATGATTGGTGTCTGAAATGTTTGGGTCCTGACCCATTCCATCACGGATTGTGTGTCCTGCACCATGATGTCTAAAAGAGGTCGGCAGAACCGAGCAGCCAAGCTCAGTACCCTGTTTCCCTCTGATGCAGCCTCGGTGGCATCGACGTCTTCCAGGGCTGCTGCTTCCTCCCATGGATCTCAGGTAACCAAACATAAATCTAGCCGGTCCTCGAAGGGCAAATCTCCCTCTAAGCATCGAGATGCCTCTGGGCTTGTCCTCGAGGATTCTGCTCCGGCAAAATTACCCCGGCGGGAAGTTCCGGCTTCCAAAGCATTGTCTATGGGGTCACAGGTTGACATCGATGGCTCGGCCTTGACCGATCACCTGTTGCCGTGTTCTGGGGTACCGGTGGCCTCCACTGGTACCGACATCCAGACTTTGGTGGCATCGATGGATCAGAAAATTCTGTCCATGCAGCGCACCCTCACGGCGTTTATGCAGGCTTCGATGCCTCCGGTACCGCAACAATCTCCGTTGCCGGTACCGACCCCGGTGCCTGTACCGATTGCATCGGTATCGGCTTCGGTGTCGACTGCAACGGTACCCTGTCCTATGATGCCCATCGGTACCGAACCGGTACCACTTACTCCCGATGTCGATCCCACTCAGTACACGTATCGGGCTTTACAGGAGCATCCAGACAGGCGATACTTCGATTCCTCCGAAGACTCTGATGAGTCGGAGGCTTCTGTCGATGCACCGGTACTTCTTCCTCAGGAGTCTGCTTCTCCAAAATGAAGAATGTCTCCTCCAGAGGACTTGTCTTTTCAAGACTTCATTAGGGAAGTGGCTAGAGGCCTCTCCATCACAGTGGCCTCTGAGTCAGAGTCTAGAGCCAAGCAATTAGATATTTTGCAATATCCTAAGGCTCCTAAGGAAGCAGCTACCTTACCTATTCATGAGATTCTTTATGATCTCATGTTGGGCATGTGGAAGACTCCTCTCACCACCTCTCCTCATTCTCGTAGGTTAGACACCATGTACCGTGTCCCTCCCTGTCCTCGTTTTCATAAGACTCAGCTTCCTCACCCCACTCTATTGTGGATGAGTCTGCTATGAAGAAAATAAAGAGTGCAAAGAGACACTCATCTAACCCTCCAGGACGTGAATGTAGGACTCTAGATGCTTTTGGCCGAAGGATTTTCCAGGCCAATATGCTTGCTGCCAGAATCAACTCCTATAGTCTCTATATGGGGATGTTTCTAAAAGAAGTCACAGATCATCTGCAGACTTTAGCTCCTTTTATTTCAGAAGATAAAAGGCAGGAATTTCTCACTTGGCTCAAACATGCCCAAGATGTTTCCAAATTCTCCAACCATGCAGCCTTTGACTCTTTTGAGTGTGTAAGCAGAGCCACGGCTATTGCCATAGGTGCACGCAGAATTGCTTGGTTACAAGCCTCTGATTTGGAACTCTGGGTCCAAGATGAGTTGGGAAACCTTCCTTGTACAGGGGAAAAACCTTTGGCAGGGATTGGCAAGCAAAGGCCACTCAGATGTATGCTGAGAACTCTGCTTTGGATCGACTTTCAAAGTCTACCTCTGCCCCTGTTAAGAAAAGATTGTTCAAAAAGACATCTTTTTCTAAAAAGGGAAGATATTATCCTGCTCATAGGCAGACAGACATCTTCTGCAGGTCGTTTTGCTGCAAAGCGTCAGCAACCACCTAAACAGGCCAAGTCAAAGGCTGCCAGGCCTACCACAGCCCAGCAGCCTCAACCTCCTCAGGGCCTTTGACTTGCAACTAGAGAACTTAGCCTTTCTAGTTGTGGAAAAACCAGAGCCCCTCACCATTCCAGGAAGGTTGACTTACTTTGCTCCCAGATGGGAGCAAATCACAGCAGAGCAATGGAACCTCTCCATCATAAAGGAAGGGTACAAGCTTCATTTCTTAAGCCTTCCTCCTCACACCATGGTGAAACAGTTCAATTCTCCAACATCTCTCCTCAACCTTCTAGGTCAGGAGATTACTACCCTTCTTGCCCAAGGGGCAATAGAAGAAGTACCTCTTCTTCAACAGGGCTCAGGGTTCTACTCCCCTTATTTTCTTATCCCAAAGAAAACAGGGGGCTACAGACCCATATTAGATCTCAGAGAATTGAACAAGTTTCTATTCAAGGAGAAATTCAAAATGATTTCTCTAGGGGCTCTGCTTCCATACCTTCAGAGTCAGGACTGGCTTTGTTCTCTAGATCTCAAGGATGCGTACACCCATGTCCTCATCCATCCAACACACAGAAGGTTCCTTCAGTTCCTTTTTCAAGGAAAGCACTACCAGTACAGGGTGCTTCCTTTCCGTCTGGCCTCTGCACCAAGGGTGTTCACGAAATGCATGGCAGTAGTAGCTGTATTTCTCCGCACTCTAGGAATATTCGTATTCCCATATCTGGACGACTGGCTCATTCGAGCCCCATCCCAGTCAGAGGCCCAGACTTGCCTAACCTGCACAATGCGTATCCTTCAGTATTTGGGACTAGTAATAAACATCCCAAAATCCAATCTCACCCCTACTCAGTCTCTGGAGTTCATAGGGGCCTTGCTAGATACCACAACTGCAAGGGCCTATCTTCCTCAGACCCGTTGCCTACGTCTAGTGCAGTTAGCCTCCCACATTCAGTTAAAGTCCCAATTAACTGTATGAGAGATGTTACAACTATTAGGCCACATGGCATCCACCGTGAATGTGGTTCCATATGCTCGCCTTCACATGAGGGCAGCTCAATGGACTTTGTCCACCCAATGGACTCAGGCATCAGGTTGCCTGTCAGACAAAATAGCAAACTCCAGTCGCCTTTTTTGGTCTCTCCAGTGGTGGAAGTCCTCTCAAAACCTGTTGCTGGGGTCCCCTTTTCAGCAACCACTACCCCAAGCAACTCTCACAACAGATGCTTCTCCAAAGGGTTGGGGAGCTCATCTGCAAGATCTCTCCACCCAGGGCATCTGGTCTCCACAGGAGACTTCTCTGCATATCAATCTATTGGAATTCAGAGCAATATTCTTAGCTCTCAGAGTGTTCCATACCCTGCTCAGCTACAGGACAGTCCTCATCTATACGGACAACCAAGTAGCCATGTTCTATGTGAACAAGCAGGGTGGGACTGGCTCTGTCGCTTTGCAACGAAGCTTTGCGACTGTGGGTCTTCGCCAGAGAGCATCACATCCATCTTCTGGCAGTATATCTTCCAGGCATTCAAAACTCTTGGGCGGACAGACTCAGTCGAGTTCTGTTTCCACACGAATGGTCCCTCCACATGGATCAAGTAGCCAGGATTTTTCGAATTTGGGGAACCCCGGACATAGACCTCTTTGCAAGTCCTTGGAATGCCAAACTTCCCCGGTTCTGTTCCAGAATTCCGTGTCAGGGAGTTCAGGCCAAGGATGCCTTCCTCCTTCACTGGGGTCAAGACTTCCTTTATGCCTTTCCACCAATTCCCCTAATTCCCAAAACACTATTCAAGCTTCAGAGAGATCGAGGGACCATGATCCTCATAGCACCACATTGGCCACGCCAAGTGTGGTACCCTCTACTTCTGCATCTCTCTCAAGCTCCCTCCCTGGACTTGGGCTCCTTCTATCCCAGGAAGAGGGAACATTATGGCACCCAAACCCCCAGTCGCTCCATCTCAGGGCTTGGTTGCTGAGGGCTTAGACCTTCAAGATTTTCATCTCTCTCAGCAAGTCAGAGATGTTGTTCATGCCTCTAGAAAGCCTTCTACTAGACGTTACTATGCTTTCAAATGGAAAAGATTTACCATTTCGTGTTCAGAGAAGGGTCTAAACCCTCTTGCAATACCTCTGAATTCTCTACTAGAGTATCTCCTGCATCTATCCCACGCAGGTCTGAAAATGAATTCAGTAAGAGTCCATTTGAGTGCTACTGCAGCGTCCCTCAAGCCTCTCAATGGACAACCTATTTCCTCTCATCCTCTTATAGCAAGATTCATGAGAGGCCTTCTTTTAACTAAACCTCCCATTAGACCACCTCCAGTGGCATGGGACTTAAACCTGGTTCTTGGCCAGCTCATGAAGCCACCCTTTGAACCTTTAGCCACCACCTCCTTGAAATTTCTTTCTTGGAAGGTTATTTTTGTCATTGCAGTCACCTCAGCACGCCGCATCAGTGAGTTGCAAGCTATGGTGGCTAATCCACCTTATACAAGGTTCCATCATGATAAGGTAGTCCTCAGGACCAATCCACACTTTATGTCTAAAGTGGTCTCGCCTTTTCATCTGAACCAAGAGGTATATTTACCTGTCTTTTTTCCAGGACCTCATGCATCAAGTGCAGAGAGGAATCTTCATACCTTGGATTGTAAGAGAGCTCTTGCTTTTTACTTACAAAGAACACAACAACATAGAAAGTCTTCTCAACTCTTTGTTGCTTTTGATCCTTCTCATTTAGGACCTCCTGTCTCTAAGAGAACACTGTCCAACTGTATTGCTCAGTGTATTTCTTTTGCCTACCATGGTAGAAACCTTTCTCTGGAGGGCCATGTCACAGCTCACAATGTGAGAGCCATGGCAGCCTCAATGGCTCATCTAAACTCTGTGTCCATCGACCAAATCTGTCGAGCGGCCACCTGGGCCTCGGTTCATACCTTCACAGCCCATTACTGCTTGGACAAGGACTCCCGCTGGGATGCCTTGTTTGGTCAGGCTGTTCTCAAACACCTGTTCCATTCCTAATCAACTCCTACCCACCTACCCTGGTTGGATGCCAGAGATCCATGGGAGGAGGTAGAGTCCTTTTCAAGGACACACAACCTGGGGTCTTCCCCTGGCATCTGCAGCTAGGGAGTCCCCATATGTGAAGACTCATTCCTGCTTGTTCCTGGAGATAGCACAGTTACTTACCTGTAACAGGTGATCTCTGGGAACAGCAGGAATAAGGCTTCACAACCCACCCACCTCCCCTAGGAGTTGTATCTCTCTCTTTCCTTCCTCTCTCTCTCTTTGTCTCAGCTCTAAAACTCGAACTGGAGAGAGGCGGTTGGGAAAGGCGGGAAGGCAGCACGCAGGCGCTGTGGGGTACTCCCAAAAGCTTTCTTATTGGACACTGGGGAGCGTTCACCCGCAGGCTCTGTCGGTACCGACGATACCCATATGTGAAGACTTATTCCTGCTGTTCCCAGAGATCACCTGTTAGAGGTAAGTAACTGCTTTATCTCCAAGTTATAATACCCTGTTCAATGTAATTTCAGTTTGTTCAATGTAAACCACCTCGATATCATGAAAGGCGGTATATAAGAAATGTGAAATAAATAAATAAATGGTCTCAAGCCTTGGGCCAGCTCCGGGATGCCATCTCGGTCTTGTGCAGCCTATCCAGTTCCCTAGATTGGTGGCAGAATCACCAAAACTTACTTTGAGGCATGCCCTTCCAGGCTGTGCAACACGAGCTCATCTTGACGACGGATGCCTCGCTGTCGGGCTGGGGAGCCCACTGAGACAACCTTCGTACCCGGGGACAATGGTCACCCGAGGAATCCTGGCAGCAAATCAACCTGCTCGAACTTCGAGCAGTCTGATTGGCCTTGAAAGTCTTTGAGCACCACTAGCAAGGCAAGTCGGTGCTTGTGCAGACTGACAACAAGGTCGCGATGTTCTACATTAACAACGAACGGGGTACAGGCTCTTGCCTCCTCTGTTGGGAGGCAGTCCTCCTCTGCTCCTTCACAGTGCACCGGGGCATGACCCTAAGAGCTGTCTACCTCCCGGGCCAGGACAGTGTCTTCGCAGACAGGCTCAGCACGAGTGACACCTGAGTCCAGAGGTGGTTCTCCACCTGTTTCACTGCTGGGGGACTCCGTCCTTAGACCTGTTCACCAACCCGGTGAACGCACAGTTTCCCCGCTTCTGTGGGCCAAAACAGCATCCAAGCAGGGAAGCTACAGATGCATTCCTCATGAACTGGACCTCCGGGCTTCTGTATGCGTTTCCCCCCACTCCCCTCATAGCAATATTCAGTGGAACCGAGCATCGGTGGTCCTCGTGGCTCCCTTGTGGCCTCGATTGCCTTGGTTACCGCTTCTACTCCAACTCTTGTCAGAGCCCCTGGTCCCCCTGAGCAGTTCTCCAGGTCTGCTGACACAGGAGGAGGGACGGGTGCTTCACCTGGACCTGGACTTGCTATCCCTAGCAGCCTGGCGGCTGAACAGGTCTCTCTAGCCTCGCTGCACCTCCAAGAGGAGATCGAGGAAGTCCTGCTCACATCAAGGAAAGACTTGACGAAACAGGCCTATTCCCTCAAGTGGCAGCACTTCTCGATCTGGTTCTCTGGGCTCCAGATCGATCCATTCTCCTGCTCCACCTGGTGGATTCTCCAGTACCTCCTCCACCTCTCGCAGATGGGGCTGAAATCCAATTCGGTCAGGGTTCATTTGAGCACCATTTCAGCCAACCACTTTCCTGTCAAGGGTAAACTCCTCTCGGGCAAGCCATTGGTCTCCCGCTTCATGCAGGGCCTTTTACTCTCCAAGCCCCCTGTCTGGCCTCCACCGGCGAAGTGGGACCTGAACATCGTGCTCATGCAGCTGACGCAACCGCCCTTCAAGCCAATGGCAACATGCTCGCTTCAGCACCTCTCGTGGAAGGTAGTCTTCCTGATGGCACTGAAATCGGCTAGGCGAGTCAGCGAACCTCAAGCCCACATGGCTGCAACCACCTACACCAGGTTTTATGGGAACAGATTGGTCCTTCGCACTCTCCCCAAGTTCCTACTGAAAGTTATCTCAGTTTTCCATCTCAACCAAAAGAGAGTCTTACAGACTTTCTTCCCGAGACCTCACGTCAACCAGGCGTCGGCGATCCTGCATACCCTCGACAGCAAGAAGGCTCTCGTCTTCTACCTGCAGCACACCCAGGGTCATCGCAAGTCCGACCGGCTCTTCATAGCCTATGATCCCAACCATCTGGGGCTGGCAGTCACCAAGCGCACCCTTTCCATCTGGGTGGCGGACTGCATCACCTTTGGTTGGAGCCCCGCTGGATTGACGAGTCACAATGCATGGTATCCGTCCCAAGGTGGCATTGGTGGCTTCGCTGTGCTTAGTGCTGTGATCTGGTCTTCAGCGAACACCTTTGCTTCGCACTACTGCCTGGAGAGGGATTCCCGCCGGGACAGTGCCTTCGGCCAGGCTGTACTCCGTAATCTGTTTGGGGTATAAGCAACTCCTGCCGTTCAACCCTCCTTCTGTGGCTACCGGGAGCTTGGCCCCCCGAGGACTCGGGCTCCCTTCGGATCGTCTGCATCTGCTTCGCAGAGGCGCTTTGCTTATAGGTTTCGGTAGCCTGTAGCTAGGGAGTCCCATAAGTGAGAGCTGACTTCCTGCTTGTTCCTGGAGAAAGCGTAGTTACTCACCTGTAACAGGTGTTCTCCAGGGACAACAGGAATCAGTCCTCACTGCCCTCCCACCTCCGCTTAAGAGTTGCTATTCTTATCCTTCCCTTGCCGTCCACTTAGTAGGGCTGTAGCTATGGGACCTGACTGAGCAAGATGGCATCATTGGGTGGGAAGAGGACCACACATGCATGGCAGCAATCCCAAAGGCTTTCATTGAAAGCTGGGGAATTGCTCTTTGCGGGCTCCGTCAGTGTTGACATCACCCATAAATGTGGACTGATTCCTGCTGTCCCTGGAGAATACCTGTTACAGGTGAGTAACTATGCTTTTTTACTGTGTAAGCACCATATTCCTCTGTGCTTTGGCCTCAGATAACGTGAAATATAAACCTGATATTAAATTATCCTTAGAAAGGTATCACCTCTATACATTGTAATTTGTTTTATTTTAACTAATTTTGTGTCTGTCACTGAAACTTAATTTTGTATTTTTTTTCTTCTAAATGTTCTTTATTGTTCCCCTCCTCCATTATCACTTTGCTGCTTTCTTCATATGTTAGGTTGGAAATGGTTGCTTTGTCAAGTTTTCTGACAGCTTAAACATTTCCCTTTGAATGGCTTTGGTACATTTCTGCTCTAGTGACGTCTGTCCAGGTATTTCATCTTCAACCATTATGTTTCTCTGTTTTGAAGTCTAGATTACTCAGCTTGCAGTACTTCAATTTGAAGTCCCTGAGTGTGAAATGGATTTGCCTTTTTGCCAGTTTTTAGTTCTGCCTTTTTGTTTCTCTGTTTTATTATAGATATTATAAAATAGCTATAAGCCATACATATAGAACCTAAGATGGGATGATTTTAATGAGTAAGGGAGAGGAAGCCATACAACTAAGGAACATGATATGAAGCTGCAAGGAAATAGTCAAGAGAAACCTCAGGGGTCACAAGAGAGATAGGCTATACTGTAGATGTTAATCGTCTGAGGAAGCGGACTTCATACAGGATTTTTCACTGCTGTCACTCATTGTTAATCTTTGGAACCTAGCATTATTTTGGGGGCAGAGAAGCAAGATGGTGGTTGTGGGTGGATGTTTGAATGCCTTCGTTTCAGCCTTCAATATGGGCATAAGAATGACCTCTAGTGGCATATCAGTGAGATCTCCACCCCCAAAGTGCTCTAAGTCTGTGGTGCACAGTGGCCCCGCTGGTAGGGAAAATAGCAGATTAGATAATTCGGTCCCTGAGTCTATATCCTTGACACTAGTAATACACATTATAGTAGCCTTGCAGCTTAGTGCAAGACAAAAGAATTGATTAGAAATGCCCTCTCCTCTTCTAAAACTGCTTTCACATGAACTTAGAACCAAGATCTCTAGCCAGATTTTAGAGTAAGCCTGGAAACGTTTTCACCCAGGTCTTCAGTAATGTGTAGCTGTTCTTAGTTTCCAGGAAACAGGTCATGTTGGGACACTACTGGGTCCTTGCCTCTCTGAAGTGGACCTGTTAACCCATAAGCTGAATATCTTCTTGTTCTCCCTGCTATTCCTCCTTCTCTTCCTCATTTTATGTCATTTTATTGTTGTGTCTATTAGGTTTTTTTTCTTTTACATGTACTTCCGCCTTGTGATGTAGTTGAAAGGTGGTCAATTCAAATAAGCATAAACATTCTAACTTTTTTCCAGAATGATGAATTCAAATGTTACACTCTGTAATATATCCATTATTTAGGACAAACTTCTACATAAGATAAATGCTGAGAGGTGCATGCACAGTTTGGTAGTTTGGTCTGATATATTAACAGTCTGCACAAAATCTTATGCAGATACACCAAAGAATTACCACTATAAAAGAGAAGTTAGAATAAATTAATGAGGTACTTTCTTATCTATACATTCAGCTATGAAGCACATCATGATCTGGTACTGGCTGACCTACGGTGTTGAATTTACCTTGATAATTGGATGCCGTCTTAAATTTAAATACACTACAGCTTTACCTTATTTCAAAAGCATCTATGTTCAAATGCACTTCAGAAAATCATTCTGTAATGAACTAACTGTGGCATCCCCTTGGTAGTGCTTCTAGGTCCGGGACCGGGCTAGCTGGAGTCCCCTCAAAGGTGGGCTCCGTTGATCCTTGTCAGTTTGGCACCTGGTGCCCTCACCTGGGGAAGAAAGATGTTAGCGGATAGGATTTCCCTCCTTTCACCCCAGGAGACCCCTCTAAAAGCACTGCTGTGAACAAGGCTGGCTTAAATAGTAACAATTTATTTACAAATATAAAAACCAAGTATTGTATTGATAATTGATTCAAGCAAGTAGGGTGAAATATCAGCATAGGATAAGAGGGCATTCAATACCAGTTATTTACCAGTCCTTTTAAAAATAACCAAAGTTAAAAGTGTAAAACTATAATACAGTTTTCACCAAAGTATTTCAAGGCAGTTCAAATAATCAACTATAACCTTATACATAGTGACTTAAGTAAACCTTTATGGATTTAACCTTATTAACCTAACTCCCCTCCCTTTCCCTTTGTCCACCAGCCCCACGTCTCACCCACTGCTGGAGTTCTGGACCGGTGGCTGCTTGTGAAGAGAGAGGGTTTGTAGTCCTGTCCAGTCACTGAGGCTGTAGCTCTCCTCAGTTCAGGAGAGGGTTTTGCACTCCTTTCTAATCAGGAACAACCGCTGCAGCTCTCCAGTGGACTGATCTGCTGCTGGGCCCTTCTGGGCCTTTTGGCTCCTAGTCTGGAATTGACTCTCCACCACTGCAGGTCTCCTGTGAGCTGATTTGCTACTGATTTTCTGCTGCTGCTGCTGCTGCAGCTCTCCCTTGAGCTGATCTGCTACTGGACTCCCCCTGGGTCTTGTGGCTTCTAGCCCAGAATGGACTCTGTGACACAGCAGCTCCCCAATGATCTGATCTGCCCCTGGACCTCCAAGCCTGGATTAGGCTCTCCATAGTCTCTCCACTGCCATCTCCACTCCCTGGGTTGGGAGGAGACCGTCCATCCCCATCTTCACTTCTACCCCCGACTAGGTCTGTAGTAGGGTTCTCTGCTGGCATCTTCTCTCTGAGCCTGTCTAGGCTCCCAGAAGGCTTTCCAGTGCCATCTTCAAGAGAAGGACCTCTGGAGCACGACCCTACTAGTCCCAGCCCTAGAGCATGTGACCAGCAGTTTTGCTGATCCTGCAGGGGGAATTCCCTCCTCCCCTTTCAAATGAGGGGTAAGCTCTTTTAAGATAAAGAAGCTGATCAGCCTCTAAATCCAGAGTTGATCTCTCTTGCCTGCACTGGGTTGTTGATACCAGTACCTCTTGATCTGATAGCATTACTCTTGTGGTGAGCAGTTTCCACCAGCCCCAGTATTTACCTTTTCACCCTCTGTATAGTGTATGCACTTTATTCCCCTGTTCTATTCCCTATAGATTTAAAAGGTAAATCTTAATGGTAGATATAAATGTGAACAAATATTAACTCTGGCTCCTTCCCATAGTCAATGATTTTGCATATCCCCTCCAAATGTTTATTTTCTAGCTGTGCTAGCACAATGACCATTATAGAAGACTGCTCCCTTAATGTTGTCCCTCATCTGACTTCTTTAGTAGTTTCCTCTCTAGCAAAATAATGTGACTATTTTACCTATCTCCAGGAACAAGCAGGAATGAGTCTTCACATATGGGTACGTCGGTACCGACGGAGGCTGCGCGGGAACGCTCCCCAGCGTCCAGAAAGAAAGCCTTTTGGGAGCATCCCACACGCATGCGCGCTGCCTTCCCACCTAAACACTTCCCTCTCATCAGTTTTCGTTTTTCCGTGGAGCCGACAGGACGTGTCCTTGTCACCGCAGAAAATTCATCGTTTTTATTTTTATTTTTTGTGGTCGCGCCTGCCTTCGCTCGATGCCCACCGGTACTGCCGGTGCTTTTCTTTCTTTTCTTAAAAAAATTCTTTTTTTCTGAGAAATTTTTCTTATTTAGTGCCTGACCTTTTTCTGGCCACTAGGCCTCTATCCTTTCCATTATGGAAAAGCCAGCCACTATCCTTAAATGTCTAAAGTGTGGCGGTACAACTAGGTTAATAGACACTCATTTTTGGTGTCTAACTTGTTTAGGTCCTGACCATTGTCCTAAAGAGTGTTTCTCTTGTAGGAGTTTAACCAGAAGAGGTCTTCAGAACCGAGCACAACTCGGTACCGGGTCTCCATGAACCATGATGTCACCAGGCAGAATCTCTTCTTTCTTCCACGGTCAGGTAACCAAACAACAGTCTGTTAAGACTAGCCAGTCCTCGAGAGGTAGATCTCTTTCTAAGCATCAAGATGACTCTGGCCTTGCCCTCGAGGACACTATGGCTCAATCCTGGTGGGAGTCTTCGGGCTCCAAAGCATTATCAGGATCTCAGGTTGCTCCCAAGGTTTTTATCTCTGTGGATGCACTTGTGCCATGCTCGATGGTTCGGACCGTGTCGACCGGTACCGATACCTCAGCATCGGCTATGGTGTTGGATGGAAAACTCCTCGCCATGGAACGCAGTCTGGCGCATCTCTCATCAACAGAGTCGCCGCAGACCGTTCTTCGACTACCGATATCGGCGTCGACGCCGGTACCGGTATCGGCTTCGATGCTAGCACCGGTGTCGGTATGCATACCGACATCGGCATTGCTCCCGGTACTGAATTGGGCATCGTTGCAGATGCCGGTACCGGCATCGATGCTTTCGATACCTCTTTCAACAGGCTCGCTTCCCTCGATGCCGAGTCTGGAATCGCTATCTAGCCTGGAAGATTCGGTACCGACTCGTCGCGCGGCGTTTTTTGGTAGCAGTTGGAGAGTCAAGTTCTCGGTTCATGATGGCAGAAAGGAAGTCCGTGCAGGTTGGAAAGTGAACTTAGAAGCCTGGAGCTTTGTTCCCCTGAAGAAACGAACAGTGAAACGTGGCAGCGCTTGCGGTTAGACGTTGGGAAACATCTTTGGTCTGAGCTGCACTACAAACATCTTCTGCTTGAGTCGTGTTGCAGTGTTAGTGTTTCAACAAATGAAGAACACTTTCATTACCAGATAAGCGCTGTTTGTCTGGAGTTTTGTTCGTGAGCATTTAAAAAGATCAGCGCTATTACCTGTTTATGAGAATTTTTAAAAAGAATAGGAAACTATTTACATTTTGGAACGTATTAATAATTGAAAAAAGAAAAAAATAATGCAACTATAAATGAGAATACTATATGAATTTTAAAAAGAATAGGAAACTATTTACATTTTGGAACGTATTAATAACACAGGTACACTACCAAAAAACTGCCTCCAGTTTTGCAACTGATTCCTATAGATTTTGGGGTGCTGAATCCAGAAAAATAGCCAAAATGTTCCATCACGTCACGTTTTCTTGCAAAATTAGATTTCTTACCCATATAAGGAATGTTCACATAATTTCTTTTTAGCCGACTGCAGTTTATTTTCTTGGCCCAAAATAGAGGTTGTAATGGTTAACTAACTAGAAACACTCCCTCATGATATTTTAGAGTGTTTTGTATTCATTTTATACATTAACAGGACAATTGGGAGGCGGGGGGCTAAATCCAGTACTCGCGCTGGCGCATGTTCTTTCCTGTTCGCCTCGCCTCGTTCGCTCGCTCAAACACGGTGGTTGCGACATGAACGTTCCTGTCAAATTTCAGTTTCTTGCAAGTTCATTATTACCTTTTGGTTTGCTCAGTCGTAATCCAGCTTTATTCTGAAGTGGTTCACTACAGTTGTAGTTTGCAGTGCTGTGTATTTGTGATGGCTCACAGAGCCAGAGGTTGCGTCAACTCTCCGGACAGTTTTTGTTTTATTTGTGGGGAATATACCGTGAAAAAGCGGCAGAGGAACATTTCTGCATTTATTAAAAAAGTATATTTCGCCTATTTCGGTTTGAAGTTAGGCGATCAAGACAAACCGTGGGCTCCTCACAAAGTGTGCAAGACATGTGAGGAAGATCTACGCTTATGGATGAAAGGTAAAAAACAAGCATTTCGTTTCGGAATACCTATGATGTGGCGTGAACAAAGAGACCACAGCAGTGATTGCTATTTTTGCTCTTGCATTGTGAAGGGATACAACTTAAAAAATAAGAACGTAATAAGTTACCCCAACCTTCCCTCAGCAATTAGGCCTATGCCTCATAGCAACGAAGTACCTGTGCCTGAACCACCAAAATCTTTGGATCATATTTGTGTGGACGGTTCTGATCATGATGAGACTCATCAGATGGCTTTTCCCGATGAGTCCAGTACTTCCGAGTTTGAAACTGAACCAGATCCGAAACCTGAACTTTTCTCTCAAGCTGAATTGAATGATTTAGTCCGGGATTTAGGACTCCCAAAAGATGGTTCTCGGCTTAAACAGAAAAATCTATTGTCACCAGGAACAACTTTTTATTGGTACCGCAACCGCGAGACACAATTTTTGAAGTATTTCAGCAAAGAGGAAGATTTGGTATTTTGCAACGATATATACGGAGTGATGGAAAAGTTTAAACTCAAGTATGATCCTGCTGAATGGCGGCTGTTCATTGATTCGTCAAAAGACAGCATAAAAGGTGTTCTTCATAATGGCAACACATTCGCTTCAGTTCCTATTGCTCACTCTGTTATTCTCCAAGAAAAATACGAGAATTTGGCCCTGATTCTTCAGAAGATTCGTTATGATGAGCATAAGTGGATGATTTGTGGAGACTTTAAAATTCTATCCATGCTATTAGGGCAGCAATCCGGTTTCACCAAATATCCCTGCTTCCTTTGCTTGTGGGATAGCCGGGCCCGCGACCTACACTGGGGGAAAAAAGACTGGCCAATTCGGGAGTATTTGAGACCCGGTGAGAAAAATGTTCTTCATGAGAGCTTGGTACCTCGTGATAAAATTCTATTACCACCTCTCCACATTAAGTTGGGTCTCATTAAGCAATTCATCAAGTCCCTTCCAAAAGATGGTGAGTGCTTTCGGTACCTTTGCTCAAAGTTCCCCCGACTTTCTGAAGCAAAGCTAAAGGAAGGAGTGTTTGTTGGCCCTGATATAAGGAAACTCATTTCAGATGGAGCATTCGCTGAAACGATGTCTGAGAAGGAAAAAGAAGCCTGGGATTCCTTCAAGGATGTTCTCAAATTCTTGGGGAACAGGCGGGATGAGAACTATAAGGATATTGTTGCCAGGATGCTCAATGCCTTCAAAGAACAAGGCTGTAACATGAGCCTGAAAGTCCATTTCTTGCACTCCCATGTGAACTACTTTCCCGAAAACTTGGGGGCGTACAGTGAAGAACAAGCTGAAAGGTTTCACCAGGACATCAAGGACGCAGAGAGAAGGTACCAAGGAAGATGGAACACCACTATGATGGCTGATTTCTGCTGGTTGCTGCTGCGGGAAACCCCAGATGAAAAATACGCCAAGCAGCGCACCAAGAGAAGCATTCGGGGGAAGAAGAAACGGGCCCACCAGGAGATTGATTGACCCAAGAATGACTTTAAAATCTAAACTGTGTTGACAAATATCGTGTTTTTACTAAACTTTGAAATAAAAATTTGCTAGTTATTACCACAGTGTCGGATCTCATTTATTAGAATTTTATTTTCACACCATCGGGTGTTTGTCTTCATGTATTGCAATGGTGCGGTTTGCGTTTTCTATTCTTACATACATACCTGTACAACATTTTTTGCACATTTCTTTGCTTTGCTTTGTGTCTAACCTCGCTCTTATATGCTCAATGTTTGTGCACATGTATGTGGCTGTTTTAAGTGCAGACAATTTTGCTACCATCACAGTGTGTTGTGTTGACATTACTCTATTCTTATGTGCTGCCTTGTTACAATTTTCTTTATTCTTATTTGAATAACTACTAAACAATTAGTATAAAGAATTCATCCAAGAAACTTTTATCTCGATCGCACTCAATCTGAAACGTTCACCTCAAACTGCTAACCCAATGTAGCAAAAAATCTGTACGTGATGGAGCAAATTGGTTACCAGATTTGGATTCAGCGCACCAAAAAAACGTAAAAATCAATCGAAACATTAGAGGCAGTTTAAAAAAATTTTTTTTAGTGTACCTGTGTAATTGAAAAAAGAAAAAAATAATGCAACTATAAATGAGAATACTATATGAATTTTCCAAAAGAATTGGAAACTATTTACATTTTGGAACGTATTAATAATTGAAAAAATAAAAAAATAATGCAACTATAAATGAGAATACTATATGAACATTAATGCAACTATAAATGAGAAAACTATATGAACATACAACATAGTAAGGTCGTTGATGCTAAGAAGGCAGTCCATTCCAGCAAGTCTGGCTGAACAATATGCCTCGTAACAGTCTGAGATCTTGTTGTATCTAAAAATAGTTTTCTTTAGCAAAGTTGATACTGAACTCATGGTTTAGAGTTGAGCAGAAAATATCGTCATTAATTATTGACCTTAAGAGGATTGTCAAAACTTTCCTCTGTTCCAGCTAATGATGGATCTTCTAAAAATCTTTATTCCTCTAGGGGGAAAACGTTTTATCCATCTTCTTCCCCTCAGACAGATGTTCCCCAACAGGGACAGCATCAAACCAGGCTAAGGAAACAGAAACCTCAACGGACTCAGCAAACCCAGTAACTACAGGGTTTCTGATTTTTCTTCTTCCTGTATGAGGTTCAGGACCCGTACACCTGCTTTTTTATCAAAAGAGGCGTCTGGCTTGATTCTCATCCATGCTGAGACAACACTGAGTTAACTCTAGGCATGAATCTCTTGTTTCAAGAGAACTTCATTCTACTAGCTCCAAGAGCTCTTGAGATATCTCAGGCTTACAGGTAATAAGTTTCTACTTCCCTATTAAAAAAAAAAAAAAACAGGAGGGAAGGTCAATCAAGAAACTTAACAGGCTGAGTGGTACCTTTCACCCTTTTTTGACACTTACCTGTAAGACCTTAACTGCAGAGGACCCTATCCATAAACACTTACTAAATTGTAAGTTTTTCAACTCTGTATTACTTCTATCTTTTAGTTGGGACATCTAGTCTCCAACCTGAATATTATTCAACTGGAGAGCTTCTTACTGAAGCTATAGGAATTCCTACTCCAGTAAATCTTTCCAATACAGAGCTTTTTCCTTTTTGGGTCCTTCTGCACTGGGGTTTTTACAGGATGCAATTCAACATTCTGAAAGCCCCTACCAGATTTAGTCTATACATTTGAGCAAGGTCAGCTCAGAAGGCTACTAAAACCATCCATACTGGAAATATGAATAACCCACCAAGTGGGTTAGATGAGCTTCTTTAAACAGATAGCTCACATGGGTTGCCACCTATTCTACGCTACTTGCGTTTGTTATAGCTGACCCCTCAAATACTTCCTGTTCAATTAATCATTGCAGGGCAAAAAGCCTCTCTACCATTTTTGCCATCCTCAATTCTGTTTCAACAGAATTGATTCGGTTGCACACTGGCTACCCAACAGCCAGGTCTCATCTAAACAACCTATAACATGCTCTCTGCAACTATGCAGTGAAGCTCTACAACTATGGGCCTTTGTCAGAGAGTGTCTTAGTCCACCCCTGGTAGGTAACTTCCAGGCGGTTAAAGAACCTTTGACTGGCAGTCTCTACCTAGTCATGCTCCCACATGGCTGTTTGTTCCTTATTTTCCATTTTCCTTAAAATTCTTTCAAGGAGAAGGAACCAGGGCCTGGACGACTTCAAGTTTAAGGAATAGCACCACTCCTTAAGTTGTTCCTTATCCTCAAGGGAACTCCTACAACAGGGATGCATTCCTAATCATTGCAGTTGATCCTTATCTACTGCAATTTTTCTACATTGAAGTCTTGAGAAGCAAAGAATGCATGATACTCATACTGCCCTCATAGAGAGACAGACATGGTATCCCCCTTACATTGCGTTTTTTTCTTCCAGCTTCTATTCTGAAGTGATAAAAGGAATCCTCTATCTTAGGATTAAGGATCTCCTCTGCACACCTTCGTGTACGTCTCAAGACCTAATTATCTGAGGACTAGTCGTTTTATGACTTAGACCTCTTGTCACGGGTAAGAAGCATCTTACTGGATTCCATGTAACCTTGCATATGTTTCTTATACCTTGACTAATAAGTGATCCTGACTAACTATCTGCAGTAAGGTCTTAACCCTTCTTGTTACACAAGCATACAATCTGACCCTGAAATATTGTTGCTGTCCATATCAATGCTGTCATACCATAAACTTCTTAAATGGACATCCAATTTGTCTGGTAAAGTTAGAAAACTCCTTTTCTTTACCATAACCCTTTTTTCTATCAGAATCAGGTTACCTTATATCTGAAGCTCTCTAGGTAAAGTTGTTAGCCTAAGTGCTATCACTTACGCAACACACATTACTGATCTTCAGAAATTGGGGGCTAAACAGCCCAATACAATTTTCTCATCTGGATGAAGGGGTTCTACGAACCCATCCCCTTTTTCTATAAAGGTATCTTGACCTTTTCTTCCAGACCAGTCAGATTTGTCTTTTCTTTTCTTTCCCAAGGCACCATCCTGCTCTAGGGACAGAAATGTTTTAGACTTTGGACTATAGAGAAGTTTAAACTTCTCTCCAAGGTCCCAACTTCTTATAAAATTCCCCAGTTTTTCCCTGGGGTTATGTCTAGACATTAATTTTTCTTATTTCTGTCTACATTACAAAACTTTATTTCCTTTACTCCTCACAGTAAGGGAATTCCATATGAGGACAATGTGATGCTTCTTTACAACAAACACATATTAACTTCCCCATATGTGTAGTTTTTTGCAATCCTTGGATAACTTCTTTTTTCAAGAATTGGGACTTCCTTTTTCCTTACTAACAGTTATTTCTACACAAGGACAGCTTCCCCGATTCCTTGTTTAGTCTAGCTGTTCCACAGCACACCCTTTTACACTGTTAGCTCAACTCCTGCCCTCCATCCCTTGGATGCCTGAGGTCCTTGGGGGGAAGCATGGCCCATCCATTCGTTTTTGTAATATGCTGGGCCTCTCCCAGGCATCTCAGCTTGGGAGTCCCCATATGTGAAGACTCATTCCTGCTTGTTAGCACAGTTACAAGCAGTTGTTCTCTCTCTCTTTCTAATTTGTCTACTTCCCTCCTTCGGTCTCAGCTACAAACCCAACTGATGAGAGGGAAGTGTTTAGGCGGGAAGGCAGCGCGCATGCGTGTGGGATGCTCCCAAAGGCTTTCTTTCTGGACGCTGGGGAGCGTTCCCGCACAGGCTCCGTCTGTACCGACGTACCCATATGTGAAGACTTATTCCTGCTGTTCCCAGAGATCACCTGTTACAGGTAAGTAACTGTGCTTTATCCCAGCTTACTCAATACACTCAAATACCCACCTTTAGACTCTGTGAGAGTTTGGAGGGTCTGGAAGGCAGACATGGTTACAGTTTTGTCCTTACAGTCTGGTTTGAACCAGATGTTACCCCTGAACTCTCTCAAGGTTCAAGCAGTGGTGTGCTACTGGAACTGCTTTCAAGGGTTGTCCTTGACTGTGCACCCTGATGCCTCGTTTTTCGTTGAGAGAAGTGGATCTACCCATCGGTGCATCTGGTTGATCATCAGTGGAGTCCGTCTCTGATGTTATAGGCCCTGAAAGGGCCTTCTTTGAGCCACCTTGTAAGACTTTCATCAAGGTGGCATTCATGTTGGCTAATGTGTCTGCCAGGCAGTTGTTAGAGCTGCAGGTCATATCCTGCAGGGAGCATTTTTTGGTCATCTTGATGGCTTCTGTCTACTTGCAGACTTTGTGCCATTCTTTCTCCCACAGCTGCTGTCTCTCGCCTTAACTAGACCATCATCCTGTCCTCCTCAGTGGAGGACCTTTAGGTGGACTGCTCTCTATATCTGGTAGACATGTGGAGGGCATTAGATAACTGGACATTGCTAATCCCTTCCATTAGTCAGGCCATCTTTGTATTCTTCAGTCCAAAGAAAGGATAGGCAACTGCCAAGTTCTCCATTGCCCTCTGGATTAAGGAGGCTATTGGTTCAACCTACCTTTCAGCTGGAAAGTGCATGCTGACTTGTGCACAGTCAACCAAAAAATATCTAGGAATTTTCTTATCAGTACAAAAATCCAATGCATCTTTAAGTACATTTGAAGCTTTTTTTCTTGTGAAATATTGATATAAAGTGCAGTTATATCAACAGGAACCAACAACATATCCATTTTAGGCATTTGAACTTCTACATATCTCTTTATGGAACATTTTGGAACTGTGCCTACCTAAATAATGTCCCCAGTATTGTAGCAAGTAGAAGTTCGTACCTTTCTCTATCCCTTCTTTTGTTTTGGCCTCTCCCTTCACCTCCTCTCCTTCCCTTCCCTCCCCTCATTACCTTTAGCTCCTAGTCTCTCTCATATACCAATTGTACACCCACATAATGATGATATATTTATACAGAAGCAGAAACTATTAGAGGAAGAATAAGATCGGCTTTCCTAAAGCTATGAGAGTTAAAAGAAAAAGTTCCAGCCTCGAATTGGAATGTTACAAGATGTTCAAGGTTCTATGTTGAATGATGCTGAGAAGATCAAGAAAAGGTGGAAGGAATATACAGAGTTTTTATATGATAAAGATTAAGTGGACCAACAGCCGTTTCAACCTGTACCTTTATGATCGGGAACCATTGGTGATGAAAGAAGAAGTTGAAGCAGCATTGAAAGCCTTATCAAAGAACAAAGCACCAGGCATTGATAGCATTCCTATAGAAGTATTGCAGCAATCTGATGCAGCTGTTACCATACTTACAAGGCTCTGCCAAGAAATATGGAAGACAACATCATGGCCAACTGACTGGAAAAGATCTGTGTTTATACCAATACTAAAGAAAGGTGATCCAACTGACTGTGGAAATTATTGAACAATCGCTCTGATCCCACATGCCAGCAAGATTTTAATGAAGATTATTCAAAAGAGACTACAACCATACCTGGAACAAGAACTACCTGAAGTGCAAGCAGGGCTCAGGAAAGGGCGAGGAACGAGAGACGACATTGCGGATGTGAGATGGATCCTTGAAAAGACTAAAGAATACCAAAAGGATATCTATTTGTGCTTTATCGACTATAGCAAGGCTTTTGACTCTGGGCCACATTAAGAAGCATGGGTATACCAGAACTCCTGATCGTACTCTTGCACAATCTGTACATTAATCAAGAAGCAACAGCTCGAATGGAACAAGGAGAAACAAAATAAGCAAAGGTGTAAGACAAGGCTGCATACTTTCCCCCTACTTGTTTAATTTATATGCAGAACAAATCATCAGAGAAGCAGGATTGTATGAAGACAACAGAGGTGTGAAGATTGGTGGAAGACTCATCAACAGCCTTCACTGTGCTGATGATACTACATTACTGGCTGAACGTGAAGATGATCTGAAACATTTGCTTCTCACAATCAAAGAACATAGTCTCAAAATGAGCCTGCACCTTAATGTAAAGAAGACAAAGATCATGACAACTGGCATAATCAACAGGTTCATTGTTGAAGGAGAAGAAATTGAAATTGTGAACAACTTTAACCTACTTGGATCAACTATCAATAAAGAAGCAACAAGCAGTCAAGAAATCAAACGACGCATTGTTCTTGGCAGAATGGCTATGAAAGACCTAGATAAGATTCTCAAGAGCAGAGATGTCTCTCTCCATACAAAGATTCGACTTGTTCAAGCCATGGTATTTTCAATAACATCATATGGATGTGAAAGCTGTACAGTGAAAAAGATAGACAGGAAGAAAATTGATGCCTTTGAATTATGGTGCTGGCGGCGAATACTGTGTATACCATGGACTGCACGAAGAACAAACCAATCGGTACTAGAGGAGATCAAACCTAAGCTTTCTTTAGAAGCTCAGATGACAAGACTTCGACTTTCATACTTTGGACACATCATGCGAAGAGAGAGATCATTAGAGAAAGACATCATGCTTGGCAAGATAGAAGGTCAACGCAAAAGAGGAAGGCCAGCAATGAGATGGATTGATACAATAACAGTAGCTACGGGTACCAGTCTGTCAACAATGAGCTGCCTGACTGAAGACCGAACACAATTTAGGATAGCTATCCAGAGGGTCGCCATGAGTCGACTCCGACTCGACGGCACTTAACAACAACAACAACATATATACAAGCACTACTTCACACACAGGCATCTCCTAGAATACCCTACTGTACATAGAATATTCAAATTCTACATCCCTTCGCTATGGAACTCTCTCCCACCCCTCCTGAGAGCCACGACAGACTTCAGGAAACTATTAGACTCACTTATTCATCGAGCATTTCCATAACTCTCCAGCCATCTAAAACATTGCCTATAACCACAGACAGAACTGTAAATAGTTAATTGTTAAATGTAAGCAAATGTAAGCACTGTTAACAGCCTTGTACATAGTTCTAACGAAACGTTTTATGTAAACAAGTTCTATTCCATGTAAACCGCCTTGAGAATCTGAAAGGCGGTATATAAAAACTGTTAAATAAATAAAATATAAGGTCTTGCTAATACCACTGTTAACTGCCCCAACTCATTTGACGTTGTGTTAGAGTTACTGCTAAGGTATCATGTACGTTACTGTTCATCTTGTTAATGTAAACCACCTAGACACTCTGAAAGGCGGTATAGAAATCTAATGAAATAAATAAATATATTTAAATAAGTGAATAATGTGCATAGAACCCTTTATATGTGTACCACATTGGGAAACAAATGTCTATAAAAAGTGGTCTACTAATTGGATAAAGGCTCTAACAAAAAGGGTTTCTCATGGTGTCATTGACCCATATAAACTAGTTTTTCAGGAATTGATTATGGCAGAGGAGGATCAGCTGCAAATTTGTAAAATGTCATCTAATTTAACTGAACTGAATAGAAAGTTATATGTCAACTAAGAAAAAGATTGGACATTGTGGTCAAGCCTGCCGACAAGGGCGATGCATTTGTGGTTATGGATAGAGGTACATATACAACTTGCTAATCAGTCTTTTTATTTATGATTAGATGATGATTCTACCAAACTAATTTAAAAAGAGAGAGACAAAATAGTCAGTCTGTCATGCAGTCCATCATGGGTGAAGTTCCTGAAGTTCCCCGAAGAATTCAGATTTTTTTTTTTTATGGTGAAACATCTGGTCATGACCATGATTTATTATATTTTTCCAAAATACTTACTTTATTTATTTATTTGCATTTATATACCACATTTTCCAGAGATCAAATGCGGTTTACATTGAACAAGAATAAGAAGTCAAATTACATATAACCATTCCATAACTATGTACAATAAACTTGTGACTTAGTCCTGGAGAACTATATACAGTGATCTATATACAGTGAGGCATAACTTGGGTCTAGGTTTATGGTCTAGTAGAGAGCTAATTAAAGTGAGGGTGTGCCTGTGGTATGTAGCTGTGTAGTTTTGGTATGGTGTTAGGTAGGGTCAGTGTTTATAGGTTCGTGTGAGTTTCCGAAATGCAGTTAAAAAGATGTGTTTTTAGTTCTTTCTGGAATGTGGATAGATCTTTGACTGCTCTTAGTATATCAGGCAATTTGTTCCATAGAACGGGCGCAAAGTGTGCAAATGCTCTGTAGTTGGTGGCTAGGGTGGATTTGTGGAAGTCCGATGTGACTACTAGTTTGTTCTGTGTGCAATCTCTTCTTAATCATGAATCTTCTGGTTTGGTGATGTGTTGTGAGGTAGAATGGTGCTATTTCTCTAATGATTTTGAAAGTAGTCATTAGTGTTTTGTAGTTCATGTGGCTTTGGAGCAGGAGCCAGTGTAGGTTATATAGAACAGGTGTAATGTGATCTGTTGTATGGGCCTTCCAGGCTATTCAGGCCGCCACATGCTGGGCCATCTGGAGTTGGTTTAGGGCCTGTTTAGATAGGCCTTGTAGAATACTGTTGCAGAAGTCGAAGTATGGGGTGATTAGTGCCTGGAGGACTGATCTAAAATTATGATTTGGAATTAGGGGTCTTAGCTATTGTATCATTCTGAGTTTGTAGTAGATTTTCTTTGTAGTAAATTTTATGTGTGTGGTCATGCTAAGAGACTGATCTAAAGTGACTCAAAGATATTTTACTTTGTTTTTTTTACTGGTAGGCCTGTATCATTAAAGTTGACTTTTGGGGGTGGTGAAAAGTTTTGGTTCCTGTTTATGTAATCACCTGTGGAGATTATGGTTGTTAAGCCACTTTGCTGCTTTCCTGAGGCACTCTGTAATTTGGGGGGGGAGGGGAGGGGGGTTATTGATGTTGAATGGGAGATATAACATTATATCATCCACATAGATGTGGTAACATACATGGAAATTGGCTGGAGGTAAATATTAAAAAGAAGAACTGATAGGGCAAAGCCTTGTGGAAGGCCTTGTTCTTGCTTGTATAGTTCTGATGTGTGTTGACCAATTTTGACCTTTTGTGTTCGGTTTGACAGGTAAGATTGGAACCATTGTAGTTCAGTCCCTTTTAACCCTATTTGCTAAAGTCTGTTAAACATTATATCATGGTTGATTCTGTCAAATGTGGATGTAATGTCTAAGAATATAAGAATGAATGCTTGTCTGGTGTTAACTATTCCACATAACAGATTGCCAAATAGGACAAGAAGAAGCATTTCTATGCCATGGAATGGCATGAGGCCATATTGGTGTTCATCTTGGGGGGAATGTGTTTCCACATGGTCTTGAAGTTGGATTTGAACTGTTTTCTCGATTACTTTGGCCATAAAAGGGAGGCTAGAAATTGGTCTATATGATGAGGGGTTGTTTTTATCTAGGGAGTTATTCTTGAAGCTGGGGCAGATCATAGCTTGTTTTAGTAATGGAGGTATGTGACCTTGTTTCAGAGATGAGTTTACAATATAAAGGGTGATAAGTCCTGTCTTTGTTGCCTTTATCCAGCTGACCAGGGATGGGTCTAAACTGGATGTTGTAGTATTGATTTTGGATAATGTGTTGCAAAGTGCTTCTGGATTGATCTGTGAGAATGTTATCCACGTGTACTTGATTGTGGGATTGGTATCTAGTGGAGGAGTGGTATCTGTTGGTAGTTTTAGTTTTCCCTTGTAGTAGTCTGTCAGGTTTCTGGTTTGATTTTTTTTTTTTTAATCTCATCATCGGTAGGGTTGCGAGTTAGGTTTTTTTTCTGTATCAAATAGCTCCCTGGGGCGGTTGAGGGATTTGTGAGTATGTTGGCATAGTATTCTTTTTTTATTATTGATGGTGGTTTTGTAGTGGTGTAGAGCACTCATGTAGAGGATTCTGTGCTCTGTGGACCTCCAGGTGCGTTCAATCTTCCGTAGGGAGATTTTTATTTTTTTTAGATCATGGGTGCATCATTCTGCCTGGTGTTTGTGTTTCCTAATCTGGCGCGAGGTCTTTACTGTAGCAGTGTTATCTGACGTCATTCCAATGAGCTACTGTTTCATCTAGGTTCACTGGGTTAGAGTTAAGTTGTGGGAGGGTTTCATTAGGAAGTTATCCTTGTCAAATGGCTTAAATTTTCTGATGGGGGTTTCTCTGGTGTTTGTGGTGTGGTGGGGAGAAGGGGTGACATCTGAAATTTTATTAGGTGGTGGTATGACCATGGGTCCTGATGTGCTTGTGGAGAGGGTTGTAAGTTTTGATTATATCGTTAGGTATGAATACTAGGTCTAGAGTGTTTCCTCTGGTGTGAGTGGGGAAATCGATTATTTGGTGATAGTCAAGATCTGCTGTAGAATTTAGGAATGCCGCGGCATTGGTGTTATGCAGAGATGCTAGATTGAAGTCTCCTAAGAGGATGAGTGGTTTTTTTATTTGATGAGGTGCAGACCGTTTCAATGATGGTGTTTAAACTATCTGGGGTTGCATTCGGGGGTCTGTATATTAAGCAGAAGGGTAGGTGGTTGTTCTTAATGGTGAGGATGTCTGTCCTCAACATTATTTGTTGTGAGGAGGGAAGCTTTTAGTTTCTCTTTTATGAGGATGAGGACACCTCTACCTGATTTTCTTGATCTGAGGCATTGAAATAGGTTATATCCTGGGGTTTTAAGTTGGTTGATTAATACATTGTCTGATTCTAGTAGCCATGTTTCGGTGATGCAGAAAATATCAGGGTGGTTGTCTGTGACAATGTCACAGATTAACGGTATTTTATTTCTTACCAATCATGCATTAGTGCGATAACATGTTTTTAGTGAGATAACATGTTAGTAACTTATGGTTTGTATTGCTTTGGCTTGAGAGTGTGGTGTTCATGTTTGGATGGATAAAAATTAATCTATCTGGGTCCTGTTTAATTCTGGTGGTGAATATGTGTTCCATGGGGATGTATCGCATCGGGGTGTAGATTATGGGTTTAATGTGCTACTGTTTGTGTGGATAAGCATAACTTTGAATTATGAGGCAGAGAGTAATGCATATGCTGTAGGACAGCCAAGGTGAGAGTTTGATCTTCATGATTGCTGTATGGTGTATTAGAGATAAAAGATGCAGTGTAGAATGGTTAGGAAGGGGGAGACGTATTAATAAAGGTTGGGGATAGGCTGTGTGGTCAATAGGAATACTTCTATTCTTGTGTATGATTGGGATTTAGTTACCTGGAGGAGCGTGCATTCAAGAAAATCAAATGTGGTTACTAGTAAAACAAGGCATAGCAGTAAGTCAGGTGGAGGAGTAATGATATTGGTTAGATATCTTAATTGTAGTGAGATCTCATAAGTAAGTACTTACAGTATAGGTTGGTATATCATGAGCATATACGGTGTGTATTAAGCAGCTTAGTTTGTCCTTTGAGGTGTACTTTGTGTCTTTGTTATGTTGGGCACGCTTATCTTTGTAGCTCTTCAGTGTTGATGATCTGGTGGAGTCCGTGGTGGATTTACAGAGCCTGTAGAATGTCCAGAGTGTATTTCTCAAACAGGAGCAAATTTTGGCCATTAACTGTAGGAGGTTTGCTGGTGGAGAACTTTTGTTTAGGAGAGCCAGGGGATTCCGTATTGCAGATACGGCGATGTTTGGTTTTTCGCATTGCTTTTTATGCGTTCCATGCCTAAGCCCCTCAGGCATGGGCCTACCTTGGCACGCTGGATGTTTAAAAGTCCCGCCGGTGTCCTCCTTCAGCCTAATTGGCCTGGTCGGAAGGGAGTAAGTGAAGAATCCACTCTGTCATCCCATTATTATTTTTTTTACAAGACCCCTTCTTAGAACCTTTTTCCAAATGTATAGATCTTTTTTTATTTGTTTCCTAATGAGATACATAAAGCGTGATTCTATAACATCCATGTCCAGCCAGCTGAAACATCTCAATTGAAAACAGGCACATTATTGACACCATTCCGAAACCGCAGGTATATACGCACCCGTGTTTCCAGAATCAGGAGATATACATTATTGGTGCGGCATAAACATGTCTGGGGAAACATGGGCCCTCGCTGCCATGATGAGACACGGGCTTGTGCAGTAAATGGCCTGTACGACTTCGTGCCCACCGTATTCTGAAAGATAGACATTTCGGATGATGCCCGTCTCCATGCAGTCACTTCTCCGACGGAAAAATGTACATCTCGTAAGCTGATACTCGCACTAAGAGTGTTGTGCTCGTGCAAACATGTTAATACTGATAAAACAGATATGTGCATGCACACTAGACCATATATGCTAGTCTGTTGCATACCCATAACACTATAAGGTTATCTAAGTACACTTAAGCTAGTGTAAAAGCAAATGGAAAGTGAGATGTTTGTTCTGATAGACCCTGCAGCAACACATATATGGCATTTGATGAACACCTTAGTTATACATGCAGTGGTCATTGCTATCAACAGTATTATCAATGACAAGAATGGGACTTATAATACTGAAATGAGTCTCTACAGCTACATGTTGACACATATCACTGTCAGTGATAGGAACCCATCAGGATGAGCACATGCAACAGTGCAAACTTCAGCAATACATGCCCAAAAGCACCATCGTCTGTTCTGACAAATGTGTGCAATGTTAGGGACCTCTAATGGTGAATTTGGATATATATTTGTGCTGTTTGCACTGCGGCATGCCCCTACTCCAAGGGCCCCCACTGTTGACAGGGACATGCTCCACTATGTTGATACAGAGCAGCTTTGCAGAACCTGCTTCCCATGTACACTAGCACCTGGTGGTGCTGCGTCAGCCGTACAGTCCAGGTACTGACCGGGCATACATAGCACCACAAAATTGTGGATCAGAATACCTGCAGCCCTCACACCACACACTCTCTTGCTTGCAGTCAGATACGATATAGCTCTACCAAAACCATGCCCTGTATCTTTACACAACAGCTGGTAATACATAATAGCCTAGCAATTCTACTTCATACTAACTCGCATCCCATCCCTACATCTACAAGCCCATTCCTCCGATCATGGCAATTGTTAGGGAAGCCCAGAATAGCCCCTTTAGTACAAACAGCAAATGCCAGCATAGCCAGAATAAAAGTTGTTGCAGTGCTTTATTTTTCTGTAGGGGTGGTTTTTATTGTTACGTAACCTTACAAATGTCCCTCCCCTGTGCATTCTTGTCTTTACAACTGCATCTTGTGCTCTCCCAGACAGCAAGCACACTAGTTCACTACAGACTTGTCACGGCCATTCATCTCTATGGGACGCATTGGAGATCAGAGCAGAAATACTTCTAAGTCCCGGTCTTATTCCACCTTGCTGCTGGTATAACATGTCATCCACAGAATACACTGAGGATGTACACAGGCCTTCCCTGACTACACTTTATACGTGTCTGTGGCTTGCCACACCTCCATTCCACCCCTTCCCACCCACGTTTTCGTGCTATGTACATGCAGGGCCGCATGGTTTCAGCAGAGGGTCTAGACATTTTTGCAAGAAAAACGTCTATCCCACATGTCCAGGCAACCTATTTGTGTTTCTGAATAACCTCCATAGTATAATAAATTTGATGCGTGCTGTTCAGTTGTTAAAAGAAGGTCAGCTGCCTGTAGCGGATGTGTTGATTATTGCTGATATTACTACACTTTGTACCAGTATATATTCCACAGAATAAAGCTTTGACTGTATTTACTGAAGTATTTGTCATATTGATTAAAAAGAAAAAATCCTTCAAAGTTTTTGGTTGACTTTGCATTGGTGGTTTTGACAAAAAAAATGTTGTTTCAATTGCAATATTTTTTGGAAATTAGTTACCTCACTGGTGCAAAGATGGTGCCTATTATGGCCAGTCTTTATGTTGACTAGTTTGAGCAAGCCTGATTGGACCATTCTTTATTTGATGCACTATCATTAAACAAAATGTAGAGATTGAAGGCCCATCAAATAGGGACAAGGAGTCTATGAACAGACTTAAGACTTACATCATAATCCCTTCCATTTCATTACTGGTCCCAAATCCAAATAATTTTTATATGCTTGATGATAAAATTAAATTAATTCATAAGTCAAATTTATCTGGTTAATGAAGCTCAGTTCTGGTCTGACATGAATTCATGCTTTGAGAGGTATACATATCTCCAAAAACCTTACTTGGATCAGAACCAATGATGAAATGGCCCGATTCCCCCGCCCCCTCCAAAACACAGGACCCTCCCTGATCTTTCTCCCTGTACTGAACCGCAGCACCAACAATCTTACCCAACTGGACTCTCCACCCCCCCCCCCTTTAGAACCCTCCTCCTCGAACAGCTCCCAAGCCCCATAAAGAACTGTCTGGGTGGGATTGGGGCACCCCTAACACATCAGCAAGAGCCAGTTGACACTCTCTCTCTATCCCCCAACTTACATCTAAAATCCTGGCTAGCCAGTCAGGCCCTCTAGCCCCTCTTTCAAAACTACAAGCCCAACTTGCCAAAGAGGGCACCCCTATCCCCTGATCCCTTCCCTCCCCAAGCCCTTAATTTCAAATTCCTGCTGATTTAGTGGGCATGGGGGCAGGAGCATTCCTCCCCCACTCCTGGCTCCGTCATTGTCATTATCCAAAATAGCATGAACTTGCAGTGCAGCTTGCTAGCGTCCTGACACTAGAGGGAAGCACTGTGAGAAAGGCGCTATTTTTGTTAGTACAAGTGCAGAGGCCAGGAGTGGTTCTCTGTGCTCCTGGTCTCTTTGCATGTGCTAACAGAAGTGGCACCATTCTTGTTGTACTGCTCTCTAGCGTCATGATGCTAGGGGGCAGCACCACAAGATTGGCACAGTTTTGGATAGCGACAATGATGAGGACATGGCAGGGTGCCCGCTAGACCACCAGGAATTTGAAAGTAAGGATCTGGGGGCAGGAGGGAGGACAGTCTTCCAGGTGGTACTTATTGTATGGAGAAGGTAGGAGGGAGGAAGGAAGGCCAACTAGGCAGATGGGATTATAGTTTTTCACCGGGTCGCCCAGTTTCACCTCCCCCCACCCCCCCCCCCCCAGATTGGGAGCTGTCTAGGGGGGTTGGTGCTGAAGGGGAATAGGGGTCTGGCAAGTCAGCAATGTCTGTGCCGCAAATTGGTACATGCTCAGCACTGGCAATGGACACAGATTTGGTGGGGGGGAGGGGGAGATCGGTAGCAGTCGGGAGAACAGAACTATCACTAGCTCTGTCCTTCCCTTACATTTGCCACAGATCCTACAATCCCTGCATTGGCAGGCACCGTGGGACTTACCGCACTACCTGCTGACGCATTAATCATGGGTCTCCATGATAACTGCAAATACTCTTTGCTATCTGCATAGAACAGGCTGAGAGCGCCCCCTGCAGGTGCCATGGGCCTTTTTCAGCTATTGCCTCATGATAGCTGCAAACGGCTCAGTGTAGTAGCCAGACCCAAAGTTTTGGAATGACTGCATGAAATGGAGATGGGACTTTAATAACTTGTCTTATGGAACATTCCGTTAAAGTGGTGGAGCCATAAATGATAATTGTTTAACCATCTTTGCCTCCTATTTGATATATTTATTGTGAGGGGGGATATTCAAAGGCATTTACACTGTTTGCAGACCTGTAAACCATGTAAATGCCACTAAGGGGGCTGCTGAAAACTATCGATCAATATTCAATGCTAAAGTCATATCCAGCCACCGGCATTGAATATCCAGGTTGCCGCAGACCCGGAAGCTAACTGGGAGGCAGCGGTATTGAGCCGCCGCCCGGTTAGCCTCCATGGGAAAAGTTAGACCAGCCTTTGCCACACCTTACTTTACCCACGGGTCACTAACTGGGCAGCAGGTCCCGCCTCCTCTCCGGAACACCCTAATACTAACCGCGTAGCATTGGGACATGTATCAGCGGCACCCGCGGATATCCAGCAGCACTAACCATGCTGGTGCCGCTGAATATCCATCATAGTGGCATTTACATGGTTGCCACTGAAAGCTAAACCCGGATATTCAGTCCAGTGCCATATCCAGCCACTGGCATTGAATAGCCAAGTCGGCGCACACCCTGGAAGCTAACTGGGCAGTGGCAAATATCCCCCCCCCTTACTATTTAGCTCACACCCTTCCAGTAGTAGTGCCTCTGAATATTACCCCCTAAGTTTATACCTGATGCAGCGGAGGATAAAGTGATTTGCCGGAGACCACAAGGAGTGCTAATGGGATTTGAATTCTTGTCTCTTTGGTCACCAGACCACTGTTTCTAACCACTAAGCTACTCCTGCATTCCTTGAGGATAATGCACTTTTTTTCTTGCATAGATAGATTCGTTTTTGTCTTAATGTATTTTTTTATTATTTTGAATATTCGGGCAATATCACAGTTTCTGTTCTCAAATACTGTATTTCATAAAGGCAGCACAGGCACTTGTGGACCTTCACAAAACAGGCTCCCAGAACTAGCCCCAGTACCATGCAAATACTGTCACACAAAGGTGCATCTGCTCCGAGGCAGAAGCAGTTATAGGCATCTACTCTATTAAATATACACATACCAGCATACTGTACACAGTACCTTGCAAATCTTCCTCAGCACCATCCCAGGGATATGTCTATATGCAGATGGCATAAAGTATGCTGGCTCTTGTTAGTATGCATAACTTGTCATGATATGCATCCCCAAAATCTTATAAAAGCCATTTTCCATGTGCAAAACATGATTTGCACTTGGAAAATGCTTTTTAAAATTAACCAATACTCGTAAATATGTAGCTGAAGCAACGGAGAATGAAATGAAATGCCCATATCCACATTAGCAGGATTTGTAAATGTCTTCCTTGTTCTCACCCTGCTGCTCTAACTACTAGATGACTATTCCACTCCTTTTCAGGGGGATGCGATGTTCAAGGACAGCCAGAGATCCATCTTAAAGAATCTCCTGTGAGGTTTGAGCCAATTAGAATCCGTAGAACACAGACACAGGAACATCCATGAGAATTTACTTTGCAATGAAGACAAATAAACTTATAGGGCATTTGTGACACAATTTGTCTTTATGTATAGACTTTTGACTAACATGAAGAGAAAGCTTATCTATATCTACTCTGTTCACCAAAGTCCTTCTGCAATTTCTCACAATCCATATGCAGTTTAGCACCAAACTATTGAAAGTTATTACATTGCATGCAGATCATGAGAAACCATAGAAGGACTTTGTGAAACTGGGTATCCAAATGGTTGATCAAGTTTAAAGTGGACGAGTATGAAGTGATGCAAATTATAGCTACATTAGGTAGTCTGCACCCAGGAAAAGGATCCAGGCATCATCATGGATAATACATTTAAACCCTCTACTCAAGGTCCATCAGCAGCTGAAAAAGCAAACAGAATATTAGAAGTTATTAGGAAGGGAACAGAGACTAAAACAAAGAATATCATATCATCTCTGGATCACTCCATGGTGTAAGTACACCTTGATGATTGTGTGCAGTTCTGATCGCAGCATCTCAAAAGCAATACAGCAGAATTAGGAAAGGTTCAGAGAAGGGTGACCAAAATGATGAAGGAGAAGGCGCAAAGCTCCTATGAGCAAAGGCTAAAGAGGCTGGAACTCTTCAGTTTGGAGAAGAAACTGGGGAGATATGATATCTATAAAATCCTGAGTGGAATAGGTAAGCGTGAATCAATTGTTTACTCTTTCATTAAGTACAAAGACTAAGGGACATACCATGAAGTTACCAAGTAGTATTTAAAATAAATAGGGGAAAATATTTATTAACTAAGCTCTGAAATTCATTTCCAAAGAATGTAGCTAGTTAAAAAAAGGGTTGGGCAAGTTCCTGGAGGAAAAGTCCATAAACTGTTAAGGTAAACGTGGAGAAAGCCAGTGCTTATCCCTGGGACTAAGCAGCATGGAACTAGCTACTTTTTGGGATCTTGCCAGGCACTTGTGACCTGGATTGGCCACTGTTGGGAAACAGAATACTGGGCTTGATGGACCTTTGGTCTGACCCAGTATGGCAATTCTTTTTTTGTTTATGTTCTTAACACTATTTTTCATCCCACAAGGTTCGTCACTGCCTAATGGAGGGATGAACTCTCACAGCCCTGTGAAAAGAAAACTGGAAGGGGTGAAAGATTATGTATTTGATAAAAGACTGAGGTACAGTGTCCGTCAGAATGAGAGCAACTGTCGATTCCGAGACATTGTGGTGAGGAAGGAAGATGGTTTTACGCACATACTGCTTTCAAGCCAGACATCAGATAACAATGCATTAACCCCTGAGGTAAGCACGCAGTCATGCAGATAAATGAAACCAAACCTAAAACATGGCAAGAACGATCACAGAATACACTGAAGTAACGGGTGATTTGGGAAGTCATCATAGAAGGCTTGCACAATGTTGTCATGTGTAATTAGTGGAATTGACATATGTTAGTACCCTAGGCATGTAAAAAGTGATTTTTGTAGAAAAGCTGTCACTTGTGTAGATCTGCAGCACACACAGTATTGAAAGGAATGTGTTGTGAGCTGGAAATGCATGTATGTATTACTAACTTTGCAACAGCTATACACAAGGCTGATGCAAGGATTAGAGGCATCCTAGATGAGCCCCACGTCCTGCCGCCCCCTGCCAGGGCGTCCATTGCCACCATTGCCCTTCTCCTAGGCCTGCAGCAGCAGCAATGGCTTTCAAACTGCGATGCAGCACTTACCTCGAGCCTCCTGTCCTGCATCACAGTTCCTGACTTCTAGAACCTGTTGCTTGAGCCCACCTCCGAAGCAAATTCAGGTTTATGCAACTTCCGGAAGTCTGTGTCAGAAGGGGGCCGAAATAGCAGGTCCAAGAAGAGACAAACCATAATGCAGCACTGGACTCTTGAGGTAAGCGCTGCATCACAGCTTGAAAGCCATTGCCACCGACACTGCAGGCCCCGGAGAGAGACAGCGGTGGGTGTGTACACACCCTCAGGATGCTGGCACTCGAGGTGACCACTTAGTTCACCTAATGGTAGCGCTGGCCTTGTCTTTACACGTGTACTTTAACAAATCTGTTGTTACGTGCCTTCAAGTTGGTGTCAACTCATGGCGACCCTCAGGATAGTTGTCCTAAACTGTGTTCGGTCTTCAGTCAGCTGACGGTTGATAGAGTGGCACCTATAACTGCTGCTGTTATAGCGATCCCTCTCATTGCTGGTCTTCCTCTTTTGCATTGACCTTCTATCTTGCCAAGGTCATTGATGTATAAGGGCAGCAGCATATAGAGGTTTCCGAATGCTGCTAAATGGCCCATTGTTTCTGAGACCTCCACTTTTCTCTGCTTGTTCTTTTTATTTATTTATTTATTTATTTATTTAACAGTTGCTTATATACCGCTACCTTCCACAGATCAGGTGCGGTTTACAGTGAACAAGGAATGAACAGATTAACAGGTCTGTTTTACATGAAACATTAATTAACTAGGTACAATTTTGCTAAATACATGAAACATTAATTAACTAGGTACAATTTTGCTAAATACATTAAACATGATTGGACTAAATATGGTAAATTTGTTAAATAACAATTTAACTATTTACATATTTTGAACTATTTACATATATATTTACAGGATTTACAAATAGTTATTTAATCGACTTTAATTGTAGTTAGATAGAGTAATTGGAGTTGGTGTACCCTGAGGTCGCTATTAACCATTTCCTGTTAGTGGTAAGGTATTTTCTAGTTTGCCGAAATGGGAGATGAATAAATATGTTTTTAATTTCTTGCGGAGTTCCTTTGCATCATTTAGTGCTCTTATTTCTTCAGGGAGGGAGTTCCATAGGGTGGGAGCTGCATGAGAAAACGCTTTTTTATTAGTTGTTTTTTTAGTAGTTGTGAAATCTTTCGGGATCCTAATTTTATTCGTGTGGCCTTTCCGTAGCGCAGTTTGGGATGTGTCTTTAATGATAAGTTTTGTTAAAGAGACTGGGGCCATTGTATTTAATGTCTTAAATGTAGTGATAATCAATTTATGATTTATTCTGGATTGAATTGGGAGCCAGTGAAGGTTTGCTAGTATAGGGGTAATGTGTTCAAATGGTGGAACCTTCATTACAATTCTTGCTGCTGCATTTTGGGCAAGTTGGAGTCTTTTAATGTTTTGTTTTGTTGTTCCTAGTAGGGTGAGATTTGCGAAATCAAAGTGTGGTGTGATGATAGCCTGGATAATGCTCAGAAAATCATGTAGGAGTACAAGAGGACGTAATTGTTTTAAAATTTTAAGTTTAAAGTAGATTTTCTTAGTGATGTTTCTAATATGTGTGTCCATACTAAGGTGTGAGTCAAGGGTGACACCTAGGTATTTTACTTCATTTTTTATAGTAATGTTGTGATTTTGGAGAGTGATGTGTGTTGGAGGTATGTAGGATTGATTTTTAGTTACTATTAATATATCTGTTTTAGAATGATTGATATGGAGATTGTGGTCTTTTAGCCAGATTGTTAATTCAGAGAAGCATTCTGTTAACAGTTGTAATGGGAGTGTTGGGATTGTAAATGGTATGTACATCATCATATCGTCTGCATATATGTGATAGTGGACTTTAAATTTCTTGAAAATGTTGCAGACTGGTTGAATATATAAATTAAATAGGAGGGCAGAGAGGGCGGAGCCTTGTGGGAGACCAATTTCCTGTTTATATGTTTTAGATGTTTCTGTGTTAGTTCGGACAGTTTGGGTTCGATCAGTTAGATATGAGGTGAACCAATTATATACAGTTGAGTGTATTCCTATTTGTTTTAGTCTGTTAAGCATTACAGCATGGTGTACACTGTCAAACGCTGCAGAGATGTCTAGAAAGAGGAGAATGAAAGCTTGTTTAGGGTTATCAATACCTCATGTTAAGGTATCGAGGAGTACTGTTAATAGAGTGTCTACACCATGATAGGGGCGAAAGCCATATTGTTGGTCATCAAGGGGGGCTGAGGTTTCTATGTGATCTTGTGTTTGAATTTGAACGACCTTTTCAATCAGTTTAGCCATAAATGGAATGCTAGAGATAGGTCTGTAGGAATTGGGTGATGTTTTGTCGAGGGTGTTATTTTTGATTATCGGTCGGATTTGTGCATGTTTGAGGGAAGGTGGTAAGTATCCTTGGCGCAGCGACAGATTGACTATAGGAAGGATAAACTTTTCTCTGCTTGTTCTTTTGTATGGCTCTAAGTATTTACCCTAGTGTTTGATATATATGGAATGATTTTTCTTGCCCTTTTGTCTTCTATCTTGCCAAGCATGATGTCTTTCTCTAAGGATCTTCCTCTACACATGATGTGTCCAAAGTATGAAAGTCGAAGTCTTGTCATCTGAGCTTCTAAAGAACGTTTAGGTTTGATCTCCTCTACCACTGAGGGTTGTTCTTTCCATGAAATACACCATATTCGTCGCCAGCACCATAATTCAAAGGCATCAATTTTCTTTGTCTATCTTTTTCACTGTCCAACTTTCACATCCATATGACGTTATTGAAAATACCTTGGCTCGAACAAGTTGAATCTTTGTATATTGAAAAACCTCTGCTCTTGAGAATCTTGTCTAGGTCTTTCATAGCCATTCTGCCAAGAGCAATATGTCTTCTAATTTCTTGACTGCTTGTTTCTTTATTGACAGTTGATCCAAGTAGGTTAAAGTTGTCCACTATTTCAATTTCTTCTACATCAATGATGAACTTATTGATTTTGCCAGTTGTCAGGATCTTTGTTGTCTTTATATTAAGGTGCAGGCCCATTTTAAGACTATGTTCCTTGATCTTGAGAAGCAAATGTTTCAGATCATCTTCATTTTCAGCCAGTAATGTGATGATATCGGTATAGCGAAAGTGGTTGATGAGTCTCCCATCCAGGGGTGGCTCAAGGCAATCTGCTGCCTGAGACGAAGCATGAGATGGCGCCCCCCTCCTCCCCTTAGAGGTGGGCAGGGCTTTTTCAGAGCTCCAGTCAGGGACTGAACCAAACCAAAAAGCCGATTAGATTATATGGAGGAAATGCAAGATGTTTGCACACCAAGGAAGCGAGAACCAACAGCAGTTTATAAAACCAAATTATAACTCATTTTTATTTTGTTATAAACTGCATTATGGTTCTTGCTTTTTCTTTTTCAACATATATTTTTCATCCACAATGGGTGCAGAGCAGAACCAGGACATTCATCCATAGAACTCAATAGCTTAAAAGAAAATCTGATTCTGATCATCTCACTAATAACAAACATTCTCCAGTACCAGGCATATTATGAATTAATACAAAACCCTACAACAAAGAGCACATCTACCATACCATACCATACCAGCACCAACTTCCAAATCTCACATAAGGAGCCCATGTTAAAAAAGGTCGCTGTAAATACTTCAGTGGGCCCTGGAACATCCATACACCTATTTGAAAAGCTGAACAAGTCAAATTAATACAGTACAGTATAGATATTTATGTACAAACTCCATGTTAACAGAACACCTGGCCTCAGTCACACACTCAGAACACAGACCCTAACCAAGTACAGAATAAGTAACCACAATCTAGAGGTAAAAATAAAAATATGTAGACAAAATTTAAACTGAAACCCCAAGAAGCCAGACTCCGAATGCAGTGCAACATCAGATAAATAAGAGATGCAGTTACCCCATACTGTGTAAAATATAAAGATAGCACAAAGTCCAATCACTAAATTTAAATAAAATTATTTTTTCTACCTTTGTTGTGTGACCATTTTATTCTCTGATCATGCTGGTCTCGATCTGAGGCTTCTGCTTTCCTGTCTTCTCTTATCTCTCTTTCTGTGGTCTATGGTCCATCTGCCATTTCTTATCTCTTCTTTTGTTTTCTTCACTTCCTTCCATCAGCCCATTTCCAGTTCCAGTAACTCTCCCCAGTATCAACCCCCTTTCCAGTCCTCCCCTCCCAGTACCCTCCAATGTCAACCGCCTTGCATTCCCACAACTGCCACTGGTGTCCATTCCCTTCCGGTCCCCCTCCTTCCCCACTGTCCAGCCCCTTCTAGTCCAAATACCATCCCAGGTATCAGCTCACGTCCACTCTCAGTGCCACCCCCCCCCCATCAGCTCCCTTCCAGTTACCCCACCCTCTGTCCATCCCCCTTCCAGTGCCATTCGCACATGTCAGCTCCCTTCCAGCCTCCTCTCCATTACCCAGCCACCTACCACTCCCATCCTCAAGTGTCAGCTCCCTTCCAATCCCCCTTCAGTACATCCCAGGTGTCAGCTCCTTTCCAGCCCCCTCGTTCCCCCTTGTCAGCTCCCTTAATGCCCCCTCCTTCCGCTGGCAGACCCTCTCAGTATCCGCTCTCTTCCAGTCCTATTCTCCCATCCTCTCGCTTCAGCCCATTTGTAGCCCTAGCCCCTAGTTTTCTTCCAGAGCCAGCAGCACTCTCCTCCCCTCTCCCATTAGCCCATTTCCAGTCCCAGCCTATTTCCTGTCCTATCCCCCTTATCAGCCCACTCCAGTCCTAGCCCCCCCATCAGCCCATTACCAGTCCTAACTCCCCCAATAAGTCCATTACCTGTCCTATCCCCCCTATCAGCCCATTTCCTGACTTAGCCCCCTAATCAGCCCATTTCCAGTCCTAGCCCCCTCCCGATCAGCCTATTTCCATTCTTAACCCCCATCAACCCATTTCCAGTTCTAACCCTCCCGATAGCCCATTTCCAGTTCTAACCCCCCCCCCATCAGCCCATTTCCAGTCCTAACCCTCCCCCCATCAACCCATTACAGTGCTACCCCCTCCCACCCAGCACAGCCCAGCCCGACCTTCAAAGGGGCATTTAAAAAAAGAAATGATCAGAGCCGGAGCCACTGCCGCTGCAGCAGCAGCAGCAGAATGATGTGCCCCTTGGTCCCCTTGCCTTCCCTGGTAGAGCTCTCCTTTCAGCGCTGGCTGCTTTTCAGAGCTGCGAAAAGAGAGTTTCCCTTTTTCGCGGCTCTGTTATTTGAGCCCACTGCCGCTGATGGGAAACAGATGTAGTTCATTTGATTTTTGTACAATCCATTGGGTGAAGTCCATGTGTACAGTCGCCGCTTGTGTTGCTGGAAGAAGGTGTTTGAGATGAAAAGATCGTTGGTCTTCCAGAATTCTATCAGTCTTTCTCCAGCTTCATTTCTGTTGCCAAGTCCACATTTTCCCACCAGTTTGCCGCCTTCTTTGTTGCCAGTTTTTGCGTTCCAGTTACCATGACTATAAGGATATTCTGTTTGCATGGTCTGTCAATTTCAGCTTGTACTTGTTCATAGAGCTCATCAACTTCACCCTCTTCTGCAACTGTTGTTGGGGCATATACTTGAATTATAGATGTGTCGATGGGCATTCCTCATGGATAGAAAGTAAGCGTTCAATGATTGCATTGTATTTCATTACAGTTCTTGCAAGTTTCTTCTTAATTATAAATACAACACCATTTCTTCTTTCTCTTTCATTTCCAGCATAGTAGACTGTGATCATCAGATGCAAAGTGCCCGATGCCAGTCCATTTCTGTTCGCTGACACCCAACAGATAGAGTTGTAAACGTTCCATTTCATTCTTGACCACCTCCAACTTCCCTTGGTTCATGCTTCGTATGTTCCGTGTCCCAATATGTAAGACATTTTTGCAGATTCTGACTCTCATATCATGCACAGCTACATCAGCAGTCAGACATCCTGAGGGCTTGATCCAACCATATAAATGTTGGCTTTACTCAGAAAAGTCTTCAGCTCCTCCCAAGTAGCCGTTGAGTGCCTTCCAAACTGGGGGTCTCATCTTCCAGCACTATAGTGCAATTTGTTTTGTTTTGACTATCCATTGGGTTTTCATTGCAAAATACGGAAGTAGATTGCCAGGCCTTTCTTCCGTGCAATTTAATCTTAGTGGTGTTGCCGTTGTCACAGAAATGTGATCCTCCGCCGCCAACTCCATCCCATTCTGCTGCTGCCCAGATGGGTGGTTTGTCTTCATCTGGCACCTCAGCTGAGACCTGTCCATCTTGGAAGACCCTGCCAGTAGTTAAGTTACCGATAACTTAGCTCTTAGCATCACTGATACACACAAGCCCTCACAGCACGACAAGCTGCAAACTAAGTGAGCTGTTCTGAGCAGATGAAAGTGTCTGAGTACTCATTTGTTCCTGGGATTTGCAGGAGTGACTGTGGAGCCAATTATGCTTATCTGTCTGATATTTAAAATCGCCTCTAAAATACAAAATATGGAGCATTGTAAAGTAACTCTGCTCCTTATCTGGCACCCTTTGGACCTCTATTTTTGTAAAAGCTAGCATGTGAGTGCTGGTAATTACACATATAGGTTACAAAATTGCTACTAATACATGTTCCAAGCACCAAGTGGTATCCTTTATTTGAATGTGTTCCTATGAAAAATGTGTCTTCCCACTGTACATGCTACAGATTCCCATGCATTTTCCAGATCTTTATCTTAAGCTAAGTAGGGTCTACTTACACTCGTGCCTTGCCAAGAAATCCTAGTGACTGTGTTGTCAGGAGTCAGCATTGACTCAATGGCACACATTTTATTGCATACATAATTTACAAAAGACTCCTTCAGTTTACCTTTTGTAAAATACTTGGGAAATTATGCATGTCCAGACTTGGACATTGCTTTTCCTGTCTAGACAACCTATGCAGAATTGCGCTTCACATCTTGAACAGGTATGAAGTCGTCTATGCAGCCAAGAATTTAACCAAGATTGGGTTTTAAGGAGTAACATCTAATTTGTATTTTGTCCCTTGGTAAAACACATAAGGAGTTATTTTAGAAGACCTATTGGTAATTTTCACATAGAAAATCCAGCATTTAAATGTGGAAGCAATGATTGTATGAAGGGTTACATTTACACGTGGATGTCCATAGTACATAGAAATTGCATGGGGTGTGAGGCATGGTTGGGGCATAGCCTAGTTGAGTCAAAAATGTATACTTTATCATCCTGCTAGACCAGTCCAGATGAGTGAGTTATGCTCCCTTTCCAGCAGGTGGAGGCAGATTTGAGCATCTTTCAATGATGCCATCAGAAGGTATATACACTGATGCAGCACTGAGAGAAGCCAGTAATTGTCTGCCTCCAGCAGGTGGCAAGGTGTATGGACTGGTGCAGCAGTGCAGATAAGCCTAACTCTTCTTGACCATGCTACAGTGCAGTGCAGTTCAGATTGCATCCTGAAGGGCCCAATGTTGCTCGAAACATGGGTATGACTATCTTCTCAAGCTGGAAGCTGCCCTGTGTCCAGCACTTTTTCTCACAGGTTACTAGCACTTGGTGGGCTAAAGAGGAGCAGAAGAACCCAAAAGAGCCCCTGAGGGGGGCTGGTAAGTTTGATCCAGGCCCCTCTCCCTCCTGCTGTCTCTTATCTACATGCAGGTGTTGTTTCTGAACTTTGTTTTTGCCCATTGGTTAATATTGGGCTCTATTTAGCTCTGTCTGCTTAATATTTATTTATTTAACTACTTTTCTATACCATCTTTCTACAAGTCAAGATTGGTTTACAAGGAACGACATGAGTATAACATTAAACAAGAGTAAACCAATGTGCATGTTGCATTTAACATTAATTTAGGTTGGGGTTTGGGGTTCAGGGAGTAAATAGAATTAGGGTGAGGAATTCAATAGCATGTCATGAACTTTAACTATGTACAATGTTGGATTTAGGTTTTTGGTGTTAGTTTTGTGTTAGGCTGGGTTTAATGAGGGTCATTTCCATAGTAGTCTTGGAATAGCTGTGTTTTCAGCCTCTTGTGGAATTCTCCTATGGAGTTGATAGATCTTAATTGAGGCGGTAGAGTGCTCCGAATTGTTGGAGCATATAGAGAGAATGCCTTATTTGCCCTTTGACTTCTTGTGTGCTTATCTGGTGATATGTTCATTAGGTTGATTGTATTTTTTCTAGGCCTATTATTAGTGTGCTTTCTTATTAAATACATGAGTGTGTCAGAAGATAGGTTATTTGTGATCTTGTAGATATTGAGGATTACTTTGTACTTCATTCTATAAGCGATTGATAACCAGTGAAGATGTTTGAGGATTGGGGTGATGTGGGTCTGCTGGGACCTCCCTTGTATAATTCTGGCTGCAGTGTTCTGGACTAGTTGCAGGGAATATAAGGTGCACTTGGGAAGTCCTTGGTAAATTACGTTGCTGTAATCTAGTATTGGTGTGATGTTCGCCTGGCACACTGTGCGGAAATCCATAGGGCTTATGAGGGGACGTAGATTTTTTAGTATCCTGAGATTATAGTATATGTTTTTGTGATTTGATTTATTTGTGTGTTTAGATTGAGGCTTTGATCTATTAGGACACCTAAGTATTTAATCTCGGTTTTGACTTTGATCTCTTTATTGTTTATCTTGGTTGTGGCAGGTGGGTTGACGTTGGGGTCTCTCAATATGTGCAGGACTTCAGTTTAATTGAAGTTGATGTGCAAGTTATGTTTTTGTAGCCATTGGGTAATTGCTGTAAGGCATCTGGATATTGTGGCATAGTCCGGTAAAGTGGTTGAAAATGTAATGTATATCATGATGTCATCTGCATATATATGATACTTGATGTTAAAGCTTTGTATAACATCACATAGTAGTTGAAGTAAATGTTGAACAAATTGGAGAGAGCAGAGCCTTGGGGTACACCTTGGTGTAAAGAGAAGGATATGGATTTATGAGAACCATTTTAAGGTGATGCCTTGAAGACCAATATCATGAAGTCTATTTAGCATTAGCTGATGAGTGATAGAGTCGAATTCCATAGGTAGATCTAGGAACAGTAGTATAAATCCTTGTGTGATGATTTTGGAGCCTGTTATTAGGGTGTTGAATGATGAGGTGAGAAGGGTTTCCACACCATGATGTGGGCAAAAGTTGTAGTGTTGCTGATCTAGAGGTGCATTTTTGTCAATGTGATCTTGCAGTTCAGTTTGAACTGATTTTTCAATGATTTTCACTATGAATAGGATACTGGAAATTGGTCTGTATGAAGCTGGAGAGGATGGATCCAAATTGGGCTTTTTTAGGATCGAGCGGATTGATGGTTAAGTTTAATGAAGTGAGAATGTTGTCCAAGTGTTTATGGCTAATGATGTTAAATTTGGTCCGGTGGCTGAAGTTCTTTTTTATCTTAGTTTTGGAGGGGAAGTTCAGGTTTGTTGTAATTGTCTGTGTTGTGTGTGGATTGAAGGTGGAGTGCCATGCGGTGTGGCTTGAGGGTAGTCACGTTAGATGCTGAGGTGGGATCCTTTTGTGAGTGACTTGGCTATGTCAGATAGCTCCTTAGGTTTGTTAATTGCACTCTTGATTAGATTGGAGTAATATTCCTGTTTGGCTTTGGCGAGTGCACATTATTTGTTCAGCTCCTCGATGTATATTGTTTGTATTTCTTGCTTCATACTCTTTCTCCATTTGTGTTCTGCCCAACTTTGCTTGCATTTCAGTTCCTTAAGTGTGGTTGAGTACCATGGGGTGGTGTTTTGTCATTTGCCCTTGTTGACCATTAATGGGGCCTGGGCAGCAGCGGAAATTGTTGAGCTCCATTTGTCTATCAAATGCTCAGAAGGGTGGATTATTAGATTTGGTATTGTTTTCTAAATGAAGGTTTAAATGCCAAACAGTTGGAACCTTCGAGTAGTGCAGTTGGTTTCAATTATTTGCTTGTGCTTGCTTGGGTATGGGAGTGAGAACTTATCAGGTAGTGATCTGACCATGGGACTGGGGTGATGGATGGGGGGGTTGGTTTGAACCATTTGCTATTGAGGTTGGTTAAAAATAAAAAGAGAGATCAAGCCTTTCTTTGGCAGTGGGGCCTCCTGGACCTGCATTTGGGGAAGCCAGATCAGGTTTCCCAATCTGCCTTTCAGGCACTGGGACTCCCAATCAGGACCCCCTTTATTCACCATGGGTGTGACCATTTTTGCAGTAGTCTTTTTTTTTTTTTTTTTTTTTTTTATGGCCTGCCTTATTTGCCTTGGTGGGCCTTTTTCGTATTTTTTTCAGTCTTATTTGCGTTTTTTGTTGCTTTACAGCCACATGGAGTCTGACAAGCCTGCCACATGCCTGCAACTGTGCCTCATATGTCGCACATGGGGTCAGCTCTGCAGCGAGATCATGGGTGATGATGTAAGGAGCCCAAATTTTTCAATATCATTGGGAACCTTTATGGAGGCCCACGGCCCAGTTCCGATTCTGTGGTCTACTCTGCATCTTCCACGCCTACTTTGTCTATGGTGCAGGTGGCTCACACGGAGGACAACATGGGTACTTTGCAGAGGGCCGAGGGGGCCTCAGTCTAGCCCAACTCTCATGAGCCCCTTGGAGCCACGGGGAGCCCTGTCCGCTGACTTTGAGCAGCAGCTGCTGAAACAACTTTTGGGCTGACTTCAGTCATTTTAGGCTGCTTGGCAAACCCCTTCTATGGGGAAATCCAGGCCCTTGAGTGACACTGTCATGGCCCTCAGAGAGCCAATTGCCCCATCACACCCATTCACCAGGGTGTTGCTCAGGGAGTCCATTCTTATCCCCTATAGGTGTCAGCTAGGGGAAATTGACCTTATGGAGGCAAGGATCCTTCTGTGATCTATTTTTTTCACTGGAATGACCTGTGTTGATTCGGGATACTATAATGACCCTACAAATTAAGGAGTCTGTTTTCACCACTGTTTTAGGTGAACCCTATCCTGCAGAGCATCAGGCGGCATTCTGGTTTTTCCCATTACCAGATCCAATGGAACAGCTCCTGGTCTCTCAACAGGAGTATATGGAGTTGGGCCTTAAGGAATCAAAAGCTGTGGCTCAGTCATATCCCCTGCCTCAAGACAAGCTGGATTAGCGCTTCATGCTCCCTTGGGATGCCCTTAGCATGGCTGTGACTAAACACATGACCGTTCCTGTGCTACTGCGCTTAAAGAGATTCATGACAGGAGGGTAGAGACCCTCCTGAAGAATGCTTTTACCTCAGCTTTGGGTTCTCAAGTGGCTCTCTGTGAGGCCTAGTAGCTGGAGCACTCTTGATCTGGATTCAACAACTGCTGGACAACCCTGAGGCTACCAGATTGGAGATGGGAGCTGCATTTGTGACCATTGCTACATATGACCAGATCAGAGCTTCTTCCAAGTACATGGTGGCAGTGGTAGTGGCTAGTGGGTGGCTCTGGCTTCACAATTGGTCAAAGGATGTGGCCTCTAAGTTACATCTAAGCAAGCTCCCTTTCAGGAGCAAGTTGCTTTTTAGAGAGTGTCTCAAAGTTGGTGAAATCCTGGGAAAGTCCCATCTTCTGAGGCTTCTAGAAGACATGAGTGTTTGTTCCATCTCAGAGGGCCTCACAAGGGCTCACAAGGAGTTCACCCGCAGGCAACCATAAGCTTGGGTTCAGCCTATTCCTCCTGTGAATCTAAACGAGGGGGCCAGTCAGGTTTCCAAGATAACTGCAGTGAAAATGTAGGAGAGAGATTTGCATGCACTACCTCCATAGTATGCAAATATTTTTCATGTATATTCTTTGTGGTTATCCTAAAAATGTGACAGGCTTAGGTGTGCCTTGAGGACTGGGTTGAGAATCCCTGATCTAGGCCCAAGAAGGGCCAGCCCTTTTGGGCTCTCGGCAATCTTGAGACCTCTCAATGGCCACTGCTGGAACTGGGAAGCCCCCACACTGAGATCCGGTGGGTCCCTTCTGAGGTACATCCAGGAAGGGAGTGACTGGCATTTTCTCTCAGAATGGATCCATATTGCATCAGACCAATGGTTCTGAAGGTGCTAAATCCAGGGGTATGTACTGGAGTTTACAGTGCCTTTAGAGAATGCCTTTGTACTGTCTCTCTATGCCTACCTACTCAAGCGGGTGGTGGTCACAGAAACTCTGCAGCTATTCTACCTGTGCCTTCTTCAGAGCAAGGCCAGGGCTGATATTGCATCTACTTTGTGGTGTCCAAAAAAGGGTAGTTTCTAGTGGCCTATTCTGGGCCTGAAAATGATCTACGCCTAGCTCAGGGCTCCCTATTTTCACATGGAGACAATCCAGTCAGTCATTGCATCAGTTCGGACAGGGAAGTTGCTTATCTCCCTAGATCTAGCGGAGGCCTACATGCTTTTCCCCATCAGGGACCAACATCAGTGGTTTCTCCACTTCTGCATCCTGGGCCCATCATTTCCAGTTCCAGGCTCTGCTGTTTGGCTTGGCCATGACTCCTCCTACATTCTCAAAAGTGATAGTGGCAGCATTCCTGCACAAACAGGGGATCCATGTTCACCTTTGCCTATTTGACTGACTGATTCTCTGCAGAAATCGAGAGAGGACACAGTCTGTGGTTCAATGGCTGGAACAGCTGGTGTTGGAATATTTGGGAGTGTTTTTCAACACCCTTGTTCGAATTAGCTGATACCTGTCTGCCACTATTGTCAACTGTTCCCTGAGCTCCCAAGGGAGATGAACAGGTTGGTCAAAGAGTTGAGAGCACTGAGACCAGAGGGACAATAGGTGTCCCTGTAGCAGGTGCATGTGCACCCCTAACTCACGGGATTAATTCCAGTGTTGAAGCCATGAAAGAGAGGATGCTGAAGCTGCAGAAATAACCGAGTTGCATGTGCAACCTGCCCCTTGGGCCTGGGACTATCTACAGCTTCTAGGGTCCATGGCTTCAACACTGGAATTAATCCCATGAGCTAGGGGCACACATGCACCTGCTACAGGAATAGATGATGAAGATCAGAGAAGCAGATGTTCTTGCATGTGGACAACTAATTGGCCTGGGAAACTAATTGGACAGAAACAATAGTCTTCTGTATGCACAGGTATAATCACTTGCAAGCAGTTGCTTTTGAAGGTCAGGTCTGAGACTGGAAGCACAGCAATACTTCCTTGCAGCAGGAAACCATCTTGTTTGGTCAACTTTGGTTCAGGCTTCTGCATCTGAGCAGGCCGGAGATCTGTAGGTGGCATATCTACAGGGGTACCAGCCCTACAAGTCCCACATCTCTTCAGTTCCCTACTGTTCATCAACAATACCACCAAGACACTTCTGTAAATACCTAATTTATAAGACCGTTTCTTATGCCACATATATAATCAAACACCAATCCGTTCCTTGTTACTAGTAGGAAATACAAATTTGAAATGTATTTTGTTAGTTGTTAACTGTTAATTTATTATTATTCCTTAATGATCCCAATACCTGTTAAATGAAATATGTTGAATGTAAAATGGTTTGTTAAATGATAGGAGCAGGGGGAATAAGGAACACAAGTATTGTTTGAATTTGAGCTGTAGTGTTCACATTAAAGACTAATTTTTAATTCTGTAAATACTATCAACATCTCTACCTCTGAATAAAGTGAAGGTCCTTATGTAGCAGGTCCCCATCATGACTAGTAGCACACTCATTTCTCTGAAATCCCAGTCTCTTATGACTAATAAAGTCCCTGTGTTTCTTAGGCAGGATTTAACACAGCTTTTGAGGGCTACAGATCACTGGCATAAATTCTGCCTAAGCAACCTTCACAATGTGGGAAAGTCCAAACAAGAAGAGGGTCCAACGACCACTACATTGCAGCGGCAGAGGCAAAGCGTGGTTTTAAAATAAGTTTGCCGCACCACCTCTTACTGCTTCTCTCTCTGTTAAGTATTATATCCAAGCAGCGGAAAAACACCACACCACACATCGTGATACCTGAGACTTCAGCCCAGCAGCAGGAGGTGCTTTTCCTGCTGCTGGAAAACAGTGCTTTAAAGGGGGAGCGGCAGTGGGAAGTGGCAGGGCAAACTTATTTTAAAGTAAGTATGATGTTTTCCAGCTGCCATGTTTGTTTGTTTTTTTTAAAGCTTTCAGGCAGAAGGGGAGTGTAACCACCTCCCCCCCTTCCCACTGCCATCGCCATTATGGGGGCCCTTAGCAAATGTTGCCTGGGAGGGCCCTCATTTGAGCTTACACCACGGCCACAGATGTTTTTGTGTGCCCTCAGGAGCAGGAGAGGAGGGGACAAGACCCCTATGTACATAAAACTTCTTACCTTCTGCTGTGTCTACAATATCATTCCTCTCAGTCCACTTACAAAAAGACCAGTCAGCCCAATGATAGGATAAGAATATAATTTACTGGGTGTTAAAATTAAGTTCATCTGTTGCTTCACAGACAATACATGAAAGACAAAAATAGAAAGGAAAAAATAAAAAACACAGTTGAGATGCTGGGATTTTAATTCCTGGGTTATCTTGGATCTTCTCCTCTCACCTGTAGGCTTCTCACATGTGGATCCTCTTCTTCAGTCACTCTTTTACTCCTCTTTGTTTTAAATTCTTCATAGAATTTCTCTCTTCAGATCCTGAGTTGGTAAGGACGCTCCATTCACTCTCTTACAGGCCAATGCAGAAAGCTAGCACGGGCTTTATGAGCTCCTCACGCCACATTTAAACACTTTTAACGATCCTGCAAATGCAGGAAACGGATGTAAACGCCAACGGAAAAACTAGTGCCCAACTAACGCCATGCATATTTAAATGAACTTGAATTATTTAAATCTATTATAATCAGCCAGGCTGGTATGCAAATCATAGCTATGCCCGTTGCAGAGACAGGCATAGAGGATTTTGCAACCTCCCACAATGCCAAAAGTTTTACTTCAGGGTCTGAATAGAAGTAAACCTCTAATGCAGTGGTTCTCAACCTTTTTTGTATCTCGACACCTTTTACCCATTGGTCAACTTGTGATGACCCCCCAATGATAAAATCAAATGCATCTCTCTTCCTTTACTGTTAATGCATTGTCACTGTAATCATTTGTTGAATTATTAATATAGGCCTTTGCAATATGTTTTTATTTCTAAAATTTACTTATTTAAACCACAATAATTAATCACAATAACAAGTAACAATATTTGATTTCAAAATTATGATGATTTTGTAGTCAAATCGCTAATATGAAATAAAATTATTTTTTCTACCTTTGTTGTCTGACCAATTTATTCTCTGATCATGCTGGTCCTGATCTGAGGCTTCTGCTTTCCTGTCTTCTCTTAGCTCTCTTTCTGTGGTCTATGGTCCATCTGCCATTTCTTATCTCTTCTTTTGTTTTCTTCACTTCTTTCCATCAGCCTATTTCTAGTCCCCTTCTAGTCCAGATACCATGGCAGCCCCTCTCAGCATCCACTCCCTTCCAGTCCCATTCTCCCATCCCCTCGTATCAGCCCATTTGTAGCCCTAGCCCCCAGTTTTCTTCCAAGGCCAGCAGCTCTATCCTCCCCTCCCCACCATCAGCCCATTTCCAGTTGAAGCCCCCCCAATCAGCTCACTACCAGTGCTAGTCCCCCCTCACCCCATTACCAGTGCTAGGCTCCCCTAATCAGCCTATTACCAGTCCTACCCCCCCCCCGCCCATTTCCAGTTGAAGCCCCCCCCAATCAGCTCACTTCTAGTGCTAGTCTACCCTCAACCCCATTACCAGTGCTAGGCTCCCCTAATAAGTCCATTACCAGTCCTACCCCCCTATCAGCCCATTACCAGTCCCAACCCCCCCCCCCCATTGATCAGTCCATTCCCAGTCCTAGCCTTCCCTAATCAACCCATTACCAGTCCTAGCCCCCCGATCTGCCTATTACAAGGGCTAGCCCCCCATCAGCCCATTATAATCCTAACCCGCACTGTCTCTCCCCTCTGTCCAGCATTTATACCCTGTCTGTCCAGTATGTCCCCCTGTCTCTCCCCTTTGTTCATGTCAGCCCCCCTCTCTCCATCCATCCATGTCAGCCCCCCTCCCTCCCTCCCTCCATGTCAGCCTCGTCCCTCCACCATGTCAGCCCCGTTGCAGGTTCCCTGCCCCCTCCTTCCCTCTCCCTATGTCTACCTGCTACTGCCCTGTTCTTCTGCAGCTGCGGTTCCCTGTCTCTTAGGGAACCGCCTTTGGAGTCGGGACAATGCTGCAGGGCCTGTCGAGAGACAGGAAGGCTCTGCAACATTTTCATAGGCACAGCCGCGGTTCCCTAAGAGACAGGGAGTCACAGCTGCAGAAGAAGGGAGGCGGTGAGTTTGCCACTGCCGAGAAGTGGACTCAGCAGCAGCAGCAACTTGTGCGATTTTTTTTGTTTGTTTTTGTTTTTATTTTTTTTAACTGGAGTGAGGCGACCCCTGCTAAATCCTATGGCGACCCCCATGGGGGTCACGACCCAGAGGTTGAGAACTGCTGCTCTAATGTGTGCCCCTGACAGTATTTTGATAGCACAAGGTGCTTTCTCGAGTGCCTAAATCATCTCCTCCTCAGATGATCAGGCATCGGGAAAGGCCTCCCATTGCCATCAAAATATTTTTTGGGGCTGTGCCCAACAATAAAATGATCCCTGGTGGTCCAGCAGCCCGATCCCACCCCTGACAGTATTTTGATGGCATTGAGGAAAGGCCCCCAATGCCATCAAAATACTGTTGGGGGCCGTGCCCGACGATAAAAGAATCCCTGGTGGTCTAATGGACCCTTTCCCTCCACCCTCCTTTAAATAAAAAAAGAACCTGGTGATCTAGTGGCACCTTTCCCCACACCTCCCATTAAATTTAAAAAAAAACGGTGTTTTGGCGGCCCCCAAATTCACCTTAAGCGGGAGTGCTGCCTACGTGCACCCGCTCTGCGTCTGCCATCTTGCAAAATGGCAGTGTCTAGCCCCGGGCAGTGCATCCTGGGATGCACCGGGTGAGGTCAGACTGCCTATTATATGGCAGACACCCAGTGCATCTCAGGATGCACCGCAAAGGGCCAGACATTGCCATTTTGCAAGATGGCAGATGCAGAGCAGGAGTGTGTAGGCAGTGCTCCCACTTAAGGTGAGTTTGGGGCCGTTAGACCCACCAGTTTTTTTTTTAAATTTAATAAGGGGTGGGGGAAAGGGGCCACTAGACCACCAGGTTTTTTTGTTATTTAATGGGGCGGGGGGGGGAGAAGTTATTAGACCACCAAGGATCGTTTATTGTCAGGCATGGCATGGGCTGCTATGCAAATTAGCCACGCAGTGCCGGGAGAGCAAGTCAAACTAGCTCAGAATTCTTGTGCACATGTGTTTGGCTTCCTCTCCCAGTTTAATGCTGCGAGGCTCATTTGCATGTGCATGGTTAATACAGGGGTCATTTGCATGCCCTATTTTTGTTGCATCCAGCACTGAAAAATATGCGTTTTCGGGCCAAGTTAGTCGTCTTCAGCACGCATCTAGCGCCAGTGTTCTGCATCGGCCTCTTAGAGCGATGGGTTCCCTTAAACCTTGTAACACCAGCTTAATCCCTATCGCCTAAAAAAATATATATATATCTTCCATATCTGGACTGCATGCCTTCTCTCTGCGCTATCCCAGCTTCTTCTAGGTTCCCATGCAGTATGTATTTTCACAGGTAGAGTTTATTTATTTCTTTATTTTATTTACATTCTCTTATATACCGCGCTATTCTGCATCAGTGCGGTTTACATTGAACAAACTGAAATTACATTGAACAGGGCATTATAACTTGGAGATAACTATTTTACAGGGAACATGGGCTATGGAGGGTTAAGTGGCTTGCCCAAGACCACAAGGAGCACCTGTGGGACTAGAAACCCCAGTCCTTCCGGCCCAAGGTTGCTGTCCTCTAGTGGGATTTGAACCCCGACCTTCCGGCCTGAAGTACCTTGCCCCAACCACTAGGCCACTCCTCCACTCCTGGAGTGGAGGAGTGGCCTAGTGGTTTTCTTACGTAGGTACAGAGTTGGTAACTGGAGGAGGGGATCCTTTTTTACCTTTGCGATTCAGCTCCCCTTCAACTTACAACTCATCTGGGTTTCTTTTTTCCCCTCAGCTGAGCAGCTAATCTGTTATGTTTTTTGAAGGTGTGAATAAACAGGTAGACAAAGGTGGGTCGATTCATATAGTGTATCTGGACTTTCAGAAAGCCTTTGACAAGGTCCCTCATCAGAGACTTTTGGCAAAACTAAAAAGTCATGGGATAGGAGGCAGTGTACTATCATTGATCAGGAACTGGTTAAAAGATAGAAAGCAGAGGGTAGGGCTAAATGGCCAATTTTCCCAATGAAGAAACGTGAATAGTGGAGTACCGCAGGGATCTGTGCTGGGTTCGCTGCTTTTTGACATATTCATAAATGACCTGGAAAAGGGAATAACGAGCGAGGTTATCAGATTTGCAGATGACACAAAACTATTTAAAGTTGTTAAAACACAAGAGGACTGTGGAAAATTGCAAGAGGATTTTCATAAATTTGAAAACTGGGCATCCAAATGGCAGATGAAATTTAATGTGGACAAGTGCAAAGTTATGCACCTAGGAAAGAACTGCCCAAATATGGTTACACGATGCAAGGTTCCACATTAGGAACCACCACCCAGGAAAAAGATTTAGGCGTCATCGTGGATAACATGTTAAAACCCTCCGCCTAGTGTGCAGTGACAGCCAAGAGAGCAAATAGAATGCTAGGCATCATAAGGAAAGGAATGGAAAATAAAACAAAGGATATTATAATGCCTCTGTATCGTTCCATGATGCGACCACCTTGAATATTGTATGCAGTTCTAGTCGCCATATCTTAAAAAGAATATAGCATTATTAGAAAAGGTACAGAGAAGAGCCACCAAAATGGTAAAGGGGATGGAAGGATACCCCTATGAAGAGAGGCTAAAAAGGTTAGGGCTCCTCAATCTGGAAAAGAGACGGTGAGAGGAGATATGATAGAGGTCTATAAATTAATAAATGGCATGGAACGGGTAAACGTAGATCAATTGTTTACGTCATCAGAATATAGAAAGACTAGGGAACATGCAATGAATCTACAGGGTAACCTATTTAAGACTAATAAGAGAAAATAATTTTTCGCTCAACGTGTAATCAAACTCTGGAATTTGTTACCGGAGGATGAAGTAAATCTGTTAGTGTAGCTGGGTTTGGACAAGTTCCTGGAGGAAAGGTCCATAAACTATTATTAAAAGGGACCCAGGATATCACTGCTTGACCCAATACAAGCATTATGGAACCTGTGTCTTTTGGGGAAACCGCTAGGTACTTATGACCTAGATTGGCCACTGTTGGAAACAGGATACTGGGCTTGATGGACCTTGGTCTGACCCAGTTTGGCATATCTTATGTTCTTATGTTTGTGAGGGTCTACCTTCAACAGGATTCTTGGTTTCTGCTCCTTGAGCCTCATCCTGGTGCTTAGAAGGTAGAAACTCATTTAGAAAATCCCCTTTACATTTGTCTTGTCTTGGGCCTTGGTCAGCTTCTTGAGACAACCTCCCTTTCCATTGTCCTAGGCTTTAGTTAGTGCCTTGGACCTCCACTGACTGGGTAAGACTCTGCACCCCCTCAATTTAGTTTGGCAAAAAGGAGGTGGGAGAAAGACACTTTTCCCTCCAAACTCCCCTTCTTATAATTTCTCTGATTTCATACACTCCTCCCCTTGCTCTCCAGGTTAGGAAACCAGCTAGAAAATTCCCAACTTATTATACCTTTATACATGGGTTGAGGCAAGCGGTACCCTTGCCAGAATGCTCATTACTCCTAAACCACCAAATGTAACGTAACTCTAGAGTACTTGAGGACCCTGGGGGGGTCACACATAGAACACAGTTATTTGTGTGATCATGATATCTACAGAACAAATGTGTGGTGTTCCTCTCATCTGAGGGTCTTATGATTCTTCCCACTCTGCTACCGCTATGGGAGAGGAACCATGGCATCTGTTCCAGGGTAAGTAGAGGTTACAGAACAGAAAGATGCTTTTCATTCCACCACTAGGATTGACACCAGTTATCAGTAAACACTGTTCTCATTAATGGTATTTCCCCTCTTGTTTTCTCAGCTATTTTGATATAGTGTGAAAAAAGAGGACATAAAGCTTGGGGAAAGACTACACTGTTTTTGTTTTAATGCTCTTCTTAATTCATGCAGCTTTGCCAAGATTAATTAAAACTACAATACGTATATTCCCAGTTAGCGTGAGGATGTAGTAATGTATATAAAAATGAAGATCATAATGTGAAAAATTCTGTTACTTTAATTTCGTTTTTATTCTACTAAAATATGACATGTTATTTGAAAACCATTTCCTTTATGACTTTGCTAGAAGAAAACTGGCTTCCTGGGGTAGAGCATGTGTGATTGTACCTTGCCATACAGTTTCTTTTCCTTACATCATTTTCAGAGCAGGGGAATTGGCCAGTAAATCTAGGAGTCATGAATCATAAAGGGAAATGGACAGGAATTCTTTAATAGTACAGCCATTAACAAAGTGGACTAAAAAAAGGTAGTGGGGTTGGCCAATATTTCCTCCATGCAATTGTATGAGAAAATGCCATCTAGAATGTTACAACAAAATATTAAGAAGATTTAGAGGTTAACCTTGTGTATGACAAGAAGGTAGGAAAACAGATATCTACAGTAAGTCTGTCCATTTTAAAACATGCACCATATGTTATGGCTGTTCATAGAATCACACTAAGTATGTATGTAGAGCCACTTGCACAAGTGGGTTCCCACTATGAGTCTACTCTTTTCTGTATGTGTATTTTTGTTGAATAGCCCCATTTCTTGTTTGTGGCATCACTGAAGGTACATGTGTATTTGGCACCATGTACAAGAGAGAGAGAGGGCTAAAATGTCAACGCATAAAAAAGAGCAGTGTCATGGTGGAAGTGGATGTGTGTGAGTGGCACTTCGTATCAACGTCATGATTTTATAAATGGCAACAACATGTGCATGTATGTGGTAAATGTGCATGCACAGTAACCAAGTATTAAGGATTACAAATAATCTCAAAAGAGCATCAGGCTATGGAAAAGAAATTGTCGGACATCGCATTCACATTCAGGAATTTACAGCATAAATATTTAACAGCTCAAGTCCATTTCACTTTTATTAAAACACATCAGACATCTCAATAGCATTCCCTTATTCAATTCTTTAGAATGAGGGAATGCTTTTGAGATGCCTTTGATATGTTTTAATAAAAGTAAGATGGACTTGAGCTGTTAAATATTTCAGCTGTGAATTCCAGAATGTGAATGCAAAGTCCGAAAATATTTTTTTTCCATAGCCTAATATTCTTTAGGGATTATTTGAAACCACTGATTTAGATATTATATATCATTCTTTACTACATTTTTAAATTCCTACCAACTATTAGAGAGCCTTCCTCAGAAAGGCCTTGGGGAAGTGGATTTGGCACCCAGAGAGGTATTGCAAATCTCTCCCATCAAGCACACCTTCAGGCCCCAGGTCCTGGAGATAAGTTTGTCATCGATTATGCATGACGTTTGAATAGGTGTAAATGCCAACAGGTAAAAGTACCACAGTATATGTGTGTGTTGCCAATATAAACTACAGAATACAATCAATTTATTCAAAAGACTATATCAGCCGGTGTGCATACAGTAACTGTATAAACACTGTTCTTAAGTTTAGTGTTGGGCTTTAGATAAGATAACTAACAATGTGAATTTGAATGTGAGTTAGGAAATTTTGCTTGCAAGGAAGCAGCTTGTCTTTATCCAGGGGATTGCTAAATGACACCTAGTGAATGGAGGAACACTGGAACTGACTTCCAGCTGTGGCAGTAAAGCACCAAGCTGTAATCTTAATACATGAAGAATTGTCAGAGTTGGTGAACATTAGACTTCTATGGGCTTGAGACAGATGTGTTAATAGAAATGCCATTCAGACTCAAAGCCTGTAGCACGATAATGCTGCATACTGCCACAGATGAGACCGGTGCCTGCTCCTTTGAGCAGGCTTCTCTCCCTTGGCTGGACCTGCAAGTCAGAGAAAGAAATATATGATTTGACAGGAAGGTTATCAGACTACAGGAGCAAAATTCCCTTAACTTGACATGCAGATGAGTAGTATTGCACTAGAGAAGTTGGCTGCCATAATTCTGCCAGACAGACAAACCACACAGTACTTGCATCTGAGCTGATGAATGAAATCCAGGTGGAAAGTGGAATAATGATTGGAATTTCACAGAGGATTAAACAAGCATATACCCAGCAGTGCTTTTTTTGGCCAGTTATCGATACCTGTTGTAAAATATGATCTCCAGGAACAAGCAGGAATGAGTCTTCACATATGGGTACGTCGGTACCGACGGAGTCTGTGCGGGAACGCTTCCCAGTGTCCAATCAAGAGCTTTTGGAAGCATCCCAGCACGCCTGCTTGCTGCCTTCCCGCCTTTCCCAACTGCCTCTCCTCAGTTTTCGTTTTTCCGCGGAGCCGGCAGGACGTCCTCCTGTCACCGCAGAAATTTCTTGTTTTTAGTTTTTAGTTTTCTTGTGGTCGCGGCTGTCTTCCCGACGCCACCGGTGTTTTTCTTTTCTTTTCTTGAAAAATTTTCCTTTTCCACAGGATATTTTTTCTTCATAGTGTCCCACGGTCTCTTAGGCCTTTTAGGCCTCTTCTTTTTCCTTCATGGAACCGCCAGACACTTTCTCCAAGAAATGTTCAGACTGTGGCGGTACAACTTTATTTTTAGACCCTCAAAGTCGGTGTCTAACCTGCTTGGGTCCTGACAAAAGTTTGGTACAAAGAGGTTTTCAACATCGAGGCTCCCTCGATACACGGTTGCCCTCCAACTTCGGTGCACCGTCCCCTTCTTCGTCCACACAGGATCAGGTAACCCACCAACAGTCTGTTAAGACTAGCCAGTCCTCGAGTGGTAGGTCTCATGCGCAGCATGTAGACGGCTCTGGCCTTGCCCTTGAGGGCCCACTGGCTTCAAAACCCCAGCGGGAGTCTTCGGTCTCCAAAGCCTATAAGGGGTTTCAGGTTGTTTCTGGGGTTCACCCCCCACAGAACATACCTAAGCCGTGTACGGTGGTGGCATCCGCTTCGAGCGGTACCGATACCCCGGCATCGGCACTGGTGTTGGATGAAACACTCCTCACCAGGGATCGTCATCTGGCGTCCTCTGTACCTTCGGGACCGGTGGATACCCTCCAGATTGACTTTCCATTATTGGTACCAACACCGATACTCCAACCGACGTCGGTACCCTCCAGATGTGCATCGATAGCCTCGCTTCCTTCGATGCCGAGTCTGGAATCGATTTCCAGTCTGGAGGACTGGGTACCGACTCGCCAGGGTACCGACTCGCCTTGGTACCGTCTCGTGGCGGTACCGAAGGCTCGGTTCCGATGATTGAGTTGCCACTGGTTGCCCTTCCTTCACTGGTATCAGACACGGTACCGAAGTTGGTACCGATGTCCTCATTACCTTCACGGTCGGTGCCTTCCATGCTTCGCTTATCAGGCTCTTTGCCCTCAATGCCGAGTTTGGAATCGATCTCTAGTCTAGAAGACTGGGTACCAATAAATTTTGGTACCGACACCGATCGATACCGATGTCTTTGTCGGGTTCAACTCCGACATCGGTACCGGTATCAGCATCGGTACCGGTACCCACAGTAGCATCATCGCCAATTCCTGCCATGCTTTTTTCAACAGGATCACTCCATTCTATACCAAGCTTGGAGTCGATACCTGGCATGGACGATGTGGTAAGGATGGGGGCTGCTCCTGACAGCCAGTACCAGCAACCATCTTTTAAGCATTCTACACTGCACTCTGCAGGATCTTCTATTCCTATATATTTGGATAACTCTGTGGATGCTCAGGCTAGTTCTTTAGATCTACCCTGTCCAGGGGAGATTCCTGTCTGGGATCCTTCTTTTCAGAGTTTCCTCCTGGATATAGCAAGATCTCTTGCCATTCCTATTCCAAGACATGATCCTGCACAAAGCTCTGTTTCTGCCAAAGCAAAGGACAACATAATGCTTCCTTTGCATCATTCCTTGCAGGAACTCCTTCTAGGAATGTGGGAAACACCTTTAAGAGTACCCCCACCTCCCAGGGCAACTGATCTTTTATATCAGGTGCCCCCCTCTCCAGGGTTTCAAAAGACTCAACTTCCTCATCATTCCATAGTAGTGGAATCAGCAATGAGGCAGGTAAAGAGTAAGAAAAAGCACTCTTCTTATCCGCCAGGTTGTGAGTCTAAGACACTAGATGCCTTTGGACGTCAAACCTTCCAGACATCTATGCTTTCTGCAAGAATTCTCTCATATATTTTTTTATATGAGTCTTTCTCGTGAGGAGGTCACAAAACAGTTACATCTTTTGACTCCTTTCCATCCAGATTCTAGGAGTAAAGACTATTCTTCACTGCTTAAGCATATCCAGAATATTTCTTGGTTTCTTTCTCGTGCTTCCCTAGACTCTTTTGAGTCTGTTAGAAGAACTTCTGCTATTGCTATAGGGGCACGACGTAGAGCCTGGCTCCAATCAAGTCTGAAGACAACTCCTTGCACGTCTGGGACATACTCCTTGCACTGGAGAAAATCTTTTCAACAAGGAGTCTTTACGTCAGGTTACTCAGTTATCCACTGATTTACCTGTTCCTAAGGTTTGTTCTACACCTTCTGTCCCACTAGGTAGGAAATCTCCTACCAAACTTTCTTCCCACAGGAGAAGGTGGTTTTATTCATCACTTGCCCTCATACAAATGATCCCAACAGGGGAAGCATCGTCCTGGTCTGAAGAATCCAACCTCTCACCAGGCTCAGCAAACCCAGCATCTGCAGGGTTTCTGATCAATCATCATCAGATGCTTGTGACTCTTGGGGTTAGCATCTACAGTTGCTCCTTCTCAATGGAGGCAATCCACCACTTCATTCTAACCCCTACACATGGATCCCTTTCCAAGAGAGATCCATTTTTTCTATATTTCTATGAGCTGTCAGGATATTCATGCCTATAGGTCACAGGTTTCTCCTCTTTTTCCTGCTAGGGAAAGAGGTCTAACCACTATCACATGATAGTTCCTGTGCCAGCATGTATCTTTTCTTTCTATAGACTTCCTACTTCGTAAGTCTTCCTCAGCTCCATTCTCTTCACCCTCTTACCAAGTTTTTCCACTGTAAGAGGGAATTACTTACTTGGAGGCTTTTTCTTCAGCCTCTCTACTTTTCTCACTTTCTAGTGCGGAGTTTACCTCCTCTGCTCAATCTGGCTTTGGGGCAGCTTATCAGACATGTCCAGAGTTTCCTACTCCTGTTCTGTCTGTTCTTTCTATTTTTGAACAGTAAGATTCATCTGCTATCTTGCTAATAGCTGCCTATGCAAGAGCTTTAATGTTTGGACCACTGGTTCTTGTCCACAAACAACCAGATTGTCCACTAACATTCTGTCTAGTCTTAGTAGTGGCTCCAAGTCAGTGCTTCATCTCTCTTGGAGATCATCTCACTACAAGCTTTCTAAATTGTCTTCTATTCTGCCATCTTCATTTTCCTGAGTTTGGCAGCATAGTTGGCAGAGATACTGGCTCTCTAACAGCCAGTTCTATCTCCTCATTCTCCTGCATCATGCTCTCTGCAATCTACAGAGAAGCTTTCCACTATGGGCCCTTGCTAGAGAGCATGGGGTTTTTTTCTCCAACAGCTCTCCTAGCTGGTTAGAAAAAGCTTTTCAGTCATGTCTCCCATGACTAGAAGGTCCTTCCTTCTTTTACTATCTCCTTTTTTAATATAAAGGACGTAGGCCTTCTCTTACGTGAAAGCTCAAGGAGTTGCCAGTTCCCTGCTTTGGTCCATACTATTCCCAATCGGGGATATGCTCATCCTCATGGTAAGAACGCATGATACCTTTGCCCTTAAGCAGGTCAACATGGTATCTCATCTCTAGGCGTCTTCTGTCTACTTACCATGCTAGAGTCCTGGAAGACTCGGGACTTGCTGGCTGCACATTGACATTATCCTTTGTTTTTCACATAACAGTCATGGTTATTTTTCACTAACTAGCATTCTTGCAGATCATGACCAGGAGGAATAGATTCTATATATGTCTTCTCAAATAGGTTCCACCTCCTTGTTATTAGATGAATCTTTCCTCTCCACATATCCTATGTGATCACTGTGCTGTAGGCATATCTCTGTCTGTTTATTTGCAGACACCCATATTTATTTTTTTGTGTGTATTTTATGCCCTGCCATATCTCACTATAGATATATTCTTATATGTCTGTCTATCTATCTATCTATATATATATATCTGTTGAGATATTTTCTAATAGATAGATAAGTATATGGATACATATCTATCTCACTGTCTATCCTCATATAGCTATATGATTCTGCCAGAGGGGCTTTACCCATACCTATGCTATCTAGCAGGTTTGGGGTTCTACACACACAACCACTCCTGTGGTAGTCAACAATTTTTATACCATAACCTAACGGTTTAGGTACCTCTGAAGCTCTCCGTGCCCAATATCTCTCCTAGCTTACCCCAGTTAGGAGAGACCTTGTGGATCTTCAGTTAATCACAAGCTTTAACGCTTCAGGCATTTGTCCTCTCTTTTTGGGATACAAGGAGTTCCCACACCCTTTCTCCCCTCAAGGACTGTGCCTGTTTATCCAAATCGGTTAGCCTTCTCTTTTTGCTCCCAAGAGTGACTCACTCTGCCTCCAAAAGAACTAGGGCTTTTCTCATAAACCCTTCCGCTGAAGGCCCACCGTTTTTGGACTACCCCAGTTTCCCTACTGGGGTTACCTATTACCTTTCAAGATTCTGACCTCCACTGGTTTTTCCTACAGGATTATTACCTCCACTTACAGTGAGGTCCTCTTCAAGGTTCCTCTACTAGGTTTCCCAGTAGATCCATGAACCTCCATACTTCTCTGAAATCCTGTCAGGGGAGGTCCATATTGCAATATCCTTTGCAATATTATTGATAACCATCATCATCCACACATGGACTCCATCTCTGCAGTCCTATGCTAGGTTAGCTGTTCCACAGCATCCTTCTTTCTTCAACTCCTACCCTCCATCCTCAGGATGCCTGGTGTTCTGGAAGATAGCATGTTCCAGCCTATGACATGCTGGGACTCCAGGCATCTCAGCTTGGAAGTCCCCATATGTGAAGACTCATTCCTGCTTGTTCCTGGAGATAGCACAGTTACTTACCTGTAACAGGTGATCTCTGGGAACAGCAGGAATAGGTCTTCACAACCCTCCCACCTCCCCAGGAGTTGTATCTCTATCTTTCCTTTCCTCTCTCTCTCTCTCTTTGTCTCAGCTTTAAAACTTAACTGAGTAGAGGCAGTTGGGAAAGGCGGGAAGGCAGCACGCAGGTGTGCTGGGATGCTTCCAAAAGCTCTTGATTGGACGCTAGGAAGCGTTCCCGCGCAGACACTGTCGGTACCGACGTACCCATATGTGAAGACTTATTCCTGCTGTTCCCAGAGATCACCTGTTACAGGTAAGTAACTGTGCTTTCTCCGGGAACAAGCAGGAAGTCAGTCCTCACATATGGGTGACGTCTGCACCGACTGAGCCCTCGCAGAAGCATCCCCCCAGCTTTCAAAGAAAGCCTTTGGGAGATGCCACCACGCATACGTGTTCCCCTTCCTGCCCATGGTTGCCATCTTGCTCAGTCTCCTTTTTTCCACAGAGCCCTTCAGACATTTGTCTGGCTTGTCCCTGGAAAATGTTTATTTTTCTCTCCAAGTTTCATACCCGCCTCCGGTATCGCACTGGTCTTCTTCCTGCCTACTGACCTCATCGCCTCGGTGTTGAGTTCGGTCTATTTTTGTAGTTATTGTTCTTTTCTTTTCCTGATATCTTCACACCCTTTTTCTCCCACTGGCAGCCCGGAGAGTTTTCAATCTCACAGGAGTTCTTTTTTTCCCCTATGGCTACCAGCGGCTTTAAGAAGCGTGATCGGTGCTCCAAAATTATGTCTCTGACTGACACACGCAACTGCTGTCTCCGCTGCCTTGGGCCAGACTACGACCCGGAAGCCTGCAGTCTCTGCAAGAGTATGTCCAGTAAGGCCCTCAAAGAGCCTCCAGTAGCAGCACGATAAGCTTTTTCCCGAATCCCTGGTGCCTCTGAAGGCCAGGGCCTCGTCTGAAGTCCCAGCATTTCAGGCAGAACCTTCCAAACTCGAGCCTCGTTGTGGGTCCTCAGAAAGGGGGTCTCCCTCGAGGGAATCCAGGAAGAAGAAGAAACCCTCAAAGGCGGCATCTTTGAACGATTCCAACTGGCCGGGTGCTTCCCGGTCCCGCAGTCGAAGACGTTCATCCGAGGCATCTGAGAAGGAGCGGCCTGTAAAGGTCCCCCGAAAGGATCCGGCCGCGGATCAGCCTTGGTCTCCAGACATCATCCTCGTCGAGGATTCCCCTTCGGGGGAGCAGGCATCAGGCCCGAGTCTCTCGGTGCCTACACCGAAGGCTGAGGAGCCTTCTGGTCTGGAGTCCAGAATGGCAGCCCTGGAGCGCAGTTTGTCTGCCTTCGTAGACCAGCAGCAGGCGCTGTTGTCCGGCATGACTGGTTCGTCTTCCCTGACCACCGGGCCCTCGACATCCAAGATGTCTTCGGAGGCCAAGACGATCCTCAAGGTGCTTCGGCCTCAATCCTCGGCTGAGGTCGCAATCTGAGTCCCGCTCAATGGGACCGTGGTCATCCCCGGCAAGTTAGCCAGACACCGGCTGCAGGGCTTTGGGGGCCTCAAGGCCCATGGAGCAACCCTCCTATGAGTTCTTGACGGACTACTCAAAGTGGGAGACGGAGGACAAGGAGTCCCCCAATACTCATCGCCACTGCGACGTCCCATTTGACTCTCCTGTCTCAAAGCCTCAGTGGTGGTCCCTGCCCGAGGATATGGGCTTACTTGATTTTGTCAAGGACATATCTAAGGCCCTGGCATTCCCAACCGAGTTGAAGGAGGACCCTCGGGCGGATGAGTTGGAAATCCTCCAGTACAAGGCCCCTCCGTGGGAATCGCTCACGGTGTCCATCCCTCCCATCCTGGAACGGCTGATGCTCCGAATGTGGGAGACACCGGCTTCGGTACTGGTGGTGAGCAAACGGCTCGACTCAATGTATCGAGTCCACCGGAGCCTGGGCTTTCAAAAGTCACAGCTGCCTCATAACTCCCATGGTGGTGGAGTCGGCTATGCATCAGCTGAAAAGCAGGGAGGCCCACACTCTGGATGCCCTCAGCAGAAAGTGCTGACAGGGCTCAATGCTCACCGGCTGCATCCAGGCCTACCAGCTGTACATGGGCATGGCATGTACCAAGAAACCTGATGAAGGAACTCGCTGGGTTCTCAGCTGGTTTCTCCGAGGAACCCTTGCAGCGGTTCAAGAACCTGACCAAGGCAGTCCGTGAGTGCTCCAAATTCATGTCTCAAGTGGCCTATGACGGCTTCGAGTCAGCAGTTCAAGTAACAGCAGCTGGCATCAGTGCATGCCACCAAGCTTGGCTACAGTCGTCCAACCTCAAGCAGTGGATTCAGGACAAATCAGTTGATGTCCCCTGCCAAGGAGAGATCCTCTTTGGCAAACCCATGACCGACAAGGCTGATGAGCTGGAGACAGAGTTCATGATGAGGACCAGGCTCTCCAAAAAGACCGCTGCCCTTCCCAATGGAAGGGCTCGGGTAAAAAGTTTTTTTACTCGAGGAAGGGAGCTGCTTACAAAAACTACACACCTTATCAGGCCTCCCCAGCTCCCCAACAGAGTCAACAGGCCAAGGGACATGGGCACGGCCCTCATAAATAGAAGGCTACAAAACCCCAGGCACAGGCACCGGCTCCGGCCCAGCCAGGGGGGTGCTTTTGACTCCTTGAGTATAGCCTATCTACCCCAATAAGATCAGCAGCCCACAGGGGGACATCTGGCCCTCTATGCCCAGAAGTGGGTGACCATCACAGATTCCTGGGCACTAAGGGTAGTCAGAGAGGGTTACCTCCTCCATCTGACTCATACACCCCCCCCCCCTTATTTCCCAGGAGAGCCCCTCAGGTCTCCCCTCCACCGGGACCACCTTCTGAAGGAGTTGGCAGGTCTTTTCGAGGACAAAGCGGTGGAACCAGTGCCCCACCATCTCAAGGGCAAGAAGTTCTACTCCAAGTACTTCCTCTGCCAAAAAGGAGAGGGGGCCTAAGGCCCATCCTCAACCTGCGCAACCTCAACAAATTCCTGGTGAGGGAGAAGTTCAAGATGCTCTCCCTTGGAACATTGCTGCCCTACCTCCAGCAGGGAGATTGGTTATGCTCCTTAGACCTCAAGGATGCTTATACCCACATCCTCATCCACCCCAACCACAAGCATTTTCAGTACAGGGTGCTCACCTTTGGCCTGGCCTCTGCCCCAAGAGTTTTCACAAAATGCCTGGCAGTCATGGCCGCCTTCCTCCGGCTTGAAGGGGTCTTCATCTTTCCCTACCTGGACTACTGGCTCATAAAGGGAGGCATGGCTTCAGAGGTGCAACAGGCCACCGCACGCACCATCCAGGTTCTGCAACACTTGGGGTTTGTCATGAACTACCCCAAGTCTCACCTCCTCCCGACACAGTGTCTGGAGTCCATTGGGGCAAAGATAGAAACTTTCCAGTCGAAGGCATTCTTGCCCAGGGACCGAGCCAATCATCTCAGGACTCTGGCTCGGGACATACAGTACCATCCCTTGGTGCCTGCTCAGCTTCTCCTGTGCATCCTCAGGCACATGGCCTTCACATGAGGGCAGGGCAATGGTGTCTCCGGGACCAGTGCTCTCAGTCCACATGGGGCAAACCCCTTCTCCTGCCCGGTGACACTGGTGTTACAGTACCTTCTACATCTCTCTCAATCCGGGGTCAAGTCCAACTCCATCCAAGTTCACCTTAGTGCCCTGGTGGTGCACCACCATCTGGCGAATGGAAAGCCCCTCTCGGTCCATCCCTTGGTGACTCATTTTCTTCAGGGCCTGCTCTTATCGAAGCCCCTGGTTCGCCCTCCGGCAACCGAATGGGACCTCAACGTAGTGTTGGGGCAGCTCACTCGCATGCCCTTTGAACCTCTGGCTACTTGTCACCTTCACTATCTCTCTTGGAAGGTGGTCTTTCTGGTCGTGCTTACCTCAGCCCGCAGAGTTAACAACCTTCAGGCCCTTGTGGTGGAGACACCCTATACTAGGTTCTACAAGAACAGAATGGTGCTTTGCACGCACCCCAAATTCCTGCCGAACGTAGTGTTGCCCTTCCATCTTAACCAGGAAATAGTGCTCCTTACCTTCTTTCCAAGACCTCACTCCAGTCGAGTGGAGATGGTTCCTCCACACCTTGGACTGTAAGAGGGCTTTGTCCTTCTATATACAGTGCACTCAGGGCCACTGCAAAGCTTCTCAGTTTTTCATCTCCTACGACCCCAGTAGATTGGAGGAGGTGGTGACCAAGCATACACTGTCCACATGGGTGGCGGACTGTATTGCCCTCACTTATGAGCAGGCGAGGCTCATGGTGGAAGACCTTGTCACGGTGCACTGTGTCAGGGCCATGGCGGCTTCGATGGCAAACTTGCACTCTGTCCCGATGGTGGACATCTGCTGGGCTGCCACATGGTCTTCAGTCCATACCTTTGCAGCCCATTACTGCCTGGAAAGAGAGTCCCGACGGAACAGTGCCTTTGGCCAAGCTGTGCTCCATAACCTTTTCGGGGTTTAGGCAACGCCTACCCTCTGACTGTTCAGTGTTCAGGCTACCGGAGTGCTGGTTTCAGTGGACATAGGGGTCCTACTATGGTCTGTGGACATGGACTAAGTTGCTGCTGCTTGTGGCTCCCCATGAGGAAGTCCCTATTTTTGCTATGGGCTTTCAGTAGCTTGTAGCTGGGGAGTGCCATATGTGAGGACTGCCCTCCTGCTTGTTCCTGGAGAAAGCGTAGTTACTCACCTGTAACGGGTGTTCTCCAAGGACAGCAGGAGTCAGTCCTCACAACCCTCCCTCCTCCCCTTGGAATTGCTTGTTTGCCATCTTTTTTTTTTTTCTTTTTTTTTTTATGTCTTTTAGCTATGTCATCTGACTGAGAAAGATGGCACCCTTGGGTGGGAAGGGGACCACGCATGCGTGGTGGCATCTCCCAAAGGCTTTCTTTGAAAGTTGGGTGGATGCTTCCGCAAGGGCTCCGTCGGTGCCGACATCACCCATATGTGAAGACTGATTCCTGCTGTCCCCGGAGAACACCTGGTACAGGTGACTATCTACGCTTAATCCCTATGTCATCAAATCATCCTTTCTTTCTTTTATTGGCAGATCATGAAGGAAGTCCGGAGAGCACTGTGCAATGCATCAGCCGATGACAGCAAACTCCTACTCCTCAGCGCAGTTGGAAGCGTGTTCTGCAGTGGCCTGGATTATTCATATCTAATTGGCAGATTGTCTAGTGATAGGAGGAAGGAAAGTGCCAGGATCGCAGAAGCCATAAGGTGACTTGGGTTTACATTTCTGCATGGCCTTAGCTCCAGGTTGACCCTGTCCATAAATATGGGCACATATGAGAAATGTCCCAAAAAGCACCTATTCTCTGATCTAGTTTATAACATACAGTAGATGCCTAGGTACCTTTGTAAAATAGGGTCCTAGAGTAACTCTAGTAGCACATACATTCTCTCAAACTGCGTGGGGCCAGGCACCGCCATTTTTCAAGATGGTGGCGCAGCAACAGGAGCGCATGGGCAGTGCTCCCGCCAATTTGTAAAAGTACTGGGAGGGGGGTGGAGGGTTCAGGGCTGCTGGGCTACTAGGGTTATTTTTAGTTGGACGGGTTGGGGGGATCAGGACCACTGGACCACCAGGGTTATTTTTAGTTGGGAGTGGTGGGGGGATCAGGGCCACCAGGCCACCAAAGATTCGCTTTATGTTGGGGGCATTGGCCCCTGACAGTATTTTTGATGGCATCGAGGGCTTTCCCCGATGCCTGGATCATCTGAGTGGAGTTTGACATTTCCCCTCAGATGATCCAGGCATCGGAGAAAGCCCCTAATGCAATCAAAATACTGTCAGGGCTCTTGAGCATGCCAAACTTGCACTGACTTCTACGTGCTTGTGTTTAGCTTGCTCTCCCATTTTAATGATGCCAGTTGTGCACAGTTTAACGAATAGCTAACGTGTGGCTAATCTGCATATAAGCCTCTTTCTGCATGCTGGCGTTAGTCGCACGCTATCGGTGCGCTGCAAATAGGTGTAAAAGGTTGATAGCGCGTGCTTTCTGCATCGGCCTATGTGAGCTTGTGGCTGCCAGGATCTATTGTTTTGCTTTGACTGCTGCTGCCTTTTGCCTCTCCTCACAAAAGCTGCCGCCCTGGGCAATCACCTAGTCTTGCCTAATGGTTGGGTCAACTTTGTATACTCCCGAATACACCTAATGTGCATGCCTATAAGCACACATGTGCATCCAGCTATACAATTGTTTAAGAACCGTTTTCTGTGTTTAAAACACTCTTCACATGCAGAAAAGGCTTTTTAAAAATATCTTATTAAAGGTGCCGGGTTCTGTCATCCTCTTACGAGAACTTTCTCATGGGAAAAAGGGGAAAATCATCTCATTATCAACATGAGAGTGTGTCTTTTCCACAGAGATGCTGTCCTCATTTTAGAATTTTTCCTACAGACTAAATTGAACATAATTGTTATATGTAAACAGGGATCTCCAACTCTAGTCCTGGAGGGCTGCAACCAGTCTGATTTTCAGGATATCCCTAATGAAAGTTTGAGGTATATTTACATGCACTGCACCCATTATATTCAAATGTATCATGCATATTCTTTAGGGATATCCTGAAAACCTGACTGGTTTGCGGCCCTCCAGGACTAGAGTTAGGGGACCCCTGCATTAGTGGCTTCTTTCTCTATTATCGTTTCTGGAACTTTGATATTTTGCTGTTTGTAACCCTCATCATTATAATGGATTTCAGTATAAAACAGCAACAGAGAGCTTGGTGCCCTTATGTTGGAGATACTGTCTGCTCATATAAAAATATAATGATTTTTTTAAACAAAATATGTATTGCTAGAATGAAACCTTTAATTATGATTTTATAGTGGCGTATATTAGAAGCACTTATTGTGGCGCCCTCCTAGGCGGCTGCCTAGTGGGGGCGACCGGTCATCACACTTGATTCTATGCTTCAACATAGTAGCTGAGGCCCTTCTAGTGTAGTTGTGGGCTTATTATAAAGCAGTCCGAGTGGATGAGGCTGACACAGGAAAATTTGTTATAAATTTTTTTTTTTTTCTTTGCAGCGTCAAATTGGCAACAGGCCTTGATAAAGGTTCCCAAACAGCAAACAGAAAGAAGGATAATTTCTCCAACAAAAACTTTCCAAAAGAGACATTCAACTGCTCTAGCAAAGCAGTTTCTTCACTCTTTGCTTTTTAACTTAAATTCTTCTTCACTTAAGCAAAACAGTTTAAACTCTGTTACATGCACAGTCCAGCAATCTTCTCAGCTTCTCCCAGCTGCTACAAACCAGCGTGTGATTATGTGCTGCCTCTTAGCTTAGAAACAAACAGCATTTTAACACAGCTCCAGCATTAGTAAAAATGGCTGCTTTTAAAGCATGAGGTTTTCCACCTTTTTATCTGCCCTTCTCAATGGCTTTACTTATCACCAGCACTTCTCATATTTTCACACAGCCTTCAATAAAACTTCTAAGCATTGCTTGTACAAAAACCACATTCCATAGATTCATCAGAGGACACTGGATTATCTTGATAAGACCCAATTTCCATCTCCTCCTCTGTGCTGTAAGGCTCAGGGCTTGGGACACGTTCTGGAACGTTTAGCTGCACTTTCTTTAAAAGTTTAAAAAGCTTTTCCCACTTGAGATTCCTTCTCCCCTTTGGAACTGGGTCAGAACCTCTTGCCCTTCTTCCCCTTACTGAATCAATTTCAGGAAATGTTTGGTTTATCTGGCTTGCAGAAACCCTTCCTCTCCAAGGCTTTCTGAATTGTTTGGTTATGGGCTCAGAGCTTGAGCTGCTGTCTTCAGAGTTAGAAATGTAGTTCTGAATCTTTCCCCAGCTCCTCTCTTCCCTCTGGCCCTGCCACTTGCCTGGGCAGTTATGGTTGGTCCCTTTAGAATCACCAGGTCTCACAGCCCTGCAGTGCTGTCTCCTCTCCTGGCTTCTCTGGACTCCTGGAATTACTTCAATTCTCTGCTTTCCTCTGCCTCTGTCCGTCTCCCCCTCACTTGCTGAGTGACGCAGTTTAAATGCTCTGTAGCCTGCTTCCTTCTCTGGCCCCACCCTCTCTCTCCCTGCAGCTGCTCTGGAGACTGGGTGTGGCTTCAGGCTAGCTCTGCAAGTGTGTGTTTTAGTTTCACTTTCTCTCTGGGACCTATGCTTAGGTGAGCCCATCCCCCATTTATGGAAAAAAACGTCTTTTTTTTCACTTTCACAGGGCTGTGCTGCACCCGCATCACCACATAATATATAACTGATCCTTCCTCCATAACTTGTCTAGTTTTGTGAATCTATTATCACCTTGTTTACATAGTAGAAGTTGAGCATTGTAGAGAACTGCTTCTGTTAGCTACTGGCTTCTACTGTGGCTGTTGACATGTTTTTTCTGTTTGGAAATACCACAGTCACTCGAATAAAGGAAGTATCAAGGAATTCTATTGACACCACAGATACAATGGGACATGTGTGGCAGACCAAAATGGCTGACTTTCTCATCTAGTCATGTTGTTCTTCCAGGCCATGAGTGCAGTCAGTGGAGTTTTGCATCTCTCTTCCTAAGAGGCTCATGCACGATTTCCAGTGGTTGTGACAGTTATGTTGCTTATTGGATTTCGTTGTTCCCATTATTACTTAAATGCTGTGCAAGTGCTTAGGTTTTTCTGATATACAAGACCAAAACTCCTTGGCTGGAAATTTATGAATTTGGATTAATTATTCACCTTTCTAAACTCAATTTAAGTCCAATAGGCATTTCCCTCCCTGCTGGGCATATAGTCTAAAACTATCTAATCAAAGATGCAAAAGAGCCGCATCATTTTATGTTTCCTTAATTGGTACCTGAGGCAATGGAGGGTGAAGAGATGTGCCCAATATTTCAAGAAGCATTAGAGAGTGAAGTGGGAATTGAACTCAGAATCCCTGGTTCTTAACACACTTTGTTAACCACTCAGCCACTTCGCCACTGTTGCCTTTTCATCCATTATGGTAAATCCGGGTTGAATTCACCATAATATTGAGAAGATAAACCTGAATATTTGGAGCTCGTATTGAGCCCGGAAGAGCACATGAAAGAGCATCACACTCATCTGAGGGTCATCTGGAGATTGTGATGGTGCTTTATTGAGCCAGCACAAGAATTCTGTAAGCATGATCACCACCTGCTTTGGAGAGCACAAGCTCCCCTCTTCTGATTGCCAGTATAGTCTCCTACGTTCAGGTGAATCAACATCTTGGAGAGTTTGTATCTTGGCCCAACAGATGGTGTCAACCTGCAGAGAATCCAGTTCCAGGAATATTACCACTGCTAGAACTTTGCATTCTCAGAAAAAGGGATTTTGAAATCTGAAGAGCAAGATGCCATGTTTAAATTATAAATGTGGAATTTAGGAATGTTACCTTCACACTGCAGTACTAACTGATAGAATTGTATTTACTAATAGCACCTTGGGTGCAATAACACCTGTTCGGTAAATTCTATACTTCCAGGTGTGTTGGCTGTCTTCCATAGTTAAGGACACACTTGTATATTTATTATAGTTACCTTTGCAAACCAAGTACAACCTTTGAGGAAACTGCCATGAGGGAACCAGTGACCTAAATTTTGAATAATCATAAACAAATAACTGGAAATGGTGTCCGTTTACTTTATAAAAGTATCACTGTCAAATGGGCTTGTAAAAAAATGCAATATGTCCTGCACTGCATATAATCTTAGTTCAGATTCACTTATTGTTAACAGATTCCTTGTTTTCTTGCAGGGACTTTGTGAAAGCTTTTATTCAATTTAAAAAGCCAATTGTGGTTGCTATCAATGGCCCTGCGCTTGGCCTGGGAGCATCTATTTTGCCACTGTGCGACATTGTGTGGGCAAGTGAAAAGGCCTGGTTTCAGACACCATATGCAACAATCCGACTTACGCCAGCCGGCTGCTCATCATACACATTTCCCCAAATCCTTGGTATTGCTCTGGTAAGGTTTCTATTTTTAGACTTTATCTCCAGTCTTCCTTAGCCCGTAAATATTCTTCAAGGTTAAAAATGTGATTATGCCTAAGAAAAATTTTAACATTATTTTGAGCCTTCACGAATAGGCCCCGGGAAGCAGAATTTATACTAAATGAGACTCTTAAAGTCAGACTTAATAACAAAAGACCATAGCAGTAAGTACCTCCTACCTGCTGAGGCATCAAATACTAGTAGCTATGGAGTTCAGAAAAAGTGTGGCACTGTGTTGTGTATGACCACACCATGCAAGGAGTCCTTGACCATTAAATCTCTCTTGCTATGTCTTTATATGACACCGTTGTGTAAATAGTTACTTTTTGTTATCCAAGTTGGTTCTCCTGTTAATTGTAAACTCAGACTTATGTACCCTGTCTGATTGTTATGTTCCATGTAAACCGCACTGATGCTGAATAGTGCGGTATAGAAGAAATTGTAATAAATAAATAAATAATAATAATGTTCTTATTTTATTTATTTACCAGGTTTTATATACCGCTTTATCATTTCAGTCAAAGCGGTTTACATTGTAACTTCAACTTGGTAATGTACATTAAACAGGGACATTGATAACTTGGATTTTTCTGAGGCAGTGGAGGGTTAAGTGACTTGCCCAAGGTCACAAGGAGTGCCAGTGGGAATTGAACCCTTGATCTTCTGGGTACTAGGCAGTTGCTCTAACCACTAGGCTGCTCCTCCACTCCTTCTTAATAAGAACTGAGAAGCTAGAATGTTTCTGAAACAAGGAATGATATGGCGGAGTGATATGGGTAGTGAGTTCTTAGCAAGCAGCCTGAGACAGGCACTAAGCTTCACCCAGAGTTAAAGGAAGAGGCAAATTTCCCTATGGCAGGAAAAATTGATTGGACAGCTGTCAACTTTCATGTTCCTCTGGATCACCAGTTGAGAGCTACTAGAGAGACAGGTGAAGGAAGTCTAACAAGAGAATTGATCTTCAATTTAACCAGCTGCATTAGTCTATTCTTGCTGTGAAAGGCAAAATGGCAGCATGAAAAGAAAAACATGCTGATAGTTTGATGAGGAAAACATTATAGCTAGAGTATAACTATTTTCCAGTTCCATTTATTGTGCCTCTTAAAATTTCTGTCCAGTGTATTAGGAAATGCTGGCTGGTTATCTCTTACTGCCATATATAGGGAGAGGTTTCTCAGAATGGCATTAGTTTTGAAAGAGTAACAATTTCCCACTAGAAAGACACTAATGAACGATGCTTTTGATTGTCCTGTCTTGAAAGTAAATTCCATCCTTGTTCTCTGGAGACAGCTGTTACTGGGAGAATCACAGAGGTGATTTTCTCAATACTGTCACCATGCTCAATTTTTACTGTGCATCCTAGATAAAAGTCTCATGTACGGTAGCGATGGTAAATGTATAGTGCATTCACAGCTACTGTGATAACTTCATGCCACTGATGAAAGGCGACTCCGTCAGCTAGACTGAACTTTCTCTGTTGCAGGCAAATGAAATGTTGTTTTGTGGGAGAAAGCTTACAGCTCAGGAAGCCTGCAGCAGAGGGCTTGTGTCGCAGGTATTCTGGCCAACAACATTTAGCCAAGAAGTGATGCTACGAGTCAAAGAGATGGCATCGTGCAGTGCAGTGGTAAGATAATCCATTCAGGGGGTCATTTCTGCGTAGTCCTTTCTACATGTATATGGCTGCATGCACATGTAAATGGCCTACCCAGTATAAAAGTATGTGTATTGATTTGATGGCGTGTACTCTGCCAGTGGGTGTACACGTGGGCAGAGTGTGGGCATAATGCTCTAGGGCTGGTATAAATGTCCACACCTTAAATTAGAGTGTAATTTCTTCCACTTATGCTAGTATTTTATAAAGACAGGAAGGTGCCTACTTGTCTTATAAAATAGCCCTTATCTGGACACCTCCTTATAAATTGCCCTCTGGGGGGGGGGGAATAATCTTATAACTGAGCATGTGTAGATGGTGCATATTTTTTGCTGTACAAAAAGTACATGCATGCTTCTGCTTTGGAAATTGCCCAAAGGAATTTATTACACCCTATGAAATTATGCAGCTAGGTAGCTAGGTATGTGCTTGTTAGTTATATGGGGAATTATGCATGTGCATTATTGCATAATCCTGTATAAATTTGATGAAGTCAGTAGGACGTGGAGCCGATGATTTCAAATGCAACTCGTGCCGGCAGCCTTCCTGCGTAACGCAACTCTTCCAAGGTTCCATCAGTATGGTGCCGAAGCCCTGCGCTGTCCTCATGAGACTGAGCAGCATAGGATTCATTGGTCATGCTGATCGCACTCTGCTGGGGCCATGTGGTGTAGGAGAGCCATGACCCCAGCGGCATCGGAATCACAGAGCTGCAGGCAGAGTTCAGAGAGTGAAGTTGGGGAAGGGGTTACTGAGAGAAACTAGGGGGCTTAGGAAATGTGAGGGTTGGCCACAGTGGATATGTGTGGGAGAGGAGAGGAGCCAGAGGAGACGGGACTAGGGGATGTGTGTGGGGTGGAGGGAGCTGGGGAAGGCTGCTCCTTATGCCTGGAACAAACTACCTGAGTCTGTACGCCAGGCGCCTTCTCTGACCCTCTTCAAATCCAGGCTGAAAACTCACCTCTTCACTGCTGCTTTCAGATCTCGACTCACCTGGTCTCCTTGTGTTTGCTTACCATTCCCCCTATGTGTCCCATATCTACAGCTACTGTGTTGTCTGTCTTGACTAGATTGTAAGCTCTGATAAGTAGGGACCGTCCTTTACATGTCTCTGTGCAGCGTTCTGTACGTCTTGTAGCGCTATACAAATGTTCAAAAATAGTAGAGATAGGGGCAACAGAGGGGGAGGGGAGATAAGCTGGAGGAAATGAGATAAGGGGATGGGTTTAGAGGAGGACACACACACATACAGATATATACAGAGATATATAGATACAGCGTACCCTTCACCCATGCAGTTCGCCTACTCCCACTCAGCCAGTGACAAGCAAACCCTGTCTCCCTATGGTAATCACTCACCCACTCAGATATATTGAACCCAATTCTTTACCCTCACAAACACACCCCGGCCGCTTACTCAACACATTCCCACATCACACCTAGCAGTCACTTGGTGCACATCTTGCAGACTGCAATCATTACCCATGCAGACACACACTGTACTCCCCTTCCCACCTAACATGTTTCACTCGGTCACTTTAAACATGCAGCCACACACACAGTCAGTAGTGGCCTGAGGCATCTGGTTCTAGGAATATACCCATAAATGTTGCAAAAGAACCTGTATTGTTTTGTAAGCAAGTTTTATAATGGCATTTAATTTATGGTATGAAAAATATAAGTATTTACTTTTATATAAGTTTGCATAATTCTGATTTTTTTTTTCCAGTGCAAAATTTTGAACGTTTTGGGACATAATTCCCCAGACTGTAGTTATCTACTGACATTTATACCCACTGCTCGGCATGCACAAATTTTCTCAGTTAAATTACATACATAAGCACATATTTTCTTTTCTTTTTTTTTATTTATGCGCTTATCAACGAATACAATTCAAGCAATAACACTTGAAGAGAAATAGACATGAACAGGTAAATCAATCATTAAATAAACAAACTGTTATAAAACATAACAATTTATATCCATTATCTCTCTAGCCCTACACATAGAAGAGATCCAATAAAAATAAAATACTACTACAACAACGCAAATGCAGATAACTGCCTAGACACCAAATGCACCTACTTCTGCGAATATGAATTACACCACCAAACTTCTAGGTGACAGCTGACAGGTGAGAACTTATAAAGGTGGCCAGCTGGAAAGGTTCATAGAAAAAATATAAGATAAAGACTGTAAGTTTATCATACATTTCCCCAGAAATCTGAGAAAAAACAAACACCCCAACTGAGTTACCCCGGGCTTCAGAATAAAAAATTTCCTCCTCCTCTTTTGTGTGTCCCAAGCTAAATCAGGAAAAATACGTACAGACATCCCTTTAAATAGGACAGATCATAAGAACATAAGAAATGCCTCGTACTGGGTCAGACCAAGGTCCATCAAGTCCAGTATCCTGTTTCCAACCATGGCCAATCTAGGTCATAAGTACCTAGCAGTTTCTCCAGGACCAAGCAGGAAGTCAGTCCTCACATATGGGGTGACGTCGGCGCCGACGGAGCCCTCGCGGAGCAATTTTCCCCAGCTTTCAAAGAAAGCCTTTGGGAATTGCAGCGCGCATGCGCGGTCCTCTTCCCGCCCAAGGGTGCCATCTTGCTCAGTCTTCTTTTTTCCGCGGAGCCCTACAGACGTTGTCTGTGAATCCCCGCTGAAAAGTTGATTTTTCCTCTTTATTTCTCTTTTTTCTTCGGTTCGACGCCGGTTCTTTTCCCGCCCGGACTCGTGACGCCGGTTGCGAGTCCGTTCTTTATTTTTCGGTTTTTTGTCCTTCGTGACAGATTTCGCGCCTTTTTACTTTTTCACTGGCAGCCCGGTCTTTCGACCTCGCAGGGGCCCTTTTTCCCCCGATGGCTGCCAGCGGCTTTAAAAAGTGTGACCTCTGTAAGAAACTCATGTCTCTTACAGACACGCACGACTTCTGCCTCCGCTGCCTCGGACCCGATCATGACCAGATGATCTGTGGTCCGTGTGGCAAAATGTCCTCTAAAGCGTTGAGGAGTCGGCAGCATCAGCGGGAACGTATCTTCTCTGACTCCGGCCGGGCTCGGACCTCGTCAGAGGCTTCGACGTCTCGGGACTCTGGTCCTGAGCATCGTCGGAGTTCCTCTGAAAGGGGGTCTCCTACCCGGGAACATCATCAGAAGAAGAAACCCGCGAGGGCGGGATCGGTGGACGCTCCTGGTTCCTCGAGGGCCAGGTCGCATAGCCCCGATTCCCGTCCCGGGTCCTCGGAGGTGGAGAGGCCTTCAAAACATCCTCGACTCGAGATGGACTTGCCCGCTCACGTGAGTACTGTTGTCCTCGTAGACTCGCCTCCGAAGGATCCGACGTCAAGGGGCCCGAGTCGGGGGCTGCTGGGTCTCCTGAGCTCGGACTCAGGTTGACGGCCTTGGAGAGCAGTCTGACTGCCTTCATGGACCAGCAGCGGGCATTGATCGCTGGCCTCGCCGGTGCTTCTGCCCTGACTGCCGGGACGTCGACCTCCAAGTCGACCCCGGAGACCGAGCCGATCCTCGAGTCCATGAGGTCTCGAGTCGATCCTCGGTCGCGGTTTCCTTCGGCCTCCCGTTCGGGACCGAGGTCGTCGACGCCGACTCCCTCGGCGTCAGGGCGGACGGCATCGATGCCCGCCCGACCGGAGCCACTCGACGACTCCTCCGAGGAATCGGCTGGGAATCCGAGGACGAAGAGTCACCTGGTTCCTTTCGGACTCGGTGTGTCCCATCGGACTCCCCCGAGTCCGAACCTCGGAGACGGTCCCCCCCGGAGGATACCCGGTTCTCGGACTTCGTGCGGGATATGGCCAAGGCCTTGGCCTTCCCCGCGGATCCCGAGGAGGAGCCTCGAGTCGAGGAACTCGATGCCCTCCAATATGACTCTCCCCCGAAGGAGGCCTTTATTGTACTGGTTCCTCCGATGCTGGAACGACTTCTCTTCCGCATGTGGGAGAGCCCGGCGTCGTCGCCGGTGTTAAGCAAGCGGGTCGATTCCATTTATCAAGTCCGCAAGAGCCCCGGGTTCCAAAAAGCACAACTGCCGCACCATTCCATGGTGGTGGAATCGGCCATGCATAGACTTAAGAGACAAAAAATGCACTCCTCGGTGCCCCCCGGTAGGAAGGCCCGAAGCCTGGATGCCCTCGGTAGGAAGTGTTTCCAGGGCTCTATGCTTGCTTGTCAAGTCCAGACCTACCAGCTCTACATGGGCATGTATCTCCGAGACCTGGCTAAAGAAATTGCCGGGTTCTCTGCTGGTCTCTCCGACGAACCTTTGCAGAGGTTCCAAACCTTGTCAACTGGTATTCGAGAGTGCTCAAAGTTTATCTCTCGAGCAGCCTACGATGGTTTTGAGGCATCGGCTCGAGTAGCCACAGCCGGCATCGGTGGACGCCGCCAGGCTTGGCTTCAGACGTCCGACCTCGAGCCATGGGTGCAGGACAAGTTGGTCGATGTCCCCTGCAGAGGTGAAAACCTCTTTGGCAAGCCCATGGATGAGAAAGCTGCACAGATCGAGACCGAGACTCTCACCAGGACTCGTCTCTCCAGGAAGACCTCTGCCCCTTCTCAAAAGAAGGGCTCGGGGAAAAAGCCCTTTTACCCGAGGAAGGCGGCTGCCTATAAATACTACCCTCAGTATCAGGCCTCACCAGCTCCCCCTCAGGGTAAGCAGGCCAAGGGACGGGGTAACGGGTCCCGTAGGCAGCAAGCCCCCAAGCCTGCACCACCGGCCCCTGCTCAGCAGGGTGGGGGTTTTTGACTTCATCAGCATAGCCTCTCCCCCTCAGCTGGTTTCTCTCAGCACAGGAGGCCGGCTGGTCCACTTTGCCCAAAGATGGTCCAACATCACCACAGATACCTGGGTACTTCACATAGTTTGGAAGGGCTATCTTCTTCACTTTCACCAGGTACCTCCCTCCTATTTTCCAGGGGAGCCTCCGAGACTCCCTCTGCACAGGGACTTACTCCTTCAGGAGTTAGCAAGTCTCCTTCAGGAACAGGCTGTGGAACCGGTGCCCCACCACCTGATAGGTCAGGGGTTTTACTCCAGGTACTTTCTGATACCGAAAAGAACAGGAGGCCTCAGACCTATCCTGGACTTGCGAAACCTCAACAAGTTCCTTGCAAAGGAGAAGTTCAAGATGCTTACCCTTGGAATCCTGCTGCCCTACCTCCAGCAGGGAGACTGGTTATGCTCCTTGGATCTAAAGGATGCGTATACTCATATCCTTATTCATCCAGACCACAGACAATATCTCAGGTTTGTGGTGGGGGGAAATCATTACCAGTACAGAGTACTACCCTTTGGCCTGTCCTCCGCCCCCAGGGTGTTTACCAAATGCCTAGCAGTGGTGGCGGCCTATCTAAGACTTCAAGGCCTTTTTGTGTTTCCCTACCTGGACGACTGGCTCATCAGAGCCCAGTCTTCCCACGAAGCCACTCAAGCCACTCATCGCACTGTGGCTCTACTCCAGCACTTGGGATTTGTCATAAACTTCGCAAAGTCCACTTTGCTCCCCTCTCAAAATCTCAAATTCATCGGCGCCAGGTTGGACACTCTTCAGGCACGGGCCTTCCTGCCTCTGGACAGGGCCCAAAGGCTCATGGATCTCGCCAGCCACTTTCACAGCAATTCCCTGGTCTCGGCCAGGCAATTTCTGAGACTGCTCGGCCATATGGCTTCCACGGTCCATGTGACCCCCAATGTCCGCCTGAACATGCGACCTGCTCAATGGTGCCTTCGCACACAATGGCATCAGGCCACTGGGAGCCTAGCGGACTCCGTACAGATCTCCGACCGGCTGGTTTCTTCTCTGCAATGGTGGCTTCATCTGCCCAACCTCGTACTGGGAGTGACTTTTCAGCCCCCTCCACATTCTCAGGTCCTGACGACCGATGCTTCTCTCCTGGGTTGGGGAGCACATTGCCAAGGGACATGTACTCAAGGTCTCTGGACTCCTTGGGAGTCTGCTCAGCAGATAAACTTCCTGGAGCTCAGAGCCATCCGCCTAGCACTCAAAGCCCTTCTCTCACCTGATTTCCCATCAGTCGGTGCTGATACAGACAGACAATCAGGTTGCAATGTTCTATGTGAACAAGCAAGGCGGGACAGGCTCCTTCCTTCTCTGTCAGGAGGCACAAAAATTATGCTCTTGGGCTGTCCACCACGGAATTATCCTCAAGGCTGTCTATCTCGCAGGTCAAGAAAATTACCTGGCCGACAAGCTGAGCAGGATCCTCCAGCCACACGAGTGGAGGCTGGATCCGATGGTGGTTCAGCGAATCTTTCTCAAGTGGGGCCTCCCCACCGTGGATCTGTTTGCCAGTCCTCTGAACAGGCAACTTCCCAGATTCTGCTCTCGACAACCGCATCCTCTCAGAGTAGCGGCAGATGCTTTTCTGATTCCATGGTACACAGGCCTCTTATATGCCTTTCCTCCCATGCCGCTGGTGTCTCGGACACTCTTCAATGTTCTCAGAGACAAAGCCTCAATGATCCTAGTGGCTCCCCGGTGGCCGAGACAACCTTGGTTCCCGCTTCTAATGCAGCTGGCAGTGGACACCCCTCTTCCTCTGGGGTTTCAGCCCGACCTCCTGTCACAGGATCAGGGGACTCTCCTGCACCCCAACCTCCGGTCCCTTCATCTGATGGCCTGGCTGCTGAAAGGGTAGTCCTTGCTCCCCTCTGCCTACCTCCAGAGGTAGAGGAGGTCGTCTTAGCCTCCAGGCGGCCCTCCACCCGGAAGTCCTACGCTCTTAAGTGGCGTCGGTTCTCCGCCTGGTGTGCTCAGCAATCTCAAGATCCCTTCTCCTGTTCAGCATCAGTGGTCTTGCAGTACTTGCTTTCCCTCTCCAATCTTGGACTTAAGTCCAACTCGGTCAAGGTCCACTTCAGTGCTCTTTCTGCGCATCACATGCCGGTGGATGGCAGACCTCTTTCTAGCCACCCTCTGGTGGCTCTTTTTCTCAGAGGCCTCCTTCTCCTTAAACCACCTTTGCGCCCCCCAGCCCCGGACTGGGATCTCAATGTGGTTTTACAGCGGATTACCTGTCCGCCTTTCGAACCTATGGCTACCTGTCCTCTTCGTTTTCTTTCTTGGAAAACCTTGTTCTTGGTAGCCCTCACTTCTGCTAGACGCGTTAGTGAACTGCAGGCCCTGGTGTCTGATCCTCCGTACACTAGGTTCTACAAGAACCGGGTAGTCCTACGGACTCACCCTAAGTTTCTTCCCAAAGTGGTTTCCCCCTTTCACATCAACCAGGAGGTGGTGCTTCCGACCTACTTTCCCAGGCCACACTCCAGCCGAGCTGAAATGGTCCTGCATACCCTGGACTGTCGAAGGGCGTTAACCTTCTACCTTGACCGTACGCGGGAGCACAGAAGGGCTGTTCAGCTCTTCGTCTCTTATGACCCCAATAAGTTGGGGCTCCCTGTCTCCAAGCGTACCCTGTCCATCTGGATTGCTGACTGTATCGCTTGGGCTTACGAGGCAGCCGGCCTCTCATTGGAAAGTTGAGTCACGGCCCATCGTGTCCGGGCCAAGGCTACGTCAGTGGCTTACCTCCGCTCTGTTCCGTTGGCAGACATCTGCCGGGTCGCTACTTGGTCTTCAAGCCAGACTTTTGCGGCCCATTACTGCCTGGAGAGGGAGTCCCGCAGGGACAGTGCTTTCGGACAGGCAGTCCTCCGTAACCTCTTCGAGGTATAGGCAACTCCTACCCTCCATCCCGGATGTTGGGCTACCGGTTGGAGACGTATTCAGAGAAGATTCCTTCCTTCTGGGCTGCTGAGCTAGAGGGAGCTCATTTTTGCGCTTAGGGTGTCCGGTAGCCTTAAGCTTGGGAGTCCCATATGTGAGGACTGACTTCCTGCTTGGTCCTGGAGAAAGCGTAGTTACTCACCTGTAACAGGTGTTCTCCAGGAGCAGCAGGAATCAGTCCTCACAACCCTCCCTCCTCCCCTTGGAGTTGCAGTTTTATGCTTTCGTTTTTTTGCTAATTTTTTTTGCTGTCTTTTAGCTATGTCATCTGACTGAGCAAGATGGCACCCTTGGGCAGGAAGAGGACCACGCATGCGTGCTGCAATTCCCAAAGGCTTTCTTTGAAAGCTGTGGAAAATTGCTCCGCGAGGGCTCTGTCGGCGCCGACGTCACCCCATATGTGAGGACTGATTCCTGCTGCTCCTGGAGAACACCTGTTACAGGTGAGTAACTACGCTTTCACCAAAAGACACAGGTTCCACAATGCTTGTATTTGGGCAAGCAGTGGATATCCCGGGTCCCCTTTAATATTGTTTTATGGACCTTTCCTCCAGGAAATTGTCCAAACCTTTTTTAAACCTGGCTACACTAACGGCTTTTACTACATCCTCCAGTAATGAATTCCAGCGTTTGATTGCACGTTGAGTGAAAAAATATTTTCTCTTATTAGTCTTAAATAGGCTTTTTAAAGTAAACATTTAAAATATCTATAGGAGGATTCACTCCATCGGGAGGTCTCACCCCTCTCCCATCGATTTCTTTCCTGTTGGTGCATAGTAAATCCTGGTAAGGGGGGTATGGGACTCGGGCGAAACTCCCAAGTCTTTGGTTAAATATGTTTTAAACATTTCCATTGCAGGAACCATAGATGATCTGGGAAAGTTTAATAAATGCAAGTTTGTGACTCTTATCTGGTTTTCTAACATCTCAGTTTTAAATTTCTGGCCAGTAATATCTTTACATATAGAAACTTCAGCCACATAAAGTTAAAAAGCATATAAGGGTGATAATTTTTTTAAAACATTTCTGCACAAAGCACGGATTTATGCTTTGAAATGGCTTTTAGAATTGTCCTCTTCTCCATGGACAAGCAGCAATGAAGTTGTCACATATGTGTGACCTCATCAGATGGAGCCCGCATGGGAATGCTCCCCAGCATAACTTTATCATACATTTACCCAGAAATCTGAGAAGAAACAAACGCCCCAACTGGGTCACCCCGGACTTCAGAATCAAAAATTCCCCCTCCTCTTCTGTGTATCCCGAGCCTTTGGGAGGCTCCACCATGCATGTATGTCATCTTCCTGCCGCCGCCATGGTACCATTTTACCTTGGCCTTCATTTTTCCACAGTGGACACATTTTGATGTTCTCTACCACTGGTAATTTTTCCCCTCACTGGCACTGAAGCCCCTTGATGCAGGGCGTTGAGTGATGAGGGACCGTGAGAGCTCCCCTCCAAGCTTTCCCAATGAGAGGAGAGCTCATCCACCAGGACATCAGAGGGGCAGCAATGACCAACTGATAGCCGAGACCAAGCCGCCGATTAACCCTTTATATATTTCAGGTACATCGGTGAAAGTTTCTGAGGACCAGCAGCCTTTAAAATCTGCAGTCATGGAGAAACACCTTCTGTGGGCTCTTGAGAACGGATCACGGCACACTTGGCCATGCAGCAGACCCAGGGCCTCAGTGTCAGCAGAATCTACATCAGCAACCATCCAGTTGATTCTCAAGATGTATGGCTTGCCTGCAGGAGAGGCATCGACATCAGGGCATTAAAGAGGTTCAACACCGGTGCCTGCCCAGTCAATATCACTCTCTAGTATTCAAGGTCTGATGCACAATCAAAATCTAGATGAGTATCTGTGCATCATTGCTCCTGAAGAAGCTCCTGATTCTCAGGAGAGAGATCCAGGCAGAAACTCGGAAGTATTTTGATTTCCTCTGAGTCTGAAGGCTGGGTCACCAATGTTGAGTCCAAGGACTTGTCGGAGGACAGGTCTCCTGGGCTTCCATTGGACCCGTCTTCTCATTAGTGACACATCCCCTCCTGGGGATATGGCTTTCTAAGATTTTGTTAAGGATATGCATAGCATTTTCTTTGGAGACTGAGGTATGAACCTAGGGCAAAGGAATTTGAGTTCTTTCAATACTCTTTAGCCCCTAAGAAAGTGGTGGCCCTGCCCATGCACTACATCCTTCAGAAGGTACAGATGAGAATGTGGGAGAACCCCTTCGCTGTACCTCTAGTCAGTAGAAGGCTTGACTCCATGTATAGAAGGCTCCCAGGTTTGAGAAACTCCAACTTCTGCATGATTCCTTGGTGGTCAAATTTACCCTGAAGAGATCCAAAAGTTCCAATACTCACTCCTCAGCGCCCCCAGGGAGGGAGGGAGGGAGTATCTCAGAATCATCCTGGGGGAGAGCATTTCCAGTACAGAGTGTTGCCCTTTGGCATAGCCTCAGCACCACTCATTTTCACAAAATGCTTCGCAGTAGTATCAACTTACCTCTGGACTCTAGGAGTGTTTGTCTTCCCCTATTTAGACGATTGGCTGATCAAGAATATCACTCCTGAAGGTGTTTGAGAATCAACACAGTTGACCATTCGGGTGCTGGAACTATTAGGTTTCATCATAAATTACCCGAAATCCAATCTACAACCCATCCAACAATTAGAATTCATTGGAGCACTGCTTGACATGACTCAGGCGAGAGCCTTCCTCCTGCTCAACAGACTCCACAGATTGTCAATACTAGTGCGGGAGACTCAAATGAGTCAGCAGGTTAAACAGACAATCGATTACTCCATGCAATAAACCTTTAACCTACACAGTTAGCACCCTCCAATGATGATCCTTTGACCTCCCCTCAAGTATTCCATATATATATATTCATAGATAACTTGTATATAGTTTTTCACACTGTTCGGTATTATACCACATTATTTGTTCTATATTTCATGATATTCCTTGTAAATAAGTTCTGTTATATTTCATTGTTCCATGTAAAACAAACTTGATTTGTAAATTATTGTTACCTGTAAACCGCAACTGAACTTTGGAAGATGCGGTATATAAATGTGAATTAAATAAAATAAATAAAAAATGGTGCGCAAGATGTTGACCATATTAGATCATATGGCCGCAACAGATCACGTAACGCCCTTGGCATATCTCCATATGAGACAGGCTCAGTAGACTCTAAGGACTCAGTGAACCCAGGCCACGAGTCCGCTCAGTGGTTATCTGTATGTCGCCAATCCTCTCGTTCAGTCATTACAGTGGTGAACAATCCCTCACAATTTACTCATGGACTTTCCCTTCCAAATTTTGCTCCACCTCAGAAATGTTTTGACAACAGACTCATCCAATCTGGGATGGGGAGCCCATCTTGATGGGTTTCACACTCGGGGCAATTGGTTCTTCCAAGAAAGTCTCTACCAGATCAACTTCTTGGCATTAAGAGTTGTAACAAATGCTCTAAAGGCATTCAGAGATCAACCAGCCAATCAAATTTTTCTGATTCAGACCGACAAACAAGTCACAATGTTTTATATCAACAAGCAGAGAGGAACAGGCTCATAGCTCATGTGTTGAAAAGCGATAAGGTTGTGGAAGTTTGCCATCGCATTTGGAATGAACGTGAGGGCCACATTACCTACCAGGCAAACAAAATACTCTGGCATACAGACTGGGTCGAGAACTATAGCCTCACGAATGGACACTGGACAGGGAGGTCGCGTCTCGTATCTTTCGGGAGTGAGGCACCCCCTTGATAGATCTATTCGTGACTCCTCAGAATGCCCAAGTGGATCAGTTCCATTCCAGAGTAAGATCACACAGCAGACTAGCCTCTGATGCTTTCCTCCTACATCGAGAGGAGGGTCTTCTGTATGCATATCCTCCAATACCTCTCATTGCAAAGACCATCCTGAGGCTCAGAACAGACAGAGGCATGATGATTAGTCAGGCCTCACATAAGAACATAAGATATACCATGCTTGTCAGACCAAGATCCATCAAACCCAGCATCCTGTTTACAACAGTGGTCAATCTAGGTCACAGGTACCTAGCAGTTTCCCCAAAAAACACAGGTTCCATAATGCTTGTATTGGGTCAAGCATTGAATATTCTGGGTCTCCAATGATTTATGGACCTTTCCTCCAGGAACTTGTCCAAACCTTTTTTAAACCCTGCTACAGTAACAGCTTTTACTGCATCTTCTGGTAGCAAATTCCAGAGTTTGATTACATATTGAGTGAAAAAATATTTTCTCTTATTAGTCTTAAATAGGTTACTCTGTAGCTTCATTAAATGCCCCCTAGTCTTTCTATATATTGATGGCATAAACAATCAATTTACGTTTACCTGTTCCACTCAGTTCATTAATTTATAGACCTCTATCACATCTCCCCTCAACCATCTCTTTTTCAGGTTGAAGAGCCCTAACCTTTTTAGCCTCCCTTCATAGGGGTATCCTTCCATCCCCTTTACCATTTTGGCGGCTCTTCTCTGTACCTTTTCTAATAATGCTAGATCCTTTTTAAGATTCGGCGACCAGAATTGCACACAGAATTCATGTTAAACCACCCCAAGTCCCACCTCCTCACAACATAATGTCTGGAGTTCATATGGGCAAAGCTGGACACTGTTCAGTCGAGGGCCTTCCTCCCCCTGAATCAGGCCAACCGTCTCAAGGAATTGGCCGCAGATGTGCAACACCGTCCCTCTGTGTTGGCCCAGTTTCTGCTGTGCCTACTCGGCCACATGGCCTCCATGATCCATGTATCCCCAGTTGCCCATCTGCACATGAGGGTTGTGCAGTGGTGTCTTCAAGACCAGTGGACGCAGGCCACAGGCCATCTCCAAGAGAGAGTATCAGTGACCCACCAATTGGCGGACTCCCTGACATGGTGGCATAATCTGCAACACCTCCAAGGAGGGATGCCCTTCCAAACTCCAAGCACTCTAAGGGTCCTCACAACGGATGCCTCCCTGCTGGGATAGGGAGCCCACTGCAAGGAACTTTGCACCCAAGGCAGCTGGTCACAGGCAGAGAGCAACCAGCAAATCAACCTTTTGGAGCTTTGAGACATATAGCTAGCCCTCCAAGCCTTTCCTCACCGTCTGAGGCATCATACGGTGCTGATCCAAATGGACAACCAAGTGGTGATGCTCTATGTGAGCAAGCAAGGGTCATGGTGTCCCACACCCTTTGCCTCGAGGCAATGACACGCTACTCTTATGCAATTTGTCAAGAAATGTGCCTACGAGTGGTATATTTACCATGCCAGGACATTGCCCTGGCGGACAAACTGAGCAGGTTCCTCAAACCGCACGGGTGGCAGCTGGACCCCAGAGTGGCCCTCTGGCTCTTCTGACTCTGGGGGACCCCGAGGGAGGAACTGATTGCCAGCCAGGACAACCACCAGTTACCCTGCTTCTGTTCCTGTCAGACCCACCCGGGCCAGGTAGCAACAGGTGCGTTCCTCATCCTGTGGTCGGAAGGTCTCATGTATGCCTTCTCACCCACCCGTTGATTGCCAAAATCTTCTTCAAGGCTCTTCACGACAGAGAATCACTAATCCTGGTGACTCCACAGTGACCCAGGCAGCCGTGGTGCTTGCTGATCCTCTGATTGTCGGTGGAGCACCATTCTCCCTGGGGAGTTCCCTGGGGCTCTTGTCTCAAGAAGAGGGCTCTCTCCTGCACCCCAATTTGGGTTTGCTATCTCTGACAGTGTGGGTGCTGAAAGGGTAACCTTAGCCCCTTTCAACCTCTTAGGAGAAGTGGAAGAGATCCTGCTGGCCTCCCGTAAGACCACCACCAGGAGGGCTTACGCTTTCAAATGGCGCAGGTTCTTAGTGTGGTGCGCAGAGCAGCAGATGGACCTATTCTCCTGCTTGGTCCAGCTGGTGCTGCAGTACCTCCTTCATCTCTTGCAATCTGGGCTGAAGTCATACTCTGTCAAAGAGCACCTCAGTGCCTTGGCGGCACACCGCCACCCTGTGAAATGCAAGCCTCTCTTAGCTCAACCTCTGGTGACCCACTTTCTGAGGGGGCACCTCCTGTTAAAGCCCCCCATTCGCCCCCCGGTGATGGAATTGGGACCTCAATGTAATGCTGGCACAGCTCACCCAGCTGCTCTTTGAGCCCATGCTTACCTTCTACCTGAGGTATCTCTCGTTGAAGGTCATGTTCCTAGTGGCACTCACCTCTGCTCGCAGGGTCAGCGAGCTCCAAGCCCTGGTGGCAGAGGCGCACCGTACACCAGGTTCTACAAGAACTGGGTCATGCCACGCATGCATCCCAAATTCCTTCCGAAGGTGGTCTCTTCTTTTCACCTCAACCAGGAGGTGGTGCTTGGAATGCCCTCCCAGCTGGGCAGAGACCATCCTTCATATCTTGGACTGTAAGAGAACATAAGATATGCCATACTGGGTCAGACCAAGGTCCATCAAGCCCAGTATCCTGTTAGAGTGCCCTGTCCTTCTACATTAAATGCACCAGGGTCACTGAAAAGCTGCTCAGCTTTGTTTCCTACGACCCCAGTCGCCTGGGGGAGGCAGTGACCAAGCAAACCCTGTCCACCTGGGTGGTGGACTGCAATGCCCTCACCTATGAGCAGGCTGGACATATGCTGGATGGCCAGGTCACAGCACACAGTGTCAGGGCCATGGTGGCCTCTGTGGCAAACATGCATTCTGTCCCAATGTCAGACATCTGCCGGGCTGCCACTTGTTCTTCAGTCCATACCTTCGCAGCTCAATATTGTCTGGAGAGGGAGTTCCAATGGGACAGCGCCTTTGTCCAGGCCGTGCTCCATAATCTTTTCAGGGTCTAGGCAACTCCTACCCTCTGACCCTTCTTTGTTCAGGCTACCAGAGCGTTGGCTTCCATCAGACACACGGGTCCTACTGCAGTCTGTCTGCGGATTCAATTGCTACTGCTCATGGCTCCCCTTGAGGGCAACTGTGTTTTTCCCTATGGGCTTTCGATAGCCTGTAGCTAGGGAGTCCCGTATGTGAGGACTGACTACTTGTTCATTCCCGGAGAAAGCATAGTTACTCACCTGTAACAGCAGGAATCAGTCCTCACAACCCTCCCTCCTCCCCTTGGAGTTGCTGTACTTTTTTGCCATCTTCTTCAGCTGTAGCTATGTCATCTGACAGAGTAAGATGGCATCCTTGGGCAGGAAGGGGACCATGCATGCATGGTGGCATCTCCCAAAGACTTTCTTTGAAAGCTGGGGAGATGCTTCTGCTAGGGCTCCGTCTGCACCAACATCACCCATATATGAAGACTGGCGAAGAAGTGCACTGTCATGCACTTGGGAAGCAGAAATCAAAGGGAAATGTACGCGATAAGGGGCAAGAGGTTGGCGTGCACGGATCAGGAGAAGGATCTTGGTGTGATTATTTCCGAGGATCTCAAGGTGGCAAAACAGTGCGACAAGGTGGTAGCAAAAGCCAGGAGGATGTTGGGCTGCATACAAAGAGGAATTACCAGCAGAAAGGAAGAGGTACTAATGCCACTGTATAAGTCACTGGTGAGGCCTCACTTGGAATACTGTGTTCAGTTTTGGAGACCATATCTTGCAAAGGATGTAAAAAGAATGGAAACTGTTCAGAGGAAGGCGACCAAAATGATTTGGAGCCTGCGTCAGAGGCCTTATGAGAAGAGACTTGAAGACCTAAATATGTACACTCTGGAGGAGAGGAAGGATAGAGGAGATATGATTCAGACCTTTAAATACTTAAAGAGAAATAATGAACAAACAAACCTCTTCCAAAGACGGGGAAGCTGTAAAACTAGAGGGCATAACATGAAGCTGCAAGGGGGTAAATTGAAAGGAAATGTCAGGAAATACTTTTTCACTGAAAGGGTGGTGGATGCTTGGAATGCCCTCCCGATGGAAGTGGTGAGAGCAAATACAGTGACAGAATTCAAGATAGCATGGGACAGACACGGTAGATCCCTTTACAGCAACAGGATAAAATCAAAATTAACTTAACCATCTAATTTCCCAACAAATAGGGGTGTCCTACAGGGAGCGGTGGGTTCACTCCTAAACAAAGACATGGGGAGGGGTGGCCTGTACAGAGCAGCAGGTACACCTGCTCTTGCCATATTACTGGGCAGACTAGATGGACCATACTGGTCTTTATCTGCCGTCATTTACTATATTACTATGATTCCTGCTGTCCCCAGAAACACCTGTTACAAGTGAGTAACTACACTTTCTCATCACTCCTTATTGGCCCAGACAGCCTTGGTCTCTTCTGTTACAACTCTCCAGTCAGGAGCCACTCTGTCTGGGCTAGGCACCTGACCCAATTTTGCAGGAAGACGGAATGATGTTGGACCCCGTCATCACGTTCTTGGCCCTCACGGCATGGATGTTAAGAATCTAATGTTATCCAAACTCAACCTGCCGGCTGGTGTGACTGATGTCCTTTTTGCCTCCAGGAGGGCCTCAATGAGAACATTTCATTCGTGCAAGTGGAGGAGGTTTGCTGTCTGGTGTGAGGACCATGACCTAGATCCCTTCACCTGTCCCACACAAAAAACGCTCGAGTATCTTCTACACCTCTCTGAGTCTGGACTTAAGTCCAACTCTGTTATGGTTTACCTCTCTGCAATTGGAGCTTAACATAGAGGTATAGGGGGAAAGTCCATCTCTGTACAACCTTTAGTTCAGTTTTATTCGAGTGTTGCTTCTCTTGAAGCCTCCATACAAACCACCCACTGTGTCTTGGTACCTCAATGTGGTTCTTGCACAGAAATGAAAGCTCCATTTGAACCACTCAATTCCTGCCACCTGAGGTTTTTGACCTGGAAGGTTTTGTTCAGCATGAGGAGTGAGAGCTTCAGGCTCTTGTAGTTCATCCACCTTATGCAAAATTCCATCATAATAGAGTAGACCTCTGTACTCATCCGAAATTCATTCCAAAAGTGGTATCAGAATTCCATCTTAATCAGTCAATTGTTCTACCAACATTTTTTCCAAAATCTCATGCCCACAAAGGGGAAACTGCATTGCACATGCTGGACTGCAAACAAGCCTTAACCTGCTACTTGGAGCAGACAAAAGACTATAGATAGAAAGACCATCCAGCTTTTTGGGGGGGTTTTGGACCCTAGCAAGCTAGGGGCTGCCATCTCCAAATGTTCTCTTTCAATTTGGCTAGCAGACTGCATGAGCCTTGATGGTCATATCACAGATTCCAATGTTATTGGTGGGTCAGTGGCTGGCTTGCGTCTGGTCTCCATGGAAGAGAACTGCAGCGCTACAATGTTGTCTTCTATTCACACATTCACATCATCCACTATTGTCAAGATGGGGATTCCCAATGTGACAGCAACTTTGGCCAATCTGTATTTTGGAATCTGTTTGGGGATTAGAATCAAATTCTATTTCTCCTAGGCCCATTCTTTCTGTTTAGGCTACCTTTAAAAAAAAAATAGGAAAGAGAATGACAACTTGTCTTGAACATAGTTATATGTAGTTTTTAGTCCCTGTCTAGGCAGTTCACGTGACCCCAGTCACCTGCCTGCGGATGTGGCAGGTACCGTGGTCCCTCAGCGCTCGGTGGTTATGGTCCACAGGTCGCCTAGACAATTGTGTGCCGGTCATCAGGCCCCTTGTGAATTCCCTCACCTGGTGGCAGCACCCACCGAACCTCTTGACAGGCCTACCTTTCCAGTCCAGTGCATCATCATCACGAACGCCTCCAAGCTCGGATGGGGAGCCTACTGCAACAATCTCCAATCCCAGGACATTTGGACGCAGGAGGAAAGCCTGCATTAGATCATCTTCCTCGAGCTCCGGACAGTGGCGAACGCCCTTCGAGTTTTCCAGAACAAACTGTTGAACCAGGCCATCCTCATCCAAATGGACAGCCAGGTCACAATGTTCTACCTCAACAAGCAGGGTGGCACAGGTTTGTACCTCCTATGCTGGGAGGTGATCCGCATCTGGATCTTTGCCGCGGTGAGGGACATACTCCTTCGAGCAGCCTACCTCCCAGGACATGAGAATATCCTGGCGGACAGACTCAGCAGGGTTCTTCAGCTGCATGCGTGGAATCTGGACCTGGCCATAGTCCGCTCTCTCTTCCGACTTTGGGGGACTCCGACAATGGACCTCTTCACCAGCCCCAGCAGTACTCAGTTGCCTCACTTTTGCTCCCGGATACTGGCCCTGGACTGAGCGGCAGCCAATGCATTCCTCTTCCCATGGGCGGAGAGTCTGCTGTATACGTATCCTCCCACTCCAGAGGTTCTATGACCTCTGGTCAAGATTCAGTTGGACCGGGCCATGGTGATCCTCATTGCTCCCTGCTGGCCCCAGCAACCATGGTTTCCACTGCTGCTGCAGCAGCTTTCTCAAGCAGTCCCTGTTCCCCTGGTCTATGCTCTGGACTTGATATCGCAGGAGGATGGCTCTCTCCTGCACCCCAACCTCCGGTCCCTAGCACTGACAGCCTAGCTGCTAAAAGGCTAGCTCTAGCCCCCTTCCATCTAGCTATGGAGCTTGAGGATGTTCTGTTGGTCTCCCACAAGGATTCCACCAGGTGGGCATATGCCTCCAAATGGTACCGCTTTTCACTGTGGTGCACCGACAAGGGCCTTAGACCTTTTTCCTGCCCAGTGCAATTGATACTCCAGTACCTGTTGCACCTTTCTCATCCTGGCTTACAGTCCAGCGCCATCAGGGTGCACCTCTGTGCCCTGGCGGCACATCACCAACCGGTGGATGGGGAATCCATCTCAGTACACCCTCTCGTGGGCTGCTTCATGAGGTATCACCTCCTCTCATTTCCCCTGGTCTGGCCGCCTCCGGTGGCAATGGACCTGAATGTGGTTCTTAGGAAACTTATGGCTCCTCCCTTTAAACTGCTTGCTTCGGTTCACCTGAACTTCCTTTCCTGGGAAGTTGTCTTTATTCATCGCGCTCACTTCTGTTCAGTGAGTCAGTGAGCTTCAGACATTGATTGCTCATGCCCCATACACCAGATTTCACAGGAATAGGGTGGTCCTACGCACCCATCCCAAGTTTCTACCAAAGGTGGTATCTGTTTCATCTCAACCAGGAGGTGGTTCTCCCCACCTTTTTCCCTAGACCTCATGCATCTCGGACAGAGGCCTCCCTCCATACCCTCATCTGTAAGAGGGCGCTGGCCTTCTACCTCAAGCGGGCAAAGGCCCACCACCACTCGTTGCAACTGTTCATTTCCTATGACCCAAACAGGCTTAGTGTTGCCATCTCTAAGTGCACCCTGTCCACCTGGGTGGCAGACTGCATCTCCTTTGCCTACAAGCAGGTTAGACTCTCCCTGGAGCATCATGTCACTGCACGCAATGTTCACGCCATGGCGGCCTCAGTGGCACATCTGTGCTCAGTTCCTCTGCAAGACATATGGCAGGCTGTCACCTGGTCCTTGGTCCATACCTTCACAATTCATTACTGTCTGGAGGAGAGCTCACAGTGTGACAGCGCCTTTGGACAGGCAGTACTCAATCATCTCTTTGGGGATTGGTGCAACTCCTTCCCTCCAGTCCTTATGTCCAGGCTACTGGAGAGGTAATTCCATTCTTGCCACTGCGGTTGCATCTCAGGACTTGAGGTCATTCATTAATCCCTGCTGCCATTCACGGTTCACCATTTTTTCAGTCGCCCATGGCTTGTTACAGATTTTTTTGGGAGCCTATATCTGCGGAGTCCCATATGTGAGGACTGACTTCCTGCTTGTTCCTGGAGAAAGCATAGTTACTCAAATGTAACGGGTGAGTAACCAGGGACAGCAGGAATAAGTCCTCACAACCCGCTGTCCTCCCCGTGGAGTCCTTTTCTTTTTTTTTTTTTATGTTTGATTAAGCTATGTCATCATATTGAAGTAAGATGGCACCCTTGGGTGAGAAGGTGACCATGCATCCAAGGTACAACTCCCAAAGGCTTTCTTTGAAAGCTGGGGAGTGATTACTGCATGGGCTCTGTTGGTGCCAGCATCACCCATATGTGAGGACTGATTCCTGCTGTCCCCGGAGAACACCTGTTACAGGTGAATAACTACACTTTCAATCAATTTCCCTGAAAACAGTAAAGTGGCACCAGCCTATAATTGGCCACATACCTCCTTATTCAAGAAAGAGCCCTTTAAAATAGGGGTAACAAAAACTGCCTTCAAATTCTCAGGGAAGACGCCTTCTTGCAAAGAAGCATTAACAATCTGGCACAACCACAATTCAGTCTCGACCTGACCCAACCTGACCCCCCCCCCCCCACCTCCAACATACAAACCCCACTGGGCAAGGATCCAACCTATACTTAGTAAGATTCAAAGAAGACAACAACTGATGAACCTCATAGGGGGACACCTGTGTAAACTCTGACCAAGTAACTGCATCAAACCATTCAACCTGTCCTAAGACTCCCGGCGAAGCTGCTCATTTTCCCTCTGACCAAACTGCCAGGAACTCAGAAGCATCATATAACCTCTGTGGCCAAATGGGTAACCTTGTCTTGAAAAAAACAAAGCAAATGTATCTCCCAAAAGGGGCAATGTCCAAATGGATCCTGAAGGGGATGTCAAAGAATGAACAGTTCAAAACAACATCTGAGATTGGGAAAAGGAAGCAACAATCTGCCCCACCCAGTACATCCATTTTGCAATACACAAGCCCAACCAATATTCCATAGCAGCCCTCTTTTAGGCCAACAGGGAATCCACACCCTGGGTCCTCTGCCAACTCCACTCCCGGCACAGACACTCCTGCTTCTTTAAGCAGAGCTCAGGAGGAACCACAGAGCTCATTGGGGCCAACTGATCATACATTGCCTGCCAGCTTGAATTCAGGGAAATGCATGCTGTACCTGAATGTAACTCGGCTTGATCTTCTCCTGGAAAGGTGTGAGCTAAATACTAATAATTAATAAACAAAATTCCAATAGGCAACCAAACTGGACACCCCCTCACAAAGGAGGATGGCCAGGCCGGCAAAGCTGCTAAAACCTCAGTGGCTAAAACATCCTCCGTTAGCGAACCTCACACCAGCTTGTCTGCCTAGAATCCCCTGGCCCCAGTATAGTCAGACTAAAAGAAATCACCGGATGATCAGACCACTGCAGACCAAACAAGTCTACCTGGCCTACATTGTCTATGTATGCTGATGACATCCTTCTATTTACAACTATGGAGTGTTTTCATCAGCTGCTTGGGGTTGATAGTTCTTTGCACAAATTTTGGCTATACAGTGAATTAGATCAAATCAAATGTTATGCCATTGCCTTAGAATCTTTTGAAAGAAAATCTGAGTATCCTTTTCAGTGGCAGGGTGAACTTCTGAAATATTTGGGTGTGTATTATGACACGACCTTGAAAGAGACAATAGTTTATAATGGAAAGCGCTTGGTTTCCATTGCTAAGTCCTGATCTCCAGGAACAAGCAGGAATGAGTCTTCACATATGGGTACGTCAGTACCGACGGAGCCTGCGCGGGAACGCTCCCCAGCTTCCCAAAAAAGGAAAGCTTTTGGGAGCATCCCACAGCGCCTGCACGCTGCCTTCCCGCCTTTCCTAACCGCCTCTCCTCAGTTCTTCTTTGCCGCGGAGCCAGCAGGTCGTGTTCCTGTCACCGCTGAAGAAGTTCTTTGTTTTATTTTATTTCTTTGGTTGCACGTCTGCCTCCCCCAACTTCGGACCGGTACCGCCGGTCTTTTCTTTCTTTTCTTAAAAAAAAAAAATATATATAATTTTTCCCTCACTTAGTGTGTTTTCTTCTTTTGGGCCTTAGGCCTCACAAAGAATTTTTCCTCATGGAAAAACAACCCTCCGGGTTCAAAAAATGCACTAAGTGCAGCGGTACTATTTCTGTTACTGACACCCATGAATGGTGTCTTAAATGTTTGGGTCCTGAACACTCCATTCCGGATTGTCCGTCCTGCTCTTTGATGTCTAAACGAGGTTTACAGAACCGAGCAGCCAAGCTCCATGTGCTTTTTCCCTCTGATGCAGCTTCAGTGGCATCAACGTCTTCCAGGGCTTCTTCCTCCTCCCATGGATCTCAGGTAACCAAACATAAATCCAGCCGGTCCTCGAAGGGTAAATCTCCTTCCAAGCATCGAGATGCCTCCGGGCTTGCCCTCGAGGATCCTGCACCGGCAAAACAGCCCCAGCGGGAAGCTCCGGCTTCCAAAGCTCCACCTATGGGGTTACAGGTTGACATCGATGGCACGGCCTCGACCGATCACCTGTTAGAATGCTCTGGGGTACCGGCGCAACCTTCCGGTACCGAATTCCAGGCATTCATGGCGTCGATGGATCACAATGTTCTATCCATGCAGCAGGCTATCACGGCCTTCATTCAAGCTGCGACGCCGCTGATACCACAACAGACCCCGTTGTCGGTATCGGCTCCGGTACCGGCACCAGCGCCGGTACCGACTGCATCGACATCGACCAGGATGCCGACTGCAGCGGTTCCCTGTCCAGGGATGCTCGTCGGTACCGAACCGGTACCGACGACGCCCGATGTCGATACCGCTCGATACGCATACCGAGCTTTAGAAGAGCACCCTGACAGGAGATATTTTGATTCCTCTGATGATTCTGATACATCAGAGGAGTCTGCTGAAGCCATAGCCCTTCCTGAAGAGCCTTCTTCTCCAAAAAGATGAATGTCTCCTCCAGAGGACTTATCCTTTCAAGACTTCATAAAAGAAGTGGCTAAAGGACTTTCTATTTCAGTAACCTCTGAATCAGAGCCTAGAGCTAAAAAATTGGATATTTTAGGTTATTCTAAGGCTCCTAAGGAGGCAGTCACCTTGCCAATTCATGAGATTCTTTATGAGCACATGATTGACTTATGGGAGACTCCTCTCACTATCTCTCCTCATTCTCGAAGATTGGACACTATCTACCGTGTCCCTCCTTGTCCTGGTTTTCATAAAACACAGCTTCCCCACCATTCTATTGTGGTGCAGTCAGCTATGAAAAGGATAAAGAGTGCAAAAAGACACTCCTCTGCCCCTCCAGGACGAGAATGCAGGACCTTGGATGCTTTTGGTAGGAAAATCTTCCAAGTCAGTATGCTCATTGCCAGAATCAACTCCTATAGTCTTTACATGGGTATGTTTCTAAAAGAAGTTGCAGATAAGCTGCACGCTTTCCTCCCTTTTCTTCCAGAGGATAAAAGGGAAGAATACCTTCTTTGGCTCAAGCATACTCAAGACATTTCAAAGTTTTCCAACCGTGCAGCTTTTGACTCCTTTGAAGGTGCCAGCAGAGCTTCGGCCATTGCCATAGCTGCTCGCAGAATTGCTTGGCTCCAAGCTTCTGATTTAGAACCTTGGCTCCAGGATGGTTTAGGAAATCTACCCTGTACAGGTGAAAATCTGTTTGGCAAAGAGTGGCAAATAAAGGCCACTCAAATGAATGCAGAAAATTCTGCTCTGGATAGACTTTCAAAGTCAACCTCCATTCCTGCCAAGAAAAAAACCTTTCAAGAAGTCTTTTTTTCAAAAAGGGCAGATTCCCTTCTACTTCTGGCCAACAATCATCTACAGGTCGCTTTGCTACTAAGCGTCAGCAACCTAAACAGGCCAGGCCTAAGTCTACAGGGGCTGCTGCAACTCAGCAGTCCCAACCTCCTCAGGGTTTTTGACTTGATGCTAGAGAACTTAGCCTTTCTGGCTCTAAAACAGCCAGAGCCTCTCACCATTCCAGGAAGGTTAGCTCATTTTGTTCCCAGATGGGAGCAAATTACAACAGAGCAGTGGACCCTCTCCATCATAAGGGAGGGCTACAAACTTCATTTCTCAAACCTTCCTCCTCACACCATGGTGAGACACTTCAATTCTCCAACATCTCTTCTCGACCTTCTAGGTCAGGAGGTGGCTACCCTTCTTGCCCAAGGGGCAATAGAAGAAGTACCTCTTCCTCAACAGGGGTCAGGGTTTTACTCCCCCTATTTTCTCATCCCAAAGAAAACAGGGGGCCACAGACCCATATTAGATCTCAGAGAATTGAACAAATTCCTATACAAGGAGAAATTCAAAATGCTTTCTCTGGGCACTCTCCTTCCATACCTTCAGAGTCAGGATTGGCTTTGTTCTCTAGATCTCAAGGATGCATACACACATGTCCTCATCCATCCTTCTCACAGAAGGTTCCTCCGTTTTCTTTTCCAAGGAAAGCATTACCAATACAGGGTGATTCCTTTCGGTCTGGCCTCTGCTCCAAGAGTGTTCACCAAATGCATGGCAGTAATAGCTGCATTTCTACGCACTCTGGGAATATTTGTATTCCCATACCTGGACGACTGGCTCATCCGAGCTCCATCTCAGTCAGAGGCCCAGACTTCCCTGGACTGCACAAGGCGCATTCTGCAGTATCTGGGACTTGTGGTAAACCTCCCCAAGTCCCCAGCTCACCCCTACTCAGTCCCTAGAGTTCATAGGGGCCTGGCTGGATACTACCACTGAAAGGACCTATCTTCCTCAGGCCCGTTGCCTACGTCTAGTGCAGTTAGCCTCCCAGATTCAGTCAAAGAGCCATTTAACTGCCCGGGAGCTGCTGCAACTGCTAGGCCACATGGCATCCACAGTGCATGTGGTCCCCTATGCTCGCCTTCACATGAGAGCAGCTCAATGGACTTTGTCCACCCAGTGGACTCAAGCATCAGGTGCTCTGTCAGACAAAATAGCAACCTCCAGGCGCCTCTTTTGGTCTCTCTAGTGGTGGAAGTCCACCCAAAATTTGTTGCTGGGGTCCCCCTTCCAGCAGTTGTTACCCCAGGCAACCCTCACAACAGATGCCTCACAAACAGGTTGGGGAGCTCATCTGCAAGACCTCTCCACTCAAGGCACTTGGTCTCCACAGGAGACCTCTCTCCATATCAACCACTTGGAGCTCCGAGCAGTTTTTCTAGCTCTCAAGGTCTTCCATACCCTGCTCAGCTACAAGACAGTCCTCATTCATACGGACAATCAAGTAGCAATGTTTTACATAAACAAGCAAGGAGGAACTGGCTCTCTGTCGCTTTGCAACGAAGCTTTAAGATTGTGGGCCTTCGCCAGAGAGCATCAAATCCATCTCCTGGCCGTATACCTTCCAGGAATCCAAAACTCTTGGGCAGACAGACTCAGTCGAGTTCTGCTTCCACACGAATGGTCCCTGCACATGGACCAAGTACTCAGAATCTTTCAGGAATGGGGAACCCCGGACATAGACCTATTTGCAAGTCCGTGGAATGCCAAACTTCCCCGGTTCTGTTCCAGAATTCCGTGTCAGGGAGTTCAGGCCAAGGATGCCTTCCTCCTTCACTGGGGTCAAGACTTCCTGTATGCCTTTCCACCCATTCCTTTAATTCCCAAGACTCTGTTCAAACTCCAGAGGGATCAAGGATCCATGATCCTCATAGCTCCACGCTGGCCACGCCAAGTGTGGTACCCTCTACTTCTACATCTCTCTCAAGCTCCCTCCCTAGACTTGGGAGCTGCTCCAGACCTTCTGTCTCAGGAGGAGGGGACTTTGTGGCACCCAAACCCCAAGTCCCTTCACCTCAGAGCTTGGTTGCTGAAGGCTTAGACCTTCAGGATTGGAATCTTTCTCAGCAGGTGAAGGATATCCTTCATGCTTCCAGGAAACCTTCTACTAGACGTTCCTATGTTTTCAAATGGAAAAGGTTTTCCATTTGGTGTACTGAGAAGGGTCTTGACCCTCTAGCACTACCTTTGAATTCTCTATTGGAATATCTCCTGCATCTTTCCAATGCAGGCCTTAAGACGAATTCAGTAAGGGTCCATTTGAGTGCTATAGCAGCATCCCTTAAGCCCATCAATGGACAACCAATTTCCTCTCATCCTCTTATTGCAAGATTCATGAGAGGCCTAACTTTAACTAAACCTCCCATTAGACCTCCTCCGGTGGCATGGGACTTAAATCTGGTTCTTGGTCAGCTTATGAAGCCACCTTTTGAACCCTTAGCCACCACCTCCCTGAAATTTCTTTCCTGGAAGGTTATTTTCCTCATTGCAGTCACCTCAGCTCGCCGCATCAGTGAACTGCAAGCGTTAGTGGCTAATCCACCTTATACAAGATTCCATCATGATAAGGTAGTCCTTAGGACCAATCCACACTTTATGCCTAAAGTGGTCTCACCTTTTCATCTTAATCAAGAGGTATATTTACCTGTCTTTTTTCCAGCTCCTCATGCATCAAGTGCAGAGAGGAATCTTCATACTCTGGATTGTAAGAGAGCTCTTGCCTTTTACTTACAAAGGACACAGCAACATAGAAAGTCTTCTCAACTCTTTGTTGCTTTTGATCCCTCTCATTTGGGACTTCCAGTCTCTAAGAGGACACTGTCCAATTGGATTGCTCAGTGTATTTCTTTCACCTACCAGAGTAAGAACCTTTCTCTGGAGAGCCATGTCACAGCTCATAATGTGAGGGCCATGGCCACCTCTATGGCTCATCTAAATTCTGTGTCCATCGACCAGATCTGTCGAGCGGCCACCTGGGCCTCGGTTCATACCTTCACAGCCCATTACTGCTTGGACAAGGACTCCTGCCGGGATGCCTTGTTTGGTCAGGCTGTTCTCAAACACCTGTTCCATTCTTAATCAACTCCTGCCCTCCTTCCCAGAATGGATGCCTGAGGTCCATAGGAGGAGGTAGAGCCCTTCCCAGGGTCTCATAACCTGAGGGATCTCCCAGGCATCTCTAGCTAGGGAGTCCCCATATGTGAAGACTCATTCCTGCTTGTTCCTGGAGATAGCACAGTTACTTACCTGTAACAGGTGATCTCTGGGAACAGCAGGAATAAGTCTTCACAACCCACCCACCTCCCCTAGGAGTTGTATCTCTCTATCTTTCCTTTCCTCTCTCTCTTTGTCTCAGCTTTAAAACCGAACTGAGGAGAGGCGGTTAGGAAAGGCGGGAAGGCAGCGTGCAGGCGCTGTGGGATGCTCCCAAAAGCTTTCCTTTTTGGGAAGCTGGGGAACGTTCCCGCGCAGGCTCCGTCGGTACCGACGTACCCATATGTGAAGACTTATTCCTGCTGTTCCCAGAGATCACCTGTTACAGGTAAGTAACTGTGCTGTCCCCCCCCCCCTTCTGTATTTCACTTGATGAGTTAAGCTGGAACCACTGAAGATGGTGATCATCCCAAAACTAAATTATTTTACATTTTAAGCATGCTTTCTATAACCTTTCTTTGTTCAGTATTTAGGGAGTTGGAATCCATATTGGTAAGATTTCTCTTGACAGAATAAAACCCCCAAAATTACACTTCAGAAATTGAAACTAACAAAAACATGGGATGGGAGTAAGCCTCACAGATTTTGAATTGCATCACCATGCTTTCTGATTGAGACAGGGGTAATCTGATTCTGTGGTGCAGCAGTTTGGTTTGGGTGTAGCAAGATTTTTTTCAAATCTTTTCCACTTTCCTTGACGCCAGGCATGTCCCTTCCAGTCTACACTGACACACATGATGTTGGCTCCTACGGTTACTGCTTTTGGTAGACTGTGTTATGGAGAATGTTCACTGGTTTTTGGAGCAGATGCCATTGTGGCAGGTTGGGTAGGTGGTATGCTTTAGTATCTTTAAGACATTGGAGACACAGCAGCAAGAGTATGTGATCCCCAGAGGGGCTTTCTTCCAGGGACTGCCGTTACATCACTGCATGCAAGCTAGTCTCTGCTTCCTGTGGCTATTTTAGAGAATTGGAAGTTTGAGAGTGCATGTATGGGATTCAGTTTTATCAGAGTGATGTCTAAATTTTAGGCTTTGTTGTAGCCAGCTAGTGGATCTAGTTGCTTAGGACGTCAATGAACCTAGAAAGAGGAATTAGGCGATGCTCTACCAGGGAAATCCTGGGAGATGTTTTGGGGGAAATTAATTCGGATGACCGCCAGCCTTGCTGACTCGAACACTGTTTGTTGTGGCTCACCTGGTTAAAGTTGCGAAATTAGGTATTGGGGTGAGTAACATATTTTGGTATTTATGAGAGGCTTGCATGCTTCTCCCAGGCTATTTTACTGCCTTAACCTGCAGCAGTTTTAGTGCATGGTATGGGGCCAAGTGTGTGCCCTTTTTGACCTCGGGAAATCTCTTTTTTTTATAGTCATTACTTGGAAAGTCTTGGCGTTATTGTCAGATCTCGCTAAGGTGGTCTTGCTGCTATTTTCCTTGTTGATTGTGTTGGCCAGTGAGTGAGTTTTGGTGCATTAGAAAGATAAGACAGTCCTAGATCTCAGCATGTGGTAGAGTCTGGTATGCCTCACGCATGTTATAAGGTGGCACTGGTAGAAAAGAATAATCGCTTGGTAAAGTACCTCCCAGTTTGGGCGTCTCTGAAGAAGCTTGTGGCGTGATCTACATTTTTCTCATTGTCAATGGGTTGGAGGATTATTGTACTGTGATAATTGTTAATGTTATTGCTTGGAATAAACGTGTGAACTAAAATAAAAACAGAAGTAACTAATGAAGAATATGACCTCGGTTGTCATGAGGAAACCAGTGCTACAGAAACATGTGAGTGCCTCTCCCTAAGAACACACAAAACCCCACTAAGAACACACACAATACAACCACTAATTAGCCAAGAGGCATTTTGACAACTCCCATATTTGTGTTTGTTCAGTATGAAAATAATTGTTCAAAAGCAGCTCCTTGAGCTCAGAGGCACTGAAGCATCCGTTTATTCCCACGAGACTGGAATGGCTAGAGTCAGTGGGTGATGTTGGGTTTACAGATGTAAGATGCTGTAAAACCGGAATGTGCAAAACAGTCAGTGAGGACCAAACCTAGAAAGGATGCAATTACACCACGAGAGAGAGAGTCACATACAGCATCATCCAATGGCGGTGTAATGAAAATGATCAATGCACTCCAGATGTGAATTCTACACACAGTTTGTGTTTTTTTAATGACACGCTGTGTGTGCAAATGAAATCTTTCACACAAACATCATCATCCATTTGCATACCAGAAAAGCTCAGATTGACCAGTTTGACTGTCAGACTGATTCCTGTCTTTGTAGCTAATATAGCCATAGTATGTAGCCAATATGCCCTCTCTAGATTGCTCAGAGCAGGATTTACTGTTTGGCTTGTTCTTCTGGGTAGGGTCCTAATATAGTGCAATTATGAGTCCTGATCATTAAGAAAAGTCCAGCACATGACTGCAAATATTACCAGACATATCTGTGTAATTTATTTATCTTGGTTTATATAATTTGCCCTACCAAAAAGCTCAGAGCAGCTCACAGGTCCACATTTAACAACATTTCTTAAAACATTACGTAAAAAAAGACTAAAACACTAAAAGATATATGAGCAGGTCCTCATCTGCACTAGTTTCCCACCTCCCATTCTCCTCGCTTAACTCCTTCTCACAACCTCTTCGCCACCACCAACCTCTCTCTCTCACCAACCCTCCTTACTGCAAAAACACTACTGGGTAAGTATTCTGCCACCCAGCAGCCTGTTTTTGAAGCACCGGCCACAGCAGCTGAAAAAAATCTAGATATTCAGAGCCAGTATCCCATAGTGGCTGGCATTGAAGATTCAGAGAGGCTGGTCAGTGCTGGCACTATCCAAACAGCATGGGGGAAGAGAGGGAAAGGGGAGATGCTGGACTATAGGGGATAACTTGGGAAGAGGAAAGGCGATGCAGGACTGTGCAGGATTGAGGATGAAAAGCAGATGTGGTGGACATAGCAGAGGGAAGGGGTAGAGAAAGGGGGAAGATGCTGGACTATGGTGAAAAAGAGAAGCTATGGACCACAGGAGGAGGTAGGGAAAAGAAGGGGAATGCTAGAGTATAGAGGTGCCTGGATGAAGGTTCATGTAGGGCGTCGGATATGCTTTGACCAGCCCTGCTATTCAGATAGTTTAGGCTACTTGGATCTGAATATTGACCCGCATGTTTTTAATTGCTTCTGAAAGGATAATAAATTCTTTGCCAGACACACTTCTCTCTCTCCCACAGACATAAGACAGTAAATGTAAAAACTATCCACTATACTGGAAAAATGGCAAATAGCACACAGTTATATAGTTTTTTGGTAATGTCTTTGACCAGTTGTAGAATCTTTGGATTATTCTCTCTCTAGGTATTGGAAGAATCTAAATGCCTGGTACGAAGCTTCCTGAAACACGTACTTGAAGATGTGAATGAAAAAGAGTGTCAAATGTTAAAGCAGCTGTGGAGCTCTTCCAAAGGATTGGATTCATTATTCAGCTACTTGCAAGACAAAATTTATGAAGTCTGAAGTCACCGTTAGTCTAAAGAAGAAATCGTTTTATACAGATTTCAAGTGTCACGCTTTCTTTGATAGAAAAGCAGAAGCCTGGCACATTGGAGAAGAGCTGGTGGTAGCGTGTTTGAACATCTGCCTGCAGTCTACTGGAAAGGGGCTCGAGAAGTCAACAAACTGCATCCGGCTGGTTTTAATTTTCTGTAACAAAAAAAAAAAAACAGGTTGGAAGTGGGTGTGCTCTGCTGACATGTTCTGCTGGGCACTACCTCTTTTGTATATTTGTGGAGTAAGACGTGTACATTCCAGGTGCTGAAAAGCACTGTCCTGGTCAGTTAGGCCATCTCTACCAGTTGGCCTCTCTGTAGTATGAACCTGCTTCAGTCCGTTTCAGCGGCCTGTAATCTTTTAATGCTCCAGTTGAAGTAATAAAATGTAGGAAAAATGTTGGGACTGCACTTTTCAAATACATGAAAGCATTTTTTTAATATATTATTTCTTATTGATGTATCAGGTATCTGATAATTTATATGTAGAATTTGTATGTCTTTTGTTTCTACTGGGGGCGTTATTTTGGTTTGTTGTTTTTGTTTGTTTTACAAAGCTACAAGACGTGCTTTCCTCTGAAGGAATTTAATTTATTTGTGTTCAAGCATTTGTTGCTTGCATATATATTTTCTTACTGTATTTTCCATTAATGAATTATGATATATCTGTGCTCACCACCTTGTGCATTTTACCAGTTACATTGACCAAAACAGAAAAAGCATTAAATTCCCTCCAAACTGCTGCGGATGCTAAGAACAATGTGGTTTTAAAGGTTCCTCGTGGAGACTCTAAAGTAGTAGTTTTTGCTGGAATTATTAACAAACATCAGTTGAATTGAAGTGGTGAGTTTCTCCTGCGATGATCCTCTACTTTCTGAAGAATATGACAGAAGCTTTCTAACAAACTGCTATTATCTACTTACTTGATCTGCTTTGTCCCCCACTAGCCTTGCCTTTTATATCAGAATTTATAGGAGGAAGTTTTGATCTGTGGGAGTAATTTTATAACGGGGTGCCTATGTGAGAAGTCCAACGTGTCTATTTTATAAAGGCAGCCTAGGTGTTTATGTGCCTTTATCAATTAGGCACCGAGAGCCAGGCCCTGTAGTGCATTCATGCCGATTCGCACACATTTATACCTGTTCTGAAGTTTGAGTAAATATGTGTGTTCACTCTAAATGTGTATCTGAATAATAGGGCATACATCACAATGCTGCCTCCAGGAACGCCTACATGTAGCACACACATAAGTGCACGCTATCTTGTTGGCGCACATACATCTATGCACATAAATGGTCATGTTTTTAGGGAAGGCCTTTTCTGCAAGTAAAACCAGCTTTATGCATGGAAAAACCTTTAGAAAAGTAACTCCTGGCCTATGGGGAACAACTTCCAAAAACTGCTTGGTTCTCAGATTTAGGGAGATTTTCAGTCAAGTGCACCTATAACTTGGCCTGCTACATTTAAGCCTGCTGCTCATTTGTGTAGAATTAGATGCCTAAGTTTGGTGTCTTGCACTAAAGTCAGTGCTGAGCATCAAATTTGTTTTTCTGCTCCTTAACTTTACGCCCCAATGCCACTTATATTTTAGGAATCTAAGAAGTAAGATTTCAAATTTAAATGCTTAACCCTATTTTCTAAGGGAGCAATTTAGAATCCTAACTTCCTAAGCTCCGTGTTACGTGTGTAGTGTAAATGGATTTTCAGCTGCCTGAAACTATGCATGTCCATTCAAAACATACTAATTTGGCTGCATAACAAAGGCATTCCTGGGGGGGGGAGTGGGGGGGGGTTTCAGGCACATTTAAACAGCATGCCCATATTCTAGGGTAATTTTATAAAATGTTTTCCATTGTAAAGCGTATTTTCCATACAAGTATATAGCAATTATAAGATTGCACAGGTGAATGTATACATGCCAACAAAAGCATGTGTACTTTCATGAGGTCTGCACATGAGCTTTCCAGGGTCAGTGTTTAGAGCTACAACGGAGCTCTGAGGAAATGTGGACACATACATAGGGAGTGTCTAAGATGTTGCATCTAATGTGCCAAAATTATGGTACATTATTTGCAACACCACCAAGTTAGCTGTCAGGGGTGTGGAAAGCATTTCCTTGGCCGTTAACGTGGAGCGCTGACCCTAAAGTGTTCTGCATTAGCGCAGATGCACATACCTCCACCTATTGAGATGAGGTTAGCTGCACCTGCGTTAATCGCATGGTACACACCGTGCAGTGTTAACCCCATGCTAACTGCGCTGAGCTCTCCGCAGCTACTCTCCACTCCTAGCCTATCCACTTGTGGCCCTAACCTGGGTTGCATAGTTAGCATGGGACTTGGCCCATGCCGTCATGGTCCCACACTAGCTGGCAATTCGTGTGCGAAACGTGCTTTTAATGTACACCAGACACGCACTTCCAGCTGGTACCCTTTAGTAAAAGACCCCCATAGAGTGCACACACACAAATGCATGTGCCTCAGCATTTATAAAAGCACGTAGGCCCCTATGTTGCCTTTTACAATATAGTGATAGACAATATTCCGTGGGCCTTTTTAAAACAGGCATGCGTTGTAAATTTTTATAGGCAGTGTTATAAAATTAGTTATATGGAGGGTTATATTATAAAAGGGTGCCAAGTTAAAATGCATTTTAAACCTATAAATTAAGCCCGTTTTGTAAAGATGAGTAGGTGCCTACTTATCATTATAAAAGACTGACCTAAGTGTCAGAAAATACACCTTAAATTAAGAAATAATTACTTATACCTGACCTAGAACTGATGTAAATGGCTGTGCCTACATTTTGCATATGCATAAATTATCATGTTCTATAATTAATGAATGTACTTTCTTGCACCGCCCATGCTCACCCATATTCTGCCCTTGTGCACAGGGCTGATACAAGGATACGAGGAGCCCTAGGTGAGCTCTCAATCCTGCAGCCCCCCACCCACATTGCCGCTGCTGCAGCCCCTCTCTAAGACCTGCAGCAGCAACAGTGCCCGCTATGATCTGCTGCTTCCACCCCTCCACATAATAAATCGATAGGTAACCACATAAATTGGGTATGACTAACATTTGAAAGCTGGGTGGTTTTGTGCACGCTTCAAAGTCTGTGCCTTACTTTTCAATTAAATGCACTACAAAAGATTTTGACAATGATGTTTTTTGACGGCATGTGTGTATTCACACTCATGGCAAGGTGATTAAAAAGTCTAGAAACATACCCTTTTATGCAAACTTTAGTCTTGCTTCTAATCGCTTTTGTGCCTAGGAACTAGTACTCTTGAGTTGATGGCTAAGATTACTTTTTGGTCATTCTTAATTTCAAGTTGGTGGACCTGGAGAAGAGAGCTTCATCATGAGTGCTGGTCCAGATTGCCATGCTAATGATAGATAAGATACATTACGATGGCCATTTTGAATAGCTGTAATCAGGGCTGGCCCAAGGATTTCTGTCACCCTAGGCAGATGCCCACACCACACCATTCCTCTCCTCCCCCCACCCCCCCACATCAATTATCTCCCTTGAGGGGAGCAGTGGCGTCACGACGCCTGCTAATTTGAAAGCGGCTACTTAGTGACACCATGTCAGAACCCCAGAAGGCCACGTGCTTAGCACCCGCACACACACACTTGCTGTCTGCCACTCCTTCACCCTCCAACAGGAAGTTGTGTCGGAGGGTGGCAGGAAGGGGGAGACCATGGTTTTTGCACCACTGGTGCTGAAGCACACAACCTGCTGCTCTTTTAAAAAAGAATCTTGCTGCACCGCCCACCAGGATCTGCCATTTGAGGTGGTTGCCTAGTCCGCCTAGTTGATGAGCTGACCTTGGCTATAATGATTTCAATGCTCTTGTTCTCCATGTGCATTGCAGCCAATTCTCAAAAAACCGCCAGTGCTGTGTCCCTTTTGAAAATTAGCAGTTGCAAAATATGCTCACTGAACGCGCCTGCACACATCAGACCTCACGAGTGGCCAAGCTGGGGCAAAACTGAATATAGGCATGCAGTTTTCTTTCTCAGATCTAAACGCCTCCTTGGAGACGTCGCTTTTTCTGATTTTTAAATTGGACTCAAAGCACCCCATAGAAGCCTGCTAAGCAGAAGTAGAGACGTTTCAAACAGGTCAATTTTACCTGGGTAAATGGCACTAAAAATTGCCCTTAACATCACCCCTTATCAGCTTTCTCAGAAGCGAACACCAGAATTGCACTGTGTAATGTTTAGGGATGTGTATTCATTAGCATGCCTTAAACAAATGCATCAAAATCAATGTAAGACGTTAACTTATGACTTAATGCACATAAAGTCCACTTGTGTGCATTGAAAAGTTCTAACGTGTTTTCAAGCCTTTTTGATAAAAAATATTATTTTAGCAAAACAAAAAATGACCTAAAATCAGGAAAAAGAAAGATTAAATGAAACAAAAACAAACCAAAAATGTTCCATGTAATCCCTACTGCTAGAGTGGGGAGATGCTTTTCCAGGATTTTAAGACAGGTTAGTGGCATACACAGCACTTTGCCCAGATCGTGGAAAGCCATGCAATTAGCAGACTGATCATGAGGAAAGACAGTTGTATGGGAGCGATGCAAGAAATTCTCTCCTAGTGCATCAGATGAGAAATCCACCCTTGTGTGGTTGTATCATAGTTACTCGTCTGATGGTGCCGTGTCCTCTTAATAGTTCAAACACATTGAACGCAACATGTTTGCAGCAGGTAAAGGAAGCTGCTGCTCCACCTTATCCACACCTGCATAAAAGCTTCTTTGATCATGTCATAGCCTGTAAAATCTCTCCATTAGCCAAGAACGAAACATAATTTCTTCTGCACAACGAACATGTCTTTCTTTCGTATTTCATTCAGAAATTCTTTGCTGAAGCAACAGCATGGCCCATTCCAAAAGACTCTCCCTGACATGGAAGCTTATGCTGTCTCGATAAAGAAACACTGCACCTGACTGCTTTTTGAAATTGGGATGATGCTTGTTTTCATTTATTGTTCAAGGCCTGATACACAGTGGTAGTAGATTATTCATTGCACGAAGGGGTGATTTTCAAAACAATTTCCTCGGGTAAAACGGTACATTACCCAGTTTGACCAAACTGCCCACCCGATGTGCAGATGAAGCTGTGTGCATGGTGCCGTTTTACGCATCTATTTGGAGGAGAGGAGAGGGACCATCCTGAGGCTGGGGTTTGTAGTTGTGTGCATACATTTTGCATTTTCAAAAGTATGCACTTATTTTAACGCTGAAAAAACCACCCACCCATGTAAAGGTGCACAGTATTTTCTCTGGCATCATTTTCAAAGAGAAGGTACATGCATGAAAATGCAGCAAAGGCCGTAGAGCGGGAAGGGCACGGGCACTTCTTATGCATACAAGCAGTGATAAAATTATCCCCCTAGTTTCTACTACATGTCACTGCAGATTCTGTATCCTGGTGATACTGGGTTACAGCTGTGGGAATATAAAAAGACAAATAGAAAATATTTTGGTGCATGCCCTAGCTTCACGCCGTCCAACTATATGATAAATAGTCTCTTTACAAGTGAGGTGATATTTTCTAAGCTACAAGCTCAGAGTTAGCTATGTGCGACTAGAAAGCTAAGGTATAGATGAAGTCCTGCCCCCCCAAAAAAAAAACCCCACCCCCTTTTTCCACAGTGCAGAGCTCATTCTTGGTTTCTTTATTTATTTATGTCAAAGAAAGTCATCAAGGCGGTTTACAATAACAGCCAAGAGACTCCTAGGATAGTTCTGTTGATGGACACGCAGAAGTGTTTGCCCTGGAGAATGCAGCCCCTATCCCCATCCCCACATGACAGGAATTTAACCTCCTCTGAAGTCTGATACAAGACTGCTCAGCATATGTCAAAACCTTGTTCTTAGCAGCCTATCAGGTTTGGTTTGCAGTTAATACGTTAGCACAAATTAAAGCATAACAGAATCTTATTCACATTTAAATTGTTATTGGGGCAGCTGCATAGGGCTGAAAGAACCTGGGTTTCAAACTGAAGGAAAAAAACTAAACAAAACCCTCCGTTTTCCAATTTAAAAAAAAAAACCACATTGACAAGAACCGTATTTTCATTTCTATTTAAAAATCAAATGCACTTTGATACAGGTTCTCTAGTTTTCATTTCATGTCATAGGGGTTTTGTACCACAAGACATTGAAAGCTTTGTCGTAGAGTATTAAAGACCTAGAATTGATTCATCCTCTGTGTTCCTGTGTCCCGATGGTATTTCAGACTTGCAGCTGTACCATAGATATTAAACTAATATTCACAGTGTTTAAAATGCGTTCCTAAGTATGTTATTTTCTTCAGCATAAAAATTTGTTTTGTAAAATATGCAGAAGTATTTTTGCATTTGTAGATACGTAAGTGATCGTTCATGCGGTCCTGCATGGAGATTTGGTTTTGTTGTTGCGGATCGTGCCACTTCGTTTACCAGCTCAGAACATTCATTTCAATATGGTAACATATAAAATGACTGCTGAGTATAACTTAAAGCCTTTCATGCACTATATATTTTTAGGCTATAACGTTTTGTATTCCTGCGGTGGCGTGGGCGTTAAGCATTCGTGAGAAATCTTTTTCCCCTCCCTATGTTTCCCATTCTTTTCCTCTGCAGCCGACCAGCTTTGTGCTAGTGGTTTCAATCGGAACCTGCCGCTCACTTATCATGGAAGAGACCTATTTGCCAATAAGCCTTACCATTAGCATCCAGAATCCTTTACAGCTATGTAATTGCGCCATGCATTTCATAGAGAGATCGTCCCCGTCAAGGAGCTCTAGACCATGTTTTGATTTGAGGGAGAGTATGCTGGAACAGAGAATTCCTTTAAACACTAGAATTTGACTTTTAAATCTACCTTATATATAAATTGTGCACTTAATGGAGGTAATTTTAGAAAGGTTTTTTTGCACATATATGCTAGTGTGTGTAAAATGCCTCTTGTCGAATTAACTTGTAAAATACATGCGTGCAATTAGGCATGTATTTGCATGCATTGTTAGGTATGTTCAAGAGAAGAGCTTGTTGGAGCACAGGTGGAGTTGTGATTTACACGTGTGTTTTATGAAATACGTGGGTAGTTCACGTGCTAACATGTACACCTGCCCAAATCTAGTCCCGATTTCTGCTGGTTTGCCCCTGATATTTTATAAAGGCGCATAGCTGTCTGTGTCTTTATAACATAGGCCCCTACATGGCCTTTGCCCATAGAAGACCTGTTAGAAAATTACCCCACACCTCCCAAGCCACAGTAGAAAATCTCTTATGGGTGGCTGAACCCAAGACCTATGTGGCAGAAAATAGCACATGTGGCAATAGGACTGTCAGTCATGTTTTTCAAACATGCAGGCAATGAAGGTGCTGCTTATCATGGAGGTCCTGATGCCCCCTTGGGAAAAAGTGTTAAAAGAAAAAAAATACCTTTTTGCAGAAAAGAAAATGTGCAAGAAGGTCAAGAATGGAATCACCGGGTCAAGATAGAGGTGATCACTGTATGGCAGAAATTCCCACAATTGTAAATTTGGACCCACTAGAGGATCCCACAAAGCTGTCATGTGATTCATGAGATAGATTTGCATGTGTTCAGACTCTAAGCTTGAGGTGATTTATTGTCGCACACAGCAGGTATTTCCCTGCACAAGGGGGCAACAGCGTGTGAAGTGACTTGAGCAAGGTTGCATGAAGCATGGTGGGAGTAGGCGGATCTGGATTCTGGCTTGCCTAATTCTCAGTTTGCAAGCCAAAGCACTGGGCTACCCCTCTGCTCCTGTGGAAGATCTGAGTGTAAGAAAGCAGTATAGTGAGACCTTTTAAACAGTCATGATCACATTTGGAGGGGAGAAGATTTCAAAATAAGCTGCCCAGGTGCAGAATCTATGGGTCCCGTGCACTCGTGAACTTCCTACAGATTTTGGAAGAGAAACTGCATAATTTCCCTTTAAAAATGGCTCATGAGTACAGTTGGTTTTCACCAGATTAAATTTGGCTGGTAAATACAGTAGGTGTGAAAATGCTGTGCAAACATGCTGTTTCCTAATCTTACTCAAACACACTGCTGGAAACGTTTCCCCTTAATCCAGCTAAAATCTGGTACACTATGGAATTAAGCCAGTATTGTTAGGTAAAAATAAGTGATTTTCAGACAGCCCTGTTCTGTAGTTGAATCGGTATTCACCCAATCAAATGACCTTTGCAGACTGTCAGCCTGTTTATTTATTTTGATTAAGCTATGTCACGAGTTGTCAATGGCATTTGACAACAACAACAAATAGAAAATTTGGGAACTGTGAAATATAACAGGTTCTGGCGCTCCAAATGAAAATGAAAAGTTTATAGCCAGTCTTAATCAGAGACAAATCCTAATTAGTGCAACACTTAAAAACATTTGAGTTTGGCTATGTTACCTGTGTCTGTATAATTAACTGTACGTGTAAGCCATATTGCATCTCATTGACGTTACTTTTAAATACTACAGTGTAAGTCGATCTGTACCTCAGCTGCATGGTGGGACTAGATGGCGGTACTGAAGGTGGAAAAAGAAATGACATGCCTTCCATAAAAACCTGGGACCAAAGAGGTAGTAATAGTTCAAGAAAACATTATACATACCCACCAGTAAATCTGGTAAGAATGATGACCGCGATCTCTATTTAGATTACAAAGCACAAGAAGGTTTTGGTTAAGGCCTCATTCCAACCTAAATAGTCAGAAAATTGTTATGGTGCTTTGTGGTGACCCAGATAATTCTGGTTTCTTTTTAGATCAAATAAACTGGGAGTGCTTCTAGACTCCCTTTATCTGGGATCCAAGTGCAGGCTCTGAGGTGTGAACAGAGCGGTGGGATTCCTTGTCGGCCTTTTGGCCGAGATTAAGAACCTCTACAAGATGGGGGTTAATCCCTGTCACCCAGCCTCTTTGGAAACAGGATGATGATATGACCATTGCCAAAGCAGAAGGATTAAACATCCTAAGAAAATATAAGAAAAAAGGGTACTTGGTGTGAATTTGCTTTGCCCCAAATTTTGCATTAACTTTTAGCTCTAAACTATTATGCGTTGAGACAGTAACGTCCATCAAACCACAGAGAACGGCTGAAGGCTTTTTTTTTTTTGAAAGCCCTTTCTGTCTATTGGTAAGGCTTATTAGCACCCCCCAGGAGTTGAACCTAAGTACCAAAAACTGAGAAGGGCCAATCTACAAATGTATATTTATCCAGAAGAATTTGCACAAAAACAAAGAACTTTGCAATTTGGGCCATTTAAAGCTTTTTTTTTTTTGTTATTTGTGTGCCACGGAACAGACTATAACAATTTCTTAACATTTGTATTAAAGAATTAATTTAATATTAGAAGCGTACGGCACCCCTTACTCATCATGTCGTAAATATTTTTTGATATTGGTACAGTACTGAAGGACTTCTAGCTTCTGATAAATCAAACTGACTGTCTAAAAAAAAATTGTACACAATTTATTTGTTGATGGTCCTGTAAACAAGTGTATGGACATATTTTTGGGTGCCTTAGAAGTTGTATTTTTCATGTCTGTTAATATGCAGTATTTATACATTGTGAAAAAAATGCTTTGAATAAAAATATAAGAAAATAAACCTTCTCCTTAAATTTGTCTTTCTCAATTTCACTGGCATTCAAATATTTTATCATGTCATCTCTTTCCCAACAATGACAGGAAATAAAGCAAACAAAAAAAAATTTAAAGATATCGGTAACAAGCTTCATCAAAATATGCTCTTCCTGTTTTCTGAGATGAAAGATTCCTTTTGTTGTACTATGTCAACCGGTGTCAAATTTCAAGATGCCGCAGTAATTCACTTCATGCCTAGTCATTACACAGCATTTGCATTTTGTCAGGTTTCTCAAAATTCCTTGTAATAAAATACTTTTCATTGTGGAACCCATTTAAATTATGAATTTAATTCCCTTAGAAATTGCACCTTTAAGACCTCTCTCGCCATGAAGATTCCTAGTTTATGGAGGGGGGAAATTCTGAATGCCACACCTCTTCTGTGCAAATCAAGGATTTCACCAGGAACATTTGTCAGAAAGCCTACAAAAAAAAACCAGAGATTTATGATCATTTAGTGCCTCAGCCTAAAAATGTAAGAAGTGCCATGCTGGGTCCATCAAGCCCCCTATCCCGTCTTTGACAATGGCTAGTCCTAGTCACATGTGGAAATAGCTCACAGATCTAAAGGGAGCTCCATTTCCTGTCACCTCCAGAAGTAAGAGCTTGTGATCCCTGTGTCCGCTTAACTAATAATTATAAAAGCATTTGTATGGCAGAAACTAGTCAGAACTTTTTGAAAACAAATTATATTACTAGCCTTGACCATATCATCCAGCAACAAATTCCATTACTTCATTGTGTATTGACTGAAAGCTTTACATTTGTTTTAAATGGTCTTTCAGTTAAATTTAAGGCCTGTTGAACGAATGTTTTTTGGCCTACGTTGTGGCTCAATGGTAGGTACCATGTGCGATCTACACTTTAGCCTGTTCTTTTCCAGGCAAGATTTACTCTCTCCTATTCAAGTCTGCAGCCTAGGCACTTAAGGGTGGGCCTTCAGAGGCTTACCAGGGTATGGTTGTGCATAGGACATAGAGGGGCATGTCTTTGTGCTGCCAAATCAGCATGGAGGCCTGCACTAATTTTGGGGGGCATGTGCATCCGTCTCCTGCCGACAGAGTGATACTAATGCGTAGTATTGCTTTAACTAGCATACGAGTGCACATAACACCACTCATCAAGGTGGCTTTATGTGCACCAATGCTCATGCAACATTCACAGTTAACACTTCCCAAAGCACCCTTGCTAACCACGATGCACTATCAATGCCCAATATTGCACTAACCAGTTAGTGTGGGATTTTTAGTGCAGAGCCCTGTGCGGTTAGAATGTTGCTCTTAGCGCACATCAAAGCCTACACTAACTATGCATTTTACTAAACATGCCCAAGAAGCTTTTTAGAGAGGCAATTTTCTCCAAGGCCTTTGCTAAATTCATATTCCATATACTATATCTACCTGCTTTGTTCGCATTTCATCCATGTGAACATCTTTATTATTTTGTTTGCTTGACCGCCCATGCTGGAGCGTCAGGGTGGTTTACAATCATTAAACAAGGCTGCAGGCAGAAGAGGAAAGGAACGCCAAATATATGACAGGAAAGGCAAGAGAGCAGACATCTAAAGCACAGAGCAGACAAAACCAGAAAACAGCAACACCTAAGCAGGATGGCGGATGGTAGGTCAAATGCTTGACAGAAGAGATGAGCTTTCAATAGGGATTTGAATCTGGGATATGAGTGTTCAGCACAGTGAGGAGGGAATTCCATAGGGCTGGGCCGAGGAAGAAAAAAAGCAGTGATGGGTATGTTCAAGGTGGGCCCGGGCAGGGGAAGGAAGGGCCAAGAGGAGGTGGAGTGGTCTAGTGGTTGGGACAAGGTACTTCAGGCCGGAGGGCCAGGGGTTCAAGTCCCACCTGGGGACCAGCAATCTCAAGCCGGAGGGACTGGGATTTCTAGTCCTATAGGCACTCCTTGTGGTCTTGGGCAAGCCACTTAAACCTCCATTGCCCAGGTTCCCTGTAAGTATTAGCGTATGTGTCTCATATCCCCTCGTGTTAAATGTATCCCCCAATTGACCGCTTTGACCCGGTGAAAAGCAGGATATAAATGCAGCTAAATAAAATAAATAAACAAGAGGCTGTTGTGAATGGAGCTGAGGGGGGGGGGGGGCAGGGATAAGGTCAGCAAGGTACTGGGGGTGGCCGGTATGGATGGTCATATGGACAGTGGTAAGAATCTTGTATCGGTAGCAATAATTTAGTGGGAGGCAATGGAGCTGAGCAAGAAGAGGAGTGGTATGGTCTCTGTGAGTGAGGAGGCGGGCGGCATATTGTAGAACATCCATCCAGAGAGAGGACAGTGAAATCTTTCTTGTTTCAGGTCACTTTTAAGGGTCTCACAGGCCTTGCCTTTTCTAAGTCATTGTTTAAAGAGAATATTTTTCTTAATTATTCCCTCAATCCTGTTCTCCTTTACCCCTTCTTTCACCTTGTAAGTGTGACTGTCTATGCTCTGTCCTGTTTAATGTTGGCTTTCTTTTGCGTTCTTCCATTTCGCAGCTAATCTTATTACTTTTGTAAACTTCGCTGATGCTCTTGCCCGGGCAGTATATCAAGAATGGAAATAAGGATATTTTCAATACATCAAACATGCACATTTTTACAGAAATTTCAACATAATTATGAAAATAACAACTAAAATTGAAAAACCAGAAGAAAAATCCCACACTTGACCATTAAAGTCCACATATAATAGCGGCCAAGCAATCTAAACATCTAAGAAAAAACAAGAAGGATAAATACAGCGGTCAGATTAGCCACAGAGGATCCTCTTACATGGAAGAGGCTGAACTATCCCTCGGACCAGTCACAGGCCTAAGGGATGTTGTTACAGCTGCATGCACAGATTGCAAAACTTGCTCACTGCTCAGAAAGAGTGTTAATTCAGCAGGCTCGAGAAATGCATTTCACAATACGCTTACAGAGATATTTAAAAAAAATAAGACCCCTATCTGCAATATACTAGGACTGAGGATTGAAAATTGCCTCCGCCTTTAAGAGGCCTTGCACATCAGGGAACAGCAGAAGGATAATTTTGTAAGCTTCTGCAGAGTTAACATGCGTTAGCATGTGTGTGCTTGAGGTCTATTATCTACAGTGGAATAAGAGCATACACCCCTATTTCATAAAGTAGAGTAAGTGGTGTAAAGATCTAGGCACAGGCAACAACACCCTCTCTAGGACAGGCATAAATACCTATGCCTAGTTTTTTTCAGAATGCATGTTATGTTTGTTAAAATCTTGATAGACATAGGCTTGTAATAAAGTGGTTTACATTTAAAAAAAGAAAAAAAGAAATCTTTATTAAAAGAAAAGAATGCCATCTATTAATTGTAAAGCCATAGAAAAAGGAAAAGAGAGAGCTACAGACCAAATGCCCTTCCTCCTGTCTCCCATGTCCTGGGAAAACCTTTTTGAAGGTTTGTTTCAAACATTTTGAAGGATGATTCCGTCCAGATGAATTTCATAAGTTCGGAGCTAGAAAGTAGAAAGATAAACTACGTGTAGATTCAAGATAAGCAAAGGAGGGAAATGGAAGAATTAATCGATCTGAGTGGGCGTCCTACATGAAGTGGTGGGATCACCCCTAAACAAAGACATGGGGAAGGGGGGCCTGCACAGAGCGGCAGGTATACCTACTCTTGACATTGTACTGGACAGACTAGATGAACCATACTGGTCTTTATCTGCCGTCATTTACTATGTTACTATGAGTTCTGAGACCAAAGTGTTCTCGATGGACAGTAAGGAATCAAGAAGCAAGAGAAGGAGCTTGGTAAACCAGTATACAGTGCCATAAAAATGAGCATCAGAATCTTGAAATGGAAACGGTGTGGTAATGTAACCAGTGGCAACAATAAAAAAGTGGGGAGACATGATCAGATTTTAAAGGGCCTGCCAAAAGACAAATGGCCGTATTTTGTACCAACTGAAATTTCTTTAAAAAAAGAAGATCTAAGACCATTGCAATATTCTAATTTTGAAAGCACTTGGATGTCCAGCAATGTGTGATGAGCTGGTGATGTCAGCTAGGGTTTGATAGAATGAATTTGACTTGTAAATTTGCACTCCGCCTATGCTTCATCGAAACTCTGACCCTGTACATGCCTAGCTACAAGTACTTGCAATAGGACTTGCATGAATACTTACAGAACGGTGGCCACCTAAAGCAAGCTTGAAAGTGTCCATTCATACCCGTAAGTCCTTGAAAACAGGCAATTTGCACACGTTAATGGTACATATCTTTATGCGGCTCCTTATACTATCAGCCCCTAGGAGAGTAATTTTATAACAGAGCACTTAGTTTAAGGCAGGCAAAATATGCCTATTTTATCAAGAAATGTAGGCACCGGGTGATCCAAGATGGCGGTGGAGTAGAACGCCGAGATGGAGTGACCTGAGCTGGCTCCTGCATTTCACTTTCTAATGGGGAAGAAGCGTAAACAGCGTTCCCTGAAACCCTCCGGGACCTCTTCTCCTGCGGATGGGCTGGTGCAGTCGTCAATTGCCGACTTTTCTCTTCCCTCAGTGTGTATGGCTTTGAGAGACCCGTGGGATTCTCCTGCGGATCTGAGCGATGAAGGGGTATCTTTTAGCCCCGTGCAAGCGCCTCTGGCACAGCCCGGAAGCCGCTTTGGGGAGGGGCAATATAGCACAGTTACTTACCTGTAACAGGTGATCTCTGGGAACAGCAGGAATAAGTCTTCACATATGGGTACGTCGGTACTGACGGAGTCTGCGTGGGAACGCTTCCCAGCGTCCAATCAAAGAGCTTTTGGAAGCATCCCACCACGCCTGCGTGCTGCCTTCCCGCCTTTCCCAACTACCTCTCCTCAGTTAAGTTTTAAAGCTGAGACAAAGAGAGAGAGAGAGAGAGAGGAAAGGAAAGATAGATAGAGATACAACTCCTGGGGAGGTGGGTGGGTTGTGAAGACTTATTCCTGCTGTTCCCAGAGATCACCTGTTACAGGTAAGTAACTGTGCTATCTCCAGGAACAAGCAGGAATGAGTCTTCACATATGGGGACTCCCAAGCTGAGATGCCTGGAGTCCCAGCATGTCATAGGTTGGAACATGCTATCCCCCACAACACCAGGCATCCTGAGGATGAGTTGAAGAGAGAAAGGTGCTGTGGAACAGTTAACCTAGCATAGGATTGCAGACAAGGAGTCCATGTGTGGATGATAATTGTCATCAATGATATTGCAAAGAAAAAATATTGCAATATGGATCTCCCCTAACAGGAATTCAGAGAAGTATGGAGGTTCATGGGATATACTGGGGAACCCAGTAGAGGAACCTCGAGAAGGACCTCACTGTAAGTGGAGGTAGTAACCCTGTAGGAAAAGCAATGGAGGTCAGAATCCTGAAAGGTAACAGGTAACCCCAGTAGGGAAAACTGGGGTAGTACAAAAACGGTGGGCCTTCAGCGGAAGGCTTTATGATAAAAGCTGAACTCTTTTGCAGCAGAGTGGCTCACTTTTAGGAACAAAAGAGAGAGGCTAACTGATTTGGACAAACAGGCCCAGACCTTGTGGGGAGAAAGGGTATGGGAACCCCTTGTATCCCAAAAGAAAGGACAACGCCGGAGGCGTTAGAGCCTGTGATTAGCTGAAGATCCGCAATGTCTCTCCTAACTGAGGTCAGTTGGGAGAGATATTGAAGCATGGAGAGCTTCAGGGGTGTCTAACCTTAAGGTTATGGTAGGTGTTAACTACCACGAAGTGGTTGTGAGTGCAGGACCCTGAAACATGCTGGATAGGATAAGTATGGGTAAAGCCCATCTGTCAGAATCATATAGCTATATGAGCCTCGACAGTCAGGTAGATAAGTAGAATACATATCTACCGATAGTAAAATATCTCGACAGATACAGATATATATAGATATATATAGATATACATATAAAACCTATAGATATATGAGAATATATCTATAGTGAGATATGAAGGGCAAAAAATACACACAAATGATAGACATAGACATCTGTAAGATGTGTGCTATAGGTATGAATATATAGGCCTCTATATGGAAGTCTGCAAAGAAGCAGACAGAGATATGCCTACAAAAAAGTATTCACATAAGAAAATGTGAAGAGGAAAGATTCATTTAATAACAAGAAGGTGGAACCTACTTGAGAAGATATATAGAGAATCAATTCCCACTGGTTATGGCTACAGGGATGCTAGTTAGTAGAATAACCAGGATAGGTACGTGAAAAGCAGAGGATGATATCAGTCTGCAGCCAGCAAGTCCCGAGTATTCTTGAACTCTAGCATGGTAAGTGAACAGAAGACGCATAGGAATGAGATACCTTGCTGACCTGCTTAAGGGCAAAAAGGTATCATGCGTTCTTACCATGAGGACGAGCTGGAAGGAGAAAACATATTCCCTATTGGAAAATACTATGGACCAAAGCAGGGAATTAGCAACTCCTTAAGCTTTCACGTAAAAGGAGGCCTATGTCCTGTATATTAAAAGGAGAATTTTTCTAGTCATGGGAGACATGACTGAAAAAGCCTTTTTCAACCATCTAGTATAGCTGTTGGAGAAAAAGCCCCCCATGCTCTCTAGCAAGGGCCCATAGTGGAGAGCTTCTCTGTAGAATTGCAGAGAGCATGATGCAGGAGAATGAGGAGATAGAACTGGCTGCAGGAGAGCCAGTACCTATGTCAACTATGCTGCCAAACCCAGGGGAATGGAGATGGCAGAAAGAGAAGACAATCCAACAAGCTTGTAGTGAAAACATTTTCAAGACAGATGACAGCACTGACTTGGAGCCACTACTAAGACCAGACAGAATGTTAGTGGAGGACAAATCTGGTTGCTGGTGAACAAGAACCAGTGGTCCAAACATTAAGGCTCCTGCATTGGCAGCTGCTTGCCAGACAGCAGAAGAATGGTACTATTTAAAAACAGAAAGAACAGACAAAACAAGAGTAGAAAACTCTGGATGTGTCTGATGAACTGCTTCAAAGGAAGATTGAAAAAGAGGAGTCAACTCAGAGAAGAGAACTCCGCACTGGAAAGGTAAGAAAACTAGAGAGGCTGAAGAAAAGCCCTCCAGTGAAGCAATACCGCTCTTACAGAGGAAAGCCTGGTAAGAGGGTAAAGAGAATAGAGCTGAAGAAAACTTACAAAGTAGTAAGTTTATAGAAAGGAAAAAAGACATGCTGGCACAGGAAACTATCATTTGATAGTGGATAGACCTCTTTCCCTAGCAGGAAGAAGAGGAGAACCCTGTGACCTAGAAGCATGAACATCCTGACAGCTCATAGAATATAGAAAGAATGGATGTCTTTGGGAAGAGATCCATGTTTAGGATTTAGAATGACAGCAGTGTATTGCCCCTATTGAGAAGAAGCAACTGCAGATTCTAACCCCCAGAGTCACAAGCATCTGATGGAGATTGATCAGAAACCCTGTGGTTGCTGGGTTTGCTGAGCCTGGTGAGAGATTGAACTCTGCAGACCAGGACGATGCTTCCCCTGTTTGGGAACATCTGTATGATGGGCAGATGATGCATAAAACCTTCTTCTCCTATGGGAAGAAAGTTTGGCAGGATATTTCCTACCTACTGGGACAGAAGAAGGTGCAGAACAGCCCCTAGGAACAGGTAAGTCAGTGGAGAACTGAGTAACCTGACGTAAAGACTCCTTGTTGAAAAGATTGTCTCCAGTGCAAGGAGTATGTCCCAGTCTGTGCTGTGCCCATTTGTCCAAGTCTGAAGCTTGGAGCCAGGCTCTACGTCATGCCCCTATAGTTATAGCAGAAGTCCTGCTAACAGACTCAAAAGAGTCTAGGGAAGCACGAGTAAGAAACCAAGAGATATTCTGGAGATGCTTGAGCAGTGAAGAATAGTCTGCACTCCTGCACTCTGGAAGGGAAGGAGTTAAAAGATGTAATTGCTTTGTGACCTCCTCAAGAGATAGACTCATATAGAAAATATATGAGAGAATTCTTGCAGAAAGCATAGATGTCTGGAAGATTTGACGTCCAAAGGCATCAAGTGTCCTAGACTCACGACCTGGCGGATAAGAAGAGTGCTTTTTCTTACTCTTTATCTGTCTCACTGCTGATTCCACTACTATGGAATGATGAGGAAGTTGAGTCTTTTGAAACCCTGGAGAGGGGGGCACCTGATATAAGAGATCAGTTGCCCTGGAAGGTGGGGGTACCCTTAAAGGTGTTTCCCACATTCCTAGAAGGAGTTCCTGCAAGGAATGATGCAAAGGAAGCATTATGTTCTCCTTTGCTGTGGTAGAAACAGAGCCCTGTGCAGGATCATGTCCTGGGATAGGAATGGCAAGAGATCTTGCTATATCCAGGAGGAAACTCTGAAAGGAGAGCTCCCCAACAGGAATTTCCCTTGGACAGGTTAGATCTGAAGAACTAGCCTGAGCACTGACAGAGCTATCCAGATTTATAGGAATAGAAGATCCTGCACAGTGCAGTGTGGAATGCTTAAAGGATGGTCGCCGGTACTGGTTGTCAGGAGGAGCGACCGTCATTACCACATTGTCCATGCCAGGTATCGACTCCAAGCTTGGCATAGAAGGGAGCGATCCTGTTGAAAAAAGCATGGTAGGAGTTGGCCACGATGCTACTGTGGCTACCGGTACCGATGCCAATACCGGTACCGATGTCGGAGACGAGCCTGACAAAGACATCGGAGCAGTCATCGGTGAAAGTTCAATCGGTACCGAGGTAACCGAAAACCTCCGGGTGCTGTCCTCGGTACCGAGCCACCGGTATCGATCGGTGTCGGTACCAAAGTGTATTGGTACCGAGTCTTCCAGACTAGAAAGCGATTCTAAACTCGGCATTGACAAGCGAAGCATGGAAGACACCGACCGTAAAGGTAATGAAGACATCGGTACCGACTTCGGTACCGTGTCTGATACCGGTGAATGAAGGTCAACCAGTGGCAACTCAATGGGCCTCAAGGGAACCGAGAGTTGTGGATCCGAATCATTGGAACCGAGCCTTCGGTACCGGCGAGAGCCAGTACCAAGGCAAGTCGGTACCCAGTCCTCCAGACTGGAGATCGATTCCAGACTTGGCATCGAAGGAAGCGAGGCTATCGATGCACGTCTGGAGGGTACCGACGTCGGTGATAGTATCGGTGCTGGTACCGATAATGGAAGGTCAGTCTGGAGTGTATCCACCGGTCCCGAAGGCACCGAGGACGCCAGATGATGATCCCTGGTGAGGAGTGTTTCATCCAACACCAGTGCCGATGTCGGGGTATTGGTACCGCTCGAAGCAGATGCCACCACCAGACACGGCTCAGGTATGTTCTGTGAGGGGTGAACCCCAGGAACAAACTGAAACCCCTTATACGCTTTGGAGACCGAAGTCTCCCGCCGGGGTTTTGAAGCCAGTTGGCCCTCGAGGGCAAGGCCGGAGCCGTCTACATGCTGTGCATGAGACCTACCACTCGAGGGCTGGCTAGTCTTAACAGACTGTTTGTGGGTTACCTGATCCTGTGTAGAAGAAGAAGGGGACGGTGCCCCGAAGCTGGAGGGAAACCGTGTATCGAGGGAACCTCGATATTGAAGACCTCTTCTCACCAAACTGTTGCCAGGACCCAAGCAGGTTAGACACCGACTTCGAGGGTCTTAAAATAAAGTTGTACCGCCACAGTTTGAACATTTCTTGGAGAAAGTGGCTGGCAGTTCCATGAAGGAAAAAGAAGAGGCCTAAAAGAAAAAATATTCCTTGAACAAGGAAGATTTTACAAGAAAAGAAAAGAAAAGAAAACACCGGCGGTACCGGTGTCGTCGGGAGACAGCCGCGACCACAAGAAAATTAAAGAAGTAAAACAAGAATTTTCTGCGGTGACAGGAGGACGTCCTGCTGGCTCCGTGGAAAAACTAAAACTGAGGAGAGGCAGTTGGGAAAGGCAGGAAGGCAGCACGCAGGCGTGGTAGGATGCTTCCAAAAGCTCTTTGATTGGACGCTGGGAAGCGTTCCCGCGCAGACTCCGTCGGTACTGACGTACCCATATGTGAAGACTCATTCCTGCTTGTTCCTGGAGATGGCGGTGTATCTCCGGGTCAGGAGGTTACTGCTGCTGCGGAGGGTTCTCCCACGAAGTTCCAGCTGGTGGTTCCTGCTGCGGGAGGTCGAGTGGGTTTCTCTCCTTCTGGTGGCAGTTGTGGTGTGGAGCTCTTGGAGAGTGGCTCCCCCGGCACCTCGGCTATCAGCCTCCTGGCTTAGTGGAGAAACCTGCGCTTCTTACATTAGATAGCTTATGGGAAGCTATCTCAGCCCTTCAAAAGTCCCTGATGCCATTAATGGGGGGGGGGGGGGGGGTTTCACAAGAGATATCTAATATGAGGGTTCAGTGTTCTGCTTTGGCTTCGGAGTTGGTGGGTCAAGCAGTCAGAGTCTCCCAGCTTGAAACCAATGTGAAAGAATTGCAGGATCTTGGAGATATTAATTCCAAGGACCGGATGATACAAGCAAGGAAATTAGTTTCTAGACAATCAACTACGCTGGAATAACTTGAGATTCCTGAACTTTCCTTGGTCTTCACTGTTGGCCACTTTGGATCTGGTGCATTAGTACTTTGTTGATGTGCTTCAGATGCCTGCTGAATCGTTGCCACCGGTGGTAAGGGCTCAATACGTGGCGATTTCTTCATTAGAGGTTGGTGGGCAGCAGGAGTCTGCTGCTGTGTCCAGACCTCCTCAATTGGACTTTTCAGAGTTTTTGGAGAGTTCTTTAAAGGTGGTGACTAGCCGGGCGACTCTGTTGGTTAATTTTGCATTTGAATCCAATAGGAACACTGTATTTACAGAAATTTTACAGAAATATAATCTATCTCAGTTTATGGGCTCAAGAATTTGAATTTTTCCTGACTTAGCTAGAGACATCCAGAAAAGGCGAAGAGCAACTTAAAAGGAGCAGCTGCAAAGGTTAAAGATTTACATCAAGCATGGGTGTTTAAAAATACTATCTTGGAAGCCCAGACCAGCTGTATTCCACACTTTAAGAAAGGTGGAAGGAAGTTCAAAAAACTGCCAGGGTGGTTTAATGGTGAGGTCAGAGAGGCTGTTGTAGCCAAAATGGAAAAAGGAGCCAATTGATAAGGCAGGCAAAGAGAGAATTTGCAAAGAAGCTTGCTATGGAAGCAAAAAAGCATAATAAAGATTTTTTCAAGTATATTCATTGCAAAAAAAACTGAGAATGTCAGTTGGACCATTAGATGATAGAGAAATAAAAGGGGCACTAACAGGGGACAAGGCCATAGCAGACAGACTGAATGAATTCTTTGCTTTGTCTGAAGATGATGTAGGGAAGTTACCCATGACTGAAATAGTATTTAAAGGTGATGCATCAGAAGAATTGAAAGAAATATCAATAATCTGGGAAGATATATTACAACTATTTGATAAACTAAATAGTAGCAAATCACCTGGACTGGATGGTATACACCCAAGGGTGTTGAAAGAACTGAAATATGAGATTGCAGACCTACTATTACCATATTTCCTGGACTATAAGTCACCCCTTTGTATAAATTTCAGTGGCACAATTTGGCATTTTCAAATGTAAATCACTAGTATAAGTCGCCCCTTAAAATCTAGGAAATATGGTACACAAGGGTTTCTTGACGACAGTGTGACTAATGACATGGCTTTTACAGCTTGGCTTGGCTTGAGAAACAGAACTGGCCGGCCATCTGGTTTACATATTAAACTCACCCTCTGCAGAACTTAAATGTGGCTCAAACTGGTAGGCAACATTCTCTGCCTTCCGATTTGCCTTCTGAAGACTAGATCTTTCCCTAGCCCTTATTAGTTGCAGGTTTCATTATCAATAGCTAAACGCAGCTGCAAAAGTGGCAGATACACTGAGCTCGGGCAAACATATCTTTTGTGCATTTGCCCACTTTACAAATGTGGCCAGTGGCATGTCTGAGCATCAGACGTCTAGGAATGGCAGAAGGGGAATCTTCCTGGTCACCAGCACATTAAGCCAATGATTTTGAATGCTGACATGGTGACAAAGCTATCCCCCAGCTCAGAGCACACATATGTGACACTCTCGCCAGCATGCATTAACATATAAATTTATAAGATAAGTCACTCCGGTGTATAGATTGCGCCATGGTTTCCTGATGTAAAAAAGCGTGACACATAATCTAAGAAATAAGGTAGTAATCTGTGAACTGTCATTAAAATCATCTGTAATACCTGAAGATTGGCGAATGGCCAATGTAGTGCCAATTTTTAAAAAGGGTTCCAGGGGTGATCTGGAAAACTACAGGCCAGTGAGCTTGACATCAGTACCAGGCAAAATGGTAGAAACCATTATAAAAAACACAATTACTGAAAATGTAGATAGTCATGGTTTAATGGGAGACAGCCAACATGGCTTTAGCCAAGGAAAGTCTTGTCTTACTAATCTGTTATATTTTTTGAAGGTGTGAATAAACAAGAAGACAAAGGTGAGCCGGTTGATATGGTGTATCTGGATTTTCAGAAAGCCTCTGACAAGGTCCCTCATGAGAGACCCTTGGTGAAATTAAAAAGTCATGGGATAGGAGGCAGTGTACTATTGTGGATCAGGAACTGGTTAAAAAATAGAAAGCAGAGGGTAGGGCTGAATAGCCAATTTTCCCAATGGAGAAAGGTGAATAGTGGAGTACCGCAGGGATCTGTGCTGGGTCCGCTGCTTTTTAACATATTCATAAATGACCCGGAAATGGGAATAATGGGAATTTGCAGATAACACAAAATTATTCAGAATTGTTAAGACCCAAGAGGATTGTGAAAAATTGCAAGAGTATAAATTGGAAGACTGGATGTTCAAATGGCAGATGAAATTTAATATGGATAAGTGCAAAGTTATGCACCTAGGAAAGATCAACCAAACTATGGTTACAGGATGCAAAGTTGCACATTAGGTACCACGATCCAGGAAAAAGATTTAGGCGTCATCGTTGATAACACGAGACTCTCCGCCCAGTGTGCAGCAGTAGCCAAGAAGGCAATTAAAATGCTAGGAATCATAAGGAAAGGAATGTAGAATAAAACAAAGGATATTATAATACCTCTGTATCCGCTCCATGGTGCGATGCACCTTGAATATTGTGTGCAATTCTGGTCGCCATATCTTAAAAAGGATTTAGTGGAATTAGAAAAGATACAGAGAAGATGCACCAAAATGGTAAAGGGGATGGAAGGATTACCCCTATGAGGAGATGCTAAAAAGGTTAGGGCTCTTCAGCCTGGAAAGGAGACGGCTGAAATCTATAAATTAATGAACAGAGTGGAACGGGTAAACGTAGATTGATTCTTTACACTATCAAAAAGTAGAAAGACTAGGGAGCATGCAAAGGTACTACAGTGTAATTTGTTTAAGACCAATAAGAGAAAATATTTTTTCACTCAATGTGTAATCAAACTCTGGAATTTGTTACCGGAGGATGTAGTAAAAGCAGTTAGCGCCGATCCAAGATGGCGATGGAGTAGGACGCCGAGAGTGCGGGTCTGACGCCGGCTCCTGAACTTTGTTCTGATGGGGAGGAAAAAGAAACAGCATGCCCAGAAGCCATAAGCCCTCTGGGTCGTCTTCTCCGGCGGATCAGCTTGTTCAGATGTCTATTGCCGGTTTCTGTACCCTCTCTGGTGGTGTGGCTACGAGAGATTCGCCGCTGGGGCAGGCGGATCTGAGCGTGGAAGGGGTTCTTTTGAGCTTGGTTCAGGCGTCCCCAGCACAACCTGGATGCCTTTTCGTGAGGCGGCAGTCTAGCGATGTCGCTCCAGTGTGTGAGGTGGCCTTGACTGCCGAGGGCTCCTTCGCGAATGACCGGTCAACTGTCGGTGCTGTAGGAGGTCGAGTTGGAGTGTCTCCCTCCGGCAGCTTTGCTGGGGTAGAGCTTGGTGGTAATAGCTCCCCCAGTATTTTGGCATCTCGGCTTCCTGGAAGTGTGATAAAACCAGCGCCAGTTACATTAGATAGCTTGTGGGAAGCTATCCGTACCCTTCAGCAGTCCCTTTTACCCTTTGTGGTTGTTGTTTCTCAAGAACTTTCTGTAGTTAAAGCTCAGTGTTCCTCTACGGATGCAGAGGTGGTAATCCAAGCTACAAGGATTTCTCAAGTGGAAGCTAAGATGGAGGAACTGCAGACCCTTGGTGCTGTTAATTCAAAGGACTGGTTGATCCAGGCAAGAAAAATAGAATTTCTCGATAACCAGCTAAGGAGGAATAATTTGAGATTCCTGAATTTCCCGAGATCGCCTTTGATTGCACCTCTGGACTTGGTCCGTAAGTACTTTGTGGATGTCTTACAAATGCCCGTCGGGTCGTTACCACCGGTGGTAAGGGCTCAATACGTGTCTATTTCCTCGGTGGATTCGGTTGGGCAGCAGGGTTCTGCTGCGGGAACGGATTCTCCTCAAATGGACTTATCTGAATTTCTTGAGAGTTCTCTAGAGGTGGTGACTAATCGGGCTACTTTGGTGGTTAATTTTGCCTTTGAATCAGATAGGAATACTGTACTTACAGATATTTTTGAGAAATATAATTTATCTCAATTTATGGGTTCAAAAATACATATTTTTCTGTCATCATGTTTCTATATGGGACCAACACAGAGGATCTCTAAAGGTAAAAAGTGGACTGTTGTAGTTGTTGTTATGGAAGGACAGACTAGATAGGCCATGTGGTCTTTTTCTGTCATCATGTTTCTATGTTTCTATTTTTCCTGATCTTGCTAGAGACACCCAGAAAAGGAGGAGAGATTTCTTGGCTTTACGCCAGAGAGCTCTCTCTCTCTCTGGGAGCTCAATTTAAGTTAAGATATCCATGTAAATGTGTGATTATTTATCGTGCTAAACAATATTTGTTTTTGAGTCCCAGCAATTGTTGCAATTTATACAAAGAAGGGAAGAGGGAGGGATAGAGGGGAGTCCCATATCGGCTGCCATACTATGATATCTTTGCTCCTGTGATTATTTTGTTTTGTATCTTAGGTTCCTAAGAATGATTTCTTTCTTGGATCTTATTGTGGGTTATATTGTGGTCTATTTTATCTTGCTGGGTTTTTCTTCATTATTTTTTCTATTTGAGATAATGATTGTATCTCTCTATGTTAATTGAATTTTGTTTCGGAATTGTATTTCTGGAATTGTTTTGAATTATCATAAAATATAAATTTAAAAAAAAAGCAGTTAATGTAGCTGGGTTTAAAAAAGGTTTGGTCAAGTTCCTGGAGGAAAGGTCCATAAACCATTATTAAAGAGGAGCCAGCATTGTAGAACCTGTGTCTTTTTGGGAAACTGCTAGGTACTTGTGACCTGGATTGGACACTGTTAGAAATGGGATACTGTGCTTGATGGACCTTGATCTGACCCAGTATGGCATTTCTTATGTTCTTATGTCTTTGTTGACATAGGCCATAGCTACAGGGATAAGCAGCAGAGATGATCAGTCTACTGCTATTAAGATTCCTACATGAGTTTCTGTGAAATGGGACCTTGCAGCACCTGTCAAGGTCAAGACCACAGACTCACTGGCATACTAGGCAGAGTTGCCCAACATATCTTTTCCTACCTACCAACCAGCGTGCCAAGTTAATGGATATTTTTAATGGCAAGGGATATTGCATTTCTACATCATTCACAACTAACATCAGACTTGGTGGAAAAGTTGTAACCCTATAGACAAACCTCCTTAAGCTTGGTTTCCTCAATTTCTATGTGACTGGGAGGAAGATGGAATGCTCAGCTCCACAAAAGGAAAGTATAGCCACATTCTCTACCCTCAGTGTCTTGAAGTGGCAGCCTGATTGCTATTGCCCAGTCCTCTCTTACAGTGGTTACTTTAGCCACAGAAATGCTTCATGCTTCCCCTGCCCCCTCTCTGTGTCTGGTCCTGCTACTAAACAGCCTGTTCTTGGCTCAATGCCACTGCCTTGCTGTAGTTTTGCTAGTGCCACTCAAGCTACTGCTGACACACTCTCTGGTCTCCACTGGGGTGTTTTGTTCATGATGGGAGGGGTACTGTTCTCAGGATGATTAGAATTGTTGTTTAATGTTCAGTTTATGGTTTGGAGGGGGGTGGGCTATGGACCTTAAAAGTTAATTGAATGGGACACAAACCTGAAGGTTCACTTAGGGCAGGGGTGTCCAACTCCAGTCCTGGAGGGCCACAATCCAGCCTTGTTTTCAGGATGTCCCCAATGAATATTCATGAGATATATTTGCATGCACTGCCTCCATTGTAGACAACTATATCTCATGAATACTCATTAGGTACATGTTAAATAAATACTACCATGATGTACAATTTGAATGGCAGTATATCAAATCATGATAAATATATAACATATTCTGAAAACCAAGAGTTTGACAGCCCTGACATAAGGTAACTAATACCCTTGCATGATCCCTACTCAAATTGCTAATGCAAAAAATTTTGAATTGCTGAAAAAATGTGGTGTGCCCATATAGATAAATATTCTCAAGATGGGTAGTGGTACACAGTTTTAGAAGACCTGCTTTGGATACCCAAGAAAGATGCAGACAGAATTCTTCCTTTACCTATGCAAGCTATTAGATATGCTTTGATTGATATTCTGGTTAATGCTGTTGAAGAAGTTAGTGGTTTGAATGGGATATCATGGACAGACCATTAAAGACTGGTTGTAAATAGATAGGATTTGGATTATACCTGAAGAATTGGTAGATCTTCAGGTTGCTGCATGCTGAAGATACAAGGAGGTCTTTAACATAAAGCTTCTGCTTCACCCTCCTCCATTCTCTGACATCACTGCTTCTTCCTAATATTATTGGCACATCACCCAAGTGATCTGCCATTTTGAGACTACCAACCATATCCTCAGTTTACATCCTCTGTGATCAGTATTTTTGTACGTACATAAATGTCGGTCTTCCTCTTCTGTCCGATTTGTACATTTCTTGCCACCTTGTGTCCTCCTTCCATGATTTCTGCTGATGCTTTTCCCTTTCTTCAGTGTCCTGGGGTCATCTTCCCACCATGGTACATAGAGAAAATAATTGTACCTCTTTGCCCCTTCATGGAGGCTTAGGGGTATGTTTACTAAAGCCCTGGTAAAGTGCGGGCCGCGGTAGAGTACGGGTGCCATATAAGGAGTGGGCGTTCCGTCCTGAAGAAGAAAAGCCATGATTGACATATGCGCTAAGGTGCGCGGCGCCCTTGTGTGCCCTGCACCTTAGCGCATCGGATAGCTGCGCAGGAGGCATATGTGGCGCGCTGATGTGCAAACAGAAGTACAGAGCCACAGCACAATGGTTAAGGCAGTTACCAATGGTGCAGGGATCAGGGGTTCATTTCCCCCACAGTGCTCAATGACGATGGCTGGCTGAGGTGATATTTTAGGAGACATACAAATAATGGGCGGCATAAGGCGGCGCGCAGATGGGCATTAGGCGGGGTGCTATTGATTTAGGAGGCTGTTCTATTATTGGGAGGCATAAGGCGGCGCGCAGATGTGCAAGCACAGGAATAGAGCCACAGCACAATGGTTAAGACACTGACCAATGATGCAGGGATCAGGGGTTTGATCCCCCACAGTGCCCAATGAACAAGGCTGGCTGAGGCGTTGCATATTATGGGGAAGAGTGCTTTAGGGGGCATTTTATTTTTATTTTAATTATCATTACCAGCAAACGCACCCTCAAAGCGTGTTAACATAAGGCGCCCTATAAGGCACATTTTAAAGTGCACTGTCCGCCAAGGCACCCTAGAATGTTGCTTATAGGGTGCTTTAGAGGGTGCCGTATGAGGTACTGCAAGGCCAGAGTACTGTTTTTGATGGCAGCACTGTGCAGTTTAAGGAATGAAAAGCATAAGTAGGTGCGCTGACTTGCAAGGAGGAGCAGCAGTGGAGCACAATGGTTAAGGCACTGACTGCTGATACAGGGGTCATGAGTTAGCTCCCCAGGGTGCCTAATACGTAAGGCTGGCTGTGGCATCAGCTTTGCAATGTACATATTTGTTCCTGCAGCACCGTATGTTTATTTTATTAATTGCTGCCAGCAAACATGCCCTCACGTGCCGTAATGGAAGGTGCCGTAAAAGGCACCCTATATGGCACTCCATAGGGCACATTATAAAGTGCACTGTCCGCCACGGCACCCTAATATGTCCCCTATAGGGCACCCTATAAGTTGCGTCACAGGATAATGTATAGTGCACCTTATATGGGCGGAAACCATAAGGTGCCCTATAGGGTGCCCTATAAAGCGCCCTCAGAGGCACCCTAAGGGTACAGTACGCTGAGGGTGTTTTTGCTGGCATCAAAATATGTACATTAAAGAAAAACAATGCTTTGGACAACCCTATCAAATAACCCCACTGTGGGTTTGAACCTATGACCTCTGGCTTCACAGGCAGTGAAGTAACCATTGGGCTACAGCTCTATAGCTGCTAGCAAGCCCCTGGCTGGCTGCAGAGAGCCTGCATGTCACCACACAGACAGTCTGCTGTGGTCTCCAGGATAGGGTTAGCCCACCCGTACCCATGATGCACTGCACATGTAAATCAGCTGTCCACAGATGAACACAAGATGGGGAATGTACCCCCACAGCACCTCGGCCTGGTAGGAGGAAGTGACCGGGTGCACCCACACAGCACCTCGGCCTGGTAGGGGGTATTGACCGGGTGTTTTACTGGCACAGAGTAGCTACACACCGTCACATTGTGCGGGTACTGTGCTCACCCTGAGTGTGCGATGAGGCGCCCAGGACCAGGTCCACAACACCTTCCATAGCTGATAGAGGCCATGCCAGAGGTCCAAAGCAGTGTTAATGTGTAAGATAGGTAGTTTCTGCACAAACACCATGGATATCTCTGTCTGTCTCAGTCAGGTGTGCTAGGCACCACCCACCCACCTCCTCCTCCCCCTCCCCCTCCCCAGGGATGAGGGCAGCAAACATGGTCTCCCATCAATAGATCCACATTCTACCTTCCTACAAAGGTGGCAATAGAGGGGAACATCAACCCCAGTCCTGCTGAGGAACAGACACCCCACAGGGCAGTCAATGCAGCTCTATACACATCCATAACACAATAGCAGACAGACATTAGACCAGGTTATGGTAAGCTGCACCCCACCACTATCTGATATTCTCCTGCAGCAAGCCATCAGCCACTGCACCCTGCAAGCCACTCCAGCAAGACACATACCAGCTACAAACAGTCTGCTAGTTAGTCCATAGTGCATGTTCCCAGTGGAGATGCATGCACCCAGAACTGGGATGTCAGCATACACAGCAAGCAGATAAATCAGTGACTGGGCCCCAAAAAGAAACCCATATCTATCACATGAGAGAAATACTATATAGCACTATGGGGGTGCCTAGCCATGCTGTGGTCACTGCACAGTCAGGGTGAGAGTGATCTCTCAGCAGGACATACTGAGGTCACCCTGTCTGTGTCACCCTGAGGTCACCCTGTCTGTGTAGGTGGTGGCCGGGCACTGTCCGGCCTATACCCATGGTACCTTGCTCCTCATTATGCACATTGGCAGCCCAATACTGGCAACATTGCTGGCAGTGTGGGCTGTGGAAGGTGTTTGCAGCCACCACACACTGGATAGACAGACAGCCACCCCCACACCTATGCCAGCATTGTGCTACTATAGAGGAGGTCAGCAGCCATACCCACCACACCAGTCCTGGGCACAGTACAGGCATGGATATGGTATTCAATACTGTTGGGGGTCACTCCCCAGGGTGGTAGACACTGTCAGGGACCAGACCTGTAGCACACACCGCAAACATCAGAATGATTGTTATGGTGGAGCTCAATGACCAATATGTGCTTAACGTAGGAATTGATATATGCCAGTTATCATAGGAAGCGTTTGATAGCTGTGTACCATATACCCAGGTGTAGGGTGGCATTGCTAAGGTTTGCAACTGCTAGTATTGGGAGATACAGGCAGGGCCCAATGTCCTGCCTCTCCAGGAGGCATTGGCCAATGGGGCCTGTGAGGGGGGGGGGGGGGTGGGGTGTCTGGCCCTGTTGGCTGCTGCTGTACGGCAGGGTTTCCCGACTCCAGTCCTGGTGTTCCAAACACTGTTCGGGTTTTTATGCTGTCTCTCATAAATATACATGAGCTACATCTGCATACCATGGGGGTGGTGCATAGATATGCAGCACAGGCATCATTATTAGAGGCAGCATGGGGCCTGAATGGTGTGGGGCCCTCCAGGACTGTATTTGGGAGACTCTGCTCTAGGTAATGCGCCTGTTTATGGTGTGGTAAAATATAGGCGTATTAACAATGCATATGTTCTCAGCTATACAGGTTTGTCCTTACTATCACGGTTTAGTTGTGGGAAGCATATGTGGACAGGATTGGCAGTAGCCCCAGCTGGGCTTTGAACCTGTGCCCTTCTGTTCTTGCACACACTGTCTGTGTGCACTGCACCACTGCATTGCCACAGATGTACTGCATTCCCTGGGGAGGCCATGACTGTACATGCGACAGAGCCTGTCTGTTGCGGTGGACCGTGCCAGCCTGCACAGGCCTAGGCCACTGTGTGCTGTGGCTTGCAGCCACTGGCCCCTCCGCCACCTGTACCCTTCCGCCAACATGCTGACATGTTCTTATCTTGGAAAAAGCATGTGACCGGATTGAGTTGTGGCACTCCAGGATTGAATTTGGGGGAATTGGCTGTAGGTAATGCCCATTGGTATGGTTTGTGTGCGGTGTAGGATAAAATATGGGTGTTTGCACCATGCTTATGTGCTCTGCAATACAGGGGTGTCCTGACTATCACTGTTTCGTGGTGGGTAAAGCTATGGGGACTGGGTTGTCAGGAGCCCTAGCTGGGATTTGATCCTGTGACCCTCTGGTTCTACAGGCACTAGGCTGTGTCTGCTACACCACACTGTGGCCACAGAGACAGTGCAGTCCCTGGAGATAGATAACCAGACCGAACGGGGAAAAAAAAAAACAAGCTGGGCATCAGTAATATCAATGGGCAACATTAAAAACACTCCCAGGTAAGCTCCACAAAAAGAAATGATTTTTGGAATGGTCTACGCTCCGTAGACCCTTCCATACATCATTCCTTTGTTTTGGAGCTTTCCTGGGAGTGTTTTTTATTGTTGGCCATTGATATCAATGTTACCCAGCTGGATTATAATTTTTAAAGTTTTTGTTGTGGTCATTTCCATTGTTTATTTGACATTTTGTTCTGTGCACATGTATCACACTGCTCACGTGTTTTAGGTTTCCCCGGTTTTGCTGTACATTGCTGACGGAAATGGTTTCTCTTCCCTTTAAATGCAGTCTACCGCGAGTGTTTCACTCGCGATAGTTTTTACTTGTAAATTCGGCCCCGCTCCTGTGTGGGGAGCCTCTCCCCTCCCACTTTCCACCCATTGACCCCGTCTCTCTGCCCCTCGGGGGCCTTCCTCCGCCCTCCTTTCGCCTTTCCCCGCCTCTATCGCACAGTAGCGCACCGCACACGTGCGCGTATTCGTCGCACGTGTGCGGGGCCCGTTAGTGTGACGCGCACTCGTGCGGGGCACTTAAGAGCACTTAAGTGCATCATTTTTGCACGCTCAAGTGCGCCCCGCACAAGTACGCAGTTTAGTAAACATACCCCTTAGAGTCTTTATACATACCACTGTTAGTGCCCTTTGACTGTCTTTTGGTGTCATGGGATCTTCATGCCACTCTTCATGTCTTGGAGTGCTGTTGTCTCTGTGGCAGATGCTTGTCAGCAAGTTTTAAGCATGTTCGGTAAAAAATGGATGAAAAACTCCACTGTTAAGAGTGCAAAATGTTTTGTCTCATTGACTTTAATGGGCCTGATTAATCCAAATAATTGAGAATTTGAAACTGAACTGAATGGGTGACTGAACCAAACCGAGGATTTTGACCATGCACATTCCTTTTATGCACTAACATAGTAGATAATGAGTGAAAAAGATCAACTGATCCTTTCAGTCTTATTAATTATGCTGTCTACTCTTCCACAGGTAAATCCCAGCTAGCAGCCATACAACATGACCACCTTGTAGGATATCACTCTTTATCCAACAGGGTTTTTCTCAGCTTCTATTTGTAACCCTCCCTCCCGGGCAGCTGTGCATGAAAGATCCCTTTTTAATTTCATGTTCAGCACCATTTCCAATCAGAAAGTCATATAATGATCCAAACTGCCACTGGACCAACCTTAAAAGGGGAATATAGGAGAAAACTGAATCTTCACTTTCTCTAGGAATATGTCTGATAGAACAAAATAGAGTTATTATCTACCTTTAATCTAGCCACGAAGCATTTATGAGGATGCATTGTGTCAGGCTGGGGCAATGTGTACTTAATATAAGTGGAGTGGAGGAGTAGCCTAGTGGTTGGGGCAAGGTACTTCAGGCTGGAAGGTTGGGGGTTCAAATCCCACTAGAGGACAGCAACCTTGGGCTGGAAGGACTGGGGTTTCTAGTCCCACAGGTGCTCCTTGTGGTCTTGGGCAAGCCACTTAACCCTCCATAGCCCATGTTCCCTGTAAAATAGTTATCTCCAAGTTATAATACCCTGTTCAATGTAATTTCAGTCTGTTCAATGTAAACCGCACTGATGCAGAATAGCATGGTATATAAGAGAATATAAATAAATAAATAAGAGTTTAACTCTGTGCCTGTTACACTGATATGTTGACAGGATAGGACTGGAAATGGCTGATGGAGGAGCTAAGATTGGAAATGGGCTGAGGGGGGAGCTTGAACTGGTAATGGACTGATAGGGGGCTAGGATAGGACTGGAATGGCAGATGGGGGGGCTTGGATTGGAAATGGGCTGATGGGGGGGCATGGGAGAATGGGACTAGAAGGAAGCAGATGCTGGGTGGGGCTGAAATTAAAAGGGAACTGATGTTGGGGGTGGACTAGAAGGGAATGGGGCTGGGGGAATGAGGATGGCGAGGGCAAAAGATATTTTGTGTGGGAGGAAAGAAAAATCTACAATTGACCAGGTACTGGAAGAGTAAGTAGGGATTGAGGATGGAAGGGTGAAATTTGAGTGGATGAAAAAGGAATAAATAAAGATAGAGGAAAGGACAAAAGGGGAAAGATCAGTATGTTAAAGCAGATGTAGAGAAAGAATTGGAAAAAATCTAGGAAAGAGAAGAAAGAACAAATGGACATCAGACAATGAAGAGTTAGTTGAAGACATGAAGAAACCAGAAGAAAGTGACTGGACTAATTGCAGCTGAAAAATAAAATGCCCAAACAACAAAAGGTAGAAAAATGCTTTTTTTTTAAATTCTGTGTATTAATTCACAGCATACACTTGTTACAATTCAAGTCAAATACATACATAGAATCCCCGGCCGGGTTGACTCTGATCCACTGCCTCGGGGATCAAGCAAACATAACCAAGCGTAATACCGATAGCAAATAAATATACCAAATCATTTTAAGTTTCATTCAATCCCCCCTCCCCCATCCCAACCTCCCCACCCATCCTCCCTCCTAATGTAGCCTCTGCCCTTTCAAAAAACAAACCTTAGGAACACACAGAGCATAGAGTACCTGTTGACTATTATTAACTGGAATATGTCAGCTCTGAGAAATGTGCATCATTAACGTCTTTACGTTTTTGTTTAGTACAAGAGGAAATTAATTTATAGTTTTATTTCTCCAGTGTTGTTGTACATTCCAAGTTTGGCTTTTGGGGTTCCCAGTTTAATTATTATCTTCCTATTTCTAAATTGTGATCCCTTGTTCTTTGTTTGGTGACGGTCTATGTTCTGCATGTGTAACCGAGCAGAGGTATTCTGTTCATGTAGTTTCTATGTGACAGTGCCACTTGTTCTCTTTCTCCATTAGGAGATGTATTGGTATTCTCTGAAATGTATTGGTTTAATATTTGCAGTGTTGCCTTTTGATGGGTAGGGTTTGGTGCTTTGTGAGTCCTGGAAGTGTTGTTATTATACGCCGGGTTTGCTATGGGTTCTAAATGGGCAGTGTTTATAGTACTTCCTAATGGGCCTGGTGGTTGGTACTGGAGTATAGTAATGTAGAAATCTGATAGTCTTTCTTTATACAGATGCTGATTAAGAGTTAGTGCATGTTAACATCATGCAAATATTTATGCAAATTATGCGCATTATGCAAATGAGGCTCTACAATGAGTCTGCACGTGGCCCTGCACCCCACTTTGGCCGTCCCTGATTGTTTCTGCAACGCAATGCTTGGGATCAAGAACTGTGAGCAAAGATAAATTAAATTTTGGGGTTTTCAGTCTAATATAGTGGGCAAGTATCCTTTAAGATATTATAGGGCACATATGTGTGGTTTGCCACGGTTGTATTTCTTGCTTTACGCCATTTAAACAATCCACGTGGTGCGTGTTTCAGGTAGATTGGATGTTTGGGTGAATGTATGGGTGACTGGTGTTATTCTATTATTTCATTATTGTATATGAGCATAGTTGAGGAATTTAAAAAATAATGTGTAAAGATGTTATGAAGAAGAGTTGTTTATATTTTTAGATATTGATAATTGTTAATTAAAGTGAAAGATATTATTGGTTTATTTGAATAGTCACACTGTTTTGAATGAATTAACTTGTGTTTCAATGATTATAAGCTTATTCAATTGTTATTGACTCTTGTAAGGCTAGGACTACATGGTGTTTTAATTCATGTTGTGGTATTTGTAGTTTTGTGGTTATTGTACATTAGTTGCATCTGGCTAGTGCATAAACCTCCGATGCATGGTAGCAGAAATACAAATCAGAGAATGAAAAGCTCAGGACTATTGTCACTGCCAGCATTTAAAGATATTTGGACCAAATTTTCAGTGGTAGACCAACCTATTCATTTAAATGCCAGCCATGACGTTTAAGTTAATACATATATCCAGTGCTGCTATACAAAATGTGGAAATTGAAATTGAGAAGTCAAAGTCATGATGTTCACAGTCCTATTGGTGTTTTAAAAAGGACTATGCTGAACGTGGACCATTTTCTAAACTACAAATAAGGAGGTGCAGGGACTGCACATGTACCTGTAAGACCTGGGGCCGGAGAAGTCATGTTACTAACCCACGTGTTGCAAAACGCAATGGTGGTAACTTGGCATCTTCCACATTTAAGGGCTGGCACATATACATGTAGATCGCCCTTCTTACATGCCTCCATGTGCAAAGGCCTCCAATTAACTACCGAGGCCGCTATTTATATGTAAATTAAATTTGGAGGGAAAAATAAAGAAGGGGGGATTAAGGAGGATAATCTCCTCAATGCCTCCTGTACAGGGCTGACCATAATGGACACTTTTTTACAAACCTACTCATACCAGAGAGACGTGGACAATTTTGGTCAGACATGTTTATTCCTTATCCAAAATGGGGACTGAATGTGTAGATTTTTGAACTGCCTAGAATACTCCCTAACCATGCCCGACATGTCTCCTTGTAACTTTTACATAGTAAGGACATCCACATGTAAGCTGAGCCCTTTCTAGAATAGCTGTTCACACATGGATGTCATGTAAACACAGGGCCGGTGTTAGAAAGTGGCAAACAAGGCCATTGCCATGGGCCTCCATGCCACAGGGAGTCCCAAACCTACCTCAAGAGAAATATGCTGGTATGTTGATAGGTCTCTCTCTCTCTTTTTTGCTTCAACATGCACCAGAGCTCCACCAACTGAACAATGGCTGGGAAAAAAACATATTGCCAAAGCTGTTGCCTCCATTACAGCTTCTGCCTCTGTCCAGACAAAGATTCCAATGCCAGTTGAAGGTCTGGTTCCATGTGCAGGATGCCTGTATGCTGAAGCTCTCAGGAAACAAGTGGAGAAGCTCAGAGAAGAGGTTGCGAGGCTGAGGAGCATGCAAGACAGTGAGAAGTACATTGATGAGACGCTTTGTGAAACATCCAAGCTCTCCAGCAGATGTGAAGATGGGAACCTACAGAATGATGAAGGTTGGACATCAGTCACCATGACCTGCAGAATCACCAATCTAACTCCTACAGCCCTTGAATTGAAGAACCATTATGCAGCCCTGGAAGTGGAGGAGGTGAAAGCATCCGAGAAAAGGGAAGAACCAGAGCTCAAGCACCCCAAAGTTGCAGAATCAGTGATCACAAGGATGCAAAAGGTAGAGGTGGTTGGTGCTCTCTTCTGAGGGGTACTGAGGTGTCTATCTGCTGACCAGACTGGATGTCCAGAGAGGTATGCTGTCTGCCAGGTGCCAAAATCAGAGATGTTATGAAGAGTTTGCCGAGACTCATCAAGCCTACTGACTATTACCCGATATTGCTCATCCATGTCAGCACAAATGATGCTGCCAGGTATCTCTCTGAGCATGTCAAATGTGACTTAATGGCTCTGGGACAGAGGATGAAGCAGATAGAGGCACAGGTGGTGGTGTCTTCAATCCTCCCTGTTGAGGGTAAAGGCCAAGGCAGAGAAACTTGCATCTTGGAGATAAATGCATGGTTGCATGGATGGTGTCATCATGAGTGTTTTGGTTCCCTGGACCATGGGATACTGTTCCAAGGGCTGCAAAGCAGAGATGGCATCCATCTGTCCAAGAAGGATCAACGTGTCTTCAGTAGCAGACTGGCTAACCTACTGAAGAGGGCTTTAAACTAGATTCATTGGGGATGGGTGAAGAAAGCCCCCAGTTAAGTGAAAGCCCGCAGGTAAGTGAAACATTAAATACCTTTATGGAAATGGGAAAAAAGGGGCAACATCTGAAAAGTGGTGTGTATAAATGCCTGTAGCAAGGGAAATAAGATCCCAGATATTGAGGCTTTAATAGAAATATAGAAATATGATGACAGAAAAAGACCACATGGCCTATCTAGTCTGTCCTTCTATATCAACAACTACAACAGTCCCCTTTTTTCCTTTAGAGAAACTCTGTGTTTGTCCCATGCCTTTTTGAATTCAGTTACTGTCCTCATATCTACCACCTCTGCTGGGAGACTATTCCATGGATCCACCACTCTTTCCATAAAGAAATATTTCCGCATATCACTCCTGAATCTATCCCCCTTCATCCTCATCCCATGTTCCCTCATAGCAGAACTTTCTTTCAATTGAAAGAGGCTCTCCCCCTGAACATTTATGCCCCAGAGGTATTTAAACATCTCAATCATATCACCTCTATCCCGCCTTTTCTCTAAAGTGTACATATTAAGATCCTTAAGTCTGTCCTCATATGCTTTATAATGAAGACCACTAACCATTTTCGTAGCCACCCTCTGCACTGACTCCATCCTGTTCACATCCTTTTGAAGGTGCAGTCTCCAGAATTGCACACTATACTCCAAATGAGGTCGCACCAAAGACTTATGCAGAGGCACTATCACCTCCTTTTTTCTGATATCCATTCCTCTCTGTATGCACCCAAGCATCCTTCTAGCTTTTGCCGTCACCTTTTCTACCTTTTTAGCTACTTTAAGATCATCAGACACAACCACGCCTTGGTCCCACTCTTCTTTAGTGGACAAAAGTACTTCACCCCCTATACTATATTGCTCCCTTGGATTGCTGCAGCCCAAATGCATGACCTTACATTTTTTAACATTAAATCCCAGCTGCCAAATTCTAGACCATTCATTAAGCTTAGCTAGATCCCTTCTCACGTTATCTACACCTTCCTGGGTGTCTACTCTATGGAAGATTTTGGTATCATCCGCAAAGAGGCAAACCTTACCCGACTGCCCTTCCGCTATATCACTAAAAAAGATGTTAAAAAGAATCGGACCAATGACAGATCCCTGGGGCACACCACAGGTAATATCCTTCTCCTCAAGTGAGCTCCATTTACCTGTACTCTTTGTCACCTCCCACCCAACCAATTTCTAACCCAAGCAGTAACTTTAGGGTCCATCCCTAGGGTGCTCAGTTTGTTTATAAGTCGCCAGTGAGGAATAGTTTCAAATGCTTTACTGAAATCTAAATACACCACATCTAGGGCTCTCCCTCGATCCAACTCCCTGCTCACCCAGTCAAAGAAATCAATCAGATTTGTCTGACAAGACCTGCCTCTGGTGGATCCATGCTGCCTCGGATCCTGTAATCCACTGGACTCCAGAAAATAAACCATTTTCTCTTTCTGCAGCGTTTCCAATAATTTACTCACCACCGAAGTTAAACTAACCAGCCTGTAGTTTTCAACTACAACCTTACTTCCGCTTTTGTGTAAAGGCACCACATGAGCGTCTCTCCAGTCCTTTGGCACCACTCCTGACTCCAATGAGGCATTGAAAAGGTCAGTCAGTGGAGCTGCTAGAACGTCCCCAAGTTCCCTCAGTATTCTAGGGCATATCCCATCCGGTCCCATCGCTTTGTCTACTTTAAGTTGTGCTAGTTTCTCACGAACAATCTTCTGAAAATTTTTCAAGATGTCCCTTGCTTCTGTTCCTGTTTGTGGGTGTTTTCTGAAGTCCTGCTCCTGGTTCTTCATCTGTGAACACAGAACAGAAATATTTGTTAAGCAATTTTGCTTTATCCTCATCAGTTTCTACATATTCCTCCCCTTCACCCTTGAGTCTGACAATAACACTTTTGCCCTTCCTCTTCTCACTAACATATCTGAAAAATGTCTTATCCCCCATTTTATTGCATTGGCTATTTCCTCCTCTTTTTGAATCTTTGCTTTCCTGACTACTTTACCCATCTAAATAGGCAATACAGCATAATACAACAAAATATAAGAAAAAAAGGAACACAAAGCGGAAATAAATAGTACATTGATTAGACCACAATATACCCCACAATAGGATCCAAGACAAAGAAATATCATATTTAGGTATAAATACACCTTCATAAAGAAAAATACATAATCATTTGAGCACAGATAACATTATATGGCAGCCGATATGGGAGCTACACTTGTCCCCCTGCTTCCCTACTTTGTAGAAATTGTAATAGTTGTTGGGACTCAAAAAACCTGATTAGGTGTCAGCAGTTCCCAAGAGCTGAGAAAGTTACCAGAGTCTAAAACCTACCCCACTAAAAAAAATAGTTCTACTAAAGCACCAAAAAGAATGTAACTTTGCTTTAAAAATACACCAAAACCCTTTTAAGAGCTCCCAGTCAGAGAGCTAGCAATTTAATAAAATTAACCCTCAAATCCTTACCATTGTTTGACCTGTAGAGCCCCTCTTAAGAATGACTCAACAGGGCAGGGCTCTGAAGCCTTTTATGCAGGCTTCAGCTGCTCTCAGTTCATTCACAGCCTAATCAGGCCCACTAACTCCTGATTACCAAAACTGTAGCTTCTGGTTCCCACAACGGTTGCCCAAATATCACCAATCAAAGAATTACTTAGACGGCAGTTGCTATAAGAACTTTTATTTCAGCATAACAAAATAGCAGTGTCATACAGAACAGCAAAAGCCCGTCTATAGAAATGGCAGACAGTACTTCCTTCTCTGTGAAAGGGAAGAAAATACTGCCCACCCTTCCTCCAAAATAACCACCTTATATACATCTCAAATGTTTGCTCTACATTAGCCTCAGTGAATCCATTATCACTACTTAGGTGTCACTTTTCCCAGGGGAGAATCTATTTACATTTGTACATTTGTACCTGCACTTAGACCTGCTTATTTATACATGGCCTATGACCTCTATACATCTGGAAATGCTTTTAGGTCTAATTATCTATGCATGGTCTGTGACCTTTGACCCTTCCTGTATTTTTCCTTCTTCTTGGCACTATTTGAAATCAGGCAGAGATTATGCTGTGCTCATCAGATTGAATTCTTTGCTTGACCTGTACTTTCTTGTTAGGCCCAATATTCTGCACACTCCTATCCAGAATATGGTTACCCAGAATTCTCCATAACAGGCCGCATCCATATTCTTATGGCAAGCATATACTCTCATATAGCTATTGTCTTCTTGTCTGTCTTCTTGTCTTCTGTGCCATCCATCCTCCTGTGTAGTTTCACCAGGCAAGAGTTCAGTCATATAAAGCCAATATATACATATATAAGCAGACCCAAGGCAGACTTTAAGTCAGATTTCCCTACATTCGCCACTTTTTTTTTCTTTCTTTTTTTTTTGTTGGGGGGATAATTAAAATAATCCCACTAAGGGGCGTGAATAACAACCATTTGAGACAAAGATGGATCATTCAAAGGCAATCGTTGGTACTGTTCCCTTGACACAATATACATGGTTTTAGTGCTTTGCGATATCATTCGTTTACAACAGGCAAGTAAAATGGATAAGGTACAACAAGCAATGATTGCAAAACAAGCTATACTTAAAAGCGTAATAAAGAAGGCTTTAAGTCCTACACCTAAACTAGCAAACCATGAAGCAATACTACCCCAAATATTATTAAGTTGAAGTCCCCCTTTAAAATCATCAATATGCAAATCAGAGAGATGCTTTATCTTATTCATGGCATCTAACACAAACACCGTGTGGTTAGCGATTACAGTACAACAGTTCGTAGCATTAATGAAAGTGCATGTTCCGCCTTCAGCGGCCAAAAGCAAATCCAAAGCTTGCCTATTCTGCAGAGTCATTTGTGTATTTTGTTCAAGGGACTCGGCTAGGCGTGATATGGATTCAGTAACAGCTTTCATTTGAATATGCAACAAACATTGCAAACGGCGTACAGCCATACCAAGCTCAGCAGTAAGGGCGGGGGTGGCAAAGGGAATCCAGGCCGTTGCGCTAAGGGCATCCAAACGAGTTTTAGTCATGGGATAAGTGGAATTGATATACTCAAATGAGGCCTGAATGGCATCATCCTCGGCTATAGAGGAATCCCAGGGGCTAGCATAAGCTGAGGAGCTACGTTTTAATCTATGCAGGGTGGAGCGAGAAGCAGAATGATGGGTAACATTAAGAGGTATCAAGACAGAAAAAGAAGAAACTTTAACCAAAGCACAGGGTAATAGGGAGAGGTTAATTACCTGATACAGAGTTTCCCCACACAACCAATAATGACCCATTACAGCAAAGAGGTTTGTAGCAGGTGTCCATATGCGACTCATATGATGCCCATCAAACCACTTAACAAAAGATTTTCCCGTGGTAGCTGAGGTAAGATCCCTCCTGAAACTGGACATTGGGAGATAGCAAGAAGTATATGGAGATTCATTCTGAGAACCCGTTGTCAGCACAGCTGAATCATCGTGATAAATGGGACCAACTCCCACATACCAGCGGAAGTCAGCTCCATTAAACACTACCGGGTTTCTTGTAATATTTCTCCAATCATATTTCATATTGGAGGGGTCCATATTACCGGATTGATTATACCACTTTATCATGACAGAATTACTAGCAAAATGAAAGGATCCATTAATAACATTATACGACAGGTTACACCTGTCTGAAAAAGCAATGGATACATTTGTTATTAAACATAGATCAAATATCATATTCGGGTCAACATATACACGCAAAGGGTCATGTATCATATTCATTGCATGCCACGTCTGGGAACAATTAAAAGTCTCATAACAACTGGCAGAAAAGTTATTATTATCTACACAAGCAAGCTGTCCTGCATACTCATTTAAGGGAACCTTTGAAACATGTACTGGAGCATATGATACACCCTTTGGTAAAGGGGTACAAATAATGCAGTCTGTAATGTTCATCAGGGAAACAATGTGTAATACTGATTGCTTCCACAAGTTCAGAGAGCCTTCAGGTAAAGCTCGGGGTGCTCGAGATATCGTCTGGTTAGTCTGGTTCCATCCATGAAGAAACAAAGCTAGCTGTCCATCTGGATGTAAACACTCAATAAGGAGGACGATTATGACAGAGATTCCCAGAAAAAAAAGCACAAGGACGCCCATGGAGTAGGCTTGACAGCGATCATCTTTGGTACTAATAACATAGCACTGTTGTGAGAACACTGAGTTCTGTAGGAAAATAAAACTGATTAATCAGATGGGACAGCTGGAGACGCTTTTAGATGGCTGACATGCACCCAAGTATCAGTATCATTCAGTCTTGCAGCAAAAGGGGAAGCAGCAGTGACAACGTGGGGTCCTGAAAAGGTTGGGCAGTCCCAGGATGCACGAACACAATTTCTTTTATAGACAGTGGACCCTACAGGGAAACAAGGTAATAAGGATGGACTGGACACAGACTGTGTGGCTGCTACACGGTCAGCAATTTCTTGAAGCGCAATCCGGAGTCCTGCAAGGTAAGCAGAAAGACTATCATGAATCGGAACCTGGGACTGCGATAAATTAGTTGTGCGCATACGCCGGCCAGTGGCCATTTCATGAGGTGTCAGATGTAATCGCTTGATCGGGCTATTACGCAGCTGAAATAAGCACATTGGTAATGCTTGTAGCCAGGTCATATGACCAGAAGCACAAATTTTTCTGAGTTGAGTTTTCAAAATGCCATTACACATCGTTCAACAAGACCATTGGAAGTAGGTTTATACACAGAAACATACTTCCACTGAACAGGAAGATGCTGGGTGAGTGCAGTTACAAGAGCATTACGAAAGTGAGAGCCATTGTCAGAATATATGACTTTAGGAATGCCAAATCGGGGAATTATTTGTGTTAACAAAACCTCTACTACTTCTTCAGCAGTCTCTCTATTGCAGGGGAAGGCCTCAATCCATTTAGACCAAGGGCAAACCCACACTAAAAGATACCGCTTCTGAGCATATCTGTGGATCATGTCAGTAAAATCTACATACCAGGATTCAAAAGGACCACTTAGAATCGGGAGATGACCTTTGGCTATGGGTTTTCCTCCTGGCTGAGAATTCAGGATACACACAGGACATTTAGCTACTAGTTCCTGAATGCGATTTTTCATGTGTGGACACCAAAAAATGTCCTCAAGCATGCTGTAGACATTTGCAGTACTAGAATGATAGATATCGTGTATGAGATCTGTAAGGCGTTTTAGTGCCACATAACAGATACAAAGTTTTCCTGATGGATGTACCCACATTTTCTTAATTTGGGAACAACCTAGTCTCTCCCAATTTCCTATCTCATGAGAAACAGCATCTTTCTGATAATCAGCAAGGTCAGGTACTAAATAGATCTGTGATCTGGTAACAGGCAAGGTCAGGGAAGCATTACTAGTTACTTCTTTGGCTAACAGATCTGCCAGGGCATTGCCCTTCTGGCGGAAAGAGTCTCCCTGTGTATGTCCAGGAACCCATTCACAGCACAGAAACAGATTGTTGATTCTGCGTTTCTCTAAACACTCATAAATTTGATGTATCTCATCAAGATGTGAGATTGTGCTGGCTGAGGAAGTGATAAAACCTCTTTGTGACCATTTCTGGTGAAGTGCTGTCAGCACTTGTGCTGCATATTGGGAGTCAGTGAATATAATAATGTTCTGTCTCTCCTGATGCAGTAAGACTGCCAAAATTGCACAGAGTTCTGCACCTTGAGCACTATAAACACTCGGCAACTGATATTGCAATACATCTAGAATGTCTCCAGAAGGAGATATTTGTACTGCACTGAAACCAGAACATAGTGACGTCTCAGAACCATCAGTGAACCAGACTTTAGAATTGACAGGCATTTCGTGAAGAGACAGAATATTATCTGCAAAAGAAAAAATGGGGATCTTATCTTCTTCCTCTCCACTAATGACAGAAACTAAATTTTGTAGGTAGCCAAAAGGGTGACTTGCAGGGAATGGCTTAATGAGAATGTGACTCCGTAGCAGAGTAGCACAAAGCTGATGCACCCGATGTGGGGTAAAGTGGAGAGTATTACTGCATAACAATGCCTCTACATCACCGGAGCAATACACAGTGAGTCGCAAGGGATGAAAGGTGTTATAGGTCTTTCTGACTGCCTCACTGGTGGCTACTAACCCTCTCTCAACATCAGGCAAAACTATTTCTGTAACAGAAAAAGATCCTGACAAGTAGGACACAATTTTACCATCATCCTGATAAATCACAGCTGCCCACGTGTGAGGTCCGTGAAAGCTAATGAGAAACATATCCTTTGAATAGTCAGGGAGACAGAGACTTGGTGTGTGTGATACATCAGTCAGAAGAGATTGAAGCAAAATCTGGTCAGGAGCTGACAGGCTGAGAACAGTCGACCCCTTAGCCCCCCCTTTTAAATATTTGCGAAAGGGATGTGTGCGCTGACTATGACCCGGGATCCAATTCCGGCAGAAATTTATCATGCCGAGCAGAGATCGCAATTGCTTTACAGTGGTAGGCATCTGTAATTGCAAGCAGTGTTGTTTAGTTTTCTCTGTCAGAGACAGCATTCCATCTCCTACTAGGAAACCCAGAAAAGTGACTTCAGTTTGGCAGATCTGTGCCTTGGCCATGTTAATCTGGTATCCACTTTCCAAAAGATAACAAACAAGTTTATCTGTGAGGGCCAGATTTGTTGCAGCCTCAGCTGTGGAAAGCAGTAAGTCATCTACATACTGTAACAAAGACACATTGCTGGGCAGCTCTGCCCTGAATGATTGCAAATCAGCAACTAGTGCTTGAGAGAATATAGAAGGACTTTCCACATATCCTTGGGGTAACCTGGTCCACTGATAATGCTGACCCTCAAAAATAAATGCCAGAAACTGCCGGGATGTGGATTCAACTTCTATCCCAAAAAAGGCATGGGAAAGGTCCAGAACAGTATGATATTTGTACAGAGTAGTCGTTGTCAGCAATGTGGCAGGGTTTGAGACTACTGGAAACTGTGGTTCAATAACACTGTTAAGTGCACGTAAGTCATGAACTATTCTCCACTTCCCATTAGGCTTTTTCACAGGGAATAGTGGGGTGTTATATGGGGAATTACTGAGTTCAATAATTCCATGCTGTAACAGCTCCTGAATCTCCTGGCGAGATCCCTGCAGGGCCTCCGGTTGGAGGGGATACTGCGGAATCTTTGGTGGTTTACAGCCAGGCTTAATACGAATGGTTACAGGCAGATGTGATTTAACTCGGCCATAAGGGCTGAGTAGCAGTGACCGCTCAGGGCCTTTTTCTCCCTGCGGACCATAGGTGAATTCAACCTGTAATTTCACCAGTAAGTCCCTACCCATCAAATTTACTGGGCAATATGGGGCAAACAGAAAAGAATGAGAAATCTGCTGATCTCCTATTCTTAAACAAATGGGTGTAGTTAGGTAAGATGTAAGGGGTCTACCATCAAAACCAGTGGTAGTCATTTTCTTTCTACTAAGCTGGCATCTCTGTGGTAAAGCAGTTAATACAGAGGACGTGGCTCCTGTATCAAGTAACATTTCTGTGGGCTCATCATTAAGATATACTGTGATCAGAGGTTCCTGATATGTGAGCCTCGCCTGTAAGATATAGATTCCCAGTCATTGTTTGGGTGGGGGTCCAGAATTCCGGGGAGGTGTCCACAAGGGAAACGCCTCCTATCAAAGTTCTCATTTCTGCGCTGAGCACGGCATGAGCGCTGAAAATGACCGTAACCACCACAGTTCCAACACTGTGGGGCAGGAGTGCGGTTATTTTGTTGGTAAGAGGGACCTCGACGCTGTGGCTGAGGATAACGGGGTCGTTGGGCTCCGTTATAGTAAATGCGCTCCTTATCTCTATCCCATACCTCATCACAGGGGTCTGGAACATCATCCTCATAAGGATCCAAATATTCCATGTCATCAATTTTCTCCTGCTGTTCCCTAATTTTTTGTTTTAGTTGTCTAATAAGTTCATTATTAGATTTATCAAGATGTAATTTGGTGGTGGATTGGGGATCTTTAATTTCTTGTAACCCTTTAAGTTGAAGGTGTAACAAGCGTGCTTGGGCCTGTTTCAAATCCTTCTCAGGTTTCAAAGTGTCCTCCTCTAAAGATCGAATATAATGCAAAATATGGGCCTGTTGTTTAGGCCATGGCTCAGACTCCAAGGCTACTATAGACTTTAATTTTGCAGTTACGGATGGGGGTAATGTATTACACAAAGTCTGGAAAAATACAGGTCTCATACAAACATCATCGTATGGTACCCCCATTTGTGCTTCCCATAAATCTTGAAATCGTACAAGGTATGCACTGATATCCTCACCTATTTGGAATCTCATAGTAGTGAGAGGAGCCAAACTGCGCTGAGTAGGGTACATCTCCCTGAGGGAGTCCCAAATACGAGGACGAAACTCGTTGAAGGAAGAACCATCATAAGTGTTAACTGTGACCTTCACCTGGCCTAAATCGGCATTGGCGAACACTTGATTTGTCGCACTATTTCCCAGAATTTTGGCCAATAAAGCTTTGATATCTCCCAAAGCCAAATGATATCCAGCCGTAATTCTTTCAAATTTTTGAATCCATGTCTCTCCTCCTCTACTAAGTGGAGGGAGACTACTGGCTATATTAGTCATATCAGTAAAACTCCATGGGATATATTTAGATTTGCCTTCATTTGTATAGATTACTGGAAACAGAAGCTGTTTATTAGCGTCCTGATTCTCATACTTCTCCCAAACCCTCAGACCTGCCTCCATATAGGCAGAATCCCAGTTAGGGTCTCCTGCTCCTCCGCGAATGCAGAGTCGGGCGGTGTTAAGGTGTACAGTTTCTAGTGATCCATTAGGGGGCCACTGTAACATCTGAGGCTGGTTGGCTCTTGTCCAACCGTACATGTTGGAGGACCATCGGTAAACATAATAACCATTGCCATCCTCCTGCTCTGTAATAAAAGTAAGGATACAGGGTTGTGGAGCTCGAAGAGCTTTACCACCTTTTACAACTCCACAAATCACTGTAAGTGCACTTTTTGTCTTTTCGTCATCTACTTCCTCCTCTACCTTCTCCTCTTCTTCCTCTTCTATAAGCGTCTTAAGACGTTTTTCCCTATCTGTCAGGTCTAACTCCCATCTTCTAAGATTCTCAGTAATTTTTTCCCTCAGATTGCTTTAAAGCTTGAGCCTGACTTTCTAAATCTTCATGTTCTGCTGTTAATTGCTGTTTCAACTCTTCTAATCTTGCCTGTGCCTCAGCATATGCACTGGGATCTGGGGCAGGGGTGGCTTTTAAGTTAACATGACCCTCAATCTTTGCCCAAGCTCCCTCAGTGTCCAAGAGTTTATGCAGGACCTGTTCTGGGGGTATAGAGGCTGCTGGGTGAGAAGTCGGTTCTGACTTGGGCTGGAAAACAGGGTCGGAATAGCCTATGGCTGCCATAGCTTTACTTTCGGCTGCCCAATAAGAAGGTGGGGGCACAGGGGCAGATGGCGAAAGCTCTGGACCAGCTTGCATCCACAGGGAAATATGTCGCAAATGTTCCAATTGGGCTTTGCCACATTTGTTAAATAAAATATGATCCCTAATTTTGGTCAAAATGAGCGGATCAAACGACCCCCCTGCTGGCCAGGCAAGAGAGGGGTGTTTTTTTCGTCCATTTTTTCCCATTGTTTAGAACAATTTTTTATTGAAGCCTCCAATAGGGGGTTCTGTTTAACAAGGCTATCTATGGGATTAGGACCGGGCTCAGTTCCTTTCTCAGTATTTTCTTCCTGTTTAGATTTTCTTTTAAACATTTCCCTAGCTGTCCCTTCTCTATAGGCTATGTAGACCTGGTGTTTTCACTGTTCAGGGACAGGGGCAATTAACGTCGCCTTTTACCAATAGCAAATTGAACCTCCTTATATACAGAGGCGCGCGCAATTTCGCTTTTAGGTGGCAATCCAAACCTCGTAATTAACAGAGGAGCGAAATTAAAAAATCCAGGATTTATACACACTTACAATGCTTATGCTTCATCTAAATCCAGCCAATCTCCTCGCGGAGGTATGAAAACGTGGATAAAGACACACACTCGCTTCGTATTAATAATAATACGTACAGTCTCAAGCGTACATCAATCAATCCTGGAAAGACAGAGACCTAATGTCTGGGCAAAACTTTCAAACTTTCTTTCCCTAACATTACAATTAAATACAAAGACAATCTAACAATTTTGCTACATAACAAAACATTAAGCACATAAAATACATATGCATATGTGTAAATTTGGTACTCACCCACCAATTGAACCTGGGTAAATCTTCCGTCTTTGTTTGTAGACAGGAAAAACAAAACTCACCCACTGGAGTCGTCCTAGGGTATCAAAATCTCTCTCGACGTCACTCAGAGCGGTATTCTCATCTTCTGTACCAGCAGAAGGAATCCTCTTAAGGTATTCTCATCCCCTGTTTTTTGATTTTACTGTGAAAAACAGGAGGTAGTCCCTCTGACAAGTAAAACTGCAGTCAGAGGAGTCCTTGGGCAATTTGGAAGGGAAAAAAATTTAGAGGGTGTTCGGCACCAATTATTGTAGCTTCTGGTTCCCACAACGGTTGCCCAAATATCACCAATCAAAGAATTACTTAGACGGCAGTTGCTATAAGAACTTTTATTTCAGCATAACAAAATAGCAGTGTCATACAGAACAGCAAAAGCCCGTCTATAGAAATGGCAGACAGTACTTCCTTCTCTGTGAAAGGGAAGAAAATACTGCCCACCCTTCCTCCAAAATAACCACCTTATATACATCTCAAATGTTTGCTCTACATTAGCCTCAGTGAATCCATTATCACTACTTAGGTGTCACTTTTCCCAGGGGAGAATCTATTTACATTTGTACATTTGTACCTGCACTTAGACCTGCTTATTTATACATGGCCTATGACCTCTATACATCTGGAAATGCTTTTAGGTCTAATTATCTATGCATGGTCTGTGACCTTTGACCCTTCCTGTATTTTTCCTTCTTCTTGGCACTATTTGAAATCAGGCAGAGATTATGCTGTGCTCATCAGATTGAATTCTTTGCTTGACCTGTACTTTCTTGTTAGGCCCAATATTCTGCACACTCCTATCCAGAATATGGTTACCCAGAATTCTCCATAACAGGCCGCATCCATATTCTTATGGCAAGCATATACTCTCATATAGCTATTGTCTTCTTGTCTGTCTTCTTGTCTTCTGTGCCATCCATCCTCCTGTGTAGTTTCACCAGGCAAGAGTTCAGTCATATAAAGCCAATATATACATATATAAGCAGACCCAAGGCAGACTTTAAGTCAGATTTCCCTACAAAACCCTTTTAAGAGCTCCCAGTGGGAGAGGCTGACTTGGATTTAGTGGCAGTTACAGAGACACGGTTCAGAAGAAAGGCTAAAGTGGTATTGTCAGACTCAAGGGTGAAGGAGAGGAATATATAGAAGCTGATGAGGATAAAGCAGAATTGCTTAACAAATTTTTGTGTTCTGTGTTCACAGATGAAGGACCAGGAGCAGGACCTCAGAAAACATCCACAAACAGGAACAGAGGCAAGGGGCATCTCAAATGATTTCCAGAAGACTGTTTTCATGAGGAACTAGCTAAACTAAAAGTAGACAAAGCAATGGGACCAGATGGGATACACCTGAGAATACTAAGGAAACTTGGGGACGTTCTAGCAGCTCTGACCTCTTCAATGCCTCTTTGGAGTTGGGATTGGTGCCAGAGGATTAGAGAGAGGTGCATGTGGTCCCTTTACACAAAAGTAGAAGTAAGGATGTTGTTGAAAACTATAGGCTGGTTAGTTTAATCTCGGTGGTGAGTACATTATTGGAAGCACTCTGAAAGAGAAAATAGTCAGGTTTCTGGAGTCCAATGGATTACCAGATCTGAGACAGCATGGATTCACCAGAGGCAGGTCTTGACAAATCTGATTGATTTATTTTATTGGGAGACCAGGGAGTTGGATGAAGGGAGATCCCTAGATGTGGTGTATTTACATTTCAGTAAAGCCTTTGTCACCGTTCCTCACAGGTGACTTATAAACAAGCTGAGCACCCTAGGGATTGACCCTAAAGTTACTGCTTGAATAAGAAATTGGTTGAATGGGAGGTGACAGAGTTTAGTATAGGTATAGGTAAATGGAACTCACTCTGAGAAGGAGGTTACCAGTAGAGTGCTATAAGGATCTATCATTGGTCCGATTCTTTTTAATATCTTTTAGTGATATTGCAGAAGGTCTGTAGGGTAAGTTTGCCCCTCTGCAGATGATACCAGAATCTGTAATAGAATAGACACCAAGGAAGGTGTAGATAACATGAGAAAGGATCTAGCTATGCTTGAAGAATGGGCTAGAATTTGTTAACAGATTTAATGTTAAAAAATGCAGGGTCATCCATTTGGCTACTGGGGAGGAGCTGAAGACTTTTCAGAGTAAAGCCAGCATTTATGATGTGGTTGAATCAATGTCCCCCAGGATGTCTGTAGCTGTGCATGACATGAGAGTCAGAAGCTGCAAAGATGTCTTACATATTAGGACATGGAAGGTACGAAGCATGAACCAAGGGAAGTTGGAGGTGGTCAAGAATGAAATGGAATGTGTGCACTTGGTCTGTTGGATGACAGCGAACTGAAATGGACTGTTATCGAGCACTTTGCATCAGATGATCACATTGTCTATGATGCTGGAAATGAAAGACAAAGAAGAAATAGTGTTGCATTAATAATTAAGAAGAAACTTGCAAGAACTGTAATGAAATTCAATGCAGTCAATGAACGCTTAATTTCTATTGGTCTACGAGAAATACCTATCAATACAACTATAATTCAAGTATACGCCCCAACAACAGCTGCAGAAGAGGATGAAATTGATGAGTTCTATGAACAAGTACAAGCTGAAATTGACAGAACATGCAAACAGGATATACTGATAGTCATGGGTGATTGGAACGCAAAGGTTGGCAACAAAGAAGAAGGTAAAATGGTTGGAAAATATGGACTTGGCAACAGAAATGAAGCTGGAGAAATTCTGCAAGACCAACGATTTATTAATCTCAAACACCTTCTTCCATCAACACAAGTGGTAACTATACACATGGACTTCACCCAATGGATTGTACAAAAATCAAATTGACTACATCTGTGGAAGTCAACGATGGAAAAACTCTATAAAATCAACAAAGGCAAAACCTGGAGCTGACTCGGGTACAGATCACCAACTACTAGTATGCAAACTCAAGCTAAAGTTGAAAAAAAGCAAGCCACTCATGAATGTAGCAAAATATGACCTTGAGAATATACCACTGGAATTTAAAGACTGCCTGCAAAATTGATTTGTTGCTTTAGATACAAATGACAGAGCTTCAGAAGAATTATGGGATGACATCAAGAAGGTTGTATTGGAAAAAAGTGAGAAATCTCTACAAAAGGTGGAAAAGCAAAAATGGCCAAAATGGATGACCGAAGAAACTCTGAAAATTGCAGAGAAGCTAAAACCAGAGGAGAGGCAATTGTAGAACTCAACAGAGATTTTTGATGTGCAGCAAGACAAGACCAGGAGAAGTTCTACAATGACACATGCAAGGAAATAGAAGCAGAAACTATTAGAGGGAAAACAAAATTGGCTTTTCTGACTACTAGAGTTAAAAGAAAAATTCCAGGCACGAATTGGAAAGTTCCAAGATGCTCAAGGATCTATGTTGAATGATGCTGAGAAGATCAAGAAAATGTGGAAAAAATATATAGAGTTTTTATATGATAAAGATCAGGTGGACCAGAAGCCATTTCAACCTGTACCTTATGATCCAGAACCATTGGTGATGAAAGAAGTCGTTGAAACAGCATTGAACAAAGCACCAGGCACTGATGGCATTCCCATAGAGGTCTTACAACAATCTGATGCAGCTGTTACCATACTTCCAAGGCTCTGCCAGGAAATTTGGAAGACAACATCATGGCCAACTGACTAGAAAAAAATCTGTGTTTATACCAGTACTAAAGAAAGGTGATCCAACTGACTGTGGAAGTTATCGCACAATTGCTCTGATCCCACAGCTTTTGTTTGAAAGCAAGCTTTGCTACGAGGGGACATAGTAAGAGGGTGAAAGCGGATAGACTCGGGAGTAATATCTGGAAATATTTCTTTATGGAAGGAGTGGTAGATGTGTGGAATAGTTTCCCAGTGGAGGTGGTAGAGATGAGGACAGTATCTGAATTCAAATAAGCATGGGACAAACAGAGGATCTCTAAAGGAAAAAAGGGGACTGTTGTAGTGGTTGATATGGAAGGGCAGACTAGATGGGCTATGTGGTGGTCTTCTGGCATCATGCTTCTAAGCTGAGGGAGGTGTAGCCTGCAAGTGGGCTCTGTGGCCCCCTTACCAGTTTTTGCCTAGCACCCCTGCATGTCTAACACCGGCTATGCTTACATATGTCTATCCATGAGTATACAAGTATAAATCTTGCCTAAGGCTTCTAAAATAACCCCCATAGTCAATAACGTTGACTATACATATTTGCCACTGACCATCCATTTAGTCTAGATCTATTAGTTAGCAGGCCTAAACTAAATGTGTAAATTATCTCTATAACTGCTGAAAATCACTACTGGACAGAGAGTTCTGGGTTGTCCCCCTCACTCTCTCACTCCACCTTTCCACTGTAGAGATAGTGGCAAGGTGGTTAGACAGATTTTCAGCTGGACACTTTCCATTTATGGGCTGAACCTCTACTAGTACCTGAGTTTTAAGTTCACAGCTGCCAGGGAATATATATCTCCATTTGCATATTAGCCCATTAGTTTATAACCAGATTTAAAAAAAGAGACAAGAATAAAATCAAGCTGTAGTGGATACAGGGATCAGTACTACAGGCGCATTGGAAATACACTGTATGATCTGTCCTTTAATTTATTCTCCCCTCTCTAGAGTTGCCCCTGGCCTATTCCCATAAAAACAAAGTTGCACGGCCTGACATGCTAATTAGTTGTGACAGGAATGAGAATTTCACATAGAAAAATAAATAAGCGATTGCTTTGTTAGAAAGATATTCACAGTAAGCAGTATCAGAAAAGGAACCACAGAGGAGCCCACTTTTCATAACCAATGGAGAAAATAAACGCAAGAGAAAGGACCCTTTCCTTGATGCCATGAAGAGGTTTACTCAAGCATACACAGTCCCCCACCCAAATTACTACTACTACTGAGCATTTGTATAGCGCTACAAGTCGTACGCAGCATTGCACAGACAAATAGGAGACAGACCCTGCTCATCAGAGCTTACAATCTAGTCAAGACAAACACAGAAGGCAGGGATAAAACAAGGGAAGGAAAAGGAGATCAGGAAAGCCAAGATCCAAAAGCAGCAGCGAAGAGGTGAGTTTTCTGCCTGGATTTGAAGAGGGTTAGGGAAGGTGCCTGGCATACAGACACAGGTAGTTTGCTCCAGGCGTACGGTGCAGCAGGGTGAAAGGAGCGAAGTCTGGAGTTAGCAATAGAAGAGAAGGGCACAGATTGCTGAAAGAGTAGTCTAATGGCTAGAATAGGGACCTTGGGCAAGTCACTTCACCCTCCACTCTCCACAGTAGCAGCAATTAAAGTTTGAATTTAAAACACAGAGGAGAACTTTCTGGTTACATTTCATACCCAGCAGAGAGCTTGTAGTTTAAATTTAATAGTCACTCAGGGCCAAGTAACAGCAAAGTACTTTTAGTTTAAATTTAACACACAGAAGAGAGATTTCTGGTTACATTTGGAACCCAGCAGAGAGCTTGTAGTGTACATTTAATAGTCACTCAGGGCCTAGCATCAGAAAAGTACTTTTAGTTTTAAAACACAGAAGAGAGCTTTCTGGTTAAATTTAGAACCCAGCAGAGAGCTTGTAGTTTAAATTTCATAAGAAGTTAGAGCCTAGCAGCAGCTAAGAGCTATAATTTAAATCAAATCAGAATTTAGCTTACCTCAGCAGCACAAGACAGGGTACTGTGTAGCAGCCCTCTTTTAATAAGTGTTATTTCCCTCCCTCCCTCCCCACACCCACCCACCCCTGGGATAATCATAGCTTTATAGGTACTTACACATCTTAAAAGACAGGAGGTGCTTTCAGGTGAAGCTCATTGCCCAAACCAGTCATACACTAAGGACCTGAGATTAATTAAGCTTCAGGTGAACAAGGTATATTAAACGTATTAGGTACAGTTTTATTGGTATAAATACCCATAGCAACCCCTAGTAATTAAGAACTTAAAGATCTAGACACAAACTTAAAACTAAGATGCAGACAGCAGTCCAGCAGCGGGATGGGGGCTTTCCAGTCTTTTGCATTGAGTGTCACATGTATGATTTTCTCCCAGTTGGTGAGAGGTCTTACGTGTGCACTAGGTGCAAGGAGCTCTTTGCTCTCAGGGAACAAGTCTGTTCTCTAGAGGCTAAAGTAGCAGACTTGGAAAACATAAAACAGACAGAGAGGTACATAGACGAGACCTACAGGGATATAGTCCTGAAGTCCCACCTCCAGTCTGGCAGCACCCCTGTTGCCATGGAGGAGAGAGGTCACGTGACAGGAGAGCATCACCCTGGTGTGGCAGGAAGTGATCCTGTAACTAGGACCTGTCCTCCAGGTGATGTAAAACCCTCTCGCACCGAGGAAGTTTCTCCAGGGCCATGTCCCCATGAGGGAAGCGTTAGGACAGCCGCTATAGTTGGTGATTCGATCATTAGACATGTAGATAGCTGAGTGGCTGGTGGACGTGAGGATCGCCTGGTAACATGCCTGCCTGGTGCAAAGGTAGCAGACCTCACGCGCCACCTAGATAAGGTCTTAGATAGTGCTGGGGAGGAGTCTGCTGTCTTGGTACATGTCAGTACCAATGACACAGGAAAATGTGGTAGGGAGGTTCTGGAGGCAAAATTTAGGCTTTTAGGTAGGAAGTTGAAATCCAGAAGTTCCATGGTAGCATTCTCCGAAATGCTTCCTGTTCCACGCGCAGGACCCAAAAGGCAGGCAGAGCTCCGGAGTCTCAATGCGTGGATGAGACAATGGTGCAGAGATGAGGGTTTTGGATTTGTTAGGAACTGGGGAACATTCTGGGGAAAGGAGGGGCTCTTCCGAAGGGATGGGCTTCACCTTAACCGGGATGGAACCAGGCTGCTGGCATTAACATTTAAAAAGGAGATAGAGCAGCTTTTAAACTAGATATTAGGGGAAAGCCGACAGTCGGCCAAGAGCGAATGGTTCGGAAGAATGTATCCTTGAAGGATACTACCAAAAGCAGAGAGGTTCCACAAAAGAGTAAAGTAGCCCAAATGCCCTCAAGTATGGAGCAGACAGAGCTTAAAGATCCCAATTTACCCATGTCTAACAGTAGCCAAATTAACATGAATAAAATACATTCTCTAAAATGCTTGTATGCAAATGCTAGAAGTCTAAAGAATAAGATGGGAGAGTTAGAATATATAGCACTAAATGAAAGGTTAGATATGATTGGAATATCAGAGACATGGTGGAAGGAGGACAACCAGTGGGACACTGTGATACCTGGGTACAAACTATATCGTAATGATAGAGCTGATCAAATTGGTGGAGGGGTTGCGCTCTATGTTAGAGAGGGCATTGACTCAGAAAGGATTAAAGTTTTGCAGGAAACAAAATCTGCTGTAGAATCTATATGGATTGAAATTCCATATAAAAGGGGGAAGGCGATGGCAGTGGGGGTGTACTATCGAGCACCAGGCCAGAATGACCAAATGGATGATGAAATGCTCAAAGAAATCAAGGAAGCTAACAAAAGTTATAGTGCAGTAATAATAATGGGTGATTTCAATTACCCCGGTATCGACTGGGTCAGTGTCACATCAGGACATGCTAGGGAGATAAAGTTCCTAGATGAAATAAATGACTGCTTCTTGGAGCAGCTGGTTCATGAACCGACCAGAGGGGAAGCCATATTAGACCTAGTCCTTAGTGGAACACCAGATCTAGTGCAAGAGATAAGGGTGTTGGGGCCACTTGGCAATAGTGATCATAGCATGATCGCCTTTGATTTAATTAGTGTAGGAGGGATAGTAAGGAAATCCACAGTACTACCTTTTAACTTTCGAAAGGGAGACTATGATAAAATGAGGAAAACAGTTAAGAAAAAACTAAAAGGAGCAGTTGCAAAGGTTAAAGACGTACATCAAGCTTGGGTGTTGTTGAAAAATACTACCTTGGAGGCCCAGACCAGCTGTATTCCACGCTTTAAGAAAAGTGGAAGGAAGTCCAAAAAACTGCCAGCATGGTTTAAAGGTGAGGTCAGAGAGGCTGTTGTTGCCAAAAAAGCATCTTTCAGGAAATGGAAAAAAGAGCCAAACGACGAAACCTGGAAACAGCACAAGCACTGGCAAGTCAAATGCAAGGCATTGATAAGGCAGGCAAAGAGAGAATTTGAGAAGAAGCTTGCTGCGGAAGCAAAAACGCGAAATAAAGACCTTTTCAAGTACATTCGTAGCAAAAAACCTGTGAGAGAGTCAGTTGGTCCATTAGATGATAAAGGGGTTAAAGGAGCACTAAGAGGCGACAAGGCGATAGCGGAGAGACTGAATGAATTCTTTGCTTCGGTCTTTACTGAGGAAGATGTAGGGATGTTACCCATGACTGAAGTGGTATTTAAAGGTGCGGAAGAATTGAAGGAAATATCGATACATCGGGAAGATGTCTTACAACTATTAGATAAACTGAAGAGTAGCAAATCACCTGGGCCGGATGGTATACATCCAAGGGTGTTGAAAGAACTGAAATATGAGATCGCAGACCTGCTATCAGTAATCTGTGAACTATCTTTAAAATCATCTCTAATACCTGAAGATTGGAGGATCGCCAATGTAACACCAATTTTTAAAAAGGGTTCCAGGGGTGATCCGGGAAACTACAGACCGGTGAGCCTGACGTCAGTACCAGGAAAAATGGTAGAAACCATCATAAAGAATAAAATTACTCAGCATGTAGATAGTCACAACCTAATGGGAGACAGCCAACATGGCTTTAGACAAGGAAGATCTTGTCTTACTAATCTGTTATGTTTTTTTGAAGGAGTGAATAAACAGGTGGACAAAGGTGAGTCGGTTGATATTGTGTATCTGGACTTTTAGAAAGCCTTTGACAAGGTCCCTCATCAGAGACTTTTGGCAAAACTAAAGAGTCATGGGATAGGAGGCAGTGTACTATTGTGGATCAGGAACTGGTTAAAAGATAGAAAGCAGAGGGTAGGGCTAAATGGCCAATTTTCCCAATGGAGAAAGGTGAATAGTGGTGTACCCCAGGGATCTGTGTTGGGTCTGCTGCTTTCTGACATATTCATAAATGACCTGGAAAGTGGAACAACGAGTGAGGTTATCAAATTTGCAGATGACACAAAACTATTTAAAGTTGTTAAAACCCAAGAGGATTGTGAAAAATTGCAAGAGGATCTTGATAAATTGGAAGACTGGGCATCAAAATGGCAGATGAAATTTAATGTGGACAAGTGCAAGGTTATGCACCTAGGGAAGACAACCCAAACTGTGGTTACACGATGGAAGGTTCCACATTAGGAACCACCACCCAGGAAAAAGATTTAGGCGTCATTGTGGATAACATGTTAAAACCCTCGGCCCAGTGTGCAGCAGCGGCCAAGAGAGCAAATAGAATGCTAGGTATGATAAGGAAAGGAATGGAAAATAAAACAAAGGATATTATAATGCCCCTATATCGTTCCATGGTGAGACCGCACCTTGAATATTGTGTGCAGTTCTGGTTGCCGTATCTTAAAAAGGATATAGCGATTTTAGAAAAGGTTCAGAGAAGAGCCACCAAAATGGTAAAGAGGATGGAAGGATACTCCTATGAAGAAAGGTTAAAAAGGTTAGGGCTCTAACCTGGAAAAGAGACGGCTGAGGGGAGATATGATAGAAGTCTATAAATTAATGAACGGAGTGGAACGGGTAAACGTAGATCGATTGTTTGTTATCAGAATATAGAAAGACTAGGGGACATGCAATGAAGCTACAGGGTAAACTATTTAAGACTAATAAAAGAAAATATTTTTTCACTCAACGTGTAATCAAACTCTGGAATTTGTTACCGGAGGATATAGTAAAGGCTGTTAGTGTAGCTGGGTTTAAAAAAGGTTTGAACAAGTTCCTGGAGGAAAGGTCCCTAAACCATTATTAAGAAGTGACCGAAGATATCAATGCTTGACCCAGTACAAGCATTGTGGAACTTGTGTCTCTTGGGGAAACTGCTAGGTACATGTGACCTAGATTGGCCACTGTTGGAAACAGGATACTGAGCTTGATGGACCCTGGTCTGACCCAGTATGGCATATCTTATGTTCTTATGTTCTTAAGGGAATAACGCATGTATCTGATTGTAACTTGCCTTCAGTTTGGATTTCGAATAGGCAAGTAAAATCCAAAAGAGTGTAACCCTGGACCTCAGTCTCTCATTCTCTGCACGCCAGCGCTCAGCTTCTTGATGGACTGATTTTTGCCCAACATTCTAAGGCAGTGGACTACGAGCTATGTCAGAGCATTTATCAGAGGAACTGGTGGAACAAGAAAACGTTAATCCTCAAAACAGCTTAAACTGTGAGCTATCTTTGTCCTGATTATCAGCTTGTGTGCCAGCCCCTATCACCTGTATTCAAGCACTTGAAACAACTTGACTCTTTTTTCATAACAGTTAAACGATCATGGAAAAACAGATCTGTAGAGGTTCCTATGCTCTCATGTCCGATATCATATACTGCACTACAGAGAAGTGGTTTCCTTATTAATGCATGCAACAGCTTCTTAAATGACAAATAAAAGCTTTTGTTCATTTCCAATGTGCATAATGATTAAATAAACCAAATAGACGCTTCCTCGTCGGCAAACTTTACTGGTAACACGGAACTTAAGCTGCAAAAGAAGCACATGATTCAGTTTTACAATGGTATGCATATTGCATCAGGCTGGTTTGGGCACGGACAACTACATGGAACAAGGCTTGAACAGAGGTTTGTTATAACTGGTAGACTAGCACGGTTTTGCGTATTAGGAAAGTGAACAGATACTGCAAGCTCTGGACCTTTTATAGGGGACAGAATGTTCAGTGATTTCCTGCAGCTCTGGGATTTACAGGGTTCGCAAACACATTTCAGCCAAAAAAAAGGCGTAACTAAATCTAATTTCCCTTAGCAAATTCTGATGGTGCTGGTTTTCGAAGCAGAGACAAGCCCACTGCTCTCTCCTTCTAGAAATTGGTAATGTAAGCTTAAATACCTGCAGACTATGTTATAGGCAGGGCCAGCACTACCATTAGGTGAACAGTCGCCTAGTGCGCCGGCCGTCTGGGGACACCCATTGCTGTCACTGCTGTCCCTCTCTGGGACATGCAAGGGCCGCGATGCTTTTAGAACGGCCATCTTCAATTCTAGTGCTCTGCTGTCGTTTGCACCTCTGCCCCCTTCCAAGTCCACTTCCTTTTGCATGACTGACTGTCTTAGTGAATGCAGATGATGCCCTTGCTATTCAGTATCCAAATATTTCAAACATCTTCCCATCACACTATAATTTGCCACACTACCGACAAGGAATAGTGATATAGAGGTCTGTTCACTAAAGTGCATTTGGCTTTTCCAGCTCGTGTGGTAGAAAGCACAGATAGTGTGGCGATAGCTGCAAAAGTTGTGCCTTATCTGATGGGAATGTGTACAGCATTTCCCCAGCACATAATGCACCAAAATTGCAGAACATGAGGCCCAGTAGCACCTTGGATACATATCATGCCATCCATTAAGGGGGTGTTATGAGCACCCATGCTGTCTGCAGCTTTACTACTACTACTTACATAGCGTTTTACATGTACAAGTAAGAGACAGTCACTGCTCAGTAGAGCTTACAATCTAATCAAGACAACTGGGGACTAGGGGAAATCTAGAGGAATGGCAAGATACAGATAGGTGAGGAGGGGATGCGGATCCAAAAGCAGCCTCAAAGAGCATGGATCTGATTAGGGCCAGGAGGGAACTTGGCGTACTTACTTGAGCTATGGATGCCCACCGTATGTATGTATTTAGCTATTTTTATAGACTGTTTTATCTCAAAGTCAAAGCAGTTTACAGATCAATTGAACTTTGTACTACAACAACGCACAAAAAGCTTTTATCTTCTAGCGTTATAAGAAGTAAAGAGTAACATGTACAGTAAATGTAATTCAACAGATAGTTGTAACTGTGTTGCAGACAACCCTCCTCTCTGCCCATATCCTGCCGATAATGTGGTTTCTGCAATTCACGCAGAAAATCTCTGCATTATCTGCAATTTCCCTGTGTTAGCTGTTAGCATGCACTATCTGGGCATGTTATCTGCCACGTTAACAGGTAATACCACTTAGTAAACATGCCCCCTATAGTTATACATATGTATTTTTATTATGAAATCTACATTGGCATGCAACGACCCTACTCTTTTGTCATACCAGGAAAACAAGTGTTACAAAATAAACTACACATCCTAGCACTGGTATCATTCATTTGATGGAAATAAGTGAGGAATACATACTCTGCAACCCAGGTAACGATATTTCCAATTTATCACTAGGTATTCAGTAACAGAACACTTTCTCTAGAAGGGAAACCTTTTTATAATATAGGATGCACTTCCTACAGACCTGATGCATGAGTCTGTACATTCACCCTACCACATGCATCTTCTCTTCATTTTCCAAAGACGTGGTCACCACCATGTGTCTGACAGAAGTATGCATTCAAGAAATGTTGTTTTGATTTTTATATAGTTTATGATATTTCTTTTTTCATCTATTTTAGGTTTTTAGTGTGCATTAATTGGATGTTCACCTCGAAATACCATTCCAAATACAGCAGGCCCATCGGATCCTTACTGGAGCAGCCACAAAACAAAACCTGTCTAGACTCTTTATTTTGAAGGTTCTTCTATACTCTCAAATGATGGAGATACTTGTCAAGGCCTGTACTACCAGCTCTATAACTTGGAATGGTCACCAACTGCGCATTGTTCCAGATTTGGCTAAAGTTATGACTAACTGTGTCTTAGATAAGGGCCCATCACCTTATAGGATATCCATTAGCATGAGTTGACCTGTGGGGTCTGTCACATATAAAGACGCAGGCTGATGGTCACATGGGTGCACTAGTGTAGAGCCACTATGCTGATGCCTGAGCCTCCCTATTAACCTGTCCTAGTGATATACACTTCTCTACTCTTCTGTTTTCTACTCTATCCCAATGTGCATAGTTAGGAGCCAGTGGCCTCTAGGTGTTGGAGATATCAGGTGTGTCTGCTGGCTCCTAAAATATATAGGTAAAACCCGCAGGTGGATATGTAAATACCTATGTGACCACTAGGCACTGCTTATCACCCTAGCTCCTGGTACCCCCATACCGTGTGCACACCTCCCATTCATTTTCCTCCCGTATAGACGTCCGTGTCATATGTTAACGTCCAACTGCTCTCAGTCACTGAGGCTTCTGTCCCCTTCACTTAAGGACACAGAACAGAACCCTCTTTCGAAAGGGTGGGTTTATTGGGAGATCCAGACAAAGGTTGTGTACATGGGGATATTGAGATGTATGGAGAAAGCCTAGCAACATGGAGAGACTTCATTCTATGAGTACTACATGTTATATTCTGCACACATTCCCCCCCCCCCTCCACAGGTGTAACAGCTTCTCTGAAAAGATGGTCACCTTCCAAACGAATGCTCAGTGGATAGAGGTCATACAATGGCAACCATTCCTACAGGTGCAATGGTAAATTAACCCTGGGGATACTGCATGTGTGCTTTTCTACCTCTAGGAAACATCCAGCTGGTTTCATGGTTTACTTTGACCAATAGCTATAGCCACCTCTAGTCAATATCATTACCCTGAAATGGAGGTCATGCGCAGAGGTTTTCACCCCAGCCCACAGAGTACATTCAGCCAGTCAGATGCTAAGAATATCTCTCATTCACATGAATGGTATAGACAGTACAAGCACATCTTTCTTTGTGACTGGTTAGCGCTGCCCCAAGGATCGGATTGACCGCTGATCTATATAATGGATAAATGCAAAAGGAACCCAAGTGATATGAGCTTCACATGACAATGGGCATACACCACCTGACGTAGCTCTGACTGGACACTCCAGTGTTTCGGCATCTTGTGGCAGCAATTCTAGAATCTTGCCTTCTTTTCTAAGGTTCTTGAAAAGTTGATCTTCACTCAACTGTCGTCGCATGTCAAATCCACCAATATCCTCCACTCCTGTCAATCTGGATGCCGAGTAGGCCACAGCACTGAAACTGTTCTCCTTTCACTTCTAAATGAACTGTACATTGCACACAACCGCGGTGACACCAGCCGTCTCTCTAGATCTATCTTCTGCCTTTGACTTAGTAGATCACACTACCCTTCTTTCTTGCCTTTATGACTCTGGGATTTGGGGTACTGTACTACATTGGTTCCACTCTTTCCTCACTGCCCATTCCTTCTTTGTGCACCTGAACTCTGCCTCCTCAGCTGCGGTACCCCTTGTTTGTTGTGTTCTACAGGGCTACGTTTTGTCACCTCTTCTTTTTAGCATCTTCCTAGCACCCCTTCCACTCATAGTACAACAATACCCAGTGTCAGCATACTATTATGCTGAAGACATAATCCTCCTTTATCATACCAGTCCTGTTGTGATTGATTTATCTCCACTCAACGACTGCCTTGCACACATCACATGGATTTCAACTAACTTTCTGCATCTGTACCCCTCTAACCAGCAGCATTGTGGTTTTCAGTTAGTACCCCCTGCCCATCTGTAGCTCCTCTTCTCGATTCTGTCTCGATCCTGCTGGTGTCCTCTTTCCGCTACCTAGGCATCACTCTGGATTTCTCACTTTTGTTTCAAGAATACCTATCCAACCTTATTCGCTGTTCCTTCTTTTCCCTGTGTCGAATCAGAGCGGTTCATCCCTTTCTGTCCCCCTCCACTATCACTACTCTCCTTATATCTCTAGTAATGAATAGGTTGGATTATTGTAATGTTGCGTTAGCAAACTTGCCCCAATATCAGTGGCTCCAGTTGCTGCAGAATACTGCAGCATGCATTGTCACACATGCCAGGCGCTCAGACCACATTACTCCTCTTCTCGTTCACCTCCATTGGCTCCCCCTTCACTTCAGAATTCAATACAAATTCCTGATCATGACACACAAGGCTATTAATACCTCCACACCCCAGTACCTGGCTAACCTCATAGATCTGCACACCCCCTACCGTCAGCTCCGGTCCATACGTGCCATCTGGTTATCCCTTCCTTCACCTTCCCAGGCTCACCTAGAACTTACTCGTCATGCTGCCTTCTTCTTTGTCGGCCCTGCACTCTGGAACTCCGTGCCATCCACAATCCATCTCGAACCTTCCTATCAGAAATTCAAGGCACAACTAAAAACCCACTTATTTCAACAAGCCTTTGACATCCCATTTTCCAACACTCAGTAGTCCCTGTTTGTCCACCTCTTTTTCCTGCTGCTCTTTTCTGGCTATTCCTTGACTACACTCTCTCTTTCCTGTAAAGCACTGGTGTTCCTTTTTCCAATTTCTTAGCTTGCAGTATTATTCTTTGGAATTATAAACTTCCCTGATGCCAAGGCCTGGGCGGTATATCAAGTGTGAAATAAAGATAAAGACAACAATTACACTGCAGCAAAACCTCTGTATAGTTGAACTGCAAAACTCCAAATATCTAGGGACTATCCCTGCTACTACTAATCTCATAGGTGTAGTTGGGGGGGGGGTTATGGGAGCAGTGCCCCCTCAAATGTTGCAGGCACTAATGATGAACTGTTCTCCCTGCCATGCCCCCACTACAAGTATGACTTCCTTAACCTTTGCACCCCAAAATAAGAAGTCAAAGTACACCAATGATAGCCAGATTAATATGAAAAAAATACAGCATCTAAAATGCTTGTATGCAAATGCTAGAAGTCTAAAAAAATAAGATGGGAGAGTTAGAATATGATTGGTATCTCAGAGACATGGTGGAAGGAGGACAACCAGTGGGACACTGTGATAGCTGGGAACAAACTATATCGTAATGATAGAGCAGATCAAATTGGTGGAGGGGTTGCACTCTATTACAGAGGGCACTGAGTCACAAAGGAATAAAGTTGTTCAGGAAGCAAAATTCACTCTAGAATCTCTATGGATTGAAATTCCATGTAAAAAAGGGAAAGGGAAGGCGATGGCAGTGGGGGTGTACTATCAACCGCCTGGCCAGAATGAACAAATGGATGATTAAATGCTCAAAGAAATCAGGGAAGCTAACAAACATTACAGCACAATAATAAAAATTGGTGGCATCAATTACCCCAGTATCGACTGGGTCAGTGTCACAGCAGGACATGCTAGGGAGATAAAGTTCCTAGATGAAATAAATGACTGCTTCTTGGAGCAGCTGGTTCATGAACCAACCAGAGGGGAAGCCATTTGGGACCTAGTGCTTAGTGGAACACAATATCTGGTGCAAGAGATAAGGGTGTTGGGGCCACTTGGCAATAGTGATCATAGCATGATCACATTTGATTTAATAAATGGAGGAATGACGGTAAGGAAATCCACATTACTAACTTTTAACTTTCAAAAGGGAGACTATGATAAAATGAGGAAAATAGTTAAGAAAAAACTAAAAGGAGCAGTTGCAAAGGTTAAAGATTTACATCAAGCATGGATGTTTTTTAAAAATACTGTCTTGGAAGCCCAGCCCAGCTGTATTCCATGCTTTAAGAAAAGTGGAAGGAAGTCCACAAAAATGCCAGCATGGTTTAAAGATGAGGTCAGAGAGGCTGTTATTGCCAAAAAAGCATATTTCGGGAAATGGAAAAGGGAGCCATATGGTGAAAACTGGAAACAACATAAGCACTGATAATGCGGGCAAACAGATAATTTGAGAAGCTTGCTATGGAAATAAAAATGTGTAATAAAGACTTTTTCAAGTACATTCGTAGCAAAAAACCTGTGACAGAGTCAGTTGGACTATTAGATGATAGAGGGGTAAAAGGAGCACTAAGAGGAGACAAGGCCATAGCAGAGAGACTGAATGAATTCTTTGCTTCAGTCTTTAATGAGGAAGATGTAGGGATGTTATCATGACTGAAATGGTATTTAAAGGTGATGCCACAGAAGAACTGAAAGAAATATCGATACACCGGGAAGATGTATTACAACTATTTGATAAACTGAAGAATAGCAAATCACCTGGACTGGATGGTATACATCCAAGGGTGTTGAAAGAACTGAAATATGAGATTGCAGACCTACTGTGAATTATCATTAAAATCATCTGTAATACCTGAAGAGTAGAGGATGACCAGTGTAATGCCAATTTTTGAACAGGGTTCCAGGGGTGATCCAGGAAACTACAGACTGGTGAGCCTGACATCAGTACTGGGAAAAATGGTAGAAATCATTATAAAGAACAAAATTACTGAACATACAGATAGTCATGGCTTAATGGGAGACAGCCAGCATAGCTTTAGCCAAGGAAGGTCTTGTCTTACTAATCTGTTATGCTTTTTCGAAGGTGTGAATAAACAGGTAGACAAAGGTAAGTTGGTTGATATAGTGGGAGGGAGGAGTGGCCTAGTGGTTGGGTATGTTACCTCAGGCTGGAGGGCTAGGGGCTTGAATCCCACTAGAGGACAGCAACCTCACCCTCTATTGCCTCAGGTGAGCCCCTTGGGGACAAGAGAAATATATATATATATATACAGTACCTGAATGTACACTGCTTTGACTGGTAGAAAAGCAGTATGTAAGCCTAGCTAAATAAATTTATTTAATTTATTTAACATTTCTTAAATACCGCCTTTTATGATATCAAGGCGGTTTACATTGAACAAACTGAAATTACATTGGCAGGGCATTATAACTTGGAGATAACTATTTTACAGGGAACATGGGCTATGGAGGGTTAAGTGGCTTGCCCAAGACCACAAGGAGCACCTGTGGGACTAAATAAATAAATAGTGTATCTGGATTTTTAGAAAGCCTTTGACAAGTGATTGTTTCTGAGGACCTCAAGGTGGCAAAACAGTGTGACAAGGGCGGGGGCAAAATCCAGAAGGATGCTGGGTTGCATACAAAGATGAATTACCGGCATAAAGGAAGAGGTGCTAATGCCACTGTATAAGTCACTGGTGAGGCCTCTCTTGGAATACTGTGTTCAGTTTTGGAGACTGTATCTCGCAAAGGACATAAAAAGGCTGGAAACAGTTCAGAGGAAGGCGACCAAAATGATTTGGAGCCTGCATCAGAAGACTTATGAGAAGAGACTTGAAGACCTAGATATATACACTGGAGGAGAGGAGGGACAGGGGTGATATGATTCAGACTTTTAAATACTTAAAGAGTATTAATGAACAAACAAACCTCTTCCAAAGACGGGGAAGCTGTAAAACTAGAGGGTATAACATGAAGCTGCAAGGAGGTAAACTGAAAGGCAATGTCAGGAAATACTTTTTCACTGAAAGGATGGTGGATGCTTGGAATGCCCTCCCGATGGAAGTGGTGGGGGCAAATACAGTGACGGAATTCAAAATGGCATGGGACAGACACAGTGGATCCCTTTATAGCAACAGGATAAAATCAAAATAAACATAACTATCTCTTATATCTGAACAAATAGGGGTGACCTACACAGAGGGGTGGGTACACCTCTAAACAAAGACATGGGGAGGGGTGACCTGCATGGAGCAGCAAGTGCACCTACTCTTGCCGCCTCGCTGGGCAGACTATATGGACCATACTTTTATCGTTCCATGTAATGCATAATTGTTATAATGCAATATTTGAGTTAATTGTAAACCGCTTTGATTTATGAAAACGGTATATAAGAACACATAAATAAAAAAAAAATACTGGTCTTTATCTGCCATCATTTACTATGTTACTATGTTAGAGGACTCTGACTGTTGCCATGGGTGATGTCAGCAGCAAGGGGGCAGAGTCAATGACAATCCTTCTAGCCAAGCCTCTTGTGTACGCCTCTGCCCTTTGTCTTTGTCCTGCCACTCATGTCCATGGTCTTTCTTGATTTCTTTACACAGGCAGTTGGCGAGATCTACAGAATTGTGTGTCTGCCTTTGAGCATTTGGTACTGGTTCTGGTTGAATGCTATTTTTACCAACTGTTCTGCTTTGATATGAGGTTTTTCCATGAAGTATTTTATATATTTGCTTCCAATGATCTTTACAATTATTTCAGGCATTGCATCAGTTTCATAAGGAACATTCATAAGTTGATGAAATGGCTGGCAGCTAGAAATTCAAAGCATCCATTCCAGTATCCAGATAAGATTCAATCTGGTTTTTCTTTAAAGGCTTACTGCATACTACTTTCCGAGCGTAATGTGTCATTATGTCTTTTCAGTGACTTTAGAAAGTGCTTCTGCAACCAGGCTGCATGAAGTGGCTACCGAAAATACCGCAGTCTAGTGGAGCCTTTCACATTGCGCTCAAGTGAGTCACCTTTGATTCCAAGGTGGTCATTCACGAGCATTAATCAATCTCAGATTTTCTTCAGAGAGGAGAAGATCCATCCACCATCTGCTGGAGACAAAGAAACACTGAAGGGACCTCTGGTGACTGAGATGAATAGAGACATGGGAGTGATGTCATTGAAACCTGGGCTTTTCATTGGTTCTCTGTCTCTATCAATCTGCTGGTAGAAGAACACAACCCACTTCTCTGGACTGGTCTAGCAGGGTGATATGAAAGGATTATTTTCTTCCTTTGTTTGGTTGTGTTGCTAGAGAATTGCTACGGACCACAGGCAGGTCCTATTATTTCAAAGAAAAGCATGTTGGCAGTTTGACATGAAATTAGCTTTCTACCAGGAAAAAGAGAAAAATCTCCAAAAAGAAATATTACTTTCCAGCTTATTAATTTGCAGTGTGTTATATCTCCACTATTCAGACTTGAAATATGAACTCACCATTCCTTAAGGTGTATTTTTGCTGGCTGGGGTAATACAATTGTCTTTCCGCTTTTCTACATAAAAAGAGTATTGTACCATGGCTTTCTTTCATGATCAGACTAGAAATTCGAGGTATAAAGAAAAAGAAACGTATTAATAAAAATTAAGAATGAATATTTCTAAACTTTCCACAACTATGTACGATGCATGTGAAATATTTCATGTTCATCCCAAACTTAAATCTTTGAAAAATACACTGAAATGAGCTCACCTACACACACTAAACTCGATTCTTCTTCCTTGTGAGGCTCCTCTTGGTGCATTTACGCTTGTGAGTAGCATCTGGAATGTCTCTCTGAAGCATCCAACAGTAGTCTGCCATCATTGTAATGCTCCATTTTCCCTGGTATCTCCTTTCCATCTCTTTAATGTCTTGGTAGAATCGTTCACCTTGTTCCTCACTCACAGCTCCCAAATTTTCAGGAAAGTAGTCAAGGTGGGACTGGAGGAAATGCACTTTCAAACTCATCAGGCAACCTAAAGCTTGAAATGCTTTCAGCATTCATCCAACGATCTTTTTGTAGTGAGGATCTTTGTTATTGCCTAAAAATTTCTGTATGACTTCTTTAAATGCAATCCACCCTTCTTTTTGAGGATCCGTCATGGTATTGACAAACTCTTGATCAACTATAAGCCTTCTAATGTCTGGTCCGACGAACACACCTTCCTTCAATTTTGCCTCCGACAGGCCTGGAAACTTGGTGACCAAGTATTTGAAGCATTCTCCATCTCTTGGAAGTGATTTTACGAATTGCTTTATCAATCCCAATTTTATGTGGAGAGGTGGTAGAAGAACTTTATGGGAAGGTACCAAAGTTTCTTGGAGGACATTTTTTTCACCGACTGTTAGCACCCTCGGCTGCCAACTCTTCTTGGTCCAGTGATTTTGTCGGTCTCGACATAGACACAGAAAACAAGGATATTTGGTATACCCAGCTTGTTGCCCGAGCAGCATGCACAAGACCTTCAAGTCCCCACACACTTGCCAACCATGGTCTTCATATTTAAGTTTACGAAGAACCAATTCCAAGTTCTCATAGGTTTCCTTCAAGTATACGGAATGACCTACAGGTATGGCAGCGTAAAAACCGTTGTGGAGTAAAACTCCTTTGAGACTTCTTTTTGAAGAATCTATAAAAAGACGCCATTGCTCTGAATTATATTGGATTTTAAATTGACCCATCAGACCTTCGACATCGATGCAATAAACCAACTTGTCTTCCTGGGCGAAGTAAAGAACGAACTCCTTTTCACGATGTCTGAACCATGAAGATGACACTCCTGGCAACAATAAATTCCTGCTTTTCAGCCTTGATCCGAGTAACTCAGCAGCATCTTTGGGAAGATTCAAGTCTCTTATCAAATCATTCATCTTCTCCTGAGAAAACAATTTTGGTCTTGTATCATCTTCAAAGTCAGAACTTGATTCGTCATCTGGTTCAGGTATGACTTCACCTTCATCGGAGCTAGGTATCTCTTCCAAGGTAGCAGGGGGCTTGGGTACTGGTATATCTGTGCCATGGGGGATGGGACGAATTGCCGAGTGAAGATTGGGGTATGAAATGGAATGCTTCCATTTGGAATTAAACCCTTTCACATCGCATGAACAAAAGTAACAGTCATCACTATGGTTCTTTTGCTCTAACCATACCATAGGAATCCCATAACGGAAAGATTTTTTCTTACCCTTGAACCAGTTTCGGAGGTCCTCAACACACCGTTTGCACACTTTATGAGGCGCCCAGACTTTATCTTGATCTCCAATTTTTTGTCCAAAGTATGCAAAGTATACTTTTTTCACAAAGTCTGTAATATTCTGCTGTTGCTTCAACACTGTATATTCACCACAGATGAAACAGAAACTGTCTGGCGAATTAATTCACTTTCGCAGAGCCATAACATAACGGTTGAAGAATGACGAGCTAATATGAATTGCGATGAAAAAGTGTGAACAGCCTAGAACCAAGAACCTGATGATGATTCGTGCACAAGTGTGGCATGCAGGAGAGAGCAGCTCTGTGTCTGTACACGAGACGTCACAGTGCTGGCCACGGCCCCCCTGCACTGACAGGAGCTGCTGCTATCTGCCCTGTGTCTCCTTCCCACTGGATTCTTCAGGAAAGATTAACCCCTTCTACCATTAGAAGCACGGACTTAAAACTTGCTTAGCTTATGTATATATTGCTGACCATCAGATTTACAGTGCTATATTTTTTTTTACATAACTCGGACAACCCCTTTAAGGTTTTTTGGCATTTTATATCTTAAATGCACTTATGTGAATTAATTAATAGTAATTTGAATTAATTAATAGTAATTTGAAAAAAATTGATAAATTTGAAGACAATTTTGCATGTTGTGGCAAATCATGACGTCTAGGAGTTTTTTCAATATTTTATTTGTTTTCAGCACACCAAAATACATGGAAATTAGATGAAAATAATCAAACAGCTTTTTAGTTGCAGACCTGTGTAATCATTGCACAGTGGTGACACCCAGTGGTGGGATTTTATGTTCCCGATTGCAGAGTTCCAGAAGGAGCTCTGATGCGTGGCCATAGTTATGGATTGTCTTTGCAAAGTACAAACTAAAGTGAGTTGGGAGCCATATGAAATAGGGAAAAATCCCTGGGTAGTTGCAAATGAAGGCTCATGGCGTTGGATCTCAGCCCTGGTTCTGAGCTGGAAGCACAAAATAGGAGGAAACTGCCAGGTCCCAAAAAATGGCCTGAAAAGATGTAGCTTGTTCTATTTTACACTAGTTTTTCTGATTAAAGAACATAATGTGTGTTGTATAAGTTAAAAACCTCCACTGGCTATTGATTACTATGACTGTGTTTGCATGAAGTGTGGATGTTAAATGCCAAAAAATGGATTTGTGCTGTAAAAACCAGAAAGAGCAGTAGAGTATAGGGCATGAAAGACTTCTCTGCAAAATACAAGAGCAGAATCTAGGGGCAATCATATCTGATGATCTGAAGAGGGTCAAACAGATAGCAAAGGTGATGGCAAAAGCCAGAAAGATGCTCGGGGACCTAGGGAGAGCAATGGCCAACAGAGAATAAGCATTGATGTTGCCTCTCTATATGTCCAGAGCTACCAAGTTGCCTAGTTCCAGGAGGGAGATTTTTGGGCCAGTCCTGGATTTCCAACAATCCCTTATAAAAAATCATATTAAAGCTATAGATTACAGGGCTTAAAAGGGAGCGAGGAGGCACTGTGGGTTACACTAGAAAGAGGGAAATCCATTTGTATTAGTGTGATATACAGATCTCCCTCATAGGGAGAAGAAGCATATGGGGATTTAATAGAAGACATACGTACATAGTATTGCCATGAAAGGAGAAGTGCTACTGATAGGTGATTTCAATATGCCGGATGTTGATTGGTGCATCCCTGCTGCAGTGTCATCTAGAAGTTAGGAGATCCTGGATTCTCTACAGGGAGAACTATTCAGGCAACTGGTAACAGACCCCACATGTGAAGGGGCCTTACTGGACTTGGTGCTTACCTATGGGGAAAGTGTTTCTGATGTTATAGTGGGAGATCATCTCGCATCCAGTGATCACCAGATACTGTAGTTCAGTATAAAGACTAGGGCTGATAAAATCCTTTCCAAAACCAGGATCTTAGACTTTAGGAAAACAAACTTTGCCGAGATGGGACAATACCTCAAGGAGTCATTAGCAGGATGGGAACAGCTGGGGGATGTAGAAAAACAGTGGGCAAAACTGAAAGGGGATATTTTAAGGGCAGCAAACCATTTTGCTAGGCAGGTAAGTAAATGTAAAAGGAAAAGGAGACCCTATGGTTCTCAAAAGAAGTAGATGAAAAGGTGAATAAAAAGAGGACGGCCTTCATAAAATGCAAGAGTTCACAGAGAAAGGAAGACAAGCATCTGTATTTGGAAAAACTTAGAGAAACTAGCAAAGTAGTCAGGAAAGAAAAGATAAAAAAGAAGAAGAAATAGCCAGTGCAATAAAATGGGAGGATAAGACATTTTTCACATATGTTAGTAAGAGAAGGATATGCAAAAGTGGTATTGTCAGACTCAAGGGTGAAGGGGAGGAATATGTAGAAGATGATGAGGAGAAAGCAGAATTGCTTTACAAATATTTCTGTTGTGTGTTCACAAATGAAGGGCCAGGAGCAGGATATCAGGAAACACCCACAAATAGGAACAGAAGTGACAGGGATCTTAAATCATTTTTAGAAGACTGTGTTCATGAGGAACTAGCTAAACTAAAAGTAGACAAAGCGATGGGACCAGATGGGATACATCTGAGAATATTGAAGGAACATAGGGATTTTCTAGCTGCTCCACTAACTGACCTTTTCAATACTTCTTTAGAGTGTGGAGTGGTCCCAGAGGACTGGAGAAAGGCACATGTGATTCCTTTACACAAAAGCGAAAAACTATAGGCCAGCTAGTCTAACTTCTGTGGTGAATAAATTCTTGGAAATGCTGCTAAAAGGGAGGATAGTGAGGTTTCTGGAGTCAAATGTATTGCAGGATCCGACGCAGCATGGGTTTACCAGAGGCAGGTCTTGTCAGACAAATCTGATTGATTTCTTTGACTGAGTGACCAGGGAGTGAGACCGAGGGAGAGCCCTAGATGTGGTGTACTTAGATTTCAGTAAAGCCTTTGATACCGTTCCTCACAGGCATCTTATAAACTAACTGAGCACCCTAGGGTTGTTGTTGTTGTTAAGTGTCGTCGAGTCGGAGTCGACTCATGGCGACCCTCTGGATAGCTATCCTAAATTGTGTTCGGTCTTCAGTCAGGCGGCTTATTGTTGACAGACTGGTACCCATAGCTGCTGTTATTGTATCGATCCATCTAATTGCTGGCCTTCCTCTTTTGCGTTGACCTTCTACCTTGCCAAGCATGATGTCTTTCTCTAATGATCTCTCTCTCGCATGATGTGTCCAAAGTATGAAAGTCGAAGTCTTGTCATCTGAGCTTCTAAAGAAAGCTTAGGTTTGATCTCCTCTAGTACAGACTGGTTTGTTCTTCGGGCAGTCCATGGTATACACAGTATTCGCCGCCAGCACCATAATTCAAAGGCATCAATTTTCTTCCTGTCTATCTTTTTCACTGTCCAGCTTTCACATCCATATGATGTTATTGAAAATACCATGGCTTGAACAAGTCGAATATTTGTATGGAGAGAGACATCTCTGCTCTTGAGAATCTTATCTAGGTCTTTCATAGCCATTCTGCCAAGAGCAATGTGTCGTCTGATTTCTTGACTGCTTGTTGCTTCTTTATTGATAGTTGATCCAAGTAGGGTAAAGTTGTTCACGATTTCAATTTCTTCTCCTTCGACGATGAACCTGTTGATTATGCCAGTTGTCATGATCTTTGTCTTCTTTACATTAAGGTGCAGGCCCATTTTGAGACTATGTTCTTTGATTGTGAGAAGCAAATGTTTCAGATCATCTTCACTTTCCGCCAGTAATGTGGTATCATCAGCATAGCGAAGGTTGTTGATGAGTCTTCCACCAATCTTCACACCTCTGTTGTCTTCATACAATCCTGCTTCTCTGATGATTTGTTCTGCATATAAATTAAACAGGTAGGGGGAAAGTATGCAGCCTGGTCTTACACCTTTGCTTATTTTAAACCATTCTGTTTCTCCTTGTTCTGTTCGAACTGTTGCTTCTTGATCAATGTACAGATTGTGCAAGAGTACAATCAGGTGTTCTGGTATACCCATGCTTCTTAATGTGGCCCAGAGTTTCTCTTGGTTTACACAGTCAAAAGCTTTGCTATAGTCGATAAAGCACAAATAGATATCCTTTTGGTATTCTTTAGTCTTTTCAAGGATCCATCTCACATCCGCAATGATGTCTCTCGTTCCTCGCCCTTTTCTGAACCCTGCTTGCACTTCAGGTAGTTCTTGTTCCAGGTATGATTGTAGTCTCTTTTGAATAATCTTCAGTAGAATCTTGCTGGCATGTGGGATCAGAGCGATTGTGCAATAATTTCCACAGTCAGTTGAATCACCTTTCTTTAGTATTGGTATAAACACAGATCTTTTCCAGTCAGTTGGCCATGATGCTGTCTTCCATATTTCTTGGCAGAGCCTTGTAAGTACGGTAACAACTGCATCAGATTGCTGTAATACTTCTATGGGAATGCAATCAATGCCTGGTGCTTTGTTCTTTGATAAGGCTTTCAAAGCTGCTTCAACTTCTTCTTTCATCACCAATGGTTCCAGATCATAAGGTACAGGTTGAAACGGCTGTTGGTCCACTTGATCTTTATCATATAAAAACTCTGTATATTCCTTCCATCTTTTCTTGATCTTCTCAGCATCATTCAACATAGAACCTTGAACATCTTGTAACATTCCAATTCGAAGCTGGAACTTTTTCTTTAACTCTCGTAGCTTTAGGAAAGCTGATCTTGTTCTTCCTCTAATAGTTTCTGCTTCTATTTCCTTGCATGCGTCATTGTAGTACTTTTCCTTGTCCTGTCTTGCTGCACATTGGAAATCTCTGTTGAGTTCTGTGATTGTCTTTCTTTCTCCTCTGGCTTTAGCTTCTCTGCATTTCTGGGCAATTTTCAGAGTTTCTTCCGTCATCCATTTTGGCCGTTTTTTCTTTTTTACCTTTAGTAGAGACTTCTCGCTTTCTTCCAACACAACCTTCTTGATGCCATTCCATAACTCTTCTGGAACTCTATCATTTGTATCTAAAGCAGAAAATCGATTTTGCAGGCAGTCTTTAAATTCCAGTGGTATATTCTCAAGGTCATATTTTGCTGCATTCATGAGTGGTTTGCTCTTTTTCAGCTTTAGCTTGAGTTTGCATACTAGTAGTTGATGATCTGTACCACAGTCAGCTCCAGGTTTTGTCTTTGTTGATGTTATAGAGCTTTTCCATCGTTGACTTCCACAGATGTAGTCAATTTGATTTTTATACAATCCATTGGGCGAAGTCCATGTGTACAGTCGCCGCTTATGTTGCTGGAAGAAGGTGTTCGAAATGAATAGATTGTTGGTCTTGCAGAATTCTATCAGTCTTTCTCCAGCTTCATTTCTGTTGCCAAGTCCATATTTTCCAACTACTTTGTCTTCTTCTTTGTTGCCAACCTTTGCGTTCCAATCACCCATGACTATCAGGATATCCCGTTTGCATATTCTGTCAATTTCAGCTTGTACTTGTTCATAGAACTCTTCAATTTCATTCTCTTCTGCAGCTGTTGTTCGGGCATATACTTGAATTATAGTTGTGTTGATAGGCATTCCTCGTAGACGAATAGAGATTAAGCATTTGCTGACTGCACTGTATTTTATTACAGTTCTTGCAAATTTCTTCTTTATTATAAATGCAACACCATTTCTTCTTTGTCTTTCATTTGCAGCATAGTAGACCATGTGATCATCTGATGCAAAGTGCCCGATGCCAGTCCATTTTAGTTCACTGACACCCAACACATCAAGTTGTACACGTTCCATTTCATTCTTGACCACCTCCAACTTCCCTTGGTTCATGCTTCGTACGTTCCATGTTCCAATGTGTAAGACATCTTTACAGCTTCTGACTCTCATTTCATGCGCAGCTACATCAGCAATCAGACATCCCGAGGGCTTTGATCCAACCCCATCATAAATGCTGGCTTTACTCTGAAAAGTCTTCAACTCTTCCCCAGTAGCTAGTTGAGTGCCTTCCAACCTGGGGGTCTCATCTTCCAGCACTACAGCACAATTTGTTTTGTTGTAACTATCCATTGGGTTTTCATGGCAAGATACAGAAGTAGATTGCCGGGCCTTTCTTCCGCACAGTTTAAGTTTGGTGTTGTTGCCGTTGTCACAGAAATGTGATCTTCCGCCGTCAACACTATCCCATTCTGATGCTGCCCAGATGGGTGGTTTGTCTTGGTCTGGCATCTCAGCTGAGACCTGTCCATCTTGGGAGACCCTGCCAGTAGTTAAACTACCGATAGTTTAGCTCTCAGCATCACTGATGCACACAAGCCCTCACAGCACGACAAGCTGCAAACCAAGTGAGGGGAGAGCACCCTAGGGATGGATCCTAAAGTGACTGGGTTAGAAATTGGTTGAGTGGGAAGCAAGAAAGGATAGAGGTAAATGGAGCTCACTCTGAGGAGAAGGAGGTTATCAGTGGTGTGCCGCAGGGATCTGTCCTTGTTCCAATACTTTTTAACATCTTTGTTAGTGATATTGCGCAAGGGCTTTCGGGTACGGTTTGCCTCTTTGCGGATGACACCAAAATCTGCAATAGAGTAGACACCCAGGAAGGAGTAGATAATATGAGGAGGGGTCTAGTTAAGCTTGAAGTATGGTCAAGAATTTGGCAGCTGAGATTTAATGCTAAAAAATGCAGGGTTATGCTTTTGGGCTGCAAAAAAACAAGGGAGCGGTACAGTGAAGGGGGTGATATTCTTCTGTCCATGGACCTGGGTGTGATTGTTTCTGACGATCTTAAGTTGGCTAGATAGGTAGAAAAACGTGAAAGTGAAAGCAAGAAGGATGCTTGGGTGCACAGGGAGAGGAATGGGCAGGCACTTGATTTGCAGCTTGTCATGCTGTGAGGGCTTATATGCATCAGTGATGCTGAGGGCTAAGCTATCAGAGCTTAACTACTGGCAACAAAGAAAAGAGGTTGGAAAATATAGACCTGGCAACAGAAATGAAGCTGGAGAAAAATTGATAGAATTCTGCAAGACCAACAATTTATTCATCTCAAATACCTTCTTTCAGCAACACAAGCGGTGACTGTAAACATGGACTTCACCAAATGGATTGTACAAAAATTGAATTGACTACATCTGTGGAAGTCAACGATGGAAAAGCTCTGTAACATCAACAAAGACAAAACCTGGAGATAACTGTGGTACAAATCATTAACAACTAGTATGCAAACTCAAGCTAAAGTTGAAGAGCAAGCCACTCATGAATGCAGCAAAATATGACCTTGAAATTACCACTGTACCAATATACCACTGTACCAATATACCACTGAAATTTAAAGACTGGTTGCAAAATCGATTTGCCCCTTTAGATACAAATGACAGAGCTACAGAAGAGTCATGGGATGACATCAAGAACGTTGTGTTGGAAGAAAGTGAGAAATCTCTACAAAAGGTGAAAAAGCAAAAACAGTCAAAATGGATGACCGAAGAAACTCTGAAAATTGCCCAGAAACACAAGGAAGAAGCGAGCAGCGAAACGCTCAGCCGGTACCATAAATGGCATCGGGGAATTGAAAGAGAATGATTGAGTGGTCTGTAACTACTGGGAGACTAAATGAAGTTAAGTTCAATTTGTATAATTTCATCAGAAACGCAGAGAAACTAAAGCCAGAGGAGAAAGAAAGGCAATTGCAGAACTCAACAGAGATTTCCAATGTGCAGCAAGACAAGACAAGGAGAAGTACTACAATGATGCATGCAAGGAAATAGAAGCAGAAACTATTAGAGAAAGAACAAGATCAGCTTTCCTAAAGCTACGAGAGTTAAAGAAAAAATTCTAGCCTCGAATTGGAATGTTACAAGATGCTCAAGGATCCATGTTGAAAAATGCTGAGAAAATTAAGAAAAGGTGGAAAGAATATACAGAGTTATTATATGATAAAGATCAAGTGGACCAATGGCTGTTTCAACCTGTACCTTATGATCCGGAACCATTGGTGATGAAAGAAGAAGTTGAAGCAGCATTGAAAGCCTTATCAAAGAACAAAGCTCCAGGCATTGATGGCATTCCCATTGAAGTATTACAGCAATTTGATGCAGCTGTTACTATACTTACAACGCTCTGCCAGGAAATTTGGAAGACAACATCATGGCCAATTGACTGGAAAAGATCTGTGTTTATACCAATATTAAAGAAAGGTGATCCAACTGACTGTGGAAATTATTGCACAATCACTCTGATCCCTCATGCCAGCAAGATTCTACTTAAGGTTATTCAGCAGAGACTACAACCATACCTGGAACAAGAATTTCCTGAAGTGCAAGCAGGTTCAGGAAAGGCGAGGAACGAGAGACATCATCGTGGATGTGAGATGGATCCTTGAAAAGACTAGAGAATAACAAAAGGATATCTATATGTGTTTTATTGACTACAGCAATGCTTTTGACTATGTAAACCATGAAAACCTCTGAGCCACATTATGAAGCATGGGAATACCAGAACACCTGATCATTCTCTTGCACAACATTTACATTGATCAAGAAGCAACAGTTCGAACGGAACAGGGAGAAACAGAAAGGTTTAAAATCAGCAAAGGTGTACAATAATGCTGCATATGCAGAACAAATCATCAGAGAAGCAGAACTGTATGAAGACAACAGAGATGTGAAGATTGGAGGAAGACACATCAACAACCTTTGCTATGCTGATGATACCACATTACTGGTTGAAAGTCAAAATGATCTAAACATTTGCTTCTCAAGATCAAGGAACATAGTCTCAAAATGGGCCTGCACCTTAATGCAGAGAAGACAAAGATCCTGACATCTGGCAAAATCAATATGCTAATCATTGATGGAGAAGAAATTGAAATAGTGGACCACTTTAACCTACTTGGATCAATTATCAATAAAGCAACAACAAGCAGTCGAGAAATCATACGATGCATTACTCTTGGCAGAATGGCTATGAAGGACCTAGACAAGATTCTCAAGAGCAGCGATGTCTCCCTCCATACAAAGATTCAACTCGTTCAAGCCATGTTATTGCTGGCATGGTATTTTCAATAACGTCATATGGATGTGAAAGTTGGATAGTGAAAAAGATAGACAGGAAGAAAACTGTTGCCTTTGAATTATGATGCTGGCGACGAATACTGTGTATACCATTGACTGCCCGAAGAACAAACCAGTCAGTACTAGAGGAGATGAAACCTAAGCTTTCTTTAGAAGCTCAGACGACCAAGACTTCGACTTTCATACTTTGGACATATCATGAGAAGAGAGAGATCATTAGAGATAGACATCATACTTGGCAAGGTAGAAGGTCATCGCAAAACAGGAAGGCCAGCAATGAAAAGGATTGATACAATAACAACAGCTATGTGTGCCACTCTGTCAACAATGATCTGCCTGACTGAAGACCTTAACACAATTTAGGACAACTATCCAGAGGGTCGCCATGAGTCGACACCGACTCAACAGCACTTAACAACAACATATGTATAAGTCTCTGGTGGGACTTCATTTGGAGTACTGTGTGCAATTCTGGAGACCACACCTTCAAAAGGACATTAATAGAATGGAGTCAGTGCAGACGGTGGCTAATAAAATGGTTAGTGGTCTTCATTATAAAGCATATGAGGACAGACTTAAAGATCTCAATATGTATACGTTAGAGGAAAGGCAGGATAGAGGAGATATGATAGAGACGATTAAATACCTCTGTGGCATAAATGCAGAAGAGGAGAGCCTCTTTCAATTGAAGCTACAAGGGGAACATAGGATGACAGTGAAAGGGGATACACTCAGGAGTAATATGCAGAAGTATTTCCATATGGAAAGAGTGATAGATGAGTGGAATAGTCTCCCATTGGAGGTAGAAGAGATGAGGACAGTGTCTGAATTCAAAGAAGCATAGGACAAACACAGAAGATCTCTAAAGGAAAAGAAGGGACTTTAGATATGGAAGGGCAGACTAGAAAGGCCATATGGTCTTTTTCTACCATCATGTTTCTATGATGTATTGTGGCCCCACAGCTCTGACTTCAATGGGTAGAATCTGGGACTACAAATACCATGCTGCTGTGGGATGGTTTATGGTTTATTTTTTTTACTATAACGCCTTTTCCAGGGTATGCAAAGTGGTTCACAAATTCAAATCAAAAGAAGTCAACATGAATGGAACTCCAATCAACTGACAGGACAGAGAGAGAGAGAGAAACAAAGAGAAAGCATGCCGCAGTCAGCAACCGCAACAGCGCAGTCACTCTGGAGAGTCAGGCATACTACTGGGACTGTAGTATGCCTGACTCCCTCTCATTTAGATTGAGTACATAGATTCGGTTTTCCCTCTCATTTAGATTGAGTACATAGATTCGGTTTTTCAGTATGCCCTTTATGCATGATGTGATGTATACAGATCCAAATACCAGATTAGATTTAAGTGGCTTAAAAATGTCACTACCCCGAGGCTCCCTCTTAATATCAGATTTTCAGCGGTTTGTCTCTATCCTCCCATCCCCCAGGACCCATGCAAGACATTTGGTTGGATAATTACGGGTGGTTGATTTCCTCTGTCTGTCTTTTCTTTCTCTTTGCAGTATTTCATTTGGATAGTCTAATAGGATTTATTATTTGGCCTCGTCTTAAAGGTGTTTTTCAAGTGGTGAATTTACCATCTAAATACATTTTGATACACAATTTTCCTTATGTTTCTCTGTTTATGCCAGTTTATATGCTTCATCTCTCTTTTTATCACCTAGTTTTTTATTTGTTCTATATTTATTATTAATGTCCTTATTGTAATGGGCTTTTCTTTGCAAATATTTGATTTATATTAATTTTATATTTTAATTATTATTTATAATGTAATATGTTTTATTTTTATATTTATTTATTGTTTTACACTTTCATGTATGTATTTATACACAAGGTCACAGTCCCCCCGAAAAAGGCTTCGGCCGAAACATGTGTTGGGCAGACCTGGTTAGACAATAAAGCTCTTATCCTCCAGTGGTGTGGCTCTCCTACTCCTTTGTGCTGCATACTACTGTGATTCTCCAGATGGGGTCACTACACTACACGTCTCGTTAGCCTAGAAGCTCAAATGCTCATTTAAATGAGTGCAACTTAAGCAGGGCCGGTGAAAGGACTGGAGGTTCCCTAGGTGAGTCCTGCTGCCCTCCTCCCCCACCCCCCCACCCCCGTTGACCTTCCCAGGCCCATTGCCACCTCTGGCACCCCTCTCTAGGGCTGACAGTGGCAGCAATTGTCCCTGAAACCACAATGCAGCACTTACTCGCTGTCTCTAGGGCTGCTGTAATGGTTTCATTCTCTCCAATCAGCCGCTCCCACCCCGGACCTCTGGTTTTGTATAAACCAGAAGTCTGTGGTGGGGAGCAAAGTAATATAGTAAATGACAGCAAATAAAGACCAGTATGATCCATCTAGTCTGCCCAGTAAGGTGGCTAGAGTGGTTGTACCTGCCGCTCTGTACAGGTCAGCTCCCCTCTATTTATTGAAGTATGAAAGATATTTAAGTTTGTTTTGATTTTATTCCCTTGCTATGAAGGGATCCACTGTGTCTGCCCCATGCCATTTTGAATTCTGTCACTGTATTTACCCCCACCATTTCCATCAGCAGGGCATTCCAAGCCTCCACCACCCTTTCAATGAAAAAAGATTTACTGAAATTGCTTTTTGTTTACCGCCTTGCAGCTTCATCGTATGCCCTGTAGTTTTACAGTTTCCCCTTCTTTTAAGTGCCAGATTAGAGAGAATGAAACCATGACTCAGCCCTGGAGAGAGAGGGTAAATGCTGCATAGCACTTTCAAGGGCTATTGCTACTGCTGTCAACCCCAGCCTAATGGTAGCACCGGTCCTGGTCTTAAAGCACTTGAAAGAGGGTCGAGTTTGGTAGAGAGAGCATTCCATAACAAGGGGACATGAAAGAAAAAGGCTGAAGGCCTCATGGATTCATACTGAGCTCAACGTGATGAGGGATGTAAGTTCAAAGCCAGCAATGGCCAAAAAGTCTCCCTCCTGGAAATGGGCAACTCGGCAGCTCTGGAAATCTCTTGTGAGACTTCATTTGGAGTACTGTATACCAGTGGCATAAAATTCCCCAAGCAGCCCCCACAATGTGGAGGGCCTGGGCCCAGACAGGAAGGAGGCCCACACAGCCCAGTAACTACCAACACTACGACAGCAAAGATAGAGCATGGCAACTGGCAAATATCCTTTAAAATGTTTGCCGTGCCATCTCCCTCTCCTGTTGCTCTCTCCTAAAAGGTTTTCTGGTTTGGCAGTTGGCACTTCCACTGCTGGGCTAGAAAACCTTTTAGGAGAGAGAGTATTGGGAGTGGGAGGCAGCACGGCAAACATTTAAAGTAAGTTTGCCACTTGTGCGAAGGTGAGAAATTTTACGCCACCTGCTGTCTATAATTCTGAAGACCACACCTTCAAAAGAATATAAACCAAATGGAGTCAGTCCAGAGAGCTACTACTAAAACGTTCAGTGGTCTTTATCATAAAGCATATGGGGACAGATCTAAAAATCTAAGGGCTCCATATTGAGTTAGGATGGCTAGGTGCAGTACAGCGCCTAGCCATCGCTACCATCCTCTAACCCTGGATATTCAATGCCGGGTCACATGCAGCCTGGTATTGAATATCTGGGTCACTGCGCAAGCCCAGAAGTCACAGAGGCTAACCGGGTGGCGGCAATATTGCTCTGCTTCCCGGTCAGCTTCTACAGGTAAAGACAAACCAGCTTATCGCCACTACCCAGTTAGCCTCTGTTGCTGCCCACAACACGCCCCGATGCTAAGTGGTTACCATCAGGGCGTGTAGGGGAGAGGATTGGGGATATTCAGCGGCACTAACTGTTAGTGCCACTGAATTCCCACTGAGCGGCATTTACACGGTTGACAGGACTGTAAACCATGTAAATGCCTTTCGAATATCGGGCCCTAAATATATATACCTTGGCATAAGAGATGTGATAGAGACATTTAAATGCCTCCAAGATAACAATGCACAAAAGGCGGGACTCCTTCAATGGAAAGGAAGCCCTAGAACAAAGGTTCATAGGATGAGGCTGAAAGGAAATAGACAAAGGAGTAATCTAAAGAAATATTTATTTACAGAAAGGTGATGGATGCATGTCAACAGCCTCCCAGTGGAGGTGGTGGGGAACATGGACAGTAGCAGAATTTAAGAAAGCATGGGACAAGCATCGAGAATTTCTGAGAGAAATGGAAGGAAATGTAAATGGAGATGAGTAGACCGGATGGTCTTTATCTGCTGTCATGTTCTGTGTATCTCTAGTTTCCCGCCCTTTCTCTATAGTGACATCGCAGTCATTGTTGACAGTAAGTAGCTGTGCTAAAACCTAGCACACACATGGCACTCCCTAGCTATGCACACCTTCTGACACGTAGAGATTTTATTTTTACATATCATACTCATTTTTCAATGGACTAAAATCAACAAATAATTTTGGGTTGTACCTTTTTCCAAATCCCAGTCCTTCTCTTTTCACACCTTTATAAAGTTATGTCTTAATGTTGGACTTAGGGTTGCCAACTTTTTGAAAGAGAAAAACCTGCTCCGTCCATGTCTGTCCTCTGTCCTGCCCATAAAAATTTGCAGAGAGAGCAATGGTGCAGACTTTAGCATCTGCAGGCTATATCAAGGAGGGGGAGGGGGATGTAAGTATAAGAGGTTGGACTCTTCAGCATCTATTTAACCACAGTCCCCTTCTCAAGCCCCTCCAACACACATATGCTCTCTCGTTTGGTTTAAATCCAAACATATATTCTGCATCCACCACACCCCACCCCCTTGCCCCTTGCCCCTTCCCCAACAGAGCAGAGCAGAGTTAGAAACAAAAACAAAAAGCGAGAATCACAGCACAGGACCTATAGAGCAAATCTGCCATTCCACAATAGTACTAAATTCTTAAACTCACGCAATACTACCTAGAAAAGGACAGCAGGGTAAATATTGCAATGGGTCCTAGACCTACTAGGAAAACTGAAGAACCTGATTACTACAGACCTCTCCATGGAAACTCCATGCTGGCAGAACACCTGGTTGGGATCTTGCACTTTAAGAACATAGATGGACTCTCACAAAGAACAGAATAAGGGACCACAAGCTACAACTAGGAATATGTAAAGAAACATTAAATTGAGACCCCAAGAAGCCAGACTCTGCATGCAGTACAATTCCAGATAAATACAAAGGGATGCAGATAAAGACAGCACATGTTAAATACAAAAGCTGACAAATTCCAATTACTAAATTGAAAATGAAATTATTTTTTCTGCCTTTGTTGTCTGGCTATTTTATTTTTCTAATCCTATTGGTTCCAGCCTCTGGTTTCTGCTTTCTTCCGTCTTCTCTTAATTCTTTCCAAATCTCAAGTCCATCAACTACTACTTCTCTCCTCTCCTGTCTTCTTTACTTCCTCCCTTACATCCATCTCTGACACTGATCTTTTTCCTTTCAGATTTCTTTCTGTGATTTATTTTTTAACTCCCTATGCGCTCAGATTTCACTCCTTCTTACTATCCTGTCCTCACTTTACCTATCACTTTTCAACTCTAACCCCAACCCTCCTATTCCCCATCTCTGTCTCCTTTCCCAGCTTCTTATTCCCCAGTCTTTCATCAACCTTTCCCTTTGTCTCCTCCCCTCTCTCAGTATCCTCACTGACCACCTTCCCCTGTCCAGCATCTTTCCCTTCTCGCTCTCCCTCACATCCAGCATCTCCCCCACTCTCCCGAGCCCCCATTTCTAGCATCTCCCTTCTCTTTTTCCCTAACCTCAACATCTCTATTTCCCTTGGCCCTTCCTGCCCCATGTCCATCATCACCCCTCTGTTGCCCAATGTCCCCCCTCCTAGGTCCAGCATCACCTCTCTGTCACCCAATGTTCCCCCCTCACCATGTCCAGCATCTTCTCAGTCTCCTTCCACGCCATGTCTTGGATCTCCTCTTTCTCTCTATTCCCCAGCATTGATCCTCCAATGCCCCCCACCCCTGATCCACCTATCTGCATTTTCTTTTCAAATCCAATCCTTCTCCCCTTCCTGCCACCGGCGATCAAAAATAGCAGAGGTGTGGAACCTTTCCGATACAGGCCCGTCCTTCCCCTCCCCCTCTAATGACACATATATGCATCAGAGGAGATGGCAGTCCTTAAAGGTGTGCCTAGGTCAGAAAGGCCTTGCACCTGTGCTAGCTTTGATTACCGGTGGCGGGAAAGGGGAGGAGGGCTGAATTTCTGCATTCACCGATCGCAGCTGGGAGAGCCGGTGAGTGCCCATGGGTTTCTCACAGGCAGTCACCAGCTCTCCTGGCTGCAATCGCGGCCGTTTCTGCACGTCTGCCCACAGGGGTTGGGATCCCCACAAGCAGACTTAAGAGCGATCTGCAGAAAACCAGCCCTTCAGCCACCAGCCTCTAACATTCATAACCAGCCAGCCTGGCCTAAAACTGGCCAGTTGACAACCCTAGTTGGATTCTTGATCAGCAACCAGTGCTGGGCATCATATTTGACTGGACTCAGGAGAAATTCGTTTTGAGATAGCAGAGGTAGATCCTATAGGCTGCAGCCTTCTTCAACCTAAAATAATGTATTGTCTCTTGGGATCCTTCTTTCAAGATCCAAAGTTATTCCCTTTTCCTCCTGTGAAGATATTTGCTGTATGGTCAGTGAATTAATGTAGAAATAACAGAACAGGCAGAAAAGCCAGGCTCCTTTTGTGAGGAAGATCAATGATGAAAAGTTCAAGACCATAAAAATAATGGTATCATTGCTGTTTGGCCAATACATGCCTCCTCTATCAGCATGCTTACAGCAGTGCATGGGACCTGGGAAATGGCGGTTTAACTTTTAATATTCTTTCTGACAGTAGAGAAACAAGATTGTTTTCCCTATGGTGTGCAGCAGACACTGCTGTCATATTCAAAATTGTAATCATGCATCCAAGACCGTGCAAATGGAATTCCCTAACTACCTATTTTAACAAGGTGACTGGGTTCACTTCTTATCACATTAGAAAGGGAACGTGAAAGCTTAAGCTTTACTATGACTCTCTTCTGAAGCTCATAAAGTCATGTATTTCATAAGAAATCCCCTGCTGATAAAACCATGGTACAGATCAATACGTGTTGGGCCCAATATACAGCACCGACAGCTAGCACATTTACATGGCTAGCCACCGGCGTTGAACATGGTGATATTGAGCTGCTACTTGGTTAGCGATACACGGTGAATGGCCAGGGATTCCTGTGCTTGACTTTCACCGCAGATCGCAAACCAGGCAGAGGCTCATTATCTCTGCTGACTGGTTTGCAATCAGCTCTGCCTCCACTCCACCCCAGAACGCCCCCCATATGCCCCAGTGCTAAGTGGCTAGCATCAGGGTGTATAGCGTAATTACTTACCTATAGCAGGTGTTCTCTATGGACAGCAGGAATAAGTCCTCACGTATGGGTGATGTCACCGATGGAGCCCACACGGAATGCTCCCCAGCTTCCATTGGAAGCTTTTGGGAGCTGCACCGTGAGTGTACGCCTGCCTTCCCACCTGCCATGATGCCATCTTCTCCAGTCAGATTTCAAAGCAGTAGCCAAGAAACAACTCTCCTAGAAGGTGGAAGGGTTGTAAAGACTTATTCCTGCTGTCCATGGAGAACACCTGCTATAGGGAGTAACTACGCTTTCTCCATGGACATGCAGGAAGTAAGTCCTCATGTATGGGACTCCCAAACTACAAGCTACCGAAAGACCGAGGTGGCCAAGCCCAACAGGGGCAACAAAAACTGGAGAACAAGAAGAACAACATAGTAGTCCCTCTAGGACTCCACAGATTCAGCATCCTCAGGGTACAGCAGCACCAAGGTCAGTCAACATTTGCAGGTAGCCTGGATGGACAGAAGAGATGGTGGGCAGAAGCTGGACCTAAGACTCGAAGAGGTGCTGGAGTGCAGCCTGGCCAAAGTTGCTGTCCAGGCAGGAATCTCCATCCAGATAGTAGTGTGCTGTGAAGGTGTGGACTAAGACCACATCGCAGCCTTGCAGATTTCCTCCGTGGATGCCGAGCGTAGGTTAGTGATGGAGGCAGTCATGGCCCGAACAATATGAGCCATGACATGACCCTCCAGGTTCAGGCCAGTGTTGGAATACACCAAGGCGATGCAGTCCGCCAATCACAAGGACAGCATGCACGAGACAGCAGTCCCCAGCCCGTTATAGTCAAAAGAGACAAACAGCTGGGTGGATTGCTGGTGAGCCTTGATATGCTCAATGTACAAGACCAAGGCACGTTTACAGTACAGCATGTGCAACGCTGCCTCTCCTTAGTTGGCATGCAGCCTAGAGAAAAAGTTGGCAAGACAATCGTCTAGATGAGGTGGAACTCGGAAACCACTTTCAGCAGAAAGCGTAGGTGCATCCTTAAGACCATCTGATTCTGGTGGAATCTAGTGTAAGTTGGATGCACTACTAGAGCCTGGAGTTTGCTGACACAGTGGTCCAACGTGACTGCCACCAAAAACAGGATCTTCCAGGTCAGGTACTTGAGAGGGCAAGCATTGAGCTGCTCAAAAGGAGCCTGTATGAGCTGCATAAGGACCATGTTCAGATCTCAAGCCACCTTAGGGGGCTTGATGGGAGGCTTTGAGAGAAGCAAGTCCCGCATGAAGTGAGTCACAAAAGGATGAACCAAGATGGGCCTGCCCCCTAAGCCACAGTGGTAGGCGCCGATTGCACCGAGGTGAACCCAGACAGAATTGCATTTCAGGCCCAATTCTGAGATGTGCAGGAGGTATTCCAGTAACCAATCCACTGTGCATGAGAAGCGGTCCAGCACCCTACCCATATACCAAGTGGCAAACCTCTGCCACTTTAACGCATAAGCCCAATGTGTTGAGTCTTTGCATGATTCCAGGAGGATGTCTGTGATGATCTTGGGTAAATTAAGCTCTGAGAGGACTACCCGCTCAGCATCCAGGCCATGAGGGCCAAGGAGTGGAAGCTGGGGTGAAGCAGGGTCCCCTCGTCCTGGGAGATGAGATCCGGGACAGAGCCCAGGCGGAGAAGCTCCCTCCAAGAGAGATGAAGTAGCAGGGGAAACCATAGCTGCCGGGGCCAGTATGAGGCAATGAGGATCATGATGCCCTTGTTGGCCTTAAGTTTCAGCAGAGTTTTCATTACGAGCAGGATCGAGGGAAAGGCATAGAGCAGATGCATGCCCCAGTGGAGGAGAAAAGCATCCAAGGCCAGTTGGTCGATGGATGGTCTTCTGGAAGAGAACTGGCCCATCTGGGTATTCTGCAACATGGAAAAGAAGTCAATTGCTGGGGTACCCCACTCTGAAGATCTGCTCCACCACCCCTCTGTGGAGGGTCCACTCATATGGCTGGAGGACTCTGCTCAGCTAATCCGCTAAGATGTTGAGCTTGCCAGGCAGGTAGGTCACTCTGAACTCCATCTTGTGAGCCAGGGCAAACCGCCACAGCCAACAGAGGAGATACGAGCTTGTGCTGCCCTGTTTGTTCACATAGAACATCATCACCTGGTTGTCCATCTGGATCAGAACCACCTGATTCACCAGGTGCATTTCAAAGGCACAAAGGACATTTGCTATAGCCCTCAACTTGAGGAAATTGACCTGGTGCAGGCTCTCCTGTTCTAATCAAAGGCCCAGCATCTGCAGGCCATCCAGATGAGCTCATCACTCGAGCTTGGATGCGTCGGTTGTCAGCATCCTTTGGGGGGACTCCGCTTGGAATAGGAGGCCTCAAAGCAGGTTCAGCAGTTCCAACCACCTGCTAAGGAACTGCACCAGGGGACTGATGACCACCACCTTGTTCCAGAGGCAGTCTGTGGCTTGCTTCCATTGCGTGAAGAGAGTCCATTGCACTTGCTACATGGAGAGGTGGGCCAACGGGGTAACATGTACAGTGGAGGCCATGTGGCCGAACACCATTAGCATCCCCCGGTCTGTGGTATGGTGTCAATGCTGCATGCTGCTGACCATGTCCTTCAGCTGCTGCATATGGTCTGGCAGTAGAAACATCCAGGTTCGAGTGGTATCAAGGAAGGCTCTAATGAACTCCAGCTGCCGCATGGGCTGGAGGTGGGACTTGGTGTAGTTGATGATAAACCCCAGCCACTGAAAGACCTGGATGCTGAGGTAAGCTTGTATGCCAATGCTAGAAGTCTAAACAATAAGATGGGAGAATTAGAATATATAGCATTAAATGAGAGGTTAGATATGATTGCACTCTCAGAGACATGGTGGAAGGAGGATAACCAGTGGGACACTGTGATACCTGGATACAAACTATATCGTAATGATAGAGCTGAACAAATTGGTGGAGGGGTTGCGCTCTATGTTAGAGAGGGCATTGAGTCAGAAAGGATTAAAGTTTTGCAGGGAACAAAATATGCTGTAGAATCTCTATGGATTGAAATTCCATTTATGAAGGGGAAGGTGATGGCAGTGGGAGTATACTATCGACCACCTGGCCAGAATGAACAAATGGATGATGAAATGCTCAAAGAAATCAAGGAAGCTAACAAAAGCCACAACAGAGTAGTAATAATGGGTGATTTCAATTACCCCGGTATCGACTGGGACAGTGTCACAGCAGGACAAGCTAAAGAGATAAAGTTTCTAGATGAAATAAATGACTGCTTCTTGGAGCAGCTGGTTCATGAACCGACCAGAGGGGAAGCCATACTGGACCTAGTCCTTAGTGGAACGCCAGATCTGGTGCAAGAAATAAGGGTGTTGGGACCACTTGGCAATAGTGATCATAGTATGATCATGTTTGATTTAATCAGTGGAGGACAGATAGTAAAGGAATCCACAGTACTACCTTTTAACTTTCAAAAGGGTGACTATGATAGAATGAGGAATATAGTTCGGAAAAAACTAAAAGGAGCGGTTCCAAAGGTTAAAGACTTACAGCAAGCTTGGGTGTTATTTAAAAATACTATCCTCGAAGCCCAGACCAGCTGTATTCCACGCATTAAGAAAAGTGGAAGAAAGTCCAAAAAACTGCCAGCATGGTTTAAAGGTGAGGTCAGAGAGGCTGTTGCTGCCAAAAGAGCAACCTTCAGAAAATGGAAAAAAGAGCCAAATGATGAAAACTGGAAACAGCACAAGCACTGGCAAGTTAAATGCAAAGCATTGATAAGGCAGGCAAAGCAGGAATTTGAGAAGAAACTTGCTACGGAAGCAAAAACACGAAATAAAGACTTTTTCAAGTACATTCGTAGCAAAAGGCCTGTGAGAGAGTCAATTGGACCATTAGATGATAGAGGGGTAAAAGGGGCAGTAAGAGGAGACAAGGCTATAGCAGAGAGACTGAATGAATTCTTTGCTTCGGTCTTTACTGAGGAAGATGTAGGGGTGTTACCCAAGACTGAAGTGGTATTTAAAGGTGATACTGCAGAGGAATTGAGAGAAATATCGCTACACCGGGAAGATATATTACAACTATTTGATAAACTGAATAGTAGCAAATCACCTGGACCGGATGGTATACATCCCAGAGTGTTGAAAGAACTGAAATATGAGATTGCAGACCTGTTATTGGTAATCTGTGAACTTTCATTAAAATCATCTGTAATACCTGAAGATTGGAGGGTCGCCAACGTAACACCAATTTTTAAAAAGGGTTCCAGGGGTGACCCGGGAAATTACAGACCGGTGAGCCTGACGTCAGTACCAGGGAAAATGGTAGAAGCCATCATAAAGAACAAAATTACACAGCATGTAGATAGTCATGGCCTAATGGGAGACAGCCAACATGGCTTTAGACAAGGAAGATCTTGTCTTACTAATCTGATCTGTTTTTTTGAAGGTGTGCATAAACAGGTAGACAAAGGTGAGTCGGTTGATATAGTGTATCTGGACTTTCAGAAAGCTTTTGACAAGGTCCCCCATCAGAGACTTTTGGCGAAGCTAAAAAGTCATGGGATAGGAGGCAGTGTACTATTGTGGATCGGGAACTGGTTAAAAGATAGAAAGCAGAGGGTAGGGCTAAATGGCCAATATTCCCAATGGAAAAAGGTGAATAGTGGAGTACCCCAGGGATCTGTACTGGGTCCGCTACTTTTTGACATATTCATAAATGACCTGGAAAAGGGAATAACTAGTGAGGTAATCAAATTTGCAGATGACACAAAACTGTTTAAAGTTGTTAAAACCCAAGAGGATTGTGGAAAACTGCAGGAGGATCTGGATAAATTGGAAGACTGGGCATCCAAATGGCAGATGAAATTTAATGTGGACAAGTGCAAAGTTATGCACCTAGGAAAGAACAACCCACACTATAGTTACAAGATGCAAGGCTCCACATTAGAAACCACCACCCAGGAAAAAGATTTAGGAGTCATCGTGGATAACATGTTAAAACCCTCCGCCCAGTGTGCAGCGGCGGCCAAGAAAGCAAATAGAATGCTAGGTATCATAAGGAAAGGGATGGAGAATAAAACAAAGGATATTATAATGCCTCTGTATCGCTCCATGGTACGACCGCACCTTGAATATTGTGTGCAATTCTGGTCACCGTATCTTAAAAAGGACATAGAGTTATTAGAAAAAGTACAGAGAAGAGCCACCAAATTGGTGAAGGGGATGGAAGGCTACTCCTATGAAGAGAGGCTAAAAAGGTTAGGGCTCTTTAACCTAGAAAAGAGGCGGCTGAGGGGAGATATGATAGAGGTGTATAAATTAATGAATGGAGTGGAACGGATAAACGTGGATAAATTGTTTACGCTATCAGAATATAGAAGGACTAGGGGGCATGTAATGAAGCTACAGGGTAAACTATTTAAGACAAATAGGAGAAAATATTTCTTCTCTCAACGTGTAATCAAACTCTGGAATCTGTTACCGGAGGATGTAGTAAGGGCTGTTAGTATAGCTGGGTTTAAAAAAGGTTTGGACAAGTTCCTGGAGGAAAGGTCCATAAACCACTATTAAAAAGGGACCCAGGATATCAATGCTTGGCCTAGTACAAGCACTGCAGAACCTGTGTCTTTTGGGGAAACTGCTAGGTACGTATGACCTAGATTGGCCACTGTTGGAAACAGGATACTGGGCTTGATGGACCTCGGTCTGACCCAGTATGGCATTTCTTATGTTCTTATGTTCTTATTTGAAATTAAACTTTTGGTGAGCCAATCATCCAGACAGGGGAAAATGAAGACTCCCATGGTTCGAAGGTAGGTGCTACTACCATGAGGCACTTGGTGAAGACTTGAGATGCTTAAGCAAGCCCGAAGGGGAGCACCTGGTACTGGTAGGCCTGATCTCCCAGGAAGAACGTGAGGTATTGTCTGTGATTTGGGTGGATCAAGATGTGTGTACACGCAACCTTGAGATCAAAGAAGCATAGCTAGTCATCATATAGAAGGTAAGGGAGTAGCATCCCTAGCGAAACCATCTTAAAGCGCTCACGCATACGAAAACGGATAAGGTTCCAAAGGTCCAGGATGAGTCTGAACCCTCCTGTCTTTTTGGGAACTAGGAAGTACCTGGAGTAAAATCCCTTTCTGACCTAAGCCGGTGGAACCAGCTTGATGGCGAGGTTGGTCAACAGAGTGGAGACCTCCTCCTGCAACAGGCTTTGGTGCAGTGGATCCATGGAATACTCCCCCTAGATGAAGGGAGGTGGCAACTGGATGAAGTGCAGCTGGTAGCCCTTCTGAACAAGCTGCAGCACCCAAGCATCTGAGGTGATAAGGGGCCACCTGTGGGCAAAATGGACGAGCCACCCCCCCCCCTACCTGAGGGGGAACTCCGGCATGTAATGGATGGTTGGCTATGCTCCTGAGGAACCAGTCAAAAACCTGCCTCTGGCTTGGGCTGCGGGGCTGGCTGGGCCTTCTGAGGCTTCTCTCACCTCTGCTGACAGGGGGCCTGCAACTTTGGTTGAGCACTCTGGGGCACCAAATAGAGAAGGACCTTGGTGTGATTATTTCTGCAGATCTCAAGGTAGCAAAACAGTGCGACAAGGCAGTGGTAAAAGCCAGGAAGATGTTGGGTTGCATACAAAGAGGAATTACCAGCAGAAAGGAAGAGGTACTAATGCCACTGTATAAGTCACTGGTGAGGCCTCACTTGGAATACTGTGTTTAGTTTTGGAGACCATATCTTGCAAAGGATATAAAAAGATTGGAAACTGTTCAGAGGAAGGCGACCAAAATGATTTGTAGCCTGTGTCAGAAGCCTTATGAGAAGAGACTTGAAGACCTAAATATTGTGATAAGGAAGCCTGTAGTGAGCCTATGGAAATAGGAGAAACTAATGATTTTGCTTTTAAGAAAAGTGACATCCCTGCAGTGCACAGGTTTCAGCTTTTGCCTAAAGAAAGCAAGCAGAGAGAAACTGAACCTAGGCTGCCACACCCAAGCTCTGCTGATGTAGTTGCAGGCTTGGAAGATCATTGCAAGCACCTGTCCGGAGAGGGAGAGACACTGCCCGGGAAGAAGGGATATAAACCTTGGTTAGAGAGAAAGCAGAGGAGAGAGTCCGGGAGAGGAGAGCCCGGAGAGGGAGAGCGCACGGAAGGAGAGAGCAGAGAAGGCTTCAAACCCCAGTTCCTGATCAGAAGGTTCAGAGAGTTCAGAGGTGGGAGCCCAGGACTCAGCACAGGAGTCAAAGGAGCCAAGCCTGGAACAGGGAGCCGTGGCAGAGCTCCAGGAAGGAACTCAGGGACGTGAACCAGGGACTGTTTCCCAGAAGCTGGAGGGAGACTGGTGAACACAGCCAGGGAGACGTGTCCACAGCTTCAGGTACAATTTATCCTTACCGGGTGGAGCTGTGCTCAAGAGAGACACAGGGATCCTCAGAGAGAGTATACCCTGAGACATACATTAAAAGCTCAGAGCAGGGCACTGCATTACCGGAGCCAGAGGAAATGCAGGTTGAGCCTATTGAGCAGGATTTACTGCCGCCAGAAGTACTCATGGACTGTACTCTATTTCAAGCTGTTAGCATTGAGTCCCTTTGCTAAAGAATAGCTGAAAAGATAAAGTCCCCTGAAAAGTAGAGTATTGAAACCTAGCCTGAACTAAAGGTGGGAACTTGCTCTTTTTAATGGGAGGATACCTGTTGCATGTACATTTGAATGCTTAATGAAGACAAAGGTAAAAAGAAGATATTTGTACTTTGTTGAATGAAGAAGCTGTGTTTTCTTTATCCGTTATATTGATAAGCAGCTGCCTATAATTAATGACTGTGAAGCTCATCCAGCCTAAGTTGTAAATAACCTTGAGCGAATGAATGGAGAAGTATCCTGTTACAGTCTACATGGACTTTCTTTGCGTTTGGGGAATAAATTTTGTCATTTGCCTTTACTTTCGGTTTCATGACTACACTTCATCTTAGAAGGCCAAAACTACAACTCCCAGCATGCTTCACTGGAGAAAAATAGTTTATTCAACCTTTTATAAGAGAAGTTAATGGCAACCCTACCCCTCTAAGCCTTAGGCAGAGGGCTGGGGCGTGACAATATGTACACTCTGGAGGAGAGGAGGGACAGGGAAGATGATTCAGACCTTAAAATACTTAAAGAGAAATAATGAACAAACAAACCTCTTCCAAAGACGGGGAAGCTGTAAAACTAGAGGGTATAACATGAAGCTGCAAGGGGGTAAATTGAAAGGCAATGTCAGGAAATACTTTTTCACTGAAAGGGTGGTGGATGCTTGGAATGCCGTCCCGATGGAAGTGTTGTGGGCAAATACAATGACAGAATTCAAAATGGCATGGGACAGACACAGTGGATCCCTTTACAACAACAGGATAAAATCAAAATAAACTTAACTAACTAATTTCTCAACATACAGGGGTGTCCTACACGGAGCGGTGGGTTCACCCCTTAAACAAAGACATGGGGAGGGGTGGCCTGCATGGAGCGGCAGGTGCACCTACTCTTGCCATTTTACTGGGCAGACTAGATGGACCATACTGGTCTTTATCTGCCATCATTTACTATGTACCAGTGCGGGCATGGGTAGAAGGCCTTCTTACCCTGCTACTTTTTACATGAAGAATCCACAGTTTTCCTTAAGAGCCTGGAGAGCATCACATACTCCTTCTCAAGCTCACCCGCTTTCTCCTCGACTGGTTTCCTGAAAAGGTTGTCCCCACTACAGGGGACATTGGCAATCTTATCCTGAACCGAATGCTCCAGATCAGAGGATGAAGCCAGGCCAGCTGCCAGGCGCTGATGCCCACAGCTGCCACCTGAAGGCAGACTCAAAGGCACTGTACGTGGCTCACATGGCATACTTTGAGCAATCCTTGCCGTGGCCTATTAAGGCAAAAGGAGTTGAGGTGGTCAGGAGGGACATAGGCAGCAAACTCTGACAGGTCCAACATGACGTCCTTTAAGAACAAACCCATAAACAGCTGGTAGGAAAGAATCCGAGCCATCAGCATGGAGCCCTGGTAGCACCTCCTCCCGAAGGAGTCCCGAGTCTCCTACCTGGGAGCACTAAGGATTGAGTCTTGGTGCTCTTCACATGCTTCAAGGCTGACTTAACCACAATGGAGTTGTGTGGTAGCTGAGGCTTTTCAAAGCCCGGCGCTTTCTGGACCTAGTACATCAAATCCAGTCACCAACTAAAGGCAGGATCCATGAGGGGATTTTCTCATAGCTGCAGCAACAGTCTCTGCAGGACGTGGTGCACTGGCACCATCACTGCCTCCTTAGATGCCAACAGACACTGCAGGAGTTCAAGCTCCTCCACCCTCAGCTCATTCTCTGCCTTGAGGGAGAAGTGTATGGCCTTGGCCATATCCCTCACAAAGTCCTCAAAGGACATGTCCTCTGGAGCCAATTTACACTGCTCATACAGAGGAAACAAATCAGAGGGAAGATCAGGAGATCTCCCGTCTGAGATGACGGAGCCCTTTTCAGTTTCCCAGTCCTCAGACTCGGACTCTGAGAGAAAATCAAAGTAGCAGTGGGTTTCCTTCCACCTCCTGCTCCGGTCATGCGAAGAAGGTTGGCAGTGGTGGGACTAGTGGCATCCTGAGCGAGAGTGGGGGTGTCCTGTAACATCAGAATCTGATACACTCGACAGGGAGATTGCCATGGGAACTGGAGTTGATTCCAATCTCTTGCCCAATGCGCCTGCCTCCACCAGCAGCGCATGGGTCTCCAGGATGGGCTGGACAGAGTGCAGTGATGACACCAAAGCTAAGACCACCACCATGTGAGCCTCAAGGGCCCTCAGGCATTCCTCCAGTACCACTGCCTCAAAGGGGACCGGAAGCCAGAATGGTAACTTTGGCAACAGGTGCGAATACCTCTGGTGGGGACTCCACGATGAGAGGCTCATCAGGAGACATCTGGCTTCCATCCAGGGCTGTGGGGTCTATTCCTCCCATCTAGGAGTCGATTCCTCCTGCCAGAGAAGCTTGGTGGGCTGCTACCGGCCCTCGCTGTCCATGTTGTGCCACAAAGGGCTGCAATGCCGATGCACCTTTGGTTTGACCCGGTGCGAAGGGCGCCCCTTTCGATGCTGACTGGATCAGTGTCAGGTCCTTCCTCGATTCTGCTCAGTATCTTGGTTCCGAGTATGCCTGGGCAACCCACTCAGTTGACGGCTTAGCGGTACTACGTACTGGCATCGCCGATGTCAGAGCTGAGGATGCTGAATCCGACCTTCTGCTTTTCCCAGCCCTTCAGGCCCCTCCTTATCATCTGAAAACAAAGGTTGCAGGAAGCGGGCTGGTGATCAGACATTGCAGCACCAGTTGTGCCTGTCTGTGACCGAAATGCTGCGACCACATTTTGTGCATTTCGAAAAGCCACTTATTGGCTTCGACATGACTGGAAGACCAAGCCGGCAAGGTCATAGGCTTCAATTTTGACGGCAGGAAAAAGGTCTAAAAGAGAAAAGCACCAAAAATCACAAAAGACAAGAAGAAAAGAAATATCAGCTGGAAGCCTACTAACCGACAACAGATGGTGAAAATTACTAAGAAAAAAATACCCGCAAGGGGTAGAAGAGCAAAAGTCTTTTTCCACTGGTGCAAGACACATCCTTTGGATTCTGCAGAAAAAAGGAGACTGAAAAAAGATGGCACTGTGGCAGGCTTGAAGGCAGGCACACATGCGTGGTACAGCTCCCAAAAACTAAGGAGCATTCTGCGTGGGCTCCATTGGTGACATCACCCATACATGAGGACTTATTTCCTGCTTGTCCACAGAGAAAGCAATTTATTTGGGAATATTCCATGGCACTTAGTGTTAGTGCCACTGAATATCCTGCTTACACAGGTCTGTAAGCGGTATAAATGCCTTAGAATATCGGTCCCTTTATGTTTTGTGATACTTAAGGGTATGTATACTGCTGTACACTAGGGTTTCTCAGGTTATCACACATTTAGGGTAGAAATGAACATGCGGTGCATGCAAACGTTGTATGCTACCTTATGGAGTCATGTACAGCATGGCCCCAGCACATACCACCCTGATTCAGACCAAGGGCCACCCATTGAGATAGCATTAACTGCGCTCACGCTAGCTGCAACACTGACAGTAGATGCAGCAGAGGCTATCCAAGATGTTATTTGTTCTATGTAACCAATGTTCTGTTCTCTGTAAACCATTTTGACCCGGTGAAAAGTGGTATATAAGCATAGCTAAATAAAAATAAATAAATAAAATAAAATGTCCACACTAACTACGATCTGCCCCTACCCCACTCATTTGCCTCCCCATCATATGCTATGCAGATAACATGAAATTAACCCCATGCTAATTGTTATCATGGCCCATTAGCACATGCTCAAGCCCACATTAACAGCTAGCACAGTTTAGTAAACATACTCCATAATTTCAATTCTTAAGAATATAAGAACATAAGAAATGCCATACTGGGTCAGATGAAGTTCCATCTAGCCCGGTATCATGCTTCCAACAGTGGTCAATCCATGTCTCAAGTACCTAGCAGTTTCCCATAAAGACACATAGGTTCCACAATGCTTGTATAATAATAATGGTTTATGGACTTTTACTCCAGGAACCTGTCCAAACGTTTTTTAAAACCAGCTACACTGACAGCTTTTACTACATCCTCCAGTAACGAATTCCAGAGCTTGATTACACGTTGAGTGAAAAAAATATTTTCTCTTATTAGTCTTAAATGAATTACATTGTAGCTTCATTGCATGTCCTCTAGTCTTTCTACTTTTGATGGCGTAAACAATCAATCTATGCCCATCCAACTCAATTCATTAATTTATAGACCTCTATCATATCTCCCCACAGTCGTCTCTTTTCCAAGTTGAAGAGCCCTAACCTTTTAAGCCTTTCCTCACAGGGGTATCCTTTCATCCCCTTTACCATTTTGGTGGCTCTTCACTGTACTTTTTTAGGAGTCATTGTGGATAACATGTTAAAAGCCTCCGCCCAGTGTGCAGTGGCGGCCAAGAAAGCAAATAGAATGCTAGGTATCATAAGGAAAGGAATGCAAAATAAAACCAAGGATATTATAATGCCTCTGTATTGTTCCATGGTACGACCGCACCTTGAATATTGTGTGCAATTCTGGTCGCCGTATCTTAAAAAGGATATAGCGATTTTAGAAAAGGTACAGAGAAGAGCCACCAAAATTGTAAAGGGGATGGAAGGCTACTCCTATGAAGAGAGGCTACAAAGGTTAGGGTCTTCAACCTGGAAAAGAGACCGCTGAGGGGAGATATGATAGAGGTCTATAAATTAATGAATGGAGTGGAACGGGTAAACGTAGATCGATTGTTTACGCTATCAGAATATAGAAAGACTAGGGGACATGTAATGAAGCTACAGGATAAACTATTTAAGACAAATAAGAAAAAATATTTTTTCACTCAACGTGTAATCAAACTCTGGAATTTGTTACCGGAGGATGTAGTAAGAGCTGTTAGTGTAGCTGGGTTTAAAAAAGGTTTGGACAAGTTCCTGGAGGTCCATAAACCATTATTAAAAAGGGACCCAGAATATCAATGCTTGACCCAATACAAGCATTGTGGAAACTGTGTCTCTTGGGGATACTGCTAGGTACGTATGACCTAGATTGGCCACTGTTGGAAACAGGATACTGGGCTTGATGGACCTTGGTCTGACCCAGTATGGCATATCTTATGTTCTTATGTTCTTTTTCTAATTCTGCTATATCCTTTTTAAGATATGGCAACCAGAATTGCCCACAATATTCAAGGTGCGGTCACACCATGGAACAATACAGAGGTATTATAATATCCTTGGTTTTATCCTCCATTCCTTTCCTTATTATTCCTAGCATTTTATTTGTTTTCTTGGCCCCTGCAATACACTGGGCTAAGGGTTTCAACCTGTTATCCACGATGACACCTAAATCTTCTTCCTGGGTGGTGGCTCCTAATGTGGAACCTTGCATTTTATAAACATAATTTGGCTGTTCTTTCCTAGGTGCATAACTTTGCAATTGTCTACATTAAATTTCATCTGCCATTTGAATGTCCAGTCTTCCAATTTATCAAGGTCCTCTTGCAATTTTTCACAATCCTCTTGTGTTTTAACAACTTTGAATAATTTTATGTCATCTGTAAATCTGATCACCTCTCTCGTTATTCCCATTTCCAGGTCATTTATCAATATGTTAAAAAGCAATTGGCCATTTAGCCCTACCCTCTGCTTTCTATCTTTTAACCAATTCCTGTTCCACAATAGTACATTGCCTCCTATCCCATGACTTTTTCATTTTGTCAAGTGTCTCTCATGAGAGACCTTGTCAAAGGCTTTCTGAAAGTCCAGATACACTATGTCAACCGGCTCACCTTTGTCTACTTGTTTATTCACACCTTCAAAAAAATATAACAGATTAATAAAAAGACTTACCTTGGCTAAATCCATATTGGCTTTCTCCCATTAAACTATGACTATCTATATGTTCAATCATTTTGTTCTTTATAATGGTTTTTAGCATTTTGCCCGGTACTGATCGGTCTGTAGTTTCCCGGATCACCCCTGGAACCCTTGTTAAAAATAGGCATAACATTAGCCATTCTCCAATCTTCAGGTACTACAGATGATTTTAATGCTAGTTCACAGATTACTATCTCAATCTCATCTTACAGTTCTTTTAACACCCTCGGATGTATACCATCAGTCCAGGGGAATTACTACTATTCAGTTTATCAAATACTTGTAATACATCTTCCTGGTTTATCAATATTTCTTTCAATTCTTCCGATATATCACCTTTAAATACTGTTTTAGTTATGGGAAACTTCCCTACATCTTCTTCAGTAAAGACTGAAGCAAAGAATTCATTCAATCTCTCTGCTAGGGTCTTGTCCTCCCTTAGCCGCTCTTTTATCCTTCTATCATTTGAGCTGACAACGGTTTGTTTGTTATTAAAAGCAACCTGTTTTCTATTTTCGCCATGTATTTATTTTGTAGGTGCAAAAACAATAGCATATTCCGGACTTTTTGGCAGGGGCAGGCAAGCTACAGCCCATGTACCAGAACTGGTCCCCAGGCACAATAAATTTGGCCCACTTCCTTGCACCGGAAAAAAGGGCAAACAGCCCACAAAGCCGCTCCTGTGGCCCATCATCCCATGTGTGCAGCTGCCAGTAATGTTGATAACGCGCAAACCACTGTCAGCTCATATGACATCTTAGAAGCCGTAGAAGGACTCTTCATTACTGGCAGCCACAGGTAGAAGGAAACCCCACATGTAGCAGAGCACAGTGAGTAATACTGGGCGTCATAATGGAATGGATAAATACAGGGGGGCACAGGAGATCCTCACACTCTCCAGATGTCCTATCCAGTCATAACTCCCTACATGGCCCATGGTCCAAAATGTTTGTCCATTCCTGCTTCATGGTATATACATGGGAAACCTCTGGTGGGAGGTATTTGTCTATAGTTCACTGCATCACAGCCTCCCCAGTACAAAGCCAGTTCTGCCCTGTCATGTGTGGCAATCTGGATACCGCTGTAGGCATTCCAGCCTCTGATCCATTCATCTGTCTCCAACAGTTCAACAGGTAAATGGTTCCCCAGTTCTTTGATTAGATTTGATGCCACCATGCAGGCAGGGCTGGTGACCAGCTAGGGTAGGGGGGTAGGGTAGGGCAGGGCAGTGGAAGGAGCAGGAAATATTGCTGCCATCAGATCAGTTCTTCCATCTGCCTTGCACGATTCACATCAACAGAGAGCAGGTGAGAGCCGCACCGGGGGCTTCTCCACAACTTTGTCCTACCATCACTGTTCTAGGCTCTGATTTTTTTCATATTCTCCACAACCGTCATTTTATACTGTCACCCCTTCTTTTGATTCCAGCCTCCTCTCTCACCCTTACTGTTCCAAACTCCTGAGCCCACTGTTTTGGGCACTAGTATTCACAGCCCCTTCTATTCTGCTACTGCTGGGGTCGCTCTGATCTCTTTACTGCCCTCACCCACTGGTTTTGCCATTGCTCTGGTGTTTTCCATGCTCCCCCCTCCCCCCGGTTTCTCCTTCACCAATGACAGTAAGAAATCGTGCGCCCATTCTGCCTCTTGTATTTCATATTCTTTCCTAGGAAATCTAGCTTGGACAAGATTTCAGAAGTGTAGATCCTACTTTGTAGTCTATGAACCCTGATGTCCGAAGAACTTATCCCAAATGGAAAAATCCTTTAATCTATCAGGCCCCAAATGAGGAAATCTCTTTAGCACATCTGGCCCTCGCTAAGCAAAAGACTTTAGGGAACACAGCTGCCTTTCTAAGTGGATGACTCGGAGCAAAGAAGCCAGTGTAAGATCAGGAAAGAAACCACAAAGCGGAAACAACTCAGACCATATCTACCCTATTTTAAGATGCAATAGTTGAAAGGAAGTGCATCTAAATATAGATAGGTCACAGTTATTAAAACTCTGCCTCATTCTGAGCTACTTCAGGAAAATCTGAGGCCACTTTAGGAGCCAACTTAAAACAGTCAGACAAAATTTTAGATCATTAATTTGGCAGTGACAATTAATAAGATCATTACGAACAGACGGACACTCTGTGCCTCATCTTTCTGAATGACCCCCCATTACTCTGAAGAAAGTAACATTGATACAAGATACCCCCCCCCCATACATACACCCACCCACACACACAGGCATCACTGTGATATTTGACCAACGAAAGTGGACTCAATAAAGGAAATTCCAAAAAAACAAGGGGTGATTTTGTAAGGATGGATATCAAGAGCCTAATCTTATAAAAGGTTTTTCCCACATAAAGCCTTTACAGTATATATGGGTAAAAGGGATTTATAAAATTACCCTGGAGTTACATTCATAAAAGCATGCGCAGCGGCAAGCAAGTGCATCCTTTATTGCAATCTGCATTTAGGCATCTTTTGGGCTGGAGAACGGGTGGAGTCACAATTTGCGCACGTTGGAGGGACATTCAAAGATCTGCATACCGCATAAAGGCCGCTCATCGGCATATTCAATGGCACTAATCTGGTTAGTACCACTGAATATCCCCAGTTTGGGCCACTGAACGCCCTGACGCTAAGCCCTTAGCGTTGGAACATTCCAGGAGCGGAGTGAGGGCGACACCACGGGTTAACCAGGAAGCAACAACATTCAGTCACTGCCCGGTTAACCCTAATTGAATATCGCCAATGAACGAATTGCAAAATCACAATCCGGATCACTCACATATTCAATGCTGGTGGTCAGATATAGTCCCAGCATTGAATATCCGGGCTCACAGTTCAGCAGTGATGACTAGGCATTTTACAAGCACTAGCCGCCACCGCTGAATATCCCCCCACCATTGTTTACAAACTATGCGCATATGTGTGAATTTTACACAAGAGCATTTATGCCTGCCCCTGCACAGGAGTATAGAGTACGTCCATGGTTTCAGTCTAGCCACAGTTTTTATGACCTCAGAAATTAACCAGCAGATCCAATAATCACGTGGTGACATATTTCAACATAAGCGTCCAGGCCCTTGTGCGCCCGATCAAAATCGAGATGCACATAAGCAGACCCGATTCCAATCCCGAGGGGGATTAGATGTGCCCCACAGGATCAGAATCAGGTCTAGGGTCTGTATGTGTAAGCCGGGACCCAATTCCGATCAGCCTGCACGTACAGACCCATGCCAGGCTCAGTCAGGCTCCTGAATGGAGCTATGGTTTCATGGTGTCTCATTGCCATGGCACCATGGCTCCATTCAGGAGCCGCGATCCCCAGCTGCCGACCACTTTTTCCTTTCCCCGCAGCCCGACCCCCGATCTGGCCTTCCGTGGCCAGGGTCATAAGAACATAAGATATGCCATACTGGGTCAGACCAAGGTCCATCAAGCCCAGTATCCTGTTTCCAACAGTGGCCAATCTAGGACATAAGTACCTAGCATCTCCCTAAAAGACACAGGTTCCTCAATGCTTGTATTGGGTCAAGCAGTGATATCCTGGGCCCTTTAAATAATGGTTTATGGACCTTTCCTCCAGGAACTTGTCCAAACCTTTTTTTAAAAACAGCTATACTAACAGCTTTTACTACATTCTCCGGTAACAAATTCCAGAATTTGATTACATATTGAGTGAAAAAATATTTTCTCGTATTTGTCTTAAATAGTTTACCCTGTAGCTTCATTGCATGTCCCCTAGTCTTTTTATATTCTGATGATGTAAACAATCGATCTACATTTACTCGTTCCATTCCATTCATTAATTTATAGACCTCTATCATATCTCCCCTCAGCCATCAGGCTGCGGGGTACCCCCTTCACCCCCTCACCTCACTTGCGCTGCCTGGGCCTGCCATCCCCCAATGTCCAGGGGGACTTATTCCATGGATTACCCACTGCCCGCCCTAACTCCATCTCTGCAATGCCCCCTCCCACCCCCATCCACGCCTCCCCGTAAAAACTCCTTGTTCATACAGAGAGGCTTTTGACAGAGCCAGCGGGGGGGGGGGGGGGGATGAATAGCGGAGATGGACAAACCCAATGGGACATCCATCCCCCCTATTCGCAGGACAGAATAAACCCCATACTGTTTCTCAAAAGCCATGAGGAATAGGTGAGTCATTACAATCACCTTCAAGTTCTTGTAAGTGGGCTCAGGGCAGAGAGCAGAGGGGAGTTCATTCCATAGAGCAGGGGACCTAAAGTGAAAAGCTGAAGTCTGGTGGATTCTAGTCTAGCACAGAAAATGGGTGAGAGAGTAAAGTCTCTTTTCATGGATGGACCTCATAGTATTGCCCAGGTACGTGTGGAATGATGAACGAGGATAGATATGTGGGGACACCAGTATACAGGGCCATGTGGGTCACAGCTAATAACTGAAAATGAACACAAAATAAGAACATAAGATATGCCATACTGGGTCAGACCAAGGGTCCATCAAGCCCAGTATCCTGTTTCCAACAGTGGCCAATCCAGGTCACAAGTACCCGGCAGGTTCCCAAAAGGTACACAGATTCCATGCTACTTGTCCCAAGGGTAAGCAGTGGACTTCCTCGGTCCACTTTAATAATAGTTTATGGACTTTTCCTCCAGGAACTCATTCAAACCTCTTTTAAACCTAGCTATACTAACAGCTTTTACTACGTCCTCTGGTAATGAATTCCAGAGTTTGATTACACACTGAGTGAAAAAATATTTTCTCTGATTTGTCTTAACACTGGAAGCCAGTGATGTTGAGCTAATAGAGGGAAGACATAATCCTATTTACGTGCATCTGACAGAATTCTAATAGCCATTTTGGATCGTTTTAAGTCCTTTTCTTTCTGTGAATCAAATAGTAGCACAGGTGACATTGCAATGATCATAGTATGAACTATGGTAGAATATGGACATATGAGCGGAATTGCCAAAATGTAGGGAAAGTAGATCTGATCCCAGCAGAGACTGGTTTTACAAATGTGATTTTGGAATCTGTGATAACACCCGGATATCTAAAGGAGTCTGTGATCCAGCCAGTTGCACAGCAATGGGGGTGGGGGCTTTATTAATTTCTACGTATTTGGTATCCTACCATTCGAAAAGTATTTTGACAGATTTACAAAGAACAGATAAAATCAGATAATTAATATGAACTTAAAAAAAAAAATCAATGCTTAATAAACCAAGAGAGGATTAAAAATCAAGAGAGTGAAGGGAGGGGGAATATATTAGGTGTGAGTAGACTAGAGGAACCAGTAATTCATATGGCGGTGGTTTTGCTGAGATTCAGTTTAAGCCTATTAGACTGTAACCAACGGGAAACTTTATCAAGACAGGAATTTAAGGTCAGAGAATATTAGGCTAATGCAGGTAATTAGTAGTATATCATCTGCATAATGGAATGTGCTAATACCTGAATCTTGAATTAAAGTAGCGTGTGAGCTAAGAAAGACATTAAAGACGTTTCGCAGCCGTCACTGAAAATCTTGCTCAGATAAACCTATCAGTAAACAACAGTAAAACAGTAGTGCTCCTTGAACAAGAGACCCCTATTTCATACCTCCTGTTAAGATAAAATTGCACGACTCAGATTACAGGGAAATGTGAAATGAAATATCTAGCAGTCTTCTCACATACAGAAAGCCAGATAGCTAACTAAAAAATTGGTGAAAGGTAAGAAGCAGTCATAAATGTTTGCTTTTATATACAGCTTTATCTAGAATCAAAGGCAAAAATATTAATTGCACGGGGTTATTTGAAAGATATAAGTGTGCATCTACTTTTTGATTTGAAGATGCAGCAAAAATTGTAGCTGTTTAGTTATTTAGCCTGACACTCTAAGATAAATAAAAAAAATACTGACACCTGTAAATATATATTCTACAAAAACCAGAGGAGATGCAAGATGCTCACACGCCAAGGGACAAAAAGAAACCTAATAACTAATTTTATTCTGGTGTCTCTTTTTCATTTTGAACATCTATTTTGCGTCCAGTGAAACCCCACCTCCAACAGTAGGTGCAGAGCAGAACTAGGACATTTCACCAAAGAACCCAACATACAGGAAAAGAAAATCTGAATCCAGTGTCATTAACATCTTATCCAGTTACCAGGCAGATTGCAAACTAACACAAAACCCTACAAAAGTCACTGAAGACCTGTAATGCAAATCTACCCTATCACAATGGCACAAGCCTCTAAAATTAACACAATATGGTTGTTGTTGTTAAGTGCCGTCGAGTCGGAGTCGACTCATGGCGACCCTCTGGATAGCTATCCTAAATTGTGTTCGGTCTTCAGTCAGGCGGCTCATTGTTGACAGACTGGTACCCGTAGCTGCTGTTATTGTAGCGATCCATCTCATTGCTGGCCTTCCTCTTTTGCGTTGACCTTCTATCTTTCCAAGCATGATGTCTTTCTCTAATGATCTCTCTCTTCGCATAATGTGTCCGAAGTATGAAAGTCGAAGTCTTGTCATCTGAGCTTCTAAAGAAAGCTTAGGTTTGATCTCCTCTAGTACCGATTGGTTTGTTCTTCGGGCAGTCCATGGTATACACAGTATTCGCCGCCAGCACCATAATTCAAAGGCATCAATTTTCTTCCTGTCTGTCTTTTTCACTGTCCAGCTTTCACATCCATATGATGTTATGGAAAATACCATGGCTTGAACAAGTCGAATCTTTGTATGGAGAGAGACATCTCTGCTCTTGAGAATCTTATCTAGGTCTTTCATAGCCATTCTGCCAAGAGCAATGCGTCGTCTGATTTCTTGACTGCTTGTTGCTTCTTTATTGATAGTTGATCCAAGTAGGTTAAAGTTGTTCACGATTTCAATTTCTTCTCCTTCAACGATGAACCTGTTGATTATGCCAGTTGTCAGGATCTTTGTCTTCTTTACATTAAGGTGCAGGCCCATTTTGAGACTATGTTCTTTGATTGTGAGAAGCAAATGTTTCAGATCATCTTCACTTTCTGCCAGTAATGTGGTATCATCAGCATAGCGAAGGTTGTTGATGAGTCTTCCACCAATCTTCACACCTCTGTTGTCTTCATACAATCCTGCTTCTCTGATGATTTGTTCTGCATATAAATTAAACAGGTAGGGGGAAAGTATGCAGCCTTGTCTTACACCTTTGCTTATTTTAAACCATTCTGTTTCTCCTTGTTCCGTTCGAACTATTGCTTCTTGATCAATGTACAGATTGCGCAAGAGAACGATCAGGTGTTCTGGTATACCCATGCTTCTTAATGTGGCCCAGAGTTTCTCATGGTTTACACAGTCAAAAGCCTTGCTATAGTCGATAAAGCACAAATAGATATCCTTTTGGTATTCTTTAGTCTTTTCAAGGATCCATCTCACATCCGCAATGATAGTCTCTCGTTCCTCGCCCTTTCCTGAACCCTGCTTGCACTTCAGGTAGTTCTTGTTCTAGGTATGGCTGTAGTCTCTTTTGAATAATCTTCAGTAGAATCTTGCTGGCATGTGGGATCAGAGCGATTGTGCGATAATTTCCACAGTCAGTTGGATCACCTTTCTTTAGTATTGGTATAAACACAGATCTTTTCCAGTCAGTTGGCCATGATGTTGTCGTCCATATTTCTTGGCAGAGCCTTGTAAGTACAGTAACAGCTGCATCAGATTGCTGCAATACTTCTATGGGAATGCTATCAATGCCTGGTGCTTTGTTCTTTGATAAGGCTTTCAATGCTGCTTCAACTTCTTCTTTCATCACCAATGGTTCCTGATCATAAGGTATAGGTTGAAACGGCTGTTGGTCCACTTGATCTTTATCATATAAAAACTCTGTATATTCCTTCCACCTTTTCTTGATCTTCTCAGCATCATTCAACATAGAACCTTGAGCATCTTGTAACATTCCAATTCGAGGCTGGAACTTTTTCTTTAACTCTCGCAGCTTTAGGAAAGCCGATCTTGTTCTTCCTCTAATAGTTTCTGCTTCTATTTCCTTGCAAGTGTCATTGTAGTACTTTTCCTTGTCCTGTCTTGCTGCACGTTGGAAATCTCTGTTGAGTTCTGCAATTGTCTTTCTTTCTCCTTTGGCTTTAGCTTCTCTGCGTTTCTGGGCAATTTTCAGAGTTTCTTCCGTCATCCATTTTGGCCGTTTTTGCTTTTTCACCTTTTGTAGAGACTTCTCGCTTTCTTCCAGCACAACCTTCTTGATGTCATTCCATAACTCTTCCGGAGTTCTGTCATTTGTATCTAAAGCAGCAAATCGATTTTGCAGGCAGTCTTTAAATTCCAGTGGTATATTCTCAAGGTCATATTTTGCTGCATTCATGAGTGGTTTGCTCTTTTTCAACTTTAGCTTGAGTTTGCATACTAGTAGTTGATGATCTGTACCACAGTCAGCTCCAGGTTTTGTCTTTGTTGATGTTACAGAGCTTTTCCATCGTTGACTTCCACAGATGTAGTCAATTTGATTTTTATACAATCCATTGGGTGAAGTCCATGTGTACAGTCGCCGCTTGTGTTGCTGGAAGAAGGTGTTTTAGAGGAATAGATCATTGGTCTTGCAGAATTCTATCAATCTTTCTCCAGCTTCATTTCTGTTGCCAAGTCCATATTTTCCAACTACTTTGCCTTCTTCTTTGTTGCCAACTTTTGCGTTCCAGTCACCCATGACTATCAGGATATCCTGTTTGCATGTTCTGTCAATTTCAGCTTGTACTTGTTCATAGAACTCTTCAATTTCATTCTCTTCTGCAGCTGTTGTTGGGGCATATACTTGAATTATAGTTGTGTTGATAGGCAATCCTCGTAGACGAATAGAGATTAAGCGTTCGCTGACTGCATTGTATTTCATTACAGTTCTTGCAAGTTTCTTCTTTATTATAAATGCAACACCATTTCTTCTTTGTCTTTCATTTCCAGCATAGTAGACCATGTGATCATCTGATGCAAAGTGCCCGATGCCAGTCCATTTCAGTTCGCTGACACCCAACAGATCAAGTTGTACACGTTCCATTTCATTCTTGACCACCTCCAACTTCCCTTGGTTCATGCTTCGTACGTTCCATGTTCCAATGTGTAAGACATCTTTACAGCTTCTGACTCTCATTTCATGCGCAGCTACATCAGCAGTCAGACTTCCCGAGGGCTTTGATCCAACCACATCATAAATGCTGGCTTTACTCTGAAAAGTCTTCAGCTCTTCCCCAGTAGCTAGTTGAGTGCCTTCCGACCTGGGAGTCTCATCTTCCAGCACCATAGCACAATTTGTTTTGTTGTAACTATCCATTGGGTTTTCATGGCAAGATACAGAAGTAGATTGCCGGGCCTTCCTTCTGCGCAGTTTGAGTTTGGTGTTGTTGCCGTTGTCACAGAATGTGATCCTCCGCCATCAACACTATCCCATTCTGCTGCTGCCCAGATGGGTGGTTTGTCTTCGTCTGGCACCTCAGCTGAGACCTGTCCATCTTGGGAGACCCTGCCAGTAGTTAAACTACCGATAGTTTAGCTCTCAGCATCACTGATGCACGCAAGCCCTCACAGCACGACAAGCTGCAAACCAAGTGAGATGGAGCCTACCCCAAAAAGAGCAGCACCATCAATATTGCTGTGGGCATCTTAGGAGCCAGTGTTTGTGACCTCTTCGCTCCCCTCCCCATTGTCTCTCGCACTGGTCTTCTGTTCTCGCCTTATGAGACCAGCACCAGATTTCCTATACCACGCGGCATCGTCAGACGGGAATGTAGATAGCAGTTATAGATTCAGATATTAAGGGCCCGATTCTGAGACGTGGCTTGTTGGGCTGCCCCAATTCCCCCTCCGACTCTCCCCGCGTGGCTAGAGCAGCAGGACGGGGAGAGCCGGTGGGGGTTGAGAGGGGGTGGAATCTGGGAGCAGCAGGAGTGGGCCGAGGCGGCAGGATGTACAGGGCCAACTCAGGACATCTTTATCTTTTTTTTTTTTGAAAACTTTATTTTGTAACCAGTAGCAACATATCAAACAGTACATCACACAGCGAAAGGCCATCGAGGAGTGGTATCTTATCTCCTCTGAGGCCTATACAAAAACAAGTATGTTGCCATAACAAACCACAACAGTAAACATTAGAAGGCAAACATGGTTATACAGTTTTTCTCCCCTTAGATTCCCAGAGCATCCCCCCCTCCCCCAACCCCCTCCTCCCTTTGAACCCCCTATCCCCCCCATCCCCATCATCGCACCCCGAACTCCACGACACGGCTGCAACTCACCACTCAGCTGTAATTGGTAGCTTCTCTACACCCTATAGGCTAGGCCTTAAAGGCCCACATTGACTATATCGCTTCGGCAACGGGGGCTTAGGTTCTGAATGTAAGGTTCCCAAATCAGCAGAAAGGTGGACCATCGCTTCACTGAGCCCCTAGCCCTCCAGCGCTCTGCCAGCATCAACTGATGAAAGTTATTGCGCCACTCCGTAAACGTAGGCGGGTTCCGATCTCTCCAGTTATGCAAAATCGGACCTTTCCCCACCAAACAAGCCTTACGCACTAATAAGCGTTCCCAGCGCCCATTAGGTAGAGTCGGATGTAATTGATCCAGAATGACTAGCCCACTGGTCCAAGGAAATCTTTGTTGTAATAGTCTCATAATATACCGGCGGATGTGAAACCAATACGGGGTGATGCGCCTGCATTGCCACCACATATGAGTTAAAGTTGCCAATGGCATTTGACATCGAGGGCACGACCCATCCTGCGTAATGCAACTCCGTAGTGCTCGTCTTGGGGAGAAATGCACCCGGGTCAAGGCCTTATATTGGATCTCCCTCCAACGGGCACCCTCCGCTAGTTCTATTATCCGCCCCACTGCCATAGAAATCGTGCCTGGAGTAAGCACCCGACCCAATTCACCCTCCCAGGCTGCCTCCACCCTCCCATAGTCCGGGACCACCCCAAAGCACTCCAACTTAGTCCGCAACCCAGCTATCGTCAGGGGTGTATCCCCCCCTATTTCTAAAAAATCGATAAGCTGCTTAGACCTGTCCTCCCCCAACTCTTCCCGAGGTAGCGTCGCCACATAATGAGAGAGCTGATAATATGCAAAATAATGGGTGCCGGGTAGGTTATACTCCTCTCGTAGGTCCCTAAACGGCTTGCATTTACCCGTAAGGTCTACTGCATGGCCTAGGTAGTGGAGGCCCTGCCGGTGCCAGAACTTAAACTCCCTGGAATCCGAACCCGGCAGAAAGTGTACATTGCCTTGTATCGGCAACCAACTAGAAACCTGCCAATTATGTTGCCAGAAGCCATTTAATAGTTTCCATGTGCGCCGCATCGCATTCAACAGCACATTCCTCATTAGTCTCTGTGGCAGGTATTTATTGTCCACATGCAACGTCCCCACTAGGGAGAAAGGGGCCACCAACGCCCCCTCCAAACTTCTGGGTGTATAAACGTCCGTTCCCCCTAGATAGTCTCCAAGATGTCGCATCTGGCAAGCCAAGGCATATAATCGTAAATCCGGTAGCCCCAGGCCCCCCCTCCGCCATCTCCCAGTCATACGAGAAATTGGGATTCGCGCCCGAGCCCCCTTCCACAAAAAGCCTTGTATCTCCCTCTCCATTTTATGTAAATCCCTTCGCAATAACCAGACCGGTAGAGTTTGAAGCCAATAAAGTATACGTGGTAAGATCACCATCTTAACTGCAGCAATTCTCCCCAGAAGTGCCAGTGGTAGCGGGATCCAAGCTCGTAGTTGACGTCGCATTCCAGTCAAGACCCTCTCAAAATTCGTATAGTAGAGATCCTGTGGTAGCCTGGTCAAGATAATACCAAGATATTTGAACCCATGCTCGGCCCAGTGCAGAGGAAAACTCTCCCCCCAGCCATTCTGCAACCCCCCCAGCACATCTAAGGCCTCCGACTTCTCCGCATTTATCCGAAGACCCGCAAAACTACCGAACCTCCGAAACTCAGCCAGTAAACGCGGCAACGATTCGCGCGGGGCCAATAAGTGCACGAGCATGTCATCGGCGAAGGCCGACACTTTAAATCCCTGTGTACCCACCTTTATCCCATGAATCAGCCTGTCCTGTTCTATACGTCATATTAAGGGGTCTAAAGACAGAACGAACAGTAAGGGAGATAATGGACATCCCTGTCTAGTGCCCCGGTATAAAGAAAAGGGGGTCGATAAAACCCCGTTACACAGTACTCTAGCTGTCGGAGTGTCATATAAACTCTTTACCATGGCGCCGAAGTCCGGCCCAAGCCCATACAGCGGTAGCAGATAGTCCAGATAGGTCCAGTCCACCCTATCGAACGCCTTTTCGGCGTCGAAGCTCACCAAAAGTGTTTGTAGCTGATGGCTGTGTACCCACTCCAGGGATGTCAATATGCGACGTATATTACGAACAGCATATCGACCACGTACGAATCCCACCTGAGATTCATGCACTATATCCCCTAGTACCCCCGCTAACCGGTCAGCCAAGATTTTCGCCAACAGCTTTGCATCATAATTTAACAGAGAAATCGGTCTATAAGAAGCCGCCTGCAAGGGGTCTTTGGCTGGCTTGGGTATCAAGGTAATATAGGCCTGGTTCTCTCCCCATCTCCTACCACCCTTATCTATTCGTTGCTGGAAGGTATCCACCAACAACTGTCCCACCCCAACGGAGAGGAGTTTATAGAACTCAGCCCCGAAGCCGTCAGGGCCCGGTGCCTTACAGCATTTAGCCTGGGCAATTACAGATTGGACCTCCTGTAGTGTAATTGGCTGCCCCAATTGAGCCCGTTGTGCCTCCGTCACTTTCGGCAGTTGCAGCCCCTGTAGGTAAGCGACCATAGTAGAGGAGTCCATCTCTTCGGCCCGATAGAGTTTTTGAAAAAAGTTCTTAAAAAGTGCACTGATCGCCTCACGATCTTGGTGGAGTTTCCCTTTTTCATCTCGGAGAGCTGCTACTCCCTGCCCCCCCCCCCCCCGTGGACCCCGCAGGCAACGTCCGAGGAGTTTCCCCGGTTTGTCCCCAAAGCAATAGAGCCGATATTTATAGTAGAGCAAAGATTTCTTTGCGCGTTGATGGAGTAATTCATTCAGTGAGACCTGAAGCTCCCAAAGCCGTTTCCTGTTCAACACTGTGGGGGACTGGCCGCTAAGGACCCGTGCATGAGAGACCTGTCGCTCCAACCGAACAATCTGTTCCGCCAGCAAGCGGCGTTTCCGAGTGGCATAACCAATGATATCTCCTCTCAGCACCACCTTGGCAGTTTCCCAGAGCAACTCGGGATCTTCCTGGTGCACTTGATGATGGTCCTCAAACTCCCGCCATCGGTGGTCTAAGAACTGTCGAAATTGATCATCTTTAGAAAACTCAATGGGAAACCGCCATAGACGGGATGTATCAACTCTACCCCCCATTGTATCTCGACCCAGACCATGGCATGGTCGGAAATCTCCAAAGGACCTATCTGCGCCTCCATCACCTGAGCAAAGGCGGTGGTAGATAGTAAGACATAATCTATTCTCGCACTTGTCCCATGCGCCCGCGAGACATGCGTGAAGTCCTTCTCTGAGGGATGCAAGACCCTCCACGGGTCTATCAAGCCCAACCGCTTCCGGAATCGTTGCAACATTTGAGAACTAAGTAGTCGATCTCTCGTCACCCTTTCGCTAGAGGTATCCACACTCACGTCTAACACCCCGTTAAAATCTCCCCCCAGAAGTACCGGTACATCCGGCAAGAGTTCCACTTTAGTCGCAAATCGATCAAAGAATGCCCGGTCTAGCTGATTAGGCCCATAAACATTCCCTAGTATTATCTCACGATCTTCCAGTACACCCCATAATAATACAAAGCGTCCATCGGGATCCACTACCTGTTTTTTCAACGAGAAGCGCACCCTCTTATGAAATAAGATAGCCACCCCTCCCTTCTTCCCCTGTGCAGGCGCACCCCACACCTGGCCAACCCAGTCTCGACCCAATTTACCATGCTCCTCCGTTGTTTGGTGGGTTTCCTGGAGTAGTGCAATATCACAGCGTTGTCTGGCCAGCGCCTTCAATATTTTATAGCGCTTAATCGGGCTACCCAAACCACAAACGTTCCAGGTGATAATCTTCAAAGGATCACCGTATGTTTATGGCCTAGCTGCCAGCAAAGCGTGTTAAGGGAGACCCTCCCAGCCTGGAGCCTCCCAAGTGTGTGAGTAGAAGTGTTAATACCATGCCCATGTTTAGAGTTCGGAGTGCGATGACCCCTTTCCCTCTCACCCCCCCTCTCCCTCCCCCACACCCCCCAACCCCCCCCCCTGAGTAACCCCATTCCTGCCTCCCATTATTGCTATCTTGACCCTCCCCTGAACCCACCCCTGAGGACCCCTCCTCAACCCCTTCAACCTTCTACGCCTACCTACAGGACCCCGAACACCTCCCCCCACCTACGGAGCCCTCCCGAGACCCCACTGAGCGTGTCCCCCACCAGACCCATATAATATAGCACAATACCACAACCTGGCAATCACAATCCTATTACCATACAAAAATAACATATCCCCCCTCCCGCCGACCACACAGCAAGTTATACAGTAGGCCAAGGTCTTTATAGCCCCTCCCTCTTCCCGGGCCCGGCAGACCCCTCCTTCCCTCCACCCCACCTTTCGGCCCGCTGCAGCACTCGGTGTCACCCCCCTTCACCGCAGGACACTCCAGCCATGGGCGAATTCAAACCTGGATCCTAACGGTGACTGAGGGGGACAGCCAGAGAGAGGGGCATCCATTACAGCACTCGGGCCCAAAGCAGTCAGTTTTCGGTAGAGGCCCCAGCAATCACGCCCCCCCACCCCCCAGCAATCACGCCCCCCACCCCCCAGCTTGAGGTCGCTATCACTCAGGCCCCTTCCAGAGCACATTCTACAAGAGGTGGTCTAAATAACCCCCCCCCCCTTCCCACCCCAAGGGGGACCCCAGCCTATATAATACCAACAAAAATCCCTGGCCCCCCCTGCAAGTCGGCGGATTATACCAGGCCTTGAAGGCCCATCTGGGGATATAGCTAACCGAACCAACAGAAACCTGAAAGTAACTATAAAACCGGCTACTTTGTTATCCCTCCCCCAAGAAGGCATTCAGTGTCCCTGGAGGAAAGCAAAAGAAACACACAGTTACTTGGGATTGGCAACTCTGTAGCAGAGAAATACAGTTGCTACATATTACTTCCTGCACTCTGTTATATATCCCCGCTCTTCTGTGCGTGAAGGATGTTGTGTCAGTGTATTAGCTTAATACGTCTGCTGAATGTTCATTTAGCAGGCGACGATACTGCTTTCTGTTGACTACAGATCCTCTGTATGTAGTCCTCTGCCACAGCAGCCGACTCAAAATTACGATGGGCACCATCGCAGAACACGTGGAGCCTGGCTGGGTATTGCACTGAAAAGCGGATGTCAGCTGCAATCAGTTTTTCACACAAAGGTGCATACTCCCGCCGTTTTCTGCTCAGTGCCACAGAGTAGTCCTGAGCTACGCGGATCTTAGTGTTATTGTAAAACACTTCACCTTTCCGCCGCGCTGCCTTGAGAATTAATTCTTTTTGGGGGTAGTACAGAAATTTAGCCAGCACGATGCGGGGGGCGAGGATCACGCGGTCGCTTGGCTCCCACCCGGTGCACACGTTCTATCTGTAAAGGGCCTCCGAGTTCCTCCTCTCCCATTATATGGTGAACCAGGGCTTCCATATAGTCTCTCAAGTCTTTGTCGAGGACAGTCTCCATAATCCCCAGAAAATGCAGGTTGTTTCTTCGAGACCTGTTTTCCAGGTCATCAATCTTCGCCTCTTGCAAGGCTAATTGGGACTTTAGACCCGCAACCTCCTCTGTCAGCGTCCCCGTCTGCTCCTCAACCTGACCCACACGCTCTTCGGCCTCCTGTAGTCGGTGGCCTAGCCGGTCCCACCACTGAATGCAATCCATCGATCTTAGCATGGAGAGCATCGAACTGTGGCTTTAAGGCGGCCGCTACCGCTGAGGACATCTCGTCCGGTGTGGTCGGTGAGCGGGGTGAAGCCGGCATCGAGGCCGAGTCCGCCATCTTATGCGGACCCGCTGCTCGTTCCCGGTCTTTTCGCAGAGATTTTACCGCCGCTGCCATGGAATCGGGTCTCTCAAAGCTCGCCACAGCAGTCTCCAGGCACACCAGGACTAGGGAACCAGCTATTCACCAAAGAGTTGTGGATTTTCACGGTAATAGATCGCCGGTAAGGCTGGTGGTAGTGGGACCCGCTCAGGATGCGACTTCTACTCAGTCCGCATCACGTGGTCTCCGACATCTTTATCTTTATTTGAAAGGCTTGATATACCGCACATGCATAAGCATCAGAGCGGTGTACAATAAAACACAGGCTGCTAGAAAAAGCAAAGAGAGAAAAGAAAGCCATTAACCCCATGGCCCTGTACGTCCTGTGAAGTCAAGGGGAACATGCTGATTATTCTACTTTGAAGGTGAAATAATCAGCACAAACCGGGCGATCGGGCCAGACATCCCCCCAGAGCCGGGGCCAGGTGCACGGAGGTCCCCAACGCCTGATCCATGCCCCGGCTGGCGAGCCGGGTCTGCACCACAGGAGCCTGCAGAGAAGACGCCGGGCTGTCCTTGAGCCTGATTCTGTATGCCATGGGAACGTTTTGCTCCCGCAGTACAGAATCGGGTCCTAATGGGCCCATCCTGCTTGGGGCCATCCGGACGGCCTGGACGTGCCCTTTTCAGAATCAGGCTCTCAGTGTCTGTATATGTGTGTGGTGCAATGGCGGTGTGTCTGTCTGTGCTACTACTACGAATCATTTATATAGCGCTACAAGGCATATGCAGCACTGTATATATAGATGGAAGACACAGACCCTGCTCATCAGAGCTTACAGTCTAATTAAGACGGGGTCATGGATGTGGCAGTGGGTGCCTTTGTGGGGGCGGGGCTGCGGTGCATGTGTGTGCTGCAGAACTGGGAAGGCTCTCTGTGTGGTGCGGAGGTGCACGTATGTGTGTGTGTGTGGTGCGGAGGTGAGATGCCTTGTGTGTATGTCTAACACGCGGAGGTAGGCTGCCTGTATGTGCGTGGCTGTCATGTGGAAGTGAGGTGCCTGTGTGTGTGCGTGGGGATGGGGTGTTTGTGTGTGTTCTAGGGGGAGTGGACTGTACCTTTTGGCAACACCTTGCACTCTTCCCTTCCCTTCCAACCCCTCTCCTGCTGGTTCCCCTCCTCTGTTACTCTTCAGACTCTCCTCCCTTCACTAACCAACCCAGCATGTCCTATCCCCTGCCCTAAAATCCTCTTACCCCATTCTCCTTTTCTAAATAGGTCACTGCCATTTTAAACTGTCCCTGCCTTTACCTCACTTCCCTCCACCCAACACCTTTTCTGCTGCAGGCCACAACCTCCCTCTTCTGATCTGCCTGCTGAGATCCGATCTTCTGCAGGCAGATAGAAGAGGGTCTTTTTTCTCTTCTGCCCATGGGAGGTTGGATCCCCGAGGGCCAGGGCTGGTCCGTCCATTGTGTGAAAATGTTGTTCGCACAGGGCCCCACGCAAATTTCTTTCTCGTACAAATGAACGGCTTCAGAGGGAGCCAGGGAAACCCACATGAGGCCCCGGCTCCCTCTGCACAGCCACCAACGTGTTTTCCCTCACATTGGCAGCTGTTAATGTGAAGCACCGAGTGCCGGAAAATGACCTTTAACCTTTCCCAGCATTCAGCGTCACAGTAACATTCCCCAGCGTGAGGGAAAACACTCTTCATGCTGGGGGATGTTAATTAATTTATAGTTTTATTTCTGCAGTGTTGTTGTACACTCCAAGTTTGGCTTTTGGAGTTTCCAGTTTAATTATTGTCTTCCTATTTCTATGTGCCATGAGTCGACTCCGACTCGACGGCACTTAACAACAACATTTCTAAATTGTGATTCCTTGTTCTTTGGTGATGGTCTATGTTCTGCATGTGTAACCGAGCTGAGGTATTCTGTTTATGTAGTTTATATTTGACAGTGCCACTTGTTCTCTTTCCCCAGTAGGAGATGTATTGGTATTCTCTGAGGTGTATTGATTTAATATTTGCAGTGTTGCCTTTTGATGGGTAGGGTTTGGTGCTTTGTGAGTCCTGGTAGTGCTGTTATGATACGTTGGGTTTGCTATGGGTTCTAAATGGGCAGTGTTTATAACACTTCCTAATGTACCTGGCGGTTGGCACTAGAGTATAGTAATGTAGAGTCTGGTAGTCTTTCTTTATCCAGACACTCATTAAGAGGCATGTTTACTAAAAGCGGATGTTAACATTATACAAATATTTATGCAAATGAGGTGTCTTATGCAAATGAGGCCTCACACTGAATCTCCGCACATGGCCCCCTCACCCCCCTTGGGCCGCCCCTGCTGAGGGCAGACACCTTGCTTCTGGCTCACGATCACGGTCTCCCCTTTCTCTTCTGCCCACAGGGTTCCGATGTGGCGCAGGCAGATAGAAGGGGTTTTTACCACGACTGCAACCTCCCCTTCTCTTCTGCCTGTGCGGGATGGGATTCTTGTGGGCAGAAGAGAAGGAGGAGGCAGCAATTGCAGCCCAGAGGCAAACTGTCTGCTCCTGGGGATCCCATCCCCTGCGGGCAGAAGAGAAGAGATCCCCTGTTCTTCTGCTCTTGAGAGGTTGGATCCTAGTGGGCAGACAAAGGGTTGCGACCATTGGAGCCCCCCTTGCCCCCTTCTCCCCCAAAGTACACCCATGGTACAAAACTCATTCTTGCATGCTAGCACACAAACATGTTCACTAAAACTAAGCTAACCCATGCACAAAGCCTAGTGCACTATACTGCACTGGCCTATAAGAGTTTAGTTAAAGATTTGTTTGAGAGTTTTGGCTTTGCCAGACTTAATATAAGCACTTTCAGACTGATGCAGCAAACTGCACTATACTGTAACGCAGGGTTTTTCAGGAGAATTTCCATGCTGGTCTTCCTCTTCGATTCAGAAAGCAAGCTAGCACGGGACAATCACCAGCAAAACCACTGTGCTACAGCAAAACACAGTGGGCAGGCTAATCACATGCAAAATAATGAATTTTTAAATGTTCCTCATGTAAAAACTGTGCAAAAGCTTAGTGCAGCTTTTCGCTCTTCCTTTAATGCTGGATCTTTATGCCAGCCTCAGGTAGCTGTAAAGATGCAAAAAGATCATCTAAGGTGAAGTTTGATGCTTCACCTTAGACAACTAGATTGCGATCCTTTCTCCCTGAACCAAGAAAATAGCATGGTGGCCTAGAGGTCCCTAGCTGCCACCCCCCCCCCCCCCCCCCACCCAACTCCTCACCTCTGGAAGCATCAGTACCCCCACAGTATCTTAAAAGTTATGGAGCTGAAGCATGTCCACACACTCCCATCCCTAAGCCGCCATCTTCAAAAATGGAGGCTCCTGGCCACGAGTGATGCTTCCTGGGAGGCACCAGGTGGGGTCATTCTGCCATATAAGACAAAAATTCCTTATATGGCAGACTGACAGCCTCCTCCCCTGGGTGCACCCTAGAATGCACAATCTAGAATCAGCTGTCCCAGGATGCACCCAGGGAGAGATCACTCTGTTTGCTTAGAGCATCACCGCACAAAAAGTATACGTTAAACTTCCATTAGGACACCGTGCCCTAGAGCTTTAGCGCTGGGCTCTAACGCAGGGTTTCTGCATTGATCTGTTTGTGTGAAGCTTTTCTCAACTTTTCACAGCTGCTGGAGGGTAGACAATAAGCTTTAATGAAGGGGAGGAGCTATCCCATAATACTTGTGCAACGGTGGAGCAAAACAACAGATGGATAACAGAAAAGGAAGCCTTAAGGGGGGTTTAGAGGGCAGGATTTTAAAAAATGAAAGCCTTTTTTTCTCTTTGTTGTCTGTTATTTATGTTGTCCCTAATTTATTTATTTATTTGTAGGATTTATATACCAGTAATGGCACAGACGTTATAGCGATTTACAATAACCAGTAATTCAAGAGTTGAAACATATAAGAGACAAAAGAAAGGACAAAACCAGAACAATATGCTGGATAGAGAAAGCAAAATGTGAAAAAAAGGAAAGTCATGAAGGTGTGGGAGTAGCTACACAACAGCTTCAACCGGAAGACAACTAAACTTGTACTGTAGGCAGGGCTGACCCGTTCACCAGAGGGGCTAGGCAGCCACCTAGGATGGCAGACCTCTGTGGGTGGCAGGCCATGTGCTTTGGCACACATGGCCTGCTGAGTCGCTCCCCGCTTCCGCTGATGCCAGCGGCATGAGGGGATGGCTAAGCTCGGCAGCAGGTCATGTGCCTTGGTGCACATGGCCTTCCACTTCTGTACCACGAACGTATGTCGGAGGGGGGTTAAAAGTGGCAGACCATGTGTGCCAAAGCACATGGCCTGCCATCGAGTCAAATCACATCCCCCTTCAACACCGCCACCAGAATCAGCAGTGGCGTGGCTCAGCACAGGGGGTGGGGGTCAAGTTCAGCACACGGGGGAGTGGCACAGCTCAGGGGGATTGCACAGTAAGGGCTTCTGCCAGCCTAGGGCAACAGTTACCTTTGGGCCGGCCCTGATTGTAGGTACATCTTGGTGGGAGTCAGAAAGCTGAGAGGTATCTTTTTAAAGACTTCGGTGAAGAACCAAGTTTTTAGTCCTGCTTTAAATTTTGTATAAGATGATTCTAAACAAAGTTTAGTGGGTAGTGAGTTCCATTAAAAAGGGGCCTGAAACATAAAAGCAATAAATCGATAGGTCTCTAAATGTAGTACCTTCTTTGTCGGAATAACAAAATAGTTCTCATTAGCGGATCGGAGGATGTGTTGGGCAATAAGGGATAAAATATGATTGAAGATAGGTGGGTAAACCAGAGTAAAAGGCACATTGTGTAAGTAATGGAACCTTGAATTTGATACAAAAGAAAACAGGGAGCCAATGTTGTTTGAATTCTTCGGCATTGTGCAGTAGTTTCACGGTGGTGATTTGTATTGTCTGTAGTCTCCTTAGCTGGAGTTGGGAAGTGCCTATTAATAATGAATTACAATGGTCAAGTTTGTTAATCACAAGTGTGTGTATTTAAAATAGGAGCGCAATAGTTAATGTGACAACTACCTATCTCAAGTAGACAATTTACTGGATTTAGCTCCTCTGCTAACTCATCTTCTACCTTTACCTCTGGTATCCTTGTTTAAGTTTGTCATCCTACATAGAATATTTTCATCCAAGTTCTGATCTCATTCCAGTCAATCAGGGGCGGTTCAAAGGGGGTGCGGGGCCATGTGCAGAGACTCATTCTGGGGCCTCATTTGCATAAGAGTCTCATTTGCATAAGTATTTGCATAATGTTAACATGCACTAACATTTAGTAAATATGCCTCTTAATGAGTGTTTGGATAAAGAAAAACAACCAGATTTCTACATTACTATACTCCAGTGCCAATCGCCAGGCACATTAGGAAGTCCTACAAACACTGCCCATTTAGAACCCATAGCAAACCCAACGTATCATAACAGCACTACCAGGACTCACAAAGCACCAAACCCTACCTATCAAAAGGCAACACTGCAAATATTAAACCAATACATCTCAGAAAATACCAATACATCTCCTACTGGGGAAAGAGAACAAGTGGCACTATTAAATATAAACTACATAAACAGAATACCCCAGCTCGGTTACACATGCAAAACACAGACCATTACCTAACAAAGAACAAGGGATCACAATTTAGAAATAGGGAGACAATAATTAAACTGGGAACCTCAAAAGCCAAACTTGGAATGTACAACAACACTGGAGAAATAAAACTATAAATTAATTTCCTTTTGTATTAAAGAAAACACAAAGACGTTAACAATGCACATTTCCCAGAGCTGACATATTCCAGTTAATAAATTCAAAATAAAAAAGTATTTTTCTACCTTTAGTTGTTTGGGAATTTTATTTTTCAGTTGCAATTACTCCAGTCATTTTCTTCTGGTTTCTTCTTGTCTTCTGCTAACTCTCCATTGTCTGCTGTCCATTTGTCCTTTCTTCTCTCTTCTAGTTTTTTTTTCTATTCTCTCTTTACATCTGATTTAACATACTAATCTTTCCCCTTTCGCTCTTTCCTCCATTTCTTTCTTTATTCCTTTTTCATTCACTCAAATTTTACCTGTCCTTTCTCAATCCCCACTTACTCTCCCAATACCCGGCCAATCGTAGATTTCTCTTCTCTCCCACACAATATCTTTCCCCTCCCCATCCTCACTCCCCTAGCCCCATCCCCTTCTAGTCCTCCTCCAACATCAGCTCCCTTCTAGCTCCAGCCCCACCCAGCATTTTCTCCTTATAGTCCCATTCTCCCATCCCCCCGCATCTGCCCATTTCCAGTCCTAGTTCCCCTATCAGCCATTTCCAGTCCTATCCTAGACCCCATCAGACCATTTGTAGTCCAATCCTAGCCCCCCCATCAACCCATTTCCAATCCTAGCCCCCCCATCAGCCCATTTCCAATCCTAGCCCCCCATTAGCCATTTCAAGTCCAAGCCTTCCCTCCCAAAAAGCTCCATGCCTGCCTGATTGGCTTTAGAGGGAGTTAGGGAGGCCCAGGCTCACCTCTGTACAGCCGCTGAAGTGAAGAGCGATGCTTTTCTTCACTTCAGTGTTGGGACACAGGAAGTGACGTTTAACCTCTGGTGAAGTGAAGAAAAACAGCGCTCTTCACTTCGGTGGCTTTATAGAGGTGAGCTGGGGCCTCGGGCCTCCCCAGCTCCCTCTGAAGCCAGCCCTGTGCAAACAACATTCTTGCACAATGGACGGCCCTGCCCTCTAGTCAATGACTCTCAGACTGTGGAAAATGTCCTGTGTGAGAGATGCTAACTAGTAAAAATTCATCAGGGAATAGTAAGGAAGCTTCAGGGGTAGGTGGCCAGACTGAAGAACATCCCGGAAGATGGAGATTTTATTGAGATATTATACATGGAGACCTCAATGGTCATGATGAAGAGATAGCTAGAAAGGATAACAGAGGAATCGGAGGGGGGGGAAGACAGATAGTGCGGCTAAGTTTATTAAAGCATCAAATGCAACAACTAGCTAGGTGATCGCACAAATCATGGAAACAAGACCATGAGCAGTTTGGAAAAAATGAGGGAATACAAAAGGAAGACTTGGCAGGGAAAGCATGTGCCAATTGATAGAAAATTGGAAATGGCAGGTAATTGCACTCATGAGTTGTTTAGAATGATATCTTCTTTAGTAGAGCAGAGAATGAGGACGGCTGAGGTATAGTTGTCTAGTATAACATGATGATTTCACTAATTTTTTGAGCAGAAATACAGATCGTAAAATCAGCTTTTTCAGAGTCACAAAAGAGGAACTGAGCAACAGAGATACCCTCCAGATTTTAGGGAAGTACAGACCATGTAATGTGGTAGAGGTACAGCTATTGCTATCCCAAATGTGTCAGATAACAAGGCAATGATCCTCTTCCTTTGGGTATGTTTAGAAGGGCATCTTTTGGCTGTTCAGATGTCTTACTATAATTGTGAAAGGATCCTTGGCATTAAGTCATTTACCAGATAGTTTAAAGAGGAGGATTATTCATTCCATATTAAAAGGAAATGCCAAAGATCACACTGAGATAAGTCATTTCCATCCAGTGTCGTTGTTGCCATTTTTAGGGAAGATATTGAGTGAGTGGTGTTTAGTTAATAGAGAGAGTTGTGGAATTTTGTCTCCTTCACAATCTGGATATCACACATAACACAGCACAGAAATGGCGCTGTTGGTAATATTGAATTCTGCCATAATAATATTAGATAATGAGCTAGATTGTATGATCATTGCCTTAGATCTATTGCAGCATATGACATTGTGTCTCATGATTTGTTGTTAATTAGATCAGAAGTGAAGGGTGTTTGTGGTATGTCTTTATCTTAGTTAAATTCTTCTTTGAAGGATTATATTCAAAGAGTGTTTGTATGTGGATGAGTGTCAGGTAGCGACTGGAAATCTTCAAGGATCGGTGTTACCCCTTTTTTGCTTAATATTTAACACCATTGGGAATTTAATTTGGGATAATGTGTCATCTGCATGCAAATGTCATAACATTAGCTGCACCTATGGATGCAGCCTGAAATTTAATGCAGAATGTGATATCATTGAATAATGGATTGCGCAAATTGTTTGTTGATTGCAGATCCATTTGTTGAAGTTCAATTCAAGTACGTGTGAAATGTTGTGATGCAGCAGGGACGCTCCTGAATTGAGTGTGAAACCAGAGGTAGAGGGAGTGGTACAGGAGTCTAAGGATATGCTTGGGTTCTGGGTGTACAGTTTGATAATCAGTTACAATTAAATATAGAAGGACGCCGACTTACGTAGCTCCAACTTACATTGATTTGGACCTATGTAGAAAATTTCCAACATGCACAAAAAAATCTACAGAACTTATGGTAATGTAAAAATGCCATCAATTGCAAGAAAACGCCTTAAATTGCGGTGTATGGCAATAACTTAAAGCTAATTCCCATTAATGATGGGCGCCTTCTCACAAGTATTATGTCATTGACTTGGAGACCAAAATGAAATTCATCTTCAAGCATGAAGGTGGCCAAACCATCACCTCCATTGCTCGTGAACCTGGCTATGCACCATCTACAATCAACACCATCGTCAAGGATGCTGCCTACATAAGAGAGCATGCTAAAGGTTGTAATCTTCTGATATGTAATCTTCTGGTAATGTAATCTTCCGCCGCTGCTCTCCACTTTTGGCTACGCTCTGTTTGGTGCTGGGTTCATTTCACAGAGACAGTAGGGTAAGCGGCATAAATAAGACAACCAAAACTGGTGTAAGAGTTTTATATCGAAATAGGCTTATTACATAGGTACAGAACAGAGTTATATAGTGGTTATTACAGAGCTGCTTCAGTGTGCATCAATGAATCTATATGTGTGTGTGTGCATGTGTGAAGTGTGAGAGAGAATAGAGTATATGAAAGACTCTATGTGTGTGTGAGAGAGATCAGAGAGAGAGAGAGAGGGGGGAGGAGTGAGGAGAAGTGATTGTCAGAGCTTCCTGTCCTTCATGTCCGATGAATAGAGAGAGAGAGCGAAGGAGGAAGTATTTCTGTCCTTTATAGTGAATTTTCTCTAGCACCTCCCTTTGAGGTCTGCTATTGTTTCCAGTCACCTCCCTTTGAGGTCTGCTATTCTTGATTTAGCAAGGAGGGGCTGCAGACCAATCTCATCAGGCCCGGAGAGAGACATCACCATGGGGTCAGAGCTAATCTCGTCTTGTAAACTACCCTCATTAAGTTTGGAGACTGACATCACCAGAGTAACAAAGCTGCTTGAAATCCAAGGTCTGGGAACAGCCATGACACCTATCCTAGGCATAATGTCCGGCTGATGTATGCTGACAAAGGTATGCTACAATGAAGGCAACAATAATCACTAAAAAACGTGAAGGAGCCATTAGTAAAACAGAAAAATTGTTGTCAATGTGGATGGAAAACCAAGCTCAAAAGCGTGTTCCCCTAAGCCTGCAGTTAGTTCAGGTCAAGGCCAAAAGCCTTTTAGAAGTCATCAAGGCCAAGTATCCAGATGGCACTCAAACCTTTTTGGCCAGCAGGGGTTGGTTTATCGTGAGACGAGAAGAACAATCAAGCACCAGCAGTGACCCTGCATTTGGAGGACAGTCATCATCTGCTTCTTATGCCCTATCCCTGCCTAAGAAAGTGACTCCAGTGTTGATTATTCCCCCACAGTATTATTATTATGTTTTCTGTTGATTTTGAATAAAAATATGAACATTTATTATTTTGTCACTTCTTATTATTTTGTATACTCTAACATGGCTCCGAGTTAAGTAAATATCAACTTATGCATAGGATCACAAAATGATCCACTTACGCAAGTTGGGGACTTTCTGTATTCAGATTGTGGGAGTCGTGTAGGGTGTCTCTGGAACAATCCAACATACATGTCTTTGCAGATTGTATCCTTGTCCTAGTAGGCAAGATGTTATTGTGGTGATGCCTTGGTAATGTCACACATTGATTACTGTAACAGGGCATATTTATTTTTTATTTTTATTTTATTTAAAGTCTCTTTTATACCGCGCTATTCAGCATCAGTGCGGTTTACAATAAACAACGAACATACACATTTCCAATAGTACTTTGTGTTTACATATGAACAGGAGAATCAACTTGGCTCACAGGGTAACTATATACAATAACAATATATACAATATATATACATATGCTGGCCTGCCAGGTTATCAGTTACAGAAACTTCAGTATGTGCAGGATTCTGCAGCCAGGGTGATTTATGCTAAAGGGAAGCATGATCACGTAACCCCCTTGTTGCAGGAATTATACAGGTTGCCAGTGAGACAATTACCATTATAAAGAACAGAATTACTGAACATGTAGATAGTCATGGTTTAATGGGACAAAGACAGCAATGATTTAGCCAAGGAAAGTCTTGTCTTACTAATCTGCTATATTCTCTTGCAAGTATAAATAAAGGCCGATAAAGATGAACCAGTTGATATACTGTATCTGGATTTTCAGAAAGCCTTTAACAGGGTTCCTCATGAGAGACTCTTGAGGAAATTAAAGAGTCATAGGATAGGAGACAGTGTATTATTGTGAATCAGGAAATTGTTAAAAGATAGAAAGCAGAGAGTAGGGCTAAATGGCCAAATTCCCAATGGAGAAAGGTGAATAGTGGAGAACCCCAGGGATAAAGGGAATGGAAGGCTACTCCTATGAAGAGAGGCTACAAAGGTTAGGGCTCTTCAACCTGGAAAAGAGATGGCTGAGGGGAGATATGATAGAGGTCTATAAATTAATGAATGGAGTGGAACGGGTAAACGTAGATCAATTGTTTACACTATCAGAATATAGAAGGACTAGGGGACATGTAATGAAGCTACAGGGTAAACTATTTAAGACAAATAAGAGAAAATATTTTTTCACTCAACGTGTAATCAAACTCTGGAATTTGTTACCGGAGGATGTAGTAAGGGCTGTTAATGTAGCTGGATTTAAAAAAGGTTTGGACAAAATGCTTGACCCAATATAAGCATTGTGGAACCTATGTCTCTTGGGGAAACTGCTAGGTACATATGACCTAGATTGGCCACTGTTGGAAACAAGATACTGGGCTTGATGGACCTTGGTCTGACCCAGTATGGCATATCTTATGTTCTGATGATATATTCTGGGTCCGCTGCTTTTTAACATATTCATAAATACCTGGAAATGGGAATAACGAGTGAGGTGATCAAATTTGCAGATGACACAAAATCATTTAAAAGTTGTTAAATTGCAAGAGGACCTTGAGAAATTGGGAGACTTGGCATCCAAATGGCAAATGAAATGCAAAGTTGTGAACTTAGGGAAGAACAATCCAAACTACAGTTGCGCATTGCAAGGTTCCACATTAAGAATCACCGCACAGGAAAAAGGATCTAGGAGTCATTCTGGAGAATACGTTGAAACCCTCTGCTCAGTGTGCAAGAAAGAATGCTAAATGGAATTCTAGGAATCATAAGGAAAGGAATTTTTTTATTTTATTTACATTCTCTTATATACCGCGCTTTTCTGCATCAGTGCGGTTTACATTGAACAAACTGAAATTACATTGAACAGGGCATTTATAACTTGGAGATAACTATTTTACAGGGAACATGGGCTATGGAGGGTTAAGTGGCTTGCCCAAGACCACAAGGAGCACCTGTGGGACTAGAAACCCCAGTCCTTCCAGCCCAAGGTTGCTGTCCTCTAGTGGGATTAGTGGGATGGAGAATAAAGCAAAGGATACTATAATGCCTCTGTATCACTCCATGGTGCACCACACCTTGAATACTGTGTGCAGTTCTGGTCTCCAAATCTAAAAAAGGATTTAATGGAATTAGAAAAGGTACGGAGAAGAGCCACCAATATGGTAAAGGGGATGGAAGGATACCCCTACGAGGAAAGGCTTAAAACGTTAGGGCTCTTCAGCTTGGAGAAGAGACAGCTGAGGGAGATATGGTAGAGGTCTATAAACTAATGAGTGGAGTGGAATGGGTAAACATAGATCGGTTGTTTATTCCTTCAAAAAGTAGAAAGACTAGAGGGCACGTAATGACGTTACAGTGTAGCATATTTAAGACTAATTGGAGAAAATATGTTTTCACTCAATGCGTTATCAAACTCCAGAATTGGTTGCCAGAGGATATATAAAAGCTGTTGGTATAGCTAGATTTAAAAGGGGTTTGGACAAGTTCCTGGAGAAAAAGTCTATAAACCATTATTAAAGTGAATTGGGGAAAGCCACTGCTTATTTGTGGGATAAACATCATGGAATCTGTCTACCTTTTGGGAACCTGATAGGTGTTTGTGACCTGGACCTGCCACTATTGGAAAGAGGATATTGGGCTTGATTGACCTTTGGTCTGACCTACTATGACATATCTTATGTTCTTATGAGAAAGGGGTACGTGTTCATTTTTATTGTGTGATGTTTAAGTGTCTGCAGGTGGGTATTCTTTTGCATTTAACTGAGCTGTTGCACTCCTTTAGGACTATGCATCCTTGTGAATGAGTCAGTGGAGGACTTTGGAGGGCTCCGATTTGCAGAAATTCATTTAATTTTGACTCCGTGCTGCATTTTGTTGCTTTGCACTGAAGCTTTGGAATAGCCCTTCAGAGGAGATAAAGGCTGGAGCAAATTATATGCACTTTTGCAAGGGGGTCAAGACATGTCTGTTGCGTGAGGCATTTGGGTGAACAGTCAGAGCACGGAGGGAGTGGTGGGACTATTCAGCAGTGACGGCTAGCCATTCTAACATGGTTGCAGGGGCGGCTCTATAATGAGGCAAAGTGAGGAGGCTGACTCAGGCGGCAAAGTTTTGAGGGTGGCAAAAAATGCCCCCAAAACAGCTACCTCACTTCGCCTTCAAAAGTTAAAAAAACAAAACAAAAAAAGAAGTACACAAGTTGCTGCAGAGTCTGCTTCTCGGCAATGGCAAACTCACCCTCCTTTTAGCCGCGGCTGCCTGGAAAAGAAGGGTGAGTCAGTTCAAAAAAACAACAAACAAAAACCCAAGGAGAGGAGCTGTGGCTGCCCCGGCAGAGCCCTCCTGTCTCCCTCAGCGCGGCTTTACAGAGCCGTGAAGGGAGAGTTTCCCATCTGCGCCGGCGGGCTTAACAGAGCGGCGAGAAAGGGGAACTCTCCCTTCGCAGTTCTGTAAAGCTGCATTGAGGGAGACAGGAGGGCTCTGCCGGGGAGACCGTGGGGCACTTCCTGCTGCCGCGGTGGCAGCAGCAGCTTCAGCAGCCAGGTTCTTTTTTTTTTTATTTCCCGGGGGGGGTTAGGACTTGTAATGGTCTGATGGGGGGTTAGGATTGGTAATGGGCTATGGGGGGGTCTAGGACTGGAAATGGGCTAATGGGAGGGTTAGGACTGGAGGTAGGCTGATGGGGGGTGTTTAGGACTGGTAATGGACTATGGGGGCTAGGATTGGACATGAACTGATGGGGGGTTAGGACTGGTAATGGGCTATGGGGGGCTAGGACTGGAAATGGGCTGATGGGGGTAGGGACTGGTAATGGGCTTTGGGGGGGCTAGGCCTGGAAGTGGGCTGATGGGGGTTAGGATGAGGTGGCTGATGGTGTTTAGGACTGGTAATAGGCTATGGGGGGCTAGGATTGGAAATGGGCTGATGGGGGGGTTAGGACTGGTAATGGGCTACAGGGGGGCTAGGACTGTAAATGGGCTACGGGGGGGAGTTTAGGACTGGTAATGGGGTACAGAGGGGCTAGGACTGGAAATGGGCTAATGGGGGTGTTTAGGATTGGTAATGGGCTATGGGGGGCTAGGACTGGAAGTGGGCTGATGGGGGGGTTAGGACTGGAGGTGGGCTGGGACTGGAAATGGGCTAATGGGAGAGGGGAGGAGAGTGCTGCTGGCCCTGGAAGAAAACTAGGGGCTAGGGCTACAAATGGACTGATGCGGGAGGATAGTAGAATGGGACTGGAAGGGAGTGGATAATGGGAAGGTCTGCCAGGGGAAGGAGGGGGCACAAAGGGAGCTGACACAGGGGAAGGAGGGGGCTGGAAAGGAGCTGACACCTTGAATGTACTGAAATGGGACTGGAAGGGAGTTGACACTTGGAGACGTGAGTGGTAGGTGGTTGGGTAATGGGGAGGAGGCTGGAAGGGAGCTGACATGCAAATGGCACTGGAAGGGGGATGGACAGAGGGTAGGGTGACTGGAAGGGAGATGACTGGGGGGGTGGCACTGACAGTGGACGTGAGCTAATATCTGGGATGGTATTTGGACTAGAAGGGGCTGGACAGTGGGGAAGGAGGGGGACTGGAAGGGAATGGACACCAATTGCAGTTGTGGGAATGCAAGGCAGTTGACATTGGAAGGTACTGGGAGGGAAGGACTGGAAAGGGGGCTGATACTGGGGAGGGTTACTGGAACTGGAAATGGGCTGATGGAAGGAAGTGAAGAAAACAAAAGAAGAGATAAGAAATGGTAGATGGACCATAGACCACAGAAAGAGAGCTAAGAGAAGAAAGGAAAGCAGAAGCCTCAGATCGGGACCAGCATGATCAGAGAATAAAATGGTCAGACAACAAAGGTAGAAAAAATAATTTTATTTAATTTAGTGATTGGACTTTTTGCTATTTTTATATTTTACACAGTATTAGGGAACTGCATCTCTTATTTATCTGATATTGCACTGCATGTGGACTCTGGCTTTTTGGGGTTTCAATTTAAATTTAGTCTACATATTATTATTTTAGCTGAGAGCTAAATGCTGAGAGCTAAATGCTGAGAGCTAAACTATCGGTAGTCTCCCAGGATCGACAGGTCTCAGCTGAGGTGCCAGACCAAGACAAACCACCCATCTGGGCAGCAGCAGAATGGGATAGTGTTAACGGCGGAGGATCACATTTTTGTGACAACAGCAACAACACCAAATTTAAACTGCACGGAAGAAAGGCCCAGCAATATACTTCTGTATCTTGCCATGAAAACCAATGGATAGTTACAACAAAACAAATTGTGCTATAGTGCTGGAAGATGAGACCCCCAGGTCGGAAGGCACTCAACTAGCTACTGGGGAAGAGCTGAAGACTTTTCAGAGTAAAGCCAGCATTTATGATGTGGTTGGATCAAAGCCCTCGTGAAGTCTGACTGCTGATGTAGCTGTGCATGAAATGAGAGTCAGAAGTTGTAAAGATGTCTTACACATTGGAACATGGAACATACGAAGCATGAATCAAGGGAAGTTGGAGGTGGTCAAGAATGAAATGGAACGTGTATAACTTGATCTGTTGGGTGTCAGCGAACTGAAATGGACTGGCATCGGGCACTTTGCATCAGATGATCACATGGTCTACTATGCTGGAAATGAAAGACAAAGAAGAAATGGTGTTGCATTTATAATAAAGATGAAACTTGCAAGAACTGTAATGAAATACAATGCAGTCAGCGAACGCCTAATCTCTATTCGTCTACGAGGATTGCCTATCAACACAACTGTATATGCCCCAACAACAGCTGCAGAAGAGAATGAAATTGAAGAGTTCTATGAACAAGTACAAGCTGAAATTGACAGAACATGCAAACAGGATATCCTGATAGTCATGGGTGACTGGAACGCAAATGTTGGCAACAAAGAAGAAGGCAAAGTAGTTGGAAAATATGGACTTGGCAACAGAAATGAAGCTGGAGAAAGACTGATAGAATTCTGCAAGACCACTGATCTATTCATCTCAAACACCTTCTTCCAGCAACACAAGCGGCGACTATACACATGGACTTCACCCAATGGATTGTATAAAAATCAAATTGACTACATCTGTGGAAGTCAACGATGGAAAAGCTCTATAACATCAACAAAGACAAAACCTGGAGCTGACTGTGGTACAGATCATCAACTACTAGTATGCAAACTCAAGTTAAAGTTGAAAAAGAGCAAACCACTCATGAATGCAGCAAAATATGACCTTGAGAATATACCACTGGAATTTAAAGACTACCTGCAAAATCGATTTGCTGCTTTAGATAAAAATGACAGAGCTCCGGAAGAGTTATGGAATGGCATTAAGAAGGCTGTGTTGGAAGAAAGTGAGAAGTCTCTACAAAAGGTGAAAAAGCAAAAACGGCCAAAATGGATGATGAAAGAAACTCTGAAAATTGCCCAGAAACGCAGAGAAGCTAAAGCTAGCGGAGGAAGAAAGACAATCGCAGAACTCAACAGAGATTTCCAACGTGCAGCAAGACAGGACAAGGAAAAGTACTACAATGACACCTGCAAGGAAATAGAAGCAGAAACTATTAGAGGAAGAACAAGATCGGCTTTCCTGAAGCTACGAGAGTTAAAGAAAAGGTTACAGCCTCGAATTGGAATGTTACAAGATGCTCAAGGTTCTATGTTGAATGATGCTGAGAAGATCAAGAAAAGGTGGAAGGAATATACAGAGTTTTTATATGATAAAGATCAAGTGGACCAACAGCCGTTTCAACCTGTACCTTATGATTGGGAATCATTGGTGATGAAAGAAGAAGTTGAAGCAGCATTGAAAGCCTTATCAAAGAACAAAGCACCAGGCATTGGTAGCATTCCTATAGAAGTATTGCAGCAATCTGATGCAGCTGTTACCATACTTACAAGGCTCTGCCAAGAAATATGGAAGACAACATCATGGCCAACTGACTGGAAAAGATCTGTGTTTATACCAATACTAAAGAAAGGTGATCCAACTGACTGTGGAAATTATCGAACAATCGCTCTGATCCCACATGCCAGCAAGATTCTACAGAAGATTATTCAAAAGAGACTACAACCATACCTGGAACAAGAACTACCTGAAGTGTAAGCAGGGTTCAGGAAAGGGCGAGGAACGAGAGACATCATTGCGGATGTAAGAAGGATCCTTGAAAAGACTAAAGAATACCAAAAGGATATCTATCTGTGCTTTATCAACTATAACAAGGCTTTTGACTGTGTAAACCATGAGAAACTCTGGGCCACATTAAGAAGCATGGGTATACCAGAACACCTGATCATTCTTTTGCGCAAATCTGTACATTGATCAAGAAGCAACAGTTCGAACTGAACAAGGAGAAACAGAATGGTTTAAAATAAGCAAAGGTTTAAGACAAGGCTGCATACTTTCCCCCTACCTGTTTAATTTATATGCAGAACAAATCATCAGAGAAGCAGGATTGTATGAAGACAACAGAGGTGTGAAGATTGGTGGAAGACTCATCAACAACCTTCGCTATGCTGATGATACTACATTACTGGCTGAAAGTGAAGATGATCTGAAACATTTGCTTCTTACAATCAAAGAACATAGTCTCAAAATGGGCCTGCACCTTAATGTAAAGAAGACAAAGATCATGACAACTGGCATAATCAACAGGTTCATCATTGAAGTAGAAGAACTTGAAATTGTGAACAACTTTAACCTACTTGGATCAACTATCAATAAAGAAGCAACAAGCAGTCAAGAAATCAAACGACGCATTGCTCTTGGCAGAATGGCTATGAAAGACCTAGATAAGATTCTCAAGAGCAGAGATGTCTCTCTCCATACAAATATTCGACTTGTTCAAGCCATGGTATTTTCAATAACATCGTATGGATGTGAAAGCTGGACAGTGAAAAAGACAGACAGGAAGAAAATTGATGCCTTTGCATTATGGTGCTGGCGGCGAATATTGTGTATACCATGGACTGCCCGAAGAACAAACCAGTCGGTACTAGAGGAGATCAAACCTAAGCTTTCTTTAGAAGCTCAGATGACAAGACTTCGACTTTCATACTTTGGATACATCATGCGAAGAGAGAGATCATTAGAGAAAGATATCATGCTTGGCAAGATAGAAGGTCAACGCAAAAGAGGAAGGCCAGCAATGAGATGGATCTATACAATAACAGCAGCTACGGGTACCAGTCTGTCAACAATGAGCTGCCTGACTGAAGACCGAACACAATTTAGGATAGCTATCCAGAGGGTTGCCATGAGTCGACTCCGACTCGACGGCACTTAACAACAACATTATTATTTTTACTTTAGATTGTGGTTTCTTATTCTGTACTCGGTGAGGGTCGATATTGCGAGTGTGTGACTGAGTTCAGGTGTTCTGTTAACATGGAATTTGTACATAAAGATCTATGCTGTACTGTAGTAATTTGACTTGTTCCGCTTTTCAAATAGGTGTATGGATGTTCCAGGGCCCACTGTAGAATTTACCGTGACACTTTTTTTGGATGGGCTCCTTATGTGAGTTTTGGAAGTTTGTGCTGGTATGGTATGGTAGGTTTGCTCTTTGTTGTAGGGTTTTGTATTAGTTCACAATATGCCCGGTACTGGAGAATAGTGGTGGTTGTTGTTGTTAGTGAGATGATCAGAATCAGATTTTTTTTTTAAATATTGAGTTCTGTGAGTGAATGTCCTGGTTCTGCTCTGCACCTACTGTGGATGCAAAATATATGTTGAAAAAGAAAAAGCGAGAACCATAACGCAGTTTATAACAACAAAATAAACATGAGTTAGAATTTAGTTTTATAAACTGTGCTGTTAGTTCTTGCTGTTTTTTAGTTCCTTGGTGTGCAAACGGGACCGTACCTAGCCCTGTGCAAGCGGTGCAGCCACACAGGGCAGAAAGGCTTGGGAGGCGTATTTCGGCTGTCTGCTGTCACCCTGCCGCTGCTGGTCACCCTGCCGCTGCTGGCAGGACAATAGCAGGCAGTCGAAATGCGCTCCCCAAGCCTTTTCGCAGCACTTTAAGCAGATCTGGTCCCTCCCTCCTCAGACTCAATGTCAAGGAGGGACAGTTCTGCTTAAAGTGCCAGTGCCTTTCAGATCAGGCTCATGCCCCCCTCCTCCTCCCTATACCTCCGTCCAGTGCTGCCTGCTCTTTCCCTGCTGCCACCGCCGTGAAAAAAACAGAGGGCGGCAGCAGCAGGAAAAGAGTAGGCAGCGCTGGACAGAGGTATGGGGGGAGAGGGGGCATGCGCCCGAGCTGCAAGTCTCACAGGGTGCGATTGCAGCTCGGTATGGCCCTGTGTGCAAACATCTTGCATTTCCTCCATATAATCTAATCGGCTGTTTGGTTTGGTTCAGTCTCTAATTGGATTTCTGAAAAAGCCCCGCCCCCTCTAAGGTGTGGGGGGGCCTTTTCATACTTCGCCTCAGGCAGCAGATTGTCTTGAGCCGCCCCTGCATGGTTGCTGCCGCAGCATGTCCCAGTGATAAGCAGTTGGCATCGGGTGCTGCTGGGGTAGTCTGGGGACAGTACCCAGCTATATCCGGGCAGCAGCAATACTCAGCCACTGGCCTGTTAGCTTTAGCAGAATACGTCAGGCTCGTCTCCTCTGTGCCTTACTTTTGCCACTTTGCCATAACCGGGCAGCGGGTTAATATTACTGCTGCCTGGGTACAGCCGGGCACTGCCCCAGAACTGGTTATCATTGGGACCTGCAGTGGCAACACTTGGGGATATTCGGCAGCACTAACTGCGTTAGTATCGCTGAATATCCCAGATAAGGGGATTGACATGGTTAGCAGGTCAGAATATCAGGCCCTATGTCTTTACGATGTCCATTTATTCTGGGTCTTTATTGATCATAAGCGGGGTGTCAAATACATGTACTAAATTCATAAAATCTGAAATCCAAATCGAGACTGGAGAATGTAACTGCTGGATCAACCAGCAGCAGAAGAGACCTTTCTCAGGCTGCTGGTCGAGAAGTCCACTTATGGCGACGGGATGCCAGTGCTAGCGCCGCGTATGGCGATAATATCACTGAGGTTATAGTAGGAGACAGTTTGGGATTCGCTATACAGTGTGGTTCAATATAAACAATTATACTAGAGCAAGGATCCTAGACTTCAGAAGGGCCAACGTTACGTAAATCATTATTCATTTTATTGTTACCTATATAGCACCAACAGATGTGTGTGTGATTCAGCAGCACATATAACAGACATTATTACAGACGGAAATTAAGGAAGTCTTGTCAGTTTAGAACATCTAAGATATAGAGAGAAACTATGGCATCAATAAAATGAAGCACTGAACAGTCTCAATGTGGCAGGTAGCAAGGGGGAGAAAGGAAGATATTACTCTGGTTCGTCAAAGAAGTAGGATTAAAGGTGAGAACAAAGGGAAGCGCATTCAGGAAACAGAAACAGCCACAGAAGGATGAGGACCGACAAAACAACCAGGGAAACAAAGGGAGGCAGGAAGACCTCAGAGAGAACACTGCCCAGCCGGCAAAGATGGGGTACAATACATCCTTTGGCTACACACACCACACGCAAAGAGGAAGGCAAAAGGGGAAGCGTGAAAATCAAAGAGGCAGACGGGTCTGCTATTGCTCTTATAACGTAGGCACTTAAATGCCTTCAGAGCCCGGCTGCCCTCTTATAATTTCACCCTTCACATTTATATTCAAGAGCAGATGGGGAAACACTTTCTGCTTTGTAAATTAAGTAAATGCATCTAATTCTTGTCAGCATCTGTCTCATTAAAGAATAATAGGGCCATGCACTGAGGGGTATTTTCCCATTTTCTTTGTATGGGAAAAATACTTGAAAATAATTTCAGACTCTAAAGACTTGGACAAATTTATCATTTCTTGGAAAGGCTTAGGAGTGCTATTAGGTGAGCAGATTGCCATTCACCGAAGAAACAATACTCAAGGTACAGGCACTAATAAAACCATGGGAGTTAATGGGTGCATCTCAAACTCCCACCTTCAGTAGCGCCTATTGTTGAGGGACCAGGTGGCTGGATATCATTTTTATGCATGTTTCTTTGCTCATATATAAGCATGCACAAATAGATCAGTATGCTACCCTCCTCCCCCCTCAAACTAGCAGGATGAAATGCTTGTAGGACTCCCAGTCCTGCTGGCATGAAGAGCAGGGGCTGTGGGTGGTTCCACCAGCCAAAAGAACCGGGACTACAGCCCACAGAGGTCAGTGGGAATCCCTGATCCTGCAGATCAATAGAGTAGAAGTGCAACCTGTAAAAAGCAGTGGGAGTTCCTGGGCCCTGCAAGTGACAGAAGCATAGGAGGGCAATGAAAGAATGGATAGGAGAGGGGACAGCGCCTAAGGGAATGGGCAGGTGAGTGGGTGGAGCCTAAGGGAAGTACAGGAAGGGGTGGGATTAGGAGGAAAGACAGGGAGAGAGCACAAGGGGAGGGGCTGTGCCAGAAGAGGAAAGGAGAAGAGGAGTGGAGCATAGGGGAAGGAGCAGGTTTAGAGGAGGAAAGGAGAAGAGACAATAAGTGTATTAACGGAGAAGGGAAAGGAGGGAGGGAGCAAAAGCCTGAGTGTAAAGTTGAGTGGCAGGGGAGGGAGAGTGCATGGGTGAGCGGAGGGAAAAGAGGGCGAGTGGAGGAGAGGTCAGTGAAGGATAGGAAGGGGGAATAGTGCAAGATGGTGGGAGGGACTAGGAGTGGGTGCAGGAGGACAGGGGAAAGTGAACACATACCCACACCTCAAAACACAACCACTCCCCGACACACACACTCCAGACACAAACACACACACATAGTGCCATAAATTCCAATGAGGGCTCCCATTGTTATGGTGGTGCCTCGCCTGTACAGCCCCCTCCTCATGCAGCGGAGGAACCCCCCTCATGCTGCAGCTGCAGCTGCAGCGGTGACAAATTTACTTTGTCATGTTTGCCGCGCTGCCTCGGATCTTGTAAATTTGCAGCGGCCCCAGCGGTTATTATCTGCCAGGCCAAAGTCTTGTGGTGCGGCTGTTATTGCAAGACTTCAGCTACCGGGCCAGTGGAGCAGCACAGTAAACATGATAAAGTAAGTTTTCCATGCTACCTTACTGCTGCTGTGTGAGCCCCCATCTTGCCCGGGCCTCCCCAACAAAGCGGGGGCTGCTTGGGTTGAATTTATGCCACTGCACTCACATTTACTAACACACACACACACAGATACCATGACACACACGCCAACACACGCACGCATGCCTCAGCACTCAGGACACACACATGCATGCACTTTCCAACACTCCCCATGGCAAACATACACACCCACACACACACCAACATTCCCTGTGACACACAGACATGTACTCCCCCAACATGCCAGATTCTGAAAATAGGGGACATGTGGCATTGCATCACACTGTGTATTATGTAAACCCCCCACCCCAAAGGTGGATGTTTGAGTGTGTTGCATAATGCAGAATCAAAGGTAAATGGTCGCTGTATGCTGCTGAAGAGGTGGCTGTTGAGGAGGTCAGATGAGGGACAACATTAAGGGAATGGCCTGCTGAGCTCAGGGGCGGCCCAAGGGGGGTGCGGGGCAATGTGCGTTGACTCACTGCAGGTCCTTATTTGAATAAAGGGCCTCATTTGCATAAACATTTGCATAATATTAATGTACGTTAACTTTTACTAAACATGCCTCTTAATGAGCGTCTGGTTAAAGAAAGACTACCAGATTTCTACAGTACTATACTCCAGTTCCAACCACCAGGCACATTAAGAAGTATTATAAACACTGACCATTTAGAACCCATAGCAAACCTGCCGTATTATAACAGCACTACCAGGACTCACAAAGCACCAAACTCTACCTATCAAAAGGCAACACTGCACATATTAAACCAGTACATCTCAGAGAATACCAATACATCTCCTACTGGGGAAAGAGAACAAGTGGCACCGTCAAATAGAAACTACATGAACAGAATACCTCAGCTCAGTTACACATGCAGAACATAGACCATCACCAAAGAACAAGGGATCACAATTTAGAAATAGGAAAACAATAATTAAACTGGGAACCCCAAAAGCCAAACTTGGAATGTACAACAACACTAGAGAAATAAAACTATAAATTAATTTCCTCTTGTACTAAACAAAAATTCAGACGTTAGCAATGCACATTTCCCAGAGCTGACATATTCCAGTTAATAAATTCAAAATAAAAAAGTATTTTTCTACCTTTAGTTGTTTGGACATTTCATTTTTCAGTTGCAATTGCTCCCAGTCAGTTTTTTCTGGTTTCTTCGTGTCTTCGGCTAACTCTCCATTGTCTGCTGTCCATTTGTCCTTTCTTCTCTCTTCTAGCTTTTTTCCATTCTCTCTTTACATCTGGTTTAACATACTGATCTTCCCCTTTTGCTCTTTCCTCCATTTCTTTATTTCTTTTTCATCCACTAAACTTTCACCCTTCCATCCTCAATCCTCACTTACTCTCCCAAAACCCGGCCAGTCGTAGATTTTTCTTCCCTCCCACACAAAATATCTTTTACCCCTCTCCATCCTCACTCCCCAAGCCCCATCCCCTTCTAGTCCTCCCCCAAACATCAGCTCCCTTCTAGTTCCAGTCCCACCCAGCATCTGCTCCCTTCTAGTCCAATTCTCCCATCCCGCCACATCAACCCATTTCCAGTCCTAGCACCCCCCATCAGTCCATTTCCAGTCCAAGCACCCCCATCAGCCCATTTCCAGTCCAAGCTCCCCCATCAGCCCATTTCCATTCCTAGCCCCCCCAGCCCATTTCCAATTCTATCCTAGCCCCCCCCATCAGCCCATTTTCAGTCCAAGCCCCCTATTTCCAGTCCTATCCCAGTCCCCCATCAGCATTTCCATTCCTAGCCCCCCATTAGCGATTTCCAGTCATATTCTAGCCCCCCCCCCCATCAGCCCATTTCCAGTCCAGGCTTCCCCCATCAGCCCATTTCCATTCCTAGCCCCCCATCAGCCTATTTCCAGTCCAGGCTCCCCCCATCAGCCCATTTTCAGTCCAAGCCTCTCCATCAGCCCATTTCCAGTCCAAGCTCCCCTATCAGCCCATTTTCATTCCTAACCCCACCATCAGCCATTTCCAGTCCTATCCTAGTCCCCCTTCAGTCCATTTCCAATCCTAGCCCCCACCCCATCAGCCATTTCTAGTCCTATCCAAGCCATGCATCAGCCCATTTCCAGTCCTATCCTGCCCCCCCCATCAGCCCATTTCCAGTCCTAGCCCCCATCAGCCATTTCAAGTCCTATTCTAGCCCCCACCCCCACCCCTTAGAGCCCCATGCCTGTCTGAGTGACTTACGAGGGAGCCGAGGATGCCTGAGACCCCAGCTCCCCTCTGCACAGCATGCTCCTTCACTGGTGCTGTGTTCTTGTGAAGCCCATTAAGTGCCAGGAAAGGTTAAAGGTCATTTCCTGTTTCCCAGCACTCAGCAGGCTTCACGTGAACACAATGTGAGTGAAGGAGCATGCTGCTCTTCAGCGCTATGCAGAGGCGAACCTGGGCCTCAGGCATCCCTGGCTCCCTCTGAAGCTGGCCCTGCAAACCTTGTGGGATGTTGCTTGCGTGGGGCCCCGTGAAGTGCGGGCCCTGGGTGAACAACATTCTCCCACAATGGACGGGCTAACACTGGCTCTGCTAGCAGAGCTGGATAGCACAGTTACTTACCTGTAACAGGTGATCTCTGGGAACAGCAGGTATTAGTCTTCACATATGGGTATGTCGGTACCGACGAAGTCTGCGCGGGAACGCTCCCCAGCGTCCAATCAGAACGCTTTTGGGAGCATCCCAACACGCCTGCGTGCTGCCTTCCCGCCTTTCCCAACTGCCTCTCCTCAGTTAAGTTTTATAGCTGAGACAAAGAGAGAGAGCGAGAGAAAGGGAAAGATAGAGATAGAGAGATACAACTCCTAGGGGAGGTGGGTGGGTTGTGAAGACTAATTCCTGCTGTTCCCAGAGATCACCTGTTACAGATAAGTAACTGTGCTATCTCTAGGAACAAGCAGGAATAAGTCTTTACATATGGGGACTCCCCAAGCTAAGATGCCCGGAGGGAGTCCTAGCATGTTGCAAATCTAGAATGAGCCATGCTACTCCTCAGAACCTCAGGCATCCTGGGGATGGAGGGTAGGAGTTGAATTACAGAAAGGTGCTGTGGAACAGCTGGACTAGAACAGGGCTGTGGAACAGCTGGACTAGAACAGGACTTCTATAGAGGAAGACCCTGTGAGATGAAATTTAGTAGTAAAAATATTGAGTGCAATATTCTAATATGGACCTCCCTTGGTGGTATTGTAAAAAGTCTATTGAGGTTCATATGGATCTGTTAGAAGAGCCAGTAGAAGATCCTCAAGGAGTACCTCACTGTGAAGTAGAGGTAATAAACTGTAGAAAAAACAAGTGGAGGTCAGAACCCTTCAGGGTGAGAAATAGCCCTAGGGGAAACCGGGGTAGTACAATGAGGTAGGGCTTCAGCGGGAAACGCAGAAGGTACTATTAGACAAAGCTTAAGCTCTTTTGGCCGAAGAACAGTACAATCCTAGGACCAAAAGGAAAATAAGTCTGACCGATTTGGACTGACAATAGAAATAGTCCATGTAGGAGAGAAGGGGTATGGAAGACCCCTGTATCCGATAACAAAGTAAGGACAGACTTATGAAGCGTTACAGCTTTAGATTAACTGAAGATCCGCAATGTCTTTCCTAAATGAGGTCAATTAGGAAAGAAAAAGGTACATGGAGAGCTTCAGAGGTACCTAACCCTGAAAGGTTATGGTAAGAAAAAATTTGCTAATTACCACAGGGAGTGGTTGTATGCGTAGAACCCTAAGCATGCTGGCACAGCATTGATAGGGGTAGTGCCCATCTGTCAGAGTCATATAGGAATATATGGATATATGAACCTAAACAGACAGATAAGTACGTAGATACATATCTACCTAAAAGATATATCTTGACAGATATATATATATATATATATATATATATATTATATATATTTATAAATATATATACATATAGGAGTATATATGGATATATATATTCAGAGATATACATGGGCAGAAGATACACAGATGTATATATATATATATATATATATATATATATATATATAAATATGTAGACATATAGACACATGTCTCCACGTATGTAGATGGAGACATGCCTATATAACTAGATCCCCATAGGAATATGGGGAGAGAGAAAGATTCATCTAATAGCAAGAAGGGTGATACCTGCTTGAATAGATGCATAGAGAATCTTCTTTCCCTGGTTATGATTGACAGAGTCAGAGGAATGGTCTCCCTGACGAGGAGGAGTCTAGATTCCTTTAAGAATTCGAGCTCTTGAATAACCAGGATGGCCTACGTGAAAAATGCAGAGGATAACTTCAGTCTGCAGGCAGCAAGTCCAGATCTCTCTAGAACTCCAGTATGGTAAATGGATAGAAGACGCCAATGGAATAAGATACCATATTGACCCGCCTATGAGGGCAAGATGGGTATCATGCGTCCTTCAGTTGAACATGAGCTTCCCATGAAGTATTGGGAAGGAAGCATATAAGGACGAGCTGCAACGAAAAGAAAACTATCCCTGGTGAGAAGTCCAAAGAAGATGTGGACCAAGCCAGGGAATTGGCCATTCTTTAGGTTTTCACGTGATGTAAGGCCTGTGTCCTTTGTTTTGAAAAGAGACTTTACATGAGATGGTAAGGGTAGGGAACACCTACCAGTCATGGGAGCATGACTGGGTGAACCCCTCCTAACCATCTGGGATTATCTGCTAGACAAGATACTAATGCTCTCTAGCAAGGGCCCATAGTGCAAAGCTACTCTGTAGAGTTGCAGAGAGCATGTTGCAGGTTGGTTAGAAGAAAAAAAACTGGCTGCTTAAAGCCAGTAGGTAACAAACTATTCTGCCAAAAACAAGGGAATTGGAGATGGCGAAGAATATAAGTCAAACCAACAAGCCTGTGATAATGCAAATGCAATCCTTTGATAATAGGGTTTCCAAAAAAGGTTGATAACCTGCTTCAGGTTTACTACCCAAGCCGGAAGAATTGCTAGTGGAGAACAAACCCTGGTTGTGTGGTGAACAGAACCAGTGGTTTAACCACTAGGAACTGCTGCATTTGCAGCAATTACCAGGGCAGCGGAAAAAAAAAATCTGTTTATCTCTTTTTTTTTTTTTCTTAAAATTGGAAAAAGAAACAACAGACATAAGCAGGAGTGGTAAGACTTCCTTATTGTCTGATAAGCTGCCCTAAAGTAAGAATGTGAAAGGGGGAGACAACTCTGGAAAGGAAACCCCTTCCTGGAATAGGTAGAGAACCATAGGGGCTTACCAGTGTAATAGAACCATTCTTACAAACCAAATGTTGTAGTAAGAGGGCAGGTAAGACGGAGTTGAAGGAGACTCACGATGCAGTAAGTCTCTGAAAGGTAAGATGATACATGCTAGTACAGGGAAAACTGTCTTATTGATAGTTGTTACACCTCTTTTTCCCAGTAGGAGGGAGAGGACAAACCTGTTAACTATAGGCATGATCATCATAAAAACTCTTAGAGCAAAAAGAAAGGATGTCTCGTGAAAAGAGATCCATGAGAATTTAGGATGAAATTAGTGTAGATGCTTCAAGTGAAAAGAAGCAGACTACAAACTCTAACCCCCAAACAGGAGATGTAATGATAATCTATCAGAAACCCTGCGGCTGCTGGGTTTGCTGAACCTGTTGAGGTTGTGGTTTCTTTAGCCCGGTCTGATGTTTCCCCTGTCTGGGAACATCTGTATGATGGGTAGAAGATGGATAAAACTTTTTCCCCTTAGGGGAACAAAGTTTGTTAGGAAATTTCCTACAAACTGGGAAAGAGGAAGGCGTAGACAAGCCTCTGAAAACAGCAATGTCAGTGGTTAACTGAGCAGCTTGGAGTAAAGACTCCTTGTTAAAGAGATTTTTTCCAGTGCAAGGAGTATTTCCCAGTCTTTCTTGTACCCATTTGTCCAAGTCTGAAACTTGGAGCCAGGCTTTACATCGTGCCTCTATAGCTATAGCAGAAGTTCTGCTAACAGACTCAAAGGAGTCTAGGGAAGCACGAGTAAGGAACCTAGAGATATTTTGAGCATGACTAACAATAAGGAATAGTCTGCTCTTTTGGGCTCTTGAAGAAAAGGGGTCAAAAGTAGTAAATTCTTTGTGACTTCTTCAAGAGATAATCCCATATAGAAAATATATGAGAGAATTCTTGCTGAAAGCATGGATGCCTGGAAGGTTTGGCGTCCAAAGGCATCTAAAGTCTTAGGGGATTGTTTACAAAGCCGCGGTAGCGATTCGTGATCGTTATCGGAGCCACGGCCCCATTGAAATCAAATGGGGCCGCGGCTCCGATAACGATCGCGAACCGCTACCGCGGCTTTGTAAACAAGCCCCTTAGACTCACGACCTGGCGGATAAGAAGAGTGCTTTTTAGTACTCTTAACACGCCTCACTGCTGATTCTACAACAATGGAATGAGGAAGCTGAGTCTTTTGAAAACCTTGAGAAGGGAGCACCTTGTATAGAAGATCAGGTGCCCTAGAAGGTGGGGATACCGTTAAAGGAGTTTCCCACATTCGAAAGAACAGATCCTGCAAGGTCTGATGCAAAGGAAGCATGATGTCCGCCTTTGGACTCCAGTGAATATACAGAGATTCTGTATTCCCTGGTGCAGGATCTTGACCAGGTATAGAAATGGCAAGTGACTTTGCCATATCAAGCAGGAATGCTTGAAAAGAAAAATCTCCAGAGGGAAGTCCTCTACAAAGAGGAGTACAGGCTAGATATGTTGAAGAACTAGCATTGGCACCCAGGGATCTATCCAAATTCATTGGAATAGAAGACCCTAAGGGGTGGAGCATCGGACTGTCCTTACAGGATGGTCGCCAGTACCGCAGGAGGTTGGGACCACAAGCAGTTGGTAGCGCATCGTCCATGCTAGGGATTGATTCCAAACTCGGTACCGAGGGAAGCGAGCCTGTTGAAACAAGCATGGAAGGTACCGACAGCGATGCTAATGTCGATACCGGTACCGACTCCGGTACCGTATCCGATACCGATACATGAAGACCAGTCGGTGACAGCTCTAACGGTACCGAAGAAACCGAGAGTGCCCGACATGGATCATCGGAACCATGCCTTCGGTACCGTCCGGTGTCGGTACCAAGGCGAGTCAGTACCCAGTCATCCAGACTGGAGATCAACTCCAGACTCGGCATTGAAAGAAGCGAGTCTATCAATGCACATCTGGAGGGTACCGACGTTGGTACCAGTACCGGTACCGGGATCGATACCGATACTGGAAGATCGGTCTGCAGCGTCTCTAACGGGCCCGAAGGAACCGAGGGCGCCAGACTGCGATCTTTGGTGAGGAATGTTTCATCCAACACCATTGCCGATGCCAGGGTATGGGTACCGCTCGAAGCGGATGCCACCACTGAGCATGACTCAGGTATGTTCAGAGAGGGGTGAACCTCAGGAACAACCTGAAACCCCATTAAGGATTCGGAGGCCGAAGACTCCCACCGGGGTTTTAAAGCCAGTGTGTCCTCGAGGGCAAGGCCAGAGGCATCTCTATGCTGTGCATGAGATCTACCACTCGAGGAGTGGCTAGTCTTAACAGACTGTTTTTGGGTTACCTGATCCTGCGAAGAAGAAAGGGTGGTTGGTGCCCTGAAGTTGAATGGGGACCGCGTATCGAGGTGAACTCGATGCTGAAGACTTCTTCCGACTATACTGTTGCAGGAGGGACACTCCAGCGGATAGTGGTCAGGACCCAAGCAGGGTAGACACCAATTATGAGTGTCTAAAATCAATTTTGTACCGCCACAGTTTGAACATTTCTTAAGGATAGTGGCTGGCGCTTCCATGAAGGAAAGTGAGTAGGCCTAGGAGGCCGAAAAAACCGTCAGGCACTAACAAGGAAAAAAATTATTCCTTAAAAAGGAAAAATTACAAGAAAAAAGAAAAGAAACACCGGCAGTACCGGTGGCGTCGGGGAAGGCAGACGCGACCACAAGAAAACCAAAAAATAAAAGAAGAATTTTCTGCGGTGACAGGAGAAGGTCCTGCCGGCTCCGCGGAAAAACGAAAACTGAGGAGAGGCAGTTGGGAAAGGCGGGAAGGCAGCACGCAGGCGTGTTGGGATACTCCCAAAAGCGTTCAGATTGGACGCTGGGGAGCGTTCCCGCGCAGACTCCGTCAGTACCGACGTACCCATATGTGAAGACTTATTCCTGCTTGTTCCTAGAGATAGTAAATATTTAGGGGGGATATGCAAATCACTGCCTGTGCTCATACTTATATTTAACTTTAAATCTATAGGGAATAATGTAGGGGAATAAAGTGCACATTCTAGATAGAGGGTGGAGAAGTAAATACTGGGGCTGGTGGAAATTGCTCACCCTAAGAGTAATGTTATCAGATAAACAGGTGCTTGTACTAAAAAGCCCTGTGAAAATGGAGAGAAAAGAGCTTGAGGCGAGATGAAGGAGTTTGGGATTTAGAGGCTGTTAAGCTTCTTAATCCAAAAGAGCTTCCCCTCCTGAAGATGGCACTAGAAAGTCTCCTGGGAGCCTAAGCAGGCTTGGCGTGAACATGCCAACAGAGAGCCTAGACAGGCTTGGAGTGAAAAGATCCTACTACAGGCCCAGTCATGGGTAGGAGTGAAGATGGGGGCAGACAGTCTCCTCCCAACCCAGAGAGTGGAGATGGCAGTGGAGAGACTCTGGAGAGTCTAATCCAGGCTTGGGAGTCCAGCAGCAGATCAGCTCCAAGGCAGCTGCAGCAGTGGATCAGCTCCAGGAAGAGCTGCAGCAGAGAACAAGCTCCAGAGGGAGCTACAGTGGCAGAATCAGCTCCAGAGAGAGGTGAAGCAGCAGAAAGTCCATTCCGGACTAGGAACCACAAGACCCAGAGAGGTCCAGCGGCAGATCAGCTCAAGCGAGAACTACAACAGTTGTTCCTGACTGGGTAGGAGTGCAAAACTCTCTCCTGATTGGAGGAGAGCTTGGAAGAGGAGGAACCAAGGCTACAACCTCAGCAATTAGACAGAACTACAAAACCTCTCATCACAAGCAGCCACTGGTCTGGAGCTCCAGCAGTGGGGGCTGGTGGGCAAAGGAAAAGGGGGAGTTAGGAGACAGGTTATTAAGGTTAAATCCATAATCATTAAAGGTTTACTTAAGTCATTACATATAAAGTTATTGTTGGTTGTTTTAAATGCCTAATCTTTTGTTTTGTATTGCCATTTCACCTTATCTACTTGAACCACTTATTATAATAACAGGTTGTATATACTGCATTATTTTATCACGATACTTGATGTATATATTTTGTAAAAACTATTTAAACCAGCCTTGTTCACAGCAGTGTTTTTTGAGGGGTTTCCTGGGGTGAAAAGAGGGAAATCCTACCCGCTAACACCTTTCTCCCCCAGGTGGAGGCATCAGGAGCCCTCTCAAGGGCTGGAGCCCTAGAGAGGGCTCCAGCCAGGCCGGTCCTGGACCCAGAAGCGCACCTAAGGGGGCATTACTTACACTTTTCAACTTATTCAGTTCTATAACAAAATAAAATTGTTAAGTTAGAAGCACCAAAATAGTACACTGCAATACAATGTGTGCTCTTGAGTCAATGCTGACTCCTGATGACCCAACCGCTGGGTTATCTTGGCAGGGCATAACTGGAAGTAGATTGCCAAGTCTTTCTGCTGCATAGTGAGTTTAAGGCCGTTCACTGACTGTACTATAATCCTTAACAGAGTACTGGAGAAACTAATGAGGTGTCCACTAGAAAAAGTAAGAGAAAATAAATATATTATATTATATTACATTTTGAGTTATATACCACCTTCATCCAAAATGGGCCCAGAGTGGCTGACAAGTTAACAAAAATAACACAAATAATATATGAGATGCACGAGAAATGAAGCTACCATAAGCATTTCTCGCATTGCCTGCAAAAGTAGGAAGGAGTTGGAAAGAGAGTGGGAGTTCTAAATTGGAACAGCTACCACGTGGGTTCACACTCCGTGATAGCTACTTTTTTTGCAGGCTTTGTGGATGCAGCTACTCCAAGGAGAAGAAGTCACTGAAGGAAGGAAGCTCAAAAAGACTGAGGGAAAATATATTTTCACGGTCAGTAGCTAGACCAAGCTTCCGGTGAAAGTCAGAAGATGCAAAGCAGTGGCAGAATTCATTTATTTATTTTTTATCCTACAGAATCCCAAAAGCTTTGGCGCTGTATGGGATGGACGTGAAGGAGGCCAATTTATAAACTTTTTTCATGCAGAAAAGAATGCATAGTGCAAGCCGGCATGGAGAGTAGGTGTGCTCAGGGGAGGCGGACTCCCAATTTATGTGCCCATTTTATAATACTAAAAAATCTAAAATATATTTGTATCTCCCACTAGGTCTGCGCCAGAACAAAACAACTGCAGACGCAAACAATTAATAATAAATATGAGGTAACCTTAAGAAGACATCAAAGGGCTTTAATAGAGCCAGCAATAGTCAGCATTAAAGGGCCTGCCTTTTCGAGTTCATTCATTTGATATACCGCAAATGAAGGGGACTATGTCCAAGTGGTTTACATAGCATGTTCAAAACTAAGAGTACAGAATTAAAATAATGGGGGAACAGAAAATCATAAAACACAACAAACCACAGGGAAGCCCAAAAGGCAAGAGTTTTAATATTCCAATACATAAGGCTAGAGGAAAACTATAACCTTGGTAAGGCCAAATCAGCTACAAGTAGCGCCCATCATAGAGTCACACGAAAGATCATTAGACCCACGGAAAAGCCAATAAAAAATAATGGGTCTTCAAAGCAATCTTGGATTTCTTAGGAAAAGATTCCAACCCGATATCTAGGGGCAAGTCATTCCAAAGAGTGGGGGCGAATCACACTGAATCAGGACTCCCATGCATGTTCGATCTGGATTGTTGAATGAGACAGAACAACCAATAGATTATGTTGTGCACGTTGGGGAGCATCACTGGTCTCCTGGGTCTATATTGTTTTTTAAAATACTTGTATTCTAACAAAAAGCTAATTCCATAGTGTAACTTCACCCCAAAGATATAATTTTAGGGGGGGACACGAGGGGAAGGAGAGCTGCAGAGAATGGATCTTCTTAGCAAAACTAAAAGTTACGTAACTCCAGACTTCTTCTGCATTTCATCGAACAAAGCCAAAAATCCAAAATCTTCAATAGTCGCTGCACATTACATCAACGCTTACAGGAAATATTCCATTGATATCACCAATTTCACCCAACATTGATGGGGATCCTGCTGATGCTGATAAAAATGTATTAAAACAGTCGTACATTTAAATTTCATGAAACCCCATCTTACAACAGACGTTATCTCATCACAAACCAATAAAATATAAGAGACAATTTAACAAAAAAAGGCTGTGTTTGAAAGAGTGAGAGCCTTGTGAAATACACATATGAATCACTGTTGGACAAAGGAATGGTGACTATCAATCTAGATGAGACACAATGAGAAATAAAACTTGCTAGGAGACCTTGGAAGTTGTTTTTTAGGTGTTTTATTCTTTTTTTTTTTTTAGTTTATTCTTCATCCCAGACAAAAAGAATAGAAGAAACAAGAAACTTGACCATATCTTAGATTACAGTAGCCACAGAGAGGGCTGGAGAATGGAGGTATGGAGGGAAGGAGGTCCAGCATACCATGGGCAGCTCTCCTTTAAAGCACCGCCAACACATGGCCAGCCTAGAGCAAGCAAGAGTGGGCTTTTCTTTGGCTCAGGTTTATGGCACCTTCAAAATGTGATGCCCCAAGCCTGGAATTTTTAAGCCTGTCCTGGACTATTCCCTAGCTAGTTAGGCTTTCAGGATATCCATAATGAATATGCTTGAAACCCCTTCCTACATAATGGATGCAACATATGCAAATCAACCTTATGCATATTTATAATGGATACCTTGATTACCTAGATGATATTCCAGAACAGTATGGAAAACCTCTACCCTTATCTGTTAAATTCAGACCTGTTTCTTCTGCCCATGACGACCAGCATCTAGAACATGGGAACATCCCCAACAAGGGAAGGCACAGGTGGCACTCTCTAGTCCCCTCCAGTCTAGACTATTGTAACTTGCTCCTTGGTGGTCTCCCTCTAAATCATCTCTTTCCCCTTCAATCTGTTCAAAACTCAGCTGCACAGCTAATCTTCCATCAGTTTCGCTAGGTTCACATAACCCTTCTTCTCAAGTCACTTCACTGGCCCCCCTACCCATTCCGCATCCAGTTCAACCTTCTACTGACCTACAAGTGCATTATTCTGCGGCCCCTCGCTACCTTTCCTCTTCTCTCTCCCTATACCACTCCTCGGGAACTCCAGTCCTTCTCTGCCACTGCCAACTGCCAACTTTGTTCTTTCCACCATGTTGCTCCATATGCCTAGAACAAACTACCCGAGTCAATACATCAGATTCCATTTCTGTTCCTATTCAAATCCAGAATAAAATCCCACCTCTTTGTTGCCTGTCTTCATTAAATGTAAGCTCTGATGAGCAGGGACAATCTCTTACATCTCTATGCACAGCGCTGCGTACGCCTTGTAGCGCTATACAAATGATTAGTAGTAGTAACACAATCACTACTTGTACGCCACTCTATAACAACTTTGTGGAAAGGTGACGGGGAAACGATACAGGTCCGCGCTTTTTGTGCTGTGTCTGCTTTACTGCTCACCTGCTTGACTCTACCATCTCTGTATCCCTTCAGGTATCTCCCACTGTTGCCTGCAGTCGTCGTCCCCCCCCCCCCCCCCCCGGAAGTGAAGTGGTCACATTTCGCAGCTACGTCCTCCCCTGGGGTCCTGGCATACTTAAACAAAACTAGTGTGGCGTTCCGTGCTGCAGGAGCACACCCAAGGAGCAGGTCCTGCTCCTTGGGGTGACAATATCCATCACTCCCCCCTCTCCTCCGTGTTCTACTGCTATCAGCTGTTTCCCTCCATCTCTCCCTCTCTCTGCTCAGGTAAGTCCAGTACTCTGTGTCTGTTACTTTTCCTTTTGCTCATACTAATGTTAGCCATCCCCGCTCACTGGGGCAGGCAGTCGCCGCCCCCTATGACTCACCCAGTCAGGAATCCCGCACATCTCATCCCCTGCCAGCCTCTCCTCCCCTTGCTTCCTCCCTTCTTCTCCTTAACTTAGCACTGCTGAACTGTAGGTCTCTCCGTTCCAAAACCCTATTAGTACAGGACCTGATTGACCAACACTCCCTGGATGTGCTTTTCCTAACTGAGACCTGGCTCCATGATGGAGAGGAGGCCTTCCTCCACCAGTATCTTCCTGCAGGATTTTCGGCCTTTCATGCACCCCGCTCCGGCAGGTCTGGGGGTGGCATGACCGTCCTCTTCCATTCTTCCCTCCCTTTTTCGGTAGCTCGTGCTCCCCTCTACTACCCCGAATCCTTTCTTCTCCACTTAGATGTTACTCCACCAGTGTTTTTCCTCCTGGTGTACACCCCTCACTCCCTAAAACCTGAGCTCTGTGACTTGTTCCTTCTGTCACTAGCCTATCCCCACTTGGTAGTCTTGGGTGACTTCAACTGTCACTTTGATTCTCCTTCTCGCCCTCGTGACCGGTCCCTTGCCTCTCTTATTGAAGACTCCGCCTTCAGGCAGCATGTACCCTGCCCTACCCTACCCATTTTGCAGGGCATACCCTGGACCAGATTTTTGCTCCCGCCAGCGCTCAGTGTGTGCCTTCAGCAGTCTCCGCTTTGCCTCTCCCCTTGAAAGACCATTTTTGCATAACTTTCTCCCTGTCTCTTCCCACTACCCCTCACCCCCTGACCGGAACTCCGCTGTTCCTCGCCCTTCTCACTTGTCTCGTCATATTACACCTTCTAGTGTTGGATTTCCCTTCTGCTGATGCCCTCTTCCCGCAGGATTTCTCTTCCCTACATCTCCAGGTAGAGGCATGGAACTCCAAATTATCCTCTGTGTTAGACTCTCTAGCCCCTCTGGTCCCCATCCCGTTCTCTCAGTCCTCCTCCCACCACCCTTGGTACCACACTGACTTGTATCTGCATAGATCACAGCTCCATCATGCAGAGCCGCTCTGGCATAAGTATCCCTCGCCTGAGTCTCTCTTGGCTTACCGGAATGCATCCAGCTATTACCGCAATTTACTCCCCTCCACTCCGCTCTCGTACTACATGGCTTTCATCACCTCAGCCTCTAACTCCTCTCGTCAGCTCCACCTGACCCTCCGCTCCCTTTCGGCACTTCAGTCCTCTTCCGGCACTCCCCCATACCCCCACTCCCAGGCCCTACCAGATCCTACCCACCTGGCCGTCTTCTTTGCTGAGAAGATCCATTCTCTGCGTCTCTCCTTCCCCTTGTGTCCCTCCCTTCCTCCCACTTCTCTTTATTCCCCTTCCTCCCCTTTATCTCCTTCTCTGAGTATGCCCTGCCCTCCTGGAGCACCCCCTCCTCTCTTCCTTCCCTGATGCACACATGGAGCACCTTCTATCCAGTTACGGAGACTGAACTTTTCTCTGCCCTCCATAAGTCTCACAAGATGACCTGTCCTCTTGATCCTATTCCTTCCTCCTGGCTCTTAGTTCCCTCACTGGTCCTTCTTCCCTACGTTCACAGTCTTTTCAATACCAGTTTTGCTATGGGTCTTTTCCTAGCCGCCTGGAGCATGCCATAGTACGACCTATACTTAAGAAGCCCTCTCTGGATCCTTCCATACCCGCATATTGGAGACCCGTATCCAACCTTCCCTTTTTGTCCAAATTTCTTGAAACCCTAGTTTTTGCACAACTGTCCTCTCACCTGGACTCCACCTCTGCCCTACATCCCCATCAGTCAGGCTTCAGACCTGGACACAATACTGAGACTATTCTCCTCTCCCTGCTCAATGAGGTCCACATAGCACGCGAACGTGGTGACATATCTCTCTTTGTTTCTCTGGATCTTCTGTGTTCGATCTTGTTGACCATCCCACGCTTCTCTCACATCTCTTTGACTACGGGCTGCATGGAACAGTCCTCAATTGGTTCAGGTCCTTCCTCTCCTCTCACTCCTTCTCAGTCCACGTTGGTTCGTCCTCCTCCCACTCCACCCCTCTTCCCTGTGGGTTCAGTGCTGTCCCCTCTCCTCTACAATCTCTTCCTTGCCCCTCTCATACTGATCCTCCAGCAATCCGGTGTCTCAGCTTATTATTAAGCTGATGACATAGTCCTTTTCACACTTCCCCTCTCTCCCCTCAATGCATGCCTTTCCAGTGTTTCCTCATGGTTGTCTGACAACTATCTTCACTTGAATCCTTCTAAGTCGGCGGCCATGTGGCTCACCTTCAATGCCCCTATCCCGGACCTCTCCCCCACCTTATCCGGGACTTCTATTCTGCTCACTTCGACCTTGCATTACTTAGGGATCACTCTTGATCTGGCTCTCTCTTTCCACCACCACATCTCTTCCCTCGTTTGGTGCTGTTTTTGTACCCTTCACCAGCTTCATGCAGTACGCTCCCTCCTGCCTGTCTCTTCCTTGGTCTCGCACACAGTGTCCCTTCTCCTATCCCGCCTCAATTACGGCAACATCGTCCTGGCAGGTATCCCCCTTTACCAAATCTGTTGTCTCCAGCTCATCCAAAATACTGTTGCTCGCCTTCTCACTAACGCCTCTCACAGGGACCATGTTACCCCTCTTCTCATTCAGCTCCACTGGCTTCCTCTGCAATATTGCTACCAGTATAAGATACTCACCATCGTCCACAAGACCATCCACATTTGTACCTCCCAAAATCTCACTGATCTCATCCAGACTCATCTCCCTCCTCGCACCCTCCACACAATACACAACAACTGCTTGGCCCTCCCTTCCCCAGCCGGGGACCGTCTTAAGCACACTTGTCATTCTGCTTTTTTCTTCCTTGGTCCTGCCCTGTGGAATTCCCTTCCCCCTCCCTCCGTGCAGAGCATTCCTATCCCAGGTTTAAATCATTGCTGAAATCCCACTTCTTCTGTCATGCTTTTGACCTGTCCTCACCTCTTTCCTTCTAACCTTTGATTTTTGTCATGTGCCTTTTGTTTCTACATGTCCTATCCTCTCCACTTTCCTGTCTTATATTTTGGCATTCCTTTCCTCTCTGACTGTAGCATTTTACTACTGTAAACCGCCCTGACGCCTTGGCTTGGGCGGTCAATCAAGTGATATAATAAAGATAAACATAAACATAAAAGGTAACCCATGTCTAGAGAGTTGAAAGAGGCAGCAAATATTATAGACAGCAAATATTGAAAAGATTACATTTCTATTTTAAGAGGAAAAAAGCTAAGTACTATCGGATTTTGGGCCTCCTTGAATTTTTCTATGGCTTAAGTTCTGATTTTGAACCATGAATTCAGGTGGCTCAGGCATGTTTCATGGACTGCCCATTATAAACAGGGCTTCTGTTCCTTGTGTTTGTTGTTGTTAAGTGCTGTCGAGTCGGTGTCGACTCATGGCGACCCTCTGGATAGTTTTCCTAAATTATGTTCGGCCTTCAGTCAGGCGGCTCATTGTTGACAGACTGGTACCCGAAGCTGCTGTTATTGTATCGATCCATCTCATTGCTGGCCTTCCTCTTTTGCATTGATCTTCCATCTTGCCAAGCATGATGTCTTTCTCTAATGATCTTTCTCTTCGCATGATGTGCCCAAAGTATGAAAAACGAAATCTTGTCATCTGAGATTCTAAAGAAAGCTTAGGTTTGATCTCCTCTAGTACTGATTGGTTTGTTCTTCGGGCAGTCCACGGTATACACAGTATTCGCCACCAGTAGCATAGTTCAAAGGCATCAATTTTCTTCCTGTCTATCTTTTTCACTGTCCAACTTTCGCATCCATATGATGTTATTGAAAATACCACGGCTTGAACAAGTCGAATCTTTGTATGGAGAGAGACATCTCTGCTCTTGAGAATCTTGTCTAGGTCCTTCATAGACATTTCGCCAAGAGCAATGCATCATCGGATTTCTTGACTGCTTGTTGCTTCTTTATTGATAGTTGATCCAAGTAGGTTATGGACTTATTGATTTTGCTAGTTGTCATGATCTCTGTCTTCTTTACATTAAGGTGCAGGCCCATTTTAAGACTATGTTCCTTGATCGTGAGAAGCAAATATTTCAGATTATCTTCACTTTCAGCCAGTAATGTAGTATCATCAGCATGGCGAAGGTTGTTGATGAGTCTTCCACCAGTCTTCACACCTCTGTTGTCTTCATACAATCTTGTTTCTCTGTTGATTTGTTCTGCATATAAATTAAACAGGTAGGGGGAAAGTATGTAGCCTCTTCGGGTGGAATCAAACATGTATATCTGTGTCACTTAGGAATCGTTAATGCAGAAAAGGCACAAAAACAAAGTGGAGGATACAATAAACACCTTTTTTAATGTTTTTGTATGAGGATGTTTTATTGGTGTTTTATCAATTAAAACCTCAAATCAGTAGCTCTATTTGCAAATTATCATTCTAAAGCAGATTTCTGATGATATCGTCATGTAATGTGCTCTTTTGTTCCTGCCTTACTGAAAAGGGAATTTTTCTTTTGTTTTGATTTTAAAAACAACATGAGGACTAGGAGAAAGAAAGGATGAGAGAACTAGAGGGAGGCAAAGGGATGCCTGAAAAGACTGCAGGCTCTTTCTTGGGCTTCCATTTGATCATTAATGAATCCTATTTGTCTTAAAAATGAGGCCATTTTACAAAATACCATCTCAGCCATTTCTCTGCTTTTTGGCCAGTTTGAATTTTGCCATGATTAGGAGGCCCTGCTACCTTACACTTACACACCAGAAAGAGGCTGTCTGAGGCACGACAGAGTGGCTATAAGATGCCAGACGAGCCCTGTTTAGCACTAGAAAGACGTGAGACAGAAGCTTCTGAACATAAGGAAAAGAGGGAAAGGCGAGCTCTCTCTGCAGGCAATATTTTAGCTAAATCTTCACAGGTCCATTGTATTTTGGGCAGCGACACAAAAAAATTTATTAGAGGTGGTCATGGGAAAAAACTATTTCTTCAGCTCTTGTCTCATTTTCCCTTCTATATCCTCTCTCGTTTGTTTTGGTCATATCCTTTCTAACATTAATTATATTTTTACAATCTGCACGCATTGGCAGAATTTGTAAGCAGTGCGCGCTCGTGCGCTTCAGTGTACATGAAGCCATTTTGAAGCTGTAAAATGACATAAATGAGACAGATGATATTTCGTTAGTTTTGTGTGTCATTTTAGTGGCTGAACGATTCTCAACTTATCAAACGCTGTGAATGTTACAAAATGATAACAAGCTCAATGATGAACTTTGTCGCTGTAACTCCAGCGCTGCAGCAAAAGCTTAGTCATTACTGGGACTTTGTTCGCGCATAAAATTTGGAGCGTGTTTATTAAACCACGTTAGCTGCTAACATGGCAGATAGTGTGCGCTAAACGGGTATATGCAGAAAGCGCGTTATCTGCAGGAGTGGGCGGGATTAGGGCGGAGAGTGGACGTGTCTGCAATGCACCGTTACCACGGTCCTCAACAGCATGTGCTAGGCATCGGATTTGCACCTCAACGGGGGCGTTAGCTGCATCCACGATGCTGCCTGACTATGTTCTCTGCACTTTTGGTATGTTATCTGCTGAGGAAATGCTGTGCGTGCCCCCAACAGATAACTCATGGCTTTTGCAGTGAACACGGTGCTGTCCAGCTAATATGCTACACTTTAGCATGTTCGCTGCAAAAGCCTAAGGTGCCTTAGCAAACATGCCCCTCTGACTGCTAGGCATACTTCAGCTTTCTTGTAGCAGCTGTTGACGTTACACCCACTGGGTTTAGTCTAGCAATTAACGTTTACATGTATTGTGGTCTAATCTCAGAAGGCAGGCTCTGCTTTGGCTGGGATGTATTCCCACCGGAGTCCCAGTCATTTTCAAAATCCCAGTTTCATGGTGACAGTGTAGTGATGGAAAAGGAAAACGGTAATGGGACTGGGACAGGAGTATGGGGTATCCCGAAAGAACAAAGGTAAAATATACATTTAAAACGATCGCTTTAAGATACAGCCCCCTCCAGAAACCAAAGCTGGAGAAATCTCAGCCAGCATATGGTTTATTGGACTGACAAGGTATTTTTAGATAAGCTTAAAAAGGCATTTTCCCCTTCTTCCAGTCGATACTTGCTGCAGTGCAACCAGAGACGAGCAACTCCTTATCCTCAGCCATCGCTGACCCAGCCACAGCGCAGTTACTACACTTTCTTACCAGCAAGAATCTTTTATTATGAATTTATCACGGTCTTCTCTGCACCAAAAGCAAAATCTAGCACCGGCCATCACTCTCATAAATTGGGGAGAGGGGACATGCAGTATACTCCAGAAAAAAACAGTGGCTAGGCTAGTGAAAAGTACCTATCTGCTGCTGCTTTATTTAAATGTGAATATTCATCAGCAAAAAAATATCCAGTCCCCCCCCCCCCCCCGAAGATCTGGGCTCACTGAATAGCGAAAACCAGTTAAAGTTAGGACAGCTATGCAGATGACCTAACGTTAGCCGGTTTCGTTTTTGTTCTCTTCAGCATCTACGTATTAAAACCTCTTCTTGAACAGAGCCACGATACTCTAAGAACCCTTGCTGATGTTCTGCCCATTACTGACAATTCTTTGTGACTCTAGGACAATTTCAAATCTCACTCACTTTACTTATCTAGATTCTCATGAGACGAGCAGTGGAAGGTGATGTCCTGTATGTTGGCACAGGGTGTACATGCAAAAAATACTATGAAACCCAATATAAGAGGGGCAAATGAAGAAAAAGAACAGTTAACGTTGCTAAGTCACTAGTGCACCATTACATTTTATAAATTTAAACATTAAAAAGGTGTAAAGAACCCTGGCAAATACTTTAGAATTGAAGTCAAGGGGACCTTTTATGTGTGTATGTATATTTTTTTTTATTTTATCTTACAATATCTTATAAAGGCAACATATGTGCCAGGCTGCCTTAATAAGATTACTGCAGAGAAAGTAGGTTCACCTGATTCAAGGCAACTGTGATTGTTTCTTTTAACTGGGCCATACGTGCACACAAAGCTCCAATCCGCCCATGCTTTCCCGATCTTCTACCTCCATCAAGGTCTACCTTTGTAATCACAGAAAAAGAGCTGCTATGCAGGGCAGACTCAAAAAACATTCTAGATGGTTAGCAGCCACTAATCGGATACCATAAGGGGTTAAAGTTAGGACAGGTGAACGGCTGTGCTAACTATCCCGTTCGCAAGAAATATCATCGATAACGAGATAGCGGCTGCCACCACTCCGCCCACAGTCAGTCCCGGCTTTAACTGGGCTTTCTTTTTCAGCGATACCTGTGGCCGGGTAACCCAGCCATTCAGCAGTGGTCACCAGATATCTTACATCACTGAAGAGCTGGTTGAAATTAACTGGCTAGATGCTTTATTTTGCCTCGCTGCCTCCCTATGACTCTGTGTGCCTGCTTTATATACTCTATGTATGTATATCCTTGGGGAATTTTATAAGAGCTTATTTGAGTATCAATATTGGTATTAGGAGGGGCATTTTACAAAGGATTTCAAAGTGCAGTCTGGGACATCTAAGCAGGTCCAGGTGCAGACACAATTTCACATATGTGGACATGCCTCATATCTGCGGAGACGTCTACATCGATATCTCCAGAATAGTATTTCAGAACCTGGATGTCTAGGAAGAGCCTATAGACTAGGATCAGGGAAGCCAGGATTCGAATCTCACTGCTGCTAGCATTGTGACTGTACTGAGTTTTCGACATGGTAGATTGCCATCTTCTCTACACCTTCTGGATGTATTTCAGCCAAAAAAAAGGCACTTTCCCATGTGCCTGGAGCAGGTCTAAACTTAGACGTGATTCTGGACATTTCTGAGATCCAGCAGCAATGTCCAAGTTCCTAGGAACGCCTCCACCATGCCCCTATTCAGACTTGAATGTCCTCATGCTGGGGACATCCACAGACCCAGCTTCTAAAATGACTCTGGAGACGTCTCTATGCCTGTTTTCGGATATCCAAAGCATGAATAGGGCTTCCAAAATAACACCCTTAGGCACATATTTGCCACGTAAATCTAAGCAGATTCCTATAAAATTGCCCTCAAAATGCTTAGTGAGGGGGTGCAATCTTTTGAGAAGTTCTACAGAAATCTAAATTTCATATATTGAGCACATGCACACAGAAATTTCTGAACCATCGTCAAAGTTTAAAGAGTTTCATACATGGGTATCTTTTCTGTTGCTGTCCTATTGGTAGCAAATATTGTGTTTTAAGTCAAGGGGCACAGGAGGATACTGAGCAACATTTTTTTTTCAGATCCACACGTTTTCAGGATCACAGATACTCACGTGAACCAGAAAAAAAACAAAGAGCCCAAAACCCAAATGACAGCGAGGACAATCTATTTCAAAACAAAGACCCTGCAGCGACTTCATCCCCTTTTTGAGCCAACAGATTTCAGATCCACACTGCAAGCTCTCACCCTCCCTCACGCAGACTTCTGTAACAATATCTACCAAGGACTTCCTCAATCAACACTCCTCCCTCTACAAACTGCTCTACACACCGCTACACGAATTATACAAGGTGCGAATAAATACGACCACGTCATCCCCATCCTAAAACCATTACACTGGCTGGCATTTATCAATAGAATCCTCAGGCACTTCATTCCCAACAGGAAACTTGCTTCAAATCCCTTCTACAGAAACCACCAACTTCCAGGCCATGAAGACAGATTACAGTCAACAACCTCAGCATACCACAAAACAAGCATAAATACAATCAACAAACATGCCGCAGAGCTTTTGAGCTCTGTGCTCCCTCCCTATGGAATCCCTCCCTTAGATACTAAGAAATATCACCAACCTCCCTACATTCCGCAAACACCTGAAAACCCACCTATTCATTGAACATTTTGGCCCCACGCCCCTCCACCTAACCCTCTCCAACTACATAACTCAACCAAAACAGGTTCACAAATGTAAATAGTTGTTCGTATCAGTTAAAATGTTATATTAACAAAATGTTGAATGTTAACTGTTAATGACATCAACCAACACACGCTCCTTAACACAAGCAAAGCTCAAATACAAATAAAATAATTTTGTAAATTTTGTTACAGAAAGAGCAACGTTGGATCTATCGTTTAGATACTTTGTATCCTTCGGGCTTGAATGACAAAATTGAGTGGACAACGTTTTTCTGATTTTGCTATATTTTTCAGTGTTTGAGTGGTATCTGTGGAGTTCCTCCTCCCTCCCTTCGTGTTTATTCATTTAAATGTAGTTTATAGTAGTGTGTAGTTTTCTGTGGAATGTCTAGTATTGTGATTGGTTGTTGGATGTTTTAAAAGTGATGTCAGACGCCGTCCTTCGGGATGGCGGGTTTAGTAGATTTACGGTGAAGGCATTAAGTTTAAACCCCTGAAGAAGCCTGTTACTGGCGAAACGAAAGCTTTTGTAGGGTTTATGGAGTTTTGATATTCTTAATTACTGCAAGTTTTTCGTCCCGCCAAGATTGAGTCGGAGAGCGTTTTCTTGCAGCCGGGAGTTCCTGGCTGCTTGATGTCGCTTTCGGTTGCTGTTGCTGTTGCTGTTGGAACTACTACTAAGATGAAGGAGTAGTGCACCGTGGTGGACAATACGATATGATAAGATAAGTACTAGTGGGCTACTGTGCTCTTGCTTTTTTGAACTTTGAAAATTATTTGCATCTTTTTTCTATTTGTAGGTCTTATTGTGCCTGTCCCCGGGTTGTCTCTCCGATTATACAAATTATGAATTCTGATGCTTTGTAGTAGCCTTGTTGTAGTGTTTTTGGATGAGTGTTTGGATGATTGTTTATGCATGGATGTTAAGATTGTTGTAGTTTCTTGTCCTGAGGATCCCAGGGTGTAATTGTAGTTGGGTATTATAGGTTAAGATTTGAGTATATCTTTAGATAAATTGATAAGGCTAAGACCTATGATGTGAGCATCAGCTATTCCCTACAGTGAGTTTCTCGCTGCGTGTGGGGTACTAGCCACTCTGAGGTCATTTTGCCTATTTTGTGAGGTTGGCAGTTTTGAAATTATTTTATTTGTATTTGAGCTTTGCTTGTGTTAAGGAGCGTGTGTTGGTTGATGTCATTGGAAGTTGCTCCTGTACAGCTTTTTTAGTGGTATTGAATGTTAACTGTTACCATGTTACCTGTACAACATATGTTCAATGTAAAATGTTCTGTTCTATGGAAACTGCTTTGTCCTGATGAAAAGCAGTATATAAACCTAGCTAAATAAATAAAATAAATAAAAATAGACTGAATTAGCACTGGTTTGAAATTCTTGTTAATAGATTGTAAAACAGTATCGAGCACATTACTATTGTAGCCACCTGAATTATTTTTCACGAAGCTGTGCAGACTGAAGGTATAATATTAATATCCAAAAAAGTACTGATAAATACTTTATATGGATAAGTAGAGTGGTGGAGTGGGCAAAGGCATTTAACTGAGCTAAATAACTTAGGGGACGGGGTTTCAGACAATGAATTTGCTTTCCATTATCCTGATAATGACATTATCTGCGGATTTCTGTGGTTTCATTAATCCTTCTCTTCTATGAAATGGTGCTGAACCAATGAAACAAAGAAAAATAAAACACCTCCTTTAAACTTACACTGGTCAACATTGAAATCGTTACTGACTTTAAAAGGCCCTAATCTGTAGCATCTTGGTGAGCTGAACACGAATATAGCATTAAAAACATTTTATTGGCTCTCGTTTTGAAGATATTGCATGTAGTTCATTTTTGACGTTTCACCATGTAAATTTATCCAGTAGGACATCAACAACATCCCAAATAAGCCTTGAATGATGTAATATTGCATCACATTGCATAATACCAGCATGCACACATCATCCAGAGTTGATTGCATCATTTTCTGATGCAATGCAATACTACTGCCAGACGGCTCCTGAAGCCATCTGACGTCAGCAGTGTACTATACGCAGTCGGAAAGGTTGAGCATTTAAAATATTACAGACTGTGTGCGAGACAGTTTAAGCTACTGTTACATGTAACTTTTATTAATCATATAATTTTAGCCATTTAGGTACAATACAGAACAGTAATGCCGCGAAAGTGCGTTAACACCGTTGACAATTTCTGCTATATTTGTGGGGAAGTGACATTTGCCAACCAGAAGAAAAGTATCACTTCTCAACTGAAGAAGGCATATCATCTTTACTTCGGATGCAAGATTGGTGACCAAGACAAGCCTTGGGCCCCGCATATATGCTGCGCTACATGTACAACACAGTTTTCACAGTGGTTGAATTGCAAAAGACCATCAATGCCGTTTGCAGTCCCCATGGTGTGGAGAGACTCAAGCAACCACATAAATGACTGTTATTTCTGCTTGGTTCCTCCTCTTTCCAGCGGAATAATGAAGCAAAAGAAGTCGAGCATAGTCTACCCAAACATTCCGTCTGCATTGAGACCAGTTCTACATTGTGAGGGACTTCTTATTCCAGAACCTCCATCAGAATATTCTCTTGATTCATCTGATGAGGACAAAGGTGAGCTCCTGGTCCGTCAGCATGCAGTGACCCAGATTTTCACTGGGATGCATATCAACTCCACACAGAATAACACAGGAAGAACTAAATGACCTGGTTCGTGATTTGGACTTATCCAAGAATAAGGCAGAATTGCTAGGATCAAGACTCCAACAATGGAATCTTCTAGAACAAGATGTCAACATTACTTCATATCGATAGCGCCACCGGCAGTTGGAGCCTTTCTTCAGAAAGGAAAGTAATCTGGTATTCTGTTCCGATATTGAAAGCCTCATGAATGCCTTAAAAATCACTCATGATCCACAAGACTGGAGACTATTTATAGACTCTTCGAAACTGAGTCTGAAGGCTGTGCTTTTGAACAATGGAAACCGTCTTCCATCAATTTCAGTAGCACATGCCGTCCACATGAAAGAGACATACGATAACTTAAAGCATCTACTGACTTCCATTAACTATAACAAGTACAGCTGGCACCTCTGTGGTGACTTGAAGGTAGTTGCCCTTTTAATGGGACTGCAGCAGGGATATATAAAATATATGTGTTTCTTATGTGAGTGGGATAGCCGAGCAAGGGATTGGCACTACTTGCGGAAGGAATGGAATCGCAGACAAAATGTAACAGTTGGAGAGAAGAATATCCAGCACCCAACTCTGGTTGAGGCTCACAAAATCCTGCTACCACCCCTTCACATCAAACTAGGTTTGATGAAAAACTTCGTGAAAGGCATGGACCACACTTCGCCAGCTTTCCGATACCTGCATGAAAAATTCCCTCGACTCAGCGAAGCAAAGATTAAAGAGGGAGTTTTTGTGGGTCCTCAGATTTGAGAGCTCTTCAAAGATGACCCGTTCAACAACTTGCTGCAGGGTGATGCGAAACAAGCATGGAATGCTTTTCGCCTAGTGTCAACAAACTTTCTCGGGAATGTTAGGGCAGAAAACTACAAGGAACTAGTAGAAGACATGCTGATGCAGTATCAGAAACTTGGTTGCAATATGTCTCTAAAGATCCATTTCCTTGATTCCCATCTCAATTTCTTTCCTGACAACTATGGTATGGTTAGTGATGAACAGAGCGAATGTTTTCACCAGGATATCGCAACGATGGAGCAAAGATACCAGGGAAAATGGTCCACTACAATGCTGGCTGACTACTGCTGGACACTCCCCAGAGAAGCTCCCGAACAGCTGTACAAGAGACAGGCGAAAAAATCTAAGAAGTGGTCTATGACTTGGTATTTTACAGGTATTAACCGAAGGCCTATTATATTTACTATTGACATGCATTTCCTGATGTAAACATTAATTCTTATAGATTACAAAAAACCTAGAGCCAACTTTGCAATTTCACTGTCATATTCGTGTTCAGCATATAAAAATTGATAAGGGGGAGGAAGTGACGTCACCCGTCATTATGGCCGCGTGAGAGGCGAGCTCCTATCCCAACCCTGAGAAACAGCGAGAAAACTTGTCCATAGCTGCAGCGGAAAGCTAAGGAGGTGGTGGTGGAGGCAACCGCAAGTGGTGGCGCACATGGCGACTCAAAAAAAGACCGCAGATTTGTGGGATTATGCTTTCGGAGCGGCGAGTGCCAGTGGGACAGCTGCCGAAGCCAAAATGGTGGCTGAGGAGCGTGGGACGAGTGAGCAGGCCGAGCCACATGGAGCAGACAACGCAAGGAGTACGGGAGGTGGTGGAGAGGTGGTGGGACAAGCAGCAACGCGAGAGGAGCTGAAGGAGTGGTTTGCAGAGCTGAAGGCCGAGGTGCAATCAGCGAAGAAGGTGCTGGGCGACATAATAAGCGGTCTGAGGGAGGAGGTGGAGGAAGTTACCCACAGGATGGGGGACCATGAAAACTGGCTACAAGTGTTGAAAATGCAGCAGGAGGAGCAGGAGATGCAAGCCAAAGGTGAGGAGGAATGGAAGGAGCAAATTAAGTTGAAGTTAGAAGATCTGGAGAATCGCTCCAGGAGGAATAATTTACATATAAAAGGGGTGCCAGAAGAATCAGAGTTTCGAGACTGTGCCAGAGTGGCGGAGGCTGTGTGCTGGGAGGCTTTGAAGCAAGGAGGAGAAGAGGTGGAGGTGGGAGACATCCACCTGGACAGGGCACACAGAGCGTTGGGCCCCGCTCGCAACAATAGACCTAGGGACATAGTTGTTTGTTTGAAGGACTACAAATTGAAAGAAAAGATTGCAAACAAGATGAGAGGGTTGAGTACCTTCCAATGGCAGGGATATCCAGTGGCCATATATGCGGATCTTTCCTTGGGTACTTTACAGCGGAGGAGGGCAATGGCGCCAATCACCAGCCAGTTAAGGAAGCAGGAACTGCAGTATCACTGACTTTACCCTTTGGACTTGCTTTTACCAAGGGGGAAAGGACATGGAAAGTACAGTCATTGGAGGAGGCCTATGTGGCAATGAAGGCGGCCAGGGTGGTGGTGCCTGGAGAGGAGGTGCAAGCAGAAGGTCTATATCAGGAGCTGGAAGCAGGGCAGCGGAAGCTCCGAGAGAAAGAACCCGAGGAGCACCGTCTGACGTTGGAGCGGGATCAGAGAAGACCGCAAAGGAAAGGGGCGAAGCGGTGAACGGAGGAAGGACGAAGGGACTGTTCCTGTTTGTTTATTGGGGGTCCTCGAAAAAAGGGACAATAAGTTGCTAATCTGTGTATAAGGGATAATAAATAATAAATAATAAAAATAAATAGGGAGGGAGGAGGAGGGTGGCTTGGTCCATGAAGTTAATATTGGGGGGCAGAAGATGTGGGTAAGGAGGGGAGGGTGGGGGGGGGCCGAAGGGGGTTGCCGGGGAAGGGGGTTGCGTTGTCTGCTCCATGTGGCTCGGCCTGCTCACTCGTCCCACGCTCCTCAGCCACCATTTTGGCTTCGGCAGCTGTCCCACTGGCACTCGCCGCTCCGTTCTTTCGAGGGGGGACCGTCGTGCCTTTTTACATCAGCGAGAACAACGGTGGATTTTCACCCTGAATACAGTAACCCCTTATGGTATGAACACAGAGATTGAATGGTGGTCAATTAAATGAATTTCAGATTTTTGTTGCTGACGTCCTCTTTAGTCCCGCTGCGTAATGCTGATGTCATCACGTGTGAAACCGGAACAGGAATTAGGACGGGTTTTGCTTGAAAAAGAGCCAGTGTCATTGCAGGCTTGAAACACAACGATTATGTCGCAAGATAACCCGACCTTGCTGCGATTGATTCATAGACGACTTACTGGCGGGCTTGTTTTAAAGAGTCAGTGGGAGTAATTCGGGAATTTTGACTAACTCTGCGATATCCTGATTGGAGAGGTGGTGAATTTACATCATTGAAGAACCCATCGAGTTCCTCCATTAATATTCCCTGGGTGATCCCAGCTACTGGTCATTCTTGGGCCCAGCTAAGTATCTCTATGATTAAAAGCTTTTCTATCTCAGATTTGTTTCTGAATTGGAACATTCCTCATTGCATGGGTATTAGCAATTCAGTTTATGCAGAGGCTTGTCCTTTTGGGCTATTTATAGTCTCTAGCGTATTTGGGTCGAACTGACCTTTTAAATAAAAGTTGATTAAAAGGAGGGTCTGTCACTCGAGTGTGTTACTGCGCCCTCAAGACAGACGATCCGACAAAAAATTCTATTTTTGGTTGATATTAACTGTTCGGACCATAATTGATTATCATACACGGGAATGATTAAGTGATTTTTTCCACTTTTAGATGTAATTTTTGATTCACTTATAGAGGTTTAATTTTTTGATATTATCTGTTGGGGGAAGGGGGTATGGCAGAAGAGTGGAAGGGAGGAAGAGGAGGGTAGGGGAGGGGGAAGGATTGGTGGGGATGAGGTTGGTGGGGGTGAGTTAAGGGAAGCGGAAGGGGGGATGGCAAGAGGTGGGGTAGTGAAGTGCGGGTAGGGGTGTGCTAAGGGGGTTGGGGTTCGGGGGGTGGCGGGTGGTGCACGGCTCCAAGATGGCCTCGTGGAGGAGCGAGGGGGGGAGAGCAGGGGGGGAGGGAGGGAGGGAGTGGGGGTGGGGGAGGACAGGGGGGAGGGACAGGGGGAAGGGGGGAGGACAGGAGGTGGGAAGGGGCGGAGGGTAGTTAAAGACCAGTTAGTGGTGGGCACGATTAACATTAAGGGTTTGCAAACATGGCATAAGAGGCGAATGCTTGCGGGGGGGCAGATGAAAGCAGATTTCTTGTGCATTCAAGAGACGCATTTGAGGGTGGGTCAGGAGGGTCTGATTTATTCAAATAAGTATCCCAGGGCATTGCTCGCAGGCCAAAGGGCGCGGCCAAGGAAAAGGGGGGTGGGGATAATGATAGGGCAGGAGTACAAGGATGCGGTGCTGGAAGAAAGACGGGATAAACACGGAGGGTGGGTAGCAGTGCGGGTGAGATAAGGGACGAGCAAGTTTGGATAGTGAGTGTGTATGCTCCTAATGTACAACGGGGGGAGTTTTTTGACAAGCTGCTGGCTGAAGTGGAGGGGTGGGGAGCGGTACCTCTGATTATAGGGGGGGATTTCAATATCACAGTCAGTCTTAAGTTGGACAATATGGGGGGGAGGAGGGGAAGGGGGGGAAGGATAGACGGAGTCTGTTGCGGTTGAAGGAGAGATTGGGCCTGGCGGATATGTGGAGAGGGAGGCATCAAGGAGAGAAGGGGTACACATTCTATTCAGCGGTCCACGGGACGTATAGTAGGTTGGATATGCTGTGGGTAAGTGGGGAATGGCAAGCGAGGACAATGGGAGTTGAAATTGGCGGCATTACTTGGTACGACCATGCACCAGTGCATATTGTGTTTGATTTGGGGGGGAAAGGACACAGGGACCAAATTTTGGAGGCTAAACGATGGACTCCTAGCGGAGCAGAAGCATGTGGAAAGTCTAAAGGGAGTTATACAGGAATATATAAAGTTCAACGTAGGGGGGGAAGTGCCATTAGGGGTGACGTGGGATGGTATGAAGGCGGTGGTGAGAGGGCATCTCATCTGTTTAGGAGCACAGGAGAAGGATAAGAGGAAGAAAGTGGAGGTGGAGTTGTTACAAAAAATAGGTGATCTTGAACGCAAACATCAGGAAAGGGCGGACCCTAAACTATTGGCGCAATTACTAAAGTTAAGGGGGGAATTGAACCAGCTGGGGGCAGCAGAAATTGCATACAGTTTGGCGAGGTTAAAGCAGAAGTGGTTTGAGGGGGGGAATAGAATAGGAAGGAAGTTAGCACGGCGGTTAAAGGCAAAGCAGCAGAGGGCAAATATTGGAGTAATTCGAAATAAGCAGGGGGAAATGGTTCATAAATCCAAGGAGATTCGGAAGGTATTTGTGGAATATTATGAGAAGCTTTATAGAAGAAGTGCACGGCAAAGAGAAGATGGGGGCAGCATTTTTGGAGGAGAGTCAGCTCCCACGTATTTCGAATAAGGAGGCTGAGGAGCTGGGGAAGCCGGTGGGCCCGGAGGAGGTGAGAGTGGCAATCAAATCCCTTAAAGAGGGGAAGGCACCCGGATTAGACGGGTTAACAGCAAAATTCTACAGAGTGATGCAGGAGGGGCTTAGTGACTACTTAGCAAAAGTGTTTAATGGGGTATTAAAGGGGGAAGAGCTGCCACGTTCTATGGCGGAGGCCGGAATCACTGTCATTCCTAAGCCGGGGAAGGACCACACGACTTGCGGGGCATACCGGCCGATATCCCTTATAAACTTAGATGCAAAGCTGCTCGCCAAAATTTTAGCTGCCAGGTTACAAAGGTTGATGCGGCAGTTGGTGTATAAGGACCAAACAGGCTTTATCAAGGGGAGGCAGGGAGGGGACAATATTAGAAAGCTATTAAATGTGGTATGGGGGCTGCAAGATACGGGGACGGAGGCGGACTTTTTAACGGTAGATGCCGAGAAGGCATTTGACAGGGTGGAATGGGGTTTTATGTGGCAGGTGCTGGAGAACATGGGACTAGGAGGGCGATTTTTAGGGTGGATAAAGGCACTGTATAACGGTCCGAGAGCCCGGATTCAGATAAATGGGGGCTATTCAGACAGTTTCTGTCTGGGCAGAGGGACGAGGCAGGGATGCCCACTGTTGCCACTGCTGTTCGCGTTAGTTATTGAGCCTCTGGGGGCGTATATTAGGAAATAGATAGATATAGCAGGGATGCGGGTGGGAGACCAGCTCAGCAAGGTGGCATTGTCTGCGGACGATGTGATCTTTACGCTGAGTAAGCCATTTTTGAGTCTGCCAAACCTAATGAAAGCTCTTGGGAGGTATAGTGAGGTAGCAGGATATAAGCTGAATGTTAGTAGAACAGAAATTCTTGGGTTCAACCTAGGGGAGGGGCTGGAACAGAGGTTAAGGGAGGCATTCCCCTTTAAATGGGTGAGGGGCAGTTTCAGATACCTGGGAATACAATTGGGGAGTTCCCTGAGAAGGATTAGTGATTGGAATTACAAACCCTTGTTAAAGAACCTAAGGCAGGATCTGGCAAGATGGCAGGGGTTACACCTATCATGGTTGGGGAGGATAGCCATAATCAAGATGAACGTCCTTCCGCGGATTTTGTTTGTCTTTATGGCGCTGCCAAGCAAGATCCCGGGGCGGGGCCTCAAGGATCTTCAGGATCTGCTCATGAGGTTCATATGGGCGGGAAAGGCCCCTCGAGTGAGCCGGGCGACGATGTTTAGAGCACGAGAGAATGGAGGGCTAGGGGTCACGAATTTAGCGCACTATTATGCTGCGGCGCAGTTGAAGGCTGTGTTTGTGTGGCGGGACAGTGGGGAGACTCCGCAATGGGTGTACACGGAAAGAGAGAGAGGGGAGAACTTAGAGGCGGAGGTCTGGGGCAGGTTACAGGTTAAAACGGGGAAAAGAGCGAGGAACCCGTACAAAGACCTAACTTGGAATATATGGGACAAATGGAAGAGATTATTGACGCAGGATAAGGGCTGGTCGCGGGAGATGTACTTGCAACGAATGCCTGGATTCGAGTCCGGAATGGGTGGGGGGATCTTCAAAGCCTGGGCAGAAAGGGGCCTGGTGAGAGTGGGCCAGGTGGCGGATAAAAGGGGGAGGATGGTACCATTTCAGGAATTAAAGGATACATTTGGGGTAATAGACAAAGAACACTATGCTTATATACAGCTGTGGTACTTCCTGCAGCAGGGAGAGGTGAGAGGAGATCTAGCTAGGAGGAGTACTGAGTTTGAGGAGCTCATGGAAAAGACAGATAACCTTAAAGGTATGATCTCCAGGCTTTATAAACTTCTGAATATTCAAAAGGGAGGTAAAGTGGGGTGGCAGGAGAAATGGGAGGCGGAAATTGGAGGCACATGGGAGGTGGGGAGATGGCGGGATATAGACGAAAGCGAGCGTAGACTGGGGTGGGGTACAACGCTGGTAGAGAACTGCTTAAAAATTTGGTTGAGAATGGTGTGGATGCCAGCTCAGCTTCAAGCCATATTTAGTGATAAAGACGGCAATTGCTGGAGCGGGTGTGGGCAATGGGGGGACCTGGGGCATATGATTTGGGCATGCCCCCACAATACAGCGGGTGTGGAAGGAAGTAGGTAAGCTCTATCAGGAGGTGATGGGGTGCAAATGACTCTCGATCTGGGAAGTATTGGGTTGTTGGATGGGGGGGAAGAGGGACCTATGGAGCACACCAGGTTTTGGCATTATTGTGTGGTAGCGTGCCGATTGGCTATATTGAAAAGGTGGAAAGTGGAGGAGGGCCCTACGATGGGGGAAATATTGGGTAGAATCGAGTCTTTGGCATATGAGTATAGTGGGTGCACATAGGAGGGGTCAGAGAGTGAAACACATGGAAATATGGCAAGCTTATGAGGAGTGGAGGGAGGAGGGGTAGAGTCAATGGGTGGTGGGATAGGGGGGTTGGGGTAGGATGGGGAGGGAAGGGGGTGGCTAGAGGGAGGAGGGGTGGAGGGACTTTCCTGAGGAGCTGTGCCGAGCACCAAGGGGGAAGGATAGGGTCTGGGAGTGAAGTAGTCCGGAGAGGGGGCTAAACGACGGGTGATAACGGGACAGCTGGACACGGTAGGGGCGAGCAGGAAGGGGGGTTCTGGATAGAGTAGTTACTCACCTGTAACAGGTGTTCTCCAGGAGCAGCAGGATTCAGTCCTCACTTATGGGTGACGTCGGCGCCGACGGAGCCCTCGCGGAGCAATTTTCCCCAGCTTTCGCAGAAAGCCTTTGGGAATTGCAGCGCGCATGCGCGGTCCCCTTCCCGCCCAAGGGTGCCATCTTGCTCAGTCTGATGACATAGCGAAGAGACAGCAAAAAAAGTTAGCAAAAAGAAGGACTGCAACTCCAAGGGGAGGAGGGAGGGTAGTGAGGACTGATTCCTGCTGCTCCTGGAGAACACCTGTTACAGGTGAGTAACTACTCTTTCTCCAGGACCAAGCAGGAAGTCAGTCCTCACTTATGGGACTCCCGAGCTCAAGGCTACCGGAGACCTCAACCGAAAAATGAGCTCCCTCAAGCTCAACAGTACAGAAGGAAGGAATCTTCTCTGAATACAAATCCGGCCGGTAGCCCAACACCAGGGCCGGAGGGTAGGAGTTGCTTAGACCTCAAAGAGATTGTGGAGGACTGCCTGTCCGAAAGCACTGTCCCTGCGGGACTCCCTCTCCAGGCAGTAATGAGCCACAAACGTCTGGCTTGAAGACCAAGTAGCGGCCCGGCAGATGTCCGCCAACGGAACAGAGCAGAGGTGAGCTACTGACGCAGCCTTCGCCCTGACACGGTGAGCCGTGACGCGACTCTCTAAGGAGAGGCCGGCTGCTCCATAAGCCCAGGCGATACAGTCAGCTACCCAGACGGACAGAGTACGCTTAGAGACGGGTAACCCCAACCGATTGGGGTCAAAAGAGACGAAAAGCTGGACAGCCTTTCGATGCTCACGCATACGGTCAACGTAGAAGGATAAGGCTCTTCTACAGTCCAGGGTATGCAGAACAGTTTCAGCTCGGCTGGTATGCAGTCTGGGAAAGAAGGTCGGAAGAACCACCTCTTGATTGATGTGAAAAGAGGAGACCACCTTCGGAAGAAACTTAGGGTGAGTCCGTAAGACCACCCTATTCTTGTAGAACCTAGTGTAAGGGGGCTCCGACACTAGGGCCTGTAGTTCACTAACGCGCCTAGCGGAGGTAAGGGCTACCAAGAAGAGAGTTTTCCAGGAGAGGAAACGAAGAGGACAGGTAGCCATGGGTTAAAAAGGCGGACAGGTAAGCCTTTGCAAGACCACATTGAGATCCCAGTCAGGAGCTGGAGGGCGCAACGGGGGCTTAAGCAGAAGAAGGCCCTTGAGAAAACGCGCCACCAGGGGGTGCGCGGAAAGAGGCTGGCCCTCCACCGGCGAATGATGTGCAGAGAGAGTACTGAGGTGGACCCTGACAGAGTTGGATTTGAGGCCTACATCGGAGAGGTGAAGCAAATATTGCAGTACCACCGATACTAAGCAGGCGAAGGGGTCCTCAGAGCGCTGAGAACACCAGACCGAGAAGCGACGCCATTTAAGGGTGTAAGATTTCCAGGTGGAAGGTCGCCGAGACGCCAGGACGACAGCCTCCACCTCCGGAGGAAGTAAGAGCGGAGCTAGGACTACCCTTTCAGCAGCCAGGCCATCAGATGAAGGGCCCGGAGGTTGGGGTGGAGGAGAGTACCCTGATCCTGGGTCAGGAGATCGGGCTGAAACCCCAGAGGAAGAGGGGTGTCCACCGCTAGTTGTAGGAGTAGAGGGAACCAGGGTTGTCTCGGCCACCTGGACGCTACCAGGATCACGGAGGCCCTGTCCTGGACAATTTTGAACAGCGTCCGGGACACAAGTGGCGTGGGAGGAAAGGCATACAGTAGGCCCGTGGACCACGAAATGAGGAAAGCATCCGGCGCTACTCTGAGAGGATGCGGTTGCCGGGAGCAGAACCTGGGAAGTTGCCGGTTTAGGGGACTGGCAAAGAGATCCACGGTGGGGAGGCCCCACCGGCGGAAGATCCGTTGGACCACTACGGGGTTCAACCTCCATTCGTGCGGCTGCAGAATCCGGCTCAGTTTGTCGGCTAGGCAATTGTCCTGCCCGGGCAGGTAAACAGCCTTGAGAAGGATGTCGTGGCCGACTGCCCAAGAGCACAGTCTCCGAGCCTCCTGACATAGAAGGAGAGAGCCTGTGCCCCCCTGTTTGTTCACGTAGAACATGGCGACCTGATTGTCCGTCTGCACCAGTACAGACCAACGAGAAGTGAGGTGAGAGAAGGTCCGCAGAGCTAGGCGGATCGCCCGCAGCTCCAGGAAGTTTATCTGCTGAACAGCCTCCCAAGGTGTCCAAAGGCCTTGAGTGCATGTTCCTTGGCAATGCGCTCCCCATCCCAGGAGAGAGGCATCCGTCGTGAGCACTTGAGAAGGAGGAGGAGACTGAAAAGTCATGCCAAGTACCAGATTGGGCAGGTGAAGCCACCACTGCAGAGAGGAGACCAGGCGGTCGGAGATCTGTATTAAGTCCGTCAGTCTCACTGTGGCCTGATGCCATTGAGTGTGAAGGCTCCACTGAGCAGGTCGCATATGCAGACGGGCATTCGGAGTGACATGGACTGTGGAGGCCATGTGACCGAGCAGTTGCAGGAATTGTCTGGCAGAGGCCGGTGACGCGCTGTGGAACCTGCCGGCCAAAGCTATGAGCCTGTTGGCCCGTTCCAGGGGTAAGAAGGCCCGAGCCTGCAGAGTGTCCAGCCGTGCTCCTATGAATTCGAGATCCTGAGAGGGGAGCAAAGTGGACTTTTCGAAATTTATGACAAAGCCCAAATGCTGAAGCAGAGCCACTGTGCATTGAGTGGCCTGAGTGACCTCTAGGGAAGACTGTGCCCGGATGAGCCAGTCATCCAGGTAGAGGAAGACGAAGAGGCCTTGAAGCCTCAGGAAGGTTGCCACCACTGCCAGGCATTTTGTGAACACCCTGGGAGCGGAGGAGAGGCCAAAGGGCAGTACGCGGTACTAGTAATGATTCCCTGCCACCACAAATCTCAGATATTGCCGGTGGTCCGGATGAATAAGGATGTGAGTGTAAGCATCCTTTAGATCCAAGGAGCATAGCCAATCTCCCTGCCGGAGGTAGGGCAGTAGGATTCCAAGGGTAAGCATCTTGAACTTTTCCCGCTGCAGGAACTTGTTGAGGTTGCGCAAGTCCAGGATGGGTCTGAGGCCTCCTGTTCTTTTCGGAACCAGGAAGTACCTCGAATAAAACCCGTGACCCCATAAGTGCTGGGGCACTGGCTCCACAGCCTGTTCCTGGAGCAGACTTTGCAGCTCCTGAAGGAGTAAGTCCCTGTGCAGAGGGGGTCTTGGAGGCTCCCCTGGAAAGTAGGGAGGAGGTACCTGGTGAAAATGTAAGAGGTAGCCCTTTTGAACCACCTGCAGCACCCAGGAATCGGATGTTATGGCTGACCACCTGTGGGCAAAGTGGGTCAGCCAGCCCCCCGTGTTGAGAGAAAGTCGCGGAGGGGGAGAGGCTATGCCGGCATAGTCAAAAACCTCCACCCTGCTGAGCAGGGACCTGTGTAGTGGGTTTGGGGGCCTTCTGCCTACGGGACCCATTGCCATGTCCCTTAGCCTGCTGGCCCTGGTGGGGAGCTGCTGAGGCTTGATATTGTGGGTGGTGCTGTTTATAGGCAGACACCTTCCTCGGGTAAAAGGGCTTTTTCCCCGAGCCCTTCCTCTTCTGTGAAGGGGCAGAGGTCTTTCTGGATAGGCGAGTTCTGGTGAGAGTCTCGGACTCAAGTTCTGCCGCCTTATCAGCCATGGGATTGCCAAAGAGGTTTTCACCTCTGCAGGGGACATCAACCAACTTGTCCTGCACCCATGGCTCGAGGTCGGATGACTGAAGCCAAGCCTGATGGCGAGCACCGATGCCGGCTCCGGCTACTCGAGCCGATGCTTCGAAGCCATCGTAGGCTGCTCGAGAAATAAACTTCGAGCACTCTCGAATACCAGTGGCCAAGGCCTGGAACCTCTGCAAAGGTTCCTCGGAGAGACCAGCAGAGAACCCGGCAATTTCCTTTGCCAGGTCTCGAAGATACATGCCCATATACAGCTGGTATGTCTGGACTCGGCAAGCAAGCATAGAGCCCTGGAAGCACTTCCTACCGAGGGCATCCAGGTTCCGGGCCTCCTTACCCGGAGGCACCGAGGAGTGCATCTTCTGACTCTTAAGTGGAATGGTGCGGCAGTTGTGCCTTCTGGAACCCGGGGCTCTTGCGGACTCGATACATGGAATCGACCCGCTTGCTTAACACCGGCGTCGAGGCCGGGCTCTCCCACATGCGGTACGTATGACCTAGATTGGCCACTGTTGGAAACAGAATACTGGGCTTGATGGACCTTGGTCTGACCCAGTATGGCATATCTTATGTTCTTATGTTCTTATGTTCTTAAGCAGCCGCTCCAGCATCGGAGGAACCGGCACAGTAAAGGCCTCCTTCGGGGGAGAGTCATACTGGAGGGCCACGAGCTCTTCGGCTCGAGGCTCCTCCTCCGGATCCGCGGGGAAGGCCAAAGCCTTGGCCATGTCCCTCACGAAATCGGAGAACCGGGTATCCTCCGGGGGGGGACCGTCTCCAGGGCTCCGACTCGGGTGAGTCGGAGGGGACGCACCGAGTCTGAAAAGAACCGGGTGACTCGTCCTCCTCCGTGTCCCAGTCCGACTCCTCCGTGGGGGAATCGAGTGGCTCCGTGAGGGCGGGGGCCGAGGGCCGGCGCCGACGACTTTGGTCCCGAACGGGAGGCCGAGGGAGACCTTGGCCGAGGATCGACTCGAGCTCGTATGGACTCGAGGATCGGCTCGGCCTCCGGGGTCGACTTGGACGTTGACGTCCCGGTGATCGGGGCAGATGTACTGGTGATGCCGGCATCAATGCCCGCTGCTGGTCCATGAAGGCAGCGATACTGCACTCCAAGGCCGTCAATCTGAGACCAAACTCAGAAGACCCAGCAGTCCCCGACTCGGGCCCCGACGGCGTCGGGCCCGATGTCGGTTCCCTGGGAGGTGAGTCCACGAGGACTACAGTACTCACGTGTCCAGGAGGCTCCACTTCGAGACGAGGATGCTTCAACGACCTCTCCGCCTCCGAGGACCCGGGGCGGCTGGCTGGGCTATGCGACCTGGCCCTCGAGGGACCAGGAGCGTCCTCCGACGCCACCCTCGCGGGTTTCCTCTTCCGACGATGTTCCCGGCCGGGAGACCCCCGCTCAGAGGAACTCCGACGATGCTCGGGGCCGGAGTCACAAGACGTCGAAGCCTCTGACGAGGTCCGGGCCTGACCGGACGCGGAGTCAGAAAAGATTCGTTCCTTTTGCGACTGCCGACTCCTCAATGCCTTCGAGGACATTTTGTTGCATGGACCACAACCCACCGAGTCATGATTGGGTCCGAGGCAACGGAGGCAGCAGTCATGTGTGTCGGTAAGAGACAAGTCTGGTACAGCGATCACACTTTTTAAAACCGCTGGCAGCCATCGGGGGAAAAAGGGCCCCTGCGAGGTCGAAGGACCGTGCTGCCAGGGAAAAAGAAAAAAAGTGGCGGGAACGCCCGTTACAAAGGACAAAAACTGAAAAAATGAGAACGGACTCGATATTGGAGTATCGAGGCCGGGCGGGAAAGAGACACAGCGTCGAACCGAGAAAAAACAACGAAAGAAATCAACTTTTCAGCGGCGATCACAAACTACGTCTGTAGGGCTCCGCGGAAAAAAGAAGACTGAGCAAGACGGCACCCTTGGGCGGGAAGGGGACCGCGCATGCGCGCTGCAATTCCCAAAGGCTTTCTGCGAAAGCTGGGGAAAATTGCTCCGCGAGGGCTCCATCGGCGCCGACGTCACCCATAAGTGAGGACTGACTTCCTGTTTGGTCCTGGAGAATGGATGGTTGTTTTGATATATGGTAGTTAGAAACTGTTTGTTACTTTTGTTGTGTTGGAATGTGGGGTAGGGGGGAGGGACAGTGCGAATGGTAACAAGGGGTGGGGGGTGAAGACGCTGCTGTATGTTGTATGCTGTGTAAACTGGTTGAAAAGCTAATAAAATTTAAATTACAAAAAAAAAAATTGATAAGAAATGACTAGTTTTATTTCAGTAACATGACTTTTGTAAAAATGTGTTGACTAGTGTTATCAGCATCTTAATTTTTCACTGGGGCTGTTGATCCTCCTTTTTGATTCCCTGGTGGAAATTGTGAAAACCAAGCCAGTCGGCGTAGCTGGAGTCTGGGGGTTGATCTGGAGCGATGTACTAATTTTCTGTATCCTGTGAGAATTCCATCTACGCTTACAGTTTTGGTGAGCAGGGCATGCTCTAATTGCACTCGAATCTGTGCTAATCTCCCAGGTGTTATATCTTCCACCTGTCCTGCTCTTAATTTATATTCAGCTGAAGAAAAGGTAGATATAATTAGCCGATGATTTAAATGTTAATCCGTTGCAAATGCAAATAATGTCCTTTAAAATAAGGACTTTTATGGATAACTCTAAAGTCAAATGCACAGTAGCAAACTGACTCACATTTACTTCCTGGTATTGATTCTAGCTACTGCATTATATACATATGTATACAATAGACCTCAGTTTCCTGCAGCAAACATTAGAAAATTCTGCAGCACATGTGCATAAATTTGATACTTATCATTTCTGTAATATTACTAGGCATACACACCACTGGACACAAACAGATAAAGAGACAGCCCTGCTCAACGGAGCTTACAAGCAATTCAAGACAGACAAACACAATAAGGGACTAGGGAATTTCAATTATTATGGGACAGGAATAAAACACACATGGGTATTTAATAGGAGAATAAAGGGTTAGGATATAAAAAGCAGCCTTGAAAAAGTGGGTTTTAGCCAAGAATTTAATTGCATTAGACACGAAGTCTGACATACCAATTCCATAACAAATAAAATACATTTATTTTATTTCATAAAAATAAAGCTATTTTCTGAACTGTTATATGTCTGAATAATTTATTTGGCTTGTTTTATTCTTACCAACCTCATACTGACCCCCACCTCTAAATTACTCCCTGCAACTGCCCCAACCCCCCCCCCCCCCAACCAACTCTGGCCCATAAAACTACTTCCCCACAAATGCCTCACCATCTTAAAATTGCCCCAACCCCCAACCCTCCACAACTATTCTACCACACAAAACTAACAGCTTCAGCTTCCCCCCCCCCCCCCCACACACACACACAAAAATCTACCCTCTCAAAACGAATTCACCACCTCTCAAATTGCCCTTGCTCCCAAAACTACCCCACCTCCCAAACTGTCCCAATTCCAAAACTACCCCCCCCGTAACTGCCCAATCCTCAACCCCACCCCAAAACCTACACCTCCACAATTGCCCATCACCCCAAATTGCTCCCACCCACAAAACTACCCTCCTGCAACTGTCCCACCACCCCAAACTGCCTCAACTTTCAAAAAATACTCCCTTAAACTACCCCATCATCCCCAACTGATGTTGTTGTTGAGTCGGTGTTGACTCATGGCGATCTCCTGGATAGTTGTCCTAAACTGCATTCGCTCTTCAGTCAGGTGGCTCATTGTTGATAGAGTGGTACCCATAGCTGCTACTGTTGTATTGATCCATCTCATTGCTGGCCTTCCTCTTTTGCATTGACCTACTAACTTGGCAAGCATGATGTCTTTCTCTAATGATCTCTTTCTTCACATGATGTGTTCAAAGTATGAAAGTCGAAGTCTTGGTCATCTGAGCTTCTAAAGAAAGTTTCTTTTGATGATTTGAATTTGTGAACCACTTTGCAGATCCTGGAAAAGGCGGGATAGTAAAAAAACAAACAAACCATAAACCATCCCACAGCAGCATGGTATTTGTAGTCCGAGATTCTACCCATTGAACTCAGAGCTGCGGTGCCACAACACATCACAGAAACATGACAGTAGAAAAAGACCACATGGCCTATCTAGTCTGTCCTTCCATATCAAAAACTAAAGTCCCTTCTTTTCCTTTAGAGATCTTCTGTGTTTGTCCCATGCTTCTTTGAATTCAGACACTGTCCTTGTCTCTTCTACCTCCACTAGATGACTATTGCACGCATCTACCACTCTTTCCATACAGAAATACTTCTACATATTACTCCTGAGTCTATCCCCTTTCACCCTCATCCTATGTCCCCTTGTAGCTTCAATCGAAAGAGGCTCTCCTCTTGTGCATTTATGCCATGGAGGTATTTAATCATCTCTATCATATCTCCTCTATCCTGCCTTTCCTCTAACATATGCATATTGAGATCTTTAAGTTTGTCCTCATATGCTTTATAACAAAGACCACTAACCATTTTAGAAGCCACCGTCTGCACTGACTCCATCCTATTAATGTCCTTTTGAAGGTATGGGCTCCAGAATTGCACACAATACTCCAAATGAGGTCGCACCAGAGACTTATACAGAGGCACTGTTATGTTGTTGTTAAGTGCTGTGCAGCACTGCGTACGACTGGTAGCGCTATATAAATGCTGAGTAGTAGTAAGAGCTGTTGAGTCGGTGTCGACTCATAGCGACCCTCTGGATAGTTGTCCTAAATTGTGTTAAGAGTCTTCATTCAGGTGGATCATTGTTGACAGAGTGGCACACATAGCTTCCGTTATTGTATCAATCCATCTCATTGCTGGCGTGGTTGTGTCTGATGATCTTAAAGTAGCTAAAAAATGCAGTGTCATGTATTTAGGCTGCAAAAAAACAAGGGAGTGGTATAGTGTCGGGAGTGAGGTACTTCTGTCCACAAAAGATGAGCGGTACCTGGGCGTGATTGTGTTTGATGACCGTAAAGTAGCTACAGGTAGAAATGGCAATGGTGAAAACTAGAAAGATGCTTGGGTGCATACGGAGAGGAATGGCTAGCAGAAGAAAAGAGGTGATAGTGCCTCTGTATAAGTCTTTGGTGCGACCTCATTTGGAGTATTATGTTCAATTCTGGAGACCCCATCTTCAAAAGGATATTAACAGGTTGGAGTCGGTGCAGAGGGTGGCTACTAAAATGATTTGTGGACTGTTATAAAGCATATGAGGACAGATTTAAGGATCTTAATATGTATACTTTCCAGGAATGGCAGGAGATATGAGAGACACTTAAATACCTCTGTAGCATAAATTCACAGGAGAATCTCTTCCAATTGAAGCAAGCTCTGCAACGAGGGGATATAGAATGAGAGTGAAAGGGGATAGATTCAGGAGTAATATGAGGAAATATTTCTTTATGACAAGAGTGGTAGATGCATGGAATAGTCCCCAGTGGAGGTGATAGAGATGAGGACAGTATCTGAATTAAAAAATAAAAAATAAACCAGGGGACAAACAGAGGATCTCTAAAGGAAAAAAAGGGAACTATTGTAGTAGTTGACATAGAAGGGCAGACTAGATAGGCCATGTGGTCTTTTTCTGCTGTCATGATTCTGTTTATATTCTAAAAAGGAGCTGTGATACACCTGGGAGGGGGAGGCTGGCTCCTAAATTCAGAGAAAATGTGTTAAGGCCTGACCTACTCCACTCCCTCTTATTCTCACTGTTTTCTCCCCATCCATTTTTACTCACTCTCCACCTCAACCAATTCCCTCTCTTGCTGTGCTGATCGGTCAGTAGTAGTAACAGGAGAACTGCAGTATCTCAGTTCCTGCTGCCCAGGGCTAACCACAGAATTACATAAAAGCAGAAGCCCTGACAAACAGATGATATATTATACTGTAGATGTAATAATATCATTATGCCACAAGAGGGCAGCACAGACTAGAGTGTGGCAGACATTCAAACATAAAAGGCTGTGAAGGATTTAACTTTCATCACCTTCAGACAAAGGGCCTGCAACTCTTTATGCAGGAGGGCTTGCTGGTTATGCACAGAGTGGTTAGGCCACGTGATCTTTGTATTATTTTATTTTCTATATTTCTTTCCTCATTGATTTTTTTCCTCTTATATTCTGGGTTAAAAGATAAAATATTTAAAAACTATACAAACCAACTGACTTTCAATAGCTAGTCTTTCAATGATCTGGAATTTGGGGTAAAACTTCAGCTTTGCCCAGTCCAAAGTCTAGAATTTGAGCAAAGCTGTGAAATAGCTAGAACCGTACAGAATGATATGTAGGAGCAGCAATGGAGAGGAAACAAAGAAATCAAGAGGACATACCAGTGAAATGGAGGAGAGACCATCAATACAAGTATGTATATACCTTACACTTATAGGCCATACTTTCAAAAATGACTTGCACTGTGCGGTGGAGATCAACAGCCACAATCCAAAGAGCATGTGTGTCATTCAGGACCTCGTTCATCTTACCCTCCCCTCCCCTCCCCTCATAGGCACATTTAAATAAATGCATCTCGGAAGCCTTCCTAAACATTTCTAAATCCGTCTCCCTCTCAGTGCGCAATAGTACAGTCTGCACTGATAAAGCAAAGTTACTTACCTGTAACAGGTGATCTCTGGGAACAGCAGGAATTAGTCATCACATATGGGTACGTCGGTACCGACGGAGCCTGCGCGGGAAAGCTCCCCAGCCTTTCAGATGAAAGGCTTTTGGGGCCTCCCACGGCACATGCGCGCTGCCTTCCCGCCTTCCTGACCAGCTCTCTTCAGTTCGAGTTTAAAGCTGAGACAATAGAGAGAGGAAAGGAAGATAGATAGATAGAGATACAACTCCTAGGGAGGTGGGTGGGTTGTGATGACTAATTCCTGCTGTTCCCAGAGATCACCTGTTACAGGTAAGTAACTGTGCTATCTCCAGGAACAAGCAGGAATAAATCCTCACATATGGGGACTCCCTAGCTGAGATGCCTGGGAGATCCCCTTCCAAGGGTAAACCATCTTCGCATGGATCTCAGGCATCCATCCAGGGAAGGTGGGCAGGAGTTGTTTAAGTATGGAACAGGTGTTTGAGGACAGCCTGACCAAACAAGGCATCCCGGCAGGAGTCCTTGTCCAAGCAGTAATGGGCTGTGAAGGTATGAACCGAGGCCCAAGTGGCTGCTCGACAGATCTGATCTATGGACACAGAGTGAAGATGAGCCATAGAAGTGGCCATGGCTCGCACATTGTGAGCGGTGACATGGCCTTCCAGAGAAATGTTCTTACTCTGGTAAGCAAAAGAAATACACTAAGCAATCCAATTGGAAAGTGTACGTTTGGTGACTGGAAGTCCCAAATGAGAAGGATCAAAAGCCACGAAAAGTTGGGAAGACTTTCGATGTGGCTGAGTCCTGTTGAGGTAAAAGGCGAGAGCTCTTTTACAGTCAAGAGTATGAAGGTTCCTCTCTGCACTGGATGCATGAGGAGCCGGGAAAAAAACAGGTAGATATACCTCTTGATTAAGATGAAAAGGCGAGACCACTTTAGGCATAAAGTGGGGATTCGTCCTAAGGACCACCTTATCATGATGAAATCTGGTATAAGGTGGATTAGCCACCAAACCCTGCAGTTCACTGATGCGGCGAGCCGAAGTGACTGCAATAAGGAAAAGAACCTTCCAGGAAAGAAATTTCAGGGAGGTAGATACCAACGGTTCAAAAGGTGGCTTCATAAGTTGACCCAGAACTAGATTCAAGTCCCATGCTACCGGAGGAGGTCGGATGGGAGGCTTAGTGAGGGTCAGGCCTCTCATGAATCTTGCAATAAGAGGATGAGAGGAGACAGGTTGTCCATTTATAGGTTTTAAGGATGCTGCAATAGCACTTAAATGGACTCGTACTGAATTCGTCTTGAGGCCTGCATTGGAAAGATGCAGGAGATAGTCCAGTAGAGAATTCAAAGGAAGTGCTAGAGGGTCAAGACCCTGTTGCGCACACCAAATGGAAAAACGTTTCCATTTGAAAGCATAGGAACGCCTAGTAGAGGGTTTCCTAGAGGCATGAAGGATATCTTTCACTGGTTGGGAAAGATTAAACTCATGAAGGCTTAAGCCTTCAGTAACCAAGCTCGGAGATGTAGGGACTTGGGGTTTGGATGCCACAAAGTCCCCTGCTCCTGAGACAGAAGGTCTGGTGCAGCTCCCAGGTCCAGGGAGGAGCCCTGGGAGAGCTGTAGAAGGAGAGGGAACCACACTTGGCGTGGCCAGCATGGAGCAATGAGGATCATGGATCCGTGATCCCTCTGAAGTCTGAACAGAGTCTTGGGAATCAAAGGAATGGGTGGAAAAGCGTACAGGAATTCCTGACCCCAATGTAGGAGAAAGGCATCGTTGGCCTGAGCTCCCTGACACGGAGTCCTGGAACAGAACCGGGGAAGTTTGGCATTCCACGGACTTGCAAAGAGGTCTATGTCCGGGGTCCCCCATTCCTGAAAGATTCTGCGTATCTGGTCCATATGCAGGGACCATTCGTGTGGGAGCAGAACTCGACTGAGTCTGTCTGCCCGAGAGTTTTGAACTCCTGGAAGATATACTGCCAGAAGATGAATTTGATGCTCTCTGGCGAAGGCCCATAATCTGAGAGCTTCGTTGCAAAGCGACAGAGAGCCCGTCCCTCCTTGTTTGTTGACATAGAACATGGCTACCTGATTGTCTGTTTGTACTAGGACAGTCAGGTTGACAAGGAGGGTGTGGAAGACTGTGAGGGCAAGGAAGATTGCTCGCAGTTCCAGAAGGTTGATGTGAAGGGTGGTCTCCTGAGGAGACCAGGTGCCCTGAGTGGAGAGGTGTTGGAGATGAGCTCCCCACCCTGTTTGGGAGGCATCTGTTGTGAGGGTTGCTTGGGGCAACGAAGGTTGGAAGGGGATCCCCAACAACAGATTTTTGGAGGATGTCCACCACTGGAGAGACCAAAACAGTCGTTTTGAGGTGAGTATTTGGTCTGAGAGCAGTCCTGATGCTTGAGACCACTGGGTGGCCAAAAGCCATTGAGCTGCTCTCATATGAAGACGAGCGTAGGGCACCACATGGACCGTGGAGGCCATGTGGCCCAGAAGTTGCAGCATTTCTCTGGCTGACAAGTGACTTCTGGCCTGAGCCTGGGAGGCCAAGCTTATTAGCCTTTGGCCTCGGACCAGAGGGAGGTAGGCCCTTGCAGTGGTGGAGTCCAATTGGGCCCCTATGAATTCCAGGGACTGAGTAGGGATGAGTTGGGACTTGGGAATGTTTACCACAAGTCCCAGATATTGAAGAATACGCCTTGTGCGGTCCAGAGAAATCTGGGCTTCTGACTGAGATGGAGCTCGGATGAGCCAGTCGTCCAGATATGGGAAGACAAAGATTCCCATGCCTCTGAGAAATGCGGCTACGACTGCCATGCATTTTGTGAAGACTCTTGGAGCAGAGGCCAGACCGAAGGGTAGTACTCTGTACTGGAAATGTTTTCCCTGGAACAGAAATCTTAGATATTTTCTGTGGGATGGATGGATGAGTATATGAGTGTACGCATCCTTGAGATCTAGAGAACAAAGCCAATCCTGACTCTGAAGGTATGGAAGGAGAAGGCCCAGAGAGAGCATTTTGAATTTCTCCTTGAATAGAAACCTGTTCAATTCTCTCAGATCTAGGATAGGTCTGAAGCCCCCTGTCTTCTTTGTTATGAGAAAGTAAGGGGAGTAGAAACCTAACCCCTGTTGTGGAGGAGGAACCTCCTCTATTGCCCCTTGGGCAAGGAGAGAAGAGACTTCCTGACCCAACAGGGTCAGAAGAGATGGGGGAGAACTGAATTGCCTCACCATGGTATGGGGAGGAAGGCTGGAGAAATGAAGTTTGTAGCCCTCCCTGATAATAGAGAGGGTCCATTGCTCTGATGTGATTTGTTCCCATCTGGGAGCAAAATGAGCTAGCCTTCCAGGAATGGTGAGGGGCTCTGGTTGTTCTAGAGCCAGAAACGGCAAGTTCTCTAGGGGCAAGTCAAAACCCCTGAGGGGGTTGAGCCTGCTGGGGTGTAGCAGACACTGCAGGCTTTGACTTTACCTGCTTAGATTGTGGACACTTAGCAGCAAAGCGAGGCTGAGCAGATTGCTGGCCAGTATTTGTGGAAAATCTGGCCTTCTTATAGTAAGGCCTTTTAAAAGACTTCTTTTTGGCAGGGGTAGAAGTAGACTTGGAAAGTCTATCTAGAGTGGCATTTTCTGCATCCATTTGAGCAGCTTTAATTTGCCAGTCTTCCCCAAATAAGTTCTCACCTGTACAGGGCAGATTCCTGAGGCCATCTACAACCCAGGGTTCTAGGTCAGAAGCCTGGAGCCAAGCGAGACGTCGGGCTGCGATAGCAATTCCCGAAGCCCTGCCAGCAACCTCAAAGGAATCAAAGGCTGCCCTGTTGGAGAACTTGGAGACCTCTGAAAGTTGTGTCACCATAGAAAAGAAGTCCGCCCTTTGATCATCAGGGATAAAGGGGGCAAAATTCTGTACCTTTAGGGCAAGTTGTCCAAGAAACATGCCCATATAAAGGCTATAAGAATTGATCCTGGCTATAAGCATACTAGCCTGGAACATCTTTCTACCAAAAGAGTCCAGAGTCTTACATTCTCGCCCTGGAGGGGTAGAAGAATGCCTTTTAGGACTCTTTATTTTCTTCATGGCAGACTTCACCACAATAGAGTGGTGAGGCAGCTGAGTTTTCTGGAAACCAGGAGAAGGAGGGACCCGATACATGGTGTCCAACCTACGGGAATGGGGAGACAGTGTTAAAGGAGTCTCCCACAAATCCATCAAGTGTTCTTGAAGGATTTCATGGATAGGCAGAGTGACTGCCTCTTTAGGAGCTTTAGAGTATCCTAAAATATCCAATTTTTTTGATCTGGGTTCTTTTTCAGAAGATGTAGCAATAGAAAGTGCTTTAGCTACATCAACAATGAAATCCTGAAAGGATAAATCCTCTGGAGGAGACATCCTCCTCTTTGGAGAAGAGGGCTCCTCAGGAAGAGTAAGCTCAGCAGAGTCATCAGAGGAATTGAATTCATCAGAAGAATCTGAGTATTCTCTCTGTGCTTCCAATGCACGATACGCATACCGATCGGTATCGACATCGGGCGTATCGGGCATGGGATCGGTACCGGGCGAAAGCCTGAATCCGGCATGCGGAACCGATCGACGCTTGGAAGTCGATGGTCTCGGTTCCGATGGAATCGGTACCGAGGGCGTCGCAGCCTTAATGAATGCCAGAACGGCCTGCTGCATGGTCTGGACAGTATTGCCCATAGACGCCACTACTGCCTGGATGTCGGTACCGGTATGGGCCGGTACCCCAGAGCAGTCCAACAGGTGATCGGTCGAGGCCGTGCCATCGATGTCAACCTGTGACCTCATGATTGCTTTGGAGGCCGGAGCCTCCCGCCGGGGTTTTTTGGCCTGGGCAGAATCCTCAAACTCAAAATTGAGAGCCTCTCGATCTTTAGAAAGAGATTTGCTTTTAGAGGATTTGCCCACAGGAGTTTTGGTTACCTGAGATCCATCCGGAGAGGAAGACCTGGATGACTGTGATGCTTCTGAAGGAAACAGCACATGGAGCTTGTTGGCCCGGTTCTGCAAACTACGTTTAGACATCTGGGTGCAGGATGGGCAGTCCGGTATGGAGTGGTCAGGTCCCAAACATTTGAGACACCATTCATGGGTGTCTGTGACAGAAATGACAGCACTGCACTTGGTACATTTTTTAAAACCAGAGACTGGCTTCTCCATGAGGAGAATTTGTGTAGGCCTTAAGGCCTAACAAACGTTACCAAGCTGTGCTGAAGAAAATAAAAAAGTCTTTTTTTTTTTTTTTTTATAAAGAAAGAAAGAGAGACCGGCGGTACTGGTTTCGGTATGGGGAAGGCAGGTACGCGGTCTAAAGAAAACAAACAAATTTCATAATTTCTTCAGCGGTGACAGGAACACGACCTGATGGCTCCGCGGAAAAAGAGAAACTGAAGAGAGCTGGTCAGGAAGGCGGGAAGGCAGCGCGCATGTGCAGTGGGAGGCCCCAAAAGCCTTTCATCTGAAAGGCTGGGGAGCTTTCCCGCGCAGGCTCCGTCGGTACCGACGTACCCATATGTGAGGACTTATTCCTGCTTGTTCCTGGAGATAGACCTTTCTCCCTATTCCCACATTTCTTCGTCATTAACACCTGGCAACACAGGCTACCTCCATCCTGCAAGAGCACTAAGCTATCCGGACCATAGCGACAGACCCTCTCCTCCAGAGAGCTGACACCAAACCATTCAAGGATGTAAACATCATTAGAACTACTTTAAACCAAATGCAAACTAAGATGGGGATCCAGTGTAATTGGATCAAGATGGGAATAATGTGATCTATCTTCTTCACCGCTTGAATAAGCTTAGCCGATGTATTTTATTCCCACTATAGTCTCTGGATATCTTTCTGAAGTAACCCTACTAACAGTGTGTTACAATAGTCTAACCATGCAAAGATGAAAGCCCAAGAATAAATGAGGTAAGGTTCAGATGGCACAAAATTATTTTAAATAGATCTGATGACATGACTTTAGAAAATGTTAAATAAAAATACATGCACACAAAATACAGTTACATGTGCATAACTGATACATGCAAGTGCCTCACTCAGCCTCATCCTACCGGAGGAAAGGCCCAATTAGACTGCACTAACACTTTCGTTGGTTTCTCCATCTTGGGTTTTCAGATCAAAGTCAGACTCAGTGTTTGAACAGAGGTGGACTGGCCTGAGGACTTTGGGGAACCAAATAGAACATTTGCTGTAACTTACAGATTCAAGAAAGTATTACGCCTGTCCCTAGTCAGGTGTCATAGACCTCAGCTCGCTCTGAAACCCCAAGTCTAGCTGCATCTAGCCAACTCTGTGAGCTCATAACATAGTAGTATCCCAATCGTAGCTGGACCAAGGAGGAAAAGGTGAGCTTGGAATCAAACCTGCATCTCCCCTATGGCAATGCACGACATAAACACTGACCTCCAAGCATTATTTGAAAAGCATCTTTCACCAAGCTGAAACAAACCTCTTTTATAAAAAGCTTACTACGTCTGTGAGACACTGTCACCATTCGATGCAGAAAAAATAATTCAACATTATTATTCTCTCTCACTTAAAGTAAGTAGTTACCATGTGAATGTGTGGGAATAAGGGTCAATCGATGACAAACAATAAGGCAAAAACTTTTTATTGGACATCTGTGCTCGTCTTTCCTCCTGCCTGCACCTGACTGTGTTTTTCAGGTAGTCATAAATGCTTCCCACCATTCTCCTTGCCAAAGCCAAAACCACTGTTGCTCCATCGAGTCTCCAGTGAGCAGTCTAGCTCCCCTAGCAAGCTGCACGTCAAAGGGCATTCCTCAGTAGACGTGGCCCTTTTAATGGCCCTGAGAAATAACCAAGACCGGCTTCAGGATATATGCATATAGGGACCAGATATATGAGGACACAGGACATCCTCCACCATCAATGAAAGTTAGATTCATGCTATAGCTATAGAAAATAGACGCTTAGGTAGCCAACTGATGATGTGTTAGACAGCATCTGTGCCATGTTGAATACACTTACACATTCCACATTCATTTTCTCTCTTAAAATGAGAAGAAAATGATCTAAATTCTGGATTTCTAGGTCTGCTGTTCTCCCTATAGAGTCCCTTGCTACTCAGAGGTATAACAGATGAGTACAGAATTTCATCTTGTTACGCAGTACAAGTAAAAAATAAAGGATTAAATTAATCTGTGGAAATGAAGTTGTTCTTTACTGAAGTGTTCAACAAAGTCTACGAATTGCACATTGCAGCAGATTTCTAGGACAAGTGCTGATAGCAGCCTGCGTACTTGCCACCTTTTTTATATATTTAAAATAATTCCTTTTCTGCACCATCAAGAAATATAAGCAGAACTACATATACAGTACAATGGAATACGATCATCTTGGGGCCTGAAGGTTATAAAGGCATGCTACGAGAGTAGTGTGTGGTATTGGGGCTGCACTAGATGTTCGCATGCTAAAAGCCCCCTGCTACCCTTGGACAGGATGGGTTTTCCTGGCCTGGGCATTCAGAGCCCACGCTACCTGTGCTCGGTGCAGATAGTGTGGGTGCAAGTCATGCCACCTCAATGGGTGGCATGACTTGCACCTGTAACTGGCTTATCGCAGTGATGTGGAGAATCTGCAGGGGGGTGGATGTACCGGGCCCCCCTTCTGGTTAACTCACTGTGCTGTGCTAGTAACAGCCCTCGCATGCATTACTGCTGTGGGGCTTAGGAAACATGCTCCATATAGATTTTACTTAGCCCTGGTGCGGCTACTGCGGGCGGAGAGGGGGCTTGCTATTTCTCTTCCCCCTTGCCTCTTTTCGGAGTATGGGTTTACTATTGCTCCAGTGGTTGCATAAGGAATCCATGCCACAGGTGGCCTTGTTTCTAGAGGACTGAAGGGGGAGGGGGGGCATGCTTATTGTAAAAAACTTGTTGTATACTGTTGTGGTTTCCTGTGCTCTTGTGTGCCTTTTGGCTTGTTGATGGTTTTGTATTTTGGCATATCCGTTTTCTAATAAACATCAGTTGAACACGGATTTTATTTAGCCATATTTTCTGATGTAATTCTAATGCAATAGCTCTCTCAAAATGGCTGGGCAGGGATGGGGGTCATTTTATAACAGGGTACCTAGCTTAGGTGCCCGTTTTGGCCCAATTTTATAAAAATATAGAGGCGCCTAAGTGTCTCTTACAAGTGCAAATGCAGCAGCGATAGCACCTACCGTCCAAACACAGACATTATGGCTGCTTACGAACAGGTATAAATGTTAGTGCATACTGTGTGCACATGTGCAGATTTTATAAAATACTCAATTTGCAACGCCATCAAAATACAGCTGTGGTCAACCTTATTGACACCCTTGCATTTTAGGTATGCTGTGTACAATATCTTGAAAAATAATTGGAAATATTTTAACAGCATGTTCAAAGGAATACAACAACAACAAAAAAAAAGAAGTCTATGTAACTTAGACATAGGAATTCCTGAGGGAAAATAATATATACAGTATGACAGCGATGGCGAACCTGTGGCACGCGAAGGCCTTGCAGCTGGCACGCGGGAAGGTCGCACATTAAAAAAAAAAAAAAAAGCTGCCCGCTGCCGCCGCGGCGGCATGGAGTGTCCCGCGGGGCTCCCTCTGCCCGGCGGGACTCTCCCGGCGCTGCTCAGCCCCTCTCTGCCGGCTTGCAGAGACGCGAAGGGAGAGTCTCCCTCGAGTCTCTGTTAAGCCCGCAGGGGCTGATGGGAAATTTCCCATCTGCCCCTGCGGGCTTAAGAGAGACTCTCTCTCCCTTTGCGTCTCTGCAAGCCGGCAGAGAGGGGCTGAGCAGCGCCGGGAGAGTCCCACCGGGCAGAGGGAGCCCCGCGGGACACTCCATGCTGCCGCGGCGGCAGGGGGCAGCTTTTTTTTTTTTTTTATTGCCATGAGCCGAGGGAGGGGGGTTAAGACTGGCAATGGGCTAGGGAGGGAGAGAGGGGGGTTAAGACTGGCAATGGGCTAGGGAGGGAGGGAGGGAGGGGGGTTAAGACTGGCAATGGGCTAGGGAGGGAGGGAGGTTGAGACTGGCAATGGGCTAGGGAGGGAGGGGGGTTGAGACTGGCAATGGGCTAGGGAGGGGGTTGAGACTGGCAATGGGCTAGGGAGGGAGGGGGTTGAGACTGGCAATGGGCTAGGGAGGGAGGGAGGGAGGTTAAGACTGGCAATGGGCTAGGGAGGGAGGGAGGTTAAGACTGGCAATGGGCTAGGGAGGGGGGTTGAGACTGGCAATGGGCTAGGGAGGGAGGGAGGGGGGTTGAGACTGGCAATGGGCTAGGGAGGGGGGGTTAAGACTGGCAGTGGGCTGGGGAGGGGGGTTAAGACGCAGTGGGCTATGGGGGGGAGTTAAGACTAGCAATGGGCTGTGGGCTGATGAGGGCTGGCAATGGGCTATGAGCTGATGAGGGCTGTCTGGAAATGGGGTGATGGGGGGGTTAGGACTGGTAATGGGCTATGGGGGGGTTAAGACTGGTAGTGGGCTGATGGGGGGGGTTAGGACTGGGAGTGGGCTGCTGGGGGTGTAGGACTGATAATGGGTTATGGGGGGGCTAGGACAGGAAATGGGCTGATGGGGAGGGTTAGGACTTGAGGTGGGCTGATGTGGTTAGGACTGGTAATGGGCTGTGGGCTGATGGGGGGGGGGTTTAGGACTGGCAATGGGCTATGGGGGGCTGACTGGAAATGGGCTGATGGGGGGTTAGGACTGGTAAAGGGTTATAGGGGGGGGGCTTAAACTGAAAATGGGGTGATGGGGGTTAGGACTGGAAGTTGATTGACGGGGGGCTAGGACTGGTAATGGGTTGGGGTGTTGCTAGGACTGGAAATGGGCTGAGTGGAAGGGGAGGCTTGAACTGCAAATAGCTGATGGGGAGGGGGCTTGGAATGGAAATGGGCTGTGAGGGAAGGGAGCTAGGACTGAAAATGGGCTGATGGAACAGCTAGGATAGGACTGGAAATGGGCTGTTGGGGGGAGCTAAGATTGGAAATGGGCTGTGGTGGGGGCTTGAATTGAAATGGACTCATGGAGGGGCTAGAACTGGAAGTAGGCTCATGGGGGGGCTTGGACTGGAATTGGGCTGAGTGGAGGGGAGCTATGATTTGACATGGGCTGATGGTGGGGCTAGGATTGAAAATGAGCTGATGAAGGGACTTGGACTGGAAATGGGCTGATGCAGGGACTAGAAGGGAATGGATGCTGGGTGAGACTGGAACTAGAAGGGAGCTGATGTTGGGGGAGGATTAGAATGGGATGGGGCTGGGAGAGTAAAATGGAGAGGGGAAAAATATTTTGTGTAGGAGGGATGAAAAATCTACAATTGGCCAGGTATTGGGAGAGTAATTGGGGATTGAGGATGGAGGGGTAAAATTTGTGTGGATGAAATAGGAATGAGGAAAGAGCAAAAGGAGAAAGATTAGTATGTTAAAGCAGATGTAGAGAGAGAATGGAAAAAAAACTAGAAGAGAGAAGAAAGGACAAATGGACAGCAGACGATGGAGAGTTAGCAGAAAACATGAAGAAACCAGAAGAAGGTGGCTGGACCAATTGCAACTGAAAAAAAAATGCACAAAAGGTAGAAAGATATCTCTTTATTTTGAATTTATTAACTGGAATATGTCAGCTCTGGGAAATGTGCATCATTAACATCTGCGCTTTGTTTGGTACAAGAGGAAATTCCTATTTGACGTTGCCACTTGTTCTCTTTCCCCAGTATTCTCTGAAATGTATTGGTTTAATATTTGCAGTGTTGCCTTTTGATAGGTAGGGTATGGTGCTTTGTGAGTCCTGGTAATGCTGTCAGGATACGGCGGGTTTGCTATGGGTTCTAAATGGGCAGCGTTTGTAGTAGTTCCTAATGTGCCTGGCGGTTGGCACTGGATTATAGTAATGTAGAAATCTTTTAGTCTTTCTTTATCCATACACTCATTAAGAGACATGTTTACTAAAAGTTAGTGTATGGTAACATTATGCAAATATTTATGCAAATAAGACCACATGCAAATGACATGCTGGCACTTTGAGGAAATTCTTTGGTTTTGTGCGGCAGTTTGGGCACTCGGGCTCAAAAAGGTTAGCCATCACTGCAGTATGACCTAGACAGGATTAATGGCACCCTTCACTAATACTTGGTTGCACAACCCTTGGCATTGATGACAGCCTAAAACGGTTTCTTGTAGCCATCTATATGTTTCGTACATCTTTTCTGCTGGTAGTTTCTCCCACTCTTCAACTGAGATTTCTTCCAGCTCATGAATGTTTCCAGGATTCCTTTTACAAATGGCAGATTTCAGCTCTTTCCAAAGGTTCTCAATAGGATTGAGATTGCTGGCCAGTTTAAAACAGTCCATTTTTTCCTTTTTAACCATTCTTTTGTACTTTTGTTTTGGATCATTGTCCTGCTGGAGGACCCATGACCTACGAACCAGACCTAGCTTTCTGACACTAGGTAGCACATTTCACTTCAAAATACCTTGGTAATTCTCCAAAGACACTTTTTTTTGTGCCATCAAGTAAGTGCCAACTCCTGGCAACCCAGCTGCCTCTGGGTTTTCTTGGCAATATATCACCACAAGTAGATTGCCAGGTCTTTTCTTCTGAGGCAATGGAGGTTTAAGTGACTTGCCCAAAGTCACAAGGAGTGCCAGGGGGAATCAAACCCTTGATCTTCTGGGTACTAGGCAGTTGTTCTAACCACTAGGCAGCTACTCTATTCCTTTATAGGCTTCATTTCTTTCCCTGTAAATACAGTATATCACTGCAAGGAGCTCAGGTATGGTTGCATCTGTCCACAAAACATTTTCCCAGAAGGATCGGGGTTTCCCAAGGTGGGTTTGGGCAAAGATCAGGTATGCCTTTTTGTCTTCCTTTGAGCAGTGGAACCCTCCTTGGCCTTTGTCCATGAAGACCTTCTTTGTTTATTTTATTTATTTAACATTTCTTATATACCGTCTTTCATGATATCAAGGCGGTTTACATTGAACAAACTGAAATTACATTGAACAGGGCATGGCGAATGGTGCAGGTTGAAACTACCACTCCAGATTGCTCCAGGTCAGCCTTAAGCTCTTTGTATGTTGTACATAGTGTTTTTGCAACAGTTCACACCAACCTTCAAAGATTTTTTGGATTACTTTTTCTCTTTCCACCATGTCCTGGGAAGTTCTTGACAGTTCCATGAGCAGAAAATGTCTTAACAACATTGCAAACTGTAAACACAGGAATCTCAGGGTCTTTAGAGACACCTTGTACCCCTTTGAAATTTGATGTTCAGTAAAAAGATGAAATTAGACCTTACCTGCTAATTTTCTTTCCTTGAGTCCCTCCAATCCAGTCCAGACTCCTGGGTTTATGTCTCAACTCCAGCAGATGGAGACTGAGAACTTCAGACGTGACGTACAGCATAAGGGGAATGAACTCCCCCCCACAAGCCCATATGAACCTCTAAAAGCAGAGTTTCCTAGGCGTTGCCGTTTTTATGGATATGTACAACAGAATGCAAACTAGACCAATGAAGGCCTCTGGTCTATCAAGAACTAGCCATTCAGGAAGCGGACACCTATGGGAGGAATAAGAGATATCACCGTTAATGCTCCTAGATAAATTATCTGGGCTTTCGCTAACACGTAATGAAACTCCTGATGAAAAAGGCAGGTACTGAACTGAAGGGACTCAAGGGAAAAAAATTAGCAGGTAAGGTCTAATTTCACCTTTCATAGTGTCCCTCCAGTCCAGACTCCTGGGATGAACCAAAGCAGTACTCAAGAAAGGGAGGGAAAGCAAGCTTGGTCCATATCTCCCCACGCAGGCACATCCGATCCGCAGTGCTACACAAAAAGGTGTGTAAGGAGGCCCAGGTAGCTACGCTGCAGATATCCAGAAACATAAGACTCCACCCAGAAGGCAGTCTCTACACTGGTGGAATGCACCTTCAAAACACACTAGTAGAGTTTTCTGTCACTATAGACAGACTGATGTAATAACAGCTTTCAGCCAGCAGACAATGGCAGCCTTTGAGGCTGCCACTTCCCATCAGGGTCCCCCGAAGAGAAACAACAGATGATCGGACTTCCAGAAAAAGACTCCATATACTTTAGATACCGACAGAGTGCTCTGTGCACATCCAAAAGGCACAGGTGCCAGTCCACGGAATCCAAAAAGATGGAAAGCTGAAACCACTTCGGAGAATAGCAGAAACTGCTGTCTACATGATAATGCTTGCAATTCAGAACTGCAGCACGCTGAGCAAATGGCCACTAAAAAGACTACCTTGAGGGGTGACGTCCTAAAGAGACGCATTCACCAGATGCTCAAAGGGAGCGTCCATCAACACCAACAGCACCAAGTTGAGGTCCCAGGCCGGAACCATGGAATGCACCAGGAGTCTGAACTGTTTGGCTGCCCTCAAAAACCTAGCCACATTGGGATGCGCTGCCAACAAGATTCCCTGTACATATCCCCTGTAACAAGCCAATGCGGCCACCTGGACACACAAGGAATTCAGTGCCAGACCCTTCTCTACTCCGGCCTGCAAGAAGACCTTGATGTCTGGTACCGAGGTCACCAAAGCTCTCGTTCTATTGACCTCATACCAATCCTCAAACACACATCACACAAGAACATAGGACAAGGATGTGGAATGCTTGCATTCCCGCAGCAATACGGCAATCACTGGCAATAAATAATCTCTTCTACTTAGCCAAGCCCTCTCAAGAGTCAAGCCGTAAGCAAGAATTGATGCACTTGAGGCATGAAGATCGGGACTTGAGAGAGATCATCTCTCAGGAACCAGTAGACACCAGGAGGCCTCCTCCAACAAGTGGATCAGGTCTGCATACCATGGTCTGCGGGACCAGTCAGGCACCATCACCAATACTAGGCCTTGATCCTCAGGAACACTCTGCCTATTAGAGGCCACAGCGAAAACACATCAAGGAGTTCTTGCGTCGGCCAGAGTTGAGACAATGCATTGAGCCCTTCCGATATCCTTTTGAAATGGCAACTGAAGAAGTGGCTGGCCTTTGCATTCACAGCAGAAACCATCAGATCCATCACCAGCATCCGCCAATGGCATGCTATGCTGTGATGTGATACAATAAGTCCTCCAAAGTCCAGATCCAACCATTGTAGGCTGAGGAAGACATAAGAACATAAGAACTGCCATACTGGGTCAGACCAAGGCCCATCAAGCCCAGTATCCTGTTTCCAACAGTAGCCAATTCAGGTCACAAGGACCTAGCAGTTTCCCAAAAAAGACACACAGGTTCCATAATGCTAGAATTAGGGCAAACAGTGGATTCATTTATTTATTTACATTTCTTCTATACTGCGCTATTCAACATCAGTGCGGTTTACATGGAACATAACACATACACAGTGCCTTTACAGAACTGTGTTTACAATGAACAGGTATGAGAACTTGGATAACATTGGGAAACTATTTACATTTTTACATTGTTAACAGTTTTTACATTTTCTTCATGGAAGGGGTATTTCGCTAGTCATATTCATCGGTGTTTTGTATGGGCGGAATCAAATGTGTGGCCTAGTCTACCTGGTGGTACTTGCAGAATAGGTGGTGCTTTACCGCGTTTTTTGGCTTCCCCAGAGAACAAGCAGGAGTGTGAGCCTTAAGATAAGGAGCCGTGCGGCGATAAGGACATTTATTTGTTGTTGGAGTCCCTTGAGAAACCCACTTTTGGAGAAACGCATGGGCGCCTCTTATTGTTGGCGTTGGGACATACTTTTTTCAGCAACGTAGTAATAATGAGACTGAGAGCAACCAATGAAAGTTAAAAGCAGAATCGAATATAGCAACGCATTTAAAGGAACTTTTTGGCATATTTCACTAAACAACAAGATGAGTATTTTTCTTTATTTGAATTAATAATGCATTATACTTGATATGTCATTAGGTCCTTTTTACCAGAGCCATTGACGTAATACCAGCACATAATAGAGAGGAGTGGCCTAGTGGTTGGGGCAAGGTACTTCAGGCCGGAAGGTCAGGGGTTCAAATCCCACTAGAGGACAGCAACCTTGGGCCGGAAGGACTGGGGTTTCTAGTCCCACAGGTGCTCCTTGTGGTCTTGGGCAAGCCACTTAACCCTCCATAGCCCATGTTCCCTGTAAAATAGTTATCTCCAAGTTATAATGCCTTGTTCAATGTAATTTCAGTTTGTTCAATGTAAACCGCACTGATGCAGAATAGCGCGGTATATAAGAGAATATAAATAATAAGGACATTTTGATGGTCCCTGCATTTTAAGTGCCATTGGTTTATTCTGAGGCTCAGTTTCTGACAACAGAGAAATACTGAATAACAAGTTTGGTTAATCATTGAATGAGGTCCAGTTTTATTACATTTAAGTAGTCATTCATAGAAAAAGACCAGTTCACAGTTTAGTGGACTGATTTTAGGCCTGGTCAGGTCAGTTTGATTGTAGGGTACAGCAGGACTGACTTGTCAGCAGAGGTGAAAGACTGCAATCTTATTTGGCTGAGTATTTACAAAACAAAAAGAACAGGAGTCTTAAGTGCTTCTCTTATGCCTTTAGGGCAAGGCAGGCAGTCATCTGGAACCCTGGAATGGGGGGAAAAATCATCTCCGCAAACAGTTCAGTTAATGTCAGTGTGTCCCAGCAGCAGCAGCCTCTGAGTGCCAGGGAGCCTAGCTGCTGTCCTCTTGCCTTCATGCCTGGCAGAAAACCCCCAGACAAACCAACTGCAGAAGGTAAGAATTTTTCTGTTCTGGCAGTAACCGCAGGGTCCGTTTTTGCCACCAGGCAATGAAAGCTGTTTTTACTGGGAACGGGTGCTGTGCTGTGCCTGATTAAGTTCCAGCCTGCCGGGGACCAAGCTGACATGCGGTGCACATCGCAGTTCTCTCTCACCGACTGAGTGGTGCAAGTCGTGTAAGAGAGAAGAGTCAGCAGCTAGAGGAACAGCATGGAAAGCTCGTGTCTGCTGAGATGGGAACGGCAGCTGCTGCTGCTGCTGCTGACTCGCAGCCACATGCACCTGGCACGTCTTTACAACAGCAGGAGTTTTCCTGTGTTTCTCCTGCATCAGTCATCTTGTCTCCTGCAAGCGCATCACCCGCAGCCATTTCAGGAGGGAAGCATGTAGCCTTGGCACTGAGATCAGAGACGCAGGAGTCCTCGGTTACGGGGGAGGATCCTGCAGGTGTTGCTTCTCCATTTACCCCAGAGTTTGTTTTGCTCTTAAATCACACTTACAGACTGGAAAGGCGTAAGGGTTTGGAAAAGGCTTTGGGAACAGCCAAGCTTGTGGCTCCCAAGCGGCTTCTGCAGGATTCAGGAGAACAGCCTTTGGCCAAGCACCACCGTCTCCCTGAAGAGCAGGATGAGGAGGACCAGCTCACCATGGGTTCCAGGGATGCAGAGGACCCTGGGGAAGGTCCTTTGGTGCTGGAGGAGGAACAGGAGGTCCTGGACATCAAGGGGGGGGGGGGAAATCCTCCCCAGGGGAGGATCTATCCATTGTCAGTGTTCCAGAAGGAGGAACCCCTGGCCATGTTCTCTCAATTTCTGGCAGTGTTGAACATTCCTTTTTAAGCAACGGAGAAAGAGGCAGCCCTGGAGGATCCTCTGCTACAGGGCATGCAGACTCCGCAAAATTATTTCCTGGTTCATAAGGCCATCATGTAGATGGATTGAGGCAGAGTGGGATCTGCCAGAGGCAGGCCTGTGGGGTGGCTGGGCAATGGCTTGTTTGAACAAGAGCCACCAGCAGAGAAGGAACTGTTCATGGTTCCGAAGGTGGACATGCTGTTTACATCAGTGACAAAGACTACCATGATCCCTAAGGGAGAGGGGGGCCAGCCATCAAGGATCCACAGGATTGGCGCCTGGAGTCATTGCTGAAGCAGGCGTTTGAAGTCAATGCCTTGTCACTGCAAACATCTATATGCACAGCATACAGTGCATGAGCCTGCATGTGCTGAGTGCAGGTTCTTCCAGACCTGTTTGACAAGAGGTTTCAGAACCTGCAGAACTGGCCAAGTTGGAGTCAGCGTCTGCCTACTTGTCCAAATTGTTCTAATCTCATAGAGGCCTCCTAAGAGCATGGTGCTGGTGGTGGCATTTGAGGTTTCTTTGATTGCGGAATTAGTCCACAGAAGTGACATCCAAGATCTGGCTGAGTAAGCTTCCTTTTAAGGGTAAGCTGTTTAATGAAGCTCTCAAGGAGCTGGTCAAGGATCTCAGGGACAGCAAAGGCACCAGGCTGCCAGAAGACAAGCCCAGAGGTGGCAAAGGGCCATGGGGAGCACATGATATCTGCCATTTGAGTGGCCGATTTTGCTCCGCCCCAGCACAACCATTTTCCCTATGGAGGGCAGTCCTTTCAGGGCAGGGGGTTCAGCTGTGGATATTACGTGGGATCCTATGCCTCTGCCAAAAAGCCGCAAGGGGACCCAGGAGCTAGTGGAGCACATCAGCGGGTGTTTACAGTGCTTCTACCCCTCCTAGGTCCAACTTACCTTGGATCAGTGGGTACTGGAGGTCATACACAAAGGGTATGCTCTAAAATTCCAGTTCCCACTGGTGGCAGCCTTCATGGTTTCTCCTTACAAGGCCCCATGATAGGCGCAGGTAGTGCAGAAGACAACAGCGCCTGCTGACATTGGAAGCGGTTGTTCCCATACCACCCAGCCAATGCAGATCTGGTTGATAATCCCATCTATTTTGTGATGCCAAAAAAGGAGGGCACTTTTTGGCCTATTCTCAATCTCAAGCATTTCAACAAGGCCTTCAGAATTCTTTGTTTCCTCATAGAAACAATGTCCTCTGTCATGGTGGCCGTGCAAAGGGGGTAGTTCCTCACAGCTTTGGACCTCACAGAGGCATACCTTCACACAGCAATAAGGCCGGAGCATCAAAGGTTGCTTTGTTTTGCAATACCCCTGGGACACTTCATTTCACGTGTTGCCTTTCAGATTGGCGATAGCACCCAGGACATTTACCAAGGTGATGGTAATAGCTGCAGTGACTCTCGCAAGCAAGGTATTCCGGTCCATCCTTACCTGGACGATTGGTTGGTATGGGCAAAGTCCTGGGAGGAGAGCCTTGAGGTGATTCAGAGGCTCATTTCCTTCCTGAAGAGTCTGTGGTGGGTAATCAACTTAACCAAGAGAAAGTTAGTTCCATCCCAGCAGCTGGTATACCTAGGTGCCAAATATGAAACACAGAGCGGTCTGGTGGCATTGCCAGAGGACAGAATAGACAAGTTGCAGTGGGTACTGCAGCAGTTCTTATAATGGCGAGACCCTTGGCTTGGCATTACCTATAGGTACTCGGTCTGATGGCAGCGGCCATAAACCTGGTTCCCTGGACCAGAGTGCACAAGCGGCGCTACAACAAGCACTCCTGTCCCAGTGGTCCCCTCAGAATCACCCCATGTCCCACAGCACACGGGACGAGTGGTTCTCGTAGCTCTGGACTGGCCAGAGGCCTTGGTATGTGGACTTCGTCCGGTTGCTGGTAGATTGTCCATGGCAGCTGCCAGGTCAGGGCCAATCTTCTCTCTCAGGGCCCATTCTGATGCCTCAAAGTGGATTGATTATCACTTACGGCCTAGCTCTTGAGCAGGCGAGATGGAGGTATTCACCAGCAATGATTTCTACTCTGCTGAAGGTGTAGAAGAAGTCAACATCCTTGTTGTACATTTGATGCTGATGGCTCTTTGAGGCATGGTGCATGGAGCATTGCTTACAGGCCTTGCGTTACTCAGTGGTCAACATTTTGGTGTTCTTGCAGGCAGGCAGGCCTGGAGAAAGGCCTTGCCTTCAGCTCCTTGAAGGTGCAGATAGCAGCCCTAGCCTACTATGGGGAGGGGGGTGTCAACGGAGTTCCGTTAGCTTGTCATCCGGATGGTTCGCATTTCCTGCGCACCTTGAAACAAGTGTGACTTCAGGTGCAGATGGCGGTCTCTCCTTGGGATCTCAATCTAATACTTTCTGTCTTGACAGAGGCGCCATTCAAACTGCTGGACAGCACCTCACTCAAGGACTTGACACCAAAAGTGTTTTTTCTGATAGCGATTTGCTCAGCTCAGCATGTTTCAGAGTTGCAGGCTCTCTCTTGTAGAGAGCCTTTCTGGGTCATCTCCAAGGAACGAGTAGGATTGCGTCCGGTGCCTTCTTTTCTCCTGAAGGTGGTATCGCCGTTTCATGTCAACCAAGTGGTTTCCCTTACGGTATATGGGGTCCGTCGGACCAGTAGTTGCACAAGTTGGATATGCACAGGGCACTAAAGTGTTACCTCAGACGGACGTGGTCCTTTACGAAATTGGAACATTTGTTTGTGCTATTTGGGGGGCCATGGAAGGAGGCAGCGGCCTCCATCTCATGCTGGGTGAAGGCGGCCATTGCCCCAGCGTACATGCTCAAGTGCAGGGAGCTTCCGGAGGGACTACAGGCCACTTCATGGGCAGAGTTCAGTTTGGTGCCTCCGGTGGACATTTGTCACGTGGCAACTTGGTCCTTGCTGCATACCTTTGTTAGGCATTACCAGATGATGTGCATGCAGGATGGGTGGCAACGTTCGGAGGGCTGAGTACTGCTGCAGCCCATCTCACCTGACTAGATGGAGGAATGTGGATGAAGGTGAAATTAGACCTTACCTGCTAATTTTCTTTCATGGAGTCCCTCCAGTCCAGAACCCTCCCAATTCAGTGTCACTGGTGTGCATAGTGAGCCTGACTAACCGGAAAAGGTTGGTTGCGAGGTTCTCTGGTCCTTCCTGGAGGGGCTGCTTGGCCAGCTGGATCAGGAGACACTCCCCTAGTTTTCTGTTTGGGTCTCAGATGCGGCCCCACGCATTAAGTTCAGATAAAAAAAAACAAAAAACCACAGAGGTACAAGAGAGGCAGGGAGACAGTCATGGAGTGAGCGACATGTTCTCACGTGCACAAAACCACAGTTGAATGCGGTTGATGTTGAAGTTTCTTTTCATTTATGGTGACAGTGCGGAAGTGGTCAGTTCCTACTGGTACAGAGGTTAGCTTTGCTAGAGGGGGGATACTACAGGAGGCAAGAAACTCCTCAACTAATATAGGGTGACATCACAGAAGAATTTGCATAGTCAGTCTCCAGCTGCTAGTAGATGGGCGCAACCCATCTATCTGCTAGACTGGAGGGACTCAATGAAAGAAAATGAGCAGGTAAGATCTTATTTCACTTTCTTCTGTTCAAACTGATTTGAATTGTTCATAAGAGTGCCCAGCATGTTCTGGCAATTTCCTAGTTTTTACACTATTTCCTACTATCTCCTTTTTTAATTGGTCTTGTTTTATTTGATACTTTTGTGTGTCAAGTATGTGTGCATATATAGTCCAAAGCCATTTCAGTGGCCACATTTAAAGGGCTGAATTGCACAGATGCCAATAATGTTGACCACAACTGTACAACCCTGTGTGTGCCAGCTTGTACTAGACGTATTGGTAAGCATGACCTAATTTTATAACAGAGCATGTGTAAAATGCTGTTTTATACATAAAAATGGTTTATAAAATTAACCCTCTGAATGCACTTCAAGATATACTAAGAGCTTTCTTAACAAAATAATATTTTCCGTCAAAGAGTGAGGCATGTCTTTGGAAATAAAGCACTTGAATCTCCTCTGCTGTTGGAATTGTGCACACACACAAGTGCCACTCTACTACTGCAAACCCCGTTAGGTGCCATCCCAACGAAGGGTGACGTCCTTTCACTTTCTCTTCTTTCACCTTTGCTTAATTCTGAAAAAGGGAGCTGGGTGGCATCTAAAAGGTTATCTTCAATACCTTTAGCTTTATTTTCTGTTATTTTTAAACCTGCTTAATCATGAGACATACCGAGCAAAGAGTGAATCGCGCAGAGAGGCAGAAGATCCTGAAGCACCAAGAACTGCAGTCGAGTCCAAGAAAATGTGGCAGAAGGATACAGAAATATTTCCCATCATGTCAGGAGCCACAGGCTTGATAAATAAGAATTTCCAGGCACATCTTGACAAACTACCCATGCACGTTACATCTTACGAACTCCAGAGAGAGGCTCTCTTTGGCACGATGCAAGTACTACACCAAGCATTAGCAGTAAATTTGAGAGACTGAGATCACACTCCACATTCCCTGGCTTAGAAGTGAGGTTCATGACTGTCATGGTATGTGCAAAACTCATCCATTTGGAGAAACTGCTCAAAGAGCATTTAATGATGATCACATGCAGATGTTTGTATTACGATCTGCAAAGCTTTCAATTTCTCCAGGACCAATACAGGCGCCAGAATACCTCTGTTAAGAACTAATATTCTCTAATCTGTGAATGAGGACATTCAGACATCACTTCTGAGCACTTGCATTGCCACCTTCCTTGAGCCAAGGGAGTCTAATTCAACCTTTTTCCAATTAGCACATATTGTTCAATTTTAAGATGGTTGGTTTGTCTTCTGTCCATGAGTAAATTTTGTTTTGAAAGACTTGCACAAGTTAAAAGTAAAAAAAGGTTATCACACGAGAGATTTCACCAACAAACAATGCTTACAGAGTATGGCCACATACAATAGCGGATTCTCATCTCATCAAAACAAGAAATGTTAATGAAACTCCATGGTGTTTGTTTAAAAATAATTTCACGCTAAGCTTACCCGTTATAAAAAAATAAATGGAAGACATTCTCCAATTTAACTGTATGCTCTAGTTGTATATTAACCATAACCAGACCTTTAAATACTTAAAGGGTATTAATGAGCAAACCTTTTTCAAAGAAGAGGAAGTTGTAAAATTAGAGGAGATACGATGATGCTGCAAGGTAGTAAACTTAAAAGCAACATCAGGAAATATTTTTCACTGAAAGGGTTGTGGATGCTTGGAATGCCCTCCCGATGGAGGTGATGGGGGGAAAATAGCGACGGAATTCAAAATAGCATGGGACAGACAGTGGATCCCTTTATAGCAAGAGGATGAAATCAAAGCAAACTTAAATATCTTTTCTACTTCAATAAATAGAGGGGGGAGGGGTGACCTGCATGAAGCAGCAGGTACAACCCTAAACAAAGGCATGGAATGGGGGCGACTTGCACGGAGCTGCAGTTACAACCACTCTAGCCACCTTAATGGGAAGACTAGATAGTAAAAATTAAAAAATTATGCTCCAACACCTATTCAGGGTTTGCCCCGTGCCTCTTCTAGAATCCATCTTCTCATCTTTAAAGGGAGAAGGGGGGGGGGAGGGCAGCAGTGGCACAACTCTTTTGAAAGAGTTGGCTTTCTGCGGCTGTTCTGATGCCCATGAAAGGCCATGTGCCTCAGTGGCCGCGTACACACACACATGGCCTACTGCTCTTGCCCCTCTCCGACAGAAAGCTGCATCAGAGGGGGCAGGAGCGGCAGGCCATGGTTTTCATGTCGAAACGCAAGGCCTGCCACAGGCACCAGAGCAGTAGCATAAAGCTGCCGTTTTGAATAAAATCATGGTATGCGGGCTGCCTAGTTGATGGACCGGTCCTACACCTATTCAAGCTTGTTATTAAAATCCAAAGAACAAAATGATAACATTCAGTACCCACCCCAAAGCTATTACAATTAATCAAAAGTGTTAGGTATTGGTATTAAATAGTTTTATTACAAGCACCAGCAGTTGAGAAATTGGTAAGAGTCGAAATGTCGCCAAGGGAAAAGAGATCTGCCAGGCTTGTTAGTTCTCAGTCTGCTTTGATGCAGCGCGGATCCTCGCTCTCATCTCTTCAGCATGCGCTCGGTTTTTGGCACGATCTTCCTCATACTGTAAAAGCGGGCAAGAGAAAAAGAGCAACACGCAACTAGTTGTGTAATTGAACATACCAGGTGGCTTGAGACAGTTACTCAGAATGAAAAGCAAAGCCCCAGCCTGACACACATTTTGGGGATAATTTTACAAAAATAGGCCAAGTGCTGAAAACGGTGCCTAAGTCAAGTCACAAAAAAAAGCACACAAATATTAAAAAAAAAAAAAAAAAAGGCTCAACAAGCACTGAGCCTTTTATAAAACAGCTAGAATGCACACAAAGATACACCATTTTATAAAGCAAGTCACCCAACTAGTCTGCATTTCCAGATTGGGAATGTATATGCAGGCAGCCATTTTATAAACTGCTTGGACAAATGCATGTTCATAATGCCACTTACGTATTTGGTGAATTTATAAACGTGCATGCCAATAGCAGGGCAGGAAACCTTCCTCAGAAAGGCCATCTCCCACATAAAGCATTCCTCCAAAATCCAGGTTGCAAAAACCAAGGCAAACTGGTGGTTATGCATGACTGAGCAGGTGTCCCTGCGGAGGATGTTTGGAAATATAGCTTACATGTACATTTGGCAGGACCACCTAGAACACACCTCCTTTCTATTCATTTTCCAGACTACACGTGCAAGCTGCACTCTTTAGACATTGCCAACTGTGCATATTTTCCCCCTCCCACATATATATATAACTATTCCTCAAGGTTTCTAAAATTCCTCCTATCTGTGCAAACAAACAAACATTTCTCCTACATCTGTCATACTTTCATATTTATAACACTTATGGATACACTGCACATAAAAGAAAGTGTAAATAGAGCACTATATGGTTATGAACCATGACTATTTTGGGGTAGGAGAAACCACAGCGACTGAACAACGCAGGAAAACAGCTAACCAAGCAATTAATTTAAGGTTACAAACAAATACTACTTTATTTATTTATTTATTTTTTAAAGTTTCTCATTCTTCATACCTGTATTCAGCAATAATTTCACCTGGTTCACAAAGGGGGAAAAAGGCGCTCACTGATCAGAGTCAGCAGTTTAAAAGCTGCATAGGATACATACAAAAATATCTTTAAATGGTAATTACACTTACCTGGTAATTGTAGTTCCTTGAGTGACGACAATTCAGTCCTCTACCTCTGGGATGTCAACCTCCTCCTGCAGCTTTGGAGACTGGTATGTCAGAATGACGACATCACTGGATATAGCCTGCTGCTCACTCCTCTCAGCCCCAGTGTGAACTATTAACAAAGCAGACTCAAAGAAGCAACAAATAAGTAGCAAAAACCTATCAATGTAAACTAATCCAACTACTGTTAACACCTTCAAACACCCATTAAGGCCTTCTTGCGCCCTGGACTGCCACACAATGTACTAAACAGAGAAAACCTACCTGTAACCTCTTCCTCTTTGTCCTCATCACTGGATGCTGCATGCAAAACTCTGGGCGGGATGTAGGACTGAACTGTCGTCACTCAAGGAACTACAATTACCAGGTAAGTGTAATTACCATTTCCTTATCGTTCCTCCAGTTCAATCCTCTACTGCTCTGGTACTTCCCAGAGGTAATCATTGGGAGGGACTCTGCATTCCGGCCTGCAACACCGCCGAACCGAAACGAGCATCCATAGCCGTCGCTACATCCAGACGATAATGCTTACTAAACGTATGTAGGGACAACCAAGTCGCCGCTCTACAAATATCCCCCGGCGGAACTAGACTGTGCTCCGCCCAGGAACAGGCTTGTGCTCTTGTGGAATGCGCCCGCAGCCCCGCGGGCACTGACCGACCCTGGAGCAGATAGGCAGAAGCAATGGCCTCTCGAACCCACCGGGCAATCGAAGCCTTTGCCGCCGCTTCCCCTTTGCGCACTCCTCCAAACAAAACAAATAGTCTATCAGATTTGCAAAACGGCTCCGTCACCTTCAAATACCTACGCAAAGCCCTTTTCACGTCCAAACATCGCAAACTGGAATCCATTTCTCCGTCGCCCCGAGAACTGGCAGACAAACAGCTTGATTCAAATGGAAAGGAGACACCACCTTGGGTAAAAAGGACGGCACTGGCCGAAGCACTACCTTCTCCCTTGAAAAGGCTAAGAACGGTTCCCTACACGACAACACCTGCAACTCCGAAATGCGTCTAGCTGAACAAATTGCCACCAGGAACACCGTTTTCAAAGTCAAATCCTTCACCGAAGCTGAAAGCAAGGGCTCAAAGGGCGGTTTGGACAACGCCGCCAACACCAAATTCAGGTCCCAAGGCGGAACCAACACTCTGCGCGACGGTCTTAACCGAGAAACCGCCTTCAGAAAGCGTACCACATCAGGATGAGTACCAAGTGACACTCCCTTAACCTTGCCGCGATAACAGGAAAGAGCCGCCAACTGCACACGCAAAGAACTGGCTGTAAGACCCTTATCAAATCCATCCTACAGGAACCCCAAGATCGAGGGGATGTCAACCGTGGATGCACGAATCTGCCGTCTCGAACACCAATCCTCAAAGACACGCCCAACACGCATATAAGCCAAAGATGTGGATGGCTTACGCGCTCTAAGCAGCGCAGCCACGACCACAGCTGAATAACCCTTTTTTCTCAGACGCCCCCTCTCAATGGCCAAACTGTAAGCGAGAACCGATCCACTTGGGGCATAAAGAGGAGGACCTTGAAGCAACAAGTCTGCCCGTATCAGCAACCGCCACGACTGACCATCGAGGAGACGCACGAGATCCGCATACCATGGCCGCCTCGGCCAGTCGGGCGCCACGAGAAGAACTCTTCCCGGATGTGCTTCGATTCTTTGTACCACCCGGCCTATCAACGCCCACGGAGGAAATACGTATAGGATTCCCTCGGTTGACCACCGCTGCAACAGCGCGTCGATGCCCTCCGACATTCTTTCCCGTCTTCTGCTGAAGAATCGGCTGGACTTTGCCGACTGGAAGGTCACCATTAGATCCATTATGGGCCACCCCCAGCAATCCACTAACTGCGCAAAGACGTCGGGATGTAGCTCCCACTCCCCCGCGTCTACTCGTACTCTGCTGAGAAAGTCCGCCTAAACATTTTCTTTTCCTGCGATGTGCGCCGCTGAAATCGCCGTCAACCACTTCTCTACCCAAGTGAGCAACACGTCCGCTTCTTCCTCCATAGCTGCACTCCCCGTGCCACCTTGATGGTTGATGTAGGCGACTGTCGCCGAGTTGTCGGACAGCACGCAAACTGCGCGACCCAACACCAGCTCCTCGAATGCCACCAGCGCCCGAGCCACCGCTCGCAGTTCCAGACGATTGATCGACCAGGACGCCTCAAGGGGAGACCACCACCCCTGCGCGAATCTGTTCCCGCAGTGTGCTCCCCAACCCGCCAGACTTGCGTCCGTTAACAGGGGAAGCCACATCGGCTGCTCCAGCGGCATGCATGTCGCCAGGGATGACCGGAGGAGCCACCACCGAAGCGACGCCCGGGCTTGTAGTGGACACGGCAGACGCTTGCTCAAAGGATCGGACTGATGCGACCATCGGCGAAGGGGGGCTCTTTGCAGAGGCCACATATGTACCTTGGCCCAATGCACCGCTTCCAACGTCGCTGCCATCGTTCCCAACACTTGAAGATAGGACCATGCCGACGGTGCTGGCACTGACCTGAACTTCCAAACCAGCTTCCAAAGATAAAGAGCTCTGCCGTGCAGCAAAAACACCTGACCTCTCTTCATGTCGAACCGTACTCCTAAATATTCCAGATCCTGTGACGGCGTGAGACGGCTCTTGGCCGGATTCACCACCCAACCAAGGCTCTCCAAAAATTCAACAACTCTGCTTGTCACGCGAACGCTCTCTGCTTCGGACTTGGCCCGAATCAACCAATTGTCGAGATAGGGGTGCACCAGAATCCCTTCCTTGCGCAAAGCCGCTGCCACCACCATAATTTTGGTGAAGGTTTGTGGCGCGGTTGCCAGACCGAAAGGCAAGGCTTGGAACTGGTAGTGACCCCATGGAAGAGCGAACCGTAGAAACCTTTGATGCAAAGCTCAGATAGGAATGTGCAAATAAGCCTCCGTGAGATCCAGCGACGTCAAATACTCCCCTTGACGCACTGCCACTATGACTGAGCGTAAGGTTTCCATACGGAAATGTGGCACCCGTAGACAATGATTCATGGCTTTCAGGTCCAAGATGGGTCTTAATGTGCCACCCTTCTTTGGCACCACGAAATAAATGGAATACCGCCCCAAGCCGCACTCTTCCTTCGGTACCTCTACCACAGCCCCCAACTGGAGTAGCTGTTCTAAGGTTCCACGAACCGCTAATACCCTCTTGGACCCCCTGCATGGAGACATGATGAAGGAGTCCCTTACCGGCCGCGCCAACTCCAGCACCTACCCATGTTATTTATTTGCTTTTATGACCTTTTTATGTATTTTATTATTGTACACCGCCTTGATTGTTTTGAAAGGCGGTTTTTATCAAATAAATAAACCTTAAACCTTAATCTCCAACACCCACTGGTTGGAGGTGATGTGGGTCCAAACAGAAAGATACTCCCGCAGCCGTCCTCCTATAGGAGGCCCTTCTGCCGGGACCCACCTCACTTCATTGGGACTTGCGAGGTATGGAAACGGGCCCGAAAGGGAAAACGACCGCATTGGAAACTACCAAACCTCGTCGCCCGAAACTGACCCCGATACCCCAGACCAGGCCTACCTTGTTTCGGCTTATCCTCCGGGAGCCGGCCCGTTTTGGACTCCCCCAAGGTCTTTAACCAACTTATCCAAGTCTTCTCCAAAAAGCAATCCGCCTTTAAACGGCAACTTACTAAGGCGCGACTTAGAAGAACCGTCAGCCGCCCAATTCTGCAACCACACTGATCTGCGCGCGGCTACCACTGATGCTGTGCTGTTGGCCAGCGCTCTGATCAAGTCATAATGCACGTCCGCCAAATACGCCGCTCCCAATTCCAAGCGACCCAGTTCCTTGAGCTCCTCAAGATCCATATGCAGAGACTGCCTCAGCCGCTGGACCCAGCGCAAGCAGGCTCTAGCAACCCAAGCTCCACAGATGGATGCCTGCAAGGACAGCGAATCAGCCTCGAACACCTGCTTCAGCAACCCATCCACCTTCCAGTCCTGAGCATCCTTCAAGGCCGCACTGCCCTCCACCGGGATAGTGGTCTTCTTTGTAACTGCCGATACCACCGCGTCCACTCTGGGTGCTTTGAACCTGTCCTTATCTTTCTCTGATAACGGATAGAGCCTATTCAGGGTCCGAATACCCCGAAGCTCCGTCTCCGGACGATCCCATTCGTCCTGGATCATTCTGTTCACCACCCTGTGAACAGGGACCACCTGCGTCCGACGGACCGCCTGAATGACCGGATCCTCCACTGCCTCCTCCACCGGAGTGGAGAGATTCAGTATCTGCATTGATTCCGTGATCAACACCGAAAGTGCTTCCCTACGGAAGACCCGAATGATTTTAGCCTGATCCTTGGGCTCAGGAATCTCTCCCTCCTCGAGATCCAGCGCCCCCTTCCTCCTGGTACCAATCAATCTCATCACCGTCCAGCAAGTCCGATTCTGCAGATGCGGAAAGACGCGTCCGAGGCTTTTTAGGGATCGGCGACTCCTCGCCGCCCTCCTCAATCGCCTCCGACAGCTGGGGGTGCTCAGAAGGTTTCCTTGACCCCGGAAGTCTACCCTGACGCCGGAGACAGTACGCCTGATGCATGAGCAAAATAAAGTCAGGACTGAACCACCCCCCCCCCCGAGGTCCGAGGACTGAGTCTGCAGCGCCCCCCGATGACCCCGCTAAGTCCTCTACTGCCGGCTCCTGCGCAGGGGAATGAGGCGAAGCCACATTTGCTGCCAACAACTCCCCCTGTGCGTCAGGAACCTCTTTCATATCCATTTGCTGTTCCACCGCTGAGGATAGGGCTGTACACCCCCGGCACACCCCTGAAGCAGCAACCGTACCCCTTTGGGTCCCACAGATAATACACTGTGGGCACCCTGACATAGCCAGAAAAAATAATTGAAAGCTGAGGCTATGCAGATCTATAAATCTCTTCTCTTTTTTAGTACACCTGAAGGTTTCTGCAAATGAAATAGAAGCCCAGTCAACCCAGAGCGTCCTAAAACTATTACTCTAGCTACCTCCAACGCGAGAAGAGAGAACCCTCAAACCCCCCCCCCGCGGAGGAGCTCGATCGCTAAAATAAAGGAAACCAAAAGGAAACAAAAGAAAAGAAAGCAAACTAAGGAACAGCCACAGAGAAAGGCAAACTATAACAAGATTACCTCCCGATGCTGCTTCTCTGGAGCTGACCGGCGCCTGTCAGCCACACGGCTCACCACGCAACCTAAAATGGCCGCCAGGACAGCCGGTGCTGAGAAAAAGAGCGCCAAAATCTGCTGACAACCAGCGCGCTCAGAGCCGGGGCTCCGTGCCTCAAAGCGCAGCCTGAAACCGGACTTCCTCACCAGCCAGGTCCGTGCCGTCTGACCGCTGCTGCAAAAGCTGTGCTGCCTTAATTAAACGCCAGCAGCTTGCACCACTGAGAATTCCCGCCGAAGCCACGATAAAGCAGGCCACGCGGTCCGGGCAGTCAGCCGCCGATCAGAAGGTACTCTCCCCCGAAAGGTCCTGGGGGAGAGAGCCTGACGATCAAAAGAGAAGATAAACCCCTCTCTCCTGCTTGCCGCTATCGGGGTTTGTTTGGTTTTTTTTTCGTACAGAGGCAGGGAGCAAGAAAGCCCAAGGTCTTTCCGAATGTTCTCAATTTTAAACAACCACCCCAGCTCACAAATCAAATGAATCCCACTATAGTATCTCTAAGCTCCTTATCTATTCCTCCAGAGAACCTCTACCAGGCTCACCGACGTCCTCCTGCTGCATGGAGACAGGTCACACTGGGGCTGAGAGGAGTGAGCAGCAGGCTATATCCAGTGATGTCATCATTCCGACGTACCAGTCTCCAAAGCTGCAGGAGGAGGTTGACAACCCAGAGGTAGAGGACTGAACTGGAGGAACGATAAGGAATTACAATTAAGTAAGAGAAAGCCAGAGGTCACTGGGGTCTTGCTACATTTCTGCGAGGAAACAATACCACCAAACCAGCATTATCCTCCAGGAATGCTTGGCAAATTGGGGCTGCCTTCTAGGTGCCCAATTACCCCTCTCCTCCCTTCTGCATCTGCTCTAGGCCATTCCCTTCCCCCCTCCACACACACAGACACGATTTCACAAACGTTCCCGATATGGACATCCGCAGAACTGTATTTTTGAACCTGAACGTCTAGGACAACCTAATTGTTGGAGCAGTGGGTTAGGAATAGGACAGCCAGGTTTCAAATCCCACTGCTGCTATTGTTGACATTGTGCTGAGTACTGGGGATGGTGGAGGGCTTTCTCCTCTACACCCTCTGGATGTTCTTCAGCCAAACCAAGCACTTTTCAGATACCTGTTCGTGCCTGGAGAAGGTCTAAACTTAGATGAGCCACCGGTCATCCATGTTTCTGAAAAGAAGCTGGCACGTGCAGGTTCCTGGGAACACCCTGGCCATGCCTCCACCACATCCCCGTGGGACTTCGATGCCCACACGCTGGGGACGTCCCCAGCCGGCTTCTACAATGTCCCTGAAGATATCCCTGTGCCTGTTTTCAGAAGTCCAAAGCACAAAAAGTGAGTTTGTGCTGGGGCAGTTTCAAGACAGGAGATTGAAGGAGGAAATGTAAGCGCTACTGTGGTGGGAGTTCCACTGCCAAATTCCACACTATGGAGAAAATAATTTCTCAGCCCTCAAAAGCCACTTACAGAGGACTTAGGTGCATAAGTGGCTGTCGGAAAATTGTTCTCCTTCACTATGGAAAAGAGTGTGGACATTCCACAATACACCTATTTGTAGCTGCTTTTAGGGGCGTTGTTCCTGGGGACGTTATTTTTTTGGGACGGGGGCTGAAAAATAATGCACGTAGACTATTTTCAAGTGCAAATGTTATTTTCTGCAGATAATCTCCCCACACAAACACAGGGGCAAACGTCGGCAGATAACTTGTACCTGTGGTGCATTTCAAAGTAAAAGGAAGCGTGCACTTTCTTTTGGAAACTCGGTATAAAGTCCCTATATTTAAAAATATATATATCCATAGACCGTCACAAAGCAGATAGTCTTACCTCCTTCTTCAAGCAATGACGCATCTCTCGATCCTCCTCATTACATTTGCCCAAATATTTCATGAAGCGGTTCTGGAATAAGAACAGAACAGAGCAAAGCAGAGCAGAGCACATCAAACAGGAGACCGTTCACATTTCCCAGCTCTCTTCACTCTTTTCACAGGACGTCTTCTATTTAACTGTTCTGCACATTCTGCTTAGGAGACCATTTTTGAAAGCTGTTTATCCCTTCCTCAGAAAGGGAGGCGATTTGCAGCCCTGTTTTCTACAGGAAAACTGTTCTTATAAGATCATCATGCCTATGCTTGCTCGCTCATGGAAGTGCAACATCCCGACCAAATAACTTTTGAAACAAACATTCTACCCATTTCATACAAGACATCCCCTATACCTAAAGCTTTTTATATATCCTTGATGCTCCCTCTTTCCATTCCTCTTCTATTTACTATAGGCAGACAGCTTAGGTCAGTTAAACTTCAGATTAGAGCACACTGCAATGTCATCAATTCATTTTAAAGCTCTCCTGTCACTGGCTGATGCTAAGCATTTTGAAAGATACCCTACCATTGGTTAGTAGTCATAACTATATGCACATTTTTATGCCAAAGAAGGAAACTAGGCATCACGAAACATTCATACATCATCTTGTTTTTAAGAGGAATTCACCTTGCACAAAAAGCAAAAGGTGTTTTAGTAGCACAAAAGCTACACCAAACTAATCCGCTAAGGTCAACCATAAGAACATAAGATATGCCATACTGGGTGAGACCAAGGTCCATCACATCCAGTATCCTAGGGGCCAATTCAGGCCACAAGTACCTGGAAGGCTCCCAAAAAGGCACAAAGGTTCCACAATGCTCATCCTGGGGTAAGCAGTGGATTTCCCTCTTTAATCATGGTTTATGGACTTTTCCTCCAGGAACTAGCCCAAACATTTTTTAAACCAGGCTACAATAACAGCTTTTACTACATCCTCTGGTAACCAATTCCAGTGTCTGATTACACGTTGAGGGAGGAGTGGCCTAGTGATTGGGGCAAGTTGCCTCAGGCCGGAGAGCTGGGGGTTCAAATCCCACAGGAGGACAGCAACCTCGGGCAGGAGGGACTGGGGTTTCAAGTCCCACAGGCGCTCCTTGTGGCCTTGGGCAAGCCACTTAACCCTTTGTCACCTCAGGTACAAAATGTAGATTATGAGCCCTTCAGGGACAAGGGAAATATATTCTGTACCTGAATGTACACCACTTTGACCCGGTGAAAAGCGGTATATAAGCATTGCTAAATAAAAACATTTTCTCCTATCAGTTTTAAATGGGTTACACTGTAGCATTTTGTCATTGCATGCCCCCTAGTCTTTTTACTGTACTCTTTATGGAGTAAACAACCTATGTTTACTCGTTCTACTCCATTCATTAATTTATAGACCTCTATTATATCCCCCCTCAGCCGTCTCCCTTTCCAAATTGAATAGCCCTAAGCTTTTAAACCTTTCCTCAGACATATCCTTCCATCCCTTTACCATTTTGGTGTCTCTTCTCTGTATCATTTCTAATTCTGCTATATCTTTTAAGATATGGCGACCAGAATTGCATACTATATTCAAGATACAGTCACACCATGGAACAATACAGAGGCATTATAATATTCTTGGTTTTATTCTCAATTCCATTCCTTATGATTCCTAGCATTCTATTTGCTTTCTTGGCTGCCGTTGCACACTGAGTGGGGGGTTTCAACGTATTACCCACAATGACACCTAAATCTTTTTCCAAGTTGGTGGTTCCTAATGTGGCATCTTGCATTGTGTAACCATAGTTTGGGTTGTTCTTTCTTAGGTACATAACTTGCACTTGTCCACATTAAATTTCATCTGCCCATTTGGACATCCAGTCTTCTAACTTATCAAAGGTCCTCTTCCATTTTTCACAATCCTCATGTTTTAACAACTTTGAATAATTTTGTGTCATCTGCAAATTTGATCACCTCACTTGTTATTCCCATTTCCAGGACATTTATGAATACGATAAAATGCATCAGACCCAGCACAGATCCCTGGGGTACTCCGCCTTTCTTCAAAGAGTAAATTGGCCATTTAGCCCTACTCTCTGCTTTCTATCTTTTAACCAGTTCCTGATCCTCAATAGTACACTGCTTCATATCCCATGATTTTTTAATTTTGCCAAGAGTCTCTCATGAGGGACCTTGTCAAAGGCTTTCTGAAAATCCATATACACTATAAATCGACCAGCTCACCTTTGTCTACCCGTTTATTCACACCTTAAAAAAAAAAACAGATCCATGTTGGCTTTCTCCCATTAAACCAAATCTACCTACACGTTCAGTAATTTTATTCTTTATAATGGTTTCTACCATTTTGTCCAGTATTGATGTCAGGCTCACCGGTCTGTAGTTTCCCAGATCACCACGGAACCCTTTTTAAAAATTGAAGTTACCTTAGCCACTCACCAATTTTCAGGTACTAAAAATGATTTTAATGATAGTACGTCTGCAATCTCATATTTCAATTCTTTTAACACCCCTGAATGTACACTATCCGGTCCAGGTAATTTACTATTCTTCAGTTTATCAAATAGTTGTAATACATCTTCCCGGTTTATGGATATTTCTTTCAGTTCTTCTGAAACATCTCCTTTAAATACCATTTAAGGCATGGGTAACTTCCCTACATTTTCTTCAGTAAAACCAAAGCAAAGAATTCATTCAGTGACTTGCTATGACCCTGTCCTCCTTTAGCACCCATTTTACCCCTCTATTGTGTAATGGTTCAACTAACTCTCTCACAGGTTTTTTGCTATGAATGTACTTGAAAACATTTTTATTATGCGTTTGTGCTTCCACAGCAAGCTTTTTTCAAATTCTCTTTGTCTGCCTTATCATTGCCAGTGCTCATGTTGTTTCCCCGTTTTCATCATTTGGCTCCTTTTTCCATTTCTTGAAAGATGCTTTATTGGCTACAACAGTCTCTCTGACCTCACCTTTAAACCATGCTGGCAGTTTTTTTTTTACTTCTTTCCACTTTTCATAAAGCGTGGAATACATCTGGTCTGGGCTTCCAAGATAGTATTTTTAAATAACATCCATGTTTGATGTAAATCTTTAACCTTTGAAGCTGCTCCTTTTAGTTTTTTCTTAACTATTTTCCTCATTTTATCATAGTCTCCCTTTTGAAAGTTAGTAGGTAATATTGTAGATTGCATTTGATTTGATAAATGAAGGAAGAATGGCAATCATGCTATGATCACTATTGCCAAGTGACCCCAACAACCTTATCTCTTGCACCAGATCCTGTGTTCCACTAAGGACCAAGTCCAAATAGCTTCCCTTCTTGTTGGTTCATGAACCAGTTGCTTCAAGAAGCAGTCATTTATTTTATTTAGAAACTTATCTTCCTAAGTAGTCCTACCATGACACTGACCCAGTCGATACCGGGGTAATTGAAAATCACCCATTACTACTTGTTAGCTTCCCTAATTTCTTTTAGCATTTCATCATCCATCTGTTCATTCTGGCCAGGCGATCAGTAGTGCACCCCCACTACCATTGCCTTCTCCTTTTAAGATGGAATTTCTATCCATAGAGATTCTACAGTATATTTTTTTTCCTGTAAAGCTGAAATCCTGTGTGACTCAATGCCTTTTATAATAGAGTAGATCAAATTGGTGGAAGGGATGTGCTCTATCATTGTGATATATTTTATACCCAAGTATCACAGTGTCCCACTGGTTGTCCTCCTTCCACTAGGTCTCTGAGATGCCAATATGTAACCTTTCATTTAGTGCTATATATTCTAACTCTCCCCTTAATTTTTAGACTTCTAGCATTTGCATAAGGCATTTTAGAGATTCTATTTTATTCATACTAATTTGGTTATCAGTTGATATGGGTAATTTGAATCTTTCAGCTCTGTCTGCTCTGCACTTAAGGGCATCTGGGTTACTTTTATCTTTATTGGAATCTCTCTATTTGGATGCCGTAACTTCCCTCTTTTGCTAGTATCCTTCAAGGATACATCCTTCCGAACCGTGCACTCTTGGGCGACTGTCAGCTTTCCCCTATCTCCTTTTTAAAGGTTAATGCCAGTAATCTGGTTCTATTCCGGTTAAGGTGGAGCCCATCCTTTCGAAAAAGCCCCTACCTTCCCCAAAATATTGCCCTAGTTAGAGGTTGTATTTCATTCATATTAATCTTGTTATCAGTTAATAGGGGTAATCTGGAATCTTTCAACTCTGTACTTAAGGGCTTCTGGGTAACTTATTATTGGGACCTCTCTGTTAGGATGTCCTAACTTCCCTCTTTTGCTAGTATCCTTCAAGGATACGTTCTTCCGAACAATGTGCTCTTGGGTGAGGGTCGGCTTTTCCCTATTATCTATTTTAAAAGCTGCTCTCTCTCCTTTTTAAATGTTAATGCCAGCAGCCTGGTTCCGTCCCGGTTAAGGTGGAGCCCATCCCTTTGGAAGAGCCCCTCCTTTCCCAAGAATGCAGTCCAGTTCCTAACAAATCCAAAACCCTCTTCTTTGCGCTATCATCTCATCGATGCATTGAGACTAAGGAGCTCTGCCTGCCTTTTGGGTCCTGCACATGGCATGGGAAGCATTTCAGAGAACGCTATCCTGAAAGTTCTGGATTTCAACTTCCTATCTAAAAGCCTAAATTTTGCCTCCAGAACCTATGTCATTGGTACCAACATGTACCAACACTCCTCCCCAGCGCTATCTAATACCATGTCTATGTGGCACGTGAAGTCGCCTACCTTCGCACCAGGCAGGCATGTTACCAGGCGATCTACATCCCTAATGATCAAATCACCCACTATAACAGCTGTCCTAACCCTTACCTCATAGGCACAAGGCCCTGGTAAACTTCCTTGGTGCCAGAGGGCGTTATATCTTCTGGTGGACAGGTCCTAGCTACAGGATCGTTTCCTGCCTCATCAAGGTGATGCTCTCCTTTCACGACACCTCTCTCCTCCATGGCAACTAGGAGGCTGCCATACTGGAGGTGGGGCTTCAAAACTACATCCCTGCAGGTCTCATCTATGTACCTCTCTGACTTCCTTGTATCCTCCAAGTCTGCTATTCTAATCTCCAGATATCAAACTCGTTCCCTGAGGGTAAAAGAGCTCCTTGCACCTAATGCACATATAAAACCTCTCACCAAATGGGAGAAAATAGTACATGTGACACTCAATGCAAAAGACTGGATAACCCCCCACCTCATTACTGAACTGCTGCCTGCATCTTAGCTTTAAAGTTTTTGTTTAGTTATTTAAGTTGTTTGAAGTTGCTAGGTATACTTGTACTAATACAACTATACCAAATAAGTTTAAAAAAAAAAAAAAGACTTTGTTCACCTCAAGATTTATAAAACTTTCAGAGCCTTAACTCATCTATTCCTGGTGAGGATGATCAGCTGAACCTGAAAGTGAATGTGAATACCCCTCCCCCTTTAATAGGTCAGAGATCATATAAAAGCTAAGATTATGCCGGGAAGGAACTAACACTTAGTAAAATCTGGCTTGCTACAGAGGTCCCAGACCTGTGCTTCTAAGGTAATCTGAGAAATTCCCTGGATGATTCATACAGCCTTTACTTTGATAAAGGGAGCCTTTCAAATTGATCCTTTGATCTGTCACTTGGCTTAAACACCTATCTGAAACAATTTCACAGGCCTCTACGTAAAGGTCTCTAGAAACAATGTATTCCTTTCTGCTCAAAAAATATTAACCCTATTTCTCCTTCTATGTTATTCTAATTTGATTTAAGTAAAAGCTCTTTGCTGACACTAGGCCGTGACCGAGTTAATACACTGGATTCTAATTTACACGGATTAAATCAGCTTTAATCTAAAGAATTCCCTTTACCCCAAGATTTAGAAAATGTCCCAAAAAAGCGCAGTTACTCACCTGTAACAGGTGTTCTCCAGGGACAGCAGGAATCAGTCCTCACTTATGGGTGATGTCGGCACCGATGGAGCCACATGGAGCAATTCCCCAGCTTTCAAAGAAAGCCTTTGGGATTGCTACCACGCATGCATGGTCCTCTTCCCGCCCAGGGATGCCATCTTGCCGACAGTCACCCAGGAGCGCATGGTTCGGACGAAGGTATCCTTGAAGGATACTACCAAAAGCAATGAGGTTCCAAAAGGGAGTATAGTAGCCGAAATGCCCTTGAGTAAGGAGCAGACAGAGAATAAAGATTCCAAATTACCCATGCCTACCAATAGCCAGATTAATATGAATAAAATACAGTCTCTAAAATGCTTGTATGCCAATGCTAGAAGTCTAAACAATAAGATGGGAGAGTTAGAATATATGGCACTAAATGAGAGGTTAGATATGATTGCACTCTCAGAGACATGGTGGAAGGAGGATAACCAGTGGGACACTGTGATACCTGGATACAAACTATATCGTAATGATAGAGCTGATCAAATTGGTGGAGGGGTTGCGCTCTATGTTAGAGAGGGCATTGAGTCAGAAAGGATTAAAGTTTTGCAGGGAACAAAATTTGCTGTAGAATCTCTATGGATTGAAATTCCACTTATGAAGGGGAAGGTGATGGCAGTGGGGGTGTACTATCGACCGCCTGGCCAGAATGAACAAATGGATGATGAAATGCTCAAAGAAATCACAGAAGCTAACAAAAGTCACAACAGAGTAGTAATAATGGGTGATTTCAATTACCCCGGTATCGACTGGGTCAGTGTCACGGCAGGACAAACTAAAGAGATAAAGTTTCTAGATGGAATAAATGACTGCTTCTTGGAGCAGCTGGTTCATGAACCGACCAGAGGGGAAACCATACTGGACCTAGTCCTTAGTGGAACGCCAGATCTGGTGCAAGAAATAAGGGTGTTGGGACCACTTGGCAATAGTGACCATAATATGATCATGTTTGATTTAATTATTGGAGAACAAATAGTAAAGAAATCCACAGTACTACCTTTTAACTTTCAAAAGGGAGACTATGATAGAATGAGGAATATAGTTAGGAAAAAACTAAAAGGAGCGGTTCCAAAGGTTAAAGACTTACAGCAAGCTTGGGCGTTATTTAAAACTACTATCCTCGAAGCCCAGACCAGCTGTATTCCACGCATTAAGAAGAGTGGGAGAAAGTCCAAAAAACTGCCAGCATGGTTTAAAGGTGAGGTCAGAGAGGCTGTTGCTGCCAAAAAAGCAACCTTCAGGAAATGGAAGAGCCAAATGATGAAAACTGGAAACAGCACAAGCACTGGCAAGTTAAATGCAAAGCATTGATAAGGCAGGCAAAGCGGGAATTTGAAAAGAAACTTGCTGCGGAAGCAAAAACACGAAATAAAGACTTTTTCAAGTACATTCGTAGCAAAAGGCCTGTGAGAGAGTCAATTGGACCGTTAGATGATAGAGGGGTAAAAAGGGGCAGTAAGAGGAGACAAGGCTATAGCGGAGAGACTGAATGAATTCTTTGCTTCGGTCTTTACTGAGGAAGATGTAGGGATGTTACCCAAGACTGAAGTGGTATTTAAAGGTGATACTGCAGAGGAATTGAGAGAAATATCGCTACACCGGGAAGATATATTACAACTATTTGATAAACTGAATAGTAGCAAATCACCTGGACCGGATGGTATACATCCCAGAGTGTTGAAAGAACTGAAATATGAGATTGCAGACCTGCTATTGGTAATCTGTGAACTTTCATTAAAATCATCTGTAATACCTGAAGATTGGAGGGTCGCCAACGTAACACCAATTTTTAAAAAGGGTTCCAGGGGTGACCCGGGAAATTACAGACCGGTGAGCCTGACGTCAGTACCAGGGAAAATGGTAGAAACCATCATAAAGAACAAAATTACGCAGCATGTAGATAGTCATGGCCTAATGGGAGACAGCCAACATGGCTTTAGACAAGGAAGATCTTGTCTTACTAATCTGATATGTTTTTTTGAAGGTGTGCATAAACAGGTAGACAAAGGTGAGTCGGTTGATATAGTGTATCTGGATTTTCAGAAAGCTTTTGACAAGGTCCCCCATCAGAGACTTTTGGCAAAGCTAAAAAGTCATGGGATAGGAGGCAGTGTACTATTGTGGATCGGGAACTGGTTAAAAGATAGAAAGCAGAGAGTAGGGCTAAATGGCCAATATTCCCAATGGAAAAAGGTGAATAGTGGAGTACCCCAGGGATCTGTACTGGGTCCGCTGCTTTTTGACATATTCATAAATGACCTGGAAAAGGGAATAACGAGTGAGGTTATCAAATTTGCAGATGACACAAAACTGTTTTAAAGCTGTTAAAACCCAAGAGGAAAGTGGAAAACTGCAGGAGGACCTGGATAAATTGGAAGACTGGGCATCCAAATGGCAAATGAAATTTAATGTGGACAAGTGCAAAGTCATGCACCTAGGAAAGAACAACCCACACTATAGTTACTCGATGCAAGGCTCCACATTAGAAGCCACCACCCAGGAAAAGATTTAGGAGTCATCGTGGATAACATGTTAAAACCCTCCACCCAGTGTGCAGCGGCGGCCAAGAAAGCAAACAGAATGCTAGGTATCATAAGGAAAGGGATGGAGAATAAAACAAAGGATATTATAATGCCTCTGTATCGCTCCATGGTACGACCGCACCTTGAATATTGTGTGCAATTCTGGTCACCGTATCTTAAAAAGGACATAGCGTTATTAGAAAAAGTACAGAGAAGAGCCACCAAATTGGTGAAGGGGATGGAAGGCTACTCCTATGAAGAGAGGCTAAAAAGGTTAGGGCTCTTTAGCCTGGAAAAGAGACGGCTGAGGGGAGATATGATAGAGGTCTATAAATTAATGAATGGAGTGGAACAGATAAACGTGGATCAATTGTTTACGCTATCAGAATATAGAAAGACTAGGGGACATGTAATGAAGCTACAGGGTAAACTATTTAAGACAAATAAGAGAAAATATTTTTTCACTCAACGTGTAATCAAACTCTGGAATCTGTTACCGGAGGATGTGGCTTATAAGGGCTGATAGTATAGCTGGGTTTAAAAAAGGTTTGGACAAGTTCCTGGAGGAAAGGTCCATAAACCACTATTAAAAAGGGACCCAGGATATCAATGCTTGACCCAGTACAAGCACTGTGGAACTTGTGTCTTTTGGGGAAACTGCTAGGTACGTATGACCTAGATTGGCCACTGTTGGAAACAGGATACTGGGCTTGATGGACCTCGGTCTGACCCAGTATGGCATGTCTTATGTTCTTATGCTCAGTCAGGTCCCTTAGCTTGAGCCCTACCAAGTAGATGGCAAGGGAAGGACAAAAAATCAGCAACTCATCAGGGGAGGCAGGAGGGTAGTGCGGACTGATTCCTACTGTCCCTGGAGAACAACTGTTACAGGTGAGTAATTACGCTTTATCCAGGAACAAGCAGGAAGTCAGTCCTCACTTATGGGACTCCCTAGCTACAGGCTACCGAACCTGTAACCAAAAGAAAAAAAACGCCTCCGCGAGGCTGTTAGCAGAAGCCGAAGCCCAAAGGAGCCCGAGTCCTTGGGTCCTCGGGGCAAAGCCCTCGGTAGCCATGAAGAGCAGGAGTTGCTTATACTCTGAACTGATTACGGAGTTCAGCCTGGCCGAAGGCGCTGTCCTGGCGGAACTCCCTCTCCAGGCAGTAATGGGCGGCGAAGGTATTCATAGAAGACCAGGTTGCTGCCTGGCAGATGTCCATCATGGGCACGGAGTGCGAGGCCACCTTGGCTCAGACTCCATGTGCAGTGACTCGACGATTCAGAGGGACGCTCGCCTTCACATGGGCGAACATGATGCAGTCCACCACCCACACAGAGAGGGTGCGCTTGGTGACTTGTCCCTGCCTATTGGGATCGTAGGTCATGAAGAGCCGGTCAGACTTGTGATGAGCCTGGGTACGCTACAAGTAGAAGGCGAGGGCCTGCTTGAAGTTGAGGGTGTGGAGAGTTGCCAATGCTGGATCGGTGTGGGGCCTTGGGAAGAAGGTCGGGAGCACTATCTCCTGATTGAGATGAGAAGCCGATTCGACCTTAGGTAAGAATTTAGGGTGGGTCCAGAGGACCACCCTGTTCTGATAAAACCTGGTGTAAGGTGCGCCAGCCATGAGCACCTTGACTCGGTGAGCCGAGGTCAGCGCCACCAGGAGGCCCCCTTCCAGGACAAGTGCCAGAGCGAACACGTCGCCATCAGCTCGAAGGGTGGACTAGTGAGCTGTGCGAGCACCACGTTCAAGTCCCATTCCGCCAGAGGGGGACGGATGGGCACGGATGGGCGGCTTGGATAACAGAAGGCACTGCATGAAGTGGGAGACTAGTGGCTGCCCCGAGAGAGGTTCTCTCTCGATGGGGAGATGAATAGCTGATATGGCACTCAAATGAACTCTAACAGAGTTCAACTTCAGCCCTTCCCTCGAGAGACGGAGAAGATACTGAAGAACCCACCAAACCGGGCATGAGAAGGGGGTCAATCTGGTGCCCCGAGCAACAGACAGAGAAGCACTTCCACTTAAAAGGCGTAAACCCACCTAGTGGAGTCCTTCCTCAAGGCAAGGAGGATTTCCTCAACCTCCTCCGGAAGGGCCAGAGAGACCCATTCAGCTGCCAGGCCATGAGAGATAGAGAGAGTAGGTTCAGGTGCAACACCTGACCCTCCTCCTGCGTCAGCAAGTCCTTGGCAGAGCCCAGGGGAATCAGAGGCTCCTCCAACAGTCGGAGCAGGAGTGGGAACCAAGGCTGCCGAGGGGCCATGAGAATCAGCAATGCCCTGTCCCGTTGAGCTTTGAACAGAGTCCTTGCAAAGAGGGGGAAAGGAGGGAATGCATATAGGAGGCTGGACGACCAGTCCAGGAGAAATGCATCGGGGCCCCCCTGCCCGGGTGCGGTACCGGGCCACAGAAGCGAGGAAGCTGAGTGTTATGGGGGCTGGCGAAGAGGTCCATTGCCACAGTTCACCAGCGCAGGAACAGCCAGCCTGCCACTCTGGAATCCAGGCGCCACTCGTGGAGGCAGAGAATTCTGCCAAGCCCATCCGCCAGGCTGTTCTCCTGACCTGGGAAATACATTGTCTTGAGGGACATCCTCCACTGGGCAGCAAAAGAGCAGATGAGGACTGCTTCCCTACAGAGGGAGCACAACCCCGTGCCCCCCCCCCTCGTTGATGTAAAACAAATCGCTACTCAGTTGTCGGTCTGTCCATCGGATGCAGAGAGAGCAGCAATGGGCTCCCCATCCTAGCAGGGAAGCATCTGTGGTCAGTACCACATCGTGCTGTGGGGCCTAGAAGAGCGATCCCCGCAGGAGGTTACGGGGGTTCTACCACGAGTTCAGGGACAAACAGAGGTCGGGAAGAACCCTGACGGAATCCCTGAGGTGTCCGAGGGATTAGCTCCATTGAGAGCTGAGACACCACTGGGCCGTCCACATGTGCAGGCAGGAGTGAGGAACTACATGTATGGTCGAGGTCATGTGGCCCAAGCGACGTAGCATGGACCGAGCTGTGACCTGTCGGGCGCTTTGGACATGAACGGCCAGAGCCCGGAGGCGGGTGGAGCAATCCACTGGCAAGAAAGCCATGGCCTGGTGAGTATCGAGGCATGCCCTGATGAACTCGAGAGCCTGAGCCGGCTCGAAGTGAGACTTTGGGTAGTTGACCAAGAACCCCAAGAGGAGGACAGTGCGCGACATCGCCTGCCAGGCCTCCTCGACAGAGGAGCCCGTAACGAGCCAATCAATCAATCAATCAATCATCGAGGTAAGGGAACACCGGCATGCCCTGACACCGAAGTTGAGCAGCGGCCACAACAAGGCACTTTGTGAAGACCCGAGGGGCAGAACCCTGTACTAGAAGTGCTCTCCCTGCACCCTGAAACGCAGGTATTGCCTGTGTTGGGGGTGGATCAAGATATGGGCGTAAGCGTCCTTTAGATCCAAGGAGCATCGCCAGTTGTCCCACTGGAGGAATGACAGCAGCACGCCAAGAGATAACATCTTGAATTTCTCCCGCACCAGGAACTTGTTTAGCTTGCGAATGTCGAGTATGGGCCGCAGACCCCCCCCCCCCCCCATCTTTTTTGGGATGAGGAAGTACCGGGAATAGAAACCCCAACCTCCAAGGTGGGGAGGGACCTTCTTGACTGCCTGTTGGGCAAGGAGGGAGTGCAATTCCCACTGCAACAAAACCTGGTACGCAGGGAGTTGAGAAGGCTCCACCAGTGAGAAAGGGGGTGGAAGCCTGTCAAAGTTGAGGCGATAGCCCTCCCGGATGACCTGGAGGACCCAGGTGTCCGAGGTGATCAGCGCCCACGATGGGCCGAAGCAGGACAGGTGTCCCCACCACGGGCTGCCGTATCACCGGAGGGCGAGGGGCTATGCCGCTGGTGTCAAACCTCCTGAGGGGGTTGCGGGGGGGGGGGTGCTGGCGTCTGGGCCTTCGGTTAACGATAACTTTGGCTGGGCTTTCCCTGCGCAGGAGTGGTCGGCGTGGGAGTAGCTGGATACGGCAGGTAGCCACGATACTGGAGACCTTTTCTGGGGAAGAAGGGCTTCTTGGCAGGCTGCTTCTTCCGAGACAGGGTAGGGGTCCGGCGGGAGAGACGGGTCCTCATGACATACTCCCATCTCAATCTCCGCCGCCTTCTCCTCCATCGGCTTACCAAACAGTTGTTTGCCGAGGCAGGGCACGTCCAAGAGCTTCTCCTGCACCCACTGCTCCAAATCCGAAGACTGGAGCCAAGCCTGGAGGCAAGCTCCGATGCCTGCAGGCCGCCACTCGAGCCGATGTCTCGAAGCCATCATAGGAGGCTCGAGAGATAGACTTAAAGCAATCGGCCACTGACTTCAACAGGGTGGGGAACCTATCGAGGGGCTCACCCTCGAGGACCACGGAGAAACCTCCCAGTTCCTTTGCCAAGTCGCGGAGGAACATACCGATATATATTTGGTATGCCTGGATGTGACAAGAGAGCATGGAACCTTGATAGGCCTTGTGGCCCAGGGTATCAAGGGCTCTCGATTCTCAGCCCGGCGGGACCGATGAATGGGACTTCGGGCATTTCTGCTTCCTCACGGCCAATTCCACCACCATCGAAGTGTGTGAAAGTTGGGTCTTTTGGCAGTCTGGCCCATGCTGCACCTTGTACATTGTGTCAAGGCGCTTGCTCACAATGGGGACCGAGGCCGGGGCCTTCCACATGCGGAGCAATAGCCGGGAGAGGATCGGCGGCACCGGAGTGGTGAGGGATTCCCTGGGCGTGACCTCGTACTGAAGAATATCGAGTTCCTCAGCACGCAGATCTTCCTCGGTCTGGGTGACCAGGATGAGGGCCCGAGCCATGTCCCGAATAAACACCAAAAAGGAGGTGTCCTCAGGTGGCAAACACCACTGGAGACCAGGCAGTGAGGGGTCTGACAGAAGATCCCTGTGGGTGCGGGTCTCCGAGGATGTGTCCCCATCAGATTCCCAATCCGAGAAATCGGTCGAGGGATCTGAGCCGGGTGGTTCGCCCTGTCCGATGATTGGCAGCCTGGAGCCGGAGGCCCTGGACAATCTCGCCCCCGAAGAACGGGAGACAGCGCGAAACAGACGTCCAGGACCCTCACAAGGCCCATGGCTCTCGGGGGTTTACTGGACGGGTGTCCCGCGCTAGGGACCCGCGGTCTCTGGGCACAGGTAAGCAAAGATCGCCGTGAGCGCCTGCTGGGAAGCAATGAATGCAGAAACGCTGCATTCCAGCGCCAGCATACGGGATTCCCACGTGGACATGGGGCCCTGAGACGCCGACACCGGGGTCACCTGGTCGGGCGTTGAGGAGGTCCTCACCGGGACGGCCCTTAGGAAACGAAGTCTTCGCCGGAGGCCTCCGTTTCTCTGCGAGGTACCTTGCAGGGACGCTCCTTGTCCAACTCTCGGGAACACCGAAGGGGGCTAAGCGACCGGGCGCGGGAGCGCTCGTGCTTGTCGTGGGCCCCAGACAGCAACTTGAGGCCACCTTCTTTTTGCGCTGTTCCACCTTGGCGGACCCCTGGTCCAAGTGTTGTCTAGAACGCAGTGCCGAAGGGGGAGAACCCACCAGAGGGGAGACAACCGAGTGCGCCACCAGAGACTCTGAGGTGGCCTTTCGAAAAATGTCTGTCTTTGGACTTCTACTTACGGCTGAGCAGGGCTTTAGAGGACATTTTCTTGCAGAGCGAGCAGAGCTCTGGGTCATGGTCGGCTCCCAGACACCTTAGACAGTCATGAGTGTCCATAAGCGGCATGTTCCTACAGCATCTATCTGCATTTTTTAAACCCGGTGGTCATGGGGGCAAAAACGGCCCCTGCGAGATCGAAGATCCACGCGGCCAGCAGTTGGGAAGAAAGAAGGGTACAAAGCCCGGGAGAAATATATGTAGAAAAGGTATCCCCGTAAGCTCCAAAAGAGAGCAAGTGGAGGATGGGTAGAGGACCGGTGCAACCGGAAAAAAGAAATGAGCCTGTTAAGGCGAGGAAAATCAAACTTTTTCCAGGGGACGAGGACGTGCGTCCGAAGGGCTCTGCGTAAAATGGGAGACTAAGCAACATGGCACCCTTGGGCGGGAAGAGGACCACACATGCGTGGTAGCAATCCCAAAGGCTTTCTTTGAAAGCTGGGGAATTGTTTCACGTGGGCTCCGTCGGTGCCGATGTCACCCATAAGTAAGAACTGACTTCCTGCTTGTTCCTGGAGAATAAGTACTTACACATGCAGATCTCTCTCCAGAATTAGCAGTCCCTTTTGGATCCCATTTTGGACTCTCAAATCTACTTCTCTACCCCTGAAGTCTCTCCAAGAGTCCAGATCCGAATTTCAGCCTGCTTGTCTGACACTACTGCCTGGATGTCCCACTACCATCTGAAAATGAACACAGCCAAGACGGAACTTCTTATTTTTCTCCCTAAACCCACCTCCTACATTCCTCCCTTCTCTATTTCTGTGGAAAATGCTGTCATTCTCCTCCTTTCACAACCTTGGGGTCTTCTTTGACCTTTCACTGCCTTCTCAAGTACACATCCAACAGGTAGAAACAACTGGTTTTAGCTTTCTTTATAACATCAGCAAAATTTGTCCCTTCCTCTCAGAACACACAACTAAGACTCCCGCCTAGACTATTGCAACTTGCTCCTCACTGTTCTCCCACTGAATCATTCTTCCCTTCAATCTGTTCAAAATTCAGCTGTGCAGCTAATTTTCTACCAATATTGTTATGCTCATATAACCCCCTCTTCTCACTTCATTGGCTCTCCATCCGTTTCTGCATTCATTCTGCAGCCCATCACTACATTTCCTCTCTCATTTCTCCCTACATCCCCCTTCTGGGCCACACAACTCATCAAGCGGAGGAAAGCCCAGGTGAGTCCCTATGAACTCCAAGTCTTGAATTGGGGTGAGATGGGATTTGGGTGATTTATCACGAATCCTAGATGGTGCGGCCTGGGGCCTGCAGCATCTCGGAGGCTGTCTCTCCTTTTACAAGCCAGTCATCTAGGTAAGGGAAGACTAAGACCCCTTGGAGATGAAGATAGGCGGCCACCACTGCCAGGCATTTGGTGAAGACCCTTAGAGCGGAGACGAGGCCGAAGGGAAGTACCCTGTACTGGTAATGGTCGCCCCAACCATGACTCTTAGGTAATGCCTGTAACTGGAGCATAGCCAATCTCCCTGCTGGAGGTAGGGCAGCAAAATTCCAAGGGAGAGCATCTTGAACTTCTCCGCAGCAGGAATTTGCTCAGGTTTCTCAGGTCCAGGATGGGCCTTAGTTCTGCTGTTTTTTGGGACCAGAAAGTATCTGGAATAAAACCCCTTTAATTTTCTGGTGGTGTGGTATGGGCTCCACAGCCCTGTCCCCGAGAAGGCCTGCGAGTTTTTGCATTAGCAGAGCCTGGTGCAGGGGAGACCGAGGAGGCTCCCCAGGAAAGACAAGTAGAGGCAGCTGGTCCAAATGGAGGGAGGTAACCCTCCCTGACCACCTGAAGCGCCCAGGAGTCGGAGGTGATGGAAGCTCACCTGTGGGGTAAAATGGACCAGGCACTCCCCCGTTGGCAGCTGATCCCCCAGAGGAAGAGAGGCTATGCTGGAGGCATCAAAACCCCAATCGAAGCTGGGCTGGAGTCTGGGGCCCTTGGGCTTGTGTGGGCCTTGTCCCGCTCCCTTGCCCTGGTGACCCTGCCGAGGAGTCTGGATGGCCAAGTATGGAGGATAGCCTCGATAGGATTGGCCCTTCCTATGGAAAGGAGGTTTCTTTCCTGGAGGCTTCTTCCTCAGAAGAGTAGAAATCTTCCTCGAGAGTTGAGTCTGAGTCACATACTCTGTCTCGATCTCAGCAGCCTTGTTCTCCATGGGCTTGCTGAAGAGCTGCTCCCTGAGGCATGGGACATCAAGGAGCTTCTCCTGCGCCCATTGCTCGAGGTTGGATGTCAGGAGTCAAGCCTGTCGTCGATGCCGGTAGCAGCCACCCTTGCGCTGGACTTGAAGCCATTGTAGGCAGCTCAAGATAAATACTTGGAGCACTTTGACAGACTTTGTAATTGTCTGGAAGCACCGGAGGTGGTCTCCATCGAGGCTAGCTGCGAAGCCTTCAAATACCCCTGCCAGGTCTTGGAGGAACATGACGATGTAAAGTTGGTAAGTTTGAATGCGGCATGCTAGCACTGAGCCCTGGTAGCATTTTCACCCGAGGGCATCAAGGGCATGGGACTCCCTTGCGTCTTCAGCGCATGGCCAACTCCACCACCATGGTGCAAGGGAGTTGGGTCTTCCGGAAGCCCGGCACACGCTGGACCCAGTAAATGGTATCGAGGCAGCGGCTAACAATCGGCACCAATGCCAGGGATTCCCACATCCGGAGGAGGAGCCGATTGAGGATGGAGGGGATCGGGACATCAGGGTCTCTTTAGGTGGTGCCTCATACCAGAGGATGTTGAGCTTCTCCATACTGGGGTTCTCCTCCGTCTCCATAGTGAGGGAGAGGGCTTCAACCATGTCCCGGACGAACTCAGGGAATGAGTGTCCTCGGGTAGGGATCAGCGCCTGGCCTTCGGTGGAGACAGATCCGAGGCGTGGTCTCGAAACTCCGGAGACATCGCAACATCAGACTCCCAAGCCAAGTAGTCCAAGGAAGACTCGAGGCCCAATGGCTCCAGGGGCGTTGTTGGCTCTGGCCTTCGGTGCTTTGAGGCTGAGGCACTGGGCTGCAAAGACCTTGCCCCCAAGGAGCGGGAGTGAGACAGAGACCCTCGCTGAGGATTTACCCGAGGCGCCTGGCTCTTGGGGATCGTTCTGACGGCCCGGGGAATCCTTGACACAGAGGTCCCTACAATCTCAGCGTGAGCGCCAGTAGGGCTGGGCATCAACAGCTGTTGGGACGTGATGAATGCAGAAACGCTGCGTTCAAGTGCCAACATACGAGTTTCCCACTTTGGGGTGGTTATCATTGACACTGACATTGGGGTTACCAGGTCTGGTGTCAAGGAGGAAAGGGGGTCCTTGACGGGACGGCCCTCAGGAGACTGGGGTCCATCACCAGAGGCCTCAACTTCTGTCCTGGATACCTTCCATGGCTGCTCATGCTCCGACTCCTCAGAGGCCTGTCGGGCTGAGGGACCGCACACGGGACTTCCCTGCTTGTCTGCCTCCCAGGATGAGTCTTCGAGGTCTTCTTTTTATGCTCTCGCTCCAAGGACCCTTGTTTGGAATATCAGCAAGTCCGCTCAGGATCCACGTGGGCCTTACGTGAATGAGGATCTGTGCAGGGTCTTTAAGTGCGAGGCTACTGGGGAAACTGGGGTCAAGTCTGCCCTGTGGAAGATGTCATCTTGCTTTAGCCAGCGGCTCTGAACGGCCTTGGCAGACATCTTTTTGACACCGGAGGCAACAGTTGTAAGTGTCGGTGAGAGACATGTTTTGGAGCACCGATCACATTTCTTAAAACCGGTGGCCATTGGGCAAAAAGGACCCCAGTGAGGTCGAAGACCCTTGGCACGGCCAGCGGTTGAAAAAGGCACACAAGAGCTGAAGAAACCTAACAAACACAAAACTAAGTTTCAAGACCCGATGCTGGGACAGCGGGCCTCGAAGGCAGGAAAGGGACTGACAAAAGTCGGAAAGGTGTATAAAAGTGTATGAGAAATCAGCTGTTTTCCGGGGAGGGAACAAGACAGACATCTGTAGGACTCCGCGGAAAAAGGAAGACTGACCAAGTTGGCACCCTAGAGCAGGAAGAGGACCACGCATGCATGTTGGCATCTCAAAGGCTTTCTTTGAAAGCTGGGGAGATGCTTCTGAGGGTTCCGTCGGCATCGACGTCACCCATATGTGAGACCAACTTCCTGCTTGTTCCTGGAGAATAGAAATAATCTTGAAATCTTTTCTGCTACTTTAAATACTATATGCCATTATCAAAGTAAGACACAGTAAGGGTCATTAAACTCCCACGCAGTCAGAGCATGTTATCACATGCATATTTAGGGCCTATTTTATAAAGTGAAGCACATGCTTACCACCATTATTAATTCTAGTCTATCCTCTGGCCTTTTCCCGTCTTTGTGGAAGTCTGCTGCCGTCCGTCCCCTTCTGAAACAGTCCACCTTAGATCCTTCTGTTTTGTCTAATTGGCGGCCAGTCTCCAACCTCCCATTCTTGGCGAAACTTTTGGAGCGCTTTGTTTTTGAGCAATTGAACTCACATGTTGAGGCTACACATACTCTTCACCCCCGTCAAGCAGGTTTTCGTCATGGGCACAGCACTGAAACTGTTCTTTTGGCACTTCTTAATGAAATTCACATTGCTCACGATCGTGGTGATCTTACTCTTCTTGTCTCTTTGGATCTTTCTGCGGCTTTCGACCTGATCGATCACCGGACGCTTCTCTCTCGTCTTTTCGACATTAGGTTGCGGGGCTCTGTTCTTCAATGGTTCCGTTCTTTTCTCACTGCTCGCTCGTTCACTGTACACTCGGGTAATCACTCTTCTTCCTCTCTCCCCCTTATCTGTGGTGTTCCGCAGGGTTCTGTTCTATCGCCTCTATTATTTAATATTTTTCTTGCCCCTTTGCCTCTTGCCATTCAGTAGTTTCCGGTGTCTCCGTACATCTATGCGGATGACATTATTCTTCTATGCCACGTCTCTCCCCTCACTTTGGATATTACCCCACTAAATGACTGACTGTCTGTCCCACACTGCTTCTTGGCTCTCGCAGAACTTTCTTCACCTAAACCCCTCGAAATCCACGGCTATGTGGGTATCTCTTAGCGGTTCCTGTCCTACGGTCTCTCCTATGATTGATTCAGTTTCTATTCCTCTTGTTTCTTCTTTCCGTTACCTGGGGGTTATACTTGATTCCACACTTTCTTTTCATGAGCACATTTCTTCACTCACTCGGCGGTCCTTTGTGACCCTTCGGCAGATTCGGGCTACTCGTTCTCTCTTTTCCCTTGACTCTTTGGTCACTTTGGTTCTGGCTCTGGTGGTTAGTAGACTTGTAATGTTTTCCTAGCCAACCTCCCTAAATATCAGCTTCAACGATTACAATCCATTCAAAACACTGCAGCTCGCTCACTTTTTCCCGGCCGTTTGATCATGTCACTCCCCTCTTTCTCCGTTTGCACTGGCTACCACTCCGTTTTCGCTATCAATACAAGATTCTGATTCACCGTGCTCTTCATACTGGTCATCCTTTGTATCTTGCGGATCTGGTTTTTCTTCACACTCCTTAAACCATAAACCATTATTAAGAAGTGACCGAAGATATCAATGCTTGACCCAGTACAAGCATTGTGGAACTTGTGTCTCTTGGGGAAACTGCTAGGTACATATGACCTAGATTGGCCACTGTTGGAAACAGAATACTGGGCTTGATGGACCTTGGTCTGACCCAGTATGGCATATCTTATGTTCTTATGTTCTCCTTACCGTCAACTCCGGTCTTTTCACGCCAATCGTTTATCACTACCTTCTCCGTCACAAGCCCGTTTAGAGCAGACTCGACATTCCGCCTTTTTCTTTCTCGGTCCATTTCTCTGGAATTCTCTACCACCTTCCCTCAGATTAGAATCCTCTTATCCTCAATTCAAGTCACTACTCAAAACACATCTGTTCACACAGGCTTTTGACCTTCCTGCCAGTTCCCCTCCCTGACCATAAAGTTGTCTCCCCATGTTGTTCTGTGTGTTTGTTGGTGTTTTGCTTCCTTTTTGTTTTTAGATTTAGTTTTTTTATTTTAAAATTTAACTATTTAGTTACTTGCTTTTATTGCTGTGTGCTGTGCTTTTACTTTCCTTTCATTTTATGGCGTTCTTTTCTATGATTTGCAGTGTAGACCTTTTATTGTACACCGCTCTATGCTTTGGCAGTAGCGGTTTATCAAATGTTTTAATAAAGATAAATATAAAGATGCATACTTTGCTTTACACAAAAGGAGCGTACATATGCACCCTAACCTACCCTAGAGCAGATGGAATTGTCCACACCTCTATATAGGCAGAAATCATGCAATGCGACTTACGAATGCAGGCGCTATTCTGTATAGAATGCTATAACGGATGCGCTTTTCTGAAAATCTAGGCATGGGTGGTTCTGCCGGCTCTAGAACAGGTGTAACTGCAGGGACTAGGTTAAGGTGTATCAGAACTTCTTACAGACAGGCAGGGGGTGCAGTTTTCTTAGTGACTTTCCAAACAGCTCATTTGAGACACGTCCATCTTTTCATTCCCTGCTCCTGTCATGTTCGTAAGAATTTGATCCTGTTCTTAATGCAATTCCATGAGTTTTATGTAATACACTCCACATTACAAGGATAACTTTATATGAAGGCACTTATTTTTCTTTAAGAAACACTAGTGAAAAAAGGTTGAAAACATGTTAAATTTAAAACACGATAACTTCCTTCAGCCCCAGAGCTGCTGTAAGCGCCTTGTGCCTAGATTTAAAAAAAAATTAAAAGAAAAAGTGTGTAAATGAAATGATTTATGCATGTAACTATGTGCTGCATCCACACTCTGCCCAAACACCACCCCCATGCACCTGCACACTGAAAGTCCCCTGTGTAAAAGAAAATGCGATTGACGGGGCGGAAGAGTCAGAGGTGATGGCAGGCGCAGCAGTGCCATTTTAAGAGCATTGTCACTGCCGCACGTCCTGGAGAGGGACAGGGGCAGCAGCGGTGGCGGCACCAATGGGGACAGGATTGCCAAGAATAAGTTTCACCTAGGCCGCCTTGTATCTCTGCACCAGCCCTGGTACTGCTCACGAGAGTCAAGCTTCTGGACCGTTTCACTAGTTTTTTTAACCTCACGCTTTCTCTTTTGTTTTCTGTTCTATTTGTATCTATTTGCGGGGGGGTGGGGGGGGTGTCATGTACTAATGCCATTAACGTGTTATTTGCTGCAGTGCCTATGCTATGCCAAGAAACCTCTTGGCTGTTCTCCATCTCTGGGCCTCTGCCACATCCCACCCCCACTCTGGGTTTGCAGTTTCTGCCCAATCACTCCCAATTCCCCACTGGTATTTCTCTTAAGGTGGATCAGCTTTTGAAGAAGGCTGTGGAATTCTAATATATACTCCTTTACAAAGGCCAGAGAGCATCGGGGTGTTCTATAGGCGGGGCAAGGGCGGCCGGAGCACTTATGCAGTTAACAGCGATCGTCAGTCCATTAACTGGATAAGGGGCTCCATCAAGTTAGGTCAGAAAAAAAGCTCTCCTAACTTTATGCGGTTCAGCTATGTGGAGAGTGGATGAATATTGCCATGGTCCAGTTAGCTGTGCCGGGCAGCACCAAAACCAGATATTCAGTGCTGGAGGATGATATCTGGATTCCGGTGCAGAATATCTGCTTTCAATTGTGTCCATGGTGGTCAGGCACTTTAAAGACACTGGCCACTATGGGCTAAATATTGGGCCTATAAATGATTTATATATCCTATAAACCCCCAGAAGTTTGTTTTTATTTTTCCAGAAAGCACATATGCAACCAGTATTGCCATCGGCTACACAAAAATGCTTCCAAATATGCACATAAAAGAAATCCAAAAAACTAGGAAGTTTGGGTGTACCTCACAGAGGTGTCAGAGTATATATACTTAATTTATTTCATTTCATTTATTTCCCATCAACTCCAAAATCTTTGTTCGTGGCAGATCACATACCGTTAGATACAATTCACAGGTACGTGCATACCTTAGCCCGGGCGATTGAAAACATGCCGCTTACAATTCAATAGCCTTACCAGCCTGGTTTGGGAAATCTGGTGCTTCCTGCCTTACCTCTTGATGACACTGCTTGAGCAGAAAGATGAGAACATTACACTCCTCGGTGTGCAGATGAGGGGAGAGGTCTGGATGCATCTCTAGTTCACAGGGGCAAGAGTCATAAGAAAATCCTTCCTCCTGCCAGTATTAAAAGGTACAGTGTCAGGTAAGCACCACATGCATGCATGATAAACATTTCCTAGTCTTTCAAAATGGATAAGATGTATCGAGCATTAGGACTGGTTCTATAGGATCATGTGACATCAGTACATCATGAGGCACTAACCAATGGCAAGAGTGGCTCAGAGACTGAAAAAACATTTATGCTACAACAGGGCTTCGCAAACCGTCCCGAGGAGCCTCACAGCCAGTCAAGTTTTCAGGATATCCATAATGAATACATATGAGAACTCTGCATGCACTGGAGACCCAGCATATGCAAATTTACTTCATGGATATTCATTGTGGATAACCTGAAAACCAGCCTGGCTGTGGCCTCTTCAGGACAAGTTTGGGGAAAACTGTGCTACAGGATCCTCATGGGTCTTAAAAGATAAACATGGTTCATAAGAAGCAGCGCCTGCTAGAGGTGCGGTGGTATTACTACTACTTGTGCTCATTTCTAACACACCACTAGACACACAAGTACTGTACACATACACATAAGAGTCCCTGCTTGTCAGAGCTTACAGTCTATTCAAGATAGAAAACCAGAACAAAGATAAGATTAGGGAGTCATATTTATAGGAAATTTTTAAAAATAACATGGGTTTGAACAGCTGAATAAGGGATCAGGATTTTAAAGCAGTCTGAAAATAGCGCCAGAACCTTACCACCACCTCCTCCTCCTCCTCCTCAATGGCCGTGCATTAAACGTGCTGAATGGTTAGCATGGTGAGGTGCAGTAAGTGCAGCGGACATGTCAGCACAATTCTCCACCACCTCCTGTGCTAATATGGGAGGGGGGATTTTGCACATTTTAGCAAGCATATGCCCCTTTGTGCTGTAAAGACCTATATATGGGCTGGGTACACAGTATGGACATAGCAGCTGCACCATACAGTAATAATTCAATTATTTAATAAAATGTGTTTTGAATTATGACACTTGCTTGACTTATATAAAAGGATAGCACTAGTCTTTTGAGTGTTTGTTTTTAAAGCTGGATTGATTATATATGGTTCAATTAAAAAAAATACAGAAACTTAATATATAATAAAACTGTTTTAATTATTAATACTGCGAAGTAGTGTACTGGATTGAGAATCTATGGCACCTGCCCTCCTTGGATTGCTAATGTCTGTGATAAAAGTTATTTATATATTAATGAATTTGAAGAGCTATCAAGTTCATAGAAAACATTTTATATAGTAACTTGTTTTAGACGTGTTAAAGGAGGAAGCACAAACTATAATATTTTAATTATCCAGCAGTTTTTCAGTTGATAGGTATGAAAAATCAAGGTATGTATTTGATCTTGTTATTAATTTATAGATAACATAAGAATTGTTTGACATATTTTGTTTTATTTTAGAACGTTGACCTCTGGCGCAGGCAAAAGCCTGCATCAGTCTTATGTTGAATTTCCCTAGTTGTATAAGTCACTTTATCATTTATATATTATTGATACTTTTTAGAGGGTCTGCTATCTTTTTACAATTTTATTGTGTGCAGATTCATTGCCTCAGTTTTCTCTCTCTACTTTTGGAATATGTCAGGTACTTGTGACCTGGATTGGTCAGTGTTAGAAACAAGACACTGGGCTTGATGGACCTCTGCTCTGACCCAGTATGGCAGTTCTTATGTTCAATGTGATTGTGTACCCAGAATATGTTTGCATGCAGACGGTAGGGACCTTTTGGTGGTGTCAGACATAACTAACTCAAATAACACAAGCAAGAAATAAAGAGGGTTCACGTACTTCCTAAAGGTCAGATACTCTGAACAGTACCAGATCCCCTCCGACAATGAATTCCAACCTTGGAATGATCATAAAAAGCCCTATTTTCCCAGGGGTATGGGGCAGGTTGAAATAAGGATGAAACATAAAATTCTTACCTAGACATATAAAGGAATACTACACTGGTTTGGCACTTTATCTACACTTGACACTCCAATATGTCATTTCTGATATCTATTTTATTGAAACTTGTGAACTGCTTTGCTGGTGCTCTGATGAGCAGGGACCGTCTTTTACATATTTGTTATAACACTTTTTGGTAACCAGCAAAGCAGTTTACAACAAATATGTGATTACTAGAAACAGCAAAATGTGGGCTGAGAAGGTTGGGAATGAAGATGGTGTTGGCTGGTACTGTAAAAACTACTACTGAATATTTGTATAGCGTTACAAGACATACGCAGCACTGCACAGACATGTAAAAGACGGTCCCTGCTCATCAGAGCTTACAAGCTAGTCAAGACAGACAACACAGTAGCTGTAGACGTGGGATACATCTAGGGGGAGTGGTAAAGAAACACAAAGGCGATCAGGCGAGTCAAAATCCAAAAGCGGCAGCGAAGAGATGAGTTTTCAGCCTGGATCTGAAAAGGGCCAGAGAAGGAGCCTGACATACAGACTCAGGTAGTTTATACTAGGCACAAGGAGCAGCAAGGTGAAAGGAGCGAATTCTAGAGTTAGCAATAGAAGAGAAGGGCACAGGTAGAAGTGATTTGCCAGAAAAGTAGAGTTCCCAAGCAGGGGTGTAGTGAGATGAGAGGAGAAAGATAGTGAGGAGCTGCAGAGTGAATGCACTTAAAGGTCATCAGAAGTTTGAACTGGAAAGGGAGTCAATGAAGCAGTTTGAGAAGAGGGGTAATATGAGCATGACGAGACTGGTGGAAGATTAGCTGTGCAGCAGAGTGTTGAACAGATTGAAGGAGAGAGAGATGATTCAGAGGGAGACCAGCAAGGTGTAGGTTACATTAGTCTAGACGGGAGGTGACTAAGGAGTGGATAAGTGTCTTAGTGGTGTGTTCAGAAAGGAATGGGTGAATTTTGTTGATGTTAGAGAGAAACAGCAGGTTTTAGCTATCAGATGGATGTGTGTGGAGGAGAGAGAGGAGTCAAAGACAACCCCAAGGTTGCGAGCTGAGGAAACAGGGAGGAGTAGAGAGTTATACACAGAGAATGAGAAAGAAGGGAGAGGAGGGTTTAGGGGGAAAAATAAGAAGCTCAGCTTTGGCCATGTTCAATTTCAAATGGCAGTGCGACATCCAAGCAGCAATGTCAGAAAGGCAGGCAGAGATCCTGGCCTGGATTGCCATAGAAATTTCAGGTGTAGAGAGGAAGATTTGGGAGTCTTCAGCGTAAAGGTGGTACTGAAAATCATGGGAAGAGATGAGTGCACCAAGAGACTGGGAATAGAGAGAAAAAAAAAAAAGGAGTGGACCCAAGACAGATCCTTGGGATACACCAACCAAGAGTGGGATAGCAATAGCAGAGGATCCACTAGAACAAATACTGAAAGAACGATGTGACATAAGAAGAGAACCAAGATAGCACAGAGCCCTTAGAACCAAGCAAGGACAAGGTAGCAAGGAGAAGGCAGTGGTCACAGTGTCAAAAGCAACAGAAAAGATCAAGGAGGATGAAGATCGAGCAAAGGCCCTTGGATTTTGCCAGGAACAGGTAGCTGGAGACTTTGGCAAGAGCCATTTGAGTAGAATGTAATGGACAAAAGCCAAATTGTAAAGGCTCCAGGAGGGCTTGAGGAGAAAAATGAGGCAACAGTGGTGAACCACAAGTTAAAGTAGTTTAGAAACTAAGGGGAGGACCAAGATGGATCAATAGTTAGAAGGCCAGATAGGGTCTACTGAGAGTTTCCTGACGAGAGATGTAACCACAGCATGCTTGAAGGCTGCAGGGACAGTTGCAGCGGAGAGCGATAGGTTGAGAATACAAGAGATAAAAGGGACAACAGTGGAGGAGATGGGAAGGAATAGGATCAGAGCAGCAGTTTGGAGGAGGAAAGGTGGTGTGTGGTTTCCTTCTCAGAGATCACAGAAAAGGAAGAGGGTAGCAGAGATAGGGAAGGAAAGTTGGGAGTGAAGAGGGGGAAGAGAGGAAGTAGCTGACATCATGGGGAATTGGAGTGTGATCTTAACATAGAAATATGACAGAAAAAGACCACATGGCTTATCTAGTCTGTCCTTGTGGATTTTGTCATGGAAATAGTCAACCAGGGTTTGGGCAGAAATAGTTTTGCTATCAAGTCTGTGGCTAGCAACCAGCGTTGTCATAGCCCATGCACAAGTGCATACCACCTTATGTTTTCTCAACTATGGGCAAATCCACAGAACAGTAACTGTAACTGGTCGAGAGAGCCAAATCTCTTCTTCTTCGGCATGTAAATGGAAGGGAGGTTGGATATCAAGATCTCACAATGCAAAAATAGGTGGAAAGACTAACATGTCAAAGAAACTGGATTTTGGGTGTTGACACAGTTAACAAGCCCCCAATAAACAGAATCAAATCACACAGAAGACGACAGATCAGAAAAACATTTCCGCCAAAATGCAACGCGTTAACTGTCCTGATGTAGATAAAACTCAGACCAGGTGAATTTGAGATCAGGCGAGTGTTGAAGGACAGACCAACCAGACTGGCTGGCCAGGTAGAGAACTGTTTAAAGGTTATTCCTATCCTCTGCCAGTTTACAGGAAGACAAGTAGTACTCACCTAATAATCTGAGCTCATTTCCAAACTGTGGGTCACAAAATCCTCATTTGGGGTCCCAAGCCTATCTGGACAAGTAAAAAAAAAAGCATGACAGTGGCTTCATCAACCTAAGGAGGCCCAGTTACAGAATCAATTGATGACTCTTCTATGGCCCTTATCCACCACCGAGCATATGCAGGCCTAGTCACAGCACCCTGTCAGCATGTATGGGCTCAATGGGAGATGAGAACTGAAGCATCAGCATCAGCCCCTGGAGACTAACGTAGCATGCAATATAGCTTGAACAGGCCCAATCAAGGGGAGCAGACACAGAGCAGGAAGGAAGCCCATATCCCAATCCTCTCCTTGCCAGCCAGCAGAGTGATTGAGGTGGATAGAGGCTGGGGAGGAAAAGAAGAAAAGGGAAGAAGGACTAAAATACAGAAAAGAGAAAGACATGGGCACTAGACATTGAGGGGGACAGGGGGAGGGGGAGGGGGAGGGGGAGGGGGAGGGGGAGGTCCCAGTATCCCAGTATCCCCCCCCCCCCCAATCCACTTAGCATCTCACTGGCAAAACATCTTTCATTCTTGGGGGTTGTGTGGCGGCAGCAGCCTGAGTGCTTTGGCACACATAGCCTGCTGCTTCTTACCCCTTTCCAACAAAACTTCCTGTCAGAGAAGGGTCAGAAGCGGCAAGCCATGTATGCCAAAGCACATGACCTGCAGTAGGCATCATGCCACCCACAGAGTTCTGCCACCCTAGATGGCTGCTTAGCAGATGGACCAGCCCTGGATGGGGGTAATCCACAAGAATAGTCAATTCCTGAGGCAACGAATGTTTCATAGTACAGTCGACAGGCGATTTTGCTGGCTTGATGGGAAACACTAATAGATCAGCAACTTCCTGCTGTTGGTACAATCTAACATGGGCATCAACACACCATAAGCCACCGTTTCGCAAACTTTTTCAGCCTCGGGCACACCTGCATGATCGTGCACCACACTAACCTCCAGCAAGAAGGCACTGTGGCCATGGGAGAGGCCTCATACGGCCAAAAGAAGAACGAGGGAAGCACTAAAAGCCCCAGTGGAGGCCAGAACGACCCACACGAAGATGCACAGGACAGCCTCCAGCTACGTATGCCCTCCTTGCAGTTTCGTAATTCCCACCTGCACCGCACGCTCACGTCGTACCTAGGGCTGAGTAACAGCGTTACCCAGAAAACTGAAATCCGCTTAGCCGCCCTTCCTGCGATTCGTTTGGAGAGGGCGGCCAAGGCCATGTAAGATAACCCGAGCACCACCTTAAAAGCCTCGCTTCCCCGCCGACCGCCCCGATATAGCAGCTGCACTGCAAGACGACAAGAACTTCAACTCACACACCGAGCAGCAACTTCCGCAAACTCTGTCCCCCCCCCCCGTTGGAACATGTAAGGCTGTCAGCGCTGTCACTCAAACCTAAAACGTGCCAATCACATAGCGAGATGGCAGATTGCGTGCGTCAAGCCAATCAGCACAGTATGAAGGCGGAGACTTGAGCGGTGTGTTCTCCTGCGCCATTTCCCCCCTGTTGGGTGGTCGCTTTCTCCTCACCTTGGAAACGGTCGTGGTTATGATGTTGGAGGTCGTCATCAGTGCGCCGGCTGTTATTGGTGGGTTTGAAGCGCCTGTTCTGGGCGCGCTGCGTGCTGAAGCGGGGTTCGTCTCTATTCCCTACATTTGTTTCCCGGTTTCTCCTGCGAATTGATCCGGTGCTTTTTGGTTTCGTTTGTGCTTTTTGGTTTCGTTTGGGCTTTGAGAGCGGTGAGGTGATGAGAGCGGCCGAAGCTCTGCATTCCCTCCTCTGGCTCCACTGAGCTTTGGTTGCGAATGTCGGAAGTTTTGATATGAGCCCCGAACTCGGCTAGAAGCCTGCCAGGGTGGCCCCCAACTAATGCAAAGTGGACCCAGGTTCGGATCTGAACTGTTAGACAACCTTGAATACTGTTACATTAATTTGTCGCTCTACGCCTCAGACCCCGTCTTTGATGCTCATTGACGCAGAGGGTTGTTATTTGCCTAGGGGTCTCCAATTCCGGTCCTGAAGGGCCGCAATCCAGTCAGGCTTCGGGATGTCCCTAATGAATATGCATGAAATATATTTGCATGCACTGTCCCATTGTATTCAATTTTATCTCATGCATATTTATTAGGGACATCCCGAAAACCTGACTTTTGTGGCCCTCCAGGACCGAAATTGGAGGCTCTAGCCCTAGCCTTTTGCAAACATGACCTATAAAGTTGAACTGGGCCCCCGTTAATCTGTTCGATGACTATTTATTTAACCAGATTTATATACCACCTTATCCTTCAATCAAAGTGGTTGCAAGACAATGTATACAAATATAGGTAAAAGCAAGGAAAGGTATTGAGGGTATAGGAGGAATACAAATGGTATAAGTACATGCTTATGCTAAATCCTAAGTAGGACCATAAAATTGTATAAATATAAAAGTCTAAAGCATTTGTCTGAAGTCTTTTAAGTCTCTCGTTGCCTGTATGCAATCAGGTAAAGTATTCCATAGTTCGGGCGCATATAATGATGGAGCCCTTCTGGATGTTGCTTGATTTGTTTTATGGAAATCAAATGGAATAGCAAATGTTTCTAAGCGGTCTCAAGCTAGTATGTTTAATTATTAGGTTTTGAAGGACATTAGCTGAGATTATTGAAGATTTTAAAAATATTCAATGTAGCCTTGAATTTTATACAAGCTTGTATAGGCAGCCAGTGGAGGCTCTGAAGCTCTGGAGTGACATGATCGCTTTTTGCAGAATTAATGATTCTAGCTGCCATATTTTGCACCAATTGAAGGGGGTAAATAGATTGAATAGGGAGACCATGATAAATCAAATTTCCATAATCTAATTTAGTTTTGATGATTGCTTGACATACTGTCCTAAAATGGTCTTGTTTTAAAATTGGTCTGAGCCTCCTTATGAGTTTCATTGGTCTGAGCCTCCAGACTAGTCCTGAACACTGGAGTTAAGCACCTCCTCCTGCAGCTTTGGAGACTGAGCATGTCACTCTTTTGGTGACACCTCTATAAATACACCAGGATCCTCCTCCATGCTCCAGTAAGCTCAGTCTCCAAAGCAGCGGAAGGAGTATTGACCTAGAGGTCAGGACTCACAGGAGTAATAAATAAGGAGAGATTTTGAGACAGGAGTTACTGCAAGGAGGTTAAGATACTAAGGAGTGGAGGAGTGGCCTAGTGGTTGGGGCAAGGTACTTCAGGCCGGAAGGTCAGGGGTTCAAATCCCACTAGAGGACAGCAACCTTGGGCCGGAAGGTCGGGGGTTCAAATCCCACTAGAGGACAGCAACCTTGGGCCGGAAGGACTGGGGTTTCTAGTCCCACAGGTGCTCCTTGTAGTCTTGGGCAAGCCACTTAACCCTCCATAGCCCATGTTCCCTGTAAAATAGTTATCTCCAAGTTATAATGCCCTGTTCAATGTAATTTCAGTTTGTTCAATGTAAACCGCACTGATGCAGAATAGCGCGGTATATAAGAGAATGTAAATAAATAAATAAGGGGGACTGCAGGGTTTTGAGGAGGATTCAGCCTGCAAGGGCACTTTAAATTTGCAGGGGCTGCCTCCGTACTCCTTCCCCCCCCCCCCCCTGACGCCTCTGGGTCCATCCCCTAGCCGGGGACTCAAGCGAGTGGGGAGTGCAGGAGGGGGTATCCGGCTCCCGAACCTACCGCATGGGTGAGGAGCCGGTTAAGGAGCAGCATTGGCTGCGGCGAAGGGAGAGCGGCTACAGAGGATCGCGGCAGTGTTGGTGGTGGCATCAGCTCTGTCGAGACTCCCTTTCACCTGACTGCCTACATCGGGGTTCTCCGCCCATTACTGTGAGTAGGAAGAGGGCTGCGGTACAGGTTAGAAGTGTGGCAGCCGGCTCCGTTGTGAAGCGCGGGAAAGTGTCGGGCCTTGCTAGGCCGCAACTGCATGGTCCTTTAGTGCGGGAAGCGGTGCGGGGGCGCCGCGACTGACAGCGGGAGGCTATCGGAGCGCAAGCTGACGAGTACTTACAGGTTTGGAATGTTAGTGAGATTGGAAGTGGAGTAGTTTGTTGGAAAAAAAAAAGAGAAATAAAGGTGAGAAGCAGAAAGGGGTCTGTGTAGGAGAAGGCTGGTGGTTTTCAGCTGCTGGTTTCTTTTAGGTTAGATCCCTGCCAGCGGACAGCTATGCCTTCCAAGGCTTTATGTCTTATGTGTGGAATAAAGAGGGGTTCGCTTTCCGAGGCCGGGGTATGCAAAGACTGTCTGCAAGAGGCAGCCTTGGCGGAGCAGGCCTCGGGGGCTATGGGGGAGGGCCAGAAGGAGGATCTTCCTGGTCTCGCGGAACCCCTCCGGGAGCCCCAGGCCAGGCCGGGCCGTCCTCGGCTCCAGGTGGCTCCACTGCCCCAGCTCTGATTCAGGGGGGCTTGGTGGCAATTTTCTCCCAACAGTTTGTGACTCTGCTGCAGCAGGCACTTGGAGGGGGGATGCGTGCTTCAGCGGGGTTAGCAGAGGGAGAACTGGGAGGTAAGCGCCCGGGTACGCATCTGGAGTCCGGTGTGGACAGTGTCCCCTCGAGGAGGTCTAGGAGAGCGAGTGAGAAGACAGTGGAGCAGGAGGAGCTGTTGGAAGATTTGGAGGAGTTAGAGCCTGAAGAGGAGTTGGAGGAAGGTGAGCTCCAGGAGCAGGAGGATCAGGCGAGAGTGGTTAGGGTGTTCCGGCGGGAGGAGTTGCCGGCACTTATTTCAGAGACGCTAAGAGCGTTGAACATGCCAGTCTCGGAAGTGGCGGAGTTGGAGGATCCATTGTTGCAGGCGGTGCGTAAGTCCCAGAAGGTTTTCCCAGTACATAGAGTGTTTCGGGAGATGATACAGGAGGAATGGGACATGCCGGAGTCAGGGTTGAAAGGGTCGAGAGCTATGGCTCAACTGTATCCACTGGCAGATCAGGATAGGAACTGTTTAAGGCTCCTAAGGTGGATGTGGCGGTTGCGGCCGTCACCAAGAAGACGACTATTCCGGTTGAGGGGAGTGTAGCCCTTAAGGATGCTCAAGACAGGCGCTTAGATTCTCTATTGAAGCAGGTGTTTGATGTTAATACTCTTTCCATGCAGGCCTCAATTTGTGGGGCATGGGTGGCGAGAGTGTGCCTGCAGTGGTGCCAGAGGATTGGTGGAGCTCACTTAGAGGAAGCTGCTGAGGAAACCGCCCGGTTGGAGACAGGGCGGCTTATTTGGCGGATATTCAGTATGATCTGATTCGTGGCCTGGCCATAAGTATGGCGTCGGTGGTTGCAGCGCGGCGTTGTCTGTGACTCCGTAACTGGGCTGCGGATGGTTCTTCGAAGGCACGGTTGAGTAAGCTTTCCTTCAGGGGCAAGCTCCTGTTTGGGGAGGACTTGGATAAGTTAGTGAAGGATCTCGGCGAGTCTAAGGGTGGAAGGCTGCCGGAGGATAAGCGAAGCAGGGCCAGGGGCCGACGAGGAATTAGCAGAGGGAGTTCCATCGGTTTCGCTCAACCAGGTTTGGTCAGTTTCAAAGGGGGCGGTCGGTGTACAGAGCCCCGGGGTTTCGAGGATTTAGGGGGGCAGGCAGAGGCTTTGGGGCCTCCTCGTCCTCAACGTTTAAGAAGCCCCAATGAAGTGAAGGGGATCCAGGCGGGGGTGATTCCTGTGGGGGGTCGGTTACGGGAGTTCTACCCTGCCTGGATCTGAGTCACATCAGACCGGTGGGTGTTGGAGGTCATTTGAGAGGGTTATGCCCTAGAATTCCGGTGGTCGACGCCTTCATTCTTTCACCCGGCAGGTCCCGGGTAAAGCGGGAGGCGATTCAGGAGACGCTAGGTTGGCTTCAGGCGCTCAGGGCAGTGGTGCCGGTTCTGGAGGGCCAGTGCTGTTGCGGTCGGTACTCCATATACTTTGTGGTCCCAAAGAAAGAAGGTACGTTTCGGCTGATTCTCGACCTCAAGGGGGTCAATCGGTGCCTCCGGGTGTCACACTTTCGTATGGGAACTCTGAGATCGGTGATAGTGGCGGTAAGACAGGGGGAGTTTCTTACGTCTCTGGATCTGACAGAAGCCTACCTTCATATTCCAATTCGCGCGGAGCATCAACGGTTTCTGCGTTTCGCGGTCCCTCAGGGGCATTTTCAGTTCCAGGCATTGCCATTCGGACTGGCGACGGCTCCGCGAATCTTCACCAAGGTGATGGTGGTGGTGGCAGCGGCTTTGCAAAGAGAAGGAGTGTTGGTACATCCTTATTTAGACAATTGGTTAATCAGGGCAAAGACGGAGAGAGAAAGCGTGGAGACTACCCACCGAGTAGTTCAGTTTCTGCAGGAGCTGGGCTAGGTAGTCAATGCAGAGAAGAGCAGGTTGGTACCGTCCCAGGAGTTGGAGTACTTGGGGGCTCGTTTTGACACAAGGGAGGGGAAGGTCTTTCTTCCTCTCCACAGAGCGCAGGATCTAAAGGGACTGATCCAGGCTTTTTTGATGCGAGGGGCTCCCACGGCGTGGCACTATCTGCAGCTGTTAGGGAAGATGGCGGCGACCCTGGAGGTGGTTCCCTGGGCACGAGCTCACATGCGGCCTCTGCAGAGGGCCTTACTCAGAAGATGGTCGTCTCATTCCGGGTGGTTGTCGCAGAAGTTGCCTTGCCCGCGGGAGACGCGGGAGGTACTGCAGTGGTGGCTCGAGCTGGACAGTCTTCAAAAGGGAATGCCCTTGGAGTCGCCAGTTTGGAGGCCCCTGATGACGGATGCCAGTCTGGTTGGCTGGGGGGCTCACTTCGAAGGACACTTTTCTCAGGGGCAATGGAGAAGGAGTGGTCCATCAACAGGTTGGAGCTGCGAGCAGTGAGGTTAGCACTCTTGGCCATGCAGCACAGGCTTCAGGGCAGGGCCATCAGAGTGCTCTCAGACAATGCCACTGCGGTAGCGTACATCAGTCGCCAAGGGGGCGCCAGCAGTGTCGCTCTGGAGGACAAAGCGGAGGAACTCTTAGGCTGAGCCGAGGAACATCTAGAGGCTTTATCGGCAGCTCATGTAGCAGGGGTAGACAATGTGACAGCCGATGATTACCTGAGCCGTGTCAGAGTAGATCCCGGAGAGTGGGTACTACATCAGGAGGTCTTCGACTTGGTGGTGCGTCATTGGGGGACGCCGGTAATGGATCTCATGGCAACGTTCGCGTCGGCAAAGGCTGCTCGATTTTACAGCAGAAGGAGAGAAAGGATGTCGGAGGGCCTGGATGCCTTAATGCAAGTGTGGCCTCAGGAGCAGCTGCTGTATGTTTTCCCGCCCTGGGTGTTGATAGGGCGGGTGATACAGCGAATAGAAAGGCACAGGGGGCAGGTCATCCTCATTGCTCTGGATTGGCCTCGCAGGCCGTAGTATGCGGATTTGATGCGGCTTCTAGTGGGGCGACCATTGCGGCTGCCAGAGAGGAGAGAGCTGTTGGTGCAGGGTCCGCTGAGCATGCCTCAGGTGGGTCGGTTCTCGCTTACGGCTTGGCTCTTGAGAGGGCGAGGTTAAGGCAGAAAGGGTACTCGCCTCAGGTTATTTCGACTTTGTTAAGGTCCAGGCGGCGCTCTACCTCATTGGCTTATATTAGAGTTTGTCGGCTGTTTGAGTCGTGGTGTGAAGGCAATGGGGCGGTTGCCTTGAAGGTTACGGTGCCGCAAGTTCTTTCGTTCTTGCAGGATGGTTTGGATAAGGGATTGGCGGCGTCTTCCTTGCGGGTACAGCTGGCGGCGCTATCTTGCTTTCGTGGAAAGTTGTTCGGGAAGAGTCTTGGGACACATCCGGATGTGAAGCATTTTTTGAGAGCGGCGTTGTTGCTGAGGCCTCCGCACAGGGCGGCGGTTCCCGCTTTGGACCTCAATTTAGTGTTGGAGGCTCTGGCGCGGGGGCCGTTTGAGCCGTTGAACTCGGCGACCTTGAAGGATCTTACACTCAAAGTGGTCTTTTTGGTGGCAATTTGTTCAGCGAGAAGGATTTCTGAGTTGCAGGCTTTGTCGTGTAGAGAGCCTTTCTTGTCCTTTCAGACTCAGAAGGTGGTTTTGAGAACGGTGCCGTCCTTATTGCCTAAGGTGGTATCGGCGTTCCACCTAAATCAGGTGGTGGTGCTGCCCAGTTTCGATTGCAGGAGCAAGCCGGAGGCCGGTGGTAAGTTGCATAGGCTGGATATCGGCCGTGCGTTGCGTAGGTATTTGCAGAGGACGGCGCTCTTTCGGAGGTCGGACAGGTTGTTTGTCCTGTTTGGGGGTCCGAGGAAAGGAGAGGCGGCCTCAAAGTCGTCTATTGCAAGATGGTTGAAGGAAGCCATTGCGTCGGCTTATATCTTGAAGGGAAAGCCGGTCCCGGTTGGGCTAAGGGCTCATTCAACAAGAGCGCAGGCGGCGTCCTGGGCGGAGGTCAGCTTGGTACCAGCGGTTGAGATTTGTAAGGCTCACTGCATTCCTTTGTGAAACATTATCGCTTGGATGTGCAGGCAGAACGGGATGGTTGCTTCGGATCGGCAGTGCTTCAGGCTGGTCTAGCAGGGCCCTCCCGTTGATTATTGTGGTGTACTGCTCTGTTACATCTCCAGTGTTCAGGACTAGTCTGGAGGACCGAGAAGGAAATTGAAATTAGACTTACCTGCTAATTGTAGTTCTTGGAGGAACTCCAGACTAGTCCTGGATCCCTCCCTGGTGTTAATAGATTTGTTCTGGGGCCTGAAGCAGAGGCCGAAGGACGAGGTCTCCGGTGGGCGCGTCGATGCAGGGGGCGTGCCAGGAGGGGAGGTACGTAGCGGTTGGCTTGAGGGGCAGACGCCCCTGGAGTTTCTCGGAGCGGAGTTAGCCCCAGCAGAGTTTGAGTCAGCCTACTGCAGGTAGGCAGTGGGGGAAGGGAAGGTATATGCGGTGAGTGTTCTAAAGTCTTAGTGCTTTACTGTTACCTATAGGGTTTTTTTATTGTTGTTAACTACTTTGTTAATTGCTCTGGTGAGTCTGCTTTGTCAGTAGGTACTGGAGCATGGAGGAGGATCCTGGTCTATTTATAGAGGTGTCACCAAAAGAGTGACATGCTCAGTTTCCAAAGCTGCGGGAGGAGGTGCTTAACTCCAGTGTTCAGGACTAGTCTGGAGTTCCTCCAGGAACTACAATTAGCAGGTAAGTCTAATTTCAATTTTTTGTGAATATGAGAATGTAGGTTTAGCTTCATATCTAATGTGATTCCAAGGTATTTTACCTCCCTTTTTTTTTCTTTTTACTTTTAATGTAGTTGTCCCGGATGCAGATAGTAGAAGGGAAGTCAAAGTTGTTTCCTCTAGTTATAAACATGGCCTCTGTTTTGTTATAGTTGATTGACGTGTTATCACTAAGCCATGCAATCATCTCAACCAAGCAGTTAGTTATGGTGGTGATGTCAGGTGCTTGAATATTTATTGGAGTATAAACCATAGTATCATCTGCATAGATGTGATATAGTATTTTATATTTTTTGAGAATGTTGCAGATAGGTTGAATGTAAAGACTGAATAGAATAAAGGACAAAGACAAACCTTGAGGTACTCCTTGTGCCATGCTAAAGCATGATGATTTTTGATCACCACATTTTATCTGTTGAGTTCTATTGGTAAGATAGGATTGAAAACATACCAAATTCAACTGTCTAAGAGCTTACTATATCCAACCAACAATCGCTCCTAGTATACGCATTACACATACAATACCTAATATATATTTCCAATTAACCTCAAACAATGATAGTTACCCTATACTGCAACAGGGGTTAAAAATGACCTTTTTTAAGCCCTGTTGCAGTATAGGGTAACTATCATTGTTTGAGGTTAATTGGAAATATATATTAGGTATTGTATGTGTAATGCGTATACTAGGAGCGATGGTTGAAGATAGGATTAGATTGTTTAAGGAACATTGGCATATATCCTTGATGAAGAGAGAGTTCTATTATCCTCTGGATGTGTTCAGCTAGTTGGTCCTTGGTATTTTTAATCCAAGCCATTGGGCAAAAGTCAGTGGTAGAAGTAGTTGTATTCAAAGAGTCAATTATTTGCTTGATTTGAAGCACTGAAGGAGTATGAAAGATCTCCCAAGTAGTTTGGATTCCTGTGGTTATGTTAAAATGTCTAGTAAGGAGGTTTGTAGAAAGGTGTTTGAATTTGTTAATTATAAAATCGGCAAATTTCTGTGGATCAATATGTTTATTGTCAAATTGCGTCATGTCCCTGGTGAGTCTTTGTACTATTTTGAAGAGTTCTCTGGGTTTATTTATGGCCTTCATAATGGTGTTTGTATGGTATTGTTGCTTGGATTTGGCAATCAAATCATTGTATTCCTGCTGTTTGACTCTATATTGCCGTAAGTTACTATCTGTTTTATATTTTCTCCATTTTCTTTCAAGTTTCCTTAGTGCTCTCTTTGTCTGATAATATCAGAATACCAAGGTGCATTCTTTCTCTTGTGGGTATGAGAATGGAGCTTTACTGTTGCAGAAGCAGCTGTATTAATGACTAAATTCCAATTATCAATTATATTGTCTAAATTAGTGATATCATGTTCAAGGTTAGGTAATATTTCTTGTCAGAATTGATCTTTCTGAAAGGTTTTGAATTTTCTCTTAAATTGTTCCTCTTTCTTGTAGCATGTTGAGGTTCTAATGGTTATTGAGAAGGCGATCACATAGTGATCAGACCAAGGAACTGGAGTAATTGTCAGATCAGTGGTTTGATCATTTATCAGCATTTGGTTTGATAGGAAAATAAGATCAGGATGTGTTCCATGCTGATGTGTAGGTGAATTCACAATTCGAGTGAAATGGAGAGACTGCATAGCTGACAGAAATGCTTTGGATTCTTTAATAGAAGAGGAGCAAAGATTGTAGTCTCGAAAGGCTTATACTGAGAGGTGTGTGCATAAATAGTCTATGGATATCTCCTCAATACTAGAGACAATGTTCTAAAATGCTTCAGATGGAAACTGGCAGCGAGTATCACTGTCTGGAATCCCCTGGTACCCATCGTGCCAAAGCTACTGAGTCTTTGCACCTGCATCAGAGAGTCTCGCGATTTTTGTTAAAGATATGGAGGGGGGGTTCTTGTCTGGAGATTTTGCTACCTTGAAGAATCTGTCCAACTTTGATTACCCCTTGTTAAACTATAGATACTGAAATTGTGGGAGACTGCATCAGGATATTTATTTAACAGAATTTGATATACTGCTTTTTCTACTAGTCAAAGTGATTTGCATAGAACTTAGTTTTTACAAGGAACAGATTTTGATCAACATTGGAACTTTTACAATAAACATAGGGAACTCAGAACAAATAATATTATAAGGTTATTAACAAACACAGCTATATACAGTGGGCTGAGAGATTAGCAGGAATGGGGTCAGATGGGTTTCGAGGGGGTAGTGAGGAGTGGGATCATCGGGTTTCATGAGCAAGGTCAAGAAGGTTGCTTAATTTCAAAATGCTTTTGAAAGAGGTGATTCTTGAGGAGTTTTTGAAAATCAGTGGAAGCCCTGATGTGTTGGATTTCTGGGGATAGAACATTCCTGAGGGTGGGAGCATATAATGAGAAAGTTCTTGAATCTTGTAGACTGCTTGCAATTGCGAGACCGTGGTGGAATACAGAGGACGTTCTGGGTGCTTTTTCTTCTTGGTCTGGTAGAGTTTGAGGTGTGTATTAAGTCTTGTAGTTGCTCTGCTGATGAATTATTCGGGGTTTTGTGGATGTGGATTAAGACCTTGCATTGTATTCTTCAGTTGTTGGGGAGCCAATGGAGATGTTTGAATATGGGTGTGATGTGGGGTTTGGAAGATGGTTCTTGCAACAGTGTTTTGTGCAAGAAGGATTGTGTATTTAGGTAGACCTTGATAAATGGAGTTACAGTAATCGAAAAGAGGTGTGATAGTGCCCTGGCAGACTGTATGGAATGTATCAGTGGATAGGAGGGGGCGCAGGTTTTGGAAGGTTTTTGGCTTGTAATATACCGCTTTGGTGATACTGTGAATTTGTTCCTTGAAGTTCGAGTATGATCCCCAGGTACGTTTCTGTGGGTGCTGACTTGGATTTCAGAGTTTCCAAGTTTGACAAGCGGGGTGGGGGGGTGTGAAGTTGGGGTCCTTCATTATGTGGAGGAGTTCTGTTTTACTGAGATTGATGGAGAGGTTATGAAGGTGTAGCCAGTTGATGGTTTCAGTGAGGCAGCTTGAGAGCACGAAATAGTCTGAAGTGGAGTATGGTGTGAAAATCATATCAGCGGAGTATATCAGAAACTGGACTGGGAATTGCTAGAGGTTGTCACATAGAGACCGAATGTAAATATTGAATAGTAGAGAGGAGAGAGAGAGAGGAGCCTTGTGGTATACCCTGGTTAAGGGTGAATGGAGTTGTCTTTGAATCCTTATCTGCTGATTGCTTTTGGTGAGATATGAGTGGAACCACTTGAGGGGAGTGCCGCGAACTCCAAACTTGGTGGAGTTTGTTGAGGAGGAGCTGGTTGGATACAGTGTCAAAGGTGGCAGAGATGTCTAGAAACAGCAGGAGGAAGCCTTGTGTGATTGATGCGATGCCAGTGATGAGTGAATTTAGCAGGGAGGTCGTCAGAGTTCAGTGCTATGATTGGGTCTGAATCCATGTTGCTGTGCGTTTAACAGTGCATGAAGGTCTATGTGATCTTGGAGCTGTGTTTGTATGGCTTTTTCAACGATTTTGGAGATGACGGGTATACTGGTTATAGATCTGTAGGAGGATGGTGAGTGTAGATCAAAATTTGGCTTCTTCAGGAGTGGTCTGATTGATGATTGCTTGAGGAAGGAAGGAATCTTTGGTCAATGGAGGCGTGGACAGTGTCGGATATGAAAGGTAAGAATTGGTCCTGTGAAACTTTCAGACAGGAGACCAGACATGGGTCGAGTGGGGAGGTGGTGGTATTGAGATTGAAGATTTTGTTGAAGGTGGTCCAGTGTTGGTCTTGATGAGGCTTATCGTTAGAGGTTGGGATGAAGAGGCTGGTTGATGGTGTGTGTTTGCTCTTAGCTAGTAGGTGTGAGGCTATGTCTTGGGAATTGAGGGAGTGGTACTGGTTGGAGTGAGGAGGATCTTTGGTGAGCAATTTGAGGATTTTGAAAAGTTTTCTAGGTTTGTTTATGGAGCTTGTGAGTAGGTTATTATAGTATTCTTATTTGGCCTGGAAGGTGAATTCGTAGTATAATTTGAGTTCCTGTAGGTACTGAGATTTGAGTTGTGGTTTTTGGGTTTTTCTCCATAGGCATTCAAGTTGATGCAGGTTGAGTTTCTGTGTTTTTAAGGCTGAGGAGTACCAGGGAGCATGTGATCATTTGGTTTCGGTGGAGACTCTTGATGGGGCCATTGTGGCAGCGGAGATGGTTGAGTTCCATGAGCATACTTTAGAGGTCTTTCTGTGCTGGTAGGGAGGTTAAAACTGGGATAGTTTTTTGAATGAAATCATGTTCATTGAATGAGAGAAATTTCTGAGTTGGGGGGGGGGGGACTCTGAGGTGCTGTTCATGGGCATCCGTTGGGTATGCTGAAAGAGATGACACGGTGATCAGACCAGGGGATAGGGATCATTCATGGTGGGGTATATCCACTAGCATTTAGGAGTCTGTTTGAGAAGAAAATCATGTCTAGGATGCCATCTTTAGCATTGGTAGAAGTGGATATGGTCTGTGTGAGTTGTAGGTCTGTCATGGCTTCGAGGAAGGCTGATGAGTGGTTGGGTGATGCAGATGGTAGGTTTAAATCACTGAGGGGTATGAAGTCTCTTGTGCGTGGGTGATGGGAGTAGATTTCCTCCAGTATTGTAGCGAGCTCTTCAGTGTTGGTGGGGGGGGGGGGAGGGGGTCGTAGGAGAGGCAGATGGAGAGGTAATGGTTGGAGATTGTAATGATGCCAAGGTGAGGGGTGGACGCGTGGTTTATGGTGTTAAAGTCCAGGCTCGCTCTTGTGAGTAATCATACTCTGCCTCCTCTACTGGATGTCCAGGGGCAATTGTGTATGGTTCTGTTGAGCTGGTTGATTAGAACATTGTCATTCTCGGCGAACCAGGTTTCGGTGATGCATAGAACATGGATCACGTTGTCAGTTACGTAGTCTGCTATTTTATTTTGTTGTGGGCGGAGCATGAATTACTGAGGACACATTAATGAGGATATCAGCAAGCCTGCTGAAACAAAAACTTTTAAATCATATGTTAGGTGCATTGGCCATTTAAGAGTTGTGGCTTGGCATAATCTTATGCTCGTTATATCTTTTCATACACCTATAGAATCTTGTTGCATCCCCCAAGGAAGATGAAGATAACCATAATCTACTTTCTTTTCTACTGAAGTGCAGTTAGATCATGCCATTAAGAGATAATTTTATAAAGTTCTTAATGTGAGTATGTGGCAGTTCCTGAGTATTAATGGCCTCATAAAATACTGATTTATATAAACAAATATGCATTGGCATAAGAGCTGTCTGGGTGGAGTTCACAGGTACGTGCTTTGATTATAAAATATCTCAATTTATGCACGTACTTGCAAACTTTATGCACGCATTTACACCTGCTATAGAGCAGTTATAAATATCCCCATTTGAACTAGGATTTTGTTAAGGCAAGTAGATGCCTATTTTTATAAAATAAGCACAATTTGGCTGCCTTGACCTAGATGCCCTGTTATAAAATTACCCTTTTTAGAATATAGCCAGGTCATAACTACGTGTTGGAAAGAAGAGAGAAGACCTGAGGTGAAATAAACTCATTTGGTTGAGGAGATGAGAAAACAACTGGTGTGACCATTAGGCAAACTAGGTTGTCGCTTAGAGTGCGAACGTCCCAGAGGATGCCTATTGCCACCCCTCTCGGGGGCCTGCAGCTGCAGCAATGCCATTGAAACTGTGACAGTGCTTAGCTAAAGCAGAAGTCGGTGTCAGAGGGGGACAGAAGTGGTAGGTCGTAGAAGACGGGAACTGTGATGCAGTGCCAGAGAGTATAGGTATATATCACCAAGAGATAAACTAAATACATTCAACCAGCCCTATTAATTCTATATTTAATGTATGCAATTTTTTGTCAGATCATTTGCCCTGAAAGGGAACCTTCCCTCTCTCGTAGCCAATCCTCCTTTTTTTTCTTTTGTTAAGAGTGCGCTCGCCCTTTTCATCCACTGAAGCAAAATTACAAAATAACCCTCAGTAAACTCAATTATAAGATCACCATTATAAGAGTGGTATTGTAAGCAGATTAATAGTCAACTTAGCTCGAGGTCCTGGAATCCCAACGAAGACACCCTCGTTACTTCCAAAATGAATGACAATACCGTGTCTCCAAAATCAAACTGACTATAATCAGTACTAACATAATCATCTGGAATAACATGGTTTTTAGACCCCAGGAATCCTCCAAGTCTTCTGCTTCTCACTTCTCAAAATCATTCTCAATGTGCAGGTATCCAAGAAGATGTATACTAAATTGTTTGTACACATCGTCGTGTTTCAAACCATGAAACTCCTGGTCCTCCTTCATGCACCTACGACCAGGAGTTTCATGGTTTGAAACACGACGATGTGTACAAACAATTTAGTATACGTCTTCTTGGATACCTGCACATTGAGAATGATTTTGAGAAGTGAGAAGCAGAAGACTTGGAGGATTCCTGGGGTCTAAAAACCATGTTCCTTATCGTTCCTCCAGTGCAGTCCTCAACCTCTGGGTTGTCAACCTTCACCTGCAGCTAGGAGACTGGCATGTCAAAATCATGACATCACTGGATATAGGCTGCTGCTCTCGCTCCACCTCCCCAGTGTGACCAGTCTCCTTGCAGCAGGAGGAAGTTGTGAGCCTCTTCTGGGGCTCACTAGAGGAACAGATAAGGAGCGATATAGGCTAGGGTAGCTACTTTAATTTTCGGCTAATGCTGTGGGTTCTGTGTCTTTAAAAAAAAAAAAAAAAAATTGACACTAATAGGTAGAGTCCTTATCAAAGGGCCTCGATTTCTCACACAGGGGAGGTGGGACAAAGGTTTTGGTGGCTCTTACACCTTTCCTGTCAGTGTTCAGGTTGTCTCTTACCTGTGTGCCTTCCCGGGGACCGACGGATCTTTCACCCAGGACTTTCGGGTGAGAGCCCTCCCTCAGGTCAGTCACTTCTCCACGAACCGCACTCCCGAGCTCGGCTGGTGCAGTGCCGGCTGAGAGGAGCTGAGCTTCGCGGTACTCCTGCAGGCTCGCGGGGGTGTACCGAGCCCACTTGGAGAGCCGGGAGGCCGCTTTAGCACAGCGCAGACCTGTCCGGTAAGCCAGTAACCGGTTCAGGCGGCGTCTGGTGCGTGCACGTCGGGGCCTTATCTTCCGCCAGTCTGCTGGGTTATTTCGCGCCCTTTTTTCTCCCCTCCGGGTCCTGCGGCGGCCATTTTGTACGGGCAGGGAGCCGCGTGTTTGACGGCGCTCTTAGTGCTGTGCCCCGGGGGACCGTGGTACCGTTTAGTTCCTTTTTCTTTACTTTATTTTTCTTTTGATTTGGGGTTTTTTTTCTCTCGAGTTGAAGGCTTTTCTTCTGGCGTTTCTGCCTCCGGTCTGGGGGCGGGACTGTGCTCTTCCGTTGGACCGGGTGCAGGACAGGATTTGGGAACCTCAGATTACTGCCTGTCTTACCCCTTATTTGTAAGGTTTTTTGTGGGGTTAACATTCATACCTAACTACATCAGGTGCCAACGAAAAAAAAAAAAAAAACCCAGAAACGGGCCCCAGGGGGAAGTTTTCGCGGTTATGACCACCCGACCACAGTGTGTGGTTTGCGGCACTCGGAGGGGAACGGTAGCGGACTCCGGGGTTTGCCGAGGCTGTGCATCTCTCTCATCTGTGGAACAGCAGATGGACCTTAAGGAGCCCTCTGAGCTGCATGTGACCCCGCAATTGGCAGGGGGGAATCCTTTGCAGAGTTCGGAGCACAGTCCCGCGGTTGAGGACGCGGGGGGGGCAGTTGGATTCGCTCCCGAGTACTCAGCCGGCGGATCTTGGGGATTTTTCCCTGGATTTTGTGTTGTTGATGCACCAAGCCTTTTGCCTGCGCCGTCAAGGTAGGCTGCCATCTACGCTACTGCCCTCCTTCCCGCCACCACACCTCGAAGGGCCAGAGCTGGCGGGCGAGGGTCCCTCCGCACCTAAAAAGGCGAAGACGTCGTGGGAGACGGAGGGTGAACGGCTAGACGTCGAGGATACTGACTGGCAGCCTGCGGAGGGGTTGGAGAATCTCGAAGACGGTGAGATTCCCGAATCCGAGGATCAAGCCAAGATCATTCGGGTCTTCTGTAGGGAAAAGCTGACGGCCCTGATTACGGAGTCTATGCAAATCTTAAACCTCCAGATGCCGGCCGCTGCTGAGGAGGAGCTTGAAGATCCGGTGATACAAGCAGTGCGCTGTACGCAGGTGGTATTTCCTGTGCATAGAGTAGTTGACAAAATGATTCAAGACGAATGGGATCAGCCGGAAGCGGGGCTCAGAGGTATTCGGACCATGAATCAGCTCTATCCGCTGGCTGACAAGGATAAGGATAGGTTCCGTGCTCCGCGGGTGGACGCGGTGGTATCGGCTGTCACTAAAAATACCACTATTCCGGTAGAGGGCAGTGCTGCCTTAAAGGATACTCAGGACCGGAAGGTTGATGGGTTACTGAAGCAGGTTTTTGAAGCGGATGCTATATCCTTGCAGGCCTCCATCTGCGCTGCATGGGTAGCCCGGCGTGTTTGCGCTGGGTTCAGCGCTTACGCCAGTCTCCGCAGTTGGCTCCTGAGGAACTGCGGGAGCTCGGCAGGCTGGAGTCGGGTACTGCATACTTGGCGGATATCCATTATGATTTGATCAGGGCTTTAGCTAATAGTACGGCTTCGGTGGTAGCTGCCCGTAGGTCAGTTTGGCTGCGTAACTGGGCGGCGGACGGTTCTTCTAAGTCCCGGTTGAGTAAACTCCCCTTCCGGGGGAGATTGCTCTTTGGAGAAGATCTCGATAAATTGGTGAAGGATCTTGGGGAGTCCAAAGCTGGTAGGCTCCCGGAGGATAGACCTAAACAGCCTAAGGGTCAGCAAAGTTTTCGTGGCCAGTTTCGGGACGTTTGGAGGTTTCGTACTTCTCGGTACAGCGGCTACCAGAGGGGCCGCTTTTCGGCGCGGGCCCAGGGGTCTCGGGGGTTTCGAGGAGCCAATAGGGGTTTCTCCTCGACTGCCCCTCCAGCAGCCCGCAAGTCGCAATGAGATGAGGCGGGTCCTAGCAGAGGAACCGTCCATAGGCGGGAGGCTTCGGGAGTTTCTCTCTGCTTGGGCCCACATCACTTCCGATCAGTGGGTGTTGGAAATTGTCCGAGAGGGTTACGCGCTGGAGTTCGCGCGGCCCGTGCGAGATTCCTTTGTACTGTCCCCCTGCCGGGGCCGCAGGAAGACACTGGAAGTCCGCAGCACTTTAGACCGTCTGCTGCGCTTGGGCGCGGTCGTAGAGGTTCCGGAGGTGGAACGCGGACAGGGTCGTTACTCTATTTATTTCGTGGTGCCAAAGAAGGGCAGAGCATTGCGGCCCATTTTGGATCTCAAAGGCGTAAACCGCTGTTTGCGGGTCCCTCATTTCCGGATGGAAACCTTGCGGTCCGTCATTGTCGCAGTCCGTCAGGGAGAGTTCCTCACGTCGCTCGACCTGACGGAGGCGTATCTACACATCCCAATTCGTCCGACGCATCAAAGGTTGTTGCGGTTCGCTCTTCCTTGGGGTCACTACCAATTCCAAGCCTTGCCTTTTGGGCTCGCCACGGCACCCCGCACATTCACCAAAATTATGGTGGTGGTGGCGGCGGCGTTGCGCAAGGAAGGCATTCTGGTGCATCCCTATCTCGACGATTGGTTGATTCGAGCCAAATCCGAAGCGGAAAGCAGGCAGGTGACAAGCAGGGTGGTCTAGTTTCTGCAGAGTCTCGGTTGGGTAGTCAACCCGACCAAGAGTTGTCTGGAGCCCTCTCAGGTGCTGGAGTATCTGGGGGTCCGGTTCGACATGAGGCAGGGGCAGGTCTTCTTGCCGTTCAAGAGAGCTCAGGCTCTGCGGAGTTTGGTGCGCAAGTTCAGGGTCACTCCTTCACCGTCGGCATGGGACTACCTTCGGGTGCTAGGGACGATGGCGGCGACCTTAGAGGCGGTTCCTTGGGCCCGCTTCCATATGCGTCCGCTGCAGAGAGCGCTGCTTCGTCGCTGGTCCCATCAGTCGGATTCCCTGGGCCGACGATTGCCGGTTCCGTCCAAAGTCAAACAGTCCCTGCGGTGGTGGCTGCAGCGGCAGTCTCTGGAGGCCGGGATGCCGCTGGAACCTCCGGAGTGGCTTCCGCTCTTGACGGATGCCAGCCTGATGGGCTGGCGGGCCCACTGCGAGGGCCGGTTTGCGCAGAGTCGTTGGTCCCCTCTGGAGGTTTCCTGGTCGATCAATCGCCTGGAACTTCAAGCGGTGGCTCGGGCGCTTCTCGCATTCGAGCAGTTCGTGCTGGGTCGGTCGGTTCGGGTTCTATCCGACAACTCGGCGACGGTCGCCTACATCAATCGCCAGGGCGGCACCGGAAGTGCAGCGATGGAAGAGGAGGCGGATCTCCTCTTCTCTTGGATAGAAGGTCGATTATCGGCAATTTCGGCGGCGCACATCGCGGGAAGAGACAACGTGCGGGCCGATTTTCTCAGCCGGGTTCAGGTGGATGCAGGGAGTGGGAGCTGCATCCGGACGTGTTCGATCAGATCATCCTTCGTTGGGGGACGCCCGTAATGGATTTGATGGCGACCTTTCACTCTGCGAAGGCCGCTCGGTTTTACAGCAGAAGACGGGAGAGAATGTCCGAGGGCATAGACGCCCTCTTGCAGCGCTGGCCGGTGTCGGGTCTTCTGTACGTGTTTCCGCCGTGGGCCTTGATAGGCCGCGTGATTCAAAGGGTCGGAGCTCATCCAGGATGGGTGCTGCTGGTAGCTCCCGACTGGCCGCGGCGCCCTTGGTATGCCGATCTGGTACGTCTTCTGGACGGGGAGCCGTGGCGGTTGCCAGAGAGGGCGGATCTGTTGCAGCAAGGCCCCCTCTTCATGCCGCAGGTGGATCGGTTCTCGCTTACGGTCTGGCTATTGAAAGGGCTCGGCTGAAGAAAAAGGGCTATTCGCCTTCGGTTGTGGATACATTGCTCAGAGCCAGGAAACAGTCTACGTCTTTGGCCTATGTGCGCGTTTGGTGTATATTTGAAGATTGGTGTTCGCGGCGGTGGATTCGGGCTGCGACTGCCTCTATCCCGGTAGTTCTCAATTTTCTTCAAGATGGATTTGATAAAGGACTTGCGGCCAGCTCCTTGCGGGTTCAGCTGGCGGCCCTCTCTTGTTATCGAGGCAAGATACAGGGGGTGGCTCTCGGGGCTCACTCTGATATTTTGCGGTTTCTCAGGGCAGTCTCTCGGCTGCGACCATCGTGCAGGGTGGTGGTGCCGCCTTGGGATCTCAATCTCGTGCTGAAGGCTTTGACCGCTTCTCCCTTTGAGCCGTTGAGTCAGGCGTCGGTGAAGGATTTGACCTTGAAAGTGGTTTTCCTAGTGGCTATATGTTCTGCCCGGCGCATTTCCGAGCTGCAGGCCTTGTCATGCAGGGATCCTTTCCTGTCTTTTTCTAAGGAGAAAGTTGTCTTGCGGCCCGTCCCATCCTTTTTGCCTAAGGTGGTGTCGTCCTTCCACTTGAATCAGGCGGTTACCTTGCCGGTGTTGGGGTCGCTAGGCGGTTCGGATCAGGATCGCTGTTTGCACCGGTTGGATGTGAAAAGGGTGTTACGGCGTTATCTGAAGGTGACTCAGCCTTTTCGTAGGTCGGATCGGCTCTTTGGGTTGTTTGGAGGTGTTCGCAAAGGGGAGGCGGCTGCTAAGGCCTCTATTGCCAGATGAATCCAAGAGGCGATTGCGTCCGCTTACATGCTTCAGGGACGGTCAGTGCCCGTCGGTTTCCGGGCTCATTCTACTAGAGCGCAAGCGGCTTCCTGGGCAGAGCACAGCTTGGTGCCCCCAGGGGAAATTTGTAGGGCGGCAACTTGGTCGTCCTTGCATACATTCAGTAAGCATTATCGTCTTGACGTGGCGGCGGCCAACGATGCTTGTTTCGGTTCGGCGGTTTTATGTGCCGGATGGAAAGGTCCCGCCCCATGATTACTGCTCTGGTACATCCCAGAGGTTGAGGACTGCACTGGAGGAACGATAAGGAAATGATAATTACACTTACTTGGTAATTGTAGTTCCTTTAGTGACGACAGTGCAGTCCTCAGTCCCGCCCGGAGTTCTTTCAGGTTCAGCTCAGCATTTGGATCAAGTGGAAACGAATTTCAGGTAGGTCTCCTGTCAGTCGTTTTCTCTTCACTCGGCTTTCCGAGTATCTGTATCTGCGTCTGCGTACCACAGGGAAGGTTTAAGACCGCCTTACCTAGGTTGGTCAGTGTTCAGTTTAGTTAGTCATATTTATTGTGGTTACTTATTTGTTGCTCTCTTGAGTCTGCTTTGTTAATAGTTTACACTGGGGAGGTGGAGCGAGAGCAGCAGCCTATATCCAGTGATGTCATGATTTTGACATGCCAGTCTCCTAGCTGCAGGTGAAGGTTGACAACCCAGAGGTTGAGGACTGCACTGTCGTCACTAAAGGAACTACAATTACCAGGTAAGTGTAATTTTATTTTTATTTTATTTTATTTATCTATTTCTTCTATACCGCCCCTTCCAGAGATCAGGGGCGGTTTACATGGAACAATTGCATACATTTGCATAACATTACATAGAACAAGAACTTCTTAACTTTTTACATATAACAGAACAGTAAATTGTCAGAACTATTTACAGGGTGTATACTTTTGTATACTGCTGAATTTACAGAGGAAATGTCAGCGAGCTGGCATTGCTATTTATAGAAATTATTTACAAGAATACATGATTCGCTATTCAGGTGTGTGTGTGTGTATAAGTGTGCGTGTGTTTGTGTGTGTATGTGAGTGGGTTTGTGTGTGATGGAATTTATTTCCATTTTTTCGTGGGTTGTTTGGGGTGTCTTTGGGGGCTGTTAGAAGAGGAGTTGTGTGTTCAGTTAATTGTGTTTCTGCGGGTTTTTTTGTTTGTGTGTCTGTGGACGCTGTGTGTCTGGACTTGGAGGGTAGGGGATTCCGAAGTGCTCAGAGAATAGGTATGTCTTGAGTTCTTTTCTGAATTGGGAGAGGTCCTTTATGATTCGGATGTCTTTTGGGAGGTCATTCCAAAGTGTGGGAGCGGTGAATGAGAAGGCTCTGGCACTGGTGGAGTTTTTGGTCCTCGTGAATGTTTTTTGGCAGCTCTAGTGAGAGGGTTGCATTTAGTCTGCGGGCTCTTAATTCATTTGGGACGTGAAGGAGTGTGGATAGATGTGAGGGGCAATATCGTTTAGTAGTTTGAAGGTTGTTAGTAGTATTTTGTATTTGATTCGATAATTTATGGGGAGCCAGTGTAGATCTAGCAGTATAGGGGTTACATGGTCTGTTAGGTGGGCTTTAGTGACTACTTTTGCACAAATGTTCTGTGCTCTTTGTAATAAGTAGATATTCTTTTGTGGGAGGCCGTTAGGAGACTATTACAATAGTCAAAGTGAGGGGTTATGAGGGCACTAACGACTGATCTAAAGTCATGCGTGTCAAGGAGGAGCCTTAAGTGTTGAATAGTTTTGAGTTTGTAGAATATAGTTTTTACCGTCTGTTTTATGTGAGGTAGCATGGTGAGTGTGTGATCGATTGTAACGCCTAGGTATTTTACCTCTTTTTTAACAGGTATCGTTGTGTTATTGATGGAGATTGTTGTTGGGTAGGTATCTTCAGCCACAGGTGATCTTGATACAAACATTGCCTCAGTTTTTTTGAGATTGATGCTGAGGAAGTTGGTTCCCATCCAGGATGAGGTTTCCGCCATGCATTCGGATAGAGTGTTATAATTGGGGTTTTTCGTGGTTATGGGGAGGGCGAGCATGATGTCGTCGGCATAGATAAAGTGATTGATTTTGTGTTTTTTAAATATTTTTGTGATGGGTTGCAGGTACAGGTTGAAAAGGAGAGCAGAAAGGGCTGATCCTTGTGGTATTCCTTGTCCTTGGGGGAAGGTTTCCGATGCTTCCTGGTTTAATTGAACTCGTATTAGTCTGTGTGTGATGTAGGACTTGAACCAATTAAGGACAGTCCCACCTATTCCTAAGTTTTCTAATCTATTAATCAGTGTAAGGTGGTTGATGTTGTCAAATGCAGCGGAAATGTCTATGAAAAGGAGTAGGAGGCCTTGGGTGTTATCATCTGTATGTCTTATGAGGAAGTCCATCAGAGTAATTAATAGGGTTTCTACCCCATGGAAGGGGCGGAAACCGAATTGGTGGGAGTCAAGGGAGTTGTGGTCATCTATATGTTCTTGCAATTGAAGTTGAACAGTTTTTTCTATTATTTTAGCCATAAATGGAATGCTGGCTATTGGTCTATATGAGTTTGGGTCTTTTGGGTCGAGTTTATTGTTTTTTAATTATTGGGCGGATTGTTGTGAGTTTGAGGGCATCAGGCATAATGCCCTGGGAGAGGGATTGATTTACTATGTATTGAATGTTTCCAGCTAGTTCTTCCTTAGTATTTTTGATCCATGATACGGGGCATGGATCGAGTGGGGAAGTTGTGGTGTTGATAATTGTTATAATCCTGAGGAGGTGTTTCCGATCTATCGTATGAAAGGTTGTCCAGCTGTTGTTATTAGTTTCGGTGTTTGTGTGGGTTAGTGTTGGTGTAGTATTAAGTTTGCATTTTAGTTTTTCTGCAAAGTGGGTTGCAAGGGCTTGTATACTTATTGCAGATTGTTTTGGTTCTGGATTTTTAACTTTTGTCATTTATTATCATTTATTCCAGATGATTATGTTAATACTGATTATAGTCAGTTTGATTTTGGAGACACGGTATTGTCGTTCATTTTGGAAGTAACGAGGGTGTCTTCGTTGGGATTCCAGGACCTCGAGCTAAGTTGACTATTAATCTGCTTACAATACCACTCTTATAATGGTGATCTTATAATTGAGTTTGCAAAATGCAATGTGTGCCTTCGAGTCAGTCCTGACTCCTGGCGACCCAGAAGCTCCTTGGTTTTCTTGGCAGTGTCACTGGAAGTAGATTGCCAGGCCTTTCTTCTGAGGCAATGGAGGGTTAAGTGACTTGCCCAAGGCCACAAGGCGTGCTAGTGGGAATTGAACCCTGGTTGCTTGGTTACCAAGCCAGTGTTCTAACCACTAGGCTACTCCTCCACTCCATAATTGAGTTTACTGAGGGTTATTTTGTAATTTTGCCTCAGTGGATGAAAAGGGTGAGTGCACACTCTTAACATAGAATTAACACACTCAGACATAGAGTGCAATGAAACGGATGAGGCTGAGATAGATCTTGAAGCAGAGATGGACGACTTGGAAGAAGGTGGAATTCCGGAACCTGAGGATCAGGCGAAAATCATTTGAATATTCCAGAAGGATGAGCTGACAGCCCTTATTACGGAATCCCTCCAGACGTTGAATCTGGTGACAGTGCAATCGACTGAGGAGGAGAGTCTAGAAGACCCTATCATTCAAGCGGTGAGGCAGGCGCAGGTAGTGTTCCCCGTCCACCGAGTGGTTGACAAGATGATACAAGAAGAGTGGGATCAACCGGAATCAGGTCTCTGAGGAATCAGAACTATGAACAGACTCTATCCTTTAGCGGACAAGGACAAAGAATGGTTCCGCTCTCCGCGAATTGATGTAGCAGTATCAGCGGTCACCAAGAAGATCACTATTCCAGTGGAAGGTAGCGTGGCATTAAAGGGATGTGCAGGATAGGAAAGTAGATGGTTTGTTGAAACAGTCTTTGAGGCTGATGCTTTGTCCTTGCAGGCTTCCATTTGTGGAGCTTGGGTGGCAAGAGCATGCCTCGGAGGGTCTCAGCGCTTACGGCAGTCTACTCAGCTGGATCAAGAGGGTATTGGAGAGTTGGATAGGTTGGAGTCAGGGTCCGCATATTTGGCGGATGTGCATTATGACTTGATCAGAGCGCTAGCTAATACCATGGCTTCCTTGACTGCTGCGCACAGATCCCTATGGTTAAGGAATTGGGCGGCCGATGGCTCGTCTAAATCGCGCCTCAGTAAGCTTCCGTTTAAGGTGAAGTTATTGTTTGGAGAAGATCTTGACAAATTGGTTAAGGATCTAGGGGAGTCAAAAGACGGTAGACTGCCAGAGGATAAGCCTAAGCCATGGAGGTCCTCACCAGCCTTTCGGGGTCAGTTTAGGGGTTTCAAAAGATTCCGTACTACTTGTCTGGGTGGTTTCCAGCGAGGAAGATTTGCTTCAAGAGCCTGTGGGTTTTGGGGAGCAAGTAGAGGTTTCGCAACAACGTCCACCGCGGCTACTCGAAAACCCCAATGAAAGCTGGGGGGTCCCAGTAGGAAGCCAACCAATGGGCGGGCGGGCTTCGGGGGTTCCTTTCTGCCTGGACCCAAATAATGTCCAACCAGTGGGTTTTGGAAATAATTCGTTAGGGTTACGCGCTGGGCAAGACCGGTCCGGGATTCTTTTGTGATGTCTCCTGCAAGAGTCCACAAAAAGCTCTGGCGATCTGCATTACACTAGATCGACTCTTACAAATAAGGGCAATCATGCCGGTTCCGTTCCTATTCGTCTCTCCAGGCCAGTCCAGGACATTAGGGTAGTCAACCTCCTCCAGCAGCTGAGGACTGAATACTGAAAAACTTGCTGACAGCTTATCCAGCTCCCCCTGGTGTCAGAGAGTCAGTCTTTTCAGTCCTCAGCAGCTGGACAGGACGTATGGCTGACAGGCTCCCCGAAGAGGCGATTAGGAATTAGAGTTATAGAAAGATTTAATCGGTAAAAAAAAAAAAAAGGAAGAAAGGAGTCGAAGTTGTAGCTGGTTTGTCCTAGCAGGGCAGATCAGAAAGGGAAGTTCTTTTTTCTTTCTTCATTAAAAAAAAAAAAAAAAAGTAGACAAAGGAGCACCGGTTCTCCTCTGCCGGCTAAACCGATCGGCGTTAGAGACAGAGCCTGCCTCTATTTGGAGACTCCGTTGTGCAGGGGTATTGGGAAAGGACCTGGGAGCTCCAGAGTCCTCTTCCCTGCCTCCATTTTCGGCAAGTCCAGCTGACTGCTAGCAGCGATGAAACAGATTGCCTTACTTAACCCTCCGGCTGGCTGCTAGCAGCAGCAAAGCGGATTGCTGAACCTTCAGCCTCTGTCTGTGCCTTCAGGTAATGCTCGGAGCACTGGGTAGTTTATTACTTTCTCCGGCCTAGGAATTACTGCTGCGGGGTTGTTTTCGGCGAGTTGCTTTCTTTCAGCGACAGTCTGTGCACGCCGCAGGGGACACGTGGTCCGGGTTGTCGGGGCTGCGCTTTTCCTGTGCCCGTTGGTGGCAATCGCTAAGTTCGGGGGTCGTTTTTCTTTTCTTTTCTTTTCTTTTCTTTTAGAAGGACTGAGATTATGGAGGGCAAAGTCTCGGAAGACGTTCTAGGCAAACCACAGAGCTCTTCAGAAAGAGCGGGAATGGTGGCCATTTTAGTGGAGCCGGACGTTTCTCCCGCGCTGCAGGCAAAAGCAGGCAAGAAGAAATCTAAATCGCACAAGGCGCCTCCTGCGGAGGGGCCAACGCAACAGCCATTACCAACACTTCAGGGGTCTTTGGGCTCTTTCTTTTCCCCGGAATTTATTTTAGCACTGCATAATGCTTATTTGTTAAAGGCCTCTCAGTCAACCCACAGTCCTGCGGTTGACAGCCTGTTAGTGTCACAGAAGGAGGATTCCACGGTGGCAGACCCGGGGGAAGGGATCTCTTTTATGGCGAAAGGTTTAGAAATGGGATTAGAGGGGGCGATATCTCATGGTTCCGTTTCGCAGTTGGCGGAAGAAGGAGAGATTCTGTCTGAGGCAGGTTTGGACGCCTGGCCAGCAGATTTGGAGGAAGGTGAGTTAGCGCCAGGCGAGGATCCAAATGTTTTTAGAGTTTTTAGAAAGGAAGAGCTAGGAGCTTTGATTGCACAATCGCTTACTGCATTAAATATAGTGCTTCCGGTGGTGCAACAGGAGCCACTTGAGGATCCCTTGTTGCAGGGATTAAAATCAGAACAGAGATGTTTCCCAATTCATAGGGTTATTAAGCAAATGATAGAATCTGAATGGGAGTGCCCTGAGGCGTCCTTAAGAGGGGGTCACGCTATTGCGCGTCTGTACCCCGTGCCCCAAGAGGAGAAAGACTTGTTGCGTATGCCTAAGGTGGATGCGATAGTTTCAGCGGTCACAAAGAAGACCACTATTCCGGTAGAAGGGGGTACAGCCCTTAAAGATCTTCAGGATCGTAGGTTAGAGGCGCTTATGAAGCAAGCTTTTGATTCCAGTGCTCTGGCGTAACAGGCTTCGGTTTGTGGAGCGTATGTGTCCCGGGCTTCGATCCGATGGCTTCAGGGGGAACAGGGTCCTGGTAAGGATGAGGATTCTTCAGCGGACGGTGCAAAGCTGGAGTCGGCAGCGGCTTATCTAGCAGGTGCCTTCTATGATTTAGTACGGATTTCAGCGAAGTCGATGGCTTCAGTAATTGCCGCTAGGCGTTTTCTTTGCTTATGAAATTGGGCGGCGGATGCATCTTCAAAGGCCCGCCTCGGTAAGCTTCCATACAAGGGCAAGCTGCTTTTTGGGGAAGCCTTGGAAAAGATTAAGGATTTGGGAGATTCCAAAGGGGGTCGCCTTCCCGAGGACTGACCGAGAGCGGCGAAGATGGGCTCCATGCAGAGAGGTCAGGGATGGGACTTTCGCAGGTTCCGTGGTTCTCGTTTTACACCTTATCAGCGTGGCCGTTTTTGTGGCAAGGGGACAGTCCTTTCGAGGAGCCAGGGGGTTCAGTAGGGGCTATTTTAACGCCCAGCAGAACTCCGTTAAGAAACCGCAATGAAGTGAGGCTGGTCCAGGCGGAGTTTCCTGTAGGAGGCCGCTTGCAGGGGTTTCTCTCCGCCTGGGCCAACATAACTACGGACCAGTGGGTTTTGGAAATTATCAGGAATGGCTTTGCACTAGAGTTCGCTCACCCACTGGCGGACGCTTTTGTGGCTTCTCCGTGCAGTCCGCAGGCAAAGAGGGCTGCGGTCAACGACACGCTGTTGCTTTTGTTGCGCCTTCAAGCAGTAGTGCCAGTACCTGCAGACCAGTACTGCTTAGGTCCATACTCAATTTATTTTGTGGTCCCAAAGAAGGAAGGTTCTTTTCGACCAATTCTGGATCTCAAACACGTGAACTGGTGCTTGAAGGTGCCTCATTTCCGGATGGAAACCTTGAGGTCGTTTATCCGGTTGGTAAAGCGGGGAGAAGTTCGTTCTTCGATATGTTTATTTATTTATGTTTATTTAAAATTTGATATACCGCTCAGACCCAAAGGTATTAGAGCGGTTTACAATACTACATCATATAAGGAAATACGAAAAGAACGCCATTACAAAATAGGACAGAGTAGGGGACAGAAACAGTCAAACAGATAAGAGAAGATGAAGAACATGGAACAGCACGTTACCCTAATATACATGCAGGACATCAAAATAGCCTCCAGACGCAGACGCCACGGACCAACGGATTTAACGGAGGTGCATTTGCATATTCCAATCAGGAGAGAGCATTAGAAGTTTCTGCGCTTTGCAGTGCCCATGGGTCATTTTCAGTTCCGAGCATTGCCGTTCGGACTGGCTACAGCACCACAAACCTTTACCAAAGTGATGGTGGTGGCGGCAGCGGCGCTCCAGAAGGAAGGGATTCAGGTTCATCCCTACCTGGACGACTGGCTAATTCGAGCGGTGTCTCTAGTGGATTCAGTCGCGGCAACCGCTCGGGTTGTGGAGTTCCTTGAGCAGCTAGGTTGGGTCATCAACAGAGCGAAGAGTCATTTGGAACCAGTGATGCAGTTGACTTATCTCGAGGCTTTCTTCGACACCAAAGTAGGTTCCGTCTTCCTTCCGACGGAAAGGGTGAACAAAATTTTGGCACAGGTAGCAGCGTTCCTGCGCATATGGGCTCCAACAGCCTGGAGGTACTTACAGTTGTTGGGGTCGATGGCGGCGGCCTTAGATCTGGTTCCGTGGGCCAGGGCTCATATGTGGCCGCTTCAGCATTCGTTACTGTCCCAATGGTCACTGCAGGATCATCCTCTCTCTCGGAGGTTGCTATGTCCAGAAGAGGTGCGCGTGGCTCTGCAGTGGTGGTTGGTCCCGGCGCATCTTCAAGCAGGCGTTCCGCTGGACCCGCCGGACTGGGTGTTGCTCACCACCAATGCCAGACTCTCCAGGTGGGGGGCTCATTGTTTGTCACAGATAGCGCAGGGGACCTGGACGGCGGAAGAGAGCGTTTGGTCGATCAATCGGTTGGAGCTGAGAGCAGTTCGTTTAGCGTTGATAGAGTTTGTCGGGCTGCTCGAAGGGAGAGCAGTTCGGGTGTTCTCTGACAATCTGGTAACAGTGTCTTACATCAACAGGCAAGGGGGCACCAGCAGTGCAGTGCTGTTAGAGGAAAGTCAACATTTGTTTCATTGAACAGAGGTCTATCTGTTAGCTATTTCGGCGGCACATGTGGCAGGAAGAGACAACATCCAAGCCGACTATCTCAGTCGGCATGTTCTAGATCCCAGAGAGTGGGAGCTGAACGGGGCGGACTTTCACGAGATCATGAGGCTTTGGGGTCAGCCAATCATGTATCTCATGGCTACCCTGGCCAATGCCAAGGCGGCTCGTTTTTACAGCAGGCGCAGGGAGCACATGTTGGAAGGTCTCGACGGCCTGGTACAGCTTTGGCCGTCGGGGGAGCTGCTTTACGTATTTCATCCGTGGCTGCTATTGGGGCGGGTCATTCAGAGGGTAGCGAGGTTCAGAGGAACGGTGATTCTCATTGCTCCAGATTGGCCCAGATGCCCATGGTATGCTGATCTAATGAGACTTCTAGTGGTTCCTCCGTGGAGGCTGCCTGCTCAAGTCAATCTGTTGAGCCAAGGTCCCGTGTTAATGCCACAGGTGGATCGATTCTTGCTTACGGCTTGGCTCTTGAAAGGGAACAATTGCGACGTAAAGGATACTCGGTGTCAGTGATAGCCACTATGTTAAGATCCAGGAGGCGATCTACTTCGTTAGCGTACATTAGGGTGTACATTAGGGCATTTTTGAAGCGTGGTGTGAAGAACGGCGGGTTAGGCCTTGGGGGACTAGTCTGCCAGATATCTTAGCATTTCTTCAAGGAGGGCTAGAAAAGGGGCTAGCCCTCAGAACGCTAAAGGTGCAGTTGGCGGCGCTGGCTTGCTATAGAGGGAGGGTGCAGGGCAGCATGCTCTCCTCTCATCCAGATGTGCAGCATTTCCTTAGGGCCGCCAGAAATATTAGGCCTCCAGTTAGGCAGGTGATACCTCCTTGGGATTTGAATTTGGTTTTAGAGGCTTTGACGGGGCCTCCGTTTGAATCAAGGTCCACAGGGAATCTCAGGGAGTTGTCCTGGAAGACTGCCTTTTTGAGTTTTGGATCTGCAGGCGCTCTCGTGCAGGGAGCCGTACATCCAATTCTCGGCGGAAAAGGTAGTGTTGCGCCCGGTGCCATCCTTTCTGCCTAAGGTGGTGTCCAGCTTTCACGTGAATCAGTCCGTCTCGCTGCCAACCTTCGAGGCTCAGGAGAGTGGTAAGTTGGATCGGTCGCTTAGGAGGTTGGATTTAGGTCGCGTGCTGCGTAGATACCTTAAGGAAATGGAGCCGTTTCGAAAGTCGGACAGGTGGTTTGTCCTTTTTGGAGGGCCGGCTAAAGGTAAGGTGGCCACAAAGGCTTCTATTGCTCGCTGGGTGAAGCATGCGATACGGGCGGCGTATGAGTCCAAGGGCAAGTCGGCCCCAGGGGGGCTCAGGGCTCATTCTACTAGAGGCCAGGCAGCCTCGTGGGCGGAGTATGCATTAGTACCACCGGTGGATATCTGTCAGGCGGCGACGTGGTCTTCTCTTCATATGTTTACAAAGCACTATCGGTTAGATATTCAGGCAAGGGAGGATGCTAGAGTGGGTGCCTCGGCCATTGTTGCGGGGCTCGCAGGTCCCTCCCGGATTTAGGTACTGCTTTGGTACTGCCCTAATGTCCTGGACTGGCCCGGAGAGACGAATAGGAAGGAGAAATTAGACCTTACCTGCTAATTGTCTTTCCTTGAGTTCTCTCCGGGCCAGTCCAGGACCCACCCAATTGTGTCTGCGAGGGATGGAGAAGGGAGCGTCCTTGGCTGGTAGTTCAGAGGCCCAATAGGTTACCATGCTGGTAGCCGAAGCTGGGGACAGTGGATGGAGTAGTTGACGTGGATTCTGGGTGTTCCTCTAAAGGTAGCAGGGATTCTTCAGAAAAAAAAAAAAAGAATAAGAAAAAAGAATGACCTTTAAAGAGAATACTTCCTGTACAAAGGAGAATGTTGTCCAGAAGTTAGTCTTCTTATTGTTTCTTTTTCAAATTTGTAGTTAAAGTTCCACTGCTTTGATACCGCAAGACTGACTCTCTGACACCAGGGGGAGCTGGATAAGCTGTCAGCAAGTTTTTCAGTATTCAGTCCTCAGCTGCTGGAGGAGGTTGACTACCCTAATGTCCTGGACTGGCCCGGAGAGAACTCAAGGAAAGACAATTAGCAGGTAAGGTCTAATTTCTCCTTAACAGATTACGGTTTGGGTCGATACTCAATTTATTTCGTAGTGCCAAAAAAGGATGGATCTCTACGGCCTATCTTGGATCTAAAGGGCGTGAATCGGTGTCTGCGAGTACTGCATATCCGGATGGAAACGTTGAGATCGGTTATTGTGGCGGTACGCAAGGGAGAGTACTTGACCTCCCTGGATCTTACGGAGGCGTATCTGCATATTCCAATCAGAGTGGCCCATCAGAAATTTCTACGGTTCGCCCTTCCATGGGGGCACTATCAATTCCAAGCTTTGCTTTTTGAGCTGACAATGGCGCCGCAGACTTTCACCAGGATTATGGTGGTAGTGGCGGCGGTGTTGCGGAAGGAAGGAATTCTGGTTCATCCCTATCTCGACGATTGTTTGTTTAATTCGGGCAAAATCAAAAGCCGAAAGTGTTCAGGTTACAGGCAAGGTGATGAAGTTTTTTGCAGGGGCTAGGCTGGGTGGTCAATTCGGCCAAAAGCCGCTTAGTACTGTCTCAGAATCTAGAGTACCTTGGAGTACGGTTTGACACTCAGAAAGGAGTGGTGTTTCTACCGAATCGTCGGACTTCGACAACTGGTTCGCAAGTTCAGATCCGCTCCGGCGCCTTCGGCGTGGGATTACCTTTGCGTGCTAGGAACGATGGCGGCGGTGACGTTGGAAGCCGTACCCTGGGCCACATTTCATATGAGGCCCTTGCAGAGAGCGCTACTTCGTCGCTGGTCACATCGGTCCGATTTGTTGAACAAGCGTCTTCCCTGTCCTCTCCAGATCAGGCAGTCCCTGTGGTGGTGGCTGCTCCCCGGAACCTTAAAAGCAGGGATGCCCCTGGAGCAGCTGGAATGGCTCCCGCTGTTGACAGATGCAAGTCTCGCGGGATGGGGTGCGCATTGCGGAGATCTTTTCGCGCAAGGCACTTGGTCCGTCCAAGAGAGCAGTTAGTCAATCAACCGGCTAGAGTTGAGTGCGGTTTATTTGGTGCTTCAGACATTCGAAGCGGCGGTAACAGGTCGGGCGGTGAGAGTGCTATCTGACAACTCCGCGACGGTAGCCTACATCAATCGGCAGGGTGGCACAGGAAGTGCAGCCATGGAAGAAGAAGCAGAGACGCTGTTTTCTTGGGTGGAGAACGAACTACCAGCGATCTCGGCAGCGCACATTGCAGGGAAGGACAATGTGACAGCGGATTTCTTCAGGGCCCAAGTGGATGCCGGGGAATGGGAATTGCATCCGGAAGTGTTTGCATTAATAGCCTGCAGATGGGGGCTGCCGATCATGGATCTCATGGCAACCTTTCAGTCAGCGAAAGCTAGTCGCTTCTTCAGCAGGCAGCGGGAAAGGATGTCAGAAGGGCTCGACGCCCTGATGCAACTGTGGCCGTCGTTCGGTCTTCTCTATGTCTTTCCTCCGTGGGCGCTGATAGGCCGCATGGTTCAGCGTATTGAAGCTCATCATGGGAGAGTGCTACTGGTGGCTCCGGACTGGCCAAGATGGCCGTGGTACGCCGATCTCATTCGACTTCTTGAAGGGGAGCCTTGGAGGCTACCGGTCTCGGAGGATCTTCTACGCCAAGGTCCGCTTCGAATTCCTCAGGTGAATCGGTTCTCACTTACGGTTTGGCCATTGAAAGGGCGAGGTTGGGGCAGTAATTGCAACGTTGCTTCGAGCGAGGAAGAAGTTGACTTCTCTGGCATATGTTCGCATATGGCGTATTTTTGAGGATTGGTGCTCAAGGCGACAAGTCCGTGCGGCTACCATATCAGTACCCTTGGTTTTAAGCTTTCTACAAGATGGATTTGATAAAGCTTGGCAGCCAGTTCTTTGAGAGTGCAGTTGGTAGCTCTGGCTTGCTATAAAGGCAAAGTTCAGGGTGTGCCTTTTAGGGTCGCATACAGATGTATTGTGGTTCCTGACCAGGCTACATCCTTCTCGTAGAATTGTCATACCTCTGTGGGATCTCAATTTGGTTTTAGGGGCATTAGCAAAAGAACCTTTTGAGCCATTACATCAAGCGACGGTGAAGGATTTAACTTTAAAAACAGTGTTTTTAGTAGCCATCTGTTCAGCAAGGTGAATTTCAGAGTTACAGGCGTTGTCATGTAGAGAACCATTTCTGTCTTTTTCCAGAGAAAAAAGGTGGTCTTGCGACCAGTGCTGTCCTTTTTGCCAAAGGTAGTTTCACCTAAATCAAACAGTGTCGCTTCGGTTCTTGGTTCCATGAAGGAAACCATGTCAGTGTCAGACCGCAGCTTGCGTCTGTTGGATATAAAGCGACGGTATTTGAACGTTTCAGAACCTTTTCACAAATCTGACCAGCTTTTCGTGTTATTCGTTGGTCCCTGCAAAGGTGAAGCGGCGGCGATGGCGTCCATTTCTAGATGGATTAGAGAGACGATTGCCTCAGCATATCTGGTGCAGGAACGTTCGATTCCATTGGGATTACGAGCGCACTCTACCAGAGAGCAAGCAGCCTCTTGGGTGGAACACAGCTTAGTTCCGCCAGGGGAAATCTGTAGAGCGGCTACCTGGTCGTCTCTTCATACTTTCAGTAAGCACTACCCCCTGGATGTGTTAGTAGCAAATGATGCCTGTTTTGGTTCGGCAGTGTTGCGAGCCGGCTGTAAAGGTCCCTCCAAATGAGAACTGCTCAGTTACATCCCAGAGGTGGAGGACTGAACTGGAGGAACGATAAGGAAATGGAAAGTACACTTACCTGGTAATTGGTGTTCCTTGAGAAACTCCAGTTCAGTCCTCATTCCCGCCCGGAATGGTGTCGTTGGCAGTGGAACTTCCGTAGGGAGAACTATGAATTTACAGGTACATATGATTCTTAGTGGGATCCTGTTTGTTTGGTTAGTTCTTTCTATCTCTTTCTCCTCTTTCTTGTCTGTAGTTCTGAATGAGGCAGAAGGAAAAGGTACAAGACAACGTTTTTTGTTTTTCAGGAGAGAAATTTTACTGTTCATATAGTTAGGCGTTATTGACGTTATAATTCATTTGATAGCTACTTATTTGTTGCTCTGTTGAGTGTGCTTTGTCAATAGTTCACTGGGGCTGATGGGAGAGACCAGCAGACTACATCCAATGATATCATGATTTTAACATGCCCAGTCTCCAAGCTGCAGGAGGAGGTACACAACCCAGAGGTGGAGGACTGAACTGGAGTTCCTCAAGGAACACCAATTACCAGGTAAGTGTAATTTCCATTTTGTCTGTCATAATTTCTAGACTAAATACAACATACAATAAAAAAGTAAAGCTTATTTCATGGCTTCTTTTTATCTCCTTTCACCAAACGAATTGGCAGCTTCCTTTCCTTGTTTCCTGCTTAGAGTACAAAGTTGTAGTAATCAAATTGTTCCTGGAAAAAAATGGATTCTTTTGAAGGTTGTGATATTTTATTTATTGGACGAACATAAGAAGAATGTGGAGATGTCGCACGTGATCTTTTGAAAGCCACTAGGTCCCTCGTCAGTTGTGACCTTAGAAATATCAAGAAAGGGGGACCTGTGTCATCTTGAAACTCGTAATGAACAACTTTGGATGATTCTTTTGTTGGCCTCATAAAAGACATCACTACCTGGAAAGAATTTGACTTTCTCCAGCATCACTATAACGACTAGAAATCTTGTTCTCCTGCTTTTTGACGTTCTTTCTAACATTTTGTGATTTTTACACCATAAGATGAAACAAAGGTTATGATTTTCTCTGCCTTCTAGTGAGTGAAGCGGACTGGTTTCTATAGCCTAGATCAGCAACTCCAGTGTTAATGGTGTTTTTGTTTATTTGTTTCAGGTCTCTTATGGTGCTATCACGATGGATGATGCTCTGGCTGAGTTTATTAAAAGGACAGTTACAAAAATCCCATTAGCTAAGATGCTGGTTGTTCTGAGGGCCTGGCGTTTCCTGAGTGAAAGAGACCTGCAGAATTTAAACCTGCGGCAGACTAAGGAGAAAATATCCATGGAAGTGGTGCAGCTCTGTGAGGTAAGAGATCTGATTTGTGTAGTGAGTGGTAAAAGCTTGATTTGTTTGTCTGTTTGTTTTTAAGAGCACAGTGATAACAATCCAAACTTGTAGACTAAATAAATCCCACTAGTATGAGATCCAGTTTGTGGTAGTAATGTTTTAAGAGCACTGCATGCTTTTACTGTGACCAATATCTCCACAAGTGCCAGCAAGACCTGCGACTCAAGCTGCTTTAAGTATATAGCCATAAGATCATTAGAATTGGTTACTGATGCTTCATTCAGACCTCTCCAGTAAGAGGACTTGCTTACTGCAATGCTTGGCATGGCAAGTGGCCAGGAAAGCAGAAATCGGAGAGACAGTAGATCCCATTGTCAGGGAGAAATATTGTGTTCATGTAACCAGCAGAGTAAAAACGTTCCCCTTGTGTCTGTCTCTATATGTGTTTTGGTCAAAACCAGTCATAATCTTAGACCATTTTTCACATTTCCTAACTGAAATGTAAGTGAGTGACTAATCTGCTTTTAGATGTATTGACTGTGCAGCAAAGCACAGAGTAATAGAAAGGGATCTGATAGGTTTGATGATTTCTCTCATTTTGTGTCTGTAAGAATTGCTACTCTCAGTGCCTGTTGTACCCCTTTTGGGGCAGGCCTTCCTACCTGGATTCTTAGGCTTTACCCGGCCCTTCTAACAAGAAGGAAAAAAACAAGACACATACACAGAAAATCAATTATATTAATTCCAGAGTTCTAGAAGGAAGATCGTCAGGGTCTAAATCACGGCTCCTCCCTAACTATCTTCAAAAATCTTCCTTCAGGGATCTGCTTTTTATTAAGAAGTATCAGCTGACATAGTTAATTTTTGATTAACATCGGATGATATTCATTTTACAAAATTGCAGACCTGGAATAAAATCTTCTTACAGGGTTATTTTTCTGCTGATGCGTTGCAAAAATTCATTAAAAAAAAAAAGAAGTTACAAGGTAATTCTTTCATTAAGCAAGAGCTGATTAGTTACACTATAATTTCTTTCTAAATTCTGTTAATTTCCCAAGCTTTATTTGATTTCCAATTATATGTTGACCTAAGGTCTCTGATTCTCGGAAAGTTTATGCAATAATGCTGATGTTAGTTGCTATCTAATTTTTGACCTATCATTTACCACAAGAAGAGAGGAGGAACTGTCTGTATACCAAAAATTTGCAGAAGCTACCCTTTGATCACAGTAACTATGTACACAACTTTGTTATCAATTTTTCACAGAGAGATAGAAGCTTCTATCTAAAAATGTATGTTTCACAGTTTTTAGCCTTGCATTACAATAAGCATATATATTTTTCCTGAGTAAAGTTATATGGCTATAGCCACTTTCACAGTCCTGTTTCTCCATCAGTACCTGTGCTTGCATCACTGTCCATATCTATATCCAGAGTACCATAAATCGGTTCATCGCTATCCATAGCCAGGTCCAGATTGCCATAAACAGGATGATCTATATTAGTGTAAGTTACCTTATCATACAAAAGCTCATCAGTCTCTGCTATAGTCTCTAACCTTGTTCTGGGGCCTTGGTCAGTCCTTCCTTTCTCACAGTCCTCCCTTTGGTTCTGCTCAGAACCACATGCTGTTTAAAAAGGCAGTTCTCGGAGTAAATCCCCAGAACTGGGAACACTTCATAGCCTAAGGACTGCAATAGTGTTCGTGGTCTTAGCCATATATGAAATACAACATTTCATAAAACAGGGAAGGCCTATCCCTAGGAGCAGGAGGGCTACTAGGAAGCCAAAGAGGCCCGTCAGTAAGGCCTTTAAGGGACCTGACAAGCCACCCCACATATTTTCAAACCAGGGCCATACAGAATCAGAAGTGCCTTCAATATTATCTTTGGAAAAATTGGTTTCTTTTCTCACCTGATCTAGGATATTAGTTACTACCTTTCTCTGGGAGTCAACAAATGTACAGCAGTGATCATGAACGACCCCACAGACTCCGCCTTCCTTGGCTAATAAATAATCCAAGGCCATATGGTTTTGGGCGCAGTAAGCAGTTTGTCTGCAGTACCTTGCATGACTGTGAGGGCATCAGTCAAATCCTGAGCTGTTACTTCTATCAGGGCATATATTCGTAATATTTGTTCACCATAACGTGCTGTAGGACGTGCTGGAACCAAAGGTACTGAGCCAAACTATTCCAGTAAAGGTATTTTCTACTTTTTGGGTAAGCATAGTAGTATCATCTAGCAGTTTACATGCTGCACTTATATCTGCACTGTGGTCATCCGCAGCTCTATGTTGACGGCTAGGGGACACCCCAAGCAAAGACTCATAAGGGACAAATTTCCATGGCAGGTCAAGGGTAGCTATGTAGCAGTTGCCGAACCAATCAACAGGCAACTGAACATAAGCTAGGGTTCAACACACAAAATAATGGCCTACTAATGCAAGGAGTCCATCAGGCCAGATTTTATAATCTTTAGGTTCTGTAAGCAGAACTTCAGTCCCAGGCCAAATATCCCTCAACCACGGGTGATAATATCCTAAATTTATTTAAATAGGGATATAAATAGTTATCAACATAGCCATATCCTGAACCATCTTTGTTTTTCTCCAATCTATATTTTCCATGTATTGGTAGCCCATCCTGGTCATAATACTGTAATCCATACTGGTCAAGACGGGTTTTACGACCAGTGAAAGCATTAACAACCCTCAGATTAGAATGGGCTCGTACAGAACTCATTGTGGGATTGTCCATCACCAAATACACATGATTGTTAGTCATAATGGTCTGCCAACTAGATAGGGGGGTTTCCCCCACAGGATAAATCCCCTCTCGCTGAAAACAAATAGGAGGGTTAGTAACTGGCTGAGGACTGATAATTCTTGGAGCAGGGGTCGCCACGTCTGGCCATGTTACAGTAAGATTAAATAAGGTTTTATTCACAGAAAACTCCTTTAATTCTTGCAGAGAAATGGGTCGAGGTTGGGGCAAAAACCCAAACTGCGTAGCTGCTGGGTGAGGCAAGCACACAGCACAATTGGAAATGTTAAAGCGCTGAATTAAGGAATAAATGTGAGAATGAAACACATTATAAAAACCACCATGTTTTGCCCAAGGAGCATGTGGATCATACGCAAGAACCGTATGATCATGGACCAACAAAGGTGTAGGGGCTGGGGCCAGGGCTAGAATTGATTCTCCTATTGCCTTATGAATGTGCCCTTGCCTTGGTGTAACTATTCCTAATATCTCTTTCATTCAAGTCTCCACACCCCCTACTCTTGGGAAAGAAATCCCACACACCAGATTAACAAACACAAAAACAGTACCAATGCCACTGAAAGCATACATATCAGCCAATGCTGTGAGGACAAGTCCGAGGTGGGTTGTAACTGTCCAATAACCTCACACCCACTTTCTTGGTTGAGCGGGGGAAGCGATTCCAGTTCAATCTCAAATTCCTCCGGTTCCAGCTTAAGCTGTGTACAGAGAAGTCATCTTATCCAGGTTGCGGTGCTTTCTTGCACTGGTCCAAATGTATCCAAGTTTTCCATCCTTTCACTTTCAATGCCGAATATCCCACCAGCAACACTTGGAATGGTCCCAGAAACCTCGCTGCCAGAGCAGACTTCGGCGCCGGATCCTTGATGAGCACCCAATCTCCGGGTTCCACGTCTGGAGGCGATCGCGATCGCGATGACTGAGCACCCTGCTTCGTAAGCTGCAAAAAGGAAGGAGATACCAACGTTTGGTACAAATATTTACAGTAGCATAATAGGTCGCTGCGCAGCAGTTGGGGATCGGGCAATTGATCTGGTGCCACTATAACATGGGCTGGGGTTGTTGCCAGACCTCCGGTCACAATTTCATAGGGGGTAAGGCCCTGTCGAGTTCTTTGAGGAGAGTTGCGGATCGAAAATAAAGCAAATGGCAGAGCTTCCACCCAATCCCGACTCGAATCATGAGTTAGGGAACGGAGGAGCGCCTTCAGCGTCCGATTCTTCCGTTCCACTTGGCCAGAGCTTTGCGGATGATACGGAGGATGAAGCTACTGATGAAGGCCAAAAAATGCGGTTATGCCTTTCCAAACTTCTGCCGTGAATGCTGGGCCTTGATTGGAAGACAAAACCAGGGGTACTCCCCACAAAGGAATAAACTGGGTAAGCAAACACTTCAAAACTGTAGCAGCAGATAACAAATTGGTTGGATAGGCTTCAGGCCATCCTGAGTATAAACAGGTAAAAACCAAAAGGTGTTTCCTTCCCCCCTTGGCACAAGGCAAATCAGTAAAATCCATTCCTTTTCGTCCCTCTAGTCCAGTCCCAGAACCTGAGAGTTGTGTACCTCTTCCAGCAGCTATGGAGATTGAAATACGTCATCGCTTTGACGAGACTGGTACAAGTAGGCAAGGACCGCCTCTCCCTGCCAGTCTTCATTCTCCATAGCAGCTGGAGAAGGTGCTGAGCCTAGATTCTGGGCTCAGACTAGTGACAAATAAGCAGAGCTTTTGGATTGATTTTAAATTGACTTTTTCATTGATTTCACTTAAGCGCAGATCGCGTTAGAGCAGGGCTGCATAGGGCTGCTTGCTTCCTCTGCTTCTCCTTTTCCAGTTCTCCTACTCCCCTCCTCCCCCCCTCTCCCTCCCTCCCCCGCGTATGAAGTAAGAAGAAAGCCTGAAGAACCGGCAGGTAGAGCCACCCTGCTCCCGATCCTGCTTGAAAGGGTGAGGAGCAGGTGGCAGGCGCAGCCGGCAGCGGGGGACGCGGTGAATGGTCAGCAGCCTGCAGTAGTGCGTCTCTCCGCCCGGAGCTGAAGCCGCCGTTTCGGCTGAGCTCCTGCGGTGGATTGAGGCCTCCCCCCCCCCCCCCCCCATCCCCGGACGACAGGGAAGCCGTGGTAAGAGTTTTCTTTTGTTGCGGGGAAGCTGGCCACGTTCAGGGAGGTCGGAGAGCACGATTTGTGCCGTTTTGCAGGGCGATCGTGTTCGTCTAGCAGGGCCACGTGGCGTTTCCGCAGGAAGTGCCAAAGCAGACATTTTGAGAGCTGGGGAAGAGTTTCTTTGCAGGCTCGCGGTCAGGAGGTAAAGGCACCGGGGGTGCCTTTTGGGGGTCCTGAGGTCTCTAGACAGCCTGACCAAAGAGTGAAAGAAAGAAAAAAGAAAAAAAAATGTTTCTTTTGTCGGAGCAGGATATCCTGCAGAGAGGAGTGTTGCCACCCGGAGAGAGTCTGGAGGCTCCGCGTGGTCTATTTCCCGGGGGTCCTTAATCAGGAATAGCATGCCGGCTAGGCCTCGGTGCCTAGTGTGTGGTTCAAGGCGAGGCGCGCTCCTAGACTCCAGGGTTTGTAGAGGCTGCACACAGGAAGCAGCGGTGATGGAGCAGGCGTTGGAGGGGGGGCAGGGGGTGCTGTCCCAGAGTCAGGGAGACGGTCTCCCTCGGTCCCTGGTCTCCTCAGAGCCAGTGGCCGGGCCTTCTACGGCGGCGGGCCCATCTATTCCGTCGGGTCGGGGTCCAGCAGTAGGCCCGTCCGTTGTCCCTCCGGACTTCTTTTTGCTGATGCACCAGGCATTTGCTCTCCTGCAGCCTGGTATGACCCTGCTCACAGCCGGAGGGCGGGGAGGGAAACGTCTGGCGAGCCCGCTGGGGCTGGAGACGGCTGGTGCCCTGGCCAAGAGAAGTAGGCCTGCGGGGGTAGAGGCGTTAGCGGATACTCCCTCGGAGGATTTGGAGACAGCGGCCAGGGTTTTCGAGGATGATTCGGGGGAGGAGTTAGAAGAGGGTGAGTTGTCAGATGCGGAGCAACAGGCCAGAGTGGTTAGGGTGTTTCGGCGGGAGGAGTTGCCGGTGCTGATTATCGAAACCCTCAAAGCACTTAATATGCCGGCCGCAAGTCCAGCATCGGATGAGACCTTGGAGGATCCGTTGTTACAGGCTGTACGGATGACTCTGCGGGTCTTTTCTGTTCATAGAGTGTTCGGGAACATGATTCAGGAAGAGTGGGATTTGCTTGAGGCGGCCCTGAAGGGATCTAGGGCTATAGCTAGGCTTTATCCATTGTCTGACTCGGACAGGGACCTGTTCCGTTCCCCAAAGGTCGACGCGGCAGTGTCGGCGGTTACCAAAAAGATGTCGATCCCGGTAGAGGGCTCTGTAGCGCTTAAGGATGGGCAGGATAAGAAATTGGATGCGTTGCTGAAGCAGGTATTTGACATAAGCGCTCTGTCCATGCAGGCCTCGATCGCGGGGGGGTTGGGTGGCGAGAGCGTGTCTGCGATGGTCTCAGCGCCTCAGGTGGATCAGACGGGTGAGCAGGTGGATGAGGTGGCTCGCCTAGAGTCCGGCTCCGCCTATTTGGTGGATATTCATTATAACCTGATTCGAGGGCTGGCTAAGAGCATGGCGTCGGTGGTGGCTGCCCGGAGGTATTTGTGGTTACGGAACTGGGCAGCGGACAGTTCTTCCAAGGCTCGCCTTAGTAAACTCCCCTTTAGGGGAAAGTTGTTGTTCGGTGAGGATTTGGACAAGCTAGTCAAGGACCTGGGAGAGTCCAAAGGAGGTCGAATGCCAGAAGATAAGCCGAAGCAGGGCCGACCTATTCCAGCTCCCAAGGGTTCGCAGAGAGAGAGAGTTTCGTAGGTTCCGGTCGCCTTGCTTTGGGCAGTCTCAGCGCGGCAAGTTTCCAGTACGAAGCCAGGGGTTTCAAGGATTTTGAGGAGCGGGTAGAGGCTTTGCTCCCTTCTCGTCCTCGAGCTTTAAAAAGCCACAATGAGATGAGGGGGACTCAGGTGGGGTGTGTGTCGGTAGGGGGGCGCCTACAGGACTTTTACCTGGCCTGGGTTCAGGTAATGTCGGATCGGTGGGTGTTGGAGGTCATTCAAGAGGGCTACGCTCCAGAGCTCCAACAGCCAGTGATAGATTTGTTTGTCCAGTCTCCGTGCAGGGCGCGGCTCATGTGCCGGGCGGTGCAGGAGACGTTGCAGCAACTGTTGCAGCTCCGGGCGGTGGTGCCGGTTCCACCGGAACAGTGAGGGTTCGGTCGGTCGGTACTCCATCTATTTCATAGTGCCAAAGAAAGACGGCGCGTTTCGGCCCATTCTAGACTTAAAAGGAGTGAATCGTTGTCTCCGGGTGCCTCATTTTCCGCATGGAAACGTTGAGGTCCATTATTCTGGCGGTAAGAAAGGGAGAATTCCTTACGTCGTTGGATCTGACCGAGGCCCATTTACACATTCCCATTCGCCGGGAGCACCAACAGTTTCTTCGGTTTGCGGTGCCAATGGGGCATTTTCAATTCCAAGCCTTGCCATTTGGCCTGGCGATGGCCCCGCAGACATTCACAAAAATTATGGTGGTGGTGGCAGCAGCTCTCCTCAAGGAAGGGGTGCTGGTGCATCCCTATTTGGATGACTGGCTGATTCAGGCAAAGTCGAAGGAAGAGAGCAAAAAGAGCCACCTCCCGGGTGGTGCAAATGTTGCAAAGCCTAGGTTGGGTGGTCAACTTCTCCAAGAGCAAGCTGGTTCCGTCCCAATCACTGGACTATCTGGCGGCACAAAAGCGACTCGGTTTTACAGCAGGCGGCGAGAGCGGATGTCGGAGGGGCTCTACGCTCTGATGCTGCAGTGGCCTGTCGAGAGTCTTGTCTACGTCTTTCCACCGTGGGCCCTCATTGGACGGGTGGTACAGTGCATAGAGAGGCACCGGGGTCTGGTAATTCTGGTGGCGCCAGACTGGCCGAGACGGCCGTGGTATGCAGATCTGGTTCGGTTGCTGGCAAACAGTCTGTGGTGGCTCCCATTGCGGGAGGATCTGTTGCTTCAGGGGCCGCTTCGCATGCCCCAGGTTGATCGATTCTCGCTTACGGCTTGGCTCTTGAGAGGGCGAGGATGAGAGCCAAGGGTTATTCGGCGGCAGTCATTTCTACTTTGCTGAAGGTAAGGCGCGCTTCTACCTCCTTAGCTTATGTGTGGGTCTGGCATATTTTTGAGGCCTGGTGGGCGGATCGAGAGATTTGTCCATCAGCGGCGTCCATTTCGCAGATCCTTTCATTTTTGCAGAATGGTTTGGAGAAAGGGCTGGCGGCCAGTTCTTTGCGGGTGCAATTGGCAGCAATCTCGTGCTACCGAGGCAAGGTTCAAGGTGAGGTCTTGGGGGCGCACGCGGACGTGAAGAGGTTTTTGCGGGCTGTGTTGTTACTCAGGCCCCCTCATCGGTGTGCGGTTCCTACGTGGGACCTGAATTTGGTGTTGGAAGTGTTAGTCGGTGCTCCCTTCGAGCCGTTGGGTAAGGCGTCTCTGAAGGATTTGACGTTGAAGACGATTTTCCTGGTGGCCATATGTTCAGCTTGCAGGATTTCGGAATTGCAAGCTTTGTCCTGTAAGGAACCGTTCCTGACTTTTTCGAATCAGAAGGTGATGCTGAGGACAGTTCCCGCATTCTTGCCCAAGGTGGTTTCGATTTTTCATGTCAACCAGACTGTTTCATTGCCGGTCTTCTCCGGAGAGGAGAAGGGGGCATTGGGAGGTAGATTACGTTTGTTGGATGTTCGTTGGGTGCTGAAGCGGTACCTCCGTAGGTCTGCGGCCTTCCGTAAGTCGGATCGTTTATTTGTGGTGGTCGGCGGTCCGCGGAAGGGGGAGGCTGCGTCTAAAGCATCTATTGCCAGGTGGTTGAAGGAGGCAATTGCGGCGGCATATATCTTAAAAGGTAGGCTGGTGCCGGAGAGTCTCGGAGCTCATTTGACTAGAGCGCAAGCGGCTACCTGGGCCGAGTTTAGGTTGGTGCTGCCTGTAGAGATTTGTAAGGCGGTGACTTGGTCTTCCTTGAATTTGTTTGTGAAGCAGCATAGGCTGGATGTGCAAGCTTCGATGGAAGTGCGTTTTGGGTCGGCAGTGCTTCAGGCTACTCTTGCTGGGCCTGCCCATTGATATGTACTGCTCTGTTACATCCTCTCAGGTTCCGGGACTGGACTAGAGGGACGAAAAGGAAGGTTAAATTAGACTTGCTTGCTAATTGTTGTTCCTTGAGGAATTCTAGTCCAGTCCCGGATCCCACCCAGGGTGATGTTTTCAGGTTCGAGTCAGCCTGAAGAAGTTGCGAAGCGCAGTGTAACTAAGAAGGAGTTTTCAGACGCGCTGCGGATTTGCTCTCTTTCCTTTAGTCTTCTGTTCTCGAGTAGGGAGGGAGCAGCTTTCCTAAGCAGTAATGAGTTTCTTCGCGTAAGGTCTTCGATCAGGGGATCTTCCTAGAGGTGTTAGGCTGTTGCAAATGGCATTGAAGTGTTTTGTTTTTTGGTTTTTTTTACGGTTAGGTTATAAAAAAAAAATTTATACTGAGAAAAGAATGTAGGGATTAACTACTTATTTGTTGCTCTGCTGAGTCTGCTTTGTCAATAGGTACTGGCGGGGAGAGGCGGTCCTTGCCTACTTATACCAGTCTCGTCAAAGCGATGACGTGTTTCAGTCTCCATAGCTGCTGGAAGAGGTACACAACTCTCAGGTTCCGGGACTGGACTAGAGTTCCTCAAGCAATGTTCCCTCTAATTTTCTGTAGGCTGTGTGCGCATAAAATATCAGCTGTGTGCAGCTTTTGAAGGAAGGTTAAATTTTTGTGCGCCACATAACGACACTCGGAATTATATACTTTAAAATTTGACTACACATCAGAATACAGTATGTACACCACTTTGATTGCACTAGAAAATATTGTAGAACTTGTGAAAACCCTAAATACACAACAACTTTTAAATTTTAAGACGTCTGTGTTGTTTTATATCTGAATCAGAACCGTAATTTTTGTGCGCTCTGTTATAAAGTATGTGCGCTCACTCGGCAAGGTGTGTGCACGCGCACAGCTTAGAGGGAACAGTGTCCTCAAGGAACAACAATTAGCAGATAAGTCTAATTTAACCTTTGCAGAAAGAGGAAGGGTCCTTGAGGCTTAGGCAAGGAAATGCGCGAAGGGTGCATACAGATTTTCCTGCTTGTAGACATGGGAGACAAACATACACAGCAGAAGCAAATGCAGGATTATACCATAACTGAGCAAAAGCATTCGTCATAGCTGGAACACTTAAATGCAACTTGTGATGTAAGAACAGCAACAGGACAAAATAATGATTTAGGACAAATAAATAATTGGTCCTTTTTCCATAGTTCAGTACCATCGGGCGATGCTCCCCAAGACAACCATTCCTGCTTTTCGGTGAAATCCGCCGAATCCTGATGGGAACGCATCAAGTCCAATGATAATGAGGCAGAAGTGGAGGCTGGAGGTGGACGAAGAGTTAATAGCAGATGCGACGGAACCGCAGGCCCTGCCGCTGCAGCTTTAGCAGCTTGGTCCACAAACTGATTGCCTTGTGACACTATGGAACCAGTAAGATCATGTCCTTTACATTTTAACACAGCCACCTGAGCTGGTTTAAGCACTGCAGCAAGCAAACGTTCAATATAGCGGGCATGCTTGATAGGCTTATGAGCAGCTGTCAAAAATCCACATTAAGCCCAGATATTACCAAAATCCCAGAGAACCCCAAGTGCATAAGCGCTGTCAGTATGGATATTTACATCCAAATGCGCAGACATTTCCAGGGCCCGAATGAGGGCAAACACTTCAACCAACTGGGCACTAGCAAATGGCAAGGCTCCTGACTCTATTACAGAATTAACAGTGGTAACAGCATAACCAACATGTAAATCCCCTTGATCATTGCGAAAAGCAGAGCCATCAGTAAACAGAATCCAGTCAGGACTGGACAAAGGGACAGAGGAAAGATCAGACCTAGCCTTTGAATAGGCCGTTACAGAGGAAAGACAATCATGAGTTCCATTGGGATCAGATAAGTGTAAAAGGGGATCAAGCGAAGTCAGGATTTGAGCTGGTTGTAAAAGTGAAACTTAATGTAAAGTGGCGTGTTTGGGAAATAGCTAAATCAAACAGCAATAAACGAGAGCTGGAGAGAGGCTGAGTTCTGGCTAAATGTAAAAGACAAGCAACTGAATGGGAAGTATATACATGCAATTCATGCTGGAGGACAAGGAAATCCGTAGTTTGTATAGCAAAAACTACAGCAGCCAAAGATTGAAAGCATGGAAGCATGCCAGAGACAACAGGATCAAAAGCTTGGGAAAAATAGCCCAAGGGCTTTAGTCCAGTAGGGTAACGTTGTGCCAAACCACAAACCGCAGCACTGGTGGAAGTAGCCACTTAGAGGCAGAAGGGCAAAGCATAGTCGGGGAAAGAAAGAAAGACAGGGAGAAGTCAGTAGGGCTTGGCGCAGGGAGTGAAAAGCATTATGCTGTGCTTCACTAGGGACTATAATACCCTCCGGAGCCTCACGGCCAAGAAGGGCATACAGTGGAGCAGCAAGCTCAGCAAAGTCAGGGATCCACTGGCGGCAAAAGACTAAAAGACCTAAAATGCGGCGTATATAAGGAACAGTAGCAGGAAAAGGCATAGACATAATAGGACCAATTCGCTGGACCGTAATAGAGCGGCCAGCTGAGGAGAGACATACACCAAGAAATATTACTTGTGGCAGGGAAAACTGCAACTTAGAATGATTAACTTTCAATCCCAAATGAGAGATATGTACAAGAGTTAACATAGTATCAGCCACACAAGCATCATAACAAGGGGAACAAATAAGTAAATCATCAACATACTGCATCAAGGTAGATTTATCCAATGCCAAGTCCTGTAGAGCAGCTTTAAGGGTCTGTGAAAAATAAGCAGGACTCTCGGTGTATCCTTGAGAAAGGGTAGTCCAAGTATATTGACACCTCTCATACGAGAAGGCAAATAAGTACTGAGACTCCTCCCCTACCGGTATTTAGTAGGTGGGGCTTAAATCTGACCAAAATGTGGGTGGAGCCACATGGTATACGAGTTCAAATGTCATGAGGATTGGGTACGAGGGGAAAAACTGGTAGGACAATATGATTGATGGCATGCAAATCTTGCACAAATCTGTAAGACTTCCCATCAGCCTTTAGTACAGGTAAAATAGGAGTATTGCAAGGAGAAGAAGTTAGTACCAACACACCCTGGGCTAACAGGTTTTCAATCACTGGCCGTATTCCAGCCACTGAAGCAGCAGGCAGAGGATACTGACGCACATAAGGCAATGGAGCTCCCGGCCATACTTCAATCTTGACCGGGGAAATGTTGAGATGTCCAATATCATTACCTGGTTCAGCCCACAAAGTTGAAGGAAGGGTATCCAAGGGTGCAGCGGTCACGGCTGTTGGACTTGCAGCTACAGGCTGTTGGACTTGCAGGGGACACAAGGTACAGGTCAAAGTGCCCGTTTCTCAGCTGATAAGTCTTGTTTCTGGAGAGAAAATCTCGCCCAAGCAAATTGACAGGCAAAGTAGGGCCAACCAGGAAATCTGTATGATACAATTTTCCTTCCACTAGAAGGGGTACATCAGTCAATGTTTGGTGCATTATAGTTATTCCCTCAATTCCTTCACAAGGGACTCTAGGAGCTGTAGGCAGCGCCTCAAACAAGGGAGGGGGCAATTGTGATAGAGCAATGGCAGACGTAGAGGCGCCTGTATCTAACAGTAAGAGCAATTCATACCCCAAGATTGTAGCGAGTATTTCTCCCTGTGTATTAGGGCGCACAACCAAGTCTAGTCAGTCCTCACTATAGTCGAGGTCAGTTTCTGCGTAATATTGAGTCATGACTGAAGGCTGATTAGGGGTGAAAACAGGATATGGGGCATGCGAGTAACTAGCTCCCACAGCATCAGATTGGGGAGGGTCGCTCCTTGGCATAGTACAATCTCTTACCATATGTCCAAATTTGCCACACTTAAAACAGGTGCGGTCTCCTTGATATCCCCCCCCCCCCCATATATCCACGGTCCCTACCCCTAAAGGGTACGGTGCCCCTGCCACCACTTGCTCTGCCTTGCCCCCTAAAATTTGATTCATAACTTGCTACTTGGAGATTTAAAAGTTTTGGGCGTTGTTGTTCCACTTTACCTTTGTCTTCATCCTTCTGCTTCTGGATCCGCTTTTCCGCATGAAAGGCAGCTTCCAAGATCTCCTGGGCAGACTTGGTAGACCATCCAAGCAAAGCATTTTCAAGAATAGCTTTTATTTCCGACTGCAATCCATTCACAAAAATTGAGGCAAATCCTTCCATTTCACCATTCTGAGGGGAAAAATCTCGGAACGCTAGGCAGCACCTAGTATGAAACTGGGCAACAGCTTCATCCCTTCCCTGCTTCACGTCTAATAGCTTGGACAAATCTTTCGCAGGGGTACATTTCTTTTCAATAGCTTTTAACAAATTATTCCGGTCTTCCCGGAAGGCAGTAATTTGAGTAACATCAGAAGAATTAGTGACAGGGTCTGCAAGGGGCCACTCCTATGCTGCATTATCCCGCAGTTGGGGGTGGGTGACTGCCCACAACTCTATTGGATTTAAAAAGACTGATTTCAATAAATTTTGCAAATCTACCCAGGAGGGATCATAAGTAGTTATTAGCTGACGCCAATAATCTACAAACTGACCAGGTTTTTCTCGGGAGTCAGGGCAAGATCTAGCCAAATTAAAAACTTCAGCTGGGGACCAATGAGATGCTAAAGTAACTAAACCACCATCCCGCCTAGGGAAGGCTCTAAACGGAACAAGTAGGTCTATTTTCTTATTTTGTTCTTTTTCCTCTCTAACCTCCTGGTTTAAAGTTAAAAATTCCCCTAACTCTAAAGTCAAACGCTGCAAGGAATCAAAGGAGCTTTTGTCCAGTGACCAGTTCCTTTGGCAACAGCAGCCATGGCTTCCACTACCAGCTCTTTATTTTGACTGCCCGACAACAGCGCTAGCGTATGCTGTTTTACTTGTAGGTCAAGTGCCTCGAGCTTAGTTATGATGACCTCAGTCAAAGTGCAAGCTTTTTCTCCTAAGTAAGCAAGATATTGAGTCAACTGTTCTTTAGTGGTTATTAATTTAAGTTGACTTGCTTCTACCCCTATTAATTGTTCAAGATCCAAAATGTCCTTTTTTAACTGTTGAGCCGGAGTGGTACGAGGAATAACTACAGGTTCTTCAGAGATAGCAGAAAAGGGACCACCTGGCGTAATTAAAGAAGTATAGGGATTGGGGAACCAGGGGAAGGCAGCATTACACCCAAAATAGAGCTTGAGGGGTGAGTATCAGCTATGGAGTTAATAGAGGTAGAAGCACCAGGCATATCATCCAAATGGATGAGCACTGACTCCTGATCTTGGTGGGATGCCGGTGCTGCAGCACTATTCATAGTTAGTGATACAGCCAGTGCAGTGAACTCCTCATAGGCTGGAGGAGCAGAAGCAACAGTATTGGGTTCACAATTTTTCTACTAGTCTTAATTTCAGCTTCTGTCTGTTTAGTCAAAACACATATTTGTTCCTCCATTCTAAACACTTGATCTTTAAATTTTTCAAACACAGAATCGGTGGCTTTTTGAGCTTTTTCGGCAGCCTTAGACTGCCACCACCTATACACGAACCATTCGTGACTGGTATGAGGTTGCCTCAAATCATCAAGGGCCATCTCATACTGTAAGCGACGCAGTTTGTCCTCCTGAAAAGTTCCACCAAGTGGGAACTGCAAACTGGGGTTAGAGGCAGTCATCGAATGCAAACGGCCAACATAATCAAGGGCGCTATCACCAAACCTGCGCCTCATTTCATAATTTGGGCTTCCCTTTTTCAGCGCTATACTACGAGCTTTTTCGCCCCACTCATCTAACTGAGTTTTCTGTTTAATTTTACCGGCCTTATTACCCATTTTAAAACTCACGACAGAAACCTGCCTAACACACACAGAAAACTGCTTTATAATATTTGTTTAATACTCACGACAGAATACTGCCCACGTCTGCTTTTTCATACCTGTTTGAAGGGCAGCCGGCTGAATTCATGGTAGAGACGGCTGTTACAGGTAATCCGAGTCACGGCAAAAACTGTTGTACCCCTTTTGGGGCAGGCCCTCCTACCTGGATTTTTAGGCTTTACCCGGCCCTTCTAACAGGAAGGAAAAAAACAAGATACATACACAGAAAATCAATTATATTAATTCCAGAGCTCTAGAAGGAAGATCGTCAGAGGGTCCAAATCATGGCTGCTCCCTAACTATCTTCAAAAATCTTCCTTCAGGGATCTGCTTTTTATTAAGAAGTATCAGCTGACATAGTTAATTTTTGATTAACATCGGATGATATTATTCATGTTACAAAATTGCAGACCTGGAATAAAATCTGTTTACAGGGTTATTTTTCTGCTGATGCGTTGCAAAAATTCATTAAAAAAAAGAAGTTGTTAAGGCCATGATTATAATTACCAAGTGACAGTAGGTGTCGCTGTAAGTCTTTCATTAAACAAGAACTAATTAGTTACACTATAATTTCTTTCTAAATTCTGTTAATTTCCCAAGCTTCATTTGATTTCCAGTTATATGTTGACCTAAGGTCTCTGATTCTTGGAAAGTTTATGCAATAATTCTGATGTTCCTTTTCGTCCCTCTAGTCCAGTCCCGGAACCATTGAGTTTAGAATCTCCTCCAGCAGCTTTGGAGACTGAAAACACGTCATCGCTTTGACTCCTGCATAAATAACCAAGGACCGACTCTCTCCACCAGTACTTTCAGTCTCCAAGCAGCTGGAGAAGGTTCTGGGACTGGGCTCAATTAGCACAAATAAGAAGAGTTAGATTTTTAACTTTTAAGCTTAATGTTTAGATTGCATTTTCATTTGGGATCAGATTGTAATTAGTGCTTTTGTTTTTTTCAGGGAAGGTGCTGCTGCTAGAGGTGTCCCCCTTTGTGGTTGCTGCTAAGGGCTCTCTCGCTCTTTCTCTCCCTCCTTCCCTCCCCCCCCCCTTTTTTTCTTTCCCCGTCGATCTAACGAGCATTGGGGAACTAGCTGAGCACCTTGGCCTCTCTGCTCCCGAACCCGCTTTAACGGGTGAGGAGCAGATTGCAGGCTCTGTCCACAGCGACAGGGAACTAAGGACAGGTGATAGCAAGCGGAGTTTGAACGCCGAAGCCGCGGTCCGGCTGAGCTCCGGTGCGCATTAAGCCTCCTCCCGACCCTGTCAATCGCCAGCGGTGAGTTCCATTAAGAGGTGGTTGGAACCGGATAATTTAGAGCAGGAGGGAGAGTAGGAATAAAGGCCACGGTGGTGCACAACCTCCGACATCGAGTGGCTAGGCCGACCGTGCGAATTCACGTGGGAAGCGCGGCAGCGGCCATTTTAAACGCTGCGAGTTCAGCTGCCTTTAAAACGGGAGATTTGGAGGTGATTCAACGCTCGTTTTAGTTGTTGATAGTCGGGACAGGTCTTGCCCGATGGTTAGGGATGCGGGTGGATAAAAAAAAAAAGTGTGTGCTTTACTCGAGCTGCTAGGGGTGAGCAGATTTACCTTTAGTGAGTAGTATGCTGGCTAAGCCTCGTTGTTTAGTGTGTGGCACGAGGCTTGGCGCGGTGCTAGAGTCAGGAGTGTGTAGAGCCTGCACTCACGAAGCTGCCGTTATGGAGGGAGCTCTGGATGGGGTCAGCGGAGACCAGTTGGCGGTTTCTCTGGAGGAGGGGGAAGCCCTGCCATCTCCGTTGGTTTCCGTGGAACCGGTAGCTGGGCCTTCCTCGGGGGAAGGTTCAGTTCCGCTGTTAGGAGCCGGCCAGGCGAGAGGGTCTGCAGGGATTCCGCCAGACTTCTTCTCCCTCATGCAGCAGGCATTTGCCCTGTTGCAGCCCGCGATGGCGGCACCACCTCATGTCCTGCGGGGGCAGAAGCGCCTGGGGTCTTCGGAGGAAGAAGCTGCCCCGATCAAGAGGAGTAAGGCGGCAAGTGTAGAGGCTCCAGCGTCGCTGCTCTGGGGAGAGCTAGGAGCAGGTGACAGGGATGTCGCAGAAGTATCGGAGGACGAATTAGAAGAGGGAGAGTTGCCCGATGCGGAACAACAGAATAGAGTAGTCAGGGTGTTTAGGAGAGAGGAACTTCCCGCTCTGATTTCTGAGACGCTAAAGACGCTGAACATGCCCTCAGTGGGGCCGTCATCGGAGGAAGCGCTGGAAGATCCATTGTTGCAGGCAGTGTGCACGTCCCAACGAGTGTTTCCTGTGCATAGGGTATTTAAAAATATGATTCAGGAGGAGTGGGATTTGCTGGAGTCGGCCCGGAGAGGCTCGAGGGCAATGGCTAGACTATATCCGCCTTCCGATCAGGATAGGGAGCTTTTTCGCTCTCCTAAGGTAGATGCGGCAGTTTCGGCAGTTACAAAGAAGACTACGATCCCGGTAGAGGGGGCCGCGGCATTGAAGGATGTGCAGGACAGGAAATTGGATACCTTGTTGAAGCAAGTGTTTGATATTAGCGCTCTCTCCATGCAGGCCTCGATTGCGGGGGCGTGGGTGGCGAGAGGCTGCCTGAGATGGTCCCAACGTTTTCAGGGGGATCAGTTGGGAGACCAGGTGGATGAGGTAGCGCACCTGGAATCAGGCACCGCTTATTTGGCGGATATTCAATATGACCTCATCCGAGGACTAGCAAAAAATATGGCGTCGGTAGTGGCGGCGCGTCGATATCTCTGGTTGAGGAACTGGGCGGCGGACGGCTCGTCTAAGGCTTGTCTCAGTAAACTTCCCTTTAGGGGGAAGCTATTGTTTGGAGAAGATTTGGAGAAATTAGTCAAGGATCTAGGGGAATCCAAGGGGGGACAGAAGATAAGCCTAAGCAGGGCCGGAGTGCTTCGGGGCCCAGGGGAGCTCAGAGGGAGTTTCGTAGGTTTAGGTCCTCTCGCTTTTGCCAGGCACAGCGTGGAAGGTTTCCTGTGCGGGGCCAGGGATTTCGAAGATTTCGGGGTGCGGGCAGGGGGTTTGCGCCCTTTTAGTCCTCAAACGTTAAAAAGTCACAATGAGATAAGGCGGACTCAGGTAGCGGTGGAGCCCGTGGGAGGACGGTTGCGGGAGTTTTACCCTGCCTGGGTCCACATTACGTCAGACCAGTGGGTGTTGGAGGTCATTCGAGAGGGCTACGGATTGGAACTTCATCTGCCCGTGTTAGACTCTTTTGTTCTATCTCCTTGCAGGGCTCCTCACAACGTCCAAGCAGTGGAGAGAGACACCGGGGCCTAGTGGTTCTGATAGCGCCTGACTGGCCCAGAAGACCGTGGTATGCGGATTTGGTATGGCTGCTAGTAGACAGACCGTGGAGACTGCCTCAGCGGGAGGATCTGTTGCTTCAGGGGCTGTTACGTATGCCCCAGGTGAATCGATTCTCGCTTACGGCATGGCTCTTGAGAGGGCTAGGATGAAAGCCAAGGGTTATTCCGCAGCGGTCATTTCTACCTTGTTGAAGGCGCGGAGGCGATCTACTTCGTTGGCGTATATTCGGATTTGGTGCATTTTGAAGGCTGGTGTGCAGAGAGGAATCTGAAGCCGTTAGAATCTGTGGAACTGACACCCCTTTCTTTTTTGCAAGATGGTGTAGAGAAGGGTCTTGCAGCTAGTTCTTTGCGAGTACAGTTGGCGGCGACAGCCTGTTTCCGGGGCAAGATACAAGGCCAGATGTTGGGGACGCACGGAGACGTTCGAAGATTTTTGTGGGCCGTGTTGCTCATGCGGCCTCCGCGTAGATGTTCGGTGCCGGCGTGGGACCTGAACTTGGCGTTGGAGGCTTTAGTCAGAGAACCGTTTGAGCTGTTGGGTAAGGCTTCAATAAAAGATTTAACGTTGAAGACAGTCTTTCTAGTGGCTATTTGTTCTGCTCGTAGAATCTCGGAATTGCAAGCTTTGTCGTGTAAGGAGCCGTATCTTTTCTTCTTCGATCACATGGTGGTGTTGCGTACGGTACCAGCATTCTTACCTAAGGTGGATTCGGTGTTTCATGTTAACCAGGTGGTGTCTCTTCCGGTGTTTTCGGGGATCAGAAGGAGAAGTCAGAAGGCAGATTGCATCTTCTTGACGTTCGTCGTACGCTTCGGAGATACCTCCGCGGAACGGCGTCCTTCCGTAAGTCAGACAGGTTGTTTGTGTCATTTGGAGGTCTGCGGAAAGGGGAGGCGGCGGCGAAGTCGTCCATTTCCAGATGGTTGAAGGAGACGATTGCGGCTGCCTACATTTTGAAAGGTAAAGTGGTACTGGAGGGTCTCCGAGCTCATTCGACTAGGGCGCAGGCGGCGTCTTGGGCGGAGTTTGGTCTGGTGCCGGCCGTAGACATTTGTAGAGCGGCAACTTGGTCGTCGTTACATTCTTTTGCTAAGCATTATCGGCTCGATGTGCAGGCGACTGGTGATGTGAGGTTTGGTTCGGCGGTACTTCAGGCTGGGCTTGTGGGGCCCTCCCATTGATATTCACTGCTCTGTTACATCCTCAATAGTCCAGTCCCGGAACCAGAGGGACGAAAAGGAAGATGAAATTAGACTTATCTGCTAATTATTGTTCCTTAAGGAACTCTAGTCCAGTCACGAATCCCACCCGGTAGATTGGGGACTTTCCAGCCTCAACTTCGGGGTATGTAGTGATGGCCTTTCGGGGGAAGGGTTCTTGGTAAAGCTCAGAGTATGAGCAAAGGGAATCCTTTGCTCATACTCTCAGTGCTTAGTTAACTTGGGAGATATTTCTTGTCCCCTGGGCAGCATATTTTACCCTTTTTTATGCTCAAGCCTTAAAGGTACAGTTTCACGCAAAAAAAAAAAGGGAAGAGAAAATAACAAAGTTTGTTTAGTGTTAAAGGCTAGTTCCTTGTCGTCCCTCTAGTCTAGTCCCAGACATCTGGGGTATAAGCACCTCCTCCCGCAGCCTTGGAGACTGAGCCCGCCACTGTCTTTGACACCAGTAGAAGTAGCTGTGGGACCGCCTCCTTGCTCCAGTAAGCTCAGTCTCCAAGGCAGCTGAAGGAGATGTGAGCCTCAGGGGGCTCACTAGAGGAATCAGTTAGGGTTTTTGTAGCCTTTTTTGTTCATTTACTTCAATCAAAATCAACCTTAGGAAACAGGGGATGAACACAGCACTTCAGTGATCCTGCCATTTCAATTTCCCAGCCACAGCCTTGGGCCGGCTGGAGGACGAATAACGATCTCACCAAATTTGCTCCCCCTCTCTCCCCCCCTCCCTGGAGGTACTGTGTTCAGGGGGGAGTGTGGGAGTAGTTGTTGGGGCCTCCATCTCCCGAACCCGTAGAGCGGGTTAGGAGGCGTTGAGGGAGAGCTCACCGCGACGCCGGCTGCTTCAGCTACCGCGGTGGCGGTTTTGGAGCCGAAGGATCGCTGGTCTGCGGCGCTGTCAGAAGGGCGGCAGGCTGCTGTACGTGCGGTGAGTGGATTGCCGTGCTCAGGCAGTTGTTAGCAGCCTCGGGGCATTGCAGGCCTAGCGGGACAGAAAGCTCGGCAAATTTCGGCTGCTGTCTTGAGTGGCGCGCAGGCCGTACGCACGCAGCGTTTTCGGCGGGAAGCGCTGTGGGGGCTGGGGCAGGTTGTTGGCGGGCCGTAGCGGGCTCACAGCTCTTTCGGCAGCTCCCCTCTTCTTAGCCTGCATAGTTAGTTTTTCGAGCTCCAGAGGGGCACTGCAAAACAAAAAAGAGAGAGTCACGCTCCTCATAAGAAAGGCAGGCCTCTTTGTGCTATAGTGGGGGCGGCTGTGGGAAGGCTCTCCGGTATGCCTTCCAGGCCCCAGTGTGTCATGTGTGGAGCGAAAAGGGGATCGCTTTCGGAGATGGGGATCTGTAAGGGCTGCACGTTGGAAGCGGAGTCAAAGGATGTAGAGACGGATAGAGCGGATCCGGGGGAGGGGATGTCAGGCTCTCCTGAACCGCTCTCTCCAGCAGGACTTTCGTTAGGGCCCTCCCAGGGGCCTCCCTTGTCAGCCGAGCCCTCCACGTCCCTTTTGGGCTTGCAGGGGGGGCTGGCGCAAATTTTCTCCCAGGATTTTCTCTCCTTACTGCAGCAAGCCCTAGGGGGTAAGCAGGCTGCTGCGGAGGTGGGGAGTGGTCTAAAACGGCCAGGAACCTCCCTAGTTGAGGGCAAGGAAGGCACTCCTTATAAGAGAGCTAAATTAGCTGCGGTAGTTTCGGAGGAAGTCTGACGGTCCGGATTCGGACGTGGATCTGGAGCTGGAAGAGGGCGAGATTGCAGAGCAGGAGGACCAGGCTAGGGTGGTTAGGGTCTTCTGCCGGGAAGAACTGGCAGCTCTGATTTCTGAGACTCTGAAGGCTCTTAATATGCCGGTGGCAGAGAGTTTGCCGGATTCGTCCTTAGAGGACCAGTTGCTTCAGGCAACACGGCAGTCCCAAAAAGTGTTTCCGCTGCATAGGATTTTTAAGGAAATGATTCAGGAGCAATGGGACTCGCCGGAGGCTGGTCTTAAGGGTTCCAGGGTGATGGCTCGGTTGTATCCCTTGCAAGAACAAGATAGGGAACTTTTTAAATCACCAAAGGTGGATGCAGCGGTTTCGGCGGTTACCAAGAAGACCACGATCCCAGTGGCAGGCAGTGCGGCCCTTAAGGATGCGCAGGACCGTCGGCTGGATACTCTGTTAAAGCAGGTGTTTGATGTTAACGCCATATCCTTGCAAGCTGCTATTTGTGGGGCTTGGGTAGCTAGAGGATGTTTGCGATGGGCTCAGCGGATTTCGCTGGGTCGGGAAGACGAGATGGCGGAAGAGGCGTCCCGGCTGGAGTCGGGAGCGGCCTATCTAGCAGATGTTCAGTATGACCACCTTCGCGGTCTGGCTAAGAGTATGGCGTCCGTGGTGGCAGCGCGGAGGTATCTCTGGTTGCGAAATTGGGCAGCAGATGGTGCCTCCAAGGCTAGGCTGGGAAAGCTTCCTTTTCGGGGCAAGCTTCTTTTTGGAGAGGATTTAGACAGTTTGGTGAAGGACCTCGGGAAGTCTAAAGGGGGTCGCCTGCCGGAGGACAAGCAGAAGCCTAATAGGCCGCTAGCGCCTTCCAGGAGCCAGCAGAGGGAGTTTCGCAGATTTCGAGTGCCACGGTTTGGTCAGTTTCAGAGAGGTCGTTTTCCGTATCGGTCCCAGAATTTTCAAGGATTTCGGGGAGCGGGGAGAGATTTTGGAGCCTCCTCCTCCTCGGCCCTCAAAAAGCCGCAATGAAACGAGGGGGACCTGGGCAGAGGTGAGGTAGTGGCCGTGGGAGGGCGACTGCGGCAGTTTTACCCTGCCTGGGTCCAAATCACATCGGATCGTTGGGTTCTGGAGGTAATAAGGGAAGGGTATGCCCTAGAACTTCGTTGACCCATTACGGAGTCCTTTGTCCAGTCTCCTTGCCGAACAGAGCCCAAGCGTCGGGCGGTGCGGGAGACTTTACAAAGGTCGCTAGCTTTAAAAGCGGTGGTGCCGGTTCCTACCGCCCAGTACGGTTGCAGTCGGTACTCGATGTATTTTGTGGTACCCAAAAAAGAGGGTTCTTGGCAGCCAATTCTAGACCTCAAAGGAGTCAACAAGTGCCTCCGGGTTTCTCATTTTCGCAGTGGACCTCTCAGAAGCATATCTGCACATTCCCATTCGCTTGGAGCATCAGCAGTACCTGCGGTTTGCGGTTCCCATGGGTCATTTTCAGTTCCAGGCGTTACCGTTCGGCTTAGCGACAGCTCTGCGGATTTTTACCAAGGTGATGGTGGTGGTAGCGGCGGCGTTGCGCAGGGAAGGGGTGTTGGTTCACCCGTACCTCAACGATTGGTTGATTCGAGCAAAGTCCCAGGGCGAGAGCGAGGAGGCCACTGGTCGAGTGGTTCGCTTTCTTCAAAGCTTAGGGTGGGTCGTCAACGTGGCAAAAAGCAAGTTGACTCCGACCCAGGAGCTGGAGTATCTAGGAGCTCGGTTCGACACAAGGATGGGCAGAGTGTTTCTTCCACTAGCCAGAGCCCAGGGTCTGCGCCAGCTCGTTCGAGCGTTCCTACGGAGAAAGGCGCCTTCCGCGTGGCATTATCTACAGCTTTTGGGGACAATGGCGGCCTCGTTGGACCTCGTGCCTTGGGCCAGGGCTCACATGCGGCCGTTGCAGGCGGCGCTGCTCCGGCGCTGGTCCAATCAGTCCGATCCCTTGACTCGACAGTTGACTTGTCCAGAGCCGGTGAAGCTCTCTCTTCAATGGTGGCTGAATCCCGGGAATCTGGAGAAGGGAATGCCCTTAGAGTCGCTGGACTGGAAGCCCCTGACGACGGATGCCAATCTTTACGGCTGGGGGGCGCACTTCGAGCGACAGTTTGCCCAGGGACAGTGGTCGGATCAGGAAAGGCAATGGTCCATCAACCGGTTGGAGCTCCGAGCAGTCTACCTCGCGTTAAGGGCCTTCCAGCCCCAGGTACAGGGCGGGGCGATTCGCGTCCTGTCGGACAACGCCACAGCGGTAGCTTATGTCAACCGGCAAGGGGGAACCAGCAGTGTAGCGCTGGAGGCAGAGGAGCTTCTCGCGTGGGCCGAAGGACATCTCGAAGCATTAACGGCGGGGCATGTGGCCGGGGTGGACAATGTGACCGCCGATTATTTGAGTCTGAATGCAGTGGATCTGGGGGAGTGGGTCCTCAATCGAGAGGTCTTCGAGATGATCGTGGAACGCTGGGGTCTCCCTGTGATGGATCTCATGGCCACCTTTGCTTCGGCGAAGGTGGAGCGGTTCTACAGCAGGCGGCGAGAGAGGATGTCCAAGGGCTTAGATGCACTTTTGCAGAGGTGGCCGACGGAACAGCTCCTTTACGTCTTCCCTCCTTGGGCCTTGATAGGTCGCTTGGTTCAGAAGATAGAGATACACAGAGGGCTCGTGATTCTAGTAGCGCCGGATTGGCCAAGACGCCCGTGGTATGCCGACCTGGTGCGGCTTCTAGTGGAGGCATCGTGGCGACTGCCGTGCAGGGAGGATCTGTTGGGGCAAGGTCCCTTATTCATGCCTCAGGTGGATCGGTTCTCTCTTACAGCTTGGCTATTGAAAGGGCGCGGTTGACGGCCAGGGGTTATTCGGCGGCGGCGGTAGCCACTTTGCTGAGGTCCCGGCGTCGCTCTACTTCATTGGCTTATATCCGGGTATGGCGACTCTTTGAGTCTTGGTGCGACCTGCGGAAGATTAGGGCGCTGCGGGCCTCTATTCCGCAGATTCTTGACTTTTTGCAGGACGGTTTTGATAAGGGGTTAGCGGCCGCGTCCTTGAAGGTTCAGTTGGCAGCCCTTTCTTGTTATAGGGGAAAGGTGCAAGGTGTCGCGCTCGCAGCTAACCCGGATGTGAAGCGTTTTTTGAGGGCGACTTCCCTGTTGCGTCCGCCCTTCCGGGCTCAGGTGCCGATTTGGGATCTCAACTTGGTGTTGGAGGCGTTGGTGCGTGGGCCTTTTGAGCCTTTGTCTAAGTCGACTTTGAAGGATCTCACGTTGAAGGCAGTGTTCTTGGTGGCCATTTCTTCTGCGCGCAGAATCTCGGAGTTGCAAGCATTGTCGTGCAGAGAGCCGTTTTTGATCTTCCATGACAAGAAGGTGGTTTTACGCACAGTGCCCTCCTTTTTGCCAAAAGTGATGTCGGTTTTTCATATGAATCAAACCATTTCTCTGCCAGCCTTTGAGAGAGAAGTGGCGGTCCGGACTGGATCGAGGTTGCATCGGTTAGATGTGAGTCGAGTTTTGCGGATATATTTGCAGAGAACGGCGGTTTTCCGTAAAACGGATAGATTGTTTGTTTTATTTGGCGGACCAAGGCAGGGAGAGTCTGCGTCCAAGGCATCGATTGCTAGATGGATTAAGGAGGCGATTTCGTTGGCATATATTCTCAAAGGCAGGGCTGTGCCGGCTGGATTGCGAGCTCATTCGACTAGAGCGCAAGCGGCTTCCTGGGCGGAATACAATTTGGTGCCTGTGGCTGAAATTTGTAAGGCGGCGACCTGGTCGTCGTTGCATTCTTTTGTCAAGCGTTACCGGATCGATTTGCACTCAGGCAGGGATGCGCAATTTGGATCAGTGGTTCTTCAGGCTGGTCTAGCGGGTCCCTCCCATTGATATGTTACTGCTCTGTTACATCCCCAGATGTCCGGGACTAGACTAGAGGGACGACAAGGAAGGTGAAATTAGACTTACCTGCTAATTGTTGTTCCTTGAGGAACTCTAGTCTAGTCCCGTGACCCTCCCTTCTGTTAATGTGGATCCGTGGCCTGAAGAATTTTTAGCAGTAGGTAGCTCTGGGTTGCAGTAGCGCCTGTATGGCCGGCGATCCTGACAGGGGGGGGGGGGGATGAGTATGTAAGGGGCAGTGGGTACAGTACCTCTCGGGAGGTCCTGGACGGAGGGCCACATGAGGCGGAGCGCATGCTGACATGCGCCTTGGCTGGTGCCGGACAGACCTTGATTATTACGAATATGTTTACTGTTAATTTCTTTTCAACTGTTGTATCCGTTTACTTATTCCTCTGGTGAGTCTGCTTTGTCAATAGGTTACTGGAGCAAGGAGGCGGTCCCACAGCTACTTATATTGGTGTCATCAAAGACAGTGGCAGGCTCAGTCTCCAAGGCTGCGGGAGGAGGTGCTTATACCCCAGATGTCCGGGACTAGACTAGAGTTCCGCAAGGAACAACAATTAGCAGGTAAGTCTAATTTCACCTAGTTGGGCTGCCTATTTAATTACTTGTTCTACTACTTATTTGTTGCTCTCCTGAGTATGCTTTGTCAATAGGTACTGGTGGAGAGAGGCGGTCCTTGGCTATTTATGCAGGAGTCATCAAAGCGATGACGTGTTTTCAGTCTCCAAAGCTGCTGGAGGAGATTCTAAACTCAATGGTTCCGGGACTGGACTAGAGTTCCTTAAGGAACAACAATTAGCAGGTAAGTCTAATTTCATCTTAGTTGCTATCTAATTTTTGACCTATCATTTACCACAAGAAGAGAGGAGAAACTGTCTGTATACCAAAAATTTGCAGAAGCTACCCTTTGATCACAGTAACTATGTACACAACTTTGTTAGCTAATCTTTGTTGCAATTAACTGTCAGAAGCTTCTGTCTCTGAAAAATTGCTATCTAAAAATGTATGTTTCACAGTTTTTAGAAACATAGAAACATGATGACAGAAAAAGACCACATGGCCTATCTAGTCTGTCCTTCCATATCAGTCCACTTTTTACCTTTAGAGATCCTCTGTGTTTGTCCCATGCTTTTTTGAATTCAGTTACTGTCCTCATCTCTACCACCTCCACTGGGAGACTATTCCATGGATCCACTACTCTTTCCGTAAAGAAATATTTCCGCATATCACTCCTGAATCTATCTCCCTTCACCCTCATCCCATGTCCCCTCGTAGCAGAACTTGCTTTCAGTTGAAAGAGGCTCTCTCCCTGAACATTTATGCCATGGAGGTATTTAAACATCTCAATCATATCTCCTCTATCCTGCCTTTCCTCTAACCCGCTTTTCCTTTTAGGCTTGCATTACAATAAGCATGTATGCGAGTATTTTTACCTGAGTAAAGTTATATGGCTATAGCCACTTTCACAGTCCTGTTTCTCCATCAGTACCTGTGCTTGCATCACTGTCCGTATCTATATCCAGAGTACCATAAATCAGTTCATCGCTATCCATAGCCAGGTCCAGATTGCCATAAACAGGATGATCTATATTAGTGTAAGTTACCTTATCACACAAAAGCTCATCAGTCTCTGCTATAGTCTCTAACCTTGTTCTGGGGCCTTGGTCAGTCCTTCCTTTCTCATGGTACCAAACAGTATTGTGTTTTATTTACTTCTGCCCCGATCTAACTCATTCCACCTGCACTTTGATTTTCAGGAAAAGCAGGCAACTATGAAACATGCAGCTATCCTTGACATCGTCTGTAAGTACAAATACCATAGAGGAAGACCAGTTTCTAACATTTGACATTTCTTCTGTTGGACATGGGTATCTATTCTCAGGGGTGCAAAAACTTAGGTGGTGGGAGGAAAAGGAATTGGATTTAGCTCATGCCTTTTCAGTAGTAGCTCAGAGTGAGTTGCACTTGGGTACAGTAGGTATTTCCACGTTGCTGTAGGGCTTAGTCTTAAGTTTGTACATGAAGCATTGGAGGGTTAAATGACTTGCCTAAGATCACAAGGAGTGTCAGTGGGATCTGACCTCTGGTGCTTTAACCATCAGGCTAAACTTGCTGCTATTTTTTTTGTTTGTTCTTTTGCATTCCCCTTCGGCCTTTTTTTTTCCCCTTCTTTTGCTGCTCAGTGACTGCTCCCAGCCCCAGCCTCCATGTTTGCTTTGCTTTCCATTCTGGCACTTCTCCTGGCCCTGCCATTCCACTCTTCAGCTCTGGTGATTGGTACTGCCCACCTTCCAACCGGATGGTAGCTACAACTCCACTTTCTGGCCCAGGTGGTGATTGCTGTTGCTGTTCTTGGACTCTCCTGGTGGCAAGTGCTAAAGGTTAGACATTGGGGAGATTGTCACCTGGATTTTTTTCCAACTCTGTCTAATCAATTTTAGCTTCTCATTTTGGGCAACCATTTCAATCACACTTTTCCATAGCGTCCCTCCAGTCCAGTCCAGTCCAGACTGCCAGGGCTTCATCCCCTTCCAGCAGATGGAGATTGAGAATTCCAGGCTTTTGGTGATGTCATCCCATAAAAGGGACCGAACTCTTCCCATCAAACCAGTGTCCTCAGTCTTCATGCAGATGGGGATGAGCCCTGTGTTGTTGGTCTACACTGGAGAGAATTCCATTTGTTAAAAAATAAAATAACAATACTAACAAACACCTATGAGGGCTTAGCTTTAGATCTAGGGCTTAGTGCAGGGGCTGCATTCATGTTTGAAGCCTACCTCTGAGCCGCCAGAAGGATCAGAGTGCTGTAACAGGCCAATCCTGTTCAGTCGGGGGAAGGGCTAGCCTAGGCTGAGGAGCACTCCCGGTGGGGCTGGGTCCCTGCTGCCCGTCTGTACTTCAGCCAGATTTGTCTCTGCCTTCAGTGCCAGCAGCATCCTTAGCTGCAAAGGGCCCTTCAAATTTCCTCGTCGGCGGCATCATGAGGCGGCAGCTGCGGGGCTAGGTCTTCTCATGCAGTTCTGGACGTGTGTGTGTGTGCTGATGTGATTGTTAGTGTGCAGGTGCTGCGGCCTTCTCACTGACTGGGAGAAGTTTGCCAGGTTCATCGTCTGTGGAGCTGCAGTTTTATTTTTGTGTTCCTCGGTGGCATCTCTCAGCTTAGCAGGTGATTTTCCTTCCCGCCTTTGGGGCCTGTCTGGCAGTTTTTGGGTCTGCAGCCTGGGGAGCATGCCTTCTAGTAAGACCACATGCTTCGGCTGTGGGTTGCGCAGGGGTCACCTTTCTGCGGTCGACCTGTGAAGGCCGTGTGAACAAGCTGATCGAGAAGCTGGGGACAGGCTGCGCAAGTCTTCACCACTCAGTGGGGGGTCCTCAGAGCATACTTCTCGTGTGGCAAAAGATTCGGATTGATCGGCTGCAGCGGTGGTTCCTGTGATTTTGAAAGGAACTGCGGTTCTGAATGAATTGCAGGTTATCTAGGATCAGGATATAGCCCAGAAAGGGGGGGGGGGGGCAAGGTTATGTATTTATTTAATAGCTTTTCTATACCATGCTCTTTAAAATCAGTGCAGTTTACAATTAACATTTCTTTGTACAATGCAGGGTGGACTTGCATTGTACTTACATTGAACAGGTATTGCAACTTGGATTTATAACTGGGGTAACTAATACAGGTTGAGCCTCTGTCGCTATGCTGTTTAGCGACATGGTGGGCTCGCATAACTATGTACAGATATTGCTCTTTATTTACAATTTTACAACCTTTATTTACCATTGTCATTGGGGACGAGATTGCTTAGCGACTATTTACAAGGGTAGGGGGTTAACTAATGCTATTATTTACAGGTTATGTGATTGTGCCAAGGGTGGGGCTGCATCATTGTGAGATGGGTGCGCTGGAGGTGTAGTCCTGGTGGTGGAGAGTGGCTGCTTGTGATCTGTTAGAGTAGTGCAGGAGGAAGAGATGGTGCTTCAGGGCCTTTCTAAATTGGGTGAGGTCAGAGATGGACCGGATGGTGGTAGGAAGGGCGTTCCAACATCTGGCTGCATATAACAGAAAGGCCCTGTGTGTTGCCTGAGAACATTTTGTTATTGTACTTGGAATTACCAGTGTGTTGGCAGCTGTGGATCTTCTGGATCTGTTGACGGGAGTGGGGTGGATTAGCTCTGTGAGGGAGGTGGAGGAGCGCTTGTTGATGGCCTTGAAGGTCATTAATAGAATCTTGAAGGAGAGTCTGCAATGGATCGGCAGCCAGTGGAGGTGTTTCAAGATTGGTGTTATGTGATCCGTCCTGGGGGCTCCGAGTAGTATTCTGGCAGCGGTGTTCATTGCGAGCTGGACTGGGTTCAGTGGGTTCTTCGGGAGTCCCTGTAGAATTGAGTTGGAGTAGTCGAAGTGGGGGATTACAAGTGCTTGATAAATTGTCCGGAAATCATCAGGAGCCAGCAGGGGTCGTAGATGCCGGATAGTTCGTATCTTGTGGTAAACTGCCTTGACGATGTTGTTTATATGGGCTTTCATGTCTAGCTGCTGGTCCAATGTGACCCCTAGATATTGGATAGTGGGCTTGCTTAGTAGTTCAGCGCCTTTTACCTTTAATGAGGCAGGAGGGGTAAATGCTTGGTTCCTTAGCGTCTCTCCAGTCCAGTCCCTTTCTTCTGGGTTGTGCTCCTCTACCTGCAGCTCAGAGACTGAGTACGTCATTCTTTGATCACCTCAGGATATATACCACTGGCACCACCCACCAGCCTCAGTATACTCGGTCTCCAAGCAGCAGGAGGGAGCAGTAAGCCTGAGGGAAAGGCTTACTGGAGACACGTTAGGTTTAGAGGGGTTTGTTTTGTTGCCTTTCTTGTGTACCTTTAATTAATCTACTTTGGTTCAGTTTGTTTTGTTTTATTTTATTAAGTTGCTGCCAGGATCTTCGGAGGTTCCCCCTCCCCACCCAGGTGAAGGGCTGGTGTCAGAGGAGGCTTACTTGGCCCGAGGCAAGCTGTAAAACTTGTAAAAGGGGGTGCTTGTTATGAAGGTACCATCATCTTGGCAAGTATGTAGATTAACTATCTTGCAAAAGATTGTGGTTATTGAAGTCCATTCATACAAAGCTTGCCTTTTAAATAAATGAAGAAACTTGTAGTTGGTCGAGTGTAAGGCAAAAATTAGAGTTTATTAATGGGGTGAATATTCCACACACAGATATGCTTGGTAACACCATCCAGATAACTTCTCCAGGGTTTATTCAACATAAACAAGGCAACTGAAAAGCTTATGTAAATAAGTATCAAAGTCCTTTATGGAACAGAAAGGCTTTCTTACAGCCACTGCTATCAAACCTCGTAGCAGTGCTGAGGTGGAAACAAACCAAAAAGGAAAAAACTTCTTTGTACAAAAAAACCCAGCTCTTTTTATCCACACAGAAAAGAACTTTTACATTCCACGTGTGCTTGGCTGGTGCTCTGCTCTGCTCCAGCAACAGCTGACAATCTAAATGCAATTAACAGCTTGTTCTCAGCACACGGGCAAACTTCCCCAAAAGCTTTCTCTCACTAAGAGAACTTTCTGGGGAGCCAATAATTAGAATGTTTCCTTTTGATGTTTGCTCTTATTTGGAGGAGTTTTCTAAACTAACAACTTACACAAGGAACAGTCCATACAAACATTCTCTTCATCAGACGTTAAACCTTGCTCCTGAAATTGCATGGGTTCAATTTCACTGACTGACTCAGAGGGCTTTATTAACTGACCTCTATATGGAGAGAAACTGTTTCCCTGCTGTTTGCAATGCTCATAGCTAGAGAAACGTTCACAGTTCATACCTGAATCTAGGCTGGCATCATGCTGATTCCTTTGGTATTCTGGCCAGTATGCAATAGAGCTTCTGTGTTCTGTCCTCCAGTTGATATCTTTGGACCTCAGGGCCTTTTCTCCATACGTCCTCCAGGAGGTATTTGGGCTCCTTAGCTGCAGCAGTACTCCTTCTAGGTGCTGCTTGAGGGTTCCTGGCAGTAGATCTCCAGACCTCTGGCTTTCTCCAGTCCTCTGAAGGTTGTTTCCCCCAGGAATCTCTCCAGACATGCGTACTTCTCTGAGCTCCTCTCTTGGACTGTCTGCTTCCTTGTCCTTGTTCCTTCAGGCTCCGGTTGTTCCTGTTCCTCTCCTGGTTCCTCCTTGTTCTCTCCTGGTTCCTCCTTGTTCTCGCCTAGAAGGTGATTGATTAGGGATGACATAATGGTTTCTCTGATTAGACTCATGCTTTTCCACTTTAGCTCCTCTAGGGGCTTTCTGCAAACTGATGCATCCTGGAACATGTAGTCTTTTAGGGAAACAAACTGTCTTATTTCTCTGACCTGCCAGCACAGGTCCCTTGATCAGAGTAAATTCCCCTCTTTTGTCCTTACTCCCTGAGCTTTGATAAGCTTCCTTATCACAAACTATATATATATATCAAACGCGCTGACCGGGAGACTGCGAGGGTTTTTTCTGCAGTGTCTCTTGAGTGTGCAGGGCCTCGCAGCTGTTCCGCCTCACCGCCGAAGCCTAGTGCGAGGGCGGGCAGATAGAAGAAATCTTGCCTTCGTCGGAAGTCCGAGGAGCTGCAGGAAAGTGGCACGAGGTTAGGGGGGGCTGAGCATTGCAGGCGGGCCACGTGGAGCATGGGGAGTGCTGCAGCAGCTGCGAAGACGCCTGGGGAAGAAGGTTTTTTTCTTCCCTTCCCTTCCTCTTTGTTTTTCACGCACTGGAGCAGGCGCGGGGCAGCACTCAGTGAAGAGCAGGCAATATGGCTCTTTCCCGTGTTGGGGGGCTGCTTCGGGCTAACAAGCTGTTGGATTGCAAGATGCCTGCTCAGCCACAGCATTTGCTCTGTAGAGCTGCGCTATGGAGGCAGCCTCAGCAGAGCAGGGACTACAAGCTTGCGGATCTCAAGATCCTTCAGCTCTGGTGTCTCAGGAGTCGGTGGAGCCCTTGGAAGGTCTTCTTGGTTAGGGCTCTTCTCGCTCCGTGAGTTTGGAACAGCAGGTACCCTCTCAGCCACAGCCCAGGACCTCCTCACTGGAGGCAAATCTTGGAGAAGGTTTCTCCCCGGAGTTTGTGTTACTATTACACAAGGCTTTCTGCCTGCGTCAATAGGGGAGCCAAGGAGGCGCACGAAAGCGGGAGGCGAACAAGTCCCTGGTTGAAACGGTTATTCCCTCCAAGAGAGTTAAAACCTCGGAAGAAAAGGAACCTCTCTCCCCTGGACCGGAGATGCGGAAAAGGGAGGTATCGGAACAGGAATTGGGAGAGGAGGAAGAAGAAGAACTCGAGGAGGGGGAGATATCAGAGGAGCAGGTGAGAATTGTAAGGGTTTTTCGCCGAGAGGAGCTGCCGACATTAATAGGAGAGTCCCTGAAGGTACTCAACATGGCAGCAGTGGCCCCTGCACAAGAGGAGGATCTGGAAGATCCGTTAATCCAGGCAGTTAGGAAATCTCAGAGAGTCTTCCCTGTGCACAGGGTGGTACAGCAGATGATTCAGGAAGAATGGAATCAGCCAGAGGCAGGTTTGAGGGGCGTACAGTCGATGTCGCGTTTGTACCCTCTGCCGGAAACGGAGAAGGAGCTGTTAAAATCGCCTAGAGTGGATGCAGCAGTTTTTGCGGTTACCAAAAAGACTACCATCCCGGTGGAGGGTAGTGCAGCGCTAAAGGATGCCCAAGACAAAAAGCTAGATATTTTATTAAAGCAAACCTTGACATAAGTGCCCTGACTCTTCAAGCGTCAGTATGTGGGGCCTGGGTGGCGCGGGCTTGCCTGGGATGGTTCCAACAGTTACAAGTTGGCGAGTCAGCGGTGGGGCCACAAGGAGAGGCAGCACGAATTGAGTCCAGTGCGGCCTATCTGGCAGATAGCCAATATGATCCGATTAGGAGTTTGTCGAAGAACATGGCTTTGGTGGTAGCGGCTTGAAGGTACCTTTTGCTCCACAATTGGGCGGCAGATAGTTCGTCCAAAGCCCGGCTTAGTAAGCTTTCCTTTAAGGGTAAGCTGCTTTTTGGGGAAGATCTGGACAAGTTGGTGAAGGAGTTAGGGGAGTCAAAGGGTGGCAGACTTCCGGAGGATAGGCCCAAGCAGAGTCATTTTTCGGCTCTGGGGCGGTCTCAGCAGAGGGAGCCCCGGAGATTTCGTCTGGCCCTGCAGAACGCCTTTCAGAGGGGATGGTTTTCCTCGAGAGGACAGAGTTTCCAGGGGGTTTCAAGGAGCGGGAAGAGGTTTTGGGGCCTCTTCAGCCGCTTCTGCCCAGCGAAAGACAATGAAGCTGCCGGGGCTCGGGTGGAAGTTCTGTCAGTAGGGGGACGTCTGCGGCAGTTCTTTCCTGCCTGGACCTGGGTTACGTCAGACCAGTGGGTTCTGGAGGTAGTGCGGGTCGGTTACGCCCTCGAGTTCGCAAGGCTGGTACTTCCATCCTTCGTCCAGTCGCCTTGCAAGTCGCAGTCCAAGTGAATAGCAGTAGAAGAAACCCTAACAAGGTTGCTGGCCTTGGGGGCGGTCGTTCCCGTACCAAAAGCTCAGTGTGGCTGCGGTCGATACTCCATCTATTTCATGGTCCCGAAGAAAGAAGATTCCCTAAGGCCAATTCTAGACCTTGAGCAGGTCAATCGGTGTCTTCGGGTCCCACATTTTCGTATGGAAACACTGAAGTCAGTGATAGTGGCGGTTCAACAGGGAGAATTTTTAACCTCTCTCGACCTCACTGAGGCATATTTACATATCCCCATCAGAGTCTCATCAGCAGTTCCTGCATTTCGCGGTACCAAGGGGACACTTCCAGTTCCAGGCACTACTATTCGGCTTAGCAACGGCTCCGCACTCCTTCACCAAGATGATGGTGGTGGTGGCGGTGGCCTTACACAAGGAAGGTATTCTAGTCCATCCTTACCTCGATGATTGGCTGATCAGGGCCAAGTCCAGAGACGAGAGCCTGAGGGCAACCGCCAGAGTAGTCAGTTTCCTACGAAGCTTAGGGTGGGTAATCAATCTGGCAAAGAGCAGGTTGGTTCCCTCTCAGGAACTCGATTACCTGGGTGCAAGGTTAAACACTGCTTCGGGCAGGGTGTTCTTGCCAACTCAGAGAGCAGAAGGTCTTCAGCGCTTGATACGTGAATTTATGGCTCGGGAAGCACCCTCTGCGTGGCACTACTTGCAGGTGCTGGGGATGATGGCTGCGACATTGGACCTGGTGCCCTGGACCAGGGCTCACATGCGGACGCAGCAGAGGTTGCTCCTGTGGCGTTGGTCTCAACAGCGTCAGCCCTTGTCGATGACGCTCCCTTGTACCCCAGCAACCAAGGAAGCACTTCAGTGGTGGTTATCTCCCGGGAATCTCGAGAGAGGAATGCCCCTCGAACCTCCACAGTGGGTTCAGGTCACAACGGATGCGTCTGTCAGGCTGGGGAGCCCATTGCAAGGAGCATTTTGTTCAGGGACTCTGGAATGTTCTAGAATCACAGTGGCCCATTAACAGATTGGAATTGAGGGCGGTGACTGGCTCTCAAAACGTTCCTGCGTTGGGTTTGCAGGAGGGCGGTCAGAGTTCTCTCGGACAACGTGACAGCGGTGGCCTACATCAACAGACAGTTCCATGTTGGAAGAAGAGGCAGAAAGCCGCCTCACATGGGCCGAGACTCATCTGTTAGCTCTATCAGCTCAACATGTGGCAGGAGTGGAGAATGTGACGGCCAACTATCTCAGCAGGTACAAGGTGGATCACGGCGAATGGGAGCTCTGCCAGGAGGTCTTCCAACAGGTGGAACACAGGTGGGGTTCGCCCGTCATGGACCTGATGGCACGCTGGGAGTCAGCCAAGGCGAGCCGTTTCTTCAGCAGGAGGAAAAAGAATGTCGGAAGGCTTGGATGCCCTAGTTCAGCAATGGCCCACAGAGGGGTTATTGAATGTGTTCCCACCATGGGCTCTCATAGGCAGGGTTCTGCAAAGGATAGAGGCGCATCAGGGGCTGGTGATTCTGAGAGCTCCGGACTGGCCAAGGAGGCCGTGGTACACCGATCTGATCAGACTGTTGGCAGATCGGCCTTGGCGCCTCCCTGTAAGAGAGGACCTTCTCAGGGTCCGGTGAAGATGCCGCAGGTGGATTGGTTCTCGCTTACGGCTTGGCTATTGAAAGGGCTAGGCTGCGTAAGAGGATATTCAGGAGCAGTGATCTCAACACTGCTCAAGGTACGTAAACGGTCAACCTGTCTGGCCTTTGTCAGAGTGTGGCGCATTTTTGAGAACAGGTGTGAGGGGTGGCGGAAGAGGCCCCTGAAGGTTTCTGTCTCTGAGGTGATAGATTTTTTGCAGGATGATTTTGAAAAGGGGCTGGCAGCCAGTTCCTTGCAGGTACAGCTAGCAGCTATTTCCTGTTACACAGGTAAGATTTTGGGTAGGTGAGCATCCAGATGTGGTTCGATTGCCTCAAGGCAGTGAGGCGCTTACAGCCACAGTAGAGGTCGATTGTGCCTCCTTGGGATCTTAATCTGGTGTTAGATGCCCTAGCAGGTGAGCCTTTTGAACCAGTACAACATGCGTCTTTGAAAGATCTGACGCTTAAAGCAGTTTTTCTGGTGGCCATTTGTTCGGCCAGGCGTGTGTCTCAGTTGCAAGCTTTGTCCTGTCACACGCCGTTTCTCGTTTTCTCCAAGGAGAAGGGGTGCTGCGGTTGGTTCCGTCGTTTTTGCCTAAGGTAATGTCCCCCTTCCATGTGAATCAGTTGGTGTCTCTCCCTTCCATGACGGGCGAGCCCCACCTGCATTCCACCTGTTGGGACAAGGGGAGGGAGATGCACGTTTGTGCCTTCTGGATGTGCAAAGAATCTTAAAGCATTATTTGAGGTGTACCAAGGTGTTCCGCAAGTTGGAAAAGTTTTGTTTTGTTTGGGGGGGGCCGCGCAAGGGAGAAGCAGTGGCCAAAGCCTCAATTTCAAGATGGATCAGGGAAGCCATTGCGTTGGCTTATCTTCTAAAGGGAAAGCAGGTTCCGATGGGCTTCTGAGCTCATTCCACTAGGGCTCAAGCAGCATCGTGGGCAGAGTTTTTGGTCTGGTTCTTCCATCGGAAATTTGTAGGGCGGCCACTTGGACTTTCCTTCATAACTTTGCCAAGCACTACAGGTTGGATGTTCAGGCGGCGGCAGACGCTGGTTTTGGAGGAGCGGTGCTTCGGTCTGGTTTGGCAGGCCCCTCCCATGGTTGAACTGCTCTGTTACATCCCAGAAGAAAGGGACTGGACTGGAGAGACGCTAAGGAAGAGGTAATTAGAAGTTACCTGCTAATTAGTGTTCCTGAAGGATCTCCAGTCCAGTCCCTGATCCCGCCCGGTACGATAAGTTAAGAAATAGATTACCGGTCCGCAGAGGGGCAGGAAGGAGGTTTTCTGCTCTAGGATTCGGTGACGAAGCAGATCAGGCTGTTGTATGGCTCTGCTACTTAATGGGCAATCAAGGTGGCTGTCGGAATTGGTATGGGCCTTTCAGGTAAGCCGCCTCCTCGGGGGGGGGGGGGGGGAGATCCCTTTCCGGGAGGGGGAAGGTGGTGTTTTGGTTATAGTTACAGTTGGTTGGTTGTTTAGTTTAATAGTCTCTCCATTAGGTCTACTTTGTCAACAGGATACTGAGGCTGGTGGGTGGTGCCAGTGGTATATAGCCTGAGGTGATCAAAGAATGACGTACTCGGTCTCCAAGCTGCAGGTAGAGGAGCACAACCCAGAAGAAAGGGACTGGACTGGAGATCCTTCAGGAACACTAATTAGCAGGTAAGGTCTAATTACCTCTTCCTGGTAATGAATAGGATGTCTGTCTTGTTGTGGTTTATTCGGAGGTTCTGAGTGTGGGGAGAAGTCTGGCTGGTCGGTTGAGAACGGCATGTAGAGCAGTACATCATCTGCGTATACCAGGCAGGTGACGTTTAAGGAGCGGATAAGGGCGCAGATGGGCTGCATGTATATGTTAGAAAAAAACAGGGCCGAGAGAGGATCCCTGTGGTACCCCTTGTTTTTGATGGAAAGGTGCAGAGGTCGAGGTGCTAGCTCGTACGTGTTGCCATCTGTCAGGTATGATTTGCACCAACTTAGGGCTGTGTCGTGGATCCCCTTCTCCTTGAGGCACGCCAAGAGCAGCTCATGGCTCACAGAGTCGAAGGCCGTGGCGATATCCATGAAGATTAGGGCAAATCCTTGTCGGATGTTGTCAGTTCCCGTGATTAAGGTGCTGAGGAGGGTGGTCAGGAGGGTTTTGACACCATGTGATTCCCTGAATCCATGCTGGCATGGGTCAAGAGGAGCAGTGGTCTTGATGTGGTGGTGGATTTGGCATGGGACAACCTTTTCAATTATTTTGGCCAGTAACGGGATGCTTGAGATAGGCCTGTATGATTCCACCTTCTGGGGGTCCAGTTTGTTGTTTTTCAGGAGGGGCCTGATGGATGTAAGCTTCAGACTTCGTGGGAATGCCCCTGTTGAGCATGATCGGTCCATAAGTTTGCACAGGAACGGGCTGAATTCAGTGCACAGTGATTTGATCCAGAATGCAGGGCAGGGGTCATTTGGGGCTGTGGTGGTATTGATGGCGGTGATGATGTCCACAATGTCTCTTTCCGATAGGGAAGAGAAGGTGGTCAGTGGCTCTGGGTGGTGAGACTCGTGCATAGGGGTAGGATTTGTGGTCTTGTTGGTCTTGGCATATCTTGGATTGAAGGTAGTCCGCAAATTCCTGAGGTTGTATCATGCTTAATTGGCTGGGGGACGGTTCTTTTGTTAGGTTCTTCACTAGGTTGAATAGGTCGTGTGGTTTGTTTAGGGAGCGTTTCAGGAGGGCCGTGTGGAATTGCTTCATTTTCTCTGAGATTGCTCCGCGATGTTTTATCAGGTGAGAGTTGTATGCTCTCTGGTCCTCGGTGGAGCGTGATCAGCGCCATCGTCTTTCCAGCTTCCTTAGGTGGAGGAGTGGTGTTCGAAGTTCAGTGGAGTACCACGGTGCGGTCTTTCTCCTCCTTGATGACTTATTAGTGGCTGGTAGTTGAGCAATGGAGCTCAGGCTGCTGTTCCAGCTGGAGATCATTTCCTCGAGGTTAGGTGCTGTCATGTTGAGCAGTGGGAGGGCTTTCTTTAGGATCTCTTCTTTAGGTTCCCTTCAGGAAGCTTCCTTGGGGATCCTTTTTCTCCAGAATTTGTGCTGTTGATGCACTGGAAGATCACTGGTTCAAGCCCAGCCCTTTGAGTTTTTGTGGTGGATATGGAAGGGCAGACTTGATAGGCCATATGGTCTTTCTCTGCTGTCATGTTTCTATGTTTCTATCTTTCTTCTAAAGAAAGGTAGTGGTACAGCTCGGTTTGCTCCATTGGATCACAGGAGATTCTGCACCTACAGAGTTAGTTTAGGCATTTGGACACTCGGGAGTCGGATGACCCTTTTGAAGGGTCCCTAAGGGCTAGGGGCCTCGGGGTCACAGCTTGGTCTGGAAGAAGCAGATACCATGGTGGGAGACTATCCTCAGATTGTTAGAGTATTCCATAAGGAAGAACTAGAGGCTCTCATTGCACATTCTCTGGGAGCGCTCAATATACCCTTTTGAGCCTCAGACTCGGGATCCAGTGCTGGAGGATCCCTTATTGCAGGGCATCTGTACCTCTGAGGCAGCCTCCCCTATCCTCCAAGCTATCAAGCACAAGATTTAGGCTGAGTCGGAGGTTCCAGAGGCCGGTCTATGTGGTGGTCCAGCGATGGGCCACCTTTACCCTGTTTCCACAGGGGAAAGGAGCTCTTGCGTTTGCCTCAAATGGGTGCCTTGGTCTCTGCCGTCGTCAAGAAGATCACCATTCCTGTGAAAGCTGGGATGTCATTGAAAGACCCACAGGACAAGAAACTCTAAACTCTGTTGAGGCAGATCTTCGAGATTAATGCCCTGACACTGCAGGCAGCAGTCTGCGGGGCATATGTTGCCAGGGCCTGCCCAAGTGGCTGCAGGCAATTCCGGACTCCCTGGCCTTTGGGGTGCAGCATTTGCCTGAGGTGACTAAGCTGAAGTCGAGAGTGGCATACCTGAAGGACGTTCATTACGACTTGGTGCGGGTGTCCACAAAATATATGGCCTCAGCAGTGGCAGCTCGTAGGTTGCTCTGGCTGTGTAACTGGTTAGCGGAAGTGTCCTCCAAAGCATGGTTGACCAAACTCCCTTCAAGGGGTAGCTCCTGTGTGGGAAGGACTTAGAGAAGTTGGTGACAGACTTGGGTGAGACCAAGCTGGTTTGTCTACTGGAGGACAAGCCCAAATCCAATAAGGTAGTGTCAGCATCCAAGGGCCAGATATGTGATTTTAGGTGTTGCCGAGTGACTCGTTTCGTACCTTATCAGCAGTCCCGTAACCCCCCCTCTCCGAGGGGGCAGCCCTTTCAGGGAGGTAGCAGCTCAGGACGAGGCTTTGTCTCTGCTTTGCGGATTGGGGCCAAGACGTCTCAATGAGATGAGGTGGGCTCAGGCGGAGGTAGTTCCATTGGGCAGCCGCCTCCGTCAGTTCTACTCTGCCTGTCCAATTAATGTCCGATCACTGGGTGCTAGACGTCATTCGTGACAATTATGCCTTGGAGTTTGCGAACCACTTCGCGATGCCTTTCTGCCCTGTCCCTGCAAAGATCCGTGCAAGCACGTGGCGGTCATATCAACCTTCCGGTAATTTCTTCAGCTTTGAATGATTGTGCCTGTGCCCACAGACCAGTTAGGGTCCGGTCAATACTCCATCTATTTCGGTCCGGTCCAACTCCCATCTATTTCGTGGTCCCAAAGAAGGAAGGGTCCTTTCGTTCCATTCTAGACCTGAAGTATATCAATCGATTCTTGCAGAAGTGTGGCACTTCCGCATGGAGATGCTGCGCTTGGTGATCTCAGCAGTACAGAAGGGTAAATTTCTCACCGCTCTAGATCTCACAGAAGCTTACATACATGTTCCGCTTTGGCCGCAGCACCAGTGATTTCTGAAGTTTGCGGTGCCAATGGGCCACTTTCAGTTCTAGGTATTACCCTTCAGTCTCACCACGGCACCTCATACATTCATAAAGATTATGGTGGTGGTGGCAGCAAAGCTGAGGTGGGAGGGAGTAATGGTGCATCCTTATCTGGACAATTGGTTAATTCGTGCAAAGTCACTGCCAGAGAGTCACGAGATGATGGCCTGAGTGCTCGAAGTGTTGCAGGAGCTTGGCTTGGTCATCAATGGAGCCATACCTGGGCCCCCAGTTCGATACTCGATTGGGGACAGTCTCTTTACTGGTGGAGCATGTGCGCAAGCTGCAGGGGCAGCTTCCTCTGTTCCTGAGGCAAAGGGCTCCTATGACTTGTTCATATCTACAAGTCTTGGGGTCCATGATGGCAATGTTGGATTTCGTCCCGTGGGCTCGTACGCATATACAAAGGTCATTGCTCTCCTGCTGGTCTCCACAATGTCACCTTCTCTCGCGCAGACTGGTCTGTCTGCCAGAGGTTCGACCCAGTCTGGAGTGGTGGCTGCAGTCTCTGAACTTGCTGGCAAGAGTGTTGGAGCCACTGGATTGGACAGTGGTGACAATGGACGACAGCCTAACAGACTGAGGAGCCCACTGTCAAGGACTCTGGTCTTAGGAGCAGCAGACGTGGAATTGACTGGAAATGAGGGCCATCTTCCTAGTGTTTGCAGCAGTTTCATGCGCTGCTAGTGAGGAAGGTGGTACGCATATTCTCCAACAATGTGACTACGGTGGTGTATATCAACTATCGGGGTGGCACAGGGAGTCCTCTCCTGGCCAAGGAGATTGCTCTGCTGCTTCAGTGGGCGGAGATGCATATTTTGCAGATATCAGCGGCCCATGTCACAGGCAAGGAAAATGTGGAAGCGGACTTTCTCATTTGAATGCAAGTTGACCCCGGGGAGTGGACGTTGGCAGACCCAAAGTTTCATCGCCTGATGCAGCGGTGGGGGCAGCCAATGATGGATCTGATGACCACCTTCCACAATGCCAAAGTTCCTCATTTCATTAGTCACCAGTGAGAACCAATGTCGGAAGGGCTCAATGCTCTGGCTCAACCGTGGCCAGCAGACCACCCTGCCGTATGTGATTCTTCCGTGGCCTCTGATCAGTCAGATCATCCAGAGAGCAGAGGCACATCGTGGCCTGGTGATTCTTGTGGCAGCGGATTGGCCGTGGCCGTGATCAGACTGTGAGTTGCAGCACCTTACAACTTACCGGATCGGGTGGATCTGCTGTGTCAAGATCCGGTGTGCATGCCACAAGTGGGTCAGTTCTCTCTTACGGCCTGGCTATGAAAGGGTGTGGTGATTTTGACTCACGGATGCGGAAGCGATCTGCCTCCTTTGCCTATCTGTGCATCTGGAGGTTGTTTGAGGTGTGGTGGGCCGACAGGGGCTGTAATGCCTTTCGGGCATCTGTGCCGGATATCTTGACCTTTCTGCAAGGTGGGGTGGATAAGGGTCTGGTCCTGAATTCACTTCACATGCAGGTAGCAGCCTTATTATGTTACCGGGGTCACGTGCAAGGAATCGCCTTGGCATGTCATCCAGATCTCGGTCAGTTTCTCCGGGCTGTGCATGTTCCCGTTCCCAGCTGGGATCTCAATTTTGTCCTTTCAGTGTTTATAGAGGCTCCGTTCGAGCCTTTAGGTTCAGCAATCTTGAAAGATCTCATTCTGAAGGTGGTGTTCCTGATGGCCATGTGCTCGGCCAGATGGATTTCGGAATTGCAGGCTTTGTCCTGTCGGGAGCCCTTCCTGTTAACTGTTCCGGGAGAAGGTGGTTTTGCGGCCAGTGCCATCGTTTTCGCCCTAGGTTGTTTCTGCCTTTCACTTGATCCAGACGGTGGTGTTGCAGAGTTTTCTCGAAGAGACTGACCAGTAGCTCTGCTGTCTAGACATGCGCTGGGTGCTTCGTCACTACTTAAAAAGCATTCAACCCTTTTGCAAGTTGGATCATTTGTTCATCTTGTATGGAGGGTCTTGTAAAGGGAAGGCTGCATCCAAGGCTTCGGTTGCTTGGAGACTCAAGGAGGCCATCGCCTCCGCTTATCTGTTGCGGCGTAAGGAGTTGCCTCTGTGGTTGCAGGCGCACTCCACTAGGGCACAAACCTCCTCCTGGGCAGAGTTTAGTCTGGTGCCTCCCACAGACCTTTGCAGGGTGACGATCTAGTCATCGCTACACACCTTTATGAAACATTATCGGTTGGATGTGCAGGCGAGATCGGATGCTCTGTTTAGGGCTCGTGTCTTGGAGGTTGGTCTTGCATGTCCCGCCTGCGTTTAAGTACTGCTGTGGAACATCCTAGTAGTCTGGATTGGAGGGACGCTAAGGAAGGTGAAATTAGACCTTACCTGCTCATTTTCTTTCCTTTAGTCCCTCCAGTCCAGCACCAGCCCATGGAGTTTCTTTTTTGATATCTGCGCAAACCCAGTAAGATTGTCTGTCTGTCAGTCAGTATGTGGGTTTGCGTCCAGAGTGCCTGCGGAGGTCCACCTTCGGTTTCTAGTGATTGACCTCTTGAAGATCTCGGGTTCTTACAGAATTTGGGTCCTTCTGTTGGAGGTAGATAGGCGTAGCTGTATATAGGTGTGTATAGTTTGCGCTGGAAATAGGTGCTTGTTGTATCTGCTTTGCTATTTGGATACTGGCTTGATGGGAGAAGTTCAGCCTTTTATGGGATGGCATCACAAAAGCCTGGAATTCTCATCCTCTGGAAGGGGATGAAGACCCTGTAATCTGGACTGGACTGGAGGGACTTAAAGGAAAGAAAATTAGCAGGTTAAGATCTCATTTCACCTTATACTGAACTTTGTATGCCAATTTAATGACTGGCAACCATGTGTCAATATTACATACTATAGCAAATCAAACAAACTGAGCTAGGGAATAGTAGTTCCATATCATCATGCTAGACTAGTCCAGACAAGTGGGCTGTGTTCCCCTACCAGAAGATTGGTGGAGAAAAAGACCAATGAAAAGCCCAGGTTTCAATGATGCAGTTTCTGCCTCTGTCCAGACAGAGATCCCAATACTAGTGGAAGGACCAGTTCCATGTGCAGGATGCCTGCATGCTGAGGCTCTCTAGAAACAAGTGGAGGAGCTCAGAGAAGAGGTGGCGAGGCTGAGAAGCATTAGAGACAGGGAGAATTATATTAATGAGATGCTTCTTTAAAACATCCAAGCTCTCAGACAGAGGTGAAGATGGGAGGCTACAGAATGAAGAAGGTTGGACACGAGTCACAAGAGCCAGCAATAGCGATACTTCAACTCTTCCAGCCCTTGAACTGGAGAACCAGTATGCAGCTCTGAAAGTGGAGGAGATGGAAGCATCCCAGGAAAGAAGCACCACAGCTCAAGCACCCAAAAGTTGCAGCATCAGTCACCATAAGGAAGCAAAGAGTAGTGGTGGTTGGTGACTCTCTTCTGAGGGATACTGAGGCATCCATCTGCCGACCAGGCTTGATGTCCAGAGAGGTGTGCTGTCTTGCCAGGTGCCAAAATCTGAGATGTTATGGAGAGTTTGCTGAGACTCATCAAGCCTACTGACTATTATCTGATGTTGCTTATCCATGTCTGCACAAATGATACCGCTAGGTATGCTTCCAAGCGTATCAAAAGTAGCTTCATGGTTCTGGGACAGAGAGCGAAGCAGATAGGTGCACAGGTGGTGTTCCCTTCAATCCTCTCCGTTGAGGATAAAAGCCGAGGCAGAGAAGCTCACATCCTGGAGATGAATGCATGGCTGAGTGGATGATGTCATCAAGAGCGTTTTGGTTTCTTGGACCATGGGATAATGTTTCAAGGGCAGCAGAGCAAAGATGACGCCCATCTGCCCAAGAAGGGTTGAAGTGTCTTCAGTAGCAGGCTAGCTAACCTACTGAAGAGGGCTTTAAACCATATTCGTTGGGGATGGGTGAAGAAAGCCCCTGGGTAAATGCAACATTAAATGACTCTGTAGTAATGGGTAAAAAAGGCAACATCTGGAAAGCAGTGTATATAAATGCCCATGTTGAGGTTCTCATGGAACAGACTGACTAGTGGCAGTTACGAAGACATGGTCACAGAAATCCGTGACTGGGATGTAATTATACTGGGCTGCACTTTATTCAAGAAGGACAGGGTAGGAAGAAGGGGAGGTGGAGTGGCACTATATGTAAAAGAATAATATTAAAACTATAGAATTGCAGGGCTTAAAAGAGAAGAGAGGAGGCACTGTGGGTTAAACTAGAAAGAGGGGAAGAGAAATCCATTTGATTGGATTTGTACACAGATCCTCCTCACAGGGAGTAGAAGTGGACGAAGATTTAATAGAAGACATACAAAGTATTGCCATGAAAGGAGAAGTGCTACTGTTAGGTGACTTCAATATGCCGGATGTCGATTGGTATATCCTGCTTCTCCAGGACCAAGCAGGAAGTCAGTCCTCACATATGGGTGACGTCGGCGCCGACGGAGCCCTCGCGGAGCAATTTTCCCCAGCTTTCAAAGAAAGCCTTTGGGAATTGCAGCGCGCATGCACGGTCCCCTTCCCGCCCAAAGGTGCCATCTTGGCCAGTCTTCTTTTTTCCGCGGAGCCCTACAGACGTTGTCTCATAGTCACCGCCGAAAAGTTGATTTTTTCTTATTATTTTCAGTATTTCTTCAGTTCGACGCCGGTCCTTTTTCCACCCGGCCTCGCGACGCTGGTTGCGAGGCCTCCCCTTCTTTTTCGTTTTTTTCTGTCCTTCGCGACTACTTCGCGCCTTTTTTCATTTTTCCCTGGCGGCCCGTTCGTTCGACCTCGCAGGGGCCCTTTTTCCCCGATGGCCGCCAGTGGATTTAAGAAGTGTGTTAAGTGTAAGAAACTTATGTCTCTTACCGACACACACGATTGCTGCCTCCGCTGCCTGGGCCCCGATCATGAAGAAATGATCTGTGGGCCCTGTAGCAAGATGTCCGCGAAGTCTTTGCGGAGTCGGCAGCATCAGCGGGAGAGAATCTTCTCTGACCCCAGCCGTACCCGGACCTCGTCAGAAGCTTCGGTGTCCAGAGAATCTGGCTCTGAGCACCGCCGGAGCTCTTCTGAGAGGGGGTCCCCTAACCGGGAACATCAGCGGAAGCAGAAACCCGCGAGGGCGGCGTCGGTGGACGCTCCTGGTTCCTCGAGGGCCAGGTCGCATAGCCCCGACAGCCGTCCCGGGTCTTTGGAGCTGGAGCGGCCGTCCAAACAGCCTCGTCTGGAGATGGACTCCTCTGCTCACGTAAGTGCTGTTGTCTTCGTAGACTCGCCTCCGAGTGGTCCGACGTCGGGCCCCGAGTCGGGGGCTGCTGGGTCTCCTGAGTTTGGACTCAGGTTGACGGCCTTGGAGCGCAGCTTGTCTGCCTTCATGGACCAGCAGCGGGCATTGATCGCTGGCCTCGCTGGCGCGTCTGCCCTGACCGCCGGGACGTCGACGTCTAAGTCGACCCCGGAGACCGAGCCGATCCTCGAGTCCATGCGGGCTCGAGTCGATCCTCGGTCGAGGTCACCTTCGGCCTCCCGTTCGGGGCCGAGGTCGTCGACGCCGACTCCCTCGGCATCGGGGCGGACGGCGTCTGTGCCCGCCCGCCCGACCGGAGCCGCTCGACTCCTCCTCCGAGGAGTCGGCCTGGGAATCCGAGGTGGATGAGTCACCTGGTTCTTTTCGGACTCGGTGTGTCCCTTCTGACTCCCCCGAGTCCGAGCCTCGGAGGCAGTCCCCCCCGGAGGATGCCCGGTTCTCGGACTTCGTAAGGGATATGGCCCAGGCCTTGGCCTTCCCTGCGGATCCCGAGGAGGAGCCTCGAGCCGAAGAGCTCGATGCCCTCCAGTATGAATCTCCTGCGAAGGAGCACTTTACTGTACCGGTTCCTCCGATGCTGGAACGACTTCTCTTCCGCATGTGGGAGAGTCCGGCGTCGTCGCCGGTCTTAAGCAAACGGGTCGATGCCATCTATCGAGTCCGCAAGAACCCTGGCTTCCAGAAAGCACAGCTGCCGCACCATTCCATGGTGGTGGAATCGGCCATGCATCGGCTCAAGAGCCAGAAGATGCACTCCTCGGTGCCTCCCGGCAGGGAAGCCCGCAGCCTGGATGGCATCGGTAAGAAGTGTTTTCAGGGCTCTATGCTTGCTTGTCGGGTCCAGACTTACCAGCTCTACATGGGCATGTATCTCCGGGACCTGGCTAAAGAACTAGCCGGATTCTCTGCTGGTCTCTCCGAGGAACCTTTGCGGAGGTTCCTGGCCTTGTCCACTGGTATTCGTGAGTGCTCCAAGTTCATTTCTCGAGCAGCCTATGATGGCTTCGAGGCATCGGCTCGAGTAGCCGCAGCCGGCACCAGAGCCCGCCGCCAGGCTTGGCTCCAGTCATCCGACCTCGAGCCCTGGGTGCAGGACAAGTTGGTCGATGTCCCCTGCAGAGGTGAAAACCTCTTTGGTAAACCTATGGACGAGAAGGCTGCTCAGCTCGAGACAGAGACTCTCACCAGGACTCGGCTCTCCAGGAAAACCTCTGCCCCTTCCCAAAAGAAGAAGGGCTCGGGAAAGAAGCCCTTTTACCCGAGGAAGGCGGCTGCCTATAAACACTACCCCCATTATCAGGCCTCCGCAGCTCCCCATCAGGGTCAGCAGGCCAAGGGACGGGGTAACGGATCCCATAGGCAGCAAGCCCCCAAGCCTGCGCCACCGGCCCCTGCTCCGCAGGGTGGGGGTTTTTGACTCATTCAGCATAGCCTCTCCCCCTCCGCTGGTTTCTCTCAGCACGGGAGGCCAGCTGGTCCACTTTGCCCACAGGTGGTCCAACATCACGTCAGACGCCTGGGTGCTCCACATAGTCCGGGAGGGCTATCTTCTGCACTTCCACCAGGTACCTCCCCCCTACTTTCCAGGGGAGCCTCTGCGACCCCCCTCTTCACCGGGACTTACTCCTTCAGGAGTTGGCAAGTCTTATTCGGGAACAGGCAGTGGAGCCGGTGCCCCGCCACCTGCGGGGTCACGGCTTTTATTCCCGGTACTTTCTGGTACCAAAGCGGACTGGCGGCCTCAGACCCATCCTAGACTTGCGGAACCTCAACAAGTTTCTGGAGAGGGAAAAGTTCAAGATGCTTACCCTTGGAATCCTGCTGCCCTCCCTCCGGCAGGGAGATTGGCTATGCTCCTTGGATCTAAAGGATGCCTACACTCACATCCTCATTCACCCCAGCCACCGCCAATACCTACGGTTTGTGGTTCGCGGGCAATCCTTACCAATACAGAGTACTGCCCTTTGGCCTATCCTCCGCACCACGAGTCTTCACAAAATGTCTCGCAGTGGTTGCGGCTTATCTCCGGCTTCAAGGCCTCTTCGTCTTTCCTTACCTGGACGACTGGCTTATCAGGGCCCCGTCCGCCACGGAGGCCACTCACGCCACAAAACGTACTGTAACTCTGCTCCAGTACTTGGGTTTTGTCATAAACTTCGAAAAGTCCACTTTGCTCCCCTCTCAGGACCTCGAGTTCATCGGCGCCAGACTGGACACGCTTCAGGCTCGGGCGTTTCTACCGCTCGACAGGGCTCATCGGCTCATGGCTCTCGCGAGCCGTTTTCGCAGCCATCCCCAGGTCTCGGCCCGGCTCTTCCTGAAACTGCTCGGCCATATGGCGTCCACGGTCCATGTGACCCCCAATGCCCGCCTGAACATGCGGCCCGCTCAGTGGTGCCTTCGCTCTCAATGGCGTCAGGCCTCGGGGAGACTGACGGACTCGGTACGCATCTCCGGCCCGCTAGTCTCTTCCCTACGATGGTGGCTTCACCTACCCAATCTAGTGCTCGGAATGCTTTTCCAGTCTCCTCCGCCGGCCCAGGTTCTGACGACCGATGCTTCTCTCCTGGGTTGGGGAGCACATTGCCAAGGGTCATGTACTCAGGGTCTCTGGACCCCGTGGGAATCTGCCCAGCAGATCAACTTCCTGGAGCTCAGGGCCATTCGCCTGGCTCTGAAGGCCTTCTCCCACCTCACGTCTCACCAGTCTGTGCTGGTCCAGACGGACAATCAAGTTGCTATGTTCTACGTGAACAAGCAGGGGGGTACGGGCTCCTCCCTTCTCTGCCGGGAAGCACAAAAGCTCTGCGCTTGGGCTGTCAGCCGGGGAATCCTCCTCAAAGCGGTCTATCTCCCAGGTCAAGAAAATCACCTGGCAGACAAATTGAGCAGAATCCTCCAACCGCACGAGTGGAGATTGGACCCGTTGGTGGTCCAACGGATCTTCCTGCGGTGGGGCCTTCCCACGCTGGATCTCTTTGCCAGTCCTCTGAACAGGCAACTTCCTCGATTCTGCTCTCGGGAGCCGCACCCCCTCCGAGTAGCGGCGGATACTTTTCTGCTCTCATGGTCCACGGGCCTTCTGTATGCCTTTCCTCCCATGCCGCTGGTGTCTCAAACTCTTTTCAAGGTTCTCCAGGACGAGGCCTCCGTGATCCTGATCGCTCCCCGGTGGCCCCGGCAACCGTGGTTCCCCCTTCTGATGCAGCTGGCGGTGGATACCCCGTTGCCTCTGGGGTTTCAACCCGATCTCCTGTCTCAGGATCAGGGGTCTCTCCTACACCCCAACCTCGGAGCTCTGCATCTGATGGCCTGGCTGCTGAAAGGGTAGTCCTTGCTCCCATCCTGTTACCTCCGGAGGTGGAGGAAGTCGTACTGGCCTCCAGGCGACCTTCTACCCGGAAATCCTACGCCCTTAAATGGCGTCGCTTTTCCATCTGGTGTACTCAACAGTCTCAAGATCCCTTCTCCTGCTCGGTGTCGGTGGTCTTGCAGTACTTGCTTTCCCTCTCCAACCTTGGGCTCAAGTCCAACTCGGTCAAGGTTCACCTCAGTGCTATTTCGGCGCATCATGTGCCGGTGGAAGGCAGGCCTCTTTCCGGCCACCCCCTCGTGGCTCGGTTCTCCCGGGGCCGCCTTCTCCTCAAACCGCCGTTGCGGACCCCAGCCCCTGACTGGGACCTGAACGTGGTTTTACAGCGGATCACCTGCCCGCCTTTTGAACCCATGGCTACCTGTCCTCTTCGTTTTCTCTCTTGGAAAACCTTATTCCTGGTGGCCCTCACTTCCGCTAGATGCGTTAGTGAACTGCAGGCCCTGGTGTCTGATCCTCCCTACACTCGGTTCTACAAGAACAGGGTAGTCCTGCGGACTCACCCTAAGTTTCTCCCAAAGGTGGTCTCCCCCTTTCACATTAATCAGGAGGTGGTACTTCCGACCTTCTTTCCCAGGCCACACTCCAGCCATGCTGAGATGGTCTTGCATACCCTGGACTGTAGAAGGGCGCTGAACTTCTACCTTGATCGTACGCGGGAGCACCGTAAGACTGTCCAGCTCTTCCTGTCTTACGACCCTAATAAATTGGGGCTCCCTGTCTCTAAGCGTACTCTGTCCATCTGGGTAGCTGACTGTATTGCTTGGACTTATGCGGCAGCAGGCCTCTCGCTGGAGAGTCGAGTCACCGCTCATCGGGTTCGGGCGAAGGCTGCGTCAGTGGCTTTCCTCCGCTCTGTTCCGTTGGCAGACATCTGCCGGGCCGCTACTTGGTCTTCGGGCCAGACTTTTGCGGCCCATTACTGCCTCGAGAGGGAGTCCCGCAGGGACAGTGCTTTCGGACAGGCAGTCCTCCGTAATCTCTTCGAGGTTTAGGCAACTCCTACCCTCCATCCCGGATGTTGGGCTACCGGTTGGAGATTAGTCAGAGAAGATTCCTTACTTCTGTGCTGCTGAGCTGGAGGGAGCTCATTTTTGTGCTTAGGGTCTCCGGTAGCCTTAAGCTTGGGAGTCCCATATGTGAGGACTGACTTCCTGCTTGGTCCTGGAGAAAGCGTAGTTACTCACCTGTAACAGGTGTTCTCCAGGAGCAGCAGGAATCAGTCCTCACAACCCTCCCTCCTCCCCTTGGAGTTGCAATCCTATGATTTCGTTTTTTGCACTTTTTTTGCTGTCTTTTTGCTATGTCATCTGACTGGCCAAGATGGCACCTTTGGGCGGGAAGGGGACCGCGCATGCGCGCTGCAATTCCCAAAGGCTTTCTTTGAAAGCTGGGGAAAATTGCTCCGCGAGGGCTCCGTCGGCGCCGACGTCACCCATATGTGAGGACTGATTCCTGCTGCTCCTGGAGAACACCTGTTACAGGTGAGTAACTACGCTTGCAGTGTCCTCTAGAAGTAAGGAGATCTTGGATTCTCTACAGGGAGAATATTCAGGCAACCGGTAACAGAAACCACACGTGATGGGGTCCATACTTAGTACTTACCAATGGGGAAAGTGTTTCTGATGTTACAGTGGGAGATCATCTCGCATCCAGTGATCACCAGATGGTATGGTTCAATATTAAGACTAGAACTGATTATCATCCATTCAAAAGCAAGGGTCTTAGACTTTAGGAAAACTAACTTTGCCAAGATGGGACAATACCTCAAAGAGTTGTTAGCGAGGTGAGAACAGCTGGGAGAAGTAGAAAAACTGGGCAAAACTGAAAGGGGATATTTTAAGGGCAGCAAACCTTTTTGTTAGAAAGGTAAATAAATGTAAAAGGAAAAGTCTGCTACGGTTCCTAAAAGAAGTAGCTGAAAAGATGAAGAAAAGGAGCGAGGCCTTCATGAAATACAAGATATCACAGAGAGAGGAAGATAGGCATCTATATTTGGAAAAACTTAAAAGAAGCTAGCAAAGTAGTCGGGAAAGCAAAGATACAAAAAGAAGAAGAAATAGCCAATGCAATAAAATGAGGGGATAAAACATTTTTCAGATATGTTATTGAGAGGAGGAAAGGCAAAAGTGGTATTGTCAAGACTCTATACTGAAGGAATTGGGGACGTCCTAGTAGCTCCACTGTCTGACCTTTTCAATGCTTCTTTGGAGTCTGGAGTGTTGCCAGAGTACTGGAGAAAGGCACATTTATTTACTTGATTTTATATACTGCACTATTTAGAAATCAGTGCGGTTTGCAAAAAACAAACCAGTAATTACATAGAACACGTTTTAGAAAGCAAAACAGCAAACATCAACAGTTAATAAGATAACAATTGGTGGTTAAGCAGGTGAGTCAACTTGGGTCGTAATTGGATATATTATATATACATTGTGAGTACTGGGTGAACTATATATACATTTTGAGTATTAGGGATAAGGTCAGTAGTTGTGATCTGGCTGAGGGGTTTGGAAGGCAGCTTAAATATGTCTAAAGAGGGAACTAGCACATGTGGTCCCTTTACATAAAAGTGGACGTAAGGATGGCTTTGAGAATTACAAGCCGGTTAGTCTAACCTCTGTGGTTAGCAAATTATTGGAAAGGCTACTAAAAGAGAGAATAGTGAGGTTTTTGGAGTCCAGTGGCTTGCAGGATCTGAGGCAGCATGGAGTCACCAGAGGCAGGTCTTGTCAGACCAATCTGATTTTCTTTGACTGGGTGACGGAAGAGCCCTAGATGTGATGTACTTAGATTTCAGTAAAACCTTTGGCATTGTTTCGCACGAGCAACTTATAAATAAATTGAGCACCCTAGGGATGGCCCCTAAAGTTATTGATTGGGTTAGAAATTGGTTGAGTGGGAGGCAACAAAGGGTACAGATAAATGGAGCTCACTTGAGGAGAAGGATATTACCTGTGGTGTGCCCCAGGGATCTGTCCTTGGTCCGATTCTTTTTAACATCTTTTGTTAGTGATATTGCAGAAGGGCTGTCGGGGTAAGGTTTGTTTGTCTGCGGATGATACCAAAATCTGCAATAGAGGGGAGTAGATAACATGAGGAGGGATCTAGCTAAGCTTGAAGAATGGTCTGGAATTTGGCAGCTGAAATTTAATTCTAAAATATGCAGAATCATGCGTTTGGGCTGCAAAAATCCAAAGGAGAGCGGTAGAGTGTAGGGGATGAGTTACTGCTGTCCATGAAGGAAGAGCGGGACCTGAGCATAATTGTGTCTATCTTAAAGTAGCTAAACAGGTAGCAAAAGGCAACTGTGAAAGCAAGAAGGATGCTTGGGTGTATAGGGAGAGGAATGGCCAACAGAAAAAAGGATGTGATAATGCCTTTGTATAAGTCTCTGGTGTGACCTTATTTGCAGTATTGTGTGTAATTCTGGAGTCCGCACCTTCTAAAGGATATAAGCAGGTTGGAGTCAGTGCAGAGAGTGGCTACTAAAATGGTTAAAGGTTTCCCTTATGAAACATATGAGGACAGACTTAAAGGTCTTTTAATGTGTGTATACTTTAGAGGAAAGGTGGGATAGGGGAGATAGAGACATTTAAATACCTCCATGGCATAAATACACAGGAGAGTCTTTCAATTGAAGGCACGCTCTGTTACGAAGGGACATAGAATGAGGGTGAAAGGGGATAGACTCAGGAGTAATATGCGAAAGTATTTCTTTATGGAAAGAGTGAACGATGCGTGGAATAGTCTCCCAATGCAGGTGGTAAAGACGAGGACAGTATCTGAATCCAAAAGAGCATGGGACAAGCAGAGGATCTTTGTAGGAAAAAAGGGGACTATTGTAGTTGATATGGAAGATCAGACTAGATAAACCATGTGGTCTTTGTCTGCCATCAAGTTTTTTTCTATATCACTCCCATGCCTCTATCCGGCTCAGCCACCAGAGGTCCCTTCAGTATTTCTTTGTCTCCAGCAGATGGTCGATGGATTTTCTCCTCTATGAAGAAAATCTGAAGATTGAGAGGAAAAGAGATTCATTAAATGCTTGTGCACAACCACCTCCAGCCTTAAACCGGTGACTCATTTGAGTGCAGAGTGGAAGGCTCCACTAGTTTGCGGTCTTTTTGGTAGCCATAAGAGGAGGAAGAATTGGTTCAACTCTGTGCCCTTATCATGATAAGGGTGTATTGAGCAGCCACTAAATAGGAAGAATCTGGAAGAGTATATGAGCCTTGCACGACTTCAGCGCCCTCCCCTGCTCGCTCCCAACGATTGCAGAAGGCTCTCAGAGGGATCTGCCTGCCAGCTACCTTTCACACAGTGCTGCTGAAATTTAAACCCTGCCAGTGAAGCAGTTTCAGGGGAGGCTATGCCCAGGCTCTCAGGGGGTGAGTACCAAGAATTGAACTTGTTATTGTCCTTGTTGAGGGCTCCTAGTTCTGTTTCTGAGGGATGCAATTTAGGGAGGACTGCTAGTGACCGTTGGCACTGGGTGGGGGGTTATCACCTTTTTGTGCACTCGTTTAGTAACATTTTTTGCCTATTGTGCGCCTGTGGATCGCACAATCCTAACAAGCATTCCACCCAAGCGGCTCCAACGCATGCTCCTGCCTTAGTACCTTTACGTGCGTTTTGTAAAAGTGTAATTAATGCACGCTTGCCTGGTGATACTTACCCTAACTCACTGTCTCTTCTTCTGGGAAACATTGACCTGTGGCAAGCGAGAAGCCTTATCCTTGGATTTTGGACTTTGCCTTTCCTGTATGACAGGTTCTGAGTTGCCCCAGGAGGGCATGTTTTCCCCCTCTCAGCCAGGGGACACAGTAAGTCCGCCCCTTCCTGCCTCAGGACAGGAGGAGCAGGATGGCGATAAAGGTAAGGATGTTCAGCCAGCTGGAGGCTCCGACAAAAATGCTGTGAGCTGCTCTTCATCCCCTAGGGGGGTCTGTGGTGGCTATGCCCCCTGTTGTCGGGGAGCCTTTCCCGAGAGAAGAGCTTCTAGAGTCCAGATTGTCCTCCCCAAAGTTCTGTTCGTTTTTCCTTTTTGCAATAGGCTTGGTCCTTCTGGCATGGAAATTTCAGACCCTGGGTGCAGTCTCAAACTGGGCAGGTGGAAGCAAAAGCCCTGCGCTATTAGGTTTGGCTAAGTGTCCCCAGCATGGGACACTCCCTGAAGATGAGGAACACTTGGGAGCTGTCCGAGATTTGGATTATGCCTCAAACCAGATGAATCAGTATGGGGCTCTGATTTGGAGGAGGGCCTCCTGTCACCTTCAGAAGACTATGAAGAGGCTGGTATGATCCGACTGTTCTGGAAGGAGGAGCTGGCAGCCCTGATTTCCAGGATCTCATCCACCTTGAACTTGGCAGATGCTTCCAGCACAGCCCAGGAGCCAAAAGTATACACGCTTCTTCAAGAGGTGCAGAAATCCACTACTGTCTTCCTGTTCTCGGAGATGATCAAAGATATGATCCTGTCTGAGTGGGACTCTCCCAACTCCCTGCCTAAAGAGTTAAGGATCTATAAGAAGCTCTATGCTGTCCCGGAGGAGGCACGCAGAGGGTAGTTTAACATTCCCAAGGTGGATGCACAAGTCACAGCGGTTGCCAGATGGACCACCATTCCCATGGAAGGCGGATCGGCCTTAAAAGATACCCTGAACCACAAGGTTGATTGCTTGCTGAAGAGCCAGTTTGCCATGTCTATAGCTATTCTACAACTGGAGACATGTATTATCTTGACTTCTCGAGTCCTGCTCCAATGGATTCAGCCTCTTCTGCTTGATGATACCACTTCTCTCTCTTGGTATTGGCCATGTATGACTTGGTGCACCTGGCGACCAGGGATGGTGCCCTGACTGCTGCATCATGGCATTGGATTTGACTCCATCACTGGACGGCAGACACATCCTCCAAAGCCCGGTTGGATCAACTGGCCTTTAAGGCAAAGCTGAAGAATAGGGTGCACCACAACAAAAGCAAGTATCACGTAAGATGAAGAACCCAGTCTAAGACGTGATAAGCTCTGCCTTTCCACATTATCACATCTTAGACTGAGTTCTTTAAGGCAAAGCTCCTGTTTGGAACAGATTTGGAGAAACTGGTAAAGGACCTAGGTGAGACAACATCTTACTGCCTCCTGGAAGATGGGTCCAGGGGGCCTGTGAAGCGTGCAAGTGTCCCTTTCTCATCAGCCTCTGTCCAACCGACAAGGGCATGCTGGCGGCATTTCCAGGAGTCTCGGGACTATTGTCGCTACTCACCTGGAAAGCTTTTCTTTCCCCCTGCTTCAAGACCTCTGGTTGGTTTGTTCTCAGTCCTTTCGTGGAGCACATCGACCCAGGGTCACCGCTCCCTCCAGGGCCATACAATGAAGGTTTGGGGGCCCATGCCCTGGTAAGGTGTTAGGCTTCACATTTTCTTTCAGGAGTGGGCCCATGTCACCAAGAATCACTGGGTGCTAGACACCATTCAATTTGCCTATCTTATGGAATGCAAGAAGGCGATTCCCAATGCCTTCATCTCCTCCTGCGGGTCTGCGATCAAAGGTGCCATGGGGCGGACCACCTTGGACAAGTTGCTTTCCCTGAAGGCGGTGGATCTCAAGGGGGGCCAACAAACACTTGCACATCTTGTTCTTTCAGATGGAAAAGTTGCGCTACGTGACTTAAGCAGTGCACTGAGGGGAGTTCTTAGCTTCTCTGGATCTGGCCAAGACACATTTTCATATCCCGATCCAGGTGGATCAGCAGAAGTTGTTGCATTTTGCCATACTTTGCTCCCACTATCAGTTCGCCGCCCTTTCTTTTCAGGTTCTCCACCACCCCAAGGATGTTCTCCAAGGTTCTGATGGTGGCGGCTGCAGTGCCACGGCACCAAGGGATCTGTGTCCAGCCCTATCTGGACGATTGGCTCATCCAGGCCCGTTCTGTCAGAAGCTTCTCGGGTGATGTCCCGAGTGATGTCCTTCTTGGAAAGCCTCAGCTGGGAGATCAATGAGGAAAAGAGCCAGCTTTTGCCTTCCCAGTCCTTTGAGTTTCTGGGAGCATGTTTCAACACTCATGTGGGCAGAGTCTTCCTGCCAGAGGACAAAGTCAAAAGACTGTTGAATTGCATGGCAATGTTCTGTGTGCAGCAGGCCCCCAGAGTCTAGGATTATCTTTAGCTCCTTGGAATTATGGCAGCAACCATAGAGACGGTCCTGTGGATGTGTGCCCCAGTGGTCCTTGGTGGTCCCAGAGTTCTCAGGAGTTCAAGCTCAGGCTCCCGCTCCCGTTGATGGTGAAATATAGCCTGCAGCAGTGCCGGCAGCCCTGTCATCTGAGGAAGGGCATTCCTCTGGACAATTTCTCCTGGATCCTGCTGATGACAGGGGTTCGGCGTCTGCGTCCTCCCCTCCAGTCTGTGATCCTTTCCTGGGATCTGTGTCTGGTGTTCAGGGCACTGATGGTGGTGCCTTTTGAGCCATTGAAACATACTACCTTAAGGGATTTGATGCTCGACAGTTGTGATTTGTGCCACAAAGTGGATTTCCAAGCTGCATGCTCTGTCTTGTTGAGATCTTTATTTGTCTTTTCTAAGGATGCCGTTTTTCATTCAGCCTGTGCCATCCTTCTTGCCTAAGATGCTTTCTCCACTTCATGTGAACCAGATGGTTTGCCTGTCCTCCTTCTCTAAGGAGCAGTGTTGGGGGAGGAATAAGGATCTTCACCTTGTGGATGTCCGGAGTGTGCTTCTCTAGTACATGGGGGTTACAAATTCTTTTTACAAGTCCAACCATCTTTTTGTGCTGTTTGCTGGCCTGCACAAGGGTGATGTGGTGGCCAAGTTGGCTTTAGGGTGCTAGATTAAGGAGGCCATTACCTCAGCGTTTCTATTGCAGAACTGGCTGGTTCTGGAGGATTTGTACATGCATTCTACCAGAACACAAACGTCTTTGTAGGCGGAACAGAGCTCGGTAGCCCCTGCAAACCTTTTGTCAAGCAGCAAGCTGGGCATCACTTTCCACTTTTGTCCATCATTACCATTTGGATATCCACGCGAAGGTGGACACGACTTTGGCTCTGGGGTTTTGCGAGCTGCTGTGTCTTCTTCCCACCCATTGCTATTATAGCTTTGGTACATCTCACTTGTCTGGACAAGGTGACATTTTATTTACCAGATAATGTCCTTTCCTTGAGTCCTGCTAGACCAGTTCAGGTCCTGTCCTTGAAACCGTATTTGCTCTGTTCTTTGCTGCAGTTTCCTTGAGTCCGCCATGATTTTATACTTGACTCTGCAGACTCATCTTCTACTGACAGCCTTCTATTCTACCTTCCTGTACATAGTTTGCAACTGTTGTACTCGTTGTTTCCCACATTGAGGTTGTGTGAGGTTTGCTCTGTATCTCCCATATGCTTTGGGACAACTACTTAAGGGACCTCTGGTGGCTGAGCCAGGTAGAGGCATGGGAGTGATGTTATTGAAACCTGGGCTTTTTATTGATCTTTATCTCCACCAATCTGCTGGTAGGGGAACACAACCCACTTGTCTGGACTGGTCTAGCAGGACTCAAGGAAAGGACATTATCTGGTAAGTAAAATGTCACTTTCTGTTTTCTTTCACAGATTTTACTTTTTTTTTTCTTTCTTTCACTGTCTTGTCAGTTTTTTAATTTTGCATTTGCTCTGTCCAGTGTCCCCAGTAATCAGCTAAGAGTCTGCAAACCTTCACTTATATTCTGTCAATTTTTATCTGCCTCTAGATAATCACACGTTTCGAGAGAAGAGAAACTGGAGTGTGTATCAAATGGTCAAACCACAAGGTATGTAAATATTTTTTACCATCAGTTTAAATCTGTTGTTCATCATACCCCATTTGTTCCGGTAGATCCTCACTAAAGAGACGTTATAAGGAGCCATGTCCAGTTACTTGGCACCAATGTCCGTAATGTATTTTCAGTAAATTGCCTTAATGGATGGGCCTTTACAGGTGTACTTGATCTGGTCTCTATTTTATAAATACGCACATCAGATCAAAAGTGTGTACTTTCACCAGGAGTCAGGACTGACTCAAAGGCACACATTGCATTTTCACTGTGGGCATGCACAGGGGTGGAGCATAGGCTGACAAAACTTTACATGCATTCTTTAAAAATCTAAGGCTAGTGCAAGTGCCCTCAATTAGATTTAATGCACGTTTTTGGCTACTTACCCCCTTTTTTATAAAGAAAATTAGGCGGCGTCTTCAGTTTGTTCTAATAAAAAAGGTGCATTCTGGGTGCCTATGACTAGGCGCCCAGTTATGAAATTATACTCTTATGGGCTAGATGCATTACGTGTGTGTTCCTTATGAAAAATAGGAAAAACCCTCTAGTACAAAGCCTCTTAAACATTTGAAACGTTCATTCTCTCTTTCCTTCCTAGGCTGCTCCCCTAAATACTGCTGGAACAGGAGTTCTCGCCCCAGTCCTTGAGATGCGCCTAGCCAGTCAGGCTTTCGGGATAACCACAGTGAACATGCAGGTCTGTGGGTGCCCTAAGCAAAGCTACAGCCTTAAATGCCCTCTCCCCCCCCCCCCACACAAGATTTTGATATTAAACTCAACAATCATAATTATGTAAACATCACATTTAAAAATGCATAACTGGACATCATGCTTTTAAATATTAAACTTTGCGCCCCATTTAGCCAGAGCTATCTGCTACATAGCCCAGAGGAATATAATGGATCATGCAACAGATAGCTCAAGCTAAGTATTAGTAAAAAGGGCCCTTTACTTTGTATGTGCCTGTTCTTCCTGCAGATATAAAAGAAAAATCTATTGTTTTGCTTTGACTGCTGCCATAGGCAACCACCCAGTCTTGCCTAGTGGTTTAACCGGCCCTATAAATATGGATAAGAGAAATCTGCATATAATTGTGACTATCCTGAAAACTTGATTGGTGGATGAGCTGTTTACAAATACATTTTATTGGTAGCTGGACTGGGGTGAGAACCTTCATACTAGAGAGCAGCATACAAGTAATTCCTGTTTGTTTTCATCCCTTTTTGTTTTATTGTGGGTGGAAGGTGCTAAATTATCAGGTCTGGATTTAGGCTTAGGTGCCTCAACATTACCTCTATGCTTTCATCTGGGCCTGTTGTTTTCTTTCTGACTGCTGCCCTGCAGCAATAGAGTTGAAAGTAAAATTCCATGACGTCCCTACAGTCCAGTCCAGACTCCTGGTTTGTGTCCCCTTTCCAGCAGATGGAGACTGAGCAGACGCTCCTCCCGCCAAGCCAGTATCCTCAGTCTCCAGCAGATGGGACAGAACCCTTAGTAGCCTGGGCTTTCCTTATTGTTCCTCCAGTTTAGTCCTCCACCTCTGGGTTGTGCACCTCCTCCTGCAGCTTGGAGACTGGGCATGTCAAAGTCGTGACATCACTGGATATAGCCTGCTGGTGTCTCCCATCAGCCTCCAGTGTGTCCAGTCTCCATGCAGCAGGAGGGACATAGTGAGCCTAGCTTCTGGGCTCACTTGGGGGGAAAGGATAAGGAGCATTTAGTGTGATAAATTCTATTCTGATTTTACTTTTGATTTTTACTTTTAATTTTACTTTTAATTCAGTTAAATGGCAATCAGGGATTAGTTCCCTTTAGTTATTAGGAACAAATTTCCTTATATTTACAGTAATTTTAAATTTGAGCCTTTAAATTAGTAGCAGCTCTCGCCTTCCCTCCTTGTCAGTTATTTTCACTTGCTGCAGGCATTCGCCGGTGCGGATCTCTCCCTGGACAGTATGGGAGAGAGCTCCGGGACCCGTACAGCCACACTGAAGCTGTGTGAGACGGAGCCTCTCCGTTGCTGCGGGATTTTAATTTTACTCTGTGGAACCGGCTGAGTGTTCCTCGCCGTGGCTGCCAGGCGCATCCAGCGCGGCTTGAGGATCGGAGGAATTAAAGGCGGTAGGAGCAGGCTGCGTGGCTTTCGGCCCTGCAGGTAAGGCCTTCGGGCTCGCTCAGTCTGCTGAGGCCTCCTTTTTGCAGTGGCTGTTCTTGGCGCCAAAATTCATTGGTGAAGGGGCGGCCATTTTCTCTGTAGGTATTTGGACCGCATGGCGAGAGTTGCAGTGAGCTGCCTGTGTGAGGAAGACAACAGGTAGAATAGCTAGATTTTTGGGCCTAGTGTTTCTTTCTTTTGTTTGTAGGTTGTTTGAGGCTCGGGGGGTTCCTCAGCCTTAAGGGGGCTGTTGTCAGTCCTCTTTATTTTTAAGTTTATTCTTAGTTGTATAGGACAGCAGTTTTGGCATTGATCTCTGATACCACATGTTCTTTCCCTCCTAATCATGTCTCTAAGGAGCATCTGTTAAGTCCCGGGATATTAGGCAAATTGCCAGCTTTTAGGTTCAAGAGCAGAGCCCTAACTTGTAGTTGGAAGGAGGGACAGGCTGGAAGTGTGCCTTTGTGTATTCTATAGTGAAAGTTGCCCAAATGCCTGTGGTTTCACAGGGACAGGTTTAGGAAACCTTAGGATATAAAAAAGTATATAACAGTTAACTGTCAACCAAGAAGTGCCTATGCTACGGTCTATGGCCACCAGAGGGCAGCTGGTACACTCAATAGTGCCTTTCTGTGACCCTGTGTATGCAGCCATATCAGATTGATCATTCTCTGCAAGTCAGGGAAGAAATAACCACAGGGCCACCTCATGGGCTCTCAGGAGTTAGTGACTAAACAACAACTGACTAAATATTCCTATCAAATGGTATATAATACATGACCATAGCAGAAGGAAAATCACTATTAGAACATATTGAATAAGACGGGTACAATTTTCCTGAAATATGCAAAAATTAACCTGGCTGCAGAATGTGGATTAAAAATTTAAAGTAGGCCTTCAAAGGGTTAATTAAAGCTCTTAACTTCTGTATCATTTGTTGGGCTCTGGTGCCCTAAAGGCCACCGGATGGCAGCGCTGCTCATGAATCACATATAGTATTCAGTGCCCCCATCCCTGGGGGGGTGGTAAAATACAAAATCGTATTACTCTTCAGGTTCACACAGGCAGCAACCTCTAAGACCTCCATTTGCAAGGTTATCGGTGTATCCCACTGCTATTTCTCTAACTGCAGGAAGGCCGGGGGGGGGGGGGGGGTGCCTGTGTGTTTCATAGCTCCACTTAGCATGCCCTTCCCAGGAAATGCTCATCTATTTCTAGAGCAGGATTTCAAAAAGAAAAAGAAACTCTCTTTAGTGAGAGATAGCCTTGTTCATTTTTAGCTAACACTGTTGATTTATTCGGTGGCCTTTTGCGTCCTGAACCCCAAGGTTGGGACACTGTTTGCTTCCAGGGGTTCTACTCTCTATTTCGCTCTTCAGCTCCCTGGCAGACGCAGCAGGCTGGCAGGGGGTGCGCAACGCGTCCTGCAACGCTGAATCCCTCAGGATAAGGGGAGAAGGAAAGCTGGGTGCAGCGGGGGCTGGTAGCTTCTTGCAAAGCTATAGGAGCAGTTCGGGTAATTTTAGCTGATCTGCTTTGATTTCATTGGAGTTGGTGGAAACTTGGTTTTTGGAGTCCTATACTTTATAAAAAAAAAAAAAAAGGCATAGCTATGTTGATTTACAAGAATCTCCTTCCGCTATCCATAGAAGGTCCTATAAAGCGTTAAAGTCGGTTTATATGGCAGGGTAATATTTTGGCTTAGCTGCTGTGATATAGCGCTATGATCCTCTGTAAACATATTCAAGTCAAAAGGAATTATGGTGATAACTCTCTTGGACAGTTGTAACAGGTGCTTGGGTGAGCGCCATGGCCAGTCCACAGATGTGGAATGCTCTGCCATAAGCATTATATCATGAGAGGGGTTTTATAGTTGTGTGGTTTCTTAATGGAAAATATTCCCGTTTAGTTTGGCTTTGCCCAAATTATAAGATTTTACGGTAGTTTTGTAATGTCTTAATTTTGGCTATATGTAGTTTAATTTTACATATGGAAAAGGCAGCTCAGCGGAAAGAGGTTGCAAAATAGAACTCTGGCCTTTGAAGCTATCTATGCTCCCATTCCATTTATCAGAGGTTCTCCAGTACGGAGAGTATCTGCTAGTGTTCAGCGAATGCCTTAATGGGGGCCAGAAGCACACAGCCAGGCTAGTTCTCTAGCAGCAATATCAGCAGCTCAGATTCTAGTAGGCATACATCATATGCTGGGCTTACAAGATGGCTTCCATGCTGATCGGCATCAGCCAAGATGGCTGCCGGTTTAGACTGTGAATGTGGAGGCAGCCTGGATGAGGGACCTTGCGTTCTCTAGAAAATGCCCTGCATGCACTGAATCATTTAAATTCGATCAGCTACTGGCAGGACACAATCCACTCTCGCATGCTTTTTTGCTTCAGTGGTCTAAAAGTGGAGTCTTTACCAGGTGGTATAATGGGAACTTGTCTGCAGTTTCTCGGCTTCTTCATTGCTGACTCAGTTGCCACTGCGGAATGAGAAAGCTGTATTTCCTAACACCAGGTGCTAGTTGAACTTAAAATATAATGTCCATCTTTGTGCAGTCAGACGGAATGGGGCGTTACTCTAGCAGGAAGGCCGTGGATTAGTATGCCTGTGATTGGGAGTTCTTTCTACTTCATATTGTTGGCACGGAAAGAGCTTCTCTTAACATAATGCGGAAGGAATTTTTGGTTAAGAGATGTCTTTGTGAAAAAAAAAAAAAAGTATTCAGCTGTCCTGAATTCGCCTCTTCTTGATTGACATTTTGAGGCTAAGCAGGGGCAGGCCGAGGTACTGCGTGGGTGGGTGCACACCTTGCACTATCAGGGGGTGTGGACTCACTGTATGGAAGAGAGCCCTAGCAATCTTCTTTAGCGCAAGATAGGAAAGTAGATGGTTCACTGAAGCGATCGTTGGGGGCAATGCTCTGTCCTTACAAGCTCCCATTTGTGGAGCCTGGGGGGACGAGAGCATGCTTCAGGTGGTCGCAGTGTTTACGACAGTCTACTCGCCTGGAACAGGAAAGGATCAGAGAGTTGAATCGACTAGAGCCTGATTTGCTTTATGTGGCAAATGTGCGTTATTGTTTAATTCAAGCGCTTGCTAATATTACTGGCTTCCTTGGGGTTCACCCGGAGGTCTCTCTGGTGGAGGAATGGGGTGGCTGATGGTTCGTCCAAGTCGAGGCTCAGTAAGCTCCCAGTTAAGTCTTTGTCTTGTCCTTTCCCCGTGGGCTCTCATAGGGCAAGTAGTTAGCGTATCGAGGCTTTCGGGGAAAGGTACTCTTGGTAGTGCCCGGTTGGACGAGACGGCCATACTAGGCTGATCTCATTCACCTACTCAACGGGCATTTCCTAGAAGTTGCCGGTAGTGGACGTTCTGCTGCGGCTAGGTTCACAGTGAATGTCTCAGGTGGATCTGTGCCCGCCTACGGTTTGGCCTTTGAATGGGCGGGGCTGAAGAAGAAGGGTTATTCTGCAGCAGTCTTCGCCACCTTGTTGAGAGCAAGGAGGCAGGCTGCGTCTAGTACATAGGTCCGTGCTTAGCGCCTTTTTGAAGGCTGCTGTTCACGGCGGCAAGTCCGGGCGACAAAGGTGTCTGTATCCTTGGTCTGAGTTCTCTGCAGGACAGTGTCTGAAGGAACTAGTGGCCAGTTCCTTAGAGGGTCCAGCTGGCGACTGTTTCCGGCTGTAGAGGTTCTGGGGAGGGAATAGCGCTAGGTGTTCGGATCGATGTGTGGCGTTTCCTTAAGTTGGGACCCGACTGCGCTCCTCGAGGAGAGTTCGGGTGCCGCCATGGGATCCCTATTGGGCCATAGAGGCGTTAACTAAAGAGCCCTTTGATTCTCCAGGACCAAGCAGGAAGTCAGTCCTCACATATGGGTGACGTCGGCGCCGACGGAGCCCTCGCGGAGCAATTTTTCCCAGCTTTCAAAGAAAGCCTTTGGGAATTGCAGCGCGCATGCGCGGTCCTCTTCCCGCCCAAGGGTGCCATCTTGCTCAGTCTTCTTTTTTCCGCGGAGCCCTACAGACGTTGTTTGTAATTCCCCGCAGAAAAGTTGATTTTATTTCTCTTTTTTCTCGGTTTCGACGCCGGTTCTTTTCCTGCCCGGACCCGCGACGCCGGTTGCGAGTCCGTTCTTTATTTTTCGTTTTTTTGTCCTTCGTGACAGTTTCGCGCCTTTTTACTTTTTCACTGGCAGCCCGGTCTTTTGACCTCGCAGGGGCCCTTTTTCCCCCGATGGCTGCCAGCGGGTTTAAGAAGTGTGACCTGTGTAAGAAACTCATGTCTCTTACAGACACACACGACTTCTGCCTCCGCTGCCTCGGACCCGATCATGACCCGATGATCTGTGGTCCGTGTGGCAAAATGTCCTCAAAAGCGTTGAGGAGTCGGCAGCATCAGCGGGAACGTATCTTCTCTGACTCCGGCCGGGCTCGGACCTCGTCAGAGGCTTCGACGTCTCGGGACTCTGGTCCTGAGCATCGTTGAAGTTGCTCTGAAAGGGGGTCTCCTACCCGGGAACATCATCGGAAGAAGAAACCCGCGAGGGCGGGATCGGTGGACGCTCCTGGTTCCTCGAGGGCCAGGTCGCATAGCCCCGATTCCCGTCCCGGGTCCTCGGAGGTGGAGAGGCCTTCCAAACATCCTCGTCTCGAGATGGACTTGCCCGCTCACGTGAGTACTGTTGTCCTCGTGGACTCGCCTCCGAAGGAGCCGACGTCGGGCCCGACGCCGTCAGGGCCCGATTCGGGGGCTGCTGGGTCTCCTGAGCTCGGACTCAGGTTGACGGCCTTGGAGAGCAGTCTGACTGCCTTCATGGACCAGCAGCGGGCATTGATCGCTGGCCTCGCCGGTGCTTCTGCCCTGACCGCCGGGACGTCGACCTCCAAGTCGACCCCGGAGACCGAGCCGATCCTCGAGTCCATGAGGGCTCGAGTCAATCCTCGGTCACGGTCTCCTTCGGCCTCCCGTTCGGGACCGAGGTCGTCGACGCTGACTCCCTCGGCGTCGGGGCGGATGGCATCGATGCCCGCCCGACCGGAGCCGCTCGACGACTCCTCCGAGGAGTCGGCCTGGGAATCCGAGGAAGAAGAGTCACCTGGTTCCTTTCGGACTTGGTGTGTCCCATCGGACTCCCCCGAGTCCGAACCTCAGAGACGGTCCCCCCCGGAGGATACCCGGTTCTCGGACTTCGTGCGGGATATGGCCAAGGCCTTGGCCTTCCCCGCGGATCCCGAGGAGGAGCCTCGAGTCGAAGAGCTCGATGCCCTCCAATATGACTCTCCCCCGAAGGAGGCCTTTATTGTACCGGTTCCTCCAATGCTGGAACGACTTCTCTTCCGCATGTGGGAGAGCCCGGCGTCGTCGCCGGTGTTAAGCAAGCGGGTCGATTCCATTTATCGAGTCCGCAAGAGCCCCGGGTTCCAAAAGGCACAACTACCGCACCATTCCATGGTGGTGAAATCGGCCATGCATAGACTTAAGAGTCAAAAAATGCACTCCTCGGTGCCTCCCGGTCGGGAGGCTCGCAGCCTGGATGCCCTCAGTAGAAAGTGTTTCCAGGGCTCTATGCTTGCTTGTCGTGTCCAGACCTACCAGCTCTACATGGGCATGTATCTCCGAGACCTGGCTAAAGAAATCGCCGGGTTCTCTGCTGGTCTCTCCGACGAACCTTTGCAGAGGTTCCAAACCTTGTCAACTGGTATTCGGGAGTGTTCAAAGTTTAACTCTCGAGCAGCCTACAATGGTTTTGAGGCATCGGCTCGAGTAGCCGCAGCCGGCATCGGTGGCCGCCGCCAGGCTTGGCTTCAGACATCCGACCTCGAGGCATGGGTGCAGGACAAGTTGGTCGATGTCCCCTGCAGAGGCGAAAACCTCTTTGGCAAGCCCATGGATGAGAAGGCTGCACAGATCGAGACCGAGACTCTCACCAGGACTCGTCTCTCAAGGAAGACCTCTGCCCCTTCTCAGAAGAAGGGCTCGGGGAAAAAGCCCTTTTACCCGAGGAAGGCGGCTGCCTATCAACACTACCCTCATTATCAGGCCTCAGCAGCTCCCCCACAGGGTAAAGCAGGCCAAGGGACGGGGTAATGGATCCCGTAGGCAGCAAGCCCCCAAGCCTGCACCACCGGCCCCTGCTCAGCAGGGTGGGGGTTTTTGACTTCATCAGCATAGCCTCTCCCCCTCAGCTTGTTTCCCTCAGCACAGGAGGCCGGCTGGTCCACTTTGCCCACAGGTGGTCCAACATCACCACAGATACCTTGGTGCTTCACATAGTTCAAAAGGGCTATCTTCTTCACTTTCACCAGGTACCTCCCTCCTATTTTCCAGGGGAGCCTCTTCGACTCCCTCTGCACAAGGACTTACTCCTTCAGGAGTTAGCAAGTCTCCTTCAGGAACAGGCAGTGGAACCGGTACCCCACCACCTGAAGGGTCAAGGATTTTACTCCAGGTACTTTCTGATACCAAAAAGAACAGGAGACCTCAGACCCATCCTGGACTTGCGAAACCTCAACAAGTTCCTTGCAAAGGAAAAGTTCAAGATGCTTACCCTTGGAATCCTGCTGCCCTACCTCCAGCAGGGAGACTGGCTATGCTCCTTGGATCTAAAGGATGCGTATACTCATATCCTTATTCATCCAGACCACAGACAATATCTCAGGTTTGTTGTGGGAGGAAATCATTACCAGTACAGAGTACTGCCCTTTGGCCTATCCTCCGCCCCCAGGGTGTTCACCAAATGCCTGGCAGTGGTGGCGGCCTATCTAAGACTTCAAGGCCTTTTTGTGTTTCCATACCTTGACGAGTGGCTCATCAGAGCCCAGTCTTCCCAAGAGGCCACTCAGGCCACTCATCGCACTGTGACTCTACTCCAGCACTTGGGATTTGTCATAAACTTCGCAAAGTCCACTTTGCTCCCCTCTCAAAATCTCGAGTTCATCGGCGCCAGGTTGGACACTCTTCAGGCGCGGGCCTTCCTGCCTCTGGACAGGGCCCAAAGGCTCATGGATCTCGCCAGCCACTTTCACAGCAATTCCCTGGTCTCGGCCAGGCAATTTCTGAGACTGCTCAGCCATATGGCTTCCACGGTCCATGTGACCCCCAATGCCCGCCTGAACATGCGACCTGCTCAATGGTGCCTTCGCACACAATGGCATCAGGCCACTGGGAGCCTAGCGGACTCCGTAAAGGTCTCCGACCCGCTAGTCTCTTCTCTACAATGGTGGCTTCATCTGCCAAACCTAGTACTAGGAGTGGCTTTTCAGCCCCCTCCGCCTTCTCTGGTCCTGACGACCGATGCTTCTCTCCTGGGCTGGGGAGCACATTGCCAAGGGACATGTACTCAAGGTCTCTGGACTCCTTGGGAGTCTGCTCAGCATATAAACTTCCTGGAGCTCAGAGCCATCCGCCTAGCTCTCAGAGCCTTCTCTCACCTGATTTCTCACTAGTCGGTGCTGATCCAGACAGACAATCAGGTTGCAATGTTCTACGTGAACAAACAAGGCGGCACAGGCTCCTTCCTTCTCTGTCAGGAGGCGCAAAAGCTGTGCTCTTGGGCCGTCGACCGCGGCATCATCCTCAAAGCTGTCTATCTCCCAGGTCAGGAAAATTACCTGGCAGACAAGCTAAGCAGGATCCTCCAGCCACACGAGTGGAAGTTGGATCCGTTGGTGCTTCAGCGGATCTTTCTCAAGTGGGGCCTCCCCACCATGGATCTGTTTGCCAGTCCTCTGAACCGGCAACTTCCCCAATTCTGCTCTCGACAACCGCATCCTCTCAGAGTAGCAGCGGATGCTTTTCTGATTCCATGGTCCACAGGCCTCTTGTATGCCTTTCCTCCCATGCCGCTGGTGTCCCGGACACTCTTCAAGGTTCTCGGGGACAAAGCCTCGATGATCCTAGTGGCTCCCTGGTGGCCGAGACAACCTTGGTTCCCGCTTCTGATGCAGCTGGCGGTGGACACTCCTCTTCCTCTGGGGTTTCAACCCAACCTCCTGTCACAGGATCAGGGGACTCTCCTGCACCCCAACCTCCGGTCCCTTCATCTGATGGCCTGGCTGCTGAAAGGGTAGTCCTTGCTCCCCTCCGGCTGCCTCCAGATGTGGAAGAAGTCGTCTTGGCCTCCAGGCGGCCCTCCACCCGGAAGTCCTACGCTCTTAAGTGGCGTCGGTTCTCCGTCTGGTGTGCTCAGCAGTCTCAAGATCCCTTCTCCTATTCAGCATCAGTGGTCTTGCAGTACTTGCTTTCCCTCTCCAATCTTGGACTTAAGTCCAACTCGGTCAGGGTCCACCTCAGTGCTCTTTCTGCGCATCACATGCCGGTGGATGGCAGACCTCTTTCCAGCCACCCTCTAGTGGCTCGTTTTCTCAGAGGCCTCCTTCTCCTTAAACCACCTTTGCGCCCACCAGCCCCGGACTGGGATCTCAATGTGGTTTTACAGCGGATTACCTGTCCGCCTTTTGAACCTATGGCTACCTGTCATCTTCGTTTTCTTTCTTGGAAAACCTTGTTCTTGGTGGCCCTCACTTCTGCTAGACGCGTTAGTGAGCTGCAGGCCCTAGTATCTGATCCTCCTTACACTAGGTTCTACAAGAATAGGGTAGTCCTGCGGACTCACCCTAAGTTTCTTCCCAAGGTGGTTTTCCCCTTTTCACATCAACCAGGAGGTGGTGCTTCCGACCTACTTTCCCAGGCCACACTCCAGCCGGGCTGAAATGGTCCTGCATACGCTGGATTGTAGAAGGGCGTTAACCTTCTACCTTGACCGTACGCGGGAGCACAGAAGGGCTGTTCAGCTCTTCGTCTCTTATGACCCCAATAAGTTGGGGCTCCCTGTCTCCAAGCGTACTCTGTCCATCTAGATTGCTGACTGTATCGCTTGGGCTTATGAGGCAGCCGGTCTCTCGTTGGAAGGTCGAGTCACGGCTCATCGTGTTAGGGCGAAGGCTACGTCGGTGGCTTACTTCCGCTCTGTTCCATTGGCAGACATCTGCCGGGCCGCTACTTGGTCTTCAAGCCAGACTTTTGCAGCCCATTACTGCCTGGAGAGGGAGTCCCGCTGGGACAGTGCTTTCGGACAGGCAGTCCTCCGTAACCTCTTTGAGGTATAGGCAACTCCTACCCTCCATCCCGGATGTTGGGCTACCGGTTGGAGACGTATTCAGAGAAGATTCCTTCCTTCTGTGCTACTGAGCTTGAGGGAGCTCCTTTTTGTGCTTAGGGTCCCCGGTAGCCTTAAGCTTGGGAGTCCCATATGTGAGGACTGACTTCCTGCTTGGTCCTGGAGAAAGAGTAGTTACTCACCTGTAACAGGTGTTCTCCAGGAGCAGCAGGAATCAGTCCTCACAACCCTCCCTCCTCCCCTTGGAGTTGCAGTTCTATGCTTTCATTTTTGCTAATTTTTTGCTGTCTTTTAGCTATGTCATCAGACTGAGCAAGATGGCACCCTTGGGCGGGAAGAGGACCGCGCATGCGCGCTGCAATTCCCAAAGGCTTTCTTTGAAAGCTGGGGAAAATTGCTCCGCGAGGGCTCCGTCGGCGCCGACGTCACCCATATGTGAGGACTGATTCCTGCTGCTCCTGGAGAACACCTGTTCCAGGTGAGTAACTACTCTTTCTTTACTCCAGGCGTCGGTAAAGGATTTGCTGTTATAGACAGTGGCTTTGATAGCTCTTTGTTCGGTTTCAGAGTTTCAGGCATTGTCATGTAATGAGCCGTTTTCACCCTTTCTGGATAGAGGGTGGTGTTTGCGACCAGTCCCGTTGTCCTTCCAAAAGGTGGTATCTGATTTTTCTCCTGAGTCTATTGGTTTCTCTTCCAGTTCTCGGTTTTTCTGGAAGGGGAGGTTGTTATTCGTAGCTTACGCCGATAGGAAACATAAAATGCAGGGTGCGGCGTTCGTTTCTTTGTTTTTGTCTGTTGGTTGGAGGTCCCCACGAAGGGGAAGCAGCAGCAAAGGCGGCCATTTCGCACTGGGTTAAGGCAGTGGTTGCCTCAGCATTCTGGTGGCGAGGTTGTACGATTCCGGGGGGCTTTCTGACTCTTGCTACCAGTGCGCAAGCAGCTTCATGGGTGGATCAGAGTGTCATTCCACCAGGGGGGATTGTTAGAGCAGCTTCCAGGTCGTCTCTTCATTCCTCAGTAACCACTACTGCCTAAATGTTCTGGCAGTAAAGGATGCCTGTTCCGGGTCGACGGTGTGGTGAGTTGGCTGGATAGGTCCCTCCCAATGATTACTGCTCTGTTACATCCCAGAGTTGGAGGACTAAACTGGAGGAACGATAAGGAAATAGAAATTACACTTACCTGGTAATTGTCGTTCCTTGAGTGACGACAGTTTAGTCCTCATTCCCGCCCAGGGGTGTGATTTCTTCAGAGTTTATTTTCAGGCGGAGTGGAGCATCAATCTCAAGGAGTAGACAGATCCTTTCAGATTCTAGATCGCAGTGAGTATCCCTCTCTGTTGTTTTTTCCTTCTCTCTTATTTAAACGAGGGGATGGTATAGGAAATGTGTTTGCATATGGGGGACGTGAATGTAAAGTAAAAAAAAAAAATATATATATATATATATTTAAGACTGATAAGGTTAAAAAGGTTCCTCAAGTTGAGGAATGGAGAGTTATTTAAAGCTATGGTATAGTTACTTATTTGTTGTTCCTTTGAGTTTGCTTTGTCAATAGTACACTGGAGACTGATGGGAGATACCAGCAGGCTATATCCAGTGATGTCACGACTTTGACATGCCCAGTCTCCAAGCTGCAGGAAGAGGTGCACAACCCAGAGGTGGAGGACTAAACTGTCGTCACTCAAGGAACAACAATTACCAGGTAAGTGTAATTTCTATTTACTGTGGGTCCTGGGCTGCATTGAGGGAAATGTAATAAAAAAAAAAAAAGAGAGACTTTGCAGATATTGACAGGATTCCGGTGACAAAGCTCTGTAGTGCAGTTCAGTGTCGAGGCAACTGTGGTGACTCGGTCTGCCTCAGGGGACCAATGCCATTTGGTCGGCAGAAGGACCCTGGAAGGAGTGTGGGGGGAGGGCTTGCTTCCTTCCTTTCTGGATAACAGACCTGCTGCCTACAGCTTCGGTGCCCTTTGGTGGGTTAGAGGCTGTCGGGCTTGCTGCTGGGATCAGAGGGACACTTTGCGATATTTGGTGAGTGGCTCCTTGTGGTTCTATTTCTTTGCGTGTGATTTGGTGATGGGCTGTAGTTTCACCCGGCAGGGAAGGTTGTGGTAGTTTAGGTCTGGCAGCGGGAGGGTTTATTTCCGTAGCGGGGGATGCCGGCCAGAAAATCAGTAGGCTTTGGGTGCACTAGCAGACTGAGTCATCTCTCCTCAGTCGATCTCTGTCGGGCTTGTGAGGCGGAAGACCGAGAGGCAGGAACTTCTTGCACAAACCACCGTCATCAGAAGCATTTTCTCCATGCTTGGAGTCTGCTGGGGGTACTCTAGTGGAGGCAGGGATATCGGCGAGGTAGGAACCGTGGCCATTTTGGCAGCTTCACTGGCAGACATTTCCTCGCCCTCTAGAGTGTCTTTGGGGCACTCGGAACAGAGGGCTTCTCAGTCCCAGCAGTCAGATTAGGCTCTTTCTCAGATGTCAGGTCCCTCTCCCATGGTTCCCTTCTCGTTTTACTTCGTCCTGCTGCTGCATCAGGCTTACTGTATTAAACAGGGCCTGATGGAGTCTCGGGACCGGCAGTCGGGACAGTACTGGGAGCAGCGGCTCGAGGGGATCTCGAACATCTTGGCGGCCAGGACTGCCTCTGGATCAGAGGTTCCTGATGAGGAACTGGGATCAGAGCGCTCTTTGGGCTCTGGAGGGTCCCTCAAGCCTGGAAACAGGGGAGGGGCACACGGACCTTAGGGGGAGGACTCCTTATCAACTGGGGAGGACCCCCATATAGTCAGTCTGTAGGGAATAGCTAGTTTCTCTTACTGCGAATTTACTGGCAGCACTGAACCTCTCTGCGGACATGCCCGTGGCAGATCCTCCCTTGGAGGATCCGTTGCTTCAGGGTATCTGTATGTTGGAGACCACTTTCCGTTGCACCAAGCCCTGAAGCTGATGATTGAATTGGTGTGGGACTTTCCGGAGACGGGATTATGAGGTGCAAGAGCCATGCAATGCCTCTATTCTATCTCTGTTGGGGAGCGGGAGTGTTTTCAACTTCCCAGAATGGATTCCCTGGTGTCGGTGGTCACCAAGTGGACCACCATTCCATTGGAAGGCAGTGCAACGTTGAAGGATCCTTTAGGATAAGAAGTTAGAGACTCTGTTGAATCAGGCCTTTGAGGTTAACGCATTGACTTTGCAGGCTTCAGTCTGTGGAGCCTATGTTATGCAGGCCTGCAGGCTCTGGATGCAGGGGTTGACAGGAGCGGAGGCAGGTGTCGTCTCAGTTCTCCCAGAAACGGCCAAGATAGACTGAGGGATCGCTTACCTGGCAGATGCTTTCTGTGACCTGCTGCGGGCATCAGCAAGGGTTATGGCCTCGGTCATTGCCGCCCGGTGTTTGCTTTGGTTACGGAGTTGGTCTGCAGATACCTCTTCCGAACAGCGGCTGAGTAAGCTGCTTTTTCAGGGCAATCTTCTCTTTGGGGAAGCTCTGGAGAAGTTGGTCAAGGATTTGGGGAAGTCCAAGCCGGCCCGTTTGCCAGAGGACAAACTCAAGGCGCAAAAACCGTGTTGTCCTCAGAAGCCCACCTATCAGGCTCAGGGGCAGCCCTTTCGGAGCGGAAGGGGCTTCTTGTAGGTACCGGTGTGATGGCTAAAAAGTCCCAATGAGATGAGGAGGGCTCAGGCGGGCCCCGTGCTGATCGGCAGTCTCCTACGACAGTTTTACCCAGCCTGGGACCACCTTACCTCCAACTGGTGGGTGCTGGAGGTCATTTCTGAGGGCTACACTCTGGAGTTTAAGGTTCCCCTGGTGGATGCCTTTTCTGATGTCTCCTTATGGGCGCCAGGAAAGGTGCGGGGGCGGTCTCTGAGACACTTAACAGGTTAATTCAGCTGCAAGCATGGGGCCTGCCTGTCTTAGCCCTCTAGAATAAAAAAAAAATCCCAAAGCAAAACCACTCATAAATCACCATATAAAAGGGTTATACCCACAAAAAGAGCAATTATTCAAAATACAAATTTTTAAATGTTGGACCATTTGTCTCCTGAGAGATGATTTCTCTCTTTACAAACTTTCATTTTTAATCTTTTCTTTATTGTGAAGGGCAAGTTAAAATCGTATTTACTTAACTCCAATCGAAGTGCTCATTCTTAGGAGCAAGTGTGTTAAGCCGACAAAGATGTAAGCTACCAAAGCTCTTTTTACAAGTGCCGACAGGAATGTGAGCCGCCAGAAGCTTTGATTTTTCTGCAGGACACAGCACTGTGTTTCAAGTTTCAATCCAGTTATTTCTGAATACCGGGCGAACGTGAAGCCTTCTCAAAAAACATCTGAAGCAGAGCATACAACCCTGAAGGGTAAGCAGGTGTCGGCAGGATTGCGGGTGTGGGGTTCAATGTCCCAGTCCAGCTGCGTATCTAACCCCACACTATTGGGAAAATGAACTTCAGACACATTCAGAAATGAAGCAAGCTTTCCCTTTATTCAGTTAATAGGATACAAGATTCATTTGCACACTGTGTCTCCCTCGTTCAAGTGTTGGACAGCGTCCCCAACCTCCCTTGTTAGTGAGAAAGGAGAGACTTGCCCCGAACCAAGTTGCTGCACACCTTTATACCCCTCTCGCTCTCAATGTCTACATGTTATTTTCACTTGTCTTACCCATTTCCCGTGCCAAACAAGATTAGCAGATTCTACTTTTTTCTACTTTGTTAGCTTACCACACCCTGCCACTTCCTTTGAGACATTGCTTATCTGCAGTTTACAACACAGTTGGTAATTCTTCAGGGCTTCTGAGTATACGTTATTCAGCTTGTTTCATGCCTGCTTGCACAAACCGTTCTGTTTTGCAAGACTCCATTCTCTGCACATTCCTGCACAGAGTGTAGTTTCATCCTGCTTTTACTATGCTGTTTTAGTGCACTCAGTTCTTGCCTTTCTTAGCCCACATGTCTTTTTACCATATGCCTTCATTCAGATATAACACTAAAGCTGGTCAGGAATAGGCTAGGGTACCGTAAGGCATTCATGCCAATCATGCAAATCAAGCAGAACAGTTCAGCCAAATTTCCCCACACGGGCTTATTCCACAAGGGCACAGGTGGCCTCATGGGTGGAGTATAGTTTGGTGCAGTCGGTAGAAATCTGCAGGGCGGCCACCTGGTCCTCACTTCATACCTTTGCTAAGCATTATCGCCTGGATGTCCAGGCGGCCGGGGATGCCTGTTCTGGATCGGCGGTGCTTCAGGCTGGTTTGGCAGGTCCCTCCCATTAAAGTTGACTGCTCTGATACATTCCAGAGGTGCGGGGCTGGACTTGAGGGACGATAAGGAAGATGAAATTAGACTTACCTGCTAATTGTTGTTCCTTGAGGAACTCCAGTCCAGTCCCGGATCCAACCCCAAATTCTGGTTGCCAGTGACAGGAGCCGGAAGAAGAAAGGGCCTGGTGTGTCTGCAGATTTTGGGGACGGCGATGTTGAGGGCGGACTGAAGGGATTGTCTGTCTCATGCTCAGTGCTGGATGTCGGTGCCCCTCATTCTGGTGGGGGAGGGGGAATCCCTTCTCCTGAATGGGTTTTTTTTGTTTGTTTGTTTTTAGTTATAGCATTCTTGGTTCGAGTTTTAATTACTTATTTGTTGCTCCTGTGAGTCTGCTTTGTCAGTAGGTTACTGGAGATGGTGGGCGGACCCCGCTGTATTAGTACTGGTATCATCAAAAGATGACGTGCTCAGTCTCCAAGCTGCTGGAAAAGGTACGCTACCCAGAGGTGCAGGACTGGACTGGAGTGCCTCAAGGAACAACAGTTATCAGGTAAGTCTAATTTCGTCTTAAGTACTTGGGTATAATCCTTGACCAGAAACTCAATTTCAAAGAACAAATAAGAACAACTCAATCTGTCTATTATAAACTTAGAATACTGAAGATCCTTCGCCCCTTGCTAAGTTCAGACTCATTCCAAACAGTTTGCCAAATTGTAACCACTCCCATCCTTGACTGCTGTAACATTATATATCGTGGCCTCCCGAAAAAAAACATGCACCCTCTCCAAATGGCACAAAATACCTTTGCACGTTTAATCAACAGAGTCCCCAGGCAAGCTCACATCACCCCTGTCCTGAGACATTTACACTAGCTCCCTATCCATGCCAGAATAAAATATAAGGCATTTGCCCTGATTCGCAAAGTCATACACAGTGAATCAGCAACCTGCTTTACTTCCTTCTCTCCAAATCCAAAAGTGGCAGACGCTGAAGATGCAGTTCTATTAACCTCCTTAACATCCTAGTCCAAAAAAATAAAAAGCAAACAATCCACATTTAGCCGTATGTTCTCCCTCTTTGCCCCTCTTGCATGAAACGCCCTCCCATCTGATCTGAGAGGATGCACTGACCAATCAGACTTCAGGAAGAAACTCAAAATTTCCTCTTCCACGAATACCTTAGTACTTCCGCAACACCTGTGGTCAAGTGTGACTTAAATTACACTAGCTATTAACCACATCAAATGCCACTGACCCGCACCTTTCAATGTACTTAGAATATCCCTTCTACAAAGTATACCCCTAGCGCCCCCCCCCCCCCCACTGCAACATGCATCCTCCGAGCCCCTCTACCCCCTGCTTTTGTATATAATTGCTGCAATTCTGGTTCTAGTTATATAGTTCACTGGTTTCATGTTTTCAAGAGTTCTTGTTCCCTGTACAACAGTTGTATTCCTGCATTGTTACCTGTTTTGTTATATGTAAACCGCCTTGAATGGTAAAAAAGATGGTATATGAATAATTTTAAATAAATAAAATAAAACAAACCGATTCCAAACCAATCAAGTAATGATAAATAATTAAAATCATAAAAAACGAAACCCATAAGGAACAAAAGAAGGAACCTACAAAAAGACAGCCAGATTTTGTTCAGCATTCAATCCCTGTGGTATCAATGTAGTAAATCTGTAAATCAGCTCCTTCTCAGATTGGAGCAGTGGCTTATCCCCTCCAATTGGGCTGGACAACCTTCAAAACCAAAAAGTGCAGGTCTCTAATAGAATGTCCTAATTCTATCCAGTGGGCAACCAGGGGTATCTCCAGGAACAAGCAGGAATGAGTCTTCACATATGGGTACGTCTGTACCGACGGAGCCTGCGTGGGAACGCTCCCCAGCGTCCAATCAGAAAGCTTTTGGGAGCATCCCTCAGCGCCTGCGTGCTGCCTTCCCGCCTTTCCAACTGTCTCTCCTCAGTTTTCGTTTTTCCGCGGAGCCGGCAGGACGTCCTCCTGTCACCGCAGAAAATTCTTCTTTAATTCTTTTGTTTTCTTGTGGTCGCAGCTGTCTCCCCGACTCCACCGGTACCGCCGGTGTTTCTTTTTTCTTTTTCTGAAATTTAGGGAATATTTCCCTCAGTTTTTTGTTTTAAATCTTTTTAGGCCTCCTAGGCCTGTCCATGTCCCTCATTTTATTGTATTTAGGGGAACATTTGTATACCGCTGCTTCCAGCAATCAGCAGCGGTTGACTATACATATCAGGAGGGGTAATCAACAGTTAATACAGAATGATTGCATGCCAAGATTCACACTGGGTTCACACTGCATAAAAATCTGATACAATATTTACAGGTGCAATTACATATATACATATTGTTACAATATTTACAACTTGCAGTTGTATATATACAATCTGTTACACTAATTACAACTAAACTGGGGGGAGATGCACTAACCTAGATGCATTACATGGTGTTCAAATCCCTTAAAGTCATATTGTAAAGACACTCTAGTGTCATGGATACGGTTGACCCTTTGCGTTCTGGTTATTTACTCTGTTAGATTATGGAACCGCCAGCCTCTTTCTCTAAGAAATGTTTAAGCTGTGGCGGTACAGCTTTATTTTTAGACTCCAAAAACTGGTGTCTAACCTGTTTGGGTCCTGACCGTTTTCCTCCGGAGCCCTCGGGCCACAGTATTGTGAGAAGAGATTTTCAACATCGAGTTTCCCTCGATACCAGGTTCCCTTCCAGTGTCAGGGCACCGACCGTTTCTTCTTCTACACAGGATCAGGTAACCCTCAAACAGTCTGTTAAGACTAGCCAACCCTCGAGTGGTAGGTCTCATGCACAGCATGAAGACGGCTCCGGCCTTGCCCTCGAGGGTCCATTGGCTTCAAAACCCCGGCGGGAGCCTTCGGCCTCTAAAGCCTATGAGGGGTTTCAGGTTGTTCCTGGAGCTCACCCCTCACAGAACATACCTGAGCCATGCTCGGTGGTGGCATCCGCTTCGAGCGGTACCGATACCCCGGCATCGGCACTGGTGTTGGACGTTACACTCCTCACCAGGGATCGTCATCTGGCTTTCTCGGTACCTTCAGGACTGGTGGATACACTCCAGATTGACTTTCCAGTATCTGCATCAACGCCGATACTACCACCGACGTCGGTACCCTCTAGACATGCATCGATAGACTCGCTTCCTTCGATGCCGAGTCTGGAATCGTCTCTAGTCTGGAAGACTGGGTAACGATACTTACCGGTACCGGACGCTCGGTATCGAGGGTGTTTACCAAAGGCGTTCGGTTACCTCGGTACCGATTGAGCTGCCACCGATGACTGCTCCGATTTTGGTGTCGCCTTCGATTCCGACAGTGCTACCGGTATCAGTATCGGTACCGGTATCCGCAGTAGCATCGGGGCCAGCTCCTTCCATGCTTCTTTCACCAGGGTCGCTCCTTTCTATATACCAAGTTTGGAGTCGATACCTGGCATGGACGATGCAGTACTGACTGTCACAGGTCCTGACCTCCAATACCAGCATCCATCCCTTAAGGATCCTTTTTTGCACCGTGCAGGATCTTATATTCCTATATACTCAAGTAGATCCTCCGGTGCCCAGGCTAGTTCTTCAGGTCTAGCCTGTCCAGGGACGGTTCTCTTTGGAGATCCTTCTTTTCAGAATTTCCTCCTGGATATGGCAAGATCTCTTGCTATTCCTATCCCTGGCCATGATCCTACACAAGGCTCTGTTTCTACTGACGAAAAGGAAAACATAATGCTTCCTTTACATCATTCCTTGCAGGATCTTCTTCTAAGAATGTGGGAAGCACCTTTAAGGGTACCCTCACCTTCTAGAGCAACTGATCTTCTGTATCAGGTGCCCCCCTTTCCAGGGTTTCAAAAGACTCAACTTCACCATCATTCCATTGTGGTGGAATCAGCAATGAGGAAGGTGAAAAGTAAGAAGAAGCACTCTTCTTACCCACCAGGTCGTGAGTCTAGGACACTAGATGCCTTTGGACGTCAAACCTTCCAGACATCCATGCTGTCAGCAAGGATTCTCTCATATATTTTTTATATGAGTCTATCTCTCCAGAAGGTCACAAAGAAATTATATCTTTTGACTCCTTTTCTTTCAGAGCCCAGGACTGCAGACTATTCCTTACTACTTAGTCATATTCAAAGTATCTCTTGGTTTCTTACTCGTGCTTCCCTAGACTCTTTTGAGTCTGTTAGCAGAACTTCTGCTATAGCCATAGGGGCACGATGTAGAGCCTGGCTTCAAGCTTCAGACTTAAACAAATGGGCACAACAAAGACTGGGTAATACTCCTTGCACTGGAGAAAATCTCTTCAATAAGGAGTCTTTACATCAGGTTGCTCATTGGTCCACTGACTTCCCTGTTTCTGATGGTTATCCTAAGCCTTCTCCTTCCCCAGTAGGTAGGAAATGCCCTACCAAACCTTCTTTCCCTAGGAGAAGAAGGTTTTACTCTTCTCCTGCCCATCATACAGATGTTCCCAAGCAGGGGAAACATCGCCCTGGTCTGAAGAATCCAAACTCTCGCCAGGCTAAACAAACCCAGCAACCATAGGGTTCTGAGTAATCTGTTTTCTGCCTCTTGGAGTTTACAACCTACAGTTGACTACTTCTCAGCAGAAGTTTTTCACTGTTTTTCATTCAAAACTCTACACATGGATTCCTTTTCTCAGGACATCCAGTTGCTCCTAGGTATGCTGAGCTGTCAGGATATTCATGTCTATGGGTCACGGGTTTCTCCTCTTCTTCCTGCCAAGAAGAGAGGTTTAACAACTATCCCATGATAGTTTTCTGTACCAACATGAATTTTTTCCTTCCACAGACTTACCATATGGTAAGTCACCCTTCAGCTCCTGTTTCTCTACCCTCTTATCCAGGGTTTCCCCTGTAAGAGTGGTACCATACCACTGGAGGGCTTCTTTAGCCTTTCTAGTCTTTCTTTCCATTCCAGTGTGGAGTTTTTTCTCTTGAGTAAACTCCCTCCTTTTGCCTGGGCAGCTCATCAGACAGGGACAGGAATTTCTTCTCTTGTTCTGTCTGTTCTTTCTGTTTTACACAGAAAGATTCTCTCTGCTGTCTTATTCAGCAGCTGCCCATGCAGGAGTTCTAGTGATTGGACTACTGGTACTTTTCCACAAGTTTCCAGTCTTGTCCTCTACTACTTTCTGTTTGGCCTTAGTAGTGATTCCAAGACAGTGCATACATCTTTCTTGGATAATCCTTATCACTTCAGTCTTATCACACTATCTTCTATTCTTGCCATCTCCAATTCCTTTGGGTTTGGCAGCATAGTTGACGTGCTGCTGGTTTTCTCCAACAGCCAATTCTATCTCCCAATTCTCCTGCATAATGCTCTCTGCAATCCTACAGAGAAGCTTTCCACTATGGGCCCTTGCTAGAGAGCATGGGGTTTTTTCTCTAATGACTATCCTATATGGTTGAAAAAGGCTTCCTCAGTCATTCCCCATGACTGTGAGGGTTGTTCACACCCTACTATCTCCTTTTAATATAAAGGACATAAGCCTTTTCTACGTGAAAGTCTAAAGAGTTGTCCAATTCCTACACGGAATATGCTCTTTTTCCTTGCAGCTTGTCCTCATGGTATCCTAATCCTTCATGGACAGCACATATTTAACTAAAAAAACGCATAATACCCTTTTTGTCCCTCTAGTGGGTCAACCTGGTATCTCATCCTATGCGTTTTCTGTCCATTTACAATGCTAGAGTTCTACAGGACTCAGGACTTGCTGTTTACAGACTGATATTATCCTCGGTTTTTTCACGCAACCATCCTGGTTATTTCACTGGATAGCATTCCTGCGCCATCATAACCAGGGGGAATAGATTCTCTATATATCTTCTCAAGTAGGTTCCACCTTCTTGTTATTGGATGAATCTTTCCTCTTCACATCTCCCATGTGAATGTTCTTATAGGCATATCTCTGTCTGCTTAATTGCAGACATTTATCTTTAGACCTATATATTCATATATGTATATATATCTATATACATCTCTATAGATACATATGTCTGTCAGCTGCGTGTGCATATGTTATGCCCCTCTAGATCTCACTATATATATATATATATATATATATATGATATATTGTGTCTCTCTAACTGTCTATGCTCATAAAGGTTTTACCTTCCTATATGTTCCAGACAGTGGGCTTTGCACATGTTCATACTGTTCCACAGTATGTTTGGGGTATTATGCACACAACCACTGCTGTGGTACTGACAGCTCCTACCATAATCCTAGGTTTAGGTATCCCTGAAGCTCCATGCTCCAATATCTTCCTACCTCTCACCAGTTAGGAAAGACATGGTGGCTCTTCAGTAGATCTGAGGTTTCAACTCCTCAGACATCTGTCCTTTCTTTGGGAATACAGAGTTTTTCCCATACCCCTTCTTCCCTCAAGGACTAGGCCAGTTTGTCCAAATCGGTCAGTCTTCCTCTTTTGCTCCTAACTGTGAGTAACTCTGTAGCCAAAAGAGTTTTCAGCTTTTTCCATAAAGCTTCCCACTAAAGACCTACCGTTTTTGTACTACCCCAGTTGAATCCTGGGGTCACCTGTCACTTCCAGATTTTGACCTTCACCTTCACTCTAGGGAGGTCACCTTGAAGATTCCTCTACTGGATCCCCAGTAGACTCCATCAGCCTCTCTACTTCCTGCAATCCAGTAGGTGAGGTCCATATTGTGATTGTTCATTTCAATATATTTCATGATAATTATCATATATACAAGGACTCCTTGCCTGTAGTCCTATCTTAGGTTAGCTGTTTTCTACAGCTCCTCTCTTTTTCAACTCCTACCCTCCATCCTCAGGATGCCTGGCCATATGAGGTGTAGCATGTTTCAATCTTCAACATGCTAGGGCTCCAGGCATCTTAGCTTGGGAGTCCCCATATGTGAAGGCTCATTCCTGCTTGTTCCTGGAGATAGCACAGTTACTTACCTGTAACAGGTGATCTCTGGGAACAGCAGGAATAAGTCTTCACAACCCACCCACCTCCCCTAGGAGTTGTATCTCTCTATCTATCTTTCCTTTCCTTTCTCTCTCTCTTTGTCTCAGCTATAAAACTCAACTGAGGAGAGACAGTTGGAAAGGCGGGAAGGCAGCACGCAGGCGCTGAGGGATGCTCCCAAAAGCTTTCTGATTGGACGCTGGGGAGCATTCCCGCGCAGGCTCCGTCGGTACCGACGTACCCATATGTGAAGACTTATTCCTGCTGTTCCCAGAGATCACCTGTTACAGGTAAGTAACTGTGCTTTATCCATTATATTTTTTCTTATACAGCTCTTGTGCTCCACAATCTGTGTACGAACCATTCGTTTTGTCTTACCTATGTAGAACACCTTACAGCGACACATGATTAAGTAAATTACTTGCATGGACTCACAAAATTAGAAGTCATCGTGGATAACATGTTAAAACCCTCCGCCCAGTGTGCAGCGGTGGCCAAGAAAGCAAATAGAATGCTAGGTACCATAAGGAAAGGAATGGAAAATAAAACAAAGGATATTATAATGCCTCTGTATCGTTCCATGGTACGACCGCACCTTTAATATTGTGTGCAATTCTGGTCGCCGTATCTTAAGAAGGATATAGCGTTATTAGAAAAGGTACAGAGAAGAGCCACCAAAATGGTAAAGGGGATGGAAGGCTACTCCTATGAAGAGAGGCTACAAAGGTTAGGGCTCTTCAACCTAGAAAAGAGACGGCTGAGGGGAGATATGATAGAGGTCTATAAATTAATGAATGGAGTGAAACGGGTAAACGTAGATCGATTGTTTATGCTATCAGAATATAGAAAGACTAGGGGGCATGTAATGAAGCTACAGGGTAAACTATTTAAGACAAATAAGAGAAAATATTTTTCACTCAATGTGTAATCAAACTCTGGAATTTGTTACCGGAGGATGTAATAAGAGCTGTTAGTGTAGCTGGGTTTAAAAAAGGTTTAGACAAGTTCCTGGAGGAAAGGTCCATAAACCATTATTAAAAAGGGACCCAGGATATCAGTGCTTGACCCAATACAAGCATTGTGGAACCTGTGTCTTTTGGGGATACTGCTAGGTACGTATGACGTAGATTGGCCACTGTTGGAAACAGGATACTGAGCTTGATGGACCTTGGTCTGACCCAGTATGGCATAGCTTATGTTCTTATGCCTCTGAGACTACCTCAAATACCCTAACTACACCACATGAGACTACCTCAAATACCCTAACTACACCACATGAGGCCACAAAATACAAACGATCAACAACGGACAGGGCTTTCGCGTACTACGCACCCAGATGTTGGAACAACCTACCTCCCAACATTAGAGCTATTACTGACCTCAAACAATTTAGAAAAGCCATAAAGCATCACCTCTTCATTCTACATTTCCAAAGCACATCATCAACCCTCTAACACTTTCAGATAAAGTGTAACCGCCCTATTTAAGATGATGAAAAGAAACTCTATCCCGTGTATATAGGTCCTATACATGCTACAAATATGTACATAGTTTCCCTAAGTTATAATCCCAGTTGTATATTTCCTGTTATATGTAAGCTCACCACAGTCTGTTGATTGAAATGAGTATTCCTGTTTAATGTAAACCGCGCTGATGAAAAAGAGTGCGGTATAGAAGAAATACAAATAAATAAATAAAAATAAATACAACAAATAAAGCCCATTTACACACTCAGAAACCCACAAATCTTCTGCAGCAGAACCACTCCAACCCAGTAATCATGCACTTTCACGGTTGGTGCCTAGCCCTAATTGGACTCATCACCATATGTACCAGCAGTTCCTCCGCCCTCCTCCACTCCGCCTCTATCCCAATCATCTACCACCCCAAACACTTCAAGCAGCCCGAGCTCTGCTCCTCCTGGCTCCCACCAAGACAAGCCAACCACTCTAAACTCATCAGAATCTCCACACATGGCACCATAAAACATAACCTCAGCCAATGCCTCTGTATCGTTCCATGGTACGACCGCACCTTTAATATTGTGTGCAATTCTGGTCGCCGTATCTTAAGAAGGATATAGCGTTATTAGAAAAGGTACAGAGAAGAGCCACCAAAATGGTAAAGGGGATGGAAGGCTACTCCTATGAAGAGAGGCTACAAAGGTTAGGGCTCTTCAACCTAGAAAAGAGACGGCTGAGGGGAGATATGATAGAGGTCTATAAATTAATGAATGGAGTGAAACGGGTAAACGTAGATCGATTGTTTATGCTATCAGAATATAGAAAGACTAGGGGGCATGTAATGAAGCTACAGGGTAAACTATTTAAGACAAATAAGAGAAAATATTTTTTCACTCAATGTGTAATCAAACTCTGGAATTTGTTACCGGAGGATGTAATAAGAGCTGTTAGTGTAGCTGGGTTTAAAAAAGGTTTAGACAAGTTCCTGGAGGAAAGGTCCATAAACCATTATTAAAAAGGGACCCAGGATATCAGTGCTTGACCCAATACAAGCATTGTGGAACCTGTGTCTTTTGGGGATACTGCTAGGTACGTATGACGTAGATTGGCCACTGTTGGAAACAGGATACTGAGCTTGATGGACCTTGGTCTGACCCAGTATGGCATAGCTTATGTTCTTATGCCTCTGAGACTACCTCAAATACCCTAACTACACCACATGAGACTACCTCAAATACCCTAACTACACCACATGAGGCCACAAAATACAAACGATCAACAACGGACAGGGCTTTCGCGTACTACGCACCCAGATGTTGGAACAACCTACCTCCCAACATTAGAGCTATTACTGACCTCAAACAATTTAGAAAAGCCATAAAGCATCACCTCTTCATTCTACATTTCCAAAGCACATCATCAACCCTCTAACACTTTCAGATAAAGTGTAACCGCCCTATTTAAGATGATGAAAAGAAACTCTATCCCGTGTATATAGGTCCTATACATGCTACAAATATGTACATAGTTTCCCTAAGTTATAATCCCAGTTGTATATTTCCTGTTATATGTAAGCTCACCACAGTCTGTTGATTGAAATGAGTATTCCTGTTTAATGTAAACCGCGCTGATGAAAAAGAGTGCGGTATAGAAGAAATACAAATAAATAAATAAAAATAAATACAACAAATAAAGCCCATTTACACACTCAGAAACCCACAAATCTTCTGCAGCAGAACCACTCCAACCCAGTAATCATGCACTTTCACGGTTGGTGCCTAGCCCTAATTGGACTCATCACCATATGTACCAGCAGTTCCTCCGCCCTCCTCCACTCCGCCTCTATCCCAATCATCTACCACCCCAAACACTTCAAGCAGCCCGAGCTCTGCTCCTCCTGGCTCCCACCAAGACAAGCCAACCACTCTAAACTCATCAGAATCTCCACACATGGCACCATAAAACATAACCTCAGCCAAGCAAAAGACACTGGACATGCAAGCCCAGTCAGATGCATGCTAATCAACACCAGATCCTGTAGAAACAAAATACACCTAATAAAGGAGATCATCGAAGACAACAGCTTTGACATATGTCTGATGGAAACCTGGTTACGGATACAGACAATGTGCTCTTAAACCAACTAAATACATCCACCCACAACATACATAATTGCCCTCGTACAACAGGTCAAGGAGGAGCTGTCTGCATCCTCACAAACAAGCTACTAAAATTCAATAACATAGAGGTTACGTCTGCATGCAACTTGGAGATAATTACCATCTCAAACAAATAATACACAATCGGTCTCATATACAGAGCACCCTCCTCTAGCCCAGATGACCTCTCCACCATCCTTAACACAGTATACAACCACGCCAGCAGTCAACATACACACATACTACTTGAAGACTTCAACTTAGCCTCCCTACCCAAACAGCAAGCTTCAGGATTTCTAGAAGCGATGAATGCCCTCCAATTCACACAAATCGTCACAAACCCCACCCACATCAAAGAGGGCCCATTGGACCTCATTTTCATTCCCAGCTCCGCAACAAGCTGTGCTAGGGCCATGAAAGCCTCCATCTCCATAGCGCCAGTCCCCTGGTCCGATCATCACCAAATAACCTTCACACCCAACAAAAAAACCCCAAAACAACCAGCTGAAACCTCCAACAATGCTCGCCGGTTCTGCCAATTTGACAGCAAGGACTTCATCAGCCGCATAACCCTTATGCTTGCATCACACGCCACAGAAGACAACATTGAATTTCTTATAGCAAAGTGGAACACCCATATTGCAGTAGCAGTCAAAGCTCCACCTACGGTCAACACATGTAAATGTCTTAAAGCATCTCCCTAGTACTCAAAAAAACCTAAAAGACCAGAAAGCTAAATTACGCCGACTTGAACGCAAATGGAGAACCTCCCCCAACATCAAAACGCAGGCATTGTATATACTGTACAGGAGCTAAATAAATACTGTGAGCTCATATACAAGACTAAGCAACAGTATTTCACAAACATCATCAAGATCTCCATCTACAAGCCAATGGAGTTGTTTGACATAGCTACCTCGCTCATCAAAAACCCCTCGGTATCCCACACCAAGCCCCTAATAACCCTACAATTGATAGCTCAATATCTACAAGCTAACTCGGGAAACCAGACCAACTTACCACTTGAACTTACTTCAACAACTTTCACCTCTGATCAAGAATACTTAGAGCAGCTTCAACCCTGTCAACCAAGAACAAGTTGGCAAGATACTCTGTCTCATAAACACCACTACCTCCCCACTCAACCCCTGCCCTGTCTTATTTATTTATTTATTATTTATTTATTTATTACAATCTCTTATATACCGCGCTATTTGGCATCAGCGCGGTTTACATTATAACACAACGACCATAACAACATGCTGTTTGGTTTTACATCGAACAGGTGATCAAACTTGGATAACAGGGGTAACTATATACATGAGATATTTACATGGTGAGGAGTAACTTGTATGTATCAAACTGGAGAAAAAGCACATCATGCCCTACATTTGCAGCATGATAAACTGCTCTTTAACTCGAGGATACCTCCCCCCTCCACTTAAGCAATCCTCCATACAGCCTCTTAAGAAACCAAACATTAATACTGCCTCCCCATCTTCATAAAGGCCAATCTCCAGTATTCCATTCATTGCCAAGATCATTGAAAAGGTTGTACAGGAACAACTACAAGATTACTTAGATCAGGAGTCTCCGGTCCTGGAGGGCACCAAACCAGTCAGGTTTTTGGGATATCCCTAATGAATATGCATGAGATAAATTTGAATACAATAGATGCCGTGCATGCAAATATATCTCATGCATATTCATTAGAGAGATACCAAAAACCTGACTGGTTTGGTGCCCTCCAGGACTGGAGTTGGAGACCCCTGACTTAGATGAACATTGTCCTTTAGACACTCACCAACATGGTTTCCCACCCCAACACAGTGTAGAAACACTTATGGCTTCCCTCCTCAACACCCTGATCAAAGGCACTGAAAGCATAACGCAAGGATTCATACGCCTCTTCCTGGATATATCAGCTGCATTCAACTCTGTTTCACACCAACTGCTCCTAAACAGACTCCATAATAATGGCATTCAAGGCACCCCCCCTCAAGTGGTTCTGCTATTACTTAACCGACCGAATACAGCAAGTCAGAAACTGTACCTCCGCCTCAGCACCTTTCTCCCTCAACCAAGGACTATCACAAGGATCCTCGCTCTCCCCTCTTATTCAATTTATACATCCAACCACTCTGCAAAATCATTAAAAACTTTGGCGTCAATTATATAATATATGCAGATGTTATGATTTTCACTCCAATCTCCACCAACTCGCCAGACTACACAAAAATCTCCAACTGTTTCGCAGCAATCAATACTTGGCTCAAAGCTCACAACCTCAAAATCAACTTCAAGTCCGAAACACTCCACATTATACGAAACAAGAATTTCCTTCCTCCATCTACGATCACACTGAACAATATATCAACTGAAGTCAAAACCCAAATAAATTACCTAGGAATCACACTTGACCAAGAGCTCATCTTCCAGCCGCAAATCAGCCGAATCACCAAAGCAGTTTTTTACAAACTCTGCATATTAAGGAACCTATGCAAGCTCCTTTCCCCATTAGATTTCCATGCAGTCTGCCAAGCAGTTATCACACCATTATTTGACTACTGCAATGCCATATACCAGGAGCTACGAAGACCCTACTATACCCCCTACAACTGGCGCAAAATACCGCAGCCAGAACTATTTAAGCCAAATCTCAAAAAACTCACATCACCCCACTCCTTAAGCAGCTTCACTGGCTGCCCATAGCAAACAGGATCAGATTCAAGATTATCCTAACCACCCACAACATTTTAAATCAGCAATCCACAGAAAGCCTCACTCCACCTTTAGCAAAAACTGCTCCAGCAGACCCAAAAGAAGAACCACGCTCAACATGATCTCTATCCCCATGGACAAACTCTCGAGCAGTCAAAGAGCCAGTAACAGGGCTTACCTCCTCCTAATGGAATTCACTACCACCTCACATAAAATTCACTCAACTGACCAAGGATTTCCGTAAACGCTTAAAAACGCTTTTGTTCATAGAACACTATGGAGCAGACACAGATCAAGTAACAAATCCCTGAGCATCAGCAACAACCATATAACGCAATGTAAATAGTTATTAGTTAAATTACCTGTTTTATATGTAATGTATTAAGTATTAAAACCATGTTAAACTATGTGTTACATGTAATGCGCACTCTCTCTTAAAGTTCATTGTTTGCGTTTTATGTAAACGGTCTTGACTGGTAGAGAGGGGTATAAAAAAGATGTTAGATAAAAGTTTGTCCCTGCAAGGTTATTTATTTATGTTCTTGAGGTTTTGAATTTGGAGAAATTTTTGTTAGATGGACAGGTGCAATAGGATTGGAAGGGTGTAGAATATATTGTTGTCTTCTCTTATTGTGGCCCTTGAGCCTAATTTTCTTTTAAAATTGTCTTAGTAATGTATGCTGACACTGTTCCCATGATATGGACTTTACCGTGTTTCTTAGGATTACTTGGGAGGTTTCTCCTTAATTTGTTCATTTACTTTAGTTTCTTGTTGTTATGGTCGTCTTTGTTTTTGTGGAGTATGTAGATTTAAAAATGCTGCTTAAAAAAAATTGGGGGGCATCCAGGATTCCGAGACTACCGGAAGACAAACCTGCTAGGGGCCGCTTTCAGAGATTGTGGGTGGCACGCTATAGTCCTTTCCAACAGGTTTACTATCCTCCCACGAGTCAGCCCTTTTGAGGGGGTCAGGGAACAAGTATGGACTATTTTGGAGGGGCCCCAGGAGGCTCCAAAAAATCTAAGTGAAACATGAGGGGCGCAGGTGGAGTTGATTCCAGTAGGCAGTCAGCTACAAACCTTTTACTCCGCTTAGGTCCAAATAACATCCGACCAGTGGATACTAGAGATCATTCGAGAAGGTTACGCCTTAGAGTTCTCTAGACCTCTCCCCATCACCCCTATGTTGTTACCCTGCAAAGCTCCAGCCAAAGCAAGAGCGGTGATGGAGATCTGCAAGAGATTGATTTAGCTGCAAGCGGTGGTAAAAGTGCCGCCAGACGAGCTCGGGTTCAGTCAGTACTCCATATATTTTCTGGTTCCCAAGAAAGATGATTCTTTTCACCCAGTGCTTGATCTCAAACATGTCAACCGGGCCTTGTGAGTGCCTCATTTTCATATGGTGACATTGTGATCTGTCATAGTGGCGGTTCAAATAATGAATTTTTAACTTCTTTGGACCTGTCTGAGGCATACTTGCACATTCCAATCCATCTGAAACATCTCCACTTTGTGGTTCTCATGGGGCATTTCAAGTTTCAAGCTCTGTCCTTTGGTCTGGCCATGGCACCTTAGACCTTTACAAAGGTAATGATGGTAGTGGCAGCTGCGCTTTGGCAAGAGGGAATGCTAGTGCATCCATATGTGGGCGATTGGCTTATCAGGGTGAAGTCTGTTCAGGAAAGTCGGGAGGCAATGATCCAAATGTTTCAATTTCAACGAGGGCACCCTGGAGCCCACGCAGAATCTAATGTATCTGAGAGCTTGTTTTCAGACAAAGTTAGGATTGGTATCCCTTCCTCCAGAAGGCGCCAGGAAAATTCAGATTCAGGTCCACAGATTTTGCTGAATGCGATCTTCTTCGGCATGACATTACCTGCAGCTCCTGGGGTTCATGGTGGCGATGCTGGAACTGGTGCCATGGGCCAGAGCACATATGAGGCCTCTGCAGAAGGCCTTGTCCCGGTGGTCTCCGCCAAAGCACGTGCTGTGGAAGAAGTTATGGTGCCCCCAGGAGGTAAGGATAAGTCTGCAGTGGTGGATAGACTTGGTCAAACTGACAGCCGGAATGCTGCTGGAGCCTCCCAAGTGGGTGGTAGTCACCAATGATGCCAACCTTTACAGCTGGGGGACACACTGTCAATCCCAGGTGGTCAAAGGGTGGTGATCTCTGGAAGAGAGCAACTGGTCCATAAACTACCTGGAAATGCGAGTGGTGTTTCTAGCATTGGAATTCTTTCAGCTGCTGGTTCAAAACAGGGCAGTAAGAGTATTCTCAGATAATGTAACCACGGTGTCTTATTTAAATCGTCAGGGAGGCACAGAGAGTGCAATTCTGGTAGATGAAGTGGCTCCTCTTCGTCAGTGGGCAGAAATCCATCTTCTAGCACTGTTGGCAGCACACATGGCCGGGAAAGAACATGTTCAAACCACCTTTCTCAGTCATCATCACCTCGACCAGGGAGAGTAGTCTCTGGAAAGCTCAGTGTTTCAGGGTCTGGTGTGTCACTGGGGAGAGCCCATCATTGATCTGATGGTGACAGCCTCCAGTGCCAAGGAAGAACGTTTCTACAGCCGCAGGTGAGAGAGGATCTCATAGAGCTTGGATGCTCTGACTCAGCAATGGCCACACGACTCGGTCCTGTATGTCTTCCCTCCCTGGCCTCTGATAGACAGAATACTTCAGAAGATAAAGGCATATCGAGGGCTAGTGATTTTGGTGGCACCAGGTTGGCCTCAGAGGCCATGGTATGCTGATTTTGTTTCGCTTGGCAGTGGCTGCCCCATGGTGCCTTCCAATAATGGAAAACCTCTGTTGCAGGGCCCAATTCTTAAGCCAAATGTTGCTCAGTTCTTGCTTACAGCCTGGCTCTTGAGAGGGCTAGGTTGAGAAACAGAGTTTATTCCGTGCAAGTCATCAACACTTTGCTTAGAGCTCGAAAGCAATCAACGTCCCTAGCCTATTTTAGAGTCTGGCATATTTTTGAGAGCTGCTGTGAAGAGAGGGGTCTCCGGGCCTTCTCTTCCTTGTTACTCGATATCCTGGTCTTTCTGGAGAACGGCCTGGATAAGGGTATGGCCTTGAATTCCTTGAAGGTTCAGGTGGCAGCCTTGGCCGCCTGTTGAGGTTGACTTCAGGACGGATCCTTGGCTTCCCATCCAGATGTGGTTTGTTTTCTGAGGGGCGTCAAACAGCTCAGACCACTGATGCGCCATTTGGTACCATCGTGGGACTTGAATTTAGTCTTATCTGCTGTTAAGGAGGCACCCTTTAAGCCTCTTAGTTGAGCTGCGCTGAAAGATCTTACTCTGAAAGTAGTTTTTCTGGTAGCTATCTGTTCAGCGCAGAGAATTTCAGAGCTAGAGGCATTGTCCTGTAGAGAGCCCTTTCTCCTGCTCTCTAAGGAAAAGGTGGTAATTCGTCCATTTCCCTCCTTTTTGCCAAATGTGGTTTCGATGTTCCACCTGAATCAGTCTGTAATGGTGCCTATATTCTCTGATTTGGAAGACACTTCAGACTTGTGTCAGTTGCTTCTGTTAGACATTTGCAGGATCTTGCGGCACTACCTTCAGCATACTGAAGCTTTTAGGAGGTCAGATCATCTTTTTGTGCTGTTTGGAGGTTTGTGCAAATGTGAGGCGGCCTCAAAAGCATCTATTGCAGAGTGGCTGAAAGAGGCTATTGCTTCTGTATATTTGCTCAAGTGGAGATTGCTTCCAGAGGGTTTGAAGGCTCAGGCTTCATCATGGTCTGAATATAGTCTGGTTCCTCCTTTGTGCGGCACTACCTCCTGGACATACAGGCAAGAAGAGGATGCACGGTTTGGTGCATAGGTGTTGCAAATTGGTCTCGCGGGTCCCACCTGAACTGAAATACTGCTCTGGTACATCCAATGCATCTGGACTGGACTGGAGGGACAATAAGAAGGTGAAATTAGACCTTACCTACCTGATGATTTTCTTTACCCGAGTCCCTCCAGTCCAGAACTTGCCCATTTTGTTTGGCTTGTCCAGGGTTTTCCTTTGGCCTTACAATCAAGAGCAGATGGGACTGGCCAACTCTTGTCTAGGTTGAGTTTCATGTTCTTGGTTCTGTGCGGAGCCATGACATTCAATTCCTCTGTTGGGTTTTATGTACATAATTGCTTTAGTAGTTGCCTGCAATTCTAATTTCTCTGTGTGGAGTCTGCTTTGTCAATAGGATACTGGCATACTCAGAGATGCACAGATCCTTTGTGAGGTGACATCAAAACCAGTGTTCTCAGTCTCCATCTTCTGATGACAGGGCATAAACCCATGCATCTGAACTGAACTGGAGGGACTCGAGGAAAGAAAATTAACAGGTAAGGTCTAATTTCACCGTCCATCACCCCTACCCCTCACTGCATTGTGACCGTCAACATATTCTCTGGCATCACAGCACTGGCCAGGTCTCCTGCATAGCAGCCCGCCACATTGCCACTGAGCACAACAGTGTAGTAGAGTAGCTAGACATTTCCACCAAAAGGCATGAGAAGTGGATAGATAGTAACTTTTATAGGGGAAAAATTAGTTTATTCTACCCTTATTTTACATTTGTCTAAATTAACTTCATATCTTAATCTGAAGGAGAGATAGATAAATAGATAGATATGATAGTTTTGAGGTTTTCATTGCTTTGTTAAAGAGGGACATGGCTTATGGGGAAGGTGGACTGGTTTAAATTACTCCTTTTTATTTTTTTTTTAAATGACTTAATCCCACATATCTAAACTTGATATGACCTACAATTTTTTCTTGCATTGCAGATTGCGAGGTGGAATTATTTGACATGGCAGACTTCAGATCTCAATTTAAAAAAAGTCTAAAGTCAACCTACCAAAACGTAAGGCCAGGTAGAACCACATTCAACATCTTGTCATTTAGTTTGAATGCACTGAGTTAGACCAGTAAAGTCCTCTGCTTCCCCTGCATAGTCATTTCGGCCTTTTCTCCATGAACAAGCAGGAAGTCAGTCCTCACATATGGGTGATGTTGGTGCCAACGGAGCCCTCCTGCGAAGCAATTCCCCAGCTTTCAAAGAAAGCCTTTGGGATTGCATCGCGCTTGTGCGGTTCCCTTCCCGCCCAAGGGTGCCATCTTGCTCAGTCTTCTTTTTTCCGCGGAGCCCAACGGACATGGTCCTGTTTTCACCGTGGAAAAAGTAGAAAAGTTGCTTTATTTTTTCAGCTTCCTGGTTCGACACCGGTTCCCCTTCCCGCCTTCGGCTTGGTACACCGGTACCGAGTCCGATCATATTTTCGTTTTTGTCCTTCGTGACTAGCGTTCGCGCTCTTTTTGTTTTTCACTGGCAGCCCGGTCGTTTGACCTCGCAGGGGCCCTTTTTCCCCCGATGGCTGCCAGCGGGTTTAAAAAGTGTGATTGGTGTACGAAGTTGATGTCTCTCACCGACACACATGACTGCTGCCTCCGATGCCTTGGCCCTGACCATGACCCGGTGGACTGTGGGCCATGTGGTAAGATGTCTTCAAAGTCTTTGAAGAGCAGGCAGCATCAGCGTGACAGGAGTTTTCCTGAGTCCGCATCTGCCCGGGCCCGGACCTCGTCAGAAGCCTTGACATCTCGGGAATCGGAGCCCGAGCACGGTCGTGGGTCTTCTGAGCGGGGATCTCCCTCCAGGGAACACTGGAGGAAGAAGAAACTCGTGAGGGCGGTCTCGCTGGACGCCTCTGATCGGCTTGGGCCCTCGGTTTCCAGGCCGCGGAGCCCGGACCGCCACCCCGGGTCCTTGGAGTTGGAGCGGCCTGCTAAACAACCTCACAAGGTAACTTCTGTTGTCCCTGTGGACTCTCCTCCGGGAGAGATGACGTCGGGACCCAAGCCGGGAGCTGTGGAGCCTTCTGAGCTCGGTCTCAGGTTGGCGGCCCTGGAGAGCAGCATGGTAGCCTTCATGGAGCAGCAGCGGGCGCTGATGGCCAGTCTCGCCGGTCCATCTTCCCCGACCACCGGGACTTCGATCGTTCGGGACTGAGGTCATCGACACCGGTGCCCTCGGCGTCGGGGCGGTTGGGCTCGAAGCCCTCGAGGCTGGAGCCCATTGAGTCCTCCTCGGAGGACTTGGCGTGGGAGATGGATGAGGAAGACTCCCCAGACACCTTCCAGACCCGGTGTATCTCATCGGACTCTCCGGGTTCGGGGCCTCGGAATAGGTCCCCTCCGGAGGATACTCGGTTCTCGGACTTCGTCAGGGACATGGCCAAGGCTTTGGCATTCCCTGCGGATGCCGAGGAGCAGCCTCGAGCCGTGGAGTTCGATGCCCTCCAGTATGACTGTCCCCCGAAGGAGGCCCTTACTGTACCGGTGCCTCCGATGTTGGAACGGCTGATGCATGTGGAGTCCCCGGCCTCGATGCCGGCGCTCAGCAAGCGGGTCGATTTATTTATTTATTCCATCTATCGAGTCCGCAAAAGTCTTGGGTTCCAGAAAGCGCAGCTGCCGCACAACTCCATGGTTGTGGAATCGTCCATGCAACGGCTGAAAAGCCAAAAAATGCACGTCTCGGTGCCTCCCAGCCAGGAGGCCCAGAACCTGGATGCCCTCGGCAGAAAGTGCTGCCAGGGCTCGATGCTGTCATGCCGTGTCCAAACTTACCAGCTGTACATGGGCATGTACTTGCGGGACCTGGCAAAGGAGATTGACGGGTTCTCGGCTGGCTTATCCGAGGAACCCTTGCAGCGCTTCAAAGCCTTGTCCACGGGGATCCGAGAGTGCTCGACGTTCATGTCTCGAGCAGCTTACGACGGCTTCGAGGCTTCGACCTGAGTAGCCGCGTCCAGTATCTGTGCACGCCATCAGGCCTGGCTCATGTTGTCGGACCTGGAGCCATGGGTTCAGGACAAGTTGGTCGATGTACTGTGCCGAGGAGACAACCTCTTCGGTAAACCCATGACTGAGAAAGCTGCCGAAATCGAGTCAGAGTACTTGACCCGGACAAGGTTGTTGAAGAAGACATCTGCACCTTCTCACAAGAAGAAGGCCTCGGGGGAAAAAGCCCTTTTTCCCCGAGGAAGGGTACAGCTTACACAAACTACCCCACTTACCAGGCCACTCCAGCTCCCCAACAGGGGCAGCAGGCCAGGGAACGGGCATGGCCCATGTAAACCGAAGACCCTCCAGCTCTGGCTCCTACCCAACCGGGAAGGGCTTTTTGGCTCCCAGTGCATAGCTCCTCTCCCACCAGTGGTTTGGCCCTGCACAGGAGGAAGGCTGGCCCTGTACGCTCATAGGTGGTCAGCCATTACTACCGACGCCTGGGTTTTTCAAGTAGTCCAGTAGGGCTATTTACTTCATTTCAACCAGGTGCCCACCTCCTTTTTCCTAGGAGAGCCTCTCAGGCCCCTTCTTCACAGGAACCTCCTCCTGCAGGAGTTGGCAGGTTTGCTAAAGGATCAGGTGGTGGAACCGGTCCCCCACCACCTGCAGGGGCAAGGCTTCTACTCCAGGTATTTCCTCATACCAAAAAGAAAAGGAGGCCTTCGCCCCATCCTGGGCTTGCGAAATCTGAACAAGTTCCCGGTGCTTTCCCTTGGGATCCTGCTGCCTTACCTCCACCAGGGACACTGGCTATGTTCCTTAGATTTAAAGGATGATTATACTCACGTCCTCATACACCCAGACCACAGACAGTACCTCAGGTTTGTGGTCGGAGGAAACCACTTCCCGTACAAGGTGCTTTCCTTTGGCCTAGCTTCCGCTCCCAGAGTATTTACCAAATGCCTAGCAGTGGTGGCGGCCTTTCTCGGAAGCCAGGGAGTCTTCGTCTTTCCATACCTGGACGACTGGCTCATCAGGGGCCAATCGGCACAGGAGACACAGCAGGCCACTGCTCGCACTGTCAACCTGCTCCAGCACCTAGGGTTTGTTATAAATCACAAAAAGTCCACTTTACTCCCCACTCAGAACTTGGAGTTCATAGGGGCAAGACTGGACACACTTCAGGCACGGGCGTACCTACCGCTGGACAGGGCAAGGCGGTTGCTGGTACAGCGGGAAGACCAAAGAAAGCAACAAAGTATCTGTAAGATACAATAGGACCAAAGGAACAGATACCAGACTGGCAGAGTTTTTCAGGTTTGGAAAAAAACCTTTCTTTATTACCCCTATGCGTTTCAACCTGTGGCCTTCCTCATGGGGTATCTCCACAATGCATACAACACTTTAAATTGTGTGATATATGTTTTTTATTTAACGGAAGCTCTATACAGAGAAGGTTTGCACCCTAAAGATACCCCCTGAGGAAGGCCACAGGCCGAAACGCGTAGAGGTAATAAAGGGGTTTTTCCAAACCTGAAAAACTCTGCCAGTCTGGTATCTGTTCCTTTGGTCCCCTTGGTACAGCGGGTCCAGCACAGACCTCAGGTCTCCTCAAGGGTCTTCCTACACCTCCTGGGCCACATGGCCTCCACGGTGCATGTGACTCCATATGCTCGATTCCACATGCGCACAGCTCAATGGAGCCTCAGAGACCAGTGGACGCAAGCCACTGGCCACCTCAGAGACAGAGTAGCAATTTCCAAGCTACTGGTGACAGCCTTGCAATGGTGGCTTCACCCCCCAACTTGCTTCAGGGAGTACCATTCTAACCTCCCTCTCACACCAGAGTGCTGACAACAGATGCCTCCTTGCTGGGCTGGGGTGCCCATTGCCAAGGTTCGTGCACTCAGGGTCTGTGGTCCTCGCGAGAGGCCGCACTTCAGATCAGTCTGCTAGAGCTTCGAGCCATCCGCCTAGCTCTTCAATCCTTCTGTCATCTTATTGCACATCAGTCGGTGCTGATGCAGAAAGACAATCAGGTAGCGATGTTCTACATCAACAAACAGGGGGGCACATGATCTTGCATCCTGTGCCAGGAAACTCTGGACCTCTGCTCTTTTGCAGTGGCGCATCACATGTCCCTACAGGCAGTTTATCTGCCCGGTCAGGAGAACCTCCTGGCCGACAAGTTGAGAAGGATTCTTCAGCCTCACGAATGGCAACTGAACCGGGATGTAGCCCAGCAGATCTTCAACCGTTGAGGTCTCCCATCCATGGATCTCTTTGCCAGTCCGCAAAACCATCAGTTGCCCCAGTTTTGCTTGAGGCAGCCGCATCCGCTGAGCATGACGGTGGATGCTTTCTTGATCTCGTGGGCACAGGGCCTTCTCTATGCATTCCCACCCACGCCCCTGGTGGTACGCACTCTGTTCAAAATTCTTCGGGACAAGGCCTCGGTCATCCTGGTAGCCCCCAGGTGGCCCAGACAGCCTTGGTTCCCTCTTCTCCTTCAACTGGCGGTCGAGACTCCACTCCCCCTGGGGGTGCAGCCTGACCTCTTGACCCAGGAACAGGGGTCCTTGCTACACGCCAACCTCAGATCCCTCCACTTGATGGCCTGGCTGCTGAGAGGGTAGTACTTGCTCCTCTACTCCTTCCCAAGGAGGTTGAGGAGGTGTTGATGGCCTCTAGGAGGCAATCCACTAGAAAATCCTAAAGAGAGCAGCAGTAACAGAGTCTTTAACAGGCCCTGGAGGTGACGTCAGCTGGGCTGCCCACTCAATCGCCAGCCGTGGAACCGGCCCTCTCTCCCTCGAAGGAACCGGACTGCAGAGTGAAACGCTCACCCTTTGGTGTCCCGATTCCTTAGAGGCCTCCTACTCTTGAAGCCGCCAATTCGCCCACCGGCTACAGAGTGGGATTTAAATGTGGTCTTGCAGCGGCTTACTTGCCCACCTTTTGAGCCAATGTCCACCTGTCCTCTCCGCTTCCTTTCCTGGAAAGCACTCTTTCTGGTGGCGCTCACATCTGCTTGCCATGTGAGCGAGCTGCAAGCTTTAGTATCGGATAGACCATATACACGGTTTTACAAAAAAAGAGTGGTCCTACGTACTCGCCCCAAGTTCCTTCCAAAAGTGGTTTCCTCGTCTCACCTCAACCAAGAGGTGGTTCTTCCAACCTTCTTCCCCAGGCCACATACCAGCAGGGCAGAAGCGGTTCTGCATACCCTGGACTGTAAGAGGGCGCTCGCCTTCTACCTGGAGCGTACATGGGGGCATCGGAGAGCTTCCCAGCTCTTTGTCTCTTATGACCCTAGTAAACCGGGTCTACCTGTCTCCAAGCGCACGTTATCCACCTGGGCAGCAGACTGCATCACCTGGGCATACAGGGCAGCTGGCCTCCAGCTGCAGGGCCGAATCACGGCCCACTCTGTCAGGGCTAAGGCCGCATCAGTGGCTAACCATCGCTCTGTTCCATTGGCAGACATCTGCCGGGCCGCAACTTGGTCTTCAAGCCAGACTTTGCAGCCCACTTACTGCCTGGAGAGAGAGTCCTGGCGGGACATTGTTTTCGGTCAGGCGGTACTCCGTAACCTATTCGAGGTTTAGGCAACTCCTACCCTCCAACCCTTTGGTGTCAGGCTACCGTGGGGGGTTGCATTCTCGGAGAAAAATCCTATCACTGCTGCTGCGACTCTTCTAGAGGGAGCCATTTTCAGCTATGGGTTCTCGGTAGCCTATAGCTAGGGAGTCCCATATGTGAGGACTGACTTCCTGCTTGTTCCTGGAGAAAGCGCAGTTACTCACCTGTAACAGGTGTTCTCCAGGGATAGTAGGAATCAGTCCTCACGACCTTCCCTCCTCCCCTGGAGTTGCAATCCTTTTGATAATTTTTTCTCATTTTTGCTGTCTTTTTAGCTTATGTCATCTGACTGAGCAAGATGGCACCCTTGGGCGGGAAGGGGACTGCGCATGCGCGATGCAATCCCAAAGGCTTTCTTTGAAAGCTGGGGAATTGCTCCGCACGAGGGCTCCGTCGGCACCTACCTCACCCTTATGTGAGGACTGATTCCTGCTGTCCCTGGAGAACACCTGTTACAGGTGAGTACGCTTAATGAGTTTCAGACCAGATCCTGTAAAATGGGAGTTTGCAAGGCCATGAACTGTTACGTGAACGCAAATGAAAGCACAATGCTGGCTTGGAAATTTATTTTCCAATGTATCTGAGGAATTGAAAACAAATTAAGTGCTAAAATATTCCTAAATGCTGCTTCCTAGATTTTACTAATAAAACAACAGTGTAAGCAGGTTGGTTTTATGTTTGTTGGCACAATGAATGAAGTACAGGTTGGAAATATTGTTGGACTGAGTTAGCATGCTATAAATTTAACAGGATACTGTGTTGGTGGTTCTTTTAATAATGAAAAAGTTCCTTATCGTCCCTCATGTCTAGTCCCGGAAACTCTGGGGTTGTGCTCCTCTTCCAGCAGTTTGGAGACTGAGAAACGGCATTCTTTGATGACACTGTTATAAGGACATAGGCACCGCCTCCTCACACCAGTTTGCTCAGTCTCCAAGCAGCTGGAGGATGTGAGCCTGGAGTTCCCGGCTCACTAGAGGAACAATTAAGGACATTTTTGTAGATTGGCTTAGTTCTACATTAGTGATTAGGTTTTAATTTGATTTGGGCTATTTTTGCAATTGGTTAGAGTTTCTTTTGTTCAGGACTGTACCTTTAAATTTTTTTAGCTAGAGACTTCTCTCCCGTCGTCATATTTCTATGTTCCTGGACGTGTACCCAGTCTAGTCCCGGACCTCTGGGTTCCCTATCTCATCCAGCAGCTTGGAGACTGAGAAAACTCCTCCTTTTTCTGATGTCACCGGTATATCTTCCTGGAATCCGCCCTTTGTCATCAGTTGCCTCAGTCTCCAAGCAGCTGGATGGATAGTGCCCGTTAGCCCGGGCTCACTGGAGAGACAAATCAGACTAAATTAGTTAGTTGGAATGGGTTTTTAGGAGTTTTCTATTAGTGGGATTAGTTTATTGCAGGGGAGAGGGTACTGTGAGGCTCTGTGGCTTCAAGTTTTCTGCAGGCTGCTCTTTCCCTCTTAAGCTTCCTTTCCCCCCCCCCCCCCCCTCCCCCTTCGGTACCTTCACTTTGATAGAGTAAGTCAGGGCTTCTACTACTGTTGTTGGGGCGTCGGGTGAAGGTGCAGGCAGTTCGGAAGAGCAGTGACCCGGAGAAGAGCTCGGCCAGCGCCACACAGAGGCTTGCCTGTTAGTGCGCTTGGCCGGCTCCGTGCAATCGCGGCTGCTTCAGCTGTGCGAGGTTATTTTTAGCACTTCTCTTTTTCTCTTCCTTCGCCTTGGAGTCGCTCCGGGGCCGCCGACAAGCAAGTCTGTCTTCAGCGGCAGTCTGCTTGCTCAGGTGGCGATTTGGAGCACGGCAGCCAGTTTTGCTCCGGAGCTGTATACGGAGCATTTTGGCACGAAAAGGCATCTCTGGGCCTAGCCGAGTGGTGCGGCAGCACACAGGCGCCGGTTCATCGGGCAGTGTTTCCTGGGCCCTCTGTGGACGCTCTGCGGAGTCTGGGTAAGGTTTTCTTTTTACTTTCTGGGCACTGCTGCCTCTTTCTTTGCCAGGCTCTGTAATTTGTCTGTAAAAAAAAAAAAAAAAAGTAATAACTTTACTGCGGGGGACAGTGGGGAGGCTGGGCCTGTTCCTCTCTAGTCCCTTCTCACAGGTAAAGTGTGGGAGCTTTGCACGCGGCTAACAGCCTTGTGGGGCAGGGGTCTCTCAGTTGGGGTTGGGACTGCCATGCCCTTGAGGTCTCTCTGCCTGGTCTGTGGCCTGAAAAAAGGGGTCACTTCAGGAGTGTGCAAGGCCTGCGTTCGGGAAGCGGCTTCGATGGAAGTCTCCTGGGAGGACAAGGGAGAGGGGCGAGGGCCCGAGCCAGAAGGCTCGGCTGTGTCATGCGAGGAGCGGGCTCAAGTGGAGCCGGTGGCAGGGTCCTACTCGGCCCCTGATACGCCTCTCTCTCAGTCGTCATTGCCGCATTAATTGTCGGCCATTTTTTCGCAGGATTTTGTTTCTTTGCTCCAGCGCACGTTATTTGCTGGCTCTCTGAAGCGGAAAGGCTCTGAGGTTCCAGGCGGAGTTAAGAGGTCGGCGTCGCACTTGCAGACCGAGGAGCATGCGTGCGGGGCCAAGAGACCCCGTGGTGACGACGGGGCTAGCGATCTCTCCGTTGTTTCTGAAGCCCACTTGTCCGATGACGAGGCTCAAAGCTTAGGCGTAGAGGATGAGCTGGAGGAAGGGGAGCTGTCCGAAAAAGAAGAGCAGTCCAGAGTAGTGTGGGTTTTCAGACGGGAAGAACTAACGGCACTAATCGAAGAGGTCTTAAAGGTCCTCAATATGCCTGTTCCGGGGGCTACGGAAGATGATACCCTGGAGGATCCTCTGTTTCAGGTCTTCCGAAAGTCTCAGAGGGCTTTCCCGGTACATCGGGTCTTGTGGGAGATGATCCAGGAGGAGTGGAACGTGCCTGAAGCACCACTGAAAGGCTCCAGAGTGATGAATCGTCTCTATCCGCTGCTGGATCAGGATAAGGAGGTTTTTAAGTCTCCCAAAGTGGACGCGGCCGTGTCGGCGGTAACCAAGAAGACCACCATTCCTGTGGAAGGTAGTGCAGCCCTCAAGGATTCTCAGGATAAGAAGTTAGATGTGTTATTAAGACAAGGGTTTGATGTGAATGCCCTGTCGCTGCAGGCGGCTATTTGTGGCGCGTGGGTAGCTAGAGCATGCCTTCGCTGGTCCCAGCGTGTGCGGCCGGACAGGGCCGGTGTGGAGGATGGGGAGGCGGCCAAGTTGGAGTCGGGCGCTGCCTACCTAGCGGACATCCACTATGACCTTATGCGAGGTTTATCTAAGAGTATGGCCTCTGCAGTGGCCGCACATCGGTATTTGTGGCTGCATAACTGGGCGGCGGATTCGGCTTCCAAGGCTAGGTTGAGTAAGCTTCCCTTTAAAGGCCAGCTGCTGTTCGGAGAGGACTTGGAAAAGCTGGTTAAGGACTTAGGAGAATCAAAGGGTGGTAAGTTGCCGGAGGACAAGCCTAAGTCGACCCGGACGTTTCCAGGGGGCAGCAGCGGGACTTTCGTCGCTCTCGGTTTCATAGATTCAATTCAGGTCAGAGAGGGCGATTTTCTGGTAGGAGCCAGAGCTTCCGGGGGTTTCGAGGGGCGGGAAGAGGTTTTGGGCCGGCCTCTTCCTCTTCCTTCGGGACTAAAAAGCAGCAATGAGATAAGGGGGGCCCAGGCGTCTGTGCTCCCGGTAGGGGGTCGGTTGCAGGAGTATTATGCTGCCTGGGTCCGAGTAACGTCGGATCAGTGGGTCCTGGAAGTTATTTGAGAGGGTTACGCGCTAGAGTTTCTCAGACCAGTGCGCGAGGCCTTCGTTCAGTCTCCCAGAAGGTCGGTCACCAAGTGTGCGGCCTTGCGGGAGACAGTCCAAAGACTCCTGGACCTCAAGGCGATCGTGCCCGTGCTGCCAGACCAACTCGGTTGCGGTCGATACTCCATATATTTTGTTGTGCCAAAGAAGGACAGAGGCGTTCGACCAATCCTAGATCTCAAGGGAGTGAATCGTTGTCTTCGGGTGTCTCATTTCCATATGGAGGCACTGCGGTCAGTTATAGTGGCGGTGCAAAGGGGAGAGTTCCTTACCTCTCTGGATTTGTCAGAGGCCTACCTCCACATTCCGATACGGCCGGAGCATCACCAATTTCTCCGATTCGCAGTCCCCTTTGGGCTTTTCCAATTCCGTGCATTACCCTTCGGATTAGCTACGGCGCCGTGAACCTTCACCAAGGTAATGGTGGTGGTGGCAGCGGCTCTTCGGAAGGAGGGAATCTTAGTACATCCGTATCTGGACGATTGGCTGATCCGGGCGAAGACCAGGTTCGAAAGCGAGATGGCCACTGCCCGGGTGGTGGCCTTACTAGAGGAGCTCGGTTGGATTGTCAATCTGTCCAAGAGTCACCTGGTTCCCTCTCAGATTCTCGAATACCTGGGAGCTCGCTTCGACACGAGGTTGGGCAGAGTATTCCTAACAAGAGATCGGGCGCACGGCCTTCGGAACTTGGTGGAGCGTTTCCTTCGGTACAGGGCGCCCTCGGCATGGCATTATCTTCAGTTGCTGGGCACCATGGCGGCAGCCATAGAGACAGTCCCGTGGGCAAGGGCTCACATGCGCCCATTACAGAGGGCGTTATTGCGCCATTGGTCACCTCAACAGGATCCACTGTCTCGGAGGTTACCCTGTCCGGAAGAGGCCCGCCGATCCCTGGATTGGTGGCGGCAGCCTGCGTCGTTGGAGTGCGGAAGGACATTAGACGTTCCGAATTGGGTGTCGGTAATGACGGACGCCAGCCTCCTCAGCTGGGGAGCGCACTGTCAAGGCAGGTTCGCGCAGGGCCAATGGTCGGTCCAGGAGCAGACGTGGTCCATCAACAGGCTGGATCTGCGAGCAGTGGCGTTGGCGCTGTGGGAGTTTCACACATTGCTCAAGGGCAAAGAAGTCCGAGTCTTTTCCGACAACGCCACGGCGGTGGCCTATGTCAACAAGCAGGGGGGAACAACCAGCTCAGGGCTGGAAGTCGAGGCCGAAGCCCTCTGCGGCTGGGCTGAGGCGCATCTTCTAGATCTGTCTGCGGCACATGTGGCGGGAGTGGAAAATGTGCAGGCCGATTTTCTCAGTCTGGTGAGAGTAGATCCCGGGGAATGGGTGCTTCATCCCGAGGTCTTCGAGATGGTGGTACGCCGGTGGGGAGCACCGGTCTTGGATCTCATGGTGACATTTGCTTCGGCAAAGGTCAGCAGATTTTTCAGCAGACGGAAAGAAAGGATGTCGGAAGGCTTGGATGCACTCAGCCAGGTGTGGCCAGCCGGGCGTCTGCTGTATGTGTTTCCGCCGTGGGTGCTGATAGGGCGGCTGCTGCAGCGCATCGAGCGGTTCGAGGGTCATGTAATCCTGATTGCGCCGGATTGGCCTCGCAGACCTTGGTACGGGGATCTAGTGAGGTTGTTGGTGGCAAAGCCCTGGCACCTTCCTCATCGCCCCGATCTGCTGGCACAGGGGCCCCTCTTCATGCCCCATGTGGATCGATTCTCGCTTACGGTCTGGCTCTTGAAAGGGCGAGGCTGAGGTCCAGAGGGTACTCAGCGGCGGTTATTTCCACGCTATTGAAGGCCAGAAGGAGTTCCACTTCTCTAGCGTATGTCCGGATCTGGCGGGTGTTCGAGGCGTGGTGCGTGGAAAGGAAGTGTGCGGCCTTAACGTCCTCTATTCTGCAGATCTTGGAATTTCTTCAGGATGGGCTTGACAAAGGTCTAGCAGCTGCGTCATTGCGGGTGCAAGTAGCAGCTTTGGTGTGTTATCGGGGCAAGGTCGGCGGTCAGTCGCTTGGATGCCAGGGAGATATTAAGCGTTTTCTTCGAGCAGTGTCGCGGGTGTGGCCTCCGGCCAGGCGTTTTTTCCCGAAGTGGCATCTTCCCTTCGTGTTAGGTGCTCTAGAGCGCGCGCCGTTCGAACCGTTGTCTCGGGTGTCGATCAAGGATCTTACACTGAAGGTGGTGGTCTTGGTAGCCATCTGCTCAGCGCGATGGATCTCCGAACTGCAATCGCTTTCCTGCAGGGAGCCTTATCTGTCCTTCTTTTCCAAAAAGGTGGTTTGCGGACGGTGCCGGCGTTCCTGCCCAAGGTGGTGTCGCCTTTTCACGTGAATCAAGACATTTCCTTGCTGTCGTTTTCGCAGGTCGCGGGTGAGACAGGGTCTCGAAAGCTTCATCTGTTGGATGCCCGCGGGGCGTTAAAGAAATATTTACGCCGGACGGCCAGTTTCTGCAAGTCAGACAGACTTTTTGTCCTCTTCGCGGGTCCGCGAAAGGGTCAACCAGCATCCAAAGCGTCCATTGCCAGGTGGATAAGAGGCTATTACTTCGGCGTACATTCTGCAGGGTAAGGCGGTGCCGGAAGGGATTAGGGCACATTCCACTAGGGCACAGGCCTCTTCCTGGGCGGAGGTGCGTTTGGTGTCCCCGATCGAGATTTGTAAGGCGGGGACTTGGTCCTCGCTGAATACTTTTGTGAAGCATTACCGCCTAGATGTGCAAAGGTCGGAGGAGACCTCTTTTGGATCGGTGGTACTTCAGGCTGGTCTCCCAGGTCCCTCCCATGTTTAGCTTCTTTACTGCTCTGGTACTGACCCAGAGGTCCGGGACTAGACTGGGTACACGTCCAGGAAGGTGAAATTAGACTTACCTGCTAATTGTTGTTCCTGGAGTGGAGCCAGTCTAGTCCCGCGTCCCGTGTTCTGTTTCTGCAGTGGCCGGGGGTGCTTCGACCATTCACAGGTAAGAGGTTTCATAATACTTCTGGTTACTATACTAGAAGGGTGAGTGGTTGGGTGGCCTGCTCCTTTTCCTTTCTTCTGGAGGTGGGAGTGGCCTGTGTGAGTTAAAGCCATAACTTCTAGGTGGCCTTTCGGACCGCCTTCCAGAAAGTTCATAGTTAATTACTTCGTTCTGTTAAATTATTGTTTGTGTCTCCGGTGAGTCTGCTGTGTCAATAGGTAACTGATGACAGAGGGCGGATTCCAGGAGGATATACCGGTGACATCAGAAAAAGGAGGAGTTTTCTCAGTCTCCAAGCTGCTGGATGAGATAGGGAACCCAGAGCTCCGGGACTAGACTGGCTTCACTCCAGGAACAACAATTAGCAGGTAAGTCTAATTTCACCTTTCTATTGAATTCAAAAAAGCATGGGACAAACACAGAGGATCTATAAAGGTAAAAAGGGGACTGTTGTAGTTATGGAAGGACAGACTAGATAGGCCATGTGGTCTTTTTCTGTCGTCATATTTCTATGTTTCTCCCCCTCCTCCTGCTGCTCCCAGGTAACGTGCGGGAGGCAATAGGAACAGACCTCCGGTGGCAATCCGGTGAAAAGTTGTGGTGTGGGGGCATCCCGAGCGCCTCACAGAAGTCTTGCCTGTCAGCGCTCTGGTGCCAAAGCAGGGGGGGGAGCCCTGGTTGCAGCGCAGCACATTGTTTTTGCTCCCGGCTGGGTCAGATCGGCAGGCAACAGACCCGGGGAAAGTCAGCCAGCCCTGCTACAGTGCAAGAAAGGAAAGGCTGCTAAAAACGCTGTTCCGGGAGTAAGTAAGCCACAGAGAACAGTGGCAGTGGTGACTGGGTAATTCTTGCCCGATCCGGCAGCACACCTGCGCCGCATGCAGTTTGCGCGGGAAAAGCCGCTAGCGGTTGGGGGGGAAACAAAAGCGTTTATTTCAGAGGTAAAGCTTTGGGGGGTTTTTACGTTCTTCATTTTTCAGGTCGGAAGGTCTCCTGCGCATTTCTACTTTAGTTTTATTTAAAAAAAAAAAAAAAAAGTACCCGCAGGATTTGCAGGCCATTTCAGCGGGGCTACTGCTGAGGGGGCCTTTTGTTAACAATCTTTGCTTTGGTGAAGAAAATCTTAGACTGTTGGGCCATTGGTTGATTTCTGGAAAATGCCTGCAAAAACCTTATGTTTACTCTGTGGAGTGAAGAGATCTTCCGTCTCGGACACTGGGATCTGTAAGGGTTGTAGCAAACTTCCGTTGCAGAGCAGCAACGGTTGGAGGCAAGAGATGAGCAGGAGGCGGCTGTACAGGGACCTCTGCCCCCCGTGGTGGAGGCAGTGGAGCCCATGCCGGGGCCTTCCACTGCTCCAGATGTTCCTCTCGCTCATGCATCTTGGCCTGGTGATTTATCTTCAATTTTTTCGCCGGACTTTGTAGCGCTTATTCAAAGGGCATTCGGTGGCACTCAGAGGGAGGCTGCTGCTTCTTTTGGCCCTAGCGGGGGGGACAAAAGAGACCGGGTACTCCTCTCTTCTTGGAGACTTCGGCGGTTTTGCCGAAGAGACCGCGGATGCAGAGGGAGCAGCAGGAGCTGTCGAAGGTTTCGGAGGATTTGCTCTTCGAAGAGGGGGAGCAAGATCCAGAGATAGAGGAGGAATTGGAAGAAGGAGAGATCGCGGAGCAGGATCAGGCCAGGGTGGTGCGCATCTTTAGAAAGGAAGAGTTGCCGGCTCTTATTTCAGAGTCTTAAAGCACTTAATATGCCGGAATCGGGGCCGGTGGACGAGGCTACATTAGCGGATCCGCTGTTGCAAGCGTTTCGGAAGACGCAGAGAGCCTTTCCCATGCACAGAGTGATAAAGGAGATGATCCAAGATGAGTGGGACATGCCAGAGGCGACACTCAAGGGCTCGAGGGTTATGTCTTGGCTTTATCTGCTAATAGAGCAAGATAAGGAAATCTTTAAGGCACCAAGAGTGGATGCGGCCGTTTCGGCGGTGACCAAGAAGACCACCATTTCGGTAGAGGGGAGTGTGGCTCTCAAGGATGCACAGGATAGGAAACTGGATGTCTTGTTAAAGCAGGTGTTTGAGGTGAATGCTTTTGCCATTCAGGTGTCTATTTGTGGAGCGTGGGTGGCGAGAGCCTGTTCGCGCTGGTCTCAGCGGCTTCAGGGAGAGCGGAGTGAGGAGTCCGTAGGTGAGGCGGCTCGTCTGGAGTCAGGAGCTGCGTATCTTGCAGATATTCATTATGATCTCATTAGGGGGCTATCGAACAGTATGGTTTCGGTGGTAGCAGCGCGGAGGTATTTGTGGCTGCGCAATTGGGCAGCAGATGCATCTTCTAAAGCCAGGTTAAGTAAGCTTCCTTTTAAGAGCAAGCTGCTGTTCGGGGAAGATTTGGACAAGCTTGTTAAGGATCTAGGAGATTCCAAAGACGGACAGCTTCCGGAGGATAAGCAGAAACGGGGCAGATTTCCTCCGATGGCTAGAATGCCACAGAGGGATTTTCGTCGTTTTCGTTCCTCAAGGTTCACTCCGAATCAGAGGGGGCATTTTCCCTATAGAAACCAGAGTTTTAGAGGGTTCCTTGAAGCGAGCAGGGGATTTACTGCCGCCGCTGTGGGTGCCAGGAAGCCGCAATGAAGCCAGGGGGACCCAGGTGGAGATTCCGGTGGGAGGTCGTTTACAGGATTTTTACCCCACCTGGGTCCAGATTACGTCAGACCAGTGGGTGTTAGAGGTGATTCGAAGAGGCTATGCGTTGGAGTTTCAGCGACCGGTGACCGACTCATTCGTGCAGTCCCCTTGCAAGGCACATCGCAAGTACAAGGCGGTCAGGCAGACCTTGGAAAGATTAATAGCGCTCAAAGCGGTAGTGCCAGTTCCGCGAGACCAGTGCGGCTTCGGTCGATACTCCATTTATTTCGTGGTACCGAAAAAAGAGTTCTTATCGGCCAATTCTGGATTTAAAAAGAGTGAACAAGTGTCTGCGGATGTCTCATTTTCATATGGAGACGTTAAGATCGGTCATCTTAGCTGTCAGAAAAGGGGAGTTTTTGACATCCCTCAATTTGACAGAAGCGTACCTGCACATTTCAATTCGTCAGGAGCATCAGATGTTTCTCAGATTCGCGGTGCCAATGGGGCATTTTCAGTTTCAAGCGTTGCCGTTCGGGCTAGCGACGGCTCCAAGGACATTTACCAAGGTCATGGTGGTAGTAGCTGCGGCGCTGAGGAAAGAAGGCATTCGGGTTCATCCATACTTGGACGACTGGTTAATTCAAGCAAAGTCACGAACAGAGAGCGTGGCAGCTACTTCCAGGGTAGTCAACTGCCTGCAAAGGTTAGGTTGGATGGTCAATATGTCCAAGAGCAGATTAGTGCCATCTCAGAACCTAGAGTACTTAGGGGCCCATTTCGATACTGTGGTAGGCAAGGTTTTTCTGCCTCCGCATCGCGCTTTCGGCTTTTGACGGTTTCTCAACAGGCCATGTCCGACGGCATGGCATTATCTGCAGCTCATTGCTACGATGGCGGCGACAATCAACTTGGTACCCTGGGCAAGGGCACATATGAGACCATTGCAGAGAGCGTTACTCAGAAGATGGTCTCACCAGAACGATCCGCTGTCCTGGAGGCTGCTGTGTCCAGAAGCAGCGCGGGAGGCATTGCAGTGGTGGTTGCTTCCGGGGTCTCTAGAAGAGGGACATGCCCTTGGAAACGCCAAATTGGTTACCGCTGACTACAGATGTGAGTCTCCTGGGCTGGGGAGCTCATTTTCAAGGAAGGTTCGCGCAGGGTCAGTGGAACGAACAGGAGAGAACGTGGTCCATAAACAGATTGGAACTGCGAGCAGTCACATGTGCGCTACTACATTTTCAGCCCTATCTACAGGGCAGAGCGATTAAGGTGTTTTCAGGCAATGCGACCGCAGTGGCCTACATCAACAGGCAGGGAGGCACCAGCAGTGCTCCCTTGGAAGCCGAAGCAGATCAGTTGTTCGGATGGGTCGAACAAAGCCTTCAGGCTCTGTCAGCAGCACATATAGCAGGGATGGACAATGTGGCAGCCGATTATTTGAGTCGGGTAAGGATAGACCCCGGAGAGTGGGCGCTTCTGGTGGTGAGGCGTTGGGGGTCACCAATAATGGATCTCATGGCGACGTTCGTTCAAGTCAGCAAAGGTCAGTCGATTTTTCAGCAGAAGAAGAGAGAGAATGTCGGAGGGGATAGATGCCCTCATACAGGACTGGCCGGAAAAGCAGCTTCTAAACGTGTTCCCTCCATTGGTCTTAATAGGCCGGTTAGTGCGATGCATAGAGCGGCACAAAGGCCTAGTGATTCTGATCGCTCCAGACTGGCTGAGACGGTCTTGGTATGCGGATCTCAGGAGGCTGGTAGTAAGGAAGCCGTGGCGCCTACTGGTCAGGGAGGATCTGCTGTCGCAAGGTCCGGTGTGGATGCCGCAGGTGGCTCAGTTCTCTCTTATGGCATGGCTCTTGAAATGGCAAGATTAAGAGCGAAAGGGTACTCTGAGGCGGTGATAAGTACCTTTGTTGGGCGCTCGTAGAAGATCTACTTCTCTAGCATATGTTAGAGTGTGGCGCATCTTTGAAGCTTGGTGTGTAGACAGGAATTGGCAGGCTATACGAGCGTCGGTGCCGCAGGTCTTGGCATTCTTGCAGGATGGTTTTCAGAAGGGTTTAGCGGCGTCTTCCTTGAGTACACTTGGCAGCGCTCTCTTGTTAAAGGGGAAAAATCAAGGGGCAAGCGCTGGACGCTCATTCAGATGTGAAGAGATTTTTAAGAGCGATGGGGCTTCTGAGGCCACCGTGCAGACAGCTAGTTCCTCGGTGTTGGGAGTGTTAGGAGGCCAACCATTTGAGCCTTTGGCTAAGGCCTCCTTGAAGGATCTTACCCTGAAGGTGGTTTTCTTAGTGGCGATTGTGTCGGCAAGGAGAATCTCGGAGTTACAAGCCTTATTGTGTAAGGAGCCTTTCCTATCCTTTCATGAGTCTAAAGTGGTATTGAGACCGGTGCCGTCTTTTTTGCCGAAGGTAATATCTCCTTTCCATGTCAATCAGGTAGTATCGCCACCGGTGTTCCGGAGGGTTTCCGAGAATTCTTCCACGCAACAGTTGCATCTCTTGGATGTCTGTAGAGCCTTAAAGAAGTATCTTCGACGGACGGCAGAGTTCAGAAATCGTAAAGGTTATTTGTGTTGTTTGGAGGCCCTCGGAAAGGCGAGGCCGCATCAAAAGTGTCAATTGCCAGATGGATTAAAGGGGCAATTGCGTCGGCTTACCTGGTAAAGGGTAAGCTAGTACCTGACAGCTTGAGAGCACATTCGACTAGAGTGCAAGCGGCTTCGTGGGCTGAGTACCAGTTTGTTCCGGCGGTAGAGATGTGTAAGGCGGTGACGTGGTCCTCATTAAATTCGTTTGTCAAACATTACCGTCTGGATGTACAGGCGAGTAGGGATACCTGTTTTGGAGCAGCTGTGCTTCAGGCTGGTCTAGCGGGCCCCGCCCGTTGAATTCTTTCACTGCTTTGTTACATCCCCAGAGTTTCCGGAACTAGACTGGAGGGATGATAAGGAAGATTAAATTAGACTTACCTGCTAATTGTAGTTGCTGGAGGAACTCCAGTCTAGTCCCGGATCCTGTCCCGGTCCTTGAAAGGAATGGAGCCTGAAGCAGTGAAGCTCACAGGTAAGAGAAAGAGTAAACTGTGGGGGCTTTGGATCCAGACGGGGTATTTTTTAAGATGGGGGTTTAGATGAAGATTGCGTCTCTTGCTGGAGGGGAAGCGAGGGACTCCACAGTTAAAATGCGTTCTCAGAGGCAATAAGAATAGGTTCTCAGGGGAAAGTTATACCTCTAGTTTATCCTGTTATTTTATCGTTAGTTGGTAAATGTTTTGTTACTTAATTGTTCCGGTGAGTCTACTTTGTCAATAGGTTACTGGAGTGAGGAGGCGGTGCCTATGTCCTTATACCAGTGTCATCAAAGAATGACAAGCTGCTGGAAGAGGAGCACAACCCCAGAGTTTCCGGGACTAGACTGGAGTTCCTCCAGGAACTACAATTAGCAGGTAAGTCTAATTTAATCATCTCTTATGTCTCTTATGTCTTTAATCATCTCTTATCATCTCTTATGTCTCAAGTTCTCTTATGTCCTGCCTTAGTCCTACCTTAGTATTCCTGCGAATACTAAAGAATCCAATATGTTTATACATAGTTACAGTTTTTACCCTGTTGATTGTACATAGTTACACAGTTTGTACATAGTTACAGTTTTTACCCTGCTGTTCCAAGTTTAAGTTTCCTGTTATAATGTAAGCACACCAGTGTCTTCTGATTGTGCAGCTTCTGTTACTTGTAAACCGCACTGAAAACAAATAGCGCGGTATATAAAAGATGTTAAATAAAATAAAATAAATAAATAAAAATTTTAAACAAAAATGGAAATTTAGAAATGTGCTATTTCCAGCCATTTTGCAGCAAACGATTTGCAGCTCCCCTCACCTGTCCCCAACAAGCTGCTATTTGGCATCTGCGCCTTCAATCAATATATATTTTGCTGCTTCAGAACAGCTTTAAATTAATGCTAGCTGATGCCGTTTGGCCCATATGTAGTCCTGTAGTTTGCATGATTTCATTAATAAGGTTTAAAATAAAGTCAAGAGCTGAAGCATTTGTGCATCTTTTGAAAATATAGGACTCTTCCTCATATTCTTAAATTTCGTGTCTGTTAAAATCATGTAGTTGGAACCTTTTCCTTTAGCCTTTACATGAGGAGCTTAAACTATATGGAATTGTTTATTTTTTTATAGCCTCTTTCTCCATGCAGATTTTTGCCATGTGCCTGAATCTTACAGATTTTTTTTTCTCCATTTCCTTTCTGTAACATTTTCCTCTTTTCCCAGATATTGATCCACTTTAAAGAGTTTGATACTGCTATATGGATTCGAATAGCTTGGGGAACACACTGCATGAAACCACAACAGTACAAACCAACATTCGTAGTTTATCACTCCCAGACTTCCTATGTCTTCATCAGCAATCTCACAAAGTCTTTTAGGCCAGCCCTTTGCCAGGTACCAGATATTTCACTTGGATCTATCCTATTTTGTTTATTGCTCATGAAAGATGCAAGATTGCTAGCACCGAAAATCAAACAGAGAACGCAGTCGGAGGCAGTGCAAATTGCCTTATCCTTAAAGATGTGCTGAGAACCATCAACTCGTTTCACATAGGCCACCCAGTGGCATTCTGATGTTTAGTGACTTCTGCAGATGACTGTCTAAAACCAGATTTAGATCCATGACCAAAAGTAAAAAGCTATCTGATCTCCTTAGTCTATAATATGCAATAGGAATATGATGGCAAGACCTGTATAGTCTGTCCACTTTTTCCTCCTAGTGCAGGGACACATACCCCATCCGATCTGTGCCTTTTCTTTCACTTCTTAACTAGGAATCCCCTGAGCTTATCCTATTTATGTATTTATTCATTTGTTTTTTGCCTGCACCACTACCTCTTTCTCTCTGTCATTGTCTTCCCACACAATTCCCCTATCTGCTTTCTCTGCACAGATCCTCAAGATCTATCTTTCTTCTACGCCCCCCGCCTTAAAAAAAAATGTTTTTAAATAAAGCACTAAATAAATTGTCCAGGCACCCACACGTCAGCAGATTGCTTTATTTTAAGAATGTAAAGTAGCATTAATGTTATTTAATATGCACTTTTAAGCAAATGTGGTACAGAAGAATTTTCTAGCAGGACTGGGGAATGTGAGTATGGTATGTAGCTGGAGAAAGAGAATGTCACAGGTGGGGGGGGGGTGTTAGTATTGGAGCCATTATAGACTATAGGGGGAGGAAGTGATATCACCCATCTTGATGGACGCCTAGAGCTCTGCTATATTGGCAAGAAAAAAACAGTCATTCCTGCTTCCTATCTCTCTGGTGGTCGGTTGAAGTGAACATTAAGGTTGTAGGAGTTGATGGCAACCCGAAAGAAGGTGGCAGATCTGAAGGATTTTGCCCGCCAGAGCAGTAAATTTGCTTCCCTGAAGGGAATCAGGCATGGCAGAAGCTATGCCACATTCAGGGCCTACCCCAGCCAAACTGCGCGACTCTGAAGTGGAGGAGGAAGACATTTCACTGAGGACCCTGCAGAAGGAAAACCACGGATGGTTTGCTGAGATGAAAACCGCATTTGCTGAGGTGAGCGTCAAGATTGGCGCATTGAGAAAAGAACTGCAAGCGGAATTGAATATCCTGGAGCACAGGGTGGAGGAGTATGATGACCACGTGGACGAGATGGAGGCAGAAGTGGCAGGGGCCCTTGGGCGGCTGGAGATGGACTGTAAGTTGCTGCAGGAGTTGGCATTAGAACTTGAAGATTTGGAGAATCTGTAGAGGCTCAACAACTTGATGATTCAAGGAGATTCTGAGTCTGGAGGGGCGGAGGACTAAAAACTGGTTGCTGTGGAAATTTATGGAGCGTTGCTAAGTTTTGGAATCCAGGAGCCCTGGACTAGTGCTATTAAAATGGACCAGGCGCACTGGGCCCTGGGGCCGCCAAGGGAGGAGACGCCGTATGATTACAAGCTCAAGAAGATAATGATCAAAATGAGGTCTGTGGGTGCCTTTGATTGGAAGGGGCACAAGGTGGTCATTTATATGGATCTATCGCCTGCTACTTTTCAGAAAAGGAAATAGTTTCAGATTGTTACTGCTGAGCTACGGAAAGTGAATGCATGGTACAGATGGCTCTTTCCATTTAGGTTGGCTATTACTTGTAATAGTATGACAAAGAGAGTGTCAATGCTAAAGGAAATAGCCAAGGTGGTGAAGGATCTTGGACTTGGTGCTCTAGTGTTCCCAGCAGAGGGGAAAGGAGGAGGCCCAGAATGTAGGAAATGGCAGCAAGTCAGCAAGAAGCAAAAAAATGTGCAGCAGAGACTGGGAGAAGCAACTGATGAGACTTGAAGGACCTATGGAACTGCTGATTTTTTTTTTTTTTTTTTTTTTGCAATATGGGCCTTTATATTCACATGGGTGAGTTTTCTTAGATTGTGTGTGTGAGTTGCTGGGGGAGAGGGGGCAGTGAAAGGGGCGAGTGTGTAGTGACAACTTTGGATTTGGGGGTGAATGGATTGTGTGGGATCTTGAAAGGAGGTAAGGATGGCGTTTGAAACTGGAAGTGCTGATGTGGATGAGTGATTGGGAGTGGGTGAGCTGATTTGGATGGTTTGTAGTGGGGAGGGGGTGTGGTACAGTTGGAAGAATATGGGTGATCGAGTTTGTTATGGGCAAGTGGATCATGTGGTGATGCGAGGCTTGAGGTAGCGGCAGTTGGACTTGGTGGGATGAGTGTTTTGGGGGGGGTCAGAGAGGGTGATGATTTAAGGGAGGGGCATGACTGTTGGGTCTGGATGAGTGAGTTGCACCTCTGATGGGGCTGATTGCTGTGGATGTCGGTTGTGTGGTCTGTAAGGGAGTGAGATATGGGGGGGGGGTCTGGCTTGGGGTATTTTGTAGGGAGACGGTTTGTTGAGAGATGATCTGCACACTTGTATTGGTGAATGCTAAAGGACTTGCCTCTTGACAAAAGCGTTGCTTTCTTTTTAAAGAATGTTTTTATTCGAGACCCATTCAAAGAGATCTCTGGTGCATTTGTTGAAGTGTGAGTATCTACATGTCTTCCTGGCAGCCAGTAATGTGCACTACAAGAAGGGGAGGGTGGGAATATTGCTAGGGGACATTGTGGGTTTGAAAGTGAAGGGGTTTTGTAAAAATCCTTTGGGGAGGTACTTAATTCTTGATGTGGGAGCTGCAGGAGTTTGTTTAGTTTTGGTATGTGTTTACGCCCCCAACTCACAGCAGCGGGCCTTTTTATGATCATTTGAGGGGGGTGTTGCAAAGCTATGTCTGGGAAGTCCATTATTATGGGTGGTGATTTCAATATGGTGTGTTCAATATGGTGTTAAACCCTAGATTAGATCATTCTAAATGTGATGGGACCAGTTCGGGTTTCCATAGGAAGAAGCTGGGGAGACTACTGGAGGATTATGACCTACTGGATATTTGGTGTAAAAGGGCTGGGTCAAGAAGGAGGTATACTTTCTACTCATCCTCATGTACAGTAGGATTGATTTTTTTTTCTTATCTCCACGATTGAGTGGTCAGATCATGCCCCTATCACATTAGAATTATATTTGAGAGGAGGAAGTGATGTCAGCAACAAATATGGACACCTAAGCCCGAGGCTCCCACTTCCTTGCTGGTAATAGCATCTTTTCTAACGATAAATTGCGGTGGTTTGTATTTTCCAGAGCAGGAGAGTGTCCGGTTCGCAGGGAAAGGCAAGAGCAGCAACAAGAGGGAAAAGCAGTGGTAATCTAGTTGGTTGAGTCAACAGGCCACAAGATGTGCCATTTCCCCTAGTAGCATAGTGTCTTTGGACTCTAAGGTGGACTCCGCGGGGGGGGGGGGGGGACGACACAGAACCTAGTAGTGACATGAAAAGCCTCTTCAAAACAGCTTTGCTGCTTTAACATCGGAAGTGTGGGCCATGCAAGAGGACCTAGCTGGCAAGATTGAGATACATGGTGACCTGTGTGAGCTGGGAGCCTGGATGGAGGAGGCGGAAACATGTCTTGAGAAGCACGCGGAGATCCTGACTTGCTTCCAACTTAAGACGGATAGTCAGGAGAAGCAATATCAAGAACTATTTTACAAATTGGACGACCTGGAAAACCATGATAGCAGGAACAATCTGTACCTACGTGACATACCAGAGCACAACGGACAGGAGGATATGGAGGAGGTGGTTCATGAGGTATGCGCCCTCCTGCAGGAGCCTAACCAGCCTGTGCTGCTTGAGCCCTTGGTGGTGATAGAAAGGGTGTACTGGACTTTGTGGGCCCTTCCGGATGGTAAATCGCAAGATATAGTGGTGTGGTTTCTCAATTACCAGACTGTCCAGAAGATTCTGACTCAGACAAGACACTTGGACGGTGTGGACTATGGGGGGGCAGCAGGATTCCATTTTTCCAGGATCTTTCCTCCTTAATGCTCTCAAAGCGAAGGGCAATGCATCCGATCTTGGCCATCTGTCCTTGGTCTGATTCTTTTTAACATCTTTGTTAGTAATATTGCAGAAGGGCTGTTTGGTAAGATTTACCTCTTTGTGGATGATACCAAAATCTGCAATTGAGTAGACACCCATGAAGGAGTAGATAACATGAGGAGGGATCCTACCTAAGCTTGAAGAATGGTCTAGAATTTGGCAGCTGAGATTTCATGCTAAAAAATGCAGGGCCATGCATTTGGGCTGCAAAAATCCAAGGGAGAGTGGTACAGTGGAGGGGTGGGAGGAGTACTTCTGTCCACAAAAGAAGAGCGGGACCTAGGCGTGATTGTATCTTAAAGTAGCTAAACAGGTAGAAAAGTCAACTGCAAAAACTAGAAGGATGCTTGGGTGCATTGGGAGAGGAATGACTAGCAGAAAAAAGGAGGTGATAGTCTCTCTGTATAAGTCTTTTGGTGCGACCTCATTTGGAGTATTGTGTGCAATTCTGGAGACCGCACCTTCAAAAGGATATAAACAGGCTGGTAAAGGTGTAGAGGATGGCTGCTAAAATGGTTAGTGGTCTTCATTATAAAGCACATGAGGACAGACTTAAGGATCTTAATATGTATGGTTTAGAGGAAAGGCGGGATGGAGATATGATAGAGATGTTTTAAATATCTCTGTTGTAAAACTACAAACGTCTGACAGGTCTCTTACTGGATGTATAAATCACTATGCTTCAAAGGTGCATCCAAACTAAACAATACACATGATCTTTACTTGGTATTCTTGTGTGGACTTCACATTATAGACCGACTGCAACTACTGATTTCTTTAGGTCTCAGACTTCTTCGCATCCCAGCAGGCAAGCCTAGCCAGAGATTGCTGATATTGCATCAACGACCTTTACATAAAGAAATCTGTAGTGCAGTATTTTCTTCTTTCTAAACAAAATCTGTAGTGCGGTGTTCTCAATACAGAACCAAAAAATGAAGTGCTCAATGAATCCAGCGTGAAGAAACAATAGCTTATCCAGGTACTTAGCTTTCAAAAAATTCACGCTCAATTTAGAAAGTGCATCGGGGAAATCCAAACTTCTGACACCAAATGTAAAGGGTCCATTATTCCTTTCCCAGCATTTCTTATCACTAACCCTTGGGACATCCGTCAGGGTCGAGGAATCACCTTACCTTCTTTGTCTGGAATCCAGGGGAACAAACACACACACACACACCTGCACATAAGTGGTATGCAGTTTATTCCAAAGGGTGGAGGGATTGTCCGTATTTTATACATCATCAGAAACATATTCATACGTCATCATAATTAGTTTCCCCTATTTCGCCAAGTTGTACTTCCTGTTAAATGTAATGACCAGACATATGTGAATTGTCGGATGTTTTTTTGTTCAGTGTGAGCCGCGCTGATGTCTAATAGTGCGGTATATAAGAATTGTTAATAATTGTTAATAAATAAATAATCCACCCATCTTCTGGGGGCCCACTATAGTTTATCAGTAACTGATGCAAATACAAGTCATCCTTGAGTAGAACAATCAGTTTAGCTTACACAGCACATTCTTTTTTCCATACCCACCAGAATGTACAAAGGGCACACACATAGGATTCTGATTTCTATAGGATTCTAATTTCTCTTGTGCAGGCCTCCTGTATATGCACTTAAACTAAGCATTATTATTACAAAGGGCACATATATAGGATTCTGATTTCCCTAACATGCTGCAGTGTTGGGTTTCAAGATTAATGCAAGTAAAACTATGGCTCTGAATGTTTTCTGTCCCCTTGCAACGGTGGCATGACCTACAACAGGAATATGGGTTCAGGTGGGCCCAAAGTCATTTGTATTATCTGGGGGTTAATTTGACAGCTTCCTCGGTGTGTTTGTATAGGGCAAATGACCCAGCTCTGATTGCAAGTGTTCTGAGTTACTTGACTAGATAGTTGTGATTGACTTTATCATGGTTTGGGCGAATGGTGATGCTGCACATAAATGTGTTGCTCCAGTTGTTGTATGCCTTCCAGACGCTGCCTATACTGCTGCCCAGTAAGATTCTGGGAAATCTCCAGAGTAAATTGATGGACTTTATGTGGGGGGAGGATGGGAGAGACCCCGTGTCAACTGAAAAGTGCTGTATAAATATAAGCGCAGGGGGGTATGGGGAGCCCCATTTTGGAATGGTACCATATGGCTCCCCATGCATGCACAGCCCTAAAATGGGCTAATTTTGAAAAACAAAAAATCTGGGTGCAGATTGAAAGAGGCTGAAGGGGGCTGCTATATTAGGACAACTACTTCTTGTGGGGGGGAGGGACTGGTGCTCTGGGGCGAGCCTTAATCCATATATCGATTTTTTTTACCTTGAAATGTTGGGACAAATATTTTGGTGTGTTGCCTTCACCTCGACCAATTGTCTCCCCTTATACGCCTTTTGTTCATAATAAAATGGTCCCTCCAAGGTTGGATTTGTCTATTTACCGGAGGTGGAAGGAGAAGAGATTTTTCTGAGTGGGGCAACTTTATGAAGATGGAGAGCTCCAAACCTTTGAGGCTATGTGGGAGATGTTCACCTTGCCTTTGACCCATCACTTTGCTTATTTGCAGTTGGCTTCTTGGGTAAGGAAGAAGGAGGTGCGCAAGCAGCTTGTGATACCAATTCCCTCAACCAGGAGTTTAATCTCCATATTGTATAAGCACCTGCAGGAAGGTGCTCCCCAATCCCTGGCTCATAGAGGTAACTGGGAAAGGGCATTGAGATGAACTAGGAGGCATAGTGGGAGCAGATGGCAAAGCCCATACCCCTCGACACACCCCTCGGTCCTTTCACCTCAACTGTCTTAGCCTTCTCCCTCCCTCCCTTGCCCACCTCCATTCCACCCGTTCCTCCGCCTTTTTCTACACAGGCCCTGCCCTTTGGAACTCTCTTCCCACCTCTCTCCGTCTTGAACCCCATCACTGCACCTTTAGGCATGACCTAAAGACCTTTCTCTTCTCCCTGGCCTTCAACCTCCCCACCCCCTGACCCTAACCTCCTCTCCTATATTCCACTGCTCTTTACTAGCCTTCTCTCTTTCCTATTTAAGAATTGTAACTTCCTTTCAATACTTCTGGCCTAGTGCCCTTCTCTGTTATTTTATATATTGTACACCGCTCTGACTTTCACTGAAGAGCGGTTAAGCAAATGAAATAAACATAAACATAAAGGTTTTGTTTAAGGTCTCTGTGTTGGTTGTGGTCCAGGAAAACAATTATAAGCTTTTATATCAGTGATATGACCTCCATGCCAGTTGGCCCGGATTTATCTGGGGACCTCTGATGGCTACTGGTGGGTATTCAGTGATTTGGGTATGCTGGCTTAGATGTGTTGGGCTTGCCAGCAGGTGAAGTCTTATTGGAGAGCTATTCAATACCAAATCAAGAGTCTGATCAGGGTGGAGATCCCATGGGATCCTAAGATCTTTCTATTGAACTTGACAGTGCCTGTTGTGAGAGAGGACTAGGTTTTGATTAAACGTTGAATACAGCAAAGTTGAACTTAGCCCAGCACTGGAAGAGGGTGTCTCTTCCTCCGTTGTCTGCATGGCTGTCCTGAATGTAGAATCTTTATAATATGAAACGGTTGACTACGATGTGTAGACAAAAACTGGCAACCTTTGAGCAGATATGGGACCCTTCTGACGCAAGTATGCTGCCTCTCGATAAGGGGGAGACTAGGTTTAATGATGGGAGTGCACTCTGGGTAGGGAACAGGGGAGTTTAGAGGGGAGGAGGGTACACGGGGTGTTTGGAGGTGCTGGTTAAACTGAAAAACATTCAAATGAGGCATCTTTTGATCGCTGACCTTTGATGTATTGCCTTTGGCTGGGATATTCCCCCCCCCCCCCTTCCTTTTTTTTTTTTTTTTTTTTTAATTTGCTTTATTAACAGTTGGCAGGTTGGAAGGTTTAAAGTACTGGAGGTTAAATGAATCCTTGTCGGAAGGAGAGGATGAGGTTATTTAAAGAGGATAAGGGGTTGAGGGAATATTATGAGGTTCATGATAATGGGGAAGTATCTGGGGGGGGGGGGAGTGTGAGAAGGGATGAAAGCAGTTGTCTGTGGTAAATTGGTGCTTTGGGCTCCAAGATCAAGAAAGCTAGGGAAGAAAGGGTTGAGGAGAAGGATGAGGGAGCTAGAAGTTAAGTTGCAGGTGGAGAGGGAGGAGCTCCATAAAGTTAGGAGGGAGCTCTTGGAGTTGGAGCTCCTTGGGTTTGCTTTTCAGTTGGATGAATTAAAGCAGGTACAGTCTGAGGACGGTAACAAGGGCAGTCGAATAATGGCACATGGATTGAAAGGAAGGATTAAACAGCAGATAATTGCTATTCGGATGGGTGAGGGGACCCAGCTATCGATTTCAAGGGGATGCAAGCTGTGTTTCGTGGGTTTTATCGGGATCTATACAAGAGAGAGGTGTTTGGAAAGGAGGAAGACATGGAGGCGTTGACTGCCACAATTGTGTACGCAAGATCGCATAGTCCTGTATAGAAGCATTGGAGTAGAGGAGGTGGAAAGGGCTAGAACTTCCTTAAGATATGGTAAGGTGCCAAGATTTGATGGGCTCTCTGCAACCTTCTATAAAAAGTTTGAGAAGGTGCTGGTGAGCTTCCAGAGACCATGGCTGAGGCGGGGGTTACCCTCATAGCCAAATTGGGTAAAGATGCTACCACGTGCGGGTCCAGTAGACCCATCTCCCTTATTAATCTTGATGCTAAGATTTTGACTGAGGTTTTAGCTGAGGGGCTGAAAAGGGTAATGGGTAAATCGGTTCATGAAGATCAAGCTGGCTTCATCCCTGGGAGGCAGGGGAGTGATAACATTGAGAGGATTGTGAACTTGTGCTGGGCTGCCCTGTTCCTCGCGGTTGATGCTGACAAGGCATTTGACCATGTGGAGTGGGGGATTATTGTTTGCAGTGTTGCAGAGGGTGGGATTGTTTGCCAGCTTTAGGCAGTGGATATGTGCATTGTATGAGCGGCCTAGAGCATGGATGAGGGTGAACGGGGCGATATGGGGAAGCTATCAGCCTGCAGCAAGGCATGAGACAGGGATGCTCTCTGTCGCCACTTTTATTTGCGTTAATCATTGAACTCTTGGTAGTGCAGGTGAGGTGGTGCGGGGATATCAGGGGGATTAAGGTGGGGAGGGACGAACATCGTATCGCACTTCTTGCTGATGACGTGGTATTTGCCCCTAGGCTTCCTTTTTTGTCATTTCCAGTCTTGCTGCAGATAATAAAGCAAATATAGTTTGATTTCAGGATACAAAATGAACCTCAGCAAGTCCAAGGTACTGAATTTGAATATGGGAGGGCAAGTGGAAAAGGTGGTGAGAAGTGGTTTTTATTTCAAATGAGCGGACAGTGTGATAAGGTATTTGGGGATCCAACTTGCGGCAGATTGGCGTCAGTTATATAGATTGAATTATGAACCCTTATTTAAGGAGTTGCAGAAGGATTTATATAGATGGATGGGCTGGCGACATTGTGGATGGGTCGGATCACCATTATTAAAATGAATGTGTTTCCATGGCTTCTCTTCGTGTTTATGGCCCTGCCTACTGAGGTACTGCAAAAGCTACAGAAGTTAATATTGTATTACATTTGGAAGAAGAGACCTCCAAGGGTGGGCAAGGAGTGTGCGGTCTCCCCAAAATTTGTGGGAGGGAGGTTGGTTGGGGCTGGGCTAAATTGATGGCAATGATTGGGGGGATGGGCAAGTGGGTAAGTTGGATGCAGTGAGTAATGCCTTTGTAAAGGCTGACTTGAGGGTGTGGAGGAGAATGAAGGGGAAAGCTTTGGGAGATAAGAGAAGGGGGTACAGTGTGCCCCATTTCAGTATAATGACTCATTTGTCCGGTTGATTTATACAGTCTATGGGCAATGGGAGGGTAAGGGTCTGCATGCATTTGACTAATTTATGAGCGGTGAAAGGAAGCTTCATTCATTTGAGAAACTACAGGAGGAGTTTAATTTCATTGGAAAAGGTGTTGGGGTTTTTTTTTGTTTGTTTTTGTTTATTTACAAGTGGCCCATTATCTGGGAGATCTGTGCATAGTGGAGGAGGTTAAGAGGGGGCTAACCTCTTTTAGTCCTTGTATGCCAAATACCAGGGGGGGAAGGGTCTTTCAGTGGGAATATATGAGGCCTTGATAACTGATGGGGAGGTGAAGACCCTTAATGTACAGGTGTGGCAGGAGGACTTGGTGCTAAGATAGGAAAGTGAGGTTGGCAGAGAGTTTGGGTAGGATTGTTTAAGGTTTCCCTCTCAGCAGCTATGGTTGAAAATGGGCATAAAATGTTATATAGATACTATTTGACCCCGGTCTGTTTGGCGAAGATGGTTAAGGGATAGGGTCCTGAGTGCTGGAGGAAGTGTGGAGGGGAGGGTACTTTCATTCCTATGTGGTGGAGGTGTGGAAAGATTAAGGTGTATTGGGAGGGGTTGCTGGGGATTATAGGTAAGATTATACAGTAAGACGTTGTGCTTGATCCCACTCTGATTTTGCTGAATATCCCACCAGTGGGGATGGAGAAGGATTTGTCTGTTTGTGGTGGTTGCCAGGATGGCTGTGACTCATGGCTGGAAGAGTGTGGAACTTCCTATCGATGCAACAAATTATCCACAAGGTGGACTTTGACATAATGTGACATATACGATAAACACTTAAACAGTACAAGGTGCCGCAATTTATGAATACCTAGAATATGTATATTCAATGGAGGGATGTGGAAGGGCAGTAGCTTGGGTTGTCTGTGTGAGGGCTATATTTCTTGTATTTTCAGTCTTTCTTATATTTGTGGGTCTGTGTACATGTATGAGGGTCATTGGCACAATTTTTCTTAGGTGTGAGGACTTTCATGAGTGTAGAACGTCCTAATCATGCAGAAAAGTGACTTAAAATAGACGACTATGCAGCTGTGACGTTCTGAGTTGGGGTATGGGGGTATAGGGTGGGACATAATGGGGGTTGGTGGGTCAGTTCAGTTGTAAAAGCTTTTGGAGATTTACATTGTTGGTGGATCATTGATTGTTGTGCATTTGAGATTATACGTTGTGGTATTTCTGATGTACCAAGGTTAATTTTGAAAAATATTTAATAAAACGTTGTAGACTATTAAAAAGGAGAAATTGCTTGCCATATTTGAGAGAGAATTCAGAGAAGAGTAACATTTTGCAGCGAAAGTTAACAAATGACCACTAGGTATCCCTGTACTCCTCTCACAAATGGAATTTGCATGCTAAAATTCTAATTTATATTTTCTTTGTAAACTCTGCTTTGGCACTCTGTTCCAGAGAGGACAGACCAGTTCAGTTTATTCCTGGGATTATTTCTAAAACCATATTGTTATTTTTAACTTTATATTCCGTACCACTCTGAGGTTTCATCTCCATCAAAGATGGCTACCCATATGACGAGCACAACATGAAATGCATTTTTCTATACGTCTGTTAAGAAACATTTAGATACATATATTTTACATTATGTTCCTATTTTCCCTTTTAGGCCAGGTGATCTGTGTTAAAAGTACCTTTGGCTTCTTGTTTATAGCAAATTTTGTGGTGGTCGATTTTTCTTAAGGGCATCCTGCTAATCTTAGTTTGCATGCCGTTGCTTGATTCCATGTTGAGCAATATGGTCACCCATGCAGAGTGACTGCTAGCCATTGTGTGTGCTACCATATGGCGGATCTGAGTTTTGATTCACAAGCCTGTCTTCCTTTCCTCGACTAGTCGGAGATGTGGAAGTTACATTCATGACCCTTGGTGGCCAGGCTGTGGGCACGTACATGCCAAATTATAGAGGGAGATACAGTTTATTGTTCGTGGCCACAGATGGTCGCTGGGTTGGAGAAAAAGCATTTGCAAAGGAGGGGAGGGGGGTCCTGAGCTGCTGTGAATTTAGTAAACATGAAGCTGCAGCCTGGTAAAGGGAGATTCTGACTGAGCTGGAAACCTAGATGAGACAGAAACTGCCAAGCCCCAAAGTGATGCAGCCTTCCCATTGATGCAAAAGTTGATAAACCTGCTTTTCTCCAACTACAAAATGTTTATGCTGAAGTTCCGTAGTAAAAGTATTTGTTCTATTGCTTCTTTCCACTTCAAGGCCTTGATTATTGCTACCCAGCACAGTGAGATCCAGGAGATGGAACTGCGTGGCCGTTCTTTGGACTCCCTTAAAGATATTGTTTTTAAACGGTATAATCAGGTGAGCCTACATCCCTGACAGACTTGCTAAGATGAGTCTTGGTTTTTTGTTTCAGGGCAGGTGAGAGATCACATTACAGTGATACAATATTGATCCATTGATGTGGACAGCTTTTCACTAAGGTAACATCAGGTGGCCAAAGCCCTTTTCCCATCTTCTGCTTCCTCAGTAAACTTCCTGATTTTTCAGGACAGAATTATTTTTCTACCTTGATGGTTGAAGGCATTGCAAAATTAACTGACACTGAATATAATTTAGCCCTTAAAGTAACTATCCCATGACATTTGTGAACTTGGAAAAGGTCCCAAAGTCGCCTATTTGCACTGCTCTTGCTGCTGCTGTAAAATGTATTGTTGAACTAGGTGAAAGCACTTGCTTATTTAGATAGGGTCCGACCCAGGTGGGTGGTCAGCAGTTCTACCAGGAGTAGGAAATTCCTTTAATCAACTCATCATGCCCATCGGGGAGGAGGAAAAAGGCTAGATTGATAACAGTCAATAACGGCAGATAGACTAGCACGGCCCATCTTGTCTTTCCTGTAACAGAATGGTCAACATTATTGGTATCCTTGCATTTTAGGTTTCTTGTATACATTATCTTGAGAAATGGAAATATTCCAACTGTATATCATTATAATAGTACGTTCAAAGGTATACAACAAAAAAAATGTCTGTGCAACTTATACATAATCATTTCTGATAAAAACAAAAAACAAAATATGACCTGGACAGGATTAATGGCATCCTTCAGTAATATTTGGTTGCACAACCCTTGGCAGTGATGACATCCTCCAAACGTTTCTTGTAGCCATCTATAAGGTTTGAACATCTGTCTGCTGATAGTTTCTCCTACTCTTCAACTGCGATTTGTTCCAGCTCATGAATGTTTCCAGGATTCCTTTTACGAATGGCAGATTTCAGCTCTTTCCAAAGGTTCTCGATTGGATTGAGATCAGGACTCACTGCTGGCCAGTTTAAAACCAGAGGTCAGGCACAGAGAGAGCAGCAGCTCTTGCAGAACTAAACAGGAAACACAAGGAGCAAGAGTGGTGATGACACAGACGCTTTTATTAGTGATCCCCAACGCGTTTCGGCGGATTGCCTTCCTCAGGGGGTTAAAATCACTCACAAACATAATATATTAAAACCATGGTAAAAACATTAAAAAAGGCGAAAAGAAAACATCAACCAAGATGAAGCTAACCGGGCATGATGTAAAAATTAACATATCTTAATCCTGTGACACTCAAAGTAAATAAATAAATAGTTAAAAAATATAAATAATGTATATACAAATTGTTAATAAACATATTGATACCTATAACTACATTATATGGTATACCCAATAACAAATATAGTGTAGACATGAGATAACTGAACCATTATTGGGTATACTATATAATGTAGTTATAGGTATCAATATGTTTATTAACAATTTGTATATACATTATTTATATTTTTTAACTATTTATTTATTTATTTACTTTGAGTGTCACAGGATTAAGATATGTTAATTTTTACATCATGCCCGGTTAGCTTCATCTTGGTTGATGTTTTCTTTTCGCCTTTTTTAATGTTTTTACCATGGTTTTAATATATTGTGTTTATTATATGTTTGAGTGATTTTAACCCCCTGAGGAAGGCAATCCGCCGAAACGCGTTGGGGATCACTAATAAAAGCGTCTGTGTCATCACCACTCTTGCTCCTTGTGTTTCCAGTTTAAAACCATCCATTGTTCCTTTTTAACAATTCTTTTGCACTTTTTGATGTATGTTTTGGGTCATTGTCTTGCTAGAGAACCCATGACCTTCGACCCAGACCTAGCTTTCTAACACTAAGTAGCACATTTTGCTCCAAAATACTTTGGTAGTTCTCTGACTTCATGATTTCTTTAATGGCCTCCAGTTCCTAAGGCAGCAAAATAGGAAGGATGGGGGGTTTTCCCTTATAAGCTTCATTTCTTTGCCTGTAAATGTATTGCTGGTTGCATTGCCAAAGAGCTCAAGTTTGATTTCATCTGTCCACAGAACGTTTTCCCCGCAAGGATTGTGGTTTCTCAAGGTGGGTTTGGGCAAAGATTAGGCATGCATTTTTATGTCTGTCTTTGAGCTGTAGTGTTCTCCTTGGCCTTCACCCATGAAGTCCTTCTTTGTTTAGTGCGTGATGTATGATGTGGCCTGAAACCACCACTCCAGATTGCTCTAGGTCAGCCTTAAGCTCTTTGGATGTTTTACGTAGTGTTTTTCCAACAGTTTGCACTAACCTTCGAAGACTTCTTGAATTAATTGTCCTCTTCCCCCCATGTCCTGGCAGGTTCTTGACAGTTCCATGAGCAGAAAACTTCTTAACATTGCAAACTGTAGACACAGGAATCCCAAGGTCTTTGGAAATGTCCTTGTACCCCTTTGAGTTTGATATTTGGTGATAATGGCTTTTCTGACAGTCTCAGGCGAGTCTCTTGTCTTCACCATTGTTAAAATGGAACAGGGAGTGAATGTGGCCATTTTAAACCTTAGAGCCATCATTCATTGGCTGATTCGGGTCATGTGAGTGCTGACAATTGATCACAGGTGTGTCTAATTTTACTGCAGTAGGAATGTGGTTCTTCTGTTCAAACTGATTTGGATTGTTTATTAGAATGCCAATAATCATGTCCTGGTTTTTATACTATTTCCTTGTTTTAAATTGGTCTTGTTTTGTTTTATTCTTTTATGTGTCAAATATGTGTGTATATATAATCCACTGGCCACTTTTTTTTCCAGGAGGTGTTGGACATTAAGGGGTTGAACGGCAAGGGTGCCAGTAATGTTGACTACAACTGTATGTTAATATTAACCACTGAAAAAACAAGAAATTAATATTAGATGTCTATCTTTTCTTCTTGCAGCTCTTTCAAACATACCATCCAAGGCCACTGCAAGAAAGAAATATGGCTACAAAAATAGGTATTTATAGAATTGTCTAAGTAATGGCCAGTTCATTTGTTTGGTCAATTGTGATGCTTCTTAGGTGGGCATCAAATTTTCTGTTAGAATTGGGAACCCCCCCCCCCCCCCCCCCCAAAAAAAAAAAAAATTGTTCCCCTTTCTACACTCCATTGTCATACACCCTCACTAAATGGTCTCTCTGTTGATATACTGTTGCTAATCCCTGCTACATTCAGATTAGACCTGCCCCAATTGTCACAGTGTTGATACAGTTCAGATAAACTGCTGATACAATGTTATCTTCCATAACCTTGCTCAAACCTGCCTTACTGTCTGCTCTCCATAATCTGGCACCTAAACCTGACACCCTTTACCTAGAGTACGTCGCCTTACTCAGAACACCCCAAAAATGCACCCAATCCTGTCCTTAACCCTTATCCTCCTTACCTCCTGGGCCCCCAACCTAGCCCATGCACTTAACCCTGGCATCAATCACATCCCGATCCTCCATAACACCGGAAGAAGATGGTCTGAAACCCCCTCGTCACACCACCATAAGATCCAATATATTCCATCCACACCTTCTCCACATCCCTCTGCAGAGCATTAAGAAGAACCAATCCGAGAAACACAATCACCAGTGCCTACTCAAGTGCTCACTTATAAATGCCAGATCAATTCGTTCAAAATGGCCTGTAGCCAATGACCTGATAACCTACCATGACCTTGATTTACTAATGATAACTGAGACATGGCTATCCGATTGCGACAATGTTCTCATCAACCAGGTGTCGCCACCAGGATTCTCGCTCTATGCCTGCCATAGGACCAATCAGAGGGGAGGCGGTACACTCATCCTTGCTAGATCCATACTCCATTTTAAACTAAGCAACACCACCAGCACAACCCACTTGAACACGCTCTCCATATCAAACGAGCACTGTACAATCAACCTACTGTACCGAACTCCAACTCCATCACCAGATGACCTACTGTCCATAATCGACCTTGCCTGTAACTCCACCAACCCACGCTCCCTAAATTGGCTAATGGGTGATTTCAACCTGCCTTCCCTCCAAGATACACATTCATCAGCCTTTCTTGAAGCAATGAACCAGTTGGGCTGCGAACAACTCATTGACTCTCCCACCCACAATAAGGGGAGTAAACTGGACCTGATCTTTGCTCCCCAGGTTGCTGTCAACTCAACCCAAAGCCTTCTGTTCTCAATAACACCAGTACCCTGGTCCGACCATAACCTACTCCCATTCCACATTCCCACCAACCACTTCAGCGATAGCAGCAATAAAATATGTGCGCCCCCCCCCCCCCCCCCCCCCCCGCGAACCATAACATCACGTTTTCGGCCCCTTGTTAAGGATAAAGCACTCAAGAAGATCCTTCCTCTCCTCTCCAACGCCTCCCTAGACCCAGACGAATTGGTGTCCAGCTGGGATGACGCTCTCAGAGCCGCCGCTTGTCTCCCATCCACCAACAAGAACACACACCATGGTACTCCCAAGACCTACGAACATCGCTTCTCCACCTACGCAGGCTCGAGAGACAGTGGCGCCACACCCGGACCCCCGAGGCACTTTGTGCATACTCCTCACACCTACAAACACACCGACAAAAGACGATGGAAAAGAGAAAACAATACCATTCGGAGATACTAAAGCGGTCAAACAAACCACACGACCTATTTTCCATTGTAAAGTCCTTAACAGTTGATCCAACCCTAGGTCAACCACACATGCTCTACCCACAAGACTATTCCAACTATCTACAATCGAAGATGATCCAGACTAACATGAATACTACCTCCATATCCCTCTCCACCCCGCACATCACTTCCCAGCCAGCCGCTCTGCTGAAATTCTGTGAGGTATCCAACAAAGAGATTGAAGACATCATTTCCTCCATTAACCTCACCACTGCACCCAATGATCCCTGTCCAGCCAGTTGGATTAAAGAGCTGCGCCACGCCATCAGCCCAACCATAAGTAGAATCTTGAACCAATCCTTCTTAACAGGGTCCTTCCCACAGAGCCTAAAGTACACATCAATCCGCCCACTACTGAAAAATAGCAGACTCGACCCATCTGAAGTCGAATCATTCAGACCAATTTCGAGCATCCCCTTGCTAGCCAAAATCATTGAGAAGGTAGTCCAGCGACAAATTCAACAGCATGTCGACACCGAAGCACCACTTGACCCTTCCCAACACGACTTTAGAGAAGCACATGGTGTCAACACCATCCTCACAACCCTCTTTAACAACCTAGTCACAGGACTCGACAACATTCATCAAGGATTTGTCCTCATCTTTATGGACATTGCAGCCACTTTTGATTCGGTAAGCCACGAGACACTACTACTTCGCCTCAAAGACAAAGGCATACAAGGCTCTGCCCTAACCTGGTGCAGATCTTACCTGTGCAACAGATGGCAACAAGTCAGAGCAGGCTCCGCTACATCAGAACCATTTACACTGAAGCAAGGTGTACCTCAGGGATCATCCCTTTCTGCACTTATGTTTAACATCTATATGCAGCCCATCTGTGCTTTGATTCGCTCTTTCAATGTCCAATGTCTGGCCTATGCAGACGACATCCTGATGTACACACCTTTCAAGATTGATCAACCAAACTTCTCACCAATAATAAGATGCTTTGAAGCAGTAGCAGAATGGCTCCTAACACAAAACCTACGTATTAACCACAACAAAACTGACGTCCTATTCGTCACGAGAAATCAGAAGTATCTCCAGGAACAAGCAGGAGTGAGTCTTCACATATGGGTATCTTCGGTACCGACGGAGCCTGCGCGGGAACGCTCCCCAGTGTCCAGTAAGAAAGCTTTTGGGAGCATCCCACAGTGCCTGCGCGCTGCCTTCCCGCCTTTCCCAACTGCCTCTCTCCAGTTCTTCTTTTCCGCGGAGCCAGCAGGTCGTGTTCCTGTCACTGCAGAAGAATTCTTTAATTTTCTTTATTTTTCTGTGTCGCGTCTGCCTTCTTCGACGTCAGACCGGTACCGCCGATCTTTTCTTTTCTTTTCTTTCTTACAAAAAAAAAACAAACCTTTTCTTTCTTCAACTGTGCATTTTCGGTTTGGGCCTTAGGCCTGAACATTTTTTCTCCTCATGGACAAGCCCGCTTCCGGGTTCAAAAAGTGCACGAAGTGTGGTGGTACTATTTCTGTCACCGACACCCATGACTGGTGTCTAAAATGTTTGGGTCCTGACCATTCCATCACGGATTGTGTGTCCTGTACCATGATGTCTAAAAGAGGTCGGCAGAACTGAGCAGCCAAGCTCAGTGCCCTGTTTCCCTCTGATGCAGCCTTGGTGGCATCGACGTCTTCCAGGGCTGCTTCTTCCTCCTATGGATCTCAGGTAACCAAACATAAATCTAGCCGGTCCTCGAAGGGCAAATCTCCCTCTAAGCATCGAGATGCCTCTGGGCTTGTCCTCGAGGATTCCGCACCGGCAAAATTACCCCAGCGGGAAGTTCCGGCTTCCAAAGCATTGTCTATGGGGTCACAGGTTGACATCGATGGCTCGGCCTCGACCGATCACCTGTTGCCGTGTTCTGGGGTACCGGTGGCCTCCACTGGTACCGACATCCAGACTCTGGTGGCGTCGATGGATCAGAAGATTCTGTCCATGCAGCGCACCCTAACGGCATTTATGCAGGGTTTGACGCCTCCGGTACCGCAACAGTCTCCGTTGCCGGTACCAACTCCGGCACCGGCATCGTTCCCGGAGCCGGTACCGATTGCATCGACATTGGCTTCGGTGTCGACTGCAACGGTACCCTGTCCTATGATGCCCATCGGTACCGAACCGGTACCGCTTACTCCCGATGTCGATCCCACTCGGTATGCGTATTGGGCTTTACAGGAGCATCCAGACAGGCGATACTTCGATTCTTCCGAAGACTCTGAGTCGGAGGTTTCTGTCGATGCACCGGTACTTCTTCCTCAGGAGTCTGATTCTCCAAAACGAAGAATGTCTCCTCCAGAAGACTTGTCTTTTCAGGACTTCATTAGGGAAGTAGCTAGGGGCCTCTCCATTACAGTGGCCCCTGAGTCAGAGCCTAGAGCCAAGCAACTAGATATTTTGCAATATCCTAAGGCTCCTAAAGAAGCAGCTACTTTACCTATTCATGAGATTCTCTATGATCTCATGTTGAGCATGTGGGAGACTCCTCTTACCACCTCTCCTCATTCTCGTAGATTAGACACTATGTACCGTGTCCCTCCTTGTCCTGGCTTTCATAAGTCTCAGCTTCCTCACCACTCTATTGTGGTAGAGTCTGCCATGAGGAAAATAAAGAGTGCAAAGAGACACTCATCTAATCCTCCAGGACGTGAATGCAGGACCCTTGTTGCTTTTGGCCGAAGGGTTTTCCAAGCTAATATGCTTGCTGCCAGAATCAACTCCTATAGTCTCTATATGGGGAAGTTTCTAAAAGAAGTCACAGATCATCTGCAGACTTTAGCCCCTTTTATTTCAGAAGATAAAAGGCAGGAATTTCTCACTTGGCTTAAACATGCCCAAGATGTTTCCAAATTTTGTTTTGTATATAGTTACCCCGGTTATCCAAGTTATTTATGCCCTGTTACCTGTAAACTCATACGTGTTAAATGTACTGAGCATTTTGTTCCATGTGAACCGCGCTGATGATGAATAGTGCGGTATATAAGAGACTGTAAATAAATAAATAAAAAAACCGTGCAGCCTTTGACTCTTTTGAGTGTGTAAGCAGAGCCTCGGCTATTGCCATAGGTGCACGCAGAATTGCTTGGTTACAAGCCTCTGATTTGGAACTTTGGGTCCAAGATGAACTGGGAAATCTTCCTTGTACAGGTGAAAACCTTTTTGGCAGGGATTGGAAAGCAAAGGCCACTCAGATGGATGCTGAGAACTCTGCTTTGGATCGACTTTCAAAGTCTACCTCTGCCCCTGTTAAGAAAAGATTGTTTAAAAAGACATCTTTTTCTAAAAAGGGAAGACATTATCCTGCTCCATGGGCAGACATCTTCTGCAGGTTGTTTTGCTGCAAAGCGTCAGCAACCACCTAAACAGGCCAAGTCAAAGGCTGCCAGGCCTCCCACGGCCCAGCAGCCTCAGCCTCCTCAGGTCCTTTGACTTGCAACTAGAGAACTTAGCCTTTCTAGCTCTGGAAGAACCAGAGCCCCTCACCATTCCAGGAAGGTTGGCTTACTTTGCTCCCAGATGGGAGCAAATCACAGCAGAGCAATGGACCCTCTCCATTATAAGGGAAGGGTACAAGCTTCATTTCTTAAACCTTCCTCCCCACACCATGGTGAAACAGTTCAATTCTCCAACATCTCTCCTCAACCTTCTGGGTCAGGAGATTGCTACCCTTCTTGCCCAAGGGGCAATAGAAGAAGTACCCCTTCTTCAACAGGGCTCAGGGTTCTATTCCCCTTATTTTCTTATTCCAAAGAAAACAGGGGGCTACAGACCCATATTAGATCTCAGAGAATTGAACAAGTTTCTATTCAAAGAGAAATCCAAGATTTCTCTCGGTACTCTGCTGCCATACCTTCAGAGTCAGGACTGGCTTTGTTCTCTAGATCTCAAGGACGCGTACACCCATGTCCTCATCCATCCAACACACAGAAGGTTCCTTCGGTTCCTTTTTCAAGGAAAGCACTACCAATACAGGGTGCTTCCTTTCGGTCTGGCCTCTGTACCAAGGGTGTTCACGAAATGCATGGCAGTAGTAGCTGCATTTCTACGCACTCTAGGAATATTTGTTTTCCCATATCTGGACGACTGGCTCATTCGAGCTCCATCCCAGTCAGAGGCCCAGATTCCTCTAACCTGCACAATGCATGTCCTTCAGTATTTGGGACTGGTAATAAACATCCCAAAATCCCATCTCACCCCTACTCAGTCTCTGGAGTTTATAGGGGCCTTGCTGGATACCACAACTGCAAGGGCCTATCTTCCTCAGACCCGTTGCCTATGCTTGGTGCAGTTAGCCTCCCAGATACAGTTAAAGTCCCATTTAACTGCTCGAGAGATGTTACAACTATTAGGCCACATGGCATCCACCGTGCATGTGGTTCCGTATGCTCGCCTTCACATGAGGGCAGCTCAATGGACTTTGTCCACCCAATGGACTCAGGCATCAGGTTGCCTGTCAGACAAAATAGCAAACTCCAGTCGCCTTTTTTGGTCTCTCCAGTGGTGGAAGTCCCCTCCAAATCTGTTGCTAGGGTCCCCTTTTCAGCAGTCGCTACCCCAAGCAACTCTGACAACAGATGCTTCTCCAATGGGTTGGGGAGCTCATCTGCAGGATCTCTCCACCCAGGGCATCTGGTCTCCACAGGAGACTTCTCTGCATATCAATCTCTTGGAACTCAGAGCAATATTCTTAGCTCTGAGTGTTCCATTCCCTGCTCAGCTACAGGACAGTCCTCATCCATATGGACAACCAAGTAGCCATGTTCTATGTAAACAAGCAGGGCGGGACTGGCTCTCTGTCGCTTTGCAACGAAGCTTTGCGACTGTGGGCCTTCGCCAGAGAGCATCACATCCATCTTCTGGCAGTATATATTCCAGGCGTCCAAAACTCTTGGGCGGACAGACTCAGTCGAGTTCTGCTTCCACACGAGAGGTCTCTCCACATGGACCAGGTAGCCAGGATTTTTCGAATTTGGGGAACCCCGGACATAGACCTCTTTGCAAGTCCGTGGAATGCCAAACTTCCCCGGTTCTGTTTCAGAATTCCGTGTCAGGGAGTTCAGGCCAAGGATGCCTTCCTCCTTCACTGGGGTCAAGACTTCCTTTATGCCTTTCCACTAATTCCCCTAATTCCCAAGACACTATTCAAGCTTCAGAGAGATCAAGGGACCATGATCCTCATAGCACCACATTGGCTACGCCAAGCGTGGTACCCTCTACTTCTGCATCTCTCCCAAGCTCCCTCCCTGGACTTGGGATCTGCTCCAGACCTCCTGTCCCAGGAGGAGGGAATTTTGTGGCACCCAAACCCCCAGTCGCTCCATCTCAGGGCTTTGTTGCTGAGGGCCTAGACCTTCAAGATTTTCATCTCTCTCAGCAAGTCAGAGATGTTGTTCATGCCTCTAGAAAGCCTTCTACTAGACGTTCCTATGCTTTCAAATGGAAAAGATTTACCATTTGGTGTTCAGGGAAAGGTCTAAACCCTCTTGCAATACCTCTGAATTCTCTACTAGAGTATCTTCTGCATCTATCCCATGCAGGTCTGAAAACGAATTCAGTAAGAGTCCATTTGAGTGCTATTGCAGCGTCCCTCAAGCCTCTCAATGGACAACCTATTTCCTCTCATCCTCTTATAGCAAGATTCATGAGAGGCCTTCTTTTAACTAAACCTCCCATTAGACCACCTCCAGTGGCATGGGACTTAAACCTGGTTCTTGGCCAGCTTATGAAGCCACCTTTTGAACCTTTAGCCACCACCTCCTTGAAATTCCTTTCTTGGAAAGTTATTTTTCTCATTGCAGTCACCTCAGCATGCCGCATCAGTGAGTTGCAAGCTTTGGTGGCTAATCCTCCTTATAAAAGGTTCCATCATGATAAGGTAGTCCTCAGGACCAATCCACACTTTATGCCTAAAGTGGTCTCACCTTTTCATCTGAACCAAGAGGTATATTTACCTGTCTTTTTCCAGGACCTCATGCATCAAATGCAGAGAGGAATCTTCATACCTTGGATTGTAAAAGAGCTCTCGCTTTCTACTTACAAAGAACACAGCAACATAGAAAGTCTTCTCAACTCTTTGTTGCTTTTGATCCTTCTCATTTAGGACTTCCAGTCTCTAAGAGAACACTGTCCAACTGGATTGCTCAGTGTATTTCTTTCGCCTACTAGAGTAGGAACATTTCTCTGGAAGGCCATGTCACAGCTCACAATGTGAGAGCAATGGCAGCCTCTATGGCTCATCTAAACTCTGTGTCCATCGACCAAATCTGTCGAGCGGCCACCTGGGCCTCGGTTCATACCTTCACAGCCCATTACTGTTTGGACAAGGACTCCCGCCGGGATGCCTCGTTTGGTCAGGCTGTTCTCAAACACCTGTTCCATTCCTAATCAACTCCTACCCACCTACCCTGGTCGAATGCCAGAGATCCATGGGGGGAGGTAGAGTCCTTTTCAAGGACACACAACTTGGCGTTTCTCCCTGGCATCTGCAGCTAGGGAGTCCCCATATGTGAAGACTCATTCCTGCTTGTTCCTGGAGATAGCACAGTTACTTACCTGTAACAGGTGATCTCTGGGAACAGCAGGAATAAGTCTTCACAACCCACCCACCTCCCCTAGGAGTTGTATCTCTCTATCTTTCCTTTACTCTCTCTCTCTTTGTCTCAGCTTTAAAACTCGAGCTGGAGAGAGGCGGTTGGAAAAGGCGGGAAGGCAGAGCGCAGGCGCTGTGGGATGCTCCCAAAAGCTTTCTTACTGGACGCTGGGGAGCGTTCCTGCGCAGGCTCCGTCAGTACCGACGATACCCATATGTGAAGACTTATTCCTGCTGTTCCCAGAGATCACCTGTTACAGGTAAGTAACTGTGCTTTATGCCACCTCCTTCACTTCAAGTTAACAACATTGAACTGAAGGCCAAATCCACAATTCGCTATCTGGGCATTACACTCGACCAACGACTTGATATGTCAGCGCATGTCAAAAACACCACGAAAGCAATTTATCACAAGATCCAAACACTGCGTCATCTCTGCCCGTTACTTGACTTCACCGACTATCGCTCAATCTTCCAAGCCTTGGTTATTCCACACCTTGACTTTGCCAATATCATCCTCCACGGACTCCCAGAGTCAACACTAAGCCCACTCCGACTTGCCATGAACTCAGCGGCAAAGGTACTTGTAGGAGTATCAAGGTCAGACCACATAATGCCAGTCCTGAAGAACCTACACTGGCTACCTCTGCAGGCCAGAATCCAATACAAGACTCTAGTCCTGACATTCAAGGCCTCAAAGAATCAGCCCCCCATGCCCATCACTAAACTTATCCACAGCACGCCAGTCAACAGGAGCAGGAGGTCCTTATTTTTGAACACATTAGAAGTCCCTAAGATGTTGACGAAATGCTCAAAGACAACAGCCAGCAGAGCCTTCTCCTTATTCGCACCCAGAGCTTGGAATGCCCTCCCATCTGAAATCCGAGCCATCACGAACCTAATGCTATTCAGAAAGGCTCTCAAACATCACCTGGTCCTAAAATACTACCCTGATTCCTACTCTGAAAGACCCACAGCCGTTACCCTACCCAGACTGCCCCATAGCCCAGCCTCCTGCAGAAAATGGTTAATCAGCTCTCCCTTCCTCTTCCACCACGTCCTTATATACCCTTCTGATAAACGCTCCATCTATGTCTCTCGCATAAAGCCTACATTATGTACATAGTTACCATAATATGTAAATAGTTCCCCCGGTTACGTCCATGTTTGCTACCCCTGTTTACTGTAAAGCTCCATGTAGCCTGTTACATTGTGGTGTGTTCTGTTCAAATGTACACCGCACTGATTGATTATAATAGCATGGTATATAAGAAATGTAAATAAATAAATAATCCAGCTGTTGCGGTCAGGGCAGGACAAGCTTTCCGTACTAAGGGACTGGGGAGGGAGGAACCCTCGTCATTAGCCACATATGTTCAGGAAGGAAGAGGGTGACAGTGACTGCACAAATCCAGGGAGAAAGATGTGTTGGTGGCAGCGGTGGTACTGCAGGCTTGGGGAGGGGGAGGCAGTGGAAGCAGATGCATGTGTTCAGCCGGAGTACATTCAGCAACCATGGATCTGGCAGAAGGAATGTTTTTTTTTTCACCACTATGGCCCAATGATGGGAGAAAGGGATGAGAGTATGATGGCAGCAGGACAACAGGGGAAACGGAACTGGAGTCAGGAAGGAGAGGAGAAGGATGTATGCATTTGATCTGAGAGTTTGGGGTTTGGGAGGCAAGGCTAAAGTGTGTGCTGCTATCAGGGGAGGGGGAGAGGGTACTGGGAGCTGTGGTCAGGAACAGAGCGGAACAGTGTATTGCTATCAGGAGAGGAGAGTATGCTTGTGTCAGGGATGGGAAGGGGGGAGAGTGCTGGAATCAGTGAGGGAAGGGGAATGAAGAGAGGCAGTATGTGACTGCTGGGAGTGATTAAGTGAATGGAGAGAGTATATACCAATTTCAGGCATGTAAAAATAGAATACAATTAAAAGATTCCTAAAATTTAATTTTGTGACACGAAACCGCTGATACACACAGTTTTAGCGCTTTGCCAAAACGCATAATTAGCTTGAAAATAAAAATTCCTAAATTTACAATTTCTAAAAGCCTAGAATCAGAAGCCCTATGTGAGTGTGAAGGAAGGGACTCATTGTGTGAGCCATGAATTTTGGATAAATGAAGGCTGCTGTGTGCATCACTTGTTTTGCTGTGCATTCTTACTTCAAGCAGAAGTGGGAGGTGGGTATTACACTGCAATATGTAGGTGAGTCGTCGTCTTTGAGAGGGAAATGAACCTCCCCAAAATTGTGGAAAGCTTGGATTTAGGAGATTAGAACTTCTCTACTTTATTTTATTTTTTTTTTTTAGTTGATCCAAGGGTAACTTATGAAAATAAGCAGGAAAAAGAGCGCATATGGACTCTGAACCGGGAAGCTTTTGCTGATGGACCCCAACCAAAATTAGAATTTGCCCAGTACAAGGTATGCTCGTGCTCTCTTGCTAAAGAACTCTTTTTGGCTTGTGTCCTCGATATCTTCTGGCTTAACATGACCAAGAATGGATATGAAGTCCAATCCTGTAACATAGAGCATTCACAAAAATGTTTACTTGTGTGCCAGACGATAGTTGTTTGCCACATGGGGGCGCTCTGTCATTGGCTAAAAATGGAATCATAGCAACGGAGTCTTGCCAAACATGGAGTAGCCATGAGGCTTCAGAAACCGAGGAGAGTGACGTTAGCTGTTAGTTCCAAGCTGATGAGTTACATCCTGAAGACACATTCAGCAGATTTCTTGATTTTTACTATGAGCCCTGTCCTATCTTTCCAGTATGCAGTATGATAGCTCTATGATTCTTTTTTGGGGGGGGGGGGGGGAGAGGAGTACATGGAGGGAGGGGGACCAATTCTGATAACCTAAGTCCTTAGAGGACAGGTTATCTCTCTATCCTTTAAGGACTCTAAGTAGCTTAGTGGTTAGAATGCTAGGCTGGAAACCAGGGTTGAAATCCCACTGATGCTCTTGTGTCCTTGAGTAAGTCACTTAACCCTCCAGTGCCTTGGATACAATCTTAGATTGTAAGCCCTCCGGGAACAAGAAATACCTACTGTACCTGAATGTCACCTTGAACTACTACTGAGAAAGGCATGAACTAAATATACTAAATAGACCTTCCCCAAAGGAAATCAAATGATCTGACTCCTGTCGGCAATTCTTCTCAGTAGCAGCCTCCCTCTGGAACTTTCTCCCAGAAGAGCTGTCTCCCCCTTAAGCAGGTGAAAGCCTAGGGTTACCGCTACATCTTTGAGGGCTATTGAGACTGAGACAGGGGCGGCTCTATAATGAGGCGAAGTGAGGCAGCTGCCTCAAGCGGCAAAGTTTTGAGGGTGGCAAATGCCCCCAAAACAGCCGCCTCACTTCGCTTTCAAGTTAAAAAAAAAAAAAAAAAAAAAAGCGCACAAGTTGCTGCCGAGTCCACTTCTCGGCAGCGACAAACTCACCGCCTCCCTTCTTCTGCAGCCGCGGCTCCCTGCCTCTTACGGAACCACAGCTGTGCCGGTGAAGCCATTGCGGAGCCTTCCCATCTCTCGACGGGCTCCGCGCAGCATTGTCCCACCCCCAAAGGAAGTGGTAAACAACTTCCTTTGGGGGCGGGACAATGTTGCACAGAGCCCGTCGAGAGACGGGACGGTTTGCTGCCTCTGCCCTGCCTCTGCCTTCCGGTCGCTTTTTTTTTTTTTGCTGTAAGCATGCTTGAGGAAAAAAACGCAGCGAGAAGACAGAGGCAGGGCAGAGGCAGCAAAATCGAAAATTAAAACAGCCAGAGTGCACCCGCCACTGCTGGATGAGAGGTGCAGGTGGAGGGAGTGGAGACAGGAGGAGGACAAGGAGAGACAAAGGTGAGAGATGGGGGAGACAGGGGACAAGTACTAGACAAAGGGGAGAGATGGGAGCAAATGCTGGACAATGGGGAGAGACACGGGGACATACTGGACAGACGGGATAAATGCTGGACAGAGGGGAGAGACAGTGCAGGTTAGGATTATAATGGGCTGATGGGGCTAGCACTGGTAATGGGCAGATTGGGGGGCTAGGACTGGTAATGGGTTGATTAGGGAAGTCTAGGACGGGGAATGGACTGATCAAGGGGGGTTGGGACTGGTAATGAGCTGATTAGGGGGGCTAGCACTGCTAATGGGCTGAGGTGGGGACTAGCTATGGAAATGAGCTGATTAGGGAAGGCTAGGACTGGTAATGGACTGATGGGGGGCTAGCATTGGAAATGAGATGGTCAGGGAGGTTAGGACTGGAAATGGGCTGATTAGGGGAGGCTAGCACTGGTAATGGGGTTGAGGGGGGACTAGCATTGGAAGTGAGCTGATTGGGGGGACTTCAACTGGGAATGGGCTGATGGTGGGGAGGGGAGGATAGAGCTGCTGGCCTTGGAAGAAAACTGGGGGCTAGGGCTACAAATGGGCTGATGCGAGGGGATGGGAGAATGGGACTGGAAGGAAGTGGATGCTGAGAGGGGCTGCCATGGTATTTGGACTAGAAGGGGCTGGACAGTGGGGAAGGAGGGGGACTGGAAGGGAATGGACACCAGTGGCAGTCATGAGAATGCAAGTTGACATTGGAAGGTACTGGGAGGGAGGACTGGAAAGGGGCTGATACTGGGAAGGCTTATGGGGACTGGAAATAGGCTGATGGAAAGAAGTGAAGAAAACAAAAGAAGAGATAAGAAATGGCAGATGTACCATAGACCACAGAAAGAGAGCTAAGAGAAGACAGGAAAGCAGAAGCCTCAGATCGGGACCAGCATGATCAGAGAATAAATTGGTCAGACAACAAAGGTAGAAAAAATAATTTTATTTCATTTTAGTGATTGGACTTTGCTATCTTTATATTTTACACAGTATTGGGGAACTGCATCTCTTATTTATCTGATGTTGCACTGCTTCTTAAGGTTTCAGTTTAAATTTTGTCTACATATTTTTATTTTTACTTTGGATTATGGTTACTTATTCTGTACTTGGTGAGGGTCGATGTTGTGCGTGTGTCTGAGGTCAGGTGTTCTGATAACATGGAGTTTGTGCATAAAGATCTATACTATACTGTAGTAATTTGACTTGTTCAGCTTTTCAAATAGGTGTATGGATGTTCCAGAGCCCACTGTAGTATTTACAGTGACCCTTTTTTTTTTGGATGGGCTCCTTATGTGAGTTTTGGAAGTTTGTGCTGGTATGCTATGGTAGGTTTGCTCTTTGTTGTAGGGTTTTGTATTAGTTCACAGTATGCCTGGTACTGGAGAATGTTTTTTGTTGTTGTTAGTGAGATGATCAGAATTGGATTTTTTTTAAAATAATGAGTTCTGTGGGTGAATGTCCTGGTTCTGCTCTGCACCTACTGCAAAATATATATTGAAAAAGAAAAAGCAAGAACTATACCGCAGTTTATAACAACAAAATAAAAATGGGTTATAATTTAGTTTTATAAACTGTGCTGTTGATTTGTGCTCTCTTTTAGTTCCCTGGTGTGCAAGCAGGACTGTACCTAGCCCTGTGCAAGCAGTGCAGCCGCACAGGGCACAAAGGCTTGGGGGGGGCGCATCTCGGCTGTTTGCTGTTGCCCTGCTGCCACTGGCAGGACAATAGCAGGCAGCCGAAATGTGCCCCCCAAGCCTTTTCACAGCACTTTAAGCAGGTCTGGTCCCTCCCTCCTCCTCCCAATACCTCCATCCAGCGCTGTCTGTTCTTTCCCTGTTGCCAGTGCCAGAGGGCGGCGGCAGCAGCAGGGAAAGAGCAGGCAGCGCTGGACGGAGGTATGGGGGGGAGGAGAGGGGCGCGCGCCCAAAAGCTGCAAGTCGCACAGGGCACGATTGCAGCTTGGTATGGCCCTGTGTGCAAACATCTTGCAGTCCCTCCATATAATGTAATTGGCTTTTTGGTTTGGTTCAGTCCCTGATTGGAATTCTGAAAAAGCCCTGCCCCCCTCTAAGGGGGGGTGCCATCTCATTCTTTGCCTCAGGCAGCAGATTGCCTTGAGCCGCCCCTGGACTGAAATCTGCGGCATATAGTCTCTCTGATCATAGGCACAGCCCCTGGTTTCCTGTGGCAGCTCAGGGTAGATTCTGCAGTAAGAGTTAGTAAAATCTATGGCAATTATGTAGCATATTTGCATCTTTATTAATGTAATGCACATGTTATTACACAAAGCTTATCTGAAATGGGCTATCTGAAAATTGCGTGTCCTTTCCCTGGATAAACGTACATGTGGGGATCGACACTGCATGTATTTCTACTCGTGTGGAAAGGAAGGCAGCTTCCGGATAGAGTTAAGTTGGGGGGAGCAATAATGCATAGTGTTTGCATTTTTCTTCTTGCATTCCCTCTGCCCCATGTTTTAAGCTCTTACACACATACCCCTTCATTCACTACTGAAGTCTATACTCTCACATGCCTCAAGTCTCTCCCCATCAACTTCCACTCTGATCTTTTCTCCCTTCCCCCTTCTCCTTCTCCTTTTTTTTCCCTGTGCCAACTGGACCAGCAGGCAGAGGAGGGCAACCGCAGTAAATCAGGCTGCTAAGTTCCAGCTCATGGAACCATGAACCATGCAGGACACTAGTGTCACATGAATCCAAACAAAGGCGGACTAAGCAGCCCACTACACTGCTGCTGTCCTCATCCTCCAACGCAAGAGGGCAAGAGGCTGTTGGTGTAATCGGGAAGGGTCCCGGCAAGCATCAGAAGGATTAGCAGTGAGAGGTGCATCTGCCCAGCCCAGCTCCTGGCTCCTACAACTCCTCGGGAAACTTAGCAATTCGGCGGTTAGGACCCATTTTGGTGGCCCTTCTCATGACCGTGGTATTGCAGGAAGCTAGCTGTGACATTACTTTTACTTTTATGCTCTGTTCTCTTTCATTAGTTCCACTCTCTCTTCTAGTTTATGCATTTATATTTCCCCTGTGTATGCTGAAGTTTTAATGTGTGCTATGCTGACATTGTGAATATTAATACTATTTTATTTTAATTTTCTTATTTCATTGTGCATGTTATTTGATTCTCATTTTATTTGATTTAATTGTCCTATTCCTATTTTCCTGCTGTACACCGCCTTGGGTGCATCTCTTCAAAAAGGCAGTGAACAAATCCACGACAGATGTGGTGGCCTGAGGGTAATGGAAAAATTGAATCCAGGCACATTATTCATCCTGAAAATAAAATGTTTTGAAATATTGATATTTACAGTGGGGGAGAGAGTCCATCCTGTTTAGTCTTTATCTGCATGACCTAGTAGCATTTGCATCTTCAACATGGTATTTAAAAAGTGAATTGCAACTGGTATATGTCAGAAAAGCGTCTTTCAGGCAGCAAGGCCCCTTACGTGCAGTGAATGGACACACGGGTTGCACCTGTGGCCCTCCTAAGAGCCACTGGTTTGGGGCAGCTCTAGGCTAGCAGAAGGGGAAATCTGTTGACGTACCATTTATCTCTTAGTAGCGCAAGATCCCCCCCCTGCCCATTGACCCTGGTTGTCCATTTTTCTGCAGCATGAAGTCCTAGACCTAAAAGATTACCTGTAATCACGTGCTCACTGTTTGTTTTACATTGTCCTCAGCTTGATACAATGTTCAGAGGTGAATCGCAAATGGGCATCTTTGCCAACAGAGAGGAACCGTTTAGATGTGTCGTCAAGTTTTCCAGTCCACATCTTTTGGAGGGCTTAAGATCCTTGGCACCATCTGGTGAGTCCTTGCGTGGCTGGGGTTTTTTTTTTGGGGGGGGGGTTTCAGAAATGAGCTTCCATCATTATCATAGTTAACATGAGGAGCTCTGTTGGAGTCTCTACGGTTACTTCATATTAGTTTTTTATATTTGTAACATTTAAAAGTGCATGTAAATAACATTTTCTCCAGGAACAAGCAGGAAGTCAGCCCTCACATATGGGCGACTGCATCGACTGAGCCTGCGCGGAGCATTTCCCCAGCTTTCCAAGACAGCATTTGGGACATGCTACCACACATGCGTGGTCCCCTTCCCTCCCAAGGATTCCATCTTGCTCAGTCTCTTTTTTTTTTTTTTTTCCCCGCGGAGCCCAACTGACGTTTCCCCAGAAAAATCCGTGCTAATTAGCCTTAAAATAGTTAGTTTCCTGGTTTGCGTACCGGTTCCTCTTCCCGCTTTGAGCCAGCACTGTCACTAGCTTTGTTCTTGGCTCCTTTTGTCTTTTTTGATCAAGGCTCGCCTCAATTGGTGTTCGTGCCCTTTTTCGCCTGGGGGTCGTCAACCCTGTCGGGTGTTCAAAAAATATGACCGCTGCAGTCAAAAAATGTCAGTCACTGACACCCATGACTGTTGCCTGGGGCCGGACCATGACAGCACTTCCTGCGACCTGTGCCAGGCCATGATGCCTAAAACCAATAAAAAGAGGTTGGAGTTGCAGGAAAAACTGTTCCCCAGGTCCGACTCGGCACTGGCCTCCCCGACGCCGAGCTCCAAGCTCAGCACTTCCCATGAGGCCTGTGCATCCTCTGAGTCCTGCGGCAGTGGCTCTTCCGAGAAGACCTCTGACCCCGAGAGAAAGAAGAAAAAATCCTCGAAGTCCAACTAGGTTGCACCGGAGAAACCCCTTAAAACTGCCCAGAGGTACTCAGGCAGCTCGAGAAGTGCCCTACCAAGGTCCTCGAAGGATTCCTTGGCCGGCAGAGACAGTGCGAGGTTCCTCAAGACCATAGCCCTCGTCGAGGATGCACTCGTGAGAGTGTTGGTGCTGGGCCCCGAGGTCCTCGGTGCCTGCGCCAAAAGCTGCGGAGCTTTCTGACATGGAAACCAAAATGGCAGCTTTGGAGCTGGCACTCTTCGCCCACAAGTGGGCCAGTGTCACCTCAGATCAGTAGGTACTGCAGGTGATAAGGGAAGGATACCTCTTCCACCTACAGCAGGTACCACCCAGGAGAGCCAGTGTGACCCCCCCCCCCCCCTCCTCCTTCACCAGACCCTTCTGCTCTCAGAGCTTGCAGGTCTGCTCAGGGACAACGCAGTGGAGCCTGTACCCAAACATCAATGGGGAAAAGGCTTCTACTCCAGATACTTCTTTGTCCCAAAGAGAGCTGGGGGCCTCAGGCCCATACTTGACCTAAGAAACTTAAACAAGTTTCTGGTGAGGGAGAAGTTCAAGATGCTCTCCCTTGGAACACTGCTGCCTTACCTCCACCAGGGAGATTGGCTGTGCTCCTTGGACCTAAAGGATGCGTATCCTCACATCCTGATCCACCCCTCCTACAGGCAGTACCTATGGTTCGTAGTGGGAAGAGGGCACTACCAGTACAGGGTGCTACCCTTCATCCTGGCCTTCTTGCCAAGGGTCCTTACCAAATGCCTGGTGGTGATAGCCGCCTACCTGCACCTATAAGGGGCTTTCATCTTCTACCTGGACGACTGGCTTATCAGGGGCGATACGGCCTCAGAGGTCAGATAGGCCACAGAGCATGCAACCCTCTTTCGGCAGCACCTGGGGTTTGTCATCAACTACCCAAATCCCATCTCTCTCCAGCCCAAAACCTGGAGTTCATAGGTGCTTAGCTGGACACGTTACAGGTCAAGGCTGTCTTCCCAAGAGAAAGGGAAGAACGCCACAGGTAACTGGCAGGAAAGATACAACGCCACCAGTCAGTACCGGCTCATCTCCTTCTCTGCCTATTGGGCCATATGGCTTTGACAGTCCATGTCACGCCCTCAGCTCGCTTACACATACAGATAGCCCAGTGGTGCTTATGCTCGCAGTGGACTCAGGCCATGGGCAGGCTATGGGACAGGGTCAGGGTTTCCTGCCAGCTGCCGGAGTCCTTTAGTGGCAAAACTTGCACCACCTCCAGGAGGGAAGGCCCTTCCAGGCACCTGTGCCGCATAGGACCACGACCACAGATGCCGCCCTCCTGGGTTGGGGGGTACACTGCGGAGACCGTCACACACAGGGCAGCTGGTCTCAGGAGGAGTCACTCCTACAGATCAATCTCCTGGAGCTCAGGGCAATCTTCTTGGCCCTACGAGCGTTCTGCCACCGCCTGCAACACTGACCTGTGCTGATCCAGACGGACAAGCAGGTCGCCATGTTTTATGTCAATAAGCAGGAGTGCACGGGTTTGTACTTCCTCTGCCAAGAAGCGATGGTTTTCCTGTCCTTCACAGCACGCAACAGCATGCTTCTGTGAAAAGTGTACCTCCCGGGCCAGGAAACTGCCTAGTTGACAGGCTGAGTAGAGTCCTTTGTCCATACGAGTGGGCTTAGACCCCAGAGTAACGAAGCAGCTCTTCCACCTCTGGGGGAGGCCTGTGATGGACCTATTCACCTTGGCAGACAACACACAGCTACCACGATTCTGCTCCCGTCAGCCGCACCCGGAGAGGGTGGCAGCAGATGCCTTCCTGATCTCCTGGTCCGAGGGCCTACTCTAGGCATTCCCACCGACCCTACCCCCCACCCCTCTCCAGTCACCAGGACCTTCTTCAAGGTCCAGAGCGAAAGGGCATTAGTTATACTGATTGCCCCCAAGTGGCCCGGGCAACCTTGGCTCCCTCTGCTGCTTTCCCTGCCAGTGGCAATCCCAGTCCCTCTTGGTTGAGCCCCGGTCCTCCTATCTCAGGAGGAGGGCTCCCTCCTGCATCCCAATTTGGGGTCGCTAACGCTAACAGCGTGGCTGCTGAAAGGGTAGTGTTGGCCCCTTTCAACCTTCAGGAGAAGTCGAGGAGATCCTACTGACCTTCCGAAAACCCTCCACCAGATGGGCTTATTCCTTTAAGTGGAGAAGGTTCTCTGCCTGGTGTGGGAAAAGGGAGGAGAGAATCCCTTCTTCTGCCATGTGCAACTAGTACTCCAGCACCTACTGCACCTGTCAAACACCAAGCTGAAATCTAAATCGGTGAGGTTACATCTGAGCGCCATAGCCGCTCATCTCTACCCTATCAAGAGAAAAGCCTTCTCGAGCCAGCCCCTGGCCTCCAGGTTCCTCCTATTATCCAAGCCCTCTCTCCGCCCTCCAGCGGTGAGTGGGACCTCAACGTGGTGCTCTCCCAGCTTACTAAACCACCATTCAAGCACCTGGCCACTTGCCAGCTGCGGTACCTGTCATGGAAAGTGGCCTTTCTAGTGGCCCTCGCATCTGCTCAAAGAGTGAGCGAACTCCGGACCCTGGTGGCAGATCCACCATATACAAGGTTCTACAAGAACAGGGTAGTGCTCCATACACACCCTAAATTCTTCCCGAAGATGGTGTCTCCTTTCCACCTCAACCAAGAGGTGGTCCTCCCCACCTTCTTTCCACGGCCTCTCGCCAGCAAGGAGGAACTAGTACTTCATACACTAGATTGCAAACGGGCCCTGTCCTTCTACTCACAGTGGGCTCAGGCCCATCAAAAAGCTCCTCAGCTTTTCATGTCTTATGACCCCAGCAGATTGGGATTCCCCCTGAGTAAACAAATTCTGTCCACTTATGTGGCGGACTGTATTGCCCTCGCCTAAGAACGAGCTGGCCTCTCCCTCGGGTACTGGATCACAGCGCATCATGTGAGGGCAATGGCCGTGTTGGTGGCCAACCTCCGCTCAGTGCCAGTGAGGATATTTTCAGGGCCGCCACATGGTCTTCAATTCATATGTTTTGCAGCCTGGAGAGAAAATCCCGCAGGGACAGTGCCTTTGGCCAGGCAGTACTCTGTAATATTCTTGGGGTGCAGGCAACTCCTGCTTTTGGGCCCTTCTGTGTTCAGGATACCGGAGTAATAGTGTCGCTGGACGCTAGGGTCTGCAGAGTCTCTCAGTGGAGACTCATCTTCTGCAGCTCACGTTTACCTAATTGGTCGCCATTGGTGCTGTCATGGTTTGGTCTTTGGCAGCCTCCCTCCTGCCCTGGGAGTTGCCTTCTTACCTTGTTTTAGTTTTTACTGCCGTCCTAGCTATGCCATCTGACTGAGCAAGATGGCACCCTTGGGTGGGAAGGGGACCATGCATGCGTGGTAACATGTCCCAAAGGCTTTCTTTGAAAGCTGGGGAAATGCTCTGAGTGGACTCGGTCGGCGCCGACGTCACCCATATGTGAGGACCGATTCCTGCTGTCCCTGGAGAACATCTGTTACAGGTGAATAACTACACTTCATTGTACCTATAAAGACAATGCTACAGTATCTTTTATTGCACCAATGTAAGAGAAGTGTTGCAGCGACCTTTTTTCTAGGTGCAGTAAAAGGTATGACCTACCAGGACTCCAGGTGATATTAAGACACCTTAATCTGCTTAGTTCACCATAGAAAAGATCCACAGCAGGAGAGTAGCATTGAGGTGATTCTTGGATATTGCTTGGAATGTATCCAGTCTTCCTTTAATGTTTTGCATGGCAGTGTCCCGATGGGGCTTCAACCACCAGCATGTCTCGAGAATTCTTTGGCGCATACTGTTAGTTCATTGGTACCTCGGGCTACCACCTGAGGCTTCTGCAGGTTCTGATCTAGCACCTCTGTGAGTTTGCTGTTTTGAATGTTTTGATATAATGGTGCTACTGAGGTGCTTTGATACCCCAAGTTGGACAAGGCTGTAACGTCTTTTTTTTTTTTGTTCTTTCTAGGTTTTGCAGAAGCACCACTGTCACAGTTACTCACGTGCATACCCCATAAGTCCAGAAACTTGTTCAGAATTGGAGAGAAAAAAGAATAATTTCAGGTGTTGCAGCAGGCCCTTGCTGTATGCCACATTCTGTTGTGTGATTAAATGCCATTTAATGAACTGGATTAAAATCCTACCACCACCTGCAGGTTAACAATAAAAATACCCATGGAATCCAACCACTGATTAATTTGGCAACTGACCATTGCATGCTTGGACAACTTGAGGCTCTTGGGTTCTGACTTCAGAGAAGCAAGAGACCGCCTTCCCGTCTCTCCGTGACTTTAAGGATGCAGCGCAGAAGACGGAGTGTTTAGCATATAAAAAATTGTGACTTGAGCACCTGTGCAATATAAACTCTTATAGTCTGAGAGACTCGCTTACTGGTATTAGGAAGTCTCGCGTGTCTCCAAGTGGGAACAATAGGGAATATTCATTCTGATGATTGTATGTAAAGATAGAAAGCAGTAAAGCCTGTGCTCTGATTATTAAAGGAAAGAATCTCTTCTTTAGCAGTTACCTGCCATGCTGCCGGTGTTTGAGGTACGTGGTATTCCCACTGGCCCGAGACAGCATGTGAGAGGGGGTCACTGGCTCATGTGTCAGAGAAGAAAGGCATCGTGTTCTCCGGGACACATCATTTATGCCTTTCAGCAGCTCATTTTTCAGAGCCCACAATGCTTTGTAGCTTATCATAAAAATATTTTATTTGTCATTTAAAAAGCAGCAGCCTGGCAAAGTTCTGTAAGTTATGTTCTGCACCATAAATACTGCACCTGGTCCCAACAGCACACCTACTGGATTTGAAGAGGTCTGTAATGAATATGCTAATGAGAGATACGCATACATCACGTCATCAGTGTATACGCGTATGGATTGTACACCTAGAAGACCTGATGATTTAGGCATGCCTCCAGTAGGTGGTTCGGAGAGCACGGGACAAGGATGAGCCAGAACTTGGAATATACAAGCCCTGATAAGGGAGTAGTTTAAATATCGCAGAAATATTTACTTTGCACATATCTCAGATTGAATACTGGTTCAGAGAGCCATGCAGAGGCGCTGTTCCCCATTTCCTAGATTTACATATAGCTGCTTTCATTAAAATGTTTTTACTTAATTGGTTATTTCGTCGTCAATTACATCGATCCCACAGCAATAAATTAATTTCCTCTTCTGGGGAACCTATTCCACAAGGAGCTGAGTCTCAACTTTTGGATCTCGGAGAGTACCTCTTATCAGCAGCTCCCCTGATGCCTTCAGTGTTTTTGACGCCATAAATTCACTGTTGCATTGTTCTTCATATGAATAGACATCTGAGGTATTGCTGGGACCCAACTGTCCGGTTTATGGGTAAATAATAGTGGAGATTTGGTGTAAACATCTGCAAAGTATATATAATATACAGTACACATGTCCTTCGATGGTATCCTCCTTTTTACTCTTTTTTACACAAATGTCAAATATACTTGTTTTACAAACTAAAGGGATAAAATTCTATTACAAGTTTACTTAAGCACTCGTATGTTTAATCTCTTTTCCTAGTCAAATTGCGGGTTGTTAACCTTTGACCTTCTAAATAAACTCTCCTGTTGCACAAACTTTCCATTTAATTAATCCTTGTGTGCAGGAGGCATTTTCTGTGGTGCAGTCATGTAGTCCTTTTCCTGTTCTCTTGGATCTCTTTCCCAGGTGCCCCTTTCTTTATTTGCATTTTATTGTGTCTATTTGTAAACACTATTTGGGGGGTTTTGCTCCATCTCTAATATTAGTGATCTGCTTCCAGTCTGGTTGTAAACTGATACTGGGTTTTTTTGTCTTTTAAATGAATCAGTGTGAGGATCAGTGAAGAGAATGGTGGAGCCTTTTACAAATTTTCACAGGTAGTGTCTGTGGCGCCTCTCCTGCCAGCTGCTGGTATTGCAGCCTCCAATTAAGCCATTTTCTACTGACACTTGTGGCCACTGCTGTTATTTCAGCCTCTCAACAGACAGACAGATATATAGACACCTTAGGGGTATGTTTACTAAACCGGGCTAACGGTTAACCCGGGCTATATGCCACTAAGTCCCATATTATTCAATGGGACCTAGCTGCAGATAGCCCAGGTTAACCGTTAGCCCGGTTTAGTAAACATACCCCCTAGTGTTTTTCAATTTACTGAAATTTATAGTGATCAGACTAGATATATTTTAGAGCTTTCTACTTATTATCTCAGGCTCTCCACGGGGTTGATGCTAATGTTGGTTTTAACTTTAACTGAATTAATAGTATTGTAGCTAATGACTTGTGAATGTTTATAGCTCCATTTTAGCATTTAATAAATGTGTTATACCACTGTATGTTCCGGTTGTTTTTTTAATGTAAAGATAAAGCACTAGGGGGTCTGCTTCTAAGTTTTTCTGTCATTTTTCTCTCAGCACAGTTGGTTGACTGCTATATTTTTACCACTGTGCCTGTAGAAGTGGATAGTTCTTAGAGAGCTGCAATGAGGTGCCTCTTTGATACTCTAAAGCCATAAGTTCGATGAGACAACAGACACCAGAAAAATGGCTATTCAGGGTCATGCATCTGTTCAACAAATAGTGGTATTGAAATGTCTGCCCTCTAGGCTTGGGCTACTTAGAACCGTGTGACCAGAAAGTCTTAGTGTATCTTTTACTGCAGTCTTGGACTCTACGTCTCGCCCTTCTGGATGACCACCGCTCCCTTTCCTCCCCTGTTCCCTTCTGCTGCAGCATTCCCAGGAACCGAAAGCTCTGAAATAGGAATCAAATACAGGTGTCTCCAAGTGACAACACAGCAGGTCGGGCCAACCAAACTTGGTTTAAAGGTCTATCAAGTGAATATAATATGTCAATCATAGTGGTATGTGACCACAACCAAAACATCTTGGCTTTCTATTCTGGGGATGCCTCGCTAGGTTGTGCTATTAGATTTTGTTTTTCATGAACATAACACTTGCATCTCCCATTTTTAATAACTGTGGATAAAGTGTTCTCCGGGAAGAAGCAGGAAGTCAGTCCTCAAATATGGATGATGTCGGCACTGACGAAGACCTCGCAGAAGCATCCCCCCAGCTTTCAAAGAAAGCCTTTGGGAGATGCCACCACGCATGCGTGGTCCCCTTCCCGCCCAAGGGTGCCATCTTACTCGGTCTCCTTTTTTCCGCGGAGCCCTTCAGCCGTTGTCTGGCTTGTCCCTGGAAAAGGTTGATTATTTCTCTCCGTGTTTTACACTCGCCTCCGGTATTGCACAGGTACTCTTCCCACCTACTGACCTCTGTGCCTCGGCATCGGGTTTGGTTATTTTTTGTAGTCTTTCATTATTTTCTTTTTCTAACATCTTCGTGCCTTTTTTCTCCTGCTAGCAGCCTGGAGGGTCTTTGACCTCGCAGGGGTACTTTTTTCCCCCCCATGGCTACCAGTGGCTTTAAGAAGTGTGATCATTGCTCTAAAATCATGTCTTTGACCGACACACATGACTGCTGTCTTCTCTGCCTCGGGCCAGACCACGACCCGGCGGCCTGCGATCTCTGCAAGAGGATGTCCATCAAAGCCCTCAAGAGCCACCAGCAGCAGCACGATAAGTTTTTCTCAGAGTCCCCAGTGCCTCTGAAGGCCAGGGCCTTATCTGAGGTCCCAACATCTCAGGCAGAACTCTCCAAACCTGAACCTCGTCGTGGGTCCTCAGAAAGGGGATTTCCCTTGAGGGAACCCAGGAAGAAGAAGAAACCCTCGAAGGCGGCGTCTTGGATGGTTCCGACTGGCTGGGAGCTTCCTGGGCCTGGTCCTGCAGTCCGAGACGCTCATCCGAGGTGTCTGAGAAGGAGCGACTTGCAAAGGTCCCCCGGAAGCATTCGACCGCGGACCAGCCTCTGTCCCCAGACACCATACTCATCGATGATTCCTCTTTGGGGGAGCCGATGTTGAGCCCGAGTACCTCGGTGCCCTTGTCGAAGGCTCTGGAGTGCAGAATGGAAGCCCTGGAACATAGTTTCACACTCTCCATCTAAAAGTCGTTCATACTCAACAACGAAAAGATAGGAAAGCTTTCAACATTTAACTTATGTGATCACGTTTCAAGCACAGAAAGGTCTCAGACTTTCAACAGCTCTGCTTATGTGATGACTCGCGTCTTTTTCAAAAGCAGTTTGCCCTTTTGCATCAACAACCTTTCAAGACACTCAGAAGTTACGGGATAATCAATCTTCAAATGTACAATGATAGAGTTAAAAGTTAAATATTGAAAGCTTTCCTATCTTTTCGTTGTCGAGTATGAACGACTTTTAAATGGAGAGTGTGTAGTAATCGTCCACGAATAGACCAACACAAGGTGTAACCACAGAAGATTGGCTGGAACACAGTTTATCTGCCTTCATGGACCAGCAACGAGCGGTGTTGTCTGGCACGACTGGTTCATCCACCCCAACCCCTGGGCCCTTGACGTCCAAGACATCCCCAGAGGCTGAGCCAATCCTCGAGGTCTTTCGGCCTTGAGTCAATCCTCTGCCGAGGTTCCGCTCTGAGTCTGAGGCAAGTTTAATGGGTGCCAGCCACAGGGCATCGGGAGCCCCGAGGCACATGGAGCAGCCCTCCTATGAGTCCTTGACGGACTACTCAGAGTGGGAGACAGAGGACGAGGAGTCCCCCGATACCCGTCGCCACCACAACGTCCCTTCTGGCTCTCCCGTCTCGGAACCTCTGTGGCAGTCCCCACCCAAGGACTTGGGCTTCCTGGATTTTGTCAAGGACATGTCTCTGGCATTCCCGACCGAGTCAGAGGAGGACCCTCGGGCGGGTGAGTATGAAATCCTCTAGTACGAGGCCCCTCTGCAGAAATCGGTCACGGTACCAATTTCTCCCATCCTGAAACGGCTCATGCTCTGAATGTGGGAGACACTGGCATCTGTGCTGATGGTGAGCAAATGGCTCAACTCGATGTATTGAGTCCGCCAGAGCCCAGGCTTCCAGAAGTCACAACTGCCACATAACTCCATGGTGGTGGAGTCGGCCATGCATTGGCTGAAATGCCAAAAGACACACTCCTCGTTGCCACCCAGCAGGGAGGCCTGCACTTTGGATGCCCTCGGCAGAATTCAAGTCGATGGCCTGGGTAGCTGAGGCGGGCATTGGTGCATGCCGCCAAGCTTGGCTTCAATCGTCCGATCTCAAGCAGTGGGTTCAGGACAAATTGGTCGATGTCCCATGCCAAGGAGAGAGCCTCTTTGGCAAACCCATGACCACAAGGCTGCCGAGCTGGAGACCGAGTTCATGACTAGGACCAGGCTGTCTAAGAAGACTGCTGCCTCTCCCTGACAGAAGGGCTCTGGTAAAAAGTCTTTACTCAAGGAAGGGAGCTGCTTACCGCAATTACCCACCTTATCAGGCTTCTCCAGCTCCCCAACAGGGTCAGCAGGCCAAGGGACATGGGCATGGACTGCATAAGCAGAAGGCTCCCAAACCCCAGGCACTGGCTCTGGCCCAGCCAGGGGGGAGCGTTTGACTCCTTGAGCATAGCCTCTCTACCCCAAGGAGATCAGCAGCCCACAGGGGGGTGTCTGGCCCTCTATGCCCAGAGGTGGGTGACCATCACCACCGATTCCTGGGCTGAGGGGAGATATGATAGAAGTCTATAAATTAATGAACGGAGTGGAACGGGTAAACGTAGATCGACTGTTTACGTTATCAGAATATAGAAAGACTAGGGGACATGCAATGAAGCTACAGGGTAAACTATTTAAGACTAATAAAAGAAAATATTTTTTCACTCAACGTGTAATCAAACTCTGGAATTTGTTACCGGAGAATGTATTAAAGGCTGTTAGTGTAGCTGGGTTTAAAAAAGGTTTGGACAAGTTCCTGGAGGAAAGGTCCATAAACCATTATTAAGAAGGGACCCAGGATATCCATGCTTGACCTAGTACAAGCATTGCAGAACCTGTGTCTTTTGGGGAAACTGCTAGGTACGTATGACCTAGATTGGCCACTGCTGGAAATAGGATACTGGGCTTGATGGACCTTGGTCTGATCCAGTATGGCATATCTTATGTTCACTGAAGGTAGTTAGGGAGGGTTACCTCCTCCACCTGACTCAGACACCTCCCCCTTATTTCCCAGGAGAGCCCCTCAGGTCTCCCCTCCGCCGGGACCTTCTTTTGGGTGGCGTTGGCTTTTCTGGCTCTGGGGGGGGAACCCGTGATGGGCCTGTTCGCCAGCCCGGACAAGTTTCAGTTGCCCTGCTTCTGCTCCCAGCAGGCCCCACCTCTCCAGGGTGGCAGCGGACGCGTTCCTAGTCTCATGGTTGGAAGGCCTCATGTACTCCTTCCCTCCGATGCCACTGATTGCCAAGACCTTATTCAGGACTCTCCGTGATGGGGCCTCCTCATCCTGATAGCTCCTCGGTGGCCCAGGCAGCCATGGTTTCTGCTGCTTCTACAGTTGGCAGTGGAAGCCCCCATCCCTTTGGGGACTGCCCTGGGACTCCTCTCTCAGGAGGGGGGGCTCTCTCCTTTACCCCAATCTGAGGTCCCTGTTGCTGACAGCCTGGCTGCTGAGAGGGTGACTCTGGCCCCTTTCAACCTTCCGGTTGAGGTGGAGGACATTCTGCTGGCCTCTTGCAAGGCCTCCACTAGGGAGACATGCCCAAAAAGGCGCTGGTTCTCTGTTTGGTGCGCCGAACATGGGGCTGATCCTTTCTCCTGCCCGGTAGCTCTGGTGTTACAATACCTTCTCCACCTCTCTCAGTCCGGGCTCAAGTCTAACTCTGAGTGCGCTATTGGTGACCCATTTCCTTTGGGACCTGCTTTTATCGAAGCCCCCGGTTTGTCCTCCAGCAATCGAATGGGACCTCAATGTAGTACTGGGGTAGCTCACTTGCCCACCCTTCGAGCCTCTGGCTATCTGCCACCTTCGCTACCTCTCTTGGAAGGTGGCTTTCCTAGTTGCGCTCACCTCCGCTCACAGTTAGCGAGCTGCAGGCCCTTGTGGCAGAGGCGCCTTATACCCACATTTCACATGTTTCCAAGACCTCATTCTTTCTTTGTCAAATTCGCGCCATTTGCCCCTTTCTTACCACTCAGGCTCTCACCACTCTTCTCCTTTCTCTGGTCATATCACACGTTGACTTCTGTAATTCAGTTCTGGCTGGTCTCCCACACTCGCAAATCTATCGCTTGCAACGCATTCAGCATAAAGCCGCACACCTTATCTTTCACTTCTCTCCCGGGATCACATCGCCCCCCTTTTGATTCACCTTCACTGGCTTCCCGTTGAATTTCAAATACGTTATAAGATTATTACATTGGTCCATCACGTCATGTACACCCACACACCACAATACCTGGCAGATCTTATTCAATCCCATACTCCTAGCTGTTCATTTCGGTCACTGCATGTCAATCGTCTTCACCTCCCTTCCCCCTCTCGTGCTCACCTGCAAATCACCCGCTTATCCGCTTCTTTCTCGGTCCTGCACTATGGAACTCCCTCTCCACCTCTCTGACTCGAACAGCAATTTACAACATTTAAAAAAGACCTGACAACCCACCTTTCTCCATTGCTTTTGACCTCCCCTCTCCTCCTGTGTGAAATTTACCTTTTTTTCTCCTCTTTCTCACTCCCTTTCCTCTTAGTCACATGTGTTACATGTCTGGAGTGCTTTCCTGTCGCATTGTAATTTCCTTTCCTTTTCTGGCCTATTGTCCTCCTTTTTGTATTTTACTTTGTAAACTGCTATGTTATAATTTGAATGGTGGTATATCAAAACTAATAAACATAACAGGTTCTACAAGAAAAGTCATGCTTCGCATGTTCCTGCTGAAGGTAGTGTCGCCCTTCCATCTCAACCAGGAAGTAGTGCTCCCTATCTTCTTGCTAAGACCTCACTCCATTCCGTCACACCTTGGACTGTAAGAGGGCCTTGTCCTGTATCCAGTGCACTCAGGGCCACCGCAAAGCTTCTCAGCTTTTCATCTCCTACGACCCCAGTAGGCTGGAGAAGTCAGTGACCAAGCATACGTTGTCTACCTGGGTGGCAGACTGTATTGCCTTCGCTTATGAGCAGGTGAGGCTCATACTGGAAGGTTGCATCATCGTGATGTCAGTGGCAAACTTGCTTTCTGTCCAGATGGTGGACATCTGCTGGGCCGCCACCTGGTCTTCAGTCTATACCTTTGCATCTCATTACTGCTTGGAAAGAGAGTCCTGATGGAACAGTGCCTTGGGCCAGACTGTGCTCTGTAACCTTTTTTGTGGTTTAGGAAACTCCTGCCCTCCAACCCTTCTGTGTTCAGGCTACTGGACTGCTGGTTCCATCAGACACAGGGCTCTTACTGTGGTCTGTGTACATGGGCTAATTGCTGCTGCTTGCAGCTCCCCATGGGGCAGCCTCTATTTTTGCTATGGGTTTTCGGTAGCCTGTAGCTGGGCCGTCCCATAAGTGAGGACTGACTTCCTGGAGAAAACGTAGTTACTCACTGTAATGGGTGTTCTCTGGGGACAGCATAATCAGTCCTCACAACCCTTCCTCCTCCCCTTCGAGTTGCTCCTTTACCATCTTTTATTTTTGCCATCTTTTAGCTATGTCATCTGACTCAGCAAGATGACACCCTTGGGCGGGAAGGGGACCACGCATGCATAGTGGCATCTTCCAAAGGTTTTCTTTGAAAGCTGGGGGAATGCTTCCGCAAGGGCTCTTAGTGCTGACCTCACCCATATGTGAGAACTGATTCCTGCTGTCCCCAGACAACACCTGTTACAGGTGAGTAACTACACTTTCCTTCACCCACTGTGGCTACAGTATAAAATAATCCCTCCAGCTGAAGCTAAAAATAAAATTGGCCAGAAGGATGAACATTTCTCAAATCAGGGCTTCTGTCCCATGTCACTATGTGCATCAATTCATGTCTACTGTCAGACAAACATGAACTGCTAGATGCCTGCTTTTCTATCTTATCTTTTTCATTTTGGGTTCAAATGCAAGTTAATAGCATGATTCGGTTTTGTGCAGTAATAGATCCATATGTAGCTCCAAAAGTGCAGTTTCATTACCTCTGCGTTAAATGCTGCAATCTGCTATTCAGATATACAAAAATAGGTATGTAACCTAACAAAACACTAATGTTTTGCTGGACTGGAGAGATCTTTTGACTGCTTGGGCTGAAAGTTGCTACTCTGTAAAATCAATGTCCTGCCCTGAACTCTGTGACTTGTTCAGTACCTGCCATAGCCTTTGTTGAATTAAATGGCACCATATCTAATTTTATGCAGATGAGAACGTTCTCTGCATTACTCTGAACACTCTGGCTCTCAGGATGGGATGACCTTACTAACGTCTATGAGGCCGTCGGGCTAGTATTTCTGAAAGATCAGCCTAATCTGACTCTTTCTCTGTATGGATCTCTGCTAAACAATCTTCTTTAAAGGGCAGAGAACAAAGCATTTGATGACGTGCTCATTCTCTGCCCAAAATCAGATAAATATGCAAAAGCAACCTTGCAGTCTCTGATGCTGTTTATATGACTCAATCATAATAAATAGAACCAAACCCAACAGTAATATCTCCCAAATCTAAGGAATTTCTTTTTGTCGGAGAAGGCTGGAGGCGACTGAAATGTAACCCAGTCACACCAGGTAACCTTATCCCTTTTAATTATAGTGTAGCTAAAAACGCTATACTTAGCTTATCAAGATTATCAGTGAAATGTTCCAACACTCCTTGTGCCAAAGGTATTTCCACGTAGCGGATTTGTAGCAGTCCACGACGTACGTTTCGGGCCCCTGGCCCTGTTTCAAGTGTTCACGCTCTTACAAATCACCGCTTTTAAAAGTTTCCCGAGTGAACTCACCATACTGAAGTTTTAAAGAGAGAAAAGACTTGCTATTGGCTAATAGTTTTCTGCCATTCAAAAGGGAGCTCCAATCAACTAACCGGGAGACCCCACTGTCACCGGGGAATCCCTTAGTGTCATGGATTGCGTCATAATAGGCTAAACCATTCAACTTCCTTATTCAATCCGGTAGGTTGAACAGCCTGTAGCTCAAAAATCAAGTGCTGTTCCCGACGTTGTAATGCAAGGAGGCGATTTCCACCCCGAAGATTCGGAGGTATATAGTCCAAAACAGTCCAGGTAAATTCAGAAAATGACTGATGATGAATTAGCTCACAATGTTCAACTAAGGGAGCTGACATCACCTTCTGTTTGATCCGCGAGGCATGTTCACTCAGACGCACCTTTATTTTTCTAGAGGTCTTCCCAACATAGATTAAAGGGCAAGGACATGTCAAAATATATACTACATGTGTAGCATCACAATCGGTCGCCCACCGACGCCGATAAACTCTGCCTGTATTAGGATGTATCCAATCCTCTCCTCTCCAATTGAAGCTCGTGCACAAAAACTACACTTAGAGCAGGTAGTATGGCCCCTTGAAGCCGGATCAAAAGGTAGAGGACGATTGATAGAAGTCGCAGTATGAACCAGTCTATCTCGCAAATTAGAACCTCTAGAGAAGGCTATCCGGAGAGGTTTTCTGAAACAGGGGTGCAGACCTAAAATACCCCAATGTTTGCGTAAAATTGCAACTACTGAGGAACTCAAAGTCGTATATGGCAATGTCCCAACAATGTATTCCGTATCGTCTGGCTGAGTGCTTGTAGTTTGAAACTCTTCATTAATAAGCCATTCCCTATGAGTATTCAAGCACGACGATAAGCCAGACGAATCACCTTGTCCGGATAACCCCGATGCTTTAATCTGGTAGTCAGGTCCCAAGCTTGAAATTTGAAATCCGATAACGTGGAACAAACCCTTCTTAATCGGAGAAATTGACCATAAGGTAAATTACGTCTCATGGGCCCCGGATGACAGCTATGGTACATGAGAAGACTATTGCGTTGGACACTCTTCCTATATAATGTTGTGTGAAACGCTCCCTGGTCTTTCATAATCATCACATCCAAAAATTCAATTTGCTTCAAGTCAAAATGAGCTGTGAATTTTAGATTTGGTTTCAAGCATTAAGCCATTGTAAAAATAGCTGAAGCTGCGGTACAGTATCGAACCATAAGAAAAATAAGTCATCTAAGAACCGTCGCCAAAGACGAATTGATTTAAAAAAATCAGATGAATAAAGATAAGTTTCCTCAAAGGAAGCCATATACAGTGTGGCTATTGAAGGGGCAACAGAGGCTCCCATCGCAATTCCATACACTTGATGGTAATATTGTCCCTCTGACAAAAAATAATTCTTAGTTAGAACCAATCTAAGTAATTCACATAAAAACGCTCGAGGTAATCGCTGAGGAGCAAATTGAAAAAAAGAGGACATCATTTCTAAAACTTCATCCTGGTTAATGTTAGTATATAAAGCTTCGACATCAAGGGTCACTAGATAAAAATCCCACGATGGTATGGATTCCTTAGTTAATTGCTGTAAAAAATGTGATGAATCCCTTATGAAAGACTTTACCAGTGCCGCCTCCTTCTGCAAAAAAACGTCACAAAATTGTGACAGGGGCTCCAATACGGATCCGCAACATGACACAATAGGCCTGCCAGGGGGAGCTTCGAGGGATTTATGAACTTTTGGTACCATATATATAATTGGTCGAAGAGGTGACTCCAGTTTTAAAAACCCATATTCACGCTTCGTTGTTTTGCAGAAGGAGGCGGCACTGGTAAAGTCTTTCATAAGGGATTCATCACATTTTTTACAGCAATTAACTAAGGAATCCATACCATCGTGGGATTTTTATCTAGTGACCCTTGATGTCGAAGCTTTATATACTAACATTAACCAGGATGAAGTTTTAGAAATGATGTCCTCTTTTTTTCAATTTGCTCCTCAGCGATTACCTCGAGCGTTTTTATGTGAATTACTTAGATTGGTTCTAACTAAGAATTATTTTTTGTCAGAGGGACAATATTACCATCAAGTGTATGGAATTGCGATGGGGGCCTCTGTTGCCCCTTCAATAGCCACACTGTATATGGCTTCCTTTGAGGAAACTTATCTTTATTCATCTGATTTTTTTAAATCAATTCGTCTTTGGCGACGGTTCTTAGATGACATATTTTTCTTATGGTTTGATACTGTACCGCAGCTTCAACTATTTTTACAATGGCTTAATGCTTTGAAACCAAATCTAAAATTCACAGCTCATTTTGACTTGAAGCAAATTGAATTTTTGGATGTGATGATTCTCCAGGACCAAGCAGGAAGTCAGTCCTCACTTATGGGTGACGTCGGCGCCGACGGAGCCCTCGCGGAGCAATTTTCCCCAGCTTTCAAAGAAAGCCTTTGGGAATTGCAGCGCGCATGCGCGGTCGTCTTCCGGCACGAGGGTGCCATCTTAGCCAGTCTTCTTTTTTCCGCGGAGCCCTACAGACGTCCCCGTCTTGTCCCCGCGAAAAAGTCGATTTTCTTCTGTATTTTATCCTTTTTTCCTTCGGTTCGACGCCGATCTTTTTCCCGCCCGGACTCGCGACGCCGGTCATGAGTCCTCTTACTTTTTTCGGTTTTTCTGACTTAGTCAGCTTTCGTTTTCGGTTTTTCCCTGGCAGCCCGGTCCTTTGACCTCGCAGGGGCCCTTTTTCCCCCGATGGCTGCCAGTGGGTTTAAGCGGTGTGGTCGGTGTGACCGAAACATGTCACTAACTGACACACACGACTTTTGCCTCCGCTGCCTGGGCCCGGATCATGAGGAACTGATCTGTGGGCCCTGCAGCAAAATGTCTTCAAAGGCGTTGAGAAGTCGGCGGCATCAGCGTGAGAGAATCTTCGCTGACCCCAGCCGTACCCGGACCTCGTCGGAGGCCTCCGCGTCAAAAGGCTCCAGCTCGGACCGTCGCCGGAGTTCCTCCGACCGGGGTTCTCCCTCCGGGGACCATCGTCGGAAGGTGAAACCCGCGAGGGCGGCGTCGGTGGACGCTCCTGGTTCCGCGAGGGCCAGGTCGCATAGCCCCGACAGCCGCCCCGGGTCCTTGGAGAAGGAACACCTCACGAAGCGACCTCGCCTGGAGTCGGAGATGCCTGCTCGGGTAAGTCCTGTGGTCCTTCTGGACTCGCCTCCGCGACAGCCGACGTCGGGCCCGACGCCGTCGGGGCCCGAGTCGGGGGCTGCTGGGTCACCTGAGCTCGGACTCAGGTTGACGGCCTTGGAGAGCAGACTGTCTGCCTTCATGGACCAGCAGAGGGCACTGCTCGCTAGCTTCGCTGGCGCCGCTGCCCCGACCGCCGGGATGTCGACGTCCAAGTCGACCCCGGAGACCGAGCCGATCCTCGAGTCGATGAGAACTCGAGTCGATCCTCGGTCGAGGTCACCCTCGGCCTCCCGTTCGGGACCGAGGTCGCCGACGCCGACTCCCTCGGCGTCGGGGCGGCTGGCGCCGCGCCCTGCCTGGGCCGACCCCACCGAGTCCTCGTCGGAGTCGGTCTGGGAGTCCGAAGAGGAAGAGTCGCCTGATTCTTTCCGGACTCGGTGTGTCCCCTCGGACTCACCGGAGTCCGAGCCTCGGAAGCAGTCCCCCCCAGAGGATGCCCGGTTCTCGGACTTCGTCAGGGATATGGCCAAGGCTTTGGCCTTCCCTGCGGATCCCGAGGAGGAGCCTCGAGCCGAAGAGCTCGACGCCCTCCAGTATGACTCTCCCGCGAGGGAACACTTTACTGTACCGGTTCCTCCTATGCTGGAACGACTACTCTTCCGCATGTGGGAGAGTCCGGCCTCCTCGCCGGTCCTGAGCAAGCGGGTCGATTCTATCTATCGAGTCCGCAAGAGCCCTGGCTTTCAAAAGGCACAGCTACCACACCATTCCATGGTAGTGGAATCGGCCATGCATCGTCTTAAGAGCCAGAAGATGCACTCCTCGGTGCCTCCTGGCAGGGAGGCCCGTAACCTGGATGGCCTTGGTAAGAAGTGCTTCCAGGGCTCTATGCTCGCATGTCGTGTCCAGACTTACCAGCTCTACATGGGCATGTATCTCCGGGATCTGGCTAAAGAGCTAGCCGGATTCTCCGCTGGTTTGTCCGAGGAACCCTTGCGGAGGTTCCTGGCCTTGTCCACTGGCATTCGGGAATGCTCAAAGTTCATGTCCCGAGCAGCCTATGATGGCTTTGAAGCATCGGCTCGAGTGGCCGCAGCCGGCATCGGTGCCCGCCGACAGGCTTGGCTTCAGTCGTCAGACCTTGAGCCCTGGGTGCAGGACAAGTTGGTCGATGTCCCCTGCCGAGGCGAAAACCTCTTTGGCAAGCCCATGGCGGATAAGGCTGCACAAATTGAGACTGAGACTCTCACCAGGACCAGGCTTTCTAGGAAGACCTCCGCCCCTTCCCAGAAAAAGAAGGGCTCGGGGAAAAAGTCCTTTTACCCGAGGAAGGCGGCTGCCTACAAACAGTACCCCCATTATCAGGCCCCTGCAGCTCCCCAACAGGGCCAGCAGGCCAAGGGACGGGGTAACGGGTCCCGTAGGCAGCAAGCCCCCAAGCCTGCACCACCAGCCCCTGCTCAGCAGGGTGGGGGTTTTTGACTCACAAAGCATAGCCTCTCCCTCCCCGCTGGCTCCTCCCAGCACCGGAGGCCTGCTGGTTCACTTCGCCCACAGGTGGTCCAGCATCACCGCAGATGCCTGGGTGCTTCAAGTCGTGCGAGAAGGCTATCTTCTCCACTTCCATCAGGTCCCTCCCTCCTATTTTCCGGGAGAACCTCCGCGACCCCCTCTACACAGGGAATTACTCCTTCAGGAGTTAGCAGGTCTTCTGCAGGAACAGGCGGTGGAACCGGTGCCCCACCACCTGAGAGGTCAAGGCTTTTATTCCAGGTATTTTCTGATACCAAAGAGAACAGGGGGCCTCAGACCCATCCTGGACTTGCGCAACCTCAACAAGTTCCTTGTGCGGGAGAAGTTCAAAATGCTTACCCTTGGAATCCTTCTGCCCTACCTCCAGCAGGGAGATTGGCTATGCTCCTTGGATCTAAAGGATGCCTACACGCACATCCTCATCCACCCAAGCCACCGCCAATACCTAAGGTTTGTGGTGGCAGGAAATCATTACCAGTACAGAGTACTGCCCTTTGGCCTGTCCTCCGCACCGCGAGTCTTCACAAAATGTCTCGCGGTCGTGGCGGCCCATCTCCGGCTTCACGGCCTCTATGTCTTTCCGTACCTCGACGACTGGCTCATCAGAGCAGCGTCCGCTCAGGAGGTCACCAACGCCACGTGCCGCACGGTGACTCTTCTGCAGCACTTGGGCTTTGTTATAAACTTCGCAAAGTCCACTTTGCTCCCCTCACAGGATCTCGAGTTCATCGGCGCGAGGCTGCACACTCCTCAGGCGCGAGCATACCTACCGCTCGGCAGGGCTCAACGGCTCATGGACCTAGCCGACCGCTTTCGCAGCCAGCCCCTGGTCTCCGCCAGGCGCTTCCTGAGACTGCTCGGCCATATGGCTTCCACTGTCCATGTGACCCCCAATGCCCGCCTGAATATGCGGTCTGCTCAATGGTGTCTCCGCCAGCAGTGGCGACAAGCCACAGGCGGCCTAGCAGACCTAGTGCGCGTCTCCGAGCCGCTGGTCTCGTCTCTCCGGTGGTGGCTCCGGCAGCCGAACCTGACCTTCGGAATGCCTTTCCAGTCACCTCAACCGACCCGGGTGCTGACCACCGATGCATCCCTCCTGGGCTGGGGAGCACATTGCCAAGAGGCACGTACTCAGGGCCTCTGGACCACGTGGGAGTCTGCTCAGCAGATCAACTTCCTGGAGCTCAGGGCGATCCGCCTAGCTCTCAAGGCCTTCTCCCACCTGACTTCCCAACAGTCCGTCCTTGTACAGACGGACAATCAAGTTGCCATGTTCTACGTGAACAAACAGGGGGGCACGGGCTCCTTCCTCCTTTGCAGGGAGGCACAGAAGCTCTGCTCTTGGGCCGTCAGTCACGGCATTCTCCTCAAGGCAATTTATCTCCCGGGCCAGGAAAATTGCCTTGCGGACAAACTCAGCAGGGTCCTCCAGCCGCACGAGTGGCGTCTGGATCCCTTGGTAGTTCAGAAGCTCTTCCTCAAGTGGGGCCTCCCCACGGTGGATCTCTTTGCCAGTCCTCACACCCAGCAGCTTCCTCGCTTCTGCTCTCGTCAGCCACACCCCCTTCGGGTTGCGGCGGACGCCTTTCTGATCTCATGGTCCGGGAGCCTTCTGTACGCTTTCCCTCCCATCCCGCTAGTCTCTTGGACTCTTTTCAAGGTTCTCCGAGACAAAGCCTTCATGATCCTGGTGGCCCCTCGCTGGCCCAGACAGCCGTGGTTTCCGCTCCTACTGCAACTGGCGGTGGAGGATCCAATCCCTCTGGGGGTACAACCGGATCTCCTCACTCAGGATCAGGGGTCCCTACTGCACCCCAACCTCAGGTCTCTCAACCTCATGGCCTGGCTGCTGAGAGGGTAGTCCTTGCTCCCCTTCTCCTGCCGGCAGAGGTGGAGGAGGTCGTCTTGGCTTCGCGACGGCCTTCTACCCGCAAATGCTACGCCCTTAAATGGCGTCGCTTTGCCGTCTGGTGTACCCAACAGTCTCAGGATCCCTTCTCCTGCCCGGTGTCGGTGATCTTGCAGTACTTGCTACACCTCTCTAATCTGGGACTTAAGTCCAACTCCGTCAAAGTTCACCTCAGTGCTCTTTCGGCACACCATGTGCCGGTGGACGGTAGACCTCTCTCGAGCGACCCTCTCGTAGCGAGGTTTCTCCGAGGTCTCCTTCTACTTAAACCACCTCTGCGCCCGCCAGCGCCTGACTGGGACCTGAATGTGGTTTTGCAGCGGATCACCTGTCCGCCTTTTGAACCTATGGCTACCTGTTCTCTCCGTTTTCTGTCTTGGAAAACACTGTTCTTGATAGCCCTCACTTCCGCTAGACGCGTAAGTGAATTGCAGGCCCTCGTGTCTGATCCCCCTTACACTAGGTTCTACAAGAATAGGGTAGTCCTACGGACTCACCCAAAGTTTATCCCAAAAGTGGTCTCCCCTTTTCACATCAATCAGGAGGTGGTACTTCCAACCTTCTTTCCCAGACCACACTCCAGCCGAGCTGAAACGGTCCTGCATACCCTGGACTGTAGAAGGGCTTTGAACTTCTACCTTGACCGTACGCGGGAGCACCGTAAAGCTGCCCAGCTTTTTGTGTCTTTTGACCCCAATAAATTGGGGCTCCCGGTCTCCAAGCGTACTCTGTCCATCTGGGTTGCGGACTGTATCTCTTGGGCTTATGGGGCAGCCGGACTCTCCTTAGAAAGTCGAGTCATGGCTCATTGCGTTCGGGCAAAGGCTACGTCAGTGGCTTACCTCCGCTCTGTTCCGCTGGCAGACATCTGCCGGGCCGCTACTTGGTCTTCGAGCCAGACTTTTGCGGTCCATTACTGTCTCGAGAGGGAGTCCCGTAGGGACAGTGCTTTCGGACAGGCAGTCCTCCGTAATCTCTTTGAGGTCTGAGCAACTCCTACCCTCCATCCCGGATGTGGGCTACCGGTGGGTGATAATTCAGCGAAGATTCTATCCTTCTGTGCTGCTGAGCTAGAGGGAGCTCATTTTTGTGCTTAGGGTCTCCGGTAGCCTTGAGCTTGGGAGTCCCATAAGTGAGGACTGACTTCCTGCTTGGTCCTGGAGAAAGCGTAGTTACTCACCTGTAACAGGTGTTCTCCAGGAGCAGCAGGAATCAGTCCTCACTACCCTCCCTCCTCCCCTTGGAGTTGCAATCGTCTGCTTATGTTCTTTTTGCAAATTTTTATGCTGTCTTTTTTAGCTATGTCATCTGACTGGCTAAGATGGCACCCTCGGGCGGGAAGACGACCGCGCATGCGCACTGCAATTCCCAAAGGCTTTCTTTGAAAGCTGGGGAAAATTGCTCCGCGAGGGCTCCGTCGGCGCCGACGTCACCCATAAGTGAGGACTGATTCCTGCTGCTCCTGGAGAACACCTGTTACAGGTGAGTAACTACGCTTTATGAAAGACCAGGGAGCGTTTCACACAACATTATATAGGAAGAGTGTCCAACGCAATAGTCTTCCCATGTACCATAGCTGTCATCCGGGGCCCATGAGACGTAATTTACCTTATGGTCAATTTCTACAATTAAGAAGGGTTTGTTCCACGTTATCGGATTTCAAATTTCAAGCTTGGGACCTGACTACCAGATTAAAGCATCGGGGTTATCCGGACAAGGTGATTCATCTGGCTTATCGTCGTGCTTTGAATACTCATAGGGAATGGCTTATTAATGAAGAGTTTCAAACTACAAGCACTCAGCCAGAAGATACGGAATACATTGTTGGGACATATACGACTTTGAGTTCCTCAGTAGTTGCAATTTTACGCAAACATTGGGGTATTTTAGGTCTGCACCCCTGTTTCAGAAAACCTCTCCGGATAGCCTTCTCTAGAGGTTCTAATTTGCGAGATAGACTGGTTCATACTGTGACTTCTATCGATCGTCCTCTACCTTTTGATCCGGCTTCAAGGGGCCATACTACCTGCTCTAAGTGTAGTTTTTGTGCACGAGCTTCAATTGGAGAGGACTGGATACATCCTAATACAGGCAGAGTTTATCGGCATCGGTGGGCGACCGATTGTGATTCTACACATGTAGTATATATTTTGACATGTCCTTGCCCTTTAATCTATGTTGGGAAGACCTCTAGAAAAATAAAGGTGCGTCTGAGTGAACATGCCTCGCGGATCAAACAGAAGGTGATGTCAGCTCCCTTAGTTGAACATTGTGAGCTAATTCATCATCAGTCATTTTCTGAATTTACCTGGACTGTTTTGGACTATATACCTCCGAATCTTCGGGGTGGAAATCGCCTCCTTGCATTACAACGTCGGGAACAGCACTTGATTTTTGAGCTACAGGCTGTTCAACCTACCGGATTGAATAAGGAAGTTGAATGGTTTAGCCTATTATGACGCAATCCATGACACTAAGGGATTCCCCGGTGACAGTGGGGTCTCCCGGTTAGTTGATTGGAGCTCCCTTTTGAATGGCAGAAAACTATTAGCCAATAGCAAGTCTTTTCTCTCTTTAAAACTTCAGTATGGTGAGTTCACTCGGGAAACTTTTAAAAGCGGTGATTTGTAAGAGCGTGAACACTTGAAACAGGGCCAGGGGCCCGAAACGTACGTCGTGGACTGCTACAAATCCGCTACGTGGAAATACCTTTGGCACAAGGAGTGTTGGAACATTTCACTGATAATCTTGATAAGCTAAGTATAGCGTTTTTAGCTACACTATAATTAAAAGGGATAAGGTTGCCTGGTGTGACTGGGTTACATTTCAGTCGCCTCCAGCCTTCTCCGACAAAAAGAAATTCCTTAGATTTGGGAGATATTACTGTTGGGTTTGGTTCTATTTATTATGATTGTTTATTACTGACTGAACCAAGGATCTATTTTTTGGAGTTTATATGACTCAAGGCATGTGTTAAAATGGGCATTGGAGGAGGTGAGAAACTCTATTTATTTGCTAACCTATTTATATTAAAATATATTGGACAATTAGAGGGTAATTTCATAAAGGGGGGGGTGCCTAATTAAAGTGCATCTTAAGATGTCTATTTTATGCCTTTAAGGCGTGGACATTTACACCAGCCCTAGAGCTGATATAAATGCCTGTGCCTATAATTTTCTGATATGCATGAAACTTATAGTAATTTTATAATCTGTGTGTGCACTCTGCTTGTGTGTATATGTACTGGTAAAGTACCCTCCATTGTGTGAGTATGTGGCTTTTGATGCTGGCTGCTATTTTATAATAGGTCAGTTGTGTGTATATCTGGCCACATTTATGTAAATGAATAATATTGCTAAAGTAAGTGCCAAGTACGTGCTCCCATATAAAATAATCCCCTTATGGTCCACAAATCAAATCTGATCTTTCTTTCCATTGGCATTGTTGTTATTTATTTATTTATTTATTTATTTATTTATTTATTTATTACAATCTCTTATATACCGCGCTATTTGGCATCAGCGCGGTTTACATTATAACACAACGACCATAACAACATGCTGTTTGGTTTTACATCGAACAGGTGATCAAACTTGGATAACAGTGGTAACTATATACATGAGATATTTACATGGTGAGGAGTAACTTGTATAACAGGGGTCAATTATGATATACATGAGATATTTACATGGTAATGAGTAAAATTATCATAGTGAACGTAGGTAATCTCTTCAGAGGGGATGTCTAGGTGCCATTGGTGGTTGGGTAGTATTGGAGGAAAAGGTGGTATTTGAGTGCCTTCCTGAACTGCGATAGGTCGGCAATAGCCCTAATGTCAGGGGGTAGAGCATTCCAGCATTTAGGTACATAGTAAACTGAACGCCCTGTTTGTGGTTGATATGTTGCACTTTGATGATTCCTTTGGTATTACTAGTTGGTTTATGGCTATCGCTCTTCTAGATCTGTTGGGGGGCAACATGTGAATAAGATCTGTGAGTGAAAGGGATGAAATACCCTTGATTGCCTTGAATGCTAGGAGTAGGGTTTTAAAGATGATTCTCCCATGGATAGGTAACCAGTGAAGTTGTTTGAGAATGGGGGTCACGTGGTCGGTTCTGGAGGCTCCGTGTAGGACCCGAGCTGCAGCCTTCATGGCCAGCTGTAATTGGGCTAGTGTGGATTGAGGGAGCCCTTGTAAGATGGCGTTTGCAAAGTCGAAGTGAGGCAGGATTAGTGCTTGGTATATGGTCCGGAAGTCATCTGGGTCCAGCAGGGAGCGCAGATGTCTGAGTGTGCGGATTTTGTAGTATACAGCTTTGACAATGTTGTTTATGTGGTGTTTCATATCCAGGCGTTGGTCCAACGTAACTCCAAGGTATCTTATTGTTTCTTTGGTTAGTAAGTCTGCTTCCTTAACACTGACATGGGATGGAGGAGTAAAGTCGGGGTCTCTGGAGATGAAAAGAACCTCCGTCTTTTTATGTGAATGCGTAGATTCTGTGATTGGAGCCACGCTGAGACAGCATTGAAACAGTCTATTAGTGGTGCTAGGTCCATTGGGCTGTGGAGAATGGCATGTATAAAAGAATGTCATCTGCATATATCAAACAGCTCACGTTAAATGATCTTATGATGTTGCAGATGGGCTGCATGTAAATATTGAATAGTAGAGATGACAAGGAGGAGCCTTGAGGTACACCTTGTTTTTGATGGAAGTGTTTTGATTCCTCTGGTCCAGACTTCACGTATTGCCATCTTGCTTCCAGATAGGATTTACACCACCTTAGTGCACTGTTGCAGATGCCCTTCTCTTTCAACCTTCCCAGGAGAATTTCGTGACTCACCGAGTCGAACGCAGCGGCAATGTCCAAGAAGATGAGCACAAAACCTTTATGGATGTTGTCTATGCCTGTGATTATAACGTTGAATAGGCTAGTAAGGAGGGTCTCGACTCCATGATATTCTCTAAACCCATGTTGGCAGTGATCTAGGGGAGCTACGGAATCTATGTGATTTGAATTTGCCGTTGTACCTCTTTCTCAGTTATCTTGGCTAGGAGAGGAATACTGGCTATTGGCCTATATGAATCGGTCTTTTGCGGGTCAAGCTTGGGGTTTTTCAATAGTGGCCTAATGGATGTCTGCTTGAGTGTTGCAGGGAAGTATCTGTTGTGAAGGAGAGGTTCATTAGGTTTGCGATGAATGGACTGAACACACCACGTAGTTCCTTGATCCAAAAGGCTGGGCATGGGTCAGTCTGTGCAGTGGAGGTGTTGAGGGATGCTATGGTATCTTCAACGCAATTAGTGGAAGGAGTAGAGAACTTGTCAAGTAGGGTTAGGCCAGTTGGTTCCTGAAACTGTACTGCTGAATCCTTTTTGGTTTGAATGATCTTGGATTGCAGGTAGTCAGCGTATTCTTGTGGGTGAATCACACTGCGCTGATCGGGAGATGGTTCTTTCGAGAGGGATTTAACCAAGTTGAAGAGGTCACGTGGTTTATTCAATGCTCTCTTTAGGGTGTCAGTGTGGTATTGTTTCATTTTGGTTGTGATTGCTTCACGATGAATTGAGAGGTGAGTTTGGTAGGCGGTCTGATCTTGTTAGAATGTTTAGAGTCTTTATATTATAATATTCATGTCTTAATCATATTCCCTAGATAAGTTCTCAACATCAATAATAAAGAACTCTTATTCCACCTCCCCAGTAGCTATGTACAGCACTTAGCTTGAATTACAGTAGTAAAGCCCATAAAAATGATATAATAATTCCAAAACTATATTATTTAAAGCTATACTTTACTAACAGATCGTCCCTCCAGTCCAGTCTGGGAAAAGGACACGATTTGGGTCTTCCTGTCATACTCCTCAGCTGCTGTTGGAGGGGAAAGACCCAATCGTGACCTTTTCCTGGACTGGACTGAAGGGACTCCAGGAAAGACAATTAGCAGGCAAGGGCTAATTTCACCTTTACTTATCCTACCTTCTCTTGCCACTGGGCAAAAGAGGTTCAATTTCTTTACAACTTTATCTATTCTTTCATGCTTTAAAGCCATTAGGCCATGCGCTACCCATATTTGAGCTGAACTTGCATGTCCTTCAGTTTAGGAGGGTGAGGTCTTTCCAAGCTTGCACTAAGACCAATCTGGCCACAATGTAGCCCATTCTCCCAAACTGAGCCACCTCACTGGATACATTCACAAGTCTACAGTTAAGCAAAGCTGTGTCTTTCTTTGCAGGATTACAAGATCCATCACCAGTCCCAAAAAAGTAAATACCCCCTCCCCCCTCTATATTTCTTTACTTTTACACTCCCACCATATAGGAATAAAAGTTGCATGTTTCCCACATTAACTCCAACAGTCGCCTGTACCACTTCCAAATATTTCCAATGCCTTTATCAGTATATAATGCCATATATATATATACCTATACCATCTTATAATTGTTTTCAATGAAATTACAGCCATTTTAATTGCACGTCACTGTCAAATAATCTTCTAAACGCTGCTGCAAATGAGGCTTCATTTGTTTCTTATTTTCCATAAGCTTATAAAATTTAGAAATTGCTCCCTTGATACTCGAGGACCCAAAAGTCTCCTCCAATGGGCTTGAGGAGACACTAAATTCTCTTTAATTTTAGACAGACAAATGCTTCACCTGCAGCTATGGATACCTATCAGTTTCTTCTAAATCAAAGGTTTCCTTAATATCCTCAAACATTTTAAAACCCTCCTTCCCTAAAAATTGCCCTATCCATCTCAAACCTATCCACTTGAAAATATATTGCAGAGTTGCCAAGTTACCCGGTGCCAGGTGTGAGCTTGTTTGCTAGCTCTGGAATCAGGCAGGTCCCATAATGCATCAGAATGGGCTTGTCAGAGGTCCAGGACTGGCTTAAAAATCTCACTCCTGGAACTGGGTAACTTGGCAGCTCAGTATCCTGCTGTGTTTTCTTTTGCTTAAAGAGATCTAGAGAAGCCAAGGTTTGATTCCCACTTCCACTCCTAGTGACTTTGGGAAAGCCACTTAACCTTCCACTGCCTCAGGTCCAAACTTAGACTGTAAGTCCTCTATGGACAAGAAAATATCTATAGTACCTCAATGTACATCCTTGAACTACTACTGAGAGCATGAACTCAATTAAAAAATACTTCTAGCATATTGTGTTAAGAAAAATTGAATAACACCATATTAACAGTCTCTATAAAGAGCCAGGTTTTATAGGTTTTTCTAAAAGCTAATAACAATTTAGGACAAGACCTGATTTCCTTTGGGATTGTGTTCACAGCTCAAAACTGAAAAGAGAAAAGACCCTTTTCCACCTTTCAGGATACCTAACCCCTGAAATAGCTAGAGACTGCCTATGAAGAGCTCAAGAATCCTGTTACCTAGTTCCAGGAGGGAGACTTTTGGGGCAGTCCTGGTTTTCATCTTATAGCCCAATGTAGTGTGGTACAGTATCTAATTTTTGATTCAACTCATTGAGGTCAATGTTGCATCTGGATAAGACTGTCAGAAATCCAGGATTGGTCTAACAGTGATTCCCAAAGTGGGTGGCATTGGGCTAATCTAGGGGGGAGTTGAAAGGCAAGGTGGCAGTGTGGGGTGCTGCACTGCCCTGGGGGGGAGGGGGGCAGTAGAGGGATAGGCCCAAAGAAATTGACTGCAAATTGTTGAATGTGGGAATTTAAGGCTCCTACTCAGTAACTTTAAACCAAATATTGAGAAACTGGTATTGCTTTATCATGTCCACATCCCATTAAACAAGTTCAATAGATAGACTAGGTACACTATTTTATTAAAATTGTTTTATGAAAAATGTTAATTGCTTTTGTGTTGTAAATGTTAATTATTTTGTGCTGTGTTGTGGGGGTACTGTAATACATTTATGAAACTAAGGGGCAATGGACTGAACATGTATGGGACTCACTGGTCTAACATCTCCCTTCTAGAATTGGGTAACTAGCCAGCTCTGCACACAGGGTGTAGCTAAGGACCCTCATTAAAAAGAAAAGTGCATTACTCTGAAAATTAGAATAAGGACCTTCAGTCTCACCCCATGTTTTTAGACGCCCATGGAGAAGGAGGCCAGTGTGATAGGGCAAGTGTTTTGGCTTATTAAAATCCTTACAATTTAACATAAACCAATCAGCTACGAACCAATGCATGGATAAGTAGAGCACTTGATGGAAAAGGATAATGCTTAAAATATTTCACACCACTAATACCAGGCTGCGTGGTTAGATTAGCATCCAGATGTACAGAGTACAGGTTTGCCAAGTTACCCAGTTCCAGGAATGAGGTTTAAAGCCAGTCTTGGATTTCTGACAATCCTATTTGCATGCATTATGGGACCAGCAGCACCAATCCCAATATTCAGCTGCTAGCCAGATAGCAAAAACTCATAAAGTTAGGACAGCCCTTGATCTCTCCCAACTTTGTGCATACTTATCCAGTTAGTGGACTGAATATCACTGCTAAGCATATAGATACTAGACCTGCCCCAGCACTAACCAATTTATGCCAAGGCTGTCTGTGGTCAGTTTCTGAGGCTTCACTGGAACTGCTCATCACTGCAAGAATTTTACCATCATGCGGAGGGCTTACGACAACGTCTTTTAACAAAAGGTTATCCTTGTTCATTAATTTAAAAAACGTTTAAACGTGCCTGCTTTTCTCATAGAGAATGGCTGTTGACTCCTCCCAGGGTACCTCAGCAATCTGAGATGACAGATGGCAATATTACTGCGATATTCCCCTATGTACAAGGAATCTCTGGGTTCATATCAGCCTTGTGTCGGTTTTGGCCAATTCTGGGACTGCACACTTGCTTCAAAGAGAAGCGTCTAATGGTGGCCTATTCTAGGGGAGCTAATTTGAGAGATTTAGTGGTCAAAACCACATCAATGTTGGATTGATCCTCTTCTTCACATATAGACCTGGGCCACTATATGTGTGGTTCCTGTGATTACTGTGAAGTTAGTATCACAGGTACCACCTGGACGGATGTCCATACAACTATTACATATAAATCCTATTGGCATACTACATGTGAATCATCTTTTATAGTTTTCTTGATCTCTTGTCCTTGGTCCCTTTACTATGTGGGATGGACCACCAGATCTATAAAGAAGCGTTTGGGAGAACATGCATCTCGCTTGCATACGAAAAATCTTACAGCATCTCTGGTGGAACAGTGCCTACAATGGGCGAATACTTTTCAACAGCTTTGCTGGCGGGTTTTAGATTGTATTCCGCCAGATCTGAAAGGCGGTGATCGGGTCTCTAAATTACAGAAATTGGAACAAAAATGGATCTTCAAATTACAGACTGTTTCCCAATGGCTTTTCTTGAATGGCATAGCATTGCTTGATTTCTATCTTCTTGACAAGTCTTTAAAAATCAGAAAGTATTCTCTGTTGCCAATCCTCTATGAGGTATGCCTTTAAATAGATCTGCCCAATCAGGATAGGAGGTTCCCTTGACTCATAGGGTCTTTCCCCTCCTGATTGGTGAGTAAACATTGCTGAGTATCTATTGGTTGAATGATCTCCCTAAACTGCTTCATCATCATCTACATCAGACGCCAGCTTTCTTAAGCGAAATGGCTCTGTCCTTCAGAACATTGAAGCTTTTCAACTGCAGGGCTTTCGTTTTACCTGATGCAGGGTCGATACTTCTTAGACCCGAAACGTGCCACGTCGTAAATTTGGGATTCTGTGGTGTTTATGAGCTCGGGACGAATTGCAGCTAAGTGATATAGATATAGCTATGCTAAATTGTTTACTTTTTCAAATGATTAAAAAGGAGTAATCACAGCGAGAGGGTGGTTTTGATTCCCCCTACCTTTGGTGAGGTAAACTCTGACAAAAAGATTGAGGGTCTTTTCACTATTTTTTTTCAGAGTTACCTTTTGATGTGGAGATATTCAGCAGCACTATTTATTTATTTTGGTTTTATATACTGCCTCATCAAGATGTCAAGGCGGTTTACATGAAACATTTATAGCGTAATGTAACTTTACATGGAACAGTGTGGTATAACTAGATTAGTATACATGGAACAGAAAATATTAAAGAACAGTATTTACATATTGTAATAACGTATAAGAAACAGTTTACTTAGTGCTGCTGAATATCTTGCTCACTGGAATTTGTGGGCACGATATTCGGCGGTGGTGACTAGCACTCCTACACAGCTAGCTGCCAGCACTGAACTTTAGACCTGCATATTCAATGCCAGAGCCCTATCTGGCCCCCAACATTGAATATCCGGGTCGGCCACAGAACCCAGGAGCTAACTGAGCAGCGGTTATATTCAATGGGCATCGAACCCTGAGCTTTTGGGTACTAGGCTAACTACAAGGCTAGTCTTCCACTCCAGTTAACTCATACTGATGCCATCTAGTGGCTCATTATTATATCTCACTGTTTTTCTACTTCCTCCTCCTTGTCACTTTTGACCTGCTCATGTTACATCATCGTTCCAGTGCCCCAACTGTGTTCAGTTTGTCTGTCTGAAACAAGCATGTAAGTGGATTCTGAATCCACCCTATCCCCAGCCCCCGTCTTCTCTCTCCTCTCTTTGTCCCCCAATTTCATCTTCTCATCCCCTCCCTCTGCTATTCAATGCCTTCATCTCCAAGGTTTCTGTATCCCATCCTTTTCCCTCTTTTCCTCCTTGCTGAGAGTCCTTGTCCAAGAGTGAGTTTCTAGCAAGTCATGTAGCTTGTAGAACCAGGAGCTTGCTTCTTTTCCCTTGCTGCACCTGGAGTGGAAAATGATTCCCTACTTTCACCCCATACTATCTCCAAACCAATGCGTTTTATTTTAATCTTGGATCCCCTTCCCTCCACCCATTTTCTCTCTTCTCTTCCCTTCACAGAACCAATCACCAAAAATCCTTTTTCTCATAAAGAAGCAAATAAAAAAACCAGACGCCTAGGAAATGTTAGAAAATGCCCAGAATATCAGTTGCTTCGCCAAAGTATTTTCTAGCCAACATTGTACAATCTAAACTTGAGCTACAGAAGGAAACTGGGCTCTGTGCTTCTTCCTATAATGTGAGGTGATGTGCATTGAACCATAAGGACTACTGCCCACACTTTCTTTAAGGATTTCTGGTTCCCCCTGTGTCCTTAAGGACACTGTAATATCTCTGGGGCATAGTTAGAATCATATTTAACTTTTGAATAGCAAGTGCCAAGCGTAATAAAGACTTTCTTGTCTTGCGCTACCTATGATTGGGAGTGTAAGGCCTTGACTGAATTTGGTTGATTTAAAAGCTTTGATGTATGTTCTTCTCTGATCCTGATTTGACTACTGTAATTTATTTTAGAATTATGATGGCAGATAAAGACCATACGGCCTATCCAGTCTGCTCTTCCATACCAACTACAATGCCTTGCGAAAGTATTCATCTCCTTGGTTTTTGTCCAATTTTGTTGCATTATTTACAACCTAGAATGAAAATGGAAGTTCATTTGGATGTTAGGTAATGGACCTAACAATATAGTCCAAATTGGTGACGTGAAATGACAACAAAACAACTTGTATATATATAAAAAAAGAAAAAACAAGTAAAAACTGAAACGATGTGAGTGCATATGTATTCACCCCTTTTACTATGAAACCCTTAAATAAGATCTGGTCCAACCAGTTTGACCTCAGAAGTCACATAATTAGTTGACTGTGTGCAATCAGTGTCACATGATCTGTCACATGATGCCTGTATAAATATACCTGTTCTGAAAAGCCCCTGACTCTGCAACACCACTAAGCAAGCAACATGAAGACCAAGGAGCACTCCAAAAAGGTCAGAAACAAAGTTGTGGAGAAATATAGATCAGGGTCGCGTTATAAAAAATATCCAAAATCTGAATATCCCATGGAGCACCATTAAATCCATTATAACAAAATAGAAAGAATATGGCACCATTACAAACCTGACAGGAGAAGGCTGCCCACCAAACCTCACAGACCAGGCAAGAAGGGCATTAATCAGAGATGCCACAAAGACACCAAGGATAACACTGAAGGAGCTGCAAAGATCCACAGTGAAGATGGGACTGTCTGTCCATAGGACCACTTTAAGCCATACACTCCACAAAGAGGGGCTTTATGAAAGAGTGGCCAGAAAAAAGCCATTGCTTAAAGAAAGAAATAAGAAAACACGTTTAGAGTTTGTACAACAGCATGTAGCGGACCCCCCATACACATGGAAGAAGGTTCTCTGGTCGGATGAGACGAAAATTGAACTTTTTGGCCATCATGGGAAATGCCATGTGTGGCGCAAACCCAACACTTCCCATCACCCCGAGAACACCATTCCCACAGTGAAACATGGTGGTAGCAGCATCCTGCTGTGGGGATGTTTTTCATTGGCAGAGACAAGAAAACTGGTCAGGACTAAAGGAACGATGGATGGCACTAAATACAGGGCAATTCTTGAGGAAAACCTTTTTCAGTCTGCCGGAGATTTGAGACTGGGACAAAAGTTCACCTTCCAGTAGGACAATGACCCTAAACATAATACTCAAGCTGGTTTAAAGGGAAACATTTAAATGTCTTGGAATGGCCTAGTCAAAGCCCACACCTCAATCCAATTGAGAATCTGTGGCATGACTTGAAGATTGCTGTACACCAACGCAACCCATCTAACTTGAAGGAGTTGGAGCAGTTTTGCCTTAAGGAATAGGTGAAAATCCCAGTGGCTAGATGTGCTAAGCTAATAGAGACATACCCCAAGAGACGTTCAGCTGGAATTGCAGCAAAAGGTGGGTCTGCAACATATTGACTTTGGGGGGGCGAATACATATGCACACTCCTATCTTAATTATTGCTTGTGTCACAATAAAGGATATTTTTCACCTTCAAAGTCATAGGCATGTTGTGTATATCACATTCTTTATTCTTTATTTGTGGGATTTGATAAACCGCCCTTGCGGAAGCGTCAGAGCGGTGTACAATAAAACACTATTGGCTACAGAAAATCGAAAAGAACGCCATTAATTGGACAGGAAAGAGGAGCAAAGTAAAGGAGTGTGACAGGAAAATACCGAGGCGAGAAAAAACGCAAGAAGGGCGAAGGTGGGGATGGAGGGAGAGGAGCTGCAGAAACGGGGACAGAGAGTGTTATTATGATACTAGTGTTGGGGATCTCGACGAGGGAGGGTCAGAGCCACCAGCGGGAATAGGAAGGTCGTAGGCCTGGTGAAAGAGGTGTGTTTTAAGAAGTGCTCTGAAACGGGTGAGAGATAGCTCCGTGCGGAGAAGGTGAGGGAGAGAGTTCCATAGGGCGGGACTAAGGTAAAAGAAAGCAGAATGGCGAGTGAGTTCAAGATGGGCTTGGGCAGGGGGGGAGAAAGAGGCAATTTCCATGTGCAGAACGGAGAAGACAAGGGGTCGGCTGAAGGTGGATGATATCGGCCTGGTACTGAGGGGTGTTAGTATAAAGGACCTTGTGTGTGATGATAAGAAGTTTATAGATAAATCTAACGTTGATCGGAAGCCAGTGGAGGGAAAGGAGGGTAGGGGTATGAGTGATCAGGCGTGCGGCAGTGTTCTGGACTAACTGAAGACGGCATAGTTGACGTCGAGGGAGACCAGCGAAAACAGAGTTGCAATAGTCTAAACGGGTGATTACCAGGGAAAGAACAAGGGTGGTGATAGCAGCAGTAGAAAGGAATGGTTGAATAGACCTAATCCTACGAAGGTGAAAAAAAGAAGTATGCACCACCGTGGAGATATGCTGGTGGAAAGAGAGAGAGGAGTCCAAAGTGACACCTAGGTAACGAAGGGTGGGCACAAGGGGACTAGGGCAGGCAGACATAAGGGGTGGGAGAAGGAGCACGGAAGGAAAACCAGATGGCAGAGGATTTGGAGGGATTAACATGAAGGAAATTCTGGTTAAACCGAGAAGCGATGAGATCAAGACGTATTGAGCGAGGAGAGATCAGGTGCCAGGGAGGAGGTGTGATAGACCAAAAGGATGTCATCTGCATAGAGATAGGCGGAAATCCCAGACTGTTGGATAAGAAGGGCGAGGGGGGCAAGGAAGACATTAAAAAGAAGGGGAGCAAGAATAGAACCCTATGGCACACCGCAGTGCAGTGGGATTGTGGGTGAAACACCAGAGTCTGTGTGGACAGCGAAAGAGCGAGAGGAGAGGAAGGAACGGAATCATTGCAGAACCGTGCCATAGATACCCAGATCAGACAAGCGTGAAAGAAGAGTGCGATGATCAACGACATCAAAGGCAGAGGAGAGGTCCAGGGAAACAACAAGAGAAAGGTCACCTCAGTCATGGGAGCGGTGAATTTCAGAGAGAAGTGCAACGAGAATAGTCTCAGTGCTGTGACCAGTGCGAAAGCCTGATTGGCGTGGGTAGAGAGAAAAAGTGGAATCAAGGTGAGTGGCAAGTTGAGAAAAAACAAGCTTTTCCAGAATCTTGGAGAGAAAGGAAAGGTTGGCTACCGGACGCCAGTTTCCAGGAATGGCAGGATCCAGTGTGGGTATTTTAAGAAGAGGACGGAGAATGGCATGTTTCTAGCTGGAAGGGAAGTGGCCAGTGGCCAAGCTAGCGTTAAGCATAGTCAGGGCAAATGGAATAAGATGGAGTGAGGAGTTAAGAAACCAAGAAGAGGGAAGCGTATCGAGAGGGCAGATGGTTTGGTGAGAAGAGGAAATGGCTTTGATGAGTTCGGCGGAGGTGATAAGACTAAAAGAGCACCAAGTGTGGGGGAAGGTACGGGAGGGAGGGGGAGAGTGGATGATAGAAGGAGAGGAAGGAATGGGAGGGGGAGAAAGAGGCAAAGGGCAGGAAGGGAAGGAGGAGCGGAGAGATTGAACCTTATCAGAAAAGAAAGCTGCAAGGGTGGTAGGGCTAGGGGAGGAAGGAGCGGAAGAGATGGTGGGCAGAGAGGTGGAAGAGGATGAGAGAGATTTAAGGTGCTAACATGGTGCTAACCTGCAAAACTCCATTTTAATTCCAGATTGTGATGTGACAAAACAGGACAAACACAGAGAGGATGAATACTTTCACAAGGTACTGTACTAAGCTCTATAGTCCCTTTTTCCTTTAGAAATCTTCTGTGTTTGCCTTTGTCCCACGCTTTCCTACATTCCAATACAGTCTTTGTCCTCCAGGAACACCATGTAATCAAACTCTGGAATTTGTTACCGGAGGCTGTAGTAAGAGCTGTTAGTGTAGCTGGGTTTAAAAAAGGTTTGGATACGTTCCTGGAGGAAAGGTCCATAAACCATTATTAAAAGGGACCCAGGATATCACTGCTTGACCCAATACAAGCAATGTGGAATCTGTGTCTTTTGGGGAAACTGCTAGGTACTTGTGACCTGGATTGACCACTGTTGGAAACAGGATACTGGGCTTGATGGACCTTGGTCTGACCCACTATGGCATATCTTATGTTCTTATAAGTCAGTCCTCACATATGAGTGACATCTGCACCGACGGAGCCCTTGTGAAAGCATCTTCCCAGCTTTCAAAGAAAGCCTTTGGGAGATGCCACCACACATGCATGGTCCCCTTCCCGCACAAGGGTGCCCTCTTGCTTAGTCTCCTTTTTTCCATGGAGCCCAACAGATGTCTGTTTTAATTCCCTGGAAAAAGCTGATTAAATCATTTGAAAAAAAAACCCACTTTTTTTTCTCCAGTTGCAACCAGTCCCTTTCCTGCCTCCGAGCTCACTTGCCCTGGCATCGCATCTCAGAACCGTTCCAGGTTTTTTTACCCAGCGCGATTTGTGCCTTTTTCCATCCACTGGCCGCTTCGATTGTCTTCAACCTCGCTGGGGTACTTTTTCACCTAATGGCCAGCAGATTCATGAAGTGTGATCGATGCGCAAAAAAACATGTCACTCACTGATACAAGTATACATGGTTGCTGCCTCTGGTGTCTAGGGGCCAATCATGACCTGGAGGTCTGCATCCTCTTTAAAAAGATGTCCACAAAGGCCATTCAGCGTCATCAGCAGAAGCAGGATGATATCTTCCACAGGTCACACTCCACCCCGGTATCCCCAGTAGCCTCGCACCTGAAGGTCCTGCAATGGTCCTCAGAGTCGCATAATGCCCCCTGCAATGCCCGACTGGGACCGCAGACTCTCTGACAAGGGTTCCATGGAGCGGGAACAGAAAAAGAAGAAGAAATCCTTGAGAACCTCATCCTGGGACTCGGACACCCTGGGCAAATCCTGTGCCAGGTCCCCCAGCCCATGGAGAGAACCCGAGGAGTTGGAGCAGCAGTGGCCAGCAAAGGTTCCCCGAATGGACGCAGAGGCCTCCGATGACAGAACCCAAACTCCTGAGGCCTGTCTCATCAAGGACCCTCTCCTCCCCGATGCCGGACCTGGTGACCCCATCGAAGGCTGCACCTCTTGAGTGGGAAACCCGAATGATGGCGCTGGAGTGCAGTTTCACTGTCTTCCTCGCCACGCAGCAGGCGCTGATGCCCAGCCCTGCCAGTGTGTCCGCCGAGACCACAGAGACCTCATTATCAAGAACTCCTCCAGCAGCCAAGCCAATCCTTGTTAACCGGAAGCCTCAAGTCGATCCTCGGCGAGGGTCTCAGTCTCCCTCCTGCTCCTCAGGATGAGATCCTCCCCAGCGAGTGCTCATGGCTTTGACCACAAGTCCAACTTCATCAGGTGCACCTGAGTGCGCTCTCAGCGCATCACCATTCTGTTGAAGGTAAACCCCTCTCTGCTCAGCCCCAAATTACTCGGTTCATGTGGGGACTCCTGCTCTCTAAGCCTCCCATCTACCTGCCCCCAGTGGAATGGGATCTCAATGAGGTCTTTATGTGGCTCACTAAGCTGCCATTTGAGTCTCTGGCGACCTGCCATATGTGATACCTCTCATGGAAGGTCGTCTTCCTGATGATGCTCACCAATGCACACAGAGTCAGCAAGCTTCAGGCCTTGATGGCTGAGCAACTTTACACTAGGTTCTTCAAGAACAGGGCCGTGCTTCACACCCACCCTAACTTCCTTCCAAAGGTGATGTCTGCATTCCACCTCAATCAGCAGGTGGTGCTCCCCAGCTTCTTCCCACAGCCCTATGCCAACAGGGTGGCGGCCATCCTCCATACTCTGGATTGTAAGAGGGCCCTGTCCTTCTACCTGCAATGTACCCAGGGCCACCGCAAAGCCTTACAGCTTTTCATTTCCTACAATCCCAGTTGCCTGAGGAGGCTGTTACCAAGCAGACTCTGCCCACCTGGGTGGGGACTGCATCGCCTTCACCCACGATCAGACTGGGCTCTCAATGGAGCACCAGGTCATGGCACACAACGTCAGGGCTATAGCGACCTAGGTTGCAAGCTTGTGCTCGGTCTCTAAGGCAGACATATGCCAGGCTGCCACCTAGTCCTCAATCCACACCTCTGCAGCTCACTATTGCCAAGCCATACTCCATAATTTCTTCAGGGTCTAGGCAACTCCTACCCTCTGACCCTTCTGTGTTTAGGCTACCAGAGTGATGGTTCTCCCTGGACTCTGGGGTCCTTTGATTTTCTCCTCAGACTTGCGGCTGCTTATGGCTTAGCCGTGTTTTTTCTACAGGTTCCCGGTAGCCTGCAGCTAGGGAGGACTGACTTGAGGACTGACTAAGTGAGGACTGACTTCCTGCTTGTTCCTGGAGAAAGTGTAGTTACTCACATGTAACAGATGTTCTCCATGGACAGCAGGAATCAGTCCTCACAACCCTCTGTCCTCCCTGTGGAGTTGCTGTATTTTGCCATCTTCTTTTATCAGCTCTAGCTATGTCATCCAAGATGGCACCTTTGGGTGGGAAGGGGACCATGCATCCGTGGTGACATCTCCCAAAGGCTTTCTTTGAAAGCTGGGGAGATGCTTCCGCAAGGGCTCCATCGGTGCTGATGTCACCCATATGTAAGGACTGATTCCTGCTGTCCCTGGAGAACACCTAACTATGCTCTACCTCCACTAGGAGACTATTCCACACATCTACCACTCTTTCTATAAATAGACTCAGGAGTAATTTGTGGAAATATTTATCTACTTTCACCTTCACCCTATGTCCCCTCATTGAGGAGCTTTCTTTCAATTGAAAGAGGTCCTTCTCCTGGACATTTATGTCATGGAGGTATTTAACCATCTCTATCATATCTTTCCTCTCCTGCCCTTCTTCCAGATTGTTTACATCTGTCCCTATATGCCTTATGATGACCACTGACTATTTTGATAGCCAACCTCTGCACTGATTCTATCCTGTTTATATTATTTTGAAGGTGTAGTCTCCAGAATTGCACACAATACCATACATTAGGTCTCACCAAAGACTTATACAGAGGCACTATTGAGTCCTCCTTCCAGCTGGTGATTCCTCTCCCTCTTCACCCAGGCATCCATTTGCCTTTCACTGTCGTCTTTCCTACCTGTTAGCCATCTTGTTGTTAAGTGCCGTCGAGTCGGAGTCAACTCATGGCGACCCTCTGGATAGCCATTCTAAATTGTGTTCGGTCTTCAGTCAGGCGGCTCATTGTTGACAGACTGGTACCCGTAACTGCTGTTATTGTATCGATCCATCTCATTGCTGGCCTTCCTCTTTTGCGCTGACCTTCTATCTTGCCAAGCATGATGTCTTTCTCTAATGATCTCTCTCTTCGCATGATGTGTCCAAAGTATGAAAGTCAAAGTCTTGTCATCTGAGCTTCTAAAGAAAGCTTAGGTTTGATCTCCTCTAGTACCGACTGGTTTGTTCTTCGGGCCATCCATGGTATACACAGTATTCGCCGCCAGCACCATAATTCAAAGGCATCAATTTTCTTCCTGTCTATCTTTTTCACTGTCCAGCTTTCACATCCATATGATGTTATTGAAAATACCATGGCTTGAAAAAGTCAAATCTTTGTATGGAGAGAGACATCTCTGCTCTTGAGAATCTTATCTAGGTCTTTCATAGCCATTCTGCCAAGAGCAATGCATCGTCTGATTTCTTGACTGCTTGTTGCTTCTTTATTGATAGTTGATCCAAGTAGGTTAAAGTTGTTCACGATTTCAATTTCTTCTCCTTCAACGATGAACCTGTTGATTATGCCAGTTGTCATGATCTTTGTCTTCTTTACATTAAGGTGCAGGCCCATTTTGAAATTATGTTCTTTGATTGTGAGAAGCAAATGTTTCAGATCATCTTCACTTTCAGCCAGTAATGTGGTATCATCAGCATAGCGAAGGTTGTTGATGAGTCTTCCACCACCCTTCACACCTCTGTGGTCTTTATACAATCCTGCTTCTCTGATGATTTGTTCTGCATATAAATTAAACAGGTAGGGGGAAAGTATGCAGCCTTGTCTTACACCTTTGCTTATTTTAAACCATTCTGTTTCTCCTTGTTCCGTTCGAACTGCTGCTTCTTGATCAATGTACAGATTGTGCAAGAGTACAATCAGGTGTTCTGGTATACCCATGCTTCTTAATGTGGCCCATAGTTTCTCATGGTTTACACAGTCAAAAGCCTTGCTATAGTTGATAAAGCACAAATAGATATCCTTTTGGTATTCTTTAGTCTTTTCAAGGATCCATCTCACATCCGCAATGATGTCTCTCGTTCCTCGCCCTTTCCTGAACCCTGCTTGCACTTCAGGTAGTTCTTGTTCCAGGTATGGTTGTAGTCTCTTTTGAATAATCTTCAGTAGAATCTTGCTGGCATGTGGGATCAGAGCGATTGTGCGATAATTTCCACAGTCAGTTGGATCACCTTTCTTTAGTATTGGTATAAACACAGATCTTTTCCAGTCAGTTGGCCATGATGTTGTCTTCCATATTTCTTGGCAGAGCCTTGTAAGTATGGTAACAGCTGCATCAGATTGCTGTAATACTTCTATGGGAATGCTATCAATGCCTGGTACTTTGTTCTTTGATAAGGCTTTCAATGCTGCTTTAACTTCTTCTTTCATCACCAATGGTTCCCGATCATAAGGTACAGGTTGAAACGGCAGCCATCTTAAGGTCATCAAAAACAATCATCCCTATACTGCTCCCAGGGCTGGCCCAAGAGTTTCTGCCACCCCAGGCAGAAGCTCCGGCCATGATGTGCCATCCTTGCCCCCCTCTGCTGCACCACCACCACCACCACCCCTGCTGCCACCAATTCCAGGGTTGCTCAACTCAGCACAATGGCAGTAGCCTGCGGCAGACCATGTGCTTCGGCACACATGGCCCACCACTTCTGACCCCCCTCTTTTGGAAAGTTGTGTTGGAGGGGGGGTCAGAAGTGGCAGGCCATGTGTGCTGAAGCACATGGCCTGCTCCAGGTGCTGTGCCAAGCCACCCACAGAGGTCTGCTGCCCTAGGCGGCCGCCTAGTGGACAGTCTGGCTCTGATTGCTTCCTTGGAATTTTGCAGCATGACCCTGCATTTTATAGTGTTAAATCTCAGCTGCCAAATTCTCAACCATTCGTCAAACTTCTTTAGCCGTCTTCGCATGTTATCTACAGACCTTCCGGGGTGTCTATTGTAGATTTTAGCATCATCTGCAAAGAGGCAAGCCTTACCCAATAGCCCTTCCCCAATATCACTTACAAAAATGATAAAAGGAATTGGACCTCTATTAACTAGTAGAAAACGTCAGTTGATTCAGAATATGGGTTTTAGACTATTTATTTATTTATTATTTATTTATTTAACAACTCTTTTATCCTGCGGTATCTACTAGTCATGGTGATTTACATACAACTGATAGGAATGTTACATGCAACACTTCTTAGCCTAGTAAACGGATACAAATAAACTATAGAACATTTGACAAGGCAACAGAGTTGTTAGCAGATAAGAAATTTGACCATATTTCACCATATCTAGTCTCTTTGCATTGGTTACCCATTAATTTGCATATCAAATTCAAATGTTTCACATGAACCTTCTGTACTTTATGTGAAAATAGGCCAATCCACCTAGCAAATTGTTTAATTCTCTATGTGCCAACCAGAACCCTTCCTCATAGACTTCCTTCTTATTGATGCCTTTCCAGTTACAAATTAGGTTTGAAACAATATGTCAATCACCATTTTTAGTATTGGTACCAATTTTACAGGATGCGTTACCTGGCCATTTTATGATTTGAATCTTCATTGAAAAAATGTAAAGCATAGCTGAAGGCTTTTTCTTTTGTAGGAGCTTTTGGGGAGTGAGGAAGGACTGGGAGATCATCAGGATTCAATTTTTTAAAAAATTTTTATTCTGTTAGTTATTTTAACTTTTTTTTAAATTGCTTTGATGTAAGTCTCCGGATGTGAAAGATGGTTAAGCAGGGTTTTAATGTAATGTAATGTAATATAAATCATCCATCAATTTAGTGAACCCTTGGCATTAAAAGTACAGATAGATAATATCTTATTTAAAGATTGCTTTAGGGTTTTGGAGGTCCTTATGTCAATAGGGAAGAAGCATAGGGGAATTTTAGAAGGGACATAAAAGCCTGATCATCTGGAATAAAAAAGGCAGGTACATGTACGTGCAGACACGATTTCACAAATGTGGAAGTGGCTGATATGGACACCTGTAGGGGCGTCTACATGGACATCCCCAAAACTGTATTTCAGAACCTGGACATTTAGGATAGCCTAACGATTGGAACAGGGCAGCCAAGGTTCAAATCACACTGCTGCTGTCATTGACACCCTCTGGATATTTTTTAGCTAAAACAAGCACTTTTCAAATGCTTGTTCATGCCTGGTGCTGGTCTAAACTTAGACGTGGCGCCGGACATCCATGCTGTTTCTGAGGACAAACAGCGGCATCCAGGTTCCTGAGAATGTCCCAGCCATGTTTCCACCATGCACCCCCTCCCCCACCCTTCAGATTTGGACATTTTCATGCTGGGGACGTCCTCAGAGCTGGCTTTTAAAAGGGCTCTGGAGATCTCTGTGCTTTGGACATCTTTATGTTTGTTTTCAGACATACAAAGCATAAACAGGGCTTCTAAAATGACTCTCTTAACAAATATGTTTCAATTGTAAAGTAATCTAAAACATTAATGTTAATTTTTAATTGCTGTAACTTTGGTCACGTCACAGTCAGTATGGAAGCCTGCTTTACTGCTTCAGCCTGGTGTTAGTAATCATGATGTTTTACCTTGACAAATGAATCAAAATCATTCTGCAGGTTCCAGATAGAAATTTGAAAAAAAAAAATTGCAAACCGAAGACCTGACTGTGATCAATATTTCTATTTGTCAAGTATTATGTAGATAGTTACAACAAAACAAATTGTGCTATAGTACTGCAAGATGAGACCCCCAGGTCTGGGGAAGAATTGAAGACTTTTCAGAGTAAAGCCAGCATTTATGATGTGGTTGGATCAAAGCCCTCAGGACGTCTGACTGCTGATGTAGCTGCACATGAAATGAGAGTCAGAAGCTGTAAAGATGTCTTACACATTGGAAAATGGAACATACGAAGCATGAAGCAAGGGAAGTTGGAGGTGGTCAAGAATGAAATGGAACGTGTACAACTTGATCTGTTGGGTGTCAGCGAACTGAAATGCACTGGCATCGGGCACTTTGCATCAGATGATCACATGGTCTACTATGCTGGAAATGAAAGACAAAGAAGAAATGGTGTTGCATTTATAATAAAGAAGAAACTTGCAAGAACTGTAATGAAATACAATGCAGTCAGTGAAAGCTTAATCTCTATTTGTCTACGAGGAATGCCTATCAACACAACTATAATTCAAGTATATGCCCCAACAACAGCTGCAGAGAATGAAATTGAAGAGTTCTATGAACAAGTACAAGCTGAAATTGACAGAACATGCAAAAAGGATATCCTGATAGTCATGGGTGACTGGAACACAAACGTTGGCAACAAAGAAGGCAAAGTAGTTGGAAAATATGGACTTGGCAACAGAAATGAAGCTGGAGAAAGACTGATAGAATTCTGCGATCTATTCATCTCAAACACCTTCTTCCAGCAACACAAGCGGCGACTGTACACATGGACTTCACCCAATGGATTGTATAAAAATCAAATTGACTACATCTGTGGAAGTCAACGATGGAAAAGCTGACTGTGGTACAGATCATCGACGACTAGTATGCAAACTCAAGCTAAAGTTGAAAAAGAGCAAACCACTCATGAATGCAGCAAAATATGACCTTGAGAATATACCACTGGAATTTAAAGACTGCCTGCAAAATCAATTTGCTGCTTTAGATACAAATGACAGAGCTTCAGAAGAGTTATGGAATGACATCAAGAAGGTTGTGTTGGAAGAAAGTGAGAAGTCTCTACTAAAGGTGAAAAAGAAAAAACGGCCTAAATGGATGACGGAAGAAACTCTGAAAATTGCCCAGAAACGCAGAGAAGCTAAAGCCAGAGGAGAAAGAAAGACAATCACAGAACTCAACAGAGATTTCCAACGTGCAGCAAGACAGGACAAGGAAAAGTACTACAACAACGCATGCAAGGAAATAGAGCAGAAACTATTAGAGGAAGAACAAGATCGGCTTTCCTAAAGCTACGAGAGTTAAAGAAAAAATTCCAGCCTCAAATTGGAATGTTACAAGATGCTCAAGATTCTATGTTGAATGATGCTGAGAAGATCAAGAAAAGGTGGAAGGAATATACAGAGTTTTTATATGATAAAGATCAAGTGCACCAACAGCCGTTTCAAACTGTACCTTATGATCGGGAACCATTGGTGATGAAAGAAGAAGTTGAAGCAGCATTGAAAGCCTTATCAAAGAACAAAGCACCAGGCATTGATAGCATTCCCATAGAAGTATTACAGCAATCTGATGCAGCTGTTACCGTACTTACAAGGCTCTGCCAAGAAATATGGAAGACAACATCATGGCCAACTGACTGGAAAAGATCTGTGTTTATACCAATACTAAAGAAAGGTGATCCAACTGACTGTGGAAATTATCGCACAATCGCTCTGATCCCACATACCAGCAAGATTCTACAGAAGATTATTCAAAAGAGACTACAACCATACCTGGAACAAGAACTACCTGAAGTGCAAGCAGGGTTCAGGAAAGGGCGAGGAATGAGAGACATCATTCTGGATGTGAGATGGATCCTTGAAAAGACTAAAGAATACCAAAAGGATATCTATTTGTGCTTTATTGACTATAGCAAGGTTTTTGACTATGTAAACCATGAGAAACTCTGGGCCACATTAAGAAGCATGGGTATACCAGAACACCTGATCGTACTCTTGCACAATCTGTACATTGATCAAGAAGCAACAGTTTGAATGGAACAAGGAGAAACAAGATGGTTTAAAATAAGCAAAGGTGTAAGACAAGGCTGCATACTTTCCCCCTACCTGTTTAATTTTTATGCAGAACAAATCATCAGAGAAGCAGGATTGTATGAAGACAACAGAGGTGTGAAGACTGGTGGAAGACTCATCAACAACCTTCGCTATGCTGATGATACCACATTACTGGCTGAAAGTGAAGATGATTTGAAACATTTGCTTCTCACAACCAAAGAACATAGTCTCAAAATGGGCCTGCACCTTAATGTAAAGAAGACAAAGATCATGACAACTGGCATAATCAATAGGTTCATCATTGAAGGAGAAGAAATTGAAATTGTGAACAACTTTAACCTACTTGGATCAACTATCAATAAGGAAGCAACAAGCAGTCAAGAAATCAGATGACGCATTGCTCTTGGCAGAATGGCTATGAAAGATCTAGATAAGATTCTCAAGAGCAGAGATGTCTCTTTCCATACAAAGATTCGACTTGTTCAAGTCATGGTATTTTCAATAACATCATATGGATGTGAAAGCTGGACAGTGAAAAAGATAGACAGGAAGAAAATTGATGCCTTTGAATTATGGTGCTGGTGGCGAATACTGTGTATACCATGGACTGTCCGAAGAACAAACCAGTCGGTACTAGAGGAGATCAAACCTAAGCTTTCTTTAGAAGCTCAGATGACAAGACTTCGACTTTCATACTTTGGACACATCATGCGAAGAGAGATCATTAGAGAAAGACATCATGCTTGGCAAGATAGAAGGTCAACACAAAAGAGGAAGGCCAGCAATGAGATGGATTGATACAATAACAGCAGCTATGGGTACCAGTCTGTCAACAATGAGCCGCCTGACTGAAGACCTAACACAATTTAAGATAGCTATCCAGAGGGTTGCCATGAGTCAACTCCGACTCGACGGCACTTAACAACAACAACAACAACATGTAGAAATAGTTTCTCAGTAAGTAGGACAGCTGAATTAACTAAAATATAGCATGCTTTGCTTTAACGGTTTATTTTTTATTTCTGCTACTTTCAGCACTGTAGATGCTGAATCAATATTTAGTGAGAATGGCGCAATCAATAATTTTCTCAGGACAATTTAACCCAATGGGTGAGTTTTGCGCATACCGTGACAGTCATGAACCTCACTCCTAAGCCAGGGTATGTGGAGTGTGATAGTTTCTCAAATTTCATGCCAATGCTCAGAGTGGTACTTGCGTCATGACTTCTGGAGTTTGTAAGATGTAACATGGATGGGTAGTTTATCAAGATATGCTTGGAAATTCCTCTTAATCAAACTTGTGGCACCTAACAAGATGGAAAATAACTGTGTATCTTTCTGCCATATTTTCTTGGTCTCTGACTGCATTTCTTGCTACTTGAAGACCTTCTCCTTCTCAACATGATTCACAGAATAGTTGCTTGGGATGGGCACCTCGATAATGAATGCAGTTCTGGTATTCCTTATCTTTTCCTACTATGTTCCCCCCTTCCTTGTCTGAATGGGAGTATCCCAGGTGCTCATAACTTCTTTGTTCTCTTTGGGTCATGATTCTAGTGCTTCTTTGCAGAGTGATGTAGTTTACAGAGTTTCTAATGGATGAGGTGTGCTACTTTGTTGTGCCTTTCTGCCCTGTGAGAATTGCCCTTTCTGAGAATGATCATGCACAATTCTTGTGATATGGCAGTATAGAAAGTAGTCAGATAAGTTATACCAGGTTTTTTTTTTTGAGTGCCATCAAGTCAATGCTGATTCCTGGAGACCCAGCAGCCCCTGGGTTTTCATGACAAGGTATAAAGTGATGTGCCCAAAGTCACAAGGAGTGCTGACTCAAACCCATATCTTTTGGGTAGTAGGTTGTTCTAACCACTAGGTTACTCCTCCATTCCACCTAGTACAGTAAAATAATAAGTTATTCATTAGGCCAACATCTCCCACAGTCACCGAAACTATTCTTCGTCTTATGGAGACAGTAGTAAGAGATTTGTCTTTCTCTTCTTTTCACCAAGCGTGTGCTAGCTTCCTGCAATGGTTGGGTCATTACACTGAGCTACTACAGGAAATATATACTCCTAGGGCCATCCCAACCATCAGGCAAACTAGGCAGTCACCTAGGGTGGCTGTCTAGTGTTGGGGGAGGGGGTCGCAAAGAGCAGAGCCTTCAAAGCTAAACAATATATTCTGACAGGGTGCAGCATAAGGCTTATGGTGTGCCTAGGGTGCCGACACCTTGAACTAACCCTGGGGCCAGTCCAGCATACTGAGTGTGAAAGGATTTGAGTGCTATGGATTACTTCACGCGTCTGACAGAGCTTGAACCGCCCCGTCCCCTGAGACGCTCTCGGCATCCTGCCGGCCTTAGTGTAGCTACGCAAGTAGGAGGCGGGGCTTGTCCGTCCCTGGGAGGAGCTCCAGCCGCGCTCCCTCGGCGGTGGGAGGAGCTGCAGCTGTCCGCGGAAGTGACATCACCCGGAGGGGGCGGAGCCTGACGCTGCGACTTCTCTCGTGCCATGGCGGCTGGTTCCGCGGGCGGCGGGAGCTCATTCGAGAAGCGGCCCTGGATGCTGGTCCGGCCCTCTGTGACGGAGCTGGTGCGGGAGGTGCGCACGAACATCCCGTGCACGGTGACGGGCTGCGGCAAGGTGCTGCCCAACCCCCCGGCGCTCAACATGCACCTGGTGAAGTCTCACGGCGTGCAGGTGCGGGTCTCCGGCTGCTGGACGGGCGGGGGCTTGATGCCGGTAGGGCCAGCTTAGGCGGTCGCCTGGGGCCGCGGCAAAGAGCAGCTGCCGCCGTAAAAATCAAAGTACAACCATCAGCCCATACTTTTACCTGCTCCATATTTAAATGCATGTTTTTATGGGATGATTCCGGTTGGGATGAGGGGGGGCAATCATGATTGTTGAGTTTACTTATTAAAATCTTGGGGCGGCGGGAGGTAGTGCACAAGGCTGAAGTTTCGCTTAGGGTGCCTAATGCCTCTGGTAAGTGATGAGGCTCGGTGTGCCATGTGGGTGTCAGTAAGTGGCAGGGTGGGTGGCCATAAGCAGCAAGGCTCAGAATGTAGATTGTGCCACTATGTTTAGACAGTTGGTTAGTGGACATTGGCATATTTCTGATGGGCTCTGAAGTAGGAGGTTTAAAGCTAATCTGTATTGGTGTCCATATCCCACTGTAACTGACATCCTGCGGTGTTTAATTTGCAATTGCTGGGTTGGAACATTTTCTGGGCCTTAATTTAACTGTTACAGGCTTGAAAAGGTTTTTTTCTTAGAAGGGTTCTAGTATAGAACCTTATGGAAGCTAAAAATAATTTGGCAAAATGAAAATTATAGTGTAGGATGTTGAAGGAAAGGGACAAATATCACAGAAAATGATCTAAGTGGGCCGATATATTCAAAGGCACTTATCCAGATTGTGCTGCTGCATATTTCTTCTGACCACTGAGTATTTCTTTAGTACCACTTTGGTACTATCTGGATGTGCTATGGTAGTGCAAAGGTGGAGCATGTGTTGTGCTGATGAATATCTAGATAGTGGCACTGAAAACTGCTGCTATCAGGATTAACAATCCACATAATTTAGGACATCAAAAAAGGTATCCTAAGTGCTATGTGGACTGGCTGCTTGGATAGCTGCTGAATATCGCTTCTATCTGGATATTTAATGTTGGCCACTCTCTGGATACCATTGTTAATATCTGGCTTTTATTTAACCATGCTGGCCAGTATTTAAAAAATATGCTGACCACTGCAAATAAATGTTGACCTGAAAATTACCAGACAGATAAGCGATAGTTTGACAGCCAGCTGCATCACCAAGCTTGCAGATTTATACAGCATATTCTTATTTATCCATGCTGAATGTTCTCATTTAAATTCTTATTTCTGTGGTGACTCATGGAGAGAATCCTTTCGCACAAGTGACTCAAAGCTCTGATAAATTTCTCATTTATCTGTCATAGAGTCTCAGCGAGTTCTTCTCTATAGAATAAATATGAACCTCTGCTTATCTACTGTACGTGTGACTAACAAATATTGGGTTTAGTGCCAGATGCCATCCTGCAAAGGGATAAGGAGAATGCATGACAGTGCTACCACTGCAAAAAGGAGCAGGTTACACCACGTCTTGGAGAACAGAGAGCTTTATTGTTACCTAAGGAGGTCATCCTACACGTGTTTTGGCTGAAGCCTTCTTCAGGGGTTATAGACCTCAGGGAATAGAGACCTAATTGTTTGTTCTCTTGATTGAATACACTGGATAAATTTCTCAATGACGAGTGCTTCTTGTCCAGTGAACATTGTGGCAGTGTACAGGCTGCATTCAATAGGAGAGCAAACAATTAGGTCCCTATCCCCTGAGGTCTATAACCCCTGAAGAAGGCTTTGGCCGAAACAGTTGTAGGGTGACCGCCTTAGGTACTAATAAAGCTCTCTGTTCTCCAAGACGTGGTGTGACCAGCTCCTTTTTGCGTTTGCTCTCACTGCAGGTGGAGTGGTTCCCCTCTGTTTTAGTGATACTACTGACCATGGTGTGGCTAGATTAGAACTAACAGGCTACAACTCAAGAAACCAACCATGCCAGTATTTGCAAGTTGTTGGTCACCCAGGAACCATCCAGTAAGGCCTCGAGGACTTAGGCCAAGAGGGTAATTTTAGAATGGCTTTTTATGTCTAAAACTGAGCCACATATTTTTATCAAAGTATAACAGGGAGCGATCCTACATATGCTTTCCTGCATGTATAAGGTAGGCATTCTGAGGGGCAGAGTTGAGCAGGTTTGGAATTTGTACATACATTTTGCAAACTGCAAAGTATATGCACATAACCCAGCAGACAGACGTGTATTTACGCTTGCTTGGGGGTAGGAGTAAATATATACATGTGCCTGCCACTGCTGGTTGCATGTATAATCTGCAGTTCCTTATCGTCACTCCAGTCTAGTCCCGGAACTCTGGGTTGTGTCCATCCTTCAGCAGCTTGGAGACTGAACATCATCTCTTTTTGTGATGTCACTGGTATATCCATTCCAGATCCGCCTCCTGCCACCAGTTTGTTCAGTCTCCAAGCAGCTAGAGGATTGAGGAGCCTGGAGTTCCAGGCTTGACAGAAAGACAATTAAGGAGAGATAGGCAGTGTTTGGGATAGAAGGAAAGGCACAAAACAGGAGGAGGTGTTTTAATTTTTACACGGGAGATCTCCTCATCTCCTGGCCCCTCAGGGCCCCTCTCCCTCCTTTCTCTCCCCCTGGTTATTTGTTCTTGGGTTTTTTGTTTAGTACTTGCCTTGCCTCTTTAGGGTGATGCAGGAGCCGCCTGAATCGAGGGTGAGCCGCTGAGGCAGTCAGTCAGCACCAACAGATGGTTTGCCTGGCGGTGCTGTGAAGACATTCAGGTGGCAGGAAACCGGCGTTTACCTGCTTAGGGGTAGTGGTCTGCTTCTGCCGCTGTCAGCAGTGTGTGCGGTGAGCAGGGACCTGGCCTCCGAATTGGCTAAGTGTTTGCACGGGGCGGTAATCCTGCTCCCGGCCCGTTCGATGGAGCGCGCCGGTGGAGCAGGGTTGGCAAGGCCTCTGGAAGGCAGTATCAGAGGGGACGCTTTGCCGGTCAGCCTCGTCCTGCTCCCGACACTAGAAAAGAACTGTGTCGGTGGAGCAGGAAGAGTGAAGAGAGAGGGAGAGAGAAAAAGACGGTGCATCTAGCAGCTGCTGGGGCAGCGGAGGTAAGGCGCGAACTGAGAGGCTGCTTTTGGGCCCTGCCGCGTGACTTCAGCGCGGGAAGTGCTGAACGGTTAGAGGCTTCAGGAGCTCCAGAGCTTGCGCGGGAAGCTTCGTTTTTGCAGCTAAAGCGCTTTTTTAAGCCTAGGAGGGGGCCCTGAAGGAGCAGGGCTAGCTTTTAAGTTATTTTCAGGGGGAAAAAAAAAGAAGAAAGAAAGGAAGCTGTTCCTCAAATAGGCTGTGGGGCATGTCTTCCAAGCCAGTTTGTTTGCTCTGCTGCTCCAGAAGGGGGACGTCTGCGGACATGGGGGTCTGTAAGAAGTGCACGCAGCTAGCTACTACGATGGAGCGCGACTTGGAGGGGGTTGAGGGGTAAAAGGAGCCTTCCAGAATGAAGGAGTCATCTGTGAGCGTGGAAGAGCCCGTAGCAGGGCCGTACTCGGCCACAGATCTCCAAGCCTCGCCGGCGGCCCTGTCAGGGGGTTTGGCGGGCATTTTTTCGCTGGAATTTGTGGCTCTCGTCCAACAGGTTTTTGGGAGCCAGCGGAAGGAGCAGACTGCGAATTCTGTAGAAGAGGCCTGCGGAGTTAAGAGACCGGGGACTCCTTTGGCTGCGCGGAGGCCGGCCAGTCTGGCTAAGAAGGCCAGGATGGACAAGGAGCCACAGGAACGGTACGTGGACTCTGAGGGAGTTCTGTCGGATGAGGGAGAACTCGGCTTGGACGTAGATGATGAGTTGGAGGAAGGAGAGATCACAGACAAAGAGGATCAGGCAAGGGTCGTAAGAGTGTTTAGAAGGGACGAGTTGCCTGTTCTTATCTCTGAGACGTTAAAGGCGCTGAATATGCCGTCGCCAGAGCCGGCAGAGGATGCGACGTTAGAAGATCCATTGCTGCAGGTGTTTAGAAAGACCCAGCAAGCCTTCTCAGTGCATAGAGTGATTTAAAGAGATGATTCAAGAGGAATGGGATTTGCCGGAGGCCGCACTCAAAGGCTCCAGGATGATGGGTAGGCTCTACCCCCTGGTAGATCAAGATCGGGAGCTGTTTAAGTCCCCTAAGGTGGATGTGGCCATCTCAGCGGTCACTAAGAAGACTACCATCCCGGTAGAGGGGAGTGCAGCGCTCAAGGATTCCTAAGATAGGAACCTAGATTTGTTGTTGAAACCGGTGTTTGAAGTTAATGCCTTGTCTGTCCAGGCGGCTATTTGTGGAGCTTGGGTAGCTAGAGCCTGCCTGCGCTGGGCTCAGCGAGTACAAGGAGATCAGAATGGGGAAGACTCAGGAGAGGCAGCAAGATTGGAATCAGGGACAGCTTATTTGGCGGATGTCCACTATGACCTCATTCGAGGCTTGTCAAAGAGCATGGTATCGGTAGTGGCGGCGTGGCGTTACCTGTGGCTGCGCAACTGGGTAGCGGATGGTTCCTCGAAGTCTAGATTGAGCAAACTCCCCTTCCGGGGAAAGTTGCTCTTTGGAGAGGATTTGGAAAAGTTAGTGAAGGATCTTGGGGATTCTAAAGTTGGCAGGCTTCCGGAAGACAAGCAGAAGCAAGGACGGCCTACTTCTTCTGGCAGGGGGCAGCAGAGGGAGTTTAGGCGCTTTCGGTATACGAGATTCAGTCAAGCGTCCCGAGGGAGATTTCCGGGTAGAAACCAAGGATTTCGGGGCTTTCGAGGAGCAGGAAGGGGTTTTCGACCGCTTTTGCGAATTCCCGAAAGTCGCAATGAGATCAGGAAGACCCGGGCAGGCCTGGTTCCCGTAGGGGGTCGGCTGCAGGATTTTTACCCTGCCTGGGTCAAGATTACTTCCGACCAGTGGGTGTTGGAGCTCTTTCGCAAGGGGTACGTGTTGGAGTTCCAACACCCAGCAAGAGAATTCTTTGTTCAGTCGCCGTGCAAGTCACGGGTCAAGTGCAACGCCGTGAGAGAGACGGTAGAGAAGTTGCTTGAGTTGGAGGCAATAGTGCCAGTGCCTCAGGACCAATGCGGGTCCGGTCGATACTCCATCTATTTCGTGGTGCCAAAGAAGGAGGGGTCATTTCAGCCAATTCTGGACCTCAAGGAAGTAAATCGGTGCCTGCGTGTTCAGCACTTTCGTATGGAGACTCTTCGGTCTGTGATAGTAGCAGTCCGGAAGGTGGAGTTTCTGACATCGCTGGACCTGGTGGAGGCATACCTTCACATTCCGATTCAACAGGAGCATCAGAGGTTCCTCAGGTTTGCAGTGCCTATGGGGCACTTCCAGTTCCGGGCATTACCATTCAGGTTGGCGACAGCCCCGAGGACGTTTACCAAGGTGATGGTAGTAATAGCAGCAGCACTAAGGAAAGAAGGTGTCCTCGTACACCCATATCTGGACGATTGGTTGATCCGAGCAAAGTCCAAGGTCGAGAGCGAGGTGGCTACTGCAAAGGTAGTAGCACTTCTGCAGAATCTAGGTTGGGTGGTCAATATGTCCAAGAGCAACTTAGTCCCGTCTCAGTGTCTGGAGTACTTGGGAGCCTTGTTCGATACAGAGGCGGGAAAAGTGGTTCTGCCGCGACAGCGAGCGGAGGGTCTGAGGTCGCTAGTTCGGCAGTTCCTGGCCAGGCCTACTCCTGCGTTGTGGCATTATATGCAGCTTCTTGGAACCATGGCGGCAACGATAGAGCTGGTCCCGTGGGCAAGGGCACACATGATGCCGTTACAGAGGGCATTGCTCAGGAGGTGGTCTCATCAGCATGACCCATTGTCGCGAAAGCTGCCTTGGCTCTCAGACGCGACAGGCTTTACAATGGTGGATCCAGCCGGAGGTACTCAACAGCGGGATGCTGTTGGAGGCACCTTCCTGGTTGCCTCTGACAACGGATGCCAGCCTTGCAGGTTGGGGAGCTCACTGCCAGGGTCATTACGCACAGGGGCAGTGGTCCGAACTGGAGAAGTCCTGGTCCATCAACAGACTGGAGCTGAGAGCGGTGCACCTGGCTCTTAGGGTGTTTCAAGCATCTCTGCGCAACGAGGCCGTTTGGGTGCTGTCCGACAACGCCATGGCGGTGACCTATATCAATCGGCAGGGTGGCACCAGCAGTATTGCCATGGAAGCGGAGGCAGATATGTTGTTAGACTGGGCCGAGGAAAATCTTCTGGCGCTGTCAGTGGCGCATGTGGCTGGAGTAGACAATGTGGAGGCCGACCTCTGAACCCAGGCGAATGGGTTCTTCATCAGGACATGTTCGAGCTGTTAGTGGGCCGGTGGGGGACACCGGTGATGGATCTCATGGCAACGTTTCGATCGGCAAAGGTAGCGCGCTTTTACAGCAGACGAAGAGAGAGGATGTCGGAAGGCCTGGATGCTCTTATGCAGAGCTGGCCGGAAGAGCAGCTCCTATACGTGTTTCCCCCCCCCCCCTTGGGTGTCAATAGGAAGGGTACTGCAACGCATAGTGTCACAGGGGAACAGTGATTTTGATAGCTCCGGATTGGCCAAGGAGACCTTGGTATGCGGATTTGCAGAGACTTGTAGTGGAAGCGCCGTGGCGTCTGCCCCTGCGGGAGGATCTACTGTCTCAAGGGCCCCTGCGCATGCCTCAAGTGGATCGATTCTCTTACGGCTTGGCTATTGAAAGGGCTAGGCTGAAAGCCAAAGGTTACTCTGCTCCCGTCATAACCACTTGGTTGAAATCCAGGAAGAGGTCTACATCTTTGGCTTATATGCGGATTTGGCGAGTGTTCGAGGCTTGGTGTGCGGGCAGGCAGTTTCAGCCGTTGCGGGTCTCTATTCCACAGGTGTTGGCCTTCTTGCAGGACGGCTTGGACAAGGGGTTAGCGGCCTCGTCCTTACGAGTGCAGGTGGTGGCCTGACATCCGGATGAGAAGCCATTTCTTGAGGGCGGTTGCTCTGCTTCGGCCTCCTTGTAGGCAGGGTGTGCCCAGCTGGAGCCTGCCGTTTGTACTCGATGCGATAGGGAAGAAGCAGTTTGAGCCCTTATCGGTGGCATCATTGAAGGACCTTACGTTGAAGATGGTTTTCCTGATAGCTATATGCTCGGCTCGCAGAATTTTGGAGTTGCAAGCCCTTTCCTGCAGGAAGCCCTTTCTGTCATTCTATGACCCCAAGGTAGTGTTAAGGACCGTTCTGTCATTTTTGCCGAAGGTGGTATCGGCATTTCACGTCAATCAGGTGGTCTTGTTGCCGGTGTTTCGGGAGTGGGTCTGGGGAGCGGCAACGGGTAGGTTGCATCGTCTAGATGTTTGTCGAGTGTTTAAAGATTTATCTGTGTAGAACTGCGGGTTTTCGTAGATCAGAGTATTTGTGCTGTTAGGTGGCCCTAGGAAAGGCCAAGCAGCCTCTAAGGCTTCCATAGCCAGATGGTTGAAAGCAGCAATAGTATCTGCCTATATTTTGACGGGCAGAGGGGTCCCAGAGGGACTTCAAGCTCATTCGACGAGGGCTCAAGCTGCGTCATGGGCAGAGTTCCAGTTGGTACCAGTTGTGGAGATATGTAAGGCAGCCACCTGGTCATCGCTGGATTTGTTTGTTAAGCATTACCATCTGGATGTGCAGGCGGAAAGGGATACCTGTTTTGGATCGGCGTTGCTTCACGCTGGTCTAGCGGGTCCCTCCCAATGAGCTGTTCTTTTACTGCTCTGGTACTTACCCAGAGTTCCGGGACTAGACTGGAGTGACGATAAGGAAGAGGAAATTAGACTTACCTGCTAATTGTAGTTCCTTTAGGAACTCCAGTCTAGTTCCGTATCCCTCCCTGTTTGGTTGCAGGCGAAGGCCAGCAGCACGATGTGTTAACAGGTAAGACAGTGTTTTTCTAGTGTCAATGGGGGTGGGGTGTAATGGGACCCTCATACACCCAAAGAAGGGAGAAGGCGTCTCTTTGAGTTAGTGGTCAGCTGGGGGGACGGAGGGGCAACAGGTGGCTAGGCTGGGTCCCCTATAATTGGTTATGAGTTAGTTACAAGGTTGTTATGGTTTATTCTACTTAATTGTTGCTCCGCTGAGTCTGCTTTGTCAATAGGAAACTGGTGGCAGGAGGTGGATCCGGAATGGATATACCAGTGACATCACAAAAAGAGATGACGTTCAGTCTCCAAGCTGCTGGAGGATGGACCCAACCCAGAGTTCCGGGACTAGACTGGAGTTCCTAAAGGAACTACAATTAGCAGGTAAGTCTCTAATTTCATCTTTTAGAAGGGAAAGTGTATGTGTATGTTTCCTTGCTAAAACTGCTGCTTTTTACCCATATCCCAGCCATTTATAGAATCACCATGCAAATGTTAAGGCACCAGCTCCACCGGCTTTAATAGTTGTTAAGATTAGCACATATCTTGGTAGTAAAACATTGAGGTGAGGGAGAAGAATGCTGGGTGTTGGATTAAGTATGGAATCCTGTGTGCTATTCTGCCTGGATGGTAGAGAACCAATGACAAAGAGAGACAATAAAAATGGACTTGATGGAGCCATGGGGAGGCTGGACTTCTTATTAGAGTTTCACTAATCTTGGTAGCTGTGAGGATTTGGAGTAAAACTTAGAGCATTAAATACTGGTTTTGTAAATCGGAGATGAATATGGAAGTCCTGAAATTCTGGCTTTTGTACATCATAATGTTTTGAGGGACTGTGGAAGGAAAGGGGTTGAGTGTTTGGCTTAAAGAGCTGTGGGAGAGGGAAGGTGGTGTCAAATTGTATATGGGAACTTACGCATAGCTATCTGAAGTAGAGATCTCAGCCAGGCAAGCTGGATGGGCCATTTTGGTTTTTATCTTTTTAATTTATTTTATTACACTTCTGTATTACATCATCCCACAGACGGTGTGATTACAGTGTAATAGTGTATTATCTCAATCTCATCCATAAAAATCAAGTCCGTAATAAAGACCCTTTCATTCCCAGTCTATTAAAGAGTTATCAGGCATGCTCTTTCATAGCAAGGGAGCCATACATGAAAGTGCCCCCTTGTATGTAACCTGTTCTAATTGCACCTTTCTCTTCCCTGCTACACATAACTTTAAATTTACTCCTAAATTCAGTAGGCAGCCAGGGAAGTTGTAACATAAGACTAACATGACCCCCAATATAAAGTCTGTCTGCAGTTTTCCTTACCAGTTATAAGTAAGTCCAATCTCTGGGAGCTAGAGTGGCAAACAGGTACATAGAGCTCTTCAGGATCATAATACTCGCACCTCCAGTCTGGTAGTCTCTCTCTGCTGCCACGGAGGAGAGAGCGCATCTGTAAGGAGAGCATCACCATGGTGTGGCAGGAAGTGATCCTGTAGCCAGAGCCTATCCTCCAGGTGATGTAACATCCTCCTGCACTGAGGATGTCTCCAGGGCCACTTGCCCATAAGGGAAGGTTTAGGACAGCTGTTATAGTTGGCGATTGAATTGATTAGGCATATAGGTGGCTGGTGGACAAGAGGATCGCCTAGTAAGTTGCCTGCCTGGTGTGAAGGTGGCAGAACTCATGCGTCATCCCCTTTTCTTGGAATCTAGAGCCAGCCTAAAAATCCAGTAGTTGGCTGCCGAAACCTAGGTCATGGTGCATGCCTCCACCCCACAAATAGGTATATCGTAGCTTCTTTTTTAGGTTTTAGGGCCTGATTTACTAAGACTGCTTTCCCATTTTCTATGGGGGAAAAACAATAAATCAGGTTCTTAATGGGCCACTGCACAGTGCCAACAGAAGGCAGTGGCCTCACTCCTCCTCCCTCCCCCACCACCCTCACTGACCCTTTAAGCTATACCTCTGTGTAGTGCGGAGGTGGGGTGCCTGCGTGTGTGTGTGTATGCGGAGGTGGGGTGCCTGTGCTTGTGTGTGTATGCGGAGGTGGGGTGTGTGTGTAGTGCGGAGGTGGGGTGCCTGCGTGTGTGTGTATGCGGAGGTGGGGTGTGTGTGTAGTGCGGAGGTGGGGTGCCCCTGTGTGTGTGTGTGTGTAGTGCGGCGGTGGGGTGCCCCTGTGTGTGTGTGTGTGTAGTACGGAGGTGGGGTGCCTGTGTGTGTGTATGCGGAGGTGGGGGCGCCTGGTGTGTGCGTGCACGCGTGTGCGCGGTGCGGAGGTGGCGCCTGTGCGCGGTGCGGAGGTGGGGGCGCCTATGTGTGCGCGGTGCGGAGGCGGGCACCTGTGTGTGCGCGGTGCGGAGGCGGGCACCTGTGTGCGCGGTGCGGAGGCGGGCACCTGTGTGTGCGCGGTGCGGAGGCGGGCACCTGTGTGTGCGCGGTGCGGAGGCGGGCACCTGTGTGTGCGCGGTGCGGAGGCGGGCACCTGTGTGTGCGCGGTGCGGAGGCGGGCACCTGTGTGTGCGTGTGCGCGGTGCGGAGGCGGGCGCCTGTGTGTGCCTGTGTGTGGTGCGGAGGCGGGCGCCTGTGTGTGCCTGTGTGTGGTGCGGAGGCGGGCGCCTGTGTGTGGTGCGGAGGTGTGGAGCGAACGTGTGTATGTGTAGTGTGGAAGTGGGGCGCGGAGGTGTGGGGTGCCTGTGTGTGTGTTTGTGTGGGGTGCGGAGGTGGGATGCCTGTCTGTGTGCGTGCATGCTTGTCTAGTGCAGTGGTAGGGGTGCCTGTGTGTGCATGCTTGTGTGTAGTGCAGTGGTGGGGGGGTGCCTGTGTGTGCGCACGCGTGTGTGTAGTGCGGTGGTGGGGGTGCATGTGTGTGTGGGGCACGGAGGTGGGTTGCCTGTGTGTGTGCATGCACGTTTGTTTAGTGCAGTGGTGGGGGTGCCTGTGTATGTAGTGTGCACGTGGAAGAACATAAGATATGCCATACTGGGTCAGACCAAGGTCCATCAAGCCCAGTATCCTGTTTCTAACAGTGGCCAATCTAGGTCACAAGTACCTAGCAGGTTCCCCAAAAGACACAGGTTCCACAATGCTTGTACTGGGGCAAGCAGTGGATTTCCCCGGTCCCCTTTAATAATGGTTTATGGACCTTTCCCCCAGGAACTTGTCCAAACCTTTTTTTTTTTTTTTTTTTTTAAACCCAGCTACACTAACAGATTTTACTACATCCTCTGGTAACAAATTCCAGAGTTTGATTACACGTTAAATGAAAAAGTATTTTATCTTATTAGTCTTAAATAGGTTACACTGTAGCTTAATTGCATGTCCCCTAGTCTTTCTATACTTCGATGGCGTAAACTATCTGTTTACCCGTTCCACTCCGTTCATTAATTTATAGACCTCTATTATATCTCCCCTCGGACGTCTCTTTTCCAGGTTGAAAAGCCCTAAACCCTTTAGCCTCTCATAGGGGTATCCTTCCATCTCTTTACCATTTTGGTGGCTCTTCTCTGTACCTTTTCTAATATCACTATATCCTTTTTAAGATACGGCGACCAGAATTGCACACAGTGTTCAAGGTGCGATCGTACCATGGAACGATACAGAGGCATTATAATATCCTTTGTTTTATTCTCCACTCCCTTCCTTATAATATCTAGGATTATATTTGTTCTCTTGCACACTGGGCAGAGGGTTTCAACATGTTATCCACGATGATGCCTAAATCTTTTTCCTGGGTGGTGGTTCCTATTATGGAACTTTGCATCGTGTAACCATAGTTTGTGGTGTTCACTCCTAGGTGCATAACTGCACTTGTCCACATTAAATTTCAGCCATTTGAATGTCCAGTCTTCCAATTTGTCAAGGTCCTCTTGCAGCAGGAGGACGTAGTGAGCCTAGCTTCTGGGTCACTTGGGGGAACAGATAAGGAGCATTTAGTGTGACAAATTCTATTCTGATTTTACTTTTGACTTTTACCTTTAATTTTACTTTTAATTCAGATACCTTTGGTTAATTGGCAATCGGGGATTAGTTCCCTTTAGTTGTTAGGAGCAAATTTCCTTATATTTACAGTAATTTTAAATTTGAGCCTGGCTCTTTAAATTAGTAGCAGCTCTCGCCTTCCCTCCTTCTCAGTTATTTTCACTTGCTACAGGCATTTGCCGGTGCGGATCTCTCTCCCTTGACGGTACGGGAGAGAGCTCCAGAACCCATACAGCCACACTGAAGCTGTGTGAGACGGAGTCTCTCCGTTGCTGCGGGATTTTAATTTTACTCTGTGGAACCGGCTGAGTGGTCCTCGCCGCGGCTGCTGGGCATGGCAGCGTGGCTTGAGGATCAGATTAATTCAAGGCGGTAGGAGCAGGCTGTGTGGCTTTCGGCCCTGCAGGTAAGGCCATCGAGCTCTGTCGGTCTGCTGAGGCCTCCTTTTTTGCAGCGGCTGCTGTTCTTGGCACCAAAATTCATTGGCAAAGGGGCGGCCATTTTCTCTCTAGGTATTTGGACCACATGGCGAGAGTTGCAGCGAGCTGCCTGTGTGAGGAAAGCGACATGCAGGATAGCTAGATTTTTAGGTCTAGTGCTTCTTTCTTTTGTTTGTAGGTTTTTTGAGGCTTGGGGGGGGGTGGTTCCTCAGCCTAAAGGGGTCTGTTGTCAGTCCTCTTTATTTTTAAGTTTATTCTTAGTTTTATAGGACAGCAGTTTTGGCATTGATCTCTGATGCCACATGTTCTCGCCCTCCTAATCATGTCTCTGAGGAGCATCTGTTAAGTCCCGGGATATTAGGCAAATTGCCAGCTTTTAGATTCTTCAAGAGCAGAGCCCTAACTTGTAGTTGGAAGGAGGGACAGGCTGGAAGTGTGCTTTTGTGTATTCTATAGTGAAAGTTGCCCAAACGCCTGTGGTTTCACAGGGACAGGTTTAGGAAACCTTATTATATATATATTTTTTTATATCCTAAGAATGACAGTTAAACTGTCAACCAAGAAGTGTCTGTGCTACGGTCTATGGCCACCAGAGGCAGCTGGTACACTCAATAGTGCCTCTCTGTGACCGTGTGTATGCAGCCATCATCAGATTGATCTTTGCAAGTCAGGGAAGAAATAACCACAGGGCCACCTCATGGGCACTCGGGGGTTAGTGACTAAACAAGCAACTGTAATGTTCTACAAATCAAGATTATATGACCAAGATTTAAAGCTCTTAACTTCTGTATCGTTTGTCGGGCTCTGGTGCCCTAAAGGCCACCGGATGACAGCGCTGCTCATGAATCACATATAGTATTCAGTGCCCCTATCCCTGGGGGGGGGGGGGGTGTGGTAAAATACAAAATTGTATTCCTCATCAGGTTCACACAGGCAGCAACCTCTAAGACCTCCACTTGCAAGGTTGTCGGTGTATCCCACTGCTATTTCTCTGACTGCAGAAAGGCCGGGGGGGGGGGGGGGTGGTGCCTGTGTGTTTCATAGCTCCACTTAGTATGCCCTTCCCAGGAAAATAACAACAATTTCAATAGCCTTTGCTGTCAGAGCAGGGCTTTAAGCACTTAGCAGGGGCACTGACCCGTCTGTGCCATCTTGTTAAAGGGCCCGTGCTGAGGGTGAAGAGAAGGACGTCTAGGTAGCACAGTCTGGGGCTTAGTGCTCCAGGGCACTAGAAGGTTTCATAGAGGAAGTCAATACTCTGTGTATGCTCCATGCATTCAGCCTTTATTCAAGCGTGCTCACTGCACTGTGTTTGGGTGACAGGTGCTGGGTCACCTGTATATGTAGATGTGCATTTTGTAGGAGACTGCATTTCTTTGCTCAGACTGTATTATCAGACTAAGGTAATTTCTCCAGTAATGGGGCATGTCGATTGTAAAAAAGTGCGTGAGGTCCTCATGGTGTTACATGGGGTTGGAGATGCAATCATGGGATCTGCTGTGGAGTGAGCCGTCCGGAGGAGCTACAGTGTCAGTCACCAGTTTCCCTTTCTCTTTGGGCTTTGCTCCCACATCCTAGCCCCTCTTTCTCTCTGATGTCCAGGACGCAAGGTCCCCGGCCCACTAGACAATCTATTTTCAGCCGTTTCTCAATGCTGGCAGAAGGACTGGGAGAGCGAGAAAGGAAGACCAGGAACCAGCACCAGCTCTGATGTCTCTCCACTGCCAGTGTTTGCTACGGACACACATTCCCAGTCAGTTATTTATTTGAGTATACTGATTGCCTACAGGTCAGGGTGGCATACAGTCGATGACGGTATTTCTATTTCCCTTGTCCCTAAAGGGCTCACAATTTATGTTTTGGTACCTGAGTTAGGGTTAAGTTGCTTAACGAAGGCCAGAAGGACCACCTGTGGGACCAGAAACCCCAGTTTTTATGGCCCAAGGTTGGTGGTCTCGATTTGGAATTCAAACTCTTGGTCCTCTGGCAACTTGCCTCAACCACTAGGTCGCACTGCTCCGTGTGAGCTAGCCATAGGGCCAGGCGCAGCCTGTTACTTCCAAGGCAGAGACCTTGGGGAGGTTCCGTTCATAAGGATACGAGAAATGCCGTACTGGGTCAGACCAAACTCTTTTTCAGGTCCAGTATCCTGTTTCCTAGGGTAGCCAATCCAGGTCTTAAGGACCTGGCTGGTTTCCAAAAAGATGAATAGGCTACTCAATGCTTGTATCGGGACAAGCGGTGGATTCATGTATGCTCATATTTTAAGGGTTCCGTTGCATGTACAACAGATGTGACGCTGTGTTGGGTTGTGTGCCTTGTAGAACATCTTGAATTGGTGAAAGTTGGTATAAAAAAAAATTATAATTTTCCAGCTTCTCTCTAATAAAAGGTTATGGACCTTTCCTCTGGGAGCTTGGCGAAAAACTTTGTTAAACTCCGCTATGTTCTGAGATAGTTTCGCGCAAGGCTCTTGGAGTACACAGAGGCAGTGGTCAATCAACCGACTGGAAATGCGAGCGATACGCCGGGCGTTGCAGGCGTTCGAAGCTACGGTGACAGGTCGAGCGGTGCGAGTAGTGTCCGACAACTCTGCGGCAGTGGCCTACATCAATCGGCAGGGCAGAACCAGAAGTGTGGCCATAGAGGCCGTGGCAGAGGGTCTGTGTGTGTGGATAGAGTTTTGGCTGCCAGCGTTTTCGGTGGCGCATGTTGCGGATAAGGACATTGTGATGGCGGATTTCCTCAGCTGAGTCCGAGTAGATGCCAGAGAATGGGAGTGGCATCCGGAGATGTTCGCACAGATCGGTCGCATATGGGGACAGCCAGTAATATACCTCATTGTGGTGTTTTTACTCTGCGTAAATGAGTCGCTTCTTCAGCAGACGACGTGAAAGGAGGTCAGAAGGCATCGGCGCACTGTTTCAATGGCGGCCGTCGTCCGGTCTTCTCTGTCTTTCCACCGGGGGAACTCATAGGTCGAGTGGTTCTGCGTATCGAAGCACTTCGGGGAAATGTGTGGTTGGGGGCCTTGGGCTGGCCGAGGCGCCCGTGGTATGCCTGCCTCTTACGGTTGCTTGACTGGAATCCATGGAGGTTTCCGACATTGGAGATTCTGTTGCTACGGAGTTCCTTTCGAATGCCTCAGCTGCATCAGTTTTTGCTTACGGGGTGGCCATTGAAAGGGCAAGCTTAAGGAAAAAGAGTTGCTCGACAGCAGTCTTTGCCACTTTGCTGCAAAAAAAAAAAAAAAAGTCTACATCCCTTGCATATGTGCGTATATGGCGCATCTTTGAGGACGGGTGCTCACGGAGGCATGCTCGCGTGACAGCAATGTCAGTTCCCTTGGTATTACGTTTTCTGCAGGACGGATTTGGTAAAGGCAGGTCCTGGAGAGTTCAGTTAGCAGCTCTGTGCTATAGGGGCGAAGGATAGGGAGTGGCTCTCATGCACAGGTCAATGTGGTACGCTTTCTCAGGGGTTACCAGACTGTAGCCCTGTCGTAGGATATTAATTCCACCGGGGAAGCTCAAGTTGGTTTTAGGAGCATTAGCTAGCGCGCCATTGGGGCCCTTGCAACAGGCATATGTTGAGGGTTTTGCCTTGAAGATGGTATGTTTGATGGTCATCTGTTCAGCGAGGCGATTTTCGGAGTTGCAGGCGTTGACCTGTCAAGAATTGTTTTTTGTCTGTCTCCAGACAGAAGGTGGCCTGGCAGCTGGTTCCGTCGTTGCCAAAGGTGGTTTCTATGTTCACCTAACTAAAATGGTCTCTTCCAGCGCTAGGTGCGGCGGAGGGGAGCGTATTGAACCATAGCTTGCACTGTTTAGACGTCAAGAGAGCGCTCCAGCAGTGTTTAAAGGTTTCAGAAACTTTCGCAAGGCGGATTGTCTCTCTTCGGGGTGTTCGAAGGGCCCCGCAAAGGGAAGCGGCGGCGAAGGAGTCCATTTCTGGATGGATTGGAGCGGCGAATGCGTCGGCTTATCTTCTACGGGACCGTACAGTCCCAGGGAGCTTACAAGCTCACTCTACCAGAGTGCAAGCGTCTTCTTGGATGGAACACAGTTTGGTTCCGCCAGTGGACATCTGTAGGGAGGCCTCTTGGTTGTCTCTCCATACTTTCAGTAAGCACTACCGCCTAGATGTTCTGGTGGCTAAGGATGCCGTTTTCAGGGAGGCGGTGTTGAGATCCAGCTGGAAAGGTCCCTCCCAATGATTACTGCTCTGATACATCCCAGAGGTTGAGGACTAAACTGGAGGAATGATAAGGAAATAGGAATTACACTTACCTGGTAATTGTGGTTCCTTGAGTGACTCCACTTTAGTCCTCATTCCCGCCCGGGGATGGGGTCTTAGCAGTGGTCTTTCTGTTGTGGGACGTGCAAGGTTAAAAGTGGATATAGGCCTTCAGTGGTGTTCAGTCGTTTTGATGCTTCCATTTGTTTTGCGCTATATTGTTATATAACAATATCATAATATAATAATATATTATATATATTGCTATATTGCTCTGGATTGTTTAGGGCTAGGCATTCGACGGAAAGGAGAGCATGCAGGAAGCAGTACCTTTCCTTAGGGGAGTAGTAGGTAGATAGGTTTATATGTTCTGTGTCCTTGAATATAATAAGTTAAAAAAAAAAGTTACTGTTTTTTTTGCTCCTTTGAGTCTGCTTTGTCAATGGTTTACTAGGGGCTGATGGGAGAGACCAGCAGGCTATATCCAGTGATGTCATGAGTTTTTGACATGCCCAGTCTCCAAGCTGCAGGAGGAGGTTCACTACCCAGAGGTTGAGGACTAAACTGGAGTCACTCAAGGAACCACAATTACCAGGTAAGTGTAATTCCTATTTCAGTCATAAGTAACATCCCTACATCATTTATTTAGACAGATTTGTATACCACCTTATCCTACAATCAAAGTGGTCACATCACAATTGGAGGGTTACATTTAATATGAGGGTACTTAACAACATTATACAATGTCTCGAGTATGTCTAGTTGGGATGAGTGGGTATTGAGTTGGCAGAGGTATTTGCATTACCGTTCGGGTGGAGACTACTGGCTGTTTGCTCATAGATTTTAAGAGCCTTGTGGAAGTCTATGATGTCATTTAATGCCCTCAGGCTTGTTGGGAGGGAGTTCCAAAGTTTGGACGCCAGTAGTGAAGGAGCTCTTCTTGAAGTTGTTTGTTTAGCCTTGTGATATCCTGCAGGTGTGCTGATCATGTTCATCTTCAGTAAAGACCAAAGCAAAGAATTCTTTTAGTCTCTCTCTGCTATGGCCTTGTCCCTTCTTAGTGCCCCTTTTACCCCTCTATCATCTAATGGTCCAACTGATAGTTTCACAGGTTTTTTTGCTATGAATGCACTTGAAAAAGTCTTTATTATGCGTTTTTGCTTCCACAGCAAGCTGCTTCTCAAATTCTCTTTGCCTGCCTTATCAATGCTTTGCATCTAAGTTGCCAGTGCTTATGTGTTTCCAGTTTTCGTCATGTGGCTCCATTTCCTGAAAATGCTTTTTTTTTTGGGCAACAGCCTCTCTGACCTTACCTTTAAACCATGCTGGTGATTTTTTGGATTTCTTCCGCTTTTCTTAAAGTGTGGAATATACTGTAGCTGGTCTGGGCTTCCAAGATAGTATTTTTAAACAACACCCATGCTGGATGTAAATCTTTAACCTTTGCAACTACTCCTTTTATTTTTTTCTTAACTATTTCCTTATTTTATCATAGTCTCCATTTTGAAAGTTACAAGGAGGTAGTGTGGATTTTCTTGCCCCTCCTTAAACGTGATCATGCTATGATCCTATTGCCAAGTGGCCAGAACACCTTTTCTCTTGCACCAGATCTTGTGTTCCACTAAGGACTAGTGCAGAATGGCTTCACCTCTTGTCTGTTCATGAACCAGCTGCTCCAAGAAGCTGACATTTATTTCATCTAGCAACTTTATCTCCCTAGCATGTCCTGCCATGAAACTGACCCAGTCTATACAGGGGTATTTTAAATCACCCATTATTATTACTGTGCTGTAACTTTTGTTAGCTCCCATGATTTCTTTGAACAAATCGATGATGAAATGTTCATTCTGGCCAGGCGGTCAATTGTACACACCCACTGCCATCGCCTTCTCCTTCCCCTTTTTACATAGAATTTCAGTCCATAGAGATTCTACATTGTATTTTGTTTCCTGCAAAACTTTAATCCTTTGTGACTAATGCTCTCTCTAACATAGAGTGCAATCCCTCCACCAACTTGATCTTCATATAGTTTGAACCCAGGTATCAGTGTTCCTCTGTTTGTCCAACTTCCACCATGTCTCTGAGATACCAATCATATCTGACCCCTCATTTAGTGCTATATATTCTAACTATCCCATCTTATTTTTTAGACTTCTAACATTTGCATACAAGCATTTTAGAGGCGGTATTTTATTCATATTAATCTGGTTATCGGAAGGCAGGGGTAATTTGGAATCTTTAGGTTCTGCGTACTCTGTACTTAAGGGCATTTGGATTACTTTTGTCTTGATTGGAATCTGTTGATATGCCTTAACTTCAGTCTTTTACTAGTATTCTTCAAGGATACATTGTTACGAACCATGCACTCTTGGGCGACTGTCTGCTTTCCCCTATTATCTAGTTTAAAAGCTGCTCTGTCTCCTTTTTAAAGGTTAATACCAGCAGCCTGGTTCCATCCCAGTTAAGGTGGATCCCATCCCTTCGGAAAAGCTCCTCCTTTCACCAGAATGTTGCCCAGTTCCTTACAAATCCAAAACCCTCTTCCTTGCACCATTGTCTCATCCACACATCGAGACTCCGGAGCTCGCTCTGCCTTTTGGGTCGTGTGTGTGGAATGGGAAGCATTTCAGAGAATGCTACCCTGGAAGTTCTGGATTTCAACTTCCTACATAAAAGCCTAAATTTGGCCTCCAGAACCTCCCTACCACACTTTCCTATGTCATTCGTACCAACATATATCAAGACAGCAGACTCCTCCCCAGCACCATCTAAGACCTTGTCTAGGTGGTGCGTGAGGTCTGCTATCTTCACACCAGGCAGGAATGTTATCAGGCAATCCTCACGTCCACCAACCACCTAGCTATTTACATGCCTAATGATCGAATCACCAACTATAATGACTGTCCTAACCCTTCCCTCATGGGCACATGGCCCTGGGGAAATCTCCTTTGCATAACCTCTCCTCCATGGCAACAGGGATTCTGTCAGACTGGAGGTGGGACTTAAATCCTACATCCCTGTAGGTCTTGTCTATATACCTCTCTGTCTTCCTTATGTCCTCCAAGTCTGCTACTCTAGCCTTCAGAGATTGGATTTGTTCCCTAAGAGTAAAGAGCTCCTTGCACCTAGTGCACACGTAAGATCTGTCACCAACTGGGAGAAGATCATACATGTGATATTCAATGCAAAAGACTGGAAAGCCCCCTCTCGCTGCTGGACTGCTGTCTGCATCTTAGTTTTAAGGTTGTGTTTAGGTATTTAAGTTGTTTACTTACTTAGGTTTGCTGGGGATACTTATACTACTAAAACTATACCTAATACATTTAATGGACTTTGTTCACTTCAAGATTAATTAATCTCAGATCCTTAATGTATGCCTAATGAGGATAAACAGCTGCACCTGAGAATGAATATGGGCACCTCCTTCCCTTTAAGAGGCTTAAGCATGTATAAAGCTATGATTATCCCAGAGGTGGGTGGGAGTCGGGGAGGGAGGGTGGGGAAGAAGACTAATTAAAAGTTGGCTGCTACACAGTGCCCTGTCCTGTGCTTCTAAAGTAAAGGCTTACCAATTTCCTGGGTGATTCACACAGCCCTTGGTTTAATATAAGGGGCCTTTTAAATTGCCACTTTGATCTGTCATTTGCCTTTAACACTTATTTAAGGCAACTTCACAGATCTTTTGCCTCCTTATTGGAAGGGCTGTTTGTAAAGATCACTAGAAACACGCTTATTTTTCTTTCTACTTGGAGACTATTCTACTTGTATGCTAAGCTATATTCTGATTTGATTTCAGTAAAAAAAGATCTCTAGAAACAAATTTATTTCAGTAACTCTAGGTTAAGCTAAACTCTGATTTGATTTAAATGAAAAGCTCTCTAGAAACAAATTTATTTCAAAGCCTATTTACTCTTATTTTATGTTCTGTGCTAAGCTATACTCTGCTTTGACTTAAATACAAAGCTCACTGGTGGTACTAAGACCTGACTAACATAGCAAAAACACCGAATTCTAAAACACACAAATTTATCAGCTTTAAATCCAAGAAGTCCCTTTTACCCCCAAATTTAGACTTTATTCCAGAAAATTATACTCACAAGTGTAGATCTACTTGTAGTTGTAGTAATCCCTTTTGGTAGTCCTTCAAGACTGTGTGTAGTGGAGGTGCCTGTGTGTGTGTGTGTAATGTGGTGGTGGGATGTGCCTGTGTGTGTGTGTGTAATGTGGTGGTGGGATGTGCCTGTGTGTGTGTGTGTGTAATGTGGTGGTGGGAGGTGCCTGTGTGTGTAATGTGGTGGTGGGAGGTGCCTGTGTGTGTAATGTGGTGGTGCGAGGTGCCTGTGTGTGTGTAATGGGGTGTGGGTGTAATGGGGTGTGGGGGTGTAGTGCAGCGGTGGGGGTGCCGAGGTGGGGTGCCTACCTGTTTGTTGTGCAGAGGTGGCGTGCTTGTCTGTGTTTGATTGGGGTGAATTCAGCTTTTAACATAAACTGTTCTTTTGTCCCCATGCATTCATTCCTTTAATCTCCAATCTTTGCACTCTTCCCGCTCCCCTTCAACCTTTCCCCAGTCTCTCCTTCTCCCTAACCCCCTAGCACTTCAACCCCATCCCCATCCTTTAAACTACTGCCCCTTTACATTTTTTCTGCATTCCCCCCTCCCCCCAACTTTTTCTTTTTTGTAGTCCTGATCACTGCTATCCTCTGCATGGAGGATGGGATCCTCGGGGGCAGCCTGTTACCTTTCTAGCCAGGCCGTCCCCTCCTGTTCTGCCCATGGTGATCTGATCGCCCATGGGCAGATGGAAGGGGCCGTAGTAGTGATCTTGGCTCTCCTCTTGTCTTTGCCCATGGGGGATGCGATCACCATGGCAGCAAGCAGCTTCCAAACCATAATGCCACGATTGCCTTCTCCTATCCACGGGAATCTGATGTCCCATGGGCAGACATAAAGGGCCTTAGTAGCGATTGCAGTTCTCTTGTCTTCTGCCCACAGGGGATGGGGATCCCCGTGGGGACAGCCAGCTGCCCACGCAGGGGATGGGATCCCTGTGGGGGGGGGGGGGCAGCCAGCTGCATTGAAGCCACAGTTGCCTTCCACTCCTGTTCTGCCTGCAGGAGATCAGATCTCCAAGGTAGACAGAAGGGGGTCGTCTGCCCTGCATTTTTTTAAAGGGGAGGGGCAAGAAAATCCCAAGCGCTAGGTGCAAATTTCTGGTTGCCATGATGACCGGGTGACTGGGATTTGTTGAGACCTGAGATAAGGTTTTAGAAAGTGCTGGGAAGGAGCCTTTTTTCATGGTACGTGTTGGTACTAATAACATAGGAAAGTGTGGGAGGGAAGTTCTAGAAGCCAAAATGAACTTTTAGGTAGAAAGTTGCTATCCTGAAAGTTCTGGTTTTCATTCTCAGAAATGCTTCTAGTTCCATGTACAGGACCCAAGAGGCAGGCAGTGTTTCAATGCATGGATGAGACGATGGTGCAGGGAAGAGGATTTTGGATTTATTAAGATTTGGACAAGGATAGGCCCCACTTTAATAATGGTGGAACCAGGCTGCTTTTATCCAGTGTTTAAAAAAAGAGATAGCTATCAGGATTTGGTATGTTTTTTCCTTTCAAAATGACATTAGTGTAACTCCATTCAGGGCTACTATGCCATGGATCACATATTTTCAGGTCATAAATGTGCCCTTTATTGCACCATCATGGGTCAATCCCTTTGTTTACCAAAGTCTTATACAAACAAATATGTACTTATCTCTGCATTATATAGGTTTCAAAAAGTGTTCTGTTGCCCCGATGCTGTCAGCGTTTTGCCAATTTTTTTATTGGAATGCACAATTGAGTATTTCTAATGCAGAATACAACAAAAACATCCAAAGGTTAACATTTCTAAACACATACTGCATACAAATGTAATACAAATTTGGCTCTATTAACTCAGTCCTCTATTCACATGATGAAAGATTATAGCATCTCTTTCCTCTTTATTTCACTATGTCATCTAAGTCTGTTGATGAGGCAGTAGCTTTCTATAATGCTGCACTCTCCTCTGCTCTGGATGCTCTTGCTTCGCCCATGCCACGTCCTGTGAGGTGTGTACTATACCTCTGCCTTGGCTGTCTTCCACTACCCACTATCTAAATTCCTGTGCCCGTTCAGCTGAGTGCGCTTGGTTCAAATCCTGCACCCTTGCGGACTTTCTGTATTTCAAATTTGTGCTTCTCTCTTTCCAGTCAGCCATAGCACTTGTCAAACAAGACTATTGTGTCCATCTGTCTAACTCTCTTGCCTCTGACCCTCGCCATCTCTTTACAGCTCTCTTCTCAAGGTGCCTCTGCCTCCGCCTCTGCCTCCGATCCCTCCTTCCCTTTTTGCCCAAACCATGGCTTACTATTTCCAGGATAAACTCCACAAGATCACACTCCAATTCCCCACGAGGTCAGCTACTTCCCCCTTCTCTCCCTCTTCAGTCCTAACTCTTCCCCCTACCTCTGCTACCCTTTCTTCCTTTTCTGTGATCTCTGAGGAGGAAACCACACACCTTCTTTCCTCCTCCAAACTCACTACCTGCTCCTCTGAAGTTCCCACCTGTCTCCTAAGCCCCATCTCCTCCACTGTTATCCCTTCCATCTCTCATATTCTCAACCTATCTCTCTCCACTGCAGCAACTGTCCCTACAGCCTTCAAGCATGCTTGCTAACACCTCTCCTCTGGAAACCCTCACTAGACCCTACCTGTCCTTCTCACTATCGACCCATCTCCTTCCTCCCCTTTTTTTCTGATCTACTTGAACGTGCAGTTCACTGCTGTCTCGACTTTCTCTCCTCTCAAGCTCTCTTACAATCTCGCTTTCGTCCTTTACATTCTACTAATATGGCTCTGGCCAAAGTCTCCAGTGACTTGTTTCTAGCAAATTCCAAGGGCCTTTACTCGATCCTCATCCTTCTTGACCTTTCTGCTGCTGTTCTCAACTTGCCTCCCTTCCTTCGATTCTAACTTTTACTCAATTTAAATCCCAACAGTCCTATCGCACAGACAGACACCGGGATTTAAAATCAGTCTTTTACTCCATTATACTAACCTACCAATGTGTTCCACTTCACTTTATATTTCATTGAAGCCAAGATGAACTCAGTCCTATACAACTTCCCTTTTCTTTAATCATGTTCCTAATCCCTTTAAACTCATCACTCTTTGTTTCTGGTAAATGAAACGCTCAATCTACAGTAGATGAAGCTCAGGACTCTATATCAAGAAAAGATAGTAATTTGATCTTCATAAATTGCCTATAGACCAATAATCGATTAAATACATTCAACCCATATTTCAAACTATTCCATTAAGGTTGTATAACCAATTTCCATATACCAGGGGTACTCAAATCCAGTTCTGGAGGGCCACAAACCAGTCAGGTTTTTGGGATATCCCTAATGAATATGCATGAGATAAATTCAATCTCGAAAACCTGACTGGTTTGTGGCCCTCCAGGACTGGATTTGAGTACCTCTGCCATATACTGTTATCACCCTCATACAATTGGCTGTTACCGAAATCATTTAAAGTGGAGAACAACTTTCTCACTCTATTCAAATGGACTTCCTCATGTGAAATCTCTGGCCTTATAAATTGCCCATGGACTATTCCATAATCTGTGTTTTAATGATAACCCAATATTGTTAATGTCAAAGAAGCCTTTTAAAATAGGGAACAACTCTCCCACATTGTTCAAACATACCGGTTCGTAGAACGTTAGCCTTATGGACAGCATAAATGCCATTCCAAGGCATTGTTCAAACCCTCTGGTGGACTGTACCCAGCCTTAAAGATCCATCTCTGCTCTTCTGAATCGGCATTTTATTTCTATCACTCCCTTGATTTAAAGGGACATGACCAGGCAAAAAACCTGCAAATATTCAAACACGTCCCTGAAATATACAATGTTGTATGATCGGAGCTTCTACCACTTGACAATTCAACCTATTCTTATGTTCAAGCAAGCAGACCCTCAAAGAATGTGTGGTCTTGTCCACCTAAAGCATGTTGCGTGGACATTGAATTATGTACACTATAAATGTGGACGTACAAGAGGTTTGCCAGTGTAGTATGTAACTTTGTCCCCTGTAACGAAACTCCTGTAATTCAATGGACTGATCACATATTTGGCATTGACCATATATCTTGTGGCCAACTTCATGGCCAGATGTGTGATCTCCCTTCTCTTTGCTGGAAACCTCGCTGGTCAGTTCTTTAATATTTTTGCCCATGGAGAACACTACTCTGGCTCTCATATCTTGTAAACATGGTATGATATTAAGCACTGTGGAGTGCTTACGGATGATTTTACAAATTTGTGTGCCTATAGGGGAAAATTGAGTAATGTATATAATCTGCATTCCCTGAAACTAGTATTTTGATTCTCCTTGAATAGTAACTCACGGTCATTGAAAGATGCTCATACCCTGGCTTTTTGGAGTAATTTCCATGGATATCCTCATTGTTCAAAATCCTGCAGTAGGCTTTCTGATTGTGCCAGGTATATCTCTCGAGTGCTACAGTTGCGGCGATATCTAATGAGCTGGGAAAATGGCAGACTATTTTTCAGTGCTGCCCTTAGTGTAGCTTGGTTTAACGAGGTTTGGACAAATTCATGAAGGAAGAGTGCATAAACGATTGAGATAATGTCAAAATGCACTGCTTATCCCTGGGTAAGCAGCTTGGAATCTATTTAGCTGTTGGGAACCTGATGGGTACTTGTTACCTGGATTGGGCACTGTTGGAAACAGGATACTGGGCTTGATGAACCTTTTGGTCTGACCCAGTATGGGTCAATCTTATGTTTTTATGACTACTAATATGGAGATTGCCCACGGTTTTGGCTGCTGCATTTTCTACCATTTGTAGTCTACGTATCTCTTATGGAAGACCATTGCAGCTGGGATATATCCTGCAGAGTGGGCATGAATATTTTTTTTTCTGCTATCATCTACTGTGTTACTATATTGAAACATGAATAGCTTTGTAGAATTTCAGAAAACAAAATAAATATTCTTTTGCAAGCGGGAGAGCAAATATAATGCTGTAGTAGCTCTTGTCTGTCTACAACATTTTATTCCAAGTCCCAGTCGCTTTGCAAATGACTTAGAAGATGTTGGCAGAAAAAGAGAATTGGGGCCACTCAGTCTGACAATTTATGCTTTTCTGTTGACTGTGTTGTCTCTCTTGAACTGTGGTGGTCGTCGTCTTCCTCCTCCCTCTTCAGCTGTCTCCTGCAAGCTTGAATTCTGCCAATTTTATTTCCTAGAACCTCTGTTGTAAATCCCATTCCAGGTGTTAATTGATGATTTTCTACCAATTGTGAGTAACATAGGACTAATATGACCCCTAATATGGAGACTGCTCTTGGTTCTGGCTGTGCACTTTCTACAGATGTAGTCTACTGTAGATTGATTTTACTGATTTAGTATACTGACTTTCTGCTAAGTATAAGCAGTTTAGAAACAAAAGACAATATGATAAATAAATCAAATATCCATTCAATCAGATAACAGTAATCAAAGTTAATAGATCATAGAAACATAGAAATATGACAACAGAAAAAGACCACATGGGCCTATCTAGTCTGTCCTTCCATATCAACAACTACAACAGTCCTCTTTTTCCTATAGAGATCCTCTGTGTTTATCCCATGCTTTTTTGAATTCAGTTACTGTCCTCATCTCTACCACTTCCACTGCGAGACTATTCCACGGATCCATCACTCCTTCCGTAAAGAAATATTTCCGCATATCACTCCTGAATCTATCACCCTCATCCCATGTCCCCTCATAGCAGAACTTGCTTTCAATTGAAAGAGGCTCTCCCCCTGAACATTTATGCCACGGAGGTATTTAAACATCTCAAACATATCACCTCTATCCCGCCTTTCCTCTAAGGTGTACATATAAAGATCCTTAAGTCTGTCCTCATATGCTTTATAATGAAGACCACTAACCATTTTAGTAGCCACCCTCTGCATCAACTCCATTCTGTTCACATCCTTTTGAAGGTGCGGTCTCCAGAATTGCACACTATACTCCAAATGAGGTCGCACCAAAGACTTACACAGAGGCACTATCACCTCCTTTTTTCTGCTAGCCATTCCTCTCCGTATGCACCCAAACATCCTTCTAGCTTTTGCCGTCACCTTTTCTACCTGTTTAGCTACTTTAAGATCATCAGACACAACCACGCCTAGGTCCCGCTCTTCTTTAGTGGACAAAAGTACTTCACCTCCTATACTATATTTCTCCCTTGGATTGCTGCAGCCCAAATGCATGACCTTACATTTTTTAACATTAAATCCCAGCTGCCAAATTCTAGATCATTCTTCATGCTTAGCTAGATCCCTCCTCATGTTATCTACAACTTCCTGGGTGTCTACTCTATTGCAGATTTTGGTATCATCCACAAAGAGGCAAACCTTACCCGACAGCCCTTCCGCTATATCACTAACTAAGATGTTTAAAAAAATCGGACTAAGGACAGATTCCTGGGGCATGCCACTGGTAACATCCTTCTCAGAGTGAGCTCCGTTTACCTGTACTCTTTGTCGCTTTCCACCCAACCAATTTCTAACCCAAGCAGTAACTTTAGGGTCCATCCCTAGGGTGCTCAGTTTGTTTATAAGTCACCTGTGAGGAACAGTGTCAAAGGTTTTACTGAAATCTAAATACACCACATCTAGGGCTCTCCCTCGGTCCAACTCCCTGGTCACCCAGTCAAAGAAATCAATCACCCTATCCTTTTGAATAGGACTCCAGAAACCTCACTGTTTTCTCTTTCAGAAGCGTTTCCAATAATTTACTCACCACCGAAGTTAAACTAATTGGCCTGTAGTTTTCAACCACATCCTTACTTCTGCTTTTGTGTAAAGGCACCACATGAGCCTCTCTCCAGTCCTTTGGCACCACTCCCGACTCCAATGAGGCATTGAATAGGTCAGTCAGTGGAGCTGCTAGAACGTCCCCAGGTTCCCTCAGTATTCTAGGGTGTAACCCATCCGGTTCCATTGCTTTGTCTACTTTAAGTTGAGCTAGTTTCTCACAAACAGTCTTCTGAAAATTATTCAAGATGTCCCTCGCTTCTGTTCCTGTTTGTGAGTGTTTTCTGAGGTCCTGCTCCTGGTTCTTCATCTGTGAACACAGAATAGAAATATTTGTTAAGCAATTCTGCCTTATCCTCATCAGCTTCTACATATTCCTCCCCTTCACCCTTGAGTCTGACAATACCACTTTTGCTCTTCCCCTTCTCACTAACGTATCTGAAAAATGTCTTATTCCCCCATTTTATTGCACTGGCTATTTCCTCCTCTTTTTGTATCTTTGCTTTCCTGACTACTTTGCTAGCTTCTCTAAGTTTTTCCAAATATAGATGCCTGTCTTCCTGTCTCTGTGATCTCTTGTATTTCATGAAGACCTCCCTCTTTTTCTTCACTTTTTCAGGTACTTCTTTCGAAAGCCATCGCGGTCTCCTTTTCCTTTTACCTTTTATTTACCATTTTAACAAAAAGGTTCGTTGCCCTTAAAATATCCCCTTTCATTTTTGCCCACTGTTTTTCTACATCCCTCAGCTGTTCCCATCCCGCTAACGACTCCCTGAGGTTTGGCCCATCCTGGCAAAGTTAGTCTTCCTAAAGTCTAAGGCCCTCACCTTTGAATGGATTCTAACGGCCTTAGTCCTAATACTGAACCACACCATCTGGTGATCACTGGATGCAAAATGATCTCCCACTATAACATCAGAAACACTTTCACCATTGGTAAGCACCAAGTCCAGTATGACCCCTTCACGTGGTGGGGTCTGTTACCAATTGCTTGAATAGTTCTACCTGTAGAGAATCCAGGATCTCTTTACTTCTAGATGATACTGCAACAGGAATGTGCCAATCAATATCTGGCATATTGAAATCCCCTATCACCAGGATCTCTTTACTTCTAGATGATACTGCAGCAGGAATGTGCCAATCAATATCTGGCATATTGAAATCCCCTATCAGTAGCACTTCCCCTTTCCTAGCAATGCTGCGTATGTCTTCAATTAACTCTCTGTCCACCTCTTTCTCTTGTGAGGGCGGTCTGTATATCACGCCAATGCAAATAGATTTCTCTTTCCCTCTTTCTAGTTTAACCCACAATGCCTCCTCTCTCCCTTTTAAGCTCTGTAATTCCAAAGCTTTAATAGTATTTTTTACATATAGTGCCACTCCTCCTCCCCTTCTTCCCACCCTATCCTTTTGAATAAAGTATAGCCAGGTATAGTTACATCCCAGTCATGGTTTTCTGTGAACCATGTTTCTGTAACTGCCACTAAATCCAAGTCGGCCACTCCCACCAAAGCTTCAACATCAGGGATCTTATTTCCCTTGCTACAGGCATTTATACACACTGCTTTCCATATGTTACCCATTTCCATAAAAGTATTTAATGTATCACTTACCTGGGGGCTTTCTTCACCCATCCCCAACGAATCTAGTTTAAAGCCCTCTTCAGTAGATTAGCCGGTCTACTACTGAAGACGCGTCAACCTTTCTTGGACAGGTGGATGCCAAGATCAGTTTGTCTTAAGGAGAAGACTATGTAAATAGCCAGGTTTTCAAGTCTCTCCTAAAGAGAGATAATTGGTAGTGCCTACTAGTGTAAGAGGCGGAGAGTTCCAGAGGTGTGGGCCGGCATAGCTAAAGGCAGGAATGGTGCTGAAGTTAAGCAGTAGGTTCTCAAGCTGGGGTCTCGCCAGAGAACTGTAGCGAAATAATATAACTTTCTTTTTTTTGTTAGTGATGTCTTTCAGGGCAATCTATCCAAATGGGCGAGTTTTGCGCTTATCATGACTGTCATGAACCTCCCTTCTAAGCCAAGATATGTAGAGTATGATCTCAATCTCTCAAATTTACTTCTAATGCTCGGCATAGTACTTGAATTGTGCCAAAGAGCACCTCCTGGAGTTCGTAAGATGTAACATGTATGGGTAATTTATCAAAGTGTGCTTGGAAATTCTTCTTAAGCCTGTGGCAGCCACATTTTCTTGTTCTCTGGCTGCATTCTTTTTTGGTGCTTGAAGATCTTCTCCCTCTCAGCACGATTCACTGAATAGTCGCTTGGGACCGACACCTCCTGTAATTGATGCCATTCTGGTGGTGGTCTCCTTTTACCACTGTGCTCGGCTTCCTTGCATCTAGCTTTTTATCGATCGGAATGGGAGTATCCCAGGTGATTATAACCCTTCCATTCTCTGTAACTCTCTTCGAGTCATGAACCCCAGTGTTTTTCAGATACAGTGATGTTGTAGTGTTCAGACTTTCCAATGGATGAGAAGTACTTCTGTATTGTGCTTTTCTGTATAGAAATTTCTGCCATCAGAATGTCACAGCCAGCTGTGACATGAGTTACTGTTTCCAGCTCTTTCTTACAGAATTGCATGTCTGTTTTGCCAATTTTGTCAGTGCTCGCTGTAAACCATCTTGTCCGTAATCCATTGTCCTGGGCTGCATCTATCAATCTCTTATCCTTTGGTTTCAGTTCATCTCTCCTTAACCATTCATCTGTCTGTTCTTGATCGACAAAGGGTTCTTGGAGTAAAACTTCGTATTTCCAACTGTATTTGTGCATTTGAGAATTGTTTTTCCTCGTTTGCTGATCTAATTCTTTGAAACTAAGATATACCATACTGGGTCAAACCAAGGGTCCATCAAGCCCAGTATCCCATTTACAACAGCTGCTAATCCAGATCATCTACCTGTCAGGTTTCCAGAAAAGCAACATGAAATCTGTGTACCTATCCCAGGGTAATCGGTGACTTTTCCTGGCTGTCTTTAATAATGCTTTATGGTCTTTCCTCCAGGAACTGTCCAAACCTTTTTTTAAACCCAGCTACACTAACAGCTTTTACTACATCCTCCAGTAATGAATTCCAGAGTTTAATTTATGCATTGAGTGAAGAAATATTTTCTCTGATTAGTCTTAAATAGGCTACAATGTAGCTTCATTGTGTATCTCCCCCAGTCTTTCTGCTTTTTGAAGGAGTAAACAGCCGATCTACGTTTACCCGTTCCACTCCATTCATTATTTTATAGACCTCTATCATATCTCCCCTCAGTCCTATTAGTACCCTATTAGCTTTCTTGGCTGCTTTTTCACACTGGCTGGCTACCTTGAGGTCACTGGTGATGACCCCCGGGCATCTCTTCTGTTTGATAACTGCTGTCTATTGACCATCAAAACCATATTTAGCCATTGGATTCTCTACCCCAAATGCATAATATTAGTTTCTTAGATTAAAGCATAGTTGCCATACCTTTGCTCATTTTGCTGTTTTTAAATCCTTTCTTCATTTCCTTTTTGAGAAGTCCACTTTGTTGCAAATTTTCTTGCTGGCTTTAAACAGGTGCAGTTTTTTTTTAACCCCTCCCCATGTCATTTATGACAACAATGAATGGGAATGGGGCTAGCACTGACCCTTGTGACACCCTTTCTGTCATTTTCCTTTCACCAGATTTGTATTCCGCAAACTATCATCTTTTGAGTTATGTTGCTAAACCAATTTCTCACGCAGTTGATATTCCTCTCAGCAACTGTACTCAGTGCTGTGTTCTCTTTCTGCCCCCCATTCTATTTCCTCCCCCTCCTCTTCCTTACCTCACTCTGCTCAAATTGCCTCTTTCTTCCATGATAAGGTCGTATCCCTCTGTACATCATTCATGAACTGCCCCCTACCCCTTCCCCCCCCTTCTATACTTTTGCCAGTAGCCCCTTCTCTGTCCCACTCTTGGACCTCGTTATGTCCCATCACTATTCCTGAGCTTGTTCGGTCTTTCTCTTCCTCCCATAAAACCACTTGTCCCACTGATACCATCCCTTCTGCATGGCTTTCTGAGTCCTCCCTTGCCTTGCTTCCCCTGGCCCTCACCATCATTAATACTAGTCTGTCCTCTGGTCTTTTCCCTTCTCCCTGGAAGCAAGCTATAGTCTGTCTTCTCCTTAAGAATACTACTTTTGATTCTTTTGACCATTCCCACTACAGACCTGTGTTGAACCTTCCTTTCCTTTCCAAGATCCTGGAAAAGTTTCTTCTCTCAACTCTCCTCTCATCTCAATTCGTTTCACTACCTACATTCCCGTCGATCCGGATTTTGACCAGGCCACAGTACAGAGACCATCATTCTGTCCGTTCTTAATGAGTTGCATGCTGTGCACGATCGTGGTGTTTTTCCCTGGCTGACTCTCTCAACCTTTCCTCTGCTTTTGATCTGATAGACCATTGCACTCTTCTGGCTTGTCTCTGGGATGCGGGAGTTCGTGGCAGTGTTCACCAGTGGTTTCACTCTTTTCTTTTCTCCTGCTCCTTTAAGGTTGTCTCAGATTATTCCTCTTCTGCTCTCGCCTCTCTTTCCTGTGGTGTTCCCTAGGGTTCAGTGTTAGCTTCCTTTCTCTTCAATATTTTCCTGGCTCCCCTCACGTTGCTCATACAGTAACGTGGTCTATCTGCTTATTACTATGCCATCGACATTCTTCTGTTCCACACTTGCCCTACCACCCTTGATCTTACTCCGCTCAACACTTGCCTCTCCCATATCACTCAATGGTCCTTCTCAAACTTCCTTCATCTAAATCTGGTAAAATCTGCTGCTGTTTGGTTTACCTTTGAATCTCCCCTTGCTTGGCCCCTCTGCAGTTGGATTCCACCATCCCTTTGGTTCCCTCCTTACAGTATCTGAGTGTTACACTTGACTCTGCCTTATCCTTTATTGAGCATATCTCCCTTCTTGTTCATTGTTCTTTTTGCACTCTCAGACATATCCATGCCCTTCGTCTTTTTTTGTCCACTTGCCCTTGTCATGATTCGTATCGTCTACTGTAACGTCGCTCTGGTCTTCCTCACTTTCAAATTTACCGCTTGCAGATGTTGCAAAATACTGCTGTTCAAATTATTTCCACTGCCACCCACTCTTATCACATTACTCCACTACTTATCCACCTCTAGTTGTTCCTGTTCGATTCCGTGCTCAATATAAGATCCTCACTCTGGTACACAAGTCCCGTCACACAGGTAACCCAGTTTATCTTGCTGACCACCTGCACCTCCATGCTCCCCCCCCCACCCCGTTTACTTTGTTCCATTCATGCCAACCGTCTTCACCTTCCCTCTGTTGCTCCTGCCCATTTGGAATCCACCCGTCATTCTGCCTTCTTTTTCCTTGTCTCTGCTCTTTGGAACTCACTCCCCTCAGTTCTCCGCCTTGGGCCCTCCTACCACAGATTCAAATCTTTACTAAGAACCCACCTCTTCCCGTTGGCTTTCGACCTCCACCCACCCTAAGTCCTGGTCTTCCCCATTACCCCTCCCCTCCATGTGGGCTTTCCCCTGAGTGACTGCTCTCTCGTTCTTTCCTGTCGATTAATGGATTTCCTTTTCCTCCCTGTCGTTTGTCCTGGCAATCACAATTTTACATTGTAAACTGCCTTGATGTTTGTGAAAGGCAGTATAACAAATTGTGAATAAGGATAACAAACGTTTGTTTCAACTACCAAATAACCACATATATCGTCATCCACCCCCCCCCAATATTACTTTGGTCACTTTATGATCCTGTAATCCACTAGCTGCACTATTCTGTCCTATAGCACTTTACACAGCACTGATGTTATACTAGCAGGCTTGGAGGTTTTGTTTCTTCCTTCTTACCACCTTTGTGGAGTAGAACTGACATTCTGTTCCTGTTTCTTGGAACCTCTCTTGTTTCAAGTGATAGGGTGGACAAGGCTGCGAAGGACACAGACAGTATCCTTTAACTCTTCCAGTAGAAGGTCAAATAACCTTGTTTACTTTCAGTTGAGTCAGTACGTTGGATTCTAACGGTTTGTTAAATGGTATTGCGCTCACCTTATAGCCTTTTATGTTCTTGCCTTTTATCTTGGTCCATTTAACCTCTCCTAGTGTGAGTACCGATAGAAGTATCCAAGCGTTGCTTGTTTTTAGTTTTGTGTTTTTTTTGGGAGGATTTTTTTGCCTCCAATGAGAGGGGGCCATAAAGCTCATTTAGTTCACTCATTTGCCCAAATCTGTTTGCACATAAGGTGTTTACCTGCCTGAAAGCCTACGTTTTTGTAGATGAACCATCCTGCACCTGTCTGTGGATAAATCTCCTGGTGAATATGGTTTTGTACAGTATATGAGTAGCTTGTAAGGTTTGTATTAAACTTTCAAAATTAGAATTGCGCTTTTGTGTTCTGCAGGATGGAATCGTAAATCCAACAGTTAGAAAGAATATGAAAACTGTACTGAAGCTGTACTGCTGTCCAATTGAGGGGTGTCCTAGAGGACCAAACAGGCCTTTTTCTCAGTTTTCTCTTGTAAAACAGGTAGGTGTGAGTTCTGAATAGTTTTAGCACATGCCCGATGTTTTCACAGCTATTTTGGTTCTATTTCTAGTCTTGTTGATTATATTTTTATCTTTTATTGCTTTATATTGTTTCACTTTATTATGAGATATAGGATGTGCCATTTTTGACCAAGGACCCTGTCTTCTATTCTGTGTCCATGCTGTATTGGTGTGCACAGGGTCCATTATTGATCAGTGCCCCAGTTTCCTTAAATTCGTAATAGAGAAAGTGACCAGGTGGGAGAAAAGCTTTTGAAACCTAAAACACTAAACAAAACGTTCATATCTCAAGAATGAAATCCAAAATTGGGAAGCGAAAAGGGGATCTTAGTGATTTTCTTTGTTTCAACTCAGTCAGGTTTTCTAAGTGTCTTGTTGCTGTGATTTGGGAATGACGACAGACCTCTCCCTTTTTTTATGGACACGTACCAGCACTTTATGAAAATGCACGCAGAAAAAAAGCATAAATGCGATAAATGCAAGAACTCGTATGCCACCGAATGGGACCTGAAACGACATGCAGGCTACTGTGGCAAGACTTTCCAGTGTACATGCGGCTGCCCTTACACCAGCAGAACAGCGCTGCTGTCTCACGTCCACAGAACTGGGCATGAAATCCCTGCCGAGCACAGGTAATGGATGGTAAACAGTGTTCAGAATACTGATGTCTTGAAGCTTTTAAGTTGTTGGTGGCTCTCCGAACAGTCTCAATTCTGTTTATTTACACATTTGTCAACATTCTTAAGACATTCTGTAGTACACCATCAGCAGAAATCATTTCCTCCATAGAAGGCTGGCAACCAAAGATTGAATGACTGCATTCTTTGACATGTAACCGTTTTTCCAGAGATGACTTTTGAAAACATGTCTAGGTGTGAATGCATCTCTGAAGTAGTTAATGGATTTTTTTTTTAAGATGGGTGTGCAAGCCCCCCTCCCACTCTACACTTTAATCAGACAGAGGGACATATCGGGGAGCTATTGTGTAATCATGCACCCCTTAGGGCTCCAGGGGTTTCCACCAATGGAGGACTTCCTCAAGGCTCCTTGGAGACCCAAGAACAAAGGCTCATTCTTCCAGTAGGCCCTACATTTATTTTGATTTTTTTTTTTTACTGAGGTACTTAAGACATGCCATCTGGTAACTGCTTTTAATTTACTACCAGAGATTATGGTCTCCTCCGTAGCCCCTTTATAGCTCTTCCCAGCCTCATCCCCTCTCGTGTAGCTCCAGGGAATGTGACCTTGAGTCCTGGACTAACTTGGGTTAAGGCCCACCTCTTCTTCCTTTCTTCTTCTAGGACTGCTTATTCAGCATGTTGTGTATTCAGTGCAATAACTGCGGTACATTCATTCCAAGACAAATCATTTGGAACCTAATAGCTTGTCCTCTGTGCTTCAGGTTAGCTGCCATGCATAAAGAACTGACTCTACTAAGGGAAGACCTAGCTGCCAAGCATAAAGAAGTGACCCTACTGAGGGAGGAACTGGCGGCAATGAAGCACACCCCTTATAGGATACAAACTGAACATCTACCACCGCTCTCACAAAGAATCAAACACCCTAGGGACAAATGGATCACAGTGGGTTCTGGTAGATTGCGACCTGTAACTCTTGATGCATAGGATGTCTGTGTGAGATCCCTGCATGATGCCGCCTCTGCCTTGCCTAATGAGGACAAGGAACTGAGGGAGGAATTGACTGCAATGAAACGCACCTCTTCTAAGATACAAACTGAACAAAGTCCACCACCGCTCCAACAAAGAATCAAACACCCCAGGAATAAATGGATCACAGTGGGTTCTGGTAGATTGCGACCTGTGACACAAAGACATCCTATGCATCAGGAGGTATCCCTGCATAATGCCTTCTCTGCCTTGGCTAATGAGGATGCCCAATCCAAAGAAACTGAAGGGCCCTTAAATGAGACAGACAATGCCCAATCTCCTGCTAGAGGACCAAATATGAAGAAAACCTCACCAAACAGCAAACTACTAATACTTGGGGATTCCATCATCAGAGACACCAACTTCGGAACACAGTTCAATGGAGAGAAGATTAGTCAAGTGCCTCCCAGACTCCTCAGCCAGCAGGAATACAAACCAAGTTGTTGAAGTACTTAGAGCAGAAAGTGAACACAGATGTGGAAGGTCAAGCTCTGGACGTCACCCCCTGCAAAAGCAGAATAACATCAGAAGCAGCCATACTTTTAAACCACACATCAGAAACAAGTGGGAAGATGTGGACAGAACAAAAGTAATGCAAAATACACACAAGCCAGTTAAATCCTGGAAAGTAATGAGCACAAATGCTCGAAGCTTAGCCAACAAAGTTCCGGACCTGGAAGCCCTAATGGTGGAAATGGATTTGGACATTGTGGCCATTACAGAAACTTGGCTTAATGAATCACATGATTGGGATATAGCCATAGCTGGCTATATAATCTATTCAGAAGAGACAGAGAAAATGGAAGAGGATTAGCCTTGTATGTCAAAAGCAATATTAAAGCTACTGAAATGCAGGGGCATGGGGAAAAGAAGAAGCGCTCTGGATTGTGTTGGAAAGAGGAGATGGCACTGTTATCCATACTACTGTAATATACAGACCTCAGACACAAATTGAAGAGAGAGATAATGAATTGATTATAGATATTGCCAAGATAGCCACAAAGGGGGAAGCGTTCATATTGGGTGACTTTAATCTACCTGATGTGGATTGCATAACTCCTTCTGCAAATCTGGAAAGAAGCAAAAAAATTGTGGATGCTTTCCAAGATGCATAACTTAGACAAGTGGTGATGGAACCAACCAGGGAAAGCTGAACGCTGGATTTAGTGCTCACCAACGGTGATAGCGTGTCAAATGTCTGTGTGAGTGCCCCTGTGAGCAACAGCGATCATCACACGGTGTGGTTTGAGATAAAAGCCATGGTACAGGCCAATCATAGCAAGCTCAAAGTCCTAAACTTCAAAAACACCGACTTCAATAAAATGGCCGAGTACCTAAAGGAGGAGCTGACAGGGTGGAAGGAGATAAGGGAAGTGGAATTGCCATGGGCTAAATTAAAGGTGGCAATAAAAGGGGCAACAAATATGTAAGAAAAGTAAACAAAAACAAGAGGAGGAGAAAAACTATTTGGTTTTCCAAAGAAGTGGCTGCTCAAATAAAGGCAAAAAACACAGCTTTCGCAAAATTCAAAAGCTTGCAAACAGAGGAACACAGAAATGAATACAGGATCAAACACAAAGAGAGAAATAAGGATAGCAAAATCAAAGGCAGAGGAAAAGATGGCTAAAGATGTGAAGTGTGGCGACAAAACTTTCTTCAGGTATGTTGGGGAAAGGAAGAAGATCAGAGGTGAAATTGCAGGACTCAGAAGTGCTGGGAACGCACGCGTGGAAAGTGATATTGAAAAAGCGAAATTGCTAAACGAATACTTCTGCTCTGTTTTTATTAAAGAAAGTCCTGGAGAAGGGACCACCTGTGACTCCCAAATATAAAAATGGGAATGAAGTAGATACCACACCATTCACAGAAGATGAAGTGTTAGAACAACTTGCAAAACTGAAAGTGGACAAGGCTATGGGACCGGATGAGATACATCCCAGGATACTGAAAGAGCTCAGAGAGGTTCTTGCAGGGCCGTTAAAGGATGTTTTCAACAGATCCTTGGAAACAGGAGAGGTTCCTCAGGACTGGAAAATGGCGGCTGTCGTACCTCTACACAAAAGTGGTGACAGGGAAGAAGTGTCAAACTACAGGCCTGTGAGCCTTACCTCAGTGGCGGGAAAAGTAATGGAGGTGCTCCTGAAATTGCGAATAGTGAACTTTCTCAACGCCAGGTTGCAAGATCCGAGGCAACATGGTTTCACCGAAGGATGATCTTGCCAAACAAATCTGATTGAGTTCTTTGACTGGGTGACCAGGGAACAAGATCAGGGGCATGGGATGGATGTCATATACCTGTATTTCAGCAAAGCCTTTGATACTGTTCCTCACAGGAGGCTTATCAATAAACTCAGTAGCTTGGGGATAGATCCCAAGATGGTAAATTGGATCAGAAATTGGTTGACTGACAGATGACAGAAGGTGATGGTACATGGAGCTCACTCGGATGAAAGGAAGGTGATTAGCGGGGTGCCCCAGGGGTCATTCCTGGGCCCAGCACTGTTCAATGTATTTGTGAGTGATATTGCTGAAGGACTGCATGGAAAAGTCTGTCTTTTTGCAGATGACACGAAAATTTGCAACAGAGTGGACTCCCCTGAGGGAGTGGTTAACATGAGGAATGATCTACAAAAGCTGGAAGAATAGTCTGATGCTTAGAAACATAGAAACATGACGACAGAAAAAGACCACAAGGCCCATCTAGTCTGTCCTTCCATAACAACAACTACAACAGTCCACCTTTTACCTTTAGAGATCCTCTGTGTTGGTCCCATGCTTTTTTGAATTCAGTTACTGTCCTTATCTCCACCACCTCCACTGGGAGACTATTCCACGGATCCACTACTCTTTCCGTAAAGAAATATTTCCGCATATCACTCCTGAATCTATCTCCCTTCACCCTCATCCCATGTCCCCTCGTAGCAGAACTTGCTTTCAATTGAAAGAGGCTCTCCCTGAACATTTATGCCACGGAGGTATTTAAACATCTCAATCATATCACCTCTATCCCGCCTTTCCTCTAAGGTGTACATATTAAGATCCTTAAGTCTGTCCTCATATGCTTTATAATGAAGCCCATTAATCATTTTAGTAGCAACCCTCTGCACCGACTCCATCCTGTTCACATCCTTTTGAAGGTGCGGTCTCCAGAATTGCACACCATACTCCAAATGAGGTCGCACCAAAGACTTATACAGAGGCATTATCACCTCCTTTTTTCTGCTAGCCATTCCTCTCCGTATGCACCCAAGCATCCTTCTAGCTTTTGCCGTCACCTTTTCTACCTGTTTAGCTACTTTAAGATCATCAGACACAACCACGCCTAGGTCCCGCTCTTCTTTAGTGGACAAAAGTACTTCACCTCCTATACTGTATTGCTCCCTTGGATTGCTGCAGCCCAAATGCATGACCTTACATTTTTTAACATTAAATCCCAGTTGCCAAATTCTAGACCATTCTTCAAGCTTAGCTAGATCCCTCCTCATGTTATCTACACCTTCCTGGGTGTCTACTCTATTGCAGATTTTGGTATCATCCGCAAAGAGGCAAACCTTACCCACAGCCCTTCCGCTATATCACTAACAAAGATGTTAAAAAGAATCGGACCAAGGACAGATCCCTGGGGCACACCACTGGTAACATCCTTCTCCTCAGAGTGAGCTCCATTTACTTGTACTCTTTGTCGCCTCCCACCCAACCAATTTCTAACCCAAGCAGTAACTTTAGGGTCCATCCCTAGGGTGCTCAGTTTGTTTATAAGTCGCCTGTGAGGAACAGTGTCAAAGGCTTTACTGAAATCTAAATACACCACATCTAGAGCTCTCCCTCGGTCCAACTCCCTGGTCACCCAGTCAAAGAAATCAATCAGATTTGTCTGACAAGACCTGCCTCTGGTGAATCCATGCTGCCTCGGATCCTGTAATCCGCCGGACTCCAGAAACCTCACTATTTTCTCTTTCAGCAGCGTTTCCAATAATTTACTCACCACTGAAGTTAAACTAACCGTCCTGTAGTTTTCAACCACATCCTTACTTCCGCTTTTGTGTAAAGGCACCACATGAGCCTCTCTCCAGTCCTTTGGCACCACTCCCGACTCCAACGAGGCATTGAAAAGGTCAGTCAGTGGAGTTGCTAGAACGTCCCCAAGTTCCCTCAGTATTCTAGGGTGTATCCCATCCGGTCCCATCGCTTTGTCTACTTTAAGTTGAGCTAGTTTCTCACGAACACAGTCTTTTGAAAATTGTTCAAGATGTCCCTCGCTTCTGTTCCTATTTGTGGGTGTTTTCTGAGGTCCTGCTCCTGGTTCTTCATCTGTGAACACAGAACAAAAATATTTGTTAAGCAATTCCGCTTTATCCTTATCAGCTTCTACATATTCCCCCCCTGCATCCTTGAGTCTGACAATACCACTTTTGCCCTTCCTCTTCTCACTAATATATCTGAAAAATGTCTTATCCCCCCCATTTTATTGCATTGGCTATTTCCTCCTCCTTTTGAATCTTTGCCTTCTTGACTACTTTGCTAGCTTCTCTAAGTTTTTCCAAATACAGATGCCTGTCTTCCTCTCTCTGTGATCTCTTGTATTTCATGAAGGCCTCACTCTTTTTCTTCACTTTTTCAGCTACTTCCTTCGAAAACCATAGCGGTCTCCTGTTCCTTTTGCCTTTATTTACCATTTTAACAAAAAGGTTGGTTGCCTTTAAAATACCCCCTTTCAGTTTTGCCCACTGTTTTTCTACATCCCCCAGCTGTTCCCATCCCACTAACGACTCCCTGAGGTATTGGCCCATCTTTGCAAAGTTAGTTTTCCTAAAGTCTAAGATCTTCACCTTGGAATGGATTCTAACAGCCCTAGTCCTAATACTGAACCACACCATCTGGTGATCACTGGATGCAAAATGATCTCCCACTACAACATCAGAAACACTTTCACCATTGGTAAGCACCAAGTCCAGTATGGCCCCTTCACGTGTGGGGTCTGTTACCAATTGCCTGAATAGTTCTCCCTGTAGAGAATCCAGGATCTCCTTACTTCTAGATGATACTGCAGCAGGAATGTGCCAATCAACATCTGGCATATTGAAATCTCCTAGCAGTAGCACTTCCCCTTTCCTAGCAATGCTGCGTATGTCTTCAATTAACTCTCTGTCCACTTCTTCCTCTTGTGAGGGAGGTCTGTATATCACACCAATGCAAATAGATTTCTCTTTCCCTCTTTCTAGTTTAACCCACAATGCCTCCTCTCTCCCTTTTAAGCTCTGTAATTCCAAAGCTTTAATAGTATTTTTTACATATAGTGCCACTCCTCCTCCCCTTCTTCCTACCCTGTCCTTTCTGAATAAAGTATAGCCAGGTATAGTTACATCCTAGTCATGGTTTTCTGTGAACCATGTTTCTGTAACTGCCACTAAATCCAAGTCAGCCACTCCCACCAAAGCTTCAACTTCAGGGATCTTATTTCCCATGCTACGGGCATTAATACACACTGCTTTCCATATATTACCCCTGTTACATTTCCATAAATACTTTTTAATGGGTATCACCTACCTGGGGGCTTTCACTTACCTGGGGGCTTTCTTCACCCATCCCCAACGAATCTAGTTTAAAGCCCTCTTCAGTAGATTAGCCAGTCTACTACCAAAGATGCGTTGACCTTTCTTGGACAGATGGATGCCATCTCTGCTCTGCAACCCTTGGAAGAGCATCCCATGGTCTAGGAAACCAAAATGCTCTCGAAGACACCATCCACGCGGCCATGCATTCATCTCCAGGATGCGAGCCTCTCTGCCTTGGCCTTTACCCTCAACAGGGAGGATTGAAGAGAACACCACCTGTGCACCTACCTGCTTCACCCTCTGTCCCAGAGCCATGAAGTCACTTTTGATATGTTCCGAGGTATACCTGGCAGTATCATTTGTTCCAACATGGATTAGCAACATTGGGTAATAGTCAGTGGGCTTGATGAGTCTCGGCAAACTCTCCGTAACATCTTGGATCTTGGCACCAGGCAGACAGCATACCTCTCTGGACATCAAGTCTGGTCGGCAGATGGACGCCTCAGTTACCCCTCAGTTAAGATTTAATGCAAAGAAGTGCAGTGTCATACACTTGGGTAGCAGAAATCCAAGGGAAACGTACGCGATAGGGGGCGAGAGATTGGTGTGTACGGATCAGGAGAAAGACCTTGGAGTGATTTATTTCTGAAGATCTCGAGGTGGCAAAACAGTGCGATAAGGTGGTGGCAAAAGCCAGGAGGATGTTGGGCTGCATACGAAGAGGAATTACCAGCAGAAAGGAAGAGGTACTAATGCCACTGTATAAGTCACTGGTGAGGCCTCACTTGGAATACTGTGTTCAGTTTTGGAGACCATATCTCACAAAGGATGTAAAAAGACTGGAAACTGTTCAGAGGAAGGCGACCAAAATGATTTGGAGCCTGTGTCAGAAGCCTTATGAGAAGAGACTTGAAGACCTAAACATGTACACTTTGGAGGAGAGGAGGGACAGGGGAGATATGATTCAGACCTTTAAATACTTAGAGAAATAATGAACAAACAAACCTCTTCCAAAGACGGAGAAGGTGCAAAACTAGAGGGCATAACATGAAGCTACAAGGTGGTAAATTGAAAGGCAATGTCAGGAAATACGTTTTCACTGAAAGAGTGGTGGATGCTTGGAATGCCCTCCCGATGGAAGTGGTGGGGGCAAACACAGTGACTGAGTTCAAAAGAGCATGTGACACACAGTGGATCCCTTTATAGCAACAAGAAAATATCAAAATAAACTGAACCATCAAATTCCTCAACAAATAGGGGTGTCCTACATGGAGGGGTGGGTTCACCCCTAAGCAAAGACATGGGGAGGCCTGCACAGAGCGGCAGGTGTACCTACTCTTGAAATTGTACTGGGCAGACTAGATGGACCAAACTGGTCTTTATCTGCCGTCATTTACTATGTTACTACAAATGAGAGCGTCCAGAACCGTTTGCCCTTTTGAACTAAACTTCATATCCCTCCCATTGGGAGGCATTTGAACAAACTCAGCACTACCTCCTTAGCTCACTAAGTATCTCTTTGGAGACACTTGTATCACTAGTAAGGGATGGGGTACTTTTAGACCCCACGTACAAGTGGATAAATGTATCTTCTCATGCTCCACATGTTAAAGAACAGATCAAGTAGTTTATAACTTTATTGCTAATCTGAAAGGAAATACCTTAAGATGAGGTACAGAATGATGGTCTTGGCCAGCGGTTGACATCACAGCCCATGCATTTGGAGAGATGATCCTATATTTTTCACATGAGTTCTTTTCGGACTAATTGCTTTATTAATAAATATCATGGTTTTAATCTTTACAAGGACATGGTAGGATCAGCACTCTGTGCCATGTATTCCCTTTATTTTGTCTTAAAGCTTTTTCTGCGTGCATCGCTTTTGGTCCTGGGGCTTCACACAGACTGACATGTTTGTACTAGGGCCAGGGATGGAAAAATAATTAGAAAATTAGTTACCAGCAAAGAATCTTTAATAGCCAAGGAAATTTTATTTTTTTTAACATTTTGCTTACTTTTCACTGTTTGCTTTCCTCTCCTCCTAGCTGCTTTTCCTATTCTCCTTCCATTAACCGACCTGCCTCCCCTCCCAGTTTTATTCCTTCCCTGTTAGCTGCGCATCTCCACTCAACCCTCTATCTTCAGTCATGGGTAACTTTGGCGTAGCTACAGAGGTAATGGGGCTTCTCTAGGCCCAATCACAGCAGTAGCTCTTCCGCCTCGGCAGCCAACATGGTGCCTGAGAATTCCCAGCCTTGATTGGCATACTGATTAACAGTGCAGTGTAACACCAGAGTGGAGATGGTACACTAACCTAGTATATTACCAAGCCTTTCATCAGGAAATTTTGTGTGTAGGAAAAGTTTTGCTGCTTATTGTTTAGGTCATTAGCTTTGCTGTCTCCCGCACTGGTATTGTCTTATGTATATAGCTCTAATTTTCGGCTGAATTGCAGGATCTGCAATTTATTTTGCATTGTGTGACTCATCAAGAAACCAAAAACCTACTCTTGGTTTGATGAAATCATCATTCTTAACAAGGCTTTAGCTGCCAAGTGTTTTACTGTTTTAAATTAAGGTCTGATTTGAAGAGCAAGAAATGGAGGTGCGGAAGAAGAGAAGAGTGTTTCAGAGCGAGGATGATTGAGAGGAGGCAGGATAAGGCTATCTGAATAGCAAGTTCTAGCCCTAACAGAGTAAATCACAGTAAATAAAGACCAATTGCCCAATCCATTCTGCCCAGTTGAAATTTTTCCTCCCTGTTCTCCACCACTTCTGGATAGATCAGCATATAAATTCCAGTACTTAAACCAAAAACCAGCTCCCCTCCCCAGCCTATGTGCCTTATCTGATCTTGGAACTCTTCCCACTAGTGTCCTCCATATCTATCCTAAGTACGTTTGAATTTCCTTACAGTAAGGGATCCCTTGCAAACATCTCTAAATTATAGCCCAGGTGACCATAAAAATCTGAACTCAAGGGGTTGCACCTGGAACTGAAGCAGCCTACTTGCATGGATCCATAAAGATACTTTTATCAGTCCTCATCCCCCCCCCCCCATAGCATCTTGAACATTTGCTGTGGCTAGGATACCAGACAAAATTATGAATAGCGACACATGAATAAACTTAGCATTCTCATAAGCTGCCTTTCCATTGGAAAGTGCTGATTGCTATCTGAACTTAAAACAGCCATTTCTTCCAGGACATTTTCAGTTATAGTGGAGATAAAGCAGCTGGAGTCCACTTAGGCATTGAGGAACATTTTTATAACGGGGCACCCAGGCTGTGAAGGTACATAAGTGCATGCGTTGAACATATTTACAAAGGCAGTGCATACACTTGTGTTTTATGGGATTACCTTCCCAAAAGCTCCTGCATGGGTGTCCCTGCTCCAAGGCAGAGATGGGTATGCTAATAGAAATTGGTGCATATTTTATAAATATAGACCCACACATGGTGTTTCTGCTCCCGTCTACCCATTCTCTTCTCATGAGTGCCCACGCCTCTCGCGTGAAAGGAGGCACTGTATCTCCAGGAACAAGCAGGAATGAATCTTCACATATGGGTACGTCGGTACCGACGGAGCCTGCACGGGAATGCTCCCCAGCATCCAATCGGAAAGTTTTTGGGAGCATCCCTCGCGCCTGCACGGTGACTTCCCGCCTTTCCCACTGCCTCTCCTCAGTTTTCGTTTTTCCGCGGAGCCAACAGGACGTCCTCCTGTCACCGCAGAAACTTTTTTCTTTAAAATCCTTATTTTCTTGTGGTCGCGGCTGTCTTTCCCGCCGATACCGGTACCGCCGGTGCTTTATTCTTTTCTTTTTCAAACTTAGAGAAATATTTTCTCCTCAGTTTTTTGTTTTAACTTTTGAGGCCTACCAGGCCTTTTCCAACATGGAGCCTTCTTTCCCTAAGAAGTGCCTTCACTGTGGAAACTTAGTTTTCTTTTTAGACTCCAATGCTTGGTGTCTAACCTGTTTGGGTCCTGACCCTTTTTCCCCTGATACTTCAGGCTATATTATTGGGAGAAGACCTTCCCTTTTTCGAGTTTCCCTCGATGCCGTTTTTCCTCCTGAGGTGAGGACACCGGTTTATTCTTCTCTCCAGGATCAGGTAACCCACAAACAGTCTGTTAAGACTAGCCAATTCTTGAAGGGTAAGTCTCATGCCCAGCATGATGACGGCTCCGGCCTTGCCCTCAAGACCTCATTGGCAATAAAACCCCGGCGGGAGTCTTCGGGCTCCAAAGCATTTACGGTGTTTCAGGTTGTTCCTGGGGCTCACCCCTCACAGAACATACCTGAGCCGTGCCAGGGGGTGGTATCCGCTTTGAGCGGTACCGATAACCCGGTATGGGTGTCGAGTGCTGCACTTTTCACCAGGGATCGTCATCTGGTGTCCTCGGTACCTTCGGGGCCGATCGATACGACCCAGATTGGCTTTCCTATATCCAAGCCATGCTCGGGGTTGGTACCGACTTCGAGCGGTACCGATACATCGGTGTCGAGTGTTCCACTCTTCACCTGGGATCGTCATCTGGTATCTTCGGTACCTTCGGGGCTGATCGATACGATCCAGATTGACTTTCCTTTATCTTCGCCATGCTCGGGGTTGGTATCGGCTTCGAGCGGTACCGATACCCCGACATCGGCGCCGGTGTCGAGTGTTCCTCTCTTCACCGGGCATCGTCTTCGGACGTCCTCGGTACCTTCGGTACCGATCGATGCGACTCCGATTAACCTTTCTGTATCAGCATCGCCGATACCACCAACAACGTCGGTACTTTCTAGACATACATCGATAGACTCGCTCGCTTCGATGCCGAGTCTGGAATCGATATCCAGTCTAGATGACTTGATGCCGACGCGCTTCGAAACCGATCCATATCGTTTCCGGCTTCGCAGTACCGAGGATATTCACCAAGGCTCTTTGCTTACCTCGGTACCGTTTCAGCAGCCCCCGATTACTGCTTCGATGACATTATCGTCTCCGGTACCAGTGTCGGGGTCGATTCCTGCAGTTCCATCGGTGCCATCGATCCTTTCTATGCCTGGTTTGGAATCGATACCAGGCACTCACGATGCAGCACTAACTGCCTCAAATCAGAACTGTCAGGATCACTGTCCATCTAGCAGGATTCTTTTTCTGCACCAGTCCAGTATCTCTTCTGGTGCTCAAGCTGCTCCTTCAACCTCAGCTTGCCCAGGATTAGTTCCTATTGGAAATCCTTCTTTTCAGAAGTTTCTCCTTGACATGGCAACCTTTCTTGCCATTCCTATTCCTGGTTTTTCTCTTGACCAAGATCCTGTAGAAAAGGAAAATATAATGCTTCCTTTACATCATTCTTTACAGGATCTTCTTCTGAGGATATGGGAATCACCCTTAAAGGTTCCTTTGCCTTCTACAGCCATTAATATTCTGTATCAGGTACCTCCCTCTCCAGGGTTTCAGAAAAACCAACTTCCACATCATTCCATGGTAGTGGAATCAGCATTGAGGAAGGTAAGAAGTAAGAAGAAGCATTCTTCTTATCCGCCAGGTTGTGCATCTAAAGCACTTGATGCCTTTGGACGTCAAACCTTCCAAACTTCTATGCTGGCTTCAAGAATTATTTCATATATTTTCTATATGAGACTGACACTTCAGGAGGTCACAGAGAAATTATCTCTTTTGTCTCCTTTTTTGTCAGAACCTAAGGCCTCTGACTATTCCTTGTTTCTTAATCATAGTAGGAATATCTCTTGATTCCTTTCTCGTGCTTCTCTAGACTCCTTTGAGTCTGTTAGCAGATCCTCTGCTATTGCCATTGGAGCACGTCGTACAGCCTGGCTGCAAGCTTCAGACTTGAGCAGATGGGCACAACATACACTGGGTAATTCTCCTTGTACTGGAGAAAATCTCTTCAATAGAGAGGCTTTACGTCAGGTTGCTCATTGCTCCACTGACTTTCCTAGTTCTGGAAACCGTCCTAAGCCTTCTTTTTCCCCAGGACGTAGGAAATGTCCTACCAAACCTTCTTTCCCTAAGAAAAGAAAGTTTCACCCTTCTTCTGCCCATCCTCCAGATGTACCCAAGCAAGGGACATCTCATCCTAGTCTGAAGTCTCCAGACTCTAACCAGGCTAATCTTAGCCAGCACCCATAGGTTCCTGTATGTTGCAATTCTACAGTTAACTTCTTCTTACCAGAAGTTATTCTTCAAACTCTACACTGGTTTTTTTCTTTTCAGTATGTTAAGCTGTTAGGATTTTTGTCCATGGGTTACAGAATTCTCCCTTTCTTTTTATCATAAAGGGAGATTACCATTATCCCATGATAGTTTCTGTCCCCACATGGACATTTTTTCCTTTAGCTGACTTACCATATGGTACGTCACCTTCCAAGCCCCTCTCTTCCAGGGTTTCCCCTGCTCGAGTTGGTACCATACTGAAACACTTCTCTTCTTTCCAGTGTAGACTTTCTGCTATCCTTCAATGCATGCTCTGAACAACTCATCAGACAGGGACGGAAATATCTCCGCTCCCTCTGTCTGTTTTTCTCCCTGTTTTTATACAGGGGAATCCCCTCTGCTCTTTTGTTCAGTTACTGTACATACAGAAATTCCAGTGCTTCCTTTAATGTTTCTTGCAAGCTACTTTCATTTATCTTGCATAATTTTCCTGCACAATGCTCTCTGCAATCTTCAGAGAAGCTTTCTACTATGGGCCCTTGCTGTAGAGCATTGAACTTTGTCTCTGAGGGTTTTTCCATATAATAGAAAAAGCTTATATAGTCATTCCATGGCTATGTAGATTCTTTCTACCCTCTTGTCTCCTATTGTGATACAGAAGACAAGCTTTTTCTGCGTGAATGTCCATGGAGTTCCCAATCTGGCAGGAATCTACCCCTTTTTTCCTTACAGCTTGTCATCTTTCTACTCCACTTGGACAACGCATACTCTTACTATACATGATACCTCTGAGTCCCTTAGCTGGGTCATCCAGTTATCTTAGTCTATGCGTTTCCTTGTCCTTTGGACATGTCAGAGTCCTCAAGTACTCCTGACGTGCTCTTACCAGACTGCTATTATCCTCTGTTTTTCACGCAACCATACTGGTTATCCACTGAAATACATTCCTGCACCACAGAAATAGATTCTCTATATATCTTCAGGTGGTTTTTACCCCCTTATTAGATGAATCTTTTCCCATCACATTCCCCATGTGAATGTTTTTTGTGGGGCTCCGTTGCAGGCATATATCCTCAGAGGTATAACCATACATATTTTTATAATCTGTGTGGGCATCAGCCATGCCCATCTCTATCTATCTATATCTATCTATATCTATATCTATTGTCAGACGGCTGCCTGGGTGAAAATCTTCACAGTCTTGGCAATCATGATTTGCAAGGTATCGTGGGCAATGTAGTTCATTCACACCAGACACAGCTGCTGACAATAATTTAGTTGTGCTCTTGGGTAAAGCCAATAAGATTTTTATTTATGGGGTTATTTCTCCCAACACAGATATGCTTGGTAGCACATAAATTAGGTTACTTGCTTTCAGTGTTAACTTGGAAAAACAAAGTCAAAATCAGGAAAACAACAAATGAAAAGCCACAAAGCAAGAAACAAACTGTCCTTTTCAGGTTAACTTCTGATTACTTCCCACATAGATACAGAAGTGATTCTCTCCTAGCTCACAAGCAATTAGGTAAGGCTTAATTGCTAGCAGTTATCCAGCTGAAACCCCTTAGCTGGCTTGCTTTCTACTGTGTGGGTCAAATCCTGCTTCAGGAGCTTTTCTGAGTAGATTAAAGAACAAATTTGTATTTCTTTGTGATGGTTGCTGTACTTTATAACAGAAAGTTACCAACGGAGTTTAGATAGAGAGCAGTCCATATAAATAGGATCCTCATCTGCTATTATTCCCCCTTGTTCAACAAGCATGGGTTCAATATCATGGATTGGCACAGATGAATCTCTCAATGGAGCATTTTCAGGAGAATACTTGTTTCCCTGCTGTCTTTCAAGGTTATAGCTAGGGCAGGGGTCTGCAACCTTTAAGACGTAAAGAGCCACTTGGACCCGTTTCCGAAGGGAAAAAAAAAACTGGGAGCCGCAAAACCATAGCGACATTTAAAACAAATCTAACACTGCATATATTGTTTCTTACCTTAATGCTATATACGACCCCCTACTTTTCCTGTTAAAATATAGGTGTTTGGCCTATACTCGCCGTATAAGACTACCCCTCTTCCTTCACACACCAAAAAAAAAAACGCCAGAAAATATCACAACAACAAGTAACAATATTTGATTTCAAAATTATGATGATTTTGTAGTCAAATCACTAATATGAAATAAAATTATTTTTTCTACCTTTGTTGTCTGACCAATTTATTCTTTGATCATGCTGGTCCCGATCTGAGGCTTCTGCTTTCCTGTCTTCTCTTAGCTCTCTTTCTGTGGTCTATGGTCCATCTGCCATTTCTTATCTCTTCTTTCGTTTTCTTCACTTCTTTCCATCAGCCTATTTCCAGTCCCAGTAACCCTCCCCAATATCAGCCCCTTTCCAGTCCTCACTCCCAGTACCTTCCAGTGCTAATCCCCCCTCAACCCCATTACCAGTGCTAGCCTCCCCTAATCAGCCCAATACCAGTCCTACCCCCCATCAGCTCATTACCAGTCCTAGCCTCCCCTAATCAGCTCATTTCCAGTGCTCGTCCCCTCAACCCCATTACCAGTGCTCCATCCCTCCATGTCAGCCCCCTCCCTCCCTCCATCCATATCAGCTCCCTCCCTCCATGTCAGCCCCCTCCCTCCCTCCATCCATATCAGCTCCCTCCCTCCATGTCAGCCCCCTCCCTCCCTCCATCCATATCAGCTCCCTCCCTCCATGTCAGCCCCCCTCCCTCCATCCATCCATATCTGCTCCCTCCCTCCATGTCAGCCCCCCTCCCTCCCTCCATCCATATCTGCTCCCTCCCTCCATGTCAGCCCCCCTCCCTCCATCCATCCATATCTGCTCCCTCCCTCCATGTCAGCCCCCCTCCCTCCATCCATATCAGCTCCCTCCCTCCATGTCAGCCCCCCTCCCTCCATCCATCCATATCAGCTCCCTCCCTCCATCCATATCAGCTCCCTCCCTCCATGTCAGCCCCCCTCCCTCCATCCATCCATATCAGCTCCCTCCCTCCATGTCAGCCCCCCTCCCTCCATGTCAGCCCCCCTCCCTCCATGTCAGCCCCCCTCCCTCCCTCCATCCATATCTGCTCCCTCCCTCCATGTCAGCCCCTCCCACCAGCCATATCAGCTCCCTCCCTACATGTCAGCCCCCCGCCCTCCATCCATCCATCAGCCCCCCTCCCTCCATGTCAGCCCCCTCCCTCCATCCCTCCATGTCAGCCCCTCCCTCCATCCATATCAGCTCCCTCCCTCCCTCCATGTCAGCCCCCCGCCCGCCATCCAACCATATCTGCTCCCTCCCTCCATGTCAGCCCCCCTCCCTCCCTCCATCCAGATCTGCTCCCTCCCGCCATGTCAGCCCCCTCCATCCATCCATATCTGCTCCCTCCCTCCATCCATCCCTCACTGCGCGCTCCCTCCCGCCATGTCAGCCCCCCTCCCTCCATGTCAGCCCCCCTCCCTCCATCCATCTATATCTGCTCCCTCCCTCCATGTCAGCCCCCCTCCCTCCATCCATCCATATCAGCTCCCTCCCTCCATGTCAGCCCCCCTCCCTCCATCCATCCATATCCGCTCCCTCTCTCCATCCATTTCAGCTCCCTCCCTCCATTTCTGCCCCGCTCCCTCCATCCATCCATTTCAGCTCCCTCCCTCCATGTCAGCCCCCTCCATCCCTCCATGTCAGCCCCCCTCCCTCCATCCATCCAAATCAGCTCCCTCCCTCCATCCAAATCAGCTCCCTCCCTCCATGTCAGCCCCCCTCCCTCCATCCATCCATATCAGCTCCCTCCCTCCATGTCAGCCCCCCTCCCTCCATCCATCCATATCAGCTCCCTCCCTCCATCTCTGCTCCCTCCCTCCATGTCGGCCCCCCTCCCTCCATGTCAGCCCCCTCCATCCCTCCATGTCAGCTCCCCTCCCTCCATGTCAGGTCCCCTCCCTTCTTCTGCAGCCGCGGCTCCCTGCCTCTTACGGAACCGCGGCTGTGCTTTTAAAATCATCTCGTTGCCCTTCCTGTCTTGACGGGCTCCGTGCAGCATTGTCCCGTCTCCAAACTTCCTTTAGAGGCGCGACAATGCTGCACGGAGCCCGTCAAGACAGGAAGGACTCCGAGATGATTTTAAAAGCACAGCCGCGGTTCCCTAAGAGGCAGGGAGCCGCGGCTGCAGAAGAAGGGAGGGAGCCCATAACGCCATAAATACCGGGCGGGCAGTGTGCTCCGGAGCCGCGGCAAAGGTGAGAAAGAGCCGCATGCGGCTCCGGAGCCGCGGGTTGCCGACCCCTGAGCTAGGGCATAGATCAGTGTTCATACCTGAGCTTCCATTGCTGTTAGAGTTCCTCTCTACGTAGCCTGGCCAGTATGTAGTCCAGTTCTTATGTCCAACCTTCCAATCCAGATCCCTGGACACTGGATCTCTCTTCACATACCTTCTGGCACAGGTCTTAGGGTCCCTTCCACGTGCAGCCGTCTCCCTCACAGGTAGCCTCTGGTGATTCCTAGCTCTGCAGCACCATTCCTCTGGCTTTCCCCAGTCCAATGGTGTATGCTGGCCCTTGGAATACCTCCCAGTATACGTACTGCTTTGGACTCTTCTAGACCTCTCAAAGGCTTTTCTCTTCCTTCTTCCAAAGGGTCTCTTTCCCTCTCTGTCCGTCCGGTTTGGCTTCTGCTTCTGATGATCCTTCAGATGAAACTGATGATCAAACTCAAGCTGATTCTCCGGATACTGAGGACAATTCTCTGGATATTCAAGGTGATCATGAAGATGGTCATCTGTAGAATAAACTCTACTCTTATTCTGCTTAGATGAGTGCGCCTCCCTAACACAGCACAGCTGTGCTGAATCAGGCCCTGCCCTTTGAGATGAGTGCTTAGGGATTACCTCATAGCCCTCCTGATTGAACACACGTTTCCCCACTTCAGCTCCTCTAATGGCTGTTGGAAACCTGGTGCATTCTGGGACTGGTAGTCTTTTATGGCAAAATTCTGTTTTCTTATTTCTACCAGAACTGACAGGTTGCTTGTTCAGAGTCACTTCACCTTTTCTATAGCTCCTTCCTGAGCTATGATAAGCTTCCTTATCACAATATATATATACTTCTATATATATATCTATATATATTTCTCACATATTAGACATATCTACACATATCTATAGATATATATGTATCTTCATGTGTATAGATATATTTATATATATATATATATCTATGTACCCATTGGGAGATGTCCATAGGACGCTAGGTATTACCTACTACCTCCCTGTCTGTGCTATAAAGCTTTTACCTTCTTAAGGGTCTAGACAGTCAACTTGCCTATTCTCATACGGCTCAGTAACTGGGAGCGGTTATACACACAATTACTGCTGTGACATCAACAGCTTCTATTTTTGTGTTAGATCTCCCTATCTATGAAGTATCAAACTTCAATGTCTTCCTATCTCTTACCAGCTAGGAAAGACAGTGTACATCTTCAGTGTTTATCAGTACACTTCTGTTTTCCTTGGGAATAGGGGTTTTTTCCATACCCTCTCTTCCCTTCCGGACTGGGCTAATTCTCCAGATCGGTCAGTCTTCTTCTTTTAGTCCTCAATGTTAATAAGTCTGTACCTAAAAGAGTTTTCAGCTTTTTCCCATAAAGCTTTCCATTGAAGACCTGCCGTTCTTCTCCTGCCCCAGTTGACACCTGGGTCTCCTGCCCATTCCAGATTTGGAACTTCATCCTCACTGCTGTGAAGTTACCTTGAAGATTCCGCTACTGCATCTACAGTACACTCCATCACAGTTCTACTTCCTACAATCCAGTAGGTAAGTTCTATATTGTACTAGTTCATTAAATATTTTAATGATACTTGACACATTCTAAAGACTCATTTTTTCTCTAGTCTTTAGATTCGCTGTTCCTCTACAGCTCTTCTCTATTCAACTCCTACCCCCCATCCCTCAGGGAATGCCGGGGATCCAGGTTTGGGAAATGCCGTCCTTTTCCAGGGATACACATTTTATGGGATCTCCCCTGGCACCCACAGCTAGGGAGTCCCCATATGTGAAGACTCATTCCTGCTTGTTCCTGGACATAGCACAGTTACTTACCTGTAACACGTGATCTCTGGGAACAGCAGGAATTAGTCTTCACAACCCACCCACCTCCCCTAGGAGTTGTATCTATCTCCTTTCCTCTTTCTCTCCTTCTGTCTCAGCTATGAAACTCAACTGAGGAGAGGCAGTGGGAAAGGCGGGAAGTCACCGCGCAGGCGCGAGGGATGCTCCCAAAAGCTTTCTGATTGGATGCTGGGGAGCATTCCCGTGCAGGCTCCGTCGGTACCGACATACCCATATGTGAAGACTAATTCCTGCTGTTCCCAGAGATCACCTGTTACAGGTAAGTAACTGTGCTGTTACCCTCATAGAGAAAGTTAGCATAATACAAACAAGCAATATCAACTTGTTCCCTTTATTTTTGTTTGATGCAGAGATCCCCCTGTTAAAAAAATGAAGATGGAAGGATCCATGCAAAATACGCAGCAGTCACTCCAGATGGCAGAATTGTCTACCCATGAACTGTTCAGGAGCACAGGTACTCAGAAACTGGAGCCGTCGGAGCTGACACCAATGACGGCAGCTGAAGGCTGTAGTAGTAGTTCTGTCACCGAACAAATTTTCATGCAACCAAAACACAGCCACAAGCTGTTACTCCCAAAGCCCAAAATAGCTTTGATCAAACTTCCCGTCATGCAGTTTGTTCATGTGCCCATCATTGTGTCTGTCACTGATCATTCTCTCAAGCCTATCGTAGTTGCTGTTGATAATCAAGGATCTGTTATGAGCACAGTTCATGTACTTCCTCAAGCTATAGGAACTCTGATGCCATCATTAGAGACAGAGACCTTTGCACTGAAGGATACCAAGCCCATCGCAAAAACAGAAAATTCCAACCAGATAGATCCGCCTAATGCATCTGAGCAAGTAAATGTGGATAAACCTAGATGTGACAATGTCTTGCAAGAGAATGTGTGCCAGGAGAATAGAATCGCGTCAATAAATGTCCAGACAGATTTATCGTATGTTTCACAGAGCTTCATACCTGAGATTTGGCCTAGCAACGAGCCTCCAGTATCTTCCTGTTCTCAGACAGACCTCACGTTCAGTGCTCAGGTTTCATTACCCATCAGTGTTGAGACGCAGACTTGGCCGCCAGATTCCAAGGTGGTGTCCTCTATCGCTGCTCAAACCGATGCATTTGGCAATGATTGGTACCCATTCTATGCCATTTCTAGGGAGACTCAGACCAATGAAAATCAAGTGTTTACTGACCACCGAGTACAAGTGGACCAAGCTGTGATGTGTACTGATATTTTTGACAATATCCATCCATCGTACACTGTGTCAACACAAACAAGCCTAGGAGAAAACCCTCTGATTACTGAAAGCATGGACCAAAGTTTGCTGGGTGAAAATGACATGAAGGCATTAAATGAAGAGGCGCTGAAATCCACCCCTTTTCTCAGCTTCAGCACCCAGAACAGTATACTCCCGCCGCAGAATACGACAGACAATCAGACGCAAACAATGGATCTGTTAAATGACCTGGAGAATATCTTATCAGAGAACCTGCCCGGCCAGGCACTGGATAATCGTGGTCTTTTGACTGAGACTACTGCTGGCGCTGAAGCACATCTGTCGGCAGCCTCGGTGCAGAGTGCAGGCATAGATTTTGACATTGAAGAGTTCTTCTCGGCCTCCAATATTCAGACTCAGACAGAAGAAAGCGAACTTAGTAACATGAACTGCGACTCCTTGGACATTGAAACGCAGACAGACTCTTTCTTTTTTGACAGTGCCACTCAGCTGTACAATAATAGAGGGAATGCTAACTTCCTGGGTTTGGAGATGTTTGATATCCAGACCCAGACAGACTTGGATTTCTTTTTTGCAAACAGTGCTGATCTACCTTTAGGAAGTATTCTCAAACAGTCCAGCTTTTCCTTAAGTACAGATTCCTCCGATACAGAAACGCAAACAGAAATGCCCTCTTTAGCCAAAAATGGCCTTGGCCACGGTCTAGAAAGTCAAATTCAGCTTAGTAGTGCTGAAACGCAAACCATGGCTAGCGCATTTGAAACTCTTGGAAACTTGTTCCTTACTAGTAATGAGACGCAGACGGCTATGGGTGACTTCCTGCTGGCTGATTTGGCCTGGAACACCATGGACTCTCAGTTCAGCTCTGTAGAGACACAGACGTGTGACGAGCTGTTTTCCTTGTTTCAGAGCTCTGACAAATCAGGCAGCTGAACTTATTGGAACAAAATAGAGCCCTATAAAATAGATTCCAAGTTACTTGGGATCAAAATGTTATCTGTAAAATTAGTCTGACCAGATGCTACTTACCATCCATTTGCTCTACGGATCATCATACAAGCCACGGTACTTTAGACTGTGTCTCAGTCGAGACAAAATGCCCTATAGCTTGAGGAGTTTTGCTTTAATGGAAGTAAAAATTATAGTAAGTGAGCTGTTACAAAGGTCTTTGATAATCACCTCCATAGAGGAATGCATGTTTGTATATAGGGCTGATGTAAATGCTTGTTCTGGTGTGTTTTTGTTTTTGAGGGGGGGGTTGAACTGTTTGCTTAGGCACTTTCTTTTGTTATGGAGTATTTATTTTTTCATTGATAGAAAATGACCAACATTTTACTTTTGTTTTATTAACTTGAAAAGATTTTGGGCTTCGCAACAAGTTTCCATGCCCCAGAGCACCTTTATTATACCAGAACAAATGATAGACTCCTATATGCAAACAGCAGCAGAGGAAAGTAAAGCAATTATAGCCTAGTCTAGATCAGTGCTTCTGTTGCATGGTCGCCTGTTTCGGTTCCTTCCGTCCAGTGGTAGTGATTCTAACTCTCGCACCAGTGATTTCTGGCCAAAGTTTAGACACCTTTTTGTCCAGCTTTTATTTCTAGGTGGTTCAGAGGATTCTCAGCAGCAGCGTGGAAAGCAGAGATCGGAAACTAGGGGTGTGCACAACCCCCAAAAAAGTTCAGTTTACGCTCACTTAAAAATATTTCTCCTGATTTTCGGGCATTTTTTTTGTATTCGTTCTTTAGACGTGCATGCAGATCAGCTGTGTGCATATTGAGGTATATGTGAGTTGAAATAATTTTGTCTGCACTTTAAGGTTTCAGGTGCCCAAACAAACGGAATGCACTGACCTTTGCAGTTAAAACAGCACCGTCAGTGTTCATTTGTTAGGTGCATAGTATAAATCTGCATGATCCCAAGTCATGAGCCATTCTCTAGTTTAATTAGCCCAAGTCTTTAATGCTGCTGTCTTGGCAGCCACATGACAAAAGTAATGTATGCCTTATGGGGAGGTCATGTCCATCTTGTTGTGATCTTGTATCACTAAAGAAGCCAGCAAGTGGTTTTCGATGATACTTGAGACCTATCAGAAGTGATACTTTGTTTCTCTCTGTATAACTGGTGGGAGTATACATTTTTTGCTTTTCAATATTTGATGGAAAATACATTTTATATTCTTTGTGAAAATAAGCTACTGTGTTTTCTAAATGGAAAATGCATTTTAAAAAGTTGATGTGGCTGAAGGACTGTTGTTCCAGCTTTAAAAAAAAAAAATCGCAATCCATTTGCAAAGCACGTACGTTCTTTGCAGGATGCCTTTCATTGGGCCAGCTTGACAATTACCCAGCGATCTGATTTTAGAGAAGTCCCTACAGTTTGATGTGCATCATCTTTGCACTGTTGTCATGTTAGGTTAATAAAAAGTTATCACAACTTTTTCTATAGGACTAACTCGATCGTTTGATTTTTAAGCTGTAGTCCAGTATTAGGCCAAACACATTGACTGTGCCTTTGCTGTGCAATGTTTTAAAATGAAAGTGATTTTACAGATCAGAATAAAATGAATCACAGTAAAGATAAACTTTACAAAGAAGCTTGCCCGCTCTCGCCCCCTCCCCCCAGGGCCAGCCCAGAGATGGAGCCCTAGGCAAAAGTTAAGCCTCCTCCTCCCCGAGCTGCCAGAAGCTATTGTTTAGCTTTAAATGCGCTGCTCTTTGCCACCACCTCACCAAAAGACATTGCTGCCCTAGATGATGCCCTAATTTGCCTAGTGGTTGGGCCACATTTCCCCCCCCCAATCTTTTTTAACCCTGGTATTTTTCATATGAAAATTTGTAGTCAGATCATACTTTAGAATAGTAGCTTCAGAGTTGTTGCTTGTGTGTACAGTTGTGTGCAAAGGTTTAGTAGTGCTTTGTCAAATTGTATGTTTCACTGAATCCCTAAACTAATGAAAACTCTACGTGGTACGGAATTAGACATGACATCTTTCTGCAAATTTTAAGAATACAGTAATTGCTGTTTATGGATTGTAAGAGATTGAAATTCAGAATTAAATTTAGTTGGTGCAAGAGTTTGGACACCCTTTCAAGTAACACCTCCCTTGGCAGAAATAACAGCTTCCAAGCACATCCTGTTACCAGCTAAGTGTTTTGAATCTTGTTTTTGAAACATTTTCCTTGCCAGAACTCTATTTCACAGATAATTCTTGGGTCTTCTTGCATACCCAGCATGTCAGAAAACAGGTATGTTTTGGATTGTTATCTTGCTGAAATATCAGTCCTCATTTCACCTTAATGTTTTCATTGCCTGTGGGATATCCGCTTCCAGGATATGTTGATAATTAGTAGAATCCATTCTTCCTTCCCCCCCCCCCCCCAAAAGCTGCCACAGAATCCTAAAGCATAATAGATCACCCCATGCTTAACGTTAGGCAAGATCTTAAAATGTTTCACCCTTTTTTTCTCCAAATGATTGTCTTCATTTCATCTGTCCAAAGCACTTTGTTCCAAAAGGTTTCAGGCTCACAAGTTTGTCTTTTGCATGCTTTTTAGAATATAACTTTTATGATGTCGTTTTCCTAGAAAAGGTTTGCTTCTGCCAGCCGTCTGATGCAGATTGTTGTGTAAGCGGATAACTACTCGACTGTCAGCTAAAATGTTCAGCAGCTCACTTGCTGTTTTGCAGATCCGACTAGCATGTGGGTAGTTCTGTCAGATGCTTTTTTTTTTGTTCTTCCAGATCCTTTCTTGACTTCCAACAGTTTCAAGTAACTTCCATTTCATATCAGTGTTTCTGACAGTTGAAATTACTAGCTTGAAGCATTTTGCAATTTTTTCTTTTCTTCTTTTCCCCCTGCTTTGTAAATTATCTTCTTTTACAAATGTTCAGACAGCTGTTAAGAAGAGCCCTTTTGGTGACTGAAATTAGGCCAAGAATCACAAGGTGAGGATTAAAGGAGTCAACCGAGTTACTTACCTGTAACGTGAGTTCTCCAGGGATAGCAGGATAAGTCAGCCACAAGTGGTGATGTCATCTGACGGCGCCATAGACGGAAGTACTCTCAGTAGCCATGGCCAGTAGCCCCACCTCTAGATCCGCCCCTAGCTAGCCAGATCTTCCCCAGCTGAGGCGACGCCACGGGCTAGGAGGCGGATTGTAGTGGGACAGTAGACCCCCCCCTCCCCCCGCCGGGAAGGAGGGTGGGAAAATGTGGCTGACTTATCCTGCTGTCCCTGGAGAACTCACGTTACAGGTAAATAACTCGTTTTTCTCCCAGGACAAGCAGGATGAGTCAGCCACAAGTGGTGCCTCCCCAGCTACACATGCAGCAGCAGGGGCCGGCAAGGATGACAGAGGCAGGATAGTAGGGTGCAATAAAGCAGGTTTAATGTGCAACACAAGCAATAATGACAGTGCAACATAGCATGGAACAATCGACTTGTGCAACTCTGTATTCAACAACTAATTGTGCAACTTTGCATGCGAACAATTGAACAATAAGGTGCAATAGTGGAAACAAGGTTGTGTAACCATACAGATTGTTAGGTTTCTCTTAGGCCTAGCAGGTAAGCATGGCCTTAGCACAAGTCACAAGAGTCCAGCACTGTCTGGTGCCGGGGTAGTGGCTGCGGATAACACCGTGAGGCCAAATGCAGAGCCACCCTGATCCGTTTTGTCCAGGCAGTAGTGTCTCTGGAAGGTCTGGATGGAGGCCCACGTGGCTGCTCTGCAGATGTCAGGTACCGGGATGGAGCACAGATTGGTGATGGTGGCGGCCAATGCTCGCAGGTGATGCACCCTGACTCCTGTGGTAGGCGGTGCCCCCGCTCGTGATAGGCACAGAGAGATGCAAGAGGAAATCCAGATGGAGAGAGTTTGCTTGGATACTGGACAGCCAGGTTTGTTTGGATCATAAGAGATGAAAAGCTGTGAACCTTTTCGTAAGGAGGAAGTCCGCTTTAGGTAGCACCGTAGGGCCCTAACGCAGTCCAGGGTGTGCAGCCTTTGCTGCTCCAGGTTGTCGTATGGCTCGGGCTGGAAACAGGGCAGCTCGATGGTCTGATTAATGTGAAACGCTGTCGCCACCTTGGGAACAAACTTAGGGTGTGTCTGCAGGCAGGCGCGGTCATGATGTAGTATGGTATAGGGTGGATAAGCCACGAGGGCGTGTAGTTCGCTGATCTGCCTGGCTGAAGTGATGGCGACAAGGAAGAGTGTTTTCCAGGAGACAAACTTCAGTTTCGCTGACTGTAGTGGCTCAAAGGGTTCCCCTGTGAACTGGTTGAGAACGACGTTCAGGTCCCATGGCAGTACAGGCTCCCGGACAGGGGGATGGAGGTTGGACAGGCCCTTCATGAAGCGGACCACAAGTGGTAGCGCCGCTACCGATACATCCCCAATACGGTGGTGGAAGACTGCTATGGCAGATAGGTGAACCCTGATGGACTGGGTCTTTAGGTCTAGTGCCGAGAGAGGGAGGAGAGGTATTGGAAGAGTTGAGGCACAGGACATGAAAATGGGTCTAGATGCCATGACTCGCACCAAACGCTAAAGCGGCGCCATTTTAGACTGTAAGATTTCCTGGTAGATGGACGTTGAGCCGCAAGTATGACTTGTTGGACTTCGGCTGGAAGGTTGAGGGGGTGTGAGGGTTATCCTTGCAGCTTCCATGCCGATAGCGATAGCATCTTCAGGTTGGGGTGGAGGATTGTGCCATTGTCCTGTGAGAGTAGGTCTGGCTTCAGGGGTAGGCGAACGGGAGGTTCCAGAGCCAGGCGGTGCAGGTAGGGAAACCAGACCTGCCTGGGCCAGTATGGGACCACCAGAATGGCTAATGCCCTGTCCCTGATTAGGCGCTGTATGGTTCGTGCAATGAGCGGAGTAGGGGGAAAGGCGTAGATCAGGGACCACTGCCCCCAGATCACGTCGAAGGCATCTGCTTTCATCCTGTGGAGCGCGGGTCTCTTGGAGCAAAACAGGCGGCATTTGGTGTTCTCCTGTGTCGCGAAAAGGTTGATTCGTGGGCGGCCCCATTTCGTGAAGAGGGACGTTGACACTTCTTCGTGGAGTGCCCACTCGTGGGGATTCAGCTGCCTGCTGAGGCGATTGGCAATAACGTTTTCCTCTCCCGGCAGGTAGCATGCCTGGAGGCTGCATTGGTACGAGAGGGCCAGGTGCCAGGTGCAGAGGGCCTCCCTGCAAAGGGGCCGTGATACAGTACCACCTTGTTTGTTTATGTAGAACATGGTCACTTGGTTGTCGGTCTGGATCCTGACGGTCTTGCCCGTTATTAGTTGCCGGAAGGCTAGGAGTGCGTGGTGGACAGCTCTGAGCTCAAGGACGTTGATGTGCAGGGCTCTCTTCGAGGCCGACCAAGAGCCCTGAGTGTGTGTCCTAACACAATGGGCTCCCCATCCTAGAGCTGAGGCATCTGTGGTCACAGTAATCTGGTGGGTCAGTGGTTGTAGACGTCTGCCCTGCGAGAGGTTCGTCGAGTGGGTCCACCAGCAGATTGCTTTGCTCACCGTGGAGTTGATGGGGATGGGATTAGGGTGGACAGGGGCTGTGAGTGCTGGCACCAGTGAGAACGAAGGTGCCATTGGAGAACTCGCATGTGCAGTCTCGCGAGGGGAAGAACATGGGTGGTAGCCGCCATGTGGCCCAGGAGGGTTCTTGCTGTCGAATACGTGGAGCTGAGTATTTGGAGAGCAAGGGTGATGATGGCCTGTATCCTGCTCTGTGGGAGGAAGGCCTTGGCCTGAGTGGTGTCTATGCAAGCTCCCATGAACTCCAGCCTCTGGACTGAAGTGAGATGAGACTTCAGATGGTTGACTAGGAAGCCTAAGGAGGTGAGGAGGGTCGTGGCTTTCTTGACTGCTGCCCGGAGTTCTGTGGGGGAGGCTGCAGAAAACAGCCAATCATCCAGGTAGGGGAAGACGCATATCCTGAGTTTGCGAAGGTGAGCGGCTGCTACTGCGACACACTTGGTGAAAACTCTGGGAGCGGGTGAGAGTTCGAAGGGAAGGACTCTGTATTGGTAGTGGTTCCCCACAATCTGGAAGCACAGGAATTTCCTGTGGTGAGGGTGTATGGGAACGTGAGTGTAGGCATCCTGGAGATCCAGTGAGGCTAGCCATTCTTCGGGTTGGATAAGGGGTAGGATGGAGGTCAGGGAGTGCATCCTGAATTTCTCCTTGACTATGAACTTGAGTTCCCGTAGGTCGAGAATGGGCCAGACACCCCCCCCCCCCCGACTACTTGGGAACGAGGAAATACCTGGAGTAAAACCCCGTATTGATCTCGCTGGGGGGAACAGGTTCGATGGCTCTGGACGCCAGAAGGGATTCTATCTCCGTTGTCATGGGGCAAGATGCTGCGGTGGTATGTTGCTCGCAGGTGGTGAATGTTGGAACGGATGCGAGGAAAATTTTATGCGATAGCCCTGCTTGATGATGGTGAGCACCCACTGGTCCATCGTGATGTACTCCCAGGAACGAAGGAATGCAGATAAGCGTCCCCCGGTTGGCAGGTGCGGGCAGGGTGGTGAGTCAAAAGCTAGGATTGCTTTTCGCAGGTCCAGACGGGTGGTTCTTCTGTGTGCGTTCCCGCTGTCACGGCTTCTGTCTGTAAGGGGCTTGATAGGATTGTTTGTACCGGGGCTGTTGCCACTTGCGGTTCAAGTTGTATCGTTTGGGGGCTGAGGAGCTCTGCGAGCTTCCTTTGCGGTAGGAACGAGGACGCTCGGTACCTTCCTCAAGGGTCTGAAGAGTGGTGCAGTGCTCACGCATGTCATTGACTGTATCCTCTGTCGCTGAAGAACGAGTCTCCAGTGCAGGGGGTGTCTGCAATCTTGTCATGCGAGTCATGCTGCAAGCCTGAAGCCCAGAGCCAGGCCAGCCGGCGTGCGGAGATGCCAGTCCCGGCAATCCTGGCGGCTATCTCGAAGGCGTCGTGGGCAGCTCGGCCCTGGTGTTTCGTGCAGTCATCAAGCTCAGCCAGGGTTGTGGTGATGGCCGGTGGGGTCTCAGCAAGTTGGGCGATGGCGGTCTTGATGTTAGTTACCAGTAGGTCCTGGTAGATGGCATGTTGAAATTGGTGTGCCGCTATCCTGGCATTCAGCATGGCACCCTGGTAAACCCACTTCGCTACATCGTCCAGGAGCTTGTTGTCCTTCCCTGGGGGTGCATTGGTGGTGTTACAGGAAGACAGATCGTTTGAGGGCTGATTCCACCACGATAGATTGATGGGGAAGTTGCTGTTTATCAAACCCAGGCAGGGGTTGAATTACATACTTAGCATCGAGTCTGCACGGGCAGGTATGGTTGGACGCCGGGGTCTGCCACATCTTGGAGAGGTTGTCACGGAGGAGTTGGTGAATGGGCAGAGCAGTGATTGTCTTGGGGGTGTCGACGAATTTGAGCGCGCTTTGAACTTCGTTGCGCTGGTCTGGTGTGTCGGCCGAGGCGATGGAGAGGGCTGAGACGACCTTGCGCACAAACTTGGGATAAGTCAAGTCCTCCGGAGGGTTGGAGAGGCCCAAGGGGTTGTCAGAGGCTGGGTTTGAGAAGGGAGTCTCTGTTGGACGATGCCCCTGCTTGAGAGAGCTCTTCTGCGCCGTCCTTCCCCGGTGGTATAGGGACGGTAGCCTGCAAGAGTGGCGCAGCTGTGGAGGCTGGGATAGGCGGTAGGGGTTACAGTTGGTTCGAAGCTAGGGTTGCTAGGGTGGAGGCCCACTGTTGTAGCATGCCTGTGAGCAGTTGCAGCGTCTCGGAGGTTTAGCTGGTGCGGGCATAGCCTGCTCACTGTCCTCCTGCGAATGTATGCTTGTCACAAGAGCAGAGGAGGGGGATGAAGGCAGACACTCTTCTCCGACGCTGAAATTGTTGTGAGCAGTGGAGCTGGAGGAGCGCTGTGATCTCTTGCGGTAAGCAGGAGAGTTCCTATGCCGCGATTTGCTGTGTCTTCTCTTTTTGCCCTTGCTGCGGCTCCGCCGGCGGTGAGGTGATCTGCAGGAGGAGGTGCTGCGCCGTCTTCCATGGCGTCTGCCTCTGCGGTCCCGGTTTCTGCTCCGGCTCCTGCCCCGGCCTTCTGATGAATCGCTCTGGCTCCCCGAGGCTCTGCACCGACTCCCAGAGCCTCGGCACCAGCTTTCCGAGCCTCTGTGTCTGCTTCCTGCTCTGCGCCGGATGGGAGGGGGGGCTGATTCTTCTGTGCAGATCGGCAGCAGACGTCTCCGTCAGCTGACAGGAAGTAGGAAGGACCGTTGCAGGAAGTCCAATAGGTAAGGAGGCGGCGGCCCCAAGCGGTAATGGCGTCGAGGGGGCCACCGGAGGTGGAAAGCGCATGACTGGAGGGGCTTCTCCTTCGCGGCGGGAGACGGAGGCCAAGATAGGCGCGTCTCCGGCCGGAGCGTCAGCATTGGCAGGTCCTGGAGCCGGGGAACTTAATGAAGAACTTTTCGCGGCAGCAGAAGGAGGAAGCGCAGTAGGAGACAGGTAATCCGAAAGAGAATGCCGGCGAGATTTGAGGGCCCGGGGAGACATGCGGGCACAGAAAGGGCAATATTCCACGGGATGGTCCTTACCGAGGCACCGGAGACAAATTTGATGGGCATCGGAGTTGGCCATTTTTCGTGAGCATCTGGGGCACTTCTTGAACCCCGGTTTCTTCATTTAGAGGGGATAATTAGAGGTAGTTGAGAAAGTAAAATAAAAAAAGTCTTGCTGGCTAGGCGGAAGACAGACTGGCTAGCTAGGGGCGGATCTAGAGGTGGGGCTAATGGCCATGCCCAGAGGGCTAAAAGCCCTCTGGGCTACTGAGAGTACTTCCGTCTATGGCGCCGTCGGATGACGTCACCACTTGTGGCTGACTCATCCTGCTTGTCCTGGGCGAAAGACTATTTAGCTGCAAAATTCTCTTAACCTGACTCATTGAAGGCCTTGGGCTTTATTAACAAATAAGTAGCTATGAACCAACTGGAATGGTGTCCAAATTTATATACTTAACCATATTCACTTTTATTAGTTTCAGTCTGTTAAATCAGCAAGTGATTAATGCATGTGCAGAACGATGTCATGTTTTTAAATTTGTATCAAATATAGGTTTGAGTCAGCTTCTGCTCACTCAAGGATCCTTTGACACATACAAAACGAGTGGCCAGATGCGTAGAAAGGTAATGGAGAAAGATGATAGAAGAAAAGTGTTGCAAGAGAGAGGGGGGAGGAAATAGAGAAAACACTCTTGTGTACTGGCAAGAAAGAGGGCAAATGGAGGGGGAGTAGTACTCGCCACATGCTTTTTGACCCACCAGGTGCCACCACACTGTTGAAAGCAATTAACACTAGAAGCCCCAAAGTGCGTCAATTGACGCAAATGCATCTTCGAAGTTGTTTACCAGCGCCACTGCTAGAACCATGTCAGTCATGTTCCATGACTTTGTTAGCAAGGTCAAGATGTTCAAATATGTGTATCGAAAATTGACAAATTTACCACCTAGCGGGAACATGAATTTATACCTAGAAGCCCCAATGGTCTTGGATGCATCAATTGACGTACTTTGGGGCTTCTAGGTATAAATTCATGTTCCCGCTAGGTGGCGCATCTCAATCACTGTTTACAGTTTTACTCCGACATTACAAAAAATAAACACACAATGATGTCATGACGTCACATACTGCACGTATTTAACAAATAAGTAACTTCACATTAATTCACATCTGCATTTCATGCTAAACGCAGTCGTCGTGGTAATACGTCAATTGACACACTTTGGGGTTTCTAGGTAAAATGCCTTTTGGGGCTTCTAGTGTTAAACTGTTCATATGCAGGGCAATTAAAGTGGGCCTGTACCAGCCACATAATGACCAGTTGAACCTGTTATGTGAAATTACGATTATGGAACCTCTTGGGGAAGTGAATTGTCAACATTTCATTTTTAAAAAATCAATTTTGCTTCAGGGTTAAACCCTTCATTCTTATCAAACCATATAGCAGCATAGTATTGTCAGAATGTGAGATTTCGTTTTCCACCTTATAAGAACACTAGTAAATAACATTCCTGAGTTGGGAAAAGAACTCAAAGCTGACAGAATACTGAATTTGATAGCTTCATTGCTAAGTCTATAAAAATTGTCTTGCTTTTAGTTACTTCTTCAGAACATAGAATATTAGCTAGTTACAACTCTAAGGCTTTCAAGTATCCCGTAAGGAGGGGCTATATCATGAGATCACGTATGTTCGCTCCAAGAGCATCACATAGCTTGGGCATCATGTGCTTTTTGTCCCAGTGAGCTTTTCTCAATTGGCATGAATGGGCGTAAAAGACTATTTCTTTCAAAATGCTGCTTGCTGTACTAGTGCTTGATTGTGCTAACAATCAAAATCATAATATTAACACTATTTCTTGAATGTGAATATCCTCAAACCTCTGGTGACAAGATAGAGCTCTTTTGGGTTGTTCATATCTTTCGCTACTACCACTCTAGGGAGAACTCGCATTTTCTCAAAACGTTAACTGGGTGACTGCATATAGTTTGTGAAAATAAGCTTTTATATTTCTAAGCTTCCAGTCTGAAAGAGCCAGCATGCTAAACTAAGACTTGCACCAGTGTTTGTCATGACCAGTCCCGGGCGCTCTGTATTCTTGAACCATTTCTAGGAAACTGTTATGTGTGTTCGTTGCTGCATGTGCCTTGTTGAGTGGGTTTTGAAAGCAAAATGTGCAAATCAAGCAGTTTAAAGAAGGCAAGTTCAACATCCCAGTTGTAACATTTTTACCAAACCACAACCGGTGATGCCTATTTTAGAATGTGAAATATTATTGCAAGGCCAGGTATACTGTGACCTGAGAAATACTCAGAGCAATTATTTTCTATTTATCCAAATGCTGATTCCCAAACTTGTTTGATCCCAGATCCTGCTGGATTTTTGGGGTATGAAGATGCAAGGGAGAAACTTACATGTCCATCTCCAATGTATGCAGATTTATCTAATGCATCTTCATTGTCCAATTTGGTGTTAGGATTTACCCCAAGTTGGGAACCACTGATCTAAAAACAGTTTCTCCATGCTATTTTAATGGACTGAAAGTAAGGCCTGTGTTTTGATTAATTATGAAAACTGAAATTAAGTAGCATGAAGGTCGTTTTAAATACATGTCTCTGCCAAGGAAGGTTTTCTTTATAGCATCAGCTGTGAAACTTTTAGTATATGAAATGTAAGTGTGCCAACTTTTTTTTTTCCAGAATACAATGCAACATAGGAGTATATGTAAGTAAGTTCATATAGTATTACTTAAAATTACCATGACATGCAATGCAAAACTGTACTATTATATTCTTGTTTGCTAATAAAGCACTTGAGAATACAAAATGTAATAAAGTCCATGTCAGCCTTTACCTGCTTTCAGGTCTCTCTGTGTGTGTTTTTGTGGTCAGGATTGGTACATCAGGAGAATACATCACAATTTAGAATGACAAAGTAAAGCAGTCATTCTGTGCTTTAGGATCCTCGGGAAGCAGCATGCTGGCCATGTGTTCTTTCTTTGCTTGCATCCTCGATGATAGTATAGTCCATATTCATCACCTGTCTATGGCTGAAGGACTGTTTTTCACTCTCTGAATGGCTAAAAGCCATAAGCCACCATCTCTCAAAAAAAAGTGGGAATTTAAGATAGCAGCATAGTTTGCTGCATTGAGCTGGCTATGTTTTAGTCCACGTTTTCTTGAGATTTTCCTGTGCTAGGCTTGCTCCCCTGATGCAGGAAACATCTGAACAATACCATAGTGTTACACCATAGAGCAGTAGGTATGCTAATCGCATGCAGATAAAAATACAAATTGCTCCCTGATAATTAAAAAAAACAAACAAAACTGTGCTGAAACTTAGTGCAGTTTTTTACTCTTCTTTAAACCCTGGATCTCTGCACCAGTTTTGGGGAAATGTAAAGATACAGTGGGGAAGCAAACAGATCATCTGAGGTGAAGTTTGACATGTCAGCTCAGATGATCCAGGCATAGGCATCCGATCTGGGGGTAGTGGGCCTGGTGCTCTCCAGACATCCCATTCCACCAGTACAAAGATCATAGTTGCCCTAGTGGCTACTAAACACCAATCCTGACCCTGACCCACCCCCTACTCCAAAACCTACCAAAATAAAATGTGGTGGCCCCATGGGCCTTCTGTCCCCTACAGCTTCCCACATCCCTATGGTACCTTCAAAGCTGGGAGGCAAGAGCGATGCCATCTTTCAAAATGGGCAGTGCCTGATCTTGCCTGGTGCATCCAGACATGCACCAAACGGGAGGTTGTTAGTCTGCCAACTAAGGCAAATTTCAGCTTTATTTATTTTATTTAGTAAACATTTGTATACCGCTACTTCCTACGATCAGTAGCGGTTTACTTTACAGAATCATAATGTATTGCAATACAGTGAATTTTTAAGATATACAGTTAGATTGAGTATTAATTTACACATCACAGGAAGATCAATTGGTTTCAATATACATTAGATGAGAACTCACAAATCTAAATATACATTTAATTGTAGGGATGTGGGTGGGGGGCAGAAATATATAAATATACAAGGTTAAATACCGGCTTACTAAATGCCTTTGCGGCAGACAGAAACCATCTAGGTGAGCATAGGGGTGTCGCAATCTAAGTCAGGTGGTAGTGAACCTGGAATAGGTGGGTTTTGAGTTTTTTCCTAAAGTCTCGCAAATCAGTCGCTGATCGTAGCTCGTGAGGGAGTTGGTTCCAGTGGATTGGTGCTGCATATGAGAATGCTCTATTGCTAGAATCTGCTTTGACAGCTCTTATGCTGATTGGTACACAGAGAGTGTTGCGATTTATGGTTCTTCTGTTCCTGTTGTGTGGTTGGATAGTGATTAGGTTGTCAAGGTAGGATGGTGCGGTATTGTGAATGAGTTTAAAAGTTGTTATGAGAAGTTTGAATATGATGCGGGCGGCAACTGGGAGCCAATGCAGCTCCATTAGTACTGGCGTGATGTGTTCAGAGACGCTTTTTTCCATGATGACTCTTGCAGCAACATTTTGAGCCATTTGCAAGATATTTAGGGTGCCCTTGGGAAGGCCTTGCAGAATGGCATTGCAATAGTCTAGGTGAGGAATGATGAGGGCTTGCGCAACAGTTCTGAAGTCAGATTTCTCAAGGATATTGCGAAGTGGTTGTAGAACTTTCAATTTGTGGAAAATGGCTCGGTTGGTTGCTCGGAGGTGTTTATCCATCCTTAGGTTGCTGTCCAGTAGGACCCCTAGATATTTTATTGCAGGCTTTGTATGATATATGTTTTTGTTAAGGGTTACTGTGGTGAGCGGGATGAAATCGTTTTTTTGGAGATAAACATGACTTCTGTTTTCTTGTGGTTTATCGACATGTTTTGTTGAAGCCAAGTTTGGAGCATGTTGAGGCATTCTTCCAGTGGGGTGAAATCCGGTTGTGCTATGTCAAGTTGCGTATACAGCATCACATCATCTGCATAGATGTGGTAATTGATGTTGTGCCTTTGAAAGATTTCACAGACCGGTTTTATATACAAGTTGAACAGGAGAGATGATAGGGCGGACCCTTGAGGTATCCCCTGGGTTTGGGGGAAGGCGTCGGCTTTTTCGTCATTGAATTGTACTTGTTGCATCCTGTTTGATATGTATGATGAAAACCACTTCAATGGGGTCCCTGTTATACCTATGGATGCAAGGCGGTTTAGGAGGATGCCGTGGTGCACTGTATCAAATGCAGCAGAGATGTCAATGAATATAAGTATGAACATCACCTTTCTGTTTTCGAGGCCCCTGATGAGGTTGTCAAGGAGTGCCATCAGAAGGGTTTCTACTCCGTGATGCTGACGAAAACCATATTGATGCATATCTAAGGCTTTCCTGTCGTCGATGTGATCCTGCAGCTGCTGTTGCACTGCCTTTTCGATTGTTTTGGCCAGGAAGGATATACTCGAGATTGGGCGATAGGATGCGGGATCACTTTTGTTGAGGGTTTTGTTTTTTAAGATGGGTCTTATAATCGATCTTTTGAGATGTGCTGGCATTGTACCTTGTTGGAGGGACTGGTTTACAATGTAGGAGATTGGTTGTGCGATTTCTTTCTTAGTTGCTTTTATCCAGGCCGCTGGGCATGGGTCAAGAGGGGAGGTGGTGGATTTTAAGTTGGTTATGATGTTTATTATCTGTTGCTCTTCTAATTGCTGGAAAGTACTCCATACTGCGGTAGGCTCTGATTTAGTGGCGGAGTCTGTTTCTTGTGGGGTGGAGTCTTCCGAAGTGTCTTGCTTGGTGATGGTGGTTCCTTGCGGGTGTAGTTTCTTGGCATAATGGTCTGCAAGTGTCTGAGCCTTTATTTCACCTGCATAGACAATGTCCTGGGCGGTTTTAGTGAGTGATTTAACAAGTTCAAAAAGCTCTCTGGGTCTGTTAAGCGCTTTATTGAGTATGTTAGTGTGGTGGTCCTTTTTTGCAAGGTTGACCTCATTCTTGTATTTTATGAGGAGTGTTAGGTATAGTTGTTTGCGTTCATCTGTTTGTGTTTTCCTCCATCTTTTTTCCAGTTTACGTAGCTCCCTTTTCATTCTGGATAGAGTAGGAGTGTACCATGGTTCGGTTTTGGTTCTCGTTGCTGTGTTAGCGGCTTTGCAGGTTGGTTTTGCTTTATCTTCGATCGCTGTGTTCCATATGTCTACCAGTTTATCTAGGTCCAAGAGTTTGTATTCAAAGCGTGAAGATATAGATGTTACTAATGTTTCACTGTTGAATTTTTGGAACTTCCTTTGGAGATGTGTATTTGGGTCGGTTTGAGTTTGTTCTTGTATGGAGGGTAGGTATATTTCAATTTCAATTAGGTGGTGGTCTGACCAGGGGACCTGAGTTATCTGAGTTTTGGGTTTTGGTATTTCTTTCAGCTGATTTTCGGATGATATGAACACCACATCTAAGGTGTTGCCTTTGTTATGGGTGGATTCTTGAATAATTTGATCATATCCGAGCTGGTTCATGGCTTCAAGGAAAGTGTCCGCTTGTAGGGGAGGGACGGATGGTAAGTTTAGGTCGCCCAGGATAATTCGCTGTTTCTTGATTGCAGAGGTTGCGATGATTTCTAGTGCAGTGGCCAGGGTTTCGTGGTGGGATGAGGGGGGCCTGTAGATTAAACAGATGCTTATCGTTTTATTCTCAACTTTGAGTATATCGATGCCCTCTGCTGTAGTTAGGGACGTGTTTGCCAAATGTAGGGAGGTTTTGGCAAGTATTAGGACACCTCCTCCTCTCCTGTTAGGGCGCGGGCAGTTAAATATTATGTATCCAGGTTTAGATAACTGGTTTACTATTGCTGGGTCCGTGTCAGTGAGCCATGTTTCAGTGATGCAGAGGATATCAGGTTTATTGTCGGTAATGATGTTGTGGATGATGTGTGTTTTATTTCTAATGGATCTAGTGTTGATTAGGCAGATCGTGATAGTGGATTGCGGTAGTTGGCCTGGTTGCTGGTGCTTGCTTTTCTTTGCTGCAGCTGTCGTCTTCCTGTGCTTCTTTAGTTTTGGAGCTGCGTTTATTACGGGGTTTGCCTGTGATCTTAATGACTGTTTTCTGGTCTGGGTTAGGAATTGCTGCACCATGAGCAGGGTAAGTTGGACATAGGAGAGGAACTATCGGTATCAGTATTGGGCTGTTATAAATATTGGTTGCCATGATATTGTCTGGTGGTTTGGAAAGTGTGGTATGTATGCATATGTGGATAGTGTTAAGCAAAAGCAGAGAGCAAGTATGTAGGTGAAGAGAGCCATGGGACAAAAGGACAAGGTTCTGGTCTGATCCACACAATGCTAAATTTAACTCTGCTAAATTTCACAATGCTAAATTTCACAAAAGGTATGTAGGTGAAGAGGTTCTCCGGCTGGAGGTTCTGATCTGATCCACACAATGCTAAATTTCACTAGTGGATTAATAGTGCTTTTATGAGAATTGTCTGCAATAATGCATGTATAAGTTATGTACATATAAGTTAAGCACATAATCGAATTAGCATGTATAAGATAGGCACGTATAAGATTAATCACAGTTATGCATTTATCTATGATTACGCTTTTAGTAAATGCCTGTATTTAAGGCTCATGCTATCACTTGCTTAAAAATTCTAGCTGCTACAGACAGATTGCTGTGTACATCATGATAAGGCAGGGTACAAAGTTTTGACTGTGTTTAGGATACAATGTTGCTTATGCTCTAAAAGGTTTCGAATGCATTCAATACACAGTGTTAGGATACAAAGTGGTTTAAGTTCTAACATATAGGTGGGGGTTGCAGTGATAGAGTAGAATTATGTACATGCATCTGCTTAGTGTGTTAAAGCGTCAGTTGTTTTTTTTTGAGTGAGCTTTAGTGTCTATCGTTTGGTTAGCAGTTATTGTGGTATTGCTTTGTGTACAGTCCCGCAGTGAAACGTTTACCTGGTCGGGTGCTCTGGAGGTGATAGGGGCTGGCGAGCTCGTCCTGGATAAGGGAGCTCAATCCACGTGTAGTTGTAGTCTCGGAGTTCAACGACAATGGTGGTTTATAGCTTGATTGGTTGCGTTGTCGGTGGTATCTGGCGTTGGCGAGCTCAGACCCAGCCAGGGGAGCTCAGGCCATGCGTGACTGTGTTGACTTGCTCAATTTGTATTCCAGTATGCTTTTTCAGCGAGTAGGTGTAGGTCAGATGTATTTCATGACTCGAGCCCTCAAGGTTTCCCGCTGACCACTTCTGATTGGTTTTTCTCATGGACCTTGCTTGGTGTGTCTCTGGTGTTCTATGTCGAAGGGAGTTTGATCCTGTCAGTTGACCCCTGAGGCTTTGGTGCGGTCTTGGCTGATTTTGTTTCTTTTTCTCACGCCTACTGCCCAGCGCCTAAGGGCCACGCCAAAGGGCCCTCTGGCGAGGCCCTCAGGCACGGACCCGCCAGGCGCGGGCACGCCCTGCAGGGACGCCGCTTAAATACTGAGCGGTGAGCCGGCTTGGTAGGCTCCCACTGCCCCGATTGGGCAGGAGCACTCCCACTGCCCCGATTGGGCAGGAGTTTAACTGGGGACAGCCGGAGGCAATAGTGGCTCCCTCGGAGCAGGGACGCCGCTTAAATGCTGAGCGGTGAGCTGGCTTTGTAGGCTCCCACTGCCCCGATTGGGCAGGAGTTTAACTGGGGACAGCCGGAGGCAAAGAGTAGTTACTCACCTGTAACAGGTGTTCTCCAGGAGCAGCAGGAATCAGTCCTCACTTATGGGTGATGTCAGCCGACGGAGCCCTCGCGGAGCAATTTTCCCCAGCTTTCACAGAAAGCCTTTGGGAATTGCAGCGCGCATGCGCGGTCCCCTTCCCGCCCAGGGATGCCATCTTGCTCAGTCTGATGACATAGCGGAAAGACAGCAAAAGTTAGCAAATATGCAATAAGAATGACTGCAACTCCAGGGGAGGAGGGAGGGTAGTGAGGACTGATTCCTGCTGCTCCTGGAGAACACCTGTTACAGGTGAGTAACTACTCTTTCTCCAGGACCAAGCAGGAAGTCAGTCCTCACTTATGGGACTCCCAAGCTTAAGGCTACCGGAGACCTCAAGTCTAAAAGAGCTCCCTCAAGCTCAACAGTACAGAGGGAAAGAATCTTCTCTGAATACGAATCCGGCCGGTAGCCCAACACTAGGGCCGGAGGGAGGAGTTGCCTAAACCTCAAAGAGATTGTGGAGAACTGCCTGGCCGAAAGCGCTGTCCCTGCGGGACACCCTTTCAAGGCAGTAATGAGCCGCAAAGGTCTGGCCTGAAGACCAAGTAGCGGCCCGGCAGATGTCTGCCAATGGAACAGAGCGGAGATGAGCCACCGACGCGGCCTTCGCCCTGACCCGATGAGCCGTGACACGACTCTCCAAGGAGAGACCGGCTGCCCCGTAAGACCAGGCAATACAGTCGGCTATCCAGGAGGACAGAGTACGCTTAGAGACAGGTACCCCCAACCGATTGGGGTCAAAAGATACGAAAAGCTGGACGGCTTTCCTATGCTCTCGCGTACGGTCAAGGTAGAAGGATAAGGCTCTTCTACAGTCCAGGGTGTGCAGCACAGTTTCCGCTCGGCTGGCGTGCGGCCTGGGAAAAAAGGTCGGAAGAACCACCTCCTGGTTGATGTGGAAGTGGGAGACCACCTTCGGAAGGAACTTAGGGTGGGTCCGCAGTACAACCCTATTCTTGTAGAACCTAGTGTACGGAGGCTCCGACACTAGGGCTTGTAGCTCACTCATGCGCCTCGCGGAAGTGAGGGCCACCAAGAAGAGTTTTCCAGGAGAGAAAACGGGGAGGGCAGGTAGCCATGGGCTCAAAAGGCAGACAGGTAAGCCTTTGCAGAACCACGTTGAGGTCCCAATCGGGGGCTGGGGGGCGCAACGGAGGTTTAAGCAGAAGGAGGCCTCTGAGAAAGCGCGCCACCAAAGGGTGCGAGGAGAGAGGCCTGCCCTCAACCGGTGAATGATGCGCAGAGAGAGCACTGAGGTGGACTCTGACAGAGTTGGATTTGAGACCTAGGTTCTGAGAGGTGAAGCAAGTATTGCAGCACCACCGATACTAAACAGGCGAAGGGGTCCTCAGACCGCTGAGAACACCAGACCGAGAAGCGACGCCATTTGAGGGCGTACGACTTCCGGGTGGAAGGACGCCGAGAAGCTAGGACGACGGCTTCCACCTCCGGGGCTAGCCATAGCGGAGCTAGGATTACCCTTTCAGCAGCCAGGCCGTCAGGTGTAGGGCCCGGAGGTTGGGGTGCAGAAGAGTGCCCCGATCCTGGGTTAGGAGGTCGGGGTGGAACCCCAGAGGAAGAGGGGTGTCCACCGCTAGATGTAGTAGTAGGGGGAACCACGGCTGTCTCGGCCACCGAGGCGCCACCAGGATCACGGAGGCCCTGTCCTGGACAACTTTGAACAATGTCCAGGCCACCAGTGGCGTAGGAGGGAATGCATACAGCAGACCCATGGACCACGGGATGAGGAAAGCATCCGGCGCCTCCCGAGAAGGATGGGGGTGCCGGGAGCAGAATATGGGGAGCTGCCTGTTCAGGGGACTGGCCAAAAGATCCACAGTGGGAGAGCCCCACCGGCGGAAGATCTGCTGGACCACCTCGGGGTTCAGTTTCCACTCGTGCGGTAGCAGCATCCGGCTCAGCTTGTCCGCCAGGCAGTTGTCCTGCCCTGGCAGGTAAACCGCTTTGAGGAGGATGTCGTGATCGACAGCCCAAGAGCACAGCCTCCGGGCTTCCCAACACAGAAGGAGGGAGCCCGGGCCCCCCTGTTTGTTCACGTAGAACATTGCAACCTGATTGTTCGTCTGCACCAGTACGGACTGGCCGAACGTCAGGTGAGAGAAGGCCCGCAGAGCTAGGCGGATCGGCCGGAGCTCCAGGAAGTTTATCTGCTGGGCAGCCTCCCAAGGCGTCCAAAGGCCCTGAGTGCATGTCCCTCGACAATGCGCCCCCCATCCCAGGAGAGAGGCATCTGTCGTGAGCACCCGGGACAGTGGGTGAGACTGAAATGGCATGCCGAGCACTAGGTTGGGCAGGTGAAGCCACCATTGCAGGGAGGAGACCAGGCGGTCGGAAATTTGTATCAGGTCCGACAGCCTCCCTGTGGCCTGACGCCACTGAGTGCGAAGGCTCCATTGCGCAGGCCGCATATGTAGACGGGCGTTCGGAGTGACATGGACCGTGGACGCCATGTGTCCGAGTAGCTGCAGGAACTGTCTGGCCGAGGCCGGCGACCTGCCGCTGAACCTGCCGGCTAGAGCCGTGAGCCGGTTGGCCCTTTCCGGAGGCAAGAAGGCACGCGCCTGCCGAGTGTCCAGCCGCGCCCCTATGAACTCGAGGTCCTGAGAGGGGAGCAAAGCGGACTTTTCAAAGTTTATGACGAAGCCCAAGTGCTGAAGCAGGGCCACCGTACGTTGGGTGGCCTGGGCGACCTCTGGAGCAGACGATGCCCGGATGAGCCAGTCCAGGTACGGGAAGACAAAGAGGCCTTGAAGCCTTAGGAAGGACAGGCCAAAGGGCAGTACTCGGTACTGATAATGCTTCCCCGCCACCACAAACCTTAGGTATTGCCGGTGGTTCGGATGAATAAGGATGTGGGTATAAGCATCCTTTAGATCCAAGGAGCATAGCCAATCTCCCCGCTGGAGGTAAGGCAGCAGGGTTCCAAGGGTAAGCATCTTGAACCTTTCCAGCTGCAGGAACTTGTTGAGATTGCGTAGGTCTAGAATGGGCCTGAGGCCTCCTGTTCTCTTTGGAACCAGGAAGTACCTCGAGTAAAAACCGTGACCCCAGCAGTGTTGGGGCACGGGCTCCACCGCCCGTTCTTGAAGCAGACTTCGCAGCTCCCGAAAGAGCAAGTCCCTGTGCAGAGGGGGTCTGGGAGGCTCCCCTGGGAAGTAGGGGGGAGGCACCTGGTGAAAATGGAGGAGGTAGCCTTCTTGAACCACCTGCAATACCCAGACCTCGGATGTTATGGCGGACCACCTGTGAGCGAAGTGGGTCAGCCGACCCCCCGTGCCGGCCGAAAGCCCCTGAGGGGGAGGGGCTATGCTGGCATAGTCAAAAAACCCCGCCCTGCTGGGCCGGGGCCTGCGTGGCGGGTTTGGGGGCTTTCTGCTTCCGGGATCCGTTACCCTGTCCCCTAGGCCGCTGCCCTTGAAGGGGGGTTGTGGCCGGGTATTGTGTTTGGTGATGCGTATAAGCAAACACTTTCCTCGGGTAAAAAGGCCTTTTCCCCGAGCCCTTCTTCTGTGAAGGGGCAGAGGACTTTCTAGAAAGGCGAGTCCTGGTGAGAGTCTCAGACTCGAGCTCCGCCGCCTTTTCGGTCATGGGTTTGCCGAAGAGGTTTTCCCCTCTGCAAGGGACATCGACCAACTTGTCCTGCACCCAGGGCTCGAGGTCGGATGACTGAAGCCAAGCCTGGCGGGGGGCCGAGGCCTCGAAGCCATCATAGGCCGCTCGAGAAATGAACTTCGAACACTCTCAAATCCTGGAGGACAAGGCTTGGAACCGCTGCAAGGGTTCCTCGGAGAGACCGGCCGAGAAACCCTGAAGTTCTTTCGCCAGGTCTCGGAGGTACATACCCATGTACAGCTGATATGTCTGGACCCGACAAGCAAGCATAGAGCCTTGGAAGCACTTCCTACCGAGGGCATCCAGGCTCCGGGCCTCCTTCCCCGGGGGCACCGAGGAGTGCATCTTTTGACTCTTAAGTCGATGCATGGCCGACTCCACCACCATGGAGTGGTGCGGAAGTTGCGCCTTCTGGAACCTGGGGCTCTTGTGGACTCGATATATGGAATCGATCCGCTTGCTCAACACTGGCGTCGAGGCGGGGCTCTCCCACATGCGGAGGAGAAGCCGCTCCAGCATTGGGGGAACCGGTACAGTGAAGGCCTCCCTCGGGGGGGAGTCGTATTGAAGGGCCTCGAGCTCTTCGGCTCGGGGTTCCTCCTCCTGATCCGCGGGGAAGGCCAACGCTTTGGCCATATCCCTCACGAAATCGGAGAACCGGGTATCCTCCGGAGGGGACTGCCTCCGAGGCTCCGACTCGGGCGAATCGGAGGGGACGCACCGAGTCTGAAAAGAACCGGGTGACTCGTCCTCCTCCGTGTCCCAGCCCGACTCCTCCGAGGAGGAATCGAGAGGTTCCGCGGGGGCGGGACCCGGGGACCTCCGCCCCGACGCCGAGGCCAGCGTCGAGGATCTCGGTCCCGAACGGGAAGCCGAGGGAGACCTAGGCCGAGGATCGAATCGAGCACGTATGGACTCGAGGATCGGCTCAGCCTCCGGGGTCGACTTGAGCGTCGACGTCCCGGTGGTCGGGGCAGATGCACTGGCGAGGCTGGTGATCCATGCCCGCTGCTGGTCCATGAAGGCAGATATACTGCGCTCCAAGGTCGTCAATCTGAGATCAAGCTCAGAAGACCCAGCAGCCGTCGACTCGGGCCCCGACGGCGGCTCATCCGTGGGGGAGTCCAGGAGGACTATATCACTCACGTGCCTAGGCGACTCCACTTCGAGACGAGGGATCTTCGAAGGCTTCTCCTCCTTTGAGGGCCCGGGGAGCTGGACCGGGCTAAGCGACCTGGCCCTCAAAGGACCAGTTTCGCCGCCCGGATCCACCCTTGCGGGCCGCTTCTCCCGCCGGCGTTCCCGACTGGGGGAGCCCCGTTCAGAAGAACTCCTACGATGCTCTGAACCGGAGCCGCGAGGCGTAGAGGCCTCTGACTAGGTCTGCGTGGAGTCAGAGAAGATCCGGTCCCTCTGCGACTGCCGACTCCTCAGCGCCTTCGAGGACATCTTGCTGCACGGGCCGCAGCTTATAGGGTCATGCTCGGCCCCAAGGCAGCGGAGGCAGCAGTCATGCGTGTCAGTAAGAGACATGAGCCTGACACAGCGATCACACTTTTTAAAACTGCTGGCAGCCATCGGGGGAAAAAGGGCCCCTGCAAGGTCGAACGACCGCGCTGCCAGGGATGAAGAGAAAAAGTGGCGGGACCGCCAGTTGGAAAAAAATTAAAACGTAAACGGGCCCGATAGGGGATATCGAGACCCGGCGGGAAGAGGAACACACGAACCGAGAAATTTTTTTTTTTTTTTTAACGAAAAGAAATCAAAGAAATCAACTTTTCAGCGGCGTTAACAGACACGTCTGTAGGGCTCCGCGGAAAAAAGAAGACTGAGCAAGATGGCATCCCTGGGCGGGAAGGAGACCGGGCATGCGCGCTGCAATTCCCAAAGGCTTTCTGCGAAAGCTGGGGAAAATTGCTCCGCGAGGGCTCCGTCGGCTGACGTCACCCATAAGTGAGGACTGACTTCCTGCTTGGTCCTGGAGAATAGCGGCTCCCTCAGAGCAGGGACGCCGCTTAAATGCTGAGCGGTGAGCTGGCTTTGTAGGCTCCCACTGCCCCGATTGGGCAGGAGCACTCCCACTGCCCCGATTGGGCAGGAGTTTAACTGGGGACAGCCGGAGGCAATAGCTTGGGGGTCAACAGACTGACCTCTATACTGTGGACCCAGGATGCATTTCAGGGGGAGGGGCTGCCTACAAAAGAAGGCAATCTTTGCCTTATTTAGCTAACTGATCCCCCAGGCGCTGCATCTCAGGATTCACCTGGTAGGGTCAGGTGCTGCTATTTTGAAAGAGGCAGGAGTGTTTGGGCATCGCTCCTGCTTCCAGCTGTGAGGTACCATGGGGTGGGGGGAGATGTGGTCTGGGGTTTGGGAAGACCCATGGGACCCACTGGTGGTTTTTATTTTGGAGGTTCAGGGGAATGAGGTCTAGTTGGCTACCAGAGCTATTAATGATTTTTGTACTGGTCAGGGGGATGTCTGGTTTCCCCTACCTTTTGTCAGGGGATGGGGCTGACGGATTGTGCCTGGATCATCTGAGATGAAGTATCAAAACCTCACCTCAGCTTTTTTTTGTTTCTTTTTCAAGAGCATGCTATAGTTACGCAAAATATAGCTGCTGCTAATGTAGACCCCTATGTGCACGTGTCTGTCTTGCTTTCCGTTTACTGCAGTTCTGCGCACAGCTCATTTACATGCTCTTTGCTTACTGCAGCGATGAAGAAACATGTACGTTTAAACTTGTGTTAGGAAACCTTGCGCTAGTGCTCTAATGCAATTTCTGCAGCAAGCTGAGAGGAAGTTAGCTTGCTGACAGCCAGTCTTATCTTGAGTGATCATTTGTTTTTCTTTTTGCATTCACTTAATTACCTTTGCCATAATTGCTCAGTCTCAGAGGCAGTGTGGATCGTAATAGTTGGAAACAATTAAAATGAAAGCATTCCCCTAAGGTGGAGATGACCCAGCGGGCTCAATATATTAAATATTTGGCTTGAACAACCCTTTAGTAAACTAACCGGATGCTTTACTTCAGTCTCTAAAATAGAAGTGTAATAATCTTGTGATCATTGGCTTGACAGAGATTTAACTACACAAGAAACAGCAGGGGAAATTTCGCTCTCCACAGAAAATCTTTATTTATACAACTCTATAGTGCAATATACCTGCATCAGGGATTATATAATACATCAAGGGATTAGGTCTCTATAACAAGGTTGTATTATGTGTCAGTTATAACATACATTCTTGTATGAATTGAAGACCATGTGGCAGCCTTGCAAATTTCCATCAGCAGCACTGAGCAGAGATTGCCCACCAACGTGGTCATCACCCTCATGCAATGCACTGTGATCCAATGCTCAAGGGAGAGGCCAGCTCGCTCGTACACGAGGGCAATAGAGTCTGCCACCCAAGTGGACAGAGTTTGCTTAGTCACGGGGAACCCCAGTCTACTGGTGTCATAAGACACAAAAAGCTGAGAAGCTTTCCAACAGGCCTGGGTCCTCGGCAAGTAGAAGGACGGGGCCTGCTTGTAATCTAGTGTATGAAGTATTAGTTCCTCCCTGCTGGCATGAGGCCGCGGAAAGAAGGTGGGTTAGGTAGAAAGGTGATACCACCATTGGAAGGAATTTGGGGTATGTGCGGAACCTCGTATATAGTGGGTCCACCACCAGGGCCTGGAGTTTGCTCACCCTACGCGCGGACATGAGAGCCACCATGAAGGCCACTTTCCAATATACGTATCTCAGGTGGCAAGTGATTGGGGGCTTGCATGGTGGTTTAGTGAACTGGGAGAGTACCACATTGAGGTCCCATTCTGCCGCTGGAGGGCGGGGGTTAGCTTGAGAGGGGCTTTCCCTCGTTAGGGTGGAGGTGTGCAGCTATGGTGTTCAGATGCACCCTCACAGAGTTAAATTTCAGCCCGGTGTGTGACAGGTGCAGTAGGTACTGAAGAACCAGTTGCAAGTGACAGGATTCATCACCACCTCCGCACACCAGAGAACCTTCTCTACTTAAAGGCATAAGCGTGTCTGGTGGAGTGTTTTCAGGAAACCAGTAGGGACCTCCTCGACTTCCTCTGGAAGGTTGAAAGGGGCCAACGCTCCTCGACTTCCTCTGGAAGGTTGAAAGGGGCCAACGCTACCCTTTCAGCAGCCACGTCATTAGTATTAGTGACCCCAGGTTAGGGTGAAGAAGGGAGCCCTCCTCCTGGGACAGGAGGTCCGGGGACTGGGAGTACCACTGACAGGGAAAGCAATAGAGGGAACCAGGGTTGCCTAGGCCGCTTGAGTGTGATCAGTATAACTGATGCCCTCTCACTCTGGACCTTGAAGAGGGTCTTGGCAACTGGAGGGGGGGGGGGTCGGTGGGAATCCATAGAGTAGGCCCTCTGACCATGAAATCAGGAAGGCACCTGCTGCCACTCTCCCCGGGTGCAGCTGGTGCGTGTTGTCTGGAGAGGCAAAAATGTCTATCACTGGCCTGCTCCAGTGGTAGAAGAGTTGCTTCTCCAGGAACAAGCAGGAAGTCAGTCCTCACTTATGGGTGACATTGGCACCGACGGAGCCCGTGCAGAGCAATTCCCCAGCTTTCAAAGAAAGCCTTTGGGATTGCTGCCACGCATGCATAGTCCTCTTCCCGCCCAAGGGTGCCATCTTGTTCAGTCTCCCTTTTTTCGTGCAGCCCTTCAGATGCACGTCCTCGTCCCTTGGAAAAAGTTTAGTTTTTTCGCCTTAACAGGCTCTCTATTTTCCGGTTGCACCGGTCCTCTACCTGTCCTTCCCCTGCTCTCTATTTTGGAGCTTTCGGTGATATTCCTTTTCTCTTCATTTTTCGTTACAGGCTTTGCGTCCTTTTTCTCTTCCTAACCGCTGGCCGCGTGGGTCTTCGACCTTGCAGGGGTCATTTTTGCCCCCATGGCTACCGGATTTAAAAAATGCGATAGATGCTCTAGGAACATTTTGCTTATGGACACTCATGACTGTTGTCTTCGGTGCCTCGGAGCTGACCATGATCCAGAGCTCTGTTTGCTCTGCAAGAAAATGTCCTCTAAGGCCTTGCTCAGCCATAAGCAGAAGTCCGAAGACATTTTCCGAAAGGCTGCCTTGGAGTCCCCGGTGGCACCCTCGGTCGTCTCTCCTCTGGTGGGTTCTCCCCCCCCTCTGGCCCCGAGTTCTCGGTGACACTCCGACCAGGGGTCCCCTGAGGTGGAGCAGTGCAAAAAGAAGGCAGCCTCAAAGTCGCTCCCTACAAGTGTGAGCACTCCCGCGCCCAGACGCTTATCCCCCTTCGGCGTTCTCGAGAGTTGGACAAGGAGCAGCCCCGCAAGGTACCCCGCACAGAAGTGGACATCTCCGGAGAAGACGCGCGGTCTCCTGAGGGCCGTCCCGGTGAGGACCCCCTCTCCTCCTTGACGCCCGACCTGGTGACCCCAGTGTCGGCATCGCAGGGCCTCATGCCCACATGGGAGTCCCGCATGCTGGCACTGGAACGCAGTATTTCTGCGTTCATTGCTTCACAGCAGGCGCTCACAGCCAGCTTTGCTGACTCGTGCCCAGAGACCGTGGATCCCTCGTGAGGGGACACCGAAATCTATCCAGGAAACCCTCGAGAGCCGTGGGCCTCATGAGAGTCCTCAACGTCTGTCTCGCTTGCCCTCCTGTTTCTCGGAGGCGTAATCGTCCAGGGCCTCCGGCACCAGACCACCGGCCATTGCACAGAGCGACCTGCCTGGCTCGGACTCCTGACCGATTTCTTGGACTTGGAGTCCTATGGGTGACACCCCCCTGGAAACCCATGCTCACCGGGATCCTCCGTTGGACCCCTCCCTGCCCGCATTCCAGGGGTGCTCGCCACCCGAAGACACCTCCTTCCTAGTGTTTGTTCAGGACATTGCACGGGCCCTTAACCTGGCCACCCAGGTTGAGGAGGACCCTCGTGCTGAAGAACTCAACATTCTTCAGTACGAGTCCCCCGCCCAGGGAATCCCTCACTGTGCCTGTGCCTCCTTTTCTCTTTGCTGCTGCTCCGTCTGTGGGAGGCCCCGGCCTCGGTCCCCATCATGAGCAAGCACCTTGACACAATGTACAAGGTACAACATGGACCAGTCTTCCAAAAGACCCAGCTCCCACACACCTCGATGGTGGTGGAATCGGCCATGAGGAAGAGCCAAAGTTGCACTTGTCGGTACCACCCGGCCAAAAATAGAGGGCCCTTGATGCCCTGGGCCGCAAAGCCTACCAAGGCTCCATGCTCTCTTGTTGCATCCATGCATATCAACTGTACATTGGTATGTTCCTGCGCGATTTGGCTAAGGAACTTGGGGGAGGGGGGGTTCTCTGCGGGCCTCGAGGGAGAGCCCCTCAATAGGTCCCACACCCTGCTAAAGTCTGTTATGGATTTCTCAAAGTACCTTTCCCAGGCCTCCTATGATGGCTTCGAGACATCAGCTCAGGTGGCGGCCGTGGGCATTGGCACCTGCCACCAGGCATGGCTCCATTCCTCTTATTTGGAGCAATGGGTGCAGGAGAAGCTCTTGGACGTGCCCTGTCTCGGTGCGCAGCTCTTTGGCAAGCCGATGAAGGAGAAGGCTGTGGAAATTGAAACTGAGTTCGTCACCAGAACCCGTGTCTCCCGCAAAACTTCCACCCTGCCTCGGAAGAAGCAGCCATCCAAGAAAGCCCTTCTTCCCTAGAAAGGGTCTCCAGTATTGGGGCTTTCCGCCATATCCTGCTACTCCCATGCTGACCATTCTGGCGCAGGGAAAATCTGGTCAGGGGCATCGTAAGCCAAAGGGCCCGAAGGTCCAGAAGCTGGCTCCCCCACAACCCACTCAAGGGTTTTGATGCCATCGGCATAGCCCCTCGCCCACTTCAGCCCAGTGTGAGCTTCCATCACTTCGGACACTTGGGTTGTCCAAGACAGCTATCGCCTTCACTTCGACAGGCCTCCACCTCCTTTCTCCCCGGTGGAGCCTCCTCGACTCCCCGCACACCAGCTTCTGCTGCAGCAGGAATTACACACTCTCCTCGCCCAACGGGCAGTCGAGAAGGTCCCTCCCTGCCTTCGCGGTCGAGGCTTCTATTCCCGGTACTTCCTTGTCCCGAAAAAGATGCGGGGGTCTATGGCCCATTCTCAATCTCCGCAGGCTAAATAAGTTCCTGGTGTGGGAGAAATTCAAGATGTTGTCTCTTGGTATTCTGCTGCCCTTCCTCCGGCAGGGCGACTGGCTATGCTCCTTGGATCTAAAGGACGCTTACACCCACATCTTAATCCACCCCCAGCACAGGCAGTATCTGCGTTTCAAGGTGCAGGGAGAGCACTTCCAGTACAGGGTGTTCCCTTTCGGCCTCACGTCTGCCCCACATGTCTTCACAAAGTGCCTCGTCGTGGTCGCTGCTTACCTTCGGCGTCAGGGCGTGCCGCTCTTTCCCTTCCTCAACGACTGGCTCGGCAAGCAATGTTGCGTGCTGTTCTCCTCCTGGAGAGCTTGGGGTTCTTGGTCAGCTACCCGAAGTCTCACCTTGAGCCCGTGCAGGCTCTCGAGTTTATCGGGACTCGTCTTGATACTCAACGGGCGACCGCCTTCTTGCCGGTAGATCGCGCCGTCCGCCTCCGAGCTCTTGCAGCTCGTGTCCAAAGAGCTCCCCGGATCAATGTTCGGACCATGCTACGCCTCCTGGGCCACATGGCCTCGACCGTGCATGTGGGCACACATGGATGGCTGTGTGTCTCAGTGCCCAATGGAGCCAGTCCTCGGACACATCAGGGACCCTGTCAGGGTTCTCCCCGACCTCTGCTTGTCCCTGAGCTGGTGGCAAAATCCCCGCAACCTTCTGCGGGGCTTGCCCTTTCAGGCCTCGTAGCACGATGTGGTGCTCACGACAGACACTTCTCTGTTAGGCTGGGGAGCCCACTGCGGGCCACTCTGCATGCAGGGGCAATGGTCACCTGAGGAGCCTCAGGTGCAAATAAACCTGCTCGAACTCCGGGCAATTCGGTGGGCCCTGAGGGCGTTGGAGGAACACCTCAGCAGCAGGGTCGGTTCTCGTGCAGACCGACAACTGGGTAGCGATGTTCTACATCAGCAAAGAGGGAGGCACGGGATCGCGCTCCTTCGCTGTCCGGCAGAGGATGTTCCTTAAGGCGACATACCTTCCGGGTCTGGAGAATGGCCTGGTGGACAGACTCAGCAGAATCCTTTGCCCCCACGAATGGCAGCTGGATCCCAGAGTAGCAGACTGGCTGTTTCTCCGGTGGGGGACGCTGGTGATAGACCTCTTCACCAGACCCCAGAACACGCAGCTCCCCCGCTTTTGCGGGCCGATGCCGCACCTGGGCAGGGAGGGCCCCAATGCATTTCTCCTAGACTGGTCCTCCAGCCTTCTCTATGCATTCCCTCCCTTCCCCCTCATTGCGAGGACTCTCTTCAAGGCTCAGCGGGACGGGGCATCATTGATTCTCGTGGTCTCAGCATCCCTGGTTCCTGCTCCTGCTCTGGCTGTTGATGGAGCCTCCGGTTCCCCTGGGCTCTGCTGACGCAGGAGGAGGGTCGGGTGCTGCACCCGAACCTAACCTCCCTGCCCCTCATGGCCTGTCGGCTGAATGGGTCTCCTTGACCTCCTCCAGAAGGGCCAGAGAGGCTGAGGAGATCCTCCTCGTCTCGAACGACTCCACTAGGCGAGCCTATGCCTTTAAGTGGAGACGTTTCTCCGTCTGGTGCTCGGAGCACCAGATCGACCCCTTCTCATGCCGTGTTCAGGGGGTTCTCCATTACCTCCTCCATCTCTCAAGAGAAGGGCTGAAGTCGAACTCTGTCAGGGTTCATTTGAGCGCCACTTGGCGAATCTCTCCCCCCCCCCAATCGAGAGAAAACCCCCTCTCGGGGCAGCCATTAATCTCCCGCTTCATACAGGGTCTTCTGCTTTCCAAGCCACCCATTTGTCAACCTCCGGCGGAATGGGACCTGAACATGGTTCTCATGCAGCTCACCCATCCACCCTTCGAACCGATGGCGATGTGTTCACTCCAGCACCTGTCCTGGAAGGTAGCTTTCCTGGTGGTGCTGACCTCGGCCTGCTGAGTCGGTGAGCTCCAGGCCTTCATGGCTGATGCTTCTTACACCAGGTTTTATCGGAACAGGGTGGTCCTCTGTACCCTCCCTAAATTCCTGCCTACCTTCTTCCCGAGGCTCCACGCCGACGGCTCTCCACACCCTCGACTGCAAACGGGCCCTTGCCTTTTACTTGCAGCGCACCCTGACTCATCACAAGTCTGGCCAGCTTTTCGTGACCTATAAGCCCAATAGACCGGGGAAGGTAGTCACCAAGCGTACCCTCTCAGTGTGGGTAGCAGATTGCATCGCATTCGCTCGTGCACAGTGTCTGGGCCAAAGCGGCCTCGCTGTGCTCTGTGCCCCTGAGGGACATCTGCCAGGCGGCGACCTGGTCTTTCATGAATACCTTTGTTGCCCACTACTGCCTGGAGAGGGAGTCTTGCCGGGACAGTGCCTTTGGCAAGGCTGTACTCCATAACCTGTACGGGGTATCAGCAACTCCTGCCCTCTGACCCTTCTTCACAGCTACCGAGGGCTTCGCCCTGAGGACCTGAGAACACGGGCTCTGGCTGCTGCTCACAGCCTCGCAGAGGTGTTTTTTTGGTTACAGGTTCGGTAGCTAGAGAGTCCCATAAGTGAGGACTGACTTCCTGCTTGTTCCTGGAGAAAGCGTAGTTACTCACCTGTAACAGGTGTTCTCCAGGGACAGCAGGAATCAGTCCTCACTACCCTCCCGCCTCCCCTAATGAGTTGCTAGCTTTTTGTCCTTCCCTTGCATCTGCTTGGTAGGGCTCAAGCTAAGGGAGCTGATGGAGCAAGATGACACCCTTGGGTGGGAAGAGGACCAGGCATGTGTGGCAGCAATCCCAAAGGCTTTCTTTGAAAGCTGGGGAATTGCTCCGCATGTGCTGTCATCACCCATAAGTGAGGACTGATTCCTACTGTCCCTGGAGAACACCTGTTACAGGTGAATAACTACGCTTTCATTACCCTGGGGTTCAAGTGCCACTCGTGTAGGTAAAGTACTCTGCTCAGCTTGTCCGCTAAGCAGTTGTCCTGGCCTGCCAGGTACACTGCTCACAGGAGCATGGTGTTGTGCACTGCGAAGGAGAGGAGTGCCACTGCCTCCTGGTAGAGGGAGCCTGAGTCCCCCTGCTTGTTAATATAAAACATGGCCACCTGGTTGTCCATCTGGATCAAAACAGGTCAGGTGGTGGAACGCTTGCAGAGCCAGGAAGATTGCCCTGAGTTCTAGGAGGTAGATCTGCAAGAGTGATTCCTCCTGGGCCCAGCTGCCTTGCATGCAATGAACTCGCACTGTGCACCCCCAAACTGGGAGGAAGGTTCCGTTGTTGGGGTCCTCTGTGGTGCGGGTGCCTGAAATGGCATTCCTGCCTGGAGGTGGTGCAAGTTTTGCCACCAGGTTAGGGACTCTAGCATTTGGTGGGTGACTCTGACCCTGTCCTGTAGTCTGCCCATGGCTTGAGTTCACTGAGCGGAGGCACCATTGTGCTGTCTGCATGTGTAGGTGGTGTGACATGGACCATTGAGGCCATGTGGCCCAACAGGCAGAGGAGGAGGAGGTGGTGAAATGGTATCAACTGGTGGCGGTGTACCTCTCCTGCCAGTTATGAGGTGGTCTGCCCTTTCTGTTGGGAGGATGGCCTTGAACTGTAATGTGCGTGTATTCTAATAGAGTACAAGTCTTTGTAGGTGGAGTGGAGCTCGATAGGCCCTGCAGACATCTGTCAGGCAGCAATATGGGCATCACTTTCCACTTTTGTCAAGCACTACTATTTGGATGTCTTTGGCTCTGGGGTTTTGCGAGCTGCTGTCTTTTTCCTGCCATGTGCACTTCTAGCTTTGGTATATCCCACTTGTCTGGACTGGTCTAGCAGGACTATATAGAAGGTGACATTTTACTTACCAGTTAATATCCTTTCCTTAAATCCTGCTAGAGAGTCAGGGGAGGAGTAGACCCTGGAATGGTCTATTTGCTTTGTTCTTCTGCTAGGGTTCCCTTGGGTCTGCTATGATTTTTATACTTGGCTCTGCAGGTTTATCTTCTACGCCCAGCTTTTAGTTTATGCTATCCTGTTCATAATTCTCTACTGTTGATTACTCCTTGTTGCCCATGAGTGAGGTGGTGTGAGGCTTGCCCTGTTTCTCCTATATGCTTTGGGATGAATACTGAAGGGACCTCTAGTTGCTGAGGCAAATTGAGGCATGGGAGTGATGTCATTGAAACCTGGCTTTTTATTGGTTGTCTCTGCAGATGTGCTAGTAGGGGAACACAACTCATTTGTACTGGGCTCAAGGAAAGGACATTAACTGGTAAGTAAAATGTCACCTTCCCTACCGCCATACCTGATCAGTTGGGCCATGGGAGAAGCTTCCACTGTCTAGTGCTCAAGTCCAGCCTAGCCTATAGAATCTCCTCTCAGCAACATGAGCTGCCCGAAGTGGCTCTTAAACAGGCATGAACTTCTTTCTAAGTAAACTTGTAGTTTCATATGCGCCCCTCCCCCCCCTTTAGATCCAGCATGAGCCCAAGAATGTGACAGTTAATAGGCAGTATTAGGCCAATGTACAAAGCAGCTCTTTCCTTTAGTATAGTAGTTTTAAGAATTTTAATTTGGAAAAAATATACAGTAAAAGCACCAAGTCTTTACTACAACACTTGAGCTGTAATAAACATTCTAGTACAGATGGACTAAAGTTCATGGTGAGCTTTTAAAACACAATCCCTAGTGCCTCAAGTGTACCCTGAACCTGGCCTTGCCGCCCCTCAACCTGAAGCTCTCAACTCTCTTCCTCCTCAAGACAATCTCTGATCCCTCAAGTGAGCCTTGAACTATTTTGCAACCTCTTGCCCCAGAAACAATCCTTGGTGGCCTAAAGCCCCTGATTCACTCTCTCTCCCCCCCCCCCCCCCTTGATAGTGGACCCCCCTCCACAGAAGAAATTCCTGGTAGCCCAAGTAGGATCCAATGTCCAGCATTCATCAATGCAAGAGGCAGAAGCAACATCATTTTGGAAAATGGCAGTATCTGTCCCCTGATTCTACATCAGACTATATTACTAGGGTTCAACTCGACAACTAAGGGAACAGCCTCTTTGAAAAAAATTGTAATTGATATAGGAACCTTTGATATGTGATCTTATTAACATGAGAAGCAAGTCTGTATAGAAAGAAAGCCACAGCTTTAATGCAGAAATCACAATGTATTTAACAGAACATTATCCTTAAAACTGATTATATCAATTTAATTAAATGGAAAATAATGTTGGTAATGTCTAGCTACAAATACATATATTGATGGGACAATTAATCTGTATACAGATTAATAGACCCAATGCATTTACTCTTGTTTAAACAGGTTAATACAGAAAATCTAGTACATGATTGGACACAAATACCATAACAGGAACTATGTCATCTAATCAAAACTTGTTTGAAAAACTAAACATGGAACTGAAAGTACAAATAATACAAGAAAAGCTCTTTCTCATGTACTACAAGTAATATTCACACTACTTTAAATAATTTAAAACTGATCTTTAAGCAGAATAACAAGTACACAACTTATGTTCATAATATACCCTAAAGACTTCCTGGATCTACACAATCCAACAGAACAAAAACTTGTAGCAACTACAGAATATATATTTTGGATCTGAAGATAATTATTTATTTGCATTTCATGCTGCCCCATCATTTTTTATTTTTTTTTAGCAGACAGAAATAAGAGTTTCGGTGCGAACCAGCATTTGTGTATTTTTAAGGGGGTTGTTAAATAAAGGTTACAGTGTTATTTTTCTGCTTAAATAGTGCCAGCTGCTCTGGTCTGTGCACGTACAAATTAGCATATTGTAGCAGTCCTTATTGGAATGGTGACATATTACATTGCACTCATTGTTCTCTGCATGTGGCCATATTAAAAGTCAGAACTGCCAGCGATCTTAGTTCTAAGAGTCGAACAGCGAGAAGTTCAAAATCTTAGACACAAATCACCAAATTCATTTTGGCTCTGAAAGCCAAACCAAAACCATCAGGTTTTATTGACTAAGGAGATTTTCACAACATACTACGATCTTTATTTTTGTTTTTCATTTTGTGGAGGGTTTATTTCATTTTAGGTGGTGCTAAAAACACTAAGGAACTTAAATATTAAGGACTAGATTTATTAAAAGAAGCTACCATGTTAACATATACTCACATGCATTCATGTGTATTTTTTTTTATCATCACAGGTCACATTTTATGTAGCAAGCCCTATTTACTGTACTAATAATGGGGCATGTTTACTGACGTGCTGCAGGCTAATCGTGCTGTGCTGTGCTGTGCTGTTAGTGCACAGTGGCGCAGTAAAAAACCCAGGTTAGCTGCTGAGTGCATAATGAGGCACTGAGTGGGCGACTTAGGAATGGCATTATCGGTACATGCTACCATGAATGTTGCCTTTATTGCCACAATATGTATTAACTGTATTTCTCCATAGACAAGCAGAGCAATGCAGGCACACTTCTAGTGACATCTCAGATGGGGCCTGTGTGCCCAGAGCCCTCCTCCAGCTACAAGAAGTCTTTCTGGCTTCTTTGGGTATTAGTGCCCACGTTCCACTCCAGAGACCCCACCCATCAGTCACTGTTTCTCCATGCACAAGAGTGCTCAAGCCCCCCCCCCGTGTCATTCATAGCAGAAAGGGAAAAAAATAAATAAATCAGAGCGCTCTCACAAAGCACCATCACTTAAATGAAAGTAAACTGGCACATATTTTTACTTTTGCAGTAAGTCTCTCATCAGCTGTTATCTTTCTCCTAGGACATGCAGGCTGAGTCAGCCACACTTGGTGATGTCATTCAACGGTGCCGAGATGGAAGTCCTCTCCATAGCTCTAGCCAGTTTCTCTTCCGCCTTGCCAGCAAGATGGACACTCTCCAACTGAATTACCAATTACTGACTTATTTGTAGAATTTCCTTACTTTTACAAGTCTCTTATGCTGCTTGTTTCAGATTGGTTCCAGTACTGCTGGGCTTGAAGCCCTGTCCCTACCGGCCACGTGCTCACAGCCTGCAGCAGATGGGTACAATCCCCCAGGCGGATGCTGCTGCTGGAAGACTGCCATGTGGAATTAAGGCAATTGAAAACCCTCTGATGCTGCCTCTGCAGCTGCTACCGCTTGGGATGTGTCTCAGGGCCTCCATCCCCAGTCGGGAGCTCAACGGCCATCCCAGCTCCAATGGCATCTTTCTGCCTCCGGAGCTCCCGGGATGCCATTCTGTTGTACGCAGCCTTCCCTCGGGATGTGTCTCAGGGCCTCCATCCCCAGGTGTGAGCTCAAGGGCCAATCCAGCTCCAACAGCATTCACTCTCCCTCCGAAGCGCTTGTGACGCCGTCCTCCCTACCCTCTGAGTTCCTGCCCACAGCCATTATCGATGAGGGGAGTTCAACATCTCAAACTCCACCCCACGGTGCAATTGGCTGGCCCCATGCCAAACTCTGGCCCTCCATCGGCTGCAACCACTCCAAACTCCGGTGCCATGGCAACTGGCGAATCCTCTTATCCGTGCTGACGCAGGAGCTCCTTATTGGCTTCAAACGAGGGGAGGCACAGTCCATCATCCATGCATGCAGTGGACCGCTGACCACCGACGGAACACAGTGGCACCAGAGAGGCCTTCTCCACTTCACCAAACTGAGCCTCCAAGGATCACCACCAGTTTCGGTGCCGAGATGCCTTCTGCCTTTGAACAGGCAGGAAGTGAGGTCACCTCTACTCCAACCCCCGAATGCCTTAACCCTTCACCAGGACAACCGGGAGCAACGACGGACAGAGGTAGATCTCTGTGCTTTCATGGAGGAATGTGAAGTCAGCCTCCAGTTCCACCCCCGGCCACCTTATCCTGATCAGCCGGGAGCAATGCTGAACACCTGACAAGGAGGTACTTCAGGGCCCACCATCTTCTTTCTCCCAGCACCGGAACCACCCGAGGAGAACACATGGTGTGACAACTGAGTCCCAGCTCAATGTAACACAGCGCTATTAAGCGCGATCCACGTCAGGATCGATGCACCAGTGCGGCCACAACTGGAAAGACCCTTGACCCTGGGCACTTTTCCCTCTGTGTGAAGTGGCTCTGTACAGAAGGAGGAGTAGCCTAGTGGTTGGGACAAATTACAACTCCGCTAAGGGCGCGGTGTGCATCCGACCCATCTTCTGAGTCAGCAAAGGGAAGCCCTACACCAGACTCTAAGCCTGAGCGATGGCTCATCATGTACCATCTCTGCCGTCTAATCCCAGGTTGTGGCCTTCCAGCCAGTGGTTGGTACAAAGCCTCCATAGGCAAGGCCCAGGGCTTCAGTCACACTTGTCTGTTCCACCTCAGGGAAGTGGAACCCCCTCTACTCCTAGGATTAGAAATGCCATTGGTCCAGGTCAAGGTACTGGCAACAGTGTGGTGCAGTACACACAGCCAGTATGTCCTGGAGCAGAGAGTCACAGGTTCAGGTCCCAGCTGTGGACCTTGCAGAACATGTCCGGCCAGCACCTGCTGGGTCCTTCCGCCAGCTTTGGCCTCCAACAGTGAAAATCATTACCTTAGAAAGTGCTTGCTACCAGCAAGGGCCAACCCCTAGGGACTACTGGTTTGAGGCATCATCCAGCTGTAGCGGCAGACCATGAATAGGTCACTGTCCCCTCCAGTGATCGGCTGCACTATCCTATGCCCTGTCACAGTCCTCTCCAGCAGTAGGTCTTCCAGGACCCTGTGCTAAGGCCGGTAGGCAATATGGTACATGCCATACCCATGCTGGCGTGAGGCAGCAGGGTGCAGGAGCTTTGCCCCGGTACTGCTCCATTGCCACATCGGGTACAACCACCTGAGTCTCACTTCATCCCGCAGAGCTGCCCAACTGCGTTACCATGCACCAGGATGACACATCTCCATTACCAGAGTGGAGGAATAGCCTAGTGATCAGTACATCATCCCAACACCCAAGAGATCTAGGTTCAACTCCAACAGGTGGGCCACCTCTTTCCCTGGAAGTGGCAGCACAGTGGTACACCCTGTTCGTGTTCTGCCAATGGACCAAATGTCTCAACCATGTCCCTGTGGTAACATGGTACGCCAAAGAGCACATATACACCAACTGTTCGTATCACAAACGATTGAAAGGTCTGGTTTTCCCCCTGGATCTGGCTTCCCCTAAAGAACTTATGCCGGCCCAGTTTACTTCAAACCCTGCAGATTTCATTCGCACAACTAGAAGGGGGCGTGTAGAGCAACGGCAAAACTGGTCAGGCCACAGTCCATTGTCCTATTACCTGCAGTGTTGCTTCACAAGAGGTATGCAGCTATTAGCATGGGCCGTTCATGGGCTATGTCAAGACTCCCGGGCCCAAACTTGGGCTATGTCAAGGCTCCCTTAATAGGATCACCTTCTGATGGAAGCCTCCATGCTCAGATTGCTGACCCCTGACTGCTGCGCCATCCTTATTACGTGACAGTCAACTTAACCAAAAAAAAAAAGGAGATAGGGCACAAACTGTGACAGCTGTAGGTCAGGCCCCATAGAGGTAACCTGACCTACAGGGAGGAGTGGTCTAATGGTTAGGACAAGGTACTTCAGGCCAGAGGGCCAGGGGTTCAAGTTCCACCTGGGGACAGCAATCTCAGTCTGGAGGGACTGGGATTTCTAGTCCTATAGGCACTCCTTGTGGTCTTGGGCAAGCCACTTAACCCTCCATTGCCCATGTTCCCTGTAAGCATTAGCATATGTGTGTCATATCCCCTCGTGTTAAATGTATCCCCCAATTGACCACTTTGACCTGGTGAAAAGCGGGATATAAATAAAGCTAGCTAAATAAATAAATAAAATAACCTCTCAGGGCTCTCATCACTGGAGACTTGCTTGAACAAGGGCCTCCTTCAGACAACGGCAGCCTCTACCATGCAAAGATTCTTGGCGTTGATTCCACCTGCAACGAGGATCTGGAAATGGTACACAACCCCCTCGAAGATCAGGAAATGGTACACAACTCTCTCCCTGAGACCACTTGCCCTACCAACAAGGTCACCAATAGATATTGGCCCAGATGCACCCTGACCAAGTGAAATCTGGCTCATAATGGGCACTTCTTATGATCCCAAAAAAAAAATTTAAGTATATATATAAATTTACTTCTGACGGTCCTGCCAACTGCTGGTAAGCAGCTTCCTCACAGTGGATCCCACTATGCCATGGATTACTGATGGGAGGGACAGCACCCAAGGCATTGGGGAGCCCCCATCATCATGACATGGGCACCTCTTCGAACCTGCAGAGCAACCCGCACAGCTGCCACTGCCAATGGGCCAAACCGAGACTCACATCCTTGCTACTCGTGCTCCTCCAGGAACAGGGGCAACAGGCCATCACTATGATAATCCTGCATAAACCTAAGGTCTTACTGTGTGCATGAGAATCCTGCATAAACCTAAGGTCCCTGTGGCAGCGGGGCAGGTCCAAGGCCAGTCTGGGGATCACCAGTCCAGTGACCCTCTTATGATCAAACAGCAGCACCTCATTTGTGGGCAGATGCGCATAGGTCACAGGTTCAAGACCTGGCTGCACATCATGTGAGGAATCAGAGCACTTTGCCAGAGTGCCTCCTTAACTGTGGCTCGGCCTCGAGAACCTGGCCAGACAGCCAACAAAGTGGCCACAGTCCCCCACCAGCACACAAAGGGAACAGGTTCCCACTCCCCGCAAGAGGACTCTACAACCCCCTTCCAGGCAAAGCCAAGGCAAGATGCTCTCCTGCTGGGACACAGCAGGAGCTGACAGGCAGACTCAGCCATTAGATGAACCTGCATATAGGATCTCTCAACCCTTGGCCCCCTTTTTTTTTTTTGTTTACCTCACTCAACGGTTAACATGGACAGAGCCCAGATCATCCTCATCATGCCCACTGGCTGGCATCAGTGCGGTCTTCCCTATGCATCTGACTCCAGGACTCCTTGATGCATTTCCCCTGAGGCCACCCTTCAAGTGCTGGAGGACAATGCATGAATCGCGAACCTGAACCTATGGACAGGGACTAATTCAACCTGACCCACAGATGCGATACGGCACCATCAACATGCTGTTCCCCCTTGAGATCGTGACCTCAGCTGACTGCCCTGGCCCAGCCAGTTCCTCGAGAACTGCCCTGATGGCAGTCCCGCTGTCGAGCCACTGCAGGCAGATCTGAGGTAGAGCTCCAGTATGGTCGTTTCAGATAGTGCTCCAAACTGCTAGTTTTGGTGGCACACTTGTCAACCTAGCCACCCATGAGACCCTGCCCAGGTCTGTTTCCAAGGTACAGCCTTAAGCTAAGCCATCGGACTGTGGAATCACCCCCCTGAAGGAGCAGAGGTTCCATATGCGGGATAGCGCTCTACACAGCAACAAGGGACCAAACTCTTCATCTCATGTAACCCCCTACAAACCTGTCCAATACAGGCCCAGGACAGTGCACAGCAAGAGACCAGACTCATCTCACCTGACCCCAATAAACCTGGCCGCCCGGTCTGGCAGAACCACCCTCCGCATGCACCTCCACCTGCCTGGATCGGCCAGGGACACAAGCAGGGGCTCAAGCCATGCGGAAGATGAGCACAAGGCCCAAGCCATGCCAAAGGCTTCCATCGCCAACCATCTACCGCATGTCTGCAAGACCTGGACCTCGCTAGACTGCTTCCTCCAGCTTGGACACTCCCAGCCAGGCCATTCAACCGACTCATGGCCATTGCGGTATTAATGCTCCATTTGCACCGCTCTTATAGCACAGTCATTATCAAGGCTACCCCTATCCTTACTCGCAGTGTCCACCTCACTGCTGTCGGCTGTATTAATGTTTCAGCTTCCCACCACTCTTTAACACACCCCTGGCTTGCAGTAACCACCTCACTGTGGTGGCTGCAGTAAGGCTTCAGTTTCCCACCACGCTATCCTTGCTCGCAGTGACTACCTCACTGCCACTGCTGAATGCACAGAGGTGCCTTGAAACTGCATACTTCACAATCACTGATGCCACACATGTGCGCATTGTGTCGGCATGTTTTCCACATTCATTGTTGCTGCACCCATCATCATTACATGTTTTTTTACGGCAAGCATGCACATTCTGGCACCACCTCCAGGTACACTACGCTGTTGCCCTGCCTAATGGGATATGTCAGGGCACACCAACCTAACATTTAGCCCGAGAAAGTGTCATCCTAAAGCTGATCTGTGTCTCGGCCTCCCCTTCCACCACCGCACTGACAGCTTGGGAGGCACCAAGTGTGGCTGACTCATCCTGCTTGTCCTAGGAGAAAACGAGGTTACTTATCTATAACAGGAGTTCTCCATGGACAGCAGGATCAGTCAGCCACACATACCCACCCTCCTCCCCTGGGAAGGGGGTCGACCTCTGAACCAGTGCCCGCCTCCTCACGGCAAAGGCAGCTTGTGACAAATTGGCTAGCTAGGGGGTGGGGCCAGTTGGCTCATGCTCAGAAGGGCGAAAGCCCTTCTGAGCTATGGAGAGTACGTCCGTCTCAGCACCGTCGGATGACGTCACCAAGTGTGGCTAACTTATCCTGCTGTCCACAGAGAACTCCTGTTACAGGTAAGTAACCTCGTTTTCCCCACATGGAGGCTTAAAGGCAAAACACTCCCTCACTGCTCTTAAGACCTTGCCTGGATCCTGTTCCAGTACTGGTTGTGGAATTTATTACAGACACTGCTCCTGCCACACCAAAAGGGACTGTAACCCTTCTGTCTAGGTGGTGTCAGTCAGAGCACTATACCCTCTCAGCTCCTTCACAAGACCTCCCTTCTGATCACTTCAGGGTTGCTAAGAAACCTTCATTATCTAAATCAGCAGTCCCTCAATAATCGGCAAGTAAATAAGAGCACAAGCCTGCTTCAGCAAAAGTCTAAACTGTCTCAGAATGAAAACTGAGACAATCAGCCTTAAACAAAAAAACATAAAAGAGCTCTCACCCCTCCTCTTACAGTTGTGAGAGAAAAAAGCCACACAGAGATTCTGTGAGCACTTAGCAGACAGCTATTCCTTTCTATCTTGCTATATGTCTAAAAGTCAGGAAATTCCAGTGCTTATACCTCACAACTAGGCTTCCCAAACAGAACCTACTTTATCTAGCTCTCCTAGTGTGCCTTTACAGCAACTCTCCAGATTCATACTGGATATTACAGCCATTCTACCAGCATGTCAATTCTAGTTCCCTGTCCCAGATATTTCAGACACTAGAATCACGACAAAGTCGTCAAGCGGAATAGTCCCCCTGCCCATCTATCCAGTCCCAGGAAGACTCTCTCTCTATACACCAAACTATGACAGTTGCCACTCGCCCCATAAAATGCCTTGTGCCCATGACTGGAACCTAGATACAAAGGCATAGAAACACTTCTCATGGAGCACCATGCTCAGCAACCAGAGGAAATCACATCACAGGAACAGAATGTGGACTATTCCTACCCTAAATTTCTTCAAAGGATATCTAAAGCTCTAACCCTGGGATCAACTCAGACTCCAGCTAATAAGGACATCCAGCTTTGATGTCTTACCGCCATTTGAAATTGAACATGGCCAAAATTGAACTTCTTAATTCCCCTCCCCAATCTCCGTGGATAACGCTCTACTCCTCCGTTTCCTCAGCTCTCAACCTTGGGGTTGTCTTTGACTCCTCCCTCTCCTCCACACACATCCAACTGATAGCTGAATCCTGTTGTTTCTTTCTCTATAACATCAGCAAAATTTGCCCCTTCCTTTCTGAACACACTACTAAGATACTTATCTACTCTTTAGTTACCTCCCGTCTAGACTATTGTAACCTCCTCCTTGCTGGTCTTCTCCTGAATCATCTCTCTCCCTTTCAATCTGTTCAAAACTCAGCTGCATGGTTAATCTTCTGCCAGCTTCGACATATTCCTATAACCCTTCTTCTCAAGTTGCTTCATTGGCTCCCAATCCATTTTCACATCCAGTTTAAACTTCTCCTGCTGACTATGTACACTCATTCTGCTGCTCCTCAGTACCTTTCCTCTTTTATCTCTGCCTACATCCCTCCTCAGGGCAGAGTGCTGCTCTATATGTCCTCTTCTTCTACAGCCAACTCCAGACTTCGATTCTTTCACCATGCTGCCCCTCATGCCTGGAACAAACTACCTGAGTCTATACATCAGGCTTCTTCTCTGGCTCTTTTCAAATCCAGGCTGAAAACTCACCTCTTCGAGGCTGCTTTTGGATCCTGATCTGCTTAATCTCCTATGTGTTTCCTGATCGTTCCCCTAGATGTATCCCTTGTCTACAGCTGCTGTGTTGTCTGTCTTGACTAGATTGTAAGCTCTGATGAGCAGTGACCATCTTTTAAATGTGGCTGTAGAGTGCTGCATACACCTTGTAGTACTATAGTAGTGGTTCTCAACCCAGTCCTCTGGGACCCTTAGTCCAGTTGGGGTTTCAGGGTATCTACAATGAATATGCATGAAACAGATCTGCATACAATGGAAGCAATGCATGTGGATCTCTCTCATGCATAATCATTGTGGATATCCTGACTGGCCTGGAGGTCCCAGAGGACTGCTCTAAGAACCACTGTGCTATACAAATGATCAGTAGTAGTAATAATAGCAGTCTATCTTACAGTTCTACAGCGCTCCTTGAGAAATGATAGCATTACAATTACTCCATCTTCCATTTGCTTCAAGGTTAAACACAAAAGGTATTCTCAGCACCAAGCCATGACTTCTTACAGCTACTTCACCAGGCTGTAGTAGCAGAAGTGGACATTAAGCACAAAAACTCTTAAGCTCCTGCCCAATGCACCCCAGGCAAGGACCGTAAACTCTCAGACACACTGGGAAAGCGAGTGTACCAGAGTGCTATGCTTTCTCTAAAGATAGTGGTTCATCACCTACAGCTTTTACATTACCATCATCATGTGTTAAACCAGCAGGGACAATTTCATTTGAGTCTTCAAGATATCCACATACCACCTCATCTGGTCATTCTACGATGCTTACAATAGAGCAATCCTTGCAGCAACTATAGCTATTACAGTTCACCACATGAGAAACCAGTAATGCTCCTTGCTTGGGGTGGGGAGGGAGGAAATCTATTTGATACAAATAAGCATTAGCTCTGCAATAAAACTCTCACCATCTCCAGACAGCATATCACAGTACAAGAAGTCTTTTCAGGAGTCCTATAGGAAATGCTATCATTACCAAATAGTTTTAGCAATTCTACCCAAGAAGAAGGTACCAATGGTATTCAAGACCACCAGCACAATGTGTCATCTCAGATGTATGCCCAGGCTTAATGACCAAGGGAATGTAAACAGCATGTAACTAGTTTGTCTTCCTCTGGGAAGATGAATCCTAAGTTTCATCAGTTCAAGGGAGGCATGGAAAGAAATACCACAGACTAATGGGTTCTTGCCATAGTATATCAAGTATACAAGATAAACTTTGAGACACTTCCTCCAACCAAAGGACCCACCATCTCCTCAAGTATTTCCCAAAAGCACCAAACCATCCTGGCAGAAGAGATCACAGCACTTCTATGCAACGGACTGATCTCAGCAGGGTCAAGGCTTGTACTCCAAGTTGTTCCTAATCCCCAGGAGGTCTCTGACCAATTCTGGATCAGTGCAACCTCAATCTTCACAAAGAAAAAGTTCAACTTGAATCCCATTGCCACAAATTTGCCACTGCTGGATCAGAACGATGCTTAAACGCACATGCCCACCCATTCAAAGCACTGGATATTTCTTAGATTCCAACATCTGAACTAACACTTTCAATACAAAGTTCTACTCTTCAGCCCCCAGAGTATTCTTAGCAGTGGTAGCAGCTCAGCTCCCTAGAAAGGGCATTATGGGTTTTCCTAACTGGACAATTAGCTTTATCCCCTGCCTCAAGAGAAGGTGTCCAAAGATCAATTCAGGAAACCATATGGCTCTTCAGAAAAGTGGGCTTCTTGATCAATCAGGAAAATTACAATCTGCTACAGCACAATTCAGTCGGCAACAGCACACTTTGTCCTCCAGGTCGTAGGGCACATGTTGGCTACCGTCCATGTTCTACCTGGGGATTTTCTTTGACTTTTCTCTCTTTCTCCACACATATGCAGCTCGTTGCTAAGACCTGCTGTTTCTTTCTCTACAACATCAGCAAAATCCGCCCCTTCCTTTCTGAGCATACTAAAACCCTTATCCACTCTTTAGTCACCTCTTGTCTTGACTACTGCAACCTCCTCCTTGCTGGTCTTCCTCTGAGTCATCTCTTTCCCCTTCAATCCATTCAACATTCTGCTGCGCGACTAATATTCTGCCAGCCTCGCTATACCCACATTACTCCTCTTCTCAAGTCACTTCACTGGCTCCCTGTCCACTTCCGCATCCAGTTCAAACTTCTCCTCCTGACCTTTAAGTGCATTCACTCTGCGGTTCCTCAGTACCTTTCATCTCTTATCTCTCCTTACAACCCCTCTCGGGAACTCCGTTCTTCTACTTCTGTCTATGCCCTCCACTCCTACTGCTAATTCCAGACTTTGCTCCTTTCACCTTGCTGCACCTTACACCTGGAACAAGCTACCAGTATCTGTATGCCAGTCACCCTCTCTAAATCCAGGTTGAAATCTCACCTCTTCACTGTTGCTTTCAGATCTTGACCTCTGTGTTTGTCTTAACTAGATTGTAAGCTCTGACGAGCAGGGACGGTCTTACATGACTGTGCAGCGCTGCGTATGACTGGTTGCGCTATATAAATGCTCAATAGTAGTAGTACCTTTTGCCAGAATTCACATACGGCTATTGCAATGCTGGAAGGCCTGATACATCCAAATATCAAAAGTCTGTTTCTGATAACATGGAGCTTGAATGGCAATTAATAGACATCCTTCCTGCCCAGTGAGGTGAAGAACATCATTATGGCCTCTAGAAGGCCATCAACCCGGAAGTCATGCAAAATTAAATGGATTTGTTTTACCCAATAGGCTCACACACAAAAAAAATCCCTTTTACTTGACCAACTATGTAAATAATCTTATATCTTTTTTCATCTGTCTGAATCCAGTCTTAAGACTTCTTCAGTGAGGATTCACCTTGCTGCTATAGCCACCACCATGATTGCATCAACAAGAAACCAGTTTTCACTGATCCATTAGTTTCCAGATTCACGAGAGACCTCATGAACATTAGGCTACCTCTGAAACCATCGCCTCCTGCTTGGGACCTCAACACTGTTTTTGCCTGGCTCATGGAGAGCCTGTTTAAACCCTTAGGTCTGGCTTTTCTTCAACATCTCATATGGAAACCTGTTTACTTGGTAGTTATTACCTTGGCAAGAAGAATCAGTGACCTTCAGACTTTGATTTACTATACACCATACTACTTGATTGTGGTAGAATTGAGTGTACTTTGAACACATCCAAAATTCCTTTTGAAGACCATCCTAGATTTCCACAAATCACTTTATAATCCTACTGAATTTCTTTTCTAATGCAAACATGCAGCAAAGCTTCTGTGTCTGCCACATGTTGGACTGCATACATGATCTTTGTTATTATCCTAATGCACAAGTGACATAAGGAAAATATCTCAGGTTTTCATAACCTATAACCTGAATAATACTGGTGTTCCAGCCTAAAAATGGTCGTTGTCCACCTGGGTCTCAGAGTGCAGATATGACTAGTCCACACCAACTCAGAGCAAAAGCAACCCCGTGGCCAACTTATATTCCGTTTGCATGCAAGACATCTGCAGAGTGGTCATGGGCATGTTGATGCACACTTTCGCAAACACTATTGCCTCAATCAGTTCATTGCTCGGGATCGAGCTTCTGGCGAAGTGGTCCACAAGAACCTATTTGCATGGTAGCTCCGAGTCAAAGGAAATAAAAATGCACAGCCCTCAACTTTGGATTCACCAGAAGTGTGCCTGCACTGACCTGTTTTGTCTATAGAGAAGGTGAGGTTGCTTCCCTGTAATGTGGGTTCTCTAGATAGCAAGGAAATGCAGTTTCACTTCCCTTCCTGCCTTCTCCACAAAACAAAAAATAAAACTGGTAGCCACGAAGTAACACATATAAGGTCTAATTCTGTGTTCTTACCAACTCAGCTACATACAAACAAGGGAGGAGGAGTCTTCTCTGGAGGGGAACACAGTAACTAATATTTGAAAAGGTACAGAGAAGAGCCACCAAAATGGTAAAGGGGATGGAAGGATACCCCTAAGAGAGGCTAAAAAGGATAGGGCTCTTCAACCTGGAAAAGAGATGGCTGAGGGGAGATATGAGAGGTCTATAAATTAATGAATGGAGTGGAATAGGTAAATGTAGATTGATTGCTTATGTTATCAGAATATAGAAAGACTAGGGGACATGCAATGAAGTTGAAGGGTAAACTATTTAAGACTAATAAGAGAAAATATTTTTTCACTCAATATGTAATCAAACTCTGGAATTTGTTACCGGAGGATGTAGTAAAAGCTGTTAGTGTAGCTGGGTTTAACCCTTTCCAGGCCAAGCCCAAAACTCTCAGGATCCAAAATTCTGACTAAATATTCCTATCAAATGGTATATAATACATGACCATAGCAGAAGGAAAATCACTATTAGAACATATTGAATAAGATGGGTACAATTTTCCTGAAATATGCAAAAATTAACCTGGCTGCAGAATGTGGATTAAAATTTTAAAGTAGGCCTTCAAAGGGTTAAAAAAGGTTTGGACAAGTTCCTGGAGGAAAGGTCCATAAACCATTATTAAAAGGGACCCGGGGTATTACTGCTTGACCCAATACAAGCATTGTGGAACGTGTCTTTTCAGGAAACTGCTAGGTACTTATGACCTAGAGCGGCCACTGTTGGAAACAGGATACTGGGCTTGATGGACCTTGGTCTGACCCAGTATGGCATATCTTATGTAATGCACGCAGGTACAGAGAAGTCAAAAAGACTGCTCTTAGCTGGAGGAGGGCTCTGGGCACACAGGCTCTGTCGGAGACATCAGCAGAAATGTCTACAAAGAACCCCCTTACAGGTAAGCAACCTTGCTTAGCATGAGCTAAAATGGTAGCACATGTTAGTAACTCTCATTTCGTGGAAATGGGTAAAATGCACAGTAAAAAGGGCCTTAAATGATTTTATACATGTTAAATGGTTTAATGCACACTAAGATGTGCTAACACCATTAACACACATTATTAATACCTAGATCCCACTGCATGAATTGGGACATGGGTCAACTAACATGCATTAATGGTACATAGCTGTAACCCTTTTCAGTGTATGCTAAACAAGATAAAAATTGTGTGTGTGTAGGGGAGGGGGTGTTCTGTCATTTAATTTTCAAAATGAAATAAAACAACCATCATGACTGTTTCTGTGTCATCCCAAATTGCTTCAGCCTAATAAACGATACTACAGCCACCCATGAGGTGGTAAAGCTTTTCATGTTCAGAAATACCTGTTTATCCAAACACATGCGTATTTACCTTCAGGAACTCTCAGACACAAAATTATCACTCCTGCTGCAGGCTGGTGTAAGAAGAGCTCTGAGCACTACTGTGGATAACTGTATCTTCAGATGTAAAAATGTTTTATAATGTCAAATATTTTTACATCTGAGAAAAAATAGGAAATCTAGCAATAGCAAACAATCTTCCTTAATAGGTTTACATTGGGAGGGGGGGTCTTTAACCGTGTGCTGGTAGCACATGTCTGGTGCACACAAAGTACAGCTTGGACACATATTGCCAGGTAGCACAGGCCGATTCCCACGCTAACTGTGCATCCCACATTAGGGATGGGATTGGGCAGGTTAGGGGTGGAGAATGGTGTGGTGAGCTTTGTGCAGTAAACATAGGGTACACACCATGTGCTAACTGCGTCTCATATGATTAGCATGGGTTCATCTAACGCCACCTCAATAGGTGGAGTTAAATGCACCCATGCTAATGTGGTGCACATTAGGGGAGAGGTTTCCACGTTACCTGCTGGGAAAATACTGTCCGCCCACCTAACGTGCCAATAGCTCAAAAAACATGGCATCATCTTAGTGCTCTTTAGTAAAAGAGCCCCCATAGTCTCTAAACATTTTAGCAACCTTTCCTTATTATTTATTTGTTTTTTTAGCACAGATTAAAGTTCTGGATGAAAAGGCTGTGGTGCTAGTTTGTCGGATTCTAGCAGCTTGAGTTCAGGGTCAGTTACATGCTCACAGTGCATCATCTCTCAAATTCTAAATGCTGCTGATGTGAAGAGCTGTCTAAAATCTAGTGTGGTAGACGTATTTGATTTTTCCAAGATCTACGGGGTCTCTGAGCTATGTTAAAAAAACAAACAAAAAAACCAAACCCAGAATGAGAGTAATTTTATAGCTAAGCACCTGGTTTAAGGCAGCCAAACATGCATCCACTTTGTCTATGTTATTAGAATACTAGCAACAAGTGGCTAAAAATGCACTTTAAGGCATCCCACAGCTCTACAACTGGTGTAAATGATCACGCCTACATTTTGCAAGTGCACACGTAGATGATAGTATTTTATAATCAATACACATACTTGCACGCTATGCCCAAACTCTGCCACTGTGCACAATCACAGTGAAAGCGCATGTGATGCAAACAATGGTCATATTTTTATGCTTGTCAATGTTTTATAAGATGTCATTTATGCATGAAAGAGGCCACTTAGGTACGTAAATGACTACCCCCCCCCCCCCCCCAATATTTAGGTATGTTGGTGCCTGAAACTAGGTGGCTCCTTAAAAAGTGACCCCTAATATGATTTTTATTAACCATATATTTCCAAACAACTTTTAATAGGTAACCTTACCTAAGTACTTAATTTCAATGGAGTAAAAAACTCTTGTATACTACAAATAAAAACTGACTAGGACAGCAGCTATTGTATTCTGAGATTCATGGTCTCCTACGACTAAACAGGACATGTCTAGGTACAACTTAATAACAGGGTCAAAAAAATAATAATTACTCTAAAAAAGCCCCGATTCTAGCTATTGGAAAACCTTAACTAGTTACCCTTCCACTATCATGATAACGAACAAGTCAGGACAACAAATTAGCTACAGAGATGATCTGTATATGGTAAGGTGAAATTCTGAATACTCCAAAATATGGTTGGAATACATTACTAAAATATGCACAAAAAATAGTTTGAGGTGCTATCTGTAAAGAAAAACTTCAATTATGATAAAAATAATCCTTATAAAGCTATAACGCAAACAAACTGGAAATGGAATCCCTCTATTCACCCCTGAAACAGTGACCTATCTTGTATTAGTAATTTAAGCGTCCCCACCTTGCCCTTCCAATTATACTTTGCTCTGAAGGAAACAAAAGCAGAGTGAGAGGGTGGTGTACTTTTTGTGCAAGTTCAGTCCTTGATTCCTTTTACAGTTCCAATTCATGGCAACTGTGATGACGGTATTTAGAAAAGTCAAAAGCTAGTACTTCCACTCCTGCTCTGCTGTGACATCATTTTGCCAAGGAGAGGAAGAGCATGAAAAAACATAAAAAAGCAGATATATGATGGAATCAGTGGTGTAAGTTCAAATGATGCCCCCTCATGTAGCGGGAAGGGGGGGGGGACATCATCCCTCCAAAGTTAAGTACAGGAAAGCAGCAACTGACAAACATAACTTACTGTAAAATAACCTGGCCACGCTCCTTCCCGCCTCCTCTCTCTATCAAAGTATTCTCTTTCGACAGCCAGAGAAATACCTCCTGCCATGAAATCATGTGATCGTTATGGACACGTGATTTCTGATAGCATAAGAGAGTCAAAAATACAAAAGGAGTACGATTATAATTAACCTGATCCTTCCCTAGGAATATCTGGACACTAACAGCATTGAGTGTGGTTGGGATTCGATGACTTACATTTCTTTTACATTAAAGATAAAGCATTAGGCGCATATAATTACAGGAAATACAAAAGCATTTTGTCTTGTTGAAAGCAAAGTGAAAACTGTTTTTAAGTAACAAAAAAAAGAGACTTCAGAAACAACCCCCATTCATATTTGTTCTGCTTACTAATTAGTTGGAAACTAGGCCAACAAGGGAGATTCCAAAGTTAGTAGTATAAAATAAAGAACTATTTTACACTTGCTGTATAGGCTGATTTAAGCATTTTAGTGGCTCAACTGCTGGACTGTGAATACTACAGCTGAATATAACGGAGGCAGTTGATGCTCTAATATACTGCATTGAGGCTCTACCAGCTAATAATGTGCAGTAGCTCATAGCTCACAAAATTTCCAGGGTAGTAGCACTCAACTGGAACAAGTTAGAATTTATCTGTGCGAACAATGTAAACTGCCCAGAATTCAAAACTACAGCCTTTTGTCATCAACTATTCATTTTCATCTAAAATATTACAGAGGTCTGTAAGATGACACTGGTATTTCTACTCTGGTAACAGTTAGAGCAGGTAGCAAAGGTGCCGTAAGAAGCGAATTCATCTCTATCTTGCTTTTGATTCGTTGTTTAGAATCATTTCGGATGATGGTACTACAGTGAGGCTTGGGGTCATCTGGCCTCAAATTCGGTCTACTGTTTTGTGCTGTCCTTGTCTGCAGCAATTTCATAGTAAGTTGATCATTTTGTTTTGAACTTACGGCACTTGATGAGGTAGGACTGGTCTTACTGGGTACAAAAGAGCACTGCCAGTAAAAATATTCATGTTCACGTAACACAGGGACTCTCGGGATTCCAGCAGCAAAAACAGGCATCGTTTCCTGACTTTTTAACTCTTTGCTTGAGAAATCAGTTTTTCTCTCAGCATTCCCTCTTTCACTCAGTTGCTCTGTTTTTTTTATCATGTTGCCGGGTGGAGGATTATCCATTAAGGCTCTGCTAAGCCCTTTCTCTTGTTGCGGCATCACAATGCCTTTGTTCTTCCTTAGGGAAACATCCAATTGATCATTACACACTGCTGACCCCACTGGTGGCAGAACCTGAAATGTATTTAAAAGCAGCGATTCCTCATTCTCAGAGCCGATACTAGAATTCAGCACGGCAGAATCAAGGTTCAAGCCCTTTTTCATTTCTCTGGAAGCAAGGGAGCCTGTAGCGACAGTATATTTCAGGTTTTCTTGGAACCAAACTTTGCATTCCTTGACTTGTTTCTGTTCTCCTGGGCTGGCATGAGTAGAACACAATTTGTGAACCTGCATGTCTTTCTTGGGAGCCCCCAGAGTGCTGGTGCTTTTGGAAGACTCTGTTGGAAATCCTTCTGCAGGTGCTGAAAAGTTATCTTGACCCGAGGACACCACACTGGCAACAGGTGACTTCCCTGCAGGTTTTGACGGCGGAGCTGTGGCTTTGGTCTCTAGGCTCACATTTTTGTCCATGACCTGCAACATGTCTAGACACAATAGGCAGTTGTTGAGAGTTTCCCCCACTCTTGTTTTTCTTGCTTTTTTCGGGGGCTGAAGACAAGCAAATGGAGAGGCTCTTCCCCAGCCCTGTACCTGTAAACATAAAAACTGATTACATTGCCACCAATGGAGGGAAAAGCAAAACACAAATACAACAAGATATATAAGATATATACAAAGAGCAGCAAGGACAGTTAGTTTCCTTCCAGACTGGATCATAAGGTTAGGCACAGTAGACTTTGGCTTAAAATCAGTAACACCTACTAGTTGCTGCAAAAAAATTAATCTGCAGTAAGAGGCTAAAAGGAGTATAAGGAATACAACGACATGGCAGGTGAAGTCTAAACTAAACAGTGCAACATAAACACTAAAAAGATACATGCCACTGCTCAGTAGACTAATTCAGATATTTTTTTTATGATCAGTAAATATCCTCTAACCATATAAATCCAGGTTAAGATCTGCAAATATTTCCTTAAGGAATCAAAATGATGCAACTGACTTTGAATATATGTATTTGTATAAAAGTCTAATAAATGCAAGATCAGATTAGAAAATCACCTTCAGTCTAACAAAGTTTGATTCCAACATACAGCTGGAATCAAACTCCAAAATGTTTAATATTTATTTATATGGGGTTTAGGTTTCTATAAATATTTGTACAGTCAAAATATTAAGACTGTATGAGGTTTTAGAAGATCTGAACTAAAAGAAGTGTAAATCTGTTATGCCTGTAAAGTGGGTAAATAGGGGGATCTGAGATGAAGCAGTTAGCGTCTCAGATTTATCTAAACCCTTCTCTGAGCTTTCTTAGCTTGACTCCACTTAGATATCAGTGTGATTGGAATACAAATTCAGTCTTAAGTGGTTCTTCCATCACTAGTTTTAGCTTGGAGTGGAGGAGAAGCCTAGTGGTTAGAATACTGGCTTGGTAACCAAGAGACCAGGGTTTGATTTCTACTAGCACTCCTAGTGGCCTTGGGCAAGTCACTTAACCCTCCACTGCCTCGGAAGAAAGGCCTGGCAATCTGCTTCTGGTTAAGAAAACCCAGGAGCTGCTGGGTCACTAGGAGTCAGTAATGACTCGAAGGCACGCATTGCACTGCATCTGTTTCATGATGTGTATGAGACGCAAGACCTCTAATGAGGGACTAGTGAGAGCTTGAGTAGATTCTGATTCAAGGAAGCTGTTTTGCTATTGAGCTATTATGGGCTGACACAGAAAGCCTAACCTGCCCTTTGCGTGCAGATAACGCAATTTATACGCACAGTTTCCGACACACAAAATGCAGAAAAGAGATTGATGCGTGCATAAACAGCAAAGCAAAAGCAAGTGCACATAGTAACGCCAAGTGTATTTAAATTAAATGTAAATGAGCTGCAATATCAAAATGGTGCTAATATTGTCTGCACCCAATGTAGAGAAACATGTAGCAGATTACATAATCAGTTGAAGTGCCAAGATCTCTATGCCTGGTCTGAGGTGGCTTAAACATCATGCGCATGCCCCCAACAGTAATTTGATGGCATCGGGGGCTTTCTCTGATGCCTGGATCATCTGAGGTGACGTGTCAAACTTCCCCCTCAGATGATCCAGGCATCAGGGAAAGCCCCCAATGCCATCAAAATACTACTGGGGGGCCGATGCCCCCAACACCCATCCAATTAAAAAAAGCCTTGGTATTCCAGCAGGCCCGATCCCCCATCCACCCAATAAAAAAAGACCTGGTGACCTCCAAACCCGCCACCTCCCTCCCAGTACCTTTACAATGGAGAACGAGTGTTGCCCACACGCTCCTGCCCCTGCGCTGCTGTCTTGAAAAATGGCAGCACCTGACTCAGCATGGTACATTCCATGATGCACTGCGCGGGCCCAGGCATCGTCATTTTTCAAGACAATGGGGCAGGTGCAGGTGCACATGGGTAATGCTCCTGCTCCATCGTAAAGGTACTGGGAGGGAGGTGGGGGGATTGAGGCCACTGGGCCACCAAAGGTTTTTAAAAAATTTTTTATTGGATGGGGAGGTGATTGGGTCAGCCAGTGTTTTTTTTTATTGGGTGGGTAGGGGAGGGATCGGCCACCAGGAATTTGGTTTCTTTTGGGGGGGGGGGGGTCGGTGTTGGGGGCACTGGCACCCCAACAGTGTTTTGATGGCATTGGGGCCTTTCCTTGATGCCTGGATCATCTGAGGTGAAGTGCCAAATTTCCCCTCAGATGACCCCTTTTCTCTGAGAGAGCATGCCAAACTTGCACCAACTTCTGTGTAGATGTATATGGCTTGTTCTCCCAGATTAACACTGACATTTGCACTGCAGTTTAACGTGTGGCTAATTTGCATATGTGCCCCTTTCTGCATGCTGGCGCTGAGGTCGCATGCTATTGGCACACTACATAGAGGCTCTGAGGTCGCATGCTATTGGCACACTACATAAAGGCATACATAACTGATAGCATGCAACTTTAGTGCCAGCTTTCTGCATTGGCCCCCCTGAGTTTTTATCAGATGCGTCTGATTTAGCTTGTCTAAATACACGTACTAGGAAATGAAAGCTCAGGTGATCTCCAAAAGGAACACAATGTATCCCTTTCATGCTTTAAGTGTACTTTAAAGTCACCCTATTTGAGTACTGTTGATTGTGGAAATCACCCCATCTTTAGGATCCTAGTTTTAAAGTTTTAATTTCATTTATAGAAACAGAAACATAATGGCAGAAAAAGACCATACGGTCTATCCAGTCTGCCCTTCCATACCAACTACTATAGTCCCTTTTTTTCCTTTAGAGATTTTCTGTGTTGGTTCCATGCTTTCTTGAATTTAGATGGCGTCCTAGTCTCTATTACCTCCACTGGGAGACTGTTCTTCACATCTACCACTTTCCATAAAGAAATATTTCCGCATATTACTCCTGAGTCTAACCCCCTTTCACCTTCATCCTATGCTCCCCCATTGCAGAACTTGCTTTCAATTGAAAGAGGCTCTCCTCCTGTGCATTTATGCCACAGAGGTATTTAAACATCTCTATCATATCTCCTCTCTCCTGCCTTTCCTCCAAGTATACATATTGAGATCTTTAAGTTTGTCCCCATATGTCTTATGCAGACAAAACCTTTTGGTCACCTCCCTGAGCAAATACTTCACAGTAAAGGCATCTAAATATTGCTCGCTCAATAACTCGCATCAATTCAGTATTCCAATATGCTGTTACATATCTTATTTTCTCTCCAAGGTCTCAGACAAACATTGGCACTAGTTTCTGGGTGAAATACACATCCCAGTCGTGTGCCTGTTGACATCAATGACCTTTATACTTTTTTATCATTGAAAATTTATGGATATATAAAGAGTACTTAGCTTCTCGTATACTTCTTCTTAAAAGCCCAACGCCACTAAACAGGCGCCCTTGCGTTTCACCGAACAGGTTCCTCAGGGGACCTCTTCACAATCCTTTCTTTCTATAAAGATATCACATACAACTTCCAGTAACTGAACTCTCATACTACTTTTTTATTATTATCACTACATTCCACCTGCTATAAACATTAATCAAACTTATAAAATACCTTACAAGATGCTGCTGCCCACGTAATCCAGCACGGGAACTTCAAAGTTTTTTGTTTCAAAAATCCTGTTCCACCTGAAAACGCCGCGCAAAAGTATAAAGGTCATTGATGTCAACAGGCACACGACTGGGATGTGTATTTCACCCAGAAACTAGTGTCAATGTTTGTCTGAGACCTTGGAGAGAAAATAAGATATGTAACAGCATATTGGAATACTGAATTGATGTGAATTATTGAGCGAGCAATATTTAGATGCCCATATGTCTTATGACAAAGTACACTTACCATTTTGGTAGCCACCCTCTGCACAGTCTCCATCCTGTTTATATAGTTTTGAAGGTATGGTCTCCAGAATTGCACACAATACTCCAAAGGAAGTCTCACCACTTATACAGAGTCACTATCACCTCCTTCTTCTTGCTGGCATTCCTCTCCCTATGCACCCAAGCATCCTTCTGGCTTCTGCCATCACCTTTATTTGTTTAGCCACCTTAAAGATAATCAGAAACAATGACCCCCATGTCCTGCTCTTCTTTTGTGGACAGAAGTAATTCACCACTATACTTTACCGCTCCCTTGAATTTTTGCAGCTCAAATGCATGACTGCAGTTTTTATCACTAAATCTCAGCTGCCAAAATCTTGACCATTCATCAAGCTTAATGAGATATTTTCTCATATTATCTACTCCTTCCTGGGTGTCTACTCTATTGCAGATTTTGGTGTCATCCGTAAAGAAGCAAAGCTTACCTGACAACCCTTCTGCAATATTACTAACAAAAATATTAATAAGAACCGGGCCAAGGTCAGATCCCAGAGTAAGCTCCATTTACCTGTACCTTTGTCAACTCCCACTCAACCAATTTCTAACCCAGTTGGTCACTTTAGGGCAGTGGTTCTCAACCTTTTTTGTACCACGACCCCTTTTACCATTGGTCAACTTGTGATGACCCCCAATGATAAAATCAAATGCGTCTCTCTTCCTTTAGCATTACCGCATTGTCGCTGTAATCATTTGTTTATTATAGGCCTTTGCAATATGATTTTATTTATAAAATTTACTTATTTAAACCACAATAATTAATTACAATAACAAGAACAATATTTAATTTCAAAATTATTATGATTTTGTAGTTCATCGCGAAGATCAAAGACACACTTTAAAACTTTCCTTTTGATAACCATCTCACCTCTGTGTAGTAAAAGAACATTATTGGATGCACCCAAATCATTAGAAAGTTTTGTAAACAGTCGACTGTTTAAAGCACTCACTTTTACAAAATTAATGGCGCTTACTAGAAACATAGAAATATGATAACAGAAAAAGACCACAGGGCCTATCTAGTCTGTCCTTCCATATCAACAACTAAAACAATCCCCTTTTTACCTTTAGAGATCCTCTGTGTTTGTCCCATGCTTTTCTGAATTCAGTTACTGTCCTCATCTCTACCACCTCCACTGGGAGACTATTCCATGGATCCACTACTCTTTCCGTAAAGAAATATTTCCGCATATCACTCCTGAATCTATCTCCCTTCACCCTCATCCCATGTCCCCTCATAGCAGAACTTGTTTTCAATTGAAAGAGGCTCTCTCCCTGAACATTTATGCCACGGAGGTATTTAAACATCTCAATCATATCACCTTTACCCCGCCTTTCCTCTAAGGTGTACATATTAAGATCCTTCAGTCTGTCCTCATATGCTTTATAATGAAGACCACTAATTATTTTAGTAGCCACCCTCTGCACCGACTCCATCCTGTTCACATCCTTTTGAAGATGCGGTCTCCAGAATTGCACACTATACTCCAAATGAGGTCGCACCAAAGACTTATACAGAGGCATTATCACCTCCTTTTTTCTGCTAGCTGTTCCTCTCTGTATGCACCCAAGCATCCTTTTAGCTTTTGCTGTCACCTTTTCTACCTGTTTAGCTACTTTAAGATCATCAGACACAACCACGCCCAGGGTCCCGCTCTTCTTTAGTGGACAAAAGTACTTCACCCCCTGTACTATATTGCTCCCTTGGATTGTTGCAGCCCAAATGCATGACCTTACATTTTTTAACATTGAATCCCAGCTGCCAGATTCTAGACCATTCTTCAAGCTTAGGTAGATCCCGCCTCATGTTATCTACACCTTCCTGGGTGTCTACTCTATTGCAGATCTTGGTATCATCCGCAAAGAGGCGACCCTTACCCGACAACCCTTCCGCTATATCACTAACAAAGATGTTAAAAAGAATCGGACTAAGGACAGATCCCTGGGGCACACCACTGGTAACATCCTTCTCCTCAGAGTGAGCTCCATTTACTTGTACTCTTTGTTGCCTCCCACCCAACCAATTTCTAACCCAAGCAGTAACTTTAGGGTCCATCCCTAGGGTGCTCAGTTTGTTTATAAGTCGCCTGTGAGGAACAGTGTCAAAAGCTTTACTGAAATCTAAATACACCACATCTAGGGCTCTCCCTCGGTCCAACTCCCTGGTCACCCAGTCAAAGAAATCAATCAGATTTGTCTGACAAGACCTGCCTCTGGTGAATCCATGCTGCCTCGGATCCTGTAATCCGCTGGACTTCAGAAACCTCACTATTTTCTCTTTCAGCAGCGTTTCCAATAATTTACTCACCACCGAAGTTAAACTACATTTATCATAACTTCTTGCAGCTCTTGTGGCAGCGTCTTCGTTGCTAAAACTTGTCTATGAATCATACAGTGAGTTCCGATGGCTTTCGGCGACTCATTGAACACCAAATGTTGAAATCCCGACCGACATCCTAGCATTGCTGGAGCTCCGTCTGTGCAAACACCACAAACCTTGTCGATGGGGATATCGTGTTTTTGCAGGAATGAACAAAATATTTCAAACACATGATGAGCAGTTGTTGTCATTTAAACTCGCCATCATTAATATATCTCACGTAAACCAGTAACTGAGAATAGTTTGAAACATCTGTGGATTCATCAAGCTGGATGCTCAATAGTCCAAGTGGAGCGGATTTCATTTTCTGGATTACCTGGTCAAGGATGTTGTTGTTAAGTGCCATCGAGTCGGAGTCGACTCATGGCGACCCTCTGGATAGCTATCCTAAATTGTGTTCGGTCTTCAGTCAGACCCGTAGCTGCTGTTATTGTATCGATCCATCTCATTGCTGGCCTTCCTCTTTTGCGTTGACCTATCTTGCCAAGCATGATGTCTTTCTCTAATGATCTCTCTCTTCACATGATGTGTCCAAAGTATGAAAGTCGAAGTCTTGTCATCTGAGCTTCTAAAGAAAGCTTAGGTTTGATCTCCTCTAGTACAGACTGGTTTGTTCTTCGGGCAGTCCATGGTATACACAGTATTAGCCGCCAGCACCATAATTCAAAGGCATCAATTTTCTTCCTATCTTTTTCACTGTCCAGCTTTCATATCCATATGATGTTATTGAAAATACCATGGCTTGAACAAGTCGAATCTTTGTATAGAGAGAGACATCTCTGCTCTTGAGAATCTTATCTAGGTCTTTCATAGCCATTCTGCCAAGAGCAATGCGTCGTCTGATTTCTTGACTGCTTGTTGCTTCTTTATTGATAGTTGATCCAAGTAGGTTAAAGTTGTTCACAATTTCAATTTCTTTTCCTTCAACGATGAATCTGTTGATTATGCCAGTTGTTATGATCTTTGTCTTCTTTACATTAAGGTGCAGACCCGTTTTGAGACTATGTTCTTTGATTGTGAGAAGGAAATGCTTCAGATCATCTTCACTTTCAGCCAGTAATGTGGTATCATCAGCATAGCGAAGGTTGTTGATGAGTCTTCCACCAATCTTCACACCTCTGTTGTCTTCATACAATCCTGCTTCTCTGATGATTTGTTCTGCATATAAATTAAACAGGTAGGGGGAAAGTATGCAGCCTTGTCTTACACCTTTGCTTATTTTAAACCATTCTGTTTCTCCTTGTTCCGTTCGAACTGTTCCTTCTTGATCAATGTACAGATTGTGCAAGAGAACAATCAGGTGTTCTGGTATACCCATGCTTCTTAATGGTTTCTCATGGTTTACACAGTCAAAAGCCTTGCTATAGTCGATAAAGCACAAATAGATATCCTTTTGGTATTCTTTAGTCTTTTCAAGGATCCCTCTCACATCCGCAATGATGTCTCTCGTTCCTCGCCCTTTCCTGAACCCTGCTTGCACTTCAGGTAGTTCTTGTTCCAGGTATGGTTGTAGTCTCTTTTGAATAATCTTCTGTAGAATCTTGCTGGCATGTGGGATCAGAGCGATTGTGCGATAATTTCCACAGTCAGTTGGATCACCTTTCTTTAGTATTGGTATAAACACAGATCTTTTCCAGTCAGTTGGCCATGATATTGTATTTCATATTTCTTGGCAGAGCCTTGTAAGTACGGTCACAGCTGCATCAGATTGCTGCATCACTTCTATGAGGAAGGAGTGACCCAGTGGTTGGGGCAAGGTACCACAGGCCAGAAGGTCGGTGGTTCAAATCCCACTAGAGGACAGCAACCTTGGGCCAGAAGGACTGGGGTTTCTTTTCCCACAGGTGCTCCTTGTGGTCTTGGGCAAGCCACTTAACCCTCCACTGCTCATGTTCCCTGTAAGTATTAGTGTATCTGTCTCATATCCCCTCGTGTTAAATGTATCCCCCAACCTCTTTGACCCAGTGAAAAGTGGGATATAAATGTGGCTTATTAAATATGGGAATGCTATCAATGCCTGGTGCTTTGTTCTTTGAAAAGGCTTTCAATGCTGCTTCAACTTCTTCTTTCATCACCAATGGTTCCCGATCATAAGGTACAGGATGAAACGGCTGTTGGTCCACTTGATCTTTATCATATAAAACTTCTGTATATTCCTTCCACCTTTTCTTGATCTTCTCTCAGCATCATTCAACATAGAACCTTGAGCAACATACGAGACCTTGAGCAATTCGAGGCTGGAACTTTTTCTTTAACTCTCGTAGCTTTAGGAAAGCCGATCTTGTTCTTGGTCTAATAGTTTCTGGTTTCTGGTCAAGGATATCAGCAGACATATCTTCTATTTGTTTACCAACGGTATCGTTAGACAAGGAAATTGGAATCAATTTCGGTACAAATTCATCTCCAAGCATGACTCGAACAATATCTTTTGTTGCTGGTAACAGCAATTCCTCGGCAATGGTGTGAGCTTTCTTGACTTTGGCGATTCTGAGAGCCATCATATATGAAGCTTCAACAGTGGCTATGTTTTGCTGGTGGAACCTTCCGCCAATATCAAGTCTACTTTTCTTGATTCCATCAGCTTTGTTCTTAAAATACCAAATATCCTTGCCTACAAAGGTGGGATGCTTACTGTCAAAATGCTGTTTCAGTTTGTTTGGCTTCATGGATTCCGCTGATAGAACTTTGTTACAAATAACACATTATGGTTTCTCAATCCCTGCTGAAAATATGGAGGTGAAACCATACCTTAAAAAGTCATCCTAATATTTTATTTTCTTGGTATTCTTCTCTCTGTCATTCATTTTCAATGGAGTCGCAGGTGTTATATATCTCGCAATATTACACACAAGGCGAAGGCAGATGAGATCACAGGTGCTTTTATTTAAGGAAATCCCCTACGCGTTTTGGCGGAAAGCCTTCATCGGAGGGGGGGGGGTATGCATCTAAAAATAACAGTACAATCTGTTAATAACATAAATTGTATATAGAACAAATAAATACATAAATAGGAGATTATACATTAAAAAAATTGATTAAACAATGGTTAAAAACGAAATGTAGTATACAATGACGAACAGATGTATAAAAAAACAAATATAAATATATGTTAAAAAAAATATATATATAAAATATGAAATACATAATATAAGAAACAATCAAATAAATAACTAAAAGTTGGAGCTATCAGATGACCCTCTATTATTCTGAATTACTTCTATTCAAAACTGGATTCCTCTTCAAAAGAGGCTCCGCAGGCAGAACAATAAACCCCTCCAATAAAGTGCATTAAATCCCAAAGAGCAGTGCTGGAGTTAGCTGCAGGTTTAGGAAGCAGATCAGTAACCGATGGTAGACAAAAAAAACCTATGAAGGCACCAACCGGAGGCAAGCTAGCAGCTGTAACCACGAGCGGCAAGAAGGGAAAGCGAGAGTGGAGTGTTGGCAGAAGAACTCTGTGGGCAAGCTCAAAAATGGCAAGGTGACCTAAGAATGGTTTTCCACTTTGCAGCAGAACTTAAAAATGATCAGACTAAGCTGGAGCAGCGCTTGAACGATGACCCTGCAGACTCACCCTTCTTTCTCTGGCGGCCGCGGCTGTTTGAGTGATCTTCAGTTTAAATAAAAGCCAAGCGGGTACAGAGCCTTCCAGCCTCTGAGGAGCCCATGCAGATGTGTCCTGCCCCTAAAGGAAGTTAATGCAACTTCCTTTGGGGCGGGATGCATCTGCACAGGCTCCTTCACAGAGATGGAAGGCTCTGCACCAGCTTGGCTTTTATTTAAACTGAAGATCACTCACAGAGTCGCCGCCAGAGAAAAGAGGGTGAATCTGCCGCTGCTGAGAAGCGGACTCGGCAGCGGAAGCAATGTGCGCGTTAAAAAAAAAATATTTAATTTTTGAAGGCGGAGTGAGGCGGCATATCATGGGATTTGTCAGGCGACTCCTGGTAAATCCTGAGGCGACCCCCATGGAGGTCGCGACCCACAGGTTGAGAACCGCTGCTTTAGGGTCTATTCCTAGGATGCTCAATTTATTTATAAGTTGTCTGTGCAGAATGGTGTCAAAGGCTTTACTGAAATCTAAGTACAACACATCTAGGGCTCTCCCTCTGTCCAACTTTCTGGTCGCCTAGTCAAAGAAGTTAATAAGATTTGTCTGACAAGACCTGCCCCTAGTAAAACCATGCTGCCTCGGATCCTGCAATTCATTGGACTCCAGAATCCTCACTATCCTCTATTTTAGCAGTGTTTCCATTATATAAGGAGACTGATCAGATCGGCATACAACAGCCTGCAAGGCCAATATAGCACAATGAGGATCATTTGACCGCAATGGCCCTCTATGGGGGAAACATGTACAGGAGCCCTTCCGTCAGCCACCTCTGCACCAGGGCATCGAGTCCCTTGGACAATGGCTCCCTGTGCCTGCTGTAAAACCAGTTGGCCTTGGCATTGGAAAAGGAGGTCATCAGATCCATGACCAGTAGTCTGCACAGCCTGGTGATCTCATGGAAAACTGCCGCGTTCAGCTCCCATTCCCCCAGGTCTAGCCTGTGATGACTGAGGAAACCTGCTTGGAAATTCTCTTTGCTCACTATGTGAGCTGCTGAGAGAGTGATGAGATTGTTCTCTGCCCAGGAGAGCAGAGGACCCACCTCCTCTGATAGGGATGTACTGCTTGTACCCCCCCCCCCTGATTGATGTAGGCCACTGTTGTCACATTGTTGGTGCAGATCCGCACCACTCGGCACCATACCTGCATCTGGAAGGACTGGATGGTCACACTGCCCTTATCTCTAGCTGATTGATGGACCAAGACCGCTCTTCTGGGGTCCATCAACCTTGAGTGACGTTTTACTTGCAATGCATCCCCATTCTATGAGGCTGGCACTGGTCGTCACCAGAATCCAATCCAGCAGCTACAGCGGCATCCCTGCCACTATATGCTCTGGGCTCAGCCACCAGCCCAGCTGCCCTCTGTTTGCCTGTGGACAGACCAGTTTCGTCAACAACAGATGATACTGCGGAGACCATCTGGACAAACGTGCTCTCTGTAGTGGCCTCATGTGGGCCCGTCCATGGCACCAGATTTAACACCATCGCTATGGAACCCAATGGCTGCAGGTAGTAGCGCGCTGAGGGCGCCTTCATACAGAGAAAGTTCCTGCCCTGACTCCGAAGTTTCTGTGCTCTCTTCTTGAGGAGGAAGACCAACCCTGCCGCAGTTTGACCTTGCTCTTGGCAAAGTTTATTTATTTATCATTTTTTATATACCGCATTTCCAAAGGTCAATGCAGTTTACATGGAACAATTTAAAGTTAGTGTTATATAGAACAGGGAATATTAACATGGAGTGATAACTTTTAACACTGAACAGGGAGTACGAGCATGAAATGAGCTTTTTACAAGTGCTAATTCATATGAGATAAATTGAAATTAATGGTTGTGTGTATATGGTGTGGTGATGTTTGAGAGGGGTAGTTGCGGGCGACTGAAGTTAGATGATTAGAAGTTCATATGAATCATAATGGGTATGGATTCTGACTGTCCAGAGTTCAGTGTATGCATATCCAAGTGCATAAGCAAAGGACAGCCTCAGATGAAGTTGGGTTATGTTTTGTCCTCAAAGTGCTCATTGAATAACATTAAATACAGCTAAATAAATAACAGTGTTTTTAGTTCCTTTCTGAATTGGTAGATAACTTCTATTTCTCTTAGTTTTGTGGGAAGGTTATTCCAGATTCCGGGTGCGTATAGCAAGAAGGCCCTTGCACAGGTTGTTTGATTAGATTTCAGTTTTTCTGTGGGTACGCATATCATGTTTTGCACACTTAGTCTCCTGCTTCTATTTTGTGGAGGTCTTTTTAGCATGTTTTGCAGGTGTATAGCAGTCATGTTGTGTAGGGCTTTGAAAACAGTTATAATTACCTTGTATCTTATGCGGCATGGAAGGGGGAAGCCAGTGTAACTTTTTTAGGATGGGGGGTTATATGTTCCGTTCTTGATACTCTTTCCAGAAGTCTGGCTGCTGTGTGCTAGGCCATTAGTAATGATTGTAGCACATATTTAGGAAGGCCCTATAAAATGATATTGCAATAGTCTATGTGCAGGAATATGATAGCTTGAAGTATTGTTTGGAAGTCATTGGCTTCGAGCAGAGATCGTAGGTGCTGGAGGATTTTTATCTTACAGTAAATCATTCTGGTGGTATTGTTGATATGCTTTTGTAGTGTGAAGCGTTAGTCAATCATTATCCCTAGGTATTTGATCTCTTTTTTAACCTCGAGCTCTGCATCAGACCTTTAGGAATGATGGTGGTGAGAAATTGTTGTCTCTTGTTATGAAGAGTACTCAGTTTTTTTGTAATTTATTTTGAAGTTATGTTGTAGAAACCAGTTGGAGACTGCATTGAAACCAAACAGTTTGTTGTTCTGGTCTGTTGTTATACTGTGAACCACGCTGATGCTGAATAGAGCGGTATATAAGAGCCTGTAATAAAATAAATAAATAAATAAATAAACAATCTATTAAGGGAGTGTAGCAGGTTTCTGTGGTGGAGAATGGCATGTAAATCATGACGTTGTCAGCATAGATGTGATATAGGATGTTGTGGACTTGCATAATGCTGCAGACTGGTTGTAGGTAAATGTTGAATGAGGATGATAGTACTGATCCTTGTGGGACGTCCTGGGTTAGTGTGAATGGGAAAGATTTAATGTTTGTTCTTTTGACATGCTGTTGATGTTTTAGATAGGAGCGGAACCATTCTAATGCAGAACCCTGAACTCCCAACTTCTTATAGACTTATGAGTGGTAGATTATGTGATACGGAATGAAATGCAGCTTTAATATCCAGGATTATTAAGATAAATCCTTTGTCGCAGGTTCTGAATGCCTTTTGTGATCTTGTCAAAAAGGGAAGTAAGCGTTTCTACGCCGTGGTATGGTCTGAAGCCATGCTATTGTGAGTCTAATGGATTGTTTCTGTTGATGTGCTCTTGAAGTTGTGATTGGACTAATTTTATTTTAGCTAGAAATGGTAGACTGGTGATTGGTCTGTAGGAAGCTGGGTCATTCGCATCTAGTTTTAGATTCTTTAGAATGGGTCTGATCAAGCCATTCTTGAGGGAGGCTGGTTGGTAGGCTTGATCGAAGGAGTATTGTGTTATCCTTTTTAGGAACGGAGCTATGTCGGTTCAGGTAAGCTTTATCCAGCTTATTGGGTATAGATCCATTGGTGACGTTGTTGTGTTAATTGTCTTTATGATGTGTTCTAGGTTTTCCAAGGAGGGTGTTAGGAATTCTTTGAGACAGCCATTGTGTGCTTGGAGAAGCTGTGATGAAGCTGTATTAGTGTTTTTTGTTTGGACTTTGGATTGGAAGAAGTCTGCCAGAATTTGTGGGTCGGGAGGTTACTTGTTTTGTCATTGTCACGTTTTAGTAGGGATTTTACAATCTCAAATAATTCCCTTGGTTTATTTAAAAAGCTAACAATTAGCTTTGAGCGATATTCTTTTTTATGTTGATTGACTTTGTGCCGATAAGTATTGAGGATCAATAGGTAGATGTGTTTGTCATGGTTATTTTGTGAGCAGCGCCATCTACGCTCCAGTCTTCTGAGGTCTCTTTTTAGTTGTTCTAGCTCGGGGTTGTACCATGTAGTATTAACTGCAGCCTTATTTTGTCTAATATGTGATATTGTGGCATATTCATGATGGTCTTGTTCCAGTTCAGGACGTGGTTGTCTAAATTATTTGAGTCATTGTTAAGTACTGGGGATAATGTATCCAGGAATGATGGTTTGTATTTGAATTGTCATCCTGTATTTGTGTTAACATTGTTGTGTTGGTTTCTGAGGCTTCCTGTAAGTTGGCAAGATATCAGGTGATGGTCTGACCATGGGACCTGCATGACCTGTGTCATGGTATTAGCAGCATGATTGAGGAGTTGTTTAGGAGTGAAAATCAAATCTAGTGTGCTTCCTCCAATGTGTGTAGGGTTGTTGACAATCTGTATGAATTCCAGGGATTACATGGCTTCTGAAAAGGCTGTGAATTGTCTGGGTGGTAGTGTAGAGAGGTTGAACTCACCTAATATAATGAGTTCTTTGTTTTGCGCCAAGTGGGAGCAGGCTATTTCCAGTATGTTGGATAAGGCTGTATCTGTTGGTTTGGGCAATCTGTAAGCAAGGCATATTGCTAGGTGTTTGTTTTCTATGAGGACTATGTCGATGCCATCTGTACTGACTAGTTGTGGCAGAGAAGTTGAGTTTGCTCTTTGCGGTGATGAGGACGCCTCCTCCTCTGAATCTGTTTCTGTAGCATAGGTTATATTCTGGTACCTTGAGCAGATTTATGAGGAGAGTGTCTTCTTCATTGAGCCATGTTTCTGTTAGGCATAGGATGTCTGGACTGTAATCATTGATAAAGTTAGTGATAATTGGGATTTTGTTTCTGACTGATCAGATGTTTATTACAATTCCCTTTAAATCCTGTGGGGTAAGAGTGTTGCGAGTAAGAAGTTTTGTTGTAGTGTGCTCTTTGACAGACACATGTATTAGGAAGCTATGAGTTTAATTTTTGGTTTTCTGGGGGGGGGGGGGGGGGCAGCTCTAGGTTCATAGTTTCTTGGGGTTGGAATGATTGGTATATGGTTTGTGCCCGGAAAGCGTCTCCGATAGTGTTAAAGTAGTAATGAGGCAAGCAAGGGTAAGGAGGGTAAATAGCTTTTTGGACATTGTGCCTATAGTTTGGTCTTTGGTGGCTGCTGTTAAGTGCTGTTGAGTCGGCCTTTGGAGCATGGTAATTTTAGGCTGAGGATTTGTATGATCATAGTTGTGCTATGTGAAGTGCTGCTATTAAGCAGAGGTGCGTTTACCTTCATGTGCAGACTTTGTAGGTTGTGGTTATAATGTTGTGCAGACCAAGGAGAGGCTTGAGCGTTCTCATTCTCTGCACCAACTCTCTGGAATCATCTCCCGTGTGAGCTGCGTTTAATCAAGGACATCACCAAATTCAGGAAGGAGCTAAAAACTCACCTATTTCGATGTCATTACAATCAGCTATGACCATCAACTGAGAGAGTATTCAAAACTGCTATATGTATAATTATGTAAATATGTATATATAGATGTAAGAATGTATAAGTCACCCCCTAAGACGCTAACCATGTGTGCTGTGACCCCAGTTATTTGTACATACCACCCCCCCCAGTCTTGATTGACAATCCCAGAACATGAATCAAACCGCTGCTGATCACTGGAAGTAGCGGTATATAAATGTGCAGTAAATAAATAAATAAATAAATAAATAAATTGTATTTTCAGAGTTGATGCTGTATGTGCATGAGTGTAGTAGCTGTACACCTGGACCCCACCTAAAGGCCACACCAAAGAGCCCGCCCTAATGGCAGTTGACTTATGTAGAGGGGCTGGTTATGATGGAGGCAGAGTTTACCAGCGGTACTGTTTTGGTTCTCACGCCAGGCTGCTCGTTGGTGGGGTGGGGAGGAGCTTACCTCCTTGCCCTGCTGCTTCCGGCGACTGTCTTCTGGTTCCTGTGTTCCCTTTTGTGCTGGAGCAGTAGTTTACTAGCCAACTGAGGTGCTGCAGAAATGCTACCACCTTCTGCGTTGGCTGGGACTTCGCTCTGATCAGTCAGTCTCAGGGCCGCTGCCATCACCACCATGACTCTGGTGAACATCCGAGGGGCCGTGGCCAGGCCAAATGGAAGTGCCTGGAACTGAAAATGCCCCATCGGAACCGCAAACCTTAGATATTGCTGATGTTCTGGTCATATCAGGATATGCAGGTACGCCTCCGTGAGGTTGAAAGCTGACAGAGACTTTCCCTGCCTCACAGGGAGGATAAACAAATGCAAGGTCTCCATGCGGAAATGCGGTACCCTCAAGGCCTTGTTTACTTGTTTGAGATCCAGAATGGGACGAAAAGAACAGTCCTTCTTTAGACCCATAAAATAAATCAAGTACTGACCTAACTCATACTAGTCTCAAGGAATTGGTACCACCGCCTGCAGATGTAACAAGTGCTGCAGTATTTCCCAAACAGCATGCTGCTTTGCAGGAGGCGCTGTAGGGTGACTGCATGAAGGTGTCAGCAAGAGGGTGCGCAAACTCCAGCGCATACCCCCCTCTGATTATGTCCAGTATCCACTGGTCAGTAATAATTGTGGCCCTGATGGAATAAAACTGTGCCTGTAGGTGGTCAGCTACAGCTTTCTCCATCTGGGCCTGCCTCGCTTCATTGGGGCTTCTTAGCGGAAGCCATGGGAGGGGAAAAATATACTCTGTTGGCCCCTTGGTAGGCTCAAAAGGGCTGCCCTCTAGGACAGTAGCAACCCCTCTGGTAAGGAGCAAAATGTGCTGAACGGAACTTCCAAAAATCTCTCAACTGACCCCTTGGAGCATTCCCTGCCTTCGGAGCCTTAGGACAGTCTTCCAGTAATTTTGCTCCTTTTGTCTCGCCAAGATCCTTAACAATCTTGTTGAGGGTTTCCCCAAAGAGCAATTTAACTTTATAGGGAAGCTTACTCAGTCGGATCTTGGACAACACATCCGCCACCCAGTTTCATAACCACAGAAAATGTCTGGCCACAATTAATCAACATCATAGACTTAGAAGATGTCTGAACCAAATCATAAAAGGTGCCCGCCAGATATGCTGAGGCCAATTCCAGCTTTGCTGCCTCCAGACCCCTTTCCAAGGGAGACTCTGCCCCCGGTAAACTCTGAATTCAGCAAATGGAGGCCTTGGCGACATAAGCCCCACAGATGGAGGCATGCAGAGTGAAAGCGCACGTGTCAAACACCCGTTTTAGAAACGTCTCCAGCTTGCGATCCTGCAAATCTTTCAGGGCTGCACTCTCTTCTACGGGGATCGTGGTTATCTTGGCCACCAACAAGAACAGCGCATCCACATTAGGTACCTTGAGGAGCTCCTTCTCCTCCTGCAGAATGGAATACAAATGGCTCAGTGCCTTGCTGCCCCTCAGTCCGGCCTCTGGCACCTCCCATTCCTCCTCAATCATTTCTCTTAATAACCCTATGAACCGGAAAAGCATTCTGAGCTGGCTTGAACCACTATAACAAAGAGTCTTCCAAGGGCTCTGCTGAAACCACAGGGGTAGGCACAATGTTTAGAGCCGCCAGCAAGTACTAATCAAAGCCGCTAGCGCATCCCGGTGAAATACCCACATAGTGATGGGGTCCTCACCCTGCAGGAGTTACCCAACTTCCAGCCCCTGTTGTCCAGCAGATCCAAGGGTCCCTCCATCCGATCCTCAGAACTTAGAAAGGAACCCTGGTTCTCCCAAGCAAAGTTATCCTTTCTCTGTCATTTGACCGGAGGCTCCCCAGCCTGTGAGATACTGCCCCATAGGGAATCAGGCATCAGCTCCTTCAGGCTCTTATCCAGAGTCTCTGCTGTCCCTAGGGAGCCCTGCATGCATTTGAGACAGTATGCCTTTTGCATCAGCAATACAAACTCCGGAGTAAAAACTTCCTCTGGCCCCTCAATAGGCGGCTCTGCAGCCCTCGGGGTTGAAATAGCTGCCTGCTTCTTTTGTTTTCTAATTGCTTTTTTATCATCATTTTCTGTGCCCTCCGCAGAAATGGTGGCCAGAGCAGAAAATGGCTGTGGTTCCCAACAAAACCGCGGCATCAAGAGAAGCTGCCTTGGCCCACTTTGAGGATCCAAACTGCCTATCCATGGTCCTGATGCTAAAAAACACTTTGGCTGACTTGCCCAGCTGTGGCACAGCAAGTCCAGACCTGCTGCATGCACTCCAATTCTGTCAGGAATGCGCGCAGTCTGCCTGAAACTGGGGGAGTGGGGAAATGAAGCCTAAGAGAAATTGCCAAAAACCAAATACTGCACTCACCAAATGCCTCCTCAATGATCTGACCCAGTGACTGCCCTGAAGCTGACTCAAGCCCCTGGTGAAAGCACTACCGCCAAACTTGCCTGCTGTTTTTTTTTTTTTTATATACTTTATTTGAAAACTCCAGGCATTTCAGCGACTAGACAGCAGACTTTTGGACTCAACCCACTAAACCTGACCAGAATGCAAGGTTGTCTGGCTGAGAGGGTGGGGGGACCTGGAGTTCCAAGTATTTATTAAAAACCCTCAGACCCTGCTAGATCCACTCAAGGATCCTGACAGTCAGACCTCGCTGTCAGCTGTCTCCACTGCTCCTGGCAAAGTTACAGTGATACCCAGCTCTTAACCTTCTGCTCATCCTCTCTATAGGTCTGTTTGCAGAAAAAAAAAAGAAAGGGAAAATTGAAAGCTACACTTGGAAAGAGTAGACCAAGACCCTACAATGGAGCCTAGACACACAGAGGCTCCTCCTTCAGCTGCTGAGAACTGAGTTACTGGCTTTTGGGCTCCAAGGAGGGAGCTCTTCTACTGTAACATCAGAAGTTTTAGATATGCTCAGTCCTCAGCTGCTGAAGGAGGGCGACAACCCACACGTGCTGGAATGGACTGGAGGGACGATATAGAAATAGTTTAGTGTGGACTATATCTTTATAGCAAGCATTAGAACTTTAGCAGATGCTACAACAAACACAAAATGAAACAAAAATGTCATTGTTTTACTGTTACTTCATTTTGAAAATGCTTTCATTTTAAAACCAACGTAAGCATCATCCCTACAAGATATCCATGACTTGATACAGAGAAGAGCAAGAGTGCTGCATGGGATGGGGAAAGGGAGGAAAATGAGAAGGTTACAAAAAGCAGAGGACGGGGGGAGGGGGGGTTAAAGGGATGGAGGAGAGTGCAAGGGCTGCTGGTGGGAAGAAAGGGAGAAGAAAGAGGGCTGCAGAAAAAAGTAAGGCAAGTTTCACACCGATAAAATGGACCACTATCTGAAAAGCTAAATAATCCCAGTCAACAGAGGCCCCCCAAAAAAGAATGTGTTAAAACCGTATATGAGACGTCTATCTGTAAAGCTCAGAGATAAAAGGTAAGTTGACAATTCACATTTACATCATGGCAAGCGCTAGAAAAACAAACTGCCTAATAAATACCATTTTGCCTCACACTCGTTCTCCTCAAGGAGAGGCTGACTGACAGAAGCTATAATAGCTCTTCAAGCAACCTCCCTCTGGAGAAGGGGCAAACTGACTTCTTATTCACATTATCTTTCCAGATACACCATGATATAAAAGTATATTAACAGCTTACCATTTCAGCATTTCAAAAATTGGAAGCTCTACCAGGAAGAACAATTTGCGTTTTTTAAATTTCCCTAGGTGTAAATGATCAAGAAGTTCTTGAGGAAGGCGTTGAGGTTTCCCCCAGATAACCTCCTACCTTTGGTTAAGGCTTATTACATCTTGCTACCAGGGCATAGTAAGCCTTCTCCTTCGGAAGATCAAGAAGATAGCTAGTTGAACTTGACTCGCTTCTTGGAATCCTCCTTGGAAGCGGTCACCGAATGTACTACCTTGTTGGCCACTTTTGTGTTTGAGTCTGACAAGAGACTCTGTTTTGAAATTGTATTTTCGTAATATAGTATCATAGTAAATGACGGCAGATAAAGACCAGTATGGTCCATCTAATCTGCCCAGTAAGATGGCAAGAGTAGGTGCACCTGCTGCTATGTGCAGGCCACCCCTCCCCATGTCTTTGTTTAGGAGTGAACCCACCGCTCCGTGTAGGACACCCCTATTTGTTGGGAAATTAGATGGTTACGTTTATTTTGATTTTATCCTGTTGCTGTAAAGGGATCCATTGTGTCTGTCCCTGTTGCTGTAAAGGGATCCATTGTGTCTGTCCCATGCCATCTTGAATCCTGTCACTGTATTTGCTCTCACCACTTCCATTGGGAGGGCATTCCAAGCATCCACCACCCTTTCAGTGAAAGCGTAGTTACTCACCTGTAACAGGTGATCTCCTGGAACAGCAGGAATTTAGTCTTCACATATGGGTATCGTCGGTACCGACGGAGCCTGCATGGGAACGCTCCCTAGTGTCCAATAGGAACACTTTTGGGAGCATCCCACAGCGCCTGCGTGCTGCCTTCCCGCCTTTTCCACTGTCCCTCTTCAGTTGAGTTTATAGCTGAGACAAAGGAGGGAGGGAGAGAGAGAAAGAGAGATAGAGAGACAACTCCTAGGGGAGGTGGGTGGGTTGTGAAGACTAAATTCCTGCTGTTACCGGAGATCACCTGTTACAGGTGGGTAACTACGCTATCTCCAGGAACAAGCAGGAATGTAGTCTTCACATATGGGGACTCCCTAGCTGAAGATGCCAGGGAGATGGCCCCAGGAAGCTGCAACCCATTGTGAGATGGGCCATGCTTCCTCCCATGGATCTCTGGCATCCCACCAGGGATGGTGGGTAGGAGTTGAATTAAGTCTGAAAGAGATATTGAAGAACAGCCTGGTCAAAACAAGGCATCCCGGCGGGAGTCCTTGTCTAAGCAGTAGTGGGCTGTAAAGGTATGTACTGAAGCCCAAGTGGCTGCTCGACAGATGTCGTCGATAGATACAGAGTGAAGGTTAGCCACAGAGGCTGCCATGGCTCTCACATTGTGAGCTGTAACATGGCCTTCAAGAGGAAGACCCTTACTCTCATAGGCAAAGGATATGCATTATGCAATCCAGTTAGACAGAGTTCTTTTGGAAACTGGAAGTCCCAAATGACTAGAATCAAAAGCAACGAAGAGTTGAGAAGACTTTCTATGTTGCTGGGTTCTTTGTAGGTAGAAAGCTAAAGCTCTTTTACAGTCCAAGGTATGAAGGTTTCTTTCTGCATTGGAGGCATGAGGCCTCGGAAAGAATACAGGAAGGTAAACCGCTTGGTTTAAATGGAAAGGGGAAATCACCTTTGGCATAAAGTGTGGATGAGTCCTAAGAACGACCTTATCATGGTGAAATCTTGTATAAGGAGGATCAGCCACTAGAAATTGCAATTCACTAATGCGGCATGCGGAGGTGATTGCAATTAGGAAGATGACTTTCCAGGAAAGGAATTTCAGAGATGTAGTGGCTAAAGGCTCAAAGGGCGGTTTCATGAGCTGCCCGAGAACAAGATTCAAATCCCATGCTACCGGTGGTGGTCTAATGGGAGGTTTTGTTAATAGAAGACTTCTCATAAATCTTGTTATAAGTGGATGAGAGGAAATAGGTTGTCCATTTAGAGGCTTGTAGGAAGCTGCAATAGCACTAAGATGGACTCTTACTGAATTGGTCTTAAGACCAGCAATTGATAAATGAAGGAGGTACTCCAGTACCGATTCCAGAGGTATCGCAAGGGGGTTAAGTCCCTTTTGAGAACACCATATGGTAAACCGTTTCCACTTAAAGGCGTATGATTGTCTTGTGGAAGGTTTTCTAGAAGCCTGTAGGATATCTTTTACCTGTTCAGAAAGGATGAGATCCTTCCTGAAGGTCTAGGCTTTCAGCAACCAGGCCCTGAGATGCAGGGACTGGGGATTCGGGTGCCATAACGTCCCATTCTCTTGGGAGAGAAGATCTGGAGCACACCCCAACTCCCGAGGTGCAGCTTGAGAGAGATGTAGAAGCAGAGGATACCACGTTTGCCATGGCCAATGTGAAGCTATGAGAATCATACGACCTCTGTCTCTCTGAAGCTTGAATAGTGTTTTGGGGATGAGGGGAATGGGTGGGAAGGCATAGAGGAAGTCTTGACCCCAGTGAAGGAGGAAGGCGTCCCTTGCTGACAATCTCGAGCCAGAATTCTGGAACAGAACCAGGGAAGTTTGTCATTCAGTGGACTTGCAAAGAGGTCTATGTCTGGGGTTCCCCAGATTTGAAATATTTGGGCAACCTGGTCTGAGTGGAGAGACCATTCGTATGGCAGCAATACTCTGCTGAGTTTGTCTGCCCAAAGGTTTTGAATGCCACGAGGAGGTGAATTTGATGCTCTCTGGCGAGGGCCCATAGTCATAAAGCTTCGTGGCATAACGACAGAGAGCCAGTTCTGCCTTACTTGTTCATGTAGAACATGGCTACTTGATTGTCCATCTGGACTAGGACTGTCTTGTAGCTGAGTTGGGCTTGGAATACTCAAAGAGCAAGGAAGATTGCTCTGAGTTCCAGGAGGTTTATGTGAAGACAAGCCTTCTGTGGAGTCCAGGTACCCTGGGTAGAGAGATCGTGCAGGTGGGCCCCCCATCCCACCTGTGATGCATCTGTTGTTAGAGTGGCCTGGAATAGGGGTTGCTGGAAAGGAGACCCCACCAGAAGTTTCCCCAGTGATTGCCACCATTGGAGGGATGAAACAAGACGTTGTGAGTTTGTTATTCTGTCCGACAGGCGACCTGTGGCCTGTGTCCACTGAGTGTATAGGGTCCACTGGGCTGCTTGCATGTGGAGGCGAGCATAGGGAACCACATGTACAGTGGATGCCATATGTCCCAGTAGTTGAAGCATTTCTCGAGCAGTCAGGTAAGTCTTCACTGCTGCTTGGGAAGCTAGCTGCACTATGCGCAGACAGCGGGGCTGTGGAAGGAAAGCCCTTGACTGTCTGGTATCTAGACGAGCTCCTATGAATTCTAGGAACTGAGTAGGAGCAAGATGGGATTTTGGGAGGTTTATGACCAATCCCAAATATTGAAGGATTCGCATTGTGCAAGACAGAGCAGAGCTGGCTTCTGGAGCCATGGGGGCTCGAATGAGCCAGTTGTCTAAGTAAGGGAAGACGAATATCCCTAGAGTTCGCAGGAATGCAGCTACTACCACAATGCATTTTGTGAATACTCTTGGTGCCGAAGCCAGATCAAAGGGAAGAACTTTGTATTGGAAGTGTTTTCCCTGGAAAAGGAACCGCAGGAATTTCCTGTGATCTGGATAGATGAGAATATGAGTATATACATCCCTTAGATCTAGAGAACAAAGCCAATTCTGACTTTGAAGGTATGGCAGAAGAGTTCCTAGAGAGATCATTTTGAATTTCTCTCGGAACAGATATTTGTTCAATTCTCTGAGGTCTAAAATGGGTCTGTGTCCTCCTGTTTTCTTTGGGATAAGAAAATAGGGGGAGTAGAACCCTGTATCCTGTTGTAGAATGGGTACTTCTTCTATTGCTCCTTGAGCAAGGAGTGTTGTGACCTCCTGACCTAAGAGATTGTTGACAGGGGTCTGAGAATTGAACTGTCTTATGATTATAGGAGAGGGCATGCTGTGAAAATGAAGCTTGTACCCCTCTCATACAATGGGCAGAGTCCAATTTTCTGCTGTTATTTGGTGCCATGTGTTGGCAAAATGACACAACCTGTCAGGGATGGCAAAGGGTTCTGGACCTTTCAGGGGCAGGAAGCCTAAGTTCTCTAGGTAGGAGTTAAAGCCCCTGAGGAGGCTGAGCCTGTGGAGCTGGCTGAACTCTCGGCCCTTTTGGCTTCTTTTGTTGTCTAGTTTGTAGCTGTTGTCTCTTTTGGGCAGCCTGAATTGGACCGTGCCCCTGCTGGGCATAATAAGGATAAAACTTCCTTTTTTTTGCTGAAAAAGGGTTTTTTATAGGATTTCTTGTTGGCTGGGTTGGCTGTAGATTTTGACAATCTATCCAGGGTGATATTGTCAGCATCTATTTCATTAGCCTTTTCCTGCCAATTCCTGCCAAAGAGATTTTCTCCTGTGCAAGGGATATTTCCCAATTTATCTTGTACCCAAAGTTCCACGTTGGATGTCTGAAGCCAGGCAATCCGACGTGCACCAATGGCAATAGCAGAAGGTTCTGCTGATGCATTCAAAGCAGTCAAAGGATGCATGGTTTACAAACTTGGAAACATCCTGAGCATGTCTGATGTCCGACAAGAGTAAGAAAGTCTTGTCGTTCATCATCAGGAAGAAGGGGGCTCATAAGCTCCAAGTCTCCTGTGACCTCTTTGAGGAACATTCGCATATATAGGATATAGGAGCTGATCCTGGCTGAGAGCATGGAAGCTTGGAAGCATCAATGCCCCTGCATTCACGGCCTGGAGGATTGTAAGCATGCCTCTTTGCACTCTTCATCCTACGCATAGCCGATTCCACTACCATTGAATGGTGTGGTAACTGAGTTTTTTGGAAGCCAGGATAAGGTGGAACTCGATACATTGTATCGAGCCTCCGAGAGTGAGGAGATATGGTTAAAGGTGTTTCCCACATCCTCAACATAAGATCATGTAGGATCTGATGAATAAGCAGAGAAGCTGCTTCCTTGGGAGCCTTAGGGTATTGAAGGATTTCTAATTCTTGTGCCCTAGGTTCTTTTTCAGGAGTTACCGTGATTGCAAGGCCTCGAGCCACATCATGAATAAAATCCTGAAATGACATGTCCTCTGGAGGAGACATCCTGCGTTGAGGAGAAGAAGATGGTTCCCCCGGAAGAAGTGCTCTGGTATCGGCAGAATCATCGGAATCGGAAGATTCTAAATATCTCCAATCCCGATGTTCATGCAGAGCACAGTACTGGTATCAATTGAAGTCGGTATCGAGGTGTCCCAGTACCGATCTGTCGATGCCGGAGATAGACTCAAGACTCGGCATGGGGGTTATACCTACCGAGGTCGGTGCCATTGGTACCGGTACCTGCTGAACCGTCTGTAGCTGTCTCAACGGTACTGAAGCCGTGAGAAGAGCTGCCAGACTGCGTTCGATAGCGAGAAACCTCTGATCTATCGATGCTGCCGATGCTTGGGTGTCGGTACCGGTGGAAGCGGCCGGAACCCCAGAGCATGGCACCAGTAGTTCTGCCGAGGTGGAGACCTCGAAAACATCCTGGAGCCCCGTTAGTGCTTTGGAAGCCGAAGCCTTCCGCCGGGGCTGTTTCGCCGGTGAAGTTTCCTCAAGGGCAACGCCAATGGCCTCTCGATGCCTAGAAGGAGATCTACCCTTTGAGGACCAGCTAGACTTATGTTTAGTTACCTGAGATCCATGGGAGGAAGATGAGGCTCTGGAAGACGTCGATGCAACGGACATCGCATCTGAGGCAAAAAGGGTACTGAGTTTTGCAGCTCTATTCTGCAGGCCCCTTTTAGTCATCTTCCTATAGGAGAGGCACTCCGAAGGAGAATGGTCAGGGCCTAAATATTTAAGACACCAGTCATGGGTGTCTGTGACGGATATGGTACTGCCACACATAGAACATTTTTTAAAACCAGTAGCTGGTTTTTCCATTTTTAAGGAAAATGGGCCTAGTGCCCAAAATGGCACCTAGCACCGAGGAAAAAAAGTTTCTGAAGAAAAATACCCCAGAACTATCTATCTATATCTAGATCTATATATCTATATATATTTTTTTTTTTTTTTTTTTTAGAGAAAAGAAGAAAGAAGAACCGGCGGTACCGGTAGGCATCGAACGAAGGCAGACGCGACCACAAAAAATAAAGAAGAAGAAGAAATTAGTCCTTACCTGCTAATTGTCTTTCCTTGAGTTCTCTCCGGGCCAGTCCAGAACAGAAAGGTTGTCAATCCCATTCAGCAGCTGGGGACTGAAAACTGCAAAGTTCTTTCTGACAGGCTATCCCACTGCTCGTGACATCAGCTCCATGTAATAAGTCTGTAAATAGTTACCCCTGTTAGCCAAGTTTCTGTCCCCTGTTATATGTAAACTCATACATGTTAACTGTAATGAGCATTTGTTCCATGTGAACCGCGCTGATGCTGAATAGTGCGGTATATAAGAGACTGTAAATAAATAAATACCTATTGTCCAAGCAGCTCCGAAACTCTAGAAACAACTGTGTAAAAACGATAATGTAACTTCTGAACTACAAACAGATACCCCCGTGCTGTATGGCACTCTAGGGTCGCATCCCTCATGATTTTTCCTCTTAGTAAAAAAAAATTTCATTTTTTTTGCATTCCTCCTTAATAAGACACGTGAAGGCATGCCATCTAGCAACCTAGATTCTATCGTCTTGACTTCTAGTACTGTTCTCCATGCACCCCTAACCACTGAAGAACTACCAGCCATCAAACTGCTTTTGACCGGAGCTCGCCTCAACGTGGGTGGGTCCTGGACTGGCCCGGAGAGAACTTAAGGAAAGACAATTAGCAGGTAAGGACTAATTTCTTCTTCCTCATCGTCTCTCCAGGCCAGTCCAGGAACAGAAGGGAAGTACCAAAGCAGTTCCTATATATGGGAGGGTCCTGCGAGCCCAGCCACAATTGCTGCAGTCCCTATACTCGCATCATTCCTTGCGTGAACATCCAAGCGATAATGCCTAGCAAAAGTGTGACAAGAAGGCCAGGTCGCCGCTCTACAAATTTCCACTGGCGGAATTAATGCTAACTCCACCCACGACGTCGCTAACCCCCGGGTAGAATGAGCCTTGAGGTCTCCTGGAGGCGTCTTAACGTGAAGTTCGTATGCCGACGTTTCACCCGAGCAATAGACGCCTTCGACGCCGCTTGACCTTTACGCGGACCCCCAAAAAGCACAAACAGCCTATCTGATCTCCGAAACGGCTTCGTTCTCCGAAGGTACGTGCGAAGCACCCGGCCCATATCCAAGCGCTGCACCTGCCCCGAGACCTCTCCTACTTTCCGGCTTGAAAAAGTTGGTAAAGAAACCAGCTGGTTCACATGAAACGCAGACACTACTTTGGGGAGAAAGGAACTGGTCTCAACACCACCTTCTCCGCCGAGAACTGTAGAAACGGCTTCCTACATGAGAGGGCCTGTAGATCTGAGATTCGACATGCCGAACATAAAGCTACTAGAAAGACCGTCTTCCAAGTGAGATGTGGTAAGCTAATCTCCTTCTCCACCCAAAAAGGGGGCTGTTGCAAGACCTCCAGGACGAAATTCAAATCCCAAGGCTGCATCACTGGACGTACTGGTGGCCTTATATTTCGCGCCGCCCTTAGGAAGTGATGTACATCCGGGTGCACTGACAACACAGTGCCCTGCACCTTGCCCCTGTAGCATGCCAGTGCTGCCAGTTGAACTTTGAGCGTATTGAGCGCCAGTCCTTTCTTTAGCTCCTCTTGTAAAAAAGCTAGGATGGCTGGAAGGGCTGCAGAAAAGGGACGCAATTCCCTTTCTGTGCACCAAGCCTCAAAAATCTGCCACACTCGAACATAAGCGAGGGAAGTTGATCTCCGCCATGACTTCAACAAGGTAGCGATCACGGCTGACGAATATCCTTGCCGCCACAAACGGTCCCTCTCAATAGCCAAGCTGTAAGCAAGAACCGATCCACTTGCGGCATTAACACCGGACCTTGACTTAAGAGATTGATGCGTGTGGGCAGCCGCCATGGGCGATCCACCAAGAGGCTCACCAGATCCGCATACCACCGCCTCCTTGGCAAATCTGGAGCTATGAGAATCACTGACCCCTCGTGACACGCAACCCTCTGAACTACCCTGCCTATCATCGGCCATGGTGGGAACACATACAGCAGAACGTTCCGCGGCCAGGGCTGCATCAAGCCATCCAGACCTTCCGACATATGCTCCCGGCGCCTGCTGTAAAATCTCGTTGCCTTGGCATTGGAAAAAGTCGCCATCAGGTCCATGACTGGTTGACCCCAACGCACGGTAATATCGTAAAAAACCACTGCATTCAGCTCCCACTCCCCAGGATCCAAGGTATGACGACTGAGATAGTCGGCTTGAATATTTTCCTTTCAGGCCACGTGCGCTGCCGAGAGGGCCATGAGATGGTCCTCCGCCCATAGCAGCAAATTCAGACTCTCCTCCAGCAAGAGACAGCACTGCCCGTGCCCCCTTGTCGATTGATATAGGAAACTGTTACCAGGTTGTCGGAGAAAACGTGAACTGCTCTGCCCAGAACAAGCTCCTCGAACTCCAGTAACGCCCACCGTACTGCTCGGAGTTCCAACAGGTTGATTGAACAACTGGTCTCCTTTATCGACCAGGAACCTTGTGCCACCCGTGTTTGACAGTAAGCTCCCCACCCGAGTAGACTGGCATCCGTAGTAACCAATATCCAATCGGGCTCTTTCAGGTGAACTCCTGCCTGAAGATGCTTCGGTTCCAGCCACCAGTGAAGAGAGGAGACCACATCCTCCGGACACGGCAATCTGCGGAAAAAGGGATGGAGCTGAGGAGACCATCTGGACAGCAGAGCTCATTGTAGCGGTCTCATGTGAAACCTGGCCCACGGAACCAGATCCAAGGCCGCTGCCATGGACCCTAGCAACTGCAGATACCGCCATGCCGTGGGAGCCTGCAACCTCAAGAAAGCTCGTACCTGTCTGAGAATTTTGTGGACCCGCTTCTCGGGAAGAAAAACAGACCCTACCTGGGTGTCGAATAACGCTCCTAAGTAAGTGAGACGTCTCGTCAGCAATAACCGACTCTTCGCTCGATTGATCACCCAACCTAGACTTTCGAGAACCTGCACCACCCGAGCAGTCGAGACTACCGATTTTTCCTGAGATGGGGCTCGTATCAACCAATCGTCGAGGTAGGGATGAACGTGAATCCCCTCCTCCTGCAATTTTGCCGCCACGACCACCATCACCTTTGTGAAGGTCCGAGGGGCCGTGGCCAACCCGAAAGGTAATGTCCGGAATTGAAAATGACCCATGGGAATGGCAAACCTCAAAAACTTGTGATGCTCTGTTCAGATGGGAATGTGGAGATACGCCTCCGTGAGGACTATTGACGATAGCACCTCGCCAGGCTGTACCGCTCTTATCACCGAGCACAGCGTTTCCATTCAAAAGTGAGGCACCCGTAAACAAACACCGATTGACATGTTTTAAATCTAGGATGGGCTGAAAAGAATCTTCTTTCTTGGGGACCACGAAATAAATCAAGTACCGACCTAAGCCGCACTAACTTGGCGGCACAGGCACCACAGCTTTGAGCCGCAATAACCGCGGAAGCGTTTCTCTCACCGCATTCCGCTTTGCTTGAGACCCGCACGGAGACCTCACGAAGGAATCTGGCAGAGGCTGAGCAAACTCCAACGCATAACCCTCGCAGATGATCTCGAGTACCCAACGATCCGTTGTTATGGAGATCCAGACAGAGAGAAACTCCTGCAACCGGCCGCCCACCGTAATCTCCGCCTGGACCTGCCGCCCTTCATTGTGGCTTCTTGAGAGCATTCTGTTGAAAATGCAAGTATCCTCTGCTAAATCCTCTAGCCCCCCGAAAGGGCTGACCTCGCGCTGCAAACTACCCCCTCTGATAAGGGGCAAAACTGTGGTCCACGAAATCTGCGAGCTTCCCTGGCCTGACCTCTGAGTTGGGTCTCAGGTCTCGGCGCTTTAGGACGATCTTCCGGTAGCCGACCCCCTTTGGAGTCTCCCAGATCTTTCACAATCTTTTCCAGGGCTTTCCCAAAAAGCAGCTTGCCTTTATAGGGCAGTTTACTAAGCTGAGTCTTAGAGGATGCATCCGCTGCCCAATTCCTCAGCCAGAGAAATCTGCGTGCAGCTATGACCGATGCCATGGACTTCGCGGAAATTCGAACCAAATTGTAAAACGAGTCTTCGAGGTAAGCTGCCGCCAACTCCAACTTAGCTCCTTCGACCCCTGAGCTCTCCTCCTTGTGCACCGCAGACTCCCCTTGGAGCCAGCGGATGAACGCCCTCGACACATACACTCCACAAATGGAAGCTTGCAGCGAAAGCGCACAGGAATCAAACAGCTATTTCAAAAGAGTCTCCAACTTACGATCTTGAAGATCCTTGAGAGCATCGCCACCTTCCACCGGAATGGTGGTCTTCTTAGTCACTGCAGCGACCACAGCATCTACCTTAGGCATATGCAACAAATCCTTTTCCTCCTGCGGAACTGGGTACAGACGGCCCATAGCCCGGCTGCCCTGCAAAGAAGCCTCCGGACATTCCCATTCAGACTCAATCATTTGCTTGATTACTCTGTGTACCGGAAAACACCGTTGCTCTAGCTTAAAACCCTGCAACAAGGGATCTTCCAGTGGCTCCTGTGGGACCGCTGGCGTGACAATATTAAGCGCTGCTAAGGACTGCACAATTAGGGCTCCGAGCTCTTCCTTTCTAAATACCCTAAAAACATTCGGATCATCGCCTGGGGCAATCTCCCCCTCTTCCAGTTCCCCTGACCAGGCATCTATATCTGCCTCTGAGAGGAGCTCTCCTTCCTCATCTAACTGAGGCGCAGAGTGCGAAAGCCCAAAGAAATCCCCCTTATGCCCAGGCCCTGTATCCAATTTAGAGGTTCCCTCCACTGGATCAGGCCCAGGAACTAACAACAGCGGTGCTGTCACGCTGGGGTGAGGAACTGCTGGCGTTGATATATGAGCGCTGGAAACAGCAGCACTGCTAGACTGCTCCATCTTTAAGAGATATGCTTTATGCAATTGTAAAATAAAATCCGGCGAAAATAAGGAGCCTATGTTGTCTGGCAGCTTGGCAGACAGTCTCTTAGAACCCTCCTCAGCCGAGGAGGACTTTTTGGAGTGAGTTTTCTTTTTCTCCGGTTTGTTTTGGGCCGCAGGAGAAGGCGCCGTTGAAGACAAAATGGCTGCCGTTCCCGCCTTTATAAGAACATAAGATATGCCATACTGGGTCAGACCAAGGTCCATCAAGCCCAGTATTCTGTTTCCAACAGTGGCCAATCTAGGTCATATGTACCTAGCAGTTTCCCCAAGAGACAAGTTCCACAATGCTTGTACTGGGTCAAGCATTGATATCTTCGGTCACTTCTTAATAATGGTTTATGGACCTTTCCTCCAGGAACTTGTCCAAACCTTTTTTAAACCCAGCTACACTAACAGCCTTTACTACATCCTCCGGTAACAAATTCCAGAGTTTGATTACACGTTGAGTGAAAAAATATTTTCTTTTATTAGTCTTAAATAGTTTACCGTGTAGCTTCATTGCATGTCCCCTAGTCTTTCTATATTCTGATAAGGTAAACAATCGATCTCGTTTACCCGTTCCACTCCGTTCATTAATTTATAGACTTCTATCATATCTCCCCTCAGCCGTCTCTTTTCAAGGTTAAAGAGCCCTAACCTTTTTAGCCTTTCTTCATAGGAGTATCCTTCCATCCCCTTTACCATTTTGGTGGCTCTTCTCTGTACCTTTTCTAAAATTGCTATATCCTTTTTAAGATACGGCGACCAGAATTGCACACAATATTCAAGGTGCAGTCTCACCATGGAACGATATAGAGGCATTATAATATCTTTTGTTTTATTTTCCATTCCTTTCCTTATCATACCTAGCATTCTATTTGCTCTCTTGGCCGCTGCTGCACACTGGGCCGAGGGTTTTAACATGGTATCCACAATGACGCCTAAATCTTTTTCCTGGGTGGTGGTTCCTAATGTGGAACCTTGCATCGTGTAACCATAGTTTGGGTTGTTCTTCCCTAGGTGCATAACCTTGCACTTGTCCACATTAAATTTCATCTGCCATTTTGATGCCCAGTCTTCCAATTTATCAAGATCCTCTTGCAATTTTTCACAATCCTCTTGGGTTTTAACAACTTTAAATAGTTTTGTGTCATCTGCAAATTTGATAACCTCACTCGTTATTCCACTTTCCAGGTCATTTATGAATATGTCAAAAAGCAGCGGACCCAGCACAGATCCCTGGGGTACACCACTATTCACCTTTCTCCATTGGGAAAATTGGCCATTTAGCCCTACCCTCTGCTTTCTATCTTTTAACCAGTTCCTGATCCACAATAGTACATTGCCTCCTATCCCATGACTCTTTAGTCTTGCCAAAAGTCTCTGATGAGGGACCTTGTCAAAGGCTTTCTGAAAGTCCAGATACACAATATCAACCGACTCACCTTTGTCCACCTGTTTATTCACTCCTTCAAAAAAACATAACAGATTAGTAAGACAAGATCTTCCTTGTCTAAAGCCATGTTGGCTGTCTCCCATTAGGTTGTGACTATCTACATGCTGAGTAATTTTATTCTTTATGATGGTTTCTACCATTTTTCCCGGTACTGACGTCAGGCTCACCGGTCTGTAGTTTCCCGGATCACCCCTGGAACCCTTTTTAAAAATTGGTGTTACATTGGTGATCCTCCAATCTTCAGGTATTAGAGATGATTTTAATGATAGTTCACAGATTACTGATAGCAGTTCTGCAATCTCATATTTCAGTTCTTTCAACACCCTTGGATGTATACCATCCGGCCCAGGTGATTTGCTACTCTTCAGTTTATCTAATAGTTGTAAGACATCTTCCCGATGTATCGATATTTCCTTCAATTCTTCCGCACCTTTAAATACCACTTCAGTCATGGGTAACATCCCTACATCTTCCTCAGTAAAGACCGAAGCAAAGAATTCATTCAGTCTCTCCGCTATCGCCTTGTCGCCTCTTAGTGCTCCTTTAACCCCTTTATCATCTAATGGACCAACTGACTCTCTCACAGGTTTTTTGCTACGAATGTACTTGAAAAGGTCTTTATTTCGCGTTTTTGCTTCCGCAGCAAGCTTCTTCTCAAATTCTCTCTTTGTCTGCCTTATCAATGCCTTGCATTTGACTTGCCAGTGCTTGTGCTGTTTCCAGGTTTCGTCGTTTGGCTCTTTTTTCCATTTCCTGAAAGATGCTTTTTTGGCAACAACAACCTCTCTGACCTCACCTTTAAACCATGCTGGCAGTTTTTTGGACTTCCTTCCACTTTTCTTAAAGCTTGCAATACAGCTGGTCTGGGCTTCCAAGATAGTATTTTTCAACAACACCCAAGCTTGATGTACGTCTTTAACCTTCACAACTGCTCCTTTTAGTTTTTTCTTAACTGTTTTCCTCATTTTATCATAGTCTCCCTTTCAAAAGTTAAAAGGTAGTACTGTGGATTTCCTTACTATCCCTCCTCCACTAATTAAATCAAAGGCGATCATGCTATGATCACTATTGCCAAGTGGCCCCAACACCCTTATCTCTTGCACTAGATCTGGTGTTCCACTAAGGACTAGGTCTAAAATGGCTTCCCCTCTGGTCGGTTCATGAACCAGCTGCTCCAAGAAGCAGTCATTTATTTCATCTAGGAACTTTATCTCCCTAGCATGTCCTGACGTGACACTGACCCAGTCGATACCGGGGTAATTGAAATCACTCATTATTATTACTGCGCTGTAACTTTTGTTAGCTTCCTTGATTTCTTTGAGCATTTCATCATCCATTTGGTCATTATGGCCAGGAGCTCGATAGTACACCCCCACTGCCATCGCCTTCCCCCTTTTATATGGAATTTCAATCCATATAGATTCTACAGCAGATTTTGTTTCCTGCAAAACTTTAATCCTTTCTGAGTCAATGCCCTCTCTAACATAGAGCGCAACCCCTCCACCAATTTGATCAGCTCTATCATTACGATATAGTTTGTACCCAGGTATCAGAGTGTCCCACTGGTTGTCCTCCTTCCACCATGTCTCTGATATTCCAATCATATCTAACCTTTCATTTAGTGCTATATATTCTAACTCTCCCATCTTATTCTTTAGACTTCTAGCATTTGCATACAAGCATTTTACAGAATGTATTTTATTCATATTAATTTGGCTATTGTTAGACATGGGTAATTTAGGATCTTTAAGCTCTGTCTGCTCCATACTTGAGGGCATTTGGGCTACTTTACTCTTTTGTGGAACCTCTCTGCTTTTGGTAGTATCCTTCAAGGATACATTCTTCCGAACCATCCGCTCTTGGGCGACTGTCGGCTTTCCCCTAATATCTAGTTTAAAAGCTGCTCTATCTCCTTTTTAAAGGTTAATGCCAGCAGCCTGGTTCCATCCCGGTTAAGGTGAAGCCCATCCCTTTGGAAGAGCCCCTCCTTTCCCCAGAATGTTTCCCCAGTTCCTAACAAATCCAAAACCCTCATCTCTGCACCATTGTCTCATCCACGCATTGAGACTCTGGAGCTCTGCCTGCCTTTTGGGTCCTGCGCGTGGAACAGGAAGCATTTCAGAGAATGCTACCCTGGAAGTTCTGGATTTCAACTTCCTACCTAAAAGCCTAAATTTTGCCTCCAGAACCTCCCTACCACATTTTCCTATGTCATTGGTTCCGACATGTACCAAGACAGCAGACTCCTCCCCAGCACTATCTAAGACCTTATCTAGGTGGCGCGTGAGGTCTGCTACCTTCGCACCAGGCAGGCATGTTACCAGGCGATCCTCACATCCACAGCCACCCAGCTATCTACATGCCTAATGATCGAATCACCAACTATAACGGCTGTCCTAACCCTTCCCTCATGGGCACATGGCCCTGGAGAAACTTCCTCGGTGCGAGAGGGTTTTACATCACCTGGAGGACAGGTCCTAGTTACAGGATCACTTCCTGCCACACCAGGGTGATGCTCTCCTGTCACGTGACCTCTCTCCTCCATGGCAACAGGGGTGCTGCCAGACTGGAGGTGGGACGTCAGGACTATATCCCTGTAGGTCTCGTCTATGTACCTCTCTGTCTGTCTTATGTTTTCTAAGTCTGCTACTTTAGCCTCTAGAGAACGGACTTGTTCCCTGAGAGAAAAGAGCTCCTTGCACCTAGTGCACACGTAAGACCTCTCACCAACTGGGAGAAAATCATACATGTGACACTCAATGCAAAAGACTGGAAAGCCCCCATCCCGCTGCTGGACTGCTGTCTGCATCTTAGTTTTAAGTTTGTGTCTAGATCTTTAAGTTCTTACTTACTAGGGGTTGCTATGGGTATTTATACCAATAAAACTGTACCTAATACGTTTAATATATCTTGTTCACCTGAAGCTTAATTAATCTCAGGTCCTTAGTGTATGACTGATTTGGGTAATGAGCTTCACCTGAAAGCACCTCCTGTCTTTTAAGAAGTGTAAGTACCTATAAAGCTATGATTATCCCAGGGGAGGGTGGGTGTGGGGAGGAAGGGAGGGAAATAACACTTATTAAAAAAGGGCTGCTACACAGTACCCTGCCTTGTGCTGCTGAGGTAAGCTAAATTCTGATTTGATTTAAATTATAGCTCTTAGCTGCTGCTAGGCTCTAACTTCTTATGAAATTTAAACTACAAGCTCTCTGCTGGGTACTAAATTTAACCAGAAAGCTCTCTTCTGTGTGTTTAATTTAAACTAAAAGTACTTTGCTGTTACTTGGCCCTGAGTGTCTATTAAATTTAAACTACAAGCTCTCTGCTGGGTATGAAATGTAACCAGAAAGCTCTCCTCTGTGTTTTAAATTCAAACTTTAATTGCTGCTACTAGGCCCTAACTGATCCAACAAAAAACAGTGGGTTCACAGATTAAGTAGCTTTAATACAAAGAATTCTTTTTAGAAAATTACCAGAAGTATATACTCACAGTTGCAGATTTCTCTCCAGAAGTAACAGTCCCCCTTTCTAGTCCTTCAAGACCAATTGTGTACTGCGAGAGCCTTCCCCGTCATTCTCCAACGGCGAAAAAGCCTCCATTTGGCCCCCAGACACTCTGTCCAACCAAATTACGGCGTCGGATAAAAAAAATCAACTAATCCCCGGATCCGGCCCGCCGACTCAAAAAAAACCCAACGCTCCCTTTTGCCAACTGATCGCGATGGTTGAAAAGAAAAAAAATGGAACTACCACAGCACTTTTGAAGCCCGCTCGCCCCCCCCCCCCCCCCAGTGCCCAGCAACACTCACCGCGTCCTCAGAACCGGCGTGTTACACAAAAGACGTTCTTGAATGGCAGCCCTCCAAATTCCCGCTGCTAGCGGGACACGGAAGCACAGCAATAGCAGTTGAGGGAATCAAGCCTGGGGCTCCCAGCTTCTCCCTTTAGCACACAGAGACGCGTCTTTCGCTGTGAGCAGGCTCTGCTCCCGTCTACCGTTCTTGGTAGCAGAATCGTCTCACTTTTTTTTTTTTAAATTGAAAAGCCCAAATTGATCAGGGAAGGCTGCTCTGCTAGAGCCCCTGTACCCCCCCCCCACCCCCCCGATTTACAAAACAAAAAGCTCCTAACTGTGGATTCCTCAGTGTCCCTCCGGGAGCCTGTCAGCCTAACGTCCTATCCAGCTGCTGAGGACTGAATCGCTGACGTCACGAGCAGTGGGATAACCTGTCAGAAAGAACTTTGCAGTTTTCAGTCCCCAGCTGCTGAATGGGATCGACAACCCTTCTGTTTCTGGACTGGCCCGGAGAGACGATGAGAAAAGAAGGAATTTTCTGCGGTGACAGGGTATGCGACCTGTCAGCTCCATGGAAAACGAAGAACTGAAGAGGGACAGTGGGAAAGGTGGGAAGGCAGCACGCAGGCGCTGTGGGATGCTCCCAAAAGCGTTCCTATTGGACGCTGGGGAGCATTCCCACGCGGGCTCCGTCAGTACCGACGATACCCATATGTAAAGACTACATTCCTGCTTGTTCCTGGAGATAAAGTATTTCCTGACATTACCTTTCAATTTACCCCCTTGCAGCTTCATGTTATGCCCTCTAGTTTTTATGCATGCCATCTTTCTGGGTTCTAATGTACATGTATTTCCTGATCTTTCTCGCACTACGTAAGCCTGCAGAAGAGCCTTCTTGGCTTTGAGGCCGAGGGTTGAGGCTGTTGGGATTGGGTTTGTGTTAGTGTTAAAATTTCCTTGTAAATGTGTAGTATCTGTTGGGGGTAAAATTTATGTTTTATTTGATCCCATTTAGGTGAGTGAGTTTGTTACTGCTAAAGAGGGAGCTCACAATATTATGTGTTCCAGCTGCTTTGTCTATTCCATGACTTCCTATATTCCCTAAGAGGGTTTAAAAATGTTCTTTTCTTACTCCCCACCTGTTTATGGTGGTCTATTATATGTATATTTTTGGGGTTTAACATTTCCTGAAATATTGCTTTTTTCCTGATATGTATCTGAATGATATATTTTTTAAAATTTGGATAAAAACAAAATTTTTAAAAAATTGGAAGCTCCAAAGACAGCCAAATTAAAAATAACCCATCTAAAATCAAGGTTTATAGTAGACAGCAGTGGCTATTTCCCCAGTTATAAGTAAACATACGTGTACTTCATTTTATATGCACATATAGAGACTTAAGGGTATGTTTACTAAGCTGTACTAGCTGGTAACGCAGGCTTCAGCATGTGCCAGTGACCTGCATGCAAAACAGACAGTGCAGGGTTAATTCCATGCTATTTGCATAGCACGTGGCAGGAAGGATAATGGGTGGAATGGGGTGGAGCACAGGCATGTCTGCCAAGCACAGTTAGGGCAGGAACTGACAGTGTGCATTCACCATCAAAGGTGCAGGTAAGCAAGGGTGCAGCTAACGCCACCTCAGTGGCGCTGCTGCTGGCATGCATTGGGGTTTGAATTAGTCCACTATCTGCTGGGGTCATGCTGTATACACCCCTAGCAGATAGCACACGTGTTGGTCATGGTCGATAGGAACACATACATGCACATTTGCTACCTCCAAAACCCTAGTGCAGCTTAGTAATGCCCCTTAAAGTCTAAGGCTAGGAAAGTCGTTAATAAGCTGCATTCTAAGATACTAAAACATGACTTACTGCTCCCTCCCATCCAGTTCCAATAACAGACTCCATAGAATTTTCATCTTCTTCTGAATTTTTTTCACTGATCCTTAGAAGACTAAAAACAAGATGTCTTCCATTTTCATTTAGATATGTGTTTTCCCCCTCAATTTCTTCTTGTTGATTCTCATTTTTTTCCAAGACTGATTCTTTTTCATCACAGGATTTCATAATGGCTCACTTCTTTATCAGTTTATCGTTCAAGCTGCAAAGTCAAAATATTTATTAAGAAATTTAGCATGCATAATGTATGTTTTAGCACACAATAATAGCTGCTAAAACACAAGCAATTGCCCATGACACAAAGGGGTGGGGTGTGGGTGGAGTGTGGGCATGGAGAGCACAGTGCACATGCTATCAATGTGGCAACTAGCACAGGTGTACAAGATAGTAACTCACCTGTAGCAGGTGTTCTCCTTGGACAGCAGAATAAGTCCTCACATATGGGTGATGTCTCCGAAGAAGCCCCGCACTGGAATGCTCCCCAGCTTCTGTTGGAAGCTTTTGGGAGGCTCCACCGTGTCTTCCCGCCTGCCATCACAGCGCCATCTTCTCCAGTTTGATGATAAAGCTGTAGCAGAACACAGCTCCTAGGGGAGGTGGGAGGGTTGTGAGGACTTATTCCTGCTGTCCACGGAGAACACCTGCTACAGGTTAGTAACTAACTTTTCTCCATGGACAAGCAGAAAGTAAGTCCTCACATATGGGACTCCCAAGCTAGAGGCTGCCGAAAACCGAGGCGGCCACCGAGAAGCCCAACAGGGGCAAAACTGAATTAAGAATTGGAGAATCAACTAGGTACAAGTGGTAGTTCACAAAAGGAAACTCATCTGATTCATCTTCTTCACCATTTGCTTTCTTTATTTTTTTGGGAGCCTGGATGGACAGTAGGGCCTTGGGGGGATGGAGTGGGATTCTAATTCCCAAACAGAGTATCAACTGGACGGTTACTGTCATGTCTGGAATCCCCATCCAGACAGTAGCGAGATGTGACTGTGTGGACAGAAGACCATGTTGTAGCCCTGCAGATCTCTTTCATAGAAACTGAGCACAATTGGGCCACCGGCACAGCCGTGGCTCTGACTTGTGAGCAGTGACATGACCATCAAGGCTCAGGCCAGCCAAGGCATAAGCAAAAAAGATGCAGTCTCCCAGCCAAATTGAAAGAGTATGTTTGGAAATGGCAGTCCCTAGCTTGCTGGGGTCAAAAGAAACAAATAGCTGGATGAACGTTTGGTGGGCCAACATCTGCTCTAAGTAGAAGGCTAAGGTTTGTTTGCAGTCTAACATATACAGTGCCACCTCCCCTCTGTGGGCATGAGGTCTCGGGAAGAAAGTTGGCAGAACGACTGACTAATTAAGATATTTATGTTTATTTACATTTGCTATATTGCCCTTCGCGTAGCAACAGGGAAGTTTACAAAATTAAAAACATTTCTAAAAAAATTAAAAAGGTTAGGAAATCTGAAAGGAACGCCATCTTGTTGATAGGACAGTATATACAATCAAAAAAAGGAAAAGAGGGGGAGAAAGGGAGTTAAAGAGAGAAGAACAGGAAAGTCAGGTCAGGTAATTGGCAGATCGAAGGCAGTACTGAAGAGTTGGGTCTTTAGTAGGGTCTTGAAGTTATTATATGAGAGTTTGCGTCTGAGGGAGGATGGGAGGGAATTCCAAGAGGCAGCTGCAATGATGTAAAAAGCAGAGGAAAATGTAGAAACCAGATGGGCTTGGGAGGCAGATGGTAGGTGAAAGCGAGTGGCATGAAGACTGGCGAGGGTATGATATGCAGAATGAGGCAATAGAAGGTCTGCGAGGTAACGTGGAAAACTGGAATGTAATGCACGATGGACTAGTGTAGGTAATTTATATTGAGCATTAAATTTTACAGGAAGCCATTGGTAATGGTGTTGCAGGAGTTAATTTTGGAAATAACAACAGTGATAAGTAATATGGTCAGGGAGGAAGTGGAAAGAACAGGATGGATGCTAAGGATCTGATAAAGAGAAAAAAAACCCCGACGAACAACAAAGATGGAAAGTGGATACCACCTTTGGAAGGAATTGAGGGCGAGTGTACAGGACTACTCTATTATGATGGAACCTGGTGTACAGCAGATGAGCTACTACAGCCTGGAGCTCAGTTAAGCGGCATGATGACATAACCGCCACCAGAAACAAGACTTTCTAGGTCAAGTACTTCAGAAGGCAGGAATCGAGTGGCTCAAAGGGCGTTAACATGAGCTGCGCCAGAACCACATTGAGGTCCCAAACCACCATGGGGGGGTTGAAGGGTGGATTCAAGAGAAGCAAACTCCTCATGAAGTGAACTACTAAAGGCTGAGCCAAGATGGACCTTCCTTCTATTCCAAGATGGTATGCGCCCCAGTCATGCTGAGGTGAACCCTGACAGAGTTGGACTTGAGACCCGACTCCAAGCGGTGTAGGAGGTACTCAAGTAATGTCAGTGGGGCAATTAAAGAGATCTAGCACCTGTTCCCTGCACCAGAAAGCAAATCTTTTCCATTTGAATGCATAAGACCTTCTTGTGAAGGCCCTCCTAGAGGCCAACAGAACATCTGTGACTGTCGGGCAGGTTAAGCTCTGACAGGACTAACCTCTCAACATCCACACAATTAGGGCCAAGGACCGGACATTGGGATATAGCATCCTCCCGTCTTCCTGAGATATGAGGTCTAGGGCACAGCCTAGCTGCAGAGGTTCCCACTGGGAGAGTTGAAATAGAAGGAGAAATGGCTGTATGGGCCAATACAGCATGATGAGTATCATTGTACCCCTATCTGTCTGGAATTTCAGAAGGGTCTTTGCTATGGGAGGATATGTGTATAGCAGGCCCTTCCCCCACTGTAGGAGGAAAGCATCCAGCACCAGCCTGCTACGCAAAGTGATTCTGGAGCAGAACTGATCCACTTGGGCGTTTTATTGGGTGGCGAAAGCATAATTACTCACCTGTGACAGATGATCTCCAGGAACAGCAGAAATCAGTCTTCACATATAGGTGAACATCACCGATGGAGCTCCCCAGCGTCCAATAGGAAAGCCTTTGGGAGCACTCCACTGTGCCTGCATGCCTGCCTTCCCAACTCCTCTCCTCAGTTGAATCTGTAGCTGAGAAGAAGAAAATAAAAGAACCCTACAGACCACAGAGGAGGTTACGAATGCTGTAGTGGCAGCACTGGAGAGCCGGTTCCAAGGACTTTCGGAGCAGTTGACAAAGGTGGGCCAAGCTATAAGTGATTCTGGCACAAGGATAGAACAGGCGGAACAAAGAATATCAAGTACAGAGGACATGCAACAAGAACAGGCCCAACAAGTGCGACAGCTTGAGGAACTGTTTAGAAAGCAAGAAGAAAAGCTGGATGACTTAGAAAACCGTGGCCATAGGAAAAGCTTAAGGTTTGTGGGCGTACCTGAAGCAATTGTTGATGGGGAGTTGAGAGGATACTTGGAAACATGGCTTGCAATGAACTACCCCTTGGACACCGCATTAGGCTTGGTAAAGATAGAAAGAGCCCATCGGTTGGGAGCGCGGAGGGGGGCAGGAGAGGCCTCGAGTGGTGATTGCACGTTTCCTTAACTATGCACAAACAGACAATATTATAAGAGCAGCGCGAAAGCAAAGGACACAAAAGCAGGGAGGCACAAAAGTTTTGATTTTAAGATTATTCCGCAGTGATCAATAGGAAGCGAAAGGAATTCTCAGCGGTGTCTGTGTGTACTATACTGGCCAAGAGGGGAGTGTGCTTTGTACTGTTATATCCAGCATGATTAAGAGTAGAATATAAGAATGGACAGAACTTTTTTGAAACGCCAGCAGAGGCCCAAAACTTTGATTGAGGTGGCACAAGGTCTGGGGGGGCGATGCACCACTGAAGCAGCAGGAGACTTGTAATGGAAGCTGAAGGACAACGTGCTATTGAGTGCCTTAATAGATAACACCCACGGTGGTGTGGATGTGGCCTCATTGGAAGGAGAAGCAGATGAGGAGCAGAGGCTTTGTACCTTATATAATCAAACTGGGTGTGGGGGGGGAATGGTGGGGAATTGTTGGTTTAGAGGAGCAGGGAAGCTGGACATGCATGGGCTGAGTGCAGAAATTGTTTGTGTGTGTAGATAGAGGGGAAAAAGGGAACGTTTGTTTCTTGTTAAGGGATTTATGGGGGGAAAGAGGATTAAGGGGTGTAGCGGGAAGCATGATGTATATAATAACTGCACGAATCTGGAGTGATCAGTTGGCTGATAGAGGATATCGGGATTGGGGTGGGGCCCTTACTTTAAGAGAGGTCTGCAAGAGTAGGGGTGGGCGGGCTCTGATCTTCTTGTTTCTTTTTGGGAGGTTTTTCTCTCTCTGCTCCACTTTGCTTTCTTCCTTGGTGGGGAATTGTGGGGATTTTTAGGTATGTTCTTTATGTATAGGTTGGCAGTGGGGAGGGACGGGTTAGTATGGGTGGAAGATGAGGGGAGAACAGATGGAACTTTTTGGATTATGGGTGAGAGCCCAATGCATGCATCACAGTGATTCATTAGGGAACTCCAATATGGAGAGAGATAGGAGTAATAGGGCAAGGGAATAGGGGGAGAGAGGGGGAGGGGGATGGGGGTTTTGTTTTAATGTTGCTAAGGGGAATATTAAGGGTATTGGATTGGTAGACTATGGGGACTCAGGAACTTGCATCGTGGGGGAAAATATGGAATGTATAAAGGTGATTTGGATAGGATGTGGACCTCAAAGGAGTACATGGGAGGAGTGGGGAGGAGGGGTGGGCCTCAGGCGGGGGGTGGGGGGGGGGGGGTTGGTTCTTTCCAGTACAGAAATGTAAGGCGGATAAGAGGACTAATCCAACCAGAGGCCACGGGGATGGATAATGCTATTCATTTGATATCATGGAATGTGTGTGGTATAGGGAATCCTGTAATGATCAGAATTCACAGAAAAGCACTGAACAACAATCATACATTGATCCTACCTAGACAAAGCACACAACCACTTCTCTCACAACCATAACATCACCTAGATCAACTTACTCTTGAATACAATAGTTTGTCACTAATGTAAATAATTACCTTTTTAATGTTGATATAATTTGCTACTTGAAGCATTACCTAATGCGCACCCAGTTTCACCTGTTTTTGTTTTCACCTGTTTCTCAATGTTAAGAGTTAAATGTTAATTTGTTCTAAAACTGTTCTCTGTAAAATAATAGTTCTCTATTATTAACGTTTTTGTTACCTGTAAACCGCCACTGATCTCTGGAAGTGGCGGTATAGAAAAGATGTATAAATAAATAAAGGTGTTGCGGGTTCTTAGAGACAAGCATGCCGATTTTGCTTTTTTGCCGGAAACACATCAGACCATTGCGGAACATGATAAATTAAAAAGGTGGTCGGTTGGTAGCGTTTTTTGGAGCCTCCTCAGGGGGGAAGAAGGTGGGGGTAGTGATCTTAGTTAGTAAAAAGGTAGGCTTGGAAGTGGAACGGACTATAAATGACCCGGGAGGAAGGCTGATATATAATTGTGGTATGAGCTGAATTGAAGGCAATAAGGAAGATTACCTTCCAAAATAGAAAAGTTCAGTGAACTGGTGGCTAAAGGTTCGAAAGTTGGCTTTAGAAGTTGTGCCAGAGCCATATTCAGATCACATGCCACCAGGGCGGGGCTTAATGGGTGGCTTGGACAGCAGGAGACCCCAAATGAAGTGTGCTACTAAGGGGTGTCCATCCACTGGTCTGTGAGAGGCCACAATGGTACCAAGGTGAACTCTCACTGAGTTAGTCTTAACACCTGTCAAGGATAAGTGGAGGAGATATTGTAGAAGCGACTCCACTGGGCAAGAAAAGGGGTTGAGGTCCTTTGGGGAGCACCAAAGGCAAACCTATGCCATTTAAAGGCATAAGATTGCCTGGTGAAATTCTTACGAGATGCAAGGAGGACATCCTTGACTGCCTATGGTAGGACGAGGTCAGCAAGCACTAGCCCTTCAGCAGCCATGCTGTTGGGTGTAGGGAGTGAAGACTGGGATGGAGGAGTGACCCATGGTCCTGACAGAGGAGGTCAGGCTCACATCCCAGGTTGAGTGACTGAGTCTGCGCAAGGTAAAGAAGCAGAGGACACCACGGTTGAAAAAGACAAAAGAGAGCTATGAGAATCATCGAGCCCCTGTCGGCTTGTCGCTTGAAAAGCGGGTATGAAGGAGATGGGAGGGAATGCATAGAGCAGTCCCTGTCCCCAGTGGAGAAGGAAGGCATCCAGAGCCTGTTGGTGCAGCAATGGAACCCTGGAGAAGAAGAGCAGAAGCTGCATGTTTTGTGGAGTGGCAAAGATCTACAAGCGGGTTCCCCACATTTGGAAGATCCAAGCAGCCATCTCCCAATGCAAGGTCCATTCGTGGGGAGAAAGGATGCAACTTAGCCTGTCTGCTAGAACACTGAGTTCACCCGTGATTTACACCGCTCTGAGGTGAATGCGGTGAGAGATTGCAAAGGGCCATAGGCGAATCACTTTGCAGAGGAGGGAAGGACCTCGATCCCCCTAGTTTGTTTATGTAGAACATGGCTACTTAGTTGTCTATTCTGACTAGAACAGGTTGCCCTGATAGTTGGGGTTGAAAAATCCGATGAGCATTTGTCAGTGCCCGCAGTTTTAGCAGGTTGATCTGCAGGGCAGATTCCTGTTATGTCCACAGTCCCAGTGTGGTCAGATCATTCAGATGTGCCCCCCAACCCAGCTTGGAAGCATCCATAGTCAAGGTGCATCAAGGTGGAGGCATCTGAAAAAAAGTGACCAGACACTACCACTGAAGGGACAATTAGTTGAGGGGTAATGTGGATCTTGTCTCAGAGTCGACCCTTCACTTGTGTCCATTGGGAAGACAGTGTCCACTGTGCTTGTCGCATGTGTAATCAAGCGTAGAGGACAATATGGACCATAGAGGCCATGTGCCCTGATAGTCATAGCATCTCTCAATTTGTTACTTGGCTTTGCTGTTTTACCCCTTTTTCCAGTTTGAGGAGGAGAGTACAGTGATCCTGTGGAAGGAAAGCTCAGGCCCATTGAGTGTCTAAGAGCGCTCCAATGAATTCCAGATGTTGGGATGGAGCAAGGTGGGACCTTGGGAAATTTACGACAAATCCCAGGTGTTGAAGCACCATGATGGTGCGATGGAGAGTTTTACCTCTTGGAGGGAGGCTCCCCTGATCAGCCAATCATCTAAGTAAGGAAAGATGTACCCCCAAGGTGCGTAGGTAGGCAGCGATGACTGCCATGCATTTTGTGAAGACCCTTGGGGCAGAGGCAAGACTGAAGGGGAGAATCTGGTATTGATAATGGTTTCCTTGAAACATGAAGCGCAGATACTATCTGTGCAAGGGATGTATCAGTAAATGTGTGTAAGCCTCTTTAGATCTAGAAAACAGAGCCAATCATGTCTCTGGAGGTATGACAGAAGAGTTCCTAGAGAAATGATTATGAATTTTTCTCAGACCATGAACTTGTTTAGGTCTCTGAGATCCAAGATGGGCCTGTAGCCTCCTGCTTTCTTTGGAATGAGAAAGTATGGAAAGTAGAAGCCCAACTTTTCTTGAGGAGGAGGAACTTTTTGTATGGCACCCTGGGACAACAGGGTAGTCACCTCTTCTTTTAAGAGAGTGCTTTAAAGGGTTATATTTTTTTTATTTATTTGTTTGTTTGTTTGTTACATTTCTATACCACCCCTTCCAGAGATCAGGGACGGTTTACAAGAAACCAAAAACATGTTACATGGAACAGAAGTAAACTCAGTCTTCTCTTTTCTAAGTTGAAGAGCCCTAACCTTTTAAGCCTTTCCTCTTAGGGGTATCCTTCCATCCCCTTTACCATTTTGGTGGCTCTTCCTGAATCAGAACAATCTGGTTGACTAGTTGTTCTTGGAAAGCCCCGAGAGCATTCGCTATGGCTCACAATTCCAAAAAATGTGTCTGATGCAGGTTCTCCTGTTCGGACCAGATGCCTTGAGTGTGAAGGCCATCCAGATGCACTCCCCAACCGAGTTTGGATGTGTCTGTTGTTAATGTTTTCTGATATGACGCCTTCTGAGCAGGTTCTGATGATTCAACCACCAGTGCAGGGACTGGATAAGACGGCTGGTGACAGCCACCCAATCTCAGAGGCCGGGTTCCACTGCATTCTCAGTGTCCATTGAGCCTGTCTCATCGAAAGATGAACCATGGGTGTGATATGCACAGTAGAGGCCATGTGGCCGAGCACAGTCAGCATCCCTCGAGCCGTCTGTTTGACAACTCCGATGGGTGTCTCGGACCAAGGCCATCAATCTCTGAAGATTTATTTTATTTATTTACATTCTCTTATATACCGCGCTATTCTGCATCAGTGCAGTTTATATTGAACAAACTGAAATTACATTGAACAGGGCATTATAACTTGGAGATAACTATTTTACAGAGAACATGGGCTATGGAGGGTTAAGTGGCTTGCCCAAGACCACAAGGAGCACCTGTGGGACTAGAAACCCCAGTCCTTCCGGCCCAAGGTTGCTGTCCTCTAGTGGGATTTGAACCCCCGACCTTACGGCCTGAAGTACCTTGCCCAACCACTAGGCCACTCCTCCACTCCCAAGATGGTCTAGCGGAAGGAAGGCCTTCATTTGAGTCGTACTGAGGAGAGCCCCTATGAACTCCAGTTGTTGGGTGAGCTGAAGGTGGGACTTTGGATAATTGACTACAAACCCCAACAGCTCTAGCACCTGAATGATCAACTATTTTAATTGCTGGACTTCATCTGGAGAGGTGCTTTTTAAGAGCCAATCGTCCATATAAGGGGAGACAAAGACCCATAGTGTTCTGAGATAGGCTGCTACCACAGCGAAGCACTTTGTGAAGACCGGGGGGTGGGGGGGGGGAGGTTGTCAAGGCCAGCCTGAATGGTAGTACCCAGAATTGAAAGTGCCAAGTCTTGAAGGACTGACTACAAAAGGGGACTGCTACTTCTGGAGAGAGAATTGTAAGTATTTCTTCTGGGAATTTTTCTAAATCTTGGGGAAAAAGGAATTCTTTAGATTAAAGCTGATTAATCTGTGAACCTAGTGTATTTGTTAAATCAGTCAGGGCCTAGTAGCAGCAAAGAGTTTTCAGTTTAAATTTAAAATACGGCAGAGAGGTTTCTCGTTAAATTTAGAATCCAGCAGAGAGCTTCTACTTTAAATTTAATACTCAGTCAGGGCCTAGCAGCAGCAGAGAGCTTTCTGATTAAATAATTTAGAACCCAAGATTCCCTCTATCCAAGTAAGGACTGTGGGACTCCCCCTGGAGATTGGTCACAGATTACCTTAGAAGCACAGGACAGGGTACTGTATAGCAGTCAGCTTTTAATAAGTCTTCTTTCCCTCCCTCCCTTCCCGACACCCACCCAACCCTGGGATAATCATAGCTTTATAGGTGCTTAAACCTCTAAAAGGGAAAGGAGGTGCCATATTCACTCTCAGGTGCAGCTGTTTATTCTCATCAGCATACATTAAGGACCTGAGATTAATTAAGAGCTTCCCCATCTTTGGAAGAGGTTTGTTTATTCATTAATTCTCTTTAAGTATTTAAAGGTCAGTATTCCAAGTGAGGCCTCACCAGTGACTTATACAGGCCTCACTTGGAATACTGTGTTCAGTTTTGGAGACCATATCTCACAAAGGATGTAAAAAGACTGGAAACTGTTCAGAGGAAGGCGACCTAAACGATTTGGAGCCTGCATCAGAAGCCCTATAAGAAGAGACTTGAAGACCTAAATATGTACACTCCGGAGTAGAGGAGGGATAGGGGAGATATGATTCAGACTTTTAAATACTTAAAGAGAATTAATGAACAAATAAACCTCTTCCAAAGACGGGGAAGCTGTAAAACTAGAGGGCATAACATGAAGCTGCAAGGGAGTAAATTGAAAGGCAATGTCAGGAAATACTTTTTCACTGAAAGGGTGGTAGATGCTTGGAATACCCTCCCGATGGAAGTGGTGGGGGCAAATACAGTGACAATATTCAAAATGGCATGGGACAGACACAGTGGATCCCTTTACAGCAACAGGATAAAATCAAAATAAACTTAACTATCTAATTTCTCAACAAACAGGGATGTCCTACACAGAACGGTAGGTTCACCCTAAATCAAGACATAGGGAGGGGTGACCTGCATGGAGCGACAGGTGCACCTACTCTTGCCATCTTACTGGGCAGACTAGATGGACCATACTGGTCTTTATCTGCCATCATTTACTATGTTACTATATGAAAGGGAGACTATGATAAAATTAGGAAAATAGTAAAGAAAAAACTAAAAGGAGCAGTTGCAAAGGTTAAAGACTTACAACAAACTTGGGTGTCATTTAAAAATAGTATCTTAGAAGCCCAGACCAGCTGTATTCCACGGTTTAAGAAAAGTGGAAGGAAGTCCAAAAAACTGCCAGCATGGTTTAAAGGTGAGATCAGAGAGGCTGTTATTGCCAAAAAAGCATCTTTCAGGAAATGGAAAAAAGAGCCAAATGATAAAAACTGGAAACAAGCACTGGCAAGTTAAATGCAAGGCATTGATAAAGCAGGCAAAGAGAGAATTTGAGAAGAAACTTGCTGCGGAAGCAAAAACGCATAATAAAGACTTTTTCAAATACATTCATAGCAAAATGACTGTGAGAGTCGGTTGGGGTAAAAGGGGCAGTAAGAGGGAACAAGGCTATAGCGGAGAGACTGAATGAATTCTTTGCTTTGATCTTTACTGAGGAAGATGTAGGGATGTTACCATGACTGAAGTGGTATTTAAAGGTGATACTGTAGAAGAATTGAAAGAAATATCGATACACCGGGAAGATGTATTACAACTATTTGATAAACTGAATAGTAGCAAATCACCTGGACCAGATGGTATACATCCAAGGGTGTTGAAAGAACTGAAATATGAGATTGCAGATCTGCTATTAGTAATCTGTGAACTATAATTAAAATCATCTGTAATACCTGAAGACTGGAGGATCGCCAATGTAACGCCATTTTTAAAAAGGGTTCCAGAAGTGATCCAGGAAACTACAGACTGGTGAGCCTGACGTCAGTACCGGGAAAAATGGTAGAAACCATCATAAAGAACACAATTACTGAACATGTAAATAGTCATGGTTTAATGGGAGACAGCCAACATAGCTTTAGACAAGGAAAATCTTATCTTACTAATCTGTTATGTTTTTTTGAAGGTGTGAATAAACAGGTAGATAAAGGTGAGTCGGTTGATATAGTGTATCTGGACTTTCAGAAAGCCTTTGACAAGGTCCCTCATCAGAGACTTTTGGCAAAACTAAAAAGTCATGAGATAGGAGGCAGTGTACTATTTGTGGTTCAGGAACTGGTTAAAAGATAGAAAGCAGAGGGTAGGGCTAAATGGCCAATTTTCCCAGTGGAAAAAGGTGAATAGTGGAGTACCACAGGGATCTATGCTGGCTCCACTGCTTTTTGACATATTCATAAATGACCTAGAAAAGGGAATAATGAATGAGGTAATCAAATTTGCAGATGACACAAAACTATTTAAAGTTGTTAAAACCCATAAGGATTGTGGAAAATTGCAAGAGGATCTTGATAAATTGGAAGACTGGGCATCCAAATGGCAGATGAAATTTAATGTGGACAAGTGCAAAAGATATGCACCTAGGAAAGAACAATCCAAACTATGGTTACATGATGCAAGGTTCCACACTGGGAACCACCACCCAGGAAAAAGATTTAGGAGCCATCATGGATAACATGTTAAAATCCTCCGCCCAGTGTGCAGCGGCGGCCAAGAAAGCAAATAGAATGCTAGGTATCATAAGGAAAGGAATGGAAAATAAAACAAAGGATATTATAATGCCTCTGTATCGTTCCATGGTACGACCGCACCTTGAATATTGTGTGTAATTCTGGTCGCTGTATCTTAAAAAGGATATAGCATTATTAGAAAAGGTACAGAGAAGAGCCACCAAAATGGTAAAGGGGATGGAAGGATACTCCTATGAAGAGAGGCTAAAAGGTTTAGGGCTCTTCAACCTGGAAAAGAGACGTCTGAGGGGAGATATGATAGAGGTCTATAAATAAATGAGTGGAACAGGTAAACATAGATCGATTGTTTATGTCATCAGAATATAAAAAGACTAGGGACATGCAATGAAGCTACAGGGTAACCTATTTAAGACTAATAAGAGAAAATATTTTTTCACTCTACGTGTAATCAAACTCTGGAATTTGTTACTAGAGGATGTAGTAAAAGCTGTTAGTGTAGCTGGGTTTAAAAAAGGTTTGGACAAGTTCCTGGAGAAAAGGTCCATAAACCATTATTAAAAGGGACCCGGGATATCACTGAACATAAGAACATAAAGGTCAAGCAGTGATATCCTGGGTCCCTTGACCCAATACAAGCATTGAGGAACCTGAGTCTTTTGGAGAGACTGCTAGGTACTTATGACCTAGCTTGCCCTCTGTTGGAAACAGGATACTGGGCGTGATGGACCTTGGTCTGACTCAGTATGGCATATCTTATGTTCTTATCTCCTGTGAACAGAATGGATCGGTATGTGGGTATATGCGTCTTTTAGATCAAGGGAGCATAGCTAATCATCTCTCTGATAAGGAAGTAGGGTACGTAGAAATATCATCTTGAACTTTTCTCACACCAGAAAAGTGTTGATGTTTATGAGGTCCAGGATGGACTGGAACCCCCTTCTCCCGTCTTTTTGGGGAACAGAAAGTATCTGGAGTAAAATCCCCATCCGATCTGGTCCTGCAGCACGGGCTCGAAGGTGAGATCGACCAGAAGGACAGAGATTTCTCCCTGAAGTAGGTTTAAATGCAGAGGGTTGAGGGGCTATGTCCTTGTGGGGGCAATATGGCAGCAGCTCTGCAAGTGCAGCACGTAGCCGCTTTGGACTATCTGCTGCACCCACCAGTCCAAAGTTATAAGGGACTACCTGTGGGCAAAAAGAGAGCCTTCCCCCCACCAGAGTGTTCCCCTCCATGGACACTGGCAGATCAGCTATGCTCCGGAGAAACTACTCAAAACCCCACCTCCGGCTTTATTTGCAGGGCAGGCTGGGCCTTTTGAGGCTTTTCTCGATGCTGTGGGTGAGGAGCCTGCGGGGTATTTTTTAAGAGGTTTGAGGATCAGGAAAGTACCTGCGCTTGCATAGGTAGTAAGTCTTCTGACCTCTGCTTTGATACCTCCTGTGAAAGGAAGCTGGTTCAGGCATGCACCTCAAAAGCCTGGTGAGGGTGATGTGCTGCTTCTCTATGATACCCGCCTTCTCCTCCACCTGCTCTCCAAAGAGGTTCTCTCCCTGGAATGGCGCGGCACGTCTACAAGCTTATTTTATATCAACTGTTCCAAGTTGGAAGATTAAAGCCAAATGAGCCTGCGGGCTTCAATGGCTACTGCTGCCATTTTAGACACTGTTTCAAAGGCCTTCTAGGTCACTTGGACCAGGAACTTTGAGCAGTCCTTGCTGTGCCTCCCCAAGACACCACAGTGCTCAGATTTCTCTGGGGGAAGGAACTGGCCCAAGTCATGGATGATATCCTTCAAGAATATGCTCATTTAGAGCTGTTGAGAGTGTATGCGAGCTATGAGCATAAGAACATAAGATATGCCATACTGGGTCAGACCAAGGTCCAACAAGCCCAGTATCCTGTTTCCAAAAGTGGCCAATCTAGGTCATACATACCTAGCAGTTTCCCCAAAAGACACAGGTTCCACAATGCTTGTACTGGGTCAAGCATTGACATCCTGGGTCCCTTCTTAATAATGGTTTATGGACCTTTCCTCCAGGAACTTGTCCAAGCCTTTTTTAAACCCAGCTACACTAACAGCCTTTACTACATCCTCCGGTAACAAATTCCAGAGTTTGATTACACTTTGAGTGAAAAAATATTTTCTTTTATTAGTCTTAAATAGTTTACCTTGTAGATTCATTGCATGTCCCCTAGTCTTTCTATATTCTGATAACGTAAACAATCGATCTACATTTACCTGTTCCACTCCGTTCATTAATTTATAGACTTCTATCATATCTCCCCTCAGCCGTCTCTTTTCCAGGTTAAAGAGCCCTAACCTTTTTAGCCTTTCTTCATAGGAGTATCCTTCCATCCCCTTTACCATTTTGGTGGCTCTTCTCTGAACCTTTTCTAATATCGCTATATACTTTTTAAGATACGGCGACCAGAATTGCACACAATATTCAAGGTGCGGTCTCACCATGGAACGATATAGAGGCATTATAATATCTTTTGTTTTATTTTCCATTCCTTTCCTTATGATACCTAGCATTCTATTATGAGCATGGAGTTTTGGAAGCACCTCTCAGGGGCATCGAGGAATGGTGCTCATAATCAGCTTAAGGGCGGGCTCTACCACTAAGGAGCGGTGAGAAAGCTGAGGCTTCTCAAATCCAGGAGCTTTTTGAACTCTGAACATGGAGTCCAGCCTCCTACTGACCGGTGGCACTGTGAGATGGTTCTCCCACATCCTCATCTGTAACCGTTGTAGGATGTGGTGCACTGGCACTGGCACTGGCACTCCTTCCATAGGGGCCGATGAGTATTGAAGGATCTCCAACTCATCTGCTCTGGGCTCATTCTCCATTTCAAGTGAAAATGGAAGGCCTTTGACATGTCCCTCACAAAATCCTGGAAGAACAAGTCCTCCGGAGGAGACTTCCAATGCTCGTGTGGAGGGGAGGAGTCCGACAGAAGTTCAGGAGCCCTGCCCTCTGACAAGTTTTCCAATTCTACATCAGTCACTCAGCCATCAGAGTCAGACTCCGAAAGGAAGTCGATGTACCTCTGAGGCTCTGCCCAGAGCTCCTTCCTTCCTCTAAGGGAGTGTGAGCTTCTACAGATTGATAATGCATCGAGGGCTTATGAGGTTTCCCCGAGGCATTGGATTCCAAGACACTTCAGAAAGACGGCCCCACTGAGAACCGGTGTTGGATCTCTTCAATGCCTCTGCAGGCTCAAGGATCGGCTGCACAACACTCAAAGACAATGCCATGGGCACCAAGGCACCAGCCAGCTGTTTCTCCAACAAAGCATAGTTACTCACCTGTAACAGGTGTTCTCCGGGGACAGCAGAAATAGTCTTCACATATGGGTGATGTTGGTGCCGACGGAGTCCATGTGGAAGCATCTCCCCAGCTTTCAAAGAAAGCCTTTGGGAGATGCACCATGCATGGCCCCTTCCAAGGGTGCCATCTTGCCTCAGTCTAATTACATAGCTAAGACGACAAAAAGACATAAAAATCAGTAAAGGAGCAACTCCAAGGGGAGGAGGGAGGGGGGGTTGTGAGGACTGATTCCTGCTGTCCCCCGGGGAACACCTGTTACAGGTAACTACGTTTTCTCTGGGAACAAGCAGGAAGTCAGTCCTCACATATGGGACTCCTCAGCTACAGGGTACCGAGAACATGTAAAAAATGCCACAGCAACCTGCAAAAGGTGAGCCGTGAGCAGTAGCAGTTGAGTCCCTACTGAGAGACTCTCGCAAGACCCAAGTGTCCAGTGGGGAACTAGCCCTCCAGTAGCCTGAATACAGAAGAGTTGGAGGGAAGCAGTTGCCTACACCCCGAAGAGATTATGGAGTACTGCCTTGCCGAAGGCGCTGTCCCATCAGGACTCATTCTTCAAGAAGTAGTGAGCTCGAAGGTATGGACCGAAGACCAAATGGCAGCCCGGCAGATTTCCATCACAGGTACGGAAGGCAGGTTTGCCACGGAGGTAGCCATGACCCCGATGTGGTGCGCCATGACCCTTTGGCCCAGTGAGATCCTCGCCTGCTCATAGGTGAGGGTAATGCAGTCCGCCACCCAAGCAGACAGAATTTGCTTAGTCACTGGGAGCCCCAGATGACAGGGGTCATAGGATAAGAAACATTGAGGTGTTCTGCGGTGGCCCTAAGTCTGTTGTAGAGAGAAGGACAGGGCCCTTTTATAATCCAAAGTATGGTGGACGGTCTCCGCCCTCCCGATGTGAAGCCTTGGAAAGAAGGTGGGGAGCACCACCTCCTGATTGAGGTGGGGTGGGAAGCACCACCCTGTTCTTGTAGAACCTCGTGTAGGGGGGCTCTGCAATTAGAGCCTGGAGCTTGCTGACTTTGTGAGCCGCTGACTTTGTGAGCTTGCTGACTTTGTGAGAGGACCTCAAGTGGCAGGTAACTAGGGGCTCAAATGGTGACTTAGTGAGCTGTAAGAGCATCCCCTTGAGATCCCACTCTGTCGCTTGAGGGTGGATGGGGGGTTTGGATAGCATGAAGCCCCGCAAGAACAGAGGAAGCCTTACAAGAGGCCAGAAGAATCTCTTTGGGATCCAGGCGCCACTTGTGCAGCTGGAGGACTCTGCTCAGCTTGTCCGCCAGGGCATTGTCTTGACCCGGGAGGTAGACCGCTCTTAGGAGCAGAGGGCTACCACCTCCTGGTAGAGGGAACATGACCCTCTTGTTTGTTCATATAGAACACTGTGATTTGGTTGTCGGTCTAGACCAGCACCCACTAGTGCTGCAGGCGGTGGCGAAGTTTTGGAGAGCGAGAAATATTGTCCAGAGCTCCAGCAGATTGATTTGCATCTGGGATTCCGTCAGGAGGCCCTTGCAATGTGCTCCCCATCCCAGTAAAGAGGCATCCATGGTGAGGACCCTCTGGAGGGTGGGTGCCTGAAAGGGCATCTTGTCCTGAAGGTGACGAGGGATCTGCCACCATCCGAGGGAGTCTGCCAGCTAGCGTGTCAATCTTACTCTGTCCTGGAGCCTGCCTTGGCTTGTGTCCACTGACAGCAGAGGCACCACTGGGCCACTCTCAAGTGCAGTCGGGCATATGGGGTTACGTGAACCGTGGAGGCCATGTGGCCCAGCAGGCGGAGGAGAAACTGGGTGGGTAGCGAACGGCGTGGCCATACCTCTGCAGCTAGACCCCTGAGGCGCTCTGACCTCTCTTGAAGAAGGAAGGCCTTAGCCTGGAGGGTGGCTAGCTGAGCCCCTATAAACTCCAGGCGTTGAGCTGGAGAGAAGTGGGACTTGGGATAATTGATGACGAACCCCAGATGCTGCCGAGCGTTGATGGTGCGCGCTGTGGCACATTGCGCCTCTGCAGCTGTGCCTCCCCTTATGAGCCAGTTGTCCAGGCAGGGAAAGACGGAGGCCCCTTGGAGACAGAGGTGGGCTGCGACCACACGAGGCATTTGGTGAAGACCGTTGGTAATGAGGCAAGCCCAAAGGGCAGTCCCCTATATTGGTAGTGCTCTCCTCCCACCACGAACTAGAGGTATTTTCTGTGGCTGGGATGGATTAGGATGTGCGAGTAGGCTTCTTTTAGGTCTAAGGAGCATAGCTAATCTCCCTGCTGGAGGAATGACATCAATGGTCCAAGGGAGAGCATTTTGAACTTTTCCCTTACCAGAAACTTGTTCAGATCCTGCAGATCCAGGATGGTCTGAGGCCCCTTGTTCTCTTGGGGACGAGGAAATACCTGGAGTAGAAGCTGGTGCTCCAGAGATATTTCAGCACTGGCTCCACTGCCTTGTCCTCGAGGAGACATGCGAGCTCAGTGAGGAGCAGGGTCTGGTAGAGAAGAGTCTTATGGACACTCCTGGAAAGTATAAGGATGGCATCTGCCGAAGGCGGAGGAGGTATCCCTCCTTGACCACTTTAGGACCCAGGTATTGGTGGTGATGGTGGACCACATGTGGGCAAACAGGGCCAGTCACCCCCCTGTGGGCTGTATGGGACCTCCTGGGGGAGAGGAGGTCATACCCAGGGAGTCAAAAGCTTCCCCCCCCCCGGACTGAGCCGGGGCCGGCACCTGGGACTTGAAGGTCTTTTATGGGGGCCATGCCCCTGCCCCTTGTGCTGTGAGGCATTGCCAAAAGCCACCCTTTTTCCTTGGGAAGAAGGAGCTTCTTTCCCGGGGCCTTCTTACGGGGCTGCACAGAGGTTTTTTTTTAGAGAGTCTGGTCCTTGTTAGGAACTCAGTCTCTATCTCTGCTGCTTTGTCTGCCATGGGTTTTCCAAAGAGGTTCTCTCCGATGCAGGGGACATCAACACGTTTGTCCTGAACCCATTGTTCGAGGTCAGAGGATTGCAGCCATGCATGGTGTCGGGCCCCGATGCCGGCAGTGTCACCCTGGCTGATGACTCAAAGCCATCATAAGCTGCTTGAGACAGGAACTTAGAGCACTCTTTGATCACCGAGGCCAGTGACTTGAATCTCTGGATGGGTTCCCCGTCGAGGCCTGTCAAGAACCCACCGAGCTCCTTAGACAGCTTTTTGAGGTACATGCCAATGTAGAGTTGGTAGGACTGGACCCAGCGTGTCAGCATGGAGCCCTGAAAGGCCTTCCGGCCGAGGGCATCGAGGGTCCAGGTCTCCCTGCCGGGGGGGGGGGCACTGAGGAGTGGGTCTTTTTACTCTGGACTCGATACATGGAGTCAAGTCACTTGCTGACAATAAGCACCAACGCCGGTGTCTCCCACATGCGGAGCAGGCGGCGTTGTAGGATCAGTGGAACAGGTACTGTGAGGGCCTACTTTGGAAGGCCTCATACTGGAATATCTCTTTATTCCATGCGAAGGTCCTCCACCGCCTCTGTCTCGATGAAGAGCGCCATAGCCATGTCCTGCACAAAATCAAGGAAGGCAACATCCTCTGGCAGGGAACAGCATCGGGATGCCTTTGGAGGGGGGGGGAGTGGGTGGAATGGGTCTGAAGGTGTCTCTCTGTGGTGAGTGTCCAGGAATTACTCATCCTCGGTCTCCCAATCGGATAGAAAAAGTCAGATTGATTCAAAGGCTTCATGGTTACCGCAGTCAAGGTCCGAGCCAAGGGGCTGGGGGCCTCCGGAGGACCTGAAGTTTAAGCCGCATGCCCTTGCTGGAGAGGACTGGTGACCTGAGGAATGGGATCGGGACCTCATCCAATGCGTCTCTCGAGGCCGGTGGCGCTGGAGGATCAACTCGATGTCGAGGGTCCCATCGTTGGGATAGATGAACCAGATATGAATGCAAGCTGTTGGGCCACGAGGGCAGCGATACTGCACTCTAAGGCCACCATCCTGGTCTCCATGACAGCTGGCTCTGCAGTCTTTGATGCGGACGCCGAGGGTTTCAGGTCTGGTGTCGGTTCCGTCAAGGAGGAGTCCTCGATAATAATGGCCTCGGGTACCAACGACTCCTTTCGGACCAGCTCAAGGCCACTCCTGCTCTGACTCCTCCAACTCATGCCGGGGACTACGGGGCCTGAATTGGGATTTTTCCCATCTTCCTGGACCCGGTCTCCTATGAGGTCTTCGAGAACTTTGACTTTTTACGTTCTACCTCCAGGGATTTCCTCTCGGAGGAACTGCTGCCGTGGGATTCTGAGGTGCCCCGAGGTACCATAAGGGGCCCTGAAGCAGGGTGTCACTGGAGACTCCAGCACAGAGTCCGACTTTTGGAAAACGTTTTCCTGCTGCTGCTGACGGCTCTTAAGGGCCTTTGAGGTCATGGTCCTGCAAAGTTCACAGTCCAAGTTGTTGTGTTCCGAGCCAAGGCACAGGAGGCAGCAGTCATGCGGATCAGTGAGGGGCATCGTCTTGCTGCACCGATTGCAAGTCTTGAAGCTGCTGGAGGCCGTCGCGAAAAAGAGGGCCCTGCCACTCAGCAGAAGTCAAAGGCCTTCGGCCAAAAAAAAGGCATGAATATTAAGAGTCACATGATGTGGTGAGCGTGAGTGGACGTGCGCTGCTCAGGCTCCGGGCCCCAACCCTTCCTTTCGCCGGTAAAAGTACCAAAAATACTTAGCAAAGCTGCCACGTAGTCACTGCATAGCACGGACAAGGCAGAGAACTGCCAGCGGCGATGAAACGGAAACCGATGGCAGTGGCGGTAAAAGTGGGACGCAGAGAAAAAGAAAAGACCACCTTGCAGCAGAAAATGGCAGAGACGCCGCTGAAATCCAGCTCGCCGGCCGCGACGGAGCTTGTGGAGGAGATCTCAGTGGCGGTAGTGGGGGCACTCTCCTCCCAGTTTGACACCCTGAGTGGAAAGATTGACTTGCTGCAAACCTCGGTGGGAGCCTTGGGCAACCGAGTGCTGGAAGCAGAGACTCGCATTGAGAGGGCAGAGGAGACTGTGACAGAGCTGCAGCAGGAGGTAGGCTGCATGAGAACAGCTTTGCAGGCACAGGAAGCCAAATTAGATGACCTTGAGAATAGATCCCGACGTACCAACTTGCGCTTCTTGTGTATCCCTGATAGCGTCTTGGACCAAGAATTAAAGCCCTATTTGGAGGTGTTGGTGATGCGGATCTTGGAGGGCGGAGAGGAGGGAGGCCCGATGCAAATTGAAAGAGCGCACAGGGTGGGACCCCGGCAGCCAAATGATAGCCAGCTGCGTGTGGTCCTGGCAAGGTTCCTGAGATTTCCGCAGAAGGAGACAGTGCTTCGTGCAGCTCGCAAGAAAGGAACTATGATACAGGACAATACTAAGCTGCAGATTGTGCAGGACTATTCAGTGGCCCTGGGTCAGCGCAGGCGGGCATATGGGCCTTTGTGCCAAAAGCTGATAGATGCTAACATTCAGTTTGTGGTACAATATCCTGCCTGTTTGTTTGTCACTTATGAGGGACGGCGCCAGGCCTTAAAATCTGCCACAGAAGCGGCCCACTACGTAGATGAATTGACGAGGGGAGAGAGAACAATGTTGGGGGATCACTCCATAAATTTGGGAGCGGTGACCTGAAAGGGCCAAGACAACAACCAGGAACAGCAAGGTTCTGCAGAGGCGCAGTCTTTCAACAAATGAGAGAAGAGCCTAACCCCAGTGCTGGACTTTCCTGAGACCCGGGCCCCTGAACGTTTGTTAAGAGTTCTGGAATTGTTGTTATTATAAAATTGTTTGTCTGATTGTGACCATTATGGAGCGTTCTATATGCTTGGTTGGGGGGGTTAAAGGGGACAAGTTCGGCAGGTAGCAGTACTGGAGTCTGGGTGGGGGAGCCACTGAAAAGAGGAGGAGGGGGGTCCTGCACACATCTTGGTGACCTCACAGGAATGGAAGAGGGAGGTAAGGAAGGAGGAGAGGCAGAGAGTGGAAGGGGGAGGGAGGAGGGGAAGGGGAGGAGAGGGAAGGGGGTGGGGCCACAAAAAGGGGAAGTCGGTAGGAAAACAGAGTACTAGGAGGGGGAGAAAACTAGCATAATTTATTATGAGCAGGAGCTACAGGGGGGCTTCAGGCTGGGGAGGCCCTTTATGGGGTAACGTTAGGTACCGAGAGTGTGGAGCCTGAATGGAAATCACTAACCTGAAGATTATTTTGTGGAATGTATGCGGAATCGGGAATCCGATCAAGAGATATAAATTGTTGAAAGCCTTGGCTAGGCAGCAATGTGATATTGCTATGCAGCAAGAAGCCCACCAGACTCAGGTAGAGCACCAGAAATTGCAGAGAGAGTGGGTGGGACAAGAGTGGGGGGCACCAGCTAAAGGGAAGAAAGGGGGGGGGGTATTTTGATGCATCGACGAGTGCAATTTGTGATGGAGCAGGAGTATCATGACCCAGGCGGCAGATTTGTGCTAGTATATGGGTTGCTGGAAGGGAAGCCCATTGGGGAATCTGTATAGCCCCAATACTTTGGATAGAGAACGATATATGAGGCTGGCATCCCAAATAGAACAAATGCCAGAGGCCCTCTTGATTTTAGGTGGGGATTTTAATGGGGTGCTGGATGCGGAGTTGGACACAACAAGGGGTGGGGATAGACGATGCTCACAAACCCCTAAAGTGCTGCAAGGGTTGCGCTGGAGGTTGGGGGCGGTAGACCCGTGGCGTCTGCTGCACCCGATGGATAAGGATTTTACCCATCAATCACGAGCGCATGGTACAAGTGAAAGAATAGATTATCTTCTAACTTCTGAAAGGCTGTTCGCCCATATTCAGCACTCTCGACGCCACCAGAGCTCCCCTGAGCAATCGAGGTAGAGCAGGGGGGCCGCAGCATCAACCCGCCCCAGCAACACATCAAAGGAAGCGGCACCATTTAAAGGAAAGCGCCATTGGGCGGGCCCGCGCCTGAGGGCCTCACCAGAGGGCCCTTTGGCGTGGCCCTTAGGCGTGGACCGATCACGCAGACCAATGACCATACCCTATGGCAGAAAACGACACTGGAATAGCACTGACCATACCCTATGGCAGAAAACGACACTGGAACAGCTCACGCTAAGTAAAACAACCTGACCCTTGCTACCTCATTGCTTGCAAATACAAACGCTGATTCTTTTACTACCTCACTGCTTGTTCTAGCTTATGCTGCATACCAAATAGATTCCACTGCTACCGCATATATGTATATCTTATAGAATCCATTGCTACTGCATTGTCTGTTTGCTACCTTATTGCTTGAACTAGCTTATGCTACCAGTTAAATTCCACTGCTACTGCATTGTCTGTTTACTACCCCATTGCTTGAACTAGCTTAGCTTTGCTTGGACAATCCATTGCTGCCTCATTGCTTTGGCATGGCCCTTAGGCGTGCACCAAATGGCGGCCAAGGAACTGCATCGCGGGCCCTACTCCATTGACCAGTGAATGCAGGGGACTGGCCGTGCCCCCGCGTGAATACTGCTGCTCAACCTGGACAATCCATTGCTTGTAGATTATTTGCATAGGAATTGCTACCCATTGTTTGCAATATTTGCTTTGTAAAACAACTCACGCTGTATAGCCTATTAACTCAATTAGTCTGCTAACCAACCACAAGTAACACAACACATAGAAGAAAGACACCACTAACAAAATAAAGATGCACCAATAGGACACAACTCAAGTTGAGCCCATGTCAGTAAACCACAAACATATTCCCAGGTCAATAAAATACATATTATAAAATGCACTCCTCTACCCACTACCTCATGGCCTACCTCACACTCCTCCACATGTTTGCACCATGCACACACAAAATCAGACACAACGAGCAAATCCCCTTGATCAGGGGTGGGCAATTCCAGTCCTGGAGGGCTGCAGACCAGTCAGGTTTTCATGATGTCCCTAATGAATATTCATGGACCTATTTCCATACAATGGAAGGCAGTGGATGCAAATAGATCTCATGAATATTCATTAGGGACATCATGAAAACCTGACTGGTCTGCGGCCCTCCAGGACCGGAACTGCCCACCCCTGCCCTTGATCAACCTACATACCACCCAATCCAGGTGCACACTAACATCAAACATATCCAAAGAACGCCAACAACCGAAGTATACAGCCCACAAACATTACAATGCCACACGTAACACACCCACTCACTATACAGATAATGAACACACAAACCCAATCATAACAACAAACATCAGGTGTGCTCTACTAAATGCCAGATCTATCAGGAACAAACCAAATACTATCCTTGACCTAATCCACGACAAGAAGCTGGATATAATATGCATCACCGAGACCTGGCTAGACAACTCAGACCAGGTCATATTAAACCAAGTAACCCCAACAGGATACTCGGCATTTAACTACATCAGAGCACAAAAGAGAGGAGGAGGAGTACTAATACTTACCAGAAAAGAATACAGATTCAAAACGATCGCCATCACTAACACTACTGAATCTAACACACTCATGATAGCCAACAAATACCTAAGCATCTCCCTCACATACAGACCACCTGGAACCACAACTGAACACCTATCCACAGTAACTGAAACAATATGTGCACATAACACAAGACACAAACCCCTCATTACATTAGGAGACTACAACCTAACATCCGCACCCACCAGAGAAACCACAATGTTCTTAAAAGCCATGGAGTCATTAAAATACTGCCAGACAATCAACGCCCCAGCATGGTACAACTCCGGACATGGTCTTCATACCAATGCAATTAGTGGAACAAAACAAGGACCACAAAACCAACAATCACGCCAGTCCCTTGGTCAGACCACCATGTGATTGAATTCACCATAACCCTGAATAACCCCCGCACAATGCAAAGAAGATGAACGAATAACTAGACGGTTCAAAACATTTAACAGAGACTCATTCATAAACGAAATCACTCCATAACTTCAGCAGAAGCACGACACCCTTGACCTAAACATAGAAGAATGGAATACAATAATATCTAACGCAACATCTGCCCCAGCCATCAAAGAATCACAAACATGAAAGAGATCCAACACCCCATGGTACTCACATTAAATCAGAGTTGAAAACGCATACTCAGAAGACTGGAAAGAAAATGGAGACAGAACAAATCACACTACCTCCTAACCCAATACAAAGACAAACAACTGGAATATAACAATCTAATAAATGAACATAAACAGCAACACCATACCAACCTAATCATGAAATCTACTAACAGACCAAGAGAACTCTTTAGCATTGTCCAAAAGCTCACAAAGGACGACATGCAACAAAGTACCCACCATCTTGACCCACAAAAATATGCAGATTACATCATGTCAAAAAACACCAACCAAACATGCTCTACTACACCACAAACGAATGATTATACGATAAAAAAACATCAAACATGGGAGAGCTTCAACATACCAACAAAGCAGCAAATAGAAGAAATTATATCTGGACTAAACACAACAACTTCACCATCAGACCCATGCCCAGTGTCGTGGCTCAAAGCTACAAAAAGTCAACTCTCTCAACACATTCAAAAAATTGTCAAAGATTCACTCAAACAAGGATACATGCCGCAACCACTAAAGCACGCAATGATATGATCAATACTTAAAAGTAGCAATCTGAGCCCCTCCGAACCAAAATCATACCGTCCTATCTCCAGCCTGCCATTCCTTGCTAAAATCATGGAAAAGGCAGTGCAAAGGCAACTTCAGGACCATATTGACATAAATGCACCACTGGACATCCATCAGCATGGATTTAAGCCCCAACATGGCGTGAAAACACTACTCACCTCCCTCTTCGACAATCTCTTAAGAGGAACAGGCAACACAAAAAAATGGCTTCCTGCTAGAAGTGTTCATGGACATCTCGGCAGCCTTCGACACTGTGTCCACACCAAGCTACTGCAACGCTTACAACAGATAGGACTATGCAAGAATACCCCGAACTGGTTCACATCATACCTAGAAGGGCGAACGCAATAAGTCAAATGCGACCAAAAGAAATCAATTCAATTCCTAGTCTCGCAGGGAATACCCCAAGGCTCAACCCTATCATCAATGCTCTTTAACATCTACATACAGCCCATATGCAACATCATCAAGAACCACAATCTTCACTACCACATTTATGCTGACGACATCATGGTGTACGCTCCAATCAACCTACTAGCACTAACCACCACAACAATAACCAAATGCCTCGAAGACATGAATGACTGGCTCACAGCCAACAATTTAACCGTCAATTACGATAAAACTGAGGCAATGTTCGTCACCAGGAACCCCACCTTCATACCTCCACAAACCATCAACATCCTAGACAAATACATAGTAGTCAAAGAAGAAGTTAAGTATCTGGGCATCACACTAGACAGAGCTCTGAACCTGAAATCCCACATCACCAAAACCGCAAACAAGGCCTATCAACGATTGAGGACAATCAGACAAATCAAACCAATGCTCCGTCAAGATCACTTCCGCACAGTGTGCCAAGCACTCATTATACCACTGCTTGATTACGGAAACTCACTATATCAAGGCCTTCCTCAGCAGACACTCCACCCACTACAGATGTTACAAAACACCACAGCACGCATTATTACAGATACTGCAAGGACTGGGCACATCACTCCCATTCTACAACAACTACACTGGCTCCCAATGATGGCAAGAGCTAAATATAAAACACTCATGATCATCTTCAAAATCATTCACCATCTCAGCAGACGTACCCCATAACATTATAACAAGGGATATCAGCAATAGACCAAGAAGAACCAATCACAACAACATAATCGGCACACCTGCAAGCTATCACAAAACCAAACAAACAACTTCAAAATGAGCACCATCACTACTGGCATCCACACTATGGAACTCCCTCCCAACGAGCCTAAGGGAATTAGATGACATTACAGACTTCCGCAAAGACTTCAAAACATTCTTATTTATAGAAACATATGAGCATTCAGGCAACATCCCCTACCTAAACAGATACACTACTTCCTCCGCCAACTAAACTCGCACTCATCCTATCCATACACACAAGTTTATCATACCAAGTTATTAAATACCCTTCTATTAAATGTTAACCCTCAATTGTACTATCTAAATACTGTTAAGTGTACTGTCCAAATGTTTACACATAACCTAATGTTAAATGTAACCCTCCAAATGTGATGTGACGTGACCACCTTGATTGAAGGATAAGGTGGCATACAAATCTGTCTAAATAAATAAATAAATATTCTAGATGCACAGATTGGCCTGGTAGAGATTTCAGATCATGCCCTGATCTGGATAGACCTGAAATGGCAGGATAGTAATACGCGGGTGAGATGGTGGAGATTCCCGTTGGAGTTATATACAGACTCAGTTTTTCACCTTTATTTGAAACAGAAATGGCAGGATTTTGTGCTTTACAATCAGGAGCACCAAAGTGATCCGGAGTTATACTGGGAGACAGCTAAATAGTGCTGAGAGGGGACATCATTAGGTATGCAGCACGGAAAAGGTGACTGGCTTCAAAACAGATAGTTCGACTGGAGAAGCAACTGGTGAAAGGAGGAAATGTATGAGCTGTCCCAGTGCAGGAAATTAAAAGGGGCTGTAGGAGATGCAAGCGGCTCTCAATGAGCTGCTTCATCAAAGAGCAAAGAAATCCTTGCCATACTATCGTTACCAGCTCTATCGTTTTGGCGATAAGCCAGGGATACTTCTAGCGAGATGTCTCCAAGGAACTCGGGGCTCTAGAGTAGTGGGAGCCCTGAGAGATGACCAGGGTACCTTGCACAAAGACAGTAGAGCGATAGCCCAAGTATTCCGAGCTTTCTATCAGAAGTTATACTCAGCAGAGGAGGTATCTAGGTCCCGCATGGAGGACTATTTTCGGGCGTTGCAGTTGCTGCGGCTTGGGGAGGAACAGAGGGCCCTATTAGAAAGGCCCATAACGTTAAGTGAAGTACAGCAAGTTATTCAGACGGCTAGCTGTTGTAAGTCACCTGGACCTGATGGCTATGGGGCAGAATTCTATAAGCTGTTGGTGGCCCTGGCTATGTTGGCAGTGTATCACAAGAGAGTGGAACAAGGTGATGTTCGCTGGGGGAAGAACCACGCACACATTGTTTTGATACCTAAACCAGGAAAAGACCCACTCCAGGCAGCTTCATACAGGCCAATATCACTGCTAAATTTATGATTGGAAGGTATTCTCTAAAGTATTGGCGGAGCAGTTGGCAGCAGTCTTAAAGGACTTGATACATGACACGCAAGTGGGGTTTGTGAAAGGAAGATATGCAGTGCGGAACCTGTGGAAAATTTTAGCATCACTGGAGTGGGTTCGGGAAAAAAGGTTACAATCATCGTTAGTTTCAACGCAGAGAAAGCATTTGATCAGGCGAGTTGGCAATACTTGCAGTATCTCCTACCACGGTATGGCCTAGGCCACTCCTTTGGTAGGATGGTGGAGTTATTATATACAAGCCCTATGGCAGGGGTGTTTTGTAATGGAGCTGTCTGACAAATTAGCCTTGGAGAGGGGTACGAGACACGGTTGCCCGCTTTCCCCGCTGCTATTTGTGTTGACCTTGGATCCCTTAGTACGGACGATAGAGGCGTCACAAGAGATACAAGGGGTGCAGATTGGCAGTCAGGGGTTCAAGATGGCAGCGTTTGCTGATGACATGCTGGTACATTTGCTCTCCCCACAGCAGGCGTTGCCCAGGCTGTTGGAGGAGTTTGCAAGATTTGGAAGTTTTGCAGGTCTGAAAATTAACAGGGACAAATCAGAAGCGTTATATGTGTCGGGTGAGCTTCAAAGAAAATGGGGTGGCTCCTTCCCGCTCAAATGGACGACTGATTCCTGTCTGTATTTGGGAATTCTCCTGACTCGGAATCCAACGGAGCTGTATAAGCGGAATTTTGAGAGAATCTTTCTTAAAGTATGTACGTAGATACAGGTGTGGAACCCCCTTCGCTTGTCGTTGCTGGGTCGGGCTGATGCACTGGGGATGGTGGTTTTGCCCCGAGTGTTGTATTGGTTGCAAACCCTCCCAGTCTGGCTGTTACAAAAAGATTTGAATACACTGGAGCGGGAGATTCGTGGGTTTCTGCATGGAAAGGGGCTCGGGCACAGATCCAGATGGGCCGCCTGCAAGGGGGGTGGAAAAGAGGGGGGCATCGGGGTTCCTGATTTGCACCTATACGCGTTGGCTTGGAGACTGGCTGGGGGGGACAGAGACATACACCCCTAGGGCACTGGAGGAAGCAATGGTAGCGCCAGAGACGTTATTGGCGGTTTTACACTTGGAGACTTCAGTGCTGCATCAAGGAATGAGTAGGAGCGGGCTACTGCTGTCAGTGCGGAAAACGTGGCGACAGTTGAATAGGTATTGGGCTAAATCTCCGGCTATTTCAAGTTGGTTGCCATTGCAGGGTAATGTAACATTTACACCAGGTTCAGAATCGGCTGTCTTTAGGGTATGGTATAGACTGGGCATTAGAACTATTGGGCATGTTGTGGACCTAGAGGGGAAATGTAAATCCTTTGAGACTATGGGATTATGAGGTGAATAGTAGCCAAAGCTTTTGCTTATGCTCAGCTTTCTCACTATGTGACATCTCTCTCACGGAGCGAGCTAACTGGGGAACGATCAGCACATTTGCTGGAATTTTTTTCACTGGGTGGAGAATCTTCGCCAATGATCTCCGGTTTGAAGAAGAGATTGGACAAATATAGTGTGCTCCCTGACTACTCAAAAGAGTAGGCCAAATGGGCGGAAGAATTGAAGCAGGGGGTGGCCCCTGGGTCAGTTGGTAGAGCCCTATGCCGTATTGCCGGTTTGGTAGTGGGGGCGCGATGGAGGGAGGTACAGTTCAAAAGCATTATACGTGCCCACTTTTCCCCAAGACAGGCTTTGCGGAGTTGTCTCACCTTGGACCGTGATTTCCAAAGTGCTCCACTCCCCTCACGGATCCGGGTCATATGTGGTGGAGTTGTCCAAACATTTGGCGCTACTGGGCGCGAATATGCTCATATCTGAGTAACCTGCTCCGGCAACAAATCACCTGGACAGGAACCTTAGTGGCCCTGGATCAATTGGGACCTCTTCACCCTAAAGGGCGCTGGGAGCGCCTTTTGGTGCGAAAGGCATGTCTGGTGGGTAAAGGGCCAATACTTCATAGATGGCGAGAGCCAGCTCCCCCTACCTTTTGGGAATGGCGTAATAGCTTTCATTGATTGATGCTCTTTGAGAGAGGGGTGGCGAGGGGTAATGCCCCCCATTGGTCCTCCTTCTGGCTGGTATGGGAACCCTAAGACCACGTACACGTAGCAAATTATTGCAGGAAGGTGAGGAAGAGGCTAGAGTGAAGTTACGGGGGGGGGGGAGGGATTTTATTTATTTATTTCAGTGCTTTTTTATACCGCCCCTTCCAGAGATCAGGGGCGGTTTACAAGGAACTTAAACAACAATATAGCAGAACAGTGCAATATTGAATTACATTAAATATTAGGTGAACATAAACTAGGTTACATAATAACTAGGTTAAATGGAAAACAATGGAAAACAATGTGAGGGTTATTAACATAAAAGGAAGTATAAAACTATGTTACAAGGAGTCATAAAACTATGTTACAAGGAACCAGAAGGGTAGATTTACATGGTTAGTAAGAGACTATAATAGTTATTTGTGATCATAAATAAAGTATTGGGAGTAGACTAACTTGAGTGGATGAGAAATGAAGTCCGGCATTAGGTGGGGTAGACCTGTGTTTGGTTTGTTGCATGTTTTTGTGTAGTAAATTTGGTTCCAGGTTGTAGGTTGCTATAGTGTTGACTAAATAGGTAGGTTTTAAGTTCCTTCCTGAAAGATGTAAGGTCTTTAATCTCTCTGAGGTATAGTGGGAGTTTATTCCATTGGCTGGGAGCATAATATGAAAAAGCAGTGTTGGTGGTTATTTGCTTTGATTTTGTCACTGCAATGGGAATTAATAGCATGTTGAGGTTAGTTTTTCTTCTGGTTCTGTTTTCTTGTGGGGTTTGGAGTAGAGTGGCCAACTGTGATGGGGCTAGGTCATTAATGAGTTTAAAAGTGGTGACAAGTGTTTTATATTGAATCCTACTATAGATAGGAAGCCAGTGGAGAGAGTATAGGATAGGAGAGATGTGATCGAATATTTTAGCTTTCATAATTATTCGAGCAGTGACATTCTGAGCTCTTTGAAGGATGTGTAAATTCTTTTTGGATGTTCCTTGGAGTATGCCATTGCAGAAGTCTAAATGTGGCATAATAAGAGCCTGGACAACTGTTCTGAAGTCATTGATGTCGATGAGGGGTCTGAGTTGCTGTATAGTTCTCAGTTTGAAAAATATAGTTTTGGCAGTCTGTTTTATGTGGTTAGTCATGCTTAGGGTCTTGTCTAGTGTAACTCCAAGGTATTTAATTTCAGACTTGACTGGGAGAGTAATGTTCATAAGGTTGATGGAAGTTGGAGGAGTGAAGGTGGTATTTCTGGTTACGAAGAGTGCTTCGGTCTTTTTGAAATTGATATCCATATGGATTGAGTGAAGCCATTTTTCAGCTTCAAGGAGGCAGGTGGCGATTTTGTTGAAATTAAGGTTAGCTATGTCTAACGGGGCGAATAGCATGATGTCATCTGCATAGATGAAATATTTTAGAGGGATGGAGGGGCCCCATGGACTTAAGGTTGGTAAGGGGATGGAGAGGGACGAGTCAATCCTGGGGGTGTGGCACAGGGTGGGGATGGGGGGGGGATAAGGGGGGGTGGCGTGTTTTATCACTAAAAATTGAGCTATCTCCAAGGCGGTGGATAAGAGTTCACCCCGCCGGGAGATGTAGTGCATTGGTTGCTTGCGGTGTAATGTAATGTGATGTGTGCATTAATAAACAGATTTAAAAAAAATTAATTAATTTAAAAAAAAAAAAAAAAAAAAAAAAAGGGCATGAATACCGGTCAAGGGATACCTCTGAAAAAACAAAACAAAAAATAAAGGAATGAATCTGAGGATCAATGCCGAGGCAAGCTGGCTTAGGGGCAGGAAAGGAACCAGTAGCAAACTGGACAGAAAAGTATAAAAAAACCCACTTTTTCCACGGGAAACTGTACAGACATCTGGAAGGCTCTGTGGAAAAAAGGAGACTGAGGCAAGATGGCACCCTTTGGTGGGAAGGCAACCATGTGTGCGTGGTGCATCTCCCAAAGGCTTTCTTTGAAAGCTGGGGAGATGCTTCCACACAGGCTCCATTGGCACTGTAATCCATATGTGAGGACTGTCTTCCTATTTGTTCCAGGAGAAGAATGCGATGCGGACTTTGAGTGCCTGAAGGAGGCGCTCCTCCATGGCTGCCGATTCTGAAGGCCTCAGGGCCTGAGCAGCTTCAACCAATGTCTCCGGCATCCATGAGGTGGCATCGGCCATCAGGAGCTGATCGCTGCCCCTCCAAAACCCTAGAGAGGGAGTTGTTCTCTTTCTAGGGCACCTTGATAGGCCACTCGTGCCCATCACTGAATGCGTCACTTGGAAGGGCTCTGATGCTGATGCACCCAGGCCTTCACCCGGTGCTCGGATGGATCCCCCTTCGATGCCGACAGAGCTGAGGCTGAATCCTTTCTTGACTCCAGGCAGAGACCGACCGATGGCCAATGCTCTGGGGCACTGCAAGTGCACAGCTCCAACTGAGCCCAAGAACATCTCAAATCGATGCACCATTGGCGGAATCCAGGGAGAGACCAAAGGCTGTGCCCAATATGCTGAATCAGACTTCTGGCCAAAGAGGGATTTCTCTCTGTTTCTCTCAACCCCTCAGGCCTTTCCTTGTCATCTGTAAACACACACTGAAAGAAGAGGGCTGGTGATGGGGGCCCAGGCACTGGAGTCACCAACTGTGCCTGTTGGTGACAGAGATGGTCCTGGCACACTTTGTGCACTTCTTGAAACCGTTGGCTGACTTCTAGGACATGTCCAGAAAGATGGCCATGGCAAAATCAAACAGCTTGATGATGGCCCAGGCCGGCCACAGGGAAAAGTGAGAAAATGAAAATTTACCAGAAAGCACCGGCATAGATGAAGGCATTGCAACCGATGAAACAGATGGCAGGCATTAAAGTGAAACTTGTCAGGAAGGCCCCCGGAGGAGAAAAGAACCCCATGTTTACAGAGGACTACAACATCCGTGAGGCTCTGCGAAAAAATGAAGATTGGAGAAGATGGCGCCACTGCGGCAGGCAAGCAGAAGCCTCCCAAAAGCTTCCAATAGAAGCTGAGGAGTGTTCCCTAGTGGGGCTCCAGAGACATCACCCATACTTGAGGACTTACTTCCTGCTTGTCCATGGAGAAACAATACCTCTATGGGTGGTGGTAGGTGCACCCACATTAACTGTGCCTCGCATTAGGGTATGCATCTGTGCAGGAACATGTTGGTGACACCCTACTACAGTTACCATGGAGGCTGTACTCTTACTGCATGTTACTTTTCATGCTAAATATGCATTAAGTGCAACACCCTTAAGGACTTTAGTAAAAGGATCCCAAAATCAAGATTAACCAAATAAATACAATCACTTGGCGGGCTTTAGAAAAGGGGTGCCTTAATTCGGCAAATAATATGTGGTCAAAACATTTTACTTCAATTGTATAATATTTTGTTAGTAGCAATTGTTTGTAAAGCTTTATAGAGCACCAAACTGATTTAAGGTGATGATTAAATGCAAATTAGTTATGTCAAAATATTCTTAATAGAAACAAAATGTGACGATATATGAGGAGCCTAACATCCATCTAGTCTGCCCATAGTCCTTCTTCGTGCAATACTATAGATCCCAATTTCTCACTTCTTCCCATTTAGAGATCCATTATCATTTCTTTTTCCACTGGGTGGCTAATCCATATATACACCAGCTTTTATGTGAAGAAATAGCTGCTATTCAATACTCTTTCGTAATACCCCATGAAGCTTCATACTGTGTTCTTTTGTTCTAGAACAGTCTTTCTTCTTAGAAGGATTTGCATTGTATGTAATATTTTTTAAATTTGAGGTATTTAAATGTCTCTTTTATACCACACCTCCTCTAGATAAACCAAGTTAGGTCATACAGCCTCATCTTTTAAGACTCTTGGGAGTTTGTTTACTAATGCGTGTTAAGTGCTGCAAATGCCCATAAAAATGAATGGGAAGTGGCAACACTTATCGCGCTTTAACTTTTAGTAAACATGCCCCCTTGGTGTACACCCAGAAATATTTTTTAAAAGTCTTATTTTGAACATCTCAACCCTTTCTTTATTCTTTTGGAATTATGGTCTCCAGAATTTGACACAATATTCTAGGAATCACCAACACCCTGTATTCATGCATTATCACTGCCTTTTTTTCTGCTGTTTAATGGTTTTACATTGGAAAAGAGATGACAGAGGGGATATTTGTTTTACTATTATTGGCTGCAATGTTCTCATGTAGGAATAACCATGCTTTTTACAGCTATTCATTCATTTAAGCATTATGGTTATCTTAGGTTTTATTATTATTTTATTTCATCGAGTTTGGATAATTTTACCTTCTTAGGAATTTTCTTATGATTACTAAATAACTAACTATTTTATTATTACTAGCTACCAAAGTCTATTGTGGTACTAACCATGTTTATACTGCTATTGATGTTTCATTTTAGGCATTATGGTGGTGTTATATGTCCTTATTTTGCTTTATTGATTTTGTAAAATTGTATCTTGATAAGGGATTAAACACAAAATAAATCTATTACCTTAATGTAAACCACCTTGACAGCATTGGTGAAAACAGCCGTCTAGCAAATATAAATAAACTAATTAATAGGATATGGAGTGAAAGGTAACATTTTACTACCAGATAATGTCCTTTACTTGAGTTCTGCTAGACCAGTTCAGAGAAGTGGGTTGTGTTCGCCTACCAGCAGATTGGTGGAGATAAATAACCAATGAAAAGCCCAGGTTTCAATGACATCACTCCCATGCCTCTATCCGCCTCAGCCACCAAAGGTCTCTTCAGTATTCATCCCAAAGCATATCGGAGAACATAGCGTGCCTTGCACCACCTCAACAGAGGCAATAAGGAGTAATCAAACAGTAGAGATCTATGTACAAGAAAGCATAAACAGAAGGCTGCCTGTAGAAGATGGACCTGCAGAGTCAAGTATATAAATTATAGTGGACCCAAGGATACCGCTGTAGAAGAACAGTGCAAACAGTTCCAGGTTGCGGGCCCTGGACTGGTCTAGCAGGACTCAAAGAAAGGACATTATCTGGTAAGTAAAATGACACCTTCCATATCGTCCTGCTAGACCAGTCCAGACAAGTAGGACCTACCAAAGCAACGACTCCACGGGTGGGATGAAGACTCAGCAGCTCGCAAAACCTTAGAACCAAAACAGTGTCTGCCTGAGCGTGGACATCTAAGCAAAATGCTTGACAAAAGTGGAAAGAAATGCCCACACTGCCACCTGACAAATGTCTGCAGGGGCTACAGTGCACCACTGTGCCGCATCCACAAGGACGCTTGCGCTTAGGTAGAATGTCTTGTACTTTATTGGTTTGTTGATTTGTATGTATATTGTAAGTTGTTTTCATTTATTTTTATTGTGAACCACTTTGTAAATAAACCAAACAAAACTAGTATGGGCGCACAAACTCTCTGGAACCAGCCGATTCTGCAACAGATCCACTGAGGCAATGGCCTCCTTATCAAGTGCCCCAAAAGAGACTTAGCTGCCATGTCACCTTGCACAGGCCAGCAAACAGCACAAAAAGATGGTCTGACTTATGAAAAGAATTTGTAATCTCCGAGAACCGGAGAAGCATCTGCCGTAAATCCACAAGTGAAGATTCTTACCATTCCCCCGACACTGCTTCTTAGAGAAGGAGGGCAGGCAAACCACCTGGTTCACATGAAAGGGAGACATCACCTTAGAGAAGGAAGGCACAGGCTGAACAAAAATAGCCTCCTCAGAAAAAGAACAGGTAAGAATCTCGGAAAGACAGAGCCAGCAGCTCAGAATCCTGCTTGCGGAACAAATCACAACCAAGAAGACCGTCTTCAGCGTCAAATCCTTCAGAGTAGCATACTTCAACAGCTCAAAGGGCTCTGACATCAGGGCTCCGAGCACCAGAAGGGACCATAGAAGGGATCCCAGGAAGGGACCATAGACTGGAGGGGAGGACACAGATGCCGAACTCCCTGAAGAAAGTGCAAAACATCCAGGTGTAAAGCTAGAGACTTACCAGCCAATGGACCTCTGGAACAGGCCAAAGCTGCCACCTGAACCTTCAGGGAGCAAAGAGAAAGACCCTTCTTCAGACCATCCTGCAGAAAAGGCCAACAGATGGCAGCTTGGCTGCCTCAAGAGCCAGCTGCCGTGTGCAGAACCAACACTCAAGGCACCAGACCCACATATATGCCAGGTTGGTAGACATCTTCCGGGCTCTGAACAGAATGGAAAACCACTGCTGGAGAGTAGCCCATATGCGCTAACCTTCTCCTTTCAGGAGCCAAGCCATAAGTGAGAAGGGAGCTGGATCCTCTAGGACAAGCAGTCCCCGACACAATAGGCCCTGAGACGGAAGCAAACAGGTGGCACTCGCAGGAGCTGCATCAGATCTCTGAATCATGCTCTCCTCGAACAACCCAGTGCCATCAGAATAATCCTTCCCAGGTGGCACGCCATACATTGAATCATATGTCCCACCAGATAACACATACAGCAGGTCAAGGTTGAGCCAGGGCGCCAACACCCTCGGACCCTGTCTCTCTGTGGCAATTGAAGAAGCGGCACACTGATACTGGAGCAGGTTGCCATCAGATCCCTCTTGGGGCAACTCCAGCGGCGCAGAAACAAACACCTCCTCACTCAATTCCCACTCTCCTGGAACCACAGTGCCAGCTGAGAAAATCCTTTTTCCACAGTATCCGCCCTGACAATGTACAGAGCCGGCAAACTAGGAGGTTCTTCGCCACCCATGCAAAGAGGAGAGCTATCTCCAAGGCTACACTAGCACTCCTTGTGCCATCTTGCCGATTGACATCATAAAGAATAAAATTGCTGAACATGTAGTCATGGCTTAATGGGAGACATGCCAACATGGCTTTAGACATGTCTTACTGATGTTATGTTTTTTTGAAGGTGTGAATAAACAGGTAGACAAAGGTGAGTCGGTTGATATAGTGTATTTGGACTTTCAGAAAGCCTTTGACAAGGTCCCTCATCAGAGACTTTTGGCAAAACTAAAGAGTCATGGGATAGGAGGCAGTGTACTACTGTGGATCAGGAACTGGTTAAAAGATAGAAAGCAGAGGGAAGGGCTAAATGGCCAATTTTCCCAATGGAGAAAGGTGAATAGTGGTGTACCCCAGGAATCTGTGCTATGTCCGCTGCTTTTTTGGCATATTCATAAATGACCTGGAAAAGGGAATGAGTGAGGTTATTAAATTTGCAGATGACACAAAACTATTTAAAGTTGTTAAAACCCATGAGGATTGTGGAAAATTGCAAGAGGATCTTAATAAATTGGAAGACTGGGCATCAAAATGGCAGATGAAATTTAATGTGGACAAGTGCAAAGTTATGCACCTAGGGAAGAACAACCCAAACTATCGTTACACGATGCAAGGTTCTACATTAGGAACCACCACCCAGGAAAAAGATTTAGGCGTCATTGTGGAAAACATGTTAAAACCCTCCACCCAGCGTGCAGCGGCAGCCAAGAGAGCAAATACAATGCTAGGTATCATAAGGAAAGGAATGGAAAATAAAACAAAGGATACTATAATGCCTCTGTATCATTCTATGCTGCGACCACACCTTGAATACTGTGTGCAATTCTGGTCACCGTATCTTAAAAACGATATAGCGTTATTAGAAAAGGTTCAGAGAACAGCCACCAAAATGGTAAAGGGGATGGAAGGATACCCCTATGAAGAAAAGCTAAAAAGGTTAGGGCTCTTTAACCTGGAAGAGAGAAGGCTGAGGGGAGATATGATAGAAGTCTATAAATTAATGAACGGAGTGGAACGGGTAAACGTAAATCAATTTTTTATGTTATCAGAATATAGAAAGACTAGGGGACATGCAATGAAGCTACAGGGTAAACTATTTAAGACAAATGAGAGAAAATATTTTTTCACTCAACGTGTAATCAAACTCTGGAATTTGTTACCAGAGGATGTAACATAGTAACATAGTAAATGACGGCAGATAAAGACCAGCATGGTCCATCTAGTCTGCCCGGCATGATGGCAAGAGTAGGTGCACCTGCCGCTCCGTGTAAAGGCTGTTAGTTTAACTGGGTTTAAAAAAGGTTTGGACAAGTTCCTGGAGGAAAGGTCCATAAGCCATTATTAAAAAGGGACCCAGGATATCAGTGCTTGACCCAATACAAGCATTGTGGAACCTGTGTCTTTTGGGGAACTTGCTAGGTGCTTATGACCTAGATTGGCCACTGCTGGAAACAGGATAATGGGCTTGATGGACTTTGGTCTGACGCAGTATGGCACATAAGCCACCATGGCATTTGTCAGAGAACACTTGAACACCCGGCTCTTATTTAATTTAACAGGTTTTTTTATACCACCTTATCATAAATTCAAAGCAGTTTACATTAAACACAACTGCAAGTTTACATAGAACAGGTAGATCAAACTTGGATTCTTAAACAGTTTTACATAGAACATGTGGGTTATATTGGGAGTTTAAACAATGACTGGGGGCTGGAAACGCAGAAGAACCAACCTGATGGCCCTTGCCTCAAGGCAGTTAATGGAGCACATCACCTCTCTGCAGTTCCGGCCCTGGCCCATTTGGCCTTGGCAATTGACTCCCCTCCCAGAGAGAAAGGCATCCGTCGTCAGAAGAATCCATGAGTAATCGTCCAGCAGCATGGAAGTCCTCGGAAGACTGAGCTGCTGTCACCAACACAGGCTGGTCATCACCATCATTGGGAGTGAAAGTCTGAGTTTGAACGATAAAGGTATGATCAAAAAGTACTGAGACTTGTACAAAAACACAAGAAGTAAAACACTGACAGTTATTGCACTCAGTCTCCTTCAAATTAGTCCCTTCTGATAAAACACACTTCCTCCAGTGTTCCTGTCACTGCTGGAAACAATTTTGAAATGCCTCTTTCATTATGCTGTGCAGCTACTATGTTGAATTTTGCTTAATGGTCTTCAAGTCGTCAAATCTCCTTCCTTTCAGTGGTAATTTCAGTTTTGGTAACAAAAAGTCAGAGTGTGAGGTCAGGTGAGTATGGAAGCTGACGGACCTGCTTGATTTAGTGTTTGGCCAAGAACTGCTAGACAAGATGTGATGTGTAAGCTGGGGCGATATCGTGATGAAGCAACCATTCACCTTTCCTGTGCAACTCTTGGCCACTTACGATGAACTGCAATGCTCATTTACTATGTATGTTATTGATGGTTTGGCCTTTTGGAACATACTCATGATGAACAATACCCTGGTAATCAAAGAAATCTGTGAGCATGACATTGACATAGTCCATCAGGTGAGGAGCATTCTTGGGTCAGAGAGTTTGGAGTCTTCCATTGTGAGGATTGAGCCTTTGTTTCTGGGTCATAGTGGAGGAGTGGCCTAGTGTTTGAGGCAAGGTACTTCAGGCCGGAAGGTCGGGGGTTCAAATCCCACTAGAGGACAGCAACCTTGGGCCGGAAGGACTGGGGTTTCTAGTCCCACAGGTGCTCCTTGTGGTCTTGGGCAAGCCACTTAACCCTCCATAGCCCATGTTCCCTGTAAAATAGTTATCTCCAAGTTATAATACCCTGTTCAATGTAATTTCAGTTTGTTCAATGTAAACCGCACTGATGCAGAATAGCGCAGTATATAAGAGAATGTAAATAAATAAATAACCATAAACCCGTAATTCATCACTAGTAATAATCTTTTTGATGAAATCCATATCATTTTCAATGCATTCCAACAACTCCCTGGCTACAGCTGATCTTCTTTTTGGTCAGAGGACAGGAGTTTCGGCATGAATTTTGCACACACGTCTCGTCCCCAAATTGACAGTAAGAATGGACTATACCAACCCAAAACTGATGTCCATGTCCTCAGCAAGCTTCCTGATAGTCAACTGATGGTTTGCGCATATTGCGGCAAGCACTGCTTCAACTTTGTCTTTATTCCTGCTCGAGGATGGCCTTCCAGAACGTTAGTCACTGTCAACACTTTGGCAGCCCTCTTGGAAACATTTGAAACAGTCAAACTCGAGCATGATTCATGCATTCATTGCCATAAACTTGCTGTAACTTGTTGTAAGTCTCTGCACGCATCTTAAAGTTTCTGGCAGAATTTAATGCAAATTCACTTTTCAAGTTTTTCACTCGTTGCAAATTTGATGGACTGCTTTTACACGATACCAAACATCACGTGATTAAAAAAAGTATAGGTGTGCTGCAGCCACGCTACATTCTGCGCATGCAGAGCACGTAACTAGGTCACTGCATGCTTAATAGCATCATGTTGTGACGTATTGTTATATAGCTACACAACAAGTTTTGATACTTTTTGATCACACCTTGTACTGAGAACTCGGAGACCACTGAGTCAGTAAGGACCGTTGGAGTGGCTGCATATAGGCACACGCCCACGGCACCATCTCAATTGTCACCGTCATCAATCTAATGAACTGAAGGTCAAACCGGACTCCGAGAGCCTGCTGTGAACAGAACAGTGCTAGGCAATCCAACAGACTTTCTCCTCTGGCAGGAAGATTCTGCACACTCAAATATCGAAACATGCTTCCAGGAACTCCAGAGACTGGAAATGCAACAGCTGGCTCTTTCCCCAATTGATCACCCAGCTGAGGCTTATCAGAAAGGACACCATTCAGGGAGCTACCTGAGATGCCCCTAAAGAAAAATGGGCTCTGATGAGCCAGTAATCCAGAAATGGGTGCACACAAATCCCTTGGTGTCACAGTGCTGCAGCCAGCACCGCCATGATCTTGAAGAATGTTCTTGGGGAAGTGGAGAGTCTGAGATATACATAAAAATGTAAAGTGACTTGCCCAAGGTCCCAAGAAGTGCCAGTGGGAACTGAGCCCTTGATCTTCTAAGTACTAGGCAGCTGATTAACCACTAAGCTACTCCTCCACTCCACGTACATCTTATTAACGTTTTTATGTATATCGCTTGGATTAATGTTACTTGTATGCATTGTAGTATGTTCTTGTTCATTGTACACCGCACTGATTGTAATAGCGCGGTATAAAAGAATTGTTAAATAAATAAATAAATAAAATTAATTGCATGGTGTCATCAATTTATTTATGCTTTTACCTTTTAATCACTTATATACTGTTGATTATGAGTGTTTTTAACCCTTGTGTCCAGTTTTATCTGTTTGTATCTCTTTTTATCTCCTTCATATCTTATCTCAATGTTATTATTAGTTTGCCCCAAAAACATGTTATGAATATGCTCTTCATTTTCTTTAGTATTATTTTCATTATATGGTATATACATTTTTTTCTTTACTGTGTATTTTAATATTCTTTTGACCTTCATAGAGTTTTATTTAGCTTGTTTTTGGTTAATGCTTTGCTTTTATTAGTATGTGTATGTATGTGTCTTATTTGAAGTTGTGTCCAAGTTTTTACCCCTTACAAAGGCTTTACCGAAACACGGCTGTGTTAGGTATCACTACTGTGTACTATAATAAAATCCTCGTTTTTACCACCTCACTCTTGACTTGTGTACCCCCTACACCATCATCTGCCCTAAGGCAGGCAAGGTTGGACTAACCGCATCCCCCAGCATAGAGAGGGGGCATAATCCCCCCAGAGATGACTCAGAAGCTGCCATGCAAGAAGAGCAGAGTCCAAAAGCTGGAGATGAGGCATACTGCTTGCCTCAGGCCAAACAACATTTCCTAGAAGAAGACAGAGTTAAGGCAAGTAGCACAATAGCACCCCCTAAGGCCACGGCTACCCGGAAGCCGTGCATTAACGGCACTTAAATAGCAGCGTGCATTACAGACACTTGGCCAGGAACGCGCGTTGGAACCATTTTGGCAGAACGCATATAAGGACCGCGTGACCGCCAGTTGCACAACAGTAAAGGACACTACTAATCAGAAAATATCAGGAAACCCCCACACTGCACCAACGGTTGCCAGTAGTCCACCCCAAATTGTGCCTCAAACTGATGGGATCGAGAGCCCCCGATGAAGACAATGATGAGTTCAAGCCTTGGTACACATTTCGAGAGCCCCAGGCAGAAATCTCTGCCGGGCTCAGCTCTACTCCTCTGAAAATGGTTTCTCTGTTTTGCAGGCACTGTGTTTACGGTGGCTGAGAGCCTTCTGCAATCTTTGGGAGAGAGAGGGGGGGGCAGAGGAGGAGGGAGGGGGAAATGAGTTTGTGTGAGGCTTTTGAACTCTTCCATATCCTTCCAATTTTCTGGCTGCTCAACAGGCCCTAACAGGATAAGAGCGTGGAGCTGAACCAATTTTCCCTCCTCCTAAGGCTACTGAGAAGACCGCAATCTAGTGGAGCTTCCCATGTCACACTCATGTGAGAGAGTCACTCTCAAGGTGGGTCATTCACGAGTGTTTAAATCAGGGTTTCTCAACCTTTTTTTCACGATCGCCCACTTTTGGTTATTTTTTTTAAACAATCGTCCCCCCTCAAAAAAAATAATTTTTAATGACACCAAAATGACATTTTACTTACGTTGTTTATTCAATGTGATCCTTGTGCTTGATGCTTTGCTGCTAGATTCTCAATCTTTGGCTTGATATTTGTGAGATTGTCTTATGTCTCCTTGCACGCATATATCAGTTCTACTTTTTTCCTTTGTCAATATTTTATTGACCGCACTAAAGCCATATTCAACCAAATATGAAGTTGGAAAGCACAACAGTACATTAGCCATTTCAGACCACATGTTTGGAAAGAGCTGTTTAGTTGTATTTGACAGCCACAATGCAGTAATTTCAGCCTTTTCAAATTTGTATTGGCATTCATCGTTGTATTTTAGTTCGATAAGTTCCTCTTGGATGTTTTCACTGACAGATTCTATATCATAGTCAAAAAAAGATCTGGCATCCATGGAATGACTTTAAAGAAAAATAAATCTGAAAAATCGGCTATTCAGTTCTTCTTTCAATGACAATAAATATTCTGCATGATTTTTAAGAGCTTGATCTGAGAGATGTTCAATTATTTCTGTTAACTCGGGCATGCTGTTGAAGTGCTTCTTCTGTAAACTGGTTCAAAAAAATACCTAATTTTCAGTAAAAGCTTTCAGAACATGTTTACAGTCTAGCAATGTATTTAATTTGCCTTGAAGCTGAAGTGAAACTTCATTGAGCTTTCGAAAAAGCCAAGCCAAAAAGTAGACATCACATTTGAGGTTCTTTATTTAGTCTGCCAAATCTACCTTCCCTTTACTTTCCAAGAAACTACTGTATCAAATAGGCTTACAAATCTTGCTAGGCAATTTCCTTTTGAAACCATCGAACTTCCGTTTACAAAGTAAATTTAATGTGCTGCTCTATGTTATCACTGCAAAACTTCCTAAAAAGTCGGGCATACTTGCTGTGAGATTTTATTTTATTAGCTGTTTTAATAACTATTGAAAATGAGTCATGAAGAACTGGACTAATATTTTTGGCAACTAAATGATGGCAGCGTTTGACAGAGTGCACTGTAAGAATCAAAGGACCTACATTTTTTAAGTGGGCAATAAATCCCTTATGTTTTCCCACAATGGATGGAGCGCCATCAGTAGCGAGGGATACTAAGTTTTCAAAGGGTATTTGTTTTTCATCAAACCAAGATCTCAAAGCCTCAAAAATGGATGAATCTTGATGCACCACAGATTTCATAAGTTTCAAAGGCAGACCGTATATTTTCAGCAACTGTATACGAACCTCCAGTTTTTGTGATGATTTGTGCAATTTCATAAGACACAATCATTCCATCTGTATTTGTGTACTTTTTGTAAATAAAGAAGAAACGGTTTTTCGTTTTTCAAAATTCTTTTTCAAATTTTTGAAATAATCAATGGGTTTGTCAATTTTATCAGGATGCTTTCTTTTTAAATGCTCTAAAAGTCTTGATGGCTTCATAGCTTCATTTGAAAATGAGCTGTTACATATAAGACACAAAGGCTGTCTTCAATCAAATGGGCTTTCAAGAAAGCCATAAGATAAATACTCCTCCAGATACTGCCTTCTTTTCGCAGCCAAGATTAGTGATGTGAGGGATATGAAACTATAACAAACAAGTAATGCTTTGTTCACTTTTAACGCAGGTCATTCAATTATCACAACACCAACACCATTAAACCTCAAGAATATCACCATGAGAATTAACCCCTTAACTGGGGAAATACATAGCACACAGCCAACCGCTCCCTAGGGAATTGATTTGCAACTATGTCATTCAAGCAAGTCAGCTCCCTGATCTCCGGTTGAAGAAATGCTCTGCACCTTCAAATCAAGCAGGCTCCCTGATCTGCCGATGCAGAAATGCTGTGCAGCTTCAATCAAGACAGCTCCCCAATCCTTGCCATCATCAGCGATCGCTGGCTGAGGGCAGTGTGAGAGACACATGAAAACAGTGGCAAACTCTCCCGCCAAAACCAGAGCACTTCTATTGTGTGCGGCAGTTCTGGCAGCTCAGCCGCACACAGCGGAGCAGCTGCGGCTCTAGTGGGAGAGTTTGCCGCCTTTTTCAGGTGTCTCTCACACTGCCCTCTGCCAGCAATCGCTGATGATGGCGAGGATCGGGGAGCCGGCTTGATTGAAGCTGAACAGCATTTAAGAACATCAGAGCATAGGCCTTGGGCAAATCACTTAACCCTCCATTGCCTCAGAAAAATCTGAGTTATCAATGTCCCTGTTTAATGTCCATTACCTGAATTATAATGTAAACTGCTTTGACTGAAACGATAAAGCAGAAAAAGAAACCTGTTAAATAAATAAAATCCCATACTGGGTTAGACTAAGGTCCATCAAGCCCAGTATCATATTTCAAACAGTGGCCAATCCAGGTCACAAATACCAAGCAGTTTCCCAAAAAGACAAACGGGTTCCACAATACTTGTATTGGGCAAGCAGTGGATTTCCCGGGTCCTCTTTAATAATGGTTTATGGACCTTTCCTCCAGGAACTCGTTCAAATCTTTTTTAAACCCAGCTTTTACTACATCCTCCAGTAACAAATTCCAGAGCTTGATTACACGTCGAATTAAAAAATATTTTCTCTTATTAGTCTTAAACAGGCTGCATTGTAGCTTCATTGTATATACCCTAGTCTTTCTACTTTTTGATGGCGTAAATTACTGATCTATGTTTACCCGTTCCACTCCATTCATATCTCCCCTCAGCCGTCTCTTTTCTAGGTTGAATAGCCTAAACCTTTTAAACCTCTTCTCATAGGGGTATCCTTCTATCCCCTTAACTATTATGGTGTCTCTTCTCTTTACCTTTTTTAAATTCTGCTATATCCTAACAGAGACCAGAATTGCACACAATATTCAAGATGCAGTCGCACCACAGAATGATACAGAGGCATTATAATATCCTTTGTTTTATTCTCCATTCCTTTCCTTATGATTCCTAACATTCTATTTGCCTTCTTGGCTTCCGCTGCATACTGCGCGGAGATTTTCAACGTGTTATCCACATTAACACCTAAATCTTTTTCCTGGGTGATGGTTCCTAATGTACTACCTTGCATCGTGTAACCATCGTTTGGGCTGTTCTTGCTTAAGTGCATAACTTTGCACTTGTCCACATTAAATTTCATCTGTCATTTAAACATCTAGTCTTCCAATTTATCAAGGTGCTCTTGCAAGTTTTCACAATCCTCTTGCATTTTAACAACTTTGAATAATTTTGCGTCATCTGCAAATTTCATTACCTCACTCGTTATTCCCATTTTATGTTAAAAAGCAGCGAACCAAGCACAGATCCCTGGGGTATTCCACTATTCACCTTTCTCCACTGGGAAAATTGGCCATTTAGCCCTACCCTCTGCTTTCTATCTTTTAACCAGTTCCTGATCTACAATAATACACTGCCTCCTATCCCATTACTTTTTAATTTTGCCAAGAGTCTCTCATGAGGGACCTCGTCCAGGCTATCTGAAAATCCAGATACACTATATTGACCAGCTCACCTTTGTCTACCTGTTTATTCACACCTTCAAAAAAATATAACATATTTAATATGACAAGACCTTCCTTCGCTAAAGCCATGTTGGCTTTCTCCCATTAAACCATGACTATTTATTTATTCTTTTATACCACATTTCCTAGGATCAATGCGGTTTACAGAGAACCAGACTGCAACCATACATGGAACAATTCTACATGTTTTTTTTTTTAAATTTTGTTCTTTATAATGGTTTCTACCATTTTGCCAGGTACTGACATCAGGCTCACCGATCTGTAGTTTTCCCTTTTTATAGTTTAAATCATTTTTATTGCATTCACGTTCAACACCACATTATTTGCACTGTATTAAAACACACACATATAACAAATCCCCGATTTAACACACTTTAAAACAGTTCTAAATAGCGCACATTTTCTTTTACTTCCCTCTCCCTCCTCCACCTCTGCACCATTCTTCTTTAATACCCCCTCTCCCCCCCCCCCACCTATCAAGCATTAAGTATTGTTCCATTACTTCCCTGCACAATTAATCATTCCCTCAAAGAAAAAGGGTTTTATAACATATGGAACCCTTTTTAAAATTTGGCGTTACATTGGCGATTTGCCAATCCTCAGATATTACAGATGATTTTAATGGTAGTTCACAGATTACTAATAGTAGGTCTGCAATCTCATATTTCAGTACTTTCAACACCCTCAGATGTATACCATCCAGTCCAGGTGATTTGCTACTCTTTAGTTTATCAAATAGTTGTAATATATCTTCCTGGTTTAGTGATATTTATTTCAATTCATCCGATGCATCACCTTTAAACACCATTTCAGCCAAAGGTAACTTCCCAACATCTTCTATAGTAAAGACTGAAGCAAAGAATTCATTCAGTCTCTCTGCTATGGCTTTGTCCCCTCTTAGTGCCCCTTTTACCCCTCTATCATCTAATGGTGCAATTGACTCTCACAAGTTTTTTGCTACGAATGTACTTGAAAAGTTTTTATTATGCGTTTTGCTTCCACAGCAATTTTTTTTCAAATTCTCTCTTTATAATTTTAATATTTATATATGTAATTTTCTTGTTGTATAATCTTGTAAGAAAAGAGAAACATCAGGAGAATAAAGCAACATAAACCAAGCATTAAGATAAGGCCCCAAAAATCTCTTTAGTCCACATGTCTGAAGGGAGAGAAAATAAAAACAAAGCCCAAGGCAGGAGAAAACCTCAGGCATCCTAAGAAATGGCTATCTAATTCGATAGTCATCCAGGAAATACAAAATGACCGCAGAGAAACCCTGAATATCTTACTTATTAAGAGAAATATAATATATATTACTCTGACACATTATTAATTGATAACTTGGCATTAATAAAAGTAGCAAGTTCAGTAGGTTGAAAGAAAACATAACACCAAGCATTTACAAGGAAATCTTAGGAAAAAGAACCCCCTAATACGTAGAACACCAGCTTTATGTAAAAGAAACTGTCTCCTCAGCTTCTGTGTCTCTCTAGTAACGTCCGGGAACATAGATATAGAAAAAACATAGAAGGTCTCCAAATGTTTTTTGAAGAACATTTTTAATAACCAGTCTTTATCAGAAACTAGCGCACACGTGACCAATAAAGTAGATGACACACACGATCGACCTTCAGTATCCTCAAGAAGACCCGATATATTCAAAACATCAAAATTAGAATTAGAAGTTTCAGCAGGAGCCATTTGTTCCTTCTTCCCTTGTGGGAGATAAGGTGAAATTAGACTTATCTGCTAATTGTTGTTCCTTGAGGAACTCTAGTCCAGTCCCAGAACCTCTGAGTTAAGTACCCCCTCCAGCAGCTTTGGAGACTGAAACACGTCATCGCTTTGATGACACTGGTATAAGTAGGCAAGGACCGCCTCTCCCCTTCAGTACCTATTGACAAAGCAGACTCAGCAGAGCAACAAATAAGTAGTTAAATTGCAAACAAATCAGTCCTACTCGTACTCATTTACACTTTTTTTTAAAACCTGTCTTTAACCTCAACCTTAAGGTAAAAAGATCAAAACCTAAGATAAGTTCCTCTGGAAGAAGAACTTAAATAAAGAACAAACCAAGTACTGCATAGAAAGATTGCTATCTCCCCTTTTGAGAATAGCAACTACTTAAGGCCCCCCAATTACCATTCTGAACTCTCAGAACTTCAGGCTGCCAAGAAACCTGGAACAAAACCCCAGGTGGGATCCGGGACTGGACTAGAGTTCCTCAAGGAACAACAATTAGCAAGCAAGTCTAATTTCACCTTCCTTTTCGTCCCTTTAGTCCAGTCCCGGAACCTCTGAGCAGTAAATAACAACGGGAGGGCCCTGCAAGACCAGCCTGAAGTACTGCCGATCCAAAACACACATCCCTGGCAGCTTGCACATCTCGCTGATAATGCTTGACAAAGGAATTCAAGGACGACCAAGTCGCCGCCTTACAGATATCCTCGGCCAGCACCAAACTGCATTCCGCCCAAGAGGCCGCCTGCGCTCTAGTTGAATGAGCCCCGAGGCCCTCCAGAACCTCTTTACCTTTCAAATATATGTCGCTGCAATGGTTTCCTTTAACCATCTGGAAATGGAAGACTTAGCTGCAGCCTCCACCTTCCGCGGACCTCCGAATAACACAAACAACCTGTCCGACTTACGGAAGGACGCTGTCCCGCGAAGGTACCGTTTGAGCGTCTGACGAACATCCAGAAAACGTAAATTTACCTCCCGTTGACTCCTTCCCCTCACCAGAGAATAACAGCAACAAAACTACCTGGTTAATATGAAAAACCGAAACCACCTTAGACAAGAAAGCAGGAACCGTACGCAACACAACCTTCTGATCTGAGAAGGAAAGAAACGGATCCTTACAAGACAAAGCCTGCAACTCTGAAATACGGCGAGCGGAGCAAATAGCTACTAGAAAAATTGCCTTCAATGTCAAATCCTTCAATGACGTCCTACCGAACGGCTCAAAAGGTTCTCTGACCAACGTGTCCAACACCACATTCAGATCCCACGCAGGAACCGAACACCTGCATGGCAGCCGCATGAGCAACACAGCCTGTAAAAATCTTTTAACATCTGCATGCGCCCCCAACACTTGACTTTGAACCTTACCACGGTAACAAGACAGCGCCACTAGCTGAACTCTCAAAGAACTAACCCTTGGCTTTCGTCCTTGCCCTTTCAAGAGCCAAGCCGTAAGCGAGAACTGACTCACTTGTGGCATGTGTAGCGGTCCCTGAAACAACAGGTGCTCCCGCAGCGGAAGCCTCCATGGACTGTCCACCAGCAGATGAACCATATCCACATACCAAGGCCTTCTGGGCCAGTCGGGCACCACCAGAACCACCAGGCCCTGATGCCTCTCTATGCGCTGCACTGTACGCCCGATGAGTGCCCATGGTGGAAAGACGTGTAGATGAGACCCTCGACTGGCCACCTCTGCATTAATGCATCGAGATCCTCCGACATCCTTTCTCGCCTCCTGCTGTAAAATTGGGCTGCCTTTGCCGACTCGAACGTCGCTATCAGGTCCATAATCGGCGTCCCCCAGCGCCTTACAATTAGAGCAAACACATCCGGGTGAAGCACCCACTCTCCTGGATCCACCTTGCGCCGACTCAGATAATCCGCCTCGATAATGTCCACTTCAGCCACATGTTGAGCCGACAGGGCCAGCAGATTTAACTCGGCCCAGTCCAACAGCTGACTCGCCTCTGCCTCCAATGCTGCACTTCCTGTGCCGCCCTGTCGATTGATGTAGGCTACTGTAGTTGCATTGTCGGCAGCACTCGCACCGCCGACTGCCTCAGCCACGACTGGAACTCTAGAAGGACCAAATACACCGCCCTCATCTCCAATTTGTTGATGGACCACTCTTTCTCTAACTGCGACCACTGCCCCTGCGCCAACCTTCCTTCGCAATGCGCTCCCCAGCCCGTTAGACTTGCATCCGTCGTCAAAGGCCTCCAGAGGCATCCCTTTTTCCTAGCTCTCCGGCCATAACCACCAGAGAAGATCCTGACTCACCTCCGGAGGGCAGACCAGCTGCTGAGACAGTGCATCTGACTGCTGAGACCACCATCGGAGTACAGCTCTTTGCAATGGTCTCATGTAAGCTCTGGCCCACGGCACCACCTCGATTGTGGCCGCCATCGTTCCGAGCAATTGAAGATACTGCCAAGCCGTAGGCGCCCTTCGAGACAAGAAACTCCACACGAGCGCCCTCAAGCCCTGCGCCCGCAGAACTGGAAGAAAGACTGTTCCCTGCGCTGTATCGAACCACACCCCCAGATATTCAAGAGACTGCGAGGGAACCAGCTTGCTCTTGGAAAAGTTGACCACCCAACCCAGGCTCTGCAGCAGCTGCACTACCCGGGCTGTGGCCTCATTGCTCTCATCCTTCGATTTCGCCCAAATCAACCAATCGTCCAAATATGGATGTACCAGCACTCCTTCCTTGCGGAGAGCCGTCGCCGCCACAACCACCATGATGTTGGTGAAAGTCCTCGGCGCCGTCGCCAGGCCAAAAGGCAAGGCCCAGAATTGAAAATGCCCCATGGGCACCGCAAACCGAAGAAACTGTTGATGCTCCTGCTGTATGGGAATATGCAAATAAGCTTTCATGAGATCCAAAGACGAAAGGAACTCTCCCTCCCTGACTGCCACAGTCACGGAGCACAGCGTCTCCATATGGAAATGAGCCACCCGGAGACACCGATTCACTCTTTTTAAACCCAGAATCGTCTGGAATGTGCCATCTTTCTATGGCACCACGAAATGGATGGAGTATCGACCGCACCCGCACTACTCCGACGGGACAGGCACCACTGCTCGGAGTTGCAGCAGCCTTTGAAGCGTCTCCTGAACTGCCCGGACCTTGAGCGGTGCCCTGCAGTGCTATCTAAAACCTCATCTAGGTGGCGCATGAGGTCCACTACCTTTGCACCGGACAGGCAGGCATGTTACCAGGTGATCCACCCAGCTATTTACATGCCTAATGATCGAATCACCAATTATAATGGCTGTCCTAACACTTCCCTCATGTGCAAGGGGGTTTTACATCACCTGGAGGACAGGTCCTAGCTACAGGTTCACTTCCTGACACACCAGGGTGATGCTCTCCTGTCACATGACGTCTTTCCTCCATGGCAACAGGGAGGCTGCCAGACTGTAGATGGGACTTCAGTACTGCATGCATGTAGGTCTTGTCTATATACCTCTCTGTCTTCCTTATGTCCTCCAAGTCTGCTACTCTAGACTCCAGAGATCGGACTCGTTCCCTGATAGCAAAGAGCTCCTTGCACCTAGTGCACACATAAGATACCTCACCAACTGGGAGAGAATTATACATGTGACACTCAGTGCAAAAGACTGAAAAGCCCTCATCTTTCTGCTGGACTGAATCTTATAAGGTTTTAAGGTTTTGTTAAGTTTTTTGCTTACTTAGGTTTGCTGGGGATACTTATACTAATACAACTATACCTAATAGGTTTGAAGCATCAGCAGATCGGGGAGTTGGCTTGATTGAAGGTACAGATGCAGTTTTTTCAAAGGGAGGCATTTTTACTATCGCCCCCCTCCCCCTCCCACAGCTCAACTTTCAGCCCAGTTGAAAATGACTGGTTTAAATCAGTCTTTTCCTCTAAATTATTCAGATTTTCTTCAGAGTGTAGAAAATCCATCCACCATCTGCTGGAGACAAAGAAACACTGAAGAGACCTCTGGTGGTTGAGGTGGATAAAGGCATGGGAGTGATGTCACTGAAACCTGGGCTTTTTATTGGTTCTTTGTCTCCACCAATCTGTTGGTAGGGGAACATAACCCATTTGTCTGGACTAGGCTAGCAGGAATGATATGGAACGATTGTTTAACTTGTCTAAACAATACTAAAACAAGATGATATAAATAATCAGCAGACTGAAAACATTGGCCAAGAAAACTAACATAGAGGGGTTCAAAAAGAGGTTTGTTCATATTGCTGGAAGAAAGTCCATAAAAAATTATTAGTCGGGTAAATTTGAGAAAGCCACCATTTATCCCAGAAAATGAACTACAGTATAAGAAAAAGATCCACTTTTGGGGGCTATAGGGTACTTATGTTGGGACTGGTCACTTTGAGAGACAGGATTGTGAGCTCAATGGACCTCGATCTAACTCAGTATGATTTAATTTAGGTTCTTATCTCCCACTCTGCACCCCAGCATCCCTCTAGCTCCAGCCTCCAGCCACTATCTTTTTCACATATTCTGCTTTGTTGAGGTCATCAAACACAGCCATCCCAAGGTCTCTCTCTTAGTTCGTTCATAAACTGTACATTATATACCTGTCCTGTAGATTTCTGCACCTCAAATTATTACATTAGTAAATTAGCAACTTGCTCTCTGCATTTACTCAGGTAAGTATCTGCCTGGGTGAAAATGGCCTGAATGAAAACTGCCCTCCTGAAATATAGCAAAAGTAAGCGTATGTTCTCTTCGAAAATCTGCAGAATATACTCCTGTACTTTGCAGCTACTCAAACAATTTGAAAATTCCCAGTTAAAATCATTGATATGTACACTCTAGCTGAACAAAGCAGCAAGGATTATTCCACAACAGAGAAATCTGGCACATTAAGGATTGTGTGAAAAGTTCCAAAAATTAATGCTATGTGATAGTAACACCACTGCAAGCGGGAAACGCTTTCATCCCCGTATTCATTAGCAAGGCATGTGCTAATCCGAGTATACATTTCTGCTCTGTTAAGTCCGATTGGCGCTACTGAATCAAGACACGCAGAGAGCAGACGATCTGGCCGAAATCCTTTCAGCTTTCTTTAGGTCGCAGGTCTCTCAGGCCCTTCGTCCGTTGAAATCTCCAGCAGACCAGTCAAAGCTACCAAATGCCCCAGGGCGCTGCTGATCTCGCGCTGTCAAGATCCGACTCTCTCCCCATCCCCCTTTCCCGTTGTCACCGACGACCAGAGGCCCCGGCACGCTCTCCCGCCCTCCCCCTTCTCCTCTGCACTCACCAAGCGCCAAAGGCGGTGACCCAGCCCCGGTGCCCCGGCTTCCCGTCCCCACCGCCAGCACGAACAGAGCTCAGAGCCCCGGAGCCTGCAGGGATCGGGGCACCGCCGAGACAAACCGTGGCCGTTGCTAAGGGATACGGCTGCTGACGCCTCCGGAAGGAGGAGCTGCCGTGCGGAAGTGACGTCAGCAGACGGGCGGGAGGAAAGAGCGGCGGCCACGTGCTCCTGCTGGACTTTTAAGAGAAGAAGCACGGACCCTTCACTCTTCCCGTTTTGTTTGAGGTTTCCGAAGCTCCACCAACGTGATATAGAAGATGGACCCTTTCAGCAGACTGGGATTTGCTAAGATCCAAATGCGGCATTGGATAGGAGTCATAAGTGGTGGAAATGAAGGTAACAGTTAACTGTAATAGTTTTTAAAAGAGCAACTTTTCCGCCGGTGCTAGACCCGCGCTGAAGCGATTTTTTATGTTCCTGACAAGGCATGCCATGCAGGAAGGATAGGTTATGCAAATGAACGCATCGTTAACCGTGCACATGTAAATGAGCCACTGCAGTCGTAAAGAGAACGAGCCAAACACATGTGCAGAAGAGATCTGCGCTAGTTTGCCATGCTCTCGGGCAGCGTGTGGTTAATTTGCATATCAGCCAAGACAGTATTTTGATGGCATCAGGGATAAATGCGGCATCGGGAAAAGCTCCCCATACCATCAAAACACTGTCAAGGGCCAGTGCCCTGACAGAAAATAAGTACCTGTGGATTAGTGACCCCTGTACTCCCCAAAACAAAATTAAAATCACCTGGTGGTCTAGTGGCCCCTGTACCCCCCACCTCCAAGTAAAATAAAATCAAACCACCTGGTGGTCTAGTGGCCCCTGTACACCCACCCCCCAAGTAGAATCAAATCACCTGGTGATCTAGTGACCCTTATATTCCCCACCTCCAAACAAAATCACCTGGTGGTCTAACAGCCCCTAAAGCCAAACCTCCCCCGGTACCTTAAGATCTGCAGGAGTGCTGCCTACATACTCCCGCTCTGGTCCACCATCTTGTAAAATTGTAATGCCTGGCTCATCATGGTGCATCCTGGGATGCATAAGTTGAGGTCAGACTGCCACATAAGGTGATTTTTATTTTACTTGGGGTGGGGGTGTGGGGATGCAGGGGCCACTAGACCAGCAGGTGGTTTGTATTTTATTTTACTTGGCGTTGGGAGTACAGGGGCCACTAGACCACCAGGTACTTACTTTCTGTAGGGGAACCGGCCCCCAACAGTGTTTTGATGGCATCAGGGACTTTTCTTGATGCCATCAAAACATTGTTGGGGGGGGGGAGATAGGGCTGCTGGTCCACCAGGGATTCTTCTTTGTCAGGCACAATCCCCGACAGTGTTTTGATGGCATCGGGGGCTTTTCCCAATGCCTGATTATGTAAGGAGAAGTTGATCTGGGCATTGGGGAAAGCACCTGGTGCCATCAAAATACTGTTGGGGGCACGCATTATAGGTTTAAGTCACTTCAAATCCTGCAGTAAAAATTTTGGCACTATGGCTAGTTGCAAAATCCTCTACGCCTGTTTCTGCATCGGGCGTAGCCATGATTTGCATACCAGAACATTATGTATAGCTGATTAAAATTGATTTAAATACACATGGTGTTAATTGGGCACTAGTTTTTCTGTTGGCGTTTACATCTGTTTTCTACATTTAAAAGGTTCATAAAGTGTGCTTAGTCTTGGTGTTATAGGTTCTTAAAGGCCGCGCTAGCTTTCTGCATCGGCCTGTTTGGATGTGATTCTGCGTAAGCCTTGTAGTGCTATACAAATGATTAGTAGTAGATTCTGGTCTGACCATCAGCTCTAAATGATTCAGATGCATATTTCATTTTCTATGTTGTAATTTGTACTGTGGAGTCGGACTGAACCTTACAGCTTTCTTAATAGTTTCTATGTTTACTGCCAACTAATTACCTGTACTAGAGGAGAGCAAACCTAAGCTTTCTTTAGAAGCTTAGATAAGAAGACTTTGACTTTCATACTTTGGACACATCATGCGAAGAGAGAGATCATTAGACATCATGCTTGGCAAGATAGAAGGTCAATGCAAAAGAGGAAGGCCAGCAATGAGATGGATCAATACAGTAAAAGCAGCTAAGGGTACCAGTCTGTCAACAATGAAACTACCTAATTGAAGACCGAACACAATTTAGGACAACTATCCAGTGGGTCACCATGAGTCAACACAGACTCGACAGCACTTAACAGCAACAACAACAATAATTACCTGTTGCTCTAGGACAGTGGTTAAAACTGTAAAATCCTTCATTTGAAATCCGTAACCACATTTAATGTTTTTGTTATCCCAACTTGGTTTAATCTTACTCTTTCCAAACCAACGTATTGTTTGATTGGGTACAGCTCCATTGAGACAACACCCATACAAACACACACACATAGACACAAAACAGATGCAGAAAAGTTGGAAAAGAATTCCCTGATCTATGCTCTGTATGCTTTCCCCATTTTATACATTCAAGTACTTCAAAAATAAATGGAACATAGTCTTAGTCATCTCATGTTTTTTCTACTGTACTCCCATGTGAGCCACTTATGAACTGTTTTTCTTTGCACTGTTCTTCACTTACCATTGTTGCCACTGTTGCATCATCTTTATCCCTCATTATCTTCGTCTTGTCAATCATCCTTCCATTCTCGTTGTGTCTCTTCCACACTAAGTAAGTCTGAACCAACTACTTATACTCTTATTGACAAAATGCTTTCAGGTACATCTGACAGCAGATTTCTAAGTAGTCTGCAACAGCGCTTACTAATCCTAAACTACATATGCACTTGCAGAAATAGTTTAGTTATATTTAAAAACATCTCAAGAAGCAGCACCATGAAACTTAATTGAGTAGACACAACCCTACTATAAAGACAAAACATCTCAACACACATGGCAGTATCCTGCAAAGTATTCTAAAACGCTGCCTGATATGTCAAAATAATTTAACCCATATACTTCAAATTTACTTTATGACAAATAATGCCTCAGGTACAACTTAGATTGTAAGTCCACTTGGATAAGGAGATATTGTGTATCTAAACTAGTAACTTGATTTGTGAAAGGCAATAAAATTTCAAATCCAAATCCAATTTTTTTTTCTACTGCAGATTATAAATATACAAGAGGAATATTTAAAAATCAAAATAAAGAATACATTATAAAAATATCAGATCTACTCGCATAATAAAGCAAATATCAGTGTATTATTTAAGTCCCTTTTATAGAACAGTCAAGAGGGAGAACAAAATAACCGTACTATAGCAGCCATAATTATAAGAACATAACAAGTGTAATGGATGGAGAGCAGAACTAGGATGTCAAACTAGGATGTTGAACTGTAAAATTATAATCAGGTACTAGTGTCACCTCAGTAACAGCAGTACAAGTTCCATGCATTACCAGACACTGAAGTAAAACAAAACCTTGCAAAAAGGACACTCAGAACCTTACCATAACACTAACTCCCAGGACTTAAACAGCAAGCAGCAATGCAAATTACACCAGCCCTAGACCATCAATGCATCTCTTACTGAGAAAACAAAACAAGCTGGACTGCTAGAGATCTCTATACAGAAACTACTGGTTAGTAGAAAATCGCATATGCAGAACAGACACCCCATCATAATGCAGGATTATGGCATCACCGACTTCTTTTATGCTGGTACATCCAACTATTATATCATATAGACTCCTCCCTAGCTGATATCTCTCAATTAAATAGATATCTGGATGCAGCAGGTCAATGGTTAACTACTCGGAGGTTAAAATTTAAATCATCTGCAGGTTCTCCAGCTATTGCACCTGTTTTCCTTGGTATTGCTATTACACTGTAGGAAACAACCTTGATTCTTGGTGTTCTGACCCATAGATAGTCAGTTGCCCAGTAACTGGGAAGGCTAAAGTGTGGCACGGTGGCACAAAGTCGGGCTAGTTAAAATCCTTGGGGGGGGCAACATAGGAGTAAAGGGACAGTGGGGGTACCTTTGAATGTGGCATAAAAGGACCTTTCACTGTGTGGCTCTGGGGCAGCTGCACCTACTGCCTCCCCCCGAGTACCACTATCACTGATGGTAATATGCACACCTGAGTACACTCCAGGTGTGGCAGGTGCAGGCCTGTGACCCACGGTGTCTGACATAGGCAGGCCAGCATGGCTAGCTTGACCTGTAAATGAGGCCTGTGGAGAGGCATATAGGATTGCACATCCCCCAATATGCTGCTATTGTAAGAAAGAACTCAGTAGAAATATTGAATTAGCTTAGATAAGCAGAACTGCAGAATTAAGAAATGGAAAAATACAGAAAAGACATGTTTAAAAGTTACTGATAAGAAAAGTACATTTGCAGAGAAATATTGAGGAGTGCTGACAGATGAGTTACAGAACCTTGCTCTTCTGCACGCACAAACTTGGTCCCATAACCTTGAAAGTGTGAAAGTAACAAGTTGATGAACTGACCATTGTAATTGGGACTAGAAGGGGGGCAGGCAGGTGTCATGTCCACAGAAGCCCACAGAAGGAACATAATTGGAGAAACTTATCAGTACCGGGACCAATAGAAGGGCTACGGGAGGTACGGGAGAGTACCGGGACCAATGAAATGTTTTTCTATACCTAGAATGGAACAGGAGTCTATAAAAGTTGTTGTAATGCTTGAAAACTTTGCTCAGCCATTTTGAAATTGCCTTGCTTGAGACTTGTGCACAAATAAATGATTTGGACCTTCTGAACAGACTCCTGGTATCATTGGTTTGTCTGCGCTTTGCTGCTACATATTCCTTGGTGCGTTGGCCGGGAAGTTGTGGAATCAAAGTATATATAGGGCAATATACCACGACTTTCCGCCTCTATAGGCTTGGTCCTGCCGGGATCGCGCCCTTCCGACGAGGGCCGCTCCCTGCGCCACCGGTCCCTTGTATCGGAGGGAGCTGGTCGGACCTCGGCGGGTGACGAGCCCGGCTGGAGTCAACGCCTCGAACCCGAGTGAGGGGAGTCCGAGGTCCAACTCATGCGCCTGCTTGGGAAGTTTTGAGGACCGGATCCGGTGAGTATAGTTTTGATTTTGGGTCTAGACAGAAATAGAAAGAGCAGTACTGCCATTGGAATTTGGAATTTGTAATCTCGAGATATTGGGAATTGGTAAGAGAGCATGATCAACTCTCAAGGAAGAGCCGAGTAGCCTGGCATGGGAATTCGCTAGGTGAAACCCTCATCCTTTTTGTAATTGGGAAAAGACTAGTCAGAACAGATAGAAACGAATGCATTCTGGGATACGTTGCTAGCATGATTGTGCGAACGAAGTGTGAATGAGAGGTCTGGCAGCACGGACCAAGTGAAGGCGGACCCCTGATTAGCGCATTTCCTGACCGGGCGACCGCGTTCAGGTCGCGAAAAGGGGGAAGCGATTGTCGTCTTGTCTTGTTATTTGTATTCCCTATACGTTTCCAGGGCCGTGAGGACCCCTTACCCACGGTCCGCACTCCTTTTCCCTTCTGTCTGTTGTTGCGCGCACACATCGATATGGGAGGGGCGGGGTCTACTAGAAACACTCCATTAGAATGTATGATCGCACATTTTAAAGAGGGATATTCAGGAGATTATGGTATTAAAATGACAGCAGCCCGTTTGCAGATTTTGTGTACTAGGGAGTGGCCCGATCTAGACCCCATCTGGCCCCGAGAGGGAACGTTTACTGTAGAGATTATTCAGTCAATACACCGTAGAGTGCGGGTAGCGCACCCAGATCAGTACCCCTATATAGATTCCTGGTTAAGTATTTGTGAAGATCCGCCCTCCTGGGCGCAGCGCTGTTATGAGGAACAGTGCAGAATAATGTTAGCTAAAACAGATTCTAAACAGAAAACGGAACAGCCTAGAATGAAAGAGCAGGATAAGAAAGCCACGAAGAAACCCATCCTGGCAGATCCTGATTCCCCAGAAGTAGTCCTCAGGCAGCCCAGAACCCCCGGTCCAGTAAGAATAGGCCGGCGGCGTCCTGCCCCAGAACCCCAGAGACGGCCAGAGCCGAGGCGGGACCCAACCCCCGTCCCCTCCTAGGGAAGAGAAAGAGGAAGAATCAGGGGAGAAAGAAGTGGAGGACGTAAAAAGTGAGTCAGAAGCGGAGATAGAAGGAGGAGAAGAAGGAAATTCCCCAGAAGAGGAAGAGGACAGTGTACAAATTGAGAAAGCTAGCGCTAGCACTAGCACGCCAGTGAAAGAGAAACCCAAAGCAAAACCAGTTGAGAAAAAGAAAGCGACTCCTGCAAAGGTAACGACAATAACCCTTAGATCCCAAAAGACGCCTGGGACAGCCAAACTGTTTCCCTTAAGGCAAGTCCCGGGAGTGCCCGTAAAGAATGATAATGATGAAGTGGTAGCGGGACCCCTAACTTATGTGTATATCCCTTTCTCTACAACTGATTTATTAAATTGGAGGTCGCATTATGCCTCCTATACTAGCAAGCCCCAGGAGCTGACAGAATTAGTAACTAGCATTATGGAAACTCACCAACCCACTTGGCCAGATTGCCGTCAGCTCCTGACCACCCTATTCACTACAGAAGAACGAGCGAGAATTAGAAAAGCAGCTATTGAATGGATGGCAGAAAACCCTGCAGCTCCGGCACAGGGACAGAATATAATAGATCGTAGAGAAGCAGCTCAGAGAGAATTCCCGAATGAAGACCCCCAATGGGATCCAAATACAGATGAAGGATCCACAGCCCTAGCCCGTTTTCGCCAAGGCTTTTTACAAGGCCTGAAAAGGGGGGGCCAAAAAGCTATGAACCTTTCCAAAGTCGCAGGAGTTATCCAAGGAATAGATGAGAGCCCAGCAGATTATTATGAAAGATTAACTGAAGCCTACAGAATGTATACTCCCTATGATCCTGAGGCACCAGGAAGTTTATGCATGGTGAATTCTGCTTTTGTAAACCAGTCTCAACCAGACATTAGACGTAAATTACAGAAATTAGAAGGGTTTGCGGGCATGAATGCAACACAGTTATTGGAAGTCGCTCATAAAGTGTATGTGAATCGTGATACTGAAAGACAGAGAGAATGTGATAGAAAGATGAAGAAGAAAGCTGATTTTTTGGCTGCGGCCATAGTTGAAAAGAAAAGGGGAGGTGTCCCTAATCGAAGGAGCAGAGGAAGAGGGCGGGGTCAAGGCGGAGGCCGGACCCAGAGACTAGGCGTGAACCAATGCGCCTATTGCAAAGAGGAAGGACATTGGAGAGATACGTGCCCGCAACTCGAAGACGCCCAGCAAGATGACGACAACGATCATCAGTGGCGAGAAGAAAGACGAGGCCGTCCCCGAGGCCGAGGAGGAGCCAATCGAGAACAATTCCAGAGAGAGAGGGGAGGAGGAGCCATCCAAGCATTGGCCACACAAGCCCATGATGAGGATGACGTGGATTAGGACAGACCGGGCTCCAAGTTTGCTTTAGGTCTCCAGGAGCCTATGGTCGGAATACAAATAGGAGACCAAATTATGAACTTTATGGTTGATACTGGAGCAGAACATTCAGTAATAGACAAAAAGATAGCCCCATTCACAAAAAGAGCAGTCACCATTGTAGGAGCAACGGGTGCCAAAGCCACAAAGTCTTTTCTTCAAAACCGGATATGCAGTCTAGGAGGACAGCAAGTAACTCATCAATTCCTTTACATGCCCGAATGTCCAGTACCATTACTGGGACGAGATATGCTAGCCAAGCTTCAAGCACAAATATCTTTCTCTGAACAAGGAGAAATGCAAATGACAGTAAATTCCCAAGCCAAACCAGCAGGAGTAATGCTGCTGACAGTTCCCCGAGAAGAAGAATGGAGATACTACATTGATGATTCGATTCAAGATACCTATTTTGAACAAACTTTAAAGAACATTCATGCACCACTTGAAGTATGGGCAGAAGGCAGTCCCCCAGGCCTAGCCAAGCATATAGCACCAGTGATTGTAACCCTCAAGCCTAGCGCTACCCCAGTGCACGTCAAACAGTACCCTCTCCCAAGAGCCGCAATTGAAGGCATTCATCGTCACCTACAGAGATTGCTCGAATATGGCCTACTAAAAGTATGTCAATCCCCATGGAACACTCCACTTCTGCCAGTAAAGAAACCTGGGACGGATGATTATCGCCCAGTGCAAGATTTGAGAAGAGTAAATGATGCAGTTGAAACTATACACCCAGTTGTACCCAATCCTTACACTCTACTAGGATTGATACCCGCTGAAGCTACCCATTTCACTGTGCTGGATTTAAAAGATGCATTCTTTTGCATAAGATTAGCCCCTGTAAGCCAAATATTGTTTGCATTTGAATGGCAGGACCCCATCTCTGGAAGAGGGGGCCAACTCACCTGGACAAGATTACCCCAAGGATTCAAGAATTCACCTACCATCTTTAGTGCTGCACTAAATCAAGATCTTTCAAGCTATCCAGTAGCCCCGGGGAAGAGAGTACTACTCCAGTATGTGGATGATCTGTTGATAGCTGCCGTATCAGAAAGAGAATGTATATTAGCCACCAAAGATCTCTTGCAGTTACTAAATGAAGCTGGATATAAAGTTTCCAGAGCCAAAGCACAACTATGTCAAACAGAAGTAAAATACTTGGGTTTTCGTATTACCCAAGGAAGCAGAAGGTTAGGCAGAGAAAGAAAAGAAGCAGTATGCAGAATTCCAACTCCAACAACCAGAAAGCAAGTCAGAGCCTTTCTGGGAGCAGCAGGATATTGCCGAATCTGGATACCCAACTTTGCCCAAATTGCCAAACCACTGTATGAAGCCACAAAAGGAGAAGAGAAGTCACCACTGGAGTGGGGACTTGAGCAAGATACAGCCTTCCAGAAGTTAAAAGAAGAATTGATGTCATCACCAGCACTTGGACTACCAGATGTCCACAAACCTTTCCACTTGTTTGTACATGAAACACAGGGAAATGCCCTAGGCATGTTGACTCAGAAATTAGGAAATTGGGAACGACCTGTAGCGTACCTATCAAAACAATTGGACCCTGTGGCAAAAGGATGGCCACCTTGCTTGAGAGCAGTTGCAGCTACAGCACTACTAGTGAGTGAAGCAGACAAACTCACACTAGGACAGAACATACGAGTCACTGTGCCACATGCAGTCCTTGCCCTTATGGAACAAAAAGCAAATTATTGGCTCACCAATTCTCGAATGTTGAAGTACCAGAGCATGTTATGTGAAAACCCACAGATACAACTTGAAGTGAGCCATGCCTTGAATCCAGCTACCTTGATACCCATCAGCGAAGAACTCCCAGAACATGACTGTATCGAAGTCATGGAGACTGTGTTCTCCAGTCGACCCGACTTAACAGATGTGCCCATAGACAATCCCGACCAGATCTATTATGTTGATGGGAGCAGTCTCATCCTTGACGGACGACGCTGTGCCGGATATGCAGTCGTCACTCAACATGAAGTAGTTGAATCATCAGCTCTAGCCTCAGGCACATCAGCCCAGAAAGCCGAATTGATAGCACTCACCAGAGCATTGTTGTTAGGAGAAAAACTTGTGCTAAATGTATATACAGATTCCAAATATGCCTTCACTACCTTGCATGCCCATGGAGCTCTCTACAAAGAAAGAGGACTCATCACATCCGGAGGAAAATCAGTCAAATATGGTCCCGAGATATTGATGTTACTTGATGCAGTCTGGGCCCCAACACGTGTAGCTGTCATGCATTGTCGAGGACATCAAGCAGGAAAAGGAGAAGTTGCCCGAGGAAATAGATTTGCAGATGCCTCAGCACGACAAGCAGCTATGACAGGACAAATTGCCCCACAAGCTATGCCAATGCAAGCAGCATTGTTTCCAGTACCCTTGAATCTATGGACCCCACGATATACCACCAAAGAGTTAGATTACTATTGTGACAAAGAAAATGGAGTATTGAAAGATGGATGGATTGAGCTGCCACCAGAAGAGGGCAGTCAACCTCCAGGAAGAATAGTAATTCCAGAACTGTTAGGACCATCCTTTGTCAAAGCTTTCCACGAAGCTACCCACTATGGGAAAAGTGCTATGGAGAAAGCACTCAGACCACATTTCTACATCCCTCTGATGACAACAATATCAGCCTCAGTAGCACGACAATGTCAAACTTGTGCCAAGAATAATGCCAAGCAAGGCCTTATTACAGCACCCCGAGTTCAGTCAAGAGGTGTGACCCCCATGCACAACCTCCAAGTTGATTTCACCGAAATGCCAAAAGCCAATGGGTACCATTACCTACTAGTATTAGTTTGTACCTTCTCTGGGTGGGTAGAAGCATTCCCAACCAGAACTGAGAAAGCCCGAGAAGTTACCAAAGCCTTAATGAGAGAAATTGTCCCCAGATTTGGAATCCCAGCAGTAATAGGGTCAGACAATGGACCCTCATTTGTCTCCCAAGTTACTCAGCAGTTAGCAAAAGCTTTGCAGATACAGTGGAAACTCCACACTGCATACAGACCCCAGAGTTCAGGGAAAGTTGAGCGAATGAATCGTACGTTGAAAGCCCAAATGTCTAAGCTTTGTCAGGAGACACACTTGAAATGGCCCCAAGTGCTCCCCATAGCTTTACTCAGAATACGCTCAGCCCCTGTAAAGTCAACAGGATTTTCCCCTTTTGAAGTTTTGTATGGTAAACCCCCACCAATAGTGCAGGGAATCAAAGGAAGTCTAGCCCAGATTGGTTCAGAAGTAACCAGACAAGAACTCCTAGCTCTTAGTTTTGTTCTGCAGACTCTCCATACGTGGATCCAAGACCAGTTGCCTATCAACTTGACGGAACCCTTGCATCCTTTCAAGCCTGGAACTTCGGTGTGGATCAAAGATTGGAAGAAGATACCGTTGGAACCCCATTGGAAGGGACCGTACACCGTCATCCTGTCTACCCCAACTGCAGTAAAGGTAGCCGAGATCGACGCCTGGATCCACCACAGCAGAGTCAAGCCCGCCGCCGATCCTGAACCAGAGCGGTGGACAGCAGAGCAGCACCCTGATGTACCCTTGCGAGTTACTCTAAGACGGCAACCAGCAGCATAGACACTTCATCACAAGTGCTTTGCAGTAGCCAAGTCTTTCGAAGAGGATTGCTGTTTTCCATGCAGCAACAGCTTTGTTTCAACGAACCCAATTTGTGTGTGATTTGACACACTCCTTTGAGACTACATTGACTAAGCCAGACTTCACAAACCGACTGAATTGCTAAGTTGGTTAATGTGTGCTGGACATCTTGAGGATCTTCAATCAACACTCAGCACCCGTTAAATTGCTTCATTAGCAAACGGGACGAAGAATAATAGACCATCGTGATCAAGATCAGCAAGCTGAGGATTCAGAAGAACTCCAATCAACATCAACATGTATCTTTGCTTCTGCTTTGCCTTGGTTGCCTTCTTTGGAGGTTTTGAACAGACTTATGCTCTACCTCCATGCACTGCTTGCATAACTTCTACCAGAACTGGACTGAAAGTAACTCAGACTTTGCTTTACCATTCTTAATATACCTGCAAGGGAACAATAACTCGGTGTATCTATAACACCACTGAACTAAATGTTTGCACTCATGGCAAAATCAAAGCATGCTATAATCCGCATCAGAATCCATCCTATTACACGTTGGAGATAAGATGGAAGGATGCAGATGGACCTATATTAGCTGCTACACCACCACTTAAGGACATTACTAAACCTGCTGTTTTGAATTTTGATGCATGTAATGCTATTAATAGAGATAGTCAGTCCACCTGTGGTACATGGGAGAAAGCGTATCGAAATGACCATAAGTATATGTGTCCAGAAGGTGCCACGAATTGGTGGAAGTGTACAGGTAAAACAGGATCAGGGTATAGTACTGCTACAGCGGCAGATTACTATTGTCCATATTGGGAATGTGTTTTCTATGCTACCTGGAACACTGGTATAACTGATGAGAAAATAGATAAGCGGATGGCTACTCTAACCAAGCCAACCACAAATGATAAATGTCAGAAAGATGCTTGCAACCCCTTACATTTGCGTGTACATAATCCCCATGCATGGAAACAAGGATATAAGTTTGGTTTACGTATTGCTGGAGGAGGAACAGATCCAGGGACCATTGTGTATATTAGATTGAATACTCAAGCCCACAAGTCATCTAAATATCATATTCATAATACCTTTTATGAAGCTATGCATGTAAATAAGTTTGAGATCCCTCACCCTTCACAGAATTTGTTTCTAGAATTAGCCGGAGCAGTAGTATCTAGTCTTAAGATCACAGATTGTTATTTCTGTGGCGGAACCCAAATGGGAGATCAGTGGCCCTGGGAAGCCCAAGAATTGAATTATTCCATGATTTACAATCAGACTGAATTACACAAGACTACCAGTGAATGGGTGTTAGCGCACTCAATCGTTGGACGTCTTTGCTTTGCCAGAACTGGACCCCAGTTCACCCAAAAGGTAGGACAGCTGGTCTGTCTTAGCCAGAAGTACTATAATGCCACGACCAAGAAGATAGCATGGTGGTCAGGAATCAGACATCCTGAACCTCCTAACCCATTAGCCAGATTTCCTGAACTTGCAGGTCTATGGACTAACCTTGCCAAAGTCCAAGCCTGGCAAGCCCCACCTGGCCTATATTGGATCTGTGGAAACCGAGCATATGCGCAACTCCCACCACAATGGGGAGGAGCATGTGTCTTAGGAACCATCAGACCTTCTTTCTTCCTGTTAAACACTGAACATGGAGAACAATTAGGATACCCTGTATACACTACCCACAAACACAAAGGAGCATCAAGACAGAAAAGAGAGGCCTTACAGATAGGCAAGTGGGAGAAGTGGCGAGGTGATGATTGGCCACCAGAAAGAATTATTGAGTATTATGGACCTGCCACTTGGAATGATGATGGTATGTATGGTTATCGTACCCCAATTTATATGATCAATCGTATTATTCGCTTACAAGCAGTAGTTGAAATAATAACCAATGAAACTAGTCATGCTCTCACGCTCTTAGCTAGACAAAGTACACAGATGCGCACTGCCATATATCAGAATCGCTTAGCACTTGATTATTTGCTTGCAGCTGAAGGAGGAGTATGTGGTAAACTAAATTTAACTAATTGCTGTTTGAAAATAGATGATAAAGGTCAGGTAGTTGAAGAAATTGCTAAAGATATGCAAAGACATGCTTATGTGCCAGTGCAGACTTGGCACGCATTGAAATTTCCTAATTGGTTTGCTAACCTTTTCTCTTGGCTGGGAGGATTTAAGACTTTCGTTATCCTAGTACTAATCCTTGTTGCTGTTGTCCTCTGCTTACCATGTTTAATCCCATGCTGTATGCGTTCCCTTCATAGTGCTATTGATAATACAGTAGAGCGGAAGACCGCAACTAGAATAATGGCTTTATACAAAGCTAGCCCTAATGGAACTAGTAAGAATCCTTTAATCAGGATGTGAATCTTCTAGAAAGTGATTTAATTCTCACACCTTATTAAGTAATAGGGTGAGATTAATCAAAGGGGGGAATGTGGCAGGTGCAGGCCTGTGACCCACGGTGTCTGACATAGGCAGGCCAGCATGGCTAGCTTGACCTGTAAATGAGGCCTGTGGAGAGGCATATAGGATTGCACATCCCCAATATGCTGCTATTGTAAGAAAGAACTCAGTAGAAATATTGAATTAGCTTAGATAAGCAGAACTGCAGAATTAAGAAATGGAAAAATACAGAAAAGACATGTTTAAAAGTTACTGATAAGAAAAAGTACATTTGCAGAGAAATATTGAGGAGTGCTGACAGATGAGTTACAGAACCTTGCTCTTCTGCACGCACAAACTTGGTCCCATAACCTTGAAAGTGTGAAAGTAACAAGTTGATGAACTGACCATTGTAATTGGGACTAGAAGGGGGGCAGGCAGGTGTCATGTCCACAGAAGCCCACAGAAGGAACATAATTGGAGAAACTTATCAGTACCGGGACCAATAGAAGGGCTACGGGAGGTACGGGAGAGTACCGGGACCAATGAAATGTTTTTCTATACCTAGAATGGAACAGGAGTCTATAAAGGTTGTTGTAATGCTTGAAAACTTTGCTCAGCCATTTTGAAATTGCCTTGCTTGAGACTTGTGCACAAATAAATGATTTGGACCTTCTGAACAGACTCCTGGTATCATTGGTTTGTCTGCGCTTTGCTGCTACACAGGGAATTATTTGCTCCCAAAATATCAAAATAGTGTACCAAATTAATGCAGTACCAAAACAGCATTTGTGGTGTTCTGGAAGTATATGCAAATACTTTAACACTTGGAGTTATGTTTATGAAACCAAGCTAGAACAGTTGTGGTCAACATTATTGGCACCCTTATATTTTAGGTATGTTGTGTACAATATCTTCAGAAGTAATTGGAAATATTCCAATTGTATGTCATCATCTTTTAATAGTACATTTTAAGGTATACAACAAAAAAAGATGTCTGCAACTTAGATGTAGTAATATCTGAGAAAAAAACAAAATGATTTAGACAAGATTAAGGGCACCCTTTACTAATATTTGGTTGAATAACTCTTGGCGGTGATGACATCCTCCAAATGTTTCTTGTGGCCATCTATAGGTTTTATATATTTGTCTGCTGGTAGTTTTCTCCCACTTTTCAACTGCACTTTGTTCCAGTTTATGAATGTTTCCAGGATTCCTTTTCCCAATGGCAGATTTCAGCTCTTTCCAAAAGTTCTCAATTGGATTGAGATCAAGACTCATTGCTGGCCAATTTAAAACTGTCCATTTGTTCCTTTTTAACCATTCATTTGTACTTTTGGATGTATGTTTTGGGTCATTATCCTGCTGGAGGACCCATGACCTGCGATCCAGACCTAGCTTTCTGACACTAGGTAGCACATTTTGCTCCAAAATATCTAGGTAATCCTCTGACTTAATGATTCCTTTAATATGTTCCAGATCTCCAGTTCCTGAGCCAGCAAAACAGCCCCACAACTTTATGGAACCTCCACCATATTTAACTGTTACTGTTAAGTGCCATTGAATCAGTGTTGACTCATGGCGACCCACTGGATAGTTGACCTAAACTGTGTTTGGTCGTCATTGAGGCAGCTCATTGTTGACAGAGTGGCACACATAGCTGCTATTATTGTATTGATGATCTCATTGCCGGCCTTCCTCTTTTGCGTTGACCTACCTTGCCAAGCATTATGTCTTTCTCTAACAATCTCTCTCTTCATATGATGTATCAAAGTCTTGTCGTCTGAGCTTCTAAGGAAAGCTTGGGTTTGATCTCCTAGTACTGACTGGTTTATTCTTCGAGCAGTCCATGATATATACAATATTCTTCGCCAGCACCATAATTCAAAAGCATCAATTTTCTTCCTATCTTTTTCACTGTCCAACTTTCACATTCATATGATATTAAAAATATCATGGCTTGGACAAGTTGAAACTTTGTATGCAGAGAGACATCTCTGCTCTTGAAAATCTTGTCTAGGTCCTTCATTGCTCTTGGCAGAATGGCTATGTGTCATCAGATTTCTTAACTGCAGTCCTTTCTTTATTGATTGTTGATCCAAGTAGGTTAAAATTGTCAACTATTTAAATTTCTTCTCCATCAATGATGAACTTATTGATTTTGCTAGATATCAGGATCTTTGTCTTAATGTTAAGGTGCAGGCCCATTTTAAGACTGTTCCTTCATCTTGAGAAGGCCAGTAATGTGGTATCATAAGCATAGCAAAGGTTGTTGAGTCTTCCACCAATCTTCACACCTCTGTCTTCATACAATCCTGCTTCTCTGATTTGTTCTGTATATATTGTAAATTAGAGGTAGGGGGAAAGAATGCAGCCTTGTTATACATCTTTGCTGATTTTAAACCATTCTGTTTCTCCTTGTTCTGTTTGAAGTGTTACTACTTGATCAACATAAAGGTTCTGCAAGAGAACTATCAGGTATTCTGGTATACCCATGCTTCTTAATGTAGCCCAGAGTTTCTCATGGTTTACACAGTCAAAAGCCCTGCTGTAGTCAATAAAACACATATGGGTATTCTTTTGTCTTTTCAAGGTTGCACTCACATCCGCGATATCTCTCATTCCTCGCTCTTTCCTGAACCCTGTTTGCACTTCAGGCAGTTCTCGTTCCAGGTTGTAATCTCTGCTGAATGATCTTGAGTAGAATCATACTGGGATGTGGGATCAGAGCAATTGTGTGATAATTCCCAAAGTCAGTTGGATCACCTTCAGTATTGCTATAAACACAGATCTTTTCCAGTCAGTTGGCCATGAATTTGTTTTCCAAATTTCCTGGCAGAGCCTTGTAAGTATGGTAACAGCTTCATCCCATTGCTGTAATACTTTGGTGGGAATGCCATAAATGTCTGGTGCTTTGTTCTTTAAGGTTTTCAGTGCTGCTTCGACTTCTTCTTTCATCACCAATGGTTCCTGATCATAAGGTACAGGTTGAAACGGCTGTTGGTCCACATGATCATTTTGGTATAATGATTCTATATTCTTTCCACCTTTTCTTTATATTATCCGCATCAGTCAGCATAGATCCTTGAGCATCATGTAGCATTACAATTCGAGGCTGGAATTTTGTCTTTAACTCTCATAGCTTTAGGAAAGCCAATCTGGTTCTTCCTCTAATAGTTTCAGATTCTATTTCCTTGCATATGTGATTGTAGTACTTCTTGTCTTGTCTTGCTGCTCATTGGAAATCTCTTGAGTTCTGCAATTGCCTCTTTCTCCTCTGGCCTTAGCTTCTCTGCGTTTCTGGGCAATTTTCAGAGTATCTTCGGTCATTCATGTTGGCCGTTTTTGTGTTTTCACCTTTTGTAGAGACTTCTTGCTTTCTTCCAATACAACCTTCTTTGTCATCCCATAACTCTTCTGGAATTGTCATTTGTATCTAAAGCAGCAAATTGATTTTGAAGCGGTCTTTAAATTCCAGGATATATTCTCAAGGTCATATTTTGCTGCATTAAAGAGTGGCTTGTTTTTCAACTTTAGCTTGAATTTGCATACTAGTAGATGGTGATCTATACCACAGTCAGCTCCAGGCTTTGTCTTTGTTATCAAGCTTTTCCATTGTTGTCTTCCACAGATGTAATCTATTCGATTTTTGTACAATCCATTGGGTGAAGTCCATGTGTAGTCGCCACTTGTGTTGCTGGAAGAAGGTGTTTGAGATGAATAGATCGTTGGTCATGCAGAATTCTATCAGTCTTTCTCTAGCTTCATTTCTGTTGCCAAGTCCATATTTTCCAACCATTTTGCCTTCTTTGTTGCCAACTTTTGTGTTCCAGTCACCCATGACTATCAGGATATGCTGTTTGCATGTTCTGTCAATTTCAGCTTGTACTTGTTCATAGAACTCATCAACGTCTTCCTTCAGCTGTTGGGGCATATACTTGAATTATAGTTGTGTTGATGAGTATTCCTCATAGACAAATACAATGCAATCAGTGAACGCTTAATTTATATTTCAGTTCTTGTTTCTTCTTATAAATGCAACACCATTTTCTTCTTTCTTTCATTTCCAGCATAGTAGACCACATGATCATCAGATGCAAAGTGCCCGATGCCAGTCCATTTCAGTTCGATACACTCAACAGATCAAGTTGTACATGTTCCATTTCATTCTTGACCTCTTCCAACGTCTCTTAGTTCATGCTTCATGTCCCAATATGTAAGTCATCTTTCTAACGTCTGACTCTCATTTCATCTGGGCAGCAGCAGAATGGGATGGTGTTGGTGGCGGGGGATCACATTTCTTTGACAACTGTAACACTAGAATTACCTGTGTGAAAGAAAGGCCTGGCAAATCTATTTCTGTATCTTGCCATGGAAACCCAATGGATAGTCACAAAACAAATTGCACTATAAGGCTAGAAGATGAGAACCCCAGGTCAGAAGGCACTCAACTGGCTATTGGGGATGGCCTGAAGACTTCTCAGAGTAAAGCCAGCATTTATGATGTGGTTGGATCAAAGCCCCTGAGACTCTGACTGTTGATGTAGCTGCGCATGAAATAAGAGTCAGACGCTGCAAAGATGTCTTACATATTGGGACATGGAACATACGAAGCATTTTAACTGTAGGAAGGGTGTGTGTGTTGGGGTTTTTTCCCTTGTAAGCTTAATTTCTTTGCCTGTAAATGTATCGCTGGTCTTAGTTGCCAAAGAGCTCAAGTTTGGTTTCATCTGTCTACAGGACATTTTCCCAGAAGGATTGTGGTTTCTCAAGGTGGGTTTGGGGAAAAATCAGGTGTGCCTTTTTATGTCTGTCTTTGAGCTGTGGGTCCTCTTTGGCCTTTGCCCATGAAGTTCTTATTTATTTAGTGTGCAGTGTATGGTGCGAGCTGAAATCACCACTCCATATTGCTCCAGGTCGGCCTTTTTTAAAATTTTATTTTTAAAGATTTCATTGCATATTACATAGAACAAAAGAATAATAAGTCAGGTAACATATTATAATACAAAATACATGCAAACGAAGTTCACATCAAGAAGAAGCTCCATAAACCTAAATTGACCAGACTGAGCCTCTGAAAATAAACTAGCTCATTATACAAAGCCAAGAGAACATAATATTATAAGATTTAATCCTTATCTTTAAGAAACTTTATCAACTGATCAACTTCAAAAAACACATAGGGGCTTGTTTACAAAGCCGCGGTAGCGGTTCGCGATCGTTATCGGAGCCGCGGCCCCATTGATTTCAATGGGGCTGCAGCTCCGATAACGATCGTGAATCGCTACCGCGGCTTTGTAAACAAGCCCCATAGCGTTTACCCTGAAACTGACATTTACAAGGAAACTCGAGATAGAATAGAGCACCAATGGTTACAACACAAGGGCGCACTTCCAAAAAGGCCTTACGCCGTACCTGTGTAGCCTTAGAAACATTTGGAAATATTTGAATAGATTGGCCACAATTTTTCAGTTTTCTTTCGAAAAGAAAGTTGCAATATTCTGTCTCTATCCATCTCTAAGGCAAATGTAACTAACAATGTATCGCTAGAGGATATATCATCAGACGATTTTAAAAAAACAGATCTAAAGTGGAAGATGCTAACTGATCATATTGCACCTCCCCAACTCCAGCCCCTTTAATCCCTTTACCTTTAGGAACATAATAAATTCAGAAAATAAAAATATTATCCACATCATTAATAACACTTTAAGATATTTCTGAAAGGGAATTAAAGGAGAAAGTGCATTTGGGGAAAATTAAGTAAACGCAAATTCTTAGAACGCACTAAATTTTCCAACAATTCATCTTGTCTATGCAAAGAACAAAAAATCTTGAGAAAATGTAGCTAGAACATTCTGTTGAGAAGAAATTTGAACATCATTAGATCCTATAGCTTTCTCCACAAGGGACAGTCGTACATCATGATCAGTTTAGTTAGTTTCCCCTCAAACACTGCCACCTTCTGCAGGGAACTCCCAAGAAACGATTCCATTCGTGAAACAATTGACCATATGTCTTTTAGGGAAACATCAACAGGTGGTTCCGGGGTATCACCAGAAGAAACAAAAGTAATCAGAGGGAAGGGGGGGAGGCAAGTTTCCTGACGAGTCAAGTCTCCAAAATGATTTAGAAAGGAATACAGAACTGTTTTCCTCCATCCCAATGTCAGGGGGGGAGTACATAACGGGACCAGGAAGTCCAATCTCTTAGCTGGGCTGAACTATACCCAATTCACCAGCAGAGGTAGAAGAAGATGCAGTACTCAGTTGCTACATTCATCAAATCAGAGGTCGACGGACCGGTTGAAAGTGGACGGCTCACCACACGTACGTGGGCATCCATTGGACCCACAACTTTAACCGCCTTCAGCTGTTTGGGTTGCGAGTAGTGCTTTCTCTTCCCCATTACAGGGAATCCTCTCTGCTCTGAGTGCTGCGAAGGGACGCCAAAGGGGCAGGACCTGCCCCTTTGGGCACGCGCCCGCTACCACATCCTGCGGTGGAGCCGGTGTCTTAGGCCCTCCTCCTACCAGCCACCCAATAGGGAGCTGGATACACAGGCACCAGAGACCAATTGAGTCACACAGTCATAGAACAAGGAAATGAAGCTCCTCCAGGTCAGTCTTAAGCTCTTTGGATGTTGTACGTGGTGTGTTTCCAACAGTTTGCACTAACCTTCAAAGACTTCTTAGATTAATTTTCCTCTTCTCACCACATCCTGGGAGGTTCTCGACAGTTCCATGAGGAGAACCTTTGAACAACATTGGTAACTGTAGACACAGGAATCTCAAGGTCTTTGGAGATGGCCTTGTACCCCTTTGAAGTTTGATATTTGGTGATAATGGCTTTTCTCAGTCTCACGCAAAATGGAACAGGTAGTGAATGTGATTATTTTAAACATTAGAGCCATCTTTCATTGATTCAAGTCATGTGAGCACTGACAATTGATCACAGGTGTGTGTAATTTTACTGCAGTGAGAATGTGGTTCTTCTGTTCAAACTGATTTGAATTGTTTATAAGGATGCCAATAATGTCCTGCTAATGTCCCAGTTTTATACTGTTTCCTTTTTTTAATTGGTCTTGTTTTATTTGATTCTTTTATGTGTCAAATATGTGTACATATATAGTCCAAAGCCATTCCACTGGCCATTTTTTTAGGCGATTTCGGACATTAAAGGGTTGAACTGCAAGTGTGCCATTGACCACAACTGTATAATAGGCAATGTGGGCCTGCCTGCCTGCCTGTTTGGAGAGAAACTGGAAGCAGAAGGACGTGTTTGTTTTATGTGAAGAAAATAATGTGGTTTGTGCTGCACAACCTTTGTTGATCAAGAATCAACAGTTTGAATGGAGCTAGGAGAAACAGACTGGTTTAAAATCAGCAAAGGTGTACGACAAGGCTGCATACTTTCCCCTACCTCTAATTTATATGAAGAACAAATCATCAGAGAAGCAGGACTGTATGAAGATAACCGAGGTGTGAAGATTCGTGGAAGACTCATCAACAACCTTCGCTACGCTGATACCACATTACTGGCTGAAAGTGAAGATGATTTGAAACATTTGCTTCTCAAGATCAAGGAATATATTCTTAAAATGTGTCTGCACCTTAACGTTAAGAAAACAAAGATCCTGACAACTGGCAAAGTTAATAAGTTTATCATTAATAGAGAAGAAATTGAAATAGTTGACAGCTTTAACTAACTTGGCTCAGCAATCAATAAAAGGACTAGCAGCCAAGAAATCCGACGACATATTGCTCTTGGTAGAATGGCTATGAAGGACCTAGACAAGATCCTCAAGAGCAGAGATGTCTCCCTCCATACAAAGATTTGACTTGTCCAGGCCATTGTATTTTCAATAACATCATTTGGATGCGAAAGTTGGACAGTGAAAGATAGGAAGAAAATCGATGCCTTTGAATTATGATGCTGGCAACAAATACAGTATATACCATGGACTGCCCGAAGAACAAACCAGTCATTACTAGAGGAGATCAAATCTAAGCTTTCCTTAGAAGCTCAGATGACAAGATTTTGGCTTTCACACTTTGGACATATCATGCAAAGAGAGATCATTGGAGAAAGACAGACATAATGCTTGGCATGGAAGGTAGAAGGTCACTGTAAAAGAGGAAGACCAGCAATCTATACACTAACAGCTATGGATACCACTCTATCAACAATGAGCTGCTTGACTGAAGACCAAAGAAAGTTTAGGTCAACTATCTACAGGGCCACCAGGAGTCAACACAGACTCGATGGCACTTAGCAACAACAACATTCTGCACTCTCATTGGGTTGTAGGCAGGGGTGGCCCAGTGGGATGTGGGGCCTTGTGCGGAGACTCATTTGCATAAATATTTGCAGAATTATCAGACTTTGTACTTATAATATTAGATACACAACTCATACATTTGAGAGAACAGACTGAATGGGAACATTGGTACAAGGGCTTCATTAAACTTTTTCTCCCCACAGAAATCCTTTGGTAATTCAGGGCTCCTGTGTTTGAAGGAGTCAGCTGGCTGTCTCCAAGGACTTTCAAAAATTCATGCAGTGGCCAGTGGCAGTGAAGCAGGCAAGTAAAGCAAGGCCATTAGTTTCAGTTGAAGCTGGCTTGCTGAGTTAATTAATAAAAGCCTTTAAAGAGACAGGGTACCCCTCATTATAATAAATCACCAAGCACAGCCAGCACCAACCTGCTCCTTTCCACAACACAAAACACGAAAATCACTCCAATATACACGTGTTTCTTCTTAAATAACACTTGAAAATCAAAATGTACACCGGGTCTCAGCATACAAGGGCATACGGTGAGAAAACAGCCAAAATCAAGTTCAGGCCGTCTGCACCAGTACCAAGCCCAATAACATCAATGACCCAGTGACTAGCAACTGGCGATACCCATACCAAGCTTCTTAAATGTAGAAATACCAGCACTTAACTTTAGAGCCAGGCAGGGAAACACATGCCAGCCACGTCCCCGACGTTATCATACAAGAGAGCCCTTCAAACGTTTCGCGGGACTACCCGCTGCTTCAGGGGAATCTATAAAAAAACACATGCAAACACATAAGTTAAACATAACCTTTATTTTACTGTGAAACACATCTAAAACCACAACTTCAATTGCCTACCTGCCAGCTAACCTTCAACCACGCCGAGCAGAAAAACGCCGCCCATGCGTACTCCACACAGCTGTGTGGAGTGTGCATGGGCGGCGTTTTTCTGCTCGGCGTGGTTGAAGGTTAGCTGGCAGGTAGGCAATTGAAGTTGTGGTTTTAGATGTGTTTCACAGTAAAATAAAGGTTATGTTTAACTTATGTGTTTGCATGTGTTTTTATAGATTCCCCTGAAGCAGCGGGTAGTCCCGCGAAACGTTTGAAGGGCTCTCTTGTGTGATAACGTCAGACGTGGCTGGCGTGTGTTTCCCTGCCTGGCTCTCAAGTTAAGTGCTGGTATTTCTACATTTAAGAAGCTTGGTATGGGTATCGCCAGTTGCTAGTCACTGGGTCATTGATGTTATTGGGCTTGGTACTGGTGCAGACGGCCTGAACTTGATTTTGGCTGTTTTCTCACCGTATGCCCTTGTATGCTGAGACCCGGTGTACATTTTGATTTTCAAGTGTTATTTAAGAAGAAACACGTGTATATTGGAGTGATTTTCGTGTTTTGTGATATTTCTCACTCCGTGAATTTTGACCAATTGCATTTGGGTTACCTTTCCACAACACAACATCCTGGAGTCGCAGCTACATATATCAGGTGTATAGTTATGTTGATATAAACACATCTTTCACTGGTGTTTAGCACTGAACATGTCATGAATTTTGTGGTTGGAGGTCATAGCATTTATCCACAGACTAAGCCATCAAATTACCCTTTAAAATAAATGTTAAATCCAAGTATTTCTTGACACTCTTAAGAAATTACACACACTTCCTGAGGGCAAAAAAGTCCAAGAAAAAAAGACTTAAAGTTACAGTACATATAATGCTGTTAGTACAGTGGTTCTCAACCTTTTTCTGTTGGGACACACATGACGGATGATGCACCCATATGTGACATACCACACACATGACCCTCACAGACCTTTGGTTTGACACAGTATAGTAGTTAAATATAAACATGTTCTGCATCGCAAAAACTCTAACAGGTGCAGATCAGAATTAGAATATTTCTTCCTGGAAGTAACCATACAAAAAATATTCTGATATACACGTCATTTGAGTAACAGCAACATAACTCTTCCCACTAACGGGCACATTGTAAAAGAACATAAAACCTGAGAAAACCCTACCACTCACATATGTAGCAAATGTTCCATACCATAGCAGCACTAATTCCTATGATTCAAGCAGCTGTTTATTTAAAAAACGTTTACATACCACAAATATGCGGTTCACAAACTCTACCAAAGAATAGGCAGCAGTTCAAATATTAAATTACATGTCGTCCTGCTAGACCAGTCCAGACAAGTGGGTTGTGTTCCCCTACCAGCAGATTGACACAGAAGCAATGAAAAGCCCATGTTTCAATGACATCACTCCTATGCCTCTGTCTGGCTCAGACACCAGAGGTCCCTTCAGTATGTCTTTGTCTCTAGCAGATGATGGGTGGATTTTCTCCTCTCTGAAGAAAATCTTGAGGTTTTAGAGGAAGAGAGATTGATTAAATGCTCGTGAATGACCACCTCAAGCCTTAAAGGGGTGACCTTCTCACTTGAGTACGACGTGGGAGCCTCCACTAGACTGCTGTCTTTTTTGTAGCCATAGAAGGAGGGAAAATTAGTTCCGCTCCACGCTCTTATGATAAGGGCCTGTTGAGCTGCCACAAATTGCAACAATTTGGAAGAGTTCAGCAACCTCACACAACTTCAGCGCCCCCTCCTCCTCCATTCCCCCTCTGCTCTCTCCCAATGATTGCAGAAGGCTCTCAGAAGGATCTGCTTGCCAGCCACCTTTCACACAGTGCTTCTAAAATAAACCCAGCCAGTGAAGCGGTTTCGGGGGAATAGAGCTGAGCCCGGCTTGGATCCTATGCTTGGGGCTCTCAGGTGGTGAGTACCAAGGCTTGACCTTGTCATTGTCCTTGTTGGGGCCTCCCAATTCCATCTAGGGATGCAATTTGGGGTGGACTGCCAACGACTGTTAGTGCTGTGTGGGGGGGGGGGGGGGGGTTCCTGCTGTTTTTTACATGTGTTAGTAATGTGTTTGCCTATTGTGCACCTGGGGGTTGTGTGGTCCTAAAGTGTGTTCTGCCCAAGTGGTTCCAATGCGTGCTCCTTCTCTATTACCTTTAATGCGCATTATGTAAAAACACTAACACATGCTTGCGGGCCGACACAGTCTTAGCATGCGCTCTTGTGATACTTACCCTAACTCTGTGTCTTATTCCAGAAAATGTTTTTTGACCTGTGGCAAGCAAGGAGCATCATCCTTGGATTCTGGACTCTGCCTTCCTGTACAGCAATTTCTGAGTCGCCCTTGAAGGGCATGCTTTCCCCCTCTCAGCCAGGGGACACAGTTTGTCCTTACCTGCCTCAGGGCAGGAGATGTAGGATGGCACTAAAGGTAAGGATATTTAGCCGGCCGGAGGCTTCAGTGACCGTGCTTGGAGCCGCTTTTCATCCTTGAGGGGATTTATGGCTGCTGTGCCCCCTGGTGTTGGGGAGCCTTTTCCAAGAAAAGATTGTCCTCCCTGGAATTCTTTTCCTTTTTGCAGTAGGCCTGGTCCTTTGGCATAGAAATTCAGATCCTGTGGCCTCTATATGCATCCAGATGCAGTTGTGCTGGGCAGACTGACAGTAGAAGCCCTTTTCGATTAACTCGGCTAAGCATTTTCTGCGTGGGACACTACCTGAAAATGAGGAACAGTTGGGAGCTATCCAAGATGTTGACTATGCCCCTGACCCATACAAATCGGTTTTGAACTCGGATGTGGATGAAGATGTGCTCTCACCTTCAGAAGACTATGCAGAGTCCAGCATAATCTGCCTGTTCTGGATGGAAGAGTTGGGGGCATTGATTTCCAGGGTCTTGCCCACATTGAACTTGACAGATGCTTCCAACATGGAGCAGGAGCCAAAGGTACATCCACTTCTTCAAGGGGAGTGAACATCTGCTACTGTCTTCCTGTTCCCAGAGGTGATTAAAGATAAGTTTCTTAACTAAGTAGCTTGTTCTGAGTAGTCTGTACATAGCTCCCCCAGTTAGCCAAGTTATAAACCCTGTTCCCTGTAAGTATAATGCAGATGCCGCCTGCACTGTACAAATTTGTGTTAACTGTAAACCGAGCTGATTTTAAAGAGCGCGGTATAGAAAAACCTGAAATAAATAAATAAATGATCCGGTCTGAGTGGGACTTATCCAACTCCCTGCCTATAGGGTTAAGGGTCGATAAGATCTACACTCTCCTGGAGGAGGAGCACGGCGAGTGGTTTGACATTCCCAAAGTGGATGCACAAATCTCAGCAGTTATCAGATGGAAAACCATTTTTCTGAGATGCAGATCACCCTTAAAGGATTTTCTGGAATGCAAGGTTGATTCCTTGCTGAAGAGCCAGTGTGTCGTGGCGGCAGTTAAGAACATAAGAACATAAGAACATAAGATATGCCATACTGGGTCAGACCAAGGTCCATCAAGCCCAGTATTCTGTTTCCAACAGTGGCCAATCTAGGTCATACGTACCTAGCAGTTTCCCCAAGGGACACAGGTTCCACAATGCTTGTATTGGTTCAAGCATTGATATCCTGGGTCCCTTCTTAATAATGGTTTATGGACCTTTCCTCCAGGAACTTGTCCAAACCTTTTTTAAACCCAGCTACACTAACAGCCTTTACTACATCCTCCGGTAACAAATTCCAGAGTTTGATTACACGTTGAGTGAAAAAATATTTTCTTTTATTAGTCTTAAATAGTTTACCCTGTAGCTTCATTGCATGTCCCCTAGTCTTTCTATATTCTGATAAGGTAAACAATCGATCTACGTTTACCCGTTCCACTCCGTTCATTAATTTATAGACTTCTATCATATCTCCCCTCAGCCGTCTCTTTTCCAGGTTAAAGAGCCCCAACCTTTTTAGCCTTTCTTCATAGGAGTAGCCTTCCATCCCCTTTACCATTTTGGTGGCTCTTCTCTGAACCTTTTCTAAAATTGCTATATCCTTAGTTATTTTACAGCTGGGGGTATGTACCAGCTTGATGTGTTAAGCCCTGCTCCAGTGGATTCAGTCTCTACTGCCTGATACTACTTCCCTTTTGGAGTTGGCTGCGGCCTTCCTTTCTGATGCCACATATGGCCTGGTACGTTTGGTGGCCAGGGATGGTGCCCTAATAACTGTGTTGGGGTGTTGGATTTGGCTCCGGCACTGGGCAACAGACTCATCGTCCAAAGCCCAGTTGGCTGAACTGGTCTTAAGGGGAAACTCCTGTTTAGAATTGATTTGGAAAAGCTGGTGAAATACTTAGGTGAGACAAAATCTTACCGCCTCCCAGAAGACAGGTCCAGGGGGTCTGTGAAATGGGCTATTGCCCCGTTCTCACCAGCTTCCGCCCATCCATCAAGAGCACGCTGGTCAGATTCCCGGGTCTTGAGACTGTCACTAGCAACCTTTAAAAAAAAAAAATCCAAAAAACCCTTCCCTCCCCTCTGCTTCAGGGCCTCGGATCTATTCTTAGTCCTTTCATGGAACACGTGGACCGAGGGTTCCCTCTTATGCAATGAAGGTTTGGGGGCCCATTCCCTGATATCAGGGATTGCTGGGTGATAGACACTGTTCAGTTCAGCAATGTGTTGTAATGCAAAGAGCTGATTCCTGATGCCTTCATCATTTCCCCTCTGCAATCAAAGGTGCTGCGGTGCAGACTACCTTGGACAAGTTGCTTCGCTTAAAGGCGGTGGTGCCCATCCCCCAAAACGAGCGGGGCAAGGGCAGGTACTCTATCTATTTTGTGGTACCAAAGAAGGATGGTTCCTTCCAGCCCATCCTGGACCTAAAAGAGGTCAATGAGCACTTGCCCGTCCTTCACTTTCGGATGGAATCCTTGCGCTCCATGATTCAAGCAGTGCGCCAAGGAGAATTCTTGGCTTCTCTGAATCTGGCTGAGGCATATTTTCATATCCCAATCCCAGCAGATCAGCAAATGTACCAGCAGATCAGCTTTCAGACCTGCCCCACCATTTTTTTTTGTCTGCTACTGTTTCATCCCATTGGGCTCCCATCTCTTCCATATCCATAGAAAGCCTCCTTTCCCATTCGTACACTTTTCTGCATCAATTCATTTCTCTTTCCTTCATTGAGAATTGCCCTACCACTAGGCAGACACTAAATATCTGCCTAGGGCAGAGAGGATTGGGGGGGGGACGACAAAGCACTGGACCAACAAGACATCAGCAGAGCAGAAGTGTGGTGACAGGCTTTTGAGCTCTTTCTCCCTACTGCCACTGTCCTGTCTACATGGAGCCGACTCCAAGAGCATTACAAGCCCTTGCTCTCAGCTCCTGGCTTGGGTCAGACATTTTACTGCTTGCTTGTGAGTTCTGAGCCTGTCTATATCTATATATCATTGTTAGTGTGCTTTTTTTTCTTATCTGTATTTTTGTAATAATTTTCAGCTCCCTGCTGTCTTCTGCTGTCTGTTTCTTGCTCCTCCCCTGCTTTCTTTATTATCCCTCCCTCCCACCCTTGGCTAACAGTCTCTTTATAGCTGTCCTGTGCTCATTACCACTATTACTCACAGGTGCACTGGGATCTCTCTCCTAGCTATCTTTCATATATTTTCTCTGACTTCTGCTCCCCTCTCCATCTCTTTCCTTTCTCTTCCTATTGTTGACACTCCCTAATCTTCTCCCCTCATACCAACAACTTCAAGCCCCCACCTCCTTATCATCCCCTCTTTACCATCCTCACCTCTCCCACCATCTTGTCATCTACCTTATCAGCTCTTGGGCTTCACCATTTTCTTCCTCTCATCCATTTCTTCTCTCTGAAAGAACCTCACTCTCGTTACTGCTGTGCTGCCTCCTCTCTGCCAACCACTCTCCTGCTCCTTCTATTCTCATTTGGGGACATCAATCCCAACCCTGACTCCCCTAGACTTTTTCACACTCCTAGGGCAGATCCACATGCCACTCCTCAAATCTTATTCATATCCCTCTCCTTTCCCTTCCTCTCTCCCTTTCTCATGTGCCTTTGTGGAATGCACACTCCATCTCAAATAAGCTTGCATATTCATGACCTCTTTATCTCTAATGCTCTCCATCTTCTTGCTCTAACTGAGACCTAGCTCCTCCCAGAAGACTCCGCTTCAGTTGCTGCCCTCTGTCATGGTGACTACCAAGTCTCCCATATGCCTTGTCCCATTGGCCATGGTGGTGGGTTTCTACTCTCTCATTCCTACCAATTTCAGCCGCTTCTTCTGCCCCAGTCTCACTCCTTTCCCTCCTTTGAAGTTCATTCCATCTGCCTTTTTACTCCACTACCTCTCAAGATAGCTGTCATTTATCAACCCCCTGACGTCCACCTCTATCTTTCTCACTGACTTTGACTCGTGGTCTTTCTTCTTTCTGGATTCATTTTCCCCCTCCCTTATTCATGTTGATAACCCCTCTGGCCCTTATGCTTTAAAGCTCCTTTCCCATACCATCTCATTCAACCTCCAGCTGTGCTCTACTCGCCCGCCCAGTTCACCAGCATGGCCACTGCCTTGACCTTGTTTTCTTCTCTAACTGCTTACCTCCAACTTCTGTACCTCACCTCTTCCATTATCTGAACATCACCTACTAAGCTTCACTCTTCATCACCCCCTACCTCAGTCTCGCCCAATCTCCTCCCAACGTCTTTAGGAATCTTCATGCTATTGACCCTTTGGCTATCTCCAATATTGTCTCATCACCTCTTTCCTCCACTATGTCATCTGAGTCTGAGGCAGTGTCTTTGTATAACACTGTACTCTGCTCTGCTCTTGATGCTCTTGCTCTTTCCATTGCCACGTCCTGTGAGGTGTACTGCACCTCAGCCCTGGCTGTCCTCAACTAGCTGCTACCTACATTCCCCTCCTCACTAAGATGAGCACATTTAGTTCAAATCCCACACCCTTGTGGACTTTCTACATTTCAAATTCATGCTATTCTCTTTCCAGTCAGCCAGAGCACTCACCAAACAAGACTATTATGTCCACCTGACTCTTTTGTCTCTGACCCTTGCAGTTTACAACTTTTAACCCTCAAGGTGCCTCTGCCTCCAACCCCTCCTTCCCTTTCTACCCAGGCCTTAGCTAACTGTTTCCATGACAGTCCACAAGATTACACTCTTAATTACCCACAAGGTCATCTCCATTTACTCTTCCTCCTCTTCACTCCCAAATCCTCCCCTCAGCCTCTGCCATCCTTTCTTCCTTTTCTGAGATCTCTTTGGAGGAAGCCACTCATCATTTTTCCTTCTCCAAACTACCTGCTTCTCTGATCCTATTTCAAGCTGTCTCTTAAGCTCCATCTCTTCTGCTGTCATCCCTTCCAGCTGTCATATCCTCAGCCTATCAATTTCCACTATAACTGTTCCTCAACCTTCAAGCATGCTGTAGTTACACCTCTCCTTAAGAAACCCTCACTAGACCCTACCTGTCCTTCTAATTATTGATCCAACTTCCCCCTCCTCTTTATATCTAAACTACTTGAACATGCAGTTCATCACCATTGTCTTGATTTTTCTCTCCTCTCAAGCCCTTCTGGATACATTGCAATCTAGCTTTTGTCCTCTAAATTCTACTGAAATGGCTCTTGCAAAAGTATGACTTGTTCCTTGAGAAATCCAAGGGCCTTTACTTGATCCCCATCCTTGTTTCTGCTGCTTTTATCACTGACCACCACCTTCTCCTCGATACCTTGTCCTAGCTTGGTTTTAAGGGCTCTGTTCTATCCTGGTTCTCTTATTTTTCCCATCACACTTTTAGGGGGATGTTTACTAAAGTGCGGTAATCGTGATTAACACGCGTAAAGTACGTTTAACGATCGTTCGCACGTCCGAACGCGCGTTCTGACGTGCTAACGATCGTTAAATGTACTTTACGCGCGTTAACCGCAGTTAACGATCGTAAACCTCCGCGGCGTGTTAAAATAGCGCAGAAGGTGGAGAGTGGGCGGAGAGAAGGGGTCAATGGGTGGAGAGTGGGCGAGGAGAGGCTCCCCTCATACTAACGCGCTGAATTTCTGAGCTCAATTCCAACGCGAATGAAAACCTGTCGTTAAAGGCATATTAAAGGGAAGAGAAACCATTTCCGTCAGCAATGTACAGCAAAACCGGGGAAACCTACAAAACGTGAGCAGTGTGATACATGTGCAAAGACCAAAAGTTCACATAAAACCTTAAGAATGACCACAAGAAACATTGTAAAAAGCACAATTCAGCTGGGCAACAGTGATAGCAATGGGTAACAATGAACAACACTCCCTGGAAAGCACCAAAGAAAGAATTGATGTTTGGAAGGGTCTACGCTCCGTAGACCCTTTCAAAGATCATTTCATTGTGATGGAGCTTTCCTGGGAGTGGTGTGTAATGTTGCCCAATGATATCATTGTTGCCCAGCTTGGTTATGGGTGTTTGCCCCTTTTGTTGAGGTCTGTTTTGAGGTTTATGTGCACCTTTGTCTCCATACAAGGTAAATGAGCCCACAGTAAACCTGTGCAGAGCAGGGTTTCTGACTTGTCAGGCCGCTTTAACTAACTCCAGGGACTGCACCATCTCTGTGGCCACAGTGTGGTGCAACAGACACAGCCAGTGCCTGTAAGACCAGAGGGTCACAGGTTCAAATCCCAGCTGGGGCTCCTGCCAACCCAGTCCCCATAGTTTTACCCACCACTAAACAGTGATAGTAAAGACACCCCTTTATTGCAGAGAACATACGCATGGTTAATACGCCTATATTATACCAAACCAAACACAGACATCAGAAACAGGCGCATTACACAGAACAGAGTCTCGCAATTGCAGTCCTGGAGGGTCCTACACCATTCAGGTTCCATGCTGCCTCTAATAAAGATGCCTGTGCTGCATATCTATGCACCACCCCCATGGTATGCAGATGTAGCTCATGCATATTTATGAGGGACAGCATGAAAACCCGAACAGGTTTGGAACACCAGGACTGGAGTTGGGGAACTCTGCCGTAAAGCAGCAGCCAACAGGGCCAGACACACCCACAGGCCCCATTGGCCAATGCCTCCTGGAGAAGCAGGACATTGGGCCCTGCCTGTATCTCCCAATACTAGCAGTTGCATACCTTAGCAATGCCACCCTACACCTGGGTATATGGTACACAGCTATCAAACGTTTCCTGTGATAACTGGCAGATATCAATTCCTACATTAGGCACAGTTTGCTCAGTGAGCTCCACCATAACAATCATTCTGCTGTCTGTGGTGTGTGCTGCAGGTCTGGTCTGACAGTGCGTACCACCATGGGGAGTGACCCCCAACAGTCTTGCGTACAATATCCATGCCTGAACTGTGCCCAGGACTGGTGTGGTGTGTATGGCTGCTGAACACCTCTATAGTTGCACAATGCTGGCATAGGTGTGGGGGTGGCTGTCTATCCAGTGTGTGGTGGCTGCAAACACCTTCCACAGCCCACACTGCCAGCAATGTTGCCAGTATTGAGCTGCCAATGTGCATAATGAGGAGCAAGGTACCATGGGGTATAGGCCGGACAGGGTGGCCTGGCCAGGGTGCATCTGCATAGGGCAGTGACAGGCACATTTTAGTGCCCGGCCACCACCTACACAGACAGGGTGACCTCAGTATGTCCTGCTGAGAGATCACTCTCACCCTGACTGTGCAGTGACCACAGCATGGCTAGGCACCCCCATAGTGCTATATAGTATTTCTCTCATGTGATAGATATGGGTTTCCTTTTGGGGCCCAGTCACTGATTTATCTGCTTGCTGTGTATGCTGACATCCCAGTTCTGGGTGCATGCATATCCACTGGGCACATGCATTATGGACTAACTAGCAGACTGTTTGCAGCTGGTATGTGTCTTGATGGAGTGGCTTGCAGGGTTGCAGTGGCGGATGGCTTGCTGCAGGAGTATATCAGATAGTGGTGGGGTGCAGCTTACCATATCCAGGCCTGATGTCTGTCTGCGTACAGAGCTGCGGTGCCTGCCCTGTGGGGTGTCTGTTCCTCACCAGAACTGGGGTTGATGTTCCTCTCTACTGCCACCTTTGCAGGGAGATAGAAGGTGGATCTATTGTTAGGAGACCCTGTTTGCCACCCTTGGCACTGGGGGGGGGGGGGGTACATGGGCCACCTAGGGGTCCATGGGGGCTACACCTGACTGCAAGGTGTTTGTGCAGAAACTACCTATCTCGCACATTAACACTGCTTTGGACCTGCGCCATGGCCTCTTTCAGCCATGGACGGTGCTGTAGACCTGGTGCTGGGCGCCTCACTGCACCCTCAGGGTGAGCACAGTAGCCGCACAATGTGACGGTGTGTAGCTACTCTGTGCCAGTACAACACACGGTCAGTACCCCCTACCAGGCCGAGGTGCTGTGGGGGTGCATTCCCCATGGTGTGTATCTGTGGACAGCTGATTTGCATGTGCAGTGCATCATGGGTGTGACTGGCACAATCCAACCCTGGGAAGATCCAGCGCCTGCTCTCAGGCTCTGATAAACCATAGGCCATCACACGTACATCTGTTAGCATAGTGCATAGGTGCAAGACACCCTAAAGTGTCTGTACTATAAGGTGCCCATGCTGGTAAAAACACACGTACCCACGCACGATTGTACACACGTACCAATGCACGTACCAACGCACATACCTACGCATGGGGCTACGCCCGTAACAACGCACGCAGCCACGCATGTACCAACGTACATGGCTATGCGCACTGCGAGAGTGTGTTTCACTAACAACTACTGAACGTAAAGGAAAACATGCCTCCTCATTCCCTATGTAATGTACAGGGTGCTGCCTGGGACAGCATTCTGCGTTAGGCACACTGGGGACTCGAACCCATGCTGCCTGTAACGGCAGTGAGTACACTAACCATTGTGCTACAGCTCTATTTTAATGATTTGTGTCTGTACGCCTTCATATGATTAACGTGCAGTAACACGCCACGGCGCCCTGTAACGCTCGTTAGTTTTTGGAACGCGCATTAGTCGTTACGATGTCCCGCCCATGTCCTTTTTTGGCTTTCCTTTCACTAACGCGGCTCCTAACGCAATTTGCACTAACGCAGTTTAGTAAACATACCCCTTAGTGTTTGTTTTGGTGGATCCTCCTCTATTGCTATCCCACTCTTAGTTTATGTACTCCAAGGGTCTGTCTTGGGACCATTCCTTTTCTCTCTGTACCCAGTCCCTTGGTGTACTCATCTCCTCCCATGGTTTTCAGTGCCAGCTACCTCTCTACACCTGAAATCTCTCTAGGAATCCAGGCCTGTATCTTTGCCTGCCTATCTGACATTGCTACCTGGATGTCTTGCTGCCATTTAAAATTGAACATGGCCAAAACAAAACTTCATATCTTCCTCCTTTACCCACCCCACCTTCCTCCTTTCTCTATTTCTGTGGATAATGCTCTACTCCCTGTTTCCTCTGCTCACAACCTTAGGATCATCTTTGACGACTCCCTCTTCTCCAACACTTCCAACTGATAAGCTAAAACTTGTCATTTCTTTCTCTATAACATCAGCAAAGTTCACCCCTTCCTTTCTGAACACACCATCCTTTAGTCACCTCCTGTCTAGACTATTGCATGTTCCTCCTTGCTTATCTCTCTCTCCTTCAATCTGTGCAAAATTCACGACTAATCTTCCACCAGTCTTGCTGTGCTCATATAACCCCTGTTCTCATCGCTTCATTGGCTCCATATCCATTTCTATATCCAAATGTCTCCTCTTGACCTATAAGGACATTCATACCGCTGCTCCTCACTGCCTTTCTCTTATCTCTCCCTACACCCCTCCTTGGGAATTCCACTCTTCTGGCAGACTGCTTTTATCTCTGCCCTTTTCTTTCACTGCCAACTCCAGACTTCGATGCTTTCTCCTTGCTGCTCCTTATGCCAGGAACAAACTACCTGAGTCGGTACATCAGGTTTCATCTCTGGCTCTTTTCAAATCCACGAATACAAAAAAACCCAGGAGTCAACTTATGACTCCCTGATGTAGCTTCGATGAAATGCCTGGCTTAGGAACAGAGACAGTGTTTACATAACCAATGCCTAAGCTATTTGAAGTAGTCTTGTGCTGAAGCCCAATCTGCCAAGAATATCCACACAGGAGTTTTTTTATTGACCTATGATATCGAATGGTGTTAGCACTTTTTGGGCCAGTGATGGCTGTGCAAACCCTGGCCGTTTGTTGATGAAGCTGTTGCGTCAGCTTTTCTATTTTCCTCAGGCCTTTTTTCCTCCAGTTTAGTGATTTATGTGTCTATAAGAAGATTCTTTCCTGCTTGTTGTGGTATATCTGTTTTTTTTATTCATGTCTATTTACCAGTTTAAGGTTTTTGTATTATATAGAACCTTTTTCAAATCCAGGCTAAAATCTCACCTGTTAGAGGCTGCTTGTGGATCCTGATCCACTTAGTCTCCTGCTCTCCAAACTGTTTCTTTACCATTCCCTAGATATATTTTTGTCCCCAGCTGTTGTGTTGTCTGTCTTGACTAGATTGTAAGCTCTGATGAGCAGGGAGCATCTCTTACATTTAAAAGTTTTCTATACCACTTTTTCAAGTAACAAAGCAGTTTACAATGGAACAAAACCATAACATTATTATATTCTCCAATCATGTTATAATGTGGAGAATATAATAATGTGAAGATAATCAAAACAAACTGAGTACATGACTCAAAGATGTTCAATTACTACAATGTGCATAATTGAACTAGAAGATTCACCTATGATTAAACTTTTTTTACAGTGAGGTTAAAGGAGCTAGATATTGTTTGGAAGGGACTGGTTAGGAGGGATAGGTTGGGTAATGTTTTTCAGGTTCGTAAGGATTACCGAAATGCTCAAATAGGTGTGTCTTGATATCTTTTTGGAATATGGACATGTTAGTGGCAGACCTTAGTTTCTATTGAAGAGTTTCTTAATATTGGCGCAGTAAGAGAAAAAGCTCTATTACTTGTGACATGCTTCAATTTTCGATACTCTGGGGGAACAATTAGGGTATTTTGTGTACACCACCTTCTTAAATGGAAAGGCTCTGAAAGCAGGGTGGCAGAGCCGACTCAAGCAAAGGTAAGAGCAGTGCAGCGGCAAGGCCTTTGAATAGTGCATGCCTCGTGTCTACAGCACTGTGTGCCTTGTAGCGCTATACAAATGATAAGCAGCACTATAGTAGTAGTAGACTCTGAAAAGGTAAGTGCAGTGCAGCTGCAGGCCTTTGAACACCACACACACTCAAGGCCTGTGTTCTGCCCCTTCCAACAGGAAGTTTGTGTTGGAGAAGGCAGTATTGAAAGGCCTTGCCGCTGCACTGCTCTTACCTTTGCTTGAGTTGGCTCTGCCACCCTGCTGTAATCTTCTGGTCTACTCATTTGGTCCTGGGTTCATTTCACAGAGACAGTAGGGTAAGCAGCACAAAAGACGACCAATCAGGTGTGGCTTGGAAACAGGTCTTTATGTAGAAATAGGCTTATTACATAAGTACAGAACAGAGTTATATAGTGGTTGTTAAAAAAACTGCTTCAGTGTACATCAATGAATGTGTGTGTGTATGTGCATGTGAAGTGTGAGAGAATAGAGTATATGAAAAACTGTGTGTGTGTGTGTGTGTGAGAGATAGAGAGGGGGGAGGGGTGAAGAGAATTGATTATTAGATCCTCCTGCCCTTCATGTCTGATGAATAGAGAGAGAGAGAAAGAGGAAGTATTTCTGTCCTTTATAATGAATTTTCTCTAGCACCTCCCTTTGGTCTGTAGCCCCTCCTTGCTAAATCAAGAATAGACCTCAATCTCATCGGGCCCGGAGACTGACATCACCAGGGGGTCAGAGTTAATCTCATCTTGTAAACTACCCTCATTAACTTTGGAGACTGATATCACCAGAGTGTAAAAGCTGCATGAAATCCAAGGTCTGGGGAAAAAGCCATGACACCTATGCCATGCTGATGTATACTGACATCTCCCACATCTTTTTTATTTGTGCCTGGAAATGGTGGAAGCAAACCTGTGGTACCTGTCCCAGCTGCAATTACATGATAGTAGGCAGCTTGTCTAATACCTCCTGTATTAAATACCTTGCTATGTCTAGCAGGTCCCCTGTCCTGCACAGTACTGTCTCTAGTGTTCTAGAGATAAACAAGTCCCCTTATGAGTCCAAACCTCATGTCTTAGGTAGGGCAGCCACTACTGGGGGGGGGGGAGGGGGGAGGAAACTCAATATGCTACCTCCATGCCCGTCTTAGAGAGTGAACAGTGCATAAGGGCTGCAGGAATTTTTGAGGAGGTTAAAGCCAAAAGGTACCAGGATGCTATGCATGAGGATAGGAAGCAATACTAGACTGCAGCTGACTCTGGTATTCAGTGTAATAGGAAATGCCAAATTAGCAGGCCAAATGAGCCTGGATGTAGGGGTAGATGCTGGAGAAATTCAGTGTAACTACCTTAAAATGTTGTTGTTCTGTAGGACATGCGCTGCAAGGACCTGTACATTTGTTTAATTTTACAACACAGGAAAATTATGATAATGCATAGCAATATTTGTACAGCAGTTAAAATAATAGGGTGAATAAAAACATTAAAGACATGATCAGCAGTAGGTGAGTAACCAAATAACAATTCCCACACAGACACATGAGCATCTTGTAGCAAGTGTCCAACAATTTGTTGAATGTGTCCATTCTCATAAGCGATGGTAAGATTCACTTCAGTGGATGTTGTTTTAAGGTGATCAATATAGGCATGGAGCTCTGTAAAGTTGAGCAGTTTATGTAGTGTCTCTTCTCCCATACCAAGTGGTAATGGATGCACAGCATATGAGATAGTCTGGAATGTCCATAGAGTCATTGGTAACCAGCGGTGTGGAATAAGTTGTCCCGTTAATGGTGATAGAGACCAGTGGTGAATGACTGCACCAGGTATTGTTTGGTAAATTTGAACTGTACAACAAAGTGTTCTTGGGAAGGCGAATGTCATGCATTCTGGGAGCAATCGAAAAAGAAACATTCTGGGGAAAGAACAGATGAAAACAAGTGTCCAGCTCCAAGGTAATACAAACTGTGTGAGGTAGTCAGGGAATATGAGAGCTTAACGGTCAGGGAGCAGGAGGAGGAATTGTTCCAGCAGGAGGTGTCAGCCTCTTTAAACTGGTGAGGTTGACACTTGAACTGAAATGTAGTCTGCTCACACAAACTGGGGTCCATCAGCTTGAATGAAGTCCAGGTGTCGTCCAGTGGCTGCACCCATGTGAGATGGTCCACAGGATACATAAGCATATTATCAAACTGCACCCCAATATTAACCATAGGATAAATAACTGTGTGTTGTCCTGACCATGGGATCAAAGTACATATAGAGCAGCCTTGTGGTGAACAAATGGGAACACTAACTGTCCACCAATCAAGGTGAGCTATAGCAAATTCAGGTATTTTGGTACTAGCCATATGGACGAGAGATAGTGGCCAGTGTCCTAACTTAGCAGTAATCAGAATTTCCTTTAGTATAGTAATAAGCTCGATCTGTACTTGATCACAGGCAAGAGCCCAGGAAATATTTTTTCCCAATCTATATTCTGCATGTGCTAAGGTAACAAGTAAGAAAATGGTATTAAAACATCCTGTGGTGCATCATATATTTTTTTTTATTTTGTATTTATGCAATTTTACAATAATCAAGCAAAACGCTTGTACAGAAATAACTTGTACAACAGAACTTTATATACTAATAACAATATTACCACCAAAAGAACGTACAAGAGTATGATTAGTCCACAAATCTTTGGGGGATAGGAAGTATAAAGATAAGAGGACAGGTGGGTCCTCCCACTCATTAATAGGAAAACAAGAAATCATTTAATACCAAAATGAGGGCGGACAACGAAGCATCTTAACAATTGAGACTAATCACTGAGAAGGTGATATCACAGTATGAGAGCTAACAAATGCAGATAATTCCTCTGGTTGAAAAAACAAATATTTATGTTCATTAAAGTAAATTATACATTTACAGGGAAAACGAAGTAGAAATAAGGCACCCATCTGAACAATGGCTGGTCTTAATAGCAAAAAAGCTCGACGCCTTTTCTGGGTCTCTCTAGAGACATCAGGGAACATAGCAATCTTTCTACTTTTAAATAACGCTGAACGCTTAAAGTACAACTTCAAAATCCAATCCCTATCTGATGGTAAAGCAAGGGTCACCAACAAAGTAGAAACTTAATTCTGCCTCTTTAGGTGATTGCAACAAGGCAGATACATTTAATATATCCATTTCTAAGGGACCTTCAAATTTTTTACCCTCTTTTTTACCCATAGGCAGAAAGTAAGCTTTCACAACCGGAGGAGTTAAGTCAGACGGTATTCCTAAGGTCTCATGCATATATTGTTTAAACAATTCAACAGGAGAAACCCCCACAACCACAGGAAAATTTAACAACCGGATATTAGACGCCCTCACAACATTTTCCAATTTCATTCTCATGGCTATATTATCCTTAATGATAGAGTCAGACACTACAGAGACCTGAGTCACTTTCTGTTCTCCAGCCTGAAACTTCCCACGGAGATCAGCAAGTTCAGCCTGCATCCCACCAGAGAAGGACTCCAACTTTTCCAGACGCGATGTTTCCAATTCCACATGCTGACACATAGCAGAAGATAACTGAAGAATCGCCTCCCAAATCGACTCTAGGGAAATCACCTTCGGGCGTTTCAAAAGAGTGCCTTTAGAAAATTCCTCCAGCAAAGGGAATTCCTGCACGTCTGCTCACACAACTCGGTGACCAGCTACTTCCTCAACCTCCTTCACAGGCCTCACAACTGAGGACTGGACGCCAGGACTCTCCTCGAGTGGAGCCCACACCCGAGAGGCCGGTTCCCCACTTCTCGGTGGATCTGCCTTTCCTCGCACGGGAGGGGTCTCTGGAGTGCTGACACAAGGAGGTGGAACAACTCGATCTTCCGGGGAGAGAGACACTTCCAGGGCAAGTAGTTCCGGAGCTACAGTGCCCGCTCGAATCTCCCCTTTCTCCTGCTCCGTCAACTGCACAAATCGATCCATCGGACCAACAGATTTGGCAGGCTCAGACTCCGCGGGGAGAGCCTTGGGCCGGCCTTTTCGCTTAGGCATACTCACGAGGAAAATGCTCACGCCGCCATCTTAGACAAGCCACTCCCCCGGTGCATCATATTTAATCTGAAAGGGATGTCCTTCCTGAAATGGGTGGATATCAGAAAAGTAGAGTACAGGATGAGCAGAAGTGGTGGGAGGGGTGGGATGAGGGGTGGTAGGTAAACAAGATACATTCAAAAGGAATGAAGTCTCAGTGATGTGCTGTTGATCACTCACAACCCATGTATAAGTTATTTTCCAGGTACCTCTGTCCTGACAGGAAATATTGTACAAAATCAAGGCAGGAGGACCTAAAAAGTAATGTTCTGGAGGTGCCCTCAATTCTTGTGTCCTTTCTAGAGAAGTGGAAACTGGTGGCTCCCACTGTACTTGAGTGATGTTTAATGAATAGAACACTGGCTTGTCCTGTACGGAACAGAAACTCAGGATGACCAGATCCTTTCCTTCCGGGAAAGGTGGGGGTATTTCTTGATAACGATATACCCCCACCTGTGGAGTTGGCCCAGCCAATCGTGCATATTCGGATGATAGTTCCTGTAATGAGACTGGTGTAGAAGAGAGCAGATACAAGAACCACAGGAAACCGAGACATAATAAAAGCTAACTTGTTTCACTCTACTAGGGAGTAAACTAGTGCTCCCCACTTATACTATGCAACAACAGAAATGTTTACTACTTATTTACATAACTATTAGGTACATGTCCAGTATATAGGATACATCAACTATACAGCAGAAGTAAATAGTTACCATCCTCAAGCGACTTTTGTTTAGAAAGCAGTTGTCCGTGCTGTCTTCAGGTGGTATCTGAAAGCAAAGACTGATAAAACACGTATTACCCATATGGTTTCAACTGGGTGATGTGTTTCCAATACTGCTGGTTGTCGGGCATTAGGATTTGGTATAGGCTTGGGCCTAAGGTATCAGTAACTAAGTATGGTCCTTCCCACTTGGCAGTTCCAAAGGGGAGGTTTGGTCTAGGTCTCAGAATCATCACTTTACTCCCAACCTTGAGGGGCCTTAAATCAGAACCTTTTGCATGTATCTCCTGCAAATAATCTCTAGCTTTTTCTGTTAGCTAGCACAGTGGTCTGAATTTCTTTTAGATGTTCTTGCAGGGATTTCATCCACTCATTGGTGAGAATTACTGTCTGATCCTCTGGAAGAAAAGGACTCGGCATATTTTCCCACCGTTGCATTGGCCTTCCCATTAAGGCTTCATAGGGTGAAAAACCTGTGGATTTACAGACATTAGCTCTGATACACAAGGACTAAAGGGAGCACCAAATCCCAATTTTTCCTGGTCAGATTAAGCATAGGGCTGAGGTGGGCCTTAATTGTTTGATTCATTCTTTCTACCTGCCCCGCTGCCTGTGGATGGTACGGAATGTGGAGGAGTTGTTCTATGCCTAGAAAATCAAACAATTCCTTGATGAGCTGAGAAACAAATGCAGGACCATTATCAGAATCAATAGTCTTGGGAATGCCCCAGCGTGTAAAAAATTGCATAGTTAGGATTTCTGCAGTGGTTCAAGCAGTTTGATCTGGGACAGGGAATGCTTCTACCCAATGAGAAAAGGAATCAACAGTGAGCAAAAATCTATTTTTCCTAGCTGTTAACGGAAGAGGGCCCACATGATCTATATGCAATCTCTCAAATGGGCCACGAGGAGGTGCTCTCATTAACTGTCCCCTTCTCTTTTTAGGTTGCCTCCCAAATGAAGCACAGATTACACAGGAGGAAACATGATCCTGTATATCATGTTTCATTTCTGGCCACCATACCAACCTATCGAGGATAGTCTGCATTTCTTCTGCTTTAGGGTGTCCCATAGGACCTGCACCATGAACCCAATGCATCCACTCTTTACCTCGAGCTCTAGGGATAGCTATAACCAAGCCTTCCTCTTTTTGCACATAGAATGTCTTTCTCTATAGCGAGTGTGAGAGAGGGTGTGTGCTGATATAGGTTATCTGGGGAGTCCTGCACAAGCTTCCTCAAATTGGAAAGCTCAGGGTCCTTTGTCTGTAGTGCTACGAAGTAATCTGGTGGTATTATCTGATCATAATCTGTGGAAAGTGTAGCAATAGCAACCATGCGTGTCTGCTCATACCAGGGCCATATGAGGCCTACATGGCATGCTTCCTTGGCTAGTGAGTCTGCTAATGTGTTTCCTTTCACTAAAGGGCCTTTCTTCCTATGTGCCTTTACTTTAAATGTACTCTCTGAAACTTCTCACTCGGTTCTTGTGCCATAGTCCACAGTGATGAATTTTTCACTGTGGACCCATCTGTAGATTTAAATTTATTTGCCAGCCACCAGGGTAACAGGGCAATGGCACTTTTAAAGACATAATCAGAATCTAAAATGATTTGTATATCTGGGTGTGAATCCTGATATTGTTGCATACAAGCCACAAAAGTAGCCAGCTCACAGTACTGTGCTGATGCTGACCCACAGGAATACTGTCTCTGCAGTACCACTTGGTTATTTGGGTCCAATTGTACAATTGCAAAACCTGCTAGTCGCCTGCCTCCTTCACATTGGCTACTACCATCAATATATACTGTAGGAAGAAAAGGTGAAATTTTGTCTAGTCCTAGTTCCCTAAAGATCATGTGATTAGGGGCACTGGGTGAGGACTGACAGTCATGAGGTTGCCCCTCCAGCAAGATTCCAGCCACTTGCACGTTAGGTTCTTTCAACAATTCAAACTTTACATTCTGTGCTTGCAACATGAGTCCACTGGACTATTCTCTCAGTCCTAATCAGGGCCGGATTTACCTTGAGGCCCTACGCCAACAAAAATTGTGGGCCCCCAGCAGGGGCGGCCCAAGGGGGGGGGTGTAGGGCCTCATTTGCATAAATATTTGCATAATGTTACCATATACTAACTTTTCGTAAACGTGCCTCTTAATGAGTGTATGGATAAAGAAAGACTAAAAGATGTCTACATTACTATAATCCAGTGCCAACTGCCAGACACATTAGGAACTACTACAAACACTGCCCATTTAGAACCCATAGCAAACCCGCCGTATCCTAACAGCACTACCAGGACTCACAAAGCACCATACTCTACCAATCAAAAGGCAACACTGCAAATATTAAACCAATACATTTCAGAGAACAACAATACATGACCTACTGGGGAAAGAACAAGTGGCAATGTCAAATAGGAATTATATAAACAGAACACCTCAGCTCAGTTACACATGCAGAACATAGACCATCACCAAACAAGTAATCCCAATTTAGAAACAGGAAGACAATAAACTGGGAATCCCAAAAGCCAAACTTGGAATGTACAACACTGTAGAAATAAAACTATACATTAATTTGCTCTTGTACTAAACAAAGCGCAGACCTTAATGATGCACATTTTACCAGAGCTGACATATTCCAATTAATAAATTCAAAATAAAGAGATTTTTCTACCTTTTTTTGTGCATTTTTTTCAGCTGCAATTGCTCCAGCCACTTTCTTCTGGTTTCTTTGTGTCTTCTGCTAACTCTCCATCGTCTGCTGTCCATTTGTCCTTCTCCTAGTTTTTTTTCCATTCTCTCTCTACATCTGCTTTAACATACTAATCTTTCTCCTTTTGCTCTTTCCTCATTCCTATTTCATCCACTCAAACTTTACCCCTCCATCCTCAATCCCCACTTACTCTCCCAATACCCGGCCAATTGTAGATTTTTTTATCCCTCCCACACAAAAATATTTTTCCCTTCTCCATTTTACTCTTCCAGCCCCATCCCATTCTAATCCTCCCCCAACATCAGCTCCCTTCTAGTTCCAGCATCCATTCCCTTCTAGTCCCTGCATCAGCCCATTTCCAGTCCTAGCCACCCATCAGCCCATTTCCAGTCCTAGCAACCCCCCAACCCATTACCAGTCCTAACCCCCCATCAGCCCACTTCCAGTCCTAACCCCATCAACCCATTTCCAGTCAGCCCCCCATAGCCCATTACCAGTTCTAACCCCCCCAACAGCCCACAGCCCATTACCAGTCCTAACCCCATTAGCCCACCTCCAGTCTTAACCCCCCCCAGCCCATTTCCAGTCCCAGCCCCCCCAATAGCCCATTACCAGTCCTACCCCCCCCCCCCATCGGCCTAAAGTAAAATTTAATAAAAAAAAATAAAACGCTGGCTGCTACCGCTGCCACCGCGGCAGCAGCAGCATGGACTAACCCGCGGGGCCCCCTCTGCCTGGCTGAATCCCTCCCTCCACGATGGCTGAGCCCCTCCGTGCAGGCTTTGAGAGGCGCGAAGGGAGAGTTTCTCCCTTGCGTCTCTGTTAAGCCCGCAGGGGCTGATGGGACATTTCCCATAAGTGAGGACTGACTTTCTGCTTGGTCCTGGAGAAACAGCTTTTCCTTGGCCTGCAGGAGGTATTCTCTTGCTGGACACATTTCCTCACACACTCATAGAAAATTTCACAGGTTGCCCAGGCCTGCCAACTTTTGATATATGACAAACTGATCTTTAATAAGAGCAACATTGCAACTCTGGCTCTCCTGATCTACCAGGTTATACTATTTACATAATAACGTCTCTGTTGAAAGCATCAACTCCTAGCTGATGGCCTACATGCAGACTAAGATCCCCCAAGCGCGCTCTCCCTAACCTCCATGTCTCAACTTTCCAAAGGAGCACTTCCCAAACACTGACACAATTTGACTCCATTCTGACACTTGAATATTCACAAGATTAAAAAAACTAGCAGCCTCCCATCCCAACAGCAGTGGCATCAATGGCAGCTGGAGTCAGCTCAGGGCCTGTGAGTCAGAATGCAACGACTGACCGCAGCCCTCCGCATGCCATGCAGAAGGGGGGAGGGGCGCGGTTGAGCCTGTAAACACGCACCAGCTCATTGGCCCTGATTTGACTGCCACTGCCAATCGAAGTGAAGATTCACTTTTTAGGACGCTATTCACTGATAGTTTGGGAACTGGTCCTCGAGTCTTATGAAATCTAAGTCTGATTTCACCGACCTGCTGTGATTTCACCACTAAAGGCTGTAGACCCGAAACGGAAGAATGACATCACTGCTGGAGGGGGAGATAACCGTGATGCTATCAGCGTGATGACTGCTGGCTCTGCCCTGATGTCATGTCTTCACCTGGGAGATGGGACAAGCATTAGCCATAGCGGTCACCCAAGATGTCTGTCAGCATATGCAGTATCAATAACCTCCACTATCGCTTCCTACTTACCCCTTCACATCTCTTGAAAGGCAGGACACGAAAGGGGGTTTCCTGCTGTGTAAATGGCTTCTAAGAACAGGGTTGCCACTTCAGCCCAGGTCAACAACATAGGCTGAGCAAGTCCTGGATTCGATCAGTGCATGCAGGGAGTTGTAGTTCTGAGGTTAACGTAGCTTGCACTAAGAACATCAGAACCACAACTCCCTGCATGCAGTGAGGCAAAATCAGGATGGATCAGCCTGTGCAATTGTCGCACCTCTCAAAGCTGGCACGGAGGGAGGGAGGGACGGACGGATTCAGCCGGGCAGAGGGGGCCCCGCGGGACAGTCCATGCTGCCGCGGCAGCAGAGGGGCCCCGCGGGACAGTCCATGCTGCCGCGCGGTAGCCAGCGTTTTTTTTAAATTTAATTTTAAGAAGGTTTCAATTTTTTCAATTTTTGTGGGCCCTTGTCAGCTGTGGGCCCCACGCCACGGCATAGTTGGCGTATAGGTAAATCCGGCCCTGGTCCTAATCTTACTACATGCTAACTTTCTCTCTACAATGAATTTGAGGGGGGTGTGATGGCTGCATATGTATGTGGTTTGAGCACCAATGATGTATGTAAATTTCTGCATAGCAGCATAGGAAACCAGTACATGTTTTTCAGTTTCCCATTTTGAGTTCAGGAGAAGTGAACTCTGGAACAGAAGGCAATAGGTCGATCTACTCCTAGGCGTTGTGTTAGAGCTGCACCTATACTGTTCTCTCCAACTACAGGGTACAGGAAAAAATGTTGTGTGCGATCTGGGTGTGCAAGAAAAGGAGCAGAAGTCAGAATGTGCTTTAATTTAGTTACAGCTTCTGTATGTTCTTCCTCCCAAACATAACTTTTACTTTTTAGCAGGGAGTAAAGTGGAGCTGCCACTTCAGCATAATTGTGCATGAAGTCACAACAGAAACCAGTGAGCCCTAGAAGTGACTGGAGTGATTTCTGATCTGTAGGAAGTGGCAGTTTCTGTATCAGCTCTATTCTCTGAGAATCTACAGATTTACCATCCTGGCCAATAGTAACCCCTAAAAAAAAAACCTGTGGTTTGCACAGTTGAGCCTTGGCAGGATTAACTTTTAAGACCAGCTTGTAAGAGGGCTTTTAAAACTTCTCTTACGTGATTCCAGTGTACAGCTTCATTCTCAGACTGAATCAGAATGTCATCTACATACTGAATTATATTATCTCTGCAGGACAATAGTAACAGGGCTTCCTGCATGTATTTATGAAATATTGAGGGGGAATCCTTATATCCCTGTGGAAGCACAGTCCATGCATATTATTTATTCAGCCACTGAAAGGCTCTTTTGTACTGGCATTCAAGGGCCAGGGGCAGACTCCAAAACCCATTGGATATGTCTAAAACAGAGAAGAATTTACATTTGGGGTTCAGTTTAGAGATCATTTCAGAGTATGAGGCTACCATGGGCACTACAGATTTTGAAACTTGATTCAGGGCACAGAAGTCCATAGTGAGCCTGAAGGAACCCCCTGGTTTAACTATCGGCCAGGCTGGTGAATTGCATGTGGAAGAAATAGGTCTAATCAGACCCCTCTCCTCCAGTATCTTCACAATTTTAGTCACTGGTTCTATAGCCTGATGAGGTACTGGGTATTGTTTCTGTGGTGGAGGATCCTTGCCTTCCAACAGTATTTCTGTGTGCATTTTCCCACAATCTAACTTGTCTTGAGCCCAGACTGGAATATCAGCCACCTCTGAAGGAATTACACACAGATCATACTGCTGAGCTGCCTTGGTGCACTAAGTTGCTAACTGCATGGGAATGACTGCATGCACTAGAGTTTTAGAAGCACTTGAAGTTCCTGAATACTGTCACAATTTAAGATTAGCCATATCCACCACCAAACTTAACTGGTTGAGAACGTCAATTCCAATTATTTCTTTTGGTGTGTTCACTATAGTGGAGGCAGTGGTTTCTAACATTTTCCTTGTTTTGTTCACTGTGCACAGGGACACCCCATTTAACTGGGGTAGCCACACATTTGGAAGCTGTCATTAATTCCTTGAATTTCATAAATTTCCATATTTTTCTGATCTGCAGTGGGAGAAGCTCTGTTTGTAAAACTAATTCCAGCCCCTGTGTCAATCAAAGTTAGTTTATCCTGACCCCCTACTCTACTGATAACATTGGGGTGTCCACGAGTCCAGTATCAAGGATGTTACAAGCCTTAAACTGTATTCTGGGCCTGTGTCTGCCTCATCATCCAGAGGCTCTGTAATTGAGTCCTCTGCTGAAAGAATGGAGGCAGGCTGGGCTATGAATGCTTGAGACATTTTGATATCTGAACTCAAGAGGTCAGGACACCCCTATGCACTAGCTTTGTTTTGTCCTGAGCTGCTTGTATGTCCTGTTTTTAATTTATCTATTTCTATCTGCAGTATGTGTTTGTCTTCCCATTTAATTTTCTCCTTTTCTAATCCATCTCTCTGTGCTTTGAGCTCTTGAAAGGGGATGTAACCTGAGGAATTTCTAAAAGTACCTCTGCTTTGTCCTCTCCAAGGTGTCTGTCCCCTGTATCCTTTGTGTTTTTTGTGTATTGGGAGGATCCCTCAGCTTGCCACTTCCGTGCTTCTGATACTGTTATGACCTGTGAGGGCTGGGTCTTCCAAACAGACCCAATTCTGAGCATTAAAGTATCAAAAGGGGTTGCTTTAGGGTCTTCAGAAAATAACAGAAGGTGTTTTGTAATCTCAGGGGATAGCAATTCTAATAAAAATGCCTTATGCATGCTCTCCCCATAATCTTCTGCATTGGGCCAGGACTCCTGCTCATTAAGAACTGCTTTTAAAATCCAGGCTCTATATGCAAACTCTTCCAGTGTATCATTTGGTAGAGGTGAAATAATTTTAAATACTTGCATTGGGGAACAGTAAAATAGTTTCTCAATGCCCCTTTTAATCAACTGGTATGGGTGAGTGTGGTATCAGCATACCTTTGCAATGCTGATGATACCACATTACTGGCTGAAAGTGAAGATCTGAAACATTTTGCTTCTCACAATCAAAGAACATAGTCTCAAAATGGGCCTGCACCTTAATGTAAAGAAGACAAAGATCATGACAACTGGCATAATCAACAGGTTCATCGTTGAAGGAGAAGAAATTGAAATTGTGAACAACTTTAACCTACTTGGATCAACTATCAATAAAGAAGCAACAAGCAGTCAAGAAATCGGACAACGCATTGCTCTTGGCAGAATGGCTATGAAAGACCTAGATAGACATCTCTGCTCTTGAGAATCTTATCTCCATACAAAGATTTGACTTGTTGTTGAAAATACCATGGCTTGAACATCATATGGATGTGAACGCTGAACAGTGAAAAAGACAGGAAGAAAATTGCCTTTGGCGGTGGCGGCGAATACTGTGTATACCATGGACTGCCTGAAGAACAAACCAGTCGGTACTAGAGGAGATCAAACCTAAGCTTTCTTTAGAAGCTCAGATGACAAGACTTTGACTTTCATACTTTGGACACATCATGCGAAGAGAGAAATCATTAGAGAAAGACATTTGCGTTGACCTTCCATCTTGCCAAGCATAAAGAGGAAGGCCAGCAATGAGATGGATCGATACAATAACAGCAGCTACAGGTACCAGTCTGTCAACAATGAGCCGCCTGACTGAAGACCGAACACAATTTAGTATAGCTATCCAGAGGGTCGCCATGAGTCGACTCTGACTCGACGGCACTTAACAACAACAACAACATGGGTGAGTGAGCCAACTTTATAATAGTGTGGCCCCAGAGCCAGATGCATAAGTATATCAAAGTCTGATTGTTTTCTTCTGTATTTCCCTAGACCCCAGTGAATCAGAATATCAGTGGCCCATTTGCACCAGTCATTAACATTAAAAGGCATAGGGCCAACTTTCTCAACTATTCTTTCCATGTCTCTGTCTTTTAAATTGTCCTGCAGCATCACTTTAACTGGTGCTCTGAGTTCAGTACTGGGTGCCATGTCTAAGTCATCTGAATTATCCTCCTGACACAGATCCTGATTATTGCTCTGTTCTGGCTGAGATAAACTATCAGGATTTTCTTCCTCTGATTCAGCTTTATTTTTTCCATTCCTAAGTCCAGCTATGCATACTTTAGTATTCTTTTGTTTCTCAATAGCTTGTATGCATGGCTGATAGGGTGTGTCATAGGCATAAGGGGCTGAGGGAGAAATGGGCATATATTTCTTTTGTCTTTCAGAGGCCAATTGATCCTTAATGTGCCTCAATTCAAGTTTAAGTGCTTCTAATTGCTCATTAACAGTTATAAAAGAATTTGTGGCTTGGATCACTTGAGTCCTTTGCATAGAGATGCAAATTTGTGCCGCCTCAAGGTCTTTGGTTAGTTTCGTACAATGAGAAGTCAGTTCAGTACTGTCCTGTTTCATGCTAATGAGCCCCCTGCATATGCCTTGGATAAAAAGGCATTTTCTTTTATTTGTTTTCTTTTTGAATTCTTGATAATGGTTTAACATTTGTCTTTGAATATTATACCATGATGACTCTGGGAATTCACCTTCAAAGGGACCACCTTTCCTCTTACAATATGCAACTACAATTTCTTTAAGTTCTTTAAAATCAAAGGCTTCCATATTTGAGACTGCAGAAGGCTGTAGTTGGACTATCTCAAATGTGCAACCTTGGAAGGAGGCATGCTCACTTTTATGAAGAAGTGAGACTTAGAATTATAGTTGGAATGGCATAAATTTTATGGGTGCTCAGTAAAGAGTACTGGCATAAAGACCACGCCTTAAAATTATACCTAAATAAAAAGTGCTTATCAGCTTTTAACAGGGTGGATGTTTAGGATGAAATTATAGTAAGAAGGGTGTTAGGTATAACTGACAATTCTGTTAATCTGACAGACTGAGAAATTAAAAGGCAAAATGGACAGGAGGTAATACCTTTTTATCAGGAAAGATGTATATTGTATTCAATGAGGGACTGTTTTACCTGTGTAACTCTGTCTTTTCTTAGCAGCTCAAATACTATAGAAAAATCTGTAGCAAGCCTATACATAAAAATAAGACAATTGCAAGCCACCCTATGTAATGTCCCTAGGTGTAGGTAATAATTAAAATTCAGGATTGTTACAGAGCCTTTTGACAATAAAAAATCTCACCTTGTCTAACCCACAAAACAAAGTTATCACTGGAACTTTTCACTAAATCCAGCCTGTAACCAAAATTGTAAATGGTCACAAGGGCTTTTGATTTTCCTGTCTGAAATCCACTTTAATGTATCAAACAAAATTTATTATTTACCCAACTGGAGATCTGCTGTGAAGTCAGACGAGCCCCCAAAATGTAATCTTCTGAATTGTAATCTTCTGGTCTACTCTGTTTGGTCCTGGGTTCATTTCACAGACAGTAGGGTAAGCAGCACAAATAAGACAACCAACCAGGTGTGGCTTGGAAACAGGTCTTTATATAGAAATAGGCTTATTACATAGGTACAGAACAGAGTTATATAGTGGTTGTTAAAAAGCTGCTTCAGTGTACATCAATGAATCTGTGTGTGTGTGTGAGAGAGATCAGAGAGAGGTGAAGAGAATTGATTCAGAGCCTCCTGTCCTTCATGTCCAATGAATAGAGGAAGAGAGAGAAAGAGGAAGTATTTCTGTCCTTTATAGTGAATTTTCTCTAGCACCTCCCTTTGAGGTCTGCTATTGTTTCTAGCACCTCCCTTTGAGGTCTGCTATTCTTGATTTAGCAAGGAGGGGCTGCAGACCAATCTCATCGGGCCTAGAGACTGACATCACCAGGGGGTCAGAGTTAATCTCATCTTGTAAACTACCCTCATTAACTTTGGAGACTGATATCACCAGAGTAACAAAGATGCATGAAATCCAAGGTCTGAGGAAAAAGCCATGACACCTATGCCATGCTGATGTATGCTGACACCTGCTTTCAGAGCTTTCCGTCTAAGAAGGTGTACACAAAATACCCTAATTGTTCCCCCAGACTGCCTCCATCAAAGCATAGTGAGCTGCCATCCCAAATAGGTAGTAGCAATTTGTGTGCACTCAGCCCAGGAGGAAGGCAGCACAACTGATTTTGACATCAGAGGGACCCTTCATAGCTTCTGAGCTAGAAGTATTTGTCCTGGACTCAGACCGTGCAAGCTTAGGATTACTCTTTTTGGTGGGGATGCTTTGTGCTGTACTGCTGAATGAAACATAGAAACATGACAGCAGAAAAAGACCACACGCCTATCTAGTCTGCCTGCCATATCAACCACTACAGCAGTCCCCCTTTTTCCTTTAGAGATCCTCTGAGAAGTATAACACAGAGGTGGAAGACCCCACATCAGTTGACGGCAACATAGTTCTCAAAAACGAGGATAACCCTATGTTCTCTCTCCTTCCCTCCCCCCTGCCACTGCTGCCGCTGCCTTCCCTCCACCAGAGAAGAAACAGCTGCTATAGCAGCAAAATACGTTGTAGTCTACCATCAGGCAAGAAATAAGACCTAACCGGAAACAACGCAGACCAGGACCAGTACCTGGGAATTGTCCTTATTACTGAACTCTCTTACACTGTAACTTTTTTTTTCTATCATTAGTATGTACATTATCACTTTGGACTTTTCTTTTTCCTTTCTCTTTTCTTTTTTAGCCTAAGCCTTAAGTGTATTACTTTTGGTAGTGCATGTAAAATTATCATGCTAGTAAAGTAATCTGAATTTGAATCTGCTGGACCCTTGGGTGAGAAGAGAAAAGGTGATGCTGAACATGGGATGGGGGGGCGGGCAGGCAAGGACTGGTGTTGAACATTGGGGGAAGGAGAGGGAAGGGGTGATGCTGACTTCCTTGGGGTGTAGGGGAAGAGAAGAGAATTGGAGGTGCCAGATTACGGAGGGGAGAGGGCCTTGAGTAACCTGGGGGTGTGGGGGGGAATAGGGCCTTGCACCACGTGGGGGGGTAGAGTAGGGACTTGAGCCACCTAGACGGTCAGTAGGGCTTTGAGCCTCCTGGGGGGTGGAGGGGAGGATGGGGCTGCATGGCTGAAGCTTTGCCTACAGTGTCAGCCACCCTTGGGCTGGCCCTTCCTTCATTTACCCTCCTGTTTCTTTTCACTCTTTCCCCAGCAGCCATCTCCTACTTCTTACCCAGTAGTTGTCGTCATGCCTTGTCCCTTGACCCTTGCTCCTTGCCACCTTCCCCAGCTTGTTTGCTTCCTCAGTATTTACCTCCTGCTTTTCTTCCCCTTTTGCTATGTCTTTCCTGCTTCTTACCCCTTTCCCCTAGATATCTCACTCTGCCTCTTAGTCCCATTCACCTAGCATCTATTTTGCTGCCTCTTGGGCATGGGACAGACACTGAGGGAGTCAGACCTTGTGAGTCGACTCCTGGCATGGGACAGACACTGTGGATCCCTTTATAGCAACAGGATAAAATCAAAATATACATAACTAACTATTTCAACAAATAGGGGTGATCTACACGGAGCAGTTGGTACACCACTAAACCAAGACATGCGGAGGGGTAACCTGCACGGAGCGGCAGATGCACCTACTCTTACTGCCTTGCTGGGCAGACTAGATGGATCATACTGGTCTTTATCTGCCGCCATATACTATGTTAATCCTTTTCCTTGGCACCCATCCCCGTCTTTTCTTCCCTTATGCACAGCATTTGCCTCCTACTACCTCTTCCCCTTGTTCCCCAGCATCTAGCCCTGTACATCTTGCCGTCCCCAGCATCTACGCCCCCACCTTCTTGTCAGCATCCACTTCCTAATGTCTCTTGCAAGCTTCCCCAGTCCCCCATCTCCAATAATCATTTCCCCAACTCTCATCCTATATCCTCAGCATCCACTTCCCCTCTCTAACCCCTTCCTCAGCATCCATACCCTTGCATCTTTCCCCTTCTTTAGCATCTGACCTTCCCATCTCTTGACCTTTCTTTCCTCTGCATCTACTTCCTCCTGACCTTTTCCTTCCCCAGCATTGGTTCCCTCCTTGCCTCTTGCTCTCACTTTCCTTCTCCCAACATCAGTTTCCCATCTTACTACTACTATGGCCATTTATCGATTGTATAGTGCTAAAAGGTGTATGCAGTGCTGTACAGAGACATGTAAGAGACAGTCCCTGCTCATAAAAGCTTACACTCTAGTCAAGACAGACAACCCAATGACTGGGGACTAGGATATATCTAGGGGAATGATAAGGAGACACACAAGAGATGAACAGGAGACTAGCGGGAACCGGATCCAAAAGCAGTCTGAAAGAAATGAGTTTTAAGTTTGGATTGAACAGGGCAACAGATGGAGCCTGATGTACCAACTCAGGTACTTTGTTCCAGGCATAAGAAGCAATAAGGTAGAAAGATTAAAGTGTGGAGTTGGCAGTAGAAGAGAAGGGCACAGATAGAAGAGATCTGCCAGAAGAGCGGAGTTCCCGAGGAGGGTGTAGGGAAAGTAAATGTAGTGAGGGATGGCCAAATGATTAGTAGTAGAAGTCTGAGCTGGACGCGGGAACGGACAGGGAGCCAGTGAAGTGACTTGAGGAGGGGGGTGACATGAGCGTAGCGACACTGGCAGAAGATTAGCTGTGCAGCTGAGTTTTGAACAGATTGAAGTGGGGAGAGACGATTCAGAAGAGAAGGTTGCAATAGTCTAGACGAGAAGTGACTAGAGTGGATAAGGGTCTTAGTAGTGTGTTCAGAAAGGAAGGGGCAAATTTTGCTTCTCCAACATTGGCAAAATTCTTCCCTTCCTATGTTATAGAGAGAAGCAAAATTGATCCCTTCCTTTCTGAACACACTACTAAGATCCTTATCCATTCTCTTGCTCCCTTTGCATTTGCTGATAAGAGACCCTCTCGTAACTGCCAACTGGTTTCTCTCGTCTCTGCCAGCATTTGAACAACTTCAAAACTCCCAGGCCAGCACTTCCCACTTGTTGATGTCAGGATACTGACAGCTGCAAGCTGTCAACAGCCATAGGAGGGGCTCTGAGCACTCTTCCTCCTTCCAGGCCTGGGAAGGCCTGAGACACAGTATGCACGCCTGCTGGAAAATGCTGAATTGGTCGCATGTGCACAATATTGAGGGGTCATTGGAAAAGAAGACATTGGATGTGAAAGAGGTTACCCTGCATGCTCCAGGAGGAGAGAGTGCAATGGAGGAAGACAACATAAACTGTTTTGGACAAGGAATGATATCCAGGCTTTATGGCTGATAGCTGGGATATATCCTTGGCAGTGTGGACAGGAGAAATTGGGCAGACAGATTGGCCATTTGGTCTCTTTCTACTGTCATCTAGTATTTAATATGCCTTCAAACCTCAGTGAAATGTCAACTTCTTTTTATTTCAATATATTGAAAAAAACCCTGCAGCATTGCAATCTTTAAAGGAGTCTAATTTCTGGACTACCAAGGTGTTGATTGATAAAAAAAAAAAAGGTTCTTCATGCATTTCTGCTTTACATCCTTTCCATGAGCTATTTGGCTGCATTTCTTTTCACAGTAGAGCAGCTGTAGACAAATTTATAGGTTCATGTCAGTCTCCCAAATGCAGTTGAACAAGCTGAAAACGTATTCAGAATTTAAAAAAAAATAAAGATTAAGTAGGGAAAAGTGAGCACCTGAGCAGGACGGGACATGCTGCAGAGTACCTGCTCAGTACGAGTTCCACTTGTTTGTTTCATTCAGAGTCAAGAGGTTAATGGCTATCAGAAATGTTCTGTCAAAATGCCTGTTTAAAAATAGGTTAATAGAAGTACTTGCCTGACCTTGATAGCCAGGAACACTCAGCACTTCTTCATTCTGGTGCTGCTGTTATCAGAGACATGTCATGGCTCGTATCCTAAGTTCATGGCTATAAAAGGAACTCCCACGGCCATTTGACCTCTACAGCATCCATGGCATGAGGTACTGTCATAAATCTGAGCACTAGACGACGATGAAATGTTTGGTGTGTGCATGTGTAATCACATAGTCTGAGTAGAGGTATATTATTTCAATGTTTTTCAACCTGACTTCCTCGAGTTTACCCGAAAGGGTCCGGGTGCTGCCAGCCCTGCTTGCTGCACCAGCTGTTCCCTTCTGATATCACGTGGCTCTTGGTAAGTTGAGCATGCACTGCCCTGTTCTTGTTAGACTTTGAGGACACTACAGGAGTTTGGGCAAGCACAGCACAGTTCACTTTGCTGCGTTTCGTGTGATGCAGGAAGGGAACAGCTTGATCTGGGGTGGGGCCAATAGCAGGCAGTGGGAGAAGGTGAAAGAAGGAAGGAAACAGATGTGAGCAGGAGGATCCAACTAGTGGGATTGAGGACAAGCTTGAGGAGGCTGACTGGAAGAATGAGAGGCTAGTGTGGTATGACTGAAGCATAGGGATGGGGGACTGAGGTAAGGGAGTAGTGACAAAGGGTGGCTGAGAGCTTTACAAGGTGCTCCTTTTTGGGAGGATACACCTGCCTTCCTGAGAACCAAACTAGTGGTCCGCATGTATGCGGGGTTCCAAAAAACACTGCTCTTGGAGTTATATCCTCCCTGACATGTTGGCTTCAGTGTGACTAAGAAAGCAAATTTACCTGGGTGATGTCGTTCCCTAAAATGGTCAGTGGTCTTCATCATATGGAGACAGACTTAAAGATCTCAATATGTATACTTTGGAAGAAAGGCGGGAGAGAGGAAATATGAGAGAGACGTTTAAATACCTCCGTGGCATAAATGCACAGGAGGAGAGCCTCTTTCAATTGACTGACAGCTTTAGGAACAAGGAGGCATAGGATGAAGATGATAGACTTAGAAGTAATTTGAGGAAAACATTTCTCAGTATTTCCTTAACCAAAACCAATCAAAATGAAATGACCAAAACCACTATTGAACTACAAACATTAGCCAATCATTCTGCAGCCAAACTAAAAAGTAAGGACCTGACAACCAGTCCCCCTCCCCTGAATCACAATCCACCCCCAATAATTGGCACACCTTCCACCTTATTAAGGAATAACAATTACTTGAAATTACAAAAATCAATACTAGCACCTCACACCTGGATCCATGTCCTGTAGCATGGATAAAAACAACTAAAACAGAAATAGCCCCTTTTCTACTTAACACAGTCAGTCGGTCTCTCCTCCGGGGTATAATGCTGAATGAACTTAAACTTTCCACTATTCACCCCATACTCAAGGACAAACCCCTTAACAAAGATGACCCCACCTCATATAGAGCAATTGCCAGGATCCCTTTCCTAGCAAGAGTCATTGAAAAAATAGTTCAAATACAGCTTCAAGATTTCATTGACCTAAACGCACCTCTTATTTATTTAACACTTTTATACTGCATTTTTCCAGGTGATCAAAAGCGGTTTACATATAACAACAATTTGGAAAGTACAAAACATCTGCATATTGCATTACATAAAACGTTTTTAACTATATACATTAACACTGAATAGCACGGTATATAAGAGAATGTAAATAAAAATAAATAAAAAATAAACACTGGTAAAACAGTTTTATTAATATGGAGCTATATACATTATAAAGGCATTATAGATAAAGGGGGGAAAGTAGTGTTTTTATTGGGTGGGAAGGGAAGGTCTTGAGCTGTTGTAGGGTGCCATAATGAAGGGTGAATAGATGGGTTTTAAGCTTTTTTTTTTATTTTTTAAAAAGTGATTGTTAATTTCTCATGTTGGCGGGGAGGGCGTTCCATAGTATGGGGGCAGTGTGGGAAAACGCTTTGTTGGTCACCTTTTTTGATTTTCTGAAGTCATTAGGTATTTTGAGTTTATTTTTGTTTTGATTACGTGTGATTGACTGTGCTCTTTTGTGATAAGGGTGGATAGGAAAGATAGGGCAATATTGATTAATTTAAACGTTGTGGTGATTATTTTATAGTTTATGCGGCTCTGGATGGGGAGCCAATGTAGGTTGTACAGTATAGGGGTAATGTGTTCTGTTGGGTTGATTCGCATTGAGATCTGTGCAGTAACATTTTGTTGAAGTTGTTCTAAGACCTGTTTTGTGGCACCCTGGAGGACTGTGTTGTAGTCAAAGTGGGGGGGTGGGGTTATGATTGAGTGGTATTTTATCTCTTGATGAACATCAGTGTGGTTTCCGCCCATTTCATGGCATGGAAATACTGCTCCTGGTTCTAATTGACACCCTCATCTGCGGACTGGATAATCAGGCCTTCATCCTAGTCTTCATAGACATTGTATTGGTCTTCAACAATGTGGACCAAAACATCCTTCTGACAAGACTAGCTCACCTAGGAATAGCTGGAACAGTCTTCCAATGGTTCAAATCCTATATAAGCAACCGCTCCCAATATGTAAAAATTGATCAGGAAACATCCACTATCTTCCCCCAGGAACAGAGAATTCCTCAAGGCTCTGCGTTATCGGCCCTCCTTTTTAATCTATACCTTCAGCCAATCTGAGCAATCTTTAAGAAACACAAAATAAGATATCACATATATGTGGATGACATCATGTTATGCTCCCCAGTAGATACAAAAAAACCCCACATTCCACAACCTCAGTGATTGCATCCATGAGGCTGAATCCTGGCTGAATGCAAATAACCTTCACATTAACTTCAAAAAAACCAGAAATACTGCTCACAACTAGAAATCAAAACTTTACCCCCCCCCCCCCAACAATCCAAATATACAACTCCACTCTTCCACTCTCCTGATAAAAAAAGAAGTGAAATACCTAGGAATTATATTGGACAGTTCCTTTAGTATGTCATTCCAAATCAAACAAGCAGCCAGAGCTGTCTTCTTCAAGCTAAGAACCATTCAACACCTCAGACCCCTCCTAGACACCCATGATTTCAGAACGGTAGTCGAAGCACTAATCACGCCCCACTTGGACTACTGTAACAGCTTGTTACAGGGGATACCCCAAAAGAACCTACACAGTACTCAAATGGCCCAAAATGTCATGCCAGAGTTATAGCCAACTCACCAGATCCCCAACCCAAGGTGACACATTAAACCTCAAAATACTATCACCCTTTAATCCCTAAAGAGAATACCTAACAAATAATTTTTGTCTTGGATCAACTATCAAAGAAGCAACAAGCAAAGAAGAAATCAGACGACACATTGCTCTTGGCAGAATGGCTATGAAAGACCTAGATAAGATCCTCAAGAGCAGAGATGTCTCTCTCCATACAAAGATTTGACTCATTCAAGCCATGGTATTTTCAATAACATCATATGGGTGTGAAAGCTGGACAGTGAAAAAGATAGACAGGAAGAAAATTGATGCCTTTGAATTATGGTGCTGGCGGCGAATACTGTGGATAGCATGGACTGCCCGAAGAACAAACCAGTCGGTACTAGAGGAGATCAAACCTAAGCTTTCTTTAGAAACTCAGATGACAAGACTTTGACTTTCATACTTTGGACACATCATGCGAAGAGAGAGATCATTAGAGAAAGACATCATGCTTGGCAAGTTAGAAGGTCAGCGCAAAAGAGGAAGGCCAGCAATGAGATGGATCGATACAATAACAGCAGCTACGGGTACCAGTCTGTCAACAATGAGCCGCCTGACTGAAGACCGAACACAATTTAGGATAGCTATCCAGAGGGTCGCCATGAGTCGACTCCGACTCGACAGCACTTAACACACACACAAGGCAAGGGAAGGCAATATTTAGACTGCTAGGTACATATGACCTACATTGGCCATTGTTGGAAACAGAATACTGGGTTTGATGGACCTTGGTCTGACCCAGTATGGCATATCTTATGTTCTTATGCCCCCAACCAGTCGGCACACTCTGGGGGGGGGGGGGGGGATTCTGTTTTAGTTCAGGTTAAAACGCAACTCTCAAACTGTATGGCACTTAACTTTGTGGGTTATTAAACCGCCAAAAATGCAATGTCCATGTAGACCAATCTAGCATCACGGCACTCCTTCATAGCCAAGCCAGCTTAATAGCATGAAGTGCACTTTTTGAGGTCTCCTTCCCTGTGTCAAGTGCTAGTGCTGGTGATTAAAGGGTGATAGTATTTTGAGAGTTATAGTCAAAGCACGTCTAACACATCATATCTTACGGACTCTCCACTGGTTCCCACTTCCAAGTAGGATAAAATACAAAACATTAGTAACCACTTTCAAGTTACTCAACAACATCTCTCCCTCCTTCCTTGCATCCCGGTTACAGACCCAAGCTGATTCTAGGAGCAGAAGAAAAAGCAACCAAAATCTCCTCATAGTACCGACCTCCATCCGCAAGACCAAACAAACAACCAGCAACAGAGCCTTCACATACACAGCACCCACACTCTGGAACTTCCTTCCAGACTCCCTCAGAGCAATTAAAGATCTCCAGACCTTCCGAAGAGATCTAAAAACCCTGCTCTTCACTGAGTACTATATTAACACCACCTCTCCCCTCCCACCTATCCCCCAGTAGCACCAGTTCTCCCTGCTGCTACTATGCATCTATAATAGTTTATACACTCAGCGCCATGTATATAGTTTAATTATTATCATGTAAATAGTTGTATCTTAATCAACTACTACATTGTTTTATGTTAAAAGTTTCTATGTATATAGTTACAGAGAATATTTAACTGTTAGCTTGATGTAAATCACCCCTGATCTTTTGGAAGGGGTGGTATAGAAAAACTGTTCAAATAAAATAAATAATAAATACAATGGAAAGAGTGGTGGATACATGCCATAGACTCCTAGTGGATGTAGTAGGGGACGAGGGCTGTATCTGAATTCAAGAAAGCATGGGACACAGAGTATCTCTAAGGGGAAAAGGGACTGTAAAGCTTTGTACTTAGTATGGGCAGACTGGAGAGGTTGTATGATCTTCATCTGCTGTCATTTTTCTCTGTTTCACAAAATAGGATGAAAAAGCTGAAAACATCTATTGTCCGCTGAGAAGCGAAAACAACTTGTTTCTAGGAGCTACTCTAGTTAACATTTTTATTTTGCCCCCTTCCTCTCTCAAGAATAATTTTTGGATTTCTACCTGCTCAGATTATTTCTATTTTTAATTCCAGAGTCTTTCATTTCCATGTCATTCCCATTGAATCCTGGGCTGTTACCCTTCATTTTCTGCATATGCCCTGGTCATGTGCAATAGAGATGGTCAGAAATATCAGGATTGTGAGAGTCATCTTTTATTTCTGGGGTTTTCCTATGGACAGGTCTTGTTGGTTCAGGATAATAAGAGCTCTTGAAAATGGGGGAAGAGGAGGAGCATGGGACAATCTCTCTCTATACTGCCTTGAGAAATACATTTATTTTTATTTATGTGAAGGCACATTTTAGAAAGGCCATCCAGGCGGAGGCAGGGATATGTGAAGCACGATGCTATGTAGGCGCTGTGCACATCTAGGAGCCTTCTGACGTTAGCGCTTCCCCCATCTGCAAAGATACACGTGTCCTTACCCATGTAGTTTGCACATGTACACAACATAAAATGAGGCATGGTCCATGTATAGAGTCCCCATAGAGAATGGCAACCATGGAGATGTGCAAGTATGACACAAAATACAGATAAATGTGTCATTTTGTTTTTGTGTATGTGCATGTGGGGCCCCTCCCCAGCAGAATATCTGCACGTGCCCATGCTCTGTGCACAGAGAACAGCAGGATGATTATCAGACAACCCAGTTTTTCAAGGACAGGACCCCTGATGCTGTGCTCTCTGGGGATGGAGGATGAAGGATGAAGAGCTGCTCTACCGCCATGTTGACACATGTCTCCCCATGCTTCAGCAAGAAGGGTCTGGAAGAGGATCCTTGTGGCCCTAGCGAGGCGAGACCATCATATCACACCTAAAAATACAGCTCACAAGGGCACATCTAGATGATGGCAGATGATCAGCATGCAGGCAAGGAAGTAAGGTAACCAGGGCTGGGTGAAAAGGTGGCTACGACAGGCTGGTTCCCCATGATGACACCCTCTGAGGGTCATGAAAGAGCATCAGGATTCAGAGCACTAAAAGAAATCATTGTAGCCATAGACGTAAAGACAACCAGAAGCACAATCGGCATCTGGCAGGAAGAGTAGGCACACACATACAAGCAAAGCAGTAGCAAGGGAACATGAGGCGTGAGACTGGCAAGACACAGCTGACACATGGTTAGGGTGTGGGAAGGTGTGTGTGATGGCATATGGACATGTCTGCCAATGTCATGGACTTTGGCCACCAAGAAGCAAAGCAGTGTTTGCAGGCATGCATGTGGTCTTGCAAGGTCCCACCCCCAGGGCAGGGCACATGCAGAGCACAATATGCACATGGTTGTAGACAGTGCTGGCACAAAATGTAATACAACGTGTGCCTTTGAGACAGTGCTGACTCCTGGTGACCCAGCAGCTCCTGGGCTTTCATAGCAGTAGCTTGCTAGGCCTTTCTTCCAAGGCAATGGAGGGTTAAGTGACTTACCCAAGGTCACAAGGAGTGCTAGTGGGAATTGAACGCTGGTCTCTTGGTTACCAGGCCAGTGCTCTAACCACCAGGCTACTCCTTCACTTCACACGGAGCTACAATAGAAGGAAAGCTGCTGCACTGTTGTGAGAGCATGCACAATTACAAGTTGAAGGCCTTGTTTCTTGTTTTTTTTTGGGAGCCTAAGCAGCACTTGTACCAGACTGATAGTAGAAACATTTCCTGCTCCAGTCCTACTGCAAAGGCTAAAATTGTGCATTTAACTTGAAAACCACTGCTCGGGGAAACCTTTGCCATGCTGTATTTAAGATTATTGATTATTGCTTTCTTTCACTAAATTCCTCCTCCTAATTTAATTGTGTCATATCATTCAGCTCAGTAACCATGTGTGGTCAGTTATGTACATAGAGGTTCTTTGGTTTGCAGTAATTAAATCTTGTAAGAAGAATGTGGTTTTATGAGTGCAGGTGGTGATTTGGCGAGATTTGATTGCACGTTGCTGCTTACCCAGTGCATAATGCAAAAACTAAACGTCATCAACATTATTAATGTAAATAATATAAAGGTAGAAATTAAAACTTTCCTTCTTGTGTGATCCTAAAGACTCCATGACACAGTACTGATAAGGAAGAACTACTTTCAAAGGCATGTACCCAACAATTCTCAAGGTGGCAAAACGGTGCGACAAGGCGGTGGCAAAAGCCAGGAGGATGTTGGGCTGCGTACAAAGAGGAATTACCAGCAGAAAAGAAGAGGTACTAATGCCACTGTATAAGTCTCTGGTGAGGCCTCACTTGGAATACTGTGTTCAGTTTTGGAGACGGTATCTCGCAAAGGATGTAAAAAGACTGGAAACTGTTCAGAGGAAGGCGACCAAAATGATTTGGAGCCTGCATCAGAAGCCTTATGAGAAGAGACTTGAAGACCTAAATATGTACATTCTGGAAGAGAGGAGGGACAGGGGTGATATGATTCAGACCTTTAAATACTTAAAGAGAAATAATGAACAAACAAACCTCTTCCAAAGATGGGGAAGCTGTAAAACTAGAGGGCATGACATGAAGCTGCAAAGTGGTACATTGAAAGGCAATGTCAGGAAATACTTTTTCACTGAAAGGGTGGTGGATGCTTGGAATGCCCTCCCGATGGAGGTGGTGGGGACAGATACAGTGGATCCCTTTATAGCAACAGGATAAAATCAAAATAAACGTAACTAGCTAATTTCTCAACATACAGGGGTGTCCTACATGGAGCGGTGGGTTCACCCCTAAAACAAAGACATGGGGAGGGGTGGCCTGCATGGAGCGTCAGGTGCACCTACTCTTGCCATCTTATTGGGCAGACTAGATGGACCATACTGGTCTTTATCTGCCGTCGTCTACTATGTTACAATTAAAAATTGCCCTGCTCAAATGCAGCTAAAGGTATGTATGGGTTCCATGGCAAGTAAACTATTCGCCTCATTGAAAAAAGAGGCTTTCTTATGGAGGTATTTGTCAGGACTAATAGCATTCATACAGCTGCTTGTGTACTATGCATCACTATGTTGCCTGCTTTCAGTCAACCATAGAAAATGGAGTGCAAACAGGGCTGGCCCCAGAGTTGGTTCAAGGTATTGGCACCTTAGGTAAACCTTCAGCTTTATATCCCCCACCCCCCTCCCTGGCTCTCAAACTCTGTTGTTTAGCTTTGACTACCCTGCTCTTTGTCCTCCCTCAAAGTTGATACCCTAGGCAGCTGCCTAGTTTGCCTGATGGTTGGTCGGCCCTGGGTGCGAAGTGCACGGACTCTTTTTTTTTCAGTGCACATGCTCTGTGGCTGATGCTTTGCAAAGGGACACAAAGCGGGTTGTTTGCCTTTGAGAAGTTGCTACAAGATATGTGGACTGAGAGTGGTTGTGCTGCACAGAATGTGGGCTATTGAAAATAGTGACAACCCACACACTCAGATTTGCAAAATCTTCTGAATTCATCGTTGATTCTATTGGTTTGAGAATGCTTTCTTCCATTCTGAATGTAAAAATACTTCATTACATTCAGAGTCTGAGGACAAAGATGAATAGTGCAGATGTGATGTGCTTCTTGTTTGTTGACCTGCAGATCACAGAAGCTTTCATTTTAAATAAGAGTGAAATTGCTGGGAATCAGATCCTGGTAGTTTTGCATCATTTCATAACCATGGCAAACTGGTAACATGGTATTTAATAATTTTGCCATAAATGACTTTGGTGTATGCTTAGCAACGGGCACACCAGTAGCGCACAATTGTGCTACTAATGTTTGGGGGCATGTGCATCAGTCCCCCTGCCAATAGTGCGATACTAATGCACAGACCCACACTAACCAGCATGCGTGTGCACTGTGATAGCATTAAGTGCACCTGTGCTAAATGTCAACATTCATGGTTAGCGTGTGCCCATAAAATCCAAGCTAAACATGATGCCCCAGTAACACCTACCTTCCATCCTGCAGCAAACCATGCACCAATATAGAGTAGTTACCTGTAACGGGTGTTCTCCAGGAGCAGCAGGAATCAGTCCTCACATATGGGTGACATCAGCGTCGACGGAGCCCCCATGCGGAGCATTTCCCCAGCTTTCAAAGAAAGCCTTTGGGAATGCAGGCATGCATGCAGGTCCCCTTCCCGCCCAAACGTGCCATCTTGCTCAGTCTAATGACATAGCTAAAAGACAACACAAAAAGAAAATGAAGTATATACAACTGCAACTCCAAGGGGAGGAGGGAGGGTCGTGAGGACTGATTCCTGGAGAACACCTGTTACAGGTGAGTAACTACTCTTTCTCCAGGACCAGGCACGAAGTCAGTCCTCACATATGGGTGACGCCTTAGCGCTGGGCTACCAGGAACCCAGGCTGAAAAATAGAGCTCCCTCTAGAGCCTCAGCAACAGTGAGAGAATCTTCTCTGAGACCACACCTGAACGGTAGCCCAACACCAGGGCCGGAGGGTAGGAGTTGCGTAAACCTCAAAGAGATTACGGAGTACTGCATGCCCGAAAGCACTGTCCCTATGGGACTCCCTCTCGAGGCAGTAATGGTCCGCAAATGTCTGGTAGCGGCCCGGCAGATGTCTGCCAACGGAACAGAGCGGAAGTGAGCTACTGATGTGGCCTTCGCCCTGACCCGGTGGGCCGTGACTCAACCCACCAGGGAGAGGCCGGCTGCCCTGTATGCCCAGGCGATACAGTCTGCCACCCAGATGGACAACGTACGCTTAGTGACAGGCAACCCCAATTTATTAGGGTCAAAGGAAATGAAGAGCTGAGAAGCCCTTCTATGCCCCTGCGTACATTCAAGGTAAAAGGACAGCGCCCTTCTACAATCCAGGGTATGCAAGACAGTCTCTGGCGTGCGGCCTGGGAAAGAACATTGGAAGTACCACCTGGTTGAGGTGGAAGGAGGACACTACCTTTGGAAGGAACTTAGGATGAGTCCGCAAGACTACCCTGTTCCTATAGAACCTGGTATACGGCCTATCCGAGACCAGGGCCTGAAGCTCACTCACCCGCCTAGCTGAGGTGAGTGCCTTCCAGGAGAGGAAACGTAAATGGCAGGTTGCCATTGGCTCAAAAGGTGGGTGAGTCAGTTGCTGCAAGACCACATTGAGATCCCACTCAGTGGCCGGTGGATGAATAGGAGGCTTAAGCAGAAGCAGACCTCTGAGAAAGTGAGACACCAGAGGGTGGCCTGAGAGAGATTGTCCATCCACCGGCGAGTGGTGAGCTGAGATAGCACTGAGGTGAACCCGGACAGAGTTGGACTGAAGTCCTAGGTTGGAAAGGTGGAGCAGGTATTGTAGCACCACCTGGACAGAGCAGGAGAAGGGGTCCTCTTACTGTTGAGAACACCAATTAGAGAACCTACGCCACTTCAGAGCATAGGCCTTCCTAGTGGAATGCTTCCTGGAGGCCAACACCACCTCTTCAACCTCTCTTGATAGGAGTAAGGGAGCAAGGACTAGCCTTTCAGCAGCCAGGCCATCAACTTGAGGGATTTGAGGTTGGGATGCAAGAGGGACCCCTGATCCTGGGTCAGAAGGTCGGGTTGCAACCCCATAGGAATTGGAGTATCCATTGCCAACTGCAGAAGAAGAGAGAACCACGGCTGCCTGGGCCACCTGGGGGCTATCGGGTCACCGTGGCTCGGTCCTGCTGGATTTTGAAGAGAGTCCGGGCCACCAGAGGTGTGGGAGGAAAGGCATACAGCAGGCTCTCTGACCAGGGGATCAGGAATGCATCTGGCGCTGTTCTCAAGGGATGCGGTTGCCTGGAACAGAACCTGGGTAGTTGCCTGTTCAGCGGACTGGCAAAAAGATCCATGGTTGGAATACCCCACTTCAGAAAGATCTGTTGAACTACCAGAGGATCCAACTGCCACTTGTGAGGCTGCAGAAGTCTGCTTAGCCTGTCTGCCAGGTAGTTTTCCTGGCCTGGGAGGTAGACCGCCCTGAGGGTCATGCCCTGAGTGACAGCCCAGGAGCAGAGAACTTGTGCTTCCAGGCACAGAAGTCTGGATCCTGTGCCTCCCTGCTTGTTGACGTAGAACATAGCCACCTGGTTGTCCGTCTGAACTAGGACAGACTGGTGAGACGGAATTGAGGGCCATTTGACTAGCCTTATGGACTTTCAGATCCTAACAGGTTAATCTGCTGGGCGGCCTCCCACGGAGACCACAGGCCTTGGGTGCAGGCCTCCTGGCAGTGTGCCCCCCAGCCCTGCAGGGAAGCATCGGTTGTCAGTACCTGAGTGTGTGGGGAGACCTGAAAAGGAACACCCCTGACCAGATTTTGGAGATGCCTCCACCAGCGTAAGGAGTCCACCAAGAGTTTGGACACCCTTATTCTGTCTGACAATTTCCCTGTGGCCTGCAGCCACTGCGCCCTGAGGTGCCACTGAGCTGGCCTCATGTGCAGCCAGGCTTGTGGGGTGACATGCACTGTGGAAGCCATGTGACCTAAGAGCCGGAGGAAGTGTCTTGCCGAGACCAGAGAGTTCGCCCGAAACTGCCCGGCCAACCTTATCAGCCTGTGAGCTCTGTCCACAGGCAAATAGGCCTTTGCATGGATGGTATCTAACCTTGCCCCTATGAACGCCACGTCCTGTGAGGGGACCAAAGTGGACTTTGGGAAGTTTATAACGAACCCCAGGTGCTGAAGCAGGGATATGGTTCTGCAGGTGGCCTGCTTGGCCTCTTGTGGAGACTGGCCCCTGATTAGCCAGTCATCCAGGTAGGGAACACAAAGATTCCCTGGTTCCTGAGGTAGGCCACAACCACCGCCAGGCATTTTGTAAAAACCCTGGGGGCGGAGGTGAGGCCAAAAGGAAGCACTCTGTACTGGAAGTTCTTTCCTCCCACCACAAATCTGAGGAATTGTCTGTGACTTGGATGGATGAGGATGTGAGTATAAGCATCCTTCAGGTCTAAGGAGCATAGCCAATCTCCCTGCTGGAGGTAGGACAGTAAGATTCCAAGGGTAAGCATCTTGAACTTTTCCCTCTCCAGAAGCTTGTTCAGATTTCTCAGGTCGAGGATAGGTCTGAAGCCTCCTGTTCTTTTTGGTACCAGGAAGTACCTCGAGTAGAAGCCTTGCCCTTCCAGGTGGTGAGGCACCGGTTCCACCGTCTGGTCCCTTAGTAGACCTTCCAACTCCTGAAGGAGTAAGTTTCTGTGCAGAGGGGGTCTTGGAGGCTCCCCTGGAAAGTAGGAGGGGGGTATCTGGGTGAAGTGGAGCAGATAGCCCTTTTTGACGATGCTTAACACCCAAGTATCCCCTGTGATGGCTGGCCACCTGTCTGCGTACAGGGTCAACCGACCTCCTGTGCCCTGGAGAGGAGGAGAGGCTATGCTGGCATAGTCAAAAAAACCCTCCCTGCTGAGCAGGAGCCGCAGTAGGAGGGTTGGGGGCCTTCTGCCTACGGGGCCCATGACCCTGCCCTTTGGCCTGCTGGCACTGTTGGGGAACTACAGAGGCCTGGTAGTGAGGGTAAGGTTTGTAGGCAGTGGTCTTCCTCGGGTAAAAGGTCTTTTTCCCCGAGCCCTTCTTTTTCTGATTAGGAGTAGAGGTTTTCCTGGACAGCCTAGTCCGAGTAAGAGTCTCGGTCTCGAGTTGTGCAGCCTTTTCGGCCATGGGCTTGCCAAAGAGGTTTTCACCTCGGCAAGGGACATCGACCAACCTGTCCTGTACCCACGGCTCTAGGTCCGAGGATTTTAGCCAGGCCTGGAGGCGTGCACCGACGCCGGCCCCTGCTACCCGGGCCGAAGCCTCAAATCCATCGTAGGCTGCGAGATATAAACTTTGAGCACTCTCGAATACCAGAAGACAAGGCCTTGAACCTCTGCGAAGGTTCCTCGGACAGACCAGCAGAGAACCCGGCAATCTCCTTTGCCAGGTCCCGAAGGTACATGCCCATGTACAGCTGGTAGGTCTGGACACGGCAAGCAAGCATAGAGCCCTGGAAGCACTTTCTACTGAGGGCATCCAGGTTCCGGGCTTCCCTGCCAGGAGGCACCGAGGAGTGCATCTTCTGACTCTTCAGACGATGCATGGCCGATTTTCCACAACCATGGAATGGTGCGGTAGCTGTGCCTTTTTGAAACCCGGGGCTCTTGCGGACTCGATAGATGGAATTGACCCACTTGCTTAGAACCGGCATCGAGGCTGGTGCCTCCCACATGCGGAAGAGCAACCACTCCAGCATTGGAGGAACCGGGACAGTAAAAGCCTCTTTGGGAGGAGAGTCATACTGCAGAGCCTCGAGCTCCTCAGCTCGAGGCTCCTCCTCGGGGTCCGCAGGGAATGCCAGTGCCTTGGCCATGTCCTTTATGAAATCCGAGAACCTGGTATCCTCCAGAGGGGAACTTGTCTGAGGCTCGGAACGTGGTGAGTCCGAAAGGTGTCATAGGACTCCTCCTCCTCCGTTTCCCACGCTGATTCCTCTGAGTGGGCAGGCACCGACGCCATCCGCCCCGACGCCGAGGGAACCGGTGTCGACGACCTTGGTCCCGAACGGGAGGCCGAGGGTGACCTCGAGTTTGCATGGTCTTGAGGATCGGCTTGGCCTCTGGGGTCGACTTGGACGTCGATGTCCCGGTGAGATCGGTGATCAGCACCTGCTGCTGCTGCTGCTGCTGCTGCTGCTGCTGCTGCTCCATGAAGGCAGACAATCTGCTCTCCAAGGCCGTCAACCTGAGTCAGAGCTCAGGTAACCCAGCAGCCTCCGACTCGGGCCCCGACGGCGGCTCCCCTGGAGGAGAGTCCACGAGGATTACAGTACTCATGTGACTCGGGGCCTCCGACTCTACATGAGGATGCTTTGTAGGCCTCTCCAACTCAGATACCGGACGACGCTCGGGGCTATGCGACCTGGCCCTCGAGGAGCCAAGAGCGTCCACTCATGCCGCCCTCGCAGGTTTCTTCTTCCTTCAGTGCCCCCTCGAGGGGGAATCCCTTTCAGAGAAACCCGGACGATGCTCGGGGTCAGACTCCCGAGACGTCGAGGCCTCTGACGAAGTCCGGACCCGTCCAGAGGCAGACTTGGAGAAGATCCTCACGCTGGTGCTGACGGCTCTGTAATGCCTTGGAAGACATTTTGCCACAGGGACTACAGACCGTAGAGTCATGGTCTGGTCCCAGGCACCGGAGGCAGCAGTCGTGTGTGTCGGTAAGAGACATCAGTTTCTTGCACCGATCACACTTCTTAAAGCCACTGGCAGCCATCGGGGGAAAAAGGGCTCCTGCAAGATCAAAATATTGGGCTGCCAGGGAAAAGAAGAAAGGCGTGAACACAGTCTCTAAGGATAAAAACCGAAAAAAGAGATCCGGGCTCGGCACCGGTGTACCGAGTCCAGGCGGGAAAGGAACCGAAGTCGAACCGAAGAAAAAACTCGACCCAATGCAGAAAAATCAACTTTTTTCATGGGTGACAAGGACAGGCGTATGTAGGGCTCCGTGGACAGAATACTGAGCAAGATGGCACCTATGGGCGGGAAGGGGACCACGCATGCGTGCCTGCATTCTCAAAGGCTTTCTTTGAAAGCTGAGGAAATGCTCCGCATGGGGGCTCTGTCGATGCCGACGTCACCCATATGTGAGGACTGACTTCCTGCTTGGTCCTGGAGAAGCATCTATATCTTTTTAAAGGAGTTTGTATTGTTGTGTTTGCTGATTCTTAAGAAAAAAAAACAAAGGGCATTGAACAGAAATATGGTTCTATTTATTGACAAATATTCTGAAAAATATCAATTTTATTAATACAGTGCTTTTTTTAGGGGGTATGCGATGGTATGGAATATTGGCACCTTTTAAATTGCCTGATATATTAATGTAAGAAGCCTGCATATGAGTATCGACATCCTTTTTTCTAGGAAAAATGCCCTGGTTAAAACCATTTTGCAAAATGAACATAGAATACATAACTAAAGATAGTCTCAGAAACTTTGCAGATACACGGATAAAGTCTGTTCAATTGATCTTTGGTACCACAGGACTGGAGAAGAGAGGACGCTGTTCCCTCCATACACAGGTGTAATGGGAAGGAGCCAGAAATTTATAGGCTCGTTGACCTCACTTCAGTGGACATAAGAGCATAAGAAATGCCACACTGGGTCAGACCAGTGATCGATCAAACACAGTATCCTGTTTCCAGGTCACAGGTACATGGTAGAATCCCAGGAATAGGTGGTGAATTTCATGGAGTCACCTTTAATAATGGTATATGGACTTTTCTCCAAACCTTTTTTTTTAAAGCAAGCTACACTAACAGTCTACGCCAGAGGACCGCAGAAGATACAAAGTAAAAGAAACTACGATGCAGTGCCGGCATGTGCAGTTAAGTATGGAGCTGCAGTTTGAGGTCCATTGCCACCAATGTTGGCTCTGGAGAGGCGTGGCAGCAATGGGTGCCCTTGGAGGGCCTTTCTGGGCAACTACCTAGTTTGCCTAGTGGTCATGCCAGCCTTGTACAAGGCCTGATTCAACAGCCATGAGAATGAAGGACCTAAGTGTATGTATATCCTAGAGGAGAGGAGAGTCGAGTCAAGCCAGGGGGGAAATGCCGTATAGACATGTCATTATCTCAAAGGCATAAATGCTAAAGAAACAAATCATCTTCAGAGAGAAGCCATGGGAATGAGGCTGTGGAGCAACCTGGGAACAACATCTTCTGCTTGGTTCTAGAGTGGTCAGCATAGCAACAGGATGTGCACACATGCATTCCCGCCGTAAGCACTCCGAAAATATGGAGTGGTGCAGGGCTATAGGCAGTGGAGGCCAGAGGGAGATGCCCAAGCAGAGGGAAGAGGTGGATAAGGGGAGGCTGCTCGGATTGGGTGGGAGAAGAGCAATGAGAGTGCTGGATGGAAGGGGAGCCTGGAGAGGAATATTGGAATGCCCCCAGATCTGCTTTGACTGCTTCATTGAGAGGGAGTGGGGGCATATTTGCATACATTTACATGTTCATTATGGTTATCTTAAAACAAAAAAACACTAGATGGATAGGAAGCCAGTATATCAGACAATTTGAGGGATGAGCTGGCACCCCCAAGATACTCAAAGAGAGATCAGAGGTTCTCATTCAGTGCCTTTGTCAAGAAAAAAGAAAAGCAATATATTCCCAGGCTATATAAAATTGTAGCTGTTTAGTTATTTAGCATGGCACGCTAAGATTAATAACCCCCCACTAACACCTATAAATATATATTATGCAAAAAGACAAAGGAGGTGTAAGGTGCTCACATGCCAAGGGACAAAAAGAAAGAGAACTACAGCGCAGTTTCTAACACCAAAATAAAATGAGTTATAATTTTAATTTTATTTTGCTATTAGAAACTGTGCTATGGTTCTCTTGTTAAAAAAAAAAAAAACCATCTGTTTTGCCTCCAAAAAAAACCTCTTCCAACAGTAGGTGCAAAGCAGAACTAGGACATTTCACCATAGAACCCAACACACAAGGAAAAAGAAATCTGATTCTGCTGTCATCTCATCGAGAAGATAATTCAACAGCAGCTTCAAGACCACCTGGATACTAACAACTTCCTGGACCCTGTCGTGACCCCCTGCCTGGGCCAGTGACTCACAGGCAAAGGGCTGCCATGTTTGTCCTTAAATAAAGCTATTTTTGTCTCCAGCAAGGAATCCTGGGACTTGTAGTTCTTTAATGAAAAGACAAAGTAGTGTGTGACCACTGGGGTTGTTTAAGGCAAAAACAAGAAATTTATTTTTGGGTTCTTTCCACGCATTAAATTCAATGATAACGCAGGCAAAGGATTATTCTCCAAAACAGAAAAAAACTTACAGGAACAAAAGTACACGTGACGTTAAAGAACTGCAATTCTTCTTTAAACACTGCAGCTGTTTTCAGTACACATTTCAGCATAGGTAAATTCTGGTCATTTTCCAATAATGCTGCTTTAATTCAAATTCTGTCTTTAGCTAAGTTCTTTAGCTTAAAGAAACTCTTAGCACCTTCCTGGCTAAGGAAAAATTGCTCTCCAAAAGTTCTTTTTACAGTCCTTTCTAGCAGGTTTCAATTTCCCTCATGCAAAAAGAACAATCCATCGGTGATTCGTCATATACTGAATCTGACTCAAGAGTATCAATTTCTGAAAATTGCTTATCTCTCTCAGGATTTTCAACAATGTTTTCCAACTTACTATTCTGTAGAAAGTTCAAAAGTCCTTTCCAGAACTGCTCTCCCTGGTAAGCATTGGCTGTATCAGGAGCGTGGGGCTTCTTTCCCTGGAACAAAAGCTTAACTGCTTCAGCTGTGTTCAGCACTATGTCTCTGCCTTTGGCTGGGTCTTGGTTATGTTTGTTTGTAACAGCTTTCATCCCCCTTCTGGCAGCTTGGGTTTTCTGAACTGTCTCTTGCATACACTGCACTGCACTTTGTTCCAGCTCTTCAGCAACCTCCCCAGCTATACATCTGCTGGTCTCTGGCTCAAACGTACTTTCCACCCAAGGGTTGCTTCCTTTGCTGTTGGAACTGCTTCTCCCACGTGGAGTTAAACTTCCCCCATCTCCTTGCTCCTTCCTGTTGCTGCTTCTTTCTTCTTCCTTTGTCCTTCCTCCCACTGTCTCTCTCTGCACTGAAGCAGGTTTAAAAAGCTGCTTCCTAGCTACCACACCCTTATCTCTGCACAGGTGGTTGTCAGAGTCCAAGCCTGCACTCACGTTGGGGCTTGGGCGTGGCTTAGCCTCAGCAAGTATGTGTTTCTTTTGCTTGGCTGTAGCTTTAGCCCTCTGAAAAGCTTGCCTGGCTCTTGTCTTAAAGACATAGTCACTATTATCCTCTGTTTCCATTAGGTCATCACAGCTCTCATTGTCACAACCCACAACAAGACGGATTCCGCCCATCACATGGAGTTGAGACCCTCGTGATATCTACTGAACACCCTAATCAAAGGTATGCAGACCAAACACTCTGGATATGCTATGATCTTTCTGGACATATCTGCAGCTTTTGACACCATCTCCCACAACACCCTCCTACATAGACTACAGGAGATTGGCATCAAGGACATCATGCTACAATGGTTCTGCTCCTACCTGACCAATAGATGACAACTGATCTGCACAACCAAGGAGTACCCCAAGGCTCCACACTATCCGCCATGCTCTTCAATATCTACTTACAGCCACTCTGCTCAGTAATACGCGCTCACAACATCAACTACCCTATCTATGCAGACGACATAATGCTTTATGGACCCATCACAACCACAAACCCAACAAACAGTCACCTATCAGACTGCTTCATTGATGTCTCCAGCTGGCTACAAGAGAACAACCTCTCCATCAACATTAAAAAAAAATGCAAGCCCTCATTGTGACCAAGGACCCAAACTTCACCCCACTGCCACACCTCACCTTGGGAACCCCACATAAAGTATTTGGGAATCATCATTGATCAAGCGCTTACATTTAAACAACGGATTAAAAAGACAACCAGAACAATATTCCACAAAGCAAAGACAGTAAAACAGCTTAGACCATTCATCGATCCACAGGACTTCAGAACAGTCATGCAGGCCATGACGCTCCCCCACCTGGACTACTGTAATGCAATTTATCACGGACTACCCGCCGCCCACACCAACCCCCTATGAACTGCCTTAAACACCACCACAAGAATCATCCAGAAGGCGAAAAAACACAATCACATGACTCCAGTCCTGAGAGAACTTCACATCCTGCCCCTCGAAGCAAGGATTAAATACAAATCCTTCCTACTTATCCACAAAGCTCTTCATCAAACACAGACTTCCCATCTCTGGACTCTACTACCTCACCCTAACCTCAATGGACCAACCCATCAGATCACCAGCAACACTCTCATCATCCCACATGAACGAACTTAGTTTTGATCAACAAACCTGTAACAGAGCATTTGAACTGTACGCACCCTCCCTCTGGAACTCCCTTCCAAGCCAGATCTGAAGCACCAGAGACCTCTCCACATTCCGGAAACAGCTAAAACCTGTTTCATGAATATCTTGGACCTGAAACAGACATCTCTCAATGACTGTACGCCCGGACCCTCTGGCCTACCCCCTCAGCTACCATCTAAAAGACTTACATCAAACGTCAACTGTCTAATACTATTACTTTCTATTCAGATCATCTATGTTATCCCCCCTGGTGACGGCCCCCCCTCTTCTCTGTTGAATTGATTATTGTTCCCCCCCCCCTTTTTTTTTTTTTGTCAAACCGCTTTGACCCGGTGAAAAGTGGAATATAAATGCAGCTAAATAAATTTACAGCCTCTCTAGTACCAGGCAGATTGTGAACACACACAAAACCCTAGAGTCACTGAAGACCTGTAAAGCAAATCTACCATACCATAATGACACCAGCTTCTAAAATTAACACTATAAGGAGCTTACCTATCATGTCGCTTCATTGGCTCCCTATCCATTTATGTATCTAGTTCAATCTTCTCCTACTGACCTATAAGTGCACTCATTCTGCTGCTCCTCTTATCTCTCCCTACACCCCTCCTCAGGAACTCCGCTCTTCTGGCAGATTGTATTTTATTTATACATTTGATATACTGCTCAGGCCGAGAAGCATCAGAGCGGTTTACTACATTTGTGTTACGGAAAATATCCCATCTATCTGTGCCCTTCTCTTCTACTGCGAACTCCAGATTGCGATCCTTCCACTTTGCTGCTCCTTACACCTAGCACAAACCACCTGAGTCTGTACGTTGGGCTTTATCTCTGGCTCTTTTCAAATCCAGGCTAAAAACTCACCTATTTGAGGCTGCTTTTGGATCCTGATCCACTTTGTACTCAGAAAAGAGCAGCACCATAGATGTATGTTGTAAGGCCCACTGCAATATCTATTCAGAAAAGTGAGCAAGCCAAGGTCCACTGGCATAGAAACTCCATGCTAGCAGAACACGTGATCTCAGTCCCATAGGCAGAGCACAGTTAGATCTTTACCAAGTACTGAATAAATTATAAAAAACTCAAAGGAGAAATATGTAGACAAAATTAAATTGAAATCCCAACCACCGAGGCTTTGCATGCAATGTAACACAAGAAATAGAAACAGTGATTGTATTTCCCCCTATACTGTGCAAAATATAAAGATGGCATATATAAAATCCCCAAATTGATATATTACTGCAGAGGCACTCAAATCCAGTCCTGGAGGGCTGCAAACCAGTCAGGTTTTCAGGATATCCCTAATAGATTCAAATACAATGGAGGCAGTGCATGCAAATATATCTCATGCATATTCATTAGGGATATCCTGAAAACCTGACTGGTTTGCGGCCCTCCAGGACTGGATTTGAGTACCTCTGTAAATTACTGAAAATAAATGCTTTACCTTTATCATCGAGCTATTTTATTTGTCTAACTGCCTTGGTCCCAGTTTCTGATTTCTGCCTCCTCTGTCTTCTCTTAACTCTTTTCCAGAGTTTGCAATCCACCTGCCACTTTTCTCCACTCCAACATCCATCTGTGGTTGATCTTTTTCCTTTCAGCTGGCTTCCATTTATTTTTCTTTTTATCAATTCAAATTTAATTTCTCTTTCTTATATCCAGTTTTCAATCTCTCTCTTTACAACCATCTCACTCCATCTCTCTATCCTTCCCCAGCCACTTATTCCTCAGTCTTTAACTCTTTTCTTTCGTTCTCTTTTCCATCCTCTGTGTTCAGCATCTATCCCCTTCTCTCCTGCCCTGTCTCTTCCTCTCCCCAATCTTGCGCCTCTCATCCTACCCCCCCCCCATATCCAGCATTCGCGCTCTCTCCCTTACCCCATGTCCAGCATTTCCCCATATCCCCCCTCCCCACCTCATGCCTAGCATCTCCTCTCTCACCCCATGTCCAGTATCTACCCCCACTCCATATCCACCATCTGCTCTCTATATCCCCCCACCCTATATCTGTCTCTACTCCTCCAGCCCATGGCCAGCATCTGACCACCATCCCTACCCATATCCTGCATCTGCCTTCCACTCCCCCCCCCCCCCCCCCAGTGTGTCAAGTATCTACCCTGTGTTATCCGTTCAACTCTTCCTATTTAGTATCTGCCTTTTGTTGCCCCCCTCTTGTGTCCAACATTTGCCCAGTATTTCCCTTCCAGCCACTCCACCCCCCCCCTTGTGTCCATCTGCCCAGCATTTCCCTACCGACCATTCCACACCTCTCCTCGCCACCGCTTTATGTGTGCCTCCGACAGCAGCGGTCTGGCCTCTGATTAAATAAAACAACACATTGGTGCCAGCCTACCCTCCCCATGCCACTTCCACTGCTTTTTCTGTACCTGCAGCAGCAGTTCGATCTCCAGTTTAAAAAAGTATAGAAAATGCAGTCTCTTGCTAGGAAGGCTGCTCTGGTCCCATCCCCCTCCGACTGCATTTTTAAATTGGAGATTGGACTGCCTCTGCCGGCATGGAAAAAGCAGCAGCCTAGGTGGGCAGGCTGGCACTTAATTGGCAGAGAGACAGCTCTTTTGGGGGGCAATGCTTCCCCTTGCGCCCCCCCCCCCCCATTACACCCATGGTTGAATATTGGGGGAAGGTGACCTACAGAGCCTCCAGAGAATTTGCGTGGGTGTCAGTCAGAAAATATTTCTTCATGAAAACACTGGCAGGTGCTGGCACACCCAGAGGTGGTGAAGACAAACCCAACAGAATTCAAGAAAGCCTGAGAAGCACAGCATTACCAAGCCAGGCAGAGATGAATTGGAATTTTTCACATTGCACCAGCATGAAACGGTGCAGATTAGATGATCTTCAAGATCCTTATCTACAAGCGTTAGATATTTACCGCATGCTTCTAAACACATGCTATGCTTCCCTATTACTGGATTACCTATGGAGCAGTGTTTCTGCTATTTGCTCGCCTGCTGCCTTTTCCATTCAGCTACACATCTCCGTGTCTGAGGTTTCTCACTGCAAAGTTCCCGTTTTTAGAAGGCCAAGTCCATAAATGTACTTTTGATTGCCACAGTACAATCTTGCTTAATATGTGCTGTATAGAGCTAACGTGAGCTGTGCAGATTTAGGCCATTAATGTAGCGGGTGAGGCTCTCGTCCAAAGTCAATTGAAGTGAAAAGAACTTTGGAAATCGAAGTGCGTTCCTGGATCATGTGCGCGCATTGTGTCTCACTCTGGATTATTAGGAGCTGGTTTCTTGCTGTCACTCTAGCTAGCCCGAGCTGGATGCGTTTATTTGGGAAAAGCCCTTTTCTCCTTGGATCTGGTTCGACCCGAGTGGGGGGGTGGGGGAGGCAGCTGAGTGAGTCAGCAGCTCCCTCCCTGACGTCACACGGAGCCCCTCCCCGCCCTTTCCCCAGCACTTATAGAATCCGCAGTGACAAGGACGCGGTGAGCTCACTGCCGGGACTCGGAGCTATGCAGCCCGGGATCGTTCGCTGCTCCGCCGGCTTTCGCGTGTGGTTGACCCTTGGAAACGTCCAGTCTTGATCAGAGTGTGATTGCATCCTTGGGACGTCCAGCCCTGAATACTGCCGGCTGAGCAGGACAGGACATCCAGCACGGAGTATTACATGCTCAGGGTGATTGCACCCTCGTTACTGCTGGCTCAGCGAGCGATTGCATGTCACCCCAGGGACGCTCATAGCTGAGCATGCGATTGCACCCTTGGGACACCAATTCTTGATTACTGCTGGCTCAACATGCGACTGCACCAAAGGGACATTCCGCCCTGATTACCGTCGGCTCTGCCTGGTTGTGCCCCCAAGCCATCCAGCCCAGATGTGACTGTAGTCCCGGGTCACGCCGGCTCAAGCTGTGTGATTGCAGTCGGCTCTCCACATGTAACTGCTCTCCAGGAATACCCGGTGCTGATTCCTGCCAGCTCTCCTGTGTCTGCATCTCCAGAGCCAAGTCTTGCTTCCTGCTGGCTGAGCGTGTGGCTGCACCCTCACATCTGAGCTCTGCTTCCTCCCGGGGGTGGAAGGCATGGAGAAGGCAGCGGTGCACTCTGCTGTGCCCGTGCCAACCCCACGCCTGTACCTGCCCCGCAACTTCAGCTGCAGCGCTGCTCTCTATGGCAACACTGCCGAGCAGCTCCCAAACACCTCACAGGTCCAGCCAGCACCGGCTGATGGCAGCCCCCCGCAGCAGCAGGAGGATGAAGAAGAACTACTGTCTGCAGCTAGGGGACGGCCTGGCTCCAGCACTACCGAAAAAGTAAGTCGAGGCCGGGATCCGGCTCCAGCTCCACAGAGTCCAGGTTCCCGCCGGCGGGCCAAGTCCTTGCCTACGCCGGGCCAGCGCTGTTGCCAGGCGCCGCTGGAAATCGCGCAGAGCCCATCGCGCCGCAAGAAGGTGCGCTTTGCCGACTCGTTGGGTCTGGAGCTGATCGCCGTGCGCCACTTCTGCGACGCCGAGCTGCCTCGGGTCCCAGCGCAGATGGCGGCGGGCTTGCGGTGCCGGGAGCCGGCGCCGGCCGGGGGGGAGCTGAGCGTGCTGCCGAGCGCCCTGCAGTCTGTCTTGCTCGAGCCGCTGTTCAGCACCAACCCGGGCGCAGCGCCGGACTTCGCGCAGCGGGTGCAGCAACGCAAGGTGTGCCTGGAGGCGCTGCGCACCGACGGATTCGGACTGAGCGGCCTGGTGCGAGTGCTGAACATCTCCTACGAGAAAGCAGTGGCCGTGCGCTACAGCCTGGACCACTGGGTCACCTGTGCCGAGGCGGCTGCCTACTACCAGCCCGGATCTTCCAGCAACGGCTCCACCGACGTCTTTTCCTTCCGCCTCGTGGCCCCGGTCCTGCTGGAGCGCGGTGGCATGCTGGAATTTGCCATTTGCTACCGCGTGGCGGGTGCGGAGTACTGGGACAACAACGATGGGGGCAACTACAGGGTGCGCAGCCACAAGCTACGCGTCTCGCCGCCCGGAGACCTGGAGAGCGCCTGGATCCACTTCATTTAATCTCTTGCCGAGACCTGCAGATTCTCCAAAAAATCCAGCTCCTTAAGTGCCCCGGAGAACATCTACATCCCTTCCATCGAATGCCCTTTCTGGATCTGGGCCCACGCAGCCAGCACCCTCCACCCCCTCCTCATTCATTCCTCAAACGCCCTTCTGCCCAGCAGCCGATTAACTACCAGCGTTGTCTTTTCTCATTCAGAAGAGCTATAATTAAGTAGGATGAACTCGAGCCCTTTTTTTGTAAAGGAGTCGGAAGCATTACACTAAAGAGAGCAGCTGAAAGGAGGGATTTCTGCTACCTACTTAATGTGGTAGAACAAATAAATGGTATAATTACTGCTATGTGTACTAGAGGTTTGAAAAGTATTTCGTGGTAGGTAGGGTATTTTTGTATATAATAGAATCCTCTATAAAAATGTGCATATATTTTTTAAACAGATTAAAAAGAGCATCGATGGACAACTGGGAAACATGGGATAGAAAATATTTTTGGCCAGTGTCGTATGAAATATCCTTCTCTCTTAATTGTAGTCCTCCAGTTGAAGGTTGACAGTCGAGGGAGGCAAATGTGCGTCATTGCGTCAGATCACTGTTAAAATGCAAAGTTACATATGAGACTGGAATATACTTTGTTTTTCTAAGTAAATTATGTTTTTTTCTACTTTAATATTTCTTAGAAAGTACTCTATAGACTTCGTTTTTATGCTTGACTGTAAGCTGAAAAAATAGAAACATATCGAGAGGAATTTGTTTCCTGCACTGTGCAGTTTAGAAGCCTCATGCAGCATAGAATTGCAGAGGAGGGATCACTGTCATTTATAATGAGAATGTGTGCAGTCAAACAACTAACAGAGGAAACTGAAACAAGGAGGGGTGCTGCAGAAAGATGCCCCCCCCCCCAGTTGTCTATTCTGTGGGATGCAGGGACGAGTATATGCTTAGGAAAAAGTGGATAAGAAGTGTTTACATAAATACATTTAAACCATTTTTTGTCCATCCCTGTATAAATCTCCTCAAGATACAACCAAATGTCGTCTTAGCCTGTCCAAATATCCTTTTTTAGCAGCCTGGGAAGAAGTGCTTACGGCAGGGAAGAGAGCTCTGGTTGTCTCCTGGTATTTAACTGTTACCCAGCTCAGTAACTCACTCTATGCACACAAGCAAAGGGCATGCTACAACAGAGATCCAGAAAGCCTCTTTGCGAAGGTCATGGCAACCTTGAAAATGTATTTAGAAAAAAAATCTAAAATACAACACATCTGTGCTTATGTTTTCTATGCCAGGAAAAGAGAGACCTTTGAATCCTGCTGTAAAGTCTAGGGCAGGGGTGCTCACCCCAGTCCTCAGGACATATCTAGCTAGTCAGGAGGCAGGGCGTGCAAATCTCTCCTCATGCATATTCATTCTGGTTATCCTGAAAACCTGACTGGCTAGGTGTGTCCTGAGGACTGGGTCGAGACCCCCCACCCCTGGTCTAGGGACTGCCAGAAGTTTGACTGGTGATTTTCCTACCTCTTAATCACAGTACAGTATCGTCTGTTCTACTGCCAATTCCACCAATCATTCATCTGCAGCCCTTTCTTAAAATTAAATGACAAATCTGAACTGTATGAACCACTATCATACAGAATGTAAGATATAACATTCTGGATCAGACCAAGATTCATCAAACCCAGTATCCTGTTTCCAACAGTAGCCAATCCAGGTCACAAGTACCCAGCAGTTTTCCAAAAAGACACACAGGTTCCACAATGCTTGTAGTGGGGGCAAGCAGTGGATTTCCCAGGTCCTCTTTAATAATGGTTGCAAGCTAGCTCCAGGTTCTCAGTACAGGTTGATCCAGTCCTGGTTTTACACCATTGCAGGCAGGGACCTGCAGCTTTGATTTCAGCTAATTTGTTCATGCAGTGGGGTAAAACCAGGCCAGACTAGCTTGTACTGAAAATCTGGTGCCAGCTGGCAACCCTACATATAAATATGATGTACACATTGCATTTGAAGGTAGGATTGTCAGCCAGCTCTGGATTTTCAGGGAAACACATTCAAATACAGGAGATAACTTGCCTTGAGTTGGTCCAGAAAAGGTTTTGAGCTTAATCCAAGATATGCTTGTGCCAGTACCTGTTACTATATAAGATGGTCCCTCACAGAATCATGTACCTTGTACATGCCTCAAGGCCCTCTGGATAGACATGCAGTAGCCGGGCTTATTCACCTAGATTTGCTTGTATTTATTTCGGCATCTTATAAAAAAGGGTTTTTTTTTCCTTCCTATGAAAGTGACTATAGTACTTGGATAACAAAACACAAAATGATGTGAACATTTAATAATCTAGTGCTTAGTCCATTAGGCCAGGCATAGTGCTTGCTTTCCCATTTGAAGAGATGGACCTGCTTCACTTTGCTGACACACGGCCCTCTCCATTTCCAGTCTCTCTACTGCAGTGGCCTTGATGATTTATAGGCAGGGCATAATATATACCTGATCTTTGTTTCCCAGTTTGTGTTTATGGGAATAACGTGTTGAAAATGAAGTCCTAAATACATGAAGTGTGATATGGAAAGCTGTCAAAAGAGAGGTTAAGAAAGAGAACTTTCCAATTCTCTCCAGAGGACCCCACAATCAGATTTTCAGGACATCTACAATGACTATGTATGAAATAGATTAACATATATTGTATTAAGTTTCTAATGTATATAGATGTATCTCATGTATGTTCATTGTGGACACGCTGAATGCCCAGCTGGCTTTGGGGTACCTAGGATAGATTTGAGAAGTCTTAGTGTTAGAAGAGGGTATTTTGCTTCCATCTAGAATCAGTGGTTCTCAATCCAGTCCTCAGGGACCTAAAGGCCAGTAAGTTTTTCAGGGTATCCACAATGAAGATGCATGAGAAGAGCTGCATACAATGGAAGCAGTGCCTGCAGATCTATCTCATAGAGCTAGATTGAGAACCACTAAACTAGATACTCGGTCCATTCCCAGTCCTAAAAAGCCACCGACAGGTCACGTTTTCAGGATATCCATAATGAATATGCATGAGAGAGATTTGCATGTCCACTTCCTCCATTGTTTGCAGATCTCTCCCTTGCCTATTCATTAGGAATAACCTGAAAATGTAGCCCATCGGCAGCCCTCCAGGACTAGGAATGATAACCAAGGAGCTAGATTATTCCAAATAATGACTCGGCGATTTCTGGTTTCCTTTGGCTGATTTCAGATGGCTCACGCTTTGTATTATTGGTATGGGGGTGCTGATGGCGCTAATACAGCAACTCTTCGTTTTATAGATGTGGAAACAGCTAAACGGGAAGTTTAAAAAAAACAACTCTTCCGCAGGAGTGAAAATCAGAGGGAAAAGAGATGGGATTTGTTTGCCAACTTAATTGTCTTAAAAAAACAACAGATACTCTCATGCCCACCATTTTTTTGAATGTATAGCATAGTTCATAAGGTATACAGAGTGACTATCAAACAGCGAAAATAATATAGACCATACCTCAAAGTGTATGTGATGCAAGAAGATGTGTATTTGTAGAGTAGATGCGCTCAGGTGAGGAGTTTGGGTAGAGCGTGGATGGAATTGTGATTTAAACATATTTTATAGACTACACGCAGGAAGTATGTGTTGATGTTTAGATGTTTTCTCAGGCAGGTGTAAAGTCCGCATCTTTAATCTCGGCATGATTTCTTCAGGATTTGTGTGAGTATTTTATAAAGACACATAGGCGCCTAAGGGTCTTTATAAAATTTCCTTCCACATGCAAAAGATCTAAGGATGGCAGGGTTCAAATTAAAATCACAATAATGCATTGGCTTGTGTGTGTGTTCGTATGTGCAGACTGCTTGTAGGAGTCAGTGTTGGTAGCGTTCGACTCAGCCATTTAAACATTTCTTTGCGCTAGGCTATATTATCTTAGATTCTTCCTTATGTCGTGTTTAGGGATTTGCTCAGTGAAAATTATTCCTTTCTACACTCGTAATGAGTGCAACGCTTTTTTTTCCAATATATATTCTTACAAAAAGTTTTGCTTCTCTGGGCATCTCCCCAGGTATCTTAAAAGAATTCATCCTTCTGGAGATAATATCTGTGTAGCAAAAGAATTTTAGGTGAACAGAGACTAAAAAAGTCAACTGGAATTCAGACTATAGGGCTAGCCTAGCAGAAGAGATGCTTTGTCCCTCAGCTCTGATACCATGTGCAATGCATGTTTTTGAGACCTAGAATGGGAAGATTAAAAGACTTGTTCTTGAATAGAAACCTCTGCTGAATGTCATTGCCATGACTCTTTGGTCTTGCTTGGCTAAAGGGCTGTGGTCCAGCTCTTTAGACCAGAGGTCGGAAATCTTTATTGGCCGGCAACCTTGCTAACAGTATTACCATGCTAGCCTCCTTGATCCAGCCATCGTAAAACCTCTGTACCACTTGTAAGTATTTTTAATATTCACAACCACAGTACTTCCTGTGTTATTGGGGTGATCCTTTTTAATTTAAACAACTTCATAGCTGCCTGACTTCTTTCAAGAGCTACATTTACCAGCCTAATCAGTGAGATGGCATCACATAGAATTTACTTGTCCAACTTTTTCAGTATTAAAATGTGTTGCACATGTAAAGGAACTATTGAATATATGGTTTAATTCTGTAGTAACATTAGCATGGCTATGTCACTTTAACAACCAGAGTAAGATCAGTAATGGTCCAGTCTTGTGCGTTTCATGGGTGATTCTGTAATTTCACCACCAAGATCCTCAGGGCATTGCCACCAGTTTTCTTGCTGGTATGTTCACAGTATTATGAACTTTCTTCCTTCCAGCGCCATAACTACATATTGTTTTATTTCATTGTACATTTGGGGTTGTATACATTTTGCATCATAGTATGGACGAGCTGGGCTTATATCAGACATTATCGGTTTGCTCTCACATTTCTGTTGCATCTTCTGTTACATTGCAGTGGAGCAGGCAGGTTTATAAATCTTACTAAATCAATAAACAGATAATTATTTAATGATGACATCTTGTTAAATCAGTTTCTAGGGTATGTGAGCTAAGGGTAAGATTGAAACCTTTGGCCATGGGCGCTGACGCTATTGCTCCTCTCCCATCCTAACGCACACCTGCCAAATTGAAATCAGCTGTTTGGAGATGAGCAAGAAGTTATGACTCACAGTAACTCACATGGGCCACCCAAGCTTCTCTGCTTACACAGTGAGAAGGGGCATGAGGACAGATTAGCAGGTCACAGAATAATTAGGGTCTCTGCACTTGTGAGCTTCTAACAGTAATTCACTGATTAAAATATCTTTTCTTCCAATGGAGGGCTTTCAGCAGTTCTGTTTTTATCAAACTGTTTGAAATAGGAAAAAAAAAAACCTCAAGAGAATTTGTTTTCTGAAAAATGACATTTGCACCCAAGATAAATCTCCAGTATTTTGACATAGTTTATGGAACTTATAACTATGTACATACCTCAAGCATTCTTTAGTAAAATAAGATTAAGCCAGGATATTTTGGATGCCTTATTTTCACTTGGAAAATTGGCATCTATTTGTGGAAATGGCATCCACATGAAATGACGACTTTAGAAAGAGCTAAATTTACATGCGGATGTCCATAATACATATAAATCACAAGGGCTTGTGTCAGGGGTGTGGTTAGGGCATGGCCTGGGCGGGTCAAAATAATACATGTGTATTCCCCATTTCATATAGGGAATGGACATGTATGACCAAAATTGTCCACATCGGGGTTTAGTGGTGCTCCCTAGCACATATAGATTTTTAAGAAGTGCTTATTTCAGCCAGCTCATCACAGGAGAGATTAAGGGCGGTTATCTTCCTTAATTCCCCATCCAAACTGAAATGAATTAAAGGTAGCAGCCTCTGTCATTAATTGGAAGCATTGAGACGTATACATTTGCAAAATACCAGTTTACCCATGTAAATTGCTAATCTGCCTCCATTTTTCCCACATGTATATTTGTAAAACGGCTCCTCCCACTCTACATGTTGGCAAATACAGGTGCACCCCTGCAGGTTCTTCTACGTATTTTAGTAAAGGCTCCACGTTTGGCACAGCCTTCTAAAATACTGCTGGAAGTTTTAAATAAACTATAAACCAAAATTATCTATGTCCCAATTCCAGTCTCTACCACTGTCCAAAATTTGCCTTTTTATTTGTAGAGCAAAATTGTATCACATGCATATTGAAATAGAATCGCTGTAGGTGAAGCAACATTTTTGCACACCAGTCTGTAAATTAAAATGCTTTACATTGCTTTTGTTTAAAATATCTAAATTGTATGCACATTTGCAATGCTACACTGCTGACTCTTTTTATACTTTAGAAGTTAATCTCCTACAGGATAGTTTTATAACTGCCTGCACTGATGAAAACTAGGCACATCTCTTTTTATTCTGTGGATTTTCAGAGTAAATATGTGTGTGTCATTTCCGTTTGACCCAGCATGGGAGATTCTGTGTTCTTATGACCAAAGGTCCATCAAGCCCAGTGTCCTGTTTCCAAAAGTGGCCAACTCAGGTCACATGTCCCTGATATATATCAAAAGTAGCGCGTTCCATGCTACTTATCCCCGGGGATAAGCTGCGGTTTTCTCTTGGTCTACCTCCATAATAATTTATGGACTTTAACTCCAGGAATTTGTCCAAACCCTTTTTAAACCCATTTACACTGCCTGCTTTTACCACATCCTCCAGCAATAAGTTCCAAAGAGAGACAATGAGAGAAAAATATTTTCTCTTATCTGTTTTCAATATACTTTGTAGCTTCATGATGTGTCCCCTAGTCCTTGTATTTACTGAAAGAGTAAACGATCAATTCGCGCCTACCCGTTCCACTCCCAGGGAAAGGCTGAGTGCACATTTTTACCTGCTGATTTGTACAGATACTTTATTCCTGACAAAATATTTATGCATGCAGTTCCATCTCCACCTCAGCAATGCCTCTGGGATGACTTCCCCCCAGAGCAGGTAAAGGCATGTGTGAAATGGCACTAGGCACATACTTGCACCAACATATAGAGTGAGCAATTTGGTAATGGCCCATTTCTGTGGCTAAAACGCTCTTTTGTGCTTCAACAGGGACAACAGAACATCTTTTTTGTTAGTTTTTCACTCCTCCAGTCTCCAGCCCTGCCTTCAAGCTCTCTAGTTGCTGATGCTGTGTTGGGCAAAATATTGGTCAGACAGTGGCCCCTGTAGCCCACCCCATTCCGCTGCCTCGTGCCTGTGAAAATAGCTTTGGAAACTACCCTCTAGACTGTAACAGCACTAACCTGCAGAATTTACAGTGTCTCAGTGTTACACAGTAGTATTTTCTCTTGCTTCCAGGCATCCTGTGTGAGCCTTAAACATACTTGATACTTAGGCACCTATTTAAACTCAAAATAGGTGCCTTCCGGGATCTTCCAACCTAGGCAACCTGTTATAAAATGACCCTCTTCATTTGCTTAATATTCATTTGTCTCATTGCTCTGCTGCATTTGAAGATTGCCCCGAATCACTGCAGTATCATTAAGGGCCTGACTTATTAAGTCCCCCACCCCCATAGATGCAGAATGGGTCTGGAAGCCTCAGTAAATTGGGCCTGACAGATAATCTTCTGGAGAATGGCTGCAAAGCATCAGGCCCTAATTAAACCTGGCAGATTTGTCCTTAACCAAATGTGTATAAAAGTTAACAGAAGAGCAAGTAGAAAAAGGTCACTGTCAGACATTCTGGAGGCTTCTACCATCTTATGCTGAGAGGAGTTGTGTGCAAGTTACTACAGTACAAATAGGCAAGGTCTTCCTTTCTAACTTCTCAAAAAAACTGCATTCTCCAGGACCAAGCAGGAAGTCAGTCCTCACATATGGGTGATGTCGGCGCCAACGGAGCCCTCGTGCGGAGCATTTCCCCAGCTTTCAAAGAAAGCCTTTGGGAATGCAGCGCGCCTGCACGGTCCCCTTCCCGCTCAAGGGTGCCATCTTGCTCAGTCTTTCTTTTTCCGCGGAGCCCAACGGACATAGTTCGTGTCACCTGGGAAAAGTAGATTTTTTTCTGCGATTTTTCATGTTTCTTTATCCAGTTCGACACCGGTTCCCCGTCCCGCCTAGGCTCAGCACACCGGTATCGAGTCCGGAACTTCTTTTTTGTCCTTTGTGACTAGCGTTCGTGCTTTTTCTGTTATTTTCACTGGCAGCCCGGTCTTTTGACCTTGCAGGGGCCCTTTTTCCCCCCATGGCTGCCGGTGGGTTAAAAAAATGTGATCGGTGCAAGAAACTTATGTCTCTCACCGACACACATGACTGCTGCCTCGGGCCCGACCATGACCCGCTGGTCTGTGGCCCATGCGGCAAAATGTCGTCGAAGGCACTTCGGAGCCATCAGCATCAAAGTGAAAGAATTTTTTCAGAGTCCGCGTCTGGCCGGACCCGGACTTCGTCAGAGGCCTTGATATCTCGGGAGTCTGACCCTGAGCGCCGTCGTGGTTCCTCTGAGAGGGGGGTCTCCCACCTGGGAGCATAAAAGGAAGAAGAAGCTTGTGAGGGCGGTGTCAGTGGAAGCACCTGGATCCTCGAGGGCCAGGTCACGCAGCCCTGACCGCCATACCAGGCTCTCGGAGTTAGAGAGGCTGTCCAAACTACCTTGCATGGAGCCGGAGTCCCTGAGTTATGTAAGTTCTGTTGTCCTCGTGGACTCTCCTCCGGGAGAACCGACGTCGGGCCTGACACCGTCGAGGCCCAAGTCGGGGGCTGCTGAGTCTCCTGAGCTCGGACTCAGGCTGACGGCCTTGGAGAGCAGCTTGGCTGCCTTCATGGAACAGCAGCGGGTACTGATCGCCGGTCTGACCGGTGCATCTGCCCCGACCACTGGGACCTCGACATCTAAGTCGATCCCGGAGGCCGAGCCGATCCTTGAGTCCATCAAGTCTCGAGTCGATCCTCAGCCAAGGTCCACCTCGACCTCCCGTGCGGGACCAAGGTCGTCGACGCCGGTTCCCTCGGCGTCGGGGCGGGTGGCACCGAGGCCCACATGGCCAGAGCCGCTCGACTCCTCGGAGGAGGAGTCTCCTGACACCTTCCGGACCCGGTGCGTCCCTTCGGAGTCTCTGGAGTCCGAGCCTCGGAGAAGGTCCCCCCCCCGGAGGATACCCGGTTCTCAGACTTCATGAGGGACATAGCCAAGGCTTTAGCATTCCCTGCGGATGCCGAGGAGGAGCCTCGAGCCGAGGAGCTCGATGCCCTCCAGTATGATTTTCTTCCGAAGGAAGCTTTTACTGTACCGGTTCCTCCGATGCTGGAATGGCTGCTCTTCCGTATGTGGGAGGCACCGGCCTCGGCGCCGGTTCTTAGCAAACGGGTCGATTCCATTTATTGAGTCCGTAAGAGCCCTGGGTTCCAAAAGGCGTAGCTACTGCACAATTCTATGGTTGTGGAATCGGCCATGCACCGCCTGAAGAGTCAGAAGATGCACTCCTTGGTGCCTCCAAGCTGGGAGGCCCGGAACCTGGATGCCCTCGGTAGAAAGTGCTTCCAGGGCTCTATGCTATCTTGCCGTGTCCAGACTTACCAGCTGTACAGCGGGACCTGGCAAAGGAGATTGCCGGGTTCTCAGCTGGCCTCTCTGAGGAACACTTGCAGAGGTTCAAAGCCTTGTCTACAGGGATCCGAGAGTGCTCGAAGTTTGTCTCTCGAGCAGCCTATGATGGCTTCGAGGCTTCGGCCCGGGTAGCCACAGCTGGCATTGGTGCACGCCATCAGGCCTGGCTACATTCATCGGACCTGGAGTCATGGGTGCAGGACAAGTTGGTCGATGTCCCGTGCCGAGGTGACAACCTATTCGGTAAGCCCATGACTGAAAAGGCTGCAGAAATAGAGACTGAGATTCTCACCAGGACAAGGCTGTCCAGAAAGACTTCTGCCCCTTCTCAAAAAAAGAAGGGCTCGGGAAAGAAGCCCTTTTTCCCGAGGAAGGGTGCTGCCTACAAAACCTACCCTCAGTATCATGCCTCTTCAGTTCCCCAACAGGGCCAGCAGGCCAAAGGGCAGGGGCATGGGCCCTGTAGGCAGAAGACCCCCAAGCCGCCAGCTCCGGCTCCTGCACAGCAGGGAGCGGGGTTTTGACTTCTACAGCATAGCCTCTCCTCTGCCGGTGGCTCCACTCAGCACAGGAGGTCGGCTGACTCTGTACGCCTACAAGTGGCCAGCCATCACAGGGAATTCCTGGGTACTGAGCATAGTCCAAAAGGGCTACATGCTCCACTTCCACCAGCTACCCCCCTCCTACTATCCAGGGGAGCCTCCAAGACTCCCTCTACACAGGAACCTCCTTCAGGAGTTGGAAAGCTTCTAAAGGAACAGGTGGTGGAACCGGTGCCTCACCACCTGGAAGGGCAAGGCTTCTACTCCAGGCACTTCCTGGTACCAAAAAGGACAGGAGGCCTCCGGCCTATCCTAGACTTGCGAAAACTAAACAAGTTTCTGGAGAGGGAAAAGTTCAAGATGCTTACCCTTGGGATACTGCTGCCCTACCTCCAGCAGGGAGACTGGCTATGCTCCTTAGATCTAAAGGATGCTTATACTCACATCCTCATTCATCCAGACCACAGACAATATCTCAGATTTGTGGTGGGAGGAAAACATTTTCAGTACAGGGTACTTCCCTTTGGCCTAACCTCTGCCCCCAAGGTTTTCACCAAATGCTTGGCGGTGGTGGCGGCTTATCTCAGGAATCAGGGAATTTTTGTCTTCCCATACCTGGATGACTGGCTCATCAGGGGCCAGTCTCTCCAGGAGGCCTGACAAGCCACTCTTCGCACTGTCTCTCTTCTTCAGCATCTGGGCTTTGTCATAAACTACGCAAAGTCCAGTTTGCTCCTCTCTCAGAACCTAGAGTTTATAGGGGCAAGATTAGACACCCTTCAGCCAAGAGCTTACTTGCTTAAAGACAGGGCCCACAGACTGATGGACTTGGCCAACCAGTTCCAACGCAATTCTCATGTTCCCGCCAGGCACTACCTGCGGCTCCTGGGCCACATGGCATCCACTGTATATGTGACTCTCGCATGCTCGTCTGCACATGGGGGCTGCTCAATGGTGCCTCAGAGATCAGTGTACGCAGGCCACAGGTGACCTCTGAGACAGAGTAAAGGTGTCCACACCACTTTTGGACTCCTTACAGTGGTGGCTACATCTCCCAAACCTTCTCAGGGGGGTACCTTTTCAGGCTCCAGCACACACAAGGGTGCTGACGACAGATTTATTTATTTATTTAATTCTCTTATATACCGCGCTATTCTGCATCAGTGCGGTTTACATTGAACAAACTGAAATTACATTGAACAGGGCATTATAACTTGGAGATAACTATTTTACAGGGAACATGGGCTATGGAGGGTTAAGTGGCTTGCCCAAGACCACAAGGAGCACCTGTGGGACTAGAAACCCCAGTCCTTCCGGCCCAAGGTTGCAGTCCTCTAGTGGGATTTGAACCCCCGACCTTCCGGCCTGAAGTATCTTGCCCCAACCACTAGGCCACTCCTCCACTCAGATGCTTCCTTAAAGGGCTGGGGGGCACATTGCCAGGGCACGTGCACTTAAAGCCTGTGGTCTCCTTGAGAGGCCACACAGCAAATCAATCTTTTGGAGCTGTGAGCAATCTGCTTAGCTCTGCAAACATTTTCTCATGCCCTCTCTCACTAATCTGTCCTAGTTCAGACGGACAATCAGGTTGCAATGTTCTATGTGAACAAACAAGGGGGCACAGGGTCCAAACTCCTGTGCCAGGAGGCTCTGGCCCTTTGCTCCTTGGCGGTCAGGCAGGGTATGTTTCTCAAAGCGGTTTATCTACCTGGTCAAGAAAACTTCCTAGCAGACAAGCTAAGCAGGATTCTCCAGCCTCACGAATGGCAGTTGAATCCAGTGGTGCTCCAGCAGATCTTCCTCCGCTGGGGACTTCCATCCATCGATCTCTTTGCCAGTCCACTGAACAGTCAGCTGCCAAGGTTCTGCTCCAGACAGCCGCATCCCCTGAGGATGGCAGCAGATGCTTTTCTGATCTCTTGGTCTACAGTCCTCCTGTATGCGTTTCCTCCCATGCCCCTGGTGGCCCGAATTGTGTTCAAGATTCTCTGGGACAAGGCCTCAGTGATTCTGGTAACCCCCAGATGGCCGAGGCAGCTGTGGTTTCCACTTCTGCTGCAGTTGGTGGTGGAAACTCCGTTCCCTCTGGGGTTGCAACACAATCTCCTGTTTCAAGAGCAGGGTTCCCTTCTACACCCCAATCTCAGGTCCCTCAATTTGATGGCCTGGCTGCTGAAAGGGTAGTTCTAGCTCCCTTACTCCTACCTAAGGAGGTTGAGGAGGTGGTATTTGCCTCTAGGAGACAGTCCACCAGACAATCCTATGCTCTCAAGTGGCGTAGGTTTACGGTATGGTGTGCTCAGCACAATGAAGACCCTTTCTCTTGCCTTGTGCCGGTAGTACTGCAGTATCTACTTCACCTTTCAGACCTAGGCCTTAAGCCTAACTCTGTTTGGGTCCACCTCAGTGCTTTGTCAGCGCACCACTCACTGGTGGAAGGACAATCTCTGTCGGTTCACCCCTTGGTGTCCCGATTTCTCAGAGGTCTGCTTCTTCTCAAGCCTCCGGTTCATCCACCAGCGACTGAGTGGGATTTGAACATGGTCTTGCAGCAACTTACTCACCCACCGTTTGAGCCGATGGCTACTTGCCATTTGCGCTTCCTCTCTTGGAAAGCGCTCTTCCTGGTGGCTCTTACCTCGGCCAGACGTGTGAGTGAACTACAAGCTCTGGTTTCTGATAGACCGTACACACGGTTCTATAGGAACAGAGTGGTCCTCCAGACCCATCCCAAGTTCCTTCCAAAAGTGGTCTCCTCTTTCCACCTCAATCAGGAGGTGTTTCTTCCGACCTTTTTTCCCAGGCCGCATGCCAGCCGGGCTGAAACAGTCTTGCATACCCTGGACTGTAAGAGGGCGTTGTCTTTTTACATAGAACATACGCGGGGGGCATCGAAGGGCTACTCAGCACTTCATCTCCTTTGACCCTAATAAGATGGGGTTACCTGTCTCCAAGCGTACATTGTCCACTTGGGTAGCAGATTGTATCACCTGGGCGTATAAGGCAGCCGACCTCCCCTTGCAGGGTCGAGTCACGGCCCACTGTGTCAAGGCGAAAGCCGCATCAGTAGCTCATCTCTGCTCTGTTCCGTTGGCAGACATCTGCCGGGCCGCAACTTGGTCTTCAAGCCAGACTTTTGCAGCCCGTTACTGCCTGGAGAGAGAGTCCCGGAGGGAGAGTGCTTTCGGACAGGCGGTACTCCATAATCTCTTTGAGGTTTAGGCAACTCCTACCCTCCAGCCCTTGTGTTGGGCTACCGTACAGGGGCGTTCTCAGAGGATATTCTTATCACGGATGCTGAGGCTCTTGAGAGGGAGCCATATTTTCAGCTTTGGGTTCCCGGTAGCCTAGAGCTGGGGTCTCCCATATGTGAGGACTGACTTCCTGCTTGGTCCTGGAAAAAGAGTAGTTGCTCACCTGTAACAGGTATTCTCCAGGAGCAGCAGAAATCAGTCCTCACGACCCTCTCTCCTCCCCTGGAGTTGCAGTCATATCATTCATTTTGATTTTTTTTTGCTGTCTTTTAGCTATGTCATCTGACTGAGCAAGATGGCACCCTTGGGCGGGAAGGGGACCGCACAGGCGCTCTGCATTCCCAAAGGCTTTCTTTGAAAGCTGGGGAAATGCTCTGCACGAGGGCTCCGTCGGTGCCGACGTCACCCATATGTGTGGACTGATTCCTGCTGCTCCTGGAGAACACCTGTTACCGGTGAGTAACTACTCTTTATCAAGGAAATATTCAATGATAATTTTTTTCAGTACTTTGGGCGCCGCATACGCCTTATAGCGCTATACAAATAAGTAATAGGGGAAGGATGAGATTACATTAGAAGAGTCCCCACATGTAAACAGCAACATATACACATGTACGAGTACACGCCATTTAAGGAAAGGCTATTTTACATGTGGGGATGCTAACTATGTCTAGATGTCCAGTGGGTGGGATATGGACAGGCCTATGATTCCCCATTTTACAAAGGATGCATATGTGTATAGGTTAAAATATTACCCACTGCAGTGAGCGTATGTTTGGTTTATACAGGAACAATCCTTTTTAGAGTTTCTTGAAATAGAATCTGCTAACGTCTGCAGGCAGATATCAAATCTAGTCCTAGAGTGCAGGAAAAGCATAGAGCAACTTGCAGCTGCGTTCAGTCGTGTGATACTTTGGATTGTAATGTGATTTTATTGTGTGTCTTTTTAAAGAATATAAGTGTGTCTTTGTTAGTGGCCATTCTTATAATTTATGTATTTTTTAAATGAATACAGTAGGTTTTGCAGTGAGTATCATGTTTAATATTATTTGTCTCTTTTGGTGAGGTGAGTGGCAGTGGTTTCATAGTTCTTGTACTGTAGATGAAATGTTGGTATGGACAAGAACTGTTGAGAACGCTCATCTGAAAGCCTCGTGGTGTAATCATCAGCCCTTATCTTAAATTACATGCCAAAGGTTGTTCTCATTTGTCCAGCGCATTAAGTTGTGGAAGGATCGGCTGTTACCTTTATAAGGTTCTGAGTGAAACGTGTCCCCTTTATTTTCACAGGGGTGCTAAGGGCAAAGGATGGTTGTCACTATTGGGGCTATATATTTATATATATATATATATATATATGATCTTTATAAGCAGATAGTCTTCAATGCATGGGGTCTCTGTTCTGAGACAAACAATTTGATGCATTTGTAAATATTTTATCCTATTTATTGAGGTGGGGTTTAAGTACAACATATTTTACTGTACTTGGTTGTAATCCTTTACACTCAGAGGATCATTGTAAAAGGTTTAGTCATGGTTTGGACATCTGCAGACATGCATGTGGACTTCAAAATGATGGACACATGTCCGTAACCATTCCACAGATGCCATTCGCAGACATCTGCAGTACGGGTACAATCAAATAGGCACGGGGGTGTGGGACAGGCATGTCTGGGTAGCGGCAATGGACTTACATGTCCCCATTTGATCCCAGAAGCAGCAGAGCCATCTGCAGGCGCCTGGATGTTTATTCCCGTTCCAGGCAGGAATAGGTATCAGGAAAGTGTTTGTTTGAGACTCAAGTGACTAGCTTTAGATTACAAAGTCCCACACTGGGATTTGAATTTTGGCCAGCCAGCTCTTAAGCTACTACTCTAACCATTGTGCTATTAGAAGCTGTGGCTCCAAAGTACTCTCCTGGGATTTGATACACATGCATGTTGGGCACGACCTCGTTTCTGGAATTGTGCCTGAACTTACACATGCCTGCCTTTCTTTTCAGACGTTCTGGCTTTGATGTCCCAGTTTGCACTGGGATGTCCCATTAGGAATGTGCCTCTTTGGGGGTAAATGCATATTCTTTTCCATTTGTAATGAAGTGCATGTTATGGGAGCAGGTGGGAGCATTGATAGACTAGATCAATGGTCTTCAATCTAACGTCCAGGGGCCAGGGGCTATTGACTCCAGTTTCTCTTGAGGCTTGCAGCCATTGCTGCCTCTAAACAGCTCTTCTGTTTCCTTCTGGCTCTCTGTGAGTTTGAACTGCATGGCCTCTTTTGTTGTTCTCTGTTCTGGAGATGTCACTGGTAGCCAGCCTCTGGAGAAGGTGAGAGGAGAGTTAAATTGGGAGGAGAGCTGGCTTGAATTGGATGGTGCAGAGCGCAATGGAGGCTGGCTGGAAGGAAAGATGAGTGAAGATTGGGATCGGCAGTAATGAGGTTGGTGGAAAGTGTGAATATGGGGTAGAACATCTGGAGAGAGAGTAACTAGGGGGGAGGCGGGAAGATGGACTGAGGGAAAGAGGGGTAGCAGACATTGTTGCTCTGAGTGAGCCTGAGTGATTGGTCTAGCTGCATCATTGGCGGGTTTCCCCCCCCCCCCCCCCCCACCTTGCCCAAAATGCTGACCACTTTTTCCTGTGATGATCTTGGCTCCCACAATGAAGAGTTTTTACCAAACTGGCCACAACTTGAAATATAGTGAAGATCATTGAATTAGATGGTTACACAACTGTATATCTAAGACAAATAAAATATAATATATAATAGTCATGAATATATACAATAGTCATGAATTTTTAGGTGAAAGTTCAGCATCTTAATCTATTAGAGATCAGTATCTAAATGTGAATAGAGTTGTTTTCTAAACTAATGAAAAGAGCAGTCATTCATAATATAGTTCCAGCATTGTGTCACTGCAAACTCTGAGATGATGAACACATACTCAAAGGCCTATCTTCTTCCAGTTTGTCTCTCTATGATGCATCATTCCTGTTCGAATGTAGGTCTCCTGTTTGCACTGAGCTTAAGCTGTTGTGAGGAGCCCTTTGTCTTAAACTCAGCATTAACGTCTGTTGCACAGAGCATAAGTGAGATATAACAAGGATAGGAAAGGTGATGGGTGCATGTTCCTCCATCCCATATCCTTCAGTAAAGGCTTATCTGGTTCTGATTTTACCCGATACAATACAGGAATGTGTAGTCTTGTACTTATTATGCAGCAGGGAAATCAGAACTACATGGCGTGGTGTAAAACTAGGACTGGATCAACTTCTTTTGAAAATGTGGATCCAGCTTGCAACCTTTCAGATTTCTCTCTTTTTCCTCAACAGGCTGAGAAAAGATACTTTTATATCATGAATAGCTGGATACAGTGAATTTTATTTTCTTGGATAATGGGACTTTATCATAAGAAGATGTCATTGTGTTTAGCAAACTCTTGTGTTAGGTTTAAATCAGTGGTTCTCAATCATGACCCCAGGCCAGTCAGGTTTTCAGGATATCCATAATGAATATGCATGAGATAGATCTGCATGCACTACTTCCATTGTATGCAGATCTATCTCATGCATATTCATTGTGGATACCCTGAAAACCTGACTGGCCTGGGGGTCCCAGAGGACTGGATTGAGAGCCACTGGTGTAAATCATTAGTTCTCAAGACAGTTCTTGGAATACAGCTAACCAGTCAGCTTTTCAACATAACCATAGTGAATATGCTTGAGAGACAATGGAGGCAGTGCATATGCAAATCTCTCTCTTGCATATTCATTGTAATTATCCTGAAACCTTGACTGACTAGATGGGTCGGAGGGTTGAGAACCCCTGATGTAGATTCTGGCAGGGAGGCTTGTGGAACTGTATTTTGACAGAGTGCTCACAGTTACCTGTAATAGCCTTGTTTTCCCTTGGTAATGCACAGTTTGCAAAAGTACAGCAGGGACAGTCATTTTATATCCAGATGGTGGTGCACTCAGGGCTAGGTCCTCAAAGGGTTTTTTTTTTTCTCATTTTATGTCAATGGAGAGGGAAAAAACCCTCCATGGAAAAAAGCAATGCTTCTTAAAGCAAATTTTATGCAAGCCCTTTCTTATGAGGTACCGGTAATGGAACCTGCCGTGATACAGAATTCATGTTTTCTTTTCACTGCTATAATTCTACAAATGTATTACCGTTGTAGCTGTTTATATAGCACCGCTGCCCAACCAACAGCCTGGTCCACACTCATAATAATCATTTTCATTATCTTAGTTGAGACTCCATTGTGATGCACCGTTTCTCGTGATTTATCCGTTTATCTGCCAGTCGTCTGCAATTGACTCATGGGTTTAAGTTGGTCCTTCAGGAGCCAGTAGGATACACCCTTTGACTTTTAAACATGCTGCTGCTTCCAGGCAGCTAATATAATAAGGTGGTGATCGTGTAGATAGAAAAGCTAAAATCAGCTGGTTATAAAGTAATGCTTGGGTTATCAAAACCTGATGTCCCCCACTGTAATCTCTCTTCAGGGTTCGCCCAAACAATCAAAAGACTGCCTTAATCTTTGGAGCTAGTAACACTGGGGGACATTTATAGTCTTCTTGCACTTTATTGATCCTTTGAATAAAAAAGTATGTTAAGGTCTCTGTCTCTCCGAGCTTATTAGCCTCCTTGTTCCATTGCAATCATTTCCATGGCAGTAGTCACTTCTGAAGAAAGGACCGAGGCTGTCCCGAAAGCACACACTCAACCTCCTGCTTCAATAATTCACAAGTAGATCCAACCTGCAAGGAATTCCGTTTTTCACAGGACCACGGAGACAGCAACAGACTGTTCTTTCTTAACGGCAGCATCAGCAGCGCTACATACAGTGAGACAGGCCATTGGCAAAAGTAGGCTATCCCAACATTAGTTTTTTAAATACCATTTAGTGGTGCCTTGCATATATATGTATAATTTTTTTTTTTAGAAATTTTTTTGGCGTTTTATATAAATGTAAAGTAATTGGAGCCTGGCTGCACTATAGCGCAGTGATCGCAGAGCACCATTTTACAGTGACACCTACTGGTCAGACTCAAAGTGCATGTGCACCAGTTTCTAGAGCAAAACCAGGACCGACACTGAAATGGCTGCACTAGTTGGGATGAGGTTTTGTAATGGTTGGGGGGGAGGGGAGAGACTTGCTACGGGCTAGTTGCAAGTTGAGCTGGGAGCTGTAAGGAGGGAACTGCAGGGTTAATGAAGTGCGGTGCTAGTGTCGGTTTTAGGCTACAGACAGCTAGTTTCTGTTTGACTATGCAGATCCCTCTTAGACAATAATGTATAAGGATTGTCTAGCCGTTACTGTGTAAATGTGTGTCATAATAAAGGGTCTGATTCAAAACCTTGTGAAAAGATGAAAACTTGTATGTACACTGTGAGGAAAGATTTTCTGTCACACTTCAGTTCATTCAGTAGAAATGTTGCCCTTGTTTTTGTCAGAACATGTCTGTTTATATTGTTTGGTTACTATTAAAGCCATTAAAAACATTTATTGCTTTTTTTGCTGATCAATATTGTTTTTGTTTTGTTCTTAGTTTAGTTTGCTGTGGTCTTTTCAGCTAATGTTTATTTCCTGAGGCTTCTTTTTTCATAATGTTTGCAGCTCAGGCCTGGGCTTCTATAAGGCTTGACCCTGATGGACCAGTTCAGTAAATCTTCTCAGTCTCAATGTTCCTGCAAAGTTGTTGCAAAATCCTCTGCCCATGCTGCTGCCAGTGGGGGAGGTTCTATGATATCATAGCATCTCATCCACTTTCAGCAGCGTGAGTGGAGGACTCTCCCGCAGAGCTTCACGGAAATAGTGCATCTGATCAAGACCACTTGGCACTACTCCCGACTCCGAGGCATTGAAAAGGTCAGTCAATGGAGCTGCTAGAATGTCCCCAAGTTCCCTCAGTATTCTAAGATGTACCCCATAGTTTCTGGTCCCATAGTTTTGTCTAGTTTATGTTTAGCTAGTTTCTCACGAACACAGTCTTCTGAAAATTGTTCAAGATGTCCCTCGCTTCTGTTCCTGTTTGTGGGTGTTTTCTGAGGTCTTGCTCCTGGTTCTTCATCTGTGAACACAGAACAGAAATATTTGTTAAGCAATTCCGCTTTATCCTCATCAGCTTCTACATATTCCTCCCCTGCACCCTTGAGTCTGACAATACAACGGAGTTACTTACCTGTAACTGGAGTTCTCCGGGGACAGCAGGATAAGTCAGCCACACTTGGTGACGTCATCCGACGGCGCCGAGACGGAAGTACTCTCCATAGCTCAGAAGGGCTTTTCGCCCTTCTGAGCATGGGCCAACTGGCCCCACCCCCCTGCCCGCCCCTAGCTAGCCAGTACATCACTAGCTGAGCCTTTTGCTGCTAGGAGGCGGGTGTCAGGACAGAGGCCGACCCCATCCCAGGGGAGGTGGGTGGGTATGTGTGGCTGACTTATCCTGCTGTCCCCGGAGAACTCCAGTTACAGGTAAGTAACTCCGTTTTCTCCTAGGACAAGCAGGATGAGTCAGCCACACTTGGTGCCTCCCAAGCTGCCATGCGCTGTGGTGGATGGGGAAAGGCCGAGACACTTATTCGGAGCTAGTATGCGCCCTTGAGGAGCAACATGTTGCAACAGGAACCTGTAGGACTGCAGTGGCGATGCACGCATGTGCAGTAGAAGTGTTGTGAGAGGGCACGGTTAGAAGGCCCCGTATGCTGGCTGCAGTCACGATGCACGTATGTGCAGAGGGTGTAGATACAAGGTACACTTGTGCGGTACAGAGATGTAGGCACATCAAGCAGTAGTCATGCGGGATTCACCTTCGAGCAGTAATAGAGCGGGAATCACCAGTCGCGATGCACACATGTGTAGAGGGTGCGGTTACAGGGCATACCTGTGCGGTGACAGCGATGTAGGCACCTCGAGCAGTAGTAGTGCGTGATTCACCATCGAGCAATAGTAGTGCAGGGTTCACCACAGTCGCGACGCGCGCATGTGCAGAGGGGGCGGTTTCAGGGCACACCTGTGCGGTAACAGAGATGTAGGTACATGGTACATCGAGCCGTAGTAGTGCGGGTCACTGCATGAAGAAGCAATGGCATCAATATCACTGTGATGCGGTGCAATTAGCGCTGTGATGTGGTGCACCTGGAGCATTAATACATCATCACTAAGCGTGGCTTTTTTTTTTTTTTTTTTTTTTTCGGAGGACATTGAGAACCGTTAGCATAGCAGGAGCACAGGGGAAAACGCTGCTTGGCCAAGTATTGGGAAATCAGCGTCTTTGGGGAGACATGACCTAAATTGGCCACTGTTGGAAACAGAATACTGTGCACAACAATGCTACACCGAATGGTCTGCACAACAATGCTGCATGCACACCGAATGGTCTGCACAACAATGCTGCCTGCTTGGTGATGCAGTCATATCCTGCATTCAGGGTGCATGGATCACTCCCTGCATGCTTGCTCATTGCTGTGGGCATCTGGGCTGTGGCCAGAACTGCTCGGCTGAAGCGGAATCTGAGGCAGCGGTGCTGTAGAAGACCAGGTGGCGATTTCACCAATGCTGGTCCCCAACCCGTTATGCATGGGGCGAAGGTGGTAGCCTGTGCCAGGGGCCGGTGCATGAATTTTCCTGCCTGGCTGAGGCTCTTGTCTGGCCTAGGCAGAAGGTGCTACCATTAGCAACAGGGCCTCCTTGGTGAAAGGGTGTCCTGCGCTGAAGAGAATAGGGTTGGGTCCCTTGACGCTGGCGTGTTATCCTGTTTCGGTGGGGCTCCGTTCCTCCAAAGAAGCGTGGTGCGCAACTGATCTGGGAGTGGCTCAGTCCTGGGGGACTGCGCGTAGGATGAGTGCACCACAAGGTATGTAGTTCAATGATCCTCTTGGTGGGTGATCGTCCTGCGAGAGAGACCTTAGGAGAAAGGCATCCTGTTTGGCCAAATCGGTTAAGAGGATCCGGACAATAGCAGCAGCCGTGGGTGCCTGTCTGCCATAATGAGCCACCGGACAGAAGACGGAACACTAATTTGAACAACCATCCAGAGGGTCGCCAAGAGGTGATAGTGACTCGACGGCACTTAACAATGCAACTTCATTTAACAATGCAACTTTATTTCAGCAGTTAACATGAGCTGATTGAGGACGATGTTGAGCTACCGGAGGCTGGACAACCCTTGTTAGGTCCTTCCTGAGGCATGTAGCTCTCCCTGACGTGGCAGTGGGAGGGTGCTTACTGTAATCTACAGTAGAGGTGAGGTGCTGGAGGATTCGTGGAAAGGGTCCAGCAGGTGCAACCTGACAGGAGACGACATCCAATTGCTGCCATGTGCTTTGGGAGCTGTTGCTGTCCTGTGCTTTGGGAGCTGAAACATCACTATGTCAAATGCTGGGCCTTCTGTCGATGGGCCCTTGGCTGTCACTACCGGGATTGTTAGTATTAGGATCATTCGTCAGAGTGGCGGGATGGCCTCTTAGCGTAATAGCTGGTGTAGGTTGTAAGAGATGTGCCCAGTTACAGCACTATGCAGTGGTCCTAACCACTAGGCATGCACCTCATGGTCCTAAGCACTAGGCTCATGCCCCCATTGAGAAGGACCACTAGGCTCACGCCCCCATTGAGAATGGCCCAAGCTTTGTCCAGGGTGATATTGATATAGGGGTAGTTTGTGTTCCCCTCTGTGGTAGGCGCCGCCACCAGAGAATAGAGAGTCAGGGTGGATGACAGGAGTGGCAGGAAGGTGGGGTAGTCCACCATGACAGAAGTGTAAACTCGTGCAGGAAGCAGGCGGGTGGGGGGGTTCACAATCAGGCAGTCCCCGTCGGAGGGGTGGCGTTAGCCCACCATCAGTCAGACACCATCCGCGAGGGACAGGTGAGCAGACACCGTCAGAGAGTGACGGGTGAGTAAAGACCATTTAGCAAGGTAGTAATTTTAGGGCACTCAGGGGAGGGGCCCCTTTATGTCCTCGTCGTAGGGTATCAAAGACCAGGCAAGAAGCTTTAAGTATTCTCCAGCTACTGTACCATGTTGGGCACGGTGCTGCCCGTGAGTTTCACTGTACTCAGTTAGGGTGTTTTGGTACTAAGGTATCGACGGTAAGGGTGCCAACTATGGGGAAGGCTCTCCTTTTCTGCTGGGAGATGTCGGGTGCCAACTATGGCGTAGGCTCTCCTTTTTGAGCTGGAGGTTTAGGAAAACTGAAGAGATGTCAGAGTTTCCTGATCTTCGTGGATGTCCCGATAGGGGTGAAGGATCTCTGCATGGTGGAGTCCCCTTGTCTGAAGGAGATCATCTGGCCAAGTCCTTCGTGATGTTGAGGACTAGCCATGTGCCTGTTTTTTTTTTTTTTTTTTTTGGTATTTATTTATTCATTTATTTACATTCTCTTATATACTGCGCTATTCTTCATCAGTGTGGTTTACATTGAATAAACTGAAATTACATGTATGTAATTACAGGTATGTAGCTGAGTCAGCTTGTTGGCCTTGTACATTTACGTCTTCTGGATGCCTATGTCAGGTGACAGAAATATGGTGAGAGCCATCTTGCCTTGAAGGTGGGCGTCACCTAACATGACCTGTGAGGGTTGCCCATGGGCTGAACCGGAACACATTGTTCCCTTAAAATCGGGATAGTCAGCTATCAGGATTGTGTTGGGGGCTAAGCCGGGGCTGGCACAGGGCATTGACAACCTTTGTCTTCCCACTTCCACTGCTGCCATGACCAGTCTCTGGAGTCCAGCCGGGAAGTCGATAAGTGTGAGTGCCAAGTGGAGGGAAGGCTCTTACTTCCTGAGAACAGTCTAAATTCTTGTTCCCGGTGGCCAAGGTCACACTGGTGGAGGTTCAAACCCAAGGAAAATGGGCTCCACACCACCTCCTGAAGACCTCGTTCGCAGTGACCGAGATCACACTGAACAAAGTTCCGGTTTTAGGTAGAGGACTACGCACCCCCGGAGGCTTCCATGGTTAAGGAAGGTGTTGCCCCATCCCAAGTCGGAGGCTCACATAGTAAGAGGGTGTTGAGACTGAAGGAGGTCAGGTGCCAGGGGTTCAGGTTGGGAATCGACCCCTGGTACTGGGTTGGGATTTGACCTAGTGACCCAGTCGTCCCCTGCGGGCATCGCACTCGGGTCTCCAGGGTTTAGGCTGCTGTCGGAACCCAAGGCTATTCCACCAACTGGTACCTCTGCGCCCGCAGGAGAAGCAGGTTTAATTCTGGCCACACCACTTGGGGTAGGTATATTCTCAATATATATCCCAGGCTGTGGCTGATACATGATGGTGGTTTGTGCAGGAGCTCAGTTGCTACTGTCTTGGTTGTTGCTACATGTTAATAAGGGAAGTGGGTTGACAGGAGCCCCAGCTGGGATTTGAGCCTGTGACCTTCTGGTCCTAAAGGCACTGGCTGTGTCCGCTGCACCAACATCTTGATGGGTAGCCGTAATGGACCCCATGGGGGGGGGGTATGCGCACCCATCAGCAGAGCAGATCCATCCAGCGCTGGGTTACAGTTTGTCGCTGCCCGGCTGGGCCGGCCACTTACTGGGGATGCCATCACTCCCGCACCCCTGGTCTGTCTGAAGCAGTGGTGGTGGTCCAGAAATTCCTTCCCGCTGCTCCCCTCCAATGGGGGTGATCTAAGAGGGGAGTGCACGTGTATCTGCTTTGCTGGCTGAGGAGGCCAATGTTAAACCTGGAGCCTTCCGTCTGGGGAAGGAGAGAGAGAGTGCGTCCTGTCGGTTTTCACCCAGAAGAAGGTGTCATTCTCACAGGGTGCTCTGGGAGACGCAATACTCCGCGCAAGGGCCAATCCCTCTGCGCCGGTATTCGGGGTTGTAGGGGCGTGGAGACCTTGTTGAAGCAGGTTTGCGAGGCTGGAGCTGCAGAATGGCCTCTTGGTTTGGGAGGGCCGTTTTAAAACCTGGTCTCTGAGTAAGCTTGCTGAGGTGCTGGGAAGGACCTCCCCGCAGCTAGGGGTGATGTGCATCGGTGCTTCTTATGTCTTGGAGTCCTTTCTGCCTAGGCGCTCCGGGGAGACCTTGATCGTCAGTGTCAGTGCACTTCTGCCCCTTGAACTGCTGCGGTCCTGATCGCTTTGTCATGCCGGCTCCGGCGCGTCTGCCGATCCGTGCTGCGTCCCCAGCTCCGACTCGGTCAGATCGGCCCTGATGTGGGGTCGCCGGTCCTTGGGCAGAGCACTTGAGTCGGCGCCGAGGGGGGCGGGGTCTTTCTGTGACATCAGGGAGACCCGTTGAGCCGTCCAATAGCAATGGAGGGGGCGTGTCCGGCTGGATTTCAAGATGGCCCCATGAAAATTATGCTCAAGATGGCCGCCCCCATGTTCCGGTGCTGCAGGGGCCTGGAGGAGGAGGCAGAGGGGGTTTTTACCACAGCGCGACGGGGATGGAGGCCTCAAGAGGCGCATCCCGGGTCGCTGAAGACTCCGGAGCTGAGCGGGATGCCAACAAGCCCTGCAGAGCGTGGATCCGGGATCGGAGGGCTCAGGGGACATCCGAGCACAGATAGGGCAGTCAGCGACCTCCTTCTTAGGCACGTCCTGGGCTGCCTACTGCCCGACCGGGAGCTTCCTTTCTGCCGAGATCCATTGCTTGCGACTGGGGATGGAGGCCTTGTGGGCACATCCCGAGCGGCAGCGGATGCAGCAGCAGCAGTCGAGATCCGAGGTCCACGTGCTGTTCCTGCCCAGGGATTCTCATGCATCATTTTGCCATCACAGGCTGAGAGCACATGGCTGCGAGCACATGGCTGGCAGGCAGGCAGGCAGGCACGGGAGTTCCAGCCAGCTCCCTTCAATCTTGAGCGGGTTGGCGGCAGTGAGGCAGTGGTCCAGGAAGGTAGGTGAGCCGCTAGCCCCCATGCTGCTGGTAGCGAAAGTTCTTTTCCACCGCCTGTTGAGAACACACAGGTGGTGTAGAATTCAGTCCTTTAGACAAGAGGACAGACCTGAAACGAGAAGCTTGAAGAAGGCATTAATGTCAAGTTTAAACTGATAAAATATACGTTGTAAGAAGAGAAATTTTAAGACATTTTAAGTATAGATTTGGTGGAGAGTAGCAAAATCCGTCTTGCTGGCAAGGCGGAAGAACTGAAAACTGGCTAGCTAGGGGCGGGCAGGGGGGTGGGGCCAGTTGGCCCATGCTCAGAAGGGCGAAAAGCCCTTCTGAGCTATGGAGAGTACTTCCGTCTCGGCGCCGTCGGATGACGTCACCAAGTGTGGCTGACTCATCCTGCTTGTCCTAGGAGAACACTTTTGCCCTTCCTCTTCTCACTAACAGATCTGAAAAATTGTCTTATCCCCCCATTTTATTGCATTGGCTATTTCCTCCTCTTTTTGAATCTTTGCTTTCCTGACTGCTAGCTTCTCGTAAGTTTTTCCAAATATAGATGCCTGTCTTCCTCTCTCTGTGATCTCTTGTATTTCACGAAGGCCTCCCTTTTTTTCTTCACCTTTTCAGCTACTTCTTTCGAAAACCATAGCGGTCTCCTTTTCCTTTTACCTTTATTTACCTTTATAACAAAAAGGTTGGTTGCCCTTTCAATTTTGCCCACTGTTTTTCTACATCCCCCCAGCTGTTCCCATCCCACTAACGACTACCTGAGGTATTGGCCCATCTTGGCAAAATTAGTTTTTCTATAGTCTAAGACCCTCACTTTTGAATGGATTTTAACAGCCCTGAACCATACCATCTGGTGATCACTGGACGCAAGATGATCTCCCACTATAACATCAGAAATACTTTCCCTATTGGTGAGCACCAAGTCCAGTATGACCCCTTCACGTGTGGGGTCTGTTACCAATTGCCTGAATAGTTCTCCCTGTAGAGAATCTAGGATATCTTTACTTCTAGATGATACTGCAGCAGGAATGTGCCAATCAACATCTGGCAAATTGAAGTACCCTAGTGCCAAGATAGCAACAAAGGGGGAAGCAATCATATTGGGTGACTTTAATCTACCTGATGTGGATTGGATTACTCCTTCTGCACATCTGGAAAGAAGCAAAAAAATTGTGGATGCTCTCCAAGATGCATTACTTAGACAAATGGTGATGGAACCAACCAGGGAAAGCTCAACGCTGGATGTAGTGCTCACCAACAGTGATAACGTGTTGAATGTCTGCGTGAGTGCCCCTGTGAGCAACAGCGACCATCACACGGTGTGGTTTGAGATAAAAGCCATGGTACAGGCCAATCATAGCAAGCTCAAAGTCCTAAACTTCAAAAACACTGACTTCAATAAAATGGCCGAGTACTTAAAGGAGGAGATGATGGGGTGGAAGGAGATAAGGGAAGTGGAATTGCAATGGACTAAACTAAAAGCGGCAATAAAAGGGGCAACAGATAAATATGTAAGAAAAATAAATAAAAACAAGAGGAGAAGGAAACCTATTTGATTTTCCAAAGAGGTGGCTGCTCAAATAAAGGCAAAAAACACAGCTTTCGCAAAATTCAAAAGCTTGCAAACAGAAGAACACAGAAATGAATACAGGATCAAGCTCAAAGAGTCAAAAAGAGAAATAAGGATAGCAAAATCAAAGGCAGAGGAAAAGATGGCTAAAGATGTTAAAGGTGGCGACAAAACTTTCTTCAGGTATATTCAGGAAAGGAAGAAGATCAGAGTTGGAATTTCAGGACTCAGAAGTGCTGGGAAAGGACTCGTGGAAAGTGACACTGAAAAAGCAAAATTGCTAAACAAATTCTTCTGCTCTGTTTTTACTAAAGAAGATCCTGGAGATGGACCAGCTGTGACTCCCAAATATAAAAATAGGAATGAGGTAGATACCAGACCATTCACAGAAGATGAGGTGTTAGAACAACTTGCTAAACTGAAAGTGGACAAAGCCATGGGACCAGATGGGATACATCCCAGGATACTGAAAGAGCTCAGAGAGGTTCTTGCAGGACCGTTAAAGGATGTCTTCAACAGATCCTTGGAAACAGGAGTGGTTCCTCAGGACTGGAGAATGGCTAATGTACCTCTACACAAAAGTGGTGACAGGGAAGAAATGTCAAATTACAGGCCCGTGAGCCTTACCTCGGTGGCAGGAAAAGTAATGGAGGCGCTCCTGAAAGAGCAAATAGTGAACTTTCTCAAAACCAACAGGTTGCAAGATCCAAGGCAACACGGTTTTACCGAAGGACGGTCTTACCAAACAAATATGATTGAGTTCTTTGATTGGGTGACCAAGGAACTAGATCTGGGGCATGCAATGGATGTCATCTATCTGGATTTCAGCAAAGCCTTTGATACTGTTCCTCATAGGAGGCTTGTCAATAAACTCAGTAGCTTGGGGATGGGTCCCAAGATAGTAAACTGGATTAGAAATTGGTTGACTGACAGACAACAGAAGGTGATGGTACATGGAGCTCACTCGGATGAGAGGAAGGTGATTAGCGGGGTGCCTCAGGGTTCGGTCCTGGGCCCGGCACTGTTCAATATATTTGTGAGTGATATTGCTGAAGGACTGAATGGAAAAGTCTGTCTTTTTGCAGATGACACAAAAATTTGCAACAGAGTGGACTCCCCCGAGGGAGTGGTTAACATGAGGAAAGATCTACAAAAGCTGGAAGACTGGTCTAATGCTTGACAACTACGATTTAATGTGAAAAGGTGCAGTGTCATGCACTTGGGTAGCAGAAATCCAAGGGAAAAGTACACGATAGGGGGTGAGAGGTTGGTATGCACGGTTCAGGAGAAAGACCTTGGTGTGATTATCTCTGATGATCTCAACGTGGCAAAACAGTGCGACAAGGCGGTGGCAGAAGCCAGGAGGATGTTGGGCTGCATACAAAGAGGGATTACCAGCAGAAATGAAGAGGTACTTATGCTACTGTACAAGTCACTGGTGAGGCCTCATTTGGAATACTGTGTTCAGTTTTGGAGACCATATCTTGCAAAAGATGTAAAAAGACTGGAAACTGTTAAGAGAAAGGCGACCAAAATGATTTGGAGCCTGCGTCAGAAGCCTTATGAGAAGAGACTTGAAGACCTAAATATGTACACTTTGGAGGAGAGGAGGGACAGTGGAGATATGATTCAGACCTTTAAATACTTAAAGAGAAATGATGAACAAACAAACCTCTTCCAAAGACGGGGAAGCTGTAAAACTAGAGGGCATAACATGAAGCTGCAAGGTGGTAAATTGAAAGGCAATATCAGGAAATATTTCTTCACTGAAAGGGTGGTGGATGCTTGGAATGCCCTCCCGATGGAAGTGGTGGGGGCAAACACGGTGATGGAATTCAAAACGGCATGGGACAAACACAGTGGATCCCTTTACAGCAACAGGATAAAAGCAAAATAAATGGTACCATCTAACTTCTGAACTATCTAGCGTCTCAACAAATAAGGGTGTCCTACATGGAGTGGTGGGTTCACCCCTAAACAAAAACAAAAACATGGGGAGGGGTGGCCTGCACAGAGCGACAGGTGCACCTATTCTTGCCATCTTGCTGGGCAGACTAGATGGACCATGCTGGTCTTTATCTGCCATCACTTACTATGTTACTATAATAGCACTTCCCCTTTCCTAGCAATGCTGCCTATGTCTTTAATTAACTCTCCACCCACCTCTTCCTCCTGTGAGGGAGGTCTGTATGTCACGCCAATGCAAATACCACTTTATGCTGTTTTTTTCTTTTGCAAAGCAGTGCTGTACAGGCCCATCATCTGGAAAAAAACTTGTCTTTGGCCTTCAATCTCACCTTTTGGAGCAGGCCTGCTGGGTGATACAGGGTGCTAAAAGACCCCGAAGAGCTGTGAATCCAGTCCAATAGGAGAATTAGCTGGGCAAACATTCTTCCTCTTCCGTCCACTGAAGTGTGTGAGCAGGGAAGCAGGATAACTTGGCACTGTAGGTTCTATGCCAGGCCAGGCAGGTGACCCCGAGGGTGGTATCTGAAGCAGCATATTTGGACTGATGGTACTCCAAAGCAGTTCAGGCCTGTTGAGTGATGCAGGATACTAAAAGATAGGCAGTCCCTGCCCCTGAGATCTGAGAGTCCGATCTGAGCACATCATAATGTTTGGAAAATGAAATAGTCATAGAAGGAAGGGAAGGTGAGAGCAACACTGGCACAAGTGCACAGAAAGAGACAGGTCATTCCTGGGGTAAGTTTCCTCTAGTTTGCTGATGAAGCTAAACAGCGATATCTTTACAAGGAGAGTACAAATATCTGCAGCTTTCAACAGTGAAAGCGCAGGTGCCCGGTGTCCTCTCCACAGAGGCACAAAAGGAGATTTACATAGTGCAGGGTGAGGAGCAGTAGGCATAGGCAACAGGTACTGAATCTGAGAAATTCACATGAGCTGTTTTGCATCAGATATGGATAGTTATTGGCTGAAAGGGTGCTGAAGATAGAAGAAAGTGATACTGGCAGTGCACTCATCCCATTAAGTGGCCACATAAAGTTAAGTCATGAAAAAGGCTGTTCTAATTTTATGCAGTTATGCCACCCAGATAGTGACTGAATATCGCTGACCTCGGAGTTTGAATATTGACCCATATAAGTCTTTATTAAAAATCTTTCCTTAGTCACTGTCAGCAGTATAGAGGAATCTTTGCACTATCAGAGTCTTTCAAATAAGAAAAGGCAGCAACAGTCCTTCATCTCTAGATTTTTCACTCTCTCGGAAATGACTCGTTAGTCCTCCACGCTCTTTCTTCCAGAGCTGGCTTCTCGTGTCACCTGCATCATGGAAGAAACTAAGAAGGTCACATTTACTGCGCCTTCAACAATATCAAAATATGCAAGAAATCTAAAATGTAAAAGTTCTTCTGTAGTTATTTTTTGCTTGGTAAATTAATGAAACCTTAGAAACATCATACAGTCTTCAGACTTGTCTTTCTGATCTTACAGGCAGGAACATCTGACTTTTTATGGCAGACCAGGGTTGATTTTAATTAGCAGAGCAGCGTGGAAAGCTTTCACTGCTGCCCATATGTTGTACCTGGCTGTCAGTCTGGTATTTTTTATGAATATTAATCCCACGGAAATTAATAAATAACACTTCATTAATGCTAGGTGCAAATGATAGAAAATTATTTTCATTTAGTGGACAGGCTAGAAGTGATGGAGAGAATAAAGCATACAATGAATCACATATCTGCTAACCATGTTGGCGAAACCTGGAAACAGCAGAAGCACCGGCAAGTTAAATGCAAGGCATTGATAAGGCAGGCAAAGGGAGAATTTGAGAAGAAGCTTGCTGCAGAAGCAAAAACGCGTAATAGAGACTTTTTCAAGTACATTCTTAGCAAAAAACCTGTGAGAAAGTCAGTTGGTCCATTAAATGATAGAGGGGTTAAAGGGGCACTAAGAGGCGACAAGGCGATAGTGGAGAGACTGAATGAATTCTTTGCTTCGGTCTTTACTGAGGAAGATTTGGGATGTTACCCATGACCAAAGTGGTATTTAAAGGTGCGGAAGAATTGAAGGAAATAGCAATACATTGGGAAGATGTATTACAACTATTAGATAAACTGAAGAGTAGCAAATCACCTGGACCAGATGATATACATCCAAGGGTATTGAAAGAACTCAAATGTGAGATTGCAGACCTGCTATTAGTAATCTGTGAACTATCATTAAAATCATCTGTAATACCTGAAGATTGGAAGATGGCGAACGTAACACCAATTTTTAAAAGGGGTTCCAGGGGTGATCCGGGAAACTACAGACTGGTGAGCCTGACATCAGTACCGGGAAAAATTGTAGAAACCATCATAAAGAACAAAATTGCTGAACATGTAGATAGTCATGGCTTAATGGGAGACAGCCAACATGGCTTTAGACAAGGAAGATCTTGTCTTACTAATCTGTTATGTTTTTTTGAAGGTGTGAATAAACAGGTAGACATAGGTGAGTCGGTTGATATAGTTTATTTGGACTTTCAGAAAGCCTTTGACAAGGTCTCTCATCAGAGACTTTTGGCAAAACTAAAGAGTCATGGGATAGGAGGCAGTGTACTATTGTGGATCAGGAGCTGCTTAAAAGATAGAAAGCAGAGGGTAGGGCTAAATGGCCAATTTTCCCAATGGAGAAAGGTAAATAGTGGTGTACCCCAGGGATCTGTGCTGGGTCCACTGCTTTTTGACATATTCATAAATGCCCTGGAAAAGGGAATAACGAGTGAGGTTATCAAATTTGCAGATGACACAAAAACTATTTAAAGCTGTTAAAACCCAAGAGGATTGAGGAAAATTGCAAGAGGATCTTGATAAATTGGAAGACTGGGCATCAAAATGGCAGATGAAATTTAATGTGGACAAGTGCAAAGTTATGCACCTAGGGAAGAACAACCCAAACCATGGTTACACGATACAAGATTCCACATTAGGAACCACCACCCAGGAAAAAGATTTAGGCATCATTGGAAAGGAATGGAAAATAAAACAAAGGATATTATAATGCCTCTATATCGTTCCATGGTGAGACCGCACCTTGAATATTGTGTGCAATTCTTGTTGTCATATCTTAAAAAGGATATAGCGTTATTTATTATTTATTTATTTATTTAGCTGTATTTATATCCCGCTTTTCACCGGGTCAAAGCGTTATTAGAAAAGGTTCAGAGAAGAGCCACCAAAATGGTAAAGGGGATGGAAGGATACCCCTATGAAGAAAGGCTAAAAAGGTTAGGGCTCTTTAACCTGGAAAAGAGACGGCTGAGGGGAGATATGATAGAAGTCTATAAATTAATGAATGGAGTGGAACGGGTAAATGTAGATCGATTGTTTACGTTATAGAAAGACTAGGGGACATGCAATGAAGCTACAGGGTAAACTATTTAAGACTAATAAAAGAAAATATTTTTTCACTCAACGTGTAATCAAACTCTGGAATTTGTTACCAGAGGATGTAGTAAAGGCTGTTAGTGTAGCTGGGTTTAAAAAAGGTTTGGACAAGTTCCTGGAGGAAAGGTCCATAAACCATTATTAAGAAGGGACCCAGGATATCAATGCTTGACCCAATACAAGCATTGTGGAGCTTGTGTCTTTTGGGGAAACTGCTAGGTACTTATGACCTAGATTGGCCACTGTTGGAAACAGGATACTGGGCTTGATGGACCTTGGTCTGACCCAGTATGGCATATCTTATTCTTATCCCCTTGGCTGGGGGACCATCCCTGCAGGCACAGATGCGAGCCGGCTAAAACTGGGGCATTCCGGGAGTGGCTTCCGGGGATAACCAGGCAGTGAGGATATTCAGCCGCTACCCGCTTATCCCTTGGCAGTGAAAATCAGTTTCAGTAAAGACTGGCCTAACTTTCATCACTGAAGCTAACTGGGTAGTGGCTGAATATGACCGGATCCAGTGGCTGGATATTGCTCTGGCATTGAATATCTGAGCCTAGGGTTCAGCGGCAACAGCTAGCCACTATAATTGTGTAAGACAATGCCACCGCTGAATATCTGGCCCTAAAACCTCAGTCTGCACACCTATATTCCAGTGCTGCCAGCCAAGACATTTTGGTAAATGGCAAAGTGCATAACCAGTCAACCTCCACACTTAAAGACTTTCTTGAATAAACAGGCCTTCAGTAGCCACTGAAACCTTAGGTATTCTTTCTGAAACTCCCTTTTTGAAAAGAATTGACTGGGATCATTACAAATCCTATTAAACCATCTAACTCAATCTCCAGAGACTCCTCCATGAAAGGACCATTACTGAGTCCTCATAGAATGCGGCGTCTCATCTTATTATCCCGGCTTTATAAATGAATTTTCTAAATAGTACCAAGAATAGCAGAGAGAGGTAGCCCTTTCCCGGTCCAGTTTATCTCCCATAATATCTAACCATGTTGGACACAATGGTAAGGATTCAGTTGTCCTATTTCTTTTCGGAAATCTAGAGATTTGCAGTCTCACTTTATACCAGAGTATTGTATTGACATTTCTGAGGTTGAAGTTATTGATTTGGGCGAAGACATTAATGAAATGCATCACTGAGTCCTGTGTTACCTTGAGGGACAGACTGGAATAAATAAATGAGCAAGAGGCAAAGGAAGTCAAAGTCAAGATGTTTTCAACCTCTGCAGGGATTTCACTGGCATTGTACAGTTTGGCCTAGGGGTAAGAAAAGAGGACATTCTGGGAGCCTGGCACGTCAGTCTTATGCTGTATAAGAAATACTCAGGTGTAATGTTGTTAATTTCTTCTTCTCTCAACCAATTGTTAGGAACAGAGGGAATGGGAACATTTTTCAGCAAGAAGGGAGAGGGGTAGATTCAGGAGGCTCTCAGGGTTACTTAGCTTTTAGTCCAGGGCTTTCCAAGCCTCTCCTGGTGACTCCACAACTAGTCCTATTTTCAGGATATCCACAATGAATACACATGAGATAAATTTGCACATACTGGATCTTCATGTATAAATTTATCTCATGCGTATTCATCGTGGATATCCTAAAAATCTGATTAACCATGGGGTTTCCAGGACAGATTTGGGAAGCCCTGCATTAAGGTGTGGAAACTGTAGAGCTAGGCTTATCGTCCAGCTTGACTCTTTCGATAACCTTCAGCAAGTTATTGAACTGTTCTTTACTCTCCAGGACAAGGTTCTTTCAACACTTTCTAAACAGTGACATTCATATCACAGAAATATGTTACATGCAACTGGTGGAAGGCGGGATATGGAGGAAACAGAACGCATGTTAATCAAGGAATAAGACACACACCACTGTATATTTGATTATATTTTATTACCATTCAAACCCATCTAGAAGAGCTTTTTTTTTCGCATGATGTATTTTTATTAGGTGAGAATGGTACAGCATTAAGTTATTTACAACATCACTAGGAATGCTGACATTCCCCTCTTCCTTTCACCATATGCTTACCAACCCTGCTTATACATTTTTTTTTAATCACTGTTTTTATTGAACTATCAGATGTACAAAAAGCTTCAGGGCCATGGGTACACTTACATGGCCTCTGGATATACCAATACAACAACAAATGTAAGCAATGTCGTCCAGTGGATTTTTAACATTTTCTCCCACAACTGACCTTACCCCCCTTCCCTCCCTCCCCATCCCACCCCACCGCTGGGATTCCCATAACAGTTATTCATTCTTACTATAACAACTTCTATATTCATTATAGTCAAACTGTTCATGTGGAAGCACATTCCAACATGTGTGTCCAGGCGCCTGTGCGCCCGATCGGAATCGGGATGCACAGAGGTAGATCCGATTCTGATCCTGCAGGGGCTAGACATGCCCGCAGGATTAGAATCGTGTCTAGGGTATGTACGTGCAGGCCAGGACCTGATTCCGATCGGCTTGCACGTACAGACTCATGCCCGGCTAACTCCATTCAGAAGCTGCAATCCCCGGCTGCCGACCACTCTTTCCTTTCCCTGCAGCCCGACCCCTAATCTGGCCTTCCATGGCCAGGGTCAGGCTGCGGGGACTCCCTTCACCCTCTTACCTTACTTGCGCTGCCCAGGCCTGCTGTCCCCTGTCCAGTCTGCCGACCCAGGACGTACAGGGCCGACTTCAGAATCGGGCCTGTATGTCAGGGGTCGTGGACTGCCTACTACCCGCTCTAACTCCGCCTCCACAATGCCCCCTCCTGCCCCCGTCTAAGCCTCCCTGTACAAACTCCTTGTTCATATGGGGAGGCTTTTGACAGGGCCGGTAGGGGGGCGAATAGCAGGGATAGATGTTCATCCCCACTATTTGTAGGACAGAATAGACCCTATAATGTTCATGTACTATATATTGTCTCAGGGTTCGAGCCTTCCAGACCATCTCCCACGATAAACTGTCAAAGTGTTCATATTCAGTTCAGGGTCCCACCTTTCTCAACTCTGGGCTCCCCGATCTCATCTGTTTCCATTAACCCATACTGAAAGCATGCAATGTTAGTGTATCAAGATAACATCCTCATACAAAATAAAAGGCCTCCTGTTTCTGGATGCTCACTTTCGCAGTCAAATGTTCCATGAGCATCAACTAGTACAAGCTATTGCGCCACCCCCAAAATGTTGGGATTTTCATCCCTCCATTGTCGGAGAATTGACTGCTTCCCCACCACACATGCTTTCCGAACTAGTAATCGCACTGGGCTTCCCCTAGGTTGGGTAGGGCGTAGTATGTCAAACAGAATCGTTTATGCCTGAAGTTCTATACTCTGACCTAATATCTCATCCAGGTAACCTTGAATTTGACTCCAATAGGATGTGATTATGGGACATCGCCATCACATATGTCACATATGTACTAAATTAACCTGGCCCTGTTCACACTACGGGCACTTGTCCTGCTTTGAGAGTCCACTGTGAAGCGCACATAACTGCAAAAACCGAGCCCAATTAAGGGCAAGAAACTGGAGTTGCCGCCATCGACTCGATTGAAAGAGATATGGAATCCTTTTGACAACTTGCAGAAGTGTTCCAATGGGCACTGGGCCCCCCATGTCCCCGGCCCAAGTGGATTCCACCACAGAGAAATCATGCAGTTCTGCCCAGTACATCATTTTCCAATTGAATTGTAATATGGATAGGGCCCCACTATCTTCTTTGTCCAAATTTAAAAAATCCACCATTCTATCCATCCCGTTTGTGAGCAGAGTTTCCTTATGAAGCAAAGCAATATAATGGTAGAGTTGGCAGTATGCGAAAGTGCTTATACATTTTAATGCTACCGTGATAATAAACTTTGTAACATAACATATTATATAAGAATAACAGAACAGGACAACTAAACTTGGAGGGATGTCCCCCACCCTCCCTTGCTGCGCTGTACCCCCATGCTTCCATTCTTCCCAGTCCATTGAGCTATCATCTTCATTGACAGCCAATGCCTGCTCAATCTTCCATCCCCATCTTGCCCTCTTTCTTGTTGCCCCCGTTCCCTTCCCCCACTGAAGATATGGGGCCCACAGCTTTTGCCACTTCCATTCTTTCCTTTGCAAGCTGTATGTGATTTTGTCAAATCAAAGCTTCCTCCACTTTACAGCGCTAATCATCCTGTGAGGGGCCTTTCGGGGTTTTCCACCTCCAGGGCAATGCCACGCATGCTGCTAAAGCACAGTTACTTACCTGTAACAGGTGATCTCTGGGAACAGCAGGAATAAGTCTTCACATATGGGTACGTCGGTACCGACGGAGCCTGCACGGGAACGCTCCCCAGCATCCAATCAGAAAGCCTTTGGGAGCATCCCACAGCGCCTGCGTGCTGCCTTCCCGCCTTTCCCAACTGTCTCTCCTCAGTTGAGTTTTAGAGCTGAGACAAAAAGAGAAAGGGAAAGGAAAGAGAGATAGAGAGAAAGACAACTCCTAGGGGAGGTGGGTGGGTTGTGAAGACTTATTCCTGCTGTTCCCAGAGATCACCTGTTACAGGTAAGTAACTGTGCTATCTCTAGGAACAAGCAGGAATGAGTCTTCACATATGGGGACTTCCTAGCTTTAGATGCCAGGGAGAGATCCCATAAGTTGTGTGTCCCTGGGACAGGGCTGCACTTCCCCACATGGATCTCTGGCATCCCATGAGGGATGGTGGGTAGGAGTTGATTAAGTATGGAACAGGTGTTTAAGAACAGCCTGACCAAACAAGGCATCCCGGCGGGAGTCCTTGTCCAAGCAGTAATGGGCTGTGAAGGTATGAACCGAGGCCCAGTTGGCTGCTCGACAGATGTCGTCAATAGACATAGAGTTCAGATGAGCCATTGAGGCTGCCATGGCTCTCACATTGTGAGCTGTGACATGGCCCTCCAGAGAAAGGTTCTTGCTCTGATAGGCGAAAGAAATACACTGGGCAATCCAGTTAGATAGTGTTCTCTTGGAGACTGGTAGTCCCAAATGAGAAGGATCAAAGGCAACAAAGAGTTGGGAAGACTTTCTATGTTGCTGTGTCCTTTGTAAGTAAAAAGCCAGAGCTCTTTTACAGTCCAGGGTATGAAGATTCCTCTCTGCACTTGATGCATGAGGTCCTGGAAAAAAGACAGGTAGGTAGACCTCCTGGTTGAGGTGAAAAGGTGAGACCACCTTAGGCATAAAGTGTGGATTAGTCCTAAGGACCACCTTGTCATGATGGAACCTTGTATAAGGTGGATTAGCTACGAGTGCTTGCAATTCACTAATACGACGTGCTGATGTGATTGCAATGAGAAAGATAACCTTCCAAGAAAGGTATTTCAAGGAGGTGGTAGCTAAAGGTTCAAAAGACAGCTTCATAAGCTGACCAAGAACCAAGTTTAAGTCCCATGCCACCGGGGGTGGTCTAATGGGAGGCTTTGTTAAAAGGAGGCCTCTCATGAATCTGGCTACAAGAGGATGAGAGGAAATAGGTTGTCCATTTAGAGGCTTAAGGGAAGCTGCAATAGCACTCAAATGGACCCTTACTGAATTTGTCTTAAGGCCTACATTAGACAGATGGAGGAGATACTCCTGCAAAGATTCCAGAGGTATGGCAAGGGGGTTAAGACCCTTCCCAGAACACCAGATAGTAAACCTCTTCCACTTGAAAGCATAAGAACGTCTAGTGGAAGGTTTCCTGGAAGCATAAAGAACATCTTTCACTTGTTGAGAAAGATAAATATCCTGGAGATCTAGGCCTTCAGCAGCCAAGCCTTGAGATGCAGAGACTGGTGATTGGGATGCCACAACTTTCCGTCCTCTTGAGAGAGGAGGTCTGGAGCAGACCCTAACTCCAGGGAGGGAGCTTGAGAGAGATGTAGAAGCAGAGGGTACCACACTTGCCGTGGCCAATGTGGAGCTATGAGGATCATGTGGCCTCTGTCTCTCTGAAGCTTGAACAGGGTTTTGGGAATTAGGGGAATGGGTGGAAAGGCATAGAGGAAATCTTGACCCCAGTGAAGGAGGAAAGCATCCCTTGCCTGAACTCCCTGAGCCAGAGTTCTGGAACAGAACCGGGGAAGTTTGGCATTCCATGGACTTGCAAAGAGGTCTATGTCTGGGGTTCCCCAAATTTGAAAAATCTTGGACACCTGGTCCATATGTAGGGACCACTCGTGTGGAAGCAGAACTCGACTGAGCCTGTCTGCCCAAGAGTTTTTTGAACGCCTGGAAGATAAACTGCCAGAAGATGAATGTGATGCTCTCTGGCGAGGGCCCACAGTCGCAAAGCTTCATTGCAAAGCGACAGAGAGCCAGTTCCTCCCTGCTTGTTTACATAGAACATGGCTACCTGATTGTCCGTGTGGATAAGGACTGTCTTGTGGCTGAGCAGGGTGTGGAAAACACGCAGAGCAAGGAAGATTGCTCTGAGCTCCAAGAGAATGATATGTAGACAAGTCTCCTGTGGGGACCAGATGCCCTGGGTGGAGAGGTCTTGCAGACCCACTCCATTGGAGAGGCATCTGTTGTAAGAGTTGCTTGGGGTAGAGACTGTTGAAAGGGGAACCCCAGCAACAGGTTTTGAGGGGACTTCCACCACTGGAGGGACAAAATGAGGCGACTTGTGTTTGCTATTTTGTCTGACAGGCAGCCTAATGCCTGGGTCCATTGGGTGGATAAAGTCCACTGAGCTGCCCTCATGTGAAGGCGAGCATATGGTACCACATGCACGGTGGATGCCATGTGGCCTAGCAACTGTAACATCTCTCGAGCAGTTAGGAGGAGTTTCAACTCTGCTTGAGAAGCTAACTGCACCAAGCGAAGGCAACGGGCCTGGGGAAGATAGGCCCTTGCCCTTGTGGTATCCAACAACGCCCCTATAAACTCCAGGGACTGAGTAGGGATCAAATTGGATTTTGGGATGTTTATTATCAGCCCTAAATACTGAAGGATACACATTGTGCAGGTTAGAGAACTCTTGGCCTCTGAGTGGGAGCTCGAATGAGCCAGTCGTCCAGGTAAGGGAAGACGAATATTCCCAGGGTGCGCAGAAAAGCAGCTACCACTGCCATGCATTTCGTGAACACCCTTGGTGCAGAGGCCAGACCAAAAGGGAGCACTCTGTATTGATAGTGCTTCTCTTGAAAAAGGAACCGAAGGAACCTTCTGTGAGTTGGATGGATGAGAACATGAGTGTACGCATCCTTGAGATCTAGAGAACAAAGCCAATCCTGACTCTGAAGGTATGGCAGCAGAATTCCTAGAGAAATCATCTTGAACTTTTCCTTGACTAGGAATCTGTTCAACTCTCTGAGATCTAAGATGGGTCTGAAGCCCCCTGTTTTCTTTGGAATAAGAAAATAGGGGGAGTAGAACCCTGTGCCCTGTTGTTGAAAAGGCACTTTCTCTATTGCCCCCTGGGCGAGAAGAGTGGCAACCTCCTGCTGCAACAGGTTGAGGAGGGAGGTTGGAGAATTGAACTGGTGCACTCTTGTGAGAGGGGGCAAGCTTGAAAAATGAAGTTTGTACCCCTCTCTTATGATGGAGAGTGTCCAATGCTCTGCTGTAATTTGCCCCCACCTGGGAGCAAAGTGACATAACCTTCCTGGAATGGTGGAGGGCTCTGGTCCTTCTAGAGCCAGGAAGGCTAAGTTCTCTAGCGGAAAGTCAAAGGCCCTGAGGGGGCTGAGGTTGCTGGGCTGGAGCAGGCCTAGCAGCCTTTGCTTTGGTCTGTTTGGAAGATTGCTGACGTTTGGTAGGGAACTGAGCTGCAGAAGATGCCCGCTGACCATAAGCAGGATAGAATCTTCCCTTTTTAGAAAAAGGTGTTTTCTTGAATAGCCTTTTCTTAGCAGGAGCAGCTGTAGATTTGGATAGTCTATCCAAAGCAGAATTTTCAGCATCCATCTGATTGGCTTTTGCTTGCCAATCCTTACCAAACAGGTTCTCACCTGTACAAGGGATATTCCCCAATTCATCTTGAACCCAGATCTCCAAATCAGATGCTTGAAGCCAAGCAATCCTACATGCACCTATGGCAATAGGTGAGGCTCTGCTTACGCATTCAAAGGAGTCGAAAGCTGCACGGTTGGAGAATTTGGAGATATCTTGGGCATGTTTGAGCCCAGTGAGAAAGTCCTGCCTTTTATCTTCAGACATAAAAGGACTTAAAGTCTGCAAATGGTCAGTGACTTCTTTTAAGAACATTCCCATGTAGAGACTATAAGAATTAATTCTCGCAGCAAGCATGGAAGCTTGGAAGACTCTTCTTCCAAAAGCATCCAGGGTTCTACATTCACGTCCTGGAGGATTAGAGGCATGTCTTTTGGCAATTCTAATCTTTCTCATTGCAGACTCAGCCACAATAGAGTGGTGAGGAAGTTGAGTTTTATGGAAACCAGGACAAGGAGGGACACGATACATGGTATCCAACCTGCGAGAATGAGGAGAGGTGGTTAGAGGAGCTTCCCACATCCTCAACATGAGATCATACAGAATCTCATGAATAGGCAAGGTAGCTGCCTCCTTAGGATTTTTAGGATACTGTAAAATATCTAACTCCTTGGCTCTGGGCTCTGTCTCAGGGGCCACTGTGATAGAGAGGCCCCGAGCCACCTCCCTGATAAAGTCTTGAAAAGACAAGTCCTCTGGAGGAGACATCCTTCGTTTAGGAGAGGACTCCTCCTGTGGAAGAAGCATCACTGCATCGACCGACTCTTCAGAATCCTCAGAGTCCTCAGAGGAATCAAAGTATTGTCTGTCCGGATGCTCTTGCAAAGCCCGATACCCGTACCGACCGGGGTCGGTATCGGGAATAACCGGTACTGGGGTATCGGTACCGGAGGGCTTCAGCGGACAGAGTACCGGCATAGCGGACACCGATGCCGATGTCGATGCCACCAGTACCGGGATCGGTACCGATGGCGATGCTAGAGCCGGTACCGGCGGAGTAGTCTGTTGCGGTACCACAGGCGTTGATGCCACAAGGAAAGCTGCCAGACTGCATTCTATGGACAGAATCCTCTGATCCATTGACGCCGCCAATGCTTGGAAGTCGGTACCAGTGGAAGCCACCGGTACCCCAGAGCATGGCACCAGGAGATCTGTCGAGGCCATGCCATCGAGATCATCCTGGAACCCCGATGATGATGCTTTAGAGGCCGAAGCCTCCCGCTGGGGTAATTTTGCCGGTGCAGAATCCTCCAAGGGCAACGCCAGAGGTATCTTGATGCTTAGAAGGAGATCTACCCTTCGAGGACCGGCTGGATTTATGTTTAGTTACCTGAGATCCATGTGAGCACTGTTCCCTCTAAGCTGTGCGCGTGTGCGCGCGCACACACCTCGCCGAGCGAGCGCACATACTTTACAACAGAGCGCACAAAAATTACGGTTCTGATTCTGATAGAAAACAACCCAGACGTCTTAAAATGTAAAAGTTATGATTGTAATTACTAGAAATTTTCCGCTTCATTTAGTAATCGTCTATTTTCATTTAATTTGATTAAAATCAATGTGGTGTACCTACTGTATTCTGACGTGTAGTCAAATTTTAAAGTATATAACTCTGAGTATCGTTATGTGGCGCACAAAAATTTAACCTTCCTTCAAAAGCTGCACACAGCTGATATTTTATGCGCACACAGCCTACAGAAAATTAGAGGGAACATTGCATGTGAGGAAGAAGAAGCCCTGGAAGACATCGATGCCACCGAAGCCGCATCAGAGGGAAACAGGGTACTGAGCTTGGCAGCTCGGTTCTGCCGACCTCTTTTAGACATCATGGAACAGGACACACAATCTGTTATGGAATGGTCAGGACCTAAACATTTTAGACACCAGTCATGGGTGTCGGTGACGGAAATGGTACGGCCACATATTGTGCACTTTTTAAATCCTGAGGCAGGCTTTTCCATATTTAAGGAAAAAAGGTTTTGGGCCTAAGGCCCAAAACGCAAGTGCTCCTGAAGAAAAAGAACGGGAGAAAAAGGTTGTTGTTTTTTTTTTTTTTTTACAAGAACAAAGACCGGCGGTACTGGTACAGCGTCGAAGAAGGCAGACGCGACACAAAAGAAATAAAGAAAAAATAAGGATATTCTTCTGTGGTGACAGGAACATGACCTGCTGGCTCCGCGGAAAAGAAGAACTGAGGAGAGACAGTTGGGAAAGGCGGGAAGGCAGCACGCAGGCACTGTGGGATGCTCCCAAAGGCTTTCTGATTGGACGCTGGGGAGCGTTCCCGCGCAGGCTCAGTCGGTACCGACGTACCCATATGTGAAGACTCATTCCTGCTTGTTCCTGGAGATTAGCAGTTTATCTTTGAGCCTTTGTATGTGTCCCTCTTTTTTGGTATTGGCTTGCCCGCTTGCTCCCAGTAGTTCCTGTAGTGGTTTTCGTGGTATTGTTTTCCCCAAGAGCTCTTCCATTTCCCATAATATTCTCTCTCAGTATCTCCGAATTACTGTACATTCCCACCACATATGATAGAAGGTGCCCTCTCCCCCACACTCTTGCCAATGTAATCCCTCCTCCTCGTTCACCGCCTTCTCCAGCTGCTGCGGCATGATATAGGCTCTATGTAGTATCTGCAATTGGGTTTGTTGCCATGACGTTACCAATGTCCATCAATTCACTCCTTCGTGAATCCCAACCCACCCCATCTCATCTAGTTGTGCGATCCCTTTGTGCGAAATGGAAGGGTACCCTCTGCCTCTCCCTCTAATCCCTTATACAATCTTGAAAGTATACCCCTTGTGCTCTTCCCTTTGAACAAGACCCCCTCAAGCCCTGTTGGGCTTCTTTGCAGCGCCTGCTGTCTGTCAGGCTGTAGCAGGAAATGGCTGGCCTGGAAATAAGAAAAGAAAGGGATCCTAGATCCTACCAATTTTTCAAAGTCTCCCATCGAGATACAGCCCCCTAAGCCTTTCCAGTTCTCGAACTTACCCATCCCCTTTGTTGTCAGCAACTTCAAAAAGGGTTTAAAATGTGCAGAAAAAAAGGGTTGGTAATCCCGAACCCTCGACCACCCTGCAAAAATGGTGGGTATTAGCCCCCTCTGTTTGCAGATCCTCCCTTGTCGTATTAAGGATTCCAAAAAATGGGTGTCTTATAGGTCTAACGTCTCCATTCTCCCCTTGTCCCCTCTGCCTCCCTATCTCTTCAAAAATTGACCTCAGGGTCAGTTCCGCTGTCTCCAGGCCCATCAATTGGATCTCACTTGGACAATTATAAAAGGATCTTAGTGGCTTCAATACTGCTGCTTTGTAATACCGTCTCAAGTCAGGGAAATTGACCCCATCCTTTTGCCACCTCTGAGTGAGCATCTGGACTCCTATCTTGTCCCTCCATCTACCCCATACAAGCTTTAATAACTGCTGTTCCCAGCGATATAGAAGAGTACTGGGTAGAGCTATACGAAGCTGCCTGAATAAAAATATAAATTTCGGGACGATATTCATTTTTATCACCACAATACACCCCATCCAACTTAGATGGACCTCTCCCTATCCCTTCAGTTCTTTATCCTTCATCTGCATTAGGGGGGATAATTTAGTCGGTATAACTCTTTTGGGTCTACTGATAAATAGATTTCCAAGTATTTTATTTTCTCTTCGACCCATCGGAATGGGAATTTTAGTATGGCAGTCCTGGGAAGACCCTCCCCTCCCCCCCCCCCCCCAGATTCAGAGCCCCATTTTCCCCAGGTTAACCTGAAATCCCGAGACACTCGAGAAGATGTCTATTTCCTCAAGTAAATTTGGGAGGGATGTCTCCTGGTTGGCCATAAAGACCAAGGTATCATCTGCATATAATAGAAATTTATACTCTTCCGGGTCTTCCTTGATGGGTCTTATGTTGGCATTTAGCCTAATCCGGGCCGCAAAAGCTTCAATGGTGATCGCAAAAAGGAGTGGGAATAGTGGGTAACCCTGTCTGGCACCCCAATATAGCTGGAAGTCCACGGAACATGTTCCATTAGCCAATGCTGTAGCTCTCGGGGTGGTATACAGAGCTTTGATCCCTCTGATGAACTCCTGTCTCAGGTTAAATTGCTGTAACATAGCAAATAGAAAGCCTCATTCCACCCTATCAAACGCCTTCTTGGCATACCTAGTGCAATCCTAATGCTGGCTCTTGTTGATGTTTGAGAAGGTATATCAGATTTACCGCCCTCCAAACATTATCTGCAATGGCACACCCCTTAATAAAGCCTGTTTAATCCAGATGGATTAGACATGGCATGATGTTCTTCAATCTTTTGATAAAGACCTTTGCATACAGTTTTGCATCAAAATTAATCAGGGCGATTGGGCAGTAGCTGCCACATTGATCTACTGGTTTACCCTCCTTTGGAAGGACAATAATGTAGGCATGTGCCATAGAGATTGGTAGTGGTTTCGCTCTTAGTGCCCCTGTGAATAACCTGGCCAGGAGTAGGGATATCTCTTCCTTAAAAATGTGGTAAATTCTGATGGGAAGTCATCTTCCCCCGCCGCTTTCCCTTTAGGGAGCGGCTTTATGCCTGTTCTGTAGTTATTGGTCACCCTAGCTGTCAGTGTCCTCTTCCTTCAGCCTGGGTAGCTGCAGCATCCTTAAAAATTCTTCCAGCATCCTCTTCTCTTGCATGCCCCTGAGGTATACAAAGTTTGGTAGAAAGCCCTGAACTCCTTACAAATTCCCTTTCTGTCCCTAATCACCTGGCCCCCTCCTCCGCAAATTTTGCCCACTAATCTTGCCATTCACTTCTTTTTTTAATTGCCAGGCCAGCAACTTCCCCACTCTGTTACCCTGTTCCTGATATTGTTGCTTTGTCATGCGAAGCATGTGTAATGTGTCTGTTTCAAGAGCTTGAAATTGTGCACTAAACACTCCCAATTGTCTCCCTATCCCTTTTGCCCCCGTGCTCGAGTGTGCGGTTTGTAATCTCTGAATCTCCTCCAGCAACCTACAGTTCTCTTGCCGTCTTTCCCTTTTCTTCTGTGCTGCGAGCTGAATAAACACACCCCTCAAAACGGCTTTCCCTACATCCCACAACATGCCTTCTGTCACTTCTCCCGTATCATTGTGTGATATGTACTGTTACCACTCTTTTTTAACCCTACGGATGACCTCATTTATTTTATTTCTTTCTTTATTTAACATTTCTTATATACCGCCTTTCATGATATCAAAGTGGTTTACATTGAACAAACTGAAATTACATTCAACAGGGCATTATAACTTGGAGATAACTATTTTACAGGGAACATGGGCAATGGAGGGTTAAGTGGCTTGCCCAAGACCACAAGGAGCACCTGTGGGACTAGAATCATCCTGTTGTAGCAGGGACTCATCCTGTTGTAGCAGGGACACATTCGCTGTCCAATACCGTCTCTGCGGTACATCCTCATGCCCTTTCGGGAGCCATCTTGTCTCTACCATCCCATGATCAGCCATGAGTATCGGGTGAATGTGTGTTTCCCTGAACCTTCCCATTTGCTCCCTTTGAGTAAATACTGTAATGAAGAAGTTCCATTTCCTACCTTAAAAACACAGGATTCACTGAGTTCTAGTCTTGAAGCTGACAGGCAGGCAGGCCATGTGAGCAGCAGTTGTCAGGGGCGACATAAACAAACCCAGCCACGGGGTTTGCAAATAAGCCCAGCTGAGAAACATTCCCCAATTCCTAATAGCATGCACCTGGAAAGGGGAAGAGCTTATAGCCACTATAAGAGCTATGCAGGAAATACAGAGTTGGACGGAGTAGAATGAGGAGACGGAGTGGAACGAGGAGAAAGAGGAGAACTAGCTGAACCAGCTGACCTAGAGGAAGAAGGAGGAGTTTCAGACTCTGACCCAGGACGTGAGTCAGAGCCAGAACCAGGAAGGGTTCACCACAGAAACTACCCAGAGCACTGCAGGAGAAAGCAGCCAGTGAGGTCAGAGAACAGTTGCAAGTGTTCTGCTGATTGCAAGCTGTTTGGAGCTCAGAGGCAACGTTCCAACTGGAGTGATTGGAAGCCTAAAGACAAACAGTATGTATTTGAGAGCTGTAGCCTGGAGAATGTCTCTGGTAGGAAGTTAAAGTTTGCTGATAAAAGAAATACCTGCAGGGTTAACGCTGAGAAGCCTCGTGTGATAAATCCTAGGTGGGGGCAGGGCAGTAACACCCAGCCAATGGATTTGAGCACCGAGCTGAAGAGAGAGCAGTTAACACCCCCAGAGAGAGAAAGGTATTTCCCTGAAGATGTGTGCATGTCTGAGGAAAATATATTAGCAGTTCCTAAGCCTCAGAGAAAACCCCGCAGGCTTAAACCTGGTGTTAACAGGAGAGAAGAATATTCTTTTGCAAAGCCAGAAGCCAGAGCTTATAAGCGTTCCAAGGGTAGAACCTGCCAGAAGGAATTAAACTCTAAGAACCCTGAATGGTGGCTTCCCTCTCTCCCAAACACAGAGGAATACGGTAGCTGTTATTCCAGCCCTAGAGGAAGTTGTGCAGAGAGACTCTGTGACGGCACGTTACAGGGGAACTTGCAGAAGTATTGTGGCAAGGAGAACTCAGACAATTCTGAATGTATGCAGGAGCCTATGGTCATTGATACGGTCAGTGAATGTTCATTTGATAGTGACCCAATGGACTGCACATTGCTTTTCTCTGATAAAGTGACGTCTTTTCGCTAGTCAAAAGACTGTATAGTGTGGAGGGAAAACACTATCAGTGAAGAGTGCTGTTTTGCACATATGAAAGCTATGTGCTGAGTTTTGCCTGTTTAAAGTTTACTCTTTACTTTAAGAAGCAAGAAAAAGCTGTTATAATTTCCTTTGTGTTTTGCCAGAAAGTATGGCTTATTTGTTTTGAGTATTGTGTTATATTACCTGAAGAATCCGACCCCGGGAGGGGAAATAAATCCTTTTACCTTAAACCATTTGTGTTCACAACTACTTAATCACCATCAGACACAGATCTGCAACCCTAGGCGGCAGCCTGCCCACCTGGTGGTGACAATACATAATCTAATTGGGTATATGTGTCCACTTTCAGGGGATAATATGTATATTCCTTACTTGTACGATTCTCGGACCTCCATAGGTCAACCAGGTCCCACTCCCGCACCATTTCCCTGAGCTCTTTCCCTTCCCTATCGTGAGCCCTTGTTGAGAAGTTCATTCTATCAAGCTTCCCCATCACACAGTTCATACCTCCCCCCCCCCCCCCAACAAACCAGTCCCCCTTCGCTTCTTGGGCAAACTTCATCATCCAGTCTTTAAAGAACAATCCTTAGGACCTAGTTGAAGTGTATAAATTGAGGATAGAGACATCTGAAAGTTTCTACCCATCCCTTGATCTCCTCTTCCTATACCAAATGACTTCAAAGTTTGAGAAATCTCTACCCAAGCCTTGCCTCTCCAATTTACGGCAGAGGAAATGGATAACCTGGCCATATTAGAACAAGTCCTCCCGGCAAAGCCCGGAGTTTTCCTACAGCTCCACAAAGGGTACCCAGCACCCTTGAATTGATGGAACCATTTCAGACCCGCCCCTTCCTGTCCCAGATGAAAGTCCCTGGTGAACCGCAAAGCTTGTATAACAGAAAAGCTAACCCCCCTCCAGCCCAACTGCTGCCTCACCCGATCCCAAATCATAAGGACATGACGCATAAAGGGATTCCCCCTATCCTGCCCCCCTCTTTCCTCCCTCTGAATCCAAGGCAAGCATCTCAAGGGTCTCTCCCAGCCCGCTTCCCTTTCCAACAGCACAAAATTCTTCATCTCTCTGCTCTCCTTCCAATCCATAAGATGGCGTATCTGTGCCACCAATAATAGGCCTGAAAGTCTGGCACTCCCAACCCACCCTTCTCCCAGGGCCGATACACAACCCTCCTCACCACCCTTGGGGGCTTCTGCTTCCAGATAAACTGAAACACCTTCCTCTGAAGTGCTCGCAGATCTAACAGAGGAACTGAAACTGACAGGGCCTGGAAGAAGTAAAGCACCCTAGGCAGAATATTCATTTTCACTGAGGCCAACTGCCCCAACCAAGATAGTTCCAGCACTATCCATCCCTGAAGATCTTTCCTGAATGCCCACCATAGAGCTGGATACTTAGCCCTATATAGCGATTCTGGAGTCACCGTTATGCGAACCTCCAAATACTTAATGGCCTTCTTGGCCCATTGAAAGGGAAACATTGCTGAAAGCATTCCAGTGCTCCCCTGTCCACTGTGAGATTGAGGGCCTCAGTCTTAACCAGGTTCATCTTAAACTCCAAGACATCACCATAGCACTGCTGCTCCTCCACTACCACCCAAAGCGTATTCTCTGGGTCTGTCACCAAGAGCAAGATGTCATCAATGATATCTTATGCTGCTGTCTGACAACTTCCACCCCTCGAACAGCCTCCGCCAATGGCTTCGCTTCACCACTAGCACAAACAATAGCGGGGACATGAGTCAGCCCTGACGTGTCCCTCTTTCAAGCCTAAAAGCCTCCAAATACTGTCTATTAATCTTCATGTTTGCCCAGGGGTCACCATAGAGGGCCTGCTCCCAGCTCAAGAATTTGGGTCCAAAGCCCATCTATTGTAACACGAAGAGCAAGAAGTCTCAGTGCACTCTATTGATCATCTTTTTGGCGTCGATAGAAAGTATCATCATCTCCACTGAAGCCTGCCACGCTGCCCACACCCCATTCAGCACATGTTGAAAGTTATCCGAGGCCTGTTGCCATCCAATAAACCCAGTCTGGTCCACCCCAACCAAACCTGGCATCCAATGGGCCAGCCTATTCGCCAGCACCTTTGCCAGTATTTTCACATCCACATTTAAAAGTGAGATGGGGCAATAAGAACCACACTGAAGCAGATCCCGCTCTTCCTTAGGCAGGACCATTATTCCACTCATAAGCATCTCTGGGGACAACTGCCCCCCTCCCCCTCCATTACCACCCCATTGAACACCCGGCCCATGATACACATCACTTCCCACATAAAGACCTTATAAAAACAACTTGGCAACTCATCTAAGCCAGAGGCCTTCCTACTAGCTAATATCTTGATGATGCTACAAATCTCCTCCCCCTTTATCTCCCCCTCTAACCATTCCCAGACCTCCAAGCTCAATTCCAGTAGCTCCATTCCCCTAAGTATTGCTGTCCCCCCTTCCCGTGTGATCTCTGGCTGCCTGGTGTACAGCTTCCGATAGAACTGCTCAAAACGAGTCCCTATCAACCTTTACTCCTAAGAACCTCTCCCTGAGTCCCTCTGATTTGTGAGATGGTGGCTTGAGCTTCTCTCTTCCTCTATTTCCTGGCCTGCAGCTTCCCCCCCCTGGTCACCTAGTAAATAGAACCACTGTTACACCCTCTGCAGCTGAAATACAATTGCATCCAATTATAGTTTCTGTAATTCCATGTGCAGCTGTGTCAGATGCCTCAGACCCAGTGTAGTACTCTGTTTGTAATACACTGCCGCCGCATCTTTAATCGCCTTCTGCAACTGCTCCTCTCATTCCACCTGCTGTTTCTTTAGGCGGGCAGTCCATAGCAGCAGATGCTCCCTCACCACTGCTTTCATCCCTTCCCACAACGTGACATCCTTAACATCCCCCTTATCAATAAGCTGCCAATATTTGCAAATACAGTCTCACACATCTTTCACCACCCCTGTATTCTTAAGGAGACTCTCATTCAACCTTCAGAAGTGCCCCCCCCCCCCAGGTTTTCCTCACTGTCCCCACTTCCACCCACACCGAAGCATGGTCTGACCAGGTTATGGTATATTCTCTATGTCCACTCTTTTCACCTTCAGTTCCCATGACTGATCCACCAAAAGATAGTCAATTTGATTGTCACTATTATGGGGATGTGAGAAAAACGTATACTCCCGACAGTCTGGGTGCAAAGCCCTCCACACATTTATCAAATGAAATCTATTCAGTAACCCCCTTATAATCCTTCTACTACACCTATCCCCATCCCCCTAGCCTGCCTATCCCACCGTGGGCTCAAAACCAAATTAAAATCCCCCCCTTGGAATAGCTTACCCTGGACCATGTCTTCCAACAAAACCTTCATCCCTTTCCAGAAAGGCACTTGCCCCCCATTAGAGGCATAAACTGTTGCCACAGTAACAGTTTCTCCCAGGTATTCCTCTCATAGTATCAACACCCTCCCCTCCCCATCCCTAAACATATCTTTCACCAATAAAGTATAATCTCTTCTGATCAAAATCGCTATCCCCCCTTTTTTCCCATCCCCTCTTTGGGCCCCAAAATACTACTGGGAAAATAATTCCCTTTTCAATAGTCCCTCTTCTCTTGCCAAGTGTGTCTCCTGTATACAGATTATATCCCATTTCAACCATTCATCCTCCCAGAATGGCTGCTGCCGTTTAATGGGCGTATTAAGCCCATTGACATTAATGGATCCTATCCGCACCATCCCTCTTGTCCTGCCCCACTACTCACTGCACCTCCCCCTCCCAGACCCTCTCCACGTCCCTCAAACCACAGTACTCCCCTCCTTTGCCCCCACTCCATCCCCCCTTAATAACTCCCTCTACTGGAGGTATGTGTACCAGAAGCGATGACCCAACTCTAAATCCCGCACCTAGCTGACCACCAGCTTGTCTCTCTCTCACAGCCACGCCACCATGGCTTACCCCCGCCTGCCCCTCCTCCCCTCCCTCCATCATCCCACCACTCTAACTGCCCCTCCTCCTCCTTCACTCCCACCCGCACCACAGCCACTCAGTCCAAATATATTCTTCCCCATTATTAGCGCTCTACCAACCTACCCCAGCCCCCTCTTTCCGCCCACAGCTCAACTGCAATATCCCGCAACTTCAGGCCTCCCCCCCCTCGGCCCAGCCTAAAATATTTCTTAATAACAAACCAGAATGCAGTCGGTTTCAGTCCACCAAGCAATCATTGTCCAGGTGCCAAAGCACTTCCACCTCAGCCTCCAATGCACTTTCTTCGTACCGACCCCTGAATCCTATTCATGGAACTCCCGATTCCAGCTGTTCCTCTGTGGCCTGACTCTTTGGCAATCTCTTCAGTTGCTTCCCGCTAGACACCACTTGCTGCCACTTCAGCCCAGAAATGCCGGTTGCTGGAGTCACTGACCCCCTTCCCCCTTCCTGGGATCTCTCCAGGCACGGGACTCCATCAAAACTCAACTCCTTGAGAGCCTGCCAGGCTCTATGGCTGTCTTAATCTGCCTAGACACTCCCTTGGCAGTCAGCACCAGGCCAAAGCTATATAGCCACTTATATTGCAGCCCCTCCTTCCGAAGAAAGGCAGTAACCTCTCACAAAGCCCTCCACTGCTGCAGCATGCCCTGGGATAGGTGGATATACAGTTCCACTGAGCAACCCTCCCATTTGAAGGGTCCATGTCTCTGGGATATTGCCAACAACTTTTCCTTCACCGCATTGTAGCTCAGACAGACCACCATATCCTGGCTGCGATGCACATGCTCAGTATGGAGCATGGAGTTTTCTGCTCACCTCCTGGGCCCCGACTCCAACAATAAAGCTTTAAAGAGGTGCTGCAACACCACCACACAGTCTTTATATTGCACTTCCTCTGGGATTCCCCTCACCCGGAAGTTACTGCGGTGAGATCTGTCCTCCAAATCTTTTGTTTTCTCCTGTAGGTGCTCCGGCTCCCTTCTCATGGAGTCCAAGCCGCATTAAGATTCACAAGTGCCCCCTCAAGCTGCTCCACGTGCCCTTCTACTTCCTCCATGTGGGCTTCCATCTCTGTCATGTCCTGGCGCAGGGCAGACAATGCCTCCTTCAACTTGTCTTTTACTGATGCCATGTCAGGCTTTAGATCATCCTTAAGCTTCCCCAAGCCAGGCCTTAAGCATCCGCACTGCCCCGGCACCCAATTCTCCATCCATCTCCATCTCAGACTCACTAGAGCTCTCAGTGGCCATCTAGGATTGTGTCCCCAAGGCGTGGGAAGCTTCAGCACGGGTGTACAGGGATTGAAACCCTGCCAGCCGTTTCCTCACAGACATTGCCACTGTTCTCGCTAGCAGCGCTGGGTTCATGGCAGGGTGAAAGGTGAACTGCATGCCTCAATTTTTAGCGTGGTGCATGGGATCAGCCCGGAACTCTTTTAAGCTGTGGCCATTCGCACCTATTGACATCACTTCCTCCTTGGAACTGCAAGATTTAAAGATGCCGATGATCAATTTGTGGAAAGTGACAAGATAAAAACAGAAATGCTAAACAAATACTTCTGTTTTCACGAAAGAAAATCCCGGAGAAAGACCACAAGTTCTTGATAAGGGTATTAACGGTAATGGAGTAGATACCAAAACAATCATGGAAGAAAGTGATTATGAACAACTTGCAAAACTGAAAGTGGACAAAGCATTGGACCTAGGGTTGCCAACCGGCCGGTTTTCAGCCGGCCTGGCCGGTTTTTCCATGGCCAGGCCGGCTGCCGGCACAGATGTAAAACCGGCCATTGAAAAGCTGTTTTTTTGCTCTGGCCGCAAGATCGGGAGCGGCCAGAGCAAAAAAACGGCTTTTGTCCCGAAGTCCGTGGCGCGAACGCGATTCCCCATAGCAGTGCAGCCGCTGCTTCTGCTTTGTACAGAGCAGCGGCTGCAATACACTTACATTGAAAACTAAAGATAAACTGTGTGAGGAGCCCTCCGGTCATCGCACAGCCCGAGGAAGTGATGTCATGGGGGCGGGCTCCTCACAGGTTGTCTTTCCTTTTCAAATTAACTTTAGCTGCAATAAAGTTAATTTGAAAAGGAAAGACAACCTGTGAGGAGCCCGCCCCCATGACATCACTTCCTCGGGCGCTGCGATGACCGAAGGGCTCCTCACACAGTTTGTCTTTACTTTTCAAAGTAAGTGTATTGCATCCGCTGTTCTGTACAAAGCAGAAGCAGCGGCTTGGGCAGTGGGGGGGGGGGTGGTGTGAGTGAACCAGCAGGGGGGGGTGGTGTGAGTGAACCAGCAGTGGAGGGGGGGGGTGGTGTGAGTGAACCAGCAGTGGAGGGGGGGGGGGTTGGTGTGAGTGAACCAGCAGGAGGGGGGGTTGGTGTGAGTGAACCAGCAGGGGAGGGGGGTGAGTGAGTGACCCAGCAGGAGGGGTAAGTGACAGGGGGGTGGGTGAGTGAACCAGCAGTGGAGGGGGGGGGTGGTGTGAGTGAACCAGCAGTGGAGGGGGGAGGGTGATGTGAGAGAACCAGCAGGGGATGGGGGTTGGTGTGAACCAGCAGGGGATGGGGGTTGGTGTGAGTGAACCAGCAGGGGAGGGGGTGAGTGAGTGACAGGGGGGTGGGTGAGTGAACCAGCAGGGAGGGGAGGGGGGGTGATGTGAGTGAACCAGCAGGGGAGGGGGGTGAGTGAGTGAACCAGCAGGGGAGGGGGGGTGAGTGAGTCAGCAGGGGGGGTTAGTGAGTGAACCAGCACTGAGGGGAGGGGGTGTGAGTGAACCAGCACTGAGGGGGGGTGTGAGTGAATCCTCGATAATTTTTGTGGGTGGGGCTGGGGGCGGGGCAGGGGTGGAGCATGGCGAGCCACAGGTGTCGGGTTTTTCTCGGTGAAAAAGTTGGCAACCCTAATTGGACCCAGATGAGATAAATTCCAGGATAATAAGAGAATTCAGAAAGGTTCTGGCAGGATTTTAAAGGAGTTTTAATAGATCCTTTGAAATGGTGGAGGTTCTGTGGGATTGGAGAAGGACTGATGTGGTCCCTCTTCGCAGAAATGGTAACAGAGAAGATGTGGCAAACGACAGGCCGGTAAGCCTTCCTTTGGTGGTGGGGAAAAGTAATGGAGATGCTGCTGAAAGAGGGCAGTGAACTTTATAGAATTCAGTAGGATACAAGATTTGAGGCAATATGGTTTTACCAAATGATACTGCTAGGTTCCCACCCAAGTATATCAGAAGTGACTTTGTAGCTCTGGGAGAGAATGTGAAGCAGTTAGGTGCACAGATGGTGTTTTTCTCAATCCTCCCTGTAGAGGATCAGGGCCAGGGCTAAGAGGCTTGCATTTTGGCGGTGAATGCCTGGCTGCATGAATGATATCGTCAAGAGCATTTTGACTTCTTCGACCATAGCATGATTTTCCAAGGACTGCTGAACAGAGATTGAAGAAGGGGAGAAGTGTCTTCTGCAACAAACTGGCTAATCTATTGAGGAGGACTTTAAACTAGGATTGTTGAGGATGAGTGAACAAAACCCCCAGGTAAGTAAAAGCGCTCAGGTAAGTAAAACATTAAAAAATAGTATAGAAAAGGAAAAAAGGGCAAAATCTGGAGACTGGCATATACTAATGCCCACAGTATGCAAAATAAAGTTCTAGATTTAGAATCTGTAATGGAAGAGACCGATTTGGATATAGTGACAGTCACAGAGACATGATACTGTACATGGAAAACAGTGACTGGGATGGTTATACCAGGCTGTAATCTATTCAGGAAAGACCCATTAATGTGGTTTTGTAAACATGCCCCAGAGTTTACTGATACCATAATACAGTTATATATATATATATCTTGTCATGCTGCAGGGGCTGATGAAAGCAAAAATGCAGGAGAAGAAGCTGTTTTTCATGAAGAAAAAGATGTGCACAAGATGCAATATCTGCACAGAACAGCTAGAGGGAGCAGGCGTGCACTCACAGAGCCTGAGTGGACACACTTAGCTAATCGAGAGTACCTGACAGTCAGCCCGGGAATCTCTAACACAGGAGAGCTTTATAAACGGAAGACTGGAGAGGGCAGGTGTGGAGTTGGAGGTAAAGCTGAAGGTTTACGAGAGAGAAGCAGCACAAGCAAGGACCAAGCAGAAAGAAGCACTTGGGAAACTAGTGCTGGGCAAAGGAACAATCACCTTTGGAGGCAAAGCAGAGTGAAGGAAAGAAGCCTGCTTGTACCAGAGGAACTTGGAGCTAAACCGAAAGGTAACAGAAGCTTTCAGAGAGGAGACTGGCACAGGGATTGTGTTCCTGAAGAACTGCGGGAAGGAGGAAATCCCAGTTCTATATGCTGCTGGAAGCCAAGGTATGCTGACTCTGTTTCTATGAAGAAAACCTTACCTTATAAAAAGCCTTTTGAAAGTAATGCTAAACCTGTGAGAAAGGAAAGCAAAGCTACCTCTCAGAAGCCAGGTAGCCAACGCCCGAGGGTAGGCCATACTCATTGGCAAACACTAGAGGAACTCTTTAAACATCCAGAGAACAGGACTAGGGCCTGGCCAGAAATTATAGCCAGTGAAACCACTGATACAGACAGAGATAATTCTGAGCCGATGTAAGTGGAACTTGTAGAACCAAGCCTTTTATCTCAGGAAGAGATGGACTGTTCTTTGTGTATTTCAGGCAGTGCAGAGTCACTGTTAAACCTGTGAATGATATACGTTATCTTCAGAATGTTATTCATTTGCTAAATGGAAGAAGAGTGCTGAAACATTTGCTTTACTCTGGAAAGCTTAACTAAGCATTGTTACAACTGTGAAGCATAACAGTTTTTCCGTTAACCTGAGTTGATTTCATTCCTGAAGTTAAGGACTTTTTCTTTAGGTTGTAACCCAGCTGAATCTTATGCCTAAAGGGAAATAAATGCTTTGTTAACCCTCTACTCTGCATTCACAATTTTTTCTTAGTTAGGAGCTGACCTGCTAAGACCAGGTTACACCTGGCTCTTAAAAGACCCTCCTCTCATAATAAAATAATTTTTGTGTCCCACCTACCCTTACGACCACTGGCCACCAGGGCGGTGCACGACATAAATGGAGTAGTTGTTTGCATTTTTGAGGTTCACAACCGCAAGAAGAAGAATAAAGAGAGAAATTAACCCCAAGGTTTAAAAAAAAAAAAAAAAAAAGTAAAATCCGGAGTGGAGCGGCAAAATCCAGAGTGGAGCGCCAAAACCCGGAGTGGAGTGTTAAAACCCGGTCCGGAAGGCCAAGAACCCAGAGTGGAAGGAGACGTGGATCAGAGTGGGAAGTATCCTGTTGCTGGCACCGAGGGCGGAGCACTGCATGCCGGAGCAGCAACATCTTTCCCAAAGCTGACACAACACTGGCACCAGGTAAAACGTATATATACCTGACCTGTGTTGGATATAGCAGTAAGAGTTTGAAAAAAAAAAAAAGAAAAAAAAAAGGAGAAAAAAAGGAAGCTCATTGTTAGTTGTTGGGCCGCACTTGGTTTTTTTTTCTCTGTGTTTTTTTTCAGGGATCATCATGGAGCAGAAGGAGCTGTGCGCTTGGATGGCTCTGCAGTTCGACCGGCAAGGAGAACTCGCTTGCCAGAACCAGAGGCAGGCTATTCATGCCATGCAAGAGCAGCAGAAGCCTGTTCTGCAAATGATGGAGGCCTGGCTGGCACAGCAGAAAGAGTCGCTGGAGAGAGCCAACACTCAGCTAGGACAGAACTCTGGACTGAGTAATCGTCCGGTAGGACAATGGACATGTGACACCTTGTCGGTAGGAAAGTTAACTGCCACCGATGACGTGGATGATTTCATTGACTCCTTTGATAGAATTGCACGTTCGGCGAACTGGCCGAAAGAGCAATGGGCAATTCGCCTGGCAGCAGCCCTCACAGGGGAGCCGCTGTCAGCATACAGGGCGATGCCCCCTGCTCTGGCCAATAATTATGAAGAGGTGATCAAGGCCATCAGGGATCGTCTAGGCCTCACACCCTTCATATACAATCGTATGTTTAGAGCTACTCAGCTTAAGGTAGGCGAGACGCCTAAGGCTCTAGGACATAGAATAAGCAGTTTGGCTACAAAATGGTTAAAACCTGATGAAAAAACTGTGAGTACTTTGATGGATATGATAGTATTGGAACAATACATGTCTGCAGTTCCTAAAAACGTGCAGAACTTCCTTATTCTGCAAAATTGTCACACCACTGCTGAAGCCATTGCGCTAACAGAGCGTTATTTGGAAGCCGAATTGGTCACCCAACCAAAGGCGCAGATTCCAAAGTTGGCAGTTGGTATGGAAGCGCAGACATCAGAAAGTCTCTCACGCTGTGCATATAAGGGTTTGAAAAATGTTACCGCTATGTTAAAGGAACCCTCTAAAAGATGTTTTTCGTGTGGGAAAAAGGGTCACTTAAAGAATGAATGTTACATGCGTACTGCTCTCATTGGAGAAAACATGAAAGCAATGAGGGAAGGGTTTGTATTAAGTGTAAAAATTCAAGGCATTGAGGCAAAAGCACTTTTAGACTCTGGCGCAGATCAGACCATGATCTCCCACAAATTATGGTCTTTGATCAAGGAGCATGGTGAGTCTGTACCTGAACAGCCAGAAGGAAAAGTAAAAATAAAATGCATACATGGTGCTGCTACACATTACCCAGTATACGCGCTATTGGTAAAAGGCTTGGGTATTGAAAAGGAGATGTTGATTGCTGTGATACCTAAGCTACCTCAAGAGCTAGTGCTAGGCAGAGACTGGCCTCAGTTTAAAAAGGGTCTTAAAAAGGGCTTGTCTCCGCAGGAAGCTTTTGTATCCACTTGCACCCGCTCTAAGATTAGTGCAGTTCCCAGCCCACTGTTAGGAAAACCTAAAAAGGCCGAGCTTAAAATACAAGAAGAGCCTCGGAAGAAGTTTGTACTAAAGTTTTGTAAAACTTCCAGGCAAGCTCGCAGCCCCCAACGAGCATCTGCACAGGCCGCAGGTTACGATCTATATAGTGCCGAGAACCAGGTTATTCCTAAGCATGGACGAGCTCTAGTCAGTACAGATATCCAGTTGGAGCTACCCCAAGGCTGCTATGGTCGCATCGCACCCCGGTCTGGCCTAGCCTCCAAACACTTTATTGACGTAGGTGCTGGAGTAGTGGATCCAGATTACAGAGGCGTCCTTAAAGTCCTTCTGTTCAATTTTGCAGATGAGGACTTTAATGTAAAAGCAGGAGAGCGCATTGCTCAATTAATATGCAAGCGTGTGGGATTCCCAATCCTAGAAGAAGTGGATATGGTAACCCCCACGAGCCGGGGAACTGGAGGTTTTCGGCTCAACAGGAAAGGCGGATATGGAAGGCTTTGTGGCAATCGGGAATGAGCAGCCGGACGAAGATCTGGGCCCATGCTTGGATGAATGCAAAACCTCTCCTACGCCAAGGGTCAGTGATGAACTCTCCGTAACACAGAGGCGGGAATTGGCCCATTTGCTGGAAGGGTTCAAAGATGTCCTGACACCTGTACCAGGAGAGACAGCTTTAGTAGCGCACGAGATAATCACACCACCTGGGAAAATTATAAGACAAAGGCCGTACCATTTGCCAGAGGCAAAAAGACAAGAAGTTATAAACCAGGTACAGGAAATGCTGCAAATGCGCATTATTGAAGAATCACATAGTCCTTGGTGCAGTCCAATCGTTTTGGTACCTAAACCCGACGGTACCATGCGTTTTTGCATCGACTTCCGTCAAGTTAACAAAGTGTCAACCTTTGATGCGTATCCGATGCCTCACATCGAAGAATTGTTAGACAGGCTAGGACAAGCAAAATTTCTCACAACTTTGGATATGACCAAAGGATACTGGCAGGTGCCCCTGACAAGAGATGCTTGACCCAAAACAGCCTTTAGCATGCCCCTAGGGCTGTTCCAGTTCAGGAGGATGCCCTTTGGGTTACATGGAACGGCTGCGACCTGCCAGCGGCTAATGGACATAGTTCTGTGTCCACACCAAAGCTATGCCACAGCCTATATGGATGATGTGGTCATTCATAGTGCCACATGGCAACAACACCTACTCCAAGTCGGAGCCGTATTGAAAGCGATGAGACGAGCGGGATTAACCCTGAACCCTGAGAACTGCATGTTTGCCGCAAAAGAGGTCAAGTATTTGGGCCACTTGGTGGGTCGGGGTACGGTGCGCCCCTTAATAAACAAGGTGGAGAGCGTAAGAAATTTTCCTGTTCCTCAGAATAAAAAACAGTTGAGGAGTTTTCTTGGCCTCATCGGCTATTATAGGCGTTTTATCCCCCATTTTGCAGATGAGAGCGCGCTATTCACGGAGATGTTAAGGAAAAACGCACCGAATACATTACAATGGTCCGCGGAGGCGGATGAAGCCTTCAGGAACCTAAAAGAAAGGTTGTGTCGAGCCCCAATACTACGAGGCGTGGATTTTAGCCAACCATTTTTACTGCAGACAGATGCTTCGGAAACAGGCTTAGGCGCCGTTCTCTCCCAGGTGCAAGAAGGCGCTGAACATCCTCTCATGTTCCTGAGTAGGAAGCTGTTGCCGGCCGAAAGAAAGTATTCAATGATCGAAAGGGAATGCCTGGCAATCAAGTGGGCGGTTGAGTCCCTGAAATTTTATTTAACTGGAAGAAAATTTGTCCTTATTACTGACCATACCCCTCTAAAATGGTTGAGCCATATGCAAAATAACAGCGGGCTAACCAGATGGTACATGGCGTTGCAACCATATGATTATAGAGTGGAGCACAGAGCAGGAAAGCTGCATTTTAATGCGGATGCGATGTCCCGAATTACGTGCTCTAAGGAAGAAGATTCCTCAGCCCGTAATATTTTAAGAAGGGGGATATGTCATGCAGCAGGGGCTGATGAAAGCAAAAATGCAGGAGAAGAAGCTGTTTTTCATGAAGAAAAAGATGTGCACAAGATGCAATATCCACACAGAACAGCTAGAGGGAGCAGGCGTGCACTCACAGAGCCTGAGTGGACACACTTAACTAATCGAGAGCACCTGACAGTCAGCCCGGGAAGCTCAAACACAGGAGAGCTTTATAAACGGAAGACTGGAGACTGGAGAGGGCAGAGCAGCGCTTGCAGGTGTGGAGCTGGAGGTAAAGCTAAAGGTTTACGAGAGAGAAGCAGCACAAGCAAGGACCAAGCAGAAAGAAGCACTTGGGAAACTAGTGCTGGGCAAAGGAACAATCATCTTTGGAGGCAAAGCAGAGTGAAGGAAAGAAGCCTGCTTGTACCAGAGGAACCTGGGGCTAAACCTAAAGGTAACAGAAGCTTTCAGAGAGGAGACTGGCACAGGGATTGTGTTCCTGAAGAACTGCGGGAAGGAGGAAATCCCAGTTCTATATGCTGCTGGAAGTCAAGGTATGCTGACCCTGTTTCTATGAAGAAAACCTTACCTTATAAAAAGCCTTTTGAAAGTAATGCTAAACCTGTGAGAAAGAAAGCAAAGCTACCTCTCATAAGCCAGGTAGCCAACGCCCGAGGGTAGGCCATACTCATTGGCAAACACTAGACGAACTCTTTAAACATCCAGAGAACAGGACTAGGGCCTGGCCAGAAATTATAGCCAGTGAAACCACTGATACAGACAGAGATAATTCTGAGCCGATGTAAGTGGAACTTGTAGAACCAAGCCTTTTATCTCAGGAAGAGATGGACTGTTCTTTGTGTATTTCAGGCAGTGCAGAATCACTGTTAAACCTGTGAATGATATACGTTATCTTCAGAATGTTATTCATTTGCTAAATGGAAGAAGAGTGCTGAAACACTTGCTTTACTCCGGAAAGCTTAACTAAGCATTGTTACAACTGTGAAGCATAACAGTTTTTTCGTTAACCTGAGTTGATTTCATTCCTGAAGTTAAGGACTTTTTCTTTAGGTTGTAACCCAGCTGAATCTTATGCGTAAAGGGAAATAAATGCCTTGTTAACCCTCTACTCTGCATTCACAATTTTTTCTTAGTTAGAAGCTGAACTGCTAAGACCAGGTTACACCTGGCTCTTAAAAGACCCTCCTCTCATAATAAAATAATTTTTGTGTCCCACGTACCCTTATGACCACTGGCCACCAGGGCGGTGCACGACAATATATATTTAAAAACCAGGACTGGTCATGGATCTCCTGGGTGCTCTGCATAGTATCCAGATACATCCATCTCCCACAGTGAATCAATGGGGATTTGCAGCAATGCCATAGTTTCATCTTGCTGCTCCTTATGTCTGGAACAAACTACCTGAGTTGTGTGTCAGGCTTCATCTCTGCCCCTTTTCAAGTCCAGACTGAAAGCTCACCTCTTTAAGCTGCTTTTGGATCCTGATCTACTTAGTCTCCTATACTCTTAGATGTATTCTTGTCCTCAGGTGTTGTGTTGTAAGTTCTGAGAGAAGGGACCGTCTTTTACATATGCCTGTGCAGTGCTACGTACGCCTTGTAGCACTATACAAATGATCAGTAGTAGTAGTTGGAGGTAAGGAATGAACCTTGGCATTTAAGAGTTCTGGCCAGGGCTATACCAAGGGCTGTGTGAGCACTGCGGCCACACAGGGCGCAAGTACAACAGAGGCATCTATGTCCTCACTAGGTTTCCAGAAAGCCCAGCAAGATGGAGTTCCTGCGTGCAGTTGGGTGGAGGGGTGCACCAGATTCGTGAGTTACACAAGGCGCATTTCTAGATTGGTACAGTCCTGGCTCTGCTTTCCCATTTTTAGAATATACACTGGATTTCTTTAACTAAAAAAATGATTGAACATCCAATTCCCTAGTAGAGGTGGGAACTGAATATAATGTTTGTGCAATTATTTATTAATTTAGTTTGTATTTTAAAAAAGGGGGGGACAGGTAAGACAGCATTGTACCTTTGCTTTCTGTGAATGGTTCGTATCTGATCAGTGTGCCCCCCCCTCTCGCATCCTGGAGACTACTGGATCAGTTGCAGCTTCTTCTGTTTGCTAAGACCGTTCAGGTTAGATGTGCTCTGCAATGGCGGGTGCCATCCTATGCATTCTTCGTGCACTCGAAACACATCTCAGATTTACAAAGTGCAAAATGTGCTGTAAACTTAATGGCCAAGGTCATCAAGACAAATCCACATTTCTATCCATTGTTCTTTAGGGGCCTTTTGCTGTGGTACAGACAGCCTGACAAGCCCAATGTCTCAGCTTTCTGAAATTAAAAGCCTTACAGTGCAATTCAGTCTTGATTTTATCTAAGCATTATGACTTAGAATAGAAGAAAACCTTTGCCAAACCAGGACCTGAGCTGAATTATTGACCCTGTGTGCTGCTTCCCCCCCCCCCTTCCTTTCTCCTCCTCTCTCTCCCTCTAAAGCATCCTTTAGAAAAATCATACACTCTTTCTACTCCACCCTCCAATTCTGTCACAGTATGGTGACACACTTAGTAGTTGCTATGATCTTGGGTGTAAATTTCTAGCCTGCTGTGACAGGCTAGAAAAAGTAATAACATTATATTGATATGGTTTACAGCCCAAGGGAAAGCAGCCAAGCAAGGAGGACATATAATTCAGACGTCAAGGTGAAACCTCCAAGAGCTATTTTTCTGTTCTTTTTCCAAGTTGGTCTGTTCTTTGCTTGAACCAGAAGATTATTCAGGCATTGGTAACCTACAAAGAGGCCCCACTAGGCTGGAGGAATAACTGGGGTAATAATAAAATGCAGGGCCCCATGCTTGCTGACAACTACTACTTTCTATTACTATTTACTATTCCTAAAGCGCTATAACCTGCTGCCTCCATGCTGCGAATGGCCCCACCAGTTTTCCCTATTTGGGAGGGAACTGCTGGAGGACGGAGTCAAGCACCAGGGCTCCTTCTGGGACCCTGAAAATGTACTTCCTAGATCTGGCCACTAGGCATCACTGACTGTTATATAATCACTGAGATTCCTTCCATCCAAAGTCCTATACACCTAACCCACTTCTCTCTTCCTGCTACTAGCCCACGCTACAGGCCTATCTTTAGGCCTATGCCGTACAGTCCCTACAAGTTCCCTCCCACCACAGGACATGGTGCAATTACTCACCCAGTATCTACCACAGCATCTGGCAACAGACATCCGTTGGAGCCATTTTCTTCTTACATCTCATTCTTTGTATTGTACAGGGATGTCAAGGGTGGAGCATCCCAAAATGAGACTCGCTGTCCCAGAGATTAAGACTGAAGGCCAAAGAGTGAGATTTGTCAGGGCCCGTTTGACCATTAGGCAAACTAGGTTGTTGTCCAGGGCAGCAAAAGCAGCTACAGTCAAAGTAAAACAATAGGTCCTGACCATGATTGCGCCAAGCTAGAAAGGTGCCCTGTATGATTCATGAACCTGATGCCTCCCCTCCCCCCCAGCTATGTGCTGGAATTCATTCTTGTTGGGCTTCCTGGAAGCCGAGTGATGACATCAGCACCCCTTCCATACTTGTGCCCTGTGTGGCCGCATCACTCACACAGCCCTTGGTACGGCCCTGGTCCTGACAGCCACGCAATTTCAAAGAATCATCAGTATGCATCTTTAGCTTCGGGGAGGGCAGATAATCTTCAAAATAGCCCGTTTACCAGGATAAATTGTTTTGGGATGTTGTCCTCATATATGTACTTCATATATGAACCAGATTAATAATTAAAAGTAAGATGTCCAAGAATGTATTTTTACAGAATTGTTCCAATTGTAGAGTTTAATTATCAAAATATAGGGGAGAGGGAGACAAGGACTTTGAAAGTGAACTAAGGGCAGTGCTAGACCAGAGATTCGTCTAGGACACCTAACACCTTTGACTAGCCTTGCAGACTGTGTGTCTGGGTTATAACTCTAGAAAGATTTTAATATCCTAATGGTTCGCAAATGTAAGAAGCAACATCAAATGACGTTTGCTTTTCTCTGATGCTTCTGAAAGGATATTGATAGAATGGAGGCAATATGAAGCCAGTTTTCAAAGGAATTTGCCTGGGTCAGTGGCAGAAATTCAAATTGAGGGCCCCCAGATCAGAGGATAATCCACCGTGAAAGATGTGCGGGTATAAGTGGATCCCCTCTTTCTCTGGGCCCCCTTGCACCACAGGAGCAGCTTGGGTGGGATTAACACCATTGGCCTGCGTAATTAAACTGTTACTTGGGCATGTTCCCCTGACTGCTGGGTGGCTGAAGGTCTGCACACAAGCTTCACAGCAGGGGTACTTTCAGCTGCAGGGATAAAGGATGGGGCAGAGGGAGTCAAAATCCACATGAAGGTGTGTTCACATTTCTTCCTATTGGTGGAGTCAGCTAGCTTTCCTTCTCGTATGCTTGCCTCTCATGAAAGGAGAGAGACTTCAAATGAGTCTGACACACTCCTCGTGAATGAGACTTGGCAGCTCTGCATGGAAGAGATATGTTCAAGGAGCTGGATGACTGTGTCTGCAGTAGGCTTTGATATGTTATTATTAGATGAGGCATGACTCAAAATTCTAAAAGAGCATCCACCCCCTAAGCCAATCTTTTAAAAGTCACATTTCTAGAAGCTACTTACCCTTACATTGAAGCTCTTTAATGCAGGCTTCTTGTAAGTTTGCCAAAAAGTAGATGCAGCTTCACCTAGATATTTGGGGGGGGGGGGTATTTTGAACCCAGCAGTCTTCTCCTTCTCCTCCTCCTCCTCCTTTGGATCTGGGATCTAGTGTCATGAATCTTTACAGCTATCTATATATTGTTTTTCTTCTGTTTTATTGTCCTCCCAACTTACTTGAATCCAGTCCTCACGTAGTCGGGGGTCATGAACCAGTGCACCTTCTGGAATCCAACAAATGTAGTCCCGAAATCTGGTCACTAGGGATTGCTATAATGCAATCACTGAGACTCCCTCTGACACAGGAGCTGTGAAAGCTGCCTCTACAGTGTCCCCAGCTCTGGCCAGGCCAGGTACATAGCAGAAGAGGACTTGGGAATAAAGCTAGAGCCTCCACGTAGCACTGCAGAACACTGCCATGAAACCAGTGGGCCAGTCCTCAGTTTTATGTATTAATACAGCCTATGCTGAGTGCCTCTTAATATATGAGTTGTATTGCTCATATGTTTGGCAAGAGGACAAGCAAGACAAAGGGGTAGTTCCAGGCACAATAAATGTTATATTTGTCAGTATGTTAGAATAATGTTGGTGATGAGAAATACAGATCCATTTACTTGGTTGCATTATGGCAATAATGCAGCTTAACAAGTTTTTTTTTTTTACCGTAATACAGGTTAAATAATAATAAGCTACAAAGCATGCAAATACATGCAGAATAGCTCATTATTATGCAAAATATGCAGCTTGTGGCAAACTTCAGAAGCTGCATTATTCATTGAAAGTTAACATCTCAAAAGGTGTTATTAACTCCCCACCCCCACCCCCTGCAGCACTGGGCCACTAATATGTGGCCGACACTCCTGAGGAACAACTCAAAGGGGCCAGTGCTTAGGGAATAGAAAATGACTCTTCCTGATCGTATCTCCAGTCTAGTCCCGGACCTCTGGGTTGTCCACCTTATTCAGCAGCCTGGAGACTGAGGAACCTCCTTCATTTTGTGATGTCAGCAGTATATCCTGCCAGTCGCCACCTCCATTAGCCAGTTACCTCAGCCTCCAAGCAGCTGAAGGGACGGTGAGCCCGGGCGGTCTGGGCTCACAGGAGGAACAATTGAGTATAGTCTTAGGTGTAGTTGGGTAGAGGCGACGGCCAGGGTAGTCGCCTTCTTAGAGAGCCTAGGTTGGGTGGTCAACATGGCAAAGAGTCATCTGGCTCCCGCCCAATGCCTGGAGTATTTGGGAGCTCGTTTCGACACAGAGAAAGGGCAGGTGTTTCTACGGCAACTAAGAGCGCAAGGGTTGCGGAAGCTTACCCACAGATTCTTGAGCAGTACAGCTCCCACAGCGTGGCAGCACTGTTCCCTCTAAGCTGTGCACGTGTGCGCGCACACACACCTCGCCGAGCGAGCGCACATACCTTACAACAGAGCGCACAAAAATTACGGTTCTGATTCTGATAGAAAACAACACAGACATCTTAAAATTTAAAAGTTGTTGTGTATTTATGGTTTTCACAAGTTCTACAATATTTTCTAGTGCAATCAATGTGGTGTACATACTGTATTCTGACGTGTAGTCAAATTTTAAAGTATATAATTCCGAGTGTCGTTATGTGACGCACAAAAATTTAACCTTCCTTCAAAAGCTGCACAGCTGATATTTTATGTGCACACAGCCTACAGAAAATTAGAGGGAACATTGCGTGGCAGTACATTCAATTGTTGGAAACGATGGCGTCAATGATAGAGGTAGTGCCCTGGGCCAGGGCGCATATGAGACCGCTGCAGAGAGCGTTACTTAGGCACTGGTCGCACCGAGACCCGTTGTCGAGAAGGCTTCCGTGCCCGGTAGAGACGCGGAAGGCGCTGCGCTGGTGGTTAGTTCCCGAGTCTCTGAAGAGGGGGAAGCCGTTGGAAGCTCCAGTTTGGGTACCGGTGACGTCGGACGCCAGTCTCTGGGGTTGGGGAGCGCATTGCCAGGTGAAATTCGCTCAGGGGCAATGGAGTGCTCTGGAGAGATCTTGGTCCATGAACAGGTTAGAGTTGCGTGTGGTGTCGTTGGCTCTGCAGTCCTTCCAGACCTATCTCAGAGGCCAGGCGGTTCGGGTGTTGTCCAACAACGCGACCGCAGTGGCTTATGTCAATCGACAAGGAGGGACCAGCAGTGTGGCGCTGGAGGCCGAGGCCGAGGCCAAGGACTTGTGCAACTGGGCCGAGGAAAATATGTTCGCTCTGTCGGCGGCGCACATCGCAGGGGTGGACAATGTGGAAGTCGATTTCCTCAGCCGGGTGAGGGTGGATCCTGGGGAGTGGGTCCTTCATCCAGAGGTGTTCCACATGCTGGTACGTCGGTGGGGCACGCCAGTGATGGACCTCATGGCAACATTCCAGTCGGCACAGGTCCATCGATTTTACAGCGGAAGAAGGGAAAGAATGTCAGAAGGTCTGGATGCTCTCCTTCAGGCCTGGCCGGAGGAGCAGCTCCTTTACATTTTTCCGCCGTGGGCCCTGATAGGCAGGGTGGTCCAGCGGATAGAAAGATACAAAGGGCAGGTGATTTTGATAGCTCCGGATTGGCCTCGCCGGCCTTGGTACGTGGATATGATAAGGCTCCTGGTGGAGCGTCCGTGGCGCCTTCCGGCCAAACCAGATCTGTTATCCCAGGGACCTCTGTTCATGCCGCACGTGGATCGCTTCTCGCTTACAGCCTGGCTATTGAAAGGGCTAGGCTAATGGCTAGAGGTTATTCCCCGTCGGTCATTTCCACTTTGCTGAAGGCCAGGAGGAAGTCTACGTCCTTGGCGTATGTGTGAGTCTGGAGAGTGTTCGAAGGATGGTGCAGCGACAGGGCGTCGGAGCCTCTGAGAGCGTCCATTCCCCAGATATTGGATTTTCCGCAGGATGGATTCGTCAAGGGCTTGGCGTCCGCATCCCTTCGGGTGCAGGTTGCAGCTCTGGCGTGTTACAGAGGTAAAATCGGTGGTCGCTCGCTCGGTGAACACTTGGATGTTAAACAGTTCTTATGGGCGGTGTCGCTCTTACGGCCCCCAGCTAGGCAGGTAGTGCCTAAGTGGCATCTTCCGTTCGTTCTGGAGGCGTTGGAACTGGAGCCGTTTGAGCCCCTGTCACGGGCGTCGTTGAAGGATCTTACGTTAAAAGTGGTATTTTTGGTGGCAATCTGTTCAGCGAGATGGGTTTCAGAGTTGCAGGCGCTGTCCTGTAAGGAGCCCTATCTTTCGTTCTTTGACTCAAAAGTGGTGTTGTGTCCAGTGCCGGCATTTTTGCCCAAGGTGATGTCTTTGTTTCACATGAATCAGGAAGTTTCTTTACCAGTGTTTCGGAGCGACTCTGGAAGGCCGGATGCAAAGAGGACGAATCTCTTGGATGTCAAGAGGGCGTTAAAGAAGTACCTCCGAAGGACATCCGAGTTTCGCAAGTCTGAGCGACTTTTTGTGCTTTTTGCTGGGCCACGAAGAGGTGAGTTGGCTTTGAAGGCTTCCATTGCCCAGTGGATTAAAGAGACGATTGCTTCAGCGTACTTGTTGAAGGGCAGGCCAGTGCTGGAGGGGCTTCGGGCTCATTCTACTAGGGCGCAAGCTGCGTCCTGGGCGGAAACTAAATTGGTGCCGCCGCTGGAGATATGTAAGGCGGCCACCTGGTCGACGTTGAATTCCTTTCTAAAGCATTACAGACTGGATATTCAAGCAAGACAGGATGCTTGTTTTGGAGCGGCAGTCCTTGAGGCTGGAAAGGACGATCCCTCCCGTTAGTTTACTGCTCTGGTACAGACCCAGAGGTCCGGGACTAGACTGGAGATACGATCAGGAAGGTTAAATTAGACTTACCTGCTAATTGTTGTTCCTGGAGTAGATACAGTCTAGTCCCATAACCCTCCCCAGTACGTTTTTGATGCAGGTTACAGCCTGAAGGTCTGACAGCGGAAGGTTTCAGGCTTTTACAGGTAAGAAGATTATTGTTTTCTTTTCTAGACCCCAGGTGGGGGAGGAGTAAGGCCTAGAGGTAGGTCCTCCGCACAGGTGGGGGATGGGCCTCGGCGAGGTTTACAGGTTGCAGTTAACATTTTTTCCTTCGGAGAAAAAAAAAAAGAAAAATAATAAGAATAAGAATAAATAATTAAAGGGGAAAAGTGATTCGCCATTGTTTTAGCTAGTTATGTGAGTTGGCACTGTTTTCTTTGCGATTCGTGCTTACTTGTTGCTCCGGTAAGTCTGCTTTGTCAATAGGTAACTGGCTAATGGAGGTGGCGACTGGCAGGATATACTGCTGACATCACAAAAAGAAGGAGGTTCCTCAGTCTCCAGGCTGCTGAATAAGGTGAACAACCCAGAGGTCCAGGACTAGACTGTTTCTACTCCAGGAACAACAATTAGCAGGTAAGTCTAATTTAACCTTCCTATCCTCAGTCCCTTCGCACAAAGAATATTCCTTCCCAGACCCCTCCTCTCACACCCCTGGTCCCTTGTTTTGTTTTTCTTTTTTTTTTGACAAATTTTGGGATGCTCTCTGCCCTGTCCTCCCAGACCCCTGTTATCTCCAGCAGGTAACTGCTTATCCCTGAGATCCAGGGGGGCAGGAGCAATCCCCAATTACGGCTGTTTGGCAGCTTTCACTTTCAGTATAGTGCTGCCTGAACCCTTTGTGGTGGTCTCACACTACTACTGCTAGGAGTTAGTCTGCCAAATAAGGGAGGGGAATGGGGGTGGGGAGCTATGTTTTCTTAACCACTGGTCTCTTTAACAGATAGCAGGCCTGAGTTCAGGCCACCGTCTTTGCCTTACTGTCGACAAGAATGTACAATGTTCCTAAATGCAGCAACACAAAACTAATTTACCATGAGATTCACAGCCCGTTGTGCATCAGTACTGCAGGTTGCTTCTGCTGAGTAAGCTTGGTTTCATTCTCTCTTAGAGCCTCATGTCTAAGATTTCAGCTGTTTGTGGTGTCATTGTGCAACTTACGGTAGGAATTTATTTCCAGTAAGAGGCAACTTATTACTGATTTCACAAGGACTCACTTTTCTGCAAAATTCAGAGGTAAACGTCCATGGAATGAAGCTTATCCCAGTTCCAAATCACAGTATGGGAAATGCCCCCCCCCCCCCCAAACACTGCAGGACTTAGGTATGGGAATGGATACCTCCATCTTGCCACTGCCTTCATGGCATCTTGCCTCTTTCTTTTCCTTCTCCCCGCCCCCCGGTCCAATATTTCCCCTCAAAGCTTCCTCTCTTCATCTAACTGGGTTGTGACAACAACAATGCAAAGAAAAATGATAAGGTGCATCAAGGAGTCTTCCAGCCCCACCCTCACCCTCACGGCAACAGGAAGTGTATGTCAGAGGGGGTTGGGAAGCCGGCAGAGTCTTGAAGAGCACCAGGCCTGGTCTTATCATTTTTCATAGTGCCGTCACTCTTGCTGCTGTGGCCCGACTAGATTAACATAGTAACATAGTTTATGATGGCAGATAAAGACCAGTATGGTCCATCCAGTCTGCCCAGTAAGTTGACAAGAGTGATTGTAACTGCAGCACCGTACAGATTAGCCTTCTTCTATTAAAAGATATTAAAGTTTGCTTTGATTTCGTCCTCTTGCTATAAAGGGATCCACTGTGTCTGTCCCATGCCATTTTGAATTCTGTCACTGTATTTGCCCCCACCACTTCCATCGAGAGGGCATTCCAAGCATCCACCACCCTTTCAGTGAAGAAGTATTTCCTGATGTTGTTTTAAATTTACCGCTTTGTAGTTTCATGTATGGAGCTGGGGCAGGGAGCATATTTGATGAGGGAGAAGAGGTGGAAATGCTGCACTGGGGAGAGAGGGAAGAGAGATGGTGTGGTAGAAAGGGTGAATGGTGGATGTAAAGGGGAGAGAAAAATGGAGATGCTGAAGGGGGGAAGGGGAAAAAGGTGGAAATGCTGGTCAGGGGGAGAAAGGGACAGAAAAGTAGAGATGCTGGACTCGGGGGGGGGGGGGGGAGAGGGGAGGGAAGAGTAAGTTGAAGATGGTAGACTTGGAGGGGGGGGGGAAGGGGGGAGACAGAGTGCCTGGGAAGAAGAAGAGTGCAAGAGACAGCACTTGGAGAAGGCTGGGGAGTGTGCCAAGGGGGGAAGGGAATGACTGAGGGGTAGATAAAGATAGTGTGCCCAGGGGTAGGGAGGAGAAGAAGGGAGAGAGTGCCAGGAGAGGGAGGAAAAGAGAGTGAGTGCCTAGAGGGGGAGAAGTGAGGAGGAGAGACAGCGTGCCAGGAGGGATGGGAGGGCGCGAGAGAGAGAACGAGTGAGTGTCAGGAAGGATGGAGAGGGGGATACTATAGTATGAGGAGGAGGAGGAAGGAAGAGGACGTAGAGTGTGGGGAGGGGAGGAAGAGAGCGCGTGCTTGGCAAAGGGAAGGCGAGAGGTGAGAGTTTAGAGAGAAGATGAGGAAGGGAAGAGAAGAGGGTGTGGAGGAGAAAGATGGAGAGGGAAAGGAGGGAGAGAATATAGAAGGAAGAGAGATATGAAAAGGCAAGAGAAGAGGGAGTGAGGAAGGGAGAAAGACAAGATGAACATAAGAGGCATTATAATATCCTTGGTTTTATTCCCCATTCCTTTCCTTATGATTTTATTATGCATTTTTGCTTCCACAGCAAGAGGAAGAAGAGCTGAGAAAAGGGTGGGAAGGAGAAAAGGAGCAGAAATGGGGAGAGAAAAGGAAGAGGGTGATGTGGAGGATAGTAAAGCAAGGAGGGAGTGATGGAGGACGAGATGAGGGAAAGAGGTGAAGGATGAGGGAATTATGGAGAGGTGGGGAAGGAGAGGAGAAAGGGCTATGTGTCATAGTGCAGGAGGGAAGAGAGGACAATAGAAAAATATAGATAAAATAAAGAAAAAGATAACACAAGGGGAAACAAAAAAATAGAACAGGACAAAGAAATCTAGACTACATGCTGAGAGAATCAGAGGGAAGAACAACTGTGGAAAATTGGAAAAATTAATTAATAAGGAAAGGTTAGAGAAATTAAATTAAATAATAAAAAAGAAACAAAGGAAGACAATAAGAATAGATAAATATTTTCACATTTTTATGTTTCTTAATCATGCTGCTGCAGATACAACTGAACAGGTAGGAAGGTTGAGGTAGTGGCAGGCCTGGGAGGAGGGTGGGAGTGAGAGAATGATAGTATGTCTGGAAGAGACAGTCAACATCAATGGGGCAAGTGAGTGTGTGGGGGGGGGGGAGAACAGAAAGACAATTCATTCCAATCTGAGTGGAGGAGAAAGTCTGCACCCCCCCCACCCACACCAATGATCTGCACTCCCTACTCCTTGACCCCCAAACAGAGATTTATTTATTTATTTATTTACATTCTCTTATATACCGCGCTATTCTGCATCAGTGTGGTTTACATTGAACAAACTGAAATTACATTGAACAGGGCATTATAACTTGGAGATAACTATTTTACAGGGAACATGGGCTATGGAGGGTTAAGTGGCTTGCCCAAGACCACAAGGAGCACCTGTGGGACTAGAATCCACAGTCCTTCCGGCCCAAGGTTGCTGTCCTCTAGTGGAATTTGAACCCCCGACCTTCCAGCCTGAAGTACCTTGCCCCAACCACTAGGCCACTCCTCCACTCTTGCTTTATGCTTTAACCCTTAAGGAGCCCTGGGCAAACTTGTGTGGATTGGCCTCCTTTTCCCAATTGAACACCACCCTCTATTTCCTATCTGCCCCCACCCCTTCCTCCAGCCTCTGTTAATCTGATGCTGCCGGCCCACTGCTGCAGCTTTCCTCCTCTTTGCCGGCTGTGGGAATACAACTGCACACCCTGTACCCCTTCTGGTCTCATGATGGCTGATGCAACCATCCCTCTACCTTCTTATGGCCGTGCCTGCCAATGCAAGTGTGCAGATGGTGTCTTCCTCTTCCTGGTTTCTATGGGTATGATGTTCAAAGCTTAGTGTTATGGACATGGCCGATGCAAGGAGACCAGGAACCTTAGGTGAACCTTAGGCCTTGTACCCTTCCAATTAACTTTTAGGCTTATGGCCCCCTTCCTCCCAAATATGGATAATTAAACTAAAAATAAAATCATGATCCCACCATAAATGTTCCCATGTAATTTGATATCATGTAATCAATATTCAAAAGCCCTTATATAGTCAGCAGTGATGCTCACCACATAAAGGCTTGTTAAACAAATTATCCTACTGGATATACTGTATGACTAAATTCTGATCGTATAGTCAGAGACGGTATTTTAGCCTGGTTGAGATGGCGTCCATCTGTCCAAGAAGGATCGATATGTCTTCAGTAGCAGACTGACTAACCTACTGAAGAGGGCTTTAAATCAGATTTGTTGGGGATGGGTGAAGCAAGCCCCAGGTAACTGAAACATTAAAAACCTCTATAAAAATGGGTAAAAGGAGCAATATCTGGAAAGCGGTGTGTATAATTGCCCATAGCATGGGAAATAAGATCCCAGATGTTGGGGCTTTCATGGAAGAGGCAGACTTGGATTTAGTGGCAGTTACAGAGACTTGGTTCACGGACAACCATGACTAGGATGTAATTACGAGGAAGACCAAAAAGCAGACACAAAAGAGACTGGCGAATGTTCAATTCAGGTGAACCCCTTTAATAGCCCCTACGCGTTTCAGCTCGAAAGCCTTCTTTAGGGGTTCTTTAGAGGGAGCAAACCTGAAAAGAAATAACATTAAATAAATATAAATAAACAAAACCATAGAACATTTAAAAACCAATCTGTTATAAAATCATAAACATGCAAAATATAATAATTTTAATAACAATAATGAAAAACGAAAATAAAATGGCAATGCCAATATTTTTAGAAATTGATGGCAGAGCGCCTTTCTTGAACTATATTCATATTTATGATGTTATCTTCAGTATGTCTTGGAAATACTTTGTTTCATTGATGGTTTGGTGTTTTTCTTACCACTACTGTGATTACGTAACTTTGACCTTTTACTCCGCTATGGCGGGAAAACGCCAATAACTTCTGACAGTTGCCGGTAGAGCGTTCTTTACTATAGCAGTGAACACTGAATGCTGCAACAGATGGTAAGGCGCTTTTATTTCTTATCTGATAGCTGTGCTATGTAATCAGTCTCACAACTTTCCAAACGTTGTGCTACGTATGGTTCTATTTTTCATTGTAAATCTAATTTTGTCATCTTAGTTTTTGTAAAATGTTCTTCCCGTCATGTCAAAAAACACGTTTGGTTTCTAGTATCTGTTGGCAAAATGGTCCCTCTTAGGTATAGATGACAAGGTGCCTTCTTTAATGATTGTCCATTTTTGTGCTGCACAGTTGCTTTAAAACAGAGGTATGTGGTCCTCTGACCTTATCATTATGCTCGATTAAGAGCTTATATCATAATGCAATGTATAACATTTAAAGATATGATATTACACATTATATTAAATTAGAAGGGTTCTTTGGGAAACAAGTATCGGTAGAAATGTACATACTATTATTTCTCGCGAAGGCATATTCTAAAAATTTTTCAATATTCTCTGGCCCCTATTATTCAGAATATCTAAATATTTCGTTAGAGATGTGACATCGATGTTTTTTTAGAAGTGTAGGACTTGCCGTTAAATAGCTGTTCTGATGAACAAACTTTACTATAAGGTCCTAGCTCCACGATAATGCATTTGATATATTACAGCCCTGTTATAAGAGTCATTCAGTAGCAATAATATCTTTCTTTTGCTGAGCAATAAGGTTGGTTCCTTACCCTCCCCTTAGCTATGCAGTTTCTTCATACAAGAGAGTTTCTCTTGGCTAAGTCCGGTATCCCTTTGAATGATTTTCCATAAAATGTTCTATGGCAACATTTAGTTTTCAATTGGAATAGCTTCAGGCTCTGATGTTGTAACTATGGGTAGTAATAGTTTATTCTGTTTTATGCCTTTATGATTTTATCTTTTTAATAATATTATGCTTATTTATCATTTATTATTTTTATCTTTTTAGTGGTTGGTATTTACCACAGGACAGTAAAGGTATTGTCAAGAACCTTTTTGCTTATTCTCCTCATCCCTGTTTTTCCGTTACAATTCTTTTCCTTTTATTTTCTTTATTTGTACTTTGGAATATAAGATACATGTTTTTAGGGTATTTATTGATTTGTAAATTTTTAAGTGTGTAATGATTGTGGTTTTTATCATCTCACTATCATCGATTTGTACCCTTGAGTATAATGAGGAACAGTCTAGGCCTTATTTTAATTTGCATTTCTATCTGTGTTTTTATATGTTTAGTATAACTTTTTTATGAAATTTGTTTTATGTTAATATAATGTACATGGTACATATATAGGAGCAATTTTATTTTTGTTTTTCATTATTGTTATTAAAATTATATTTTGCATGTTTATGATTTTATAACATATTGGTTTTTAAATGTTCTATGGTTTTGTTTATTTATATTTATTTAATGTTATTTCTTTTCAGGTTTGCTCCCTCTAAAGACCCCCTAAAGAAGGCTTTCGAGCTGAAACGCATAGGGGCTAATAAAGGGGTTCACCTGAATTGAACATTCGCCAGTCTCTTTTGCATCTGCTTTTTGGTCTTCTTTGATAGTGTGCAGGCACCTACTGCTCTCCTTGGTTTCTTAGGATGTAATTACACCAGGCTATTCTTCATTCAGAAAGGACAGAGTAGGAAGAAGGGGAGGAGGAGTGGCACTATATGCAAAAAAAAAAAAATTAAAGCTATAGGATTAGGACTTAAAAGGGAGAGAGGAGGCACTGTAGGTTAAACTAGAAAGAGGGAAAGGGACATCCATTTGCATTGGCGTGATATATAGACCTCCCTCACAGGGAGAAGAAGTGGACAAAGATTTAATAGAACACATATGTAGCATTGCTAGGAATGGGGAAGTGCTACTGATAGGGAATTTCAATATGCCTGATGCTGACTGACACATCCCTACTGCGGTGTCATCTAGAAGATAGGAGATTCTGGATTCTCTACAGGAAGAACTATTCAGGCAACGGGTAACAGAACCCACACATGAAGGGGCCATACTGGACTTGGTGCTTACCAATGGTGAAAGTGTTTCTGATGTTATAGTGGGAGATCATCTCGCATCCAGTGATCACCAGATGGCATGGTTCAATATTAGGACTAGGGATGATAAAATCCATTCAAAAGCGAGGATCTTAGACTTTAGGAAAACTAACTTTGCCAAGATAGCCCAATACTTCAAGGAGTCATTAGTGGAATGGGAACAGTGAAAAACAGTGGGCAAAACTGAAAGGGGATATTTTAAGGGCAACCAACCTTTGTGTTAGAATGGTAAATAAAGATAAAAGGAAAAGGAGGCCGCTATGGTTCTCAAAAGAAGTAGCTGAAAAGGTGAAGAAAGAAGGAGGCCTTCATGAAATACAAGAGATCATAGAGAGAGGAATACAGGCATCTATATTTGCAAATACTTAGAGAAACTAGCAAAGTAGTCGGGAAAGCAAAGATACAAAAAGAAGAAGAAATAGCCAATGCAATAAAATGGGGAGATAAGATCTTTTTCAGATATGTTAGTGAGAGGAGGAAGGGCAAAAATGGTACTGTCAGCTCCAAGGGTGAAGGGAAGGAATATGTAGAAGCTGATGAGGATAAAGCGAAATTGTTTAACAAATATTTCTGTTCTGTGTTCACAGATGAAGTGCCAGGGGAGCAGAACCTCAGAAAACACCCAGAAATAGCAACAGAAGGGACGGGGATCTTGAACATTTTTCAGAAGACTATGTTCATGAAGAACTAGCTAAACTAAAAGTAGACAAAGCAATGGGACCGGATGAAATGCATCCAAGAATACTGAAGGAACTAAGGGATGTTCTAGGACCTCCACCAACTGACCTTTTCAATGCCTCTTTGGAGTTGGGAGTGGTGCTAGAGAACTGGAGAGAGGCACATGTGGTCCCTTTACACAAAAGTGGAAGGATGTGGTTGAAAACTACAGACCAGTTAGTTTAACCTCTGTGCTGAGTAAACTATTGGAAATGCTGCTGAAAGAGAAAATAGTGAGGTTTCTGGAGTGGAGGAGTAGCCTAATGGCTAAGAACACTGGCTTGGGTACCAGAGACCGGGGTTTGATTCCCACTAGCACTCCTTGTGGCCTTGGGCAAGTCACTTAACCCTCCATTGCCTCAGAAAAATCCAAGTTATCAATGTCCCTGTTTAAAATCCAAGTTATCAATGTCCCTGTTTAATGTACATTACCAAGTTTAAGTTTCAATGTAAACCACTTTGACTGAAATGATAAAGCAGTATATAAAACCTGTTAAATAAATAAAAATTGGATTACTAGATCCGAGGCAGCATGATTTCTTTGACTGGGTGACCAGGGAGTTGGACTGATGGAGAGCCCTAGATATGGTGTACTTAGATTTTAGTAAAGCTTTTGTTCTCTAGGAACAAGCAGGAAGTCAGTGCTCACATATAGGTAATGTTGGCACCGACAGAGCCTGCACAGAGCATTTCCCCAGCTTTCAAAGAAAGCCTTTAGGAATACTACCATGCATGCACACCCTTTCCACACAAGGGTGCCATCTTGCTCAGTCTCCTTTTTTTCTCCGGAGCCCAAGGAACGCATGAGAACATAAGATAAGAACATAAGATATGCCATAATGGGTCAGACCAAGGTCCATCAAGCCCAGTATCCTGTTTCCAACAGTGGCCAATCTAGGTCATACGTACCTAGCAGTTTCCCCAAAAGACACAGGCATGTCCTGTGTCCCCGGAAAAAATCCTTAAAAATGATCCTCTTAGTGAGTTTTTTCCCAGTTTGTGTACCAGTTCCTCTTCCTGTCTCGAACCGGCGCCGTCCTCAGTGCTGTTCTTGGCTCCTTTCTCTTTTTTCATCAAGGTTTGCCTCGATCATTGTTCGCACCCTTTTTCGTCCGGGGGTCGTCGACCCCATCCAGGTATGATCCACAGTGTCTCCTGGTGGCTTTAAAAAATGTGATCACTGCAGTCAAATCATGTCTTTCACAGACACCCACGACTGCTGCTTGCACTGCTTTGGCCTGGACCACGACAGTACCTCCTGTGACCTGTGTCAGGCTATGACCCCTCGGACCATCAAGAAACGGTCAGAGTTTCAGGAGAAGATGTTCCCATGGTTGGCTCTGCTCCAGCTTTCCCGATGCTGAGCCCGAAGCAGAACACCTCCCATAAGGCCCAGACGTCTTCAGAGTCCCAAGGCGGCGGATCCTCCGGAAAGATGCTAGACCCTGGCGAGAAAAAGAAAAAATCCTTGAAGCCAGTTGAGGTTCCACCGGGGAAACCTGGTAAGGTCCTGCGGTGGGACTTGGGTGACTCTGAGCAGCACCCTCCTAAGGTCTCTAGGAAGGAGTCCTCGGCTGGCAGTGACCATGCAAGGCTCCCTGAGGCCATGATCCTCATAGAGGATGCACTCGACAGAGCACTGTTGCCAGGCACGAAACCCTCAGAGCACGTGCCGAAAGCTGCAGAGCCTTCTGGCATCGAGGCCAGAATGGCGGTCCCGGAACAGAGTATCTCTGCTATCCTGACCATGTAGCTGGCGATGATGTCAGGTTCATCCACATCATCTGCCCTGACAACCGGGCCCCCAACTGTGGTGGCGTCCCTGGGCATCGACCCAGGCCCTGAGTGCTATCGGCCTTGGGCCAGTCCTTGGCACCGATCGCGGTCCCGGTCCTGATCCTCAGGTGTCCGGTCCTCCCCGGCTAGTTTCTGGGAGTGTGACCTGAGACCGGTCAGGGGGTCTTGATTCTCTGACGCAGGCCTCAAGGCGCAGGAGTTCCGAGCCTCAGATTCCTTGACACCCTCTGAGTCAGACTGACATCGAGGCCTCCTCTGAGACATCTTAACATCGAGACATCCCCTCAAAGCCGTCTCCCCCAGAACTCCGATGCCATTCCCCACCCGAAGGCGTGGCATTCCGTGACTTTGTCCGGGACATGGCCCGAGCGCTCTCAGTCCCCACTGAGTCTGAGGAGGACCCATGCACCGAAGAGCTGGAGATCCTCTAGTACGAGTCTCCCCCAAAGGAGGCTCTATCGATGCCGGTGCAATCCATCCTCGAACGGCTGCTCCTATGGATGTGGGAGACCCTGGCCTCGGTGCCAGTGGTCAGCCGATGCCATCTACTGCATCAAGAGGAGTCCAGGCTTCCAAAAAGCCCAACTTCCCCACAATTCCATGGTGGCAGAGTCCTCAATGCAAAAGCTCAAAAGCCAGAAGACGTATTCTTCTATACCCCCGGGTAGAGAGGCCAGGGCCCTCGATGCCCTGGTTTGTAAGTGTTTCCAAGGATCCATGCTGGGCTGCCGGATACAAAACTATGAGCTCTACATAGGGATGTATCTTAAGAGCCTCAACCAGGTGCTCGCCAGTGAACCCCTGCAGCGGTTCCAGACCTTGGTAGTCACCATCCGGGACTGCTCCAAGTTCCTGTCCTGGGCCGCCTACGATGGGTTTGAGGCTGCAGCCTGGGCAGCAGCCGCAGACATTGGTGCTCGGCACCAGGCCTGGCTGCAGACCTTGGACCTTGAGCAATGGGAAGGTAAACTAGGCAGAGAAACAAAGTACCTGCAGACTGAAAATAGGAACAAAGGGAGCGGGTACAAAGACTTGCGGAAATCAAATTCCAGGTTTTAAAACCCCTTTTATTGACCCCTATGTGAATTTAGAAGAAGGTTTGCTCCCTGACGTAATCCCCCTGAAGGCGGCCGGTCGGCCGAAACGCACAGGGGTCAATAAAAGGGGTTTTAAAACCTGGAATTTGATTTCCGCCAGTCTTTGTACCCGCTCCCTTTTGTTCCTCCTTGAGCAATGGGTCCAGGAAAAACTGCTGGATGTGTCCTGCACCGGGGAGAATCTCTTTGGAAAACCTATAGCCAACAAAGTGGCCGAGTTTGAGGCTGAGGTGGTGACCAGGCAGAGGCTCTCAATGAAGACCTCTACTCTTCCCCATAAGAAAGTCTCGGGGAAAAGGCCAACTTTCTCGAGGAAGAGGGGCCCTTTCCATCAGAGTCACCACTACCAGGTCTTTCCAAGCCAGCAGCACCAGGGAACCCAGCCCAAGGGCCATGGACATGGACCCAGAAAGCCAAAGGCCCCCAAGCTGCAGACACCAGCTCCGGCTCAACCTGGCGGGAGCTTTTGACTCCCAGAGTGGGGTCTCCCTCCCCCTTGGAGAACCTCACCAGCCCACAGGGGATCGCTTGGCACTCTTCGCCCACAGGTGGCCCGAGGTCACCTCGGACCAGTGGGTGCTCCGGGTGGTGAAGGATGGTTACCACCTCTGCTTCCAACTACCACCTCCGGGACATTTTCCAGGAAAGCCAATGCAACCTCTCTTTCACCAGGCCCTCTTGCTCTCAGAGCTAGCAGGTCTACTAAGGGACAGGGCGGTAAAGTCTGTTCTCCAGAATCTCTGGGCAAGGGCTTCTACTCAAGATGCTTTCTTGTCCCCAAGAGAACTGGGGTCTCAGGCCCATCCTGGACCTCCGAGTCCTGAACAAGTTCCTGGTGAGGGAGAAGTTCAAAATGCTCTCCTTTGGGACACTGCTGCCCTATCTCCACCAGGGAGATCGGCTTTGCTCCTTGGACCTAAAGGATTCCTACACACACATCTTGGTCCACCCATTTCATTGGCAATACCTGAAATTCGTGGTAGGGGGAGGCTGTTACCAATATAGAGTACTTCCCTTCGGCCTGGCCTCCTCGCCAAGCGTGTTCACAAAGTGTCTAGCAGTGGTAGCCACCTATCTGCGCCTACAAGGGGTGTTCATCTTCCCCTTCTTGGACAACTGGCTTATCAAGGACGGCACAGCCGCAGAGGCCAGTCAGGGCACAGAACATACCATCAGCACCTGGGGTTCGTCATCAACTACCCCAAATCACATCTCTCTCTGGTGCAAGACCTAGAATTCATCGGTGCTCAGCTAGACACGGTGAGGGCCAGAGCCCTCCTTCCTCAGGACAGGGAAGAATGCCTCAAACAGCTGGCAGGGCAGAATGCCTCAAACAGCTGGCTCACCTTCTCCTCCACCTGCTGGGACATATGGCCTCCACAGTCCATGTCACACCCCTAGCCCACCTGCACATGTGGACAGCCCAGTGGTGCCTGCGTTCTCAGTGGACCAAGGCCATGGGCACTCTCTGGGACAGGGTCAGAGCCTCCCGCCAGCTGGCGAGATCCCTCGACTAGTGGCAGAACCACAGCCTCCTTCGGGCAGGGATGCCCTTCCAGGCACCACCACCGCAGTGTACCCTGACCACAGATGCCTCTCTCCAGGGCTGGGGAGCTCACTGTGGAGTTTACTGCACTCAAGATTGCTGGTCCAGGGAGGAGTCTCTACTACAGATCAACCTCCTGAAACTCTGGGTAGTAGCCCTCGTCCTACGTGCGTTCTGCTCCCTCTTGCGGAACAGACCCATGCTGTTCCAGACGGACAACCAGGCCGCAATGTTCTATATAAACAAGCCGGAGGTCACAGGTTTGTACTCCCTCTGCCAGGAGGCTGTAGCCCTCCTTGGCTTTGCAGTGTGCAGTGGCATGCTCTTGCGAGCGGTCTACCTCCCGGGCCAGGACAACTACCTATCAGACAGACTCAGTAGAGTCCTGTGCCTGCACAAGCAGCGTCTCGACCCTGCAGTGGTAAAGAAGCTCTTCCGCCCGAGATGGACCACTTTGCCTCTCCTGACAGCATGCATCTGGCTCGCTTCTGCTCCTGAAAGCCACACCCATAGAGGGTAGCAGCAGACGCGTTCCTGACCTCGTGGTCCGAGGGATTGCTGTATGCATTCCCATTGACTCTTCTAGTCGCCAAGAATCTGTTCAAAATTCAGAACGAGAGAGCATCAGTGATACTGATCGCCCCCAGTTGGCCCAGGCAACCCTTGTTCCTACTACTGCTCTCACTGGCGGCAACACTCCCAGCACCCCTGGGCCGAGTCCTGGACCTCCTGATGCAGGAGGAGGGCTCCCTTCTGCACTCCAATGTGGGGTCATTGACTCTAACGGCCTGGCTGCTGAGAGGGTAGCCTTGGTCCCTCTCAACCTATTACAAGAGGTTGAGGAAATCCTTCTAGCCTCCAGGAAGCCCTCTACAAGGAGGGCTTATGCCTTTAAATGGCGCAGATTTGCTCTGTGGTGTGCAGATAGGAAAGAGAACGCATTCTCCTGTCATGTCCAGCTTGTACTCCAGTACCTAGTGCATCTGTCGCGTACAGGGCCAAAATCTCTCAGTCCAGGTGCATCTGAGTGCCATAGCCGTTCACCACCACCCAATGGGGGGAAAGCCCTTATGTAGCCAGCCCCTGGTTTCCCGTTTCCTACAGGGTCTTCTGCTTTCCAAGCCCCCTGTCTGCCCTCCGGCAGCAGAGTGGGACTTCAATGTGTTGCTCTCCCTGGCCACCGTTCGAACCACTGACCACCTGCCACCTCAGATACCTATCCTAGAAGGTGACCTTCCTGGTGGCCCTGACTTCATCTCGCAGAGATAGCAAGCTTCAAGCGCTGGTGGTGGACCTCCCCCCCCCCCCCATACACCAGGTTCTTCAAGAACAGGGTAGTGCTCTGCACTCACCCTAAGTTCCTCCCGAAGGTAGTATCCCTCAACCAGGTAGGTGGTGCTTCCCACCTTCTACCCACGGCTTCATGCTGGCAGGGAAGAGCTCATACTCCACACACTAGACTGTAAACAGACCCTGTCCTATCTGCAGCGGACCCAGGGACACCACAAAGCACCTCAGCCTTTCGTGTCCTATGACCCCAGCAGACTGAGGCTCCCTGTAACCAAATGTACCCTATCGTCTTGGGTGGTGGACTGCATTGCCTTTGCCTATGAGCGGGCGGGCCTCTCCCTGGAGCACCGGATCACAGCACAATGCATGAGGGCAATGGCCACATCAGTGGCCCACCTCCATTCTGTGCTGGTGACAGAAATTTGCAGAGCCGCCACTTGGTCATCCGTTCACACGTTCACAGCACACTAGTGCCTGGAAAGCGAATCCTGTAGGGACAGTGCCTTCGGTCAAGCAGTGCTGCGTAATAGTCTTGGAGTGTAGACAATTCCTGCCCCCTGACCCTCTGTGTTCAGGCTACTGGAGTGATAGTGTTGCTGGATGCTAGGGTCTTGCAGAGTCTCTCAGTGGGGACTCACTTTCTGCAACTCACAGCCACCTGACCAGTCGCCGTTGGTACTGTTGTAGTTCGGTCCTCGACAGCCTGGAGCTAGGGAGTCCCATATGTGAGGACTGACTTCCTGCTTGTTCCTGGAGAAAGCGTATTTACTCACCAGGAACAGCAGGAATCAGTCCTCACAACCCTCCCTCCTCCCCTTAGAGTTGCCATCTTTTTGTTTTTGCCTGACTGCCATCTTAGCTATGTCATTTGACTGAGCAAGATGGCACCACCCTTGGGGGGGGAAGGGGACCACGCATGCGTGGTAGCATTCCTGAAGGCTTTCTTTGAAAGTTGGGGAAATGCTTCACGTGGGCTCTAGCGGCAACGACATCACCTATATGTGAGGACTAATTCCTGCTGTACCCAGAAAACACCTGTTACAGGTGAGTAACTACACTACATCATTCTGCGCAGGTGACTTATAAACAAATTAATCACCTAGGGATGGACGCTAAAGTTACTGATTGGGTTAGAAATTGATTGAGTGGGAAGCAACAAAGGGTACAGATAAATGGAACTCACTCTGAAGAGAAGGAGGTTATCAGTGGTGTGTCGCAGGGATCTGTCCTTGGTCTGATTCTTTTTAACATCTGTGTTAGTGATATTGAGGAAGGGCTGTCAGGTAAGGTTTGCCTCTTTGCAGATGATACCAAAATCTGCAATAGAGTAGATGCCCAGGAAGGAGTAGATAACATGAGGAGGGATCTGGCTAAGTTTGAAGAATGATCTAGAATTTGGCAGCTGAGATTTAATGCTAAAAAATGCAGTGTCATGCATTTGGGCTGCAAAAATCCAAGGGAGCGGTACAGTGTAGGGAGTGAAGTACTTCTGTCCATAAAAGAGGAGGAGGACCTGGGTGTGATTATGTCTGACAATCTTAAAGTAGCTAAACAGATAGAAAAGGCGATGGCGAAAGCTAGGAGGATGCTTGGGTGCAGTGAGAGAGGAACGGCCAGCAGAAGAAAAGAAGTGATAGTGCCTCTGTATAAGTCTTTGGTGCGACCTCATTTGGAGTATTGTGTGCAATTCTGGAGCCCGCACCTTCAAAAGGATATAAACAGGCTGGAGTCAGTACAGAGGGTGGCTACTAAAATGGTTAGTGGTCTTTGAAGAGCTTACTTGACTCTCCCCTCACCAGTAACCTCACTGGGCTCTTGAAGCTACAAAGAACTACATTCACAGACAATGGGAAGGTTATCAAATACTCAATAAATACACACAGTTCTATAGAAAAATACACCAAAGCTTTGCGGAGAGAAACTGAGAGACACACGTTCTCCCTGTTTACTCTAACTTCTCAGCCATGGTTCACTTTATTTATAAGGCTTTTGTAGATGATACAGCATAATTTCACTTTATCATTATACTTCATGTATGTTTATCATATTGTAGGTCAACTTATTCAGTGTGGGTCAATGTGGAGCCATAAATGAAGTCCAAGACATAATTGTTTACTGTTACATGGCCATTATAAGGAGACATACAGGAATCCAAGATATAGAATGACCTAATTGACATAATTGTTTACTGCTAATACCTCTTGATATCTACTAATTACTAACCCTGAGAGTATTTTAGTTAATAACCCTGAGACTGCTATCTGGTATCCCTGAGATAGAGAGGCTGGGGTACAACGTGCCCTTTCTTTCTTTATGTAAATCTTCACCTAGTAAGCTAATGTATGAAGTTTTATTTCTAAGCAAGGTTCTGAACAGAATTAACTCTTTCTCAGATTTATTCAATCTAATAGTATATGGTACCCCATACTAATATATATGCTTTCAGTCCCTCCTCTGATTCTGGAAAGAATCATTTCTAAGTAAGGAAACTCATATATTGCCATTGAAGTGGAAATACAACTGGATTCTGGGCCAATCTGCAACATTATTGCAGGGGTCAGTGATCCTACTGACTTCTGATTCAGAAAACTGTGAAAGGTGTAGAGGTGGAAAGAAACCAGTGCTGACATAGAGAAACAACTGTCAGTACATAGAGGAGTAATACTTCTAAAATGAAACATACCAAAATACCAAACAAAAATGCTAACAGGCCTTGCAAAGGCCTGAATACTGAATACTGAATTCCAGAATGAAGGACCAAGAATTAGTGAGAGCTGAAAAGGAATTTACATAACTCTCATTTGAAACAAAAGTACAGTTACTAACTTTATCTAATTGGCCTTTCACTATTTTTCCATTATTATCAAGCATACTATAACAAAATCAACTAGTACTCTGCATACAGCATTTTCCTTTGCTAGAAGAAAATCTAAAAAACATTCAGTTCCTGACTGCATGAGCTGACACTATGTTTACTGGACCTTGCAATACACACTAATTGCCTCAGTAAAAAAAACAGAGCAGTCACTATGACTTCATCCTGAGGGGAAACATCCCCTTTTCTGCCTAAAGATCTGTTTGAAATTGACAACAAATTAATATAATTCAATTCACTATGGGGTATCCACCAGGGCTATATAGCACGCACCTAATCAACCTCTGGGAAACTCTGCACTACAAAAATACTAACTGAAACATCAATTCTCAAATCGGAGATTACAAAATCAGCTCAACAAAAATAAAATACCCGAAAACTATGTTTCACAATATACCAAACAGTAAACCAGTGTTTGGAGAAGTTAAGAAAGAATAGCGAGCGCCTCAGCAATTGTAGTAGTCAACCAGGCATGACCTCGCATCAGGTGTCCCCAACAATGTGAAACAACTAACAAGATCCTTTTCTCACTACACTTCTTATGTATATAGTTCACCCTGTTATCCAAGTTCCATATCCTTGTTAATTGTAATGACCAGACATATGCAATTTGTCGGATGTTTTTGTTCTATGTAAACCGCGCTGATGTCAAATAGTGCGGTATATAAGAAATGTTAATAAATAAATAAATAAATCTAGCCAATTAGGTTTTCAGGATAACCACAATGAATATGCATGAGGGAGATTTGCATACAGTAGAGGCAGTGCATGCAAATCAATCTCATGCATATTCACTGTGATTATCCTGAAAATCTGACTGGTTATGTGTGTTCCGAGAACTGGGTTGAGAACCACTGATCAGTTGTAACCAGTGATCAGCTTTGAGATAGAACAGCAATGACCTTCTACAGTTGTGCTCAACATTATTGGCATCCTTGCATTTTAGGTATGTTGTGTACAATATCTTGAGAAATAATTGGAAATATTCCAACTGTATGTCATCATAATATTTTAATAATATGTTCAAAGGTATATAACAAAAAAAAGATGTCTGTGCAACTCAAACATAGTAATTTCTGCGAAAAAAAACAAAATATGACCTGGACAGAATTAATGGCCCCTTTCACTAATATTTGGTTGCACAACCCTTGGCAGTAATGACTGCCTCCAAACGTTTCTTGTAGCCATCTATAAGTTTTGTACATCGGGCTGCTGATAGTTTCTCCCACTCTTCAACTGCAATTTGTTCCATCTCATGAATGTTGCTAGGATTCCTTTTACCAATGGCAGATTTCATCTCTTTCCAAAGGTTCTCTATTGGATTGAGATTAGGACTCATTGCTGGCCAGTTTAAAGCAGTCCATTTGTTCCTTTTTAACCATTCTTTTGTACTTTTGGATGTATATTTTGGGTCATTATTTATTTATTTATTTATTTAAAGTCTCTTCTATACCGCACTATTCAGCATCAGCGCGGTTTACATGGAACAAAAATGCTCAGTACAATTAACACGTATGAGTTCACAGATAACAGGGCAAATAACTGGGATAACAGGGGTAACTATTTACATATCGTGCAACATAGAGTCATATAAACATGAATTCTATAGAACATATGCACCACTAAGGGGTGGTGTTGGATTGTATGAGGTACTTATTGAAAAGATGTGATTTGAGGGCTTTTCTAAACTGTGTAAGGCTCTTAATGGCCCGGATATCTGGAGGTAATGCGTTCCAGCATCTTGGCGCACTGATACTAAACGCCCTATTGGCTGTAGATGCAGTGCAATCTGTTATTGCTTTTGGAACTTTTAGGGAGTTTATAGCCATGGATCTTCTTGCTCTATTTGGGGATGTGGTATGGATGAGGGCAGTTATTGCTTCAGAGGAGAGCTTGTTAATAGCTTTAAAAGTGAGTAACAAAGTCTTGAAAATGATTCTAGCCTGTATGGGTAGCCAATGTAACTGTATCAGTAAAGGTGTCACGTGGTCACTTCTGGAGGCTCCATGGATGACCCTTGCTGCCGCGTTCATGGCGAGCTGCAGCGGGTTCAAGGTGGATAGGGGCAAGCCTTGTAGGATGGCATTGGCGTAGTCAAAATGAGGTATGATCAACGCCTGATATATAGTCCTGAAGTCATTTGGTTCCAGCATGGATCGTAAATGCCTGAGAGAGCGGATCTTGTAGTATACTGCTCTGACTGTGTTTCCGATGTGGGCTTTCATGTCCAGGCGTTGATCCAAGGTGACTCCCAGGTAGCGTATTGTTGGTTTAGATTGTAACTCTGCTTCTTTTACTTTAAGGAATTGTGGTGGGGTGAAGTTAGGGTTCCTCGTAATGAAGAGTACTTCGGTCTTCTTATGTTGAATTCGGAGGTTTTGGGAGAGAAGCCAGTCAGATATTGCATTGAAACAGCTCGTCAGTGGAGAGAGGTCCAGATATTCCGTAGAGAAGGGTATGTACAGCAGGACATCGTCGGCGTATAACATGCAGTCAACATTGAAGGATCGGATGATCTTACAAATTGGCTGCATGTAAATGTTGAACAGGAGGGCAGAAAGGGAGGAACCTTGTGGGACTCCCTGGCTTTGGTGGAAAGGTTCCGAAATTATCCCTCCTGAACGAACATGTTGCCATCTTCCGGACAGGTAAGATCTGCACCATTCAAGCGCTCTTCCATTAATACCTTTCTCAATTAGTCTTCCTAAGAGGAGCTCGTGACTTACTGAATCAAAAGCTGCAGCGATGTCCAGAAAGATGAGAGCAAAACCTTGACGGATGTCATCAATGCCAGTGATTATTTTGCAGAAGAGGGTGGTAAGAAGAGTTTCCACTCCATGGAATTCCCTAAAACCATGTTGGCAGGAGTCTAATGGTGCAGAAGCGTCAATGTGATCTTGTAGTTGTCGTTGGACCTCTTTTTCAATGATCTTCGCAAGTAGAGGTATACTGGACATAGGTCTGTATGAATCTACTTTTTGTGGATCGAGCTTGCAGTTTTTTAGAAGAGGTCTGATAGAGGTATGCTTAAGAGCTGAGGGGAAGGAACCTGTTGTAAAGGAGAGGTTCATTATTTTGGATAGTATTGGGCTGAAGTGGCTGCGAAGCTCCTTGATCCAGAAGGCTGGGCATGGATCAGACTGAGCTGTGGTGGTGTTAAGGGCCATAATAGTGTCTTCAATGCCTTTCTTGGTAGGCGTAGAGAATACGGTTAGAGTTGTAGGGCAATTTCGTTCCGGGGTGATGGTTGTAGTCGGGATTTTGATAGTCAGGCATATCTTGGATTGAGCGTAGTTGGCAAAATCCTGTGGGTGAATCTCAAATTGAGGCCCAGGGGTCGGTTCCTTTGATAGAGTCTTGACTAGGTCAAAAAGATCATGAGGCTTATTAAGTGATCTCTTTAAGGTCTCTGAGTAGTATTGTTTCATTGCTTCAGTGGTTGCCTTGCGATGTGCATCAAGATGACAGTTGTACACTGTCTGGTCATTTGAAGAGTGAGATCGGCGCCAGCGTTTCTCGAGTTTCCGTAATCGGGTAAGAGAAACTCTAAGATCGGCTGTGTACCATGGAGCGCTTGTTCTTTTCCCTGGAGGCTTGTTGGTTGGTGTGCGTAGGGCGATTGCGCTGAGGCAGTTGTTCCAGTGAGTAATTAGGTCGTCAAGGTTCAAGGTGGTTTCGTTGATGAGTTGCTGCGTTTCCGTGAGTATAAGGTCTCTGTTGAAAGGCTTGAAACATCTGTAGTGTGGTCTTGCAGTATTGCTCGGTATCTTGTTGAACTTTGAGTCGATTTTGTGCGAAGGAATATGGAGGATGATCAATTTGTGATCTGACCAAGGGACAGAAGTTATGGACGTTATGGTGTCTTGCGATGTGCTAAGAGATATCTGAGGGGCGAATACTAAGTCCAGAATATTTCCCCTAGTGTGGGTAGGTTCCTTTACTAATTGTTTGAATCCGAGATTTGATAGGGCATCAAGGAAGGATGACACTTGATTATCCTGCAGCGTTGGCAGGTTGAAATCGCCTAGAATCCAGCTTGGGATGCTTGGGTTATGCGTGTTGGAGGCGAGGTCAATTATTGCAGCAAGATCATCCGGAGAAGCTGAGGGTGCTCTGTAAAGCAGGTTGATTGAGCAGCGTTTGTTGGAGATGGTGACGGTTTCAAGGTGATTAGTGTTGGTGGAGTCCTCTGTCTTGAAGTGGAGGTCTGTCCTGGTGAGGATGAGTACCCCTCCTCCTCTTTTGTCTCGTCTATGACTTGAATGAGCTGTGAAGTTCTGGGGGAGGAGCTGGTTGAGTATGACGTTGTCTTCGTCAGATAGCCACGTCTCGGTGACCAGGAGTATATCCAGGTCGTGGAGGGAAATTAAGTCAGTAACAGCTGGCCACTTCTTCCGGATAGAACGGGCATTGATGAGGGCACATTTCAGGCTATGAGGGTAGGAGTTTTCCACCTGCTTGGATTTCTTAGAGTGCTGAAGCGCAATGTGTAGCAAGTGTGGGTGGTGAGCGCGTGTATCCCAATTTATATTGTTACGGGATGCACCAGACCATCTCCTTCCATGGCTCTGTAATATTGGGATCTGATTGGAAGGAGGGGTTAAGGTAAGAGAGCAGGAGAACCAGCTAGCAAGGATGATATAGCAACCGATTATGGTGGTAAAGGGGGAACCCATCATGGCAGGGTATTGTGTGCTTGTGAAACGGGCAGAATTACTTGTGATTGTGGGCAGGTAATTGGGAATTACTAACAAAAGTACAATGGGAACTGGCTAGATAGCAATGAATTACTGACAACAGTACAATGAATTACTGACAACAGTACAATGGCTAGATAGCAATGAGGAGTTACTGACAACAGTACAATGGCTAGATAGCAATGAGGAGTTACTGACAACAGTACAATGGCTAGATAGCAATGAGGAGTTACTGACAACAGTACAATGGCTAGATAGCAATGAGGAATTACTGACAACAGTACAATGGCTAGATAGCAATGAGGAATTGCTGACAACAGTACAATGGTAACTGTCATTGATAAGGCTACTGACGGCAGTATGAAGATTAGGTAGCAATGGTATACGGTGGTTATAATTGTGAGACTATACTTGCGGTAAACAGCATGAGAGCATGATTATCTGATGAGAAGTTTGTTCGGTTCAATCGTGTGGTGACTTTCGTTAGCACTGGGCTGATCGAGGGAGTGCGAATGGGCTGATGATGCGCGGGCTCAACCACGGGGGAGCTCAGCTGCTGGATTGCTGGAAGACGATCCTTAATGTAATGGCCACTGAGTTGTGTGGGCCAACTGCCTAAGGGCCACGCCAAAGGGCCCTCTGGCGAGGCCCTCCGGCGCGGGCCCGCCAGGCGCGGGCGCGCCGGCTGGCGCGGTCTTTTTCAAGTTGCAGGCGGCTGCCCCGATTGGACAGCTCACCTGGAAGATGGCTGCCGCTGCAGGAAGGTGGCTCGATCCCCCGATGGGGAGAGCTGCTCCGATGGTGGCTGGCGGCTGTTTCCCCTCGCGCCGGCTGGCGCGGTCTTTTTCAAGTTGCAGGCGGCTGCCCCGATGGGACAGCTCACCTGGAAGATGGCTGCCGCTGCAGGAAGGTGGCTCGATCCCCCGATGGGGAGAGCTGCTCCGATGGTGGCTGGCGGCTGTTTCCCCTCACGCCGGCTGGCGCAGTCTTTTTCAAGTTGCAGGCGGCTGCCCCGATTGGACAGCTCACCTGGAAGATGGCTGCCGCTGCAGGAAGGTGGCTCGATCCCCCGATGGGGAGAGCTGCTCCGATGGTGGCTGGCGGCTGTTTCCCCTCGCGCCGGCTGGCGCGGTCTTTTTCAAGTTGCAGGCGGCTGCCCCGATTGGACAGCTCACCTGGAAGATGGCTGCCGCTGCAGGAAGGTGGCTCGATCCCCCGATGGGGAGAGCTGCTCCGATGGTGGCTGGCGGCTGTTTCCCCTCGCGCCGGCTGGCGCGGTCTTTTTCAAGTTGCAGGCGGCTGCCCCGATTGGACAGCTCACCTGGAAGATGGCTGCCGCTGCAGGAAGGTGGCTCGATCCCCCGATGGGAGAGCTGCTCCGATGGTGGCTGGCGGCTGTTTCCCCTCGCGCCGGCTGGCGCGGTCTTTTTCAAGTTGCAGGCGGCTGCCCCGATTGGACAGCTCACCTGGAAGATGGCTGCCGCTGCAGGAAGGTGGCTCGATCCCCCGATGGGGAGAGCTGCTCCGATGGTGGCTGGCGGCTGTTTTTCTACTGGAGGACCCGTGACTTTCGACCCAGACAGCTTTCTGATACTAGGTAGCACATTTTGCTTCAAACTACCTTGGTAGTCCTCTAATTTTGATTCCTTTAATATGTTTCAGGCCTCCAGTTCCCGAGGCAGCAAAACAGCCCCACAACATTATGGAACCTCCACCATATGTAACTGTAGGAAAGGTGTTTTTTACCTTATAAGCTTCATTTCTTCACCTGTAAATGTATCACTGGTCTGCACTGCCAAAGAGCACAAGTTTGATTTCATCTGCTCACAGAACATTTTCCCAGAAGGACTGTGGTTTCTCAAGGTGGGTTTGGGCAAAGATCAGGCGTGCCTTTTTATGTCTGTCTTTGAGCAGTAGGGTCCTCTTTGGCTTTCGCCCATGAAGTCCTTCTTTGTTTAGTGTGTGGCGTATAGTGTAGGTTGAAACCACCACTCCAGATTGCTCCAGGCCAGCCTTAAGCTCTTTGGATGTTGTATGTGGTGTTTTTCCAGCAGTTCGCACTAAACTTTGAAGACTTCTTGGATTAATTTTCGTCTTCCCACCACGTCCTGGAAGGTTCTTGACAGTTCCATGAGCAGAAAACTTCTTAATAACATTGTGAACTGTAGACACAGGAATCCCAAGGTCTTTGGAGACAGCCTTGTACCCCTTTGAAGTTTGGTGATAATGGCTTTTCTGATGGTTTCAGGCAGCTCTCATCTTCACCAATGTGAAAATGGAACAGGGAGTGAATGTGACCATTTTAAACATTAGATCCATCATTCATTGGTTGATTCAAGTCATGTGAATATTGACAATTGATCAAGCATAGTTACTCACCTGTAACAGGTGATCTCCGGGAACAGCAGGAATTTAGTCTTCACATATGGGTATCGTTGGTACCGACGGAGCCTGCGCGGGAACGCTCCCCAGTGTCCAATTAGGAAGCTTTTGGGAGCACCCCACAGCGCCTGTGTGCTGCCTTCCCGCCTTTCCCAACTGTCTCTCCCCAGTTGAGTTTAAAGCTGAGACAAAGAGAGAGAGAGAGAGAGAGAGAGAAAGGGAAAGAGAAAAAGAGAGATAGAGAGATACAACTCCTAGGGGAGGTGGGTGGGTTGTGAAGACTAAATTCCTGCTGTTCCTGGAGATCACCTGTTACAGGTGAGTAACTATGCTATCTCCAGGAACAAGCAGGAATGTAGTCTTCACATATGGGGGCTCCCTAGCTACAGATGCTAGGGAGAAACCCCAGAAGTTGTGTGCCCTTTTTGAAAGGGCTCCACTTCCCCCCATGGATCTCTGGCATCCTACCAGGGATGGTGGGTAGGAGTTGATTAAGTATGGAACAGGTGTTGAAGAACAGCCTGACCAAACAAGGCATCCCGGCGGGAGTCCTTGTCCAAGCAGTAATGGGCTGTGAAGGTATGAACTGAGGCCCAGGTAGCTGCTCAAGAGATGTCGTCGATAGACACAGAGTGAAGATGAGCCATAGAGGCTGCCATGGCTCTCACATTGTGCGCTGTGACATGGCCTTCAAGAGGAAGGTTCTTACTCCGATAGGCAAAAGATATACACTGTGTAATCTAGTTGGACAGTGTCCTTTTGGAGACTGGAAGCCCTAAATGACTAGGATCAAAAGCAACAAAGAGTTGGGAGGACTTTCTATGTTGCTGCGTCCTTTGCAAGTAAAAGCCAAAGCTCTTTTACAGTCCAAAGTATGAAGATTCCTCTCTGCATTAGAGGCATGAGGCCTTGGGGAAAAAAAAACAGGAAGGTAAACTGCTTGGTTTAAATGAAAAGGTGAAACCACCTTTGGCATAAAGTGAGGATGAGTCCTAAGGACTACCTTATCATGATGGAACCTTGTATAAGGAGGATCAGCCACCAATGCTTGCAACTCACTAATGCGAATTTTAAAGAGGTAGTGGCTAATGGTTCAAAAGGCGGCTTCATGAGCTGGCCAAGAACCAGATTTAAATCCCATGCCACCGGTGGTGGCTTAATGGGAGGCTTAGTTAGAAGAAGGCCTCTCATAAATCTCGCTATGATAGGATGAGAGGAAATAGGTTGCCCGTTTAAAGGTTTGAGAGAAGCTGCAATAGCATTCAAATGAACTCTCACTGAATTGGTCTTAAGCCCTGCATTAGACAAATGAAGGAGATATTCCAGTAATGATTTCAGAGGTATCGCAAGAGGGTTAAGACCCTTCTGCGAACACCATATGGTAAACCTTTTCCACTTGAAAGCATAAGAGCGTCTTGTGGATGGTTTCCTGGAAGCATAAAGGATATCCTTTACTTGCTGAGAAAGGCTAAGACCATGAAGTTCTAGGCTTTCAGCAACCAGGCCTTGAGATGTAGAGACTGGGGATTGGGATGCCACAGCATCTCGTCCTCCTGGGATAGGAGATCTGGAGCAGATCCTAGCTCCAGAGATGGAGCTTGAGAGAGATGTAAGAGCAGAGGGTACCACACTTGTCGTGGCCAATGTGGGGCTATGAGAATCATATGGCCTCTGTCTCTCTGAAGCTTGAATAGGGTTCTGGGAATTAGGGGAATGGGTGGGAAGGCATACAGAAAGTCCCGACCCCAATGGAGGACGAAAGTATCCATGGCCTGACAACCCTGAGCCGGAATTCTGGAACAGAACCGGGGAAGTTTGGCATTCAGCGGACTTGCAAAGAGGTCTATGTCCGGGATTCCCCAAAATTGGAAAACTTTGGCCACCTGGTCTGCATGGAGAGACTATTCGTGTGGAAGCAGAACTCGACTGAGTCTGTCTGCCCAAGAGTTTTGAATGCCTGGAAGATACACCGCAAGGAGATGAATCTGATGCTCTCTGGCGAGGGCCCAAAGTCGCAAAGCTTCGTTGCAGAGCGACAGAGAGTCTGTTCTGCCCTGCTTGTTCACATAGAACATGGCTACCTTGTTGTCCGTTTGAATTAGGACAGTTTTGTAGCTGAGCTGGGTGTGAAACACTCGAAGAGCAAGAAAGATTGCTCTGAGCTCTAGGAGATTGATGTGGAGATCGGTCTCCTGTGGAATCCAAGTACCCTGGGTAGAGAGGCCTTGCAAATGGGCTCCCCAACCCACCTGTGAGGCATCTGTTGTTAGAGTTACTTGAGGTAGGGGTTGCTGAAAAGGGGACCCCACCAACAGATTCTCGGGTGACTGCCACCATTGGAGAGACCAAATAAGACAATCTGAGGTTGCTATTTTGTCTGACAGGCAACCTGACGCCTGAGTCCACTAAGTGGATAGAGTCCACTGGGCTGCCCTCATATGGAGGCGGGCATAAGGGACCACATGCACGGTGGATGCCATGTGGCCTAGCAAGTGTAACATTTCCCGAGCAGTGAGGTGAGACTTTAGCATTGCTTGGGAAGCTAAATGCACAATGCGAAGGCAGCGGGACTGTGGAAGATAGGCCCTTGTCTGTCTGGTATCCAGCAGGGCTCCTATGAACTCTAGAGACTGAGTGGGAGCTAGGTTGGATTTTGGGAAGTTTATGACAAGTCCCAAATATTGAAGGATACGCATTGTGCGAGATAGAGAAATCCTGGCCTCTGGCTCTGATGGGGCTCGAATAAGCCAATCGTCCAAGTAAGGGAAGACGAATATTTTTAGGGTGCGGAGAAATACTGCCACCACAGCCATGCATTTTGTGAACACCCTTGGTGCCGAGGCCAGGCCAAAAGGAAGAACTCTGTATTGGTAGTGCTTCCCTTTAAATAGAAAACAAAGAAACCTTCGGTGAGTTGGATGGATGAGAACATGAATGTACGCATCCTTGAGATCTAGAGAACAAAGCCAGTCCTGACTCTGAAGGTATGGCAGTAGAGTTCCCAGAGAAATCATTTTGAATTTCTCTTTGAACAGGAATTTGTTCAATTCTCTGAGGTCCAAAATGGGTCTGTGCCCTCCTGTTTTCTTTGGAATAAGGAAAAAGGGGGAATAGAACCCTGCACCCTGTTGATGAATAGGTACTTCTTCTATTGCCCCTTGGGCAAGAAGCAGACTGACCTCGTGATCTAACTGGGAGTTGAGAGAGGTCTGAGAATTGAACTGTCTTACCATTGTAGGAGGGGGCATGCTGAGGAAGTGAAGCTTGTATCCCTCTCTTACAATGGACAGAATCCAACTTTCTGCTGTTATCTGCCCTCATCTGGGGGCAAAATAACATAACCTTCCTGGAATGGTGGAAGGCTCTGGCCCGTTCAGGGCCAGGAAGACAAAGTTCTCTAGATGGGAGTCAAAGCCCCTGTGGAGGCTGAGTCTGCTGAGCCGGTTGAGGCTTAGCAGCCTTTGTTTTTCTTTGTTTAAGATGCTGCTGACCCTTTTGGGCAGACTGACCTGAACGATGTCCTTGCTGGGTATAGGAGGGGTTAGAACTTCTTCTTTCTAGTGAAGAATGGTTTCTTGTAGGACTTTTTCCTTGCAGGATCAGCTGTAGATTTCATTAGCTTTCTCTTGCCAATTTTTGCAAAAGAGATTCTCTCCTGTGCAAGGAATATTCCCCAGTTTGTCCTGTACCCAGGGCCAGCCCGTCCATTGAGCAAGAATGTTTTTTGCACAGGGCCCCGCGTTTCAGGGGGCCCCACGCAAAAAACATTCTTCATTAGCACAAGTAGATTTAAAATAAAAAAAAACCCGGCTGCCGCTGCTGCCATGGCAGCGGCAGAATCAAATGTCCTGCCGTGGGGCCCCGCCTGCCCAACAGAGCCTCCAGCTCCCGAGTCCCTCCCAATGCGCGGGCTTTCAGAGCCGCAAGAGCTTCTCTGACCTCTCGCGGCTCTGTTAATCCCGCCGGGGCTGATGGGAAATCCCATCAGCCCCGGCGAGATTAACAGAGCCGCGAGAAGAAAGGGATACTCTCGTGGCTCTGAAAGCTCGCGCATTGGGAGGGACTCGGAAGCTGGAGGCTCTGTCGGGCAGGCAGGGCCCCACGGTGGCGGCGGCAGCCGTTTTTTTTTTTTTTAAATCTACTTGATTTGATTTTTGCGCGGGACTCTGCTTGAGTCCCTGTTGCCGACAAAACTCTCAAACTTCGCCCGTAGAATGTTCTCTATGGAGAGAACCTTCAGTGTAGACCTTCCAGAACTCAGTTTCTCTGTGGCATCCTTGAAGAGTTTCAGGACTTCTATGGCCTGAGTCAAATTTGTCCAATCCTGGCACCCCAGGGGGCTTTCGATACTGTCCCCAACGGAATGTCACGAAGGACTGCCCATTGCTCTACTAACCTCTCCAGCAACAGATAAGTGGAATTCCACCTAGTGCCAACATCTTGAATGAGCTGGTGAACAAGCACTCTTACTGCTTCTTGTTTGTCACACAGCTCATAACCATCCTTCATGTTGCACACTGCAGTGAAAATATTGGAGACGAGGAGGGGGTAGTCATATTCAGTAGTGGTAAATAAAGCGTTTACCTGCCGCCGCTTTAATTAAGACCTTATATTCAGTGGTGGAACGTATCTGGTTTCCTCCGTTGAATATCCAGGCTGGCTAGACACTGGAGATGCTATCTGGTTAGCGGAAATATTCAGTCACTAACCTGATAGCATTAACTAGTTCAAGTAGGACAGCCCTGTCCTAACTTTAATACTTAAGCTATCCAGTTAGTGACTGAATATCACCACTAACCAGATAGCAGCTGTCGACACCCCATTCTACTCACAGACTACCCTGGGCATTTATTTGGCAGTCTATGAGGATATTCAGTAGCACCAACCAGTTAAAATGCTTTGAAAATTACCCCATTACATTTATAATGTTTCACAGATAATATACATATATATTTTTACTAATCAATTAATTTTACCCTGTATATCCATATTTTTATGGTGTTTTTTACACACTGCCTAGTATGAAGTGGTTTTTGATTTGACCCTTTGATAGTTGCCGTTTATACCAATACTTTCCACTCATACATTAATGTTTTTTACCCATTTTCTGTTACCTCATTTATACCCTTTAGCAATTGACATGTATGATTCACTCATTTTTTTCATTATTGGCAATAGACGCTTTTGATGGCTTTTACTATATTTTTTGGGCAATCATTTCTGAGAAACTGTATAATATAACACACCTCAGTTTATGTATTCACATTGTTCAAATGTCCCGCTGCGGGGCCTCGCCTGCCCGACAGAGCCTTCAGCTCCCGGGTCCCTCCCAATGCGCGGGCTATCAGAGCCGCGAGAGCTTCTCTGACCTCTCGCGGCTCTGTTAATCCCGCCGGGGCTGATGGGAAATCCCATCAGCCCCAGCAAGATTAACAGAGCCACGAGAAGAAAGGGAAACTCTTGCGGCTCTGAAAGCCCGCGCACTGGGAGGGACTCGGGAGCTGGAGGCTCTGTTGGGCAGGTGGGGCCCCGCGGCGGGACATTTGATTCTGCCGCTGCCAAGGCGGCAGCGGCAGCAGCAGCCGGGTTGTTTGTTTTTAATCCTATCAGGGCTGATGGGGGGAGGGGGGTTAGGACTGGTAATGGGCTGGGGGGGGCTGACTGGAAGTGGGTTGATGGGGGGAGGGGGGTTAGGACTGGTAATGGGCTATGGGGGGGTTAGGACTACTAATGGGCTATGGGGGGGCTAAGACTGAAAGTGGGCTGATGGGGGGTTAGAACTGGAAATGGGCTGATGGAGGGGGGTTAGGATGTAATGGGCTATGGGGGGGGCTAAGACTGGAAATGGGCTAATGGGGGGTTAGGACTGGAATGGGCTGTGGGGAGGCTAAGACTGGAAATGGGCTGATGGGGGTTAGGACTGGTAATGGGCTATGGGGGGCTTAGGACTGGAAGTGGGCTGATGGGGGACTTAGGACTGGTAATGGGCTATGGGGGGGCTAGGACTGGTAATGGGCTGGGGGGGTGGCTAGGACTGGAAATGGGCTGAGTGGAAGGAGGGCTTGAACTGCAAATAGCTGATGGGGACGGAGGCTTGGAATGGAAATGGGCTGAGTGGAAGGAAGGCTTGAACTACAAATAGCTGATGGGGAGGGGGGCTTGGAATGGAAATGGGCTGTGTAGAAGAAGGGCTTGAACTACACATAGCTGATGGGGAGGGGGGCTTGGAATGGAAATGGGCTGTAAGGGGAGGGTGCTAGGACTTGAAATGGGCTGATGGGGGTTAGGACTGGTAATGGGCTATGGGAGGCTAAGACTGAAAATGGGGTGATGGGGGCTTAGGACTGGTAATGGGTTATGGGGGGCTTAGGACTGGTAATGGGTTATGGGGGGCTTAGGACTGGTAATGGGCTATGGGGGGCTAGGACTGGTAATGGGCTGGTGGGGTGGCTAGGACTGGAAATGGGCTGAGTGGACGGAGGGCTTGAACTGCAAATAGCTGATGGGGACGGGGGCTTGGAATGGAAATGGGCTGAGTGGAAGGAGGGCTTGAACTACAAATAGCTGATGGGGAGGGGGGCTTGGAATGGAAATGGGCTGTGAGGGGAGGAAGCTAGGACTGGAAATGGGCTGTGAGGGGAGGGAGCTAGGACTGGAAATGGGCTGAGTGAGGGGGGGGCTAGGACAGGAAATGGGCTGATGGAGGGCTAGGATAGGACTGGAAATGGGCTGTTCGGGGGCTTGGATTGAAATGGACTCATGGAGGGGCTAGAACTTGAAGTAGACTCATGGGGAGGCTTGGATTGGAAATGGGCTGAGTGGAGGGGAGCTAGGATTTGACATGGGCTGATGGTGGGGCGAGGAAAGGACTAGAAATGGGCTGATGGGGGGCTGGGATTGGAAATGAGCTGATGGAGGGACTCGGATGGGGGAGCTAGGACTGGAAATGGGCTGATGGTGGGGCTAGGATAGGACTAGAAATGGGCTTATGGGGGGCTGGGATTGGAAATGAGCTGATGGAGGGACTCGGATGGGGGAGCTAGGACTGGAAATGGGCTGATGCGAGGACTAGAAGGGAGCAGATGCTGGGTCGGGCTGGAACTAGAAGGGAGCTGATGTTGGGGGAGGATTAGAATGGGATAGAGCTGAGAGAGTGAAATGGAGAGGGAAAAATATTTTGTGTGGGAGGGAAGACAAATCTACAATTGGCCGGATATTGGGAGAGTAAGTGGGGATTGAGGATGGCGGGGTAAAATTTGAGTGGATGAAATAGGAATGAGGAAAGAGCAAAAGGAGAAAGATTAGTATGTTAAAGCAGATGTAGAGAGAGAATGGAAAAAAACTTGAAGAGTGAAGAAAGGACAAATGGACAGCAGACGATGGAGAGTTAGCAGAAGACACGAAGAAACCAGAAGAAAGTGGCTGGAGCAATTGCAACTGAAAAAAAAAATGCACAAAAGGTAGAAAAATATCTCTTTATTGAATTTATTAACTGAAATATGCCAGCTCTGGGAAATGTGCATCATTAACGTCTGCGCTTTGTTTAGTACAAGAGGAAATTAATTTATAGTTTTATTTCTACAGTGTTGTTGGGCTTTTGGGGTTCCCAGTTTAATTATTGTCTTCCTGTTTCTACATTGTGATTTCTTGTTTGGTGACGGTCTATGTTCTGCACATGTAACTGAGCTGAGGTATTCTGTTTATGTAATTCCTATTTGACATTGCCACTTGTTCTCTTTCCCCAGTAGGTCATGTATTGTTGTTCTCTGAAATGTATTGGTTTAATATTTGTAGTGTTGCCTTTTGATAGGTAGGGTCTTGTGCTTTGTGATTCCTGGTAGTGCTGTTATGATACGGCGGGTTTGCTATGGGTTCTAAATGGGCAGTGTTTGTAGTAGTTCCTAATGCGCCTGGCAGTTGTCACTGGATTATAGTAATGTAGAAATCTTTTAGTCTTTCTTTATCCATACACTCATTAAGAGGCATGTTTACTAAAAGTTAGTGTATGGTAACATTACGCAAATATTTATGCAAATGAGGTCCCTTATGCAAATTAGGCCCCGCACCGAGTCTCCGCACATCGCCCCGCACCCCCCTTGGGCCGCCCCTGCCTGTACCCAAAGTTCCAAGTCAGATGGCTGGAGCCAGGCAATCCTACGTGTGCCTATGGCAATAGTAGACGTTTTTTTTCTGCTTATGCACTCAAAACAATCAAAAGCTGCACGATTTATGAATATGGAAACATCCTGAGCATGTTTGATAAGTGCAAGGTAATCTTGTCTCTTATCATCAGGAAGGAGAGGGCTCATAAGCTCTAGTTCTCCTGTAACTTCCTTAAGGAACATTCCCATATATAAAATGTAGGAACTAATCCTGCCAGAAAGCATAGAGGCCTGGAAGGTTCGACGTCCAAAGGCATCAAGAGTTCTACATTCACGTCCTGGAGGATTAGATGCATGTCTTTTTGCACTCTTGATCCTTCTCATAGCTGATTCCACCACCATGGAATGGTGGGGCAGCTGAGTTTTTTAAAATCCAGGACAAGGAGGAACCGGATACATGGTATCGAGCCTACGAGAATGAGGAGAAGTGGTGAGAGGTGTTTCCCACATCCTTAGCATGAGATCATGCAAGATCTCATGAATAGGCAAAGTAGCTGCTTCTTTGGGAGCTTTAGGATATTGTAAAATCTCCAATTCCTTCGCCCTAGGCTCTGTTTCAGGAGCTACTGTGATGGAAAGACCTCAAGCCACATCCCGGATAAAATCCTGGAAGGATATATCCTCTGGAGGGGACATCCTACGTTTAGGAGAAGAAGAATCCTCAGGAAGAAATACTCTGGTATCGACAGAGCTGTCAGAGTCTTCAGACTCGTCGGAGGATTCAAAGTATCTCCTGTCCGGGTAATCGTGCAGTGCACAATACCAGTACTGATCGAAGTCGGTATCGACAGGATCCGGTACCGACTTGTCAGTACCAGAGGGCACAGCATGCATTGGTACTGGTAGTCCACCTGCCGACGTTGATGCAATTGGCCCCGGTACCGATGTAGGTGCTGGTACCGGTACCGGTTGAATTGTCTGAAGTGGTTTCGGGGGCATCGATGCCGAGAGAAGAGCCGCCAGACTGTGTTCAATAGCCAAGAATCTCTGGTCTATCGACGCCGCCGATGCCTGGGTATCGGTACCGGGCAAAGCAGCTGGTACCCCAGAGCATGGCACCAGTAGTTCTGCCGAGGTTGGGGAGAACTTGTGGGAGGAGTAGCCTAGTGGTTGGGGCAAGGTACTTCAGGCCAGAAGGTCGGGGGTTCAAATCCCACTAGAGGACAGCAATCTTGGGCCGGAAGGACTGGGGTTTCTAGTCCCACAGATGCTCCTTGTGGTCTTGGGCAAGCCACTTAACCCTCCATTGCCCATGTTCCCTGTAAGTATTAGTGTATGTGTCTCATATCCCCGCGTGTTAAATGTATCCCCCAATTGTGTTCTGACCGCTTTGATTGAAGGATAAGGCGGTATACAAAACTATCTAAATAAATAAATAAATCCTGGAGCCCCAATGATGCTTTGGAAGCCAAAGCCTCCCGCCGGGGCAATTTTGCCAGTGTGAGTCCCTCAAGGGCAATGCCAGAGGCATCTCGATACTTAGAAGGAGATCTACCCTTTGAGGACCGGCTAGACTTATGTTTAGTTTCCTGAGATCCATGGGAGGAAGACGAAGCCCTGGAAGATGTTGATGCCACAGATGATGCATCGGAGGGAAAAAGGGTGCTAAGTTTAGCAGCCCGGTTTTGCCGACCCCTCTTCGACATCATCCCACAGGCAGCACACTCTGAGATAGAGTGGTCAGGACCTAAACATTTGAGGCACCACTCATGGGTGTCATTGACGGAAATGGTACCGCCACACTTGGAACACTTTTTAAAACCCAAAGCGGGTTTTTCCATTGTAGAGGAAAGTTGGGCCTAGTGCCCAAAATGGCGCGTGGCACCAGAGGAGAAAAAAGCTGAAAGACTCCAGAAAAAGTATATATATATTTTTTTTTCTTAAGGAAAAGAAAGAAAGAACCGGCAGTACCGGTGTAGCGTCGAAGGAAGGCAGACGCGACCACAAAAAAGAAGAATAAATGGGATATTTTCTGTGGTGACAGGAAGTGCTACCTGCCGGCTCCGCGGAAAACGAAGAACTGGGGAGAGACAGTTGGGAAAGGTGGGAAGGCAGCACGCAGGCGCTGTGGGGTGCTCCCAAAAGCTTCCTAATTGGATGCTGGGGAGCGTTCCCGCGCAGGCTCCGTCGGTACCGACGATACCCATATGTGAAGACTACATTCCTGCTTGTTCCTGGAGATCAGGTGCATCTAATTTTACTGCAATGTGAATGTGGTTCTTCTGTCCAAACTGATTTGCATTGTTTATAAGGATGCCAATAATCATGTCCTCAATAATGAAAAGACTGCTTCAATCCCCACCTATATACGCATACAAATAAGAGAATATAGATTCTACCTGAATAACTAAACAATATCTAGACCATAATTTTTTGTTGGATCGTTTGCCTTGAAAGATTAGTCTCTCCTGTAGCAAACCCTCTGTTTTTCTCTTTTATAGAAGGAAAAATCCCTCTACTTCACACTAAGGGACAACACAAGCCTTCCCCTAGATGTACTTATCTGAAGCAGCACCAGAGTCCATACGTCCATTGTTGTCACAGGAATTTCTTCAATAGTAATAGCAAGGGCTATGACCCAACTCAAACGTAGAGGCCAGCCGAATACAACAATTTTCCATGACATCCGTGCTGGAATAACTAAAGGACTCATTCAGACATATCCAGTCTGCTTTTCACAGTGTGTCCCTTAGTGTGAAGTAGAGGGATTTTTCCTTCTATAAAAGAGAAAAACAAGGGTTTGCTACAGGAGAGAGTAATCTTTCAAGGCAAACGATCCAACAAAAAATTACGGTCTAGATATTGTTTAGTTATTCGGGTAGAATCTATATTCTCTTATTTGTATGAATAATCATGTCCTGGCAAAATCCTGGTGTTTAAACTATTTCCTTTTTCAATTGGTCTTGTTTTTTGATTCTTTTATGTGCATATAGTCCAAAGCTATTGCATTGGTCAGTGTTTTAGGATATATTGGACAATAAGGGGTTGAACTGCAAAGGTGCCAATAACGTTGACCAGAACTGTACATTAGAGACTGGAGAGAAGCATACAAGTGCTCAGGTACTTTGGAAAACTGGAGGTGTAGTCCTTGAGAGCCCTGAGCTGACAAAGAGCAAGCTCATATCAGAAATGGGCATTCAGGGAGGAGCTGGCGGGAACTCGGTATCCAAGTAATTGAACACCTGGAACCGACAGCACATGAGAGGCATTAGGCTGGGTCAGGAAGGAGCTGCTCCGAAGGTAATGCAGTATAGCAGAGCTGGATGCTTTGCAGTTATAGATATCATAGGCTGTCAATAGGGTTTGTTATCTGGACCCTGCAATGTGTCACATGCTAAACGGACACATTTACAAAATGAGAACCAGCAACAGTTGATATTCCCAAGCAAAGAAACCACTGGAATCCTAGAAGTCATTCCTCATGGACCATTAGTCATTTCATATGGGCCATTTAACACTCTGATAGGGTGGGACTGTGAACTTGTGAAGACCAAGAATGACAAAATGACTAAGAGCAGGATGACCCATCTGGCCTGACAAGGATTATGACTGCTGTTCTGAACAGGTTTCTCCCATCCTATATACCTATGTATTTATATATGTACATATGTATGGGGAATTGAGTCTGATGTTCATCTCAGGTTAACCCCCACTATGCCCCACAAGCAGGGGTGTGAGAAGCCCAGGGAAGGCCTCTGCGAGGCAAGCCAGCTGAGTGGGAGGGAAAAGTGGGTGCTATTGAGTTATCATGGGTCGTGACAGATTTTCTGGCTGGAGGTAGGGAGAATTTGGTTCTGACACCAGCTGGAATCAGTGTAAAGTGGGGGATGAGGGATAAAGGACAAAGCAGAGGTGTGGGCATCCCTCTTGGGATGTTGTAGGGATCCACTAAAGCTTGAGCATTACCATTGTTGGCAGTTATCAGCATGATGAACATCACCTATGCAAGATCTGGGGCAGATTTCAGTACTCTGAGGTAGATAGTCCATCCTTGAACAGGTGTCACTGCTGCAGGTGCAAATATATTGTGCTGGCTGGCATAGCAAGAGAGTGTTGGAGTCATTAATCAAAACTCACACCAGGAAACAAGGTGCAGCATAGAAATAGAGCCAAAGCTGCAGAGTGTGCACCTGTAGGACCTAGACACTCCTCCTCGCCCGCTGGTCCCTAATCATCTGGAGCTCAGGGGTGTTGCAATGAGGGTCAGTCAGAGGTCCTCGATGAAGCCTCATTTCAGGCTATGATGGTCAGTGCAAAGGATAGCAATGGCAGATGTAGTGGCACAGAGTCAGCACCAAGACAGGCCTTTGCACCAGCAGTCTTCAGTGTCGAGTAGATTGAAAGTTGCATCAGCGGTTGCACTGCAGTTCCCAGGCCAGATCTTGACGAATCTTCTTTTATACATGTGGCTTAGTGCATACAAGGTCAGCTGTTTGTCAGCACCACTGTGCAGACAGTGCAAAGGATCATGCATCAAAGCTGTTGGAGCTTGCTGCTGGTAGCAGGCACTCCACTCAGATCACCCGCAGCCTGCACAGCCTGGGTTTAGCACTGTGGATGGACAACGCAAGTAAGGCATCTGTGTCAACATCCTGGGAGTAGACTACTGTCGGCACTGTGGAAAGGCACAACAGCGGCACTCAATCGGAGATGCTACCAGTGTGGCTTCAGTGGTTCGGGAGGACTCCTACATGTGCCATTCCTGGGTGAGCTAACTCGTAAGTATCAGAGGAGCTTGAGCTGTCGTCAGTGCTGCCAGAGGATAGATTTCTTATGCTGCAGGGTTGCTACTACAGCACCTTTGTAAGCAGATCTGCAAGGTCCACAAAGTCTGAGTCAAAGTCCGTGCAGTTAGCCTTTTAACTCATGCAGCAAGCTCAGCATACAAGGAGATCACTCATGTGAGAATCTTGTCTACCACTTTTCCAGAAAATGCCCCGGGGAGGGAGATCTGTAAGGGAGTCTCGTGCCCATCCAGTGGTTAACTGGAGCGGATGTATGTTTGCTACCCCGTCGGATCATACCAGAAGAAAATGTATTTTTTGGTCATCATCTTAAAAGTTTGCTAAGGAAAAAACAAAAAGAAGAGAAAGGGATAGGGGCAGAAACTAGTACTGCCTAACAAAGGATTCAAAGAGCAGAAAGAGCTATCCATCTAGCCAGATGCATAGAACAGACTGCGACGGAAACAGGCAGGCACTGTTGGGGGTGGATAGCACATGCTCAGAAAGGCCTTTCTATTTTATTTATTTATTTTATTTATTTCCAGTCTCTTTTATACCGCGCTATTCAACATCAGTGCGGTTTACAATAAACAAAGAACTACACATTTCCTAGGGTACTCTGTGTTTACAATGAACAGGTGTTAAAACTTGGATAACATAGGGTAACTATATACAATCGTGCAACAGAGTAGGGTTCGCTACATTGATCTAGCCCTGGGTGTCTTGTGTGGTATACGTAGTTGGGGCTATATCATCATTATCTACCGGGTAGTAAAGGAGAAAAAGGTGGTGTTTCAAGGCCTTCCTAAACTGGAATAGGTCGGGGATTGCACGGATGTTGGGAGGTAGGGCATTCCAGCATCTGGGCGCACAGAATTTGAAGGCCCTGCTTGCAGTTGACTGGGAGCATTGTGTTATTGATTTTGGGACTATCAGTGTGTTGAGTGCTATCGCTCTTCTGGACCTGTTGGTGGGGGTGGTCTGGATCAACTCAGTTAGAGATGAAGATGAAAGCCCATAGATGGCCTTGAATGTAAGCAGTAGGGTTTTGTACCTGAGTCTCATATGTATCGGGAGCCAGTGTAGGTGCTTCAGTATGGGTGTCACATGGTCTTTCTTGGAAGCACCGTATAGGACCCTCGCTGCAGTGTTCATCGCAAGCTGCAGTGGATTTAGGGTGGCCTGGGGGAGCCCATTTAGGATCACGTTTGCATAATCGAAATGTGATATGATCAGCGCCTGGTAAATTGTCCTAAAGTCTTCTGGCTCTAGCAGCGATCGTAAGGGTCTGAGGGATCTGAGCTTTCTAAGCTTTAGGAGAGTTAATCCATCCATGATGCAGTCTGATGATGGCACCTATGTGTGGCTGACTCAGCAGGGGTGGCTAGCGCATGCTCAGAAAGGCCTTTCTAAGCTTTAGGAGAGCTAATCCATCCATGATGCAGTCCAATGATGACAATTATATGTGGCTGACTTGTTCTGCTTGACCATGGAAGTTAGCTCTTCTTTGATCTGCACTGTGCTCTGCTCACTCTAGCCTCACTCCTCTCTAGTCTTGTTCACTATAGCTGCCTGGGAGAGGAGGGACTGGAGCAGAAGCAAAGGGCTGTTCTCTGCTGAGATTAAGGCAATGGCCAATAATTATCAGGACAGAGCACTCTGTGCTCATTCAGTGGGCTCCCTGCCATGCAAGGCCTAGGGCCAGTTGCCTCTTTTGCTCATAGGTAACAGCCTTTCCACAAACAAAGCAGACAAGCTATGCCTGTGATGTGCCTCCATCACCTCTCTCACACACACCCACAGCCACATTCCATACACAGCCACACCAGATACAGAACTACCTCCCGCCGCACACACACCTTCTACTCTACCAAGCCATACATTATCACGCTGTTCTTCACGGAGCCCTCCGCAGAGACATGCCTGAGTTTGCCAGCAAAGAAAGGAGAAACGAGCCATTGTGTCACACTGTTTTGCATTGTGATACATTAAAGCGGAATACTGTTGTGTTCCTTTTCACGCTTTCAGACACCCACTCACTGACATATTTATTGGCACTTCATTCATTCATCTAGGAGCTATGCTGCAGCTTGCTCTCGAGGAAAGAAACTGCCCAAAATGATAAGCTGAATGTCAAATACAAAATTGTGCCAGATAGTATGTTATTCTTTAACTGGAGCCTTATTTCAGTCTTGACAGGTTAATTGTGTGCTGTTGCACTGCAGAAAAGAAATACCAAGTGCGGTTCCAGCCTAAGAAAGATGATGGAAACCATTGTAATTATGTCAGTTTCAGTAAAGGCTTTTGCCTGCTTTACAGCTGCTCCACAGAGAGGTGATGTGTAATAACAGAAGGTATGATAAGCAAGAAAAATGATGGGGCATCACTCAGACTTTGTAGAAATACCAATATCACTGTGTCAATAAAATGTTTTCTTTTTTTTGCAAAGGAAGGGTCTATGTTTTAATACCCATTTTCTGTTTTCTCTTTGAAAAGGTAAAGGACAGAAAGGGCTGTCTTTTGCATGACTTCTTCTAGGTTTCTCAGATTCTGTCCTCCTTGAACTTGCTTTAGCATTCTCCCTTCAGGAAAAGTCTTCAGTTGCACCAGCTTCCAGGAATTCTTCCGAAACACATGCCATAGGCTTCAAAACACTGCCAATAAACTTACCTTTACATACTATGCAAAAATACTGCTGCTAAAAAGAATGAGAACAGAAGCTCTTCTCCAGACCCAGAAACACAACCACTAGACGGTGGGTCTAATGCTACAAAGGTCTCCTAGAAAGCATAGTTACTCATCTGTAACAGGTGTTCTCCAGGGACAGCAGGAATCAGTCCTCACATATGGGCGACGTCAACGGAGCCCCCATGCAGAGCAAATCCCCAGCTTTCGAAGAAAGCCTTTGGGACTGCATCACGCATGCGCGGTCCCCTTCCCGCCCAAGGGTTCCATCTTGCTCAGTCAAATGACATAGCTAAAAAGATGGCAAAAGATAAACATTAATCAAAGGACTGCAACTCCAGGGGAGGAGGGAGGGTCGTGAGGACTGATTCCTGTTGTCCCTGGAGAACACCTGTTACAGGTGAGTAACTATGCTTTCTCCAGGAACAAGCAGGAAGTCAGTCCTCACATATGGGACTCTCTAGCTATAGGCTACCGAGAACCCATAACTAAAAAATAGGCTCCCTCTAGAAGAGCCGCAGCAGCTATGATAGGAGTTCAACCGAGAATGTAACACTCCGGTAACCTGACACCAAAGGGTCGGAGGGTAGGAGTTGCCTAAACCTCGAACAGATTACGGAGTACAGCCTAGCCGAAAGCACTGTCCCATTGGGACTCCCTATCCAGGCAGTAATGGGCTGCAAAAGTCTGGCTTGAAGACCAGGTTGCGGCCCTGCAGATGTCTGCCAGCGGAAGTGAGCCACTAATGCGGCCTTAGCCCTGATCCGGTAGGCCGTGACTCGATGCAATCTGCCACCTAGGTGGACAACGTACGCTTAGAGACAGGCATCTCCAGCTTACTGGGGTCAAACGAGACAAAGAGCTGAAAAGTTCTTCGATGTCCCCGCATGCGCTCCAAGTAGAAGGTCACCGCCCTCTAACAGTCCCAGGGTATGCAGAACTGCTTCTGCCCGACTAGCATGGGGCCTGGGAAAGAAAGTCGGAAGCACCACCTCTTGGTTGAGGTGGAAAGAGGAGCCCACTTTCGGCAGGAACTTGGGGTGTGTGCGAAGTACCATCCTGTTCCTATAGAACCGTGTGAACTGTCTATCGGACACCAGAGCTTGCAGCTCACTCACTCATCTAGCCGATGTGAGTGCCACCAAGAAAAACGTCTTCCAAGAAAGGAAGCGGAGATGGCAGGTAGCCATCGGCTCAAAGGGTGGGCGAGTAAGCTGCTGCAAGACCACATTCAGATCCCATTCAGTCGCCGGGGGGCAAACCAGGGGTTTCAGCAGAAGCAGACCTCTCAGGAACCTGGACACCAAGGGATGTACAGAGAGAGGTTGCCCTTCCACTGGAGAGTGGTGTGCTGATAAAGCACTAAGGTGAACTCGGACTGAGTTTGACTTGAGGCCTAAATTGGAAAGGTGAAGCAGATACTGCAGCACCACAGCCACCTGGCAGGAGAAAGGGTTCTCACTCTGCTGAGTACACCATACTGCAAACCTACGTCACTTAAATGCATAGGGTTTCCTAGTCGATTGCCTTCTAGAGGCTAGCAACACGTCCTCTATCTTTTTTGGGAAGAGAAGTGGTGCAAGGACTACCCTTTCAGCAGTCATGCCATCAGGTTGAGGGACCTGAGGTTGGGATGCAGAAGTGAGCCCCCGTCCTGCGACAGGAGATTGGGCGGAAATCCCAGAGGAATTGATGTCTCCTCCGCTAGCTGCAGGAGGAGCCGAAACCAAGGCTGTCTCGGCCACCTGGGAGCTACCAGGATGAGCGAAGCCTTGTCCTGGAGGATCTTGAATATGGTCCGAGCTACCAATGGCGTGGAAGGAAACGTACAGAGGAGGCCCACAGACCATGATATTAGGAAAGCATCTGCCACTACCCTGTGTGGGTGCGGCTGTCTGGAACAGAAGCGGGGCAACTGGTGATTTTGAGGGCTCGCAAACAAATCTATGGATGGTTGCCCCCAACACTGGAAGAGTTGCTGGGCTACATTGGGATACAGTTGCCACTCATGCGGCTGGAGAATTCTGCTTAGCTTGTCTGCTAGGAAGTTCTCCTGACTTGGTAAGTAAACCGCCTTGAGGAACATACCCTGGCTGACTGCGAAGGAGCATAGGTCCAGGGTTTCCTAACACAGGATGCGAGAGCCTGTGCCCCCCTGTTTGTTCACATAGAACATCGCTACTTGGTTGTCTGTCTGAATCAAGACAGATTGACAAGCCAGGGTTTGGCAGAAGATCCAAAGAGCTAGGCGGATCGCTCGAAGCTCTAGGAGATTGATTTGTTGTGTGCTCTCCCATGGAGACCACACACCCTGAATGCAGACCTGCTGGCAATGAGCACCCCATCCCAGTAGGGATGCATCCGTAGTCAGCACCCTTGAGTGCGTGGGAGGCTGAAAGGGCACTCCCTCTAGAAGGTTGTGAGTTTGAAGCCATCATTTCAAAAACTGTATTAGGCGATGGGACACCTTGATGTTGCCTCTGAGTCTGCCTGTGGCTTGTGTCCACTGGTCCCTGAGGCACCACTGAGCTGTTCTCATGTGAAGTCGAGCATTGGGTGTCACATGAACCGTGGAGGCCATGTGACCAAGGAGGCACAGAAAGTGTCTTGTTGAGATGCGGGATCTGTGACTCACTTGCTGTACAAGGACTACCAATCTTTGAGCCCTTTCCTCTGGTAGATAAGCCCTTGCCTGAAGGGTGTCTAGCCTTGCCCCTATGAACTCCAGTCACTGAGAAGGAACAAGAGTGGACTTTGTACAGTTAAAAATAATCACAAAACCCAGGTGCTGAAGCAACTGGATAGTGCGGGACGTGGCCTGTTGGGTTTCTAGAGCTGACTGTGCTCTGATGAGCCAGTCATCTAAATAGGGGAAGATGAATACCCCTTGAGTCCTTAGAAAGGCCGCCACCACCGCCAGGCACTTTGTAAATACCCTGGGTGCCAAGGCTAGGCCAAAAGGCAGCACTTTGTACTGAAAATGGTTTCCTCTCACTACAAATCTTAGATATTGTCTGTGGTCTGGATGAATCAAGACATGTGTATACGCATCTTTGAGATCTAAGGAGCATAGCCAGTCTCCCTGGTGGAGGTAAGGCAGCAATATTCCAAGGGAAAGCATCTTGAACCTTTCCCTCACCAGGAACTTGTTCAGGTTTCGCAGGTCGAGGATAGGTCTTAGGCCTCCAGTTCTTTTTGGTATCAGAAAGTACCTGGAGTAGAAGCCTGTGCCCTGTAGGTGGTGAGGCACCAGTTCTACTGCCTGATCCTCGAGAAGACCTGTTAACTCCTGCAAGAGGAGGTCCCTGTGAAGAGGGGATCTGAGAGACTCCCCTGGAAAGTAAGAGGGAGGCACCTGTCTGAGATGCAACTGCTAGCCCATTTGGACTATCTGAAGAACCCAGGTGTCTGTTGTAATAGCTGGCCACCTGTGGACATTTATTTATTTAACATCTTTTATATACCGCGCTATTTGTTTTCAGTGCGGTTTACAAGTAACAGAACTGCACAATCAGAAAACACTGGTGTGCTTACATTATAACAGGTAACTTAAACTTGGAAAACGGGTAATAAAACTATAACTATGTACACACAGTGAAACTATATACAGGGTCAGCCTTCCTCCTGTGCAGGGCCTTGCGTCATTCGGGAGAGAGACTATGCACTGGGAGTCAAAAACCCACTCCAGGCTGGGCCAGAGCCGGTGCCTGGGGCTTGGGGGCCTTTTGCTTATGCGGGCCCTGCCCCTGTCCCTTAGCCTGCTTCCCCTGCTGGGGAGGCCTGATACTTGGGGTAGTTTTGGTAAGCTGATCCTTTCCTTGGGAAAAGGGGCTTCTTACCCGAGCCCTTCTTAGAAGGGGCAGTCTTCTCGAGTCTTGTCCGGGTCAGGTACTCGGACTTGATTTCGACAGCCTTCTCAGTCATGGGCTTGCCAAAGAGGTTTTCACCTCAGCAAGGGACATCGACCAACTTGTCCTGAACCCATGGCTCCAGGTCTAACGACCGTAGCCATGCCTGGCGTCGTGCACCGATGACGGCCCCTGCTACCTGGGCCAAAGCCTCGAAGCTGTCATAGGCTGCTCGAGTCATAAATTTCGAGCACTCTCGGATCCCAGTGGACAAAACCTGGAAGCGCTGCAAAGGTCCCTCAGAGAGACCAGCAGAGAACCCGGCAATCTCCTTTGCCAGGTCTCGCAAGTACTGTCAGACGGCTGCCTGGGTGAGAATCTTCACAGTCTTGGCAAGTGCATATCTCTATATGATTTGCAAGGGATTGTGGGCAATGTAGTTCATTCACACCAGACACAGCTGCTCACAATAATTAGTTGTGCTTTTGGGTAAAGCCAATAAGATATTTATTTATGGGGTTATTTCTCCCAACACAGATATGCTTGGTAGCACATAAATCAGGTTACTTGCTTTCAGTGTTAAACGTGGAAAAACAAAATCAAGAAAACAACATTTGAACTTGTCAGGCAATCAAAGCAAAAGAAATAAGACCTGGTTGGCAACAAACTGGTCTTTTCTGTAGGCATTAGCTAATATTCTCTTAGCAATGTATCAAACAACAAACAAAAGCCACAAAGAAAGGAAAAAAAACTGTTCTTTTCAGGTTAACTTCTTATATCTTCCCACATAGATTCAGCAGTGATTCTCTCAGAGCTCACAAGCAATTAGGTAAGGCTCAATTGCTAGCAGTTATCCAGCTGAAACCCCTTAGCTGGCTTGCTTTCTACTGCGTGGCTAAAAATCCTACTCAGGAGCTTTTCTGAGTAGATTAAAGAACAAGTTTGTATTTCTTTGTGATGGTTCTGTACTTTATAACAGAAAATCACCAAAGGAGTTTAGACAGAGAGCAGTCCATGTAAACAGATTCTTCATCTGCTATCACCCCCTCTTCTTCAACAAGCATGGGTTCAATATCATGGATTGGCACAGATGAATCTCCCAATGGAGCACTTTCAGGAGAATACTTGTTTCCCTGCTGTCTTTCAAGGTTATAGCTAGGGCATAGACCAGTGTTCATACCTGAGCTTCCATTGCTGTTAGAGTTCCTCTCTATATAGCCTGGCCAGTATGTAGTCCAGTTCTTATGTCCAGCCTTCCAATCCAGATCCCTGGACACTGGATCTCTCTTCACATACCTTCTGGCACGGGTCTTAGGGTCCCTTCCACGTGCAGCCATCTCCCTCACAGGTACCGTCTGGAGATTCCTAGCCCTGCAGCACCATTCCTCTGGCTTTCCCCAGTCCAATGGTGTATGCTGGCCCTTGGAATGCCTCCCAGTATACGTACTGCTCCGGACTCTTCTAGACCTCTCAAAGGCTTTTCTTTTCTTTCTTCCAAAGGGTTTCTTTCCCTCTCTGTCCGTCCGGTTTGGCTTCTGCTTCTGATGATCCTCCTGATGATGAAGATGATCAAGCTCAAGCTGATTCTCTGTAGAATAAACTCTACCTTTATTCTGCTTAGATGAGTGCTCCTCCTTAACACAGCGCAGCTGTGCTGAATCAGGCCCTGCCCTTTGAGATGAGTGCTTAGGGATTACCTCATAGCCCTCCTGATTGAACACACGTTTCCCTACTTCAGCTCCTCTAATGGCAGTTGGAAACCTGGTGCATTCTGGGACTGGTAGTCTTTTATGGGAAAATTCTGTTTTCTTATTTCTACCAGAACTGACAGGTTGCTTGTTCAGAGTCACTTCACCTTTTCTATAGCTCCTTCCTGAGCTATGATAAGCTTCCTTATCACAGTACATGCCCATGTACAGCTGGTATGTCTGGATTCGGCATGACAGTATCGAACCCTGGTAGCACTTTCTGCTGAGAGCATCCATGTTGCAGGCCTCCCGGCCAGGAGGCATCGAGGAGTGCGTCTTCTGGCTCTTCAGTCGGCGCATGGCCAATTCCACAACCATGGAGTTGTGCGGCAGCTGTGCCTTTTGGAAGTCAGGGCTCTTGCAAACTCGATAGATGGAATCAATTCGCCTGCTGAGGACCGGCATCGAGGCCAGGGTCTCCCGCATTCTGAGTATCAGCCGTTCCAGAATGGGGGGCACCGGTACAGTAAGGGCTTCCTTTGGAGGAAAGTCATACTGGAGGACCTCGAGCTCCTCAGCTCGAGGTTCCTCCTCGGCATCTGCCGGGAATGACAAAGCCTTTGCCATGTCCCAGACGAAGTCCAAGAACTGGGTGTCCTCCGGGGGTGACCGTCTCCGAGGTTCAGATCCCGGGGAGTTTGACGGGACGTACTTAGTATGGTGGGTGCCGTCTCCCAACCGGACTCCGAGGAGGAGTCGATCGGCTCCGGCCTTGAGGGCTTCGATCTCGACCGCCCCAGTGCCGAGGGATTCGGCGTCGACGACCTCGGTTCTGAACAGGAGGTCGAGGGGGACCTCGGCCAAGGATCGACTCGAGACCTTATTATCTTGAGGATCGGCTCGGCCTCCGGGGTGGACTTGGACGTCGAAGTCACAGTGGTCAGAGCGGACGGACATGTGAGACCGGCCATCAGCGCCTGCTGATGGTCCATGAAGGCAGACACGCTGCACTCCAAGGCCGCCAACCTGAGACCGAGCTCAGGAGGCTGCGCAGCCCCCGGCTCTGGCCCCGACATCGGCTCTTCTGGGGGACAGTCAATAATGAGGACAGTGCTTACCTTCCTTGGCGTCTCCGTGTCCTTTCGAGGGAGTTTGGCAGGCCTCTCCGACTCCAAGGATCCGGGGTGGTGAGCCGGGCTCCGCGACAGAGCCCGCGAGGGACCAGGCCATTCGGAGCTCTCAGACGACACCACCCTCACGGATTTTTTCTTCCTCCGGTGTTCCCGCGAGGGAAACCCCCTTTCAGAGGAGATCCGACAGCTCCCGAGAGGTCGAGGCTTCTGACGAGGTCTGGGCCCGGGTGTTTGCAGACTCGGGAAAAATCCTGTCATGTTGCTGCTGCCTGCTCCTCAATGACTTAGAAGACATCTTTTTGCATGGGCCACAGACCACGGGGTCATGGTCAGGCCCGAGGCATTGGAGGCAGCAGTCGTGTGTGTCGGTGAGAGACATTAGCTTCGTGCACCGATCACACTTTTTAAACCCACTGGCAGCCATGGGGGGAAAAAGGGCCCCTGTAAGGTCAAAGGACCGGGCTGCCAGCTAAAAAGAAAAAAGAGCGCGGACGCTAGTCACTAAGTACAAAAACGAAAAATAGACTGGACTCGATACCGGTGTACCGAGCCGCAGGCGGGAAGGGGAACTGGCGTCGAACCGGTTAGCAGAAAATAGAATTTTCTAACTTTTATCAACTTTTTCCACAAGGGAACTAGGACAACGTCCGTTGGGCTCCGCAGAAAAATGGAGACTGAGCAAGATGGCACCCTTGGGCGGGAAGGAGACCGCGCATACGTGATGTAGTTCCAAAGGCTTTCTTTGAAAGCTGGGGATTTGCTCCACATGGGGGCTCCGTCAACGTCACCCATATGTAAGGACTGACTTCCTGCTTGTTCCTGGAGAAAATGATAAATCATAGTATTGAAAAAGCAGAAGCAGAGTAAATGGTTACAAAGATCAGCCAATCATAAGATTGTAGTATGAGCAGTTTGGATTATAGAGGCATTTTTCCAGTGAAATCACTATCTGGGAAGATTATGCAATGTGTGCCTTTGAGTCAGTCCTGACTCCTGGCAACCCAGAAGCTCCTGGGTTTTCTTGGCAGTGTCACCGGAAGTAGATTGCCAGGCCTTTCTTCTGAGGCAATGGAGGGTTAAGTGACTTGCCCAAGGCCACAAGGAGTGCTAGTGGGAATTGAACCCTGGTTGCTTGTTCTAACCACTAGGCTACTCCTCCACTCCCTGGGAAGATTAAGTAAGGCAGAAAAAGAAAGTGTCTTCTTGGCCAAGAAGCCCATGGCTCTGAATCCTGTTGTGGTTTGGTTTAGAAGGGGGGAAAGTATATCTTGGTGGCCCAATTCTTCCAGGATTGCTGGGTTGACAGTAGTCTACTTGTCATTTTATTTTAGATTGTTCATTGTACACTGCTTTGGATAGATTTAGTTTGGGAAAGTGATCAGGCATTGGAAAAATGTCTGTTTTCCCTGGCAAAGGTCTGGAGGTGGTGGAGAAAGAGTTACGGTGGAATATAGGAGATAGAAGTGTATGTCAACGATACAGGAATGGTGTCTCATTTGTTAATGTGCTCTGCCACTGGACGTCCCCATTCGTGAGCTTGCCTGAGCTGGATGTCCCCAATCCTTACATCCTTACTGGGGACATCTGTGTGCCCGGCCACTCACATGTCCACTTCAAGGATACCTATGTGTCTAAAATTAGCAAGAGACATAGACGGCTCTGGCGTTTTCCTGCATGATCCCAATTGCACTTGGACATCCCTTCTAAAATTCTGCTCATGGTGTCCAGTTATATATTTTTACAAGATTGTTGTGGGTGGAGTGGTAGTGGGATAATCATGATGGTTGAGTTTAATTATTAAACTCTTGAGGGGAGGGGGCATTAGGCTAAAGGTTTGCCTAGGATGCTGATACCTTGAACTGGCCCTGAGTGGAAGGGCATGGGGGAATAGAGGAATTTGTATTAATGTGAGAGTTGTGTGTGTTTGCCATCAAGTCAATCCTGACTTGCTGACCCAGCCCCTGGATTCTCATGGCAAGGTACCACTGGAGGTTGATTGCAAGGCTTTTATTCCACACAGTAAGTCTAGAGCACTTGATATTCCAAGGTGGTCTCCCATCCAGTACTAGCTAGGGCTGACCCTACTTAGCTTCTAAGAGCAGGTTCTTTCAGGGAGGTGAAGCCATAATCTGGAAATTGTGCTGTTGATTAATTATATGCACCACTGATTGTCATTCATTTAATTATGCCTCTATCTTGTTTCAAACTTTTTCATTGATGCAAATAAGACAGTGAAATAAATAAGTGTGATGATTTTATATTTCTAATCCTAAAAAGACACGACATGCTATGTTTACAGCATCATTCTTACTGCCCATATAAGTCATAGTTAATAAGCACATAAGCGTTTGGTCTAAGAGGTAAGTTGGCAGAGTTCTTAGAACAATGATTTTTTAGTATGAACATTCTTTTTCTTTATCATCTGTGTATGTTGACATTTTCATGAAAGTGGTGAAACTATTTAAATTCAGCAGCAGCTGTGTAAGGTGTTCACAGGCTAAAGGCATAGTTTAGGGGCTGAGGAGAGAGAGAGGACTTTTTTGCCTCTTTTGGAGAAGTGAAAGTGTTTTTAATATGTTTTAAGCATAATCAAGCTGGGTTGTGCAAATGACATGCTTTTTATTGTGTCTGCCATCAGGGCTATTGGGAAATGCAGGTCTCTCTCAACATTCTTTGTGCTGGAGTGTTATCTAAATGTCTGCGCCCCAGCTCCCGAGTCTTAAATATGGCGAGCCAGAATCCTCCTACTGCCAGCGTGGCTATGCAGCTGAATTTACAAGTCAGGGTGCCTCATGAAATCTCACAAGCTGTTATTCATTGCTGATTTTCCCTCCCACGTCATTTCATTGCCAGTCCCCCTGCTCACTGCCAACTATATCCAAACAGGTTGGGTCCTTCCATCTGTGTTGCCCACAGAGTAGCGTTTATTGTAAGGGTAAGCATTAACTGGATTTGCCTTGCAAGCTTAGCTGCCCCTTCCACTATTACCCCCTATATGGCAGCCCCTACTCGTCAGTCTCTCATCCAAAATAGATCATGCCTGGAAGGGTGCAGTGCATTTCTGTGAATTTGAGCGGGGGGGGGGGGGTAGTTTTTTGGAGTGTGGCAGTTTGCTGGGTAGCAGGACATTTGCTGAAGACAGACCTTGGGGTGAGGCAGTTGAAAGGAGATAGCTTTTGAAAATGGAGGCAATATGCAGGGTGGTGGGGCAGTTGTGGGAGATTAGTCTTTTGGGAGCAGTTTGCCTCTTCCTAAGTGCTATGTTTCACTATGGTGGCATTCTCATTGAAGTATTACAGCAGTTGGATGAAGCTGTTACCATACTTACAAGGCTCTGCCAGGAAATTTGGAAGACAAATTCATGGCCAATTGACTGGAAAAGATCTGTGTTTATACCAATACTGAAGAAAGGTGATCCAACTGACTGTGGAAATTATCGCACAATCGCTCTGATCCCACATTCCAGCAAGATTCTACTCAAGATCATTCAGCAGAGACTACAACCATACCTGGAACGAGAACTGCCTGAAATGCAAGCAGGGTTCAGGAAAGGGCGAGGAATAAGAGACATTATTGCGGATGTGAGAAGGATCCTTGAAAAGCAAAAGAATACCAAAAGGATAGCCATATGTGTTTTATCGACTACAGCAAGGCTTTTGACTGTGTAAACTATGAGAAACTCTGGGCCACATTAAAAAGCATGGGTATACCAGAACACTTGATCGTTCTCTTGCACAACCTTTACATTGATCAAGAAGCAACAGTTCAAACGGAACTAGGAGAAACAGAATGGTTTAAAATCAGCAAAGGTGTATGACAAGACTGCATACTTTCCCCTTATCTCTTTAATTTATATGCAGAACAAATCATCAGAGAAGCAGAACTGTATGAAGACAATCGAGGTGTGAAGATTGGTGGAAGATTCATCAACAACCTTTGCTATGCTGATGATATCACATTACTGGCTGAAAGTGAAGACGATTTAAAACATTTGCTTCTCAAGATCAAGGAATATAGTCTTAAAATGGGTCTGCACCTTAACTTTAAGAAGAAAAAGATCCTGACAACTGGCAAAATTAATACGTTCATCGTTGATGGAGGAGAAATTGAAATAGTGGACAACTTTAACCTACTTGGATCAACTATCAATAAAAAAAAACAACAAGCAGTCAAGAAATCAGACGACGCGTTGCTCTTGGCAGAATGGCTATGAAGGACCTAGACAAGATTCTCAAGAGCAGAGATGTCTCACTCCATACAAAGATTCAACTTGTTCAAGCCATGGCATTTTCAATAACATAATATGGTTGCAAACGTTGGACAGTGAAAAAGATAGACAGCAAGAAAATTGATGCTTTTGAATTATGGTGCTGGTGACGAAAGCATAGTTACTCACCTGTAACAGATGATCTCCGGGAACAGCAGGAATTTAGTCATCACATATGGGTATCGTCGGTACCGACGGAGCCTGCACGGGAACGCTCCCCAGCGTCCAATTAGGAAGCTTTTGGGAGCATCCCACAGCACCTGCGTGCTGCCTTCCCACCTTTCCCAACTGCCTCTCTCCAGTTGAGTTTAAAGCTGAGAAAAAGAGAGAGAGAGAGAGGGAAAGAGAAAGAGATAGAGAGATACAACTCCTAGGGGAGGTGGGTGGGTTGTGAAGACTAAATTCCTGCTGTTCCCGGAGATCACCTGTTACAGGTGAGTAACTATGCTATCTCCAGGAACAAGCAGGAATGTAGTCTTCACATATGGGGACTCCCTAGCTTTAGATGCTAGGGAGAGACCCCAGAAGTTGTGTGTCCCTATGAAAGGGCTCCACTTCCCCCCATGGATCTCTGGCATCCCACCAGGGATGGTGGGTAGGAGTTGATTAGGTATGGAACAGGTGTCGGAGAACAGCCTGACCAAACAAGGCATCCCGACGGGAGTCCCTGTCCAAGCAGTAATGGGCTGTGAAGGTATTTATTTATTTACATTCTCTTATATACCGCACTATTCTGCATCAGTGCGGTTTACATTGAACAAACTGAAATTACATTGAACAGGGCATTATAACTTGGAGATAACTATTTTACAGGGAACATGGGCTATGGAGGGTTAAGTGGCTTGCCCAAGACCACAAGGAGCACCTGTGGGACTAGAAACCCCAGTCCTTCCAGCCCAAGGTTGCTGTCCTCTAGTGGGATTTGAACCCCTGACTTTCCGGCCTGAAGTACCTTGCCCCAACCACTAGGCCACTCCTCCACTCCGAGGCCCAAGTGGCTGCTCGACAGATGTCGTCGATAGACACAGAGTGCAGATGAGCCATTGAAGTTGCCATGGCTCTCACATTCTGAGCTGTGACATGGCCCTCCAGAGGAAGATTCTTACTCTGATAGGCAAATGAAATACACTGTGCAATCCAGTTGGACAGTGTTCTCTTGGAGACTGGATGTCCCAAATGAGAAGGATCAAAAGCAACAAAGAGTTGAGAGGACTTTCTATGTTGCTGTGTTCTTTGCAAGTAAAAGGCTAAAGCTCTTTTACAGTCCAAAGTATGAAGATTCCTTTCTGCATTAGATGCATGAGGCCTTGGAAAAAACACAGGCAGGTAGACCGCTTGGTTTAAATGAAAAGGCGAGACCACCTTTGGCATAAAGTGTGGATGAGTCCTAAGGACTACTTTGTCATGATGGAACCTTGTATAAGGTGGATCAGCTACTAATGCCTGCAACTCACTGATGCAGCGTGCTGATGTGATTGCAATAAGAAAGATAACTTTCCAAGAAAGGAATTTCAATGAGGTAGTAGCTAAGGGTTCGAAAGGTGGCTTCATGAGCTGACCAAGAACCAGGTTTAAGTCCCATGCCACCGGTGGTGGCCTAATGGGAGGCTTAGTTAGAAGAAGGCCTCTCATAAATCTTGCTATAAGAGGATGGGAGGAAATAGGTTGCCCCTTTAGAGGCTTGAAAGAAGCTGCAATAGCACTCAAATGGACTCTTACTGAGTTAGTTTTAAGTCCTGCATTGGATAAATGAAGGAGATACTCCAGTAATGATTCCAGAGGTATCGCAAGGGGTTAAGACCCTTCTGCGAACACCATATGGTAAACCTTTTCCACTTGAAAGCATAAGAGCGTCTTGTGGAAGGCTTCCTGGAAGCATAAAGGATATCCTTTACTTGCTGAGGAAGATTAAGATCATGAAGATCTAGGCCTTCAGCAACCAAGCCCTGAGATGCAGAGACTGGGGATTGGGATGCCATAACATTCCGTCCTCCTGAGACAGGAGATCTGGAGCAGATCCTAACTCGAGGGAGGGAGCTTGAGAGAGATGTAGAAGCAGAGGGTACCACATTTGCCGAGGCCAATGTGGAGCTATGAGAATCATACGGTCTCTGTCTCTCTGAAGCTTGAATAGGGTTTTGGGAATTAGGGGAATGGGTGGAAAGGCATAAAGGAAGTCTTGACCCCAGTGAAGGAGGAAGGCATCCATGGCCTGAGAGCCTTGAACCGGAATTCTGGAACAGAACCGGGAAAGTTTGGCATTCAACGGACTTGCAAAGAGGTCTATGTCCGGGGTTCCCCAAATTTGAAAAATCTTGGCCACCTGGTCTGCATGTAGAGACCATTTGTGTGGAAACAGATCTCGACTGAGTCTGTCTGCCCAAGAGCTTTGTATGCCTGGAAGATACACTGCCAGGAGATGAATCTGATGCTCTCTGGCGAGGGCCCATAGTCGCAAAGCTTCGTTGCAAAGCGACAGAGAGCCTGTTTCGCCCTGTTTGTTCACGCAGAACATGGCTACTTGATTGTCCGTATGGATGTGGACTGTCTTGTAGCTGAGCAGGGTGTGGAACACTTGAAGAGCAAGGAAGATTGCTCTGAGCTCCAAGAGATTGAAATGTAGATGAGTCTCCTGTGGAGTCCAAGTGCCTTGGGTGGAGAGGTCTTGCAGATGAGCTCCCCAACCCATTGGTGAAGCATCTGTTGTGAGAGTTGCCTGGGGTAAGGGTTGTTGAAATGGGGACACCAGCAACAGGTTCTGAGTGGACTGCCACCATTGGAGGGACAAAATAAGGCAATTTGTGTTCGCTATTTTGTCTGACAGGCACCCTGATGCCTGGGTCCACTGAGTGGATAAAGTCCACTGGGCTGCTCTCATATGGAGGCGAGCATAAGGAACCACATGCACGGTAGATGCCATGTGGCCTAGTAGTTGTAGCATTTCTCGGGCAGTGAGATGAGGTTTTAGCACTGCTTCAGAAGCTAACTGCACCATGCGAAGGCAATGGGCCTGGGGAAGATAGGCCCCTTGCCTTTTTGGTATCCAGCAAAGCTCCTATGAATTCTAGAGACTGAGTGGGAGTTAGACTGGATTTTGGGACGTTTATGACAAGACCCAAATACTGAAGGATATACATTGTGCAAGATAGGGAGGTCCTGGCCTCTGACTCTGATGGGGCTCGAATGAGCCAGTCACCTAAGTAGGGGAAGACGAATATCCCTAGAGTGCAGAGAAATGCTGCTACCACAGCCATGCATTTCGTGAACACTCTTGGTGCTGAGGCCAGGCCAAAAGGAAGCACCCTGTATTGGTAGTGCTTTCCTTGAAAAAGGAACCAAAGGAACTTTCTGTGAGTTGGGTGGATGAGAACATGAGTGTACGCATCCTTGAGATTTAGAGAATAAAGCCAATCCTGACCCTGAAGGTATGGCAGCAGAGTTCCTAGAGAAATCATCTTGAATTTCTCTTTGAACAGGAATTTGTTCAACTCTCTGAGGTCCAAAATAGGTCTGTATCCCCCTGTTTTCTTTGGGATAAGGAAATAGGGGGAGTAAAACCCTGTACCCTGTTGATGAATGGGTACTTCTATTGCCCCTTGGGCAAGAAGCATAGTGACCCTCTTGACCTAACAGGTTGATGAGAGAGGTCTGAGAACTGAACTGTCTTACCATTGTGGGAGGGGGCATGCACAGAAAGTGCAGCTTGTACCCCTCTCTTATAATGGAGAGTGTCCAATGCTCTGCTGTTATCTGCTCCCACCTGGGGGCAAAGTGACATAACCTTCCTGGAATGGTGGAAGGCTCTGGTCCATTGAGGGCCAGGAAGGCTAGGTTCTCTAGATGAAAGTCAAAGGCCTTGTGGAGGCTGAGACTGCTGAGACGGTTGAGGCTTAGCAGTCTTTGCTTTCCTTTGTTTAGGTGGTTGCTGACCCTTCTGGGTAGGCTGACCCGTAGAACGTCCCTGCTGGGAATAAGAGGGATAAAACCTCTTCTTCTTTGAGAAGAAAGAAATCTTTCAAGAAGCCTTTCTCGCAGGCTTTGGATAGCCTATCCAAAGTGGAGTTATCAGCATCTAATTCATTGGCTTTTTCTTGCCAATTTTTACCAAATAGATTCTCACTTGTACAAGGGATATTGCCCAGTTTGTCCTGCACCCAGAGCTCCAAATCGGATGCCTGGAGTCAGGCAATTCTATGTGCACCTATGGCAATGGCAGAGGTTCTGCTTATGCACTCAAAACAGTCAAAAGCTGCACGACTGACAAACAGAAACATCCTGGGCACGTTTGACCAGTGTGAGAAAATCCTGCCTTCTGTCTTCAGGAAGAAGAGGGCTCAAAACCTCTAAATTACCTGTGACTTCTTTAAGGAACATTCCTGTATATAAAATATAGAAAATGATCCTGGCAGAAAGCATGGAAGCCTGGAAAGTACGACGTCCAAAGGCATCCAAAGTTCTACACTCACGTCCTGGAGGATTAGAGGCATGCCTCTTTGCACTTCTGATCCTTCTCATAGCTGATTCCACTACAATAGATTGGTGAGGAAGCTGAGTTTTTTGGAATCCAGGACAAGGAGGGACTCGATACATGGTATCCAGTCTGCGAGAGTGAGGAGAGGTGGTGAGAGGTGTCTCCCACATTCTCAACATGAGATCATGTAAAATCTCATGAATAGGCAAGGTAGCTGCCTCCTTAGGAGCTTTGGGATATTGTAAAATCTCCAACTCCTTAGCTCTGGGCTCTGTTTCAGGAGCCACAGTAATGGACAAACAATGAGCCACCTCCCTGATAAAGTCCTGAAAGGAGATATCCTCTGGAGGAGACATCCTACGTTTAGGAGAGGAAGGCTCCTCTGGGAGAAGTATTCCGGTACTGACAGAGCTAGCAGAATCCTCAGAGTCCTCTGAGGATTCGAAGTATTTTCTGTCCGGATGCTCTTGAAGAGCCCGATACCCGTACTGACCGAAGTCGGTACTGGGGGGAATCGGTACCGGGGTATCGGTACTGGAAGGCATCGCATGACTGGGTATCGGCAAAGCCGACACCGTACCGGTTGAACTGTCTGACGCGGTTCCGAGGGCGTCGATGCCGCAATGAGAGCCACCAGACTGCATTCAATAGCCAGGAACCTCTGGTATGTCGACGCTGCCAATGTCTGGGTATCAGTACCGGAAGTAGCCGGTACCCCAGAGCATGGCACCAGTAGTTCTGCCGAGGTCGAGGCCTCGAGAATGTCCTGGAGCCCCAATAATGCTTTGGAAGCCGAAGCCTCCCGCCCGGGCAATTTTGCTGGTACAGAACCCTCAAGGGCAACGCCAGAGGCATCTCGATGCTTAGAAGGAGATCTACCCTTTGAGGACCGGCTGGACTTATGTTTAATTACCTGAGATCCATGGGAGGAAGACGAAGCCCTGGAAGACATTGATGCCACCGAAGCTGCATCGGAGGGAAAAAGGGCACTGAGCTTGGCAGCTTGGTTTTGTCGACCCCTCTTGGACATCATGGCACAAGCCATACACTCGGAGATGGAGTGGTCAGGACTTAAACATTTAAGACACCACTCATGGGTGTCGGTGATGGAGATGGTACCGCCACACTTGGTGCATTTTTTAAAACCCAAGGCGGGCTTCTCCATTTTGGAGGAAATTTTGGGTCTAAGGCCCAAAATGGCGCATGCACCTGGAAAGAAAAGTTTTGAAAAAAAGAATATTATTTTTAAAAAGAAAGAAAGAAGAACCGGCGGTACCGGTAAAGCGTTGAGGAAGCCAGACGCGACCACAAAAAGAATAAGGGAAACAATTTTCTGCGGTGACAGGAACACGACCCGCTGGCTCTGCGGAAAACGAAGAACTGGAGGTAGGCAGTTGGGAAAGGTGGGAAGGCAGCACGCAGGCACTGTGGGATACTCCCTAAAGCTTCCTAATTGGACGCTGGGGAGCGTTCCTGCGCAGGCTCCGTCGGTACCGACGATACCCATATGTGAAGACTACATTCCTGCTTGTTCCTGGAGATTACTGTATATACCATGGACTGCCCGAAGAACAAACCAGCCAGTACTAGAGGAGATCAAACCTAAGCTTTCTTTAGAAGCTCAGATGACAAGACTTTGACTTTCATACTTTGGACACATCATGCGAAGAGAGAGATCATTAGAGAAAGACATAATGCTTGGAAAGGTAAAAGGTCAACGCAAAAGAGGAAGGCCAGCAATGAGATGGATTGATACAATAACAGCAGCTACGGGTATCAGTCTGTCAACAATGAGCCGCTTGACTGAAGACTGAATACAATTTAGAACTATCCAGAGGGTCGCCATGAGTTGCCACCGACTTGACGACACTTAACAACAACAACATATTTCACTATATACACGTTTCTATATTGTAGAAACTGGAACTCCTTCTCCCATAAATATGCATTGGGCTGTTTTGGGGGGGAGAAGGGCTTATTTCTCTGGAACCATTGGTCCAATCTGGCCCATTTTCAAATAGAAACATGACAGCAGAAAAAGACCATCTGACCTATCTAGTTTGCCTTCCATACCAACTACTATAGTTCCTTTTTTTCTTCCTTTAGAGATCTTTGTTTGTTCCATGCTTTCTTGAATTCAGATACTGTCCTGGTCTCTACTCCACTGGGAGGCTATTCCATGCATCCACTACTCTTTCCATAAAGAAATAGTTCTGCATATTACATGTTGTAGTTGTTGATATGGAAGGACAGACTAGATAGACCATGTGGTCTTTTTCTGTCATCATATTTCTATGTTTCTATTACTCCTGAGTCTATCCCCTTTCACCTTCATCCTATATCCCCTTGTTGCAGAGCTTTCTTTCAAATGAAAGATGCTCTTCTCCTGTGCATTTATGCCACAGAGATATTTAAATGTCTATATCATATCCGCCCTCTCCAGTCTTTCCTTAAGTCTGTCTGCATATGCCTTATGATGAAGCCTACTGACCATTCGGGCAGCTACTCTCTGCACCAACGCCATCCAGTTTATATCCTTTTGAAGGTGTAGTCTCCAGAATTGCACACAATACTCCAAATGAGATCTCATCAAAGACTCATACAGAGACACAATCACCTTCTTCTTCCTGACGGCTATTCCTCTTGCTATGCACCAAAGCATCCTTCTGGGTTTTGCCATCACCTTTTCTACCTGTTAAGCCACCTTAAGATCATCAGAAACAATCATGCCCGGGTCCCGCTATTTTTTTGGTGACAGAATTACTTCTGTGCCCATACTGTACCACTCCCTTGGATTTTTGCAGCCTGATATATCTTTTCACTGGGATTTCCCCCATGCCAACTTTCATTTTCAGAGGATTAATTTACCCCTGGATGGACAGACAGACATTTCTTGATTTATTTTGAATAATTCTTTCCAACTTCCATTGGACTAGAAAGAATAAAAAGGTTTTTTATTGAAGCCGGTGGTGCGGATACTTTTCGGACCATTTTTTGTATCTATATCCTATATTTTTCTGGCATCTGACTATATCTTGAAGATCTTCTATCTCTCAATATGTAATAGAGAAAAAATATATATACCTCGTATGTTAGTTATTTTAATTAACTAATAAATTTCGCCTATCCACTGTTCTCGGTAGATAACAAACTGCACACACTTGATACGGAGACCTCTATTAGCAATGCTGTCTTTAGGTTTCTTTCTTCTACCGCTGTGCTTCGTTTTCTAGCATCAAGATTTTAATTGGTTGGCTTGGTAATTTATTTCATTTATTAATATTCTTTTGATATTCTACCATTTCCTAGAGTAAAAGCTAAGGCAGTTTACCTTATAACGCTTCATATGATTTACACAAAGGATGTAGGCAAGAAGCAATGACATTAGTACATATGCTAAGTAAGAAATTGGGGGGTGGGGGGGGGGAAAGGTGGAACTGAGGAGAGTTTGCCTGGTTTGCTTTGCCCTCCAAACTGAAAAAATAGGGTCTTTCTTATGGAGCAATATATTGCACTTATTCTATGAAAATCACTCCAATAAAACACACTGTAGCAGAATATGTAGGAGGGTGATATCATAAAACTTAATAAATAGATATTTCAATATAACCAGTGAACCGTCTCAGACCAGTTGGCAGCCGAATTCTTGACAGGCAAACCATTATATCCAACATCTCAAAGGTGTGACCCTTAGCCAGACAATGGGATACCAATGGCGCTTGTAATTTCTGATGTTTAAGCCGACTTTTATGCTCAGACAACCGGGTTTTAAATGCCCGGCTAGTCTTACCAATGTAAAAGAGGGCACAGGGACACTCTATCACATAAACTACATTATATGAGCCACAAGAAGTACGGTGCCGTAAAACATATTCTCTCTGGTGATAGGTGAACTTGTTCAGTTCTTTAGTGATTAGGCATACAGCGCAATGTCCACATTTATAGTGACCAGGGAGCTCATTTTCTCCTGGCAGTCCTGAGATGTTGCAGTGTTTTTGCATAGACCAGGTCCTTACCCCGATGCAAGGGAAATCACTAATGAAAACTTTATTATTTCGTGAACAGAGTTGGATCTTCGATTGCAAACCTTAATACCTCGGGGGCTGAATTTAGAGATAGAGTGGGGTTCACTCCAGTCTGATAACTAATGACAGCTATATGACGTAACGTAAGAAGGTGGATATAATGGTTTGCCTGTCAAGAACTGCACATGCGCGGCGTTTTTTGGAAGAGCTTGCTTATGAGACAAGAGTTTACCGCGAAGAATAAAAAGAAACATCACCATCCAAACTATGCGCAGTTTCGGTCAAATTTGGGTATGATTGTAGTAGCAATATTGGTTTTTAGTTTTTAAAAGAAAGCTTTCTGTTTTTAGCTGGATCAGAATGAGAATTTTAGTTTGAAGGTTCCTTTTGACCACTAATGATGGTTTCTTTTCAGTTAAAAGCTTGCCGATAGTGATTCATCCCCTGAAGAACCTCGAATACACAGAGAGAAACGCGGAAGTAACGTTATGTGTGAGGCGTTGGGAGACTGAGACACGTTGTTTTCAATCAAAGGCGAGGCTTTTGAGAAGGACTGGAAATTATCAAGTTAAAGGTTTCTGAAAACTATCAAGTTCAAGGTTTTACTGAAGTACACAAAAATTGGGAAGTTAAGTACATGTTTTCACAAGAGACTGTTTGTTTGTGTTTAAAAGCATAATTTTCAAGCACTGGAGAGAGGGTGTCAATAACTAGAGAAAAAATACCAAGAACCAGTCATTGATGCTATAGGCGCCGCTGGTGAATTTGAATTGTTCTTTCCCAGCAATTCGGCTGCCAACTGGTCTGAGACGGTTCACTGGTTATATTGAAATATCTATTTATTAAGTTTTATGATATCACCCTCCTACATATTCTGCTACAGTGTGTTTTATTGGAGTGATTTTCATAGAATAACTCCAAACTGAAAAGGCATTCCACCGCCTCTGATGTATATGTTCTTGAACAAACAGGAATTCATGTAGTGTAAGTATGTGAAATAAGTTTGGGGTACATGTGTATCTGTATCACACCCCTAAATTATAAAGTTGTATCGATCCTAATGATAAATTACATGATTATAAGGACTTTGTGAAGATTCTGTGGTTTTAGCACAGAGTGATCAACTAACATGCTCAAGGTCATGCAGCAGTCAAGCCTTGCTGTCCAGGCTTCACAGTCTGCTCTTTATCTGTGACCTATTTCTTGCAGCTTAGATAATCCATGCCTTGGAGTGACAGCAGGTGAACATATGTGCAATAATTTAAGCAGCCGTGCCTCCTACGCATAATGGAATTTAAAATATGCCACAAGGAGGAGGACAGTCCTTGCTCTAGTGAGTGTGAAAAGCTGCTGGGGAGTATTTTATTTTCCAGTACAGTCCCATGTTATAAAAGAAAATGGTTTTGGTTGAATCTAATAGGGACCGAGACACTCGGTGAAGCTACATTGTAGAACATTTAAGACTAATCAGAGAAAATATTTTTTCACTCAGCGTGTAATCAAACTCTGGAATTCGTTACCAGAGGATGTAGTAAAAGCTGTTAGTGTAGCTAGATTTAAGAGAGGTTTGGACAAGTTCTTGGAGGAAAAGTCCATAAACTACTATTAAAGAGAACAGGGGAAATCCACTGCTTACCCCTGGGATAAGCAGCATGAAATCTATGTACCTTTTGGGATCCTGACAGGTACTTGTGACCTGGATTGACTGCTGTTGGAAACAAAATATTGGGCTTGATGGACTCTTGGTCTCACCCAGTATGGCATCTCTTATGTTACTGTGAGGTCTCCCTCTGCCTGCACGTTACTAAATGTGGTGCAGAGTCAGTGGTGGAAGGCATGGGAAAAGGGCACCTTCAGCCCTGGTGCCCGATTTCTCAGTTCCTGATTTGCTTCTGAGAAACACTTTATATTTTAAAATGTGATGGTGGAGAACACTTTGCCATGGTTTTCAGTCTTACTGTAGATAGGGCTGGTGTGAGGGGGTGCAAACAGGGCAATTGCTTTAGGCCCCCATGAAGCCGAAGAATGCACAGACTGCTGCTATGTTTTGGGGCCGCCTCCCAAATTTCTTCCATGGACCTGTGCCTGACTCTGCTAAGCACTACTCTCCCACTCCTGGTATAATAAAACGTGGAAGTTCTTCATCAATGGTAGCTGAGGCTCAGTTCACTCAAATTCTTCTTAACCTCTGCATATTGAGCAAGGGAAAAACTAAACTGCTAATATTTTTTTTTAAAAGCAGACATAAAGGAGATATTCATTAAAAATAAAATATAAAAGATATTCATTGCAGCCTAAAAAAAAATTCCAAAAGGCAGATAATAACTTTTGATGTTTTTACTCTAATTATCCTAGTTACAATCCCTGTTTAATGTAAATACATTGCAATCAGCCTGCAATGTATATGTTATGTTTTAATGTAAACCGCACTGATGTCAATAGCGCGGTATAAAAGAAATATTAAATAAATAAATAAATAAATCTCTGGGAACAAGCAGGAAGTCAGTTCTCACATATGGGTGACGCGGGCACTGACAAAGTCCGCGCGGTAATCACTCCCCAGCTTTCAAAGAAAGCTTTTGAAAGTTACATTATGGATGGGTGGTCATCTTCCTGCCCAAGGGTGCCATCTTACCTCATTCTTCTTTTTTCCACAGAGCCCAGCAAATGTCCTGTCTGTTCACTGGGTAAAAAGTTCTTTTTTCTGTATCTTTTTCTGGCACCTTTTTTGCCCTCTTTATTAATTTGCGTTCCAATCACCTTCCCTTCACCTAAAATCCTCCTCACCTCAACATTGCATTTTTTCTCATGTCCATTTTTGTGCCTTATTTCTATCGGTGCACGGGTTTTTCCTCATGCCCACAGTGACCGGGACATTCGAGTCTGACTTCGCAAGAGCCCTCTTCCCTGCTATGTCAGTGGCTTCAAGCAGTGTGGCAAGTGCACCCGCACCATGTTCATTATGGACTGCCATAGCTGCTGTCTTCAATGCCTCGGTGCTGATCACGACTCCTCCACCTACCCCACTCTGCCTGCAGATGTCAAGCAAGAGTCGGAAGAGTTGTGAAAAGTAGCCAGAAGTCCTCGGTTTCAACCCCAACATCAAGCATGGAATCATGGCTCTCAGGGGTCGTGTCCGATAACTTGGCGTCATGCAGCCAAGCTCATTCCGAGCCTCAGATTGGGGATCGTCCTCCAAGGATGTCACCATGGAGGTCCGATGCCGGAGCCGTGGGTAAGATCTCCAGCCACTGGCACTGAAGTCCTCGGCTCAGTGCCAAGGGTGGTGCCTGGGAACAGTTCCCGAAGCTGCTCAGGTGGGAGGATGAACCCATCACCATTGGTGGTTTCCCATCAGGGGAACTGACTCTGGGCTGGATTCCTTTGGTGCCTGAGATGATGGCTGCGATACCACCTGGCCTGGAGGCCAGGATGGTGACCTTGGAGCGCAGCTTGGCTGCCTTCCTGGAGTTACAATGCAGACCAATGCTCAGAGCCGATGTCAGTTCCCGCCTCCTCGAGGGCTTACCCAGAGGATGTCCAGCAGTGCTCGAGAAGCATGCACTTCGAGCCAAGCCACTGCCCTCCTCTTCACCCATGAGGCCTTGGGTCTTACCGCTGAATGCCTCTGCATTGGGATGTCAGGTTCCTTTGTCTCCCTTGACACCTCCAGCAGGGCATTGAGCCAATGCCTGTCGAGCCCTTGAGGTGCTCTCTAACTGACTTGGAGTGGGAGATTGAGGATGAGTCACTTGTTACCCGGCTGCATAGGTTGGATCCCTCCCCGCTGCAAAAGCAGAGGCAGTCCCCACTGAAGGACCTTGCGTTCCTCAACTTTGTGTGGGAGATGTCCAAGGCCCTGTCTATTATGGCTGATACAGAGGACAAGCCTCAAGCTGAGAACCTTGAAATTCTCTAGTACAATGCCCCTCTGAGGGAGGCATCGACAGTGCCTCTCCTGCCCATACTAGAGTGCTTGATCTCTAGGATGTGGGAAGCCCCAGTGATGGAGCCTATTGTGAGCAAGTGACGCGATTCCCAATATCGAGTCCGCAAGGACCCCTTGTTTGAAAAGCCACAGCTGCCACACAACTCCATGAGGGTAGAGTTGGCCATGTGTCAGATCAAAAGGCAGAAGATGCACTCCTTGGTGCCCCTGGGCAGGGAAGCCTGTACCATGGATGGATTTGGAAGGAAGTGCTACCAGGGCTTGATGCTTATGGCCCACATCTAGGCTTACCAGTTGTACATAAGCATTTTCCTGAGGGACCTGGCAAAGGAGCTTGCCGGGTTCTCAGCTGGCCTGACCAATGAACCTCTGGTGTGGTTCCAGACTCTGGTCTCCTCGATCAAGAACTGTTCCAAGTTTATGACAGGTGACCTATGATGGCTTTGAGTCCGTGGCTCAGGTAGCTGCTGTGGGCATTGGTGCCCGCCACCTAGCCTGGCTATAGTCTTCAGACCTAGAGCAGTGGGTTCAGGACAAATTGGTCGATGTCCCATGCCAAGAGGACAACCTCTTTGGCAAATCAATGATGGATAAGGCTGCAGAATTGGAGTCTATATGACCAGAACCAGGCTCTCTCGGAATACCACTGAGCCTTCCCAGAGGAAGGCTTCAGGAAAAGGGTCCTTCTACCTGAAGAAGAAAAAGACTTATGGAACTTACTCGCATTTTCCGGCCTACCAGGCTCTCCAACTGGGTCAGCAGGCCAAGGGCCAGTCACGACCCTTATAAGTCTAAGGCTCGCAAACCCCAGACAGCACCCCCATTGCAACCTGGCGGGGGCTTTTGACTCCCTGGGAATAGCTCCTCTCCTCCCGAGGATCAAGACCCAGAGCACATGGGGGGGGGGGGGGAATGTCTAGTTTCTTCACCCACCTCTGGCCAGGCATCACCACTGATGCCTGGGTTCTGCAGGTGGTGTGGGAAGGTTACCTCCTCCACTTCGAGCAGACATCCCCTCTGTTCTTTCCAGGGGAGCTCCCCATGACTTTTCGTCACTGAGTTCTTCTGCAGAGGGAGCTCGGGACCCTCCTCATGGACCGGGCAGTGGAGCCCATCCCCCAACATTTCTGGGGCAAGGGGTTCTATGCCGCTATTTCCTTGTCCCCAAAAAGACAGGAGGGTTTCATCCCATCCTAGATCTGCGGGACCTCAACCGCTTTCAGGTCAGAGAGAAATTCAAAATGGTATCCATTGGATCGTTGCTGCCCTACCTCCAGCAAGGAAATTGACTATGCTTCTTGGATATGAAAGATGTCTATACCCACATCCTGATTCACCCCAGGCACCGTTAGTTCGTCTGCTTCGTCATAGGTGGGTGTCACTTCCAGTACAGGGTTCTGCTCTTCGTCCTCTCGGCTTCCCCAAGGTTGTTCACCAAGTTCCTAGCAGTAGTCGCTACATATCTCAGACTGCAATGTTCTTCGTGTTCCCCTATCTAGACGATTGTCTCATAAGGGAAGGCTCACCAGAGCCCTCTCACTGCTGCAACATCTAGGGTTTGTCATCAACTACCTCAAGTCCCATCTGCAGCCCATGCAACTCCTGGAGTTCATAGGGACCTTCCTCGACACTACCCAGGCTAGGGCCTTCCTCCCTCTAGACAGAGCTCAGCAGCTAGCGTCCCTGACAACTGAAGTGCAGGGTTGTGTGACAGCGTCAGCCCATTTCATGTTGCACCTCTTGGGGCACATGGCCTTGGTTCACGTGACCCCAGATGCCTGCCTGCAGATACAACAGGCACAGCGCTCATGGCCACAGGCCACAGGTTACCTAGACCTGATTACATGCAGGTCACCAGGCCCCTTACGAATTCCCTCGCCTGGTGGCAGCACCTGCCGAACCTCTTGGCAGGCCTGCCTTTCCAGGCCCTGCCAGTTCAGCATGTCCTCACCACAGATGCCTCCAAGCTTGGATGGCGAGCCCACTATGATGGTCTCCAATCCCAGGGCATCTGGATGCAGGAGGAAAGCCTGCATCAGATCAACTTCCTCAAGCTCCGGGCAGTGGCGAACGTCTTTCGAGTGTTTCAAAACCAACTGTCGAACCAGGTGGTCCTCATCCAAACAGACAACAGGGTGCAATGTTCTACCTCAACAAGCAGATTATTATGGGCTTGTACCTCCTATGTTGGGAGGCGGCCCGCATCTGGACCTTTGCTGTGGCAAGGGGCATGTGCCTTTGGGTGGCATACCTCCCAGGACACGAGAATATCCTGGCAGACAGCAGGGTCCTCAGCCGTTTGAGTGGCATCTGAACCCGGTCGTGGTCCGCTCTCTCTTCCGGCATTGGGGGATTCAGATGATGGATCTCTTCGCCAGCCTTAGCAATACTCAGTTGCCTCACTTTTGTTCCTGGATACCAACCCGGAACCGAGCAGTAGCCGATGCATTCCTTTTCCCATGGACGGCGTCTGCTGTATTCATATCCTCCCACTCCACTGGTTCCACGAACCCTGCTCAAGATTCAGTCAGACCGGGCCACAGTGATCCTCATTGCTCCCCACTGGCCCTAGCAAGTGTGGTTCCCGTTGCTGCTGCAGCTTTCTCGAGCAGCCCCTGTTCCCCTGGGCTGCGCTCCAGACTTGATATCAAAGGAGGACGGCTCTCTCCTGCGCCCCAACCTCTGCATGGAGGCTGAGGATGTTCTGCTGGCCTCCCGCAAGGATTCCACCAGACGGGCATATGCTTCTAAATGACACCACTTTTCACTATGGTGCACCGACAAGGGCCTTAGCCCTTTTTCCAGATACTCCAGTACCTGTGACACCTTTCTCATGCTAGCTTAAAGTCCAACTCCATCAGGGTGCACATCAGTGCCCTGGCTGCATATCACCATCTAGTGGACGGGCAATCCATCTCGGTCCAACTTCTCGTGGGCTGCTTCATGAGGGGTCTCCTCCTCTCGCAACCCCCGATCTGGCCGCCTCTGGTGGCATGGGATCTAAATGTGGTTCTTGGAAAACTCATGGCTCCTCCCTTTGAACCACTTGCTTCGGTTCACCTCAAATTCCTTTCCTGGAAAGTTGTCTCTCTCACTGCGCTCACTTCTTCTCGGCAAGTCAGTGAGATTCAGGTGTTGGTTGTTCATGCTTCGTATACCAGATTTCACAGGAATAGAATGGATCTATGCATCCATCCCAAGTTTCTACCAAAGGTGGTATCTATGGTTCATCTCAACCAGGAGATGGATCTCCCCATATTTTTCCCTAGACCTCATGCATCTCGGGCGGAGGCCTCCCTCCATTCACTCAATTGTAAGAGGGCTCTGGCCTTCTACCTTGAGCAGACAAAGGCCCACTGCTGCTCGTCGCAACTGTCCATTTCCTAAACAGGCTTGGCATTGCTGTCTCTAAGCACACCCTGTCCACCTGGATGGCAGACTGCATCTCCTTTGTCTACGAGCAGGGTGGACTCTCCCTGGAGCATCATGTTACCGCCCACAATGTGCATACCATGACAGCCTCAGTGGCACATCTGCGCTCGATTCTTCTGCAAGACATTTGCTGGGCCACCACCTGGTCCTCAGCCCATACCTTCACAACTCATTACTGCCTGGAGGAGAGCTCACGGTGTGACAGCACCTTTGGCTAGGCAGTACTCCGTCATCACTTTGGGAATAGTGCAGCTCCTTCCTCCTGGCCCTTAATGTCCAGGTTACCATAGTGGTGATTACATCCTTGACAATGGGGTTGCATCTCAGGACTTGAGGTCATTCATCGCTCCCTGCTGACATTCACGTCTCACTGGTTTTCAGTTGCCCATGGCTTTTTACAGATTTTTTTGGTAGCCTGTAGTTGGGGAGTCCTATATGTGAGGACTGATTTCCTGCTTATTCCTGGAGAAAGCATAGTTACCCACCTGTAACAGATGTTCTCAGGGGACAGCAGGAATCAGTCCTCACAACCCTCCCTTCTCCCTGTGGAGTTGTTTTCTTTTTTATGCTTGATTAAGCTATGTCATCATACCAAGGTAAGATGGCACCCTTGGGTGTGAAGGTGACCACGCATGTGTGGTGCTACTCCCAAAGGCTTTCTTTGAAAGTTGGGGAGTGATTACCGTGTGGGCTCTGTCGGTGCTGTCCCCAAATAACACCTGTTAGAGGTGACTAATTACTTTGTATCTATGCTCCATATGCCTTTTCACTTGCAGAAATAAGGCATGTTTGTCTTCAGCCAGGGCACATTTACTGCTATTAGTCACTCCTGCAGGAATGGGGCTATACCCGCCCAGCTCTCATTTTCTGGGCGTGTTTCTGGAAGACTTACAAATCTTTAATTTTGGATAAACCTCATTACAGTACTTTCTGACAGAATGTAAGACCTGATTTTGTCAATTTCCAGCATTTCTTTTTAACATCCAGTATCATCTAGTAAATCAAAGAATGCCTGCTGTTTGGAGCTTTTCTCCTACCAGGATACCATCAGATGAGCCATTTCCTGCTGTCTTGTGTCAAAGTGGGGAATCAAGCAGATGCAGAAACCATCCTGTTTATTTCATGGCCACAAACTTTAGAAAGCATTAAAAAAAATCAATTATAGACATCATAAAATCTCTCACAGTTTAATGGTAGCCTTGCAAACAGCTCTCCTTCTGTGCAGAGCTGAGTTTTGGAGTCTATAATCTTTGCAACTGCTTAAGGCATCTTGCCTGAAAGATACCCTTCCTTGCAGGCCTGTGGTAATACAACTAGCAGCCTCTTCACTTTGCTTCCCTCCCAACTGAAGGAGAGAAGTGCCTCTTATCTGCAACCAAAGTTCTTGCAAAGCTGTGTGGGAATCCTCCACCTGCGTTGCTGCTGGTAGGAGGAGGTGCTGAGATATCCTGCTTTTAGCCATGAGGAGCGAGCAGTGACTTCTCCTTGCAACTAAAAATACATTCTCTGGGAACCAGCAGGAAGTCAGTCCTCACATATAGGTGATGTCGGCATCAACGGAGTCTGTATGGTAACCTCTCCCCAGTTTTCAAAGAAAGCCTTTGGGAGAACTACCACACATGTGTGGCTGCCTTCCCGTCCAAGGATGCCATCTTGTTGAAGTCTCCTTTTTTCCATGGAGCCCATCGGAAGTTCATCTGCACCCTGGAAAAGGTCGATTGTTCTTTTTTTCTTTCATTCTTATTTGCCTTCTCCGGTACACGTACTGCTGTCTTCTCACCTCTCGGGACTGCTGCCACCTCGGTGATGCATTTTTTTCCTTCAGTGCATGGGAAACCTTGCGCCCTCCCTGGCCAGGACACTTGAGTTTGATCTTGCGGGTGCCATCTTCCCTGCTATGTCCTTAGCCAGTGGGTTAAAGCAGTGCGACTGCTGCAGGCATACCATGTCCCACACAGATCCACACGACTGCTGCCTCTGGTGCCTCGGTGCTGACCACGATGACTTCTCCTGTGGGTTCTGTCAGCAATTGACAAGCAAGGGATAGAAGAACCATGAGAAGCAGCAAAAGTCCATGCTCGGGAAGACTGCCGTCTTGGCCCCGGCATCACTCGCGGAGCCGGTGGCCTCGGCCTCACATGATGATTGTACCTGATCTGAATCCAGAGTCTGCAGGATGTCAGACCAGGGATTGTCCTCTGAGGGCTATCCCCAAAGAGCTGAACATCATCGGTGGCATCATTGGGAGATGACGCTGGAACTGTCCCACAGTCACTGGAATCGGAGCCCCCAGAGTGATTCTGAGGGCAGTGGCCAGAGCGGCTGTCCAAGCTGTCCTGATGGGAGAAAACATCATCAGGGTCGGGATATTGACCCTGGTCTCCTAAGCCTATCCTCGTTGAGGACACCCTCTCAATGGTAATGCCATCAGGCCCAAAGTCCTTGGTGCCCACGCAGGTGGCTGCAGAATCCTCTGGCCTCAAGATCAGAATGGTGGCTGAAGAAAACCCCGTGATCTGGCCACAATACTACAGCTCTTTTGGTCTCTGGTCCCTCAAGCAGTGAGAAACAGGCAGAGAGTAATACAGAACACAATCACACACACAAAGTGCTACTTTCTTTGAGCTCAGAGGAAAAACCACAGATGGTCTATGGACACGCATAGTTCCACGTCTGCTGAATTAAAATTCTTCCTCCTGAAAAGCTCTTTTTATTAAAGAAAAAGGGGAAGTAACAGTCATTTATTATAAACGTGAAATAACACAAGGTGTCGCCAAAGTTCTTTTTACAGAGTAAGATCTGATTACAGTGTATTAAATGAAATTTACTTGATTATGACAAAATTATTTATAATTGCAAAGTTGCAAAAATTATGTTGTGTCAGCATTGACTGTACAATGAACTATGGTTGCACAGTTCATAGCCTATGTTTACTCTTTATGCTTGCGTTAACAATGTTCCAAACTATTTTAAAGACGGTTACACAGAACTCATGATCATGACATCCTATTCTATTTAAGAGGAAGTAGGTGAAAAGCCAAACTTCTAAACACATTCTGTATCAAGAAATTCATCCATCTTTATCTGTCCATTTCTACAGTGGCCCTTGAGCGCAGACTTGCTACATTCTTAGTCCAGCAGCAAGGACCAATGCCCAGTTCCTCCAGGTCATTGGTTCCAACCACTGGCCCCTCCACCACAAGGGCAGCACCAGAGGTCATGGAAACGGTCCTTGAGCACCATCAGTCTCGAGATGACTCCCAGCTTCAATCTCAGTCATGTTCGGGACAGAGGACTTCCCCTGCCAGTGCTTCTGGATCAGAGCACAGGGACTCCAAGGCTCTTGTGGTGCTGGTGACCTGATGAAGTCCCGATGCCTGGAGGATCCTTGAGGTGTCCTCCAACTCTGAGTCAGAGTGGGAGACCGATGATGAGTCCCCCTATACCCACCTCCATCAGGATGTCCTTTCGGCCCTTATCCTCTAGAGGCCCAATGCAGATCCACTCCCAAGGACCTTTCCTTCTTAGAGTTCATTAGGGACACGGCGAAGGTCCTGGTCTTCACCACAGAGAATGAGGAGGAACCTCAGATTAAGGACGTCGAAATCCTCCAGTATGAGGCCACTCCATAGAAGGCACTCACAGTGCCTTCCCCCCCTCCTTCCTGGAACGGCTTCTGTTCCGCATGTGGGATTCCCCAGCCTTGGTGCTGATTGTGAGCAGGTGACTTGATTCCATGTATGAAGTCCGCAAAAGCCCCAAGTTCTAGAAAGTGCAGCTACCTCATAACTCCATGGTGGTGGAGTCAGCCATGTGCAGGATCAAGAGCCAGAAGAACACACTCCTCGGTGCCCCCCCCCCCCGGCAGGGAGACCCGCACCATGGATGCCTTAGAAAGAAAGTGCTACCAGGGCTTGATGCTTGTCGGCTGACTCCAGGCCTACTACTAACTGTACAGGGCATGTACTTTAGAGGACCTGGCGAGGGAGCTCACTGGGTTCTCGGCTAGGCTATTGAAGGAACTTCTTCAGCAGTTTCGTACCCTGACTTTGACAGTCAAGGGGTGCTCCAAATTTATCACTCACGCGGCCTATGACAGCTTCGAGCCGGTGGCCAGAATAGTCACGGTGGGCATTACTGCCCATTGCCAGGCCTGGCTATAGTCCTCCAACTTGGAGCAATGGGTTCAGGACAAATTGGTCGATGTCGCCTGCCGGGGGGAGAATCTCTTCAGCATGCCTATGATGGACAAGACCACCAAGTTAGAGTCAGAGTTCCTGATCAGGACCAGGCTCTCCAAAAAGATTGCTGACCCTTCCTGAAGGAAGGCTTAGGGAAAAAAGCCCTTCTACCCGAAGAAGAGGAAGGCTTACAGAAACTACCCCCAGTACCCAGCCTTCCCAGCTCCCCAACAGGGCCAGCAGGGCAAGATATAGGCCAATGTAAGCCTAAGATCCCCAAGCTCCAGGTGGCGCCCCAGCTGCACTTTTGACTCCTTAGGTGTAGCCTCTCCTCCTCCGAGAGGTCTAGCACTGCAGCACATGAGGGGTGTCTGGTATTCTATGTCAGCCAATGGTCCAGCATCACCACCGACACCTGGGCCCTGCAGGTGGTGGGAGAGGGCTATCTCCTCCATTTCAATCAGACGCCTCCTCCATTCATTCCAGGGGAGCTTCTGATGACTCCCCTTCACCAAGATCTGCTCTAGTGAGAGTTCACCAGGCTCCTGGCCGACAAGGCAGTGGAACTGGTCCCACCTCACCTCAGGGGAAAGGAGTTCTACTCCCGGTACTTACTGGTTCCCATGAGGACCGGTGGCTTTTGCCCTATTCTGGATCTTCGAGATCTCAACAGGTTCCTGATGAAGGAGAAGTTCAAAATGCTCTCCTTTGGAATGTTGCTGCCCCACCTCCAGCAGGGAGATTGGCTATGCTCCTTTGATCTCAAAGATGCATACATGTACATCCTCATCTGTGCCACCAGCAGTACCTCTGCTTTGTCATCAGAGGATGTTAGTACCAGTACAGGATCCTGCCCTTTAGCCTGACTTCAGCCCCAAGAGTGTTCAAGTGCTTGGTGGTGGTCATCACCCACCTGCAGCTGCAGGGGGTGTTTATTTTCCCCTACTTGGATGTCTGGCTTGTCAAAGGTGGCACCGCTGTCAAGGTCCAGCAGGCAGCACGCCATATCATTCTCACCTTGGAGCACCTGGGGTTTATCATCAACTACCCCAAGTCCCACTTGCAGCTGACCCAACTCCTGGAGTTCATAGGGGCACTGCTAGACATGGTCCAGGCCAAGGCCTTCCTCCCCCTTGACAGGGCCTAGTGATCTTTGCAAGGGAGGTTGAGGGCCAGAACTCAGCTTCTGCCTGGCTCATTTTGTGCCTCCTGGGGCACATGGCCTCGACTGTGCATGTCACAACCAATATCTGTCACCGCATGCATCCAGACCAGTGGTCCCTCTGCTCCCAGTGGTCTCATGCAATGGGGTGCCTGCAGGACAGGGTGACCATCACCCGTCCCCTCGCTGAGTCCCTCAGCTGGTGGCAACAGCCGCAAAACCTGCTGGCGGGAATGCCTTTCCAGGCCTCTACCCCTCAGAGGTCCTCAACACAGATGTCTCCAAGTTGAGCTGGGGGTCCACTGCGGCAATCTCCACACTTAGGGCCTATGGTTGGCATCGGAGAGCCTCCAGTAGATCAATTTCCTAGATCTACGAGCCATTGCTTATGCTCTCCGAGCTTTTCAGCACCACCTGTGGAACCAGTCAATTCTGATTCAGACAGACATCCAGGTTGCAATGCTCTATGTCAACAAGCAAGGGGGCACAGGGTTGTCCCTCCTGTGCTGGGAAGCGGTCTGTCTCTGCACTTTCACCAGTGAGATTGGGATGCTCCTCAGGGCCATGTACCTCTCCGGCCAGGACAATGTCCTAGCAGACTGACTGAACCGGATTCTCCAGCCCTACAAGTTGTGGCTCGACCCGTGGGTGGCCAACCTACTTTTCCATCACTGGGGCCTTCCTTTGATGGATCTCTTTGCGGGCCCAGCCAATGCTCAGCTGGCCCACTTCTAACTGTACTACTAACCCCTCCCGGATGGTGGCCGATGCGTTTCTCATCCTGTGGACGGAAGGCCTTCTCTCTGCCTATCTTCCCATGCTACTCATTGCCAAGATTCTCTTCAAGGTCCAGTTTGACTGGGCCACCCTGATCCTCATAGCCCCCCAGTGGCCCAGGCAGCTGTGGTTCCCTCTGCTCCTCAGCCTGTCTCAGACGCCTCCAGTCCCCTTGGAGTGTATCCCGGACCTGCTCTCACAGGAGGACAGCTCTCTCCTGCACTCCAACCTGGGTTCCCTAGCCATGATAGCCTGGCTGCTGAGAGAGCAGCCTTGGCTCAGTTCGATTTGCCCAGGGACGTGAAGAGGTCCTGCTGGCGTCATGCAAGGGTTCTACCAATGGGTGGGCACCTTCAAGTAGCATCGCTTCTCCATTTGGTGTGTGGAGAGGGGCACCAATTCCTTCTCCTGTTCCATCCAGCTGGTGCTGCAATACCTGGTGCACCTGTCCAATGCTGGTCTGAAGTCTAGCTCCATCAGGGTTCAGCTATCGGTGCACCATCACCTCATCAAGGGTAAACCCCTCTCTGCCCAGCCTCTTGTGGTTCACTTCCAGAAGGGCCTCCTGATCTCTCGACCACCCACTCAACTTGGGACGTCAATGTGGTCCTCTCGAGGTTCATCACTCCACCGTTTGAGCTGCTGGCTTCTTGCCACCTCAGATATCTGTCCTGGAAGGTGGTCTTCCTCATGGTGCTCACATCTGCATGCAGGGTCATTGAGCTCCAGGCTGTAATGGCTCATGTCCCCTACACCAGGTTCCATGAGAATAGGGTAGATCTCTAGACGTGCCCTAAGTTCCCCCCTAAGGTGGTCTCTCCATTCCACCTCAACCAGGAGATGTTGCATCCCAGCTTTTTTCCGTGGCCTCATGCTAACAGGGCAGAGGCCGCTCTTCATATGCTGGACTGTAAATGAGACTCGGCCTATTATTTGGAGTGGACCAAATTCCATCATTGCTCCTTGCAGCTCTTCATCTCCAATGACCCCAATCGCCTTGGCATAGTGGTCTCCATTCGTATTCTGTCCACCTGGGACTGCATCGCCTTCACCTACAGACAGGCCGGTCTTTCTCTGGAGCGTCATGTCACGGTGCACTACATCCGGGCGATGGCAGCATCTATGGCGAACCTCTACTCAGTTCCCTTGCTGGAGATCTGCCAGGCCGCCACCTAGTCCTCAGTTCACACCTTTGCAGTGCATTACTTCCTGGAGGAGGAGTCCCGGCAGGACAGTGCCTTCAGCCAGGCAGTACTCTGTCATTTGTTTGGGGTTTGAGGCAACTCCTGCCCTCCAACCCTTCTGTGTGTCCAGGCTACTGGAAAGCTGGTTTCCCTGGTTGACGCTGTGGTCATTGTTGAGGTCTTGTGATCAAACTGTACTCTCTGCTGTTCCTCATGGTTCAGTTTTTGGGTCGTCTCGTGGCTTACAGGTTTTTTTCAGTAGCTTGTAGCTAGGGAGTCCCATAGGTGAGGGCTGACTTCCTGCTTGTTCATGGAGAAAGCGTAGTTACTCACCTGTAGCAGGTGTTCTCCAGGAACAGCAGGAATCAGTCCTTGCAATCCTCCCTCCTCCCCATGGAGTTTTTCTTTTTTGCTGTTTTGAGCTATGTTATCATACTGAGGCAAGATGGCACCCTTGGGCCTGAAGGCGACCACGCATGCGTGGTGGATCTCTCAAAGGCTTTATTTGAAAGCTGGGGAGAAGTTACCACGTGGGCTCCATTGATGCCAATGTCACCCATATGTGAGGACTGATTTCTGCTGTTTCTAGAAAACACCTGCTACAGGTGAGTGACTATGCTATATCACAGCACCTTCTCCTACCAGCAGTAGCACAGGCAGAGGACTCCTGTGCAATTTTGCCATTGAACTTTAAACCCAGATAGCCAATGCTGGGGCCATATCCGGGTACTGGTATTGAATATCTGGATTGCCATAAACCTAATCAGGCAGTGGCGATGTTCAGCCGCTGCCCAGTTAGCTTCAGTAGTGAAAGTTAGGCCAGCCTTTACTGTGCCTGATTTTTGCTGCTTAGCAATAACCGGGCAGCAGCTCAATATGCAGCAGCTGGGTGCTGAGCCAAGAATGCCTCAATACTAACCAGTTAGTATTGGGGCATGCAGCAGCAGCACCAGCAGATATTCAGTGCCACTAACCGTGTTTGTGCCACTGAATATCTTTGCTAGGGGGATTAACATGATTAGCAGATATTAATCTCTTTGTATATCGGATCCTGGTATTCCAAGCAAATGCTGCACAAGGCGGCTCGAATGGAGCCTGGAGTTGGCAGAAGAGAAGGGCACAGATAAAAGCAATTCCCCTGATAAATAGAATCCTCAAGGAAAGGAGAGATAAGAAAGGAGAGGTAATGAGGACCCTCAGAATGAATGCACTTATAAGTCTAAAGGAGACGTTTGAGCTATATGCAGAAACAGATAGGGAGCCAATGAAGTGACTAGAAGGAGGGTTATGTGAGCATAGTGACACTGGCAGAAGATAAGCCCAGCAGCTGAATTTTTAATAGACTGAAGGGGAGAGAGATGATGCAATGGGAGACCATCAAAGAGCAGGTTGCAATAGTCTAAACAAGAGGTGACGAGAGAGTTGATAAGGGTGTTGGTAGTATGTTCAGAAAAGAAAGGACAAATTTTGCAGTGTTACACAACATAGGTATGGTATGTTTATATATATCGCCCTGAAGCCTCTTTCAACTTTCAAGATCTCACAGTGTCTTGAAGTGTAAAAAGAGTACAGTATTCACCCGTGCAAGGACTGGGCAGAGATTTCCATTATTAAATTATGCTTCATTACTGGATAATTCTAATAAATTGAAACCAACAGGACTAAACTAACTAGATTCCATTGAGGGCTCATTCTGTCAAGACCGAGTGCTCATGGCATAAAATCACACACCAAAAATAAATTAAAATATATAGAGCATAAATAACTGTACATATTTTAGAACTGCAATAAGTGATCTTATGTCCTGAAAGATAAGCCTTTCTTATTGCCCTTCCAATCAAGTCCAGACTTGTGGGTTATGCATGCCTACCAGCAGATGGAGACTGAGAACCACTGGTCTGATTTTGATGTCATAGTACAAAGGGTCCTGTGCTACCCTCTTCTCACCAGTATTTCTGTCTCCAGCACATGGAGGTTGGCTTAATCCTGTGCATTCTGAACTGGATAGAAGGACATTTTTGAAGGGATTTAGCGCTCTGGGCTGCAGAACCTAGTGGCGCCAGGTTCCTCCCCCCTGTTTCCCACCGGCACACTCTCTTTCTCACGTTTTAAAGAGCTACTGGGAGTTTTCTGTGAAAAAGCGTAGTTACTCACCTGTAACAGGTGATCTCTGGGAACAGCAAGAATTTAGTCTTCACATATGGGTATCATCGGTACCGACGGAGCCTGCGCGGGAACGCTCCCTAGCGTCCAATAGGAACGCTTTTGGGAGCATCCCTCAGCACATGCGCACTGCCTTCCCACCTTTCCAACTGTCCCTCTTCAGTTAAGTTTGTAGCTGAGTGAAAGGATAGAGGGAGAGAGGAAAAAGACAAAGAGATAGAGAGACAACTCCTAGGGGAGGTGGGCGGGTTGTGAAGACTAAATTCCTGCTGTTCCCGGAGATCACCTGTTACGCTACCTGTTACACTACCTGTTACGCTATCTCCAGGAACAAGCAGGAATGTAGTCTTCACATATGGGGACTCCCTAGCTGAAGATGCCAGGGAGATAGCCCCAGGAAGGTGCCACCCTAGAAAGGTAGGCATCCTTCCTCCCATGGATCTCTGGCATTCCAGCAGGGTTGGTGGGTAGGAGTTGAATTAGGTCTGAAAGAGATTTTGAAGAACAGCTTGGCCAAAGAAGGCATCCTGATGGGAAGCTTTATCCAGGCAGTAGTGGGCTGTGAAGGTGTGTACCGAAGCCCAGTTGGCTGCTCGACAAATGTCATCGATAAGCTCCAAGTCTCCTGTAACTTCTTTAAGGAACATTCCCATATATAGTATATATGAACTGATCCTAGCTGAAAGCATGGAAGCCTGAAAAGTTCGGCGCCCCAAAGCGTCCAGAGTCCTGCATTCATGACCTGGGGGATTGGATACATGCCTCTTTGCACTTTTCATCCTACGCATGGCTGACTCCACCACCATTGAATGGTGTGGCAGCTGAGTCTTTTGAAATCCAGGACATGGCGGAACTCGATACATAGTATCAAGTCTCCTAGAATGAGGAGATGTAGTCAGAGGCGTCTCCCACATTCTGAGCATCAAGTTATGCAGAATTTCATGGATGGGCAGAGTAGCTGCTTCCTTTGGAGCTTTAGGATATTGGAGAATTTCCAATTCCTTTGCTCTGGGTTCCTCTTCAGGAGCTACTGTGATTGAAAGGCCCTTGGCCATATCACAAATAAAATTCTGAAAAGACATGTCCTCTGGAGGTGACATTCTGCGTTGTGTGGTGAACAGCGCCCTCCTGAGCCTATGGAAACGGATGAAAATCCTGAGGTTCAGCAGGATTTATGCCTATTTGAGAAACCAAGGAAGAAAGAGAGACTCTATTCCACAGAGCTGAGCATGGAGACCAGCCCAGGGGAGGAGTCCTGCAGTCCTGATTGGGCACAACCTGCCCTGGGAAGGGGCGTGTCCAGGAGAGAACGTGGTTTTAAACCAGAGCATGGCTTTGCTAGGCATAAAAAGAATGGGATTGAGAGGAATGAGGAGGAGAGGAGAAAGAAGGAGAAGAGGAAGAATGATTGGAAGTCCAGAAAACAGTATGCTGATACTTGGGAACCTGGCATTGGAAGGAGACCTGCAAAGTTCTATTCAGAGGCAGTGAGTAGAAGTCCCAAGGAGAGAGGACCTAGCCCTGAAATAGATAACCATTGGAAGGCACAGCCCTGGGAAAGGAAGCCTTCAAGGCAGGCACAAGAAAGAAAACAATCATTCTGTGAAGTACCGTTTGAGCCAGAGAGCAACAAACATTCTAACAGCTGGAGAACGTTGGAGCCATCTGAAGTCAGAACGGCATGGCAACAAGTAAGTGAATGGCCACAAAGTTTCCAGGCTGAACGTAAAGCTAACTCTCCTGTGTGTGAAACATTAGCAAAAGAGACTAGCAGTTACTCTGATACAATTAATCTAAGAGAGGAGAAAATAAACAGCCTTAAGCCAGAGGGAAGTTGTATAGCTGATAGCAATTCCCTACCTCCCAAACAGCAGGCTGAATTGCTCCTACAGAGCTTTAAGCAGTTTTTAGAGTTGCAAGCTAGAAGACAGACAGTGTTACCAGAAGCCAGTAATTCCATACAGCTTGAAGAATTAACACAAGATAATACAGACTTACCAGATTGTGAGAGCATGGATTGCACGGTCTGCTGTGTAGAGATGCCAAGCTGAAGGAAACTGCTTTTTACCGTATGTGAATTGAATGCTACGGAGCTGTTGTATTGCCTTGCTGAGAAAGCTCTAATTATGTGCACCTGATTTTCCCCAGCACTGTGAAGGTAACAGTGGCTGAAAGAGGCTGCAGTGAAACTAACTGACCTCTTGGGGCAAAGTGAGTTATTTTCTTAGAAGTGAAAAGAAGCAGTTATACTTTAAGTTGCCTTTATCCTAAGTTTTCCTGTTAGCATTTGAAGCACCTATTTTGTTTGCATTTATTTGCCATGTGATGGAACAATATCCTTTACTATAATAAATATACTGGAAACCCCATAACTACAACTCTTTATTTCGGAGCGAGAGGAGCAGGAACTACAATACCCAGCATTCCAGGGATACAGGTTACTCTCCTTCCTCACGAAGCATCAGACCGCCGCTCCTGTCTTTAGCCCCAAGGCCGGGCAGGAGCGCCGCAAGTGGCGTACTTGGCAGGATTTTCCACGCATGCGCAAGGTGCCGCGCAGAAAACTACAGAAAAGCAACTGCAAGAAAGACCCCGAGTGCAGACCATCCTGAAAGGGAGGAAAGAGTCCCAGCATCGGAGTGTCAGCTGCAACGAGGTTGTGGAAGCGTGAGGCAACACCTGAGCCAGGTAATAAGTGTCCACCTGGGAAAGGATAAGGATACAGGGCTGAGAGTGTTTGCCAGCTAGTTGAAGAAAAAAAAAAAAAGTTGTTTTTTTTTTTAAAGGTGTGAGGTACCGCACTTGGTTTTTTTTTTCTGTCTGTTTGTATTCACAGGTACTAAAGATGTCTCTGGATCCAACAGAGGTGTTTAAATGGATGGCCGCTCAACTCGAGAGACAGCGAGACTTGAGTCTAGAGTTCCAGGAAAAGAGTGCTGCTGCCCTGCAGGCTCAGCAGCAACCCCTACTGGACATGCTACAAGCGTGGGTAGCTGAGCAGAAGACGACACAGGAGAAACCATCTGTTCCCCCAGGTTTTTCTGCTACAGCTGCGCATAGTCTAAATGCAGGGACTATGTTTAATTTTGGCCAGTTAAAGGACAATGAGGATGTTGATAATTTTATTGAGTGTTTTGAAAGAGTGGCACAGTTAAGTGCATGGCCAAAAGAGTGTTGGGCCATCAGATTTGCAGCTTCCCTTACTGGAGAAGCAATGGCTGCCTATAGGAGCATGCCACCCGACCTTGCCGGAAATTATGAGGAGGTGAAAAGAGCGGTCCGGGAAAGGCTAGGCCTTACACCGCTAGCCTACCATAATCTCCTGTGAGCGGTTAAATTAAAACAGGGTGAGACACCGAAAGCCTTAGTATACAGGATAAGCATGTTGTTAAATAAATGGCTTAATCCAGAGAATAGGACTAAAGAGTCTATATTGGAAAGCTTAATTGTAGAGCAATACATGAATGCTGTACCCAAGGAAATAAAAACCTTCCTGATTCTGCAAAGCTGCAAAACCCCACAGGAGGCAGTAGACCTCACAGAACGCTTCTTAGAGGCCAAGGTAATGGCTCATGAAAGCAGTAGTGATTTAAAGGGGGCAGCAATACCTGAGTCAGAAAGGAAGTGGAAATTTCAGAATGAAGCAAGCAAAATGTGTATGCCAACTGTGAAGGCTAGGTTTCCGCCTAGGAAATGTTTTAAATGTGGGCGAGAAGGGCATATGCAGAAGAATTGTTTTAAAACTGCCTTAGTAGCAGAAAGTGCACAAAAAACCAGAGAAGGATTTCTCATTTAGGTAGAAGTGCAGGGAATTGCTACTACCGCGTTATTGGATTCTGGCGCGGAGCAGACAATGCTCTCCAAGGCGCTGTGGCAGCAAGTCCAAGCATCAGGGGTAGCAATTCAGCCTGTTCGTAACGTGAAGATCCGCTGTGTACATGGAGGTACATCACTATACCCTGTATACAACCTTCAGGTGAAAGCGCTAGGTGTGCTTAAGAAAATTCCCATCGCAGTGATACCCAAGCTACCAAACCCTATGGTTTTAGGAAGGGATTGGCCCTATTTTTATAGAGAAATGAGACAAGGCCTAACCCCTAAGGGAGCCCTGGTAGCTACAAGAGCCCAAGCTAAGGACTCAGAGAAGGGAGAAGACCCTACTGATGAGGCATTTAGAAGTCTTCCTTCCCATGAGGATTTAATAGCCGCCCCAGAAGAGAAGGTGAAGAAAACAAAAGCGCAGAAGCGTAATGGTAGACAAGAACGTTCTCAGCATAGGGCAGAAACTCAGGCTGGCCAGGAATTGCCCTGGGTGCCCGAAGAACTAGTTGGGAAATTTCCAACGTTCCCCAACGAACAACTGGACGACCCTGCCTTAAGTCAGGCATTTAAATGGGCCCAGAGTGATAGGGATACCCTACCTAGGTTTTTCCTGGACACCGGTATTTTGTACAGAGAGAGCAAGGATCCCTATACAGGCGATACGCGCAAACAGGTGGTGGTGCCTGCAACCTTCAAAAACGTGGTTTTGAGGCTGGCCCACGACCATCCGGTCGGAGGACACAAGGGCATCCGAAGTACGTTGGATCAGATCCTGGCAAGGTTCTATTGGCCGGGTGTTTTCAAAGAAACAGCAAGGTTCTGTGAAGCCTGTCCAACATGCCAGCGCGTCTCTGCCATCCACCCAAAGGAAGTGTCAATGATATCAACCCCGGTCATTACAGAACCCATCCATAGAATGGCTATGGACATTGTTGGTCCTTTAATAAAGACACCGAGGGGATTTCAATATATTTTAGTGGTCATAGACCAAGCGACACGATTTCCTTGGGCCATGCCACTACGTAATATATCCGCTAAGGCCGTGGCGGCTGAACTGATCAAACTGTTTTGCGAGGTGGGCTTCCCTCGCGAAGTTCTGACAGACAGAGGAAGCAATTTCCTTTCCAAGTATTTAGCCCAAGTTTGGGAAGCGTTTCATATCCGCCATGTCAAGACTTCAGCCTATCATCCACAAAGCAATGGGCTAGTGGAGAGACAAAATCAGACGATTAAAAGGATGCTGCGCCGCAGTTTAGAAGAAAATATGGCCAACTGGGATACGATGCTACCCTTCGTCCTCTACGCTTGCAGGGAAAGGAAGCAGTCGTCCCTAGGGACAGCGCCATATGAACTTATGTATGGTCGATCACCCCGTGGGGTATTAGATATCCTGAAGGAACAGTGGGTAGAGCCCGACGTACATGAAGTGGGAGTACCAGAATTTCTTAAGGATCTAAAAGGTCGCTTACGCCGCACCACACAAGTGGCGGAAGTCAATTTAAGACACAATCAGTGACGACAGAAGGCCTATTATGACCAAGGCACACGGCCGTGCCAGTTAGCTGTGGGAGACAAGGTCATCGTGATGGTGGCAGGCCCAGACCCGAAATTTGAGAGCCAATGGAAAGGCCCATGTACCGTGGTCCGGCCAGTGGGTCCAGTGTCTTATCTCGTGAAGAATAAGAAAGGACGCCAACAAGTGTATCATATTAACCTTTTGAAGCCTTGGCATGATAGAACAGCCCTAGCTCAGGTAGCCGCCGTAGTGCAAGACAGGAAAGTGGTAGAGAGGGCACAGATCAACGCCAAACCCCGGAGTAGAATCACGTGCTGTGCCTCTGGTCAGATGCCAGCCCGTGATATCTTAAGGGGGGGGATCTGTGGTGAACAGCGCCCTCCTGAGCCTATGGAAACGGATGAAAATCCTGAGGTTCAGCAGGATTTATGCCTATTTGAGAAACCAAGGAAGAAAGAGAGACTCTATTCCACAGAGCTGAGCATGGAGACCAGCCCAGGGGAGGAGTCCTGCAGTCCTGATTGGGCAAACCCTGCCCTGGGAAGGGGCGTGTCCAGGAGAGAACGTGGTTTTAAACCAGAGCATGGCTTTGCTAGGCAGAAAAAGAATGGGATTGAGAGGAATGAGGAGAAGGAGAGGAGAAAGAAGGAGAAGAGGAAGAATGATTGGAAGTCCAGAAAACAGTATGCTGATACTTGGGAACCTGGCATTGGAAGGAGACCTGCAAAGTTCTATTCAGAGGCAGTGAGTAGAAGTCCCAAGGAGAGAGGACCTAGCCCTGAAACAGATAACCGTTGGAAGGCACAGCCCTGGGAAAGGAAGCCTTCAAGGCAGGCACAAGAAAGAAAACAATCATTCTGTGAAGTACCGTTTGAGCCAGAGAGCAACAAACATTCTAACAGCTGGAGAACGTTGGAGCCATCTGAAGTCAGAACGGCATGGCAACAAGTAAGTGAATGGCCACAAAGTTTCCAGGCTGAACGTAAAGCTAACTCTCCTGTGTGTGAAACATTAGCAAAAGAGACTAGCAGTTACTCTGATACAATTAATCTAAGAGAGGAGAAAATAAACAGCCTTAAGCCAGAGGGAAGTTGTATAGCTGATAGCAATTCCCTACCTCCCAAACAGCAGGCTGAATTGCTCCTACAGAGCTTTAAGCAGTTTTTAGAGTTGCAAGCTAGAAGACAGACAGTGTTACCAGAAGCCAGTAATTCCATACAGCTTGAAGAATTAACACAAGATAATACAGACTTACCAGATTGTGAGAGCATGGATTGCACGGTCTGCTGTGTAGAGATGCCAAGCTGAAGGAAACTGCTTTTTACCGTATGTGAATTGAATGCTACGGAGCTGTTGTATTGCCTTGCCGAGAAAGCTCTAATTATGTGCACCTGATTTTCCCCAGCACTGTGAAGGTAACAGTGGCTGAAAGAGGCTGCAGTGAAACTAACTGACCTCTTGGAGCAAAGTGAGTTATTTTCTTAGAAGTGAAAAGAAGCAGTTATACTTTAAGTTGCCTTTATCCTAAGTTTTCCTGTTAGCATTTGAAGCACCTATTTTGTTTGCATTTATTTGCCATGTGATGGAACAATATCCTTTACTATAATAAATATACTGGAAACCCCATAACTACAACTCTTTATTTTGGAGCGAGAGGAGCAGGAACTACAATACCCAGCATTCCAGGGATACAGGTTACTCTCCTTCCTCACGAAGCATCAGACCGCCGCTCCTGTCTTTAGCCCCAAGGCCGGGCAGGAGCGCCACAGTTGGGGAGAAGAGGGATCTTCCAGGAGAAACCCTCTGGTACCAGCAGAATTGTCAGAATCTTCGGCATCAAAGGATTCGAAGTATTCCTGACCACGATGCTCATGCAAAGCACGGTCCTGGTATCAACTGAAGTTGGTACCGAGTTGATCCGGTACCGATCTGTCGATTCCAGCCAAAGATGGCATGGGAAGAATTCCCACCAGGGCCGGTACGGTCAGTACCGGTACCGGTGTATGTACCGGCATCGGTATCGATGTCAGTACCGGTGCCCGTTGAACCATAGATGTCAACGGTACCGCAGCTGTGAGCAGAGCTGCAATGCTGCGTTCGATAGTGAGGGACCTCTGGTCTATCGACGCTGCCAATGCCTGGGTGTCAGTACCGGTGAAAATGGCCGGGACCCCTGAGCATGGCACAGGTAGTTCTTGCGAGGTCGAGGCCTCGAGAACATCCTGAAGCCCCATTGATGCTTTGGAAGCCGAAGCCTCCTGCCGGGGCTGTTTTGCCGGTGTGGTTCCCTCAAGGGCAATGCCAATGGCCTCTCGATGCTTAGCAGGAGAGCTACCCTTTGAGGACCGGCTTTTATGTTTAGTTATCTGAGATCCATGGGAGGAAGAGGAGGGTCTTGAAGATGTCGATGCAATGGATCTGGCATCCGAAGAAAAGAGGGTACCGAGCTTTGCAGCCTGGTTCTGTCTTCCCCTTTTAGTCATCCCCATACAGGAGAGACATTCAGATGGAGAATGTTCAGGCCCTAAACATTTAAGACACTAATCATGGGTATCAGTGACGGAAATGGTACCACCACACTTAGTAAATTTTTTTTTTTAAAAGAAAAGAACCGGCGGTACCGGTAGGCATCATGTGGAGGCAAACGCGACCACAAGAAAACAATTTTAAAGACAGAATTTTCTGCGGTGACAGGGTATGGGTCCTGTCGGCTCTGCGGAAAACGAAGAACTGAAGAGGGACAGTTGGAAAGGCAGGAAGGCAGCGCGCATGTGCTGAGGGATGCTCCCAAAAGCGTTCCTATTGGATGCTGGGGAGCGTTCCCGCGCAGGCTCCGTCAGTACCGATGATACCCATATGTGAAGACTACATTCCTGCTTGTTCCTGGAGATAAGAGTTTTTCCTTCCTCCATCCCTAGCAGGGACAGGGGCAGGGAGAGAAAACCTGCTTCATTTTGAAATAAAGATAAAAAAACCCAAACAAAGCAAATAGAACGGCAGAAGTGCCGCGACTGCTCTTGGCACTGTTTGCCATGTGGTTTGCAGTCTAAAATGTTTTAGTGGGATGTTGGTTGCCTTGGATGGCAGTACCCGCTAGGAGACACATTTCACGCTGTTGTCACCTTTGGTGGGGTAGCAGCCGTTTTTATGAGTGCAATTTGTTCTTTTCTCTGAAAGAGTCTGCCGGCCCCGAGACTGGATTCGGCAGTGGCAGCCAGGAGCTTTATTGGCCTCCGCCACCGTTAGAGCTGTAACCTCTTTTTCATAGTAAGCTACAAGGTAAGGTGTGTTGCATTCACTCCTCTAATTGTGCCTGATGTCTGCGTAAGCAGTTTGGGGGTTTCTTTCTTCTCCGGTACTCTCCCTTATCAGGGCTTTGTCTGGATGTGTTAAAAAACAAAATTAGCATCTGATGCCAGAAATTATCCCAGCTAACATTGCAGAGGGCTGTCTCTCCTGCGAGAAAAGCTGTAGGCTATGAGGGGCTGTGGTACTTCTCGATCGGTCTGTTTTGGCAGTGTCAAGCTTGGCTGGAATTCTCAAGACCGGCCCCTTATGGAGGCTAAAAAAATGTGAATGCAGATCAATCCCATTTTGTGTTTCCTGCCTCTCCCTGGTGCTAGTGAGGCTCCTAAGGCTCAAGCCGCATTGTACTTTGAGTGGCTAAACCCGGTTGCATGGCAAACTCCCCGACGTACTCTTCAGTCTCTTTTTGTGTCAGTGTGCTTTAGGGCAAGAGTTTGCTCAAGGGGGCAACTAGAGTTGTTCGGCAGTAGGGGTTTTTTTTTTGCTAGGAGGACCTTTGGAGGGCAAGGTGACCATTTCTAGGTCACAGGATTGGGCTTGGCAGAGCTAATGGGGGGGCTCGGACAAGAATTGCATGGCTTGGGCATGGTCTTTTTGCTGTGGCAATAGCCTGATCTGGGTTCTCCTGTTGGACTTCAGAGAATATTTGATAGTAGGTACTATCGGGATCTAACTTTGATTAAAACCATCTTTTAGGTTAATGTATTTAGTTAGCGATTGCCACTGTTGCGGGCTCCTTCATCCGCGGTTTATTACGTGCGAGGGTAACCTTTAGGTGGGGTCAGTCCCACGGGCATCTGGTCATGTCTGAAAACTGTCTGTGGGGTGCATATGATTGTTTTCTTCATTCCTGGTGTGTTTGAGTGTTAATACCGGGCATTGGGTGTGCTTACCTCAGTCTGAGGGGCCTCTACAAGCTGTTTTTTCTCCTAGCATGGTTGGCAGTTAAGAACATAAGAATACATAAACTGCCATATTGGGTCAGGCTAGGGTCCATCAAGCCCAGTATCCTGTCCCCAACAATGACCAACCCAGCTCACAAGTACCTGGCAGTTGGCGAAGGTGCCTCCAAAGTGCATAGTTACTCCGTACTAGACATGCTCTCTGTTTGCTCCTCCCATCTGTTTCCTTCTGCAGCCCATTTGAATGAGTGACACCTTTGCCATAAATGGTTTACAGCAGGAGTAGGTAAACTATGCCAATACACAAGGATCAGCTTGCCAGCACTTAAGATTCGGCCCACCTACAAGCAGCTCCAATGAATTACCAGAAGCCTGCAATTCCCATCCAGCAGCCTGCAAACAACCATAAGAACATAAGACATGCCATACTGGGTCAGACCAAGGTCCATCAAGTCCAGCATTCTGTTTCCAACAGTGGCCAATCCAGGTCATAAGTACCAGGCAGGTTCCCAAAAAGGGAGCCACAAGAGGAGCGACCTCTCGCAATCACCAGAAGAAACACACAAATAGCGAGGGGAATTAGGTGGTCACAAATGCTTTATTGATTAAAAAACGCCCACAGGGCGTTTGTGACCACCTAATTCCCCTCGCTATTTGTAGGTTACCAAAAAGGTACATAGGTTCCACAATGCTCATCCCGGGGTAAGCAGTGGATTTCCCGGGTCCTCTTTAATAGTGGTTTATGGACCTTTCTTCTAGGAACTTGTCCAAATCATTTTTATATCCAACTACATTAACAGCTTTTACTGCTCTGGTAACGAATTCTAGAGTATGATTACGCACTGAATGAAAAAAATATTTTCTCTTATTACTCTTAAATGGTTACACTGTAGCTTGATTGCATGTCCTCTAGTCTTTCTACCTTTTGATGGAGTAAACAACCTTCTACGTTTACCTGTTCTACTCCACTGTTAATTTATAGACCTCTATCATATCTCTCCTCAGCCCTCTCTTTTCCAAGTTGAAGAGCCCTAACCTTTTAAGCCTTTCCTCATAGGGGTATCCTTCCATCCCCCCTACCATTTTGGTGGCTCTTCTCTGTACTTTTTCTAATTCTGCTATATCCTTTTTAAGATACAGCGACTAGAACTGCACACAATTTTCAAGGTGCAATCTCACCATGGAGCAATAAAGAGGCATTATAGTATACTTAGTTTTATTCTTCTTTCCTTATCTTATGATTCCTAACATTCTATTTGCTTTCTTGGCCACTGCTGCACACTGGGCAGAGAGTTTTGATGTATTATACATGATGACGCCTGAATCTTTTTCCTGGATGGTGGTTCCTAATATGAAACCTTGCATCAAGTAACCATAGTTTGGGTTGTTCTTTCCTAGGTGCATAACTTTGCACTTGTCCACATTAAATTTCATCTGCCATTTGAACGTCCAGTCTTCCAATTTATCAAGGTCCTCTTGCAATTTTTCACAGTCCTCTTGTGTTTTAACAACTCTGAATAATTTTGTGTCATCTGCAAATTTGATAACCTCACTTGTTGTTCCCATTTCCACGTCATTTATGAAACTGTTAAAAAGCAGCAGACCCAGCACAGATCCCTGGGGTACTCCACTATTCAATTTTCTCAAATGAGAAACTTGGCCATTTAGCCTCACTCTCTACTTTATCTTTTAATCAGTTCCTAATCCACAATAGTACACTGACTCCTATCCCAGTCACTTTTTAATTTCACCAAGAGTGTCTCATGAGGGACCTTGACAAAAGCTTCTTTGTTTACCACTTGTTTCACGACTTTCTCGCCATGAAAAATGAATGAGAAACTCAAGCAATGTGCATGCCAAGAGCTCAAGGACACTGTGAATGCTGACAATGACTTTTTGAAACATGTCATTACTGGGGATATGAGTACGACCCCGAAACCAGTCCTCACAATAGAAAAGTTCATCATCACAACCAAGACAGAGCAGCGAGGAGTAATGTGAAGTCAATGTTTATTGTTATTGTCAACGACAAAGGAATTCTTCTGTAGGAATTTGCTCCTCAAGAACAAACAGTCAATGCAGACTACTACATTGGCACGCTGCAGTCTGTGGGACTGTGTGATTCACAAATATTCTGTGTTGTGGGCCACTGGGACCTGGATGTTCCATTATGACAATGCCCCAGTGCACACATCCATCAAAGTACAACAGTTTTTGGCCTGAAACAACACTGTTGCTATCCCTCACCCTCCCTATTCTCCTGACTTTGCCATCTGTGACTTTTTCATCTTCCCTTGAATAAAAACAAAGCTCAAAGGGTGCAGATGACACCTTTTTGAAGTTTCAGGAAGAGACAAGGACTGTGCTGAAGAGCTGAAGAAAGAGGACTTTCAGAAGGCGTTTTAACAATGGCAAGATCGCTGGGACCATTGCATCAACTTCCAAGGGGACTACCTTAAGGGGGATGATGGCCACTAAAATCTCAGGTTAGTGTAGTGTTTTTTTTATGGGGTTAGTTTGGGAACCTTTTGATAGCACTTTGTATATAGACCAGATCACCTTTGTCACCTGTTTATTCATAACTTTAAAAAAATATAACAGAGTAGTAAGACAAGATTTTCCTTAGCTAAATCCATGGTGGCTTTCGTCCATTAAACTATAACTATCTACATGTTCAGTAATTCTTTTCTTTATAATGGTTTCTACCATTTTGCCTGGTACTGACGTCAGGGTCACTGGTCTGTAGTTTACCAGATGACCCCTGCAACCCTTTTTAAAAAATTATTTTATTTATTTAACATTTTTTATATATCGCTTTTCAATTTATCAAAGCGGTTTACAGTGAAACAGAACAAGCCTTACAAGGAACGGTATAAGAACTATTTACGTTTAACTCTTTGCAATGCTATAACTATATATAATACATAGATACTAAGCTTAGATGACATCTTGTTGTGGGGGACAGTTGTGTAGGGATTTCAATCCAGTGGTTGTGTGTTTCATATGCTGTTGTAGTGTTTGTTGAAAAAGTAAGCTTTTAGATATTTTCTGAAGTCAGCGATGTCTGTAAAATTGGCATTATGTTGGTCATTCTCCAGGAAAAGCAGGAAGTCAGTCCTCATATATGGGTGACATCAGCACCGAAGGAACCTGAGCGGAGCATTTCCCCAGCTTTCAAAGAAAGTCTTTGGGAATGCTACCATGCATGCGTGGTCCCCCTTCCTGCCCAAGGTTGCCATCTTACTCGGTCTCCCTTTTTCCGTGGAGCCCTTCGGACGTGCATCTCGTTCATGGAAAAACGTTTTTCTCTATTCCAACCAGTTTTTTGCGATCTGGCCTTTGCCGGTCCTCTTCCTGCCTTTCAAGCATCTCTGCTTCAGCCTTGGCCTTGGGTTTTTCTCTTTTTTGTGTTTTACCATGCTTTCACGCTCTTTTTAACCGCTGGCCGTGTCGAGGGTCTTCAACCTCGCAGGGGTCCTTTTTCTACCAATGGCCTCCGGTTTTAAGAAACATGATAGGTGTTCAAAAAATATCTTGCTCACGGACATCCATGACTGTTGTCTCAGGTGCCTAAGAGCTGACTATGACCTGGAGCTATGCTCCCTCTGTAAGATGTCCTTCAAGGCCATCCAAAGTCATAAGCAGAAGCTGGATGATCTCTTCCATAAGGCAGCCCTGGTATCCCCAGAAGCCTCTTGTTCTTCGGCCCTGCAACCCCTGGAGTCTCCCAAGGCTCCTTCCCGAGCCCGGCAGCACTCTGACCAGGGGGGTCACCTGAACGCGAGTGGAAGAAGGAGGCTGCGAGGACTCTGTCGGGGGTGCCAGACAAGTGTGAGAGGTCACACGCCCGGTCTCTCAGCCCCCCTCAGCAGACTTTAGTTGGAGAGGGAGCAGCCCAGTAAGGTACCTCGAACTGATATGGAGGCCTCCAGTGAAGGCGCCCGGTTTCCAGAGGGTCATCCTAACAAGGACCCCCTCCTCTCCTCGACACCTGACCCGGTCACCCTGGCACTGGTGTCGCAGGGCCCCACTCTCGAATGGGAGGCCCAAATGCTGGCCTTGGAGCGCACCGTTTCTGCGTTCCTCACTGCCCAGCAGGTGTTGGTGCCCGACGCTGCTGGCATGTGCCTTGAGACTGCAGGGACCTCGACGACTCCCCAGGCCGCCACAGTGACCCCCGAGAGCCAGAAGTATTGTGAGGGTCCTCAGCACAGATATCGATCTCCATCCCGGTCCTCGGGCAAGTGCCTCCGGCTCTGGGCACGCTTCGACCTCGGGAGCCCGGCACGGGTCACTGATTCATCTCGAGCCACCCGATCTCGAGTGCTCCACGGACTACTCAGAGTGGAAATCCGACAGGGAAACCTCCCCGAAGACTCAGTCCCACCGAGACCTCCTCTCGGACCCGTCTCTGCCAACCCAGAGGCAGCGGTCACCTCCCAAGGACACCTCCTTTCTGGAGTTTGTCCAGGATATGGCACGGGCCCTAGCACTCACCACAGTCAGAGGAGGAGCCCCACATGGAGGAGCTCGATATTCTTCAATATGAAGCTCCTCAGAAGATGCTGGTTTCTCCCATTCTGAACTGACTCCTCCTCTGCATGTGGGAGACCCCGGCCTCTGTCCCTATCATGAGCAAGCGCCTGGAGGCTATGTATAGGGTTCAGCGAGGCCCGGGGTTTTGGAAAGCCCAGCTTCCTCAGACCTTCATGGTGGTCGAATTGGCCATGCGGAAGCTAAAAAGCCCGAAGACTTATTCTTCGTTGCCACCGGACAGAGAGTCTTGTACCCTCAATGCCCTCGGGCGCAAGGCTTATCAGGGCTCCATGCTGTCATGCCGCATCAAAGTTTACCAATTATACATTGGGATGTTCCTCCGTGACCTCGCTAGAGAGCTCGGAGGATTAGCAGCGGGCCTTGATGGAGACCATCTCCGATGTTTTCAGGCCCTCTTGAAGTCCATCAGAGAATGCTCAAAGTGCCTCTCGCAAGCGGCATACGACAACTTCAAGTCTTTCGCCTGGGTGGCGGAGGCTGGCATTGGAACCAGCCAGCAGGCTTGGCTCCAGTCCTTGGAACTGGAGCAGTGGATCCAGGAGAAGCTGCTGGACATCCCTTGCCTCAGGGAGCAACTATTCGGCAAGCCCATGGAGGATAAGGGAGCGGAGATTGAAATAGAGTAAGTGACTCGTACTTGCCTCTCCCAGAAAACGTCCTCCCTCTCTAGAAAGAAACAGCAGAGCAAGAAGCCTTTCTTCCACCTGAAGGGGCTCCCGTACAAGGGCTACCCGTCCTACCTGCCGGCGTTGACCCCCGTTCAGGGCGGCCATGGCAAGAGATCGGGCCATGGCCCTCGTAAGCCAAAGGGTACCAAGACCCAACCCCCAGTGCCGGCTCAGTCGCCCTCAGGGTTTTGACGCCATCGACATAGCCTCTCATCCGCTAACAGATTGTCTGTCCATCGGGGGGGCGTCTAGTCCACTTCTCCCACAGGTGGGAGTCCATATCCCACGATGCCTGGGTCCTCCAGGTTGTTCGGGAGGGCTATCACCTCCATCTGAGCCATCTCTCCCTTCGTACTTCCCGGGGAGCCAAGGCGGCTTCCCCAGCACCAGGCCATCCTGAGTCAGGAGTTCACAGGTCTCCTCGAGGATGGGGTGGTAGAACCAGTCCCACCGCAGCTCAGAGGATTGGGGTTTTACTCCCGATACTTCCTCATCCCAAAGAGCACAGGGGACCTCTGGCCCATCCTCGACCTGCAGTACCTAAACAAGTTCCTGGTTCGGGAGAAGTTCAAGATGCTCTCCCTTGGAACATTACTGCCCTACCTCCAGCAAGGTAATTGGCTATGCTCCTTGGACTTAAAGGATGCTTACGCTCATATCCTTGTCCATCCCAAGCATAGAAAGTACCTCTGCGTCATGGTTCAGGGAAACAACTACCAGTACAGGGTAATCCCTTCAGCCTCGCGTCCGCTCTGTGCGTTTTCACAAAATGCCTGGCCGTGGCTGCGGCCCACCTCCGGCTGCAGTGCACCTTCGTCTATCTCTATCTAGACGATTGGCTCGTAACAGGAGGCATGGCCTCTGAAGCCTGGCAGGCCATGGACCACACAATTCGCCTCCTGGAGCATCTGGGGTTTGTGGTCAATTACCTAAAGTCCTACCTCATCCCAGTTCAGTCCCTGTTGTTCATCGGGGCTCGCTTTGACACCCTGTGGACCATGGCTTTCCTTCCTCAGGACAGGGCTGACCATCTCGTGTCCCTGGCGTCCGAAGTGCGGTGCCGCAGTGTCATCTCGGCCCGGACGATGCTTCGCCTTCTCGGTCACATGGCCTCCACGGTCCATGTCATGCCCAATGCCTGTCTCAACATGGGGGTGGCACAGTGGTGCCTCTGAGCACAGTGGGCACAATTGACCGGCCGCCTCAAAGACCCCATCTCGGTTACGCCCGGTGTGGCGGAGTCTCTTGCATGGTGGCAGGAGGTTCAGAACCTGCTTCGAGGCATGCCCTTCCAAGCTCAAATGCATCAGATGATCTTTACCACGGACGCCTCCCTGGTGGGCTGGGGAGCCCACTGTGAGGGATGGTGCACTCAGGGGACCTGGTCCCTCGAGGAGTCCCAGCAGCAGATCAACCTGCTGGAGCTCTGGGCCGTCCACCTTGCACTCAAGGCTTTCAGGAACTGCCTGCAGCGCCAAGCGGTGCTTGTCCAGACGGACAACCACGTCACAATGTTCTATATGAACAAACAAATAGAGACCGGCTCCTACAGCCTCTGTTCGGAGGTGGTGGCCCTGTGTTCCTTCGCCACGAGCCTGTTGTATGCCTCCCCCCCCATGCCCCTCATTGCTCGGACCCTTCACAAGGTCTAGCGGGACAAGGCCTTGATGATCTTCGTGGCCCCGGCAGCCGGGGTTTCCTCTGCTTCTCCACCTCTCGACAGAACCCACGGTCCCTCTCAAACTCACTGGACCCGCTCACGCAGGAGGGTGGTCTGTTACTTCACCCCAACTTGAGGTCTCTATCCCTCACAGCGTGGCAGCTGAGCGGGTCACTCTAGCCTCCTACCATCTCCCCATGGAGATCGATGATATTCCTTTGGCCTCATGAAAGGACTCGACCAGGCAAGCATATGCCTTCAAGTGGCGCCGGTTCTCAGTGTGGTGCTCGAAGCTCCAAGCGGATCCATTTTCCTGCCCTATCAGCTTGGTCTTGTAGTACTTACTACACTTCTTGCAGGCTGGACTGAAGTCTGACTCCGTCAGGGTTCCCTTGAGTGCCATCTCAGCGAACCACCACTCCATCGAGGGTAAACCCCTCTCAGGCTCCCGCTTCATGCAGGGCCTGCTCCTGTCCAAGCCCCCCACCCACCCTCCCCCCGGCGGAATGGGACCTCAGTGTGGTTCTCACGTAGCTGACCAAGCCGCCCTTTGAGCCCATGGCTAACTGCTCACTGCGGCACCTGTCATGGAAAGTGGCCTTCCTTGGTGGCGCTCACCTTTGCCCGGAGAGTCAGCGAGCTCCAGGCACTGATGGCCGAGGCGCCATACACGGTTTTATCGGAACAGAGTGGTTCTGCACACGCACCCCAAGTTCCTCCCGAAAGTCATCTCGGATTTCCACCTCAACCAGGAAATAGTGCTGTCCACCTTCTTTCCAAAGCCCCATGCTGACTGAGTGTTGGCGATTCTCCATATGCTGGATTGTAAGAGGGCTCTTTACTTCTATCTGCAGCGGACTCGGGACCACAGCAGATCTGGGCAGCTCTTTGTCTCCCATGATCCCAGCTGCCTGGGGCTGGTGGTCACCAAGCATACTTTGTACATCTGGGTGGCGGACTGCATCACCTTTGCCCAGGCCCAGCTTCCCCTGGACCACCGAGTCACAGCTCACAATGTCCTAGCGATGGTGACGACTGTCGCTAGTCTATGCTCAGTGCCACTGATAGACATCTGCTGGGCTGCCACCTGGTCCTCCTGTCACACCTTTGCAGTGCATTACTGCCTGGAGAGGGGAGGCCTGTCAGGACAGTGCCTTTGGCCAGGCCGTACTCTGTAATCTATTTGGGGTTTAGGCAACTCCTGCCCTCCGGCCCTTCTTGTTCCGGCTACCAGGAGTGTGACCATCCATGGACCCGGGGTCCTCGGGCTGTCTTTGGCCTTCACTGGCAACTGCTCATGGCTCTGCCATGCTTTTTCCTACAGATCCTCGGTAGCCTGTAGCTGGGGAGTCCCATATGCGAGGAATGACTTCTTGCTTGTTCCTGGAGAAAGCGTAGTTACTCACCTGCAACAGGTGTTCTCCAGGGACAGCAGGAATCAATCCTCCCTCCTCCTCTTCGAGTTGCTATTCTTTTTTTTGCCATCTTCTCGGAGGGACTATAGCTATGGCACCTGACTTAATAAGATGGCACTCTTGGGCGGGAAGGGGACACGCATGCTAATGGAATTTCCAAAGGCTTTCTTTGAAAGCTGGAGAAATGCTCCGCGTGGGCACCATCGGTGCTGACATCACCCATATGTGAGGACTATTTCCTGCTGTCCCTGGAGAACACCTGTTACATGTGAGTAACTACACTTTCTCCAACCTTCAGGTAACATAGTATATGATGGCAGATAAAGACCAGTATGGTCCATCTAGTCTGCCCAACAAGGCAGTAAGAGTAGGTGCACCTACCGCTCCGTGCAGGTCACCCCTCCCCATGCCTTTGTTTAGGAGTGTACCCACCACTCCATGTAGGTCACCCCTATTTGCTGAGATATAAGAGAGTTAACTTTACTTTGATTTTATCCTTTTGCTTTAAAGGGATCTACTGTGTCTGTCCCATGCCATTTTGAATTCTGCCACGGTATTTGCTCCCATCACTTCCATTGGTAGGGCATTCTAAGCATCCACCACCCTTTCTTGATGTATGCCATAACTGTTCTGGAGCTCTGACATTTGTATTCTAAAGCAGCAAATTGATTTTGCAGGCAGTCTTTAAATTCCAGTAGTATATTCTCAAGTTCATATTTTGCTACATTCATGAGTGGCTTGCTCTTTTTCAACTTTACCTTGAGTTTGCATACCACAGTCAGCTCCAGGTTTTATCTTTGTTGTTATAGAGCTTTTCCATCGTTGACTTTCACAGATGTAGTTTATTTGATTGTTGTACAATCCATTAGGTGAAGTCCACATGTGCAGTGGGAGCTTGTGTTGCTAGAAGTTGTTTGAGATGTATAGATTGTTGGTCTTGCAGAATTCTATCAGTCTTTCTCCGGCTTCATTTCTGTTGCCAAGTCCATATTTTCCAAGCACTTTTCTTTCTTCTTCATTAACAACTTTTGTGTTCCAGTCACCCATGATTATCAGATATCCTGTTTGCATATTCTGTCAATTTCATCTTGTACTTGTTCATAGAACTCATCAACTGCTTCCTCTTCTGCAGCTGTTGTTGGGCATATACCTGAATTATAGTTGTGTTGATGGGCATTCCTTGTAGATGAATAGAAATTAAGCGTTCACTGAAGAGGGTCATTTAGATGATTTCAGTGATAGTTCATAGGTTACTAATAGTAGTTCTGCAATCTCTATTTCAGCTCTTTCAAACACCCTTGGATTATCCAGTTCAGGAGATTTGCTATTCTTCAGTTTATCAAATAGTTGTAATAGATCATCCAGGTTTATCGATATTTCTTTCAATTCTTCCAATACATCACCTTTAAATACCATTTCAGGCATGGGTAACTTCCCTACATCTTCAGTAAAGACCAAAATAATTCAGTCAGTCTCTCTGCTATAGCTTTGTCCTCCCTTAGCACCCCCTTTACCTCTCTTTCATCTAATGGTCCAACTGACTTTCACAGGTTTTTTGCTACATATGTACTTGAAAAAGCTTTTATTATGCATTTTTACTTCCACAGCTCAACAGTGGCTACAAGTACCTGTCAGGTTTGCAAAAGGTATATGGATTTCAAACTGTTTATCCCAGGGGGGTAAGCAGTGGATTTCCCCAGTCAACGTTAATAATGGCTTATTGACTTTTCCTCCAGGAACTTGTCCAAACCTCTCTTAAATCCAGCTACACTAAAAGCTTTTACTTCATCCTCTTGTAATGAATTACAGAGTTTGTTTGCTGTCATTGCTCCTCCAATGCAAATCAGCACCATCAATGAGAGCTGGAGAGTCCACTTTAAATGAAAATACCAGCACATCATTTAAAGAAGATTATAGTGGTTTGCAGTACAGAAAGACAACCATGGCTCTAGCAGTCCACTCATTATTTGTGCAGGGTCTCTTTCTACCAATACCCAGGAGCTGGCTTCAGTGTTCCTACAGGGACATGAAGAATTGAGTGCAGCCATGCGTCAGAGGGGGCTCTTCTTTCTAGTACTAGAGCCATATGTCCCTATGTGCTCTGGAGACTGCTGGGGTAGGGGAGAGGTTTTCCATTCCTTCCTTTTCACCCTTACATCTTTAAGGTATGGGTATGGGTATGGGTATGGAGGCCTTAGCTTGTTGTAATGCAGGAGTGGACCAACCTTTTGGGGCTGAGGACTGTTTTGGGAGTTATGATGGGTCAGAGGGATACTCCTTTGCTAATCATTCCCCTGACCCAGTCACAACTCCCAACAGTGTGGCCCTTGGCACAAAAGGTTGCCCACTTCTGATTTACAGCATATTTATATAAGGCAACATGCAGCCAATGTTTATAGCTTCTTGCTTTACTATGAACAGTGCTATGGTGTTAGCATGCTGAAAGGTGCTTCCTCTGCCCAAATTGCAGACATGGGTGACAGCCATAATGGGGAGAGGCAGTTTTAGCTTGCACAGCATAGAAACATTGATGGAATGAAACACAGCAGCTAGGGAACTGCTTTCTTCAAAATGCCTGTCCCTTCTTCTCTACTCTCCTGGTCACACAGACATGTAAAACATAAGGATTAGAAATAATTCCATGAGGCATACGCTGCATGCTTTCCTCATCACACATCACACAAATGCTGCCGCCCCTATCTCTAATAGGCTACCTCTTAGTGATTCAGATGTGTATTTAATTTTCTTTGTTGCAAATTCTACTGTAAAACTGTATAGTTATGTGTACTGTCAACTAATACATGGTGCTAAGAGATAATGGCACCCTGTAGTTAAATTGTAAAAGCCACCAGCCCCGATATTCAAAAGGGTTTATCTGTTTTTAAAAGGACTTGCTATGATAAATCCAGCTGAGAGGGATATTCAGAGGCACAAATGGGATAGTGCCACTGTATATCCCCTCTAATCACCACAGCACGGTCCATAGGCAGGACATGAGCAGCCCCAGCGGCGATTTTCAGATCACTAACCAGATAAGTGGCTGCATAAAGATAGATCATGAAAAAGGCTGTCCTAACTTTATGGCGTTTCACCATCTGAACAGTGGCTGAATATCACTGCTATCTGGATAGCAAGGTGGGGTTGGGTACTGAACACAACCCATACACCTTACATTAAATAGCTTTAGACACAAGGTAAGATGTTGGCATTTTTAAAGTAGATTCCATATCAGCTTACTAGACCAGTCCAGACAAGTGGATTGTGCCCCCCCCTACTTAGCAGATGTGGTGACAGAGAAACATTCCAGAGGCTTCTTATGACCTCATTCCACTATAACACCCAGTACAGCTAGGGAAATACTTCAGCATTTCTCTGTCTCTAGCAGATGGTACATGCAAGTTTTTACAGCTCTGATGGTAGAAAAAGCTCTAAGATAGATTGATTTCAATTGTGAACAACCACTCTTGGGGTAACTTTCTCACTAAAGCACAGCACTGAAGGCTCCATTACAGTTAACCTTAAAACTGGTGCTATTTTGGGTATTACCATAGGGAGGAGAGGAATTGGTTTGGCTCCTCATCCTTATACTGCTTAGGGTCAGTTGAGCATCCAGACATTTTGGAAAAGGATTCTTCAAGCCTCCCACAACTTCAATGCCCCTTCCCCTTTGGTTCTCCCCCCAAAATTGGAAGGTATCTCCTCAGAGGTATGTGCCTGCAGACTCTGGCAGTAGGGAAGTGGCACTCAGCTCAGCATGGTTTGCCTGCCTTGGGCTTCCTGGGGGTGAGTACCAAGACTATGTCTTGTCTGACTTGTTTTGTAAGGGCTATCCAGCCTTGTCCGCTGGATGGTGCTTCTGTCGGGTTTGGGCCTCTTGAGGCCTGATATGTTAGCAGCGCTTTGTATGCAACTTACTATGCTGAGCATTAAGTATGTGCCTTTACTCTATGTGTAGCCGTTGTGCTCCGTAGTGCCTGTGCGATATTAGTGCTTGTGTAGCATGAGCATTGGTTGCAGCATGCCTCATCAGTATGCACTAAGCTTGTGAAGCCAGGCTGTTATGGGCGTCTAAGATTCACATTGTTGACACAGTCATATGCCTTTTTCTAAGAAGTGCTGCATGGTCTGCGGAAAGTGTAGAGTTTTGTTTCAGGATTCTGGTTTCTGCAATTCTTGCATGGAAGCTTTGGATGTGCCCCTGGAGAGCCCATCTCCTCTCACAGGGAGGGGACACAAGTGCCTTGGTCTTCTCATCTTCGCTGCAGGAGGCAACAAATACAATGATGAAAAAGGATGATATCTAAGGCTTGGACAATGCTCGCTCTGCTGACTGCCCCTTCCCTTAAAGATCCGACAGCAAATCCTTTCCTGCAGGTGAGGGCTCTGTTTCTGTCAGGGAGCTCCTCATTTCTGGGTTGCCCTCCCTAGAATTCTTCTCATTTCTACAGCAAATTTGGTCCTTCTAGCATGACAACTCATATGAGACTTGGTCTCTAAGCTCTCAGGATTACAAGGCCAGGTTTCCCTCCATTTGGCAGTGGTCTACAGCCTGCATTGGTGGAGGCAGCACCAACATCTGAGGAGGGGCATGCCACTGGATGATCATTAGTGGTTCCTCCTGTCAACAGATGTCAGCCTGTTTAGCTGGGGAGTCCATTGCGAGAGCCAAACAGCTCAGGGCCATTGGCGCAGTCAGGAGTCAGCATAATCTATCAACCGCCTTGCAGCAGGGGCCATTTGTTTGGCTCTTTTGCACGTCTGGTCCTTTGTTCAGGGCAGAGCAGTCCAGATATTCTTGGACAATGCTACAGCAGTGGCATATATCAACTTGCAAGGGAGCACAAAGAAAGCCAAGTTGACCCTGGAGATGACCCTCCTGTTCTCCTGGGCAGAAAGGAACCTCCTAGCTCTTTCAGCACAACACATTATGGGAGTCGACAATGTGGAGCACACTTCCTCAGTTGCCACTCTCTCAATCCCGGGAATGGGAACTGAGTCAGTTGACATTTTGGCAGATTTTACACCTCGGGGGTCATCCCGAGATGGAACTGATGGCAACCCAATCCCATGCCAAAGCGGACAGATTCTTCAGTCGCCGCAGAGAAGCAGGATCCGAGGGCACTGACACTCTAGTTCAGCTCTAGCCAAAGCAGTCTGCTGTGTGTGTTTCCTCTGTGGCCACTCCTGGGGCATGTGCTTCACCACATAGAGCAACATGTGGGGTGGGTTGTCCCGGTGGCGCTGGACTGGCTACGGAGGCTATGGTTCAGGGACCTGATGCAGCTCTGTCAGGAACCTCCTCTGTGACGTCCCCCAGTTCAGGGGCTGTTGCAGTAGGGTTTGGTCCTTATGGATAATGTAGCTCCCTTCTCATTTACGACTTGACTCTTGAGAGGTGTGGGTTAGTGCCTAAGGGCTATTCTCCTGCCATGGTTTCCAAGCTACTTAAGGCAAGGAGAGGTTCTACCAACCATTTCCTACATGCACATCTGATAACTCTTTAAGTATTAGTGCCATGAGCGTCAGGATGACCCTAATAGGGCGGACTTGCCTTTGTTCAGGATGGCCTGGACAAGGTACTTTCCCTTAGATCTCTGAAGGTTCAGGTGGCAGCCCTTATCATGCTTCAGGGGACTGGTGGTGGGGTGGTCTATAGCTTCACACCCAGATGTGTCTCGTTTCCTTCAGGGGGTAATGGCACCTGTGCCCCCCCCCCCCATGTTCCCTTTGTGGGATCTCTAGCCCTTGAAGTGGGCCATGATTAAAGATCTGACCCTTAAGACTGTCTTCTTGGTCACAATCTGTTCAGCAAGATGTATCTCAGAGCTGCAGATATTATCATGCAGGGACCCTTGTCATTCTTGAAGGAGGCTATGTACATTCAGCCCATCCTTCCTTCTTACCCAAGGTGGTGACATCCTTTTATGTTAATCAGGTGGTCTGTCTGCCCTCTTTTACTAGGGAACAGGGCCATAGGAAGGACAAGAACCTTCACCTGATGGATGTTCAGAGAGTGCTTCTCTGGTATCTTAAGGTTACTCTTTTTGCAAGTCAAACCATCTATTTATATTTTATTTTATTTTCTTTCTTTCTTTCTTATATACCGCGCTTTTAATCAGTGCGGTTTACAAATGAACAATTCAAACACAATGATACAGTCAGCATTGGTTTTTTACAATGAACAGGGTACAAAAAACTTGGCGGTAAACAGGGTTAACTATATACAAAAAACATGGTGGAAAGTAGGATTAACTATGTACATGGCATTTTTGGTTAACTACATGGTAGTGGTAAATAGATATAATTATAGTACAGTATAAATACGGTATGAGTAAAGTGTGCAAGTATGAACCATCATGATTAGCCATTTTCCACTGGGGTCAAGTGGGCAAGATCAACATGCGGGCTATGTTCAATCGGAGATGCTTCAGGGTAGTATATTATTTATTTATTTATTTGAACAGTTTTTATATACCGCTGTTTCCAAGGATCAACAGCGGTTTACATTACAACAAAAGTTATACAGTTAAACAGTTACATAGAACTTTATGAACAATTTAAACAATATTACATTATAACGTGAGTTGAAAAGAACAATATTGATTAATGTAATTACAATATAACAACAATATTTGACTATGTTACAGAAGACTGTATATCGATAATATATTATAATATAACAGGAACAACAACAATATCAATATTTGAACTATAATACATTTAGATTATATAACAGGTATCATATGTTACATTGATTATATATATGTGTAAAATGATACTTATTTTATGATGAGTATCGTTTGCAGTAGAGGATGTCTAATTGTAGATATACATTTGGGTAATGTAATAGATTCTGTTATGGTGGTTGGGAAATTGTAATTGTTTCTCCATTGTTGTAGTGTTGACAAAATAAATGTGTTTTTAAATCTTTTCTAAATGTTAGTAGGTCTTTAGATTCTCTTAATTGGTCTGGAAGATTGTTCCATAGTATAGGTGCAACAAACGAAAAGGCACTATTACTAGTTGATTGCTTTGATTTTCTTATTAGATCTGGAACTGCTAGTGTGTTAAGGTTTTTTCTCCGTCTTTTCCTAGTTTCTAAGGGACTGTGAAGAAGAGTAGTTAAGTATGATGGGGCTATGTTATTAATTAATTTAAAAGTGGTTAATAGTATTTTGTATTGAATCCTACTGAATATGGGTAGCCAGTGTAGTGTGTATAAAATGGGGGTAATGTGGTCAGATAGTTTGGCTTTGAATATAACTCTTGCTGTTACATTTTGGGCCATTTGTAATATTTTGATGTTCTTCTTAGTTATGCCATGTAGTATACTATTACAGAAATCAAAATGTGGGGTGACCAAGGCTTGTGTAACGGTTCTAAAGTCTTCATCTTGTAATAGTGGTCTTAGTTGTTGTATAGAGCGCAATTTGTAATATATTGTTTTTGTTAGTTTTCTAATGTGTGTAGTGAAACTGAGAGCTTTGTCTATGATGACTCCTAAATATTTTATTTCTTCTTTGATAGGGAGGGTCGTGTTTAAGATTTTAATGTCAGTTGGGGGGGTATATTTCGTGTTTTTTGTCACAATCATGGCTTCAGTTTTTTTGATGTTAATAGATAAGTTGTTTAAATGGAGCCATTCTTCAGCTTCTATTAGGCAATTTGTTAGATTGTTATGGTTTGGGTTGATTATGTTAAATTCTGAGAATAGCATGATGTTGTCCGCATATATATGATATTTAATCTTGTATTTTTTGAATATGGTACATATTGGCTGGAGGTATATGTTAAATAATAAGGCAGATAATGCAGAGCCTTGGGGTATACCTTTTTCTTGTGGGAATGGGGATGAAGATGCTTGGTTATGATGAACGTATTGTGATCGATCGGATATATATGATTTGAACCAGTTCAAAGTAGTATTCAGTAAACCTATTTGTTTAAGTCTTGATATAAGTATGGTATGATTAATGCTGTCAAAAGCAGCTGAAATGTCTAGAAAAACTAAGATGAATGCTTGTTTTGGATTGTCCAAACCTTTGCTAAGAGTGTCAAGTAGTGCAATGAGCAAGGTTTCAACACCATGAAAAGGGCGAAATCCGTATTGGTGTTTGTGAAGGGGGGCAAATGTATCTATATGATCTTGTAACTGTAATTGAACAGTTTTTTCTATGATTTTGGATAGGAAGGGGATGCTAGCGATCGGTCGATAAGATGAAGGGTCATTTATATTTAATGAATTGTTTTTTAATATGGGACGGATTGCAGATAGTTTTAATTCTTTAGGTAATATCCCTTGTAAAAGTGATTGATTCACTATATTTAGGATAAAGGGTGCTAGTTCTTGTTTAGTTTGTTTAATCCATGAGACTGGACAAGGATCGAGTATGGATGTGGTTGTGTTTATATTTGATATTATATTGAGTAGTTGTTTCTTATCTATAGGTTGAAAAGTATTCCAGGTGTGATTATTAGAGGAAGGAATACTTTGGAGTGGTGTAGTTATTGTAGATGATTTAAGTTTGCTAGCAAAATAGTCAGCCATATCTTGTATGTTAATTGAGGCTGATTGTTGTTTATCTATGGGATTTTTAGATAATGATTTTACAATTTGAAACAGTTCTCTAGGACGATTAATAGATTTGTTTAGGATCGATGCATGGTATTGTTTTTTAGCATTATTTGTTGCTGACCTGTAGGAGTTGAGATTTGTGAAGTATAATTCTTTCAGGTCAGATGTTTTTGTTTTTCGCCATTCTTTTTCAATTTTGCGAAGGTTTTTTTTGATTAAGGCTAGTTCTGTTGTATACCATTTTTCTGATGATCTGGTTTGATGTTTTTTTTGTATATTGTGTATTGGTTTAGATGCTGATTTTATAGTTGTATTCCATATAGTTGTGGCTTCGTCAAGGTTGTTTTAAGTGATGTTTTAAGACCTTTCTGAATGTCGTGAGACTAGTGATGGCTCTAATTTCGGGTGGAAGGGCATTCCAAGCTCTGGGTGCAAACAGTGAGAAGGCTCTAGAGGCTGTTGATTTAGAGCATTTCGTAAGGAGTTTCGGAAGGTCAATGGAGTTCAATGCAGCAGATCTCCTGGATCTGTTTGTTGGAGTGACATGTATCATATTGGTGATAGGGATGGGCTCTTTGCAGCTTTAAAAGTCATGACAAGGGTTTTATATAGGGTTCTGGCCTGGAGGGGTAGCCAGTGTAAACTCTTCAGTATTGGAGTTATGTGCTCTGAGCGTGGAGCACCTACTAGAATTCTCGGGGCTGCATTCATGGCCAGACGGAGGGGATTTAGAGTAGATTGTGGAAGACCGTGTAGTATGATATTGGCAAAATCCAGGTGTGGTAGTACCAGGGCTTGGAAGATAGTGCGGAAATCGGAGTAGTCAAGAAGAGGTCGGAGATTACGTAGGGATCGAATCTTTTGGTAAATTGAGTTTGTTGCTTTCTTGATGTGTGCTGACATATCAAGCCGCTGATCTAATGTAATCCCTAAGTATCAGATTGTGGGTTGTGCCTTCAGCTCAATGTTTACTTGTAATGAGGCAGGGGGTATGAATGTTGGATTCTGTGTTACGAATAGGACGTCTGTTTTGTTGTGATTTATACGTAGATTCTGTTTGAGGAGCCAGTTTGATACAGCTTCGAAGCACTGAACTATTGATGTAAAATCTGGTTGTTTTACGTTGAATGGAGCATACATCAGGATGTCATCCGCATATGCTAGACATTGAATGTTGAAGGTACGTATCACATCACAGATTGGCTGCATATAGATATTGAACATTAGTGCGGACAAGGAGGATCCCCTGAGGGACACCTTGTTTAAGTGGGAATGAATCAGATGTTGCTTCTCCTGTTCTGACTTGCTGCTGTCTATCAGATAAGTAAGATTTGCACCAATTCAGGGCTAGACCTTGAATACCCTTCTCTTTGAGGCGCTGTAGGAGAGTATTGTGGTTTACTGAATCAAATGCGGCAGCTATGTTGAGAAAGATGAGAATGAACCCTTGATGGATATTGTCGATGCTTATTTGTGCTGTGTAAAGTGACATGGCTCCAAGTCTGCCCTAGGGCACTGTATCAAGGACGCCATTGCCTTAGCATATTTATTTCAGAACCAGCTGTTTCCAGAGGGTTTACATGTGCATTTCGCTCAGGCATCCTCATAGGCAGAACACAGCTCAGTCACCCCCACTGACATTTTGTCAAGCATTATCACTTGGACATCCAAGCTCAGGTGGACATGGCCTTTAGCTCGGAGATCTTGAAAACTTCCACGCCTTCTTCCTACCCAGTGGAGTCATAGCTTTGGTATGTCCCACTTGACTGGATGGGTCCAGCAGGATGATATGGAAGGTGACATTTTACTTACAAGATGATGTCCTTTCCTTGAGTCCTGCTAGATCAGTTCATTGTTGTTAAGTGCTGTCGAGTCGGAGTCGACTCATGGCGACCCTCTGGATAGCTATCCTAAATTGTGTTCGGTCTTCAGTCAGGCGGCTCATTGTTGACAGACTGGTACCCGTAGCTGCTGTTATTGTAGCGATCCATCTCATTGCTGGCCTTCCTCTTTTGCGTTGACCTTCTATCTTGCCAAGCATGATGTCTTTCTCTAATGATCTCTCTCTTCGCATGATGTGTCCGAAGTATGAAAGTCGAAGTCTTGTCATCTGAGCTTCTAAAGAAAGCTTAGGTTTGATCTCCTCTAGTACCGACTGGTTTGTTCTTCGGGCAGTCCATGGTATACACAGTATTCGCCGCCAGCACCATAATTCAAAGGCATCAATTTTCTTCCTGTCTGTCTTTTTCACTGTCCAGCTTTCACATCCATATGATGTTATTGAAAATACCATGGCTTGAACAAGTCGAATCTTTGTATGGAGAGAGACATCTCTGCTCTTGAGAATCTTATCTAGGTCTTTCATAGCCATTCTGCCAAGAGCAATGCGTCGTCTGATTTCTTGACTGCTTGTTGCTTCTTTATTGATAGTTGATCCAAGTAGGTTAAAGTTGTTCACGATTTCAATTTCTTCTCCTTCAACGATGAACCTGTTGATTATGCCAGTTGTCATGATCTTTGTCTTCTTTACATTAAGGTGCAGGCCCATTTTGAGACTATGTTCTTTGATTGTGAGAAGCAAATGTTTCAGATCATCTTCACTTTCAGCCAGTAATGTGGTATCATCAGCATAGCGAAGGTTGTTGATGAGTCTTCCACCAATCTTCACACCTCTGTGGTCTTCATACAGTCCTGCTTCTCTGATGATTTGTTCTGCATATAAATTAAACAGGTAGGGGGAAAGTATGCAGCCTTGTCTTACACCTTTGCTTATTTTAAACCATTCTGTTTCTCCTTGTTCCGTTCGAACTGTTGCTTCTTGATCAATGTACAGATTGCGCAAGAGAACGATCAGGTGTTCTGGTATACCCATGCTTCTTAACGTGGCCCAGAGTTTCTCATGGTTTACACAGTCAAAAGCCTTGCTATAGTCGATAAAGCACAAATATATATCCTTTTGGTATTCTTTAGTCTTTTCAAGGATCCATCTCACATCCGCAATGATGTCTCTCGTTCCTCGTCCTTTCCTGAACCCTGCTTGCACTTCAGGTAGTTCTTGTTCTAGGTATGGCTGTAGTCTCTTTTGAATAATCTTCAGTAGAATCTTGCTGGCATGTGGGATCAGAGCGATTGTGCGATAATTTCCACAGTCAGTTGGATCACCTTTCTTTAGTATTGGTATAAACACAGATCTTTTCCAGTCAGTTGGCCATGATGTTGTCTTCCATATTTCTTGGCAGAGCCTTGTAAGTATGGTAACAGCTGCATCAGATTGCTGCAATACTTCTATGGGAATGCCATCAATGCCTGGTGCTTTGTTCTTTGATAAGGCTTTCAATGCTGCTTCAACTTCTTCTTTCATCACCAATGGTTCCTGATCATAAGGTATAGGTTGAAACGGCTGTTGGTCCACTTGATCTTTATCATATAAAAACTCTGTATATTCCTTCCACCTTTTCTTGATCTTCTCAGCATCATTCAATATAGAACCTTGAGCATCTTGTAACATTCCAATTCGAGGCTGGAACTTTTTCTTTAGCTCTCGCAGCTTTAGGAAAGCCGATCTTGTTCTTCCTCTAATAGTTTCTGCTTCTATTTCCTTGCAAGTGTCATTGTAGTACTTTTCCTTGTCCTGTCTTGCTGCACGTTGGAAATCTCTGTTGAGTTCTGAGATTGTCTTTCTTTCTCCTTTGGCTTTAGCTTCTCTGCGTTTCTGGGCAATTTTCAGAGTTTCTTCCGTCATCCATTTTGGCCGTTTTTGCTTTTTCACCTTTTGTAGAGACTTCTCGCTTTCTTCCAGCACAACCTTCTTGACGTCATTCCATAACTCTTCCGGAGCTCTGTCATTTGTATCTAAAGCAGCAAATCGATTTTGCAGGCAGTCTTTAAATTCCAGTGGTATATTCTCAAGGTCATATTTTGCTGCATTCATGAGTGGTTTGCTCTTTTTCAACTTTAGCTTGAGTTTGCATACTAGTAGTTGATGATCTGTACCACAGTCAGCTCCAGGTTTTGTCTTTGTTGATGTTACAGAGCTTTTCCATCGTTGACTTCCACAGATGTAGTCAATTTGATTTTTATACAATCCATTGGGTGAAGTCCATGTGTACAGTCGCCGCTTGTGTTGCTGGAAGAAGGTGTTTGAGATGAATAGATCATTGGTCTTGCAGAATTCTATCAATCTTTCTCCAGCTTCATTTCTGTTGCCAAGTCCATATTTTCCAACTACTTTGCCTTCTTCTTTGTTGCCAACTTTTGCGTTCCAGTCACCCATGACTATCAGGATATCCTGTTTGCATGTTCTGTCAATTTCAGCTTGTACCTGTTCATAGAACTCTTCAATTTCATTCTCTTCTGCAGCTGTTGTTGGGGCATATACTTGAATTATAGTTGTGTTGATAGGCATTCCTCGTAGACGAATAGAGATTAAGCGTTCGCTGACTGCATTGTATTTCATTACAGTTCTTGCAAGTTTCTTCTTTATTATAAATGCAACACCATTTCTTCTTTGTCTTTCATTTCCAGCATAGTAGACCATGTGATCATCTGATGCAAAGTGCCCGATGCCAGTCCATTTCAGTTCGCTGACACCCAACAGATCAAGTTGTACACGTTCCATTTCATTCTTGACCACCTCCAACTTCCCTTGGTTCATGCTTCGTACGTTCCATGTTCCAATGTGTAAGACATCTTTACAGCTTCTGACTCTCATTTCATGCGCAGCTACATCAGCAGTCAGACTTCCCGAGGGCTTTGATCCAACCACATCATAAATGCTGGCTTTACTCTGAAAAGTCTTCAGCTCTTCCCCAGTAGCTAGTTGAGTGCCTTCTGACCTGGGAGTCTCATCTTCCAGCACCATAGCACAATTTGTTTTGTTGTAACTATCCATTGGGTTTTCATGGCAAGATACAGAAGTAGATTGCCGGGCCTTCCTTCCGCGCAGTTTAAGTTTGGTGTTGTTGCCGTTGTCACAGAAATGTGATCCTCCGCCGTCAACACTATCCCATTCTGCTGCTGCCCAGATGGGTGGTTTGTCTTCGTCTGGCACCTCAGCTGAGACCTGTCCATCTTGGGAGACCCTGCCAGTAGTTAAACTACCGATAGTTTAGCTCTCAGCATCACTGATGCACGCAAGCCCTCACAGCACGACAAGCTGCAAACCAAGTGAGAGGATCAGTTCATTAGAACATAAGAAATGTCATACTGGGTTCAGATCAAGGTCCATCAAGCCCAATATCCTGTTTCTAACAGTGGCCAATCTAGGTCACAAGTACCTGTCAGGTTCCCAAAAAGGCACACAGGTTCCACAATCCTTGTCCCAGGGTAAGCAGTGGATTTCCCGGGTTTATGGACCTTTCCTCCAGGAACTTGTCCAAACCTTTTTTAAACCCAGCTATGCTAACAGCTTTTATTACAAATTCCAGCGTTTCATTACACATTGAGTAAAAAATATTTTCTCTTATTAGTCTTAAATAGGTTACATTGTAGCTTCATTGCATGTCCTCTAGTCTTTCTACCTTTTGAAGGCATAAACAACTGATCTACACTTACCCGTTCCACTCCATTCATGAATTTATAGATCTCTATTATATCCCACCTCAGCCATCTCTTTTCCAAGTTGAAGAGCCCTTTAAGCCTTTTCTCATAGGAGTATCTTTCTATCCCCTTTACCATTTTTGTTGCTTTTCTCTGTACCTTTTCTAATTCTGCTATATCCTTTTTAAGATACGGCAACCAGAATTGCACACAACATTCAAGGTGCAGAACAAGACACAGGCATTTTATCATCTTTGGTTTTATTTTCCATCCCATTCCTTATGATTTCTAGCATTTCACTTACTGCCACTAGAAACTATTTGGTCTGCTGTATTCTCGGTGGTTGGCCCTAAAGGCTCATACAGTTTTGACAAGCCTTCTGTCTGAAGCTGAGCCTGTATATAGTTATGGTACTGTGGAGCCTTGCTATCTTCACTGAGGTTGTATGCAGTCAGGGATTCTTGACCATGTGCTTGGAAACAAATACTGAAGTAGGCCCCTAGCTGTACTGGCTGTTATAGTAGGATGAGGTCATAAGAAGCCTCTGGACTGTTTTTCTGTCTCCACAACTGCTGGTCAGGGGACACAACCCACTTGTCTATCCTGGTTTAGCTGGTTTAGAAGGAAAGGACAGTATCTGCTAAGTAAAATGTCATGTTCTTTTGTCACAGAGGCTTAGAGATGTTAAGTAATTGTTTCTGTTTTATTTTAAAGCAGGCAAATTTCGAGTCAAACTCCACAGTAATGCAGGAGTTAAACACTGGGTTCCTTGCCTTAGGCAACAGAGCTTGTAAATAAAGTTTCTAGCTAAAAACTAGTCATATGTTTGAGGTACTACAGTTTTAACTATTAGGTATTCAAATATTAATAAATCATGGCTTCTTAGGGGTCTGTTTACTAAACTACATTAAGATGTTGCACATAAGGTACAGGAAGTGGAAAGCCTTTGCCATACATGCAGGGAGTGCACCCAGCATTGCTCCTGCATTTACCACCCAAGGCAGACACCTACTCCACAGCGCCACACCTTGGCAAATAATGTAAATGCACCTGTGCTGCCTGCCAAGGCATGCAAAGCAGCCCCAGCCCAAAATAAACACAAAAGGACAACCACATCCCTCCTGATCCACCCCTCCCTCACAGTTAAGGCCCCCCCTTGGCAAGAAGCCACCGCCGCCCGCCCGCCCCTTTCCAGGGTTCAAAACAGTGGTCATTACTTCTAGCAATAGTCTTACAGTACTACCACTAGGGGTCAGTCTTCTAATAGTACCTATCTCCAGGTCAAGCCCACCCCAACCCCTGCTAAGCACTTAGCATGTTTTTTTTTTAATTTTTTACCATAGTGCTATTTTTAAACACACAGTAACCGTTAGCACAAGGCCATGCTAATAGTTAGGATGGATGTTACCATGTACTAAGTGCTTACTGAATTTTAGTAAAAAATGTCCTTAATTTCCATTGCTGAATTAGACCTTCTGGTTTTCTCCAACAATCTCCTTTTTAGCTAATAAGAATGCTGGTTTCTTTTAAAATAAAACTAGGAATGTTGCCAGGTTCCTGTGGTTGGAAAATGTAAAAAAAGCAAAATTAATGGATGGAGTCTAATATTTTCTCCCAGACCCCAGTTATAAAAGCAAAATTTCAGTAACTATGAAGATATATTCCTTTATGTAACTTAAATTTTACCCAATATTCAGCTTGCATCGTTTTGGCTGTGTAAGCCAAAATTTGTGGTAAATTAATTTGCTATAGAAATTTGTACTGTGTTTCACATAAACTAGCATTCTCCATAACTAATTTTAAATTCTGAAATCAATCATACATACAGTGCCTTGCAAAAGTATTCACACCCTTGGTTTTTGTCCTGTTTTGTCAAATTATGTACAACCTGGAATGAAAATGGAGGTTCATTTGGATGTTAGGTATAGGACCTAACAATAAAGTCCAAATTGGTGAAGTGAAATGAAATAAAATACCTTGTATATATTAAAAACAAACAAAAACTGAAAAGTTGTGCGTGCATGTTTTCATCCTTTTTGGTATGAAACCTCTAAATAAGATCTGGTCCAACCAATTAACCTCAGAATCACATTATTAGTTGATTAGGGTCCACCTGTGTGTAATTAGTGTTACATGATCTGTCACATGATGCCTGTATAAATATACCTGTTCTGAAAGGCCCCTGACTCTGCAACACCACTAAGCAAGCAACATGAAGACCAAGGAGCACTCCAAACAGGGCAGACACAAAGCTGTGGAGAAGTAATAGATCAGGGTCACATTATTAAAAAATCCCAAATTCTGAATATCTTATGGAGCACCATTAAATCCATTATAACAAAATAGAAAGAATATGGCAGCACTACAAACCTGACAAGAGAAGGCCACCCACCAAAACTCACAGACTGGGCAAGGAGGGTATTAATCAGAGATGCTACAAAGACACCAGGGATAACACTGAAGGAGCTGCAAAGATCCACAGTGGCGATGGGAGTATCTGTCCATAGGACTACTTTAAGCCATACACTCCACAGAGTGGGGCTTTATGGAAGAGTAGCCAGAAAAGAGCCATTGCTTAAAGAAAGAAAGAAGAAAACACGTTTAGATTTTGTACAACAGAATGGCGGACCCTCCAAACATATGGAAGAAGGTTCTCTGGTCAAATGAGATGAAAACTGAACTTTTTGGCCATCATGGGAAACGCCATATGTGGCACAAACCCAATACTTCCCTCATCACCAGTGAAAAATTGTGGTGGCAGTATCATGCTGTAGGGATGTTTTTAATTGGCAAGGTCAGTAAAACTGGTCATGATTGAAGGAACAATGGATGGCAATAAATACAGGGCAATTCTTGAAGAAAACCTGTTTCAGTCTGCCAGAGATTTGAGACTGGGATGAAGGTTCACCTTCCAGCAGGATAATGACCCTAAATATACTGCTAAAGCTGGTTTAAAGGGAAACATTTAAATATCTTGGAAGGCCTAGTCAAAGCCCAGACCTCAATCCAAATGAGAATCTGTGGCATTACTTGAAGATTGCTGTACACAAATGCAACCCATTTAACTTGGAATTGGAGCAGTTTTGCCTTAAGGAATGGGCGAGAATCCCAGTGACTAGATGTGCTAAGCTAATAGAGACATACAGCTGCAAATCTCTTGGGGTAATTGCAGCAAAAAGCATCTCTATAACGTATTGACTGGGGGGGGGAACACATATGCACACTCCTGCTTTCAGTTTTTTTTGTCTTAATTATTATTTGTATCACAATAAAGGATGTTTTGCACCTTCAAAGTTGTAGGCATGTTGCATATTATCATATGGTGCTAACCCCAAAACTCCATTTTAATTCCAGGTTGTAATGCAAAACAGGACAAACACAGAAGATGAATACTTTTGCAATGCACTGTACATTTATGATATTGCTATCACTGTTTGAGGGGCACAGTGTGGCTGGATAAGTTACCGCCCCCCCTCCTCCCCCCCAGTTTCTGCCTATTCCTTTTGAGGCAGGAGGTGGGCAGCAGAGGTAGTATTTTCAAAAGCAGGTGTCTTTTGAAATACTGCCTCCCCCCTCCTGTGACTGAATTGGCAGCAGGGTGGGGGGGGGGGTGTCGAGGCCAGGGTTGCTGCCTAGGGAGGCAGAAACCTTTAGGCCGGCTCTGCTTTTACTGCTCTTAACAGAGCACCACAATATCTGCCTTCCAAAGAACCAGCAGAGAAAATTTCCTCTATGAATGGCACATTTAGGAATGTTTTATCATTTTTCATAATTTGGATGGACAGATTTGGACCGTATGGTCTTTATCTGCTATCATTTTCTATGTTCATATCATTCTATCCAAATATATCTTTATCTAAGAGCCCACGCTATCAACAGGACAGTTATTTAGGGCTCATCCACACATATACATTTAAATTTTCACAGACCATCAAAAGTTATACTGCACTCCTTCGGTATAATCACCAATTATAATGCATTTTTAGTTTCATCATAGGTCCTTTATAACAGTTTAAATATTTTCCCCTTTTTATCTTAAAAAAAAAAAAACACCGGTGCTTACTTATAACAGTGGTTCTCCCGGTGAAGTCCTGTGTGCAGTTTTGTATAGAATGGTGAAATTTTACTCATCTTTCCTGGAATCCTGCTACACCAGACCAGATTAGCGAGTTATCAGCCCCTGCCAGCAGATGTTGGAGACGGGGAAAAAAAACAAACATAAAAAACCCCCACCAGAAGCCTTTGTGACATCAGCACTGGTACATATACTGGGTCCCCTAGAGGCCACCTTCAATATGTCACTGGAATGCAAGGGAACCTAACAGTCCAACTCCACAAGAAGGAAAACCACCACAAAACAAAGCACCGGTTATAAGGAACGCATGAGCACATGCAGTAAAAGGGAGAGATCCCACAGTGGAACCACCGGCCACAAAGGGGATGCAAAAACTATTCTGTGAAGAAAATGACTCGCATCTGCTTAGGAAGTGAGCGAACGACCCACCCTAGGGCTACAAAAATGACACCTTTCAAGAGCCAAGCCATAAGCAAGTAAGGAGCCAGATCCTCCATTACCACCAGTTGCTGCTGAGCTTCAAGGGTATTTCTGTCAAATCTGATTGGTATACCACGGGTGTCGAGGCCAATCCAGTGCCATGAGAATCGCCAGCCTGGGGTGAGCCTCGATTCTCCAGAGAACCCTGGTGATCATTACTCATAGTGAAAAGAAGTAGAGAAGTACCAACTTCAGCCAGGGCTGGAGCAAGACATCCAGGTCCTGGAACCCTGGTTCTTTTAGGTGACTAAAGAAGATGTGTGCTCTGGCGTTAACCGAAGTCACCATGAGGTCCAGGCTTGGACAACACCACAGTCGAACAATGCACTGGAACACCCAAGGAGCGAGCTGCCACTCGCTCGGATAGATAGCATGGTGACTGAGAAGGTCTGCTTGTACATTTTCCACCTCTGCAATGTGTTCAGCCAAGAGGGCCAACAGGAAACTCTTGACCCATGGAAAGAGAAGGTACATCTCCAGAGCAACTCCTGGACACTTGGTGCCCCCCTGCCTTTTGAGGTAAGACAGTTGTGGCATTGTCCAAGAGAACCCGCACTGCTTTACTGCGGAGCTGAGGAAGAAAAAACTGAAGAGCCAAAACGTGCTGCTCGGGCCTCGAGCCGATTGATGGACCAAACAGATTCTTGCTGACTCCACATGCCCTGTGCAGTCTGGCTAAGACAATGAGTGCCCCACCCAATACAGAATGTCCAGATGAATCTCCAGAAGCAAATTGTCCTGGCAGAGCCACCACTTGAGACTATGGCGAACGCCAGGTGGAAGAAGAAGATGGATTTCGTAACTCTGAGAGCAAAAGGGACCAACAGCACAGTACAGACCACTGGAGAGGTCACATGTGCATCCGAGCCCAAGGCACCATGTCCAAAGTAGCTGCCATAGCCTACAGAAGCTACAGATAGTCCCATGCCTTGGCAGCTGCCTGCATGAGGAACGCATGGAGCTGATTGCAAAACTTTTGGCACCTGTCCTGAGCGAGAAAAACATGACCAAACTGTGTATTGAATCAAATGCCTAGGAAATCCAGGGATTGAGACGGGCATAGACAACTCTTGGGATGACTGATCACTCAGTTGAGCTGTTCCAGAAAGGACACTACTCAGGAGACCGCACTGAGCGCTTCCGTGTAAGATTTTGCTTGGATGAGCCAGTTGTCCAGATAAGGATGAACTCTAATGCACTGCAAGGCTGCTGCAACAACTATCATGACCTTGGAAAATGTACGAGGAGCTGTGGTAAGACCAAAGAGAAGAGCACAGAACTGAAAATGCTGATCGAAGACAGCGAAACACAGAAAACGCTACTGATCTTTGCAGATGGGAATATGAAAATACTCCTCTGCCAGGTCCAAAGACACCAGAAATGTGCCCAGGCAAACTGCCAGAATAACAGATTTGAGTGTATCCATGCAAAATCGGGGCACTCTCGGACAACAGTGGATCCCCTTGAGCTTGAGAAATGGATGAAAGGAGGCATCCTTTTTGGGAACAATGAAATATATGGAGTAATGATCTGAACCCCTCTCAGAAGAAGGAACAGGACAAATCGCTCGGAGTTGCAAAAGCCACCTGAGAGTGACCTGGATCGCTGCCCTCTTTAGGGAGGATCCACATGGGGAAATTAGAAAACCATTTCAAATGGGCTTGCGCAGTTGAGAATGTACCCCTGGCAGATAAAGCGTAGTTACTCACCTGTAACAGGTGTTCTCCAGGAGCAGCAGGAATCAGTCCTCACATATGGGTGACGTCGGCGCCGACGGAGCCCTCGCGGAGCAAATTTCCCCAGCTTTCAAAGAAAGCCTTTGGGAATTGCAGTGCGCATGCGCGGTCCTCTTCCCGCCCAAGGGTGCCATCTTGCTCAGTCAGATGACATAGCTAAAAGACAGCAAAAATTAGCAAAACGAAAGCATAAAACTGCAACTCCAAGGGGAGGAGGGAGGGTTGTGAGGACTGATTCCTGCTGCTCCTGGAGAACACCTGTTACAGGTGAGTAACTACGCTTTCTCCAGGACCAAGCAGGAAGTCAGTCCTCACATATGGGACTCCCAAGCTTAAGGCTACCGGAGACCCTAAGCACAAAAATGAGCTCCCTCTAGCTCAGCAGCACAGAAGGAAGGAATCTTCTCTGAATACGTCTCCAATCGGTAGCCCAACATCCGGGATGGAGGGTAGGAGTTGCCTATACCTCGAAGAGGTTACGGAGGACTGCCTGTCCGAAAGCACTGTCCCTGCGGGACTCCCTCTCCAGGCAGTAATGGGCTGCAAAAGTCTGGCTTGAAGACCAAGTAGCGGCCCGGCAGATGTCCGCCAATGGAACAGAGCGGAGGTAAGCCACTGACGTAGCCTTCGCCTGAACACGATGAGCGGTGACTCTACCTTCCAGCACGAGGCCCGCAGCCTCGTAAGCCCAAGCGATGCAGTCCGCAATCCAGATGGACAGAGTACGCTTGGAGACAGGGAGCCCCAACCTGTTGGGGTCATAAGACACGAAGAGCTGAACAGCCTTTCGGTGCTCCCGCGTACGGTCAAGGTAGAAGTTCAGCGCCCTCCTACAGTCCAGGGTATGCAGGACCATTTCAGCTCGGCTGGAGTGAGGCCTGGGAAAGTAGGTCGGAAGTACCACCTCCTGGTTGATATGAAAAGGGGAAACCACTTTGGGAAGAAATTTAGGGTGAGTCCGTAGGACTACCCGGTTCTTGTAGAACCTAGTGTAAGGAGGATCAGATACCAGGGCCTGCAGCTCACTAACGCGTCTAGCAGAAGTGAGGGTCACCAAGAACAAGGTTTTCCAGGACAGAAAACGAAGAGGACAGGTAGCCATAGGCTCAAAAGGCAGACAGGTAAGCCGCTGTAAAACCACATTGAGATCCCAGTTCGGGGCTGGCGGGCGCAAAGGTGGTTTAAGGAGAAGGAGGCCTCTGAGAAAACGAGCCACCAGAGGGTGGCTGGAAAGAGGTCTACCATCCACCGGCACGTGATGCGCAGAAATAGCACTGAGGTGGACCTTGACCGAGTTGGACTTGAGGCCAAGATTAGAAAGAGAAAGCAAGTACTGCAAGACAACTGATGCCGAACAGGAGAATGGGTCCTGAGACTGCTGAGTACACCAGACGGAGAACTGACGCCACTTAAGAGCGTAGGACTTCCGGGTGGAAGGCCTCCTGGAGGCCAAGACAACCTCTTCCACATCTGGAGGCAGCTGGAGAGGAGCAAGGACTACCCTTTCAGCAGCCAGGCCATGAGATGAAGGGACCGGAGGTTGGGGTGCAGGAGCGTCCCCTGATCCTGCGAGAGGAGATCGGGCTGAAACCCCAGAGGAAGAGGGGTGTCCACCGCTAGCTGCATCAGAAGCGGGAACCAAGGTTGCCTCGGCCACCGAGGAGCCACTAGGATCAACGATGCCTTGTCCCGGAGAACTTTGAAGAACGTCCAAGACACCAGAGGCATGGGTGGAAAGGCATACAAGAGGCCTGTGGACCATGGAATCAGAAAAGCATCCGCCGCTACCCGGAGAGGATGCGGCTGTCGAGAGCAGAATCTGGGAAGCTGCCGGTTCAGAGGACTGGCGAACAGATCCATGGTGGGGAGGCCCCACCGTAGAAAGATCCGCTGAACCACAAGCGGATCCAACCTCCACTCGTGCGGTTGGAGGACCCTGCTCAGTTTGTCTGCCAGGTAGTTTTCTTGACCCGGGAGATAGACAGCTTTGAGGACTATGCTGCGGTGGACGGCCCAAGAGCAGAGCTTCTGCGCTTCCCGACAGAGAAGGAAGGAGCCGGTTCCGCCTTGTTTGTTCACGTAGAACATGGCAACCTGATTGTTGGTCTGGACAAGTATTGACTGGTGAGAAAGCAGGTGAGAGAAGGCTTTCAGGAAGCTGATCTGCTGAGCTCCAGGAAGTTGATCTGCTGAGCTCCAGGAAGTTGATCTGCTGAGCGGACTCCCAAGGAGTCCAGAGACCCTGAGTACAAGTCCCTTGGCAATGTGCTCCCCAGCCCTGGAGAGAAGCATCGGTCGTCAGGACCTGAGAATGCGCAGGAGGCTGAAAGGGTACCCCGAGCACTAGGTTTGGCAGGTGAAGCCACCATCGCAGAGAGGAGACCAGCTGGTCGGAGACCTGCACGGAGTCCGCTAGGCTCCCTGTGGCCTGATGCCATTGTTGGCGAAGGCACCATTGAGCAGGTCGCATGTTCAGGCGGGCATAGGGGGTGACATGGACCGTGGAAGCCATATGGCCGAGCAGTCTCAGAAATTGCCTGGCCGAGACCAGGGAATTGCTGTGAAAGCAGCTGGCGAGATCCATGAGCCTTTGGGCCCTGTCTAGGGGCAGGAAGGCCCGCGCTTGAAGAGTGTCCAACCTGGCGCCGATGAATTCCAGATCTTGAGAGGGGAGCAAAGTGGACTTTGCGAAGTTTATGACAAATCCCAAGTGCTGGAACAGAGCTACCGTGCGATGAGTAGCCAGAGTGGCTTCTTGGGCAGACGGGGCCCTTATGAGCCAGTCGTCCAGGTATGGGAACACAAAGAGACCCTGAAGCCTCAGATAGGCCGCCACCACTGCTAGGCATTTGGTGAACACTCTGGGGGCGGAGGATAGGCCGAAAGGCAGTACTCTGTACTGGTAATGGCGTCCGTACACCACAAACCTCAGGTATTGTCTGTGGTCTGGATGAATAAGGATATGAGTATACGCATCCTTCAGATCTAAGGAGCATAGCCAGTCTCCCTGCTGGAGGTAGGGCAGCAGGATTCCAAGGGTAAGCATTTTGAACTTTTCCCTTGCAAGGAACTTGTTGAGGTTTCGCAAGTCCAGGATGGGTCTGAGGCCTCCTGTTCGTTTTGGAACCAGGAAGTACCTGGAGTAAAACCCTTGACCCTTCAGGTGGTGGGGCACCGGCTCCACGGCCCGGTCCTGAATAAGACTTGCTAACTCCTGAAGGAGTAAGTCCCTGTGCAGAGGGAGTCTGGAAGGCTCCCCTGGAAAGTAGGAGGGAGGCACCTGGTGAAAATGAAGAAGATAGCCCTTTTGAACTATCTGAAGAACCCAGGTATCTGTGGTGATGTTGGACCACCTGTGGGCAAAGTGGACCAGCCGGCTCCTGTGCTGAGAGAAACCAGCTGAGGGGGAGAGGCTATGCTGAGAAAGTCAAAAACCCCCACCCTGCTGAGCAGGGGCCGGTGGTGCAGGCTTGGGGGCTTGCTGCCTACGGGACCCATTACCCCGTCCCTTGGCCTGCTTCCCCTGTGGGGGAGCTGGGGAGGCCTGATACTGAGGGTAGTATTTGTAGGCAGCCGCCTTCCTCGGGTAAAAGGGCTTCTTCCCCGAGGCCTTCTTCTTTTGAGAAGGGGCAGAGGTTTTCCTGGAGAGACGAGTTCTGGTGAGAGTCTCCATCTCGATTTGTGCAGCCTTCTCATCCATGGGCTTGCCAAAGAGGTTGTCACCTCGGCAGGGGACATCGACCAACTTGTCCTGCACCCAGGGCTCGAGGTCGGACGACTGGGGCCAAGCCTGGCAGCGTCCACCGATGCCGGCAGCGGCTACTCGAGCCGAAGCCTCAAAACCATCATAGGCTGCTCGAGAAATAAACTTGGAGCACTCCCGAATACCAGTAGACAAGGATTGGAACCTCTGCAAAGGTTCATCGGAGAGACCAGCAGAGAACCCGGCTATTTCTTTAGCCAGGTCTCGGAGATACATGCCCATGTAGAGCTGGTACGTCTGGACTCGACAAGCAAGCATAGAGCCCTGGAAACACTTCCTACCGAGGGCATCCAGGCTACGGGCTTCCCTACCAGGGGGCACCGAGGAGTGCATCTTCTGACTTTTCAGTCTATGCATGGCCGATTCCACCACCATGGAATGGTGCGGTAATTGTGCCTTTTGGAACCCGGGGCTCTTGCGGACTCGATAGATGGAATCGACCCGCTTGCTCAATACCGGCGACGACGCCGGGCTCTCCCACATGCGGAAGAGAAGTCGTTCCAGCATGGGAGGAACCGGTACAATAAAGGCCTGCTTTGGGGGAGAGTCATATTGGAGGGCATCGAGTTCTTCGACTCGAGGCTCCTCCTCGGGATCCGCAGGGAAGGCCAAGGCCTTGGCCATATCCCTTACGAAGTCCGAGAACCGGGTATCCTCCGGGGTGGACCGTCTCCGAGGTTCGGACTCGGGGGAATCCGATGGGACACACCGAGTCCGAAAGGAACCAGGTGACTCTTCGTCCTCAGATTCCCAGGCCGACTCCTCGGAGGAGGAGTCGACCGGCTCCGGTCGGGTGGGCACAGAAGCCATCCGCCCCGACGCCGAGGGAGTCGGCGTCGACGACCTCGGTCCCGAACGGGAAGCCGAAGGAGACCTCGACCGAGGATCGACTCGAGCCCTCATGGACTCGAGGATCGGCTCGGTCTCTGGGGTCGACTTGGAAGTCGACGTCCTGGCAGTCAGGGCAGAAGCGCCAGCGAGGCCAGCGATCAATGCCCGCTGCTGGTCCATGAAGGCAGCCAAGCTGACCTCCAAGGCCGTCAACCTGAGTCCGAGCTCAGGAGACCCAGCAGCCCCCGACTCGGGCCCCGACGGCGTCGGGCCCGACGTCGGCTCCTTCGGAGGCGAGTCCACGAGGACAACAGTACTCACGTGAGCGGGCAAGTCCTCCTCGAGTCGAGGAGGTTTCGACGGCCTCTCCGACTCCAAGGACCCGGGACGGGAATCGGGGCTATGCGACCTGGCCCTCGAGGGACCAGGAGCGTCCACCGAACCCGCCCTCGTGGGTTTCTTCTTCCGATGATGATCCCGGGTAGGAGACCCCCTTTTCAGAGGAACTTCGACGATGCTCAGGACCAGAGTCCCGAGACGTCGAAGCCTCTGACGAGGTCCGAGCCCAGCCGGAGTCAGAGAAGATACGCTCCCGCTGGTGCTGCCGACTCCTCAATGCTTTTGAGGACATCTTGCCGCATGGCCCGCAGATCATGGAGTTATGATCCGGGCCTAGGCAGCGGAGGCAGAAGTCGTGAGTGTCTGTAAGAGACATAAGTTTCTTACAGAGGTCACACTTTTTGAAGCCACTGGCCGCCATAGGGGGAAAAAGGGCCCCTGCGAGGTCGAATGACCGGGCAGCCAGGGAAAAGAAAAAAACTCGAAGTCTGTCACTAAGGACAAGAAAAAACTGAAAAATAACGGACGGACTCGTAACCGGCGTTGCGAGTCCGGGCGGGAAAAGAACCGGCGTCGAACCGAAGAAAAATAAAGAAAATAATGAAAAATCAACTTTTCTGCGGGGGATTCACAGGCAACGTCTGTAGGGCTCCGCGGAAAAAAGAAGACTGAGCAAGATGGCACCCTTGGGCGGGAAGAGGACCGCGCATGCGCGCTGCAATTCCCAAAGGCTTTCTTTGAAAGCTGGGGAAATTTGCTCCGCGAGGGCTCCGTCGGCGCCGACGTCACCCATATGTGAGGACTGACTTCCTGCTTGGTCCTGGAGAATATTGAGTACCCAACAACCCGCAGTAATCTGTGCCCATTCAGAGGACAAGAGACAGTGTATTTACTCACCTGTAACAGGTGTTCTCCAGGGACAGCAGGAATCAGTCCTCACATATGGGGGGGATGTCAGCGCCGACGGAGCCCGCATGGAAGCATCTCTCCAGCTTTCAAAGAAAGCCTTTGGGAGATGCCACCACTCATGCGTGGTCCCCCTTCCTGCCCAGGGGTAACATCTTGCTCAGACAGATGACACAGCTAGGATGGTAGTAAAAATAAAACAAGATAGGGAAGCAACTCCTAGGGGAGGAAAGAGGGTTGTGAGGACCGACTCCTGCTGTCCCTGGAGAAAACCTGTTACAGGTGAGTAACTACGCTTTCTCCAGAAACAAGCAGGAAGTCAGTCCTCACATATGAGACTCCCTAGCTCCAGGCTGCCGAGAACCGAACCACGACAGCACCAACGGCGGCCAAGTCGGGTAGCTGTGAGTTGCAGAAGATAAGTCCCCCACTGAGAGACTCTGCAAGACCCTAGTGTCCAACAGTACCACCACTCTGGTAACCTGAACACAGAAGGGTCGAAGGGCAGGAGTTTTCTACACCCCGAAAAGGTTACGGAATACCGCCTGGCCGAAGGCACTGTCCCGATGGGGCTTGCTCTCGAGGCAATAGTGAGCTGTGAATGTGTGAATTGAAGTCATTTGGCAGCCTTGCATACTGTATCTCCGTCACAGACACTGAGCATAGGTTTGCCACCGATGTGGCCATAGCTCTCACCCGATGTGCTGTGATCTGGTGTTCCAGGGAAAACCCAGCTCGCTCATGGGCGAGGGCAATACAGTCCGCCACCCAATTGGACAGAGTTCGCTTAGTCACAGGAAGCCCCAGTCTGCTGAGATCATAAGAAACGAAAAGTTGAGGAGCTTTGCGATGGCCCTCAGTCCACTGTAGGTAGGACAAGGCCTGTTTGCAATCCACTGTATGGAGTACAATTTCCTCCCGACTGGCATGAGGTCATGAGAAGGTGGTGGGAAGAACCACCTCCTGGTTGAAGTGGAAAGGAGATACCACCTTTGGGAGGAATATGGGGTGGGTTTCACCACCAGGGCCTAAAGTATGCTTACTCTTCGGGCGGATGTGAGGCCACCAGGAAGGCAACCTTCCATGAAAGATGCCGCAGACGGCAAGTAGCTAGCAGCTCGAATGGCAGTCTAGTGAGCTGTGAGAGCACCACATTGAGGTCCCACTCTGCCACTGGAGGGCGGACAGGAGGCTTAGACAATAGGAGGCCCCGGAGGAACAGAGAGACCAGGGGCTGACCTGAGAAGGGTTTTCCCTCAATAGGGTGGTGGTGTGTGGCTATTGCAGTCAGGTGCATTCTCACTGAGTTGGACTTCAGCCCGGTGTGCAGTAAGTACTGGAGCACTAATTGCACCTGGCAGGAGAATGGGTTCTTCCATCTCTACGTACACCATACTAAGAATCTTCACCATTTAAAGGTGTAAGCTCACCTGGTGGAGGGCTTTCGAGAGGACAGCAAGACCTCCTCGATCTCCTTTGGAAGGTTGAAAGAGGCCAATGCTATCCTCTCAGCAGCCAGCTGTTAGCGTCAGAGACCCCAGATTGGGATGCAGGAGAGAGCCCCCTTCCTGGGACAGGAGGCCCAGGGCATGTCCCAACAGGACTGGGAGTGTTGCCGACAAGGAGAGCAGCAGTGAGAACCAGGGCTGTCTGGGCCACCTGGGGGCGATTAGTATTAGTGAGGCCCCCTCGCAATGGACCTTGTAAAGGGTCTTGGTGACCAGAGGGATTGGCGGAAACGCATAGAGGAGGCCTTCCGTCCATGGGATCAGGAAGGCATCTGCTGCCACCCTCTCTGGGTGTGGTTGCCACGAGCAGAAGCAGTCGTTCAATATAACCTGCAAGTGACTTGGAGTAAAGCCTAATCACTTTAGAATGTTTCTCAAAACTGAAATCATATAGACCGAGGAATAGAGGAGCGCAGGACAGCTCAGTGGGGAGCCATCAGCTGAGTGATTAGATTCTGATATAGTGATATGGTGTATTTATTTCAACCATAAGATCCCCAAAGATATTGTTCTTTGTCTACAATTTGAAGGTCGTTGATGCTAGATAAGGCACATGATTACTTGTAGGCGTAAGCCGTTAAGTGCCGAATTAAGTCTGAGACCTTCTCCACATTGCATATTGTGCTAGAATATATATGATTTCAGTTTTGAGAAACATTCTAAAGTGATTAGGCGTTACTCCAAGTCACTTGCAGGTGTATAGCAGCACATGTTAACCGCCTAACACTGTATGTATATAAATGTCTTTAGCACCACTGTATATAGCCCACATTGTACATAGCTCAAACCAATCCAGCACACAATACAACACACACTAAACAAAATCCTCACCCTCACTGCATGTATAACACACTCACACTACCAGATTGTTTGCTGTGATACCACCTTGATTATTATGATAAGGCGGTTTAGAAATACTGTTAAATAAAATAAATAAATATTGAACGACTTAATTTTTTTGTTGGAGTTAACCCTCGTCGTTCATAACTATGACCGAAGAAGGTGGTGGACGAGCAGAAGCAGGGCAGCTGGGTGTTGTCTGGGATGGCGACTAGATCCACCACTGGCCTGCCCCAGAGGCGGGAGAGCTGAGCGGCTGCTTTGGGGTCCAGGCACCACTCATCTGCCAGGAGTTTGTCCTGGCCCGGGAGGTGAACCACCTGCAGGAGCATGTTGTGCACTGCAAAGGAAAGGAGGGCCATTGCCTCCTGGTAGAGGGAGCACGACCCCATGTTCCGCTGCCTGTTGATGTAAAACATGATGACTTGGTTGTCCATCTGAATCAGTATGGACTAGTGTTGCAGGCGGTGGCGAAACGCCCACAGGGCCAGGAAGATCGACCTGAGCTCCTGGAGATTGATTCCGCCTGGGACCAGCTGCCTTGTATGTGACTGTCCCTGCAGTGCACTCCCCAACCTAGGATGGAGGTGTCTGTGCGTCAGGACCCTCTGGGGCATGGGTGACTGGAAGGGAATTCCTGCTAGGAGGTGGCGGAGAGGTTGCCACCAGTCGAGGGAGTCTGCAAGCTGATGGGTTACCCTTATTCTGTCCCGCAGTCTGCCCGTGGCTTGCGTCCACTGCAAGCAGAGGCACCACTAAGTTGCCTGCATGTGTAAGTGGGCTGGCAGGGTCAGGTGAATCGTGGAGGCCATATGGCCCAGCAGATGGAGGAGGAGATAAGTTGGCACTGACCGGCAGTGTTGAACTTCTACTGCTAGCTGTTTGAGGCATTCCGTCCTCTCCCTGGGGAGGACGGCCTTGGCCTGCAATGTGTCGAGCTGAGCACCTATGAACTCCAGACTCTGGAATGGAGAGAGATGGGATTTAGGGTAGCTGATGATGAATCCCAGGTGCTTTAACAGGGGGGTTGCACGTCCTGTGGCCCGACTGGCCTCTGCAGCTGTGCTGCCTCTGATGAGCCAGTCATCTAGGTAGGGAAAGACAAAGGCCCCTTACACAAGCAGGTCGACAGCTACCACTGCTAGGTATTTTGTGAAGAACCTTAGGTACTGCTTGTGGGAAGAGTGGATTAGGATGGGTGTGTATGCATCTTTTAAGTCCAAGCCGCACAGCCAGTCTCCTTGGCGGAGGTAAGGCAATAGAGTTCCAAGGGAGAGCATATTGAACTTCTCCCTCACCAGGAACTTGTTTAAGTTTCGCAGGTCTAGGATAGCCCTGAGGTCCCCAGTCCTCTTTGGGACAAGGAAGGAGTAGAAGCCTTTGCCCCATAGATGTTTGGGTACAGGCTCTATTGCATTGTTCCTGAGAAGACCTGCGAGCTCTGTGAGCAGCAGGGTCTGGTGAAGGAGAGGTCGCACCCACTCTCCAGGAAAGAACCTGGGTGGAATCTGCTATAGGTGGAGAAGGTATCCTTCCCTGACCACCTACAGTACCCATTGGTCCGAGGTAATTGCAGCCCATCTGTGGGCAAAGAGCATCAGATGCCCCCCCTGGGCTGGTGAAGTTCTCTTGGGAGAGGGGAGACCCTGCCCTGGGAGTCAAAAGCTCCCCCCAGGCTGGGTGGGAGCTGGGGTCTGGGCTTAGGTGCTTTTGTCTTCTGAGCCCGGTGCTCTTGCCTCTTGGGGTGAGGACCCAGATGCTGGCCTGAGAAGGGCTGATATTGGTGACCCTGCCCAAAGGACCCCTTTTTTCAGGAAAAGGGGCCTCCTTCCCCAATGTTTTTTTGTGGGGATGGGATGAGGTCTTCTTAGAGAGCTTCTGGCAGGTCACAATGTTGGCCTTGATCTCAGCCACTTTGTTGGTCATGGGTTCTCCCCAGTACAGAAAACATTGAGAAGCTTATCTTGGACCTATTGTGCGAGGTCAGAGGATTGTAGCCAGGCCTGGCATCAGGAACCAATGCCAGCCACGGCTACCTAAGCCGCTGACTTGAAGCCATCACAGGCTGCCTGGGAAAAGAACTTGGAACAGTCCTTAATCCCAGAGGTCATGGTAGGGAACTGCTGGAGGGATTTCCCTGACGAGGCCTGCCACAAATCCCGATAGCTCTTGGGCCAGAGCCTTTAGGTACATGCCTATGTAAAGCTCATAGGCCTGGATCGAGCACGCGAGCATCGAGCCTTGGTAGCACTTGAGCCTGAGGGCATTGATGACTTTGGCCTCCCTCCCGGGAGGAACCAAGGAATAGGTCTTCTAGCTCTTGAGTTTCTGCATGGTTGACTAGACGACCATAGAGTTATGCAGGAGCTGGGGTTTGTGGAACCTGGGCCCTTCCAGACATGGTAGATGGCGCTGAGGCGCTGGCTAACTACCGACACAGACGCCGGCATTTCCCACATCTGAAGTAGTAACCTCTTGAGAACCGGCTGCACGGGCACCATGAGGGTTTCCTTGGGTGGAAACTCCTACTGAAAAATCTCCAACTCCTCGGTGCACGGGTCTTCCTCCGCCTAGGTTTGTACTGAGTGTGCTTTGGCCATGTCCCTGACAAAGTCATGGAAGGCCATGTCATCAGGAGGAGAGTGGTGCCAGGTCCAAAGGGATATCTCAGTGCTGCTTGGTGTCTGGAGAGACCTCGTCATACATCTTCCACTCAGAATCGATCGGTGACAAGTCCGAGGACCTGCAACTCCTTGCCCCGAGGCTGGTGTTGAATGGTCAGCAGACTGCCGAGGACCTGGGGGTCTGAATCATGGACACTGGCCGGCGAGGACCAGATGCCCAAGAAATGGGACCGGGATCTCGACCAATGGTGCGCAGAGCTCAGCTCAACAACCAGGGACTCCCTCGCAGTCAAGGATCCGGTCATCGGGGCAGATGAGGCAGACAAACTGGCCATCATTGCCTGCTGCAGGGCCAGGATAGTAGTGATGTTCTGCTCCAGGGCCACCATTCTAGTTTTCAGACCAGAAGGCTTTGCAGCCTTTGGCGTGGGCCTGGCGCCGGCACTCTTGCAAGTGCATCCTCGACGAGGACTATGGCCTTGAGGAACCTCGCATGATCTCCGCCGGTCAAGGAATCCTTCTCAAGAACTTTGGTGGGGGCACTTCTTGGAGTCACCTGAGTCCCTCCAGGCGGTTTTACTGGATTTCACCGGTGCAACCTCGGCAGACTTCAAAGACAATTTATTTTTCTCTGGGTCCAAGGTCTTTTCGGAGAAGCCGCTGCAAGACTCTGAGAATGCTCAGGCCTCACGGGATGTGCTGGGCTTGGAGCTCGGCATCGGGGAAACCAGGGCCGAGTCGGACCTGGGGAACAATTTCTCCTGAAACTCAGACCTTTTTCTGTTGGTTTTGGGCATCATGGCTGGCAGAGGTCACAGGTGGTGCTGTCATAGTCTGGGCCTCAGGTAGCGCAAGCAACAGTCATGGGTGTTGGTTACTGACATGGACTGACTGCAGCGGTCACACTTTTTGAACCCACCGGGAAACATGGTGGGGAGCACCCGGACGGGGTCAGCGTCTCTCCGGCGAAAAAAGGCGCGAATGCCAGTCGAGGAAGACCTCGATAAAAAGGGAACCGAGAATGGTGCCAGAAACGGCACTGGCTCGAGGTAGGAAGAAGAACTGGTGCTAACTGGGAAAAACTTAACTTTTAGGAAAGCAACAAAACTTTTTCGGAGGAAACAGGACTCATGTCCATTGGGCCCTGCGGAAAAAAGGAGACTGAGCAAGATGGCACCCTGGGGCAGGAAGGGGACCACACATGCATGGTAGCATATCCCAAAGGCTTTCTTTGAAAGCTGGGGAAATGCTTCAGTGTGGACTCCATTGGCGCCGTCACCCGTATGTGAGGACTGACTTCCTGCTTGTTCCTGGAAAATCAGTCGACCACCGACCTGTAGCATCCAGAAACGCACCTCGAACCCATCAGCGGGACGAACAGATGGAACTGGAGAGGAAAAGTTGTCACAGGACTTACATATGCCCCAAAAGGCCTACACTTTGGACCCCAACTTAGCTGATAAAGCAGAAGCCCTGGAGGATGAGGAGGAAGGTGACCCAGAACCTGTTTACCAGGAGGCCACCTTAGGCTTATCTTCTGGCAAACGCTGTGGCTTCACCTCATCCAGATCCTTAACAAGTTTCTCAAGGTCCTCCCCAAAAAGGATCTTAGCCTTAAAGGGGAGCTTTAAATTGCAAAAAAGTAGGACCAAAAACTAATTTACACCCACTATCTATATACCTCACATTATTTTTTTTGTTGGCTTGCTTGTCTTGAAAGGGAGCTTTTCTCGTGACAAGCACTCCAATTTTCTCTATTTAAAAGGACCCGATGCCCGTAACTCAAAAACAGCATGTAAATAATGCATACAGCGAAACCTGTGATTCTACTTAACTTATTCCAAAGAAGATTTTGTTTGAAGAATGGATAAACCACAATAGGAACACCAAGACTGGGATCTGTGTGAGAATGACTATCAGCCCAGAATCCACCACTGTTGGTTCTCCTGTGGCTATAATTGTCAGCCAAAATTAAGCCGGAATCACCATAGTCTATTGGTGGTTCCAAGAACCTTGCAAATCCATGCGACACAGCGCCATGTTTCAGGCCCTTAATAACTCAGGGCTCTTCCTCAAGCAAAATGAGTGTCGAAAGATCCTCCCAAAGGATGATAATCCAAAATCTTTTGGAGATGAAAAATGGGTGGGCCATTATATACAGCATTAGTCACATCATTCATCATGAATGGGAACCCACCCATTCATTTATAAGTCACTTTGCTTTAGGCCATAAGACTATCATATAAAATTAGGCAGCTATTAAAGTAAACTCCACCAATCGATTTCTGAATTTAAACCATGAGGCATCACCATATGAAGTTTAAAAATCCATGACTGCTCCAAGGAGAGCTTGGCAAGCCACGCTTTAGAGGCTGCATCTGCAGACCAATGATGAAGCCAGAGCCACCACCTAGTGACTGTAACCGCTGCTACCAACCAAGCTGCTAAACGGAGGTGATCATTAAAGGTATCCACTAAGAAAGTGGAGACTGACTAAGTGTGCCGAGGCAGGGTCCTCTGGTAAGAACTGAATTCAACTCAAGAGGGTGCGCGCTGTAAGGCCTCCACAAATCGAGGCCTGCCAAGCAAGGGAGGAAGAAGAGAAGGCTGTCTTCAAGTCCTTCAACCTTCCTGTCCTGTTGATCCCAAAGAGCCGTGCCGCCTTCCACTGGATTGGTGCTGTGCTTGGTGACAGCCATAACAAGGGCATCCACTTTCTTTTTTTTTTTTTTTTTTTTTTTTTTTTTTTTTTTTTTAAATAATTTTCAATCAACTTACAAAAGCAAAGTACAAGCAACTTAAGTGGTGTTATAGTATTAAAAAGAAAAACAATTGCAGTACAGACCATAAGGGGAAATACATACAAACTAACAGCACTTACTTCTAGCCCTCTATATTGGGGAGATACAAAATTAGGAAAAATAGAAAAAGGAAAAAACATTAAGAGTTAAATCACTCTAGTTACTGAACAGCTTAAACTATCACTCCACACCCTCCCTACCATTACTCTGACTCTCCTTACCAACCAAAAATAATTCCAATTGAGACGGTTCCATAAAAGTAAATTTTGATCCCTGCAACGTAATTAAACATTTGCAGGGATAACGAAGAAAAAAAGAAGCAGTGAGGGCTAACACTCTAGGTTTCAGTGCCAAAAAGGCCTGTCTCCTAACCTGCGTAGCCCTACATACGTCTGGAAATATTTGTATCTTTGCACCACAAAACAAAGAGGACATTTTCTTGAAATAGCTACGTAATACCAGAACCTTATCCTTATCAGATAGAAATGTTACAATCAAAGTGGCACGTGATAGAATAATATCCTGGGAATCTTCCAAGAATTTGGTGAGCTCAAGCTCAGAACGGGCCTGAACCACATCAAATTCACCTAAAGAATTAGGCACAACCCCACGTCCAGTCAGGTAATATAATTTAGAAAAGGCAATTGAGTCCGCAGTAGCTAAACCCAACACTTCTCTAAAATATTTCACTAAAAGAATTTCAGGAGAAAGTAAATGGCAAACTGGGAAATTCAAAAAACGAAGATTCTTAGACCTCAACAAATTTTCATATAATTCTAATTTGTGGTGAATATTTAAACTATCCTTAATAGTAGAGGAATACACAGTTTTTAAGGAGAGACATTGGTTTTCACAAACTGACACACGAGAAAGAATATTACCCATATGCGTGTCTACCTCACTAATCTTACGAGAAGTCTCAGAAGAAAACTCACACAACCTTTTAACAATGGGAACTAGGGAACTTTCAATACGGTTAACAGCTTTCCAGATGTCTGCAAGGGTGACCTGAACATCAGGTACATCCCCTGCGGCACCCGTAATGGCTGACCAAGTAACAGGCTTCAGCTTGTCACCCAGGAACACTGGGGTACTCTGCTGAAACTGACCCCCCGGAGTAGACAAAAGCACAGGGAGATTATACAGGGCGGGGAAGGAGGAGTGCGATCCGGAGAACTAAGGGAAGCAGCGGGTGACCGCAGAGTCAGAAAGTCAGGGCCCAAAGGCACATCAGTAGTAGACAGTACCTTAATATGTTTGTCCATGGGACCCACTGTTGCAGCAGCCTCAGCCGTAGCTTCAGGGATAATCTTCTTCTTTCTCTTACCCATCCAACTGCTGTGTAGCCCAGGGTCCCGACTACACTTCTCCTGCGGTTCTCCAAGGGGCTCCCAAGGGGCCTATCACGCCCCTTGTATCTAGCCCCTTAGATCGCTGCCCCGGGCTCGCGCCTCCGGCTGCGCCGGTGAGATGGACTTATAACGAGGCCCCCTGATGACGTCGGGGCCACCGGAGCAGGAGCCTGTTCTCTCGCAATCCGGGCGCTGTTCCTCTGGCTCTCCCAACTGCTCACCGCACTTCACCAGGCTTTAACGAGGCCCCCTGATGACGTCGGGGCCACCGGAGCAGGAGCCTGTTCTCTCTCGCAATCCGGGCGCTATTCCTCTGGCTCTCCCAACTGCTCACCGCACTTCACCAGGCTTTAACGAGGCCCCCTGATGACGTCGGGGCCACCGGAGCAGGAGCCTGTTCTCTCTCGCAATCCGGGCGCTGTTCCTCTGGCTCTCCCAACTGCTCACCGCACTTCACCAGGCTTTAACGAGGCCCCCTGATGACGTCGGGGCCACCGGAGCAGGAGCCTGTTCTCTCGCAATCCGGGCGCTGTTCCTCTGGCTCTCCCAACTGCTCACCGCACTTCACCAGGCTTTAACGAGGCCCCCTGATGACGTCGGGGCCACCGGAGCAGGAGCCTGTTCTCTCTCGCACTCCGGGCGCTGTTCCTCTGGCTCTCCCAACTGCTCACCGCACTTCACCAGGCTTTAACGAGGCCCCCTGATGACGTCGGGGCCACCGGAGCAGGAGCCTGTTCTCTCGCAATCCGGGCGCTATTCCTCTGGCTCTCCCCAAGGGCATCCACTTTCAGAAACCAAAGTCATTTATCCAGCCACCACCTAGTGACTAACTTAATTTTGAGATTGCAGACCTGCTATTAGTAATCTGTGAACTATCATTAAAATCATCTCTAATACCTGAAGATTGGAGGATCGCCAATGTAACACCAATTTTTAAAAAGGGTTTCAGGGGTGATCCGGGAAACTACAGACCGGTGAGCCTGGCATCAGTACCGGGAAAAATGGTAGAAACCATCATAAAGAATAAAATTACTCAGCATGAAGATAGTCATGACCTAATGGGAGACAGCCAACATGGCTTTAGACAAGGAAGATCTTGTCTTACTAATCTCTTATGTTTTTTTGAAGGAGTGAATAAGTAGGTGGACAAAGGTGAGTCGGTTGATATTGTGTATCAGGACTTTCAGAAAGCCTTTGACAAGGTCCCTCATGAGAGAATTTTGGCAAAACTAAAGAGTCATGGGATAGGAGGCAGTGTACTATTGTGCATCAGGAACTGGTTAAAAGATAGAAAGCAGAGGGTAGGGCTAAATGGCCAATTTTCCCAATGGAGAAAGGTGAATAGTGGTGTACCCCAGGGATCTGTGCTGGGTCTGCTGCTTTTTGACATATTCATAAATGACCTGGAAAGTGGAATAACGAGTGAGGTTATCAAATTTGCAGATGACACAAAACTATTTAAAGTTGTTAAAACCCAAGAGGATTGTGGAAAATTGCAAGAGGATCTTGATAAATTGGAAGACTGGGCATCAAAATGGCAGATGAAATTTAATGTGGACAAGTGCAAGGTTATGCACCTAGGGAAGAACAACCCAAACTATGGTTACACGATGCAAGGTTCCACATTAGGAACCACCACCCAGGAAAAAGATTTAGGCGTCATTGTGGATACCATGTTAAAACCCTCAGCCCAGTGTGCAGTGGCGGCCAAGAGAGCAAATAGAATGCTAGGTATGATAAGGAAAGGAATGGAAAATAAAACAAAAGATATTATAATGCCTCTATATCGTTCCATGGTGAGACCGCACCTTGAATATTGTGTGCAATTCTTGTCGCCGTATCTTAAAAAGGATATAGCGATTTTAGAAAAGGTTCAGAGAAGAGCCACTAAAATGGTAAAGGGGATGGAAGGATACTTCTATGAAGAAAGGCTAAAAAGGTTAGGGCTCTTTAACCTGGAAAAGAGACGGCTGAGGGGAGATATGATATTAGTCTATAAATTAATGAACGGAGTGGAACGGGTAAACGTAGATCGATTGTTTACCTTATCAGAATATAGAAAGACTAGGGGACATGCAATGAAGCTACAGGGTAAACTATTTAAGATTAATAAAAGAAAATATTTTTTCACTCAACGTGTAATCAAACTCTGGAATTTGTTACCGGAGGATGTAGTAAAGGCTGTTAGTGTAGCTGGGTTTAAAAAAGGTTTGGACAAGTTCCTGGAGGAAAGGTCCATAAACCATTATTAAGAAGGGACCCAGGATATCAATGCTTGACCCAGTACAAGCATTGCAGAACCTGTGTCTTTTGGGGAAACAGCTAGGTACGTATGACCTAGATTGGCCACTGTTGGAAACAGGATACTGGGCTTGATGGACCTCGGTCTGACCCAGTATGGCATATCTTATGTTCTTATGTTATGTAGGTCAGCAGGAGACCAGACATAAAAGCGGCCTAGCTGTCTGGCTGAGCACAGAGACGCATCAGGGGTATCCCATTCCAGTGAAACTATCTGTTGAACTTCCGGAGGGAATGGAAAAGCTTTAGAGGGCTTCCAAATACTGATGAGACTAAGATCCGGTTAATCAAGAGGATCCAAAATATGCAAAGGTTAGACGATCTGAAAAATCAAGGCCAGTAATTTCTCCTTACAGAATAACTGAACATCCTGAGAATCATCCTGAGCATCGCCATCGTCCTCTGGAGGGGACAGCTCACTATCCTCGCGTCCGAACCAGAGACTTCACAAGAAAAATGCGTCCTCGTCCTTGGCTGAGGGATCCCAGTCCCCAGAGACCCAAAGAATTCTCCTTGGATGAGCCCTCCCTATCCAAAGGAGCCTGGCCAGACAGAGGGCGCTTTCTGGAAGACTGGGCCCTGGAGGTAGGTGTGGAATGTAACTGAGAAGGATGAGGAGAAGAAGACCAAAGACGATCAAAATGCCACAGAGCCCAAGCTTGACGAAAAAGATATAAAGTCAGCAGAATTAGGGTCTGTAGCAGGGCAGAAATCTGGCTGCAGTTGGTCCACATGTTCTGGGAGCACGATAGGAGGAGAGGCATCCCCAGAATCTGGAGCAAGAACTGCAGGAGGAGAAGATGAAGCTGGCACCAGAGGGCCTATGGAATCACTCCCCTCATGATCTACTGAAGAAACTGTCTTGGAAGGCCCACCCGAATTGGCCACGCAAGAAGCGCAAAGCCGATCCATAAGAAACCTCTGTTTTTAGCCGCAGTCGAGGCATCAAAGCCGGCATGAAAACAAACGTGAAAAAATCCTGGCGAGAGCAAAAAAAAGACAGACGGATGAAACAAAGATATCAAACTATGTTGCCCGCACCTCAGGAAAAAGGGCATGAGGGCGGCCAGCGAAAGGCAAGCTGAAAAACACAGTGCTGCCACAAAACAAGCTCCAACTGTGTCTCAGCAAAAATGGTGGCTCCAGTCAATAGCACAGCGAAATGGCGGTTACAAACTGCAGTCAACAAGGGTGAGCAGATTTCTACACAAAACATCCCCTGGAAACAGGAACATAGCAGCAGGAAGGAGAATGAAGAGGGAAGGGGGGGGGGGGGGAAACAGTGGTGGTAACTCACTGTGACTGCTGGAGCTCCCTAGCGAACAGCCAGCCCTGAAAGACACCATCGGGAGTTTTAAAGAAACAGGAACCTTAAAACTAAATTAACTTAAAAGTGAAAATAAAAAAAGTAGCTGAAGTTTCTTCTTGCTGTGCTGGACAAAATAGGCAGAAAGTGAAGGCCACTGGTACCCCAGATCAGGAGCCTCCCCCCCCCCCCTCTCGACCAGGAGCTAAATCTCTAAAGTAATTGTGGGCAACTCCAGGGCAGCACCCCTTGTGCATGCTGGAGACCTCCACCAAGAAGCTTCACTGACAGGCACCCTCAAAGTGGCTGCTAGGAGAAGAGGAGAAAATCCACCATCTGCTGAAGACAGAGAAAAATACTGAAGATGGCCTCTAGGCGACCCAGTGTATGTATCAGTGCTGACGTCACAAAGTCTTCTGTTTTTTTCTCTGGTCTCCAACATCTGCTGGCAGGGGCTGATAACCCACTAGTCTGGACTGGTCTAGCAGGATGAAATAGAATTATTTTTTAAATTCACTAAGCATGTGCCGGTCCACCCGCGCCTCTTGACACTCTGTGAAGGCATCAGTCGTTTCAAAGTTCTAAGTTGTGATAAAGTAGGAAAAATGGGGAATTGGAGGGTGGGAAAGTGTAGCTGCATTTCCGTTCTTTCTACAGAGAACCTCTGTTATAAGTAAGCAGCTATGCTTTCTCCATGGACAAGCAGGGGAGATGCAGGCACACTCAGTGAGTCCAGAGCAGAGGGACGCTGGTATATAGGTGACCCAAGAGAAACTTCTTAGAGGCAGACTGGATGATTAAAGCGTAAAAAGGTTGCGAAGAACTAACTGTCCAAGGGCAGCATCTGATGAGGATGAAGAATCCAGACAGTAATGCTTGGTGAAAATGTGAATTGTTGAATACAAGGCAGCGTTACATAGTTCATGTATTGACACAAAGTGCAGGTTAGCAGTGTAAGAAGCTTTTCTCCTGAGATTGAGAGTCACCTCACACTGAGTTAAAGTGATCCTCAGCCCAATAGTTAAAACTAATACAGAGATCCAGGTGGAGAGAGTTCATTTGGACACTGGAAGGCTTGGATTAAAAGTGACGAGATGCTGAGAAGTTTCTTGGCAGTATTATATAATATGAAGATACCATAGCAGAACCCTTTGACAGTCATGGAAATGCAGTTATTTCAACTTCTGAAGCATGAGGTTTGCAGAAAAACGCAAGCAGGACAACTGACTAATTCAAATTAAAGGCAGAGACCACTCTGAGAAACTTGGGATGAGTATGAAGAACAATTTTGGTTGCCAAAACTGCATATATGGGCAGTGTCACCAGCAGTGGCTGGACTGGGCGTAGACAGCCAGACACACTGCTGGGCCTGACCCTTTTATATAAAAAGGAGTAGTTGCAACGAAGTGGTCAGGTTGAAAAAAGGATTTTTATTCCCCTCCCGGGGTTTGGATTTTCAAAACAGTACAAACACAAGAACTTAAGAGGTAACCATACTTCTGGAGTTCTCGCTTGAACAGAAACAGGGATTATAACAAAACAGAAACCAGGTAAAAATGCTGACAGTATTCCTCTGTGCACATTCAGCTCTCTACAAGGCACTCTTGTCTTCAGCTAGCGCAGAGAGTTTATATCAGACATTACCAAAGAGCAGTCCATGTCTTCAATATCAGGAGTTAAATTACTTGGCTCTGTGATCATAGGCTTTTCAACCACCTTACTTTCCCTAGGGCAGAGAGTTTGGAACTTTCTTAAATCAGTCCCTGGACTTTCCTCACAGCTCTCTCCACAATATGGCAGGTAGTTACCAGATAGGAACAGAACAGGGCAGTTTTACAAGCTAACAGACTTTTCCCTTTGCAGTCTTCTGCAGGGCTTTAAAGACACACATTCCTCTTCTTCACTCATACAAATATCTTCAATTGCATTACTTTCCTTTTCCCAAGGTTGCAAGTATTTCAGGCAGTTCTGCCTTTCACTCATACATGGTTCCTTACCAGCTACCTTCCGTCCCTTCCACTGAGCTCTGTGTCTGGGAAAATCTTCCTGCGTCAGAGGTGAGGGTTTCCTGTAGTTAATCCCTCTGCTGGCAGATAGCTTTCTTTCCCTTTTCAAATCCCTCCTGGGCTTTCTGCTCCAAGGCTCAAACAAAACAGAGTCAGCATGGGAGTATTCTGAACCTCTGTCTGAGACCTGCAAGTCTTCCCTTACTTGCCAAGCTTCCTGTTCCTCATGAACTTCCTGCTTGCCTTGGTCTCTCTGATCCTCCAACTCTTCAAAACCCTCCAAACCTTCAAAACCTAACCCTGTTTGCTTCACACGTTTTTTATACAGGTTTAGGGGCGTTTTCCTACCCATGTGCAAACTGTTCTCCTGATTACTTGGGGAGTGTTTGTTAGCTAGGCGTGCCTTCAGACCTCGTGTCTCAGCCTGCTTTGGTTGCCCATGGTAACTGGGAAGCTTTTGATCTCCCTGCCTGTCAGAATCTGTGCTAAACTCAGCAGATTTCTGTTTTAAAGGCATAGGACAGATCTTCGGTGTCACAGCAGGTAGTACACAAGAGCTTGAAGATGACAGAAGCAATGTGCAGATGTGATGGCAATAAGAAAAAGAGTTTTCCATGAAAGATTATTTGAGGGACACTTGGGATAAGGACTCAAAGAGCAGCTTGACCAATGCTGAGGTCCCAAGCCAGTGTTGGCTTTCAAAATGGCAGGCATAGATTTGCTAGGTCGCACATGAATCTGGCTACCCATGGGTGATGAGATAAAGGTTTACCTTCACTCTTGTCATAAGCAGCTGCAACTGCAACAAGGTGCATGTGTACAGGCTAAGCTTTGAACCCTCTAACTGAAAGAAACATGAAGTAGGAGAGGACATCAGCTGGATGGCAGGGGAAAGGCTGTTGGTGGTCAAAACACCAATGAGAGAACCAAGACCATTTGAAAGCATGCGACTTCCTAGTTGGGTTAAATCTTTTTTGGATGCCAAAATGACTTGACAATCTTGAAAACTGGAAGGTCTCGGACTAGTTGGTTTTCAACATCCAAGCTGTTAGGGACAGACTCTGAAGGTGGAGGTGAAGTAGGTGACTGCACTGTTGAGTCAGCAGAGAAGGATGAGAGCCAAGTCATAGCAGGGTGTCAGAAGAGGAGTAGGAACCAGATCTCTCTGGGCCATCTGGGAGTAATGAGTATGACCGACATGCGATCCTGAAGTATCTTTTGGAGTACTCTGGTTATGAGTGGAAAGGAAGGGAAGGCATACATCAAGCCTTTGTCCCAGGAGATTTTAAATGCATCTTGATGAAAATGGTGTAGCTTTGATCTGAAGGAAAAGCAGCAGTGACATTTGGCATTGTCTGCAGAGGCAAAGAGATTGATTATGAGAATGTGTCATTTCTTGAAGAGGTGTTCCGCTACGTTGAGATCCCCTGGAAGGTACACATAGCTTGGATTGTGCTATTGAGAGTTTCTGCAAAGATCCATATCTGAAGCAACCCCCTGGCTTATTTACAAAAAACATGGTGACCTGGTTGACTGTGCAAAGCTGAAACACCACATTCTTCAACCAGGGGGGCGAAGGTTCATTGACTGTAAAGAACTGCTCGAAGCTCCAACTGGTTGATGTGTGACACTCAATTGAGGACCACAGACTCTGGGTACATAGAGAAGCAAGATGAGCTCCCCACCCCATGGAGAGACATGGGTTGTAAGAACAAACTGCATTGGAGGGGGATCAGAAGGGGCAACCTACCAACACAGGCTGGCAGGATGGGTCCACCAAACAGGGAGTCATCTTGGAGAGAGCCACAACTCCAGTACAATGCAGAGTTCTAAAAAATGCAGCAGTCTGACATGTTAGCAATTCTCAAATTGTTTCACCTTGACTAGTTCTCTAAGGTTATTTTTTCAGTTATTTTGAGTTGGTTTTGAGTTTCCATTAACATTTTGATGTTGTCCTCTACGTTAGAGAAACTCCGTGTCATGTCTTTCATTTAAAGTTTATTTACATCTTAGTAAATTTTATAAAAATTTCTCCTCCAAGGCTTTTACCGCTGCCTTTGAAATGTCACCGATCAACCCCTTCTGAAATTGTTACTTAAGTCTCGCTGCCTTCCACCCCTGCCATTTTTCTTCCCTTTATTTTTTCTCTCCAGGAACAAGCAGGAAGTCAGTCCTCACTTGTGGGTGATGTCGGCACTGACGGAGCCCACGCAGAGCAATTCCCCAGCTTTCAAAGAAAGCCTTTGGGATTGCTGCCACACATGCGTGGTCCTCTTCCCGCCCAAAGGTGCCATATCTTGCTCAGTCTCCCTTTTTCCACAGGGCCTTTCAGACACACATCCTTGTCCCTCAGAAAAAGGTTTTTCGTGATTTGGCCTTTCTTCCGGTAGCACCGGTCCTCTTCCGTCCTCCCCTTCACCCCTGCTCTTGCTGTGGGCTAGGGAATCCCTTTTTTGTCTCTATTTATTTTTTTTTTGGGGCCCTTTTTTCTCCAACTGCTGTCCACAAGGGTTTTCGACCTCGCAGGGGCCCTTTTTGCCCCCATGGCTACCAGCTTTAAGAAATGTGACAGATGCTCCAAAAATATGTCGCTCACAGACACCCACGACTGCTGTCTATGGTGTCTGGGGGCTGACCACAAGCTGGAGCTCTGCTCGCTTTGTAAGAAAATGTCCACTAAGGCCTTGCTAAGCCACAAGCAGAAGTCCGATGACATTTTCCGCAAGGCAGCCCTGAGATCCCTGGTGGCATCTCGTCCCACCAATCCACCACTTGCGAGGTCCCCCGCAGTGACCCACGCCCCAGGCATCACTCCGATCAGGGTTCACCTGAGGTGGAACGGCCAAAGACGATGACCTCAAAGTCGCTGTCAGGGGCTCTGGACACATGCGAACGATCTTGCGCTAGATCCCTTAGCCCTCCCCGGCGTTCCTGAGAGTTGGACAAGGAGCGGCCTCGAAAGGTACCTCGTATGGACACGGAGGCCTCCGGAGATGGTGCCCGGTCTCCTGAGGGTCGTCCCAGCAAGGACCCCCTCTCCTCCTCCACGACAGACCCGGTAACCCTGGCGGAGGCATCCCAAATAGGAGTCCCATATGCTGGCACTGAAGCGCAGCATTTCTGCCTTCATCGCTGCCCAGCAGGTGCTTTTGCCCAACATGGTTGGCTCGCGCTCTGAGACCGAGGGTCACCTGACGGCTCCCGAAAACTGCCTTGGAAACCCCTGAGAGCCACGGGCCTCGTGAGGGCCCTCAGCACTGGTCTCACTTGCCATCCCGTTCCTCGGGGGCGAGGTCTTCCAAAGCTAGTGCCTCCAGCTCCAAGCAGGCCTCGGCCAGGGGGCACGGGGATCAGCCTGACATTCTTTCTTGGACCTCTCGGGCTGGGAATCAGATGGGGACACTTCCCTGGAGACCCGTGCCCATAGGAATCTCCTCTCTGACCCATCCCTGCCTGCCTCACAAAGGTGGTCGCCTCCAGAGGACACCTTTTTCCTGGTGTTTATGCGGGACATAGCTCAGGCCTTCCATCTGCCGACGCAGACTGAGGAGGAGCAAAGGGGCAGAGGAACTTGACATCTTGCAGCTCGAATCCCCACCCATGGAGTCTCTTATGGTCTTGGTACCGTCCATTCTATCCCGGCTGCTTCTCCACATATGGGAAGCACCCGCCTTGGTCCCTATTGTTAGTAAAAGGCTCGATGCCATGTATAGGGTCCAGCACGGCTCGGGGTTTCGGAAGACCCAACTTTCTCATACCTCCATGGTAGTCGAGTTCATGATGCAGAAACAGAAGAGCCCGAAGTCGTACTCCTTGGTCCTGCCTGGTAGGGAATCCAGTGCCGACGCCCTCAGGTGCAAGGCTTACCAGGGATCCAGGCTGGCGTGCCACATCCAGGCATATCAACTATATATGGGTATGTTCCTTCGGGATCTCGCCAAAGAGCTCGGCGGGTTCTCTGCAGGCCTTGGTGGGGAGCACCTTCTCAGGTTCCAGAACCTCCTGAGGTTGGTCGCGGGCTGCTCGAAATACCTTTCCCGTGCCGCATATGACAGGTTCAAGTCTTTCGCCCGTGCAGTGGCAGCTGGCATCGGAGCCCAAAGCCAGGTGTGGCTCCAGTCTTCGGACCTGGAGCAGTGAGTCCAGGAGAAGCTCCTGGATGTCCCCTGCCTTGGCAAAGAGCTGTTCGGCAAGCCCATGGAGAACAAGCAAGCCGAGATTGAAACGGAGTTCATGACTCGCACCCGTCTCTCTCGCAAATCCTCCTTGCTTCCACAGAAGCAGCAGAACACCAAAAAGCCTTTCTTCCAGAGGAAAGGGCTTCCCTACCAGAGATACCTGCCTACTCCTGCCCTGATGACCAGCACTCAGGGCAAAGGGGGTGCCCAGGGTCACCGGAAACCCAAGGGGCCCAAGACCCAGCTACTGGTACCACCCCAGCCAGCCCTGGGATTTTGACACCGAACGCATAGCCTCTCGCCCCCCCGGGATGCTTCCACCCGTGGGATGCTGCCTGTCACTTTTCGCCCCCGAATGGACGGCTATTACAAAGGACACCTGGGTCCTGCAGGTGATCCGGGACGGGTATCGTCTTTGTCTAGACAGACTCCCTCCTCCCCGGTGGAACCTACTCGGCTTCCCTTGCACCAGGCTTGCTTGCAGCAAGAGCTGAACAACCTCCTTGGTCAACAGGCAGTCGAAAGAATTCTGCTGCACCTCCAGGGTCAGAGATTCTATTCCCAGTACTTCCTCATTCCAAAGAGGACAGAGGGCCTGCGCCCCATCCTTGACCTCAGGAATCTGAACAAGTTTCTGGTGCGGGAGAAGTTCAAAATGCTATCCCTTGGCGACCTGCTGCCCTATCTCTGGCAGGGCGATTGGCTATGCTCCTTGGATCTCAGAGACGCTTACACCCACATTCTGGTCCATCCCAAGCACAGGAAGTACCTGCGTTTCAGGGTGCAGGGAGAGCACTTCCAGTACAGAGTGCTCCCCTTCGGGCTCGCATCTGCCCTGCGAGTTTTCACCAAGTGTCTGTCAGCGGCCGCGTTCCACCTGACTGCAGGGCATATCAGTCTACCCTTACCTAGATGATTGGTTCGTCTCTGGCACCTCAGCGGAGGAGGCTCACCTCTCGGCATCGCATACGGTCCTTGTCCTCGAGCGCCTCGGTTTCTTAATTAACTACTCCAAATCCCACCTCATACCAGTGCAGTCCCTGGAGTTCATTGGCACTCTTCTCAACACAGAACATGCAACCGCCTTTCTTCCTCAAGCACGTGCAGATCAGCGCCGAGGTCCAAGGCCAGCCCAGGGTCTCGACGTGAACCATGCTATGCCTCCTGGGGCACATGGCCTCGACTGTCCACGTTGTTCCCCATGCTCGCATGCACATGCGAGCGGCCTAATGGTGCCTCAGAGCGCAATGGGCCAAAGCCTCAGGCCGCCTTCGGGACCCCGCCCGGGTGTCTCGCAACCTAGTCGAGTCTGGTGGCTTGACCCCTAGAGCCTCCTTCAGGGCATGCCCTTCCAGACTCGTCCGCACAAACTCATCTTGGCTACGGACGCCTCGCTACTGTGCTAGGGAGCCCACTGCGACCACCTCTGCACCCAGCGGCAGTGGTCACCTGAGGAATCTTGACAGCAGATCAACCTGCTCGAGCTTAGAGCGGTCCAGTTGGCCTTGAAGGTCTCCGAGTACCACCTGAAGGGCAGGTTGGTGCTTGTGCAGACCGACAACAGAGTTGCGATGTTCTATATAAACAAGGGGGGCACGGGCTCCCGCCTCCTCTGTCGGGAGGCAGTCCTCCTCTGCTCCTTTGCAGTGTGCTAGGACATGACCCTAAGAGCGGTCTACCTCCTGGGCCAAGACAATGTCCTCGCGGACAGGCTCAGCAGACATCTCCACCCGCACGAGTGGCGCCTGAGTCCAGAGGTGGTTCTCCACTTGTTCCGCCGCTGGGGGACTCCGTCCATGGACCTGTGCGCCAGCCCGGCGAACACGCAGCTCCCCCACTTCTGCGGGCCGATACTACACCCGAGCAGGGTGGCCCCAGATGCGTTCCTCCTGAACTGGGCCTCCAGGCTTCTGTATGCGTTCCCCCCCACTTCTCTCATTGCAAGGACCCTCCACAAGATCTGGCACGATTGAGCCTTGGCGATCCTCATGGCCTTGACAACCTTGGTCACTGCTTCTCCTCCGGCTCTCGTCAAAGTCTCCGGTTTCCCTGGGCAGTGCCCCCGGTCTGCTGACACAGGAAGAGGGACGGGTGATTCACCTGAACTTGGTCTCACTATCCCTGACAGCCTGGCGGCTGAACGAGTCTCTTTAGCCTCACTGCACCTCCCAGTGGAGATAGAGGACGTCCTCCTCGCGTTAAGGAAGGACTTATTTATTTATTTAGTAAACACTTGTATACCGCTGCTTCCTACGATCAGCAGCGGTTTACTTTACAGAATCATAATGTATTGTACGGTACATTGAGATTTCAGTTTTATATTTTGATTAGTCAATGATTACGTAACACGGGACAAGCATTTGGATACGATACATATTTGATTAAAGCACACAGATCAAGGTATACATTTGATTTCAGTAGATTGGGGGAGGGCCCCATATATACAATTTGTACAGAATTAGTTGCCAAGGTGTACAGACTATACATGGTTATATACAATTTGTACGGAATTAGTTGCCAAGGTGTACAAGTTATACATGACTATATACTATTAGATTATATGCTGCCGAGTGCGGCAGAGGAGATCTGGTTGAGGTAGGGTATCGCAGTTAGATCAAGTTGTAGTGGGTTTGAAACAGATAGGTTTTCAGTTTTCGTCTAAATTCGTTCAGGTTGTTTGTGAGCCTTAATTCATGCGGTAGTTGGTTCCATTGGATTGGCGCTGAGTATGTGAACGCCCTATTGCTTGTTTCGGCCTTGACAGATCTTATGCTGGTCGGGATACACTTGATACACGGGATAGACTTGACGAGGCAGGCCTACACCCTGAAGTGGTGGTGGTTTTCTATCTGGTGCTCTGAGCTCCAGATCCACCCTTTCTGCTGCTCCACCCATTGGGATCTCCAGTACCTTCTCCACCTCTCGCAGGTGGGACTGAAGTCCAACTCGGTCAGGGTTCACCTGAGCGCCATCTCAGCAAACCACTTGCCTGTCGAGGGTAAACCCCTCTCGGACCAGCCTCTGGTCTCCCGCTTCATGCGGGGCCTCTTGCTTTCCAAACCCCCCATCCAGCCTCTCCCGGCGGAATGGGGCCTGAACGTCATGCTCATCCAGCTGACGCAGCTGCTCTTCGAGCTGATGGTGTAGTGCTCACTCCGGCACCTCTCCTGGAAGGTGTTTTTTTCGTGGCACTGACCTTGGCGTGGCGAGTCAGCGAAATTCAAGCCTTCATGGCTGCCCCCTACACCAGGTTTTACAGGAACAGGGTAGTCCTTCGCACCCACCTCAAATTCCTACTGAAGACTGTCTCAGATTTCCACCTCAATCAGGAGGTGGTTTTGCCGAATTTCTTCTCGAGACCTCACACCAACCAGGCATCAGAGGTCCTGCATACACTCAACTGCAAGAGGGTTCTCACCGTCTACTTGCAGCGTACCCAAGGTCCTTGCAAGTCTGACCGGTTCTTCATCGCCTACAATCCCAACCGCCTGGGGTAGGCAGTCACCAAGCACACCCTTTCCATCTGGGTGGTGGATTGCATTGCCTTTGCCCAGGCAAAGGTGGGTGCCCAGCTGGATCATCGGGTCACCAAGCACGGCGTCAAGGTGGCATTGGTGGCTTTGCTGCACTCCGTGCCTCTGACAGACATCTGCTGGGCTGCGACCTGGTCTTCGGCAAATACCTTCGTTTCGTATTACTGCCTGGAGAGGGAGTCCCGCCGGGACAGCGCCTTTGGCCAGGCTGTACTCTGTAGTCTGTTCAGGGTATAAGCAGCTCCTGCCCTCCGACCCTTCTTCTGCAGCTACCGAGAGCCTGCTCCGAAGGACCAAGGACTCTGGCTTCCTTCGGACATCGGCTTCTGCTCACGGCCTTGCAGAAGCATTTTTAGCTTTCAGGTTCGGTAGCTTGTAGCTGGGGAGTCCCATAAGTGAGGACTGACTTCCTGCTTGTTCCTGGAGAAAGCGTAATTACTCACCTGTAACAGGCATTCTCCAGGGACAGCAGGAATGAGCCCTCACTACTCTCCCACCTCCCCTGAAGAGTTGCTATTTTTATTCTTCACTTGCCACCTGCTAAGTAGGGCTCTAGCTCTGGGACCTGACTGAGCAAGATGGCACCTTTGGGCGGGAAGAGGACCAGGCATGTGTGACACCAATCCCAAAGGCTTTCTTTGAAAGCTAGGGAATTGCTCCACGTGGGCACAGTTGGTGCCGACATCACCCATACGTGAGGACTGATTCCTGCTGTCCCTGGAGAACACCTGTTACAGGTGAGTAAGTACGCTTGCTTTATTTACTTATATATTTTTTTACAGCTTACTACTATATCATTCCTAACTTCAAATGCATAACTGTTTAGCACACAACTATCACGGCCAAGCATATAAAGTGCAGCCCTTTTTTATGCATAAAATCTGATCTTCAAAGAATGAATATTTTGCAGCATTCATCAGAGTTTATTTTGGAATAAGCATTTTCCTGTAAAACCCTAGAAATTAACTCTGCATAATAAGACATCGTACTTTAAAATATTTAGCTTTGCATGTGTGTGCCTGTTCTCCCAGCAGACAAAACAATGTGCTGATGGTCTTTTATGTGGCTGTCAGAATCTATTGCTGTTCTTTGGTTGCTTCGGCTTTCTGCTGTCCCAAGCAATCGCCTACTCTTGCTATCTCCACTCCCTGTAGAATATCCTAGTTGAGAAAGATATTGCCATCCATGCTATCAGGTGGCAGGCCAAGGAAGTATTTGGCTTGATCACTAGAGTTTTGTTATGCTCACTATTGGTACCACACAGACCTGACACACCTTTGGAAGTGGTGTCCAAAACTAAGTGGACTATCAGATGACTAGATCACAAACCCTGAAAATGCACTCCTTACTCTTTAGGACAGATGAGGAAACCCAAATGATCTCATCTCCTTGACCTGCCAACTGCAGTGCACTGCTGCTGAAAGTTCCCCGAAAGGACAACTTTGACAAAAGGGATTCAATGAAAGAGGCTACAAAAAGGAGAGAGACAGTTTTGCAAAGATTCGCTGTTAGGCATTAGGCATTCCTAACGGGGGCTATACATTCTAACAGGGGCTATACATTTCAAGCAAAGGTAAGTGTTTGTGACTTTTTAAAATTATTAGCTCTCTGCCTGGGAGCTCTTGAAAGGGTTTTGGTACAAGCCCTCACTTGGTTTGCAGCTTGTCATGCAGTGAGGGTTTGTGTGCATCAGTGATGCTGAGAGCTAAACTATCGGTAGTTTAACTACTGGCAGGGTCTCCCAAGATGGACAGGTCTCAGCTGAGGTGCCAGATCAAGACAAACCACCCATTTGGGCAGCAGCAGAATGAGATAGTGTTGACGGTGGAGGATCACATTTCTGTGACAACGGCAACACCACCAAACGTAAACTGCGCGGAAGAAAGGCCCGGCAATCTACTTCTGTATCTTGCCATGAAAACCCAATGGATAGTTACAACAAAACAAATTGTGCTATAGTGCTAAGATGAGACCCCCAGGTCGGAAGGCACTCAACTAGCTACTGGGGAAGAGCTGAAGACTTTTCAGAGTAAAGCCAGCATTTATGATGTGGTTGGATCAAAGCCCTCGGGACGTCTGACTGCTGATGTAGCTGCGCATGAAATGAGAGTCAGAAGCTGTAAAGATGTTTTACACATTGGAACATGGAACGTACGAAGCATGAACCAAGGGAAGTTGGAGGTGGTCAAGAATGAAATGGAACGTGTACAACTTGATCTGTTGGGTGTCAGCGAACTGAAATGGACTGGCATCGGGCACTTTGCATCAGATGATCACATGGTCTACTATGCTGGAAATGAAAGACAAAGAAGAAATGGTGTTGCATTTATAATAAAGAAGAAACTTGCAAGAACTGTAATGAAATACAATGCAGTCAGAGAACGCTTAATCTCTATTCGTCTACGAGGAATGCCTATCAACATAACTATAATTCAAGTATATGCCCCAACAACAGCTGCAGAAGAGAATGAAATTGAAGAGTTCTATGAACAAGTACAAGCTGAAATTGACAGAACATGCAAACAGGATATCCTGATAGTCATGGGTGACTGGAACGCAAAAGTTGGCAACAAAGGCAGCAAAGTAGTTGGAAAATATGGACTTGGCAACAGAAATGAAGCTGGAGAAGGACCGATAGAATTCTGCAAGACCAATGATCTATTCATCTCAAACACCTTCTTCCAGCAACACAAGCGGCGACTGTACACATAGACTTCACCCAATGGATTGTATAAAAATCAAATTGACTACATCTGTGGAAGTCAACGATGGAAAAGCTCTATAACATAAACAAAGACAAAACCTGGAGCTAACTGTGGTACAGATCATCAACTATTAGTATGCAAACTCAAGCTAAAGTTGAAAAGAGCAAACCACTCATGAATGCAGCAAAATATGACCTTGAGAATATACCAATGGAATTTAAAGACTGCCTGCAAAATCAACTTGCTGCTTTAGATACAAATGACAGAGCTCCAGAAGAGTTATGGAATAACATCAAGAAGGTTGTGTTGGAAGAAAGCGAGATGTCTCTACAAAAGGTGAAAAAGAAAACGGCCAAAATGGATGACGGAAGAAACTCTGAAAATTGCCCAAAAACGCAGAGAAGCTAAAGCCAGAGGAGAAAGAAAGACAATCACAGAACTCAACAGAGATTTCCAACGTGCAGCAAGACAGGACAAGGAAAAGTACAATGATGCATGCAAGGAAATAGAAGCAGAAACTATTAGAGGAAGGTTCTATGTTGAATGATGCTGAGAAGGTTCTATGTTGAATGATGAGAAGATCAAGAAAAGGTGGAAGGAATATACATAGTTTTTATATGATAAAGATGAAGTGGACCAACAGCCGTTTCAACCTGTACCTTATGATCGGGAACCATTGGTGATGAAAGAAGAAGTTGAAGCAGCATTGAAAGCCTTATCAAAGAACAAAACACCAGGCATTGATAGCATTCCCATAGAAGTATTACAGCAATCTGATGCAGCTGTTACCGTACTTACAAGGCTCTGCCAAGAAATATGGAAAAAGGGAAAAGACATTTGTACAACATCATTCTAACATTTCCAGAGTACAACGGGTGGCTATTAAACAATTAGCCATGAATACTAATTTAGTCATCCATGGAGCAGAAAAGGGAGGAGCAGTGGTAGTACAGACTTTTGATTTCTATCAGGAGCAATTGTTATCACAATTAAGTGATACGAAATATTACAAACCATTGTTGAGGGACCCTACCCTGCAACTACAAATTGTTATCCGTTCTCTGGTTATGGAAGCCCAAGCCAAGGGATGGATCACCACCCCAGAAGCTAAGTTCTTGATTCAGAGGCATCCCAATATTCCGGTCATTTACACTGTACCTAAGGCACACAAGTCGTTATCATCCCCCCCGGGACGCCCTATAGTTTCTTGTAGGAGTTCAGTGCTTGAACCCTTGTCACAATTTAGTGATGTCTTTTTAAAACAAGAGGCCTGTTGTGTCCATTCATTTTTAAGGGACACATCTCATTTTTTGAGTATCTTGGCTGGATTTGAGGAACCATTGGATGATGTGCTGTTGGTAACCCTTAGATGTCACTGCATTGTATACTAACATTCATCAGGAGGCATTGTCCCTTCTGGAGTCAGCATTTATCACAGCACCTGATAGAATCCCAAAATACTTTTTGTTGGACATCAATAGGCTGGTTTTGATGAGGAATTATTTTTCGTTTCAATTGCAATTTTATCAACAGAGTCATGGTATTGCCATGGGTGCTACCGTAGCCCTATCGATAGCAACCCTTTATTTGGCTGCCATGGAAGAACAACTTATATACCCAGGGGAATCTTTCCATTTGGTGAGATTATGGGTGAGAGTTTTAGACGATATTTTTTTCTTATGGACATCGACATGGGAGCGACTGACACATTTCATCACATGGCTCAATACTCTTACAGGGAACATACAATTTACGGCTCACGTTAGTGACAGTCAGATTGAGTTTCTTGATGTTCTTGTTGGAATACAGGGGGGTAGGTTTTTTACGACGCTGTTCCAAAAGCCTAGTCAGCGTAACAGCCTACTTAGATATCACAGTCATCATCCCTTTTCTTTAAGGAGAGGCCTCCCTTTTGGCCAATTTTTACATCTAAGAAGAATTTGTTCTACGCTTGATGATTACAAATCACAAGCACGAGCATTACGACATCTCCTTTTCGACCGGGGCTATCCTTGGAAGTTAGTGAGGAAGGCATATATTAGGGCCTGCTTTTCTCAGCGGGAATGGTGGTTGAATGGTTCCATTCCCAGTCCATTTCGGAAACTGAAAAAGAATCGGACCTCATTACAGGCATTTTACCTTTTATGTCTCATATGTCTCAAGTGACTAGTATTCTGAGAAAATATTGGCAGGTTTTACAAATGCATACCTGCTTTCAAAAACCGGTCAGATTTGCCTATACTAGGGGTCAAAATTTGAGAGATCGGTTAGTCCATCCAGACTGGTTTGGGGGATACTCATATACAAGGTCACTGGGCTTGTGGTCACTGTCAGTTTTGTGACACTACTTTGGAGTGTATCATAAGAACATAAGATATGCCATACTGGGTCAGACCAAGGTCCATCAAGCCCAGTATTCTGTTTCCAACAGTGGCCAATCTAGGTCATATGTACCTAGCAGTTTCCCCAAGAGACACAGGTTCCACAATGCTTGTATTGGTTCAAGCATTGATATCCTGGGTCCCTTCTTAATAATGGTTTATGGACCTTTCCTCCAGGAACTTGTCCAAACCTTTTTTAAACCCAGCTACACTAACAGCCTTTACTACATCCTCCGGTAACAAATTCAAGAGTATGATTACACGTTGAGTGAAAAAATATTTTCTTTTATTAGTCTTAAATAGTTTACCCTGTAGCTTCATTGCATGTCCCCTAGTCTTTCTATATTCTGATAAGGTAAACAATCGATCTACGTTTACCCGTTCCATTCCGTTCATTAATTTATAGACTTCTATCATATCGCCCCTCAGCCGTCTCTTTTCCATGATAAAGAGCCCTAACCTTTTTAGCCTTTCTTCATTAGGAGTATCCTTCCATCCCCTTTACCATTTTGGTGGCTCTTCTCTGAACCTTTTCTAAAATCGCTATATCCTTTTTAAGATACGGCGACCAGAATTGCACACAATATTCAAGGTGCGGTCTCACCATGGAATGATATAGAGGTATTATAATATCTTTTGCTTTATTTTCCATTCCTTTCCTTATGATACCTAGCATTCTATTAGCTCTCTTGGCCGCCACTGCACACTGGGCCGAGGGTTTTAACATGGTATCCACAATGACGCCTAAATCTTTTTCCTGGGTGGTGGTTCCTAATGTGGAACCTTGCATCGTGTAACCATAGTTTGGGTTGTTCTTCCCTAGGTGCATAACCTTGCACTTGTTCACATTAAATTTCATCTGCCATTTTGATGCCTAGTCTTCCAGTTTATCAAGATCCTCTTGCAATTTTCCACAATCCTCTTGGGTTTTAACAACTTTAAATAGTTTTGTGTCATCTGCAAATTTGATAACCTCACTCGTTATTCCACTTTCCAGGTCATTTATGAATATGTCAAAAAGCAGCGGACCCAGCACAGATCACTGGGGTACACCACTATTCACCTTTCTCCATTGGGAAAATTGGCCATTTAGCCCTACCCTCTGCTTTCTATCTTTTAATCAGTTCCTGATCCACAATAGTACACTGCCTCCTATCCCATGACTCTTTAGTTTTGCCAAAAGTCTCTGATGAGGAACCTTGTCAAAGGCTTTCTGAAAGTCCAGATACACAATATCAACCAACTCACCTTTGTCCACTTGTTTATTCACTCCTTCAAAAAAACATAACAGATTAGTAAGACAAGATCTTCCTTGTCTAAAGCCATGTTGGCTGTCTCCCATTAGGTCATGACTATCTACATGCGGAGTAATTTTATTCTTTATGATGGTTTCTACCATTTTTCCCGGTACTGATGTTAGGCTCACCGGTCTGTAGTTTCCCGGATCACCCCTGAAACCCTTTTTAAAAATTGGCGTTACATTGGCGATCCTCCAATCTTCAGGTATTAGAGATGATTTTAATGATAGTTCACAGATTACTAATAGCAGGTCTGCAAGCTCATATTTCAGTTCTTTCAACACCCTTGGATGTATACCATCCGGCCCAGGTGATTTGCTACTCTTCAGTTTATCTAATAGTTGTAATACATCTTCCCGATGTATCGATATTTCCTTCAATTCTTCCGCACCTTTAAATACCACTTCAGTCATGGGTAACATCCCTACATCTTCCTCAGTAAAGACCGAAGCAAAGAATTCATTCAGTCTCTCCGCTATCGCCTTGTTGCCTCTTAGTGCTCCTTTAACCCCTTGATCATCTAATGGACCAACTGACTCTCTCACAGGTTTTTTGCTATGAATGTACTTGAAAAGGTCTTTATTTCGCTTTTTTGCTTCTGCAGCAAGCTTCTTCTCAAATTCTCTCTTTGCCTGCCTTATCAATGCCTTGCATTTGACTTGCCAGTGCTTGTGCTGTTTCCAGGTTTCGTCGTTTGGCTCTTTTTTCTATTTCCTGAAAGATGCTTTTTTGGCAACACAACAGCCTCTCTGACCTCACCTTTAAACCATGCTGGCAGTTTTTTGGACTTCCTTCCACTTTTCTTAAAGCGTGGAATACAGCTGGTCTGGGCTTCCAAGATAGTATTTTTCAACAACACCCAAGCTTGATGTACGTCTTTAGCCTTTGTAACTGCTCCTTTTAGTTTTTTCTTAACTGTTTTCCTCATTTTATCATAGTCTCCCTTTCGAAAGTTAAAAGGTAGAACTGTGGATTTCCTTACTATCCCTCCTCCACTAATTAAATCAAAGGCGATCATGCTATGATCACTATTGCCAAGTGGCCCCAACACCCTTATCTCTTGCACTAGATCTGGTGTTCCACTAAGGACTAGGTCTAATATGGCTTCCCCTCTCGTCGGTTCATGAACCAGCTGCTCCAAGAAGCAGTCATTTATTTCATCTAGGAACTTTATCTCCCTAGCATGTCCTGACGTGACACTGACCAGTCGATACCGGGGTAATTGAAATCACCCATTATTATTACTGCGCTGTAACTTTTGTTAGCTTCCTTGATTTCTTTGAGCATTTCATCATCCATTTGGTCATTTTGGCCAGGCGATAGTACACCCCCACTGCCATTGCCTTCCCCCTTTTACATGGAATTTCAATCCATATAGATTCTACAGCAGATTTTGCTTCCTGCAAAACTTTAATCCTTTCTGACTCAATGCCCTCTCTAACATAGAAAGCAATCCCTCCACCAATTTGATCAGCTCTATCATTATGATATAGCTTGTACCCAGATATCACAGTGTCCCACTGGTTGTCCTCCTTCCACCATGTCTCTGATATTCCAATCATATCTAACCTTTCATTTAGTGCTATATATTCTAACTCTCCCATCTTATTTTTTAGACTTCTAGCATTTGCATACAAGCATTTTAAAGAATGTATTTTATTCATATTAATTTGGCTATTGTTAGACATGGGTAATTTGGGATCTTTAAGCTCTGTCTGCTCCATACTTGAGGGCATTTGGGCTACTTTACTCTTTTGTGGAACCTCTCTGCTTTTGGTAGTATCCTTCAAAGATACATTCTTCCGAACCATCCGCTCTTGGTCAACTGTCGGCTTTCCCCTAATATCTAGTTTAAAAGCTGCTCTATCTCCTTTTTAAAGGTTAATGCCAGCAGTCTGGTTCCATCCCGGTTAAGGTGGATCCAATGGTCTCACCCCACCTTGGATAAGTCCTTTTCTTTTATGGGGGCCTCTACATGTCAATCTAGTTTTATAGTTTATCTACTCATTTGCCCTTGCGATCTCATTTATGTCGGTAGGATGATTCATCCAGTCAAAGTCCGACTGGGTGAGCATGCCTCTAGAATTAGGCAAAAGGTCCTTTTGGCACCGGTAGTTGAGCATTGCGTTTTGAAGAACCATTCTTTCAGCAATTTTAGATGGAGGATTATTGAATGGGTACCTGTAAACCCTCGGGGGGGGGGGGGGGGGATCGTGAACACCTACTACAATGGCATGAACAACATTGGATTTTCCAGCTTCATTCTGTCATCCCATTGGGTCTCAATTTAGAGCAGGAGTGGTGGAGTCTGTTGTAATTTCCAATAAAAGGTTTTTCTATCAACAAGATGATTTTATCAACAAGCAGATTTCTTTATTTATATTTATACTATTTTTGTCCTACCTGTGGTTATGGTTGGGTACGTTCATTCACGTCCCCAGTCATGTGATGCAAATTCGGGTCCAATCGGCAGCCATTATAGCTACATATAAGAACCGTTGGGTTCAGTGTTTTTTTGAGGCGATTGATTCTGAAGAATACTTGATACAGTGCTCTTGGTGAGCCCGAAACATGCATGTTGTGTGTACATTTAAACCAGATTCTCACGAAGGATGAAACATCGCCTGCATTTGAGATAAGTGTGGTTACACTATTTTCATGAGATTGTGTGAATTCATTCACTTGATAAAAAGGGTTCCTCCTGGCAGTGAGGGGAGAGTTTTCATCTCTCTTACTCGGGCAGGTCGATCCCGACAAAAAAAAATAGAGTTGTGGTATAAGATGTATGGGTTGAGATTTTAAGGGCACCCATCAGTACTTTCATCAATGACTTTACACAATAGATAAAGAAATATGGAAGACATCATGGCCAACTGACTGGAAAAGATCTGTGTTTATACCAATACTAAAGAAAGGTGATCCAACTGACTGTGGAAATTATCGCACAATCGCTCTGATCCCACATGCCAGCAAGATTCTACTGAAGATTATTCATAGGAGACTACAGCCATACCTGGAAGTGCAAGCAGGGTTCAGGAAAGGGCGAGGAACGAGAGACATCATTGTGGATGTGAGATGGATCCTTGAAAAGACTAAAGAATACCAAAAGGATATCTATTTGTACTTTATTGACTATTTGACTACAGCAAGGCTTTTGACTGTGTAAACCATGAGAAACTCTGGGCCACATTAAGAAGCATGGGTATACCAGAACACCTAATCATACTCTTGCACAATCTGTACATTGATCAAGTAGCAACAAGTAACTTCTACTGTATATAAGTTCTGCTGTTAAAATCATAATAAGTTGTAAATAAAAATTAACCATGCATTTAAATTCCACTGTTCTATGTTCTTGCAGATCAGATTCACCTTCACTCCTCCCACCGTTCCCTTTGGTCAATCCATCTGAATCGTATGTCCCTTCCCTCTCCGTCACAGGCTCATCTCGAATCTACACGTTCTTCTGCTTTTTTCTTCTTGGGCCCCCGACTCTGGAACTCGCTTCCCCTTGCCCTCCGCCTCGAACCCTCTTATAAAACCTTCAAGACCATGCTGAAGACCCACTTATTCTCCTCTGCTTTTCACCTTCCTCCCCCCCCTTCTCCCCTATCTCCCCCACCTCGTTGAATGTTGATGTTTCCAAACCTTCTGTTTCCTTTGTATTATTAGCGCTATGTTTTTGTTTGCTGTATTCCTTCTCTATACTGTTCTACCTCTTTCTTTTCTTTTTATTATGGCGTTCTTTTCCTTTTTCTCAGCAGCCTTATTTTTGATATTGTGAACCACTCTGTGCCTTGTGGTATGAGTGGTATATCAAATGTGTTAATAAAGATAAAGATAACAGTTCGAACGGAACAAGGAGAAACAGAAAGGTTTAAAATAAGCAAAGGTGTAAGACAAGGCTGCATACATTCCCCCTGCCTGTTTAATTTATATGCAGAACAAATCATCAGAGAAGCAGGATTGTATGAAGACAACAGAGGTGTGAAGATTGGTGGAAGACTCATCAACAACCTTCGCTATGCTGATGATACCACATTACTGGCTGAAAGTGAAGATGATCTGAAACATTTGCTTCTCACAATCAAAGAACATAGTCTCAAAAGGGCCTGCACCTTAATGTAAAGAAGACAAAGATCATGACAACTGGCATAATCAACAGGTTCATCGTTGAAGGAGAAGAAATTGAAATCGTGAACAACTTTAACCTACTTGGATCAACTATAAAGAAGCAGCAAGCAGTCAAGAAATCAGACAACGGCATTGCTCTTGGCAGAATGGCTATGAAAGACCTATATAAGATTCTCAAGAGCAGAGATGTCTCTCTCCATACAAAGATTCGACTTGTTCAAGCCATGGTATTTTCAACATCATCATATGGATGTGAAAGCGGGACAGTGAAAAAGATAGACAGGAAGAAAATTGATGCCTTTGAATTATGGTGCTGGCGGCGAATACTGTGTATACCATGGACTGCCCAAACAACAAACCAGTCGGTACTAGAGGAGATCAAACCTAAGCTTTCTTTAGAAGCTCAGATGACAAGACTTTGACTTTCATACTTTGGACACATCATGCGAAGAGAGACATCATTAGAGAAAGACGACATGCTTGGCAAGATAGGTGGTCATCGCAAAAGAGGAAGGCCAGCAATGAGATGGATCTATACAATAACAGCAGCTACGGGTACCAGTCTGTCAACAATGAGCAGCCTGACTCAAGACCGAACACAATTTAGGATAGCTATCCAGAGGGTTGCCATGAGTCGACTCCGACTCAACGGCACTTAACAACATTTTTAAAACAAAGTTACATTCTTTTTGGGCTTTAGTTTAAAAGAGGAAATATTTTCTTTAGTGAGGTAGATTTAAAACTCTGCTTTAGTATCTCTTTCTCATTAGGCTTTAGGAGTGGTACGAGTGATGATAAAATGTTCTTAAGAACCGCAGCGCCCTCTGCTGCTCCACACCAGAAAAATCCAACAGTGCTGGAGCACATAAGTATCTACAATGCATTCATTAAAAAAAAGTTATTGCATGGCAGATCTAAGTCAGTTCTTGAAGCAAGGAGACTTCCAAAAGGAGAAATGTTAATTCATTAAGCCTTTTCACCCCTCTCTCCTTTTTTCCTATTACAAATAATCCACAATTCATTGAAGGTTCACAGTATCCTTTTTAATTTGAGGAAGCAGAACGGCTTTCAGCAAGATCGCTCTCCAGCTGTATTACTTAATATAATTTGGAGATTTCCTACCAATACAAACTGATAGGGAAAGTCAGGCATCAGGAAAAAATTACCCATAAAAGGAATGTAGATAAGACCGAGATCCATTCTCACTATGGTATGAAAAAATATACATGTGAACACAGAACCAAAAGTGGATTATCCAGCCAAACTAAAAATTGTGTTTTGCCCTTAGTACTTGTGCAAACCTACATAGAATATCTGTTTTACTGGAATAAAATCGAGCATGATTTTTTAAATATAGATGTGGGCCTCGGCCGTAATTATGCCTGCAAAATTGTTGTTGTTTTAGAAGAGACAGGAACTGTCTTTGAAAGATGTGGATGAAGGGCAGCAGGAACATACCAAACACCTTGATTTGGTTTCTGGCTGCAACATGATGCGTGTTCAACCAGCTTCTTGCAATCATATTGACTTGTGGAAAAAGGAAGATGTTGTCATGGGTCGAACAGTCACTTTCTCCAGGAACAAGCAGGAAGTCAGTCCTCACATATGGATGACATCGGTGCCAACGGAGCCCGTGCAGAAGCATTTCCCCAGCTTTCAATGAAAGTCTTTGGTTGCTGCACCAAGCCCAAGGGTGCCCCTTCCCGCCCAAGGGTGCCATCTTGCTTCAGGTCTCCTTTTTTCCATTGAGCCCTTCGGACGTTGTCCAGTTTCCCCCAGAAAAAGTATGATTTTTTTGTTACGTTTTCTCCAGTTTGTGTAACAGTTCCTTCCCGCCCCCAAGCCAGCTCTCCTCTGCTTTGCTCCTCGGGTTTGTTTATGCGTTTTCTCCTTTTTCATCGAGGTATCCCTCGACCGGCATACGTGCTCTTTTTTCAGCCGAAGGCCTCAGACCCCTACACCGGGCAGTGGGGGCCCCCTTTTTCCGATGGCCTCCAGGGGCTTCAAGAAATGCAACCAGTGTGGCAAAATGTCATCACTCACCGACCCGCACAACTGCTGCCTCCGGTGCCTTGTCCCGGAGCATAACGACTCCAACTGTGAACTCTGTAGAACTATGACCTCAAAGGTCTTAAAAAGCAGTCATCAGCAGCAAGAAATTTTTTTCAGAAGTCTGACTCCGTGCCAGAGTCTCTAGAGACACCACGCTCCAGGGCCCCCTCTGATACCTCAGTGTCTCGCAAAGCCAAAGGCTCTTCAGAGTCCCGCGGCCATGGTTACTCCAAGCGGAAATCCCCAGAGATAGAGGGCAAAAAGAAACCCTTGAAGACTGCCTTGGAGGACAGATCTGGAAAGAAGGGAAAATCCCACCCCAGGCCCCTTAGTCCCAGGCTCGAGTCTGAGGTACTGGAGCAGGAGCAGCTTTCCAACCCCACAAGGAGTCTTCAGCACTTGCAGACCAACCTTGGACCTCCGAGGCCATCCTCATCGAGGACTCCCCCTCGACAGTATTGATACTGGGCCTGAAGCCCACGGTGCTGCGTTGAAGGCTGCGGAGCCAACTGCTATGGAGACCAGAATGGCAACCTTAGAGAGCAGTATATCTGCCCTCATGGCTATGCAGCATGCGTTTATGTCCGGCTCATCTGGTTCACCAGCCCCGACAACAGGACCCTCGACATCGAGCCGGTCTTCAAGCACCAGCCACCTCAAGAGAGCCCCCAGCACTGGATGAGGTTCTGGTCCCACTCCTCGGGGCACTGGTTTCCCCGACGAGCGCCTATGGCTCAGATCGCAGATCCTCCAGAAGTTGCAGAACGCCTGGAGTAGACCTCGACTGAAGCAATCGCGTAGCATTAGATTTATACTCTGACTTCGAGTCCGAATTGGAGACCAAGGATGAAGTGTCCCTGGACACGAGGTGATACCGAGACGTGCCCTTGGACCCCTGATGCCCCGATGCCGCTCCCTGCCCGAGGATGTCGCTTTCCTCGATTTTGTGTGGGACATGGCCAAGGCTCTCACTACCAAGACAGAGGCAAAGGAGGATCTGCACACTGAGAAACTGGAAATACTCCAATACGAGGCACCCCCTAAGGAAACCCTTATGGTACCGGTGCCCCCAATCCTCGACCACTGCCTCCTCCAGAAAATATGGGAAACACCGGCATCAGTACCAATTGTCAGTAGGCACCTCGACGCTAAGTACTGGGTATGCCGAAACCCTGGGTTTCAAAAGACCCAGTTTCCCCACAACTCAATGGTCATGGAGTCAGCCATCCGTCAACTCAAAAGCCAAAAAAAATCATTCGTCGGTGCCACTCGGCAGGGAGGCACAAACCCTCAACACCCTCGGCCGGAAAGGCCTTTCAGGGCTCAATGCTAAATTGCCTTTGTCTTCCCTTATCTGGACTGGTTCATAAAGGGGGACACAGCTGCAGAAGTATAAAGCGCCACTGGGTGCACCATAAGTCTCAAGCCCCACCTCACTCTGGCCCAGCGCCTAGAGTTCATAGGGGTGCAACTAGATACCCTCTGGGCAAAAGTCTTTCTCCCTCAGGAGAGGTCAGAATGCCTCAAGGAGTTAGCCGCAGAGGTACACTGACACCGAATGCTACCTGCCCAGCTTCTACTCCGCCTGTTGGGGCACATGTCCTCCATGGTTCATGTGACCCCATATGCCTGCCTGCACATGAAGGCAGCCCAGTGGTGCCTCCGCTCCCAGTGGACACAAGCCACAGGCAGGCTCAGGGACAGAGTGAAAGTGACTGGTCAGCTGGCAGACTCCCTCGGATGGTAGCAGATTTCATGTCACCTTCAGGCTGGGATGCCCTTCCAGGCACCATCCACCAGAAGGTCCTCACCACGGACTCCTCCCTAATAGGCTGGAGAGTGCATTGCGAGGGTCTCCAGATTCAAGGTGGTTGGTCCTAGAGGGAATCCCGGATGCAAAATCAAGCTGCTAGAGCTCCAGGTGAGATTCCAAGCCTTCTGACACCAGCTGCAGCACAACTCTGTGCTTATTCAGACCAATAATCAGGTTGCAATGTTCTATGTAAACAAAGGAAAACAGGGACGTAGCCCTCTGCTCCTATGTGGCACGCAGAGGGATGCTCCTAAGGGCAATTTACCTCCCGGACCAGGACAATGCCCTGGCAGACAAACTGAGCAGAGTCCTCCAGCCACACGAGTAGTGCCTGGATGTATTTATCCAGGCACTACTCGTGTGGCTGGAGGACTCTGCTCAGTTTGTAGTAGTAGCCTCACAGCTGTTTAGTCTCTGGGGCATCGCCTCGATGGACCTGTTCGCCAGTCCGAACAACATGCAGTTGCCTCGATTCTGCTCCTGCCCGCCACACCCATCCTGGGTTGCAGCAGATGCGTTCTTCATCCCGTGGACGGAAAGCCTTCTGTATGCCTTCCCACCGACACTGCTGGTCGCCAAGACCCTATTCAAGGTCCAGCGCGACAGAGCATCACTAATGCTGATAGCTCCTCGGTGGCCCAGGCAGCCCTGGTTCCCACTGCTCCTCTCCCTATCGGTGGTGTCGCTGAGCCCCAGGACTACTTTCACAGGAGCAGGGCTCTCTCCTACACCCCAACCTGGGCGCCCTCTCACTAACAGCTTGGCTGCTGAAAGGATAGCAATAGCCCCCTTCAACCACCCATGGGACGTGGTAGAGATTCTTCTGGCCTCTCATAAGGCCTCCACAAGAAAGGCGTACACCTTCAAGTGGTGCCAATTCTTAGTGTGGTGCACAGAAAGACAGGCAAACCCATTCTTCTGCTCAGTACAAGTGATACTCCAGTACCTGTTCTACCTTTTGCAGGTGGGACTAAAGTCCATTTTGGTTAGAGTACACTTGAGCGCATCACCATTTCGCTGAGGAAAAGTCCCTCTCTGCTCAGACCCTTGTGTCTCGATTCCTGCAGGGCCTCATGTTATCCATACCTCCCCATCCGCCTCCAGTGGCAGAGTGGGATCTCAATGTGGTGCTCTCACAGCCCACTAAGCCTCCATTTGAGCCTCTGGCTACCTGCCAACTGCAGTATCTCTCCTGGATAGTCGCTTTTCTGGTAGCACTCACATCAGCTCCAGGCTCTGACAGCACAGCCATCCTACACGAGGTTCTACAAGAACAGGGTGGTGCTCCGCACAAACCCCAAGTTTCTGCTGGAGGATGAGTCCCCATTCCACCTCAACCAGGAGGTGGTGCTCCCCACCTTCTTTCCAAGGCCTCACGCAGGTGGGGCAGAGACCGTTCTCCATACTCTGGATTGTAAGAGAGCCCTGTCCTATCTTCAGTGGACTCAGGGCCACCGCAAAGCACCACAGCTTTTTGTATCCTATGACCTCAGCTGTCTGGGGCTCCCAGTGACAAAGCAGACTCTGTCCACTTGGGTGACAGACTGCATTGCCCTTGCCTACGAACAAGCAGGGATCTCACTGGACCGGGTCATGGTGCATGGCGACAGGACCATGGCTACTTCTGTGGAAAATCTGCATTCCGTTCTCGTGATGGAAATCTGCTGGGCTGCCACCTGGCCTCCGGATCCATACTTTTGCAGCTCATTACTGCCTGGAGAAGGAGTCCCGGATGGGACAGCGCCTTCGGCCAGGCTGTACTCCATAATCTCTTCGGTGTGTAGGCAACTCCTGCCCTCCAGCCCTTGTGTTCAGGCTACTGGAGTGCTGGTTCTCTGCTGGGTACCTGAGTCTTGCGAGAATCTCTCAGTAGGGACTTAGCTGCTGCTCATGGCTCACCCTTTACAGGTCACCGTGGCATTTTTTCAGGTTCTCGGTAGCTTGTGGCTGGGGAGTCCCATCTGTGTGGATTGACTTCCTGCTTGTTCCCAGAGAAAGCATAGTTACTTATCTGTAACAGGTGTTCTCCAGGGACAGCAGGAATCAGTCCTCACACAACCTCCCTCCTCCCCTTGAGTTGCTTCTGTACCATATTTTAATTTTTGCCGTCTTAGCTATGTCATTTGACCGTGGCAAGATGGCACACTTGGGCGTGAAGGGGACCACACATGTGTGGTGCATTTCCCAAAGGCTTTCTTTGAAAGCTGGGGAGATGCTTCTGCACAGGCTCCGTCAGCCCCGACGTCACTCATATGTGAGGATTGATTCCTGCTATCCCCGGAGAACACTTGTTACAGGTGAGTAAGTATGCCTTCTGCTACAGTCACCACTCAGAGTTGAAATACAAAACCTTGAAGTCCAATTCAAGAGACAACCCTTACAACATGGTACTGCAGGGCCATGCCAGTCACAGGTAGAACAAGACAACAGACCTACATGGGGGGGACCCTTTACAGCCGGTGCCATTAGATACAAGTGTCAGAAGAGGACTAGTGGAATGCTGGAAAGACTTCCAGGACAGGAAAAGCAGAAACCACCGAGGAACAGTGCAATATACCCTTTGCTGTTGCACACTTTCACCTCTCCAGTTAAAAACAAACACAAACACTTTCTAAAGCTTGTTCCAACAGATTAGCTTTCCCATTACCAGGGGATTCTATCATGTGCAGTATTTTCTAGTCCACCTGAAACTAAAAGGAGCAAGCCAGAGGTAGGATGGCAAGCTCTTGGCCTACTCATAAATTCAGCTGTAACAGTTCCCTATAAAAATATAAAATGAGAGCACATGCCCTATTAGCACGTAAATTAGAATATGCAAGGTTAACTTAAAATGGCACTGAGCAAATCCTAATTAGCCCAATGCTTGCTAGATTCAAATATTTGCCAAGGCAACGTAGTACATCATCTTTTCTGGCAAAAATAAATAAAATTGCTTATTTGCTCTTCTAATGTTTGTCTCTAGAACCCTATGCAGTCTCTCTAAGGAGTTAGCTTGAGGTTATAGACAAAACAAATAATTTTCTAAAGCTATTTTGCTTTCTGAAAAGGTGCCCACAACATTGTTGAAGTAATATACAACTGTATAGGGCAGCATTTCAACCTAGCAGATGAATAGAGTTCAGGTGCTAGAAATATATGACCAGGTTTCACCCCAGACATAGCTGCATGCCCATTTCATAACTGAAAATTATAAAAGTGCTGACTTGACCCAGAATTTCAATCATAAAAGAAACCTCATAATGCCCTGCAAACTTTATAATTATCCTAAACTCTGCAAAAATCCAGCTTGGACAGAGTCAGAGGCCTGAAATATCCTTGGCCATCTCTAAGGGCTTGCAGAATAGTCTGGAAGGTAGAGAGTGTCCTTCCTCATTTGACTTCAGTTACCCGGACAGTTCTGATCTAGCGCCTCACTGGTTAAAGAACCATAAGGTAAGCAGATAAGACACTGTAAACACTAGCTAGTGTAGTTGGAAGGTGTCAGTTTTTATTAAACATTGTGTTCTCCTCAGGTCAGAGAATGCGGTTGCATCTCTCAGAAGCCAATATACATTCAGGGAAGAAATGATCAAAAGGTTTTGCCTTCAAAAAGCTCTTGACAATTACAAAGTGGGCTGCAGCAGCGTAGCACCCATACAATGAATATGGTGTACAATTAGTCATTTAAGTGTACTGACAGATAACCGCGGTATCAAAAGGAGGAAATAAATGTCTCTCTTACAGATATGCCACCAAAATTAAGGCTATTGCATTTCAGTTTTACTTTTTTTTCCAGAACGTTCTCCTGCCTTCCTCCTAGCCCCAGAAAATACTAAGAGTCCCAAACATTAATATTATGAAATAATTAAGAAGATTAGCATTAAAAAAGGAACCACTAACCGAGATGTGCAAAGGGTGCAGGTTTTTAACACACTCGTCCACAACTGCTCACAAGCAGTTCAAAGACTGATCCTTTGAACATACAATCCAGGGACAGATTTTTCTATTAAAAAAAAAAAAGCTCCCCCCATAACTTGATCTATGATATACAAATTTTCAAGTCTTCACAAATATTAAACTTTCTGTACACCGCTAAATGTGACACACTATAGGAAACTAAGTGTCTTAGGCAGTTTCATTTTCAAGGCTCTGGGTCAGTCCTCCATGGACTTTATGTACTTCACATATCCGTCTTCACTCATTAGCTCGTCAAACTCAGAAGGAATATCCACCGTCATCTTTATCAGCCAGCCTGCAAGATAAGAGGCAGCAAACTGCTAGAGTCATTGTTCCTAAAATGATCACTTTTGTATATGCATTTTACGGAAGGAACGTTCAACTACTCTTGAGACCGCTGACTCAGGAGCTCCATGTCAAAGCGCAAGTATTTTGATTGTCTGAGAGATCTGGTCAGGAAAGGCATGTAGGGCTCTGGAACTACCTCAGTCTCACGCTTGAGAAAGCAACAATGCCCATAACTCATGCCAAGCACAGGAGGCCAGGTGGAACACACTCCACAGAAGACAGCACATCTCCTCTAAGAGATTCCAAAGCATGTGGCAAATTGATTTGGTTCCAAGAACAGATGGGCCAGAACCCTACAATAGGAACTGTGCAGCAAGCATCAAGTGCTGCTCCTTTGACCTCCTTGTGTTTAAGCCCAACTTGCAGGCTCATTGGGGATAGGGGAGATGCTGCTCTTTTGACCTCCTTAAACCCAAGTTGCAGGCTCACTGGGAGTGGAAGATGCTGCTCTTTTGACCTCCTTAAACCCAAGTTGCAGGCTCATGGGGGGTAGGGGATGCTGCTCTTTTGACCTCCTTAAACCCAAGTTAAAGGCTCATGGGGGGGGGTGGTGCTGCCCTTTTGACTTTCTTGTGTTTAAACCCAAGTTGTAGGCTCATTGGGAGGGAGGGGGCAGGGATTTTAAGACCAGGTACTGATAAATGATTCTGTAACAGCACTCTGCATTGACAAGGCTACATAAAAAAAAAATTATACAAAGGTGATGCTCCAGCTTGAAAGCACAGTTACTTACCTGTAACAGGTGATCTCTGGGAACAGCAGGAATAAGTCTTCACATATGGGTACGTCGGTACCGACGGAGTCTGCGCGGGAATGCTTCCCAGCGTCCAATCAGAAAGCCTTTGGAAGCATCCCACGCCTGCGTGCTGCCTTCCCGCCTTCCCAACCGCCTCTCCTCAGTTAAGTTTTAAAGCTGAGACAAAGAGAGAGAGCAGAGAAGGGAAAGAGAAAGACAGAGAAAAAACAACTCCTGGGGAGGTGAGTGGGTTGTGAAGACTTATTCCTGCTGTTCCCAGAGATCACCTGTTACAGGTAAGTAACTGTGCTATCTCCAGGAACAAGCAGGAATGAGTCTTCACATATGGGGACTCCCAAGCTCAGATGCCCAGAGGGAGTCCTAGCATGATGCAAGTCTAGAACGAGTCATGCCATTCCTCAGGACCTCAGGCATCCTGGGAATGGAGGGTAGGAGTTGAATACAGCAAAGGAGCTGTGGAACAGCTGGTTAGAACAGGGCTTCAAAAGGGGAAGACCCTGTATAGAGGGCATTTAGTACTATAATATTGTGATCTGGGCCTCCCTTGTTGGCATTGCAGAAGTCCACTGAGGTAGATAGGGATCTGTTAGAAGAGCCAGTGAATGCGCTTAAGAGGTACCTCACTGAGAAGTAGAGGTAACAAAGTAGAAAAAAAACAAGTGGAGGTCAGAACCCTTCAGGGTGAGAACAGCCCCAGGAAAAAAACTGGGGTAGTATAAGAGGTAGAGCTTCAGCGGAGATGCAGAAGGTACTATTGAAGTAAGCTTAAGCTGGTTTGGTCCAAAAATAGTTCAATCCTTGGACCAAGAGAATAAATGAGTCTGGCTCAACTGGACTGGGGTTGGAAGCAGTCCATGTAGGGGAGAAAGGGTGTGGAGACCCTTGTATCTGATAAGAAGGAAGGACAGACTCAGGAGTGTTAAGCTTTAGAGTAACTGAAGCTCCGCAATGTCTTTCCTAAATGGGGTTAATTAGGAAAGAAAAAAAAGGGACATGGAGAGCTTCAGGAGTACCTAAACCTAAAAAGGTTATGGTAAGGAAAAAATCTGTTAATTACCACAGGACGTGGTTATAGTGTAGCCCCCTAAATATGTTGGCACAGCATTGATAGGGGTAGTGCCCATTTGTCAGGATCAGGTAGAGATGTAAGGATATCTGAACCTAACAGAGAGATAAATAAGTAGATCTATCTAAAAACATCTCATTATATCTGTAAATAAATAAATAAATATATATATATATATACACACCCACAGGGTATATATGTATAAAGAGATATGTATGGGCAGAAAAACACACAGATAGATATAGATAAGTATATATATGTATCTATATAGAGCTATATATACCTATATGAATATGCCGGTATATAGACACTTGTCTCCAGGTGTATGGATGGAGAGATATCCATAGAACCTCATCCCCTCTAGGGAGAGAGGAAGATGTATTTAACAGCAAGAAGGTTGATACCTGCTTGAAGAGATATACAGAGAATCCTCTTTTCCTGGTTATGACTGGTAGAGTCAGAGGAAAAGTTTCCCTGACAAGAAGAGCCTGAAGTCTTTACAGAATTTGAGCTCTTGGATAACCAGGATGGCCTACGTGAAAATTGCAGAAGATAACTTCAGTCTGCAGACAGGAAGTCCAGATCTCTCCAAAATTGCAGTATGGAGGAAGATACCCTAGTGACCCACCTATGAGGTCAAGATGGGTATTAGGCGTCCTCTAGCTGTCTTTGAAGAAGCTTATCTCTGACTAAAAGATTCAAGGAGATATGGGCCAACTCAGGGAACTGGCCCTCCTTGAGGTTTTCACGGAATGAAAGGCCTGAGACTTATGCCTCAAAAGAGATTTAAGATGAGATGGTAAGGGTAGGGAATACCTGCCAGACATGGAACATGACTGGGGGACCCCTCCTAACCATCTGAGGTTATCTGCTAGGCCAGATACTGATGCTCTCTAGCAAGGGTCCATAGTGCAAAGCTACTCTGTAGAGATGCAGAGAGCATGCTGCAGGTTGGTTAGAAGAAAAAACCGGCTGTGGAAAGCCAGTAGGCGACCAGCTATTCTGCCAAGACAAGGGGGCAAAGAATAGAAGGTAACCAACCAGACTGTGATAATAGGGTTTCCCAAACGAGGCTACTAACCAGTTTGGGACCTAGCAGTAAGGCTAGGAGGATTGCTAGTGAAGGGGAAGCCCTGGTTGTGTAGTGAACAAAACCAGTGGCTTAACCACTAGGAATTGCTGTATGTGCAGCAACTACCAGGGCAGTGTGGAAAAACTTGTTTTCCCTCTTTCTTTTTTGGATTGGGAAAAAGAAAGAACAGACATGGTAGGATTTCCTATAGTCTGATGAGCTGCCCTAAGGTAACAAGGGGGGAACAATTCCAAAAAGGAGAAATCCCCCGGTAGAACAGGCAGAGGACCATAGTGGCTTACCGGTTTAAAGAGTCCCTCTTACAAACCAATGTTATAGGAAGAGGGAGGTAAGACAGAGTTGCAAGAGACCGACTATGGAGGAAGTCTCTGACCGATGAGATGATACATGCCAGTACAGGGAAACAACTGTCTATTGATAGCTGTTACCTCTGTTTCCTCCAAGAGGAAAAGGAAAATCTGTTAAGTATGGGCATGAGCATCATAAGACTCTTAGAATTAGAGAAAAGATGTCTCATGAAGAGATATCTAGGAGGGTTAGGATGAAAATTGGTGCAGATACTTCAAGTGAAAAGAAGCAGACTGCCACCCTAACCACCAACCAAGAGGGACAATGGTCTATTTGAAACCCTGCGACTGCTGGGTTTGTTGACCCTGTTGAGGCTGTGGATTCTTCAGACCAGGGCGATGTTTCCCCTGTTTGGGAACATCTGTGTGATGGGCAGATGATGGATAAAACCTTCTCCCCCTAGGGGAAGAAAGTTTGGTAGGACATTTCCTACCTACTGGGAAAGCAGAAAGCATAGGATAGCCTCTAGGAACAGGAATGTCAGTTGTTAACTGAGCAACCTGGAGTAAGAACTCCTTGTTAAAGAGATTTTCTCCAGTGCATGGAGTATTTCCAATCTAAATTGTGCCCATTTATCTAAATCTGAAGCTTGGAGCCAGGCTTTACGTCGTGCCCCTATAGATATAGCAGAAGTCCTGCTAACAGACTCAAAGGAGTCTAGGGAAGCACTAGTAAGAAATCTAGAGATATTCCATGCATGACTAACCAGTGAGGAATAGTCTGCACTCTTGGGCTCTGGAAGAAAAGGAGTCAAAAGATGTAATTTTTCTTTGTGACCTCCTCAAGAGATAGACCCATAAAAAAAATGAGAGAATTCTTGCTGAAAGCATAGATGCCTGGAAGGTTTGACGTCCAAAGGCATCTAGTGTCTTAGACTCACGACCTGGTGGATAAGAAGAGTGTTTTTTTGTACTCTTCACCCGCCTCATTGCTGATTCTACTACAATGGAATGATGAGGAAGTTGAGTCTTTTGAAACCCTGGAGAGGGGGGCACCTGATACAGAAGATCAGTTGCTCTGGAAGGTGGGGGTACCTTTAAAGGAGCTTCCCACATTCCTAGAAGGAGATCCTGTAAGGAATGATGCAAAGGAAGCATGATGTTCTCCTTTGCTTTGCCAGGAATATAGAAGGATCCTGTATTCCCCTGTGTATTATCCTGTCCAGGAATAGAAATGGCAAGTGATTTTGCCATATCCCAGAGGAAAGCCTGAAAAGAAGGATCCCCAAAGGGAACTTCCTTTAAATAGGCTAGATCTGATGAAGAACTAGCATTGGCACTGAGGGATCTATCCAAGTTCATAGGGATAGAAGATCCTGAATTGTGCAGTCTGGGATCCTTAGAGGATGGTCGCCAGTACTGCCGGAAGTCGGGACCAGCGACCGTCGGTAACACATCGTCCATGCTAGGGATCGATTCCAAACTCGGTATCGAGGGAAGCGAGCCTGATGAGAGAAGCATGGAAGGCACCGACGGCAATGGTATTGTGGATAACGGTACCGGCTTCGGTACCGTATCCGATACCGGTGGATGAAGGCCAGTCGGTGGCAACTCTAACGGCATCCAAGACACCGAGAGTGCTGGATCCAAATTCTTGGAACCGAGCCTTCGGTACCGTCTGGCGTCGGTACCAAGGCAAGTCAGTACCCAGTCCTCCAGACTGGAGATCGATTCCAGACTCGGCATCGAAGGAAGCGAGTCTATCGATGCACGTCTGGAGGGTACCGACGTCGGTACTAGTATCGGTACCGGGGACGAAACCGATACTGGAAGGTCAGTCTGCAGCGTATCCAACGGCCCCTTAGGTACCGAGGACGCCAGACGACGATCCTTGGTAAGGAATGTTTCATCCAACACCATTGCCGGTGCCGGGGTATCGGTACTGCTCAAAGCGGATGCCACCACCGGGCATGGCTCAGGTATGTTCTGTGAGGGGTGAACCTCAGGAACAACCTGAAACCCCCACACAGGCTTTGAAGGCCGAAGACTCCCACCGGGGTTTTGAAGCCAGTGGTTTCTCGAGGGCAAGGCCGTAGGCATCTCTATGCTGTGCATGAGATTTGCCACTCGAGGACTGGCTAGTCTTAACAGACTGTTTTTGGGTTACCTGATCCTGTGTAGAAGAAGATATGGTCGGTACCCTGAAGTTGGATGGGGACCGCGTGTGGAGGGAAACTCGATGTTGAAAACTTCTTCTCACAATACTATTGCAGGAGGGACACTCCTGAGGAAAATGGTCAGGACCCAAACAGGTTAGACACCAATTGTGAGTGTCCAAAATTAAGGTTGTACCGCCACAGTTTGTACATTTCTTGGGGATAGTGGCTGGCGGTTCCATGAAGGAAAGTGGAGAGGCCTAGCAGGCCTGAAAAACCGTGAGACACTAGGAAGGAAAAAAAAATATTCCTTGAAAAGGAAAATTTTTACAAGAAAAGAAAAAGAAACACCGGCGGTACCGGTGGCGTCGGGAAAGGCAGCCGCGACCACAAGAAAACTAAAAAATAAAAGATGAATTTTCTGCGGTGACAGGACGATGTCCTGCCGGCTCCGCGGAAAAACGAAAACTGAGGAGAGGCAGTTGGGAAGGCAGGAAGGCAGCACGCAGGCGTGGTGGGATGCTTCCAAAGGTTTTCTGATTGGACGCTGGGAAGTGTTCCCACGCAGACTTCGTCAGTACCGATGTACCCATATGTGAAGACTCATTCCTGCTTGTTCCTGGAGATAATTGGTGCTGTGGACATGAAGAGAAATATCAGTAGGACAGCACTGTAGGAAGGGTATGTTCAGCCAATTACATTCTGTGATTTGACAACATGATTTCAGCCTGTTTCCAGTTGCATCAGTGAAGAGTGAAAGAGCTGTGGACATTTAAATTTATTTTCATGAATAAGAATTATGAAGCGCCTACACACAAAAATATATATGTAAAGCGCTATGAACTGTCAGGGACATGAATTTGAATTCCAGGCCAGGTTCACATTCTGGGGGGAGGGAGGGGGGGTTTGCAACCACTGCAGAACAGAAATACCTAGCCGACTGATCTAGGCCCCATGATTACAGCGCTTTGAAGAAGCCCTGGTGCAAGGCTGCAAACTGTTTCTGCATTGACTGGGCGAACCATGTTGGGAGAAAAAAATTAAGTGAAAAGTGCATGCTGATTCTCTCTTATATAAAAGAGCACTGCTGCACATTAAAAGTTACCAAGCCAATGCAGTGATGATTTCAAACCTCGCTTTGTTAATTTGTTGTTGATTGTACACCGCAACTGATCTCTGGAAGATGCGGTATATAAATGAGTGTTAAATAAATAAAATAAATAATAAATGATTTCAGATACTAAGGAGCACTGTTGCAACATACTGCTGCATTTATTGTGCACACCAGATTTTTTTTTTTTTTTTAAAGTGCACTGATCGATTTAATTACATGCACCACTGATTTTAATGCACTAAAAAGTTATACAATAGTATTAAATAACTTTTTGTCCTCATTTTATGTGACGGTTTAATAATTGTCCGCGAACAAGCAGCAAGTCAGTCCTCACATTTGGGTGACAGCGCAGACAGAGCCCGCATGGAAGCATCTCCCCAGCTTTCAAAGAAAGCTTTCGGGAGATGCACCACACATGCGTGGGCTACTTCTCACCCAATGGTGCCATCTTGCCTCGGTCTCCTTTTACCCCACGGAGCACTTCGGACTTTGTCCTTTATTCCCCGGAAAAAGACTGAATTTTTTATAGTTATGTCGCTTCTCGGGTTAGTCTTTCCATTTTCCACTTTTTTCATCAAGGTCTGCCCTTTTTCAGCTGAAGGCTTCGGACCCCCCCCCCCCCCCCCTTTTTCCGATGGTCTCGAGCAGCTTCAAAAAGTGTGACAGGTGTGGCAAAGTTTTGTCACTTTCCAATCCACATGACTGCTGCCTCCAATGTCTTGGCCCGGAGCACAACGACTCCGACTGCAAACTCTGCAGAACGATGATCCCAAAGGCCCTAAAGAGTCGCTATCAGCAGCAGGAAAAAATTTTTCATAAGTCCGACTCCGCCCCAGTTTCTGGTAACACCTCTTTCCAGTGCCCCCTCCGATATCTCTGTGCCCCACGAAGCCAGGGCCTCCTCAGAGTTCCGCAGCTGCGGTTCCTCCGAGCGGAAGTCCCCAGAGGTGGAGCATAAGAAATCCTCAAAAACCACCTTGGAGGACGATCAGGAAAGAAGGTGAAATCCCACCCCAGATCCCGCAGCCCCAAGCGTGAATCCATGGAGTTGGGGCAGGAGTGGCCCTCCAAGTTGACCCCCAAGGAGTCATCGGCTCCTGCTGACTGGCATCAAGCCTCCGAGGCCATCCTCATCGAGGACTTTCCCTCGACAGTACCGATGCCAGGCCCGAAGTCCTCGGTACCCGCGTCAAAGGCTGCAGAGCCAACTGGCATGGAGACCAGAATGGCAGCCCTAGAGAACAGTACATCTGCCCTAGTGGGCATGCAGCAGGCATTTATGTCTGGCTTGTCCTGTTTACCTGACCCAACGACGGGACTCTCGACATCAAGGGCTTCCCTGGACATTGAGCCAGTCCTCGAGTGCCATCGGCCTTGAGAGAGCCCCGGTTGAGGTCCCATTCCTCAGGACACAGTTCCTCCCTGGTGAGCGCCTGTGGCTCGGACCAACAACCCTCCGGGGGTCCCACATCACGGAGTGCAGCCCTCAACCAAGGTGATGATGCAGCGGACTCGTATTCCAACTTCGAGTTTCAATGGGAGACCGAGGACAAAGAGTTCCTAGACATGAGGCGACACCATGACGTGCCCTCTGACCTGTCTTCCCCAGCGACCTGACGCCGCTCCCCACCAGAGGATGCTGCCTTCCTTGATTTTGTGAGAGAAATGGCCAAGGCTCTCACAATCGAGACTGAGGCAGAGGAGGACCCGTGAACCAAGGAATTGGAGATTTTCCAATACGAGGCACACCCAAAAGAAATCCTTACAGTCCCAGTGCCCCTTATCCTTGATGCCATGTATCAGATGTGCTGGAGCCCTGGGTTCCAAAAGACACAGTTCCCCCACAACTCAATGCTCGTGGAGGTGGCTATGCACCAGCTTAAGAGCCAAAAGACACACTCATTGGTACCACCTAGCAGAGAGGCCCGAAACCTCAACAACCTCGGCCAAAAGGCCTTTCAGGGCTTGATGTCAACATGCCGAATCCACTCATACCAGCTCTACATCGGCATGTACCTGAAGGAACTGTTGAGGGAGCTTGGGGGATTCTCGGCAGACCTCAATGGAGAACCTCTACAGAGGTTCAAAACCCTAACCTCGGCGGTAAAGGAATGTTCAAAGTTCCTGTCCCAAGCAGCCTATGATGGCTTTCAGTCATTGGCTAAGGTGGCTGCCACAGGTATTGGGGCACGACGCCAATCATGGCTGCAGTCGTCTGACCTGGAACAATGGGTACAAGACAAACTGATCTATGTCCCCTGCACAGGTGAAAACCTGTTCAGGAAACCCATGGCGGACAAAGCAGTGGAGATAGAGACCAAGCATGTGACGAGAACCAGGCTCTCAAAGACTACCTCGGTGCAACCCTGAAAGAAAACTGGGGAAAGAAAGCCCTTCTTCCTGAGGAAGAAAGGAGGCTTCAGTTCTACTCCACACTTCCAAGCCTTCTCGGGCCCTCAGCAGGCCCAGCAACAAAAAGGCCAGGGACATGGCTCCAGAAAGCATAAAGCCCTGAAGCCCCAGACACCGGCGTCTCAGGCCCAGCCCTGGGGGGGGGGGGGTTTGACTGTCTGGGTGCAACCCCCACACCCCCCAGGTGGTCCTTTGCTGCCCACAGGGAGGGGGAGGGGCGCCTAGCCCTGTTTGCCCACAGGTAGACAGCCATCACCACCAATGCTTGGGTGTTACAGGTGGTCAAGGAGGGTTACCTTCTTCACCTACATCAGACACCACCCCCGTTCTTCCCAGGACAGCCCACCAGACCTCTTCACCAGACCCTGCTCTTCACCAAGCTAGCAGAACTACTCTGGGACAAAGCAGTGGAGCCAGTCCCAAAACACCTATGGGGCACCAGTTTTTACTCTAGGCACTTCCTTGTCCCCAAGAGGACTGGGGGCCTCAGGCCCATCCTGGACCTGTGAGAGCTCAACATGTTTCTGGTCAGGGAGAAGTTCAAGATGCTGTCCCTTAGAACACTGCTTCTATACCTCCAGCAGGGAGGCTGGCTTTGCTCCTTAGTCCTAAAGGATGCTTACACTCGCATCCTAATCCACCCCAGTCACAGAAAATACCTCTGGTTCATGTTGGGGAGACAACATGAACCAGGAGGAGTGGAGGAGTGGCCTAGTGGTTGGGGCAAGGTACTTCAGGCTGGAATGTCAGGGGTTCAAATCCCACTAGAGGACAGCAACCTTGGGCCGGAAGGACTGGGGTTTCTAGTCCCACAGGTGCTCCTTGTGGTCTTGGGCAAGCCACTTAACCCTCCATAGCCCATGTTCCCTGTAAAATAGTTATCTCCAAGTTATAATGCCCTGTTCAATGTAATTTCAGTTTGTTCAATGTAAACCGCACTGATGCAGAATAGCGCGATATATAAGAGAATGTAAATAAATAAAATAAATAAATAAATAACACTACCAATACAGGGTACTGCCCCTCAGGCTAACCCTGTCTCCAAGGGTATTTACAAAGTGCCTTGCGGTGGTAGCAGCTCACCTCAGGTTTCAAGGAGCCTTCGTCTTCCCCTACCTGGACGAATGGCTCATAAAGGGGGCCACAGCTGCAGAGGCACAATGCGCCACACAACACACCATAAATGCCCTGCAGCACCTGGGGTTTGTCATAAACTACCCCAGTTCCCACCTTACTTCTGCTCAGAGCCCAGAGTTCATAAGGGCGCAGCTGGACACCCTTCAGGCAAAAGCCTCTCTCCCTCAGGAGAGGTCAGTATGCTTCAGGGACCTAGCCACAGAGGTGCTATGCCCGCCTGCTTCTACTCCGCCTACTGGGACACATGGCCTCCACGGTCCACGTAACCCCTGATGCCTGCCTAGACATGAGAGCAGCATAGCAGTGCCTCTGTTCTTAATGGACCTAAGCTACATGCAGGCTCCTGGACAGAGTGCATGTGGCCCGTGAGCTGGCAGAATCCAGGTCATCTTCAGGCCAGGATGCCCTTCCAAGCACCCACCCCCCAGAAAGTCCTCACCATGGATGCTTCTCTAATGGGTTGGGGAAAGCATTGTGAGAGCCTCCAGACACAAGGCTGCTGGGTCCCAGAGGGAATCCGAAACACAGATCAATCTACTGGAAATCAGGACCACAATCCTGTCCCTCAAAGCCTTCAGCCATCAGCTGCAACACCGCGTGGTGCTGATCCACGAGTGGTGCCTGGACCCAACAGTAGCCTCACGGCTGTTCCGGTTCTGGAGCATTCCAGTGATGGACCTGTTTGCCAGCCTAGACAACACGCAATTGTCCAGTTTCTGCTCCCGCTGACCGCACCCATCTTAGGTAGCAGCAGATGCATTCCTTATCCCGTGACTGGAAGGCCTCCTGTACGCCCTTTCCTCCAAAGTCTCTGATTGCTAAGACCCTGTTCAAGGCTCAATGCAACAGAGCGTCACAAATGCTGATAGCTCCTCAGAGGCCCAGACAGCCCTGGTTCCCGCTGCTCCTCTCCCTATTGACGGTACTGCCAAGCCCCAGGACTACCCTCGCAGGACCAGGGCTATCTCCTCCATCCCAACCTGGGGTCCCTCTCATTCATGGCTTGGCTGCTTAAAGGGTAGTGCTAGCACCCTTCAATCTTCCACGGGACATGAAAGACATCCTCCTGGCAGGCCTCCACGACAAGGGCATACACCTTCAAGTGGCAATGTTTCTCACTGTGGTGCACAGAAAAACGGATGAACCTGTTCTCCTGCTCAGTGCATGTGATACTCCAATACCTGCTCCACCTATCGCAGGTGAGACTGAAGTCCAACTCAGTCAGAGTTCACCCGAGCGCCATCGCGGCACATCACCACTCCGTCGAAAGGAAGCCCCTCTTGGCTCAGCTCCTCGTGTCTCGGTTCCTATGGGGTCTCATGTTATCCAAACCTCCTGTCCACCCTCAGGTGGCAGAATGGGACCTTAATGTGGTGCTCTTACAACTCACTAAGCCTCCGTTTGAGCCTTTAGCTACCTGCCACCTGCAGTACCTCTCCTGGAAGGTCGCCTTCCTGGTAGCACTCACATCAGCACGCAGAGTCAGCGAGCTCCAGGCTCTGATGGCAGAGCCTCCCTACACCAGGTTCTACAAGATGAGGGTGGTGCTCCGCACACACACTACGTTTCTGCCAAAGGTGGTGTCCCCATGCCACCTCAATCAATCAGGAGGTAGTACGCCCCACCTTCTTTCCCCCATGTTCACAGATGAAGAACTAGGAGCAGGACCTCAGAAAAAAACCACAAACAGGAACAGAAGCGAAGGACATCTTGAACAATTTTCAGAAAACTGTTTGTGAGAAACTAGCTAAACTTAAAGTAGACAAAGTGATGGACCAGATGGATACACCCAAGAATACTGAGGGAACTTGGGGATGTTCTAGCAGCTCCACTGACTGATCTTTTCAATGCCTCGATGGAGTCAGGAGTGGTGCCAGAGGACCAGAGAGAGGCACATGTGGTCCCTTTACACAAAAGCAGAAGTAAGGATGTGGTTGAAAAATACAGGTTGGTTAGTTTAACCTCGGTGGTGAGTAAATTATTGAAGCGCTGCTGAAAGAGAAAACAGTGAGGTTTCTGGAGTCCAACAGATTACCGGATCCGAGGAAACACGGATTCACCAGAGGCAGGTCTTGTCAAACAAATCTGATTGACTCCTTTGACTGGGTGACCAGGGTGTTCGACCAAGGGAGAGCCCTAGATGTGGTTTATTTAGATTTCAGTAAAGCCTTTGACACCGTTCTGCACAGGCAACTTATAAACAAACTGAGCACCCTAGGGATGGATCCTAAAGTTACTGCTTGGGTTAGAAACTAGTTGAGTGGGAGGCAACAAAGGGTGCAGGTAAATGGAGCTTATTCAGAGAAGGTGGTTACCAGTGGTGTGCCCCAAGGATCTGTCCTTAGTCTGCTTCTTTTTAACATCTTTGTTAGTGATATTGCAGAAGGACTGTTCGGTAAGGTTTGCCTCTTTGCGGATAATAATAAAATCTGCAATAGACACCCAGGAAGGTGAGGAGGAGGGATCTAGCTAAGCTTGAAGAATGGTCTAGAATTTGGCAGCTGGGATTTATTGTTAAAAAATGTAAGGTCATGCATTTGGGCTGCAGCAATCCAAGGGAGCAATATAGTATAGGGGGGTGAAGTACTTTTGACCTCTAAAGAAAAGCAGGACCTAGGTGTTATTGTGTCTGATGATCTTAAAGTAGCTAAACAGGTAAAAAAGGCAATGGCTAAAGCTAGAAGGATGCTTGAGTGCATAGGGAAGGAATGGCCAGCAGAAGAGAGGAGGTGATAGTGCCTCTGTATAGGTCTTTGGTGCAACCTCATTTGGATTATTCTGTGCAAGTCTGGAGACTGCACCTTCAAAAGGATATAAACAGGTTGGAGTCGATACAGAGGGTGGCTACTAAAATGGTTAGTGGTCTTCTTTATAAAGCATATGAGGACAGAATTAAGGATCTTAATATATATACTTTAGAGGAAAGGCAGGATTAGAGGTGATACAACTCAGATGTTTAAATACCTCCATGGCATAAATGACCAGGAGAAGAGCCTCTTTCGATGGAAAGCAAGCTCTGCTACAAGGGGACATAGGATGAGGGTGAAAGGGGATAGACTCAGGAGTAATATACAGAAATACCTCTTTATGGAAAGAGTGGTAGATGCATGGAATAGTCTCCCAGTGGAGGTGGTAGAGATGGAGGACAGTATCTGAATTTAAAAAAGCATGGGACAAACACAGAGAATCTCTAAAGGAAATAAGGGGACTGTTGTAGTGGTTGATATGGAAGGGCAGATTAGATAGGCCATTTGGTCTTTTTCTGCAGTCATGTTTCCATGTTTCTAAGCCTCACACTGGAAGGGCTGAGACGGTCTCTGTACTCTGGAATGCAAGAGAGCCCTGTCCTTCTACCTGCAATGGACTCGGAGCCACTGCAAAGCTCAACAGCTCTTCATATCCTATGACGTCAGCTGTCTGGGGCTTTCAGTGACCAAGCGAACTCTGTGCACTTGGGTGGCGGATTGCATTACCCTTGTCTATGAGTAAGAGGGGATCCCACTGGACCAGAGAGTTACAGCACACTGCAGCAGGGCCATGGCTACTTCTGTGGCCAATTTGTGTTCTGTCCCCATGATGAAAATTTGTCGGGCCACCACCTGGTCTTTGGTCCATACCTACCCAGCTCACTACTGCCTGTAGAGGGAATCCCAACAGAACAGCACCTTTGGCCAGGCCATAATTCGTAATCTTTTTGGGGTGTAGGCTACTCCTGCCCGCCGACCCTTCTGTGTTCAGGCTACTGGAGTGCTGGTTCTTTACCGGACACCTGGGTCTTGTGAGAATCTCTCTCAGGAATTCAACTGCTGCTGACTGCTTGTTCCCGGAGAAAGCGTAATTACTCACCTGTAACATGTGTTCTCCGGGGACAGCAGGAATGAGTCATTATAACCCTCCCTCTTCCCTTTGGAGTTGCTTCTTTACAGTATTTTATTTTGCTGTCTTAGCTATATCACACATGCGTGGTGCATCTCCCAAAGGCTTTAATTGAAAGCTAGGGAGATGCTTCTATGCGTGCTTCATTGGTGCAGACATCACCCATATGTGAGGACTGATTCCTGCTGTCCGCGGAGAACGCCTGTTACAGGTGAGTAACTATGTCTCCCTGAAAATAAGAGGAAAACACCCACAACATGAAAACCAAAAATGTGTTGTCAATGTATATGCCAGTCATCATGGCTGTATCTGAACTGCATGAAGGTGCAGCAGAAAATGACCTACATATTGCTGATCAGACCATAATAGCCATTTTTAATTTATATTTATTTTTTAAAATTTCGCTTACACTTTTTCGGTAGTAGCTTAAGACTCACAGTCAGATACAGTAGGTATTTCCCTGTCCCCAGAGGGCTTACGATCTAAGTTTGCACCTGGAAGGTTAAAGTGACTTGACCCAAGACCACAAAGACTATTACTGGGATTTGAACCCTGGCATCTAGGGATGGGCAAGTCAAAAACAATAAAAAAAACCCCCAAAACACACCACAACACCTTCATGCCAGTTAATATTCAGATGCTGAAATCATTCACGCATTCAAGTCTATGGGGGAAGGAGAGATTTCACTTACTGTTAATTTTCTTTCCTGGAATTCTGCTAGATCAGTCCAGACTAGTGGTTGTGTCACCCTGCCAGCAGATGCTTGAGACAGAGAAAAAAATCTGAAGCTTTGTAACGTTACCACGGGTACATAACCCAGAACCCCTAGGGGTTAGCTTCAGTATGCAACTGTCAAAGCAGTAAGGTGGAGAACAAGAACAGCCTAGAAGACAATCAGACCGGCCACGAACCAACAAAGTGAACCAAAACCGTATACAAGGCAGAAATAGCTGGAGACTGTTCAACACCAATACAAGCTGAATGGAGCAGTGGCCTAGTGGTTGGGGCAAGGTACTTCAAGCCGGAAGGTCGGGGGTTCAAATCCCACTAGAGGACAGCAACCTTGGGCCGGAAGGACTGGGGTTTCTAGTCCCACAAGTGCTCCTTGTGGTCTTGGGCAAGCCACTTAACCCTCCATAGCCCATGTTCCCTGTAAAATAGTTATCTCCAAGTTATAATGCCCTGTTCAATGTAATTTCAGTTTGTTCAATGTAAACTGCACTGATGCAGAATAGCGCAGTATATAAGAGAATATAAATAAATAAAGCTCTCAACTTAGTGCTGATTAAGCTATTTTAAAGACAGAAGAGTGGGTCCTGGACTGGTCTAGCAGGATTCCAGGAAAGGAAATTAACCGTAAGTGAAATTTCTCCTTCCAAGAACATCCTGCTAGACCAGTCCAGATTAGTGGGAAGTTCCAAAGCTATTCCATCTTCGGGCGGGAAGAAACTGCCACTGCCAGAACAGAGGCCCCGAAACAAGCTGTTTCCCTGACTTGGAGATCCAAGCAATAATGCCAGGCAAAGGTAGATAGGGAGGACCAAGTGGCCGCCCTGCAAATGTCTAGTGGATCCACCTGGGATCTTTCTGCCAAAGATGCTGCTTGCGCCCAAGTTGAGTGGGCGCAAAGTCCTGTGGGAACAGGCTTACTGCACAGAATATAGGCAGATTCAATGGCCTGCTTAATTCAGTATGCAATAATTGCTTTAGAAGTGACCATCCCTTTATGGGCTCCGAAGGGTAAAACAAAGAGGTGATCTGTGAAGTGAAAAGGATTGGCAATCTTGAGGTAGCAGAGCAAAGCCCTTCCAACATCAAGAGAGTGAAGTTGAGGATCACGTCCAGTGCTATGCCACTTGAAAAAGGACAGAAGCGATACAGTTTGATTAACATGGAAAGAAGAGAGAACCTTCAGAAGGAAAAGGAAACCATATGCAAAATGACCCCTTCTGGAGAAAAAAACAAAAAAAGGCTCTCTGTAGGAGAGAGCCTGAAGCTCAGACACATGGCAAACCGAAGTAATAGTCGCCAGAAATCCTGTTTTAAGCATTAAATGCTTTAAGGTGGCTCTGCGCAAAGGTTCAAAGGATGTAAGTGTGAGCTTGCAGAGGACTAAAGACCCCAGGTTGGTACGGCTGGATGCAGAGGTGGCAGGAGAGCACGAACCTCCCTTAAAAACCTGGCAACATCAACATGAGAAGCAAGAGAACGGCCGCAGAGTGGTCCTCTGAAGCAAGTTAAGGCAGCCACTTGCACCTTGAGGGAATTAAGGGCAAGACCCTTGTCAAACCCATCCTGGAGAAAAGAAAACATCTGAGATCTGTGCCCTCCAGGGAGACAAAGACCTAAGAGAACACCAGGAAGAAAACAGTCAACAGAAACGGGCATAGGCTCAAGAAGTGAAGGGATAGCAGGCCTGCAACAGAAGGCGAATAAGCGCTTAACCATTCAGAGTTAAGCGGCACCGCTCAACAACCAGGCTGTAAGAGTAGGGAGTGGGATCGTCCATGAGTATGGGACCCTGTCGAAGGAGACCCTGCCTTGTGCCGAGTGGGAGGGGCTCCGCTACCTTCAGAAGGACAAGAACGGCATACCATGGCTAGTCCGTCACCATTAGAACTATACGGGTGACAGAGAACTCTACTGATCATCGGCCATGGTGGAAAAATGTAAAGAAACCGATGCAAGGGCCAAGGCTGGACTAGGACATCGAGACCCTGAGATCATGGCTCTTTCCGATGACTGAAGAAGGCTGACTCTTGATGTTGGCAGCAGAGGCCATGAGATTCAGAGTTGGGCGCACCCAAACAATGCGCTCGAACGCCCAAGATGCAAGTTCCCATTCGCTGTGGTCCAACACATGATGGCTGAGAAAGTCTGCCTGCAAATTCTCCATGTCCACAATGTGTTGCGCCGAAAATGCCTGGAGATTGCGCTCCACTCATGGAAACAGGTGCGCTATCTCCCATGCTACTCCTGGACACTTGGTCCCTTCCCTGCTTGTTCAGGTAAGTCACCGTTGTGGAACTGTTGCCCAGACCTGAAGTAGAGGCTGAAAATGACTCAGGGCAAGCCGTACTGCCTATGCTTCAAGGCCATTGATCATCCATGCAGCCTTCCAATGGGACCAAATTCCTTGCACCGTCTGCTCCAGGCAGTGCGGTCCTCCGCCAGACAGGGTGGCATCCGAAGTCATGAGTGTCCAACGTGGCATCTCCAAGAGAACAGCCCATAACAGATGATGTTGAGAACGCAGCCTTCAGTGGTGGCTGTCTACGAGAGGTTGGAGTGGAAGCCGGAACTATAATCCTGAGACCAGCGTAATAGAAAAACGCTGTAGCAAAGACCAGCGTGATAGAAAAACGCTGTAGCAAATGCATGCGAGCCCGAGCCCAGGAACAACATCCAGAGTAGCTGCCATGATGCCCAGAATCTGCAGAAAATCCCAAGCCTTGGGAGCTGTGTACATGCTTTGTTGTACCACTCCTGAGTAAGAAAAACACACCTTGCTTTTGTGTCGAATTTGCACCCCCAGAGACTCTAAGGATTGAGTGGGATGCAGACAATTCTTGGCATGACTGACCACCCAACGAGGTGCTCCAGAAATTGGACAACTTGAGAAATCACCATGACTGCTTCTTTGTACGAGTTGGCTCTGATCAACCAATCGTCCATTTAGGGATGTACCACCATGATTTTGAAAAAGGTATATGGAGCCGTGGCTAGACTGCAGGGTAGAGCATGTGACCTAAAACAGCAAAGCGTAGATAATGCTGATGGCCCTTGTAAACAACTCACTTCCCAAAGCAATTCAATCGCTGAGAGCCCGTAGAAATTTCTGGAGTACCGGAGCATCTGCCTTGAAGGAAGTTCCTGCAAAGAAGGTTCAAAGTCTTTTTTTTTTCTTTTCTTTTTTTTTTTTTTTAACTTAAATGCAAAATAAAAAGGAGCTGGTGAGGCTGCTCTTGCTAGGCAAATTGTCCTTTTGAAAACTGGCGGGCTGCACTTCTCCTCCTGAGCAGGAGCTCATCCCTTCAGAGGCAATATAGTCATCCTCCTTATCACAAGCGACTCTGGAAGAAAAAAAGGGGGTAACCTGAAAAAACAGAGGAACAGTTTGTGTGTGCTCTGGACAGAACTCTAGACAAAAGCTACATGAACAGAAACTCTAGATGGAGACTGTCAGGAAACGAGCTGAAGTCAACATCTGCTGGAGACAGAGAAAATGTACTCGTGGTGATGTCACAAAGTTTCTGATTATTTTCTTTGTCTCAAACATCTGCTGGCAGCGGGACACTACCCACTAGTCTGATCTGGTCTAGCAGGATGTTCTTGGAAAGCTATTTTACAATGTAATAACAAGGCTTGCCATCCATTTTCAATCAAACCTGCTTGAAACATGACGGCAGGCGGAGGCAACAGCACTACAAGTCATCAAGAGCGTCACAAACACCCCATGACACAGAAGAGGGGCAAAGGGCTCCGACGGTGGCAGGAAGAATACCAGCAGCAAGCAAGCCACCATCAGAAAGACAAAGCAGTACAAGGAACAGAATCAACACCTCAAGGTAGCAGAAGCAGCATCAAAACTGGTGAAAGAACAGAAGGGCACTCTGAGGGGACTAAAACAGCACTAGCACTGTCCACATGACCCAAGGCAATGTGAGTTAAACAGCACCGACTGGAAGACAGAAAGAAAAAGCTGGAGAAAGCCAATACTCCAGCTCCATCAGCACAGCATCAAGATCGGCTGCAGGGCCCTAAAACACCTGAGCAGACCCAACACAGCAACAAAAGAGGCCACAGAAGGAGGGGACAAGGTCAGCTAAGTGTATGGCCGCAAATTAGAATGGAGAGAAAGGGGCCACATGGCAGAGCCCGCAGACTGTGTGTAGCCATGTGCATTCTCAGAGGTTCTCATCTCTACCCCCCCCCCCCTCGCCGAGCTTTCGGACTGCTCAGATCCCCTTCCTCTCTTTCTGACAGAAACATGGTAACTGTCCCGGAATAAGGTGATAGAGCAACAGGGCTGGGAATAAACGCTGCCTCTGAAGCCCAGGACTGCTCAATGTGCCAAAGTGAATCCACCCTACTGCCTCTGACCCCCACAAGCACAAGTCAGCCATGATTCACTTCCATCAAACACTACTCCTTGCTCAAAGTGATACAGGATAGTGTGTGTGTCTGGGCGTCTAGGATTGGGGGAAAGAGGGCAAGTGGGGGACAGCAGAGTTGACCTGGAGAAGGTAAGTGTGAGCATGACAGAAGACACCCCCCCCCATTCACTCCCCACCCTTGCTCAGCAAACCTTCTCCAAGGGAGACCCTGATCTCATTAAGCCCTCTTGGTAATTTGAAATATCCTATGTGGCTTGTCATGTGGAAAGTTTGGGAACACCTGGTTTAAATGGCTAACGTCCCCAGGTACAGAGGAACGGAATGGCGTGGGCCACTGTGAGCATATTCTGACCAATATTTTGCCACACAAAATTAGGGGAGGTGGAGGAGGGATGGAGCATGATCAGACTTATGACAGAAGCACATTCAAGATGACCGAATGGCTGTTCTGGAAGCACCGGCTGCAAGCCTAGAGAGAGTGAAGGAGAGTATATACTGGACAGAAGAGAGAGTGTCACAATGTCACTGCTGGCCTTGGACCTCACAAGAGCGAGCATCGACAAGTGAAGGAGGAGAGTCAGACACATCCAGGGGGTTACGGTTTTGTGGAACAGGCAGGATCTCTGTGGAAAAATGAAGCCTTTGTGGTTATCTGAAGAAATACGGAAGCAAGCTACAGCTCTGCGCATATTCCTGGAGAAGGGAATTTAGAATATCCTCTTACCATCTTGATAGCATGATTTGTTGACGAATCCTGGATTTTCTGCAAGAGCCGTATTAATTTCCGTTACTTCCCCTGTAAGGGGAGAGTAAAGTTCACTAGCCGCCTTCACGCTTTCCAAAGCTCCAAATTCATCTGGGAAAAAAAAAGAAACAAAAGAAAAACAAAACTATTTAACTTTTTTTTTTTTGGGGGGGGGGGGGGTTTAATGCAGACCAATGTAAGTTAAATGCGAAAAGCTGATTTCCTTCAAATGAAGGAGGAAATGCTGGTTTAAACTAACAGGCGACAAGAATGATCACCAACCCTGGCACAAAGTTGCAAGCTTTCCGTTCCATCAGCTCAGACTGCAAACGATTATACTAGACATTCATGGCAGTAAGTAGCATCTTTATACACTTGGAAAGTAACTGGTATATACAGCACATGGTCCAAGCACAGTAAAGAGGTCTTAAGGCATCAACATGTGTAGTGCACATTAAACCCCATGCTCCTGTTGGCTGTTTATTTTCCAGCTAACTAGGACTTATTTGAGGGTAAAAAATAATTTGCTATTTATCAATGTTTCTGCAGCACAGGCAGAACTGTTGGGTATTGTTTCCAGGCGAGTCAAATACTCAGTTGCACAGATGTGTGTATCATTGCAGAAAGGGCACAGAAACAGAAGGGAGGATCCAAAGCTGGGAAGGGGAGGGGGAGGGTTAGAGAACTGATACTTTTCTGGCGTTTCTTTTTTACCATGGAGGGAAGAAATATCAGTGAAACCCTAAAATAAGTCCTATATATAAAGAGAGAATAAGATGAAAAGATAAGTCATAAAAAAAAAAAAAAAAGACGACACAAGAAATACCTGATTTATTCAACTTTGTGCCAACGTCTGGAAGGCTGCAGTATACCACATCTCCCAATGCTTCCTAGTGTCAACAGCCAATACAGAACAAATGCAGTTAAAATGTTGACATTACTTCATTATACACATGGAAAGTAATTTTATATAGCATTGCATAATTTAATGTGTGTATTTGGCACCTGCTTTATAAAGTAAGGTAGGCACATATTTAATTTTACAAAACAAGGGCATAAGCAGTGGAAAACGCACAAATAATTAGGCACAAACACTTATGCCTGCCCTAGATTTTTTCAAGGCTAATTATAGTCAACTCCAGACGAACTCCACACTCCGCAATCAAACCCACCAACAAAATGTCAATAGCCAGCCCAAATGTATATGTAGGACCCCAAAAAAACTAACTGAGATTGGAATTCCGCTCTGTATTTTTGGGTCCTAGATATACATTTGGCCTGACCATTGACTTTTTGTGCATGTGTTTGATTGTGGGGAGTGGAATACGTCTAAATTTTTCAAGAGCTCATGTAACATAGTATACCTTGGGCCAGAAGGACTGGGGTTTCTAGTCCCACAGGTGCTCCTTGTGGTCTTGGGCAAGCCACTTAACCCTCCATTGCCCATGTTCCCTGTAAGTATTAGCATATATGTCTCATATCCCCTCATGTTAAACGTATCCCCCAATTGTGTTGTGACCACTTTGATTGAAGGATAAGGTGGCATACAAAACAGTCTAAATAAAATAAAATAAATAAAATAACTTACACACATAAATTTACGCTCTGCCCAATGGCAGGCATAAATGCACAGCCTAGATTTTGCAAGAACGCGCGTAAGTTATAGTATTTTCTCTCTTACATGTGTAAATTGACATTCTGCCCAAGCACTGCCCCTTTGCATGTCCACAGTGAAAGTAAGCGCAAACGAGATAGACACAGATATTCCTGGGCCAGTTTAAGGACTCAACCCCTTTGAGACAGCGCCAGCAGTAAAGATGTAGCTCAAGTATTCCACATCATGAAGACTACAGACAGATTTGTCTCTCACCGTGGGATATGCAAAATAAGCATCAATATTCTAAGCAAACTGACCATGCTTTGGTTGCTTTCTAATAGTGATCAGCAAAAACATTCAGGAGCGGTACGTAACTCCAGAAAAAGACAAGCTAAATCCAAAATCCCTTTCCAATGTTCCCCTCAATCTGGCTTGATCACAAAACAAAAAGAAAAAAGTGTAATACTTAAAATAGTCCAAGTAAACGTTATCTCCTTATATTTTTAGCTTTTATTTGTTAACCTTTATTTCTGTGCATTCACATGGACTAACACTACTTCAGCACAAAAAGAAGGTAACACTGTGATTAAAAAACAAATTTAAAAAAAAAACCCAAAACAATGTACTGGAAGGCCCTTAATTTATCCTCCAGGTCAAGGCTTCTGTTCTGTCTCTAACATGGGTGCTGTGGTGGCAGCATTTTATCCCAGCTCTCTACCCCCTTGCTCAAGAGCGACACCCTAGTCACCAGATTCCGGGATCATGAGCGCAAGATTTTGGAGGGAGCCCTGTGCATGGCCTTTGACCTAAGGACTATCTGTGCAGTGACCAGAATACATATATTGGAGGGTGGGTAGCTGTGAATGAAAGCTCATAGTGACACAGCCTGATTGATGCCAATAATGAGAGAGCTGGAAGCCCAAGGGGGGCGGAGGGGGGGGGGGCAACCAAAAAAATAAAAAAGACATGAAAGTCATGCTGAAGCAGCATGGAGGGCAAATTCAAGGGACAGGTCCACGTTCAAAGCTTAAAGAACTGATTCAACTATAATGAAATAAATCCAAAGATCACGAGCAGGACTAAAGAACCGAGTTAGGCCAATAAGATCACTCACCTGTGCAAAATTGCTGATTCCAACCGTCCCGATACCATTTTCGACAGACACCCATTCATGTTTATCTGTGAATTTACGAGCTAAAAAGAAAAATGTAATGATTTATTTTAAAAAGACTTAAAAGCTGAAACTGTTTTCTGATAGCAACTTTTTTTTTTTAAACAGACATGGAGGTCTTGGGAACAAGAATTTCATTTTGTTTGATTTTGGCACAAAGAATATTGCAAAATAATGCATGATGTTGAATATTCACAGAAGCTCTTCCAAGCTGAACATTTCAGATTTTCCCTATGCTTTGCCATGAGAAGAATTTACAGGTAAACCGATACATGCTGTTTAAAAATGAGTACACTTTTACCTGCATTTTAGAAGTGTTCCTGGAGGTGGGGTAGGTCAGGGAAAAGGTGGTTTTAGCTGTTAAAAAGTATCCACTAAGAAGAACATGTGGCAACGTCCACAGGTGCCTTGGGCAGTTTTCAAAATGTGCCTGCACTGTAGTAAACTCTGCGGGCACTCCCTCTAAGGGAGTCACTGTGTAAGAGGGCATCTATAAACATTTCCAAAAGCATGCCTATTTATAAAAAGGTAGCACTGGCGTTAATCTGTCTTTATAAAAATAGGTCCAAAGGCCAGAATAAATAGGCCCAGCAGCGCACAAATGTTCTTGCACAAAATTTACAACTGCTTAGAGGCAGCTGTAATTGCATACATGTATTCTATGCACATGCACTGCAAAGCTGCCCCTACACAGATTGTATTTCACATAAAACAGGCGTACAATTTTGTTAACCATTTTGCACATGGAAATCATGCTTCCATATCATCTTGCTAAACCAGTCCAGACAAGTGGATCATGTTCCCCTATCAGTAGATTGGTGGAGACAAAGAACTAATGAAAAGCCCAGGTTTCAATGACATCACTCTCATGCCTCTATTTGCCTCAGCCACCAGAGGTCCCTTTGGTATTTATGTCTCCAGCAGATGGTGGATGGATTTTCAACTCTCTGAAAAATTCTGAAGATTTGAGAGGAAAAGATTGATTTAAAACGCTCGTGAAGGACAGCCTGCGGGTTGATCTCTCACTAGGGCATGATGTGCGAGGCTCAACTAAGACTGCAGTCTTTTTGGTAGCCACAGGGGGAGGGAACAATGGTTCAGCTCCGCACTCTTAACCTGGATAAGAGACTTTTGAGCAGCCAGAAGTTGGAAGACTGGAAAAGTACGAATGCCTCACAAAACCTCAACACCTCCGCCTTCCTCCTCTGTTCTCCCCTGCTCTCTCGAAGATTGCAGAAGGCTTCAGAGGGATCTGCCCGCCAGCCACCTTAAACAGTGCTGCAAAGCCAGTGAAACGGTTCCTGGGGAGTAAAGCTGAGCCCAGCACAAGGTTTTAGCCTGGGGCTCTCAGGGAGTGAGTATCAACGTTGACCTCACCACTGTCCTTGTTAGGGCTCCCGATTCTGTCTTCCTGGGACACAATTCGGGATGGACCACTGGTGTGGAGTGGGGGTTTCCTGCCATTTTCTGCACATTAGTAGCAGTTTTTCCTATTGTGTGCCTGCTGGTCGCACATTCTGCCCAAGCAGCTTAAACACGTGTTCCTTCCCTAGCGCCTGTAACACACTTTGCTCTTCAAAGCACAGTTACCGCATGCCTTTAGGTCGCCACGGCCTTAGCGCGCACTGTTGTGATGCTCGTCTTAATGCTGTCTTCTCCCAGGAAACGCTGTTTGACCCGTGGCAAGCAAGGAGCCTCATCTCTGGATTCTGCTCTTCCTGTATGTCAGCCTCTGAGTGGTCCCTGGAGAGACTGCTCCCCCTCTCTCAGCCAGGGGATGCAGTTAGTCTGGCCTTGCCTGCCTCAGGGCAGGTGATGATGGATGGCACTGTGGGTAAGGATATCCAGTCAACCGGTCCATGAGCCGCTTCTCATCATCTAGGGGATCTGCAGCGGCAATGGCCCCTGGTGTTGGGGAGTCTTTTCCGAGAGGTGAGCTTCTGGATTGTCCTCCCTGGAATTCTTTTCCTTTTTGCAGCAGGCCTGATCCTTCTGGCATGGAAATTCAGACTCTGTTGTGGCGGGGTAGGCGGAAAGTGGTTCAACTGCTTTTGCTAAGCATCCCTGCCTTGGACTGCCCTCCTAGAGATAGAATAGCTCAGAGCTGTCTGAGATTTTGACTATGACTTTGATTCAGATGGCTCGGTTCTGGGCTCTGACGCTGAAGTACTCTCACCTTCAGAAGATTGTGAGGAGGTCGGTGTAATCCACCTATTCCAGAAGAAGGAGTTGGCAGCATTTATTGCTAGGGTCTCATCTGCCTTGAATTTGACAGATGCTTCCGGCACAGAGCAGGAGCCAAAAGGTACACACACTCCTTCAGGGGGTGTGAAAATCCATTACCGTTTTCCCATTCCGGATGTGATCACAACTCGCTGCTTAAAGGGTTAAGGGTGTGTAAGAAGACCTCTGCTCCCAGAGGAGTGCGTTGAGTGGTTTGGCATTCCCATGGTGGATGTGCAGGTTACAGCAGTTACCAGATGAACCACCATTCCTATGGAAGGCGGATCAGCCTTAAATGATTTTCTGGATTCATGGTTGAGGAGCCTGTTTCACCATGGCGGCAGCTATTCTGCAGCTAGCAGTACGTACCAGCCTGGAGTCTCGAGCCCTGCTCCAGTAGATTCACAATCTCTTCCGCTGGATTTATTTAACAGGTTTTTTTTATACCACTTCATCATTTTAGTCAAAATGGTTTACAGTGCAACTTAAACTTGGTAATGCACATTAAACAGGGACACTGATAACTTGGATTCTTAGGATTAAGTGACTTGCCCAAGGCTACAGGGAGTGTGCTAGTGCGAATCAAACCCTGGTCTCTTGGTTCCCAAGCCAGTGCTCTAACCACTAGGCTACTCCTCTACTCTACTCCGGATGATACTACCCCTCTTTTGGAATCTGCTACGACCTTCCTTTCTAATGCCATGTATGACCTGGTGCATTCTGCGGCCACAAATGGTGCCCTGATGATTGTGTCACAGCATTGGATTTGGCTCTGGCACTAGCACTGGGCAGTGGACCATATCTTCCAAAGCCTGGTTGGCCCAACTGGTTTTCAAGGGGAAGCTTCTGTTTGGAGCAGATTTGATGAAGCTGGTGAAAGACCTGGCAAGACCAAATTTACCGCCTTCTGGAAGATGAGTCCAAGGGGCCTGTGAAGCAGGCTGGTGCCCCTTCTCGTCAGCCTCCAGCCATCCACCAGAGGGCATGCTGGCTGGATTTCTGGGGGCCTTGGGACACTTCTTGTTATTACCAACCTGAGGGGGAGAGGGGAATACAACCCTTTCTTTTCCTCTGCTTCTGGGCTTTGGGCTCCTTCTCAGTTCTTTCATGGAGCATGTGGGCACAGGGACTCTCTCTCTCTTCTACAGAAGGACTCTCCCCTGGGCAGCGCAATAAAAGCTTTTGGGGCCCATTCCCTGATTTCTCCAGTTGGAGGGAGGCTTCGCCTTTTATTTTAGAAATGGGCTTGGGTTGTCAAAGATCACTGGGTGCTAGAAACCATTTAGTTTGGCTATGTCCTAGAATGCAAAGAGCCAATTTTGGATGCCTTTGTCATCTCCCTTTGTGGATCTACAATCAAAAGTGCCGCTGTGTAATCACCATGGACAAGTTGCTGCACCTAAAGGCAATGATACCCTTCCCGCCTATTTCGTGGTGCCCAAAAGGATGGTTCCTTCTGGCCTATTCTGGATCTTAAAGGGGTCAATAAGCACAGGCGTGTCCAGCCCTTCTGTGTGGAATCCTTGCGCTACGTGATTCAAGGAGTGCACAGAGGGGAATTCTTGGCTTCTCTGGATCTGGCCGAGGCATATATTCATATCCCAATCCAGGCGAATCAGTAAAAGTATCAGCATGTTGCCATACTTGGCTCTATCAGTTCGCCGCCCTTCCTTTCGGGCTTTCCATCACCCGGATGATGTTCTCCCAGGTCATGGTGGCAGCTGTGGCACTACGGTGTCAAGGAATCTGCATCCTTCTTGGAAAGCCTTGGCTGGGTGACCAATCGGGAATAACCAGCTGTGGCCTTCCCAGTCCCTGGAGTTTCTGGTAGCACTTTTCGACTCTGGCATAAGCAGAGTTTTCCAGAGAACGTCAAAAGTCTGTTGGATTGCCTGGTGCTGTTCTGTGTGCAGGAAGCATCCAGAGTCTGGGATTCTCTTCAGCTTCTCGGATTGATGGCAGCAACTATAGTGATGGTGCCATGGGCGCATGCTCATATGCAACCGCTCCAGCAGTCCTTGTTGACTCGGTGGTCCCAGAGTTCTCAGGAGTTTGAGCATAGGCTTCTGCTTCCGTTGATGGTGAAGTCCAGCTTGCAGTGGTGGCAGCAGCCCTGTCATCTGAGGAACAGGGTGGCACTGGAAAATGTTCCCCTGGACCCTCCTGATGATGGTTGCGGTGGCACTTGATCTTTCTGCGGCTTTCGATCTGGTTGATCACTCTCTTCTTCTAGCCCGTCTCAGTCAAGCCGGTGTTCACGGCACTGTCTTTAAATGGTTTCATTCTTTTCTTCATGCCCGGTCTGCCTCTGTACTACCCACGTCCCCCTCTTCTCTACCTTCTGCCCCCTTCCCTTTACCATGTGGGGTTCCCCAGGGTTCTGTCCTAGCTCCCCTTCTCTTTAATCTTTTGTTGGTACCCCCTCACACTTATCATTCAACAATTTGGGATCTCTGCTTTTTACTACGCCGACGACATCCTTCTTCTTCATCACACCTCCCCACTTTCTCCTGATCTGACTCCCCTTAACAACTGCCTCACTGCTGTCACCTACTGGTTAACCCAAAACTGCCTTCACCTGAATCTGGCCAAAAACAACTGCTATTTGGTTCCCCCACAGTCACCCCTCCCCCTCGTTAGCTCCTTCCTTGTCTAACACTCCCATATCCTTAGTCACTACCTTCCGCTATCTTGGTGTTCTCTTTGATTCAGATCTTTCCTTTCACGCCCATATCTCACATATTACTAAAACTTCCTTTTATTTCCTGCGTCAAATCCGTGCTGTCCGTCCTTTTCTTTCTCCTTCTGCCCTATCTACCCTCCTTCTCTCTCTTGTCATGTCCAGGGTTGATTTCGCTAACTCTATCCTTATTGGCCTGCCTTCTTCTCATTTACACCGTCTTCAAAGAATCCAGCATACCGCAGCCCGCCTTCTTTCACACTCTTCTCATTCGCACCATATAACTCCTCTTCTTATCCATCTACACTGGTTGCCTCTTCCCTTCCGCTCTCAATACAAACTACTTACTTTGGTTCACAAGGCCCTCCACACCAACTCCCCACAATACCTAGCCGATTTAATTCACTTCCACACTCCCAGATATACCCCCCGTTCATTTCACTTAAACCGGCTTACCCTTCCCCCCCCCCTCTGCCGCCCACTTGCAATCCACCCGCTCTTCAGCTTTTTTCTTTATAGGCCCCGCACTATGGAACTCCCTTCCCTCCTCTATCCGTTTAGAACCCTCCCACTCAGCATTTAAACAGCAGCTAAAAACCTACCTCTTTTCCCTAGCCTTTAACCTCCCTACTTCTCCCCCCTCTCTATAATCTCACTCCTCCCCTCCCACTTTCTCCTGCCCTTTCTGTTCTTCCTCTTTCTTTTTATGAAATGTAACTTCTTTTCCTTTTACCGGCCTTGCGCCCTATTTTAAAGGTTTTTATATGTTGTAAACCGCTCTGATTTTATTGTGAAGGGCGGTCTATCAAGTTTTATTAAACATAAACATAAACATGGTTGCCAGTCTCTTGGGCTGGAGTGCCCGTTGCCAAGACCATATGGCCCAGGATTGTTGGAACTGCAGGGAAGCAGTGTGGTCCTTTAACCGCCTTGAGGCAAGGACCATCAGGTTGGTTCTTCTGTATTTCCAGCCTCTGATTGAGGGCCGGGCGGTTCAAGTGTTTTCAGACAATGGCACAGTGGTGGCTTATGTCAATCGGCAAGGTGGCACAAGAAGTGCTAGGTAGCTCTGAAGACGGCTCTCCTGTTTGCCTGGGCGGAGAAGAACCTCCTAGCCTTGTCAGCTCAGCACACTGCCGGGGTGGACAATGTGTAAACTGATTTCCTCAGCCAGCACTCTCTGGATCTTGAAGAGTGGGAGCCAAGTCAGGAGGCTTTTCAGTTGATTCGGCGCCGCTGGGGTCACCCCGAAATGGATCTGATGAAGATTCACTCCAATGCCAAAGTTCGCTGCTTCTTCAGCCTCTACAATGAGATGGGGTCAGAGGGCACTGACGCTCTGACCCAGCCTTGGCCATGTCAGCTCCAGCCGTAAATGCCTCCTCTATGGCCCCTAGTGGGGCATGTGATTCGGCATATAGACCACCACCTAGGCAGGTTAGTTCTGGTGGTGCCGGAATGGCCGAGGAGAGCATGGTTCGGAGACATGATGCAGCTCCTGCAGGTTCCTTCTCTTATGCTGCCTCCATCTTGGAGCCTGTTGTGGCAGGGACCAATCATCCTGGAGAACATGGTTCCCATCTTGCTTATGAAGACAACTAGCACATAAGGATTACTCTTCAGTGGTGGTCTTCACTCTGCTCAGAGCCCTGAGGAGGTACCAAGTTAACACACATGCAAATTTGGTGCCTCTTTTGAGCAATGGTACGGTGCTCAGCAGCTGGCTCTTGAGGCGGCCAAGATGCCTTTCTACAGGATGGTCTGGAGAAGGGCCTTTCCATAACTCCCTCAATACTCAGGTAGCAGCTTTGGCCTGTTTCCGAGGTCCAGTGGCTGGTAAGTCTCTAGCCTTGCACCTGGACATCTTGCGCTTTCTTCAGGGGGTTCAACATCTGCGTCTTCCCCTCCAGTTTGTCATCTTTTCCTGGGATCTGTCTCTGCTGCTCAGAGCCCTGATGGCGATGCCCTTTGAGCTGTTGAAGTGCACTACTTTAAAGGATTTGATGCTCAAGACGGTCTTCTTGGTTGCAATTTGTTCCGCAAGGTGTATTTCCGAGCAGCAGGCTCTGTCTTGCTGAGATACTTACAGTATCTTTTTCAAGGAGGCTGATTCTATTCAGCTTGTGCCTTCCCTCTTGCTTAAAAGTGCTTTCTCCCTTTCACATGAACCAGGTGGCATGCCTGTCCTCCTTTTCTAAGTAGTGTCCGGGGAAGAATAAGGATCTTCACCCTGTGGCTGTCTGGAAAGTGCTTCTCTCTTACTTGGTCAAACCTATGAAAAGAAGTCATAACCTCCATCTTTTTGTGCCATTTGCTGGCCCGCACAAGGGTAATGTGGTGGCTAAATCGACTTTGGGGCACTGGATTAAGGAGGCCTTGCCTCGGTGTATGTGTTTCAGAACTGGCTGGTTTTGGAGGGTTTGCGCACCGATTCTACCTGAACGCAGGAGTCCTCATAGACGGAGCGGAGCTCGGTAGCCCCTGAAGACATTTGTCAGGCAGCAACATGAGCATGACTTTCCACTTTTGTCAAGCATTACCGCTTAGATGTCCACGAAAGGATGGGCACGGACTCTGGTTCAAGGATTTTGCTAGCAGCTGTATCTTCTTCCTGCCCAGTGGAGTTGTAGCTTTGGTACATCACACTTGTCTGGACTGGTCTAGAAGGATAATATAGTAGGTGACATTCTACTTACCATTTAATGTCCTTTCCTTGAGTCCTGCTAAACCAGTCCAGAACCCGCCTCTGTAACTGTATTGCTCTGTTCTGCTGCAGTACCCCTAGGTCTGCTCTGATTTTTATACTTGGCTCTGCAGGTACATTGTCTACTGTCAGTTTTGTTTTTATGCTTTCCTGGACATAGTTCTCTACTGTTATCACTCATTGTTGCGCACTGTTGAGGTTGTGTGCGGCTTGTCATGTTTCTCCCATATGCTTTGGAACGAAAACTGAAGAGACCTCTGGTGGCTGAGTCGAATAGAGGCATGGGAGTGATATCACTGAAACCTGGGCTTTTCATTGGTTCTTTGTCTCCACCAATATGCTGGTAGAGGAACACAACCCCCTTGTCTGGACTGGTCTAGCAGGACTCAAGGAAAGGACATTAACTGCTAAGTAAAATGTCACCTTCACATGCACAAAATGCTTATAAAATTATCCATATTTAAATAGATGTATTGATAGATGCATCCTTACCTGTGATGAGACCTCAACAGAAATAATGGGGAGCCACATGAAATAACACACACTCTGTGCAACCAAAACTTAGGAAATACTCCCTAATGATGACTAAATAACTACATATCAGGTGCAGTTCAGTAGAATTACTAACCAAATTATTTTCACTAGTTTGGTAAGAGGGATGTCTAATAAAGCACCTTAATTTTTTGTCTTTTCTGCACCTTAAGTGCAAAGGCTGTGCACCGTCAAGTGTGGTTAGCAAATTCCTTGCAGCTATTGCACATAGCACACACCGCTTGGGCCCATATTAAATGCACTGGCGGGTAGCGCAGGTACACCTGTACTATCTGCTAATTTAACATGGGTCCCCAATGCTGACAAAAACATCCCCCTCTAATTATGATCACATCCCCCACCCTGATCACCAAACCATCTCCCACTGATCCAAGCCCCTCATGATACCCCTCCCCTGATCAAACTCTCCTCCTCAATGACAAAGCCCCCACCCCTCAAGCCAGCCTCTAATCCTATTCACCCACCCAGTTGTCCCTTGTAGTCTCATGGCTGGCAAAGGAGCAATCCCCCTCCACTCTTACCCTTTTGTCGCACAGAATCAAAATAGTAATTATGACTCCTAGTGGTCGTCTTATGGTACTACCACTAGGGAGTCAATCTGCCAATCACTCCTCATTCAGCAGAATGAGCCCTAATAGTAGTACCTGTGAGATTCGCACTAGGGGGTCATAGCCATCATTTTGATCCTGGGCAGACACAGATCACTCCTGCCCCATCACCTAGACTACTAAGGATAGCTCTGGGTAAGTGGGGGGCGAGATTTGATAGGGCTAGGATTGGGAGGAGAGTTGGTGATCATGCAGGCTTGGCCTGTCAATGAGTGTTCAGGGTTGTCAAAGGGGTGGGGGAAGGGGGAAATGTGTGTGTTAGTGTACATTGACCAGATCATGCTTTTTCTTTTTTGGGGGCAGGGCTGGCCCATCCATTGAGCGAGAATGTGGTTCGTGCGGGGCCCTGTGCGAACAACATTCTCGCTCAATGGACGGCTACAGAGGGAGTCGGGGAAGCCCACGCGGGGCCCCAGCTCCCTCTGCACAGCCCGCCAGCGTGAAGAGCCTTTACCTTCACGCTGGCGGCTGTTTCAATGAAGCCGCTAATGCCGGGAAAGGTTAAAGGCAATGCCCTTTAACCTCTCCTGGCATTCGCAGCTTCATTCAAACAGCTGCCAGCGTGAAGGAAAAGGCTCTTCACGCTGGCAGGCTGTGCAGAGGGAGCTGGGGCCTCACGCGGGCTTCCCCAGCTCCCTCTGCAGCCCCTTAAACGGAGCAGGGCTCTTCAGAGGGGGGGGGGGCTAGGATTGGATGGGCTGTGATGGGGGGGGAGGACCGCAAATGGGCTGTGGGGGGGGGGGAGGACAGACTGCAAATGGGCTGTGATGTTGGGGGGGACAGACAAAATGGACTGTGATGGGGGGAGAACTTGGACTGGAAATGGGCTGATAAGGGGGCTAGGATTGGAAATTGGCTGATGGGGGACTGGAATGGAACTGGAAAAGAGCATATGGGGGGGCTAGGATTGGAAATGGGCTGATGAGGAGCTGGAGGCTAGGATTGGAAATGGGCTGATGAGGAGCTGGAATAGGACTAGAAATGGGCTGATGGGGGGGAACGTGGACTGCAAATGGGTGATGGGCTGGAATAGGACTGCAAATGGGTGATGGGGTGGAAATGGGCTGATGGGGGAGCTTGGAGTGGAAATGGGCTGATGTGGAAGCTTGGGAGACTGGGACTAGAAGGGGGCAGATGCTGGGTGGGTCTAGAACTATAAGGGAGCTGATTTTGGGGGAGGACTAGAAAGGGAAGGGGAAGGGGAATGAGAATGGAGGGGGGAAAAGATATTTTGTGTGGGAGGGAAGAAAAGTCTACGATAGGCCGGGTATTGGGAGAGTAAGTGGAGATTGAGAATGGAAGGGTGAAATTTGAGTGGATGATAAAGGAATAAGGAAAAAATGGAGGAAAGAGCAAAAGGGGAAAGATCAGTATGTTAAAGCAGATATAGAAAAAAATTTGGAAAAAAAATCTAAAAGAGACGAAAGGACAAATGGATAGCTCGCAGAAGACACAAAGAAACCAGAAGAAAGTGACTGGAGCACTTGCAACTGAAAAAAAATGCACAAGCAACAAAAGGTAGAAAAATACCTTTTTATTTTGAATTTATTAACTGGAATATATCAGCTCTGGGAAATGTGCATTAACATCTTTTGTGTTTTGTTTAGTACAAGAGGAAATTTATAGTTTTATTTCTCCAGCGTTGTTGTACATCCCAAGTTTGGCTTTTGGGGTTCCAGTTTAATTATTGTCTTCCTATTTCTAAATTGTGATCCCTTGTTCTTTGGTCTATGTTCTGCATTTTAACCAAGCTGAGGTATTCTGTTCATGTAGTTTCTATTTGACCCTGTCATTTGTTCTCTTTCCCCAGTAGGAGATGCATTGGTATTCTCTGAGATGTATTGGTTTAATATTTTCAGTGTTGCCTTTTGATAGGTAGAGTTTGGTGCTTTGTGAGAGCTGTTATGATATGGTGGATTTGCTATGAGTTCTAAATGGTCAGTGTTTATAGTACTTCATAATGGGCCTGGCTGTTGGCACTGGAATATAGTAAGGTAGAAATCTATTAGTCTTTCTTTATCCAGACACTCATTAAGAAGCATATTTACTAAAAATGCATGTTAATATTATGAAAATATGTATGCAAATGGAGCTCCCTATGCAAATGTGCCCCCCCCCCTTGGGCCGCCCCTGTTCGGGGGCAGCACCCATGCCACCTGCCTGGAGCATTACACTGCACTTAATACCATCTCTTATCACAGATGGGCAAAGAAAAAAACACAAATTCGAGACGTTAAAGCTTTTCATAGGTAGTAGTAGAACGTTGTTTCATAGCATCATTTATGGCTGCTACATGTTGCAGCATCACAATTTCACTTACATCCTCTTAAAAGGTACCAGAGTTCAAACAGTACCAGGGAGGTATGTCCTTGAGCCACGTTCCTTTAAGTAAAACGTTTCATTACTTTACTAGCAAACTCTGAATGACTTTTCCCAGTTTTCCACCTGCTCAGAAACACTGAAAACACAGGTGACCCCGGCACAGTAGTTTCCTAACACTCCGGATCGAAGGCTAAAGTTTAGCCTTTCCCAGTGCATTTATGCAGACAGCAAATAAAATAAACTATGCCTATTGCTAGCCAGCGAAAGAGCCGCGGACCCTGACCCTCCACAACGCGGAAGGAGCGAGCAAACAGAACAGAGAATTTACCCCGCTCGCCCTCCGCCCACATCTGGGCGCGCGCTCCCCGCTCCCCCAGCCGCGTGACTAAAACTCACCGGAGAGGAGCGACGAGCCGCTGCGGAGCGTTCGGGCGGTGCACGTTCGCCACGACAGCCGGTAGGCAGAGGGCAGTGCGGCGAAGGAGGGAGCAGCAGCAGCACGAGCGCACCACCTGCTCAGTCCGCTCCTCACGCTTCTATCAAGCGCTCGCGCCGCCATCTTACTCAGCGACTAGCGCCCAGCCAGTGAGGCCCGAGAGAGCGCGAGTATGAGCTTGGCGCACGCGCCGTGCCTGCAGCACTGGGGGGAGTGCGAGTGAGCGCGCGCGCAGAACATTAAAGCGGAGTTGGGGATTCGTGCAGCAGCACTAGGGGCTTGTGGTGCATCCTCGCTTCCCCCCTTCCAAGCTCCAAGGGTATTAGACACCCCAGGTGATCCTTCGGCTTCCACTCTTAGTTTATTAATTAACTCTTAGTATCCCCTCCTAGCACTATATTACAAAAACGCATCCTTGCACATCACACATTTACATATTAAACTTTGTTTTGTAAATTTGTACGTAACAGAGAGCCCCGGAAGCAACTTCAAAAGATAAATTGACTAGTTACATATTGCCCCCTTCGCGCTGGTAAAAGTAGCCACAGACACAGATGAGGCTGTGAGTTTGTGTGGCTTTTAGGTTCCATTATTTTGCTTTGAGTGTAGCCGCCCTTTGCTGACTTCCAGATGCTGCTGCCCTAGGCAACAACCTAGCCTGCCTGGTGCTTGGGACGGCTCAGCAGCACCCCCACCCCCAATCAAACAGGTTGGACCAGTCTTGGTTTTACCTTCATTGCATGCCTGGATTTGCAATTTTCATTTTTGTCTAAGAAAATCAGACTCTTAAAGCAGGTTTGTATTTATTTTTATTTATTTAACAGTTTTTATATACCGCACTATTTATCATCAGTGCGGTTTACATCAAACAACATACTACCTAGACAGAATAGACTGACATAGGTTTACAGATAACAGGGAATATAAACTGGGTATGAACAGGGGAAAACTATATACAATTAAACATAACATTTTGTATCAGCCTGTTCTGTTGATTTGGGGTTGCGATGACAACCTAAGAAGGCATAGACATTAAAGGCAACTACTCGGCCTCATTGTGACACTATGGTCATCAGGTTTTCCAAACTTTGGGATATGTGACAGCCCTCTCCCCAGCCTGCTTTCTGGTCTTCCCTATGGCTGTCTACATTTTAAATCAGGCACTGGCTGGGTCAGATCAAAGGGATGCTGAGCCCAGCATCTTGTCTCTGACAGTGGCCAGTCCAACTCACTAGGAAATACAAGGCAGATCCCCAAAACATTCTTTGCCGTTAAAGAACTTTTCCTCTAGGAATTTGGCCCTATGCCCAACGTCTTTTAAACGCAGCAATTCTCTAATGATAAACTTCACAACTCAGTTTGTTTTTCAGTGAAAAAGTTTATCTTTCTCCCATTTGTTTTAAATCTACTGCCTCTTAATTTTGTTGCATATTTTCAAATTTTAGTAGTATTTGATGGATTGAATAAACTGTTCCACCTACTCATGATTTTACAAACTTCTATCCTATCTACTCGAATCATCTCTTCTCTAAGCTGAAGAGCCTTAAAGTTTCACCTTCACGGGCTGCAACTGCTCCCACCTGTATGGGCATATTTCGGGGGAGCTATGGGGGCATTGCCCCCCCCCCCAATGCTGTAGAATGGAGTACCTCTTACCTCCCCCTTCCCCGATTCTAGCATCTCCCAGCTTCTTTCCTCTTGTCCTCCTCCCCTAAGTTGGGCCACTTGCTTCCTTCAAACTTGCGGAGCCTGTCGCTAAAACTCTAAAAAGCTCCGCTGCTCGTGCCCTTTCTGATGGGGTGGGATTGGCAGAGCCTTGCAAGGGGTTTCAGTGAGAGGCTCCGCAGGGCATTTCTGTTCTTGCTAGCGCTGACACTGTCACAGAAACAGGAAGGAGCTGCTGGCTGCTACAGCTGCAGGTTTGAGAGGAGCAGAGGGGGCACGTGGAGGAGAAGCCGGAGGGGGAGAGAGGGGAAAATGCTGGAACATGGTGGGGAGGGTGTTACAGGAAAGGCTAGAGGTTAAGGGATTGAGTGAGCGCCACAAAGGATGGAGGGGAGAGAGTAAGGTTACCAGAATTTGGAGGGTAAATCTGGGACACCTGAGGGGAAGGGGGGCGGGGGGTGTCACCCAGAGTTGCAGACGATCAGTTCCGTTCAGCATGTGTAGTAAGATCACGTTCAAGATGGAGAGTCTGTGCTGTATATCACGCCATGTATTTCTTAACATTATCTTTTAGAAAATAAAATAATTTTCCAGCCTATATAAACCAGTTTGATTTATTGACTAAAGTGGTATAGAAAAACAGTTAAATAAATAAATAAACCCTTGGTGTCTCTGATCTTATTTTTTGTTTCTCTTTTCCTTTTTTATTCGTCCTGTTTCACTTCTCTCTACGTAGAAACATAGAAACATGATGACAGAAAAAGACCACATGGCCTATCTAGTCTCTCCTTCCATAACAACTACAACAGTCCCCTTTTTACCTCTAGAGATCCTCTGTGTTGGTCCCATGCTTTTTTGAATTCAGTTACTGTCCTCATCTCTACCACCTCCACTGGGAGACTATTCCACGGATCCAATACTCTTTCCGTAAAGAAGTATTTCCGCATATCACTCCTGAATCTATCCCCTTCACCCTCATCCCATGTCCCCTCATAGCAGAACTTGCTTTCAATTGAAAGAGGCTCTCTCCCTGAACATTTATGCCACAGAGGTATTTAAACATATCAATCATATCACCTCTATCCCGCCTTTCCTCTAAGGTGTACATATTAAGATCCTTCAGTCTGTCCTCATATGCTTTATAATGAAGACCACTAATCATTTTAGTAGCCACCCTCTGCACCGACTCCATCCTGTTCACATCCTTTTGAAGGTGCGGTCTCCAGAATTGCACACTATACTCCAAATGAGGTCGCACCAAAGACTTATACAGAGGCATTATCACCTCCTTTTTTCTGCTAGCCATTCCTCTCCGTATGCACCCAAGCATCCTTCTAGCTTTTGCCATTGCCTTTTCTACCTGTTTAGCTACTTTAAGATCATCAGACACAACCATGCCTAGGTCCCGCTCTTCTTTAGTGGACAAAAGTACTTCACCCCCTATACTATATTTATCCCTTGGATTGCTGCAGCCCAAATGCATGACCTTACATTTTTTAACATTAAATCCCAGCTGCCAAATTCTAGACCATTCTTCAAGCTTAGCTAGATCCCTCCTCATGTTATCTACCCCTTCCTGGGTGTCTGCTCTATTGCAGATTTTGGTATCATCTGCAAAGAGGCAAACCTTACCTGAAAGCCCTTCCGCTATATCACTAACAAAGATGTTAAGAATCGGACCAAGGACAGATCCCTGGGGCACACCACTGATAACATCCTTCTCCTCAGAGTGAGCTCCATTTACTTGTACTCTTTGTCGCCTCCCACCCAACCAATTTCTAACCCAAGCAGTAACTTTAGGGTCCATCCCTAGGGTGCTCAGTTTGTTTATAAGTCGCCTGTGAGGAACAATGTCAAAGGCTTTACTGAAATCTAAATACACCACATCTAGGGCTCTCCCTCGGTCCAACTCCCTGGTCACCCAGTCAAAGAAATCAATCAGATTTGTCTGACAAGACCTGCCTCTGGTGAATCCATGCTGCCTCGGATCCTGTAATCCGCTGGACTCCAGAAACCTCACTATTTTCTCTTTCAGCAGCGTTTCCAATAATTTACTCACCACCGAAGTTAAACTAACCGGCCTGTAGTTTTCAACCACATCCTTACTTCCGCTTTTGTGTAAAGGCACCACATGAGCCTCTCTCCAGTCCTTTGGCACCACTCCCGACTCCAACGAGGCATTGAAAAGGTCAGTCAGTGGAGCTGCTAGAACGTCCCCAAGTTCCCTCAGTATTCTCGGGTGTATTCCATCTGGTCCCATCGCTTTGTCTACTTTAAGTTGAGATAGTTTCCCACAAACACAGTCTTTTGAAAATTGTTCAAGATGTCCTTTGCTTCTGTTCCTATTTGTGGGTGTTTTCTGAGGTCCTGCTCCTGGTTCTTCATCTGTGAACACAGAACAAACATATTTGTTAAGCAATTCTGCTTTATCCTTATCAGCTTCTACATATTCCTCCCTTGAACCCTTGAGTCTGACAATGCCACTCTTGCCCTTCCTCTTCTCACTAATATATCTGAAAAATGTCTTATCCCCCCTTTTTATTGCATTGACTATTTCCTCCTCCTTTTGAAACTTTGCCTTCTTGACTACTTTGCTAGCTTCTCTAAGTTTTTCCAAATACAGATGCCTGTCTTCCTCTCTCTGTGATCTCTTGTATTTCATGAAGGCCTCCCTCTTTTTCTTCACTTTTTCAGCTACTTCTTTCGAAAACCATAGCGGTCTCCTTTTCCTTTTACCTTTATTTACCATTTTAACAAAAAGGTTGGTTGCCCTTAAAATATCCCCTTTCAGTTTTTCCCCACTGTTTTTCTACATCCCTCAGCTGTTCCCATCCAACTAACGACTCCCTGGGGTATTGGCCCATCTTCACAAAGTTAGTCTTCCTAAAGTCTAAGATCCTCGCCTTTGAATGGATTCTAACAGCCCTAGTCCTAATACTGAACCACACCATCTGGTGATCAGTGGATGCAAAATGATCTCCCACTACAACATCAGAAACACTTTCACCATTGGTAATGTGGTAAGGAGAGTGCAGCTCAGCATGGAAATAAAAGAGAAAGAAGAACTTTTTCTTCTTTTCGGAGGATGGGTGCACTAGAACACATACACCACAGCAAAATCCCTGAGAGAAACCAAGAGGGTAGAGCTAGGTTTAAGCCACTCCCAGACTCCATGACAACCCCAGGTAAGAGTAGGAGGTACAAGTGGGTGGAGTCAGGAAGGGAGGTGCCCTGCTCAACGTTTAAGTTTGAGAAAACAAACAAAGTTGAGAGAAGCAGTCAAGGGAGAAGCAGCCAAGTAAGAAGCAGCCAAGAGAGAAGCAGCCACAAAGAGAGCAGCAGCAGAGACAAGAGCAGCCAGCACTGCAGCCAAGGAAGCTACAGAGAAGGTTCCAGGCAGAGGACCAAACAGACTGGCAAGAGGGAGAGAGAGAAAAGGTTGACTTTGAGAAGGCTAAGGCAAGAGTGCTTAGACTCCTCTGATGAAGGGTCTGTCTGCAGGCAGCAGAAGCCCCAGGAAGGGAAGTGGAGGTCTTACCCTGATTCCCTGTCTAGCTCAGAGGCAGAGAGAGTCACAAGCCACAGAAGCCTCAGCCAGGAAGGTGCTGCAACAAGACTCCAAGGTAGGAGAAAGAAAGCAGTAAAGCCAAAACCCTGTGTTTCTTGCTCTGACTCTGAAGAGAGGTTTAGGCCTGAGAAAACCCGGATTAGGAAGAAGGGGTTTTCAGGAGAAACTGAACAGGAGAAGCCCGTTGAAGTCCCATCTAGAGGAGAAGGGGCTATTCAGTGGAATAGGCTGTTTAACCTGTTAAAGAACATTAAGCATAAAGTGCCCGAGCGTTTTCAAACTTTGCCAAGATACAGCTCAGCAGAAAGCATGGAGGTAGAAGGTAAAGAAAGTGACCTGACTTCAGCTTGTTCTGAGATGTACTGTGATATGTGCATTGTGGCTAAGCAATGAAAGCCTGAGAGCAGTGAGAAGTTAGGAATTGTAAATACATGTGCTTTATGATTACGGAATTGAGAAGCATCATAAAGGGAAAAGAAAAGAAAGCCTGTGTAAATAATTCTACTACAACACTGGTTGTAAGCTTTGCTTTAATGGGAGAAGATTATCCTTTATTTTCTTTGACTTGAGTGTACAACTGCTTTAAGATTTGTTACCCGCTTGCCACGGAAGCTAATAAAATTCCTGTGTGCTTTGAAACAACCACTTGGTTCATTTATCTCTATACACAACTACAATCCTTGGTAAAGAGGAATTCAAGATGGCTTCCCGTCCCTACTCGGCGACCGTCTGGTAGGGGCGTGACTGCCACAGTAAGCACCAAGTCCAGTATGGCCCCTTCACGTGTGGGGTCTGTTACCAATTGCCTGAATAGTTCTCCCTGTAGAGAATCTAGGATCTTCTTACTTCTAGATGATACTGCAGCAGAAATGTGCCAATCAACATCTGGCATATTGAAATCTCCTATCAGTAGCACTTCCCCTTTCCTAGCAATGCTGCGCATGTCTTCAATTAATTTATTTTATTTATTTATTTATTTAATTAACTCTCCGTCCACCTCTTCCTCTTGTGAGGGAGGTCTGTATATCACACCAATGTAAATAGATTTCTCTTTCCCTCTTTCTAGTTTAACCCACAATGCCTCCCCTCTCCCTTTTAAGCTCTGTAATTCCAAAGCTTTAATAGTAGTTTTTACATATAGTGCCACTCCTCCTCCCCTACTTCCTACCCTGTCCTTTCTGAATAAAGTATAGCCAGGTATAGTTACATCCCAATCATGGTTTTCTATGAACCATGTTTCTGTAACTGCCACTAAATCCAAGTCAGCCACTCCCACCAAAGCTTCAACATCAGGGATCTTATTTCCCATGCTACGGGCATTTATACATACTGCTTTCCATATGTTACCCCTGTTACCCATTTCTATAAAGTTATTTAATGTATCACCTACCTGGGGGCTTTCACTTACCTGGGGGCTTTCTTCACCCATCCCCAACAAATCTAGTTTAAAGCCCTCTTCAGTAGATTATCCAGTCTACTACTGAAGATGCGTTGACCTTTCTTGGACAGATGGATGCCATCTCTGCTCTGCAACCCTTGGAACAGCATCCCATGGTCTAGGAAACCAAAACGCTCTCGATGACACCATCCACGCAGCCATGCATTCATCACCAGGATGCGAGCCTCTCTGCCTTGGCCTTTACCCTCAACAGGGAGGATTGAAGAGAACACCTCCTGTGCACCAAACTGCTTCACCCTCTGTCCCAGAGCCATGAAGTCACTTTTGATACGTTCCGAGGTATACCTGGCAGTATCATTTGTTCCAACATGGATTAGCAACATTGGGTAATAGTCAGTGGGCTTGATGAGTCTCGGCAAACTCTCCATAACATCTTGGATTTTGGCACCAGGCAGACAGCATACCTCTCTGGACATCAAGTCTGGTGGGCAGATGGACGCCACAGTACCCCTCAGAAGAGAGTCTCCAACCACCACTACCCTTCGTTTCCTTGTGGTCACTGATTCTGCAACCTTGGGGTACTTGAGCTCTGGTTCGTCCCTTTCCAGGGATGCTTTCACCTCCTCCACTTCCAGGGATGCATAATGGTTCTTCAATTCAAGGGCTGGAGAAGTTGGATTGGTGATTTTGCAGGCCCTGGTGACTTGTGTCCAATCATCGACATTCTGTTGGCACCCATCTTCTCCTCTGCTGGAGAGCTTGTTTGCTGCAAGAAGCATCTCATCAATGTACTTCTCACTGTCTTGAATGCTCCTCAGCCTCGCCACCTCCTCTCTGAGTTCCCCCACTTGTTTCCTCAGAGCTTCAGCATGCAGGCACCCTGCAAATGGAACCGGTCCTTCAACTGGCATTAGGACCTCTGTCTGGACCGAGGCAGAAGCTGTAATGGGGGCAACAGCTTTAGCGATATGATTTTTCCCAGCCATTGTTCTGTTCGTGGAGCTTAGGTATCTGTTAAAGCAAAAGAGAGAGATCTACCAAGTACCAGCCGGTTTCCCAGCTGTCCTTTCAGAGAAAGAGCAGTTAAATCTCCTTAATTATATTTAAAATGTGCTGGTCCAATTCTCTGTGCTTTGTCAAATGGGGAGGTGTCCTATAAAGCAAGACTACTCGCTAGGGGTGGGTGGGAGTCGGGGTGGGTAGGGAGGGAACTAACACCTGATTAGGTGTTAGCAGTTCCCAAAGCTGAGGAGGTTACTGGAGTTCAACCACCTACTGTGCTCAAGGAAAGTCCCACTAAAGCACCAAAAAGAAAGTAACCTTGCTTTAAAAATGTACAAAAAGCCCTTTTAAGAGCTCCCAGTCAGAGAGCTAACAATTTGCTATAATAAAACAAACCCTTAAATCCTTACTGTTGGTTGATCTGGAGAGCTCCTGTAGGAAAACCTTTTCTTATAGCTTTATTTATTTACAATTTTTATATACCATCTTAGTGATTTACATAATTCAAAGTGGTTTACAATTATAATAAAACATCACAATATAAAAAAGACAGACATTAAAGTACAGAATAATAGAATACTTCCACTGATGGCAGAAAACTATAATATCCAAAACCAATCCCCCAGGAAATAAGATAAAAAATCTGAGATTAATAGCCCCAAAAGCTGGGTCTACAATTAAAGCCTTTGTTCTCCTTTTTTTAGTTTTGCATTCCAGTTATTGCATCATTCTTTTCTCTCTCTTTTCTTCTTATCTATTCCCTTTTCCTAGTGCTTTCTACCCCTTATGTCGTGATCTTCTCTTCTCCCTTGTCATGTTGTGGGCAGGGGCAGAGAAATCAGGAGAAGGGTGAGGGACAGCAGTATCAACATCAAGAGTGAAAGAAGAGAGGGAGGGAGGCAGTATGACAAAGGAGAGAGCAAGCCAGCAAATACGTACTGTGATAGGGCTGAAACTAGTGAAGCTGTGAATTTGAAAATAAACCGCTGTTTTTCACAAAGCAGCTGACTTGCAGGAGCTGCAATTGCATAGCAACACAGCTAGAGGGAGCAGGCACGAACTTGCAGAGGCTGAGCGAACACACCCAAGTACTGATTATGCAGGGACTAATCAGATGCACCTGAAGAGCAGGCCAGGAAACTCAAGAGGAGAACAGCTTTATAAGCAGAGAGCTGCAGCCAGACTAGAGAAGGGAGAAAGAGGAGAAGAAGCCAGGATCCAGGGAGAGAGACTTCAGGAGAAGCCAGGATCCAAGGGAGAGAGACTCCATGCCTAGAGGGAGGCCTGAGCTCACCAGAAGGATTGAGAAAGGAACTTAAAGGTACTGGAAGGAAAGTTCCTGACAGTGGAATCCCCCATACTGAGAAGCAGAGAGGCCTGGATTCGTTACCTGGCCGTCCCAAGCTTCAGAGACGACAAGCCGTGCCCAGGAGACTCACAGAAACAGTCTGTAAAGGAGACCGTATCCAAGGAAGGGTACCTGGTAAGGAAAATACCAGCAGCACCGATTTCAGGAAGCCAAGGTACAGTGGTACTTTAATTCTAAAAAGAGACTTAGCTCCTAGAAGGGCTTTTGAATCAGATAACCATCATGAAAGGAATGCAAGAAGGCAGGAGTTCTGGAAGCCACGCCATAGAGGCCTAAGAACAAGCCATGCTTCCTACTTGAAAAACCTTGAACAGCCCAGCTGGAGGTCTGGTGAAGGAAATACTCATTTGCACACTATAGCAGCCAGGGAGAGCTCAAATACAGAAGAAACACAGATGAGCTGGAACCCATGCAAGTGGAGCCTGAGGATTTAGAAGCATTGTCGCAGGAGTTAATGGACTGCTCTATTTGTGTTGCGGGAAGCCTTGAGTCACTCCCAGAGCTATAGTTTACCAGAACATGCACTAACAATGATTTTGCTTACATTGAGCTAAAGGAGAGCTGTTTTGTTTGTTTCACTCTGAAGTTTAGAAAACCCTTTATATTCTAGAAGGAACTGTGAAGCCTGTAACAGTTTTATTTGTTTAATAACACTTTGGCATAAACCTGAAAATAAGGAAAACTTTACTTTTGTTACTTAGCGAACCTCAGTGCTAAAAGGGAAATAAAAGCTTTTTGTTTACCCTCTACTTGGCATCCACAACTCATTTCTATAAGAAGAAAGGACTACAAGGACCAAGGTACATCTGGCCCAAAAGAGTCTTTTACTTCTACAATTGATTTAAATGCACAACCTGCCCCTGTAGCCACCGGCCACCGGGGGGGGTGACAGTACCTAGCAGTATCCCCAAAAGACACAGGTTCCACAGTGCTTGTATTGGGTCAAGCATTGTAATCCAATTGTAATCCATTGTAATCCAATTACGGAGATTGGAAAAACGCTGGAGGAAGTCACGCACCACCAATGACCAAGTAGCATACACCCAGCACTTACACACACATCGCAGGGCTGTCATCGACAGGATGAAACAATACCATACAGACACCCTGAAACGGTCATTAAACAAGCCGCACGACCTCTTCAACTGGTCAAATCTCTTGCCAAAGAACCCACCCCGGAACACCCTGGAACCATACACCCTCAGGACTACGCCAGCTTTATGCAATCTAAACTGTGCAAGACTGATAAAGTGATGTCACCGGACCTCTCCAACGAACAAGAGTTCTCAGTATCCCTAACCACCTTTGTCACAACCATCAAAAAAATCTATTGAAGATACCATCGCAACCTAAATACCTCCACTGCATAAATCAGACCCCTGTCCAGCATTCTGGATAAAAGATCTGCGTTGTGACCTTGCCCCGATCTTAACAAAGATGATAGACCTTTCATTCAGCACTGGGTCGTTCCCTTCCACGCTCAAGCAGACCTCCGTTAGACCGCTCCTGAAGAACGCCAAATTAGACCCTCAAAAAGTTGAATCATACAGACCCATTTCCAGCATCCCGATGCTTGCTAAAATCATCGAAAAAACAGTCTACAAACAGTTACAAGATCATATTGATACCAATGCCCCCCTAGACTCATCTCAACACGGATTCAGAGAGTCACACGGAGTCGAAACTCTACTCACAACGCTTTTTGACACCATAATCTCAGGCATTGACAACCTACGCCAAGGTTATGCACTCGTATTTTTGGATATAGCGGCGGCGTTCGACTCTGTCTGCCACGAAATTCTCCTAGGTCGGCTAAGAGAGAAAGGCATTGGTGGAAGAGCTCTTGAATGGTGTAGATCCTACCTGTCAGGCAGATGGCAATACTTACGTGCAAATGGGTCTACTTCCGAGCCATTCTTACAAAGACAAGGAGTTCCTCAAGGATCTTCCCTATCATCACTTATGTTTAACATCTATATCCAACCCATCTGTAATATTATCAGATCATGCAATGTGAGTTGTATGATATACGCAGACGATGTCTAACTGTACCTTCCAATATCCCTGGATTGCCCAGACCTTACCCCCTTGACTGAGTGCTTCAACACCATATCCGAATGGCTCCTCTCTCAGAATCTGCGCATCCAACACAAGAAGACGGAGGTCTTATTCATCTCCAGAAATCCTGAGTTTACACCACCCAGCTACTAGAAGTGGACAACGCTGAATTACAAAAGTAAATCAGCTATTCGTTACCTCGGAGTAACATTGGATCAGAACCACAACATGCAGCAACACATAACCAACACAGTAAGAGCGAGTTACTTCAAGATTAAATCTCTTAGACACTTACGCCCCCTACTTGAACCAAGCGACTACCGCACCAGTTATCAAGCCCTCATCCTCCCCCAGTTGGACTACTCAAACGCCATCCTGCACGGACTCCCTCAGGCCACCTTACAGCCCCTGCAACTTGCCATGAACAGTGCAGCGCGGATTCTCCTCGGCACACCAAGTAGAGAGCATATCACTCCCCTCCTGAGTCAGCTTCACTGGCTCCCCATTCAAGCCAGGCTAAGTTTCTAAACCCTAGTGATGACATTCAAGGCCCATCAAGGGACTCTCCTCCTCCTCACTATGTGACCTCATCCAACCACCCTACCCAAACAGGCTAAGAAGAACCTCAGTAGCTAACATGCTAGTGATACCGAGAGACACTACAAAATGCTCCAAAGCAACATCGAACAGAGCCTTTAGACTATACGCCCCAAGTCTCTGGAACTCCCTACCACCACACATCAGAGCGATCCCTAACCTGAGCCAGTTCAGAAAGGCCTTAAAACATTTCCTCTTTATCAAGCATCTCACTTACTGCCCGAACCCCAGCCACTAAGCATGTCCAATACCCAATAACTCCCTCTGACATGTATATAGTTACCCATTCATGGTTATGCATATGTATACAGTTTACCCTGTTTTCCAAGTTACTTGTTCCTGTTCAATGTAATGACCTGACTTTTGTTCATTGTCGGTTACCTTCTTGTTTTATGTAAACCGCGCTGATCGCAAATAGTGCGGTATATAAGAAATGAAAATAAATAAATAAGAAATGAAATGAAATGAAATATCCTGGGTCCCTTTTTAATAATGGTTTATGGACCTTTCCTCCAGGAACTTGTCCAAACCTTTTTTAAACCCAGCTACACTAACAACTCTTACGACATCCTCCGGTAACAAATTCCAGAGTTTGATTACACTTTGAGTGAAAAAATATTTTCTCTTATTTGTCTTAAATAGTTTACCCTGTAGCTTCATTATATGTCCCCTAGTCTTTCTATATTCTGATAGCATAAACAATTGATCTACGTTTACCCGTTCCACTCCATTCATTAATTTATAGACCTCTATCATATCTCCCCTCAGCCGTCTCTTTTCCAGGTTAAAGAGCCCTAACCTTTTTAGCCTCTCTTCATAGGGGTATCCTTCCATCCCCTTTACCATTTTGGTGGCTCTTCTCTGTACCTTTTCTAATAACGCTATATCCTTTTTAAGATACGGCGACCAGAATTGCACACAATATTCAAGGTGCGGTCGTACCATGGAACGATACAGAGGCATTATAATATCTTTTGTTTTATTCTCCATTCCTTTCCTTATGATACCTAGCATTCTATTTGTTCTCTTGGCCGCTGCTGCACACTGGGTGGAGGGTTTTAACATGTTATCCACGATGACTCCTAAATCTTTTTCCTGGGTGGTGGTTCCCAATGTGGAACCTTGCATCAGGAGGGACTAGGAGTGAAGACTGGGAAGGAAGGAGGCAGGGAAGGGGCAGTCATCAGTGGATGTGAAATAGAGGGAGCAGTATTGGGTGGAGTGTGGTGAGTGGGCAGCAAAGAAAGAACACAGCAAGGTCATGCTGATGGGAGGTGGCAAAATATGACGGGACAATTCTGGCCCTGATGTGACAATCTGATTTACATGGGGGTGAGGAGACAGCTACATGCACTGTCCAACTCCCATGCTTATTCCATTCTCAATCCTTCTTACTCTTTCACTAGCCCCATCAATTCCCACTCTGTTTCCTATCTCCATCTGTCAGCCTCTCCACTGTTTCTTGCCTCTCAAGCAAATCTCTGAATCCTTGTGCTTCCAAGTATTCAGTCCTCTACCCTTGAAACTCCACTGTCCACCCATCCCTGAATCTCAACTTTCCAAGTCCCTAGTCTTCAAATTCTTACTCAGTCCCCTGCCCCTGCATTCCAACCCAGTCCACAACCCCACTGCCCTTCTAACCCACTTCCTGAGTTCTATTGTTTTCTGACCCCCATAGCACTCTTCCATCTACCCTGACCTTACCCCTGAGCTGCCAGTCTCTCTGCTCCCTATTCCCCGCCACCAGGGGGTCATTGCCCCCCCACCAGTCCTTAATCTCTCTGAGGTCATCCCTTGAGTCTCCACGTTTTTTCCACCTCACCTTTGAATCCACACCTTTTTCCACCCCCACCTTTGAGTCTCCACACTTTCTGTCCCCCAACTTGAAGGTTGCAGCTCTACTTCCTTCCTCAGCCGGTCAGAACAGAAGGATGGTGCCTTCTAACCTTCTGCTCTTGATATCTCATTCTCTCTCCCTCCTGCACAGTTCAGGACAGCTGATTGTTTTGCTGCTACACTACTCAAGCATATGATTTGAACCATGCAGAAAGGAAGGAGTGGGTACACCTTTGGCTCTGCTGTTCTGCTGGCCAGTCTGTATGGGGAAGGGACACAGGATCTAGCCTAATCCAGGATTGGCAGAAAAGGGCCAGGAGCAGCGTGGGGACTGTAGTATGGAGCTGGAGGCCATGTTGAAGGAGTGGGTCATGTGGCTCGCCAGCCAAGTCAGGTGCTGGACAACAGGGTCTGTTATATCTAGAAAACAGCAGGGCCTGGGGCTGGAGAAATCAAGGCGGGAGCTAAGATTAGATCTTTTCTGTTGAAAGCTGGCCTACAGGACTTGGTAACTGGAGCCTCAGCATCAGGATCTCAGATAAAGTGATCGAGCTCACCTGCTTTCCTGCCGGCTGTCGCTCTTCTTGATCTGGGTGCAAAGAATCTCCCACTTTGTATGTTGGCAGCAGAGGTGGTTTAATAGCTCATCAGTTTCCTCTGCCACACGGGTCAGCCTTGCACTGCACAGAAAATTGACACACTAGTAAGCGACTCCACTGCTTCTGCTGTCGACTTACAGGGAAGATCGAAAGGCTAACGTGGGCTGCTTGCATCATGAGAGGAGGAATAGAAGTTCTGCACCACTGTCCCTCCTATAATTAGTGATAACAGGTTGCTATATATTGTGGAACTGTGGGCACTACTTCAGATTCGAGGACAGTCCCCAAAAATCGGGTTGTCTGGTAACCTTAGGAGAGAATAAGCCAGGAGGAGGAAGGGAGAGAAAGCAAGTGAGCATTTGGTATAACAGAGCTAGAGGAGGGAAGAGTGTGAGGAGGGGGAAAGAAAAGAAATGGGAAGATAAAGGAGGAGAGAAGGTGGAGGGAAGAGATGGAAAAAGAGCAGAGGGAGAGGGAGAAAGAAGAGAGTGAGGACAGAAAGAGATGAGTAAGAAGGGGCAGAAGTGGAGAAAAGAAAGGAGGGCTATTGCCAAGTGGCCCATACACCTTCACCTCTTGTACCAGATAGCGTAGTTACTCACCTGTAACAGTTGTTCTCCAGGGACAGCAGGAATCAGTTCTCACATATTGGCAACGTTGATACCAATAGAGCCTGTGCGGAGCATCTCTCCAGCTTTGGGATATGCTCCACGCATGCGTGGTCCCCTTCCTGCCCAAGGGTACCATCTTCCTCAGTCAGATGACATAGCAAAAAAGGACTTAACAATGTAGAGAAGCAACTCCAAGGGGAGGAGGGAGAAACATAGAAGGGAGGGTTGTGAGGACTGATTCCTGCTGTCCCGGTAGAACATCTATTACAGGTGAGTAAGTACGCTTTCTCCAGGGACAAGCAGGAAGTCAGTCCACACATATGGGACTCCCTAGCTCCAGGCTGCCAAGGACCGAACCACAACAGTATCACTGGCGACCCTTTGGGTAGCCATGAGTTGCAGAAGATGAGTCCCCACTGAGAGACTCTGTATGACCCTAGCATCTAGTGACACTATCAATCTGGTAGCCTGAACACAGAAGGGTCAGAGGGCAGGAGTTGCCTACACACCGAAAATATTATGGAGTACTGCCTGCCTGAAGGCGCTATCCCTGCAGAACTCGCTCTCCAGGCAGTAATAAGCTACAAGCGTATGCATCAAAAACCATGTGGCAGCCTTGCAGATATCTGTCACTGGCACTGAGCGGAGGTTGGCTACCGATGTAGCCATAGCTCACACACGATGTGCAGTGATCCGGTGCTCAAGGGAGAGGCCCGCTTGCTCATAGGTGAGGGCAATGCAGTCCGCCACCCAAGTGGACAGAATCCACTTCATTACCAGGAGCCCCAGTCTGCCAGGGTTGTATGATACAAAGAGCTGAGGAGCTTTGCGATGGGCCTGGGTCATAAGAACATAAGATATGCCATACTGAGTCAGACCAAGGTCCATCAAGCCCAGTATCCTGTTTCCAACAGTGGCCAATCTAGGTCACAAGTACCTAGCAGTTTCCCCAAAAGACACAGGTTCCACAATGCTTGTATTAGGGCAAGCAGTGGATATTCTGGGTCCACTTTAATAATGGTTTATGGACCTTTCCTCCAGGAACTTGTCCAAATCCTTTTTAAACCCAGCTACACTAACAGCTTTTGCTACATCCTCCGGTAACAAATTCCAGAGTTTGATTACACATTAAGTGAAAAGATATTTTCTCTTATTAGTCTTAAATAGGTTACCCTGTAGCTTCATTGCATGCCCCCTAGTCTTTCTATATTTTGATGACATAAACAATAGATTTATGTTTACCCGTTCCACTCCATTCATTAATTTATAGACTTCTATCATATCTTCCCTCAGCCGTCTCTTTTCCAGGTTAAAGAGCCCTAACCTTTTAGCCTCTCTTCATAGGAGTATCTTTCATCTCTTTTACCACTTTGGTGGCTCTTCTCTGTACCTTTTCTAATAATGCTACATCCTTTTTAAGATAAGGCGACCAGAATTACACACAATTTTCAAGGTGCAGTTGCACCATTGAACAATACAGAGGCATTATAATATCCTTTGTTTTATTTTCCATTCCTTTCCTTATGATAATTAATATTCTATTTGCTCTCTTAGCTGCTGCTGCACACTGGGCGGAGGGTTTTAACAAGTTATCCACGATGACGCCTAAATCTTTTTCCTGGGTAGTGGTTCCTAATATGGAATCTTGCATTGGGTAACCATAGTTTGGATTGTTCTTTCCTAGGTGCATAACTTTGCACTTGTCCACATTAAATTTCATCTGCCATTTGGATGCCCAGTCTTCCAATTTATCCAGATCCTCTTGAAAGTTTCCACAATCCTCATGGGTTTTAACAACTTTGAATAGTTTTGTGTCATCTGCAAATTTGATAACCTCACTCGTTATTCCCATTTCCAGGTCATTTATGAATATGTTAAAAAGCAGCAGACCCAGCACAGATCCCTGGGGTACTCCACTATTCACCTTTCTCCATTGGGAAAATTGGCCATTTAGCCCTACCCTCTGCTTTCTATCCCTGATCCACAATAGTACACTGCCTCCTATCCCATAATTTTTTAATTTTGCCAAACGTCTCTCATGAGAAACCTTGTCAAAGGCTTTCTGAAAGTCCAGATACACTATATCAACTGACTCACCTTTGTCTACCAGTTTATTCACACCTTCAAAAAAACATAACAGATTAGTAAGACAAGACCTTCCTTGGCTAAAGCCATGTTGGCTGTCTCCCATTAAGCCATGACTATCTTCATGTTCAGTAATTTTGTTCTTTATAATGGTTTCCACCATTTTTCACGGTACTGACGTCAGGTTCACTGGTCTGTAGTTTCCCGGATCACCCCTGGAACCCTTTTTAAAAATTGGCGTTAAATTGACCATCCTCCAATCTTCAGGTATTACAGATTATTTTAATGATAGTTCGCAGATACTAATAGTAGGTCTGCAATCTCATATTTCAGTTCTTTCAACACCCTTGGATGTATACCATCCAGTCCAGGTGATTTGCTACTCTTCAGTTTATCAAATAGTAGTAATACATCTTCCTGGTGTATCAATATTTCTTTCAATTCTTCTGCAGCATCTCCTTTAAATACCATTTCAGTCATGGGTAACATTCCTACATCTTCCTCAGTAAAGACCGAAGCAAAGAATTCATTCAGTCTCTCCGCTATGGCCTTGTCCCCTCTTAGTGCACCTTTTACCCCTCTATCATCTAATGGTCCAACTGACTCTCTCACAGTTTTTTTTGCTACAAATGTACTTGAAAAAGTCTTTATTATGCGTTTTTGCTTCCATGGCAAGCTTCTTCTCCAATTCTCTCTTTGCCTGCCTTATCAGTGCCTTGCATCTATCTTGCCAGTGCTTGTGGTGTTTACAGTTTTCATCATTTGGCTCCTTTTTCCATTTCCTGAAAGATGGGCTTTTTTTGGCAACAACTGCCTCTCTGATCTTACCTTTAAACCATGCTGGCAGGTTTTTGGACTTCCTTCCACTTTTCTTAAAGTGTGGAATACAGATGGTCTGGGCTTCCAATATAGTATTTTTAAATAACACCTAAGCTTGATGTAAATCTTAAAGCTTTGCAACTGCTCCTTTTAATTTGTTCTTAACTGTTTTCCTCATTTTATCATAGTCTTACTTTTGAAAGTTAAAAGGTAGTACTGTGGATTTCCTTACTGTTCTTTCTTCATTTATTAAATCAAATGCGATCATGCTATGATCACTATTGCCAAGCGGCCCAACACCCTTATCTCTTGCACCAGATCTTGTGTTCCACTAAGGACTAGGTCCAAAATGGCTTCCCTTCTGGTCGATTCATGAACCAGCTGCTCCAAGAAGCAGTCATTTATTTCATCTAGAAACTTTATCTCCCTAGCATGTTCTACCGTGATACTGACACAGTCAATACCAGGGTAGATAGAAGGACAGGGTTTGCTTGCAGTCTAGCGTATGCAAGATGAGTTCCTCTTTGCTGGCATGGGGCTATGGGAAAAAGGTGAAGAGGACCACCTCCTGATTGAGGTGAAAGGGAGGTATCACCTTGGGGAGGAATTTGGAGTGTTTGTGGAGCACTACCCTGTTCTTATAGAACTTTGTATAAGGTGGATCTGTCACCAAGGCCTGGAGTTCACTCACTCTCCAAGCGGACATGATGGTCACCAGAAAAAACACTTTCTAGGAGAGGTATCTCAGATTGGATGTGGCCAGGGGCTCGAACGGCAGCTTGGTGATTTGGGAGATCACCACATTAAGATCCTATTCCACCGTGGGAGGGTGGAGAGGTGGCTTTGATAGCAAGAGGCCCCAGAGAAACCGGGAGACCAGGGGCTGGTTTGAGAGGGATTTCCCCTCTCCCAGGTGATGGTGAGTGGCTGTGGTGCTCAGGTGTACCCTCACTGAATTAGATTTTAGGCTGGCATGTGAGAGGTGCAGTAAGTATTGTAGAACTATTTGCACATGGCAGGAGAAGGGGTTCTCCCTTCTCTCTGTACACCAGACAGAGAATCTTCTCCATTTGAAGGCATACAACTTTCTGGTGGAGGGCTTACGGGAGGCCAGCAGGATCTCCTCGATTTCACCTGGGAGATTGAAAGGGGCCAGAGCTACCCTTTCAACAGCCATGCTGTCAACTTTAACAACCCCAGGTTGGAGTGCAGGAGGGAGCCTTCCTCCTGGGACTGAAGAGCAGGACCGGGAGTGCCACTGACTGTAAGAGTAATAAAGGGAATCAGGGTTGCTGGGCCCATCTGGGAGCGATCAGGATCACTGATGCCCATTCGCTTTGGACCTTGAAGAAGGTCTTGGATACCAGAGGAGTTGGTACAAAGGTATAGAGGAGGCCTTCTGACCACGGAATTAGGAAGGCATCCGCTGCTACTCTCCCCAGGTGCGACTGGTGTGAGCAGAAGCAGGGCAGCTGCATGTTGTCCGGGGAGGCGAACAGGTCCATCTCAGTCCTGCCTCAGAGGCGGAAAAGTCTTTTCACCACCCTGGGGTGCAGACGCCATTTGTGTGGGTGGAGGATTCTGCTGAGCTTGTCCGCCAGGTAATTGTCCTGTCCTGGAAGATACACCGCTCACAGGAGCATTCTGTGGCATACCGCAAAGGAAAGGAGGGCCACAGCTTCCTGGCAGAGGGAGTACGAGCCCATGCCCCCTTGCTTGTTCACATAGAACATAGCGACCTGGTTGTCTGTCTGGATCAGCACAGGCCGGTTGCACAGGAGGTGGCGAAATGTTCGCAGGGCTAAGAAAATGGCCCGGAGTTCCAGGAGGTTGATCTGTAGGAATGACTCCTCTTGCGACCAGCTGCCTTGGGTGCAGAGTTCTCCACAGTGTGCACCCCACCCATGAAAGGAGGCATCCGTGGTTAGGACCATCTGAGATGCAGGTGCCTGGAATTTCATCCTTTCCTGGAGTTGGTGCAGGGACTGCCACCAGCCGAGGGAGTCCGCCAATTGGTGGGTAACACTGACCATGTCATGCAACCTGCCTGTGGCTTGGGTACACAGGGAGCGGAGACACCACTGGCCCACACACATGTGTAAGTGGGCTAGGGGCATGACATAGACTGCCATGTGGCCCAGTAACCTGAGGAAGAGGCAAGCTGTTACCGATCGGCGTGTCTGCACCTCCGCTACCAGCTGCACAAGGCTATAGGTCCTTTCCTTTGGGAGAAAGGCCTTGACCAGTAGCATGCTCAGCTGAGCATCTTTGAACTCCAGGTTTTGGGCTGGAGAGAGGTGGGATTTTGGGTAAATGATGATGAACCCCAGGTGCTGCAGGAGGCCAATTGTTCACTCGGTACCTTGGCTGGCCTCGAGGGCTGTGTTGCCTCTGATGAGCCAGTTGTCCAGGTAGGGGAAGACGAAGGCCCCTTGAAGGCGCGTATGGGCCGCCACGACCACCAGGCACTTTATAAAGACCCTTGGCGAGGAGGCCAGGTTGAATGGAAGCACGCCTGTTCTAGTAGTGCTCTCCTCCCACCATGAACCTTAGGTACTGTCTTTGGGAGGTGTGGATCAGGATGTGGGTATATGCATCCTTTAGGTCTAAGGAGCACAATCCATCTCCCTGGTGGAGGTAGGGCAGTAGGGTTCCAAGGGAGAGCATCTTGAACTCCTCCCTCACCAGAAACTTGTTCAGGTTTCACAGGTCTAGTATGGGCCTGAAGCCTCCAGTTCTTTTGGGGACAAGGAAATGCCTCAAGTAGAAACCTTTTCCCCACACTTGTCTGGGTACAGGCTCTACTGCCTTGTCCCTGAGCAACCCTGCAAGCTCCTGAAGGAGCAAGGTCTGATGAAGGAGAGGCTGCACAGGCTCCCCTAGGAAGAACTCCGGAGGGGTTTGATGGAACCTGAGTAGATAGCTTCCTTTACCACTTGTAAGAAACACTGATCCGTGGTGACCCTGGTCCACCTGTGAGCAAAAAGCACCAGGCGGCCCCCTGCGGGCTGGGGAGGGTCTCCTGGGGGAGAGGAGGCCCTGCCCGGAGAGTCAAAAGCTCCTCCCAGGTTGGGCGGGAGCTGGGGTCTGAGGCTTCTGAGCCTTAGGCTTTCTCGGGCCATATCCCTAGTTCTTGAGCTGAAGGCCCTGCTGCTGTTGTGCCAAGAAGGGCTGGTAGTGGCCCTGGTGGAAAGAGCCCTTCTTTCTGGAGAAGAGTGGTCTTTTCCCTAGTGACTTCTTCTGGGGAAGGGTTGATGTTTTCCTCAAGAGCCTTTGCCTGGTCATAACCTCGGCCTCTATTTTGGCCTCCTTGTCGGCCATGAGCTTGCCAAACAAGTTCTCCCCAGTGCAGGGGGACATCCAGCAATTTTTCTTGCACCCATTGCTTGAGGTCGGAGGTTTGCAACCAGGCCTGGCACTGAGCCCTAATGGCCGCTGCTGCTACCCTGGCTGCAGACTCGAAGCCGTCATAGGCGGCATGGGAGAGGAACTTTGAGCAGTCCCAGATTTCAGCAGTCAGGGCTTGGAACCTCCTGAAGGGGTTCCCTGGCGAGGCTCGCAGAGAAACCTGTCAGCTCCTGGATGAGGCCTTGAGGTACATCCCGATGTACAGCTCATAGGCCTGAAACCAGCAGCCTAGTATGGATCCCTGGAAGTACTTGCACCCGAGGGCATCAAGGGCTCTGGCCTCTCTGCCCGGCAGGACAGAAGAGTAATTCTTCTGGCTTTTGAGCTTCTGCATCGATGGCTCCCTTCTTGATGTGGTAGATTGCATTGAGGCATCGACTGACCACTGGCACTGAGGCCAGGGTCTCCCACATCCGCAGGAGCAGCCTCTTGAGGATGGGCTGCACCGGCACTGTTAAAGTCTCCTTTGGCAGGGACTCATACTGGAGGATCTCCAGTTCTTCGTTGCACGGGTCCTCCTCTGTCTTAGTCGGAACCGAGAAGGCTCAGGCCATATCCCGCACGAAGTCATGGAAGGCCACGTCCTCGGGCAGGGAGCAGCGCCAGGGTTCCAGAGGAGATGACTCTGAGGGAATGTCCTGGTGTCAAGAGGTCTCAGGGGAGGCCTCAATATTGGTCTCCCAGTCAGAGCCAGAGGGCATCGAGGATTCCAAGGCTTGGGATTCCCGTGCCTCAAGGCAGGCCCCGAGGAACCAGGCTTCCCCAGTGGATCTTGGGTCGGACTCCCGGAAACTGGTCAGGTAGGACTGAACACCCAAAGAACAGAACTGGGACCTTGATTTGTGCTATGGGCTTGACGCCCAGGGGATTCCCCTGCAGTCGGGGGCTCAGTTGTCGGAGCAGATGATGCAGATGAACCTGACATCATTGCCTGCTGCAAGGCCAGGATGGCAGAGATATTCTACTCCAAGGTCTCCATCCTGATCTCGATACCAGGTGGCTCTGCAGCTTTCAGCATAGGCACCGAGGATCTCGGGCTCAATGCCGGCACTCTCACGAGTGCGTCCTCGATGAGAACCACGGCCTTAGGAAGCCTCGCACGGTCACTGCCGGTGAGGACTCCCTCTTGAGACCTTTAGGGGCAGTCCTCAGAGTCACCTGAGTTCCTCCACGGGACCTTACCGGATTTCACCAGTGGAACTTCGACTGGCTTTGAGGATTTTTTCTTTTTTTCTTTTTTTTTACAGGGCCTGGCGTCTTTGTGGAGGAGCCACCGCCGTGGGACTCTGAAGACACCCGGGCCTCACAGGATGTGCTCGGCTTTGGGCTCAGCGTCGGGGAAGCCAGTGCTGAGTTGGACCGCAGGAACAGCTTCTCCTGCAATTCCAACCGTTTCCTGTTGCTTCTCGGAGTCATGGCCTGGCACAGGTCGCAAGTGGCACTGTCGTGGTCCGGTCCAAGGCAGTGCCAGCAAGTCATGAGTGTCTGTAACAGACATGGTCTGACCACAGTGGTCGCATTTTTTTTAACCCACCGGGGGACATGGTGGGAGACACCCGGCTGGGGTCGATGACTCCCGGGCGAAAGGGTGTGAATACCGGTCATGACAAGCCTCGTCAAAAAAGAAGGAAGAGCCGAGGATGGCGTCGGGGACAGCGCCGGCTCAAGGCGGAAAGAGGAACCGGTATGCAAACCGGGAAAAAGCCAAGTTTTAAGGTTCATTTTAAAGGATTTTTCCGGGGAAACAGGATGTATGTCCGTTGGGATCCGCGGGAAAAAGGAGACTGAGCAAGAAGGCACCCTTGGGCGGGAAGGGGACCATGCATGCGTGGTAGCATATCCCAAAGGGTTTCCCATCTGTGAGGATTAACTTCCTGCTTGTACCTGGAGAATCTGTGTTCCACTAGGTCCAAATTAGATCCCCCGTGTTGGTTCCTGGATTAGTTGCTTCATGAAGAAGTTATTGATTTGACCTAGAAACCTTATCTCCCTAGCATGATTTGATGTGACACTGACCCAGTCGATACTGGGTAATTGAAATAACCCATTATTACTGTGTTACCAATTTTGTTAGTTTCCCCAATGACTGTTGACATTTCATCATCTGTCTGTTCATTCTGGCCAGGTGGATGGTAATACACACCCACTACTATCCCCTTCCCCTTCTCACATGGAGTTTCTACCCATAATGATTCTACAGTGCATTTTGTTTCCTGCAAAACATTTATCCTGTTTGACTCAATGCTCTCTTTAACATATAGTGCCACCCCTCTACCAATGTGATCTACCCTATCATTGTGATATAGTTTGTACCCTGGTATCACAGTGTACCACTGGTTATCCTCTTTACCATGTCTCTGAAATGCCAATTATATCTACCTCTTCATTTAATATTATATATTCTAACTCTCCCATCTTATTTTTTAGACTTCTAGCATTTGTATACAGGCATTTCAAAGTATGTTTTTAGTTCACGTTGACAGTCTGCTATCAGTTAACAATAGGGATATGTAGCTCAAATTTTTTATCAGTTTGTTTTTCATATTTTTTCATTTCATTTTTCCTCAATAATGCATACTGTTTTGCTAGAGTGCACACTGTGGACGAGAACCAGGAAATGACAACATCATCATTTCCTGTTTTGTGGGGATCCCAGCTTTTGTTACAAACAAAAACACATCCCTATTCAATAGGGATAATTTGGAATCTTTCAACTCGCTCTGCTTTTTACATAAAAGGCACCTGGACTACTTTTACCTTTATTGCAACCTCTCTATCGGCATGCCCTAACCTTCCTGGTAGTAGTCTTCAAAGACACATTATTCTGAACCATGTGCTCCTGGGCAATGGCTTTCCCCAAATATCTAGTTTAAAAGCTGCTCCAGGTGTATCTCCTTTTTAAAGGTTAGTGCCAGCAGCCTAGTTCCACCCGGAGTAACGTAGAGCCTATCCTTCTGGAAAAGGTTCCTTCTCCTCAGAATGTTGCCCAGTTCCTAACAAATCTAAAGCCCTCTTCCATGCCCCATCGTCTGATCCGCACGTTGAGACTCCAGAGCTCTGCCTGCCTCCTGGGTCTTGCACGTGGAACAGGGAGTATTTTTGAGAAAGCTACCCCAGAGGTCCTGGATTTCAACTTTCTACCTAAAAGATTAAATCTGGCTTCCAGAACCTACCTTCCACACTTTCGTATGATGTTGGTGCCCACATATAGCAAGACGGCCATCTCCTCCCCAGCACTGTCTAGAATCCTATCTAGGTGATGTGTGAGGTCATCAATAGGATTTCAAGAGTCACAGGACCTGGATATTTTTACTATTACCTAAGACTGATGTAAGTCTGGTCTTGAGCACTGCCGTAGCCTCACAGCACCCATTACTTCTTATAGAACTGATTTTTAACATTTTAAAATCTTTTTATGCTCATAGAAAAATTAGCTACAACATGCCTTGTTTTATCACATAATACCCCTCAAAAACGTCAGTGACCTTTTCTATTTTTAAACACTGTGCAAAGTTTCCATGCACAAGCCACATTTAAAGGGCTGATGTGTTTTTACTGATGGAGACTGGGACACTGATCTTTTAAAACTACTTTCATTGACCTTAACACCTACATTAACTCATACACCATTCATAACACCTTTCTTTTACTTATACTAAGCTTCTTTTTCCTTTCAATAATAACTTTACCCTCTCTCACCTATTTATTCTGTCACACTCCACACACTTCATACATGCAGGGTGTACATGAAGTCCTTGTGCACCTTTAATTACACTTGAATAACTTTGAATGTGCACATGACAGAAGCACACTCTAAACGGCATATAACACTAACACATAAAACATTGAAAGAATTAAGCTTTTATGTGTCATTTAAAGTGTGCTTCTATCATGTGTACATTCACAGTTATTCAAGTTTCAAGTTGCATAAGGACTTTATGTACACCCTGTAACAGACAAGCTTTTTCATCCATATAAGTCTCCCAACTATCCCAATTCAAAACAAACATCCATAGGGCGGACTGACGTACAAGATGGCATGGGTAACGATAGATGCATACAATACTGGCATATTACAGTGTTACTTTAAGAAGCAGGACTCATGCTCACTGATTCTTAATACTTTAATACGGAAAATCAATTCTCAAGGATACAAGCTGCAATATATATATATATATATAATCTCATATCTTTCCATCACTCCGCAAACATTACCTCCACTTAAGGTCATTATTCGTACATGCCCTGTCATATAGAGCCCTACTAAAAACAGGCCATATAGGAACTAACAGCACACATTAGATGCATAAACAAAACCTTTATTTACAGCAAACAACATCAAAATAAATTAAACCTCTTATATTATTTTGTGTAGCCTGATGGAATGATGAGTGTGATGGTGTATAACTGGCCTATCCCAGACTTACTGCTCTCTAGTGGGCAGCCGGCCACTGTTCCGTTTCCTCCTGCTACATAAGAGGGGATCAATCTAGCAATCCGTGTAAAGGGGGTACTTTGCTTTTGCTGCAATAGGCAAGTCCTCTGTGCCACATTTTATAAATGTTGTAAGTGATTATTTTTATTCAGAGAAGCTGGTGCCCATCTGCCTGTAAGGTATCAAAGCCCCAGATTTGGATCAATCAAGCTCACATTGTAGTTGCATCCACAGCATGCTAGAAAACGTCACAGCTTGCCAACTGAGCAACAATAGTTATGCCGCTGTAATTTGCATTCAGTAGCAACAGAAACGTCCCGGCACAGACAGGCACCTATAATCTATGTGACCTTTTCTACGCTCCCAATTAAATAGCCAAGTGGGTTTGCTTACAGAGCACTTTAAATACATCTACATGTTGCCAGTGTAGGAAGTGAAATAAGGATAAAGGTTAGCACTGTCTGTCTATAAACGCTATACGGTGTCTCTCTAGGGCCCCGCAGTCAGTTGTCTGCATTTGCAGAAGGGCCTTTTGGACTAGTATGTGGAGAATTCGCTTCCTTTTTGTATTTGACTCCAAAGAAGCTGCAGATTTTCATTAGCATCAGATCCACAATCTCTTCCTCTTCTGAAGCCTAAAAATTATAGTAAAAGGAGAGATGTTAGAGGGAGTCAATAACCTGGAACAACTAGTGTTAGTGTCCCATGCATTCCTACAAAAGGCGTACCCTTCAGCTAGTTTGTTAATTGTACTTCTCTGTACTTACATGCAGCACCAGCCTACCATTCAGGGACCGACTGTTTTTCACACATGGGCCTGCTTTTTTCCCTCACTTTTAGCCTCTATTGACTCATGCAAATGAAGCCCCACAATATGTCTCTGCATAGGGCCTCATATCCCCTCAGACTGTCCCTGATTAAGTAGCCATGTCCCTTATTACAGTCATAGCCCCCGTTTTCATGCATTTTTTTCCAAGATTCTGTAGCAAGGGGTTTAAATTCTACAGCACATTTTTAAGCATTACAGGGCAAGTTATATGGCCTATTTTCATTGCACAGATTTCCAGCAGGAATAAACTGTTTTGCATATTGAATGGTGATTTGGATTGTCTTTTATTTTTTCAGAAAAGTCACTGTGTATTATTTGTTTGCCCAGTTACATGATTTAGTCCTTTTCTGGAGGAATGGGGATCCCAGTGGTCGGTACTGGGAAGGAGGAGGGAGGTGGGGATGGGGGAATCTCAGCAGAGGGAGACTGGAGATGGAGGCGGAGAGGAACACAGAAGGGATCTTAAGTAAGAGGGGCAGGAGGACAGGGGGAATCAGGAAGGTGAGAGAAGAGGGATCGTGAGAAGGGAGAAAGCAGGCACCAGTTTTGAATGAAGGGGATCTGGGATTAGGACAGGGAAGGAAGTCCACTCACCCCTCTCATCCCAACACCGATTCCTTCTATTTCTCGCTGTCCCCTTGCCTCCTGCCCTTGTCTCTCATTCACTCCTTTTGCTTCTTTCTCCTCATCTCCCAGTCTTCCCTTATCTCCTTTTCCCCCATGTCTCACTCTCCCTTTACTGCCCCCATACTCCCTACACCTTTCACTTATTGGCGGCAGGGGGAGGTGCGTTCCCAGCTTCTTCCAAGCGCAGGAGGGACGCTGGGCTTCACTCATGGCATTCATCATTGCTTCCAGCCTGACTCTGACTTTGAAACATGATTTAAAGCAGTCACGCTGGGCTGGAAGCAGTGGGAGCATTCGAAGCACAGCCCCCCCCCCCTCCCCTCCTCAGTGCTTGGAAGCAGCTGGGATCACACAGAGGGTAGAGATCTGGCAGCCATTGCTAGTGCTGACACAGGCTCAGTCTCCTGCTGCACTTTCACAGGGAATGGGAATTCCATGGAAAGGGATGGATTTTGGAATTGTGGGATACAGGGCCCCACTGCTCTAGGGTTTGTGGGTTCGTTTAACTTGATGTGCTCTTATCCATCTTGGTGGCGTGATATGTTTGTAGGTCTCACATTACATTTACTTGGAAAACACACCCTCAAACACCACCCTCAAGCCATGAAATGAATGACATAAATCTGGAGACTAAATATGCATAAATGTGTCTTTTGCAACAAAGTGACAATGTAGATGAAGAACTACTCTTTTTCTTCAGCTTAAGGGACTTTATTACTACTACAACCTGCTACTTATCATTTCTATAGCGCTACATTATTGCCATGAAATGTAGGCAGAGCAATACAGGTACATTAGGGACAGCCCCTGCTCAGTGGTATTAAGGAAGAAACAGCAGTGGTGGGGGAAGCACAATTTGAACCCCGACTTCCCAGTCCTCTGCTGTAGCCCCTAGGCAATTCCTCACTTCTGTTAGAGCAGCAGCTTTCCTCATAGAGGCGGTCTGAATGAAAGTGAGGGAGCGCCTTTACTGAAGAGGGGGCAGGAAGAGATGCTGATCCAAATGAATCCTGAATCAGGCATGGAGTGTGCGGGAAGTAAACTATATAACAAGGGGTACAGAAGTTCACTCTTTAAGGGTCACAAACAAGTTGAGTGTTCAGGATATCCCAGGTATTTACATGCAGGAAAGCTACAGTCTCTTAAGCAAATGTGAAGCCAAATGGGATAAGAAGAAATATTTTATAGCTATTTAAAACAAAAGTGTTCATGTGGTGTCCTAAAGAATAAACACTAAGTGGCAGGACATTTACCTGGTAATGTTTTTGTTCCTCACTGAAAGCTACTAGAATAACAGATATAAACAGATTCAGGACCACGAATGTCATGAAGATGATACAAGAGCCAATCAGGAAGGAGCCTAATACCGGATTATAGTCCAAGACCTGAAGTGAACACAAAGAAGGGTCCGTTACACTTCTTCTGGTGCTGGGAAATATTAGAAAGACTTTGCTTTGTTCTAGATGCATACAATCAGAAAAAGATCTCAGATGTACTTTGCAAATTACTGGCCGATATTCAAAAACACTGATATTTAAAAAACACAGAGGTCAGCCATGGCCCTTAAATATTGGTGGGATATTCAGGGGCATAACCTAGATAGGAGCTGCCTTTGAATATCTGACTCAGGGGCACTTACCGTACAAGTGCCAACATCCAGTTAGCATGATTTGTTTTTTAAATTTATTATTTATACATTTGCAATAAGTACCAAGCCAATCAAAAGTTGCTCAGAAATATGGGAGGCAGCTTGAAAAAACATCAAAAAGAAATAAAGGGGAAAACCCCATTCACCACCCCCAAATCAAGCCTACTATAGGGAGGGGCTCCAAACAAATAAGAAACAGAAACTTAAAGGAAAACACACAGGCGCAACAGTCACCATATCCTAAGTACGGAGTGGTACCACTTGCCACAGGATCGGAAGAGCTGCGAGCAACTAGCCGGGAGGGCTCAAAAAAGATATAACAAGCAGAAGGTACTTGACCAGACATTTGCAGGGAAATTTAAGAAAAAAGAGACCACCCCCGTCCCCCTGTTGTAGTACACCTGGCCTCAGAAGAAGGAACTCTTTCTTCCTCTTCTGAGTTTCCCTGGCAAGGTTGGGGAATATGCGAATAAGCAAACCCTTAAATAACACATTTTGTTTCTTATAGAACATCCTAAGCAACCACTCTCTATCTGATGTAAGAGCAAACTTAATTATCAAGGTTGCTGGTACAGTTTCCTCCTGGGACGATTCTAAAATTTCGGAGACATTGAGAACCTCCATATTAGTAGTTGGACAACTCTGACCAGAAGGCGCAGTTACCTGTAACAGGTTTTCTCCGGGGACAGCAGGAATCAGTCCTCACATATGAGTGATGTTGGTGCCGACGGAGCCCACGCGGTAGCTTCTCCCCAGCTTTCATAGAAAGCCTTTGGGAGATGCACTACACATGCGTGGTCCCCTTCCTGCTCAAGGGTGCCAACTTGCCTCAGTAGGATGACATAGCTCAAAGGCAAAAAATGACACTAAAAGAAACTCCTCAAAATAAACTTCAATAAAACTGAAATTATCTTTATCACCAAAAACAAAGAATTCAACCCTCCATCTAAAATTCAAGTAAAAGACTCCACCCTTGAAGTAAAAAACAAAGTAAAGTATCTAGGTATCACACTAGACCAAGACCTAAACCTAACATCCCACATTAGCAACACAACCCAAGCCATCTACAGAAAAATAAAAATGTTACATCATCTGAGGCCTTTATTAGAACCATATGACTTCCATTCGGTCTTACAAACCATAATCTACTCATATATCGACTTTTGCAATAGCATATTACAAAGACTCCCTAAGCACGCACTGATGCCTCTGCAGATGGTACAACACACAGCAGCCTCATGTATTCCAGAGGACTCACAGATCTGAACATATCATACCCATTATGAGAAGACTACACTGGCTCCCCGTACAGACGAATCCAGTACAAAAACCTGATCATCACTGTCAGACTAATCCATAACATAGCCCCATCACACCTTGGAACTCTAATTAACAAGATCCCAAATAACAGACAAAGAAGAGAAATTACTCAAAACTCGCTGGCCATCCCAACTGAATTCAGACAGACCAATCAATCAACAAGCAATAGAGCCTTTTCTTACTATGCCCCCATACTATGGAACACCCTCCCAGCCTGAATAAGAAACATAAATGATCTATCCACATTCCGGAAAAAGATCAAGACACTACTCTCGTCAGAGAATTATGGAAATATACAAACAGAAACAGATGCTCTACAACATAAATGAAAAATGCTCAACACCCATCCATCACGCAAACTCACCTGCTGCCACCCATGTAATTAACTCAAACGTAATGTTGTAAACTGTCTCATAATCTCTCTGTAAATATGTCTGCCAAAAACTTACTGTAAATATGTTTATGATTGTAAATAAGTTGCTACGAATTACTGTGTATAAAATGTGATTCAATATTTTAATTGTGTTCACTGTTCTCTGTAAAAGTCCTGGTTCTCTATAAACCGCTTTGATTCATGATAAGGTGGTATGAAAAACAACTAAATAAATAAAATAAATAACTCCATGGGGAGGAGGTAGATTTGTGAGGACTGATTCCTACTGTCCCCAGAGAACACCTGTTACAGGTGAGTAACTACGCTTTCTCTGGGAACAAGCAGGAAGTCAGTCCTCAAATATGGGACTCCCTAGTTACAGGCTACCGAAAACCTGTAAAAAGCCATGGGTGACCAGAAAAGGTGAGCCGTGAACAGCAGCAATGAATCTTGAGAAGACAAGTGTCCAGCGAGAAACCAGCACTGTGCTAGCCTGAACACACAAGGGCCAGAGGGCAGGAGTTGCCTATACCCCGAATAGATGACGGAGTACTGCCTGGCCAAAGGCACTGTCCCTATGGGACTCCCTCTCCAGGCAGTAATGAGCTGCAAAGGTATGGACCGAGGACCAGGTGGCAGCACGGCAGATTTCCGACAGAGAAACGGAACACAGGTTTGCCACGGAAGCCACCATGGCCCTAATGCAGTGCGCCATGACCTGGCGCTCCAGCAAGAGCCCAGCCCATTGGTAGGCGAGGGCAATGCAATCCACCACCCAGTTGGACAGAGTGCATTTGGTCACCACTGCCCCAAGCCAACTGGAGTCATAGGAGATGAAAAGCTGTGAGGCTTTGCGGTAGCCCTGGGTATGTTGGAGGTAGAAGGACAGGGCTCCAGTCCAGAGTATGAAGGATGGCCTCTGCCCTGCTGGCGTGAGGCTGCGGAAAAAAAGTGGGGAGCATCACCTCCTGATTGAGGTGGAAAGGGGACACCACCTTGCGAAGGAACTTGGGGTGCATGCGGAGCACGACCTTGTTCTTATAGAACCTCGTGTAAGGTGGGTCCGCCACCAACACCTGGAGCTTGCTGACCCTGTGAGCAGACGTGAGTGCCAACAAGAACATGACCTTCTAGGAAAGGTATCGCAAGGGACAGGTAGCGAGCGGCTCAAAGGTGGGCCAGTGAGTTGCGACAGAACCATATTGAGGTTCCACTCCACTGCTGGCAGGCAGGTGGACAGGAGGCCTAGACAGCAAAAGACCCCACAGAAAGCAGGTCATGAGAGGTTGGACAGAGAGGGACTTGCCTTCGATAAGGTGGAGATGCACTGCTTGAGTTGGACCTCAAACCTGCCTGAGACAGGTGAAGCAAATATTGCAGCACAAGCTGCACAGAGCAGGAGAATGGGTTGACCCATCGCTCTGCGCACCACACTGCGAATATGCACCATTTGAAGGTGTAAGCCTGTCTTTTGGAGGTCCTATGGGAGACTAGGAGGGCCTCCTCCACCTCCCTTGAAAGGTTGAAAGGAGCCAAGGCTACCCTTTCAGCAGCCAGGCTGTTAGCATCAGAGACCCCAAGTTGGGGTGTAGGAGAGAGTCCTCCTCCTGCAACAGCAGCCGCGGGGCACTCCCCAGGGGAATCAGGGACGCTGTGGATAAGCAAAGACACAGTGGGAACCACGGTTATCTGGGCCACTGAGAGGCTACTAGTATCAGGGATGCCCTGTTCTGTTGAACCTTAAGCAGGGTCTTGACAATCAGCAAGTGGGCGGGAAGACGTAGAGAAGGCCCTCCATCCATGGGATGAGGAATGTATCTGTTGCTACCCGGGTTGGGTGTGGCTACCTGGAGCAGAAGTGGGGCAATTGGGTGTTGGCTGGACTGGTGAAAAGGTCCATCCATGAAGTCCCACAGAGCTGGAAGAGCCGCTAGGCCACTCTGTGCGGCTGCTCAGCCTGCCCATCAAGGCATTGTCCTGGCTTGGCAGATACACCAACAGGAGCATCCTGTGGCGGTTCGCATATGAGCAGAGAACTATTGCCTCTTGACAGAGGGTGTATGACCCCGTGCCCCCCTGCTTGTTGTAGAACATCGCCACTTGATTGTCTGTCTGGACCAGCTTTGAATGGTGTTGCAGGTGGTGACAGAAGGCTCAGAGGGCCAGGGATATGACTCGAAGCTCAGATCTGCTGCAGACTATCCATCTGCAACCAACTGCCCTGAGTGCAGAGGCTGTCGCAGTGGGCTCCCCAGCCTAAGAGGGACGCATCTGTGGTAGAACCTTCTGGGGGGGAGGCGGAGCCTGGAAGGGCATCTCAGCCAGAAGGTGCTGGGGGCTTGCCACCAGGCAAGGGAATCAGTCAGTTGGCAGGTTACCACCACCCTCTGGTGGCCTGGGTCCACTGAGAGCGGAGGCCCCATTGGGCCGCCCTCATGTGAAGATGGGTGTCTGGGGTGACATGAACTGTGGATGCCATGTAACCCAGCAGGTAGAGCAGAAGACAGGCAGACACCAAGTGTTAGCACAGCACGGTGGCGGCCAGTGCTCTGAGATGATCAGCCCTGTCTCAAGGGAGAAAGGCATTTGCCTGAACATTGTCCAGCCTTGCCTCTATAAACTCCAGACACTGTGTCGGGAGGAGATAACACTTTGGGTGGTTTATCATGAACCCCAAGTGCTGCAGGATGAGGATGGTGCACCTCTTGTGTTGCATCTCTGTGGCTGTGCGGCCTCTTATGAGCCAGTCATCCAGGTAGGGGAAAACAAAGGCCCCCTGGAGACAAAGGTAGGCCGTGACTATCGTCAGGCACTTGGTGAATACCCTCAATGCAGAGGCAAGTCCGAAGGGTAGCACCCTGTACTGGTAGTGGCTGCCTCACACCATGAACCTGTGGTATTTCCTGTGTTTGGGATGGATGAGGATGTGAGTGTACACATCCTTTAGGTCTAAGGAGCATAGCCAGTCTCCTGGCAGGAGGTATGGCAACAGTGTTCCAAGGGAAAGCATTTGAACTTCTCCTTCACCAGAAACCAGTTTAGTTCCTGCAGGTCCAGAATGGGCCGGAAGCCTCCGGTCCTTTTGGGTATGAGAAAGTATCAGGAGTAGAACCCTTGCCCCTGAGGTGTGTAGGTACCGGTTCCACTGCCCTATCCTCGAGAGGGCCTATGAGCTCCTGCAATAGTAAGGTCTGGTGGAGAGGAGTCCTGGGGGGGCTCTCCTGGAAAGAATGGAGTGACGCCTGTGCCAGGTGGAGGAGGTAACCCTCCCTCAACACCTGCAGTGCCCAGGAGTCGGTGGTGATGGATGGCCACCAGTGGGCATAGAGAACCAGAAGCCCCCCTGTGAACTGCTGGACTTGACCTCCTGGGGGAAGAGAGGCTATGCCAAAGGAGTCACAAACCCCTGCCAGGCTGGGCCACAGCTGGTGCCTGGGATTTGGGAGCCTTAGGCTTACGAGGGCCATGCCATTGTCCATTGACCTGCTGCCCCTTTTGGGGAGCTGGAAAGGTACTGAGGGTTGTTTCCATAAGCCTTCCTCTTCTTCGGGTAGAAGGACATTTTACCTGAAGGCTTCCGTCAGGAAGGGTCAGTGTTCTTTTTGCAGAGCCTGGTCCTTGTCAGGAAAGACTGCAACTCTGCAGCCTTATGAGTCATGGGTTTGCTGAAGAGATTCTCTCCCCAGCAAGGGACATCGACCAGCTTGTCCTGAACATATTGCTTGAGGTTGGAGGACTGTAGCCAAACCTGGCGTCGGGCACAATGCCCGCTGCAGCTACTCTAGCCATCGACTCAAAGCCGTCATAGGCAGCCCGATTCATAAGCATGGAGCACTCTCTGACACCCAAGGCCAGGGTCCAGAACCGCTGGAGGGGTTCATCGGGGAGACCAGCCAAAAACCCGGTGAGTTCCTTCGCCAGGTCCCTCAAGTACATGCCTATGTACAGCTGGTATGTCTAGATCTGGCCAATGAGCATGAAACCCTGATAGCACTTCCTGCCCATGGCATCCAAGGCATGGGCCTCCCTATGCAGGGGCACCAAGGAGTGCGTCTTCTGGCTCTTAAGGCGACGCATGACCAACTCCACCACCAAGTTATGTGGCAGCTGTGCTTTTTCAAGCCCAGGGCTCTGGCAGACCCGGTACATCAAGTTTAGCTGTCTGCTCCCTGTGTGCACCAATGCAGGGGTCTCCCACATGAGGAGAGGAAGCCATTCCAGGATTAGGGGAGTGGGCACTGTGAGTGCCTCCTTCAGAGGGGCGTCATATGGAGAATCTCAAGTTCCTCGGTCTGAGAGTCCTCCTCCAACTTGGTCTTGAAGGCCAGTGCCTTGGCCATGTCCTGCACGAAGTCGAAGAAAGCCATTTATTTGGGTGGGGACTGACGCCGGATCTTGGTGGGAAACAGGTCGGAAGGCACATCCAATTGACGACGGGTATCCGGGGATTCGTCATCCTCGGTCTCCAGGTCTCTCGTAGTCAGTGGACGTGTCAAGGGCAGTCTGGACTCCGGGATCAGGCCCTGAGCCCAACAGTCCCTGCCCCCTGGAGGCCCTGTGGTCAGGGCCATGGGCACTCATCGGGGATGACCTTGGTCCTGAGGACCAGGGCCAAGATCAGGACTGGTGTCTAGGAACCTCCAGAGGCTGGGAGCACTCGAAAATCGACTTGACATCTGGGGAATCCCTTGAGGTTGAGGGCCCGGTAGATGGGAGTGATGACCTGGCAGAGTTGGGCATCAGAGCCCGCTGTTGGGCCATGAAGGCAGACAAACTGCACTCCAAGGCCGCCATCCTGGTTTCGAGGTTAGATGGCTCCACAGTCTTTTGTGTGGTCACCGTGGGACTCAGGCTTGATGACAGCTCTATTGAGGGGGAGTCCTCAACCAGGATGGCCTCGGGGGTCCGAGGCTGGTCACCAGATGCCGACGATTCCTGTCAGGGTATTTTGGTTGGCCGCTCCTGATCCTTCCCCTTGGACTCGCAATGGGAACTGCAGGCCCGAGGCCCATGAGACTTGCTCACTTTCCCAGGCTCATCCGCCGACGTGGTGTTTGAGGGTTTCCAGTTCTTCTTGGGTTCTTCCTCCAGGGTGTTCCAGCTGCAGGACCTGCAGCCTTGGGACTCTGAGGCAGCATGGTCTCCCCGGTGCAGAGTCCATCTTGTGGAAGAAGGACTCCTGCTGCCACTGATGGCTCTTGATGGCTTTGGAGGTCATCTTCTTGTAGAGACCACAGTACAAGGGTCAGCCCTAGGCACCAGCTGCAGCAGTCATGTGGGTAGGTGCGCAACATGGTGTGGGCGCATCGATCACAGTGCTTAAAGCCACTGGCAGAGGCCATGGTGGGGAAGACAGTCCCTGCGAGGTCTAAAGCCTCAGGCCCAGCCAGGGAAAAAAGGCACAAAGCCAGAAAATCGAACACAAATGGAGACGATCAAAGAACTTATAACTCTAAACCATATACATAGAAAAGATAAAACCTATGCAATGCAGAAACACTCAAATGGAAAAAAGAGTATTACACAAACCTTATTAACAGATCACTAAACAAACCAAGAGAAATCCCTCATAAAAGGATCAAACAAAGGAACCCCACAAGAACAAATATGCCCCCAAAAGACTGACATTCACCTCATCACGAAACAACTGAACGCCCTTCCAGCACCTCATTGCTCAGATACATCCAATTACAAACTAACAACTCAAATGCTATGGACCAAATTCAAGCTCCCATCTATGAAGAACATTGACGATACAATCCAAAACCTAAATGCAACCACATCTTCTCTGGACCCCTGCCCTGTAATGTGGGTAAAACACTCCAAACATCACCTCAGCTCTTATCTTAAAGATATAGTGCATACCTCCCTGTCCTCAGGTATAATGCCCAACCTACTAAAAACAACCTCTATCCTACCCATCCTGAAGAAATCAGACCTGGACCCTACATCTCCAAGTTCATACAGACCGATTTCAAGCATCCCATTTATAACAAAGCTAATTGAAAAGATGTTCTCGCACAACTCCAAGACCACTTGACAGAACATGCACCCATTGACCCCCATCAACACGGGTTCGGACAACAACATGTGGTCGAAACCCTCCTTACCTCTCTACTAGATACTCTCCTCATCTCCTCAAAAGAGGAGTGGAGGAGTAGCCTAATGGTTAAGAATACTGGGACCAGGGTTCGATTCCCACTAGCGCTCCTTGTGGCCTTGGGCAAGTCACTTAACCCTCCATTGCCTCAGAAAAATCCAGGTTATCAATGTCCCTGTTTAATGTACATTACCAAGTTTAAGTTTCAATGTAAACCGCTTTGATTGAAATGATAAAGCGGTATATAAAACCTGTTAAATAAAATATACATAAAATAAGACACCAGTAACAGCTTCATCCTTATATTCCTTAATCTCAGCTCTGCATTTGACTCTGTACCACACCACCAACTGCTGCAGAGACTCTCAGAAATTGGTATCCAAGATATATGGTTCTACTTGTTCCAATCCTACCTTGAATCCCGTAAACAGCAAGTAAGATGTGGAACCAAATCACCTAACCCCTTCGCCCAACAAACTGGAGTACCTCAAGGCTCAAGCCTCTCAGCACTCCTCTTTAATATATTTATCCAACTACTATGTCAAATATTTAAGGCCCACAAGATACAATACAGGATCTATGCTGATGATGTAATGCTCTTCATCCCCTTCAACCCCTTCCTTCCAGACCTCTCAAACCTGCAGAAATGTTTCTCAGAAGCACACATCCAGGCTCAACACACACTCGTGACCATCAATACAGAGAAAACTGAAGCACTATACGTGATCTCCGACCCAGCCTTCATCCCCCATCAACACTGAAATTAACAATATAACAATCAGAGTTAAAACAGAAACAAAATACCTAAGATCACTATTGACCAACAACTGAGTTTCCAATCCCACATATAAAGAACAACCTCTGCTGTCTATTACAAACTAAGATCTCTAAATCACCTCCGCCCCCCTCCTCTCCACAGAATTATTTCGGACAGTCTGCCAAGCCATGACCACTCTAATATTAGATTATTCTAACATCATCTACCACGGTCTCCCAAAAACTACTCTTCCCCCTTTACAGATGGCACAGGACACAGCGGCACGAATAATCTACGGAGCCCCTTGCCGAGCCCATATACATGTAACTCCTTACACTGGCTTACCATCACAGCTTAGAAATGAGGTTCACGACTGCCATGGTATGTGCAAAACTGACCCATTTGGAGAAACTACCCAGAATCAAGTTCAAGGCACTTACTACAATTTTCAAAATACTCCACAACAAATCAGCCAACAGCCTCCAGACCCTGCTCTCAAAGCCTCCAAATGAAAGGTCAAGAAGAAATAATTCCACCAACCTACTCGCAATCCCCTCTCAGAAGCTAAAGAGTAAGCAATCCATATGCAACCATGCCTATCATTATTTACACCCACACTCTGTAACTCTCTACCATCAATGCTACAAGCATGCACTGAAACAAAAGAATTAAAAGAAAAATTAAGACGTTCATCTTCTTAGAAGAATACAAAACACATTTGGAACCATGAACACAACCCAATGCTATTATGTCAACCTATCACAATGTGAATAGCCAAGAACTATGAATACTATTACTCAGTTTTAATATACTATAAATAGTTGAGAACAATATATACTGTTTATATATTGTTCTACTATATATACTGTTCTATTGTTACTATGATTAGTTCTGTTAGCTTGTTCTACTGTTACAATGTTTAGTTCTAAGTTCAGCTAAGGCCCACCACAGCCTAGCTAAATCTTTGTTAAATGTAAACTGCTTTGAATGGTAGAAAAGAGGTATAAACACAAGTTTAAATAAATAAATAAAAGAGAAAAGAATGGACTCAAGACACGATGTAGAGGCATGCAAGCTCGGGAGCAGGAAAGGGAACCGGTACAGGACCGGAGAAAGAAACAATTCAAGAAAAACCTGAACACTTTTTCTGGGGAAAACAGACACACGTCTAGTGGGCTCCGTGGAAAAAAGGAGACTGAGGCAAGATGGCACCCTTGGGCGGGAAGGGAACCATGCAGGCGTGGTGCATCTTCCAAAGGCTTTCTTTGAAAGCTGGGGAGAAGCTACCACGTGGGCTCTGTCGGTGCTGACGTCACCCATATGTGAGGACTTGTTCCCGGAGAACCAGAATCCCTCCTACCAGTAGGAAGGTAATAAATCCAGGTCAGTGGGGAGTCATATCCCTTGTGGAAACTATTGCCGATTTTGGAAAATTAATCAGTCTCAAATTTTCTGAACGAGTGATATTTTCCAGTTGCTCAGTTTTGAACCTGACCACCTTCATGTCAATAGTATAGACATCCATAACAAATTTCACTTGAGAGAGTCTAATATCCGCCATGGAGACAGACTGCTGAATAACAGCTACCTCTCTCAAGGTTTTTGAAATAGCTGCAATATTAGACTGAATTTGAATAGTTAAGAGTTGCATCTGAGGAATAATCATCCAGTTTTGAGATCACTGACCATATCAATTCTAATGTAAATTTAGCAGGCCGAGCCAGAGAGAAAGTGCCCATTGTCTGAGAGCTGAGTTGAATATGCGAGGAAACTGCTAGCATTTCCTCTTCATCACCAGGCAGTGGCATGGCGACTTCCAGAGCTCTGACACCTTGACCCCATGCCTGTATAACTCCAGCCGGCAAACTCTGCAAAGGAGAACACCCCCTCCCCCCTGCAGAAACAGCAGAAGCCAGCCCCTCTCCAGACGTCACTGCAGCCATCACAGGGAGAGTAGACACCTGCCGATCTTCTGCAAGATAGCTGAAGGTGGTAATGGGGAACTCCGAACCTCGGATGACAGTGATGCCTCAAAGCCCAAAAGAAACACCAAGCCTTCTGACTTTGGCGTCTCCATCGCCAGGACTCCACCCGAAAATCCTTCCAATGACTGCAGCAGAACCCAATGGCCCAGAAGTAACTGAAGGAACAGCCTGTGAAACCAGGGTAGCAGGGGGTTTCTTGCCCGACTTCATTTTCCTTTTCCCCATGTTAGTCAAGCTCTGCAATGCGTGCCTGTTATCTACCATGTTGAGAGACTCCTCAGTTAGTTAGCATGATTTCAGCCAGCCGTTGTCCAGACTGCAATTTAGGCCAACTGAAAAGCTGGCCTAAGCTGTCTGGACAGGGGCTGCTGAAGATGGTTAAATGTCAGCACTTACTGGGTTAGGGCCAGTGCTGTCTCCACTCCTGCACTAACTGAACGGTACCGGGTGGTCTGGATAGTGCTGCTGAATGCTGTGGTCCGCCACCTCAGCTGGCCTGCCTCCCGCTGACCAGCCGACTAAGAGCTTTCTCTATCAGCTCTGTTCTCTATGTTTCAGTTAAAAGAAGTGGAATAAACACTGAGAGTTCGATGCAGTTAGGTGCACTGCCGTTTGCACAAGTGATAGTGCAATGTGTGCACACAATTTTCTGTGCTGGTGTGGGCAGAGAATGCAGGAAAGGATTAAAGCGAGCATAATGCAGAAATGGCTGCACTTAAGACGGCGTATTTGAATGGACAGTAATGAATCAATTAGCTACGCGGCGCAGATGCAGAGAAGTGAGCAGAAGGCCAAGCTCAACGCTGGGATTCTAACGCAAGGTCTGAGGGGACGTTAAGGATTAGCTCATAGGTCTGCGGTCAGGAATATCTGCCTGTTTCTTGAACGTGAAGCACTCACAACTTTTTTCTGAAGAGAGTGCTGAAAAAAAAACCTAGCAGGGGAAATGTGCTGGAACCTCTGCGCAGAATAATATTGCTGTATTCGCCAGATAGCATTTCAGCGCACGCACACAAGCGACGGTTTTTTTAGAAAGACACAGGTGCTGCTAACGCAGGCACCTGTGCCTGGCTTGCTCTACTTGTTTTTAGCGCAGTTTTTCTGCACACAGCTCATTTGCATGCTGTTTGCTTACAGCATCACTGAGTAAAACCTTTTTGCGTTAAGCTTGCTTTAGGAAACCCTGTGCTAGAGCCTTAAGGCTGGGTTGTAGTGCAGGCGTTTGCAGCATGCGAGGAATATGTTGGATTTTTACTGCTTGCCAGTGGCTTGATCCAGGCCTTGATGCTGATGGTGGTGGAATCAGAAGGGTTAATGTCCGCCTCTCCTTCCCTGCTTCTGCCTGACTGGGGCAATAGAATCATATACTTCCCTGGCCATGCTTTCTGAGGTTTATGATGGGTCTGCTAAACAGAATAGTTCTATCTGTCCAAAGGTCTAAATATGTCCTCAGTCACCGGCGATGATGCAACTTTTAAACTGCCTCCATTTTTACACATGTACAGAATTTTACAAAAGCAGAAATGTGTCCGTGTTGCCCTTTTCTCACTCACAGGTTGATGCAGGAACCTTGCGTTAGTCATGTCCTATAGCTCAGTGCACGGTTTTCTAACACAGTGAGAACTCAAATTTTTCGCTCCTGGATGCAGTAAAATTAAGTCAGTTTTGTACAAATAAATGCAAATGCGTGTTCACATGGGTGTGCACTACTGCTGCCGTGAGCAAAATAAAAACCTCAGATGACACAGTCAAGTCCAGATATGGGATACCCCCATTGACCTTCTCTAAAATCCCCCAACCCCAGTCCCCTCAAAATATCATTGGTGGCCCTAATTCTCCGATCTCCAGAAACATTGGTTGCTCAGTGGCCTCTATCCCCCCACCTCCCTGATCCCTTCCAAAAATAATCTGCCAAATTACCACTAGTGCAAACCTCATCCCCAACAAACAATCTCTTACCCTGTACAGTCTCCCTAGACGCCCTCTCACAGCTCCCAGAACCTTTAATGTGGTGGGAGGCAGGAGCAGTGTGCGTCTGGCATGTGCTACAAGGACTTTTTGGAAATGCGTTGCCAGCAGCACCAGGGCCATGTCAGCGCAGACCAATTTCCATGCTAACTGTGCAGCCCATGTTAGGGTCGTGAGTGGGCGGGTTAGGGGTGGAAAGTGGTGTGGTGAGTTCTGCACAGTTTGTGTGGGGCTCACACTGCACGCTAATTGCATACCATGTGACTAGCATAGGTACAGCTAACACCACCTTTAGAGATGAAGCTCAGTGCACCCACGCTAATGCGGAACACATTAGGGGACAACACTCCCTGTAAACTGCCAGAGAAATGCTCTGTACGCTCCTGATTTAACACGGTGGTGTGGTACCTAGCACGCCATAATTTTGGTGCTTTTGGAGTGTTAGGTGCAACACCTTAGAACCCTTTAGTAAAAGTCACCCATAAGGGCAGTGTGGCTTCCCCCTTCCTCCAACCCAGCACCCTGGTTGCCCTGTTTGCCCATTGTGACAACCCTGTAGCTGGCATTTTTGCAATACACTAGTTTCATAGTTGGACTCATGATAAAAGTACCTCCTCGTAGTTGAAGATTCCTAGCTGAAGGCTGACCATTGTCTCCGCCGAGTCAAAGAGAGTCTTATAAGAATAAAGTTTCCAGCCAAATATCAGGTTTGTCTGTAAAGATAAAAAACAAACAAACACAGAATCTATGATGACTCTGAGAGATTCTTTCTAACCTGTTATGAAGAAACTCGTCTTTTCTTTAACATCCTGTTTATCCCCTGTGTGTTAAAACTACCTCTTGTCCCCTGTTTGTTGTGTTTGTCTCATATAGATTTGTAAGCTCTGTTGAGCAGCGGCTGTCTCTCTTGTGCATATGTACAATGTAGTGTACACCTTGTTGCATTATACAAGTGGTAGTTTCAATGATGCCAAATTGGCTACAGATGCAGAGTGTTTTTAGTTACTTCCCTGGGCTTCCTGTTTAGAAAGATGAACGTCATGGCCTGCTGGGCCTCTGTAGCTAAGCGTGTGTATACAAGAGAAGGACTTCTCAAAACGGGCAAAACACAAGATGCCCCACCCCATCCCACCCATCCCAAATCACTTTATAAAAATTCTTTTGTTGCAGATATGTGTGGGCTCAGCGAGGAGTTTACAAAAATTTGTCTTCTGCTTTTCCTCGCAATCAAAATGGACACAGCTGACTTTGTATATGAGGATCTTAGTTTTTTAAGCAGGTAGTTAAGTGAGATTATACTCAGTAACATAGACCACCATCAGATCCTAGGCCATATGATTGTCTCACAGCACAAAAGTCCCAGCTAGCCCTTGTCTTATAACTGGAGTGCTAAACAGGGCTGAATGTGCTTCTGGTGTGCCCCTAGAAAGGGACGGAATTTGGTGTTTGTAGGCCATAGGCATTTTCACTCCAAAATAAAGACTTTTCCATGACAAAAGCCACAAGATCACCCTCCAATTCCCCACAAAGTCAGCTACTTCCCCTCTTCATTCCCAACTTTCCCCCTCTATCTCTGCTACCCTTTCTTCCTTTTCTATGATTTGAGGAGGAAACCACACACCTTCTTTCCTCCTCCAAGTTCACTACCTGCTCCTCTGATCCTATTCCCACCCATCTCCTAAGCCCCATCTCCACTGTTGTCCCTTCCATGTCTCATATTCTCAACCTATCGCTCTCCACTGCAACCATCCCTGCAGCCTTCAAGCATCATGTAGTTACACCTTTCCTCAAGAAACCCTCACTAGATCCTACCTGTCCTTCTATCAACCCATCTCCCTCCTCTCTTTCATTTCTAAACTGCTTGAACATGCGGTTCACCACCATTGCCACACTTTCTCTCCTCTCAAGCCCTCTTGGATCTTTTACAATCTGGCTTTCGTTTTTTATGTTCTACTAAAACAACTCTCCAGTGACTTGTTCCTGGCAAAATCCAAGGGCCTTTACTCAGTCCTCATCCTTCTTGACCTCTCTGATGCTTTTCACACTGTTGACTACAACCTTCTTCTTGATACCTTGCCCTCGCTTGGTTTTTAGGGCTCTGTACTATTCTGGTTCTCTTCTTATCTCTCCCATTGCTCTTTCAGTGTTTGTTCTGGTGGATCCTCCTCTGCTGCTATCCCGCTCTCAGTTGGTGTATCCCAAGGATCTGTCTTGGGTCCACTCCTTTTCTCTCTCTATACCCAGTCCCTTGGTGCACTCCTCTCTTCCCATGGCTTTTAGTACCATCTTTATGGCGGCAATCCAGACCCGGATCTCTGCCTGCCTTTCTGACATTGCTGCTTGGATGTCTCACTGCCACTGAAATTGAACATGGCCAAAACCGAGCTTCTTATTTTTCCCCCTAAAACCTTCTCTCCCCTTCCTCCTTTCTCAGTCTCTGTGGATAACTCTCTACTCCTCCCTGTTTCTTTGGCTCTCAACCTTGGGGTCTTCTTTGACTCCTCTCTCTCCTTCTCCACACACATCCATCTGATAGCTAAGACCTGCCGTTTCTCTCTATAACAAAATCAGCTCATTCCTTTCTGAACACACTACTAAGATGTTTATCTACTCTTTAATCACCTCCCATCTTGACTATTGTAACCTACTCCTCGCTGGTCTCTCTCTGGATCATCTCTCTCCCCTTCAATCTGTTCAAAACTCTGCTGCGCGACTAATCATCCCTCTTCTCAAGTCACTTCATTGGCTCTCTATCCGTTTCCACTTTCAGACTTCGCCTACTGACCTATAAGTGCATTCACTCTGCAGCTCTTCACTACCTTTCGTCTCTTATACCTCGCTACACCCCTCCCCGGGAACTCCGCTCTTCTGGCAGATCGCTTCCATCTGTGCTCGTCTCTTCTATTGCTAACTCCAGACTTTGCTCCCTTCACCTTGCTGCTCCTTATGCCTGGAACAAAGTACCTGAGTCTGTACGTCAGGCGCCTTCTCTGGCCCTTTGCAAATCCAATCTGAAAACTCACCTCTTCGCTGCCACTTTCGGATCTTGACTCATCTGATCTCCTCTGTGTTACCTTACCTTTCCCCCTAGATGTATCCCATGTCTACATCTACTGTGTTGTCTGTCTTGACTAGATTGTAAGCTCTGATGAGCAGGGACTGTCTCTTATGTTTGTGCAGTGCTGCATACGTCTTGTAGTGCTATACAAATGCTCAGTAGTGGTAATAGTAGTAATTATTAAAGATTTTGCTAAAAAGAGAACTCAAAGAAAGAAACTTTATTAGGAAATGCATAGAAATTCTGGAATTGTCTTTTTAAAATGTAAATTTGAAGTTTTAGTTGCATTAAACCTCTCTCTGAATCTTTTTTCTTTATTTTTCCTTATTCTTTTCTGCTTTTTAGTTTAGTTTATTGCTTACTTTATCACCTTTTTAGGCTTTTAACGGCTGAGCAAAGCACTTTACATTAATAAAATCATAATATAGAATAAAGAAGATTAAATTAAGTAAAATTGTAGTAAAAAATAACAACTCTGGCAATGGGGTTGAGGAATTGTGGAGCACGATAACATTTAAATATGGAAATAGAACAGAAGAATAAGGGTAGGATGAGAAGTTAAGATGTCTTTTTTTCCTTTCTTTGTAGGCCCTAAAAATTTTGTTAGCCTTAGACACTGTACCTAGAATGCCTAATGGGATATCCAGCATGGACCCTACATCAGGGCTGGCCCAAGGGATCTGATACCCTAAGCAAACGTTTCTAACGTGCACTTCACCCCTTGTCCGGCATCCCCTCTTTCCTTTCCTGCCCTCTCCCGGTGTCTAGCATCTCCTCCTTGCCTTCCCCTTGCTGCGCCTGCCTCCTCTTCCCATTGCTGCTGGTGTTGCCATCACCTCCCACCCTACCTCCTCTCAGCCACACCAAGCATGGGAGGGAGCTTTGAGCACATGGGTACATTCAAGGCCTAGCAGGGCCTGCCCCCTCTGAACTTCCGATTTCAAAGGGAGCAGGATGCAGCAGGCCTAAGTGCGTGCATATGCTCAAAGGCCCCATAGTATGCTGGCTGTGTTTATGCTGCATTTCTACCGCATCAAAGCTGCTGCCACCACCAGGATTGTGTCACCCTAGGCAGCCGCCTAATGGTAGGGCCGGCCCTGCCCTAGATAGAGGAACATTTGGGGTAAGGACCCCCTCCCCTCTGAAGTTCTGGGAGCAGAGTGAGAAAGGGTAGTTTTGAAACTGCAGCTGCTGCAACAGGGCAAGAAAAGGGGCCAAAATTGCATTGGAATCAAAAGATACCCCCTTCTCCTTCCTTCAGGCGACCCTCTCTCCTCAAAGGTGCACAGTGTCATCCAGTCACAGGGCACCGCTTAGGCAGCTACCCATTCCACCTGAGGGGGAATCTGGCTCTGGTTAGAGCAAATCAAAATCAGATTCGCCAAACTAGTTCTTGAGATGAGTCACATTTCTGCCACAATAAATCTTCCTTATAAGAGAACCATTGGCTTTAGGATCATTTTGTTCTAGAAAAGGGTCACTGCAAGAATAAAGGAAACTCGTGTCAGCCAAGTTCATGTTCTATTCTAAACTTTCTCCCAGTTTTTTCTTATGTCAAAAGTCAGTAATTTGTCAGTTTCTTTATGTCATCACTAAAATAGCAATAGTTGTTTTAATGGTGCTCAGTACTGCTTTATGAATTCTAGTCCATACGTAAGGCACAGGATGTATGTTCGTGAGCTGCATGGTTTGGTAAGTGTAAAGTCAGACTGTAAAGAGTAAAAGACTGGGATGCTGTATTCAAACATGCAGGTTGCATTGGCGCAGTTTCTCCAAATGGGTGTCCTACTGGCTCTCACACACATTCATCATGCTTCACATTCACACCCATGTCTGTTCCTTCCATCAACAAAAATGATCTTATGCCTCGCAAACGATGACTTCTTTTATGCAGGCTGAAACGATGGGCTAGAAAGGTACTCACAGCGATAGAATAAGCCAGGAACATGATTAATATAACAGTGATAAAGCCAGAGATGTCTCCCCAAGCCCTCCTCAGAGTTGAGGTGATCATGTTAAGTTTGGGATTCAGTCTTAGGAGGTGCCACAGTTTGACAGTGGACAGAAGAACCAAGAAAGCAATCAGATAACCGAGAACTGCATCAGCAGCTGCTGTTTCACTGAAGTTCACATATCTGTAAGGATCGCAAGAGTTCAACTTCAGTAACAGAACAATGAAACTGCATGACAGAGAAAGAGTGCTTTCTGCAAATCATTACTCTGTAGATATCTAGAGAAGGTATTTATAGTAGTGTGTACAATGTTATATTTGATCAGATTGGAACAAACTGAAGGTAAAAACTAAACCAGTTTACTGAACTTTGAGCAGCTTCAGACCTCAGACAGATTGGCTTATGGCCTCTGCCTCTAGCTTGCTTACCTACGAGCAGTTCTACAGCCTTGTTGCAAGCTGTTTGTTACTGCTGTGGAGATACACAGAGGACAGAAAACATGGCATACCCCAAGAGAAAAATGAAGCACTTACTCATCCTTGTGTGTCTGGTAGTAACTGATGTCTCGTGTTCCCAGGATCGTCCTCTTCACAAAGACTGAAAGAGCGCTCCAGCTAATTAATATAATTGCCAGCTCTAGTAAGTTCCACTTACTGCGGAAATAACTCCATTTCAGCTGCTTCATCAGTTTACCCTAGGAACACACAATGTGAAATATTTATATTTGACAGCATCTCAGTTACACAGCGGGTGAGAATTCATCTACATTGTTTGTCTCATTCATTCAGTTTTTATAGCATACCCTCTTCAGCAAATTTTGCTGAAACACTTTAGTGCACGCTAAATCAAGAAGACAACAAAAACAATGAGGGTCTTTACTAACGGGTGCAACCTCGCAGCACGTGTTCTGGCGCACATTGAAGGTGCCCCGGGACCCGGAGTGCCAGGTAGCGCAGGGCTTTTTCAGCGCAGGATGACTCTTGTGCTAAATGCGCAACCCGTGTTAAGATCATGCGTGGGCGGAGAGTGGGCATGGTGAATCTGGTGCAATCAGTGCTGTGTTCACACAGTGCATTAACTGCAACAGCGCAGATTTCCCTCACATCAGCCATATAGGTGGCATTAGGTGTACCTGTGCTAATGCAGCAGACATTAGGGGGCAAGGCTCCGTGTTAACTGCTGAGGATAGGATTTCCACGCCCCCGATAGGTAGCGCGGGAGTGTTGCATGTAACGCGCCATGGTTTTGGCACTATTGGCTATGATAGCACAAGATGATCCCCACGCTAACTGCACAACCCATATTAAAGTTGCAAGTGGGCGGGGAAGGGGTAGAGAGTGGGTGTGGTGAGTTTGGTGCAATTAGTGCTGTGTCCACACCGTGCGCTAACTGCATTAAAGTGGGTTTAGCTGGCATTAGATTTTATTTATTTATTTAACTCTTTTTTCTGTACCGCTTAGTCAATAAGTCAAAGCGGTTTACATCAAGCTGAACTTTCCATTTACACAGAACATGGAACTTAGGATACACTAGATACAATTTAAACTAAATCATTGCATCTTGTAAAGAACTTATACAGTATGGGTGGGCATACAGGGTCTCTGTTGGGACAAGAGAGTATTATTCTTTGAGGTGGTCTCCAAATAAATGTGAATATTGTAAGTTCGGTAACGTTTCTTAGCTTTGTGGAAAGTACATTGCAGAGGTCTCGGGCATTCTGTCATATATACTGTTCCCAAGATGCGCAGCTGGCAACTCTATATCATTACAACAGTTGGAATCGCTATGCTAATCAATCTCAGATGGGTTAACACATAACAACAACCATATTCCAATATTACACAGACCTGGAACGCACAGACCTAATAAACCAGTCGACAGATGGTACGAATGTGCTCACCGCCTACTTCAAATACTTTTCACTCCCCAGGGTAACCAAAACAAGAAATACAGAAATGACAAACACATACAACTAAATTGCTCACTTATCAATACTCGCTTTGCCAGGAACATGATGCTGCTGCCTGGGCGGTATATCAAATGTGAAAATAAAGATAACTTAGATATCCTATGTATAACGGAATCATGGCTTTCCCAATCTGACCCAGTGCTATTAACCAACTATGTATACCAAATTACAATCTCTATAACTGCCAAGAATCAAAAGAAGGGGTGGAGGAGTACTTATAATAGCAAAATCTAGCCTATAGAAACTATAAACACAGAGGCAACAGACATGCTCATCATTACAAACAAATCTCTCACCATCTGCTTAGTATACAGATCATCAACAACAAACACTGATGATCTCGCAACAGTACTTGAAACAGTCCATAGGAACACCCTTCAACACAAAAATCTAATACTATTAGGAGACTTCAACCTCTCGACTCTCTCTACAAAACAAGACACCACATTCTTCGAAGCTATGATGGCATTGGACTACCAGCAGATAGTAAACAAACCAACACATACAAAAGAAAACAAATTAGACCTAATATTCATCCCTAAAGATATGGGGCCCGATACTGAGTTGGGCAGGCTATGCGCCCCTAAGGTGCATAGCCCTCCCCGCTGACCCTTAACCCCATATATTCAATGCTGAGGTCATACGTGGCCCCAGCATTTATTATTCGCGGATTGCTGCAGACACAGGAAGCCGCGGTAGCTAACCGGGCAGCAGCAATATTGCATGGTGCTCAGTTAGCTCCTGCGCTTTAAAGATAGGCGAGGGTTTGCTGCTGCCCTGTTAGCGCTTGTTGCTGCCTCTGCTCCACCCCAGAATGCTGCCAACATGCCCTGATGCCAACCAAACAGCATCGGGGTGCGAAGGGGAGTTAGGAGGGGATATCCAATGGCACTAACTGTGTAAGTGCCAGGAATATCCCCATTTAAAGCATTTACATGATTTATTGGGCTGTAAACCATATAAACGTCTTTCAAATATCGGGCCCATGGTTAAGAAGAGCCTTGCCACAATACCACAAATACAACCCAGGAACATAAAACGACATCTCAGAAGAGTAGAATGTAAATGGAGACAAACAAAATCACCAGAAGACCAAACTAACTACAAAAGCAAACTAGACGAATACCGCAAACAAACCAATAATCAAAAGAAATAATACCACACCAATCTCATTCAAAATTCCCTGAACTGTTCAAGTAAATTATTTGATATTGTTCGTTCACTCACAAAGGTCCACAACGAAAATAAATCAGACATAACACTTTGCCCACAAATCTTAGCAAATTTCTTTCAGAGCAACTATAAGACACACCTACATCGCAGGCAACAGACACCGCCTGCACACTAAACACGCAATGGAGCACATTCGACTCTATAACAAGTGAAAATATAGAATCTTTATCTTTATTAGTATTTGATATACTGCCCTAGGCGACAAAGCTTCAGAGCAGTTTACAATTTCCAAAAAAACAACAGAACAAAAGGAAAAGAACACCATTTTTGACAGGACAGATAAGATAGGAAGAAACAGAGGAGATGGGGAAGGCTGATTAGGAAGGGGAGGGGGGTAGGTCATAGGCACACTGAGGTTCTGCTGCCTGAACACCGCAATGTCTCCTCTTGACCCATGCACAGTCACCTAGATAAAATTAACTAGATCTGAGCTATCCCCCTTAATATACAAACTAACTCAACTGTTCCTTGAACAAGGATACCTACGGAACTGAAAACTGTATCTGTACGCCTAATAGAAACATAGAAACATGATGACAGAAAAAGACCACATGGCCTATCTAGTCTGTCCTTCCATAACAACAACTACAACAGTCCACTTTTTACCTTTAGAGATCCTCTGTGTTTGTCCCATGCTTTTTTGAATTCAGTTACTGTCCTCATCTCTACCACCTCCACTGGGAGACTATTCCATGTATCCACTACTCTTTCTGTAAAGAAATATTTCCGCATATCACTCCTGAATCTATCTCCCTTCACCCTCATCCCATGTCCCCTCGTAGCAGAACTTGCTTTCAATTGAAAGAGGCTCTCTCCCTGAACATTTATACCACGGAGGTATTTAAACATCTCAATCATATCACCTGTATCCCGCCTTTCCTCTAAGGTGTACATATTAAGTTCCTTAAATCTGTCCTCATATGCTTTATAATGAAGCCCATTAATCATTTTAGTAGCAACCCTCTGCACTGACTCCATCCTGTTCACATCCTTTTGAAGGTGCGGTCTCCAGAATTGCACACCATACTCCAAATGAGGTCGCACCAAAGACTTATACAGAGGCATTATCACCTCCTTTTTTCTGCTAGCCATTCCTCTCCGTATGCACCCAAGCATCCTTCTAGCTTTTGCCGTCGCCTTTTCTACCTGTTTTGCTACTTTAAGATCATCAGACACAACCACGCCTAGGTCCCGCTGTTCTTTAGTTCTTTAGTGGACAAAAGTACTTCACCTCCTATACTGTATTGCTCCCTTGGATTGCTGCAGCCCAAATGCATGACCTTACATTTTTTAACATTAAATCCCAGCTGCCAAATTCTAGACCATTCTTCAAGCTTAGCTAGATCCCTCCTCATGTTATCTACACCTTCCTGGGTGTCTACTCTATTGCAGATTTTGGTATCATCCGTAAAGAGTCAAACCTTACCCGACAGCCCTTCCGCTATATCACTAACAAAGATGTTAAAAAGAATTGGACCAAGGACAGATCCCTGGGGCACACCACTGGTAACGTCCTTCTCCTCAGAGTGAGCTCCATTTACTTGTACTCTTTGTCGCCTCCCACCAACCAATTTCTAACCCAAGCAGTAACTTTAGGGTCCATCCCTAGGGTGCTCAGTTTGTATATAAGTCGCCTGTGAGGAACAGTGTCAAAGGCTTTACTGAAATCTAAATACACCACATCTAGAGCTCTAGAACCCCACCACAGACAAAAATGACTCTGCATCATACAGACTAATATGTAGCCTACCTTTCCTATCAAAAATCATTGAAAAGGTAGTACTGCAGCAGCTACAGAACCATCTCGACAACCATGCCCCACTTAACCACAACATGAATTCAAACATCAGCATGGAGTTGAAACACCGTTGACCTCACTAATGGACACCCTCATAAAAGGAACAGCTAAACCCAACCGAGGATTTATCCTATATTTCTCGATATAGCAGCAGCGTTTGACTCCATCCCACATAATCTCCTAGAAAGGCTAAGTGCCATAGGAATTGGAGGCACAACTCTTAAACGGTTCCAATCATACCTGTCCAACTGCTACCAACAAGTGAAACTAGGATTAAAAAAAATCTTCGCTATACAAGCAACACCAGGGAGTACCTCAAGGATCAGCTTTATCCACAGTACCATTCAAAATATACATACAACCCATAGGCAACATATTCCAACAACACAAGGTAAAGTATCATATATATGCTAATGACATCATGCCATTCACACCATACAATGCATCCAACCCAGACCAAAGCAAAATCATAAATTGCTTCAATGAAATAACACAATGGCTATCAAACCACATGCTCAAAATCAACCTCAAAAACAAAACATTTACACCACCCAAAACCCTCATAGTCAATAATGCAGAACTGGATGTCAAACAAGAAGCCCAATAGCTAGGCATAATACTAGATCAATAGTTATGATTCAGATCATACATCAAGAATATCACGAAAGCCATTTACAGTAAAATAAGGATCCTAAGGAACCTCTGACCTCTTCTAGAAGAGGAGTACTTCTGAACAGTATACCAGGCTATGATCTAGACTTTGGTAATAACATACTACAAGGTCTCCCCAAATACACCCTACATCAGTTACAGATGGCACAACATACAGCAGCCAGAATTATAATGGGCCCAACACGTCCATTGTGTGATGTCATTTTCTGACAGCATTTAAGAGCATCTGGTGGAGCTCCTTTTCTCACGATGCAGCTTAACCTGCGATTCAAACCCTGTTTCTGAATAAGCCTGATGCAGAGCTCTTTGAAAAGTATATGGAGCTCGAAACACAGCTTGTGTCACCTTTGGATCTCTACTGGACTTTGCCACTGCTTTTGGGATTGTCTTGAACAAGCCTTTGAGGAACGGACTTTTAGCGAAAAAAAGCAAAGTGCAGCGTTTTATGTCTTGTGGTTCATTTGGTGGTGTTCTCATAGCCTGTTATCTATATGGCCTCCTTAAATTAACAGAATAAATAGGAAAACTTTGTTATGTGAGTAGCATGCAGCTCCTCGAGACAGAGATTCCAACATAAAAATGGGTTCACTACTTTTTTGAAATCTGGTGGCTCTATTTTTGTTTACATGTTCTGGCTTTATTTTTTTGGGATTATTATAGTGAGCTGGCGTACTTGGTGATTATAGTGCTTGAGAATTATAATGGGAGCAAAAAAATTTGACCACAACTCCAGCACTGAAACAACTACACTGGCTGCCATTAACTAGCCAGATCCGATACAAAACAATAATAATCCTATTCAAAGTCATCCACAACCTATCAGCTCCATGCCTAAAATCCACCATACAAGAAGCCAGAAAGACAAGAGACAAAAGGAAATACATGCAAAACACGCTAGTCCTACCAGCTGAGTTAGTGAAAAGTAGCCAAGAAACGCGGAAAAGGGCCTTCTCGATGCACCTGCGCTAAGGGTCAGAGCTCTGCATTAACTGCCCGGGAAAGGCTTCACCAACACCATGGTGCATTACAGGCAACACTCCGGCGTTAACCTTTAGGGGCATGGAAAGCATTTCTCTGGCAGTTAATGCAGAGCCCTGTTCCTTAGCATGGGCTGCTTTAGCGTGGGTCACTTATTGAGGTGCTGTTAGGTGAACCCACACTAATACAGTAAGTGCATGGTATGAACACAGCACTAACTGCACCGAGCTCACCGCACCCACTCTCAGCCCCTATCCTGCCCACTTGCAACCTTAATGCAGGTTGCGCAGTTGGTGTTGGCATAGGAATCCTTCTGCGTTTACTGTTATGTCCCTGTGCTACCAGGCAACGCATGTCCCAGCATGTTAAGCGCAACAACTTAGCGCCCGTTAGTAAAATACCCTAGAATTTCATTAGCTATTTTGTATTGTTTTTTTTTTGTTTTTTTTGTAAACTCTGTTTATTGAAAACCAAATAATACAGAACATGCAAAACAATATATAAAAAAAACAACAAATACCTCAAAAAATGGCATTTCTAGTGATCTCTCAGACCTGGATTCCTCAGCAAATCAATCATACAAATACAGCAAGAAAAAAAGAATTTACAATATTCCCCTCTCCCCCCCTTTCCCCTCCTTTCCCCACCAACCTCCCTCCCACCCCACAGCCTCCCCCTTCAGCAACCAACCCCCCATAGTGAACATGCATATTAATTATATTATTAATATCCTACGACCTTCTCAACCCAATTGAAGCACTTCATTTCGGACACGAGGCCTCAATATCTGAATATATGGTTCCCAAATTAGCAGGAATAAGGCCCAATGTCGAGCACTTCCTCTAGCCTCTCTCCTTTCCATAAGCATCAGTTGGTGAAAGTTGTTGCGCCATTCCCAATATGTGGGACCTGACGCTTCTCTCCACCTATGAAGTATCGGGCCTTTACCCACCAGACATGCCTTCCTGACCAAAAGGCGTTCCCATTTCCCTTTCGGGTGGAGTGGTCCAAGCTGATCTAACACCACAAGCGATGCTGTCCAACGGACTCGCTGTAACACAATCCTACTCATAAAATCAGCTATCCTCTTCCAGTATAGGCAAACTATCGGACACCCCCACCACATATGTCCTAAGTCCGCCAAAGGGCATGGACATTTTGGGCATCTGCCCAACTCAGTGAGATGGGATCGTAACGCCCGTCTTGGAGAGAAATGTGCCCATAGGATGCATTTAAACTGTACCTCCCGCCATCGAACTCCCCTCACCAGCCCCGCAATCCCACTCAAGGCCTGAAGGAGTGAACCAGGAGTTACCAAGATATTCAATTCTTGTGCCCACAAAGCTTCTTCCACCCTATAATCAGGCAAACTACTATAGTCATCTAATCGTCTTTTCAGCTGTGCAATTGTAGGCGGTGACTCCTCCCCCAGTGCAAAGAACTCTAATATCTGTGCCGATCTTTCCACCCGCAGTGCATCCTGTGGTAGGGAAGCCACATAGTGAGAGAGTTGCATGTAAGCAAAATAATGCCGCCTGCTAAGTCCATACTCCATGCGCAAAGTCTCCCAAGATTTACACTGCCCCATTTGATCCACCACATGTCCAATATTACATATGCCTTGTCTCCTCCAATATACAAATGCTGACGTTTCTGATCCTGGTGTAAACTGATCATTCCCCTGTATGGGTAGCCAGCTTGAAACCTCTGATGGTTCACCCCAGAGCCTATTCAAATGTTGCCACACTCTTCGTGCCGGGTAAACCAATTCACTACTAATCACTCTACCAGGCAGGAGCCTACTTTCCTGGTGCAATACTGCCAACAAGGTCTGCGGAGCCACAAGAGCCTCTTCCAGCGCTCTTGGCGTATACACCTCAGTATTCCCTAGCCAGTCTCCAATATGCCGTGCCTGGCATGCCAGAGCATAAGTCCGAAGATCTGGGATTCCTATCCCTCCAGACTTCCATCTCCTTCTCAATCTATGTAAGGGGATGCGAGCTCGCACACCTTTCCAAAGGAAATTCCTAATCTCGCGGTCAATAGCATTTAAATCACGCTTCAATAACCACACTGGGAGAGTTTGCAGCCAATAAAGCACCCGAGGCAGAATCACCATTCCCAGTGCTGCCGCCCTGCCCAGTAAGGACAAGGGCAGTGGAGACCACACCTGAAGCTGTGAACGAACTTTTACAAGGATTCTTTCCATGTTTTTCCTATATAGCTCCCGCGGTTCTCTCGTCAGGAGAATCCCTAAATACACAAATGTATCACCTGCCCACTTAAGCGGAAAACTTCCTCTCCAATGTCCCCTTATTGACCCTTCCACATCCATGGCTTCAGACTTTTCCATATTGATACAAAGCCCAGCAAAACCCCCATAACAAGAAAATTCCTTTAATAAATTGGGCAACGACGTCTGAGGAGATAGCAAATGAACCAGTATGTCATCTGCAAATGCTGCCATCTTAAACATATGACTCCCTATGCCTATACCTTGTTTTTCATCAGACATCTCTATTCGTCGTATCAGTGGGTCAAGTGACAACACAAAAAGCAACGGTGAGAGCGGGCATCCCTGTCTTGTACCTCTCTCCAGGGTAAACTCATCTGATAGCACTCCGTTACATAACACTCTAGCTGTGGGCCTCGTATATAAAAGCTCTACCATATTGCAAAAAGAAGCTCCCAGTCCATAATGTGGCAAGAGAAATCTGAGGTAATCCCAATTCACTTGATCAAATGCCTTTTCTGCATCAAAACTAATCAAAAGCGACTGTTGCATCCTATCTCTTACCCACTCCAGCGATGCCACAATTTTACGTAGATTCCGCACTGCATATCGCCCTTTTATAAAACCTACTTGAGAATCATGCACAAGCTCACTTAATACCTGACCCAAACGGTCCGCCAGCACCTTAGCCAGTATTTTCATATCAAAATTCAGCAAGGAGATAGGTCGATAAGAGGCAGCTTGTAAAGGATCTTTCCCTGGCTTATGTATAAGAATAATGTGCGCCCGATTCTCCCCCCACATGAATCTCCCCTGATCCACCCTTCTATGATATGTCGCCACTAGGGAAGGGGCCAACTCATCTCTTAATAACTTATAAAATTCTGCCCCAAACCCATCCGGGCCAGGCGCTTTGTGACAATCCGCTCTTAAAATGACCCTCTGAACCTCCTCTTCAGTCACTGGGTTATCCAGCTCTGCCTGTTGAACCATTGTTAACCTTGGCAAACTCACTTGTTTCAAGTACTCTACCATGTCAGTCTGAGATCCAACTCTCCTTGTATAAAGCTTCTTGTAAAATGTCCGATATACTTGAGCAATCGCTCGCCTTGTTTTAGGTGTGAAATAATATAAAATAACTGCTATGTTTTTAAGTCATTTTAAAATGACAGTGCATGAGAGGTCACGTGATACGGTGAGTCTGAGAAGATGTGAAAGCTCGGGCTCCAGGACCTATACTCCCTCTCCACCATGACCAAGCCCTTTATACCTCCTTGCGTATGTGAGCAGATTATTAGCAACACATCCTTAAATGCGGGGCCTCCTTTTTGTGCAGTTTCCTGGGCTGACATGTCCTCTAACGCAGTGTTCCCCAACCCCCGGGCTGCGGACCGGTACCGGTCCGTGGATCAAACGGTACCGGGCCGCCCGAGGAATGCTTTTAAAGCAGCACCACAGCATCAGTGTTACCTTCACTCTGGAACCACAGTGCCATTCCTGCATCTGCCCTCTCCAATTTCACATCCTTTATCATAGGGGCGGAAGTGACTTCTGCCCCATGCAAACAGGAAGTGACTCAGCACAGCACAACTCTTACTTCCCTTTCCCTCATTGCGTCCACCACCACTGTCATCATTGCCATGCCTCTTGGGTGTACAGCAGAAGTGAAAGAAAAGGGCAGAGTGTATCTGCAGGTCTGTGCATACTGTCCCTCCAACGCAGACTTCCTTTGTCAGAGGTGGTGGGAAAAGCAGATATCGAGCACAGGCACAGGCTCTATGGCCCTGTACTGCCTTTCTATTTCACTTCTACCTCTTCTAACTTGCATTCAAGGATTTTTTCCTCCATCAACCAGCCTAAGTGGAGGAAGAGAAAAAAGTAGCCTTCCTGCCCCAGAAAGCAGAGTGAGGCAGCCACTTCAGAGGCATTTGAGGAGCACTTGCTGTGCCCACAAAAATTTGCTGTATAAGGCAGCTGCCTCACCTTTCCTAATTATAGAGCCTCCACTACTCCTTGGTGATAGAGGATGGAGGCTGCTATGCACCTTTTTAGCCACCCATATTTATGCTTCTGCCAGACCCAACAGACATCAGCATTAAACATGTTTTAGCAAAAATTAGGATGTTTGCATGGGTGTGTTTACAACAGAGATAGGTGAAATAAAAATATGCTTATTGATACAGGTCTATTATGACCTCGTGGGATATTATCTACAATCCACCAAAATACTGTCATCTACACTTTGGAAATGTAGGCAAAATTTGTACTTTAAACACATCTTTGTTAATAATTTCCTCTTGAGGCATAATTCCCCACCAGCCATCTCTCATTCTTCATTTTCATGTTATTACTCTAGTTAATTTTGTAGTACAATGGCTATTTTCTAATGTAAACGACATTAGTATCCATCTCATTTGTGCTAAGCCTAACATGGCCATATTAGACTTTATGATCTTGTGATAGGTTTAAAGCCTTTTTATGAACAGGCCAATGGTTTTATTTTATTGTCCATGTTCAATTTTTACCAACCCCAGTGCAGTTATTGCTGACATTGTACTGGTGATGGTGCTGTGTTTTCTCCTTTGGATGTTTTTCAGTTAAAACATGCATCGGAATATCCTGAGATTGCCACCACAGCACTTAAATCCCTATTACCATTTCCGACAACCTATCTGTGTGAAGCGGGGTTTTCTGCAGTGACAGCAACCAAAACAAAACAACGGAATAAACTGGACATAAGCAACACACTTCGGGTGTCATTGTCTCCTATTACCCCCAGATGGAACCGTCTCGTTGCAAAGAAACAAGCTCAGGGTTCTCATTGATTTGGAATTCTAGTGAGTTAAATAAAATAAATCACTTTATCTTCATTTTTGGTGTAGCTGTATTTTATTTTGAAGGCATGTTTAAATACAATTAAATTAAAATTATTAAATTAAAACAAGCGGGCCACGGAAAAATTATCAAACGTTTACCGGTCTGCGGCGATAAAAAGGTTGGGGAGCACTGCTCTAATGTACAGAAACAAGAGAAGAAGCTACGGGCGGCGGAGACTAAGATGGCAGGTCTACAGGTGGGCCCACGCTCTCCAGCAGCAGAGATGGAATCGTTGGTTGCAGACATTACTGGGGCAGTTGTAAACTCCCTGGAAAGCAAATATCAGGGCATGTCCTCCAAACTGGGCAATATTGCTGCGGTGCTGGAGGTATAAAGGGCGTAGATGGCTGAAGCACAGCATCGTATCTCTGCCACGGAGGATTCCACTCAGGCCATGCACTTTGAGTTGACCGCTTTACAAAAAACTGTGCTAGCACACGAAGAGAAACTCGATGACCATTGGACAAGCAGCATGGGATCTGGATACCTTTGGGGGACCTGACAGGTGCTTGTGTCCTGGATTAGCCACTGCTGGAAACAGGATACTGGGCTTGATGGACCCTTGGTCTGACCCAGTTTGGCATAGCTTATGGTCTTCTCATGTTCTTAAGAGCAGGAAAATCGCTTGAGCAGAAATAATCTTCATTTGGTGGGCCTGCCTAAATCTATTGCAAATGCAGAACTCAGGGGTTTTCTGGAGACCTAGCTTCCCCTGGAGCTCAAGCTCAGTGATCGCGTGGCAGGCCTGGTTATAGAGAGGGCACATCGTATGGGCCCCAGCAGGGGGTTGGATAGTCGGCCATGTATGGTGCTGGCGTGAGTGTTGAATTTTGTACACAAAGAAGAGATATTGAGAGTGGCGCAGAAACATCAATTGAGCCACAATGGAACATATCTGCTAGTCTTCCAGGACTACTCTGCTCCTATTGCGGCAGTATGCCCCAATTTGTGCATGCCTGCACAAACACCAGGTGTGGTTTGCCTTGTTATACCCAGCCCATCTGAAAGTGCTGATAAATGGACAAGCCGAAGCATATAACGCTATGGGAAAAGCATGCAAATTCCTGGACTGTCTGGATGGCCCTGTTAGCTGAGTGCAGTCAAGGTTGTGTTCATCGGACGAGCGTTGATCACTAAGTTTTGGTTTGGATGGTCATCCTTTTGCTTGTCCACCCTGTGCACTGTTGTAGTCCGTTGATGACCATGCCCATTTGGATGGGGGAATTCTGGACCCTTTGTTTCTGGCGTTATCTGCAGATTCAATGGTAGGGACTCTTTGGATCATGCAGAGGTCTTGGGTGCTGGCCTTTGCTAGCCTAGCGGTACTGTGGGAGACCGCACCTTGGATGATACTGAGATGCCAACTCTGGAGGTTGCTACAGGCATGGTCATGGCCACTGGCTACTTGAAGGCTGTGCACTTCTCCTACCTTTGATTCCTTTGGAATGGATGTTCCTGATGCTTTTATCCTGCACAGTAGAAGCCTCCAAGGATGACATCAATGGAGCATGTGTTGGGACTGGTACTATTATTGCTTTAAATGTTATTATTATTTTTGGGTATATCTTCTGGATAATTGTAGGGGTTTGGCTGCCAATATGTGACGTGAGTGCTTGGCACCATTAGGGGAATTTGAAGGAATGTGGGAGTGGCATAAGGTTAGTCTGGGAAGGTGGAATGGAGGGGGGGGGGTGAGTGAGGCTTATGTAGTTGGATATGAGGGGATGAGTCTTGTTCATGTAGTGCGGCTGCTGGTGGATGAGAGGTGAAGGGTTGATAGAGAGAGTTATGGGGGGAAGTATAGGGGGGAAGGGAGTTTTGGTGGGTTGGGTTACATTTTTGTGGTGTTGAGATGACTTGGGTGGAGCCTCCAGGCTGGGGGGTGGGGCTTTGCTGAGACACAGAGTTTTGACTTGGTGGTTAGAGGGGCAATCAATTTTTGCCTATGGGTGATTCTCAAATATGATGTGTCTCATGGAATGTATGTGGATTAAGGTCTCCCATTAAAAGGCATAATGTTTTTAAAGCTTAAAGAGACTTAAAAGCTGAAATTGCACTGTTACAGGAGACACATGTGGACTCTAAGGAGCATGACAAATTGAAGCGCTCATAGTTGGAACAAGCGTTTGGAGCATCTTTGGGCACCAAGAAGGTTGGAGTTGCCCTCTTGATCTAGAAGGGAGTTAGTTTTGAAGTGGAAGGGGTAGTGACAGACCCTCAGGGCCACTACCTGAATGAGGGAGTAGTGGGGGGGGGCAGCTTTTCAGGAAACATGTTACTTTCTGCAATGTGTATGGCCCAAATGTTCCTGTCAAGTGCTTTTTCACTGATCTTGGGAAGCATTTGCAGTCCTTTCCCTTGGACAAATTGTTGGTGGGAGGGGAGGACTTCTACTGCATGCTGGATGGTGCATTGGAAATTCCAACAATTCCTCACAATGGGAAGCTAATAAATCAACTAATAAAGAAAGAGCCAAGCCAATGGTAAATTCACTGCCACAATACTCCCTAAATCAATACAGGAGTTAAAAAAATAGGAAAAAAGTATATCTCCGGCAAAGAAAGCACAATTGCCAACAGGAGATGCCAACATCGCCGTTTAAAACAAAAAACAAACGGGTGGCACGAACATCAAAGGTCAAAAAAACCTCTTTAGTTTAAGTGCAGTATATTGTATATATAGTCCAGCAAAATCATTAAACGACAATGCAGCCATAATTCAACTTAGCTTCACATTTATGAAATGATCCAGTTCATGGCTTTTCAAAGAAGCGGCCTGCCTGCAGTCCTTGAACAAATTTCTGACACTGAGTGTTTCGCAGATAGCTTCTTCAGGGAGTGGGACTGTAACGCCGTTCAAAAAATTGCTGTAGTCAGAGAAGAGTAAGACCGGCAAATACACTTGGGCTCTAGACCAGCTCTGATGAAAGGCTGCTTTCAACCTAACTTCCTGGATTTGATTAGGGCTGGTCTAGAGCCCAAGTGTATTTGCCGAACTTACTCTTCTCTGACTACAGCAATTTTTTGAACGGCCAATAACCGTTGCATTAGGAGAGGCGACCAAAGCCATTATGAGGGGAGAAATAATTAGTTACATGGTTGCTGCCAGAGGCAGATGGATAGAAGAGTGCTTCAGTAGGAGCAACAGATTAGGATGGCTCACTGAGTACTGGGGACTAGGCCTTCGGAAGGTCAACAGGAAGAGCTTATGACTTTACAGATGGAGCTCAATTTGATTTTACATCAACAAGCCAAAAAATCTATGTTATTCTATAGGCTCTGACTTTTCAGCATGGCAATAAGGCTGGAATGCTCCTGTCGTCATTGGTACAGCATTGGCAGGTGAGGAGGCATATAGCGGCATTGAAGGACAAAGGGAAGATAGTAATTGATGAGAGTAAGATTGTGGCTCTCTCGTCAGTTTTATAAGAATCTGTATACTAAGGGGGAGAGTCCATGTTTGGGGAAAGTGGATAATCTTGATAAGGTTCCCCTACCTTGTCTTACAGTTGACCAAAGAGAGCTGCTGAATAAACCTATTAGTGGAGAAGAGGTGGATACAGCTATTCTGTATTCTAAACTGGGTAAGTCTCCTGGCCCGGATGGATTTAGTAATGAATGGTACAAGTTGTTGGGGGAATGCCTGCTGACCCCCTTGTGCCAGCTGTTTCACACTTAGATTACTGAACAAAGATTTCCCTATATAATTCTAATCGTGTCAAAGCTGGGAAGGGATCTGTTGTTGATGTCTTTCTACCAGCTTATCTCCCTTCTGAATTGTAACAATAAGTTTCTGGTCAAGGTTTTGGTGGACCATCTTGCTTTGATAATGCCGAGTCGGCATTTATGCAAGATAGACATCCTGTTTATTTATTTATTTTATTTATTTATTTCCATTTCTTATATACCGCACTATTTGGTATCAGCGCGGTTTACAGAGAACAAAATAAAAACCAGAACAACAGGCTGTTCGGTGTTACATATAACAGGAGCATAAACTTGGAAAAACATGGGAGAACTATCTACATGGAATATGATCTGTTAACTAGATAACATACTCAAACTATTTACACAAATTAGCAAGAATGCTAGTAACAATGAGAAAGCTGTGGTTAAATTTGCGGTGGGACTGTTATGTTTCACTTCATGTGGGGTAGTATTTGATGAATAGGTTGAATTTGAGGGCCTTTCTGAAATGGGCTAAGTCGGTTATGGCACGAATATCAGGTGGTAGAGAGTTCCAGCATTTTGGTGCGCAAAATATGAAAGCTCTGTTTGCTGTTGATAGGCTGCATGTTGTTATGGCCTTTGGCATTATTAGAGAGTTTAATGCTACCTGTCTTCTATTTCTGTTTGGTGGTACAGTTTGTATGAGCTCCGTGAGTGAGTTGGCTGATAGACCATTGATGGCCTTAAATGTGAGAATCAAGGTCTTGAACATAATCCTTCCGTGTATAGGGAGCCAATGGAGCTGCTTGAGGATAGGTGTAACATGTTCACTCTTGGACGCTCCTTGTAGAACCTTTGCAGCAGTATTCATAGCAAGCTGTAATGAGCTCAGAGTGGATTGTGGGAGTCCTTGCAGAATGGAGTTGGCGAAGTCGAAATGCGGTAAGATCAGTGCTTGGTAGATGGTTCTGAAGTCCTCTTGGTCTAGTAAGGAGCGTAGGTGCCTGAGTGTGCGTATCTTGAAGTACACAGCTTTTACAATATTATTTATGTGTGATTTCATGTTGAGACGTTGGTCAAGTGTGACTCCGAGGTATCTTATTGTTTCCTTGGTGCATAGATCTCCATCTGGCATCTATGGAATATTGCAAGAAAGAGCAGTAGGCTTCTATGCTGGTTAGTTTCGCTCCAGAAAAAGCCTTTGATCTGGTAGATTGAGACTTTCTGTTCATGATATTAGAGCACATGGGCTTTGAGGTTTTTTTTGGCTAGGCCATTCGCCTGCTGTATACCTAGGGCCTCTGTAGTAATGAATGGTATTCTCTCAACAGAGTTTTCTTTATTTCGAGGCACATGGTAGGGGTGCCCGTTCTCCCCCCTGTTGTTCCTTTTATTCCTGAAGCCTTTCCTGCATAGGGTGAGGGTCCAAGAAGATATCATGGGAGTGGTGCTGGCAGGAATAGAATTTAAGATGGCAGCCTTTGCGGACGACATTCTTGTCAATTTAACTAAGCTGAAGATCTCTCTATTGGCGTTATTGGAGGAATTTCAGGAGTTTGGTGCCAGATCAGGATTGATATTGAATATGGACAAGTCTGAGTTCTTGGCAGTTGACGCTGTTCTCCAGACAGGTTGGGAGGGTCCTTTCCATTGAGATGGGTTGTGGGCTCCTTTAAGTATTTAGGTGTCATGTTATCTGCTGATTTGCACCATCTGCATCAGCTTAATGTTATATCGCTGTTGCAGAAAGAGGAGGAGCAGCTGTTGCAATGGGAGTGTTTGCTGTTATCCCTTCTAGGTCGTATTGCTCTATATAAGATGACTTGCTTGCCGCATTGGTTATATTTACTTCAAGTGCTACCCTTTTGCCTGCTTCGGTGGGATTTACGGGGTTGGAGACAGCAGATAGGGTCGCTTCTTGTGGAAAGGGGGGAGGCCTCGGATATCATTTTCGAACCTGCAGGAGGACTGGGAGAAAAGGGGCTTAGGGTTGCTGGATTTGGAGCGGTATAATCTTGGGTGTCTTCTTCGTCACTTATGAGACTGGCTTTATGGCACTTCCAGCTGCACGCCAGTGGGGATAGAGCAAGGACTGTTATGCTCGTTGCACATATTATTTGCCCTTCAGGTGGACAGAGGGAAGGTGCCCAGTATGCTTCATTCTGAACATATTCTTGGGCCTCTGAAGTGGGTGTGGAGACAACTATGTGCTTGTTTTGATCAAAATCCGGAGGCTTCAAGTTTTTTACCCATTAGAGGTAATCCAGTCTTTCCATCTGGGGACACATCCTGCATGTTTCGTGACTGGGAGCAGAAGGGAATTTGTACCATTACTCTGGTTCTGCGAGAGGATGGGGACTTAATGTCCTTTCAAGAGCTTATGAAGGACTGTCAGCTGAAGAGACACGATCTCTATGCGTATCTCCTCTTCGACATTATATATCATTTTTAGGGAAACTGAGGATCTGCAATAGTTTTGCTCATAAGCTGTCCATATTTTTTGAATTAGACATTTATGAGCAGATATCCCTTTCATTATTTCAGAAGGCTCTGACTGAGCTGGAAGCACCCCAGTGTCATAGGTTGGTGGTCATTCGCTGGAATGCTGAACTGGGCACGTCTTCTGGATGGGTGATGATATCATTCAGAGTACTGTGCGATCTCCTCAGGTGGTCACCAAAGCGGCCCCGAGGGAACTTCTATGTAACGTTATCTTGCGATGGTACATTCCACTGACATGTGCATTCAAAGTAGGGATAGTGCCTGGGAAGGTATGTGGTAAATGTTTGCTCTCCTAGGAATCTCTGTCACATATGTTCTGGAAATGAGACCTGATTCAGCAATTTTGGAAGCAGATTAAGGAATATTTAGGGGGGGGGGGGGTGTTGCACCAGACAGTAGAACTTCTCCTTGCGAGCGTTCTATACTAGGAGATCATGGGGGGATTTTAGTTTGGGGTAAGGGTGCGAAGTTGTTTGTATGTAAGGCATGTCTGGTAGGCTTGAAAGGGATTCTCCTGATGTGGCTTTGCCCTGATCCACCAGTCTTTTGTGTGTGGCGCAATATGCTCAGTCACCTGTCGCAGATGGAGAATCTTGCAGCCCAATCCTCCAGTGCACGGCATACACGTTTCATGGAAATTTAGGAACCCTACATACAATTTTTATCACCCAGAGGCCGCAGCATGACCCTTAATTATGTTTTTGTGTAATACGCCCTACAGCTTCGTGACACTGATTGTGAGGCGGGGGGAAGGGATGGGCAGGGTGAGATAGGGCATGTGGGAGGATGGTAGGCAACTAGAATTGGAGAGAAGGGAGAGGATAGTGGCAAGACTAGAAGGTGTGAAAAAAGCCCAAATCTGTTTTGTTGGGTGTGTGTAAGCTTATGTTTATGGGACCAGTTGTGAAATGTTGTATATTGTCGCATTTTGAATGTTCGCGACTTTTCGAATAAACACATTTAACCATAAAATGGCAGTGCATTCCTACTCATATCTTTTCAGATGTGAAGGCACATTTTAGAAAAAACCCAAAGCAGAATTGAGATGTGGAGATTGCGATGTTTACCACTCTGGTGGCGTTTTAGAAAAGGCTCTGCTAAAGATGGAGCTGTTCCCAAAATACAAAAAGGGAGGTGTGGGAGTGAGCGCGGAGATGCATTAATGCACAGTGGGAGGAGCGATTATGCAAACCCACATGTGGGAAAAACAACAGAAGAAGCCAGGATACATACATGTGTAAGTGCCAGCACATAGACATGTAGGTGGTATATTGTGACCTACACATGTATGCAGTGTGCACTTACACATGTATGTGAGCCATTTTGAGATATTACACATGTAAATGCTGGTAGTTAACTACAGATGCCACTGTCTTATTCTAATTTTAATATGGAGGGGGAAATAAACAATGGGGAATTAAGAAGGATGGCAAATTAGGCCTTCTTTCCTTTATTCCCTACAGTCCAATCCAGGCTACCGGGTCTTCAAGGAGGGAGGAGTGGCCTAGTGGTTGGGGCAAGTTGCCTCAGGCCAGAGGAACTGGGGTTTCTAGTCCCTCAGGTGCTCCTTGTGGCCTTGGGCAAGCCACTTATCCTTCCATTGCCTCAGGTACAACACATAGATTGTGAGCCCCTCGGGCACAAGGGAAATATATATTGTTCCTGAATGAACACCACTTTGACCTGGTGAGAAGCGGTATATAAGCATTGCTAGATAAATAAATTCACCCCCTTTCAGCAGATGGAGACTAAGAATTTGAGGCTTTGGTGATGTCACCCTACTTAGGAGCCTGAACTCCTCCCACCAAGCCAGTATTTGAATAACAAAGCAGATGCAACGAGCACCCACCACTCTAACCAGGAACTATCTACATTACAGAGGAAGAACCACACTCCTTCGCCCAAGGGCTACGATTGCCCCAGGATGAGGTATCCAACCCCCCGGGCAGTGTCACAGAAGTAGAATCTATCTACCATCCTCCGCTACGCAAATCCTTACATTGACTCTCTGAACTGGGCTTGTTGAAGAATAAAAGAGACATCAGATGGGTTCTGGACTGGACTGTAGGGACTAAAGGAAAGAAAATTAGCAGGTAAGGTCTAATTTCACCTTCCATAGCGTCCTTCCAGTCCAGTCCAGACTGCCGGGATGTACCAGAGCAGTACTAAGATGTGGGTGGGACCTGCAAGCCCAGCCTCCAAGACACAAGCTCTGAACCGGGCATCCCAATGAGTCTGCACATCTAACCGGTAATGCTTCACAAAAGGTATGGAGTGACATCCAGGTCACCACCCTGCAAATGTCAGCCAGACATATAAGACTGGACACTGCCTGTGCTCTTGTAGAGTATGCATGGAGCCCAATGGCAAAACCCAACATTGTAACAGATAAGCAGAAGCTATTGCCTCCTTGAGCCACCAAGCAATGGTGGCTTTTGCCACCACCTCCCCTTTACAGGGACCTCTGAACAAGACAAAAACGCTCCATCTTTCAGAATGGTTGGGTGTGCTTTAGGTAGCACCGGAGCACACGTCGCATCTCCAAACAGCAGAGCTGCTCATCCACTCCCTCTGGGAATCCAGGCAGCATCACCGACTGGTTCAAGTGAAAGGCAGGGAGAACCTTTAGTAAGAAAGATGGAACTGGCCTCAAGATCACAAGCTCCTTAGAGAGAACAAGAAAGCGATCTCTACAAGACAGGGCCTGCAGTTCCAGAATTCTCCTGGCCGAGCAAATGGCCCCAAGAACACCATCTTCAAGGTAAGGTCCTTCAAGGTAGCCAAACCCAACGGCTCGAATGGCTCTTCCATTAACACTGAAAGGACCAAGTTAAGATCCCAGCTCGGAACCGGAGCATGCACTAGCAGGGGGAATCTACTGCATAGCCCAAAGAAATCTGACCATATTGGGATGTGAAGCCAGCCCTTTGATTTTACCCCAGTAACATGCCAGCATGGCAACCTGCACCCTAAGAAAATTCACCACAAGATCCTTGTCTGTGCTGGCCTGTAAGAAAGCCAACACCTCTGGAATGGAGACCCATAAGGCCTCTGAACCTCTTGTGGCACACCAGTGCTCAAATAAACACCAAACCCAGACATAGGCTAACAACATGGACTGCTTCCACATTCTCAGGAGTGTAGCAATCATCACCGACAAGTAGTCCCATTGCCTCAGCCGCACCCTTTCAAGAGCTATGCCGTAAGCGAGAATTCATCCACATGAGTGTAGTACAAATGAATTAAAGTTAACTACTGATTGTGCATCAGTAGTGAGTTAGGGGTTAATTGAACCTTAATTTTATGGAAGAGAGAGATTCCTGTACAATTTTGTGAAAAATATCTTCTTGCATAACTGTTTGGATAGAACCATGTGAAATTTCTAATAGGGAGTCTTAGTACAGAGAGATACTGGTGCACCTGGTAAATACATACAAAATAAAGTGAAGGTCATCCGACGGGGTTCTGGGCTTCTGAACCATGGGATGGGAAATGCTCTCCCTTGAGCATTCTCAGGTGTCTGGCCAGCGTCTTGATTGTATTTAATGGACAGCTGATCCTGTTCTATGTGTGTGTCACCTAATGGAAAATTACCGGTTGTTTTTGCATCAGGATAAAATGGGTGCCTTTTTCAGCCGGGGAGGAAGTGAAGGGATCTCCTCCATGGAACGAGCACGTGCATTGTCTGGAAAATCTCCCGATTGAGAAGTCTCTTTTGCCTGGCTGAATCTGGGATCCATTTAGTCAAATTGTGGCATGAGATGAAGTTCATAACTCTGTCGGTGATGTATCATTCTCCTGTAATTACTTGCTTTCTAGCTATCTTTTCTAACTAATTATAGGTAAATAAGTGCATTAATTGCTTCCAAGTTATCTTTTCTTTATTTTATAAATAAACTGCTTATCTTTATTACAAAGTGTGTTAGCCTTTATTTTTGCACCCTGTTCATTTAGCAAAACACTGAGGCATGCACAGTGGACCCTGTGACAGAAGATTTCTCCTCGCCAGCAAACGCCATGGAACGTCCACAGAGAGCCAGGTGAGATCGGCATACCATGACCTGCAGGGCCAATCTTGTGCTACCAAGATCACCAGCTCTCGGTGCACTTCTACTCTTTGGACCACTCTCCCGATCAGCGGCCATGGCAGAAATACATATAGGAGACCTTCCGATCACCATGGCTGCATCAGGGCATTAAGCCCCTCAGACATCAATTCCCACCAGCAACTTAAGAAATGGGCTGCCTTGGCATTGAGGTTTGTAGGCATGAGATCCCTCAGGGGCTGCCCCCACTGTCATGTGAGGCAGCGCAAGACGGAGTTCACTAATGTTCACTCCCCCAGATTGACTCTGTGCATGCTGAGAAAATCCACTTTGACATTTCCCTCTCCCATGACGTGGGCTGCCGATAGCGCTAGAAGATGTGCCTCTGCCCACTGAAACAACAGGGTACACTCCTTGGCCAGGACAGGACTGCCGGTACCCTCCTGACAATTGATGTAGGCCACTGTGGTTGTGTTGTCTGAAAAGATCCATACCACCTTCTGTTCCAGCAAGTGCTGGAACTCCTGCAGTGCCAAGAAGACCACCCTCATCTCCAGGCGATTGATGGACCATGATTATTGCTCCAGCATCCAGGTCCTTTGGGCGATCCACACATAACAGTGCACTCCCCACCCCATGAGGCTGGCATCTGTCGTGACCACTGTCCACTCTGGGGCATCTAACAGTATAGCCCTCAGGAGATTGCTGCCTCACAACCTCCACTCCAGGCCGAGCCTCACCTCCAGAGGGCACTTCAACCTGCAAGAAAGTGGATGATGCTGTGGTGACCAATGTGACAATAACAACCTCTGGAGAGGATGCATGTGCGCCTGCGCCCACAGCACAAGATCCAGAGTCACTGCCATGGACCCTAACACCTGCAGGTATGCCTACACCGTTGGCGACTGTCACTCCAAGAATTAATGTATCTGTTCCAGCAGCTTGTGGACTCACTTCTCCGGTAGGAAGATCGCCCCCAACTGCATATTGTATCGAGCTTCTAGATATGTAAAGTTCTGGGTGGGAACTAGATGGCCGTATTGATGACTCAACTGAGCATTGCAATAGCTCCAGTATGCAATCTGTTGTGGTTTGACTCTCCGCCTGTGACATAGCCCAAATAAGCCCATTTTTTAAGTAAGGGTGCATTAACACCCCCTCCTGATGAAGAGCTGCCACCACTACCACCATAAATTTTGTGTAGGTGTGTGGCGCTCTGGCAAGACTGAAGCGCAAGGCTGAAACTGGAAGTGTCCCATCAGAGCCAGAAAACCTAAGGAAGTGCTGATGTTCCTCTCAAATTGGGACATGCAGGTATGCCTCCATTAGCTCAAGGAAGGTGAGGAACTCCCCCTTTCGAACCACCAAGATCACAGAGCGTAATGTTTCCATGTGAAAGTGCTGCCCTCAGAGAAGGCGATGGAAGTGTTTGAGATCTAGAATCAGACAAAAGGAGCTTTCCTTTTTGAGAACCTCAAAATAGATCAGAGTATCGACCGGATCCTAATTAGTTGGTGGGCACAGGCACAACTGCCTAGAGCTTTATAAGAGTCAACTCAACCACAGCCTGATTGTCCGAGGCTTTTCAGGGCAAGGACAGAAACACTTCCTTGAGTGGATGGGCGAACTCCAAAGCATAACCTTCTCGGATCACTTCCAGCACCCACTGGTCAGATGTTATCTGGACCCAGCCAGAGTAAAACTGGCGCAGACGACCTCCTACTGGCATCACTGCCACCTGAGCCCACTGCCCTTCATTGCATTTTCTTGACTTTGGTTGCGGCACTTGAAAAAGATCCGTGACCTGAGCCTTAACCTCCCCGAAAGGGCTGACCCCTAGAAGGGTATCTTCCCTACTGATAGGGGTCAAAATGCATTGCCCGGTAGCAACAGAAATCCTGAGCCTGACTCTTTGGGTTGCCCGAGGGTCTCGCCGCCTTGGGCTTGTGCTCTGGCAGATAGACCGGCTTAGCCTCGCCCAAATCCTTTACCAATTTGTTCAAGTCTTCCCCAAACAGGAGTCTCTCCCTGAAAGGGAGTTTGCTCAGCCTCACCTTAGAATACCCATCTACCAAACAGTTCCAGAGCCATTGCAGCTGACAGGCTGCAACCACAGAGGCCATGGTCTTGGCCAATGCTCGCACCAAATCAAGTAGGCCACCTCCGCTATTTCTGAGGAGCTAGATGACGTTGACTCTGGGATTGCCTGCGCCCATCACAAGCAAGCTTGAGCCACAAAGACACCACAACTAGCCACCTGCAGCATCAGAGCGCTGACCTCAAAGGCCTGCTTTAACATCGTTTTGAGCCTCTTGTCCTGTGGACCTTTCAGAGCTGCTCCACCCTTCACCGGAATGGTGATCTTCTTGGTAACGGCCATAACCATAGCATTGACCTTAGGCAAACAAAGAAGTTCCTTTCCCTTTGATGGAACCAGGTACAGATGAGACATTGCACAACCGCCACAGAAGCCGGCCTCTGGCACTTCCCATTCTGCCTCAGTCATTTGCTTGATGGCCCTGTGGATGAAGAAAGCCAGCTTGGAGGACTTGAATCCTTGAAGTAGGGGGTTCTCCAGTGGCAGATCCAGGTTTTGGGGTTCACAAGCTATGTTGAGGGCTCCTAGGGAGAGAGCTATGAGCTGACCTAGCTCTTCCCTCCGGAACACTTGAATGACACAGGGTCCTCCCTGGAAGATACCTCATTTCCTTCGAGGTCCAGCTGGGACTCCTTGTAATGCAGTCCTGAAGGACCCTCCAAGGTGTCATCCGACACCCGCCCCCCGAATGGTCAGATGCCTGGTCCGCATTCCTGTCTGGACTCAATCAACCCCCTGTGGCACCAGCACATCTTCCACCATTCTAGAGGCTCCCAGACCTGAAGGTGCCTTAGTTCTATCCCCCGGAGGACCCAGCCTTGCCCCCAGCCTCTTTTCTTCAAATAGGCCTGGTGCATCAGCAGGACAAAATCCTGATAAAAAGGGGCTCCATTGGACTCCCAATTGGCCTCTGGATCTGTGTCTGCCTCCCTTGGGACCCATCCTGCGCCCCTGAGGTCCCAGGCGACAACTGGAGCTCTGCACCTAAAATGGCTGCAGATCCTGCCAAAGATGTGGGAACCGCTGCCATTGGATCCGAGTCCGACTGTGCCACCACTGAAGGAGGCCCTCTTCCCTGCACTCCCTTGCTAGACTGAGAACAATGAAACTGCTCTCCTGCCTGCAAAGCCTGACCGTTGATAGGTGGCCCCGACACAGGCCGCAGCCAATGCAAACTGCTTTAGAGGAAGGTATAGGTCCAACGATCAATCAGCGGGAAAAACACTCTGGTGCCTAAGGAAAACCGCAAACGCAGGTAACAGAGAGGAGAGCAATTGCCGCTTTTCGCAGAGTTCCCCCACCACTGCGGGCTTACCTGACACCGAAACTAACACTTATAGCTGCTCTGGGGAAACAGGCGTCGCTGCAGTAAGACCCTCAGCAATGGTCCAGCCAATGGATTCTACCCCTGCAGCCGCTGCCTCTTAGACGGTGAGGCAAAGCAAAAGTCTGGTCAAATTTAAAGGGCCAACCCCTCAGGCTCTGGTTGTCAGCTACTAAAGGCTGAAACCGGTAGACAGGCTAAGGCAGTGAACCAGGCTTCACGGGGTATGCTAAAAGGCCCGCCCCCTACTCTGACTGAATGGGTTTGAGGAATAGAAACATGCTTCCCCCTTTGTGGCTCTGGGGCAGTCCGGTAACAACAAACCTGAACTAATTCTACCTTGTATCCCAGGAAATGCTCTTGATTTTTTTTTAAACTAATGGAATTCCCAACAATGTAGACTAGGCTACACAGAGCTGCTCCCCATCTGCTGGGGACTGAGGATACTGGCTTGGTGGGAGGAGTTCTGGCTCCTAAGTAGGGTGGAATTCTTTGTCTCAATCTGCTGGAACAGGGGTGAAGACCCGTTAGTCTGGACTGGACTGGAGGGACACTATGGAAAATCTCCTTAATCTCCCCTGTAAAGGACTGACCTAAACAAGCACTTTTTAAAATGCTAACTGTGTCAGGGAGCAGGTATAAATCTTGACATGGACATTTTTGGTCATACACATGTATTCCTCATATGAAATCCCAAGACTTGATATAAATGCCCATGCCTAGATTTGTAGAAAATGCAAGCGAGTTATCGAATTTTATAACTTATGCATGTAAATTTAGGCTCTGCCTACACTCTGCCCCTGTACTCACCCAATCCAAAAGTACAGGCCATCATTCTGATGTGCATACTCACAGAATCGTGCCCGCTTAAACTATGTGTGTGAGTGCCCTCCCTGTGTGTAAGTACAGTAATTGAAAATAGGTGACTTTTTCGCATTGATGACACATACAGTAACTTTATGCAGCTTATTATAAAACTACTTTCCACAGGACTATTTCATCAAGACTGATTCTTATAGACACATAATAGGAGAAAGGCCTGAGTGGATCAGGCCCCTTACAGCTGTGCTTGGGAAGGTTTGTGGGGGTGGAAGAGGTAGCAGATTCTGTTTTCCACCCTACATGCTCTGACTGGCTCACCTGTTCCACCATGTAGTAGACAATGAAAAGGAAATAAATGACTTCAGCAGCAACGACAAAGATGTGGAGCCCATCTGTGTACTGGTAGAGACGGACACTCTGCAGCTCTGAATGTGTAAAGAAGGCTCCTGCAAATTAAAAGGGAGGTTTAGCTCGGTACTTGTTACAAAATTTCACCTGCCCATTCGGTGAACTTAATTTCCCCAGGGGGTGAATATTTATAGTAATGTGGGCAATCTAATACCTGTTTATCTATGGATTCTTCCTATCACAGAAAACAGAAAGATGGTGGAGGTGCACAGTGGGTTCTTCACTTCTTGGTTAATGAACAGAGTTTCTATTTGATCTGTGTACCCTTTCTGTTTTCTTGCTGTTTCAATTCACTGATCCTTTGCATTGTCCTTTAGTTTGGTTTGGCCGCTCATATGGGGCTGTTTTTGAGGGGGTGCTCAGTGGTACCAAGGGAGTACTCGATGGCACCTTTTTCATTGCCTGCCAAAATTGACCCATGGTTCTCATGTGTTCATGAAAGAGGCTTGCATATGAGTACTGGCACCCTTTTTGCTCGGAAAAATGCACTGGGATTATATATACTAAATGGGTATCAGAAACATGGTTAGTACATCAGGCCCTAGGGTGTTCTTTCCTCACAGGTATAAGATATTAATATTCTACAGATACCAGACTCTGTAGATTGTGACTAAAGCTGAAGACTTCTTAGTAAATTCACAACATACTGACTTATATAGAATATTCACAAGAAATTCAAGTGTAAAACTGATGACAAAAATGGAGATAAACAGCTTGGGATCCCAGAGATCTTCAAGGCAAAATGTTCACAGGAGGCTGAGGAAACGATAAACTTCCTAAATTATCTTAGAATGAAAATGTGTAATATCTTGTCTGCTCCTCCTGGCCATTCCATATTTTAAGGGGAATTTTAAAAAGCAAGTGGAAACGGGAATTCCCACACCTATCTCCGGATGTGGAGAATTAGGACAGTATTTCGCAAGAGATTCCGCCAAACGTAGAGTCCCTTGTAAAACAGCTGCAGGACTGCATGGTTATGTTTCTGCATTAATTGAAATAGGCAATTAGAAACTTGATCCTTAGGTCAAATGTATGACAATAAATCCAGTGAAGGTTCATTGGGAGAATGTGGAAAACTGGTATGCAGCCCCCAAGAACCGAAAGTGAATACCTCTTACAGTACACAAGCAGAGTAATCTTTTGCTGGGATGAAGTCTAGTAAGACATTTCTCTTTGGATACTGCAGATTTCTGAAGGACACCTATTTCCAGTGGAAAGAACAGCAATTGCAATGGCAACTCTATTTTTCTCTCATGTACGATATCCAATGGAGGGCAATAGTTACTCATATCTGCAATTGTTTTTGCATACATTAACATGATTAACATGCAGCATTTTACTGCAAGTCTCATTTTATGCAAGAGGACTTATTACTAAATGCGTGGGCCAACAGTATTAACACATACAAAACAATAGCGCATGTTTGCAGCTACAACCTATAGCATCCAATGCATGATGTTACAAATCCCATGTCTTTAAGACACTGGAAATCAGTCAGGCCCTCACCTAAGGCATTGGTCTCAAATGTTATCCTTATAATGCAGAACAGGTTCACGTTGGCATTGTAAACTGTAAAGTCCACAAAGACAGCCCTGGTGTATGTGTCTAGCCAGACGTTGTGAAAAAGATACTGGAGAGTTCTGAAAAATAAAAAACAATGAAAAAAGAATTTCCTGAAAATGAGCACAAGAAAATAGGGAAAGGTACTTCAAACCATCATCTGATTAGAGGGTGAATGTGAAATATATTATGTTAGATTGCATGCACATCTGCAGAGTGCAATGTCAGGGAACTCCTCACAGCACATGAAAGAAATTAACACAGTAAAGTACCATAATGGATGATAGCAGAGAAGTACAAATTTAAAATACTGATCCACTTTAATGAAGGAGCTCTGCAGTATATTATCTACACTAATAGGAGGTAATTTTATAAAGTCATTTCCATGCATATGTGGCCATACAGTATATGCACGCAAATGACCTCTGATAAAACAGCAGCCAGTATAAAATTATGCGCTGTGGCATCAAGGCACGAGCTTTGCTGGTGGGCGTGCATATGGGCGGAGTGTGGGGGAAGCACCAAGCACACGTGTATATTATAAATTACTATGATTTACGAGCACATGTGAAAAATAGAGGCGTGGCATTTACAGCAGGTCTAGGGTTGGAGGAAATGTCCGTACCTGCAATGCAGGCACATGTTAGGCCACACACATTGGTATTTTATAACGACTAGTATGGGGGAATATTCGGTGGCAGTGGTCAGCACATTTAAAGTGGCTGGCCATTGCAGCTTTAATATAGCCTCGGATATTCGATGCTGGGGTCATATGAGGCCACTGAAATTGAATATCTGGTGTGCCTAGATTGCGATATTCAGCCACTGCCCGGTTAGCTAATCTGTCAAGGTTAGACCAGCTTTCAAGTGCCGCTGACTGGTGGAGTGGAGGAGTGGCCTAGTGGTTGGGGCAAGGTACTTCAGGCCGGAAGGTCGGGGGTTGAAATCCCACTAGAGGACAGCAACCTTGGGCCGGAAGGACTGGGGTTTCTAGTCCCACAGGTGCTCCTTGTGGTCTTGGGCAAGCCACTTAACCCTCCATAGCCCAAATCTCCCTGTAAAATAGTTATTTCCAAGTTATAATGCCCTGTTCAATGTAATTTCAGTTTGTTCAATGTAAACCGCACTGATGCAGAATAGCACGGTATATAAGAGAATGTAAATAAATAAATAAATAAATATTGTCAGCATCGCCCCCGGAGCTCCCCGATGCTATGTGTTTAGCATCGGGGCATTATTTTATTTATTTATTTTATTTAGCTGTATTTATATCCCGCTTTTCACCAGGTCAAAGCGGTGAAAACGGGATATAAGCGGGATATAAGCAGTGTGTGCTTCGATGGCTCCTCCTCTTCTTCAACCCCACTACCTGTAGGAGTTCCTCAGGGTTCCGTCTTAGGTCCACTCCTCTTCTCTCTCTATACCCAATCCCTTGGCACCCTTATCTCTTCCCATGGCTTTCACTATCATCTCTATGCCGACGACTCTCAAATCTATCTTTCTGCACCTGTTATCTCTCTTGATATCCAGTCTAAGATCTCACTCTGCCTCTCTGACATTGCTGCCTGGATGTCCCACTGCCGCTTAAAACTGAACATGACCAAAACTGAGCTTCTTATCTTTCCCCCGAATGCTTCCCCTCCTCTTTCCCCTTTCTCTCTCTCTGTTGATAACTCTGTACTCTCCCTGTTTCTTCAGCATGTAACCTTGGTGTTATCTTCAATTCCTCTCTCTCTTTCTCTTCACAGATCCAGCTCATTGCTAAAACTTGTCGTTTCTTTCTATACAATATTTCCAAAATTCGCCTCTTCCTCTCTGTTGACACCACTAAATTGATTGTCCACTCCTTAATCACCTCCCGTCTTGATTATTGTAACGTTCTCCTTGTCGGCCTCCCTGCAAGCCACCTCTTTCCTCTTCAGTCAATTCAACACTCCGCTGCTCGACTCATTTTCCGCCAGTCTCGTTTTTCCCACATCACTCCTCTCCTCATGTCGCTTCATTGGCTTCCCATCCGTCTCCATATCCAATTTAAATTTCTCCTCCTGACCTATAAATGTATTCACTCTTCTGCCCTCCCAGTACCTTTCATCTCTCATCTCTCCTTACACCCCCTCTCGGTTGCTTCGCTCTTCTAATAGTCTTCGTTTATCTGTGCCCTTTACTTGTACTGCCAATTCCAGACTTCGCTCCTTCCAACTGGCAGCACCCTTTGCTTGGAATAGTCTTCCTATCTCTGTGCGCCAGGTGTCCTCCCTAGCCATTTTCAAGTACAGACTAAAATCCCACCTCTTCACTATTGCTTTCCGTTCCTGTCTTACCCTATCTTGATCTCTCTATCAAAATTTGCTTACTTTGTCCTGTAAATTTTTGTTATTTGTATTATGTAACTTATTTTGTTTTCTGTCTTATTAGATTGTGAGCTCTGATGAGCAGGGACTGTCTCTCTTCTATGTTTGTACAGCGCTTCGTATGTTGCGGCGCTTTATAAGTCTTTATTAATAATAATAATAATAATAATAATTCAAGGAAAGCCAATTAGCAGGTATGTCTAATTTCACCTTCCTCTTCATCCCTCTAGTCCAATTCTAACAAGCAGGATGTACCAAAGCAGTATCACTCCTGGGCGGGATCTGCGAGCCCGGCTTGCAACATCGAAGCGCCGAATCTCGCATCCCCTATGGACTGCACATCCAACTGATAGTGACGCACAAATGTATGCAAAGATGACCAGGTCACCAGTCGGCAAATTTCCATGGGAGGCACCAGAGTACACTCAGCACATAATGCCGCCTGAGCTCATGTGGAATGAGCCCGCAAACCTTGCGGTACTAGCTTCTTCCTCAGCAGATAGGCCGACAAAATAATCTCCTTGATCCATCATGTCACCGACGCTTTGAAGGCCGCCTCCCCCTGCCGAGCTCCACTAAACAGGACAAACAGATGATCAGACTTCCGAAAACTCGTTGTACATTTCAAATAGAGACGGAGAGCCCAATGCATTTCCAAAAGGTGCAACAGTTGAACTTCTGCCTGGCTGATTAACATGGAAAGCCGAAACCACCTAGGGTAAGAAAGATGGTACAGTCAGAAGACCACTTTCTCTTTGGAAAAGGACAGAAAGGGTTCCTTGCAGGACAATACCTGAAGCTCCAAAATCCGCCGAGTGGAACAGATTGCCACCAGGAAGACTACCTTTAATGTCAAATCTTTAAGAGTCACCCCCCCCCCCCACAAGGGTTCAAAGGGCGACTGTCAGGGCAGAAAGGACTAAATTCAGATCCCATGACAGCACCACCACCCGACGCGATGGCCTCATTTGCTTCACTAGCCACAGGAATCTAACCACATCGGGGTGGGACACAAGGGACACCCCCTGGACCCAACCCCTTTAGCACGCCAAGGCCGTCACTTTCACTCTCAACGATCCCAGCACCAAGCCTTTGTCAACCCCATCCTAGAGAAAAGTCAGTATCTCCGTCAAGGGAGCAGGTAACAGTGTGAAGCCTGGTCCACACCAACTCTCAAAAATGCACCACATCTGAACATACGCTAGTGAGGTGGAACGCTTATGAGCCCACAACAAAGTGGCTATGACCTATGACAAATAACCCCGCTTTCTGAACCAATCCGTCTCAAGAACCAGGCCATGAGAACCAATCTACTTGCCACATGTGTATCGGACCTTGTGTCAGCAGGGTGGGAGTCACCGGCAACCTCCATGGTTTGTTCGCCAGGGGGCGCATCAAGTCCGCATACTACAGTTGATGCGGCCAGTCTAGTGCTATCAGAATCAGTCCCACATGAGCTGTGATGCGCTGTAGGATCCTTCTGATCAGGGCCCACGGTGGGAATACATTCAGCAAGCCATTCTGTGGCTAAGTCTGGGTCTGGGTCTTGTTATTTTTAGATCCCAAGTAGTATCCTTGGTTCTGCAATGATTGGTTGTTTTGCGCTATTTAAACCATGAATCTTGCTACGTGGTTCAGACCGCTAAAGAGTATGCGCTGGCGTTTTCAAGCAGTGGATTAGCCAGGAGACTGTTCTAATGTTGCAGTTGAATTAAGCGTTGAGACAGGGCACAAATTTGGTATTTGCCCGAAACGCAATGCTGTGTACTTTCATGTAACTGCAGTTTATACTGTGCGAAGCCTGAGAAGATCTGTGGGAGCACCATTGAGAAAACAGTGACAGAACAACTAAGATAAGTAGCAGTTCTGATCTTTCTGTTTGGACTTCTGCACAGTTTTTTACAAGACCACAGAATAGTTTGGTTTTATGTAGGTGGCACTTATTTATGGTGTTTTATCTGTGTTCATACAGCTCCGATGTGGGCTCATTAAAATTTGAGCAAAATGGAAGTATAGCTTCGAGAGGTGGATTTAACCTCATGGCTGCTCTTCCAACAAAAATGCATACACGCTAGCTTACATAAAAAATTATTTTCACTCTATTTTTGGTTTGGGGTTTTAAGTCTGGGTCACAGCATCCAGCCCTTCCGACATGCTCTCTCGTCTTTGGCTGAAGAACCACTATACCTGCATATTGTTGAACGTTGCCATGAGGTCCATGATGGCCTGACCCCAACAATGGGTTACCTTTTTGAAGAGGCGAGGATCAAGCATCCACTCACCCAGGTCCAAGTGAATTCAGCTGAGAAAATCTGCCTGTAAGTTGTCCCATCTGGCCATGTGTGCTGCCAAGAGAGCTGACAAATTCGCCTCTGCCCATCCCAGGAGCGGAGCGACCTCATCCTCCAGGGTCATACTGCTGGTGCCCCCCTGCTGGATGACGTACGCCACTATCGCAGAATTGTCTGAGAACACATGAACAGTCTTCATTTGAACCATCGGGCAGAAAAACTGCAGAGCCAGTAACACCTCTCTTTTCCAATCTGTTTATGGGCCAGATACTCTGTTCACTGGACCAACTCCCCTGCATGACCTGATCCTCACAGTGCGCCCCCCAGCCAGAAAGACTTGCATCCATGGTCAGAGGAATCCAGTCAGATGGATCCAAGGGCATCCCTGCGAGAAGGTGGTCTCTCACCAGCTAACATCTCAGCGCTACCCTGGTGTCCAGGGGACAGACCAGCCTGTATGAGAGCTCATGGCATTGTGGAGACCATCCCCCAAGAAGGGCCCTCTGCAATGGATGCATATGTGCCCATGCCCAGGGTACTAGCTTCAGGGTGGCTGCCATCAAGCACAGGAACTGAAGGTAGTGCCACGCAGAGGGCGCTGCCATCCGAAGGAAGCGACTGAATTGTGTCCGTATCTTCTGAACCCGCTGTAGGAGCAGCAACATGCACCCCTCCTCTGTCTGAAATATTGCTGCCAAATGAACTAGATCTTGCGAGGGTTCCAGGTGACTCTTGGCCAAATTGATCACCCAACCTAGTTGTCGGAGCAGCAAAATCACTCTCTGTGTCGTATGTTGGCTCTCTGCGTATGACTTTGTCCATATCAGCCAGTCATCAGGTAAGGGTGCACCAGAATTCCCAGTCACTGCAGCGTAGCAGCCACCACCACCTTAACTTTGGTGAACTTCTGGGGAGCCGTCACGAGACCAAAGATCAACTCGTGGAACTGAAAGTGCCCCATGAGAACTGCAAAACGGAGGAACTGCTGATGCCCCTGGTGTATGGGAATGTGTAAATATGCCTCTGTGAGGTCCAGTGCCATCAAGAACTCTCCAGTACGGACCTCTGCAATGATAGATCGAAGAGTTGACTTGCTTGAGATCAAGGATGACTAGGCCCTTCTTCTTGGGTATCATGAAGTAAATCGAGTATCAGCCTCTGCCTAATTGTCCCCTGGACATGGGCTCTACTGCCTTGAGCAGCAGCAGACTTTGGAGCATCCCGAGAACTACCCTGGCTTTTTGGGATGACTTGCATGGTGATGCCATGAAGGCCTCTGCTAGCGGGCGGACATGCAAATTCCAGCATGTATCCATTGCGGATCACCTCCAGAACTCATTGGTTGGAGGTGATAGGGGCTCAAGCAGGCAGGAACTGCTGGAGACGGCCCCCCACTGGCTCCACCTGACCCTGGGCCCCCCTCACTTCATTATGTCTTTTTGGTAGCTGAGGAGGCCACAGAGAAATAGCCTCTGCTAACCCTTCTTCCTTCGCAAAAGGGAGTACCTCTACTTGGGTACTATGCCCTCTGAAAAGGCGCAAACTGAGCTGCTCAGAATAGACAAAAATCCCGCGGATACCCTCTGGATGGCACCACTCCTTTAGTCTGCTTTGGCTTGTCCTCAGGAAGCTTGCCGCCTTTAGAGTCACCTAGTTCCTTAATCAGCTTATCAAGCACCTCCCCAAAGAGTAGCTTACCCTTGAACAGGTGACTGAGGCATGCCTTAAAGTTAGCATCCGCTGCCCAATTGCAGAGCCAGAGCAGGTGCCTAGCCGCAACCACCAAGGCCATACCTTTTGCCATAGCATGGATCAGATCATAAAAGACTTCCGTCAGGAAGGCGGCGCCTGACTCTAGGTGAGCTGCCTCTTGTGCACCCTGAGATGCCTGCCCCTTGGAACCCAGCAGTGCCACAGCCCAGCGAAAGCACGCCCGAGAGACATACGCCCCACAGATGGACACCTGGAATGCCATGGCATTAATGTCAAATGCTTGCTTAAGCAGGGTTTCCATCTTCTTATCATGAGGGTCCTTCAGGGCCGCTCTGCTTTCCACTGGAATAGTGGTCTTCTTCGTAACCGCGGACACGGCTGCATCCGGTGACCGGAACTTCTCCTTGTCCTGGTCCGGCAGTGGATACAACTGATTCAATGTTCTGCTGTCCCTGAGCCCCACCTCCAATGCTTCCCATTCCGCATCAATTATCTGTTGAATGACCCTGTGCACCAGAAAAATGGTCTGCTTCTTCTTACAGCACTGAAGAATGGGATCCTCCAGGGGTTCTTCACCTTCTGGGGTTCCTTGCACAATGTTCAAAGCTGTCAGGGAGTGGGCAATTAATGCCGGCAGCTCCTCCCTTTGAAAGACCCTTACCAGAGTGGAATCCTCCCCTGGGAGGGCACCCTTGTCTCCGGGCTTCCCTGGGGGATTCTCCTCCAGCATGTCTGAGGTCCCCTCCAAAGGTTCCTCCGATGCCTCTGACAACTCAGCATGGGGTCCTCCCAAGGCTCTGCGGCCATGTGAGGATGCTTTACAGTGGGCTCCCCCAGCTGGGCACTAGCGCTCACCTGCCCCTCTATGCTACACTCTGCCTGCAGCCCAGTAACTCCCTACCCAGCAGTAAGCCTGGTGCAGGAGTAAAATAAAATCCGGAGAGAAGGGAGCCAGAAGAGAAGGGCAACCTTGCTCTTCCCCTGCAACCGTATCTATGAGACCTGATGGCTGCGAGCCTACCCGGGGACTCTGTTGCACCCCCGGTGGACACTCTGATACCAAAATGACTTCCCCTTCCTGGCAAAACCCCAGGTGCAGGAGAAGCAGAGAAACCCGAATTTACCACATGTGTTCAATGCAGCCCATCACAATGTCCTGCTCCAAGCCTAACTCACCCAGTGCCTCTTCTGCTGACTGGGTCTCTTTCTCACAAGGATGGCAGATCCCGGCAGCAGAGAGGCTGCTGTGTTTCATTCCACAAGCAGTGTATGGCACTTTCCCTGATGGCATCTGGCCCGCTCCTCACTCCGCAGCCCCCGGAGAAAGTGAAAGTAAAACTCCACGCTCCCAAGCCTGCCTGCTATGCGCGCCTCCAGATCGCCGTCTACACCGCAGCATCGGAGAGGCTTTCTCTACACATTCTTCAGTACTGCCTGATCCAACCAGCCTCCCATTCAAGGGATCAGCCTGCCCACAATCTATAAGTGCTGCCATAACAAGTCTATTCACTGTTTGACTGCATTTAGTATGTTTGGCTGACACGACTCCTGTTCCCAGTCTACTGCCTAAGGGCTATCTGAGCCAGCCCGCTGGAGGCTGAGATACTAGTGTTGGTGGGTGATAGCAGGGGATTACATGGATGACATCACCAAGGTTTTTTTGAGCATGCTCAGCCCCCAGCTGCTGGTAGGGGGAGACACTCCGCTTGTCAGGACTGGACTGGAGGGATGAAGAGGAACATGTTTTTATTAGGTGCCCCCTTATAAAATTACCCTCTACATGCCCTAAGAGATTGACAGTAAATTTATAAAAAGTTGCCCAGGTGGAGAGGGCAAGTAGGTGCCTATTTTGGTCCTATTTTATAAAGACACAGGGGCATATGTATTCTTATCCTTGCAGAAATCCTGCAGAAATTATGGGTAAGAGGAATCCATGTACATTTATACCAGCTCAGACCAGGTGTAAATATATGCTCATACAGTATGTGTAGTTGCATATATTTCATAAAATATGTACGTAAATCATGACTCTGCCCAAATCCACCCCAAACACACCTACATCTGAGTCGCATTATATATGTGGGGAAAGTTCATAAGAGGCATTTTATACACATATACTGGAATATGCGTGTAAAACTGCCTTCATAAAATTACCCTCATTGTCTCTCGGTATACCAAGAGATTCAAATGGTTGGCCCAGTTTTAACAGTGTTGTCGTCTTGTACAATCTGCCTATCATTTTGAAACCAGGTTGCTTCTCTCAGCTGAAAATGACCAAGCGTTAGGAAAGTTTGGAGTAGCACATGTCAATTACCTGGATGCATTCTTGCCATCATTTTCTAAGTGAACGATATAGCCGCCCCCTCGGTACAGAGCAAGCTTGCCCCAGACTGGATGGCCTCTCAGCTTAGACTGGCTCTGGTAGCGCCAGGCAAGGCTGGAATCAGAGGAGTTGTCACCTTTAGATATGTTCCAGTGCTCCCCATAATACGACTTATCTTCTGTTTCTAAAGAGTAAGGGGCCTGGCATTCCTTCAGGGAACTCTGTAGCTTACGGGCAACCGAGCAGGAGTCCTTCTTAACCCTCACTTGGCGAATTCGGGCACCGCCAATTAGCTTGGAGTTGCCATCAGTAACAAAGCCTGCAAATAGAAGGAAAACATTTAGGGCCTGAACTATAGAGAGCTTTTCCCCTGTTTTACGCCTAAGGGAAAAATCCTTGCTAGGCTAGGCCTTAGGCTTTCACCAAGCTAGACATATTTCCTCTTCATAAGCTGATTGGTACAGTGCCTGTAATCCATGAGCTGATAGCAGTGACATGTATCTGCCCCCCCCCCCCCACTCCCATCTCCTCCTGGCACCTGGTAAAAGAATAGTACTACCATTGCAGCTAATAGAATCATCAATACTGGGAGAAATCCATTGTAAGACCACAAGAAAGCAAAGAATGTTCTCTCTGGCATTCTGTATGGTACGGTTTGAGTGCCTACCAGAATAACCAATTCAAACCAGGGCTAATACAAGGGTACTGGGCTCCCTAGGAGAACCTTCAGCCTTGTGATCCTCTTCCCCAAGATTCTGATAATTAAACTCAACCATCGTGTTTATCCCAACACCATCCCTCGCACAACGATGCTGTGAAAATGCGTAACTGGACATCATTAACCTTTGCTTTGTAGGTACGTGTGCCCACTCTCCCTACAGGTGAGAGAATGTGCCTGATGGTCAGAATCTATTGTTTTGCTTTGGCTGCTTTTGTTTTTTGCTGCCCCTCAAAAGCTGCTGCCCTAGATAATTGCCTAGTCTTGCGTAATGGTTGAGCCAGCCCTGGTTCAAACAGGATCTATCCAATGGAGAAGCAATGCTTCCATTTGGGGGATATTTCTGAATTTTATAACCCAGTGAGGAAGAAATGTTTCCATTGAGGGACAATTTTGAGTAAGTTGCCTAGTGGACGAGGAGAACAATGCACTAAGGTGCAAAGGTCACTTTGCTGAAAAAGGGGCAAAATACGTGTCAAACAAAATTTAGGTGTGTTGTGTGCATTTTTCTACAAAAGAGGGCTTCACAATAGTAAACTTTCCTGCACAGTCCACTACATGCAAAAAATGGAAATTACACTAACCTGGTAATTGTAGTTCCTGGAGGGTCCAGTTTAGTCCTCCACAATCGGGTAGTGCCCCTCCTCTTGCAGCCGGGAGACTGGACCAATCAAATCTTCTGTAGTATATATGCAGACGGAGCTCCCAGAAGCCCCCAGTGTACTAGTAACAAAGCATACTTAACGAAGCAACACATTAGATTAATATACAAAATGACATAATTAAAGAACAATTTGTTCCCCCCAAGAAATATCCAACCCCCTCCCCAAATGAGGAAGTCAGAACACTGCATTGCGCCGGTACCGACGCCCCAGAAATCAAAACACCGCTCCCCACCAGAATCTCAGGAGCTGCCTGAACCCCCGAGACAGGGAAGAGCCTTAGCAAAAAACGCGGCTGCCACAGAGGGACCGAACGGCAAGAGGAACCGTCTTATGAGCAACCGTTCGGAAAGCGTGCCGCATAATCATATCAGACCGTCGGGAGGGAAGGAGGACTAAACTGGACCCTCCAGGAACTACAATTACCAGGTTAGTGTAATTTCCATTTCCTGTTCGGTAATCCAGTTTAGTCCTCCACAATCGGGATGTAACAGAGCAGTTAAGACCGGGCGGGACCTTGCCATCCGGCGCGCAGAACCGCCGAACCAAAACAGGAATCCCGAGCCGCTGACACATCTAAGCGATAGTGTCTACTGAAAGCATGCAGAGACGACCAAGTGGCCGCCCTACAGATATCTGCCGGCGGAACCAGGCTATACTCCGCCCAAGAGGTCGCCTGAGCCCTAGTGGAATGAGCCCTCAGACCCTCCGGAATAGACCGCTGTTGCAACAGATACGCGGACGCGATCGCCTCTTTGAGCCATCTAGCAATGGAGGCTTTAGCCGCCGCTTCCCCTTTACACGCACCCCCGAAGAGCACGAAAAGCCGGTCAGATTTCCGAAAAGACTCGGTAACCTTTAAATAACGATGGAGCGTACGACCCACATCGAGCCGGAGAAGACCTTTGTCCGTTGACCCGACAGATTGCGAAGAAAGCACTGGAAGAAACACTGCCTGATTCATGTGAAAGGGAGACACCACCTTTGGCAGAAAGGAAGGAACCGGACGGAGAACGATCCGATCCGCGGAAAAAGACAAGAAAGGCTCTCGACAGGACAATGCATGCAGATCCGAAATGCGCCGTGCCGAACAGATGGCTACAAGAAAAACCGCCTTCAGCGTGAGATCTTTCAGAGACGCCCTGCGCAGAGGCTCAAAAGGTTCACGAACCAGGGCCCTCAAAACTAAATTCAAGTCCCAAGGAGGAACGAAAACTCTGCGGGAAGGCCGCAAATGAAAAACAGCCGTAAGAAATCGGCGTACATCCGGATGAGCCCCGAGCAGACGACCCAAAACCTTGCCGCGATAACACGAGATAGCCGCCAACTGGACTTTTAGGGAACTAGCCGCAAGGCCCTTATCGAAACCATCCTGAAGAAAACTTAAAACGACGGGCACGGAAACCGTCGCCGCCCGGACTCCCCGCCGGGAGCACCAGTCTTCAAAAATCCTCCAAATCCGAACGTAAGTAAGAGAAGTGGACGTTTTCCTCGCCCGTAGAAGGGTAGAAATCACCGCGGGGGAGTAGCCCTTCTTTTTCAGCCGAGCCCTCTCAATGGCCAAACCGTAAGCGAGAATCGATCCACTTGGGGCATCCGCAAGGGACCCTGAAGAAGAAGATCCGGTAGCGCGGGCAGGAGCCAAGGAACGCCGTCGCGCAGCCGGACCAGATCGGCATACCAGGGCCTCCGGGGCCAATCTGGGGCCCCCAGTAACACACGACCCCGATGGCTCTCGATACGTTGCACGCCCCGGCCGATCAGAGCCCATGGAGGAAAGACATAAAGAAGACCGGACGTTGGCCACGGCTGAGTGAGAGCGTCGAGCCCCTCGGACATGCGCTCCCTTCGCCTGCTGAAAAAGCGCCCTGTCTTGGCTGATTGAAAGGTCGCCATGAGATCCATGATGGGTGGACCCCACCGCCGGGCGATTTGCACGTAAACCTGTGGGTTTAGCTCCCATTCTCCGGGGTCCACCCGCACTCTGCTGAGAAAATCGGCCTGGACATTGTCTATGCCTGCAATGTGTGCCACCGAGATTGCCGGAAGGCGAGTTTGCACCCAATTGAACAAGGCCGCCGCTTCCGCCTCCAGGGTCACGCTGCCAGTACCCCCTTGGCGATTGATGTAAGCTACGGTGGACGCATTGTCCGACAGGACTCGCACCGGCCGGCCGAGAACCAGGGTCTCCAGGGCCACCAGGGCTAGCCGGACTGCCCGCAATTCGAGACGGTTGATCGACCAAGAGGCCTCCAGGGGAGACCATTCCCCCTGTGCAAAGCGGGACTCGCAGTGAGCCCCCCAGCCGGTTAAGCTCGCATCCGTCGTGAACGGAACCCACAGTGGAGGCTCCAAGGGAATCCCCCGCGTCAGGTTCTCGGCGGAGAGCCACCACCGGAGGGATCGGCGAACCGTCTTTGGGCAAGGCAATCTCTTGTTCAACGAGTCGAACTGGTTGGACCAACGTCGCAGAAGAGCACTCTGCAGCGGACGCATCTGGAAGCGCGCCCAAGGCACCACCTCCAAAGTCGCCGCCATCGTTCCGAGGAGCCGCAGGCACCACCATGCCGACGGAGCTGGCATCCCCCGGAAGAGGCGGACCAGAGCCCGCAACTCCAGCACGCGTCGCTCCGGAAGGCACACCAAGCCCCGTGCTGTGTCGAAGCGAACTCCCAGATACTCGAGATCCTGTGTCGGAGACAGACAACTCTTGCATTCGTTCACCACCCATCCGAGGGACCGAAGGAGATCCACCACCCTGCTCGTGACTTGCACACACTCCCGACTGGACTTTGCTCGAATCAACCAGTCGTCGAGATACGGATGGACCAGGATGCCCTCCTTGCGCAACGCCGCCGCGACTACAACCATCACCTTTGTGAAGGTGCGGGGAGCCGTGGCGAGTCCGAACGGCATGGCCCGGAATTGGAAATGGCCCCACGGAAGCGCAAAGCGGAGAAACCGTTGATGGGAGGGCCGGATGGGAATGTGTAAATAGGCCTCGGTAAGATCGAGGGACGTTAAAAATTCCTCTTGAGGCACCGCTACGATGACTGACCGCAGGGTCTCCATGCGGAAGTGCGGCACCCTGAGAGCGCGATTCACGCCTTTGAGATCCAAGATCGGACGAAGAGAACCGCCCTTTTTGGGAACCACAAAATAGATGGAGTAGCGACCTGCGCCTCTTTCCAAAGGCGGGACCGGAACCACGGCCCCCAGAGAGAGCAGCCGATCCAGGGTCACGCGGATGTCCCGCGCCTTTTGAGCTCCCTTGCTGGGAGACAGAACAAACGAATCCGGAAGTGGGTGCGCAAACTCCAGGGCATAACCTTCTTCTATAATCTGCAGCACCCCCCGATCTGATGTAATTTGGGCCCAAGAAGGATGAAAGTCGCGCAAACGACCCCCGATAACCGGGTCTCCCTCTAGAGCCCGCCTCGTTTCATTGCGGCTTGCGATTAAAGGAAGAGGCCGAGGAAGAGGCGGTTCCGGAGAAGCCCCTTCCCGCTCCTCTGAAACCACGAAACCCTTGATGACGGGTTCCAAAACGACCGCGCTGCGATGTCCACAGCCGGGAAGAACGAAATCTGCGAACATCCCGAAACTGGCCGCACGCTGAGGTGGACGACCTATTAAGCTTAGGCTTATCCTCCGGAAGCCGACCACCCTTAGACTCACCGAGATCCTTCACCAACTTATCCAGAGCCTCACCAAATAACAACCTGCCCTTAAAGGGCAGTTTACTGAGGCGAGACTTGGAAGAACCGTCGGCCGCCCAGTTGCGCAACCAGATGGACCGTCGTGCCGCTACCATGGAGGCCATACTATTAGCTAGGGAGCGGATTAAATCATAAAACAGATCCGCCAAGTAGGCTGACCCCGACTCCACGCGGGTAACATCCAACAGCCCCTGTTGGTCCATACCGGACCCCGAGCGCAGGTGCTGCGACCACCGCAAACAAGCCCGAGCTACCCACGCCCCACATATAGAAGCTTGCAACGATAAGGCGTTGGTCTCGAAAGCTTGCTTCAACAAATTATCAACCTTTTTGTCCTGAACATCCTTCAGGGCCGCGGCCCCTTCAACCGGGATGGTGGTTTTCTTGGTCACTGCCGAAACGGCAGCATCCACCCGTGGAGACTTAAACAAGTCCCTGTCCTTGTCGGCAAGGGGGTAAAGACGATTCATGGTCCGAATCCCTTTCAAACCGGATTCCGGTTGCTCCCATTCTGCATGGATCATCTGCTCAACCACGCGGTGCACAGGAAAAACTACCTGGGCATCCCTGACCGCCTGAATGAGAGGATCCTCGAGACCCTCCTCCTCCAGCGGCCGCACCGCAGAGAGGTTAAGCGCTTGGAGAGACTCCGTGACCAAAGGGACCAGCTCGTCCCTTCGAAACACCCAAATGATTCGAGCCTGATCTTCCGGCTCCGGGAGCTCCCCGTCTTCTAACTCCTCCGCCTCAGTCTCAGGATCCCCCTCAGCCTCGGAATCCGGAAGACAAAGGGTGTCCTGATCCTGGTCCCCCAACCTGGGCCGCTTGACAGCGGGTTGGGAAGACCGCTGAACCCCCCCTGCGGATCCTGGGGGGAGAGAGGCGGGCCAAGCCTCCGGCAAGTGACCGGACCGGCTTAAGCGGAAGGCCTGATGCATGAGAAGAACAAAATCTGGGGAAAAGTCTATAGGCGACGCTACTACAGCCGCCTGCTGGAGCTCAGGGACCGACGTATTAGACGCCGGGCCCAAACCAAAAGGGAGGATGCTCGGTGAAGGGACACTGTCCCCCGAAAGAGAAGGTTCCCCGGGCACATGCTGTTCCTTAACTTCAATAGGAAGCTCCAGGTCTGAAGAAACTGCAGCACAGCTCTTGCAGATTCCAGAGTCAGTCATTGTACCTCTGCGGGACCCACAAATTACACACTGAGGTTTGGTAGCCATGCCAAGGCAACCTGCTCTCAGGGAGAAAGAAGGCAACAGGAACAGGGAAGCCCACACCAAGGGGACTAACCTTATTCAAATCAGTACAGCTTTAAATTTAAAACTTTTTTTTTTTTACAGAAAACAAAACACTCCCCAGTATCCTAGGGGTGCCCTGAGCAAAATCGCCAGGAAAATAAACCCCAAAAACACCAGGGGAACCCGTGCACAAGTGTTAAAAAGTGCCCTTAAAAAGCACACTTTAGAAATCCAAAATGGCCGCCGCACTTTTTCACCCGTGGTAAAAAACGGCGCGAAAATACAAAGGTAACCAAATAATATGGAAAAGAAAGAAAACGACCCTCTAATACAGGGCAAGCGAAAAAAATCAGGAAAAAGTGCAATTTGGAAGCCAGGGGAGCCGACAGAGCCTCTGACAATGCAAAGAACAGAGAGCTGAAAAGTTAAAGCAAGGAAAATTCCTACCAGCTCAGGGAACAGCAAGGAACTCAGCCCACTTCTCCAAGTGACAGGCAATGTTGCAGCCGGTATGGCTCTTCCCCGTACAGCCTTGGGGAGAGCTCAACCCAGGCTTCAGAGATTCCCAGGCAGGAAGGCAGGAGCCCAAGGCAGGTCTGGCTTCCCCCAGGATGTCCCCTGTGGCTTTTTTTTTTTTTTTTTTAAAGATACAGCTACCTAGCAAACAAATAGAAAATAAAGGACCAGAAAGAAACCCCAAAAGAACTAACTAACTAGTGTTGCTCCTTCAAGTGTCACTTAGCGTGCCCAGAAAGGGCACAGAAGTCCTCCAGCTGCAAGGAGACTGGACACACTGTGGGCTTCTGGGAGCTCCGTCTGCATATATACTACAGAAGATTTGATTGGTCCAGTCTCCCGGCTGCAGGAGGAGGGGCACTACCCGATTGTGGAGGACTAAACTGGATTACCGAACAGGAACCTGTTTAAATTTAACAAAACCGAGCTGCTGCAATGCAAAATCGTATCAAGCTGCTCATTCATATTCAATTCTGTGAAACCGTGAAACTGAAAATTGCTTCATAACACTAAGGGGCATGTTTACTAAAGGTTAAAGTGTGTTAAGTAAATAGTTAATGTACGTTAAGTGCTGCAATGGCCCACAGAAATGAATGGGCTGTGGCAGCAATTAACACGCATTAAACATGCCCCTAAGGATACGCAGGCACCATTTTTCAAGACGGCACCAGCAGAGCAGACAGGGCTGGCCCAAAGCTGGTTCAAGGTGCTGGTATTCTAGGCAAACTTTAAGGTTTTACACCCCAACGGCTGGCAAAATGTATTGTTTAGCTTTGAACGCGCTGCTCTATGCCACAACCCCCTGAAGGTTTTGCTTTAGTGTGTCTAATGTTTGGACCTGAGGGCAGGAGCAACTGGGGAGTGCTCCTACTCCCTTCAATACCCGACTCTTTGGGGTAAGACTTATGAAAGGGCTTGGGGTAAGACTTATGGAGGGAGTGCCTTCATGTTTTTGAGATGGTGGTCAGGGCTTTGAAAGGGACAGGGTTTCCTCCCAGCGCACTCAATTTTTTTTTTGTCATTTTGGCCTGGACTGGGAATACTGGCTCATCAAGGGGTTTTTGTCCACATTGGGGATGGGGATTCTTGACTTGGCCACTGTCCCACCATGAAATTCTGGCCCTTAAGGAGTGGGCCAGAATAAGGGCCATATGAACCCTTTAAGCATGCTTGCCACCACATTAAGGGGGCATTGTGTTGAAAACATTTGTGCATTCCCACAACCAGGAACATACATTGCACCTATCTGGGCAGCAACAGAATGGAGCAGTGTTGGTGGCGGAGGATCACATTTCGGTGACAATGGCAACAACACTAAACTTAAACTACGTGGAAGAAAGGCCTGGCAATCTACTTCTATATCTTGCCATAAAAATCCAATGGACAGTCACAAGAAAACAAATTGCACTATAGTGCTGGAAGATGAGACGCCCAGGTTGGAAGGCACTCAACTTGATACTGGGGAGGAGCTTTCAGAGTAAAGCCAGCATTTATGATGTAGTTGGATCAAAGCCTTCGGGACATCTGACTGCTGATGTAGCTGCGCATGAAATGAGAGTCAGAAGCTGCAAAGATGTCTTACATATTGGGACCACTGTTCCCTCTAAGCTGTGCGCGTGTGCGCGCGCACACACCTCACCGAGCGAGCGCACATACTTTACAACAGTGCGCACAAAAATTACGGTTCTGATTCTGATAGAAAACAACACAGACGTCTTAAAATTTAAAATTTGTGATTGTAATTACTAGAAATTTTCTGCTTCATTTAGTAATCGTCTGTTTTCATTTAATTTGATTAAAATCAATGTGGTGTATATACTGTATTCTGACGTGTAGTCAAATTTTAAAGTATACAACTCCGAGTGTCGTTATGTGGCGCACAAAAATTTAACCTTCCTTCAAAAGCTGCACAGCTGATATTTTATGCGCACACAGCCTACAGAAAATTAGAGGGAACATTGATTGGGACATGGAACATATGAAGCATGAACCAAGGGAAGTTGGAGGTGGTCAAGAATGAAATGGAACGTGTACAACTTGATCTGTTGGGTGTCAGCGAACTGAAATGGACTGGCATCGGGCACTTTGCATCAGATGATCACATGGTCTACTATGCTGGAAATGAAAGACAAAGAAGAAATGGTGTTGCATTTATAATAAAGAAGAAACTTGCAAGAAATGTAATGAAATACAATGCAGTCAGCAAACGCTTAATCTCTATTCGTCTACGAGGAATGCCTATCAACACAACTATAATTCAAGTATATGTCCCAACAACAGCTGCAGAAGAGAATGAAATTGAAGAGTTCTATGAACAAGTACAAGCTGAAATTGACAGAACATGCAAACAGGATATCCTGATAGTCATGGGTGACTGGAACACAAAAGTTGGCAACAAAGAAGGCAAAGTAGTTGGAAAATATGGACTTGGCAACAGAAATGAAGCTGGAGAAACACTGATAGAATTCTGCAAGACCAATGATCTATTCATCTCAAACACCTTCTTCCAGCAACACAAGCGGCGACTGTACACATGCTGCTTTAGATACAAATGACAGAGCTCCAAAAGAGTCATGGAATGACATCAAGAAGATTGTGTTGGAAGAAAGCGAGAAGTCTCTACAAAAGGTAAAAAAGCAAAAGTGGCCAAAATGGATGACGGAAGAAACTCTGAAAATTGCCCAGAAACGCAAAGAAGCTAAAGCCAGAGGAGAAAGACAGGCAATCACGGAACTCAACAAATATTTCCAATCTGCAGCAAGACAGGACAAGGAAAAGTTCTACAATGACGCATGCAAGGAAATAGAAGCAGAAACTATTAGAGGAAGAACAAGATCAGCTTTCCTAAAGCTACGAGAGTTAAAGAAAAAATTCCAGCCTCAAATAGGAATATTACAAGATGCTCAAGGATCTATGTTGAATGATGCTGAGAAGATCAAGAAAAAGTGGAAGGAATATACAGAGTTTTTATATGATAAAGATCAAGTGGACCAACAGCTGTTTCAACCTGTACCTTATAATCCGGAACCATTGGTGATGAAAGAAGAAGTTGAAGCAGCATTGAAAGCCTTATCAAAGAACAAAGCACCAGGCATTGATAGCATTCCCACAGAAGTTTTACGGCAATCTGATACAGCTGTTACCATACTTACAAGACTCTGCCAGAAAATTTGGAAGACAACATCATGGCCAACTGACTGGAAAAGATCTGTGTTTATACCAATACTAAAGAAAGGTGATCCAAATGACTGTGGAAATTATCGCACAATCGCTCTGATCCCACATGCCAGCAAGATTCTACTGAAGATTATTCAACCATACATGGAACAAGAACTACATGAAGTTCAAACAGGGTTCAGGAAAGGGCGAGGAACAAGAGACATTATCGTGGATGTGAGATGGATCCTTGAAAAGACTAAAGAATACCAGAAGGATATCTATTTGTGCTTTACTGACTACAGCAAGGCTTTTGACTGTGTAAACCATGAGAAACTCTGGGCCACATTAAGAAGCATGGGTATACAGAAAACCTGATCGTTCTCTTGCATAATCTATACACTGATCAAGAAGCAATAGTTTGAACGGAAGAAAGAGAAACAGAATGGTTTAAAATTAGCAACGGCGTACAATAAGGCTGCATACGTTCCCTCTACCTGTTTAATTTATATGCAGAACAAATCATCAGAGAAGCAGAATTATATGAAGACAACAGAGGTGTTAAGATTGGTGGAAGACTCATCAACAACCTTTGCTATGCTTATGATACCACATCACTTGCTGAAAGTGAAGACGATCTGAAACATTTGCTTCTCAAGATCAAGGAACATGTCTTAAAATGGGCCTGCACCTTAATGTAAAGAAGACAAAGATCCTGACAACTGGCAAAATCAATAAGTTCATCATTGATGGAGAAGAAATTGAAATTGTGGACAACTTTAACCTACTTGGATCAATTACCAATAAAGAAGCAACAAGCAGTCTAGAAATCTGACGCCGCATTGCTCTTGGCAGAATGGCTATGAAGGACCTAGACAAGATTCTCAAGAACAGAGATTTCTCTCCCCATACAAAGATTTGACTCGTTCAAGCCATGGTGTTTTCAATAATATCATATGGCTGCAAAAGTTGGACAGTGAAAAAGATAGGAAGAAAATTGATGCCTTTGAATTATGGTGTTGGCATCGAACACTGAATATACCATGGACTGCCCAAAGAACAAATCAGTCTGTACTAGAGGAGATCTAACCTAAGCTTTCTTTAGAAGCTCAGATGACAAGACTTTGACTTTCATACTTTGGACACATCATGCGAAGAGAGAGATCATTAGAGAAAGACATCATGCTTGGCAAGGTAGAAGGTCAATGCAAAAGAGGAATGCCAGCAATGAGATGGATCGATACAACAACAGCAGCTATGGGTGCTGGTCTGTCAACAATGAGCTGCCTGACTGAAGATTGAACAGAATTTAGGGAAACTATCCTAAAGTGTAGTTACCTTTGAAAATTGTCTTCAAAGCACCTGTCTATACCTATTTCTGCAGGGTTTGGGGGGTGGAGGGAGGGGGGAGAGTGTAGGGCCACTGGGCACCAGGGTAGTTTCTTGTTTTGAGGGAGTAGGGAATAGAGGCCTCTGGGCACCAAGGAAGTCTTGGCTGGTTCAGGGTGGGAATCATTACTGGATTGGGGAGTTTAGTGATACGTCAAACTGTGATCCACTTCGTCTGATATAAGCAAGCGAGCCTAGCTAGCTTGACTTGTAAATGAAGCTAGTGGAGAGGCCTATGGGAATTGTACATCCCCCAATATGCTCCTGTAGAGCTGGAACATAGCAAGAGTATTGAATTAGCTTAGATAAGCTGAACTGGAAGATGGAAAAATACAGAAAAATATGTTTAAAAGTCACTGATAAGAAAAGTACATCTGCAAGGGATTTAATTAGGACTGCTGACAGATAAGTTACAGAGCCCTGCTCCCCTACACGCACAAATTGGCTCAATGGCCTTGGAAGTATGAAAGTAACAAGTTGATGAACTGGCCATTGTAATTGGGACTAGAAGGGGGGTAAGCAGGTGCTGAGCCCACTGAAAGAACATAATTGGATAATCATATCAGTACCGGGACCAATAGAAGGGGTACGGGAGGTACGGGAGATTACCGGGACCAATGAAATGTTTTTCTATACCTAGAATGGAGCAAAAGTCTATAAAAGTTGTTGTATTGCCAGAGAACTTCGCTCAGCCATTTTGAAATTGACTTTGCTTGAGACTTGTGCACAAATAAATGATTTGGACCTTCTGAACAGACTCCTGGTATTATTGGTTTGTCTGCGCTCTGCTGCTACATATTCTTGGTGCGTTGGCCGGAAAGTTGTGGAATCAGAGTGTATATAGGGCAATATACCACGACTTTCCGCCTCTATAGGCTTGGTCCTGCCGGGATCGCGCCCTTCCGACGGGGGCTACTCCCTGGCGCCGCCGGTTCCTTGCATCGGAGGGAGCTGGTCGGACCTCGGCGGGTGCCGAGCCCGGCTGGAGCCAACGCCTCGAACCCGAGTGAGGGGAGTCCGAGGTCCAACTCATGCGCCTGCTTGGGAAGTTTGAGGACCGGATCCGGTGAGTAGAGTTTTGATTTGTTATGTCTAGACAGATAAGAAAGAGCAGTGCTGCCATTTGAACTTGGAACTTGGAAATTGGTAAGAGAGCCTGATCACCTCTCCAAGACGGGCCGAGTAACCCCGCATGAGTATTCGCAGGGCGAAACCCCCATCTTCTTGTATTTTGGAAATTGAATAAGACTAGTCAGAATAGATAGAAACGAATGCATTCTGAGATACGTTGCTAGCATGATTGTGTGAATGAAGTGTGGATGAGAGGTCTGGCAGCACGGACCAAGTGAAGGCGGACCCCTGAGTAGCGCATTTCCTGACCGGGCGACCGCGTTCAGGTCACGAAAAGGGGGAAGCGATTGTCGTCTTGTCTTGTTATTTGTTCTCCTAATACGTTTCCAGGGCCGTGAGGACCCCTTACCCACGGTCCGCCCTCCTTTTCCCTTTTGTCTGTTGTTGTGCCCACACATCGAAATGGGAGGGGCGGGGTCTACTAGGAACACTCCATTAGAATGTATGATCGCACATTTTAAAGAGGGATATTCTGGAGATTATGGTATTAAAATGACAGCAGCCCGTTTACAGATTTTGTGTACTAGGGAGTGGCCCGATCTAGACCCTACCTGGCCCCGAGAGGGAACTTTTAATGTAGAAATTATCCAGTTAGTACACCGTAGAGTGCGGATAGTGCACCCCGATCAGTACCCCTATATAGATTCCTGGTTAAGAATTTGTGAAGATCCGCCCCCTTGGGCGCAGCGCTGTTATGAAGAACAGTGCAGAATAATGTTAGCAAAGACAGACTATAGTCAGAAAACAGAACAGCCTAGAACGAAAGGGAAGGATAAGAAGTCCAGGAAGAAGCCCATCCTGGTAGATCCTGATTCCCCAGAAATGGTTCCCCGACAGCCTCGAACCCCAGGCCCAATAAGAGCTGCCCGGCGTCCCGCCCCAGAACCCCGAGACAGCGGGAACGGGACCCCAACCCAGAGCTATCACTCAAAGAGCAGGAAGATGAACCCTCTTTACTTGAAGGTGAATCGTCCGGGACAGAAAAAGGAGAGTCAGATACAGAAACAGAGCAATTAGAAACTGAAACTTCCATAAGTGATACTGACAGTGTAAAAATGGTTGCCAGCACTAGTTTGCCAGAAAAAAGTGCATCCAAAGTGAAACATGTAGAAAAGAAGAAGGTGACCCCTGATAGGACAGTTACGAAAATATCCCTTAGATCCCAAAAGACATCTACTGCCAAGATGATGCCCTTACGGCAAGTCCCAGGGGTGCCCGTAAAGAATGATGATGATGAGGTGGTAGCGGGACCCCTAAGTTATGTGTATGTCCCTTTCTCTACAACTGATTTGTTAAATTGGAGGACACATTATGCCTCCTATACCAATAAACCCTTAGAGCTTACAGAATTAGTGAATACTATTATGGAAACCCACCAACCCACTTGGGCAGATTGCCGCCAGCTCCTGACCACTCTATTCACGACAGAGGAGCGGGCACGAATTAGAAAAGCAGCTATTGATTGGCTGGTGGATAACCCTGTAGCTCCGGGACCAGGGACGGGAAGAATAGACCATCGGGAAGCGGCCCAGAGAGAATTCCCGAATGAAGACCCCCGATGGGATCCAAATACAGAGCTAGGATCCACAGCCCTAGCCCGTTTTCGCCAAGGCTTTTTACAAGGTCTGAAAAGGGGGGGCCAGAAAGCTATGAACCTTTCCAAAGTTGCAGGAGTTATCCAAGGTATAGATGAGAGCCCCGCAGAATTTCATGAAAGATTAACTGAAGCATACAGAATGTATACTCCCTATGATCCCGAGGCACCAGGAAGTTTATGTATGGTGAATTCTGCTTTTGTAAACCAGTCTCAACCAGACATTAGACGTAAATTACAAAAATTAGAAGGGTTTGCGGGCATGAATACAACTCAGTTACTGGAAGTCGCTCATAAAGTGTATGTGAATCGTGATAATGAAAGGCAGAGAGAATGTGATCGAAAGATGAAGAAGAAAGCTGATTTTTTGGCTGCGGCCATAGTTGAACAGAAAAGGGGAGGTACCCCTAGTCGACGGAGCAGAGGAAGGGGGCGGGGCCGAGGTGGAGGCCGGCCCCAGCAGCTAGGCGTAAACCAATGCGCCTATTGCAGAGAAGAAGGACATTGGAGAGATGCATGCCCGCAACTCGAAGACGCCCAGCAAGATGACGAAAACAATCATCAGTGGCGAGAAGAAAGACGAGGCCGTCCCCGAAACCGCGGAGGAGCCAATCGAGAACAATTCCAGCGAGAAAGAGGAGGAGCCATACAAGCATTGACTACGACAGTCCATGATGAAAATGACGTGGATTAGGACAGACCGGGCTCCGAGTTTGCTTTAGGTCTCCAGGAGCCTATGGTCGGAATACAAATAGGAGACCAAGTTATGAACTTTATGGTTGATACTGGAGCAGAACATTCAGTAGTAGACAAAAAGATAGCCCCATTTTCTACAAAAGCAGTCACCATCATAGGAGCAACTGGTGCCAAAGCTACAAAATCTTTTCTTCAGAATCGTATATGCAGTCTAGGAGGACAGCAAATAACTCATCAATTCCTTTACATGCCCGAATGTCCAGTGCCACTGCTGGGACGAGATATGTTAGCCAAACCTCAAGCACAAATATCTTTCTCTGAAAAAGGAGAAATGCAAATGACAGTAAATCCCCAAGTCAAACCAGCAGGAATAATGTTGCTGACAGTTCCCCGAGAAGAAGAATGGAGGTATTACATTGATGACTCTGTCCGAGACACTTATTTCGAACAAACTCTAAAGAACATTCATGCACCACCTGGAGTATGGGCAGAAGGCAGTCCTCCAGGCCTAGCCAAACATATAGCTCCAGTAATTGTAACCCTTAAGCCTAGTGCTACACCAGTACACGTCAAACAGTACCCTCTCCCAAGAGCTGCAATTGAAGGCATTCATCGCCACTTGCAAAGATTACTCGAATATGGCCTACTGAAAGTATGTCAATCCCCATGGAACACTCCACTTTTGCCAGTAAAGAAACCTGGGACAGATGATTACCGCCCAGTGCAAGACCTAAGGAGAGTGAATGATGCAGTTGAAACTATACATCCAGTTGTACCCAATCCTTACACTCTTCTAGGACTAATACCTGCTGAAGCTACCCATTTCACTGTACTAGATCTAAAAGATGCATTCTTTTGCATAAGATTAGCCCCTGTAAGTCAAATATTGTTTGCATTTGAATGGCAGGACCCCATCTCTGGAAGAGGGGGCCAACTCACATGGACACGATTACCCCAAGGATTCAAGAATTTTCCTACCATCTTTAGTGCTGCACTGAATCAAGACCTTTCAAGTTATCCAGTGACCCCGGGGAAGAGAGTGCTTCTCCAATACGTGGACGATCTGCTGATAGCTGCCGTATCAGAACGTGAATGTATACAAGCCACCAAAGATCTCTTGCAGTTACTAGATGAAGCTGGATACAAAGTTTCCAGAGCAAAAGCACAACTATGCCAAAAAGAAGTGAAATACTTGGGTTTTCGTATAACCCAAGGAAGCCGAAGATTAGGCAGAGAGAGAAAGAAGCAGTATGTAGAATTCCAACCCCAACAACCAGAAAGCAAGTCAGAGCCTTTCTGGGAGCGGCAGGATATTGCCGGATCTGGATACCCAACTTCGCCCAAATTGCCAAACCATTATATGAAGCCACAAAAGGAGAAGAAAAGTCGCCACTGGAGTGGGGACTTGAGCAGGATACAGCCTTCAAGAAGTTAAAGGAAGAATTAATGTCATCACCAGCACTTGGACTACCAGATGTTCACAAGCCTTTCCACTTGTTTGTACATGAAGCACAAGGAAATGCCTTAGGCATGTTGACTCAGAAATTGGGAAATTGGGAGCGACCTGTAGCATACCTATCGAAACAGTTGGACACTGTGGCCAAAGGATGGCCACCTTGCCTGAGAGCAGTTGCAGCTACAGCATTATTAGTGAGTGAAGCAGACAAGCTCACATTAGGACAGAACATACGAGTCACTGTGCCACATGCAGTCCTTGCCCTCATGGAACAAAAAGCAAATTACTGGCTCACCAATTCCCGAATGTTGAAGTATCAGAGCATGTTATGTGAAAACCCACAGATACAACTGGAGGTGAGTCATGCCTTGAATCCAGCCACCTTGATACCCATTAGTGAAGAACTCCCAGAACATGACTGTATCGAAGTCATGGACACTGTATTCTCCAGCCGACCTGACCTGACAGATGTGCCCATAGACAACCCTGACCAAATCTATTATGTTGATGGGAGCAGTCTCATCCTCAGTGGACGACGCTGTGCTGGATATGCAGTTGTCACTCAACATGAAGTAGTTGAGTCATCAGCTCTAGCCTCAGGCACATCAGCCCAGAAAGCCGAATTGATAGCACTCACCAGAGCATTATTATTAGGAGCGAAACTTGTGTTAAATGTATATACAGATTCCAAATATGCCTTTACTACTCTACATGCCCATGGAGCTCTCTATAAAGAACGAGGGCTCATCACATCCGGAGGAAAATCAGTCAAGTATGGCCCTGAGATACTGATGTTACTTGATGCAGTTTGGGCCCCAACTCGTGTAGCTGTCATGCATTGCAGAGGACATCAAGCAGGAAAAGGAGAAGTTGCCCGAGGAAATAGGTTTGCAGATGCCTCAGCACGACAAGCAGCTATGACGGGACAGATTACACCACAAGCTATGCCAATGCAAGCAGCATTGTTTCCAGTACCTTTAAATTTATGGACACCACGATATACCACCAAAGAATTAGATTATTATTGTAACAAGGAAGATGGAGTACTGAAAGATGGATGGATTGAGCTGCCACCAGCAGAGGGCAGTCAACCCCCTGGACGAATAGTAATTCCCGAACTGTTAGGACCATCTTTTGTCAAAGCCTTTCACGAAGCCACCCACTATGGGAAAAGTGCTATGGAAAAAGCACTCAGACCACATTTTTACATTACTCTATTGACAACCATATCAGCTTCAGTAGCACGTCAATGTCTAACTTGTGCCAAAAATAATGCCAAGCAAGGCCTTATAACGGCACCCCGAGTTCAGTCAGGAGGTGTAACCCCCATGCACAACCTACAAATTGATTTTACCGAAATGCCAAGAGCCAATGGATATCGCTACATATTAGTGTTAGTCTGTACTTTCTCTGGGTGGGTAGAAGCCTTCCCAACCAGAACTGAGAAAGCCCGAGAAGTTACCAAAGTCTTGATGAGAGAGATTGTCCCTAGGTTTGGAATTCCAGCAGTAATAGGGTCAGACAATGGACCCTCATTTGTCTCCCAGGTTACTCAACAGTTAGCAAAAGCTTTGCAGATACAATGGAAGCTCCACACTGCATATAGACCCCAGAGTTCAGGGAAAGTTGAGCGAATGAATCGTACCCTAAAAACCCAAATGTCTAAGCTTTGTCAGGAGACACACCTAAAGTGGCCCCAAGTGCTCCCAATAGCTTTACTCAGAATACGCTCAGCTCCTGTAAAATTAACAGGATTTTCCCCTTTTGAAGTTCTGTATGGTAAACCCCCACCAATAGTGCAGGGAATTAAAGGAAGTTTAGCCCAAATTGGTTCAGAAATAACCAGGCAAGAACTCCTAGCTCTTAGTTTTGTTCTGCAGACTCTCCATGCGTGGATCCAAGACCAGTTGCCTATCAACTTGACGGAACCTCTGCATCCCTACCAGCCTGGTACCTCGGTGTGGATCAAAGATTGGAAGAAGACACCGTTGGAACCCCATTGGAAGGGACCATACACCGTCATCCTGTCTACCCCAACTGCAGTAAAGGTAGCGGAGATCGACGCCTGGATCCACCACAGCAGAGTCAAGCCCGCCGCTGATCCTGAACCTGAGCAGTGGACAGCAGAGCAGCATCTTGATGCACCTTTGCGAGTTACTCTGAGACGGCAACCAGCAATTTAGACACTTTGTCACAGTGCCTTGCAGTAGCCAAGTCTTTCGAAGAGGATTGCTGTTTTCCATGCAGCAACAGTTTTGTTTCAACGAACCCAATCTGCGTGTGATTTTGCACACTACTTTGATACTACATTGATTAACCATACTTCAAAAGCCAACTGAAATTGCTAAGTTGGTTGATGTGTGATGGACAACTTGAAGATCTTCAATCAACACTCAGCACCCGTTGAATTGCTTCATTAGCGAACGGGACGAAGAAAACGAACATCGTGGTCAAGATCTGCAAGCTGAGGATTCAGAAGAACTCCAATCAACATGTATCTTTACCTTTGCTTTGCCCTGGTTCCCTGCTTTGGAGGTTTTGAACTGACTTATGCTTTACCTCCATGCACTGCTTGCATTACTTCTACTCGAACTGGACTAAAAGTAACTCAGACTTTGATTTACCATTCTTATTATACCTGTGCGGGAAAAGTGACTCGGTGTATTTATAACACCACTGAACTAAATGTTTGCACAAATGGTAAATCTAGAGTATGCTATAATCCGCATCAGAACCCATCCTATTACACGTTGGAAATACGATGGAAGGATGCAGATGGACCTATAATAACTGCTACACAACCACTTAAAGATACTAGTAGACCTGTTGTTTTGAATTTCGATGCATGTAATGTTATAAACAGAGATAGTCGCTCAAACTGTGGTACCTGGGAAAAAGCGTATCGAAATGACCATAAGTATATGTGCCCAGAAGGTGCCATAGGATGGAGAAAGTGTACAGGTAAAAAGGAACCAGGCTATAGTACTGCTCCAGAAGCAGATTACTATTGCCCAAATTGGGAATGTGTTTTTTATGCTACATGGAATGATGGTATAGTTGACGAAAAGATAGATAAACGAATGGCCACTTTAACCAAGTCAACAACAGATGACAAATGTCAGAAAGATGCTTGTAACCCCTTACACTTACGGATACGCAATCCTAATGCATGGAAACAAGGATACAAGTTTGGTTTACCTATTGCTGGTGGAGCAGTAGATCCGGGAACCATTGTGTATATAAGATTGAATACCCAAGCCCACAAGTCATCTAAATATCATATCCATAATACCTTCTATGAGGCCATGCATGTAAATAAGTTTGAAATCCCTCATCCTTCTCAGAATTTATTTTTAGAATTAGCCGGAACAGTAGTATCTAGTCTCAAAATCTCAGATTGTTATTTCTGTGGCGGAACCCAAATGGGTGACCAGTGGCCATGAGAAGCCCAAGAATTAAATTATTCTCTGACTTACAATCAGACTGAATTACACAAGACTACTAGCGAATGGGTGTTAGCGCACTCAATTGTTGGACGTCTTTGCTATACCAGAACTGGACCTCAGTTCACCCAACAGGTAGGACAGCTGGTCTGTCTTAGCCAGAAATTCTATAATGCCACTACCAAAAAGACGTCATGGTGGTCAGGAATCAAACACCCTGAACCTCCTAACCCATTAGCCAGATTTCCTGAACTTGCTGATTTATGGACTAATCTTGCCAAAACCCATGCCTGGCAAGCCCCACCTGGCCTATATTGGATTTGTGGAAACCGAGCGTATGCACGACTCCCGCCACAATGGGGAGGAGCATGTGTCTTAGGGACCATCAGACCTTCTTTCTTTCTTTTAAACACTGAACATGGAGAACAATTAGGATACCCAGTATATACTACCCACCGACACAAAAGAGCACTACGACAGAAGAGATCACTCCTCCAGGTAGGCAAGTGGGAGAAGTGGAAGGGTGATGATTGGCCACCAGAGAGAATCATTGAGTATTATGGGCCTGCCACTTGGAATGATGATGGTATGTATGGTTATCGAACCCCAGTCTATATGATTAATCGTATTATTCGCTTACAAGCAGTAGTTGAAATAATAACCAATGAAACTAGCCAAGCTCTTACACTTTTAGCTAGACAAAGTACTCAGATGCGCACTGCTATATATCAGAATCGCTTAGCACTTGATTATTTGTTAGCAGCTGAAGGAGGAGTATGTGGTAAGCTGAATTTAACTAATTGTTGTTTAAAAATAGATGATAAAGGTCAAGTAGTTGAAGAAATTGCTAAGGATATGCAAAGACATACTTATGTGCCAGTACAGACTTGGCACTCACTGAAATTCCCTAACTGGTTTGCTAACCTTTTCTCATGGCTGGGAGGACTTAAAACTTTCCTTATATTAGTACTAATACTTGTTGTTGTTATTTTGTTATTACCATGTCTAATCCCATGTTGTATACGATCTATCCATAGTACTATTGAAAGTACAGTAGAGCGGAAGACCGCAACTAAGATTATGGCCTTGTACCAACCAAAACCTCCTACATGTAGTCGGAATTCTATGATTACAGCATAACTATTTTGAAGTGATTTAATTCTCACACCTTATTAAGTAATAGGGTGAGATTAATCAAAGGGGGGAATGTGGCAGGTGTAGGCCTGTGATCCACTTCGTCTGATATAAGCAAGCGAGCCTAGCTAGCTTGACTTGTAAATGAAGCTAGTGGAGAGGCCTATGGGAATTGCACATCCCCCAATATGCTCCTGTAGAGCTGGAACATAGCAAGAGTATTGAATTAGCTTAGATAAGCTGAACTGGAAGATGGAAAAATACAGAAAAATATGTTTAAAAGTCACTGATAAGAAAAGTACATCTGCAAGGGATTTAATTAGGACTGCTGACAGATAAGTTACAGAGCCCTGCTCCCCTACACGCACAAATTGGCTCAATGGCCTTGGAAGTATGAAAGTAACAAGTTGATGAACTGGCCATTGTAATTGGGACTAGAAGGGGGGTAAGCAGGTGCTGAGCCCACTGAAAGAACATAATTGGATAATCATATCAGTACCGGGACCAATAGAAGGGGTACGGGAGGTATGGGAGGTTACCGGGACCAATGAAATGTTTTTCTATACCTAGAATGGAGCAAAAGTCTATAAAAGTTGTTGTATTGCCAGAGAACTTCGCTCAGCCATTTTGAAATTGACTTTGCTTGAGACTTGTGCGCAAATAAATGATTTGGACCTTCTGAACAGACTCCTGGTATTATTGGTTTGTCTGCGCTCTGCTGCTACAAAACATCACCTCAGTTGATCTTTTTGCTCCTGCTGCATCTTTACACCTTCCTGAAAATGGCGTGAAGATTTAGCATTTACAGAAACGTAAAAAACTATGCTAAATTACATTGCAGCTTTTTACATTGGGAACAATTCAAAAGGCCTTCTTTTCAATACGATTAGCATACTCACTGCGCTGAGCTTTAGCTCAGTGGTTTTGCTGGCAATTTTCTCGCTCAGTTGCTTTCTACATTGGGGAGCAAGATTAGTGTGCAAAACTCTCTAGCAAAACGCTGCACTAGAGCAGAGCGCAGTTTGCTGCATGGAGCTTCTCTGTACCCTTCTTCCTTGTTACTTCAGGAGATGGAGACATTTTTTTCCATCTCTAGCTGCTGGTTGGCTCATTCTGCTACCCAGGACCAATCAGAGGCAGGAGATGGGGACTTGGTGCAGCTGCAGCAAGACCAGGCAGTCGATCCCAGAGGATGGGGATGGGAGAGGTGCCAGGGCTTCCAAGCGAACCAGAGAACCAAAGAGGAGCAGAAGGCTGTATTGCCACAGTGGTGCTCCTTTGAAGCAACACATGTACATGGCCCTGAAGTACACAGAAGCAGGCTCCTTTCGGCCTGGGTATTTGGAGCCTTCAGATTTTGGCACCCTAGGCAGTTGCCTGTGTTGCCTATGCCTAAATCCAGGCCTGTCCTACTTCCTACCCTGTTCTTAGCCTCCATAGGTGTCAAACCTGTCCTGGAGGGCCACAATCCTGCCAGGTTTTGGGATAGCCCTAATGAATATGCATGAGATATATATGCATTAGAGATAGCCTGCCAACCTGACTGGTTTGTGGCCCTCCAGGACTGGATTTGGAGACCACTGCTTTACACCTCTGTCATTTAAGATGGTGAGTGGGCAAGGTACAGATGTCCTAGACATCAAAAGGGTAGCTAGAATGTGTCATATTCATCCTCGATTCTCACCACCACCAAAAAGATGTCTAATGGACAATATTTTGGTGGTGGTGAGAAGTGAGGAGGAATGTGACAAATTCTATCTAACCTTTTTGATGTCTTGGACATCTGCACCTTGCCCACTCACAATCTTAAATGACAGAGGTGTAAAGCAGGGGTCTCCAAATCCAGTCCTGGAGGGCCACAAACCAGTCAGGTTGGCAGGCTATCTCTAATGCATATATATCTCATGCATATTCATTAGGGCTATCCCAAAACCTGGCAGGATTGTGGCCCTCCAGGACAGGTTTGACACCTAAACTGTTACATGATCCAGTACCTGCTCCTGTCCGCCAGCCTGGATTTTGGGAAGGCTTAGCTTCCCCAAGCCCCTTACATCGCACAGCTATGTCCTTGTGTATGTTTAGCTAGATTAAGGGCTGCATCGAGTCAGGTAAATCTTTAGCTGCCTAGCTAATTTGCCTCCAAATTATTCTCCCAATTGTTTTCTGTGACTAGAAGAGCCCACGTTTAGGACACATGGGGGCATATTTACTAAGTCTCATGCTGGTATCGTGGATATGGACTGCAATACTAATGCAGGTCTTTGTGCTACCTGCAGGGAGACGTTACAGCCGTCCCCCTGCAGTTACCATGCAGGAGCAACTAATGCCACCCACTGTGGTGACGTTAGTCAAACCCATGCTCCCTGCAACAAACACAGGTAGCACCTGCACTAGCTTACAAGGATAACATGGTGTTTTAGCGTGAGACCTTGTGTTACCTTTTAGTGCAGTGTGATACCGCATGCTAACCCGACATTACCCACGGTAGCACACGTTAGTAAACAGGTCTCCTCTGCTTTGTTAGAGACATCTCAGGAAGAAGCGCCAGTTCCTTCAACATTAACAGTAACTTTTGCATTCTTATCCACTAAAAAATGTCTGCTTATGCTATTCTTAAGAAGTGGAATTTATTGTTTTTTGGGTTATTAATCCGTATATATCCTGACTTGGCCAAAGACACCCAGCAACATTGGAGGGAGTTTCTCCTCCTTTGTCCTGGGGTTCACCAGCTAGGCGGGCTCTTCTTTTTGAAACACCTGTGCAAATGTTTGAGTGGAGGAGTGGCCTAGTGGTTGGGGCAAGGTACTTCAGACCAGAAGGTTGGGGGTTCAAATCCCACTAGAGGACAGCAACCTTGGGCCGGAAGGACTGGGGTTTCTAGTCCCACAGGTGCTCCTTGTGGTCTTGGGCAAGCCACTTAACCCTCCATAGCCCATGTTCCCTGTAAAATAGTTATCTCCAAGTTATAATGCCCTGTTCAATGTAATTTCAGTTTGTTCAATGTAAACTGCACTGATGCAGAATAGCACGGTATATAAGAGAATATAAAATATCATTCAGTTTCATGTATTTTGTATGATTCCACCCCACTGGTGGCTTTCATTAATGCTCGTCGCCTCAAGGCATGCATTGAGCTTCCGCCTGGAGTGCGTAATGTAATTTAAATGTTGGATAGTATCCTGATCTTTTTCTTTCATGTTGTGATAAATGAATATTTTTCTTTGCTTCTGATTGCCAGAGGGGAAATGTGAGTATTAGATACAAAGATATCATCATAACAATGTATAAATGGCAGTCGTAATGGTTAGTCGTTTAGACCAGTTCAAACTTGCTATCCAGAGATTACTGACACAAGCAGAGCTGGAAATAAAAAAGATTTCAATACAAATCTTAAAATGGACCAAGATGTCACAAGATTGCACACAACAGTTAGAGAATGTAGCAATAAAATCTTAGTACCGGGATAACTGCCATATAAATTGTTGATTAGCGTTGTGTTTGCCCAAGTGAAGAAATCCTGGTAACTGTAGACGGTTTCTAGGCCATCTGTGAAACTGCTTTCCAAATGTTTATTCAGGTAATAGGAGTTAGGGTCCCGTTGTCCGTAGGCCACCAACAGAAGCATCCATAGAAATCCCAGGTAGGCTGGAAAGAACAGAAGGTGACCATGTTGCTATTTCTGGCTTTTTCAGTAAGTGACCATACTTGTGAAATGTTGAATAGTTTCTGCTGCAGGCAGAGGTGAAAGGAAAAGTAAACTGACAATGATATCTCCTTTAGTCGATATTGACCCCTAGTGGTAGTGTCAGGCTTTGCTGAAATCAAACCCGCATCATTAATTCTCTTTTAAGTCCACACTCATAGTAACTGTATAAATGGAAAGTAAGGGCTATGGAACCTTGTAAAAGTCTTCACATACTTGTACATTTTTAGCATTTTGCTGTCTAAAAACTACAATTCAAAATGCATTAGGACTTTGTTTCACTGATCTACATAACATACTGTACGCTTTCAACATGAAAGAACAAATAAAACTTGATATACCACCCTTCGGGGAGAGCGGCTTACAATATAAAAATAAAATAAAATATAAAATGAATAAGAAAATGGAAAGGAACTCCAATGATATATACAAGAAAAGAAGCAGAGCACATGCATACATGGGGAGGAAAAAGGATGAAGGGGGTGGGGGTAGAGCACATATGTACATGGGGAGGAAAAAGAACAGAGGTGCGGAGGGTAGAGGTGGGGTGCACTTAGGGAGGGAGACCAAAGGCTTTTCTGAAAAGGTGAGTTTTGAGCTGAGATTTGAATGTCACAATAAGAAGAAGAAATCAAAAAATTTTGATTGCATCGGTCTTCACATCCTTTACCAGAGAAAATCCATATTAGCTCCATTTCCAACAATATCTTTTACAAAGCCCATATTAAGTTTAATGAGTCCATCTATGTCCAGTCATAGTATTTGAACTGAACTGAATACACCTAGATTAAGAATCTGTTTCTGTTGTATGAATGAAATTGAAGCAACGGTCACCTCCGGTCTAAATAATTGCAACCTCCTCCTTGCTGGTCTCCCTCTGAATCATCTCTCTCCCTTTCAATCTGTTCAAAACTCAGCTGCGTGGCTAATCTTCCGCCAGCCTTGATATGCTCATGTAACCCCTCTTCTCAAGTCGCTTCACTGGCTCTCTGTTCCATGTTGTTGTTGTTGTTGTTAAGTGCTGTCGAGTCGGAGTCGACTCATGGCGACCCTCTGGATAGCTATCCTAAATTGTGTTCGGTCTTCAGTCAGGCGGCTCATTGTTGACAGACTGGTACCCGTAGCTGCCGTTATTGTATCAATCCATCTCATTGCTGGCCTTCCTCTTTTGCGTTGACCTTCTACCTTGCCAAGCATGATATCTTTCTCTAATGATCTCTCTCTTCGCATGATGTGTCCAAAGTATGAAAGTCAAAGTCTTGTCATCTGAGCTTCTAAAGCAGGGGTCACCAACCTGCGGGCCGCATGCGGCCCACGAGGTCCCTTCGTGCGGCCCGCGAGGCTCTACCCCGGTTAACATTACGTGCGGCCCGCCAAGGATTCCCGCCATTGTATCCACGCGCTCGCAGCTCACCGACGACCACCTGCAAGCGTCCCTTCTCCTGTCAGTGTCATCTGTGAAGCCGGACTTTAAGCGTTTGTCTGCTAGCATGAATCATCAGCCATCTCATTAAATTCAATAAAGGTGATCAGCCATTGTTTTCATAATTTTGCGTTTGTTGTTTTTTTTCGCGGGGGCGGGGAGAAGGGGGGTGCGGCCCGCGAGGCTCCCGGTAGTCGGCTGTGCAGCCCGCGGCCCTCTGGAGGTTGGTGACCCCAGTTCTAAAGAAAGCTTAGGTTTGATCTCTTCTAGTACCGACTGGTTTGTTCTTCGGGCAGTCCATGGTATACACAGTATTCACCGCCAGCACCATAATCCAAAGGCATCAATTTTCTTCCTGTCTATCTTTTTCACTGTCCAGCTTTCGTGCATTCACTCTGCAGCTGCTCACTACCTTTCCTCTCTTATTTCTCCCTACACCCCTCCCCAGAAACTCCGCTCGTCTGGCAAATCGTTTCTATCTGTGCCCTTCTCTTCTATTGCCAACTCCAGACGTTGCTCCTTTCTACTTTGCTGCTCCTTATGCCTGGAACAAACTACCCGAGTCTGTACGTCAAGCTTCATCTCTGCCCCTTTTCAAATCCAGGCTGAAAACTCACCTCTTCGAGGCCACTTTTGGATCCTGATCCGCTTAGTCATCAGAGCTTACAATCTCGTCAAAACAGACAACACAACAGCTGAGCACAAAGATATATCTAGGGGAAAAGTAAGGAAACTCACCCCTGCATCTCCCCAGTTTACCCCACACCTCCATGTCTAGCTGGTTCCCCCCATGCTGCCTGTCCTTATCCTGCCGCCGCCGCTTTTGGAGTTCCCTCGGCGGCGGTGGCAGGAGCAGCAGCAGAGCAGATGACCTCAAATTGAAAAAAACCCACTAGGGTCTTTCCAACTCTACACTGGCACGCAGGTCTGATCCCTTGCTCTGATGAGAGCCTATGTCAGAGGAGGGAGGGATCAGACCTGCGTGCAAGCGTGGAGCTGAAAGATCAGTGTGTTTTTTTTTCCAATTTAAGGTCACGTCAGGTCCGTTCCACTGCTTCCACCGTCACTGAGGGGATATGAAAAATGGCAGTGGGGCAAGGGCAGGCAGCATGGGGGGAGCCGAGGCCAGCAACCCCAAATGTGTCTCTAATTCTTTGCACTCTGTGTGACTACACCACTTGCACAGGGCTAGGTATGGCGCTGAGTAGTAGTAAACATGCTGAACATGAAGCTGCCAAAAAAGCTTGGGGATAAAGTTATTCAAAAATACAGATTGGGGAGGGCTATAAGAACATTTCAGTATGTGGGCACTGTTGGGTGCTTTATTGTAAAGCGGAAACAGTCTGGCATGACCAAGATACTGCCTCATTCAGACCTTCCTTCCAAAGTCAGTAGCTGTGGTTTGAGGAGCTGTTGAGAGAGGCCACTGTGAGGCCTAAGATTATCACAGACCAAGACTGGGGAAAATGTTGACGGTTCAACAACTTTAAAGATTATTCGTCAAACATGGCCTCTAAGGGAAGGTGCTGTTATTTGACCCCTACTCAAACCACCAATAGCAGATCCTTTAGTTGAATCAAATTCTCAGCCTGTCTACAACCTCCCATTTGTGTCCAAAATCTTAGAAAAATCAGTCTCCCTACAGATGAATACTTTCCTGGAAAAACAGATAGACTTCATCCTTGAGAAGGTGGATTTAGACCAAATCATTCCACAGAACTTCTTCTCTTGGGTCTTTTAAATAAACTTAGATGCAAACATGAAACTTACTGTGCTGCTGTGATCATTTCACTAGACCTCAGTGCATAGATACCACTCTACTATTACACAGACTATCTGATACAGGGATCAAGAACACCGTACATGACTTGTTCTCTTCCTACCTTACAGGGCGTGCATACATTTAAAACAAACATTTCAGCATCCCCACATTATCCACTCACATCTGGTGTTCCTCAGGGAACAATTCTAGCCCCTGAACTATTCAATCTTATTCTCCTCCCTCTAGCTACGTTAATTCAATCCTTGGAGATCAACGAATACTTTTTTGCTGATGATTTTCAGAGAGTTTACTTTACAAATGGTGACAATCCCAATCTTTTGCTATTAGTGCAATGCAATGTGTGCCTTCGAGTCAGTCCTGACTCCTGGCGACCCCAGAAGCTCCAATGCCCTAAATCTATCTAATTTCACACTGGCTTGCTAAATCCTCTATGAAATTAAACCCATCTAAATGTAAAGCTATAAGCATAACTTCTCGTCCACCACTTCCAACTTTACCTCCGGTTATAGTCAACTGTTCCTTCCCTTTAACAGACTGTATGACTATGTTAGGTTGCAAACTTGATTCATTTTTTACATGTCAACCCCAGATATCCTCAGTTATCAAATCATTCATTTTGGCTTTATACAAATTTACTCAGTAAAATCCACTTTTGACCAAGAACGTCTGAAAATACCAGCGTTTGCACTTATTCTGTCACAATTAGATCACTCAGGGGCCACAGAACGCCTCTCCGATTGGGAGGTCAAGCTCTGCCCCCCCCCCCCCCACGGCTTTCTCCTCCTGTTCTGCCCATGGGGATCCCGTGTACCACGGGCAGAAGAGAAGGGAATGGCTGTGATCGCGGCAGACTCTGTCTGCCTGCCCTGGGAGATCAGATCCCCACAGGCAGAAGGGGAAGGCTGACGCAATCCGGCAAAGACTCCTATCTGCCCACAGGTCAGCCTCTATATCTTTCAGATCTTCTCATCCTATATTGTTCATTATATCCTACAAGCCCACAATATGTTAATCAGCTTTGCCTTCCCTCTCCATCAAACGTATTTTGAGAGAAAACTAGACAGACAACCTTTTCCCACTTTGGCACCTCTCAATGGAATATGCTACCACCAGACCTTAGAAGTGAATCAAATATAAACTCTTTTAAAAGTAAACCGAAGAGCTATCTTTTCATCGAAGCCTTTGGAGAATAACAAATCAAACGACCAAGCTGAGTTTTTTTTTTCTTTTTCTATCCCTGATCCTCCTAATATTCTTTTTTATGAATATTGTATTTCCTTTCTTTTTTTTGTTTTAGAAAATATTAGGTAAATCACTTTGCTAGGCCTTAGAGGCGGTGTAGCAAAAACTAAAATAAAAACTAAATGAAACTAAATATGGACAGAGAGACAGATGACTGGGCCTCCACAATAGGCACTATCACTTTGGCGAAATGCACCTAAAAGATGAATACAACATCCATATGTGAATCACTTGCAACGAGTATCTTATTTACTGTTTCGAGAAGCACTGTCTAAGAGCTCCAGCTACTCTGTCCAGGCTGAAGGAGGAGGAGCACAACCCACGCTCACTGTATTCTGAAACATTACACGTTTTGCATCCTGCCTGTCCCCACGATGTACACCACGCCCTTCAGGAAAAACGTGCATCTCCTAAGCTCCCCATCACAGACAGTAGTGTCCTGATGCACACTAGACATAAATACCAATATGTATTTCAGGACATAGCCTGCATCAAATGATATGGGCATTACGAACCGGCCCCAGTTATTCCTGCCCTGGTCATCTCTAAAAACACGCCTTAAACTCTAGGGATGGACCCTCACCAGGTCCACAAAACCTCAAACTAACTTTGCAGGTCTCCAAAGGATGCAGATAATCATACATTGGCTAATCACAGGTGTCAATCTCGAGGACGAACCAGTCACCATTCAGGGCCAACCCCAACACAACTCCCAAAGTGGTTGGACATGGACTATATGCCAGTAAAGATAGAAACCAGCCTCTCATTGGTGATTGCTCAAATCAGTCACAAAGGAGTCAACCAATACGGAAGGGGATAACCCATGATTTTAGGGAAACCCCTCATCCCATTGGTGCAAGCCTACAACAAACTAAACCAATCGATTTCACGATTTAATCCTGTAGGCTGTATGGAACCCAATTCAAAAATCTACCGCTGTTCCTTCCATTGTAGGCGGGCTGTCCGGTCACCACCCAGTGGATTTACCGGAGCATGGTCAATGACCGACCATCGAAGATCCTCAAAACAATGTCCAAATTGCATACAGTGCTCCACTATCGGGGCTGCCACCACCTGCTATTGGATCCGAGAAGCATGTTCAGCCATACGGACCTTTACAGATCTCGTAGTACGTCCCACAAACATCAGTGGGCAAGTACACAAAATAATATATATCACAAAAGTGGAAGAACAAGTGGTCAACCACCTTCTATGATACCTCCGATTGGTTTGGGGATTAGTCCAAACTGTTCCCGGTATAGTGTTAGCACAGTATGCACAGGATTGACAAGGGGAATGACCGCACATAGCACCCGGAACTTCAGATCTATCCAACTGAAAAGCTGTTTTCACCAATAGATCCCGTAAACTTGACGCTTTAGTGAAAGCTGTCAATAAAGGACGATCAAAGCAGGAATGGACTGTCAAAACCGACCAGTGCTTGCAAAGAATGCTCATGACCGACGAACTCTGAGTCTGACTCCTTTGTGACCGATTTGAGCAATCACCAATGAGAGGCTGGTTTCTATCTTTACTGGCATATAGTCCATGTCCAACCACTTTGGGAGTTGTGTTGGGGTTGGCCCTGAGTGGTGATTGGTTCGTCCTCGAGATTGACACCTGTGATTAGCCAATGTATGATTATCTGGTCCTATAAAGTGTTTTCAACACTATTAGTTGGTGGTTAATGGTGGAAAGGCGTCAGTGAGTGGAAGGACGCCATAAAAATGTTTCTGGATGTAATGGAGCCAGCAAGTACGATCATTTTGGGCACTTGATGCAGGGATTGCCAGTATCCCAAAACGTGCACGTCGTGCTGTGGACTGAATTGCGCTTGCTGACAATTTTCATGAGTTAAGATAAATGAATTCAATGGAGATATGTTTTAAAGTTTATATTCTGGTCACTAAAGGAAAATTCGAATAGAAGGGATTTCATCGATCTGGTGGAGTCAAGTGACATTCTTGCCTGCCTTTGATGAATTTCCGACAAAAAGAAGACTGAATAACCGGAGTGGGACTGTTGCAGTGTCTGTGATTTTTGTGATTTTGATTGACTCTTTTGGGATTTGATGTTTTTTGAGTGGTGAAGTCATGGCATAGTTTTGCTTTTGTTTCTCTATCTCCCATCTGCTGGCAGGGGGAAATAACCCACTAGTCTGGACTGGTCTAGCAGGAAGATCTGGAACTGACCCTAAATTTTCAAAAGTTGGCACATTAGAATTAGTAAAATATATACAAATAGACAAAAGGCGGGTACATCATAACTGGTAAACCTGGTGATCTGAACAAATGTGTAAGAGCTGAGTAACAAGAAGACCATAAGGAACCATATTACCCAGTATCTCCCTAAATAAGGCAAAGACTTTCTGCTCCTTGGCATAAATAGTCTTCATCTTCTCAATGTCCGTTGGAGGTGGGGGTTGGTAGATGTTATCATTGCTGTCTCTTCGAGTACCAAACAGGATATTTGAATCACCTGCAAGTGGCAACAGCAATAAAATCAATATATTAACAGTTTGTGACCTAAACATATATGGTTTATGGTTTATTAAAATTTGATATACAACAGAGCGGTGTACAAAATACTTTCAAAGGAGGAAAAGAATGTCAATAAATTATAGGAAAGAAGAAGGAGCATTATAAAACTGGGTTACAGGGAAGGGTAAGGGGGATAGTTTAAAAGCATTAGCTTCATTTTCCTATGCAGCCCTTACACATTGCTAATTGGCACAATACTGTACTGAAATATCATTGACCTTAATTCGGAATGACATCTAATAGTATAACTACCATTTTTGTGGCATCTACTCGACATTTCAATGTCGACTCCTCTGCTAGGTAGCAAACTACATGTAGGCATTAGAGGCTTCCTTTTATAAGAGGATGCCCAGAAGAAAAGTTTGGAAAGGCATCTATTTTGGGGGTAATTTTGTAAAGCTTTTTCATGTAAGATCTGTCTCACATTTGGAAAAGGGCTTTTGTAAAATTGCATCTTCACTTATGCGCCTAAAAAGCACATTACATGGAAAGTGTGTGGCTACTTTTATGCTATAGCATCTGGGGGTTCCTGGAGGTGAACTCTGAGCAGAGCAACAGCAGAGTTGCAATGTATGTCTGAATTTTATAAACTACATAGATATATAAATACGGGGTCATTCTGAGCCACGAATAGCGGGGATGGATGTCCCGTTGGGATGTCCATCCCCGCTTTTCGGCCCCCTCTGCCATCCCCGACTAACCTCCCTGTATGAATAAGGTGTTTGTACGGGAAGGCTAGATGGGGGTGGGAAAGGGGCGGTGTAGAGGCGGTGTTAGAGCAGGAAGTGGGCGGTCCGCAGCCCCGGACGTACAGCACCGATTCTGAATGAGGGCCCGGCTGTCTGAACGGGGATCTTATTCCACCTCTGAGGTAGAAAACGTTCCCCTAGACGGTGGGGGACGGCAGGCCCAGGCAGCGGGAAAGGTAGGAGGAGGTACAGGAGATTCCCCAAAACCTGACCCTGGCCTTGGGAGGCCAGATTGGGGATCAGACTGCAGGGAATGAAAGAACAGGTCGGCGGCCGGGGATTTCAGCTCCTGAATGGAGCCGCGGTGCCATGGCAACCGGACACCATGGCACTGCGGCTCCATTCAGGAGCCTTGACTGACATAGTTGGGCAGAAGCCTGTACATGCAGGCCGACCGGAATTGGGTCCCGGCCTGCACATACAGGCCTAGACACGATTCTGATTCCATGGGGCTAGATGCGTCTGCGGGATCAGAATCCCATCTCCTTCTGTGCCTCTGGTTCCGACTGGGTGCACAGTGGGCCAGGACGTCTAAGATGGAATGAGGCCATAGTGTGGTAGGCTATGGCTTATATAATAGCCTGTACATATATGAGCCTGCAAGCTAGGCCTGAGTCCCCACCCCCACTACTAGAAATAGTAGTGCTGAGAAAGACCAAAGTCAGTGAAGGCTGAGGATCTGCCTTAAACCGCTCTAAACTGCTTTTGATAAGTTTGTATTAATCCTTTATTCAATACTTTTATGCTGATGCAATGACCTTGTAGCAGGAATGTATTATGTCTAGAAACTGAGTCTGTGTTAGCATAGCCTGAGAAGGGGGAACAGGGCCCAGTGAGGGGGTCCCCGACTGGATAGGTGCAGGGGGCGTTGGGACCAATAGAAAGTCTGCCTGTATCAAACTGTGAAGCTTGTATATAAGGAAGTTGTTCCTGTTCGCCATTGCTCAGTCCTTTGATGCTTGGGCCTTGTGCACAATAAATTGGTTTGGATCCTTGAACTGACTCCGGGTATTATTTATTGCATGCTATCAGTGCTGCCACAATAGAGCACAAGAACAAATCTGCACCTTTTTTGAAGCAGTTGTAAATTTGTGCATTGGTATTTGTGCACTATTGGGGCGGGGGCTGGGTGATCAAATCATTATGAACCTGGTTCTTTGAACATTTAGCTCTCTAAGGAGTATGTTTACAAAGCAGCAGCAGCGGCCTCCGAGCGATATTGGCACCATGGCCCCATTGAATTCAATGGAACTGCAGCTCTGATATTGCATGGAGGCCGCTGCTGCTGCTTTGTAAACATACCCCTAAGATTTGATAGTTCCTTCAAAAAAAAAATTCTATATATGCAAGATCATTGATCGTTTGCTCCTTTGATTCATTCTTGCAAATGTGGGTATTTTTTTTAGTTTGCTGTTATAAAATAGGCATCTTTTAGGATGTCTCATTTTACTGTCCTTTTGCAAAATCAAGATTGCTTAGCCTATTTTTTAAAGGCAATATAGGTGCCTATGTGCCTTTATAAACTAGGCTCCTTGAACTATCCCCAATGGCATAGACATGCTGATGTGAAAACTTACCTCTGCTCTGAAAAAGCTGCAAATATGTGCATGGACTCTAGGCACGTACATGCCTAGTTTATAAAACATGGGGTCGATATTCCATGGTGCTGGCCAGCGCTTGTAAAGCTCCTAGTCACTGCCGCCTGAAGTAAAACTGGATATTCGGTGCCGGAGCCTATCTGGTGTCTATATCCAGTTTTGCGAGCGATTGCGCTCAGCTGTTAACTGGATAGCTAAACCACATGCTGTAAAGTTAGGACAGCCACAGACCTGTCCTAGCTTTATGCAGTTTAGCTATGTGGTTAGTGGCTGACTATCACAGCTGACTGGATAGCTGCTGTGATCACCCCCGCTCTACCACAGACCTCTCCAGGGTTAACCGGGCATCTTTCCTGCAGTCTGTGGCACTATCCACATAGTGCTGCTGAATAGTGGGGTCGCCAGAGTTTCACTGGTTAGCTGGTCCTGCTAACCGCCTAAAGCGTTCTGAATATCACCTCCTACATGCATGCATTTTAACTCCACCTCCACTCTGGCAAACTATGCCCTGGGAACGCCTACATGCGGATCACATAAAAGCAGGCACTCCGTTTCTATATGTGTATGTATGGAATTGTGCAATTTTATAAAAGCTTTTTTCCCCGTGTAAAACATGTTGCTTGTTATAGAAAGCTCTATCCAAAATGACTTTGTCCCTTCCAATGGCTACTGGAAATGGACCAGCACTGTTCACGGCACGGCGCCTTTTAGCTGCTAGAAAAAGAAGTCAGAGAGAGGACAGAGGGAGGTTGAGGTGGCAGAGTAGGTATAGAGCCCCCTCTGTACGTCAGCATCTACAGCTGGACTTGCCTCACAGTAGATGGAAATATGCAGGCAATGAATGCCATTCCATTTCCACAGCCAGCCCAGTTTTGAAAATTTACCTGCAAACTCCATGGATCATCTCAGAACCAGCCTTTTATGAATGAACTGGTACACAGACGGGCTACGAAATATTCCCAGAGGGGGGACCTTAGTATTTAATATAGTATCACACCACCACAATATAGTCATCACGTACCACTGGAAGGCATCGCTTAAAGCTACATTTGGCAGTGTCCAAAATTATTGAGCATCTAAAATGAACTCTACGAAATTATTGTATACTTTTAAGTAAGTATAAACTCCAACAGTTTTCTTAAAATTGGAATACATTCAGCTACACAAGTAAGGTACTTGCAGTCCTATCGGAATGCAGGAGATCTTTTGTCAATTTTGTTTGGAAATAGGCTTTATTAAAGAAAATACATTTAACATGTTTAAACATTCACTGTAATATGAATATTTCATCTGTAAAGCATCTAGTTCTGAATATAACCTTCAACATTTATATCTCTAAAGCTTTATCGATCAGGCAAAGGCTGGTGTCTATTGGCTTGCTCAGTTCTGAAATAGCCTTTTGCTTAAGTTTTTAATTCCTGCAATCTATGGAAAGGAACAAATAGTCCACAGAAGGCCGGCAGCAAAACCTTGTGCAAAAAGCACTGTGGGATATACAACTAATTTTTTTCCTGTCCTTGAACCTGAGCCGTCGACTGTTCCTGGGACTGAATTTTATTTTGTACCGCATATTCTTTGAGCACCAATTCATACCAAAAGATCTTTCTCTACATAATTTATATGGATCAAGAAAACGCTCCTTTGTTTCTTCCTTTTCTCCGTGTCAATCCCACTGAGTTTACCCTCTTTTTCCCACTGACAGCAAACCCAGGTGATTTGCTAATGCAAAAAGCATTTACCGTCACCGATTAGTCAGCAGGGGTTGCTACAGCAGCGGCAGCTCTCCGCTCCCTCTCTGGGCCAGACTCTACCACCTCCACGTTGTGTTGCCAGCCCCAACTGGCAGAGATCTGGACTAAGGTTCTCGGTGCCGCCGTGCCATAGCCCAAGCCAGGCACCAGCCTCTAAACTACGCTGGTATAGGTAAAGGGACTCCAAAAGGTCACAAGGAAAATGATTAGCATGATAAAACTACAAATCCCTCCCCCCTCTTCTTTTTCCGTCTTATTCTATCCTATCGTTGCACTATGGCATTCCTTTCTTCCCATAATTAGTTTTAATGTTGCAAGCCACTTTGATTTTATACGAATTGCAGTATATTAAGATTTGAATAAGCCATAAATTATAAAGGATTTGGCATGGAGTCATATTTTAGAAAAGTAAATGTCATGCTTTGGAAACGTGGAATAAGGCACTGTGCGACATAACACAAATGAGTCAAAAATCAGGAACACAGTACTTAATCTTCAGAAAAGTTTATTACCTAAACCTGACAGGGATCCATCAATTGTCTCGCCTCCTTCCTCATGTTCGACTTTCTTCAAGACCAGTGCAAAGAAGGCTGCAAAACCTAACACCTGCAAAACAAATGATGTGAAATTATGGCCTGCTCACCTCTTAAAAACTGGAGGGCTGGTCCATTAGCTCAATACTGTGCACTGCCTTGCGGAAGACATGGGTTGTATTTCTGGGCCAGGCTGAGCTGGGCAAGGGGTGCTGTAGAGACACTGTTCACAGTTCGGGGGGGGGGGGGGGGAGGGAGGCAAAGGGATGTCACCCCATTACTCTAGTGCAGGGGTTCTTGACCCAGTCCTCCAGACACACCTAATCGGTCAGGTTTTCTGATAGCCCCAATGATTATGCATGAGAGAGATCTGCAAGCACTGCCTCCACGGTATGCAAATCTCCCTTATGCATATTCATTGTGGTTATCCTGAAAACCTGCATGTTTTCTATGGCATGCCCCTGGGGCCGAAATGCCTCGTTCCAGTGCTGGAACTGTGTGCATTAGGACAATATCTCACTGCTGCCAATGAGTTCTGTGTAACATGCACAGCTTACATGTTTACACAAATTCAACTTTTCAGCGGGTGGTGTTGTCCATGAGATGTTGAAAGTGAAAAAGTAAACTTAACACAGAAGAAAACTAGAATTATATTAACTCTGGCAATCCTGAAATGGATTTAAGCTTTGTGCATTCCTTCCCTAGTCATGGCAAAAGATCTGTTGTCACAAATCATATTTAATGTTCATTTCCTAGGAATGCAACTACAGAAACACAAATGGAAATGGCGGAAATCCAGAGACAACGACGACCGACTCAACTATCTACACCTCCTAAAGACTATCGTTCCACAACAGACAAGGCAAAGCACAATTACCATACAAAACTACTCAGCTCTGCAATCAACCGCCCAAGAGAACTCTTCAACATCATCAAGCGACTGACAAAAACGCCCTCCACTGGCAACCAGGACATCACAATCACCCACCAACAACTGGTAACACAGTACAAACAGCTGCACCCCCAACCAGAACCTCCTCCTCCCCCCTTGAAGAAACCAACCACACACACCCCTGGTGTTCCTTTGGCAACATCAGCAAGGAACAAATTGAAAACACCATCTCATCCCTAAACACAACAACCTCACCCCTGGACCCATGCCCAGTCATATGTATCAAGGCAGCCAAGAAGAAAGTCAGCAACTCACTCACTAAAATCACACAATCAATACTCCAACAAGGTGACATGCCCCTGTGCCTAAAAACCTTCTCCATATGTCCAACTCTGAAGAAACCTGATCTATATCCCTCTGACCCTTTATTCATACAGACTCATCACCAACATACCCTTTACAACCAAAACGTCCAGCACCAGCTATAAGACCATATAGACACAAACAACTTACTCAACCCACAACAACATGGATTCCCTAGTCAACCACCTTAGTCAACACAGTAATCCAAGGAATACAACACACTAATCAGGGATACCTAATGATCTTCCTAGATGTCTCATCAGCCTTTTATACCACCAACCACCATATCCTCTTACAACGTCTTTGATCCAATGGAATCCAAGATATGGTCCTCAAATGGTTCAGATCCTACCTAACTGACAGACATCAACAAATAAAACTCGACCCAAACACCTCCATCCTACACAAACAGACGCAAGGAGTCCCCCAAGGATCCACCCTCTCTGCACTCCTATTCAACATTTACCTCTGACCCCTCTGCACACTTATCCGATCCCACAACCTTAACTTCCACATCTACGCTGATGACATCATGATTTACGGTACATTTAACACAAAGCAACCCTCTTTCTCTGTCCATCAAGAATGCTTCACAGATGTCTCCAACTGGCTAAAGAACAACAACCTTGCAATCAACTATAAGAAAACGGAAGCCCTCTTTATAACAAAAGACAACACCTTCTCCCTCCAACCACCATAACCCTGAAAAACATTTCAATCAAGCCCCAGATGGAAGTGAAGTATTTTAGAATCACCCTTGATCAACACCTCACCTTCAAAGCCCACATAAACAAAGTCACCAGAAGAATATACTATAAAGCAAAGACCCTATAGCGGCTCAGACTGCTCCTAGAACCAACAGATTTCCATTCTGCTCTTCAAGCAACAGTTCTACTGCACCTTGACTACTGCAATGCTATATACCAGGGCCTCCCACAAGCCACACTACTTCCCTTAAAAACTGCTCTCCACACTACAGCACAAATCCTCCAAAGAGCAGCAAGACAGGACCACATCAAGCCCATACTCGAGCGACTCCACTGGTTACCTCTAACAAGTTGCATAAATACAAAACCCTTATCCTAACTCACAAAGCCATCCACGCCAACCTTCCACTCACCTCCACACTCTACTGCAAAGCCCCCAACCAAACAGATCAAGACGTATCTCTACGATGAACACCCTGGTCATCCCCCATGCCAGAACCAAATCCAACCAACAAGCCTGTAAGCAGGCCTTTCAACTCTTTGCACCTTCAATCTGGAACACTTTACTGGACCCGCTCAGAAACATCACTGACCTCAGCACCTTCAGGAAACACTTAAAGACACACCTCTTCTCTGAGCCTTTCAGCCCCATTTCATAACCCCCCTCACAATAGAAGAGATGCCCCACATACGACACTCACTGTATATAGTTCTTTACCCTACTCGAACGAATCACCACTAAACAGTACATCTGTATATAGTTACCCACCCCTAGTTATCCAGTGCATGCTGTATATAGTATAATTGTTACACTGTAACTACTAACTAGTTGTTTTCATGTATACCGCTTTGACCTGGAGAAAGGCGGTATATAAATACAGCTACATAAATAAATAAATGTTACCTTTAAAGGCTGTGTGATGAATAGGCTCTCAAAGAATGAAATCGCCATGGAGATCAGCCACTTGATGGAGCTATCTTTGCCATAATGTAAGCCATAGAGCATGGTGAAAAATCCTGACACACCACTGGTGAGAGCCACAAGAAACCAACCAATGAAAACAAACCACCAGGGCAACCCTTTGGCCGGTGAGCCTTTCTTACTTTCGCTGCAGATACTGGGAGTTGATGAACACCTGTAATTTCAAGCAGAGCAAATTCATTCATTGGTCTCATATGAGTTCTTAACATAGAGGACCCAAATTGGAGCCTTTGGCCTTCTTGCTTCTAAGGTTGTTTGTTTAAAAAATCATTGAAAGAGAATGTCAAATTAAGATAAACACCTTGGGCTGACCTAGTGGGTTCAGGTGACGTATGCTGTGCCTTGTCATGCAAAAGGTGTTAAGTTCAATCCCTGTGTTGGGCCTTCCTCTTCTCAGGTCAGCTGAGAATTGTGTATGTTCTAACTGAATGTATGAATGGTATGTTTATTTTACTTTTAATTTCTGGTTTGTCATCATTTATGTTTGTCAGTTGTCACTGGTATATTATGTATATAATTAAAATACATTTTTAATGTTTTTATGTGTTATAGATCCCTGATTCTGGCAATAAATTTAGCTAATAAATTTATTTTATTCATCCATTTGTTAGATGTTTTGGCAACAAATCTGTTTATTAGGAAAGTAAATAAAGGTAAAAGAGAAAAGGGGCTGCTATGGTTTTTGAAAGGAGTGGATGAATAGGTATGGAAAGAAGGTTAGCATTCATAAATCACAAGGGAATACATAAAAAGAAGAGAGGCAACAGTTTCTCATAGAAGAGCAAAGGCGCAATTGGAAGAAAAATAGTTAATACAGTAAAACAAAGGAGACAAGGGATTTTTAGTTGTTAGCAAATGGCAATAAGAGACTCATAAGTAAAGGGAATGACTGTGTAAAGGCTGATGAGCAAAAAGTGAAATTGCTTAACAAATATTTCTATTCTCTGTTTTTTTATTTTATTTTTATTTAACATTTCTCTGTTCATGGATGAAGGATCGGGAGTACCACTGCTGAAGAAAGATAGATAAGAACAGAATGAGATAGATCATGAATGATTTTCAGAAGGGTAAATTAGACCTTACCTGCTAATTTGCTTTCCTTGAGTCCCTCCAGTCCAGTCCAGAAACTTGGGTTATCTCCCATTGCCAGTAGATGGAGACTGAGCATGTTAAGTGTCTCATGATGTCATGCTATAAGGACTCTGTGCAGACCACCTCAAATTAGTATCTCTAATGAAAAAGCAGACTCCAAGAAGAGCAAAGTTAGAGCAGAGAACAAACAGATCATATATATATTTTTTATAAACAATGTTAGAGTCCAAGAGGGAACATGGGGAAGTAGAAACAACATTTCTGAGGGAAATTAAAGCTGTTAACTGACCCGCCAAAAATCACACCGAAGGGATTGGCATGAACCATACACTCCAACAAACAAACTGAACTGTAGAACCCAGAAGAAACCTACAATCCATCTGGCCTTAAGGGCCTTCTTATACTTCCGGGCTTGCATGAAAAAGACTGAAAATCAGTGGGTCCTGGACTGGACTTGAGGGACTCAAGGAAAGCAAATTAGCAGGTAAAATATAATTTACCCTTCCATATTGTTCCTCCAGTCCAGTCCAGACATGTGGGATGTATCATAGTAGTAATTAGGAATGGGTAGGACTCACAAACCCGGCCTATAACACACTAGCACCAAACTGAGGATCATTGCACATCAAGATGATAGTGACACACAAAAGTGTGAAGAGACGACCATGTAGCTGCTCTACAAATATCAAATGGTGCCTCCAGAGTGCCCCTTGGACATTTGTTCTCTCCAATGGCTGAAGAATCGATTCACTTTGGCTGTGGTGGCAGATGCCATCAGATCAATGATCGGCGTGCCCCACCGGCAGACGATGCTCTGGAATACAAAGTCTGGGGTCTAGTAGAATGAGCATGCAGTCCCTCAGGCAGAGGCTTGTGCTTCAACAAATAAGTGGAGGCAATCGCCTCCTACAGACAACAAGCCACTGAAGCTTTGGACACTGTCTCACCCTTGCATGGCCTGCCAAAGAGGACAAAAAGACGGTCAGATTTCTGAAAAAGTTTGGTTCGCTTCAGATACCGCCGAAGCATCCTTCTAACATACAAGAGATGCAAAAGCCTGTCCTCCAAGCTTTCCCCTGATGAGGAGAATTCAGGAAGAGAGACCTGCTGATTAAGATGGAACTCCAAAATGACCTTCTGTAAAAATGAAGGGACTGGTCTCAAGACCGCCCACTCCTTAGATAGCACCGAAAATGGCTCCCTACAAAATAAATGCCTGAATCTCAGAAATCCTTTGAGCAACACAAATAGTCACCAGAAATACTGCTTTTAGAGTGAGATCCTTGATGATAGACCCAGAAAGTGGTTCAAAAGAAGAACTAGTCAGAGCTGATAAAAATAAATTGAGATCCCATGGAGAAACAAGTAGCTGCACCAGTGCATGCACCTGCTTGACTGCCCTCAGAAAACGCACCGTATCTGGATGTGAGGCCAGAGACTGGCCTTGCACCCGAACATGATGAAAGGTCAGAGCGGTCACCTGTACCCACAAAGAATTCAACGCCAGACCTTTACTCAACTCAGTCTGCTGAAAGGCAAGCACCTGCGTGCGGTACTGAGGCAGACAGGGTCTGATGTTCATTGTCCACACACCAGTCTTCAAAAATCTGCCACACACATATTGATAACTATGTGGAATGCTTCCTTGCTCTTGAGGGTAGAAATCACTGCAGCTGAAAAACCTTTCCTCATTAACCAAGCCCTTTCAAGAACCAAGCTATTAGTGAGAATCAATCCACCTATGGCATTAGGATGGGACCCTGAGAGAGAAGATCTTTTCACGCTGGACAACGCCACAGTCCTGACACCATCAATCTTACCAGATCCACATACCAAGGCCTCCGAGGCCAGTCCAGTGTCACCAGAATCACAAGCTCCTGATGGGCTTCTATCTTCTGCAGAAGTCTCGCGATCAAAGGCCTTGGAGGAAACGTGTAGAGGCCAAGATTGCACTAATGCGTCTAGCCCCTTGGACATTTGTTCTCTCCAATGGCTAAAGAATTGATTCATTTTGGCTGTGGTGGCGGATGCCATCAGATCAATGATCGGCGTGCCCCACCGTCAGACGATGCTCCGGAATACCAAGTTGAGTGCCCATTCGCCTGGATCCAACTGATGATGACTGAGGAAGTCAGCTTGCATGTTTTCTTTTCTTGTCATGTGCACCACCAATAGCGCCTGAAGATGGGATTCTGCCCAGTGTAGGAGCGGGGCTATCTCCTCCACCAAGTACACACATCCTGTGTCCCCCTGGCAATTGATGTAAGCCACCACGGTAGCATTGTCCAAGCACACTCTCACTGTCTTGCCCTGCAAGAGAGAGAGAAAGGCCTGCAGAGTCAGAAACACTGCTTGCATCTCAAACTGATTGATAGACCACCTACTCTCCTCCTGCAACCACGGGCCCTGGGCTACTTGAGACAGACAATGAGCTCCCCAACTGGAGAGGCAGACAATTAGCTCCCCACCTGGAGAGACTGGCATCTGTGGTCACTATTATCCAATTGGGTGGTTCTAGCAGCATCCCCGCCAATAGATTTATGGAAGTTAGCCACCCACTTATGTTCAGTTTGATCTGCATAGGGCATGGCATTCGTTTTGAGAGATCCTGATGCTGTGAGACTACTGAGATAAGAGAGCCTGCTGCAACAGCTGCATATTTATTGATTTATTTAACATTTTTTATATACCGTCTTTCTGCAAATCAAGACGGTTTACATAGAACATATCATGACAGTATATTTCAACTGCTTACATGGAACAATATAACAATGGGCTCTGGCCCATGGGCATATGGGCTCTGGGCCAGAGCCCATATGCCCATGGGCCAGAGCTCTGGTGACGTAATGGGTTCATGGCAATGACCTTGGATCTAGTATCATGGGCCAGAGCACATGGGCATATGGGCTCTGGCCCATGATATTAGATCCAAGGTCACTGCCATGAACCCGAGGAGCTGCAGATAATGCCATGCCAAGGTGCCCGCATCTGTAAAAAGTGCTAAATTTGAGAATGTACTTTGCCTGCTCATGCCAACAGAAAATATACCAGTCCCTTTATGGTGCTGAACCGAGTGCCTAATTAGACGAGATCTTGTGTTGGTGTCATCTTGTTCTCAGTGAAGTTGACTACCCAACCCAGTTCCTGGAGAAACTGAATGACTCGCTGAGTAACTCTATAACTTTTGTCCGCAGATTTTGCTTTGATCAACTAATCGACTAAGTACAGATGAACACGAACCCCCTCTCGCTGAAGAGCAGCCGTTACAACCACCATGACCTTTGTAAAGGTTCAAGGGGCAGTTGTCAAGCCAAAAGACAAAGCCCAAAACTGAAATTGACCTAGCGGTACTGCAAATCTCAGAAACCGCTGATGCTCTGGATGGATAGAAATATGCAAGTAAGTTTTGGCAAGATCGAGAGTGGTCAAAAACTTGCCCTTTCGCACTGCTTTTTTTTTTTAATGTTATTATTATAGCATACAAATTCAAAACTAAAGAAAATAACAGTCTGAAACTAAATATTTTACAAATAAAAAGAGACAAAAACAATATAACTTCACAAAGGCTGTTATATAGCCCGCATCATGGAGGAACATTGGCCAAAGAATAAACAAGGGTAATACCTGATAAAGGCTCCATACCCCCAAACCAAGACCCAAACGAAACTAATAAATGAAAACTCAGGTTTCAGAGGACACCAAGAGTGTCTCGAGTTGTAATGGATCAAGAAAAACGTAATTTATACCCTGTAAAGTAACAAGACATTTGCATGGATACCGCAGAAAGAAGGTTCCTCCCACAGCCAAAACTCGTGGTTTAAGCTGGAGGAAGGATCTCCTTCGTGCCTGAGTTAACCAGGAAACATCGGGAAAAATGGACAACTTATGGCCATGAAAAGATACATCCTTCCTTGAAAAAAAGGCTTTCATAATTCGGGCCTTATCTGAGAAATTGACCAAAGTGAGCACCAATGTTGCACGTGAGGGGATCAAAGCCTGAGAATTTTCAAGAAAATCTGTTAAATTTAAATCACTATGGTCCTCCGACTGAGCAACATTGGTATCCCCTGATATTTCCCGAGAGGGCAAATAAAAAGAACGGGCCAGCAAAATAGATTCCGAATCAGAAATTAACAATATTTCTTTACAATACTGTTGAAATAAAGAAATAGGTGACATGAAACGAGTTTTAGGAAAATTCAATATGCGCAAATTGTTTGCACGAGTCATGTTCTCAAATGATTCCAGCTGCTTATATAGAGTAAGGGTATCTTTTAAAGAGGTAGAACTAGCCGATTGAAATACCCCGGCTTGAACTTCTAATTTATCCACGCGTTGGGACAGTCTCCCAACGGTGGAATCCAAATCTTGTACCCGCTTTGTCACTTGCTGAGAAAAATCAGCTGTCTGAGCCATGAAATTTTTTTAACAAAGAATTAGTAGCTGAAACTTGTTTCCATACATCAGGCAAAGTAACATTTTCAGGATCTAGAACAACAGGAAGAGAAGAAGTACCCTCAATATCAATAGCCAAAAAAGGACTAGAAGAAACTTTACACAATTCTGCGAGACCTACTTGAGAGCCCTCCTCCTCCCCAGAGGTGGACGAAGCCTCGGAGGAGAAGGTATCTAAAGCCAACGTTTGAGCCAAACCAGGATTAGGGGGAGGAGTCCTTTCGATGGAACTCAAGGATGCCCCGGAGGCAGGAGAAGAGGAAATCAAAACAGCAGAAGCAGTCTTGGGTTTAATAACCACATATTGATCCATTGGGCCAGTAACCACACCAGACGTCAAAGTACTATCAGAAGAGTGCTTCAGAGACTTACTTTTCTATTTACGATGTCCCCTGGGCATTCCTTCAGCAGCTCGGGCACTAGGCCCCGAAATGGCATCGAAGGGGCACCAAAGGGGCGATTCCCCTTTGGTCACTCCCCCTTCGGGCACGCGACTGCGCCGCAAAGGCAGCTGGCGTTTAAGAGTGCAGGAGCCTCGATGTCAGCTGGGAGGGGCTTCACATGCATCCAATGGTGTTGAAAGAAAGCTGGCTGCCAAGCCCTGTTGTCTCCGCCGCAGTTCCTCACCTCCCTCAGGGGAACCGGCGTTTAAGAGTGCAGGAGCCTCGATGTCAGCTGGGAGGGGCTTCACATGCATCCAGTGGTGTTGAAAGAAAGCTGGCTGCCAAGCCCTGTTGTCTCCACCGCAGTTCCTCACCTCCCTCAGGGGAACCGGCATTTAAGAGTGCAGGAGCCTCGATATCAGCTGGGAGGGGCTTCACATGCATCCAATGGTGTTGAAAGAAAGCTGGCTGCCAAGCCCTGTTGTCTCCACCGCAGTTCCTCACCTCCCTCAGGGGAACTGGCGTTTAAGAGTGCAGGAGCCTCGATGTCAGCTGGGAGGGGCTTCACATGCATCCAATGGTGTCGAAAGAAAGCTGGCTGCTAAGCCCTGTTGTCTCCACCGCAGTTCCTCCCGCCCTTTCGCACTGCTATGATAATGGACCGCAGAGTTTCATATGAAAATGAGGAACTCGAAGGGCTCTGCTGACATACTTTAAGCCCAGAATTGGGCAAAATGAGCACTCTTTCTTGGGGACCACAAAATAAATGGAGTACCGATCTTGACCTAACTGGTCTGGGGGAACCTGCACCACTGCCTCCAACTGAATTAATCTGCGGAGCATGTCCGAGACAGCTTGATCTTTTCTGGGGCCCTGCAGGGGGCAACATGAAGACATTGGATAGAGGGCACGCCAGCTCTAGAGCATAACTTTCTCGAATTACCTCTAACACCCACTAGTCTGAGGTAATCTAGACCCAGGTGGAATAGAAATTTTGTAGCCAACCCCCCTACTGGCACCAACTCCACCTGGGTCCCCTCATTTCATTGCGACTTTTTGGATGCTGCACTGGCCCCCAAATAATAGCCTCTACCTGCTCCTCTACTCCCTCGAAAGGAGTGACCTGAGCAGGATAGCGAGCACATTGCTAAAGGGCAAAACTGCACAGAATTGACGGAAATCTCTGAATTGTCAGGAGCTGACTTACTAGACCAGGGGTGGGGAACCTGTGGCCTTAAGGCCCCATGCGGCCTTAAGATCCCATGCGGCCTTTTGGAGCGTGATGTGCGGCCTTCTGCGGCCTTCTTAAACAAGTTTTCATATTGTTATATACGAGGGCCGTTTTTTTTTCAACCTCCGATAGGCTATAAATAAAAGACAAGTTCATATAAAACAATAATTTTATTACCAAAAGACTGGTACACTTACGGTTACTTTTCAACATAATCACCGAAGAGATTGAGACATTTGTCATATCTGTGGACAAGCTTTTCAATACCCTCTGCAAAGAAAGTTGCCGCCAATGAATTCAAGTAGTCCTTGACGTTGGTTTGAAGGTCCTCATTGGTTTGAAAGCGCTTTTGTGGCCGTCCGTCAACATTTTTGGGACCCAACGTGCACAAAGTTTTTTGTAGCCTAACCGTTCAGTAACAATAGAGTACAAAACAGACCTTGAAACCTCTGGAAATTCCGTAGACAAAGCAGTAATGGTGAATCTGCGGTTTTCTTTAACCATTCTGTCAACTCGTTGCACCAGGTCATCTGAAATGACAGATTTGCGTCCTTGGCCCAACACCATCACTCATGAAGTTTTCCCCATACACACGACTCATTCTCCGATGGATTTCTGCAGCACTATGGCCTTCAGCCTGTAGAAAACGAATCACACTTCGCAATTCACACTTGGAGGGAGCATCAATCATGGTGGACATGTTTACGTGGCTGTAGCACAACGCCGACTGACGCCTGAATGTCAACAATGGCGGAGTGTGTAGTGCAAGAGCTGCGCAGTCGCCTACAGCGCATGCCCGCTTTCTGCTGCCCGCGTAGCGTCTGCACGGAGCGATCGGAGGTTGAAAAAAAAACGGCCCTCGTATATGACATTGATTAACATATGTGAACTAATTTTGGCAATATGGCGATTCCGCTAAGAGATGATTCTCGGTAAAAGCCGTTATCTGGCTGCAATAAGGTGGTATCGCTTATCTAATTGTAGTTCTTGGAGGCGATAAAGAGGTTGCCTGAAATGTCCGTTGTTGGTGACGTCGGTATGGGGAACTGGCGATCGACACTACACCCGATAACAGATGCTGACAGACGCGGAACTGGCTTGGCGTAACATCACCCCTTCGGATAAATATATCACGATGAGACTCGGAGGAGAATACGGAGGAAGAGTAAGGGTTGGATTTTGAATAAGAGAACACATTAGTGAATCAGTTTGGAGTTGGTGGTGAAGCATAGTGGTCGCGAGTGTGAGTCGAAGTGTGTCGTGTAGAGGAGAGTGTGCCTCAGCCTTGGCACGTGTAGGACGTAAAACCACGGTACGAGGAGGTACCCGGTGTGTGACGTTGAATAAATTCTCAACATTTTCATTCAAATTTATATGCGAAGAAACAAATTCATGATTGCAACAAAAAAAATTGGTGCTAGTTTTGAAACCGAAATTTCTTCTCCACCTTCTGGCAACACTTAGGTGACAGTTACTAACTGGCTGGCATAGAGAGTGCAGCGTTTGTGGTTCCTTCCTTCAGAGTGTGTTTGTCACTTGATTACAGTTTTTTTTTTGCTTTCCATCATGTCGAAAAAACCGAAAAGGTCGCTGAAAGAAGAACACAGAGTGTTTAACGATGAGTGGGAATTGCAGTACTATGTTGTTTCTGAGAAGGATAAAATGAGTTGCTTGCTCTGTGATTCTGTGATTTCAATGGTAAAAAAATACAATGCACATCAACACTACTCTACTCATAAGGACAATAAATACGTTAAGCTAGAAGGTGAATCCTGAAAGATTGCTTTACAAAAATTGAAAGAAGGGAAGCAAAAGCAGAGGCAGTTATTCCAATCAGTGCAGAGTATCGGAAACGCTACTACAGAAGCTACTTATAAAGTGGCGTATATACTTGGGAAAAAAGGTAAGCCATTTAGTGATGCGGAAATTATAAAAGATTGCATCATAGAGGTTGTAGGATGCTTAGATCCTGATAAGGTTAACAAATACAAACAACTGCCTCTTTCAAGAAGAACTAATGCTGATCGGCAGCATGAATTAGCATTCAATGTAGTAGATCAACTGAAAGAAATAATCCAAAAAGGAAATGTGTACTATTCAATAGCGCTGGATGAATCAACTGATTGCACTGACTCAGCGCAGGTATTGTATTTTGTTTCTGCCATAATTAAGGATTTTCGTGTTTACGAAGAGTTGCTTACTCTGAGCACTCTAAAGAGCAGAACGCGAGGAATCGATGTGTTTAATGATTTTAAAGACAAATGTCGTGAATTCGGACTGAATCTGGCTAATTTAGTAAATGTATGCACAGATGGTGCACCTTCTATGACAGGGAAGAACGAAGGCTTTATCGCACAACCTAAGAAAGAGGTTTTAAGCCAAAATGATCTTACCTCTTTTCATTGCATTTTGCATCAACAAAGTCTCTGTGCTAAATCCACTGTTTTAAATGACACTTTGCAGAAAGTGTAGGAATTGTGAATTATATTCGAGCAAATGCAACGAGACATCGACAATTTCGTGAGATGCTAATGATAGATAATGAGGTAATTAGTGTTGATTTGTCCTACCATTCGAAAGTGCGCTGGTTATCACAAGGGCAGGTTTTAGTCAAAGTTTTGCATTTGCGTGAACAAATAATCCAATTTTTCGAGGAAAGGAATGAATACTGAATTATCATGCAAGGAGTTTCATAGCAATGTTGCTTTTTTGTGTGATATAATGACAAAGCAAAATAACTTGAACATTTCATTGCAAGGTAACACCAAGTCTATATATGATATGTGGCGAGAAATAAAAATATTCAGAAAAAAATTAACATTTCTTAAATCACTTCTTGGCCGAAATGAGCTTCCTGAAGAGTACTTCTCTCACCTAGTAAAAATGATTAATGAAGAAAAATATTCTTTTGAACGTTTCAAACAATATGAATCGGTTATAGACTCGCTAATCAAGGAATACAATGAAAGGTTCAGAGATTTTGAGAAGCATGACATGACCCTCAAATTGGCTTTTCAACCTCACTTAGTTGATGTATCTGAGACCCCAGAGAAGCTGCAGATGGAATTAATTGAGCTCTTGGAAGATTATATTCTGAAGTCGCTGTTTGATAGCAAAAAAGATCCCATTCAAATATGGAAAAAATGCTGTTGAATATCCTCACCTCAGGGAACACGCACAACGCTTGCTCTCCTGCTTCTCAACAACATATCGCTGTGAATCTACATTCTACTGCTTAACACAAATTAAGGCATCCTTAAGATCACAAATTACAGATGAACACCAGAAGACCAGTTAAGACTACGTACATCCACGTTGCAGCCTGATATATCACTGCTTTCTCGCAAAAAACAATCTCAGAAGAGTCACTGAAAGGTAAGCAGCTAGCTTAGTTGTTTAAAATAAGATATATACGAGTACTGTATATATATATATTTGTATTGAAACATTGTTAGTATGCACTCTGCCGTATGGCAGTATAAGATACTTGAAAGGGTTAATTCTGTATAAAAGCTAAATTAGTATTAAATTATTTGCATTTTGCAGTAAATTTTTTTTTTTTTTTTAGAATGTGGCCTTCTTGGAAGGATATTAGCTCTCATGCGGCCTTAAAATGAGAAAAGGCTCCCCCCACTCCTGTACTAGACTTAGGCTTATCCTCTGGAAACCAAGCTCCCTTAGTCTCACCTATGTCCTGACCAACTTTTCCAAGGCTTCTCCAAAGAGCAGCTTCCCTTTAAAAGGCAGGTTACTGAGGTGGGTTTTAGAAGATTTATCTGCTGACCAATTTTGCAACCAAAGAAAACGTTGAGCAGGAATTACCAAGGCCATGCCCTTAGAGCAAGCCCTAACAAGATCATAAAAGGCATCTGCCAAAAATGCAGAGCCAGATTCCAACCCAGCCGCCTCTGACCCCACTTGCTGGGAGTCCGTCCCTGACTTGAGCGAGTTTTTGGACCATCTTAAACAGGTTTGCGCCACATATGCCCCACAAGTGGAGGCCTGCAGTGCCAGACCATTTATTTCAAAAGCCTTCTTCAACAAAGATTCCAGTTTTCTATGCTGAACATCTTTCAAAGCTGCTCCACCCTCAACAGGGATGGTAGTCTACTTAGTAACAGCCATAACTAGAGCATCCACTTTAGGAAACTTAAGGAGGTCCTTTTCTACCTGCGGAATAGGGTAGAGACAAGATGTAGCTCGACCTTCCCAGAGACTTGCTTCCGGTACCTCCCATTCAGCTTCTATCATTTGTTTAATGGCCCTATGGACTGGAAAGGAAGTCAGAGATGTACATATGCCCTACAGGAGAGAGTCCTCCAGCGGAACATCCGTAACTGAAGCCTCCTGAGGAATATTAAGTGCCGCAAACGACTGAGCAATTAAAGTTGTCAACTTTTGACACCTAAAGACTCTGATGATGTTGGTATCTTCTTGTGGAGGAATTTCTCCTTCCTCCAGATCCACTGGTGAAACCTCATCCCAGAGCCCCGAAGGACCTTCCAGGAGATATTCTGAGACCCCTGACAATACGGAAAGTTGATCTTCCACAACCTCAAAATCCAAACAGCGTCTTTTGGGCTGAGGTTTGATAATTTATTTATTTAGACAGTTTTGTATACCGCCTTATCCTTCAATCAAAGCGGTCACAACACAATTGGGGGATACATTTAACATGCGGGGATATGAGACACATACACTAATACTTACAGGGAACATGGGCAATGGAGGGTTAAGTGGCTTGCCCAAGACCACAAGGAGCATCTGTGGGAATAGAAACCCCAGTCCTTCCGGCCCAAGGTTGCTGTCCTCTAGTGGGATTTGAACCCCCGACCTTCCGGCCTGAAGTACCTTGCCCCACCACTAGGCTACTCCTAGCATCTAGTGCAGACTCCAGAGGAGTCCCCAACACATTTTCTTTCAGTGAAGAACCAGGTGATTTAGATACAGAATGCTCCACCAAGCCCTGCTTCATGCAGTAGGCTTGATGAATCGATAAAACAAAATCCAGAGAAAAAGTTGCCGAGGCAGAAGCCCTGGATGCCCCTTCCCACTGAGATAAAGTAGCAGAAGGAGCAGGAACTGAATCCTGCCTCCCCCCTGAAGTATGAGAGAACAGTTCTGTGGAAGACAAAATGGCCGCAGTTCCCGCCAAAACTGCAGGAACCTGCATCTGTGAAGTTAAAATAGCTTCACCCCGATGAAACCTGGGATCCCCTAAGCACTTTTACAAAGGGTGTGAAGAAAACCGGCTGGATAGGAAATTCCAGAGATCAGGAAACTTCTGAAGGCCCGATGAGCAGACATAGCAAACAAGAAGATTAGATAATGAGGAGTCGGAGTGTATATAGGGAGGTAGATAGTAAATTAGGAGATCAGATAGTTGAATGAGGGAGAGATTAAGAACATGTCAAGGCAAGGAAACTGATTTACAGGCTATAAACCACCAAGGACTTAGGCTCCATAACTTGAGCACATATAAGGAATAACTGAAATCTGTATACTGGGGCAAACAGTGACAGACACTTCAGATGTGAGCAAAGTCACCTTCTGTCCCACAGGACACATACTAGGTGGTGCTTAAGACTGACTATAACTATAAATTTTGTGTATTAAATGTAAGTCAATGCTGAGCTTGTTTATTGCAGACCAATCATTAAATTAGGTGCTACCTCTCACTGGTGGAGCACTCCAGCAGGCCCTTCATATGCTGCACCTGCCGGACGGCCTGGCTGTAGCTCTGGGGGTTCCGGAATTTGCGTGGTCCCAGAAGCTCCAGTTCCTTCTCCACGTGCTGCAGCTGAACGTACAGGTAGCGATTGTGCTCACTGCGTCGCAGCTTCTCCCCCACTCCTTTTTCTGGTGTGGGAGTGGGGCTTCTTGATTTTTCTCCAGAACATAGTAAAAAAAAAAAAAAAAGAAATAAAAGTAACAGGAATTTAGAAGCAGGATGTTCAAAATCAGCATCATGTCTGTGACTCCATGTGCTGGTTCTCTACTATTATGAAGGAAAAGGCTTGCACATGGTGAGGTTTCCAACAAACAGGTCTTTGTCCTCCAGCAGAGCATTAATGTTTCACTTGCATACATAAAAATAGTTAGAGGCATTAACATAAATGACGCTACAGAATGATAACTGGATGATAAAGTGGGTTGAAAAGTTATGGACTGACTAGGGGCCAGCTGCTTGATGTCACCCTACACATTAGCAGTGGTTCTCAACCCAGTCCTTGAGATGCATCCAGCCAATCTGTTGTTTTTTTTTAGGATATCCATAATGAATATGTATGAGATAAATTTGCACACAATGGAGGCAGTGCATACAAATTATCTCATGCATATTTGTGGTAGACTAGCGGGTGTGTCCCAAAGACTGGGAGGAGAACCACCGTTGTACACAGCATTCCATGAGACTAGATGTGGTTTATCGCTTGCGTGTTTAGGCTGGTGCACCTCGCTACTGGCAGATGTTTTATATATTTAAATAGAAGGAATTCCATAAAACAGCTCTGTTGGCCGAGCTCATATGAGAAGGTTTATTCCTGAGATCCTGTGCTTATCACAGCTTTCACTCTTACTGTCAAATAGCTCTTATTCATAGCTTTGATCCCACAGGAGTGCTCTACACAAGCAAGAGCCCTGATTGGATTGGCTGAGTGGGAGCTTATGCACTGCCAAAACTTCCTGAATGGGCCAAGATTTCTGTTCATTTCTGCCTGTAAATCTGGCACCGCTTTTGGACTTACCTTTTAAATCCACTGACCCCAGAGAGAGGATCAGATGTGTCTCCTTCTTTTTACTCTCATCATAAAACTCCTGCCCAGCTCTGTTCTGCTGACAAATGATGTCCTCCACCAAGGCTAAAAGTTGGTTGATGTCTGTAGATTTTCCAAAATCCACTTTTGATGGTGGCAAGGGTGTTTTCATGGTTTTAAATAATGAATTGCCAATCCTCCTAATATCCTACAAGGATGAAATAAAAACCTGCATTTTACCCAAGGGGACCGGTGGTCCAAATTGCAAAAGTACTTGTATGATAATGCTGATTAATGCTTATCAAATAAATAAATGACAGGTGCAAGAATTTGGTTCAAGACGCCACTAGATGGCAGCACCACTAGAATTATAATTATAAAAGAGAATGACCCTAAGGATAAGGGGCTGTTTTTTCTTCTCTGCTGGAGAATGGAGGGAAAGGAAATTGCCTGATGCTCTCCCAAAAAGACAGGATAGTGTGTATGTCTAGGGCCCTAAGACCTGAGACATACAGTGAGACCCCTGGAGTCTCCTGCTAAGAGAAGGTGAGGGGAGGACTGGTAGAATGACTACTAGAGATCTGCATTTGTGAGCACGCATTCGAGTTATTAAAAATCCAAAGTATGTGTAAAGCGCTTGTACTCGCATATAATCAGTTTACACACTTAAAGTTGTAGCATGCATACAATGCATGCCTGAAGAACAAGTATATAAAACAAACATGAAAAGTGCCTGAAAATCAGGAAATATTAGTTTTAAACTAGCACAAATGAAACTATTTTTTGGCCTTGCACACACCCCTAATAACTAAGCTGCTACTGGGGTCTATCATGACTGGATCTAGGAGTGGAAAAGTAACTGAAGTTGCTGTTAAGCTGAGAGAGAGAGAGAACCCCTAGTCTGTGCTCTGAAGTTGGGAATAACCGGGCCGGTGCAAGGACATTCGGGACATTCGGCAACCTAGGCTGCTCTCATTCTTGCTGCCCCTGCCCCCACCTTTGTCCTTGGGAAGTCTGCATCAGACGGGGTGGGACTAGCTGCATTTTCAGAGCATGGCTTGCAAGGGGCTAAGAAGCTTCCCTCCATGCCGCGCTTCTGTTTTATTGTCATTGCCACAGCTGCTGGTCCCGGAAAGATGTAGCAGTGGCCTGAGATCAGAGGCCAGCTTCAAGGCCACTTTCTGCTGCCCTTCAACTTTGCTGCTCTAGGTGACTGCCTAGGTCACCTAATGGTACTGCCGGCCCTGAACACAAGTAATCAGGGATCCAGAAGGAAGAAGAAGCCTTGGGAAGGCCATGAGGCTTGTTGTAATTTCCAAGCAAGCTGTATGCATCTTTTTTTGTGAGAGATAAGATGAGATAAAGATGGTGATCTGGTTATGGACTTGCTTAGGAGAAGCTGCCTGTAGGACATTGTGAACGGCGAAGCTTCTAGTAAAGATTAGCTTTTTCTTAGCGTTTTTCACCATCATTATGCCGCCTAATTACTGGATTCAGAGGAATAACAAAGACACTGGGAGGCCCAACGGAGATTTCTGCCTACTCAAGGAAGAACCCCTGTGTTTGCTTGGCCTTGAATGTCAGGGGGCGACACATGTTGTTTGCAATTTTAGCATGTGCTATTGCCTAATGCATCAGTCTCTAACTCTCATGTATTTGGGGGTGCTTGTAATATGAAGCATACGCAGGGTCGGTGCAAGAGCATTGGCCCCCTAGGCAACAGTCATTCATCCTGCTCCTCCTCCCCCTTGCTGCTGTCATCCCATATTGCCCAGGTCCAGAGGTGACAGCATTATACAGCAATAAACAAGCAGGAGTTCCACACAGAGGGAAGCTTCAGTCCCTGTGTGCTGTGCTCTGAAAGTTACACCCAGTCCCACTCCCTCCATAGACTTCTTGCTGGAGATTTAGAGCGCAGCATGCAGGGGTTGAGGCTTCCCTCCATGTGGTGCTCCTGCTGTATAGCACAGCAGCAGCAGCAGCAGCGGTAAGGGAGGGGGGAGAGAGCAGGAGATGGCAGGACAGCCGACTTTCTGCAGCAGTGTCGCCCTCCAAAACCTGGCGCTCCAGGCAGCTGCCTAGTTTGCCTTCTTATAGCGCCAGCCCTGATTACTGTGTATGTGCTGATTTTCCCCTTTGTAGATGTTCCCACTTGCGGACTTGCCTTCATCACCGCTTCAGGCGTAAGAGAGACACTGAGGGTATTCTGAGGGGACGGAGGCATGTTAGGAGACACACGACCACTCTTTCCTTGTTTCTTCTCCATCGGCTCTTTAGACTGCCGTGGGCGAATGTTTCTAAAGATCTGAACGATGAGAAGGTTTATAGGGAACATGAGGAGGGAGCTCTCAAACCCGATCATCACTTCTTGCCAGGTGAATTCAATCTTTCCTGGAATTATCAAAGAGAAGTAGGAAAAGATTAGAGAAAAATTGCACTTTGATGTTTATTTTTCCCTGCTGTGTTCTTACAGGCCAATGCAGAAAGCTAGCGCAGCCTTTAAGCACCAATAATGCCATGTTTAAGCACACTGTAAGCGCTTTTTAAATGCAGAAAATAGACGTAAACACAGATGGAAAAACTAGCGCCCAGTTAACACCACGAGTATTTAAATGTGTTTAAATGAGCTGCACATGATGGTCTGGTATGCAAATCATGGCTACACCCAATGCAGAAACAGGTGTAGAGGATTTTGCAACCAGCCATAGCACCAATATTTTTACTGCAGGGTCTGAAGTGACTTAAACTTCTAATGCATGCCCCCAACAGTATTTTGATGGTACCGGGTGCTTTCCCTGATGCCTAGATCATCTTCTCAGATGATCAGACATAAGGCAAAGCCCCCGATGCCAACAAAATGCTGTCGGGGGCCGGTGCCCCGACAGAAAGTGACTACTTAGTAGTCTAGTGGCCCCTGTACCCCTCATCCCCCAATCCAAAGTAAAATAAAATATCCTGGTGGTCCAGCAGCCCCTAAAGCCACCACCCCCCACCCGGTACTCTAAAATAAGCGGGAGTGCTGCCTACGCGCTCCCGCTCTGAGTCTGCCATCTTGAAAAATGGCGGCATCTGGCCCCGTGTGATGCATCCCAGGATGCACCAAGTGGGGCCAGGAGCTGCCATTTTTCAAGATGGTAGACTCAGAGTGGGAGTGTGTAGGTAGTGCTCCCACTTATTTTAAGTTACCAGGTTCGGGGGGGGGGGTGGGTGGATTTAGGGGCTGCTAGACCACCAGGTTATTTTATTTTATTTTAATTTGTGGTGGGGAGTAGAAGTTTCAGGGGCCACTAGACCACCAGGTTAATTTATGTTAATTTGGGGTGGGGGTGGAGGTTTCAGTGGCTGCTAGACCACCAGGTAGTCACTTTCTGTTGGGGCACCGCCTCCTGACAGTATTTTGATGGCATCGGGGGCTTTTCCTGATGCCGCAATCATCCCTGTTGCCATCAAAATACTGTCGGGGCTGATATGCAAATTAGCCACGTGGTGCCCATTTCTCTGAGAGAGCAAGCCAAACTGGCACTGGCTTCCTGTGGGCATGCGTTTGGCGTGCTCTCCCAGTATAATGCTGCGGCGGCTCATTTGCATGTGCACGGTTGCCGCATCATTCTTTTGCACACCCTGTCCTTGCTGCATTGTGCGTTAAAAGGTGTGTGTTATCGGGCGTGTGAAAAGTTGATTCAGCGTGCACCTAGCACCGGCTTACTGCATTGGCCTGTTAGTTATAGGTTCATAAGCACGGTGCAGCCAAAGTGATAAACGCAATCCTTTAATGCATTTTACCACATGTCATCAAATGCTCAAAGAAGCCTCAAAAGAAAGGAAAATTCAAGTGACTGAAGAGAGTGGCGATAATTTCTTCACTGTCCAACAGCTGAATTGGAAAAGATGGGGGCAGGAACCACTAGAGCACGACATCATGTCTCAAGGCTGAAGTCAGCATTTACGACTACCCAGAGATACTTAAACTTTGTGGTGTTATCACCTGTCTTGCGAGAAACTGAATACATCGCTTGTGCAGCATTCCTGGACCTTATCTAATTTCCTGTCCCCTGTCTGCGTTGCTGCCATCACCTTATTGGTCCAGATCAGTGTCAAAACCAGTAAGAGCAAGAAAACAATGTACTTGCTCGTCTCAAAGAGCAGCACTCTTTCCATAAGGCTGTACATCGCTCAGTGTTAACAAAGTCATTGAGTACATTACCTAGGTCCATCTTTTGCTCAGCAGGGTCTGAGGGCACACCCCAGAACATGATGCTGGTCAACATGGTGCAGAGCAGAAGAGAAAAGCAGCAGGACACCCTCTGGATCCGGGTGAAGGAGCTTCTTGCGGAGCGACTCAACACCGAGTACCAGATATGACTGTCCCTGAAACCTTGGCTGGTCTTCATGAAAAACAGGTTGCTGGGGGAAAAGAGAGGATTGATCTGAAATACTACCTTGCCTCACTCTGCCGCTTTCAAATTTCTGTTCCAACATGGTACATCCAATTATAGAACCTCTTAAGAGTCACCAGTTCTTGCTTATTAGGTGGGATAAGTCCTCATTTTGATTACAATTATTCTCCTTCAGTGCCTTTCAATTGGAGATCATGGTGTGTGACTCATTTTCCCCCTATGGGGGTCATTTGATTACAGTTAATGCATGCTAACACCATTATTGCACATTATCTACCACACAGTCTATTGTATAAAATAGGCCCTGGGATAGATAAGTGCGATAATAGTGTTAGAGCATGCTGTTAATAAATGGCACCTTAAATATACCTTACCATTACCCAACATCTGGTCAGCTGTTCCACAGCACTAACATACCTCTTACGCCAGGGACGACCCAAGGGTGATGTGGGGCCATGTGTGGAGACTCATTGCGTGACCTCATTGCATAAACATTTGCATATCCACTGGGCTCATTTGCATACATTTAATTTATTTTATTTTAAAATTTATATGCTGCCCTTTACAAGTCTCTTTTTTTTTGTCCCAGCAATGACTTAGGGACATGTTTACTAACATTAATATATGTTAAGTGCAACTGCACCCATAGTGCTGCTGCACTTAGCGTGTGTTAATGTATGCGAATGCGTGTTAACTTTTAGTGAACATGCCTCTTAATGAGTGTCTGAATACAATTTGCATGGACAGTGAGCATAAAAAAGGCTACCATATTTCTACATTACTACTCTCCAGTGCCAACTGCCAGGTACATTAGGAAGTACTACAAAACCCTGCTCATTTAGAATCCATAGCAAACCCACCATATCATAACAGCACTACCAGGACACACACAGCATCAAGCCTTACCTATCAAAAGGCAGCACTGCAAATATTAAACCAATATATCTCATAGAATACCAATACATCTCCTACTGGGGAAAGAGAACATGTGGGACTGGGACACAGAAAGTACATGAACAGAACACTGCAGCTCAGTTACACATGCAGAACATAGACAGACTATCATCAAATACAGAACAAGGGATCACGATTTAGAAATATGAAGACAATAATTAAACTGGGAACCCCAAAGTCAAACCTGGAATGTACAATAACACTGAGGAGAAATAAAACTATAAATTAATTTCCTTTTGTACTGAACAAAACACAAAGACGTTAGCGATGCACATTTCCCAGAGCTGACATATTCCAGTTAATAAATTCAAAATAAAATAGTTTTTTTCTATCATATATTGTTCGGCATTTTATTTTTCAGTCGCAATTGCCCCAGTCACTTTTTTCTGCTTTCTTTGTATCTTCTGCTAACTCTCTATTGTCTGCTATTTGTCCTTTCTTCTGTCTTCTCCTATTTTCTCCATTCTTTCTCTATATCTGCCTCTAACATATATTTCCTCATCCCTCAATCCTCTTTTGCTTCCAAAGTCCACCATCTCCCTCTCTCTCTTCCACCTCCCTGCCCTTTATTCCCTTCCCCTAACCGGTAGACCAGCAGCTTTCTATCCCCTTCCCCTTCTAAATCCTCTCCCCCTCCAGTAGTCCAGCATCTCTCTCTCTCTCTTCCCCCCTCCAATCCAGCATATCTCTCTCTCTCTCTCTTTTTCTCTTTCTCTCTGTCCCCTCCCTTCCTCCGATGGCAAAAATATCATGTGGCACCATCCCTGACGTTTTCTTTTTTTCTCTGAATTAACAGCAGAAAGATCGCATGGCACCATCCCCATCTTCATCTTTCTTTCCTCTGAGTCAGCAGCCAGTGCTGCCTGTAGCATTCACCTCCGGTGTGTGGAGCCATTGAACTGTGCACCGGAAGTGAATGTTATAGGCAGCACTGGCTGCTGCCTGCTGACTCTGAGAAAGAACGATGAAGCTGGGGATGGTGCCACATGATGTCACAATCTTTCTGCTACTGGAGCTGCATGCACAGTATGTTGGGCCGGCCATCTGAGTCCCCTCTTACTCTCCCAGTACCCACCCAATCTTAAGAGTCTGTCTTCTTTTCTCTCACAGAATTTTAAAGTTTCTATCTAAGTCCCAGTCTCTGCTCTCCCTCATCTTCATGTCCTCAATACCTACCCTCCTGCCTCCTACATCCCTTCCCCATACCTACCCAGCTACTTCCTTCTCCAATATTCATTGACCCTGCCATTCATCCTTCTTACCCCAGCATCTATCCTTATGCCCCTCCCTCTCTGTATGATCTTAATTCTTCCCCATACACAATATCTGTCCCCCTCTCCATCCTCACTCCCCCAGCTTCTCCTCTTTCTCCACGCAGACTCCAGAATCTGCCCCCTTTCAGCCCCCCAGTCCCAGCATCAGCTAATTCCAGCCTCTCTCAGCATCAGCTCTCCTCCAGTCCCAATCCCTCCCAGCATCAGTTCCTTTCCAGTCCCTTCCAGCTTCATCTCCCTTCTAATTCCAGCCCCTCCCAGTATGAGCTCCCTTAGTCCCAGTCCTCCTTTCCCCAGCATCAGCTCATTTCCAATCCTAACTCCCTTGAGTCCTCTCCCAGTGCCAGCCTCTCCCAGCATAAGTCCCTCCCAGCATCATCTCCCTTCCAGTTTCACTCCCCCTCACCCCCTAGCATCATCTCGCTTCTAGTCCCAGTGCTCCATCCTCCAGCATCAATCCTCCTCCAGTCTCAGACCCTCCTAGAAATATCTCCATTTCAGTCTGTCTCCCATCCCCCAGCATCAGCCCATTTCCAGTCCTACCTCCCCAGCAGTCCTCTTGCAGTGCTATCCCTCCCAGCATCAGTCCTCCTCCCAGTCTCTCCCAGCACCATCTTCCTTCCAGTCCTAGCCCCCCCATCCCCCAGCATCAGCCCATTTCCAGTCTTAGTTCCCCAGCAGTCCTATAGGGCTGGTACCCCTTTTGATATGCCACCTGCAGATCTCTGGCCTGCTGAGACACTGAAGCCTGAAGCAAGGCTGACCAAACAAGATGGTTTCCTGCTGCAAAGAACCTTTGCTGTGCTTCCAGGCTCAGACCTGGCCTTCAAGCAACTGCTTGCCAAGTGATTATACCTGTGCATACAGAAGACTATTGTTTCTGTCCAGTTAGTTTCCCAGGCCAATTAGTTGTCTACATGCAAGAACATCTGCTTCTCCAGTCTTCATCATCCACTAACAATGTTACTGGCCTTGGGATGTCCGAAGCTGCATACTGTTATTTTCTCTCATTATGGCTCCTGTGACTGCAGGATGAACACATGTTCATTACCTTCAGATTCGCTGAGAACACTTTGGACCAATCACCAGACCTATGATGGAGATTCTACACAAAGAATAATTACAGTATGCAACAGAACTTTTGTACCTTTTCTGCTCTTGGCCTTTTGTGCTCTGTGTGCCTTGTGTTTGCTACCTTGCCTGCCTGCAAGACAGATACACACTATGTGTGTGCAGGCTGTTCTCCTAAGGACAGAGATACTTTCACATATACCTCTGGTTCTGTGTCTCACGCAACTCGCCTCCGAAAGGGCTGCAGCCTGCATTATCTAGCCTAGCTGCCTCTTTGGACCCAATGCTGCTCCAGAGACTTCTCGGACCCACCCAGCCACAAGAGTTCTGGCAAGAGCTAAGGTACCATCTTATTTCTCTTCCTCCAGGAGAGTAATGGTTAGTTAGAAACTATTTACCATAATTCTCCTGATTGCAGAGCGAATCATTGAGCTTTGGTTACTAATCAGTGATTTATCACTTTGTGCTGCTGTAACTTGCTACCTCATATTTCTATACCTATAACTATATCTCTGTATATTCTTCTACCTTGTTACCCATAATAAACATTATATATATAAACAAGTTAAGAAACTTGTTTATTGTATACCCAAGTTATTTTTACCTGTTTATTGTAAGCACAAATCACTAAACTGAGATGTGTAGATTTAATGTTTATTGTAAACCGCACTGATCTTAAATAGCGCGGTATAAAAGAAAATGTAATAAATAAATAAAATAAATATATATATATATATATATATATATATATATATATATATATATATATATATATACACACAGGGTGGCCCAAAAAAAGTGAGAAGATCTCGTGGCATATAGGTTATTTAAAAATTCAAAACCGGAAATTGTCAAAATAAAGTCGTTATATAGCTAAAAAAGGTAAATAAGTAAACTATTTAAGCTTTTAATTTATGAGATGTTCTCACTTTTTTTGGGCCACCCTGTATATACAGACAAGGCTCTTTATGTGGCTCATTGCCAGCACATTCACAGAACTTTGGGCCAGGTATTAGTAGCTAATTTCCCCTGGACATAATTGAGAGCATAACTTATTTTTGCTTGCTACTAATAATCCCTACAGTCCTCTTCAGGTTCCAGACTCCCCAATGCAGCAGTCCTTTTCCAGCACAATTCCCTCCCAGTGTCAAAGACACCCAGTCACCCCGTCGCCCTCTCCTCCCCACAGCACGGCTATGGCTTGCATTCATTAAGAACATAAGATATGCCATACTGGGTCAGACCAAGGTCCATCAAGCCCAGTATCCTGTTTCCAACAGTGGCCAATCTAGGTCATAAATACCTAGCAGTCTCCCCAAAAGACACAGGTTCCTCAGTGCTTGTATTGGGTAAAGCAGTGATATCCTGGGTCCCTTTTAATAATGGTTTATGGACCTTTCCTCCAGGAACTTGTCCAAACCTTTTTTAAAACCAGCTACACTAGCAGCTTTTACTACAGCCACCGGTAACAAATCCCAGAGTTTGATTACACATTGAGTGAAAAAATATTTTCTTTTATTAGTCTTAAATAGGTTACCCTGTAGCTTCATTGCATGTCCCCTAGTCTTTTTATATTCTGATGATGTAAACAATCAATCTACGTTTACCCGTTCTACTCCGTTCATTAATTTATAGACTTCTATCATATCTCCCCTCAGCCGTCTCTTTTCCAGGTTGAAGAGCCCTAACCTTTTTAGCCTTTCTTCATAGGAGTATCCTTCCATCCCCTTTACCATTTTGGTGGCTCTTCTCTGCACCTTTTCTAATAACCCTATATCCTTTTTAAGATACGGCGACCAGAATTGCACACAATATTCAAGGTGCGGTCTCACCATGGAACGATATAGAGGCATTATAATATCCTTTGTTTTATTTTCCATTCCTTTTCTTATGATACCTAGCATTTTATTTGCTCTCTTTGCCGCCGCTGCACACTGGGCGGAGGGTTTCAACATGTTATGCACGATGAGGCCTAAATCTTTTTCCTGGGTAGTGGTTCCCAATGTGGAACCTTGCATCGCATAACCATAATTTGGGTTGTTCTTTCCTAGGTGCTTAACTTTGCACTTGTCCACATTAAATTTAATCTGCCATTTGGATGCCCAGTCTTCCAATTTATCAAGATCCTCTTGCAATTTTCCACAATCCTCTTGGGTTTTAACCACTTTAAATAGTTTTGTGTCATCTGCAAATTTAATAACCTCACTCTTTATTCCCTTTTCCAGGTCATTTATGAATATATCAAAAAGCAGGGGACCCAGCACAGATCCCTGGGGTACTCCACTATTCACCTTTCTCCATTGGGAAAATTGGCCATTTAGCCCTACCCTCTGCTTTCTATCTTTTAACCAGTTCCTGATCCACAATAGTACACTGCCTCCTATCCCATGACGTTTTAGTTTTGCCAAAAGTCTCTGATGAGGGACCTTGTCAAAGGTTTTCTGAAAGTCCATATACACTATATCAACTGACTCACCTTTGTCTACCTGTTTATTCACACCTTCAAAAAAACATAACAGATTAGTAAGACAAGATCTTCCTTGTCTAAAGCCATGTTGGCTGTCTCCCATTAAGCCATGACTATCTACATGATGAGTAATTTTATTCTTTATAATGGTTTCCACCATTTTTCCCAGTACTGACGTCAGGCTCACCGGTCTGTAGTTTCCCGGATCACCCCTGGAACCCTTTTTAGAAATTGGCGTTAAATTGGCCATCCTCCAATCTTCAGGTGTTACAGATGATTTTAATGATAGTTCACAGATTACTAATAGCAGGTCTGCAATCTCATATTTCAGTTCTTCCAATACCCTTGGATGTATACCATCCGGTCCAGGTGATTTGCTACTCTTCAGTTTATCAAATAGTTTTAATACATCTTCCCGGTGTATCGATATTTCTTTCAATTCCTCTGCAGTATCACCTTTAAATGGCACTTCAAAAAAGCATGGGACCAACACAGAGGATCTCTAAAGGTAAAAAGTGGACTGTTGTAGTTGTTGATATGGAAGGACAGACTAGATAGGCCATGTGGTCTTTTTCTGTCATCATGTTTCTATGTTTCTATTGTGAGCCCCGCCCCTGTGCCAAATAGCTTGACCAGCAGGAGGCGCTGCACCTTAACCTTGAGGTTGTATAAGAATTTGTAGTTGAGCCGTTGGTTAAAGATCACAGATTTTTATTTGGGTTCTCAGAGACTCACAACAGGTAATGTCCACAGGAAAACAAAAGTAGGGATACTCCTCCCAAAGAAAATATATGCAAACTTTGCCAGGTCAAAAATAAAGTCTTTTAAACAAGCTTTTCTTCTTAGCTCTTACAAAAGGTATTTTCCCTCTTAACAGTTATTCACAAACAGTGCAACAATCACATTCCATGTCAGTGACTGACGGTTCTGAATCCCCTTTGAAAGAGTCAATTTCCATGCTCTCTGGAGGACTCTCAGGTAGCGGTTCTGGACTCTTAACTGGAATGGTATTAGTCCCATACATTAACAATTTCTTCAGTCTTGGCCACCTAATAGGTTTCTCCCCTTTAAGTAAAAGCTCATGGGGTTTCAAAAGCCGTGGTTTAAAAGTTCCTTTCCTTTCATGTAAATGTCTACAGGTAATCTCCTCCTCATCTGAAGAACTATCCCTGTGTTCAGTTTTGGGCCCAGGCTTTCTCCTGGTTTGATGCTTAACTTGCACAGTTTTACATACAGGCCTTCTATCAATAAAACCCTCTTCTGAGCTGTAATCAGAGGACAGGTCAGACCTCCTTCGGGCTCTATAAAAAGTTCTTGCTTTGGAAGCTTCCCTAGCAGAGCAATGCCTGCATCTAGGTTCCAGCAAGGGTTTTGCCTGGGTAAAAGTTCTGCCTTCTTGTGGCTTCTTTAAGCTTCTTTCAAATACAGGGTTTAGCTTGCCCACTAACCTGCATTGTGGTTTCACTGCACTAGCAGTGTATCTCTGGGCCTCGCAACAGCAGCTGCCTGGCCTGTGAGTATTTCTTCCTGGAGAGCAGCAGTATTTCCCTTTCTCCTGGGGAGCGAATCTGGCTTCAGGTCTTCCCTTCCTCTCAGCATAGAGCCTGGGAGCCTTGTTCCAGTCAGGTTCAGAATCCTCGTGCTGGTAAGACAGGTGGTTCTCTTCCTCTGCTCTCCTCTCTCTCTCTCTCCTCCCTTCCGTTTCTGTCTGCCCTTCTTTACAAGCAGCTACGTGACAAGGGAACTCCCTTGCAGGCTCCTCCCCCGAGTACCTGCTTCTCTGATTCCTATCTGGTGTGTAACGTGGGAATGACTCAACACTAGTTTTGGCCCACTGACTATCAACCCTGGGGTTTTTCTGCTGTGAACTTCTAACCCTGGGTTTTCTCTGACAAGTGTTTTCTAATGTGCCCATCCCCCCAGCCAAGGTAAAACCTTCAATGTTTCCTGCTTTTCTAGGTGGCACTACTCTCTCCTTGCCACATATCCCCCCCCCTTAGACTATTGCCGGCTGGCGAGACACTTCGCGCACAGCTGGTAATACGGGACAAGGCATCTGCATTTGTGTGGAGCTTCCCTGGTCGATGTTCAACCTGAAAATCGAACTCTTGTAGTGCCATGTACCAGCGAGTAAGGCGTGCGTTATTATCTTTCATTTTGTGCAGCCATTTAAGTGGGGCGTGATCGGTCACCAATAAAAACTTCCTCCCTGTCAAATAAAACCGTAGGGCGTTCACGGCCCACCGTATTGCCAAGCATTCTCGCTCAATGGTTGAATACTTCTTTTCAGGAGGGGTGAGCTTCCGACTTAAAAACATAACGGGATGTTCAGAGTCCTCGAACATTTGGGACATAACGGCTCCCAGCCCCGTTTCAGAGGCATCGGTTTGGATAATAAAGCCTTTGCTAAAATCCACCCCACATAACACCGGGGCCGTCCACAGTTTCCCTTTTAGTTCCCTAAAGGCGCTCTCAGCCTCAGAGTTCCATTCCAGCACTGTGGGAGCATTTTTTTTTAGCATCTCCGTGAGGGCTGTAGCCCTCGTCGCGAAATGCGGAACAAACCGTCTGTAGTAACCCACTAGGCCTAAAAAACTTCGGAGTTGCTTCTTGGACTCTGGTGTCGGGAATTTTTTTACGGCCTCTACTTTATCCAAGAGGGGTTTTACCTTGCCCTGACCCACCAGGTGGCCCAAATACTTAACCTCCGAGGCTCCAAACATACATTTTGCGGGGTTCAGCGTAAGACCAGCTTGCCTTAATGCTGTCAATACAGCGCCAACTCGTTTTAAATGGTCGTCCCAGCCCACACTGTGGATGACTATGTCGTCCATGTAGGCCCTAGCATAATGATGGTGAGGTCGTAGTACCATGTCAACCAAGCGCTGACATGTGGCAGCGGCCCCATGGAGTCCGAAGGGCATCCTCCGAAACTGGAAGAGCCCGATAGGTGAACTAAAAGCTGTCTTCTGGCGCGATTCCTTTGTAAGGGGAATCTGCCAGTACCCCTTCGTTAAGTCTAACGTGGTCAAATATACAGCTTGTCCCAAGTGATCTAAAATCTCTTCAATTCGGGGCATGGGGTAGGTGTCAAAACGCGAGATTTCGTTCACTTTCCTAAAATCTATACAAAAACGCATAGACCCATCGGGTTTCGGGACTAGGACTATTGGACTGTTCCAGGGACTCTTTGAGGTCTCAATAACCCCTAACCTCAGCATCTCCTGTATTTGGGAAATCACCTCCCTTTGTTTCGCTTCTGGTAGCCTATAGGGGCGTTGGCAGACAAGTTCTCCGGGTAGGGTCAGTATCTCGTGGGCAATTAAATCAGTTTCCCCAGGGGATGTTGTGAGGACATCCGAAAACTCTTTCAACAGGGCAGACAACTGGTTTTGCTGGGGCCACGAGAGTTTCTCCCCTAGGTTATAGGTCTGTTCTTGGTTATGGACCGGGAGCTGAGGCCCTAACTCTTCTTCTTCTTGCCTCAACGCACAGGCGGTAAGACCTTTTATCTCCTTTATGCCTGTGGACCCGAATCCCTGGGATTCCCTAACAGTGGTAGCCAACGTTTCCACCTCTTCGAGGGGTGGAAATCCCACCCTTTCACAAATTAATTGTGCGATTCTATCGCCTACATTCACCCGGAAATTTTCCTGCGAAAAGTTAAACAGAAGTACCTTTAACTCGCCCCTATAATCAGGGTCGATAACGCCTGCACCCACATCAATAAAGTTTTTAAGGGCTAAGCCTGATCTGGGCGCAACCCGCCCATAACAGCCCGGCGGTATTTCTATTTTCAATCCCGTTTCTACTAGTGCCTTCCCCTGTTTTGGCACTATCACATCAACCGCACTGCACAAATCTAGGCCCGCGGCCTGTTCCGTTGCCCGTTTTGGTATCTTAGCCCCGGGAGTCGTCCTACAAAAGCGTAGCACGAACTTTTGTTTGATTGGGGTGCTGGCGTCAGGGTTAGCTATTAGAGTCTCCTGCTTTCCCCGTCTGCCAAATAAGGGTCTAGACACTGCAGGAGGGGGTAGAGATTGTGAGCGGGGAGCGTCTCTTCCTCGGGTAACCTTGGGTTTTCCCCCTGTGTAGAGACTAGGTTTTCCTTCTCGTGCAGCCTATTCTCTATCCCTTTTCTAAAGTGTGCCCAGTCCCGCCCCAACACTATTTCATAGGGAAGCCTGGGCATTACTGCTACTGCAACTGCCTTGCCACTACTTAGCCCTTTTATGCGCACTACATGCACTGGGTAGGTGGATGCAGCACCGTGCACGCACCTAATTCTAACATGGTGGTCAGGGGACTCGGATGGGGATTCTCGCTGGGCCTCTATCTTACCCCAGAGGGACCTAGAGATCATTGATTGATCTGCCCCTGAGTCTAGGAGCGCTTCTGCGGATATCCCCTCTACCTCGACGGTTAAGAGAAAACCCTCACCAATGTTCTTAACTCGGGCAGCTATCAAGGCATCCCTACCGATGCAGTCCTTTCTAAAATGTCCCACCTCCCCACAGGTAAAACATTTTCTAGACAGGGAGTCTGCTCTCGTGATAACTTTTCCTTTCACTGTTTTCCCGGTAACATACGTGGCTCTCTGTTCTGGGAATACTGATTCGTGCTTCTTGAACAGGCCTTCTTTCTTGGAGCCTACCTTGTTGGCTTCAAGGAAGCGGTCCGCTAAAGCAACAGCTTCATAAGCAGTGTTACAATTCTGTAAAACCAACCAGCTCTGTAACTCTTTTGGAACCGCCTCAGTAAACTGTTCTAGAATTATAGTGTCAAGAATGGTATCAATAGCTTTACCCTCAGGCATTAACCATTTGTGAACTAAACTTTTAATTCTATAATACAACGCTTGAGGCGTCTCGCCTTCCTTAATTGTGCAAGACCGTAATAGTCTCCTATAAACAGAGGGATTTAAGCCCATCCTGTTCCGGATAGCAGTTTTCACTTTTAAATAATCAGATATCTGATCTAAAGGTAGTGCTCTATATGCGGCTAATGGCTCCCCGGATAATGTGGTGGCAAATCTGACCGCCCATTGATCCATAGGCCATTTTGCTAGCACAGCCACATGCTCAAAAGCTTCGATGAAATCATCTATATCATCACCCTTTACATATCGTCCATATGACAAAGTCCCAGTATTGGTATTTTCCCACCCTGGAATCAGGTTGGGTGTTACCAGTCCGGTAGTGGTGCTTTGCTTTAACATGTCCTCCTGGGTCTGAATCATCTTCGCCAAGAGGTCCAGGAGAGGTTGCTGTTGCTCCTGTAGCATCGACGCCGCCTTCTCCTGGTTCCTCGCTGCCAGTTCCTGTTGCTGGGCAAACTGGTTTGCTACCCATGTCGGGAAATCGGAGATCTCCATCCTTGCACTGGAGCTGAAAGAAAAACACAAAAACAAACGACCGAGTGCGGTACCTTTTTTTTTTTTTTTTCAAAAGTGCCCACTATAGCTTATGGTGACCACCCTTCTGCACTTGGATCCAGGCCTAACCCTCTTAGTCACGGGTTACCTGATATCGGTGCAGGTCTTAGCTCTGCCACCAGATAAGCTCTCCGTCAGGTCTGCAATGCGTCTGCTCCTCCGGATACGTTGGATGCGTCCTTGGATTTCCGGTCAACCCTTCTGTTCCTGTTGGACTTGGCTGCCGGACCTCTGGAACCACGAAATCCTGCCAACTACGCCACTGTGAGCCCCGCCCCTGTGCCAAATAGCTTGACCAGCAGGAGGCGCTGCACCTTAACCTTGAGGTTGTATAAGAATTTGTAGTTGAGCCGTTGGTTAAAGATCACAGATTTTTATTTGGGTTCTCAGAGACTCACAACAGGTAATGTCCACAGGAAAACAAAAGTAGGGATACTCCTCCCAAAGAAAATATATGCAAACTTTGCCAGGTCAAAAATAAAGTCTTTTAAACAAGCTTTTCTTCTTAGCTCTTACAAAAGGTATTTTCCCTCTTAACAGTTATTCACAAACAGTGCAACAATCACATTCCATGTCAGTGACTGACGGATCTGAATCCCCTTTGAAAGAGTCAATTTCCATGCTCTCTGGAGGACTCTCAGGTAGCGGTTCTGGACTCTTAACTGGAATGGTATTAGTCCCATACATTAACAATTTCTTCAGTCTTGGCCACCTAATAGGTTTCTCCCCTTTAAGTAAAAGCTCATGGGGTTTCAAAAGCCGTGGTTTAAAAGTTCCTTTCCTTTCATGTAAATGTCTACAGGTAATCTCCTCCTCATCTGAAGAACTATCCCTGTGTTCAGTTTTGGGCCCAGGCTTTCTCCTGGTTTGATGCTTAACTTGCACAGTTTTACATACAGGCCTTCTATCAATAAAACCCTCTTCTGAGCTGTAATCAGAGGACAGGTCAGACCTCCTTCGGGCTCTATAAAAAGTTCTTGCTTTGGAAGCTTCCCTAGCAGAGCAATGCCTGCATCTAGGTTCCAGCAAGGGTTTTGCCTGGGTAAAAGTTCTGCCTTCTTGTGGCTTCTTTAAGCTTCTTTCAAATACAGGGTTTAGCTTGCCCACTAACCTGCATTGTGGTTTCACTGCACTAGCAGTGTATCTCTGGGCCTCGCAACAGCAGCTGCCTGGCCTGTGAGTATTTCTTCCTGGAGAGCAGCAGTATTTCCCTTTCTCCTGGGGAGCGAATCTGGCTTCAGGTCTTCCCTTCCTCTCAGCATAGAGCCTGGGAGCCTTGTTCCAGTCAGGTTCAGAATCCTCGTGCTGGTAAGACAGGTGGTTCTCTTCCTCTGCTCTCCTCTCTCTCTCTCTCTCCTCCCTTCCGTTTCTGTCTGCCCTTCTTTACAAGCAGCTACGTGACAAGGGAACTCCCTTGCAGGCTCCTCCCCCGAGTACCTGCTTCTCTGATTCCTATCTGGTGTGTAACGTGGGAATGACTCAACACTAGTTTTGGCCCACTGACTATCAACCCTGGGGTTTTTCTGCTGTGAACTTCTAACCCTGGGTTTTCTCTGACAAGTGTTTTCTAATGTGCCCATCCCCCCAGCCAAGGTAAAACCTTCAATGTTTCCTGCTTTTCTAGGTGGCACTACTCTCTCCTTGCCACACTATGTTTCACTTAGTCATGGGTAACATCCCTACATCTTCCTCAGTAAAGACCGAAGCAAAGAATTCATTCAGTCTCTCCGCTATAGCCTTGTCCCCTCCCCTTTTACCCCTCTATCATCTAATGGTCCAACTGACTCTCTAACAGGTTTTTTACTATGAATGTACTTGAAAAAGTTTTTATTACGTGTTTTTGCTTCCACAGCAAGTTTCTCAAATTCTCTCTTTGCCTGCCTTATCAATGCCTTGCATTTAACTTGTCAGTGCTTGTGCTGTTTCCAGTTTTCGTCATTTGGCTCTTTTTTCCATTTCCTGAAAGATGCTTTTTTGGCAACAACAGCCTCTCTGACCTCACCTTTAAACCATGCTGGCAGTTGTTTGGACTTTTTTCCACTTTTCTTAAAGCATGGAATACAGCTGTTCTGGGCTTCTAAGATAGTATTTTTAAACAACACCCAAGCTTGATGTAAGTCTTTGACCTTTGAACTGCTCTTTTAATTTTTTCTTAAACATTTTCCTAATTTTATCATAGTCTCCCTTTTGAAAGTTAAAAGGTAGTACTGTGGATTTCCTTACCATCCCTCCTCCATTAATTAAATCAAACGTGATCATGCTATGATCACTATTGCCAAGTGGCCCCAACACTCTTATCTCTTGCACCAGATCTGGTGTTCCACTAAGAACTGTCCAAAATGTCTTCCCCTCTGGTCGGTTCATGAATCAGCTGCTCCAAGAAGCAGTCATTTATTTCATCTAGAAACGTTATCTCCCTAGCATTTCCTGCCATGACACTGACCCAGTCAATATCGGGGTAATTGAAATCACCCATTATTATTACTGTTCTGTAACTTTTGTTAGCTTCCCTGATTTCTTTGAGCATTTCATCATCCATTGGAACTGGTTAAAAGATAGAAAGCAGAGGGTAGGGCTAAATGGTCAATTTTCCCATTGGAGAAAGGTAAATAGTGGAGTACCCCAAAGATCTGTGCTGTGTCTGCTGGCTTTTAACATATTTGTAAATGACATGGAAATGGGAATAACAAGTGAGGTAGTCAGATTTGCAGATGACACAAAATTACTCAAAGTTGTTAAAACACAAGAGGATTGTGAAAAATTGCAAGAGGGTCTGGATAAATTGGAAGACTAGACGTTCAAATGGCAGATGAAATTAAATGTGGACAAGTGCAAAGTTATGCACCTAGGAAAGAACAACACAAACTATGGTTACACAAAGCAAGGTTCAACATTAGGAACCACCACCCAGGAAAAAGATTTAGATGTCCTCGTGGATAACATGTTGAAACCCTCTGCTCAGTGTGCAGCGGCGGCCAATAAGGCAAATAGAATGCTAGGAATCATAAGGAAAGGAAAGGAGAATAAAACAAAGGATATTATAATATTATTGTGACTGCACCTTGAATATTGTGTGCAATTCTGGTTGCCATATCTTAAAAAGGATATATACGGAATTAGAAAAGTTACAGAGAAGAGCCACCAAAAAGGTAAAGGGGATGGAAGGATACTCCTATGAAGAACAGCTTAAAAGGTTAGGGCTCTTCAAACTGGAAAAGAGACGGCTGAGGGGAGATATGATAGTGGTTTATAAATTAATGAATGGAGTGGAACAGGTAAACATAGATTGATTGTTTACACCATCAAAAAATAGAAGGACTAGAGGGCATACAATGAAGTTACAGTGTAACCCGTTTAAGACTAATAAGAGAAAATATTTTTTCACTCAACGCGTAATCAAACTCTGGAATTCATTACTGGAGGATGTAGTAAAAGTGTAGCTGGGTTTAAAAAAGGTTTGGACAAGTTCCTGGAGGAAAGATTCATAAACCATTATTACAGAGGACCTGGGAAATCCACTGCTTGCCCCAATATAAACATTGTGGAACCTGTGTGTCTTTTCCTGGATTGGCCACTGTTGGAAACAGGATACTGGGCTTGATAGACTTTGGTCTGACTCAGTATGGCATCTTATGTTCTTATGTTCTCACCTTCAGAACAAAGTGGTGAGGGTCTTTTTAGACAATGCCATCATGGTGGCATACATCAACAGGCAGGCATAGGGAGTGCGAGTTTGGCGGATGAGGTGGCTCCACTGTTGCGGTGGGTGGAGGTAAGCTTCTTAGCACTATCAGCGGCGCATGTCACCGGAAAGGAAAACGTACAGGCCATCTTCCTCAACAGACATTATTATTTATTATTTTATTTTTATTTTATTAGAGTCTCTTTTATACCACGCTATTCAGCATCAGTGCGGTTCACAATGAACAATAAAATACACATTTCCAATGGTACTTTGTGTTTACAGTTGAACAGGTAATGCAACTTGGATAACAGGGTAACTATTTACAATTTAAGACATAATTGGGAACTCTTTTGATTTCAGTCAAGGGGGTTCTGAGAGGCTTGTGAGGATGGTGCAGCGTCCACATTGGCTTCTGGGTAAAACTGGAGGAAGAGGTGAAGTTTTAAGGCCTTTCTGAACTGAAATAAGTCCTGGATTGATCGGATGCCGTGAGGGAGGCTGTTCCAGTACCTTGGTGCGCAGAAATTGTAGGCCCTGCCTACTGTTGCCTTGGTGCATTGTGTTATTAATTTTGGGACTACCAGGGTGTTAAGTGTTACTGACCTTCTGTCCCTATTGAGAGGAGTTGTCTGGATTAGTTCAGTCAATGATGCCGACGAAAGCCCTTTAATAACCTTGAAGGTAAGTAGTAAGGTCTTGTAAGTGATTCTACCTTGTATCGGGAGAGAGTGGAGATGTTTTAGAATGGGTGTGACATGGTCTTTCCTAGAAGCGCCATGTAGAACTCTTGCTGCGGCATTCATTGCAAGTTGAAGTGGATTTAAGGTTTCTTGAGGGAGACCTTGCAGGATTGAATTTGCATAATCAAAATGCGGTATGATTAGTGCCTGATAGATGGTTCTGAAATCGTCAGGAGCAAGCAGGGATCTTAGATGTCTAAGGGATCGGATTTTATGGTATACCGCTCTTACAATGTTTCCTATGTGCGCCTTCATATCCAAGTGCTGGTCTAAGGTCACGCCAAGGTATCTGATAGTGGGCTTGGTCTGGAGATCTGCATCCTTCACTTTTATGAAAGACGGAGCAGTGAAGTTTCGATTCATCAGTTGGATCCTGGGGAGTGGGCTCTGGAGGACTCAGTTTTTCAATCATAGTTCAGCGCTGGGGTCTGCCAGTCATGAATCTGATGACTTCCACCTCTAATGCCAAAGTGAGCCGGTTCTTCAGTCGCCAGCGAGAGAGGATGTCCAAGGGGCTGGATGCTCTAGCTCAGGCATGGCCAAAGAAAGGTTTTCTCTATGTGTTTCCTCCGTAGCCATTGATTGGGTGGCTGCTTCAGAAGATAGAAGCACACTGTGGGTTAGTGATTCTAATAGCCCCGCACAGGCCTTGGTACGCAGATCTCATCCTGTTAACGGCGAGTATATTGTGACTTCTTTCGAAAATGGATAATCTATTGTCACAGGGTCTGATTCTCATGCCTCAAGTGGATCAATTCTTGCTTATAGCTTGGCTCTTGAGAGGGCTAGGTTAAGAAAGAAGGGCTACTCAGCACAGGTTATTGCCATGCTGCTGAGAGTGCGGAAACATTCCACTTCCTTGTTGTGCATTTATGTTTGGCGACTTTTTGAGAGCTGGAGCAGAGAACACGGTCACTGGATGCTTTTGTTCTCGGTTCCCAAGGTGTTGGCAATCTTGCAGGCACATTTAGATAAGGGCCTTGCTTTGAAGTCGCTGCAGGTGCAGGTTGGTGCCCTCACCTGTTGTAGAGGTCAGGTGCAAAGTAGTTCCATAGCTGCCCATCCAGATGTGATACGTTTTCTTCAGGCAGTCAGGCACATCCATCCTCCCGTACAACAACTGGTTCCACTGTGGAATCTCAATGTGGTCTTGTCGGTTTTGGCAGGGCCTCCCTTCAAGCCCTTGAGCATGGCCACTCTTAAGAATCTTATGTTGAAGGTGAGTTTTCTGGTGGTGATATGCTCAGCTCAGTGCATCTCGGAGCTTCAAGGGTTGTCACATAGGGAGCCTTTCCTGCTAATATCTAAGGAGAAACACCACTTTCTCCTTAGATATTTGCAGGAAAGGCTCCCTATGTGACATAGAAACATAGAAATATGACGACAGAAAAAGACCACATGGCCTATCTAGTCTGTCCTTCCATAACAACTACAACAGTCCCCTTTTTACCTTTAGAGATCCTCTGTGTTTGTCCCATGCTTTTTTGAATTCAGTTACTGTCCTCATCTCTACCACCTCCACTGGGAGACTATTCCACGGATCCATTACTCTTTCCGTAAAGAAATATTTCCGCATATCACTCCTGAATCTATCTCCCTTCACCCTCATCCCATGTCCCCTCGTAGCAGAACTTGCTTTCAATTAAAAGAGGCTCTCTCCCTTGAAGCTCCGAGATGCACTGAGCTGAGCATATCACCACCAGAAAACTCACCTTCAACATAAGATTCTTAAGAGTGGCAATGGAGTCATGGGGCCATCGGATCGTGTCCTCCATTATGTTCTCCTGCAATGGGGGATTCTCGGATTTCACCAGCTTAATTTTTCCCAGTGATGCTTTGGTTCTCTGTGGAGTGGTACTTCTATACTCTCTATGGCACTGACTATAGTTGTTTCAAGTTATTTGAGGTTATCTAACTTTTTTCTATGGAGTGTGCTTTGTCATTAGAATACTGGCATGAGAGGAGGAGCTCAGACCCCTTATACTGTGACATCATCAAAACCTGGCATTCTCAGTCTCCATCTGCTGGTTATGGGACATTACCTAAGCATCTGGACTGGACTGGAGAGACTCAAGGAAAGAAAATTAGCAGGTAAGGTCTAATTTCACCATATTTGACACATCTGTTGCTCCCCTGTCATTTTAGCCTTTAGTTATCTTACCTCACAATTCTGGAATGCCTTTCCCAGTTCTTTGAGGGGTGAGTCCTCTAGAACTAGATTTGTGGGCCAGGAAACCCCAGACCCTCAAAAATGCCTGTTTTCTCAGACGATTTGGGGGACTTGGGGTTTCCTGGCCTCTCTGGCTGAGACACAATCTACTATTCTTTTTATTCCCCTTCCTAAATTTATGCTCTGTGAACCGCTTTGTTGTAACTTTTTGTGGTGAAAGGTGGTATGTCCAGTGTCTAAGTAAATGAAACCAAGTTACCCTGGGTAAGTGGAGGAAGGAAAGAGAACACTTAGGGGCATGTTTCTTAATGTGGGCTAACAGCACATGCTATTGGTAACTAGGTCCCATTGAATAGTAAGGAAGGGGGCTGGAAATTAAGAAAATAAGGGGGGCTATGGGAAGTCTAGAGTTTACATCACAGACAATTGCACTATAAGATAGCACATGCCACCCATAGCCTCAATGAGGAAGCTCAGTGTTATGCTATGTAAATATGTTGTTGTTTCTTGTTTTATATGAGGGCTCCAAAGAAGACTGGAGGCAAAGAGTGAGTAACCTCTGAAGAATTGTGTTACCTACTGTACTGTTTCTGAAGCAGCCCAATAAAGATATATACAAAAAGAAGAAAATAAAAGATAATCCTTGTTCCTGGAGCTTACAGTCTAGGACATTGAGGACAGGGATTTTTGCCTCCTAAAATCTTGGGGAGAGGGAAGCATGTAGATGTATATCTAGTGAGGGGATGCTGGTAGGACCATTTGCTTCTACTCCTTGAGGTGACTTAAGACCGAACACAGTTTAGGACAACTATCCAGAGGGTCGCCATGAGTCACCGCCAACTCAGCAGCACTTAACAACAACATTGAGGTGAGTTATGTGCAGCCACTTTTCCTGTGGATATAGCGTAGATGGAATGTTAGGTCATAGTAACATAGTATATGATGGCAGATAAAGACCAGTATGGTCCATCTAGTCTGTCCTTCAAGGTGGCAAGAGTAGGTGCACTTGCTGCTCCTTGCAGGTCGTGCCCCCCCCCCATGCCTTTGTTTAGAGGTGTACCCACTGCTCCGTGTAGGTCACCCCTATTTGTTGAGATATAAGAGATAGTTATGTTTATTTTGATTTTATCCTATTGCTATAAAGGGATCCTCTGTGTTTGTCCCATGCCATTTTGAATTCTGTCCCCACCACTTCCATCGGGAGGGCATTCCAAGCATCCACCATCCTTTCAGTGAAAAAGTATAGCACTTTCATTCCCTCGCCTTCCCTTTCACCCTTTAATGGATAGATAGGCTGCAGTGGATTCTGCAATGAAAAACTACAGTGAAACAGCTGCAGTTAGATGAGGCAATGATTACTACCTTTAGCGGAGATAAATACCACCAGAGCACAGGCACACCCAGGAAGCACTTCCTGTCCTGTGGAGGACACCACCTGGCCACAACACACATCAACAGTGACAGAGGTAGAGTCAGAGGACCAACTGGGGAAAGGCAGATTAGGACCTGAAAGCAGCATCAAAAAGGTGGGTGGGTGGGGTGTGATAAGATAAGATGTGAATATGGCAGGGAAGGAGCAAGGTACACCAATTCCGAAAGGTCATTCCAGGTATTTGGTGATGTAGAGTATCAGGTGCATAACCAGGATTTGGCAAAGGAGAAAAGGGACCAGATCCTTGCAATTTGCCTGTGGGGCAGAATTCAGGAGAAGATAGGTAATGAGGAGCTGATGTTTGCAGACATATTCTCTGAATTTAGTAGAACTCAGTAGTTGATATGCATGGGCAGACTGCCTAGGTTGTATGGTCTCCATGTACCATCATTTTCTATGTTCCTATGAACTGGATGCGTTAGTGCATGAGGAACTAATGCAGTGAACTGAGACGAGGGGTTAAATGGTCTATCTGCAGGAGGAAGTAGCACTTCTTGTAGAGAGTGAGAAAATAGTCAGAGAAGGTCAGGAGAGAACTACAGTTGGCGCACTATAGAACGGCATACTGTAGGGGAAGGCATTTTAAAACAGATCTGTGTAAGACAGGGCCGGCCCGTCCATTGAGCAAGAATGTTTTTTGCACAGGGCCCCGCGTTTCAGGGGGCCCCGCACAAAAAACATTCTACATTAGCAAAAGCAGACTGAAAAAAAAAAAAAAGGCTGCTGCTGCCGCCGCCACCGCCGCCGTGGCAGCGGCAGAATCAAATGTCCCGCCGCGGGGCCCCGTCTGCCCGGCAGAGCCTCCCTTCACCATCAGCTCCCAAGTCCTCCCAATGCGCGGGCTTTCAGAGCCAAGAGAGTTTCTCTGACCTCTCGCGGCTCTGTTAATCCCGCTGGGGCTGATGGGAAATCCCATCAGCCCCGGCGAGATTAACAGAGCCGCAAGAAGAAAGGGAAACTCTCGCGGTTCTGAAAGCCCGCGCATTGGGAGGGACTCGGGAGCTGATGGTGAAGGGAGGCTCTGCCGGGCAGGCGGGGCCCCGTGGTGGGACATTTGATTCTGCCGCTGCCACGGCAGCAGCGGCAGCAGCAGCCGCTTTTTTAAAAATCTGTCAGGGCTGATGGGAGGAGGGGGGTTAGGACTGGTAATGGGCTATGGGGGGGTTAGGACTGGTAATGAGCTATGGGGGGGCTAAGACTGGAAGTGGGTTGATGGGGGGAGGGGGTTAGGACTGGTAATGGCCTATGGGGGGTTAGGACTACTAATGGGCTATGGGGGGGGGGGCTAAGACTGGAAGTGGGCTGATGGGGGGTTAGGACTGGAAATGGGCTGATGGGTTATTTATTTATTTGTTTACATTCTCTTATATACTGCGCTATTCTGCATCAATGTGGTTTACATTGAACAAACTGAAATTACATTGAACAGGGCATTATAAACTTGGAGATAACTATTTTACAGGGAACACGGGCTATGGAGGGTTAAGTGGCTTGCCCAAGACCACGAGGAGCACCTGTGGGACTAGAAACCCCAATCCTTCCGGCCCAAGGTTGCTGTCATCTAGTGGGATTTGAACCCCCGACCTTCCGGCCTGAAGTACCTTGCCCCCAACCACTAGGCCACTCCTCCACAATGGGCTATGGGGCGGCTAAGACTGGAAATGGGCTGATGGAGGGGGGGTTAGGATGTAATGGGCTATGGGGGGGCTAAGACTGGAAATGGGCTGATGGAGGGGGGGTTAGGATGTAATGGGCTATGGGGGAGCTAAGACTGGAAATGGGCAGATGGGGGGGAAGGAATGGTAATGGGCTATAGGGGGGCTAGGACTGGAAATGTGCTGATGGGGGGGGGGGTTTAGGACTGGTAATGGGCTGATGGGTTAGGATGTAATGGGCTATGGGGGGGCTAAGACTGGAAATGGGCTGATGGAGGGGGGGTTAGGATGTAATGGGCTATGGGGGAGCTAAGACTGGAAATGGGCTGATGGGGGTAGGACTGGTAATGGGCTATAGGGGGGGCTAAGACTGGAAATGTGCTGATGGGGGGTTAGGACTGGTAATGGCCTATGGGGGGGTTAGGACTACTAATGGGCTATGGGGGGGGGCTAAGACTGGAAGTGGGCTGATGGGGGGTTAGGACTGGAAATGGGCTGATGGGTTATTTATTTATTTATTTATTTACATTCTCTTATATACCGCGCTATTCTGCATCAGTGCAGTTTACATTGAACAAACTGAAATTACATTGAACAGGGCATTATAAACTTGGAGATAACTATCTTACAGGGAACACGGGCTATGGAGGGTTAAGTGGCTTGCCCAAGACCACAAGGAGCACCTGTGGGACTAGATACCCCAGTCCTTCCGGCCCAAGGTTGCTGTCGTCTAGTGGGATTTGAATCCCCGACCTTCCGGCTTGAAGTACCTTGCCCCAACCACTAGGCCACTCCTCCACTCCTCCACAATGGGCTATGGGGGGGCTAAGACTGGAAATGGGCTGATGGAGGGGGTGTTAGGATGTAATGGGCTATGGGGGGGCTAAGCCTGGAAATGGGCTGATGGGGGGGTTAGGACTGGTAATGGGCTGATGGGTTAGGATGTAATGGGCTATGGGGGGGCTAAGACTGGAAATGGGCTGATGGAGGTGGGATTAGGATGTAATGGGCTATGGGGGAGCTAAGACTGGAAATGGGATGATGGGGTAGGACTGGTAATGGGCTATAGGGGGGGGCTAGGACTGGAAATGTGCTGATGGGGGGCTTAGGACTGGTAATGGGCTATGGGGATGCTAAGACTGTAAATGGGCTGATGGGGGGTTAGGACTAGTAATGGGCTATGGGGGGCTAGGACTGGAGATGCACTATGGGGGCTAGGACTGGAAATGGGCTGATGGGGGTTAGGACTGGTAATGGGCTATGGGGGGGCTAAGACTGAAAATGGGGTGATGGGGGCTTAGGACGGGAAGTGGGCTATGGGGGGCTAGGACTGGTAATGGGCTGGGGGTTGGCTAGGACTGGAAATGGGCTTAGTGGAAGGAGGGCTTGAACTGCAAATAGCTGATAGGGATGGGGGCTTGGAATGGAAATGGGCTGTGTGGAAGAAGGGCTTGAACTACAAATAGCTGATGGGGAGGGGGGCTTGGAATGGAAATGGGCTGTAAGGGGAGGGAGCTAGGACTGGAAATGGGCTGAGTGAGGGGAGGCTAGGACAGGAAATGGGCTGATGGAGGGCTAGGATAGGACTGGAAATGGGCTGTTGGGGGGGCTTGGATTGAAATGGACTCATGGAGGGGCTAGAACTGGAAGTAGGCTCATGGGGGGCTTGGATTGGAAATGGGCTGAGTGGAGGGAAGTTAGGATTTGACATGGGCTGATGATGGTGGGGCTAGGAAAGGACTAGAAATGGGCTGATGGGGGGCTGGGATTAGAAATGGGCTGATGGGGGGCTGGGATTGGAAATGAGCTGATGGAGGGACTCGGATGGGGGAGCTAGGACTTGAAATGGGCTGATGGGGGTTAGGACTGGTAATGGGCTATGGGGGGCTTAGAATGAAAATGGGGTGATGAGGGGCTTAGGACTGGAAGTGGGCTGATGGGGGGCTTAGAACTGGTAATGGGTTATGGGGGGCTTAGGACTGGTAATGGGCTAGGGGGGGGCTAGGACTGGTAATGGGCTGGGGGGGTGGCTAGGACTGGAAATGGGCTGAGTGGAAGGAGGGCTTGAACTGCAAATAGCTGATGGGGACAGGGGCTTGGAATGGAAATGGGCTGAGTGGAAGGAAGGCTTGAACTACAAATAGCTGATGGGGAGGGGGGCTTGGAATGGAAATGGGCTGTGAGGGGAGGGAGCTAGGACTGGAAATGGGCTGAGTGAGGGGGGGCTAGGACAGGAAATGGGCTGATGGAGGGCTAGGATAGGACTGGAAATGGGCTGTTGGGGGGGCTGGGATTGGAAATGAGCTGATGGAGGGACTCGGATGGGGGAGCTAGGACTGGAAATGGGCTGATGGTGGGGCTAGGATAGGACTAGAAATGGGCTTATGGGGGGCTGGGATTGCAAATGAGCTGATGGAGGGACTCGGATGGGGGAGCTAGGACTGGAAATGCGGGGACTAGAAGGGAGCGGATGCTGGGGACTAGAAGGGAGCGGATGCTGGGTGGGGCTGGAACTAGAAGGGAGCTGATGTTGGGGGAGGATTAGAATGGGATAGAGTTGGGAGAGTGAAATGAAGAGGGAAAAAATATTTTGTGTGGGAGGGAAGACAAATCTACAATTGGCCAGATATTGGGAGAGTAAGTTGGGATTGAGGATGGCGGGGTAAAATTTGAGTGAATGAAATAGGAATGAGGAAAGAGCAAAAGGAGAGAGATTAGTATGTTAAAGCAGATGTAGAGAGAGAATGGAAAAAAACTAGAAGAGTGAAGAAAGGACAAATGGACAGCAGACGATGGAGAGTTAGCAGAAGACACGAAGAAACCAGAAGAAAGTGGCTGGAGCAATTGCAACTGAAAAAAAATGCACAAAAGGTAGAAAAATATCTCTTTATTGAATTTATTAACTGAAATATGCCAGCTCTAGGAAATGTGCATCATTAACGTCTGTGCTTTGTTTAGTACAAGAGGAAATTAATTTATAGTTTTATTTCTACAGTGTTGTTGGGCTTTTGGGGTTCCCAGTTTAATTATTGTCTTCCTGTTTCTACATTGTGATTTCTTGTTTGGTGACGGTCTATGTTCTGCACGTGTAACTGAGCTGAGGTATTCTGTTTATGTAATTCCTATTTGACATTGCCACTTGTTCTCTTTCCCCAGTAGGTCATGTATTGTTGTTCTCTGAAATGTATTGGTTTAATATTTGTAGTGTTGCCTTTTGATAGGTAGGGTCTTGTGCTTTGTGAGTCCTGGTAGTGCTGTTATGATACGGCGGGTTTGCTATGTGTTCTAAATGGGCAGTGTTTGTAGTAGTTCCTAATGTGCCTGGCAGTTGGCACTGGATTATAGTAATGTAGAAATCTTTTAGTCTTTCTTTATCCATACACTCATTAAGAGGCATGTTTACTAAAAGTTAGTGTATGGTAACATTATGCAAATATTTATGCAAATGAGGCCCTTATGCAAATGAGGCCCCGCACCGAATCTCCGCACATGGCCCCGCATCCCCCTTGGGCCGCCCCTGCCTGCACATGACTCTGCTCCCCGAGGAGCCCTGTGCCTGACCAGCTTAAGAGAGAACTAGTGAGGCCCAAAGCCCGACCCACCTGTTCATCTCTTCATAGCCATGGAAGTGATTTCCTTCACTCCCATGGCTGTGCTAATTTGAAGCCACCGGCACTGGTCAGCTCATAGAAGAGAAACCAGGGTACTTCCTGTTTCACTTTTAGAGACTCTGCAGTGCTGGTGGCTGCAAGATAGCTCCCGTGGCTGATCAAATTGGTGGAGGGATTGCGCTCTATGTCAGAGAGGGCATTGAGTCACAAAGGATTAAAGTTTTACAGGAAACAAAATTTTCTGCAATAGCTCCTATCCCATGACTTTTTAGTTTTGCCAAAAGTCTCTGATGAGGTACCTTGTCAAAGGCTTTCTGAAAGTCCAGATACACTATATCAACCGACTCACCTTTGTCTACCTGTTTATTCACACCTTCAAAAAAACACAACAGATTAGTAAGACAAGATCTTCCTTGTCTAAAGCCATGTTGGCTGTCTCCCATTAAGCCATGACTATGTACATGATAAGTAATTTTATTCTTTATAATGGTTTCTACCATTTTTCCCAGTACTGACATCAGGCTCACCGGTCTGTAGTTTCCCAAATAACCTCTGGAACCCTTTTTAAAAATTGGCGTTAAATTGGCCATCCTCCAATCTTCAGGTGTTACAGATGATTTTAATGATAGTTCACAGATTACTAATAGCAGGTCTGCAATCTCATTTCAGTTCTTCCAATACCCTTGGATGTATACCATCCGGTCCAGGTGATTTGCTACTCTTCAGTTTATCAAATAGTTTTAATACATCTTCCCGGTGTATCGATATTTCTTTCAATTCCTCTGCAGTATCACCTTTAAATGACACTTAGGGGCTTGTTTACAAAGCCGTGGTAGCGGTTCGCGGTCGTTATCGGAGCCGCGGCCCCATTGAAATCAATGGGGCCGCGGCTCCGATAACGATCGCGAACCGCTACTGCAGCTTTGTAAACAAGCCCCTTTGTCATGGGTAACATCCCTACATCTTCCTCAGTAAAGACCGAAGCAAAGAATTCATTCAATCTCTCCGCTATAGCCTTGTCCCCTCCTACTGCTTCTTTTACACCTCTATCATCTAATGGTCCAACTGACTCTCTAACAGGTTTTTTACTACGAATGTACTTGAAAAAGTCTTTATTATGCGTTTTTGCTTCCACAGCAAGTTTCTCAAATTCTCTTTTTGCCTGCCTTATCAATGCCTTGCATTTAACTTGTCAGTGCTTATATTGTTTCTAGTTTTCGTCATTTGGCTTTTTTTTCCATTTCCTGAAAGATGCTTTTTTGGCAATAACAGCCTTTCTGACCTCACTTTTAAACCATGCTGGCAGTTTTTTGGATTTCCTTCCACTTTTCTTAAAGCGTGGAATATAGCTGGTCTGGTTTTCCAAGATAGTATTTTAAAACAACACCCATGCTTAATGTAAATCTTTAACCTTTACACTGCTCCTTTTAGTTTTTTATTTCCTCATTTTATCAGTCTTCCTTTTGAAATTTAAAAGGTAGTACTGTGGATTTTCTTGCCTTCCTTCCTCCATTTATTAAATCAAACGTGATCATGCTATGATCACTATTGCCAAGTGGCCCCAACGCCCTTATCTCTTTCTCCAGATCTTGTGTTCCACTAAGGACTATATCCAAAATGGCTTCCCCTCTTGTCAGTTCATGAACCAGCTGCTCTAAGAAGCAGCCAATTATTTCATTTACTGTAGAAACTTTATCTCCTAGCATGTCCTGCCATGACACTGACCCAGTCGATACTGGGATAATTGAAATCACCTATTATTATTACTGTGTTGTAACTTTTGTTAGCTTCCCTGATTTCTTTGAGCATTTCATCATCCATTTGTTCATTCTGGCCAGACAGTCAGTAGTACACCCCCACTGCCATCGCCTTCCCGTTTGTACATGGAATTTCAGTCCATAGAGATTCTGCAGTGTATTTTGTATCCTGCAGAACTTTAATCCTGTGAGACTCTCTCTAACATAGGGTGCAATCCCTCCACTAATTTGATCTACTCTATCATTGCGATATAATTTGTACCCAGGTATCACAGTGTCCCACTGGTTGTCCTACTTTTACAAGGTCTCTGAGATACTAATCATATCTGACCCCATTCATCCCTAACGATCCTCCCCAAACCTACCTAATGTATTCATATCCAATCCCACCCTAAGAACTACCCACCCCCAGTACATTCACCACACCACTCCACTAAGCCACTATATATAATCAAATATGCTGTACATAGTTAATTGTTACTGTACATAATTAATTGCCTGCAATTGGCTACTTGCAATATGTTTCTGTACATAGTTTATTGTTCTATGTAACTATTGTTCTTTTTCTATGTACACTGCTTTTACCCAGTGAAAAGCAGTATATAAACTCTGCTAGATAAATAAATATCTAACCTCTCATTTAGTGCTATATATTTTACCTCTCCCATCTTATTTGTTAGACTTCTAACATTTGCATACAAGCATTTTAGAAGTTGTATTTTATTCATATTAATTTGGTTGTCAGTAGGCAGAGGTAATTTGGAATCTTTAAGCCCTGTCTGCTCTGTGCTTAAGGGCATTTGGGTTACTTTTGTCTTTATTGGAACCTCTATGTCGATATGCCCTAACTTCAGTCATTTGCTACCATACTATCCTTCAAGGATACACTGTTCTGAATCATGTGCTCTTGGTTGACTTTCGGCTTTCCCCTATTATCTAATTTAAAAGCTGCTCTATCTCCTTTTTAAATGTTAATGCCAGCAGCCTGGTTCCACCCAGTTAAGGTGGAGTCCATCCCTTCGGAAAAACCTCTCCTTTCTCCAGAATGTTACCCAGTTCCTAACAAATACAAAACCCTCTTGCATCATCGTCTCCGGAGCTCTGCCTGCTTTTTTGGGTCCTGCTTGTGGACCAGGAAGCATTTCTGAGAATGATGCCCTGGAAGTTTTGGATTTCAGCTTCCTACCTAAAAGTCTAAATTTGGCCTCCAGAACCTCCCTACCACACTTTCCTATGTCACTGGCAGAGCTCGAAACACTGCCCGCATCTCTAACCGATTTATGGATTAGAAACTCCTTCAGTGACCATCGCTCCTGTGCCACCTGAGCCAGGCAACGTGCCCCCCAACCGGACAGACTGGCATTGGTGATCACAACCTCCCATTCGGGCAGCTCTACTGGCATCCCCATCGCTAGTTTCCTGGGATCTATTCATCAGCACAAGTTGTCTCCCGCCTCTTGCGGGCACCACAATTACCTCGAGAAAGAGTGCTTCTGAGGCACCACCTGGTTAGCAGGGCCCTCTCTAGAGGTTGCATGTGCACCCTCGCCCATGTAACCAAGTCCAGAGTCACTGCCATGGAGCCTAGGAGCTGAAGGTAATGTCATGCTGATGAAACTTTCTTGCATAAGAACTGCCGGACCTTTCTCTGCACCTTCCTGGCCCTGTCCAGTAGCAGAGACACTACATCTCTCCGCATGTTGAAGTGTGCCCCTAGATACACAAGATACTGTGATGGCACTAATTTTCTCTTGTTGAACTTTTTCACCCATCTGAGGCCTTGTAGAAACCCTATTTCTCTTTGTGTCACCTCACGACTTTCCTGCGCCGACTTTGCCCTGATCAACCAATCTTCTAAGTAAGGATGCATCAACACTCCTTTGCACTGCACAGCAGCCACTACCACCATCATGACCTTCGTCAAGATCCTGGGCATAGTCGCTAGGCCAAATGGCAATGCCTGGAACTGAAAATGTCCCCCTGGCACTACGAAGCTCAAGAACCGTTGATGGTCTGGGCAAATGGGGATATGAAGATACGCCTCTGTAAGATCCAGTGCCATCAAAAACTTGCCCTATCTTATGGCCACTATTACCAACTATAATCAGGGGCGGCCCAAGGGGGGTGCGGGGCCATGTGCGGAGACTTGGTGCGGGGCCTCATTTGCATAAGTGACCTTATTTGCATAAATATTTGCATAATGTTACCATACACTAACTTTTAGTAAACGTCTCTTAATGAATGTATGGATAAAGAAAGACTAAAAGATTTCTACATTACTATAATCCAGTGCCAACCGCCAGGCACATTAGGAATTACTACAAACGCTGCACATTTAGAACACATCCTACAAAATTATACCCACGGAAACCAACCCCAATGTATCTATCCCAAACTTGATTTCCCTACGGGAAATCAAGTTTGGGATAGATACATTTAGAACCCATAGCAAACCCGCCGTATCCTGACAGCATTACCAGGACTCACAAAGCACCATACCCTACCTATCAAAAGGCAACACTGCAAATATTAAACCAATACATTTCAGAGAATACTGGGGAAAGAGAACAAGTGGCAATGTCAAATAGGAATTACATAAACAGAATACCTCAGCTCAGTTACACATGCAGAACATAGACCATCACCAAACAAGGAATCACAATTTAGAAACAGGAAGGCAATAATTAAACTGGGAACCCCAAAAGCCAAACTTGGAATGTACAACAACACTGTAGAAATAAAACTATAAATTAATTTCCTCTTGTACCAAACAAAGCGCAGACGTTAATGATGCACATTTCCCAGAGCTTTCATATTCCAGTTAATAAATTCAAAATAAAGAGATTTCTTTCTACCTTTTGTGCATTTTTTTTCGGTTGCAATTGCTCCAGCCACTTTCTTCTGGTTTCTTCATGTTTTCTGCTAACTCTCCATCGTCTGCTGTCCATTTGTCCTTTCTTCTCTGTTCTAGTTTTTTTTTTTCCATTCTCTCTCTCTCTCTACATCTGCTTTAACATACTAATCTTTCTCCTTTTGCTCTTTCCTCATTCCTATTTCATCCTCACAAATTTTACCCCTCCATCCTCAATCCCCACTTACTCTCCCAATACCCAGCCAATTGTAGATTTTTCATCCCTCCCACACAAAATATTTTTCCCCTCTCCATTTTACTCTCCCAGCCCCATCCCATTCTAATCCTCCCCCAACATCACCTCCTTTCTATAGTTCCAGTCTCACCCAGCATCCATTCCCTTCTAGTCCCTGCATCAGCCCATTTCCAGTCCTAGCCCCCCATCAGCCCATTTCCAGTCCTAGCTCCCCCATCCATTTCCAGTCCGAGTCCCTTCATCATCAGCTCATTTCCAATCCTAGCCCCCCATCAGCCCATTTCTAGTCATTTCCTAGCCCCACCATCAGCCCATGTCAAATCCTAGCTCACCTCCACTCAGCCCAATTCCAGTCCAAGCCCCCATGAGCCTACTTCCAGTTCTAGCACCTCCATGAGTCCATTTCAATTCCAGCCCCCACCCCAGACCATTTCCAATCTTAGCTCCCCCACCAGCCCATTTCCAGTCCTATCCTAGCTGCACCATCAGCCCATTTTCAGTCCTAGCTCCCTTCCCTCACAGCCCATTTCCATTCCAAGCCCCACCCCATCAGCTATTTGCAGTTCAAGCCTCCCCTTCCACTCAGCCCATTTCCAGTCCTAGCATCCCCCCAACCCATTACCAGTCCTAGCCCCCCATCAACCCACTTCCAGTCCTAACCCCCCATCACCCTATTTTCAGTTTAAGCCCCCCTATAACCCATTACCAGTCCTAACCCCCCATCAGCCCACTTCCAGTCCTAACCCCATCAGCTGATTTCCAGTCAGCCCCCCATATCCCATTGCCAGTCCTACCCCCCCATCAGCCCACAGCCCATTACCAGTCCTAACCACATCAGCCCACCTCAAGTCCTAACCCCTCCCCATCAACCCATTTCCTGTCCTAGCCCCCCCCATAGCCCATTATCAGTCCTAACCCCCCCAATAGCCCATTACCAGTCCTAACCCCCCATCACCCCATTTCGAGACAGCCCCCATCAGCCCACAGCCCATTACCAGTCCTAACCCCCCATAGCCCATTACCAGTCCTATCCCCCCCAACAGCCCACAGCCCATTACCAGTCCTAACCCCATCAGCCCACCTCAAATCCTAACCCCTCCCCATCAGCCCATTTCCTGTCCTAGCCCCCCCATAGCCCATTATCAGTCCTAACCCCCATAGCCCATTACCAATCCTAACCCCCCATCACCCCATTTCCAGACAGCCCCCATCAGCCCACAGCCCATTACCAGTCTTAACCCCCCCATAGCCCATTACCAGTCCTAACCCCCCCAACAGGCCCATTACCAGTCCTAACCCCATCAGCCACCTCAAGTCCTAACCCCTACCCATCAACCCATTTCCTGTCCTAGCCCCCCCATAGCACATTATCAGTCCTAACCCCCCATAGCCCATTACCAGTCCTAACCCCCCATCACCCCATTTCCAGACAGCCCCCATCAGCCCACAGCCCATTACCAGTCTTAACCCCCCCCCATAGCCCATTACCAGTCCTAACCCCCCAAACAGCCCACAGCCCACCTCAAGTCAAGTCCTATCCCCCCCCATCGGCTCATGGAAAATTAAAAAAAAAAAAAAACTGGCTGCTGCTGCTGCCACGGCAGCAGTGGCAGAATGGAGTGTCCCATGGTGCCCCCTCTGCCTGACTGAGCTCTCCCGGCCCTGCTGAGCCCCTCTGCGTCGGCTTTCAGATACGCGAAGGGAGAGTGTCTCCCTCGCGTCTCTGTTAAGCCCGCAGGGGCAGATGGGAAATTTCCCATCAGCCCTGATTCCCATCAGTCCCTGCGGGCTTAACAGAAACGCGAGGGAGACACTCTCCCTTCGCGTATCTGAAAGCCGGCGCAGAGGGGCTCAGCCGGGCAGATGGGGCCCCGCGGGACACTCCATTCTGTTGCTGCTGCGGTGGCAGTGGCAGCGGCAGCGGCAGCCAGCTTTTTTTTTTTAAATTTAATTTTTAAAAAAGCAGAATGTTCTTTGCGCGGGGCCCCCTGAAACGCGGGGCCCTGTGCAAAAAACATTCTTGCTCAATGGACGGGCCGGCCCTGACTATAATATTTCCATGTAAAAGCGAAGGACCCACAATGCCATGCTGACACACTTCAGGTCTAGAATTGTGTATGACGAAATAGATGTATTATCGACCTGAACCGCACTGGCTTGGAGGCACCTTGACTACTGCTTCTAATTGGATTAGCCTTTGCGGCGTATCTGCCACCGGCTGGACCTTGGCCAGTGTCTTGCATGGAGAAATCATACAGATGATGGGAAAAGGCTGAGTGAACTCCAGAGTTTATCCTTCTCGTATCACTTCTAACACCCACTGGTCAGAAGTAATTTGGACCTAAGCAGAGTAAAACTGTTGTAGCCAACCTCCTACCGATACCAACTCCTCTTGGGTCCTCTTTGCTTTAATGCAGTTTCTTGGGGGCTGCCCCAACTCTTGAATAATAACCTCTACTTCTACCTTTACCACCTTGAATGGACTGCCCCCTTGAAGGATAGCAAACATGTTGAAAGGGAGCAAAACAAACTGCTCGAAATCTTTGGAAATCTCTAAACTGCCTGGACTGCCAAGGACTTCCCACTCTTGGGCTTGTCCTCTAGCAGTCTTGCCCCTTTCGTTTCTCCCAAATCTATCACCAGCTTTTCCAATGCCACTCCAAAAAGCAGCTTATCCTTGAAAGGCAGTTTACTGAGCCGGATCTTCAAGGACACGTCCGCTGACCAATTCCTTAGCCAGAGAAACCACTTCACCGCCTCTACTGAGGCCATGCTCTTTGCAGAAGCTCTTACCAAATCATAAAAAACATACACTAAATACACTGACCCCCAACTCCAATTTAGCTGCCTCCAATGGTGCATGTTTCAGGAAATGCTCTGAATCAGGCATGTTCTGTGCTCATTGTAAACAAGATCGAGCTACATATGCTCCGCAAATGGAGGCTTACAAGATCAGAGCATTGATATTGAAAGCCTGCTTTAGAAGATTCTCTAGATTCTTGTCCTGAGTGTCCTTCAAGGCTGCTCCACCCTCGACTGGGATGGTTATCTTTTTTGTAACAGCCAAAACCAGGCATCTACATTTGGCAACCTTGGAAGCTCCTTCTCAGCCGGTGGAATAGGTACAAGCAAGCCATAGCCCTACATCCTCTCAAACCAGCCTCTGGAACCTCCCATTCCATATCAATCATCTCCTTTATCACCCTATGCACAGGAAATGCATTCTGAGGCTTACAAATGCCCTGCAATAGGGGATCCTCCAAAGTAGCCTCATCCCCCAAGGCCCTAAAGGGACTATTCAGGGCCCCTAATGACTGAGCAATCAGGGACACCAACTCTTCCCACCAGAACACACTCACACTGTTCATGTCCTCCACCAGGATGGTCCTCAGGCAGAGATCCTTTGAGAAGAGCCCCACCAAAGACCTGAGGGGCCCTCAAGCGGATCCTCCAAGGCTTCTGAAAGCATAGACCCTTGATCCTCCAGCGGTTCTTCCTCCAAACGCCGGCACTTAGCCAAAAGCTCAGAAGTTTCCTTCTCTACAGCCCTCTGCTCGGCTACCATAGGAGATGCCCAGCTGCCAAAAGATGATCTTACCAGGCCCTGTTTCATACAATAGGCCTGGTGGAACAGGAATACAACCTCCGGCGAAAATGCAGAAAGGGCAGCATGCTGCTAAGACTCGGGTCCCCCCCCCCGCCTTGTGTCTCACTGTAGCCACGGAAAATGACTGCTGCCTGGCTGAGGAGACATTTCTCCCTGCTGGCTCAGATTTAAAATGGCCGCCATTCCTGCCACCAGCGAGAGCCCCCATAGCTGAGGAGACTCCTGAGGGGGTTGAGAACCAGCTTTCGATCCTGCCTGAGAGTTCTCCAGCGTGGATCTGGCACTGCTATATAAGTCCTCCATGGCCTGGCCCTCTGCTATACACGTGTGGCAAAATCCCACCGTCAATAAGATCCCCCTCCGATTACCACATGTGATGCACAGAACCTTTTCCACTGACATGAGCACACGTGCTAAGAAAAGTGAAAAGGGAACCCTCGCAGAGACCACGTTGCTGGAACCCCAACCGAATCTGGCTCACCTACTCTCTGACGGCCTGAGCACCACCGCGAAGTCCTGCTTACACTGAGCCAGCCATTTCTATCGCTGCCGCTCTCACTTTTCTTTTGCCTTTTTTTTCCTCTGTCTTTTAAATAAAGGGCCAGCCGCTAAAGACCAACATCCTGTGCTGTGGCTGCAGATAGCTGAGCAGGACCCCTTCTGTCTGAATCAGGCCCCAGGCAGGCAACTTTCCCAGAGGAAGTACCTGGACCACTCCTTCACCAGAACCTGCAACTGATTCAACAGGTCAGGTTCTCTATGTTTTGGCAATCTTCTCTCAGATTAAGAAGACTGTCCTGCCTAACTGATTCTCTTAGCGGTTCTTTTTTTTTTTTTATTCCTAATGTCCTAACAGTGGAGTCCAGACTACACAGAAGCTCATCACCATCTGCTGGAGACTGAGAATATTGGTGTGAGAGGAGGAGTTCAGACCCCCTTATTCTGTGACATCATCAAAGCCTATCATTCTCAGTTTCCATCTGCTGGTAATGAGACATAGTCCATGCATCTGGACAGGACTGGAGGGATGATAAGGAAGGAGAGATTCCATAGAAAACAAGCTTTGTGTGAAAGCAGTAATATTTAATACCAAACGTGGAACAGAATGGGAAGTCAGTGAAGGGCCATGAGAAGCAGAGTGATTTGATCATGGTTCTTTCTCCTGAAGAGAGGCCTAGCAGCAGAAGCTTCACCCTATGCAAAGAAGCATGTTTTAGCACACAATAAAGGGAGTTAGAATAGTCTATGCCAGTGTTTCTCAAGCTAGTCTTGGTGTAGTTCCTAGTCAGTCTGTTTTTTAGGATGCCTACAATGAATATGCATGAGATAGATTTGCACACATTGCCTCCGTTGCATGCAAATCTGTTTCATGCATATTCATTGTGGATATCCTCAGTGGCATTCCCAGTCCCCTCGGCACCCTCACCGGGGCCACACTTCCATGTATTGCTGCAGTGCCTCCAATCCAGGCTCCGCGGCTCCTCTCTCCTGGGCCAAAGTCTCACACACCGATGCAAAAATATTAAAACAGGTGTTTATTGAATAAACATCGGAAAAACTCCACTTCCTATCCCACTCTCTCACCCTTCCCTAGCTTGTGTTGTATCCATTCAATTTTTGTGCCTTTTCTGTGCTAATGACTCCTAAGTGACACAACAAGCTAAATCATTTAGATCAAGTAGATTTGCTGTGGGTTCTGGTTAAGTAACAGGAAATGTGGCTTCTTGGTGTCAGGGGTTGTGCGGACAGAGGTAGTCCCGTTGTGGGGAGAGGTGGGAGGGAGTTATGGGGGAGTGGAAGGCAGGGAGCAATTTTAGGAGGGGGGAAGAGGTCTATAAGAGGCCCTATATGATCTGTGGTCTTTTCCTGCCCTCTTTTTGCCACTAGGTCCCTTGAAGAGCAATAATTAGGGGAGTTATTCCTAGGTATTTGTAAATTTAGGTTTAAGCTTTTATTTTCCTGTTGATTGAGGTTTTTATTGGTGTTTTTGTGCTTCAGGTACTATTGCCAGATAGCTTTTTTCATGGGATCAAATATGTACATTTATCTGTTGTCAATAGTTAAAATTACTCTGTTTACTTTGCCTGTTCCATGTAATTTCTAGAAGTAAGGAGATCCTGGATTCTCTACAGGGAGAACTATTCAGGCAATTGGTAACAGACCCCACACGTGAAGGGGCCATACTGGACTTGGTGCTTACCAATGGTGAAAGTGTTTCTGATATTGTAGTGGGAGATCATTTTGCATCCAGTGATCACCAGATGGTGTGGTTCAGTATTAGGACTAGGGCTGTTAGAATCCATCCAAAGGCGAGGATCTTAGACTTTAGGAAGACCAACTTTGCCAAGATGGGCCAATACCTCAGGGAGTCGTTAGTGGGATGGGAACAGCTGGGGGATGTAGAAAACAGTGGGCAAAACTGAAAGGGGATATTTTAAGGGCAACCAACCTTTTTGTTAAAATGGTAAATAAAGGTAAAAGGAAAAGGAGACCGCTATGGCTTTCGAAAGAAGTAGCTGAAAAAGTGAAGAAAAAGAGGGAGGCCTTTATGAAATACAAGAGATCACAGAGAGAGGAAGACAGGCATCTATATTTGGAAAAACTTAGAGAAGCTAGCAAAGTAGTCAGGAAGGCAAAGATTCAAAAGAAGGAGGAAATAGCCAATGCAATAAAATGGGGGGATAAGACATTTTTCAGATATGTTAATGAAAAGAGGAAGGGCAAAAGTGGTACCGTCAGACTCAAGGGTGCAGGGGAGGAATATGTAGACGCTGATAAGGATAAAGTGGAATTGCTTAACAAATATTTTGGTTCTCTGTTCACAGATGAAGAACCAGGAGCAGGACCTCAGAAAACACCCACAAACAGGAACAGAAGTGAGGGACATCTTGAACAATTTTCAGAAGACTGTGTTCGTGAGAAACTCTCTCAACTTAAAATAGACAAAGTGAAGGGACCGGATGGGATACACCCTAGAATACTGAGGGAACTTGGGGACGTTCTAGCAGTTCCACTGATTGACCTTTTCAATGCCTCGTTGGAGTTGGCAGTGGTGACAAAGGACTGGAGAGAGGCTCATGTGGTGCCTTTACACAAAAGCAGAAGTAAGGATGTGGTTGAAAACTACAGGCCGGTTAGTTTAACTTTGGTGGTGAGTAAATTATTGGAAATGCTGCTGAAAGAGAAAATAGTGAGGTTTCTGGAGTCCAGCAGATTACAGGATCCGAGGCAGCATGGATTCACCAGAGGCAGGTCTTGTCAGACAAATCTGACTGATTTCTTTGACTGGGTAACCAGGGAGTTGGACCGAGGGAGAGCCCTAGATGTGGTGTATTTAGATTTCAGTAAAGTCTTTGACACTGTTCCTCACAGGCAACTTATAAACAAACTGAGCACCCTAGGGATGGACCCTAAAGTTACTGCCTGGGTTAGAAATTGGTTGGATGGGAGGCGACAAAGAGTACAGGTAAATGGAGCTCACTCTGAGGAGAAGGATGTTACTAGTGGTGTGCCCCAGGGATCTGTCCTTGGTCCGATTCTTTTTAACATCTTTATTAGTGATATAGCGGAAGGGTTGTCGGGTAAGGTTTGCCTTTTTGCGGATGATACCAAAATCTTCAATAGAGTAGACACTCAGGAAGGTGTAGATAACATGAGGAGGGATCTAGCTAAGCTTGAAGAATGGTCTAGAATTTGGCAGCTGGGATTTAATGTTAAAAAATGTAAGGTCATGCATTTGGGCTGCAGCAATCCAAGGGAGAAATATAGTATAGGGGGTGAAGTACTTTTGTCCACTAAAGAAGAGCGGGACCTAGGCGTGGTTGTGTCTGATGATCTTAAAGTAGCTAAACAGGTAGAAAAGGCGACGGCAAAAGCTAGAAGGATGCTTGGGTGCATACGGAGAGGAATGGCTAGCAGAAAAAAGGAGGTGATAATGCCTCTGTATAAGTCTTTGGTGCGACCTCATTTGGAGTATAGTGTGCAATTCGGGAGACCGCACCTTCAAAAGAATGTGAACAGGATGGAGTCGGTGCAGAGGGTGGCTACTAAAATGATTAGTGGTCTTTATTATAAAGCATATGAGGACAGACTTAAGGATCTTAATATGTACAACTTAGAGGAAAGGCGGGATAGAGGTGATATGATTGAGATGTTTAAATACCTCCGTGGCATAAATGTTCAGGGAGAGAGCCTCTTTCAATTGAAAGCAAGTTCTGCTACGAGAGGACATGAGATGAGGGTGAAGGGAGATGGATTCAGGAGTGATATGCGGAAATATTTCTTTACGGAAAGAGTAGTGGATCCATGGAATAGTCTCCCAGTGGAGGAGGTAGAGATGAGGACAGTAACTGAATTTAAAAAAACATGGGACAAACACAGAGGATCTCTATTGGTAAAAAGGGGACTGTTGTAGTTGTTGATATGGAAGGACAGACTTGATAGGCCATGTGGTCTTTTTCTGTCGTCATATTTCTATGTTTCTACGTTTCTAACTCTGTTCAACATTTTGTTTTATGTAAACCACTTTGATTTGCAGATAAAGCGGGAAAACTAAATAAATAAATCAGCAAATTGGATTGACCATGTGCTTCTTATCTGCCAATATCTGCATTTTTTTGTTTTATTACCTGAACTGTTTCAAGTCCTGCTCAGTTGCTGTGTTGAACACTTTATCCAAGACACACTCCCCTACATCAATGGACAGCCAAGAATTACAAAGGAAATACCACTTTTGATCCAGAGCAGGGTCATGAACCAGCACCCTGTTCACGTACCTACAACAGAAATTAGAACACTGGTTTTGTGCGCCATTGAAAGTAATTTTCAAGTGTGATACGTCTCACAAAAAGAAACCTCATGACATAAATTACAATTCAAACTACATTCTGATTCTGGCTGAAGCTTTGGGTTCCTTTTACTAAGCACCTGGCTGCTGTGGCCAAAAATAAAATTAGATATTCAGCACTGGAGCCTATCCAGTGTCTGGAGCTGAATATCTAGTTTTGCCGGCGATTGATTTTATCTGGTTATTGGCAATATTCATTCACTAACTGGATAGCAGGATCTGTATAAGCTTAGAACAGCTATGGACCTATCCTAATTTTATGCAGTTTGCTAATCTGGAATATTGCTGTAACTGGATAGGCACCAGGACTGCCCGAGGACCATCCCGAAACTAACCAGGTGTTTTCAGGCGGTCTGTAGAGATAATCAGCAGCACTAGCTGATTAGTGCCACTGACAGAAGCGGTTCTATCATTAGGCCAACTGAGACGGTGGCCTCAGGCGGCAGTTTCTAGGGGGCAGCACTCCGGCTGTGTTTATTTCTGATTTGCTGCTCCCTAGAAACTGATTAATGATAGAACTACCAAGCTTCCAGTAGGGATGGCACTATCCGGTAAGCCGGGTAAGCGCGGCAGGAGGGCACAGGCAGGGGGGGAGGTCGCCGTCACCGTCACCGTGTCAAAAAATAAAGCACCCGCGGGAACATTTCTCTGTTCCCACAACTCTGCTAACTTTTAAACTGTTGGGTCGCGAGGGAGCTGGAAGGCAGCAGACACTTGGGGATGGGGCTGGAAGGTGGCTGGGTAATAGGAGGGGGGTTGGAAGAGAACTGACAGGGGGGAAGGTGGGGACTGGAAAGGAGCTGACATGGGGGTTGGAAGGGAGCGTAAAAGAGGGGAAGGAGAGAGCTGGAGGGAAGGTGGGGGCTGGAAGGGAGCTGACACCTGGGGATGGCACTGAAAGGTGGATGGACAGAGGAGAGGGTGACTGGAAGGGAATTGACATGGGAGCGGGCACTGGGACTGGAAGTTCGCTGATACCTGGGATGGTATTTTGACTAGAAGGGGCTGGACGGTGGGAATGAGGAGAACTGGAAGGGAATAGACACAGGTGGCGGTACTGGGAATGCAAGGGGGTTGGCACTGGAAGGTACTGGGAGGGGAGGCTGTAGAGGATGCTGATACTGGGGAGAGTTACTGGGACTGGAAAAAAGCTGATGGAAGAAAGCAAAAGGAGGGACAAGAAATGGCAGATGGACTACAGACAATAGAAAAAGAGCTAAGAGAAGACAGGAAAACAGAAATCTCAGATTGGGAGCAGCATGATCAAAAATCATCAGACAACAAAGGTAGAAAAAAAAGAATTTTATTTTCAATTTATTGATTGGATTTTGTGCTATCTATATTTCACACAGTATGGGGACCTACGTCTCTTATCTGGTGTGGCGCCATATATGGAGTCTGGCTTCTTGGGGTTTCCTTTTAATTTTGTCTACATATTTTTAATTTTGCTTTAGGTTGTGTTCACTTATTCTGTACTTGGTGAGGGTCTGTGTTCTGAGTGCGTGACCAAGGCCAGGTGTTCTGTTAACATGGTGTTTGTATGTAGGGAACTGTACTGTAGTAATTTAACATATACAGCTTTTCAAATAGGTGTATGGATGTTTTGGGGCCCATTGCAGAGTTTATAGTGCTGCTTTTTACTTGGTAGGCCCCTTATTGTATGAGTTTTGGAAGTGTATGCTGGTATGGTATGTTAGATTTGGCCTTGAAGATCTTCAGTGACTTTAGTAGGGTTTTATATTAGTTCCCAGTATGCCTGGTACTGGAGAATGTTTGTTGTTGGTGAGACAACCAGAGTCAGATTATTTTTTTATTTATATTGAGTTCTGTGGGTGAATGTCCTACCTCTGCTCTGCACCCATTGTTGAGAAGGGGGTTCTTTGAATGCAAAATATATGTTCAAAAAGAAAAAGCAAGCACCATATTGCAGTTTATAACAACAAAATACAAATGAATTATAATTTGGAGTTATAAACTGCTGTGGTTCTTGCTTTTTCTTTTAGTTCCTTGGTGTGCGAACATCTTGCATTTGTTCCACATTATCTAATTGGCTTTTTGGTTTGGTTCAGTCCCTGACTGTTGTTTTGAGAAAGATCCCCCTCCCCCCTCTCAACCATCTCATCCTTCGCCTCAGGCAGCAGATTGCCTTGAGCCGCCCCTGGCCACTGAATATAGGGATCACTGGTGTTTATGCTGTTTGCAGGTCCAGCAAATGGCATAAACCCTTTTGAATATCGACCCCTATTTCTTTGCAATGTAATTTTGACGTTTTAGGGGCCTTCTTACCAAACAAGGTTGCACACTTTGCATGCATTTTTAATACCCAGAAAATGCAAAACTTCCATGGTAACTGTTGGGAGCATGACCAGCATGTTAACAGCAGTTAATATGCATATGCATATGCTAATGTATTGCGCAATTAATGTGGGTTGCCAAGTTGCAATTGCCCTCATTCTAGCGGCAATACGCTCTTCATGGTACTGATACTCCACTTTTAATGTGTCCACTCACTGCCCTAGCACGTGATAGCCAATTAATGTGCATCTAAGAGATTGCTCACTGTTATGCCCACATGTTAGGGGTCACTATGGACAGCGTGCGTGCACTAAAATGCGCATGAACCACCTGGCGGGTTTTTAGTAAAAGAGCCCCATATTTGCTTTTAATTTTTCTCTCACAATCCTTTTTCATGATTTTTTTCCTTATTTTTTTCTGCTTTCTAAATGTTTTCTCTTCTTCATTGGCCCTCAACATTTCTTAGGCACTAGGAACTGTACCTAATGGGAAATCCGACACTCAGCAGTTATAAAAATTCCTCCTTAAAGGTCTTTTTATTGTCCATTATTGATGGTGGCATTAATGGTTTGGAAGGCAATATTAATGTGCCAGTAGGACTCTGAGCGTTCTCACCAAGAAGGACTGTTCCCAGAATTATCATGCCACAGTCGGATGCTTTGCAAATCTCCAAGTGGAAATAAGGTGGTGAGCAGGAAGACGTCTGTCCCTCCACGCTCGAACATAGGCTTATCCGGGTCATAGAGGTGATGAGGTTCGCTCTCTCCCTCAGAACCATAGAGTGTCAGAGTCACCTGAAAAAAGGCATTTTTATGCAAACATATAATATCATCTGTCTATTGCAGCCACTCCTGGTTATCTTTAATTACCACCCTCAGACTGTGCACCCGTCTCTTATAAATGAGCATTATATGGGGGTAATTTATATAGGACCCGATATTCAACGGCGGTGGCTAGCTGTTGCAGCTGAAACTTAGACCCAGATATTCAATGCGAAGGGCCATATCCGACCACTGACATTGAATATTTGGGTCAGCCGGATAGCGTTGGCAATATTCACCTGCTGCTCATGACAACCGTTACTGTGCCTAACTTTCACCACTAAGGGATAGCCGGGGAGTGGCTGAATATCGACGCTACCCGGTTATCCCCAGACGCTACTGCCGCTCTGCCCCCATAGTACCCTGATCGGGACGTGCAGCTGCAGAATTCCTGGACATTTAGTGTCATTAGCCATGTTAGTACTGCTCAATATCCCAGTTAGCGTGATTAACATGATTAGCAGGTCTGCTAACTGCATTAGTCACATTAAATAAAAGGCCACATATGTGTGTAAATGACCTATTATATAATATCTACTGTCTTAAATGTATTCCCCTCATAGAGAAGACATGTACCTTGCCAGTAGGCAGGGCCGTCACTACAATTAGGAAAACTAGGCTTTTGCCTAGAACACTAGACTTTGGAGGGCAACTGTGGCAGATCGTGCCCCAATATAGCCTTTGATCTCCTATCCCTCTGCCCCAACCCCACCATTATTGCCTTTGCTACATCTCTCCGAGACCAGCATCAGCAACAATGACAATAAGAAAAGAACAGCATCGCAGTGCAGAGGGAAGCTTCCAAAACCCTGTGCACTGCACTCTGAAAGCGCAGCCGGTTCCACTCCTTCCGATGCAGACTTCCTGTTTGCATCAGAGTGGGACCGGCTAGTTTAGGGCTTCGGAAGCTTCCCTCTCTGTGGCGCTTCCATTCAGTTCTTATTGCCACTGCTACTGATGCTGGTCCTGAAGAGACAGAGGTAAGGAAGAGGGTAGGGACGGGGGCGGTAGGAACGGGAGCTACCTAGGGCACCAAATTATCTTGCACAGGCCTTGTCAGTTAGCGCTGCAGGGAACACAGTCTGGGTGAAGTATGGGTGGAGTTGGCAAGTACATGTCTTGATTAAAACCACTTTCATCAAAGTGCGTACAAAGGTCTGATGCATCTCTGTGGAGATTTTGATATTTCTTTGCTTGAATGTTCTCTACAGAACATTCAGAGGGGCATTTTAGAAAGGATGTCCAAGTGTGATCTGGGACATCTAAGCCAGAACGGGGATGATGGACTGCTTTCTCTTCGTGATGTTTTTCAATCAAAACGAGCACTTTCCCGATGCTTATTTGTGCCCGGAGCAGGTCTAAACGTAAACGTGACTCTGGATGTCCAGGACATTTCTGAGATCGGGCAATGATGTCCAGGTTCCTCGTAATGCCCCAGTTATATCCCCATTCAGAATTGGAAATCCTCATGCTGGGGATGTCCACAGACCCGGCTTCTAAAATGGTTTTGGACGTCTCTGTGCCCGTTTCAGATGTCCAAAGCAAAAATAGGGCTTCCAAACTAACCCCCTTCATGTTTACTTATCTATATTTAGGAGTTTATACAGTGCACTAAACTGTAACCAATTTCATACATTAACAATAAGTCCCTGTCTAAGAGGGCTTACAACCTAATTGAGAGCTGAGGCAATGGAAAATGAAGTGATGTGTCTAATGTCACAAAGGCAACAGTTGAGGAAGCAGGATTTGAACACTTGTCTTCACCTCCTTTCCCAGTATCTTGGATGTACTCTACAGAACATTGAGTGCTATGTCTACTTTTGATATCCTTCGTGAGACATATGTAATCTGTGCCTGGATATACTTTACAGAACATTTCATATTGCCTGTACCTTGGATGTAGTGGCCGCACCTCTACGATGCCCCGTAAAAATGGTCACCAGGTAACGATAATGAGCGAATGGATCGTTATCTTCCAGCACTGTTATCTGCACCTACATGGATTAAGACCAGCATATGAGACTCATCTGTTGACAGCACCATAGCTCTATGGAAGCAGCAATGATGAGTAGATTGCATATCATGAGTTTGTCATGGGCGTGTCCATTGATCTTTGGATATTTACATGCCCACATATTGCATGATATCTTGCAACAAACACATACAGAATTTGTCAGATACACCTAAGTACGACAGCAGAAGAAGGTTCTCTTCAGTGTATGCTGAATTAATCATATCATTAACTAAAAAGCAATATAGGAAGTCAACAGATAGACATGACAGTGGATGCACAAACAAAATCAAACTTTAACAATAACGACTAAAAAGTAGGGCAGCGAGAAACCTGGGCATGAAACTGGCAGCAACAGCTCATGGAAGACAAGGTGCACATTTGTCAAGTGGAAGGCTGGGGTCAAGGCTGGCACAGTGCTTTGGAAGGAAATGTTAGATGTGTTATCGAGCACAGTGGCATGTACACTTCCCTACAGTTGCTCTACCTTGCTGGGATTATGGGAATGAAGGAAGATGTCTCTTCTCTGCTGTGACTCTTGAAAGACTGGGGACATTTAGGGGCTTGTTTACAAAGCCGCGTTAGCAGTTCGCGATCGTTATCGGATAATGATAATGATCGCGAACCGCTACCGCAGCTTTGTAAACAAGCCCCTTAATTTTGTTGCATTGCAGGAACACTTACTTTGGCATTATCCTGAAGATCTTTTCTTCTAGCCCAAATAGCTACCAGCACATAAAGGACAAAAATGCAGCCAACCGTGGTAACTACCACAGGATTGTCCACGAAGGTAGCGAATAATTCTGCCGTCTTACTAACATCAATGGCATTGGGCATGACAAAGAAGGAGCTGCCAAAGAAGGTCAGATGGGTACAGAGGCACTGAGTGCTCCTGGGAGTCGTTTTTGGCCCAACCTAAAGTCAAAAACAGATCTTTAGTATCTTATGTTATTCTTTATTTTCATGGACTGCAGAACAATTCAAAATGGTTTATAACAATTAATGAAATAAATAATGAATACATCAGCAAATAAATACATTAAATACATTAAAAAGTACTTCTAGAATCTAACTCAGTCTCACTCCACTCGGATAAGGGATGGGCAAAGACACAAATCCAGCAATTTAAATCTAACTTTATATCAATATCCACTTAATACATAATTAACCCCCCCCCCAATCTCCCCATCACACTAACCACAACCCAACCACCCTTAAGTCTTCCTCTTTGTGTGCGAATTACCCCCATGCCTGGGTTTGGCTTAATGTCAGTCTCTTGTTGATATCAGTGGAGTCTGGGGCTACAGAAGGTAATGAGTAGACAGGAAAACACAGCATCAGCCAGTTGGGGCAGGGATCAGTCTGGTAGCTCAGATGGAACAGAATTAGTAGAGAACAAATGATGTGATATAACTTAAAGGGTCCTTACAAACAATTCTCTCTTTAAATCATGCTGGAACACCAAAAGACATTAATCACACAATCAAAAAATAAAACAAAAATCAATATCATACTTCTAAATAGAGCCACATCAGATGATCTAGCAAAGGTCTTTGTTTTCAAAAGCTTTTCCTCAAAGGCGAGGAAGAACTGGAAAGAGAGTGATGGATATTGTCTCGTTGCTGGTATAGCACCAAACGCACGAGCATGAAGCTATCGGCACATAGTTACTTCCAAAACGTAATAATGTAATATTGCCATCTGGGTCATGCAAGGAAGGAACAAACATATTGCTAGCAAAATAAATGGGGTTCCATTTATTATGATGCCAGCCTCTCAAAATCCAGAATAGACTGCCATAGTGATTTCTATCTCTTTATACTGAATTTGTTTGTCTCGCCCATTCCTCTGGCAGTAGATCTCATTTGCTTCAGTTTAGTCGATAAAGTAAACATTTTCTAGCAACATACAGTAGTGCTATCGACTGGTTAAGGAATGCATTGGTTTTTTTTAAATGACAAGGAAATAATGACATTTCTAGTAGTATGGTGCTTCCCATTTGAGTCAACATAAAACTCCCTAAAGAAATGGTGTTTAATGTCTGCGATTTAGCACATGCTAAGGACATTTAGTCTGGACTACAATTATAAAAATGAACTGAAATGAACTCAAGACAAATTTTCCCCCTCCAAATAAATACAATACAAAACAAAAAATGAAACAAACATTTTTCCAAGCACACCCCTCAATTATTTCTTAAAGTTCCAAGAGAAGACCTAATGGTAAAAAGATAACTTTGCATCCATTTACTCACATGACATCCGGCACCACTCCAGTTGCTATGAAGTTCATCCCAAAATACACACTGGGAAGTAAAGGAGGTGATGGCAACAGTTATATTGTCCTTGTCTGGAAGGTCTTCTTCTGGGTCGTGTCTCACTGTTAAGTAGTATGTTCCTTCCCCATACAGCAGTTCTTCTGGGTTAAGAACCCAAGTATACAACTCATCTTGAACAGAAACAGTTTGGTTAACATTGTGAATCTTGGATGCATCTCTGAAGGCTGCCCATTAGGAGGGTAATTTTATAAGGGATGCCTAGCTAGGGGGAAATTTGGTTTACCGTTAATTTCCTTTTCTGGAATCCTGTTAGAGCAGTCCAGACTAGTGGGTTATGTACCCTACCATCAGATGTTGGAGACAGAGAAAAAAACCCAGAAGCTTTATGACATCACCATGGGTACATAACCCAGGGCCCCTAGGGCTCAGCTTCAGTATGCAAATGTCACAGTACAGGGACTTGGAAAAATAAACTAGCCTAATAAGACCAACCAGTCAAGAACCATTTAAGCTATATACATAATCAAAACAGCCAAACTGCACAGAAATATACAAGGCAGAGAACAGCTGAAGGCTACCCAACACAGATACATGCTCTCAGCTAAACATTGGCTAGGCTAATCTCAAGACAGAAGGGTGAGTCCTGGACTGGTCTAGCAGGATTTCAGGAAAGGAAATTAACAGTAAGTCAAATTTCGCCTTCCAAAACATCCTGATAGACCAGTCCAGACTAGTGGGCAGTACCAAAGCTGCTCCACTCTTGGGTGGGAAGAAACAGCTGCTGCCAGAACAGTGGCCCTGAAGCGAGCTGCTTCTCTGGCTTGGAGATCCAGGTGATAGTGCCAGGCAAAGGTTGACAGGGAAGACCAAGTAGCAGCCCTGCAAATATCTAGTGGATCCACTCAGGATCTTTCTGCCCAAGAAGCTGGCTGTGTCCCGCGGGAACAGGCTTATTTTGCAGAATATAAGCCGATTGAATGACCTGCTTAATCCAGCATGAAGCAGTTGCTTTAGAAGCGGCCGTCTCTTTACAAAACCTGAAGGCTAAAACAAAGAAGCAATCCGTGAGATGAAAGGCATTGGTAACCTTAAGATAGTGGTGCAAGGCCCTGCCAACATCAAGAGAATAAAGTTCGACATTACTCCCTGTACAGTGCTGCTTTGAAAAAGAGGGAAGCGACACCGTTTGATTCACATGGAAAGAGAAGAGAACCTTCGGCAAGAAGGAGGAAACTATGCATAAACTGACCCCTTCTGGAGAAAAAGACAAAAAAAAGATCTCTGCAAGAAAGCACCTGAAGCACAGATTCACGGCGAGCCGAAGTAATAGCCACCAGGAAAACCGTTTTGAGCATTAAATCCTTTAAGATGGCTCTGTGCAAAGACTCAAAAGGCGCACATGTGAGCATGTAGAAGACTAACGAAAGATTCCAAGCCAGCACAACCGGATAGGGAGGTGGCTGGAGGGTACAAACTCCACCCAAGAATCTGGAAACATCAGGATAAGAAGCTAGATATTACCCGCACCTGAAGCAAGTTAAGGCAGCTACCTGCACTTTCAGGGAATTGAGCAAGACCCTTTCCAAACCCATCCTGAAGGAAAGATAGAACATGTTGAGCCTGCATTTTCCAGAGGATCAAGGACTTCTGGGAACACCAGGAAGAGAAGAGGCACCAGATATGGATGTAGATGCGAGAAATGGAAGGTTGGCACACTTGCAATAAGGTGGCCACTACCAAAGGCAAGTAACCCTTTGAGTCAAGCAGCACCACTCAAGAGCCAGCCCATAAGTGAGTAAGGAGTAGGATCTTCCATGATTATGGGACCCTGCCAAAGGAGTCCCTGTCTCAACCCGAGAAGTAACGGCTATGCTATCGTTAGGCAAACCAGGTTGGCATACCACGGTCGACATGGTCAATCTGATGCTATGAAAATTATTTGGCCAGAATGTGCTTCCACCCAATGGAGTACCCGGCTGATCATCAGCCACAATGGGAAGATGTACAGAAGCTGAGATAGAGGCCAAGGTTGGACTAAGGCATCAAGGCCTTAAGATTGTGGCTCTTTCCGATGGCTGAAGAAGGCCATTGCCTTGCTGTTGGAGGCAGTGGCCATGAGATCCAGAGCTGGGCATCCCCACTGGTGAACAGTGCCCAAGGCGCAAGCTCCTATACTTTGGGGTCCAATGCATGATGATTGAGGAAGTCTGCCTGAATGTTCTCTATGTCCGCAATGTGTTGTGCCAAGAGCGTTTGGAGATTGCACTCTGCTGATGGAAAGAGGAGAGTCATTTCCTGCGCTACTCCCAGACACTTGGTGACCGTTTGTCTATAGAGATAAGCTACTGCCGTGGCATTGTCCGACAAGACTTGGACTGCTCGGTCCCAGAGAATAGGCTGAAATTGACACAGGGCGAGATGTACTGCCCACGTTTCAAGGCAATTGGGGACAAGCAACCTTAGGCCGGAGGGACTGGGGTCTCTAGTCCCATGGCCACTCCTTGTGGCCTTGGGCAAGCCACTTAACCCTCCATTGCCTCAGGGACACTTAGATGGTGAGCCCTTCGAGGACAAGGGAATAAAAAGTACCTGTTAGTATACATGTAAACTGCACTGATTCTAAACAGCGCGGTATAAAAAAAAAAAAAAAAAATTGATCGCCCAGGCAGCTTCATGATGGGACCAAGCTCCCTGTGCTGTCTGTCCCAAGCAGTGTGCTTACCACCCAGTCAGGCTGGCGTCCGAGGTCACAAGAGTCCAATGGGGTATCTCTAAGGGCATCCCTTGTAACAGGTGGCGCTGAGATAGCCACCATTGAAGCCTGCAGTGCTATGACTGTAGCTGCAGACAGATTTGGTAATCCTGAGAACTAGAGGACCAACGCGAGAAGAGGGAGTGCTGTAGCAGATGAATGTGAGCGTGAGCCCAAGGAACTACATCCAGAATGGCTGCCATGGTGCCGAGAACCTGCAGATAATCCCATGCCTTGGGAACTGCCAGGTGCTAAAATCTCTGGAACTGTGCACGAAGCTTCCTGCAGTGTTCCTGCATAAGAAAAATGCATCCTGCTTCCATGTCAATTCATGTGCCCAGGAACTTGAGAGACTGAGTGGGTCACAGACAACCTTTGGTGTGATTGATTACCCAACCAAGATGTACTAGATACTGGACAACGCGAGAAACCGCCAAGACCACTTCCTTGTATGACTTGGCTGTGATTAACCAATCTTTCATGATGTCCTGGCAGCGCAGGGACATGGTGTCAACCACCATGACCTTGGAAAAGGTATGAGGAGCTGTGGCAAGACCAAAAGGAAGAGCACAGAGCTGATAATGCTGACCGCTTGAATGATCAACCATAGGGTCTCTATCCGGAAGTGAGGTACTCGAAGACTGCGGTTTGTACCCTGGAGGTCCAGGATAGGACAGAAATAACTATCCTTTTTGGGAACCACAAAATAGATGGAATAATGTCCTGACCTCCTTTCTGAGAGAGGAACCGGGCAGACCGTATGAAGCTGGAGGAGGTGTTGGAGTGTCACCTGAATTGCCGTCTACTTGGTAGTTGACCCACAAGGAAAGATGAGGAAAACATGCTGGATGGATCTGGCGAGATCGAGCATATAGCCCTGCAAAATGACATCTAGCACCCACTTCTCGGAAGTTATGCGGGTCCATTCTTGGGAGAAAAGGTGCAGCCCCTGCCAACCTCTGGCACCCCGAAATGGACCTCAAACCCATCAACGGGAGGATTGCACAGAGCCTGAAAACTTGTTGGAGGGGGGTATTATTATCTCTCAAATGGCAGGGGTCCTGAAAGGACTGGGACTTGGAGTCTGCTTTGGAGGAAGAATAGTTAGACTTTCCAGGACTGCAACAATAAAAGTCTCTGAAACGGTTTCTAGAAGAAGAGTATGAAGGTTAGGCAGAGGGACGCTGGAATTAGGCTTATCCTCCAGTAACCTCTGAGGCTTAACTTCTCCCAAATCTTTTACAAGTTTGTCCAGATCCTCCCCAAAAAGAAGCCTTCTCTTGAAGGGGAGTTTGGCCAGTCAAGACTTGGAAGCTACATCTGCATTCCAGTAGTGAAGTCAGAGCCACTTTCTGACAACTATAATGGCAGCAACCGAACGAACCACCAGGCATAGCAAATCATAAAAAAAAATCTGCCATATAGGCGGTTACAGATTCCAAATGAGCCAAGGCAGGATCTTCCAGTAAGAGCTGGATCCAATGAAGCAGGGTGCGTATCGCCAAACCTCCACAAACAGAGGCCTGTAAGGCCAAAGATGAGGAAGAAAAGATTGCCTTAAGGAGACCGTCCACCTTCTGGTCAATCTGATCCCAGAGGGCTGCCCCACCGTCTACTGGGATCGTCATATGCTTTGTGATCGCCATTACAACAGCATCCACTTTTGGAAAATGCAACCACTTGCCAGGTCATCCGGAGACCAGAGATAGAAATGGCCAAGCGCAAGAACACATTTGGAGAGTCCTACTCCAGGAAAACCATTTGCTGCAGCTCTGAGGGAAAAGGGAAAGCACGGACGGTTTCCAAATGCTCACAATATTAGGGTCCACCTGAGTCTTGCTCAAATCTGGAGTCGGTTGAGACAATGGTTCGACCAGATGTAGAGATTTTATAATCTGCAAGATTAGAGCTGGGAGTTCCTCCCTGCGGAATAGGCAAATATCCGTGCCTTCCTTACCGTCCTTGGGGTCCACTTCTGGCAGCGAGAACTCACCCTCTTCTTGGTCTGAACCACTGGTAAGGGATTGTTCCACTGAAAGGCCCTCCCTGTCTTCCTCAACAGGGACCCAGTCACTCAAGGACCCTGGAGGTGCCTTGGCCTGATCTTTATCCTGCACAGGTGGAGTAGGCCTGGCGTGCTTTCGGGAGAACAGAGCTGCAATGCCTGATGTGGCCAAGGAAGGCGTGGAGCACCACATATCCCAGGCCTGCCAAAAGAGATGTAAAAACTGTGCATCCGTGTCCGCAGGTCGAGGAGGAAGCCGAGGCTGAGAAGGTTGTTGTTCAAGAAGGAGTAAAGGAGGTGCTGGTCCCCCGGATGAGTAGATAGCATAGGACCCCCAGGAGTCTCCACCACTGAGGACCCTAAAAGGGATGTCCCAGCTGACCTAGTGAAAGGTTGCCGTGCAGCTGAAGGAGGACCCCCTTGGTCTTCAGCACAGGCAGAACAAAGGTCTTTATACAAGTGGCAATGTTTCCTTCCACATCCTAAGCACCTTTGTATGGAGGAAAGCATTTTACTGAAAACAGAGTGAAAACATGGTTCCCTGATGCAAGCAAAGCCTCAGGCTAAAATAGACTTGTTCCCACCTAAACAAAATGGCAGGAAACAGCAAGAATGAGTTTGGCAAAATAATTCAGACAGGAGGCAGAATCGACGAAAACCACACAACAGAAGCGGCGAAAAATGAAAACAAAGCTCGCCGAAACAGAATTTTTTAACCGTGAAGAAAAACACTGAAGCTGCACGCAGGTTGTCGGCGGCAACAATTGAACACGCTTACTGCCATTAATGAGGGGAAGCACAGTAAACCTTGAGGGACATTAGCATTGGAAATTGAAAATAAAGTAAAGGAGATGAAAACTGCTCAACATGGGGGGGTGGGGGTGGGGGGGGGAGAGTAAACTCACTGCCTGAACAAACTGCAGCTGAAGAGAAAGCCTGCTGTCGGGAGACCTGAAGCAGTAGAAAGAAATTGTTTTACTTTTTTGTTAAGAGCTTAGAGAAAACAACCAAAAAGGGCTGGTGAGGCTTGAGGTTGTTCTGACCAGGTAGGCTGTCCTCTGGAAGTCTGAAGGGCTACACTGCCCCTCCTGAGCAGGAGCCTGTCCCTTCAGAGATGCACACAAGCACTTCTGGAAGAATAAAGGGTAACCTGCAAAATATCAGAGGAACACCTCGAGTGAGCTCTGAACAGGACCCAAGAAAAAGGCTACACGGACAGAAAGTCTAAGCAGAGACTGTCAGGAGATGAGCTGAAGTCCACATCTGCTGGAGACAGAGAAAATACTGACGCTGACCCCTAAGGGTCCTGGGTTATGTACCCGCGGTGATGTCACAAAGCTTCTGGGGTTTTTCTCTGTCTCTAACATCTGCAGGCTGGGGGACATAACCCCAGGGCCACCCTATCCATTAAGCAGGCTAGGTGGCCACCTAGGGTGGCAGATATCTGTGGGCGGCAGGCCATATGCTTTGGCACACATGGCCTGCCGCCCTCCCCCTGTGCGCTGAGCCACACTGCCCTTCCTTGCCTGTGCTGAGCCGCACCGCGCTGCTGGCAGCAGCAGGGGATGGCTAGGCTCGGTGGCAGGCCATGTGTGCCAAAGCACATGACCTGCTGCCAAGCTGAGCTATGCCCCCCTCGGCCCCACTGCCAGAATCTGCAGTAGTGTGGCTCAGCACGGTGGGGTGGGGGGTGCGGCTCGGCGCACAGCGGGGGGAAAAGGCACAGCTGCAGCTTCTGCCTAGAGTGGCAGAAACCCTTGGGCCGGCCCTGCATAACCCACTAGTCTGGACTGGTCTAGCAGGATGTTTTGGAAAGGGTATTTTAAGGCATTTATGCTAAGGCTATTTTGGTGCCTATTTGTCTTATAAAATACTAGCCTAAGTGGTCTGATGCCGACCTACATTGCAGGTGCGGACATTTACACTAGCTGATTTTTCCATGCCCTTTATTCTTCCAGTATACACAAAAATTAGAGTATTTCATAATCTTTGCATGTACTCGTGTGTTCTGCCCACCCTCCATTCAAACTCCGCCCACGTGCATACCCACCAGCAAAGTAAGCACCTTGGTTCCAAAGTGTGTATTTGTATGGAAACATAGAAACATGACGATAGAAAAAGACCACATGGCCTATCCAGTCTGCTCTTCGTTGTCTGTTGGTATTTTATAAGAGGTTATTTATAGCATATGTGGCCACCTGTTCTCAGAAATGACTTTAAAAAATTACCCCCCCCCCCACCATAGAATCCTAGCACAGTCCCCTCTGCTCATCTACATGAGAAGCTTTCCACTCAACCTTTCCCAATTCCTTACTGTGACTGCAAACATAAGACTAGTGGGATGAGTCATTTAGTTGCCTTCATTGTCAAGAGTACATTCTTCTGTTGTGAGTAAAGAATCTTGAATCTAGGAAATGGAGACTGAAGTGCTTCTAATGTCATCTTACCAGTCAAAGCCAGGACACACAAAGACCCTGCTGAATCCTCTTACCTCCAGTAAATTGCTTGTTGGGTAGATGAATTTTAATATCATAGCTCGTCTCATTCGGGTGATAACCATACCCCAAGCACAGTATCAGTGGAATTTCCTGTTCTAGCTCCAAGTAGATCACAAGGGAGGTGTTGGCAGAGGTGACATTAATTTGCAAAGCAGAGAAATTTCCCAAATTAAGCAAACTCCTGTCTTCTTGAGGTACAGAGACTCTCGGAAGAATTATCTAAGTACAAACACACAGAAACTTTTAACAGAATTTAAATAGAAATTTCTTGACTGCATTGTCAATTACCCAAGGCAGTGGGGAAAATGAAAAGGCAATAAATCAGTTCTACATTTTTTTAGATGCCCTCAAGTCAGTGTTGACTCCTAGCGACCCAGCAGCCTCTGGGTTACTACAAAAATGTTTAGAAATTACAATTAAAATACTTACCTTTCCCTAAATATCAGCTATGGTGCCTGAGGACTGGAGGATGACCAATATTAAGGCCCATTTTTAAAATGGGTCCCAGGGGTGATCCAGGAAACTACAAACCAGTGAACTTGATGGAGCCATGTAAAATTGTATAACCTATTCTGAAGAGCAAAATTACCAGATATCAACTTAGGCACAGATTAATGAGGCTGAGCCAACATGGATTTAGCAAAGGGAAGTTGTGCCTTACCAGTCTGTTAGGGTTTAGACTGGTGGACAAGGGTGAATCGTTGGATATAGTGTATCAGGGTTTTCAGAAGGCGTTAAGCAAGTTCCTCACAATAGACTTATCAGGACATTAAAAAGTGATGCAGTAGGAGGCTGTGTCCTACTGTGGATTGGGTGCTAGCTAAAAGACAGGAAAGTTAGAACTAAATGGTGATTTTTTTTCACTGGAGAAAGGTAAACAGTGGAATATCCCAGAGATCTGTATTAGGACCAGTATTTTTTAATGTAATGATCTGGAAAAGGAAAAGACAAGTGATGAAATTTACTGATGACACAAAAATATTCAAACTAGCCACTGTAGATAATATTTTTCACTCATCGCACAGTTGAATTGTATAATTTATCCGGCCATTCCTAGAACCAACAGACTTCTGCTATGCACTTCAAACCATATATCTATCACATCTCGACTACTGCAACGCTATCTACCAGGGCCTCCAACAAACCACTCTCTACCGCTCTCCACACAACAGCACACATCCTCCAAGGAGCAACAAGGTGGGACCACATCACACCCATACTCAAGCAACTCCACTGGTTACCACTACCAAGTCATACAAAATAAAAAACCCTCCTCCTGAGCCACAAAGCCATCATCTCCAACCCCTACTCACCTCCACACTCTACTGCAAACCCCCCAGCCAAACAGATCAATATGTACCTGTATGAAGAACATCCTGATCATCCCCTATGCCAAAACCAAATTCAATCAACAGGCCTGTGGATGAGCCTTCCAACTCTATACATCTTCAATTTGTAACACTCTACTGGATCTGCTAAGAAATATCACTGACCTCAGCACCTTCAGAAGCACCTAAAGACACACCTCTTCTCTGAGCATTTCAGCCCCAACACATGCCCTCCCTCCCGCAGAAGATATGCCCCCATGCACGACATTCACTGTATATGGTTAACCACTTTATATGCCCCAGACACCCCAAAGTTGTATATTTGTATACAGTTATCCAACCCTACTTATCCAATGCATGCTGTATATATAAAAAATGTTTTTTACACTGTAACTGCTAACTATTTTGTTTCATGTACACCATTTTGACCCAGAGAAAGACAGTATATAAATGGAGCTAAATAAATAAATGTGTTGCCAGAGGATATGATAGAAACAGTTATCATAGCTGGGTTTCAAAAGGATTTAGACAAATTCCTGGAGGAAAAATTCATAAGCCATATTTACTCATGTAGATTTGTGGAAGTCAGTGTTTATCTCACTCTGAGTATGGACAAGGATTGGATCTATTACTACTATTAGTGGACTTCCTCGAAACCAACGGGTTGCATAATCCGAGGCAACATGGTTTTACGAAAGGATGATCTTGCCAAATTTGATTGAATTCTTTGACTGGGTGACCAGAGAATTAGATCAAGGGGATGCGATGGATGTGATCTACCTAGATTTCAGCAAAGCCTTTGATACTGTTCCTCATAGGAAGCTTATCAATAAACTCAACAGCTTGGGGATGGGTCCCAAGGTGGTGAACTGGATCAAAAATTGATTGACTGACATACGACAGAAGGTGCAGTAAATGGAGCTCACTCGGATGAAAGGAAGGTGATTAGCGGTGTGCCCCAGGGTTCGGTCCTGGGACCGGTACTGTTCAATGTATTTGTGAGTGATATTGATGAAGAACTGAATGGAAAAGTCTGTCTTGTTGCAGATGACACGAAAATTTGCAACAGAGTGGACTCCCTTGAGGGAGCGGATAACAGGAAAGATCTACAAAAGCTAGAAGAATGATCTAATGCGTGGCAGTTAAGATTTAATGTGAAGAAGTGCACTGTCATGCATTTAGGAAGCAGAAATCCAAGGGAAATGTATGCAATAGGGGGCGAGAGGTTGGTGTGCATGGACCAGGAGAAGGACCTCGGAATGATTGTTTCTGAGGATCTGAAGGTGGCGAAACAGTGTGACAAGGCAGTGGCAAAAGCCAGAAGGATGCTGGATTGCATACAGAGAGGAATTACCAGCAGAAAGGAAGAGGTACTAATGCCACTGTACAAGTTGCTGGTGAGGCCTCATTTGGAATACTGTGTTCGGTTTTGGAGACGGTATCTCAAAAAGGATATAAAAAGGATGGAAGCGGTTCAGAGAAAGGCAACCAAAATGATCCTGCATCAGAAGACTTATGAGAAGAGACCTGAAGACCTAAATATATACACTCTGGAGGAGAGGAGGGACAGGGGAGATATGATTCAGACCTTTAAATACTTAAAAGTATTAATGAAGAAACAAACCTCTTCCAAAGGCGGGGAAGCTGTAAAGCTAGAGGGCATAACATGAAGCTGCAAGGGGGTAAACTGAAAGGCAATGTCAGGAAATACTTTTTCACTGAAAGGGTGGTGGATGCTTGGAATACCCTCCCGATGGAAGTGGTGGGGACAAATACAGTGACAGAATTCAAAATGGCATGGGACAGACACAGTGGAGCCCTTTACAGCAACAGGATAAAATCAAAATAAACTTAACTATCTCTTATATCTCAGCAAATAGGAGTGACCTCCATGGAGCGGTGGGTTCACCCCTAAACAAAGGCACGGGGAGGGGTGACCTGCACGGAGCAGCAGGCGCACCTACTGGGTAGACTAAATGGACCAAACTGATCTTTATCTGCCGTCATATACTATGTTACTACTAATAATCATTTGTATAGCGCTACAAGGCATATGCAGCGCTGTCTATATAGATGTAAGACATAGTCCCTGCTCATCAAAGCTTTCAATATAAGGACAAAACACATAGGGCCCAATATTTATCTAGGCCAGCTATGTGCTGCTGTGGAGCACAGCCATCTGCACCGACCCTTAACCCTGAATATTCAATGCCGGGGTCACATGTAGCCCTGGCATGGAATATCGGGGTTTGCCGCACATGCTCCGAAGCCATAGAGGCAATATTGCACACTGCCTGATTAGTTCCTGCGGCTAAAAGATTGGGATGCTTTTGCTTCAACTATCTTATAGCCACAGGTCGCTACCGGGCAGCATGCAATATCACTGCCACCACTTCTGCTCCTCCCTGGAAAGCCCACGACATGCCCTAATGATAAATGGTTAGCATCGTGGCATATAGGGGAGAGGTACAAACCGTGTTAGTGCCATTGAATATCCCAGGAAAAGGCATTTACATGGTTTACAGAGCTGTAAACCAAGTAAATGTCTATCAGATATTGCATCCATAGTGAAACTGGGGACTAGAGTATGGTAAGACACACATAATAAATAGTGGACAAGAGAGTGAGGAGCCTCAGGATCCAAAAGCGGCTTCAAAGAGGTGGGTTTTCAGCCTGGATTTGAATAGGGCTAGAGAGAGGGTCCGAGGCAAATGGAGCAGCAAGATGGAATGAACAAAGTCTGGAGTTAGCAGTGGCAGAGAAGGGCTGTACGACTGGTACCCTGTGGCCTGCTCTGAACCAAAGCCGAAACAAAACAAGATGGATTCCTACTGCAAGAAACTTCTGCTGTGTTACAAGCCTCAGATCTGCTGACATTCAAGCAACTGACTGCCAAGTGATTATACGTGTGCATACTGAAGACTATTGTTCCTGGCCAATTAATTGCCCACATGAAAGATCACCTGCTTCTCTGGCCCTTATCATCCACAGACAATTCTACTGGCCTTGGGCACTTGTAACATAGTAACATAGTAAATGACAGCAGATAAAGACCAGCATGGTCCATCTAGTCTGCCCAGCACGATGGCAAGCATAGGTGCACCTGCCACTCTGTGCAGGCCACCCCTCCCCACGTCCCTGTTTAGGGGTGAACCCACCACTCCATGCAGGACACCCCTATTTGTTGAGAAATTAGATGGTTCAGTTTACTTTGATTTTATCCTGTTGCTGTAAAGGGATCCACTGTGTTTGTCACATGCCATTTTGAATTCCGTCACCGTGTTTGCCCCCACCACTTCCATAAGGAGGGCATTCCAAGCATCCACCACCCTTTCTGTGAAAAAGTATTTCCTGACATTGCCTTTCAATTTACCACCTTGCAGCTTCCTGTTATGCCCTCTAATTTTACAGCTTCCCCGTCTTTGGAAGAGGTTTGTTTGTTCATTATTTCCCTTTAAGTATTTAAAGGTCTGAATCATATCTCCCCTGTCCCTCCTCTCCTCCAAAGTGTACATGTTTAGGTCTTCAAGTCTCTTCTCATAAGGCTTCTGATGCAGGCTCCAAATCATTTTGGTCGCCTTCCTCTGAACAGTTTCCAGTCTTTTTACATCCTTTGCAAGATACGTTCTCCAAAACTGAATATAGTACTCCAAGTGAGGCCTCACCAGTGACTTGTACAGTAGCGTAAGTACCTCTTCCTTTCTGCTGGTGATTCCTCTTTGTATGCAGGCCAACATCCTCCTGACTTTTGCCATCACCTTGTCGCACTGTTTTGCCACCTTGAGATCTTCAGAAATAATCACACCAACCTCTCGCCCCCTATCGCATACATTTCCCTTGGATTTCTGCTACCCAAGAGCATGACTCTGCACTTCTTGGCATTAAATCTTAATTGCCAAGCATTAGACCATTCTTCCAGCTTTTGTAGATCTTTCCTCATGTTAACCACTCCCTCGGAGGAGTCCACTCTGTTGCAAATTTTCGTGTCATCTGCAAAAAGACAGACTTTTCCATTCAGTCCTTCAGCAATATCACTCACAAATACATTGAACTGTGCCAGACCCAGGACCGACCCCTGGGGCACCCCGCTAATCACCTTCCCTTCATCCGAGTGAGCTCCATTTACCATCACCCTCTGTCGTCTGTCAGTCAACCAATTTTTGATCCAATTTACCATCTTAGGATCCATTCCCAAGCTACTGAGTTTATTGATAAGCCTCCTATGAGGAACAGTATGAAAGGCTTTGCTGAAATCCAGGTAGATGACATCCATCGCATGCCCCTAATCTAGCTCCCTGGTCAACTGGTCAAAGAACTCAATCAGATTTGTTTGGCAAGATCATCCTTTGGTAAAACCATGTTGCCTCGGGTCTTGCAACCTGTTGGTTTTGAGAAAGTTCACTATTCGCTCTTTCAGAAGCGCCTCCATTACTTTTCCCGCCACCGAGGTAAGGCTCACGGGCCTGTAGTTTGACACTTCTTCCCTGTCACCACTTTTGTGTAGAGGTACGACATCAGCCATTCTCCAGTCCTGAGGAACCTCTCCTGTTTCCAAGGATCTGTTGAAAACATCCTTTAACGGCCCTGCAAGAACCTCTCTGAGCTCTTTCAGTATCCTGGGATGTATCCTATCCGGTCCCATCGCCTTGTCCACTTTCAGTTTCGCAAGTTGTTCTAACACATCATCTTCTGTGAATGGCGTGGTATCTACTTCATTCCCATTTTTATATTTGGGAGTCACAGGTGGTCCTTCTCCAGGACTTTCTTTAGTAAAAACAGAGCAGAAGTATTCGTTTAGCAATTTTGCTTTTTCAATGTCACTTTCCACGAGTCCGTTCGCAGCACTTCTGAGTCCTGCAATTCCACCTCTGATCTTCTTCCTTTCCCTAATATACCTGAAGAAGGTTTTGTTGCCACACTTAACATCTTTAGCCATTTTTTCCTCTGCTTTTGATTTTGCTATCCTTATTTCTCTCTTTGTCTCTTTGAGTTTGATCCTGTATTCATTTCTGTGTTCCTCTGTTTGCGAGCTTTTGAATTTTGCTAAAGCTGTGTTTTTTGCCACTTCTTTGGAAAACCAAATAGGTTTTCTTCTCCTCTTGTTTTTGTTTACTTTTGTTACATATTTATTTGTTGCCCCTTTTATTGCCACCTTTAGTTTAGCCCATAGCAATTCCACTTCCCTTATCTCCTTCCACCCCATCATCTCCTCCTTTAGGTACTCGGCCATTTTTTTTAAGTCAGTGTTTTTGAAGTTTAGGACTTTGAGCTTCCTAAGTTTGGCCTGTACCTTGGCTTTTATCTCAAACCACACCGTGTGATGATCGCTGCTGCTCACAGGGGCACTCCCGCAGACATTTGACACGCTATCACCGTTGGTGAGCACTAAATCCAGCGTTGAGCTTTCCCTGGTTGGTTCCATCACCATTTGTCTAAGTAATGCATCTTGGAGAGCATCCACAATTTTTTTGCTTCTTTCCAGATTTGCAGAAGGAGTAATCCAATCCACATCAGGTAGATTAAAGTCACCCAATATGATCGCTTCCCCCTTTGTGGCTATCTTGGCAATATCTTTAATCAATTCATTATCTATCTCTTCAATTTGTGTCGGAGGTCTGTAGACTACAGCAGTATGGATGACAGTGCCATCTCCTCTTTCCAACACAATCCAGAGCGCTTCTTCTTTTCCCCATGCCCCCTGCATTTCAGTAGCTTTAATATTGCTTTTGACATACAAGGCTACTCCTCCTCCTCTTCCATTTTCTCTGTCTCTTCTGAAAAGATTATAGCCAGGTATGGCTATATCCCAATCATGTGCTTCATTTAGCCATGTTTCTGTAATGGCCACAATGTCCAAATCCATTTCCACCATTAGGGCTTCTAGGTCTGGAACTTTGTTGGCTAAGCTTCGAGCATTTGTCTCATTGCTTTCCAGCATTTAACTGGCTTGTGTGTATTTAGCATTGATTTTGTTCTGCCTACATCTTCCCACTTGTTTTTGATGTGTGGTTTAAAAGAGTGGCTGTTTCTGATTTTAATCTGCTTTTGCAGGGGGTGACATCCAGAGCTTCACCTTCTACATCCGTCACCCCCTTTTTCTAGTTTAAATGCATAACCACATAGTGCTTGAATTTTTCACTTAGGATTCTTTTCCCTGTGACAGAGAGATGTAGTCCATCAGCACAGTATAGTCTCTTGTTGTTCCATCTGTTATCCCATTCGCCAATAAATCTGAATCCTTCTTGTTTGTACCAGGTCTGGAGCCATGTATTAAAGCTGTTGATGCGATGCAGCCTTTTTCCCCCCTTACCAAGCACAGGTAGAACCTCTGAGAATGCAACAGTGTTAACAATGGGCTTGAGTTTCTCTCCCAGAGATTGGAAGTCCTTTTGGACTGTAGAGGCACTGTTTCTAGCCAGGTCATTTGTGCCCCAATGGATAACAACATCAAGTTTGGAGTGTTCACTTTCTGCGCTAAGTAGTTCAACAATGTGGTTTGTGTTCCTGCTGGCTGAAGAGCTTGGGAGGCTCTTGACTATCTTCTCTCCTTTGAACTGTGTGCCCAAGTTGGTGCCACTGATGATGGAATCACCAAGTAGTAGTAGTTTGCTGTTTGGTGAGGTTTTCTTCATATTTGGTCCTTTAGCAGGAGATTGGGCATTGTCTGTCTCATTTAAGGGCCCTTCAGTTTCTTTGGATTGGGCATCCTCATTCGCCAAGGCAGAGAAGGCATTATGCAGGGATATCTCCTGATGCATAGGATGCCTCTGTGTCACAGGTCGCAATCTACCAGAACCCACTGTGGTCCATTTGTTCTTGGGGTGTTTCATTCTTTGTGGGAGCGGTGGTGGACTTTGTTCAGTTTGTATCTTAGAAGAGGTGCGCTTCATTTCAGTCAGTTCCTCCCTCAGTTCCTCATCCTCATTAGCCAAGGCAGAGAAGGCATTATGCAGGGATATCATTTGATGCATAGGATGTCTGTGCATTACAGGTCGCAATCTACCAGAACCCACTGTGATCCACTTGTCCCTGGGGTGTTTGATGCTTTGTGGGAGCGGTGGTGGACATTGTTCAGTTTGTATCCTAGAAGAGGTGCGCTTCATTGCAGCCAGTTCCTCCCTCAGTAGGGTCACCTCTTTATGCATGGCAGCTAGGTCTTCCCTTAGAAGAGTCAGTTCTTTATGCATGGCAGCTGACCTGAGGCACATAGGACAAGCTCTGAGGTTCCAAATGATTCGTCTTGGAATGAAAGTACTGCAGTTATTGCACTGAATCCACGACTCGCTGAATAAGCAGTCCTAGAAGGAGAAGAGGAAAAGAGGAAGAAGATGTGGGCTCTAACCCAAGTTAAAGGGATAGATGGCAATGTATTCGAGTGCTATATAGGCAATGCAGCCCCTAGGGTGGGTGGGGCGAGGGGTAGGGTGGGTGGGAACCTGCGTATCTCTGGCCAGTAGGCTGTTCCTGAGCTGGGGGCACCCACAGATATCTGCTCCAAGGCTACCCAGAAAAGCAGTCAGTCAGATTATCCCCAAGCTTAATTTATAAGCACAGTTAAACTTAATATTAGCAATTCCCACAAAACAGACAGTTAAACTCTATATTGGTAGCTAGAACCCAGCAGAGATGAGAAAGAAAATTAGAGTCTTAGCTTTGTGAAAGATCCACAGCTCATGCAGCCGGCCTTAGACCCGTAGGTGTGGCCACTGGCCAGGTGTAAGATGGGAGCAAAAACCTTTCACCTCCCCTCCCTGAAAAAGCACACTTTCTCCACAGATTTAAACCTTTGTTATCTGGATATTCAGGTCCCAGTAGGCTGAATATCCCCAAGCTTAATTTATAAGCACAATGTCTGAAACTGCATACCGGTATTTTCCGCATTACGCCCCTCACTATAGATCCTTCTTTGGGATCCTGCCAGGCAGGACCTCTGAGAGGGGAAGCCAACAGAGGCTTTTGGCCCAGACCTCACCTCAGAGGGAGACCTCACCTCAGCCAAGAGTGCCTAGTCCCGCTGTTTGTTTTTATTTTATAATAATTTTTTTTAATTTTGAAAAATTTTCACAAGCCATTCTTTACATTAAAATATTTTAAATATTTTTATCCCTCTTCCCAAACAATGAGGAGGCTCTCAGAGGGCCTACTGCCAGGTACTTGTGACTAGGACTGGTCACTATCAGGATATTGGGCTGACCAGTATAGTATTTGGTCTGACCAGTATGGTATTTTTTATGTTCAGATGTAAAAACATATAACTCAGATTTCATTTACCAAAGTACTACAGATACTTAAGACAGAAACAATAACACAAATTAATCATTGTGGCTAGTAAGACTGTGAACTTGGTGTAAGAATGTATATGTGTGTGTATAAGTGTATGGTTTGTTGTGTTATAAGGGTAGGGGTATTGTTATAAGGGTATTAAGCACTGAATTTGAATGCCTTCCACATGCCCCGAAACTGATATAAGATCTATTTTCCTACACACCCAGGAGTCTTTATTGTACTTACTAAACAGTTTTACAGGGAAAATGTATCACTTGTTTTGCCAGCATTGGAGTAAGAAGATCCTAGATGTCTGCATGCTTAGTGGCAGTTTACAGTACAATCTTGTGACTTCTTCAGTATAATCACAGCAGCTTATATTCCACTGCCATTTTATAAATATCAGTGCTCTGTTCACAGCCCTTCCTTGACGTCCTACTTACTGTGTATGGGAGGTAGAGAAGATGGGAAAGAAGGCTTATCTGGAGAGTCCTGCAAGCTACTTGGCCCCTTGTTCAGACAGAGCCCTAAATATTTTACAGTGGGCAAATACTGGCTCACATTTCAAACAGTCGGCAGCGAAGATATCGAGCATATATTAACCAAGCTAAACACCTCCACCTCACCGCTTGACCCATGCCCAGCCAACTGGGTTAATTGCAGCAAAAAACAAATTTAGCCCAATTCTAGCCAAGGTAACAAACAAAGCACTTCAACAAGGTATAATGCTAAACAGTCTCCAGCTCTCATCTATTTGCCCTACCCTGAAGAAACCAAACCTCGACCCATCAGACTCTGCATCATACCGACCCATCGCCAGCCTCCCATTCCTGGCTAAATCATTGAGAAAACTGTACAGCTCCAGCTCCAAAACCATATTGATGAAAACTTGATCCTCAACAGCATGGTTTCCGCCCGATGCATGGAGTAGAAACTCGAATGCCCTGTCTCATTAACACCACAACCAAAGGCATTCAAGACTCCACACAAACCTACCTCCTGATATTCCTGGACATCTCTGTGGCATTCAAAGATTACAAATATTTGGAATTCACCACATGGTTCTCAAATGGTTCCAGCCATACCTCACAGACAGACAACAACAAATAAAGATAGGTTCAAACATTTCCAAACCTTACCGACAAATGTACCCCAAGGTTCAACACTATCCACAACCCTATTCAACCTATACCTACAACTCCTATGCTCTATTATCAAAAAACACAACATCCACTTTCACCTATATGCTGACGATATTATGCTTTACTGCCCACTCCACTCCAATCAACCAGATTACACACGAATTCAAGACTGGTTCACAGAAGTCACCCACTGGCTCTCAACAAATAACCTATCAATCAAATTCAAAAATACTGAGGCTAGGTTCATCACAAGAGATACCTCCTTCACACCTCCAACCACTATAACATTAAACAACATCCAGATAAATGTATAAACGGAGCTGAAATACCTCAGAATCATTATCAACCAGCAACTCTCCTTCAAAACCCAAGCAGCAATGACAGCCAGAACAATCTATTTCAAAACAAAGACCCTACGACGACTCCGTCCCCTCCTCAAACCAACAGATTTTATATCAGCACTTCAAGCACTTACCCTCCCCCATGCAGATTACTGCAACAGTATCAATCAGGGTCTGCCTCAATCCACACTTCTCCTCTTCAAACCGCTCTACAAATAGCTGTTCATACCATCTAAGGAGCTGCCAAATACAACCACATTACCCCCATCCTAAAACAATTACACTGGCTACCCCTTACCAACAGAATCAAATACAAATGCATCCTCCTCACTCCCAAAGCTCTTCACTCCCACCAGGAAACCAGCCTTCAATCCCTGCTACAGAAGCCCTCTATAAACAGACCACGAAGGCATACCACAATCAACAAACTTAACATACCACAATCCAAAACTAAATACAACCTTCAAACATGCCGCAGAGCTTTCAAACTCTATGCTCCCTCCATATGGAACTCCCTACCTGATACCCTAAGAAACAGTCCTTCCGCCTGCCGCAAACACTTCACCCTACACTTTGGTCCCACTTCCTAACATCCCCTCCAACATGGCACTATAAAAAACAGACCCGCAATTGTAAATAGTTATTGAACATAATGTTTAGTTTCAAGTTTGTATATAACATTATATTATATACACTATGTAAGCATTAAAATTACTTTGTCAAAACTGTTGACTGTTTCGCTGTAACTGTTATTCTGTTCCTTATAAGACATATGTTCTTTGTAAAAAATGTTCTGTTCCACGTAAACCGCTTTGACCCAGTGAAAAGCGGTATATAAGCCTTGCTAAAGAAATAAATAAATAAATCCTTATCTTAGCCTAATACTTCTTCCGTTTCTGGTCCACTTCTGCATTATGGTCCATATCTTTTCAGTGCCTGACGTTTCTCATCTGAGTCACAAGCTGAATGAGTGCAAGTCAGTACTTAGGAGGCTGAGGAACAATTGAACTTACCTCAATGTGCTCTTTGAGGTTCTCAACAGGTATGATGGATCCTTCGGCACTGGTGAGACTCAACCCTCCAACGGCTCCGCTGATCTCCAAGCCATGACTGGAGAAGGGGTTCAGAGCTAAGCTCACCATCTGCAACAAAGGAGAACAAACAAATAATGCCATCAGGTCCGGCCCCAGAGTTGGTTCATAGTGTTGGCACCCTAGGCAAACCTTAAGCCTTATACCTCCTCTGGCTGTCAGAATCTATTGTTTAGCTTTGAATGCTCTGCTTTTTGCCCAAAAATTGCCACCCTAGGCAACCACCTAGTGTTCCTAATGGCTGGGCTGGCCTTGAATGCCATTCTTGGTTATATTGCCCCTAGAATAAAAGGGGCTATTCTGGTAGCTCCATAGCACTGTCATATGGAAGGATCGTGGTTCAATTCCTGGCTCAGATCTTCTGTTTCCCAGGTTGGCCAAAGTTGGGGATGCTGAAGAGGCAGCACACGTGGACACACACTCCATAGTGTGCGTCCATGCCTCTGTGCGTCCGGTCGGAACGGGATGTACAGAGGCAGACCTGATTCTGATCACGCAGGGGCTAGACGTGCCCCATGGGATCAGAATCAAGTCTAAGGTCTGTATGTGCAGGCTGGTCCCTATTCTGATTGGCCTGCACATACAGAGCCAAGCCCGGCTAACTCAGTCAGGCTCCTGAATGGAGCCGCAGTGCCATGGCATCCGGTTGCTATGGCACCATGGCTCCATTCAGGAGCCACGATCGCCAGGTGCTGAACACTCTGTCCTTTCCCCACAGCCTGACCCCCGATCTGACTTCCCATGGCCAGAATCGGCTGCGGGGAATCTCCTTCACCCCTCACCTCTTTGATGCTGGCCAAGCCTCCTGTCCCCACTGTCTAAGGGGACGTATTCCACCTTCAAGATGGAATAAGTACCCTGTCCACTCTGCCGACCCCGGACATACAAGGCTGACCTCAGAATCGGCCCTGTATGTCTGAGGCTGCGGACAGACCACTGCCCACCCTAACTCCACCTCTGCAATGCCCCCTCCTACCCCCGTCTAAGCATCTTCATACAAACTCCTTGTTCATATGGGGAGGCTTTAGACAGGGCCGGCAGGGGGATGTACAGCGGGGATGGACGTCCTAATGGGATGTCCATCCTGCTATTCGCAGGACAGACTAGACTCCATAGTCTCCAGATTGAGGGAGTCATGATCATTATGCAATGATGACACTTAGTGGTCAAAGTTAAAGCCCATGATCGCAGAATTCTAGGGGTGTACACTTTCAACTAGTTGAGGATTCTCATTGCAATAATAGGATAAGTGAGTTGGGAGAGGACATAAAATAAGGGGTATTGTTATGGAAGTTGAAAATGAAAATTCATGGTATCATAGTCCAACTGAGACCACTTCCAATTCAGCTGGAAACCCAAAGGAGCAGGAGGAATCTACTAGGCTAAAAAGATAGTTTAATATTCTGAAATATTGAATATCTTCCATTTGTAAACCGCACTGATGCAGAATAGCGCGGTATATAAGAGAATGTAAATAAATAAAATTTGCCATCAGATGGCAACAGACTCAGCCTCTATGGCTTTTAGAACATCTTTGGGAATAATGGATTGATGTAAAGATAGTGGATAGTATTCTATCAAATAACTCCAGGGCATTCAGGAAACGACGCCAGGCCTGGATCTGCCCCTTTCTGGTACCTGTAAGAGAAACCATCCTAATAACCAGTTAAGAAGTTGTTAATTCTGATTATTCCCTTTCCAGGCTACACTTTTTCCCAAGTATTCCACTTAGAGCTTTTATTTCCCAATGTGGGAGGTCTGACTTGCTTCCTTCATCTTGTATTTCTTATTTATTTATGTTATATAATCAGAGCACCTTACAAAGCACAGGCAGCTGATAAAACCTGCTACAGGCAACAGGAGGAATGACCTAATCAAAGCCTAGGTGCCAAGAGCAGGGCACTGGGCACACAGGGCTCTTGCCATGAATCTCCCAAAACAGTACCCCGAATCTCTCAAACGGTGCTGTGATGCATCTGTTGGTAGCTACAGGATTGAGATCAGAGGAGACACTGGAGTTCACCCTGCCTCTGTTTGGGTCTGTGCCTGCACACCGCCAGCTTTTTCAAAATGTGCTGCATTTCTTTGCGATATGCAAGGTAAGCACACTGGGCATCTTGGCCACCAAGGCTGGATTTAAGCTTTTGGCTCACCTAGACATTAAAGCTAAAGCCATTAGCGCTCCATGGGAGGGTCGGACTGTGGTGATGTCATAAGATCAGATGCTGGCATGTGGTGCCTTCAAAATTTAGGTACTTAATCTGAAACAAGAGACCCTGAGAAAGAACTAGGGAGCAAAAGAGGATCACCTAGAGCATACTAATAATATGTCAAATTCAATATGAGACCCTTAGAACAGAGACAACAGGAATGTGTAATGGAGCCCACATACCAACCATAAGAATATGAGAGTACGCATAAAAGGAGCCTTAGACAAGGAGAGTGGGATTACACTAAGGCGAGACGAACGCCACTAGCAAGGCTATCAGCACTTTATCTCCTACAATGTCAATCGCAGGCAGTAATGTGTTTTACCGTCTTGTAAATGCATTTAAAATAAATAGAAACACTTAGCTGTAAATAACGGCTCCTCGGTCAAACCAGGCACACTCCGTTGACGCTGGAAAATGTCACAAGATGAATGTCAACTCGAGTTTCGCCCAAACAATTTCAAAGGGTTATATCAGGACAAGACAACCAGCGCCTCTGAAGTTCTTATGGTTGCTATGTGGGCTCCTTGGTCTCCCATTACACATTCATGTTTAGTCTCTGTTCTAAGGGTCTTATATTGAACTTGACATATTAGTATGCTGTAGGTGACCCTCTTTTGCTCCCTACTTCTTTCTCAGGGGCTCTTGTTTCAGATTAAGTATTTAGTGAGTAAGAGTACGTGGGGATTTTTGTTTTGTTTATAGGTTCGAAATTTAGGTGTCAGAGGCAACTGTCTATGTTGCCAATGGGTAAATCCAGGCTGTATAGGCAGAGAGCAGGGCTGTCCTTAGTGCTGAGGATGTGGCCATGTGGAAATTGGGAGGAGGGGGAGGTAGAGCAAGTAGGGAAGTGAGGATGGGAGTAGGAGAATGGGCCGTAGGTAAATCAATGGGAGAGTTTGGGAGTGGAATGGAGAGGAAGTGCAAGTAAGGGATGTGACTGAAAGAGGAAAACTTGCCAGGGTCGTGCCCACAAAGTACACGGAACACATACCCAGGGGGAAAAGGCTGGCTGGCATTACAGGTCTCCCATAACCTTCTCTGATCTCCCTTACGTCATTCCTTCCTAACCAAAGTTTGGCAATAGGGCCAGCATTAGGGGTTGGCTCAGGGCGATTGTCCTGGGCCCCCATGCAACAGGAGGCTCCAAGTCTTCCTCAAGCTGAAGGGGATACAGCCTGCTGATGGGCTTTGGGGCATCTCTTACCACTTTCTGCCCTGGGCCCCTGCATGTCTAACACCAGTCCTGTTTAGCAAGGGTTAATCTTTCAGTCTGCTGTGCTCAAAAGCAGACAGGAAAACAGACTTTAATATAGCTATCCTAAAGGCATTCAAGGTGCAAGGGATCAGGAGCTGGCTGTGAGTCCAGTCCATCTGACCCTCTAATCCCTGCACCTCTAAGGCAGTGACAAACTATGACATGTTGACTGCTCTGCTGGGCAGGAGTTGGGAAGGCCAAGCTCCTGGGCAGAAGAAAGTAGGACTGTCTGACTGAAATCCAGCCACCTGGCCCATTCCCATTAAGCAGTTTTGAGCATTCCTGCCTATCCCTTGGGACCTGCCTGCTCTTCACGAATGTTGCATCTGCCGCCATGCATGGGAAACAAGAGGTTAATCAATGAATGTCAACCAGTGGAGAGCAGCTTAGGCAGGTATAAACTAAACTTTGCAATGGTAGAGTGGTTTTCAACCTACCAGACTTGGAACTGGATTTGGGTTGGATTGAATTATTTGCCCTTCTAAACATGAACTTAAGGTCCGTCACAGTTGAGATGCAGTAGGCCGTTCCCTGTCTCAAAGGACTTATAATCTTAGAGGCCCATTTAGTATGTGGCAATAAGTTAGTTTACCACCTTATTCCCCAGTACCTTAGTATCGTGGGCTAGTGAATCTCACATTAATTTTCTTTCATTGCCGTGTTTGGGAACATCATGCTTGCTATCTTCTAAAGGACCCTGGTGAATTTAAAAAAATAGTCCCAACCCTTCCTAGCCAGTGGTCCTCTACCTTTCTGGTGGTCTGAGTGTAATAAAATTCTAAGCCCCCACAACTGACGGTTTATAACCCTCCCCTTCCAAGGAAAACTGCTGCCAACTTCCTCCTTGGACTCCTACCACAACTGACGGTGTATAACCGTCCCCTTCCAAGGAAAACTGCTGCCAACTTCCCCCTTGGACTCCTACCACCTCTTCTTCTTTCCCCCTCTTGGCATGTCTAATGGGGTACCAGAGCACTCCCTAAGCCCTCCTGCCCAGTGGTGCCATTTTTCAAAATGACAAAGCCTGCCCTCTAGTGGTATATGTAATGCACACTATGCTATTCAATTTGCATAATAATGAGCTGTTTTGCATGCATTTGCATGGGATGCAGCTCAGTAGTTTTTAACAAGCACTGGGCAACAATTTGTTTGCATTAAGCTGTGTTACTGGCATATAATGCACACTGTTGCTTTAATGCAGCTTAGAAAATAGAGTTCTTAATTTGTACTTGCAGCAATGGAGGACAAAGTGACTGGCCAAGATACCATGAAGCATCAGTGGGAGAAGGGGTTTGGAGCATTGCTGGACCCTGGCATTTTCACTCTGGAATAGAGGTACTCAATCCAGGCCTTGGGACACACCCAGCCAGTCAAGCTTTCAGGCTAACCATAATGAATATGCATGAGAGAGATTTGCATCCAATGGAGGCAGTGTGTGCAAATCTATCTATTTTCTAAGCTATCTCCAGGAACAAGAACTTCTCCCCCCCTGCCACCTTGAAAGTACGCGATGCAGAACTCCCATGCAGACCTGCCATACGGTATTTGGGAGTCACACTCGACAACCAATTTAACTTTAAAGAGCACATAAAGAACATGACTAAATCCGTCTACAACAAAATTTCGACTTTAAGGCACCTTAAACCCTTATTAGCACCACAAGACTTCAGAACCATCTTCCAGGCACTGGTAATCCCTCATTTTGATTACGCGAACGTAATCCTTTATGGTCTCCCTAAGAGCACCCTTAACCCGCTCCAAATGGCCATGAATGCAGCAGCACGCATTCTAAGCGGCACAGCCAGAAATGATCACATTACGCCCATATTGATGGAACTCCATTGGTTACCGCTGCACAGTAGACTTACTTACAAAGCTCTACTCATAACCTTCAAGGCCATTAATCAATTGTCTCCGTCATCCATCTCAACACTCCTTACAATCAATCCTAACACCAGACTGAGAAGATCAGCAACCGCCAATTCCCTTACTATCCCCGTGAATCCATAAAGTGTAATCAACTAACCAGGAACAGAGCCTTTACATTCTACGCCCCAAGAATCTGGAACAGCCTCCCCCCACACCTCCGAGCAATTAGGGACCTTCCCCAATTCAGAAAAGCTTTAAAGCATCATTTATTCCTCCTTCATTTCTCTCACCTCATTAACCCCCCTGCACACTAACATCCTATCATCCATTCCTTACTCTCACAACCTGCCTCATAACTAAGAATATACCTACCCATCACGTAGGGTACATTTCACTGTCTCCACATTCCTACACTATTTAATTCCATCCTGTAAATATGTAAATAGTTTATACTCCTATTTTAACTCTGCTATTTAACCCTGTTAATAGTTTATTAGTCTCCTCTTCCCCGTTCAATCCAAGTTTATTTCCCTGTTACAATGTAAGCATTGATATCACTGTTCTGATGTAATGCAAATGTTATGTTTTATGTAAACCGCACTGACTTTGAATAGCGCGGTATATAAGAATGGATAAATAAATAAATAATATCTCATGCATATTCATTGTGGTTATCATAGAAACCTGACAAGCTAGGTGTATCCCAAGGAATGGGTTGCGAACCCCTATTCTAGGAGAATCCATCCTCTTATTCTACTGTGGCCTGCAGGTCTGGCATCTTTCCTCTTTTGCATATTTTTGATTTGCTCGACCCTTGAGTGTCAACATTCAGTTCTACTATAGTGTCCCACACATGCAGCTTTTGTCAGAGTTCACTACTGCACTTCAATAAATAACCAGCCTGCCTTTGTGTAGACCTCCTCAAATATATACCTTGAACCTTGCCAGGTGTCTCCATGGTGTGATGGCTGGGACCTGTGATCTCTGCTGCTGCAAGCTCTCCGGTCCCTGGAGCAGGGCCCGGAAACATGACTTTGATCCTCTCTATGCAGTATCATCATTGGCTATCAGCCCAGCCCCAATAGAGTAGCCTTTAAGTGATACAGGATAGTACTGCTTGTCATATGCACTTCTAAATAATGCATAACGTGCCATTGGGCACGTGTGTATGTCAATACATGAGCATGCTAGGTCAAATAAATTTGTAACTTGCATGTGCAACTCAACAACCTGGCAATATTGCATCATCATAGTATAGCAACACTTGTTCACTTGCCCTTAAATCCACGATGGCATCGCTTTCCCCTGGGACACTGATGGTGGTCAGCGAAGGCAAAGTAAAGCTTGCAGAGCTGGGGTTAGTGACATTCACAGAGGTGCCATCCAAGCTATCCGTCTGCAACCTGTCCAAGAAAAAGGAGTTTCCAGAAAGTAATGAGGACCAAGAGTGTGGGAAAGGAAAGAGGCAGAGTGATTAGGGGAGCTACGTTTTGCTGTAATGACTTCTAGGATCTGATGTTTGGAAAGAATAGAATATCAAATTATTTCCTTGCCAAGTACCTTCAGGAAAAAGTCAGCAAAACTTTAGGGAGCCTGGAGCTTAACTTGAAACTTTAGGCCTGTCAGCCTCCATTTAGATTGTTTTGCTCCAGTGTAACTCAACGCACAGACAAATAACATTCTCGCCAACTGCGTGGGAATCTTCCACCCATACTACAGCTGGCAGGGAGTAGTACAGTGATTATTATTGCCCCCCTACTGATAGCAGCACAGGTGGAGGACTACCACGCAGCTTAGTGTGAACATTGCAGACAACAGAACTTCTTCCTGGTTCATGCGTTAAGAAGCAAATTCAGTGGATCAACTGAAATGAAGCATCGCCTCATTGCTTTTTGCAGTGCGCAGGTGTCCACACAGCACTAAACTGTGACAGTTAGGTGTGATTTTACATGGCTTGTGGCCAAGTTAGGGTTTAAATTTGGCGTCCTACCCTTGGTTTTATTTATTCTGATTGAATTTTGTGGTATTTGTTTTGCTGCTTGTTTAATATTGATGTTTTATTATGAAAGGTGGATTATGAAATGCTATTAAATATATAAATAAATTTACTCAGGCTGGTAGCCTCAGTAATATAAGAAAGGATTGCCTGAGCATGGAGCCCTGTCCTTATAAACCTACTCACAAGCCCATCTTCTGGTGATAAACAACTTAGGTTCCAATGAATTCGATCTGCTACATTTTTCTGTGATGTTACTACTCTTTGGAATTCACTCCCCTCAGACATCCATTTCATGAGTCCCATCCAACATTTAAGGAAATGCTGAAACTTAGGGGGTGGGGGGAGGAGATATTCATTTAGTGCCGCTGAATATCAGGCGATAATGAGACACTGCCTGGTTATCGACATGCGGTGAAAGTCAGGTGCAGTAAAGGCTAGCCTAACTTTCGGAAGCTAAGCAGGCAGTGGCTGAGCATCGCCGTTGCCCATTTAGCTTCCTGGCACTCCAAATAATCTGGATATTCAATACCGGGGCTGGATATTATCCCAGCATTGAATATCTGGATTTAAAGTTCAGCGGCAACGGCTAGGCGCTAACCTCTAATGCAGGTCTGTTGTTTGTATATATTGCTCCAGTGGTTATATCTTACTTTGTGTTTCTGGATTGATTATGTTGTTTTACTCATACCTACAGTAACCAATCAATTCTCTGTTTTTGTTTTGTCTTGTATGTTGGACTCTGTGTTCCATTACTTGTTAATTTTATTGTAAACCACTATGATGCCAGTTTCTGTGCCTATAGCAGTATAACAAATGCTACTAATAAATAAATAAAAAGATATAAACTTGGGCTCTCTTCTAACCCTTCAGAACAAGGTTACCAGGAGCCAAACTTATACCACCACTCTCTTGATTGGATGAGTTATGGGGACGTTAAGACTCAAGACTGCTGATATCAGATACTCTACTGTGTACCGTAGTCAAGAATCAAAAGAGAGACATGCTCTACTGAAAGAAGGGGCTCCAAAGGGTTTGGCTATGTCTTACTCAAGAGGAACCATTGCTAACTAGAACAGGTTATCTTAAAGATCTAGAGTATAAAGAAGGTAATCTAATGAGGCGCCATGGAAAGTTAGGTGCTATTGATGCATGTAGATCATGCCTTCTCAATGACTGGCGCACATTGATGGGCATTTAGGTACTATACTTCAGTCAGCTGCTATTCTAGAAGTACACCTGTCAGTCTGATGACATATACTTGCACTGTGGGCATGCACATGGATGGAGCTTGGTAGAGTGCAAATTTACATGCATAAGTTATAAAATACTACAATTAATGCTCATGCTTTCAAAAACTAGGTACAGCCCATTGATAGCAGCTCTTAGACTTTTAGCACACGTTTTCAGCCACTTATACCTCTATTTTATAAAGAAACATAGGGGCCTGCTTTTCTTCATAAAATAGGCTTAAGATAGGTGTGTTTTGGGGGGCCTAAAACTAGGTGCCCAGTTATGACATTACCCTATCTATATATGTTGCAGTTATGGCCTATTTTTCCATAGTAAGGTGACTGAAATGTGTGGAAAGAATGTCCGCAAACTGGACCTAGTCTCAGGAAGTCTGACAGCGGCAACTAGTCTACAACAGGTGAGTAGTGCTTGATTTCAATACAATTTTGCAGCACTCGTGCTTGGGTTGGTCCACACATTCTGCTTCCCAAATACAGGGCAGGTTTCCGTATAACTAGGACATGAAGAATGCTGTATGGAGCCAAGTTATACCTAATGCCTGGGAATGAAAGGTAAGAAGTCTGGATGAACTTTTTCTAGAAACTGCTATCATCTGAAGGGCCTACACATTCCTTAAGAATCCTAGAAAGACTAAGCTACAAGGGACCTCAAAATCATCTAGTTTACCATCCTACCCCAATGAAGGATTCACTGCATGTGAATCATACCTGGAAGACATTTGTCTCCAATAACGAAGATTCCTCCACCTTTCTAAGTAACTTGTTTCAATGAATTCTTTGCTTCGGTCTTTAGTGAAGAAGATGTAGGGAAGTTACCCATGCCTGAAATGGTATATAAAGGTGATATAGTGGAAGAACTGAAAGAAATATCGATAAATCGGGAGGATGTATTACAACTGTGTGATAAACTTAAAAGTAGCAAATCACCTGGACTGGATGGAATAGAACTGAAATATGAGAATGCAGACCTACTATTAGTAATCTGTGAACTATCATTAAAATTATCAGTAGTACAGTACCTGAGGATTGTAGAGTGTCCAGTGTAACTCCAATGTTTAAAAGGGTTTCAGGGGTGATCCAGGAAACTACAGACCAGTGAGCCTGATGTCAGTACCAGGCAAAATGGTAGAAACCATTATAAAGAATAAAATTACTGAACATGTAGATAGCCATGGTTTAATGGGAGAAAACCAACATGGATTTAGCCAAGGAAGGTCTTGTCTTACTAATCTGTTATATTTTTGAAGGTGTGAATAAACAGGTAGACATAGGTGAGCTGGTTGATATAGTGTATCTGAATTTTCAGAAAGCCTTTGACAAGGTCCCTCATGTGAGACTTGGTGAAATTAGAAAGTCATGGGATTAGAGGCAGTGTAGTATTGTAGATCAGGAACAGGATAGAAGATAGAAAGCAGAGAGTAGGGCTAAATGGCCAATTTTCTCAAAGGAGAAAGGTGAATAGTGGAGTACCCCAGGGATCTGTGCTGGGCCCATTGCTTTTTAACATATTCATAAATGACCTGGAAATAGGAATAACGAGTGAAGTGATCAAATTTGCAGATGACACCAAAGTATTTAAAGTTGCTAAAACGCAAGAGGATTGTAAAAAATTGCCAGAGGACCTTGAAAAATTGGAAGACTGGACATCCAAATGGCAGATGAAATTTAATGTGGACAAGTGCAAATTTATGCACCTAGGAAAGAACAACCATGCTATGGTTACACAATGCAAGGTACCAACTTAGAAACCACCACCAAGTAAAAAGATTTAGGCATCATCGTGGATAATACGTTAAAACCCTCCACCTAGTGTGCAGTGGTGGCCAAGAAAGCAAATAGAATTCTAGGAATCATAAAGAAAAGAATGGAGAATAAAACAAAGGATATTATAATGCCTCTGTATCATTTTCATGGTGCAGCCGCACCTTGAATATTGTGTGCAATTCTGGTCGCCATATCTTAAAAAGGATATAGCATTATTAGAAAAGGTACAAGAAAGAGCCACCAAAATGGTAAAGGGAATGGAAAGATACCCCTATGAGGAGAGGCTTAAAAGATTGGGGCTCTTCAACTTGGAAAAGAGATAGCTAAGGGAGGATATGATAGAGCTCTATAAATTAATGGAGTGGAATGGGTAAATGTAGATCGGTTGTTTATGCCATGAGAAAGTAGAAAGACTAGAGGACACGCAATGAAGCTACAATGGAACCCATCTAAGACTAATAAGAAAACATATTCTTTTACTCAATGCGTAATCACACTCTGCAACTCGTTACCAGAGGATGTAGTAAAACCTGTTAGTGTAGCTGGATTTAAAAAAAGGTTTGGACAAGTTCCTGGAGGAAAGGTCCTTAAACCATTATTAAAGAGGACCCGGGAAATTCACTGCTTGCCCTAGGATAAGCATCGTGGAACCTGTGTGCCTCTTTGGAAACCTGCCAGGTACTTGTGGCCTGGATTGGCCACTATTGGAAACAGGATACTGAGCTTGATGGACCTTAGTCTGACCCAGGAAGGCACTTCTTATGTTCTTATGTTCTAGTGCTGAACTATCCTAAAAGCTGTACATTTTCATATTCATCTCTTATAACTGATTCCCATCCCCCTTAGAAGCCCCGTTAAGTGGTTCAAGACGGCTATGTAGTTAGGGCACTGCTATCCCTGAACTGTAGTGCTCAACATATAATCTTTTCATCTAAAGCTATAGAGATATTAGTACAGAGCCCTGAGGCAGTGCCAATCTTACCTGTTTATATACATGGCAACCGAGGGTGCGGTCAGTACCAGTGGCTGCTCGTCTGGCAGCTTGCCTATCAGCAATGCGCTCTGCAGGTTGTCCACCGTACTTAACAATTGCTTAGAGACCAGGCTCTGTAAGGGGCACAGGATAAACTGAACTTACTCTCATGTACGGGTGAGCAAAGAACAAGTGGAAACCTGAAACAGGTTCCTGTAATTCTAGAACCAAAAGCTGAGTCGCTCAGTCAGAAAATGTTGCAAAGTGATAGGGGGCACAGGTAAGGGAGACTCAGTTCGTTGAATACCCCATTCCAAAATGCTGCTCATAGATGCAGTCACAAACTCCTACAGTGCTTACAGAAGACCCCCTTCCCACCCACCCTCAAAAAAACAATACTTCAGGGAATTCAAACCAACAGTGCACTGAGGAGCTGAGTCAGAGGACCTCAGATAGACACCAAATGGACTTCTCTCATTGCCTGCAAAGTTTGTACATAGTCAAAACTAGTATTCTGTCAGAATTTAGCAGGCTAGGATGCAGAGGAAAGATTGAGATTCAAACCAGGACTGTCCTAGTAAAACCAACACATATAGAGTAACCAACCAAAGAGTAGGGTGACTCTAGGGTGTGTTCCACCTTATAGACCTGATAGGCCTTATAGAAATTATATGGAGCACAGAACTGTAGGTAAGGGCAATCTGTGACCATCCTGCTGTAAAAATGAAGTGAGAGATACCTGGGCTACATCGCTTTCTACGCTCTCATCAGTTCCATTTTTTAAAGTGGCTTCCAGTACATTGTTGACTGCATTGAACAGGTAACCAGTGGCGTCCTTCCGTCTCTGGTCCCCTTCCCCATCCTCGCTGCTGACACTTAATAATATCTCGCTCACATCTTTCAGCGTGCCGCTGGCCTCCACCTCGAGCAGGGACAAGAAAGTGTTCTCAGTTCAAATGATGATTACATTAATGCAGTTAATACCATTGCTAAGGATGGATTTATGACAGGGTAAAAAGCACCACTTTCTCTACTGAGATATTAAACTGTGGTTTTCATCATGAAGATCCAGCACCATCCAAGTCCGACACCTGTCCCAGGCACTTCACGAGGCTCTAGTAAACAGAGAGTTTAGCAGGAATATTCTATGAGGACTCACATGTGTAAACCTGTCGGCTAATGAAATAGTCATAGCATGAATAATGCGCTGCATCATGGTTTATATCTATGCAACAGCAAATATCCACATCAAAGGGCTCAGGGGGATCTTACTGTATGGGTAAGGGAGGCCGGGGATATTTCAGATAACACAGTAGGACTGCTTGTCTGTTATATTAGGTTAGTCAAGGAATGGATTAACCTTCTACAAACTTCCCATCACTTGACTTTTTACTGCGGCTTTCTCTCAAGGAGATTTGTGTGTGCTGTTGTGAGAGAATACTTGCTTTTCATTATCTTTTGTCAAACTGAGATGTATCTCCCATGAGAATGGCTGGTTATTTTCATTATTTTTTGATGATTTCAAAGCTTAAATCTATCAGGAGAGCCATATTCATCAGTTGCAGACTAGGCAAAATAAACCGCCTCGCTACCACTGCTTTAATTGGGACTGGATATTTAGTGGCAGAACATACCCGGTTTTTGCTCCTGAATATCTGGGTTGATCGGCCACCAGACGCACTATCCGGTTAGCAGAGATATTCAGTCGCTGACCGGATAGTTCTAAGCAGTTAATGTTAGGCCCGCCATTCACCCACCCTAACTTTAACAGCTTACGCCCTCTGCCCCCACTCTACCCACAGACTACCTCAGGTTTAACTGGGCATTTTTTTAGCTGTCTGTGAGGTTATTGAGTGGTACTAACCAGATACTGCTGCTGAACATCATGGTGACTGTATTTTGATCAAGTGTCGATTTTAACTGTTATTTCCTATTATTGAGTCGTGTTATTATCTATAGGGGAGATATTAAGTGGCGACAGCTAGTGCTTGTAAAACAGCTCGCCATCACCGCTGAAGACTAACCCCGGATATTCAATGCCGGGACCATAGCCGGCCACTGGCATTAAATATCTAGGTCACTGCAGAACCTACAAGCTAACTGGGCAGCGGCGATATTGAGCCGCTGCCTGGTTAGCTCCCGTGGATAAAGTTATGCCAGCATTTGCTGTACCTTACTCTACCCACAAGTCACCAACTAGGCAGTGGCTCAATATGCCCCCTCCATTCTGCCCTGGAACGCCCGACACACCAAAATGCTAGCCACTTAGCACCGGGGTGTGTAGCAATGGCACACGCGGATATCCAGCGGCCTTTGAACATCCCTCCCAATGTTCTTTGTCGGCATGGTGGGTCAGCTTGGTGCTTGATTGCCTATTTGGCATATGTTTTGGCTTATAAATATTCTCTTATATGTGTTCTACACTGCTTTGAGCCCAAAAATGTATATAGTTCACGCTATGTTCAATGTAAAAACAGAAATGTCTTTCTGTTCCCCTAACTGTTGTTATATGTAAACCGCACCTGATCACTGGAAGGTCGCGGTATATAAAAGTTTGTTAAATAAATAAAATAAATAAAAATAGACATGTGGTTAACGTTTCATTACACACACACACACACACACATACACATATCAGTGGTTAATACAATGGTTATGCTGAACCATACTGCGAAGTGTGCTACGGAAAAGTTTTAAGTTATTTTGGAATCCACTTTGTTCAGTTAATCACTTCTAAAAAGTGGAATATATAAATGTGATATTAAATAAATTGTATTTTAGCTTTCCTGTTTTCGAAGAGCTGTAAATCTGATTTCTACACCTCTTAATTCTTATTCAGCATGTACGGACAAATCCTTTGGTTTTCCATTCATATTCTTGTTTAATTTCTGTCCATTTTATCCCACACTAAATCAGTTTAGCACATGTTAAAATCATTTGTCATGTGTTGCAATGACAAAAACAAAGCCAAATGTCATTCTATTGTTTTTGGCATCATTTGGGTTGCAAACGCCACAGCATAGGCCTATGTGTGCTGTTTTTCCGTGTCATTTTAAAATGAACGTGAATCTGTCACCAGGAGCTGATAACAATTTGTTTGTGAGTGTGGGGTACATGGTTTTTTAAAAGGCATATTCTTAATGTGCTGTCAGTCTGCTAGTAAAATTCATGCCATGGCAACCTATCCAGAGTGTGGGAAACATCGGTCCAAACTGAGGGGATATTAAAGCAATATTCAGTAATGTGAGGGGAGAATAGTAAAACTTACATCACTACGAGAGAGCAAATCCAGGTCCATTTATCTATCGGAAAATATCTCCGCTGATGAATATATAATAAAAGGAATGTATAATAAATGGAATGGAATGTATAATAAATGGAAGGTATGTCAGAGCTGTCAGCTAGGCCCTGAGTGATCCTCCTCATCCTGGTTTTCTTTCTCTGAGTATTTGTACTGACAAAAAAACAGGAAGAATTTCACAAGGGAGCTTCAAAAAGCCTAGACTGGATCAAGAAGTCAGAAATAACTGGTAGTAAATGAATAATGATGCTATATTTGCCAAAGAAAACCCCAAATAAAGGTTCGCTGTTGGGCCTCTCAGTTGCGCAAGAGTGTTTTGGTTCATGCTTCCCATGTCCTGAGGATACACTTGATAGCGGCCGAGTCAGTCAGACATTTCAGCTAATACAAATCACCAAGAATGTCTTACACAAAGATTGCTTTTTGCTGCATGTTGCTATGATTCCTTGGACACAGACGGAAGTGAAGTCACTCCTTAAACCAAATAAATCAATTAGAATAAATAAATTCTTCCAGAATGTTCTTCTAACAAATGCTCTAATAGCCTTCCCTCCACCCCATAACTCACTGCTTCTCAGCTCTAAGCTGGAATCACATTTAGCCAGTCAGGTTTTCAGGATTACCACAATGAACATGCATAAGATATATCTGCATATACTGCAGACCCATTGCATGTAAATCTCTCATGCTTATTCATTGTGGCAATCCTAAAAACCTGACTGGCTAGGTGTGCCTGCAGCATGACTTGGAGAAGCAGGACCATTCAGTACTATACAGTATGTCTGGGAGACCTGGGACTGCATTTCTCTGTACCTGGGCGGTGGATGACAGCTCCTCGCTCTTGTGAGTGATCTCTTTTAGCACCTCAGACATCTCGAGAGCAATCTCTATGGAAGTGACGTTCACTGCAGACAAGGTCACCAGCATGGTTTCTCTCAGCTTGAAATGGGAAATAAAACTGCAGTTAGAGCAAACTACACTGTGAGGGTTTTATCTGGATGTCTAGGAGGACAACAGCCTTCCAACAAAGTGATTAGCACTGTCTGAATTATCTCAATGTTTTCCTAAACTAGATAAAAACAGATACACAAATGGATAAATCATCTACCTCTCTTTATCTTGATGCCCAATATTCAATGGTTGAACGCACCCCAGGGCTGCATTGCCTATATAGCAGTCACATACGTTGCCATCTATCCTTTTTAATTTGGTGTTAAGCCCACCTTTTCTTCTTTTTCTTCTCCTTCTAGGACTGCTTAATCAGCATGTCATGTATTCAGTGCAATAACTGTGGTGCTTTCATTCTGAGACGAATCATTTGGAACCTAAGAGCTTGTCCTATGTACCTCAAGTCAGCTGCCATGCATAAAGAATTGACTCTACTAAGGGAAGAACTAGCTGCAATGAAACACACCTCTTCTAGGATACAAATAGAACAAAGTCCACCACCACTCCCACAAAGGATCAAACATCCCAGGAACTAATGGATCACAGTGGGCTCGGGTAGATTGCGACCTGTAATGCAGAGACATCCTATACATCAAGAGATATCACTGCATAATGCCTTCTCTGCTTTGGTTAATGAGGATCACCAATCCAAGGAAACTGAAGGATCCTTAAATGAGTCAGTCAATGCCCAATCTCCTGCTATTTCGCGAATTTTGTACTGGCAATATCATCATATGTCTATCTGGATGAATCTTTAAAGCTGCTGTTGAGAATTGCTGCCTACTGCCGGATTCTGCTGGATTCAGCTAAGTTTGTTCTGTCCCGAAATTTGGCTGCTATAAGCTTCAGCATAGATTTTCAATGGCTTAATATTTCTTCTGACAAATTACGACAAGATTTTTGTACAGAGTTTCATTGGTTGCACATTTTGTAGTGTTTAACCTTATTTATTGTTAGCTCTTTAATGGGCTCAATTTAATTTGAGTAAAATGGAAGATTAGCTTCAAGAGGTGAATTTCGCTTCATGGCTATACTTCCGACATTTAATCACATGCATACACGTCAGATTTGAACAGATTTTTCTCTATTTTGATTTTGGATTTTATAGGTATAGAGAAATTTAGTTAGGTTGATTTTTTGGACAATCTCCTGCTAAAGCACCAAATATGAAGAAAAACTCACCAAACAGAAAACTACTACTACTTGGAGATTCCATCATCAGAGGTACCAACTTGGGAACACAGTTCAAAGGAGAGAAGATAGTCAAATTTTATTTATTTTTTATTTTTATTTTATTTACATTTCTTATATACCGCACTATTTGCGATCAGCGCGGTTTACATAGAACAAACAGTATCCGACAATAAACAAGAGTCAGGTCGTTACAAAGAACAGGAGCAATTAACTTGGATAACAGGGGGAACTATCTACATGTGCAGAACTTTGAATAGATAACTATATACATGTGAAATGGGGTTATTGTGCGTTGATCATACATGGTGGCTGGGGTTCGGTGGAGTCTGTGAGGTATTCAATAAAGAGGAAGTGTTTTAAGGCCTTCCTGAACTGGCTCAGGTTGGAGATGGCTCTGATGTGTGGTGGTAGGGAGTTCCAGAGACTTGGGGCGCTTAGACTAAAGGCTCTGTTTGATGTTACTTTGGAGCATTTTGTCATGTCTCTCGGTATCGCTAGCCTCCCAGGCTCTTCAGCCAGCAGGAATACAAACCAAATTGTTGTACTTAGCGCAGAAATTAAGCAATCCAAAATTGATGTTGTCATCCACCTGGGTACAAATGACCTGGCTGGAAACAGTGCCTCTGCAGTTCAAAGGGACTTCCAGACTCTGGGAGAGAAACTCAAGCTCTCTCAGAATTTCTACCTGTTCTTGGTAAGGGGGCAGAAAGGCTGCATTGCATAAACAGCTTTAATACATGGCTCCAGACCTGGTGTGAAAGAGAAGGATTCACATTTATTGGCGACTGGGGAAACAGATGGACCAACAAGAGACTATACTGTGCTGATGGACTACATCTCTCTGTCGCAGGGAAAAGAATCCTAAGTGAAAAATTCAGGCAGTATGTGGATATGCATTTAAACTAGAAAAAGGGAGAAGCAAGCCAGGTCATCTAGACACACAGGCCCCTGTCTCAAGAGGCTCCTGCAAACCCCGAGAGGCATAGGAGGCTGGACCTGTAACTGAATGGGATCCGCATACCACAGACACAGACATGGAGGCCAATCTGGAGGCACCAGGACTACCTGGTGCGGATGACACTATATTCTCTGCAGTACCTGGGGGATCATGGGCCATAGTGGGAATACATAAAGAAGTGATGCAGGAGGCCACGGTTGCACCAAGTCATCTTGCCCTCTGGAACCCGGGCTCCGCCATTGGGAGGAGAATGCCGCCACTTTCGTATTGGTCAATTTTGTCATGAGATCCATCTACAGTTGTCCCCACTGGACGACTATATGGTGGAATGCCCAAGGCATAAGTTCCCATTCATTGGGGTCCAACTAATGCCGGATGAAGTAATCGGCCTTTACGTTGTCCTCACTTGTAATGTGTTGTGCCGAGACTGCCCGGAGATGCCACTCGGCCCAGGGTAAAAAAGAGGCCCATCTCCCTCGCTACACCCAGGCACTTTGTGCCCCTTGGCGATTGAGACTGCCTGTTCTTGAAGCAATGCTTAAAAGCGTAATAATGCTAAGCAAATGGCACAAGTTTCCAGACGATTGATGGGCCACTTCACTTCCCACTGAGACCAAGTGCCCTGAGCCATATGATGGAGACAATGGGCTTCCCAGCCTGATAAGCTTGTGTCCGTCATCACCACCATGCAGGGTGGATGGTCCAACAGAACCCCCTTGCAAAGGGTTTCACGGGCCGCCGACCACTGAAGACTGGCGCAAACCTCTGTCGAAAGTGGAAGCTGGCAGCCATAGTTCTCGGACAACAGAGACCACCGGCTGAGCAATGCCTGTTGGAGGGGGCGCATGTGCAACCTGGCCCAGGGAACCACACACAGGATTGCTGCCATTGCGCCGAGAAGCCAAAGGTAGTCCCAGGTGCTGCACACCTCTGAAAATTGATAAGCTGAGACTGAAACTTGTTCCAGCGCTCTTCCATGAGAGACACCGTGCCTTTGGCAGTGTCAAAATGTGCCTCTAGGAAGTCCAGCTTTTGCGACGGATCCAAGGAGCTCTTGCTGTAATTGACCACCCAACCTAGTTGTTCCAGTACTTGTAGAACTCGCTGCATGGCTTGCAGCGCTGCCATATACGAGTGTGCCTGAACGAGCCAGTCATCGAGATAAGGATGCACACAAATTCCTTTGCAAAGTAAAAAGCCCGAGGCACAGTCGCTAGCTCAAAGGGCAGTGCACAGAATTGATAGTGCTGCTCTAACACTGCGAAGCGCAGGTAGCGTTGATGGTCTTCATGAATAAGTATGCCTCCGAGGAACTCACTGGGTCACATGGCTTGGATCATGGCCTGCAGAATTTCCATGCGAAAGTGAGGGATGCGCAAACTCCAATTGACCCACTGGAGGTCAAGGATTGGCCTGAAGACTCCATCCTTCTTTGGTGTCACAAAGTAAATGGAATATTGTCCCTGCCCGCATCCATGGGCAAGGACAGGCAGCAGCACCCTGAGTTGTTGGAGCTGGTGCAGTGTGTCTGTGACAGCTGTGCGCTTGACCCTTGTGCCACAAGATGACACCAAAAAGGCGTCATGATTAGGTCTAGCGAGGATGAGAGCATATCTGTGATGTATGATCTCAAGCACCTAGGTATCCGATGTGATTCGAGCCCACTCCTGGTGAAACAGGCGAAGTTGTTCACTGACTCGCGGCACCATGGAATGGGCTCCGGGCCTGTCAGTGGGAGGAGTGGGAGGACTGGATCTCTGAGAACTGGCCATTGAGTTCTGTGGATGCCGAGCTCCACGAAAGGGATGTCCATGTTTGCTGGAGGCATAATAAGGCATAGACTGTCGACTGGTGCAGTATCATCGCGTCTCTCAGCATCCAGAATGCTGAGTGCCCAGACTAGGGTCTTGGGTCTGGCGCGCAGAGCCCCTAGGCTTATCCTCGGGCAAGTGCTGGAGTTTGACCTCACCAGGTTCTTGACCAACTTCTCCAGTTCTTCCTGAAACAGCAGTCTGCCTTTAAATGGCAAACCGGCCAAACGAGCTTTCAAGGCAGTATCCACTGACCAATTGCACAGTCACAGCCATCGCTGAGCTACATTCACAACCGCTTCGGCCCATGCAGCCAAACAAAGTAGGTCATAGAGTCCGTCAGCAAGAAAGGCAGCCATGGTCTCCAAGCGGGCTGAAGTGGCAACAGCTGGATCCAGCGAAGTAAGGCTCAAGCTGCGAGATCGCTGCAGGCTGCCATTTGTAGGGCTAATTTGGACATGGAGAAGGTAGTTTTTAATAAATTCTTCACCTTGCGATCCTGTGGATCCTTGAGGGCCACTCCACCCTCGACCGGAATTGTAGTTTTCTTAGTCACTGCAGTGACCAAGGAATCTACTTTGGGATACTGGAGCCAGTGCTGAAGAGCCTCCTGGGGCCAGGCATACATCTTTCCAAGGCACCGACTCCCACTCCTCAGAGACCAGCTGTTGCAGTTCTGGGGGAAAAGGAAGGCTTTTGCCAGCGGCCGCACACCTTGGTGAATAGGGAAGTCCAGCAACCTCCTGAATGTGGAGCTCTGCAGTGACCTGATCAATAAGGATTGCGAGCTCCTACTTACGGAACAGACGTATCACCTGTAATGAATCCTCATCCTGCCAAAGGGCCCATATTCCCCTTCTTCGAAGCTTGAGCCGGACAACAGCGAGTCCTCGCTGTCCTGATCCATGTCTTCAGGGGAATCGAGGTCTCTGAGTGCCCAGAGCAGTACCTTGTGGTGGCATTTGGCCGTGTGAGTCTCCCTAGTGGACCCAGACTGCTTGATCCCCGAATCAGCCTTGCCTGCAGTCTCTGAGACTTGTCGTGATTCCACTGCTGTAGGCAAAGAGGAGGGCAAGGTCCCAGTCTGCCGATCCTTCCAAATGTCCCAAGCCTGCCGAAAAAGTGCAGCAAATTCCTTGGTATCGTCTTGCGTTGCCTCGTTGGCGGGCTAAGCATCCCCAGAGATCAGCAGGAGCTCCGTGGGCCTGTCTTCTACCCCTTCTACTGCCAGTGCTGACAGCATTGGTGGAGAGGGACTTTGGGACTGCTGGGGCAGCATAGCACTGGATCCGGAAGCCTGACCCAGGTCTGTGGCACAGGAGGCACATATCTGGTCCACCAACACCCTGCGCCACCTGCCACAGCCCAAACACCGCGGTGCCTTGTTAGGTATCTCCGCCCCAGGCAGCTAACATGGCTGCAGAGACTGAAGTAATCTGGACTGATTGATGTAACAACTGATGAAGCGCCAGTGAAGAGTCGGCCTGTCCGACATAACAGAATGAGAAGAATCCGGCGTGAACCAGGCCGTAGGCCTGAAGCGCGTGTCGTGGGCGGGAACTAGTCTGTCGGCCCGAAGCACATGTCGGCCTAGCGCAGTGCTTACCATGCGCAGGCCCGACACTCTGAGGCTGCCTCTGCACTTTCGCTAGTCTTTCTCTAGCGTGATTCTCACCGCCGTTTACCACACGGGCAGTGCAGACCCAACAGTCTACGGTCGCTGCATACCCCACTGAAGTCTTATGGGGTTTTTTTTGTTGTTGTTGTCACACTGCAACAGAAGCCCCCAAGTAAAATACCTGTTTGGTAAAGGCCCTTGTGTAGGCTAGTGCTGCATGTCTGCCCAACCTCAAGCCTTCGGGTGCAGCGGTGAGAAGCAGCTATCAAGAATTGCCTGAGGGGAACTGAAGCCTGCAGCAGTAAAGCTCCGTTTGCTTTAAACTTGTTCTTTTTTTTGTGTGTGTGTGTGCTAACACACAGCTGGGCTACTATTCCTAGCAGAGTCATGTACCCTTTTGTCACTGCTGCACAAATGATCCATTGCCAAGCTGCTGCCCTGCCAGGCTCAGTCCCACCAGAGAGTGTCTCCTACCCACCCGTGGGACCGGAGGATAGCACCACTCAGTTCCTCATGACCTGGGGCTGTCCAAACAAGAGCTGTACGGTCAACCACCATCTGCTGAGACAGAGAAAACCTGAAGAGCGCCCCTAGCTGTACTGGGTATAGTACCAGGGATGATGTCATCGCATTCTTCTGGTGTTTTCTCTGTCTCAAATCTGCTGGTTGGGGGAGACAACGCTATGGTCTGGACTGGTGTAGCAGAGGCGCTCCGGAAAACACTGTTATAATATAATTATCATCAGAGTCTCAACACATCCATAAATATTCACACATCCCGCACGCCTTTCAGACAAATTCAAGAAAAGCCTGTTTAAATAAATGACATTTCATTTTTTTTCGGAAAGTCATCAGCTCTACTCAGCATGCAACTCAAGTGGCAAAGAGTTCCAAATAGATGGCGATAGAGAAAATTCTCTTACATACAGACCGATAGTGAATTAGTTTAAAGGAGAGAACAACCAATAAAGTGCACATCGTGAGAACGTAAAGTTCATAAAGGATAGTGTAATTTAAGCAAAGACGATAGACTACCAGGAGCCATGTCGTGCAAACATTTAAAAGTAATCATAACCACTTTATACAATACTCGAAATTCAACCAACAGCTAGTGCAGAGCAAATAAATGATACCGAATATCCTCAGATTATTTGCACCCAGTTAAAAGATGAGCAGCAGCATTTTGAATTGACTGTAAAGGAGACATAGTAGCTTTTGAAAGACCTAAAAAAAAGACTATTACAATAGTCCAAAGATGAAAGGACTAACACTTGTAATGCAGAATAAAAATTAGTATATGAGAGATATGGCTTTATTCGCCGAAGACGATACAATTTATAATAGGCAGCTTTAACCAATCTTTGAATATAATCATGTAAATTCAGTTGGGTATCTAACCAAACCCCCAGATCTCTTACAACATTACTAAGCACGAAAGAAAGAGACGTAGATTGCAAATTTGGACTAATTGAGGTTAAAAGGTTCAAAGACAAATACAAAATTTCTGTCTTCTTTGTATTTAATTTTAATTTATTCTGAAACATCCATAATCCAACAGAATTAATCCAGTTCAAACTTCTCCTACTGACCTACAAGTGCATTCATTTTGCGTCTCCTCACTACCGTTCCTCTCTTATCTCACTCTACACTCCTCCTCGGGAACTCCGCTCTTCTGGCAGATCCATTTTATCTCTGCCCTTCTCTGCCACTGCCAACTCCAGACTTCGTTCATTCCATCTTGCTGCTCCATATGCCTGGAACAAACTACTTGAGCCTGTGCATCGGGCCCCTTCTCTAGTCCTATTCACATCCAGCTAAAAACTCCTCTCTGAAGCTGCTTTTGGACCCTGATGCTCCTCACTCTCCTGTCTACTACTTATGTGCATCTTACCATACTCTAGCCTCCAGTTTCACTATGAGGATCATTCTAAAATATTTATTCATCTGCAGACATGCACGTGGACGTCAAAATCACACACATCTGCAGCCATTCCTCATATGCTATTCACAGATGTCTCCAGTACTGGGACATTCAAATAGGCACAGGGATGTGTCTGGGGCGGGGCAATGCACTTACACAACCCCCCTTCAATCCCAGAAACAGCAGAGCCGTCTGCAGGCACGTGCATGATTATTCCTGTTCCAGGCACGAATAGGCATCAGGAAAGTGTTTGTTTTCACCTTAAAACATCTAGAGAGCATAGGACTAAGTGACTAGCTTTAGATTATAAACTCCCACACTTGGATATGAACCCAGGCCACCCAGCTCTTTTATTTATTTACTTATTTAAAAGGATTTATATACCACTTTGTCCTGAAATCAAAGCGGTTTACACTTCAAACAATCAAAAATCTGTCAGTAGAGAAAGGCATGCTGTGTTAACACTGAGTGGAGGTGATGATGAGGTGGAGTGGAGGAGTGGCCTAGTGGTTGGGGCAAGGTACTTCAGGCCAGAAGGTTGGAGGTTCAAATCCCACTAGAGGACAGCAACCTTAGGCCAGAAGGACTGGGGTTTCTAGTCCCACAGGTGCTCCTTGTGGTCCTGAGCAAGCCACTTAACTATTTTACAGGGAACATGGGCTATGGAGGGTTATCTCCAAGTTATAATGCCCTGTTCAATGTAATTTCAGTTTGTTCAATGTAAATTGCACTGATGCAGAATAGCACGGTATATAAGAGAATGCAAATAAATAAAATGATTTCTTGGTGTGCTATTTACAGGATGAGCTATATACAAGTGGTTATGTACAGGGAGGGTAGGGGGTACATTGGGGTTTTTCAAACAATTTTTGTCATTACTCTAACCGTTGCGCTATTAGACATCTTGGTTCTGAACTGCTCTCCTGCAGATATCTATATAGACATTTGATACACATACATTCCTAACAGGGGCTATACAGTTCCAACAACGGTAAGAATTTGAGGATTTATTTTTTTTAATTGCTAGCTTTCTGACTGGGAGCTCTTAAAAGGGGTTCTTTTTTTTAAACAAAGTTACATTCTTTTTGGCGCTTTAGTAGAAATATTTTGTTTAGTGGCTAAGCTGAGGAACATTCAAGACAGTGAGAAGTACACTGATGAGATGCTTCTTGCAGCAACCAAGCTCTCCAGCAGAGGAGAAGATGGGTGTCGACAGAATGACAAAGGTTGGACACAAGTCACCAGGGCCTGCAGAATCACCAATCCAACTTCTCCAGCTCTTGAATTGAAGAACCATTAAGCAGCCCTTGAAGTGGAGGAGGTGAAAGCATCCCTGGAAGGGGAAGAACCAGAGCTCAAGTACCCCAAAGTTGCAGAATCAATGACCACAAGGAAGCAAAAGGTAGTGGTGGTTGGTGACTCTCTTCTGAGGGGTACTGAGGCGTCCATCTGCTGACCAGACTTGATGTCCAGAGAGATATGCTGTCTGCCTGGTGCCAAAATTCAAGATGTTACGGAGAGTTTGCCGAGACTCATCAAGCCCACTGACTATTACCCAATGTTGCTAATCCATGTCGGAACAAATGATACTGCCAGGTATCCCTCTGAGCATATCAAAAGTGACTTCATGGCTCTGGGACAGAGGGTGAAGCAGATAGGTGCACAGGTGGTGTTCTCTTCAATCCTCCTTGTTGAGGGTAAAGGCCAAGGCAGAGAGAAGCGCATCCTGGAGATGAATGCATTGCTGCATGGATGGTGTCATCGAAAGTGCTTTGGTTTCCTAGACCATGGGATGCTGTTCCAAGGGTTGCAGAGCAGAGATGTTATCCATCTGTCCAAGAAAGGTCGACTCATCTTCAGTAGTAGACTGGCTAATCTACTGAAGAGGGCTTTAAACTAGATTCGTTGGGAATGGGTGAAGAAAGCCCCCAGGTAAGTGAAAGCCCCCAGGTAGGTGATACATTAAATACCTTTAGGAAATTGGTAAATGGGGTAAAATATGGAAAACGATGTGTATAAATGCCTGTAGCAAGGGAAATAAGATCCCTGATGTTGAAGCTTTGGTGGGAGTGGCCGACTTGGATTTAGTGGCAGTTACAGAAATATTGTTCACAGAAAACCATGACTGGGATGTAACTATACCTGGCTATACTTTATTCAGAAAGGACAGGGTAGGAAGAAGGGGAGGAGGAGTGGCACTATATGTAAAAAATACTATTAAAGCTTTGGAATTACAGAGCTTAAAAGGGAGAGAGGAGGCATTGTGGGTTAAACTAGAAAGAGGGAAAGATAAATCTATTTGCATTGGTGTGATATACAGACCTCCCTCACAAGAGGAAGAGGTGGACAGAGAGTTAATTGAAGACATACGCAGCATTGCTAGGAAAGGGGAAGTGCTACTGATAGGAGATTTCAATATGCCAGATGTTGATTGGCACATTCCTGCTGCAGTATCATCTACAAGTAAGGAGATCCTGCATTCTCTACAGGGAGAACTATTCAGGCAATTGGTAAAAGACCCCACACGTGAAGGGGCCATACTGCACTTGGTGCTTACCAAGGTGAAAGTGTTTCTGATGTTATAGTGGGAGATCATTTTGCATCCAGTGATCACCAGATGGTGTGGTTCAGTATTAGGACTAGGGCTGTTAGAATCCATTTAAAGGTGAGGGTCTTAGACTTTAGGAAGACTAACTTTGCCAAGATGGGCCAATACCTCAAGGAGTTGTCAGCGGGATGGGAACAGCTGGTGGATGTAGAAAAACAGTGGGCAAAACTGAAAGGGGGCAACCAACCTTTTTGTTAAAATGGTAAATAAAGGAAAAGGAAACCGCTATGGCTTTCGAAAGAAGTAGCTGAAAAGGTGAAGAAAAAGAGGGAGGCATTCATGAAATACAAGAGATCACAGAGAGAGGAAGACAGGCATCTATATTTGGAAAAACTTAGAGAAGCTAGCAAAGTAGTCAGGAAAGCAAAGATTCAAAGAGAGGAGAAAATAGCCAATGCAATAAAATGTGGGGATAAGACATTTTTCAGATATGTTAGTGAGGAGAGGAAGGGCAAAAGTAATATTGTCAGACTCAAGGGTGAAGGGGAGGAATATGTAGAAGCTGATGAGGATAAAGCGCAATTGCTTAACAAATATTTCTGTTCTGTGTTCACAGATGAAGAACCAGGAACAGGACCTCAGAAAACATCCACAAACAGGAACAGAAGCGAGGGAAATCTTGAACAATTTTCAGAAGACTGTGTTCGTGAGAAACTAGCTCAACTTAAAGTAGACAAAGCGATGGGACCAGATGGGATACACCCTAGAATACTGAGGGAACTTGGGGACGTTCTAGCAGCTCCATTGACTGACCTTTTCAATGCCTCATTGGAGTCAGGAGTGGTGCCAAAGGACTGGAGAGAGGCTGATGTGGTGCCTTTACACAAAAGTGGAAGTAAGGATGTGGTTGGAAACTACAGGCCGGTTAGTTTAACTTTGGTGATGAGTAAATTATTGGAAACGTTGCTGAAAGAGAAAATAGTGAGGTTTCTGGAGTCCAGCGGATTACAGGATCCGAGGCAGCATGGATTCACCAGAGGCAGGTCTTGTCAGACAAATCTGATTGATTTCTTTGACTGGGTGACCAGGGAGTTGGACCGAGGGAGAGCCCTCGATGTGGTGTATTTAGATTTCAGTAAAGCCTTTGACACTGTTCCTCACAGGCGACTTATAAACAAACTAACTTTTGTCTAACTTTTTGGTGGTGGTGAGAATCGAGGAGCAATGTGACAAATTCTGTCTACCCTTTTGATGTCTAGGACATCTGTACCTTGCCCACTCACAATCTTAACTGACAGAGGTGTAAGGCAGGGGTCTCCCAATCCAGTACTGGAGGGCCACAAACCAGTCAGGTTGGGAGGATATCTCTAATGCATATATATCTCATGCATATTCATTAGGGCTATCCCAAAAACCTGCCAGGATTGCGGCTCTCCAGGACAGGTTTGGGGACCCCTGAGCTAGGGGATGGCACGTAGTTGGCACTGCAGCTATGAAATCACCTCTCCAATGCCCCTTTATATAGTCAGTGGCATGGCCTGCACTATCTGGGAATTCATGCTACGGACTTCGTAAGGCATTTCCTATGCACTTGGAGGGCCCAGTGAGAGCACAACTCATTGCCGCAGTGCTCTCTGTCTTTGGCCAGTTTTGATGCCTCTTTGTAGGGTAAATGCCCTTCTTAGAGCTGGTGTCAGATGCAGGATTTGGGACCTTAAGATTGCATAGTTTTGGTGACAGCCCTTTTCTGGATCTTGTCTTTGGCCATGTCTGTCTCTCTGGTCATGTGACCCAAAGAATGCAACAAGGCTTTCTCTCGGTTCCTCATTTTGTACTCAGAACAGCGGGTGAGAGAAAGTTACTACCCCTATGTCTCAGACCTTCAAGACACAAACACCAAGTCCAAGCCATGCCTCTACCTACAGGATCATTAGAGAAGGCTCTGACTGACCTCCCTCTTGGTGTCCGTTCGCAGGGATGAGTTCAAACTTTCTTCCTGGCTCCTCAGATTAAGAACAGAAGATACAGACTTATAAAGCTGTATCAGCGAGTTACCGCTTTCCTCGCCTTTCAGGACAGTGTTTGCTTTCTCCGATACAACAGACAACAGAGTCTGATTGCCACTGTTCAAGTCTTCATTTTTTACCTGGAAGCCAAAATGAGAATAAAAAAGAAACACAACCCTCAGAAACACTTGGATCCAAGCCTGTCTCTGCGCCTTCTAGGATTTGTAATTACACTTTTGCCCAGAAGAGGTCAGTGATGAAAAGTGCACTAGGCTGTGCATAAAGGCAGTGATGTAAGTTCAAATGAGGGGCCCCCAAGCAAAATTTGCTGAGGGGCCCCATGATGATGGAGGCTGCGGGAAGTGGGGGTCATCTCTCCTTCCCCCCCCTCCCCAAAAGCTTCATAAACCATGGCAGCCAGCAGACATGACACTTACTTTAAAATAAGCTTGTCTCACTGCCTCTCTTCCTGTAAAGCGCTGTTTCCCTGCACCTGGAAAAGCACCTCCAAAGCCAAGCCAAAGTTTTGGGTATCACAAGACTTTGGCAGCACAGTGGGAAATGCTTCTTTGAGCCGGGAAAGGCTGCTTTACAAGGAGAGAGGCAGCGGGGACGCAACATGACAAACTTATTTTAAAGATACTCTCCGCTGCTGCAGTTTGGGGATCTCTGTTCCTTGTGGCTCTCTTCTTGCTTGCACCTCCCCACATTGTGGGGGTTACTTGAGCAGAATTTACGCCACTGCACACAGATTAGCTCAGCTTTAATGCACAATTATCTGCGCTACCAATGCAAGAACAAGTTTTTCGCACAAGCTATATGGCGCATAAGCAACAATATTATTCTGTGCAGAACTATACTGGTATTTATTAATACTGAGATTATTCTGCACAGAATAATATTGTTGCTTATGCGTCAGATAGAAGCACCTAAACCCTGTGCACAAAACCACCCAGTTTTTCACTTATGCATAGGTGGTGCAGTGCTAACACAGACCCTTGTGCACATGTGCCTGGCTTGCTCTCCTGGTTTAGTACAGACCTTTTGTTCACAGCATATTTGCATATCATTTGCTTACAACAGTGAGCAAAATCCTGCGTTAAACTTACAATAGGAAACCCTGCACTACAGCTTTAGTCCTCTGAGCAGAGGGCTCTAATGCAGAGTGTCTTTATCAGGCAAACAATATGCAAGACTTCTGAGCCTAGTGCAGGGGTTCCCAACCCAGGTTTTCAGAATAACCACCATGAGTATGCAAGAGAGAATCGGTGCTTGCATATCTCTCTCATGCATGTTCACTGCGGTTATCCTGAAAACCCGACTGGCTACGTGTGTCCTGAGTTGAGAATCCCTGGCCTAGAGGGAGGTTTAAGAGACTCCGATGCTTGAGAGTAATGTCACACTCTTATCTTGCTGCGCCCTTGGGAGACAGTCTCCTTTTCTCTCTACATAACAAACCTTGACCATTGTAGTAGTGTTCACAGTGTCACCAAAGTTGTTGCTAACAGTAATGGTGACATTTAAAACAAAATGATTTTTCTCTTCTCCAAGTGGAAGGTAGACGGGTGAAACTTCAGAATTAGGGCCACAGTGTAACAGGGAATCTGAAATGGGAAAAGAGAGACTGAACTCAGCATGTTTTCCTGGCTTGACATAACACCAATCACGTGCCCATTCTATGCCTATTTTACAGTATAAAGGCAACATATGCACCTATGTGCTCAGAACTATCCCCAGGGCACACAAATGCACAAATTTATACTAGTTCCAAGACAGCTGCATATATGTGTGTGCACTATGGGTTTGTAAATGTGTGTGTACCTCACTATTCCACTTCTGCACTGCTCAAACGCTGCTCCAGAAACACCTGGATGCGGTCCATGGAAAAGTAGGCACTATGTTGCTGTGTACCTACTTTTTACATGTGCATATTCCCGCACAATTTCATAATAACTATTTCCCCCATGTAAAACCATGCTTTACTCGTGAAAACAGCTTTACAAAACTACCCCCCCAGAGAGTGTCGGAGTTACATAGGGACAGCACGTGAACGCTGAGACTTATTCTCCTCGCCTGCAAGGATTTTCAAATGTTTCTCCCCACAGCATTCCTGAGGAGTCAGGTCCTTATTTCCTTTGAACAGGAAAAGAGATAAGGGACATCCCAGAAAGTCAGTAATCGGCATTAGGTTTTTGACTCCGAGTTGATTCTCGCCGTGGCCTTCACAATTCCAGAGGGATGGTGATTTTAAGCCTTATGTCAGCTCTGCCTCAGACAGAGTAACTCTTCTACTGGAGAGAGACAGAGAAAGCCAGAAGCTGGCAGCGAGGAGGGCTTACTTGGCCTGGGATAGAAGCAGTACGTGACAGGAGGACAGGCGTTGGTAGAGGCGCAGGGAGCAGAGCAGGAGATCTTGAAGTTTGTAAGCACCGATCCTTCTTTGGGTGTTACTGCACACATTGGAGCCACCAGCGGGGACAGAGTGCTGACCACATACACTTCCTCACCGTAATTATTCATACTTAGAGCTAAACAGAATACAAAGAGAAGAGGATCCATGATCAGTTTATTTATTGTAGCCATTTCTTGTGATTGTTTATATGCAGAAGAGCCTTGTACATGAAGCAGACTGCAGAACTGAAGAGAAAGTTGCAAAATGAATAATTTTGGCGTGTTTTCCTAGATAAAGTGTTTCGTTATACTAGTAACCTCATGCTCTTAGGAAGAAGCAATATTAACATGTGCCAACTGATCACTGCTATGCTTCTCTGGGACACTACCCAGGCATGTCTGTGGAAGTAGTGCAAGGATTGCAAAGGGGCCAGGAGAGTTTATCTCAGGAGGTTTAAAAAGCCATATGAAGCGGAAACTCCCAAACAGTTTTTCCACAGACTTCTTAATGATTTTCCGCATTTAGCACAGAGTCAATAGTACTTTCCTTATGCCATAACATTGAATAGAACCTCTCTGGTTGAAACTGCAACTTATAGCTTTAACCAGCAATTACAAGTTTGTGACTTTAAATAGCTCACTTCCTAGTTAACTTTTAAAGTTACTTTTCTAAGTATATTTTCCTGCTGGGAATCTTCCCTTTAGCTTATATGCCTTTTTGAGTTCCAAACCACCTAGCTTAATGCAAACTGCATTCATCAACTGGCTCCTGGCTTGCTGGTCTGCAACCATGGTGAAATTAGACCTTACCTGCTAATTTCCTTTCCTTGAGTCCCTCCAGTCCAGTCCAGATTCCTGGGTTATGTCCCATTACCAGCAGATGGAAACTGAGAATTCTAGGCTTTAATGATATCAAGATAAAAGGGTGACTGAGCCCCTCCCCTCAAGCCAGTACTCTGGTAACAAAACAGACTTCAACAAGAGCAATATTAAACAATCTTTTAAGCAATGTGTAATAACTATATACATGACCATATATTACCACCTCTGAGAGAAGCAAAATGGCAGTCCAGCTTCAGCCCTCCCAAAGGGGTCTTGTGAACATAGTAACATAGTAAATGACGGCAGATAAAGACCAGTATGGTCCATCCAGTCTGCCCAGCAATATGGCAGGAGTAGGTGCACCCCTTCCTATGTCTTTTAGGGAGTAGGTGCACCCCTCCCCATGACTTCACCCCTCCCCATATCTTTGTTTCTTTGTTTGTTTAGGGGTGAACCCACCGCTCCTCCCCCCATCGCTCCATGTAGGAAACCCCTATTTGTTGAGAAATTAGATGGTTCAGTTTATTTTGATTTAATCTTGTTGCTGTAAAGTGATCCACTGTGTCTGTCCCAGGCCACTTTGAATTCCGTCACTGTGTTTGTCCCCACCACCTCCATCAGGACGGCATTCCAAGCATCCACCACCCTTTCAGTGAAAAAGTATTTCCTGACATTGCCTTTCAATTTACCACCTTGCAGCTTCATATCATGCCCTCTAGTTTTACAGCTTCCCCGTCTCTGGAAGAGGTTTGTTTGTTCATTATTTCTCTTTAAGTATTTAAAGGTCTGAATCATATCTCCCCTATCCCTCCTCTCCCCCAAAGTGTACATATTTAGGTCTTCAAGTCTCTCCTCATAAGGCTTCTGACGCAGCTCCAAATCATTTTGGTCGCCTTCCTCTGAACAGCTTCCATTCTTTTTACATCCTTTGCAAAATACGGTCTCCAAAACTGAACACAGTATTCCAAGTGAGGCCTCACCAGAGACTTATACAGTGGCACTAGTACCCCTTCCACTGCATAAGTCTCTGGTGAGGCCTCACTTGGAATAATGTGTTCAGTTTTGGAGACCGTATCTTGTAAAGGATGTAAAAAGAATGTGAAACAACACCTATTCACAGAAAGCACAAAGAATAGGCCCCAGATACCCAAAAATGGAATACAGACCTTCCTTCATATCTGGGCTTGCCTAAAGGACTGAAAATGGGTGGGTTCTGAATTGGACTGGAGGGACTCAAGGAAAGAAAATTAGCAGATAAGATCTGATTTCACCTTCCTTATCATCCCTCCAGTCCAGTCCAGACTCCTGGGATGTACCATAGCATTACTCAAGATTAGGCAGGACTAGCAAGCTCAGTCTGCAGCACCCTAGCAACAAACTGTGCATCTGCTCTGGCCTGAACATCAAGCCAATAGTGACACACAAAGGTGTGAAGAGACGACTAGGTGGCTGTTGTACAGATATCCACTAGCAGGACGAGAACATACTCTGCCCAAGAGGTCGCATGTGCTCTAGTAGAGTGCGCCCACAACTCTAGTGGCAAGGATTTATGCTTTATGAGATAGGCAGAAGCTGCTTTTCCTTTGCACAGACCTCCAGAAAGTACAAGCAGATGTTCCAATCTACAGAAGGGCTTCGTACGCTTGAGATAATGATGATGAGCCGTACGAACATCTACGAGATGCAATTGCTGATCCGCTAATCCTGACAAAACTAGAAGAGCCATCATCTGATTCAGATGGAAGGCTGAAAAGAACTTAGGTAAGAAGAAAGAGGGAACAGGCCACAAAACTATCTTTTCCTCATGATCATAAGAAAAAGCTCCCTAGAGGATAATGCTTGGAGTTCAAAGATCCTCTAAGCCAGGGGTCTCAAACACGCGGCCCGCGGGCCGCGAGACAATTTTGTGCGGCCCGCGACGGAGGAAAACAAAAAAACCCCAAAACCCTGGCTTCTGCCATTGCCGCCGTGGCAGCGGCAGAATCAATTGTCAAATTTTAAAAAAAACTGACTTCTGCTGCTCAAGCAGCAAAATCAGCTATCCTGCGGCCCCTTCCCCTGTGCCCGGAGATCCGAGTCTGCTTTTCAAGCCGCGAAGAGAGTATTCCCCTCTCGCGCGGTTTCAAGCCGCGCGAGAGGGGAATACTCTCCTCGCGGCTTGAAAAGCACGCCGCTGATAGAGCAGACTCGGATCTCCGGGCACAGGGGAAGGGGCCGCAGGATAGCTGATTTTGCTGCTTGAGCAGCAGAAGTCAGTTTTTTTTACTTGTTCTTCCACTTTAGTAATTGTTTAGCTGGACGTCTCCAGGGTGCACAGGAGGGCCCCTCTGGAATTTCCAACCAAATTCCCTAATTCTGGGGGCTAAGGTTGAGCTTCTGGTCAGGAAGATCAGTTGAGCTTCCTTTAAAGGGGGAGGCCGGATTTTGGTCACGAGTACCTTGCAGGCTGGCAGCAGGGAGAGCCTTCAGTATCTTTACTTAGTTCAGTTGACTAAGCAGCACCTGTCTTCCTGCATGGGCTCTGGCTCCCCTGCTCCTCTGAGGCTGCGATTTGGACACAGTGAGTTTTGCTTAACACCCCCTCCCCCTGGGCCTGCTGTCGCTCAATCGAGAGTGGGACTAGCGCGAAAACTCCGGGGTTTCTCTGCTTCTGCAATCCGCTGCGACCTTATGTCTCCGGTCCTGACTCTATTTCTGATGCACAGCGTGTTTCCTCAGCCGCAAAAGGCACAGTGGTCATTTTTGCTCCTCACATCCATGGCAGCAGTTTTTGAGCAGGGATTCAGGCCGTGTGGTCTGCTAGGACAGCGTTAGTTTCCTATGGTCATTTTTATTTTATTTTGTTTTGTAGCCACAGAGCTGTTTTTCAGTGCCAGCATCACACAGGGGGAAATTCTTTATGATGCCTCCCTCTTTCCAACGATGCCTCATCTGCTACCAAAAGTGCAAGGATTTACAGGACAGGGTATGCACAGCTTGTGCTGCTCACCAGGGGAGTCCTCCAGCACGGCCCCCAGTCCAGTAAATGAGACCTGGCCCCTCTGCACTGCCTGCTCCCATGGGCATCAGGATCAGTTCTCCAGAAGTGGATGCTCTTGATCCACCTGCCCTAGCCTGCAATTCCTTCTGCTCAGATGCTGCTGCCCAAGGATTCTTCTCCACAGAGGCAGGATTCTCAATTTCTAGTGCTCTTCAGGCAGGCTTGGACCCTCTGGTGCTCAGACCCTGCCATCTCTGGTTTGGAGTTGCTCTCTGTACACAGAACTTCGCTAGACATTGTGCCGGGGGTCCCAGTTTAATTGTCTTGTTTCTAAATTTTGATTCCTTGTTTGGTGATGGTGTATTCTGCATGTGTAACTGAGCTGAGGTATTCTGTTTATGTAATTCCTATTTGACATTGCTACTTGTTCTCTGTCCCCAGTAGGTCATGTATTGTTATTCTCTGAAATGTATTGATTTAATATTTGCAGTGTTGCCTTTTGATAGGTAGGGTATGGTGCTTTGTGAGTCCTGGTAGTGCTGTTAGGATATGGTGGGTTTGCTATGGGTTCTAAATGGGCAGTGTTTGTTTGTAGTAGTTCCTAATGTGCCTGGCGGTTGCCACTGGATTATAGTAATGTAGAAATCTTTTAGTCTTTCTTTATTCATGCACTCATTAAGAGGCATGTTTACTAAAAGTTAGGGTATGGTAACATTATGCAAATATTTATGCAAATGAGGTCCCTTATGCAAATGAGTTCCCACGTCTCATGCGGCCCCCGGGTTATTTTACAAGTCCTCATTTGGCCCTCAAAGCAATTTGAGTTTGAGACCCCTGCTCTAAGCCAAACAAATGGCCATCAGAAACACTACTTTCAGGGTGAGATCCTACTAAAGAATTTGAAAGGAGACCTGATCAAAACCGACCAAATTAAGGTCCCAAGATGGTACCATGGAATGCACGGGAGGACAAAGCTGTTTACAGCTCTAAGAAAACATACAACGTAAGGATGAGAGGCCAAGGAGATTCCCTGTACTTATCCCCGATAATAGGCATGAGTGACCACTTGAACTCGAAAGAATTCACTGCCAAGCCCTTATCCACTCCAGCTTTCAAAAAAGCTAGCCTGTCCAGAACTGTGGCCAGCAATGCCCGCTGACCATGGTCCTTATACCAAAATTCAAATATATGCCAGACCCTAATATATGACAAGGATATGGAACATTTTCAGGCTTGCAGTAAGGTGGAAATAACCTGTGCCAAGTAACCCCTTCTCCTTAGCCTAGCCCTTTCAATAATCAGGCCATAAGCAAGAATCGATCCACTTAAGGCATAAGGATCGGGCCTTGCGATAGAAGATTGTTCATCACCAGAAGGTGCCATGGAACGCTCACTGACAAGCAGATGAGATCCACATACCAAGGTCTATGAGGCCAATCTGGAGCCACCAGGATCATCAGGCCCCAATATGCCTCTATTCTCTGGAGCAGATGCCCTATCAGAGGCCATGGAGGAAATACATAAAGGAGACCTTCCTTTGGCCAGGCTTGAGCTAGAGTAACTAGACCTTCAGACATTCTTTCCCACCGGTGATGAAGAACGAGTTTACCTTTGCATTGCAGGCGGAAGCTATCAGGTCCATTATCAATGTCACCCAGTGATGGGTTATGTTCTGAAACACTGAGTCCTCTAAGGACCAATCCCCCAAATCTAATTAATGCCGGCTGAGAAAGTCAGTTTGTATATTCTCTTTTTCTTTATACAGTAACCAGTGGTCTTCTTCCTGAGCTAATATGTCTACCACGTTTATTGTATATACTCAGTTATAAAACATAGAACCTCATTACTTGGGTTTTAATAATTCTCTCTTATCTGAGGTCTCAGACATCAAAGCACAATTTTTCTGGATTTAATATCGTTCCAGTTTTTGTGCTTATTTTGCATCAATGACCTCCTATATATTATCTTCTGAGACTAAACTGCTTTTTTATCTAAGCCTATTCTACAAGTTTATCCAACTTCTCGATTGTCAATTTCTAAAAAAGAGTGATCACAAACTCGTGAAAAAATCTATTCAGGGGCTTGATAGTAACCCTCTGATCCCACCTTCATATGAGTCACTGTTCAAACTCTTAAAATGAAGGATAAACTTTAACAATATAATGGCTCACGAATCCCAACGCCTATCTTAGGCGCCACAATTGCGTTTCACTTCTTCTGTTTCTTCAGGGAATTTGTTCTCTTCTTTGTCTCATTTTATGCTGCACACGTCTACTACCTTCTCTGTGTGAATCATATCATTTAAAAGTTTTTCTTCTAGCACTTCAGAGAAACGCCGAGTTTGTGATCACTCTTTTTTAGAAATTGACAATTGAGAAGTTGGATAAACTTGTAGAATAGGCTCAGATAAAAAAGCAGTTTAGTCTCAGAAGATAATATATAGGAGGTCATTGATGCAAAATAAGCACAAAAACTGGAATGATATTAAATCCAGAAAAATCGTGCTTTGATGTCTGAGACCTCAGATAAGAGAGAATTATTAAAACCCAAGTATTCTCTTTTTCTGCCACATGCACCACCGATAATGCCAGGAGATTTGCCTCTGCTCAACAAAGAAGTGGTAAAACTTCTTCCACTAGGACTGCACTTCCTGTGCATCCCTGGCGATTGATGTATGCCACCATGGTGGTGTTGTCCGAGAAGATCCTCACCGCCTTGTGTTTTACAAATGGAATGAAAACTTGGAGAGCTAGAAGCACTGCTTACATCTCCAGGCAGTTGATGGACCCAGAGCTCTCCTTCGAGGACCAAAGATCCTACACTACCTGTGACAGACAATGTGCTCCCCAGCCAGACAGGCTTGCATCTGCCATCACTACTATCACTCTGGAGGCTCCAAATGGCATCCCCATTAACATATTGGTAGAGTCTAACCACCAGTCCAGACTGACCTTGATTTCTCGTGGACATACTAGCCTCTTCAAGAGGGGATGCATCTGTGGGCACCAGCGAGACAACAGAGACCTTTGTAGGGGATGCATATGCCCTCTGGCCCAAGGTACTAGATCCAACACTGCCACCATGGAACTCAAAATCTGAAGACAGGACCATGCTAGAGCAAGAATTGTAGAATCTGAGTCTGCAGCTTCCTGGACCATTCTAGTGGCAAAAACAGCAGTCCCCTCATCGTTTTGAACCATGCCCTAAGATAAATGAGATTCTGAGATGGGACCAAATTTCTCTTAGTGAGGTTGACCTCCCAACCGAGCTCTTGCAGGATCTCAAGAACTCGCCAAGTAACAGCGCGACTCTCTTCCAACGACTTTGCTCTGATCAGCCAGTCGTCTAGATAGGGATGCACCAAAACTCCTTTGCACTGCAGAGCAGCCATGATGACTACCATAATCTTTGTAAAGGTTTGAGGAACCATTGCCAGACTGAAAGGCAGGACTTGAAACTAAAAATGACCCATCGGAACGGCGAATCGCAGGAAATGCTGATGCTCCAGATGAATGGGGACATGAAGATACAGTATGCCTCTGTGGAATCCAATGCTGTCACCCTTTCTCACAGCAACTATGGTGGACCAAAATGTTTCCACCAAAAATGAGGCACCCACAAGGCTCTGTTGACATATTTGAGATTGAGAATAGGGCAAAAGGAAACTTCCTTTTTGGGGACCACAAAATAAATGGAGTATCAATCTTGACCTAACTAGTCTGTGGGGACTGGAACCAAGGCTTTCAGCTGGATTAGCCTCTGGAGGGTGTCTGCTACCACCTGTATCTTGGAAGGAGCCTTTCAAGGGGACAACAGAAAGGTGTCTGATAGAGGTTACACAAATTCCAAAGCATATCCATCACAGATGACTTCTAACACTCACTGATCGGAAGTTATTTGGATTCAAAATGGCATAGACAATTGCCCACAAGAATCAACCCCTCCTGGGTCCCCCTCACTTCATTGTGTCTTCTTGGAACTGGTCCCGGCTCCAGCAAAAAAATCCATATCTGCTCCTCAAAAGGACTGACTCCTGGAGAGGTAGTGCACATGCTGGAAGGGAGCAAAACAGACTGTGCAGAATCTATGACAATCCCTAAACTGTCCCCTTGCCACAGGAGCCATCTTACTACCCTTAGGCTTGTCCTCTGGAAGTCTAGCCATCTTGGACTCCCTTAAGTCCTTCACCAACTTCTCCAATGCCTCACTAAAGAGAAGCTTGCCTTTAAAAGGAAGCTTACTCGGCTGAATCTTCGAAGAAATGTCCACCAACCAATTGTGCAACCAAAGGAACTGCCTAGCCACAATCACTGAGGCCATGCTCCTAGCGGAAGCCCTAATCAGATCATAAACGGCGTCCGCCAAATATGCAGAGCCTGATTTCAACCTAGCTGCTTCCAACAGAGGCTGTTGACCCCCGGAGACAGAGTTGGGCAGACCTTGTGACCACCATAAGGTCTGTGCCACATAAGCCCCACATACAGAAGCTTGTAAAGTGAAAGTATTTACCTCAAAAGTCTGCTTCAAGAGAGCTTCCAAATTCTTGTCCTGCACATCCTTAAGCGCCACATCACCTTCCACAGGAATGGTTGTCTTCTTGGTCACCACTGAGACCAAAGAATCTACGTTAGGTAACTTAAGAAGGTCCTTCTCTATTTGAAGCTATTAGGGCAGATAGAGAGCTGGCTAGATGGGTGGGGTGGGGATATCTTTCATGGTTCGGGCGCATAGCAACCGTAAAGATGATGCTATTGCTACGATTATTGTTCCTGTTTCAGACGCTCCCAATAAGGGTACCGAAAAATAAATTAAAACAAGGATCAGTTTGAGGGTTTTGTTATTAGTTGCTTTTTATTATTCCTGGGACACCTGCTTAGTCAAAGGGGATTGTTTATATTTCTGGCTCCTCATTGCAGGGACTTTTTAGTTTTGCTCTGTATCACACTCCATTTAGTGGGCTAGATTTGTAATGTTAATATTGTTAAATATTTTTTTTTTCTGTTCTGAAGATTTCCTGCATTTCCTTGTTTTTTCCTCAATAAAAGGATTTAAACTTGAAAAAAGAAAAAAAAGAAGGTCCTTCTCTATTTGAAGCTATTAGGGCAGATAGAGAGCTGGCTAGATGGGTGGGGTGGGGATATCTTTCATGGTTCAGGCGCATAGCAACCGTAAAGATGATGCTATTGCTACAATTATTGTTCCTGTTTCAGATGCTCCCAATAAGGGTACCGAAAAATAAATTAAAACAGGTACAAAGACTCGTAAATAGATTCATATGGTTAAAGAGGCGCCCAAGAGTAGCGCTGACTGTAATGCAAAGAGCCAAAGGAGAGGGGGGGTTAGGAGTGCCAAACTTTAGAAAATACTATGAGGCAGCACAACTGAAAATGATCTATGAGTGACAAAGAGGAACACACAAATCGTGGGTCCAAATGGAGAGAGTTGATAGGGGGAGAGGGATTGGAAAGAATAATATGGAGGGCTAGTAAAGGATCTAATACTCAACCCCTAAATCCCATAGTTACGCATAGTTTGAGTGTGTGGAAACAAAATAGAAAATTATTAGTTCACGATAAAGGCTATACACAGGGAATGACACTAGAGGCCTGTTTTGATAGGGGAAAGGGGCCTGGAGTGCATATCCTACGTAGATGGGCCAAAGCGGGGCTGATGCATATCCACCAAATAATAAATACGAAGGGGGTTTACGAGTTTGAGGGCATTAAGGACTTATATGGGTTAAAGGAAAGTGACAATTACGCATATCTACAACTTAGTCACTTTATAAGACAACGGAACGTATGGACCGATTTATGGGACAATAGGGGATGGTTTATTGAGGCCATATGCTCAGGGCATCTGGGTCAAAAGGGGGTTTTGTCCAGAATTTACAAAGGATTAACGGAGGGTGGGGAGAGTAAATTGAGATATATGTTGAAATGGGAGGAGGACTTGGGGGTTAGTTTGAATCCAGAGGTGTGAGATAAGATAATACAGACGGTAGCCAATATTTCTATTGCTACACAAATAAAAGAGAATGCTTATAAAGTGTTATTTAGATGGCACTGGACGCCAGTACGTAAAAAAAGAGCTGGAAAGGGATATGATAAACAATGTTGGAGTGGATGTCAAGAGAGAGGGGATTGGTTACCCGTGGTGGAAGTGTGAATGGATACAGGCATATTGGGTAAAGATTATAGATATGATACATGGCATGACAGGATATAGATTACAAAGGAGACCGGAGACATGTTTGTTGCACCAACTAGACGAAGATATTCCCTGACGGGAAGGGGGGGGGGGGGGGTGCTGCATCATTGTATAGTAGCAGCAAGATGTGAGATAGCACAACATTGGGTGGGGCCGAGCGTACCACAACTGACAGGATTTGTCAGAAGAGTGGCTGAGGTGAGTTTGATGCACAAATTGACAGAGCTGAGATGGGGGAAAGGTGAGAGGAGTGCAGAGAAATGGAAGGGAGTGTGGAAGTGGTTGGAAGCCTGGAGGGAGGGAAAGAGGGAGCGGAAGGAGGATGGAAGGTTGGCCACATCTTAGAATAATTAGTCTGGATATATGGCATATGGACGGAACTCAGGGTGAACGGGAGTAAAAGAGGTGAGACACATACAAGTGGAAGGTGGAGAGGGGGATGATGGTATGATTGCTGAGAGTTAAGGGGGAAGGGAGGGAGGATGGGGAGGGGAACATATATGGGGAGATGAATAGGAAGGATGTACTAGTAAGAGGGGGGGGGGGGGAATATATGTTATGAAGGGTAAATATTTATTTATTTATTTAACAAACACTTTTATACCACATCCTCCCAAGGATCGGATGCAGTTTACAAAGAACCAGTGATGCAAGGCATAACAGATGGGCATGTCTAGTCTTAATACATGGAACATTTGGAAACTTTTCACAAGTAACTTTTTACATGTAACATTATAACTATGTACAGGAGTACAAATTACATTCCAGGTTGCTTGCGTGGAAACCAGTCTGAACTGGTTAATTTACAAGGGAGTGGAGTCTCATCTATGTACAAAGTGTGATGTTTGTTAGTTACCGTGTTAGCTTGGACTTGCTTTTAGTTTCTTGTACGTTATCCCTTGTCTATTTGTGTGCCAGTGTTAGTGTTAATCTGTGTGCCATAGTGTTTCTTGTATAGATGTGTTTTTAATTTTTTACGGAAGTCCCTAATCTCAGTAAGTTGTCTGATGTCCTCTGGAAGATCATTCCAGAGAGTGGGGGCTGAGTGTGAGAAAGCCCTATTGTTGGTGAGTTTCTTAGCTATTGTAAATTCTTTTGGTGTCTCTATTTTATTTGTGTTTTTACTCCTTTGGCTGTGTGTAGGTATGTCCTTGGAGACTAAAGTGTTTAGTGTCGATGGTGCAAGGTTATTTATTAGTTTGAATGTAGTTGCTAGAATTTTATATTTTATCCTGCAGTAGATTGGGAACCAGTGACGCTTAGCTAGTATGGGCGTAATGTGTCCCATTGTTCGGGTCTTCATTATGGTTCTGGCTGCTACATTTTGTGCTAGCTGGAGTCTTTTAAGATTTTGTTTTTGTGGAGAATGTATAATGTTGAGTATAAAGCATGTTGTATTTTACAGTGCTGTTATTAATAAAAATTCAAAATGGAAAAAAAAAAAGGTCCTTCTCATTAGCTGGAATGGGATACAAGTGAGCCATAGCTTGACCTCCCCGCAAGCCAGCCTTGGGCACGTCCCGCTCTGCTTCAGTCATCTGCTTTATGGCCCTGTGGACTGGAAAAGATGTCTCCGAGGTTCTTATGCCCTGTAGCAATGGATCTTCGAGGGGAACTACCTGTTCCTGAGAATCCTGTGGTATATGGAGAGCTGCCAGTGAGTGAGGAATCAATGCCACCAACTCCTCACGGCAAAACACCCTGATGATATTAGGATCCTCCTCAGGAGTAAGTTCCCCCTCCTTGAGATCCAGAGACGAAACTTCCCCGCAGAGACCAGAAGGACCGTTTAGGGGGTCTTCTGAGGCTGTGGAAAACAATGGGGCTCGGGCCTCTTTGACTTCCTTGTGCACTCGACTGCACTTGGTTTCCAGAGCTCCCAAATCCAAAGCCCCAGATGAGGGATCTCTCCTTAACATAGATGGAGCACTCCTGGACCCTGAAAACTCTCCTAGGCCCTGCTTCATGCAGTAAGCCTGGTGTAAAAGGAGGACAAAGTCAGGAGAAAAAGGTACTCTTTCTGCATCCAGACACTGCCCAGATAAAATCCCAGGAGGAGGAGGAACTGAATCTTGTCTCCCTACAGGGCTAAGAGCTGGGAAATCAGACTGACACAAAATGGTTGCAGTTCCTGCCAAAACCACGGGAACTGACGACTGAGAAGACAATTCATCAAGCTGCTCCCCTGTAGTTAAAATTGGCCCTGGAGCCTCCCCCACTGAAGCCTGAGACCCCCAAAGGCCATCCCCTGTAGCCCAATCTTCTGCCTCACAGCTGTGGCCGAAACCCACTGCTGCTAAGTGTCCCCGCCAACTGCCACAGGTGGCACAAACAGATTTCATTGACAGCATGGTCAAGAGAGCAAAAAACCTAACCATAGGAACAAAATGATGCCAACACTGACAAAGCAAGGGAACAAATAGCTAAAAGCAGTTGCCAACTGGAAATAAGGGAAACTTGTCTGGACACATCGCAAAATCCAAAAAACTCACACCGGGTTGAAATCTCTCAGCGCAGCAGCGGCTTCTGGTTGTGTTGTCTGTCTTGACTAGATTGTAAGCTCTGATGAGCAGGAATTGTCTTTTACATGTGTCTGTGCAGCGCTGCGTATGACTTGTAGCGCTATAAAAACGATCAGTAGTAATAGTAGTAGTGGTTGTGCCGACTGCAGTGAATAACACTGAGGATTGGAAACTTAAAGGTACAGGCCCATCTAAAACTGAAACAGTAACTTCCCTCTGAAGGGAAGCAGGCTCAGTTGAGTTTTAGACGAGATATCGGCTGCCCAGTTCCGCAGCCACAAAAGCCACCTGGCCGCCACAAATGAGGCCTTTACCCTTAGCTGTGGCGTGAATCAGATTGTAAAAGGCGTCCGCCAGAAAAGCTGCCCTGGACTCCAGGCGAGTCACCTTTGAGGAGCCTGCCGCAGAGTGTCCCCTGGCCACTGGGATCGCCTGAGCCCAGTAGAAGCACGCTCGGGAAACATAGGCCCTGCAAATGGCCTCCTGGAGCGTCAGAGCATTAACATCAAACACTTGTTTCAGCAGCGCTTCCAGCTTCTTGTCCTGTGGATCCTTCAAGGCCTTCCACAGGGATAGTGGTCTTCTTAGTCACCGCGGACATAGCTGCTTCCACCTGCAGTGACTGCAACTGCTCTTTATCCTGGTCTAGCAATAGGTACAGCTGATGCATCGCCCGGCTGTCTCACAGCCCTGCCTTCAGCATCTCCGTGTCAATCATCTGTTGAATCACTCTATGCACTGGAAAGGCCGCCTGCAACCACCTGCAGGACTGCAGAATCGGATCCTCCAAGAGCTCCTCCTCAGAAGAGGAATTATGCACAATATTTAAGGCTGCCAGGGAATGGGTGATTAAGGACAGAAGCTCTTCCATGCGGAACACGTGGACTAAATGAGGATCCTCTCCCAGTGATACTTCACTGTCCACCCCTTCTCATACATCTCTGAGGTCCTCTCCAAGGGATCTTCAAAACATCTGCCACTGGGTCATTTCAAGGCTGCCAATCCAGACATGGATGCTTGACAATGGGCTCCCCTGGCTGCTCCATTCCGTCAGAGAGAATGGCTGGCTTCTGTACCATGGGAGAACCTCACCCGTTTGCCCAGCTTTGCCCTGCCACAGGCAATAAGCCTGATGCAGCAGCAGTACAAAGTCCGTAGAAAAGGGAGCCATTGGTGGGGAACCCACCAGGTCTTCCCCAGCAGCCACACTAATTGGGTCTGTCAGCAAAAAGGCCTGCTTGGAAGCCATCTCATCTCCCACCAAATTGCCTGTTGACAAAATGGCCTCCCTTCCCGCCAAAATCACGGGCCGAAGAGAACTGGAGGGACCCAATCCAGCCATAACTCAAAGCATCTCCCTGACTCACCAGAGAGCTCTCCCAGCACCTCCTGTGCCGACAGGGTCTCCCTCTCACAGGAGCAACAGACCCCAGCGGCAGAGAGGCTGCTATGGCACATCCCACATGCTGCACAAGAAGACCTGACTGATGGCACCAAAAAGCGAAAGTGAAAGCAAGCCGCCAACACCGCACAGAAACCTGCTCAGACACACGTGCTCTGCCGACAACTATCGCCGACCACGAGGCTGCTCCCAGAGTGACGAGAGAGAGAGACAGAGCCCCCCTCCCGAAAACGCCTTCACCATCGACCAGATGCCCCACTAGCACTACAAACACCGTGCCATCAAGAGTAACAGTCCTGGATACCTCAACTGAAGGGAGAACACTGCCAGACACCAACAGTAAGTTTCCCTGGAAGTAGGACCGGGCAGATGTAATGACCCTGGTCCCTCAGGAGACCTGCCCAGACCCTCCCAGATTGCTCTCAGCACTGCACAAAGTCTAATAGCCTCCCATTTAAGGGATCAGCCTAAACTGATCTGCTGTGATCTTATCTCCTTTCCTTCTTTTTTTTTTTTTACTCCAAAGGCTGTTTGGCTGAATCAACCACTACTGAGAAGGGCAACTAAGTCTGCACCTCCCGTGCAGTCCAGCAGCAGGTAGACCCTCCTCCTGCTGCTGGAGGCTGAGATACTGGCCTTGGTGGGTGCTACTGGTAACTTATATGGAATGACATCACCAAGATTTTGAGCATGCTCAGTCCCCAGCTTCTTCTAGGGGAAGACAACCCGCTTGTCGGGGCTGGACTGGAGGGATGATAAGGAATAGTCAGTTTTGTCTATAGTCAGAGACACAGAGAGAGAAGAGGTTTATAACAGTGTGCTCTGCTACCACAGATTCCAACCCCATAAGGAACAGGCAGTTCTCACGATTGCTCACTTAAATTCTTATTTTACTTTCAGGCTGAGAAAGCAGTAAAGGCTAATAACATCTCTGACTGGTAGATTCAGACATCTTTAATATTCCTTTTGCTATGGGAAGGAGAATTTTGGCTTATGTCTCTGTTGCTGAAGGAGTTTCTAGGACGTGTGATTTAGAGATCGCTTACGCCTTAAAGGTAGAAAAGGAGAGAGACTTGATTGTCTAAGTGGTGCCTGAAGGAGAGGAGAATGAGACTGAGTTTCCCATCGAGAGACTCTCCTAGCTGACACAGCAGAACACCTAAGTCCCTTTCCCATCTTGCCCTTGTTTAGTTCTGACCTTCCTGCTTTGCTCCTTGGGAATTCTTGTCCGAGAATGTTTTTCGGGAAGCTGTTGACGGTGCTTTCTCTGCCCTTCTCAGTTACTAGTGTTAATTAGATCACACATGTTACTCCTTTTGGCTCTTAATTCCTGTCATGAGTTAAGCTCTGCTTTTGTAAGCTAGATTCTCCATGGACAAGCAGGATGAGTCAGCCACACTTGGTGACGTCATCCGACGGCGCCGAGACGGAAGTACTCTCCATAGCTCAGAAGGGCTTTCGCCCTTCTGAGCATGAGCCCACTGGCCCCACCCCCAGGCCCGCCCCTAGCTAGCCAGTTTCAGTTCTTCCGCCTTGCCACCAAGACGGTTTCTTCTACTCTCCACTGAAATTGCACTATAGAACTCATTAAAACAATGAGAAGAATAAGTCTCACCTTGCTTAGGTATGTTATAAACTGCATTAATGCTTGTTTTTGGCTTCTTCCAGCATCCTTCCAGTCTAAGCTTTCAGCACGGACAGCTGCCCCTCGTGAGCCGCGAAAAGATCAATCGGGCACTGCTCACTCCTGATATTTGGATGCCTCCACGACAGCTGACGTCGCTTGGGATGTGCCCCAGGGCCTCCATCCTCAGCCGCAAGCTCCCAGTAACGACGTAGCTCGGCCGATGCGGGACTCCTAGTGATTCTGGCCTCCTTGGCCGCAGCATCTTGGTCCCAGCCTGATTGTACAGGCGGATCCCGCCGATCGAGGTTTCAGCCCCGGACTTGGGAACCGCTGCGGAGAGCGCCCAGGACATGCTCTGAGAGACTCGGCAGCCCAGGACGTGCCTGCGGGCCTCCATCCCCGGCCAGCTGCAGCTCGGCGCACCCCTTCCTCTGCACGGGCCCATCTCACGTGGGGGACCATGGAGGCGGCCATCTTGCCCAGACCTGCAAGTCTCCGCCCTCTCTTCTGCGGCCGCGAGGATTCCTGGACGGCAGTCATCTGGCCGATGACATCACGGCCTCCGTCTCCCCCTGGGGCACCATTGGCCGGTGGCAATCCAATCGAAATGGCCTGATCGCTCGGCTCCTCCCCTGCAGCGTCGGCGCCGTTTCCAAGCATCGGCGCCGTTCCAAGCATCGGCTCTGCTCCGAGCAGGAAGGTATAGGAAAACATCGGCATCGGCGCCGATGGGTCTGTTGATGCGGCATCTCCCGGAATGGCCTGCTTGCTTGTCTCCCGGAATGGCTCCTCCCCTGCAGCGTCTGCGCCGTTCCAAGCATCGGCTCTGCCCCGAGCAGGAAGGAATTGGAAAAATCGGCATCGGCGCCGATGGGTCTGTTGATGCGGCGTCTCCCGGAATGACCCGGTATTATCTCGGGCGCCATTGCTCGGCGCCAATCTAAACAGAGAAGGGCTCCTTGCCATGCTACCAGCTGGCACCGTCTGTCGATGCAGGGAAATCCCCGAGGGCTCTGCCCACTGGTGCTGCATTGTGTCACGGAGTCAAGCACGGATGTTCTTGGCTCCAGTTCTGTACCTTGCACTCAAGGTTTTCTGCCTCGTGTTGTCTAGTTTGCACTGATGGGTCCCCACTGCATCCTCAGTCGCTGTGAGGGCCCAGAGTCTACAAGACGATTCCCTCGTCACTCGCCATTGGCCGTTCCACAACACCAACAACATGGGCCGTTCCACAAGTTGCGCGTCGGTTCGGCATGGACGGACTGCTCCTTGAGCCGATTGCCTTGCCTTCCTACGTGGACCCGGGCCCCTCATGGACTCCACGGTGCTTCCTCTATACACTGTTTTCTGACGGCTTCGGGGTCACCTCCTCTACCATCCGTGAAGGGCTCAGTGATCCCCCTGCACCATCCCATTCAAGGCGGGCCACAAGTACACACTTAAGTTCCCTGCACTGATCCCGGGTAAAGAGCCCCTGATGCCTGTCTGCGACAAAATTGGCCTCTGGACGAGGACCCTCGTCGACCTACCAGGATATCAAGGTCACCTACCAGTGCTTGGTCTGTGGGATCAGCTAGCCACGAATGGAGCCTGCACCAAGTCAGCTAGCCTGAAGGTGGCAGTGGCTCCCATCTGGCTGTGTATGGTCTCCATACCCAGACCAGATGCCGTGGAAAATAGGGTATCGGCAAGTGCAGGCATCCCCCGTACTTCTTCATGGGACCCTGCCCCCTTCCAGAAACGCTGTAACGACGCACAAGGGCAGCAATGGCTACAGTGTGGTGCACTACATGCAGAAACTGTGTCATGGAACAAGAGTATCCCTCATTGTACCAAACAGGGGCAGTAAGCAACACATGGATTTTTCTCCTAACCAATCAAAGCTCTGCGTGTGGCAACGGTGTGGTGCAGTACACACTGCCAGGGTATCCAGAGTGAGAAGGCCGCTGGTTCCAGTCCAAATCTGGATCCTACAGAGCATCCTCCCGCATTAAAACGCGATAACGCAGGCGACAACTCGGTTCGTCACCTTTGGATCCGGACACACACCTCTGGTGACCTAGTATCCTCCAGTGGAAGGCTGGGCAAGCCACACTCATTCTCGCACTGGCTAGCGCTGGAGCTTCAGGATCCAGGAAACTAGCAGATTACCACCCCTTTCCCTTGCCAATGAAGGCAGCCAGGGACATCCGCTGCACTGGGGCACCCCTGCACAAGCGAGGGTCTAAGTTCACCCACAGGAAACCAATCTGAGGTTGTCCTGGTATGGATGGAATTCATCTAGGAATTCATCGACTGCCAGAAGGTCCATGCGGTACACTTGCTATTGATGGCAGCAAGAGTTGGATCGTGGGAAGCTATCGGGTATCGGAGACTCCCCGCACCTCGAATATGAGCCGAACTTACCTTGCCCTCATTGCAGACACAGGCAACAACCCAGCAAACCGGGCTCTCTGGTCAACAACCAGAGGCCTCACATCGCTACATCCTGTAGGAGTGATCTCAACTCCACAGCGCCAAGTCATCGCAGCCTCCATGTCAATTCCACCTTAACAATGGAGGAACGCCATCGTCATCATCATGATAGGGACGCCTCCTCAACCCTGTGGCAGCCTCCGTGTCCTAGTGCACAAAGTCACAGACCTAGGTCCCCAACTGCGGGCCTCGGAAACCATGGCCTTCCAGACCAAGCCTGAGTCTCTGTCAAGACATCGCAAGGCCAATAGCAGAACCGCATCAGCATCAGCAACGGAACCAAGATCCGCAATCCCCAGCTGCCCCCCCCCCCCTCCGGAACATGAGCAGCGGGTTCTGTGCAAAAAAAAAAAAAAAAGACTACAGGCTACCTCCAAGAGCTTCCAGCACAAGACAGTCCCGGACATCTGTGACAAGACAATCCCTGAGTTCCGTGACACTATCCTAAGTGACCTCTGCCACGAGCGCCAAGGGCTAGGACCCTCCTTATGTTAATGGGAATTGAGGTCACCGATTCAGTCCGGTTGGGGTATGAGCTCACAACCGGAGTACCACCATGACTCCCTTCACTACAGCCTGCCCTTACAGGTGAAGTGCCACAACAGAATGACAGCAATGCCACTACAGCTCCACTCTCTTGAGCCTGCCCAGTCAGCACAAGGCACCTAGGTGGCCATAGTCCTGTGCCGGCGCACTAGGAACTCTGGGAAAACTGCCAGGCAGACTCTGCCGCCATCGACCTACCCACCACGTGGTGGTCTTGAAGGGCACCTGTCAAAGTGGGCCGAGCCCTTGCCATCTCCAATAGCAGTGCTAAGCCATCCGGCCTGAGAGCCTTGCAATTTGGACCTGACATGTCATCCGTGCTAAGCCATCCGGCCTGAGAGCCTTGCAATTTGAACCTGACATGTCGTCTCTTCCCCCCAATGCGGTACAAAGGAAACTCCAGCATGCAAACCCTGCAACACCTGGCAGCAACCAGCAGGCGATCGCGGCCTCCAACATCTGCACTCAATAGCCTCTCAAATGATATTTATGGCTCCTCTTTTCTGGGGCCCAATCTCTGACCCACCTGTGCGGTGTGTGGGCTGACATCTCAGTTGGGTGCACACAGTTTCTCCAGGAACATACACTATGTACTAGCTAGCAGACTGTCTGCAGTTAGCATCTTATGGCTGCACCACCCCGCAGAGTGCAGCAGGTGCACTCTGACTGCCCTCTGCTGGTGAATGTCAGATTCTAGTGGGGGGCAGCTGCTGACTGGGCCCACTACCTATCTGCCAGGGATTGTTGCGCAGCGAGTGCTCCAAATTTCTACTCCTGTCCTTTGGACTAAAGGATCCCTCCCTTGCAGAGCAGGGACTCCGTACTCGGGTTATCGTTAAAGCCCTGCGTTCGACATGCCCTCACGGCACAGTGCACATGCACGTACAATGTGTCAGCAGCAAAGGGCCCAGCTCTTCTTCGCATCTGATCCCAATGAACCTGGCCTCCCGGTCTCCTCGGGATCCTCGCCTTTCCTTCCTCTGCCCGAAGGTAGCCAGGGCCACAAGTATGGCCTCCAGCATCAGCTGAGCCTCTCAGTGATGCAAGTGGTGTAGCACAAGGGTTAATACATTGACTGATGAAACAGGGGTCATGAGTTCGACCCCCCGGTGGAATTAATCTGCAAGGCGGTCTGAGGCATTACCTTTCAGCCATGGTCGGGTATGCCCAGTCAGGAGGTAGCCGTCCAGATCTCAGGACAGCTAGACATTGTCCGTGTTGCCCGCAGGCTCGTAGTTTGGTGATTGACCTTGCTGCAGCTGCTTGGCGGTGAGTCTTTGGCACAGCTAGAGTCCTGTGTGCGCATGCCTATCCTTCCTGGTGACGGCCTTGGTAGCAGGCTCAACAGTGAGACTGTGGCTGCTCCTGCTCGCAGTGGCTACTGCGACACCACTACTCATGAGGCTCCACCTGCTGCCCGTGTGACCTTACACCCTCTCAGTCACTGCGGCGGCAGAGATACACTCCCGCAATCACAGCAGCAGCTCCTGCATGGGGCGTCTACATGTTCACTATCATCACCAAGTGCGGCTTCTCTTGGTAACAAGTTCATTGGGCCAGCGCTTTGTACGGACCCTACTGGTGCACTACGCTATAGTGTCGTGACTCCCCGCCTAATGTAACGGCATCACCCTACCGATTGCTACGGTGTCGCCCTGCCTAACGGTGGAATTCCGGGATTCAGGGGCATGCCAATGAAACTTCCAGCCCTAGCAGACTGTCCGCCATAGAGATATAGCCCACTGCTACATGCAGTGGCCTCCAAGGCAGAGGTCAGGGGTTTGACCCCTCCGCCTCTTTCGAATTTCCAGCCTTGATAAAGTGGCAGCCTTGCCCTCTGGTTACTGCTATGGCTCCAGGGGTGGCCACAGTGTGGTGCCGTGAACACAGCCAGTGTGTTCAGGCACCGAAGGTCACCGGTTCAAGACCCAGCTGGGGCCCTGCCAACCCAACATAAGCATGGTTCAAACACCTCTATTTTACAAGACTGGGCACACAATAAAACCAGCCTTGATGAAATATCCGCTATGGATGTGTAGTCGCTGGTAATACAACGGCTTCCAAGGCGAAGGTCATGGGTTCGATCTGGTAAAGGGGCAACCATAGAGGTCAGCCCCCGGGCTACTTCTATGGCTTCCGAGCCATTAGCCATGACTATGGTCCCTAACAATGGCTTCCAAAGCAGTAGCCATGAATATAATCCCAAAATATCATTCTGGCTACATTAGCCATGATTATAGTCCCTCACAATGGCTCCCAAGGCGTTAGCCATGAATATAGTTCATCGGTGGCCTCATTCTATTTCTATCATTCTGGCTACTACAATGGCTTCCCAGGCATTAGTCCTGAATATAGTCCCTCAATGGCCTCATTTCTGATCTGGCCTTGGCCTCCCCCTTTTCACCGCATCACTTGCTAGCTTGGGAGGCACCAAGTGTGGCTGACTCATCCTGCTTGTCCATGGAGAAAACGGAGTTACTTACCTGTAACATGAGTTCTCCGTGGACAGCAGGATAAGTCAGCCACACATACCCGCCCACCTCCCCTGAAAAGGAGTCAACCTCCGACCTGTGCCCGCCTCCTAGCGGCTAAGACTCAGCTAGGAACAAACTGGCTAGCTAGGGGCAGGCCTGGGGGTGGCGCCAGTGGGCTCATGCTCAGAAGGGCGAAAGCCCTTCTGAGCTATGGAGAGTACTTCCGTCTCGGCGCCGTTGGATGACGTCACCAAGTGTGGCTGACTTATCCTGCTGTCCACGGAGAACTCATGTTACAGGTAAGTAACTCCGTTCTGTCGTAACACCTCAAGTAATTCTCTGGCTCACTTTTATTGCTGTTAAGTTTATTTATTAAGGTCTTTTCTATTCACCCAAGGTAGTGTAAGCAAGAATAACCTAGACATAGGGGGCCTGATATTCAAAAGCATTCACACGGTTTACAGATCTGTAAATTGTGTAAATACCCCTAAGGGGGATAGTCAGCGCCACTAGATGCCCTGATAATGCGTGGTTCTGGGGGTCGGTACCCAGAGGTAACCAGTTAGTGGCGAAATTCAGCCACTGTCTGCTTATCCCTTGGTGGCTAAGGTTTGGTGCAGCAAAAGCTGTCCTAACCTTTGCCGCCAAAGCTAACCAGACAGCAGCTGTATATCACCACCGCCCGGTTAGCTTCTGGCTTCCACAGCTGACCAGAATATTCAATGCCGGTGGCTGGATACGGCCTCAGCGTTGAATATCCGTGTGTGGTGTTCAGGGGGATCGGCTTAGTGCTGTAAACGCACTAGCTGCCTTCACTGAATATCGGGCCCAGGCAATTTACATTTCTAAAGACAATGGGTCTGATATTCGAAAGGCATTTACATGCTTTACAGCCCAGTAAATCAGGATATTCAATAGCACTTACATGGTTAGTGCCACTGAATCTCCCCTTCTAGCTCCCATATGTGCCCCGATGCTGTCCAGTTAGTATCGGGGCATGTTGGGGGAATTTTGGGGCAGCGATAATTGGGCAGCAGTGATATTGCACGCTGCCCGGTTAGCAATCTGTGCCGAAAGGATTGGCGAGGAAAACCCTGCAATATCGCTGCCGCCTGGTTACCTAATGCAACTTCTGGCGTGTGCAGCGATCCCTGGATAGTGAATGCTAGGGCTGAAAATGACCCTGGCATTGAATATTTGGGGTTAAGGGTTGGCGGGCAGGGCTATTCGCCATAGCAGCGCACAGCCTGACCAGAAGAATATCGGGCTCCGTGTGACTATATGTGTCTCCTTTCTATATGTTCCCTTGCCACCTAACTCTGACAACAGGAAAGGGAGCTGGGGAAGATCTCAAGCAACAAGCTCACCAAGCAGCTTTGAGCAGCGCAGGTTTCTGCCGCGGCATTCCTGCTTCTGGGGGATGGTGCAATGCAATCATGCTTTGCATTGCAAGGGACCTGCCTATACTTCAATACCTGTCTGTCCCTCGTGAATCAACGCACAATCACACCGCACCCCTCCCCCCATAGGCAGGGACACCAGCAGAGAACGTCTGTGCAACTCAAAGCTGCCTGGCAGGAATGTTCTTCTCAAAGCTGCTGTGCAATTAGACAAGGTAGTGAGGACAACCAGAGAAAAACTATACAGAGCTGTAGCTATGCATTTTAGCACTCAGAGCAGTCAAACGTTATTTGTACCCTCTCATCCCACCCGCCCCTCATAGAATTACACTGGTTACCAATACGGTATAGGGTGAAATGTAAAATCTGATAATGGCATTTACAGCACTTCAGGGATTGGGCCCTAATTATATAAGTACAAAATTGCAAGATCAAAGGGAACAGGATTATTAGCTACACCTAGTACAGTATGTGAGTTCATTCAGGTCCCTATTCTTTCAAAAGCCCTGTCAGAACAATTACAGAAGCCGAAGGATCTTAGGATTTTAAAGCAAAAGAAAAAATGCATATGCTTGTAGAGGCATTTGGGGGGAATTGTAGGATGGTGAAAAACTAGATTTCAGCTGTTTTGTGTTAGCTTTAGTCATGGTAAGGTATGTAATATTAAAGTATTTTAATGATGTACACGGCTGCGAGCTCTAAGGGGATGCGGTGTACAAGTGCAATTAAATAAATAAATCATTGATTCTCTCTTCCTGCAATCTTATCCCAGTCTTCTTTCTTTTCCTCTTCTCTACCTCCACCTTAAATGTTAGGAGTCTGCTTGGCTTTTGGTCTGATGTTCCCCATGCTTGTATTAAAGTCATTGGGCCTGATATTCAACAAGGTGCCGAGGTCTGCCATACCTGCAGAAGGCACCCTGATTGCACGCTCCACAACCGCCCATGTCTGCTGGTGGCGCTGTTGTACTGCTCCTCCTGCTGACTTCTGGGGTGGCGCACTGGGGTCAGCATTCAGGTTCTCAGGGGCTACCCACGGTCACCTGTGCAGCAATGTGAGCTGTGAGCATGTGTATCAGGACGTGCATTGGGTATGGCCTATAGGCTGTTGTGGACGGCGTGCAGTGGAGTTCATGTGGTGTGTGACATACAGTATACATCTATCATTGCCTGCTTGCAGTACCCATAGCATCAGACAGCAGCAGGCATCTATTCTGGGCCTGTCCTGGGGCCCACACACATGCACACTCACCTAGAAGCCATGCATCTCCAAGCTGACCACCGGCTGCTGCCTGTCCCAGGTTGGACTGTGCAAGGACGAATGCATCATGGCAGGACCCTGGGTAGTGGGCACACACATCTGTGAAGGCCATGTTGGCATCCACAATGACCTGTATGTTCATTGATGCTTACCCATGCCTATTCTGGTATGCCCTCTACTCCAGCTGTGGTGCCCACAATGCAATATGGGTGCAGTCTATAGATCCAAACACCGATGGGAAACCAGCAACACTGTAGAATGTCTGCATGGTCTCCTGACACTTCTGCTGTGTCTGCGGGAGGGCTATGAGGTGGCACATCCTCCACAGCAGGGTACTGGTGAATATTCCAATGCAATGGCTGGCAGTGGGCTGCGTGATTCCGACAGTCACCCTTATCACATGCTGGAAGCCCAAGGAATCCCAGGGCAGTGGTCACTATCACAGCAACCAGCAGGTCCTGGCTTCTGGATGCGGTGGGCTCCAGGTCCTCGCTGAGTATGCTGCACAACTCGGTTATGGTTGCCCCATCCAGTCTGTATCACTGATAAACCTCCTCCTCTGTCAGTTGCAGGTAACTCACCCTGGGCCTGTGTACACATGGGGCATAGTACCTGCGTCTTGAGTGCTAGGCCACTGCCTGCTGCTGGGTATGCACAGCCTGTCAGATCCTCCACTGTGCCCGGGCACGGCATGCATGTCTCCACCTCTGTTTCACTATGTGCATAGCCCACATGGTGTCTCTGCCTGTCCGACGGCACTTTGCCCGGTTTGGATGCAGGTCTGCTCACACACCCCATGCTCTACTGTACCTTGTTCCGCCACTACACGGGTTCGTGGCTCACTATCAGCAGTCATATGCGCCAGGTTCCGTCGCTTAATGCTACATGGTTAGTGATGTCCAATGTGGGCGCACATGGGTTTCATAAATCCACTTTACATGGGTTTTACTGTGACACCCCCCCCGTTCTGACCCTGGGTTTCTGCACCTGGCACTGTGCAGGTAGCTGGGCCTCAACGATTCAAGCCACCTTGTTGAATATGTGGTTTACATGGTTATGACGGCTTTCCACGGGTAAGGCCAGCACTTATCCATGTAGCATGTGCCTAGGCCTTCAAATATCAGGCCCATTATTTCATCCTCAAGCTGCTTTGTCCCAGGGCAGCTGCATCTCTTGCCCACCCCTAGTTATGGCTCAGTTTTGGTATAGATGGTCATGTCTGTATATGAATCTTTGTTAATCCCATATTGTTGTGCATTTCTGGAAGCCAAATTTCCAAAGGATCATAAGCAGAGTATATGCAGTTCATAATGATGAATCTTAGACCCTATGAGGGTAATTCAGTAAACTCCCACGGTGTTAATGCACATTAGAACATGTGTATTTGAGGTCTATTTTATACTGTAAAGCAAAGTACTTTATAAAACAGGGGTGTAAGTGGTGTAAAAATGTGTGCAACTAGGCACAAGCCCTAAGTATGCACAAACCCTTGAAAATAGTGAATTAGGTGTGTAAATGGCACATATCTTAGCACGACTCCCTTATAAAACTACCCCCTAGGAGGTAAAATTTCAGGGGTGATACAGTATTCAGCGTGATTAGCACAGTTAGCAGACTTGCTACCTGCGTTAACCGCAGTCACTGGGATTTTCAATGGCACTAATACGGTTAGTACCGCTGAATATCTGTGGTTACCAGTGATGAATGCCCTGATGCTGGTCGGCTAGCATTGGGGTGTTCTAGGGGGTGGAGTGGACACAGCACCCAGCAATAATCGGGTAGCGGCCATATTAAATCGCTGCCCAGTTATTGTTAAGCGGCAGAAGTTAGGCACATGAAAGAGTGGCCTAATATCGCCACTCTCTGGTTAGCTTCTCTGCTCTCCAGCCGACCTGGCTATTCAATGCCGCCCCAGCACTGAATATGCAGGTCTTTAGTTCAGCGGCAATAGCTAGCCACTTTAGTAGCACTAGACGCTACCGCTGAATATCAGACCCTAGGGACCTAAATATTCGTACCCTAAAGGAAAGGAGGGAGAGGGGAATACAACAGAGACATTCAAATATCTCAAAGGTTTAAATACATTAAGAGGCAAACCTTTTTCAGTAGGAAGGAAGTTCAAGAAAAAGAGGTTATGATATTGATATCATTCTGAAAGAAGGTAGACTTCAAAGTAACATCAGAAATCGTCCTTCAGGAAATGGATGGTGAATATGTGGAATAACCTCCCAGAAAAAGCATCAGAAATGGAGAATTCATGGGATAAGCTCAGAAAGTAAGTAACGACGCAAAAGCAAATCAGGAAATTAAGTGAAATCTGTGGTACTGTAACAAGCAGGGGAACTGGGAAGATCAGATGGGCCCTGTGCAGTATCTGCCACTACGAGCTTGCTTTCATTTATATGGCTCAGGAGCTGGGGCCAATGTCTTCTAAAGCTGCACAGAATTTCATTTGAAAGTGATGCTGATTAGATGCCACTTGTCAAGCGGCCTAATGCTACAGTCACCCACCTGTTACTTTAATTCGAAAGGGAACTTCTTGGTCCATCAGGAAGGAACTGTTTATAACCAGGGTAGATGCATTGCTTTGCAGCAAAGTCAGAGAACTAGGCCTAAAACCAGGCAAACTGCATACCGGAGGGAGCAGACTGGTCTGAAAAACACAAAGAGAGATTGTAAGACAACATAGCCTTGTCTTGTTCTCCATTCTCATAGCAACCCCCTTACGTTTCAAGAAGCCGTCCATGAACAGCACCCAACTCAGTGTGTTGAAAATGGAAATATCATATCAAGTTTATCAGGTTTACAGGGGTGTCTCATGGCAGTACTGAGGTGAGAAATTGCCATTATTTGTTTGGTGGAACCGACATTTGTAGAGGAAGATTAGACAACAGATCAGATTCCCCAACCAGCATTATAATTCCCCAGAAGTCCTCAGAAGTGAAACTTCTTCTGAAGGCCATTGCTCCCCCCACCCCGGCCCCTACTTCTTGTTGTGGTCTTATTCTGTATTATACAGATGCTCCTGTTATCTCTCAGCCTTACTGGTTGTGATTCTCAAATTACCTGGCACAGTGTAATATGATACAGCATACAACCATGCAGTCTATATAATACGTTATAGATCCGGAGCAAACCAACCTTCACTCTTGTGCCCACCTCTAGTGGCTCATGCCCTTTGGGGCTAAAACGTAGTCAGGACATGGCTCCAGTGGCTCACCCTGTTCTGCTGCTCAAGGGTATGTTTTTATTTTAAACTGAGCTTATTGTGTTAAGCTAAGTCAGTGCTTCTCAAGCCCCTTCTGCAAACACATATAGCCAGTCAGAATTGCCACAATCAGTACGCATGAGATTAATTTGCATATACTGGAAACCTATAGTATACAAATCTACCTCATACATAGCCATTGTGGTAGCCCTGAAAACCTGACTGGCTCGGTGTGTTTCTAGCAGGGACGGAGAAACTCTGAGCTAAAGGATAACATTTGTATTGGAGTGGTGTGACTATTTCATTTTATTTTTAGAAATCCAATTAATATTAGCTATTCACTCTGATCCTTGTAGGTGTATTAGCAAAATGTAAGTCTTTCATTCAATTATTAAAGTATTATAGATACATAGATATAGATATATTATAGACAGAAAGATAGATCAAGGGCTTAATTTCTGGGGGTACTGTCTGGAACGCAGGTCTGGCGATTCTTTTCCGACTCCAAACCCGCTTCAGCCCCTCCCTTCTAAGCAGCCTTCAGGAAGAAAAGGGGCTGGGGTGAACGTGAGGCAGGACACCACAGTCACTCTATTCCTTAATCCAGTCCTTTTCTCCTGCTGCCCCTACCACTGGCCTGCCTGTCCCCCCCCCCTCCTCCCCCCTCTCCTGGCTCTACAGTTACACTTCCTTTTAGCCCTATCTATCTGTAAATTTATTAAAATAGTGTCACCTAAGGTGATACATGGACTCGCGTACCTTCTTTGGAAAATTGTTATCCAGGTACCAGTTGTACAAGGTTCCAGGGCAGTTTTCACAAGTCACTCTAAACATCATGTCCTCATTTGTATTCACTGGTTTGCAGTTTTTCTCGCAGCTAAAAGAGAAAATGTGATTGTTTATATGGGATAGGCAGCTCTGGCCCTCAGGTGCCTCAAGCCATCAAGTTTTTAAGATGCTCGTCAACCCCCTTAACCCGGATTTTCACTTCCACGGCAACGGAAATGAAAATCCAGGTTTAGCCAGACACTCTGGCAACTGCCGAGGCTAAGTGGGTAGCAGCAATTTTCGATGCTATCCGGTTAGCCCCAGCACCTCAAAGATAGGCGAGGAAAACTCTCGCCTATCTTTAAGGCACCGAGGGCTAACCGGGTAGCATCGAAAATCGCTGCTACCCGCTTAGCCCTCTCCTCCGCCCCCGAACGTCCCGATGCTAACCACATATCATCGGTTTCGTGTAAGGGAATTTTCAAAGGCATTACTTGGGTAGGTGCTTTCGAAAATTCCCAGTTAAGGCATTTACACGGGTAACTAGGACTGTTACCTGTGTAAATGCCTTCAAACATTGGGCCCGACATGCATTTGAATGGACGGCCTCCTCTGTATGCAAATGTACCTCATGCATATTCATTGTGGATATCCTGAATGCAGGGGCGGCCCAAGGGGGGTGCGGGGCCATGTGCGGAGACTCGGTGCGGGGCCTCATTTGCATAAGTGGCCTTATTTGCATAAATATTTGCATAATGTTACCATACACTAACTTTTAGTAAACATGTCTCTTAATGAGTGTATGGATAAAGAAAGACTAAAAGATTTCTACATTACTATAATCCAGTGCCAACCGCCAGGCACATTAGGAACTACTACAAACGCTGCCCATTTAGAACCCATAGCAAACCCGCTGTATCCTGACAGCATTACCAGGACTCACAAAGCACCAGACCCTACCTATCAAAAGGAAACACTGCAAATATTAAACCAGTACATTTCAGAGAATACTGGGGAAAGAGAACAAGTGGCAATGTCAAATAGGAATTACATAAACAGAATACCTCAGCTCAGTTACACATGCAGAACATAGACCATCACCAAACAAGGAATCGCAATTTAGAAACAGGAAGGCAATAATTAAACTGGGAACCCCAAAAGCCAAACTTGGAATGTACAACAACACTGTAGAAATAAAACTATAAATCAATTTCCTCTTGTACCAAACAAAGCGCAGACGTTAATGATGCACATTTCCCAGAGCTTTCATATTCCAGTTAATAAATTCAAAATAAAGAGATATATTTCTACCTTTTGTGCATTTTTTTTCAGTTGCAATTGCTCCAGCCACTTTCTTCTGGTTTCTTCATGTTTTCTGCTAACTCTCCATCGTAATGCTGTCCATTTGTCCTTTCTTCTCTCTTCTAGTTTTCTTTCCATCCTTTCTCTCTACATCTGCTTTAACATACTAATCTTTATCCTTTTGCTCTTTCCTCATTCTTATTTCATCCACACAAATTTTACCCCTCCATCCTCAATCCCCACTTACTCTCCCAATACCTGGCCAATTGTAGATTTTTCATCCCTCCCACACAAAATATTTTTCCCCTCTCCATTTTACTCTCCCAGCCCCATCCCATTCTAATCCTCCCCCAACATCAGCTCCCTTCTAGTTCCAGTCTCACCCAGCATCCATTCCCTTCTAGTCCCTGCATCAGCCCATTTCCAGTCCTAGCCCCCCATCAACCCATTTCCAGTCCTAGCTCCCCCATCCATTTTCAGTCTGAGTCCCTTCATCAGCTCATTTCCAATCCTAGCCCCCCATCAGCCCATTTCTAGTCATTTCCTAGCCCCACCATCAGCCCATGTCAAATCCTAGCTCCCCTCCACTCAGCCCAATTCCAGTCCAAGCCCCCCCATGAGCCTACTTCCAGTTCTAGCCCCTCCATGAGTCCATTTCAATTCAAGCCCCCACCACAGCCCATTTCCAATCTTAGCTCCCCCCAACAGCCCATTTCCAGTCCTATCCTAGCTGCTCCATCAGCCCATTTTCAGTTCTAGCTCCCTTCCCTCACAGCCCATTTCCATTCCAAGCTCCCTCCCCATCAGCTATTTGCAGTTCAAGCCTCCCCGTCCACTCAGTCCATTTCCAGTCATAGCAATCCCCCAACCCATTACCAGTCCTAGCCCCCCATCAACCCATTTTCAGTTTAAGCCCCCCCTATAACCCATTACCAGTCCTAACCCATCAGCCCACTTCCAGTCTTAACCCCATCAGCCCATTTCCAGTCAGCCCCCCATAGCCCATTGCCAGTCCTAACCCCCCCATCAGCCCACAGCCCATTACTAGTCCTAACCACATCAGCCCACCTCAAGTCCTAACCCCTCCCCATCAGCCCTTTTCCTGTCCTAGCGCCCCCCGAGCCCATTAGCAGTCCTAACCCCCCCCATAGCCCATTAGCAATCCTAACCCCCATCACCCTATTTCCAGACAGCCCCCATCAGCCCACAGCCCAGTACCAGTCTTAACCCCCCCCAGCCCATTTCCAGTCCTACCCCCCCATCACCCCATTTCCAGTCAGCCTCCATCAACCCCCAGCCCATTACCAGTCTTAACCCCCCCAGCCCAGTTCCAGTCCTAACCCCCCCATCACCCCATTTCCAGACAGCCTCAATCAGCCCCCAGCCCATTACCAGTCTTAACCCCCCCAGCCCATTACCAGTCCTAAACCACCCCAGCCCATTTCCAGTCAGCCTCCATCAGCCCCAGCCCATTAGCAGTCTTAACCCCCCCTAGCCCATTTCCAGTCCTAACCCCCCCCAGCCCATTTCCAGTCCTAACCCCCCCTCACCCCATTTCCAGTCAGTCTCCATCAGCCCCAGCCCATTAGCAGTCTTAACCCCCCCAATCCCATTTTCCGTCCTTTGCCCCCACAGCCCATTTCCAGTCATCCTCCATCAGCCCCAGCCCATTAGCAGTCTTAACCCCCCCTAGCCCATTTCCAGTCCTAACCCCCCCTCCAGCCCATTTCCAGTCCTAACCCCCCCCCCTTGCACATTTCCAGTCCTAACCCCCCCCTTGCACATTTCCAGTCCTAACCCCCATCACCCCATTTCCAGACAGCCTCCATCAGCCCCCCCCCCTTCCCTTCCCTTCCGGCAAATTAAAAAAAAACAAACAAACCTGGCTCTAGCTGCTGCCGCTGCCGCGTCCGTCGCAGCAGCGGCAGAATGGCATGTCCCGCGGGGCCCCCTCTCCTCGTCGAGCCCTCTGCAAGGGCTTTCAGATTCGCGAAGGGAGAGTGCTCCCTCGCGTCTCTGTAAAGCCCGCAGGGGCTAATGGGAAATTTCCCATCAGCCCCTCGCGTCTAAAGGGGCAGATGGGAAATTTCCCATTAGCCCCTGCGGGCTTTACAGAGACGCGAGGGAGCACTCTCCCTTCGCGAATCTGAAAGCCCTTGCAGAGGGCTCGACGAGGAGAAGGGGCCCCGCGGGACACGCCATTCTGCCGCTGCTGCGACGGACGCGGCAGCAGCCAGAGACAGGTTTTTTTTAAAAATGTAATTAAAAAAAAAAGCAGAATGTTCTTTGCGCGGGGCCCCCTGAAACGCGGGGCCCTGTGCAAAAAACATTCTTGCTCAATGGACGGGCCGGCCCTGCCTGAATGCCAGACTTGCTGGCTGTGTCCCTCAGACTGGGTTGAGAACCTGGATTTGAAGTATGTGTATCGTTTCCTCCCTCCCTCAGAGCACCTCTCTTTACTGCGATTAATAGTTTATGTGTTGGGAAGCTGCTTGAGGGTAAGTCCACGCCTAGATTTCTAAGGAATGAACAAAAATTAAAGTATTTTATAATTTACATGCTGAATGTTGCACTCCACCCATGCTTTGCCCAAAATGAATCCCTATGCACACGTACAATGAAACAACCATGGGTTGTACGTACGAGGTGTGACAAAAAAGAAACGAGACTGTCCCATAAAAGTTTTCTTACAAAATCTACAGAGAAATTACGCATTGTCCCCTTCAAAGTAATCCCTCCAGAGTTAATGCACTTCTGCATTCGCTTCTGCCACGTATGGAAGCACTCAGTAAAGTCCTCCTCCTTGAGGTCCCTCAGCTCCCTCGTCACAGTGGCCTTGATCTCTTCTACAGAGGCGAAATGAGTTCCTTTGAGCACAGTCTTCAGCCTTGGGGAAGAGCCAGAAGTCACACGGTGTGAGATCTGGGGAATAAGGAGGGTGGTCAAGAGTTGTGATCTGTTTGTTGGCCAAGAACTGCCACACACTGAGCGCGATGTGTGCAGGCGCATTGTCGTGGTGGAGCAGCCACGACTTGTCTCTCCACAGAGCCCACCTGCTGCGCCAAACCCGGTCATGGAGGCGATTGAGAACATAAGAACATAAGATATGCCATACTGGGTCAGACCAAGGTCCATCAAGCCCAGTATCCTGTTTCCAACAGTGGCCAATCTAGGTCATACGTACCTAGCAGTTTCCCCAAAAGACACAGGTTCCGCAATGCTTGTACTGGGTCAAGCATTGATATCCTGGGTCCCTTCTTAATAATGGTTTATGGACCTTTCCTCCAGGAATTTGTCCAAACCTTTTTTAAACCCAGCTACACTAACAGCCTTTACTACATCCTCCGGTAACAAATTCCAGAGTTTGACTACACGTTGAGTGAGAAAATATTTTCTTTTATTAGTCTTAAATAGTTTACCCTGTAGCTTCATTGCATGTCCCCTAGTCTTTCTATATTCTGATAACGTAAACAATCGATCTACGTTTACCCGTTCCACTCTGTTCATTAATTTATAGACTTCTATCATATCTCAACTCAGCCGTCTCTTTTCCAGGTTAAAGAGCCCTAACCTTTTTAGCCTTTCTTCATAGGAGTATCCTTCTATCCCCTTTACCATTTTGGTGGCTCTTCTCTGAACCTTTTCTAATAACGCTATATCCTTTTTAAGATACGGCGACCAGAATTGCACACAATATTCAAGGTGCAGTCTCACCATGGAACGATATAGAGGCATTATAATATCTTTTGTTTTATTTTCCATTCCTTTCCTTATGATACCTAGCATTCTATTTGCTCTCTTGGCTGCATTAAAGGTTAGCCATTGAGGACCTGCTGGTAGAAGTGCTGGTTGACTGTCTGACCCTCAGGCACAAACTCATGATGGACCACTCCCTTCTAGTCAAAGAATGCGATCCGCATGACCTTGATCCTTGATTTGGACATGCGCACCTTCTTGGATCTGGGTGACAGTTGAGTCTTCCACTGCAGGCTCTGTCTCTTGCTTTCAGGGTCATACTGGAAGACCCAAACCTTGTCTCCTGTGATGACTTGGCCAACGATCTCTGGATCTTCTCCGATCTTCTCTAGCAAGTCTCGACAAACATTGACCCGGTGCTCCTTCTGGTCATCCAATAAAAGCTTGGGCACCATCTTTATGCATACCTTCCGAATCCCCAGCTCCTGCACCAAAATGGTCTGCACTGACTCCCTGTTCAGGATGAGCTCCTCAGCTATCATCCACACTGTCAATCTGTGATCACTCCACACCAGCTGGTTCACTCTGTCAATGTTCTCAGCCGTCTTTGTCGTGGTAGGCTGTCCTGACTTGGGATCATCCTCCACCTCCTCGCAGCCATTCTTGAAGCATTTGTGCCACTTGAAGTCTAACGGCCTTGACATTGCATCTTCTCCATAAGCCTTTTGGAGAAGTTGGAGACACTCAGTTGGGCCCTTCTCCAACTTAACCAGAAATTTCCATATTTCTGCCACCTCCAGTTGCGTGACAAAGCGATGGAGCAGTGTGCTACAAAAAAAACTAAAAAAGAAAAATAGAATGAGATGAAAAATATTATAGCAGAATAGTGGAGAGATGTTGCACAACATAGTGACATAAGTGGTTAGCCAATTGGCATTGAGTCATGGGCGTGGCCGCCACAATCTCATTTCTTTTTTGTCACAACTCATATATACTTACAGCATAGGGCGCAACAGAAGCATGATCACTTGTGCAAACAAGGGGCCACTTATGTGCATAAATGACGAGAATACCCTCATTTCCGCCTTCTTCCTGCCTTCATTTAAGAGGCTCCTTCTAAAAATGATTTCCTAAGAGGATAATTCTGAAATGCAAATAGGCCACCTGGACGGGCGGGAGAGACATTTTCCTCACAAAAATGTCTAGACCCCTATTCCTAAACCATGCAGCCCTGCATGTTTATGGTGCAAAAACGGGGATCTTAGAACGTGGGCGTGAGGGGTTGGAACAGCGTGTGGCAAGCCACGGAGATTTATTTATTTAACAGGTTTCTTATACTGCTTTATTATTTCAGTCAAGGTGGAAAGAATATTCAGGAAAGGCCTGTGTACGTCCTGAGTGTTTCCTGTGGATGCCTACGTTATACCAGCGGCAACATGGAATAAAGCCAGCACTTAAAAAAATATCAGCTCTGATCTTCAACACATCCCATATAGAGGAATGGCTGTGACACGTCTGTATTGAAGAGCTGTGTCTGCTGTCTGAGAGGGGACAAGATGCAGTTGTAAAGAATATAATGTGAAGGTGAGGGATGTTGTAAGGTCAAGGAACAATAAAAACACCCCCAAAGAAATATAAAACACTGCAATAGTCATTATTCTGGCTATGCTGACATTTGCTGTTTGTGCTAAAGGGGCTATTCTAGGCCTCCCAAATACTGTAATTTCAGTGTTCGCAAAGATGGGATTGTAGATGTATGGATGGTAAGTGAGGTAGTATGGAGCAGATTCGTGTTTGGTTGAGAAATGCAGAGTAGATGTGTTGTCCTGAGACGCCATGCAATTATGTCTTAGCAGCAGTTTATAGGTGCAGGGTATGATTTTTGTAGATGTATGTTATTTGTGACTGCAAGCAAGAATGTGTGTGTGTGTGTGGTATGAGGGTGAAGGAGATGCCCTGGTATGCTGATCCACAACCCTGGGGGCACATGCATGCCTGGCCAGTACCTGGACCAGCATCCAGCATCACCAGGAGCCAGAGTGAATGGGCAGTATATTCTGAAAAGCTGCTCTGCAGCAACATAGCAGGACATGTCCCTGTCGGTGGTGGGGGACCCTCGGAATGGGGGCATGCTGCAGTGCAAACAGCACTAAGACATATCTGACTGCACCATGTTATTTGTGACTGCAGTTACTAAGGTGTACTTCACATGCCATGTTTGTTTTGCTGCAGGGTCTGTCTGGACAACATCTTACTTTCCACTTGCTTATACAATAGCTTTGGTGCACATACATTTATTTTATTTTATTTAACAGTATTTCTAAACCGCCTTATCATAATAATCAAGGTGGTATCACAGCAAACAATCTGGTAGTGTGAGTGTGTTATACATGCAGTGAGGGTGGAAATTTAGTTGGGTGTGTGTTGTATTGTGTGCTAGATTGGTTTGAGCTATGTACAATGTGGGCTATATACAGTGGTGCTAAAAACATTTTATATACATATAGGGGCTTGTTTACAAAGCCGCGGTAGCGGTTTGCGATCGTAATCGGCGCCGCGGCCCCATTGATTTCAATGGGGCCGCGGCTGCGATCGCGATCGCGAACCACTACCGCGGCTTTGTAAACAAGCCCCATAGTGTTAGGCGGTAACGTGTGCTGCTATACAGTTACTTAGTTTATGTGATGTGTCCATAGTGTTCTATGAACAGCAGGGTTTTCAGCTGTTTTCTGAAGTCCTTGAGGTCTGTAGTTGCCCTCAAATCGTCCGGTAGTTTGTTCCATATTGTTGGAGCAGCCATGGAGAGTGCTCTGTCTGTTGTGTCCTTGCGTGTGTGTTTGTATTCACTTGGGGTGCTGACTCGGTTGTGTGTTTGTTTTCTTCTAGGACGTGTGCTGGTGTCTGGTTGTATGAGGGTGTGCAGGCTGTTGGCTGATGTTTGCTGTTTTATCTTAAATAGGTTTATGATAGTTTTGTATCTGATGCGTGCATCGATTGGAAGCCAGTGTAAGTCCTTTAAGGTGGGTGTGATGTGCTCCTGTCTTGCAGTTCCGGATATGATTCGTGCTGCGGTGTTTTGTGCCAGTTGGAGTGGTTTGATGGCTTGTTTCGGTAGTCCAAGGTATATCGGATTGCAGAAGTCCAGTAGAGGGGTTATCAGTGCTTGACAGACGGTACGGAAGTGTTCTGGGGCGAGGAGTGGTTTCAGTCTCCTGATGATTCGCATCTTGTAGTAGGCTTTTTGTATTGTTTTGTCTATGTGTGGCTTGAGATTGAGTTTATTGTCCAGCGTAACCCCGAGGTATCTCACTTCTGACCTTATTGGTATAGTAATGTTTTGTATCTTTATATTTGGTGGGTGTATGAAGCTTTGGTTCCGAGTGATGATTAAAGCTTCAGTCTTGTTGTAGTTTATGGCGAGGTTGTTGTTTTGCAACCAACTGGTCATTTGTGTAAGGCAGTCTGTTATCTTAGAGAAGTCCGGGTTGTCGATTGATATCGGGGTGTATATCATGATGTCGTCCGCATAGATCGTGTATTGAATGTTGTTCTCTTTCATGATGTTGCATATTGGTTGGATGTAGATGTTAAATAGGAGTGCTGAGAGCGCAGAACCTTGAGGTACTCCTTGACGGACTTTGATGGGTCGGGAGGTGATGTGTCCCACCTTGACCTGTAGCTGTCTTTCGGTTAGGTATGAGTGGAACCATTTCAGTGTGATACCATGTATACCAGTGTTCTGTAGTCTTTCCAGGAGCGTGTTGTGGTCCACTGTGTCGAAGGCTGAGGAGATGTCGATGAATATCATTATGATATTCATAATCTCGTAGTGTTATGGGCATGCAACAGACTACTATACAAAAACAGAACTTGCCCCAGACTTGCTGAACATAGTGAATCAATCACTACAACAAGGTTACTTAACAGATGTATTCAAAAGATCAGCAATACAACCACTTCTAAAGAATAAAACACTGGACAACAACGACCCAACTTCTTACCGTCCCATTGCAAGCATTCCGTTTCTCGCCAAGATCATCGAGAATGTGGTACAGATTCAACTGCAAGACCACATAGACGCATCAGCTCCATTAGATGAGCATCAATATGGATTCCACCCATTTCATGGTGTAGAAACCCTCCTACTAGCACTTTTTGGCACCATCATCAGAGGCATAGATAATACCAAAAGAGCCTTCATTCTCATTTTCCTTGATATATCCTCCACTTTTGACAATGTAAACCATACCACACTCATCTCCAGACTCTTTCAAATAGGCATTAAGGGTAAAACCCTTGACTGGTTTATATCCTATTTTACTAACCGAACCCAATATGTACAAATAGATCAAGTCGCATCGTCACCTTTTCCACAAGAACAGGGTATCCCACAAGGCTCTGCCCTCTCAGCACTGTTGTTTAATCTCTACCTTCAACCAATCTGTGCTATATTCAAGCGCTACAAGATAAATTACCACATATATGCAGATGACATTATGTTGTACTCACCTTTTGACGTCTCCAACCCAGATTATAACAACATATACCGATGTCTAATAGAAGCTGAATTATGGCTAAAATCAATGAACATGAATATTAATTTTAAGAAGACTGAAGTATTATTTGCAACTAGAAACACAAACTTCACCCCACCATCAGAAATCAAAATCGGAAAGATCTCCCTACAAGTTAAAGAAGAGGTCAAATATCTAGGAGTCACACTCGACAGAACTCTTTGTCTTACTCAACACATAAAACAAACTGTTAAAGCAATATACTATAAATTAAGATCAATCCAACAACTTCGACCAATATTAGATAGCACTGACTTCAGATCTGTTGCCCAAACACTAATAACACCTCATTTAGATTACTGTAATGGCATTCTTCATGGAACCACTAAGAAAAACCTCCACTCCTTGCAATTAGCCCAAAATGTCACAGCAAGGGTCATCTACCAAGCGAAAGTAACTGACCACATATCCCCTATTTTCTATGCGCTGCACTGGCTCCCAGTCTCATGTAGGATTATCTATAAAATCTTGGTTACTACATTCAAGATTTATAATAATCTAGCCCCGTCTTTCCTTTCTACACTCATCGACATCCCACATGACAACAGGTCAAGAAGAAGAGTTAAACTACACATGCTACAAGTCCCGGATACTATCCGAAAGACAAGTCGGAAGACAAGTAACACTGCTTTCTCTTTCTTCGCCCCAATGATATGGAACAACCTTCCAATTGAACTTAGAGAAATTAAAGACCTTCAATTATTTAGAAAGGACCTAAAAACTCACCTATTTACTCTTCACTTCCAAAACCTTCTATGTGAGAATGCTCAGAATTCATAGATCAGCGCTGAACAACATCAATACATTGATCCCACTTAGTTAAGGCTCACATCCCCTTCTTACTCAGCCATATACCTCCTTGATCAATTAACATATGAACACATTTGTCTGTCATTAATGTAAATAGCTATCTTTCAGTTATGAATGTTATAGTTATATGGCGTGGCATCTTATATGCCACCGGTTTTTGTTGTTAAAAGTTAAATGTTAAAATGTTCTATGATGTTCTCTGTAAAATAACAGTCACCTATTATTAACACTTTTGTTATCTGTAAACCGCCACTGATCTCTGGAAGGGGCGGTATAAAAAAAAATGTATAAATAAATACATTTACGGAGTGGAGGAGTGGCCTAGTGGTTGGGGCAAGGTACTTCAGGTCGGGGGTTCAAATCCCACTAGAGGACAGCAACCTTGGGCCGGAAGGACTGGGGTTTCTAGTCCCACAGGTGCTCCTTGTGGTCTTGGGCAAGCCACTTAACCCTCCATAGCCCATGTTCCTTGTAAAATAGTTATCTCCAAGTTATAATGCCCTGTTCAATGTAATTTCAGTTTGTTTAATGTAAACCGCACTGATGCAGAATAGCGCGGTATATAAGAGAATGTAAATAAATAAATAATACAGAGACTGGTTGGTATGACCATATCTGTTTCATCCGTATTAATGTGTTGTTTGCATGAGCACACCACTGTCAATATGAGCATCAGCTAAGGAAATGCCAGTGTGTGTGTGGCCGTACAGAGACGGGAACCATCCAAGACGTCTATCTTGTCAGAATACGGTGGGCACGGGGAGGTAGGCCGTGCTGGGGACATATATCTCCCTGATTACAGAACTGCAGGTGTGTCTATACCCGCGGTTTCAGAATCAGGTTTATTATGTGTCCGTTTTAAGGTTAGACGTTTCTGCTGGCCGGACATGACTGTTGTAGAATCATGCTCTAAGTATCTATGTTTAACCACCTGATTTATGGACCTTTCCTCCAGGAACTTGTCCAAGCCTTTTTTAAATCCAGCTACACTAACAGCTTTTACTAAATCCTCGGGTAACAAATTTCAGAGTTTGATCACACGTTGAGTGAAAAAAATATTTTCTCTTATTAGTCTTAAATAGGTTACCCTGTAGCTTCATTGCATGTCCCCTAGTCTTTTTATATTCTGATGACGTAAACAATCAATCTATGTTTACCCATTCCACTCCATTCATTAATTTATAGACCTCTATCATATCTCCCCTCAGCCGTCTCTTTTCCAGGTTGAAGAGCCCTAACCTTTTTAGCTTCTCTTCAAAGGGGTATCCTTCCATCCCCTTTACCATTTTGGTGGCTCTTCTCTGTACCTTTTCTAATAACGCCAAGATAGGGCGACCAGACTTGCACACAATATTCAAGGTGTGGTCGCACCATGGAACGATACAGAGGCATTATAATATCCTTTGTTTTATTTTCCATTCCTTTCCTTATGATACCTAGCATTCTATTTGCTCTCTTGACTGCCACTGCACACTGGGAGGAGAGTTTTAACATGTTATCCATGATGGTGCCAAAATATTTTTCCTGGGTGGTGGTTCCTAATGTGGAACCTTGCATCGTGTAACCATAGTTTGGGTTGTTCTTTCCTAGGTGCTTAACTTTGCACTTGTCCACATTAAATTTCATCTGCAATTTGGATGCCCAGTCTTCCAATTTAGCAAGATCCTCTCACTTTTCTTAAAGCGTGGAATACAGCTGGTCTGGGCTTCCAAGATAGTATTTTAAACCCAAGCTTGATGTAATTCTTTAACCTTTGCAACTGCTCCTTTTAGTTTTTTCTTAACTATTTTCCTCATTTTACCATCTCCCCTCCATTAATTAAATCAAACGTGATCATGCTAAGATCACTATTGCCAAGTGGCCCCAGCATCCTTATCTCTTGCACCAGATCTGGTATTCCACTAAGGACTAGGTCCAAAGGGGGACTGATACTGGGGACAGTTACTGGGACTGGAAATAGGCTGATGGAAGGAAGTGAAGAAAACAAAAGAAGAGGAAAGAAATGGCAAATGGACTATAGACCATAGAAAGAGAGCTAAGAGAAGACAGGAAAACAGAAGCCTCAGATTGGAACCAGATGATCAGAGAATGAAATGGTCAGACAACAAAGGTAGAAAAAATAATTTTATTTTCAATTTAATGACTGGACTTTGACTACCTTTATATTTTACACAGTATGGGGAACTGCATCTCTTATTTATCTGATATTGCACTGCATGCAGAGTCTGGCTTCTTGGGGTTTCAGTTTAATTTTTGTCTATATATTTCTCTTTTTGTTTTGTGCTCATTTATTGATGAAGGCCTGTCTGGATTGTGTGTGTGTGTGTGTGTGTGTGTGTGTACAACCAATGCTGCGTATTCCGTCAGTATAGAATTTTTGTTTAAGAATGTGTAGCAATCTTGCTTGTGCAGTTTGTACATTGCCCTCTCTGCATTTTTTGGGGGGACAGGGGGTGAAGCAAGGGTGGGGTGGGGGCGAGATAGGGCGGGGCAGGGGTGGCATGGGCGGAGCATAACTAGCTACAGGTGGTGGGTTTTTCTCTTTCAAAAAGCTGGCAACCCTACTCCTAGATGTCCAGCTTCTCTCTCCTTCCCTTCCTCCTTCCCTCCTATACTTCCAGCATCTCCTTCCCTCCCCCCAAGGAATTCAGCATCTCTCTCCTTCCTTTACCTCTACCACTACCCATCCTACCTCCATGGAAAGCAAAAAAATAAAATAAATTAGGCTATGGAGGTGGGGGGGGGGGGGAGGGGAGAGCAGTGCAGCACCGGCATAGCCAACAGACAGCACTGGGGAAGCCCTTTAAAGTCGTTGTCAGTAGTAGGCCTTTAAGTGTGCGCACATGTGTGAGAGTGTACTCAAGGCTTGCCGCATCCCTCCCGTTCTGATGTAAGAGCAGGGCGTGGAAGGTCTTGAGCATGCACACACAGAGGCTCAAGAGCCCACTGCTGACAGTAGCTTTAAAGAACTTCCTTGATGCTGTCTCTCGGCTGAGCAAGTGCTGTGCCGTCTTTCTCCGGAGTCGATGTTGTGCTGCTACTCCCCAAAGCCTGTCACCCTAAGTGAATTCCTAGTCTGTCTAGTGGTAGGGCCTGCCCTGCCTGCATAATAGCTGTTTTTACCTGTACAGACAGTAGAGTTTTAGGGACATTCACACTAAATAGGAAAGACATAAATCTACATAGATTGAGTCTCCAATACTTGCAAATTGATTTCATCCATATTCAGTGTGCTTATCCTGAACTCCTGACTGCCTATGTGACTGCCTTGGGCCGGAAGGACTGGGGTTTCTAGTCCCACAGGTGCTCCTTGTGGTCTTGGGCAAGCCACTTAACCCTCCATAGCCCATGTTCCCTGTAAAATAGTTATCTCCAAGTTATAATGCCCTGTTCAATGTAATTTCAGTTTGTTCAATGTAAACCGCCTTGATATCATGAAAGGCGGTATATAAGAAATGTTAAATAAAATAAATAAATAAATGTGGTCCCCAGGACAGATATGGAAAGCCCTAATTAAGGGTCTCATTCATCAAAATCTCATCCTATAAACAGAATGAAAGGAAAGCGTGTGTAGTGTAGCAGCAACAAGAAACTTGGTGTTGTGTTTAAAGAACACATTAGGAGCCCCTTTTTGCCATGGAGATGAAGTGGGAGCAGGCCTTCAGTCCATAGGCCCCAGTGCCTGCATGTTTTTTTATAATCACAGTCAAGCCTTCACATGGGGCAGCCCTGAAACCATTAGTGAAATGATGAGGGTTTTTTTGCCAAAGGTTCTGGGTGAGTCATGGCCTAACAAAGAAACAAAATTGTATTCTGGATGGGCCTCTCTCTACAGCCAAGAGGCCAATGCTCAAATTCCACACATTTCCCTTACGTCTACCTTGCACAGTCAAGTTCATAGCTGGCTAGCCTTTGATTTCATGATTTGCACCTGATAGGAGTTGGTGTGACCAACGTGCAGGGGACAAAATTCTAGGTATAAAATTACCAAGAGGATTGAAGTATAAGACAGAGCCTCTTCCCCTGAGGAAATAAAATGAAAGGAAACGAGGACTTCCCAACATGTTTTGGTTGTATTTCATTACTACTGAATGCACTAGAATGCGAAGGACAGGAAACGCTTTAGAGAGGTGACGTGGAGCAGCCCACAGTAACCTAACCTCTGTAATGGCTACCACGACTAACGTGCCCGGTGTCAGCTGATCCTCACCTGATTGTTAGCCAAAGCTGTGCCTTTGCTGTCACGTATAGACACTGCTCTTCCTCTTGGTCTTTTTGTCCACTCACACTGACCGTTGCCTTGAGCGTCACAGCTGCGTTTGGAGGGGGCAGACAGATGGACGGAATCCTCAGCTCCTCACTGCTGGTGTTGATTAGTTGCTGATCCACACATTCCGTCCACTTCGGCCAGCAAGACCCTAAATAAAGATTTTAGAACACAAACCAGAAGATTGCAGAAAGCATAAATGCAGGATGCTACCCAGTCCTCTAAGCAGTGCCTATTCACATTGCCACATGGAAACAGTGTAAGACAGATTAATGCTTCAGTCAGTAAAGTAGATTTCTATGTTATTTCTTTCATAAGATGATCTCATTGTACGAATCAACAAATGATCTTCTTCTATTGTGAGAGAAGAACCCTTTCATTTCGAAATGTTATTAAAAAGTATTGATAGCTATGGCAGCCTGGTGTTGGAATCTTCCAAATGCTTAAAACAAGCACTGTCATCAAGCTTGCTTTTGGCGTCATGCATGGAATAAATTGCATATTGGATTTCCCAGGATGCCTACCTACTGGAGGGCCCTTTTTCACTTTTCAGAAAACTCAGGCTCTCTTTTCTCTAGTGAAAGGAGCCTGTTGGAAGACAATGACATGATTCTTATAGCAGCTTGACTGAGCAAGAAAACAGGTGACCAGATTTGCTAGGTGTTTATCCTGCTTGGTGGCGATAGTAACATAGTAGCATAGTATATGACGGCAGATAAAGACCAGTATGGCCCATCTAGTCTGTCCAGTAAGGTGGCTAGAGTAGGTGTACCTACCGTTCCATGCAGGTCAACCCCCTCTATGCCTTTGTTTAAGGTTGTACCCACCGCTCTGTGCAGGTTACCCTTCTCTATTTGGTGAGGTATAAGAAATAGTTACATTTATTTTCATTTTATCCTCTTGCTATAAAGGGATCCATTGTGTCTTTCCCATGACATTTTGAATTCTGTCATTGTATTTGCCCCCACCACCTCCATCGGGAGGGCATTCCAAGCATCCACCACTCTTTCAGTGAAAAAATATTTCCTAACGTTGCTTTAAAGTTCACCTCCTTGCTGCTTCATTTTATGCCCTCTAGTTTTACAGCTTCTCTTTCTTTGAAAAAGGTTTGCTTGTTCATTAATACCCTTTAAATATTTAAATGTCTGTATTATATCTCCCCTTTTCCTCCTCTCCTCTACTGTATACATATTTAGGTCTTCAGGTCTCTTCTTATGCGTCTTCTGGTGCAGGGTTACCTCTAAACCATTTCCAGTCTTTTTATGTCCTTTGTGAGATATGGTCTCCAAAAATGAACAGCACCAATGACTTGTACCAATGACTTGTACAGGGGCATTAGTACCTCCTACTTTCTCCTGGTAATTCCTCTCTGTATGCAACCCTGCATCCTTCTGGCTTTGACCACCGTCTTGTCACATTATTTTGCCACCTTGAGATCCTCAAAAACAATCTTTCCAAGGTCCTTCTCCTGGTCTGTGCACACCAACCTCTTGCCCCCTATCGCATACAATTTCCTTGGATTTCTGCATCCCAAGTGCATGACTGTGCATTTCTTCATGTTAAATCTTAATTACCAAGCATTAGACCATTCTTCCAACTTTTGTAGTTCTTTCCTCATGCTGTCCACTCTCTCAGAGGAGTCCACTCTGTTGCAAATTTTTGTGTCATCTGCAAAAAGGCAGACGTTTCCCTTCGATCCTTCAGCAGTATCATTCACAAATACATGAACAGTACTGGTCTCAGAACCAATCCCTGAGGCATACCACTACTCACTTTCCTTTCTTCCGAGTGAGTTTCATTTACCATCACCTTCTGTTGTCTGTCAGTCAACTAATTTCTGATCCAGTTCACCGCCTTGGGACCCATCCCCAGGCTGCTCAGTTTATTGATAAGTCTCCTATGAGGAACAGTATCAAGGCTTTTGCTGAAATCTAGGTAGATCACATCCATCGCATTCCCTTGATCTAGTTCTCTGGTCACCCAGTCAAAGAACTCAATCAAATTTGTTTGGCGTGATCATTTCTAGAAAGTTCAGTATTCTCTCTTTCAGGAGCACCTCCATTACTTTTCCCGCCACTGAGGTAAGGCTTACTGGCCCATAGTTTGTAACCCTTTCTATATTGCCACTTTTGTGAAGAGGTACCACATTATCCCTTCTCCAGTGTTGCGGAACCTCTCCTGTCTCCAATGATCTATTAAAAACATCCTTTAAAGACCTTGCCAGAACCTCTCTTTCAGTATCCTGGGATGTATCCTATCTGGTCCCATGGCCTTGTCCACTTTCAGTTTTTCAAACTCTTGAAACACATCATCTTCTGTGAATGGTGTGGTATCTACTCCATTCCCATTTGTATATTTGTCAGTCATATTTATCTTTCTCCAGGATTTTCTTTAGCGAATATAGAACAGAAACATTTGTTTAGCATTTTCACTTTTTCAATGACACTTTCTATGAATCTGACCTGTTGGTAAAAGTTCATCTTAAATAATTTCTATTGTGTTTGTGTTTGTGTTGAACACTGTACAAACTCAGAGATCATTTACGTAAATATACCAGGACACCTAAAAAAGACAGCAAAGGCTACCTATTATATTTGCTCTGCCCCTTCCGCTGTGTCTGGATGTTTACAATCAGTTTGTATCGTAAGCTAAAGCAAGCAGCTTCCTGCTCTGTTCTTGTAATCGTTGCACCTATAGGTTAAATGTTGCATGTGACTCATTCCCTCCAGTCTCCTGGAGATCTGTCTGTCCTTACCTCAGCCCAAGGTGAAACCTTTGAACCTATTGGTCAACTGCAGAAACCCCTATTCCTTTAGGTATTCTTCTACATCCCTCCCTCTTGGGAAAAAAATCTCCATCTTGGGTGTAGCTAGGAAGGCATTCTCATTGCCTCTCTTTTCCTCTCCAACCCCACAATCGCATTATCTTTTCACCAGTTCAGCATTCATTTTCCAGCATCCACTTCTAAAGTAGTTCAATTAATTTAGTAGTCCCTCCTTTCAGTGGTTGTTCAACTGAAGTAGTTAATTCAGACACTCATCCTGTTGCATTAAATCAGTATCAGTGCTACACTCTTGGTTTCAAAGATCACAGCAAGTTCCTTGTTCTGTTTACCTATAATACCTAATTGGAAATTAAGAGATTGAGTCTTCTCCTTGGATGTTAATTGGTTTAGCTAACTAACTGTGAAATATTGCACTGGGAAAACACAGTATGTGAACAGTATAGTATTTGCTTTGGAAATTGTATGGCCAGGGCATATTGTTAACTACCAGAATTAATCGTGCAAGCCTAACTTTAATCATATTGACTAATATGCACTGGTAAAACATGGTTTACCTACCACATGACCACGTAAAGTTAGAATCAAAGCCTTCTGTCCATCGAAGAGTAAGACTGGTGAATGGATCCACGTGCCTTCGAGGTTCAATATGTATCATGTATCTTGTTTTATCACCATCCTTTTCATCCCCCATAAAAAGGTATTTAGCATTTTTCAGTTCAAAATACATAAAAGGTTTAGAGATGTTAAAATTTCCAATGTACATTCTTTGTCTATTATAATAATATTCAGTGTCAGATTTTCATTAAAGACATACAAATTACAACGCTATTATGTTGTAGACCTATAAGAAAAATAGGACAAATGAAACAGCCCTTGAGCCATCCCAAATATCTTTGTTGCAGCAGGGGGGTGAATATCTGCAGGTCAGGTCTAAATTCTCATACAATCTATTTAATACCTTATATGACATCATTTACTCTTTAATAGTATGTAGCTTACCCCTTTGGTGCGGACACTCTGTTAGCACGCTTCTTGTTCCCTTCACACATGGTCAAAGGGCCTTGGTAAACACTAAAAGCTAGTGCTTTGCCAAAAACATGGCACTTTAAGAAAGAAAACAGATCCCTGGTCTAAAACAAAAGCAGAAGAATGGCTTGTTTGACTGCTGTTACAACCAGAGCTGGTGTTAAATATGCTGGGGCCCAGGACAGAAATCTGGGAGGAGGTTTCCAAGTCAACCAGCAGGTTGTATCTTCTTCCGCTTCAGGTAGTTTTGAGGTCCACTATAGCATGGGGGCCCATGGCAATTGCCCTGTTTGCACCTCCATAACTTTGGCCCTGTTGTAAAAATAACCATTGCACTCACGGGCTCTTCTCTTATGTGCCCAGTAATGGCCTGAAAATCCCCTCCCTGGAGCACAGGAGGAGAAAGACAGTAACCAGGAGGGTCATTTTCGAAGCTCCTGTATGTACTGGGGGGATCCAAAATGGGCATAGAGATACCCATAGCATAGAGATGTCTCCAAAGCCATGAGGCCGGGTCTGCGGACGTCTCCAGCATGAGGATACTGCAAGTCTGAAGAGGGTATAGAGGAGGTGTGGCTGGGGCGTTCCCAGGAACCTGGACATCAATGCCTGATCTCAGAAACGTCCTGGATGTCTGGAGTCACGTCTAAGTTTAGACTTGCTCCAGGCACAAATAAGCATCTGGAAAGTGCTTGTTTTGACTGAAAATGTTTCAGAGAAGAAAGCACTTCACCATTCCCATTACTTGGTGCAATTTCAGTGATAGCAGCAGCGGGATTTGAATGCTGGTTATCCTATTCTTCGCCCAGTACTTTAGCCATTAGGCTATTCCTAGGCATTCAGGTTCTGGAGTATTATTCTGGGGAAAGCTATGTAAACGCCCTTACAGATGTCTGTAGTGGGCACATCCATGTTTGTGAAGCCATGTCTGCACCTTCGATGTCCCGGATTGCACTTGGACATGTGTTCAAAGTTCCCCTCTATGGGACCAGATAGACCCTTCCCAGTTCCCCTCAGAAGAGAGGAGGCAGTATAGACCCAGGACCTAAAAGAAGAGTTGGCACAAGACTAGGGATAATCTCGTTGGGCCATAAAAGAGAGGCAGTGAGAAATGGGGCTAACAGATCCCGTACTCAGATTCTGGTGCACAGGCTACATTTTAGCTAAAATATCAAGTTCTTTTTTTTTTTGCAGGTTTCTATTTGTTTCATATGTTTTCATGCTTAATCGTTGGAGTTCTGATACTCACCTGCCCATTGCGTCCTGTCGATTCATCCTGGCTGTCAGGAGAGTCTGTCCAACATAGATACAATGAGTACATGACATATCACAATCTGCATACTTGAATATGACATTCTCTGGATGAGCTTGGAATTTTTTTCCTGAATTTAAATATGCATGGAAAATTTGGCGAATGGGTTTAACATGGGAAGCACTGGGAAAAGTGCCTCCACTCCTTTTCCTCTGAACACTCTAGTCTGCCTCAGTTCTGTTGTGAGTGCCACTCCCCCCCCCACCCTTAAAATCTGAGGATACCAGTCAGTTTCTACATCCAACCTTTAGCCTTCTACTGCCAATCCTACTGAATCACCTCCAGTGGGGGTTTGTCACGTGCTGGTATTATCAGGACCAAATTTAGGAATAAGTAACAAGAAATGAGCTTGGTATGCCAAGTCTGATGGCATCCTCTTCCCTCCATTCTCTGATATCCAAGGGTCCCTTCCTCCAGTTCGACCTAAAGGTGTCATAATCTTAAATACAGCCCTAATTAGTGATGCAGTCAACCAAGATAACAATCTCTGACAGCTCTGCAGTTTGTAAGGCATGGCCCTGTACACGTTTATGGAACCACATGTTTAATTAATCTCTGCTCTCCTAACTCCCTGTGAAACAGAACAAGAGGCAGTCCTGATGTATTCCTGTCATACTTCTAGAAGATCCCACTTGACATAATGAATGAATTCCAGTAAATGTGAAAAGTTACAGCACACAGAGGTTAACAACGCAACATTTTTACCTGAAGAATTACTGGCATGTACTGTGACGTTTGCTATATCAATGCTCATGTTTGAATAGGCATTTGCGGCTAGAAGCTTGACAAGGAAGATACCTGGAATGGGAAAAGGCAAAAATCATTTTAGGAATTCTATTCAGCTGAACCTCTAATTCATTCCTACTCTCGGGCTTATGCTGTATCCGCTCTTTCACAGTACAAACAATAGTCTTGCAAAGCCGCATGGGAGTCCTCCACCCATAATGCTGCCAGTAGGGGGAGACGCTACATTATTGTGCTTCTAGTCATGAGGAGCAGGCGCTGCCTGAATCCCAGCAATGACATCATTCAGCCTGCCACTTAGCTCCTCCTCCATCCTGTGCATGATGATCTACTAAACGTAATTGCTGGGCAGTGCGGACGCTTCTTGGCCTGATGTGCACGTGTCCCGGCATGTGCATCTGCACCCCATCAATCTCAGCTACCAAGGGAGTGCCACTGATGCAAGCCACGAGATGTGGCTGTCCGTGGCGAGTTGTGCATCTATAGCCCACCAATCCATGCTGCTAGGTGAGTGCCGTTGATCTATGCCAGGAACAGAGGCTATCTGTAATGGAGTTGCATGTGTGCTGTGCCCTAATGATTTATTGTGCCGGGACCAAGAAGGAGTTTCCACTGGGCTGTAAAGGGAGAGCAACATGTGCACTGATGTGCACGTATACACTGCGCCATCCTCCCACAAACTTGCCTTAGCTGTTTAAAGTTGCAGTTAACATATGCTAACAGCATGTCTCTGTGTTAACAGGCAGAGCGGCATGTTAACCATTAGAGCACACCAAGGTCCACATTAAATACTTGATGTGGAAATCTTCATTTTGGGGCATGGAGTTGGTGCAAAACTGTGCCTTGCAGTTAACACAGAAGTTGTTTCTGCGTGTTAACTGCTAACTCAGGTGAAAATATGGTACAGTTAACTACACCCTGAAAGCTGTAACTAACTGCATTTGCACTATTAACACATTAACACATGGCTCTGTTCTGTGTAAACTGTGCGGAAGCCCTCTCATACATGCTGGGAACACCTTCCACAGTTACAGCAGAATTTTTGCACCCCATGTGCCTTAACTTTTGCAGTTCACATGTAGTAAGTGAAAACCCTTAGCACACCTTGTAAATACATCTCTATATTTATAGATTACCAGGCGACCTTTCAAAGCTAAAAGAAAGACAAAGAAAAGGACTAAGAAAGGGTTAAAAAGTGTTGTTGTGCTGGCTAGTGGCTCAGTGGCAAGTTCTGCAACCTGGCCTTGCTTCTGTGGAAGAAGATGTCATGGGACGAGAGTGAAAGGAAGTAGACTCAGGAGTAACCTATGGAAATATTCCTTTATGGAAAGTTGGTTGATGCATGGGCGCAACCTCCAGAGGAGGTGGTCGAGACGAGGATTATATCTGAATTCCAGAAGGCACAGTGCACGCACAGAGGATCTGAGGGAGAAGATGTCATGGGACGAGAGTGAAAGGAAGTAGACTCAGGAGTAACCTATGGAAATATTCCTTTATGGAAAGTTGGTTGATGCATGGGGGCAACCTCCAGAGGAGGTGGTCGAGACGAGGATTATATCTGAATTCCAGAAGGCACGGTGCCCACACAGAGGATCTGAGGGAGAAGATGGGAACACCATGTGGTTTTCCACTGCTGTCAAGTTCTGTGTTTCTGTGTTTTCTGCTCCCCAAACTGAATTGGGCTGAAGATATTTTAGAGAGAGTTCACATCCCCTAGAGGTGGAGTGAGTCCCAGACTCTGTATCCATGTTAGGTGAGTTCACGAGGGAGCTGAAGTGTTGCCCCTATCCGAGGACTGTGCCTGTAATAGCTGGACTAATTGGAGGGGCTCCTAGGTAGTTGCAGCTGATGGTTCACAGCATCATAGCTCAGCAGGGGCCAGTTCTTATTGAACTGGAAACCCAATGAAGGAGGAGAAAAATACCAAGCAAAAAACTATTTCTTTTTATGGTAGTGTGATAATGGAGGTGATAGATGCTAATCACGAATTCTGATGATGAGGAATACACATGGAGCCCGATTCCAACTGGTGCATGTCTGGGCCGTCCGGATGTCCAAACACTGGACAGGCTCCGTTCGTACCCGAATCTGCACCACGGGAGTTAGATGTTGCTGCGCTTGCTGGATTGGGCACTGAGATGGCCCGGCATGTCCCTGGATCTGCTGCAGGAGACGTTCACTCTGTAGCATGGCCAGCCCACCCCATACTCCTGCTGGTGTGCTGGTGCATGGCGTCCCATCACCATGGCACCAGGACACCCAGTAGGAGTGCCGAAGGTCCAACTTGCAACCAGACCTCATTTCCCCACTGCCTGACCCTTGGCAGGGTCTGCCAGGGCCGGGAATGGGTAGCGGGGCCTCACCTTCCATGGCTCTATGTCAGTCAGGGGCTGCTGGGGCCGATCGCATGGGCGCTCAGCGCTTATTCCACCTCTGAGGTGGAATAAGCTGGGTATCCTCCTGGAGACCACTGGACATATAGGGCTTTGACCTGAATCAGCCCTGTATGTCTGAGTGCCTGGCCTGCCCCACCCTGCCCACTCTCTGCCCCCTTGCCATCCTCGTCCAGTGCACTCCGCACAACAACTCTATGCGTGCGGGGGGCACATGAGGCAAAATACAGTGCTGGCAGATAGCGGGGCTAGACATTCCGCAGGGATGTACAGCCCCACTTGTCACATTTCAGAACTGGGCCCATAATGGATAACCTGGATACATGTACCAAGCTCCTTGTGAGCAGGGCTGACAGCTCACCCCAGGTTGACCAAACAAGCTGATGCAGTCCTGAATTTTCCCCGCGTGCATGCATGGAGTTGTAGTTCTAATTGTCCCATTGAGTTCCCTTAGATAATCAGAACTACAAGTCCCAACATGCAAAAGCAAGACTGGATCAGTCTGTGAGGCTGATACATGGTAAGAAGACAAGCCTACTTGTGAAGAAAGAGAGTCAGAGGCATATGGAGCTACACCTTGGAGCATATCAACTTATTTAGAAAATGTTTCATGGACAGTAAAGCCCTTTTATCCTTTTAGCTGTATGTTTCATTGTCTGTGACAGTGGGATACTGCGAATGACGCATTATTAGAGCTACCTTGCCATTGATAAGGGCCTGCATGGAAAGATTTCCTGAGGCTGTAAGCTTGCTTTGATGACCTTTGAAAACTCTGAACCTTCTCAACATACCACAGCCTCAGCTTAAGACCATGAATGTGTTACATTGTGTCATTCTGACAACGCTCTGATTTATCATGCTAGAAAGTAAAATAAAAATAATGAACATAGACTGAATCAGCCACAGCACCTTCCACGTGTACAGGAACACCGTACACACTCGGCTCTTCTCCCACATTGCTTTGTACATGATAAAATGTTTCGTTGGATCCAGTTATTTCAAACTTGAGTTCCACTGGTGCTCCACGAGCCACGGAAACATTAACTTGCAGCTCTGTTCCTACTTCTGCAGTGTGGGAGGCAAGCGTGGCCTGCAAGCCCGAGACTGCCTCCACCAGATGAACAGTCAGAACCTCGGAAAGCTCCTCAGTTGTCATATTGCCAGATGCACGAATCATTAGCTGATGGATTCCTGGACCGAGTAGCTGCTGGGTGCTGTTATCCAAAGTCACATTATGTGGATCAATTCCCCGTTTTATGAAGAATTCAGCAAGTGTCACATTGTCTGCTGATACAGAGCACGTCACATCCTTTCCTGTAAAAGCCAAAGTACATCCAATCTTAAATCACATCGATTGCCTGATGAAAACCCCCAAAACCACAACTTTATGTCTGCAATACTGAGTGCCGCCAGTTCATAAGTACTATTCTGAATTAATTTCTGTGTAAAATCAATAAACACACCGTCCCCAAATAGACAACATTAGGAGCCTATACTCAGAAAGAATAGATACCTAAACAAATTGTGCTGAATATAGGCACCTAATTTTAACTTTAGGTGCCTTACACTGAGGTATCTAAATGTAGGCCTGGGGGCATCCAAAATGGGCACTGCTCACCTCCCAGTGCTTGAAGTCTGCGTGGAGGCTTAATTTCAGTCACCTGTCCTGGTCTTGCCAGACCCTGCTCTTTAAGACACCTAAATTTAGGTGATTTAAGGTACCTAAATTTAGGAGGTTAAAAGTCTAGGGGCCTGATTTTGAGTTAGGCAGGCTATGGAAAAACCTCGCCTATCTTTAAGGCGCAGAGGGCTAAGCGAGTAGCATCGAAAATCACTGGGCAAGCCACTTAACCCTCCATAGCCCATGTTCCCTGTAAAATAGTTATCTCCAAGTTATAATGCCCTGTTCAATGTAAACCGCACTGATGCAGAATAGCGCGGTATATAAGAGAATGTAAATAAATAAATAAATAAATTGCTACCCGTTTAGCCCTTTCCTCTGCCCCAGAACACCTCCAACACACCCCGATGTTAACTGCATAGCATCTTGGCACATTAGGGACTTATCTGGGATTTTCGAAAGGAATTACCTATGAGGTGACTTTCGAAAATCCCGGGTAAGGCATTTACACGGGTAACTAGGGCAGTTACCCATGTAAATGCCTTCGAAAATCGGGCCCTAGGTGCCTAACTCTTAAAGTTAGATGCCTAGAAAATTAGCCCATAAATGAATAGGTAAAACCTTTTTATATATATAATTTACTCTATTTGTTGACTAGCTTTCTGGAGTACACTCCTTTCATTATGTTAAGTCAAAGTCTACATTAACTTGCGATCACTACATATGTTTATTTTAAACAATATTTTCAAAGAGACTTATGAAATATAAGAACTACAACCTTCAGGAGCATCTTTCTTTCTCACAGATTCGTCAGTATGACTGTACTCTCTCAAAACCTCAGAGCTTCAGACAGCCAAATAGTTTAGTGATGCATGGCACATAGTGAATCCATGCCACAGGAAAGGGGGTACATGTCAAGGTAAGAAACTATTGGAAAACACCACCCTCCCCCCCTCCCATTCTTCTGCTGCAGAAAAATTAATATATGATATCATTATTCAGGTAGCTGGAATCTGTCAAGTAGAGTTTCAGTATATGGGCAAACCTTGGGAAACCTTTTAATGGGTCACCAAATTCTTTCAGCTTGGGGCTCACTGTACTGCCTGAGCTTCCTGGTCTTGACATTTTAATAGTACCTAGTACATTTGCTACATCTCGTCAAAAGATTTACGTTTTTAGGAGTCCTGCTGCCGTACATTCATATGTCTCTTAAATATGAATGGTTGATGGAGGTGAGGAGAGTTTATTTATTTATTTATTTACATTCTCTTATATACCGCGCTATTCTGCATCAGTGCGGTTACATTGAACAAACTGAAATTACATTGAACAGGGCATTATAACTTGGAGATAACTATTTTACAGGGAGCATGGGCTGTGGAGGGTTAAGTGGCTTGCCCAAGACCACAAGGAGCACCTGTGGGACTAGAAACCCCAGTCCTTCCGGCCCAAGGTTGCTGTCCTCAAGTGGGATTTGAACCCCTGACCTTCTGGCCTGAAGTACCTTGCCCCAACCACTAGGCCACTCCTCCACTCCAAACGAGTGTTTTCTCGTTTATCGCCTTCAAGGCAGAATGCACATGTGGTAGGTAATTTTATAACAGGGACCTAAGTTAAGGGGTTAAGTAGGCACCTACTTAGATGGTATTTTATAAAGACACAGAGGCGCCTATTTGTCTTTATATAATATAGACATAAGCGGCAGAAACTGCACCTTCAGTGCAAGCGCAGACATTGACGCCTGGTCTTGAGCAGGCCTATATGTTCGCGTGTAAAGTGCGCACGTACATACATAATTTAAGGTATTTAATCATCTATGCAGTACTTGCAAACTTTGCCCGTGCTCTGCCCAGACCACACACCCGGCTACACCTACCAGCAAAGTACACGCTCTCATAACAGGGTGCATTAATCTAAGCCAGTTGGTATTTTATAAAAGGCCTTTTAGGCACATATGTGGTCACATAGACATGAAAAAGATTATAGGCCTGAGAAACATTTTGGTCGGTAAGAAGTGAGCAGTGAGCAATAATCTGACCAGCGGGGCCTCTAAGCCTCTCCTTCTAAGAGGCAGTTTTTCGCCTTGTCAAAATTAGACTACTGTAGTTCTATTGATTTTGATATGAGTGCCTAGCTCTTTGTCTGTCTGTATCTGTCCATCTCCAAAGGGCTGAAGATTAGTATTGTAGACCTTCTCTTGGTCAAGAAACACACTTTAAGAAACTCCCAGGATTACTGATATAACTTGTTTGATTTTTAGAACTTGACCACCAGATTTGGCTATACATTTTTCCAAGCCCTGAAGCTGGGTAACTGGAGCCCTAAAGGGTCTAGTACATGTTCTACAAGTGCCTGACGGGGAAGAGGGTGAAAGGCACCTGGAATGTGTGCTCAAAGCTTTCTGGAGAGAATTCTTGTAATTTATATGTAATGCTCTGGATGAAGCAGAGGAAGCTCTCTTTATCAATTATTCCTAGAAGATAATTTACAATTAATTACAAAATGCAATTTTAAAGATAAAAAAATCACAATAAAAATAAAAAGTAAACACAGTAGTAGTTTTCTCTCCACTTGGGAATAACAATGTTTTCAGCTCTTTCCTAAATCCTAACAAGATTGTCAATTCTTTCAACTCCAATGGGAGGGTTCCACAGCTTGGGGGCTACAATTCTAAACGCTCTATTCCTCCAACCCACGTTCCTTACTACCTCTGGGAAGAGAGCAAATCCTTCCTGGGAACCTACAGTTGCAACTTCATCAGCAAATACTCTGCAGCCTGGTTCCGCAATATTTTACCAATAAGAACCATCATCTTAAATAATCATCTTTTCCTAATTGGTAACCGGTGTAATTTCTCTAAAGCAGATTGTGCACGTTCATCTCCAATAAAAACTTAACTGACATATTCTGAACTATTTACAGCTTTCTACTTTCTTCTGCAACCCAAATAAAGCATTATCATAGTCCGAAGTCGTTCCTGTATTACAATTTGCAAAGTTTCTTTCTTCAGATATTGACTGTTTCCGTCAACTTACCGTATGCTCTTTTTCTTTAACACATTCCCAGTCTGAGCTTTCCAGTATCACCCAAAATGATCTTATAGATTCCTGCCAGGGGACCACCACCCTCTCAGTCATCGATCTTACACCCAGCTCTTCCACCTTCTACTCCCCAAAACTCATACATGTTTTATCCACATTCAGGACCATACCACTTCCTTTCAAGCAATCATTTACTGTACTTAAACAGTCATTCACTTTCAGAGGGGCCAGCCCTCTTCAATGGGCATAGCTGGATATCGTCAGCAAAGAGTATGCATAAAGCATACCAAAATCTCTAACCATTTTTCCCTAAAGGGCTTAAATAGATATTAAAAAGCAAGGGGGATAATGGCGAGCCTTGAAGAACCTCCCCATTTCCATGTATGTATCTTTGACCAACTTCCATTAATCTTTACTTTAAACTTATGGTTTATTGTTTATGGTTTAATGAATTTGATTTATGAATTCAATCAATGCAGTTTACAAATAGAAAGAAAAAGAAAAATGAGAATCAAAAGTTGGGAGAGTAAAGCAGTGGAAATTGAAAGTAGAAGGGGAGGCTGAGCCGGAACTTTAAAGGTTGATTCAAAGAGATGTGTTTTTAATGCACTTTTTAAAAGTTTGGGTTCTAGGTGCGGGAGAGAGGGAAGGCTATTACTGGGGGCGGGGGCTATGAAGAAAAAGATGGATTGGCGAGTGGATTCGTATTTAGCTTTTGTAGGGGGAGGAATGTGTAACTTACTACCACGAAGAGAATGAAGGGGAACAGGCGGGGGGCATACAGGGTGATCAAAGATGAAAGATCGTCTAGGGCCTCATCATGCTGGGCCTTATCAGTTAGGGTTAGAATCTTATAGTGAATCCATGACGTGACGGGGAGCCAGTGATGGTGAAAGATTGAATTCATTTCAGTACTATTCCTCCCAGTCTCAAAGCTGTGCATCTTGCACTTAACACCTCCACGTCAACCAAATCAAAGGCTGCTCTTAAGTCTACAGAAACTAAAATGACTGATGCTCCCTTATCCAGCCAATAATACATCATTTTTATCCTCCCTCAGTAAGAATAGCAACAGAAGCCATCTTGGATTCAAAATTCTGGATGTCTATAACTTTAGCCATCGGCTGATTTTGGAAATGTAGAGCGGCTCTTACCTCCATTGAGTGCTACCTGTATCCACAGGGTCTCTCCATAGAGAGTCCGGCAGTGAGCACTGTCTTGGGACTCATGCATGTTGTAGCAGCCGACAATGTCAATCTTGTCCATATTCCCGTGAACAGTCACTGTCTTCTGAGCTGCCACATGCCACTCGCTTGTTGTACATTCCACGAAAACTGTGAACTGCCCAGGGGCACTGAACCTGTGGCTCACACTGCCCGATAAACTGCAGATACAAACAAGACGCACAGTCAATATCAAGAATGCACAGAACTGAAGGTTGTGTTGCCTTTCGTATATTGTTGATAATGTGTTGAAAACAAATCCCATAGAGGGATGGGGCAGCAGAATTGGTGGCAAAGCAGTGTTGAGTAAGTATAATATCGTAGAAGTAACAACAAACAGCTTAAGAGGTCTTTCTGATGTCTCCATGCATGCCATATCATTTTTCTGATAGCAATTCGTCAGACAAGCTTAAGCTACAATGTAAACTGCTTGGACTAAAGTGGTATAAAAAACCTGTTAAATAAATATTGAATAATAAAGTATGAAAACAGCTACTGTTCCCATAGGAACTGTTGCTAAGTGGAAGAGAGTTGAGGATCTGGGCTTGATGGAAGACACACCTGGAACAAACAATCTCTAGCTGTGATGCAAGAATACTATTTGTCTTCTTGGCTGCACCATGCTACATATAGAGAGGTCAAACAGTTCTTCCTCTGCTGGAAGAAGAGATATAATCTATTTATCTGAACTGATCTGGAGGACTCAAGAAAAGACTATTATCAAGTAAGCATGACTTAACCTTTCTGTTACTTTAATAACCCTGGTGCACATTTGTAGAAATGCAAATCTCCTTCATGGCGATCCCAAGCTGCCATTCGTGCATCTTATTTATTTATTTAACATTTTTTATACCATCTTTTTACCAGTCAAGACGGTTTACAGAGAACTCGGTACATACAAACAGGGTAACTTTAACAGTGTAAGTTTACAGGTAACACCAAATTGGTATTAACATTAACATCATACATGTAATGCAAAAATAACATTATGTTATAAGGACAGATAGATTTAATACCGAAGGAGGGAGGTAGGGTTAGGTCATTAGTTGGATAAATATATATACAGGTAAGTAACTTGGTAATATGGGATGGGTAGTAAATCAGGCACATGCTTGCTAATTTCGTTTGGTCTACTCAACAGAGCTTCCCAAACCTGTCCTAACCCACAAGAGTCGGATTTTCAGGATATTCAGAATGCACTTGCATGAGGTAGATGTGCACACAATGAAGGCACAAATTTTTGCTGTTGAGTCAACATTGACTCTTGACAACCTAGCAACCTCTGGGTTTTCTTGTCAGGTCTTTCTTCCGAGGCAATGGAGAGTAAAGTGACTTGCCCAAGGCCACAAGGAGAGTTACCAAGCCAGTGCTCTAACCACTAGGCTTCTCCTTCTCCCTGCAAATGTACCACCTGCATATTCATGGCCGGATATCCTAAAACTCCGACAGCATGCCAGAAAGAAGCAGGCCCTCCGGGGAGGAATTACCAAGAAAGGCTTCCACTTACTTCTGCGGGTGATAGGGATCTATTGTGTTTCCGTCTCCAGTACTAATTGTACAGGACAGATTTCCAGAGTAGGGGGTGAGCAGCCACTTTAAGGAGATTGTTACATTTTCAGATATCAAACACTGATCCATTACAGTCAGCAGTAAGCCTGTAAAACATTATGTAGAAATAGAGAAACTCTTATTACATGAAGGAAGACAAGGGTTATAGACTGAAGTAAAGTCGGGTGTCATGCGTTTCCAGGGTATCCAGTTAGCGGATTTTTTTGCTATAGCACATCAAGTGCTGAAGAAGAGCACACCACGGCATCTCAAGGTCCCGCATGCATGTGATGTGCACGGTGCACACTTTCGGGCTCTTTCATATCTTTTGGAGGTGTTCATAGAGTAAATATTTTGCTTTCAGAGCATTCTGAGCCACGAATAGCAAGGCTGGACGTCCCCTCGCTATTCAGCCCCTCTGCCGACCCCGACTAACTTCCTCACATGTTCTACAAGGAGGTTAGATGGGGGCAGGAAAAGTGCAGTGCGGGGGTGGAGTTAAGGTGGGCAGTGGGCAATCTGCAGCCCAGAACATACAGGGCCCATTCCAATGTTGGCCCTGTACTTCCAGGGCCTGCAGACTAAATGGGGAAATTATTCCACCTTTGAGGTGGAATAAGTTCCCCTAGTTGGCGGGGGACAGCAGGCCTGGGCAATGGAGGAGGTAGGAAGGGGTAGAGGGGATTCCCCACAGCCTGACCCTGGCCTTGGGAGGCCAGTTCTGGGGTCGGGCTGCAGGGAATGCACAAATCTGTTCGGCGACGGGGGATCACGGCTCTTGAATGGTGTCGTAGTGCCATGGCAACGGGACACCATGGCGCTGTGGCTCCATTCAGGAGCCTTGACTGAGGTAGTCAGGTAAGGCCTACATGTGCAGGCTGACCGGGATCGGGATCCTGGCCTGCACATACAGGCCTGGATGCAATTCTGATCCCGCGGGGCTAGATGTGGCCCCTGGGATCGGAATTCCATTTGACTCTGTGTGTCCGGTTCCGACTGGGCGCACAGAGGGCTGGGATGTCCAGGACAGAATCAGGCCCTTTGTGAATAATTATATTACAATGCACTGCTTAAAAACGTTTTATAAACATTTTTTTCATCTAATTTAAATATTTTCCACCAATATTCAACTTCTGCCAAGATTTCTTATTTTAAAGTTTTTTTGCAGAAAATGAATACAAAATTGATGACAAATTCTTAGAAGTTCCATTTTTTTGCAGAATTAAAGTTTAGTAATATGTTTCTATCAGTCTGAGGTGACATATTTTTTGTAAGTACTGCTCCAGGGCAAAGCCTCCAATTTTTGCATTTTTGCTTTTGCAATATAAAGCTTTGCGCAGCCGTAGTGGACGTCATTCGTTGTTAGCAGTCACCCTAATGAAATGTTTGGCTGCAGAAAGCAGCTGTTTCTCACCTGACGTTCAGTGCAAACTGTGGAAAGTTATGTGTTTAATCCCAAGAAGTCACCTTTTATAGCTGAATGAATAAAGCCCGGCTTTCAGGAAAGGGGCAGCAGAGCGTCCTCGCTGCTTGGAAAAGGGATGTTACTCTTTGCAGGTCTGTCTAAACACCTAACGCTACAGTATAACCACAGTTAAGAGATAGAAACTATTGGGTTGACATGCAAAACCCTTAGCCGGGCAGCCAATGGGAAGCCGTCCGGATAAGGGCGCTGATCACAATATTCAGAGACATTAGCTGGATAGTGCCACTGATTATCTTCACGTATAGTGCAGGCAAAGTCCATGGGCAGAGTTGGTGCCAGCTGGATAAGTGTTGACTTTACCGGGATAGCGCGATTTTCAGTTGGCGCTTATCCAGAAGACTTGGGCCACACGAAAAGCTGTTCTAAGCTGCAATCTGTCTACATGCTGGCTGAAAATCGCCGCTATCCAGATACAGTCAGCACTTATCTGGATAGCTGTGCTCAACCCACAGATCCATCGGCAGTTACAACTCCTATGTATAAGTGCCCCTCCTTGCAGATCTCTCTCTGTCTTTGTTTAGGGTTGTAGCCACCGCTCCGTGCAGGTCACCACTGTCTATATGTTGAGGTATAAGAGAGGGGTGACCTGCACGGAGCGGCAGGTACACCCCTAAACAAAGACATAGAGAGGAGTGATCTGCACGGAGTGGCTCTAGCCACCTTACTGGGCAGACTAGATGGACCATACTGGTCTTTATCTGCCATTATATACTATGTTATATTGCTAGTTCCTTGGTTACATAAGAAAAGTAGGGTGACCACAGCTCCATGACAGAAGGACTAAGCTCAGTCAGGGCTGGCTCTACTCCAACTGCATAGATGGACCTGAAGGGCCCAATTTTCAAAAGGGACGATATTCAAATGCGCTGACAGTCAGCTGCGGTGCTTACACATCGGCAGGCTAGTCAGTAGCAGTATCCCGATTGTAACTGCCGATGGATATCTGGGTTGAGCACAGCTATCCAGGGAAGTGTTGACTGTATCTGCATAGTGGCGATTTTCAGCCAGGATTCATAAACATGAGAAATTGGATGAAGAGGACCCTGTAAGACAATTCTAGGTCCTAGTGTATCTTGGAGCGTGATCACCTGTACTATCACCCTTATAATTTACTGCTCTTTATTTATTACTCTAGGGCTTTTCAAACCTGTCCTGGTGACCTCATTGTGTTTTCAGGACATCCACAATGACTGGTGCTCTGATAGAGGTGGATACATATGATGGTATCTGGAAGAAGGAAGACTACCTAAGCTGAATTTAATACTTAAAGCAAAATACATGATAAATAATATTATTTATTTATTTAAAAGCATTTCTAACACATATCCTCTACCATTCTGAATGAAGTGCAAAAAAACCACACAGTAAAACAACGAGAAAACAAAATAACAATCTAAAGATAGATAAAATCTGATGTAACTCCTAATTAATCATACCACCAGTGGGATTAAAATCAAAACTAATGAGTCTGTTTACTAAGAGGTGCTAGCGGCTTCTGTGCGAAATCGGGGCTGTGGCTCTGATTTCGCATGGAAGCCGCTAGCATCGCTTAGTAAACAGACCCCTAAGAGTCTATGCATAAACTGCATAAAGGGACCATGTATTGGTATCAAGGCAATAAACTGGATAGAATATTGTGCAGTGAAAAGTACTGAGAACCCCTTGGAGTGAAAATATTGAGTTAAATGATGGATTGAGAATGCCAAAACTAATGAGAGAGAGATCCAAAACCTCAAGATGGAGCATGCCGTGGTGACAGAAGATGATCTTAAATTTTATATTCTCTCATAAATTTGGAGTGAGGAATAAACCAAGAGGCTTAAGAGGGATAACTCCCTTAGTCCCTCATGTAAAGGGCCTGACGGAATTGAGCACTTTTTAAAAACCTGCATATGACAGGGAGCGAGTTTAAATCGCAATGTGCTCTATTGCAGCCATATACACTTGTATTCCCTATCTGAAATAGGACATAGGCGTGTAGATTGTTGACCTGCCCTGGATACCTCTTAACCACACCCCTGACATGCCCCATGTAACTTACATGTGATCGGGATATCCACGTGTAAACTGAGCCTTTTTAAAATGGCTATTTACATGTGTATGTGCACATATAAACACAATTAAGGTTTCTAAAATAGCCCCCTTTACCTCCCTCCACCAAGATTTCATAAACTGCAGAAATCAGTTGTTCAGACAGCCAGAGCTAGTACCATAATGGTCAATAACTGGAAGAAATATTTTCCTTCCAGAGGGAGAACAAGCTAACATCTGCAAAACTAGCATCCAGAAACTTGCTTACCAACAATTTGCAAGTTGTTTTCTGCAATAGGTGCAGCTAGAATATATGATCATACAGAATTTAATAATATTATGACAGTAGAACAGAAGGGAAGTAAATGAGCATTTGAAACCAACGACCAATTGATGCTGCATCAAAAGCTATTATGACCAGCTATAATGAAAACAGAAACCTTGGCATAGCATGGATTGACTATAAGAAAACTTTTAATAGCATTAATCTTGGATAATAAATTGCCCTGAAATATATAGAGTGAATCCTGAATTGATTGAGTACCTCTAGTTCACCATGAAAATACAACAAATGATACTCCATTGGAACTATGAAGAAAGACAGTATATCATTCCAAAAAGCAAGATCCAGCAAGGAATATTTCTGAGAGATTCTCTGTCATTACACTTGTTATGTTTGGCACTAAAATCCACTGGGTACTCTTATTAACTCTTTAGACTATGGATCTGCTTTCAATTCTACAGACATTGATGATCACAGATAATATACTGTTTGTGGATGATCTGAAGCTGTACATCTCCTGTGATCATCATTTGGCAGAACAATTCTGAGTAGTGAAGAGTTTCTCAGATGAAATCAAGATGAATTTTGGTCTTGACAAATGTGCAAAGGCAAACTTCCTTAATGGAAAATCGAGTAAAACTGAAAAATGTCACACTTGCAGATTGGAATATAAAAAGACATATATACATATCTAGGAGTAAAGGGTGCAACAGTACAGCACAAATTACTGAAAGAAGGATCAGCAAAGAATACTAGAAAAGATAGAATACTTTTCATTACCAGTTTCAAACAGAACAAAATAAGATATAGTCCAAGCTATCAATCAACTTTCAATCCTCATGCTCTCATACAGCTTTCAAATTGTAGACTGCATCCATAAAAATCCTGAAAAATTGGATGTAAGAAACAAGAAAACTCCTTTGTGCCTACCAGATAGTTTATAAGAACCAGTGTATGCCAAGATAGTACTCTCACTGATTGAGACAGGGATCTTAGAGACAAAGATCACATATATAGAGGATAATTTTATAAGTGTTGCCTAGTTTTGTGCACGTTTCAACATGTGCAAATTGTGCCTAGTTTATAAAGAAAAGCAGATGCCTATTTTCTTTATAAAATAGGGACGAAAGTCACAAGATATGCATGCCAAACCTAGACGCAATCACTTAAGCCAGCCTTAGCACTGGTGTAGATGTGCACATCCAGATTTGTAAAGAACACACACATTAAGTTATAGTACTACTACTACTGCCACTTATCATTTATATAGTGCTACAAGGCGTATGCAGCACTGTACAGAAACATGTAAGAGACAGTCCCTACTAATAAGAGCTTGCAGTCTAGTCAAGACAGGCAACACAACTGGGGAACAGAATATATCTAGGGGAATGATAAGGAAACACATACAGTAGGCGGTGACAAGAAGATTTGGGGGATCAGGATCTAAAAGCAGTCTCAAAGAAGTAAGTTTTCAGCCTGGATTTGAACAGGGCCACAGATGGAGCCAGACTTACCGACTCAGGTAGTCTGTTCCAGGTATAAGGAGCAGCAAGGTAGAAAGATCGAAGTTTGGAGTTAGCAGTGGAAGAGAAGGGCACAAATAGAAGGAATCTGCCAGCAGAGCGGAGTTCCTAGGGAGGGGTGAAGGAAGAGGAGAGAGGAAAGGTAGTGAGGAGCAGCCAAATGAAGGCACTTATAGGTCAGTAGTAGAAGTTTGAACTGGATGCGGAAATCGATAGGAAGCCATTGAAGTGACTTGAGAAAAGTGGTAAGATGAGCGTAGCGACACTGGTGGAAGATTAGCTGTGCAGCTGAGATTTGAACAGATTGAAGTGGGGAGAGATGATTCAGAGAAAGACCAGCAAAAAAGAAGGTGCAATCGTCTAGATGGGAGGTGACTAGAGAATGGATAAGGATCTTAGTAGTGTCTTCAGAAAGGAAGGGATGAGTTTTGCCAATAGTGTGGAGAAAGAAATGGCAGGTTTTAGCTATCTGCTGGATGTGTGTGGACAAGGAGAGGGAGGAGTCAAAGATGACCCAGTTGTTGCAAGCTGAGGAAACAGAGAGCAGTAGAGCGCTATCAACAGAAATAGAGAAAGGAGGAGGAGGTGGGCTTAGGAGAAAAGATAAGCAGTTCAGTCTTGGCATGTTCAATTTCAGATGACAGTGAGACATCCGGCATTAACGTCAGATAAGCAAGAAGAGATCCAGTCCTGGATTCCCGGAGAGATTTCAGGTGCAAAGAGGTAGATCTGAGAGTCATCAGCATAGAGATGGTACTGAAAACCATGGGAGGAGAGGAGAGCACCAAGGGACTGAGTGTAGAGAGAAAAAAGGAGAGGTCCCAAGACAGAGTCTTGTGGTACACTGACTGAAAGCAGGATAGCAATAGAGGAGGATCCACCAGAACATACACTAAAAGTGGAATGGGAGAAACAGGAAGAAAGCCAGGACAGGACAGAACTCCTAAATCCAAGTGAGGACAGGGTATCGAGAAGAAGGTGGTGATCAACAGTGTCAAAAGCAACAGAAAGATCAAGAAGGATGAGGATTGAGTAAAGGCCCTTGGATTTGGCAAGGAACAAGTCATTGGAGACTTTGGCAAGAGCCGTCTCAGCAGAATGTACAGTAGAGGAAAAAGCCAGATTACAGTGGATCCAGAAGGGACTGAGAGGAGAGAAAGTCTAGACTGTGGCGGTGAACCACACATTCAAGTAGTTTAGAAATAAAGGGGAGGAGAGAGTTGGGTCGATAATTAGAAGGATCGAGAGATGGTTTCTTGAAGAGCGGTGTAACTTCAGCATGCTTGAAGGCTACAGGAACAGTTGCAGTAGAAAGCAATAGATTGAGGATATGACAGATGCAGGCTGGCCCATCCATTAGGCAAGCTCTCCTAGAGCGGCCGGCCTGGGTGGGCGGCTTTATGCAGCTGTTTTGTTGCTCGCGGCAGGCCATGTGCTTTGGCATACATGGCCTGCCTCTTCTGATCCCCCTCTGATGCAACTTACTGTTGGAGGGGGTCAGAAGCGGCAGGCCATATGTGCTGAAGCAGATGGGCTATCGCAGCAGCAAAGCAGCGGCACAAAGCCCCTGTTTTTAGAAGACTACCACTGCCACCACCTGCTTCACCCCCAAGAGTGAATCGGCAGCAGCAGTGGGTGGTGGCGGCTCGGCGGGGAGGGGGCACTCAGAACAGGGGAGGTGTCTTATTTACCCTATGTTATTTGTAACCCTCCATTTGTATTGTGACCACTTTGATTGAAGGATAAGGTGGGATGCAAACCTGTCTAAATAAATAAATAAAATAAATAAAGATGAGAGATGAATAAATGAAGTGCAGAATAGTGCACCATGGACTATATGGTTCATAAAGCGACAAAAAAAAAGAGAAAATCCCACAAACAAGCACACAGCAAAAACAGCACAGTAGGGAAAGGAGTCCAGACAGTGATGGTGAAGAAATCAACCAATTTATTCAAACCCGATACAGATGTGTTTTGGCATACGTATGCCTGCATCAGGTGTCAAAACAAACTTATCATATCAAATAACAAACAAAAAACTATCAAGGCATAAAATCATATCAAACAAATAATTAAAGTTAAAATCATATCCAACATATACAAAAAGTAAAAAAGTGTTCAGTTTTTACAATATAGTTCATAGCCAGCACAGAATAAACTAGTAAAATAAACAAATGCAGATTTTCTAGTTGCAAATTGAAAACAGTCACACAAAGCATTCCCAGGTATGATGTGAAGTTGTCAGAAGGTCTGTGTGTAGAGATAAACTCTAAGATAACATGTCTGATCCACTAGAAACTAGAACACACTATAATATTGCTGTGCTAGCAAAACACTGTATGAGCTTGACAATACTGTGGAGAACGAAGATGTTGTGCTCACCTAGGATGGTCCCATTCCCACTGATAAAAAGCTCAAAGCAAGAAAACTGGACATTGAGGTAAAGGAAAAAAGCATATGAACAACATTACTAATAGAAGTGTCAGTGTGAAATGACTGTTCTGTATTATATGGGAAAAAGAGACGATCCTCAAGTACCAACAAATGCGATCAGAGGCCAGGAGATCATGTGACAGAAAGATACAGAAGTAATCCCAATTGTATTGGGCACCACTCTGATTTAGTAGAATCTCCAATTACACCTTGATATGTTGCCCATATATATTCCACCATATGAAAGCCAGAGGAATGCTTTCTTTGGTAAAATACAAGTTTAGAGACGAATACTAGCAGTGAATTAGAGCTAGAGATTTTCCCCAACATATCCTGGCATACAAGACTGGTGCAAGGATCTGAGGTGCTCTAGGCAGACCCTCCATCCTCTCACCCCCCTGCCCTCCATTGCCACTGCTGCTGCCCCTCTTTTCTTTATAAACCATGACGCAGCACTTACCGAGGGCTCTGGAGCTGCATCACGGCTCCTGCTGCTATTATCTGCTGCTTCTGCCCCCCTCTGATGCTGACTTCTGGAGCCTTATGTAAGCACTGCGTTGTGGTTTCCTTGCCATTGATGCCACTGCTGGCCTTAGAGATGGGCGACAGCAGTGGCAATGGATGCCTCCAGAAGGCCGGTGCTCTAGTTTACCTAATGGTAGCACTGGTGGGATCCGTCATGGTATGCAGAAAGCTAAGCTCTTTGGAGACATTACCACCAAGATATATTTGACAACTCAGAAACTTGGGGGTATGTTTACTAAAGGGCGTTAAAGGAGCAGGCATTAGCGAGCATTAGCGGCAATGATAAGGGATTTTACATGCAAAAAGGGCTCTGGGCGTGTAGGAGGTGTTCTGGCATTAAGGGCACAACGGGCCAATTAACGTGCATTAACGAGACATCGGGTGTTAAGGTGTCAAGCATTATCCTTAACATCTGAAAATGGCTGTAACCCTAATGCTGGATAAAGGAGCAGCCTGGAAAATCAATCTGGAGGTGATGGATGGAAGGACAGGTGGGAGCTGATGGACCTGCCAGATCCATGGGCACCCTATGTGGCAGCCAGTAACTTGAATGAGCATGTGGGAGGCAGCTGTACCGATGCACAGGGGGATGCCGATGTAAAATGGCACCATGTCAGTGTGTGGTACAGGATGGGAAGATGTGTCTTCCAGGAGAGTCAGAAGTGGCAGGATGTGTGCAGCAACAGGAGGGCAGAGTAGGAGTGGTGACATGCTAGTGGGCCTCAAACCCTGGTACTCTGGCCTCAAGCCATTGCCATGACCATTATGCCATGTCTCCAAGCAGGGGTCTGACATCTGCAAAGTGAACATGTCTGACCCCCTGCAATGGGCTGCAGCAAAGCCAATAAAGCCATGCTCTCAGAAGGGTATGATGGGGAATAGTATGTTTGCTGACCCAAAATGTGGCCAGAACGCATAACAAAGAAGGATGAGTGTCTGCAAATCACAGCAGAGCCTGGACTGTTACAGGCAGGGATATGGCCTGTGTAACACACAGGTGCAAAATGAGCAAGTAGGAATTGAACCTTTATCCCCTGCTTATGAGGGGATGGGGGTGGGGGGGGGGGGTGGGGAGGAAGCATTGCACTAACCAGTATGCTACACCTCCATACCATTCTATACTGCAATGTCTGGATTCAAAGAGCCTGCAGGTCTCTGCTAAACCGTCTAGCATAGATTAGCTCCTCCAGTACCCATGATGCACTGCACACAAAGAACAGCAATCTGCAACTTATCACCAAATAGAGAATGCACTGATCCATCACATTAACCCAGTACAACACACTGACAGTATGTGCTAGAATCACTTAACAGCTACAAAATGTGCTACTGTGCAGTTTCAGCATTCACCCAGGGGATGAGGATGGGTGCCCAGCACCTGTCCCCAGAGCTTGCAGTGCTAGAGACGGTCTCTGCTGGCTGTGCTGCAGCTCCACATCACTGTCAGCGTGTGGCAGGTATTGTCTGCAGTGTGTTATGCCAGTCACTTTGTTTCCTGCACAATTGCAGCATGCTATAGATGCTGGTCACATCTAGGCCCTATGTCCTGCCCTTGTTGGACAGGGACCCTCCTGAAACAGTGCATGTCAGTGCCCAGTGTTAAACTGCTGATGCTATGGACGGCAACAGCTGTGTGGGCTTTTAGGCTTGCGTTGGGCTGCTGCTACTGTCCTGCTATGACCAGAGTGAGTAGGCCAGGAACAACTGCTGTCTCAACCTCAGGACTAACAATCCACCACAGCAAGCTCAATCAGACTGCATCTGCTGCCCACCACTGGGCTGTTGCAGCCATGCACATACCAACTGCAGCCGGGTTGCTGGTCAGCACACAATGCATGTACACCCTGGCTTGGGTTAAATGGCATGGACACCCAGCATCTGACTCAGTGATTGGGCTTCCCAGACGGAGATTGCACCCACATCACTGGAGCCAGATGTCATATAGCACTATGCGGATACATAGCCGTGCCATGGTCACTGCTTGGTCAGAGTGAGAGTGCCCTCTCAGCATGACATGCTGTGGCCACCCAGGCCATGCACATGGCAGACATGTACTACAAAGTCTCAGCTGTTGACCCTACCACCAAGCTAGACACATCCTTGCCAATCTGCTCTGTTTCAGGCCATATCCACAATCCTCAGCTCCTCTTCATGCACGTTTGCAGGCTAATGCTGGGAACAGTTTAGGCAATGTAAGGCACAATGAAGTACAGAAAGCCACAGAACAATGGAGAGACAGACAGACAGACACACACACGCACACATCGCTGCGCTGTGCAAAAGTGGGGATAGTTGGCATTCCTGCCTGGCACTTTGGTCTCCATATCAGCTCAAGTATTTATTTATTTATTTATTTATTTATTTTATAACTTTTATATACCGCGCTATTTGTTATCAGTGCGGTTTACATACAACAAGGGTGCACAGTCAGAAGTCTGTTCTGTGCTTACATTGTAACAGGAGTTTAAACTTGGAACATTGTCAAGTATTGTTAACATGTGCTCATTGTGCAGGCACTAGTAGCACATTCTGACATTAGCACCCATTATTAGTGTCCCCGCTATCATCCTGCCTCTCCATCCAGCTGTGGATAGTGGAGCCTATCTGTGTGGCTGATGGGTGTTTGCTGGCCAATTCATTGGGGGTTGCACATGCTGGTGCTGTACCTGCACTGTAGGCTAAGGTTTAGCTACAGGGTCATATAGTGCATGACTTGAATCTGTGACTCTCCACTCATATACACTGACTGTGTGTGTTGAGCCACAGTACTGCCATACAGATACAACAGTCCCTGCAGCTGACATGCTTCCCATCAGACAGACCTTGGCACATGTTGCAGTGCACATGGCACACAGGACCAGGACATGGCTTTGGTCTGCTGCAGGCAGGTGCCGCTGCTCCTGCTGCCAACACCTCCACACAATGCTGACATGCCCGCGTGCCATCAATGGTGGTGGTGCGCAGTCCCAGCCCATCCAACATGTGGGTTTGGCAGGCGCCTAGGGCATAAGGCCTAGATGGGGGGGGCAGAGGCATACATAGACTGCCACGCAGCCTCCCCAACGATCTGACCCCATCACTGCCTGCCATCAATATGTCTCAGGGGGAGGATGACAGCCACTGCTGCGGTAGTTCCCTGGGCACCTGCATTTTGCAGCTACCTGGAGGGCTACAGCTGCTGGTGCTATCAGCCTCTTCCTCCACAGCTGGGTTTAGTGGCAGTGGGGGGGGGGAGCCAGAATCTCTGCCTAGAGTGCCAGGAGCCTTGGATCGTTCCATGTGGCACATCACTTTCCACAACAGCAGCATGTCTGTATGCCGCCACTGTCACTGTGGGATCATGATGGACATCACAGATGGTAATGCGGATGGAAAGATACTTCTATGAGGAGAGGCGAAAAAGGGTTCTTCAACCTGGAGCGAGAGAAGACTGAGGGGAGATATGATAGAGGTCTGTAAATTAATGAATGGAGTGGAATGGGTAAACATAGATCGATTGTTTACGCCATCAAAATGTAGAAAGACTAGGGGACATGCAATGTGTAACCCATTTAAGACTAGGGGACATGCAATGTGTAACCCATTTAAGACTAATAAGAGAAAATATTTGTCACTCAACGTGTAATCAAACTTTGGAATTCATTACCGGAGGATGTCGTAAAAGCTGTTCGTGTAGCTAGGTTTATAAAAAGGTTTGGACAAGTTCCTGGAGGAAAGGTCCATAAACCATTTTTGAAGGGGATCCGGGAAATCTACTGCTTGACCCAATCCTTGTGGTCTTGGGCAAGCCACTTAACCCTCCATTGCCCATGTTCCCTGTAAATATTAGCATATGTGTCTCATATCCTCTTGTATTAAATGTATCCCCCAATTGTGTTGTGACCACTTTGATTGAAGGATAAGATGGTATACAAAACTGTCTAAATAAATAAATAAATACAGGCATTGTGGAACCTGTGTGTCTTTTGGGGAAATTGTTAGGTACTTGTGACCTAGATTGATCACTGTTGGACACAGGATACTGGGCTTGATGGACCTAGGTCTGACCCAGTATGTCATATCTTATGATCTTATGTTCTTATCTGCTACCTGGGCAGCTGCATCACATTGCAGACATTTAAATAGGCTCTTTCCCATCTAAAAGCACCCTTTCCGTGAGGTTTTACTTGGCTTTAGGGTTCTCAGCGTGAAAGGGCTTTTAAACACACTGCGCAACAGGTATAAAGGGAGCACATGCTGTTAGCGCCCACTCTCCGCCCCGTTAACACCCACTATCCGCCTACTGCACCCTTTATGCTGCTGGTGCCTTTAACACCTGTTAAAGCAGCTTTTTTTGCTGTGTTAAGGGCACACTCGCTCCCTTAACGCCCTTTAGTAAACATACCCCTTGGTCTATGTAAATTGATCTTCATTATGGATATCCTGAAAATGCAAGTCTGTGGGGTCAGGAGCTCAGGCATGGAAAGCCTCCAATTACTCCCTCAGTAAGTGCTACCCCACGTGACTGCCTGTCTAGGCAGAAAAGAAAATTCTGGAATAAAATGAGTCACATGAGATTAAAATTCTGACATCAATTAACTTATTTGATTCAATTTTTTTTTTATTACTTAGGGGCTTAATGTCACTGTTCCTTGGACCTGTTAGGCCCAAAGTTGAGATAGGTTTTGCCCTCTGCACGTCTTCTTCATACCCTGCAAAGCCTCGACAGGCCACTTAGGAGATACCGCTTACCTTCCATGCACTGGTACGTAATAGATAAGTAGCTCCCGAAGGTCGGACAAGGGTCGCCAAAGAGTGCTGCATCTGCCGCCACCTGGCAAGCCTGGAGCCCGTGGCACTGGCCTTGAAAAGATAACAAGTTTCACTTGCTTTTACAATTTATTCACTAAACCTGAGCTCATGTTTCTTCCTATCCCTGCTCATAGATGTTTCCAGAAAACGGGCATTGAAAAACAGGCAAAGAATACACCTCCCCCCCCCCCAACGTCCATGGCACACAACAGATGCTATTTTTTATCTTATTGAATGTATTTATTTAAAAAACATTATATATAGATCCTTCCTGACAAAATCATACAAAGCAGTTTACGTAAAAATATACAAAGACAGAAATCCACATTGAAATGACTGAAACAGTGAACATTATTCTGCTGCCTCCCCACAACGACCAGGCCCAGCTGCCTAAAAGCCCCCTGCAACTACCAGTCACCCTATTCTCAGGTACTGGGCAGACTAGATGGACCATACTGGTCTTTATCTGCCACCCTATTCTCAGGTACAATTTGAAAATGAAAAAGTCTTCAATTTCTTTTAACCCTTTTTCCTGCTACAAGTTGACAGGGAGCCAGAGTCAAAAATGCTCTACCACGATACACCGACTTCTTCGTTCTTTTAAGAGTGGGCACCGACAGCAGTCGGCCCTTGGCGAAATACAATCACCTTCCTGGAACATACCAACCTAAGGTTTTCTAAGGGAAAGGTGATGCTTCAGCCACTCTGCCCAGCACTGTGGTAGGACCTTCTCAATGTTTCAAATAAAAATGCATTTTTGCGACTTACAAGACTAGCAGTAGTCTTAAAAGAACAATTTTAGTATTACTTTACTCAGAACCTGTTTCATAATAGAAGTAACTTAGTAGGGGCTGGATGTGCTCATATTGGGATGGAACAACACCCTCTGAGAAAGTCCAGGTACATGGAGAGGCCAAGCATAGTAATCTCACAAGGCAGGTGCTTCCCTGACAGGGAGTTTCTCATTTGAACGGTGTCCTTTTTAATGGAGTCCATATTATTTATCATCATCCTGATTTCTGTAGCACATATGAGATGTACGCTGCACCATACAGAGCTACATAATAGACAATCCATACTCGGAGTTTACAATCAAGTCAATTTTGTGGCACAAATAAGAGCAAGACACCCGTCCCTTGGCTAACATAAAATTTTGTACCTGCCACTTGGTCTTTGACATCAGTCCAACTGCACTCTTCCATCGACTCTTGCTCTGAAGTGATCTCCAGGGTACAGAAGTGAGGGGTCTTGCGCCCGTAGAAGCTGTCACTGATCTGAATGACTTGTCCCGATTCACATTGGGCAGTGGCATTGTAATAATCACAGGCGATGGCATGACCAGATTCTAAGGTCAGGGAACAGGGCAGGCTTACTGTCTATATATTACAAAAGATACGTGGCATAGAAAAGGTCTGAGAGCAAGAGGCTCAGGTCTGATATCTGCCTTATGAAGGGGTAGAAGATCCAACCAATAAAAGTAAAGATAAGGAACTTCTTTCCTCTGGGGACTCCATCTACTGTCACCTGCTATTTGCTGTCATGGAGGGTAATTTTATAACAGGGCGCTGACAGAGACGCTGTTTTGTAAAAACAAGAGGCGTCTTCATAAAATACTAGCATATGTGGCAGAGAACACACCTTGAATTTAGGCAGGATCATAAATGTTCATGTCCATGCTATACCTATATGCGCATAGATTAAAATATTTTATAATCTATATGCATACATGTGAACTCTCCCCATGCTCCACCCAGACCACACCTCCAGCTACGCCTACCAGCAGAGTACACAACTTCATGCCAACATACTTTTACACAAGTCAGTACTTTATAAGAGTTCATTTGCACATGTTTGTGGCTACATATGCATGGTAATGATTTTATAAATTAACTCCTTATGCCTAACCTTTAAATGTAGCCCCAATTCCCTTCTGCAAGCCTCTCGGTTATCTTCTTAGGGTAGGTCTGTCAGCATTTTCTGTGTATGTTTAGAAAGTGTAGCTACTCACCTATAACAGGCGTTCTCCGGGGACAGCAGGAATCAGTCGTCATGTATGGGTGTTGTCAGCACCGATGGAGCCCACACAGTAACCTCCCCCCAGCTTTCAAAGCAAGCCTTTGGGAGATGCATCATTCATCACCTAAGGGTGCCATCTTACCTCAGTATAATGACAGGGCTCAAAAGGCAAAAATGACAAAAAAACCAACTCTATGGAGAGGAGGGAGAATTGTGAGGACTGATTCCTGCTGTCCCCAGAGAACACCTTTTACAGGTGAGTAACTATGCTTTCTCTGGGAACAAGCAGGAAGTTAGTCCTCACATATGAGACTCCACTCCTCAGCTACAGGTTACCGAAAAAACCTGTAAAAGCCATGGGTGACCGAAAAAGGTGAACCGTGAGAAGCAGCAATGGAGTCAAGGAACAGCAAGATCCCCGAGTGGCCCCGAGTGTCAAGCAAGGAACCAGTTCCCTGGTAGCCTGAACACACTGAAGGGCTGGAGGGCAGTTGCCTTATACTCCAAACAAATAATGGAGTACTGCCTGGCCGAAGGCACTGTCCCGGCAGGACTCCCTCTCCAAGCAGTAATGAGCTATGAAGGTATGGACTGAGGACCAGGTGGCAGACCAGCAGATCTCCAACTAGGGAATGGAGTGCAGGTTCACCACAGAGGCCGCCACCGCCTGGACGCTGTGTGCTGTGACATGGTGCTCCAGCGAGAGATCGGCCGGCTAGTAGGTGAAGGCGATGCAGTCTGCCACCCAAATGGACAGAGTCTACTTAGAGACCACTGTCCCCAGCCGATTTAGGTCATAGGAGATGAAGAGCTGTGAGAAGCAACAGTGGGCCCTTGTACACGCCAGATGGTAGGCCAGGGCCCGCTTACAGTCCAGAGTGTGGAGAGTGGCCTCTGCCCTGCTAGCAAGAAGCCGCAGGAAGAAGGTTGGGAGCACAACTTCTTGGTTGAGGTGGAATGAAGACACCACCTTAGGCAGAAACTTCGAGGGTGTGCAGAGTACGACCCTGTTCTTGTGGAACCTCATATAAGATGGATGGGCCACCAGAGCCTGGAGCTCGCTAACCCTGCGAGCGGAGGTGACCACCACAAGAAGGACCACCTTCCAGGAGAGATATTTGAAGTGGCAAGAGCTGAGATGCTCAAAAGGTGGCGCTGTAAGTTTTGAGAGAACCACGTTGAGATCCCACTCTGCCGCCGGGTGGCAGACAGGTGGCCTTGAGAGTAGTAGGCCTTTCAGGAAGTGAGTCACGAGGGGCTGAGCAGAGAGGGGCTTGCCCTCAACAAGATGGTGATGCGCCGAGACTGCGCTAAGGTATAATCTAACGGAGTTGGACTTCATCCCTGCCTATGACAGGTGAAGCAGGTACTGCAGCATCAGCTGGACAGGACAGGAGAAAGGATTGATCTGCTTCTCTGCGCACCACATAGAGAATCTCTGCCACTTGAAGGCATAGACCTGGTGGGTGGAAGTTTTTTGGAGACCAGGAGAACCTCCTCCACCTTGTTTGAGTGATTGAAGTGGGCCAAGGCTACCCTTTCAGCAGTCAGGCCATCAGAGTCAGGGACCACAGATTGGGGTGCAGGAGAGAGCCTTCCTCCTGCGAAAGCAGACCTGGGGTGCACCCCAGAGGGACCAGGGGTGCCTGGGACAGACAGAGGAACAGAGGGAAACATGACTGCTGGGCCCACCAAGGAGCCACCAGTATCAAGGTGGCTCTGTCAAGCTGGACCTTGAACAGGGTCTTGGCGATCATAGGAGTGGGTGGGAAAGCATAGAGGACTCCCCCGTCCACGAAATGAGGAATGCATCTGCCACTGCCACAAGGGATGTGGCTGCCTGGAACAGAAGCAGGACAACTGAGAATTGGCTTGGCTGGTGAAGAGACCCATCTCCGGGATCCCCCAGAGATGGAACAGCCTGCTGGCCACCTGGGGGTCCAGTCACCACTCGTAAAGTTAGAGGACCTGGCTGAGATGGTCCACCAGGGCATTGTCCTGGCCCAGGAGACAGATTGCCCACAGGAGCATCCCGCTTTCATTGGTGAAAGAGCAGAGGTTCACCACCTCCTGGTACTAGAGGGATGATTCCATGCTTCCCTGCTTATTGATAAAGAACATTGTCACCTGGTTGTTGGTCTGGATCAGAACCGCTTGGTGCTGTAGGTGGTGATGAAAGGCCCAGAGGGCTAGTGTTATGGCTCAAAGCTCCAGGAGTTTGAACTGCTGGAGGCTGTCTGCCTGTGACCAACTGTCCTGAGTGCGGATTTGTCACAATGGGCTCCCCAGCACAGTTTGGAGGCATCCACGGTAAGGATTCTCTGGGGGGTGGGAGCCTGGAAGGGCAGCCCGGCCTGTAGGTGCTGCAGGTGTTGCTACCAGTCAAGGGAGTCGGCCAGAGGATGGGTCATGACTACTCTGTCCTGCAGGCACCCTGTCGCTTGAGACCACTGGCAGCGTAGGGCCCACTGAGCCAGCTCTATATGTAGGCGGGCATCTGGAGTTACATGTACCATGGATGCCATGTGATCCAGCAGGCAAAGCAGGAGGCGGGCAGACACCAAGGGGCAATCCTGGACATTCCTTGAAAGTGCTCTGAGGTGCTGGTCTCTGTCCAGAGGGAGGAAGGCCTTGGCCCTGGTGTCCAGCATTGTGCTGGATGGAGATGGGACTTTGGGTAGTTTATCATGAATCCCAAATGCTCCAGAATGAGGATGGTGCTGGCCATCGCCTCATGAGCTTTGGCAGTGGTGTTTCCCTTTATGAGCCAGTTGTCCAGATAGGGGAAGACAAACACACCCTGGAGATACAGGAAGGCAGCGACCACTGCCAGGCACTTGGTGAATACCCTCGGGGAGGAGACCAGATTTAAAGGTAGAAACCTGTACTGGTGGCAGCCTCCTACCATTAAGTGGAGGTACTGTCTGTGAAGGGGATGGATGAGGATGTGCATATACGCATCCTTTACATCCCAGGTGCACAGACAGTTTCCCTGCCAGAGGTATGGCAGCAGTATTCCAAGGGAAAGCATCTTAAACTTCTCCCTCACCAGAACCGTTAAGGTCCTGCAGGTCCTTTTGGGTACTAGAAAGTAGGAGGAGTAGAATCCCTTGCCCCTGAGGTGGAGAGTATGGGACTTGTCACCCAACGAGGTCATCTAGCTCTTTGAGGGAGCCCCGGTTCAATGCCCTGTGACCTCAAGGCTCTGAGGTAGCACAGTCGCCATGCGAGGCCTAAGCCTCCACTGTAGCCTTCGAGGGTGCTGGTCCTGCGGACAACTCCGGGGCTGAGTCGATCTTATAAAAAATCAACTCATGCTGCTTCTTACGGCCTCAGAGGACCTTGGTGGTCATCTGCTGGCAGAGACCACAAGCCAAGGCATCATGATCTGCCCCGAGGCACCAAAGACAACCATCATGCAGATCCATGCGCGACATATTATGTGCACAACGGTTGCAAGGCTTGAAGCTACTGACCGAAGCCATGGCAGGGAATACGGCCCCTGAAAGGTCAAACTCTCTTGGCCCGGCCAGAAAGGGCATGAAAACCCACGCACTAGAGAAACAACCTGAGGGAAAAAAGAAACTCAAGTAAAACAGCAACGCTGAGGTGAGTGGACCCAGGAGGTGTGAAGGGTATCGGTATGCAAACAGGAGAAGGAATTGATTTGAGAACTGAAAGAAAAAAAGAAAAAAAAATCAACTTTTTCCGGGGGAACAGACACATGTCTGATGGGCTCCACGGAAAAAAGGAAACTGAGGTAAGATGGCACTCTTAGGCAGGAAGGGGACCACACATGCGTGGTACATCTCATAAAGGCTTGCTTTGAAAGTTGAGGAGAGGTTATCATGCGGGCTCCTTGGCGCCAACGTCACCCATATTTGAGGACTGACTTCTTGCTTGTTCCTGGAGAACCAGGTTGTCTTTTACTGTCTTTTCCTAGGGCAACAGATAAAGACAACCTGCCCCATCTCTTTGACATTTTATATTCTATCCCTACAGTACCATAGATCATGCTGGGCCTCTTGTTTACCCTTCTCTTCTCATAACAATCTTCGGTTTATCCAAGGCCTTCTTGACTTCTGTTACTCTTTTTGCCATCACAGTCTACATGGCAGAGTGTTCCATCTATCCATCTACTACTCTTTCTTTTTTTTCTTTCTTACATTAGCCCTGCATCTATCTCATCTTTCTCCTAGCTTTCTATCAACGGTTCTGGTATTCCTAGAGTGCTAATATAGTACAGAACATAGGTACCTACCGAACTCACAGATGAAATAAAACTCCTGGCTGCAATTTTCAGTGGCCCCCCAGCGATAGCCTGAATGTTTTAGGAGGAAACCACACTTGGATGAGGCGGCTGCAGGAGGTTCACTGTTAGGCCAGTTGCTGTAAGATACATTTGAGCTATCCAACCAAGCCATGGACCCTGCAAGAAGAAACATGCATGTTTACTGAAATAGCCATTTTTACCAGTGGATGGCCCCTTTGCTTTACAGTATAGCTAGATAAATCCATTGCCCTAGCTCAGGGGAATAGTGTGATCTCATCACCCCTACGAAGGGATGAGAAGTGATCTTGCCCATTAGGGAGTGTACTAGGATCCCTGTGAAAATTCCAGACACTTCTCCAGGAGCGCTGTTGAAAGGTTCTGCAAGAGAGCTGTTGGAAGTTTTCTGCTGTGAGTGCTGGTATAGTTCTCTGAGAGAAGAACACCAGACAAATTGGGTGTGGGGAGTCAAAATGACTTATCTTCATGCAGGATCCTCTAACTGGACACAGCTGTAAGGACTAGGGATGCACCAGGATTCAAATGCAATGCAATGTGCGCCTTCTTACCAATGCTATGATATCTAAATCCACAGAATCTGTAAGTAGACACCATATGGACACTGGCAACCCTGATCGTTCTTCAATCATGATCCAATGGCAGGGGACTGGCAGACCTCGAATTTTGGAAGGGTGGCAAGACGCTGGCATACAGCTGAATCAAACCACATAAATCAGGCATCAATGGAATTTTTTCTACACTAAAGAAAAATCTCTCCCCTGTCTCCTGGGACCTGCTGCCAAAACTTTAACTAAAACCATTACAAAGTTGGCACCTTTGGCAAACAGCTACAGGGAAGAGGAGAATTTATTGGTTAAGCACTAATAGACATATTGCCTGTAATTAGTGTTTTTCATTCTGCTGGAGTATCTGCTGTTTACCTCAAATCAGGGGTGGCCAACTCCGGCCCCAGTGCACCATGATCCAGCCTGGTTTTCAGCATGTCCCTAATGAATATTCATAAGGTCTATTTGCATAAGCTGGTTTCCTTTGTATGCAAATGCATCTCATGAATATTCATTAGGGGCATCCTGAAAACCAGGCTGGATCGTGGACACCAGGGCCGGAGTTGGCCACCCCTGCCTCAAATAAAGGCAAACTATTGGGAACATCAACCTGAAAGTGCGGCAGCTCTGGCTTCCTGATCATCATGGGTCCATTTTAGGGATGTACATGAAAAAATGTATGTTTCATTTTGTTTTCTATTTTATTTCTGTTTAAGCCCACGCTACCCCGAACTTCAGCCCATTGTGTCAGGGTAACATTAATTGGAGAACTTTTATTAACTTTATCCAGATTTTCAATCCAAATGCACAGAGGTCAACTATCTGGTCTACAGTTCATCAAAATTGTCTGGTTAACGTTTGTCCAGCTCTTCAGATGGCCTGTGTTAGCCAGATAACTTTGGCTGCCTAATGCTGAATGACTATCATCACTGACTAGCCAAAGGGAAATGCGCCCTAGGATTGCTTCCTGCATTTGCTCCCCCCCCCCCCCGAACCATGGGGGAATTCCAGCTGTCAGGGTTTGTCAGCTAACTTCAAATATTAAATGAAAGATATGAAACAAAATGGTATTTCATTGTTTTTAAAACAAGAGCAGACCCTGAGTTAAACCCACTACTGAAAGGTTGTGAAACTAATTTTTTAAAAAAATCCAGTACCTTCATGGCCCCTTAAGCAGGAGGAAACTGAAGAAATGTTCTCAGCGGCTGCTACTCAGGACTGACCCGTCCACTAGGTGAGCTAGGCGGCTGTCTAGGGCAGCTGGCCAGGGAGGGCGCATCAGCGGCACACATGACTGGCCACACCGCCCCCTCCCAGCTGCCGTTGATTCTGTTTCGAGGGTAGGGGGCAGCAACGGCAGCAGTATTCCCAAAAGTGGCTGCTTTTTGCTGTTGCTTTCTTGCCCGTGACAGCCATGTCCTTCAGCACACATGGCCTGCCATTTCTGACCCCCCTCCAACAGTAAGTTGCGTCAGAAGGGGATCAGAAACGGTAGGTTATGTGTGCTGAAGGACATGGCCTGCCGTGGGCAAGAAAGCGGTGCTAAAATTCTGCCGCTTTTTGAAATACTGCCACTGCCCACCTCCCCCTCCCGAGACAGAATCAGTGGCAGTTCGGGGGGGGGGGGGGCGGTGGCATCAGCTAGGGGGCAGCAAGGCTGAGGTTTCTGCCTAGGGTAGCAGATACGTTTGGGCCGGCCCTGCTGCCTCTACCCCTCTAAAGCTTATCAAAATGCAGTCTGACTGCAGCGATATATAAATGATTTCTGGCTCTTCTTCCATGCGATATACAATAAATAATTCCTAATCAGCCAGCCTCAACCTGTCAGTAAGTCACTGCACTGTTATCTCTTCCCCTGCAGGCAGCTGGGGAGAGGAGCATTATCAGACAGAGAATAAAGAGATTGGTACAAAAATAGAAAAGCAGTTTCAGAAGAGATATAATGGATGATGTACTGAAAACATACCTCTTTCCCAGCCTACTGTTTCTAATGGCCTCTTCAGTGGTTCCTTGCCTTATCTAGGACAGGTGTTCAGCGCTCCTCTTAGAGACTAGGCAATGGGAGTGCTAGTTTCCCTCGGTGCTGCCCTGCCGATGTTCCTCAGCCCCTATGGAGGGGATAACTCAAGCCCACTCAATATTAACCCCTTCGCTGACACTGCCAACAAGAGACTACAGCGCTAATCAAGATGGTACATTTCTTACGGACATTTGAATTTTTGGTGTTTTGTTCGGAAGGCCACTGACTGGCTTTCCAATAGCAGCTTGTGCCAGATTTAAACTAGAACTTAGGGTTGGAAGAGGCTCTATCTCTCTTCAGATCCAGTGATCCGTCCCGCCCCCTCTGATCACAGTTCTATAAACAGTAACAAAATTAAATATTGTAATAATAAACATGATGTAGAAAAACTGTTACGTGTATAGAATCTATATTATTTATTGGTACAATTGTCATTCTAAGCACAAGCTCCAGGAGCGAGGGTATTTGGAAATGGAATCGGATTCTTAGTCTGCCTTTCCAAAATGATGCTCAAAACAGCTAACAACTTCATTCAAATCCATGTACAATAAGTGCCTCCCCCAAAGAGCTTACAGTCTAAGAGGGTACCTGAAACAAGGGGAGTATCAGCAGGAGACATGGGATTTAAGTGAGAATTTAAACGTCTTGTAGAGAAGATGTACCTTCATCGCTGTCGTTGAAAGAGAGGGTGTTCCAAGCCAGTCCAATCCACCACTCCCTGTCCTCGGGCACTTGTTGCTGCACAAACTCCTGGGTTTCGCTGTCTTGAATAAAGACAAGATGCCCCCCTCCCCTCTCGCACCAGCTCTCAGCACTCTGGAAGGTGCGTTCATGCTTAACAAATTCGTAGCAGGAATGGTTAAAGGCTGCTTGGTACTTGGAGCAAGCTGTACCCTCAGTCTCAGAATCTGCAATTGCAGGTGGAGCAAGCAAGCACAGGAGAGTAATTGGCAGCCACATTCTTAGCCCAATTGCCGGATCTCTCCTTATGCCCCAGTGCTACTGATGCAGCCCAGAGGGTCACTGGTCTTCTCCCTCAGCAGAGCAGACTAGGGGGAGAGGGAGTGGGGGGGGGGGGGGGGAAACGACGACAGAATCTCACACAACCTGTCATCCTAGTTTCCTTTTCATGACAACCAACAAAAGGAGGAGACAGAACATCCTAATAGATCAGTGAGGGCATTGTGAGTTGGAAGGTACGAAGAAGAAATATGAGTGGAGAGGTGTCATTTTGACTATTATGGATTGATGGACTATTGTACGATTGTCCTGCTAAATTCAAATCAAGCCATACAGTGGCAATTAAAGTGTCATGTTGTTTGTGTACTGAGGAGATAAGGTAAATGTATGCTTTTGTTGAACTGAACATATGTTATACTGAGATAACTCTTAATATTTTTTTAAGCTGGTCTGTTGTCTACTCAAGGTGAAAATTCCCAAAATAATTTAATAGGCAGAGAAGCATCGGGTAGACTTTTGTGGTCATGAAATGGATCACTCTCTATGTTCAGGGTCTGATAGAGATTAGGGAAGCTTCTCTATCAATGCCATCCAGCCAAGTGGCCCAAATTAGGAGTTTTGCCATGTGCCCTTCATGGCTAAGAAATAGCACCATCTGCTGAGTTCTATGGTAAGTGCAATGTGGAGTTCCTTTCACCCTATGTTTTAAATGCTGTACATCAGTTTCTCTTTCTTATTTTGAAGTAACATGAACCCAAGAGCCGAACAGCTAGTCGTCATTGTCTTTGTCTTTCCTTGAGCACAATATACATACTTGGAAAAAAATGGTAGATTAAATGTAATAAGCCACAAGCCATAATATACAACCGCAGCTTCCCCAGACCAAAGATTGCTAACACTAGCCTGAAAATAAAACCCATATAATAAAAAACTTGTTTTAATAGACATTATAAGCTTGTATTGCCACATCACTGTAGGGGTCATTTCGAACCCCGAATAGCGGAGATGTACGTCAGGTGTGGACGTACATCACCCGCTATTTGTCTGGGGCCGATTCTATGCCCAAAGCTCCCCGCATGCATAGCTGAACTGTACAGGGAGCTTTGGATGGGGGTGGAAGGGGGAGGGCTGGAGGAGGAGCATGGGTGGGCTCATGACCCCGGACGTACAGGGCTGATTACATACACGGCCCTGTATGTCTGGGATTAGCAGGTTGGACGGGGGACTTATTCCACCTAGGAGGTGGAATAAGTCCCCCCGAGGTTGGCGGCAATCACTGGTGAACCCTCCTGACAAGGTAGGAGGATGCAGGGGGGTTCCACGTAGCCCAACCCTCTAGTGTGTGCAGCGGGGCTCCTGCGTGGAGCTGCGGTACCATGCCAACGGGATGCCATGGCACTGTGGCTCCATGCAGGAGCCAGGCTGAGTTAGCCAGGCAGGGCTCTGGACATTCGGGGTGCTGGAATTGGGGCACAACCTGGACGTCCAGGCCCTATGCCATGATTCTGCTCCTGCGGGGACATCTGGCCCCCATGGGAGCAGGGTCGGGTGCATCTCTGGGTGTCCAGATTTCTGGACGGCCTGGACATGCACCTATGGAATTGGCCTCTGTGTGTTTAGTGTCTATTGTTAATCTGTTTTAGACCGCTACTAATTATTGTCCATTCTATTCCATTTATTCATTTGATATATTGCTTAATACACTGTAATTAAACTGCACAAAATTAATACAGAAACAATGCATGTTATCAATTCAATTAATGATATAAAAATATAATAAATAAAACATAAAGTAATGTGACTCAAATTAAAATATATAAAATAAATTAATTTTGCTTCATTTGAATCATCTATCTCCTTTCCAATCCATTCAGGACTCAGCCGCAAGACTAATCTTCTACCAGTGTCACTATACTCATGTAATCCCTCTCTTCAAGTCGCTTCATTGGCTCCCCATCCGTTTCCGCATCCAGTTCAAATGTCTCCTACTCCTCATTACCTCTCCTGTCTTATTTCACCCTACACCCCTCCTCAGAACTCCGCTCATCAGGTAAATTGCTTCATCTGTGTCTGCTCTTCAACTGTCAACTCCAGAATTTGCTCTTTCCACCTTGCTGCACCGTATGCCTGCAACAGACTACCTGAGTTGGTGCATCAGACTCCATCTCTAGTCCTATTCAAATCAAAGAGCAGTTCTTGAGGACTGCCAGTGGGTCAGATTTTCAAGATATCCCTAATGAATATACATTTTTTATTTAGCTGTGCTTATATACCACTTTTCACTGGGTCAAAGTGGTTTACAGATATATGCTAACAGACACTTTTTTTTAATTCCCTTGTCCCCATAGGGCTCACAGTCTAAGTGTACTTGAGGCAATGGAGGGTTATGTGGCTTGCCCAAGACCACAAGAAGTGGTGATGGAATTGGAGACCCCAGTCACTCTGGCCTGAGGTTACTCGTCCCTACATAGGAATTGGACCCCTGGCCCTCCAGCCTGAGGTAACCTGTCCCAACCACTGAGCCACTCCTCCCCTGAGTTAGATTTGCATTCTGTGGAAGTAGTAAGCATGCACATTGATCATATGCATATTTATTAGGGGTATCCAGAACATATGGCCTGTTTGTGGCCCTCAATGACTGAATTTGGACACGTTTGTATTAGAAGATATGTGGTGACATCTGTGTTCTCTCAGCCTCTGCGGGTGTGTGTGCTTCTATCTATGGTGGTAGCCTCTGCTGTTCGCCCTAAGTTTCTTGAAAGGCAAAGGTGACATTTTACTTACCAGTTAATTTCCTTTCCTTGAGTCCTGCTAGACGAGTCCAGACAAGTGGGTTGTGTTCCCCTACCAGCAGATTGTTGGAGACAAAGAACCAATAAAAATCCCAGGTTTCAATGACATCACTCCTATGCCTCTCTTCACCTCACTTACTAGAGGTCTCTTCAGTATTCATCCCAAAGCATATGGGAGAAATATGGCAAGCCTCAAGCAGCCTCAGTGGTGGGCAATAGTGAGTAATCAACAGTAGAGAACTACGTACAGGAAAGCATAAACAGAAAGCTGTCTGTAGAAAATGAACCTGCAGAACCAAATATAAAAATCATAGCAGACCCAAGGGTATCGCAGCAGAAGAACAGAGCATATACAGTTTCAGGGGCAGGCCCTGGACTGGTCTAGAGGGACTCAAGGAAAGGACATTATCTGGTAAGTAAAATGTCTTCTTCCATAGCATCCTGCTAGACCAGTCCAGACAAGTGGGACATACCAAAGCTACAACTCCACTGGGCGGGAAGAAGACACAAAAGCTCACAAAACGCTTGAGCCTAAGATTGTGTCCATCCACGTGTGGACATCCAAGCAGTAATGCTTGACAAAAGTGGAAAGTGATGCTCACTTTGCAGCCCAACAAATGTCTGCAGGGGCTACCGAGATCCACTCCGCCCACGAGGACGCGTGTGCTTAGGTAGAATGGGTGCACAAACCCTCAGGAACTGGCCAGTTCCACATCAGATACACTGAGGCAAAGGCCTCCTTAATCTAGTGCCCCAACGTTGACTTAGCCACTGTGTCACCCTTGTGCAGGCCAGCAAACAGCACAAAAAGATGGTCGAACATACGAAAATAATTTGTAATCTCCAAGTACCGGAGAAGCACCCTCTGGACATCCACAAGGCCAAGATCCTTATCCTTCCCCTGACCCTGCTCTGTAGAAAAGGAGGGCAGGCAGGCCACCTGGTTCACATGAAAGGGAGAAATCATCTTAGCCAAGAAGGATGCACAGGCCGAATGAATATGGCCTCCTTTGAAAAAGATAAGGATCTCAGCGAGACAGAGCCTGCAGCTCGGAAATCCGCCTTGTGGAACAAAACGCGACCAAGAAGACCATCTTCAGCATCAAATCCTTCAAAGTAGCTCATTTCAGTGACTCGAAGGATGCCAACATCAGGGCTCTGAGCACCAGACACAATTCCCAGGAAGGGATCACATATTGGAGTGGAGGACAAAGACACTGAGCCCCCTGGAGAAAGCACGAGACACCTGGGTGCAAGGCTAGAGACTTAGAAGCCACTGGACCTCGGAAACAGGCCAAAGCTGTCACCTGAACTTTTAGGGAGCTAAGGGAAAGGCCCTTCTCCAGGCCATCCTGTAGAAAGGCCAACAGAGATGGCACCTTGGCTGCCTCAGGAGTCAACTGCCGAGCGCTACACCATCGCTCTAAGAAGCACCAGACCCATGCATATGCTTGCTTGGTAGACCTCTTCCAGGCTCTAAGCAGAGTGGAGACCACTGCTGGAGAATAAGACTTACGTGCTTACCGCCTCCTTTCAGGAGCCAAGCCGTAAGCAAGAAGGAAACCGGGTCCTCCAGGACGATTGGTCCCTGCCACAATAGGCCCCGAGATGGAGGCAACCAAAGAGGAGGCGCCTGCAGGAGCTTCATCAGGTCTCTAAACCACTCAGCCAATCTGGTGCCACCAGGACAATCCTGCCCCGGGCGGCATTCTATATGCCGAATCACATGCCCTACCAGGGGTCACAGAGGAAACAGATACAGCAAGTGCTGATGGCCAAGGCTGGGGCAGGACATTGATGCCCTCGAAACCCATCTCTGTGTGGTGACTGAAGAAGCAGCAAACTTTGGCATTCAAGTGGGTAGCCATCAGATCCATTTCAGGCTGACCGCAGTGGCTCAGGATCAACTGAAACACCTCCTGATTCAACTCCCACTCTCCAGGATACAGAGCGTGCCGGCTGAGGAAGTCCGCTTCCAAATTGTCCACCCCAGTAATGTGCTGTGCCAAGGCTAGGAGGTTCTTCTCCACCCAAGCAAACAGAAGAGCCATCTCCAGAGCTACTTCGGCATGCCTCTCTGCCATCTTGCCAATTGACATAAGCCACTGCCATGAAATTGTTTAAAACATTTGAACCACCCGGCACTCGACCAGGGGCTAGAAACACAGAAGAACCAGCCTGATGACCCTTGCCTCAAGGCAATTGATGGACCACACCACTTCCCTGTGGTTCCAATGGCCCTGGGTTGTATGATCTTGGCAATGGCCTTCCCAGCCCAAGAGACTGGCATTCGTTATAAGGCAGATTCAGGAGAAATCATCCAGTGACATGCCCTTCCTCAGATGACAGGGCTGCTGTCAACACCACAGACTGGACTTCACTATCAATGCGGAAGCCTGTGTTTGAATGCCTGAGAACTCTGGACCACCGAGTCAGGAAGGACCGCTGGAGTGGTCGCATGTGAGCACGCATCCATGGCACCATCTCTAGGGTCACTGCCATCAATCCGAGGAGCTGAAGATAATCTCAAACTCTGGGATCCTGCTTCACACAGAACAGAGCGAGGCAATCCAACAGTCTTTTGACTTTCTTCTCTGGCAGGAAAACTCTACCCACTCAAGTGCCGAAATGTGCTCCCAGAAACTCCAGAGACTGGGAAGGCAACAACTGAGGCTTTCCAAAAAGGACACCATTTAGGATACCACCCGAGATGGTTCTGAAAGTGAATGAGCCCAGATGAGCCAGTCATCCAGATATGGATGGACACAAATCCCTTGGCACCATAGCACCACAGCCACCACCACCATTACGTTGGAGAATGTCCTCAGGGCAGTGGATAGCCCGAAAGGGAAGGTGTTGAAATGACAGTGAGAGCCAAGCATGGCAAAATGCAGATACTTTTGCTGATCCAACCGGATTGGGATATGAAAATGTGCCTTGGACAAATCCAGAGAAACCAAGAACTCCCCTCGTCACATTGCTTGAATCATGAAGTGCAAGGTTTCCATCTTGAAGGGCAGGATGCTCAAGTGCTTGTTGACCTCCTTGAGGTCCTTAATGGTTCGGAGGGAACCATTCTTTTTGGGCACCATGAAATAGAGGGAGTATCTGTCCTTGCCCAGCTCGTTCAGAGGGACTGGCATCACCACCTTTAGGTGCAACAACTTGTTCAAGGTGATCCGCACAGTGGCACTTTTGATTGCAGACCCACAAGGAGAAATGACTAAGGCATCCAGAATCGGCTCTTTGCATTCCAGGACATAGCTGAACTGAATGGTGTTTAGCACCTAGCAATCATTGGTAACCCAGGCTTATTCCTGAAAGAAAAGGCGAAGCCTGTCTCCAACCGGAAGAACCAGGGAATGGGCCCCCAAACCTTTGTTGCGCAGCCCGGGAGGGTCCTCCTCTGGAGGGGACTGAGTCCCTGGGCTCATGCGCTCCACATTAGGACTGAGAATGAGCCTGAAGCCCGAAGCAGAGGGGAAAGCGTAGTTACTCACCTGTAACAAGTGATCTCTGGGAACAGCAGGAATTTAGTCTTCACATATGGGTGACATTCGTACGCTCGGAGCCTGTGCGGGAATGCTCTCAAAATCCAATTAGAAAGCTTTTGGGAGCACTCCACTGTGCCTGCGTGACTCTCTTCCTGCCTTCCCAACTCCCTCTCTTCAGCTGAGTTTGTAGCTGAGAAAGAGAGTAAATGAAACTCTATAACTCCTAGGGGAGGAGGGGTTGTGAAGACTAAATTCCTGCTGTTCCCGGAGCTCACTTGTTACAGGTGAGTAATTATGCTATCTCCAGAGACAAGCAGGAATGTAGCCTTCACATATGGGACTCTCTAGCTCCCAGATGCCAGATGAAGTGACCTCAGAACTGATGGAGGTTCACCTCATAGTAGGCTCGAAGAAGTCATGGATCCCTCATAGATTTCTTGTATCAAAGTCTGGGATGGAGGGTAGGAGTTGCTTCTAAGTCTGAAAGAGGTGATGGAGTACAGCTTGACCAAACATGATATCCCAGCGGGAGTCCTTGTTCAGACAGTAATGGGCAGCGAAAGTATGGATGGAAGACCAAGTTGCTGCCTTGCAAATTTCGGCAATGACTATGGCACGAATGTTGTGAGTAGTGACATGCCCTTCCAGGAGAGTCCCACTTTGTCATAAGCAAAGCAAATGCAGTTGGCTATCCATCTGGAGAGCGTACGTTTAGATACAGGTAGACCTAGATGATTAGGGTCAAATGAGATGAACAGCTGCGAGGCTTTATGATGATCTCAAGTCCTTTGAAGATAGAAAGCCAGTGCTTGTTTGCAGTCAAGAGTGTGCAGAGTTGCTTCTGCTTGAGACACATGCAGTTTAGGAAAGAAGAATGGAAAGTAAATTGACTGGTTTAAATGGAAAGGAGACACCACTTTTGGCATAAAGTGGATGAGTCTGAAGGATTACTTTGTCACGGTTGAACTGGGTATAGGGTGGGTCCGCCACCAAAGCCTGAAGCTCACTAATATGTCTAGCTGAGGTGAAGGCAATTAGGAAGAGTACCTTCCAAGAGAGAAACTTAAGTGGGGTCATGGATAATGGCTTAAAGGGTGGCTTGAGAAACTGCCCTAGCATGATATTGAGGTCCCAAGCCACCAGAGGTGGCTTAATGTGTGATTTGGACAGCAGGAGACCTCTCATGAAACATGCTACTAGTGGTTGAGAGGAGATGAGCTGTCCATCCAGTAAATGGTGAGCGGCTATAATGGCACTGAAGTAGACTCTCACTGAGTTGGTCTTCAGATCTGTTGAGGACAGGTGGAGGAGATACTAGAGGAGTGACTCCACTGGGGCAGAGAAGGGATTGAGATCTTTCTGGGAATACCAGATAGAGAATCTACACCATTTAAAAGCATATGAACATCTGGTGGAGGGCTTTCTAGAAGCCAAAAGGATCTCTTTAACCTCTTGTGTAAGATGGAAGTCTTCTAATGCTATGCCCTCAGCAGCCAAGCTGTGAGATGGAGAGAATGTGGATTGGGATGTAGTGAGCCATTGTCCTGGGACAGCAGATCGGGCATGGATCCCAATCTCAGAAGATGAGTCTGAGTCAGATGCAGTAGCAGTGGAAACTAGAGTTGCTGCGGACAGTGAGGGGCTATGAGAATCATGGAGCCCTTGTCGGACTGAAGCTTGAAAAGCATCTTGGGAATGAGGGGTATGGGAGGGAAAGCATAAAGAAGACCCTGATCGCAGTGTAGGTGGAAGACATCCACTTGTTGGTTGCTGGATGTCAGAATTCTCATGCAGAAGCGAGGGAGCGTGGCATTTTGCGGAGTTGCCAACAGGTCTATGTCTGAAGTTCCCCAAGTCTGGAAGATGTTGGATGCTGTGTCCGGATGGAGAGATCATTCGTGGGGAAGCAGGATCCAAATCAGCCTGTCTGCCAAAACATTAAATTCCCCCGGAAGGTACACTGCTTATACGTGTATCTGATGAGAAATGACAGAAGACCACAGGTGGAGAGCCTCCTCACAGAGGGCCCATGAACCTGTTCTTTCTTGTTTGTTCACATAGAACATGGCAACCTGATTATCTGTCCTGACTAGGACCTGTTGTGCCCTGAATTGGCGTTGAAACACCTGTAAGGCATTTGAAATAGCTCTAAGTTCCAGGAAATTGATTTGGAGTTATGACTCTTGTGTTGTCTAGAGCCCCTGTGTAGACAGGTTGCCCAGGTGCGCTCCCCAAACCAGTTTGGAGGCATCTGCTGTCAGGGTGCATTGAAGTGGAGGCATCTGAAAAGGTGACCCTATGAGCAGATTTTCTGGAGAACACCACCACTGAAGGGATGTGGTTAGATGGGCAGTGACCTGGATCCTTTCACAGAGATGGCCCGAGGCCTTCGTCCATTGGGAGGCAAGAGTCCATTGGGCTATATGCATATGTAATAGGGCATATGGAACAACATGTACTGTACAGCCCATATGCCCAAGGAGCTACAGCATCTCTCGGGTGGTCAGGGTCTCATAGGAGCATCTGGGATGCTAGTTTGACTAGATGGGCACAATGGAGCTGGGGCAGAAATGCCCTGGACTGTTGGGTGTCTAGTAGGGCTCCGATAAACTAGCTTTTGCGTTAGAGAGAGCTGGGATTTTGGGAAGTTTATTACAAATCCCAAGTGTTGTAATACTGTGATGGTACAATGTAAGGAAAGCAGTACCTCTTGGGAGGTGTGTGCCTTTATCAGCCAGTCGTCTAAGTAAGGGAAGACAAATATTCCTAGAGACCTTAGGTATGCAGCTACAACAGCCATGCATTTTGTGAAGACTCTTAGGGCAGAGGCGAGTCTGAAGGGAAGGACTTTGTATTGATAATGTTTTCATTGAAAGGTGAAGCATAGATATTTTCTGTGTTCTGGATGGATGAGGATATATGTGTATGCAACTTTTAGATCTAGAGAACAGAGCCAATCCTGATTCTGGAAGTAGGGAAGAAGAGTCCCAAGAGAGATCATTTTGAACTTTTCGTGGACGAGAAACTTGTGGAGGCTTCCGAGGTTCAGAATGGGCCTGTATCCTCCAGTTTTCTTTGGAATGAGAAAGTACGGAGAGTAGAAGCCCATTCCCTGATGGGATGTTGGGACATCTTCTATGGAGCTCTGAGACAGAAGAGAAGATACCTCATCCTGTAGGAGAGCAGTGAGTAGGGGCTGCGTTTGATATTCCCCCGTGAAAGTGGAGGGGGACAGAGTTTGCAGATGAAGTCTGTACCCTTCCTGAACTATCGTGAGTGTCCACTGCTCTGAGGTGATGAGGTGCCATCTGTGGGTGTGCCATCTGCCTGCTATGTGGAGGGAATCGGGGTCCTCCAGAGGCAGGGTGGCAATGTTCTCTAGGAAAGAGTCAAAACCCAGGCACAGACTGTGGCTGCGGAGCTGGTTGAGATTTAGCCACCTGTGGCTTCTTCTGATGCTTAGGAGGCTGCTGCCTCTTCTGTGGGGCCTGACCCTGGTATTGAGAAGCAGGAGGATAAGAAGAATAGAATCTCTTCTTCCTATTATAGAAAGATGTCTTTGCAGGTGTCTTTTACCTAGCAGGGTCAGCTGTTGTTCTGGACAGTCTCTTTAGAGTAGTGTTTTCTGACTCTAACTGAGAGTCCTTGCCAAAAAGGTTTCACCAGTCCTTGCCAAAGAGGTTTCACCTGTGCAAGGTATGTTGCCCAACTTGTCTTGAACCCACTGTTCAAGATCTGAGGCTTGAAGCCATGCAATTGTATGTGCACCGATGCATATTGCTGAGGTCAGGTTGTGCATTCAAAAGCATCGAAAGAAGCCCTATTGACAAATTTTGAAACATTTTAGCTATGTTTAACTAGGGCAGGATAATCTGCTCTCTTGTTATCTGGGAGGAGATGAGCAAAGGCCTCAAGATCCCTGCATCCCTCCTTGAGGAACATTCCAATGTAGAGGAATAGGAATTGATCCTAGCCGAGAGCATGAATGCCTGGAAGTATCGACGCCCAAATGCGTTGAGAGTTCTTGATTCTCGAACTGGAAGATTAAAGGAGTGAGTCTTCGAGCTTTTGATTCAGCGCATCGCCGATTCAGCCACCATGGAGTGGTGGGGAAGTTGTGGCTTCTGGTAGCCAGGACATTCCGGTACCCAATACATGGTATTGAGATGTTGACTGTGAGGTGAGACTGTGAGGGAGTCTCCCACATACGGAGCATAAGGTCATGAAGCATGCGGTGCACAGGCAGAGTGGTTGCCTCTTTGGGTGCTGTTGGGTATTGGAGGATACCTTCTGTGTCCCACCCCCTCCAACACAAACTTCCTGTCAGAGGGGGCAGGACACAGGAGGCCTTGAGCACTCAAAAGTCCCAAGTCACATGCCATACTGAGGGCATTTAAATGCCTATTTTGTCACTTCAGCATTGCACCATTTCCCCCCCAAAACAGTACATCTGTCTCCATTGCTGGAATTGGGAATAGGAGGTCGCCAAAAAGGTGAGAGCTGGGGACAGGAGTCAGATATTGGGGACAATTCCCAAAATTTGTAGACATCTGGTAATCTAACCTTTACTAGGCTTTATCTCTTTGTTGCCAACTTATTAATTCTTCCCTCCAGCCTCCTCCTTTTTCCAGACTTCCCCATCAATCTCTCTTTCTTTTGAACTTCACTACCGATCTCTCTCCCTTTCAGCCTTCTCCCAGTTGTCAAACTTGTACCCATGGGCTTTCAGAAGAATAAATTCTGGGTCCGTGCTATGCAGGAACTTTAGTATTTGCAGATTTTACATGTGGGAATGCAAAAATGATCTGTGATGATTGTCTCACCCTCCCATTCTCTGCCTTGATCTCTGGCAACCAACTCTTCCCTCCACCCATGATGCCTGGCATCCCTACCATTGCCATGGCCCATCCCTGAGTGTCTTTCCTTTTACTCTGCTTTCTCCCACCCTCCTGCCCTCTCCACCTGCATTCCCTTACATTGCCCCCCCCCCACCCCGCCTTCCCTTCATTTCCTCTTCTTGGGTGCCTTGTGCCTTCCCCTCATTTCCTCTTCTTGGGTGCCTTGTGTCTTCCCTCCTGCTTACCTTCCCACTATGGCCCTTTCTTGAGGCCCATCTCTCCTGCACTACTTTATCACCCCCCTCTTCACTGTAGCCTCTCCTGCCCTCCCTTCCCCCATGGCCATACTATCACTTAGTGCAGTTATTTTCCTTCACTGTCAGGTCAGCAGAGTCCCAGAGGACTTGCAGTAGTACCCAGAGCCTCTCTCAGGGTTATCATCCTGCTTGCCTCCTCCTCCAGTCATAGAGAGAGCAACTAAAAAAGGTGACCACATCAGTAAGCTTCTCCTTCTCCTCTTTGTGCAAATTTAGACTCCTAGTGACAGTGATCAGTCAAGCTCTTCCCTGCATGTGCCTTGTGCTGGTTCAGGCTCCAAGTGGTCGCGATAAATGTCACTTTCCCTGATTCCTCTCCATGCTGGATCAGGCTCCTTTTGGCTGCACTTCCCCAGGTCCTCTCCATACAGGTCTGGGCTCCTTCCTTGGTATGAGTAGCATCAGATCAAGCAGCAGCAACCTGAGATCAAAGCTCCTCAAAAGCAAAGCCAGATTCCCTTCTGGTGTACCCCCTGTGATGGGAACCAGTGTCCTACAGGTTCACTTAGCAGTACTGTGCAGCAGAATAGTCCCCACCGTCTGAGCAAAGGATTTGTAGATGTTCATCATTTTTATGTGCTGGGTTCCATTTTGGAATGTTTTCTTACATCTTTTCATGAACCCTTTTGCATTGGTTTACATTTTTACCACTTGGTTGCCAGAAGGGCACATGATGTTCAAACATGTATAAATACAATATCATAGTATGCTATTTATTGCTTGCTACCCGGCTCCCTGGCCTGTCAACTCAAAAGCTTGCATTTTCAATTAGATGATATGGTCTGAGCCACTAGGATCATTTGTCACAATATAGAAGTGTTACTAACAGTAACCTTTGAAATTTGCACAGTCAAGGCCTAGATATGTTTGTGGACTCAGTTATAAAGCCATTGACAAGCTGATACCTAACACGGTAGAGCAAGTTAATTTATTACCACGGAAAGCTATCTTATCAAACAGGAATTGTTTTGAATACTTTTCTAATTAAGATACGATCTAAGTTACCCTACTAAAAATAAAGCAGGATCATAATGTGTTTCAACATTTTCAGAGGCGTGCTCAAACAGTTTCATCGTTGTGCAGTCCGTTCATGTTTACAAAAACTATTTCCTTTGTCAAATGTCTTCATCAATCAGCAGTCATGGAAAAGGTACAATGGCTCACTGTCTGTGCAACAGCATTTCAGAACCCTCTCCTTAAGGAAAGAGTTAACAACCTCGAACACATTTTTAACCACTAGGACCCTTTATCCCCCCCTTCCCTCCCCCAAGATTGAAACAAATATATATGTTGCTACATTACTAGAGCGTCCAGCGATATCAATGATGCAATGACATGCAGTAGCCTCATAAAATTTGTGGAACAATTCTACCAGCAAAGATGATGTGTCCATAAAAGCAATATAGGGGGACCAAATACGTTGAAAGCTGATTTTTTTCTCTTTCATGGAAAAAGTTAATCTCTTCATAACAAACATCAGGTAGCCAGTAAGAGGCATTGAATACACTGCTCGGTATGTTTGGAGGACGTTTGGATCTCTTCCCCTCCTAATACAAACATATCATACTGGAGCAGGAGGTCTACACCTGTTATAGTCCCGGCTGTCTTTTGTATCTCCCCCCAAAAGGACTGTAAAGCTGGGCATCCCCATCGTATTTGACTGAAATCTCCAAGTCGACCACAGTCCAGCCAACAGAGAGGAGAGACCATAGTATCCACCTATGTAACCTCAAAGGAGGGAGGTATAATCGCATCAGAATTTTCAATCCGATCACTATCAAGTTTAGCGAAATAGAGGCTTTGTGCATGTACTGCCTGATTTGCTCTCAAATTCTATCTTCTCTGTCCCGCAGTATATTATCCCAGATTGTCAGGTATCGAGAAGAGTGTTATACTGAATCTCTAATATAGCATTACGTGGAGCCCATTTCAGAGAGGGGGACCTCCTGGCTGTCCGGACATCGCCGAGGAAGATGGGCCAGTTAGGACTTGATTCTGGATCCCGGGAACAAATATTCCCGCGGTGCACAGAATCGAGCACGTGGACAGCCTGGCATGCCCCTGCCTTCTGCGAGGATGTCCTTCCCACAGGCGCCCCTGACTCTGGAGGCTTATGCCTCCCTCTTCCCCACCGCCCGACCCACGGCTGGCCTGCCAGGGGCTGGATCGGGTGGCAGAGACCTCCCCGCACCTGGCCCTGGGAGGGGATCCCCGGGCTTGATCGCCGGGTCGGTGCTGCTTATTTCACCTTTGAGGTGGAATAAGCAGCACGTCCCCTTTGACCCAGCAGAACGTACAGGACCATGACCTGAATTTGCCCTGTACGTCCTACCGGGCTGGCCTGCTCCCGCTCCGTCTAGATTCCGCCCCCCACTGTCTCTCCCCATCCTGATGCTCAGGACATACGGTGAGAGTCGGAGGGGGAATCGGGCCCACCATGGCTTGCGGGGCTGCACATCCCACTGGGAAATGCAACCCTGCAACCCACATCCCAGAATCGGGTCCATAGTCTTTAGATGAAGTGTTTGGAGTTTTCCTCCTGGTAAAGGATCTTCTCTAGCCTTAGGGGTTTCCAATGAAATGGGATTTGCATATTGGCCTGCTTGCAAAATGCTGTAGTTAGAAATACTGAAAATTATGTAACTGCCTACTCAGCTTTCTCTTCACTGTAGTCTTTCAAATGAAAGTCTCATCTTCCAAGAATTCTGACGAACATAGGGCACTTAATCATCTATCTCTTAATGCCCAGCTACCACTGCTCATGTCTCTCATAAAGCCTTGTGCTGACAGAGGGTTAAAAGAGGTAAAATATGGAGGAGTATTGGCAACTTTATGGAGCCGATACTAACATCTTTGCAAGGCTCCTAAAAAAGGATGTCCCACTGACTCAACTCACATCTCAGAGGACTTTTTTTTTTTTTAATTATTTATGCAATTTAACAATTTTGCATCAAACAGAACTGAATAGACAAACAATAACAAAAAGTCAGTAATCAGATAATTCACTTTACATTTACAAATCATCATTATTTGATAGACCACAAACTTTACCACTAGTGAGGCAAGAACAGGAAATAATTTTTTTAAGGGTGCTAAAGCACCAAAATAAAGAAAGAAAACCTTGGCAGCTATCACCCAAGAGCTACAACCTCAGCCGGCCTTAACCAGCGGCTTCTGCAGGGCCAGCCACCTGAGCAGAAGACCTTCCCTAATCACAAGAAATTGAAGTAATTGATCAGGATCAAAGAAAACAAATTGCTTTGCTGGCAAGAAATCATTTACAAGGAAACATTAACTTAATAGAAGCACCAAGTTTAATAGCCCTGATTCTCAAAGCCCAAAACTCCTGCGGGGCGCTTCCTTTATGTATCTCTAGATACATCAGGAAATACATATAACTTAGATCCTAAGAATAATTCTGACATATTACGAATAAATAAGCATAGGACAGCGTTCCTGTCTGACTCCAAAGCAAAACACAAAAAATCAAGGTAGTCCTTTCCCTGGTGACTTCCACTGGTGATCTAAGAAAGGTAATTTTTATATTATTTATTCAATATTTATTAATTATCCTCCTTAATATTCATTTTTTGTTTTAATATATTTGATCCATCATGATTATTATTTATTACACAGGTACACTAAAAAATTTTTTTTTTAAACTGCCTCTAATGTTTCGATTGATTTTTACGTTTTTTGGTGCGCTGAATCCAAATCTGGTAACCAATTTGCTCCATCACGTACAGATTTTTTGCTACATTGGGTTAGCAGTTTGAGATGAACGTTTCAGATTGAGTGCGATCGAGATAAAAGTTTCTTGGATGAATTCTTTATACTAATTGTTTAGTAGTTATTCAAATAAGAATAAAGAAAATTGTAACAAGGCAGCACATAAGAATAGAGTAATGTCAACAAAACACACTGTGATGGTAGCAAAATTGTCTGCACTTAAAACAGCCACATACATGTGCACAAACATTGAGCATATAAGAGCGAGGTTAGACACAAAGCAAAGCAAAGAAATGTGCAAAAAATGTTGTACAGGTATGTATGTAAGAATAGAAAACGCAAACCGCACCATTGCAATACATGAAGACAAACACCCGATGGTGTGAAAATAAAATTCTAATAAATGAGATCCGACACTGTGGTAATAACTAGCAAATTTTTATTTCAAAGTTTAGTAAAAACACGATATTTGTCAACACAGTTTAGATTTAAAAGTCATTCTTGGGTCAATCAATCTCCTGGTGGGCCCGTTTCTTCTTCCCCCGAATGCTTCTCTTGGTGCACTGCTTGGCGTATTTTTCATCTGGGGTTTCCCGCAGCAGCAACCAGCAGAAATCAGCCATCATAGTGGTGTTCCATCTTCCTTGGTACCTTCTCTCTGCGTCCTTGATGTCCTGGTGAAACCTTTCACCTTGTTCTTCACTGTACGCCCCCAAGTTTTCGGGAAAGTAGTTCACATGGGAGTGCAAGAAATGGACTTTCAGGCTCATGTTACAGCCTTGTTCTTTGAAGGCATTGAGCATCCTGGCAACAATATCCTTATAGTTCTCATCCCGCCTGTTCCCCAAGAATTTGAGAACAACATCCTTGAAGGAATCCCAGGCTTCTTTTTCCTTCTCAGACATCGTTTCAGCGAATGCTCCATCTGAAATGAGTTTCCTTATATCAGGGCCAACAAACACTCCTTCCTTTAGCTTTGCTTCAGAAAGTCGGGGGAACTTTGAGCAAAGGTACCGAAAGCACTCACCATCTTTTGGAAGGGACTTGATGAATTGCTTAATGAGACCCAACTTAATGTGGAGAGGTGGTAATAGAATTTTATCACGAGGTACCAAGCTCTCATGAAGAACATTTTTCTCACCGGGTCTCAAATACTCCCGAATTGGCCAGTCTTTTTTCCCCCAGTGTAGGTCGCGGGCCCGGCTATCCCACAAGCAAAGGAAGCAGGGATATTTGGTGAAACCGGATTGCTGCCCTAATAGCATGGATAGAATTTTAAAGTCTCCACAAATCATTCACTTATGCTCATCATAACGAATCTTTTGAAGAATCAGGGCCAAATTCTCGTATTTTTCTTGGAGAATAACAGAGTGAGCAATAGGAACTGAAGCGAATGTGTTGCCATTATGAAGAAGAACACCTTTTATGCTGTCTTTTGACGAATCAATGAACAGCCGCCATTCAGCAGGATCATACTTGAGTTTAAACTTTTCCATCACTCCGTATATATCGTTGCAAAATACCAAATCTTCCTCTTTGCTGAAATACTTCAAAAATTGTGTCTCGCGGTTGCGGTACCAATAAAAAGTTGTTCCTGGTGACAATAGATTTTTCTGTTTAAGCCGAGAACCTAGCAGTTGGGCAGCATCTTTTGGGAGTCCTAAATCCCGGACTAAATCATTCAATTCAGCTTGAGAGAAAAGTTCAGGTTTCGGATCTGGTTCAGTTTCAAACTCGGAAGTACTGGACTCATCGGGAAAAGCCATCTGATGAGTCTCATCATGATCAGAACCGTCCACACAAATATGATCCAAAGATTTTGGTGGTTCAGGCACAGGTACTTCGTTGCTATGAGGCATAGGCCTAATTGCTGAGGGAAGGTTGGGGTAACTTATTACGTTCTTATATTTTAAGTTGTATCCCTTCACAATGCAAGAGCAAAAATAGCAGTCACTGCTGTGGTCTCTTTGTTCACGCCACATCATAGGTATTCCGAAACGAAATGCTTGTTTTTTACCTTTCATCCATAAGCGTAGATCTTCCTCACATTTTATTTATTTATTTATTTATTTAATGTTTTTCTATACCGCACTATTCGGCTTCAGCGCGGTTTACAAGGAACAGGTTTGTACAATGTGGAACAGCCATACATTGAACTTACATCAAACAAGGAATTTAAACATGGATAACACATGATAACACATGTCTTGCACACTTTGTGAGGAGCCCACGGTTTGTCTTGATCGCCTAACTTCAAACCGAAATAGGCGAAATATACTTTTTTAATAAATGCAGAAATGTTCCTCTGCCGCTTTTTCACGGTATATTCCCCACAAATAAAACAAAAACTGTCCGGAGAGTTGACGCAACCTCTGGCTCTGTGAGCCATCACAAATACACAGCACTGCAAACTACAACTGTAGTGAACCACTTCAGAATAAAGCTGGATTACGACTGAGCAAACAAAAGGTAATAATGAACTTGCAAGAAACTGAAATTTGACAGGAACGTTCATGTCGCAACCACCGTGTTTGAGCGAGCGACGAGGCGAGGCGAACAGGAAAGAACATGCGCCAGCGCGAGTACTGGATTTAGCCCCCCGCCTCCCAATTGTCCTGTTAATGTATAAAATGAATACAAAACACTCTAAAATATCATGAGGGAGTGTTTCTAGTTAGTTAACCATTACAACCTCTATTTTGGGCCAAGAAAATAAACTGCAGTCGGCTAAAAAGAAATTATGTGAACATTCCTTATAGGGGTAAGAAATCTAATTTTGCAAGAAAACGTGACGTGATGGAACATTTTGGCTATTTTTCCTGGATTCAGCACCCCAAAATCTATAGGAATCAGTTGCAAAACTGGAGGCAGTTTTTTGGTAGTGTACCTGTGTTATTTTAGGTATCGTTTTTGGTTTATCAAATTTGATGGTTTAATGTTTGCCAATAGTATCTCTTGGGTGTGCACCTATTGATATGTATAATTTTTTGGTCCACTGGATTTTCACAAGTTGTTTCTGAATTGATACACTTATTTATTTTATTTATTTATTTAGACAGTTTTTGTATACTGCCTTATCCTTCAATCAAAGCGGTCACAGCACAATTGGGGGATACATTTAACACGCAGGGATATGAGACACATACACTAATACTTACAGGGAACATGGGCAATGGAGGGTTAAGTGGCTTGCTTAAGACCACAAGGAGCATCTGTGGGACTAGAAACCCCAATCCTTCTGGCCCAAGGTTGCTGTTCTCTAGTGGGATTTGAACCCCTGACCTTCTGGCCTGAAGTACCTTGCCCCAACCACTAGGCTACTCCTCCCCACTTAAGTAGTAGGAAGCAGTTTGTATGGGCCAGTGCTTGTGTTCCTGATTTTTTTTTTTTAAATCGTTTATTTAAATTTTGAGACATTACCAAACAACACAACAATAACAATTGAAATTATACCAACACCCTTCCCCTCCCACCCTCCCCCCAACTGCCCCGTCTCCATGTGAGTCGTTACTACACCTTCAACAAGTCCAAAATTAAGCCTTATACAATGTACACTGAACACCTGACCCCCAGTTGCATAACATAACTTATTACATGCATATTCTTGCTTTCGCAGCATATTCATCCAACAACAGCCACTTGTTTGAGGAGATAACCCGATCAAAACCACTCGGGCACCCCTTTATGTTAGAGGCATGATCCTGCACATTTTCATAGCTGGCATATAGGCACACCAAATTCCACCACTGGTGAACATCCAGCTTGCTGGAGTCTTTCCAACATACCATGATTTGCTTTAGGGCTATGGCAACGAGAAAATCCAATAAAAAACGCTTTCCTTTCATGTTGGGAAGACTACCCACTGTGGAGCGCAGGATCACTACCTGCCAAGTAAGGGGGGCCCGAAAACACAGAATCTTCTGTATTTTCCCCCAAACTGAGAGCCAAAAATTCTGAACGTAAAGGCAATCAAAAAACATATGTTTAAAAGTTTCAGAGCGGAGGGAACAAGACCAACATAAATTACCTGTTCCCGGATTCCACCTGGAGAACCGATTGGGATTGATAAATGCACGATGCAGCAAGAAGTATAAGGTTTGTGTTATACCCGCTGATTTAGAAACCCTACTGACCCTCACTTGGTTTGCAGCTTGTCGTGCTGTGAGGGCTTGTGTGCATCAGTGATGCTGAGAGCTAAACTATCGGTAGTTTAACTACTGGCAGGGTCTCCCAAAGTGGACAGGTCTCAGCTAAGGTGCCAGGCCAAGACAAACCACACATCTGGGCAGCAGCAGAATGGGATAGTGTTGAAGGCGGAGGATCACATTTCTGTGACACAGCACAACAATACCAAACTTAAACTGCACGGAAGAAAGGCCCGGCAATCTACTTCTGTATCTTGCCATGAAAACCCAATGGATAGTTACAACAAAACAAATTGTGCTATAGTGCTGAAAGATGAGACCCCCAGGTTGGAAGGCACTCAACTAGCTACTGGGGAAGAGCTGAAGACTTTTCAGAGTAAAGCCAGCATTTATGATGTGGTTGGATCAAAGCCCTCGGGACGTCTGACTGCTGATGTAGCTGTGCATGAAATGAGAGTCAGAAGCTGTAAAGATGTCTTACGCATTGGAACATGGAACGTACGAAGCATGAACCAAGGGAAGTTGGAGGTGGTCAAGAATGAAATGGAACGTGTACAACTTGATCTGTTGGGTGTCAGTGAACTGAAATGGACTGGCATCGGGCACTTTGCATCAGATGATCACATGGTCTACTATGCTGGAAATGAAAGACAAAGAAGAAATGGTGTTGCATTTATAATAAAGAAGAAACTTGCAAGAACTGTAATGAAATACAATGCAGTCAGCGAATGCTTAATCTCTATTTGTCTATGAGGAATGCCTATCAACACAACTATAATTCAAGTATATGCCCCAACAACAGCTGCAGAAGAGAATGAAACTGAAGAGTTCTATGAACAAGTACAAGCTGAAATTGACAGAACATGCAAACAGGATATCCTTATAGTCATGGGTGACTGGAACGCAAAAGTTGGCAACAAAGAAGAAGGCAAAGTAATTGGAAAATATGGACTTGGCAACAGAAATGAAGCTGGAGAAAGACTGATAGAATTCTGCAAGACCAACGATCTATTCATCTCAAATACCTTCTTCCATCAACACAAGCGGCGACTGTACACATGGACTTCACCCAGTGTATTGTATAAAAATCAAAATGACTACATCTGTGGAAGTCAATGATGGAAAGGTTCTATAACATCAACAAAGACAAAACCTGGAGCTAACTGTGGTATAGATCATCAACTACTAGTATGCAAACTCAAGCTAAAGTTGAAAAAGAGCAAACCACTCATGAATGCAGCAAAATATGACCTTGAGAATATACCACTGGAATTTAAAGACTGCCTGCAAAATTGATTTGCTGCTTTAGATACAAATGACAGAGCTCCAGAAGAGTTAAGGAATGACATCAAGAAGGTTGTATTGGAAGAAAGCGAGAAGTCTCTACAAAAGGTGAAAAAGCAAAAACGGCCAAAATGGATGACGAAAGAAACTCTGAAAATTGCCCAGAAATGCAGAGAAGCTAAAGCCAGAGGAGAAAGAAAGACAATAACAGAACTCAACAGAGATTTCCAACGTGCAGCAAGACAGGACAAGGAAAAGTACTAGAACGACGCATGCAAGGGAATAGAAGCAGAAACTATCAGAGGAAGAACAAGATCGGCTTTCCTAAAGCTAAGAGAGTTAAAGAAAAAGTTCCAGCCTCGAACTGGAATCTTACAAGATGCTCAAGGTTCAATGCTGAATGATGCTGAGAAGATCAAGAAAAGGTGGAAGGAATATACAGAGTTTTTATATGATAAAGATCAAGTGGACCAACAGCCATTTCAACCTGTACCTTATGATCGGGAACCATTGGTGATGAAAGAAGAAGTTAAAGCAGCATTGAAAGCCTTATCAAAGAACAAAGCACAAGGCATTGATAGCATTCCCATAGAAGTATTACAGCAATCTGATGCAGCTGTTACCGTACTTACAAGGCTCTGCCAAGAAATATGGAAGACAACATCATGGCCAACTGACTGGAAAAGATCTGTGTTTATACCAATACTAAAGAAAGGTGATCCAACTGACTGTGGAAATTATCGCACAATCGCTCTGATCCCACATGCCAGCAAGATTCTACTGAAGATTATTCAAAAGAGACTACAACCATACCTGGAACAAGAACTACCTGAAGTGCAAGCAGGGTTCAGGAAAGGGCGAGGAACGAGAGACATCATTGCGGATGTGAGATGGATCCTTGAAAAGACTAAAGAATACCAAAAGTATATCTATTTGTGCTTTATCCACTATAGCAAGGCTTTTGACTGTGTAAGCCATGAGAAACTCTGGGCCACATTAAGAAGCATGGGTATATCAGAACACCTGATCGTACTCTTGCAGAATCTGTACATTGATCAAGAAGCAGCAGTTCGAACGGAACAAGGAGAAACAGAATGGTTTAAAATAAGCAAAGGTGTAAGACAAGTATGCATACTTTCCCCCTACCTGTTTAATTTATATGCAGAACAAATCATCAGAGAAGCAGGATTGTATGAAGACAACAGAGGTGTGAAGATTGGTGGAAGACTCATCAACAACCTTCGCTATGCTGATGATACCACATTACTGGCTGAAAGTGAAGATGATCTGAATCAAAGAACATAGTCTCAAAATGGGCCTGCACCTTAATTTAAAGAAGATAAAGATCATGACAACTGGCAAAATTAACAGGTTCATCGTTGAAGGAGAAGAAATTAAAATCGTGAACAACTTTAACCTACTTGGATCAACTATCAATAAAGAAGCAACAAGCAGTCAAGAAATCAGACGACGCATTGCTCTTGGCAGAATGGCTATGAAAGACCTATATAAGATTCTCAAGAGCAGAGATGTCTCTCTCCATACAAAGATTCGACTTTTTCAAGCCATGGTATTTTCAATAACATCATATGGATGTGAAAGCTGGACAGTGAAAAAAATAGGAAGAAAATTGATGCCTTTGAATTATGGTGCTGGCGGCGAATACTGTGCATACCATGGACTGCCCGAAGAACAAACCAGTCGGTACTAGAGGAGATCAAACCTAAGCTTTCTTTAGAAGCTCAGATGACAAGACTTCGACTTCATACTTTGGACACATCATGCGAAGAGAGAGATCATTAGAGAAAGACATCATGCTAGGCATGATAGAAGGTCAGCGCAAAAGAGGAAGACCAGCAATGAGATGGATCGATACAATAACAGCAGCTACGGGTACCAGTCTGTCAACAATGAGCCGCCTGAATACAATTTAGGATAGCTATCCAGAGGGTCACCATGAGTCGACTCTGACTCGACGGCACTTAACAACAACAACAACAACTGACCCTAGACCACAATAGCGTCCAGTCATGGGAGGTAATATGAGTATCTAAATCAGCTTCTCAATTTCTCCGATTCCCCATTGCTGATGAGGCACCCTCTCTTAAGTAGGCTTAAAACTTTGATGCCACGCCTGGCTTGCTAGAATATGAAAGGGCCAACTCGTGCAAACCCCAAACCTGCGATAAATTCCTACTTGCCACCCCAGTTTTTGACAGGCAGCTTTTTAGTTGAAACCACTGGAATTGACAGGCCTCCAGTAGTCCAAACTCCTGCTGCAACCAAGCCCAGGTTTTCCAACCCTCCGCCTGAACCAATTGACCTACCGTCCAGATTCCTTTTGATTGCCACTGTCTCCACTCTATGTTTTTTTGCCCGATTTTGAACATGGGATTATGCCATATTGGCATCAAGGAGGACAGCAAATTATCAGAACCCATATCCCTCGCCAAGCTATTGTAGGCCTCTTGGGTTGCCACAACTACTCCGAGGGCTGCTGAGGATGCTAGGAACTTCATACCAATCAACAAATGTAACGGGGTCGGCTCTACCAGCCATTTTTCCACCTCTACCCACACTGGACGCGGACCCCCATCCTCCCTCGGACACCACAGCGCACCTTGTTTAAGTACAAAAGCCTGGTGATACCACCGAAAGTCCGGAAAGTTTACCCCACCCTTGTCCTTATTCGCTTTTAGTTTACTGAGTGCAATCCTGGGGGGCTTCCCTTACCACAAAAAGGCATTAATTGACCTCTCCCACCCTTTGTAGGCTTTATGTGGTAGGGAGATCAGCAGCATTTCCAGGATATAATTTATCTTGGGAGCTAGGGCCATATTTATGGATTCCAGTCGTCCCCACCAAGACAAATGCAGCAGAGACCATTTTATCGCAAAGGACTGGATCAGATCCTCTATGTACTTGCAATTAAGCAGGGTAGTCTCCTCAATGGAGCAACAGAATCTTACCCCGAGATACTTGATCGCCTTCACTTCCCATAAAAAGGGGAAGTCTTTTATGTCCTCGGAGAAGGTAGCTCTGTTCATAGGAAAGGCCACGGACGTAGACCAGTTTATCTTATACCCAGATACCTCTGAGTAGCTAGCTATGACCTTTAATATCTCCTCCAAAGAACAAAGTTGCAAGAAGAGCAACAGGTCGTCAGCATAAGCCGATAACTTTATCTGAAGGTCCCCTATCATAATGCCTCGAATCCTTTCTGAGTGTCTGATTAAGAGCCCCAGTGGCTCCAATGCCAAATTGAACAGGATCGGCGAGAAGGGGCACCCTTGCCTTGTCCCACGATGTAACGAGAAGGAAGCAGACAGCAAACCATCCACCAGGATGCGCGCCTGAGGAGAGGCGTATAAGACCTGAATCGATCTAATAAAACCTTCCCCAAAGCCGAACCAACGCAAGGCCTGGAACAAAAAGACCCATTCGAGTCTATCAAAGGCCTTTTCGGCGTCCAAAGAAATCCCAACAATGGGGGAGCCTAGCTGTTCCGAAACGGACAAGAGGTTCAACAGCAAATGGGCATTGTCTGATATTGCCCTTCCAGGCATAAAACCGCATTGGTCGGGGTAAATCAAGTCTGATGACACCTTTGCTAGTCTATTTGCTATGGCGGAGGCAAATATTTTGTAATCTGCATTTAACAGCGAGTTCGGCCTATAATTCTCCACCTTGAGTGCGTCCCTACCCAGCTTCTCTAAGACCACTATCATGGCCTCATTAAATCCACCCACAGATGGAACCTGCTCATAAAGAAGCTGATAATATCTAGCCACAAACGGAAGAAGTTCCTCCTGAAACACTTTGTAAAACTCAATAGGGATCCCATCGGGACCAGCTGCTTTGCCTTTTCTTGCAGATTTAAGGACGACGCAAAGTTCACCCAAAGAAAGTGGAGCTTCCAGCTCCAACGCTTGTTGGACGGAAAGACTAGGATGCGGAATATGTTCTAAGAAGTCATCACACGCTTTCCCGTTGTCCCCCCCTCGGAATTGTACAACCCCGAGTAAAAAGACCTGAAGACCTCCGCTATATCCACAGTCTTGCTAAGCAATTCCTGATTACTCGACAGGATTGCGGCAATTTTAGACCTCTCCACTCTAGGATTCAAAGTTGTCGCCAAAAGCCTACCCGACTTGTTTTGCTCCCGATAATATTTTGCCTTCAATGCATGCGAGAGCTTTTCAGCTTCCGCGCTTAAAATGTTATTGTACTGATACCTTAACTTTTGCAGGCGCAATAAAATGCAGGGCTCTGCTCTCGATCTTAAAAGTCTCTCACCCGCAAGGATTTGAGCCTCTAGCTCCTTCAATTCTAGCTTCCTTTGCCTCGCTGCCCCGATAGAAAAACTAGTGATCTTAGCGCATAAGGAAGCCTTAAAAGCCTCCCACCATGCCCAACCAGCCGTATCCTCTGGAAGGTTTACCGTAAAATATTATTTAATTACCCCCCTCATGTATTCACAGAAAGCTGGGTCTACTAACAGCGACCTTTGAAAGAGCCACCCAGATCTCCTAGCAGGGACTGAATCAGATACAATGGACATAAAGACAGCGGCATGATCCGATACTGTACAAGCCCCAATTTTTGTTTCCTCGACCTGTGGAACAAGGGACCTGGAAATCAAGAAAAAATCAATCCTAGAATGTGACCCATGTGGAAGAGAGTAGAAGGTAAATTCCTTCTGTGAGGGATAGAACAAACGCTAAATGTCGACCAGATTCATCTCCTGCACCATGCCTTTAAGCGTCATGGCAGCGCGGCTGGGTCTGATAGATCTGTATGGCTGTCGGTCTATCAAGGGGTCCATCACTAAATTAAAATCCCCCCCTAATATAATGTGGTAGGCTATGGCCTATATAATAGCCTGTACATGTATGAGCCTGCAAGCTAGGCCGGAGTCCCCACCCCCACTGCGAGAAATAGTAGTGCTGAGAAAGACCAAAGTCAGTGAAGGCTGAGGATCTTCCTTAAACCGCTCTAAACTGCTTTTGATGTTTGTATTAATCCTTTATTCCATGCTTTTATGCTGATGCAGTGACCTTGTAGCAGGAATGTATTATGTCTAGAAACTGAGCCTGTGTTAGCATAGCCTGAGAAGGGGGAACAGGGCCCAGTGAGGGGGTCCCCGATTGGATAGGTGCAGGGGGCGTTGGGACCAATAGAAAGTCTGCCTGTATCAAACTGTGAAGCTTGTATTTAAGGAAGTTGTTCCTGTTCGCCATTGCTCAGTCCTTTGATGCTTGGGCCTTGTGCACAATAAATTGGTTTGGATCCTTGAACTGACTCCGAGTATTATTTATTGCATGCTATCAGTGCTGCCACAATAAGATCACAAGGTGATAATTCCTGTATCTCCTCAGCAACCCTATGAAAAAAGGACACATCATCAGAATTCGGACCATATACATTCATTATGTCAACTGTACGTTCCCCGAGCTGAAGTCGAACCTTCACCCATCTCCCACCCGGGTCAGCGCGGGTCCATTCGACGACCAGCTGTAGTGCCTTCCTGACCAGGATTAATACCCCATTCCTCTTGTGGCAAGCCTCAGCTATCCCAATCAGCGTGAATTGCCCCCCACCCATCTTTTGTGCCTTCCCTAAAGCCAGGCGGGTCTCTTGGAGTAGGACAACATCTGCCCCTTCCTTCTTGCAATATAGTAAAATCTTTTTCCGTTTAATAGGATTATTGATTCCCTTCACGTTCAAAGACAGGAATTTAAGTGAACCCATTGCAGGTACTTAGCAACATAACAGGCATGAAAGGGCATACAGCATAACTCACAACAAACCCATCAACCATTAAGTAACTAACCCTCCCACATGGAGACAACCTAGACCAAAACCCAAAACTAGATCCTGGGTAAGCCATCCAGAACAAGGCTGCCCCTCGATCCCTCTCGATCCCCTTAGAAACCATCTCTGACCCCCCCCCCCCATTATAGGCCTCTACCCCATAAGGATCCCACTGGCAACACCCCATCCCACCTTATCCCCCTTCCCCTCCCCTCCCCTCCCTCCCCTCCCTCCCCTCCCCTCCCCTCTTCCATATTCTTTTGATCCTTTAGCAGGGGAAGAAAACAAGAGAAAAGAGAGAAAAGAAAGGAAGAGAGAAAAAGAGAAGAAAAGAAGAAAAGAAAAGAAACCTTCTCATAGGATAGCCTTACCCACATAGTGCCATCTCGCCAGACCCCCCAACATAAGAGAACATAGGAGTAACCGACAACATTACTGGAAAGAAAAGAGTTCAATCTTCGCTACAAAGCTCCAGGAACGCATCCGCGCTAAGACCAAGGCTGACCCAACCAGGGCCCAACCAGCCCTCACAAAGTTACAGCTCTGCTTCTCTGAAATCTCTCAATGGTTCACAAATAATCACCTCTCCATCAACTACAAAAAAACAGAGGCCCTCTTCATCACCAAAGACAGTAAATTCACCCTCCCCCCTCCGCTACTGTAATCCTAACCAATACTCACATCAAAGTACAACAAGAAATAAAATACCTCGGCATCACTTTGGACCACAACCTCTCCTTCAAACAACAAGTGAAGAAACTGCAAACTCAATCTTCTACAAGATCCACACCCTCCAGCACCTTTGCCCAATCCTAGACCCTCTAGACTTCAGATCAGCACTAGAAGCAGCCATCCTGCCAATCCTTGACTACTGCAACTCCATTTACCAAGGTCTCCCACAATCAACAATCCTTCCACTACGCACTGCTCTTCATATTGCCGCACACACCCTTCTGGCAGCTCCTAAACAAGATCACATAACTCCCATCCTCAAGCAACTCCATTGGTTTTCCCTCAACAGTCGCATCAAATACATAACTTTGATGATGACCCACAAAACACTTCTAGGACTCTCCTCCACATACCTGCTCAGCCTCCTCCACCCCTTCCAACCAAACAGAGCCAGCCACCGATCTGCCAGCAACTCCCTGATCATCCTCCACTCGAAAACCAAAAGCACTCAGCAAGCCTGCGCAACAGCATTTGAACTTTATGCACCCACTCTATGGAACTCTCTCCCTGCCACCATCAGATGCATCATAGACCCCTCATCATTCAGTAAGCACCTGAAAACTCATCTTTTCATTGAACATTATAGACTTGGAACATAACCCTACCCACCCACATATCCCAACAAAAGCATACCGATGTATATAGTTAAGTATTCACATATACCAGCTCATTAATGAGTTATTTGTACATAGTTATGTTACATTCACTCCTCATTTTACTGTATTCCTCAGTTCTTTGTAAACTGCTTTGATCCAGTGAAAAGCGGTATAAAGGCTCAGGTAAATAAATAAATTAATTAAGTTAATGTCTTTAAGTGCTTCCAAAAAGACATTAAATTATCTTTGTTCCTCTGTTCCTCTGAGGCAGATGTTGCCTCTGTGCCTTTATAAAAGAGCAAACCCTAAAGCTCCCGTGCAAAGCTACACCGGCTGTGAGGCAGGAGTAAATCTGTGCACGTATTTGCCAGTAGGAATCGGTATGCATGGGTGTATATTAGAAAAGATGCACATAAGTTCTAATCCTGACCCCGCTCTGCTCATTCTCTAACTTTGGGAACACCTATATACATAAAATAAAAATATATAGACCGTGGCCTTTGAATGCCCACTTTTATGTGCATATATCCCCAGGCAATTTTATGAATGCCTACTTTAGTATGCTATGGCTTTGCAGTCCTGAATGAACCTGATCTCAGAAGCTAAGCAGGGTCAGACCTGGCTAGTACTTCAATGGGTGACCACCTTGGAATACCAGGTGCTGTAGACTTACTACCTGACAGAAAGGCCTGGAAATCTACTTCTGGTCATACCTTGCCAAGAAAACCCAGGGGCTGGATCGCAGGAGTCAGTATTGACTCAATGGCACACACAGGGCTGGCTGGCCTAAGGGTTTGTGCTCCCCAGGAAGAAACCCTGGCAGTGCTGCTCCCCCCCGTGCTGCCACGGATTCCATCTTGGAGGAGAGACGAGCAGCGGCTACAGCAGTATTTAAAAGCGGCAGCTTTGTTGCCCGCAGTAGGCCATGTGTTTCAGCACACATGACCTGCCACTTCTGACCTCCTTCCAACAATAAGTTATGTTGGGGGGGGATCAGAAGTGGCAAGTGATGTGTGCTGAAGCACATGGCCTGCCACAGGCAACAAAGCAGAGGCACAAAGCCACCCACCCGGGTCGGCCGCCCTAAGTGGCTGCCTAGCTTGCCTAATGGACAGGCTGGCCCTGGGCACACACTTTCACTTTTCTCACTTTAGCATGCAACATGCTATTCTACATGCTCATCTCTAATAACATTAGCCACCCCTTATATCTTTAAATACAAGCTATGAAGATATACCTTACGAACAATAATCTTCCTCTTTTTGAGGTCTCACAAACACACAAAAGGGTAAAAACCTTTCCCAAAACATAATACAATAAAACCACATCACAGGGAGAAGATCCCCAACCTGGGGAGCGAGGTTTTGCTCAGTCTGCTTGACCCAGTGACTCTTCCCGATCTGTCTGTAGAGACAGTGTTGCAATCAAGCTCGGGAGCTAAGGATGTAACTCTGGTGGCAGTGGTTGTAGAGGGTCCTAGTGCTGTTAGCGGTTACCTTCTGCTCAGGTTCGGAGGCGACACTCCTTTGGACACTCACTTAGTGACTCCGAAGTGTTGGGGAGTTAACCCGTATAGCCTTTCCTTGCTATACCCTCCCCTCCCCCCTCAGGCACACATACACATGCTAATAAGCATATCAAACAATTATTGCAGTGCTTAAACAAGAAATCTTTATTATAGAAACGTGAGTATAATATCTAATTGCACCTAGCAAGCAGATAGCATAATCTTACCTAATAAGAAAGAGAGAGGTTAGTACAGTACACCTCCGTGTCCTGGGCCTACTAACTCTCTCATACAATTCTTCTCCTACTTCCTTTATGGGCCTTCCAGCACGTAAACATGTGAACACGCACATATCCTTATCTCTATTTTCCCTCTTTCTCATCATTTTGTAGTTCATTTCCAGACTTCATGTCTCAGCTCTTTCTTCAATATGTTTCTTTTTAATTAACACATATGCTGCCCTTGATGTGTTACATTTCAGTTATGATCACCTCCCTCTGCACGTTCCTGCCTCCTTTCTTCAGTGCACTTTGTTCTTCAGTGTCTGTATCGCTGTCCTTCAAGGTCAAAGACAACTGTGCTGAACTTATTCACACAGTTTCTCTTTTAACCCTTGTGCTGATGCTATAGCAAACAGATTGGTAGGCCCTTACAGTGCCATACAAGGCAGCTCTTCTGACACTTCAGAGGAGTTTTGCCAGAACTGTGTGTTGGGTGTCAGTACAGTATAGAAGGCTGCAACTTTGGTTTCTTCATTCTCACTCCCGATTCTGGACTCACTATGGACTGCCGAGGAGTATCTGTATAAGACCTGTGCTGGTTTCCTTCAAGTGTTCTCCACTTGAATTGGAGGAGTGGCTTAGTGGCTGGGGGCAAGGTACCTCAGGCCAGAAGGTCAGGGGTTCAAATCCCACTAGAGGACAGCACCCTTGGGCCGGAAGGACTGGGGTTTCTAGTCCCACAGGTGAACCTTGTGGTCTTGGGCAAGCCACTTAACCCTCCATTACCCATGTTCCCTGTAAAATTGTTATCTCCAAGTTATAATGCCCTGTTCAATATAATTTCAATTTGTTTAACATAAACCACCTTGATATCATGAAAGGCAGTATATAAGAGATGTTAAAAAAAAATATACAACCACAGTAAAAGAGAAGGAGATGGAAGGGGTGATGACTTCTATTAACTATATTGAAAAAGCACAAACTATTATGGCTCAGGATAGATTGTTTTTTCAAAGGAACCTGAGTTTGTGAATTTTCAATTTTCCTGAGTCTTCCATGCTGGCTTCTAGGGAGTTATTTTCTAAGGGGAGGATATTCAGCTCTGGTGGCTAGCACTTCTAAAGCGCGTAACCATCGCCACTGAATACGAATCCTGGATATTCGATGCCAAGGCCCTATCCGGCCACCGGCTTTGACTATCTGGGCGCTGCATGGCGTAGAAGCTAACTGAGCAGCAGTAATATTGAGCCGCTGCCCGGTTAGCTCCACAGGTAAAGACAGACCAGCCTTCGCAATTCCTATTTTTACTCACAGGTTGCTAACTGTGTAGTGGCTCAATATCGCCGCTGCCCAGTTAGCAATAGGTACTGCCTGTGCTCCACCTTGGAATGCCTCAATGCTAACGGCGTAGCATCGGGACATGTGACAGAGGCAGCCACGGATATCCAGCAGCACTAACCATGTTATTGCCACTGAATATCCTCTCCTAAGTATCTTAAAGAGGTTCTTAATTACCCCATGTCCGACTTGCCTCCTTTGCAGAGGATTTCTTATCTTCCTTCTAAGGGGTGTGTCTACTAAACTGCGCAGGTTTTGGACGATAATGCAGTGCAATAGCAGCCAAAACCACGTGGGAAGCAGCAAACGCCCATGGTACCTACAGGGGGTGTTCCTGGGGGAGGTCCTGCAGATACCACGGAGGTTTGGATTTCCCACGGGGACCCCACGTTACCTGCCCTGGCAGATACCACAGGAAAAGTCTTGCAGTGCCTGCAAAGCAGGTACTGTGGGTCCCCATGGTAAATCCATGGAGAGGAATGGTAGCGATTGGGTGAACAGAACTGCCCTTCTCATAAGAACATAAGATATGCCATATTGGGTCAGACCAAGGTCCATCAAGCCCAGTATCCTGTTTCCAACAGTGGCCAATCTAGGTCACACGTACCTAGCAGTTTCCCCAAAAGACACAGGTTCCACAATGCTTGTATTGGTTCAAGAACTGATATCCTGGGTTCCTTTTAATGGTTTATGGACCTTTCCTCCAGGAACTTGTCCAAACCTTTTTTAAACCCAGCTACACTGGCAGCTTTTATTACATCCTCCGGTAACAAATTCCAGAGTTTGATTACACGTTGAGTGAAAAAAATATTTTCTCTTATTAGTCTTAAATAGTTTACCCTGTACCTTCATTGCATGTCCCCTAGTCTTTCTATATTCTGATGACGTAAACAATCAATCCATGTTTACCCGTTCCACTAACAAACATGGTCACGATCCTGGGGTGCTGCCCCCTTGTGAGAGGCTAGAGGGCAGCACCTCATGATGCTGGCCATTTTGTTTTTGACGCAAGACAGGGCAGGAATGAATAGATTTCTCCTACCCTATTCTTCCACTAGATCACCAGGAACTAAAAGTACATGCTGGGAGGAAGAGGGGTCGGCCTCTTTGCTGGCTGGCTAGCTGGGATGTTTTTTATGTATCGGGAGGGGGCTCCCCCATCCTTTCAATTGTGCATCGGGGGGAGGGAAAAGGGCCTAGTCTGACAGGCTAACCAGGACACGTTTAACTTCAGGGTTACATTCATCCCCCCTGGGAAGCTCTCAATGGGGATTGGGAGCTGTCCAGAGGGTATCGGTGCTGTGGGGGGCCACCACATTTACTTTTTATATTGTTGGTGCCATGGATCTCAGCGCCAACAATATTGTGAAGGATGAGGAGGCCCAATCGCTGCTGTTAGATACCCAATTGCCTGCAGGGCAGAACCCGTATTATCTGCTGCCGTCATTGGGACCGATTTTGGCAGCCACCGCATGACATCTTTTTCACATGATGGCTCCCAACCTCCCACCTCTACTCCAATCGTGCCCTAAGGAAATCCAGCACATGAAAATCAGATATCATGGAAAATTGTCTGCAATTTCTGATTTTTTTGCGGGTTAGCTACTACCGCGGGGCATTAATCCTGCAGTAGTCCTGCGGTAGCAGCTAATACTCTTTAGTAGTCATACCCCTAAGTCTTCTAAGGGTCTGGACAAATTAAAAACCTAGCTGGTTGAAGTCTCCTCAGTCAGTTTGGAGATGACTAATATGACTGAAGTTTTGGAGAAGACTCAGGAGGTAGAAGTGAGATCTACTTTACTGATCACTTTTATTTTTCTTCAAGATAAGGAGGCTCTTTTTGCCTTTATTTTAAGAAGTCTGATGTTATGTTTATGGGAGGAAGAATACAATTATTTCCAGACGTTTTCAGGAGCGAAAAAATTCTTGCGTTATCATTCTGAAGTTCTTGCGCTGGGAGCTATTTCGAATGTCAATATGTGGTGCTCCATCAGAACAAGTTGTTACATTTCTTTGAACCTTCCCAACCCCGTTTCTTTCTGAATACTAAGCAGCTGAAAGAATGGACCTAAAGATTTGCTGGTCCTTTTATGAGAAGTTAAGTGACTTAAAGGCATATTTTTCAAAGGATGTCCAAGTGCACTCTGAAACATCCAAGCCAAAATGTCTGAAAAAAAGGCAGGCACGTCCAAGTTCAAGCATGATTTCACAACTGTGAACATGCCCAAGATGGATGTCTATGGGGACATTTTCATAGATGACCACAGAATAGTATTTCAGAATGGGGATGTCTAATAGCCTAATGGTTAGAATAGTAGGTTGTGGCCAGGGTTCAAATCTCACTGCTGCTCCTTGTGATCTTAGACTAGTCACTTAGCTCTCTATCTTCTCTACACTCTTTGCATACTTTACGGCCAAAACAAGCACTTTTCTGATCCCTATTTGTGCCTGGAGCAGGTCTAAACATGGACGGGGCCTCAGATGTCCTTGATGTTTCCGAAATTGAGTGGGGATATCTAAGTCCATTGCATCTCCCCAGACATACCCTACCTACTTGGACATTCTCCACATTGGAGATGTCTTTAAAAGTCATTTGTGAAATGGCTCTGGGGATGTCACCATGATTTGGACATCAAAATCATGACTTACTTTTAAAATGACCCTCTTTGCACCTAACCAGTTTCCCATTTGTTTTCTTTTTGTTCTACATCTTTCCATGGATATGCAGATTCTTTGATTCTACCTGAGCTTTTCCTTTTGCCATTGCCTAATTTGCATACCTGGGTGTATTTTCATCTCAAAGTTTTGATTGCTTTGATGTATTTTGTAAATTTTGAAAAAAAAAATCACAGAATCCTAATTTAAGATCCCCAAAACTTCTGCAACTCACTTTCTTTCAAACGTTCCTTATGATCTTGGGCACGTCACTTAACCCTTCATTGCCTCAGGTACAAAGTTAGATTGTTATCCCTCCAGGGACAGAGAAATACCTAGTGTACCTGAATGTAGCTTGTCTTGAGCTTCTAGTGACGAGTAGGAAAAGCATGCAGAGCACGCCTCATGAAATTCTTTCCTACCCTCTGCACATATGTATGTGTGTGTCTTGTGGGCGTGTTTGGTCTGTATATGCAGTTTCAACATCTTAGTTTTTACCTGAACTCCTTCCAACTAAAAACATAGAGCCTAATATTGTGTTGGGCAGGCTATGCGTCCCAATGGTGCATAGCCCTGCCCGCAGAACCTTAACACCAGATATTCAATACTGGGGTCATATGCGGCCCGAGCATTGAATATCCGGGGTTTGCCACAGACACCGGAAGCCGCAATAGCTAACTGGGCAGCAGCGATATTGCCTGCTGCCCGGTTAGCTCCTATGCCTTAAAGACAGGCAAGGGTTTTCCTCGGTGCAGATCACTAACCGGGCAGCAGGCAATATCACTGCCGCCTGATTCACACTTGCTGCTGCCTCTGTTCCACCCCCTGAATACTCCCAACATGCCCCAATGCTAACCGGATAGAATCGGGGTGCGTAGGGGAGTTAGGAGGAGATATCCAATGGCACTAACTGGGTAAGTAACATTGAATATCCCCATTTAAGGCGTTTACATGGTTTAGTTGGTTGTAAAGTATGTAAATACCTTAAATGGTGATATCCAACAGCAGTTTTATGGTTAGTGCCGTTGAATATCCTCTTCTAACTCTCCTATGCGCCCCCTTGGGCTGTAAACCATATAAATGCCTGTCGAAGATCGGGCCTATAGAAGTCTGAAACTATGAAAAATGTCCAGACCAATTTAATAATAGTGCTTATAGTCTGCTCTTACAATTTACAGACACGCAAACAAGCAGAGTGCAAAATTGAAGCTGACAATTCACGTTAAAACATTTATCCCATAACCACATCCTTAAAACTTTTCTAAATTGCACATAATCATTAATGTCCCTAATTAGAACAGGTAATTCATTCCACAATTTTGGAAGTGCACCTGAAAAACACCTTGCCCCGATTCTCTTTTGTTGAAAGGCAATCCAGTACAATCCTGAAAAAAGCCAGACACTTGTCAATCCTAACCTCCTGAGTCTAGATCACATCTGACAGAACACACCCTAACTTTGGACCTTACATGTGTACCTGGTTTGTCAATGTTTTAATCTAGTCCCGCCCATTGCAACAGATATTAGTTGCAGTACATATAGCAACTAGCATGAAAACTGTATCATTTACTCACTAGTTTCACAGTAGCATTATGAACAAATCAAATCAAATATGAGAAAGTGGTCATCCAGTCCCTGGATTTGCTTGGCAAATGCAACCAGAAGTAGATTGCCAGGGTCTTCCACATAGTAGGTCTACAGCACCTGGTATTTCAATAACTAGTCAGGCCCAACTCTGCTTAACTTCTGAGATCAGACAAGAGCAGGTTCATTCAAGTTGGTAAAGCCATAATAAAATGAAACAACATAGAAATAATTTAAAATACAGCAGATCATAGCTAGGGAATTATTCATAATCCTTGTGACATATGTGTGTTGATATCCGTAGTGTGTTACGTGTGGTGTGAAAGTGTTTGTGTGTGCCTGAGTTGTCTATGTTGTGCATGTGTTGTATGAGGCAAGTTAGGGGGTGTGAGTCAATTTTGGTGGGTTGTTTTGAGGTCTGAGGCAGTTTGGATTTGGGCAGTATAGAGCAAACAGTTTAGTATATGTGGAGGGGCATTTTCCATAGGACATACAGGGCATACCCAGGACATCTAAATGGGGAAGTGCAAAAAATGTATACAACATGGAACGGCCTGGGGATGCCCAGGCCTGTTGTAAATCGGAAGGGTGGATGTGTGGTGAAATGGAATCCGTACGGTGCTCCACCAGTAAGTGTAGCAGAGGAGACAGGGCTTGGGCAACGGCAGGGGCAAGAGGGTAGCGGGGGCTTGCAAAAATGTTGCGGTTCTCGGAAAGAAGGGAGCGTGCCAGGGTGGCAGGGGTTGGAGGGGCATACAGGGAGGACGAGCGAAGGCATGGCAATGCACAGTAAGGCATGTCCAGCTGCAGCGCAGGGACAGCAAAGCAGTGGAAGGCTGAGGTGAGCACAGGGGCGGTGCTGGAGGGCGCTGAAGCCATAGCAGGCGAGAAAGGCACTAATTCTCACATGCCTGTCCTCAGATGCTTCAGGATCCGTAGATCCATTGAGGCCTTTAGGTGCCACTTCTGAGCAGGTGCAAGAGGCCACATCTGCTGGAGTGACTGTACCGTGCGCTACAGGAGCAGCAAGGTAAGGACATGCAGTGTGAGTGGTGACTACCCACAGGGCAGGCGTGTGTCCATCGCTGACATGGCAACACCACAGGGCAGGGGGCATGGCGGCAAGCAGGTGGGAATACATAGCATACTACTAATACTGTGCAACCTTCAATGCGCAGCCCAAGAGATGCCCCTGCCCAGGATAAAGCAGCGCCTGAGGACCCCATGGAGATCAGCTGATATAATGGGAGCGCTGCAGAGGCATTATGATGTCATCCTTTTGTTTTATTCTCCATTCCTTTCCTTATGATACCTAGCATTCTATTTGCTTTCTTGGTCACCGTTGCACACTGGGCAGAGGGCTTCAACATATTGTCCACGATGATGCCTAAATCCTTTTCCGGGATGGTAGTTCCTAATGTGGAACCATGCAGTGTGTAACTGTAGTTTGGATTGTTCTTCCTAAGTGCATTACTTTGCACTTGCCCACATTAAAAGTCTTCTGCCATTTGGATGCCCAGTCTCCCTATTTATCAAGGTCCTCTTGCAATTTTTAACAATCCTCTTATGTTTTAACAACTTTGAATAATTTGGTGTCATCTGCAAATTTGATCACCTCACTTGTTTCCAGGTCATTTATAAATATGTTAAAAAGCAGTGAGTCAAGCAGAGATCCCAGGGGTATTCCACTATTCACCTTTCTCCATTGAGAAAATTAGCCATTTAGTCGTACTCATAAGAACATAAGATATGCCATACTGGGTCAGACCAAGGTCCATCAAGCCCAGTATCCTGTTACCAACAGTGGCCAATCTAGGTCATACGTACTGTCATGATGTGGGCACTGATAAAGTTGGTTTAAAGAAAAGAAATCCTGTTTCTTTTGAGGAACTAGGGGTGCAATTACCCCCAGGCACAGCTAGAGGGAGCAGGAACAGACATTCGGGAGTTAATGAGCCTAGGAACTCTGATGACTTGCAGCTGGAAGGGAATCAGGAAGTTATCCAAAACAGTTTGCTTTATAAGTCAGAGCAGAATGCTTCTAACAGAGTGAGAAGGAAGGCTGAGAGCCAAAGAGGGAAGGCTGAGAGCCAAACAGAGAAGGCTGAGAGCCAAGAGGACAAGCCTGGGAGCTACCGAGGAGACAAGCCTGAGGGCTATGAAGGAAGCAAGGCTGGGAGCCATCAAGAAAGGACTGAGAAGAACTTGAGGAGAAACAGACTTCACAAGGTGGGGAGCCAGAAGGCCCAAACTGACCCTGTTGCACAAGGGGAGTTTGGTAGAGCTTGCCCTACGGTGAGAGTGTCTGCCACGCCTAGTTCTTATAGTCTGCCTGGATATAGAACAGAGAAACGGAAGCCAAGAACCAGGGAGAAGGGTTCTGAGAAGAGCTTACTATCTCTGGAGGATTATTGCCAAGTTTTACCAGGTCAGAGAGAAAAGCACTTTTATAATCAACAGGAGTTTTTACCCAGAGTGAGAGGAGAATCCAGGATAAGTTTTACTCCACTGCCTAGAAGCACAGCTGTGTCCCACGCTGGCAGGCAGAAGTTCAGCTACCAAGGGAGAGGGGCTGGAAGAGAAAACACTGTGGATTTCAACTCAGCTAAACCAAGGTATGAGACATTAACCATTGACTGTAATTATTGTGCTCCTAAAGGCTCTGCTAAAACAAGTGTTCCTTCTGTGAGAAAAAAAGAAACCAGATTGGTTTAGTAAAATACCAGCAGCCTTGAGAATCCCTGGCTATGGGAAGCCAGACTCTCGAGTTTTAAATTACAAGGCTGAGATAGACAGGGACAGTGAATACTCCTCAACTGAGTACAGTGAAGGAGAGTCCATGGAAATTGATTATCCAAACACTGTTCCCTCACCTATGCCAGAACTCATGGAATGTGATTGGTGCACTGCCTCAGCTCCAGACTCTGTATGTTCCATATAACACAGAAGAATGACTGAAATGTAAATAATGTTTCTTGCACTAAATTCTACTATTTGAAAACCTGCCTTAACTGTGAAGCAACAGTTAAGCATTCATTATAAATATTGGTACCTTTTGACACAAAGGACTTTCTGTTTCTTAAATTATCTCTTATGTTGGACCTTTGCATTAACCAGGGAATAAAAGCCTTTATTTCCCTCCACCTGGTCTCTTTAATCAATAACGTCGTGACATAATGGCGTAATCTTTATTGTCCGGGAACACCCCCGTGACAGTACCTAGCAGTTTCCCCAAAAGACACAGGTTCCACAATGCTTGTACTGGGTCAAGCATTGATATCCTGGGTCCCTTCTTAATAATGGTTTACGGACCTTTCCTCCAGGAAATTGTCCAAACCTTTTTTAAACGCAGCTACACTAACAGCCTTTACCACATCCTCCAGTAACAAATTCCAGAGTTTGATTACACATTGAGTGAAAAAATATTTTCTTTTATTAGTCTTAAATAGTTTACCCTGTAGCTGCATTGCATGTCCTCTATATTCTGATTACGTAAACAATCGATCTACGTTTACCCGTTCCACTCTGTTCATTAATTTATAGACTTCTATCATATCTCCCCTCAGCCGTCTCTTTTCCAGGTTAAAGAGCCCTAACCTTTTTAGCCTTTCTTCATAGGAGTATCCTTCCATCTCCATTACCATTTTGGTGGCTGTTCTCTGAACCTTTTCTAATATTGCTATATCCTTTTTAAGATACGGTGACCAGAATTGCACACAATATTCAAGGTGCGGTCTCACCATGGAACGATATAGAGGCATTATAATATCTTTTGTTTTATTTTCCATTCCTTTCCTTATGATACCTAGCATTCTATTTGCTCTCTTGGCTACCGCTGCACACTGGGCCGAGGGTTCTAACATGTTATCCACAATGACGCCTAAATCTTTTTCCTGGGTGGTGGTTCCTAATGTGGAACCTTGCATTGTGCAACCATAGTTTGGGTTGTTCTTCCCTAGGTGCATAACTTTGCACTTGTCCACATTAAATTTCATCTTCCATTTTGATGCCCAGTCTTCCAATTTATCAAGATCCTCCTGCAGTTTTCCACAGTCCTCTTGGGTTTTAACAACTTTAAATAGTTTTGTGTCATCTGCAAATTTGATAACCTCACTCGTTATTCCACTTTCCAGGTCATTTATGAATATGTCAAAAAGCAGCGGACCCAGCACAGATCCCTGGTGTACACCACTATTCACTTTTCTCCATTGGGAAAATTGGCCATTTAGCCCTACCCTCTGCTTTCTGTCTTTTAACCAGTTCCTGATCCACAGTAGTACACTGCCTCCTATCCCATGACTCTTTAGTTTTGCCAAAAGTCTCTGATGAGGGACCTTATCAAAGGCTTTCTGAAAGTCCAGATACACTATATCAACCGACTCACCTTTGTCCACCTGTTTATTCACACCTTCAAAAAAACATAGCAGATTAGTAAAACAAGATCTTCCTTGTCTAAAGCTATGTTGGCTGTCTCCGATTAGGCCATGACTATCTATATGCTGAGTAATTTTATTCTTTATGATCGTTTCTACCATTTTTCCCGGTACTGACATCAGGCTCACCGGTCTGTAGTTTCCCGGATCACCCCTGGAACCCTTTTTAAAAATTGGTGTTACATTGGCAATCCTCCAATCTTCAGGTATTAGAGATGATTTTAATGATAGTTCACAGATTACTAATAGCAGGTCTGCAATCTCATATTTCAGTTCTTTCAACACCCTTGGATGTATACCATCCGGCCCAGGTGATTTGCTACTCTTCAGTTTATCTAATAGTTGTAATACATCTTCCCGATGTATCGATATTTCCTTCAATTCTTCCACACCTTTAAATACCTCTTCAGTCATGGGTAACATCCCTACATCTTCCTCAGTAAAGACCGAAGCAAAGAATTCATTCAGTCTCTTCGCTATCGCCTTGTCGCCTCTTAGTGCCCCTTTAACCCCTCTATCATCTAATGGACCAACTGACTCTCTCACTGGTTTTTTGCTACGAATGTACTTGAAATAGTCTTTATTTCACGTTTTTGCTTCCGCAGCAAGCTTCTTCTCAAATTCTCCCTTTGCCTGCCTTATCAATGCCTTGGATTTGACTTGCCAGTGCTTGTGCTGTTTCCAGGTTTTGTTGTTTGGCTCTTTTTTCCATTTCCTGAAAGATGCTTTTTTGTCAACAACAGCCTCTCTGACCTCACCTTTAAATCATGCTGGCAGTTTTTTGGACTTCCTTCCACTTTTCTTAAAGCGTGGAATACAGCTGGTCTGGGCTTCCAAGATAGTATTTTTCAACAACACCCAAGCTTGATGTAAGTCTTTAATCTTTGCAACTGCTCCTTTTAGTTTTTTTCTTAACTATTTTCCTCATTTTATCATAGTCTCCCTTTCGAAAGTTAAAAGGTAGTACTGTGGATTTCCTTACTATCCCTCCTTCACTAATTAAATCAAAGGCGATCATGCTATGATCACTATTGCCAAGTGGCCCCAACACCCTTATCTCTTGCACTAGATCTGGTGTTCCACTAAGGACTAGGTCTAATATAGATTCCTCTCTGGTCGGTTCATGAACCAGCTACTCCAAGAAGCAGTCATTTATTTCATCTAGGAACTTTATCTCCCTAGCATGTCCTGCCGTGACACTGACCCAGTCGATACTGGGGTAATTGAAATCACTCATTATTATTACTGAGCTGTAACTTTTGTTAGCTTCCTTGATTTCTTTGAGCATTTCATCATCCATTTGTTCATTCTGGCCAGGCGGTCGATAGTACACCCCCACTACCATCGCCTTCCCTTTTTTAAATGGAATTTCAATCCATAGAGATTCTACAGCAAATTTTGTTTCCTGCAAAACTTTAATCCTTTCTGACTCAATGCCCTCTCTAACATAGAGCGCAACCCAGCAAGTTTCTTCACGAAATAATGTACTTGAAAAAGTCTTTATTTCGTGAAGAAACTTGCTACGTAAGCAAAAACACGAAATAAAGTACATTCGTAGCAAAAGGCCTGTGAGAGTCAATTGGACCATTAGATGATAGAGGGGTAAAAGGGGCAGTAAGAGGAGACAAGGCTATAGCAGAGAGACTGAATGAATTCTTTGCTTCGGTCTTTACTGAGGAAGATGTAGGGATGTTACCCAAGACTGAAGTGGTATTTAAAGGTGATACTGCAGAGGAATTGAGAGAAATATCGCTACACCGGGAAGATATATTACAACTATTTGATAAACTGAATAGTAGCAAATCACCTGGACCGGATGGTATACATCCCAGAGTGTTGAAAGAACTGAAATATGAGATTGCAGACCTGTTATTGGTAATCTGTGAACTTTCATTAAAATCATCTGTAATACCTGAAGATTGGAGGGTCGCCAACGTAACACCAATTTTTAAAAAGGGTTCCAGGGGTGACCCGGGAAATTACAGACCGGTGAGCCTGACGTCAGTACCAGGGAAAATGGTAGAAACCATCATAAAGAACAAAATTACACAGCATGTAGATAGTCATGGCCTAATGGGAGACAGCCAACATGGCTTTAGACAAGGAAGATCTTGTCTTACTAATCTGATCTGTTTTTTTGAAGGTGTGCATAAACAGGTAGACAAAGGTGAGTCGGTTGATATAGTGTATCTGGACTTTCAGAAAGCTTTTGACAAGGTCCCCCATCAGAGACTTTTGGCGAAGCTAAAAAGTCATGGGATAGGAGGCAGTGTACTATTGTGGATCGGGAACTGGTTAAAAGATAGAAAGCAGAGGGTAGGGCTAAATGGCCAATATTCCCAATGGAAAAAGGTGAATAGTGGAGTACCCCAGGGATCTGTACTGGGTCCGCTACTTTTTGACATATTCATAAATGACCTGGAAAAGGGAATAACTAGTGAGGTTATCAAATTTGCAGATGACACAAAACTGTTTAAAGTTGTTAAAACCCAAGAGGATTGTGGAAAACTGCAGGAGGATCTGGATAAATTGGAAGACTGGGCATCCAAATGGCAGATGAAATTTAATGTGGACAAGTGCAAAGTTATGCACCTAGGAAAGAACAACCCACACTATAGTTACACGATGCAAGGCTCCACATTAGAAACCACCACCCAGGAAAAAGATTTAGGAGTCATCGTGGATAACATGTTAAAACCCTCCGCCCAGTGTGCAGCGGCGGCCAAGAAAGCAAATAGAATGCTAGGTATCATAAGGAAAGGGATGGAGAATAAAACAAAGGATATTATAATGCCTCTATATCGCTCCATGGTACGACCGCACCTTGAATATTGTGTGCAATTCTGGTCACCCTATCTTAAAAAGGACATAGAGTTATTAGAAAAAGTACAGAGAAGAGCCACCAAATTGGTGAAGGGGATGGAAGGCTACTCCTATGAAGAGAGGCTAAAAAGGTTAGGGCTCTTTAACCTAGAAAAGAGACGGCTGAGGGGAGATATGATAGAGGTGTATAAATTAATGAATGGAGTGGAACGGATAAACGTGGATCAATTGTTTACGCTATCAGAATATAGAAGGACTAGGGGACATGTAATGAAGCTACAGGGTAAACTATTTAAGACAAATAGGAGAAAATATTTCTTCACTCAACGTGTAATCAAACTCTGGAATCTGTTACCGGAGGATGTAGTAAGGGCTGTTAGTATAGCTGGGTTTAAAAAAGGTTTGGACAAGTTCCTGGAGGAAAGGTCCATAAACCACTATTAAAAAGGGACCCAGGATATCAATGCTTGGCCTAGTACAAGCACTGCAGAACCTGTGTCTTTTGGGGAAACTGCTAGGTACGTATGACCTAGATTGGCCACTGTTGGAAACAGGATACTGGGCTTGATGGACCTCGGTCTGACCCAGTATGGCATTTCTTATGTTCTTATGTTCTTAACCCCTCCACCAATTTGATCAGCTCTATCATTACGATATAGTTTGTACCCAGGTATCACAGTGTCCCACTGGTTGTCCTCCTTCCACCATGTCTCTGATATTCCAATCATATCTAACCTCTCATTTAGTGCTATATATTCTAACTCTCCCATCTTATTTTTTAGACTTCTAGCATTTGCATACAAGCATTTTAGAGACTGTATTTTATTCATATTAATTTGGCTATTGGTAGACATGGGTAATTTGGGATCTTTAAGCTCTGTCTGCTCCATACTCGATGGCATTTGGGCTACTTTGCTCTTTTTTGGAACCTCTCTGCTTTTGGTAGTATCCTTGGAGGATACATTCTTCCGAACCATCCACTCTTGGGCGACTGTCGGCTTTCCCCTATTATCTAGTTTAAAAGCTGCTCTATCTCCTTTTTAAAGGTTAATGCCAGCAGCCTGGTTCCATCCTGGTTAAGGTGTTTTCTATATTTCAACTAGTTCCTAATCCATAATAGTACATTGCCTCCTAGCCCATTGCTTTTTAATTTCCACAAGAGTCTCTCATGAGGGACTTTGTCAAAGGCTTTCTGAAAATCAAGATACACTATATCAACTTTATCTACCATCTGCATTCTTAAACTAACTTTCCTATAATTGTCCTGTATGCTGCTGAGGACAAGCATGACAGCAAAGCACCCTAACTGACTGTAGATAGGGTATGTGGCAGAGATGCCAGACCCACTGCAGGAACCAATCAGATCCCAGAACAGGAAAGGAGGGGGGAGGGGGTATTGTGATGCAGCTCTGAATATGCCGACTCCAGTGGTTCTGAGGGATTGTGTGTTTGAGCAGAATTGGGAAAGACCACGACTGACTAGTGAAAGAAAATTGCAAGTGATGGAAGGCACACGATGCTCTATACTCCAGGTGTTGATGGAATATTGCACAAGACGCAAAGATTACATCTTTCCCAGAAAAGCAGCAGTGTTAAAAATCATTAAATCCAAAGTAATCAAGCTAACTCAGAACAAGAAAGACTGACCATTCTTTGTTTCAATAAAATTCAGGGGCATTCCCACCCCTGAATACACAACAGCTGCCCCCCATCTGGGGGCCCCATCTGAAGTCAGATTCCAGGCTTCCAGGGCTCTCGTTTGTACATATGGGAAAAATCATAATAAATTATTTAAATATCAGAAAATTGACACATACTCAACCAGGACCGCTCCTCCTCTTTATTTAAATCCACATTTAACACCCAAGGATGTGTAAAAGCCTTATTAATTTAAACTATTTTATTGTGTTTTTAAACTAATAAATGGCAATCTCCGGCTGATTAGATATGCAAATATACCTCATTAGCATGAGAAGCATAACAGAGTTTTTAATATACAGCAGATTCATTAATGCTCATTTCTAGTATTACTGTAATCCAGTAAACTGCCCTGTGGAGGAACCTGGTTTCCAGGGCTTGAATAGGTCTTTGGTTCCCTGGAACATTGAGGGTTGCACATATTGAGGAGACAGAATGTAGAGCCCTGGGGTTGGGAGGGGGGGGATTGAAAGGAGTCGTCTCTGTCATTGCTCAGTAGCAACACTTAGTGGCTGGACTTAGAGTCCATGTTAGCAGGGGTCCTGGAAGAGTCATGGCCTACTGCTAGTGGCTGGGCTGAGTGAGTTGGGAGAGGAATACAAAAGTAGGCTAATGGGGCCAGACAGTGGCTCAGTGGCAGTGCTGCATATCACTGCCATGAGGATGACATGGGTTCAGTGCCCAAGACAGATGTTCCGCACCAAAGGACATGCTGCAAGAACAACACTTAAAGCTCTAGGAAGGATGGGCAGAGAGAGAAAGAGGGCATTCCAGTCTTTACATGACAGCGACACCTAGTGGCCAGAATTAAGGCCCATGACTGCAGGTTCCAGAGGGAGCTCAGATGCATAGCTTACATGACCAAGGACTGTAACTACAGTGAATGCACTAAATTACATTGAAAAAGGATAGAAGAGAAGAGAGAAAATCCCCAGGTGGTTGCAAATAAAAGTTTATGGGGTCAGATCTGAGGTCATCGCTCCAGCTGTGCTGGAAGAAAGTATCGAGGAGGAACGTCCAGAACAAAATAATATCCAAGTCTGTCAATGTTTTCTTCCTCCTTGGATCTCTACCCTACGATCTAATACTTAATCCAACAGTCAACACCTCCCAACACATATCTTACATCCAAGCTTTCTATTAATCTAGACCAGTGCTTCTCAACCCTCTCCTGGAGGGTCACCAAGCCATTCAGGTTTTGAGGATTACCACAATGAATATCCATGAAATAGATTTACATACAAAGAAGGGCCTCCAATTTATGCAATTTATCTCAGGCATATTCATTATGATAATTCTGAAAACCCAACTTGCTACATGTACAAGTAGAGCAACACTAGAAAAGCTGCTACCCGAATACTCGACCTCCTAGGTGCCTCTGGCCACTGGACAATCTCCTGTTCTTTCGTTCTTCCCACACCTTTTCAGCTGTCCTTCACCTGCTTTTCCCATCATTTTCCATCTCCTTCAATTTCATAGGTCCAATATGGATGTGTCTTTTTGTAGACCTGGTAATTCTGACTCATGAATCTGGAAGCCAAAGTAAACCGGGAATTTCCCTACAACTCTTTGAAGGGCAAAGGCCCCCTCAGAGCATTGCCCAAGGACCTATTCAATGGTCTATCAGAAATATTTTGACAGGTCTCACAAACCACTTCTGCTCACATCCACGGGCCAATATTTAACAATGGCATAGATTAATCCTTGCATCCCATTGCACTTTGATCTACAATCCACACAGTGCAGTAACATTTTCTATGATTAAAGATACATATCAACTCCTTTATTACATCTCTTATCTGGTTAAGTAATATCACACTGTGTTTACCCTTGGCATATTTTGAAAACAAGTCTGGAATACCATACAATAAATATCCATTTCTTTTTTATTCTACTTCTTTTATTGCTGATATGCATATCTGTATAACACTGCAGGTACTCCTCAAAGACGTGCAAAGAACTGACCATACAAATAACCTTAAATATGTTAGCGCTTGCAAAATTGATTGTATGCTTATAAATCTGTCACTTAATGCATGTTCAGTCAATTTGCATATGCTAGATATTTTAATATGTGTACAAAAGAGTTATTAAAACAAACGTGTGAAACACACAAAAAACACCCAAAAATCAGGAAAAATCCAAAAATGAACAAAAGGCTTTGGGCCAGGCATATCCCCTTGGAGGCCCATTCTGAGTTGTTCATCTCCGGGCCATCTGGACAGCCTGGAGGTGCACCTGATTCTGCTCCAGTGAGGGCTAGACGTCCCCGCGGGAGCAGAATCGCAGCATAGTGGCTGGACATCCAGGCCGTGCCCCGATTCAAGCCCCCCAGACGTCCAGCCACTTTCTAGGCTAGCTCAGCCTGGCTTCTGCATGGAGCCACAGTGCAATGGCATCCAGCCACTTCCTAGCCATGGGATCATGGCTCCATGCAGGAGCTGTGATCCCCAGTGGCAGCAGCAATCACCCCATTCTCCATAGCCCGACCCCCGATCGGGCCTCCCAAGGAACCCCCTGCACCCCCTCGCCTCCACGGCTGGCCTGGGTTCTGGCTTCCCCTGACATCCGGGGGACTTATTCCACCTCCAAGGTAGAATAAGTTCCCCCGTTTAAATGGCCAACTCTGGACATACAGGGCTGACCTCGGAATAGGCCCTGTACGTCTGGGGTCATGGTGCCTCCCATCGAACACCCTCTCTCTTCCCTTGGCCCGCCCCCTTCTGCCCACAAACAGAGCTCCCCACACAACATACATCTATCTGCAGGGAGCCCTGTTCCCGCCAGCGATCCAGATGTTTAACTAAACGTGGGTCAGAGTGAGGGCCACAATATAGAAAATAGGGATCTAGCTATACAATTTTCTAGCTTTTAGGATAAGAAGGGACCATGCCACATATAATGAATCTCTGGGTTATAAAACATGAAGGTTATCATGCAGAAATAAAAACTTGTTTTCTCAGATCCCTTCAGCTGGGGAGGGATTGACAGTTGTTTTTCAGGTTTCCGGTACTAACTCACTTGCTTCCTTTGTGATTTGAACTCTCGAATCATGCTCGAGACTATACAGGGTGGAAACAGAACCACCGTGTACAGCAATACTTTTCAAACTTTTATCCCGTAGGACCTCATTTTAACAACTGAAAATTCGGGTGATCCCTGATGATGATGAATTCAAATTGGCAGATTTGCAGCCTCCTTCCCCTCCCTCCACTCATCTCAAGCAGGAAGACAGCAGTAACAGTAGCAGCAGCAGTCAGCACAGGGTCCCCTGTGTCAGGCCCCAGTACTCAGCAGGGGTTTCCAATCCAACAGGAAGCTTACCAAGGAGGGGGCACAGGCCTATGAACGTTCACTGGCTCACAGGCCACATGCTGATTGGTGACTTGGCAGAGGTCACAGTGAAAGTCCACAGAGACAGGGAAATAGCCATGTTTCTATGACCCCATCCACTGATGATGTGACCCCATTTGGGGTCCCAACCCCAAGTTTGGGAACCACTGGTGAGCAGGCTATCATTAGAAATTAGAAGACTGATTTTTACCCTGAAAGCTCTCAAAACTTATTGAAGACACCAAAAATGAACCTCTGAATTTTTCAAAACAAGCAGCAGATCAAAATTAGGATTTTGTAGTATTCAAATAGTTGGAGGGTACTGTGGCCTGTCTGAATGGCGGCACCTCTGCAGCCTAAAAGTTCTTACAGACTTCCATGTGTGCGTATGTTTAACTGGGTTAAAACCTAGCTTAGCATCTGGGTGAAAGGAGGACATGGGATTTCCAAACTAAGCTATTTCATCACATCAGCCGCCGATACGTGAAGGCACATAGTATGGAGAGATCGGAACTGAGAAATCAAGGTCATGATGTACACAGGTCAGAAGATTGTAGAAAGGCTCCATAAAACGTGGATCCTGTTCTAAGGTATGAATAAGGAGGTGCAGGACTGTACATGTATAAGTGCTGATATGTGCAGCTGCAGGGTCCTTTTAAAAATCTACATCTGAGAAAAAGCAACGGAGGGAAGTCAGCGACTTATACGCCTATGTGTCCGTTTTGCAAATGCTACCAATTAGCTACAGAGGCTGCTATCTTCATTTTATTAGAATTTGGAGAGAGAAATAAATAATGGGCGATTGAAGAGAATAACCCGCTTAATCCCTCCTGTAAAGGGCTGGCCGAACTGATCACTTTTTAAAAACCTATATGTGCAGGGAGCAGCCATAAATCCCGACGTGGACAAGTTTGGCTATACAAGCAGTGGTGGGAGCCGAATCACCAAGGAACCGGTTTGGTTCCAGGTACGCAGCTCCCTGATGGCCCAGCGGCCCGATCCTCCGCCTGACAATGTTCTGATGGCATCGGGGCCTTCTCCATCAAACCTTGTCAAGTGGGGGATTCCCATCAGTGCAAAGCCAGCACTGCAACGCCGTATTCGGCCCGGTTCAGCAAACACAAGCCGTGGCAGGAACCAGTTAACGTGAACTGGGCCGAACCAGCCAAATCCTGTCACTGCGTACAAGTGTATTCTCTACAGGAAGTGGGGAAAAAAATTTGGACCCCATCCTAACTGTCCCTCTGACATGCCCCCTTGAAATTTTTTCATACTAATGATATTCACATGTTAATTCAGCACTTTCGAAAATTGCCATTTCCACATAGATTCCATTTCCATCTGTTTTCCACATGGAAATTGTGAATAAGGCTTCTAAAAGAATCCCCAAAATCAGGGCCAACCCCAGAGTTGGTTCAAGTGCTAACAAGCCTTATGCACCCTGGCTGACAGAATCTATTGTTTATCTTTGAATACCTTGTTCTTTGCTACTCCCCCTCCTCCCCCCCTGAAGTTGCCACCTTAGGCAACCACCTGGTTTGCCTAGTAGTTGGGCTGGCCCTGCCCAACATGTTAAAAGAGAGACTTCCCAGGTAGGTTCTGGTTGAAAATCTGTTGCAAGTATCTGTGGTAAAAGCGCTCACATACTTTTCAGTCTAATAAGCATTTGCAAAATGCCTTCAGAGGTATTATTTTAGCAGTGAATAGAACAGAACCAGTAAGAAACGCAATGTATTAAAGGTCTGTTTCAAGATCAATAAAATCAGTATTAAATGAGCTCTGCTCCTAAACTTCTGCTTCCTCCAGTTTTCTCCTGTTTTTAGGCTTCTCTCTGAAAAATATATATTTGTAGATATAGACTGCTATTTAAAAGTAAAGGAAAAATGTGTTTCTGTTTACGGTCAGTATCTTTTTGTGGTTTCATGATTTCATGTTTATTTACTCGATGCTGCCAAAGTTCCAAAGAAATTGTCCTTTGTTGCCCCCCAAACATGAGATTTAAGTAACTTCCTAGAGGTTAGACAGCGAGTGGGGAACTGAGTGAGGCTCTCTATCCTTTACTGCTCCACAATTTTAGAAAAAAAATCAGCTTTCATGTGTTTCTGGGAAATTTGTTTGCAATCTAAAGGGACTTTGCAAGACATCCCCTTCCCCGCCCTGAATTTAAAAAAGGTTTTCTGACACTCAGTTCCATCTAAATGGACAGAATTTGTGGCAAACTTTGCATTGGTGAATTCGGCTCTATAACAAGTTTCTTTGAAAACCTAGCAGAGAGAACTTGTGTTATATCCTACTGACAATTAATAACCTGCCATAGAAATGAGAATTTGATTATATAAATTGTTTCCATCATGCTATGTCACATGATAACACATCGCACAAGCAAACTCAAATGTGTAAAGAACTACGCGGCTTTTTCTGTAAATGGCTAAATTTAAGAATCGACCTAAACTTATAAGGCACTTTGCTTACTTGACTTTTTCTGTGCCATTTTCTACCTTCTAGAAGTGGAGTGGAAATTAAATCCTTGGCAAATACACAATTGCAAAAGGTATAAGTGAGCTTCTAGATTTTATTTTTCTTTAATCCAAAACATAATCAGGCCCTGCGTATGCAAGTTTTCTTTTAAAATTTTGAATACACATTTCCTATAGTAAAAACTGTGATGAGGTGCTCCAGAAAACCAGGACACCCAAATGTCGAATTCTGCTCTCCTCAGTTTAATATAGAGCAGAAGGACCCCAAAGAATTTCTGCCAAGAACGAGTTTCATTTCTTTTACTTTGTAGTTTCTATGTGGAAGGTCAACATCTGCATGCCACCCCCAACAAAAGCAGAACAACATCAGAAACAGCCACGCTTTTAAACCACACGTCAAAAACATCTGGGAGGAAGTGGGCAGAACAAAATCAATGCAAAATACACACAAGCCGGGAAAGTGCTGGAAAGCAATGAGCACAAATGCTCGAAGCCTAGCCAACAAAATTCCAGACCTGGAAGCCCTAACAGTGGAAACAGACTTGGACATTGTGGCCATTACAGAAACATGGTTTAATGAATCACATGATTGGGATATAGCCATAGCTGGCTATAATCTATTCAGGAGGGACCGAGAAAATGGAAAAGGAGGAGGAGTAGCCTTGTATGTCAAAAGCAATATTAAAGCTACTGAAATGCAGGGGACATGGGGAAAAGAAGAAGCGCTCTGGATTGCGTTGGAGAGAGGAGATGGCACTGTCATCCATATTGCTGTAGTCTATAGACCTCCAACTCAAATTGAAGAGAGAGACAATGAATTGATTAGAGATATTGCCAAGATAGCATCAAAGGGGGAAGCAATCATATTGGGTGACTTTAATCTACCTGATGTGGATTGGATTACTCCTTCTGCACATCTGGAAAGAAGCAAAAGAATTGTGGATGCTCTCCAAGATGCATTATTTAGACAAATGGTGATGGAACCAACCAGGGAAAGCTCAACGCTGGATGTAGTGCTCACCAACGGTGATAGTGTGTCAAATGTCTGCGTGAGTGCCCCTGTGAGCAACAGCGACCATCACACGGTGTGGTTTGAAATAAAAGCCATGGCACAGGCCAATCATAGCAAGCTCAGAGTCCTAAACTTCAAATACACTAACTTCAATCAAATGGCAGAGTATGTAAAGGAGGAGATGACGGGGTGGGAAGAGATAAAGGAAGTGGAATTGCAATGGGCTAAACTAAAGGAGGCATTGAAAGGAGCAACAGATAAATATGTAAGAAGAGTAAATAAAAGCAAGAGGAGAAGGAAACCTATTTGGTTTTCCAAAGAGGTGGCAGCTCATATAAAGGCAAAAACCACAACTTTTGCAAAATTCAAAAGCTTGCAAACAGAAGAACACAGAAATGAATACAGGATCAAACTCAAAGAGACAAAACGAGAAATAAGGATAGCAAAATCAAAGGCAGAGGAAAAGATGGCTAAAGATGTTAAGGGTGGCAACAAAAATTTCTTCAGGTATATTCGGGAAAGGAAAAAGATCAGAGTTGGAATTGCAGGACTCAGAAGTGCTGGGAAAGGACTCGTGGAAAGTGACACTGAAAAAGCAAAATTGCTAAACAATTACTTCTGCTCTGTGTTTACTAAAGAAGATCCTGGGGATGGACCAGCTGTGACTCCCAAATATAAAAATGGGAATGAAGTAGATACCACACCATTCACAGCAGAAGAGGTGTTAGAACAACTTGCTAAACTGAAAGTGGACAAAGCCATGGGACCGGATGGGATACATCCCAGGATACTGAAAGAGCTCAGAGAGGTTCTTGCAGGACCGTTAAAGGATGTCTTCAACAGATCCTTGGAAACAGGAGAGGTTCCTCAGGACTGGAGAATGGCTGATGTCGTACCTCTACACAAAAGTGGTGACAGGGAAGAAGTGTCAAACTACAGACCCGTGAGCCTTACCTCGGTGGCAGGAAAAGTAATGGAGGCGCTCCTGAAAGAGCGAATAGTGAACTTTCTGAAAACCAACAGCTTGCAAGACCCGAGGCAACATGGTTTTACCGAAGGACGATCTTGCCAGACAAATCTGATCGAGTTCTTTGACTGCGTGACGAGGGAACTAGATCAGGGGCATGCAATGGATGTCATCTACCTGGATTTCAGCAAAGCCTTTGATACTGTTCCTCATAGGAGGCTTATCAACAAACTCAGTAGCTTGGGGATGGGTCCCAAGATGGTAAACTGGATTAGAAATTGGCTGACTGACAGACGACAGAAGGTGATTGTACATGGAGCTCACTCGGATGAGAGGAAGGTGATTAGCGGGGTGCCCCAGGGTTCGGTCCTGGGCCCGGCACTGTTCAATGTATTTGTGAGTGATATTGCTGAAGGACTGAATGGAAAAGTCTGTCTTTTTGCAGACGACACAAAAATTTGCAACAGAGTGGACTCCCCTGAGGGAGTGGTTAACATGAAGAAAGATCTACAAAAGCTGGAAGACTGGTCTAAAGCTTGGCAACTACGATTTAATGCAAAAAAGTGCAGTGTCATGCACTTGGGTAGCAGAAATCCAAGAGAAATGTACAAGATAGGGGGAGAAAGGTTGGTATGCACAGTTCAGGAAAAAGACCTTGGTGTGATTATCTCTGCTGATCTCAAGGTGGCAAAACAGTGCGACAAGGCGGTGGCAAAAGCCAGGAGGATGTTGGGCTGCATACAAAGAGGGATTACCAGCAGAAAAGAAGAGGTACTTATGCCACTGTATAGGTCACTGGTGAGGCCTCACTTGGAATACTGCGTTCAGTTTTGGAGACCATATCTTGCAAAGGATGTAAAAAGACTGGAGACTGTTCAGAGGAAGGCGACCAAAATGATTTGGAGCCTGCGTCAGAAGCCTTATGAGAAGAGACTTGAAGACCTAAATATGTATACCTTGGAGGAAAGGAGGCACAGGGGAGATATGATTCAGACCTTTAAATACTTAAAGAGAAATGATGAACAAACAAACCTCTTCCAAAGACGGGGAACCTGTAAAACTAGAGGGCATAACATGAAACTGCAAGGGGGTAAATTGAAAGGCAATGTCAGGAAATATTTTTTCACTGAAAGGGTGGTGGATGCTTGGAATGCCCTCCCGATGGAAGTGGTAGGGGCGAACACGGTGACGGAATTCAAGAAGGCATGGGACAAACACAGAGGATCCCTTTACAGAAATAGGAAAAAAAACAAAATAAACGGTACCATCTAACTTCCGAACCATATAACGTCTTAGGGGTGTCCTATATGGAGTGGTGGGTTTACCCCTGAACAAGGATATGGAGAGGGGTGGCCTGCGCGGAGTGACAGGTGCACCTACTCTTTGCCATCTCACTGGGCAGACTGGATGGACCATGCTGGTCTTTATCTGCCGTCAACTACTATGTTACTATGTTACTATGTATTGCCCAGAGAAAAACACTTTAAGTATGATTAAGTCTCTCTCCCCCTCTCATTCACATATAGAGAAACAGGTAGAGCATCTAAGTGTACAGCATTTCTATCCAAAGGCTGGGAGCAGCAGTTACAACCCCAAACAAAGGCTTGTGAATGTAGCGGTGTAACATTTTAACATAATGGATGACAACAGAAAAAGACCAATGCGACCCGTCTAGTCTGTACAGTAAGGTCCTTGGGATTGTACCTGCCTCACTGTGGTCTCAATGCAGAAACACTGTATTAGATTTCTGAGCTAAACCTCTAGTACAGGGTTTTCCTAATGTAATTTAGTGCAGAACTGTTGCTTGCCAATGTTGAAGGAAAAAGCTTGCAAATAAGCTATAAGCAAAAGGTCTGCACTAAACAAGGAGAGCATGCCAGATATATGCACACAGGGGTCTGCATTAGCAGCACCTATATCATGCACAAACATTTGCTGGAATGCTCTCAAAATAAAGGTCAATGGAGGTGCAGTTTGAAACTTCATCTCAGATGACCCAAGGAGGCCCAGACTGCTGATTACGAAGTTCCCATCGCCCTTAACAGTGCCGAAAAATAATTGGTGGTCCGGTGGCCCCAAACACCCCCTCCCACCGCCCCCTAAAAAAAATTCATAAGTGGCCTGTGGCTGGACTCCCACCCTCGAACCCCCTAAAAGATTTCTCTGGTGGCCTAACACGTTAACACGTTGAAACCCTCTGCCCAGTGTGCAGTGGCGGCCAAGAAAGCAAATAGAATGCTAGAAATCATAAGGAAAGGAATGCAGAATAAAACCAAGAATATTATAATGCCTCTGTAAAGTTCCATGGTGCAACCACACCTTGAATATTGTGTGCAATTAAGGTCACCGTATCTTAAAAAGGATATGGTGGAATTAGAAAAGGTACAGAGAAGAGCCACCAAAATGATAAAGGGGATGGAAGGATACCCCTATGAGGAGAAACTAAAAAGGTTAGGCCTCTTCAACCTGGAAAAGAGACAGCTGAGGGGAGATATGATAGAGCTCTATAAATTAATGAACGGAGTGGAACGGGTAAACGTAGATTATTGTTTACGCCATTAAAATATAGAAAGACTAGGGGACATGCAATGAAGCTACAGGGTAACCTATTTAAGACTAATAAGAGAAAATATTTTTCCACTCAACGCATAATCAAACTCTGGAATTCGTTACCGGAGGATGTAGTAAAAGCTGTTAGTGTAGCTGGGTTTAAAATGGTTTGGACAGGGGGGGCGGAGCCTGATGTCCAGCGGGTAGGACGCTTTGCGTTGAAGCTCCCGAGAGGCCTACTCAGAATCCTGACTTAATACCTATATAAATTTACTATTTCGCTCCGAGCTGACCGGGGCACCTCGGGGGGGATGGCGGCCCACAAACCAGCGCGCTTGGACTTCGGGTCTCCTTCTTCTTCTCACGGAAAACGCTCCAAAACAGAGGTATCCTCCCCGCAGAAGATGGTTCCATTTCGTGAAAACCCCGCAATGCACCTGGAGATTTTGGAGGAAATACGCGGCGTGAAGGAATTGGTGCAGTCCAATGGAGAAGCGCTTCGAGCCATGCGAGAAGACTTTGGAGTGCTCCAAGACCGACTTGAAGGTCTTTCATTACGGCAGGACAATATGGCGGGGGTCCTCGACTCGCACGAGGTGCGCTTGGGCAAACTGGACGAGGCTGAGCGCCAGATACAGAATCTTCAAAAGGAGTTGGAAGATAGCAATAATCGCGCCCGTCGCAACAATGTGAGGCTCCTCGGAATGCCGGAGGGGGTGGAAGCAGGAGATATAAGAGAATTCTTGCTCAAAACTCTTCCCTCCTTGCTGAAGATCACTTTTCACAGAGAACTGGAAATCGATCGAGCACACCGTGTTCCTGCCCGCATGGCGCTCAACCGCACGACCCCCCGGCCTATTATCTTTAGCTTGCTACGATATCAACAAGTGGAACAAATTTTACATGCTGCCCGAGCGAATCATCATTTGGAATATGAAGGTCGTAAGGTCTCCTTCTTTCCTGATTTGGCAAAGCCTACCGTTGACCGTCGGAAGAAACTCCTTGCTCTTCGCCCTCGACTTCAACAGCTACAGGCTCGCTTTGGCCTGTTGTATCCAGCGAAGCTCCGAGTGACTCTCCACAACCAGACCAGGACGTTCGAGGATCCTGATCTATTATCAACATTTTTGGACTCCAAAGAAGCAGAACAGATGCGCTAATCCCAAATCTTGGACTCTTATCTGCCGGCTCTGTCCGCCATTTTGAAGGGCCCGATGCGGCGGTCACAGCCCAGCACAGACATAGCCTGGACTTTCTTTCTTTCTCTGTATGACTTTTGTCTTTGGTCTCCTATCCCTTCATGATGTGTGCCTCGGTCGGATTCGGAGCACGCACAGTCCTACAGGTTATATGTTTTTTCAATTTCGGCCTTCTCTGGGGTTTCTCCCCGCAGACACATGGTCGCCAGTAATTTTGGGGTTTTGCTTCTCCTCTACCGTACTGCGGTTTTCTTTGTTAATGTGGGGCGCTTCATTGTATTATATTAGCTTATTTTTCCTATGTCATGTGTACAGCCAGATACAGTCAGTTTGAGGGACACAGTGAAATCATGTGTGCTATCATGCTCAGAATTTTAACTTTTCTGAATGGCCTCATGTAAAATCTTATTATTCATCGTCAAAGGCATTGCTGGTCCACTCAGCAGAAAGAAAATCCTTAGCTATCTTAGCCACGAGCACGTTGATTAGGTGTTTCTTCAGGAAACGCATTACACTCTGCTGAAACACTGAAACTCAATGCTAGGCCTCACATGGTAGCTGCCTATTCTCCCACCGTTTCCAAATGGTACGGGATAGCCATCCTGGTTAAGAAGTCTTTGCACGCTACTGTACCTGATATTAGCGCTGACATGGAGGGTAGATGGGCCCGTGTACACCTTGAGGTTGGAGATAGTGAATTCACGTGTATTTGCACTATGTCCCGAATGTGGACAACCCTGCTTACTATGCAAGTTTTGCGCAGTTGGCCTCGGCCTCCGCCAATGCTCCATTAATACTTGGTGGCGATTTTACTCAAGTGTTCCCTCAATCTTTTCTTCTCAAACAAGGTGCTTGTTGGTTGGAAGCTCCAGTACCGAGCAGACCTGTGTGGCTAGATATAGTAGCGGGCCTTTGCTCACCGATTCCTCTTACCTTACTCCCTGGTATGACTCTCCCATTAGACTCCCACTATCCACCAATGTTTTTCGACACTTTAGGTGCCTTTAATACTCCTATGCAACCTTTCGACTCCCGACTCTGGTCAGTGCAACTTCAGCATTGCATTCGGAGCACTAGAGTACTCCCGCCATCGGCACTCTCTGCATAAGGTTGATTGGAAACTTCCGATCTCTCGGTAGTTCACCGGGTGTAGCATCCAATTTTACTAAACCTTATGTAATGCTATCACTAGAGATACCTCTATAGCGCAGAAAGTATGGGAGAGAGAATTGCATGTGACTTTAACCTCGGAGCAATGGAGCCTTATCTGGAGCAGAGGGACACGGGTTCCCGACCCGCCTCACTCACTCAGACCCTCTTCTTTCTAGCACACCTGTGTTTTTACACTCCTCACAGTTCAGACAAATGGAACACTACTCAGGGTAATGGTTGCTGGACACGTCCTGTGGCCATTGGTTTATTACTTCATTTCATGTTATGCATGAATATCCCGCACTACAGTATAACTGGCGTTGGGTCTGGGGTCGTATTTAGTCTATATTGCACTCTCAGGAGTCCCTTTCTTGGAGGATAGTGGGACTTCGCCCAGTTGCGGGGATCCCCTCTCTCCCAAGAAATGGCTTATCTCCTTTTGAACTTTATGCTTGGCATTGCTGTTTCCCTCATTGAGTAATACTGGGAAATTAGTTCCCATCTGAGCCTCAATGAATGGTGGAATCATGCCTGTCTCTACAGTAAATATGAACAAATACCTCGTCTGTGCGCTTCCTCCGTTCAGACTCCTTCTCATTGGTCTTAATGGAAGATGTTCAATGAATATGTACATTTTGCTAAATGCTCTCATCTGACTGTCTAACTTTGTATCTATCTCTGTCTCATGATCATGCTGTATTGTGGATACTTTTTTGATCGTTTGATGTATAATCACTGTTAATTGGAAGCGCTCACATGCTGATACAAACGGGTAGAGAAGAAGCACCGGGGTGGGGGGTAATGGGTTTACTTTTCCTTATTGTATACTTGTTTTGTCTCTTTTGGTGTGTTGTTTCTTTTGTTTGTTGCAAAATGAAAATAAAAGTTTCAAAAAAAAAAAAAATGGTTTGGACAAGTTCCTGGAGGAAAGATCCATAAACCATTATTAAAGAGGACCCGGGAAATCCACTGCTTGCCCCAGGACAAGCACTGTGGAATCTATGTGTCTTTTTGGGAACCTGCTAGGTCTTGTGACTTGGATTGGCCACTGTTGGAAACAGGATACTGGGCTTGATGGACCTTGGTCTGACCCATTATGGCATTTCTTAGGTTCTTATGGCCTGATGTCCCCTTCTCTCCCCCCAGAACTCAACAAAACTCATTGGTGGCTCAAGTGGCCAATACACTCCTTAATCCCATCACACTTCTCTGACTCCCCCATAGCCCAAACCCACCTCATCTCACCCCTGTAGCTCTGATCCCCCCAGTGCCTTCCTCGCTGAGGAGGAAAAGGGACGATATATTATTCTGCCCATGTGCCACCATCTTGGAGAATGACAACGCCTGACCTTACACTGTGCATCCCAGGATCGGCGTCATACCTAGCCCTGTGTGAGTGGTGCAGCTGCACAGGGCACAAAAAAGAATTGTTGGTCCAGTGGCCCCAAACACCCCCTCCCACCGACTCCTAAAAAATTCACAAGTGATCCTGTTGCTGGACCCCCCACCCTTGAACCCCCTTTTTTCCTTATATAGTATATCTATTGTACACTCTGTAAGTGACCATTATTAATACTGCAAAAAATAGGGGTGCATTTGGTGATGCTGGCCTTGGCTGCCTCTCACACTGCCTGCCCTTGCTCCACCGCCACTTTTAGGATTCCCTTGGTGGCAGCAGGACCTCTAATTGAAAAATAAAAAAACACTTGGGTCTCTCCTACTCTGCACTTGCATGCTGGCCTGATCCCCCTCTTCTGACGTATGCGTGTGTCAGAGGAGGGCGAGACCAGACCAGCCATTCAAACACTGGTCTTTGCAACTCTGCATTTGAATGGCTGGCCGGGTCCCCCCCCCCCCCCCGACATGTTCTCTGACATGAGCATACGTCAGAGGACGGGCGAGGCAAGGGCAGGCTGGGTGATGAACCGGCTGGAGACATGGAGGTAAGATGGGGAAATGCTAGACACAGGGCAAAGGACAAACCGGAGGGGGGCGTGTCAGATGTACAAGCCGCACAGGGCACGCCGTTTTTCAAGATAGCAATGCGGAGCTAGGGGCGTGTGGGAATTAAATCTGCTCTCCAACAAAGAAGGTACCAGTGGGTTCAGAACTACCAGGGGGGATTTGAGGGGGGAGGCTGGGACTATTGGAATGAAGATCGGAGAAGTGTGACAGGATTGAGAGGTGTAGAGGCTACTTGAGCCACCAATGGGATTTTTGTCAGCTTTGGGGTGGGGGGTGAGGGATAGGGCCACCAGGGAAATTTTTCAGGACCATCAAGCCACCAATAAATTTTTGGCGTATGGATCCAGTGCTGCAAGAAGAGTAAAAAACGACACTAAGTTTCAGTGCAGTTGTTTTACATCGGGAGCAATAAATGTTTGTTTCTTTGCATGTAGTTAGCATCCCTGTTGTGCTACGCTTTAGCACAGTGGTTGTACTCGGGATTCTCCTGCACTAGCTTGCTTTCTGCATCGGGGAATAAGACTGTTATAGGAAAATTTTAAGCAGAACACTGCATTAGAATAGAGCCCAGTGTGGGATACGTCTCCCATGCCTTTGGTCTGAAACTGCACAGACTGGCAGTTACAACCCTAAAGAAAGGGAAGGGAGTCTGCTCCCACTTTTTTCAGGTATAGCTCAATGTGAGCTATATTCAAGTACAGTAGGTGATTGGTCCAAGATGACAAACAGGGAATTGAACCCTGGTTTCCTTGGTGTACAATCTCTCCTCTAACCATTAGGCTACTCCTGTTTGGGAGGATGGGGTGGGGGTAACCTGCACAGAGCAACGGTTACAACCTTAAACAAAAGCACAGAGGGGATATGCATGGTGTGAAGGTTACAACTCTAACCACCTTAATGGCAGAGCTGCTAAGTTGCCCAGCTCCATGAGTGAGATGTTAAGCCAGTCCTGGATTTCTGACAATCTCATTCTGATGCAGTATGGGAGCTGCATCACCGATTCTAATGGGTAAAATCAGGGACTGCAAATACCACACTGCATTACAATATAAACTGGCAAAAAATCTCACTCCTGGAACTGGGTAATTTGGCAACTGGGTAATGAGCAGACTGAATGGAGCACACTGGTCATTGTCTACCAGCCTTTGCTATGTAAGCATGGAAGGCAGTAGAAGAGCAGTTGCCCATTAGGCTGTTCTGCCGCCAGTGTGCCTCATCCCTGCTCTGAAGGGACCACTATTAGGGGTGAGTCTCCATGCACGCCTGCAACAATGGTGACTCTCAATGCCAAAATGTGATGGTAAATTCGACAACTTGGGCAGCTGCTCAGTGGAAACTAGACTTAGACCGTGTCCCTTTTAAGTTCCTCAACTGGAGATTTTAAAAATGACTTTGTGCAAATCACCCAGAAAAGATTTTGCAGATATGGGCATAGTTCTGATTCCCTTTTTTATATCTCAGTCAGGAAAAAGGAAGGGCAGGTATTCCTTGCTTCATTGCTGGCAACCAGCCCAGCAGTGAAAGCAATAACACCGGCCGGAGAAGCCAAAGCAGCCGCAAGCTGTGCCCTTTGACCAGTGGGGAGGGAGGGGGGACCACTATAAATATTAGAGTATAGCAATCCCCAACCATCCGAGAGAGTCTGGGCTAGGAACGTGAACAATGGCTGAGTCGGTCCTGGAAATGCTATTTGGCAAAAGCAAGCAAGAATGCCCGGAACCCCTGCAGGCAGCAGTGCGAGGTAAGAGAAGCCTCGGGGCTCGGGCAGCCACACTGTGCCCCTTTTGGCACTAGGGGGCTTTGTGAGCAATAGCACGGATCGCGCCCCCTGCGTCCCAGACAATCAGAGGGCAGTTGATAGAATTATGAGATTAGCATGCAGGAAGCGCCTGCCATACATTGTGAGGAAACTAGTAGGACAAACTTCAATGGCTCCTCTGATTTTTCAAGATTCAAGGCACCTTTGAGGAGATTTGGGCACAGGTCCTGTGTTCCCAGCACTAACAATGCCTCTGGATCTGGCCAAGACTTCCGGCATAGCAGTATGTAAAAGGGATGGGAAGGTCATAGAGGAAACGTCCATAAATAATTAGCCAGGTAGACTTAAGAATGCCACTGATAATCCCTGGGAGGGAGCATCGAGGAATGGATCTGCTCTTTGGGATCTGTCAGGTCTTCCTAGTGACCTGGAGTGGCAATTATTGGAGACAGGATGTTGGGTTTGATGGACTTTTAGTTGGACTCAGCATGGCATATCTTGCATTCTTATGATCAGCTGGGCTCTATGGCATTGCTCCAGGAATGACATTTGGCAGACTAAATGTGCCCCATTCTGTTTCTGGACTGCACTACATCTTTCAGACACCAGGGAGGTTTTAAAGGGGGCGTCCCTTCCCTCCAAAGTAAACCATGAAGGCCCCAAACTATAGGAAAATATGTAGAAGACAGATTGCTCTGTACAGTTTCCATCAGAGGCTTTATTTAATGAGAGCTAAGCAACCCGGCACTTTTTCCATCAACAACTAGGATTTCCCACAATGCTTTTGCCAATTAATTTTGTGCTGGAGAAAGTTTACTGTCTTTGACAGTTGGACCCCGAGCTTTTTCCTCTTGAATCTGCAAAAGTCAAGCAAGCAATGCCACTCTGATTCCGAACGTTTGTTAATTCAGCCTGACCTAATTGCATCTTCTAGATTCACTCAATAGACTAGGTGACTGCTTGTCATTCCCAGTGACAAATCCAGTTTTCTGAGAAAAGGTTTTTGATTGCTTCACTTACTGGCATCTGCTGCTACCTGGCATGCCCAGCCATGAGAACCTTCTTGGGTCATGAGGGAAGCTCCGCACATCAGGTGGAAACTAAAGAAGAAATGGGAAAAGTAAGTGACCAATACCTTCTTCAAGTATGGTATAAAGAGGCATGAATCTGATTCTCCTCTACCCCCTTTGGTCTCTGCTATCAAACACTCTCCAAAGGACTAGGCACAGAACCATTGGCTCCTGATAAAGCTTTATGCTCTGAAGAGAAAATAGGAGGCAGGTAGACCACGGTCCTGTTTCAGAGCACTCTCTTATTCCGTATCCCAAAAAAGGAAGGAAATGGCAGGGCGATAGACGTAATATTCCTCTACGGTCTGGATGTTCAGCGCTTGCCACTGTCTGGATACCAGTGCCGAATATCTGAATTTATTTCAGCCATGGAGGATAGTGTTTAGAAAAAAAAACCTCAACCACACTGGCTGAGCATTGACCCCAGTGTGTTTAGTCAAGTAGTACATGAGCAAACCTATATAAATATAGGAGAGGAGCTTGATACAACAAAGAAAATGTTATTCATCTCAGTGAGAGAAAGCATCTTCTGTCCATAATGCAACACCACAGGGTGTAAATGATACTGTAATAACCACATTTTCTGATAGTTGGTGAGGTATGGGGTGTAACTCCCCAAAGCTTAACAGCTGGATGAATGGGAATTTTCCTGTGTGCTAAGCAGAGCCTCTTTACGAGTACTTCCCCTATCCCTTACGCCCCTCTCTGCCTGTTTCGATGCGGTCACAGATTGGTTACATACACAGAAGCTAAGAATAAACTTTAAAAAGACAGAGGTCCTTTTCATCACTAGAAATTCATCATTCATTCCACCTAGCACCCTGAAGGTCAGGGATGCGGAACTCATAACCAAACCATCAATTCGGTATCTTGGAGTCATCCTTGATCAAAAACTCAACATGAAGGCCCAGATAAGCAATATGGTAAAAGCAGTATATAACAAAATCAGAACTCTTCGCCACCTGAGACAGCTACTGGAACCCGAAGATTTTTGGACAGTATACCAAGCCCTAGCACTTTGATTATGCGAACGCCATATTACACGGCCTTCCAAAAGCCACAATAAATCCACTGCAACTTGCCATGAATGCAGCCGCCAGAATCCTTCATGGTGCATCAAGGAGGGAACATATAACACCAATACTAAAGAACCTGCACTGGCTTCCAATCAAAAGCAGGATCACGTTCAAGGTGATGTCTTTGACATTCAAAGCCGTAAACAATTGCTCCTCTACATCAGTCAACGACCTCATCCAGATGACACCCTCCAACAGAGCAAGAAGATCAGCCACTATAAATACTTTGACCCTACCAAATCACATCACAAAATGCTCACAAGCAGCCAGGTCCAGAGCATTTTCGCTTTACGCACCTACCTGTTGGAATGCACTACCGACAGCTATCAGGGCTATCAATGACTTCTTACAATTTAGAAAGGCACTCAAACATCACCTCTTCCTACAATACTACACTGATCAGGAACACTATCCACTGCAAACCACTTCCAGTGCCTTATATAGGCAACCCACGAATAACAACCACACAAGTTCGAAACCTAACCCTCCAAACTCAGACCCCCAGACCCGGATCCCCCTGACAAATAGCGTCTCTTCACATTATTGTCAGCTAATACGCTATCGAAACAATAGCTACGCACCTTTGATACTCCTGAGCATATGTTGTACTACCTGTATATATCTGTATATAGTTACCCTGTCCTGTTCTAACTGTATCTAGTTACACTGCTTAACTACATTTACTTACATTGTTATAGCTGTACTTTAGATAACTGTTATATTGTAAGTCCAGTACAGATATTCTGCACTGAACAGTTCTGTTCGATGTAAACCGCACTGATACTGAAGAGCGCGGTATATAAGAAATTAAATAAATAAAATAAATCAATCAATAAATCAGAGAGCTCCTGCAGGACTCAGCCAAGAGTCAGTTCCTGCCTGTGGATGGCTGCACCAGTTCATCATCTAGAAATGTCCCAGAAAATGAGGAACATAGTCAACTCCTCGGTGCCCGTAATGTAGATCCAGTGGAGGATGTGCTCTATTTCTTATTTGCCAGCTGAGAGAGCCTTGAAGACATTACACTGAGCAATTGCGCGGGCTGCTTCCGTGCTCAGGGGTTTCTCACTTGTTATGTCCTTGTCACAAGTCAGTGATGAGATATGAAGCAGAATTCACAGATTCATGAGGTGACAAGAGCTGTGATAGTCCCTAGAATTGACATACAGAGACACCTAGTGGCTCTAACAAGTATAGAAGGAGATTGTTTTATGCCACCCAAGTATCTTGCAGAATTGGGAGGGGTCTCCTTCCTGTGAGGTAATAGTAGGAGGAGTCCTCGAAATGGAAGAAAACCCGATAGGTATAAATACTCCAGGACAACACGGTAACTAAATACGTATAGAGCCAGCGGCCTAAGAAGTCCTCTGGAGGAAGAAGAGTGACGGGTTATCACTGATCCCGGACGAGAGGATTCCAAGGATCCAGGATTCTCTGGGGGAACTGGCTGCCGCCTCATCCTGCTTTCAGTCTCCAGCCCCAGAGAAGTATCGGAGGGGTGTTTGGAAAGAGGGTATCCCCATCTACACAGCAGAATCACAGACAGAGGAGGAGTTTCTCTACCTAAGAATAAAGCTTAAAGAGAAAAGGTAAACTGTGACGTTTACTATTTTATATCCTGCATCTTTATCAACTTTCCACTTAAGGATATAAGAACTGCCATAATGGTCAGACTGATATCCCATCAAGCCCAGTGGCAAATCCAAATACCTGGCAGCATCCAGAACAAAGCCTGCACTAGAGAACATCTTTTTGGAAATGGAAGTAGCCTGAATGAGTGATCCCAGCCCCCAACAACCTCGCAATCTTGTTGGCCCCGTGTCTCAGAAATCTGTGTAGCACAAGAGGTAAACGCAGTCAGGAGCATTCTACCTCCTAGGAAGTCTGCAGTCTGGGCTTCAGAATCAAGACCATCACCTCCTTCCATACAAGTCTTATGTAAGGTTACCAGATTTTTGGAGGACAAATCTGGGGCACTCAGAGAACAGGCAAATCTTGGAGTTTTGGGACTTAGTAGTGAGAAGGAGAAGAGGTCCCCAGATTTACAGAGGATGCTGGTTCTGCGTGGCACAGGAAGCTGAAATGTTATTGAGTGCTGTTCCTGCTGCTGATGTGGGGGGAGGGAGGGGGGATTGAGAAGGCTTGACAGGTCACTTTCACGCCACTGGATGAACATGTGGAAAAAGCAAAGGCCTGTACCTCTGTTTGTACTGAAATCAGGGACAGGAGATGGTTTTAGGACATCAGTTCAAAATCAGGGACAATCCCCAGAAATCAGGGACATCTGGTAACTTTAGTCTTATGTCAGTGTGGATCTTCTGTCGAGCATCTTCCCATCCATTCCCCCTTCTACTGCTGCCGGCATATCTCCTTCTTCAGCCCCAGGCAAGTCTGCAAAGAAAATAAATCCCTCAAAATGTGCTCAAATTATAGAGGGTACAATTATGCACAGAGAAAATGAATAAACCCTCAAGTTCTAAATCTTAGGCAATGATCTTCTTCTCAATAGTAACTTACAATATAATCAATGAAGTGAATGAAAACAGGTCTCAGACTCTAGGTCGGCACACTCCTGCAGACTGTGTCAAAGGATGTGTGCTACAGTTGCATCAACGACCTGTGTTTTTTGCTTGAGGTAATTTCAGTGAATGACAGGCAACTTAACATTTCGTAATTAAAGATAGCAGAACACTTTGCTTATCTTATATTTCTTAAATAAATCCAGCATTCCAGTCCAGCCTTATCTGATTCAAATCACCAGTTGGCGGGGGTGGGGGAGACAGGTCATGAGCGCATGCATGGCTGGGTACTCAAAGGCCAGCTACGGCACCGCTTTTACTTCTTGTGCCAGAGCTGTGCTGCCGCCCTCTGAAGTCTGCCTAGTCAGCGTGCTGGCCCTGGTCATTTGACAGATGTTGACTTTGCCTTGGTTAATGTCTATGGACTAGATAAACACTTGGGCGACTTTCACACTTCGCTACAAATGGCACCGCTTAACTTTAATGCTCTGCTATTGTGGGCAGGGAATAGAATGTTTGTACGCATAATTCAGTGGTTAGATCTAGATCCCGGGAAGGGAGGGAGAGTCTCGTGTTCTACAGATGTTTGTTAAACATTTTGCTCTTGTTGATGTCCTGACGTTCTCAGCACCCTGGATGCTGGGATTACAGCTTGTTTTCACCCTGTCATGGGTCCTATAGTCATACTGATTATTTCCATATTGTCCTGTTAGACCAGTCCAGACAAAGGGGTTATGTTCCCCTACCAGCAGATTGGTGGTGACAAAGAACCAATGAAAAGCCCAGGTTTCAATGATATCACTCTTATGCCTCTGTTCACCTCAGCCTCCAGAGGTCCCTTCAATATTTCTTTGTCTCCAGTAGATGGTGGATGGATTTTCTTTCTGAAGAAAATCTAAGGATTGAGAGGAAAAGATTGATTAAATGCTCATGAATGACCACCTTGAGAAACAAAGGTGACTCTCTCACTTGAGCACGATGTGAGAGGCTCCACTAGACTGTGGTCTTTTCAGTAGCCATAGAAGGAGGGAAAATTAGTTCAGCTCCATGCTCTTATCATGATAAGGGCCTGTTGAGCAGCCACAAAATTGGAAGGATCTGGAAGAGTGCAGAAGCCTCACACAACCTCTGTGACCCCTCCCTCCCTCCCTTTCTCCCCCTCCCCCCTGCTCTCTCCCAAAAATTGCAGCAGACTCTCCGAGAGATCTGTTTGCCAGCCATCTTAAACGCAGTGCTGCACAGCCAGCCAGTAACCCAGTTTCAGGGGAGAAGAGCTGAGCCCAGCATGGATCCTCTGCCTGGGGCTCTCAGGGGGCAAGTACCAAGGCTTGACATATCATTGTCCTTGTTGGGGGCTCCTGATTCCGTCTTCCTGGGATGCAATTCGGGATGGACCACTGGTGATTGTGGCACAGTGAGGGGATTTCCCGCTGTTTTTTGCTCATGTTTATAGCATTTTTACCTATTGTGCTCCTGGTGGTCACATGGCCTAGTGCATGTTTATTATTTATTATTTATTTATTTATTACATGCACTTATATACCGCGCTATTTTCCATCAGTGCGGTTCCGCCCATGCAGGTCTAATGTGCACTCCTTCCCTAGCGCCTGTAACGCGCATTGCATAAAAGCACAGTTAACGCGTGCCTTTGGGTCACCGCAGCCTTAGCGCACACTATTGTGATACTTGCCTTAACTCTCTCTGTCTTCTTCCATGAAACTTTGTTTGACGTGTGGCAAGCAAGGGGCCTCATCCATGGATTCTGGAATTTGCTCTTCTTTCATGGCAGCTTCTGAGTCATCCCTGGAGGGTCTGCTTTCCCCCTCCCAGTCATGGGATACAGTTAGTCCGACCTAGCCTGCCTCAGGGCAGGAGGTGAGGGATGGTACTGTGGGTAATGATATTCAGCCAGCCAAATGATCTGGTAACCATGCTGTGAGCCACTCATCATCCTCTAGGTGGTCTGTGGTGGCTGTGCCCCCTGGCATTGGGGAATTATGTCTGAGAGGAGAGCTTGCGGACTCCAGATTTTTTTTTCATTTTTGCAGCAGGTCTGGTCAATCTGCTATGGAAATTCAGACCCTGTGGCTTTGGGTGCCCCCACCCCAGGCAGGGCCAGCCCATCCATTGTGCAAGAATGTTGTTCACACAGGGCCCTGCGCTTCAGGGGGCCCTGTGCGAACCTCATTCTCACACAATGGATGCCTTCAAAGGGAGCTGGGGAAGCCCGCGCGAGGCCCCGGCTCCCTCTGCACAGCCGCCAGCATGAAGAGTGTTGTTTTCCCTCATGATGGCGGCTGTTACTGTGAACTGCATGAGTGCCGGGAAATGCCCTTTAACCTTTCCTAGCATTCAGCGCGCTTCACAGTAACACAGCTGCCAGCGTGACGGAAAACAACACTCTTCACGCTGGTGGCTGTACAGAGGGAGCCGGGCCTCGCGTGGGCTTCTATGGCTCCCTCTAAAGCCCCTTAGACAGCCATGGGGCTCTTCAAGGGTGGGGGAATCTAGGATAGGACAGGAAATGTCCGATGGGGGCTAGGATTGGAAATGGGCTGATGAGGTGGGGGGGGGGGGGGGCTTTAAATGGAAATGGGCCGATGGGGGGCTAGGATTGGAAATGGGCTGATGGGGGGGGGGGGAAGGTCAGACTGGAAATGGCTGATGGGGAGGGGTTAGGACTGAAAATGAGCTGATGAGGGGTAAACTGGGACTGGAAATGGGCTGACGGGGGGAAGCTTGGACTTGAAATGGCTGATGGGGGGCTGGGCTAGGACTGGAAAAGGGCTGATGGGGGGCTGGAATAGGACTAGAAATGGCTGATGGAGGGGTTTGGATTGGAAATGGGCTGTTCCTTATCGTCACTCCAGTCCAGTCCCTTTACTACTGGGTTGCGCAACCCTTCCAGCAGCTTGGAGGCTGAGCCCAACCTTTTTGGGGATGGAGCGGTATAAATACCACTGGGACCACCCCCCATCTCCAGTATTCTCAGCCTCCAAGCAGCTGGAGGGTTCCGTAAGCCTAGGGCTTACTGGAGTCCTGCCTTATCCTAAGTTAGCTAATTTATCTTAGTTAGTTTTTGTCTCCTTTTATTTTGCTTAAGGAATTGGTTTTATTTAATTTATTTCTGTACCTTTAATTTTCCTGCATCCTCTCTCCCTCCCCCCCTCCCCCCTCCTCCCCCACCGGGCCGGGCTGGAGACCGGAGGACTTGCCTGAGCTGCCTACTGCAGGGGGAAGAAGGCTCTCCTTACCTGCTGTGCCGGAGTCTTTTCTTTATTTACAGGAGCTGCCCTGCCTCGCGCCGAAGCCCCCGAGGCGGCTGAGCACTGGAGGCAGCGACGCGAGGGAAACCTACTCGCCGGTGCAGCGGGGTGCGGCCCAGCTTCCCGGAGCCCCGAAACAAAAACACCGACAGTTTCGGAGGGCTCACAAGCGGCGGCGTCTGCAGCGCTGGCGACGCAGAGCCCGCCCCTCCCTTCGCAGCGGTCAAACGCCGGAGCTCAGGCAGCGGGCAGACGCGCGATCCTCCGTTCGGACTCCACGTGGCTGAGGCCTAACACGTGTTGAGCCGACGGAGAGCAATCGCGGAGAGGACCCTGCTTGCAGAAAAAGACTTCAAACAGCAAGTATTAGCCGGGATCGGCAGCATTTCCTTGTTTAATGTTAATATTAATTTTACTTTATTTTGCCTACATTTTTATTTTAATGTATTGACTGTGAGCTGCCTTTCCTGCAGCCCCAAGGCCATCCCGTTGCCCGCGAAAACGCTAACATCGCTTGGGGGAAGGGACATCGCTGGAAGAGCTTCCCTACAACAGCATTTCTTGTTGCTCATATTATTAGGGGGATTTCCTTTGATTGACCTGTGGGGTAATTGTGGGGTCTTCCTCCTACAGCGTCTTGATTAGACCGGGCCACTTACTCTCCGCCCCATTGATCCTCCTGGAAGCATGACCACTAAGTCTAAGTGCCCATCCTGTGGCACTCGGAGGGGCACATCCTCTGAGACAGGCATCTGTAGAGCTTGTGCGGCAGTCTCCACCTCCGTAGAGCAAGAACTCAGCTTGCCCATGGCCCAAGGACCTCAAATGCCCGGGGACTCCCTGCAAGCAGAGGTGGGGGTCCAATTACCCCCGACGGCTACCTCTGAGGTTCTCGCACCCCCTCCGTCCCAGTCTACGCCGGATGGGGGGGTCGGAGACCTCTTCTCCCCTGACTTTATCCTATTGCTGCACCAAGCATACTGCATGTGCAAGCAGGGACTTGGGCCAGGCGATACAGCTCCCGCAGCTGAAACCAGACCAGCCAGACTTAGGAGAGCGAGCGGTCAGGATTCAGGGGTACCCTCCAAGCGTACCAGACTAATGAGCGAAGAGATCCTTCCACCCCTTTCTCAGGGCACCCCAGAGGAAGAAGGTTCGGAAAGGGAGCTGGAGGACGAAGTGGAGGAGCTGGAAGAAGGAGAGATCCCAGAGGAGGACCATTCTCGCATTGTTAGAGTTTTTCGCAGAGAAGAGCTCCCTTCCTTAATCAATGAGTCTCTAAAAGCCCTCAACGTAGCCTCTGACTCCCCGGCAGAGGACGAGGCACTAGAAGATCCCTTAATTCAGGCCATCAGAAGGTCCCAGAAAGTTTTCCCTGTCCACAGGGTGGTACGTCAGATGATACAGGAGGAGTGGGATCAACCTGAATCAAACTTGAGAGGAGTTCGAACCATGGCTCGCCTCTACCCTCTTACAGAGTCAGAGAAAGAACTGCTGAAGTCCCCCAGGGTGGATGCAGCGGTATCAGCAGTCACCAAAAAGACCACTATCCCAGTGGAAGGCGCCACGGCCTTAAGAGATGCTCAAGACAGGAAGGTGGATACGCTCCTGAAACAAGCATTTGATATAAGCGCTCTCGCCTTGCAGGCCTCCGTGTCAGGAGCTTGGGTGGCTCGGGCCTGTTTAAGGTGGGCTCAACAGATCCAGACAACAGAGGGATCATCGGCCGAAACACAGGCCAACTCGGCTGGGGTGGAATCCGGAGCAGCCTATTTAGCGGATAGTCAGTATGACCTCATCAGAAGTTTGGCCAAGAACATGGCCTCGGTGGTGGCGGCTAGGCGATATCTTTGGCTAAGAAATTGGGCAGCGGATGCCTCCTCTAAGTCGCGCTTGAGCCGACTCCCCTTTAAGGGGAAGCTGTTATTCGGTGAAGATTTAGAGAAGTTAGTCAAGGATCTGGGGGAGTCCAAGGGAGGCAGACTTCCGGAAGACAGGCAAAAACAGGGGCGCCCCCTTCCCCCAGTGCGTACCCAGCCTAGGGACCCCTGGAGGTTTCGCCCAACTAGGCCAGCCCCCTTTTCCAAGGGCCGTTTTCCCTCAAAGGGTCAAGGCTTCAGGGGGTTCCGTGGAGCTGGAAGAGGTTTTGGCGCAGCCTCTTCCTCCTTCTCGGGCTCCAGAAAACAACAATGAGAAGACGGGGGTCCAGGAGGGAAGGTGCCCGATAGGCGGTCGCTTGACGCTCTTTCTTCCCGCCTGGTCCCGTGTCACGTCCGATCAATGGGTCCTAGAGGTAATCAGAGAAGGCTATGCCCTCGAATTCGCAGAGCAAATACCCCCGGCTTTTGTCCGATCCCCCTGCGGATCCGCTGCAAAGAGGGCGGCAGTAGAGGAAACTCTCGCACACCTAAGAGCGCTCGGAGCTGTGATCCCCGTGCCGCCAAACCAGCGCGGCTCAGGTCGATACTCGATCTATTTCGTGGTGCCAAAGAAGGGAGGCTCCTTGCGACCGATCCTGGATCTAAAACAGGTCAATCGCTGCCTCAGAGTGCCACACTTCCGGATGGAGACTCTACGTTCCGTCATAGCAGCCGTCAGGGAAGGGGAGTTCCTAACATCCCTCGATTTGACAGAAGCCTACCTGCATATCCCGGTCAGGAAGTCTCACCAACAGTTCCTGAGGTTCGCCGTCCCAGGAGGCCACTTTCAATTCCAGGCCCTACCCTTCGGCCTAGCTACGGCTCCCAGAACATTTACCAAGGTAATGGTGGTTGTAGCGGCCTTCCTTCGGAAGGAGGGAATATTAGTTCACCCTTACTTAGACGATTGGCTGATCCGGGCAAAGTCCGAAGAAGAAAGTCGCTCGACAACAGCCAGAGTGATCCAGGTCCTAGAGGGCTTGGGGTGGATCATCAACCGAGCAAAGAGCAGACTGACTCCCTCCCAGGAACTCGAGTACCTCGGGGCAAGATTCGACACCAACAGCGGCAGAGTGTTCTTGTCACGAACAAGGTCAAGGGATCTAAGACTTCTCGTCTCTCAGTTTCTGGCCAGAAGAAGCCCCTCGGCGTGGCATTATCTTCAACTTCTGGGAACAATGGCGGCGGCAATAGAGGTAGTACCATGGGCCAGGGCCCACATGCGACCATTGCAACGGTCACTGCTGCGGCGCTGGTCGCCCCAGCATCATCCCCTCTCTCTGCAATTACCTTGCGCTCCGCGGACCAAACAGGCACTCCACTGGTGGAGATACCCAAGGAACCTGGATCGCGGGATGCCTCTAGAACCCCCTCAGTGGTTACTGGTGACGACGGATGCCAGCCTATCAGGCTGGGGAGCACACTGCGAAGACCGTTTTGTCCAGGGGCGCTGGACACCGTTGGAATCGCAATGGCCCATCAACAGACTGGAATTGCGGGCCGTCACCCTAGCTCTCAAGGCTATCGAAGCCTTAGTACAGGGACGAGCAGTTCGCGTCCTCTCCGACAATGTCACCGCGGTGGCCTACATCAACCACCAGGGAGGCACCAGCAGCCACGCCCTCGAGAAGGAGGCGGACACCCTCTTCCAGTGGGTGGAAGCCCATCTGCAGGCACTTTCGGCTCAACACGTGGCGGGCGCGGACAACGTCACGGCCGACTTCCTCAGCAGGTGCAAGATAGACCACGGAGAGTGGGAACTGGATCAGGAGACCTTCAGCCAAATCGTAGCTCGCTGGGGACTCCCAGTCATGGACCTCATGGCACGCTTCTCGTCAGCCAAGGTGGACAGATTCTTCAGTCGGCGGAAGGAAAGAATGTCAGAGGGCCTGGATGCCCTCTCCCAAAAGTGGCCTCCGGAGGGCCTCCTCTATGTATTCCCCCCTTGGGCCCTCATCGGAAAGCTCCTCCAGCGGGTGGAGGCACACCAAGGATTGGTAATCCTCATAGCCCCGGATTGGCCTCGCCGACCCTGGTACGCGGATCTGGTGAGGATGATCGCCGACCATCCTTGGCGGCTCCCTTGCAAGAGGGATCTGCTAAGTCAAGGTCCGGTACTGATGCCACACGTGGATCGGTTCTCGCTTACGGCTTGGCTATTGAAAGGGCACGGCTCCTGAAACGAGGTTACTCAGGTGCAGTGGTCTCAACTCTGCTGCAAGCCAAGAAGCGCTCGACCTGTCTATCTTACGTACGAGTTTGGCGCATCTTCGAATCCTGGTGCGCGGAGCACCAAAAGAAGCCACTCTCGGCCTCCGTCCCGGAGGTCCTGGAATTCTTGCAGGCAGGGTTGGACAAGGGTCTGGCACACAGCTCCTTAAGGGTCCAGCTCGCGGCCATCGCTTGCTACAGAGGCAAGGTCCGTGGCAAACCCCTTGGGGCCCACGCAGATGTCTCAAGGTTCCTAAGGGCGGTTAGACGCCTACGTCCGCAACGGAGGTCGATCATACCCCCTTGGGACCTTAACCTGGTGCTAAATGCCTTGATCGGGAACCCCTTCGAACCATTAAAGGAGGCCTCCCTAAAAGATCTAACCCTGAAGACTGTCTTCCTAATCGCCATCTGTTCGGCCAGGAGGATCTCGGAACTCCAAGCGCTGTCCGCTCAACCGCCCTTTCTGTCATTTCTCAAGGACAAAGTTGTTCTGCGCACGGTTCCCTCCTTCTTGCCTAAAGTTATATCTCCCTTTCATATGAACCAGACGGTGACCCTCCCGGTCTTCGCCAAAGAAGGGTGGGAAGCCAAGGATAGCAAGCTTCGACTCCTAGACATCCGGAGAACCCTGAAGCGATACCTCTCTCGCACAGCGCCCTTCCGAAAATCCGACCGTCTATTCATTCAGTTCGGGGGCCCACACAAAGGGGAGGCGGCGGCCAAGGCCTCCATCTCTAGATGGATCAGGGAGGCAATAGCTTCCGCCTATATCCTGAAGGGGAAAGCGAGTCCCCGCGGGCCTGCGGGCACATTCTACTAGGGCGCAGGCTACCTCTTGGGCGGAATTCAGTCTAGTTCCTCCCCTGGACATATGTAGGGCGGCGACTTGGTCCTCTCTCCATACCTTCACCAAGCACTACAGGTTAGACGTTCAGAGTGCAGCGGACGCTCGTTTTGGCCTGGCGGTTCTTCATTCCGGTAGGCCGGACCCCACCCAGGGTTGAACTGCTCGGGTACATCCCAGTAGTAAAGGGACTGGACTGGAGTGACGATAAGGAAATAGTAATTAGATCTTACCTGCTAATTAGTGTTCCTGAAGGAACGACAGTCCAGTCCCTGATCCCTCCCGATTCCGGCTAAAGGTAAAATCTATTGATTATAGGAAAGCATCGGAATGAACGCAGACCTCCGGAACGAAAAGCAGACCATCTGAACGAGCGCAGACCCGCGGCGGCAAGCTCGGGCAAACCCACTCTGCCCGGGCCATCCCTCACACCCTTTCCTACGATATCCGAGAAAAAAAAAAAAAAAAAAAATATTGTTCATTCTGTAAATAAGTGAGTGCTATATATTTCTTAAAAATGTTTTGTTAGGTAGGTTGTGTACAATAGTTGGTTATACATGCTTTTTCAGTCGAATACTGGAGATGGGGGGTGGTCCCAGTGGTATTTATACCGCTCCATCCCCAAAAAGGTTGGGCTCAGCCTCCAAGCTGCTGGAAGGGTTGCGCAACCCAGTAGTAAAGGGACTGGACTGTCGTTCCTTCAGGAACACTAATTAGCAGATAAGATCTAATTACTATATGTGGGGATCTTGGACTGGAAATGGCTGATGTGGGGAGCTTGGACTGGAAATGGGCTGATTGGGGGGGCTGGAATAGGATTGTAAATGAGCTGATGGTGGGGCTAGGACTGGAAATGGGCTGATGGGGGGCTAGGATTGGAAATGGGCTGATGGGGGAACTTGGACTGGAAATGGGCGATGGGTGATGGGGGGAGCTTGGACTGGAAATGGGCTGATGGGGGGCTGGAATATGACTGGAAATGGCTGATGGGGGGGCTAGGATTGGAAATGGGCTGATGTGGGGATCTTGGACTGGAAATGGGCTGATGGGGGGCTGGAATAGGACTGGGAATGGCTGATGGGGGTCTAGAAATGGGCTGATTGGGGGGGGGGGTAGAGCTTGGACTGGAAAAGTGAAGAAAACTTCAGCCCCATCATTTTGACCTTATGGCAATCATTTGCTGTTAATGGGATGAAACTGCAATGCTTGGAGACTGAAAAGGCTGTGCTGCCCTCTTTCTTGTCATTCTAGCTCTACTTCTGACCTCCTCAGCCCCTCCCCTCGCCACCTCTGACCCCCCACCTCCATGCTCATAAATCTGCAGGCACAAGCTTCCTACAGCCAGCCATGGTTCCCCCCTCGTGAAAGATGTCTGGAATCGCTCTAGTTTCACTTTGCAGACACTGGCAAAGAGTGAAAGTACCGGCCACCGCTTCCCATCACATTTCCTTGCCTTGAAGCCGTGTTTAGCATGTTGCCTTTTATTTTAGAGCTACATACAATTCCCAACCTGCTCTCATGCCTGAATAGGATTTCAAGGGCAGCACTGCCTTTCCTTAGGACGGCTTCTTATATCATGGCTCTTGTTTTCCCTCTGACGGACTCCTTTAAATCACCAGTATCCAGTGCAAGTCTTCAAAGGACCTTCACAAGTATTTGCAGCTGTAACTCTGGAGAGATTTTTGAAATGAACCAGGATTATTGTTCTCTATTATGCCCTCTTTGGGGTGCGGGGCCATGTGCGGAGACTCATTGCAGGGCCTCATTTGCATAAATATTTGCATAATGTTAACGTGCGCTAACGTTTCATAAACATGCTTCTTAATGAGTACCTGGATGAAGAAAGACTACCAGATTTCTACATTATTATACTCCAATGCCAACCACCAGGCCCATTAGGAAGTACTACAAACACTGTCCGTTTAGAACCCATAGCAAACTCGCCATATCATAACAGCACTACCAGGACTCACAAAGCACCAAACCCTACCCATCAAAAGGCAACACTGCAAATATTAAACTAATACATCTCAGAGAATACCAATACATCTCCTACTGGGGAAAGAGAACAAGTGGCACTGTCAAATAGAAACTACATGAACAGAATAGCTCAACTCGGTTACACACCGTCACCAAACAAAGAACAAGGGATCACAATTTAGAAATAGGAAGCCAATAATTAAACTGGGAACCCCAAAAGCCAAACTTGGAATGTACAGCAACACTAGAGAAATAAAACTATAAATTAATTTCCTCTTGAACTAAACAAAACGCAAAGACATTAACAATGCACATTTCCCAGAGCTGACATATTCCAGTTAATAAATTCAAAATAAAAAAGTATTTTTCTACCTTTTGTTATTTGTGCATTTTATTTTTCAGTTGCAATTGCTCCAGTCACTTTCTTCTGGTTTCTTCATGTCTTCTGCTAACTCTCCATTTTCTGTTGTCCATTTATTTATTTAAAAGGATTTATATACCGCTTTATCCTGAAATCAAAGCGGATTCACAGCAAACAAATCAACTGGCAGGGTGTATGGGTGTGGGCATGCAGTGATAAATCGAGGCATGTATATGTGAGTGGTGTGAGGTTGATTGCGTGGTGAGCTATATACAGTATGAGCTATGTAGAGGAACTATTTACATTTTTGCATTTTGGTGGCAGAGAGAGAGTTTGTTTGGACAGTTCATGTGATGTCCTAGTAGTGTTCTGTGAAGAGCGTAGTTTTTTGCATCTTCCGGCAGTCTTTGAGGTCTTTTGTTGATCTCAGGTTGTCGGGGAGTGAGTTCCAGGGCACGGGAGCGGCCAGGGATAGTGCTCTTCTTGAAGTGTCTTTTCTTCTTTTAGCAAAGGCTCTGGGTATGATGATAGTGCCTGATGTGCCTCGCCTTCTGGGTCTGATGCCTGGGTCCGGTCTAATGAGGGGTTTCAGACTATCTGCAGAGATGTTCTGTTTGATATTGAATGTATTTAGGAGTACCTTGTGGCGGAAGCAGGAGCTGATTGGAAGCCAGTGGAGGTGGTTGAGAATGGGGGTGATGTTGTCGTGCCTTAAAGATCCTGTTATTATTCGGGCGGCCGTGTTTTGGGCCATCTGTAATGGCCGGGTGTCTTGTTTTGAGAATCCGAGGTAGATAGTGTTGCCAGTGCCAGTGAAGAGAATGTAGTCCTGGTAGCAGTTAGTGGAGTGATTAGGGTAATTGGTGGTCATCATTGAATTGTTCAATGAATAGGGTGGAGTAATTAGGGTGATTGGTGGTCATCATTGAATTGTTCAATGAATAGGGTGGTTTTTAGTAGTTTCCTGAATTCTTTTATATCTGTCGTTGATTTTAGTTTATCTGGGAGGACATTCCAGATAGCAGGGGCAGCAAGAGAGGAGGCTCTTATGGATGTGGATTTGTTGGTTCTTATAAATAGACTGGGTGTTGGTATATTGTTTTGGTGCTATTTCTGTCTGGTCTTTTGCTTGTTTTGGTTCCGATAAGTTCATGTAGTATTTCTGCTGACATGTTTTTAATTTTGAAGATGGTTAGTGCTGATTTATATTTTGCACGCGATGATATTGGTAGCCAGTGCAGGTCATGTAGTATTGGAGTTATATGGTCTTGCTTGATGCACTAGTAATGATGCAGGCAGCAGTGTTCTGTATTATTTGTAGTTGACGGGTGGTCTTGGGTAGCCCTTGGTATAGTATATTACAGTAATCCAGCACAGGTGTAATGATGGCCTGGCATACTGTGCGGAAGTGTTCTTTGTTGAGGAGAGGTTTTAGTCTCCGGAGCGTTGCCAGTTTGAAGTAGGCTGTTTTGGATATCTTGTTTATATGTGGTTGGAGGGTGAGTTGCTTGCCTAGAATCACTCCAAGATATCTGACTTCATCTTTTATTGTAATCGGTGTATTGGATATGTTGATAGAGGTAGAATGAATGAATGTGGTGTTTCTCGTTATGATGATTGCTTCAGATTTTTTTTATGTTGATATTTAAGTTGTTGTTATTTAGCCAGGTTGTGATTTCTTGAATTAAGGTAGATATGGTGGTATAGTCTGGTGAGTCCAGTTGAATAGGGTATATGCCATGATGTCATCAGCATATATTGCATATTGTATCTTGTATTTGTTATATATATATATATTATATTATATATATATATATTATATATAACACTGTATTCTTGTCAAACTCAAATTTTGATGTAACCTATCTAATGTATATATAATTATGTAGATAGTTATCCCCAGTTTACACCCAGTTTATCCTCCCTGTTATCTGTAAACCTAGATCAGTCATGTATTGACAGGTATGTTGTTGTTCAATGTAAACCGCACTGATGATGAATAGTGCGGTATATAAAAAATGTTAAATAAAATAAATAAATAAATATTGCAAATAGGTTGAATATAGATGTTGAAGAGAAAAGCTGATAGTGATGAGCCTTGGGGAACTCCTTGCATAGTTTTGAAGGGTGCTGAAGTGAGGTTCCCAGAATTTACTCTCTGCTGTCTCTTCTAGGTATGACTGAAACCATTTAATAGTAGTATCTTGAAGGCCAATCTCCCTTAGGCGCTTCAATAAGATGTGATGGGAGACTGTGTCGAAGGCTGATGAAATATCTATAAATATAAGTAAGAAGCCCTGCTTTATATTGTCTATTCCTTTGATTATGTTGTTGAATAGATATATGAGGAGTGTCTCAATGCCATGTTTTGGTTGGAATCCATTTCGGTGGGGGTCTAGTGGGGCAAATTCGTCAATGTGATCTTCGAGTTGTCTCTGTACAATTTTTTCAGTTATTGTAGCCAGGAGTGGGAGGCTGGATATAGGTCGGTAGGTTGAAGGGTCTGTGTTGTTGGGTGAGGTGGTTTTAGGAATGGGGCATATGGTGGATTGCTTGAGTGCTTTTGGCATATAGCCCTGAGTTAGAGAGGTGCTTACTATCTTTTGGATGAATGTGTTGAGTTCTTCTTTGGTGGATTTAATCCAAGTCACCGGGCAGGGTCCAGTGGGGAAGTTGTGGTATTTAAAGCAGTGATGGTTTGTTCTATTTGTTTAGTTGATGGAATGCTGAAATTCTTCCATTGATTAGTAGTTGTGGCGTCATCTGAAGTTGGTGTGTCCATAAGCGAGATGTTGTCATGGGGTGTAGTGGTAGTGTACTTGGTTATTAGATAATCAGTGAAGGATTGTGGGTGTATCTTGCAGTCATTTTTCATGGTTGGGTCATTTGTTAGGGTACGGACAATGTTGAAGAGTTCTTTAGGTTTATTGCAGGCTTTTAGTACGAGGTTTGTGTGGTATTGTTGCTTATGTTTGTTTATTAGGTTATTGTAATCTTTTTGCATTTCCTGGTATTGTTTCAATGTAGATTCTGATTTGTTATGTCTCCAGCGACACTCCAGTTCCGTAATTTTCTTTTGGATTGTCTTATTATGTTGGAGTACCATGGTGTAGATCTGGGCCTATTTTTGTTGTGGTGGGAATTCATTCAAGGGGTGAGTTGTGATGCAGCAAGGATAGTGGTATTCCATATGTTGATAGCTTCATCGAGGTCATTGAAATTTTGGGGTAGGGACTGTATGGTATCTTTGATGAAGTGCTCTTTGTTGAACGCTTTGAAGTGTCTGGTTGGTTGTTTTATTTTCCAGGCTGTCTTTTGTGTATTGTGGTGGAGCACAAATGATATGGCATGATGATCTGACCATGGTATTGGTGTGGTTTTAGGTGGTGTCATGAGACCTTGATTTAGGGTGTTAGTTGGCACGAATATGTAATCTAGTGTAAGCCAGAGCGATGGGATGGATCTGATAGCACTTGCTTGAGTTGAATGGATTCCAAAGCTTTGTGAAAAGTGATTTCAATTGTTGTTGATGCAGATGTGAGGTTTAGGTCTCCTAGCACAATGAGCGTCTTGTGTGGTGAGTTAGCTGCATATATCATATCCAGGATGTTGGATGTGTCTTCTGTTGGTGCATTGGGGGGTCGGTATATCAGGCAGATGGATAGATGTTTGTTTTCAGTGTTGATGAATTCTCAGTGTTCGGAGCTTTTGGAGGTTGCTGTCTTGAGCCTTAGGTCTGTTCATGCAAGTATTAGTACTCCGCCTCCTCATTTGTGGGTTCTGGGGCAGTTGTATGCTGTGAATGCTGGTGGTGTTATTTGGTTCAGTGTTACCTGGTTTGTGTTTTTGAGCCATGATTCAGTAATGAATAGTATGTCAATGTTTTTTTCATGGATGTAGTCGGTAATAGTGTTTGTTTTTGTTGCATATTGATCTTGCATTTATCAGACTTATGTTTATGCACGTGATATGTTGCTTGTGTGGTTGAGGTGTGGGTGTTCGTGACCATGATTCTATTGTAGTGTATCTGGTAGGTCTTTTGCTGGGAGGTTCGTAGTAAGCGGTTGTGTTTATAGGTTGGTGGATGATAGGGAAGTATGATATATATATAGGTGGAGTTTGTAAGGCTGTGAAGTAGGTAATGTAGTATGTAGTTGTCCTTTCTTCTCTCCTAGTTTTTTTTCCATTTTCTCTCTACATCTGCTTTAACATACTGATCTTCCTCTTTTGCTCTTTCCTCCATCTTTCTTTATTCCTTTTTCATCCACTCAAATTTCACCCTTCTATCCTCAATCCCCACTGACTCTCCCAATATCCGACCAATCCTAGATTTTTCTTCCATCCCACACAAAATATCTTTTCCTCTGTCCATCCTCACTCCCCCAGCTCCATTCCCTTCTAGTCCTCCCCCAACATCAGCTCCCTTCTAGTTCCAGCCCCACCCAGAATCCACTCCCTTCTAGTCCCAATCTACCATCAGCCCATTTCCAATCCTAGCCCCCCATCAGCCCATTTTCAGTCCTATCCTAGCCCCCTATCAGCCATGTCCAGTCCTATCAGCCCTTTCCAGATAAATCCTAGTCCTCATTCAGCTCATTTGCAATCCTAGCCTCCCATCAGCCCATTTCCCCACTCAGCCCATTTCCAACCCTAGCCCCCCCATCAGCTATTTCCAATCCTAGCCCCACCCCAAGAACCCCATGGCTGTCCGAATGGCTTTAGAGGGAGCCGGAGAGAACCTGGCTCACTTCTGATAGCCGCTGAAATGAAGAGCGCTGTTTATCTTCACTTTGGCAGCTGTGTTGCAGTATAGGCCACTGGCACGCTGGAGGTCAAAGGGAATTTCCTGTTTCCTGGCACTCAGGGCACCAGCAGCCTATACTACAACATAGCTGCCAAAGTGAAGATAAACGGCGCTCTTCACTTCGGTGGCTGTCAGAGGTGAGCCAGGGCCTCTCCGGCTCCTCTAAAGCAGACCCTGCCGGTACCGAATAGGATGTATGGAGTGTTGTTTGCGTGGAACCCCCTGAAGCACGGGGCCCTGTGCGAACAACATTCTCGCACAATGGACGGGCCGGCCCTGTGGGGAGGCACATAAGGAGCAACACTAGTGATTATGGGATGCCTGACCTTCTGATAGGCTAATCCACATCTTGGTTTAGATTTATTAAAATTGGATATACTGCCCCTCGTACCAGCAGAGTGGTGTACAGCAAACAAGTTAAAAGCAACTAAAGGAAAGGAAAATAACTTCATTAAAATTATAGGAAAGTTAAAGGAGGGATAGCAAGGGAATGGGAAGAAGGAAGTAGGGTTGGATTCAGAATGTGAAGGAAGATTAAAGGCCAATTGGAACAGGTGAGTTAGATTATGAGAACTCAAGGCGGAGGTCAGCATGGAGGGAGTACCAGAGCCTGTGTCCTAGGAAATAGAAGGCTGAATGCCGTGTGGATTCGAAATGGGCTTGCAATGGTGAAAGGAAATGAAGTCGATCTGCATGAATTGAATGGAGGATCCGGGGAGGGACGTGCGTGATGAGGTGAGAGGATAGGTAAACAGGGATGCTGGAGTGCATGATCTTATGAGTGAGAGTGAGAAGTTAGAAGTGGATGTGGTGTGTGAGAGAAAACCAGTGTGACTTAATGAGCATAGGAGAAACATGATCAAATTTAGTGGCACGATGAAGTAGATGAATGGCTGTGTTCTGGACGGAATGGAGCATTTAAATTGATAGTGTGCTAAACCAGAGTAGGTGATATTACAATAATCTAAACGGGAGATGATCAAAACCAGGTGCAGAGTGACGATGGAGGAATCTGGAAGGAGTGACCGAATAGAACTTATCTGATGAAATGGAAAGAAGGACCATTTCACCAAAGCGCTGATCTGATCGTGGAAAGTGAGGGAGGTGTCAAGAATAACCCCGAGATACTTAAGAGAGGAAAACACATGAATAGGAAAGCCATCAAGCAAAAGGGATAGTGAGGGAGGAGTGGCCGATTCTTTTTGAGTGGGGTAGTACTTTTTAGCACCAGATTAGTGCATCAATCACTTTATAATCAGGATACTATAAAGAAGCTTTACAAACTATTCAGAAACATAAAATCTTTAAAATTAACATGATCTGACACATGGAACTTACAGGACAGAAAAACCATTTGGGCATCCTAAGTCATTATGGCCTCTATTTTCTAAATTACATTAGTGACAGAGTGACTGCACGCTTAAGAGTGAATGTGGCTCCTTAACAGCGAGTGCATGGTTTAAAGGTCTGTGATTTATCATGGCTCCTGTTCTCCCTCTGAAGGTCTCCTTTAAATCATCAGTATCCAATGGGATTCTTCAAAAGACCTTCAAAAGGATTTGCAGCAGTAATTCTGGAGAGACTCTTGAAATGAACCATGATTGTTGCTCTTTATTGCCCCCTCCTGGAGAGGAGGACACAGAAGGAGCGACTACAGGAAAAGCATGAGCTAAATGCTAAAAAATAAATAAAATAGAGAGAGTTCTAGAGCTCAGAGGAAATGGCAGCAGATTAGTGTTGCTCCGGCTTCAATTCCCTCTGCTGTTTTTTTAATACCGCGAAAAATAATTTAAATGCAGCGAAAGTTTGGTGAAACAAGGGATTGTGGTGTCGCGGGTTTTTTTTAACAGAGAATTGGCTTCAAGAGGTCAGTTTGGCGTTCAAAAGAGAGCGTGGCTTTGAGGCGATCCAGGAAATAAGTGAAAGGAAAATACTTTATATCACTCGTGAAGTGATCTGCTTAATTTGAGATCCGGAATTGAAGTATGTTATCTGAGTTTGATCTCCGTGAGTGATGCTTCATGAGAGATACATTTAAGTGAAGCTCTGTGAGAGATACATTTGATAGATGCCCAGTGAGGAAACATTTCAAAATTGCACTGTGATTTGTGAGAAATGGTGAGAGCTATCTTCAAGGCTGAAATATTGTAAAGTGAAATATATTCACAGTGCTGCGCTGAATTTAGAAAATAATTTTATGAAGCGATCGTCAAGAAAATAATTTGAAAAAGCGTTCGTTAGTTAGTGCTTCGAATGCTTATGTATTTCAGTGACTGCTCACTTAGTTTAGTGCACGATGAGATTAACGCTGGGAAACATGCTTAATTAAAATAAAGTTTCATGAAGAGATACTTTAAAATACCAGTTCAATCAAAGTGAAAAGTGAAATATCAGCCGTTGTCAGTTGGTGTTAGAATGTTTAAAATCTCAGAGAAATGCACGGTGGTTATTAACATCGGGATACAGAGATCATCTTACTAACTTTAAGATACAGAGATCAGCATATTAACTTCAAGATTCAGAGATCATCATACTAACTTTAAGATACAGAGATCTGCATATTAACTTCAAGATACAGTGATCTGTGAGACTTTAGTTCTAAATAAATTAAAAGTGTTCTGTGAGTAGTGCTTGGTGTGACATTAATGCTGGAAAAGTGATGGGAGTGATATAAATCTCTGAATCATATAAGTCAGTTCTATGATTTACACTTGTAAAGCAAAAATTAAAGTTTATCGTATGAATTGCTTGAAGAGGAGAGAAACTTTATACTGGCATAAAATAAAATAAATGTTCATTCAAAGTGAGAAGTGACGTTTCGGCAAATGTCAGTTGATGGTGGAATGCTTATACATTTCAATGTAAACGGCTTATAGAAGGGCACAGGAGATATTAACGCCGAGATACTGTGACTAACAAAGCTGGGATCAACTTAATGAAAGGCCCTGATTTAATTAAAATATAAGTGTTTTGTGAAAAGTGCTCGTTGGAACACAGAGATCAGTTCAGTGCATGGTGAGACTTTCTGTTGAATTACAGAGATCAGCTCATTAAAACTCCCTGACATGAAGAAGAGAGATATTTTAATGATGGGATTCAGGGATTAACTCACAAGAAGAAGAGTGATATTTTATTGCTGGGATTCAGGGTTTAACTCACAGTATAATACTTGTTTAATTTAAAGTGAGAAGTGTTGTGACAGCGTGTGAGAGAAACGATCAGCAACAAGTGAAAGGAATGAACAGCAGCAAATGAGAGAAATGTTCAGCTGCACCTGAGGAGAATCGATTAGCAGTAAGAAATTCAAAAGAGTTATACTTCAAATTTAAAGGGGATTTAAAGGCTTCAGAGTAACGTTTTAGTGGCAGATTTTAATATCTTTGGAGTTTTTATTTTTGAAGCTATTACCTTTGTATCTTATATATAATGAAAACTGCTCGTAGAGAGCGTGAGAAAAGTGCAGTCAAACCTGTAGTGTTAAAGGAGCCTGAAGTAATTCCCTCTTCAGAAAAACTAACAATGAATACTGAAGAAGTTACAAATGCAGTGGTGAATGCCCTAAGTGGTCGTTTAGATGGTATCTTGGGTCAATTAGAGGGCATCAGTAAACAATTGGAGATAATGAATACTAGAATATATACAGCTGAAAATAGAATCTCCACTCTGGAGGATGAACTGCTTAATGCAAATAGTGAAATCTCTTCCTTACAATCTACAATTAGCAAACAAAGCGATAAGATAGATGATCTAGAAAATCGTGATCGTAGAAAGAATATTAGAATAATTGGTATTCCAGAATCTATAAAAGAAAAAGATCTCTGTTCTTATTTTTTGGGAATGTTGAATACTTTAAATATTGAAGGTGAAATTATTCACAACATGATTGAACGGATTCATAGACTGGGAAAGCCACACTCAGATGATTCAAGGCCAAGGGTCGTATTGGCTAGATTCATGAATAACCTCCAAAAGGATAAAATCTTGAAGGCAATGCGATCTAAAGGGATTATGTTATATGAAGGGGCACACATTCAAGTTTTCCAGGACTATTCAGCTCAATTAAGCTTAAAACGGAAGGCTTATGCTAAAGTCTGCAAAAATTTAGTAGCGTCAAATATAAAATTTATGATACAATATCCTGCTAAGTTGCGGATTTTTTACAAAGGAAAGACAGAGACAATGGAAACATCGGAGGAAGCACATAATTGGATTCTAAAAAATATTAACAATATGAAGGTTAATAACTGATTATCATAATTTCTCTGAAGGAAACACAAATTTGGATTCAAAATATTATTACATGGTTTCATTTAATGAACAGTTGAAAAATACTTAATTGTTATTTTTTTAAGTTTAAAGCTGATAGTTTACTATAAGTTTTATGCTGATATTTCATGTATATCTTAGGGTTTTTGTATTTTTTAAAATAAATATTGAATCAGCGGAGGGGGATTGGTGAGGGTTTAACACTAATAAGGCCATGGGGAAGGAAGAGGAGACTTTTGGATTATGGGATAGGTATGGGTTTGGTGGGGGATTTGGGGATTACAGATGGGGAGGGGTTAACATTGGAAATATTAAGTTATTAAATGAGGAATTTGGGGTAAATGATTGGGTAGGGGGATATAAGGGAATTTTTAAGTTTATATATATACAAAGCCAACTTAATGTTAAGTGGAAAAAGTTCAAAGTAAGAGTATTTTTAGTTGAAAAAAGGGGGGTTCTAGGCTGGGGGAACTCTCCATGTTTTTATTTGATAAAATTCTGTTTTAATACTTTATTATTTAACTTGTTATGGGAATAAGAATAATTTCATGGAATGTTTGCGGTCTTGCAAGCCCTTTTAAAAGAAATAAAATTTTGCAAGCAGTAAAAAGGCATAAAGGAGATATTGTATTATTACAAGAGACACATCAGACTATAGGAGATTTGTCTAGATTAAAAAAGAAAGGAATAGATCAAATTTATGGCGCCTCTGCTCTAGGGAGGAAAGGTGGGGTGGCAATATTAATTACATCAAGGGTTAATTTTCAAATTGAGCGGACAATTACAGATCCTGAGGGAAGATTTATTTTGGTTCAAGGAAATCTAAAAGGAAGAAAAACTTTTGGTGGGGAGTATATATGCCCCAAATGTGCCTGATCCAAATTTTTTTGCAAGATTACTGGCTGAAATTGATGCATTGCCGGAATCTTTTAAAATATTGGGAGGTGATTGGAATGGGGTTTTAGATCCACAGATGGATGTGTCCGGGAGTAGTGGGAGTAATCGTCACAATATCGCAAGACTTTTACGAAGTTTCAATCAAAAATGTAGACTTTTAGATGTATGGAGATCTCTTCATCCAATGGAGCGTGATTACACTCACTTGTCTAGAGCTCATGGCACAAGCTCTCGTTTGGATGCTCTCTTTGTTTCTGAGGAATTTTTTCCATTGATTGAGGATGCGGTAATAGGACCCTATGAGATTTCTGATCACGCTCTTATATGGGTAGATTGGGAGGAGGGGCAAGCCGGAGGTAAAAAAAATAGTCTCTGGCGTTTATCACTTGATATATGCCATGATATTAAGTTTAAAGAATTTTTACAGGTCATTTGGAAAGATTATGATTATCATAATCGTGCTCATAAATGTGACCCAGAACTATTTTGGGAGGCCTCAAAAGCGGTTATGAGGGGGGAAATTATTGCATACACGGCTCGCTGGAGAAGAATGTTAGCTGCTAGGATTCTGAGGCTAGAAAAACAAATTTGTAAAGAACGTAAAATCTTAGCTAATAGGCCAAATATTGCTAATAAAGAACAACTGCTAACTACCCAGGCAACTTTGAATACATTAATTCATCAGAAAACAAAAAAGTCATTATTTTATTATAAGTATCATTTGTATCAATTTGGGGATAAGGCAGGGAAGCTTTTAGCTCGTTGTCTGGCTCGTAATCAAAGATCGAGGTTTGTGCCGTTATTAAAAGATGAGAAAGGTGTTATACACAAGGATGCTACTGAAATAGGGAATATTTTTTTAAAATTTTATCATAAGCTATATTTGAAAGAAGATGTTCCCATAGTGGACATTAGACATTTCCTGTCTGAGGTACATTTACCACATCTATCTCAGGATCAGCAGAGTAAATTGGCGTCTCCCATAACATTGGATGAAGTAAAAAGAGGAATAGATAATGCAAAAAATTGTAAGGCACCAGGTATGGATGGTTTTAGGGTTGAATATTATAAATTGTTACAGACACAAGTTTCACCGGTGTTAGAGAAATTATTTAATAAATGGATGGAAACAGGGAAGTTTAGATATAATAGCAATACAGCACATATTGTGGTTTTACCAAAACCAGGGAAGGATGTAACAGAAGTTGGGTCTTATCGACCTATATCTTTAATCAACTATGATCTTAAGTTGTTTGCTAAGATATTGGCAAATCGTTTAGCTGAATATCTCCCAGATTTGTTACATGATTGTCAGATGGGATTTGTTAAAGGTCGTTATCCTACTAAAAATGTAAGGAAAATTTTGGGTGCTTTAAGCTGGGTAAGGAAGTTTGCTAGTCCTTCAATATTAATTAGTTTTGATGCTGAAAAAGCTTTCGATAGGGTGGGGTGGACTTATTTGTTTGAAACTTTAAAGGCTTATGGTATAGGAGATGGTTTTATTCAAGGGATAAGAGGATTATACGAGAATCCGAAAGCTGTTGTGGGAGTTAATGGGCTGGTCACGAATAGCTTTAATATAGCTCGAGGAACGAGACAAGGTTGCCCATTGTCTCCTCTGCTATTTGTGTTATCATTAGACCCTTTGCTAAGAATGATTAATGCATGTGATGAAATACGTGGTGTAAACGTTGGGACTTGTATATTTAAGGTGTCTGCTTTCGCAGATGATTTATTAGTTATGTTAACTGAACCACGTAATTCTTTTAAAAAATTAATGGATGTGATTGAACGTTATGGAAGGTTAACTGGTTTTAAATTAAATATGGATAAATCAGAAGCATTAGATATTATTGGAGATTTACAAAATGATTGGGGTACAGATTTTCCTTTACGCTGGGCTAAAAATAAATTTAAATATTTAGGGATTTGGTTACCTAAAGATCCCCATCATCTGTATAGGCAAAATATTAAGATGCTTCTACATGATATGCAAAACAAATTGCAGTTTTGGACACCATTGCCTTTATCTTTAGGTGGTAGAGTGGCTGCTTACAAGATGATGATTTTTCCAAAAATTTTATATGTTTTGCAACTTATTCCGTTACGACTACTAAGGAAAGATGTTCGAAAAATGGAAAGTTTACTCCAAAATTTTCTTTGGAGTGGGAAAAAACCAAGATTAAAAATTGATCAATTATATGGGCCGTGGAATCAGGGTGGTATAGGGTTGCCAAAAATAGAACATTATAATCTAGGTTGTCAGTTTCGTCATGTAAGAGATTGGTTAATAGGGACATCAGTATATACACCTTATGATTTTGAATCCGCGTTAGTAGCTCCATATTCACTTTTATATGTGTTACATGTAACAAATATAAAACTACCAAAAGATTTCAAAAATAATATTTTATGGCAAGGGGTTCGTTGGAGTTGGAAGTTACTTTGTGAACAATTGGATATTTCAAGTGAAATTTCTGGATTTTTGCCTTTGCAAGGCAATTTAGCCTTTCAAAAAGGTATAACATCTACTTTTTTAAAGGGTTGGGAGAGAAAAGGTTTAAAACAATTGTGGCAAGTAATAAATGATGAAGGTGCTCTTAAACCCTTTAATGAATTAAAAAAACTCTATGGATTATCGCAGGGACATTTTCATGTTTATTTACATTTAAAATATTATTTGATTTCGATAAAAGATGTGGTAGGAGGTTTGAGACGGGAAAATTTTGATAAATTAGAAAAATGGTTTATGATAAAAGATAAAGAGCGTATTTCAATAGCAGAATATAGTAAAGCATTGAGAAACATATCACAAGTTCAGAGTTATAGTCATTTGAGTTTGAAATGGGAAAGAGATCTTAGAATTAATCTTGATTTATATGATTGGGAAAAAAGTATTGGGAGTATTCCAAAAATAATTATAGGAGCTAAGTTGCGTGATATGCAATTTAAAATAATAAAGCGCGCTTATATATCTCCCTATAAAGCTTGGAAGGCAGGTTTTGCTGAACATGGTAATTGTCCATGGTGCGGATTGGAGCGGGCACATTTGGGGCATATGTTCTGGGGATGTAAACGTGTAAAGAAATTTTGGGATAGGATTCAAAATTTTTAATAAGTATTTTAGGGCAAACTTTGATTTTAACCTCAGGTTTTGTTGTTTTAGATGCTCCTTTACAGGGACTTTATTCTTCAGGGAGTAGATTATTAATAAGGAAATGCTGTCTGCTTGCAAAACATTGTATTCTTAGAAAATGGAGAGATTCTGGTGGTCCAGAATATTGGGAATGGAGGAATGTAATGCATCAATTAGTTTTATGGGAGGGAGAGGCCTCTAGGAAACATATTCGTAGAAGAGCAAAGTTTTTGATGATATGGTCTCCATATCTTGAAAAGTTGTCGGCCAGGGCAAGAAATGATATTTTAACGGTGTAATTTGGTATAACTTTGAACTAAGTGATTAAGTTGGCATAATTAGGATTTAAGACTGGAATGGGTTGGGAATAAGGGTGGGAGTGGGAAGGGGGAGAACATGGTGGGAATTGGGAGGATTAAAGGGTTGGGTGGTTTTGGGGGAAGGGAGATAAAGGTGGGAATTGGGAAGGATGGTAATGGGTATAATTGTGTAAGAAGATATAAGTACAGAATTGGGTTATATTTTTTATGTCTTAATTTGTATTCTGCTTACAATATTTTAATATGTTTGTAATGTTTCAACATGTAAGCTGCTTTTATGTTATTATATGTTCAATAATTAATAAAAAGATTTATAATAAAAATAAATAAAATAAAAAATTACAGTTTCTCTGTTAACTACCTAAGATGGGAGGGGCAGGGAATGCGCCTTACAGTTAGTTAACAGGTATGCTGTGCATTAACTGTTAACATGGCAGATAGTAGTCAAGAGATGCCGCTACCTGCATTGGATTATTTGAAATTCAGACTGTCAATCAACACATGGTAGCTGCAAAATCTTACTGCACTTTAGTAAATGGAATCCTCTGCCATAAAGTTCTACCGCTTGTCGCTTTTTGAGCACTCGTCAGCTTCCCTGGACACTCTTCCCCCCCCCCCCCAACACTTTCCCTCCCCCTTCAGAACGCCTTTTATAAATTCACTTTTACAGTGATTTTTTTCCCCTGCTAAAGAAGTGCCTGTACGCATATGCAGGGTTCTTTCATTAATATGTTTATGTTTATTCCATTCTGATATACACATGAGGATCAAGGGTCTTTTTTAGCAGGCAATGAAAGAGGTGCCGGTTCTCAGTGCCATCGGGCCCCCCCCCCCTCAAAGAAAGCCCTGCCTGTTGATGTCAGTTTAATTGTTTTGTTCTGACCTGAGGATGGAAGCATTAATTCCCAAAAGTTAGTCAAGACATTCAACAGGCCAGCATAAAGGTATCACCTTATATTTTTGGGGGGCATGTTCAGAGCCACTGAGGAAATTTGCAGACCTGCAAACTGCCTAAATGGTGCCCTGTGGGATATTCAGCCGCTAGCCGGTTATCTCACGGCAGTGAAAGTTGGGTGCCTAAAAGCTATCTTTTGCTAGCATAGCTACCTGGGCAGCGGCTGAATATCTGGGTGCAAAATTTAGTGGCAAGCACAGACCACCGCCATTGAATATTCCCCTCTTTGATTTCATTTGTTGATTCTTCACACCCAGGATTCTGATGCCTTAATGAACCAAGTGCCCCTTTTTCATACAACTGATGAGGTCTTTTCTTTCTATTGCAGGTCATATACCAGCATGGCTACAGGGAACTCTCCTTCGGAACGGTCCAGGCAAACATGCAGTGGGGGACACCAGTTATAACCACTGGTTCGATGGCTTGGCTTTGCTGCACAATTTCACGATTAAGAATGGTAGTGTACTGCTCCGTGACATCTTTGTTTGATGCATCTGTTAAACTGGACTTTATGCCTTAGTAATGCAGTCTATAACATGGATGGGGAACTATTTTAGGATGGCCCGCATTAGCAATAATGTAAATTTGGAGGAGCCACATTAACTGATCAGGTGGGATCTCCACTGTGGTATTATAGAAGTAATGCCCCTTGGACTGCCTGTAAGTACAAGGGCCAGACAGCTGACACCAGACTGGGAAGCAAAGAGTGGAATCAGACACAGTGGGTTAAGAGCTTCTGCTATGAGGATTCCATTGTAAGGTGGGGTCGGCGGTGGGAAGAAAGCAGGAGATACAGTAGGAGGTCTTGGTCTGCTTTTTCCACAAACATTTCATTCTGAGGCACAGTTGGGTGAGGGAAGCGAGAAGAGCCGTAGGTGTAACAGAGGCCCCCTACTCCCCTCCCGGAATGATGATTTCACTTTGGGAGGAGACATGGAGGACTGAGAGGTGTGGTGGGAATGCTAACTACACCCTCACTGCAGTGATTTCATTCTGGAAGGGGGAAGGAAGGAGCTCCTATTGTGAGCAACTGTTTTGGGGGTTTTATGGTGAGGTGGATGCAATAGAGTCGCAGTTAGAGGGTTCCTACCCATGGTCTATAGCATTCCACCAACATTCTTGCCATCTTCTTTGGCTAGTAATACCTGAAATGTTTTTCTTAGAACCTGAGAGACCTCTTGCCATAAATCTACTAAGGATGCTAAGTGTATTTGGTGGAGTTAGTGAATCCATGTTCTGACATGGGTCCTCTTACAAGGTGACATTTTACTTACCAGTTAATATCCTTTCCTTGAGTCCTGCTAGACCAGTCCAGACAAGTGGGTTGTGTTCCCCTACCAGCAGAATTGTGGAGACAAAGAACCAATGAAAAGCCCAGGTTTCAATGACATCACTCCCATGCCTCTATTCGTCTCAGCCACCAGAGGTCTCTTCAGTATTCGTCCCAAATCATATAGGAGAAACATGGCAAGCCTCACACAACCTCAAGTAAAATGTCACCTTCCTGCTAGACCAGTCCAGACAAGTGAGATGTACCAAAGCTGCAACTCCACTGGGTGGGAAGAAGACACAGCAGCTCACAAAACCCTGGAGCTGCTTACCCCGGGATGAGCATTGTGGAACCTGTGTGTGCCTTTTTGGGAACCTGCCAGGTACTTGTGACCTGGATTGGCCACTGTTGGAAACAGGATACCAGGCTTGATGGACCTTCGTCTGACTCAGTATGGCATTTCTTTTGTTCTTTAGTTCTTAAGTGCAGAAAATGGCGGGAAACCCCCACACCAAGCCAAAGGTCACCAGCAGTCCTACTACTACTAATAATAATAATCATTTATAAAGCACTACAAGGCTTACGCAGCACTATACAAACATAGATAGAGACTGTCCCTGCTTGCAAGAGCTTACAATCTAATTAAGACAGACAAGATGTAGGATAAGAATAAGGGGAAAAGGAGGGTAAGAAGACACAAGGAAAAAGGGGTCAGCATCCAAAAGCAGCTTCAAAGAGGTGAACCTTTAACCTGGACTTGAAAAGGTAAAGAGATGAAACCTGATGTACAGACTCAGGGAGTTTGTTCCAGACATAAAGAGCAGCAAGGTGAAAGGACCGAAGTCTGGAGTTGGCAGTGGAAGAAAAGGGCAAAGAGAAAAGCAAGCCAGAAGAAGAGCGGAGTTCACGAGGAGAGGTGTAGGGAAAGAGAAGAGAGGAAAGGTAGAAAGGAGCAGAAGAGTGAATGCACTTATAGGTCAGAAGGACAAGCTTGAATTGGATATGGAAACGGAAGGGAAGCCAATGAAGTGATTTGACAAGAGTGGTTATATGAGAATATCGAGGCTGGTGAAAAATTAGTCATGCAGCAGAGTTCTGAACAGATTGAAGAGGAGAAAGGTGACTCAGAGGGAGATCAGAAAGAAAGAGGTTGCAATAGTCAAGACGGGAAGTAATTAGAGGGTGGACAAGTGTTTTAGTAGTGTGTTCCAAAAGGAAGGGCGAATTTTGTTAATATTATAGAGAAAGAAACGACAGGTTTTAGCTATCTGTTGGATATGTGAGAAGGAAAGGAAGGAATCAAAGATGACTCCAAGGCTGCAGGCTGAGGAAAGAGGAAGTAGAAGAGTGTTATCCACAGAGAAAGAGAAAAGAGGAAGGGGGGAGGAAGGTTTAAGGGGAAAAATAAGAAGTTCCGTTTTGGCCATCTTTAATTTTAAATGGCAGTGAGGCATCCAGGTAGTGATGTCAGACAGGCAAGCAGAGATGCGAGACTGCAGTGTCAAAGAGATATCAGGGGTAGAAAGATCTGAGAATTATCAGCATAAAAATGATACTGAAATCCATGGGAGGAGATGAGAGCACCAAGAGACTGGGTGAAGAGAGAGAAAAGAAGACGGCTGAGAACAGATCCCTAGGGTATACCAACTGAGAGTGGGATAGCAGTAGAAGAGAAACCACCAGAATAAACACTGAAAGTGTGATGGGAGAGATAAGAAGAGAACCAGGACAGGACAGAGTCCCTAAAACCAATAGAGGACAATGTGTAAAGGAGATGGTGGTGGTCAACGGTATCAAAAGCAGCAGAAAGATCAAGAAGAATGAGGCTAGAATAAAGACCTTTGGATTTAGCCAGGAATAAGTCACTGGAGACTTTGGCAAGTGCTGTTTCGATAGAATGAAGGGACGAAAGCCAGATTGAAGTGGATCCAACAGGGCTTGAGAGGAATGAAATTCAAGACAATGACGGAGGACAACACACTCAAGAAGTTTAGAAATTAAGGGAAGATGGGGATGGGTCGATAATTAGAAGGACAACTAGGGTCAAGAGAAGGTTTCTTAAGGAGGGGTATGACCACAGCAGGCTTGAAGGCTGAAGGGACCATGGCAGTGGAGAACGAGAGGTTGAGAATATGTGAGATGGAAGGGATGATAGAGGAGGAAATGGAACTAAGGAGATAGGTGGGGATAGGATCAGAATTGTGTCCTTGAATTGCATCCGAGGAAGATGGAATTGGGAGCCCCAACAAGGAGAATGATGAGGTACTCATCCCCTGAGCCTCAGGCTGAGAATCCATTCCGGGCTCAGCTCCACTCCCGTGAAACTGTTTTACTGGCTTTGCAGTACTGCGTTTAAGGTGATTGGCAGGCAGATCCCTCTGAGAGCCTTCTGCAATTTTCGGGAGAGAGCATGGGGGACAGAGGAGGAGGGAGGGGGTGCTGAGGTTTTATAAGGCTGCTGCACTCTTCCAGATCCTTCCAATTTCTGGTTGCTCAACAGGCTCCTCCTTCTATGTCTACCAAAAAGACTGCAGTCTATTGGACCCTCCCACATCGCACTCAAGAGACAGTCACCCTCAAGGTGGTCGTTCACGAGCATTTAACCAATCTTTTCCTCTCAATCTTCAGATTTTCTTCTGAGGAGAAAATCCATCCACCATCTGCTGGAGACGAGAAAATACTGAAGAGACCTCTGGTGGTTGAGGCAAATAGAGGCATAGGAGTAGAGTGATGTCATTGAAACCTGGACTTTTTATTGTTTTTTTGTCTCCACCAATCTGCTGGTAGGGGAATACCACTTGTCTGGACTGGTCTAGCAGGATGCTGTGGAATCACATTTTAATGTTTCATACCAGATGCAGCTTCAGATCACCTTTCAGAATGTATTAGGATTTTGTGATTCAACAAAGAGAAGTAGGAAAGGCAGGGGAGGGGGGATAGTGATTAACAATCATCTGTACTGCAAAATAAATTCACAAATACAAGTTACGTCTATCTCTTGCAGCAATTTAATAAAGAAACAGATATACTTCAGACCATGCATTGTAAAGGTACAGTTCCTCTTGGAGGAGTTTTATTGTATCTGTTTGAAAAGTTTGGTCTTGCAGTGTGTTTGTTTCCTGGGTCAGTGGTCTTCACTCCCAGTCATCAAAGGCTACCAATGGGTCAGGTTTTCAAGATATCTCTAATGCATATATATGAGACATTTGCATGCGCACTACCTTCATTGTATGCAAATCTCTCTCATGCATATTCATTAGGGGTGACCTGAAAACCTGTCCTCTTGGTGGCCCTTGAAGACTGGGAGTGAATACCACTGCCTTAGGTCTTAGGTTCAAAGCCAGTTTGGATCGGTAAGGACTTTAAAAGGCCGATGTGAGATGAGTTTGTGATCCCAGTCTGATCTGGGGTTCAGAGCAGACACACTTGCATTACAGCCCTCGTCAGAATACTACAAAATTAGTGAACTCTGCTCCAGTCTTGACACCAATTTATGACAAGGACTAATTGATGTCAACTTTGGGGGTTCTCCTTTCTGTAGGGCTAATGCCTAGAAACATTTCCACAAAGCTGCCTGGAGAAGATGCTACAATACCGCGACTGAAAAGCAAGGATTTAAGATTGTGAATTAAACCTGTAGGAAGCAGAACAATTGGATATCACCCTTTTAAATAATTCTTTGCATCATTTTTATCAGAATCTGCACTAGGCAGACTGTAACAATTCTGGGAACGATGCATGTGGAGAACGGCATGTTGGACTATCAGCTGGCTACTAAGCAGACTTTGCATTTTGGCAGGTGAGGTTTACTACAGAAGCAAATTCCTCCGCAGTGACACTTACAAATCAAACATGGAGGCAAACAGAATTGTGGTGTCAGAGTTTGGAACAATGGCCTATCCGGATCCATGCAAGAATATATTCTCCAAGTAAGGCATTCATTTCCACCTAGAACCAGCTTTCTGTAATTCTTCTTTAGAAGATAGACAAAGAAATCCTGAAAAGATGAAGATTTGTTGTTGTTCTCAGTATAAAATTAGGGGCAGATTACACAGGTACACTACCAAAAAACTGCCTCCAGTTTTGCAACTGATTCCTATAGATTTTGGGGTGCTGAATCCAGGAAAAATAGCCAAAATGTTCCATCACGTCACGTTTTCTTGCAAAATTAGATTTCTTACCCATATAAGGAATGTTCACATAATTTCTTTTTAGCCGACTGCAGTTTATTTTCTTGGCCCAAAATAGAGGTTGTAATGGTTAACTAACTAGAAACACTCCCTCATGATATTTTAGAGTGTTTTGTATTCATTTTATACATTAACAGGACAATTGGGAGGCGGGGGGCTAAATCCAGTACTCGCGCTGGCGCATGTTCTTTCCTGTTCGCCTCGCCTCGTTCGCTCGCTCAAACACGGTGGTTGCGACATGAACATTCCTGTCAAATTTCAGTTTCTTGCAAGTTCATTATTACCTTTTGTTTGCTCAGTCGTAATCCAGCATTATTCCGAAGTGGTTCACTACAGTTGTAGTTTGCAGTGCTGTGTATTTGTGATGGCTCATAGAGCCAGAGGTTGCGTCAACTCTCTGGACAGTTTTTGTTTTATTTGTGGGGAATATACTGTGAAAAAGCGGCAGAGGAACATTTCTGCATTTATTAAAAAAGTATATTTCGCCTATTTCGGTTTGAAGTTAGGCGATCAAGACAAACCGTGGGCTCCTCACAAAGTGTGCAAGACATGTGAGGAAGATCTACGCTTAATGATGAAAGGTAAAAAACAAGCATTTCGTTTCGGAATACCTATGATGTGGCGTGAACAAAGAGACCACAGCAGTGACTGCTATTTTTGCTCTTGCATTGTGAAGGGATACAACTTAAAAAATAAGAATGTAATAAGTTACCCCAACCTTCCCTCAGCAATTAGGCCTATGCCTCATAGCAACGAAGTACCTGTGCCTGAACCACCAAAATCTTTGGATCATATTTGTGTGGACGGTTCTGATCATGATGAGACTCATCAGATGGCTTTTCCCGATGAGTCCAGTACTTCGAGTTTGAAACTGAACCAGATCCGAAACCTGAACTTTTCTCTCAAGCTGAATTGAATGATTTAGTCCGGGATTTAGGACTCCCAAAAGATGCTGCCCAACTGCTAGGTTCTCGGCTTAAACAGAAAAATCTATTGTCACCAGGAACAACTTTTTATTGGTACCCAACCGCAACCGCGAGACACAATTTTTGAAGTATTTCAGCAAAGAGGAAGATTTGGTATTTTGCAACGATATATACGGAGTGATGGAAAAGTTTAAACTCAAGTATGATCCTGCTGAATGGCGGCTGTTCATTGATTCGTCAAAAGACAGCATAAAAGGTGTCTTTCTTCTTCATAATGGCAACACATTCGCTTCAGTTCCTATTGCTCACTCTGTTATTCTCCAAGAAAAATACGAGAATTTGGCCCTGATTCTTCAGAAGATTCGTTATGATGAGCATAAGTGGATGATTTGTGGAGACTTTAAAATTCTATCCATGCTATTAGGGCAGCAATCCGGTTTCACCAAATATCCCTGCTTCCTTTGCTTGTGGGATAGCCGGGCCCGCGACCTACACTGGGGGAAAAAAGACTGGCCAATTTGGGAGTATTTGAGACCCGGTGAGAAAAATGTTCTTCATGAGAGCTTGGTACCTCGTGATAAAATTCTATTACCACCTCTCCACATTAAGTTGGGTCTCATTAAGCAATTCATCAAGTCCCTTCCAAAAGATGGTGAGTGCTTTCGGTACCTTTGCTCAAAGTTCCCCCGACTTTCTGAAGCAAAGCTAAAGGAAGGAGTGTTTGTTGGCCCTGATATAAGGAAACTCATTTCAGATGGAGCATTCGCTGAAACAATGTCTGAGAAGGAAAAAGAAGCCTGGGATTCCTTCAAGGATGTTGTTCTCAAATTCTTGGGGAACAGGCGGGATGAGAACTATAAGGATATTGTTGCCAGGATGCTCAATGCCTTCAAAGAACAAGGCTGTAACATGAGCCTGAAAGTCCATTTCTTGCACTCCCATGTGAACTACTTTCCCGAAAACTTGGGGGCGTACAGTGAAGAACAAGGTGAAAGGTTTCACCAGCACATCAAGGACGCAGAGAGAAGGTACCAAGGAAGATGGAACACCACTATGATGGCTGATTTCTGCTGGTTGCTGCTGCGGGAAACCCCAGATGAAAAATACGCCAAGCAGCGCACCAAGAGAAGCATTCGGGGGAAGAAGAAACGGGCCCACCAGGAGATTGATTGACCCAAGAATGACTTTAAAATCTAAACTGTGTTGACAAATATCGTGTTTTTACTGAACTTTGAAATAAAAATTTGCTAGTTATTACCACAGTGTCGGATCTCATTTATTAGAATTTTATTTTCACACCATCGGATGTTTGTCTTCATGTATTGCAATGGTGCGGTTTGCGTTTTCTATTCTTACATACATACCTGTACAACAATTTTTGCACATTTCTTTGCTTTGCTTTGTGTCTAACCTCGCTCTTATATGCTCAATGTTTGTGCACATGTATGTGGCTGTTTTTAAGTGCAGACAATTTTGCTACCATCACAGTGTGTTTTGTTGACATTACTCTATTCTTATGTGCTGCCTTGTTACAATTTTCTTTATTCTTATTTGAATAACTACTAAACAATTAGTATAAAGAATTCATCCAAGAAACTTTTATCTCGATCGCACTCAATCTGAAACGTTCACCTCAAACTGCTAACCCAATGTAGCAAAAAATCTATTATTTACTACAGATTGAAATATGCAGAAATTGTGTGTGTGTGCGTGTACCTAGGGGCAAAACTTCATGATATTAATTCCTCTTTGATAAGCTGGTGTGCACTGTGTACATGTCTATATAATGATACGCACAAACTTTGCTCTTTTTTAGTTGGCTTCAGAATCAGAAAGTTTATCTAAGACCTGTACATTTGCTTAACTGTACCACCACTCTGGCATGCTCAAATGGATGTTTAAGAACCGAATGTAATGTTCATAATTTCCATAAACCATTGAAGGCGCATTTGCTTAGATGGTCCTTCGGATCCTAGAGTAGAGCTATGGACCTGGCTAGGCTATGCTGTAATTGGGTTTATGTATTTTCTATGTTGTAATGTCTGTTCAAATTCTTATTTGAGTTTTCAAAAGTTTACATCTATGCACATTTTCCAGAACAAAAAGCAAATCTATCTATTAGCAATTAATCAAAATAAAATTATAATATACTAGTTGCTCACATCAAGGGAGAGTCATAGTGCTGAGAATACAAATTTGTTTGTTAGGATCCATTCCAAGAAAATAACAAGTAATAAACAAAGGAAAAAAAAAGATCTCAGGACAGACATTTTAGAGCAAACCCTATTCAGTGGACTCTTTGCCTGTCAAGAAATCCTCCAAATGTAATGAATCAAAGAAAATGTAATGGTTGCCTTGAAAAGAAATGAAACATTCACAAGGAAAGTGTAAAAAAAAAAGATAGCATCAATGGCCAATACCCTTGGCTTCTGATGAAGAAAGGACTTTCTATGCAATTGAGTTGCCCTAGTAACATCAGGAAATATCATTAACTTATCTCCACAAAATAATTTGTCTTTTAGAGAAATACAGTTTTAAAATAGTAAGTTTATCAGCTTCTGTAGCAAAAATCACAATCACGGTAGCCCTATTTGAAATTTCCTCCAAAGAGGATTCCAGAAAATTTGTAAGATCCAGAGTATCAACTAATTCTCGGGCTTCCCCACCAGTGGTTTCCACTAATTGCTTACTAGAAAGATATTTTATTTTTTTTAAGTACTGTCAAGTCAATTCTGACTCCTGGTGACCCAGCAGCCCCTGAGTTTTCTTGGCAAGGTGTGACCAGAAGTAGATTGCTGTGTTTGCAGTGTCCGCGGTGGACTGGCCTCCGATTTAAAAAAAAACACAAAAAAAGCAGGTGTAAGCACTTCCTTGCTAGCTGGTCTTGTCCCGCCCCTCTCTGATGCATGCTTTGTGTCAGAGAAGGCGGGACTAAACCAACCTTCCTAGCAAGGAAGTGCTTACCCCCGCGTTTTTAAAATATTTTTTAAAATCGGAGGCCAGTCGACTGCGGACGCTGCAGGCACTGAAAAAGCAGGGCAGCTGCACAGGTGGAGGGTGGGAGACAGACATAGGCGGCTCTAAAATGAGGCCAAGTGAGGCGGTGGCCTCAGGCGGCAGCTTTTTGGACTTTTTGAGGGCAGCAAAATTGCCCCCACAAAGACCGCCGTCACCACCTGACTCGGCCTTCAAAATATATTTTAAAAAACCTTCCGGCGTACGAAGCAGCTGCCGCTGCTGCTCCAGCAGCGGCGGCAGAATGAGGAGCCCCGCGGCCGCCCCCGCCCCCCGGAGAGCCTGCTGGTTTCCCCTGCTCCGCTTTGCAGAGCCGCGGCGAAGGGACAGTGTTTCCTTTAACTGCGGCTCTGTTAAAGCTGAGCCCGAGGTGCTGATGGGAAACAGGATTTGGGCTGATGGGGGGTTAGGACTAGAAATTGACTGATGGGGGTTTAGAAGTGGAAATGGACTGATCAGGAGGGGTACCACAGGTAAGGCAAGAAATCACGTTGATCACAAAGACACAGTCCAGAAACGTGATGTTTGTGGAAAAACAAACTTTAATTCAACTTCTATTATGTAGACCTATTACCAACCCGACACAGGCCGTGTTTCGCTATCTTCGTCAGGGGTTGATCAGGTAAGGTACTTATGTTGAATAATGAGGACCCATCAAAAGTGTGGCCTTTAAAAATGCTACGTGTTGTATGAATTCTAGACCCGGCAGAGTCCGTTTCTCACCACTATGAATCACGTTTGATGGGTCCTCATTATTCAACATAAGTACCTTACCTGATCAACCCCTGACGAAGGTAGCGAAACACGGCCTGTGTCGGGTTGGTAATAGGTCTACATAATAGAAGTTGAATTAAAATTTGTTTTTCCACAAACATCACGTTTCTGGACTGTGTCTTTCTGATCAGGAGGGGGGCTAGGACTGGTAATGGGCTATTGGGAGGGGGGGTTAGAACTGGAAATGGGCTGATGGGGGGTTAGGACTGGTAATGGGTTATGGGGGGGTTAGAACTGGAAATGGGCTGATGGGGGGTTAGTACTGAAAATGGGCTGATCGGGAGGGGGCTAGGACTGGTAATGGGCTATGGGGGGGGTTAGAACAGGAAATGGGCTGATGGGGGCTTAGGACTGGAAATGAGCTGATCGGAGGGGGCTAGGACGGGTAATGGCCTATCGGGGGAGGGCTAGGACTGGAAATGGACTGATGGGGGTTTAGAACTGGAAATGGGTTGATAGAGGGGTTAGGACTGGTAATGGGTTATGGGGGGGGAGACTAGGACAGGAAATGGGCTGATTGGGGTGCTAGGACTGAAAATGGACTTACTGGAGGGTTACGACTGGTAATGGGCTGATTGGGGGGCTAGGACTGGGGTGGGCTGATAAAGGGGCTAGGACTAGAAATGGGCTGGGACAGGAAATGGGCTAATAGGGGTGGGGAGGAGAGTGTTGCTGGCCCTGGAAGAAAACTAGGGGCTAGGGCTACAAAGGGGCTGATGCGGGGGGGGGGGATGGTAGAATAGGACTGGAAAGGAGCAGATACTGAGAGGGTCTGCCAGGGGAAGGATGGGGCAGGAAGGGAAGGAGGGGGCTGGAAAGGAGCTGACACCTGGAATGTACCAAAGGGGGACTGGAAGGGAGCTGACACTTGGGGATGGGAGTGGTAGGTAGCTGGGTAATAGGGAGGAGGCTGGAAGGGAGCTGACATGTGAATGGCACTGGAAGAGAGATGGACAGAGGGTAGGGTGGCTGGAAGGGAGCTGACTGGGGGGTGGCACTGAGAGTGAACCTGAGCTGATACCTGGGATGGTATTTGGACTAGAAGGGGCTGGACAGTGGGAAAGGAGGGGGACTGGAAGGGAATGGACACCAGTTGCAGTCATGGGAATGCAAGGTGGTTGACATTGGAAGGTACTGGGAGGGGAGGACTGGAAAGGGGCTGATACTGGGGAGGGTTACTGAAACTGGAAATGGGCTGATGGAAGGAAGTGAAGAAAACAAAAGAAGAGATAAGAAATGGCAGATGGACCATGGCCCATAGACCACAGAAAAAGAGCTAAGAGAAGACAGGAAAGCAGAAGCCTCAGATCGGGACCAGCATGATCAGAGAATAAAATGGTCAGACAACAAAGGTAGAAAAAATAATTTTATTTAATTTTGGTGATTGGACTTTGTGCTATTTTTATATTTTACACAGTACTGGGGAGCTGCAACTCTCATTTATCTGATGTTGCACTGCATGTGGACTCTGGCTTCTTGGGGTTTCAGTTTAAATTTTGTCTACATATTTTTATTTTTACTTTAGATTGTGGTTACTTATTCTGTACTTGGTAAGGGTCGATGTTGTGAGTGTGTGACTGAGGTCAGGTGTTCTGTTAACATGCAGTTTGTATATAAAGATCTATACTATACTGTAGTAATTTGACTTGTTCAGCTTTTCAAATAGGTGTATGGATGTTCCTGGGCCCACTGTGGGATTTACTATGATGCTTTTTTTGGATGGGCTCCTTATGTGACTTTTGGAAGTTTGTGCTGATATGGTATGGTATGGCAGGTTTGCTTTTTGTTGTAGGGTTTTTTATTAGTTCACAATATGCCTGGTACTGGAGAATAGTGGTTGTTGTGTTGTTGTTAGTGAGATGATCAGAATCAGATTTTTTTTTTAAATATTGAGTTCTGAGGGTGAATGTCCTGGTTCTGCTCTGCACCTACTATGGATGCAAAATATATGTTGAAAAAGAAAAAGGGAGAACCATAACGCAGTTTATAACAAAATAAAAATGGGTTATAATTTAGTTTTATAAACAGTGCTATTGGTTCTTGCTGTCTTTTAGTTCCTTGGTGTGCAAACAGGACCGTACCTAGCCCTGTGCAAGCAGTGCAGCCGCACAGGGCGTAAAGGCTTGGGGGGCACATTTCGGCTCTCTGCTGTTGCCCTGCTGCCGCTGGCAGGACAATAGCAGGCAGTTAAAATGCGCCCTCCAAGCCGTTTCGCAACACTTTTAGCAGATCTGGTCCCTCCCTCCTCCCGACACGATGTCAGAGCAGGGAGGGACAGATCTGCTTAGAGTGCCGGCGCCTTTCAGATTGGGTGCATGCCCCCCTTCTCCTCCCCATACCTCCGTCCAGCGCTGCCTGCTCTTTCCCTGCTACCGGCGCCGCCATGAAAAAAACAGAGGGCGGCAGCAGCAGGGAAAGAGCAGGCAGCGCTGGATGGAGGTATGAGGGGAGAGGGGGGCGTGCACCCGAGTTGCAAGTCGCACAAGGCGCGATTGCAGTTCGATACGGCCCTGTGTGCAAACATCTTGCATTTCCTCCATATAATCTAATCGGCTTTTTGATTTGGTTCAGTCTCTAATTGGATTTCTGAAAAAGCCCCGCCCCCTCTAAGGTGGGGGGGGGGGGAGAGGAGCGCCATCTCATTCTTCGTCTCAGGCAGCAGACTGCCTTGAGCCGCCCCTGGGGGCAGAGGGTGTTTGGAAGGCCAGAAGGGAACTACTGGGCAGATGGGCATGATATGTGTGGGGGTGGAACGGCTGGAAGTGAAATGCTAGACAAATGTTGCACATGAGGGGGGCAGAGGGCAGATGCTAAATAGGAAGTGTGCAGGGGATGACTTAGGGCAGATGCTACACACAGAGGGGAGGTGAAGTCAGATACTGGACACACAGTGTGTGGGGGGGGGAGGCAGATGCAGGACATAGGCTGGAGGGATAGAGACAGATATAGGGTGGGGGGATATAAGGGGACAGAGAGCAGATGGTGGATATGGAGTGGGGGTATATACTGGATATACAGTATGGTAGAGGGTTTAGAGGGATAGAGAGCAGATGCTGGACATGGGGTCAGGGCCATAAAGGGATGGGGAGCAGATGCTGAACATTGGAAGTGGCTCATAGGGGGATAAATGGCAGATGCTGGACATGAGGTGGGGGATATAGAGCAAAGGACGGACACGGTAGGTCTGGAGGGCAGATGCTGGACATGGAGTGAGGGAGAGGATGGGAATGCTGGACATGGGAGGATAGGATGAGAAAAAGGGGAGAGGCGTGAGATTGGGGAGAAAGGGAGAGATAAGACAGGGCAGGAGAGAAGGGGAGAGATGCTGAACATAGGGAGGGTGGAAGAGAGAAAGAGGAGTTAGTTACAGACTGGGGAAGAAGTGGCTGGGGAAGAAGAGAGAGCTGGAGTGGGAGGGTTGTTAAGGATATATGAAAGAGAAACAACATCTGACTTGATAAAGAGAGAAAATTAAATGAAAAAGATAAACGTCAGAGATGGAGGCAGGGGAACAAGTGAAGAAGACAGAGCGGAGAGAAGTGGCAGATGGATTACAGACTCTGCAAGAGTTAAGAGGACGCAGAAACCAGATACCCTGGACCAGGGGAATTTAAAAAGTAAAATAGGTAGACGAAAAAGGTAAAGAATTTCTTTTCAGTTTAATGACTGGATTTGGGATTTTGTATATGCCAGCTTTATATTCTGCACAGTACAGGGGGAAATTCACCACCGTTTCTATTTCTTGCGGTGCACTGCATGCAGAGTCTGGCTTGTTGGGGTTTCAATTTAATTTTGTCTACATATTTCTACTTTGAGTTCGTTATCCTCCATGACAGCTATAACACACACCCAGTAACAGAAACGTGGGTCAGCATGCAGCACCACAACCCATCCCTGGACTCCTCCCTAGATTTACCCAGGAATTCCCTCTTCCCAGCTGTAGATCGTTCAATCCCCCTATGCCCTGTACATAGTTACGTTCCCACCCCCTGTGCATAGTTCTGTTGCCATGTTTTACCGTTCCAGGAACAACAGACTGAATGATTTTGCTCTGACTTGTTTTTTGTCCTATGCAAACCTCTCTGAATTGTAGACGAGCGGTATAGAAATAAGTGTTAAATACATAAAAAAATAATACTTGGTGAGAGTCTGTGTTCTGTCTGTGTGACCGAGACCATGTGTTTCGTTAGCATGGAGTTTCTTGGGGTAGTTTCTCCAAATGGGTGAGTTTTGCACATACTATGACAGTCATGAACCTCACTTCTAAGCCAAGGTATGTGGAGTGTGATCTCAGTCTCTCAAATTTACTGCTAATGCTTGGCGTAGTACTTGCATCGTGCCGAAGAGAGCCTCCCTCTGGAGTTCGTAAGATGTAACGTGCATGGGTAGTTTGTCAAGATGTGACTAGAAGTTCTTCTTTATCAACCTCTTGGCTCCCAATACGATGGGAAATATTTCTGTAACTTTCTGCCACATTTCCTTGGTCTCTAACTGCAATCCTTGGTACTTCAGGGTCTTCTGTCTCTCCACGAAATTCACAGAATAATCATTTGGAACCTCTATTATCAATGCTGTTCTGGTATTTTTCTCCTTTACCACTATGTCGGGTAACCATGCATCAAGTTTCTTTGTAGGATCTGTAGTGGTCTGGATTTGTTCATTTTTCTAAATATTGTGTAAGGATGTTCTAAGGCCCACCGCAGTATTTATGGTGCTTCTCTTTTCTGGGCAGGCTCCTTATTGTGTTAATTTTAGAAGCTGGTGTCTTTATGATATGGTAGATTTGATTTATAAGTCTTCAGTGACTTTTGTAGGGTTTTGTGTGTGTTCGCAATCTGCCTCGTACTGGAGAGGCTGTTAATGAGATGACACCGGAATCAGATTTTTTTTCTTGTATGTTGGATTCTATGGTGAAATGCCCTAGCTCTGCTCTTTACCTACTGTTAGAGGAGGGTTTTTGTTGGACACAAAATAAATGTTCAAAAAGAAAGAGAGAACCACAGCACAGGTTCTAACACTAAAATAAAATCAATTAAATTATAACTAATTTTATTTTGGTGTTAGAAACTGTGCAGTGATTCTCTTTTACTTTTTGTCCCTTGGCATGTGAACACCTTACATCACCTTTATATTTTGCAGAATATATATTTATAGGTGTCAGTATTGTTTATCTTTAAAGTGCCAAGATATATAATCAAACAGCTACAATTTTTGCTGCATTTTGATTGTATAGCCACTGAATGAGAACCTCTGCTCCCTCTTTGAGTATTTTGGGGCACCAACTCATCCCTCGCTAGTTTGATATACTGACTTCCTTATCCATCTAGTGTTTTTTTTAAAGATAACTATAATGAATATGCAAATGTGCAAATGAATATGCAAATATGTCACCCTACCATTGCCCCCCCCCCGCCAAATTAAGCAGTCAAACTATGCCCATGGGGGCCAGATGTCTTAGCTGCTCCTGCCGGTGTACTGACCATCGATTTTTTTTCCATTGCTTTTCCTTTTAACACCACTCATAGCCATGATTCAAAAAGCACTAGCAACAAAGAGTGAGGCATCAAATTGCACCGAATTGGCACCAAAGGGGTACGCCCTTTTGGTCACATGTTCGCAGCCATGTGCCTGCGGCGACATGGCACACTGTGTTCTTTTAAAGGGTCAGAAGGCACTTACTGCTGTCTCTGGAGGTGGGCACAGTGCTGGCACCATGAACTCCTTTTTTCCAGGAACCAGGACCCCACACACAGTTGCCCTACACTCTGCTGTCTTGTCTCAGCACAAAAAGATGTTCCAAAGCCTCTCCTGTAATGTCTGGTTAATTTTATTGTATATATAGTTTTAATCACCACTTAGATTAGCTTTTTCTGGATGTGCAATTCTTTAAACAAGTACATTTATTTATTTGTAGCATTTAGCTCATGCCTTTCCAAGGGGAGATCAAGGCAAGTTACATTCAGGTACAATATCCATTTCCCTATCCCAAAGTATTCACGATCTAAGTTTGTACCTAGGCAATGGAGGGTTAAGTGGCTTGCCCAAGGCCACAGGGACTGCTAGTGGGATTTGAACTCTGGTCTTTCTAGCTCTAGGTTGCTGTCCTAACCACTAGGTCACTCCTCCACACCTGGAAAATGTCTGGAGAATTTCCAGAATTTAAAAAAATTATATTTGCAGATCTCAAATTCTCCCCCATGTGAGAGTTGGCCATGCCTGCTTTGAGTGTTCAGAACATTAAGGCACCTAAGGGCCCGATTTTTGAAGGCAGTTACACGTTACCCATGTAAATGCCTTAACCGGGAATATTCAAAGGCACTTACATGGTTAGCGCCTTTGAATATCCCCAGTTATGTCCCCTACGTATCTTGATGCTATCCAGTTAGCATCGGGATGAGTTGGGGGTATTCCTGGGCGGAGCGCTAATCAGGTAGCAGCAATTTTCAGTGCTGCCCGGTTAGCGCTCTGTGGCTTAAAGATAGGCAAGGGAAACCCTTGCCTATCTTTAAGGCGCTGAGCCTTTTGTGGCCAGACCCATATTTTCATTTCCGACACCACAGAAATGAAAGTGCGGGTTAAGGGGGTCGGCGGGCAGGCTATACACCGACATGACGCATAGCCTGCCTAAATGAAAATCGGGCTCCTAATTCTTTTTCAGAATACAAGTGCCTTAACTTTAACTATAGATGCCTTAAACTGATGCTCCTAAAGACAGATTTCTATTGAGATGCTCAGCCCTCTTCAAAAATCTTCCAGTCGTTCAACAAGCAAGTTAAATATTCCTTAAGGAATAGGGAATTAAAACAGACTGGCATATAGCTTAATAAAGGAAATTTCAAATATTCAAACATTAAATACATGGGGGTGGAGCTTGATGCCGAATAGGACGCTCGCTTAGAGCGAAGGCTCCGTAGAGATCTGCCAACAATCCTGATAAATTGCTGCACTTCGAGAAGCTATAATGCCAGCTCGACGCATAAAGGACCCAAGAGATGTCGGGACCCAAACCGGTCCGATTAGATTACTCGGGCACACAGAACAGCAGTGTGAAAAGGTCCAAGACGGAGCCCCTTTAACACGCGTCTGTTGTAAAAGGGCGCCGGGATCGCAGGAATCTGATACACTAAGGTACCAGAGATATGGGATGGGAAAGATAGGGCTCCTCATAGGTTATACAATCATCCAGATGAAGTCTAAGAGCACGCAAAGAAGGGTATATGTTGAAGAGCTTAAGTGGAACATGTTTAAAAGAAAAGAAAAATGGCCCCCTGTAAATTCCTGGGGTCCACAAAGAGAACAGCGCTAGCCACTCAAAAGAGCAGAAACAAAAAACAGGAAGCGGCAGATTCAACACCCAATACCTTTATTAGTACCAATTAAGTGGCCTAAGCCCAACACAGGACCGTGTTTCGTATGTCACTTCATCAGGGGCTATCAGGGCACACTGAGGGTGTGATGTATATAGACTTCACCAGGCTCGACAGACAATGGAAGTCACTCTAATCTAAAAAGCTTCTTTACAAAGCCCGAAGGACGCCTAGTTCCACGTTATCCACTCCGGGCTTCTAACCCAATGTTCATGGAACCAAAAGCCGTATGCAGTTTCTCAAAGCTTTGAGAAACTGCATACGGCTTTTGGTTCCATGAACATTGGGTTAGAAGCCCAGAGTGGATAACGTGGAACTAGGCATCCTTCGGGCTTTGAAAAGAAGCTTTTTAGATTAGAGTGCATGCTGTCCCAAGATGATAACAGATACGCTTAATGCTTTTATGACTCTCATTGATGCCTGCGGTTCAGATATGCGTCCTTCTGCCCGGCTACCATTGTGGCATAATCCCCTATTTAAAATCCAGAAGAAAACAGTTGCCTGGAGCCATTGGTACTCAAAAGGAATCTGGAACGTTAGCCAATTGATAAAGGGAAATAAATGGAAAGAATATAGTGAATTGCAGCAAGAATTTGGCCTCCCAACTAGGTTATACTTTCAATGGCTGCAGCTCCGACACTGTATTGAAAACTCCAGGGTAGATATCAAGGCAGTGACAGAGAAGGGTGGTGTAGCGGAGATAGCTCAAGAGGTGGCACAAACAGGTGTGGCCTCGCTCTTTCACAGGAAGTTGAATCAAAACTTCAATCCACAGCACGGGGTTTACAGAAAATGTGGGAGCAGGATACCGGGATTACTCTCCCCACGCAGCAGTGGAGGAAATTCTGGAGTAAGCAAGTAAGATTATCGAAGTCAGCTTCGGTCACTTAGACACTATTCTTTTTTGCTCATAAGGTCTATTATACACTAAATAAGGTTGCGAAATGGGACAAGAATACTAGCAACCTTTGCTGGACATGCAACAGCAATGTTGGTACTTTTGCCCATATTGTTTTTGAGTGTCCGGGAATACGGACTTACTGGGAGCAAGTATGGGAGCAGGTACAAACCATTCTTAAATGTAAAGAACCCCTTACTTGGCGGGTCATAGGATTCCGGTCGGCGGCAAAGCTCCCTTCCTTACATAGAGAAGGCTATTTCTTGCTGGACTTCATGATGGGGCTGGCAATTCATCTAATTGTGCTTAACTGGAAATGTGCTGCCAACCTGAACGTGCAGACATGGTGGAATCAAGTATGTTTGTATAGCAAGTATGAACAAATGCCGAGGAAAGCCTCGATGCCTATAAAAGGCGGTAAGCTTAAGTGGAAAATCTTAAATGATTTTGTGAGCATCGCTGACATAAGTGTGTGAAAAGCGTAGCTCAGACTGTGAACCTAAATCTGCCCATGTTAAAAGTAACCTTGGTACCCTGTGGAAAGCTTTGTATTATTCTTCTTACTGTGCTAGATGTGTCCTAGAGGAGCGGAGGGGTGGCGGGGGTGGGGGGGGGGAGTTTCTGTTTTGGTTAATTTTATTGTTGGTTGTTGATGTAAACGGTTGGATGTCTAATGAAAATGTAAATAAAGCTTTAAAAATCATTAAATACATAATCTCATATGTTATCTTTCCTAGTTTTAAACTTTCATCCAAATTACATTACAAGGAACCTCATATTACCTAAAGGTTTGTAAGGATCCTCTCCATTGGAGAGAAAAGCTTCCAGTTTGCAGGGCGTCCTTTCTAAGGGACCCTCTAGCTCTGCATAACTGGGATGTTTTCCCTTTAATGTTCAGAAGCAACACCTGCTTGTAATTTGCATTTTCTTTTCATGTGGATACTGTAATCGACAAAGACATATAGGAATAATTCCATTAATCCAGTAGGATTAAAACACAGAGCGGAGGATAAACCGGGCCCAGACATCCAACATACAGATGAATAAACTTTATTAATTTTTCGAGATTTTGCACATATTGTATGCACGCAAGAACGTTTTTTGTGCATGTCAATCAATTGTGTTAATTTGTAGTCTTGCAGCTCTGTGAACTTGAAGTTGCTGGGGTCTGAAGTCTCATTACAACCTGAATTTGTTAGGCTTTGTTCTAGACTCTGCTTTTTCTATGGAATCTCAGATCGCTGCTTTAACCAAGGAGGTTTGTTTTCCATTGCAGAAATGAAGGCAGGCAGTAAAAGGGCATACTGACCAGTACAAGCTTTTCGGATTTTAGTTTGTACTTTAATTTTGTCACAAATAGATTATTGTAGTATTGTATAGTTGAGGATTTTAGTGGAATTGCGATCAAAACTTCTGTTTTTACAAAACTGAGCTGCAAGATTAATATTGAGGGGCAGTATTAGGGATAGAGTGACCCCGTTCCTGATTAGTAATTCAAGCTAGGAGTGTTTTCAGGTTACTATGTCTTTCTCACAAAATACAGTAGTGAATGGAATTGCTCCATATTATTTATTTATTTAGACAGATTTGTATACCACCTTATCCTACAATCAAAGTGGTCACATCACAATTGGAGGGTTACATTTAACATGAGGGTACTGAACAACATAGAAACATAGAAATATGACGACAGAAAAAAAACACATGGCCTATCTAGTCTGTCCTTCCATATCAACAACTACAACAGTCCCCTTTCTACCTTTAGAGATCCTCTGTGTTTGTCCCATGCTTCTTTGAATTCAGTTACTGTCCTCTCTACCACCTCCACTGGGAGACTATTCCACGGATCCACCACTCTTTCCATAAAGAAATATTTCCGCATATCACTTCTGAATCTATCCCTCGTATGTCTAGTTGGGATGAGTGGGTATCGAGTTGGCGGAGGTAGTTGCATTACCGCTCGGGTGGAGACTGTTGTCTGTTTGCTCATAGGCTTCTGTAAAGAGCAGGGTTTTAAGGGCCTTGCGGAAGTCTATGATGTCATTTAATGCCCTCAGATTATTTATATGACAAAATTAGTAAATGTTTATTCCCCCAGAGGGTTTACACTCTGGATATGATGAATTTAGAGATTCCTTTGGTTAAGAATATTGCTTAAAATGTACCAAGGAAAAATTATTTAACTTTAATGCTGCAGTGGAATGGAATGTTTTGTCTTGTGCTTTTAAAAGGGAGATTACTTGAATTTTAGAAAACCGCTTAAAACTTATTTATTCCTAAAGTTTTTCTCTGGGGAGTTAGGTAATTCAGAATATGGTAGGATTATTGCAGGGCTTTCATCTACTATTTTTATTGCATTAATGGAATTATTTTAAGAAATTGTATGTATTTATATTTGCACTGTTATTGATTTCTATTAAAATGTAATGCGCTTTGAACCATTACTGGTAAAATATGGAATAGAAGTGTCGAAATTACATTAAATTAATTTGCAGATATACACGCAGATAAGTGGTTTGTGCACACTTTGTCATTTTAGATGCTCATACAAACCAAATGTACACTCACAAATGCACATTCCTACCAAGAGTGGCTCTGTGTGGTTGGAAAAGCTTATTGCAATATCTTTGTATAGTTTCTCATATACAGTATGAAAGCAGCAACACAAGGTGAAGGAAACACTTGCTTGGCTGGCGCACTAACAGCCCTTTTTACTAAAGTCTGCGATGCATGGCAGCTGGGAACACTAACGGGGGGCACGTCAGTGAGCGTGCAGTAAATCGCATGGTAATCGGCCATCACGCGATGAGGCGTTGAATAGGTGGAGCGTGAACTTGGAAAGCACACCGCTACCTGCACAAGGGCAATTGCCACACGCTTAGTGGCAAGGTGACAATTAGCGTGAGTGCGGCTGACAACACCTTTATGGGTGTTGTAAGGTGTGCTCTCATTGGTGCACCGCACATGAAGGTGGCCCGTTACTGCCAGGAACATGCTGGTTATGCCCCTGATAGCTAACATGGAGGTTTTGCGCTTGACATTCATTTGGTTCCCACACTAAGTGCAAAACCTTTGCGGGCTTTAAAAGGAGCTCTGATTCTTTCCTTTCATTCAGTTGGCTCACAAGGATGTTGCATTTTGTAACATTTTGGGTGGTCTGCGCATCTCATTCAGTCTTGGCAGCTTATAACATGGCGATGCTGTGAATCTTTCTGCAAGACAATAGCACCCATCCCCTCCTGATTAAGCCTTTCTGCCCGATCTACCTTCTGCCAAGTCCCACACCTCAGACAGAGTGCAGACTTGGCAATGCTGCTAAACAGACCAACACTACATATCCCACAAATGTTATTTTGCTTATTTTGGGTTGGACGGGCATGAAAAAAAAAACAGATACCTTTGTAACGTTTCTTTGGAACTTAAAATGAATAAAAGGACATTCGGTCATACAAGAGTGGTATTTCCCGCTCCTGACAGCACATCCGACAAAAAAACTAGTGAATGAGTTACCTGCTATTTTTGTGAGGTTATCTTTGGAAACTGATATATTTGTGATTAACCTCTGAGGGGTTCTTGGATATTATTTTGGGTTGCAGGCAGTGCTGAAGCCGTTTTTACTGCTGTGATTGTACGAGGGCAGTTATTACTGCTAATAATAATGCCGTAGAAGATCTTAAGTGTATGGGAGATGATTAGTGCTCTCAGCAAAAGCAGCAAGGAATTGCACCAACAGATTTTATGCGATGTATTTTTCAGGGCTGCCTCTTACTTGTCTAATATCATCCCTGGCTTCACAGATAACTGCCTAATTAATATTATAAAATATGGAGAGGATTATTATGCCTCAACCGAGACAAACTTCATTACAAAAATTGACCCTCTGACTTTGGACACTCTAGAGAAGGTACGAATTCCCCCTTCCCTCTCCTTCCCCCCTCCCCCCACGAGCTTCAGTACTTGAATGTTACATCAGTAATTCACTTTATTACTTTGAATGCATCAATATGTATAATGCACTTAGGTCCCATCTCGTGTCTATTGCTAGCCGATGGGGTACATGTGCACATATCACTGTACATATGCACCCTGTCCAGGGGCAGTGGAAGATCTTTTTGGTTGGAGAGGCCAAACAAACCAAGCTCCATTCCTGACCTCCAAGCTCTCTAGTTGCTGATGCTGTGTTGGGAAAAATATTGAGCAGGCCATGGTCTCAGTGGCCATCCCATGACCCTACCACAGAGATTCAAGCAGAGGCAGCTGTGTGCAGGACACGGCGGGACTGTCCAACCACATGGAGCAAAAGCAACTGGAGGGTGTAAGAGATGGGTAGGCAGAAGACAAGAGGCTGACTGGACGTGGGTCAGGGCTGAAGGTGCTGGGTGTTAGCTCAAAATGCTCTTCCTGTGACTCTCACTGCAAAAATACTCCTCTGTCTTCTAAACAAGTCTTCCTCTCATTACTGCCTAAGTGTTCCTGACATTTATACTCTAGTGATATTAAAGACTGTTCCTCCCCTACTTTTAAAGTACAGAAGACTGTTCTTTTTTGAGGAACTCTCCTGTTCTTTTAGATTCCCTGACTATGTCTGCAGTGTGTAGCTCTTCCAACCATTTTTCTGGGCAACTACAATAGCTTTCTATTCCCTACAATATGACAAACAGTTATCTTCTAACCAGCATATAAATATTGCTATTAAGGTATGATGAGACTGAAGATCTAAAAAGGAACAGTCCTGTAAAGTTAGAAGTTGGTATGATTTACTCACCAACTGCTGCCCTCTGACCTGGAGCAGCTTTGACGGGTAGGATAGTGCGTCTGCACAATCTTATATACACAGACCGACAGCTTTTCTTCTATGAAATGGTAGCAGCCTATAGCAAGGCAGATGGAAAATATTAACACGTACTCTCTCTTTATGCTATAGGTTGACTACAGTAAGTATGTAAGCGTGAACATAGCAACTTCTCACCCTCACTATGACAAGGAGGGAAATACTCTGAACATGGGAACCTCCATAGCTGATAAGGGAAAAACAAAATATACGATTTTCAAGATTCCCCCTTCTCAACTGGGTAAATGACAGATCTCTGTACTTAAATGTGTTTTAGCAGTATTATGACGCTAAGCAAAACATGATGTCATTTCCTGCTTTCCATTCATTGAGATCAGGAAGATTACGGCTTATGCCACTGCTTTGCTAACAAATGGTGAATATACTCTTAAAGTGTGTTCTGTGATGCTTGCAGTCTGCAAACACACGTGCGTCCTCCTTTATAGTGAGGAGGCTTAGAGCTGGTGCAGTATTTATTTATCATACATTTGTATACCGCTACTTCCAGTGATCAGCAGCGGTTTGATAGATTGGAAATTGTTAAATCATGACAGGAAATTTTTGAGGTATAAACACACATTGATTAGACAGGAAAGCACAGCACACAGAGAACTATTTTACAGGGAACATGGAGGATTAAGTGACTTGCCCAAGACCACAAGGAGCACCTGTGGAACTAGAAACCCCAGTCCTTCCAGCTCAAGGTTGCTGTCCTCTAGTGGGATTTGAACCCCTGACCTTCTGGCCCAAAGTACCTTGCCCCAACCACTAGGCCACTCTTCCACTCCTAAGGATTGTTCTGGGAGCAGATTTTGTCTGCAGTTGTAAATAATGCACTAGTTAGACTGTGACATGGTGTGTTTAGTAAATATTTCCTCACATAGCACTAATCTATTTGCATTTCCATGTGCATATCTTGAACGGAAAAGCTTTATAAATAATGCCCTTGCCGCTCTCCCTCCCCCCACTCCCTCTACCACCCCCACCCAACTTAAAAAAGCCCCACAAATGTATGATTAGCATACAGGACCAGTAAAGTGCGCTCTGTGGAATTAAAGTATATGTTACCAGCATGCCTATATAAATATCCAGTCTCCCAGAAGAACCAGAGAACAAAGTGGAAGGCACAGTTTATTTTGCAGCCTGATGCTGCATTCAGATTTTAGATTTAATTTCTTGCCTTTTCCAAATCCAAGCTCAAAGCAAATTACACTTTGGGTAATGTAGTTGTCACCCTGTCTCTGGAGTAGGGTTGCCAACTGGCTCCAGATGTGCCCGACAGGCTTGATCCAGTCCTGGGTTTACCCCCATTGCATGCAGGGACATGTAGTCTTGCTTTTCTTATGGAGTGCAATGGAAACATCAGAACTACATGTCCTTGCATGCAGTGGGGTAAACCTAGGACCGGATCAAATGTGTCGGGTGCATCTGGAGCCAGTTGGCAACTCTACTCTGGAGGGTTTATAAGGAAGTTATACCAGAGGCAGTGGACAGTGAAATGACCTGTTCAAGGTCACAAGTATCATCTGCTGGAAAAATATGAGAGCATACAGTGTTTTGAAACTCCTTCTCTCTCTATACTGCCCTCTTAGAAAAAGACAAGAAACATTCCTGTCTGAAGCACACAGAAGTGGTCTGTAGTATTCCATCCCGCAGCTCTATGAACCCCAGCTACTATCACAGCTTTGGAATGACGGAAAATTACATCATCTTTATAGAGCAGCCCTTCAAGCTCAATATCCTGAAGATGGCAACAGCTTACTTCCGAGGTATCAACTGGGCGTCCTGTCTCAGCTTCCATAAGGAAGATAAGGTAGTTAAGCCCTACCTCAAAGGTTACACTGTGCCCCAGAGGCCTTAATTCTTATACTGTATAAATGGGTTACCAATGATTATTATCATTAAACTAATTTTATTAAATGGAATAAGAAGTATACAAATCTTGATAGATATCTGTGCACAATAAAGTTAAAATCTCACACATAGACTGCCAGCGTGTATTTCCCCACCAAATATTAGGAAGATTTTATTACTAATTTTGATGTTACCAATATGGTCCAATCCAAGAATCACTCAGACTGAAACACCACATACTTGCTGTCAAGGTCTGACCTGGTGGTGTAGTCAGTCTATCAGCAAATAATGATTGTGATGACCTTGAGTCCAGGACTTCACTGACCAATTAAAATGTCTTATTAGCCCTGTATATTCCATGTACAGCATAATTAGATTTGAATTTTGGGACTTTCTCAGTGAAAGTTTTATTGGGGCCCTTTGTCTTTGTTAAGGTAGGGCTGGATCATGTTGGTTAATGTTTAGAAAATAAAAAGTAATAAAAGATTTAAAAAAAGAAAACAGCTGTGGGTGAAACCCAGTTTTGGACTTCTCCTTTTTTTCCCATTTTTGTCTGCATCCACCTCTGACATACTGATCTTTTGCTTTTTGTTCTTTTCTCCCTTTCTTTCTTTACTCATTCATCCACTCAGTTTCAGTCCTCCATCATCAATCCCCTTTTGACTTTTCATCTAGCAATTTTCTATCTAACCTTCAGCCCAGCTCCCCCATTTCTCACCTCACTCCTTTGCTAGTCTCTTATTCCCCTCTGTCTTTCACCCACTCCCCGTTACATTTCAACCCTCTGTGATCCTCCTCCTCCTCCTCTCACTCGTCTCCTTGCCAGCTTCCCATAGCCTCTCTCACGTAGTTCCATCATGACCACCATTCCCCCCCCCCTCTCTCTTACACCCAGTTCAGCATCTCCCAATTCCCTCACCCTTCTGCTTTACCCTCAAAGTCCAGCATCTCATGCTTTCTCTTCTACCTCCCCAGCCCTTTTTCCCCACCATAGATCATCAGCTTTCTGTCCCCCTCCCCTTCTCCTCTGATGTGATCCAGCATCTTCTCTCTTTCCCCTGTTCCTTTCCTTTCCAGGCCAATATATCCCTTCTCTCTCATAACTTAAAATCCACCTTTCTCTCCCTCCCCCCATCCAGCATATCCCATCTCTCTTTGTCCTCCCCTTGGGGATAAATATCATACAACACCATCCCTGGCATCTTCTTTCTTTTTCTGAGTCATGGCAGAAAGATCTCATAACACCATCCCCAGCTTTATCTTTCTTTCTTTGAATCACTTCTGGTGAATGGTCCTGCACACTGGAAGTGAAGCTACAGGCAGCACTGGCTGCTCTTGCTGACTCAGAGAAAGATGAAGTTGCACGATCCCGGAGCTGCATGCACAATGAGTTGTGTCAGCTCCTAGGCCCACCATCTGAGACCCCACTTACTCTCCCAATACCCAGCCAATCTTAGATTCTGTCTTCTTTTTGTCTTCCACCCACTTTTAAAGTCTCCACCTAAGTCCCAGTCCCTGCTCTCCCCCATCTCCCTGTTCCCAGTACTGCCTCCTACATCCCTTCCGCACACCCACCCACCCAATTACTTCCTTCTCCGATATTCATTAACTCTCCCTTTCCTCCATCTTACCCCAGCATTCATTCTCATGCCCCTCTCTTTCAACTCTTTCCACTGTATGACCTTTTGTCTTCTCTCCCTCACAAAATATTTGTTACCCTCTCCATCCTCACTCTCCCAGCTTCTTTTCTCTTTCCCCAGCCCCAGCCACTTCTATTCCTCCCCCAGAATCAGTTCCCTTCTAGTTCCAGCCCATCCTAGCATTCGCTCCCTTCCAGTCCTAGTTTCCCTATCTCCTAGCAGCAGCTCATTTCCAGTCCTAGCTCCCCAGTATCAGTTCTCATCCAGTCCCAGCCTCTCCCAGTATCATTTCCCTTTCAGTCCCAGTCCTCTCATCCCCCAGCATCAGCCCATTTCCAGTCCTAGCCCCTCAGTATCAGTCCTCCTCCACTTCCAGTCCCTCTCAGCATCATCTCCCTTCCAATCCCAGGCTCCCCATCCCCTAGCATAAGCCCATTTCCAGTACCAGCCCCCCAGTATCAGTATTCCTCCAGTTCCAGTCCCTCCCAGCATCAGCTCCCTTTCAGTTCCTCCATCCCCCAGCATCAGCCCATTTCCAATCCCAGCCCCCCAGTATCAGTTTCCTGCAGTTCCAGTCCCTCACAGCGTCAGCTCCCTTCCAGTCCCTCCATCCCTCTAGTAGCTCATTTCCAGTCCTAGCCCCCCAGTATCAGTCCTCCTCCAGTCCCAGCCCCTTCTAGCATTATTTCCCTTCCAGTCCTAGTCCCTCCATCCCCAGCATCAGCCCATTTCCAGGCCTAGCCCCCCAGTATCAGTCCTCCTCCAGTTCCAGTCCCTCCCAGCATCATCTCCCTTCCAATCCCAGGCTCCCCATCCTTTAGCATTAGCCCATTTCCAGTCCCAGCCCCCCAGTATCAGTATTCCTCCAGTTCCCATCCCTCTGACCACCAGCTCCCTTCCAGTCCCTCCAGCCAATAGCATCAGCTCTTTTCCAGTCCTGGCCCCCCCAGTATCAGCTCCCCTTCAGTCCCAGACCCTCCCACCATTGTCTTCCTTTCAATTTCAGTCTCCCCATCCCCCAACATTAGCCCATTTCCCATTCTAGCCCCAAGTAGCAGTCCTCTTTCAATGCCAATGGTTTCTCCCTCCCCTCCCCTCCACATGGCCTCACATCACGAAGGGCCCCACGTGTGCCTGACTGACTTAAGAGGGAGTCAGTGAGACCCAAAGCCCAGCTCCCTAACTCACCTCTACACAGCCGCCGGAGCATTTTCCTTTTTCTCCCGCAGCTGTGCTGTTTCAGCTGCTGGTGTTGCTCACTTTGTAGAAGTTAAATAGGAGCACTTCCTGTCTCTTGTGCAAGAAAGGAAATGCCAACTAAGTCAGACCAGGAAGATTTCCCAGAGATCTTCCCTCTGGAAGACCTGGATCTGTATGTCAAGACTCCCAAACCTGCTAAGTCCTGGAGCCAGCATCCCCAGAAAAAGCTATGTTATCAACAGAATCTGGGGGTGGCTATGGTGGAGGGATTCGCGGAAGGGGAGTCTAGGGAAGAAACCCCTGGGGATAGCTCAGGGCTTAGCGATAGTGACCCAAATACGATTGTCTCCTTCCTAGAGTGGAGACTGAGGGAAGACCCAGGGAACTTCAGGAGGGCCCAGCAAGTGGATGAGTCCATTAAACATGCCTGAGAGCAGGTTTTGGAGGTGGATGGGGTTCCAGTAACTACCAGAGTCCCCTGCAAAAACTTTCCCTATTTTGTGCTAAAGGGAGATTTATTGTACAGAGTAGCCGAGGGGGCCATAGATGGAGAAGAGGTAGAACAACTGATAGTTCCCCGGCCCTATCATCAGTAGGTTTTATCGTTGGCTCATAGCCATTTATTAGGAGTATACCTGGGGATGGAGAAAACATTAGACAGTGTTTTAGCCTGATTTTTCTGCCCCGGGGTCCATAAACAGGTGCAGTTATATTGCCAGTCATGCCCCACTTCCAACTTCATAACCCCTTTAGAGTCTGACCTGCGCCTCTAGTGGCTATGCTTATTATGGAAACCCCATTCAAAAGAGTGGCCATGGACCTGGTAGGTCCCTTGGAGAAAACTGCCCAAGGTAACAAGTATATTTTAGTCATACTAGACTACGCTACCCTTACCTGGATGCCATTGCTCTAAGGAATATGAAGACTACTACGATCGCGAATGCCCTCTGGGAAGTGTTCTCACAGGTGGGAATACCCAATGAGATCCTTACAGATCAAGGAACACCCTTTGTATCCAAAATGATGAAGTAAGTGTGTGCCTTGTTGAAGGTCAAGATGCTGTAATCATCAGTATATCACCCACAAAAGGATAGCCTCATTGAGCAATTCAATAAAACTCTGGAGGTTGAAGAGAAAGTAGGGCCTGTTAACTAGAAGATTGTCCAGCCAGATAAACAAAAGAAAGCCAAAATTTACTATATTAACCTATTGAAAAAGTGGACTCCAGTGACAGCTGTGATGGTACACGGAGATGATTTTGGGTAGAAATTTCATCCGTGTCAGATCTAGCTCAAGTTTCAATTGGAAACCAGGTCTCTACTACCCAGAGAAGAGATCCAGAAGGTTTGATCCACTGGAACCTAAAAGTGTTCTCCAGCTGCCCAGGATGAATCCACCTCTTTTGTCATGATATCATTACTGATCCTGGGGTGGTTATCCGGCAACGATTCTATCAAATTCTGGAGCTCGGGTAAAAGAGCTGGAAGAGATGCTTAACTTGGAAGTTACAGAAAAGTCCATGAATGACTGGTCATCACCCATCATCCTGCTTCCTAAACCTAACAGAAGTATCAGACTTACGGAGGGTCAATGCAGCCTTTAAACTGGAAGTGTATCCCATGCCCAGAGCAGATGAGCTAATCAAGCAACTCAGTGGAGTATGCTTTATACTAATCTTGGAATTGACCAAGGGATACTGGCAGGTACCCTTGATTCTGGCTGCCATAGAGAACTGCTTTTTCAACCCACCAGGGTCTGTTCCAGTTTATAGTGCTGCCCTTTCGATTACACGGGGCTCCTGTTATGTTTCAACATGTAGTCGACCACCTACTGAGACTGCAGAAGGAGTATACAGCTGCCTATTTTGATGACATCGTCATCTACAGCAGAGACTGGACCACCCATCTAACCCAAGTACAAGCCATATTGACCAGCCTGTGGAAGGCTGGGTTGATGGCCAACCCCAAGAAATATTTTCTAAGAGGTCATGACATTCAATACCTTAGGCATTTAATCAGGAATGGGCAAATATGACCTCAACTATAGAAGATAGATGCCATTGCCCAAGTCCTCACCCTGAAATCAAAGAAAGAAGTTCGTGCTCTCCTCAGACTGGCTATTACTGCCTGTTCATCCCTAATTTTGCAGAGGTAGCGGAGCCATTAACTGATCTCCTCTGGAAGAGAGCTCCCAAATGGACCTAGTCTTTCAGCATCTCAAGAAGGCAGTGTGCTTTGAACCCATCCTGAGTAGCCCTGAATTCTCTCTACCATTTATTGTGCAAACTGATGCTTCAGAAGTTAGCCTTGAAGCCGTTTTGGCCCAAGAAGTCAGGGGTGAAGAACATCCAATAGCCTTCATCAGTAGGAAACTACTTCCTTGGGATAAGCTTTATGCAGCGATTGAGAAGGAGGTCCTTGCTGTCAATATGACGCTTGAAACCTTCAACTACTATCTGCCCGGCCATCCATTTATGCTAATAATGGAATACCAACCCCTCAAGTGGCTGGCTCAGCAGAAAGAGTCTAATGGCCATGTTATGCGGTGGTTCTTGAGTCTCCAACCCTACAAGTTCCAGGTCCACCATTGGGCCGGTCAGACTCAACAGAAAGCAGACTTCCTTTCCTGGATGGGTGTTCTGGGTGAGGCAGGCACTCAGTGTGGCATGGTTGTGGGGATGGTGTGTGATGGGGTCTATAGAGTGTTGCCTGTTCCTCTCCAGGGGGACCAGCTTCGTGAAGGTTTAACAAACTGGGTCTGAATAAAAACACATTTTGGTTTCCCTGAACTGCTGTCTGGTGTTTTAATAGATCACCCTTCCCACTGCACATCACATTATGGCAGATGGATTGAAAATCCCTCTTATCTATTGGAGTCTGAGTTGTTCCCAGGGATGGGGCTTTTGATATCCTTTGTAGAAATTTAGGATAGGAACAGTCATCATTCTTTTCCTGCGATGTGTTTTCCTCTAACTGCTGGGGATGATGTTCCACAGAAGAAGAATCTTTAACTATAGCCTCCGGATCCCAGTCACTCGAGACGGAACAAAGTGAAAGTAAAAATATGTCTCAGTTTTACTTTTGCTGGAATGAAGCTGATGCTGTGATTCTTCCAGTTTGTTTACATGTTTTCTGAGGTAAATGGCATGGAAGTGGGGAGGGCTCGACTGCATTTCTCCATGGAGAAACAAAGACTGACTGATGCAGGCTGTGAGGGGGCATGCGGGAAGTGGTTCACGCAGGTGCGGAGAAGTAAAAAAAAATATTTCCCTCAGCTGGGGGAGGGCTCCGAGCACACGGCTCTGTCTGAGACGTCACCAGATGTGTGGCTGCACTTTTATGCATGTCTGAGGAGAAACCGCCTCTGAATATCTCATTCAGCAGCATTTTCATGGTTTGCAAACCGTGTAAATGGCTTTAAATATCCCCCCCTAGAAATTCTGAATCTTTAACAACCCATTAGTGAAATAAAAATCATTAATCCAAGTACTTTTTTTGGTTCTCTTGTCATTAATTTTAATGTGGCTTTGGGCAAATGATCTCAGGACACAGACGTAACACCGCCAAACTCCAGTTTACTGCATGAAGAAGAATGTGTGATGAAGCTGGGAAAGGAAAGTAAAAGGATTAAAGGAAACAAAGGCTACAGTCTAGACCAGGGGTTCTCAATCCTGTCCTCGAGACACACAGCCGCTCAGATTTTCAGGATAACTGCAATGAATATGCATAAGAGAGAGTTGCACGCACTGCCTCCATTGTATACAAACCTCACTCATGCATATTCATTGCAGTTATCTTGAAAACTTAACTGGCTAGGTGTGTCCCCAAAGACTGGACTGAGAACCACTATACAGATCTATATTCCAATGTATTATACCACTGTTAATTTTATATTTGGTGGAGAAACTTCACAAAGATCGGTGTTAGATCATCTTAAGTTCTTTTGCTGTCTTTCAGACATGGATTCATATTGTGGATAAACACACAAAAAAGCCTGTAGCAACCAAGTTCTACACCGATGCCTTGGTGCTGTATCACCATGTAAATGCCTATGAAGAGGATGGCCATCTTGTCATCGATGTGATTGCCTACAAAGACAATAGCTTGTATGATATGTTCTACTTGGCAAACCTGAAGAAAGACTTTGACGCTGGCAGTCGTCTTACCTCCTTCCCCATTTGCCAACGATTTGTTATTCCACTGCAGGATGACAAGGTGACCACAAAACAATGCTGCCTTTTTTCTTCTTTCTCTGTGTTTTAATTGCAACTCAAACACGTGTCAGCAATTTATTCCAGCATTTTAAGAAAGTGCCATTTATAGGCATTTAATTTCCCTATCAAGGAAACTTTCAGTGCACTTTAGCAAGAAAGGAGGATGAAAGACTTCTAGTGCAGTCAGGGGTATCATAGTAACATAGTAAATGACGGCAGATAAAGACCAGTACGGTCCATCTAGTCTGCCCAGCAAGGCGGCAAGAGTAGATGCACCTGCTGCTCCGTGCAGGTCACCCTCCACATGCCTTTGTTTGTTTAGGGGTTTACCTACCGCTCCATGTACAGTAGGTCACCCCTATTTACTGAGATATAGGAGATAGTTATGTTTATTTTGATTTTATCCTGTTGTCATAAAGGGATCCACTGTGTCTGTCCCATGCCATTTTGAATTCTGTCACTGTATCATATGCATAAAAGGCTGTGACGGGGATAGCATAGAATGTGAAGTTGAAAATACAATTTCAGAATCATGCAAGGAAAGACAAACAATTTTAACTGCTTTCATGTCTTATTTGTTAGAATGCAGAAGTGGGTGCTAACTTAGTCAGACTTCCAATGGTAACTGCGAAGACATTAAAGGAAAAAGAAGGAACCATGTACTGTATTCCTGAAGTATTGTGTGAAGGTAAGAGTGTCTCCAACTTATGAGAGCCTCTGTGAAGATGCAAACACAAAGTGGGTTATTCTGTGCTATGAACTGCGGGGATGAATAGCCCGCTATTCGTGCCGGCTCCTGCCCCTGAATAACTTCCCCACCAGCTGTGTGGGGAAGTTAGATGAGGGCGGGGAAGTTAGATGGGGCGGCCCAGGGGCAGCGTCTGGGTGGGCAGTGGGCAGTCGCCGGCCCTGGATGTACAAGGCCGATTCTAATGTTGGCCCTGTATGTCTAGGGCTGGCAAAATATCCGGGGGGAAGTTAGTAGTGCGGATGGGGCAGGGGGGGGCTAGGGTTTATTCCCCGTAGCCTGACCCTGGCCTTAGGAGGCCAGATCGGGGGTCGGGCTGCAGGGAATAAACACTTTTATTTGGTGGCCGGCGTCGCGGCTTTTTAATGGAGCTGCAGTGCCATGGCAACATGGTGCCGCGACTGCATTTAAAAGCCCTGACTGAGTTAGTCGGGCTGTGCATGTACATGGAGGCCAGACTGAATTGCAGTCCCAGCCTACACATACATGTCCGATCGCGATTTTAATCCTGCGGGGCTAGATGTGCCCCGCGGGATCAGAATCGTGATCCCCTCTGTGCGTCCGCTTCAGACCGGATGCACAGAGGGGATCTACGTGCGGGATGGAATCGGACCCAAAATGGACAGTCAATTCAGTAGATTCACAGTTCTATACATGGAAAGGACCCTGCAGAGCTTTACTATTTCAATTTGAATCAGATCACAGTAACACATTAAATGTTGGCATATACCAACTGGCCCATCCAGCCTGTCCAGTCTAGATTCTTCCTCTAGTTTTTTGGATAGATGAACACACAAATTCACAAATTAAACTAACATCAGCTCCTCCCACCCCAAGAGTATCAGGTTGCTAGCCCAAGGATACTCACAGCTAGGGTCTGACATGAGATAGGCACCAGTAGCAAGGATGAGTAGAGACCAGAAATCAAAGCAAAACAAGGTTTTTATGTTAAAAAAAGAAAGGGTAAATCTAATACTGGCTAACTTTACCTTCAGAAAATCACATGGACACATAGCATAAGCTCCTTTTTAAGCAAGGAGCACAAATGTTTCACTGTAATTATTCCAAATACTTCAAAAAGGTCAGGTCCCATCCAGGTCAGTCTATAATTATCAGGTTCAGAATACACAGATTCAGAGATTTAAGATTTTCTCCACCTTGTAATGTAAATATGCTACATGGGCTCTCTTAAGATATGGAATACTGAGACTTCTCAGCACTGAAGTCCAACAATCTGGTCCAGATCAGAATACAAGGGTTTCTGCAAGATTACTAGGTTAAGACATCATGGGTTTCTCCTCCAGGCTGTCACAGTGCAAGCCTCACTCGTCAAGTTTCTAGGAACTACGTCTTGTTTAAAGTAACCCTCTTTTAAATCCATGAGAACAGATTTGGATCCTCCAGTTTGCATTTGGACAAGCAAAGCAAGCCCTTTCTGATTGCACAGATTCAGTTTAGCACAACCATACAATGGCCCAAGAGCAGAGCTCTTGTTTCATACCCTAGCAGTCAGGGGCAGCTCTATAATGAGGCAGAGTGAGGCGGTGGCCTCAGGCGGCAAATTTATGGGGGTGGCAAAAATACCCCCAAAGCAGCCGCCCCACTCCACCTTCAGTTTAAAAAGAAGAAGCAAAACAACAAATGTGGACAAGCTGCTGCAGCCGCGCTAGTGGTAATTTAAAATGAAAGGAAACCGGTGCGGAGCCTCCCAGCCCTATGGAACCCCTGTTGCTGCGTCCTGCTCTAGCGTCACTTCCTTTTGGGGGCAGGACGCAGGAGCAGGAGTTCCATAGTGCCGGGAGGCTCCGCACTGGTTTCCTTTCATTTTAAAAGCTATCTCAGCCAAAGGGGAAGGAGCAAAAGTACTGAGACATGGGCGGCAGGAGAGGAAGCGGAACGAGCTGCACAGGGGTGAAGGAGAGGTAGTGGAACGGAACTAACGGGGGGGGAAGAGGGCTGGACAGGAGCTGATGGGGGGGAGATAGAGGGCTGGAAGGAAGCTGACAGGGGAAGGAGAGGGTTGGAAGGGAGCAGACAGGGGAAGGCGATGACTGGAAGGGAACTGACATGGGGGGAAGTTGGAGGCTGGAAGTGAACTGACATGGGGGAAAGAGGGGGATGAAAGGGAGCTGACACCTGGGGGTGGGACTGGAAGGAGCTGACATTTTGGGATGGGACTGGTAGGTGGCTGGTTAATGGGGAGGAGGCTGGCAGGGAGGGGGCACTGGGACTGGAAGGGAGCTAACACTGGGGAAGGTCACTGGGACTGGAAATAGGCTGATGGAAGGAAGTGAAGAAAACAAAAGAGACAAGAAATGACAGATAGAATGCTAAGAGAAAGGACAGCTGAAGCCTTAGATCAAGACCAGCATGACCAGAGAATAAAATGATCAGACAACAAAGTTAGAAAAAATAATTTTATTTTCAATTTACTGATTGGACTTTGTACTGATTGGACTTTGTACTATCTTTATAATAGTTACCCCTGTTATCCCAGTTATTTGCCCTGTTATCTGTGAACTCATACGTGTTAATTGTACTGAGCATTTTTGTTCCATGTAAACCGCGCTGATGCTGAATAGTGCGGTATAGAAGAGACTTTAAATAAATAAAATAAATAAATAAAATAATTCACAGTATGGGGAACTGCATCTCTTATCAGGTGTTGCACTGCATGAAGAATCTGACTTCTTGGGGTTTTGGTTTAATATTTGTCTAAATATTTTATTTTTACTTTAGGTTGTGATCACTTATTCTGTACTTGGTGAGAGTCTGTGTTCTGAGTGTGTGACCAAGGCCGTGTGTTCTGTTAACATGAAATTTGTTCGCAGGGATCTGTACTGTAGTAATTTGCCTTGTTCAGCTTTTTAAATAGATGTTAGATGTTCTAGGGTCCTCTGCAGTATTTATAGTGCTGCTTTTTTCTGGGTAGGCACCTTGTATGAGTTTTGGAAGTAATGGTATGGTAGATTTGGCCTTGTAGATCTTTGGTGATTTTTGTAGGGTTTTATATTAGTTCCCAATATGCTTTAGTGAGATGACCAGAATCAGATTTGATTTTTTTTTAAGATATTGAGTTCTGTGGGTGAATGTCCTAGTTCTGCTCTGCACCCATTGTTAAGGGAGGGGGTTCGGTGGATGCAAAATATATTAAAAAAAAAAAAGCAAGAACCATAACGAGATTTATAACAAAATAAAAATGAGTTATAATTTAGTTTTATAAAGTGTGCTGTGGATCTTGCTCATTCTTTTAGTTCCTTGGTGTGCAAACACCTTGCATTTCCTCCATATTATCTTATCAGCTTTTTGGTTTGGTTCAGTCCCTGACTGGAGTTTTGAGAACGCTCCTCCCCCCCCATACTATGGGGGGGGGGGGGCGCCATCTCATGCCTCGCCTCAGGAATTAGCCACCCCTGCTAGCAGTCCACTGTTTTGATGCTATCTACAGACCTTTTGCTCTAACAAAATGTTTTCCACTCAGCTTGTTAACCCCTTTCCCACTACTGCTCTCCACGCCTTCCCACAGCGTGTCAAAAATCTGCAATACTGTTGGCCTCCATCACTTTCACTGGTAGAACATATCAGGCGTTGTCTTCTTCTCATTCTTACAAGACATATTTAATCGAAAACTCAAGCTCCCTTGCACATCTGTTTAACAAGGACCGTGAAGGGGCATTTTAGAAAGGACATCCAGTTGAAAACATGACTAAAATGGCCAACAATGTCCAAGTTCAGGCATGATTTCAAAAACAGAGATATGCCCAATATCAATGTTGCTGGTGTGGATTTCGAAATAAGATTTCACAACACCATGCCGGCTTGAGCACTATTTTTTTTATTTTTGCTAGCACGAGAGGAAACAAACGGTGTACAGCTGAAGGCTTTCTCTAAAGCTCCCTTGCAGCGGCTCTGACTTATAGAGGAGATGCAGCAAGGCATGCAGATGATTTATACAATATTTGCCAACTTTATTTATTTATTTAACCTTTTTTTTTATACGGCTTTATCAGTTCAGTCAAAGCGGTTCACATTGTAACTTAAACTTGGTAATGTACATTAAACAGGGACACTGATAACTTGGATTTTTCTGAGGTGATGTATGGTTAAGTGACTTGCCTAAGGCCACAAGGAGTGCTACTGGGAAGGCCCTATCTTATCGGGGGAGGTGGGGGGGGGGTCAGGGCCTGTAAACAGTTCCTGGAGACACAGGCACGCTACATGTTTGACTAGGCTCATTAATTAATCTGAAGCCCTTGAAAACTAGCAACTCAGCCATTTGCTATTTCTTAGACATTTAGCTTTTCAGTCTCTGGTTGATGTCCACATAGACGTCCCCACAATGATATCGTAGACGTTCTGCAGGTGGGGATGTCCAGTACTATAAAACTCACACCATAAGTTTCCTCATTTCCCCCCCAGTTCCCATTATAGTTGTGGACAGTATTGGGGGTATTAGGGTTCCATTTCTTGTATAAGCTCCGGATGCTTTGCAGGCAGAAGAAAAACACTTTCCTAATGCCTATTTGTGCCCTGGAGCTGGTCTAGATTTGGACATGGGTTGAGACGTCACCAGCGTTTCTGAACTCGGGCATGAACATCTGTGTTGAGAGGAATGCCCTAGGTAGGCCCTCACCACACCTCCTGACCTACATGGACGTGTCCACTCTGGGGGCATCGCCATACTCGTTTTACAGAAGGGCTCCAGGGACATCTGCATTATTAAGACGTCTGCATGTCCATTTTTGGATGTCCAAATTGTGAAAAAGGCTTCTAAAATGACCACCTTAGGAATAGAGTCCACTAAACAGGTACAGTGCACAATTATATCTGCATAACAGAATTATGTTTTTTCAAATAGTAATAAGATACAAGACTCTAAAATAATGAAGCATGTCAACGATTAGCACCAATTTTCGATGCTACACAGTTAGCGATCTGCACCTTAAAGATAAGCATGGGAAAACCTTGCCTATCTTTAAGGTGCTGGGGTGAACCATGTAGCATCGAAAATCAATGCTACAAAGGTAGCTCCTGCGGCTACCTGGCTGTGCGGCAACACCCGGATTTTTGATGCCGGGGCTGCATATGACCCCGGCATGGAAAATCCAGGTGAGCCGGGAGGTGGGCGGGCTATGCACCGACGCAGCGCATAGCACTGCCCAACTGAAATTCAGGCCCATCATGTTTATTTTATTTATTACTTTATATAATGCTTTTCTTAAGAGTGAAAGCAAAAATACAGGATGTTATGTATAGCTTTGAGTTTGTTCGTTGATGGTGTATCTCATGTTTTTGGTATGTTTCTTTCACTGATAGGAATTGAGCTACCTCGAATAAACTATGATTATAATGGCAAAAAATACAGATACCTCTATGCAGCCAGTGTACAGTGGAGGCCCGTTCCAACACAGGTACAGTCTCTATAGCTCACTACATTTCAGGAGTGCATGCAGGGCTGGACTGTCCGCTAGGCGGCCACCTAGGGCAGCAGACTTCTGAAGGCGGCAGGACATGTGCTTCGGTACATATGGTCTGCCACCCCCCTACGCGTGCCAAGCCGCACCGCCCTTCCCCTGTGCTGAGCTGCCATCCCTCTGCGTTGCTGATTCTTGCGGCAGCAGCCTGCCACTGCTGGCGAGCCACCCATCGCTGGAATCAGCGGCAGCCAAGGTGGGGGGCACGGCCGGGGCTTCTACCTAAGGCGGCAGAAACTCTTGGACCGGCCCTGTGTGCATGCTAACACTAGTAGATAGGTTAAAGCAAATGATGTGATGAATTGTTATGGCATTTGCTACTAGCTGTAATAGTCAGCTCTACAGTGCTGCTCTCATGACATGCTAGAGCATTAATTATGATATTTAACAAGTCTCAGCTATGCAAGGGTAGGAATGCAGTTGGTAACAGGAACGGCAGAAGGCCTTTTTCTTTGTGGGGGCCCAAGCTCTGCTCCACGGGCAGAGACCCTTTCTGTTCTGCCCAAAAGGGATCCGATCTCCCACACGCAGAAGAAGAAGAAAAGCTGTGATTGCAGCAAAGACCCTTCCTGTCTGTCCGCAGGAAGAGTCTTTGCCACAATTGCGTCTTTTCTTCTTCTGCCCACAGGGGATAAGATCTACCTGCCGGCTGGTGTCATGGCAAAAACCCTTCCTGTGGGAGATCGGATCCCCGCGGGCAGACAGGAAGGGTCTTTGCCACATTCGTAGCTTCCCTTCTTCTGCCCGAAGAGGATGGGATCCCCCCGGGCAGCCTGCTACCAGCCAGGCTGCATTTTTGGTGGGGCCAGGGCCCATGTGGCCCACCCCTTTCTGACGCCTGTAACGCCAGGGCATATCTTTTGTCTAAAGAGATGTTACCTTATGCCAGAAACAAAAAACGAAATGTAGTGCAAGCGTGAGCAGAGGTGGGGAATCTCTGGTCAACAAGCTCAACTGAATCCAGCCTGCAGCAAGGCACCTAAACACAACGAATCAATGCAAGAGTTCCTTCCTCTATGGCAAGCAGGTGCTTCCTCTCCATACTGCTCTCACTCACAAACTCCCCCCTCCTGCACTCATTTAGCTCACTGAGATATTCATGATGACTCATTCGTGTACACAGGACCCTCTATACCTGCTGTAGACACTCAAATGTCTTTGCATCCTTGTAGAATTAGAGCTTTGTAATTATGTCAGGGGGATTTACAGCTGTTGACAATGCTATGCTGTGCTACTGGGAATGAGAAAATTTAGCAGCATAAAGATGGGTTGCTTACCTGTAATGGGAATTTGCCATAGACCTCACTGAAGTTGACTGCTATTATCCTGGACCACTGCTCCCAAATTCGCAACAAAAGTTCTAAAGTCCTGACTGGGCATGTGCTGGTTCTCCCATGCAGCACACATGGACATCAGTCCATCATCCAACACAGAGCTCAGAACTGTATGACATCATCCAGAGGGGACGGCAGGAGGGGCAGTGGAGTTGCATTACTTTGAGGTCAACGGAGAGTCCATTACAAGCAAGCGACTCAGCTTTCTCCATAAACCATTCGATTAATGCGGCCACGCTGAAGGTGATATCAAAGCTTGGGGTTCTATGGCTAGCAACACGCAAGAATCCTTTGAGGTGGATGGAGGATGAATAGTCTAGAAAAAAGGTTCTGAAACACAGAGGAATAGGAGTATCCTGTGCCAGCAGCAGGAGCCATGGAAAGCAGGCTTGGTGAGGCCAGTGTGGAGCTATGAGAATTAGAAGAGCTGAATCCTGTTAGACTTTCTGAATCACGCTGGAGATTAGGGAAATCAAAGGGAACGCATAGAGAAGTCCTCTGTTCCAAGGAATGAGAAAAGTATCCTGAATGAAGCTGTAGCTGGATGGGAGTACTGAGCAAAATAGTTGGCATTTTTTGTTGTATTCTGTCGTGAATAAATTCATATCTGGGAGTCCCCAATGCTTAAAAATCTGTGATGCTACTGTGGTATAAAGAGACCATTTGTGAGCAACAAGCTGCCAACTTAGACTGTCAGTCAACTGATTGTGAATGCCCGGGAGGTAGGGAGCCAGCTGTAACTTCCCAAGGATAGAGCCAGATGCCATATTCTCACAGTCTCTCAACAAAGCCTGAGGGAGCCGGATCCTCCTTGCTTGTTTATATAAAACATTGCCACCTGATTGATTGTCTGTTCTGATGAGGATGACTTAATTTCTGAGGTGGTCTTTGAAAGCTTGGAGAGCATAAAATAAAATATTGCACGAAGCTTGAGCTGGGTGATGTGCAATATGCAGTTGGTGAGAGGCCAAAGTCCTTGAGTTTACGTTGCTGCATAGTTAAGACAGTTTATTGTTGAGGAGGCTGGAATGAAAAACCTGAGCCAGGTTCACAGGGATTGTTACCAGTGCATGGCCACACTAAGTTGCTAATCTACTACAAGCCTCATGGACATGGGCTGTTGGTGCTGATTACTACTGACTACTACTACTACTGAGCATTTGTATAGCGCTACAAGACGTATGCAGTGCTGCACAGACATGTAAGAGACAGTCCCTGCTCATCACAGCTTAAAATCTAGTCAAGACAGACAACACAGTAGATGTAGACAGGGATACATCTAAGGGGATTGGTAAATCCACTGGAAGGGATGCATCTGTAACCTTGCAAGAGGCAGGACATGTACTGTTGTGGCCATTTACCCAGTAGTCTGCTGACTCTTCTGGCTGATGTGACTGCTGATAGCTGAAGGTTGTGGCTGAGGGAAACAATGGCCTGAATATGGGTGCTCAGAAGGAACACTCAGCCCTTGACTGTCTAAACAAGCTTTTGTGAACTCTAGGCTTTGTGTTGGTTGGAGATTCTACTTTTCAAAGTTGATTAGAAACCCCAGGGATTGGAAAATTTGTACACAACTTTGCAGTTCTGACACCAAGCGAGCTGTGACCAGCCAGTCATCGATGCTCATCCTGTGATGATGTTCCACCACCACCTCTAGGAACTTGGTGAATATCCTAAAAGGAATCTGAAGGGGAGCACCTTGTACGGGTAAGGCTGATCTCAAAAAATGAACCTCAGATACTGATATTGTTTCAGGTGAATGAGGATATGTGCATAAGATCTTTGAGATCCAGAGAGGCTAACCAATGGTTTTGATGCGATCAAGCACAAACATTTCTAAACAGACGTTTAAGTCTATGGAATTGGTGCCATTGTAAGTCTGAGACCTCCTGGTAGACTTTGAGTAAATTGTTACACTGTTGAATACAGAAAAGAATGAGTATCAATTCATGGGAATAATTCCCTGTATGTTTCACTGAACGTCGTAGAGCTATTTTGAGAAGTGATTTAATGTTCAAGAATTGACCACTTTTTGCGTGTTAACCAATGGTTTTGCCTTGAATGGTAAGATGATGCCCAAGGAGTTCATCTTGAATTTTTTCTTCTTTACAAGCTTGTTTAGATCCCTGAGGTCCAATATGGTATGTAGACTCCAGCTATTTGGGGATTAGGAAATACGTGGCGTATAATCCTCTTTGGTGAATACTTTACCCTGCCCTCCTAAACATCAGATCTCCAAAGCTAATCAAAATTAAACCACATCTTCTCCCCTCCTCCTTCCTGATCCCCCCATCTTCGCCATCCTCCTACCTCCCACCTCCCATTATAAATATGCAAATAGTTCTGTTGAAAAGATTCTACCATTGTTCAAACCATTGTTGTTCCTTGTAAAACAGCTGTGAACACACTATTATCTTTTGTTCCTTCTAAACCATTTTGAACTGCAGAAAAATGTTAAATAAATAAATAATCTGCAGCATTGCTCATTGGGAGGGATCTCCTTTATTGAACCAGCTCTCAATAAAACTTGCATTTCTGAGCTGCGAATTTTGTTGTGTTGTTCTCCATCTCCCAGTGTTTGTTGAGTTACAGAGGAGCATGCAGGGGTGTTTGACTGGAATTGATCCTGCAACCAAAATCTTATACTGTAATCTTGAGCACCCAGTTGTCCATTGTGATCTTTTCCCACTGGTTGACAAAGTAGATTAACCTCCCTCACTTCTGGAAAGTCAAATGGTTGGGTTATTCTTCACATTAGGTGCAAGAGCAAATGACTGTTGCCTTCTTTCTCTTGGCCTCTGGCGAGGCTAGCAAGACATGGACAGTAGCTGTTGCTGAGAGAAGCGAGAATATGGCTGGAACCTTTTCTTGGGATAGTATGGTTGTGTACAGTAGGTTTGCTAAGGCTTCTGGAATGTTTGAGGTTGGGTTCTCCTTGAAGAAGAAGGTTCCTGATTCTTGCCAGGCAACTCCCTCAAGGTGAAACAGTGATCCTTAATTTGTGAGCCAGCATCCTTAACCTTGTCTTCAAACAAATTATCCTCTATGCAATGAGCATTGGCGGTGTGCTCTTCATGATATAGTGCGAGTACTGGAAGAATAGAGAGGGGAATCTAAGAAATGGAAGGCAGACGTATAGCAATAGATGCACATCTTTCATTTTAAATTATATTGAAAAGAGGAAGAAATAGAATATGCCCAACACAGAAGTGAGACTCAGAAATAAGAGCCAGAAAGCAAGCAAAAATGCAGTGGAAGTGTAAAATTCATGGGGCCGATATTTAAAGCATTTTAGCCAGTTAGCAGACTTGTTAAATGATTAAAACGCGCTCAGCTCAATATTCAGCAGCAGTAACCAGTTAATATCAGTGAATATCCCCACAGACCGTGGAAAAATGTCTGGTTCATACTGGGGCAGCCTGTGGGCAGATTGGGGGCAGCAATGACAATATTCAGCCACTAACACTAGTCAACATTGAAATCGTTACTGACTTTAAAAGGCCCTAATTTATAGTATCTTGGTGAGCTGAACACGAATATAACATTAAAAACATTTTATTGGCTTTCGTTTTGAAGATATTGCATGTAGTTCATTTTTGATGTTTCACCGTGTAAATTTATCCAGTAGGACATCAACAACATCCCAAATAAGCCTTGAATGATGTAATGTTGCATCACATTGCATAATACCAGCATGCACACATCATCCAGAGTTGATTGCATCATTTTCTGATGGAATGCAATACTACTGCCAGGCGGCTGCTGAAAAGCCATCTGACATCAGTAGTGCACTATACACAGTTGGAAAGGAAAGTAATCTGGTATTCTGTTCCGATATTGAAAGCCTCATGAATGCCTTAAAATCACTCATGCCCACAAGACCGGTGACTATTTATAGACTCTTCGAAACTGAGTCTGAAGGCTGTGCTTTTGAACAATGGAAACCGTCTTCCATCTATTCCAGTAGCGCATGCCGCCCACATGAAAGAGACAGGGAAACATAGAAACATGATGACAGAAAAAGACCACATGGCCTATCTAGTCTGTCCTTCCATAACAACAACTACAACAGTCCACTTTTTACCTTTAGAGATCCTCTGTGTTGGTCCCATGCGTTTTTGAATTCAGTTACTGTCCTCATCTCTACCATCTCCACTGGGAGACTATTCCATGGATCCACTACTCTTTCTGTAAAGAAATATTTCCGCATATCACTCCTGAATCTATCTCCCTTCACCCTCATCCCATGTCTCCTCGTAGCAGAACTTGCTTTCAATTGAAAGAGGCTCTCTCCCTGAACATTTATGCCATGGAGGTATTTAAACATCTCAATCATATCACCTCTATCCCGCCTTTCCTCTAAGGTGTACATATTAAGATCCTTAAGTCTGTCCTCATATGCTTTATAATGAAGCCCATTAATCATTTTAGTAGCAACCCTCTGCACCGACTCCATTCTGTTCACATCCTTTTGAAGGTGCGGTCTCCAGAATTGCACACCATACTCCAAATGAGGTTGCACCAAAGACTTATACAGAGGCATTATCACCTCCTTTTTTCTGCTAGCCATTCCTCTCCGTATGCACCCAAGCATCCTTCTAGCTTTTGCCGTCACCTTTTCTACCTGTTTAGCTACTTTAAGATCATCAGACACAACCACGCCTAGGTCCCACTCTTCTTTAGTGGACAAAAGTACTTCACCTCCTATACTGTATTGCTCCCTTGGATTGCTGCAGCCCAAATGCATGACCTTACATTTTTTAACATTAAATCCCAGCTGCCAAATTCTAGACCATTCTTAAAGCTTAGCTAGATCCCTCCTCATGTTATCTACACCTTCCTGGGTGTCTACTCTATTGCAGATTTTGGTATCATCTGCAAAGAGGCAAACCTTACCCGACAGCCCTTCCGCTATATCACTAACAAAGATGTTAAAAAAATCGGACCAAGGACAGATCCCTGGGGCACACCACTGGTAACATCCTTCTCCTCAGAGTGAGCTCCATTTACTTGTACTCTTTGTCGCCTCCCACCCAACCAATTTCTAACCCAAGCAGTAACTTTAGGGTCCATCCCTAGGGTGCTCAGTTTGTTTATAAGTCGCCTGTGAGGAACAGTGTCAAAGGCTTTACTGAAATCTAAATACACCACATCTAGAGCTCTCCCTCGGTCCAACTCCCTGGTCACCCAGTCAAAGAAATCAATCAGATTTGTCTGACAAGACCTGCCTCTGGTGAATCCATGCTGCCTCGGATCCTGTAATCGCTGGACTCCAGAAACCTCACTATTTTCTCTTTCAGCAGCGTTTCCAATAATTTGCTCACCACCGAAGTTAAACTAACCGGCCTGTAGTTTTCAACCACATCCTTACTTCCGCTTTTGTGTAAAGGCACCACATGAGCCTCTCTCCAGTCCTTTGGCACCACTCTCGACTCCAACGAGGCATTGAAAAGGTCAGTCAGTGGAGTTGCTAGAACGTCCCCAAGTTCCCTCAGTATTCTAGGGTGTATCCCATCCGGTCCCATCGCTTTGTCTACTTTAAGTTGAGCTAGTTTCTCACGAACACAGTCTTCTGAAAATTGTTCAAGATGTCCCTCGCTTCTGTTCTTATTTGTGGGTGTTTTCTGAGGTCCTGCTCCTGGTTCTTCATCTGTGAACACAGAACAAAAATATTTGTTAAGCAATTCCGCTTTATCCTTATCAGCTTCTACATATTCCCCCCCCCCCTGCGTCTGACAATACCACTTTTGCCCTTCCTCTTCTCACTAATATATCTGAAAAATGTCTTATCCCCCCATTTTATTGCATTGGCTATTTCCTCCTCCTTTTGAATCTTTGCCTTCTTGACTACTTTGCTAGCTTCTCTAAGTTTTTCCAAATACAGATGCCTGTCTTCCTCTCTCTGTGATCTCTTGTATTTCATGAAGGCCTCCCTCTTTTTCTTCACTTTTTCAGCTACCTCCTTCGAAAACCATAGCGGTCTCCTGTTCCTTTTGCCTTTATTTACCATTTTAACAAAAAGGTTGGTTGTCCTTAAAATACCCCCTTTCAGTTTTGCCCACTGTTTTTCTACATCCCCCAGCTGTTCCCATCCCACTAACGACTCCCTGAGGTATTGGCCCATCTTCGCAAAGTTAGTCTTCCTAAAGTCTAAGATCCTCACCTTGGAATGGATTCTAACAGCCCTAGTCCTAATACTGAACCACACCATCTGGTGATCACTGGAGGCAAAATGATCTCCCACTACAACATCAGAAACACTTTCACCATTGGTAAACACCAAGTCCAGTATGGCCCCTTCACGTGTAGGGTCTGTTACCAATTGCCTGAATAGTTCTCCCTGTAGAGAATCCAGGATCTCCTTACTTCTAGATGATACGGCAGCAGGAATGTGCCAATCAACATCTGGCATATTGAAATCTCCTATCAGTAGCACTTCCCCTTTCCTAGCAATGCTGCGTATGTCTTCAATTAACTCTTTGTCCACCTCTTCCTCTTGTGAGGGAGGTCTGTATATCACACCAATGTAAATAGATTTCTCTTTCCCTCTTTCTAATTTAACCCACAATGCCTCCTCTCTCCCTTTTAAGCTCTGTAATTCCAAAGCTTTAATAGTAGTTTTTACATATAGTGCCACTCCTCCTCCCCTTCTTCCTACCCTGTCCTTTCTGAATAAAGTATAGCCAGGTATAGTTACATCCCAGTCATGGTTTTCTGTGAACCATGTTTCTGTAACTGCCACTAAATCCAAGTCAGCCACTCCCACCAAAGCTTCAACTTCAGGGATCTTATTTCCCATGCTACGGGCATTAATACACACTGCTTTCCATATGTTACCCCTGTTACCCATTTCCATAAAGGTATTTAATGTATCACCTACCTGGGGGCTTTCACTTACCTGGGGGCTTTCTTCACCCATCCCCAACGAATCTAGTTTAAAGCCCTCTTCAGTAGATTAGCCAGTCTACTACCGAAGATGCGTTGACCTTTCTTGGACAGATGGATGCCATCTCTGCTCTGCAACCCTTGGAACAGGGGTTGCAGAGACATACGATAACTTAAAGTATCTACTGACTTCCATTAACTATAACAAGTACAGCTGGCACCTCTGTGGTGACTTGAAGGTAGTTGCCCTTTTAATGGGACTGTAGCAGGGATATATAAAATACATGTTTCTTATGTGAGTGGGATAGCCGAGCAAGTGATTGGCACTACTTGCGGAAGAAATGGAATCGCAGACAAAATGTTAACAGTTGGAGAGAAGAATATCCAGCACCCAGCTCTGATTGAGGCTCACAAAATCCTGCTACCACACCTTCACATCAAACTAGGTTTGATGAAAAACTTCGTGAAAGCCATGGACTGCACTTCGCCAGCTTTCCGATACCTGCATGAAAAATTCCCTCCACTCAGCGAAGCAAAGATTAAAAAGGGGGGTTTTGTGGGTCCTCAGATTTGAGAACTCTTCAAAGATGACCGGTTCAACAACTTGCTGCAGGGTGATGGGAAACAAGCATGGAATGCTTTTCGCCTAGTGTCAACAAACTTTCTCGGGAATGTTAGGGCAGAAAACTACAAGGAACTAGTAGAAGACATGCTGATGCAGTATCAGAAACTTTGCTGCAATATGTCTCTAAAGATCCAGTTCCTTGATTCCCATCATGATTTCTTTCCTGACAACTGTGGTATGGTTAGTGATGAACAGGGCGAACGCTTTCACCAGGATATCGCAATGATGGAGCAAAGATATCAGGAAAAATGGTCCACTACAATGCTGGCTGACTACTGCTGGACACTCCCCAGAGAAGCTCCCGAACAGCTGTACAAGAGACAGGTGAAAAAATCTAAGAAGTAGTCTATGACTTGGTTTTTTACAGGTATTAACCAAAGGCCTATTATATATACTATTAACATGCATTTTGTGATGTAAACATTAATTCTTGCAGATTACAAAAAACCTAGAGCCAACTTTGCAATTTCACTATCATATTCGTGTTCAGCATATAAAAATTGATAAGAAATGACTATTTTTATTTCAGTAACATGACTTTTGTAAAAATTTGTTGACCAGTGTAATCAGACAGCTAAACCAGTTAAAGTTAGGTCATTGAATAGCTGTCCTAATTTTAACTGGTTTTTGCTATCCACTAGTGGCTGAATAACGTCACTGTCTGGCAAGCCTACATGTTCAGCAGCAGAGACTGAGTGTTCTGCCGCTGAATATCTGGATTGAAATAAAGCAGTGGCAACTAGGTGCTTTAACTATCCTAGTCACTGCCGCTGAATCCCCCCCCCCCCTTTTATTTTCAGGAATCTACCTAGCGCTGCTGCTTTAAGACCTATGTCATGTAGAGGAAACACCCTTGCCAAATTCTGCCTGATAAGCAGCTATTCTGGAAGTGCAGCCATTATATAGCCTGGCTCAGAAGGGGATCAAGAGTCTCTACGCTGTCCTTCTATGACGCACCATTCAAAATAACTTATTGTGTCCGACTATAACTTGACCATACTATTCTTGGCCGTACTGACTATAACTTGTCCATTCTATTCTTTTCTGCTAAGATCTAGATCTGTGTCCTGATTTTGTAGATTGTGAAGTTCAACGTTCACACTAGAGAAATGCTCCATTGGAAGGAGGAACACTGCTGGCCCGCAGAACCTTTATTTATTCCAAGTCCCGATGCCAAAGAGGAGGATGAGGGTAAGAGAATTACAGCTGTATAGGCAGTTGCAATTCATCTAACACAGAGTGGCAAGCACAAGGCGTATCGAAAGGGTGAGTAATGGAGACTTCACAAACCATCCTACACTATACTGCAGAGCCCGATATACAGCGGTGGCGGCTAGCACGAGTAAAGCAACTAGCCACCACTGCTGAACTTTAAACCTGGATGTTCAACGCTGGGGCCATATCCGGGTCACTTGGACTGCCAGGAAGCTAAGCGGGCAGTGTCAACCTGGCTAGCTTCTGCAGCGAAAGTTAGGCCAGCCTTTACTGCACCTGACTTGCGCCATGTGTTGATAACCAGCCGGAAGCTCGATATCGCCGCTGCCCGGTTATCAACAGGGGCCACCTCCGGAAAGCCATAATGCTAACCCATTAGCCACAGGGCATGCAGCGGCAACACCCGGGGATGTTCAGCTGAGCGGCATTTAAACCGTTTGCAGGTCTACACTGTAATGGAAATGCATTATTGAGAACAGCTGTTAACTGCTACCAAAGGGTGTGATGTCTGGGGACTGACCTCTATTAAAATCAGTACTCTACATAACACACACTGCTCAGGTGGTTTTGAACAGGCTTCTAAAATCCTTACTTCACTTTTAGGTCTTATTTTATCAACCATCGTGACTTCTGACCCCAAGAAAGCCCCCTTTCTGCTCATACTGGATGGTAAGACCTTCACGGAAGTTGCACGTGCCTCAGTTGAAGTGGACATGCACCTGGACCTCCATGGAATCTACATACCTGAAAAAGTATCAAGCACAGAGAATATATAAAGAGCTGTTGCTTGGAGTAAATGAATTTCTTATGGACATTGTTGCGTCAAGCAAGCACTGAAATTAAGACTTTTTTTTGCCAGGCATGCACTTCCAATGACTATATTCAATGGCTGGTTGGATGGTTCCTCCTTTAAACACTGTGATTGCACGGCCCATATACATTCCATTCAACCTTAGCTGCTTTGACGGCGTTTTTGGTCTTTTCCTTGCCTTTACTAATGAAATTTGGAGAGCACTTGATACAGGGTACAATCCCCCGAAACGTGCACGTCGTGCTGTTATACATTTCTGAAGAGCAACGATTCCTTGGTTGGTCAACAAAGGATCTGAGATAAGTGATTAGTTTTGGTGAAGAACCATTAATAAAAATAAAAGAAGCTGGCAGCCTGGTGGAGGTCTGGATTTCCCCAGCCCTTCCTACGGCCTAGCTCCGACAAAAAATTGTTTTAAAAAACTTATTTATATAATTGAATGAAAGTAGAAATAGTGAGGTTTAGATAGAAGTGATTCTTATCCATTAGATATTTGATTTGTTTCACTTGTGGGGTGAGTTCTGTTGTATATTCAATGGGTGTCAGGGCCAGCGAGGAGCTGGTGTATACCAGGATAGCTGGCTACAGCTGTGCATTTGCAATCCCCTCTGTCTTTGTTTCTCCTGGCATGGTTGAATGAAAGCTGTTTTCCTGTGTCCTTTGCCTTCACTGCCTAGTCTGTATCTCCTGCCTTTGAGTATATCCTGTTCTGAATGACTCTGCTGGGGTGATCCAGTGAGCTAGGGATTTATCTGCCCTGCTTCTAAGCTGGTTCAGTACAGGGTCATTATCTGTACTACCTTCCTTTTCTCCAGCACCATTCCTCTTGTGTCTCTGATTTCAGCTGGCCTTGTTCAGGACCGGCGCTATACGGTAAGCGCGTCAGGAGGGCACTGATGGCAAGGGGCACCATTGTGCCCATCATCTACTCTAGACTCAAAGGTTCAAAGAATTGCTTATTGCCTGGGATTGCTTGCCTCCATCACCCCCCCCCCTCCATTATGGCCGCAACCCCTTCTGCCTGACGGTGGGGATCCCCGTGGGCAGAAAAGAATAGCGCAGCCGATTTCTTCTGTCTGTCTGCAGGGAACCCAGTCTCCCGTGGACAGAAGAGAGGATGAGGAGCACTGCCGCGATCATAGTGAAGAGCTCTTCTACCTGGCCACGGGGATCCCATCTCCTATGGGCAGAACAGAAGGGAAGGCCACAGTCATGGCCTCAGTGCAGGCTGTCTGCCCGTGGTGACCTCATTGCCCACAGGAAAAAGAGGAGCACTGCCATGATGATCTCTTCTGTCTGCCGCTGGAGATCAGATTCTTGTGGGAAGAACAATAGAGCACTGCCGCGAAGGCTGCCTGCCCACGGGGACCCTATCTCCTGCAGGCCGAAGAGAGTGGCACAGGAAGATCTCTTCTGTTCCTTAGCATCCCTCCAGTCCGGTCCCATTACCTATGCACTTACATACTCCTGAATGTAACTTCCATAACCGCCTAGCTGCTACCCGCTATAGGTGGTATATCAAGTAAATAAACTATAACTATATAATTATAACTCCTGTGTGTAGTCTCCACTCATTATATAGTAATCACCTTCAGATCCCCCCTCCCTTTCCAAAGCTAGGTACAAATCTACTAGACTGATTTCTTTTCTGCACCCTGTACGGTCTTCCCCCTCATCTGTTTTGAGCTCACCTTTGGAAGGTTTAAAGCCTTGCTAAAAACCTTCCTCTTCAAGCAGGCTTTGGGGTTGTGGGCTAGGGCTTGGGACTGTCCTAATCATATTTGTTTGCCAGTTTTTGTCTGCTTAAATCTGCCCTTTTTACTGTCTTTCTGAACTGTTTCCATCTATCCTGTCAAAACAAATGGAGTTCTTTTCACTTGTTTCTCTTTTATACTCGCTGGAAGCTACTTTGCCTTCTTGCAAAAAAAATGCAGGCTAAATAAACCATAAGATACTGTCCTAGAGGAATATGCACCACGTATGTCATTTTAGAGACCGGGCCAGTACCACACTGGTTCCACCAGCTGAGACGTGCAGTTGTAACATTAGTCATCTCGAGGCGTCTGTTGCTACTTCAAATAATGAAAAAACAAATGAATCAATTTTCATTAAATTACGATCGTCGCACTTAAAAAAAAACCCGAAGTCAGAGTCACTTCAACTAGAAGTAGCTTGTTAATTAGCAATAGGTTTATAATAAAAAAAAACAGTTGTGACTGTATATACACAAAGTCACTGTGCCCACGCATCTGACAGAAAGGAAAGGCCCGAGGTGTTACAGCAAGAAAGATGTCAATGATCTGCTTCTTGGCCTGAGAGCGCAGAGGTATATTAACGTGCAGCCGCAAATTAAACGTTTGTGTGTGCATATAGGCTTTAAAAAGTTTTTTTTTTTTTTTTTAATCATTTATGTAATAGTATTTTATAGTGATGTTACACTATGCTTTATATCGTTTATCTTCTCAGAAATTATGCCCTATGCTTTTGAGTATGGCTCAGTCCAGCCTTTTTCATAGTTATGTGTCCTCAGAATGGAAGGATGCAGTTATTCGGCCACGGTTTAGCAAGCCCAGCTTGAATTCAGGCATGCTGACATGCTTTGGATCTATTTCACATCTGCAATTTGTGCTGAAAATTGTGGAGAAGGTGGCGTTGCTGCAGCTTACTCAGTTTTTAGGAGAGGCTTAGACGTTTCACACAAGGTAGTCGGACTTTGTGGAAGGTGTCGCGAGCACTACCCTGGCGGTAAGTAACGGTCAGGGCAGGTCGGACATAACCATATGGGGAGGAGATTGGCCAGTAATCCAGAGGCCCAATTGGCTTTTGGTCCTGTTAGTTTCCTGGATCCTAATCTTCCAAAGAATTCAACTGCACAAGTGGTGGGAAAATAAAGGCTTTTATTTCCCTTTCACGCAAGGGTTCAAAGGATTGGGCAATAACAACAACGCAAATGTCCTTACTTCAGGTAAGAAAAAGTAAAACAAAAGTTTAAAGCAAAACTGTTACTTTCACAGTAGCGCTGGTATTCACACAACAGGAATGTTCTAGGCAGCAACACATACAGCTTACAAGCCTGGCAAAGATTCTAGGCTTCCCGTGGTACAGTACGTACAGTCCATTTCTGTATCTGAAACCTCATTTGCCAGTTCCACTTGCATTGGCTCATAGGCGGAAGCCTCTGACTCTGAGTCCCTGAGTTCAGGTAGGTTATAGTCAGGCTTCTTATATAGCTCTTCTAGCACAGCCCAATGTTCTGGGTAACTCGTAGGGCGTCGGCTCTGTGCTGTTTTATATTTGAGGAAACTCCTCTCTCCTTAGAGGTTTTATGGCAGCTTTATAAAAACATTTATTATTCAAACCTTTCTTATCAGGTAAACTTTTCCTATAGCTTGTATCATAAAAAGCTTTACCTTGGGAATTTGGCTTCTCTGTTTCCAGTGAAGGTTGAGGCCTGCACCAGTTTCTCCGTTGGCTTGCCTGTACAGCACGGCTTAGGTCTTCAGGCTGTGACCCTGTTGGTTTTGGACAACAGCTGCAGCAATGCCTTTGCCACTCTGGGCAAACAGCTTTTACTCCTCTGTGAGCTGAGACCTTCCCAGGTTCCTCCTTAGCTCTCAGGCAATCACCTTTCACTCTGGGTGATCTTCTGGCAGTGGAATATTCAGGTTTGCACTCTAACCTCTTTTCCTCTGTCTTGCCTTCCTTCCTGCTGCACGCTGTCCTGCTGCATTCACTCTTGCTGCCTCCTCTCCAGCCGTCTCTCCAGCTGCCTTCACCGCTGCCTTTCCCGCTGCTCTGCCTCCAGTCTTCCACACCCTCCTTAAGAAGTCCTTCTGTGCTTCAGGATTGGAAGCTGGCTGGCATTACCTCATGATCAGTGGGGCATGGTTCCTCAGTCACTCTGGAGTCCCTCTTGCTCCCTCTATCTGGTTCCTCCAGATATTGCAGCTTGTATGTACCTTTTTCTCTATTTAAAGCATTTTCCTTTCTCTCAACCAGGTCTGCTGGGTGACAAAGGACACAGAAACATTGCTTGTGGGCATGTTGACGGAGGTATGCGTAGGCTTGGAAAGAGACAAAACAGCACTGTTGATGTCCTCTGATATTTCATCGGCGTTTAATCACAGCAGTCACACTCTGCTTCTGCAGCATATGCAAGAGGTGGGCAGTACGGCCTAAGTACTAGACTGGTTTCCGCCATATCTGCATGCACGTGCCTTTCAACTGGTTGCGGATTCAGCTTCAGCTTCAGGGCAGTCTCTGTGGTGGTGGTGGTGTCCCACAGGGCTCACTGTTAGCATCGACATTGTTAATTTGTTCTTAGCTCCCTTAGCCACAGTTATTCAACCTTATGGGGGTAATCTGTTTATTTATGCAGACGATATACAGATTTTGTTTGTGGCAGACACCGACTCCCCAGATTATGCAGGTCCGGGAAGTGTTTAAGGGCAGTTCATGATTGGCTTAGGGTCCATAAGTTGTCCCTGAACGTGGAGAAGGGTGAAGCAATCTGGTTTGTTAGGTTCCAGCAGATTCCCACATGTGCACCTAGATTGCTGGAATCTATGGTGAAGTTGAGGACTTCCATCAAAGTTTTAGGAATGATTTTAGATTCAGCTCTTTCTTGGAAGCTCCTGATCTCTGCAATGGTGAAAGGGAAAGGAGAGAATTGGATTTAGCTCACGCCTTTCTTAGGGTTCAAGGTGAGTTACCTTCAGGATAGTGCTCATTTTCCTGCCCCCAGAGGACTTACCATCTCAAGTTTGTGCTTGTGGCAGCAGAAGGTTAACGGACTTGCAAAAGATGACAAAGAGCGGCAGTGGAATTTGAACCGGGCTTCCCTGAAGGCCTCCTTTTTTGCTATGTCTAGGATTCAATCTGTGAAGGACTTACAAACTTTAATGGGCATGTTAGTGATAAGTAAATTAGACTACAGGAATGCTTTGCACAGTGATCTGCCTCAGGCGATGCTGAGTAACAGTTGATCCAGAATACGTTGATCAGATGTTTGGTGGCGGCACATCTTTTTGACTGTGTGATCCTACTGCTGATTGAAGATCATTGGTTACCAGTAGCTTAAGATTTGTTGACGGTCCAGCTTATCTTTCTTATTACCCGATTCCATATTTACCAAATCACATCCTGCATTCATCTCAGGCTGCGTTACTGTCAGTTCCCTCCCCCGGTGTGATAAACTTTGACCAGCCACTTCCACCCCCATGCAAACAGGACGTCTGCATCGTAAGGGGCAGAAGCAACATTGGAGGCTTTGGGCAAGCTCCGCTTTGCTGTTTAATGTCTTTGCTGATGTTACAAGTCCCAGAGAGGGGCGGCAGCGATGGAGGGGGTGGGAGCGGGGGGAATGGCATAAATAAAGTTAGAAAGGCACTTCATATACTTGCACCAGCCCTGGGTCTAGTGAACTGTATAATAAAAATATTAAATAAACCATACACCACATTACTAGATGTGGTGTATTTAGATTTCAGTAAAGTCTTTGACACCGTTCCTCACAGGCGACTTATAAACAAACTGAGTACTCAAGGGATAGACCCTAAAGTTACTGCTTGAGTTAGAAATTGGTTGAGTGGGAGGCAACAAAGAGTACAAGTAAATGGAGCTCACTCTGAGGAGAAGGAGTTTACCAGTGGTGTGCCCCAGGGATCTGTCCTTGGTCCGATTCTTTTTAACATCTTTGTTAGTGATATAGCGGAAGGGATGTCGGGTAAGGTTTGCCTCTTGCGGAGGATACCAAAATCTGCAATAGACACCCAGGAAGGTGTAGATAACATGAGGAATCTAGTTAAGCTTGAAGAATGGTCTAGAATTTGGCAGCTGGGATTTAATGTTAAAAAATGCAAGGTCATGCATTTGGGCTGCAGCAATCCAATCCAAGGGAGTGATATAGTATAGGGGGTGAAGTACTTTTGTCCACTAAACTGTGGGACCTAGGCGTGGTTGTGTCTGATGATCTTAAAGTAGCTAAACAGGTAGAACAGGTGATGGCAAAAGCTAGAAGGATGCTTTGGTGCATATGGAGAGGAATGGCCAGCAGAAGAAAGGAGGTGATAGTGCCTCTGTATAAGTCTTTGGTACGACCTCATTTGGAGTATTGTGTGCAATTCTGGAGACCACACCTTCAAAAGGATATAAACAGGATGGAGTCAGTACACAGGGTGGCTACTAAAATGGTTAGTGGTCTTCATTATAAAGCATATGAGGACAGACTTAAGGATCTTAATATGTACACCTTAGAGGAAAGGCGGGATAGAGGTGATATGATTGAGACATTTAAATACCTCCGTGGCATAAATGCACAGGGGGAGAGCCTCTTTCGATTGAAAGCAAGTTCTGCTACGAGGGGATATGGGATGAGGGTGAAGGGAGATAGATTCAGGAGTGATATGCGTAAATATTTCTTTATGGAAAGAGTTGTGGATCCGTGGAATAGACTCCCAGTGGAGGTGGTAGAGATGAGGATGGTATCTGAATTTAAAAAAGCATGGGACAAACACAGAGGATTTGTAAAGGAAAAAAGGGGACTTGCAGTTGTTGATATGGAAGGAGAGACTAGATAGGCCATGTGGTCTTTTTCTGTCGTCATTTTTCTATGTTTCTACTAGTACTATGACTTTAAAATACTACCACTATAATGCACTTATCAGCTAAAGCAATTTATTGGGAAGGGTACAGAGAAAAATACTAAAGAGTAGTTAATAGTAATGTGCTGAAAGACCCTATGAATGAACTGACTACTCTGTGGTCAGAGGGTGCAACATTGACTCACTCGCTTGAATGCTTTAAGAAGGGTCAAACATCCAGGGAGACAGGATGCATGAAAACAGACAATGGGAAAAGTAAAAGATCCATGTTATCTGAGTGAAAAGTTCAATGCTATATGCAAATTTATAGTTACTACTGTTAATTATGAACCGCTTTGATTGTAAGATAAAGCGGTATATAAAAGCAAATAAATAAATAACAGATGAGAGGAGGGAGTGAGTATAGGACAAATAAAATGAAATGAGCTGATGGGTAGGAGATGAGATTAGCAATGAAAATATGGGGTGAAACTGAGGCAAATGGGAGAAGACAGACAAACAGCAAAGCAAGGATTGCTACCAATGGTGTAAATTCTGCCTCAGCGGCCCCTGTGGTGCAGGGAGGGCCCTAAGGAAGAAGGGGGCCCACTTGCAGCTTCTTCTGTATCTTCTGAAATGGACTTCCCGTGCTCTGAGGGCTCTTTAAAAATTGTTGTAAGGAGGGGGGGATAAATTGAATTTCTGCCTCTGGTTGCCAATTTACCAAAGGTTATCCAAACAGCTTCAACCAGGCCTGGTTTGCCCTGCTACACACACAGAGTTGTAGTACTGATTTCCCGCTCATACCTACCAACTTCCAGGCCCTCACTCCCCCCCCTCTAAACTCCCATTCACTCTCTCTCATCCTCAGTTTCCTGCTCTGCCCCTCCATCTCACTCACTCAGTCACCAAGTCTCTGTGCTCCCCTTTCTTCTGCTCTCTCCCCCCCCCTCTAAATTCCCATTCACCCTCTCTCATCCTCAATTTCCTGCTCTGCCCCCTCCATCTCACTCACTCAATCACCAAGTCTCTGTGCTCCCCTTTCTTCTGCTCTCTCCGCCCCCCCCCCCCACCCCAGTCTCATTTTCTTCTGCTCTGTTCCCCTTCAGTTCCCTTCTTCTGCTCTCTTCCTTCCCCACCTCATTCTTCCGCTTTGCCCCCTCCACCTTCCCTGAGTCCCATCCATCTTCTGCTCTGTTTCCCAAGACCCTCTTCTGTATCATCCCACTCTCCTGCATAGCCCAGTACTTGTAAACTGGTGGGGCTGAAGCTGCGTCTCCAGGTCCCGCCTCCCTCCCATATGTTTATGCTTCTTGTTTCTTGATATACTGCCCTTTATAACATCAGGTCGGTTTACAATCAAAATAAAATCCAAAGTAAGGCTCAAGACCAGAAGAAGGAAAGGAACTACCAAAATTATGACAGAAAAGAGAAGTCGAGCAAACATTCAGACAGGACACAGAAAGAGAAATCAACAAACATATATAAGCAGGTCATGGGGCTGAGTCCAGGAGATTGGGAGCAGTAGTAAAGACTTGAATCTGGAATAGTTCTGTTCTAGTCGGAGCGGGGTAGGCAGGGAATTCCAGAGGGCGAGACCAAGGAAAAAGAAAGCTGATTGACGGGTGGATTGCAGATGCGCACGTGATGGAGGAGGGAGGTGGAGACGACTTATGTGAATTGAACGAAGGCTGCATGTCGGGACATGAAAGTGGAGACGGTCGGCTAAGTAGTGTGGAGTGTGAGTGTTGATAAACTGGTGTGCCAGAATGAGAATCTTGTAACGGATAGGGAAATCAATGGGAAGCCAGTGAAGATGGTTTAGAAGAGGGGTAACATGATCTCTGCGAGAAGAGTGAGTAATAATCCTGGCTGCCATATTCTGTATAAACTGGAGATGATGAAGCTGAGTGTGGGTGATACCTGCAAGAACGGGATTACAAAAATCAATACAATATGAATGAAACAAGCTCTGTATCTACAGAGCCCTGCCTAGTCAAACATTTTTAGTTTGAACCATGTAGACCCCTGTGGTTGAAAGAGATGATATGGTTCAAACAGAGCATGTTTCAATCTTGCGGCTGGCAGCCATAGGAGGAAGAAGGCACCCGTGCGTGACCAGAACCAGAGCTGCAGCCCCAGCTACACCAGCTTGCAGGGGGTTTTGTATTGATTTTTATTTTCATTTCACAATAATACTACATACAAAAAATGTACGACAACGTTTCTCAAAGAAAATACCCCTTAAGGAAAGGGGGGTGGGAACGGTAATACAAGAGAATAATTGGCCCCTATTGCATAACAAACTCTAAATAGTAAGTCAAGTATCGGGGAAGAAAAAACAAAAGAAAAATCACCCCTTCCCCTGCAAAAAAATCTAAAGTTGAGCCAATTCAAGAAAACATAATGATTACCCTGATAAGTGATAAGACATTTACAAGAAAACGTTAACGTGAAGGAGGCACCAAGGGCCAAGACTCCGGGTCTTAGCCCTAAAAATGCTTTTCTCCACTTCTGTATTAATCTAGAAACATCCAGAAGAACCTGAAAAACCTGACTGCAAAACGTTTCCTGCCTCTTACTAAAATATAAGCACAAGATAGAATCTTTATCAGCTTCAGTCATAAACAATACCACTAAAATAGCACGCCCTGGAATCTCGCCTATAGACAACTCAAGAAAACTTGAAAGGTCAAGACTATCTGGAGCTACGGTATCTAAGGCAGCTGCAAACACATCTCCACTCTCGGCTAAAGCCTGAGATCCAGAAGGAACATAATACAAGTTAGAAAACCGCACAGCTTCAGCGTCAGGATAACACAATATCTCCTTCACGTATTTCACAAAACGAATGGACGGAGAGAGGAAATGTGTGCGCGGGAAATTAAAAAGCATAAATTCTTACAGTGTGATACATTTTCCAGGACTTCTATCTGATGTTGTAACAAAGAAAAATCATAATCAGGGGCAGCTAGTGAAGCTTACAGGTTATCAGCTGGTGCTGGTTGGAGTGGCGTGCCATTATTTTGGGGTGGCACGTGCCACCCCTAGCAACGTCTGAATACCTGGATCTGACCAAAGAGAGAGAGAAAGATCAACTGGAGCCACGGTTGGAGTCTTCAATCAAGACACTGCAGGGCTTATGGCACATGCAACTGCTGATAAAATACAGGAATGATGTTCATCTTTTGACTAGTTAAGGGCCAGTGGTAAACCTAGTTATTCATCAAGAGCAAGGCCAGGTTCAGACAACAAAGATCTTTTATGGTGCAAACCCATTATATAATGAAACTTAAGCCCTAATCCAGAACATATTTTCACATTTTCTATGTGTCTCCCAAGCAATAATCTTTCACTTATGCCTTTTGTGACATAGAAGCCTCTCAAGATGCTATGGAAACAGGTAGTGATCCGGTGGAGAGAACCGGTACTGCAAGAGAATGCAGGATTTTCTCTTCAGAGAGAAAAAAACACAGAGCTAATCAGGAACCACGCCTCACCTCAGGGGAGGAGAGAAGCCAAGTCCCTGATTGGGCACGCCCAAGCAGGAGGCGGGCAGTGCAGTACACAGGCAGCTTGTTAAGCACTCAGAAACAGAGAGAGTCAGATTTGGATTTGAAAGAAGACAACGACGAAGAAGGACATGATCAGGAAGAGTTGGAGAGAGAGCAATTAGGCAGCTGTGATCCACTAAGGAGAAGACTGGACTCACAAGCAAGTAACTGGGAGACTCAGGGGCAAGGAGAATCTTTTGTGACCAGAAGGATTCAGGAGCACTGAGAGACCCAAGGCTACAGCACAGGCTTCTAGAGGACCAAGCAGAACCTTGGAACAGAAGGCAGAGGGACAGTGAATTACCCTGGAGAAAGCCACAGCACAAGGTACACAGTGAGTTTGAAGCAGCTAGCAAGTTTAACATTGGGAAGCCAGAAAGAGTAAAGGCTAACGTTAAAAGCCAAGACATAGTCAGACAACATGGTAGCAATTGGTTGCAGTCTGAAAAGCATGTAAGCAGCCTAGGCTATTCTCACAAGCCAGCAGAAACCTATAGTTACCTGAAGGAGGAAGACATTATCAGCTTAGCCCAGGAAGAACGCAGGCTGAATTGCTTCTTAAAGATTTCAGAGAGTTCCTTGAAAGCAGGGCAGTTTCTTCCTCTAACGTAGCACAGCCCACAAACAGCTGTGAAGAGGAAATGCCTTTAGTCTCTTCTCTACCGTTCACCGAGCCAGACATGCCAATGGACTGTTCAGCTTGTGTCATTGAGAAGGACATTTAATTGAAATGTTGTACAAAGTTATATGAAGCAATATAACAGAAGTTGCTGTATTGATTCCTATGCTGAGAAACTTATCAGAGGGGAATAAGTTAAAGCATAATTGTCTGCATACCAGGAGCATTGCTGTTTGCCAAAGTTTGTTTCTTCCGTTAGTGAAAAAGGGTCACATGACAACTGAATGTGATCACAGAAGATAATGGACATTTAGCCTAGCAGTGCAATACCTTGTTTTGGTTTCTCACTCTTGTTTTGTGCTATTATACTTTATTTGCGTCTGTTTGCACTTGAACTGCAATGCGGAAATAAACCTCATCAAAGAAATTTTCTTTGCCTGCCTTACTACTTGAGCACACACAACTACAATTCTCAACCCTGAAGGGCATTAAAGGCCACCCCCTCCTGAAACCCTCAAGGTCCAGGGAGCGGGTGAGTGGCACTCTTCATACTGCTGTTCCTTAGTTGCTGCTTCTAGTGCCAGTGCCAATAACCCCCTCCCCTGCCCACCATGTGCAAAGGGGTTATTTTTGGAGTGACTGCATTTAAATACCCATACAATGCTCACAATCCAGTTCTACCTTCTTCTAGCACACATATGATGTCATGAGAGACACCTCATGACATCACTTGGGAACTTGACAGAAAGCAGAGATAAGCGATAAGGCCATGGGACTGGAGAAATGTAAGGCACTGGGTGGGCTGTGGAAGATGTGTCTGTCAGACATAATTTGGCTGCCCCTGCTAGATAGAGTGGGGGATATGGAAAGGAAGGGGAAATGCAGAGACACTTGGGGGGGGGGTGGAGGTAGGGAAGGAGAGATGCTGTACACCTGGGGGGAGATAGGGAAGGTAGAGCACGGAAGTGATATCAGGCTGCTGCACTTTCCTTCCTGTAGGTTTCAATTCCTCCTTCCACCTGTCTCACTCCGTTTCTTCCTTTGAAGTCCACTCCATCTGCCTATTTACTCCACTACTTCTCCAGATAGCTGTCATTTAATCAACCTCCTGACATATCCACCTTGTCCTTTCTCACCGACTTTGACTCCTGGTTTTCCTTTTCTCTTGAACCATCTACCCCTTCCCTCATTCCCAGTCATGTTAATGAACCCTCTGGCTGTTCTACCTCTAAGCTCCTTGCTTTAACCTCATTCAACCTCCAGGTATATTCTATCACCCCTATTTACCAGCATGGCCATTACCTCAACTTCATATTCTTCTCAAACTTCTCCACCTCTGTTCTTCCCCTTTCCATCAACTGTTAACTTTCATACGTAACCATCCCTCTCCACAGTCTCATCCAATCTCCACCCATACATTTAGGAATCTGTAGGCTACTGACCCTTCCATTTTCTCCTTTACTGTCTCATCCACTATACTATCTGAGTCTGTTGATAAGGCAGTCTCATCTTATAATACTATATGCACCTCTGCTTTCGACACTTCTGCTCCTCTCATTCCCCATCCTGTAAAGCGTACTTTACCTCAGCCTTGGCTAACCTCCAAAATCTGCAACCTATGTTCCTGTGCCTGCTCTGCTGAGTTAAAATCCTGTAACCATGCTAACTTTCTACATTTCAAATTCTAATGAATCTCCTTCCAGTCTGCTATTGCACTTGCCAAATAAGAGTATTATGTCCATCTGACAAACTCACTTGCTTCCAATCCTCATTGTCTCTTCACCACACTTAACTCTCTCCTCAAAGTGCCTCCATCTCTGACCCCCTCCCCCCTTTTTCTTTCTGCCTAGACTATAGCTGACTACTTCGATGATAAGGTTCACAAGATAAGTCTGGAATTCTTCACCAGATCACTTCCATCACCCCTTCTCCTGCTTCCTTCAACTCCTGCCACCCTTTCTTTATTTTCTAAAATCACTGAGGAGGAAACTACATATCTTCTCTCCTCCCTCAAACTCTCTACATGTCCCTCTCCCACCCAGCTACTCGGCTCTTTCCCTTCCACTGTCATTCCTTCCATCTGTCATATCCTCAGCCTTTCATTTTCTACTTCAACTATTCTGCTGCCTTCAAACATACCGTAGTTAAATCACTCCTCAAAAAATCTCCAGTGGACCCTACCTACCATTCCAACTATTGGTCCATTTCCCTCCTCTCTTTTGCATCCAAACTATTCAAACATGCAGTTCACTGCCGCTTTGACTTTCACACATCTCAAGTCATTCTGGATCTATTCCAATTGACTTTCATCCTCTACATTCTACAGAAATGGCTTTTACCAAAGTCTTCAGTGAGCTGTTCCTGGCCAAATCCAAGGACCTTTACTCTATCCTTATCCTTGTAGATGTATCTGCTGCTTTCAGACACTGCTATTCACCACCTTCTCCTCAATACACTACTCTCACTTGGATTTCATGGCTCTCTTCTGTCTTGGTTCTCTTCTTCCCTCTCCCATCGCAACTTCAGCATATACTCTGGTGGATCCTCCTCCAATGCTATCCCACTTTCACTCAGTGTGCTTCGGGGCTTTGTTTTGGGACCTCTTCTCTTTTCTCTCTATACTCATTCCCTTGATGCCCTGATCTCCTCCCATGGTTTTCAGTTCCATCTTTATATTGATGATGCTCAGATTTACTTCTCTGCACCAGAAATCTCCAGGAATCCAGGCCCGAATCTCACCTTGCTTGTCTGACATTGCTGCCTGGCTGTCCCATAACAGTTTGAATCTGAACATGGCCAACACAGAGCTTATTTTTCCCCCTATACCCACGTCACTCATTCCTCTTTTCTCTATTTCTGTGGATAGCAATGTCATCTTCACTGTCTCCTTGACTTGTAGACTTGGGGTCATCTTTGACTCTCTTTCTCTGCGCATATCTAACAGACAGCTAAAACCTGTTTCTTTCTCTATAACATCAGAAAAATTTGTTCCTTTTCTGAACATGTTACCAAAACCCTTATCTATTCTCTTATCACTTCCCACTTAGACTACTGCAATCTATTCCTTCCTGGTCTCCTGTTGAACCATCTCTTTCTCCTTCAATCTGTTCAAAACTCAGCTGCATGATAATCTTCTGCCAGTGTTGCTATGCTGATGTAATCCCTCTTCCAAGGACCACCAAACAAATGATCCGACTAACAGAAGGTTTGAGTCACCTCAGGTAGCTATGCAGAGCCCTGTGGAAGTCCAATTTATGCAAGATCTGTGACTCCACAGAACTCTCTGTTGCAGAAAATACCAGAAGGGTAACAGACACCATCTTTGGGAGAAAGGAAGGAACTGTCCAGATCACCACCTTCTCCTTACAGATTTCCAAGAATGGCTCTCTGCATGACAACGCTTACAACTCTGAGCTTCAGTGAGCTGAACAAATAGCAACCAGAAATACCACTTTCAGCATCAAATCCTTGAGTGAAATCTCTTAGAGAGGAGATGAAGGTAGGATTTAAGATGTCTGTTTAACATGCCATTTCTGTGGAGCGTCTTACTGAATGATGCCAAAAAGGAAGGAAAACCCACGGGGGACTCATCCACAGATGCAGAAGACTGCTTCCAGTGTTTCCCCGGTTGTTGTTCTGATTAACTCTTACCTCCATCTCCAGGAAGAACACTGAGAAGAAACCAGCGTTAACCCAGCTATGGTGACCCCTGGGGCAGGGAAGCCCGGCATCTTCTTCGGGGTGCAAGCTAACACCGGAGCGGCGATTCCCCCCTGTTCTGCTGGTAGGTTTTCTCTTTCTGGGCTCACTCAGGGCTGCTGGACCCTTGGCAGGTCTGATGGCTTCTCCAGAGGGAGGAAATGTGTCCAGACTATTTCAAGCAGTTGATAAATAGTTGGGGTCAGTGTCTATGGCTGCAGGAAGAGAGCAGAATGTGCTGACGAGTGGTTCCCAGCCTGCCTCCTCAGTATCTTGAGAAGAGTATTGACTCTTCGGGGAATGAAGAAGCCCAATTGGAGTCCTGGGCTGTTCCCTCCTTCAGTCTGGAGTGTCAAGAGCATATTACCTTGGATTCAATTTGGATGGTCATAACCAAGCTGGGTGAGTGTTTGGTTTCTCAAACGAATAAAACTTTACAGCTTGCTGAAAGCAATCCTGTGCTTATATGGAAAAATGAGGAAGATGTTGCTGCATTGAAGACAACAGTGGAAAGTATTGACTCCAAGGTTCAGCAAAAAGAAGATCATATTAACCTTATGGTTAAGGACATTATTGTCAAAAATTTAAATCAGAGATGATGGAAAACCAGATAAGAGCTACAAATCTGCGCTTACTAAACTTTCCTAGATCACCGATGATTTCTGCAAGAGAGATGTTTAGAGTATATTTGTCTGAAATTTTGGGAGTTCCGCCTGAGTCCCATCCCCCTCTTACTAGGATTTACTATGTACCAACAGGAAAGAAATCTGTGGTTGAGGGGGTGAAATCTTCTGATGGAGAGAATCCTCCTAAGGATACTTTAAATGTTTCAAAAGTATTGGAAACATCACTTCTGGACATGGTCACGCCTGCTACATTGATAATAACTTTGGCATTGTCTTCCGACTTTGAGTGGCTGCTCAAATTGTATTTTAAAAAGCGATCTGTCCTCTTTAAGGGGATGTCTGTGTGTATTTTCCCGGATTTAGCTCAGGATGCACAGAAGAGAGAGAGAGGGAATTTTTGATATTGAAGCCCGGGATGGTCCAGCTGGAAGGTTTGTTTTTTTTCTCAAATTTCCATGTAAATGTACGATAAAGTTACAATCTGTATCTTATGTTTTCTACGAACCTTCCCAGTTGGCGGCCTTTACAAGTTCCCATTTGCCAGCTGTCACCTAGTTTCACCAGGTGGTATTTAAATGCAGTTTAAATAGGTTCGATGTCTAGGCAGTTTAGTCCCTTTACCTCTCAGGTTTGTCGAATATTAACTTTAATTTAATTGGATCTCCCTCGGGTGTAGGACTAGAGAGGCCAGGGTTTCTTTTGTTCTTTTTTCTTCTGGCAATGGTTTGTTTTCTTTAGTGATTTTGGATTACTTCTCCCATGTCTATTTCTCTTCTAGTTGTATTGCTTGGAATGTATTGTTGATAACTGCATAAATAAAAAAATTAAAAACAGAAAAAGAATCTCCTGGAGAGACTCAAAAATAATGCCAAGAGCACCAAACAGATCCCACAAAGCGACTACTGGACAGCAGGGCGGTCGCAGGTGTTTGACCCCCTTTAGAAAATGCTCCACATCCGAACGGGAGGAAAGGAACTGACCCCGAATACAATCTCAGAAACAAGCAATTCTCCAGATCATTCTGCAAAAAGACTAAGGTGTCCAGGAGAAAAGCACTTAAGGACTGGAGACTATGGGGATCATTCCAGAACGCAAATAAGGGATTTGTAGGTGCGGCGGGGACGTGTATGTGCCTAAAATGTCCAAGACTGTATTCCGAAACACTGCTGACATGAACGTCCATGGCGCTAGTATGGAGATTTATTTATTTATTTACATTCTCTTATATACCGCGCTATTCTGCATCAGTGCGGTTTACATTGAACAAACTGAAATTACATTGAACAGGGCATTATAACTTGGAGATAACTATTTTACAGGGAACATGGGCTATGGAGGGTTAAGTGGCTTGCCCAAGACCACAAGGAGCACCTGTGGGACTAGAAACCCCAGTCCTTCCGGCCCAAGGTTGCTGTCCTCTAGTGAGATCTCAGAATGTGGGCGGGAGAAGGTGGAACAGGAGCGTGGTCAGCCGCAGAGACATAGAAAGCGTATTCAGGAAAGACCCGTGTACGTATTAAGTGTTTCCTAGAAACATCCACATTATTCCTGCTGAAACGTGGTATAAGGCTAGGGCTTAGAAATTATTCTGCTCTTCTCTGCAATGCAGCCCATATGGAAGAATAGTTGTGATAAGTATATTTTGAACTGGTGTGACTACAGTCTGGAAAATTACAAGATGCAGTCTTAAGGTACAGGGAGCAGAGGTGAGGGAATGTTGTAAGGTAAAGAAACATTTAGAAACACCCTTAAAGAAATATTAAGAAGAGCATTAATGTTTATTCAGGCTATGCACCTATGTGCTATTTGTGCTAAAGGAGACAATCTATGGAACCCTAACAATTCCCATGTTCTGAAAAATGGGACTGCTGATGGGCGTGAGCAGGGAAAGGATTCCTTTCAGGGTGAGAAACGGAGATCATATTTGTAGTCTTGGTACCCCATGTGATTACGTTATGTCATTGCTGTTATTTATAGCTTCAGGGCATCTTTTTGGCAGAAGCATTTTTTTTGTAACAGAAAGTGACAGTGTGTTTGTGTGTGTGGTTTGAGAGCTGCAAGGGGGGAGGGGGTGTGGTGTACCCATCTGCAATTCAGGGGGGACATGAAAGCCTGACTAGTACTTGGACTGTATGGATGGCCACAGCATCACCAGATGCCAGTTGTCACAGAGCAGACTCATTAGTGACCCCTATGGAGACAGAGGATAGTGCAGCTCAGGGAATTAATAACGTTTTGGGAAAGCACATGGTGGAAAGTTGCCATGGGCAACGTAAGCAAGTGAGGTCACGAGCTTGGGAGACACACCCAGCCAATAGGGAAGCCAGGGGATTTTCACCTGACTCTAATCAGCTAGGGAGTGGTGCAGCTAGGAAATACCTAGATAAACTCAACCCACAAACAGTTAGGCAGATCAGGACCAAGGTACAGCCTAAGAGCCAGGCCAAGAGCCAGGATAGGAGCTGGAGAGAAACCCAGAGAAGGAACTGGACGCATGAGGAGGACGAGAGAAGCTGTGAAGAGAGCGTGTCTAAATACCCCATTGGAAGCTTGAACGGAGGTCTGAGTGAGTCCGAGGAATGCTTGAATGAAAGGTACAGACAGCTTGACACAGCAAGTGAGAGTGAATGTAACAGCCCAGATTGGAGCAGAGATAGAAGACAAAAGGTACAAGCCAGGAAGTTTTATTCCAGTGCAAAAAGGGGGAGTTCAGAGCTTGGAGATAAGGGACAGTTTGGAGAAGTCCAGAAGCCCTCCAAAGCCAGCCTAAGGGGAGCAGAGAAACTCCAGTTCCCTTATAATAAGCAAAGGAAAGGCTTTGTACCTGAAGAAGTAAAACACTCTGAAAGGTACGGGAGACACAGAGTTTCCAAAGGGCTGCCGTCAGAAGTTCCAGCTGGTTCCAAGTTCCTGAATAGAGCAGAGCTCAGAGCAGGAGTAATTCCACCTAATAGTTGGACAGGGGAATTCTTTAACCTGCTAAACAGAAGTCAGCAGAGGGGAGGCTCCTACTACCAAAACAGGAGTAATTGTGGTAATCACAAACAGTTTCCTTTAGTGGAAAAGAACGACGTCACAGCCAGGACGGACTGTTTGCCAAGCCCACACTGAGAGAAAGTACAGAGGTACTAATTCCTGTTGAGGAGCCGATGCAATGTGAATCTTCTATAATTGAAGGGAATATTGAAGAAATGGATTGTAGCCTTTCTTTGGCAGATAATATAATCTCCCTAAGATAAAGAAGAATAAGCAGCCTGACAAGGTGAAGCAAAGGCCTTATTCTGGGTGGCTACAGGTTGGTGTTTAAAGTACATTTCTGTTGTTAAAGAAGCTGAAAGAAAGCCATTTTTATGTTCCAGTTTTTCTTTCTGTTTTACCCAAGAAGGGTTATGTTTTGTTTTTGTGTACATTTGAATATCCTATTTGGGAAAGGGAAATAAAGCCCTATTTACCTTATACCGGTTGTCCACAACTATTTTTTGTGTAACTGGCAGCAGCTACAACTACCAGGAGGCCAGTTACACTGGGGTCCAGTGCAATACCTGAGCTCACCGGTAGGTGCACATGAGGGCCCGTGACACAGTGTGATTGGGTAGTCAAACTCAGAGAGGTTTCACTATAGCCAGATGTCAAAGCACATCCCTTTCAGTAATAAGGGACCCTCAGAATAAGGGCACTCAAAGTGCAAACAGCAATAATGCATGCCAATGATGCACTTTTTGCTGTTGAGCATGTATTAGTGCTGTTTGCACTGCTAAATGTCTTATTCTGAGGGTAATAACATAATATATGCCATACTGGGTCAGACCAAGGTCCATCAAGCCCAGTATCCTGTTTCCAACAGTGGCCAATCTAGGTCATACGTACCTAGCAGTTTCCCCAAAAGACACAGGTTCCATAATGCTTGTATTGGGTCAAGCATTGATATCCTGGGTCCCTTCTTAATAATGGTTTATGGACCTTTCATCGAGGAACTTGTCCAAAACATTTTTAAACCCAGCTACACTAACAGCCTTTACTACATCCTCCGGTAACAAATTCCAGAGTTTGATTACACATTGAGTGAAAAAATATTTTATTTTATTAGTCTTAAATAGTTTACCCTGTAGCTTCATTGCATGTCCCCTAGTCTTTCTATATTCTGATAACGTAAACAATCAATCTACGTTTACCCGTTCCACTCCGTTCATTAATTTATAGACTTTTATCATATCTCAACTCAGCCGTCTCTTTTCCAGGTTAAAGAGCCCTAAACCTTTTAGCCTTTCTTCATAGGGGTATCCTTCCATCCCCTTTACCATTTTGGTGGCTCTTCTCTGAACCTTTTCTAATAACACTATATCCTTTTTTAAGATACGGCGACCAGAATTGCACATAATATTCAAGGTGCTGTCTCACCATGGAACGATATAGAGGCATTATAATATCCTTTGTTTTATTTTTGATTTCTTTCCTTATGATACCTAGCATTCTATTTGCTCTCTTGGCCGCCGCTGCACACTGGGCCGAGAGTTTTAACATGTTATCCACAATGACGCCTAAATCTTTTTCCAGGGTGGTGGTTCCTAATGTGGAACCTTGCATCATGTAATCTTCAGGTATTACAGATGATTTTAATGATAGTTCACAGATTACTAATAGCAGGTCTGCAATCTCATATTTCAGTTCTTTCAACAACCTTGGATGTATATCATCCGGTCCAGGTGATTTGCTACTCTTCAGTTTATCTAATAGTTGTAATACAGCTGGTCTGGGCTTCCAAAATAGTATTTTTCAAAAACACCCAAGCTTGATGTAAGTCTTTAACCTTTGCTAGTGCTCCTTTTAGTTTTTTCTTAACTATTTTCCTCATTTTATCATAGTCTTCCTTTCAAAAGTTAAAAGGAAGTACTGTGGATTTCCTTATCATCACTCCTCCATTAATTAGATCAAACGCGATCATGCTGTGATCACTATTGCCAAGTGGCCCCAACAACCTTATCTCTTGCACCAGATCTGGTGTTCCACTAAGGACTAGGTCCAATATGGCTTCCCCTCTGGTCAATTCATGGACCAGCTGCTCCAAGAAGCAGTCATTTATTTAATCTAGGAACTTTATCTCCCTAGCATGTCCTGCCATGACACTGACCCAGTCGATACCGGGGTAATTGAAATCACCCATTATTATTACTATGCTGTAACTTTTGTTAGCTTTCTTGATTTCTTTGAGCATTTCATCATCCATTTGTTCATTCTGGCCAGGCGGTCGATAGTACACCCCCACTGCCATCGCCTTCCCCTTTTTACATGGAATTTCCATCCATAGAGATTCTACAGCAAATTTTGTTTCCTGCAAAACTTTAATCCTTTCTGATTCAATGCCCTCTCTAACATAGAGCGCAACCCCTCCACCAATCTGCACACTGGGCGGAGGGTTTTAACATGTTGTCCACAATGATGCCTAAATCTTTTTCCTGGGTGGTGGTTCCTAATGTGGAAACTTGCCATTGTGTAACCATAGTTTGGGTTGTTCTTTCCTAGGGGCATAACTTTGCACTTGTCCACATTAAATTTCATCTGCCATTTGGATGCCCAGTCTTCCAATTTATCAAGATCCTCTTGCAATTTTCCACAATCCTCATGGGTTTTAACAACTTTAAATAGTTTTGTGTCATCTGCAAATTTGATAATCTCACTCGTTATTCCCTTTTCCAAGTCATTTATGAATATGTCAAAAAGCAGCGGGCCCAGAAGATCCCTGGGGTACACCACTATTCACCTTACTCCATTGGGAAAATTGGCCATTTAGCCCTACCCTCTGCTTTCTATCTTTTAACCAGTTCCTGATCCACAATAGTACACTGCCTCCTATCCCATGACTCTAGTTTTGCCAAACGTCTCTGATGAGGGACCTTGTCAAAGGCTTTCTGAAAGTCCACATACACTAGTATCAACCAGCTCACCTTTGTCTACCTGTTTATTCACACCTTCAAAAAATCTTAACAGATTAGTAAAACAAGATCTTCCTTGTCTAAAGCCATGTTGGCTGTCTCCCATTAAGCCATGAATATCTACATGTTCAGCAATTTTGTTCTTTATGATGGTTTCTACCATTTTTCCCGGTACTGATGTCAGGGTCACCGGTCTGTAGTTTCCCGGATCACCCCTGGAACCCTTTAGAAAAATTGGCGTTATGTTGGCCATCCTCCAATCTTCAGGTATTACAGATGATTTTAATGATAGTTCAGAGATTACTAATAGCAGGTCTGCAATCTCATATTTCAGTTCTTTCAACACCCTTGGATGTATATCATCCGGTCCAGGTGATTTGCTACTCTTCAGTTTATCAACTAGTTGTAATACATCTTCCCGATTTATCGATATTTCCTTCAATTCTTCCGCACCTTTAAATACCACTTCAGTCATGGATAATATCTCTACATCTTCCTCAGTAAAGACCAAAGCAAAGAATTCATTCATCTCTCCGCTATCGCCTTGTTGCCTCTTAGTGCCCCTTTAACCCCTCTATCATATAATGGACCAACTGACTCTCTCACAGGTTTTTTGCTACGAATGTACTTGAAAAAGTCTTTGTTACACGTTTTTGCTTCTGCAGCAAGTTTCTTCTCAAATTCTCCATTTGCCTGCCTTATCAATGCCTTGCATTTAACTTGCCAATGCTTGTGCTGTTTCCAGTTTTCATCATTTGGCTCTTTTTTCCATTTCCTGAAAGATTTATTTATTTATTTAGACAGTTTTATATACCACCTTATCCTTCAATCAAAGTGGTCACAACACAATTGTGGGATACATTTAACACGAGGGGATATGAGACACATATACTAATACTGTGGCGACCACACCCCTACCAGGCGGTTGCCTAGTAGGGACGGGAGACCATCTTGTATTCCTTTTCGAAAGGGTTGTAGTTGTGTAGTCAGAAATTAACCAAGTGGATGTTCCAAAGCGCACAGGAATTTTTATTAGCTTCCTTTAGGTAAGATGGCAACAATCTTCAAAGCAACTTTACACTCAGGACAAAGAAACAAAGGATAATCTTCTCCAATTAAAGCAAATATCAAAACAGTGTTTCCGTGGAATTATTTACAATGGCTTTCCTTTTCTTTTCCTTTAAGATGCTTCTTACTTCAGCAATAATAAAGGCACATGTATTTACAACTTACAATCAAAGCCAGTAGGGCTGCTAGCTCCTTCTTTGCTGTTTTGAGTTAAACAGTTCTCAGCTGTCTAGCCCCACCTTGGTTGCACTAGCCACTTCTTTAAGAAAGAACCTTAGTGCTTCAATATAAGACTCATTCTCTCCTTTACTTCAGGCTTTCAGCTATAACAAAGTTGTAACAGCTTTCTTAATTTCTTTCTGCTATTTGGCTTCCATTAATTAGCATCAATACAAACAGCACAGTCCATCTCAGAACAAGAAGAACCCATGTCAGTTCCTCTACCATCCACCTCCATACTTTCTTCTGAGCTGCATATTGGTAAAGCTTGGAAACGTTCAGGTACTTTTTCCTTTAAGTCATTTAAAAGCTCAAATAGCCTATTCCATTGCACTGCCCCTCCTTCTCTTGGCAGAACTTCAACCGGCTTCTTCTGTTCAACTTTTCTTGAAAACCCTTTCTTTCTAATCTGGGTTTTCCCAGGTACAAATCCCTCTTCAGAATCAGAGCAAGAGATATAAGCCTTAGGCTTCACTGCTTTCTTTCTCCTACCTTGGAGTTTTACTGCAGGACTTCCATATCTGGGGCTTCTGTTGGCTGTAGCTATCTCTGCCTCAGAGCCAGTTAGGGAATCAGGGTAAGATTTCCTCTCCACTTCCTGGGGCTTCTTCTGCCTGAAGACACACCCCTCACCCGGGGAGTCTAGGCTCTCTTGCCTTAGCTTTTCCAACGCCAGCCTTCTCTTTCTCTCTCTTGCCAGTATGCTTGGTCCTCTCCCTGGAACCTTCTCTGTAGCTTTCTTGGCTGCAGTCCTGGCTGCTCTGGCTCACCTTGCTCTTGTCCTTGTTCTTGTTCCTGTTTCTCCTTCCGTCTATCTCTCTGTTTGTTTGCTCAAACTTAAACGTGGAGCAGGGCACCTCCCCTTCTGACTCCACCCCCATGTACCTCCTACTCTTACTTAGGGTTGCCATGGAGTCTGGGTGTGGCTTTAGCCTAGCTCTACCCTCGTGGTTTCTCTCACTGCTTTTACTAGGGTGTATGTGTTCTGGTGCACACATCCCCCGCAAAGAAGAAAAAGTTCCATTTCCCTTTATTTCTTCATGCTGGACTGCACTCTCCTTACCACAATACTTACAGGGAACATGGGCAATGGAGGGTTAAGTGGCTTACCCAAGACCACAAGGAGCACATGTGGGACTAGAAACCCCAGTCCTGCCAGCCCAAGGTTGCTGTCCTCTAGTGGAATTTGAACCCCTGACCTTCCGGCCTGAGGTACCTTGCCCCAACCACCAGGCCACTCCTCTCTACAGCATCAACAACAACAGCATCTCTGACCTCACCTTTAAACCATGCTGGCAGTTTTTTGGACTTCCTTCCACTTTTCTTAAAGCGTGGAATACAGCTGGTCTGGATCCCTATTATTGACAGCAATATGTTTTTACATTTAGCCATAGGGAACCTATGCTGGTTCTATCTGGAGTATTTTACATAGGGTACTCTAATTAGATCAGATATTGTTGGTAGTGTGATAGGGCAGCCATACATCCGCTGTGTCTGGCATTGGGAGAAACAACTGATATAGTGCCAGCATTCCCCGGATTGTCCCATACAGCCCACATCCCTACCCAGGCCAGGATCAATGAGAGCTGTGAGAGTGGTGATATATATGGGGTCTGGCTACTTGGTGTGATGGCACAGGGATCCCCCCTCTCATTCCCACACAACCCTGACCAGGGGAGCAGTGCCACAAAGCTGGCTGATGGAAGGCAGACAGGGTTGCTCCACAGATAGCGGATGTTTACAGACCGACACACACGAGATGGGACAGCTGTAGCTGCTGTAAAAAATGCCAGTACCCACATAGGTGGGCCTCAGATGCCATAGCCAGAAGGTCCTATTACAATTACAGCAACTACTACTGATCATTTGAATAGCGCTACAAGTTGTACACACACTGCACAGACACATATAACAGATGGTCCCTGCTCAGCGGCGCTTACAATCTAGTCGAGACAGACAGCACAACAGCTGTGAACAGGATACATCTAGGGGGAATGGACAGGAACGTTAAGGGAGCTTAGGCAGATCTAATCCAACAGTGGCACTGATGAGGTGACCGCTGAGCCTGGATTTGAGAGGGGCCGGGGATTGGGGCGTGGTTGGGAGTGGCCTGGGAAGGTCAAAAATCTACATGTGAATCATTTCATATAGAGAATGTTTATGGTTTTCCTTCATGATCCCCATTGTTTATTTCCCCCTCCAAACTGGAATTAGATAAAAACAGTGGCATCTGTAGTTAATTGGCAGCAAAATGGTCTGCAAAATGGCTGAGATACACGTGTAAGAGGTTGTGGAGATTGTGGAGTTGGCCCCATTGATTTTTCCCTATGTGCATTTGCAAAATGGATCCTCCAGCTGCATGTATTAGCACATACATGTGCACGCCTGCAGCTCCTAATTCATATTTTTAAAAAAGGGCTCCACATTTGGCAGAGCCTTTTCTAAAATACTGCTGGAATTGTGTACATCACAACCCCAATGTCTCATTTCCAATCGCCACGTATTATCTAAACTGTGCCTTCACACTTTTAAAATATATTTTTTAAAATAAATAAATGTAATTACTTATCCGATACCTATTGTAGAACACATAGAACACTAAGGGCCCTATATTCAATTGGGATGGCTATGTGTTGCTATGATGTGTAGCCATCGCACCCGATCTCTAACCCTGGATATTCAATGCTGATGTCACTGAAGCTAACCAGGTAGTTACAATATTACACTGCTACCCAGTTAGATCCTGTGGGTAAAACTAGACCGGCTTTTGCGTCACCAAGTTTTACCTGCAGATCACTAACCAGGTAGTGGTGCAATATTACCACTACCTGGTTAGTGATTGTCACTGCCCATGACACACCCTAGAATGACCACAACATGCCCTGATGCTAAGCAGTGTTAGTTGGGGACATTCAGCAGCACTAACCATGTTAGTGCCTTTGAATATCCCATTCAGCAACTGGAAGCACATTGCAAGGGTCTCCAGACACAAGGCAACTGGTTCCTGATGGAGTCTTAGATGCAAATCAATCTGCTGGAGCTCCAGGTGATATTTCTAGCTCTCCGAACCTTCTGTCACCGACTGCAGCACCAGTTGGTGCTGGTCCAGATCAACAACCAAATCACAATCTTCTATGTGAACAAACTAGGAGGCATGGGGTTGTATTCCCTCTGCCAGGAAGCAGTAGCCCTCTGCTCTATGTGACACACAGAGGGATGCTCCTAAGAGCGATCTACCTCCCGAGCCAAGACAACACCCTGGTGGACAAGCTGAGCAGAGTCCTCCAGCCGCATGAGTGGTGCCTGGATCCTAAAGTGGCCTCTCGGCTGTTTAGACTCTGGGGTGTCCCCCTGGTGGGTGGACCTATTGGCCAGCCCAGACTTCTGCAATTCCATTTATGCCGGTGTTCCTCAATATCAGTTACAACGACTACAGCTAATTCAAAACACGGCTGCCCGGATGCTTCTACATGCTTCCCCCCGTGATCACATCACTCCCCTCCTACAACACCTTCACTGGCTACCATTACAATTCCGGATTCCCTTCAAGATCCTTACTCTGGTTCATCGTGCCATTTACCTTCACAGACCCCAATACCTTTCTGATTTGCTCACTTACCATGTCCCCTCTCGAAGCCTACGGTCCATCCATGTTAACCGCCTTCACCTTCCCGCCCCTTCCCGTGCACATCTCCAATCCACCCGCAAATCGGCATTTTTCTTCCTTGGTCCTTCCCTCTGGAACTCACTACCCACTGCCCTCCGTCTCGAAGAATCATACCCTAAATTTCGCTCCCTTCTTAAAACTCATCTGTTCTCCTTTGCCTTTCCTGGATCTAGCTGACTTTTCTGCCTCTATCTTTCTATCCTACCCTACCCTCTGTTTCCTTTCCCTCTTTTCTCTCTAAGTAATTGTAACTTTGTTTCTTTTCTGTTTCTGATTTCTGTTTTTTATTTATATTGTAAACTGCCCCGATGTAACGGGGGGCGGTATATCAAATGTTCTATAAACAATAAACAACATGCAGTTGCCCCACTTCTACTCCCAAACTAAAAGAGGTCCCAATGCCCAGGAACAGTAGATCAACCATGCAAACCCACCAGCCATATCCGTCCCGGGTCACAGTGGTTGCGTTCCTCATTCCATGGGCATAAGACCTCATATATGCCTTCTCACCAACACCACTAGTTGCTAAGACTCTCTTCAAGGTCCAGTGCAACAGGGCATCACTAATACTGATAGCTCCCCAGTGGCCCAAGCAGCCCTGGCTCCCGCTGCTCCTCTCCTTGTTGGCAGCATCGCTGATTCCCCTGGGCCAAGCCCCAGGACTACTCTCACAGAAGCAGGGCTCTCTCCTACACCCAAACCTGGGGTCTTTGTCACTCACGGCTTGGCTGCTGAAAGGGTAGTGTTAGCTCCCTTCAACCACCCACAGGATGTGGAGAAGGTTTCTCTGGCCTCTCGTAATACTTCCACAAGAAGGGTGTACACCTTCAAGTGGCGCCGATTCTCGGTGTGGTGAACTGAAAGATAGGTGAACCCGTTCTCCTGCTCAGTACAAGTGGTCCTCCAGTACCTGCTCCACCTGTCACAGGTGGGACTACTCAGTCAGAATGCATATGAGCGCTTTAATGCACCATCACTCCATTGAGTGGAAGCCTCTCTCAGCTCAGCCCCTTGTAGCCTGGTTCTTGCAGGGCCTCATGCTATCCAAACCCCCATCCACCCTCCAGAGGTGGAGTGGGATCTTAACGTGATGCTCTCACAGATCACTAAACCACCATTTGAGCCTCTGGCTACCTGCCACTTGAGATACCTCTCCTGGAAGGTCATCTTCCTTGTGGCACTCACATCCACTCTCAGAGTCGATGAGTTCCAGGTTCTGATAGCAGAGTTCCCCTACACGAGGTTCTACAAGAACAGGGTGGTGCTCCGCACACACCTCGTTTCTGCCAAAGGTGGTGTCCCCATTCCACCTCAGTCAGGAGGTGGTGCTCCCCACCTTCTTTCCGAGGCCTCACGCCGGCAGGGTGGAGACTGTTTTTCATACTTTGGATTATAAAAGGGCCCTGTCCTTCTATCTGCAACGGACCTTTGGCCACCACAAAGCACTTCAGCTTTTCATATTCTATGACCCCAGCCAACTGAGGCTCCCAGTGACTAAGTGAACTCTGTCCACTTGGGTGGCAGACTGCATTACTCTCACCTATGAGCAAGAGGGGATCTCACTGGACCAGAAGGTCATGACGCCCCATATCAGGACCATGGCTACCTCCATGGCAAACCTTCTTTCCATTCCTATGACAGAAATCTGCTGGGCCGCCACCTGGTCTTCAGTCCATACCTTTGCAGCTCACTACTGCCTGGAGAGGGAGTCCTGATGGGACAGCGCCTTCGGCCAGGCTGCACTCCATAACCTATTCTGGGTCAAGGCAACTCCTGCCCTCCGACCGTTTTGTGTTCAAGCTACCGGAGTGCGGATTCCACGCTGGACACTTGGGTCTTATGAGAGTCTCTCATAGGGACTCAACTGCTGCTGCTCATGGCTCACCCTTTGCAGGTCACCGTGGCGTTTTTACAGGTTCTCGGTAGCCTGTAGCTGGGGAGTCCCATATATGAGGACTGACTTCCTGCTTGTTCCTGTAGAAAGTGTAGTTACTCACCTGTAACAGGTGTTCTCCGGGGTAGCGTGAATCAGTTCTCACAACCCTCCCTCCTCCCCTTTGAGTTATTATTATTATTATTATTAAAGACTTATAAAGCGCCGCAACATACGAAGCGCTGTACAAACATAGAAGATAGACAGTCCCTGCTCATCAGAGCTCACAATCTAATAAGACAGAAAACAAAATAAGTTACATAATACAAATAACAAAAATGTAGAGGACAAAGTAAGCAAATGTCGATAGAGAGATCAAGATAGGGTAAGACAGGAACGGAAAGCAATAGTGAAGAGATGGAATTTTAGTCTGAACTTGAAAATGGCCAGGGAGGATGCCTGGCGCACAGAGATAGGAAGACTATTCCAGGCAAAGGGTGCTGCCAGTTGGAAGGAACGAAGTCTGGAATTGGCAGTATGAGTAAAGGGCACAGATAAACAAAGACTATTAGAAGAGCGAAGCAACCAAGAGGGGGTGTAAGGAGAGATGAGAGATGAAAGGTACTGGGGGGCAGAAGAGTGAATACATTTATAGGTCAGGAGGAGAAGTTTAAATTGGATATGGAGACGGATGGAAAGCCAATGAAGCGACATGAGGAGAGGAGTGATGTGGGAAAAATGAGAATGGTGGAAAAAGAGTCGAGCAGCGGAATGTTGAATTGACTGAAGAGGAAAGAGGTGGCTTGCAGGGAGGCCGGCAAGGAAAACGTTACAATAATCAAGACGGGAGGTGATTAAGGAGTGGACAATCAATTTAGTGGTGTCAACAGAGAGGAAGGGGCGAATTTTGGAAATATTGTATAGAAAGAAACGACAAGTTTTAGTAATGAGCTGGATTTGTGAAGAGAAAGAGAGAGAGGAATCGAAGATAACACCAAGGTTACATGCTGAAGAAACAGGGAGGAGTACAGAGTTATCAACAGAGAGAGAGAAAGGGGAAAGAGGAGGGGAAGCATTTGAGGGAAAGATAAGAAGCTCAGTTTTGGCCATGTTCAGTTTTAAGCAGCGGTGGGACATCCAGGCAGCAATGTCAGAGAGGCAGAGTGAGATCTTAGATTGGATATCAGGAGAGATAACAGGTGCAGAAAGATAGATTTGAGAGTCATCGGCATAGAGATGATAGTGAAAGCCATGGGAAGAGATAAGGGTGCCAAGGGATTGGGTATAGAGAGTGAAGAGGAGTGGACCTAAGATGGAACCCTGAGGAACTCCTACAGGTAGTGGGGTTGAAGAGGAGGAGGAGCCATCGAAGCACACACTGAAAGAGCGATGGGATAGATAGGAAGAGAACCAAGATAGTACAGAATTGCTTCTTTACAGTATTTTATTTTTTGTGCCATCTTAGCTATGTCATTGGACAGATGCAAGATGGCATCCTTGGGTGGGAAGGGGACCACACATGTGTGGTGCATCTCCCAAAGGCTTTCATTGAAACCTGGGGAGATGCTTCCACATGGGCTCCATCTGTGCTGACATCACCCATATATGAGGACTGATTCCTGCTGTCCCTGGGGAACACCTGTTACAAGTGAGTAGCTACTCTTTTTCTTCAGTCAAAGCACTTTACATTGAACAGTGTTAACATAATTCTAGTGAATTTGTTTTACACAGAACATAGTTGTCTAACCACTAGTACAGACTCTGTCTGGTTTCCCCTGATAAGGGGAGACTCTCCCACAGCTGGTGAGTTTGTGCTAACAAGACTAATGCTCTCTGGAAAGAATGTATAAGTGCTTTGGCCCAAGGTACCAGATCCACCTTTGTTGCCATGGACCACAGATAATCCCATGGGACATCAAACTTCTAACAACTCCTGACTCATGCACTGCAACTTCACTATCCTGTCCAGCATCAGCGATACCCAGCTTTTCTTGGTGTTGAATCATGTACTGAGTCAGTCCAGAAACTAAGAGGGCCCCAGCCAGTTTTTTGTAAAATTCACAACCCAACCGAGCTCCCTGGGGAAACTCACTACCTGATTTGTGACCTGACAACTCTCCCCCAGGGATTTCACCTGAATCAACCAATCATCAAGGTATGGATGAACCAGAATGCCTCTTTCGTTGCACCTCTGCCACCACTACCATCACTTTGATAAAGGTCCTGGGGGCCACACCTCTTCCAGCTGTACTTCGACCATGTTACATAGCCCACTATGATCTTGCCTCCTCACCTTACCCAATACCAGATATTTTGTAAATAGTTGCTATATTATAGTCCATGCTCACCATGCTCACCATGCTATAAACGTCTGTTCAACTGTTCTATGTATACTTGTTTTATGTATCAAGTTCAACTGTTCTATGTATCAAGTTGTTATATTATAGATTGCACTGATTTAAAATAGTGTAGTATATAAAACCAAATAATTAAATAAATAAATAAAATAAATAAAAGGCAGAGCCCAAAACTTGAAATACCTCATGGGAACCTCAAACCTCAGGTATCTGTGATGCTCCAGCTGAATAGGAATATGGAGATTTGCTTTTGTTAAGTCCAGTGATGTCAAGAATTCCTATTGCCACACTGCCACTATGATATACCGCAAAGTCTCCATGCGAAAATGGGGCACCCGCAGAGCTTTGTTCACCTGCTTTAAGTCCAAGATAGGGTGAAAGGTCCCTTCTTTCTTAGGTACCACAAAATAAATGGAATACTGACTACTGTAAGTCCCCAGTCCTCTGGTGGAACTTTTACCACAGACTCAAACTGGAGCAGCCTTCCAAGTGCATCTGACACCGCCAAGGCAGATTTACCCGGCAAGCCGATGCTCACTGCACCTCGTACATACTTGCATGACTGGCGGGCTACATGATGTTTTTTCAATCCCTGATGAAACCTTTTCCGGCAAAACACCTGATGTTTTCCTGCCGTAAGATGCATTTGCATATTCAATGCATATATAATGACTCACTGTTTTTCAGTCATGCCTTCTATTAAGTCTTTGACCAGTGATGTATATTAAGCTGTTTTCCTGGGTATGTTCAGTTCCAGGTGGCTGCGCCCATTGAAGTTTGCTGTTATTTTGTGTTGTATTTCATGGGTATACTGAGGTCTTTTTCCTCTTACATACACGGAAGGTTTTTCTTAACTGGCTTTTCTACTTGTGAAGGGGGTTTTGTTTAATTTATGCTTTATTGAGCAGATTCTCTCTATCTTGCGTTGCTCTCGTCTGCTCTGAGAGAGGAGTTTACATTGATCATAATTGCAACTATGGCATCAGGTAGCAGACCAGATGATGCAAATAAGCAGCAGCAGGGCTCCCAAAGCTGTAGGATGGGTCCTGGAGTGGTCTAGCAGGATTCAAGGAAAGAAAATTATCAAGTATATAAAACTTCTCCTTCCTGATTATCCAGGCATGTGGGATATAACCAAGCAGTCAGGAGCTAGGGTGGAAGGAAGATGAATTTTCTGAAGAGAACTGCCTTGTCAAAGCTATTATACATAGCATGCGCTATGTATAATAACGCATGCTGTAAATAGCTCGACAAGAATCTACGTCACCCTACTACACACACACTCACTGTTTCACTGCATGCACACACAAAAACCATTACTTGTTGATATTTTGCTGTGTAGACCACCTTGATTGAAGGAGAAGGCGGTATAGAAATCCTTTTAAATAAATAAATAAAGGCACTATCTGCTCTGGTTTCCACATGCAACCTGTAGTGCTTCACAAAGGTGCTCAGAGATAACCAGGTAGCCTGATGACACTAAGGGGTATGTTTACTAAACCATCTTAATGTGCGCCCGGCGATAGTGTGCAGGCTGCCATAAAAGGAGTGGGCATTTCAGTCTTAAAGTAGCAAAACCGGATTATCGTGCGATAATGCGCGCTGCTGCGCACATTATCGGGCGAAGTGCCGCTAAGCGCGTTAACGCGCGGTAATTTAAGTAGGCGCCCAGACATGCAAACATAGAAACATAGAGGTGTAGCACAATGGTTAATACACTGACTGATGATACAAAGGTGATGAGTTTGATCCCCCAGTGTGCCTAATGCATAAGGCTGGCTGAGGCATCAGCTTTGACATGTAAGTATTGTTTCTTGAGGCACTTCATTTGTATTTTAATTATTGCTGCCAGCAAACACACCCTCACGTGCCGTAACCTAAGGTGCCGCATAAGGCACCCTATAAGGCACTCCATAGGGCACATTATAAAGTGCACTGTCTGCCACGGCACCCTATAATGTCCCCAATAGGGCACCCTATCAGGCGCTCCATAGGACACCTTAGAAGGCACCTTATATGGACTGTAACCATAAGGTGCCTCAGAAGGCGCTTTATAGGGCACCCTATAAAACGCCTTCTGAGGCACCTTATGGTTACAGTACTCTGAGGGTGTTTTTGCTGGCAGCACTAATGTACATTAAAAATAGACAATGCTTTGGACAGCCCTATCAAATAACCCCACTGTGGGTTTGAACCCATGACCTCTGGCTCCACAGGCAGTGAAGTAACCAGTGGGCTACAGTGCTATAGCTGCTAACAAACCCCTGGCTGGCTGCAGAAAGACTGCACGTCACCACACAAACAATCTGCTGTGATCACCAGGATAGGGTTAACCCACCCATACCCATGGATGCACTGCACATGCAAATCAGCAGTCTACAGATGATCACAAGATGGGGTATGCAACCCCACAGCACCTCAGCCTGGTAGGGGGAACTGACCGTGTGTGTTACTGGCACAGAGTAGCTACACACCGTCACATTGTGCGGGTACTGTGCTCACCCTGAGGGTGAGGTGGGGCACCCAGCACCAGGTCCACAGCACCTTCCATGGCAGAAATAGGCCATGCTGCAGGTCCCCAGCAGTGCTAGTGTGTGAGATAGGTAGTTCCTGCAGACACACCTTGGATACATTTGTATTTCTCAGTCAGATTTAGCCCTTATGGACCCATAGGTGGATTATGTACCACCACCCAACCCAACCCACCCCACCCTCTGGGGCTGAGGGTGGGAAACAGGGTCTCCCACCAACAGATCCATATTCTATCTCCCTGCAATGGTGGCAGTAGAGGGGACCATCATGCGCCCCACCACTATCTGACATTCTCCTGCAGCAAGCCTCCAGCCGCTGCACCCTGCAAGGTGTTCCAGCAAGACACATACTAGCTGCAGACAGTCTGCTAGCTAGTCCATAGTGCATGTTCCTGGAGGAGATGCATGCACCCAGAACTGGGATGTCAGCATACACACCAAGCAGATAAGTCAGTGATTGGGCCCCAAAAGGGAACCCATAAATATCACATGAGAGAAATACTATAGAGCACTATGGGGGAACCTAGCCATGCCGTGGTCACTGCTCAGTCAGGGTGAGAGTGATCTCCCAGCAGGACATGCTGTGGCCACCCTGTCTGTGTAGGTGGTGGCCGGGCACTACAATGTCCCAGCCATTGTCCTATGCCCTGTGCAGATGCATCCTGGCGAGGCCACCCTGTCCGGGCTATACCCATGGTACCTTGCTCCTCATTATGCACATTGGCAGGCCAATACTGGCAACAGTGCTGGCAGTGTGGGCTGTGGAGGGTGTTTGCATCCACCACACACTGGATAGACAGACACACACTCCCACACCTATGCCAGCATTGTACAACTATAGGAAAACTTCCATCTTGGCGTGCTGCCCAATCGTGGCAGACGCCTCTACATAAAAGGAAAGCGCTGTCGGGCGCTACAGGAGAAGGAGACACTCCCGACCTCACCAGCAGCTCTCCCCTTCGGGGATCGAGCCACCAGCGGGGCAGCAGCAGCGGCGGGAAAACTTCCATCTTGGCGTGCTGCCCAATCGGGGCAGACGCTTCTACATAAAAGGAAAGCGCCGTCGGGCGCACCCGCGCCTTGCGGTCCCATGCCTGAGGGCCTCGCCAGAGGGCCCTTTGGCGTGGCCCTTAGGCGGGGACCTCTAAGAAGTAAATATCTCCAAGAGACACAGAAACCAACTCATGACAACGCTGAGATCCACACTGCTAACACTCAACAACAGCCTGAAAAGCTATGAACGCTGACCTACCTCTTCCAGAACTCCAACAAAGCAGCTACGTGACTGTCTGCAACTATACACAGTTCTACATATGGGTACCCACCTTGTTTTAAATATAATTTAGATTACTTACTGAAAAAACCAGCATACATGTGTCAACAGTAATATCACTTCACAGCACGGTACATTTCAAAGAACTACTGTTCCGAAATAGAAACACGGAAAATATTGCTGAATTTCAAACAACCAGATGTATGATTAAATCTTTTACTGTAAAGTTACATGCTGCAACAAAATAACAGTTAAACCCTTACTGCAAAGTTACATTGTATAACAAAATATCAGACAAGCATTCTTGCATTGTAAACACTGTTACGACTCAGCCCACATAAATCAAAAATGGAATTCCTGAAAATGATGTTAATCATTTTGCTATGTGTTATCTTATATGCAAAAACTACATCTTCATACCCTCAACATTATTCGATACACACGCTCCCAACTCTAATACCCATATTTCACACAACACAATACTTCCATAGGGCACCAAGCAAACTCAAAATGCCCAACATAACCCAACCTAATTCAAAAACTATGAAACCTTACCCAAGATTAATAAGAATTAAAACAACCCCCATTATCCCACCCCCTAACACAGAAATACCAATCACACAAAATTGTCTGCTAATAAATGCCAAGTCCATTAGAAACAAAACACATATTATACAGGACCTAATAGCAGATGAAAAACCAGATTTACTGTGTATAACAGAGACCTGGCTGACAGATAAAGACACAGTCCTCCTCAACATACTAGAAACACCTGGGTACAACTTATTTAACTGCCCACGTATCAATAAAAGAGGTGGAGGAGTGTTAATATTCGCTAGAGACAATCTAAACCTCTCTATCAACTCTCAAAAGTCATTGGAAGGAACAGACATCCTCAAGGTGGAAAACAGAACCTCTGCTATCTCCTTCATCTACAGACCCCCATCTGCTGACCATGAAGCTCTAGCTACAGCCCTTGAAACAATATGTGAAACCCCAATTTAAAAATATCAGTTGATTCTAGGGGACATAAACCTTGCATCACTTCCCACAACACACACAAATACGTTCCTAGAAGCCTTGGACCAACTGGGATTTCAGCAAATAATTCAAGTACCCACACACAACATGGGCAACATCCTTGATATGGTTTTCATACCCAAAAAACACTCAAATAACATAGTAACAAGCTCACCACCAAAAGTAACACAAATTCCTTGGTCTGACCACCATCTTATCCAATTTTCATTTACCATGCCAATACATTCCCCACTACAGAACCCAAACCCAATACATGCAAAAGCACATTTAAAAAATTTGATAAAGATGTATTAATAAAATCTATCTTCTCCCACACAAACACAGAAACAACAAATCTAGATGACCTAGTAAACCAATGGAACAATGCAATAGAAACGGTCTCAAAACACACATCAAAAATCCCTCCTAATGTAAATTCTAATGTAAATTCTAAATTAAGAAATAAAACTAAACCCTGGTACACATCGGAATTGATTAAAGTAAAAAAAGACCTCAGAAGAATGGAAAAAAAATGGAGAACCAAAAAGACTTCAGAAACCAAAGCACAATACCTACTATTACTCACAACCTACAAGGAATTAATAAACTCAGCAAAAAAGAGTTACCATACTAAGAAATTAAATGATGCTTTAAATAGGCCTAGGGAACTGTTCAAGCTTATAAAATCCTTCATAAAACCTCCTAAGGATAGCAATACTGAATATCCTATAAATGCACAAACACTTGCTGACCACTATTCCAATAAGCTCAACCCTGCACTCATATAGTAACTGAAAACATTTCAACACAAAAGACAACACAGACCATTAACTCTCCAGAACTATGGGAAACCTTTCATAAAATCGATCTTAGACAAATACTAAACACGATCACAATCATCAACACCACCACATCTCCACTGGATCCCTGCCCTGTAGCCTGGGTTAAAACCATAAAAACTGAAACAGCACCCATAATTCTAAACATAGTTAACCAATCTCTAGTCCAAGGAAACATGCCAGCAGAACTAAAAAGATCACTCATAAGACCTATATTAAAAAACAAAGCACTCAACAAAGCAGATCCATCAGCATACAGACCCATATCAAGTATACCATTCATGACAAAAATCATCGAAAAGTCAGTCCAATTCCAATTACAAGACCATGTCAATGCCACAAATGCACTTGATGACCATCAATATGGTTTTCGCCAATCCCATGGAGTAGAAACATTCCTACTCGTGCCATTCGATAAACTATACAAAGGTATTGAAAATTGCAAGAAAATGTTCATTCTAATATTCATAGACATTACAGCGGCTTTCGATTCAGTAAACCATAATACCCTCATAAACAGATTGGAATCAATTGGAATTACGGGAACACCCTTAAAATGGCTCACTTCATATATAACCAACAGAATACAACAAGTAAGTTTCGACCAAAAACTATCCAATACTTTCCCGCAAACACAAGGTATTCCTCAAGGTTCGGCATTATCTGCCATATTATTCAACCTATACTTAAGACCCGTTTGCACAATATTTCAAAAACACAAAATAAACTATCATTTATATGCGGACGATATAATGCTCTATACACAAATAGATATACATAACCCAGACTATACCCACTTAGAAATCTGCCTCAAAGAAACTCAGCTATGGCTTCAACAAAACAACATGAGCATCAATCATAAAAAAACAGAAGTAATGTTTATCTCTAAGAACCCTGAACTTAAACATCCTCCCACAAGCATACTAAATGATACACCATATAACATCAAACAGGAATTAAAGTACTTAGGTGTAACTCTTGACAAGACACTAGGAATGGAAACCCACCTAAGACTTCTAAATAGAACTATTTTCCACAAAATAAGAGTATTACAACCACTACGCAATATCATTGAACATTCAGATTTCAGAACAATAGTGCAAGCACTCATAACCCCACATCTAGACTATTGTAATAGTATTCTTGTTGGTTTACCTAAAAAAACAACCAACATACTACAAATGGCACAGAATGTCACAGCCCGGATCCTAATGAATGTACGGATTTCAGACCACATCACACCTATTCTACGTGAACTCCACTGGCTACCTATACAAGCACGCATCAGATACAAAATAATAATCACAATATTTAAACTAATACACAATATTGCCCCATCCTTCCTTAACACACTCATTAATACACAATCCCCTAACAGAAACAGATGAAGCCACAATCTAAATATGCTGCAAATTCCAAACTCAATACGCAAGGTGAAAAAGAATACTAGCAACAGAGCATTCACTTACATAGCCCCCACACAATGGAACAAACTCCCAGAGTCCCTAAGAGCCAACAAAGACCTCCAATCATTCCGAAAAAAACTCAAAACACATCTTTTCCAAGAATACTACAATTTGTCCGAAATAACTTAAACCAAAAATCATACCCAGTACAAAACTCAACTTAATAGACACCTAACAACTCCTTCATAAAACACACCAAGCACACCCGAGCATATTAAACTATTGTGACATAGTGGGTCCTTCCAGCCCATTAGAAGAAGCTAAAAAGCATGAAACAGGAGCAGTGCTGAGATGTAAACAAGAGCACATGGCTTCTGGTTACCACAGAAACCAAGCACAAGGGAAAGGGATACGCCCGTGCTACCACTTAGAGAATGAGTCACAAGTTGATTCAGCACACCTGTTAGGGGGAGGAGTCAAGCTCTACCCTAGAAATCACTCTAATAAAGAGGTCACAGTTGAGCCTATGGAGTTAGGTGAGTTGGGTGAGTTAGGTGAAGGAGGTGAGACGAGCAGCCAAGCAGGCAGCCAGGTGGGCTACGAGAGCTGCAGTGAAGAGAGCAGTGAAAGGAGAAGGACAGAGTCTCCGTGGAAGGGTGAAATGGAGCTTCCCTTCAGGAAGAGAACAGGAACCCCAAGGGAAGGATACAGCAAAGGCAGTCTGGATTACCTGCCGTATTCTGGGGAATACAGAAAAGAAAGAAAGCCAGGAGGGCAATTGAAAGCTTCTGTGCACAGCTCAGGTTGGGAACCTACAGCCAGTTCCAAGCCACAGAGAAAACCTCTGCCAGCTAGGTTTAAAGGTAAGCCTAAATGCTGGGGTGCTAATGATTACAGTAATTTCATTTACCCAGAGAGTTGGGGCTGTAAAGAGAAGGACTGTACTGAGAATGCTTATCTGAACCAGTATTTAATTCAGGAGTATCATAAGAAGCCTGGAGCATTAAGGAAAGGCGTGGCACCAGGGTTGCAGTTACAAACATTTCCTGTTACAGAGGAAGAATTAATGGACATTGAGCCAGAGCATGTAAATAATAAGGAAGAAGTAATGGACTGTACGATAACTCTTTCTAATGAGATAATATCATTACACTGAGTTTATGCTTTAAAGAGAAAAGGCAGCACTGCTTAGAGTTAAAAGCATATAGCTGTGAAGAAACAGAACTGTTACCTTGAAATGCTGGAAACTAATGTGTTTATGCTGAAGTAAGCCTTTATGTTGAAAACCTTTAATTTGTCCTTATACCAGAAAGTACCTGGTTTTGTGTTACCTTATTTCCTGGTTAAAAATCCAACCCCGGGAGGGGAAATAAATCCTTTGATTGCTTGAACCACTTTTGAATCCATAACTGCTCCTCATTGGTCAGCGAAGGGACTACATCTCCCAAGAAGCTCTGCTTTAGGATTTGTGAAAGTAGCTGTTCAGTGGAGAAAAACCACTCACTTAAACCCTACCTACTGATACTGGGGGTTTTAAAGGAGAGTTGATCACACTATAAACACACTACACACGTGACATCTCTCGATGTTCATCAATGTAGAAATCTAATTTAGTTAACCAAAAATACACGTCCCCTTATCCCATGTAAATAGTTTTGTGTCCTACGAATCCCTATACTAACATTTATTTATTTATTTATTATTTTATTTATTTACATTCTCTTATATACTGCGCTATTCTGCATCAGTGCGGTTTATAATGAACAAACTGAGATTACATTGAACAGGGCATTATAACTTGGAGATAACTATTTTACAGGGAACATGGGCTATGGAGGGTTAAGTGGCTTGCCCAAGACCACAAGGAGCACCTGTAGGACTAGAAATCCCCGTCCTTCCGGCCCAAGGTTGCTGTTCTCTAGTGGGATTTGAACCCCCGACCTTCCGGCCTGAAGTACCTTGCCCCGACCTTCTGGCCTTGAAGTACATTACCTTCTACATAGGCTGACTACTGTTAATATTGCTATATTTAACAGATATCCATGGTTTCCCATGTCCTACGAATCCCTATACTAACATTACCTTCTACATAGGTTGACTACTGTTAATATTGCTATATTTAACAGATATCCTTGGGTTGTACAACATTTATTCTAGTATTACTGCTGTTATTTGTACATAGTTTGTATACTGTTACTACTGTTATATGTTGCTGATGTTTTATTTTATTTTTTATTTAATTCGTTTATATACCGCGCTCTTCAACATCAGTGCGGTTTACATGGAACATGAGGTATTTACGGCGGGGTTTAACACTGTGATACATATAACAGGTAGCTTAACTTGGATAACAGTATTAACTATTTACATTTGTAATGATAACAGAATGATATCCATACTTATATACAATACATGAGGGAGGTTGCATGTGGTCGGGGCTACATTGTGAGCGGTGGAGTTGGTGTGCGTTCCTCAGGGTAGCATTTGAGGAAGAGATAGTGTTTCAATGCTCTCCTAAATTTAGTTAGTTCCGGGATTGCTCGGATGTCGGGTGGAAGAGCGTTCCAGCTTCTGGGAGCATAGAGACTGAAAGCCCTGTTTATGGTTGTCTGAGTACAGTGGGTCATTGCTTTGGGGATTACTAGAGTGTTTATAGCAGTGGACCGTCTGGTTCTATTTGGGGGGGTAATGTGAGTGAGGTCAGCGAGAGAGGAGGGGGCGAGTCCATTGATGGTTTTGAATGCTAGTAGTAGGGTCTTGAAGGTGATTCTGCTGTGAATTGGGAGCCAGTGGAGACTTTTGAGGATGGGTGTTATATGGTCCCTCCTGGAGGTGCCATGTAGGACTCTGGCTGCAGCGTTCATAGCGGGTTGGAGCGGGCTCAGAGTGGATTGTGGGAGTCCTTGGAGGATTGCGTTAGCGTAGTCGAGATGTGGGATGGTTAGTGCTTGGAAGATTGTTCTGAAATCGGCTGGTTGAAGGAGGGGGCGTAGATGTTTGAATGTCCTGATCTTATGGTACGTTGATTTTACTATGTTGCCCACGTGTGTCTTCATATCCAGTCTTTGATCCAATGTGACACCCAGATAGCAGATTGAGGGTTTGGTTTGCAGTTCTATATTTCCAATTTTTAGGTAGGTTGGAGGGGGAAAGTTGGGGTTTCTGGAGATGAACAGCACTTCAGTCTTTTTGTGCTGTATTCGAAGATTCTGGTTTAGAAGCCATTTTTCTACTGAGCTAAAACAGTTAGTTAGTGGGGTGAGGTCAGTTTGGTCGGTCTGGAATGGCATGTACATGAGAACGTCATCAGCATAAATCATGCATTCGACGTTGAATGATCGTATGAGGTCGCAAATTGGCTGCATATAAATGTTGAACATTAAGGCTGAGAGGGAGGATCCTTGCGGAACGCCCTGTTTCTGGTGGAATGGTTCTGAGGTGGAGAATCCCGTCTGCACATGTTGCCATCTATCGGACAGGTATGACTTACACCAGGTTAGTGCTAGGTCACAGATGCCCTTCTCTTTGAGCCGGCTCAGGAGAGTTTCGTGACATACTGAGTCGAACGCTGCAGCTATGTCCAGGAATATCAGGGCAACTCCATGACGGATGTTGTCTATTGCGTAAAGTATATTGTTAAAGAGGGTGGTGATTCTCTGAATCCGTGTTGGCAGTGGTCTAACGGAGAGGTATTGTTGATGTGTTGTTGAATCTGGTATAGGACATCTTTTTCGATTATCTTTGCCAGTAGTGGAATGCTGGCAATGGGTCTATACAATTCTACTTTCTTGGGGTCCAATTTGTTGTTCTTTAGTAGGGGTCTGATGGATGTGTGCTTGAGATTCAGTGGGAAGTAGCCTGATGTGAAAAATGCGTCAAAGAGTCTAGCTATGAATGGACTAAATTCTGTCCGTAGTTCCTTTATCCAGAAGGCAGGACAGGGGTCGGTCTGCGCGGTAGTGGTGTTGATTGCAGAGATGGTGTCGATGATTTGCTCATTGGATGGGGTGGTGAACATTGCTAATGTCGCTGCTTTTGATGGTTCCACGGTGCAAGAGGGAGGGTCAGTCTTGTCTGTCTGGCATAGTTTTGATTGTAGGAAGTCTGCGTAGTCCTGGGCGTGAATCTCAGGTGTTTGTTCGGAACCAGGTTCTTTCGTTAGGTTCTTGACGAGGTTAAATAGGTCATGTGGTTTCCGTAGTGAACGCATAAGGGTGTCTGTGTGAGTTTGTCTCATTTTCTCAGTTATCGCATTGCGGTGAATGGATAGCTGGAGGTTATAGGCTACCTGGTTCTCTGTGGATCGTGAGCGCCTCCATCGCCTTTCGAGTTTCCTGAGTTTGATGAGAGAGGTCCGTAGATCTTTGGAGTACCAGGGGGCGGGAGCTCTTTTCTTAGGGGCTTTCTTTTGGGCTGTGTGTAAGGGAATGGAGCCCAGGCTGTCATTCCAGCTGGAGACTAGTGCATCTGGGCTGGTTGACGTTATGTTGAGGAGGGGCTGTGTGTTGTGTAAGATGGAATCCTTGTTAAAAGGTTGGAATCTTCGTGGAGGTAGACTTATAGGCTTTGACATGCTTCCAGGGGGCCTCCTGCACTGGGGATCTAAGGGAATTTGAAATAAGATTAGCTTATGGTCGGACCAAGGAACTGCGGTGTAGGTAGGTGGGGTGGGGTGGGTGGAGTTGTGGGCAGATAGGGGAGCGAAGATCAGGTCCAGCATGTTTCTCTTTGTGTGAGTTGGTTCATTGATTAGTTGCAAATAGCCTAGGTCCTTGAGTGCATCTTGGAGAGCTGATGCTTGGGAGTCTTGCAGGGATGGTAGATTGAAGTCACCTAGTATCCAATTTGGGGTGCGCAGGTTTGGGGGGTTACAGGCTAGATCGATTATCACAGCTAGGTCATCAGGGAATGATGATGGGGCTCTGTATACTAGGTTGATGGAGCATTGGTCGTTTGCTATGACTACTATGTCGAGGTTGGTCATGTTGGTGCTATTGGAGAGGTGGAACTTGAGGTCGGATTTTGTGAGAATGAGGACTCCTCCGCCCCTTTTGCTGATTCTATGGCAGCTGTGGATTGAGTAGTTGGGGGGTAGCAGGTGGTTGATGAGGACCATGTCATCATTCGATAGCCATGTCTCTGTGATGAGGAGTATGTCAAGGTTGTGAAGGGTTAGTAGGTCAGTGATGACGGGCCATTTATTGCGGACTGAGTGCACGTTTATGAGGGCGGCTTTTAAATCTTGGGGAGGTAGGTTAACTTTTTTTACCCTTGTGGTGTGTTGGATTGCAATGTGCAGTAGGTGATGATAGGTTGGTTGCGAGTCCTCTACTGGCTTGTGGGTGGGGTCTCTTGACCATCTCCTCCCGGAACCGTGTAGTATAGGTATGTGTTTGTGAGTATTGGTTAGTGCTAAGGAGCTACTGATCAGCACCAAGAGAAGGTAGCAACAAATTATTGTTGCGGTGGTGTGAGCCATTCTATGAGTGATCTATCTATGTTTGTAGGGACGTGTGTGCCGGGAGTACTGGGTGGGCTATTGGAGCAGCGGGGGTGGTCAGAATAACACTGTTGTAGCAGGCTACTTGGCAAGAGTAAAATGGCACAACTATATCAGGCTACTGGCAACAGTAAAATAGCACAACTATATCAGGCTACTGGCAACAGTAAAGTGGTACTGGCAACAGTAAAATGGTACAACTATATCAGGCTACTGGCAACAGTGAGATGGCACAACTATATCAGGCTACTGGCAACAGTAAAGTGGTACTGGCAACAGTAAAATGGCACAACTGTATCAGGCTACTGGCAACAGTGAGATGGCACAACTATATCAAGCTACTGGCAACAGTAAAATAGTACAACTATTTTACTGTTTTATGTAACTGCTATTGTTGCAGAACCAAATTGTTAAAATGTAAACTCTGCTGATCACCGGAAGGAGCGGTATAAAAATTGTGTGCAAATAAAATAAATAAATAGGAAATAGTACCCAAGGAAATGTGTAGTTCTATGTTCATTGTAAACCGCACTGAAGTTGAATAGCGCGGTATAGAAGAGACTGGAAATAAATAAATAAATATAGAGGTGTTCGGCAGCCCTGGCCACCGCTCCAGTCCTGGGCACAGTGCAGGCATGGCTATGGTACGCAATACTGTTGGGGTCACTCCCCAGGGTGGTAAACACTGTCAGACACAAGACCTGTAGCGCACTCCACAGACATCAGAAAGATTGCCATGATGCAGCTCAATCAGAAAATTGTACTTAACTTCGGAATTGCTATCTGCCAGTAATCATAGCAACCTTTTGATACCTGTGTACCGTATTCCCAGGTTTAGGTGGCATTGCTAAGGTATGCAAGTTCTAGTATTGGGAGATGCATGCAGGGCCCAATGTCCTGCCTCTCCAGGAGGCATTGGATAATGGAGCCTGTGGGTGCGGGTGTGTCTGCCCCTGTTGGCTGCTGTTTTACGGCAGAGGTTCCCAACTCCAGTCCTGGTGTGCCAAACATTGTTTGGGTTTTCATGCTGTCCCTCATGAATATGCATGAGATACATCAGCATACCATGGGGGCGGTGCATAGAAATGCAGCACAGGCATCTTTATTAGAGGCAGCATGGAACATGAATGGTGTTTGGCCTTCCAGGACTGCATTTGGGAGACTCTGCTCTAGGTAATGCGCCTGTTTATGGTGTCTGTGCTCTGTAGGGTAAAATGTGGGTGTTTTGGGCATGTTTACGTCATCTGCAATAAAGATTCTGTCTGTATTAGCACGTTTTAGTAGTGGGTAAAATATGAGGACTGGGTTGGCAGGAACCACAGCTGGGACTTGAACCTGTGAACTTCTTCCTCTGAACACACTGGTTGTGTGCACTGCACCACTGTGTTGCCGCAGAGACAGTGCATTCCCTGGTGATACCATGACTGTTCGTCCGGCAGGGCCTGTCTATTGCAGTGCATGGCACCCACCTACACAGGGCTAGGCCATGGTCTGCTCTGGGCAGCTGCCACTGCCCCCCTCCACCACCAGTACCCCTCTGCCACCATGCTGACATGCCCTTCTGCTGGTGGTGCTGGTGGTGCGCAGTCTCAGGCCATCCAGTGTGCAGGTAGGCGGCTGCCTATGGTGCGTGTTCTGGGGTAGGGGTGCCTGCATAGACGTCCACGCTTCCCCCCCCAACACCGCCTGCCAATGTTCTGTGCCCTTGGAGGTACCTGCTGGGTACTATCCCCTTTGACACTGTGATAAACACACTCGTGCCCATGTTGGGCCCTCATCAGTTGCTGTCTGGCTGCTGTACAGTTTCAGCATTCCTAGGTGCCACCTAGGCATCTGCCTCGTCCGCACTGTGCCCCAGCTGCACCACAGCATGTGCCGCCTGCAGCCCTATGTATCCCATTCTCAAGCATCTGTCCAGTTGGCCGTTCTGACATGCCCTCCTTGCTGTTGCCACACATGTGCACGCCATAGGAAACCTGTTCGATGGAGAGGAAAACCCTGCGCAGCGCAATTTCACTGTGGGCTCATTCACCTTGTATGGGGACGGAGCATGGACCCTTCCAGAATTCATATCCTTTTTTTGGTGCTTTCTTGGGAGTGTTTTTTGATGTTTCCCATTGATATCACTATTGCCCAGCTTGGTTATTTTATTTTTCCATTTTCTTCTGTTCATTTTCACTGTTTATTTGCCCTTTTGTTCCGTGCACATGTATCACACTTATCAGTTTTTTGTAGGTTTCCCTGGTTTTGCTGTACATTGCTGACAGAAATGGTTTCTCTTCCCTTTAAATCAGCTCTAATGCCAGGGTTTCACTGGCGTACGTTTTCAGCCTCGGATTTCACAGCGTTAGTGTGCGGGGAGCCTCTCTCCTCTCTCCTCCCACTCTCCACTCATTGACCCCTTCCTCCGCCCTCCGGGAGCCTTTCTCCGCCTTCAGCGCTCGTTTGCGCCTCTGCATGCGTTATCGCGCACTAAGGTACCTCTGCGCCTGATAAAGCACCATTATCGCGCAATAAGGTACCTTATCGCGCAATAACGTCACAGAGCGCACATTAAGATGGTTTAGTAAACATACCCCTAAGACAGACTCTGCCCACAAGGGGGCCTGCACCCTAGTACAGTGAGGCACAACACAAAGGAGTGAGGGGTATCACCTGCTGGTGTCTTAAAAGCTTCATTGAGGAACCCCTATGCTTTTCGGCATAGCCTTCCTGGTGGGGGGGGGGGGGGGGGAGGGGGGTTAAAAGCTTCAAAGAGACATAATACAAAAAATTCAAAACGTAAAAGAAAACTTAAAATCAATAACCATAATTACCATCAATTACAAACAGGCATATATGAATTAATTACTAACATATAAACCAACCCTAAGGCAATGAGCAAATAAATAAATAATAAATATGGAGAATAAATAACTAATAGCAGAATGGACACAAAATGGATATAAAAACAAAATTTAATGGATATCAACATCAAAATATAGATAAAAATGAACTAAAGTCAATAGAACTGGTACAAAATAAATTTAAAAGATCACTTCAGAACTCTATATGTACACCTAGATGAGGAGGAGCTCTAGACAGGACCGGGTGTGAGAGCAGTATACTGGAAAACACATATATACTCACTCAATCGTGAACATGTCGTTTATTTTCCAAATGGCAACCTACAATACAAACATTTCCATAGAGCCAGTAACGCTAGTCTTCTAACCGGAATATGTAAGAGCGTACTGATGGGCAAGAAATACACCTTGCGATGTGGAAAAAGATGAACTTTTGAAGACAAGCACTTATTGCAGGCTAATGCCGACCAGACAAACGAAACCCAAAGGGATCTGCTAGCTAACGTGTGACGGATAAAAGTAAAACAGCCGGTGTGGGCTCACGGACCTACTGTACCGCCAGCAAACCGTACTGTGGTCTTAATACGGACATGACGAGGATAGTTTGAATGTCGTTGGAAGACAGTCGATCCACCCACCTCACCTGCCTCTGGAAACGCTGCGATTCAGCCAGCACGTGTAAAGAGCCGGGGGTGAGAAGCGTACAAACTTTTAAAGGCGCCTGCTGAGGGCAGTCAGAGCAGCCGTTTTAGGGACGACGGCAGAGCCCGCAAACGAAACCTTGAGGCATGTATTCAATGCAAGGAGATACAACCTTCGTATGCTTCTGTTCTTCAGTGCATGATCTAATGGGGTTAAAATAATGACAGATACAATGCTCCAACGGGTAAAAAGGCCTGTACAATAAAAAAAAAAACCCTTGAAAACCGGGATTACTGATGTATCGTAAAAACCGAAAACCTTTCGTGAACGATAAAACTGACAAAATGTGGCGTGTTAAAAAATAAAGCTATACAGAACAATATTTCTGAGTCAATAATCGTAAGTAACAATATGAAAGTAGCAAATCAATTAAAAATTCAATGTTAGACCGTCACATACAGTAAAAGCAACATAAGCGCGCACGTATGTGACAAAGAGCTCCGACGAATGCTGGAGACCAAAGTGGAACGTTGGAACTAGTAATGTAGCATAATTCACAGACAAAACAACATTAAAAATGGTAAAATAGGATGCATTAAAAATGAAAGTAATACAGGACGTTACTATGCGATTCGACCATATCTGATGACTTTAAAAAATCAATAAAAAATAAAAGGAATAAAAAGCAGATGATTAAAATCAAAATTAAAAACAGGCACTGGAGTAAGCTTGGGAAACTTATAAAAGGGGTAAAAAATATGATAAAAAGGCATGTATTGATAAAACGAAAGTATGTAATCAAAAAGTTTTAAAAAGGGGGTTACCCGGCAAAGTGTTCCGAGTCCGACAGGTAAAATACTAGTGTGATAAAAAGCATATGGTGCTGAAAACCAAATCAGGACGTTGATGCAGAGGAAACATCATTAGATGAACTAATTTGTATGATAAACGTGGGTGTAATAAAGTATATTAAAAGTGAAAATTATACACAATATTGTTTGCACGAATCAGCCAGAGAATCCAAACCTGATGTTCACAATGACCAACCAATAAAAAATAAGAAAAAAAAGATCAAATAAGAAGATAAAAATCACAATTAGGAATGATCATTAAAATAAGCGTGTGTATCAAATAAAAATGGCACTTAAAAAATGTGAGAATATATGCTCTGTTGTGCAGACCAATATCCATCAGAAGGAGCCATGGGGTCAAAACTGAAGCAACTAAAGACATCCAGTACTAGAACATAAGCTTATAGATGACTTGCTTTATGGAGACGCGAAAATACTCGTGATTAAAAGTACTTTGTGTGAAAAAATGATAAAACTAATCAATAAAACAACAATATCAAATAAAGATAAAAACTACAATAAGATGGCAATCGGATGAAGCAGGCACTAAAAAGGGGGAGGGCAACTAATAAAAGGCATATATTGATTAAACAAAAACAATTAAAAACACTTAAAGGGGGGGGGGGAGGGCAAATTGAACATTGTAGCAACCTCAGAAAAACGGCCCCCAAATGATAAATAAAAAGAGACAAATCTGAATACCATTAAAAATAAGCTATAAAACAGCAAATAAAAGATGAAAAATAAGTAATTAAAAATAAAAAACAGAGTAAAATAAAAAAAATCTACCCCCCCCCCCCCCACCAAAGAACAGAGCCAGGGAAGAGGATCTTCAAAAACCTCACAGGAAAACGGAGAGGTTCTGATCAGAGTTCAGTCCAAGAGGTATCAAAGTGTTCAGTGTAAAAAAAAGGGGTAGGGTGATTTGAACCCAGTGGTTGTTCAAAATTATATGTATAACCAATTGCATGCAACGATACCCCTCAGTTAAAAATAGACAAGAACGAGACTAAAAGGAAAAAATCAAAAGCGGGCATATCTTCGAATAGTATAAATTAGATGCTAACTCCCCATATAATTTTTTCCTTTTAGTCTTGTTTTTCTCTATTTTTAAGTTATATGTATGTGGACTTATGATTTGGGTAATGAAGTATTGTTTACACCTTTTAACATATTTTTTTGGAACAGTTTGGCCACTCTTCCGCCCTTGTAAACTATCGCTCTGATGAAGTCTACCAGAGCCTTAGGGATATGTTTACTAAAGCATCTTAACGTCGCAGTGGTGGTATTATTGCGTGATAATGTAACATTATTGCGTGATAACGCAGCGGCAGCGTTAAGGCACACTAATGCTGTGAAATCCGGCTCTGAAGGGTGGAGTAAGGCTTCCCAGAGGGCGGAGAGAAGGGGTCAATGGGCGGAGAGTGGGAGGGGAGAGGCTCCAGGCACACTAACGCTGTGAAATCTGGGTCTGAACACTAACGCCAGTGAAACCCTCGCGTTAAGGCACATTTGCAGGAAAGAGAAACCGGAGTGGAGGAGTGGCCTAGTGGTTGGGGCAAGGTACTTCAGGCCGGAAGTTCAAATCCCACTAGAGGACAGCAACCTTGGGCCGGAAGGACTGGGGTTTCTAGTCCCACAAGTGCTCCTTGTGGTCTTGGGCAAGCCACTTAACCCTCCATAGCCCATGTTCCCTGTAAAATAGTTATCTCCAAGTTATAATGCCCTGTTCAATGTAATTTCAGTTTGTTCAATGTAAACCGCACTGATGCAGAATAGCGCGGTATATAAGAGAATGTAAATAAATAAATAAATTTCAGTCAGCAATGTACAGCAAAGCCAAGGAAACCCAGAACTGTGATAGTAGTGATACATGTGCATGGAACAAAAAGGCAAATGAACACAAAATTGACCTGAACCACACTTAAAATCCCAATAACCAGGCTGGCCAAAAGTGATATTAATGATAAACATAAAGCAACACCACTGACAAAGCTCAAAAAATAAGATATCATGTTTGGAAGGGTCTATTCTCTGTCCCCCTACAAAGTGAATGATCCCACATTGAAATAGTGCTGATCAGGGTTTATTCACGTCTATATTGGGCAGGTTTGTTTTGGCGTGCACATGTGCAGTAACAGCAGGGTGGGCATGTAGGAAAGGGCAACTGTAGAGATGCTGGAAATGGGATATAGAGGGCTGCAGGCGGCACATGCTGTGGTCCAGCTGGGGCACAGTGCATGTTAGGCAGATGCCTAGGTGGCACATAGGAATACCGAAACTGTAAAGCAGCAAGACAGCAACAGACGAGGGTCCAACATGGGCACGAGTGTGTGTCCCACAGTGTCACTGGGAGATTATCCAGCAGGTACCCCCAAGGGCACATAACATTGGCAGGCGGTGCCGGGGGGAAGCGTGCATGTCCATGTAGGCACTCCTACCCAAGAACCCACACCATAGGCAGCTGCCTACTGGCATACTGGATGGCCTGGGACTGCGCACCACCGGCATAATGGCATGGCAGCATGGTGGCGGAGGGGTGCTGGTGGCGGAGGGGGCAGTGGCATCTTCCCACAGCAGACCATGGCCTAGCCCTGTTTAGGTGAGTGCCAAGCACTGCAACAGACAGGGTCTGTCTGATGAACAGTCATGGTATCCCCAGGGAATGAACTGCCCCTGTGGCAACAGTGTGGTGCAGTACACACAGCCAGTGTGTTCATGAGCAGAAGGTCACAAGTTCAAGTCCCAGCTGTGGCTCCTGCCAACCCAGTCCCCATATTTTACCCAGTACTAAACCGTGGTAATGAAGATGGAACCTTTATTGCAGATAACATAAACATGCCTGAAACGCCTATATTTTACCCTACAGAGCACAGACACCATAAACATGTGCAATACCTAGAGCAGAGTTTCCCAACTGCAGTCCTGGAGGGCCAAACACCATTCAGGTTTCATGCTGTCTATAATAAAGATGCCTGTGCTGCATTTCCCTGCGCCGTCCCCATGGTATGCAAATGTATCTCATGCATATTCATTAGGGACAGCATGAAAACCTGAACAGTGTTTGGCCCAGCAGGACCGGAGTTGGGAACCTCTGCCCTAGAGCAGCGGCCAACAGGGGCATAAACACCCACACCCACATGCTCCACTATCCAAAGCCTCATGGAGAGTCAGGCTGTTGGGCCCTGCACGCAGCAGCATCTCCCAATACTAGCACTTGCATACCTTAGCGATGCCGTCCTAAACGTGGGAATACATTACACATATATCAAAAGGTTGCTATGATTAATGGCAGATAACAATTCCTAAGTTAAGCACAATTTGCTGATAGTGCTGCATCATAGCAACCTTTCTGATATCTGTGGAGTGTGTTTCAGTTTTGGTTTCTGACAGTGTTTACCACCCCGGGGAGTGACCCCAACAGTATTGCGTACCATAGCCATGCCTGCACTGTGCCCAGGACTGGAGCGGTGGCCAGGGCTGCCGAACACCTCTATATTTATTTATTTATTTCCAGTCTCTTCTATACCGCGCTATTCAACTTCAGTGCGGTTTACAATGAACATAGAACTACACATTTCCTTGGGTACTATTTCCTAAAGCCTCTATATTTGCACAATGCTGGCATAGGTGTGGGAGTGTGTGTCTGTCTATCCAGTGTGTTGTGGCTGCCTACACCTTACTCAGCCCACACTGCTTGCACTGTTTCCAGTGTTAGCCTGCCAATGTGCATAATGAGGAGCAAGGTACTGTGGGTATGGCCCGGACAGGGTGGCCTGGGCAGGATGCATCTGCACAGGGCATAGGGCAATGGCTGGGACATTGTAGTGCCTGGCCACCACCTGCACGGACAGGGTAGCCACAGCATGTCCTGCTGGGAGGTCACTCTCACCCTGACTGAGCAGTGACCACGGCATGGCTAGGTTCCCCCATAGTGCTATATAGCATTTCTCTCAAGTGATATTTATGGGTTCTCTTTTCTGGGGCCCAATCACTGACTTATCTGCTTGGTGTGTGTGTTCACATCCCAGTTTTGGGTGCACACATCTCCTCCAGGAACATGCACTATGGACTAGCTAGCAGACTGTCTGCAGTTAGTATGTGTATGGCTGGAACACCTTGCAGGGTGCAGCGGCTGGAGACTGACAGATAGTGGTGGGGGGCAGCTGAGCATTTCCAAGCCTACTGTCTGTCTGCCATTGCCTTATAGATGTGTACAAATCTGCATTGACTGCCCTGTAGGGTGCCTGTTCCTCAGCAGGACTGGGGTTGATGGTCCCCTCTACTGCCACCATTGCAGGGATGTAGAATGTAGATCTGTTGGTGGGAGATCCTGTCCCCCACCCTGTGCCCCAGAGGGTGGGTTGGGTGGTGCTACATAATCCACCTATGGGTCCAAACACCCCCCTTCACTTAAATCATGTGACCATGGCACCCACAGAGGATATGCACTATTCTGGGTGCATCATAGTCCACAAGGGCTAGATGTGACTGGGAAATGCAGATGAACACAGGTGCATTCTAGGTGTGTCTGCAAGGATTACCTATCACACGCTGGCACTGATAGCAACCTGCAGCATAGCCTATCTCAGCTAAGCCAGGTGCTGCGGACCTGGTGCTGGGCGCCCCACCTCACCCTCAGGGTGAGCACAGTACCCCCCACAATGTGACAGTATGTAGCTACTCTGTGCCAGTAACACACACGGTCAGTTCCCCCTACCAGGCCGAGGTGCTGTGGGGGTGCATACCCCATCTTGTGATCATCTGTAGAATGCTGATCTGCATGTGCAGTGCATCATGGGTATGGGTGGGTTAACCCTATCCTGGTAACCACAGCAGACAGTTTGTGTGGTGACCTGCAGTCCTTCTGTAGCCAGCCAGGGGGTTGTTGGTAGCTATAGAGATGTAGCCCACTGGTTACTTCACTGACTGTGGAGGCAGAGGTCATGGGTTTGATCTCACAGTGGTGTTATTTGATAGGGCTGTCTGAGGCATTTCCTTTTTTAATTTAAATTAGTGCTGCCAGCAAACACACCCTCACAGTGCTGTAGCCTTAAGGTGCCTCATAAGGCGCCCTGTAATGTGCCCTATAAAGCGCATTATAAGGTGCCCTATAGGGAACATTATAAGGTGCCTTGGCGGACAGTGCACTTTATAATGTGCCCTTTGGAGTGCCTTATAAGGCGCCTTATGCGGCACCTTAGGTTACGGCACTGTGAGGGTGTGTTTGCTGGCAGCACTAATTTAAATTAAAAAAGAAACTGCCTCAGACAGCACTGATTTAAAGTAAAGGGTAATGCCTTGAACAGTCTTACTCATTAAGCCCACTGGGGGATCAAACTCATGACCCCTATTTCATCAGGCAATGTATTAATCATTGTGCTACACCTATGTTGCTGTGTTTGCAGGTCAGCGTGCCTAATTAAGGCTAACGCACGGCTCCCTGTATCACACGATAACGGACTTTATCATGCGATAACCCGAAATGCTACCTTAAGACTGGAACGCCCATTCCTTTTATGGCATTCAACTCATCACATTATCGCTGGAGCTAACGCCGGTAACATTAAGATGTTTTAGTAAACATACCCCTTAGTGTTGATTTGATGCCTGCCCCATTCAGCGAACAGTAACGCTACACCATCTGATATCCACATCATCGTGAGCACTGCTATGACACTACAACCTCGCTTTAAATTGGTGCCACAATGGACATTCAGTTTTTCTGTTTCAGAAACGCTGAGCACCCGATGGTAAGCTGCTCTACCATGCACGTTGAAGTAAGGAGGTTGTATAGGTTTTAGATGCAGTTAGCCACACTTTAACGATTGAATCGCAGATCTCACAATCATATGAGGGTTGAATTTGACTTTTAGTAACATATTCCATTATCCCTACATTTTTTTATAGCCAGTTTAAAAAGGGTCAACAAAGGTGGAGAGATGTACATAGTAGTCTTCTATATATATCGAGTGTTACATTTTTAAGCCAGTGAGTGTTCACTGATGTCCTCAGAATGGCTTCAATTGAATTGTTTATTACCTTATACAAAACACATATGGTACCCTACCATACTCATGATATGGAAGCTCTCTGATGATTTATCTTGTCTTTAGGTGTACATTTTCATTAGTGCTCTGTGTTACGCTCCTATTGGTGAGTAGATTTCTGTTCGTCCATCTATACTATTCACTTTTGAAGAATTGTCCTACAATTTACCATGGTTCTGCATGATAATTTAAATTTTATACTTTAGTTTTTAATGCCACTGTTGTTAGTTCATTCATTCAATTCATTATCAAAGAACATATACGCACGATTTTTATGGATGTTTATTTCTTTATGCAACATATCTTGTGCAAACATTTCATGTAGTTTTAGGTTTCACCTTCGGTTTTATGTATTTATATTATTTATGTTTAAATTTGTGTTTTATATGGATATTGTTTTTATCCTAGTTGTTGTTGTTTATTTATTTAACAAGTTTTCTATACTGCTTTATCATTAGAATCTAAGCGGTTTACAGTATAACACATGAACAGAACGATTACAGAGAACTCATGTAACAAGCATAGGTTGGGGGTAACATGCAGGCAATGCTCAGGAGCATAACTTATTTACAACTGAAGTATGTAGGTGTAGTTTTGAATAGGCATGTGTCATGAGGGGGTGTATTGGGTGTCCTCTCTGAAGTGTTCAGAGAACAGGAAAATGTTTAGGTGTTTTCTGAAGTCTTTGATGTCTTTGGTTATCCTTATTTTTTTCAGCAGTGTTCTAGATGGTGGGTGCGGCTAGTGAAAAAGTCCTCTTCGTTGTAGTCTTATTGGCTTTTGCATATGAGCTGGGGGTTGGGATAGTTTCTCTAGTGTTTTGTCTCTTGGGTCTATTGTTTGGTTCTGAGCATAGCAGCATCTGTAGAGAACCAGCTGACATATTTTTTCTAATCTTGAAAATGGTAAGTGCTGTTTTGCATTTGGTTCGTGAGATGATTGGTAGCCAGTGTAGCTGACATAGGAGAGGAGTTATGTATTCATGCTTGGCTGATCCTGTGATGAAGCGGGCAGTGGTGTTCTGGGCTAGCTGAAGTGCTTGGGTGGTTTGAGCTGGAAGTCCAAGGAGGAGGGAGTTACAGTAGTCCAAGATGGGGGTGATAAGTGCTTGGCAGACAGTGCGGAGGTGTTCTTGACTTAGGAGGGGTTGTAGTCTGCAAATAATGACTAATTTGTGGAATGCATTTTTGGAGGTTTTGCTAATGTGAGCTTGTAGATTTAAGAATTGGTCAAGAGTGACACCTAGGTAGCGAACCTCCTCTTTTACTGGAATCAGCATATCCTCTTTGGTGATGGAAATAGGGGGATAAAGATGCATTACGTGAGATAAATAGTGCTTCCGATTTTTTGAAGTTGACTTGTAAGTTGTTGGAAGAGAGACAGTTTTTCATTTCCTGTAGACAAATTGTAATTGCTGTATAGCCTGGTGTGTTGAGCTGGATTGGTGAGTAGATCATGATGTCGTCTGCATAAATGGCTTAGAATATCTTGTGCTTTTTGAAGATATTGCAGACTGGCTGTATATAGATGTTGAAGAGGAGAGCAGTCAGGGAGGACTATTGTGGGACTCCCTGTGTGATGTTAATTGGAGTGGAGGTGTTTGATCCGACTTTGATCATTTGTTGCCTGTTACTGAGGTAGGACTGAAACCAGTCAAGGGTGGTATTATGTAGATCAATATTAGCAAGTCGATTTAGAAGGGTGCTATGTGAGACGGTGTCAAATTCAGAGGATATATCAATAAAAATGAGTAGGAATCCAGTTTTTATATTGTCAATTCCTCTGAGTAGTACATCAAATAGGTGAGTGAGGAGAGTCTTGACACTGTGGTTAGGGCGGGAGCCGTGTTGGTGTTTGTCAAGTGGAGCATGTAGGTCAATATTGGCTTGAAGTTGTCTATGAACTTTTTTTTTCAATTATCTTGGATAGGAAGGGGAGGCTGGAGATTGGACGGTAAGATGCAGGGTCTGAGGTGTTTTTTTGGATAGGCAAGTGGTGGCTTGCTTGAGAGGCTCAAATAGTGATTCAATAGCCGAGATAATGGGCCGTCCGGTGGTTTATTAAGTGACTTGTGAATCTTCAGGAAGACATATATCATCAGAGTAATAGGATGTTGAACTGTCATGAATTCATGTTTGTCGTTCACAAGGTATCTGACTTCCAGGCCAATATACAGTAAGGTGTCAACCTTACTCTTGAGCACCGGCGTGGGATCTCTTTATTGTTTCTTATAAAAGGTTGTTTCATGGATTTGTCGGTAGATCTCCTGAACACGATCTTGACTATTCTGTATAACCAGAGCACCCCCCTCCCCCCACCCTTATCTGCTGGTTTTATCACAATGTTGGTATTGTTTTTAAGATCAGAGGGTGCTTTGTTCTCGGATCTGGTAATACTATAATACATACAGCGATATTTCATATTCAAGTCATCGACTCTTTTAAGAATCATAGTCTCAAAAGCCTCAATCATCACATTGTTCGAATTCAGGGGTACCCAGGTAGAGGATTTTATTAATGACCGATATATCTACTGTAGTGTCTGTGGTTCGCTGTTCTGTGAGAATGGTTGCTCTTGGACGTGTTCGTTGCTTGTTTGAGCAAAATGTTCTCCCCCTTGAAGGACATAATGAGTTAGGATGAAGGTGAGCTGCAACGCATGCTGCCAGTGTGTAAATTCTGTTCAGGCGACCCCTATGGTGCAAGGGACCCCACAGAAGAAGGGAGCCCACTTGCAGCTATTCTTGTATCTTCTGAAGTGGACTTCCTCCTCTCTGGGGTCCTTTGACATTTTTGCTGGGAGGCCCATAATGTGAACTTCTGCCACTGCCAGGCACAATTAAAAAAAAGAAAATTTAACCAACTGGTTATATTATCATCTAGGGAAGACTGTTACTCCATTTGCCATCCATAGAAACCCCATTTGCTTCAGTCAATGATAGTGGGGAAGGTCAGGCTCAGGGAATAACTTACAATAAGAATGGGGAAACGATGAAGGCAAATCACAAGAGGGAGGAATGAGGGAGAAAAAGACAGGGGAGAACAATAAGAGTAAATTGTAGGAGAAGCTTAGAGGTTAGGGCAGCTGGGAGAACCAGGGAAGCCAGGGTTCAAGCCTTGCTTTTCTCGCTGACTCTTCTTGTGACCTCGGGCAAGTCAGATCACCTTTTATTGCCTGAGATACAACTTAGGTGCCTATTTCTTAAGCAACATTACCTGTTAACATGGCAGATAGCATGAAAAATTGCTGTGTTATCTGCATGTCCCGGATGGACTGCTGGAGTATCTTTATTTGCAAGATTTGATATACCGAGTAGGCGGGATATGGGCAGAGAGTGTGCATGTCTATAACGTGGTTACCATGGGAATACTCAGCACAAGGTAACTGGCAAACTCGCAGACAGCACAAGTGCTCATGCAACTAATGCCACCTCAGTGGATGGCATTAGCTGCATCCATAATGCTGCCGTGGTGCGCTCTCTGCATTTCTGGTGCACTATCTGCTGGGGAAATGCTGTGCTTGCCCCCCAACAGATAATGTACAGCTTTTGCAGCTAACGGGATACTATCTGCACTTTTTTGCCAGGTTAGTTGCAAAAGCTTAATGAGCTTTAGTAAACAGACCCTTTAGGGGCATGTTTACTAAGGTTAATGGGTATTAGTGAAATTAGTGCACATTAAGTGCCACTACTCCCATATAAATAAAAGGGCTTCGAGTACTTAACACATTAATAAAATTAACACCCATTACAACTTTTAATAAACATGCCTCCTAGGGGTGTTTACTAAAGCGCATTGCACTTTTGGAACTAATGTGGCAACAAAATCCAGATAATGAGGCTTTAGCTACAAAAGTGTTATCTGTTCTGGAAATGCTGCGCACACCCCTCACAGATAATGCACAGAAATTGCAGACTCAGTTGCACAGCAGCATGATGGATGCAGCTAATGCCACCCATTGAGATGGCGTTATGGTCACCCACACGGTCTGCAATTTTGCCAGTTTCCGTGCACTAAGTACACCCGCAGTAACCGTGTGTGGCAGACATATGCCCACTCTTCACCCATATCCCACCTACTTCTATAATTAGCGCAAGATCTGCAGATAGTTTAACAAATCCCTGTGTTATCTGCACTTTCCCTGCATTATCTGTTCACGAGCCCAGACAGTGCGCTCTCTGCCTCTTTGCAAACGTTAAGCTTAGATTGTAAGTCCGCTTGCACAATGAAATAACTTCTGTAGTTAAATTTGCATCCCGCCCTAGAACTCTGATTTGGAAAGGCCAGTAATTAACTCCCAAAGCCCGAGAGCCGGAGAAAGCAGCGTGCCGGGGACCCGAAGAAGGGCGTTAACACGTAGAGGAAGCGGAAAGCCACAACACAGCAGCCATTGCCTTCAGTTGTGTCGCTATGATTGATGACGCTCTCTGGCCGAAGGCGATCCCTGTTGCAGACGAGTGACGTTAGGGGCGGGACAGGACTGTTCCCGTCGCGGAGAGATGACGTCCGCAGGCGGGGCCGAGCGGTTCCCGGAAGCGGTGTAGTTTGTGTTGTGTGAGAAAGCGGCAGTGCAGGCGCCGGGGAGCGGGCCGAGGGCACGTTGACCGTCAGCGCGGGCTGCTTCTTGTCGTTCACCAGAGACCCCTGTATGGGGCTCCAGGGGGCGAATTGACTCCCTCCCCACGCCGGAGACGAGCAGCAGGGCGAGGCTGCCACCATGTCCCAGGCCGGCTCGGTGTGCGTGGTGTCCGATCCCCAGCATGCTAATAAGCTGTTACGGGCCCTGGGTTCTTTCCGAGAAGAGCCTCGCTTCTGTGATGCGCTGCTGGTGCTGGAAGGAGAGGAGATCCCAGTGCAGAAGAATATCCTGGCGGCTGCAAGTCCTTACATAAGGTGAGGACACATTAGTGTTTTCTCCATCAAGTGCGCAGATATTACAGGACGTCAAGCAGGTGAGTGAGAGACAGACTTTACAAGACCCGCTCTGGAGCAAGGCACTCATGACAGGCCCTTCCTTCCCCCCTATCAGGTGAGTGCCCGGCACCCACAACTGTCCCCTTCCCCAATCAGGTAAGAAGCAGGCACCCACAGCAGTCTCTCCCCCTAATCAGGTGAACAGTGGGCAGCCACCACAGTCTCTACTACTACTGAGCATTTGTATAGCGCTGCAAGACGTATGCAGCACTGCACAGACACATGTAAGAGACAGTCCCTGCTCATCAGAGCTTACAATCTAGTCAAGACAGACAACACAGTAGGTGTTGACATGGACTACAGCTAGGGGGAATGGTAAAGAAACACAAAGGAGATCAGGTGAGTCAAGATCCGAAAGCGGCAACAAAGAGGTGAGCTTTCAGCCTGGATTTGAAAAGGGTCAGAGAAGGCACCTGGCGTATAGACACAGGTAGTTTGTTACAGGCATAAGGTGCAGCAAGGTGAAAGGAGTGAAGTCTGGAGTTAGCAATAGAAGAGAAGGGCACACATAGAAATGATTTGCCAGAAGAGCAGAGTTCAGCGCTGGCAACATGTCCGTATGGGAACAAACACCTCAGAACCATTCCAGCTGAAACAAGGAGTCCCTCAAGGATCCTCCCTCTCGGCGCTACTCTTTAATATCTATATGCAGCCGATATGTGAGATCACACAATCATTCGGAGTATCTTCTCTAATCTATGCAGATGACGCGTGCTGATCTTCACACCAATCAACATCACTCTGCCAAATTATACAGTACCAGTAGAGTGTTTCAATGAAATAGCAGACTGGCTTCTCACACAGAACATGAGAATAAACTTCAAAAAAACCGAAGGCTTAATCATCACGAAGAATAAGGAATTTTCACCCCCACCTACCCTAAAAGTGCGGGATGCCGAACTGCCAATCAAAACCTCCATAAAATATCTGGGTATAACTCTGGATCATCGCCTAAACTTCAAAGAGCACATAAACCGAACAGTGAAAACCATCTACTTCAAGATTAGGACCCTCCGACACCTCAAAAACATGCTTGATCCCGACAACTTCCGTACCATCTTTCAAGCGATAGTCATTCCCCACTTTGACTACGCAAACATAGTACTCCACAGCCTCTCAAAAAGCACCCTAAACACGCTGCAATTAACAATGAACACCGCTGCTTGCATCCTCCATGGGGCCTCAAGGAGTGATCATATAACCCCCATATTAAAAGAATTACACTGGCTTCCAATACCTTGCAGAATTACATACAAAGCATTACTTATGACATTTAAGGCCACCAATAACTTAGCGCCCCCAGCAATCTGCATACTCCTCACCCGCACCCCTAATACCAGATCCAGGAGATCAGTGGCAGCCAATACCCTAATCATCCCAACGGACTCCACAAAGCGTTCAAATGCAACCACGGAAAGAGCATTCTCATACTTCGCTCCTAGATGCTGGAACAATCTTCCACCCTCTATAAGAGCAATCAATGACCTCAAGCAATTTAGAAAAGCTATAAAACACCACCTGTTCCTCTTACACTTCTCTCAATACCAGTTACCATCACCTACCCCCTCAACTTTCCCTAAGCCCCCATTATAATCCAAAATTGATCTGATCTATCTCTTCTTGTATAACAAGAAAGTTACCATTGTATATAGTTGAATAATTAAGATGTACAAGGTTTTCCTAAGTTGAATCCTGTTAGATCTCCTGTTACATGTAAACTCAGGACAGCCTGTTGCTATCTGTGAGCACTTTATGTTTACTGTAAACCGCGCTAAGAACGTTTAAATAAATAAATAATAAATTAATTAATTCTTGAGGAGGGGTATAGAGAGAGAGATAAGAGAGGAAAGGTAGTGAGGAGCTGCAGAGTGAATGCATTTATAGGTCAGCATGAGAAGTTTGAACTGGATGCGGAAACGGATAGGGAGCCAATGAAGTGATTTGAGAAGAGGAGTAATATGAGCATGATGAAACTGATGGAAGATTAGCTGTGCAGCAGAGTGTTGAACTGATTGAAGGGGAGAGAATGATTCAGAGGAAGACCAGCAAGGAGTAGGTTACAATAGTCAAGAAGGGAGGTGACTAATGGATAAGTTACTTGTCTTAATGTGTTCAGAAAGGAATGGGTGGATTTTGTTGATGATATAGAGAAAGCTAAGACCTGCCGTTTCTATCATATGGATGTGTGTGGAGAAGGGGAGAGAGGAGTCAAAAACAACCGCAAGGTTGTGAGCCAAGGAAACAGGGAGGAGTAGAGAGTTATCCACAGAGACGGAGGAAGGAGAGAAGAGTTTTTAGGGTGAAAAATAAGAAGCTCAGTTTTGGCCATGTTCAATTTCAAGTGATAGTGAGACATCCAAGCAGCAATGTCAGAAAGGCAGGCAGAGATCCGGGCCTGGATTGCTGGAGAGATTTCTGGTGTAGAGAGATAGATCTGTGAGTCATCAGCATAAAGATGGTACTAAAAGCCATGGGAAGAGATGAATGCACCAAGAGACTGAGTATAGAGAGAGAAAAGGAGTGGACCCAAGACAGATCCTTGGGGTACACCAACTGAGCGTGGGATAGCAGCAGAGGAGGATCCACCAGAACAAACACTGAAAGAGCAATGGGACAGATAGGAAGAGAACCAGGATAGTACAGAGCCCTTAAAACCAAGCGAGGACATGCTATCAAGGAGAAGGTTGTGGTCTCCCCCCCCCCCCCCCCCAATCAGGTGAACAGCGGGCACCAGCAACAGTCTCCCCCCAATCAGGTGAACAGCGGACAGCCGCAACAGTCTCCCCCCCCCAATCAGATGAACAGCAGGTACCCAGATACAGTAATAAGCATCAACAACCTTGGTAAGGTTCTGCAGCTCATAGTTAAAGTAACAGATTTTGCAAGGGACTGGCAGCATCTTACACAGCTGGACTGCAGAAAAGAAAACTTATTACCAGCTTGCATAGCCTGGGAACTGTGTGTGAGAGAAAACTGCAGCCAATCTGAGCACTTTTCAAATCATTTAAAATCCCTTCAGCAATGGCGCGCCCGTGCCTTGCGGGCCCGCGCCTGAGGGCCTCGCAAGAGGGCCCTTTGGCGTGGCCCTTAGGCGGTGGACCGTGCGGGACCCACTATCTGCTGCTATATGCTCATTCTGTTCAGCGATATGCTGTTTGTAGTTAATGTAAGGTAATGTAATGTAAGTTATGTACTGTGTTCCCTGTTTGTACTCCTAGTGTTTTGTTGTGATGTAATGATAATGCAATGTATGTTTCCCTCACCTTTGTTTAACTTTGTGCTGTATTAACCGCTTTGATTGAAGGAAAAGGCGGGATACAAAACATGTTAAATAAATAAATAAATAAATATTGTTCTTTTTCATGAAACAACAATACAGTATGTTACTGGTGCTGGTTTTAATTATCACTATTATTTATAAACCCTACCAATTTTACTCAACTCTGTAAAGAGACTGTTGTAGCAATCAGTGTTTCAGCAATTGCAGCATGATGCATTGCGAGCTTTGGCAGGATTGGATAGCAGACACAGCAGGTACAGTTAGATGAAGCACATCCTTTGGTGGGGCCATTCCTTTACCAGGTCCTCTCAATTTTGAAAAGATCTGTGCACAGTAAATTACTGCAGCTCTTTTTTTAACCATAAATACTAGATTTTATTATTTGTACCTACTCTTTTTCTGATTAGATATTTTATCTCTTGGCCATTTGTTTTGTCAAAGAAGGTAGGCCAGGTTATACTACCAGCTGGGCAATATCGCCTGTATTTCTTTCATGTTTGGTTAGTCTTCATAAAGTGTCATTGATGTGAGTAGGTTCATAGGCAGTCTGCTTTGAGTCTTCATCATGGTGACTTGTTTCTACATCTCATCTTTTTAGAACTTATCTTTCATGCTTAGAGTCCTATGTACTAAACGTTTTCTTCCATTCGTGTTTGTGTGAAAAATGTTTCTGCGCCCTTCTACTGCCATCTCCAGACCGCTCGTTACACTTCGCTGCACTGTATAACCAGAACAAAGTCTGTATATGAGGCTGCATCTGGTCCTCTTCAAATCCAGGCTAAAACCCCACCTCTTAGAGGCTGCTTTTGGATCCTGACCCCCCTTACTCTCCTGCTTACCCACCCATGTGTGCTATAAGCATTTCCCCTTTGTTCTACCCCAGTCTCCTGTTTGTTGTATGTGTCTGTCTTGGATGGATTATGAGCCCTTTTGAGCAGGGACTGTCTCTTGTATGTATGTGTGCAGTTCTGCATATGCCTTTTGACGCTGTACAAATGATAAAAAGTAGTAGTTGCAGGTCAGCCCTTCATTTTTAGGGGTGTAAACAGGCTTTTTGTTTCCATTTTTTTTGTTTCATTTATTTAAAATGAAGAAGCACAAAAGTTAAGAAAGAGAAATGAAAAACAAAATTAAAGTTAGATCCTTGTGGTCCAGGCTTCTATCAGAAAGAAAGAACCCCCTCCCAAGCCCGCCCCTCCCCTCCATTCCCCCTGCCTAAATCTTTCTTCCCATTGGGTGCTGAATCATAACTGTTACCTCCTAGACTCTGCATCGTTTGGATAGCTTTTCCCAGAGTTAGATTGCTCCAGATGAGGCCTCAAAGATTTTGTACAAAATCTCCCACTTTTCATGACCACCAAGGCCGGATTTAAGATTTTGGTGCTAATAGGCAGGATCAGAGAGCAGATCCCGGAGAGGGGGGAAGTGTGTCCGAGATGACTGGCGAGCCAGACGAGGTGTAGAGGAAGGCCATAGTGCCACAGGAGCTCGCCTATGAAGCATCACATGGCCCTGTCCCCTTTAGCCTGGGTGTTTGGCACCTTCAAACTTTAGCACCCTCAGCAGTTACTTGTATTGCCTATGCCTATATCCAGGCCTGATGACCACTTTGAAAATCTGGCAAAAGTATAAACAGTATGTACAAATAAAAATTTAGATGTGAGCTGTTTACCTAGTTATCACACAGGAAAACACCGGCTATGGAATTTGCCATTTTTAGCTTTAGGCATGTGAATGTGGTTTCATGTGGCAGTCAGATGGCAAAAGCTCCCTTTGCTCGTTATCTTCCATCAGATCCCAAACACTGTCCCACTTCTGATGCCCACGGCTGGTGGTTGACGATGTGATTGAAAGGAGGATGAGAGCCGCACACAGGCCCTGACGACCATCTTATCAGTTATTGGTTAATTCAACAGCTGTGGCTTCTATTTTTGTGAAAGACAAAAAAACACCATGTCAGCTCTCCACCCTTACTGTAATTAGAACTGTCAGTTTTGACACAAGAAAAATTCTCTGCTGCTTTAAGCAAGTTCTGGCATCTTCTGGTTTTTGCTCTTCCTATAAGTTGGCGAGTTTATGTCATCTCATGAGTTAGCAATGCCAAGTCAGCATAATATGCTTACAGCAGCACTGGATACTGATAGTTCTCCTTATTCAGTCTATTGAAAAATACTCCTTGATAAATCTGAACCTTTGTCAAATCCCGGGTGACTATAACTTCTTGTCTTTGTTCCCAATGTACACGTTCCTCCTACAACCTAGCTGCATTGGATTTGGCTTAGGCAAGCTCCTCTGAGTGTCTAGGGTGTGGCTCAGTTACTACCAGAGGAAGAGGTAATACTGGTATAAGGGAAATTAATGCTGACATGTTATGGCCCAAACATGCTGGGGGTTGGGGGAAGAAGTGGTGCCAGTGTAGCCCAAGCATGACTGGCTTTTGTATGAGGAGGTGTATCTATGACAGAGGTTCTCAACCCAGTCCTCAGGACACACCTAACCAGTCAGGTTTTCAGGATAACCACGATGAATTTGCACGAGAGAACTTTGTATCCAGTAGGGACAGTATATGTACTGTAGATCTTTCTCTTGCAGATTTATCGTGGTTACCCTGAAAACCTGACTGGTTAAGTGTGTCCTGAGGACTGGGTTGAGAACCTCTATGGCTTAGTGTGGACCAAGCTATCAGATGTGGATAGTCGGGGAGGGAGGGAGAGGAGAGGAGATGAAGGAAGCTGGGGGAATGGGAGTAAGAAGAAAGGGGAGGAATAAGCTGAAAGAAAGAAGAAATTAAGAAAAGCAACCTCCCACAAAAAGTATGAAAAAATAGCAAAATAATCTGAAAGATAGACAAAAAAATAGAATAGTGCAATAATTTCTTCCAGTCCTGAAAAGTATCATCGGAACCTAACTTTCTAAATTCTTTTCCACCCCTACATTTTCTGTGTATTGAGGTAGGTAGTAGAACTAAATCACATTTGAAAGTGAAGAAATTTCAGCCTTTGTTCATGTATCAAATTAAAGCCAGTAAGGGGTGTGTGTGTGTGTGTTTTTTTTCCTTTTTAAATGTGGGCCATAAGCCTTAAAAAAAAAAAAAAAAAAGTTTTTCTTATTTTTGAAAGGTCATTTTATTCCCAGTTGCATATAGGCACCTTATGCACGAGTTTGTCTAATTCTGACTTTTCTAATGCTTAAACCTGTGATGGACGGAGGGGAAGTCGGATTACAGATCTAAATCTTGCCCTTGTCAAAAGACAGCCATTTGTGAAAAATGATAGCTTGTGTAGAATATCACAGCATACATTCTGACATATTAGCCCCTTCTGTCCTTTTGAGGTCACTCTAGTTTCAAACATATTCAAGCATTTAATACATCGTAAAACCATGTACTGTCAGCACCTTCAGGCAAGCATATGTATCATATACATGTCAGAACTTCACTCTCACTATGCTTAGGGGAGTGCCTTCTCTCTTCAGTCTTCTCATTACTAAGCATTTTTTATTATTTCTCTTTAAGAAATGTTTTTACAAAAAGAGAGAATATATTTTTGAATAAAGACCTTTTGGAGTTCTTACTCCGTTTTGATGTCAATTTAACCCTGGCTTAGATGCAAGTCTTTGGATTTCATTTATTTAAAATATATGAAATACCCTAGGCTATTTCAGGCTTATGCAAGGCTGAGAATTCCTTAGAGGCCACACCTAACCTAATGTTGAACTATTGTGATGAAATGTGACCAGTAGGCATTCTTACTTACAAAAGAAATGTTTCTGATCTTGGGGTTCTTTAGGTGTATGGATTCAGGATACATAGGTTTCAGGCTGGGGAAAAATTTCTGGGAGCCAGGTCACTTGGGTGCCTAAAATTTGGCAACTGACACTTCAGAAGCAAAAACCAAAAACAAATAAAGGAAAAACAAAATTCAGTTAGTTACAGATTTAAACCCTGGCATAGAAAAGCATAAAAAATGCAGAAAGGGCAAGAAAATGCATACGTTATGGTTTTCTGCAGATGAGGACAGGCTAGGACATATTACAGGGGAGCAAGCCAAAGGCTTATCCTCAAAGGAGAATGCAAACAGGATCCTGCATAAACTATTAATGCAAATTCTTGAAGGGTGAAGCGTTCAATCATGAGATCTGAATTTTCATGGAATTATTTAGTTTATTAAAACGTATAAAGGAGTGGAAATATAGAAACAGTCTCTCATGTTGGTATAATCACTTCTTCCAGAACTGCCACACTTAGAAAACACTAGAAAAAAAGGTCTCAAACAAATGCACAGCAGGAAGAAGTAGGCTTTTAGACCTACTTTGAATTTGGCATAGTTGGACTCGAGTTTTAAGTAGAAAAGTAGACATTACCGAAGTGAGGGAGCAAGATAGAAAAAAGCGGCATGGCTTGTTGACCCAAATGTATCGAAGTTGGTCAAGGGAGGCTGGTTGTGCCTTGTAGACTTGCACATTTATTGAGGCATAGCCCTTCAAGGTCATGATACCACATTTCTTAGCTGGATTTGTTGCAGATTATTTTGAAGATTATGCTATATAGGATGGTTTCTCTCTCTGAGACTGCATCTCTTCTGGGGTATGCCTGTTCCATGTCTCAAAATTCAACTAAATGTTTTGTCACCTCCTAATCAGATATCAATGCAGGCAGCATTGAGCGAGAGGAAAGTAAAAATCATAGATTAATTCCTAAGGATTAAATTGCTAGAAATTAAATTGTCCATTGATGCTCATTTTTTGTCCTCCCTCTTCCCCTTTCTTGAGAAATGGTTGGCCTGCTTAGTTTTTGATGGTAACAAGACATGGCAAATACAGTTGTGAAAGGAAAACATTTTTAAAATGTGGGATTGCATTGGTCTGCCAACGACTTTGGGACCTTGAGGATTTTGTGTGAAGAAAAAGATTCTGGGAAGTTTATCTAAACCACCTTGCAGCATTTCAGGAAAACTGAACACCATTACCCATTCCTGACGACTACTAGTACTACTGATCATTTGTAAAGTACTACAAGACGTATGCAGCGCTGTACAGACACATGTAAAAGACAGTCCCTGCTCATCACAGCTTACAGTCTAGTCAAAACAGACAACACAACAGCTAAGGATCAGGATATATCTAGGGAAATGGTAAGGAATCCAGAACTATGCAGTTAGACGTCTTTGACCATGTTACACTGCTGCTGTTAAAGCACCTCTGAATATAAAATTCTGCTTCTGGTACACAGAGCATTATGCACTGGTGCCTCTGCCTATCGGACCCTTCTTCACACCCTGCACGGAGCTCTCCGCTGTATTCATTCCAGCCGTCTTTTCTTCCCGTCTGCCGCCCAAACCCAGTATGAAACCACTAGACAATCTACTTTTTATTTTCTTGCCCTTATTTGTAGACTAGTCTTCCCTCTGCTATTCATTTGCAATCCTCCGATGACAAATTCAAGAGTCCTCAGAACTCACTTATTTCAGCAGGCTTTTCTCTTCCCTACATAGAAATAGCAGACTCTATTTTGTTGTTGCTGCCGTGTGTATACGACTGCCTTTTATCGTTCCTTTAAATTTGTGGCATTCCTTTCTGTTGTTCTTTGATTATTTTACATTGTAAGCCACCTTTCTGGTCTCGAAGGGCAGTATACCAAATTTTAAATAAATGAAATATATCCGGTGGATATTAATACTGATTGGGCTTCTTTGGGACATGAGTAATTTATTGGGTAGAATATGGGACTGAGGCCGTAGGAGTTCACCTGACCGCTAGCACACGTTTATGCCAGTTATTTAGTGTACATAGACTTTGAGGAAATTTACATACATACTTCCAAAATAAATCTAAACCCTACACCAGCTCTGGTCCCTGAGAATACCTCTGCTCACCACCAGGGGCGGCCCAAGGAAGGTGTAGGGTCATGTGTGGAGTCTCATTTGCATAAATTGCATAATGCTAACATGCACTAACGTTTACTAAACATGCCTCTTACTGAGTGTATGGATAAAGAAAGACTGTGTCCAAGGATAGAACAGAATAATCGTATTGAAAAGAGGCTTTTATTTACAATACCAGTGGATGCTGCCCACCCGACACAGGCCGTGTTTCGTTTAATAAAACTTCATCAGGGATAAAGGGCAACTAAAAACAAAAACATCCAATAAATACACTCAAATATACATAACAATAAAACATGCACTAAAAGAAAGCATATAAATAATAATAAACACATCATAAATAAATATATAAATAAATAAACACATTATATAAATATATAACAAAAATGTTGGAACGCTATATAAATAAAAATAATAAAAGAGACTGAGGAAAGAGCAAAAGGACTCCCCAAATTAAACTGGTGCAACAACCGTGAACCAAAAGAAGAAGAGGAAGATCATCTGTGACCAAATCTAGCAAACTAATGTCATTGACATTAAAAAAAATATATACTAAAAACATAAATATATGAGGATTACTTAAAAAATGAACAATAATAATGAATCATCAATGTGTAAGAAAAGAATCATCAATGTGTAAAAAACCTAACCCTGGTGCTTAAAGAAGTAAAATCATGCCCGCTGTCGTGCCAGCCATGCTGATGCAAAGTACTCACTAATAAGTCGCTCATTGGCCAAGGATGTAAAAGTCTCTTCTTAACCATAAACTGTGTCAAAAGCCAAGGGAGACATTAAAAGTGCAGCACGGAACACAAAGTTAGAAATTTAAAATATATTCAATCCTACTTACGTTATATACCAAGCCTAAACAGGCTGCACAAATGGCTGGCACGATAGCGGGCATGATTTTACTTCTTTAAGCACCAGGGTTAGGTTTTTTTGGGGGAGTCCTTTTGAATATGTCAGCTCTGGGAAATGTGCTTTTTCTACCTTTTTTTTGTTTTGTGCATTTTATTTTTCAGTTGCAGTTGCTCCAGTCACTTTCTTCTGGTTTCTTCATGTCTTCTGCTAACTCTTTATTGTCTGCTGTCCATTTTGTCCTTCTCTCTCCTAGTTTTTTCCATTCTCTCTCTCTACATCTGCTTTAACATACTGATCTTTCCCCTTTTTGCTCTTTCCTCTCTTTCTTTCTTTATTCCTTTTTCTTCCATTCTTCCATCCCCCCATCAGCCCATTTCCAATCCTAGCCCCCATCATCCTTTTCCAGTCATATTCTAGCCCCCCCATCAGCCCATTTCCAGTCCTAACTCCCCCATCAGCCCTTTCTAATTCTATCCTAGCCCCCCATCAGCCCATTTCCAGTCCTATCCTAACTCCTCCATCAGTCCATTTTGAGTCTTTTCCCCCCCATCCCCAAGAGCCCCACAGCTGTCTGAATGTCTTTCGAGAGAGCTGGAAAGGCCCAGGCTCACTTCTGACAGCCGCCGAAGTGAAGAGCGCCTTTTTTCTTCACTTCGGCAGCTGTATTACAGTATAGGATGCTGGTGCGCTGAGCGCCTGGAAGCAGGAAGTCCCCTTTGACCTCGGCATTCTAGCGTCCTATACTATAATACAGCTGCTGAAGTGAAGAAAAAAGGTGCTCTTCACTTGTTTGTCAGAGATGAGCCGGGGTCTCTCCTGCTCCCTCTAAAGCCTCCCTGCCTGCCGGTGCCAAATGCGAGATCTTGTTGGCGCGAGTCCCCCTGAAGCACGGGGTCCTGTGCAAACAGCATTCTCGCACAATGAACAGGCCGGCCCTGCACACCACATGTAGAAATATGCATGGAATGTACAGGCTTTTATCTTCCTATGCACCATGCAGTTTTATGTGCATCAATCTCTCTCTCTTGTGTGTGTAAATGGATTTTACCTTCCTATGCACCATGCAGTTTTATGTGCATCAATCTCTCTCGTGTATGTAAATGGATTTTAAAATGACCCCATTGACATTATCCACCCATACTACTGCTCATGCAGACTTCGCTAGCAAACTGTAATAAAACTAGTCTTCCAATCCCCTTCCTCCTGCTGAAGGAGCCAGGCAGGTTCCTACAGAGGTGGATGTTCTCCGTCCATGCAGACATGAATTATATCCATCTGAAATCGTATTTAATCATTGCAAGAAGTGGTTGTACTGAATTAACAGTCACAGACCTGGAGAAAGTGGAAAGCGCATTTAACCAGTAACAATGTGTAGTGTGACAAGCATCTAGGGGCTTCTTGCATCATCTTGTGACCGCAGGCTGGGGATGGTGAGTCCTCTGTCTAAAATGGGCGTTCCGTTTGTGCTGGACATAAGACAGCCTGAGTATGTGCATCCTAAATAGCATTAACAGGATGTTTGTATTTTGTGTTACTACTAATCTGTACAGAAATGGTTAATGGGCATTTTGTTGAGGTGACCTAGACGTGGAACGTTTTGGTTATATAACCTGATGTTTTGGCATTTTATACAGTCTATACAAGGCCAGTGTGTTCTCAGAGAGAACCATTGGTGAGTTCTGTCTTTCACGGTGCTACATTCCATCAGACTACGTATAGCCTCCAGTTTGCAGTAGGAGTCCTGCTATGATTAGCCCATCTGCGTTCAAACACGGCATCTAATGTGTCTTCTACAGAAAGCTCCATATACAGAAAAATAAATCGGCTTTAAAGCAATACCTAGTCTATGAGGTGGTTAGTTGGCTTTACATGACATCACTGGTTGTAGACAGCTTGTGTTGACAGTGTTAAAAGTGTTGGCTCTGTGTTTGCAGGGTGTGCTGAGGACACCGGTTCTTTGTGTAACAAGGTGCTTCAGGGCAAGGCCTTAACCTGATACCATGCTGTTTCCTTTTATAACATCATTTGCTTTATAAGTGTGCTTTGTCATTCTTTGGTTATAAAAGTCCATGTTACACTGTGGGTGCTTATCTACCTGCCAGAGATTTGGGTTGCAAAAGATTTCCATTTTGAAAAGTTTATTTTTGTTCTTTCCAACTCAGTAGAAATTGGAAGAATTATGGAAAAGCGGTTGAGGAATGTGCTGGAGAAAAAATAGGCCAGAACGGACCAGGGGTTCTAAAAAGAGAAATCCCCCCTCCCCCCCATGACTCTATACCTCTGTGGGAGAAGCAGTTCCAGCTTCTGCAATGTAGAAAGCAAAACAAAGCAGTTAATTTCAAATTGCTGCCACATCCCAAAAATACTACCCCAAACTCCCCAAGTTCAAAGTACCCCCCGACATGACACATTTATTTATTTAAAACATTTATGTTCCTTATCGTCCCTCCAGTCCAGTCCCACACCTCTAGGTAGTGGAGGAGTGGCCTAGTGGTTGGGGCAAGGTACTTCAGGCCGGAAGGTCGGGGGTTCAAATCCCACTAGAGGACAGCAACCTTGGGCCGGAAGGACTGGGGTTTCTAGTCCCACAGGTGCTCCTTGTGGTCTTGGGCAAGCCACTTAACCCTCCATAGCTCATGTTCCCTGTAAAAATAGTTCTCCAAATTATAATGCCCTGTTCAATGTAATTTCATTTTGTTCAATGTAAACCGCACTGATGCAGAATAGCGCGATATATAAGAGAATGTAAATAAATAAATAAAAATAAATAGTGTACCTTTTTCCAGCAGCTTGGAGGCTGAGCCTGTCATCTTTTTGATGGCACTAGTGTAAATATGCAGCTGGCACCGCCCACCAGCCCCAGTATGCTCAGCCTCCACCAGCACCACCCACCAGCCCCAGTATGCTCAGCCTCCAAGCAGCTGGAGGAGGTTGTGAGCCAGGGTGCTGGAGGAGGTTGTGAGCCAGGGTGCTGGACTCACTGAAAGGATAACTAAGGAGATAGGTTTAGTTAGAATTTGCTTTTATTTCCCCCGTTAAGATGCGGGTTTCTTTGTTTATAAAGGCAGAAGTAAAAAAAAAACCCAGAAGGAAGAGAGAGAGAGCAGGGCTGAGGGGGAGGATATTCCTTCTTCCCCCTCTCCCCCCAGATTTCAGGGGGAGGGCTCTGTGGGGGACCTTCCTCAGTGCAGCTGCTCCCAAACCCGTTATCAGGTGAGGAGACGCTGCAGTTGCTTGACAGGAGTGGAAGCTGGCAGCCCCGAGTCACCCCCCTCAGCATCGAAGCCAGGAAGGAAGGCTGAGTGCCGAGGGGTAGAAAAGCCTTGCGGCAAAGAGGCTCCAAGGTAAGAGTGGTGGGGGAGGGGGTGGGGGGAGGACAGCAGAAACCTCTAGCAACTGCCAGAACACGAGGAGACAGAGAGCGGCCTGCAGCCGCATGTTTGGGAGCCTGCAGCGGTGTGGGAAACTCCGCCCGCTGCATTTAGGCGCGATTTCTTCTTATTCAGGCCCACATGTGTTTAACCCCCTGCTGTGTTTTGGGTGCCGGGGAGAGGCAGCCACCGGAGAATAAAGCAGGACAGAGCAGCCTCTTCCTAGGGGGCCATTTGCAGTTTCTTTTTCATTTCAGGTTCAGTTTAGTTCAAGTACTCCAGCGCTCTGTGCCCAAGCCTGCAGAGGCGCACTGTGCTGGGGATCCTTTTACCCACCCTGGGTACAGATTGAGGGCGTTCCTGGGGAGTCCCCCCCCAGCCCTTCCCACCATGCCGGCCAGACCGCAGTGCCTGGTATGGGATGGTATCAAGGGGTGTGAACCCCACTTAATCCTTAAGCATTCCTTGTGTTATACTGCTCAAAACTTATTCATCGCACAATGACTTGATGCAGACATGTGGGAAAGGCCTAATCAGATAGGCCATTGGTTGTTGCTGGGCAAATTTCAGAGTGCTGTGTGCCTGGTCAGGTGATCTAAAAGTTAGTTGGTTGATACATTGTTACTTTTTCCTGAGGAAGGTCTGATAGAAAGTCAGAGACAGGAATAAAGATGTGTTTTTTTAAAAAAAGTTGCTGCATATAGGTTTGTAGCAGCTACAGCTCAGTGGAAAACAGGAAGTACCTGCATACAAGAAATGTGTGTAATTTAAAAGATAGTGAATAGGAAGCAAATGAAATCCTTCCATCTGTCTATGGTCAGTGAGTAACCTGACATGATCATCTCTTGTCTCTTAGCCCAGATTATGTACCTATTAAATCTGGAGTGGAGGAGTAGCCTAGTGGTTAGAACACTGGCTTGGTAACCAAGCAACCAGGGTTCGATTCCCACTAGCACTCCTTGTGGCATTGGGCAAGTCACTCCATTGCCTCGGAAGAAAGGCCTGGCAATCTACTTCCGGTGACACTGCCAAGAAAACCCAGGAGCTTCTGGGTCGCCAGGAGTCAGGACTGACTTGAAGGCACACATTGCATTTTGCAAATCTGTAATATTGCTTGTAAGGGAAGCTGTACTTCCTTATAGCCATTAGTAATATTAAAATAAAAACGTAAATTTTACTCTGAGAATGTGTCAGTTTGATTGGATCAGGGCAAGGTCCATTTCATATCTTTAAGATACAACTCTGCAGTGCAATCTAAAAATCCTCAAGATGTTCAGTCCCCGATGTGGTGTGATCTCGGAGGCAGGTGTCTGCCTAAACTGCACGCAAGAGGCGGTCATGGGAGCAGGACCTGCAGGATGAGATGAGGCAGGAGAGTCCCTCCCGGTTGCAAGAGAACCTGGGGGCGGGGGGTACCCTGTTACCTTCAACGGATCCGGCCCCCGGTCCCTGCATGATACCCGGACCATCCACCCCTCAAGCCCAGGGAGCAATAGGGCTCCCGGGAGAGTTCTCACCGGAGTTTGTCTTACTTTTGCATAAGGCGTTTTGCCTATCAAGTGGCTCCTCGGCCCCGGAACACAGGGCTAAGAGGATGTCAGACACAAAAGAGCACGAGTCAGGAGCAGTGGCGTCTAAGCAGGTTAGAGGCTTAGAGGAGTGGCAGCAATCGCTATTGTCAGGAGGGCTGGATGGGGAAGACCTTGACACGGAGTTAGATCTGCAGGAGGAGTTGGAAGAAGGAGAGAGGCCAGAACAGGAGGATCAGGCCCAGATTGTTTGGGTTTTCCGCCGGGATGAGCTACCAGCGCTCATCTTTATGTTTATGCGATTTCTCGATATACCGCCCAGGCCGAAGGCCATCAGGGCGGTTTACAATCACTACAAGTGGGTACTGATACAATTCCTCGTCCCCAAAGGACTCACATTCTGTGTGTACCTTGGCGACCCTCAAGTCCCTGAATATGCCTGCTAACCTCCCGGCAGAGGAAGAGGCACTTTAGGATTCACTGTTCCAGGCGGTATGGAAATCGCAGAAAGTCTTACCAGTACATGGAGTAGTAGGACAGATGTTCCAGGATGTGTAGGATCTGCCAGAGGCTGGCCTTAAAGGGGTGCACTCCATGACACGCCTATACCCGCTGCCGGAGCAAGAATGAGCTCCTTTGATTGCCCAAAGTGGGCGCAGTGGTGTTGGAAGCAGTAGAAGAGACCTTGACTTGTCTCCTGCAGCTCAGAGCTCTGGAACTGGTTCCACGAGACCAGTACATCTGCGGTCGATGCTTCATGTATTTCGTTTTGTCTAAAAGAAAGGTTGCTTTCGCCCAATTCTCAACTTTGAGGGCATGAACTACGGTCTCCAGATACTTCATTTTCACAGTAGTAATGGCGGTAGGAAACAGAGATTTTTTGTGACTCTCGATCTCACAGAGGCGTATCTGCATGTTCCCTTATTTATTTATTTTATTTATTTTACATTTTTATACCGCGCTATTCAACATCAGTGCGGTTTACATGGAACACAAAACATACACATTGCATTTATGGAACTGTGTTTACAATGAACAGGTACGAAAACTTGGATAACTTGGGAAACTATTTACATCTAATCTTCATGGAAGCTGTATTTCGTGGATGGGGCTATTGTATCGCCGCGCCGTCTACCTAGTAGTACATGCAGAATAGGTAGTGCTTTACCACCTTCCTAAACTGGGCCAGGTCAGGGATTGAGCATATGTTGGGTGGTAGAGTGTTCCAGCCTCTAGGTGCACAAAATTTGAAAGCTCTGTTTGCTGTTGCTTGGGTGCATTGGGTTATTTCTTTCGGGACTATTAGTGTGTTGATCGCTACTGATCTTCTGGACCTGTTGGCAGGAGTGATTTGGATAAGATCTGCTAGTGATGCAGAGGAGAGCCCATTGATAGCTTTGAAGAAGGTAAGCAATAGGGTTTTGAAAGTGAGTCTGGCCTGTATAGGAAGCCAGTGGAGGTGTTTCATGATGGGCGTGATGTGATCTTTCTTGGAAGCTCCAAGTAGTGTTCTCGCTGCAGCGTTCATCGCGAGCTGTAGAGGGTTCAAAGTAGATTGAGGAAGACCATGCAGGATTGGCATAGTCAAACTGTGGTATGATTAGCACTTGATAAATTGTCCGGAAGTCATCCGGTTCTAGCAGGAAATGGAGGTGCCTGAGGGTATGGATCTTGTGGTATACCGCTCTAACTACTTTGCTTATGTGCACCTTCATGTCTAGGCGCTGGTCCAAGGTGACTCCAAGGTACCGGATCGTGGGTTTGGTCTGTAGTTAAGCTTCCTTGACCTTTAGGTGAGGTGGTGTGGTGAAGTTTGGATTCCTCATGATGAACAGGACCTCTGTTTTCTTGTGCTGAATTCTGAGGTTCTGAGATTGCAGCCAATTGGATACCGCATTGAAGCAGTCTGTCAGAGGGGAGAGGTCTGGGCTCTCTGTCGAGAAGGGCATGTAAAGTAGTACATCGTCTGCATATATCAAGCAGTTAACACTGTAAGACCAGATGAGGTTACAGATGGGCTGCATGTATATGTTGAACATCAGGGAGGATAGGGAAGATCCTTGTGGTACACCTTGCTTCTGGTGGAATGGTTCAGATGTTGAGGTCCCTGATCGTACGTGCTGCCATCTGTCCGAGAGGTATGACTTGCACCAGTCTATTGCTGTTTCGCAGATACCCTTCTCCTTGAGGCGCTCTAGGAGAAGCTCGTGGCTTACTGAATCGAAAGCAGCTGCTATGTCCAAGAAAATGAGGACAAACCCCTGACGAATGTTATTGATTCCAGCATTTATGTTATTAAGGAGGGTGGTGAGGAGCGTTTCAACGCCGTGATATTTTCTAAAACCATTTTGGCAAGGGTCTAGCGGCGAAACGGTGTCAGTGTGTTCTTGAATTTGTCTTTGGACTTCTTTTTCCATTATTTTGGCTAGAACTGGTATGCTCGATATCTGTCTATATGAGTCCACCTTCTGGGTGTTGAGCTTGCTATTTTTTAGCAGAGGTCTAATGGATGTGTGTTTGAGAGATTGAGGGAACGTACCTGTTGTGAAGGATCGGTCCATGAGCCTGGCTATAAAAGGGCTAAGGTCGGACCGTAGTTCCTTTATCCAGAAGGCAGGGCAAGGGTCAGTCTGAGCAGTGGTGGTGTTGATCGTCACAATAGTGTTTTCAATGTGTTTCTTGGATGGCGTGGTAAAAGTGGTCAAGGATGTTATATTGGTTGGAACAAGGGCCACGGTGGGAACTGGAGATTTGTTGGTTTGGCATAGCTTTGATTGCAGGTAATCCGCAAAGTCTTGAGGGTGGATCTCAATTTTTTGTTCGGGGGCAGGTTCCTTAGTAAGATTTTTAACAAGGCTGAACAGGTCATGTGGTTTGTTCAGTGATCGTTTTAGACTGTCAGTGTGGAATCGCCTTAAGTTCTCGGTTACTGCTTCACGGTGCCGTGCAAGATGAGAGTTATATGCGCTTTGGTCTTCTGGGGAGTGTGATCGACACTCCTTCCATCCAGAACATCAGCAGTTTCTCCGCTTGGCGGTGCCAAGGGGCCATTTCCAGTTTCGAGCGTTGCCCTTCGGTCTGGCGACCACCCCCCATACCTTCACCAAGGTCATGATGGTGATGGCGGCAGCTCTCCACAAGGAAGGGGTTCTCGTCCACCCGTACCTAGAAGATTGACTGATCCAGGCGAAGTCCAGGGACGATAGCGAAAAGAGCAACAGCGCGGTTGGGAGAGTTCCTTCAAAGTCTCGGTTGAGGTCAACCTGGCCAAGAGCCAGTTACGGCTGGCCCAGGAGCTAGAGTATTTGAGAGTGTGCTTTGATACCTGCATGGGAAGAAATTTCCTGCTGGTTCTCCGCGCACAGGAGCTATGACAGTTGATACGGCAGATCCTGAAGAGGGCAAGACCATCAGCGTGGCATTATCTGCAGGTTCTGGGGACCATGGCGGCCACTCTCGAGTTAGTCCCATGGGCAAGGGCGCATATGCAATTGCTGTAGAGGGCTCTGCTCCGTCGATGGTCCCATCAGAGTCGACCCCTGTTCCAAGTACTTCCCTGCCCACGGAGCGCCAGGAGGAGCCCTCAGTTGGTGGCTACATGTGGAAGGAGTCCCTGGTGTGGGTTCCTCGGATGACCAGCCTGTGAGGTTGGAAATCCCATTGCGAAGGACGCTTTGTTCAGGGACAAGAGTCTGCAGGAGGCCCTGTGGTTGATCAACAGGCTCGAGATGCGAGCGGTGACCTTGGCGCTAGAAAGTTTCAAGCCATGGTTGCAGGGGAAGGTGGTCCAAGTCCTCTCAGACAATGTGACCACAGTGGCTTACATTGACCGGCAAGGAGGCATGGGCAGTACAGCCCTGGAGGAGGAGGCCGAAGGTTTGTTTGGATGGGTAACGATTCGTCTCCAAGCATTATCAGCGGCGCACGTAGCAGGAGTTGTCAGCGTGATGGCAGACTACCTCAACCGAGTGCGCATGGACCCCAGAGAGTGGCAGCTCAATCAGGAGGTGTTCGAGCAGGTGGTCCGCCGATGGGGCACACTGCCATTAGGTCCATGACCAATGTTCGAGTCGGCCAAGGTCTGTCGGTTTTTCAGTAGAAGAAAAGTCATCCAAGGCCTGGATGCTCTAATTCAGCAGTGGCTCGAAGGGGGTCTTCTCTGTTTTTCCCCGTGGACGCTCATAGGTCGGTTAGTGCAATGGGTAGAGGTGCACCGTGGATTTGTGATTCTGGTGGCACCAGACTGGCCGAGGTGCCCGTGATATGCTGACCTGATTCGGATACTGGCGGATTGACTGTGGTGGCTTCCGGTTTGGAAAGATCTCTTGATGCAGGAGCTGCTTCGCATGCCCCAGGTGGATCAATTCTCGCTTACGGCATGGCTCGTGAAAGGGCGAGGTTGAAGAAGAGAGGATAATCAGGCTTGGGGATAGCAACCTTGCTACAGGCCCAGAGGTGGTCTACGAACCTGTCGTGCATCTACGTAGGATGCATCTTTGAATCATGGGGCGGAGAGAGGCAGGCGCACCCTTCCACTGCCTCCGTCCCGGACATCTTGGCGTTCTTGCAATCTGGTTTTGATAAGGGTCTAGCTGCCAGTTCCTTGAGGATGCAACTGGCGGCGATTTTCCGGTTATCATGGGAAAGTCCACGGGGTGCCGTTGGGTACACACCCAGACGTGATGAGCTTTCTAGGGGTAGTAACCCACCTCCGTCTGCCAAAGAGGGCAGTGGTACCACCTTGGAATCTCAATCTGGTGCTGTCTGGGGAAACCCGTTGAGCCATTGAGTCAAGCTTTCCTGCAGGATTTGGCTCTGAAAATGGTATTCCTGGTGGCGAGTTGCTCAGCATGCAGGATTTCGGAGCTTCGGACCCTGTCATGCCAGGAGCCATTCCTTTCCTTCTCCAAGGAGAGAGTGGTCCGGCGCCCAGTACCTTCATTTTTGCCAAGGTAGTGTCAGCATTTCATGTAGATCAGGCCATTTCCTTACTGGCTCTGGTGAGCGGGGATGTGGGCGTGAGCGGGTATGGGCCGTGTCACTCCATAGCTGTGCCACCAGATGGTAAGAGTCCTGCGAAGGTATGTGAAGAAAGGCATTGTCCTTTCGGAGATCCGACCGTCTGTTGGTTCTGTTTGGCAGGTCGCGCAAAAGTGAGGCAGCAGCTAAGCCTCCATTTCCAGATGGATCAGTGAGGCAATCACGTCGGCATACATCTTGAAGGGTAGAACAGTGCCGGCAGGGTTGCAGACGCATTCCATGAAGGCTCAGGCAGCCTCATGGGCAGAGTATACTTTAGTTCCACCAGTGGAGATCTGTAGGGTGGCATACTTCTCTGAACATTTTCGCCTGGATGTCCAGGTGGCTGGGGATGCTCGTTTCAGATCGGCAGTGTTTCAGGCTGGTTGTGCGGGTCCCTCCCGTTAGTTTAACTGCTCTGATACATCCCAGAGGCGCGGGACTGGACCGGAGGGACGATAAGGAAAGAGAAATCAGACTTACCTGCTAATTGCTGTTCCTTGAGGAACTCCAGTCCAGTCCTGGAACCCTCCCTGAGTTCTTCTTGTGATGATGATCTGTGCACATCCCGGTCCTGAAGCTGGTTCCCTTGGTGGAGGAAGTGGCCAGGAGGAGCCGGGGAGGTGTGTGTAATCAGTGTTTGGGGGAGGGGCGGACCAGAAGAGCTGTTGGTTGCTCGCTTCCTGCTGGTTGGAGTTGCTCAGGCGCTCAACAGGTAGGCCTCTTCATCCTGGAGTGAGGGACGGGGTATCCTTCCCAGGGGATGGAGGGGGTACTAGTTTATTTAGACGTGGAAGTGTTTGTTGCATATTTAACTACTTATTTGTTGCTCCTCTGAGTCTGCTTTGTCAATAGGTACTGGGGCTGGTGGTGGGCGGTGCCAGCTGCATATGTACACTAGTGTCATCAAAAAAGATGACAGGCTCAGCCTCCAAGCTGCTGGAAGAGGTACACTACCCAGAGGTGCGGGACAATAAGGAACAACAATTAGCAGGTAAGTCTAATTTCTCTTACTGCTACTATGTCAAACATTCTAAGCAGTTTACAATATAAAAATCAAACGCAGTACAAATAAAATATGAAATAACAAGACCGTGGTCCCACCTACACACTTGTCCTACCACTCTACGGCTGTCTAACTAGGAAACAAAGGTCTTCAAGGATTTCTGAAAACGACCCTTATCTGACTCCAACCGCACATTCACAGTGCACACATACAGGGATTGTATAATTCTCTGTGATGGGCTGCTTTGTGGTTATTCAGATGTAATTTTCTGTGTTAATACTACTATGAATACTACTGTCTGAATCCGTTTTTTTTATTAGTTGTTATATGTACTACCAAATAATATCTATTGCCGTGGGCAGGATCAGATTCAGGCACTGGCAAACTACTACATTCTTGGATCCAAATTTTTAGGGAGACCCTGTCAGACATGTTTGGGACTCAGAAGATCAAGATTGACAACTTCCTGGCATTTTTTATTTTTAGGATTAAACAGATATTTGCAATAACATCCGCAAACTATAAGGATGGCTAATGGGTCTGGACATTTGTCAGAATTCTAAATATGCAGTTCTCCAATCCTCCCCACTATGTGAGTGAGCCTGCTCTGCTTGCTTCCATTGCACCTAGTAGCAGAGACTTGGGTAGGGTCCAGTCAATGGGAAGGCTGTGGGGGTGGAGCAGTGGAAGACGGCTCTAATCACAGGAAGGGAGGTGGTGAGCTGGGGGAAGTTCCTGTGCTATACAAGTGAAGTTTCAGCACATGGTGGGGAACAAGTGAGAAACAAAGCACCCAAAAATGCCCCAGTACATTTGAAACGATAATAAAGCAGGGGACATGGGGGATAGAAGACGCGCTATGGATCATTTTGTAAAAAGGAGATGTCGCTACTGTCATCCACACTAGCATAGTCTACAGACATCCAGCTCAAACCAAAGAAATGGACAGAAATTTGATCAATGATATTGCAAAGGTGGTAATGAAATGACAAGTGATGATATTGGGCGACTTTAAATCTACTGGATGTAGATGGAGTATCCTTTCTGCAAGCTGAAAATAAAAAGAAAGATCATAAGAACATAAGATATGCCATACTGGGTCAGACCAAGGTCCATCAAGCCCAGTATTCTGTTTCCAACAGTGGCCAATCTAGGTCATATGTACTGTCACAGGGCCTACCTTGGCAGCGTAACGGACTGAGTTAGGTTGGACATAAAAACATTTGAGGTTGGGTTTGGCTAATATCTTACAGGGCCCAGGGACTTGCAGCCCTGGTAGCTTCCTTTGTTACCAAAAATCCCAAAGAATACAAAGGTCCGAGTGGAGGGAAAACAAAAGGCGTTTATTTCCCTTTCTTGCAAAGAGGTTCATATGCTTGGACAAAAACATCAACACAAATTCCTTACTTCAGGTTAAAGAAAAGTAAAACATGACGTTAAAGCAAAGCTGTTATCTTCACAATAAATGGTGTATCAAAACAAACAGTCTCTATTCCCCAAGATAGAGCTTATGTGCTAAGCAAGGACTCCAGGCTTCCTGTCTTACAATAACTACAGTCCATCTCGGTATCTGAAGCAAATTCCACCTGCATCGGTTCCCCTTCTGAAGCCTCTGAAACCAAGTCAGTACTTGCTGGCCAATTGTAATCAGGCTTTTTATATATCCTCTGTACAACCTCCCAGTGCTCCGGGTTGAATGTAGGGCGTCGGTCCTGCGCCCTCATATACTGGGAACTGTCTTCCTTTTGCAAGTGTTTTACCTTAGCTTCCTGCAAAGCTTTGTCATTAACAAGTCTCTTATTCGGTACATGTTTCTTGCACCTTATCTCATAGGCAGTTTCACAAGGACAGTATTCCTCTGCTCCCTGTCCTCCCCATACACCAGCAGTTCTGCAACCTGCTTTCAGTTAAACATGGGTTACCTTTTCTCCTTGGCTTGTCTACTCCCGGTGAGGTTTGAGGCCCGCTCCGGCTGGGATCCTGCCTGGCCTGAGCAATAGGCCTTAAGTTCTCCAACCGTCCTTCTGTTGGCTTTAGACTGCAGTCACAACCACGCCTTTGCCTCTCTGTACGAAAAGCACTCACTCTGGATGGAGCTATCCCACCTTCTCCACGGTTGCTCCTTTCCTCAAGCCACTGCGGCTGCTGCTGCCTCCTGCAAAACCCTTGTCCAGGGGTTACTGCTTCTTCTGGATATCCTGCCCATTCATTCGGATGTCCTGCCCATCCTGCTGGTTCTGCTGGTTCTCCTGGCAGTCCTCCTTCCCCTGGCCGTCCTGCCTGTTCTCCCTGTTCTGCCCTCCAGTCTTCCAGACTCTCTTTAAGGGGTACTCCTCTCTTCCTTGATTGGAAGCTGGCTGGCATTACCTCATGACCTAGGAGGTGTGGTTCCTCAGTTCCTCGGAGGTCCCTCTTGCTCCCCCTATCAGGTTCCTCGTAATATTGCAGCTTGTGCTTGACTTTTCCTGTGTTTAAAACATTTTCTTCTCTTCTCAGAGGGTCTGCAGCATCACAGTACCTAGCAGTTTCCCCAAGAGACACAAGTTCCACAATGCTTGTACTGGGTCAAGCATTGATATCTTCGGTCACTTCTTAATAACGGTTTATGGACCTTTCCTCCAGGAACTTGTCCAAACCTTTTTTAAACCCAGCTACACTAACAGCCTTTACTACATCCTCCGGTAACAAATTCCAGAGTTTGATTACACGTTGAGTGAAAAAATATTTTCTTTTATTAGTCTTAAATAGTTTACCCTGTAGCTTCATTGCATGTCCCCTAGTCTTTCTATATTCTGATAACGTAAACAATTGATCTACGTTTACCCGTTCCACTCCGTTCATTAATTTATAGACTTCTATCATATCTCCCCTCAGCCGTCTCTTTTCCAGGTTAAAGAGCCCTAACCTTTTTAGCCTTCCTTCATAGGAGTATCCTTCCATCCCCTTTACCATTTTGGTGGCTCTTCTCTGAACCTTTTCTAAAATCGCTATATCCTTTTTAAGATACGGCGACCAGAATTGCACACACTATTCAAGGTGCGGTCTCACCATGGAACGATATAGAGGCATTATAATATCTTTTGTTTTATTTTCCATTCCTTTCCTTATCATACCTAGCATTCTGTTTGCTCTCTTGGCCGCCGCTGCACACTGGGCCGAGGGTTTTAACATGGTATCCACAATGACGCCTAAATCTTTTTCCTGGGTGGTGGTTCCTAATGTGGAACCTTTCATCGTGTAACCATAGTTTGGGTTGTTCTTCCCTAGGTGCATAACCTTGCACTTGTCTACATTAAATTTCATCTGCCATTTTGATGCCCAGTCTTCCAATTTATCAAGATCCTCTTGCAATTTTTCACAATCCTCTTGGGTTTTAACAACTTTAAATAGTTTTGTGTCATCTGCAAATTTGATCACCTCACTTGTTGTTCCACTTTCCAAGTCATTTATGAATATGTCAAAATGCAGCGGACCCAACACAGATCCCTGGGGTACACCACTATTCACCTTTCTCCATTGGGAAAATTGGCCATTTAGCCCAACCCTCTGCTTTCTATCTTTTAACCATTTCCTGATCCACAATAGTACACTGCCTCCTATCCCATGACTCTTTAGATTTGCCAAAAGTCTCTGATGAGGGACCTTGTCAAAGGCTTTCTGAAAGTCCAGATACACAATATCAACCGACTCACCTTTGTCCACCTGTTTATTCACTCCTTCAAAAAAACATAACAGATTAGTAAGACAAGATCTTCCTTGTCTAAAGCCATGTTGGCTGTCTCCCATTAGGTTGTGACTATCTACATGCTGAGTAATTTTATTCTTTATGATGGTTTCTACCATTTTTCCTGGTACTGACGTCAGGCTCACCGGTCTGTAGTTTCCCGGATCACCCCTGGAACCCTTTTTAAAAATTGGTGTTACATTGGCGATCCTCCAATCTTCAGGTATTAGAGATGATTTTAATGATAGTTCACAGATTACTGATAGCAGGTCTGCAATCTCATATTTCAGTTCTTTGAGCACCCTTGGATGTATACCATCCAGCCCAGGTGATTTGCTACTCTTCAGTTTATCTAATAGTTGTAAGACATCTTCCCGATGTATCGATATTTCCTTCAATTCTTCTGCACCTTTAAATACCACTTCAGTCATGGGTAACATCCCTACATCTTCCTCAGTAAAGACCGAAGCAAAGAATTCATTCAGTCTCTCCGCTATCGCCTTGTCGCCTCTTAGTGCTCCTTTAACCCCTTTATCAGCTAATGGACCAACTGACTCTCTCACAGGTTTTTTGCTACGAATGTACTTGAAAAGGTCTTTATTTCGCGTTTTTGCTTCCGCAGCAAGCTCCTTCTCAAATTCTCTCTTTGCCTGCCTTATCAATGCCTTGCATTTGACTTGCCAGTGCTTGTGCTGTTTCCAGGTTTCTTCATTTGGCTCTTTTTTCCATTTCCTGAAAGATGCTTTTTTGGCAACAGCCTCTCTGACCTCACCTTTAAACCATGCTGGCAGTTTTTTTGGACTTCCTTCCACTTTTCTTAAAGCGTGGAATACAGCTGGTCTGGGCTTTCAAGATAGTATTTTTCAACAACACCCAAGCTTGATGTACGTCTTTAACCTTTGCAACTGCTCCTTTTAGTTTTTTCTTAACTGTTTTCCTCATTTTATCATAGTCTCCCTTTCGAAAGTTAAAAGGTAGTACTGTGGATTTCCTTACTATCCCTCCTCCACTAATTAAATCAAAGGCGATCATGCTATGATCACTATTGCCAAGTGGCCCCAACACCCTTATCTCTTGCACTAGATCTGGTGTTCCACTAAGGACTAGGTCTAATATGGCTTCCCCTCTGGTCGGTTCATGAACCAGCTGCTCCAAGAAGCAGTCATTTATTTCATCTAGGAACTTTATCTCCCTAGCATGTCCTGACGTGACACTGACCCAGTCGATACCGGGGTAATTGAAATCACCCATTATTATTACTGCGCTGTAACTTTTGTTAGCTTCCTTGATTTCTTTGAGCATTTTATCATCCATTTGGTCATTCTGGCCAGGTGCTCGATAGTACACCCCCACTGCCATTGCCTTCCCCCTTTTATATGGAATTTCAATCCATATAGATTCTACAGCAGATTTTGTTTCCTGCAAAACTTTAATCCTTTCTGACTCAATGCCCTCTCTAACATAGAGCGCAACCCCTCCACCAATTTGATCAGCTCTGTCTTTACGATATAGTTTGTACCCAGGTATCACAATGTCCCACTGGTTGTCCTCCTTCCACCATGTCTCTGATATTCCAATCATATCTAACCTTTCATTTAGTGCTATATATTCTAACTCTCCCATCTTATTCTTTAGACTTCTAGCATTTGCATACAAGCATTTTAGAGAATGTATTTTATTCATGTTAATTTGGCTATTGTTAGACATGGGTAAATTGGGATCTTTAAGCTCTGTCTGCTCCATACTTGAGGGCATTTGGGCGACTTTACTCTTTTGTGGAACCTCTCTGCTTTTGGTAGTATCCTTCAAGGATACATTCTTCCGAACCATCCGCTCTTGGGCGACTGTCGGCTTTCCCCTAATATCTAGTTTAAAAGCTGCTCTATCTCCTTTTTAAAGGTTAATGCCAGCAGCCTGGTTCCATCCCGGTTAAGGTGAAGCCCATCCCTTCGGAAGAGCCCCTCCTTTCCCCAGAATGTTCCCCAGTTCCTAACAAATCCAAAACCCTCATCTCTGCACCATTGTCTCATCCACGCATTGAGACTCCGGAGCTCTGCCTGCCTTTTGGGTCCTGCGCGTGGAACAGGAAGCATTTCGGAGAACGCTACCATGGAAGTTCTGGATTTCAACTTCCTACCTAAAAGCCTAAATTTAGCCTCCAGAACCTCCCTACCACATTTTCCTATGTCATTGGTTCCGACATGTACCAAGACAGCAGACTCCTCCCCAGCACTATCTAAGACCTTATCTAGGTGACGCGTGAGGTCCGCTACTTTCGCACCAGGCAGGCATGTTATCAGGCGATCCTCACGTCCACCAGCCACCCAGCTATCTACATGCCTAATGATCGAATCACCAACTATAACGGCTGTCCTAACCCTTCCCTCATGGGCACATGGCCCTGGAGAAACTTCCTCGGTGCGAGAGGGTTTTACATCACCTGGAGGACTGGTCCTAGTTACAGGATCACTTCCTGCCACACCAGGGTGATGCTCTCCTGTCATGTGACCTCTCTCCTCCATGGCAACAGGGGTGCTGCCAGACTGGAGGTGGGACTTCAGGACTATATCCCTGTAGGTCTCATCTATGTACCTCTCTGTCTTATGTTTTCCAAGTCTGCTACTTTAGCCTCTAGAGAACGGACTTGTTCCCTGAGAGCAAAGAGCTCCTTGCACCTAGTGCACACGTAAGACCTCTCACCAACTTGGAGAAAATCATACATATGACACTCAATGCAAAAGACTGGAAAGCCCCCATCCCGCTGCTGGACTGCTGTCTGCATCTTAGTTTTAAGTTTGTGTCTAGATCTTTAAGTTCTTACTTACTAGGGGTTGCTATGGGTATTTATACCAATAAAACTGTATCTAATATCTTTAATATACCTTGTTCACCTGAAGCTTAATTAATCTCAGGTCCTTAGTGTATGACTGATTTGGGTAATGAGCTTCACCTGAAAGCACCTCCTGTCTTTTAAGATGTGTAAGTACCTATAAAGCTATGATTATCCCAGGGGTGGGTGGGTGTGGGGAGGGAGGGAAATAACACTTATTAAAAGAGGGCTGCTACACAGTACCCTGTCTTGTGCTGCTGAGGTAAGCTAAATTCTGATTTGATTTAAATTATAGCTCTTAGCTGCTGCTAGGCTCTAACTTCTTATGAATTTTAAACTACAAGCTCTCTGCTGGGTTCTAAATTTAACCAGAAAGCTCTCTTCTGTGTTTTAAAACTAAAAGTACTTTTCTAATGCTAGGCCCTGAGTGACTATTAAATGTACACTACAAGCTCTCTGCTGGGTATGAAATGTAACCAGAAAGTTCTCCTCTGTGTTTTAAATTCAAACTTTAATTGCTGCTACTAGGCCCTAACTGATTCAACAAAAAACAGTGGGTTCACAGATTAAGTAGCTTTAATACAAAGAATTCTTGGATGCATTATAAAAGGCTTTGCTCAGGCATTTGGTATGGAACCCACCATGAAAGAGTCTACGCCTGATCTAGTACTTGCCAATGGAGATGATATGTCTAATGTCAGAATGGTTGCCCACTTTAAGCAGCAGTGATCACCATACATTGTGGTCTGAAGTAGAAGCAGTGGCTGCAAAAAAGGCAACATTCACAGAATTCAGAGAAGGAGGAACACAGAAAAGAATATCAGATAAATCTGAAAAAGGCAAAGAGAAATCAGGATGGCAAAAGCACATGCAGAAATAAAAACGGCTAAAGATGTGAAGGAGGTGACAACATTTTTCCGGTGTATTGGGGAGAGGAGGAAGGCCAGAGGTAGAATTGCAAGATTCAGAGATGCTGAGGACTGACTTGTGGAGAGTGACTGACAAGGAAAAAAAGATACTAAGCAAATACTTCTCCAAGATTTTCTTTCATGAATATGGAACAGAAGGACCACACATAATTGACAAAGGTTCTAATGGGAATAGAGTAGATACCACACCAATCATGGAAGAGTGTGTTTATGAACAGCTTGCAAAACTAAAAGTGGACCAGATGAGAGAGCTCACAGAGATTTCAGCGACACGTTTTAAAGGATATGTTTAATAGATCCATGGGAATGTGTGAGGCTCCACAGAACTAAAGAGAGGCTGATATTATCCCACTCCAAAAAAATGGCAACAGAAAAGAGGTGGCCCACTACAGGTCGGTAAGCCCTATGTTAGTAGTGGAGAGATAGTGAACTTTCTAAAATTCAGTGGGTTACAAGATCCAAGGCAACATGGGTTTACCTAAGGAAGTTCATGCCAAGCGAATCCGATTTCTTTGAGTGACTGGAGAATTGGATCAAGGGCAAGCAGTGCATGTGATCTTAGATTTCTGTAAAGCCTTTGATACCTTTCCTCATTGGAAACTTACAGATAAACATCTTGGAACCCATCCCCAGGCTACTCTGGTGAACTGGATCAGAAATTGATTGACTGGTGGTGTTAATGGAATTCACTCAGAAGAAAGGGAAATGAGTAGTGGTGTGCCTCGGGGATTGATCCTGGGATTGGTATCATTCAGTATCTTTGTGAGAGATGCTGCTGAAGGGTTAAAAGGAAAATTTTGCCTTTTTGCGGATGTCATGAAAATTTGCAACAGTGGACACTTCAGAGGGAGTAGACGATATGAGAAAAGATCTACAAAAATTAGAAGAATGGTTAAATGCTTGGCAGTTAATATTTAATGTAAAGAAATGCAGAGTGATGCTCTTGGGATGCATAAATCTAAAGGAGTATTGTGTGTGGTTTTGAAGACACTACCTCACAAAGGATATAAAAAGGCTTGAAACAGTTCAGAAGGCGGCATCCAAAATGATTTGGGGCCTGCTCCAGAAGTATCAAAAGAGACTTGAAGACCTAAATATATATACCCTGGAAGAGAGGTGGGACAAGGAAGAGATGATACATATATTTAAATACATAAAGGATATTAATGAATGGACAAAACCTTTCTCCAAGGTGGGGTAGCTGTAGAACTAGAGGAAAGAAAATGAAGCTGCAAGAAGGTAAACTTGGAAGCCATGTCAGGAAGTACTTTTTCATGAGAAGGGCGGTGGGTATCTGGAATGCCCTTCTGATGGAGATGATGGGGGCGAAAACAGTGACAGAATTCAAAAAGGCATGGGACAGACACAGCACATCCCTTTTAGAGCAAAAGGATGAAATCAAAGCAAGCTCAAATAACGTTTACAAATCAAACAATAGAGGGGGGGAGGACTGCTCTGCGGCATAGAGTGGAGGTAACCTGCATGGAGTGGTGGGTACAACCCTAAAAAAATGCATAAAGGTTGGGTTAACCTGCATGAAGCAGTGGGTAAAACTCTAGCCACCTCACTGGGCAAACTAGATTGACCATACTGGTTTTTATCTGCCATCATTTACTCTCTTTGTGAAAGATACAATTGGGCCAATGCAGAAACCTGTACTAGAGCCCAGTGCTTAAATCTCTAGCGCAAGGCTTTCCTAACTGGGGCTCTACAGATAAACCAACAGTAAGGATTTGAGGGTTTATTTTTATTAAATTGCTAGCTCTCTGACTGGGAGCTCTTAAAAGGATTTTTGTATATTTTTAAAGCAAAGTTACTTTCGTTTTGGTGCTTTAGTAGAAATTTCCTTGAGCAGAGTAGGTTGTTGAACTCTAGTAACTTTCTCAGCTTTGGGAACTGCTGACACCAGATCAGGTGTTAGGTCCCTCCCTACCCGCCCCGACTCCCACCCACCCCTAGTGAGCAGTCTTGCTTTATAGGGCACCTCCCCATTTAACAAAGCACAGAGACTTAGACCAGCACATTTTGATTATAATTAAAGAGATTTAACTGCTTTTTCTCTGAAAGGACAGCTGGGAAACCGGTTGGTATTTGGTATATCTCTCTCTTTTGCTTTAACAGATACCTAAGCTCCACGAACAGAACAATGGCTGGGAAAAATCGTATCGCAAAAGCTGTTGACCCCATTACAGCTTGTAAACGGGGGCGCTGGGTGAGAATGTCCACAGTCTTGGCAAAGGCAAATACTATTATGACTTGCAAAGGATTGTGGGGAATGTAGTCCATTCATACCAGAATCAGCCGTTCACAAAATAATGAGTTGTGTTGCTCGAGTGTAAGCAAAGAAAATATATTTTATTTATGGGGTTATTTCTCCCACACAGATTTGCTTGGTAACACAAAAGGACACTTGCTTCAGTATTGTACTTAGGAAAAACAAAATCATGATATCAGCAACTGAACTTCTTAAGCAATCAATCAAACAATAAAGACCTTGATGGGAAACAGAAAAGGTCTTTCTGAGGGCTCCTGCTAATGCCTTTTAGCAGTGCTCCAAAAGCAAAAACAAAACCCAAAAGTAACCAAAAACTGTTCTTTTTTCAAGGATAACTTTCTTCTATTTTCACACACAAACAGTAGTTTCCTTTCAGAGCTCACGTGCAACTGTGCATGGCTTAATTACCAATAATTAGCCAGCTGCAAACCCCTTTGCTGGTTCACTTTCTCTACGTGGCTCAAATTCTACCCTAAAGCTTTCTTGTAAACTTTTCTGGGTAGATAAAAGAACAAGTTATATTTCCTTTTGATGGTTGCTGTATTTGTGAAAGTATTTTACCACAGCAGCCTAGACAGAGAGCAATCCATGTATTCATTCTGATCATTTAAAATATCTCCTTCTTCTTCAACTATCATAGAATCAATATCATGGTCTGGCTCGAAGGAATTCCTTAATGAAGCACTCTCAGGATAATATCTGTTTCCCTGCTGTCTTCCAGATGAAGAGCTAGGGCATAGATCAGAGTTCATACCTGAGCTTCCTTTACTGTTAGGTTTCCTCTCCAGATATCCTGGCCAATAAGTAGTCCAGCTTTTATGTCCAGCCTTCCAATCAAGATCCCTGGAAACTGGGTCTCTCTTCACATACCTTCTTGCACTGGTCTTAGGGCCCCTTCCAAATGCAGCCGTCTCCCTCACAGGTGCCGTCCGGGAATTCCTGGCTCTGTAACCCCACTCCTCTGGCTTCCTCCAGTCCAATGGAGTATGCTTGCCTCTGGAATGACTCCCAACACACGTGCTGCTGTGAGCTCCTTCTTTAGACCTCCAAGATGTTTTCCTCTTCTTCCTTCCACGCTGCTGCTGCTTCTTGCTCTCTCTGTCCTTGAGCTCTGGGTTCCTCAACTGATTCTGTGTAGAATATGTTTTACTTTTAACTTGTTTAGAGGGATACTCCACCCTAGCACTGCTCAGCTGTGCTGAATCAAGCCCTGCCCTTGGAGATGAGTGATTGGGGATTACCTCATAGCTCTCCTGATTGAACACACGTTTCCCCACTTCAGCTCTTCTAGAGGCTGTTTGAAACCTGGTGCATTCTGGGACTGGTAGTCTTTTATGAAAACATTCTGTTTTAGTATTTCTACCAGCAAAGACAGGTTGCTTGTTCAGAGCCAATTCACCTCTTTTATAGCTCCTTCCTGAACTATGATAAGCTTCCTTATCACAAGCTTCTGCCACTGTCCAGACAGAGGTCCTAATGCCGGTTGAAGGGCCGGTTCCATGTGCAGGGTGCCTGCATGCTGAAGCTCTGAGGAAACAAGTGGAGGAACTCAGAGAGGAGGTGGCAAGGCTGAGGAGCATTCAAGACAGTGAGGAGTACATTGGAGTGAGGAGTGGCCTAGTGGTTGGGGCAAGGTACTTCAGGCTGGAAGGTCGGGGGTTCAAATCCCACTAGAGGACAGCAACCTTGGGCCGGAAGGACTGGGGTTTCTAGTACCACAGGTGCTCCTTGTGGTCTTGGGCAAGCCACTTAACCCTCCATAGCCCATGTTCCCTGTAAAATAGTTATCTCCAAGTTATAATGCACTGTTCAATGTAATTTCAGTTTGTTCAATGTAAACCGCACTGATGCAGAATAGCCTGGTATATACGAGAATGTAAATAAATAAATAAATAAAAATTGATGTGATTCTTGCACCCAACCAAGCTCTCCAGCAGAGGAGAAGATGGGTGCGAACAGAATGTCGCTGGTTGGACACAAGTCACCAGGGCCTGCAAAATCACCAATCCAACCTCTCCAGCCCTTAAATTGAAGAACCATTATTCAGCCCTGGAAGGTGGAGGAGGTGAAAACATCCCTGAAAAGGGAAGAGCCAGAGCTCAAGTACCCCAAAGTTGCAGAATCAGTGACCACAAGGAAACAAAGGGTAGTGGTGGTTGGAGACTCTCTTCTGAGGGGTACTGAGGCATCCTTCTGCCGACCAGACTTGATGTCCAGAGAGGTATGCTGTCTGCCTGGTACCAAAATCCAAGATGTTACGGAGAGTTTGCCGAGACTCATCAAGCCCACTGACTATTACCCAATGTTGTTAATCCATGTTGGAACAAATGATACTGCCAGGTATACCTCAGAACGTATCAAAAGTGACTTCATGGCTCTGGGACAGAGGGTGAAGCAGTTAGGTGCACAGGTGGTGTTCTCTTCAATCCTCCCTGTTGAGGGTAAAGGCCAAGGCAGAGAGGCTTGCATCCTGGAGATGAATGCATGGCTGCGTGGATGGTGTCATCGAGAGCGTTTTGGTTTCCTAAACCATGGGATGCAGTTCCAAGGGTTGCAGAGCAGAGATGGCATCCATCTGTCCAAGAAAGGTCAATGCATCTTCGGCAGAAGACTGGCTAATCTAATGAAGAGGGCTTTAAACTAGATTCGTTGGGGATGGGTGAAGAAAGCCCCCAGGTAGGTGATACATTAAATACCTTTATGGAAATGGGTAATAGGGGTAACATATGGAAAGCAGTGTGTATAAATTCCTGTAGCATGGGAAATAAGATCCCTGATGTTGAAGCTTTGGTGGGAGTGGCTGACTTGGATTTATTGGCAGTTACAGAAACATGGTTCACAGAAAACCATGATTGGGATGTAACTATACCTGGCTATACTTTATTCAGAAAGGACAGGGTAGGAAGAAGGGGAGGAGGAGTGGCACTATATGTAAAAACTACTATTAAAGCTTTGGAATTACAGAGCTTAAAAGGGAGAGAGGAGGCATTGTGGGTTAAACTAGAAAGAGGGAAAGAGAAATCTGTTTGCATTGGTGTGATATACAGACCTCCCTCACAAGAGGAAGAGGTGGACAGAGAGTTAATTGAAGACATATGCAGCATTGCTAGGAAAGGGGAAGTGCTACTGATAGGAGATTTCAATATGCCAGATGTTGATTGGCACATTCCTGCTGCAGTATTATCTAGAAGTAAGGAGATCCTGGATTCTCTACAGGGAGGAACTATTCAGGCAATTGGTAACAGACCCCACACGTGAAGGGACCATACTGGACTTGGTGCTTACCAATGGTGAAAGTGTTTCTGATATTGTAGTGGGAGATCATTTTGCATCCAGTGATCACCAGATGGTGTGGTTCAGTATTAGGAATAGGGCTGTTAGAATCCATTCAAAGGTGAGGAAAAAGAGGGAGGCCTTCATGAAATACAAGAGATCACAGAGAGAGGAAGACAGGCATCTGTATTGGAAAAACTTAGAGAAGCTAGCAAAGTAATTAGGAAGGCAAAGATTCAAAAGGAGGAGGAAATAGGCAGTGCAATAAAATGGGGGGATAAGACATGTTTCTGATATGTTAGTGAGAAGAGGAAGGGCAAAAGTGGTATTGTCAGACTCAAGGGTGAAGGGGAGGAATATGTAGAAGCTGATAAGGATAAAGTGGAATTGCTTAACAAATATTTCTGTTCTGTGTTCACAGATGAAGAACCAGGAGCAGGACCTCAGAAAACACCCACAAACAGGAACGGAAGCGAGGGACATCTTGAACAATTTTCAGAAGACTGTGTTTGTGAGAAACTAGCTCAACTTAAAGTAGACAAAGCGATGGGACCGGATGGGATACACCCTAGAATACTGAGGGAACTTGGGGACGTTCTAGCAGCTCCACTGACTGACCTTTTCAATGCCTCGTTGGAGTCGGGAGTGGTGCCAAAGGACTGGAGAGAGGCTCATGTGGTGCCTTTACACAAAAGTGGAAGTAAGGATGTGGTTGAAAACTACAGGCCGGTTAGTTTAACTTCAGTAGTGAGTAAATTATTGGAAACGCTGCTGAAAGAGAAAATAGTGAGGTTTCTGGAGTCCAGCGGATTACAGGATCCGAGGCAGCATGGATTCACCAGAGGCAGGTCTTGTCAGACAAATCTGATTGATTTCTTTGACTGGGTGACCAGGGAGTTGGACCGAGGGAGAGTCCTAGATGTGGTGTATTTAGCTTTCAGTAAAGCCTTTGACACTGTTCCTCCACAGGCGACTTATAAACAAACTGAGCACCCTAGTGATGGACCTTAAAGTTACTGCTTGGGTTAGAAATTGGTTGGGTAGGTGGCGACAAAGAGTACAGGTAAATGGAGCTCACTCTGAGGAGAAGGATGTTACCAGTGGTGTGCCCCAGGGATCTGTCCTTGGTCCTTTTTAACATCTTTGTTAGTGATATAGCGGAAGGGCTGTCGGGTAAGGTTTGTCTCTTTGCAGATGATACCAAAATCTGCAATAGAGTAGACACCCAGGAAGGTGTAGATAACATGAGGAGGAATCTAGCTAAGCTTGAAGAATGGTCTAGAATTTGGCAGCTGGGATTTAATGTTAAAAAAAATGTAAGGTCATGCATTTGGGCTGCAGCAATCCAAGGGAGCAATATAGTATAGGGGGTGAAGTACTTTTGTCTACTAAAGAAGAGCGGGACCTAGGCGTGGTTGTGTCTGATGACCTTAAAGTAGCTAAACAGGTAGAAAAGTCGACGGCAAAAGCTAGAAGGATGCTTGGGTGCATACGGAGAGGAATAGCTAGCAGAAAAAAGGAGGTGATAATGCCTCTGTATAAGTGTTTGGTGCAACCTCATTTGGAGTATAGTGTGCAATTCTGGAGGCCGCACCTTCAAAAGGATGTGAACAGGATGGAGTCGGTGCAGAAGGTGGCTACTAAAATGATTAGTGGTCTTCATTGTAAAGCTTATGAGGACAGACTTAAGGATCTTAATATGTACACATTAGAGGAAAGGCGGGATAGAGGTGATATGATTGAGATACTCAAATACCTCCGTGGCATAAATGTTCAGCGAGAGAGCCTCTTTCACTTGAAAGCAAGTTCTGCTACGAGGGGACATGGGATGAGGGTGAAGGGAGATACATTCAGGAGTGATATGCGTAAATATTTCTTTATGGAAAGAGTAGTGGATCCGTGGAATAGTCTCCCAGTGCAGGTGGTAGAGATGAGGACAGTAACTGAATTCAAAAAAGCATGGGACAAACAGAGGATCTCTGGGGGTAAAGGAGGGACTGTTGTAGTTGTTGATGTGAGGGACAAACTGAATAGGCCATGTGGTCTTTTTCTGTCATATTTCTATGTTTCGATGTTTCTAAGGTTTCGTAGCACAAGTTTAATGCTGACTCTTTGCACTGGGATGCCATATGCAAATTACCAAGTGCACAAAAGGTCAGTGTTAAATTAGGAGGGGACGCCAAACACTTGCGCACAGAAGTCGGTGCAAGTTTGGCATTCTGTCCTGGAGAGACAGGGTCATCAGGTGAAGTTTGACATCATGGAAAGCCCCTCATACCATTGGCACACTGTCGGGGGTCCAGTGGCCCTCGAAGCCACCCCCCTCCCAGTCCCTTTTAAGTATGGAGTGTGAGCATAGTAACATAGTAAATGACGGCAGATAAAGACCAGTATGGTCCATCTAGTCTGCCCAGTATGATGGCAAGAGTCGGTGCACCTGCCGCTCCGTCTTTGTTTAGGGGTGAACCCACCACTCCATGTAGGGCACCCCTATTTGTTGAGAAATTAGATGGTTTAGTTTATTTTGATTTTATCCTGTTGCTGTAAAGGGATCCATTGTGTCTGTCTCATGCTATTTTGAATTCCGTCACTGTGTTTACTCCCACCACTTCCATCGGGAGGGCATTCCAAGCATCTACCACCCTTTCTGTGAAAAAGTATTTCCTGACACTGCCTTTCAATTTACCACCCTGCAGCTTCCTGTTATGCCCTCTAGTTTTACAGCTTCCCTGTCTTTGGAAGAGGTTTTTATCTGCCCGCCCCTGTGCCACCATCTTGAAAAATGGCGGCACCTGACCCTGCGTGATGCATCCTGGAATGCACTGGGCGGGGTCAGACTGCCATATAAGGGAAAAATGTCTTTATTTTATTTAACCAGTTTTCTATACCGCCTGTCAGACGGCTTCCTGGGTGAGAATCTTCACACTCTTGGCAAGTGCATATTTCTATATGATTTGCAAGGTATTGTGGGCAATGTAGTTCATTCACACCAGACACAGCTGCTGACAATAATTTAGTTGTGCTCTTGGGTAAAGCCAATAAGATATTTATTTATGGGGTTATTTCTCCCAACACAGATATGCTTGGTAGCACATAAATTAGGTTACTTGCTTTCGGTGTTAACTTGAAAAAAACAAAGTCAAAATCAGGAAAACAACAAATGAAAAGCCACAAAGCAAGAAACAAACTGTTCTTTTCAGGTTAACTTCTGATTACTTCCCACATAGATACAGAAGTGATTCTCTCCTAGCTCACAAGCAATTAGGTAAGGCTTAATTGCTAGCAGTTATCCAGCTGAAACCCCTTAGCTGGCTTGCTTTCTACTGTGTGGGTCAAATCCTGCTTCAGGAGCTTTTCTGAGTAGATTAAAGAACAAATTTGTATTTCTTTGTGATGGTTGCTGTACTTTATAACAGAAAGTTACCAACGGAGTTTAGATAGAGAGCAGTCCATATAAACAGGATCCTCATCTGCTATTATTCCCCCTTGTTCAACAAGCATGGGTTCAATATCATGGATTGGCACAGATGAATCTCTCAATGGAGCATTTTCAGGAGAATACTTGTTTCCCTGCTGTCTTTCAAGGTTATAGCTAGGGCATAGATCAGTGTTCATACCTGAGCTTCCATTGCTGCTAGAGTTCCTCTCTATATAGCCTGGCCAGTATGTAGTCCAGTTCTTATGTCCAGCCTTCCAATCCAGATCCCTGGACACTGGATCTCTCTTCACATACCTTCTGGCACAGGTCTTAGGGTCCCTTCCACGTGCAGCCGTCTCCCTCACAGGTAGCCTCTGGTGATTCCTAGCTCTGCAGCACCATTCCTCTGGCTTTCCCCAGTCCAATGGTGTATGCTGGCCCTTGGAATACCTCCCAGTATACGTACTGCTTTGGACTCTTCTAGACCTCTCAAAGGCTTTTCTCTTCCTTCTTCCAAAGGGTCTCTTTCCCTCTCTGTCCGTCCGGTTTGGCTTCTGCTTCTGATGATCCTTCAGATGAAACTGATGATCAAACTCAAGCTGATTCTCAGGATACTGAGGACAATTCTCTGGATATCCAAGGTGATCATGAAGATGGTCATCTGTAGAATAAACTCTACTCTTATTCTGCTTAGATGAGTGCTCCTCCCTAACACAGCGCAGCTGTGCTGAATCAGGCCTTGCCCTTTGAGATGAGTGTTCCATCCTAGCACAGCACAGCTGTGCTGAATCAAGCCCTGCCCTTTGCAATGAGTGCTTGGGGATTACCTCATAGCCCTCTTGATTGGACACACGTTTTCTCACTTCAGCTCCTCTAAAGGCTGTTGGAAACCTGGTGCATTCTGGAACTGGTAGTCTTTTATGGCAAAATTCTGTTTTCTCATTTCTACCAGCACTGACAGGTTGCTTGTTCAGAGACACTTCACCTTTTCTATAGACCCTTCCTGAGCTATGATTAGCTTCCTTATCACACGCCTTATCCTTCAATCAAAGCAGTGGGCACTGGAGGGTTAAGTGGCTTGCCCAAGGCCACAAGGAGTGCCTATAGGACTAGAAACCCCAGTCCCTCCGGCCTGAGATTGCTGTCCCCAGGTGGGACTTGAACCCCTCGCCCTCCGGCCTGAGGTACCTGGTCCTAACCACTTGTTCACTCCTCCCTATATTGAACAGTGACCCTCCATGTTGCATCCTGGTATGCATGAGCTGTCCCAGAGTACAACAGGGGGTCAGTCTGCCATATAAGGTGGGATGGGGCCGTGGGGGCATCGGGGGCCACTGGAGATGGCATCAGGCATTGAGCTTTCCCCGGTGCTTGGATCATCTTAGGTGATGCACCAGAGGTCACCTCAGATGATATTTTTGCTCCAGGCTGGACCTTTACGCCTACCCAAAGCTGGCTGAAGATCCAACATTAAAAACCAGTGTACAAATTGTGCTAAGTTTCAGCACAGTTTTTTTACATCAGGCACAGTTAATTATGCAGCGATTTGCATGCCAAGTGTACTGCAATTTAGCACAGTTTGGTTTTTTTGGCGGGGGAGTTTCTTCCACTACCTTGCTTTCTGCTTCGGAGGGCAAGCCTAGCATGGGAAAAGCATCAGAAAAATGCCTTGCTAAGCTTTTCTGCATTGGCCCGTATATTACAATGAAATTTGTTAATGTATGCTGCAGCTGTTAGAGCTGCTTCTCTCATTCAAATTGTCGTTCTCTCTCATCCTTTTTTTGATCAGACACACAGAAAGCCAACACAGCCGTAGATGCACACCGACACCAACAGACTGACACACACATGTGCATGTACGTGCGCACATACATACATACGGAGAAACACAGCTGGGTTACAAAGATTTCCACGAGCCATGCTCTCCAAATTTCCCCACTTGTTTTATAAAATTCATTAGTAACAATGAGTGGATCTCAGTGCAATGTTAGGAAAGTTTTGGCAATTTCAGGCTTTGAATTTGTTTGCGTCTTATTTAGACCACATTTTAGTGGTCATTATCTTGTGCTAACACTGTTAACGGCTACAGAGACCTAAGGCAGTTACCCTGCAATAACAGTTTGTAAATTACACCCTCAAAGGTCTAATCAGTAATCCATGGTAATATACTTAATTCATGGTGATGTTGACACAGGTTAATTAAAGTACTAGTAACACAGGCAATTAATAGTTCAAAATAATGGGGTCTCCATTAAATAACATCTTCATTAACATACGTTGAGGTTAATTTGAGTCAATGAGTAACTTGATTAGTGTCTTCGTTGATTTTCTCCCAATCAAATAATTTAGTTCCATCACTGAGCTACTTGAAAAATGTTGAGTTACAGAGCAGGAAATTAATATTGAGAAGGTCTGTTTTGTGCCTTTTTGAAATGGAAATAGGTCAAATAACCTGCTAATCAGATAATAAATCTATTTGGACACCAGGAAAATTTGTGTAGTAAAATATTTGGAGAAAATGTTTTATAAATGGCAAAAAACAAGTTTGCATATAAACATTTTCCAATAACAGATTTTCCAGAAAAACTGCATTTCAAGGTCATGCACATCAGTGTGTTTATATAGTCTTCCAGAATATATTTTTTAGAGAAGTTTTACATTATTTACATCACAAACAAATCTTGCACAGAAAAAAAGCATCTAAAAAGGCAAAAAACTGAACAAAAAGAAAACAAAATTAAAAGTTATAATCAATTGACAACTTATAAACATAGGAAATACCTATAAGCCCTCAATGAGGAAGCAAGTACACAAAACAAAGGCAAGTACAAAACCCCAGGAAAAAGAAAAAAGTAACACTGTGATCAAAACATTAGTTAACCAGTAATTATCCCATTAACTCTAGAGGCTACCTCCAGGCTGCAACTGCCATGGAAATTCTAAATAATACAAAATCAGGCAATTGTTGTGGCCCAAAGTAAATTATAGCAGGTACCTCCAAGCTTAATTAAACACTTTCATGGAAATCTGAGGAAAAATAAGGCCCCCCCCCAATCTGGAGTATAGCTGCTTTCAGCAAAAGAAACTGCTTTTTTCTCTGCTGTGTCATTCTTGAAACATCAGGAAACATTCTTAGTCCACAGCCCATAAATTTAGTGCCCTTACATCGCAGCCAACGTCAGTAATCTTCAAGAGCCAAAGTCACTAACAGCATGGCAGCCGCCGGTGGCTCAGTCTGACTTTTCTAGAAAAGCAGTTAAATCCAAACTGTCACATGGCATTATAGGCGACTATCCATGTCCTCTTCAGTGGCTGAAGCTTAGCTGTTGGTAAATTAAAAAAACAAAAAAAAAATCCTCTAGAGACTCAGAGCAGAGATTCAGTGGAATTCTTCAAAACGGAAATCAAGAAATTCTTAAACAAATCTTGAGGAGTTGGTGGTATTTGGGGAAAGCGCTCAAAAATGGAGGTTACACCTTGGCATTTTTCCCAAAGCTCCAACTTCTTATAGACAATTCTCAAATCTTTCATAAGAGTCAAATTGTTGGCCTCCGTCAGTTTGGTTTTTGGCTTGAGATTTATAACTTTATTTTTTAAATCGGTTATCTCCCTGCCTTGTTGTACATTTTGGCAATTGAACAGACAGGAAATTCTCCAAGGCAGATATTCCATTCCATAATGTCTCAAAATTAAATGTGTTTGGTCTTACCAAAATAGGCTGTCGTGCTTCCAGAATAGGGTTCTGCAAACCTGAAGCCTCCAGAGATGTCCCTCTAAGTTTTTTGCATTCCTACAAGCTCCACAGATCCACCAGATGCCCCGGCTTGACCAGCCAGTTCTTCCACACTCGGGATAGCTTCCCAGGCTTGTGAGTACTGTGGCAAAGGAGGGGAACAGCTGACATCTGCTTTAGGCATTCCCTTAGTTGACACACTGCAGTGTATCTCAGCACTGCACTGGCGGTAATTTGATCTCCAGGCTCAACAGTGTCTCCAGTTCATAGACAGGCGGCGGCCTTCTTCCACCCCCACTTTGCCTAGCAAATGCTCCAGAGAGTGATCCCTGGCGGCAAGCCTGACAAAATTATCCATAGGCCACAGCTAACTGGATCCTTCAAAGTGGCCTGCTGCTGTTATTGTTCAGCCTTTTCTTTTTCCTGAGTGAGGCATAATAGAAACCTACCAAGGTAAGAGGAAATCCGAACCTGCAGGAACAATATACGTACTTCTGAAAATCCAGACCTAATCCTGCCCCAGGAGCTCCTCCGTTACAATGCAGGTAAATGCAGGGTGGACAGTCTTCAAAGAACCCATTTCCATTGGTCAAATACTAGTTTCACCCCAGAAGTAGCTTTGAAATGTTTCCTCGTTATCACATGCTTGATGTTCTATCATTTTCCTAAGAATTACAAATCTCCTGTATACCAGTTGTTGCTTAGCCACAGTTTCCTTATTTCTAATTCTTTGTGAAAAGCTTTGCCAAGTCATTTTTAGACCAGTTTAAGCAGTGTACCACATTCTGTTGACATGCCGAGACAAGCATTTCCTTGTTTCACATCATGCAAATAGTAACGTAACAAGAACAAAGAAGCATGTCATTGATTGAAAATAATTTGAGAGAGAAATCTTTTGGAAGACGAGGTGTATTAGCATGATATGCAGGATTAGTGGCCTATATTTGAAGGATGAATTTGGAGCAAGGGGATGGAAGGGATATAGTTGTGAACTGTAAAGTAAATTCAGTGTCTCACTCTGAGCTTGCTTAATATTTCCTGGCTGGCTGGCTTCCTAAATAACTTAGCAGCTAATTACAGGTAGATTTTTTTTTTTTACCCTCAGAATACCATTGTCTTCCTGGTATTTTTGAAACAGCTGAGGTAGTTGTTTGCTGTGGGAGGAAATGGTAGCAATGTGCTTGTTCATAAGTAGGGTCATTGGCCCTCATTCTGCATTGCAAGAGAATGAAGGTGATCTTTACCAGCCCTGGTGACTATCTTTTGAAAATAGGAGAATGAAAGGACAGTTTAGAGGCCTTATATTTTATTTATCCCATGTTTATCCTATGTGCACAACATACATACATCATCATTTCAAACAGGAACCGAACTATCCATTTCTTTGAAACAAGCAAATCTTCTGAAATAAAGTTACTGTACTGCTCTGTTGGGTTTTTGCAGCCCAAGGTCATGCATCTGAGCTACGAAAACCCAAGAGAGCAGTACTGTATAGGGGGTAAAGTACTTCAGTGCATGAAAGACAAGCAGGATGTAGGGGTGATCATACTGGACAAGCTTAAAAATGGCCAAACAAGTAGAAAAGGTGAGAGACAAAGCCAAAAGGTTGCTTGGGCGCATAGGGAAAGGAATGACCAGCATGAAAAAGGAGGGGATAGTGTCTTTGTATAAGTCTCTAGTGAGACCTCATTTGGAATACTGTGTGCAGTTTTGGAAACCACATCTTCCAAAAATCAGAGGATGGCCACTAAAATAGTCAGTGGCTGTCATCATGAGGTATATGGGGATAGACTTAAAGATCTCAATATTCGGAGCAATGATAAGAAGTCTAATGAAGAAGAATAATATTCCTTACACGGTACTTCTGTCTGTACTTACAATATAGAAAAACAACAAATAAATAAATAAAATATCCTTTGGCCTTATGGAAAGCAAGATTTCTGTGGTAATGTACACTAAGACGATAACCTTATGAAGATTTTCTACATGTTAAATGTGCTATCTGAAGTATACTTTATACAGGTATAAAGTACAAGTTGCTAGGGGTTGAGTTCATTGATGTTTGGGATTTGTAAAATGCAAAGTATGTGTATCATTCAGCAGACATACAGATGTAAATACATGTTTGCTATCCACTGCTGGTTGCATGTGCAAGTTTTATTTATTTATCTTTATTTTTTATACTGCCTTATCTGGGTATCAAAGCAGTTTACATAGAACTTTTAGATATTTAACAGTAATAAACAGTAATCCCACAAAGTTATGATTTTTAGAAAGGGAAAGTATATTGGTTATGCCTAAAAAGTGGCAATTTTTATAAAGGAAATATTTCAGCCTCATCTACTTATTGTTTGTGATAACTATTTATTTAGACACAGTGTGGCTTATGTATTGCAGTTTAGATTTTGTGTGTATGCTTGCTAGAGAGTTTAGTTGTTTGTTTTTATGATGAACAATGTCTGTTTTACTTTATTTTAGTTGTTTTAATTATTTTTACTCAGTAAGTCTAATTAGTATTATTTATTCCATTATATTTTGATTACTATGTTTTACTATCTATTTTATTATCATTATTGTTTTAATTTGTGATTTGTCTTCTATGAGGTTGTACCCTCTGAGGAAGGCTTGCGCCAAAACGCGTCTGGATAGTACTACAATAAAGTTTGGATTTGCTGCCATTTTACTCTCCGCTCCTTTGTGGAGATGTTCGACCATTATCCGGATAAATAATCCACATAGCTTAGCACAGCAAAAAACCCATCTTAAGTGCTGTACAGGGTGTTATGTGGATAGTGGTGCTGAAAATCTCTGCTCTTCTTCCCGTGGACTACCCTGGCACTATCCGGATAGTGCTGATGCAGGCAGGGCCATGAAATCTCTCTCTCAGCGCGACTTACCTGGTTGGCAGGTACTGCTAACCAGAAAAGTGCTTTCATTTCTAGCCACCTTACTGGGCAGACTACATGGACCATGCTGGCCTTTATCTGCCGTCATATTCTATGCTATGCTATGCAATACGTATACTTCGGAGAAAAGGTTACAGAAGGATGATATGATAAAGACATTTGAATACCTCTCTAGTTGGTAGTCCTCTTCCAGTTGAAAGCAAGCTCTGGAACGAGGGGGGGGGGGGGGTGGCATAGAATGAATGAGAGAGGGGATGGACGCGAGAGTAACCTGAGGAAATACTCTGCCCAGAAAGGGAACAGCCTCCCATTGGAGGTAGTGAAGAGGAGAGGTGCATGTGAATTCAGGTAAGTACAGACAAATGCAGAGGATCTTAGAGGGAGAGGAAGAGGTTGTAGAAAGATAGGCCATGTGGTCTCTTTCTGTCATCATGTTTCTATCTAACTGCCTTCCATTTCAACCACTACAACAGTCCCTTTTTTCCTTTGCAGATCCTCTGTGTTTGTCCCATGCTTTTTTGAATTCAGATACTGTCCTCATCTCTACCACCTCCACTGGGAGGCTATTCCACGGATCCACCACTCTTTCCGTAAAGAAACATTTCCACATATTACTCCTGAGTCTTTCCCCTCTCACCCTCATCCCATGTTCCCTCGTAGCAGAACTTGCTTTCAATCAAAAGAGGCTCTCCCCCTGTGCATTTATGCCACGGAGGTATTTAAACATCTCAATCATATCACCTCTATCCCGCCTTTCCTCTAAGGTGTACATATTAAGATCCACAAGTCTATCCTCATATGCTCTATAATGAAGACCACTAACCATTTTAGTAGCCACCCTCTATAAAGACTCCAACCTGTTTATCTTTTTGAAGGTGCGGTCTCCAGAATTACACACAGTACTCTGAATGAGGTTGCACTAAAGACTTATACAGAGGCACTATCACCTCCTTTTTTCTGCTGACCATTCCTCTCCCTATGCACCCAAGCATCTTTCTAGCTTTCGCCGTTGCCTTTTCTACCTGTTTAGCTACTTTAAGATCATCAGACACAATTGCGCCTAGGTCCTGCTCTTTTGTGGACAGAAGTACTTCACCCTCTATACTATTTTGTTCCCTCGGATTACTGCTGCCCAAATGCATGACCTTGCATATTTTAACATTAAATCCCAGTTGCCAAATTCTAGACCATTCTTCAAGCTTGGCTAGATCCCTCCTCATGTTATCTACACCTTTCTGGGTGTCTACTCTATTGCAGATTTTGGTATCCTCCGTAAAGAGGAAAACCTTATCCGCCAGCCCTTCCTCAATATCACTAACAAAGATGTTAAATAGAATCAAACTAAGGACAGATCCCTGGGACACTCCACTGGTAACCTCATTCTCCTCAGAGTGAGCTCTATTTATCTGTACCCTTTGTCGCCTCCCACTCAACCAATTTCTAACCCAAGCAGTAACTTTAGGGTTCACCCTAGGATGCTCAGTTTTGTTTATAAGCCGCCTGTGCGGAACAGTTTCAAAGGATTTACCGAAATCTAAATGCACCACATCTAGGGCTCTCCCTTGGTCCAACTCCGTGATCACCCAGTCAAAGAAATCATAAGAACATAAGATATGCCATACTGGGTCAGACCAAGGTCCGTCAAGCCCAGTATTCTGTTTCCAACAGTGCCAATCTAGGTCTTATGTACCTAGCAGTTTCCCCAAGAAACACAATTTCTACAATGCTTGTACTGGGTCAAGCATTGATATCTTCGGTCACTTCTTAATAATGGTTTATGGACCTTTTCTCCAGGAACTTGTCCAAACCTTTTTTAAACCCAGCTACACTAACAGCCTTTACTACATCCTCCGGAAACAAATTCCAGAGTTTGATTACACGTTGAGTGAAAAAATATTTTCTTTTATTAGTCTTAAATAGTTTACCCTGTAGCTTCATTGCATGTCCCCTAGTCTTTCTGTATTCTGATAAGGTAAACAATCGATCTACGTTTACCCGTTCCACTCCGTTCATTAATTTATAGACTTCTATCATATCTCCCCTCAGCCGTCTCTTTTCCAGGTTAAAGAGCCCTAACCTTTTTAGCCTTTCTTCATAGGAGTATCCTTCCATCCCCTTTACCATTTTGGTGGCTCTTCTCTGTACCTTTTCTAAAATCGCTATATCCTTTTTAAGATACGGCGACCAGAATTGCACACAATATTCAAAGTGCGGTCTCACCATGGAACGATACAGAGGCATTATAATATCTTTTGTTTTATTTTCCATTCCTTTCCTTATCATACCTAGCATTCTATTTGCTCTCTTGGCCACCGCTGCACACTGGGCCAAGGGTTTTAACATGGTATCCACAATGACGCCTAAATCTTTTTCCTGGGTGGTGGTTCCTAATGTGGAACCTTGCATCGTGTAACCATAGTTTGGGTTGTTCTTCCCTAGGTGCATAACCTTGCACTTGTCCACATTAAATTTCATCTGCCATTTTGATGCCCAGTCTTCCAATTTATCAAGATCCTCTTGCAATTTTTCACAATCCTCTTGGGTTTTAACAACTTTAAATAGTTTTGTGTCATCTGCAAATTTGATAACCTCACTCGTTATTCCACTTTCCAGGTCATTTATGAATATGTCAAAAAGCAGCGGACCCAGCACAGATCCCTGGGGTACACCACTATTCACCTTTCTCCATTGGGAAAATTGGCCATTTAGCCCTACCCTCTGCTTTCTATCTTTTAACCAGTTCCTGATCCACAATAGTACACTGCCTCCTATCCCATGACTCTTTAGTTTTGCCAAAAGTCTCTGATGAGGGACCTTGTCAAAGGCTTTCTGAAAGTCCAGATACACAATATCAACCGACTCACCTTTGTCCACCTGTTTATTCACTCCTTCAAAAAAACATAACAGATTAGTAAGACAAGATCTTCCTTGTCTAAAGCCATGTTAGCTATCTCCCATTAGGTTGGGACTATCTACATGCTGAGTAATTTTATTCTTTATGATGGTTTCTACCATTTTTCCCGGTACTGACGTGAGGCTCACCGGTCTGTAGTTTCCCGGATCACCCCTGGAACCCTTTTTAAAAATTGGTGTTACATTGGCGATCCTCCAATCTTCAGGTATTAGAGATGATTTTAATGATAGTTCACAGATTACTGATAGCAGTTCTGCAATCTCATATTTCAGTTCTTTCAACACCCTTGGATATATACCATCCGGCCCAGGTGATTTGCTACTCTTCAGTTTATCTAATAGTTGTAAGACATCTTCCCGATGTATCGATATTTCCTTCAATTCTTCCGCACCTTTGAATACCACTTCAGTCATGGGTAACATCCCTACATCTTCCTCAGTAAAGACCGAAGAAAAGAATTCATTCAGTCTCTCTGTTATCGCCTTGTCGCCTCTTATTGCTCCTTTAACCCCTTTATCATCTAATGGACCAACTGACTCTCTCACAGGTTTTTTGCTACGAATGTACTTGAAAAGGTCTTTATTTCGCGTTTTTGCTTCTGCAGCAAGCTTCTTCTCAAATTCTCTCTTTGCCTGCCTTATCAATGCCTTGCATTTGACTTGCCAGTGCTTGTGCTGTTTCCAGGTTTCGTCGTTTGGCTCTTTTTTCCATTTCCTGAAAGATGCTTTTTTGGCAACAACAGCCTCTCTGACCTCACCTTTAAACCATGCTGGCAGTTTTTTGGACTTCCTTCCACTTTTCTTAAAGCGTGGAATACAGCTGGTCTGGGCTTCCAAGATAGTATTTTTCAACAACACCCAAGCTTGATGTACGTCTTTAACCTTCGCAACTGCTCCTTTTAGTTTTTTCTTAACTGTTTTCCTCATTTTATCATAGTCTCCCTTTCGAAAGTTAAAAGGTAGTACTGTGTATTTCCTTACTATCCCTCCTCCACTAGTTAAATCAAAGGCGATCATGCTATGATCACTATTGCCAAGTGGCCCCAACACCCTTATCTCTTGCACTGGTGTTCCACTAAGGACTAGGTCTAATATGGCTTCCCCTCTGGTCGGTTCATGAACCAGCTGCTCCAAGAAGCAGTCATTTATTTCATCTAGGAACTTTATCTCCCTAGAATGTCCTGACGTGACACTGACCCAGTCGATACCGGGGTAATTGAAATCACCCATTATTATTACTGTACTGTAACGTTTGTTAGCTTCCTTGATTTCTTTGAGCATTTCATCATCCATTTGGTCATTCTGGCCAGGTGCTCGATAGTACACCCCCACTGCCATCGCCTTCCCCCTTTTATATGGAATTTCAATCCATATAGATTCTACAATCAATCAGATTGTCTGACAAGACCTGCCTCTGGTAAATCCATGCTGCCTCAGATCCGGTAATCTGTTGGACTCCAGAAATCTCACTATTTTCTCTTTCAGCAGTGCTTACAATTTACTCACCACCGAGGTTAAACTAACCGGCTTGTAGTTTTTAACTACATCCTTCCACTTTTGTGTAAAGGGACCACATGTGCCTCTCTCCAGTCCTTTGGCACCACTTCCGACTCCAACGAGGCATTGAAAAGGTCAGGCAGTGGAGCTGCTAGAACGTTCCCAAGTTCCCTCAATATTCTCGGGTGTTTCCCATTGCTTTGTCTACTTTAGGTTTAGCTAAATTCTCATGAACACACTCTTCTGTAAATTGTTCAAGATGCCCCTTGCGTCTGTTCCTGTTTGTGGGTGTTTTCCGAGGTCCTGCTCCTGGCTCTTCATCTGTGAACACAGAACAGAACTATTTGTTAAGCAATTCTGCTTTATCCTCATCAGCTTCTACATATTGCTCCCCTTCACCCTTAAGTTTGACAATACCACTTTTGCCCTTCCTCCTCTCACTAACCTATTTGAAAAATGTCTTAGCCAATACAGTAAAATGGGGGTTATTTCCTCCTCTTTTTGAATCTTTGCTTTGCTGACTACTCTGCTAGCTTCTCTAAGTTTTTCAAAATATAGATGCGTCTTCCTCTCTCCATGATATCTTGTATTTCATGAAGGCCTCCCTCTTTTTCTTCACTTTTTCAGCTACTTCTTTCAGAAACCATAGTGATCTCCTTTTCCTTTTATCTTTATTTACTATTTTAACAAAAGGGTTGGTTGCCCTTAAAATATCCCCTGTTTTTCCCACTGTTTTTCTACATCCCCCAGCTGTTCCCATCCCGCTAACTGACACCCTGAGGTATTGGGCCATTTAGGCAAAGTCAGTTTTCCTAAAGTCTAAGACCTCTGGTGATCACTGGATGTGAAATGATCTCCCACTATAACATCAGAAACACTTTCACCATTGGTAAGCACCAAGTCCAGTATGGCCCCCTAATAGTTCTTATGGATGGGTAGACCAAATAGGCTGTATCGTCTTTATGCGTCATCATTTTCTATGTTACCTTCACCATAATACATGAGTCAATGGAAGTAGGGGTCCAATGTAAGAAATTGGTGAAAAACATGGCAATCTTGAAAGAGAAGCATTTATGCAAGAGTTGGGATTGGAGCCTTTTCAATAGAATATGCAGTTATTCATTGTTCTGTGTAGAGAAGGGTGTCAGACGGCTGCCTGGGTGAGAATCTTCACAGTCTTGACAATGCATATATTTATGATTTTTGCAAGGTATTGTGGGTAATGTAGTTCATTCACACCAGACACAGCTGCTGACAATAATTTAGTTGTGCACAAGTGTTAAAGCCAATAAGATACTTCTTTATTTATGGGGTTATTTCTCCCAGCACAGATATGCTTGGTAGCACATAAATTAGGTTACTTGCTTGCAGTGTTTAACTTGGTAAAACAAAGTCAAAAATCAAAATCAGGAAAACAACCTTCAAACTTGTCAGGCAATTAGCTAATGTTTTCTTAGCATATCTCTAACAAACGAAAAGCCACAAAGAAAGAAAGAAACTGTTCTTATAAGGTTAACTTCTGATTACTTTCCACACAGATCCAGAAGTAATTCTCTCCTAGCTCACAAGCAATTAGGTGCAGCTCAATTGCTATCAGTTATCCAGCTGAAACCCTTTAGCAGGCTGGCTTTCTACTGTGTGAGTCAAATCCTGCTTCAGGAGCTTTTCTTAGTGGAATAAAGAACAAATTTATATTTCTTTGTGATGGCTGCTGTGCTTTATCACAGAAAGTTACCAACGGAGTTTGGATAGAGAGCAGTCCATATAAACAATATCTTGATCTGCTATTATTTCCCCTTCATCAACAAGCATAGGGTCACTATCATGAATTGGCACAGATGAATCTTTCAATGGAGCACTTTCAGGAGAACACTTATTTCCCTGCTGTCTTTCAAGGTTATAGCTAGGGCATAGATCAGTGTTCATACCTGAGCTTTCATTCTTGCTATAGTTCCTCTCTATATAGCCTGGCCAGTATGTAGTCCAGTTCTTATGTCCAGCCTTCCAGTCCTGATCCCTGGACACTGGATCTCTCTTCACATACCTTCTGGCATAGGTCTTAGAGTCCCTTCCACGTGCAGCCGTCTCCCTCACAGGTAGCCTCTGGTGATTCCTTGTTCTGCAGCACCATTCCTCTGGCTTTCCCCAGTCCAATGGTCTATGCTGGCCCTTGGAATACCTCCCAGTATACGTACTGCCTTGGACTCTTCTAGACCTCTCAAAGGCTTTTCTCCTCTTCCTTCCAGAGGGTTTCTTTCCTTCTCTATCCGTCCGGTTTGGCTTCTGCTGATCCTTCAGATGAAACTGATGATCAAACTCAAGCTGATTCTCAGGATACTGAGGACAATTCTCTGAATATCCAAGGTGATCATGAAGCTGGTCATCTGTTGAATAAACTCTACTCTTATTCTGCTTAGATGAGTGATCCTCCCTAACACAGCGCAGCTGTGCTGAATCAGGCCCTGCCCTTTGAGATGAGTGCTTAGGGATTACCTCATAGCCCTCCTGATTGAACACACGTTTCCCTACTTCAGCTCCTCTAATGGCTCTTGGAAACCTGGTGCATTCTGGGACTGGTAGTCTTTTATGGCAAAATTCTGTTTTCTCATTTCTACCAGCACTGACAGGTTGCTTGTTCAGAGACACTTCACCTTTTCTATAGCTCCTTCCTGAGCTATGATAAGCTTCCTTATCACAAGGGTCAGCTGCTGAGAACAGTAAAGCAGACCTAGGGTATAATGCACCCTGCATGGATTTGGATATCTACCGAGTACATGCCCACAAATTGTACTCTTGAATAGACAAAGATAAGAGGTGGATCTTTCCATTTATGGCTTCTTGGAAATAACACCTTTGGATAGAAGATTTTTATAATGAATGTCCTATAACTATTGTAATTCTCAAAAGAAATTTTTAGCCTATTCAGTATTTAGCAAATTCATTTTTCGCAGCCAGTAGAAAATGGTCTCAGACAGACAGACATATGCAGTCGGAAGCGAGTGGCATTTGAGGTGATTTATTCGTCAGGTGAAAACATAACAGTGTGACAGTGCGGTGCAGCAGTTCATAATAGTGCAAACATAACATGGTACTGTGCAAACAGTGCAGCATAGTGCAATATATATATATATCTCAAACATAGTGCGCAACAGTGCAGGGTTGTAAACATAGACTCAGTGTGCAACAGTGGCCGGATACAAGTGACCGTGCAAGGTTGTAAACATTGACCAGTTAAGGCTGCGAGTCTACTCAGTTCCAGTTCGCCGTACTCCGTCTAATGAGGGAGGGACGTGAGGACAGCCTGACCAAAGGCACTGTCAGATTGTGCCTCGAGGTCCAAGCAGTAATGCTTCTGGAAGGTGAGTGCAGAGGACCAGGTGGCAGCTTTGCAAATGTCGTCCACAGGGGCAGAGCGCAGGTTGGCAAAGGACGCTGCCAGTGCCCTTAGTTGGTGCGCTCCTACCCGGTCCTCTGTGATGGATTCAGCCCGACCCAGGCAGAAGGCGATGCAGGCCGTTATCCAGAATGACAGGGTCCGCTTGGTGATGGGTCTTCCAGGTCTGTTGGGGTCATAGGACATGAAGAGCTGGATCCCTTGTCTCATGCCTGCTGTTCTGTCTAGGTAGATGCGCAGGACTCTGACACAGTCTAAGGTGTGGAGCCTACCCTCCTCCTTGGATACGTGAGGCTCTGGGAAGGAGGAGGGAAGGTCAATGGTCTGGTTGATGTGGAAGGAGGTGGCCACCTTTGGTAGAAACCTCGGGTGGGTGCGCAGGGATGCGTGGTTAGGGTGGAGTTGTATGTACGGAGGATGGGACACCAGGGCCTGGAGCTCGCTGATCCTCCGGGCGGAGGTTATTGCGATGAGGAAGAGCGCCTTCCAAGAGATGAATTTCATGTCCGTCGTTTGCAGCGACTCAAAGGGCGACAGTGTCAGCTGTTGGAAGACGGTGCTGAGATCCCAGGCTGGCACTGGTTGTCGTAGCGGGGGCCTAAGTTTGGCAAGGCCCTTCATGAATTGAGCCGCGATGGGAAGAGATGCAATGGAGGCGTTGTCCCCTGCTCCGGTGGAGTGGAGAGACGCAATCGCGGACAGGTGTACTCTGATGGATTGCGTCTTTAGTCCGAGTTCGAAGAGGGACGTGAGATACTTGAGGACCATTGGTATGCGACAGGAGACTGGATCAAGTCCTCGGGAGTGCACCAGATGGTGAAACATTTCCATTTGAGGCTGTAAGATTTGCGGGTGGACGGGTGTTTTGCTGCCAGAACCACGTGCTGTACCTCCGTTGGCAAATTCAGGGTTGACAAGTGTCTCCACTCAATCTCCATGCTGTCAAGGCGAGGGCTTGCAGTTTGGGGTGTAGCATAGTCCCGTTCTGAGTGAGGAGATCCGGGCACAGGGACAGCCCCATCAAAGGTTCTAGTGAGAGGCGGAGAAGGAGGGGAAACCACATTTGGCGGGGCCAGTAGGGCACGGTCAGGATAACATGTGCCTTGTCTGAGACAATGCGCTGCAGTGTTGCAGAGATCAGAGGGTTGGGGGAAAAGCATATGCTGGAGATCAGTCCCCCCACGACACGGCAAATGCATCCTGAGCTAGGCACTTGCTGGAAGGGTGCTTGGAGCAGAAGAGGCGACACTTCGAATTGTTCTCCATTGTGAAGAGGTCAAGGTGCGGTGTCCCCACCGTTGGACAATGCATTCAGCCACTTCCGGATGTAGGGACCATTCGTGTGGCTCCAATTGTCTGCTCAGCTGGTCGGCTAGTGTGTTCTCCTCCCCAGGGAGGTATGAGGCTTGGAGGATGGATCCATTGACCAGAGCCAGGGACCAGATCGCAATTGCTTCCTTGCAGGGGGACCTGGACCCCATGCCTCCCTGTTTGTTGAGGTAGAGCATGGCTACTTGATTGTCCGTTTGGATGAGGATGACTTTCCCCTTCAGATGTGTTTGGAAGGCCTTCAAGGCATACCTGATGGCTCTGAGCTCGAGCAGGTTGATGTGGAGGCTCTGTTCCTTGGTTGTCCATGTTCTTTGTGTGCTGAGATGCAGAAAGTGTGCTCCCTAGCCTGTGGAGGGTGCATCTGTCGTGAGGACAATCTGGTGCCGTCGCTGTTGGAGGCTTTTGCCCTGTGTGTGAGGTTGGGCTGGTGGGTCCTCCAGCAGAGGCCTTCTATTGCCGCGCTGTCCATGGGTACCTGTGTGGTCAGAGGCTGTGAAAACTGATTCCAGTGGTCGCATAGGTGCCATTGGAGACCTCTCATGTGCAGCTGCGCAAGCAGGAGGACAGAGGTGGTTGCAGCCATATGTCCCAGGAGGCAGAGGATAGATCATGCCGAGGTTAGTTTGGATGCCGACATCCCTCTGGCTAAGGATACTTTGGATGCCGACATCCCTCTGGCTAAGGATACTATGGTCGCTGCACGCTGCTCGGGCAGGAAGGCTTTTGAAGCGCAGATGTCGATGACAGCGCCTATGAACTGCACCCGCTGCCGCGGGTCCAGCTGGGATGTCTCCAAGTTCAGGAGGAATCCGAGGTCAGAAAGCAACTTGGTTGTCCTCCGCATCGCTACGCGCACCTTCGGAGCCGATGGTGCCGGGAGGAGCCAGTTGTCGAGGTATGGGAAGATAGCAATGCCCTGCTTGCGGAGGTGCACTGCTGCTACCGTGACGCACTTTGTGAAGACTCGAGGGGCTGGGGACAGGCTGAAAGGGAGCACCTTGTATTGGTAGTGCTGGTCTCGCACCTTAAAAGCGGAGGAATTTCCTGTGAGAGGGGTGGATGGAGATGTGTGAGTACGCCTCCATGAGATCCAAGGAGGCAAGCCAGTCCCTTGCTCGGATAAGAGATAAGATGGAGTTGAGGGAATACATCCTGAAGCTCTCCTTCGCGATGAATCTGTTGAGTTTGCGAAGGTCTAGGATCGGGTAGACTCCTCCTGACTTCTTGGAACTCTTTCAATGGCCCGAGATGCGAGGAGGTGTTGTAGCAGCGTGTTCCAGAGCTGCGTGGGCGGTTCGCTTGCTGGTTGTGAGCGCTGAGCAAGTGGGGATGTGAAGCATAAGTGGTACCCCTCCTGTATGATCTGGAGCGCCCACTTGTCTGTGGTGATTGCCTGCCAGGCCGGGAGGAATGCAGATAGACAGCCCCCTACCGGGGGGGGGGGGGGAGGAGGGCAGGGATCGCGTCCCTCACAGCCGTAGTCCGCCATCTCCAAAAATTGTAGGTCTATTTCATAGAGGATTCAGCTAACTGCTATATATATATAATCTACTCCTCAAAAATGTCAAAGGCTGTTTACTTAGTTGTGAAATTCTCAAAACCACTTTCTTTCTATATCTCACATTTGAGCTTGATTAGAACTGGGTCTCAGACTGTTTTCAGTACTTATTATGGGATAAACTCCCCGTTGTACTAGCTTCGCATCAACGACCACAGTTCATGTTAAGTTTCATAACACTTACATTCATGACGTACTGATAGTCACAATGTTTTAATTCCGAAGTTCACGCTGATATATTTCTATACAATGTGCATGAATGTAGTAAGTAGCAGAAACTTATCTTATAATTTATCTTGTCTGTATATATTACTTGACAAAAAACTAGATCAGGTCTATATCAAGAGTGAACTACAATCCCACTTATATACACTTAAATTCACTCATGTAAATTCAACACTTTGTTCTATGTGCCAACGGTCTCAGATAAACGGTAAATTTGACACTTTTTATGGGTATTAAAACTCTCCCAATATTGTGTCCGTTCACATCAATGACCAAGGCACTTTTATTTTTCTAATTATTAAATCACTGCATTGCTTTTGTTCTTTTTGCTGTTTTTGTTTTCTTATTATCTTTTCTTTAAAACCCAGTCACCACTCTACTTATCTTATGTAGAATGGTGTCAAAAGGAGGAGGAAATAGCCAATGCAATAAAATGGGGGGATAAAACATTTTTCAGATATATTAGTGAGAAGAGGAAGGGCAAAAGTGGTATTGTCAGACTCAAGGGTGCAGGGGGGGAATATGTAGAAGCTGATGAGAAAGCGGAATTGCTTAACAAATATTTTGTTCGGTGTTCACAGATGAAGAACCAGGAGCAGGACCTCAGAAAACACCCACAAATAAGAACAGAAGCGAGGGACATCTTGAACAATTTTCAGAAGACTGTGTTCGTGAGAAACTAGCTCAACTTAAAGTAGACAAAGCGATGGGACCGGATGGGATACACCCTAGAATACTGAGGGAACTTGGGGACGTTCTAGCAACTCCACTGACTGACCTTTTCAATGCCTCGTTGGAGTCGGGAGTGGTGCCAAAGGACTGGAGAGAGGCTCATGTGGTGCCTTTACACAAAAGCGGAAGTAAGGATGTGGTTGAAAACTACAGGCCGGTTAGTTTAACTTCAGTGGTGAGTAAATTATTGGAAACGCTGCTGAAAGAGAAAATAGTGAGGTTTCTGGAGTCCGGCGGATTACAGGATCCGAGGCAGCATGGATTCATCAGAGGCAGGTCTTGTCAGACAAATCTGATCGATTTCTTTGACTGGGTGACCAGGGAGTTGGACCGAGGGAGAGCTCTAGATGTGGTGTATTTAGATTTCAGTAAAGCCTTTGACACTGTTCCTCACAGGCGACTTATAAACAAACTGAGCACCCTAGGGATGGACCCTAAAGTTACTGCTTGGGTTAGAAATTGGTTGGGTGGGAGGCGACAGAGAGTACAAGTAAATGGAGCTCACTCTGAGGAGAAGGATGTTACCAGTGGTGTGCCCCAGGGATCTGTCCTTGGTCCGATTCTTTTTAACATCTTTGTTAGTGATATAGCGGAAGGGCTGTCGGGTAAGGTTTGCCTCTTTGCGGATGATACCAAAATCTGTAATAGAGTAGACACCCAGGAAGGTGTAGATAACATGAGGAGGGATCTAGCTAAGCTTGAAGAATGGTCTAGAATTTGGCAGCTGGGATTTAATGTTAAAAAATGTAAGGTCATGCATTTGGGCTGCAGCAATCCAAGGGAGCAATACAGTATAGGAGGTGAAGTACTTTTGTCCACTAAAGAAGAGCGGGACCTAGGCGTGGTTGTGTCTGATGATCTTAAAGTAGCTAAACAGGTAGAAAAGGCGACGGCAAAAGCTAGAAGGATGCTTGGGTGCATACGGAGAGGAATGGCTAGCAGAAAAAAGGAGGTGATAATGCCTCTGTATAAGTCTTTGGTGCGACCTCATTTGGAGTATGGTGTGCAATTCTGGAGACTGCACCTTCAAAAGGATGTGAACAGGATGGAGTCGGTGCAGAGGGTTGCTACTAAAATGATTAATGGGCTTCATTATAAAGCATATGAGGACAGACTTAAGGATCTTAATATGTACACCTTAGAGGAAAGGCGGGATAGAGGTGATATGATTGAGATGTTTAAATACCTCCATGGCATAAATGTTCAGGGAGAGAGCCTCTTTCAATTGAAAGCAAGTTCTGCTACGAGGGGACATGGGATGAGGGTGAAGGGAGATAGATTCAGGAGTGATATGCGGAAATATTTCTTTACGGAAAGAGTAGTGGATCCGTGGAATAGTCTCCCAGTGGAGGTGGTAGAGATGAGGACAGTAACTGAATTCAAAAAAGCATGGGACCAACACAGAGGATCTCTAAAGGTAAAAAGTGGACTGTTGTAGTTATGGAAGGACAGACTAGATGGGCCTTATGGTCTTTTTCTGTCGTCATGTTTCTATGTTTCTATGTCATTCAACGTCCCTTCCAACTTGATGAAAAAGAACAACCCCTTTTTCATCAAGTTGGAAGGGACGTTGAATGACACCATTCTACATAAGATAAGTAGAGTGGTGACTGGGTTTTAAAGAAAAGATAATAAGAAAACAAAAACAGCAAAAAGAACAAAAGCAATGCAGTGATTTAATAATTAGAAAAATAAAAGTGCGTTGGTCATCCAGAGATAGGTCTGAAGCCATTCTTGAACTCCTTTCACGCTTGATCAAGCAAACCACTCCACAAGAACCAAAACAAGACCTGCCTTCAGTGACCTGTGCAGCCCCATATATATATCAGTAGTCTGCATCTGTCAAAAGGATGATTTAGCTGGCTTAGAGGCAGATTGCTTCTTGGTCTTGTGATCCCTCTGATTTTGCTGTTGGTTGCTAGAGGACTGGTAGGGCTGCTTGTAGCTGCGCAGAGCCTGCCACTTTCGAGTGGAGCTGTAGCGCTTGTTGGGGTAGTAAGGTTTACGGTAGTAGCTGTTTTTCTGTGTGGCGGAGTGGCGTTCCAGACCCTCAGCTGCCAGAGTCTGCAAGGTGTTGCAGTGCTCTTTAAGGTCATTGACCATGTCCGTGACCTTGTCCCCGAAGAGAGATTCCCCTGTGCATCGGCAATCCTGTCATGGGTGTCCTCTCTTAAGCCGGAGGCTTTTGTCCAGGCCCATCTCCGGGCTGAGATAGCGGTGCCTGTTGTCCTGACGGCAGTGTCAAAGGCGTCGAAGGCAGTGGCCACCAGGTGTCTGCTGCATTCAGTGATATCCTGGACGGACGAGGTGGTCTCAGCTTGCATATCCTTGTGAAGGACTGAGAGGCGGCCTTTGAGAGCTGCCAGCAATCCATCCAGAAAATGAATGTGCTGGAATTGGTGAGCTGTGATTCTTGCGCTTAGCATGGCTCCTTGGTAGACCTTCTTTCCCACGTCGTCCAGGAGCTTAGAGTCTCTTCCAGGCAGATGGTTGGTGAGGGTCCTGGAAGATTTGACCTTCTTGAGAGCCGAGGAAACGACGATGGACTGGTGGGGAAGTTGTTGCTTAAGGAAGCCGGGAGTAGGGTGGACTTGGTATTTGGCGTCCAGCCGCCTAGAGCAAGCTTGGCCTGAGGCAGGGGTCTGCCACAGTGAAAGCTGGTTGTCACGTAACTTTTGGTGGATGGGTAAGGCCATGGCCGGTTTGGGCCCGTGGAGGTACTTATGGAGCTCCGGCTCCTGATCCGCGGCCTTGTCCGTTGTAAAGTTCAGAGCTGACATCACCTTCTTTAAGAACTTTGGGTAGGTGAGGTCCTCCGGAGGGTTTTTACTGGATGAGTCCTCTTTGTCGTTGGCGGGCAGCTCAGAGTTGACGGACTCCTGGGAAACAGTGGATCCAACGGGGGCAGAGTCGTCAATTTCCCCTCCGCTAGTTTTGGACGTGAGGTCTCTGGGGGAGAGGGACCTGGATGGCGTCCGGGGGTAGCTGGCGGTTGCGGCAGACGGAGCGGCTGCTGGGGCTGCACAGGTCACTGAAGGCAGGTCTTGTTTTGGTTCTTGTGGAGTGGTTTTCTTGATCAAGCGTGAAAGGAGTTCAAGAATGGCTTCAGACCTATCTCTGGATGAAGATACCCTGTTGTGCCTGCGGGGGGCGGGGGGGAGCTGTTGTTGGAGCTCGAGCTGCTGAGCCTTCTGCGTTTGCTGTAGTGAGCTCTACTGTCCTCGTTGGAGCTGCTTGATCTTCTGTGCTGCTTCCGGTGTGAGGTGTGCTTGTGGGATTGTGCCGGGCTGCTTCTGTGAGTTTTGGAGCTGCGATGCCTGGCGTGATTCTTCTGGATGGGCTGCTTAGAGCTGCGATGCCTGCCGTGATGCCAGGTCCCAGGGCTGCTGCTGAGTGAATCACGCCATTGGGGACTTTCTTTCCTGGTGCGTTCATGCCGGCCGGGTGTTTCCTTGTCTGCGCGGTGACGTCTGGAGCCGGAGGGGTGGTCCTAGAGCCCAGGGGAAGCCTCTCTGCGCCAGGAAACGTTGGCATGAAGAGAGCCCTCTGATAGGTCCTCGGACTGACCAATGGTGCTCTGGTGGGCGGGGCTTGCGAAGACGCTGCCAGCGCCATCTTGTGAAGCCTGTGCCTGCCTCGTGGAGGGCTCAGAGGATCCACCGGGTGTCCGGAGAGGGCAGCGAGCCTTGGAGGCAAGGACGAGGTGAACTGAAGCGCAGGCTGGAGAGCAGGCTGCCGGCCGGGGAAGGAGGCTATAGGCGGCGCTTCCCGGACCGGAGAACGCGGCAGGGCATGCTGCAGAGAACCCGGGGGTTGCAGGGGTGCCAGAGAGGGGCTGGAGACAGCGTCGGTCACATCAGATGCAGCCAGAAAAATCCCGGAGAGCGTGGCCTCTATACTTGCGTGCTCTGGGAAACATGCGAGAGCATTTGGAGCAGTCCTGCACTTGATGATCCAGCCCCAACCATCTAATGCAGCAGTACTTTTTCACAGCAAGTCGTGCCGGGACTGTTTTTATGTTTTTCATAATAACCAAAGAGCATTTTTCTTCCATCAACAAGCAGAATTGAATCGGGCATATAAGTGGGTGATGTTATCATCCGGCATCAGGGCAGAATAGCACTCAGTCTCAGTTTTGTTGTTTCTGTTCTGCCAAATAGACATGAAAACATAGTTCTGTCGTCATTTTAATGGATTTTCTTTCCTCTCTTCTTTAGTCTTCTGTATTCCTTGTTTTTTTTTAATCTTTTATGCTTTTTTTTTTCTTCCTCGTGGAACATGTTGCAGACCTGATTGGGATTCTAGTCATGCCCTCAATGTGGCAGCAAAATCTAGATGCCTTAATCTGTCTGGGTGCAGACCATAACTAGGCTGAATGTAAGCACTGTGGCAGGATGTCTCCACAAACTTGAAAGTATAGTCATTATGAGGCAGAAAACCTTCTGCTTGCACAGAAAGAAGAGCATTTGTGCCTGGTCATTTGGGTGGTGTCGGATTGGCTACCTAGGCCTTGGTATGCAGATCTCTTGAGACTACGGGTGACGTCCCCTTTGTTACCGCAGGAACGAGGTCTCCTTTGGCAGGGCCCTCTGGTCATGGAGGATCCCATTCCCTTCTTGTTTACTGTCTGGCCTGCCCTTTTGAAAAGCAACAGCTGACTTAGAAGGGGGTATTCTAGAGTGGTGGTTGACACCCTCCTTAAGGCCTGAAGGGTCTCCAGTTCTTTGGCCTACATCAGGGTCTGGACAGTGTTCAAGAAGTAGTGTTAAGTCCTGGAAGCAGATATAATTGCCATTTTGGCCTTCTTACAGCCTGGCTTGGAGCTCTCAAGGTTCAGTTGGCAGCCATTGCAGAGATGCCAAGTTATCCAGGTCCAGGAGTGAGATATTAAGCCGGTCTTGGATTTCACACATTCTCATCCTGATGCATTATGGGACCTGCAGGACTGATTCCAATGGGTAAAATCGGAAGCTACAAATACCATACTGCATTGCAATGCAAAGTTAAAAAAAAGAACTGGCATAAAATCTCACTCTTGGAACCGAGTAACTTGGCAACTCTGCCATTGTGTGCTACCGGGGCAGGATTCAAGGCATGTCTGCCTTTGTGTCCATTTGTGCCACAATGGAGTCTGTCTTTGGTGTTGAGATTGTTGCAGCTCCCCCCTCCCCATTTGAGCTACTCCAGAGGGTCACTTTCAAAAGACTTTATCCTGAAGATGGTCTTCCTGGTGGCCGTTATGTCTGCCAGGCATGTGTCAGAAGTACAGGCCTTATCCTATAGCCATGGTGAACAGGAAGGCATCCTATGTCTCTCTTTGAGGGCAGTGCCTGCCTTCCTACTGAAAGTACTGTCTTATTTTTCACCTTAACCAGCTGGTGGTCTGCCTACTTTCTTGGAGGAGGATCTGCAGAAACACTCTTTGCTGTGTATTGTGGATGTTATAAAGGCATTTCTGGACAGTGAAAAAGACTGACAGGAAGAAAATCGATACCTTCGAATTATGATGCTGGAGAAGAATACTGTGCATACCATGGACTGCCTGAAGAACAAACCAGTGAGTACTAGAGGAGATCAAACCTAAGCTTTCTTTAGAAGCTCAGATGACAAGTCTTTGACTTTCATACTTTGGACACATCATGCGTAAAGAGAGAATTTGAGAAAGACATCTTGCTTGGCAAGGTTGAAAGTCAACACAAAAGAGGAAGGTCAGCAATGCTATGGATCGATACAATAACAGCAGCTATGAGTGCCACTCTAAGACCTTACACAATTTTAAGACAACTATCCAGAGGGTCACCATGAGTCAGCACTGACTTGATGGCACTTAACAATAACACTCCATAAAAACACATCTTGGAAAATTTTTGTTTTGGAAAGGTTTGCAGAAATAACGAAACTGGGAATCATATGTTTGCATTGTACGTCTTATCATCTTCATGGTAGAAATAGGAAATAAAGAAGCAAAAATGTGTTCTGAGATACTTTGTAGTATTTATTTATTTTATTTATTTATTTATTTTATTTATTTATTTAGCTGCATTTATATCCCGCTTTTCACCGGGTCAAAGCGGTTGGGGGATACATTTAACACGAGGGGATATGAGACACATAGACTAATACTTACAGGGAACATGGGCAATGGAGGGTTAAGAGGCTTGTCCAAGACCACAAGGAGCACCTGTGGGACTAGAAACCGCAGTCCTTCCGGCCCAAGGTTGCTGTCCTCTAGTGGGATTTGAACCACCGACCTTCCGGCCTGTAGTACCTTGCCCCAACCACTAGGCCACTCCTCCTTCCAGCTATACTAACATAATAGTATTCCAGCTATACTAACATAATCCAGAGATCATCATTTTCCCCTTTGTTGATGGACATAAGTTTCTCATCTTTGGTTAATAGCAGCAAAATGTAAATTATATGAATCTTGAGGTAACTTGTGATGGGTGTATGAATTTATTTATTTGTTTATCAGGACTTATATCCCGCCTTCTCCTTTAATCAAGGTGGTGTACACAGCAACCAATCGAATTATATTGACATTTGTGTTATCATACAGTGTTATACAGTGTGTGTGTAAGTAGGTGTTGATTTGTTGTGGTCTATTTACAGCATGAGCTACATTACAATATTATGTACATTAGAGATAAAGGGTGGGGGGCTGGTCTTAGTCCAGGGGCTGTCGGGCATTATGATGTGTTGTCGCCGTTATCAATGCTCGATGAAGAGCATTGTCTTGAGTTGTTTTCGAAATTCTTTAATGTCTTCTGTCGATCGTAGTTTGTCAGGGAGGGTGTTCCATATTGCAGGTGCTGCCATCGATAGAGCTCTTCTTGCAGTGCTCTTGCAGGCCTTTGTGTAGTCCTTTGGTGTGTTGATGGTGCCAGAGGTGCCTTTCCTCTTTGGCCTTGTGCTGGTGTCTGGTTGTATGAGTGGTTGTAGGCTGAGTGTTGAGGTCTGGTGTTTGATTTTGAAAATGTTTAGGACTGTCTTATACCTGGTAAATGGTAAGAAGCTGACTTGGCGTTATGATTTTTAACCATGTGCTTCTGAACATTCCTTCTTCATTTTCATTGCTTCTTTCAGAACAAAATTAAACTACAACCCCCCAAAGGATGATGGGTCTACATATAAGATTGTGCTGGAAGGCATATCTGTCACGATTATGAGAGAAATTCTGGATTACATCTTCAGTGGACAGGTGAGACTTTGTGTAAAATGCTGCCAGTTATTATAGCAGTGTGCGCTTTTGATTTTTCCTGTGCTAATCTTATGATACAGGAAAAAAGAGTAGCGTGGGAAAATCTGCGCTAAAGAATAGTGCAGAAGGCATGCAAAACAGCTGAATATAAAATTGCTCCTAAAGTTTAAAAAAAAAAAAAGCTGCACCGAAACTCTGCAAGTTTTTACTTGTCCCTTAATGCTTCATCTCTATGCCAGCTCAGGCTGGCATAAAGATCCAACTTGGGAGCCAAAGGGTCATCTAAGGTGAAGTGTGATATTTTACCTCAGATGATCCACAATCCCTGGTGGCCCAGGTGGGCTGCGAACAACCCCCTCTCCCCCTCCACAAAAAAATAATTGATGGCCCTAGTGGTCCCCAACGCTCCACTATCCAGAACCCCCAAAAGAATCATTGGTGGTCTGTAATGGGCCAATCCCTACTCATGCACTGACAGGAAGGGAGATGTTTACAAGCATTTTGGCACAGGTGCTCAACATAAAGTAGGCCTTTGTGCACATGTGTCTAGCTGGCTCTCCTTGTTTGTTAGTCTTTTTATTCACATATTGTAGATACAGATTGTAAATAATTTTGAAATTGATGTACATAGTTACTCCCAAATTTGAAATCTAAGTTAATTTTCCTTTTCATTGTAAGTGCCTTATCGGCACAGTACCATTATATGTAAACCGCGCTGATTTTTAAGAGTGCGGTATATAAGAACAATAAAATTAATTAAATAAAAAACTCCTTTGCATGCTATTTGCTTACAGCATCACTGAGCAAAACGTCTTCACTAAACTTGCATTAAGAAACCCTGAGTTAGAGCTTTAGTGCTGGACTCTAGCACATGGTTTCTGTATTGAGCCCTAAATCTTTATATAATTCGGACATATTAGCTGAACACCCCTGATGTTACCTGACTAGGGAATCATAAGTTACTTGAGCATGCAGAACAGCGTCTTACACGCTCAGGTAGATGCTTATAAAATTGCTGGGAGTATATGCACATAAAATTAGGCGCTAGGTTTTCTGCATAGGCATTCCCAATGATGGAAAAGGGTGAAACAGGGGAAGGATCTGCTTTTATATTCCACTTTCCTTTTTATAAAACGTATGCAAAATTGATTTTGCTGCTTTAGATACAAATGACAGAGCTCCAGAAGAGTTATGAGATGACATTAAGAAGGTTATGTTGGAAGAAAGTGAGAAGTCTCTACAAAAGTTAAAAAAGCAAAAACAGTCAAAATGGATGACCGAAGAAACTCAGAAATTGCACAGAAACGCAGAGAAGCTAAAGCCAGAGGAGAAAGAGAGGCAATCGCAGAACTTAACAGAGATTTCCAACGTGCAGCAAGACAAGACAAGTAGATGTACTACAATGATGCATGCAAGGAAATAGAAGCAGAAACTATTAGAGGAAGATCAAGATCGACTTTCCTAAAGCTACAAGAGTTAAAGAAAAAATTCCAGCCTCGAATTGGAATGTTACAAGATGCTCAAGGTTCTATGTTGAATGATGCTGAGAAGATCGAGAAGATCAAGAAAAGGTGGAAAGAATATACAGAGTTTTTATATGATAAAGATCATGTGGACCAACTGCCATTTCAACCTATACATTATGATCCGGAACCATTGGTGATGAAAGAAAAAGTCAAAGCAGCATTGAAAGCCTTATCAAAGAACAAAGCTCCAGGCATTGATGGCATTCCCACTGAAGTATTAGGCAATCTGATGCAGCTGTTATCATACTTAAAAGGCTTTGCCAGGAAATTTGGAAGACATCATCATGGCCAACTGACTGGAAAAGATCTCTGTTTATATCAATACTAAAGAAAGGTGATCCAACTGACTGTGGAAATTATCACACAATAGCTCTGATCCCACATGCCAGCAAGATTCTGCTGAAGATTATTCAGCAGAGACTGCAGCCATACCTGGAATGAGACCTGCCTGAAGTGCAAGCAGGTTTCAAGAAAGGGCAAGGAACGAGAGATATCATTGTGGATGTGAGATGGATCCTTGAAAAGACTAAAGAATACCGAAAGGATATCTATATGTGTTTTGTCGACTACAGCAAGGCTTTTGACTGTGTCAACCATGAGAAACTCTGAGCCACATTAAGAAGTATGGGTATACCAGAACACCTGATAATTCTCTTGCACAACCTTTACATTGATCAAGAAGCAACAGTTTTTGAGTGGAACAAGGAGAAACAGAATGGTTTAAAATCAGCAAAGGTGTATGACAAGGCTGCATACTTTCCCCCTATCTGTTTAATTTATATGCAGAACAAATCATCAGAGAATCAGGACTGTATGAAGACAACATAAGTGTGAAGATTGGTGGGAGACTCATCTACAACCTTTGCTATGCTGATACCAAAAAGTCACCCACTGCGTCCTTCAGAAAACTTATTTTTTTGTCGGGTGTTGCCATGGGAGGGAAGAACTTGAATCACCCCCACCTGACTGCAACATCTATTTTAATAAAAATGGTTCAGTTCTTCTTAATTTAATGTTCATAAATAATGTTTACTTATCTCAAATAAGGAGCCTCAAAGTCCAGTAATCAAAAGTACGGCATGCACGTTTCGGAGAACGCCTTTGTCAAGTGCTATAACTTATTCCAATCGCTCCATCTTCAATGTGTGCTGCCATTACTCATGTTAGCTTTTCTAAAGGGCAACTATGATTCTGATAGGCTGAATCAACCCATTGCTCATTAAAAGAACCTCCAATGGGTGGAGGGGAATCCCACTGAAACGGGATACCCACCTCCTATAGGTAACACCGGAATAAACAACCATGGCCAATAGATCGCAGTTATGTTGTTATGAGGCGGGGTTAAAGATGTTAATCAAACCCTTACCAATGCATGAAAGGAACCCCCCCCCATCATCATCAGGATAGCCCTCTTCTCATTGGTCACTTGTTAAAGAATGCTGGGCCAATCAATCTCCTTGTTCAAACCAAAAGGTTGAACCGTGTTCAGAGTGAAAATCCAACGTTGTTCAAGTTTTTGCAAATAAGAAATGCAATCACCCCCACGGGGACTCTGGCTGAAAGTGAAGAAATTTAGAAACATAGAAATATGATGACAGAAAAAGACCACAGGGCCTATCTAATCTGTCCTTCCATATCAACAACTAAAACAGTCCCCTTTTTTCCTTTAGATATCCTCTTTTTTTTTTTTTGTCCCATGCTTTTTTGAATTCAAATACTGTCCTCATCTCTACCACCTCCACTGGGAGACTATATTCCACGAATCCACCACTCTTTCCGTAAAGAAATATTTCCGCGTATCACTCCTGAATCTACCCCCCTTCACCCTCATCCCGTGTCCCCTCCTAGCAGAGCTTGCTTTCAATTGAAAGAGGCTCTCCCCCTGTACATTTATGCCACGGAGGTATTTAAATGTCTCAATCATATCACCTCTATCCCGCCTTTCCTCTAAGGTGTACATATTAAGATCCTTAAGTCTGTCCTCATATGCTTTATAATGAAGGCCACTAACCATTTTAGTAGCCACCCTCTGTACTGACTCCATCCTGTTTATATCCTTTTGAAGGTGCGGTCTCCAGAATTGCACACTCTACTCCAAATGAGGTCGCACCAAAGACTTATACAGAGGCACTATCGCCTCCTTTTTTCTGCTAGCCATTCCTCTCCCTATGCACCCAAGCATCCTTCTAGCTTTTGCCATCGCCTTTTCTACCTGTTTAGCTACTTTAAGATCATCAGACACAACCATGCCTAGGTCCCGCTCTTCTTTAGTGGACAAAAGTACTTCACCCCTTATACTGTATTGCTCCCTTGGATTGCTGCAGCCCAAATGCATAACCTTACATTTTTTAACATTAAATCCCAGCTGCCAAATTCTAGGCCATTCTTCAAGCTTAGCTAGATCCATCCTCATGTTATCTGCGCCTTCTTGGGTGTCTACTCTATTGCAGATTTTGGTATCATCCGCTTCTCAAGATCAAGGAACATAGTCTTAAAATGGGCTTACACATTAATGTAAAGAAGACAAAGATCCTGACAACTGGCAAAATCAATAAGTTCATCATTGATGGAGAAGAAATTGAAATAGTGGACTTTAACCTACTTGGATCAAATATCAATAAAGAAATAACAAGCAGTTAAGAAATCAGACGACGCATTGCTCTTGGCAAAATGGCTATGAAAGACCCTAGACAAGATTCTCAAGAGCAGAGATGTCTCTCGCCATACAAAGATTCGAGTCGTTCAAGCCATGGTATTTTCGATAACATCATATGGATGCGAAATTTGGACAGTGAAAACGATAGGAAGAAAATTGATGCCTTTGAATTATGGTGTTGGTAATGAATACTGTGTATACCATGGACTGCCCGAAGAACAAACCAGTCAGTACTAGAGGAGATCAAACCTAAGCTTTTTTAGAAGCTCAGATGACAAGACTTTGACTTTCATACTTTGGACACATCATGCGAAGAGATAGATCATTAGAGAAAGAAATCATGCTTGGCAAGACAGAAGGTCAACGCAAAAGAGGAAGGCCAGCAATGAGATCGATCGATACAATAACAGCAGCTATGGGTGCCATTCTGTCAAGAAAGAGCTGCCTGACTGAAGACCGAACACAGTTTAGGACAACTATCCAGAGGGTCACTATGAGTCAACACAGACTCGACGGCACTTAACAACAACAACAACAACAACAGACCAGGGATTCTTGACCCAGTCCGTGGGACACACCTAGCTAGCCAGTCAGCTTTTCAGGATTACCACAATGAATATACAGGGGAGAAATTTGCATGCACTGTCTCCATTGAATACAAATCTCTCTCATGCATTGTCATTGTGGTTTATCCTGAAAATCTGGCCAGGCAGTCTCCAAGGACTGGTTTTGAACCACTGCTCTAAAGCAGTGCTTCACAACCCTCTCTTGGAGGCACACCTAGTTCGTTAGGTTTTCAGGTTTGCAACAATGACAATGACAATCCATATGAGAGCTCTGCATACAGTGGGTCTCCAGCATAAGCAAATATTATCTCATATATATTCATTGTGGTAATTCGTAAAATATGACTGACTAGTTGTGCCTCTAGTAGAGGAGTGAAAATTATTGTTCTAGACCAATAAAATAGCAGCTAAACTAGGAATGTACTGTGCTGTAAAACATTGAAAGCACCAATGGCGTTTGTTGTGGAATGTCATTACAGATTTCACTTCTGCCTTTTAACGTTCTGCTAATTAGTTTTAGTTCTTGTTAAAAGACTGTTCTCCAGGAAGTCAGTCCTCACATATGGGTGACGTCGGCGCCGACGGAGCCCTCGCGGAGCAATTTTCCCCAGCTTTCAAAGAAAGCCTTTGGGAATTGCAGCGCGCATGCGCGGTCTCCTTCCCGCCCAAGGGTGCCATCTTAGCCAGTCTTCTTTTTTCCGCGGAGCCCTACAGACGTACCCGTCGTGTCCCCGCTGAAAAAGTTGATTTTATTGATTTATTTCTCTTTTTTCCTTCAGTTCGACGCCGGTCTTTTTCCTGCCCGGACTCGCGACGCCGTTGCGAGTCCTTCTCTTATTTTTCGGTTTTTCTGATTTTGGTCAGTTTCGTTTTTCGGTTTTTCGCTGGCAGCCCGGTCCTTTGACCTTGCAGGGGCCCTTTTTCCCCCGATGGCTGCCAGTGGTTTCAAGCGGTGTGTTCAGTGTGACAGAAATATGTCACTCACTGACACACACGATAATTGCCTCCGCTGCCTGGGCCCGGATCACGAAGAACTGATCTGTGGGGCCTGTGGCAAAATGTCCTCCAAAGCGTTAAGGAGTCGGCGGCACCAGCGGGAAAGAATCTTCGCTGACCCCGGCCGTACCCGGACCTCGTCGGAGGCCTCGGCGTCCAGAGGTTCCAGCTCTGACCATCGCCGAAGCTCCTCCGACAGGGGTTCTCCCTCCGGGGACCATCGATGGAATGTAAAACCCGCGAGGGCGGCGTCGGTGGACGCTCCTGGCTCCGCAAGGGCCAGGTCGCATAGCCCCGATAGCCGTCCCGGGTCTTTGGAGAAGGAGCACCTCCCGAAGCGACCTCGTCTGGAGTCGGAGTTGCCTGCTCGGGTAAGTCCTGTAGTCCTCCTGGACTCGCCTCCGAGAGGTCCGACGTCGGGCCCGACGCCGTCGGGGCCCGAGTCGGGGGCTGCTGGGTCACCTGAGGTCGGACTCAGGTTGACGGCCTTGGAGAGCAGACTATCTGCCTTCATGGACCAGCAGCGGGCACTGATCGCTAGCCTCGCTGGCGCCACTGCCCCGACCGCCGGGACGTCGACGTCCAAGTCGACCCCGGAGACCGAGCCGATCCTCGAGTCCATGCGAACTCGAGTCGATCCTCGGTCGAGGTCACCCTCGGCCTCCCGTTCGGGACCGAGGTCGTCGACGCAGACTCCCTCGGTGTCGGGGCGGCCGACGCCTCCGCCTGCCCGAGCCGACCCCACCGATTCCTCCTCGGAGTCGGCCTGGGAGTCTGAAGAGGAAGAGTCGCCTGATTCATTTCGGACTCGGTGTGTCCCCTCGGACTCACCTGAGTCCGAACCTCGGAAGCAGTCCCCTCCGGAGGATGCCCGGTTCTCGGACTTCGTCAGGGATATGGCCAAGGCTTTGGCCTTCCCTGCGGATCCCGAGGAGGAGCCTCGAGCCGAAGAGCTCGACGCCCTTCAGTATGACTCTCCCGCCAGGGAACACTTTACTGTACCGGTTCCTCCCATGCTGGAACGACTACTCTTCCGCATGTGGGAGAGTCCGGCCTCGTCGCCGGTATTAAGCAAGCGGGTCGATTCCATCTATCGAGTCCGCAAGAGTCCTGGCTTCCAAAAAGCACAGCTGCCACACCATTCCATGGTAGTGGAATCGGCCATGCATAGGCTTAAGAGCCAAAAGATGCACTCCTCGGTGCCTCCTGGCAGGGAGGCCCCTAACCTGGATGGCCTTGGTAAGAAGTGTTTCCAGGGCTCTATGCTTGCTTGTCGTGTCCAGACCTACCAGCTCTACATGGGCATGTATCTCCGAGACCTGGCTAAAGAGATAGCCGGATTCTCCGCTGGACTGTCCGAGGAACCTTTGCGGAGGTTCCTGGCCTTGACAACTGGTATTCGGGAATGCTCCAAATTCATGTCCCGAGCAGCCTATGATGGCTTTGAAGCATCGGCTCGAGTGGCCGCAGCCGGCATCGGTGCCCGCCGACAGGCTTGGCTTCAGTCGTCTGACCTTGAACCCTGGGTGCAGGACAAGTTGGTCGATGTCCCCTGCCGAGGTGAGAACCTCTTTGGCAAGCCCATGGCTGAAAAGGCTGCACAAATCGAGACGGAGACTCTCACCAGGACTAGGCTTTCTAGGAAGACCTCCGCCCCTTCCCAGAAAAAGAAGGGCTCGGGAAAGAAGTCCTTTTACCCGAGAAAGGCGGCTGCCTATAAACACTACCCTCAATATCAGGCCTCCGCAGCTCCCCAACAGGGCCAGCAGGCCAAGGGACGGGGTAACGGGTCCCGTAGGCAGCAAGCCCCCAAGCCTGCACCACCAGCCCCTGCTCAGCAGGGTGGGGGTTTTTGACTTCATCAGCATAGCCTCTCCCCCTCAGCTGGCTCCTCCCAGCACCGGAGGCCGGCTGGTTCACTTCGCCCACAGGTGGTCCAACATCACTTCAGATGCCTGGGTGCTTCAAGTCGTAAGAGAAGGCTATCTTCTCCACTTCCACCAGGTCCCTCCCTCTTATTTCCCGGGAGAACCTCCACGACTCCCTCTGCACAGGGACTTACTCCTTCAGGAGTTAGCAAGTCTTCTTCAGGAACAGGCTGTGGAACCGGTGCCCCACCACCTGAGAGGTCAAGGCTTTTATTCCAGGTATTTCCTAATACCAAAAAGGACAGGAGGCCTCAGACCCATCCTGGACTTGCGCAACCTCAACAAGTTCCTCGTGCGGGAAAAGTTCAAGATGCTTACCCTTGGAATCCTTCTGCCCTACCTCCAGCAGGGAGATTGGCTATGCTCCTTGGATCTAAAGGATGCCTACACGCACATCCTCATCCACCCAAGCCACCGCCAATACCTAAGGTTTGTGGTGGCAGGAAATCATTACCAGTACAGAGTACTGCCCTTTGGCCTATCCTCCGCACCGCGAGTCTTCACAAAATGTCTCGCGGTGGTGGCGGCCTATCTCCGGCTTCACGGCCTCTATGTCTTTCCGTACCTCGACGACTGGCTCATCAGAGCATCGTCCTCTCCGGAAGTCACCAATGCCACACACCGCACGGTGACTCTTCTGCAGTACTTGGGCTTTGTCATAAACTTCGCAAAGTCCACTTTGCTCCCCTCACAGGATCTCGAGTTCATCGGCGCAAGACTGCACACTCCTCAGGCGCGAGCTTTCCTGCCTCTCGACAGGGCTCAAAGGCTCATGGACCTAGCCGGCCGTTTTCGCAGCCAGTCTCTGGTCTCCGCCAGGCGCTTCCTGAGACTACTCGGCCATATGGCTTCCACCGTCCACGTGACCCCCAATGCCCGCCTGAATATGCGGCCTGCTCAGTGGTGCCTTCGCAAGCAGTGGCAACAAGCCACCGGCGGACTAGCCGACTTAGTGCGCATCTCCGGGCCGCTGGCCTCTTCTCTACAGTGGTGGCTTCATCGGCCGAACCTGGTGCTCGGAATGCCTTTTCAGTCACCTCAGCCGGCTCAAGTGCTGACGACCGATGCTTCCCTCCTGGGTTGGGGAGCACATTGCCAAGGGGCATGTACTCAAGGTCTCTGGACCGCGTGGGAGTCTGCTCAGCAGATCAACTTCCTGGAGCTCAGAGCACTCCGTCTGGCGCTCAAGGCTTTCTCCCACCTGACTTCTCACCAGTCCGTCCTTGTCCAGACGGACAATCAAGTTGCCATGTTCTACGTGAACAAACAGGGGGGCACGGGCTCCTTCCTTCTCTGCCGAGAAGCTCAGAAGCTCTGCTCTTGGGCCGTCAGTCACGGCATTCTTCTCAAGGCAGTTTATCTCCCAGGCCAAGAAAATTGCCTGGCGGACAAACTCAGCAGGATACTCCAGCCGCACGAGTGGCGTCTGGATCCATGGGTAGTTCAGAAAATTTTTCTGAAGTGGGGACTCCCCACGCTGGATCTCTTTGCCAGTCCTCTCAACCGGCAACTTCCTCGCTTCTGCTCTCGTCAGCCACATCCCCTTCGAGTAGCGGCAGATGCTTTTCTACTCTCATGGTCGGAGAGCCTTCTGTATGCTTTTCCTCCCATCCCGCTAGTCTCTCGAACTCTTTTCAAGGTTCTCCGAGACAAAACTTCCATGATCCTGGTGGCTCCTCGCTGGCCCAGACAGCCGTGGTTTCCACTCCTGCTGCAATTAGCGGTAGAGGATCCGTTCCCTCTGGGGTTTCAACCGGATCTCCTAACACAGGATCGGGGGTCCCTGCTACACCCCAACCTCAGATCTCTCAATCTAATGGCCAGGCTGCTGAAAGGGTAGTCCTTGCTCCCCTTCTCCTGCCGGCAGAGGTGGAAGAGGTCATCCTAGCTTCTCGGCGACCTTCTACCCGCAAATGCTACGCCCTTAAATGGCGACGCTTTTCCGTTTGGTGTGCCCAGCAGTCTCAGGATCCCTTCTCCTGCTCGGTGTCGGTGATCTTGCAGTACTTGCTCTACCTCTCTAATCTGGGACTTAAGTCCAACTCCGTCAAAGTTCACCTCAGTGCTCTTTCAGCACATCATGTGCCGGTGGACGGCAGACCTCTTTCCAGCGACCCTCTCGTAGCGAGGTTTCTCCGAGGTCTCCTTCTACTTAAACCACCTCTGCGCCCGCCAGCACCTGACTGGGATCTGAATGTGGTTTTACAGCGGATCACCTGTCTGCCTTTTGAACCTATGGCTACCTGTTCTCTCCGTTTTCTTTCTTGGAAAACTTTATTCCTGATAGCCCTCACTTCCGCTAGACGCGTAAGTGAATTGCAGGCCCTCGTGTCTGATCCCCCTTACACTCGGTTCTACAACAATAGGGTAGTCCTACGGACTCACCCAAAATTTCTTCCAAAAGTGGTCTCCCCTTTTCACCTCAATCAGGAGATGGTACTTCCGACCTTCTTTCCCAGGCCACACTCCAGCCGAGCTGAAACGGTCCTGCATACCCTGGACTGTAGAAGGGCATTGAACTTCTTCCTTGACCATACGCGGGAGCACCGTAAAGCTGCTCAGCTTTTTGTGTCTTTTGACCCCAATAAATTGGGGCTACCGGTCTCCAAGCGTACTCTGTCCATCTGGGTTGCTGACTGCATCGCTTGGGCTTATGGGGCAGCCGGACTCTCGTTAGAAAGTCGAGTCACGGCTCATTGTGTTCGGGCGAAGGCTACGTCAGTGGCTTACCTCCGCTCTGTTCCGCTGGCAGACATCTGCCGGGCCGCTACTTGGTCTTCGAGCCAAACCTTTGCGGTCCATTACTGTCTCGAGAGGGAGTCCCGCAGGGACAGTGCTTTCGGACAGGCAGTCCTCCGAAATCTCTTCGAGGTTTGAGCAACTCCTACCCTCCATCCCGGATGAGGGCTACCGGTGGGTAATAATTCAGTGAAGATTCCTTCCTTCTGTGCCGCTGAGCTAGAGGGAGCTCATTTTTGTGCTTAGGGTCTCCGGTAGCCTTAAGCTTGGGAGTCCCATATGTGAGGACTGACTTCCTGCTTGGTCCTGGAGAAAGCGTAGTTACTCACCTGTAACAGGTGTTCTCCAGGAGCAGCAGGAATCAGTCCTCACAACCCTCCCTCCTCCCCTTGGAGTTGCAATCATCTGCTTAAGTTTTTTTGCAAATTTTTATGCTGTCTTTTAGCTATGTCATCAGACTGGCTAAGATGGCACCCTTGGGCGGGAAGGAGACCGCGCATGCGCGCTGCAATTCCCAAAGGCTTTCTTTGAAAGCTGGGGAAAATTGCTCCGCGAGGGCTCCGTCGGCGCCGACGTCACCCATATGTGAGGACTGATTCCTGCTGCTCCTGGAGAACACCTGTTACAGGTGAGTAACTACGCTTTCTCCAGAACCAAGCAGGAAGTCAGTCCTTACTTATGGGTGTCATTGGCGCCGATGAAGCCCTAGCGGAGCATTTCCCCAGCTTTCTATGAAAGCCTTTGGGAATGCAGGCACGCATGCGCAGTTCCCTTCCCACCTAAAGGTGCCATCTTACCTCAGTCTCTTTTTTTTTTCCGTGAAGCCCACCGGTTAAAATTAGATTTTTCAGCGATTTTTCTATCCGTTTTCTTCTGGTTCGACACTAGTTCCCCTCCCGCCGGGTTCGGTACACCGGTATCGAGCCCGATTCCTCTTTTTCGGTTTTTGCCCTTCGTGGCTGGCGTTCGCGCCCTTTTTTTCTCTGTTTCCCTGGACCTCGCGGGGACTCTTTTTTCCCCGATGGCTTCCAGTGGTTTTAAGAAGTGTGATCGGTGTAAGAAACTAATGTCTCTCACCGACACACACGACTGCTGCCTTCGGTGCCTCGGCCCCGACCACGATCCTAAGTCGTGCGGGGCCTGTGGGAAGATGTCTTCCAAGGCACTACGGAGTCGCCAGCAGCAAAAGGAAAGGCTTTTCTCGGACTCAGCCTCTGGCCGAGCCCGGACCTCGTCTGAGGCCTCGACATCTCGGGATTCCGATCCCGAGCACCGTCGAAGCTCCTCAGACAGGGGGTCCCCCGACCAGGAAAGCAAGAGGAAGAAACGGCTCGTGAGGGCGTCGTCGGAGGAGGTCCCTGGCTCCTCGAGTCCCAGGTCTAAGATCCCCGGCCGTCGCCCCGGGCCTGTGGAACCGGAGAAGCCTGCCAAAGTTCCTCGTGTGGAGCCAGAGTCTGCTGGACACGTAAGCCCCGTAGTCCTCGTGGACTCTCCTCCCAGGGAGCCGACGTCGGGGCCGGGGCCCGAGTCGGTGGCTGCTGCGTTTCCCGAGCTGAGTCTCAGGATGACAGCCTTGGAGAGCAGAATGTCTGCCTTCATGGAGCAGCAGCGGGCACTGATGGCCAGCCTGTCTGGCGCATCTTCCCCCACCACCGGGTCGTCGACGTCCAAGTCGACCCCGGAGACCGAGCCGATACTAGAGTCCATCGTGGCTCGGAGTTGATGTCGGTCATAGTCCCCCTCGACCTCCCGTTCGGGACCAAGGGCGTCGATGCTGGTGCTCCAGGGCCCCGCGGGGTCAGACCCCCGACTCTTCCTCGGATGAGTCGGCTTGGGAGACGGAGGACGAGGAGTCTCCCGACACCTTTAAGACTCTGTTTTGTCCCTTCGGACTCACCGCAGTCTGAGCCCCAGAGTAGGTCGTTCTCGGAGTACGTCCGGGATATGGCCACTGCCTTGGCTATTCCGGCGGATCCTGAGGAAGAGCCTCGAGATGAAGAGCTCGAGGCACTGCAGTATGACTCTCCTCTGAAGGAGGCCTTTACTCTCCCGGTTCCTCCGATGCTGGAACGGCTCCTCTTCCATATGTGGGAGGCACCGGCCTCGGCGCCGGTTCTTAGCAAGCGGGTCGATTCGATCTATCGACTCCATAAGAGCCCTGGTTTTCAGAAAGCACAGCTACCACACCATTCCATGGTTGTGGAATCGGCCGTGCATCGTCTGAAGAGTCAGAAGATGCACTCCGCGGTGCCTCCTGGCAGGGAGGCCCGAAACCTAGATTGCGTCGGTAGAAAGTGTTTTCAGGGCTCGATGCTTGCTTGCCGTGTCCAGTCTTACCAGCTGTACATGGGCATGTACTTGCGAGATCTGGGCAAGGAGTTGGCCGGATTCTCTGCTGGTCTCTCTGGGGAACCCTTGCAGAGATTTAAGTCCTTGTCCTCGGGGATTCATGACTGCTCGAAGTTCATGTCCCGCGCCGCCTACGATGGCTTCGAGACTTCGGCCCGAGTTGCGGCAGCCAGCATCGCGGCTCGACGCCAGGCATGGCTGCAGTCATCGGACCTCGAGCCATGGGTTCAGGACAAGTTGGTCGATGTCCCTTACCGAGGTGAAAACCTGTTTGGCAAGCCCATGGCCGAGAAGGCCGCTCAACTCGAGACCGAGCACCTCACCCGGACAAGGCTGTCGAGGAAGACCTCTGCCCCTTCTCATAAAAAGAAGGGCTCGGGTAAAAAGCCCTTTTACCCAAGGAAGGGCACTGCCTACAAACAATACCCACAGTATCAGGCTACCCATGCTGCCCCCCAGGGTCAGCAAGCCAAGGGCCAGGGTAATGGGCCCCGTAGGCAGAGGACCCCCAAGCCTCAGGCCCCTGCTACCACTCAGCAGGTTGGGGGCTTTTGACTCCTTGAGCATAGCCTCTCCTCCACTGCTCTCCCAACCCTGCACAGGAGGTTGTCTCGCCCTCTTCGCCCAACAGTGGCCCCTTATCACCGGGGACAGTTGGGTGCTGGACATCATCCACAGGGGATATGCCCTCTACTTCCACCAACTGCCTCCCCCATATTTTCCAGGGGAGTCTCCAAGGCCTCCTCTGCACACAGACCTCCTCCGTCAGGAGCTTCAGAGTCTGTTGGTGGACAGGGCAGTGGAGCCTGTGCCTCCCCACTTGCAAGGTCACGGATTCTACTCCAGGTATTCCCTGGTGCCAAAAAGAACCGGTGGCCTTCGACCCATTCTGGACCTCAGGAACCTCAACAAGTTCCTAGTGAAGGAAAAGTTCAAGATGCTTACGCTTGGAACCCTTCTGCCCTACCTCCAGCAGAGAGATTGGCTATGCTCCTTAGATCTAAAGGATGCGTACACTCACATCCTCATTCATCCAGACCACAGAAAGTACCTCAGGTTCATTGTGGGAGGAAACCATTATCAGTACAGAGTGCTGCCTTTCGGCCTCACCTCTGCCCCCAGAGTCTTTACAAAGTGCTTAGCAGTGGTGGCGGCCTACCCGAGGAGTCAGGGCATCTTTGTCTTCCCCTATCTGGACGACTGGCTCATCAGGGGTCAGACAGGTCAAGAGGCCAATCAAGCCACCCTCAGGACCATTGCTCTTCTACAACGCCTGGGATTTGTCATAAACTTCGCAAAGTCCACTTTGCTCCCCTCCCAAAACTTAGAGTTCATAGGAGCAAGACTGGACTCTCTGCTGGCAAAGGCTTTCTTGCCAGCAGACAGGGCCCAAAAGTTGATGGCTTTGGCAAATCAGTTTCTCAGCAGGTCCCTGGTCTCCGCCAGACTCTGCCTGAGGCTTCTAGGCCACATGGCTTCGACAGTACATGTGACCCCTAATGCCAGGCTCCACATGAGGCCTGCACAGTGGGGCCTTCGGACTCAGTGGTCACAGGCCACTGGCAGCCTCAGAGACAGGATAAGGGTGTCCAAACTATTTCTACACTCCCTCAACTGGTGGCTACACCCACCCAATCTGCTGAAAGGAGTGCCCTTTCAGATTCCAGGTTACACAGTGATTCTCACAACAGATGCCTCCCTGCAAGGCTGGGGAGCGCATTATCTAGGCAAGTGCACCCAGGGTCTGTGGTCTCCCTGGGAGACTGCACAGCAGATCAATCTCCTAGAACTCAGAGCTATTCGATTAGTACTCAAAGCTTTCACGCTTACTCTGGCTCAACAGTCTGTCCTGATTCAGACAGACAACAAAGTTGCCATGTTTTATGTGAACAAACAGGGCGGAACTGGGTCCAGGATCCTTTGTCGGGAGGCTCAGGACCTTTGTTCTTTTGCCCTCAAGCACAACATGCTCCTCAGGCCAGGCCAGGATAACTTCCAGGCCAGGATAACTACCTGGCAGACAGATTGAGCAGGATACTGCAGCCCCACGAGTGGCAGCTCCATCCTTCAGTAGTTCAAAAGATCTTCCTGAAATGGGGTTTCCCTTTGATGGATCTCTTTGCCAGCCCCATCAACAAACAGCTGCCAAAGTTCTGCTCCAGGCAACCACATCTTCTGCGGACAGCAGTGGATGCTTTTCTGATATCTTGGTCTCAGGGCCTCCTCTATGCGTTTCCTCCCACGCCCTTGGTGGCCCGAACCCTATTCAAGATTCTCCAGGACAAGGCCTCGGTCCTGCTGGTAGCTCCCAGGTGGCCGAGACAGCCTTGGTTTCCTCTTCTGCTTCAACTGGCGGTGGATCCTCCACTGCCTCTGGGGTTGCAACCTGACCTTCTCACACAAGACCAGGGTTCCCTTCTGCACCCCAATCTCAAGTCTCTCAATTTGATGGCCTGGAGGCTGCAAGGGTAGTTTTGGCTCCCTGGGGCCTACCTCAGGAAGTTGAGGAGATTGTCCTAGCCTCTAGGAAACAGTCCACTAGGAAAACCTATGCTCTCAAGTGGAAGAGGTTTTCTGTGTGGTGTCACCTACGTACAGAGGATCCTTTCTCCTGTACTGTGCCACTAGTTCTTCAGTACGTACTGCACTTATCCAATCAGGAACTTAAGTCCAATTCTGTTCGGGTCCACCTCAGCTCTAGCTGCTCACCACTCATTGGTAGAGGGACAATCTCTATCTGGTCACCCCTTGGTGTCCTGCTTTCTCAGGGGCTTGCTTTTGCTCAAGCCTCCCATCCGTCCTCCCTGAGTGGGAGCTGAATGTGGTCTTGCAGCAACTGACTCGCCCACCTTTTGAGCCGATGGCTACTTGTCCACTACGCTTCCTCTCCTGGAAGACACTCTTCCTGATAGCCCTTACCTCGGCTAGGCGAGTAAGTGAGCTTCAGGCACTGGTCTGTGACAGGCCTTACACTAGGATCTATAGGAACAGGGTAGTCCTCAGGACTCGCCCAAAGTTCCTCCCAAAAGTTGTCTCCTCTTTCCACCTCAATCAGGAGGTGGTCCTTCCAACATTCTTCCCTAGGCCTCATGCAAGCCAGGCTGAAGCAGTTCTGCATACCCTGGACTGTAGGAGGGCCTTATCCTTCTACCTTGACCGTACGCAGGGGCATAGAAGGGCTACCCAGCTCTTCATCTCCTTTGACCCCAATAAGTTGGGGTTGGCTGTGTCCAAGCGTACCTTGTCCATCTGGGTAGCTGACTGTATCACCTGGGCTTACAAGGCGGCTGACCTTCCTTTGCAGGATAGGGTCACGGCCCATCGTGTCAGGGCAATGGCTACCTCAGTGGCTCATCTCCGCTCTGTGCCCTTGGTAGACATCTGCAGGGCTGCAACTTGGTCTTCAAGCCAGACTTTTGCGGCCCATTACTGCCTGGAGAGGGAGTCCCGTAGGGACAGTGCTTTTGGCCAGGCAGTACTCTGGAATCTCTTTGAGATTCCGGAGCCTCCCATCCGGAATCTCCTGCCCTCCTGCCCTCTGTTGGGCTACTGGTGGAGGTTGTGTCCTTGAAAAGCCTTTCTTTGCAGCTGGGACTAGAGGGAGTTTTCTTGTTCAGCCTGGGTTCCTCGGTAGCCCGGAGCTAGGGAGTCACCCATATGTGAGGACTGACTTCCTGCTTGGTCCTGGAGAAAGAGTAGTTACTCACCTGTAACAGGTGTTCTCCAGGAGCAGCAGGAATCAGTCCTCACAACTCTCCCTCCTCCCCTTGGAGTTGCAGTTGTACATAGTTTATTTTTTTCATTTTTGTGTGCTGTTCTTAGCTATGTCATTTGACTGAGGTAAGATGGCACCTTTAGGCGGGAAGGGAACCGCGCATGCGTGCCTGCATTCCCAAAGGCTTTCATAGAAAGCTGGGGAAATGCTCTGCTGGGGCTTCATTGGCGCCGATGACACACATATGTGAGGACTGATTCCTTCTGCTCCTGGAGAACACCTGTTACAGGTGAGTAACTACTCTAAATTGAAACAAAATAAAAAGAGCATATGAAAGGAACCCAAAATGATTTTTTTTCCATGCATACCACTGTTTTGAAGCTTGGCATGATCACTGAATTTTGCTCGCCAACAAATAAATGTAAAAACTCTATGATAGTCAAATCTAGGTGGTTTTTGAACACTTTTATTTATTTATTTATTTATTTAACTGTATTTATATCCCGCTTTTCACCGGGTCAAAGCGGTGGGACATATAACTGGGGGGGGGGAAATCAAATGTGGGAGGGGGCCATCACCGGGGACTCAACATTGATGATTTTTGGGATGAACATATAGACTGACAAGATAGCATAGCTACTGGTTTGGAGTTCTTGGAGAGAAATAGGGGAGTTCCTATTCAGAGATGTTCTTGGAATAGGATGGTTTTTAGCTGCTTTTTGAATGATGGGAGATCACCGTTGTTCCTGATGTGGTTTGGTAGAGAGTTCCAGAGGGATGGGGCATAGAGTTCAAAGGCTCTGTTGCAGGTCCGTTGAGTTGCTTTGGTTCTTTTGTGGGGGATGGCAACGGAGCTGTTGGAGGATTATCTGGTTGTTCTGCTGTGGGTTGGGCGAGGCAGTAGGGCACGGAGTGGGGTGCCTTGTGTTTGGTGGATGGTTTTGTGGGTGAGTAGAAGAGTTTTGTACTTGATTCTTGCTTCGATGGGGAGAATATGAAGGTCTCTCAGAATTGGGGTGATGTGGTCTCGTTTCTTTGCATTGTGAATTATTCTAGCCGTGGTGTATCTCCAGGAACAAGCAGGAATGAGTCCTCACATATGGGTACATCGGAACCGACGGAGCCTGCGCGGGAAAGCTCCCCAGCTTTTCAGATAAAAAGCTTTTGTGGCTTCCCACAGCGCATGCGCGCTGCCTTCCCGCCTTCCTGACCAGCTCTCTTCAGTTTCTCTTTTTCCGCGGAGCCAGCAGGTCGTGTTCCTGTCACCGCTGAAGAAATTGTTATTTTAATTTGTTTCTTTTGACCGCGTACCTGCCTTCCCCATACCAAAACCGGTACCGCCGGTCTCTCTTTCTTATTTCTTAAAAAAAAAAAAAAAAATCTTTTTTTATTTTCAGCACAACGTGGTAACTTTTGCTAGGCCTTCAGGCCTACACAAATTCTCCTCATGGAGAGGCCAGCTCCTGGTTTTAAAAAGTGTACCAAGTGCAGTGCTGTTATTTCTCTCACAGACACCCATGAATGGTGTCTTAAATGTTTGGGACCTGACCACTCCATACCGGACTGCCCATTCTGCTCCCAGATGTCTAAACGTGGTATGCAGAACCGGGCCAACAAGTTCCATGTGCTGTTTGCTTCAGATAATCCAGCATCACAGTCATCCAGGTCTTCCTCTCCGGATGGATCTCAGGTAACCAAACCTTCTGTGGGCAAATCCTCTAAAAGCAAATCTCTTTCAAAAGATCGAGAGGCTCTCAATCTTGAGTTCGAGGATTTTGCCCAAACCAAAAAACCCCGGCGGGAGGCTCCGGTCTCCAAAGCACCATCTGTGGGGTTACAGGTTGACATCGATGGCACGGCCTCGACCGATCACCTGTTAGACTGCTCTGGGGTACCGGCTGATACCGGTACCGACATCCAGGCAGCAGTGGCGTCCATGGGCAATACTGTCCAGACCATGCAGCAGGCCGTTCTGGCTTTCATTAAGGCTGCGACGCCCTCGATACCGATTCCATCGGTACCGACTCCGGTTCCGGTATCCACACCGGAACCGAGACCATCGACTTCCAAGCGTCGATCGGTTCCGCATGCCGGATTCAGGCTTTTGCCCGATACCGATCCCATGCCCGATACGCCCGATGTCGATATCGGTCGGTACGCGTATCGTGCATTGGAAGCACAGAGAGAATACTCAGATTCTTCTGATGAGTTCAATTCCTCTGATGATTCTGCTGAGCTTGATCTTCCTGAGGAGCCCTCTTCTCCAAAGAGGAGGATGTCTCCTCCAGAGGATTTATCCTTTCAGGATTTCATTGTTGATGTAGCTAAAGGGCTTTCTATTGCTACATCTTCTGGAACGGAACCAAGATCAAAGAAATTGGATATTTTAGGATACTCCAAAGCTCCTAAAGAGGCAGTTACCCTGCCTATCCATGAAATCCTTCAAGACCACTTGATGGATTTGTGGGAGACTCCTCTAACACTGTCTCCTCATTCCCGTAGGTTGGACACCATGTACCGGGTCCCTCCTTCTCCTGGGTTTCGAAAGACTCAACTGCCTCACCACTCCATTGTGGTGAAGTCTGCCATCAAAAAGATAAAGAGTCCTAAAAGGCACTCTTCTACCCCTCCAGGGCGAGAATGTAAGACCCTTGACTCTTTTGGTAGAAAGATCTTCCAGGCTAGTATGCTTATAGCCAGGATCAATTCCTACAGTCTTTATATGGGCATGTTTCTCAGAGAACTTGCCCTGAAGGTACGGCATTTTGCCCCCTTTATCCCTGAGGATAGAAAGGAGGACTTCACTTCTGTGGTGACACAACTTTCGGAGGTCTCCAAGTTTTCCAACAGGGCAGCCTTTGATTCCTTTGAGGTTGCAGGCAGGGCTTCGGGAATTGCTATTGCAGCCCGACGTCTTGCTTGACTCCAGGCTTCTGACCTAGAACCCTGGGTCGTGGATGGCTTAAGGAATCTGCCCTGTACAGGTGAGAACTTATTTGGTGAGGACTGGCAAATTAAAGCTGCTCAAATGGACGCAGAAAATGCCACTCTAGATAGACTTTCTAAGTCTACTTCTACTCCTGCCAAAAAGAAGCCTTTTAAGAGGCCTTACTACAAGAAGGCCAGATTTTCCACAAATACTGGCCAACAATCTGCTCAGCCTCGCTTTGCTGCTAAACGTCAGCAATCTAAGCAAGTAAAGTCAAGGCCTGCAGTGTCTGCTACACCCCAGCAGGCTCAACCCCCTCAGGGGTTTTGACTTGCCCCTAGAGAACTTACCATTTCTGGCTCTAGAACAACCAGAGCCCCTCACCATTCCCGGAAGGTTAGCTCACTTTGCTCCCAGATGGGAGCAAATTACATCAGAGCAATGGACCCTCTCTATCATCCGAGAGGGTTACAAACTTCATTTCTCCAGCCTTCCTCCCCATACCATGGTGAGGCAATTCAGTTCTCCCCCATCTCTTCTGACCCTGTTGGGTCGGGAAGTCTCTCTCCTTGCCCAAGGGGCAATAGAGGAGGTTCCTCTTCCTCAACAGGGGTTAGGGTTCTACTCCCCTTATTTTCTCATAACAAAGAAGACAGGGGGCTTCAGACCTATCCTAGATCTGAGAGAATTGAACAAGTTTCTATTCAAGGAGAAATTCAAAATGCTCTCTCTGGGCATTCTCCTTCCATACCTTCAGAGTCAGGATTGGCTTTGTTCTCTAGATCTCAAGGATGTGTATACTCATATACTCATCCATCCATCCCACAGAAAATATCTTCGATTTCTGTTCCAGGGAAAACATTTCCAATACAGAGTACTTCCCTTCGGTCTCGCCTCTGCTCCAAGAGTATTCACAAAATGCATGGCAGTCGTAGCCGCATTTCTAAGAGGCATGGGAGTCTTCGTGTTCCCATATCTGGACGACTGGCTCATCCGAGCTCCATCTCAGTCAGAAGCCCAGATTTCCTTGGACCGCACAAGGCGTATTCTTCAATATCTGGGACTTGTGGTAAACATTCCCAAGTCCCAACTTATCCCTATTCAGTCCCTGGAATTCATAGGGGCCCACTTGGACTCCACCACTGCAAGGGCCTACCTCCCTCTGGTCCGAGGCCAACGACTAATCAGCTGGCCTCCCAGGCTCAGTCCAGAAGTCACTTGTCAGCCAGGGAACTGCTGCAACTTCTGGGCCACATGGCCTCCACGGTCCATGTGGTGCCCTACGCTCATCTCCATATGAGGGCAGCTCAATGGACTTTGGCCACCCAGTGGTGTCAAGCATCAGGAGCGCTCTCAGACCAAGTACTCACCTCAAAACGTCTGTTTTGGTCTCTCCAGTGGTGGACATCCTCCAAAAATCTGTTGTTGGGGACCCCCTTCCAACCTTCGTTGCCCCAAGCAACCCTCACAACAGATGCCTCCCAAACAGGGTGGGGAGCTCATCTCCAACACCTCTCCACTCAGGGCACCTGGTCTCCCCAGGAGACCACCCTTCACATCAACCTTCTGGAACTGCGAGCAATCTTCCTTGCCCTCACAGTCTTCCACACCCTCCTTATCAACCTGACTGTCCTAGTCCAGACAGACAATCAGGTAGCCATGTTCTATGTCAACAAACAAGGAGGGACGGGCTCTCTGTCACTTTGCAACGAAGCTCTCAGATTATGGGCCTTCGCCAGAGAGCATCAAATTCATCTTCTGGCAGTATACCTTCCAGGAGTTCAAAACTCTTGGGCAGACAGACTCAGTCGAGTTCTGCTTCCACACGAATGGTCCCTGCATATGGACCAGATACGCAGAATCTTTCAGGAATGGGGGACCCCGGACATAGACCTCTTTGTAAGTCCGTGGAATGCCAAACTTCCCCGGTTCTGTTCCAGGACTCCGTGTCAGGGAGCTCAGGCCAACGACGCCTTTCTCCTGCATTGGGGTCAGGAATTTCTGTATGCTTTTCCACCCATTCCTTTGATTCCCAAGACTGTTCAAACTTCAGAGGGATCATGGGTCAATGATCCTCATAGCTCCACGCTGGCCACGCCAAGTGTGGTTCCCTCTACTTCTACAGCTCTCCCAGGGCTCCTCCCTGGACCTGGGAGCTGCGCCAGACCTTCTGTCTCAGGAGAAAGGGACTTTGTGGCACCCAAACCCCAAGTCCCTACATCTCCGAGCTTGGTTACTGAAGGCTTAAGCCTTCATGAGTTTAATCTTTCTCAACCAGTGAAAGATATCCTTCATGCCTCTAGGAAACCCTCTACCAGGCGTTCCTATGCTTTCAAATGGAAACATTTTTCCATTTGCTGTGCTCAACAGGGTCTTGACCCTCTGGCACTTCCTTTGAATTCTCTACTAGACTATCTCCTGCATCTTTCCAATGCAGGCCTCAAGACGAATTCAGTACGAGTCCATTTAAGTGCTATTGCAGCATCCTTAAAACCTATAAATGGACAACCTGTCTCCTCTCATCCTCTTGTTGCAAGGTTCATGAGAGGCCTGACCTTAACTAAACCTCCCATCCGACCTCCGCCGGTAGCATGGGATTTGAACCTAGTTCTAGGTCAGCTTATGAAGCCACCTTTTGAGCCTTTGGACTCCACCTCCTTGAAATTTCTTTCATGGAAGGTAGTTTTCCTTATTGCAGTCACTTCAGCTCGCCGCATCAGTGAACTGCAGGCTTTAGTGGCTAATCCACCTTATACTAGGTTTCATCATGATAAGGTGGTCCTTAGGACGAACCCCCACTTTATGCCCAAAGTGGTCTCGCCTTTTCATCTTAATCAAGAGGTATATCTACCTGTTTTTTTCCCGGCTCCTCATGCATCCAGTGCAGAGAGGAACCTTCATACCCTTGATTGTAAAAGAGCTCTCGCCTTTTACCTCAACAGGACTGAGCCACATCGAAAGTCTTCCCAACTTTTTGTGGCTTTTGATCCTTCTCATTTGGGACTTCCAGTCTCCAAGCGTACACTTTCCAATTGGATTACTCAGTGTATTTCTTTTGCTTACCAGAGTAAGAACATTTCTCTGGAAGGCCATGTCACAGCTCACAATGTGAGAGCCATGGCCACCTCTATGGCTCATCTTCACTCTGTTTCCATAGATCAGATCTGTTGAGCAGCCACTTGGGCCTCGGTTCATACCTTCACAGCCCATTACTGTTTGGACAAGGACTCCCGCCGGGATGCCTTGTTTGGTCAGGCTGTCCTCAAACACCTGTTCCATACTTATTTATTTATTTATTTATTTATTTAACAGGTTTTCTATACCGCCTTTTCCTTAAATCAAAGCGGTTACCAGACACAAGAAGGGAGAACAGAGACAGGGGGGCATACACTGACTAAACTAAAGAGTGAAGGTAAAATTGGGATACGCAACATCAAGGAACCGTTACAGTAAAACAAGTTATATGCAGGCTATAATAATAGAGACTGTTAGATGTCTGTGCCATAGTACTCAGTGAAGAGTACAAATTTCAGTTGTTTTCTGAACTCCTTTAAATCATCCATGGATCGCACATCGGGAGGGAGAGAGTTCCATATAAGTGGGGCCGATAAGGAAATTGCCCTTTGTGTAGTACATTTACACGCTTTTCTGAAACTACTTGGGGTGCTGAGGGTGTTTGATGTAGTTATTCGTCTTGGCCTGTTGTTATTCTGGAGTAAGAGGTTATGAAGGCTAAAAGCAGAGCATTTATGTCTGATCTTGAATATATTAATTACTATCTTGTATTTGACGCGCTGGCTTATTGGAAGCCAGTGGAGCTCTTTGAGAGTAGGGGTAATGTGATCTTGAGATGCTGAGCAGCAATAATTCTGGCTGCCGTGTTCTGAGCCATCTGAAGAGGTTTAAGTGAGTGTTTTGAAAGACCGTAGTAGATAGGATTACAAAAGTCCAGAATAGGAGTTATTAAGGCTTGGCAGACAGACCGGAAGTGGTCATATGAGAGTAAGGGCTTGAGGCGTCTAATCACTTTCATTCTGTAGTATGCAGACCTCACAGTTTTTCTGATGTGTGACTGGAGGGTTAGACCTTTATCGAGGGTAATTCCAAGATATCTAACTTCATCCTTAACTGGTATTGTAATGTTGTTGTATTTAATGAAAGGTGGGGGGTTGAAGTCGGTGTTTCGAGTGACAATAAGCGCCTCTGTTTTATTGTAGTTTAAGGCAAGGTTATTGCATGTGAGCCAGGAAGACATGTTGTCAAGGCAATTTGTGATCTTGCTGTAGTCGGGGTTAATGAGATCAATCGGTGTATAAATCATGATGTCATCTGCATAAATCGTATAACTTATTTGATGGGCTGCCATAATTTGACAAATTGGCTGAATAAAAATGTTGAATAGAAGGGAAGAAAGCGCAGATCCCTGAGGTACTCCTTGCTTGATATTTGTAGGCTGTGAAGTGTTGTTTCCAATTTTAACCTGAAACTGCCTGTTTGTTAAATAAGAGTTAAACCAACTAAGGACAGTACCAGAGATACCGATACTTTCCAATCTTGATAGGAGGATAGTGTGGTCAACTGTGTCGAAAGCCGCTGAAATATCTAAGAAGATCAATAAAGATCCTTGCCTGTAATTGTCTATGGTCTGGGTGATATCATTGAACAGATATAGCAGCAGTGTTTCAACTCCATGGTTGGGGCGAAAGCCATGTTGATGTAGATCGAGTGGGGCATGGTCGTCAACATGGTCTTGGAGTTGTAGCTGTACTGCTTTTTCTATTACTTTGGCTAGGAATGGTATGCTAGAGATTGGCCTATAAGCCGCTGGGTTGTTCTTATCCAGGTTTGTTAAACAACTCCTGCCCACCTTCCCTGGTTGGATGCCTGAGATCCATACGAAGATGGTTACCTTTGCAGGGGGATCTCCCAGGCATCTTAGCTAGGAAGTCCCCATATGTGAGGACTCATTCCTGCTTGTTCCTGGAGATAGCACAGTTACTTACCTGTAACAGGTGATCTCTGGGAACAGCAGGAATTAGTCCTCACAACCCACCCACCTCCCCTAGGAGTTGTATCTTCTATCTATCTACCTTCCTTTCCTCTCTCTATTGTCTCAGCTATAAACTCGAACTGAAGAGAGCTGGTCAGGAAGGCGGGAAGGCAGCGCGCATGCGCTGTGGGAAGCCCCAAAAGCTTTTCATCTGAAAAGCTGGAGAGCTTTCCCGCGCAGGCTCCGTCGGTTCCGACGTACCCATATGTGAGGACTAATTCCTGCTGTTCCCAGAGATCACCTGTTACAGGTAAGTAACTGTGCTTTAGGGCAGTTCGGAGGGGATTGGTCTGTGTGGCAGGTAGGCCATGGTAGATTATGTTGCAGTAGTCCAGATGAGGGAGTGTTAGAGCTTGCATTACTGTCCTGAAGTCTTGTGGTTCGAGGAGGGGTCGGAGGCGTTGTACCGTTTTTGCCTTGTGGAATACAGTTCTCGTGGTCTTGTTGATTTGTTGCTTAAGGGTTAGGGCTTGGTCATTGATAATGCCAAGATATCTTATGTGTGGTTGTACTTGAATTTGCGTGGTTCCCATGGTGAGGTGAGTGGGTGGTTTGAAGTCTGGGTCTTTTGTCACTATAAGGGCTTCGGTCTTCTTTATGTTAATGGATAAGTTGTTCTCTTGTAGCCAGTTGGATACATCGGTGAAGCAGGTTGATAGCTGGTCGTTTGTTGGGTCCGTGGTTGTAATTGGGGCGTAGAGCATTATGTCGTCGGCGTATATGTGGAAGTTGACATTGTGAGTGCGTATGACTGAGCAGAGTGGACGGAGGTAGATGTTGAAAAGCATGGCTGATAGTGTGGATCCTTGAGGTACTCCTTGATGTTGCTGGAAGGGGGGTGAGATGGAGGTTTTGGTGCGGATCAGTTGCTGTCGGTTGGTTAGATAGGACCTGAACAATTGGAGTACAGTATCTTTGATCCCAATTGTTTGGAGTCTGTGGATAAGGGTGTTATGGGAGATGGTATCGAATGCCGCTGATATATCCAGAAAAATTAGGATGTATCCGGAGTGTTTCTCTTGGGTTCCTATGATGAGGGTGTTCATCAGCATGGTCATTAGGGTCTCGACCCCATGTAATGGTCGGAATCCGTGTTGCTGCGGGTCCAGTATGTTGTTAACGTCTAGGTGTTCTTGAAGCTGACGTTGGACTATCTTCTCGATTATCTTTGCGGTGAGCGGGAGGCTTGCTACTGGCCTGTAGGTGGGGTCTAGGGGATCTAGGTTGTGCTTTTTTAGGGTTGGTCGGATGATTGTGGTCTTGAGGGCATCTGGCATGTGTCCTTGTTTAAAGGATTCATTTACGATGTGGGTTAGTGATGCACTGAGGTCTTCTTTGGTTTTCTTTATCCAGTTGGCAGGGCAAGGATCCAGCGGGGAGGTGGTGGTGTTCAAGCAGGAGATGGTGGAAGATATTTCTTCTTTTGAGGTTGTGTCGAATGTATTCCAGTCTCTGTTCAGGGTGGGGTATGAAGTCGTCTTGGTGGTTGTTTCAGCGTAGTGATGTGGGTTTTGTGGTTGCTGAAGCTGTTTGTATTGTCGGGCTAGAAGATCAGGGGGGATATCTGGCAGCTGGTCGGAGTTACTGGGTGCTTTTGTTAGATTTTTGACAATTTGGAAGAGCTCTCGAGGTTTGTTTATGGCTGTTGCGATGATTTTGGTGCGTTAGGTTCTTTTGGCATTGTCAGTTTCTGAGTGGTATGCATTGAGTTCGTAGAGGTATTTTGCTTTGTCTCTGTCGCTTTTGGTTTTTCTCCATTTCCTTTCGGTTCTTCTAAGTTTGGTTTTCAGTTTGCGGAGGCTGGGGGTGAACCATCGGGCTTTTGAGGAGATGGGTCTGGTATTGGTGCTGTTTCTAGTTGTGCTGGCTGCTGAGGAGTTTGTGGTATTCCAGTTGTGGATCAGGACATCAAGGTTGTTGGAGTTTGTGTGTAAGTTAGGCAGGGATTTTGTTAGGAAGTCTTCCTTGTTAAATGCTTTGAATCTCCTTGCGTGGTGTTTGTTTTCTCTGTTATTTTTGAGTTGATAGGTGTGGGATAAGTTGATAATGTAGTGGTCTGACCACGGTACTGGCGAGATTGCATCGTTGGCGAGAAGCATCGTTGAGATTCTTGCAGCCTGCAAAGAATACACTTAAAGATTTGGTGGAAACTCCTATTGTGGGCCATCATCTGTCCCTTACTAGCAGCACCTTTTGCGCCACTAGCTTTCCAAATGGATGTGGGAGATCTATAAAATAATGCATGGAGGGGAACGGGTAAACATAGATCGGTTGTTTACTCCTTCAAAAAGTAGAACGACTAGGAGACATGCAATAAAGCTAGAATGTAGCACATTTTAGACGGATTGTAAAGAACATTTTTTCACACAACATGTAATCAAACTCTGGAATTCATTACTGGAGGATGCAGTAAAAGCTGTTAGTGTAGCTGGATGTAAAAGCGTTTTGGACGAGTTCCTGGAAGAAAGTCCATAAACCATTATTAAAGTGGAAGGAAGAAATCCACTGCTTACCCCTGGGATAAGCAGCATGGGATCTGTATACCTTTTGGGAACCTGCCAGGTATTTGTGACCTGGATTGGCCGCTGTTGGAAAGAGGATACTGTATGTTCTTATGACATGACATTTGTTTTTCTTTGCAGATCCGACTGAGTGAGGAAACAATCCAGGATGTTGTGCAGGCTGCAGACTTGCTTCTGCTCACAGATCTGAAGACCCTGTGTTGTGAGTTTCTAGAAAGTTGCATTGCTGCGGAGAACTGTATTGGTATTCGTGATTTTGCACTACATTACTGTCTGAATCATGTTTATTACCTGGCCACCGAGTATCTGGAGACGCACTTTCGAGACGTTAGCAGCACAGAGGAATTCTTGGAATTGGAGCACCAGAAATTAAAAGAAGTGCTCTCTCTTGAGAAACTGAATGTGGGGAATGAAAGATATGTGTTTGAAGCGGTAATCAGGTGGATATCCCATGATCCAGAAGTCAGAAAGGTTGGTACCTCCCAGACATGGCTTAGCTTCTTCCTGTATGTATAGTCGGCTCCAACCTAGTTAATCCGTTCTTGGTTCCTTTGGCAGTGTGAACATGTTTAATGTGTTCATCTATGATGTTAGTTTTTAATACATATGCAAACAGTGCTAGAGTATAGAATCTTTGAAAGCAGATTTATAGAATATGAGGCACATTTCATTACGTCTGTTCGGAACTGGACACACAGAGATGTGCCCCGCAGGATCAGAATCGGGTCTGTCTAGCTCCTATGGGTTCAGAATTGCATCTAGGCCTGTATGTGCAGGTCGGGACCAGATTCCCATTGGCATGTGCCTACAGGCCCCTGCCCGACTAACTCGGTTAGGCTCCTGAATGGAACTGTGGTGCCATAGCATCCAGTTGCCATGGCACCGAGCTGTGATCCCCAGCTGCCGACCACTTTCGCCTTTCCCTGCAGCCTGATCCCTGATCTGGCCTCTCATGGCCAGGGTCGAACTGTGGGGAATCTCCTGCACCCCCTCACCTGTTTGCTCCCAGCTGGGCCTCCCATCATCTAGGGGTACTTATTCCACTTCAGAGGTGGAATAAATCCCCTGTCCAGTCTGCCTGCCTCGGACGTACAGTGCCGACTTCAGGATCGGCCCTATACGTTTGGAGCCGTGGACCGCCCACTGCCCGCCCTAACTCCACATTCGCCCCGCCCCCATCTAGGCCTCACTGTACAAACTCCTTGTTCGTATGGGAAGGCCTAGTCAGGGACAGCAAGGGGGGTGAATAGCGGGGATCCCCCGCTATTCGCGGAACAGAATAGACCCCCTATGTACATAGCAAATCTCAGGTTTAATGATGATGAGTGTGTCTGGAAACCCTCTCCACCTCTGAATCTCTATATGTTTGCAAAATCAACTTACTTTTATTTATTTATTTATTATTTATTTATTATTTATTTATTTAACATCTCTTATATACCGCGCTATTAAAATCTCTTATATACCGCGCTATTAAAATCAGCGCGGTGTACATCGAACAAAATATACTGCAATGTGTACAGGTAACATCGAGTTTACAGAGAACAGGGGAATATAAAACATGGAATAACAGGGATAACTATGTACAATAAACAATATACTATTTATATGCTTTAATTATGTACCATATTTAAACTCGAGTGAATATTGAACATGTATTCAATATTTAACCATATTTAATTATGTACCATATTTAAACTCGAGTGAATATTGAACATGTCTTTTGACCTGACACCTTCCTAGGAAAGCATTGTGGAGCAGGCCTGATAGACAAATGGTTGTATCCGTATTAATATTAACTGAGCTATATGTTTGTATTTATACAAAGCCTTAAATATGAAAAATACTTATAATTTGATTGCTTAGTTCTGTGGCTGATGCCTAATTAATCCGAGCTGGTGGCAGTTCACCTGGGGCAAACTGATCATCCTCTGGTATTAACCTTTTACTTTGCGTTCTTGTGTGGTTCCTTAGGTCCACATGAAGGACGTCACGTCAGCCTTGTGGGTAACTGGCTTGGACTCCAACTATTTGCGAGAGCAGATGATGAACGAGCCATTGGTACGGGAGATAGTCAAAGAATGCAACAACATCCCACTGAGCCAGCCACAGCAGGGAGAGGCGCTGCTAGCGTCCTTTAAACCCAGAGGTTACTCGGAGTGCATAGTGACTGTGGGTGGTGAAGAGAGAGCGTAAGTGCAACATAGTATACAGTTATTGTACTGTCTGTCTTGATTAGATAGTAAGCTCTGATGAGCAGGGACCATCTTTTATATGTATCTGGACATCGCTGCGTAAGCCTTGTAGCGATATATAAATGATTAATAATAGTAGTTGTGATAGTAGTTTCATTTTGTTTGCTTCTTTTCCACTCCCTTTCTGTTTTTTATCCTTTATCTTCAAACCTGTCACCCTAGATGGCTTGCCTAGGCAGCTCTGGAACCCTTGCTAGTCTGAGGGCAAAGGGGTACCCCCCTCTCTCCCTTCCTCACTCAGGCACTTTCAGGCCACTTGTTGGCCAGTAGGAGCCATCTTTTGTATGAGCTAGATTTGCTAAAGTGCATTGCCATGCTAGCGCATGCTATTAGTTAATGCATGTTATTCCTTATCGTTCCTCCAGTCTGGTCCAAACATAAGGGTTATGTCCCACCGCCAGCAGATGGAGGCTGAGCATGCCAGGTTTTGATGATGTCACAGTATAAGGGCTTTTGTTCCCTCTCGTCAGGTCAGTATTCTCAGTCTCCAGCAGATGGTGTGAGCTTTGTACAGTCTGGACTCCACTGACAGGATGATTAAAAAAAAAAAATATTAAAGAATATAACAGGAATTGATACTAAACAGGAGAGAGCTTAGCGGGCTTAAGACTTCAGCAAGGAAGTTGAACAATCCTCTCTTCTGAGCACTGGGAGCTGTTAAATCATCAGTCGGTGGCTCAAGGCATTGGACTGCTTACCCGGATGTCTGGGTCCCTCCCTCTCGCTATTTCAGAGCTGCCGGCCCAAAGTAAGTGTTTTTAGAGTCACCAGAATGAACTGCTGCTGCATAGTCTGTGAGGCGGCGAACAAAAAAAAAAGAGCACGAGAACGAGCTTAAGCAGATAGCCTCTCAGTTGGCAGCATGGCTGTAAGTGCAAGGATTCCCATTCCTTATCGCTTCTCCGGGCCAGTCCAGGGAAAGGTAGGGTTGTCAATCCCCTTTAGCAGCTGAGGACTGAATACTTCAAGTTTTCTTGAGAGGTGAAGCCACTCCCCCTGAGGTCAACCAGCCAGTCTTTCAGTCCTCAGCAGCTGAAGAGGATCGATTCTCTCTTTCTCCCTCATGTGCCCCTACACTGCTTAATTTTATTTATTTCTTTATTTATTTCTTTATTGCAGTAGAAGTTGGCTCTGGCAGAGCTGATTTTTTTCTATAGTCCTGAGCCTCCATTGTGGTTCCTTACTTAATTGGGGCAATTGAGACGTTGGACAATTGTTAACACGACGGTATAAGGTAGAGCCTGCCTTTTGAACCGTTCCCGTCTCTCAGCAGATTGAACCTGGGAGCCCCAGTACTTCCTCTGCTGTGGACATAGCCGCATTTCTCCGTGTTCCGCTAGCAGCGGAACGAGATCTTCGCGCTGCAGCATTTTGTCTGTCAGGGTGAGTGTGTGTCACAGTGCGGCGTCCATTATCACCGGCGCGCTTTAACCGCGCGGCGGTTTCTCTGTTCCGGCTGGCGCAATTATCTAGAGCGGCGGTTTCTCGGCCGCAGTAGTAGCGCGGCAAGCACAAGGGGTTAATTTCTATACGCAGAAGTGATGGCAGAAAAGCTCACTTGCGATACAGAGAAGGCTTCTTTGCCCGTGGAAAAGGCGGGAAAGTCGGCCATTTTAGGCGCGCCAGCCATTTCGTCGGCCGATCAACACCGGCCTGCTAAACGAAAGGCTAAGTCTTCTAAGGACATTTCTCGGCAGGAGAAGCCTGCGCAGCCCCTGACTGACGCGCAGGAGAGCATATCGTCCTTCTTTTCGCCGGAATTTATACTGGCGATGCACAAAGCATATCTGATGAAATCTTCTCAGTCTGCTCTTCTGGACACACTTCCAGGCTGTGCTACAGTTCCGATGGGGGTTACTGTGTCAGAGGATCCTGGAGAGGGTCCTTCTCGGCCTAAGGAGATCCTGAGGGATCCTTTGGACCCTTTTGCTTCACAGCTCTCTGTACCCCTGGGTCAGGGGGATACGGAGGGTATGTCGGAAGCAGGCTTAGATCTGGCTCCGGATGAGCTAGAAGAGGGTGAAATTGCACCAGGGGAGGATCCGAATATCTTTCGCTTTTTTCGCAAAGAGGAGCTTCACGCTCTCATTTCCAAGTCTTTATCTGCATTACACCTTCAACTTCCTCCAGCTTCTCAGGAACCTTTAGAGGATCCCTTATTGCAAGGCTTTAAAATGGAACAGCGCTGTTTCCCGCTGCACCGGGTAATAAAACAGATGATTGAATCTGAATGGGAGTGCCCGGAGGCTACGCTCCGGGGGAGCCACGCCTTAGCTCGCCTTTACCCCATGCCCCAGGAGGAAAAGGAATTGTTACGCATGCCCAAGGTTGATGCGATAGTATCGGCGGTGACCAAAAAGACTACCATTCCTGTAGAAGGGGTGGCAGCGCTTAAGGACCTCCAGGATCGGAAATTGGAGATTCTTCTCAAACAGGCGTTTGATTCTAGCGCCTTAGCTCTGCAGGCGGCTGTTTGTGGAGCATATGTCTCTAGGGCGTCCGTTAGGTGGCTACAAGGAGATATATCCGGGGATTCCGCTTCTGTACAGGGAGCGGACAGTGCAAAATTGGAATCGGCTGCAGCATATATGGCCGATGCCTTCTATGATCTCCTGCGAATTGCTGCTAAGACCATGGCATCCCTGGTTGCGGCCAGGCGTTTTTTATGGTTGCGTAACTGGTCGGCGGACGTGTCCTCCAAGTTATGTCTTAGTAAATTGTCCTATAAGGGAAAATTGCTCTTTGGTGAGGCATTGGAAAAGATTGTTAAAGATCTGGGGGACACTAAAGGAGGGCGTTTGCCAGAGGATAGGCCCAAACCCGGGCGCGGCGCCGGACGTATCCGAGCCTCCAGTCGAGACGCCCGTAGATTCCGCGGGGCGCGCTTTACTCCCTATCCCAGGGGCCGTGCCGGTTTTCGCGGTCAGTCCTTTCGGGGAGCCAGAGGTTTCAGCAGATCTTACTTCGGGGCTTCTACCTCCACGGCTAAAAAGCCACAATGAAGGTGTGCTGGTCCAGGCGTCGGTGCCTGTAGGGGGCCGCCTGCGAGATTTTCTAGCAGCCTGGACCGCAATCACTGCAGACAAATGGGTATTAGAGATAATTCAAAAAGGGTATGCGCTGGATTTCGCTTGCCCTTTGATGCCCGCCTTTGTAATGTCACCCTGTGCGCCGGGGCCGAAGACGCAGGCCGTCTCAGACACGCTCTCCCGCCTTTTGCAGCTTCAGGCGATAGTTCCCGTGCCTCGAGACCAATACGGTTGCGGTCGATACTCGATATATTTCGTGGTTCCCAAAAAGGAGGGTTCTTTTCGCCCAGTTCTGGATCTCAAGGGCGTCAATCGTGCTTTGCGGGTGCCTCATTTTCGCATGGAAACATTGCGCACCGTGATTCGAGCAGTGCGTCATCCATAGATCTCACCGAGGCATATCTTCACATTCCCATCAGGCAATCTCATCAACAATTTTTACGTTTTGCCCTTCCTATGGGTCATTTCCAGTTTCGAGCGTTGCCGTTTGGCCTCGCCACGGCTCCGCGGACCTTCACGAAGCTCATGGTAGTGGTAGCAGCGGCACTGCGGAGAGAAGGTATCCGGGTTCATCCGTATCTCGACGATTGGCTTATCAGGGCCGATTCTCAGGTGGCCTCCGTGGCAGCAACGGCTCGAGTTGTTCGACTTTTGGAGCAACTAAGTTGGGTCATAAATCAGGCCAAAAGTCACTTACAGCCGGTACGGCAACTGACTCATCTCGGGGCCTTCTTCGACACAGCTCGCGGAGCAGTTTTCTTGCCCGAGATCCGAGTGCACAAGCTGTTGCAGCAGGTGCGGGCGTTTTTGCGGATCCCGGCTCCGTCGGCGTGGACATACTTGCAGCTCTTGGGCTCCATGGCGGCGTCCTTGGATGTGGTACCATGGGCCAAGGCTCACATGCAGCCGTTGCAACAAGCCTTGCTTTCCCGATGGTCGCCGCAGCTTCATCCTCTCTCACAGCGCCTGCTTTGTCCGGAGCTGGTGCGGCGAAGTTTAGAGTGGTGGTTGAACCCGGTCCATCTCAGAGCGGGCGTTCCCCTACAGGAGCCCTCATGGGTTTTAGTCACCACAGATGCCAGTCTCACAGGCTGGGGAGTGCATTGTCAGTCGCAGCTCGCTCAAGGATCTTGGTCTCCGGAGGAGAGCTCGTGGTCGATCAACAGACTCGAGCTACGAGCTGCTCGGCTCGCCCTTCAGCACTTCGAAGCCCTGCTCAAGGGGACTGCAGTTCGGTTATTCTCCGACAATGCAGTGACAGTGGCATATATCAATCGGCAGGGGGGAACCAAGAGTTCCTCTCTTCTCGCCGAATGTCAGGAGTTGATGTCTTGGGCAGAGAGTCGTCTCCTGGCATTGTCGGCGGCTCACGTAGCTGGCAAGGAAAACCTTCAGGCCGATTACCTCAGTCGCAATGTCCTCGATCCCAGAGAGTGGGAGTTGAACGTCGCAGTTTATCACGAGCTGACATTACAGTGGGGACAACCAGTTATGGATCTCATGGCGACTTTCAGCAATGCCACGGTGTGTCGTTTTTTCAGCAGACGCAGGGAACGCATGTCAGAGGGGCTAGATGCTCTGGTTCAACCATGGCCGAGGGACGCTCTCTTGTACGTTTTCCCTCCTTGGCCGTTGTTGAGTCGCGTTATTCAACGCATAGCGGGACACCGAGGTTCAGTGATTCTGATTGCGCCAGATTGGCCTCGACGTCCTTGGTATGCCGATCTCATTCGGCTCCTGATAGCTCCTCCTTGGCGTCTTCCGGTTCGGATCAATCTGTTAAATCAGGGACCGGTGCTCATGCCGCAGGTGGATCGCTTCTTGCTTACGGCTTGGCTCTTGAGAGGGATCGCTTGAGACGCAAGGGTTATGCGAGCTCTGTAGTGGCCACCTTACTTAGATCTAGACGGCCAGGGACCTCCCTTACGTATGTTAGGATATGGCGGCTCTTCGAGGATTGGTGTAGCCGGCGAGGCGTGCTTCCACGTTCGTCTACCTTACCTCAATTGCTTTTATTTCTCCAGGAGGGTTTGGAGAAAGGTTTGGCGCTTAATACCCTTAAAGTTCATGTAGCAGCGCTAGCATGTTTCAGGGGAGTGGTGCAAAACCGTCGGTTATCTCTGCATCCGGATGTGCAAAGGTTTTTGCGGGCGGTGAAGATCCTTCGTCCTCCATTGCGCCAGATTGTGCCTCCGTGGGATCTGAATGTCGTCTTGGAGGCGTTTGCGAGTTCGCCTTTGGCGTCGGTTTCCTCACGGGCTCCGCGTGAGTGTTCCTGGAAGACAGCCTTCCTAGTAGCTTTATGTTCAGCGCGGCGGATTTCCGATTTACAGGCCTTGTCTTGTCAGGAGCCGTATCTGCAATTTCTCCCTGAACGAGTGTTACTGCTTACGGTTCCTTCTTTTTTGCCGAAAGTTCTCTCTGTTTTTCATATTAATCAGTCCGTGGCCTTACCAAGATTTTCGAATTTGTCAAGTTCTCCGATTGACCGGGCTCTCAGAAAGTTGAATCTTGCTCGGGTTCTAAAGGCGTACCTTCGGGTTTCGAAACCCTTTCGAAAAACAGACAGATTGTTTGTCCAATATGCTGGGCCCAATAAAGGGCAGGCGGCGTCGAAGTCCACGATTGCTCGTTGGGTGCGCTGCGCTATTGTAGCAGCTTACCAGGCTGGAGGTCGCTCTCCCCCAGTTGGGCTAAAAGCTCATTCCTCTCGAGCTCAAGCAACTTCCTGGGCGGAGTTTGCTTTTGTTCCTCCCGTAGATATCTGTAGAGCGGCGACGTGGTCTTCATTGCATACCTTTACGAAACATTACCGTTTGGATGTTCAAGCTCGCGAAGATGCGAAAGTGGGGGCGTCGGCTCTTATCGCGGGGCTGGCGGGTCCCTCCCGAGTTTAGGTACTGCTTTGGTACTGCCCTACCTTTCCCTGGACTGGCCCGGAGAAGCGATAAGGAAGATGAAATTAGACCTTACCTGCTAATTGTCTTTCCTTGAGCATTCTCCAGGCCAGTCCAGGGTCCCACCCTTTTTCGTTTTTCGGATACCTCTGTCACAGAGCAGACATCATAGCGGGATGTGGGTGTTCGTGCGAGGGGGGTGTCTTGGGGCATCTAGGTTCTTTCTCAGAGATGGACGTGAATCTGTTTGAAAAAAAAAAAAAAAAAAAGAACCATAATCATCCGCATCTGCGGACGCACTGTTTGGTTGCTTACTCTTTTCCATAGGACTATAGAGCATTATCAGTTTTAACGGGTTAACCTTGTGTTTTCAGTTCTTTAATAGTTTGCTGCTTTGTCAAGAGAAGACTGGCTGGTTGACCTCAGGGGGAGTGGCTTCACCTCTCAAGAAAACTTGAAGTATTCAGTCCTCAGCTGCTAAAGGGGATTGACAACCCTACCTTTCCCTGGACTGGCCCGGAGAATGCTCAAGGAAAGACAATTAGCAGGTAAGGTCTAATTTCATCTTACCCGTGCCTAAAATGGTATATAAAGGTGATGTAGCAGAAAAATTGAAGGAAAAATATCGATAGAGAGGATGTATTACAACTGTTTGCTAAACTGAAGAGTTGCAAATCACCTGGACGGATGGTATACGTTCAAGGGTGTTGAAAGAACTGAAATTTGAGATTGCATATCTACTGTTAGTAATCTGTGAACTATTGTTAAAATCATCTGAAGTATGTGAGGCTTGGAGAGCGGCCAGTGTAACTCCGATTTTTACAAAGGGTTCCAGGGGTGATCTGGGAAACTACAGACTAGTGAGCTGGATGTTGGAACTGGGCAAAATGGTAGAAACCATTATAAAGAATAAAATTACTGAATATGTACTGTAGATAGTCATGGCTTAATGTAAGAAAGCCAACATGAATTTAGCCAAGGGAAGTCTTGTCTTACTAATCTGTTATTTTTTTGAAAGATTGAATAAACAGGTAGACAAAGGTGAGTCGGTTGATTATAGTGTATCTGGATGTGCAGAAAGTCTTTGACAAGGTCCCTCTTGAGAGACCTTTGGCGACATTAAAAAGTCATTGGATTGGAGGCAGTGTACTATTGTGGATCAGGAACTGGTTAAAAGATAGAAAGTAGAGCATAGGGCTAAATGGCCAATTTTCTCAATGGACAAAGGTGAGTAGTGGAATAACCCAGGGATCTGTGCTGGGCCTACTATTTTTTAATATATTCTTAAATGACCTGAAAATAGGAATAATGAGTGAGATGATCAAATCTGCAGATGACACAATTATTCAAAGTTGTTAAAACATAAGAGGATTGTGAAAAATTGGAAGACTGGACGTCCAAATGGCAGATTAAATTTAATGTTGACAAGTGCAAAGTAATGCACCTAGGAAAGAACAACCCAAACTATGGTTATACGATGCAAGGTTCCATATTAGGAACCACCACCCATCATCATGGAAGATACATTGAAACCCTCCAACCACTGTGCAGCGGTGGCCAAAAAAGCAAATAGAATGCAAGGAATCATGAAGAATAAAACAGTGGATATTATAATGCCTCTGTATTGTTCCATGGTGCAACCTCAGCTTGAATATTGCGTGCAATTCTGGTTGCCGTACCATAAAAAGGATATAGCTGAATTAGAAAAGGTACAAAGAAGAGTTACAAAAATTGTAAAGGGAATGGAAGGATACCCCTATGAAGAGAGGCTTAAAAGGTTGAGACTCTTTAACTTGGAAAAGAGACGATTAAGGGGGATATGATAGAAGTCTATAAATTAATGAATGGAGTGGAACAAGTAAACATAATTCAGCTGTTTACACCATCAAAAAGTAGAATAACTAGAGGACACAATGAAGTTACAATGCAATCCATTTAAGACCAATAAGAGAGAATATTTTTTTACTCAGCGCATAATCAAACTCTGTAATTCATTACTGGAGGATGTAATTAAAGTTGTTAGTGTAGCTGGGTTTAAAAAAGGTTTGGACAAGTTCCTGGAGGAAAGGTCCATAAACTAAGAGGACCTGGGAAGTCCACTGCTTGCCCTTGGACAAGCATTGTGGAACCTGTGTGCCTCTCTGAGAACCTGCCCAGCTATGTGTGACCTGGATTGGCCACTGTTGAAAACAGGATACTGGGCTTGATGGTCCTTGGTCTGACCCAGTATGACATTTTTTTTATCTTCTTACCCCTCAGAAGTCTTTTAGAGTGCATAGAGCAATCATGCATGTGATAAAGGCAGAATGGGAACTACCAGAGGCAGGCTTGTGGGGAGGTCGGGTGATGGCCCGTCTGTACCCCATCCCACTGGGAGAGAAGGAGCTCCTTACACTACCAAAGGTAGATGCCTCGGTGTCAGCTGTCACAAAAAGGACGACTATCCTGATTGAGAGAGGAGCTACACTGAAGGATGTGCAGGATAGAAAGCTTGCAACTCTGTTGAAGCACATGTTCGAGGTCAGTGCCCTCTCTTTATAAGCCTCCATTTGTGGGGTATATGTGACGAGGGCCTGTCTGAAATGGGCACAGGCCTTGCCCAAATAGGAGTAGAGATTGCAACAGGAGTCCATGGAGGCAGCTAAGTTGGAATCAGAGTCAGTGTACAGTAGTGTGCAGAAGTCTGGAATCACTTGTAAATTTGATGTTTTTTCAATTCGTGACCTTATATCTTAATTTTTTTCCTCCCAGTGGCTTTTTCTGTGTATCTCATGATAAGTGGTAATCTCCAGGAACAAGCAGGAATGTAGTCTTCACATATGGATATCGTCGGCACCAACAGAGCCTGCGCGGGAACGCTCCCCAGCGTCCAATAGGAACGCTCTTGGGAGCATCCCTCAGCACATGCGTGCTGCCTTCCCGCCTTTCCAACTGTCCCTCTTCAGTTCTTCGTTTTCCGCGAAGCCGACAGGACCCATACCCTGTCACGGCAGAAAATGCCATCTTTAAAATTTTCTCATGGTCGTGTTTGCCTACGCACGACGCTTACCGTTACCACCGGTTCTTTTCTTTTCTTAGCTGCCTCCATGGACTCCTGTTGCAATCTCTACTCTTATTTGGAAATTCTCCAATATCCTAAAGCTCCAAAGGAGGCAGCCACTCTGCCCATCCATGAAATTCTGCATAACTTGATGCTCAGAATGTGGGAGACACCTCTGACTACATCTCCTCATTCTAGGAGACTTGATACTATGTATCGAGTTCCGCCATGTCCTGGATTTCAAAAGACTCAGCTGCCACACCATTCAATGGTGGTGGAGTCAGCCATGCGTAGGATGAAAAGTGCAAAGAGGCATGCATCCAGTCCCCCAGTTCATGAATGCAGGACTCTGGACGCTTTTGGGCGCCAAACCTTTCAGGCTTCCATGCTTTCAGCTAGGATCAGTTCATATATACTATATATGGGAATGTTCCTCAAAGAAGTTACAGGAGACTTGGAGCTTATGAGCCCACTTCTCCCAGATGACAAGAGACAAGACTTTCTTGCTCTAGTTAAGCATGCTCAAGATGTCTCCAAGTTTGTGAATCGTGCAGCCTTTGACTGCTTTGAATGTATCAGCAGAACCTCTGCTATTGCCATTGGGCACGACGGATTGCCTGGCTTCAGGCATCAGACTTGGAGACTTGGGTACAGGACAAGTTAGGCAACATTCCTTGCACGGGAGAGAATCTCTTTGGCAAGAACTGGCAGGAAAAGGCTAACGAGTTAGATGCTGACAATACCACTCTAAATAGATTGTCAAAATCTACAGCCACTCCAGCCAAAAAGAAGCCTTATAAAAAAAACCTCTTTCAGCAAAAAGAGGAAATTTTATCCTTCCTATACCCAGTAGAGTCAGACTTAGGGTCAGGTTGCCCAAAAGGGACAAACTAGACAACAAAAGAAGCCAAAAGGCCCGAGAGCCCAACCAGCTCCGCAGGTTCAGCCCCCTCAAGGGCTTTGACTCCTTCCTAGAGAGCTTAGCCTTCCTGCCTCGGAGGGGTCCCCAACCCCCCAATATCCCAGGCAGGTTATGCCACTTTGCCAACAGATGGCATCAGATAACAGCAGAAGATTGGACTCTGTCCATTGTAGGAGAGGGTGCAAGCTTCATTTTCACAGCATGCCCCCTCCTACAATTCTAAAGCAATTCAATTCTCAAACCTCCGCAGACGATCTGCTAGATCACGAGGTCTCAACACTTCTTGCCCAAGGGGCAATAGAAGAGGTACCTATTCTTCAACGGGGTGCAGGGTTCTACTCCCCCTATTTTCTTATTCCAAAGAAAACAGGAGGACACAGACCCATTCTAGACCTCAGAGAATTGAACAAATATCTGTTCCGAGAGAAGTTCAATATTTCTGTAGGAACTCTTCTGCCATATCTTCAAAGCCAGGATTGGCTTTGCTCTCTAGACTTAAAGGATGCATACACTCACATTCTGATCCATCCAGATCACAGGAAATTCTTACGATTCCTTTTCAAGGGAAAACCTTTCCAGTACAGGGTTCTTCCCTTTGGTCTGGCTTCAGCACCAAGAGTATTCACGTAATGCATGGCAGTAGTAGCTGCATTTCTGCGAACCCTGGGGATATTTGTCTTCCGTTACTTAGCCGAATGGCTCATTCGAGCTAAGGCTCTTTTACAATCCAAAGAATGAAGGTTTCTTTCTGCATTAGAGGCGTGAGGCCTTGGAAAAAATACAGGCAGATAAATTGATTGATTTAAATGAAAAGGCGAAACCACCTTTGGCATAAAGTGTGGATGAGTTCTAAGAACAACCTTATCATGATGAAACATAGTATAAGGAGGATCAGCCACTAAAGCTGGCAGTTCACTAATGCGACATGCAGAGGTGATTGCAATTAGGAAGATGACCTTCCAGGTCAAAACCTTAAGGGTTGTAGTGGCTAAAGGCTCAAAAGGCGGCTTCATGAGCTGCCCGAGAACTAGATTCAGATCCCATGCAACAATTCTAAACAAAGCTCAAACACCCTTACAAAACCTTTTCCTCTGGACAGCCAACGCACAGCCGAGTGCAATAGGAGATGCTTGTGTTCTGCATCTGACTCAATACAAAGTTGAGCAAATAATCGTCTGTTCACTGTTCTAGTTCTAATGAAATTTACAATCTGTACACAGTCTTCGAGTACAGATCCCAGAGTTTCATTCAACTTCTTTGAAGCCAGTGCCTCACGATGGATCATGCAATGGGCGCCTACAATCTCGGGTGACACTTGCTTTATCCAGTTACAACCCCACTGTTGCGGCCAGTCATTGTGGCAGCACCGTCGGTGCAAACACCGATGCAATTCGTCCACTGCAGTCCAAAAGTTGTGAAAAACTCATTTAAAACACGAAATATTTCATCGGCCGTCGTTCTCGCTGGCAATGACTTGCAAAAAAGAAATTCCTCTTGTATACCATTTTGTCAACAATAGCGAACATAAATAAGCAGCTGTGACTCGCCGGCGATGTCAGTTGACTCATCTAATTGAATAGCAAACCTAGTAGATTGTAATCGTTCAGTTAGCTGCGTGACAATGTCTTTGGACATTTCAGATATTCTTCTGCGGATAATATCGTTTGAGATAGGAATGCTTTTCAGTTTTGTAGCATGTTCTGAGCCGAACAATACATCTCAAATCTCAACAGCGGCTGGCATGATGAGATCTTCTCCAATCATGTGCGGTTTCTTTGATTTTGCGATTCTCTGGGCAGTCAAGTACGATGCTTTAAGAGCTTTTTCATTGAGAGTGATTCTTGTTTTTAATACTTCTTCTGTTTACTATATTCCTCGGCTTTACGTTCAAATAAAATCTTTGGTTTTATTCTGTAGATTTGGATGTCTTGTAGTTAGATGACGACACATTTTCGGCGGCTTCATTGCCTCATTAGAGAGGATTTTCAAACAAATAACACACTGTGGCAGATTTTGGTCATTTGCTGATGGAACGAAACTGTACTTAATATACTCCACATCATATTTTCGAACATATTTAGTTTTCTTACAAGTATCGACTTTAACATCGTCTCGATCACAATCACTTTCACTGCCACTACTATCAATTTGTTTGTGTGAAGTTGAAGGCTTATGTTTCACAAATCGATCCATTGCCTGCCTCAAATGGTGCCGGCCGGGTCTTGCTCTCGCGCGCTGCGAGAGCAAGTCACACTCTCACAGTCACACTCTCACAGCAGCGACTCAGCAGCGAGCCGGCCTCCTCAAATGCCTGCCTCAAATGGTGCCAGCCGGGTCTTAAGTCACACTCTCACAGCAAAGCAGCGAGCAGGCAGCAGCTAATTGAGCTCCTGTCAGGCGGGGCGGGGGCGGGGTGGGGGGCAGTTGCGGGCGGGGGGTAGCGGCTCATGCACAACTTACTCGAGTCCTGATTGGTTTTTGAGAGTGATGACTCTTATCTGATGGAGGTGATAATGCCTCTGTATAAGTCTTTGGTGCGACCTCATTTGGAGTATGGTGTGCAATTCTGGAGACCGCACCTTCAAAAGGATGTGAACAGGATGGAGTCGGTGCAGAGGGTTGCTACTAAGATGATTAGTAGTCTTCATTATAAAGCATATGAGGACAGACTTAAGGATCTTAATATGTACACCTTAGAGGAAAGGCGGGATAGAGGTGATATGATTGAGATGTTTAAATACCTCCGTGGCATAAATGTTCAGGGAGAGAGCCTCTTTCAATTGAAAGCAAGTTCTGCGACGAGGGGACATGGGATGAGGGTGAAGGGAGATAGATTCAGGAGTGATATGCGGAAATATTTCTTTACGGAAAGAGTAGTGGATCCGTGGAATAGTCTCCCAGTGGAGGTGGTAGAGATGAGGACAGTAACTGAATTCAAAAAAGCATGGGACCAACACAGAGGATCTCTAAAGGTAAAAAGTGGACTGTTGTAATTGTTGTTATGGAAGGACAGACTAGATGGGCCTTGTGGTCTTTTTCTGTCATCATGTTTCTATGTTTCTATGATGATGACGAGCATAAGACTGGAAGTGACGTGACTAATGTCATGTAACCGGAAATGACAACTTGCCGGCGTGGCGACGCATGGTCTTTAAAAAAAAAAACAAGCTTTCCAATGAAAATCCCCAGATCCCAAGATTTGATCAAAAACCCCAAGATCTCTTGAAAAAAGCCCAAGAGTGGTCTGACTTCAGTGCGGCCCACAATTCTCCCTGTCATGGCCCACCTTTGGTCCACGGCCCACGGGTTGAGAACTACTGGTCCTTACATACCTTTGCGAAGCACTGTCACCTGGATGTCCAGGCCAGAAAGGATGCGCATTTGGAGCTGGGGTCTTACAGGCAGGGTTCGCGAGTCCCTTGCATTCATAGGTACTGCTGTGGTACATCCCATACGTCTGGACTGGACTGGAGTAACGCTAAGCAAGGTGAAATTAGACCTTACCTGCTAATTTTCTTTCTTGGAGTCTTTTCAGTCCAGTCCAGAACCCCACCATATCTTTCAGTTTTTTGTGGGCGAGCCCGGAGTTAAAGAAGTTAGAGTCCAAATTGGAGCTCCTGGGGCAGCTCGCCAGGTTTGCATTCCGATGATAGGGACTTTGGAGTTGTTCTTACTAGAGGAGTCTTCTTTTACTTCCTGTGGAGGTTTTTTTGACAAGTTTGAATGTAGCTTTAATTTAGAGTTAAGAAGAAAAAGTTTACTGAGAATTTTTCACCGTTCTATGTTGGAGCCTGCTTTGTCAGTAGCATACTAGTCTGACGAGAGGTGCACAGAGCCCTTATACTGAGACATTATCAGAACTTGGAATGCTGAGTCTCCATCTGCTGGTGGTGGGACATAACTCATATGTCTGGATGGACTCCAGGAAAGAAAATTAGCAGGTAAGGTCTAATTTCACCTTAATAAATAGTTCCTGTCTTGTGTCAGCGCATGGTCGTGCAGTAGCGACTTTTAGTAAATATAGCTCTGCATTTCAGTGTAACTGTCCGGAGAAGCAGTGCAGTTGTGATGGTGATGTGTGCGGCACTGCTAAAATCATTGCCCACTTCCTGATTTTCTAGCCTTGATGAACTGAAAATTAGTCTCTGGCTTCATGTGGTGCTTTCTGTATGAGCTCAGCTTGGATTCAGAGATCAGCTCAACAGAGGAGAGGCAGAAAAAAATAAATTTTGACTTTGATTTTCTGAGGAAGATGTGTAGAGTAGAGAAGTATTTGGAAATGTTAGCTGTTTCTTCTTGTATACATGCATAATGGACAAGTGGTTTGCTGCGTGTTAAGTTTTGCCTTTGATTCAGTAACTTATTTTTGAGAGACTTGAGTATGGGATTATGGATAACCTTGTCCAAAGAAATGTTTGAATTCATTCATTTATAAGATATGGGGGCAAAGCTGTTCTAATGAACTATTTTGGACTCCAGCCAGCCATTTGTCTTATGCAAATTCCATGTGGCCATTCTTAACATGAGGTTTCAGAATGAATGCAGGCCCCTGCATGTCCAGTATCTGGACCAAGCCTTGGAGAAACAGCAAATATTTGTCTTCTGAAACCTTCCCATATGAAAGTAGTGCCACAACTTGAATCGGAATCCTGACTAGTCAGCTTTTTTTTCATTGCATGGGAACACATGTGCCTTCCAAAAAAACCCCCCACGTTAGCTGTTATTTGCATAGAGGCTCATTCCAATGAGTGTGTGCAGGCCCCTGTGAGTCCAATCAGGATGCCCAGAGGCAGAACCGATTCTTATTCCACTGGGGCTAGACGTGCCCTGCGAGATCAGAATCAGGTCTGGGCCTGTATGTGCAGGCCGAGACCTATTTCAGATTGGCCTGCACGTACAGACCCTTGCTCGGCTAACTCAGTCAGACTCCTGAATGGAGCCATGGCCGAGATACCCGGCTGCCGACCACAGTCTTTGTTCCCTGCAGCCTGACCCCCGATCTGGCCTTCCATGGCCAAGGTCGGGCTGCGGGGAACTCCCTGCACCCCTCACCTCTTTGCTGCTGCCCAGGTCTGCCATACCCTGATGTCGAGGGGGACTTATTCCACCTTGGAGGAATCGTCACTGTACGTCTGGGGCTTCAATGCCCGCCCTCACTCCGCCTCTGCAACGCCCCTTTTTGCCCCCATCTAAGCCTCCCCATACAAACTCCTTGTTCGTATGGGGAGGCTTTTGCCGGGGACGGAAGAGGGCAAATAGCAGGGTACGTCCATCCCCGCTATTTGCGGTACAGAATAGATGCCATAATTTTTAAGGCAGCACGTGCCAAGATACTACGTGGTCTCTGTCGGTCCCTGTCAGAATGCCAGCATTACATGTGCTGCTCTGTGCTGGGAGGGGATAGGAAGCCGGAAAAGAGGATTAATTAATGGTGGGCCACCTTATTTTGATTTGAGAGCTGTCAATGGTTTTCTTTAACTGTTTAGGGGGGGTTGATTTTATGTTTTTTGAAGGGTTTGTTTTTATTTGTTTTATTTATTTCAATTTCTTGTGATGATATTTTGGGCTTCTCACTGGTAATGTTTTCAACAGTGCACACAGCAAAGTAATTTCCTGCCATGCTGATTTATACTAATTAATTCTGAAACTCTTTAGAGTCCCGTCCTGTGGTGTCCTATCCCACCCTCATCCTCCGGGGAGTAGCCATGCTCAGAACAGCAGCACAAATGACCTCACATGGCAAGGAGTCTGATTGGCCTGTATGTGTATATGATGTTTTTTACAGTATCATAGCCAGCATGGACTAAATAGGAATTTTTGTCACTTACAAAATTATGACTAAAACGTTTAGCATTAGAGTGCATTATTGCTAATTTTTTGTCCTTTAAAATTACTGAAGGAGTCACGTGATGTGTTGAGAGGGAACAGATGTGCTTGTGCTCCCTCTCCAGGTTCTCCCCTCTCCAGCACCCCTTGAACGTGCTGCAGAGAAAAGCAGTGAATGGTGCAGGGACAACGAGGGAGATACAGATCCAATAAAACACCGTTTGAGCTGGGAGCTGAAGGCAATGAAATCCACCCGCCGGGAAAAAGAAAGCCACCAGGCATTCCTCTAAAATGGCAGACCATCCTGCCTCATCAGAATCAACGGGCCAGACTGCCCTTATGGAGGAAGTAACCTAAGCCGTGGTAAGAGCGTTATCACACAAATTCAAAGTGCTCACCGGCAAAATGAATGCTATGACTAAAGCCGTGGAGGCCTTTGTGGGCCATTCGCAAGAGGCAGAAGAACGCATATCTCTGGCGTAAGATGCTGTGGCAATTGTGGGGCAGCAGCGGCGCCATCTCCAGGAGCTGGTGGCAGCACACGAGGCAAAAATAGATGACCTGGAGAACCGCACCCAATGGAACAAACTTGCGGTTTGTGGGTGTGCCACAATCAGTGGAAGACGACAAGCTTAGAGGATACCTGGAGGCATTGCTTCCTAAGTTCCTGGGGCTGGGTGCTGACACACTTCACTTGCAGTTAGAACGCACGCACCAGATAGGCCCCATCCGCTCAGCGGACAACCGTCCGCGTATTGTCTTGGCATGTTTCTTAACTTACGTGCAAAAAGATGTTGTGCTGAGAGCTAGTGCAAGATGAACTTAAACTCTGCATCTACTTAGATTATGTTGTAGAAGAGCTCATTGTCAATATTTATTGCTACAAACTTAATTGTAAATAGTTAATTGTTAATAATTATATTTGATGTATTATAGAAACATAGAAATGTAGAAAAATTACGACAGAAAAAGACCACATGGCCTATCTAGTCTGTCCTTCCATATCAACAACTACAACAGTCCCCTTTTTACCTTTAGAGATCCTCTGTGTTTGTCCCATGCTTTTTTGAATTCAGTTACTGTCCTCATCTCTACCACCTCCACTGGGAGACTATTCCACGGATCCACCACTCTTATGTTTGTTACATTGTAAACCGCCCCTGATCTCTGGAAGCGGCAGTATAGAAAAATGTTCCAAATAAACAAATAATTATTCTGTTGCCCTTAGTCAGCGGAGATGCGCCTTTGTTGCGGTCTGCCAGCACCTGATCACTGAACAGATTAAGTTCATTGTGCAATACTCAGCGCGCTTCATAATCTATTATAATGGGACAAAAAGGTTTTCAGTGCCACTTAGGCTGCATGGCAATATGTGGATACTATTACAAAAGACAGTCCAGTGGCAGGAGAAATCATCATGAAGGACTCGGTGGATTTGAGCCATATGTTTTCATTTAATTGGGTAACATGCTACTGCCTGGAACAGTTTGCAGTGGAGCACTTCAGCTGGAGCTCCTACTCGGGATGGAGAATCCATGGTTAACTTGACTTTTTACCCCATTGAGTGCACCACTGAAGGCTTGCCGGTTGCTGGGGTCAAGGTGACCACCCAGAATGAGCATGGGATGACCTATGTGTATCAGCAAAAATGGACTGCTGTGGGGACCTGAGCTCAAGCAGCCACTAGCACCTGGACTTATTGGATTACTCATTAAGTGCATTGTTACATTTGATGGTTTGTTGCGTTTAATTGTTGGGGAATAGGGTTGAGGGATGCAAGGGGGGAGGTGGAAGGATTGAGGGGATGAATGGATGGGAGCTTTAGGATAGTGGCGGAAGGTTGGTTGGTAGGAATGGGAGGGGGATCAGCTGTGCCTAGGTACTCATAGAGAGATCGATGAAAAGAGGGGAGGGGGAAGAAATGGGACAAGGGCAGTTGGTCATCCTGCTATTCCACCTGAACTCTGGTGACCATTACCATAGACACAGTGCTGTGGTGCATGTGACATGACAGGGCCTGTTATGGCCGAGCCTATTTACGCAGTGAGAGAGGGGTGGGGTGCGAGTAGTTGCATTGATGATTAGGGTAATCACTTCACTCACTGAACAATGTAGTGCTGATCCTTGGAAGGGGGCTAGTGGCAGGGAGTAGCAGGGAGAGGCCCAGCGGGAAGGGAAATGGGTAGGGTGTGAATGAATGAAAGCAAGGGTGGGCAGTTTTGAGGCTTGGTGGTATGAGTGGAGCTGGGGAGGGGGGGTGGGGTACGACACCCAACACACACAGTGGCTCAATATGGAGGGAATTGAAGGATTTGGAGGAGGAGGAGTGGTTTGGGTTGGCGAGGGAAGAAGAGGAGGGGGAACCTCATTTTGGTCTATCTTGGGCAGATGTCCTCATGGTGCATACAGTCCCAGAAGTGGTAACCTTAGCAATGGGGGGTCTCTAGGCTGGGGGAACTTCTCAAACTTTCCAAACAGGGCCTCACTCAACATGGAAGGGGTTGAAAATTCTTTCATGGTGGGCTAGGCACACCTATTAAGCGTTACAAGATTTTTCATGCAGCTGCCTACCAGGACTGTGACGTATCCTTTTTCCAAGAGACTAACCAGTCGGCGATAGAACATGGGAAGCTGTGCCGTGATTGGGTAGGCCAAGTGTTCAGTGCAGCAGCTCACGGTAAGAAGAGTGGAGTAGTCACTCTGTTCCATAAGTGGGTATGGTTTGATTGTAAATCTGAAATGAGTGACCCCCCCTGGGCAGATATGGCAGATATTTGATCTTGGTGGGGGAATTGGAGGGTTCTTCCATGGTTCTCTGTAAAACAATACAACAAATGCATCAACCAAACAAAAAGGGAATACCATACAAACCTCATACGCAACTCCAACAACAAACCCAGAGAACTATTTGAAATCGTAAAAGCCCTCACCAAAGACCAGGATACCGAAGACAAAGTGCAACTGGACCCACAAAAATTTGCGGACCACATCCAAGAAAAGTTCCACTCAGCAGAACAAACAAGACCCAGCCCAACCCCAAAGACTATCACACCCTTGAACACCTGGGGAACATTCAACACCCCATCCACGGAGCAACTCTCCCACATCATCTCAGCAATCAAGACAAGCACTGCCCCACGGATCCCTGCCCAGTGCCCTGGATCAAGGCCACCAAATCAAACTTCATCCAAACCATCCACAAGATAGTACACTCCTCCCTAACCCAAGGGCACATGACAAATCAATTGAAGCTCGCAACAATAAGACCTATCCCGAAGAAATCCACACTTGACAAGAACAATCCAACAGCATACAGACCCATCTCCAGCATACCACTTTTAGCAAAAATAATCGAAAAAACTGTACAGCACCAACTACAAGAACACATAGACAACCACGCTCCCCTGGACAACAATCAACACGGGTTCCGCCCCAACCACGGGGTAGAAACTCTTCTGATATACCTCTTCGACAGCGTCCTCCGCATCATAGACAACACCAAGAAAGGCATACTCATGATATTCATTGACATCTCATCTGCATTTGACACAGTTAACCACAAGACTCTGTTGGATAGACTACAGAACATCGGTCTACACGGTGCCACCCTGAATTGGTTCCATTCATACCTAACCGACAGACAAATACAGGTCAAAGTAGGACACAACACATCTCGACCCATAAAAGTCAAACAAGGAGTGCCACAGGGATTGGCCCTTTCAGCTCTCCTATTCAACCTATACATCCAGCCAATATGTGCCATCATGAAAGAGCACCACATACATTATACAATCTATGCAGATGACATCATGATCTACACACCCATCTCAGTCGACAACCCGGACTACACCAACATAACAAACTGCCTCACCCAAATGGCAGACTGGCTTCAGGAAAACAACCTATCAATCAACTACAGCAAGACGGAGGCACTGATCATCACGCGAAACCCGGCCTTTATCCCTCCACCCGACATCAAGATAAGAGATGCACTCATACCCATAAAAACAGAAGTCATCCTGGACAAAGAACTTAACCTCCAAGCACACATAGGCAGAGCAACCGAAAGTGCATACCTAAGAATGCGACTCATCAGAAGACTCAAGCCCCTCCTCGACCCAGAGCACTTTTGCACCGTTTGCCAGGCACTGATAACCCCTCTACTAGACTTCTGCAATCCAATATTCACCGGGCTACCAAAGCAGACCCTCAGACCACTACAACTGGCCCAAAACACAGCTGCCCGCATAATAGCCGGTACTACAAGACACGATCACGTCACACCCATACTGAAAGAACTGCACTGGCTCCCAATCATCTCACGCATCAAATACAAGACTATCATAAACATATTCAAGATCAAACAACACTCACTCCTCCGCCATAAGCCTACACACACTCATACAACCCGACACAAGCACACGGCCAAGAAGAAGAGGCACCTCCAATCGGGTTAACACCCCAAAAGACTTCACCAAGACCCGCAAAGACACCGCACAACGAGCAATCTTCCTGGCTGCTCCATCCATATGGAACTCCCTCCCAGATGATCTGAGACTAACCACAGAAATCAAGGACTTCCGAAAACAGCTGAAGACAACCCTGTTCATCGATTACTATGGACATACCCCCTGAACCAGCATACAAGTCAGATCATCAACCCCCCCCCCCCACCACCCCAAGACTGTATATAAGACTGTATAATAGCTCATGATGTATAATAGCGCACTATGTAGATAAACCAAATCTAATTACATCCCTGCCAACACATACACACCACTCTGTATTTATTTATTTAGTATACATTTATATACCGCTGCTTCCTACGATCAACAGCAGTTTACCTTACTGATCAGGATGAACTGTACAGTCCAGTAAATTGCAATAAATACATTTTGATTGGTTAAAGATTCGTACACAACACAGCAAACGGGTCATCGGAATTTACATTGGATTGAGTGGGTGCGGGCTTTCTTATATATGTACATATACATTTGATTGGGTGCGGGTGGGTGTGTTTACATATATACAATATAACAGATCAATTGCAGTGGCCCTTGTCATAAAGTTGGAGCCATTTTGGAGCAAAGATGGGAAACGAGGTCTCAGGTTAGGTCAGATTATAATGTGTCTGAAAGAGGTGTGTGTTGAGTTTTTTCTAAAGTCTTTCAAGTCACTTATTGATCGAAGCTCGTGAGGCAACTGGTTCCAGAGCAGTGGTGCTGCGTATGAGAATAATCTGCGGCTTGTTTCTACTTTGACAGTTCTTATGGTGTTTGGGACGCAGAGAGAGTTTTGAGTTATTGTTCTTCTGCATCTATTGGGTGGCTGGATGGTGATTAGCTTGGTGAGGTACGAAGGTGCTATGTTGTGAATGAGCTTGAATGTGGTCACTAGTGTTTTGAATATGGTGCGGGCAGTGATGGGGAGCCAATGCAGCTCAATTAGTACTGGAGTGATGTGTTCAGTGACGCCTTTTTTCATAATGACTCTGGCAGCAACGTTTTGAGCCATTTGCAGGATATTTAGGGTGCTCTTTGGAAGGCCTTGTAGAATGGCGTTGCAGTAGTCCAGGTGGGGAGAGATGAGGGCTTGCGCCACCGTTCTGAAGTCGGATTGATCGATGATGTTACGGAGTGGTTGAAGAACTTTTAATTTATGGAATATGGCACGGTTAGTTGTTCGGAGATGTTTATCCATCTTCAGGTTGCTATCGAGTAGTACCCCTAGATATTTTATTTCAGGCTTGGTGTGGTAGACGTTGTTGTTGAGGGTGACAGTGGTGGGCGGGATGAAGTCCTTTTTCTTGGAGATGAACATCACCTCTGTTTTTTTGTGGTTTATTGACATGTTGTTTTATTGCATCCAGATCTGGATCATGTTGAGACATTCCTCCAGTTGGGTGTAGCTCGGTTGGCTTATGTCGAGTTGGGTATACAGCATTAGATCATCTGCATAAATGTGATAACTGATCTTGTGCTTCTGAATGATTTTGCAAACCGGTTTTATGTATAAATTGAAAAGGAGGGAGGATAGTGCTGATCCTTGAGGAATGCCTTGGGTTTGGGGGAAGGCGTCCGCTTTTTCACCGTTGAATTGGACCTGTTGCATTCTATTTGATATGTATGATGAGAATCATTTTAGCGGAGTCCCTGTTATCCCTATGGAGGTGAGTCGGTTTATGAGAGTACTGTGGTGAACTGTATCGAATGCAGCAGATATGTCGATAAAAATGAGTATGAACATCTTGCTTCTGATCTCTAGGCCTTTGAGGAGGTTGTCAAGGAGTGCTATAAGTAGGGTTTCCACTCCATGATGCTGACGGAACCCATATTGATGCATATCCAGTGCATTTCTGTCATCAATGTGGTCCTGCAACTGTTGCTGGATTGCCTTTTCGATGATCTTTGCAAGGAAGGATATGCTCGAGATTGGTCGATATGATGTTGGATCGTTCTTGTCGAGTGTTTTGTTTTTCAAGATGGGTCTTATTAGGGATCTTTTGAGATGCGTTGGCATGGATCCTTGCTGGAAGGATTGGTTTACAATGTGGGAGATAGGGTGGGCAATTTCGGTCTTCGTCACCTTGAGCCAGGCCGCTGGGCATGGGTCAAGTGGGGAAGTTGTGGTGTTTAAGTTGGTGATAATGTTTATGATTTGCTGGTCATCAATAAGATGGAAAGCACCCCATTCTGTGTTTGGCTCTTCGCTTGTGGATTTGTGTTCTTTCTGTGGTGTGGTGTCCATATCATGGTCTTTGATGGTGTGGGTGGGTACTCGTGGGTTTAGTTTCTTGGCATAATGGTCTGCTAGCGTTTGGGCCTTTATTGCGCTAGTAAAGTCAATGTCTTGTGATTGTTTTGGTGAGGGATTTAACAAGTTCGAAAAGCTCTCTTGGTCTATTGAGCGCTTTATTGAGTATGTTAGTGTGGTGTGTCGTCTTTGCCAGGTTGACCTCAATCTTGTACTTCGTGAGGAGTGTTAGGTATTCCTGTTTGTGTTCATCAGTTTGGGCTTTTCTCCATTTTTTTTTCCAGTTTACGTAGTTGCTTCTTCATTTTGCGAAGAGTTGCAGAGTACCATGGTTCGGATCTGGTTATAGTTTTGTTGCTTGCGGCTTTCCAGGTTGGGCTCGCTGCTAGTTCGATTCCTGAGTTCCATTGGTCCACCAGAATTTCGAGGTCTATGTGTGCAAGGTCAACGTGAGATATTATGGATGTTGTCAAGGTTTCCCTATTGAATTTTTGGAATCTTTGGAGATGTGCTGTTGGACAAGTTTGTGATCGGTCCGGTATGGCGGGTAGGTGTATTGAGAGTTCGATTTGGCAATGGTCTGACCAGGGTACCTGGGTTATCCGAGTTTTGGGGGGTTTCATTTCAATTTGCTGTCGTTCAAATGACACGAATACAAGGTCGAGTGTGTTGCCTTTGTTGTGAGTGGCTTCATGAATTATTTGGTGGTATCCGAGTTGGTCCATGGCTTCAAGGAACGTATTAGCTTGCAAGAGGGGAACTGAAGGTAGGTTTAGGTCACCTAGGATTATCTGATGTTTCTTGATTGCAGTGGCTGATATAGTTTCTAATGCGGTGGCTAGTGTTTCAGGATGTGACGCGGGGGGCCTGTAGATTAGGCAGATGGCCATCGTTTTGTTTTCAACTTTGAGTACATCAGTGCCCTCGGATGCGGTTTGCGATGTGTTTGCTAGAAGTAGGGATGCTCTAGCAAGAATTAGGACGCCTCCACCTCTTTTGTTGGGGCGAGGGCAATTGAATATTTTATAGCCAGGTTTGGATATTTGGTTTATAATTGCTGAGTCAGTGTCGGTGAGCCATGTTTCAGTGATACAGAGGATATCAGGCTTTTCATCTGTGAGGATGTTGTGTATGATGTGCGTCTTGTTTCTTAGGAACCTGGTGTTAATTAGGAATAGCGTGACAGGGGCCTGCGGCAGGTTGCAGGGTTGCCAGGTTTTGCTTTGTTTGGCTGCGACCCCCAGTTTCTGTAGTTTCTTTGGCTTTGAGCTGCGATAGTTACGTGATTTTTTTCTGGGACACGGTGGCTGTCCTCTGGCTAGGTTGTGGAATTGGTTTATTGTATGTAGGGTGGAAAGGACCGTGCAGTAACAGTGTGGGCATTAGGAGTGGGTAATGCAGAAGTATTGGGCTCCAGACTAGTGGCAAGTGGTATTGCAGGGTCGGGTTGTATGTGCATGCGGATAGAGTTAGGCAAGCGCATAGGGTTAGTACATATGAGATGAGAGCCATATTACAGCTGTTTAAGATGCCAATACCCTTATAGGGTGTGTCACAGTGCTGACTATCGCCTTGCGTCTTTAGTTGTTACTGTTGAGTTGCTTGGTACAGCACAGGAATACAAGATATCGTGGCCCAGAATGCAAGATACAGTTGTAACAAAAGGCAGTGATACAAGATACAGTGAAACAAAATGCTGGCGATGTATAATGGTTTGGGACAAAGCTGCTCAGAGCCCTATACAGCGGGAGAGGTTACAGTGTTATTATGGCAGTAAATGAACCATGATCAATGAGTCAGTCAGAAGGTTAAGTCATCGACCTTATGCAGTGCGTCAGTTATAGTGGTCGTCAGTAGTCAGTGTGAGGAGTATACATTGAAAGGAACGTGCATTCAAGCGTTTACCTGGGTGGATTGCTTTAGCGTTGGTATCCGGTGTCGGCGAGCTCAACCCAGCCAAGGGAGCTCAAGCCGTGTGGGTCAGTATCGGCTTGCGAATTCTTAGCTCAAGTTGAAGTTGATTACCTCTGCCTAGTGGGCCACTGTACACTGCATGAAAACATTTGCCCCCTTGATTGTTTGCCGTGGAAACCGCTTTGATTGAATGATAAGGCGGTATATAAATACCATTAAATAAAATAAATAAATAAATAAATGTATTGCCCTGGGATGCCAAATGCTCCATTTTATGCTAGGTTGGCCTCCACATTGGAACAGCTTCCCGAGGGATGTCTGATGGTGGGGATCTGAATGAGGTTTTTGATCCCCCAGTTGGACACCTCGTGCCAGATCTCAGGAACCCGCAATGGGACCACACAAATTTTACAACGGTTTATCCATCGCCATTGTCTAGTGGACTGATGGTGGCTCCTGCAACCCATTGACAGATTATCCCTTTGAAGGCTTACTTTAAAGTTTTAATCCACATTCTGCAGCTGGGTTAATTTTTGCATATGTCAGGAAAACTGTACCCGTCTTATTCAATTTGTTATAACAGTGATTTTCTTTCTGCTATGGTACGCAGATCCTGAATATTTCAGGCTCGGCCATTTAGTCAGAATTTGGATCCCGAGAGTTTCGGTACCGGCCTGGATAGGGATTTATACACACTTCTCCCATGCACATGGAACAAGCGCCCACATTGATTATATACTTGCTTCGGGGAGTCTTTTCTCTCAAGTGGAGGAAGCACAAATAGGTACAGGTGAGATCTTGGATCATATGCCAGTTTGGATCAAATTAGACTGTTGTCCGTCACACAGTGGCTCTTAGATGTGGAGGTTTCCTCTAGAGCTATACCGAGAAGAGCAGTTTCGGAGTTATATTAGAGAACAGTGGCAGTCCTTTGTGACCCATAACTCACAGCACTAGGAGGACCCCGAGTTATTCTGGGAGACGGCAAAGGTAGTGCTAAGAGGGGATGTTATAACTTACTTGGCAAGGCGCCAGCTTCTTCTTAATGCATGTGTGCTACATCTAGAGAGACAGACTGTGCAGGCTAGGAGACGGCATACCCAGCATCGGACTGAGGGATCAAGAACCAAACACTTTGAGATACAGGCCGCCCTTAACGTGGTCCTCGACCAACGAGCCATAAAGTCTCTCATGTACTGCAAATATCAATTATTTCAGTACAGTAATAAGACAGGGAAGTTGTTGGCACAATGTCTCCGGGAAGCACATGGGTCGTACCTGCTGCTTGCCCTACGGGATGGATCGGGTAAGTTGTATAAGTCTACTGGGGAGATTACAGACCTTTCTATATTCTTTTATCATGATTTATACAGAGGAGAGAGAGTCTCTCCTGCTAGGATAGACTCCTATCTTTGGAATCTCTCCCTGCCAAAACTTACCATACAGCAGGCAGAGCAACTGCGGGGTGCCAATAACTGCCCAGGAGATCTATCAAGGCATCAAACGGGCACAAGACAACAAAGCCCCAGGCCCAGATGGGTTCACAGCAGAATTTTATAAAATACTCCACAAATTGGTGGTGGCTCCCATTGTTGAAATCTACCAGTACTGCACTCAGCATAATGGACTCACCTGGGGAGACAATCGGACCTACATTACTTTGCTTCCGAAACCAGGTAAAGACATTTTACAGGTGGGTTCCTATCACCCTATTTCGTTAATTAATTTTGATTTGAAATTTTGCAAAGATATTGGCAAACAGACTGGCTCCTTTGTTTCTCGAGCTGGTACAGGACTCGCAGGTGGGATTTGTAAGGGGCAGATATGCAGTAACTATCGATATGTTATTGCATCCCAGAAATGGTCACATGCACAATAAATACCTTCACTGATAATTAGTTTTGATGCCGAAAAGGCATTTTCAAAATAAACATAACTCTCTTACATCTCAACAAATAGGGGTGACCTACACGGAGTGGTGGGTACACCTCTAAACAAAGGCATGGGGAGGGGTAACCTGCACGGAGCGGCAGTGGCATCTACTCCTACTGCCTTGCTGGGCAGACTAGATGGACCATACTGGTCTTTATCTGCCGTCATATACTATGTTACTATGGGCTAGGTAGTGCCTTTATTCAAATGCTTAAAATAGTATACGTGAATCCCACAGTGACGATACTGGTCAATAGGCATCTTTTGGAGGCCTTTGGTCTCCAGTGGGGAACGCATCTGAGGTACCCCCTTTCTCTTCTGTTTGTATTATCTTTGGACACTTTTAATCAGCTCTTGGAGTGTTGTCGGGTGGTACCAGGGATACGTATTGAACACTCTAAATTTAAGGTAGCAACTTTTGCAGATGATCTCCTTGTTCATATTACGCAGTCATGTATATTGTTACCCTGCCTACTGGCAGAATTTGACAAGTTTGGTCATTGCCAGCGTTTGGGTAAATAAAGAGAAGTCGGAAGCCTTGGATGTTACGGGGCAACTGAGGGACCGATGGGGGCCCTGTTTCCCACTTCGGTGGGCAGACCGGGCCTTTAGTTACCTTGGCATACAGTTGACCAGAGACCCCAGGCAACTCTACCGAGCGAATTGTGCAATGATGATGATGCGTATTGTACAGGGTGAAGGGTCAGTTGGACCGTGGGCCAGACTCCTCCCAAACAGACCCTCTCTCCATCCAAAGAGGAAAGAAACCCACTTCCCAATAAAACCTCACCTTATGCAGGACGGTAGGCTCGTACATGATAATTACTGTCTCACAGATTTTTCTTTGCCAAAGGATCCTTTATTAGATTTACTCCTTATCTTACAAAAACAGACAGACTAAGAGCAAAGAGATTTCAGATCTTGCACTTCTCCTCACAACAAGCAAACAGGATTGTTCTGTTCTTATCTGGGAACAAATCTAACAACTAACAGCAAGAATGTCTCCTCCTCATTTCCTGTCCCAGAATACAGCAAGCAAAAGTACACTAACAGCGAGTGAGAATGTGTGACGAGCATTCTGGACAAACAAAATCTGTGTTAGACACACACACACGCGACATTAGAACAAAACAAACTAGCACACACACAAAACTCTCAGATATGACAATAAGGATACTAGGGCTATAAGGAACCCAGGGAATCCATACCCCACACAGCCTTCACTGCGCAGGTGACAAACTCATCACCTGTCTAGTCCTGTCACATTATATACCCTTGCTCAGGACCATACTTGCTATTCCGAGCATTGTTCTCTACCTAATTTTTGTTCCAACTGTCCAGGACTCCCACTTGTGTGATTTTCCATGTTATTCTCCTCATGTCTGTACCCTTCTCCATTGAGCTTTCTTAGGGCTATGTTAATCTAGGCCTTGTCAGATTTATATTGTTATCCGACCTCTGCCCCACTCACTCGGTTCTTTACCTGGTTCTCTTGGTTCTCTCCCAACTCTCAGTTCCCAAGGAATATCTCTTTAACTCCCCGTGTTCTGACAACTATACTGGGGGCCATTTGTTCTTCATGCTAAGTTGGCATGTTTATATCTCGTGTTTGCCTTTTTTACCGTCTCTCTGTCCACCACTTACTGATAAGTGTGTTTTCACATTTTTTCCATATGATGTCACATACCTCCGAAAGCTTCACACACACACACCTCGGTACAATTCCAGCAATCTGGCAACATTTCGGGTTTTTTTTTTTGTGTGTTAACCCTTTCTCCTCTGGCTCCCCCACAGTATGCGGACTAAAATACGCAAATGGTGCTCTCTCCCTCTGCCATTGTTAGGTCAGGTGGATGATTTTATTTCCTAAGCTGCTTTATAATCTGCAGACGCTTCCAGTTTGCCTGTTACGGAAAGACGTAGTCCATCTTATCGCATATATGTGTGGACTTATCTTGCTGTCCATGGAGAATGCCTTCTACAGGTGAGTAACTCTGTTATAGGAGTAATGTGTTTTTAAAGATGCAAACCTTTGAAGCTACTAAGGTAAAAAAAAAATTTACTTTTTTGTAGAGGTGATCTTGGCCACATTGCTTCTTGTGCCTTTGGGGTTCCATCCCAATCAGAAACTGCCTCTACAGTGTCATGAGCCACTACTTGCAGTTATTGGATGGATTTCCCCACATTTTAACCCCTTTCTGTGTAATCTGTAGCTGATCATAGTTACTCATTCCCATCATGGCAACACAGTGCTCGTTCTCGGTCTTCGATAGAAGGAAAATTACATTTGACAGCCGCTTGTTCCATTGGGGGCCAGAAGACCTTTCAATATAATTTTTTTTTCTTTCCTCGTTTATTTTTCACAGCTGCCTTGCAAGTTTTGTCACCTGTGCTAGACCAAACCTCTAATGCTGTGTCTTTATAGCTCAGTTTTCAGAAAGTACACGGAACCCAGAAACAGGTTAAACATGGTTTCTGACTTGTGGTGTTGTGAAGCTGACATGCCTGCTTCTTTCCAATACAGTTCCCGGAAACCAACTGCAGCCACGCGCTGTATGTGTCCCTTGTACGACCCTAACAGACAGCTGTGGATTGACCTGGCACCATTGAGTATTCCCAGAATTAACCACGGAGTTCTTTCAGCAGGTATCATAACTGCATGTTGAAATACAGCCAGTATTGTTACTGTTCACTCCATGCTTAAAAGTAGAATTAAGCAGATGCAGGGCTTACTCTTGGTGCCGTGCAAAACAAAAAGCCGATCCTAACACACTGACAGACGTCCCCTGCTAAGAATGCAGGATGGTCATGTCATGGCAATTGTTGACCTGCTGGAGATTTTCCATATTTTCCAATATTGTGGAAATGGAAATTGTGTTACAGTAAAGTGATGCATTATTGGCTCTTGTATGCTGATATTATATTGTACTAGTAGGCATTCCAATAAGTTTTCTTAGAATTTTGCATTACAGTCTTTGATGCAGCATTCGCCCTACAAGAAATAAAAGCTACATGTTTTGACAGCATCAGGTGTATTTGTGTGTTGCAGAAGGCTTCCTATTTGTTCTTGGGGGTCAGGATGAAATCAAGGATTCTCTGAACACTGGTGAGAAGTATGACCCTGACACCAATTCCTGGAGCCCATTACCTCCCATGGACGAGGTGAGTGGGAGCTTAGGGGGAGCTCTGAAAGCACTGAAGAGAAATTACCCCCTTTGCAATTTTTTAATGGAGCTCTCCAGGGAATTTCAGTCCTGTTCTTTTATGAAGCCTTTCTCTCTCGCTTTAAACATCTTCTCCTCACATTTCACTGTGTTGCGTGTTTAGATTTTGGATGTATGGGGGCGATGCAGACTCACTGTGCTGGGGATGGCATTCTAGTATGTTCTTGGATCCAGAAAGAGGGGTGCAATTAAGGCGGAACCGGATCATAAAGATTTTTGTTTTCTAGCTGTTGCCTCAATTGTAAGAAACACTTTTTTAGCTGTACTGCTGCAGGTAACTTTACATGTGATTTAATTTGTGGCATCTGATGCCAGCCATCAAAATTGATACCTCAATTCATCTTTTTCAGCCAGTATTGCAGGGTGGCTGAAAAAAATCAAGCAGTATGATATTCAGAGAACAGTATGTGAGCGTGTGTCAGAATTTCTTGATGTCTAGGGTTGGATCGTGGCTTAATGGTAGTTCTGAGCGCTCATGTAGAAGGTCCCCTGTTTGATTCTGTTGGCTTCCCAGATTGAAAAACAAAAAAAATATAGAGCAAGAAATCTAAGCACTATAATGAATATTTATATGTTGGAAGATAGGTCTTGAGGGACAATCCCCTCTCGCAGCCCCTCTCTTCCGTTTTAATCAGTGATAGGTTCTACTTTTCAAAACCTTTGTTATAATCATGTGAAAGAAGCATACGTTTAGGTGCCCCTACATAATTAAAACATTCAAAACCTTTGTGATTTGTGTGCTTGTCCCCTTTTTGAAAATCACATCATGCACCATAATGATTCACTTGATAAATTGCAATAGTTCACCTCAATCATAACTGTAAAAGCGCAACAACATTTATGCACTTATCTGAAAAAATATCCTCCACAAACACAAAAGTTTGGATGCTATCCATTACTGCGGTCCTTGGAGCGTTGAAACAGGGCGTGTATTGCTGACTGCGTCCTAAACGCATCGCTGTGTTCATTGCCGATACCACAAAGCCTCTTTCGTTGCTGACACCATGAAGAAAAACCTCTATACAAAGAAGAGTGTTTGTGGAGGATATTTTTTCAGATAAGTGCATAACAGGATATCCTGATAGTCACGGGTGACTGGAATGCAAAAGTTGGCAACAAAGAAGAAGGCAAAGTAATTGGAAAATACGGACTTGACAGCAGAAATGAAGCTGGAGGAAGACTGATAGAATTCTGCAAGAACAACAATCTATTCATCTCAAACACCTTCTTCCAGCAACACAAGCAGCGACTGTACACAAGGACTTCACCCAATGGATTGTACAAAAATCAAATTGACTACATCTGTGGAAGCCAACGATAGAAAAGCTCTATAACATCAATGAAGACAAAACCTGGAGCTGACTGCAATACAGATCACCAAATACTAGTATGCAAACTCAAGCTAAAGTTGAAAAAGAGCAAGGCCTCACTTGGAATACTGTGTTCAGTTTTGGAGCCCATATCTCACAAAGGATGTAAAAAGACTGGAAACTGTTCAGAGGAAGGTGACCAAAATGATTTGGAGCCTGCATCAGAAGCCTTATGAGAAGAGACTTGAAGACCTAAATTTGTACACTCTGCAGGAGAGGGAGGGATAGGGGAGATATGATTCAGATCTTTAAGTACTTAAAGAGAATTCTTTTTCGTCCCTCTAGTCCAGTCCCGGTAACTTAAAGTTTAGAATCTCCTCCAGCAGCTTTGGAGACTGAAAGGCATCATCGCTTTGCTGGTGGAGGTATAAATAGGCAAGGACTGCCCCCCTTCCTTCAGTACTTTCAGTCTCCAAGCAGCTAGAGGAGATTCTGAGCCTGGGACTGGGCTCAGTTTTGGCAGCAAATAAGCAGAGTTAGAGTTTGGATTCCCTTTCAATTTAAATTTAATTTTCTTACCCTTTATTTGACAATTTATTTATTTGACAATTCTTATATTCCGCGCTATTTCTCATCAGTGCGGTTTACATTGAAACAATAAACACTTGGACGTACAAATAGTCCTACGTTTACAGAAAACAGGGATTTGAACTTGGATTAACTGGGGAAACTATATACATTTGAGTTTAGCTACATGTAATTAACAGGGTGGACTTGTAATAAGGTTTTGCTGCCAAGTTTAGCTTACAGCATGTTTGTATTCTGTTGGTAAAGAGGAGATAGAGAGCTGTAATGTCATGTGGGGTAGGGTTAGTTTTTAGTTTTATTGTGGAGGTGTTTCAATTGCCACATATGAGTGAGTGTGTGGGTGGGGGGGATCCCCGTGCTGAGTGAAGTGCATGAGGAACAGGTGATGTTTGATGGCTTTTCTAAACTGGGTAAGGTCTTTGATTGCTCTTATGTTATAAGGGAGGTTGTTCCAACATCTGGGGGCATAGCTTGTAAGGCTATGCCCCCAGATGTTGTGTTTCTTTTGTAGGTAGAGTGCTGCTGCAGGGAGTGTTTGGCTCCCTACTCTGGCTCCAGCCCTCCCCCCTCCTGTCCCTCCCGTGGTGCTCTCACCATCGTGCTAATGAGCAGAGAGGTCTTGTCAAGGGGGGAAGATTTATTTTCTAGCCTCCCTGCTCCCGAACCCGAGAATAGGGGTGAGGAGCAGGTGGCAGGCGAATTCGGGCTGCCCCGAAGCTAATCGAAGGGCCGGATTGAACACGCAGTGTGAGACACCGCAGGAGCTGAAGCCGCATTTCGGCTGAGCTCCGTCGCGGGAGCCCTTCCTCAACGCCGGCAAGTGGTGGTGAGTGAGGGGAAGGCTTGCAGGGCCGATTTGGGAGGTGAAAGGAACAGCGGGGACCGCGTTAGGACGCAGGGTCCATTTTATTATTTTTTGCTTCAGCCGCGTGTGGCCGCGTGGGAAAACACCGGCGGCCATTTTGTCTGCCCGATTTGCTGTTCCCGCGGCTGTTGACAGGGGTTAGCAACTTCGTTTTGCAAAATACCTAGTCGGGCCTTACTGGGGAGCTCTCCGGGGACGCTGGGAGAGTAAAAAGAAAAAAAACAAAAACAGAGGCAAACGGGGGTCCAGGCTTGGGCCTCTCAGGGTGTATTGCCTGCTTAGCAGAGGCATGCCTGCAAAGCATCGTTGTTTAGTTTAGGGTACGGTGCTGGACTCTGGGGTTTGTTCAGCCTGTGCTCTTGAAGCAGAAGTTATGGACAAGCCGCTAGAAGGGACCTCGGCCAGTCGGGAGGCAGTTCCGTCAGATGGGGGAGAGGTCCTGCCTCCAGCTTTGGAGCCAGCAGAGCCGGTAGCGGGGCCTTCCTCTGGGGTAGGGTCCTCCCTGTCTCGGGGGCTGGCTCAGGGGGAGTCTGCCCCCGTGATCCCACCAGATTTCTTTTATGCAGCAGGCGTTTGCTCTGCTGCAGCCTGCGATGGCAGGACCAGGGTCACAGGGGCAGAAGCGGCAGGGTTCTGTGACACGGGCCGCGGAGGAGGCTCCTCCGGCCAAACGTAGCAGGGGGGCGGAGGATGAGGGTCCCGCAGCTCAACTCAGGGAGGTCCTGGGGTCTGTGGACACTGATATGGAGGAGGTCTCGGAAAAGGAGTTAGAAGAGGGCGAATTGTTGCCTGACTCAGAGCAACAGAGCAGAGTGGTCAGGGTGTTCCGGTGCGAGGAGCTGCCTGCCTTAATTGCGGAGACTCTCAAGACACTGAATATGCCCTCCGCAGGGGCAACGACGGAGGAGGCCTTGGAGGATCCCTTGTTGCAGGCGGTACGGACGTCCCAGCGGGCTTTTCCGGTGCATAGAGTGTTTAGGAGTATGATTCAGGAAGAATGGGACTTGCCGGAGTCAGCCCTGAAGGGTTCCAGGGCTTTGGCTCGTCTTTATCCGCTTTCAGACGAGGATAGAGAACTGTTTCGCTCTCCTAAAACAGATGCGGCGGTGTCGGCGGTGACTAAGAAGACCACCATTCCGGTGGAAGGTGCCGAGGCTTTGAAGGATGTTCAGGATAGGAAGTTGGATACCCTGCTAAAACAAGTATTTGATGTTTGCGCCCTCTCCATGCAGGCCTTGATAGCAGGGGCATGGGTGGCGAGAGGCTGTTTGCGCTGGTCCCAAAAGTTGCAGGGGGATCGCTCGGAAGGGCAGTTGGAGGATGTGGCGCGGCTGGAATCCGGAACTGCGTATTTGGCGGATATTCATTATGATCTTATCCGGGGAGTGGCGAAGAGTATGACTTTGGTGGTGGCTGCTCGCCGGTATCTCTGGTTGCGTAACTGGTCGGCGGACGGTTCGTCTAAGGTTCGCCTCAGCAAGCTGCCGTTTAGGGGTCAGCTTTTGTTTGGGGAAGATTTGGAAAAGCTGGTCAAGGATCTCGGAGAGTCTAAGGGGGGTAGACTTCCGGAGGATAAGCTGAAACAGGGTAGGACTGCTTTGGGGTCCAGAGGGGCGCCGAGGAAGTTTCGTCGGTTTCGGTCCTCGCGGTTTGTTCAACCTCAGCGGGGTAGGTTTCCGACCAGAGGTCAAGGTTTTAGAGGTTTCCAAGGGGCAGGCAGAGGGTTTGCCCCCTTCCAGTCCTCCGTCAAGAAGTCACAATGAGATCAGGCGGACTCAGGTGGGGGTGGTGCCCGTGGGAGGTCGGTTGCGGGAGTTTTACCCTGCCTGGGTCCAAATTACGTCAGACCAGTGGGTCCAGGAGGTCATTTGAGAAGGTTATGCCTTAGAACTCCGTCGACCCGTCGTCGATTCCTTTGTCCAATCTCCTTGCAGAGCTCCGCTCAAGGTTCGAGCGGTCGAGGAAACGCTGCAGCTGTTACTGCAGCTCAAGGCAGTGGTTCCCGTTCCTGCGGATCAGTATGGGTGCGGTCGATACTCCATCTATTTCGTGGTCCCAAAGAAGGCAGGCACGTTTCGGCCGATTCTGGATTTGAATTGGTGTCTCCGAGTCACCCATTTCCGAATGGAGACGCTGTGGTCCGTGATCGCGGCGGTCAGGGCAGGCGAATTTCTGACATCGTTAGATCTCACCGAGGCATATCTCCATGTTCCGGTGCGACGGGAGCATCAGAAATTTCTACGGTTTGAGGTGCCCATGGGTCATTTTCAGTTTCAAGCGTTGCCCTTCGGGTTGGCCACAGCGCCTCGAACGTTCACCAGATTATGGTGGTGGTGGCGGCGGCGCTTCGCAAGGAAGGCGTGCTAGTGCATTCGTACCTGGACGATTGGCTAATCCGAGCAAAGTCCAAGGAGGAGAGTGCCTCGGCCACGGCCACGGCCAGAGTGGTGCAGCTGTTACAGAGCCTCGGCTGGGTGGTCAATTTTGCAAGAAGCAGATTAGTTCCCTCGCAAGAATTGGAATATTTAGGGGCCCGTTTCGACACACAGAAAGGGGAGGTCTGTCTTCCGGTCCAGCGAGCACAAGGTTTGCGGCAGGCGCCGATGGCATGGCAGTATCTGCAGTTACTCGGAACGATGGCGGCCACGATCGACGTGGTGCCGTGGGCCCGGGCCCATATGAGGCCGTTGCAGAGCACGCTGCTCCAGCGCTGGTTGCATCAGAGGGATGCGTTGTCTCAGTGGCTGGTTTGTCCACCGGAGGTGCGTCAGGAGCTTCAGTGGTGGTTGCGAGAGGAAAGTTTGGACGCGGGCGTCCCGCTAGAGCCTCCATCCTGGAGACTGTTAACCACGGACGCAAGTCTCCCGGGATGGGGGGGGGGCGCATTGCGAGGGGCGATTTGCCCAGGGGCAGTGGTCTCAGGAGGAAAAGGAATGGTCCATCAACTGGTTGGAGATGCGAGCGGTGTTTTTGGCCCTGCTGGCGTTTCAGAGAGACTTGTGTCGGGGCGGTGCGAGTTCTATCCGACAATGCGACGACGGTAGCCTACATCAATTGCCAGGGGGCCACAGGCAGTGCGTCTCTGGAAGCGGAGGCGAGTCAGCTTTTGCACTGGGCCGAGCAGAATTTGTCAGGGCTTTCGGCACATGTGGCCAGAGTGGAAAACGTCGAAGCGGATTTTCTGAGTCGCCACAGAGTGGATCCGGGGGAGTGGGGTCTTCACTCGGAGGTGTTTGCGCTGTTGGTGCGCCGCTGGGGGATGCCGCTCATGGATTTAATGGTGAGCTTCGAGTCAGCGAAGGTAGAGCGGTTCTTCAGCAGGCGGCGAGAAAGGATGTCTGAGGGTCTTGATGCTTTGGCACAAAGGTGGCCGGAAGGCGGTCTTCTCTGTGTTCCCGCCTTGGGCTCTCGTAGGCCGGGTGGTGCAGCGCATAGAGAGGCATCGGGGCATGGTTGTCCTGGTGGCCCCCGACTGGCCCAGGAGGCCCTGGTATGCGGATCTGGTGCGGCTGTTGGCGGACAGGCCGTGGAAGTTACCACAGAGGCAGGATCTTCTATGTCAGGGACCGTTACGCATGCCCCAGGTGAATCAATTCTCGCTTACGGCCTGGTTCTTGAGAGGGCTAGGATGACAGCCAAGGGTTATTCCGCGTCGGTCGTTGCTACATTGCTGAAGGCGCGGAGGCGTTCCACCTCGTTAGCGTATGTCCGGGTATGGCGCTTTTTTGAAGCCTGGTGTGCGGAGCGTAGCTTACGACCCTTGGGGGCCTCGGTGTCTCAGACCCTTTCCTTTTTACAAGATGGAGTGGACAAGGGTTTGGCAGCTAGTTCATTGCGGGTGCAGTTGGCGGCCATTTCCTGTTATCGGGGTAAGATTCGCGGTCTGCTTCTGGGGGCTCACAGTGATGTTAAGCGTTTTTTGAGGGCGGTATTGCTCATGCGTCCTCCGCGGCGGGTTTCGGTGCCGGCATGGGATCTGAATTTGGTGTTGGAAGCCTTGCTTAGGCCGCCGTTTAAACCGTTGGCTCAGGCCTCGCTGAAGGATCTGACGTTGAAGACCGTTTTTCTGGTGGCGATTTGCTTGACGAGGAGGATTTCTGAGTTACAGGCATTATCCTGTAAGGAGCCGTATCTGTCTTTTTTTCAATCATAAGGTCGTTTTGCGTACCGTTCCAGCCTTTCTACCGAAGGTGGTTTCGGCATTTCATGTTAACCAGGAGGTGTCGCTTCCCGTGTTCTCCGAGCAGCAGAAGGATAAGTCGGAGGGCAAATTGCATCTTTTGGACGTTCGTCGTATGTTTTGAAAGTACCTTCGCAGGACGGCGCCCTTCCGAAGGTCGGACAGGTTGTTTGTGGCGTTCGGGGGCCCGCGAAAGGGGGAGGCGGCGGCTAAATTGTCGATTTCTAGATGGTTGAAGGAAGTGATTGCGTTGGCGTACCTTTTAAAGGGTAGGGTGGTGCCGGCAGGACTTTGGGCTCATTTGACTAGAGCACAAGCCGCGTCTTGGGCGGAATTCAGTTTTGTTCTGGTAGCGGATATTTGTAGGGCGGCGACATGGTCGTCGTTGCACTCATTTGCAAAGCATTATAGGCTAGAAGTGCAAGCGGCGGGGGATGGTCGTTTTGGCTCAGCGGTACTTCAGGCTGGGCTTGCAGGTCCCTCCCGTTGATATTTACTGCTCTGTCACATCCTCTATGGTACCGGGACTGGACTAGAGGGATGAAAAGGAAGATGTAATTAGACTTACCTGCTAATTGTTGTTCCTTAAGGAACTCTAGTCCAGTCCCGGATCCCACCCTGCGGTATAGGAAATTATGCAGCCTGACGTTTTTTCTGAGATTCCTGACGTGTCTGGCGATGGGCGAGTGATTACGGTGTGGGTAGGGGGGCCTCGGGGGGCGCGGTTTGGAGCCACAGGGGGAGCCCTTCCACACCGGTGTTTTTAGTTAAACAAACAAAAAAAATCTGGTAGTTATTACATATGCAGCATATCTACATTTAATGTTTGTTTCTGTTTCATTACCCAGTTATCTACTTATTTGTTGCTCTGCTGAGTTTGCTTTGACAGTAGGTGCTGAAGGAAGGGGGCAGTCCTTGCCTATTTATACCTCCCGCCAGCAAAGCGATGATGCCTTTCAGTCTCCAACGCTGCTGGAGGAGATTCTAAACTCTATGGTACCGGGACTGGACTAGAGTTCCTTAAGGAACAACAATTAGCAGGTAAGTCTAATTACATCGTAATGAACAAACAAACCTCTTCCAAAGACGGGGAAGCTGTAAAACTAGAGGGCATAATATGAAGCTGCAAGGGGATAAATTGAAAGGCAATGTCAGGAAATACTTTTTCACTGAAAGGGTGATGCTTGGAATGCCCTCCCGATGGAAGTGGTGGAGGCAAATACAGTGACAGAATTCAAAATGGCATGGGACAGACACAGTGGATCCCTTTTACAGCAACAGGATAAGATCAAAATAAACTTAACTATCTAATTTCTCAACAAACAAGGGTGCCCTACACAGAGCGGTGGGTTTACCCCTAAACATAGACATGGGGAGGGATGGCCTGTACAGAGCAGCAGGTGCACCTACTCTTGCCATCTTACTGGGCAGACTAGATGGACTATACTGGTCTTTATCTGCCATCATTTACTATGTTACTATGTAAATGTAGCAAAATATGACCTTGAGAATATACCACGGGAATTTAAAGATTGCCTGCAAAATTGATTTTCTGCTTTAGATACAAATGACAGAGCTCCAGAAGAGTTATGGGATGGCATCAAGAAGGTTGTGTTTGAAGAAAGTGAGAAGTCTCTACAAAAGGTAAAAAAGCAAAATGGATGACTGAAGAAACTTTTAAAATTGCCCAGAAACGCAGAGATGCTAAGGCAGAGGAGAAAGAGGCAATTACAGAACTTAACAAAGATTTCTATGAGCAGCAAGACAAGACAAGAAGTACTACAATCACACATGCAAGGAAATAGAAGCAGAAACTATTAGAGGAAGAACAAGATCAGCTTTCCTAAAGCTATGAGAGTTAAAGAAAAAATTCCAGCCTCGAATTGGAATGTTATAAGATGCTTAAGGATCCATATTGAATGATGCTGAGAAGATGAAGAAAAGGTGGAAAGAATATACAGAGTCCTTATATGATAAAGATGAAGTGGACCAAAAGCTGTTTCAACCTGAACATTATGATCAAGAACCATTGGTGATGAAAGAAGACGTCAAAGCAGCTTTGAAAGCCTTATCAAAGAATAAAGCACCGAGCATTGATGGTATTCCTATTGAAGTATTACAGCAATCAGATGCAGCTGTTTCCATACGTACAAGACTTGGCCAGGAAATTTGGAAGACAGCATCATGGCCCAACTGACTGGAAAGGATCTATGTTTATACTAATACTGAAGAAAGGTGATCCAACTAACTGTGGAAATTATCGCCCAATCACTCTTATCCCATATGCCAGCAAGATTCTACTCAAGATCATTCAGCAGAGACTACAACCATATTTGGAACGAGAACTGTCTAAAGTGCAAGCAGGGTTCAGGAAAGGGTGAGGAACAAGAGACATCATCGCGAATGTGAGATGGCTCCTTGAAAAGACAAAATAATACCCATCATAAAGAATAAAATTACTCAGCATGTAGATAGTCATGGCCTAATGGGAGACAGCCAACATGTCTTTAGACAAGGAAGATCTTGTCTTACTAATCTTTCAGAAAGCCTTTGACAAGGTCCCTCATCAGAGACTTTTGGCAAAACTAAAGAGTCATGGGATAGGAGGCAGTGTACTACTGTGGATCAGGAACTGGTTAAAAGATAGAAAGCAGAGGGTTGGGCTAAATGGCCAATTTTCCCAATGGAGAAAGGTGAATAGTGGTGTACCCCAGAGATCTGTGCTGGGTCCGCTGCTTTTTGACATATTCATAAATGATCTGGAAAGTGGAATAACGAGTGAGGTTATCAAATTTGCAGATGACACAAAACTATTTAAAGTTGTTAAAACCCAAGAGGATTGTGGAAAATTGCAAGAGGATCTTGATAAATTGGAAGACTGGGCATCAAAATGGCAGATGAAATTTAGGGGTATGTTTACTAAACTGCGGTAATGCCATTCGCGTTAGGATCCGCGGTAGAGGCAGAAATACCCAAATAAGGACATGGGCGGTACATCGTTACCAATAACACGCGTTACAAGGCGCCATAAATTAACGAGTGTTACATGGCACGTTACCGTGCGTTAATCTTAAGAAGGCGCGCAGACATGGAAACACAGAAACAGAGCTGTAGCACAATGGTTACTACACTGACTGATGGTACAGGGGTCATGGGTTTGATTCCCCAGTGTGCCTAATGCATAAGGCTAGCTGAGGCATCACCCTTTACGTTTAAGTAGTGATTGTTGAGGCATTTTACTTTTATTTTAATTAGTGCTGCCAGCAAACACACCCTCATGGTGGCGTAACCTAAGGTGCCCCATAAGGCACCCCATAACGCACTCCATAGGGCACATTATAAAGTGCACTGTCCGCCAAGGCACCCTATAATGTTCCCTATAGGACCCCTTATAAGGCACCTTATAAGGCGCTTGATAGGGCGCTGTATAGGGCACCCTATAAGGTGCCTTATGGGGCGCCTTAAGGTTACAGTACTCTGAGGGTGTTTTTGCTGGCAGCACTAATGTACATTAAAAATAGACAATGCCTCAGACATCCCTATGAAATAACCCCACCATGGGTTTGAACCCATGACCTCTGGCTTCACAGGCAGTGAAGTAACCAGTGGGCTACAGCTCTATAGCTGCTAGCAAACCCCTGGCTGGCTGCAGAAGGACTGCACGTCACCACACAAACTGTCTGCTGTGGTTACCAGGATAGGGTTAACCCACCCATACCCATGATGTACTGCACATGCAAATCAGCATTCTACAGATGATCACAAGATGGGGTATGCACCCCCACAGCACCTCAGCCTGGTAGGGGGAACTGACCGTGTGTAGTACTGGCACAGAGTAGCCACAGACCGTCACATTGTGCAGGTACTGTGCTCACCCTGAGGGTGAGGTGGGGCGCCCAGCACCAGGTCCACAGCACCTTTCATGGCTGAAATACGCCATGCTGCAGGTCCCCATCAGTGTGTAATAGGTAGTTCCTGCAGGCACACCTAGGATACATCTGTGTCCTTCTGTATTTCTCAGTCATGTCTAGTCCTTATGGGCTATGATGCACCCAGAATAGTGCATATCCTGTGTTGGTGCCATGGTTACATGATGTATTTGAAGGGAGAGGGGGTGTTTGGACCCATAGGCAGATTTAATCGTTAATGTTACATAATGCGCGTTATGTAACATTACCGCAGTTTAGTAAACATACCCCTTAATGTGGACAAATGCAAAGATATGCACCTAGGGAAGAACAACCCAAACTATGGTTACACGATGCAAGGTTCCACATTAGGGACCACCACCCAGGAAAAAGATTTAGGCGTCATTGTGGATAACATGTTAAAACCCTCGGCCCAGTGTGCAGTGGCAGCCAAGAGAGCAAATAAAATGCTAGGTATCATAAACAATATCCCTATACTGCATAGCCTAGGAAGAAGGTACCATTCCTTCTACCATCACACAGCACCACATCCGCACCATATTAGACATTCTCACCTACTATATATCTCCCTTAACACTACTAATAGCCCCAAACCTGAGCCCACTCCCTCATATATTAATCTAAATTGTGCCCTCATCAACGCTCATTCAGTGCGTAAAAAGTGGCCAGCCATTACAGATCTTATTACAAAGCTGAAATTAGACCTCCTCCTGGTCACAGAATCATGGTTAGCAGACACAATGTCCTCATAAACCAACTCATCCCCCCAGCATACTCAATACACACCTGCCACAGAACAAACCGAAAAGGAGGTGGAGTCTTTATTCTATCAAGAACTAACCTCCAATTTAAATTACTATCCTCTAAAAGTACCACACACATTGACATAGTTTCTGTAGCCAACAAGCATATCGCCCTAAATCTCATATACAGAGCTCCCTCCTCACCACCAGAAGATCTCTCTAGCATAATAGAGCTTGCCTGCAACCCCGAAAGCCCATACAAACCTAACTGGTTACTTGGTGATTTTAACCTCACCTCACTGCAACCTAGCCACTCTGCCACGTTCCTCAATGCCATGACTGAGCTCAATTACTCACAATTAGTCAACTCCCCCACTCACCTCAAGGGAAACACCCTTGATCTCATTTTCGCACCCCAGTCTATATCAAACAACAATATTAACCTATCACTTACCCCTGTACCATGGTCTGACCATAACTTAATATTCTTCCAAGTCCCATGTCAGCAAAACCATATTCCAACCAGACAGACAAATATAGTTTCATCAGGATCAACAACCTGATTCAAAACTCTCGACAGGGATGACTTAATTTCACGCTGCACACAATGTAAATAATAACCTGTTACTGTATATAGTTTATACCTCTATGTACAAAGTTTCCCCAATGTTGCTTCCTGGTTATTTGCCCTGTTATTTGTAAACTCATTACAGCTTGTTGCTAATGTGAGTTCCTTCGTTCATTGTAAACCGCACTGACGACAAATAGCGCGGTATAAAAGAACTGTAAATAAATAAATAAACCGCACTCTTCCAGCTCTTCGTCAACTAGCCAAAGACCTTGACGAACTGATCAACAAATGGTACACCACCCTGAACTCCTTTTCACAGCTACCTTCCTCGAGTAGATCACCAGCATCCAGCACATCACAAAGAAATAGAAAACCTGCACCGTGGTTCTCGGCCGAATTGCGGCTATCCCTTCAGATGCTAAGAAAACAAGAGAGAAAATGGTGCAGATCACGATCTGCCACCGACCAAACGAATTACGAAAATGCTCTAAAGCAACACCGGGAGAAAATAGCTGAAAAAATGAGAGAACACCATACAGAAATCCTTCTCCGATGGTTAAACAAACCACGAGACCTCTTTAGCATTGCTAAATCACTAACTAAGGCACCTTCCTCCAACCAAACAATATTAATCCAGCCTCAGCCCTTTGCTGATTACCTACAATCTAAAACTATTAAAACAAACATGACACCAAGTTGTATACCCAATTCCTTTTCTCTGATATAGCCACTAAAACATTTCATCGCCCCTACGGAGAAATTCATCACTGACCTTATTGCTACCATGAACACTATTACAACCCCAAATGATCCATGCCCCGCTTACTGGATCAGAATGATGCGTGCTGAACTGAGCCCCACTCTAGCTTACATAATGCAACTCTCCTTCAGAGCTGGATCCTTCCCAATACCTCTCAAACAAACTTCCATACGCCCCCTCCTGAAAAACAATAAACTTGACTCAGCGAAAACAGACTCCTATCGCCCAATCTCAAGTATACCCCTTCTAGCAAAAATCATCGAGAAGGTGGTCCAAATCCAATTGCAGCAACACATAGATATTTCAGCCCCACTTGATCCCTGCCAACACGGGTTCCGTGAGTCCCACGGTATAGAGCAGGGGTCTCAAACTCAAATTGCTTTGAGGGCCAAATGAGGACTTGTAAAATAACCCGGGGGCCGCATGGGACCTCATTTGCATAAGGGACCTCATTTGCATAAATATTTGCATAATGTTACCATACCCTAACTTTTAGTAAACATGCCTCTTAATGAGTGCATGAATAAAGAAAGACTAAAAGATTTCTACATTACTATAATCCAGTGGCAACCGCCAGGCACATTAGGAACTACTACAAACAAACACTGCCCATTTAGAACCCATAGCAAACCCGCCATATCCTAACAGCACTACCAGGACTCACAAAGCACCATACCCTACCTATCAAAAGGCAACACTGCAAATATTAAATCAGTACATTTCAGAGAATAACAATACATGACCTACTGGGGACAGAGAACAAGTAGCAATGTCAAATAGGAATTACATAAACAGAATACCTCAGCTCAGTTACACATGCAGAATACACCATCACCAAACAAGGAATCAAAATTTAGAAACAAGACAATTTAAACTGGGACCCCCCAAAAGCCAAACTTGGAATGTACAACAACACTGTAGAAATAAAACTATAAATTAATTTCCTCTTGTACTAAACAAAGCGCAGATGTTATTGATGCACATTTCCCAGAACTGACATATTCCAGTTAATAAATTCAAAATAAAGATATTTTTCTACCTTTTGTGCATTTTTTTTCAGTTCCAGCCACTTTCTTCTGGTTTCTTCGTGCCTTCTGCTAACTCTCCATCGTCTGCTGTCCATTTGTCCTTCTCTCTTCTAGCTTTTTCCATTCTCCCTCTACATCTGCTTTAACATATTAATCTTTCTCCTTTTGCTCTTTCCTCATTCCTATTTTCATCCACTCAAATTTTACCCCTCCATCCTCAATCCCCACTTACCTGGCCAATTGTAGATTTGTCTTCCCTCCCACACAAAATATTTTCCCCTCTCCATTTCACTCTCCCAGCTCCATCCCATTCTAATCCTCCCCCAACATTAGCTCCCTTCTAGTTCCAGTCCCACACAGCACCCCCTCCCTTCTAGTCACTGCATCAGCCCATTTTCAGTCCTAGCCCCCCATCAGCCCATTTCCAATCGTAGCTCCCCCCCATCAGCCCATTTCCAGTGCTAGCTCCCTCCCCTCACAGCCCATTTCCATTCCAAGCCCCCCTCCCCATCAGCCATTTGCAGTTCAAGCCCCCCTTCCACTCAGCCCATTTCTAGTCCTAGCAGACCCCCCAGCCTATTATCAGTCCTAGCCCCCCCAGCCTATTATCAGTCCTAGCCCCCCCATAGCCGATTACCAGTCCTAACCCCCCCATAGCCGATTACCAGTCCTAACCCCCCATAGCCCACTTCCAGTCTTACCCCTCATAGCCCATTACCAGTCCTAACCCCCCCCCCATCACCCCATTTTCAGTTACCCCCTCATAGGCCATTACCAGTACTAACCCCCCATCACCCCATTTTCAGTGTTACCCCCCATCACCCCATTTTCAGTTACCCCCCTCATAGGCCATTACCAGTCCTAGCCCCCCCCCATAGCCCATTACCAGTCCTAACCCCCCTCCCACCATCAGCCAAATTAGATGAAAAAAAAATGTATATTTGCTGCTGCTGCAGTATTAAGCGTCCCGCGGGCCCCTCTGCCTGGTCCTCTCCTCCCTGCAGCATTCAGCTCCAAAAGCGGCGGCTTTCAGAGCCGCAAAGAGAGAGAGAGTTTCTCTCGCGCGGTTCTGAAGACTCTCGCGCTGCTCTTCAGAACCGCGCGAGAGAAACTCTCTCTCTTCGCGGCTCTGAAAGCCGCCGCTTTTGGAGCTGATACTGCAGGGAGGAGAGGACCAGGCAGAGGGGCCCGCGGGACGTTTAATACTGCGGCGGCAAGTTTGGAATTTTTTTTTTTTTACTCGCCTGTACTTCGCGGGCCGCACAAGATGCTCTCGCGGGCCGCGTGTTTGAGACCCCTGGTATAGAGACCCTACTCACATTACTTATCAACACCTTATCCAGAGGGACTGACAAAATTGAAAACTGTTTTATACTCATCTTCCTTGATATTTCAGCAGCATTTGATTCGGTTAACCATGTGCAACTTCTCCACCGCCTTCAGGAGAAAGGAGTTCAGGGTTCGGCTTGGGAATGGTGTAGATCCTACCTAACGAACCGCTGGCAACAGGCTCGGATAGGATCCTCAACATCTGATCCTTTCCATCAACAACAGGGTGTACCTCAAGGATCCTCTTTATCTGCTCTACTTTTCAACATATATATGCAACCGATCTATGACATCATCTGAGCATTCAATATATCCAGTCTGATCTATGCAGATGATGTCTTAATATTCACCCCAATAAGAATCAAGGACCCCGACCTCTCCCCAATAATAGAATGCTTCATTGCGATTACGGACTGGCTCTTATCCCAGAATCTGCGAATAAACTTTAAGAAAACTGAGGTCCTATTCGTAACCAGGAATAAAAACTTCTTTCCCCCCACAACATTGAAGGTGAGAGACACGGAACTCCCATGTAAATCGTCGATACGCTACCTGGGTGTCACCATAGATCAAGAGCTAACCTTCAAAGATCACATAAAGCAGACTGTCAAATCCATCTACAATAAAATACGAACGCTAAAACACCTAAGACCTCTACTTGCCCCAAATGATTTCAGAACAATCTTCCAATCCCTTGTGATACCACATTTTGATTACACCAACATCATCCTACATGGTCTTCCTAAGAACACCCTCAATCCACTTCAATTGGCGTTGAATACAGCAGCTCGCATCCTCCGCGGTACTTCCAGAAGAGACCACATCGCTCCTATACTCATAGAGCTACACTGGCTACCCCTACAAGCCAGGATCATCTACAAGGCACTATTGTTATCTTTTAAAGCAATCAATCGGCTATCCCCCCCTTCCCTCTCTTCACTCCTTACTAGCACTCCCACAAACAGGCTAAGAAGGTCAGCAGCCGCTAATACCCTTGCTATACCAATTGAGTACACTAAATGTAACCAAGTAACCAGAGATAGGGCCTTCACTTTCTTCGTTCCGACCTGTTGGAACAATCTCCCATCTCATATCCGGTCAATAAAGGACCTCGCCCAGTTTAGAAAGGCCCTTAAACACTACCTATTCTGCCTGCACCTCGCCTGCCCTAATCCAACGCCCCTTCTCCCCACTCCGCAAACCAACCACACAGCCTCTGACACTCCAACAACATAGCCCTGGTAGGACACAAAGCAGACCTTCTGCACACCCAAAATGACCATAGACCATAATGTTGTCTCCACTACGATTTTCAACATGCTACATGAGCTGTAAATAGTCCACATTCCAAATTTCCGTTTTGTACATAGTTACCCCTGTTACTTTCCAAGTTACTGATCCTGTTGTAATGTAAACAAAAGATTGTTCTAATGCAAAATTTGCTATCTGTAAACCGCACTGATACCAAAGAGCGCGGTATATAAGAACTGTAAATAAATAAAATAAATAAGGAAAGGAATGGAAAATAAAACAAAATTATATTATAATGCCTCTATACCGTTCCATGGTGAGACCGCACCTTGAATATTGTGTGCAATTCTGGTCGCCGTATCTTAAAAAGGATATAGCGTTATTAGAAAAGGTTCAGAGAAGAGCCACCAAAATGGTAAAGGGGAATGGAAGGATACTCCTATGAAGAAAGGCTAAAAAGGTTAGGGCTCTTTAACCTGGAAAAGAGACGGCTGAGGGGAGATATGATAGAAGTCTATAAATTAATGAACGGAGTGGAACGGGTAAAGGGAGATTGATTGTTTACGTTATCAGAATATAGAAAGACTAGGGGACATGCACTGAAGCTACAGGGTAAACTATTTAAGACTAATAAAAGAAAATATTTTTTCACTCAACGTGTAATCAAACTCTGGAATTTGTTACCAGAGGATGTAGTAAAGGCTGTTAGTGTAGCTGGGTTTAAAAAAGGTTTGGGCAAGTTCCTGGAGGAAAGGTCCATAAACCATTATTAAGAAGGGACCCAGGATATCAATGCTTGACCCCAGTACAAGCATTGCGGAACCTGTGTCTTTTGGGGAAACTGCTAGGTACGTATGACCTAGATTGGCAACTGTTGGAAACAGGATACAAGGCTTGATGGACCTTGGTCTGACCCAGTATGGCATATCTTATGTTCTTATGTTCTTTCAGTTGATCTACTACATTGAGTGCTAATTCATGCTGCTGATCAGTATCCGTTCTTCTTGAAAGAGGCAGTTGTTTGTATTTGTTAACCTTATCAGGATCTAAGCATCTTACAACCTCTACGATGCAATTTTTTATAATTTCCGCATCACTAAATGGCTTACCTTTTTTCCAAAGTATATACGCCACTTTATAAGTAGCTTTTGTAGTTGCGTTTCCAATACTCTGCATGATTGTAATAACTGCCTCTGCTTTTACTTCCCTTCTTTTGATTGTTGTAAAGCAATCTTTCGGGATTCACCTTCTAGCTTAACGTATTTATTGTCCTTATGAGTAGAGTAGTGTTGATATGCATTGTATTTTTTTACCGTTGAAATCACAGAATCACAGAGCAAGCAACTCATTTTATCCTTCTCAGAAACAACATAGTATTGCAATTCCCACTCATCGTTAAACACTCTGTGTTCTTCTTTCAGCGACCTTTTCGTTTTTTTCGACATGATGGAAAGCAAAAAAAAATGTAATCAAGTGACATACACACTCTGAAGGAAGGAACCACAAACGCTGCACTCTCTATGCCAGTCAGTTAGTAACTGCCATCACTGTTGCCAGAAGGTGGAGAAGAAATTTCGGTTTCAAAACTAGCACCAATTCTTTTTTGTTGCAATAATGAATTTGTTTCTTCACATATAAATTTGAACGAAAATGTTGAATTTATTCAACGTCACACATCGGGTACCTCCTCGTACCATGGTTTTACATCCTACACGTGCCAAGGCTGAGGCACACACTCCTCTACGCACCACACTTTGACTCGCACGTGCGACCACTACGCTTCACCGCCAACTCCAAACTGATTCGCTAATGCGTTCTCTCGTTCAAAATCCAACCCTTACTCTTCCTCCGCATTCTCCTCCGAGTCTCATCGTGATATATTTATCTGAAGGCGTGATGTTACGCCACGCCAGTTCCGTGTCTGTCAGCGTCTGTTATCGGGTGTAGTGTCTATCGCCAGTTCCCCATACATCGCTGGCAACGGACATTTCGGGCGACCTCTTTATTGCTTCCAAGAACTACAATTAGATAAGCGATACCACCTTATCGCGGCCAGGTAACGGCTTTTACCGAGCATCATCTCTTAGTGGAATCACCATATTGCCAAAATTAGTTCACATATGTTAATCAATGTCATATATATAACAATATGAAAATTTGTTTAAGAAGGCCGCACATCACGCTCCAAAAGACCGCTTGGGGCCTTAAGGCCGCAGGTTCCCCACCTTTGGTGTAAACCATGAGAAACTCTGGGCTACATTAAGAAGCATGGATATATCGGAACACCTGAGCATTCTCTTGCACAACCTTTACATTGATTAAGAAGCAACAAGGAGAAGCAGAATGGTTTAAAATCAGCAAACGTGTACGACAAGGCTGCCTACTTGCCTCCTACCTGTTTAATTTATATGCACAACAATACATCAGAGAAACAAGACTGCATGAAAACAACTGAGGTGTGAAGATTGGTGGAAGACTAATCAACAACCTTCGCTATGGTGATACCACATTACAGGCTGGAAGTGAAGACTATCTAAAACATTTGCTTCTCAAGATCAAGGAACATAGTCTTAAAATGGACCTGCACCTTGATGTAAAAAAGACAAAGATCTGACAACTGGCAAAATCAATACGTTTGTTGATGAAGAAGAAATTGAAATAGTGGACAACTTTAACCTACTTGGATCAAATATCAATAAAAAAAACAACAAGCAGTCAAGAAATCAGACGATGCGTTGCTCTTGGCAGAATGGCTATGAAGGACCTAGGCAAGATTCTCAAGAGCAGAGATATCTCTCTCCATAGAAAGATTTGACTTGTTCATGCCATGGTATTTTCAATAACTTTGTTTGGATGTGAAAGTTGGACAGTGAAAAAGATAGGAAGAAAATTGATGCCTTTGAATTATGGTGCTGGCGACAAATACTGTATATCCCATGGACTGCCCGAAGAACAGTCACTATTAGAGATCAAAACTAAGCTTTCTTTAGAAGCTCAGATGACAAAACTTTGACTTTCATACTTTGGATGCATCATGTGAAATCATTAGAGAGACATGATCTTGGCAAGGTAGAAGGTCAATGCAAAAGAGGAAGGCCAGCAATGAGATGGATCGATACAATAACAGCAGCCAGGGGTGCCACTCTGTGTCAACAATGAGCCGCCTGACTGAAGACTGAACACAGTTGAGGACAACTATCCAGAGAGTCACCCTGAGTTGACAGACTTGATGGCACTTAACAACAACCATACCATCCTGGACATAAGAGATCTGACCATGTTCTTGGTAAGCAAAAAGTTCAGAATGATTTCTCTAGGAATTCTGCTTCCTTGGCTATGCTACCTGGATTTGAAGGATGCCTCTACCCACAAACAGATACATCCTACTCATAGGAAGTATCTCTAATTCGTCCTGGGAGGGACAACACGTCTAGTACCGAGTGTTGCCATTTTGGCCTGGCCTCGGCACCTCACGTCTTCATAAAATGCCTTGCAGTAGTATCTGCTTACCTCCTTATGCTGGGAGTGTTTGTCTCCCCCTATCTGGGTGATTACTGCTTTGAGAGTTTGAAAGGCAGTATATAAAAAATGTTAAATAAATAAAATAAATAAATTAGCTGATCAAGAGTGCCATTCTGGACAGAGTCAAAGAATCAGCATAATTGACCATTTGGTGTTGGAGCTACTAGGGTTCCTTGTAAATTACCCAAAGTCCCACCTTCAGCCCACTCACCATTTGGAATTCATCAGAGCCCTGCTCGATACGACTCAGTGGAGATCCTTCCTGCCGCACAACAAATTTCTCAGATTGCAGGAAACTCAATTGAGTCAGCAGGTAACAGCTCGCAAAATGTTGACTGTATTAGGCCACATGACCTCTACAGTGCATGTCATGCCGTTAGCACGTTTCCAGATGAGGCAGGCTCAGTGGACTCGGAGGACTAAGTGGACCCAAGCCGAAGGTCAACTCGAGGATTGTTTTTGTGTCACCGTCCCTCTTGTTCAGCCATTACACTGGTGGACAGTCCACCACAATTTGCTCAAGGGTCTTCCTTTCCAAATTGCTCCATCCCAAAAAGTTCTGATGACAGATGCATCCAAGCTGGGGATCATCTCGATGAGTTGCACACCCAGGACGATTGGTCCATCCAAGAAAGTCTCAATCAGATCAGCTTCTTAACAACTGAGCAGTGGCAAACACTCTAAGGGCTTTCTAAGATCGATTGGCTAACCAAATTGTTCTAATTCAGACAGACATTCAGGTCGCCATGTTCTACATCAACAAGCAGGGAGAAACAGGTTCATACCTCCTGTGTTGGGAAGCAGTCAGGTTGTGGAAGTTTGCCATTGCGCACGGAATGGACTAGAGAACCACGTACCTGCCAGGAGAGCAAAACACTGGCAGATAGACTAAGTTGAGTCCTCCAGCCACACGAGTGGACGCTGGACAGGGAAGTTGTGACTCGCATCTTTTGAAAGTGGGGCACCTCCTCGTTAGAGCTGTTCGCTACCCCACAGAATGCCCAGACGGATCAGTTCTGCTCCAGAGTAAGATCACACAGCAGACTAGCATCAGATGCTTTCCTCCTTCACTGGGGTGGAGGGTCTTCGGTACCCTTGCCCTCCAATTCCTCTCATTGCAGAGACCCGCCAATTCCTCTCATTGCCTTCTGAAGTTCAAACAGATGGCAGCACAATGATTCTCATTGCTCCCTACTTGCCCTGACAGCCTTGGTTTCCCCTCCTGTTGTAATTCTCCAGTCTAGATCCACTATGACTCTACCACGCACCCGATCTGATAACGCAGGAGAGCGGGACGATGTTGCACCCCAACATATGGTCCTTGGTCCTCATGGCATGGATGTTGAGAAGCTGATTTTTGTCTCAGCTCAACCTGCTGGACTGTAACCAAAGTTCTTTTGGCCTCCAGGAGGGCCACTACAAGAAAATATTACCCTTGCAAGTGGAAAAGGTTTAGTGTCTTGTGTGAGGGCCAGGCCTTAGATCCTTTTGTCTGTTCCACGCAAAAGCTGTGTGAATATCTTCTACACCTCTCCGAGTCTGGACTTAAGTCCAACACTGTCAGGGTCCACCTCAGTGCAATTGGAGATTACCATAGAAGTGTGGAAGGCAGGTCCATCTCAGTACAGCCTTTAGTTGTTCACTTTATGCGGGGCTTGCGTCTTGAAGCCTCCCAAAGTGTCTTGGGACCTCAGTGTGGTTCTTGCGCAGCTCATGAAAGCTTCCTTTGAGCTTCTCAATTCCTGTCCTCTGAAGTTCTTGACTTAGAAGGTATTGTTTCTGGTGGCAGTTACTTCAGCATACAGAGTGAGCAAGCTTCAGGCTTTAGTGGTTCGGTTCATCTGCCTTACACCAAATTCCACCATAATAGAGCGGTCCTTCATACTCTGCCTAAATTCCTTCCAAAAGTAGTATCGGATTTCCACCTTAAACAGTCAATTGTTCTTCCAACCAGGGCTGGCCCAAGGGTTTCTGCCACCCTAGGCAGAAGCCCTGGCTGCATTGCTGCCCCCACTCCCGTGCTGAACCACACCGCTGCCCCTGCTGCTGCTGATTCCACCAGCGAGAGTGGGGGGTGGCTTGGCTTGGTGGCAGGCCATATGCTTCAGCACACATGGCCTGCCGCATCTGACTCCCCTCCAACAAAACTTTGGGTCCGAAGCAGCAGGCCATGTGTGCTGAAACACCTGACCTGCTGCTGCTGTTTAGCAGCCCCAGCCGCCAGAATCGGCAGCAGCGCAGCTCAGCACGAGAGGCTTGGGGGTAGGGCTGCACGGGTCGATGCAAGGAGGGGGCAGCAGGCCATAAGGGCATGTGTGCCAAAGCATATAGCTTGCTGTCCGCAGAGGTCTGCCACCCTAGGTGGCCATCTAGTGGACAGGCCGGTCCTGCTTCCAATGTTTTTCCCAAGACCTCATTGCATTCAAAGGGGAAGCTGTGTTGCACATGGTGGACTGCAAGTGAGCCTTAGCCTTCTACTTGGAGTGGACACAAGTCCATAAAAGGTCCATCCAATGTTTTGTTTCTTTTGACCCCAGCAAGCTAGCGGCTGCTGTTTCCAAATGCTCTCTTTCAATTTGGCTAGCAGACCGCATCTCTTTCGCTTTTGCCCAGGCAGGCCTGAGCCTTGATGGTCATGTCATAGTATCAGAGCTATGGCTTCATCAGTGGCCAACTTGCGCTCAGTCTCCTTGGAAGAGATCTGCAGGGCTGCAACGTGATCTTCAGTCCACGCATTCAGATCTTGCTGCTGCCTAGACGGGGATTCCCGATGCAAGAGCAACTTCGGCCAGTCTGTACTCAGGGAATCTGTGGGGATTAGAATCCAACTCCATCCCCACTATGTCCATTCTATTCGGTTCAGGCTACCAACAAAAACGGAAGAGAGAATCGCTGCTATTGTACATAGTTGGCCGTCAGGCCTGATGCCATGCTGCAGTTTAGTTTTATCCCTGTTGGACTTCTCTGTGGCCTCCTTGGCTTTCGGTAGCCTGTAGCTTGGAAGTCCTATACGTGAGGACTCCTTCCTGCTTGTCCACGGAGAAAAAGTGGTTACTCACCTGTAGCAGGTGTTCTCCATGGACAGCAGGAATGAGTCCTCACGACCCTCCCACCTCTTCGAGGAGTCGTCTTCTGCTACAGCTATGTTATCAGACTAAATCAAGATGGCACCGCGTAAGCATGGTGGAGCCCTCCCTAAAGCTTCCAATAGAAGCTGAGGAGCATTCCCACACCGGGATCAGTCAGGGACATCACCTATACATAAGAACTAATTCCTGCTGTCCACGGAGAACACCTTCTACAGGTGAGTAGTCACCATCCTCCTGACTCTCAGATTCGAGATGCTACGGGTATCTCCTGGCTCGCTTCTCTGATTAGGCTTCAGGCCTCTTCACTACCTATCTGGAAGAGAGCAGCACTTGCCTGCAACTGCCTCTACTAGCTGACTTCTCTCTGCTAATTCTGAATCGCATGATAACTCCAGGTCTCGCAAGATTACAGGGCACTGCACAGTTTAAAGTGTTGAGTTTAAGCCAGCTAGCAGAGTAAACAGCCACTGGTAAGTACCGCTGTCCTATGGATGTGGGAGTGGGGGTACAGGAGAAGAGGCCTGAGACTTGATCAGGAGGAGGGGGAGGATACCCGAGGATTAACTGTGGGACCTGACTTCCCCTGATCCTTCAAATCTGTGACTGCAGAAGAAGGTGGTGGTGCCTCTTCTGCATCCTGGCTCCTTGACATTCTGGGGTTCATCTTCAGGATCACAGTGGTTTGTTTCTACTCATAGCAAAATCCATTTTCAGGCTTTATCAATGACCCTGTTTTGTTATTTTTCACTGTGATGATAAAGTTGGGCCCTTTTGCTTTGCTGCTTACATCACTGCTCACATGAACTTTCGTCTTTGGTAGGCAAGGCATAGCTTTGGGATGGTGGAGATCGATGGTGTGATTTACGTTCTGGGAGGTGAAGACAACAGCAGGGAGCTGATCTCCATGGAGTCGTTCAATATTTGTTCCAGAACCTGGAGCAAGGAACCAGACCTGACCATGGTTAGAAAGGTATGAACTCTCAAAGATAGTTTATTCATAGCTTGATATACTGCCCTATCACACAGTATCAGGGTGGTTTACAATTAAAAAATTATAATCAACGAAGAACAAGAAAATACAGGCAAGGAAAGAATAGGTATGGTTAGAATTACATGGGGGGGTAAATAGTTGTCGTATCCCCTCTATAGGGCCATCACACCAGCAATCAGCAGGTTAAGCAATAAGTTTTTAGGTTTTTCTTAAACTTCCTGAGGGATGATTCTTCCCTAAGATAGAGCAGAAGAGAATTCCATAGTTGAAGGGCCAAGGCGTAGAAAGTTGAGGTTCTGGTAGATTCAAGTTAGGCAATGCATTTGGTTGGTATTACCAACAGATGTGCATTTAGAGACCAGAGAGTATGACTAGTTAAATGATTGGACCTCCAGGGAGGGTGGGCAATTTTCAAACAACTCATTTACCTGGGTAAATGGCTTTTGTAAATTGATCTTTGTAGGGTCAGTATTCAGTACTAGGGGTGGTTCTGTCATTAGGCAAGGTGAGGCGGCTGCCCTAGGTGGCAAATTTCAGGAGTGGCAAAAAAATGCTCCCAAAACAGGCCAGTGGCAGCCACCTTACGCCACCCCAAAAAAACAAAACAAAAACCAAATGATAATACCTGCAGCAGCCTCCCCCACTGCCGCCTTTCGTACATTTGCAGCAGCGTGGGCAGTGGGCCTCAGACGTGAAATTAAAAAAAAAATTAAAAAACAAAACACCAAGGACTGCAAATGTCTGCCCCCTCTGATGTATCACAGCTCCACTGCTTAGTGGCTGTACAAAGCGGAAACGGTTCTGTTCAAAAAGTGCTTGCAGGACTTGAGGGAAAGAGCTCTTTCATGAATGTGCATAACTTTTCTTCAGTTTAAAGAAATAGATTGATACATGCAGCAAAATTATGTTCAGATTTTTTGCTGCATCAGCTTTGTCTAGAAAGGAAAGATGTGTCTCGCATTGTTTCCATTGAATTTCCTTAAAGAGTTTAATTTGTGAAAGGTGGATCAGTAATCCTCGCAGACCCTGGGGACTGGCATTGAGTCATTCCTGCATCTCAGAGTAGTGCAGATGGAAAGTGTAAATAGTCTATCCTATAGGCACATGTGAATTCTGGAAATCAAAATTAAATGACTTTGTCCTTATTGTGTTTTCCTTGTTCTTTGAATGAATAAAAAGCCTGTTGCACAGGACACGTTATCCTGCCACACACAATGTTCTTTACTTTTCTAAATCTCAGTGTCTATTTTCAGATTGGCTGCTATGCAGCTATGAAGAAGAAGATCTATGCAATGGGAGGGGGCTCCTATGGGAAGCTATTTGAATCTGTTGAGTGCTATGACCCAAAGACCCAGCAGTGGACAGCTATCTGTCCCCTGAAAGAGAGACGGTGAGTTACAAGAGTGTATGGTGAAGTACTTAAACATTCTCACCCCACAAGGACTACACAGGGAAGCCTGGCGTACATCCAAAAATTCCTGCCTTTTGGCATTTGGTTGCCACAGTGAACAGGTACTGTGCCAGATTTCAGAAGTACACGTGCTAATGTGGAAGGTAATTTTATAATAGGGCAGGAAAGGCAGACCCATATGTTGTCTAGTTTACAAAGGCAACATATGCAACTCTGTAAAATTACCGCAAGCGAAGTAGACTCACAGATGTAATTTTCTGTATATATGTGCCGGTAAGAAGAGACTCCTATGCTTTTTATTTTATAAAATACAACTATAAGTGCCAATCCTGCCTCCTCATCGGCTGTCCTTCACCCCCAAGAATGCCTACACAGATATTACTGCTTATTATCCTGCTAAATCAATTTAGACAAGTTGGTTCAGCATATCTTTCAGCTGGAAAGCATGTGCCGCAGGGAGTCTCGGCTCGCTCCACTAGGGCACAGGCCTCCTCTTGGACGGAATCTGCTCTGGTGTCTCCAGAGGGCATCTGTAAGGTGGGCTGCCTGACCATCTCCATGCACACAGATGGTACCATCTGTTCCCAGCTCCCATGTGCAACCTGTCGTGCTTCACAAAGGTGCTGGGAGACAACCAAGTAGCCACCTTACAGATGTCCTCCAGAGACACCAGAGTGGACTCTGTCCAGGCCTGTGCCCTAGCCGCATGAGCTCTGACTCCCTCTAGCAAATGCTTTCCAGCCAAAAGGTATGCTGGGACTGGTCTAGCAGGATTCAAGGAAAGAAAATAATCAGGTATGTAAAAATTTCTCTGTAAAAGTAGGCACTATGAGGCTCATTTAGTCCATCCACTTTGTATGTCCGGGATCAGAATCACAAACAAGCATGTACGTGCAGGCTGGGACTGCAATTCAGTCCTGGCCTGCATGTACATTTGTAGCCCGGCAACTCGTGGCTTTTAAGTGGAGCTGTGGCACCATGGCATCATGTTGCCATGGCACTGTGGCTCCATTTAAAAGCCGTGATGCCGGCCTCCCATTTAAAGTGTTTATTCCCTGCAGCCTGACCCCTGATCCGGCCTCCTAAGGCCAGAGTCGGGCTGTGGGGGCTAAATCCTTGCTCCCCCTGCACCCCAGCTGCTTAAAAAAAAATAAAGGCCAGGGAAGTTATTCCACTTTGGAGGGCCGACATTAGAATCAGCCCTGTACGTCCAGTGCTGGCGACCGCCCACTCTCCGCCTCCATCTACCTTCCCCGGAAAATCGGCAGGGAAGTTATATGTGTGGGGGGGGAAGCAGGCACGAATAGTGCGGATGGACATCCCATTGGAACGCCCATCCCCGCTATTCGTGTGACAGAATTGGGCCCTATGTGTGTTATAATTGGGAACCTAGTTTAAGGCAAGCAAAACCTACCTGTTTTAAGCCTGTTTTATAATGAATAGTAGGCGTTTACTTTTCTTTATAAATACAAGCATAACTGGCTGAAAACTTGCTTTAATTTCAGTTGTGGACATTGACCCCAGCCCTAGAGTCGGTGTAAAGGATCACACCTATGTTTTTCAAGTACATGCATAAATTCTAGTATTCTATGATCAGTGTACTGTCTGCCCACAGTGAAAGTCTGGCATGAAATTAATGCACTTTTACACTGGGTGCGACTTTATAAGAGGCCATTTATGTGCATAAATGACTAAAATACCCCTTTTAGGAACCTGCTTTCATAAAGGTGGTGCCTCCTTATAAAATTATCCCCGTGTGTCTGTGCACCTAACAACCACAACATTAATACATATGGGCAATTTTATAAGATCCCACTGAGCACATAAAACGCTTTCACACATTCAAGTTCCCTAAATATTTCCCCCATTCTTCATCAAGTGCAGTTATACTTTTTGGGCAGTCCAGTGTCTCGGAGGCAGTGTACTATCTTATTTATTTATTTAACATTTTTTTCTATACCGCCTTTCAGATTCTCAAGGCGGTTTACATAAAACAGAACTTTACATAAAATGCTTTTTCAGAACTATATACAAGATGTTAACTGTGTTTATTTTGCCATGCAAAGGACCTGAGTGTGATTTCAGGGCCAGGTCATCCGTTCCCCTGATGGACCAGGAATACTGCAATGATGCCTAATCGTTTCATGTAGGGCCAGAAGGAGTTGTAGTGCACGGTCTCTGGCCAAGGACTGTCAGTCAATGACTGGACTAACTGTATTGAGAGGGGGATATAAAAATAGAGGGAAAACTCCCAGGTAATTGTAAATATGAAGGCTTTTGGTACCTTAGCCCAGTAGAAGCTGGTTCTGATTGTGCTGGAAGCTCCTTCGAACAGGAGAACCATAGCCAAGCAAAAAATGATAAAATGTGCTTTTAAGCAGTCACTTTTGAGACTCTCTCTTTCTCTTCTCTGGGAATCCTCATGAACAGCAGCATCACAAATATGTCATATGACACTAGTGCTTGTTGGCTGTGATATCACAAATAGCATGACACACGAGCCCTAGGTGACGTCAGTTATGACTCTCCCAAATGATCCTACAGAACCTTATAAATACCAACTTTAAAGGACAGTTTCAAAGAAAGGCAGAGATGTTTGCTGTACATCTGGCACTTACCTTGAGATGGTTATTTTAATCAGCAGGCTTGGTCTTTTGTTATTGGCCTGGTATAAAGCTTGATGGGAATGCATTCCTTTCACCTGAGTGGTTTCATGCTGGTGAACAATTGCTCAGTTCAGAACCATTACTCAGATAATTCAAATGGTGCACTGACAGACCTGAAATGTGAGACCACTATTGTTGTAAGCAGTTGCCATGGAATAGAGAGAGAGGGGTCAGTTCATAAAGCCCTACAGTATGTAGTGTGAGCCTTCCAATTACTGCATAGATATAATAGGGTAGGTAGGTTATTGTTTTGGTCTAGAACAGGGGTCTCAAACTCCAGTCCTGGAGGGCCGCAAACCAGTCAGGTTTTCAGGGTATCCTTAATGAATATGCATGAGATATGTTTGCATGCACTGCCCCATTGTATGCAAATATATCTCATGCATATTCATTAGGGATACCCTGAAAACCTGACTGGTTTGCACCCTGCAGGACTGGAGTTTGAGACCCCTGGTCTAGAAGATGTAGCATGTCTTTTTAATCTTGAGCTCTAAAGAAGTCCCCCTTCTGGTAAACCTAACCTTTGCTCTGTTATTTCCCCTCTAGGTTTGGTGCTGTTGCTTGTGGTGTAGGCCTGGAACTCTATGTGTTTGGTGGGGTTCGAAGCCGTGATAACGACAATCAAAACAGTGAGATGGTCGCATGCAAGTCTGAGTTCTACCATGATGAATTTAAGAGGTAAATGCTATTTTATTTATTTATAAATTTCGCTTAACCACCCTTTGACAAAGTTAGCCATCAAAGCAGCTTGCAATAAAATAATCTAACAATCGCAGTAACTTGGCCAATGCTGAATCGCTGTCTACGCTTTAAGGCCGGGCCTACAGTTTCTCTGTGTTTTGCTTACCCAGCTTATTCGTTTTGTCTGTATTACTTATTGAAGTGACTGCCTTTAGTACCTAACAACAAGCATGCATCACTGGCAGCTTGAACATGCATTAGTGTAGTTTGGGCGCCATGCCAAAAACCTAAGTAGCTCATTAGTAGGACAGAATCTTTGCGTAAAGTGTATACTGCGTGAATCCATGTGTTAGGGCTTTTCAGCATGCTACGGTTAGGACTAGTAAAGAATCCCCTCTGCTGAGCCAAAGAAGAAAAGACTGGTCTGCAAAGATTAAGCTGCTGTCACAGATTCCTCTTCTCATGCTAAGAACACCTAATAGAGAAACCGTCTTCCTTTTCATCATCACCATAGGCTGCAGGCACATCCATAAGAAGGGGGAAGCTGATTCATAGCTAATGTTAGTTAGATATTATGGAACTAAGCAAGACCTTAAACTAAAATAGCTTTGCAAACAGAGGAAATACTTGAAGGGACGTGGGAGTTTGAAAAGACTTTCTTATAATCCGATCAGTTTGTCTGTTATCTGAGAAATAATTCACTACTGATTCCATATGTATGAATACCGAATGCACAGAGCAGAGATGTCTCAGCTTTAAGGGATTATCTTTAGCGTTAGAAAATTGAGACTTCAAGAGCAGCTGGGAGTGATGTGTTTGTTTTTAAACAGCCAGAGGAAGTCTTGTTCTAGCTCTTGAAGAATGTTAGGCTGTTTTGAAAATGCATGTAGTCGGATAAGATTGCTTTTAGTTAGACATTTCTGTGGAGATCTTTGCCTTGTTGCAGAGTCAGGAGTAGACAAACGGTCCTACAGTGCCCTCTAGTGAGAGGAGGTAGGGCGTGGAAGATGCTGTTTTTAAAATACTGTGTTCTGTAAAGCAGATGAGGATTTTTTTAAAAATGTTGCTTTTACCAATATGTTCCCAATAAATTAATTTATCAAATATCAGGAGGTACGACTGTTAGAAATGTCGTTCATGACTTCCGGTGACGTCACCAAATTACATGGCGGTGCCATAGACGGGCTCCGTCATCGAACCCTGCAAAAAGGTGGAAAAAGCACCCCAATAGTAGGGAGGTAGTGGCGTGATGCAGGTGAAGTAAGCAAAATACTTCCCAAAGGTGTTTGAAGAGAGATCGGGCGGGCCCCTGCGGCCAAAAGTGAAGCCCAGGTTGGCGGTGAGCGGGAGCGGTACCGCATGGCATGAAGACCGCAGTGAAAGCAGGCCGCGGAGACCACAACTGGAGAGGTGTGAGTGGCGGGAACAGGGCCACCGGAGAGATAGTGCGGCGCATCTCTGCCGGACTGGAATTGACATGCTCTGAAGGAGCGTGAGGCTGGCGATCGGAGAGAAAAGAGATCGCGAGTGCGGAGATCGGAGGGCAGGGGTGAACGGCGTGCTGAAGGTAGATCGGAGAGAGACTGAGCCTCGCGACGTCCCCAGAGCTGGAAAGGAGTGTGCAGAGCTGAAAAAAAAACCCCATCCGGAATACAACAGGAGCAGCTGCAGTTGAAGCGGAGGAGAGCCTGTGTTAGGAGACCACGTGGCAGCCTAGAGTGAGGGAGACAAGAGCGAAGGGAGCTGCAGCTGCAGTGAATATCCTGGAGAGAGCAGGAGGGGTAGCCCAGGAGATCTGACAGGGGCACGGAGCAAGAGACGTGCTGAAAAGTACAACGAGGTGGAAGAGAGAGGTACAAGCAGGTGCTGGGGGAGAACGAAGTGCAGCAGTGGACCTTGAGCAGCAGAGCTAAGCACAGCTCGGAGGAACGCGGGGCAGCCTATCAAGGCCCAGTTCAGTCCTCAATAAAGGTAACACCTGGGGAGGAGAGCATTATTGATAGACAGCACATATTGCCCGGTACGATCAGAGTCAGAAAGTGCTGAGTAGCAGTTGTCGATTGCAGACACCCCTGAGCCTTGGGGGAAGGGGGAGAGAGGCTGTATGGAGAAAGCAAGAGGAGGGATGTCTACCAAGAAAACTTTGGTGGAATTCTGTTCGTCAGAACAACTTACTGTTCTGTTTTATGTAAAAAGTTATATGTAAAAAGTTAAAAAGTTCTTGTTCTATGTAATGTTATACGAATGTATACAATTGTTCCATGTAAACCGCCCCTGATCTCTGGAAGGGGCGGTATAGAAGAAATAGATAAATAAATAAAAAAAATAAATAAATAAATAAAAAATATGCACTTCCCAAAGGAAGAAAAGATGGGGAGAAGGAACACAAAATGGTGGCTGACCATGTGGATGAACTGCTAGGTACGTATGACCTAGATTGGCCACTGTTGGAAACAGGATACTGGGCTTGATGGATCTTGGTCTGACCCAGTATGGCATATCTTATGTTCTTAAGATGAGATGAAGGGACAAGGGACTCCAGGAGTAGCCGGTATGATTAAAATGTGGCTGGAGGAGTTGAAAGAGGAACTCAAAGCAGAAATAAGTGGAGTTAAAAATGAGCTCAAAGAGACCTTATAATCTCTGAGACAAGACCTGGTGGACCTGGGAAACCGGGTGGAAGAAACAGAACAGCAGGTAGAGCAGCAGGGGGAAGTCATGGAGATTCTACAAAAAGGATGTGATGAGTTCAAGCAAGTCCAGGAAGAAATGAAAACAAAGATGGAGGATCTGGAAGACCACTCTAGGCGTTGTAATATAAGAGTGTGAGGCATACCCGAGGACACTAAATATCAAAACTGCGAAGAAGTAATCATTAAAGTTTTTGGATATATACTACATGCTGTGGCTCTCGAGGAGGGAACAGCGGATGACCTTCTACAAATAGAGCATGCGCATAGGGGCTTAGGGCCCATAAGGGATAACCAACCGAGAGACATTGTGGTATGCATGCAGTCCTTCAAAGTCAAAGAATGCATTTTGCGAGCGGCCCAGAAGTTGGGGCATCTCAAGTGGGAGGAACACACGGTGGAACTTTACCAGGAAGTTGTCCCTTGGAACGCTACAACGCCAGAGAGAGCTGAAGGAAGTAACGACCCTATTGAGGAGAGAGGGGCTGAGATACAGATGGCTATACCCCTTTGGTCTGCTGTTAACAGTAAAAGGGGTATCCAGGAAGGTGAAGACCTGCAAGGAAGCATGGACTGCATTACGTAATTTGGGGCTAACAAATATTCCTGATGAGGTGGAGGGGGCAGCGACTACTGCAGCAACTACAAAATTTCCGTCCGGGGGAAGGCTCGAGATGGCACAGAGTCCTGGCTAGCGGGCAGAGGCTAACATGCCTCACCAAAGGCAGTCACAGAGGGACAGTGGTGACGAAAGAAGCAAGTTGAGGACGAAGCATGAGATGCTGAGCTTTCTTTGATATCACCAAAGACTTGGAGAGATGGGCAATGTTAAGTGAATTGTTAAGCGATGTGATTTAATGGGGCAGTGTGTAAGGGGGAGGATGGGGGAGGAGAGAGGAAGGGGAGGGGTAATAGTGAGGTGCTCTTGAGGTATAGCTAACTCAAGAAAAGGGGAGGAAGAAAGTAGGATGGAGGGTAGTGGACGATAAGAGGAACGGGGTAAGGGTGGTGAGAGGAGTCCTAGTAGGGTTAAGGCAGGGGATGGTCTGACTGGTAGTCAAAATACATGGAAGTCGAGTCTCTAAGGACGAGACAGAGTAAGGGAAGGGGAGGAGGGCAGGGGGGAGTGGGCCAGGGGGGAGGAAGGGGGGGAGGGGAGGAAGGAAGGGATTTAGAGGGGAAGAGAGAAAGGGGGGGGGGCACAAGGGGAGAGAGCAACTTAACAGTGAGTTAGCAATTGTATCCTTAAATGTCAAAGGGCTTAATTCCCCATTTAAAAGACAAAAATTGTGTAAAGAAATAATGCGCCAGAAGGCAGCGGTAGTGCTCATCCAAGAAACGCACTTGACAAGAGCGACAGAACACCTTGTCAAACCCAGGGGATAATGGTGTCTGTGTGTATGCCTCAACATGGTAGAAAAGAAAAAAGGAGGTTTGGCCATTCTGTTTGATACAAAATTGAGGCTGTTGGTGCACACTGTGATAAGGGATAAAGCGGGACGCTATGTGTTGATGCGGTTAAAAGTGGGGAATGAATGGTATTGCATAGTAAATGTCTATGCGCCAACAGGGGTGCAAAGTAAATTCTGGACAAAACTGAATGAGGAGGTGGGGAAATTGGGGGAGAGGAATTTAATCTGTAGAGGAGATTTCAATGTAACGTGGAATCCTGCTAGAGATGCCACAGGGAAGAGAGAGGGTAAGCGGGCGGATAGGAGAAGGTACTGCAATTTTGTAACTCAACATTGTTTGATCGATGCTTGGAGATTCCATCATCCCGGGAGGAGGCAATTTTCCTACTACTCACATGTCCATGGCTCATATTCCCGAATAGATGCTATCTGGGTTTCGAAAGAACTGGGGGGAAGGATTAAGGGGGTGGATATGGAGTCTATTACATGGTCCGACCATGCGCCTGTGCAGGTATGATTGACAATAGAGGTGGAGGGGAAAGGTAGACAGTTTTGGAGACTTAATGAATCCTTATTGGAAGATGGGAAGGTACGAGAGGACATAGAGCGGGAAACTCACGAATACTTTCAGTGGAATGATAATGGGAAGGTAGCATGGGGAGGAGTATGGGATGGTTATAAGGCAGTAGTGTGAGGTATTTTAATTAAATGGGGGTGAAAAAGAGGAAGGAAAGGGAGAGGAGAATGAAGGCTTTGCACATGAAATTAATGGCCTTGGAAAAATTAGACGCGCAGGGGGGAGCTTACCGAGGTCAGGTGCTAGCAGTCAGAGCCCAATTAAATGAAATGCAGGTCGATCAGATCCGATACCAAATGCAGCTTTTGAGACAGGATTTCTTTGAGGGTGGCAACAAAGCGGGGCGCTACATGGTGCAGAAACTGAAGCAGAGGAAACTGCGATCACACATAATGAAAATTCGGAATAAGGAAGGGGGGTTGGTACACAAAGATGGGGAGATTCGGGAAGCATTTAAGGGATACCATCAGGAGTTATATAAAGCCAGGGACACTCTACAGAGGGAGAGAATACAGAGCTATCTAGATTCCTTGCAGCTGCCAAAGTTAAACGAGGGGGAACAAATGGAGTTAAATAAGGCTATCAGAGCAGAAGTAGTATGGAGTGCGATAAAACAGCTAAAAGTTGATAAGGCTTCAGGGCTCGACGGGCTTACAGCGCAATTTTATAAACGATTTGGGCCCATAAGGGCGGCTCTTCAATCTGCCAAGGGAGGGAGGGAGGTTGGCGGGCACCATGGGATGGGTGGGAATAACCCTCATGCATAAAGAAGGAAAGGACTCCCAAGATTGTGCCTCCTATAGACCTATATCGTTGCTTAATTTGGATGCCAAATTGCTGGCTAAGGTATTAGCTATGCGCTTAAACAAGGTGTTAGGGAAGTTAATACACCATGATCAAGCGGGATTTATTCCGGGTAGGCAAGTAGCTGACAATATTAGGAAGATCCTGAACATGATTTGGCATACTGAGCACAATAGGAAGAGGCTGTACTGCTGTCGCTGGATGCAGAAAAGGCCTTTGACCAGGTGTCTTGGCCATTTCTTTTCCAGGTAATGGACAGAATGGGCCTGGGGGCAGAATTTCAAAGCTGGGTAAAAGCGCTGTATAATAACCCGAAAGCCTGTGTTAGGGTGAATGGGGCCTATTCAGAGTTTTTTGAGCAGGGGAGAGGAACGAGACAGGGCTGCCCCTATCCCCATTACTTTTTGCTATTTCCTTAGAACTGTTTGTGGAGAGAGTGAGGGAGCGGGAAGATGTGGAGGGAATAAAAATAGGGCGGAGTGAGTACAAAATCTCTCTCTTTGCTGACGACATAATTTTGAGCGTGGGCAGACCTGGATTTTCTCTTCCCATCTTAATGTGGGAACTAGAGGAATTTGGCAGGTTATCGGGGTTTACCATTAATTGGACGAAATCAGAAATATTAAATTTAACGATACAGGGGGATACTCAGAGCTTTTTAAAAGAGAAATATCCCTTTAGGTGGGCTAGAGACAGTATTCGATATCTTGGTGTTCGGATAGGTAATAGGACGGAAACTTTATGTGAGCTTAACTATTCAAAGCTTTTTAAGCAGGTAGAGATTTTGCTGGATGGGTGGGGGAGGGGCTACCTCTCATGGTTTGGACGGATAGCCACAATAAAGATGTTACTTTTGCCCAGGTTCTTGTTTCTATTTCAGATGCTGCCCATACAGGTCCCACCTAGAAAGCTCAAACAGTTACAAAGACTCGTGAATCGATTTATTTGGCAAAATAGATGGCCGAGAGTAGCTATAACCGTCATGCAAAGAGCTAAAGGAGAGGGAGGGTTAGGGGTACCTAACTTTTGAAAATATTACGAGGCAGCGCAACTGAAAACGATCTATGAGTGGCATTGAGGCACGACAAAACAATGGGTTAGCATGGAAGACGAGACTATAGGGGGAGCCAACCTGGTTAGACTAGTGTGGAGGGGGGGGGTACTATCCTAGAACATCAATGTCAACACCCTCTAATAGCACATAGCCTGCAAGTGTGGAAACAAAATAGAAAACTTTTAGTACAAGATAAAGGCTATATACAGTGCATGACACTGGAGGATTGTTTGATAAGGGACAGGGACCTGGGGTCGCTATTCTGCGCAGATGGGCACAGGTGGGGCTAACGCATCTCTCTCAAGTAGTAAATAAGAAGGGGCCCTGGAATTTGAGGGCCTGAGGTATTTATATGGGCTGGAGCATAGGGATTGTTATGCGTACTCACAAGTGAGCCACTTCGTGAGACAGCGGAAAGTCTGGAAGGAAGTCTGGGAAAATAGGGGGTGGTTCGAGGTGTTGTGTTCCGGAAATTTAGGACACACAGGAGTTTTGTCCAGGATTCACAGAGGCTTAATGGAGGGCTGAGAAAGTAAATTGGGCTATATGATAAAATGGGAGGAAGATTTGGGGGTGCGATGGACAGATGAAACTTGGGATAAAATTATACGGACAGTGGGAAGGGTGTCTATCGCTACACAGGTAAAAGAAAATGCATATAAAGTGTTAATGCGCTAGTACTGGACCCCAGTATGTAAAAAGAGAGCTGGAGTGGGGGGGGGGGGGGAGAGACACTGATCATTGTTGGAGGGGATGTCAAGTGCGAGGAGATTGGATACATATGTGGTGGCAGTGTGAAAGACTGCAATCTTACTGGATAGAGATCTTGGAAATGATTTATAACATGACAGGATACAGATTGCAAAGGATACCAGAGGTTTGCTTGCTGCATCAGTTAGAAGAGGACATTCCAAACCGGGACAGTGGGGTGCTACATCACTGTAGCGGCTCGCTGTGAGGTTGCGCAGCACTGGGTGGGGGCGGTCACACCACAGCCGGCCGGCTTTGTTAGAAGGATGGCTGAGATGTGTTTGATGCACAGATTGACGGAGTTGAGGCGGAGGAAATGGGAGACCAGGGCACCACTCTGGAAGAGAGTGTGTGAGTGGCTGGACACATGGAAGGCGGAGGGGGTGGGGGGGGGGCAGGGCTCTAAAGATAGGTCATTCAGAAGAGTGACGGGTGACGAGGTAAAAAGGGAGGGGGGTATAGATATGGGGCTGGAGGAGCGAGAAAAGGATATATGATTCTCCAGGACCAAGCAGGAAGTCAGTCCTCACTTATGGGTAACGTCGCCGACGGAGCCCTCGCGGAGCAATTTCCCCAGCTTTCGAAGAAAGCTTTTGGGATTGCAGCGCGCATGCGCGGTCCCCTTCCCGCCCGAGGGTGCCATCTTGCTCAGTCTTCTTTTTTCCGCGGAGCCCTACAGATGTAGTTTATCGCCGCTGAAAAAGTTGATTAATTTCTTTGGTTTGTTTTTTCTTGGTTCACGTGTCCCCGCCCGGCCTCGATATCCTTATCGAGCCCGTTCACATTTCCTTTTTTTTTTTCAGTTTTTGTCCTTCTAACTGGCGTTCCCGCCACTTTCTTCTTCACCCCTGGCAGCACGGTCTTTCGACCTCGCCGGGGCCTTCTTTCCCCCGATGGCTGCCAGCGGGTTTAAAAAATGTGATCGTTGTTCCAAACTGATGTCTCTTACTGACACGCATGACTGCTGCCTCCGTTGCCCCGGACCCAACCATGACTCGGAGGGTTGTAGTCCATGCAGCAGAATGTCCTCAAAGTCACTGAGGAGTCGACAGTCACAAAAGGAACGAATCTTCTCTGACCCCGAGTCCGGTCAGGCCCAGACCTCGTCGGAGGCTTCGACGTCTCGTGGCTCCGGCCACGAGTATCATCGGAGTTCCTCTGAACGGGGGTCCCCCGACCGGGAACATCGTCAGAAGAAGAAACTCGCTCGGGCGGCGTCGGAGTTCGCACCTGGTCCCTCGAAGGCCGGGTCGCTTAGCCCCGTCAGCCGCCCTGAGCCCTCGGAGGCGGAGAGGCCTTCCAAACTTCCTCGCTTAGAGCTGGAGCCGCCTGGACACGTGAGTGCTATAGTCCTCCTGGACTCCCCTCCGGAACCGATGTCGGGGCCCGAGTCGGAGGCTGCCGGGTCTTCTGAGTTTGGTCTCAGGTTGACGACCTTGGAGCACAGTATTGCTGCCTTCATGGACCAGCAGCGGGCATTGATGACCGGCCTCGCCAGTGCATCTGCCCCGACCACCGGGACGTTGACACCGGCGGCCGAGTTGATCCTCGAGTCCGTACGTGCTCGAGTCGATCCTCGGTCAAGGTCTCCCTTGGCCTCCTGTTCGGGACCGAGGTCGTCGACGCCGGCTTCGGCGTCGGGGCGAACCCTCGCCCGCACGGAACCTCTCAACGACTCCACGGAGGCGTCGGGCTGGGACACGGAAGGGGACGAGTCACCCGGTTCTTTTCAGACTTGGTGCGTCCCCTCCGACTCGCCCGAGTCGGAGCCTCGGAGGCGATCCCCTCCGGAGGATACCCGCTTCTCTGATTTTGTGAGGGGTATGGCCAAGGCGTTGGCCTTCCCCGCGGATCCCGAGGAGGAGCCCCGCGCCAAAGAACTCGAGGCCCTCCAGTATGACTCTCCCCCGAAGGAGGCCTTTATTGTACCGGTCCCTCCTATGCTGGAGCGGCTGCTCTTTCGCATGTGGGAATGCCCGGCCTTGACGCCGGTGTTGAGCAAGCGGGTCGATTCGATGTATCGAGTCCGCAAGAGTCCCGGGTTCCAAAAGGCGCAATTACCGCACCACTCTATGGTTGTGGAATCGGCCATGCATCGACTTAAGTGTCAAAAGATGCACTCCTCGGTGCCGCCGGGTAAGGAGGCCCGTAACCTGGATGCCCTCGGTAGGAAGTGCTTCCAGGGCTCCATGCTGGCCTGCCGAGTCCAGACATACCAGCTATATATGGGCATGTTCCTCCGAGACCTGGCAAAAGAAATCGCCGGGTTCTCGGCTGGTCTCTCCGAGGAACCCTTGCAGAGGTTCCAGACCTTGTCCGATAGTATTCGAGAGTGCTCGAAGTTTATTTCTGGGGCGGCATACGATGGCTTCGAGGCGTCGGCCCAAGTTGCGGGAGCCGGCATCGGTGCCTGCCGACAGGCCTGGCTTCAGTCATCCGACCTCGAGCCGTGGGTACAGGACAAGTTGATCGATGTCCCCTGCAGAGGTGAAAACCTCTTTGGCAAGCCCATGGCTGATAAGGCGGCGGATCTCGAGTCCGAGACTCTCACTAGGACTCGCTTATCCAGAAAGACCTCTGCTCCTTCACAAAAGAGGAAGGGCTTGGGGAAAAAACCTTTTTACCCGAGGAAGGTGCCCGCCTATAAGCAACAGCACCTTCAATACCAAGCGTCTGCAGCCCCCAATCAGGGTCCGCAGGCTAAGAGTCAGGGTAATGGGCCCGTAGGCCGAGGGCCCCCAAGCCCACTACACAGCCCCCTGCTCAGCAGGGTGGGGTTTTTTGACTATGCCAGCATAGCCCCTTTACTCTGCACAGGGGGCAGGCTGATCCACTTTGCCCACAGGTGGTCAGCCATAACCTCCGATTCCTGGGTGCTGCAGGTGGTTCAAAAGGGCTACCTCCTTCATTTTCACCAGGTGCCTCCCCCCTACTTCCCATGGGAGCCTCCAAGGCCCCCTCTGCACAAGGACTTACTCCTTCAGGAGCTGCAGGGTCTGCTGGGGGAGCAGGCTGTGGAGCCAGTACCCCAACACCTCTGGGGTCAAGGGTTCTGCTCGAGGTACTTCCTGGTGCCAAAGCGAACAGGAGGCCTCAGACCCATCCTGGACCTACGCGACCTCAACAAGTTCCTGCAGCGGGAAAAGTTCAGGATGCTTACCCTTGGAATCCTACTGCCCTACCTCCAGCAGGGAGATTGGCTATGCTCCTTGGACCTAAAGGATGCCTATACCCACATCCTTATCCATCCGGACCACCGGCAATATCTGAGATTTGTGGTGGCAGGAAGACATTATCAGTACCGCGTGCTGCCCTTCGGCCTGTCCTCCGCTCCCAGGGTGTTCACAAAATGCCTGGCAGTGGTGGCGGCCTTCCTGAGACTTCAAGGCCTCTTCGTCTTCCCCTACCTGGACGACTGGCTCATACGGGCGCAGTCCTCCGTAGAGGTCACTCAGGCCACTCAACGCACAGTGGCTTTGCTTCAGCACTTGGGCTTCGTCATAAACTTCGGAAAGTCCACGTTGCGCCCCTCTCAGGATCTCGAGTTCATAGGGGCACGGCTGGACACTCTGCGGGCTCGTGCCTTCTTGCCTCGGGAGCGAGCCGACAGGCTCATAGCTCTGGCCAGCAGGTTCAACAGCGCGTCGCCGGCCCCGGCCAGGCGATTCCTGCAGCTGCTCGGTCATATGGCCTCCACGGTCCATGTCACCCCGAATGCCCGCCTACATATGCGGCCTGTTCAGTGGAGCCTTCGTACTCAATGGCATCAGGCCACAGGGAGTCTGATGGACCTGCTACAGATCTCCGACCGTCTGGTCTCCTCTCTGCAATGGTGGCTTCACCTGCCCAACCTGATGCTCGGCATGCCTTTTCAGCCTCCCACACCCTCCCAGGTTCTCACGACGGATGCCCCTCTCCTGGGATGGGGAGCGCATTGCCAGGGAGCGCGCACCCAAGGCCTTTGGACCCCTTGGGAGGCGGCTCAGCAGATAAACTTCCTGGAGCTGCGAGCGATCCGCCTAGCTCTGCGGACCTTCTCTTACCTCACTTCTCGTTAGTCTGTACTGGTGCAGACGGACAATCAGGTTGCCATGTTCTACGTGAACAAACAGGGGGGCACAGGCTCCCTCCTTCTCTGTCAGGAGGCCCGGAGACTGTGCTCGTGGGCAGTCGACCACGACATCCTCCTCAAGGCTGTTTACCTGCCCGGGCAGGACAATTGCCTGGCCGACAAACTGAGCCGGATTCTGCAGCCACACGAATGGAGGTTGAACCCCTTAGTTGTCCGGCAGATCTTCCGCCGGTGGGGCTTCCCCACCGTGGATCTCTTTGCCAGTCCTCTGAACCGGCAACTTCCCAGGTTCTGCTCTCGGCACCCGCATCCTCTCAGAGTAGCGCCGGATGCTTTCCTCATCTCGTGGTCCACGGGCCTACTGTATGCCTTTCCTCCCACGCCACTTGTGTCTCGGACGCTGTTCAAAGTTGTCCAGGACAGGGCCTCTGTGATCCTGGTAGCGCCCAGGTGGCCGAGACAACCCTGGTTCCCTCTGCTCCTGCACCTAGCGGTGGACACCCCTCTTCCTCTGGGGTTTCAGCCCGATCTCCTGACCCAGGATCAGGGCACTCTTCTACACCCCAACCTCCGGGCCCTTCATCTGATGGCCTGGCTGCTGAAAGGGTAGTCCTAACTCCGCTCTTACTTCCTCCGGAGGTGGAGGCTGTCGTCCTGGCGTCTCGGCGACCTTCCACCTGGAAATCTTACACCCTTAAATGGCGTCGCTTCTCGGTCTGGTGTTCTCAGCGCTCTGAGGACCCCTTCGCCTGCTTAGTATCGGTGGTACTGCAATATTTGCTTCACCTCTCCGACCTAGGCCTCAAGTCCAATTCTGTCAGAGTCCACCTCAGTGCTCTCTCTGCGCATCACTCGCCGGTGGAGGGCCAGCCTCTTTCCTCGCACCCCTTGGTGGCGCGTTTCCTCAGGGGCCTGCTCCTGCTTAAGCCCCCGCTGCGCCCTCCGGCTCCCGACTGGGATCTCAATGTGGTTTTACAAAGGCTTACTTGCCCGCCTTTTGAACCCATGGCTACCTGCTCCCTTCGTTTCCTCTCATGGAAAACTCTCTTCTTGGTGGCTCTTACCTCCGCTAGGCGCGTTAGTGAACTACAGGCCCTAGTGTCGGAGCCCCCTTATACTAAGTTCTACAAGAATAGGGTTGTCTTACGGACGCACCCTAAGTTTCTTCCGAAGGTGGTTTCCTCTTTCCACATCAATCAAGAGGTGGTTCTTCCGACCTTTTTTCCCAGGCCGCATACCAGCCGAGCTGAGACTGTTCTGCATACCCTGGACTGTCGAAGAGCCTTGTCTTTCTACCTTGAGCGTACGCGTGAGCATAGAAAAGCTGCTCAGCTTTTCGTCTCTTTCGACCCCAATCGGTTGGGGGTACCTGTCTCTAAGCGTACTTTGTCCACCTGGGTAGCTGACTGCATCGCCTGGACGTATGGGGCGGCCGGCCTCTCCCTAGAGAGTCTAGTCACGGCGCACCGTGTCAGGGCGAAGGCTGCGTCAGTTGCTCACCTCCGCTCTGTTCCGTTGGCAGACATCTGCCGGGCCGCTACTTGGTCCTCCAGCCAGACTTTTGCGGCCCATTACTGCCTGGAGAGGAAGTCCCGCAGGGATAGTGCTTTTGGACAGGCAGTCCTCCACAATCTCTTTGAGGTTTAGGCAACTCCTCCCTCCGGCCCCGGTGTTTGGCTACCGGCCAGATGCGTGTTCAGAGAAGATTCCTTCCTTCTGTGCTGTTGAGCTTGAGGGAGCTCATTTTCGGCTTGAGGCCTCCGGTAGCCTTGAGCTTGGGAGTCCCATAAGTGAGGACTGACTTCCTGCTTGGTCCTGGAGAAAGAGTAGTTACTCACCTGTAACAGATGTTCTCCAGGAGCAGCAGGAATCAGTCCTCACTACCCTCCCTCCTCCCCTTGGAGTTGCAGCCATTCTGTTATGTTTTGCTGTCTTCGCTATGTCATCTGACTGAGCAAGATGGCACCCTCGGGCGGGAAGGGGACCGCGCATGAGCGCTGCAATCCCAAAAGCTTTCTTCGAAAGCTGGGGAAATTTCTCCGCGAGGGCTCCGTCGGCGACGTTACCCATAAGTGAGGACTGATTCCTGCTGCTCCTGGAGAACACCTGTTACAGGTGAGTAACTACTCTTTACAGATCGGGAGGGAGGCAGGAGAGACGGTGGAGCGGATGGTACTATGAAGGGTATTACAAAAGGGATATAAAGCACCGCGAGAATGCGCATGTGGGTATAGGAAACCGATCTGGAAAGTCTACAACGTTATGAAAATAGAGAATTATGATTAACGATGGCTAATAACACTTTACATGGAGGGGGGGAATGATATAGTTAAAGGTTTCCATAAAGGTTGGCTGTTAATAGAGCTGTATAATATGTAAAATGCTGGTTCTGAGAATGTTTGTATTAATTTTTGCAATATTAATAAAAATTTAAAAGGGAAAAAAAAAGAGAAATGTAGTTCATTTGAGATCAGAAGAAATTCTTTGCTCCCTTTTTTTTTTTTTTAATTGTGATTTTAATCCTGATTCTCCTCTTCCCTCACCTTTCTGTCTCCCACTTTCTCACCCTTGCTTTCTCCAGTCTCCTATTTCCCCTGTCTTTAACCCCCTCACAAGCCTCCATCTACCTTCCTCTGATTTTCTTCCAACAACTCTTTCTCAGTCACTCACTCAACTTCTTCCAGCATCCAGCCACTTTTTTCTTTCTCTTTCCCCTTATCCAGCTTCCCGTTCCCCCCTTTACCACCATCTCAGTCCATTTCCAAACTCTTTTACCCCTTCCACTGTCCCATCTCTTTACACACTTTCACACTCTCTCAACCCATCGTAACATCTTCATTTCCTTCACACTATTTTCCCGTCCCTTCCTGCAGAGTGACATAATTCCTCTCTCTCATGCTCACTCCAAATACTATTCTCTCCTTCCATCCTCCTCCTCCTCATAAACACCTTTATCCTTCTTCTCACCTGCATCTACCTTCCGCCACCCTCTAGTCTAGAGGCTCCCTTCTCAGTTTATTTATTTTATTTACATTCTCTTATATACCGCGCTATTCTGCATCAGTGCGGTTTACATTGAACAAACTGAAATTACATTGAACAGGGCATTATAACTTGGAGATAACTATTTTACAGGGAACATGGGCTATGGAGGGTTAAGTGACTTGCCCAAGACCACAAGGAGCACCTGTGGGACTAGAAACCCCAGTCCTTCCGGCCCAAGGTTGCTGTCCTCTAGTGGGATTTGAACCCCCAACCTGAAGTACCTTGCCCCAACCACTAGGCTACTCCTCCACTCCTTCCTGATCCTCCTTCCTGATCCTCCCTCCCTCGAGAGGATATTTCTCTCTCTAGATGTGCTTCTCCACCTCTCCTCACCCTAGCCTTCAGGTCTTTCTCCTTCTTAACTCAGTACTAGTTGGGTTGAATGAAGCCCCACAGTTCTTAACTCCCCTGATCCATGTCGCCTCCTGCTACCGCAGGGCCGACCTCATAGCTTGAGCTGTAGGATGGCATTGCTTTTGCTGCAAGACTGGCCCAGCGGCAGCAGGAGATGACATGCTATTACATGTTTATCCTGTTGCTGAGGTCAAGGGCAGGCAAGGGCATGACAGGACTGCGCTGGAGCTGCAAGCAATGCTTTGCAGCTACTGTTGCACCAGCCACAAGCAAAGCCAGCCATTCAGTCCAGCACTGGAGAGTTAGGTAGCATCCCAACAGAGATCTGCTGGTTAAGAGGTGCAGAGATGCTCTTCGTGACTGCGCCACCAGCACTACCTCACCGCTGCAAGATTTCAGTTCTGCTGGTTAGTGGTCCTTGTGGTAAGTTTTCTGCAGTGAAATGTTTTTGTTTGTTTACGGTAGACCTCACAGTAGTTTGCTCTAAATTTCTGTAGCAAATGTTTTGTAAAGGAGAGGACAAAGCCCCAGTGTGGCCCCTCCCCTCCCCCCCTCCACTTCCCAGTTGGACAGCAGGATAATCAGTTGTGAAAAGCTAGGGAAAAGAAAAATGCCTTGAGGCCTGATTTAAACTTAGTAAGAGAGGACACAGCTCAAGGGTATCTAGGGAGTGAATTCCTTCTCCACACACATACAACAGATAACTAAAACCTGTCGCTTCTTTCTCTATAACACTGGCAAAATTTGCCCCTTCCTTTCTGAACACATTACTAAGACCCTTATCCACTCTAGTCACTTCTCGTCTAGATTATTGCAACCTCCTCTTCACTGGTCCTCTTCTGAATCGTCTCTCCCCGCTTCAATTTGTTCAAAACTCAGCTGCACGGCTAATCTTCTGCCAGTGTCGCTTTGCTCATGTCATCCCCCTCCTCAAGTCACTTCACTGGCTCCCTGTCCGTTCCCGCATCCAGCTCAGACTTCTACTACTAATCATTTGGCCATGCCTCACTACATTTACTTTCCCTACACCCTTCTCGGGAAACTCCGCTCTTCTGGCAGATCCCTTCTATCTGTGCCCTTCTCTTCTACTGCCAACTCCACACTTTGATCTTTCTACCTTGCTGCTCTTTATGCCTGGTACAAACTACCCAAGTCTGTGTACATCAGGCTTTATGTGTGGTCCTGTTCAAATTCAGGCTAAAAACTCACCTCTTGAGACTTTTTTTGGATCCTGATCACCCTAGTCTCCTGTTCACCTCCTATGTGTCTCTTTATCATTACCCTGAATATTTCCTAGTCCCCAGTTGTGTTGTCTGTCTTGACTAGATTGTAAGCTCTTATGAGCAGGGATGGTCTCTTACATGTCTTTGTACAGTGCTGCATACGTCTTGTAGCCCTATATAAATGATTGGTAATAGTATTAGCAGTAGTGGAGTCAGAATATAAGATGACAAGTTACAGATTGATTCAAGGCATGCTCCAGCAAGAGGGAGTTGGATTTTAAATCATTTTCTTTCTGTTACTGATCCTTGAGTTTAGAACCAGATCCCTGTGGAGTTTTTCTCAGTGTCATTTTATCTTGATTTCCTTAAAAAATTGAGTCTATTTTTTCAACAAGGTCCTTATCGTTCCTCCAGTTTAGTCCTTAATCTCTGGGTAGTGAACCACCTCCTGCAGCTTGGAGACTGGGCATGTCAAACTCATGACATCACTGGATGTAGCCTGCTGATCTCTCCCATCAGTGTCCAGTCTCCATGCAGCAGGAGGACGTAGTGAGCCTAGCTTCTGGGCTCACTTGGGGGAACAGATAAGGACCATTTAGTGTGACAAATTCTATTCTGATTTTACTTTTGATTTTTACCTTTAATTTTTCCTTTCATTTTAATTTTATTTTTAATTTTACTTTTAATTCAGTTACCTTTGGTTAATTGGCAATCAGGGATTAGTTCCCTTTAGTTGTTAGGAGCAAATTTCCTTATATTTACAGTAATTTTAAATTTGAGCCTGGCTCTTTAAATTAGTGGCAGCTCTCGCCTTCCCTCCTTGTCAGTGATTTTCACTTGCTGCAGGCATTCGTCGGTGCGGATCTCTCTCCCTTGACGGTACGGGAGAGAGCTCCAGGACCCATACAGCCACACTGAAGCTGTGTGAGACGGAGCCTCTCCGTTGCTGTGGGATTTTAATTTTACTCTGCGGAACCGGCTGAGCGGTCCTCGCCGCGGCTGCCGGGCACAGCAGCGCGGCTTGAGGATCGGATGAATTCAGGGCGGTAGGAGCAGGCTGCGTGGCTTTCAGCCCTGCAGGTAAGGCATTCGGGTTCTGTCGGTCTGCTGAGGCCTCCGTTTTGCAGCGGCTGTTCTTGGCGCCAAAATTCGTTGGCAAAGGGGTGGCCATTTTCTCTCTAGGTATTTGGACCGCGTGGCGGGAGTTGCAGCGAGCTGCCTGTGTGAGGAAAACGACATGCAGGATAGCTAGATTTTTAGATCTACTGTTTCTTTCTTTTGTTTGTAGGTTTTTTGAGGCTTGGGGGGGGGGGTTCCTCATCCTTAAGGGGGCTGTTGTGAGTCCTCTTTATTTTTAAGTTTATTCTTAGTTTTATAGGACAGCAGTTTTGGCATTGATCTCTGATGCCACATGTTCTCTCCCTCCTAATCATGTCTCTGAGGAGCATCTGTTAAGTCCTGGGATATTAGGCAAATTTCCAGCTTTTAGGTTCTTCAAGGGCAGAGCCCTAACTTGTAGTTGGAAGGAGGGACAGACTGGAAGTGTGCTTGAGACAGTAGCTCTTTTTTGTAGTCACGGTCTGCAAATGTATTCTATAGGGAAAGTTGCCCAAACGCCTGTGGTTTCACAGGGACAGGTTTAGGAAACCTTAGGATATAAAAAAAAATATAATAATAACAGTTAAACTGATAACCAAAAAGTGCCTGTGCTACGGTCTATGGCCACCAGAGGGCAGCTGGTACACTCAATGGTGCCTTTCTGTGACCGTGTATATGCAGCCATCATCAGATTGATCTCTGCAAGTCAGGGAAGAAATAACCACAGGGCCACCTCATGGGCTCTCAGGGGTTAGTGACTAAACAAGCAACTGTACTGTTCTGCAAATCAAGATTATATGACCAAGATTTAAAGCTCTTAACGTCTGTATCGTTTGTCGGGCTCTGGTGCCCTAAAGGCTACCGGATGGCAGCGCTGCTCATGAATCACATATAGTATTCAGTGCCCCCATCCCTGGGGGGTTTGTAAAATACGAAATCATATTCTTCATCAGGTTCACACAGGCAGCAACTTCTAAGACCTCCACTTGCAAGGTTGTCGGTGTATCCCACCGTTATTTCTCTCACTGCAGGGGGGGGGGGGGGTTGCCTGTGTGTTTCATAGCTCCACTTAGCATGCCCTTCCCGGGAAATTCTCATCTATTTCTAGAGCCTGTGCTGTCAGAGCAGGGCTTTAAGCACTTAGCAGGTGCACTGACCCATCTGTGCCATCTTGTTAAAGGGCCCGTGCTGAAGGTAAAGAGAAGGACGTCTAGGTAGCACAGTCTGGGGCTTAGCGCTCCAGGGCACTGGAAAGTTTCATAGCGAAAGTCAATACTCTGTGTATGCTCCATGCATTCAGCCTATGTTCAAGCGTGCTCACTACACTGTGTTTGGGTGACAGGTGCTGGGTCACCCGTATATGTAGATGTGCATTTGGTATGTGCTCACAATTGCTTAGGCATGATTTTTGGGTGCACTCTTTGCAGAGTGAGACTACATTTCTTTGCACAGACTGTATTATCAGGCTAAGGTAATTTCTCCAGTAATGGGGGGATGTCGATTGTAATAAAGTGCGTGAGGTCCTCAAGGTGTTACATGGGGTTGGAGATGCAGTCGTGGGATCTGCTGTGGAGTGAGCCGTCCGGAGGAGCTACAGTATCACAGTCACCAGTTTCCCTTTCTCTTTGGGCTTTGCTTCCAGATCCTAGCCCCTCTTTCTCTCTGATGTCCAGGACACAAGGTCCCTGGCCCACTGGACAGTCTATTCTCAGCCTTTTCTCAATGCTGGCAGAAGGACTGGGAGAGTGACAAAGGAAGACCAGGAACCAGTGCCAGCTCTGATGTCTCTTTGCTGCCAGTGTTTGCTACAGTCACATATTCCCAGTCAGTTATTTATTTGAGTATACTGATTGCCTACTGGTCAGGGTGGCATATAGTCGATTACGGTATTTCTATTTCCCTTGTCCCTGAAGAGCTCACAATTTATGTTTTGGTACCTGAGGCAGAGGGTTAAGTCACTTAACAAAGACCAGAAGGACCACCTGATGGACCAGAAACCCCAGTTTTTATGGCCCAAAGTTGGTGGTCTCGATTGGAATTCAAACCCTTGGTCCTCTGGCAATTTGCCTCAACCACTAGGCTGCATTGCTTCGTGTGAGCTAGCCATAGGGCCAGGCACAGCCTGTTACTTCTAAGGCAGAGACCTTGAGGAGGTTCCGTTCATAAAGATACAAGAAATGCCATACTGGGTCAGACCAAGCGCTTTCAGGTCTAGTATCCTGTTTCCTAGGGTAGCCAGTCCAGGTCTTAAGGGCCTGGCTGGTTTCCAAAAAGACGAATAGGCTACTCAATGCTTGTATCGGGGCAAGCGGTGGATTCATGTATGCTCGTATTTTAAGGGTTCCATTGCATGTACAACAGATGTGATGCTCTGTTGGGTTGTGTGCCTTGTAGAACATCTTGAATTGGTGAAAGTTGGTATTAAAAAAAGTCATAATTTTCCAGCTTCTCTCTAATAAAAGGTTATGGACCTTTCCTCTGGGAGCTTGGCCAAAAACTTTGTTAAACTCCGCTACGTTCGGAGATCGTTTCGCGTAAGGCTCTTGGAGTACATAGGAGACCCAGTGGTCAATCAACTGACTGGAAATGTGAGCGATACGCCGGGCATTGCAGGCGTTCGAAGCTACGGTGCAAGGTCGAGCGGTGCGAGTACTGTCCGACAACTCTGCGGCGGTGGCCTACATCAATTGGCAGGGCAGAACCCGAAGTGTGGCCATAGAGGCCGCGGCAAGAGGGTCTGTGTGTGTGGATGGAGCTTTGGCTGCCAGTGTTTTCAGTGGCGCATGTTGCGGGTAAGGACATTGTGACGGCGGATTGCCTCAGCTGGGTCCGAGTAGATGCCAGAGAATGGGAGTGGCATCCGGAGGTGTTCGCACAGATCGGTCGCATATGGGGACAGCCAGTAATAGACCTCATGGTGGTGTTTTCACTCTGCGTAAATGAGTCGCTTCTTCAGCAGACGTGAAAGGAGGTCGGAAGGCATCGGCGCACTGTTTCAACGGAGGCCGTCGTCCGGTCTTCTCTGTCTTTCCACCGGGGGCACTCATAGGTCGAGTGGTTCTGCGTATCGAAGCACTTCGAGGAAACGTGTGGTTGGGGGCCTTGGGCTGGCCGAGGCGCCCGTGGTATGCCTGCCTCATACGGTTGCTTGACGGGAATCCATGGAGGTTTCCGACATTGGAGATTCTGTTGCTACGGAGTTCCCTTCGAATGCCTCAGGTGCATCGGTTTTCGCTTACAGGGTGGCCATTGAAAGGGAAAGCTTAAGGAAAAAGAGTTGCTCGGCAGCAGTCTTTGCCACTTTGCCGCAAAAAAAAAGTCTCCGTCCCTTGCTTATGTGCGTATATGGCGCATCTTTGAGGACGGGTGCTCCCGGAGGCATGCTCGCGCGACTACAGTGTTAGTCCCCTTGGTATTAGGTTTTCTGCAGGACGGGTTTGGTAAAGGCAGGTCCTGGAGAGTTCAGTTAGCAGCTCTGTCTTGCTATAGGGGCAAAGGACAGGGAGTGGCTCTCATGCACAGTTCGATGTGGTACGCTTTTTCAGGCGGTTACCAGACTGTAGCCCTCTCGTAGGATATTAATTCCACTGGGAAAGCTCAAGTTGGTTTTAGGAGCGTTAGCTAGCGCACCATTGGGGCCCTTGCAACAGGCGTAGGTTAGGGGTTTTGCCTTGAAGATGGTATGTTTGATGGTCATCTGTTCGGCGAGGCGATTTTCGGAGTTGCAGGCGTTGACTTGTCAGGAATCGTTTTTTGTCTGTCTCCAGAAAGAAGGTGGCCTGGCGGCTGGTTCCATCGTTGTTGCCAAAGGTGGTTTCTACGTTCACCTAATTAAAATGGTCTCTCTTCCAGCGCTAGGTGCGGCGGAGGGGAGCATATTGAACCATAACTTGCACTGTTTGGACATCAAGAGAGCGCTGCGGCAGTGTTTAAAGGTTTCAGAAACTTTCGCAAGGTGAATCGTCTCTCTTTGGGGTGTTTGGAGGGCCCCTCAAAGGGAAGCGGCGGTGAAGGAGTCCATTTCTGGATGGATTGGAGCGGCGAGTGCGTTGGCTTATCTTCTACGGGACCGTACAGTCCCAGGGAGCTTACGAGCTCACTCTACCAGAGTGCAAGCGTCTTCTTGGACGGAGCACAGTTTGGTTCCGCCAGTGGGCATCTGTAGGGCGGCCGCTTGGTGTCTCTCCATACTTACAGTAAGCACTACCACCTAGATGTTCTGGTGGCTAAGGATGCCATTTTCAGGGAGGCGGTGTTGAGATCCGGCTGGAAAGGTTCCTCCCAATGATTACTGCTCTGATACATCCCAGAGGTTGAGGACTAAACTGGAGGAACGATAAAGAAATAGGAATTACACTTACCTGGTAATTGTGGTTCCTTGAGTGACTCCAATTTAGTCCTCATTCCCGCCCAGGGATGGGGTCTTAGCAGTGGTCTTTCTGTTGGGGGAAGTGCAAGGTTAAAAGTGGATATAGGCCTTCAGTGGTGTTCAGTCGTTTTGATGCTTCCATTTGTTTTGCGCTATATTGTTATATTATGATATTGTTATATATATTGCTATATTGCTCTGGATTGTTTAGGGCTAGGCATTCGACAGAAAGGAGAGCATGCAGGAAGAAGTCCCTTTCCTTCTGGAAGGGGAGTAGTAGGTGGATAGGTTATATGTTCAGCGTGCCCTTGAATATAATGTTAAGTTAAAAAAAAAAAAAAAAAAAAGTTACTGATTTTTTGCTCCTTTGAGTCTGCTTTGTCAATAGTTCACTGGGGGCTGATGGGAGAGACCAGCAGGCTATATCCAGTGATGTCATGAGTTTGACATGCCCAGTCTCCAAGCTGCAGGAGGAGGTTCACTACCCGGAGGTTGAGGACTAAACTGGGGTCACTCGGGGAACCACAATTACCAGGTAAGTGTAATTCCTATTTTATGGGTAGAAAAGAGATGAGGTTTCGGGTTATATTTTATTGGGATTTTTATTGTTTTATTGTAATTTGGTAATTTGTCATGTTTGCTTTTATAGAATTTTTTTTGTTTTTGTGTTAATGTAATTATTTCTTTGGAAACTGTGAAGACTGATAGATTTGCAGTCTATAAGAATTGCAAATAAGTTGTTGTTTTGTAACTGGAATGATTGTGAAGGAGCGTGAGGGATAAGAACATTGGCGATTTGCACTGATTGTCTGATTTTCATAGCTCTGAAGGCAAGAGTCTGGATTTTTAATTTGACTCTGTAAGTTACCGGCAACCAATGATTTTCATTAAGTAAAAGGGATACGTAGTCAGTAGGTTTTGCATAGTGATGTGATCAAATGATAATATTTTGAATGATTTGGAGTCATCTTAGGACAAGTTGGTGAATTCCATTAAAAAGGGTGTTGCAGTATTCTAAGCAATTAGTTTTAAGAGCATGAATCGGGACAAGAATGGCATCTGTATCTACAGATGCTAACTGTATTGGGCGGTATATAAAGTTTTAATAAACATAAACATAAGGACCTGATGGATCCGATTTGACAAAAAGCATAGAAACTGCTTATCCATGTTGGCATCAATGATATTGCTAGATTTCTACCTGTGACTTTGTGATTCAGGGAGAGAAGGTAAAGCAGATTGGTGGTGGTGGTGTTCTCCTCAATCCTCCCTGTTGAGGCTCAGGACTGTGGCAGAGGTGAATGCCTGCATGGATGGTGTCATCAAGATCATTCTGGCTTCCTGAACTGTGGCATGATTTTCCAAAGGCCGCTGAGCAGAGCTGTTGTGATGGTGTCCACCTATCGAAGAAGGAGTGAAATATCTTCCACTACAGATTGGCTAACCTGCTGAGGACTTGGATGAACAAAGACCTCAGGTGTACTGTAAGTACCTTGATTTCCTTATTGTCCTGTTAGACTGGTCCAGACAAGTGGGTTGTGTTCCTCTAACAGCAGATTGGTGGAGACAAAGAACCAATGAAAAACCCAGGTTTCAATGACATCACTTCCATGCCTCTATCCGCCTCAGCCACCAGAGGTCTCTTCAGTATTCTTTTGTCTGCAGCAGATGGTAGATGGATCTTCTCCACTCTGAAGAAAATCTGAATATTTCAGAGGAAAAGATTGACCCACTTGAGCATGACATGGGAGGCTCCACTAGACTGCGGTCTTTTCAGTAGCGATAGGAGGAGGGAAAATTGGTTCAGCTCCACACTCTTATAATGATAAGAGCCTGTTGAGCAGCCAGAAAATTGGAAGGATTTGGAAGAGTTCAGCTGCCTCATACAACCTCAATGCTCCCTCCATCCTCCTCTGTGCCCCCATCCTCCTCTGTCCACGCCCCCCCCCCCCCCACCCCTGTTCTCTCCCGAAGATTGCAGAAGGCTCTCCACTTTACACTCAGTGCCTACAAAGCAACAGAAACAGTTTCAGGGGAGTAGAGCTGATCCTGGCACAGATTTTCAGCCTGGGGTTCTCAGGGGGTGAGTACCAAGGTTTGACCTCGTCATTGTCCTTGTTGAGGGCTCCCGATTCCGTCCATCTGGGGCACAATTCGGGGTAGAATGCTTGCTACTGTTGGCGTGGTGTAGGGGTTTCCCACCTTTTCCTTCATGTGTTACTAATGTCTTTACTGTTATGTGCCTGGCAGACGTGCAGTCCATGCACACGTTCTACCTGCGCGGCTCTCATGCACGTTCCTACCTAAGTCCCCATAACATGTGTTGCTGTGTAAGCACCTATTTAATGTGCGTCTTCTGAGCCGCCATAGTCAGCGCACACACTGTTGTGATACTTGCCTTAACTCTGTCTTCTTCCAGGAAACTTTATTTGGCCAGTAGTAAGCGAGATGCCTTGTCTCCGGCTTCTGGACTTTGCTCTTCTTGCACGGCAGCTTCTGAGTCATCACTGGAGTGTTTGCTCCCCCTCTGTCAGCTGGGGGATGCAGCTAGTTTGGCTTTGCCTGTCTGCCTTAGGGCAGGAGATGGCAGATGACGCTGTGGGTAAGGATAATAAGCAACCTGCTGTGGGCTGTTCCTCGCCCTCTAAGGGATTTGCAGCAGCTATATCCCCTGGTGTGGGGGGGGGTCCTTTCTGCGAGGAGAACTTCCAGTGTCAGGGTTGTCCTACCTGGCATTCCTTTCCTTTTTTACAACAGACCTGGTTATTCTGGTGTGGAAATTCAGACCCTGCAGCCTATGAGTTCCCCTGAGCGCATTCTCATGAGGGGCAGGCTAAGAGTGGAAGCCCTTTTTGATTGCCTATGGCTAAACATCCCTGGCAAAGCCCCCTGGAGATAGGGATCAGTTGGGATGTGTCTAAGATCTGGATTGTGACTTGGATTCAAATGTCTCGGTTCTGGGCTCTGATGTGGATAAAAAAAAAGTACTCTCGCCTTTGGAGGATTGTGAAGACGCTGGATTTATCTGCCAGTTCTGGAAGGAGGAATTGTCGATGGTGATTGCCAGGGCCTCATCCACCTTGAGTTTGGCGGATGCTACAGGTACAAAGCAGAAGATGCATCCACTCCTGTCTTAACATTCCCGGAGGTAATCAAGGACATGATCCATTCAGAGTGGGATTCCTCCAACTCCCCGCCTAACGGGCTAAGGGCATATAAGATGATGTGCGCTCTCCAGAAGGAGGAGTCCATTGTGTGGTTTGATATTCCCAAGGTGGATATGCAGGTCACGGTGGTTACCAGACAGACCACCATTCCCTTGGAAGGCAGATCGACCTTAAAGGATAATCTGGTCATTGTCGAAGAATCAGTTTGCCGCCATGGCTGCTATTCTTCAGTTGATGGTCTGTGCAGGCCTGACGTCTCAAGCCCTTCTCCAGTGGATTCAGTCTCTTCCACTAGATGATGATGATGATGATGATACCCCTCTTTTGGAATCTGCTACGGCCTTCCTTTCTGATGCCATTTACAACCTGGTACGTCTAGCGGCTAGGAATAGTGCCCTGTCAACAGTGACATGGCGTTGGATTTGGCTCTGACACTGGGCAGCAGACACATATTTCAAAGCCCGGTTGACCTAATGGGCCTTTAAAGGGAAGCTTCTTTTTCAGCCGATTTGGAGAAGCTAATGAAGGACCTGGGTGCGACAAGATTTTACCGCCTTCCGGAGGACAGGTCCAAGGGGCCTGTGAAGCAGGCAGGAGCCCCTTTTCCATCAGCATCTGCCCGCTCCTTGCAGTCATGCTGATCAGACTCCCAGGAGTCTCGGGACTTCTTTCGCTACCGGCCTGGAAAGCCTTTCTTCCCCCCTGCTTCCAGACTTAAGGCTGATTCTCGGTCCTTTTGTGGAGTGGTTGGGCCCAGGGACTTAAGAACATAAGATATGCCGTACTGGGTCAGATCAACGTCAATCAAGCCCGGTATCCTGTTTCCAATAGTCCAGGATTATCTTCAGCTCCTCAGTTTGATGGTGGTGACAGTCAAGATGGTATCATGAGTGCGGGCTCATATGTGGCTGCTTCAGCGGTCCTTGCTGACTTTGTGGCGGTCAAGTTCTTAGGAGTTTGAGCTCAGGCTCCCTCTTCTGATGATGGTGAAGGCCAGCCTGAAGTGGTGGCGGCGTCTGAGGAAGGGTGTGCCACTGGACAATTGCTGATGGATCTTTCTGACGAGGGATGCCAGTCTCTCGGGCTGGGGGGCCCATTGCCAGGACCGTTGGAACCGAAGGGAGGCAGTGAGGGCCATCAGGTTGGTTGTTCTGGCCGCTGGTCGAGGGCTGGGCAACCCTCGGATCAGATCATAAAAAGCATCTGCCAGGTATGCCGCACCGGACTCCAGCTTAGCAGCTTCTGAAGTCATCCGCTGCGACTTCCCAACACCTTCTGCCCAGCACAAACAAGCCATGGCCACATAAGCTCCATAGATGGATGCCTGCAAAGATGGCATTAATATCAAACGCTTGCTTAAGCAAAGTCTTCAGCTTTTGATCCTGCACATCCTCGAGAGCAACACTGCCCTTCATTGGGATGGTGGTCTTAGTAACTGCCAACACCAAGGCATCCACTGTGGGCGACTGGAGCAGATTCTTTTCCTCCTCTGGCAACGGATATAACCACATCATAGCATGCATACCCTTCAGGCCCACCTCCGGGATCTCCCACTTGTCTTGGATCATCTGCTTAATCACTTTATGCACTAGAAACACCGTCTGTGACTTCCTGACTGCTTGGAACAGGGGTTCTTCCTCTGGTGTCACTCCCAGAGGCACATTAAGTGCTCTCAGGGAATGGGAGATCAATGCTGCCAATTCCTCCCTGCGGAACACTTGCATTATATGGTGGTCTTCTCCTTGTGGGATCTTGCCCTCCTCCAGCTCCACCGTTGCTGACTCTACCCTCAGGTCCGTCCCTGCTCCCAGGTTCTCCGAGTGTATGGAACCAGTATCTTTCCACGGCTCACTATCTAGACACCTCCAGGTAGGCATGGGTTCACCCTCTGCCCAATTTCCCAGTAGAGCATCAGGTAGTCCCCTCTTCTTGGCCCTGTTATATTTTATTTATTTATTTAACTGTATTTATATCCCGCTTTTCACCAGGTCAAAGCGGTGGGACATATAACAGGGGGGGGGGAGATCAATAGTGGGTGGGGGCCCATCACCGGGGGCTCAACAGTGATGATTTTGGGATGAACATAGAGACTGACAGGATAACTGACAGGATAACACAGGATAACTGACAGGATAACACAGAGAGTTATACAATCCTTAGGTGCCTTCCCCTGAGCTTTGTGTCGGCTGTATGCATGAGAAGCATAAACTCTGGCGAGAATGCCTCAGAGCTGGCCTCTGAAGATGTTTCTTTGGACATAGAAGGCCTAAGGGACAAGCAGACACTCTCATGAGCCTCAGCTATGTGTGGTGCAGGGCTTTCTGACCCTTCTAAATTGGCTGCCGTTCCCGCCAAAACTGCTGGAGATCTGAATGCCAAAGATGGTTGAGCAGGGGTCTCTGATCCTCCAGAGGATGCTCCCACAGCTGCTTTAACAGTTTTGCCTACAGCCAGGCCTTTCTCCACTGATCAGGACTCCGCTTCACAACTACAGTAAAATCCTGCAGCAGAAATGGAGCCCTGGTGAGAACCACAGGCCAAACATGTGGCCTTCGCCAGCATTTGTGCTCCGCTGATCGCAGCTCTCCAGAATAAAGGAAAATCACAGAAGTACGATGCAAAATAACAAAATGCTAGTGAAGAAACCCCCCTGAATCCGGGCCCTGCCCTGAAAGTCCGATCCATGGCACCGAAGTGAAATGGTGGCCCACAAAATGGCGCTGGTTCTGACTGCTCCCCGGTTCGGTGGCTAACAGCTTCTGAGCCGTGCATCATCTGATTGCTCTTCAGAGCTCCGCACACTCACCCAGCTGCTGTCTCTGCTGTAGAAAACTGCTGAACTGGAGCCTCAACAAACAAAGCATGGGAGGGCTTCTGTTTTGCAGACACACCACCAATACAGTGCTCACCTTCCTGGAGTGACCTTCACATTTTGGCAGTGGCAGGAGACCCTATCAAGGTACTGGGGTCTACCATTGGCATCTCTGCTTGCAGGCTCCTCACCCACTCAAGAGATCAGGAGCCACTGCAGATCAGTCGGAGCTCACAGTAAAAATGCTGCTTACTCCAGTTTTGGGGGTTTTGGGGTGGTCTCTTTTTTGGAAAAATAAATGTAAAAGGCCACTGCCCCTAAATTTCCAAACCCCATTAAACAAGTCAGAATCCTAACTGCAATCTCTCTCTTTTCCTCTTATATTATTTGGTTATTTCTTTTTCTTCTTTTTTTGTTTTCCTTGTTGTGGCTCTTCAGTGGAGTCCAGACACACAGAAATCACGTCTCAAGCTGCTTGGAGACAGACTCAGAATACTGAGGCTGGTGGGTGGTGCCAGCTGCCTATGAAGGGTGATGTCATCAAGACTTGGCATGCTCAGTCTTCAAGCTGCTGGTGAGGCGTGATAACTCACATGACTAGACTGGAGGGATGATAAGAAAGTGTCATATTGGCTTCTCTCAATGCTGTACCAGGTGATGACATCACTGAAAGTTGCTCATTTGCATCCACCTGCTGGCAGGGGGACATAACCCACTCGTCTGGACTGCTCTAGCAGGATTCAAGGAAAGGAAATTATTAGGTATGTTAAAGCCTCTCGATGTGGGAAATTATTTATAAAGTATTTCCCACATCTAAAGCATTTTTTACATGAGGTAACCTTTTGTTTTTATTCTTTGGGTTTTTTTTGTTTGTCTCATTTTGTTTCGGCTTGTGCTATTACATAATACCGAATGCTAAACAAAATACTGTGGTGTTACACCACAACACAAACACGCACATTCCTGTGACAGACCCTAGACCAGTTCTCCAGTTATGTGAAATGTTCCCACACAAAAATGGCACCTACTGCTAGCCAGGTGCAACATTCTGGGTGTCCTGTCTGCAGATATGTATGTATTCTATACATTACATGCCCACCCACACGGAGCGACTGGTACAACTTTAGTCACCTTACTGGACACACTAATTGGACCTTGCAGGTCTTTATTTGCCATCCTTTACTATGTTACTATACCTCGCATCTCCATCCTGGCTAGGCCCAGATACCAATGCATGGTACGCATGCTCTATTGTTTTATGAAGGCAACATATACATGCATGTCTTTAAAAAAAAAAAAAAGTGTAAAAGAACATTTTTAAAAATCTCATAGGTGCTCTGTTTATAAAATTACCCTAGTATTGTGGAATCCTTAAAGGTGGGCAGTTCTCAGCCAGCTCTTCTAGCCAGGTAGATCTGTCCTTGTCCAGGCAAGGGACATTTGAAGAGTCCCCTAGTATAACTTCCTCAGATTGGTGTTCATTCTTTGTTTTGTTTTGGCGAGTGTTTGCTGGAGAATAGTTAGGAAATAAGCCACAAGGTCTAAGGTTACTTTGTGCTTCTTTTAACATGCTGGGAATCTCTAGATTACGTGCCACCCGAGTCAGAAACTTGACGCATGCTGAAGGTTTAGAATTTGACGCTCTCTTGGATGCCTTCCGGTCTGCTGTGGAATTAAGGAGCAGTTGTTGGTACCAGCTGCCATCCCTTTTATTTGGTTTCAGTTATGGAGAAACCATGGCAACAGTGGTGCAGTTTCTTCACTGTTTTCCCGGCGTTTTCCATGGCTATTTCCTCTTGGACAATAATGGAATACAGGAATAACAAAGCTCTCCGTGTGGAGAGAGAGGTTTCCGCGCCTTTGACATTTAATTCCTTGGGTAAATTGACGAATCCAGTCTGTTGATAAATACACATCTTAGAAATTGTTGGAAATGGATATCTCTCTTTTGAAAACAAAGAATAAAAATAGGAAAATGTTATTTGCTTCTTGAGAAGGATTTCACACCATGGTACATTTTTCTTTTTTATGAAAAGCCCTTATAAAAAATTGATGTATGGCTACAATAACCAAAGCTACAAATCATGGAGAAACTGGCATATGCTTATTTGTTCTCGATTTCAAGGGGTGACTTGCACGGAGCGGTGGGTACACCCCTAAACAAAGGCACGGAGCAGCAGGTGCACCTATTCTTGCCACCTTGCTGGGCAGACTAGATGGACCATGATGGTCTTTATCTGCCGTCATATCATATGCTTTGAAAACTATATGGCATCTTCACAGCATGCATGTTTATGACTTCATGACCTGCATGTACGTGCTACACCCCATCCCAGGAGCTCATGTATGTGCCTCAATTGCTCAGGAAGTGGAGGAGATGAAGGCTGGTAGGAGATATAGGTGTGTGTAGGGATAGCTGAAGTGGTTTGTGTGTGGGAATTGTGTTGGGGGGGGGGGGAGATGGGAGATGCGAAGTAGGCTAGAGTGGGCAGGAGTTGAAAGTGTGTGGGTTGGGGAAGTGGCTCCTTTACTTCGTCTGCTGGTTCTCCACGCACCGCCAGTGGCTGAGCCTGGTGAATCTCACCAACGTTGCTGCTTCAGCTGCTGGCTCATTTTCTCTAGCTGATGCAACTTGGGGATCTCTGCCAGCCCTACTGTTGTGGTCATCAGCAGTTCCTCCTCCTCTTTTGCTGGTGAGAACCAGAGATCACTGCCAGCCCCACTGTGTCCACCCTTCTGTTAGTAGGGCTCTTGCAACTGCTGCAGCCCCAGTGACTTCCCCGCAAGCCTTTGTTTTCTGTTTGACTGTCTACCACTATTCTTCACCAATGACTTTAATGTTACAGGCAAAAAAATGGACAAAGCAAAAACTCTAGGGCTTTTTTTATTTTATAATTGTATTCACAATTTTTTTTAAAGAAAACGAAAAATTCAGAGACAGCAGACATTTCATTGAATGCAGTATCTACAAAGCTGTTTTAGAGAGTAACGTATTTATGCAATTTGACTGTTCATCCATCCAAACAAGCTCGAGGTAAAGTGCAAAGCTGGACGTGAAGATGTGACACAATTAAATCATCACCAGCCGCTATATACAGCAAACACAGTAAACATCACAGTTTTTAAGAACGGATAAAAATTACATTATCTGCATCTGTTTTCGGCCGAATATCCAAATTGTGACTGGGATAACATTAAGCCAGCTCTTTGTGTGCATCAACTTGTCTGCACAAATTAACCAGCTAGGGCTTTATATGACATTATCCAGTTAAATATTTTAATCTACCCTCACAAGGCCTTCAGCCCCATTTCTTTTTTTATCCTGGTAACTTCAGCCACACAAAAAATTTGTACCTCCAAAATTATTCGGGCAAAACGGAAGCAAATATTTAAAAGGACAAATTTATTTAGGTAAAGTCTATTTTTGCCCTTATAAGGCCCAGAGTTACTAACATATGCAAAGAGAATAATTTATATTTTTTGCCAAATGACACATGGTTTTGGCATTTAGCATGGGTTATTTGCTCTTAATACATGTTGTTTTAGCGCAGGTTAAGTGATAATGAGATGCAGAGCATGCAAAAACCATGCAGAGCAGCTCATTATTATGCAATGTGAATAACACAGGTTGTATTTAGAAACATAGAAATATGACAACAGAAAAAGACCACATGGCCTATCTAGTCTGTCCTTCCATATCAACAACTACAACAGTCCCCTTTTTACCTCTAGAGATCCTCTGTGTTTGTCCCATGCTTTTTTGAATTCAGTTACTGTCCTCATCTCTACCACCTCCACTGGGAGACTATTCCACGGATCCACTATTCTTTCCATAAAGAAATAGATTCAGGAGTGATATGCGGAAATATCTCCCTTCACCCTCATCCCATGTCCCCTCGTAGCAGAACTTGCTTTCAATTGAAAGAGGCTCTCTCTCTGAACATTTATGCCACGGAGGTATTTAAACATCTCAATCATATCACCTCTATCCCGCCTTTCCTCTAAGGTGTACATATTAAGATCCTTAAGTCTGTCCTCATAAGCTTTATAATGAAGACCACTAATCATTTTAGTAGCCACCCTCTGCACCGACTCCATCCTGTTCACATCCTTTTGAAGGTGTGGTCTCCAGAATTGCACACTACACTCCAAATGAGGTCGCACCAAAGACTTATACAGAGGCATTATCACCTCCTTTTTTCTGTTAGCCATTCCTCTCCGTATGCACCCAAGCATCCTTCTAACTTTTGCCATCGCCTTTTCTACCTGTTTAGCTACTTTAAAATCATCAGACACAACCACGCCTAGGTCCCGCTCTTCTTTAGTGGACAAAAGTACTTCACCCCCTATACTATATTGCTCCCTTGGATTGCTGCAGCCCAAATGCATGACATTACATTTTTTAACATTAAATCCCAGCTGCCAAATTCTAGACCATTCTTCAAGCTTAGCTAGATCCCTCCTCATGTTATCTACACCTTCCTGGATGTCTACTCTATTGCAGATTTTGATAGAAACATAGAAATATGACGACAGAAAAAGACCACATGGCCTATCAAGTCTGTCCTTCCATATCAACAACTACAACAGTCCCCTTTTTACCTTTAGAGATCCTCTGTGTTTGTCCCATGCTTTTTTGAATTCAGTTACTGTCCTCATCTCTACCACCTCTACTGGGAGATTATTCCACGGATTCCACTACTCTTTCTCGCTATTTTCTCTTTCAGCAGCGTTTCCAATAATTTACTCACTACCGAAGTTAAACTAACCGGCCTGTAGTTTTCAACCACATCCTTACTTCCGCTTTTGTGTAAAGGCACCGCATGAGCCTCTCTCCAGTCCTTTGGTACCACTCCCGACTCCAACAAGGCAGTGAAAAGGTCATTCAGTGGAGCTGCTAGAACGTCCCCAAGTTCCCTCAGTATTCTAGGGTGTATCCCATCTGGTCCCATCGCTTTGTCTGCTTTAAGTTGAGCTAGTTTCTCACAAACACAGTCTTCTGAATAACCATCCTTCCTCTCTATTATTATATAGTACTAAATGCACACTATTCTGAAAAAGCCTCATCTCACATCATTCTATGCGAGCCACTGTATAAAAAGCCAGGCCTTTACTTTTTACAAAATTTTGCATAATTCTGTTCTTATCCTGTTTCCTTGGGAAGGTTATTCCATATTAAGGCTATCATACCGTACAGTGTTTGATTTTGCATAATTGAATATTTGCTCTTTTGTGTGGGATTGGGAAATGGATGTGTTTGTGTATGTTAGACTTCATTATTATTGCCCATGAGGGATCTTGGCTATAGTCTGTCATTCAGAATAATCACACTAGTAAACCATAACTTGTGGTGGTCCTGACTTCTGTTTTCGTTTGACTACTTATATATATATATTTTTTTTCGTTCATTCCCTTCCTGCTTTTTACTCTCCAGGTGCCATGTTTGACCTTTTTGTTGTTTCATTTTCATAGCGTAACCTGACCTGTCTTTATAAACTGGTTTGCTACGTGTTTGCAGAGTGGTATAGCAAGTAATCGATAACCTAGACTAAACGTGGGACTTTGCCTACTGACATAGTCCTCTGTCTTGAATTTCAGCAGTACATAGGCTTTTCTGACACTTTTATTAAGATCCATCAATGAAGATAATAAAAACCATGTGAATGTAGTTGAGCAGATTGGATGGGTCTTTTTATGACTAAACTGGGCAGAGAGAATGGGATAAATATCTGTCATCTAAATTGAGTGTGTGGGGTTTTTTTTTTGTTTGTTTGTTCTAATGTTAATATGTGTCGCCTCAATATGTGAAAGCACATTTTAGAAAGGACCTAGGGAATTATGATAGTATTTTATAAGGGGTTCAACGAAACACAGAGACCCTTGTAAATTAGGTGCAGGACTACACGGATATGCCTCTCCACATCTGTCAGGAGTAGTAATTTTTAAGAAGCTTGGGGGGGGGAACATGGCTGCCTCCCCTACCCCCCCCCCAGCATATGTGCAGGAGCAGCCTCTTAAACTCATTGCTCCCACAATGAAGGTATATCCGATTCAGAACCACACATACGACCACCACTCCAACGTCTGGTATTCCAACACCCCCCCTCCCCACAGTAGCTCCGTCCCCCCATCTCCTTCCAGAAGCATAGTGTCCCCCCTTCTCCCCCAGCAGCTTTGATCCCCCTCCCCACCAAGGGTCCTCTAGAGTGCCTTGCTTCTGTGCCAGACTCCCTGATCCTCGATCCCAGGCTCACTGGGGATCAGTGTGAGCAGGAGCTATAAGGCATGTGATCAGATCCAGAATGGCACTAATGTCCCTCGTGGTAACCTCCCACTACTAGAGGGGCCTCTGGGGGTTCTAGTTGTTGGAGGGGGATTGGATTGTTGGAGGGGGATTGGATCGAGAGTGTTACAAGGGGGGGCCCTGGGGCAGTTTGGGCATTGTGCTTGTGGAAGGGGATGATGGGATCAGATTGGTGATGTTGCAGGTGCAGAGGTGCTTGGACAATGTGCTGTGGGGCACAGGAGGAGGAGGAGTAGAATCTGGGCTTGGCATGGGGGGAAGGTGTACCCAGTGTCAGATAGATAGTAATAGGGGGGCCCTATCTTGGCATTCACAGTTATCCCTGCCAGCAGGCACTTATTTCATGCCTAGGGATAGGTGTAAATGCCAACATCTAAAAATTGACAATGAGATCTGTATTCTCTATATGAAATGGGGAATCCATACCTGTATTGGTAGGCTCACCCAAATCACTCCCCCTTCCCAACCCCCAACACTCCCCCAAGTAATTTAGTCATGGTGAGCATTCTCATGTCTGGAAAAAACCCTGTTCTAAAATGGAACTTACACGTGTTTATAAATACAATCGATGGACCCCAGAGAACAGAGATGTCAATCTACCAGGAGTATCAATAATCCTCTGTATGTCTTCAATGCTCATTAATCAATCCACACATCCTAATTACAGGGGAAGGGAAAAGACCTCCATATATGCAAAGGACCACTATTTTGGTCTCAAGAATTCATACCATCAAAGGTCAGAAAACCCGTCCTCCATCATACGTTTTCATCTTTATTTTATACAAATTATTTTCTCAAATTGTATAATAAAATGGATAAAAAAATTGTATATTTAAGATACTGTAAGTGATAGTTATTGGACACCATTTTATTATAGAATTTGAGAAAATAATTTGTATATTAAAAAAACATGAAAATATATAACATGATCTGTTGCAGCAAAAACAAAAGATCTCAAAATGTTGAGACTAAAAATTTATAAATGTCAGTTTAAAAAAAAAAAGGTGAAAGCTTTTATATTTAGCTCCAGCTTTTTCTGCGGTAAATCAAGGCGCGTTTCACTCTGGAACAGTTAGGTATTTCGTTGTACCATTTTTCAGCAGAGTTGCTGCTATTTTTGCCTTTTGGTAATCTTTCATGGCATTCACAACCCAGATCTTCAGTTCACCATGTTCCCAGGTATGGTGGCCGCCTGTGCTCAGAGATCTTCAAACTGTTTCTCCCAACAATATATTTTGTGTCATGCTGTTGCAGTGCAGAGAACACATGGATGGAATTACTGTGCTTCCACGGGACACACAGATGCTCCAATTGTAATACCTACCTACATGGTTTAGTGGTCATGTCCATAATGGACCAGACTTAGTAGCCCTGTAATGTCACCTTCGTAAATCATCAGAACACATATCGTTTACACACATATGGCTTATGCTGATAGGCTGGGGTGCACTTGCCACTTTTTGGATTGAGTAATGAGAGGACTGGATGGACATGCACAGGTGTTTACCTGAATTCTAAATACAGTGAAACAGAGGGAGTTTGATCAGCTTCTTCGTTAATGATCAAGCTGTTGTTTTTCATATGAATAGTAATTTTTTTCCCAGTTCTAGACTGTCACAGCTGTTAGAAGCTATTTTATCCCATTTCTTTTAGAAGAGAACAGAACTTATTGTTTCTGTTTTTACTTCCAATGATTAGGTCACCTGACCCATTCTTGCCGCCTGACCCCTGATCGGGCCTGCCCCACTCACCGTACTGGTGCCTGCCCCGCTGCTCCATTCCCCACATCTAGGGGACTTATTCCATCTCCGAGGTGGAATAAGTCCCCCATCCATTTGTCCATTCCCGGACGTACAGGGCTGTCAATGGAATAAGCTCTGTATGTCCAGGTTGGGGCCATGCCTCTGGCTTGCCCTCGCTCCTCTCTTGATCAGAACTCTCCATACATCTCAGTTGTACATGCAGGGAGCTCTGTTGCTGAATATGGCCTGGGCATTTTGCAGGGACTATATGTCCCACCAGGAGGTATATCCCTGCTAAACGCAGGTCAGAATAGACCCCAATGTGCATTCTACAATGTGCATAAAAAAGGGAGAGAGGAGAGGGATATGAACAAAATTAGAAAGGTTACACATTGTCCTGCCCTGGGAGTGTGCAAAAAGTCTGGGGGGGCAGAGTTGGGATTGACATCTTTAGATGAGAGAAGAAGAAAAGAATAGGAGAGAACGGGGGAGAAAGGAGGGGGAATGATGGAAGCGAGGATAAGGATCCGTCAGTGAGATGGAGATGGCTGAATGAAAGGAAGAAAAAGGTGAAGCTCAGGGGCAGATGATGAGGAAGAAGACAAAATGGCAGGGGAGGTGGGAACAGTAAGGAGTGGGTAATGAGAAGTAGAGCCATGGAACTGTGGGAATGAGTGGAAAAGGTTAGGGAGAGATAATATCAAGAGCACAAAGTGATGTGGAGCCATAGGAGAGGGAGGAGGAGGAAATGCAAATCAAAGGAGATACATGTGGAGTGAGGGGGGGGGAGTCCTAGTGGCTGCAGGTGCACCTGAGTAATTGCGTCAATGAGCAGAGGAAGGCTGTGAAAGAGTGTTAGGCCAGGGGTGGGTGGGTAATAAAGTGTTGAGAAGGAGACACAGCACTGCAGAACTAGGTAAGGACAGACAGAAGATAGGACACACTGACCAAACAGAAATATGGACAGAACAATAAATAACAAGCTAGATCCTAAACAAGTACAGAGCATACAGGTTAGGTGAGGCTTCCAAAGAGTGTGCTCACCCAAGCAGGAACCAGCAGCAAATGGAGGATCAGAGCTATGCTGACAGAGGAAAGCTTTGGAACAAAGCCTCAGCAGGGGGAGGGGCTGGTGATTTAGTAGGATTGCTGGAAGCTTGAAGTGGCGTTTGAACCCCAGGGTAACGAAGCATCTCTTCAACCGCTGGGGTATGCCTGTGATAGACCTCTTTGTCTCCACGGACAATGCACAGATACCTCGCTTTTGCTCGCGCCAACCACACCCGGTGAGAGTGGCGACAGACGCCTTCCTGATCCTGTGGTCAGAAGGCTTACTCTGTGCGTTTATACTTCCCCCCCCCCCCCCCCACTTCCTGGTCGCCAAGACTCTCTTCAAGGTCCAGAGCGAGAAGGCGTCCGTGATACTGATCGCCCCCAGATGGCCCAGGGAACCATGGTTCCCTCTGCTGCTTTCCCTTTTGGTGGCACTTCCAGTCCCACTGGGCCGTGTCCCGTATCTTCTGTCCCAGGAGGAGGGTTTCCTCTTGCACCCCAATCTGGGGTCACTAACACTAACAGTGTGGCTGCTGAAAGGGTAGCGTTGGCCCCTTTCAATCTTCCTGAGGAAGTCTAGGAGATTCTACTGGCTTCCTGAAAACCCTCCACCAGAAGGGTGTATGCCTTTAAGTGGCGAAGATTCTCTGTCTGGTGTGCAGAGAAGGAGAACCCCTTCTCCTGCCAGGTGCAAGTCATTCTTCAGTATCTTCTACACCTGCACAAAGGAGCCAGCTGTATCCCAGTTTGTTTTTATGGCTTTGTTTGTTGTGCTTGGTTGATGCCTTTCAAAAGCAAGTGAAAAAGAAGCCTACAGTGGAGAAAGCTTCAGTTACAAGACTGATAAATAAGCGCTTGAAACCTTTGGAGGATAAGACGTTTCAAGGTACTGTTTCCCTAAGCTTGCTCCTTGAGCGAGCTTCATCGAGTTCCCCAGACCACATGCTGCTTCTCCAGCCTGTAATATCTCCTCCATCAGGTGTTGGAGTATTGGACTCAGTACATCAGAGTTCTCCCTGTTTGCCTTCTGATATGTTTTTTTAATCATCTTGTGTCATGGGTTCCACCTGCCATTGTTGCACAGGAGATTGCTGCTTCTCAGACCCTGTCTGGCTGATATATGTCAGGTTGTTACCCATACGGAGAGAACTCTTGTCTCAACTGTTTCCCGTCTTTGCCAGTTCTCTCAAGAGACAGTGGCTTGAATGGGGACACTTAAGGGGGAGACGGAGAGATTTGTCTCTAGTAAATCCAAGTTAGATCTTCAGTGTTCTTACAGTCTGTCAGTACCCTGGCTATTAAGGATATTTTGATTATATACCATAAATGTTTTTATTTAGCAGGATTTATATATCGCCTTTCACCGGGTCAAAACGGTTTATATAGAATCATGTTTTTTAAATACATAGAACAAAACAACTTCTGCACAATGAGCAGATAACCAATGCATAGAGCAAATAAACGTATGTACAATGAGCAGGTAACTTTTATATACAAGAAGATTGAATAGGGTCTGGAGTAGAGTCTGCAGGTGTGAGGTGGTGTGGTAGTGGATTGCCTTGTGGGTGAGAAGGAGAGTCTTGTATTTGATCCGTCTTTCGAGGGGCAGCCAGTGTAGGTGCTTCAGAATGGGTGTGATGTGGTTATACTTCGAGGCTCCTTTAAGTATGCGTGCGGTGGTATGTAGAGCAGTGAGTAGGGGGAATAAGGTGGTCTGCGGTAGGCCTTGATAAATGGAATTACAATAGTCAAGATGTGGGAGGATGAGGAACTGGAGAATAGAGCGGAAGTCTGTTGGTTCGAGGAGGGGGTGTAGCCGTTGTAGAGTCTTGGCCTTGAAGTAGATTGTATTGGCAGTCTTGAGTACCTGTGGGGTGAAGGAGAGTTGTTGATCCAGGATTTTTTCCAAGATATTTGATTTGAGTTTGCACTTTTATTGTGCATTGTTTATAGTAAGGGTGGTAGGAGGATTGAAGGTAAGATCTTTTGTGATGAATAGGGCTTCTGTTTTTTTTGTAGCTAATTGCCAGATTATTGCTTGTTGGCCATCTTGACATTTCATCGAAGCATTGTAGGAGGTTTGAAGGTTGGTTGTTTTGTGTTGAATGGGCTATATATCATGATGTCATTGGTGTAGCTATGGAAGTAGATGTTGTGGAATCTGATGATGGTGCAGAGTGGCCGAAGATAGGGTGGATCCCTGGGGGAATGCCTTGCGTTTGTTGGTAGGGGAGGATGTGGTAGTTCCAATTTTTATTTGTTGGTGCCTGTCCGTCAGGTAGTAATGGAACCATTGTAGAACAGTGCTCTGGAGGCCGATGGATCAAAGACGGAGTAGAATGTTGAGATTGACAGTATCAAATGCAGCAGATGTGTCGAGAGAGCACGATGTATCCTTTTTTGGTGTCTTGAATTCCTTTCACGATGGTGTTTGTGAGGGGAGACCATTAGTATCTCTACTCCATGGAGGAGCCGGAATCCGTGGTGTTGGAAGTTGAGGAGAGAGTTTTTGTCTATGAAATCCTGGAGCTGTAGTTGAACAGCTTTCTCTATGATCTTGGTTAAGAAAGGGAGCTTGCTATGGGTCTGTAGGATGCTGGGTCAGATGGGTTGAGGTCAGATTTCTTGAGAATGGAGCCTATGGAGGATAGTTTCAAACAATTGGGCATATGTCCTCATTGTAGTATTGATTGTGTGATTTTGGCAAGTGTGGGGCTGTCTTGTTTGATCCAGTTTACTGGGCATGGATCGAGGGGGAAGGTGGTTGTGTTTAGGGATACAATGATGGACTCTGTTGTCTTTGCTGACAGAGTCAAAGATGGACCATATGAAGGAGGGATGCTTTGGGTGGGAGAGAGGGTGGGTAGTGGATTGGGGTGGGGGTAGAGTTGCTTGTAATGGCTGGCTAGCAGTTGCAGGCTGATGATGATGTCAATAGTGCTGCTGGAGGGGGGCATTGTGAGCTGCCTGATGATGTTGAATAGTTCTCTGGGGCGATTTAAAGAACTATTGAGTAACTTGGTGTAGTATGTGCGCTTGGAATAGTCTGTTGCGTTGTGATAAGTTGCTGAGAAGTTTCATGTAGTTGGTTCTATCAGAGTTGTGTTGATTTGCACCATTTTCACTCAAACATTCGGAGCTGGGTTTTCTGTCTTCGAAGATTTGGGGTGTACCATGGTGTCTTAAGTTTTTTGTGTCTTTGTTGGAGTGGTGGTGGTTGTGGTTGCAGCTTTGCCAATTATGGTGTTCCAATTGGCTACAAAGGTGTTGGGGTCAGTTGTCTTGATTTCCATCTGAGGTAAGATGTCCATGAAGAAGTTGTCTTTGTCAAATATCTTAAATTGTCTGTTGGGTTGTGGATAATCAGTCATTATTGTGAATGTAATCAGTGTGTGGTCTGACCACAGTACTGGGTGGGATTGTATTGAGTGGGGAGTGCTTGAGTGAATTGAGAGGTTGTTGATGACGATAAGATCGAGGGTGTTGCCCTTCAGATGGATGGGTGTGTGGACGATCTGGGTGAGGTCCATGACTGTCATAGCTTCCAGGAATGTGGTGGCATGTTTGGGTTGGAGTGGAGGTTGAAATCACCCAGAACGAGGAGGTCCTTGTTTTGTTTTGGTGTTTTCAAGTACTATCTCTAGTACTCCAGATAGGTCGGTGATCAATGTGATAGATGCCCTGAAGATGAGCCAGATAGAGAATTGTTTGTTGGTTATGGTGAGGGTGTCAGTTGTGTCAGTGCTGCTGGTGGACAGATATCAGAGGTGGAGGAGAGATTTGGCCAAGATTAGCACCCCTCCACCTTTGCAGTGAGATCGAGGGCAGTGGAAAAGGTTGAAATCATTGGGTAGTAGTTGGTTCATTAGTACGACGTTAGTATCTGTTAGCCATGATTCTGTGATGCAGATGAGGTCCAGGTGGTGGGTAGAGAGGAGGGCTTTGATGACTTGGATCTTGTTCCTTACCGAACACACGTTTATGAGCACGCATTGGAGTGTTTGGGTGGTTGTGTTGGTTGAGGGAGGTTAGTTCTGATGGGTATTGTGATAAGGTGTTGTGTGCTCCATTGTTTTGTGTGATTGGATAGGGGGTTGGATAGAGGCTAGATAATGTGTGTGATGGGAGGAAGGCATTGATAAAGAGGATGTGTGAGGCGTGTAGGTAAAGTGGGTTGAGGCTATTAGAGTACAGGTGAGCAGAAAGTAACAGGTTGCGCATAGGGACAGCATGGTTTGATTGAAAGTCTGGGGATTCTGGATGGTGTAATGGGTCAGACTCACGTTTTGCGGTGTCTGTGTCCTTGAGGTCTGTCACTTGTTGCATCATGTTGTTTTGGTCTGCAGCTGTTGAGATCCTTGCCTAAGAACTGCGCCAAAGAGCCTGCCTGATGGCGCTTGTTCTTTTCAAAGTCCGGTGTCCCGGCTCTGAGTGGCTCAGTGGTGGGGAGTGGGAGGGGCTTCTCTTTCCCGCTCCCTTCTGCAGACGCTGATGGGGCTGCAAATGGTGCTGCTCCCGATGGCGCTTGTTCTTTAGATTTTCTTGAGTCTAGGAATTTACAGATTTGAAGTTTTCCTGTCTTAATTTCCTTTCAGCAGAAATCCTGTTAAGGAGGTATTTTCGTGAAGTTTTGTTGTCTAATTCTGATTCTATTTTACAGTAATTTCAAAGTTGTATTACTTATCTGGGGGGAAAAGTATCAGATGAGTCACCTGAAGATTTTGATGTGTTAATTAATCAACAGGATAAGGGGGTTTTATCTGCCTTTTTGCAGAATGCTCAAGTCTTAATAGCTACTTATGCCACTCTGGTTGTTTCCTTCCAGTCTGCTAGGGACATGTTCTCTGTTTTAAAAAGTAATTTTAAGAATAAAGACCTGTTTTTTTTGTGAGCATAAGATGCAGATGTTCCCTGATGTCTCAAGGGCTACAGAGAAACACTGTAGGACCTTTTTTGCTTTAAGGCTAGAGTCTTATCCCTTGGGGCTTCCTTTATTTGAGCTAGTCTTGTAAATGCCTGGTAAACTATCAGAGGAGTAGATCCTTTGCAGTTGGAAACGTTTTTGTTAGATAAGACATTCCAGTGAAGCATTTCTTTTTCTCTCTTTGATTCAGGTTGGGTGGGTTGTAACACATTGTTATTGGCTGCAGTTAGTGAGAGGGATTCTCTTTATTTTCCTTGTCAAGTTTATTACAGTTTTGATGTCACCCCATGATGTGGCTGCAGTTTCTGTATAATCACCTCTATTTGCTATTGCTTTCTTCCGTTGGTATGTTATGTACTTTTCTTATTATTTTTGTGATGAATAATCCAATAAAAAACAAAACAAAACTAAAAACCAGCACTATTGTCTTCTTTTGCTGCCAGTTAATGCCATTTTATGCGATGTGGTAGTTAAGTGACTTGCACTAGGTCACAAGGGGTGTCAGTGGGGAAGAGCCACATTTAAAACTTGTTTCCCTAGTTCTCAGCCTGCTGTTCCTTCACTCGGTTGTGTAATTTTGTGGATTTATCTGTTACATCAGCTCAATGGTTCTGCTTATAGGCATTCCACAAAAATAAGGTGGGCTAATCCTGCGGATCTGGTGTGGCATGTATAATTCTGCATCATGTAGAGAAGGAACTTGCACACGCCAAGTCTCTAGCTCTGTTGAAATGCGGTGGGTTATTTTGTGTTGCTGATGGCCAGTGAGCTAACCTCTTGGTTTGCTTTTTCCTACAGGTGGATCTATCTGAACGATCAGAATTTATGCATCCCTACCAGTTCCTCTTTTGTGTATGGAGCTGTTCCTATCGGAGCCAGTATCTATGTGATTGGAGACCTTGATACAGGTTAGACTGGAATACTGGAATGGAACGCCTTGCGGTTATTTCTTGGTGTAGTTTTATTTGCTACAGTTTTTGTGTTTGCTTAAAAAAACAAATAGGTGATGGGAAATCTTTGTGTTTTAAACCCTTTTGCCAAGGGTGTGTAGTCATAGAGTAACCCTGCTTTGTAATTTGGGAGTTAATGTAAATGCCACAGGGCCTGTTAGCGCGCCTGTCTTAGCACTCAGGACTCTGATTGATTAACACGACAGAAAAACTGATCATATTCTTCCTGGCACATGCCAACTTTTCAAACCATCAGAAAATGAGCCTTTTTAAAAAAATAAATAGGAGTTTTTGCTGAGCCATGTATTTTGTGTTTATCCTATGGGAAAGGGACTCATGCTCTGACTTTAAGATCAGCTGTACTGAAGTGTTCCGACTCGCCATTGAAGGATTCCGCTCTTACTGCTGCCTGCCAACTCAGTCTGATGTGGCTTGGCTGGGTGTCTTTGTAAACTGGCAAATAATTAAGAACAGAGCCAGGTTATTTCCCACAGCAATCCTCCTTACAGGAAGCCAGGTTTCAGCCACTGTGAGAATACCTTTCAGGGAAATAAATGGTTGAACTGGACAAGCAAAAGAGATTGTTTTCCTATAGCAATGAGGTTTATAGTCCTGTTTTTAATGTTACCATAATGTAAACAGACTTTTATCCTCTTAAGCTTTTCAGCCTTTTGAAAATAAAGCTATTATGCTGTGTTTTTCTCTCTTGCCATGTGCCCTGAAAGAATGCTTTAAAGTTCATTCAAAGCTTGTTTTTGGCCTGCACATTACTTTGCTTTGTGGCAGATCTGATAGAAGTTTTGCATCATTAGCCTAACATGGTCAGATCGCACTGAGGGAGATGCCTTTGCTTTCCCTTGCAGAAGCTCTTTCCTTTCCTTGAGCAACCGAAGCTGATGAAGCACCAGGCAGTATGATTGATCCAAGAGCAGTGTGCTAATGCATGTGCTGCCAGATTGATTTTCTACGTTTATTTTCATTTTGGAGCCCTACTGGTCTTAACTTTTAAATTACGTAAAACCTTGGTCTTCACGCCCAGTCCTCAAGGGCTGCTAGCAGATCAGGTTTTCTGGATATCCCTAATGAATATTCATGAAAGTGATTTGCATGCCCACCGCCTCAATTGTATGCAAATCTGTCTCATGCATATTCATAGAGAGATCCTGAGAAACTAGACTGTTAGCAGCCCTCACGAGCTTGGACTGAAGACCCAGGACATAAACTATACCCATTTTGTGTGATCGGCTGCCTTCCATATATAACCCTAGCACTTGAAATGAAATCTGGACATGGTTGGGTGGGATATGGAAGGCTGTGGTAGGAATGGGCTTGAGAGGCTGACTAAACCTGGTAACACAGCAGGTCATGGGGGAAGCAGGCTGTAACTCCCTAGGTCCTAACCAGCTTGGTGCCAGCAGGTTGGTGGTAACTGGGAAGTTTCAGGCAAGACCATGGTGACCTCAGCAGCCATTTTTTTGGACAGTGGCTTCACTGGTTTTGGTTGCTGTTGGTATTGTGACAGGACTTAGGGTAAGATGAAGGGAGGAGAAAGAGGCTGGGTTTGGAAAGCTATATATTCAGTTGTATGGGATGGTGGAGAATCAAAGACAAAGACAGCAAAAGCTGACTTGGATATTAGATCAGGTGCCTGAGACTGTCAACTGGGACTACCTGGGCAGACTGGAAGGGGCCAGTTGACCGTTTTCTGCCATTAAGTTATGAGGCCTCCCATTTTTTTCAGTGTGGGAGGGTGTCATTTTATAACTGGATACCTATAAGCATTTCCAAAAAATGTGTTTATTTTACGCCCATCTCATAAAGGCAATACAACTGCCCATGTGCCTTTATTAAATAGACTCCCAGAACTATGCCAAGTAGTGTGCAAATGTTCTCAAGCAAATTCACATCTCATCTGAAGCAGCTGCAGATGTGAGCTGTGTGTGTAAAGTTTGCGTATACATTGTAACTGCAGCCCTCCTCGATTCAAACAACGCCACTAGGAACATCTACACCTATATCGCATAAACGTCGGTGCTGTTTCTATTTGCCTACTTCATACACATGTATCGCCCTGCAGACATTTACAGTAGCCATTTTCCATGTGTACCACATGCTTTAGACACGGATAATGCTTCATAAAATTATTTCCTTAACGGGTAACTTTCAGAAGGCATATACCCAGGTAAATAGCAGTTTACCTGGATGAAAGGGCTTTTAGAAATGTTATGCATTTTATGTGGAGGTGTTGCTTAGGTGGGGTTAGGTTGAGGGAGGCAAGAATGTACAGAGTTCTGCATTTTCAAAACTATGCGCATCATTTTTCAGGGGAAGAATATCCACAGGCAAGGGAAGAGCATGGGTCTGTGGGTACCTTTTTCTGAGGCAATGTTTAAAGGGAAAATAGGTGCATATTTTTGATTTCAGGATTGTTGAAAAGTTCATGTATAAAAATATCCCCTGACTTCGCATTTCTAGCAATATGTGCTCAATTGTTCAAAGATTTTATGTGCTTTAGTAAGGAAAGTACACCATATTGGTTCAGAAACTATATTGAAATAAAAATTCATCAGATTAAGTCGTCTTCTGTCAAAAAAAAAATGAAGATACAGTGACAGAAGTATATCGCTATTGGGCATTATTAAATCCGATCCATTTTATATTATTAAAGTCAGTAATGTGTTGGAAATGCTTTGGCATCAATGACAGCTTGGCATCTTCTGGACATTGATTCAACAAATTTCTTGAGGTTCTCCTTTTTGATTATGGTGTAGAAACGCTCCTTACCACTCTCATTAACACACTAATTACCGGGATTGACAACATCAAACAAGGGTACGCTCTAATCTTAGATATCGCTGCCGCATTCGATTCTGTGAACCATGAGCAACTCCTAATTCGACTCAAAGATAAAGGGATATGTGAATCAGCATGGCTATGGTGCAAATCTTATCTTACCAACAGGTGGCAGCAAATTAGAATCGGAACCACAACCTCGCAGCCATTCCAACAACAGCACGGTGTCCCCCAAGGCTCGTCCCTCTCCGCACTCCTATTCAATATCTACATGCAACCTATATGTGACATAATCCGTTCATTTAACATCTCATGCCTACTCTACGCTGACGACGTTCTGCTCTATACGCCATTCACGACTGAAAACCCGGACTTCACTCAACTGACAAAATGCTTTGATGCCATAACCGACTGGCTTCATTCACAAGGCCTCAAGATCAACTTTAACAAAACTGACATACTATTTGTTACTAGAAACCAATCCTTCTCTCCTCCGCCAACCTTGAAGACAAGAGATGCAGAACTCTCGAGTAGACCCAGCATCCGTTACCTAGGCGTTATATTGGACCAACAGCTCAATTTTAAAGCACATATCATCAATACCATCAAACAAATATAGCACAAGATACGAACTCTACGACACCTTCGACCTTTGTTGCAACCCGAGGATTTCAGATCAGTGTTTCAGTCCCTGATTATGCCTCACCTCGACTATGCCAACGTGATCTTACAGGGCCTACCCAAGAGCACTTTAAACCCCCTACAGCTAGCCATGAATGCGGCCGCCCGTGTCCTAAGTGGAGCTGCTAGAGGTGATCACATTACCCCTGTCCTTAAGAACCTACATTGGCTCCTGATACACTGTAGGTTAACCTATAAGGTAAACATCATAACCTTCAAGGTAATCAACAAATTAGCCCCTATAGCCTTAATGGACCTTGTTCACCCCATGTCAGCAAACAGGGATAAGAGATCCTGCACTGCCAATACCCTACAGATCCCCAAAGAGATAACGAAATGCAACAAATCAACAAAAAACAGAGCCTTCAAGCTATATGCACCCAGCTGCTGGAATGCTCTCCCAGCGTCCATCAGAGCCATAACAAACCTGACACAATTCAGAAAGGCGTTAAAACATCACCTATTTCTCCTACACTACTCTCAATACACCAACCCAACACCCTCTATTATGTACACAACAAGAACCAACTGAAAGTCTGTCTAAGAATGTACATACTGTAGATATTTCTCTTAATATTGTACATAGCTCCCCTGTTCAAGTCCAAGTTTCATTCCCCTGTTTCATTGTAAGTGTCTACTTGGCACAGTATTCGTTTTATGTAAACCGTGCTGATTTTTAAGAGTGCGGTATATAAGAACAATAAAATAAATAGATAAAATAATATAAATATATGGAACCAGGAACTCATAATGCACTCAATCTGTTCCTGTTTGTTGCCTGGATGCTTTGATGCCACAGCCGTCTTCAGTCCACCAAAGATTTTCAATAGGATGAGATCAGGACTGTTACCAGTCCATGACAACAATTCCGCATTATTGTCAGCAAACCGCTTCTTGCAAATGGTTGCTATGTGACATGGTGCTCCATCCTGTTGACATTTAAAGTCCTCATCAGACCTGACTATGTCAGAAGCAGAAGGCAGCATTTTGGGTTCAAGGATGTCTGCTGTATATCGTTTCGCACTGATGGTGCCACTCAAAACTTGAATCCTGCCTACACCATGCCAAGACATGCATCCCTATATATGACCCTCCGGGGGTGCTTAACAGTGGCGTTGAGGCATTCTGGGATGAGGTCTTCTCCAGGTCTTCTTCACACACATTGAATACCATCACTCCCAAAAACTGAAATCTTTGTCTTATTGCTCCAAATAACTCTTTTCCAGTATTCAATTGATGAACTCAGGTGTTCTTTGGCTCAGTCAAGTCTTTTCCTTCTTTGAACTGGGTTCAAGAATGGCTTTTTCCTTGGTCTTCTGGCTTTCAGATGGCCTCGACTAATCTACAACGAACAGTTCTGTTTGACACGGACACTCCGGTATCTAACAAAATATTGTTTATATCATTCGCAGTAATTTTTCTGTTCTCCTAGAGCCAGTCTTGCTATTCTCCTGTCAGTTGTAGGTAGTGTTGACATTTTTCTGCCCTTTCCTTGTTTGTTTGCAATTGTTCCAGTCATCTTAAAGCGGCTGCACAGCTTCTGAACACCGGAGGCTGTTACTCCACTGCCAAGTTTCTTTGCTATTTCTCTAAAGCTGTAGCCTTCCATCCTCAGTGTTACTGCAGAAGCCCTCTTTTCGGGTTACCAGTCTTGTCTCTTGGTAGTTTTCATTCTTAGTATTTACTTAAAAGAAAGACCATAGTAAATTTAGGTAGTAAATATTAAGTGATAAACATTCAAAAGGAACGCACACAAATATTAATGGCATAACAGAGTAAAACTGCATGAATAACAAGTGGTATAATTACAAGAAATATGCAAAATTATGCTCACTTCTTGTCTTAACATGCAAAATTACAAGCTTTCAGAATAAAAGTATGCTTGTAGGTCTCCGCTGATTCAATAAACAAAACACGTTCAACCATAGACTTTACATCAATTAGAATAAACAAGGGAAGCAAGTAAGAGACCTCAAATATGCATGAAGGGAATGAATTGCTGGGGTATCCACAATTTTGGCCACTAGAGTACTTAAACTCCTATGGAGTTGAGGCACATGTGTATTTGAGGCTTGTTTTATAAAGTATGAATGTACTTTATAAATTAAGGGCATAAGTAGTGTAAAACTTTGCATCAGACTAGATGCGGCAGTTATGCCTGCTCTCTGGCACCTAGATTTTTTTAAAAACCTGCGTAACTTTGCACTCTGCTCCTATGTGCACCCACACTGAAAGTACACGTGTGCTTACAGAAGAGTGACCTCCTAAAGAACACATGCAGTGACGTCTGCGTGTTGATGACGTGCATCCTTTACATGGCTGCTTATAACATTATTCCCTTAATGTGCTAAAGGGGGGGAGACATGAGAAGGGCTGAGAAATTACCAGGGTTGCAGTCTTTCAGTTTATAGTGTATTTATTGTTGTACAGAGCCTTTTCTTTTTACTTTTCTGGGTCTGTCTCATAGTGTTGACTTGGAGTAATGTGGGTTCTCCAGGACCAAGCAGGAAGTCAGTCCTCACTTATGGGTGACGTCGGCGCCGACGGAGCCCTCGCGGAGCAATTTTTCCCCAGCTTTCAAAGAAAGCCTTTGGGAATTGCAGCGCGCATGCGCGGTCGTCTTCCCGCCCGAGGGTGCCATCTTAGCCAGTCTTCTTTTTTCCGCGGAGCCCTGCAGACGTCCCCGTCTTGTCCCACGAAAAAGTGATTTTCCTCTTTCATTTATACTTTTTTCTTTCGGTTCGACGCCGATCGTTTTCCCGCCCGGACTCGCGACGCCGGTCTCGAGTCCTCTAGCGTTTTTTCGGTTTTTCTGACTTAGTCAGCTTTCATTTTCGTTTTCCCTGGCAGCCCGGTCCTTTGACCTCGCAGGGGCCCTTTTTCCCCCGATGGCTGCCAGTGGCTTTAAGCGGTGTGACCGAAATATGTCACTAACCGTCACACACGACTTTGCCTCCGCTGCTTGGGCCGGATCATGAGGAAACTGATCTGTGGGCCCTGCAGCAAACTGTCCTCGAAGGCGTTGAGAAGTCGGCGGCATCAGCGCGAGAGAATCTTCGCTGACCCCAGCCGTACCGGACCTCGTCGGAGGCCTCCGTGTCAAAGGGCTCCAGCTCGGACCGTCGCCGGAGCTCCTCCGAACGGGGTTCTCCCTCCGGGGACCATCGTCGGAAGGAAAAACCCGCGAGGGCGGCGTCGGTGGACGCTCCTGGCTCCGCGAGGGCCAGGTCGCATAGCCCCGACAGCCGCCCCGGGTCCTTGGAGAAGGAACATCTCCCGAAGCGACCTCGCCTGGAGTCGGAGATGCCTGCCCGGGTAAGTCCTGTAGTCCTTCTGGACTCGCCTCCGCGACAGCCGACGTCGGGCCCGACGCCGTCGGGGCCCGAGTCGGGGGCTGCTGGGTCACCTGAGCTCGGACTCAGGTTGACGGCCTTGGAGAGCAGACTGTCTGCCTTCATGGACCAGCAGCGGGCACTGCTCGCTGGCCTCGCTGGCGCCGCTGCCCCGACCGCCGGGACGTCGACGTCCAAGTCGACCCCGGAGACCGAGCCGATCCTCGAGTCAATGAGAACTCGAGTCGATCCTCGGTCGAGGTCACCCTCGGCCTCCCGTTCGGGACCGAGGTCGCCGACGCCGACTCCCTCGACGTCGGGGCGGCTGGCGCCGCATCCTGCCCGGGCCGACCCCACCGAGTCCTCGTCGGAGTCGGTCTGGGAGTCTGAGGAGGAAGAGTCACCTGATTCTTTCCGGACTCGGTGTCTCCCATCGGACTCACCGGGGTCACCTCGGAAGCAGTCCCCACCGCAGGATGCCCGGTTCTAGGACTTCGTTAGGGATATGGCCAAGGCTTTGGCCTTCCCTGCGGATCCCGAGGAGGAGCCTCGAGCCGAAGAGCTCGACGCCCTCCAGTATGCTCTCCCGCGAGGGAGCACTTTACTGTGCCGGTTCTCCTATGCTGGAACGACTACTCTTCCGCATGTGGGAGAGTCCGGCCTCCTCGCCGGTCCTGAGCAAGCGGGTCGATTCTATCTATCGGGTCCGCAAGAGCCCTGGCTTTCAGAAGGCACAGCTGCCACCATTCCATGGTAGTGGAATCGGCCATGCATCGTCTTAAGAGCCAGAAGATGCACTCCTCGGTGCTCCTGGAAGGGGAGGCCCGTAACCTGGATGGCCTTGGCAAGAAGTGCTTCCAGGGCTCTATGCTCGCATGTCGTGTCCAGACTTACCAGCTCTACATGGGCATGTATCTCCGGGATCTGGCTAAAGAGCTAGCCGGATTCTCCGCTGGTCTCTCCGAGGAGCCCTTGCGGAGGTTCCTAGCCTTGTCCACGGGCATTCGGGAATGCTCAAAGTTCATGTCCCGAGCAGCCTATGATGGCTTTGAGGCCTCGGCTAGAGTGGCCGCAGCCGGCATCGGTGCCCGCCGACAGGCTTGGCTTCAGTCGTCGGATCTTGAGCCCTGGGTACAGGACAAGTTGGTCGATGTCCCCTGCCGAGGCGAAAACCTCTTTGGCAAGCCCATGGCGGAAAAGGCTGCACAAATTGAGACTGAGACTCTCACCAGGACCAGGCTTTCTAGGAAGACCTCCGCCCCTTCCCAGAAAAGAAAGGGCTCGGGAAAAAAGTCCTTTTACCGAGGAAGGCGGCTGCCTACAACAGTACCCCCATTATCAGCCCCTGCAGCTCCCCAACAGGGCCAGCAGGCCAAGGGACGGGGTAACGGGTCCCGTAGGCAGCAAGCCCCCAAGCCTGCACCACCAGCCCCTGCTCAGCAGGGTGGGGGTTTGACTCGCTCAGCATAGCCTCTCTCCCCCCCGCTGGTTCTCCCAGCACCGGAGGCCGGCTGGTTCACTTCGGCCACAGGTGGTCCAGCATCACCGCAGATGCCTGGGTACTTCAGGTCGTGCGAGAAGGCTACCTCTCCACTTCCATCAGGTCCCTCCCTCCTATTTTCCGGGAGAACCTTCGCGCACCCCTTCTGCACAGGGAGTTGCTCCTTCAGGAGTTAGCAGGTCTTCTGCAGGAACAGGCGGTGGAAACCGGTGCCCCACCACCTGAGAGGTCAAGGCTTTTATTCAAGGTATTTTCTGATACCAAAGAGAACAGGGGGCCTCAGACCCATCCTGGACTTGCGCAACCTCAACAAGTTCCTTGTGCGGGAGAAGTTCAAAATGCTTACCTTGGAATCCTTCTGCCTACCTCCAGCAGGGAGATTGGCTATGCTCCTTGGATCTAAAGGATGCCTACACGCACATCCTCATCACCCAAGCCACCGCCAATACCTAAGGTTTGTGGTGGCAGGAAATCATTACCAGTACAGAGTACTGCCCTTTGGCCTATCCTCCGCACCGCGAGTCTTCACAAAATGTCTCGCGGTCGTGGCGGCCCATCTCCGGCTTCACGGCCTCTATGTCTTTCCGTACCTCGACGACTGGCTCATCAGAGCAGCGTCCGCTCAGGAGGTCACCAACGCCACGTGCCGCACGGTGACTCTGCTGCAGCACTTGGGCTTTGTTATAAACTTCGCAAAGTCCACTTTGCTCCCCTCACAGGATCTCGAGTTCATCGGCGCAAGGCTGCACACTCCTCGGGCACGAGCGTACCTACCGCTCGACAGGGCTCAACGGCTCATGGACCTAGCCGACCGCTTTCGCAGCCAGCCCCTGGTCTCCGCCAGGCGCTTCCTGAGACTGCTCGGCCATAGGGCTTCCACCGTCCATGTGACCCCCAATGCCCGCCTGAATATGCGGTCTGCTCAATGGTGTCTCCGCCAGCAGTGGCGACAAGCCACAGGCGGCTGGCAGACCTAGTGCGGTCTCCGAGCCGCTGCTCTCGTCTCTCCGGTGGTGGCTCCGGCAGCCGAACCTGATATTCGGAATGCCTTTCCAGTCACCTCAGCCGACCCGGGTGCTGACCACCGATGCATCCCTCCTGGGCTGGGAGCACATTGCCAAGAGGCACGTACTCAGGGCCTCTGGACCACGTGGGAGTCTGCTCAGCAGATCAACTTCCTGGAGCTCAGGGCGATCCGCCTAGCTCTCAAGGCCTTCTCCCACCTGACTTCCCAACAGTCCGTCCTTGTCCAGACGGACAATCAAGTTGCCATGTTCTACGTGAACAAGCAGGGGGGCACGGGCTCCTTCCTCCTCTGCCGGGAGGCACAGAAGCTCTGCTCTTGGGCCGTCAGTCACGGCTTTCTCCTCAAGGCAGTTTATCTCCCGGGCCAAGAAAATTGCCTTGCAGACAAACTCAGCAGGGTCCTCCAGCCGCACGAGTGGCGTCTGGATCCCTTGGTAGTTCAGAAGCTCTTCCTCAAGTGGGGTCTCCCCACGGTGGATCTCTTTGCCAGTCCTCACAACCGGCAGCTTCCTCGCTTCTGCTCTCGTCAGCCACACCCCCTTCGGGTGGCGGCGGACGCCTTTCTGATCTCGTGGTCGGGGAGCCATCCCGCTGGTCTCTCGGACTCTTTTCAAGGTTCTCCGAGACAAAGCCTTCATGATCCTGGTGGCCCCTCGCTGGCCCAGGCAGCCGTGGTTTCCGCTCCTGCTGCAACTGGCGGTGGAGGATCCAATCCCTCTGGGGGTACAACCGGATCTCCTCACTCAGGATCAGGGGTCCCTTCTGCACCCCAACCTCAGGTCTCTCAACCTCATGGCCTGGCTGCTGAGAGGGTAGTCCTTGCTCCCCTTCTCCTGCCGGCGGAGGTGGAGGAGGTCGTCTTAGCTTCGCGACGGCCTTCTACCCGCAAATGCTACGCCCTTAAATGGCGTCGCTTTGCAGTCTGGTGTGCCCAACAGTCTCAGGATCCCTTCTCCTGCCCGGTGTCGGTGATCTTGCAGTACTTGCTGCACCTCTCTAATCTGGGACTTAAGTCAACTCCGTCAAAGTTCACCTCAGTGCTCTTTTCCGCACATCATGTGCCAGTGGACGGCAGACCTCTCTCCAATGACCCTCTCGTAGCGAGGTTTCTCCGAGGTCTCCTTCTACTTAAACCACCTCTGCGCCCGCCAGCACCTGACTGGGACCTGAATGTGGTTTTGCAGCGGATCACCTGTCCGCCTTTTGAACCTATGGCTACCTGTTCTCTCCGTTTCTGTCTTGGAAAACACTGTTCTTGATAGCCCTCACTTCCGCTAGGCGCGTAAGTGAATTGCAGGCCCTCATGTCTGATCCCCCTTACACTAGGTTCTACAAAAATAGGGTAGTCCTACGGACTCACCCAAAATTTCTGCCTAAAGTGGTCTCCCCTTTTCACATCAATCAGGAGGTGGTACTTCCAACCTTCTTTCCCAGACCACACTCCAGCCGAGCTGACACGGTCCTCCAGACCCGGGACTGTAGAAGGGCATTGAACTTCTACCTTGTCCGGACGCGGGATCACCGTAAAGCTTCTCAGCTTTTTGAGTCTTTTGACCCCACTAAATTGGGGCTCCAGGACTCCAAGCGTACTCTGTCAATCACGCTGCCGGACTCTATCTCTTGGGCTTATGTGGCAGCCGGACTCTACTGAGAGAGTCGAGTCACGGCTCATTGCGTTCGGGCAAAGGCCAGGTCAGTGGCTTACCTCCGCTCTGTCCCGCTGGCAGACATCTGCCGGGCCGCTACTTGGTCTTCGAGCCAGACTTTTGCGGTCCATTACTGTCTCGAGAGGGAGTCCCGTAGGGACAGTGCTTTCGGACAGGCAGTCCTCCGTAATCTCTTTGAGGTCTGAGCAACTCCTACCCTCCATCCCGGATGTGGGCTACCGGTGGGTGATAATTCAGCGAAGATTCTATCCTTCTGTGCTGCTGAGCTAGAGGGAGCTCTTTTTTGTGCTTAGGGTCTCCGGTAGCCTTGAGCTTGGGAGTCCCATAAGTGAGGACTGACTTCCTGCTTGGTCCTGGAGAAAGCGTAGTTACTCACCTGTAACAGGTGTTCTCCAGGAGCAGCAGGAATCAGTCCTCACTACCCTCCCTCCTCCCCTTGGAGTTGCAATCGTCTGCTTATGTTCTTTTTGCAAATTTTTATGCTGTCTTTTTTAGCTATGTCATCTGACTGGCTAAGATGGCACCCTCGGGCGGGAAGACGACTGCGCATGCGCGCTGCAATCCCAAAGGCTTTCTTTGAAAGCTGGGGAAAAATGCTCCGCGAGGGCTCCGTCGGCGCCGACGTCACCCATAAGTGAGGACTGATTCCTGCTGCTCCTGGAGAACACCTGTTACAGGTGAGTAACTACGCTACAGTGGCCAGTATTCTGCAAGGTTGCTGTGGTACGAGCCGCTGTACCTGTAGCATCTCATGCTGACATCACCAATTACTCTGGACACCATAGGATAACATGAGATACAGCTGTCCCCCTTTCCACAGCGCTTTTGCACCCTCTCAGGGATTAGGAGTACAGTAGTTGTGTAGAGAGTTAGGCAGTTGGCAGATTTAATCTTATCCCCATATCCTCTGATGATGCTGAGAGTCCGACTTTCAGGAATTTGGCACATGCTCTATTGTGTTTGTCCCCTTAGAAGACTGACTTCACAACATTCCCCGTTTCCATTCTCTTCTAGGTACCAACTACGACTATGTCCGAGAGTTTAAAAGGAGCACTGGAACCTGGCATCACACAAAACCTTTGTTCCCCTCAGACCTTCGCCGCACGGCCTGCGCCCCCCTGCGCATTGCAAACTGCAAGCTTTTCCGCCTGCAGCTGCAGCAGGGCCTTTTTCGCATCCGGGTCCCCTCTCCATGAAGAGCCCTCTGGGAAACGGGAGAGGCAGCAAACGCGAGCACCTGAGACCAGGCACCATATCATAGCTTTGTCTAAGGGGACCCCAAAGATGATACTACTGAAACACTATATGCTGTGCTTGGATATGGTAACACTTGTTCCTTTCAATACTGTAAGCCTTGAGCTGCTTTTGGGGGAGGGAAAGGGATTAACTATAAGAATAATATAAGCAGATATCTATATGAGAACTAGACAGAAGAAGGCACAGTTAAAATGCAGAATATTAAGTAAAAGAAAGATCTAGAACTACTGACATGCATTTTACCTTAAGGCACGGTGTAGTTTGTTATTATGGACTATATCAGGAAAACCTTCCTGATTCGATTTACAATGAAAGAACGTTACGCTCGTAAAAGACATTAGCCGATGGGGAGCGCATGTCTGTATCTAGCCTGGTCTTTCTTTAGTTGGCTGTACACATGCAGTTCACTCCTCTAAAGTCTTTTGTTTTGTAGAGATTAAGCAAAAACAACTAATTGCTATGACAGATCAGGCAATCCAAAACAGCACAGCAAGATGGCCGTAAGAGTGTAAGCAGATGATGTTTGTTGTACTGTGATATGACGTGATGGGGGAGGTTCACTGTGGGGGAGTCATGCTAAAATTTCAGAGACTGTTCTGTCTGGGTCCACTATCTCATGGAAGAGAATGAGGAGAAATCTGCACACGTTAATTTGATTTGGAAATAAATTGGTAAGTCGCTTATTCTGTAGGGTCAGTTGGACTTGGGGGGGCTCTGCTTATACACAAAAAAAACCTGTTTTCAAGTGGTGTGCTATTGCTGTTTGGGATCAAAGGAAGTCTGTGTAAATGTAAAACCCCCTTATTTGACTGATAGGATTGACCAATTGAGAGGATGGAGGGTTGGTGACTTAGTTTTCTTCAAAATTTGAAGAAGGTTCATGTGTGGATTGGACTCTGGTAGGATTTTAGGAAAGAAATTAAAGCGATAAACAGGGAAAGTAAATTGAAGAAAAATGAGTTGTTACAACAAAGAAAACTTTCTTCAAATACTATTGAAAAGCTGGGATCAAAATTTGCCCGACAGTAGACTTACTTTGTTAAAATGACATTTCAGTCGTCTTATTTATCTTTTTTACTGCCTTTCTATGTGCCATGTTAAATCTACTGTGTAACTGATCGTGTATTTAGAGATGAGCCCAGAAAGCAATGACAGGAGTGCAAAAGATCAGTGTAGACAAGTTCTGTTGAAGAGCAAAAAAGGCTTATTCCAAAATGGTCTTTCCCTGTGACGGGCCAAGTGGGAACATGTACCGAACACAGAGCACATCCCAGGGATTCCTCAAAAGGATAAGAAAACCATGTAATCCCATAGATCTCGCACCTTAAAGCTCCTTCCAAAATCGCTTACTTTCCTAGTACTGTGATGTGCAGATCTGCGCCGTGTCGGATTCCTGGCTCTCGTCAGTGTTTTGGTTAGTTTCTCTTGGCGCAGTCAACACAGTCCGTCAAGACAGAAAATCAGAGTATAGAGTTTCTGGCATTGTCGCGCAAGATTAAGACGTAAATTTGTATGATGCCTTCTTAATTGTAGCTTTGAAATAGAGAGGATAACCGTCAAAGGGATTTAATTGGGTAATGAAGGAGTTACCTAATTAGATCCTCCTTCATGAAAACTATTCCCTTCTCCTAATCTGGAGCAGTTAGACATATCCACCTGATTTCACTAGGCAGATATATTTACCTAGGGGCTAAGAAAGGGCAGTTGCCGCAAGGGCATGCATAGCTCAGGAGAGAGGAAAGAACATCTGTATACCAAGGTTTTCAAATTTTTTGCTTGGGGCTTTGTCCCTGTTCTACTTCCTCCAGAAATGGGAGGTGTTGCGTATGTGGGTACTTCCATAGCTGCATATCTTGTAGGTAATTTTCAAAGAATAATTACCTGGGTAGGTTTTCTTTCATAATTAGCTATACAAGGTCCATGGGTACAAAAGTAATCTGGGCAAGTGAAAATGCACCCCGCACCCCCAGTCCCTAAGTATGCTGCCACCTTTAGAGTGAAAGCAGTGTATACTGACTTCCTATTGCCTGGCAGCTTTGGAAGTAATTTGGGGGCAATCTTAAAATGATCCTGTGATGGCATCTCAGATTTCTACACTGAGATGCAATCACAGGGCCCTATGGAATTGGGGGAAGCCCTAGACAAAAACTGAAGCAATTGTTCTCCCTGAACTACTAAGCTCACCCTGCGTTCAGCTCTGATTTCACCCCTCATTTGTAAAGATCGTAGACCCTTTGAACAACAAGTGTTGTAAGTTCCCAGATACTTAAGGCTTATGGAGCACTAGCAGCCAGCACTCAGCCTCGTATGTTTCTCCCAATGTCACTGCTTCCTCTCTTAATATCAGGCAGTGGGGACTGGTGAGAAGGGGCTCTGTGTTTGGAGGGGAGAATTTAATGATCATGTTGTGCTTGAGCTACATAAAAGAAGGGTGATCTGGAGTTCTCATGCTAAGAATTTATTTTTTAATGTAACAAGGATGGCATAAAAAATCATATTCTTAAGTTGTGTTAAATTTATGATTTTTCCCACTTGGGATCTTTCATAAAAATAATACTTGCAGCTGTTAGGATGAGTTTTTGGAGGACCTCTCAAGCACTGAATGTTGAATAGGTTTAGGAGAGCATCAGATTCAGTTTTAACAAAGCCACTGTAACTGAATTGTAATGATACTGCAAATGCTTTTCATATTGTAATTACCAATAACTAAGCCATGGGACTTACCAGTGTTTTTGAAGAGGTTCAGGGATAGCTTCTGTGAAGGTAACTTTATAAAGTCATACCCAGTTAACGCACATCAATCATGCCTGGTTTATAAAATCAAGCGCGCACATATTTAACTTTATAAAACAGGGGCATAAGTAATGGGATCCATGCGTCAATTTTAGGTGCAATCACTTACACCATCCCCATGGCTGGCGTAAATCCCCATGCCTAGATTGCTCAAGAACACATGTAAATAAATTATAGTATTTTATAATTTATGCATGCAAATTTGTTCTCCGCCTGTGTGTACGCATCATTGGTCTGACACACGTGTATTTATAAAATAATGACCAGCTAAAGTACATGCGTAGAGGCCCAGTAATGTGCATAAGTCACTAAAAATACGTGATTTATGTGTGCTGATGGTGTGCACAAATTAGCTCTTGCATGCCCATGTGCACTGTTCCCTCTAAGCTGTGTGCGTGTGCGCGCGCGCGCACACACCTCGCCGAGCGAGCGCACATACTTTACAACAGAGCGCACAAAAATTACGGCTCTGATTCTGATAGAAAACAACACAGATGTCTTAAAATTTAAAAGTTATGATTGTAATTACTAGAAATTTCCCGCTTCATTTAGTAATCATCTATTTTCATTTAATTTGATTAAAATCAGTGTGGTGTACATACTGTATTCTGATGTGTAGTCAAATTTTAAAGTATATAACTCCGAGTGTCGTTATGTGGCGCACAAAAATTTAACCTTCCTTCAAAAGCTGCACACAGCTGATATTTTATGCGCACACAGCCTACAGAAAATTAGAGGGAACATTGCCCATGTGTATCAGCTTGATTTAAGCATCGATACTGCGCTCTGCTCTGACCTTCTGCTTTTAGTCTTCTCCATGCTCTCACCCTGCAGTGCACGCTTAAATCTTCTAGTGGAGGAGAGGGCAGAAGTTCCCCTTAAACTGCACTGCATACAAAAAGTGATGAACAAGTCTAATAGGAATGTGTTGAAAAATGTTTCTTCCCCGCCCTGGCGCATTTAAAATTTTATCATATTCAAATAAGAGGGCAAAATTGCTGTTCAGGGCTAGCTGGCGAAGGCTCACGTTTCATATAAATAGACGCTTCAGCGGTAATCTTTTTTTTTTAATCTTTCAATCTGCATAAAGAAATATGTTAGCAAAACATTCATACAGTGTCTTATATGAGAAACCTCTAATAAAATATTCTCGGCTCTTTCTCAAATGGTAGAACATCGCTACTACCTGCAAAGCATAACGTCTGCTTGTAAGTAGACTGCTAAGAGTGGTGTTAAAACAATTTCAAATCTGACAATCATGCGGACTGTTCAAAGCTCTATTTTCAATGAGTGAACAACATTGAAATGAAACAAAAGCCTTCCAGTCCATATTACTGTTCAAACTACTAGTTTCTATTGTATTCAAAATGTATATCCATTCCTGTTCTACTTTCCAAAGTGCTTTTCTGTGGTCTCTTCCATGATTACTAATCAAAGCTTGATCCAGTATGAAACATTTCAAAGATGGAAATTGAATGCCGATGGTCTAAATAACGAGACACTGGGGGGGTTATTTTGGAAGGCCTATTCGTGCTTTGGACATGCGAAAATGGGCATAGAGAGATCCAAAGCACAGAGCTGCTTCAGAGCCATTTTAGAAGCTGGGTCTGTGGATGTCCCCAGCGTGAAGATGTCCAGGTCCGAAGAGGGGCATGGGGAGGCGCGGAACCTGGACATCGCTGCCTGATCTCAGAAACATCCTGGATGTCCAGAGTCGTGTTAAGTTTAGACCTGCTCCGGGCATGAACGGGTATCTGGAAAGTGCTCATTTTGGCTGAAAAACATCCAGAGGGTGTAGGGAAGAAAGCACGCCATCATCCCCACTACTCAGCATAACGTCAATGATAGCAGCAGTGGGATTTCAACCATGGCTGCCCTGTTTCTAGCCCACTATAATCATTAGACTATTCCTAGACATCTAGGTTCTGAAATACAGTTCTGGCAGACGTCCCTGCAGACATCCATATTGGGCATGGCCACTGTGATGTCCACCATCGGGCTGGGCACCGCGGTTGTGGGTTTTGCTGGCTCTCGGCATGTCCACTCCATTCCCGGATGTCGCGATCCAGTCCTGGTTTTGTAAAACTCCAACAAAACCAGTTTGTCTTAACCTGTCATTTGGAGCATACTCCGACTGGGGGGAAGTCTCACAAAAGTCCAAGACTCAGGACAGTGTGCTTTTCTGTGCAGCAGCTCCGGAATGCGTCATAGTTTAAGACATTCCCCAACAGTACAGCAAATCCACATGTCACAGCACAACCATTGCAGCAAAGTCTTTTCACCTCTCTCTCAAAATCCTTAGATAAGAGACACAGTTCTCAGCTCCCTCCACCAGAAGAAGCAGTTACAGTGTATCTCACAGCTCTATTGACTGTGAAAGTAGCCCTCGCCTCCCTTCTTTCAGGTTGTGCACTATCCACCTGAACTCTCTCATAGGCTGCATCTTACAGTACCTTAAACATCTGTTGGTTCAGTGGTATCTTATTCCCCAAACTCAATAGCTTGCATGGGTTGCTCCTGGGCCTCTCCTCCCTTGCACTGCCCTTCCAACCATATGCCTGGGCCACCCTGCCTTGGTTGCTTATTACTAGCACAATCCACCTGTGTGTCCTCTCCTAATTGGCTCTCCTGGTCCTTCCTGGGGAGGGCCTTTCTATCCCAGAGGCTTCTGGGAAATGTAGTGTGACTGACCTTGTCACACCACATTTCTGAAATCATGTCTGCACCTGGATGTGCCTGCATTTTCTTCAGACGTTCTGACTTAAGACGTCCCAGATCACACTTGGACGTCCTTTCTAAAATTCCCTTTCATAGAAACATAGGAAAAATGACGACAGAAAAAGACCACAATGGCCTGTCCTTCCATATCGACAACTACAACAATTCCCTTTCTTCATTTACAGATCCTCTGATGGAAACATAGAAGTAACTTCTCTTTTCTTACAAAAGCAACACCGATGTTCATCTACTCTTAGGGGCATCTTTGCTAAAGGTTAACATGTGGTAATAACTACATTACTGTTGTGTGCCATTAACATGCGTTAAGTGCAACAGCACCCATAGAAATGACAGGGCCTCAAGCATTTAACTCATGTTAATATCATTAACGAGCGTTAAATCCTTTAGTAAATATACCCCCTTCCCCACTCTGAGCTGACTTATCTACATCATAGCATAAACTCCAAATTCTGAAGTGCAGATGATCATGTGTTTCAGCTCATAAATTTGCCATTTTGTGGATTGCTAATTTCTTTTGAAAAGTAATTTGACATGCCCTATCATGCTCACATTCAAAATAGCTTTTCAAGGTAGATCCATCTAATGCCTCCGTTTAGAATTTTCTCTTGTTTTAAATTTCCAAAGGATATAACATTTGTTTCAAATTGTGATCATGATTATAAGCAAAGATCAATCTTCTAATTTGAAAACATTAATAAATGCTGAAAGCATTCCCATTTCCCCATGTAATAGACACATTTTGAGATGAAAATTCTGATTGTCATGAAATGCACACCACTTCTTTTGTCTCTTGAACCATCATAACAATAATTCTCAGTTATTTTTTTTTACTTTTTATTTATGAAGTTTTCAAATATATACAAGAATGTTACAGCACAATCCTGCAGAAATAGTACCGATATGCAAGAAACATCAATAAAGGCTCTAAGGCCCACATTCAAAAGAGGCAATATACAGCATCTCCAGGAACAAGCAGGAATGAGTCTTCACATATGGGTACGTCTGGGGTCAGCGAAGATTCTCTCACGCTGATGCCGCCGACTCCTCAACGCCTTTGAGGACAGTTTGCTGCAGGGCCCACAGATCAGTTCCTCATGATCCGGGCCCAGGCAGCGGAGGCAAAAGTCGTGTGTGTCGGTTAGTGACATATTTCGGTCACACCGCTTAAACCCACTGGCAGCCATCGGGGGAAAAAGGGCCCCTGCGAGGTCAAAGGACCGGGCTGCCAGGGAAACCGAAAACGAAAGCTGACTAAGTCAGAAAAACCGAAAAAAGTAAGCGGACTCGAGACCGGCGTCGCGAGTCCGGGCGGGAAAACGATCGGCGTCGAACCGAAGGAAAAAAGGATAAAACAAAGAAGAAAATCAACTTTTTCGCGGGGACAAGACGGGGACGTCTGTAGGGCTCCGCGGAAAAAAGAAGACTGGCTAAGATGGCACCCTCGGGCGGGAAGACGACCGCGCATGCGCGCTGCAATTCCCAAAGGCTTTCTTTGAAAGCTGGGGAAAATTGCTCCGCGAGGGCTCCGTCGGCGCCGACGTCACCCATAAGTGAGGACTGACTTCCTGCTTGGTCCTGGAGAACACCTGTTACAGGTGAGTAACTACGCTGTCTGTACCGACAGAGTCTGCGCGGGAACGCTTCCCAGCGTCCAATCAAAAAGCTTTTGGAAGCATCCCACCATGCCTGCGTGCTGCCTTCCCGCCTTTCCCAACTGTCTCTCCTCAGTTTTCGTTTTTCCGTGGAGCCGGCAGGACGTCGTCCTGTCACCGCAGAAAATTCTTCTTTTATTCTTTAGTTTTCTTGTGGTCGCGGCTGTCTTCCCCGACGCCACCGGTACCGCCGGTGTTTCTTTTTCTTTTCTTGTAAATTTTTTTTCCTTTTAAAGGAATATTTTTTCTTCTTAGTGTCTTACGGTTTTTCAGGCCTTCTAGACCTCTCCATGTTCTCATGGAACCGCCAGCCACTTTCTCAAAGAAATGTTCAAACTGTGGCGATACAACTTTATTTTTAGACTCCCAGAATTGGTGTCTAACCTGTTTGGGTCCTGACCCTTTTCCTTCGGAGCCCTCGGGCAACGGTATTGTGAGAAGAGGTTTTCAGCATCGAGTTTCCCTCGACATGCGGTTCCCTTCCAACTTCAGGGCATCGACCATTTCTTCTTCTACACAGGATCAGGTAACCCACAAACAGTCTGTTAAGACTAGCCAACCCTCGAGTGGTAGGTCTCATGCACTGCATGTAGACGGCTCCGGCCTTGCCCTCGAGGGCCCATTGGCTTCAAAACCCCGGCGGGAGTCTTCGGCCTCCAAAGCCTATGTGGGGTTTCAGGTTGTTCCTGGGGCTCACCCCTCACAGAACATACCTGAGCCATGCCCGGTGGTGGCATCCGCTTCGAGTGGTACCGATACCCCGGCATCGGCACTGCTGTTGGATGAAACACTCCTCACCAGGGATCATCGTCTGGTGTCCTCTGTACCTACGGGACTGGTGGATACCCTCCAGACTGACTTTCCAGTATCGGTACCGGCACCGATACTACCACCATCGTCGGTACCCTCCAGATGTGCATTGATAGACTCTCTTCCTTCGATGCCGAGTCTGGAATCGATCTCTAGTCTGGAAGACTGGGTACCGACATGTCTTGGTACCGACACCTATCGGTACTGGGTGTTCGGTACCGAGGGTGACCGCCGAAGGCTTTCGGTTACCTCGGTACCGATTGGGCTGTCACCGATTGCTGCTCCGATGTCGGTGTCTGGTTCGGTCCCGACAGCGGTATCGGTACCGGTGTCCACAGTAGCATCGTGGCCAGCTCCTTCCAATCTTCTTTCAACAGGATCGCTCCCTTCTATACCAAGTTTGGAGTCGATACCTGGCATGGACGATGTGGTGCTGACTGTCGCTGGTCCTGATCTCCAGTACCAGCGACCATCCTTTAAGGATCCCATACTGCACCGTGCAGGATCTTATATTCCTATATACTTAGATAGATCCTTCGGTGCCCAGGCTAGTTCTTCAGATCTAACCTGTCCAAGGGAGATTTCCTTTGGAGATCCTTCTTTTCAGAGTTTCCTCTTGGATATGGCAAGATCTCTTGCCATTCCTATCCCTGGACATGATCCTACACAAGGTTTTGTTTCTACCAAAGCAAAGGAGAACATAATGCTTCCTTTGCATCATTCCTTGCAGGAACTCCTTCTAGGAATGTGGGAAACACCTTTAAGGGTACCCCCACCTTCCAGAGCAACTGATCTCCTATATCAGGTGCCCCCCTCTCCAGGGTTTCAAAAGACTCAACTTCCTCATCATTCCATTGTAGTGGAATCAGCAATGAGGCGGGTGAAGTCTAAGAAAAAGCATTCTTCTTATCCGCCAGGTCGTGAGTCTAAGACACTAGATGCCTTTGGACGTCAAACCTTCCAGACATCCATGCTGTCAGCAAGAATTCTCTCATATATTTTTTATATGAGTCTATCCCTTGAGGAGGTCACAAAGAAATTACATCTTTTGACTCCTTCTCTTTCAGAGCCCAAGAGTGCAGACTATTCCTCACTGCTTAGTTATATTCAAAATATCTCTTGGTTTCTTACTCGTGCTTCCCTAGACTCATTTGAGTCTGTTAGCAGGACTTCTGCTATAGCTATAGGGGCACGACGTAGAGCCTGGCTCCAAGCTTCAGACTTAGACAAATGGGCACAACAAAGACTGGGTAATACTCCTTGCACTGGAGAAAATCTTTTCAATAAAGAGTCTTTACGTCAGGTTACTCAGTGGTCCACTGACTTACCTATTTCTAAGGGCTATTCTAAGCCTTCTTCTTTCCCAGTAGGTAGGAAATGTCCTACCAAACTTTCTTCCCCTAAGGGGAGAAGGTTTTATTCATCTTCTGCCCATCATACAGATGTTCCCAAACAGGAGAAACATCGCCCTGGTCTGAAGAATCCAAACTCTCACCAGGCTCAGCAAACCCAGCAACAGCAGGGTTTCTGATTAATCATCATCATATTTCTTGTGCCTCTTGGGGTTTAGAACCTGCAGTTTGCTTCTTCTCAGTAGAAGCCTCCTACTGCTTTCATTCTAAACTCTAAGCATGGATCTCTTTTCACAAGACATCCATTTTTTTTCTCTGTTATACGAGCTCTTAGGATGTTCATGCCTATAGGTCACAGATTTCTCCTCTTCTTCCTGCCAGGGAAAGAGGTTTAACAACTATCAAACGATAGTTTTTCTGTACCAGCATGAATTCTTCCTTTCTACAGACTTACCACATTGTAAGTCTCCATTCAGCTCTATCTTCTCTACCCTCTTACCAAGCATTTCTTCTGTAAGAGTGGTATTACTACACTGGAGGGCGGCTTCTTCAGCCCCTCTAGTTTTGTCACTATTCCAGTGTGGAATTTTTCCTCTCTGAGTTAACTCCCTTCTTCACTTTTGCTTTAGGGCAGCTTATCAGACAGATCCAGAGTTTTCTTACTCCTGTTCTGTCTGTTCTTTCTGTTTTTAAACAGAAAGATTCTTTCTGCTATCTCACTAGCACCTGCCCATGCAGGAGCCCTAGTGATTGGACCACTGGTTCTTTTCCACAAGCATCCAGGGTTGTCCTCCACTGACATTCTCTCTGGCCTTAGTAGTGACTCCAAGACAGTGGATTTATCTGTCTTGGGAAATCTTATCACTACAGGCTTCTTGAATTGTCTTCTATTCTTGCCATTTCCAATTCCCTTGGGTTTGGCAGCATAGTTGACGTAGGTACTGGCTTTTCCAACAGCCAGTTCTATCTCCTAATTCTCCTGCATCATGCTCTCTGCAACTCTACAGAGAAGCTTTCCACTATGGGCCCTTGCTAGAGAGCATTAGGATTTTCTCAAACAGCTGTCTTAGATGGTTGGAAAAGGCTCCCTCAGTCATGCCCTCATGACTGGAAGGGTTCTTCCTACCCTTCTATCTCCTTTTTAAAACAAAGGACATGGGCCTTCTCTTACATGAAAGATTAAAGAGTTGTTCAATTCCCTGGTTTGGTTCTCAGGATTCCCACTGGGAATATGCTCTTTTTTTTTTTTTCCCCTGCATCTCGTCCTCATGGTATCCTAATCCTTCATGGACAGCGCATATTCAGCTAAAGAACGCATGATACCCTTTTTGCCCCTCAAGTAGGTCAACATGGTATCTCATTCCTATGCGTCTTCTGTCCATTTACCATGCTAGAGTTCTGGAAGACTCGAGACTTGCTGCCTGCAGACTGATATTATCCTCTGCTTTTCACGTAACCATCCTGGTTATTTCACTGGCTAGCATTCTTGCAGTAATCTAGTCTGTTCCTTGTCAGGGAGATTTTTCCCCTGACTCCCTCCATCATAACCAGGGGGAATAGATTCTCTGTGTATCTTCTCAAGTAGGTTCTACCTTCTTGTTGTTAGATGAATCTTTCCTCTCCACATATCCTATGTGAATATACTTCTATAGGCATATCTCTGTCTGCTTAATTGCAGACACCTATAGGCCTATATCTATATATATATATATATATCTGTATACATCTCTCTCTCTCTCTCTCTCTCTATATATATATATATATATATATCTATATATCTATATATCTATCTATCTATATATATATCTATATATCTATATATATATATATATATATATGTCATTTGTGTGTGTATATATTATGCCCTTCTATATCTCACTATAGATATATAAATAGACATATAAGAATATATCTATATGTATATATATGCATATTTACATGTATATGTGTATCTGTCAAGATATTTTATTATAGGTAGATATGTATTTACATACTTATCTATCTGACTGTCTATGCTCATGTAGCTATACATATCTCTATATGATTCTGACAATTGGGCTCTACCCATACCATGCTGTCCAGCATGTTTGGGGTTCTACACACACAACCACTTCCCGTGGTAGTTAACAATTTTTCTACCATAACCTTAAGGTTTAGGTACCCCTGAAGCTCTCCATGTCCAGTATCTTTCCTAGCTAACACCAGTTAGGAAAGACATTTGCGGATCTTCAGTTAATCAGAGGCTCTAATGCCTCAGACATCTGTCATTTCTTTTTGGGATGCAAGGGTTTTTCCATACCCCTTCTTCCCACAAGGACTAGGCCGCTTTGTCCAAATCAGTCAGCCTTTCCTCTTTTTGCTCCTAAGAGTGAGCCACTCTGCAGCCAAGAGAGTCTAGGTTTTTTTCATAAAGCTTTCCGCTGAAGGCCTACTGTTTTTGTACTACCCCAGTTGGTCTCTGGGGTTACCTCTCACCTTTCAGGATTCTGACCTCCACTGTTTTTTCTAACAGGTTTATTACCTCCACTTCACAGTGAGGTCCTCCTTGAGGTTCCTCTACTGGATCCCCAGTAGATCTCATGAACCTCCATACTTTTCTGCAGTCCTGTTAGGGGAGGTCCATATTGCAATATTTACTTTTCAATATATTTGATGATAATTGTCATCCACACAAGGACTCCTTGTCTGCAGTCCTATGCTAGGTTAGCTGTCTCTACAGCACCTTTCTGTTCTCAACTCCTACCCTCCATCCTGAGGATGCCTGGCGATATGAGGTGTAGCATGTTCGTCTATAACATGCTGGGACTCCAGGCATCTTAGCTTGGGAGTCCCCATATGTGAAGACTCATTCCTGCTTGTTCCTGGAGATAGCACAGTTACTTACCTGTAACAGGTGATCTCTGGGAACAGCAGGAATAAGTCTTCATAACCCCCCACCTCCCCAGGAGTTGTATTTTCTCTATCTCTATCTTTCCCTTCTCTCTCTCTCTCTCTTTGTCTCAGCTTTAAAACTTAACTGAGGAAAGACAGTTGGGAAAGGCGGGAAGGCAGCGCGCAGGCGTGGTGGGATGCTTCCAAAAGCTTTTTGATTGGACGCTGGGAAGCGTTCCCACGCAGACTCCGTCGGTACCGACGTACCCATATGTGAAGACTTATTCCTGCTGTTCCCAGAGATCACCTGTTACAGGTAAGTAACTGTGCTATATCAGTTCACACCAGCCCACAATAATCACAATAAGGGGGGAGGAAAAACCCAAGACAAAAAAAAAATTCCTAACCCTATGTAAATAGAAACCAAAACAACCAGCTTAAACAACCAGCTTAATCAATTTCTTAGAGCTCAGGTGTAACATCAATGGATGTCTCTAAACGCCTAGCGCTAATAAAAGCTGTTAATTGTGAGGGCTCATAAAATACATAAGAAGCAGATTTATACTTCACCAAATATTTACATGGATGCTTCAAGAAAAAGAGCCCCCCCAGCTGTAGGACACAGGACGTAGCAGAAGAAATTCCCTGCGACGACACTGAGTGTCTTTAGACAAATCTGGGTAAATACGTACTAATAATCCCTTAAACTCCAAATTGCATTTCCTAAAGAACAGTTTCAATAACCATTCCTTATCTGATAATAAAGCAAATGTTATTAACAATGTAGATGGAACAATAGCTTCCTCATCTGACCTAACAAATCAGTAACATTTAAAACATTTCCCTGGTCCTGTTCTCCCCGTACATTAACTACACCAGACTCTAATTTAGCCCTAGGAAGATAATAAATTTTTACTAAAGGCGGAATTAATTCCGGGGAAACCCCCAGGACTTCCACCATATACTGAGAAAACATATTTCTAGGAGACACCATTGAAAATCTCGGAAAATTTATCAATCTTAAATTATGAGCCCTAGAGGCATTATCTGAATGTTCCAACTTTACCTGTACCGAAGAAAAATTCTTTCGATATGCTTCATTCTCCTCTTCAATAGCAACCACTTTTCTCTGAAGCACTACAACTTCCAACTGATTTTTCATAATAGTCTGCTCCATTTCTTTCACATTATATTCAGACTTCTTCACCTTTTGAGTCAGTGATGTAATCCGTGGAACCAAAACTTCCCCCAAGGATAGAATCGCTTGCCAAATAGCTTTCAATGTAAAATTAGCAGGGCGTTGAAGCGAAAATGCCAAACCCAGGTCTGTCATTGGCATAACAGCTTCCATTCCGCTAGATGTTCCACCTCCGCGTTGCACAGAGACTCCCTGCCCTGGGTGTTTTCCACCACTCGACGTCAGAGTAGCCAAGGAGCTATCCTGCCCCTTAGCCTCACACACCGGGTCCTGCAACCCCTCTGATCCTGTCCCTCTCAAACTGCCGTCTTTCTCCTGATCCAGAGTGAACGGAAGCTTCAGGAACCCCTCAGGCAGGGGCTGCCCCCGGAGAACTTTCGCCGGCAGGCTCACTGGGGAGACAGATGAAGTCGACGAAACCACCGAGCCGCCCGTCTCCGGTAGCTTTGAAGCTCGACAAATTCCTCCAGTATCAGCCGGTTCCCGAGCGGAGCGCTGAACGAAAACATCCAACGGGCCCCGCGTCTCTGCAAGAAATTGACGTTGAGGTACAAGAGGGGGGAGAGGGAACCAACCCTCCTTTCCCCTTATGCTTCCGACCCATGTAAGAAAAACGCTCTTACTAGTAACAGCCAGTTGTCTCCATCTTGCCTTGGCTCCTCCCCTTCTGGTCATTAGAGACCAGTTTGTCTCATTATTTAATAACGATCTTGTATAAACATTTCTCACAATCTCCTTTGGGTAACCTTGATTCAGTAATTTTGCAACCAGTTTCTTCCCCTGAATTTTCTGTTGTCATAGTCTTCCTATATCTAAGAAATTGAGAAAAAGTTAAGTTACTTTTTAATTTATTTGCCTTCACTAGCACATCCAAAAATGTTAAGGTGTGCCGACTATATTGAATATTGAGTAGTTCTCCATAGACGGCAGGGGTAGACGGTCACACTCAATGGTGAAGTCCCCGGAGTGAGCCTTGAGCGGGTCTCCCACAGCTCAGAGAAGCTTTGTTGTTTCACTGAGCATGCGTGCCTGCTTCCTGCCTGCTTGTGTTGAGAGAATCAGTTTATACCAGCGCAAAAAGAAACTGAAACAAAAAAATAGAGATGATAATACCAGTCTGTATGATAGTTGACTCCAGTGATTTTTTTTTTTAAGTTGAGGGGAAGGCAGGTGGAAGTGTGTGAACTGTATACCCCTGCTGTCTAGGGAGAACCCCTGCTATTGATAAGCAACTACGCTTTCTCTGGAGCCAAGCAAGGGGATAGTCATACTCAATTGTGAGTCCAGAGCTAGGGGCTGCCTGGTCAGGAAAGTTTTTAGCTGTGTGAAAAGTCTTTTGCAGTCAGTGTGGCCCCAGACTTCGCTGGAGTGGAGGAGAAGAATTAAGTTGCAAACAGGTTCTGGAGGACAGCCTGGCCAAAGGCAAAGCCCATCACAGATTAACGATACAAGCTGTAGTGTGTAGTGAAGGTGTGGATAGATGACCAAGTAGCTGCTTTGCAGATGTCCTGGGTGGAGACACAAACCAGACTGACTATGGAGGCAGCTGGGGCCCTATGTTTGTGAGGGGTAACACGTCCTGGAGAAGGGTGAGCTGCTTGCTCATAGCAGAAGGCAATGCAGTCCACAATCCACGAAAGATTGGTCAGCTTTGCTGCCAGTTGCCCAGGATTATTGGGATTGAAAGTCAGGAACAATTGAGATGATTTGCGTAGAGGTTCAGTACGATACAGATAGTAGAGCAGAGCTCTTCTGCAATTCAGTGTATGTAATTTCTTCTCTGGAGCTCCCATAGAGATGTTGGGAAAGAAGGCAGGGAGCACTATAGGTTGGTTGATGTGAAAGTCCGAGATCACCTTCAGGAGAAACTTAGGATGAATCCAAAGGACGACCTTGTCATGGAAAAATTGTGTATACGGGGGATAATGCATGAGTGCTTGGATTTCCCCCAGATGTCTGGCCAAAGTGATGGCACTGAGGAAGACCATTTTCCAGTTGAGATGTTTGAGCGAAGAGGACAGGAGAGAGGCTCAAGTGGTGGTTGCATCAGCTTAAGGCAGCACAACATTAAGGTCCCAGGCTAACGTAGACGGTCAAACAAGAGGACTGGTGTTCATGAGATCCCTCATGAATCTGGAGATCCCCAGATGGATCGAGATGGACTTGCCATCAAAGGGATCGTGCGAAGCGACAATAGCCAAAAGATGAAAACATACTGAATTAGATTGTTGTCCTGAATGAGACAGGTGAAGAAGATAAGACAAAAGCTGGCTCACCGAACGGTGAACTGGATCCTGTCCATGCATTGTGGTCCAGTGAGCAAAACAATCCCACTTGCACTGATAGGAACGCTGCGTAGAGGATCTGCAGGAAACATGCTCAGTAATTTTATTCTTTATGATGGTTTCTACCATTGTTCCCACTACTGACGTCGGGCTCACTGGTCTGTAGTTTCCCAGATCACCCCTGGAACCCTTTTTAAAAATTGGCATTACATTGGCCATCCTCCAATCTTCAGGTATTACAGATGATTTTAATGATAGTTCACAGATTACTAATAGTAGGTCTGCAATCTCATATTTCAGTTCTTTCAACACCCTTGGATGTATACCATCCGGTCCAAGTGATTTGCTACTCTTCAGTTTATCAAATAGTTGTATTACATCATCTTGGTGTATTGAAATTTCTTTCAATTCTTCTACAGCATCACCTTTCAATACCATTTCAGTCATGGATTTTATACCTACATTTTCCTTAGTAAAGACCGAAGCAAAGAATTCATTCAGTCTTTCTGCTATGGCCTTGTCCCCTCTTAGTGCCCATTTTACCCCTCTGTCATCAAATGGTCCAACTAACTCTCTCATAGGTTTTTTGTTATGAATGTACTTGAAATGGCTGAGTAAGGAAAAGATTGAGCTCAAAGAATGCATCTTGAACTTTTCCCGCTTGTTGAAAAGATTGAGATGATGGAGGTCCAGGATTGGCCGAAGGCCACTGGTCTTTCTGAGTATCGAGAAGAACTGGGAGTAAAATCCCTAACTTCTCTCGAGAAGCAGGACGAGCTCAATGGCATCGTTGAGGAGGAGGTGGGATATCTCCTATGCTAGATGGAACACATGATGCGACGAGGTTATGATCGGATGGGAGCAGGCCCCGAGAGGTAGGTTCCACGTGAAAATGGAGCTTGTACCCAAACTGAACAATGGAGAGAACCTAGCGGTCTGTGATGATGGACAGCCAGACCTCTGAAGTGCTTAATGTGACCAACCACAGGCAGATAAAAGCCCAAGGGAGGGTTTGGGAAGGGTAGTCTGTGGGAGTGCCTGGGATTTCCTGTCCCGAGAAACCTCTCTGGGGGTATTGTTGATATGCCTAGTCCTGAGTCCGAGGGGGGCTGCCGCAGGTAAGGCTGGTAACGCCATCTCAGGTAAAACATTTGAAAGTAATTGTAATGGGAAGGATCCAAGATGGCTGCTCTGAGGTCTTGACTGCTGTGTCTTCGGACAGCATTTTCTAATATGCCTAAGAGGAAAAAGAAGACCCGAAAGAAGCCACCTCGGCCTGTGGGAACTTCCTCTTCCTCTTACCTTTGGTCCTTTGGACACCTTTGTTTGCTCAGGAAATCTGCAAGAGATCAGTGTTTTGCTGGGCTTCTCGACACGGGGGCTGGACAGCTCAGTATCGTCTTCTGGCTGCGATCTCTCACCGGTCTTGTGGATCCCTCCTGCTCTTCCAGTTGGAACTGCTCGCCCGGGAGTTTCCAGAGCAGTTGACCCTACTTCAGGACGTGCTGCTGTTCCAACAGGAGGCAGTACTACCGGGTTGGGTCCAGCGGTGGAACTGATGCCAAGGATTGAGGCATCAGTAACAGAAGTGGCTGCCTATCCTGGAGGTATGGAGAGCGAGGTGGTGGAGGCAACATTGGCAGGCTTGGCAGTGGATGTCCTTCCTCCTTTGGCCACAGAGGATGGATCTGATTTCTCCTTTTCATTCATATTGAAGCATCCTGCTGTTTTTTCCTTGGAAGCGGTTTGGTCTGCTATATCATCCCTGGGTAATGTAATGTGCAACAAATCAATAAACTGGCTTCTCAGGCGTTAAATTCTGCCTAAGTACATTCTAACACTGCTGAAATAGCTGGGGTTAAGAAAACTGTGAAGAACCTTCAGGTGGAAGTCCAGAAGCATGAAAATGATTATTCTTTGGTTACCGCTGATTTGCAACCTTGAAGGTTAAAACTGAGCTGTTGGAGAATCAAGTGTGATCCTCCAGTTTGCGTTTGACTAATTTCCCATGTTCTCCTTTGACTTCTGTGAGAGATATAGTTATGCAATATATGATTGAGTCACTTGGGATAGCTGTTAAAACTTTGGTGGGAGGGGGAGAGGGGACAGCTTTCCTCAATGTCTGTCTCAGGATTGCAACATGCTGATGTATTGAATGTTTCTGAAATTTTACAATCTTCTGATGCTGGTTCTGTTGTGCCTGCTACAGTGTTGATATCTTTTGCATTACCCTCCGATCGGAAGTGGTTCTTTAAGTTACATGTTCGTAAACGCTCTATACCATTTAAAGGGTTACAGGTTAGAATTTACCCAGATCTAGCCCATGACACTCGGAGGCGGCAGTGGGATTTCTTTCTGTTCAAGCTGGCGGTGACCTAGCTGGGAGGGGCAGTTTTTTTTAAATGTCCATAAAATGCCTTCTGAAGTTAGTCAGAGAATTTTGTTTTCTTTGACACCCCCCCCCCCTCCCTCACCAGCTGGGAGTCTGTATCAATTCCCGCTTGCTGTTCTCTTAGGAGATGATGGCTTCATAGCACATGTTTAGGGTCACAGATTAAGCAGTCAATTTTTGTTTTCTTCACATGTTTGGAATTTTGTTTTTTCCATTCTTGGATCCCCGTGTTGTAGGGCTAATGGGTTGTGAACATATGGGTTTGATTGCTTCTATATGGTGGAATGTTTTCCAGTTTCATGCTATGTATTTTGCTTCACCCTACCTTTTGCTAAATACAAGTGTTATACTTGGATTATATATTGTAAATGCTATAAATATAAAATAAAACAATTGTAATGGAAAGGACGGCAATAAGATGGCATGGATGGATGACAAGAGGAGGAAGCCGCCTCCACCGGCTGGGCTGCAAGTTTTCAGACTGTGGAGGAATGGTCCTTGACCTCCAAGACTGCTCCTTGGACCTCAGAACCAAAGAGACCATCTCCCAGACAGGGAGCATGAGCTAAACGGTCATGTAAGTCCTTACGCAGACCAGACACACGAAGCCAGGCAGTACGCCTAGCTGAAATAGCTGTAGCTGCATACCAGGCTATGAAGTCATAGATGTCGCACGTAGCACAAATGATGAGGTAAAGGGATTCATGCAAGTCATTCATACTTCTTCTCAGGCCCCTCTTAAACTGGGTCTTTTGAACTGCAGATCCCTGAGGTCTAAAACCCTTCTTATCCAGGACCTCATCTCTCGGGAGTCTTACGATCTCACCCTCCTCACTGAAACCTGGCTGAAGGATGGAGAGGATGCCCTTCTTGCTTGCTGTCTACCTCTTGGTTTTTCTGCAATTTCAGTCCCCCGCACTGGCTGCTCGGGAGGCGGTGTGGCTGCTATACTACGCTCATCCCTCTCCTTTACTCAGATTTCTTCTCCTTCACTACGCTACCCTGAATCTCTTCTCCACCTTCATACCTCCCCTCCAACACATGTTGTTCTTATTTACTCCCCTCCGACCCTCCGGTCCGATCTCTGGGATTCTCTCCTTTTGACCATCTCTGACCTCTCGCTAACCTTCCCCCATCTGCTTATTGCTGGCGACTTCAATCTTCACCTGGACTCCCCTTCCTCCTCCAGAGATCACTCCTTTGTTTCCTTTCTCCATGACCTGTCCCTTGTGCAACACGTTCCCTTTCCCACCCACGCTGCAGGCCACACCCTCGATCTACTTTTGACCTCATCCTCCTCTACACTCACGCTTCACAATCTCTGTTCCCTCCACCTCCCTTGGACAGATCATCTTTGTTTTTCCGTCTCTTGCCTCCACTCAACAGTGTCCTCTCCTTCCCCTCCCCCCCTGGCATCTCCCCCTACTCGCTTCTCACGTGTCATCACCCCGCTCACCATCCAGCATTTCCCCCCAGCAACCGAGCTTCTATCTACTGATTTTTTCCTCACTTTCCCCTAACTCTCAGACTGCCCTCTGGACCTCTACCCTTTCTGACACTCTTGGTCGTATTGCCCCTCTGCAGCCCCGCCCATTACACCACCGATTCTCACACCCCTGGTATCATAGCGGCCTCTGCTTACTTCGCACTCATCTCCGCAGAGCCGAGCGACTTTGGCAAAAGGCTCCCTCCCCACTCACTCTAGCATCATTCAAGGCACATCACTCATATTATCGTTCCAAAGTCCACCTTGCCAAATGCACATACTTTTCTGACGCCATCTCTAACGTTCCCAATCAGACCCGTCATCTTTACTCCACTCTCAGATCTCTCACCTCGCTTCGTCCCTCAACCTTCCCCACTGCTGTTCAGCCATCCCCCTCTCCCTCTTCGCTGGCATCTTTCTTTAATGACAAGATCTCCTTAAGAGCTTCCCTACCCTCCTGCCCAAACCCTATCCTTTCCCCTCCCCCTGCTGCATCCCTCCCTCCCGCCTCCCAGTTCTCACATACCTGGTCCTCCTTCTCACTAACCACCACCACGGAACTCCATCAACTGCTCTCTTCCTCCAGAAAGACTTCCTGTCCTCTTGACCCCATTCCTTCCTCCTGGCTACTCACTCCCTCTTTAGCATTCCTACCCTATATCCTCTCCATATTTAACTCTAGTCTTTCTACAGGAACCTTTCCCCACTCCTGGAAGCACGCCTTGATCCGTCCCATCCTTAAGAATCCCTCTCTCGACCCCTTGATTCCCGCTCACTATCGTCCTGTTTCCAATCTTCCCTTTCTCTCCAAACTCCTAGAAAAAATTGTCTTCGCACAACTCTCACACTACCTTGACTCCACCAACTTTTTACACCCTCGTCAATCTGGATTCCGTCAAGGCCACAGTGTTGAAACTGTTCTACTTGCCTTCACCAATGCACTACATGTGGCTCACGATCACGGGGATATCTCGGTGGCGGTAGCTCTTGACCTTTCCGCTGCCTTTGATTTAATCGACCACTCTCTCCTCCTTCGTCTACAGGAAGCGGGTCTCTGTAGTACTGTCCACCGTTGGTTTCACTCCTTCCTCTCCTCTCGATCTTGTGCAGTTCTTTCCTCCTCTCCCCACACTCCCGCTTCAGACCCCTTTCCCCTCCTATGCGGGGTCCCCCAAGGTTCTGTTTTGGCTCCCCTTCTTTTCAATCTTTTCTTAGCTCCTCTCGCCCTGCTAATTCAACAGTCTGGTATCACCGCTTTCTATTACGCCGACGACATAGTCCTCCTTCACCAAACTTCTCCCTCCTGCCCTAATCTCTCTGCACTAAATTCTTGTCTCTCCATCATTGCAGACTGGCTGACTCAGAACTGCCTCCACCTTAACCTCACTAAAACTACTGCTATCTGGTTTTCTCATGGTAGCTCACCTCCCCCTCTAGCCCCCTCTTTCTCTGGCATTCCCGTACCCTTGGTTTCCTCCTTTCGTTATCTGGGTGTGCACTTTGATAATGATCTCTCATTTCAGACACACATCTCCCACATCACTAAGACCTCCTTTTTCTTTCTCCGCCAAATCCGTGCAATCCGCCCCTTTCTCTCCCCATCTGCTCTTACTACCCTGTTATTATCTCTTGTCATGTCGCGCGTTGACTTTTCTAATTCAATCTTTACTGGTCTCTCTAAAGCCCAATTGACCCGCCTTCAGAGGATTCAAAACACCGCCGCACGCCTCATTACTCACTCTTCCCCCCGTGACCATGTAACACCTCTTCTTTTTCATCTTCATTGGTTACCAGTCCCCTACCGTGCTCAATACAAACTGCTCTCCCTTGTTCACAAGGCTCTCCATACCAGCACTCCACAATACCTAGCAGATCTCATCACCTTCCATACTCCCAGATACACTCCACGCTCCTTTCAACTCAACCGTCTCACCCTCCCCTCTCCCTCCCTTGCCCACTTGCACTCCACCCGCTCCTCAGCCTTTTTCTTTGCCGGTCCTGCCCTTTGGAACTCCCTTCCCTCTGCTCTCCGCTTAGACCCCCATCACGCCACTTTTAAGCAAAACCTAAAAACCCACCTATTTTCTCTGGCCTTTGACCTACCCTCCCCCTTTGTATAACTGCTTTCTTCACGCTTTGTCTATTCTTCTTTTCCTTCCATTCTCCTGTCACCAATTGTAGTTCCTTTTCTTTTCTGCTGGCTATGTGCCTCTATTGTAATTTTATGAATTGTAAACCGCCCTGCTTATCATGGAAGGGCGGTATATCAAATGAAATAAACATAAGTCCACAGTCGGGGAATCTGGATCCGCTAGAGAGGCATCATCCAGCTGTAGGAGAAGGTCATGAAGCTAGTGTGGCATATGAAGCTGATGAGCTAATATGCGCATAGCAAGACTACTGCTCTGGAAGGATCTTCACCCCATAGCAACGAAGGTCAGCTGCTCCTTCCCTGGAGGTGTCTGCCTCAGATACAACAGACTGATGGGGGAGCTCAGTTTGAGGGAAACCTGGAGCTGGCAGGACCTCGTACTTATGCTCTATGTGGCGGAATGTAGTGCTGCCTGAAAAAGGGGCCTGCCAGAAAGAGGATTGTAAATCCTGAAGGACATGAGGCATAGGAAGTGCAAGGACCTCCTTAGGAGTACCGCAAGCCTTTAGAATGGGTTGAAAATCCTGCTTGTTTGTCAGAGACTGTGAGGCACTGAGGGCCAACGTGCAGGAGATTTTCTGAAGGAACTTTGGATATAAAATGTCCTCGGGTGAATCATCCTGGAGGTCCTGTTCTGGGGAAAAGAAAATAAGATCGTCCACGTTGGAATCACATGGCTCCCAAGAATAGGGAGGGAGCAAGCGAATATCCTTATCAAAAGGGCAGAGGTTTTCACCAGTCAGTAAGCTGTGGAGATCCCGTAACCGCCTGAGCGGGGTGTCACTGGGGATCCGAGGACACACTGGGCCATGCTTCCAGCTCTTGAGGAAAGGTCTGCAGAACCATCCTGGAGAAACTTCTAGAGCAAAGAAAGAAGGGTTGGTTGAGGAGGCTGTGACGCCCTCCTTGAAAGGGGAGGGCTGCCAGGTGTGGAGGGCAGATGTTTGTGCTTGACTGACTGTGCTGGTGGAGGGAGTTGATGCTTATACTTAGCTTTAACTTTTTTACCAGATGGAGACATGTCCCCGTCCCCCCCAAGTTGCCGAGGAGGAAGCCAACATACTGGGAGTCAACTCAGGAGGTGGAGGGTACTACCCAATAGCAGGGAGAGCCAAGAGGGAACTCCAGACCCCGCAGCTGAGACCGGAGGTGTCAATACCAGTGCTGTGGCTGCTTTCACAGACCCCCCCCCCCCCTGCCTGTGTTTTGCCTGGTGGGGGAGGGAAGATGAGTTTAACATCAGAGTTGGCCACACGGAGGCCAAGCTGAACCTGGCTGAGCTCTGGTAAAGGGAGAGAGAGAGAGAAAGACCAGACCCTGTGGAGGCTGAAGCTGAGCCTAGTCTAACTCTGGTAAAGGGAGAGAGAGCTGATGCTGCAGAGGTGGTAACACTGAGCAAGATCTGGCTCTAAAACAGTTGAAAAGCAGTTCCCTGTGACTTTCTGACTGAAACAGCACTTTTTTTCTGTCAGCCGACAAAGACAACAGATCAAAAAGCACTGTATTGCAGTCGAACAGCAAAGTGCAGGCAGACACATTTTTCTTCCAACGGCCAAAGGGAAGGCGCAGGCAGAAATGTTTTATCTTTTTCTCTTCCCAATGGCTTAAAAATCATGCTGCTAAAAGAAAACAATAGTGGAAATGACCCAGTGTGAAAACCAAACGAGGGGACTGATAAAATCTGTGGAAAAAAAAGGTTAAAGGTTAAAATGCAGACAAAAATGAAGAGAAAGGGAGACGGATGCAGACTTCTGTATGGTGAAAGAAAAGTGGATGCTCTCAGCAGAAGCAGGCGGGAAGCAGGCACACATGCTCAGTAAAGCAACAAAGCTGCTCTGAGCCGTGGGAGACCCACTCAAAGCTCAGTCTGGTGACTGTAATCCCCCTGCTTGTCTCCAGAGAATGCATATTAGGCATGGGCTGACCTTGAAACAGTGACCTTGAGTTGTAGGGCACCAATCTTTTGTGTTATCCTGCCACCTCAGGATCTAGCTCCAAGCCGTCCGTCCATGTCTGTATTCTGTAATTCTGCTAATTGTGGTTCGGTGTCCTGATTGGCCGGGTGGGGACCAGCGGAGGGTGGGCTTGGGTATTTCTGTCCTGCCTCTGGGCTTGTCTTCTGGTTCATTGATGCTTTCAGTGTGATGATCCCGACCAGCAGTTGGTTTTCTGATGTTCTTAATTGGCAAGGTTCTGCGTTTGGTTCCTATGTTGCCTTGCTCCCATTACCTCTGAATTCCTGTGTCTAGTAATAGCTTTTGTTGGTATTTTTGTTTTGTCTGGTTTACAAGCCAGAGGAGTCCTGATCTAAAAGCTGGCCATACCCATGGTTAGGGACTCCATGACACTCAAGTAAAGATGCTGATGAATTGTCTCAGTCACCTAAACCAAAATAGTTTGAAGGACTTCGCTGATTTGGAGGGTTTACTGCCGCGTAGAGGGAAGAAATGTACAATTCAGGCTTCCTGAAATGTTTCTTCTCCCTCTGCCCTACTAGCAGTTTCAGGTGCCAGGAGTGAAGGCTTATGGATTCTATGCCTAAGGAAACTACAGACTGGCGAACCTGACATCGGTGCTAGAAAACAGAATTACTGAAGATATAGATAGTGACGGGGGCATGTTTACTAAAGGTTTTAAGGCAAGTGCCCATGGCCCTTTCAGTTCTATGGATGCAGTAGTACTTAATGTGCGTTAATTTTATTAACACACATTAACCTTTAGTAAACATGCTCCATAGTTTAATGGGACAAAGTCAACATGGATTTAGCCAAGGAAAGTCTTGCCTCACCAATCTGCTACATATTTTTTGAAGATGTGAATTAACATAGATAAAGGTGAGCCGGTTGATTATAGTGTATCTGGATTTTCAGAAAGCATTTGACAAAGTCCTTCATGGAGACTTTTGAGGAAATTAGAAAGTCATGGAATAGAAAGGCGTGGAGCAAGATGGCGATCTGCTCGCATGCTGATGTTTGTTGCTCTTCTTGCTTACCCTTTCTCCTGAGATTTTCCTGCTACTGATGGACAAGCCGAACTAGAAAGGCAAGATGCAGGACTTTGATAGACAGGTGGGGACTGTATTGCAAACTGGTCTAGTGAACAAGCACTTAGCTCCGGTGTCAGATAATTCACAGGGCTGGGGCTCCTCGCAGATGTTGGAAGCTTTGGTGAGCTGATGCTGCATCAGAAGACAGAAATTTCTTTGAACCTGGTCCTGCAGATTCCTCCCCCTCTTCCAAGGCCTGAAGAAGTGGATTTGAATGAGAACACTACTGACATGCTGATAACGGAAGGGGGCCCGGTAGGGGACAGCCTCAGAAGAACACCTTAAAGGAACGAGGGAGCAACTGTTTTTGTGTCCCCAAGGGGAAGGAGTTGTCCTCATCAATGAAACAGTATAAGGCTATTCAACAAGTGGCCTAGGATCTTCGAAGGCAGCCAAGGGCTGTCTTGATAAGTTCAGCGAGTTGAGTCCTTTGGAACTGACTTTAATATAGATGTTTCCCCGTTTACAAAAGCCACCTGTCATCGACCCTCTAAAATAATCCCTTAAATGTTGACACGGGCCAGGAACTACCTTACAAGTGTTCATTCTAGAAACAGCTAACCATCAATAACCAACTTTATGGTATATAATGAGCCATCTTTCTTTTGTCACTGTTATTTTTGGGCTCCAAAGACTGAAGCAAGCTGTAACCTAGTGATAGGACTGAACCAAAAAACGTGTATATAAAAAGCTAGTTGAGTCTTAAATTTTGGCCTACTTTCAGGTGCGCCAAGTGGCCCTAGCAGCAAATTTGGTGTTCCACCAAGGACTAGGTCTAAAATGGTTCACCCTCTCTTGATTTCTGAAACAGCTGCTCCATGAAGAAGTCATTTATCCAGCCAGTGTTGGGGAAAATTGAAATCACCCATTATTATTGTGTTGCCACTGTACTCTTCCCTTTCACACATGTAATTTCTATCCATAAGGATTCTAGTACATTTTATTTCCTGCAGAACTTTTATTCTGTTTGATGCAGTGCCTTATTTAACATATAGCACCACCCTTCCACCAATCTGATCCATTCTGTCATTGCGATATAATTTGTACCCCAATATCACAATGTCCCATTAGCTTTCCTCCTCCTACCAGGTCTCTGAGATGCCTAATATATCTCCTCCTTTATTCAGTATTATGTGCTCTAATAATCCCATCTTATTTTTTAGGCTTCTAGTATTTGTATAAAGACATTTCAAAATATATTTTTTGTTTATATTTGCAACCTAATTAGCTGTTGACATGGATAATTTTGAATTCTTTTTATTCTGTCTTCTCTTATTTACTGTCACCTGGGCTCCTTTTGTTTTTTTGCAACCTTTCTATCAGGATGCTCTAACTTCTCTGTTTTGACAGTATCCTTCAAAGATAACTTACTACAAACCGTGTGTCCCCAAGCAACTGTTGGCTCCCACCGCCGCCCCCCCCCCCTTTCTAGTTTAAAAGGTGCCCTCTCTCCTTTTTAAAAGTAGTGACAGCAGCCTGGTCCCATCCTGGTTAAGATGACTTCCATTTTTAGCAATTTCAGCATTGCGCATTGAAACAAGAAGAAAAGGCAAGGAAAAGAATTGTTACCATGTTAGCATCAGACAATTTTGTAAAAAAAATTTTGTCCTTCAAAAAAGGAAAAAGCGAGAAGTTAATGTCTTTGCTAAAATAGTATGTTCTGCTTTTACAGAGAAAAAAAGTCAAATTTTGTGCTTTTACAGAGCTGTTACATAGAACCAAGTTACTGCATTTTACCTTATTTTACCTTTTGTGCCCTTCCATATGTGCACATCTAATCTAAAATTTGTATTTTATTTTTATTTGGACAGTTTTCTATACCTCCCCTTCCAGAGATCAGGGGTGGTTTACATAGAACACAACATGTTACATAGAACCAAGTATAACTATATACATTGCTGTAGTATAAAGCATTCCTCTTCCTTCACATGCCCACACCGAATTAGAATGAAAAAGGTTACTGGACGTCAAAGGAGGAGGATTTCCATAGTAAAGGGAGGGACAACTTCTAGAGCCTGCCAAAAATATAAAACAAACAAAGTAATTGAGTAGAGAATGCCCTTATGAATGTTTTAAGATGCACCTCTTTTTTTTCTGATGTAGAAGGAAGCGTGTAGAATCTGTTGCACACATTTGTGAAGTTCCTGTTTGCTTGATTAATAATGGTAACATGACACTATCGTCCTGGCTTAGAGACTGCAGAGTTGCTTAATAAGGGTTTTTAGCCTCGTACACTTGTAGGCGAGTCTCATTTGCATTACTCACCTCAGGTTGATTTTAGGTTTAAATCTCCAGGCAATCTCTAGTACAGACAGACGGTTTACCTAAAGAGCATGTGCAGAATCTCCTATTGGATTCCTCACATCAGCTCAATAGCCCTGGAATGGCTGGGAACAGGGAATTATTCCCAGAGACCTCCCCCTTTGTGAGCCCCAAGGACCAGGAACCGGGTTTGGATATCAGACTGCATGCAAGCCTGTTCTAGGTGACTCGTCGTCTACTAGAATCTCAGGTAAAGCTCCACTGTGCACTGTCATAGGGAAGACTTGGATTAGATTCCCAAGCTTTCTGGAATCAGATTCATTTCTCGTCTCTACCACCTCCAATGGGAGATTGTTCCATCATCCACCACCCCTTTCCGTAAAGAAATAGTTCCTCGGATTACTCCTGAGTCTGTCTGTCTTTCACCTTCATCCTATGACCCCTCATTCCAGAGCTTTGTTTCAACTGAAAGAGGGCCACCTCCTGTGCATTTATACCACGGAGGTATTGAAATGTTTATATCATATCACCCCTCTCCCGACTTTTCTCCAAAGGATGCATATTGAAATCTTTACGTTTGTCTCCACCTGCTTTATAATGAAGACTGTCAACCATTTTAGTAGCCACCCTCTGGACAGACTGCATCCTGTTCATATCCTTTTGAAGATGCCGTCTCCAGAATTGTACACAATACTCCAAATGAGTTCTCACTGGCAACTTATACAGAAGCACTATCGCCTCCTTTTCCCTGCCGGCCATTTCTCTTCCTATGCACCCAAGCATCTTCTGGCTTTTGCTGTCATCTTTACTACCTGTTAGGCCACTTTAAAATTGTCTGATACGATCACCCCCAGACTCACAATCCAAGTTTCTACTTGAGGTAATAGAGAAGGTTAAGCGAACTGCCCAAGATCACAGGAGGGGCAGTGAGATTTGAACCCTGGTTTCCCTGGTTCTCGGCTCATGGTTCTAACCAGACTGCTTTGTTTTATTGCAATGATTTTTAAGCATAGACGAGGGCAAATATTCAAGTTGTCCTCTCAGATGTTGAAAATATTTTAATTTTCAGTTAATATTACACATAGGTGTATTTCTTTGAGCAGGAGACATAACGCACTCCGTTATTCCTTCATTTGCCACTTCCCTTGGAAGTAACGTACGTGTCTGTAACACACTACTGCTAAATGCACTGTCCCAGTTCTTCTGGGACCTTTTTATTGCTGGATTTATTTGTGCTTGACACATTTCTGATGTAAAAAGAGAAATCGCTCCATTCCTGGGCGAAAGAGCAGTTCTTCTGTTTACATGTTCAACGTAGCACTGGGGAGCCAAGGACGCTCTTCTCTGAATGCGGTCAAAATGGCACGCTGAATACCGAGAGCTGTCGGTGCGCAGCCCATGCAGCAACACTCCGTTACACTGAGGACTTGTGACAGTGTTATCTTTTTAACTGTACTGTGCTTTGCAGCAGCTGGTTTTTATAAATGTAAGAACAGTGTTGTATTTTGATCTGAAATTTGTGTACTGTTAAGTAATTTTTGCTGTATGTAGTTGGCGGTTCTTACAAAACTTGAAATTTTTTTAGGAAGTACAGACCAAATCATGTCTTAAAGCTGTCTAATAAACTAACCAAATAAGGAAGCATTCACTGTGTGCAGACCTGATTCTTTTTGTCCCTTGCTTCTAGACATTTTGCCGTTCTGTAATTGATAATGTCCATCTAGATAGAAGCACTTTTCTGGGTGTTCCTTTCTACTTAGCGGTATGTTACAAAAAGTAAGGCTGTTTAGTATTTTTGTAGTGACCCTGGAGAAAGAGCTACGGGTAGACATCTGGTCTGCTACTTTATTCCAGCACAGGTGCTGGTATGAGTGTTCAGGGTGCCATGTGCCAAGTCCATTAGCAGAACGTCTCTCCCTGTATCGCAGATAGTCTAAAGATGTTAGAGCAGTCTGGGAATGGGTGGCAATGGGAACACTTTACACCGCTGCATTTTTTCCTAGCAAAAGAGGTGCTGGTACTCCTAAGTAGGGCTCAGTTTTAGCAGGCAATGAAAAAGGTGCCAGTACTCGATACTACAGAGTACCCCCTCAAAAAAAAAAAAAGCCCTGTTTTACACCTTGATAGCTGTGCTGGTTGCTGTTGGCCCATTAGGGGCAGCTGTAATGGTGTTCACAGTGCCGGCAGGGAGAGTAACATCCTGGCATATCTTGTATGGCAAACCAAGTAACATCCGATATAAGCTCTTATAATCCAATACTGACAATTACAACAAATCCTCAAGCAAAATCACAATTCTAACACAGGCAAAGTGACCTCAGGATAGCTTAATATCTCACACATAGTGAAAATATCACTGTAAAGAGCAGCTGACGCTCATATCATTGGTCACCAAAGCCTAACATGCTCTCATCAACATTCTCCACACATACTCAAAAAAACACTAAACCAGACCAAATATCACTGGGACAAAACTCCTTATCCAATCTCACAAGCATACACTTCCACACCACACATACAAATAAGCGTCTTATTAATTTTCAAATTATGACGATCCAAATATATCAATCTACATCAAGATCCTCTGGGACTGCATGTATATCCCTATAAAGGAAAACATCTAGTAAATACTTAGACATATCGCCAACCCAACAGGGTCTACAATTACTTATCTTCAAAAATGTTAATCCTCCAGCAGCCTCAACCAGATCCGATAGTTGAATGCGATCTTCATAGCTAACAAGCTACAGGTAGCTCCTGTAGGGTTACGTATCTGATTATAGAGGATGGAATTTTGAAGATGTCTTTTTCCCTGCTGAACCTGTAGCTTGTTAGCTATGAAGATCTAACAAAGTGACATCACCTAATGAACAATTAGGTAATGTCACAAACATACCTAAAATGCAAGGGTGCCAATAATGTTGACAATTGTATAAATGTTGTCAGTGTGTAAAACCCAGTTTTCCATGTTTAAAAGAGGTTTTATAAAATTACCCCAGGGGTTACACATATAAAAGTACACGTCGTGAACAAGAAAGTGTGTACTTTTACACGACCCATGTGTTAGGTGTATTCTGGAGCGGAGTATGGGTGGAGCATGAGCAGAATCATGAATTATCAGTTTAGCACTGCATTTTTCTGTTGCTTTTCCCAGGTTAGGCTTGCTCTCAAATGCAGAAAGCAAGCTAGCACCAGCAAAACGCCCAATAACCATGCTAAATTGCAATGCACTTGGCATGCTATGTCCTCGGCCAGTGTATTCAAGCAGTGCAACCACTGTGGGCGCACCATGTCCCACATGGACCCATCTGACTGCAGTCTTCGTTGCCTCTGTGTGTACCATGACTATTCCTCCTGTGGGCTCTGTCTGCAGATGACGAGCAAAGGATGGAAGAACTGTGCTAGACAGCGAGAGTCCATGTTTGGAAAGGCCTTCGTCTCGGCCCCAGAGTCACTCGTGGAGCAGGCACCTGCAGGGGCCAAAGCCTCATGTGACGACCATGGACGTTCTGAGCCCTGAGGTCGTGAGGCATCGGACAGGGGATCCTCTTCTGAGGCCCATCCCTCGAAGAGCTGGACGTCATCTGTGACATCGTCAGAAGACGACACCGGAGCCATAGCTAAGTCCCACAGTCACCAGCATTGGAGCCCCCAGCCCAATGTTGAGGGTTATGGCTGGGAGCAGCCCTCCAAGCTGCCCTAATAAAGTGCCATCAGCATCAGAAGATCATGGCACTAGCCAAAGACATAAAGCAGCGTCTCTCAGTACCAGCAAGGCATCTGCGGCACCTCCTCGGGCACATGGCGTCCACTGTCCATATCACTCCAGATGCCTGCCTCCACATGCGAACTGTGCAGTGGTGCCTCAGGGACCAATGGTCCCAGGCCATGGGACATCTCAGAATCAGAGTGACCAGGCACCTGGTGCAGTCCTTGCCCTTGCCCATCACTTGGAGGCTCAACTGAGCCGGCATTACGCCCAAAGCCTTCAGTGCCCACACCAGTAGCTGCGGAGCCTCCTGGCATTGAGGTCAGGATGGTGGCTCTTGAGTGCAGCATCGCTGCCTTCTTGGCCAGCAGCATGGACCTATGCCCGGTTCCTATGGGTCTTCGATCCCGATCACCGGCCCCTCTACCGCGAGGGTATCTCCGGAGGTCATGGAACTGATCCTCGAATGCCACCAGTCTCAAGGCGATTCCAGGCCCCTTCTCAGTTCCAATCAAGGCAGAGAACTTCCCTGGCCAGTGCCTCCAGTTCTAACTACAGAGGCTCTGGGGGCCTCACAGTACCGGTGATCCAGCACAGCCCGCAAGGCCTTGGCCTTCACCACAGAGTCTGAGGAGGTACCTCAGGTGGAGGACCTCAAGATCCTCCAGTACGAGGCTCCTTCAAAGGGGGCACGTGGTGCCGATTCCTCCCATCCTGGGATGGCTTCTCTTCCTTATGTGGGAGACCCCGACCTGTGTGCTGATTGTGAGCAGGTGGCTTGATGCCATGTACCAAGTCCGCCGGAGCCCTGGGATCCAGAAAGCACAACTGCCCCATAACTCCATTGTGGTGGAGTCAGCCATGTGTAGGATTAAAAGCCAAAAGACGCACTCCTTGGTGCCCCCCCAGCAGGGGGCCCACTCCATGGATGCTTTGGGTAGGAAGTGCTACCAGGGTTCAATGCTCGTTGGCTGGATCCAGGCTTTCTAGCTCTATATAGGAATGTACTTGCGAGATCTGGCAAGGGAGCTCACTGGGTTCTTGGCTGAGCTACCAGAAGAATGTCTGAGGTGGTTTCAGACCCTGACCTCAACGGTCAAGGAGTGCTCCAAATTTATCACTCAAGAAGCCTATGATGGCTTTGAGTTGGTGGCCAAAGTAGCTGTGGTGGGCATTAGTGCCCGCCACCAGGTCTGGCTACAGTCCTCTGGCTACAGGCCTGGCTACAGTCCTCTGACTTGGAGCAATGGGTACATGACAATTTCCCATGTCGGTGAGAGAATCTCCTCAGCAAACTCATAACTGATTAGGCTGCCAAGATGGATTCAGAATTTCTGACCAGGACCAGACTCTCCAAGAAAACCGCTGATCCTTCCTGATGGAAGGCTTCAGGGAAAAAGTCCCTTTACCTGAAGAAGAGGAAGGCTTACAGAAATTAGCCCCAGTACTCTGTCTTCCCAGCTCCCCGACAGGGTCAATAGGCCAAGGGACAGGAGCATTACCGACATAAGCCTAAGTCCGTGCCCCAGTCACAGTCCGGGTGGTGTTTTTGACTCCTTGGGCATAACCTATCCTCTGCCAATACAGGGTTTTGCCCTTTGGCCTAGCCTCGGCCCCAAGGGTGTTCACCATGTGCCTAGTGGTGGTTGCCGCTCACATGCGGCTGCAAGGTGTATTTGTCTTTCCCTACCTAGATGACTGGTTGATCAGAGGCTGCATGCCACACCATTCTCACCCTGGAGCATCTGGGGTTTGTCATCAACTACCCCAAGTCCCACCTGCAACCGTCCCAAAGCCTGGAGTTTATAAGGGCGCTGCAAGACATGGTCCAGGCCTGAGCCTTTCTCCCCCTCGACAGGGCCCAGTGCCTGACTGCCCTTCGAGGGTAGATTAAGGGTTGTCCCTCGGCCTCCGTCCGGCTCATGCTGCACCTCCTAGAGTGCATGGCCTCGACAGTGCATGTCACGGCCAATGCCCATCTCCACATACTGCAGTGGGCCCTCTGCTCCCAGTGGTCCCAGACGATGGGGCGACTGCAGGACAAGGTCACCCATTCCCTTGCCGAGTCCCTTGACTGGTGGTAGCAGCCATCAAACCTGCAGGCAGAAATGCCTTTTCAGGTCCCCTCAGAGGGTCCTCACCACAGACACCTCCAAGTTGGGTTGAGGGTCCTATTTCGACGGTCTGATTCCTTTTGTTCCATGAGAACACCTATTACAATTAAGTAAGTACATTTTATTCAGACTCAGGGCCTGTGGTCAGCATCGGAGAGCCTTCAACAGATCAATCTCCTGGAGCTCCGAGCGATCGTCCATGTCCTCTGGGCTTTCCAGCACCACCTGCGGAACTAAGCCATCTTAATCCAGATGGACAAGCAGGTGTTTGTTTTACATCAACAAGCAGGGGGCACAGGATCGTTACTCCTATGCTCGGAGGCGGTCCATCTTTGCACATTTGCCAGCAAGAGCAGGATGCTCCTTGGGGCAGTGTACCTTCTCAGACAGGACAATGTTCTGGCGTACCTCCTGAACCGGGTTCTCCAGCCCCATGACTGGCAGCTTGACTGTTCCACCAGTGGGGCCTGCCTGTGCTGAATCTCTTTGCCAGCCCGGCCAATGCTCAGCTGACCTGTTTCTTCTCTAGATTGCCGCACCCCTCCTGGGTGGTGGCCGATGCGTTTCTCATTCCGTGGACAGAAGGACTCCTTTGTGCCTTCCCTCCCACACCACTAAGAACATAAGATATGCCATACTGGGTCCAGATCAAGGTCCATCAAGCCCAGTAACCCGTTTTTAACAGTGGCCAATCTAGGTCACAAGTACCTAGCAGTTTCCCCAAAAGAGACAGGTTCCACAATGCTTGCATTGGGGCAAGCAGTGGATTTCATGGGTCCCCTTTAATAATGGTTTATGGACCTTTCCTCCAGGAACTTGTCCAAACCTTTTTTAAACCCAGCTACACTAACAAAATAAGCAGTGTGCACCTTTGAGACCCAGTAGCTCCTGGGGTTTCTTGGCAGAGCGACAGGAAGTAGATTGCCAGGCCTTTCTTCTGAGGCAGTGGAGGGTTAAGTGACTTACCTAAGGCCTCAAGGAGTGCTAGTGGGCTTGAACCTTGGTCTCCTGGTTATTAAGCCTGTTCTCTAACCACTAGACTACTCCTCCACTCATTGCCAAGACCCTCTTCAAAGTCTAGCTCAACTGGACCACCCTGATCCTCATAGCGCCCTGGTGGTCCTGGCAGTCCTGGTTCCCGCTGCTCCTCAGCTTGTCTCAGATGCCCCAGTCCTGCTCTCGCAGGAAGCAGGCTCTCTCCTCCACCCCTGCACCTGACGACCTAGATGCTGAAAGGGTAGTCCTGACCCAGTTCAACATGCCCAGAGAAGTGGAGGCATTCCGCAAGGACTCCAGCTGGCAGGCATACACCATTTAAGTGGTGCTGCTTCTTGGTTTGGTGTGCAGAAAGGGGTGCCATCCCCTTCTCCTGTTATATACATCCTCTCAACCCTCCCTCCTCCCGGCATTGCTTTCCTTTTTGTTGCCAGCTTGAGCTATGTCATAGTGCCGCAAGAAGCCACGCATGGGTGGTGGATCTCCCAAAGGTGCCCTTTGAAAGCTGGGGCGAGAATACTGTGCGGGCTCTCTCTGTGCCAACATCACCCATATGTGAGGACTGATTCCTGTTGTTCCCTGAGAACACCTATTACAGGTAAGTAATTGCACTTTATTCAGACTTCATATACCACCCTTAATATCAAATTAGAGCAGTATACACAAAAATAAAATTGGGGACACACACAGATAATATAAGAGTAAAAGATGACCCAAGACTTACAGTGCTGACACTACAGATACAGAAGGAAACTGGGGAGAAACAGGAAAGGGGGTTGAATTAAGACAAAAGGTAAGTTTCAGGCAATCATGGCCACCCAAGTCCCCCCCCCCCCCCCGCCCAGAAGAAAGACCAAATGAGTGTTTGAAAAGAAATGTTTTGAGGTGAGATTTAAAGGTTTTATATGTACAGTATGAGGTTCTAATTGGTTTCTGTAGACGGAGTTGGTTCCTTTACCTTTAAGCTTGATTCAATTTAACTCTGTACTGTAGCCAAACCTGAGTTTCTTGTGAGGGGGGGATGCCCCCATAGGCAATATGGATGGGTGCTAAGTATACACAGATCTGAGCCACCTGCTGACAGATTTTCAGGTAACTAGTTGGCAACATTAAATTAATTGCTGAACATATATAGTACCACATGCTCATTGCCACCGACCCATTGAATAACATGGGTGCTGCAGCAGATAGTGCACACTAAAGTTTAGGAAACATCACTAACAATGTTCATATTATAATTTAGAAAATAAGTTATAAAATACTGAAAAATGACAAGTTTATAGTACACCGTCGGTCTTGGCTGGGCTCGAAAGTCTTTTGGTCTGACCCCAGCATGGCACATTGTGTGGTGCTAGGATGCAAAAAAGAATTTTTGAATTTTGAACTGAGGTGACATCAATGACAAACTCCTCACCTTGCAGTAACACACAACTCCTAAAACCACTCCGTACCGGTGTCCTAACTCTGCCGTTCCAAAACCATACTAATTCTCAGGACTTGCAGCAATAACTCTGCTTAGCAAAACGTAGTAATACAAATATTATACCAGGCTCTGTAATACTACTATACTTTCTACTGGGAAAATATAAGCTGAAGTGCTACAGGTCCCTACAAGCTAGCAGACTACCGCACATCGGTTGCACATGTTCGCCAAATGCAGACTAAGGGAACACAAATTAAAACTAGAAATATGTAGTTGAGCGCTAAACTAGAAATTTCAACGAACCAGACAGCACCCCAAAGAAAAAGGAAAACAGAAATGCACTTTCTTCTGTACTGTACAAAATCTGAAAGCTATCAAAGGTGCACATTTCCAAAAACTACAAAAGAAACATCAAAAACCTCCCACAAAAGAATGACGAGAAAGGAAAATCGGGGGGATGAGGAGAGATGGCGTCTAGGGCTGGAGGATTCCCAACCTCTTACGTGCAGAATATCTCATTTCAGTTACACATAGATCAGACTTTCATTAAATACAGAATATAGTTAATCACTAATTATAGATGTGCAGACAAAAACTGAAAAAAAGCTCAAGAATGCACTCTTATGCAGTGCAAAACTTGAGAGCTAGCAACAGAAATGCATTTCCTTCTGTGCTAAGTCAAGCCCTAGTCATTGTTCTTCTGGGGGAGTGGAGGCTATTATGTTACGTAGCACACCCCCCACAAGAATAATGCACTGGGCTCTGAAACTGCAACATGCCCCCACAAAAATGACAGAAGCTCAGCCCTCTGACCCAGAACTGCGCAAGACACTAAGTTCCACTTTTTGGCCAGTGCTGGTTTTCAACTTAATATCCCAAAACAATGTGCATTTGTAGTTATAAATTCTGTCCTTGAAATCAGTGCATTAGGATACGGTAATCAGAAATCCAGGACTGGCTTTGAATCTCTCTCCTGGAAAAAAGTAATATGGCTTCTCTGTCACTTGACCCATGCACTCTCCACCAGGCCAGCTGCAAAGACCTAGATCACAGGGTGTGCCCGCCTCCCTCCCCAAAAAAGGTATATTACAGTTCTTTTTAGGGTCAGATATTCTAGAACTGTTTTCCATTTTTCTATTGGAGTAGAAAGCTTGATAAAATCAGGTCCTTAATGTGCCATTGTACAGAGCCAAAAGAGAGCAGTGGCCTGGAGAGCTGCACCTGAGGCAACTTCTCTTTTTGCTTCCAATATCATTTGCCCTGGTTATATGTGAAGCAAAAAAAAAAAAAATCGTTTTCTCATCATCATGACCCCACCTCCTCCCCATTGCTTCTCACAGGCTCTCTCTCATCATCATGACCCCAACTCCTCCCCATTTCTTCTCACAGGCTCTCTTATCATCATGACCCCACCTCCTCCCCATTGCTTCTTACAGGCGCTCTCTCTCCCCATCATGACCCCACCTCCTCCCCATTGCTTCTCACAGGCTCTCTCTCTGTCTCATCATCATCATGACCCCACCTCCTCCCCATTGCTTCTCACAAGCTCTCTTCTCTCTCTCCAATCATGACCCCACCTCCTCCCTATTGCTTCTCACAGGCTCTCTCTCGTCATCATGACCCCACCTCATCCCCATTGCTTTTCACAGGCTCTCTTGTCATCATGACCCCACCTCCTCCCCATTGCTTCTCACAGGCTCTCTCTCGTCATCATGACCCCACCTCCTCCCCATTGCTTCTCACAGGCTCTCTCTTGTCATCATGACCCCACTTCCTCCTCATTGCTTCTCACAGGCGCGCGCTCTCCCATCATCATGACCCCACCTCCTCCCCATTGCTTCTCACAGGCGCTCTCTCTCTCATCATCATGACCCCACCTCCTCCCCGTTGCTTCTCACAGGCTTGTTTTCTCTCTCTCATCATCATGACCCCACCTCCTCCCCGTTGCTTCTCACAGGCTCTCTCTCCCTCTCATCATCATGACTCCACCTCCTCCCCATTGCTTCTCACAGGCTCTCTCATCATCATGACTCCACCTCCTCCCCATTGCTTCTCACAGGCTCTCTCTTGTCGTCATGACCCCACCTCCTCCCCATTGCTTCTCACAGGCGCTCTCTCTCTCTCTCCATCATGACCCCCCCTCCTCCCCATTGCTTCTCACAGGTGCTCTCTCTTCCATCATCATGACCCCACTTCCTCCTCATTGCTTCTCACAGGCGTGCTCTCTCCCATCATCATGACCCCACCTCCTCCCCATTGCTTCTCACAGGCGCTCTCTCATCATCATGACCCCACCTCCTCCCCGTTGCTTCTCACAGGCTTGTTTTCTCTCTCTCATCATCATGACCCCACCTCCTCCCCGTTGCTTCTCACAGGCGCTCTCTCTCTCATCATCATGACCCCACCTCCTCCCCGTTGCTTCTCACAGGCTTGTTTTCTCTCTCTCATCATCATGACTCCACCTCCTCCCCATTGCTTCTCACAGGCTCTCTCTTGTCGTCATGACCCCACCTCCTCCCCATTGCTTCTCACAGGCGCTCTCTCTCTCTCTCCATCATGACCCCACCTCCTCCCCATTGCTTCTCACAGGTGCTCTCTCTCCCATCATCATGACCCCACCTCCTCCCCATTGCTTCTCACAGGCGCTCTCTCATCATCATGACCCCACCTCCTCCCCGTTGCTTCTCACAGGCTTGTTTTCTCTCTCTCATCATCATGACCCCACCTCCTCCCCGTTGCTTCTCACAGGCTCTCTCTCCCTCTCATCATCATTTATTTATTTATTTATTTAACAGTCTTTTCTATACCGCCCCTTCCAGAGATCAGGGGCGGTTTACATTGAACATTAAACAGAACAATTGTATACTTCTGTATACATTTACAAGGAACATTATGCTTTAACTATGTACAGGTGTACTTACAGGGAACATTTTGGACAACATTTTGAACATATTTTGAACATTAACTATAACAGAGCTTTTCAAACTATTTACAAGTTATATACATGGAGCGCATCATCATGACTCCACCTCCTCCCCATTGCTTCTCACAGGCTCTCTCATCATCATGACTCCACCTCCTCCCCATTGCTTCTCACAGACTCTCTCTTGTCGTCATGACCCCACCTCCTCCCCATTGCTTCTCACAGGCGCTCTCTCTCTCTCCATCATGACCCCACCTCTCCCCATTGCTTCTCACAAGCTCTCTCTCTCTCTCTCTTTTTCTCTCTCTCATCAACAGGACCCCACCTCCTCTCCATTGCTTCTCAGAAGCTCTCTCTCATCATCATGATGCAACCTCCTCCCCATTGCTTCTCACAGGTGCTCCCTCTCCCATCATCATGACCCCACCTCCTCCCCCTTGCTTCTCACTGGCTCTCTCTCATCATCATGACCCCACCTCCTCCCCATTGCTTCTTACAGGCTCTCTCTTGTCATCATGACCCCACCTCCTCCCCATTGCTTCTCACAGGCTCTCTCTCATCATCATGACCCCACCTCCTCCCCATTGCTTCTCACAGGCTCTCTCTTGTCATCATGACCCCACCTCCTCCCCATTGCTTCTCACAGGCTCTCTCTTGTCATCATGACCCCACCTCCTCCCCATTGCTTCTCACAGGCTCTCTCTTGTCATCATGACCCCACCTCCTCCCCATTGCTTCTCACAGGCGCTCTCTCTTGTCATCATGACCCCACCTCCTCCCCATTGCTTCTTACAGGCACTCTCTCTCCATCATGACCCCTCCTCCTCCCCATTGCTTCTCACAGGCTCTCTCTCTCTCTCTCATCATCATCATGACCCCACCTCCTCCCCATTGCTTCTCACAAGCTCTCTTCTCTCTCTCTCATCATGACCCCACCTCCTCCCCATTGCTTCTCACAGGCTCTCTCTCGTCATCATGACCCCCACCTCCTCCCCATTGCTTCTCACAGGCTCTCTCTTGTCATCATGACCCCACCTCCTCCCCATTGCTTCTCACAGGCGCTCTCTCTCTCTCCATCATGACCCCACCTCCTCCCCATTGCTTCTCACAAGTGCTCTCTCTTCCATCATCATCACTTCACCTCCTCCCCATTGCTTCTCACAGGCGCTCTCTCTCCCATCATCATGACCCCACCTCCTCCCCATTGCTTCTCACAGGCGCTCTCTCTCCCATCATCATGACCCCACCTCCTCCCCATTGCTTCTCACAGGCTTGCTTTCTCTCTCTCATCATCATGACCCCACCTCCTCCCCATTGCTTCTCACAGGCTCTCTCTCCCTCTCCCTCTCATCATCATGACTCCACCTCCTCCCCATTGCTTCTCACAGGCTCTCTCTCTCTCTCTCATCATCATGACCCCACCTCCTCCCCATTGCTTCTCACAGGCTCTCTCTCTCTCTCATCATCATGACTCCACCTCCTCCCCATTGCTTCTCACAGGCTCTCTCATCATCATGACTCCACCTCCTCCCCATTGCTTCTCACAGGCTCTCTCTCATCATCATGACCCCACCTCCTCCCCATTGCTTCTCACGGGCTCTCTCGTCATCATGACCCCACCTCCTCCCCATTGCTTCTCATAGGCTCTCTCTCTCTCTTTTTCTCTCTCTCATCATCAGGACCCCACCTCCTCTCCATTGCTTCTCACAGGCGCTCTCTCTCTCTCCATCATGACCCCACCTCCTCCCCATTGCTTCTCACAAGCGCTCTCTCTATCTCCATCATGACCCCACCTCCTCCCCATTGCTTCTCACAAGCTCTCTCTCTCTCATCATCAGGACCCCACCTCCTCTCCATTGCTTCTCAGAAGCTCTCTCTCATCATCAGGACCCCACCTCCTCCCCATTGCTTCTCACAGGGGCTCTCTCATCCCTCATCATGACCCCACCTCCTCCCCATTGCTTCTCACAGGCGCTCTCTCTCTCTCTCTCATCATCATGACCCCACCTCCTCCCCATTGCTTCTCACAGGCGCTCTCTCTCTCCCATCATCATGACCCCACCTCCTCCCCATTGCTTCTCACAGGCTCTCTCTTGTCATCATGACCCCACCTCCTCCCCATTGCTTCTCACAGGTGCTCTCTCTCCCATCATCATGACCCCACCTCCTCCCCACTGCTTCTCACAGGCTCTCTCTCTCTCATCATCATGACCCCACCTCCTCCCCATTGCTTCTCACAAGCTCTCTTCTCTCTCTCCAATCATGACCCCACCTCCTCCCTATTGCTTCTCACAGGCTCTCTCTCGTCATCATGACCCCACCTCATCCCCATTGCTTTTCACAGGCTCTCTTGTCATCATGACCCCATCTCCTCCCCATTGCTTCTCACAGGCTCTCTCTCGTCATCATGACCCCACCTCCTCCCCATTGCTTCTCACAGGCTCTCTCTTGTCATCATGACCCCACCTCCTCCCCATTGCTTCTCACAGGCGCTCTCTCTCTCTCTCCATCATGACCCCACCTCCTCCCCATTGCTTCTCACAGGTGCTCTCTCTTCCATCATCATGACCCCACTTCCTCCTCATTGCTTCTCACAGGCGCGCGCTCTCCCATCATCATGACCCCACCTCCTCCCCATTGCTTCTCACAGGCGCTCTCTCTCTCATCATCCTGACCCCACCTCCTCCCCGTTGCTTCTCACAGGCTCTCTCTCCCTCTCATCATCATGACTCCACCTCCTCCCCGTTGCTTCTCACAGGCTCTCTCCCATCATCATGAACCCACCTCCTCCCCATTGCTTCTCACAGGCTCTCTCTCTTGTCATCATGACCCCACCTCCTCCACATTGCTTCTCACAGGCGCTCTCTCTCTCTCTCTCTCGTCATCATGACCCCACCTCCTCCCCATTGCTTCTCACAGGTGCTCTCTCTTCCATCATCATGACCCCACTTCCTCCTCATTGCTTCTCACAGGCGCGCGCTCTCCCATCATCATGAACCCCACCCACCTCCTCCCCATTGCTTCTCACAAGCGCTCTCTCTCTCATCATCATGACCCCACCTCCTCCCCGTTGCTTCTCACAGGCTCTCTCTCCCTCTCATCATCATGACCCCACTTCCTCCTCATTGCTTCTCACAGGCGCGCTCTCTCCCATCATCATGACCCCACCTCCTCCCCATTGCTTCTCACAGGCGCTCTCTCATCATCATGACCCCACTTCCTCCCCGTTGCTTCTCACAGGCTTGTTTTCTCTCTCTCATCATCATGACCCCACCTCCTCCCCGTTGCTTCTCACAGGCTCTCTCTCCCTCTCATCATCATTTATTTATTTATTTATTTAACAGTCTTTTCTATACCGCCCCTTCCAGAGATCAGGGGCGGTTTACATTGAACATTAAACAGAACAATTGTATACTTCTGTATACATTTACAAGGAACATTATGCTTTAACTATGTACAGGTGTACTTACAGGGAACATATTTTGAACAACATTTTGAACATATTTTGAACATTAACTATAACAGAGCTTTTCAAACTATTTACAAGTTATATACATGGAGCGCATCATCATGACTCCACCTCCTCCCCATTGCTTCTCACAGGCTCTCTCATCATCATGACTCCACCTCCTCCCCATTGCTTCTCACAGACTCTCTCTTGTCGTCATGACCCCACCTCCTCCCCATTGCTTCTCACAGGCGCTCTCTCTCTCTCCATCATGACCCCACCTCTCCCCATTGCTTCTCACAAGCTCTCTCTCTCTCTCTCTCTCTCTCTCTTTTTCTCTCTCTCATCATCAGGACCCCACCTCCTCTCCATTGCTTCTCAGAAGCTCTCTCTCATCATCATGATGCAACCTCCTCCCCATTGCTTCTCACAGGTGCTCCCTCTCCCATCATCATGACCCCACCTCCTCCCCATTGCTTCTCACAGGCTCTCTCTCATCATCATGACCCCACCTCCTCCCCATTGCTTCTCACAGGCTCTCTATTTTCTTCATGACCCCACCTCCTCCCCATTGCTTCTCACAGGTTCTCTCTTGTCATCATGACCCCACCTCCTCCCCATTGCTTCTCACAGGCTCTCTCTTGTCATCATGACCCCACCTCCTCCCCATTGCTTCTCACAGGCGCTCTCTCTTGTCATCATGACCCCACCTCCTCCCCATTGCTTCTTACAGGCACTCTCTCTCTCTCTCCATCATGACCCCACCTCCTCCCCATTGCTTCTCACAGGTGCTCTCTCTCACTCTCATCATCATCATGACCCCACCTCCTCCCCATTGCTTCTCACAGGCTCTCTCTCCTCATCATGACCCCACCTCCTCCCCATTGCTTCTCACAGGCTCTCTCTCGTCATCATGACCCCCACCTCCTCCCCATTGCTTCTCACAGGCTCTCTCTCTCGTCATCATGACCCCACCTCCTCCCCATTGCTTCTCACAGGCGCTCTCTCTCTCTCCATCATGACCCCACCTCCTCCCCATTGCTTCTCACAGGTGCTCTCTCTTCCATCATCATCACTTCACCTCCTCCCCATTGCTTCTCACAGGCGCTCTCTCTCCCATCATCATGACCCCACCTCCTCCCCATTGCTTCTCACAGGCTCTCTCCATCATCATGACTCCACCTCCTCCCCATTGCTTCTCACAGGCTTGCTTTCTCTCTCTCATCATCATGACCCCACCTCCTCCCCATTGCTTCTCACAGGCTCTCTCTCCCTCTCCCTCTCATCATCATGACTCCACCTCCTCCCCATTGCTTCTCACAGGCTCTCTCTCATCATCATGACCCCACCTCCTTCCCATTGCTTCTCACGGGCTCTCTCGTCATCATGACCCCACCTCCTCCCCATTGCTTCTCATAGGCTCTCTCTCTCTCTTTTTCTCTCTCTCATCATCAGGACCCCACCTCCTCTCCATTGCTTCTCACAGGCGCTCTCTCTCTCTCCATCATGACCCCACCTCCTCCCCATTGCTTCTCACAGGCGCTCTCTCTATCTCCATCATGACCCCACCTCCTCCCCATTGCTTCTCACAAGCTCTCTCTCTCTCTTTTTCTCTCTCTCATCATCAGGACCCCACCTCCTCTCCATTGCTTCTCAGAAGCTCTCTCTCATCATCATGACGCGACCTCCTCCCCATTGCTTCTCACAGGTGCTCTCTCTTCCATCATCATGACCCCACCTCCTCCCCATTGCTTCTCACAGGCGCTCTCTCTCGCATCATCATGACCCCACCTCCTCCCCATTGCTTCTCACAGGCGCTCTCTCTCCCATCATCATGACCCCATCTCCTCCCCATTGCTTCTCACAGGCTCTCTCTTGTCATCATGACCCCACCTCCTCCCCATTGCTTCTCACAGGTGCTCTCTCTCCCATCATCATGACCCCACCTCCTCCCCACTGCTTCTCACAGGCTCTCTCTCTCTCATCATCATGACCCCACCTCCTCCCCATTGCTTCTCACAGGCGTTCTCTCTCTCTCCATCATGACCCCACCTCCTCCCCATTGCTTCTCACAAGCTCTCTCTCTCTCTTTTTCTCTCTTTCATCATCTGGACCCCACCTCCTCTCCATTGCTTCTCAGAAGCTCTCTCTCATCATCATGGCCCCACCTCCTCCCCATTGCTTCTCACAGGCTCTCTCTTGTCATCATGACCCCACCTCCTCCCCATTGCTTCTCACAGGCTCTCTCTGTTCATCATGACCCCACCTCCTCCCCATTGCTTCTCACAGGCGTTCTCTCTCTCTCCATCATGACCCCACCTCCTCCCCATTGCTTCTCACAAGCTCTCTCTCTCTTTTTCTCTCTTTAATCATCTGGACCCCACCTCCTCTCCATTGCTTCTCAGAATCTCTCTCTCATCATCATGGCCCCACCTCCTCCCCATTGCTTCTAACAGGCTCTCTCTCGTCATCATGACCCCACCTCCTCCCCATTGCTTCTCACAGGCGCTCTCTCTTTCTCTCATCATCATGACGCGACCTCCTCCCCATTGCTTCTCACAGGTGCTCTCTCTCCCATCATCATGACCCCACCTCCTCCCCATTGCTTCTCACAAGGTCTCTCTCTCTTTTTCTCAATCTCATCATCAGGACCCCACCTCCTCTCCATTGCTTCTCAGAAGCTCTCTCTCATCATCATGACGCGACCTCCTCCCCATTGCTTCTCACAGGTGCTCTCTCTCCCATCATCATGACCCCACCTCCTCCCCATTGCTTCTCACAGGCTCTCTCTCTCTCTCTCTCTCTCTCTCTCTCTCTCTCTCTCATCATCATCATGACCCCTCCTCCTCCCCATTGCTTCTCACAGGCTCTCTCTCTCTCTCTCTCGTCATCATGACCCCACCTCCTGCCCATTGCTTTTCACAGGCTCTCTCTCTCTCTCTCTCTCATCATCATGACCCCACCTCCTCCCCATTGCTTCTCACAGGCTCTCTCTCTCTCTCTCTCTCATCATCATGACCCCACCTCCTCCCCATTGCTTCTTACAGGCTCTCTCTCGTCATCATGACCCCACCTCCTCCCCATTGCTTCTCACAGGCGCTCTCTCTCTTTCTCTCTCATCATGACCCCACCTCTTCCCCATTGCTTCTCACAGGCGCTCTCTCTCTCTCTTGTCATCATGACCCCACCTCCTCCCCATTGCTTCTCACAGGCTCTCTCTCTCTCTCTCATCATCATGACCCCACCTCCTCCCCATTGCTTCTTACAGGCTCTCTCTCGTCATCATGACCCCACCTCCTCCCCATTGCTTCTCACAGGCTCTCTCTCTCTCTCTCTCATCATCATGACCCCAACTCCTCCCCATTGCTTCTCACAGGCGCTCTCTCTCTTCATCATGACCCCACCTCCACCCATTGCTTCTCACAAGCTCTCTCTCTCTCTTTTTCTCTCTCTCATCATCAGGACCCCACCTCCTCTCCATTGCTTCTCAGAAGCTCTCTCTCATCATCATGATGCGACCTCCTCCCCATTGCTTCTCACAGGCTCTCTCTCTCTCTCTCATCATCATGATCCCACCTCCTCCCCATTGCTTCTCACAGGCTCTTTCTTCATCATGACCCCACCTCCACCCATTGCTTCTCACAAGCTCTCGCTCGCTCTCACTTTTAATGTCGCTCATCATAAGGACCCCACCTCCTCTCCATTGCTTCTCAGAAGCTCTCTCTCATCATCATGATGCGACCTCCTCCCCATTGCTTCTCACAGGTGCTCTCTCTCCCATCATCATGACCCCACCTCCTCCCCATTGCTTTTCACAGGCGCTCTCTCTCCCATCATCATGACCTCACCTCCTCCCCATTGCTTCTCACAAGCTCTCTCTTTTTCTCTCTCTCATCATCAGGACCCCACCTCCTCTCCATTGCTTCTCAGAAGCTCTCTCTCATCATCATGATGCGACCTCCTCCCCATTGCTTCTCACAGGCTCTTTCTCTCTCTCTCATCATCATGACCCCACCTCCTCCCCATTGCTTCTCACAGGCTCTCTTGTCATCATGACCCCACCTCCTCCCCATTGCTTCTCACAGGCTCTCTCTCGTCATCATGACCCCACCTACTCCACATTGCTTCTCACAGGCTCTCTCTTGTCATCATGACCCCACCTCCTCCCCATTGCTTCTCACAGGCTCTCTCTCGTCATCATGACCCCACCTCCTCCCCATTGCTTCTCACAGGCTCTCTCTTGACATCATGACCCCACCTCCTCCCCATTGCTTTCTCACAGGCGCTCACGCTCTCTCCATCATGACCCCACCTCCTCCCCATTGCTTCTCACAGGTGCTCTCTCTTCCATCATCATCACCTCACCTCCTCCCCCTTGCTTCTCACAGGCGCGCTCTCTCCCATCATCATGACCCCACCTCCTCCCCATTGCTTCTCACAGGCTCTCTCTCTCCCAACATCATGACCCCACCTCCTCCCCATTGCTTCTCACAGGCTTGCTTTCTCTCTCTCATCATCATGACCCCACCTCTTCCCCATTGCTTCTCACAGGCTCTCTCTCCCTCTCCCTCTCATCATCATGACTCCACCTCCTCCCCATTGCTTCTCACAGGCTCTCTCTCTCTCTCTATCATCATGACCCCACCTCCTCCCCATTGCTTCTCACAGGCTCTCTCTCTCTCTCATCATCATCATGACTCCACCTCCTCCCCATTGCTTCTCACAGGCTCTCTCATCATCATGACTCCACCTCCTCCCCATTGCTTCTCACAGGCTCTCTCTCATCATCATGACCCCACCTCCTCCCCATTGCTTCTCACGGGCTCTCTCTTGTCATCATGACCCCACCTCCTCCCCTTTGCTTCTCACAGGCGCTCTCTCTCCCATCATCATGACCCCACCTCCTCCCCATTGCTTCTCACAGGCTCTCTCTCTCTCGTCATCTGACCCCACCTCCCCTCCTCCCCATTGCTTCTCACAGGCTCTCACACGTCATCATGACCCCACCTCCTCCCCATTGCTTCTCACAGGCTCTCTCTCGTCATCATGACCCCACCTCCTCCCCATTGCTTCTCACAGGCTCTCTCTTGTCATCATGAACCCACCTCCTCCCCATTGCTTCTCACAGGCTCTCTCTTGTCATCATGACCCCACCACCTCCCCAATGCTTCTCACAGGTGCTCTCTCTCCCATCATCATGACCCCACCTCCTCCCCATTGCTTCTCACAGGCTCTCTCTCTCTCATCATCATGACCCCACCTCCTCCCCATTGCTTCTCACAAGCTCTCTCTCTCTTTTTCTCTCTTTCATCATCAGGACCCCACCTCCTCTCCATTGCTTCTCAGAAGCTCTCTCTCATCATCATGACGCGACCTCCTCCCCATTGCTTCTCACAGGTGCTCTCTCTCTCTCTCATCATCATGACCCCACCTCCTCCCCATTGCTTCTTACAGGCTCTCTCTCGTCATCATGACCCCACCTCCTCCCCATTGCTTCTTACAGGCGCTCTCTCTCTTTCTCTCTCATCATCATGACCCCACCTCCTCCCCATTGCTTCTCACAGGCGCTCTCTCTCTCTCATCATCTCCATTGCTTCTCACAGGCGCTCTCTCTCTTTCTCTCATCATCATGACCCCACCTCTTCCCCATTGCTTCTCAGAGGCGCTCTCTCTCTCTCCATCATGACCCCACCTCTCACCATTGCTTCTCACAAGCTCTCTCTCTTTTTTTCTCAATCTCATCATCAGGACCCCACCTTCTCTCCATTGCTTCTCACAGGTGCTCTCTCTCCCATCATCATGACCCCACCTCCTCCCCATTGCTTCTCACAGGCTCTCTCTCTCTCTCTCTCTCTCTCTCTCGTCATCATGACCCCACCTCCTCCCCATTGCTTTTCACAGGCTCTCTCTCTCTCTCTCTCTCATCATCATGACCCCACCTCCTCCCCATTGCTTCTCACAGGCGCTCTCTCTCTCTTCATCATGACCCCACCTCCTCCCCATTGCTTCTCACAAGCTCTCTCTCTCTTTTTCTCTCTCTCATCATCAGGACCCCACCTCCTCTCCATTGCTTCTCAGAAGCTATCTCTCATCATCATGACGCGACCTCCTCCCCATTGCTTCTCACAGGCGCTCTCTCTCCCATCATCATGACCCCACCTCCTCCCCATTGCTTCTCACAGGCGTTCTCTCTTCATCATGCCCCCACCTCCTCCCCATTGCTTCTCACAGGCTCTCTCTCGTCATCATGACCCCACCTCCTCCCCATTGCTTCTCACAGGAACTCTCTCTGTCATCATGACCCCACCTCCTCCCACCATTGCTTCTCACAGGCTCTCTCTTGTCATCATGACCCCACCTTCTCCCCATTGCTTCTCACAGGCTTCTCTCTTGTCATCATGACCCCCACCTCCCCCCATTGCTTCTCACAGGCTCTCTCTCGTCATCATGACCCCCACCTCCTCCCCATTGCTTCTCACAGGCGCTCTCTCTCTTTCTCTCTCATCATCATGACCCCACCTCCTCCCCATTGCTTCTCACAGGTGCTCTCTCTTTTGTCATCATGACCCCACCTCCTCCCCATTGCTTCTCACAGGAGCTCTCTCTCTCTTTCTCGCTCATCATCATGAACCACCACTCTCCCCATTGCTTCTCACAGACTCTCTCTCTCTCTCTCTCATCATCATGACCCCAACTCCTCCCCATTGCTTCTAACAGGCTCTCTCTCTCATCATCCTGACCCCACCCTCTCCCCATTGCTTTCTCACAGGCGCTCTCTCTCTCATCCTCTCCTCTCTCTCTCATCATCATGACCCCACCTCCTCTCCATTGCTTCTCAGAAGCTCTCTCTCATCATCATGACGCGACCTCCTCCCCATTGCTTCTCACAGGTGCTCTCTCTCCCATCATCATGACCCCACCTCCTCCCCATTGCTTCTCACAGGCTCTCTCGCTCTCTCTCTCTCTCGTCATCATGACCCCACCTCCTCCCCATTGCTTCTCACAGGCTCTCTCTCTCTCTCATCATCATGACACCACCTCCTCCCCATTGCTTCTCACAGGCGCTCTCTCTCTATCTCATCATCATGACCCCACCTCCACCTCCTCCCCATTGCTTCTCACAGGAGCTCTCTCTCTTTCTCTCTCATCATCATGACCCCACCTCCTCCCCATTGCTTCTCACAGGCCCTCTCTCTCTCTCTCTCATCATCATGACCCCAACTCCTCCCCATTGCTTCTTACAGGCTCTCTCTCATCATCATGACCCCACCTCCTCCCCATTGCTTCTCACAGGCGCTCTCTCTCTCTCTCTCATCTCATCATCATGACCCCAACTCCTCCCCATTGCTTCTTACAGGCGCCTTCTCTCTTCTCATCATCATGACCCACCTCCTCCCCATTCTTCTCACAGGCGCTCTCTCTCATCATCATGACCCCACCTCCTCCCCATTGCTTCTCACAGGCTCTCTCTTCATCATGACCCCACCTCCACCCATTGCTTCTCACAAGCTCTCTCTCTCTCTCTTTTTCTCTCTCTCATCATCAGGACCCCACCTCCTCTCCATTGCTTCTCAGAAGCTCTCTCTCATCATCATGATCCGACCTCCTCCCCATTGCTTCTCACAGGTGCTCTCTCTCCCATCATCATGACCCCACCTCCTCTCCATTGCTTCTCAGAAGCTCTCTCTCATCATGATGCGACCTCCTCCCCATTGCTTCTCACAGGCTCTCTTTCTTCATGACCCCACCTCCTCCCCATTGCTTCTCACAGGCTCTCTCTTGTCATCATGACCCCACCTCCTCCCCATTGCTTCTCACAGGCTCTCTCTTGTCATCATGACCCCACCTCCTCCCCATTGCTTCTCACAGGCTCTCTCTCATCATCATGACCCCACCTCCTCCCCATTGCTTCTTACAGGCACTCTCTCTCTCTCTCCATCATGACCCCACCTCCTCCCCATTGATTCTTACAGGCTCTCTCTCTATATCATCATCATCATGATCCGACCTCCTCCCCATTGCTTCTCACAAGCTCTCTTCTCTCTCTCTCATCATGACCCCACCTCCTCCCTATTGCTTCTCACAGGCTCTCTCTCGTCATCATGACCCCACCTCCTCCCCATTGCTTCTCACAGGCTCTCTCTTGTCATCATGACCCCACCTCCTCCCCATTGCTTCTCACAGGCTCTCTCTCGTCATCATGACCCCACCTCCTCCCCATTGCTTCTCACAGGCGCTCTCGTGTCATCATGACCCCACCTCCTCCTCCCCATTGCTTCTCTCACAGGCTCTCTCTCGTCATCATGACCCCACCTCCTCCCCATTGCTTCTCACAGGCGCTCTCTCTGTCTCTCTCTCTTCATCATGACCCCACCTCCTCCCCATTGCTTCTCACAGGTGCTCTCTCTCTCTCCATCATGACCCCACCTCCTCCCCATTGCTTCTCACAGGCGCTCTCTCTCTCATCATCATGACCCCACCTCCTCCCCGTTGCTTCTCACAGGCTCCCTCTCCCTCTCATCATCATGACTCCACCTCCTCCCCATTGCTTCTCACAGGCTCTCTCTCTCTCTTCATCATCATGACCCCACCTCCTCCCCATTGCCTCTCACAGGCTCTCTCATCATCATGACTCCACCTCCTCCCCATTGCTTCTCACAGGCTCTCTCTCATCATCATGACCCCACCTCCTCCCCATTGCTTCTCACAGGCTCTCTCTTGTCATCATGACCCCACCTCCTCCCCATTGCTTCTCACATGCCTGCCCTCTCTCTCCATCATGACCCCACCTCTCCCCATTGCTTCTCAGAAGCTCTCTCTCTCTTTTTGTCTCTCTCATCATCAGGACCCCACCTCCTCTCCATTGCTTCTCAGAAGCTCTCTCTCATCATCATGACGCGACCTCCTCCCCATTGCTTCTCACAGGCCCTCTCTCTCCCATCATCATGATCCCACCTCCTCCCCATTGCTTCTCACAGGCTCTCTCTCGTCATCATGACCCCACCTCCTCCCCATTGCTTCTCACAGGCGCTCTCTCTCTCTTTCTCTCTTTCTCTCTTTCTCTCTCATCATCATGACCCCACCTCCTCCCCATTGCTTCTCACAGGCTCTATCTCTCTCTCGTCATCATGACCCCACCTCCTCCCCGTTGCTTCTCACAGGCTCCCTCTCCCTCTCATCATCATGACTCCACCTCCTCCCCATTGCTTCTCACAGGCTCTCTCTCTCTCGTCATCATGACCCCACCTCCTCCCCATTGCTTCTCACAGGCTCTCTCTCTCTGTTCATCATGACCCCATCTGCTTCTATCCAGTCTTTCTCAACATCACAACCTTACCTGCTCCCCCAGTCTCCCCTCCTCTCTCTTTCTTGTCATGACTTCCTAGCTTCCCCCAGACTTTCTCGCATCATCATGCCTCCTCCCTGGTTTCCTCCAGTCTCTCTCATCACTACCCTACCTGCTTCCATCCAGTCTCTCGCAACCTCACCTGCTTTCCCTAATCTCTCCTATCTCTCTCTCATCATCACAACCCCCTTACTTCCCGTAGTATCTGTCTCTCTCTTATCATGATCCCCCCTTCCGATTTCCCCAGCCCCTCTCTCATCATAACCCCCCTACTACCTCCAGTCTGTTCTTCCTGACTTCTCCCCCTCCCCTATCTCCCATCTCCCATCTCCCATCTCCCATCTTTCTCGTGCTTGGCAGTAGCCATTGTGTTCCCATCCTTGCTGTAACTGAAAGGTGTGGCGTTTCACTTTTAGAGCTGATCGCAGTGGAGCCCACAGCAATCAGTGCTGAAAATTAAACACGGGCAGAGAGGTCAGCAGCAGTGAGCAGCACGAGCAACTCACCCTAGCACTCATCTTCAAGATCAGTGAGGCAGTCCAGCAAAGAAAAAGCACGCACAGCCGGTTACCGAAACCAAAGCAGCAGCCAGTGCCGCACCACATAGCTTCTGCACGTGCAGTCATAGCGTGGCTTGTTCAATGTAGCTGTACTTGCTCCGTCAGTGCTGCAAATTTTTCACTACCTCAGACTCCTGAATGGATGGGGCAGAGCAGGCTATGGGTTACCTAACTATAAATATAACCTGCTCTCTTGATCGTTTGACCAATTCAACCCCTCACCTGTATCCCTTCTGTAATATAAATGACTCCTCTCCTTGTTACCGATCCTCTGCAGAACCTCTATCTGTACTCCCTTTCCCATAGTTTAACCCCAAGTTATTTACCCCTGTTTACTGTAAAACATATCTACTGCGATTGTCATGTTCTTTGTAAACTGCTTTGGACAAAAGCGGTATAGAAAAACTGTTAAATAAATAAACAAATACGGTGTGAAATCCTGCACAGTGAGTAAATTGAAAGTGAGTAAAGTTTTTTGAGGGGACCGCAGCCAGAAGTGAGGGGGCCTGGGCCCTCAAGGCTCCCCCCCCCCCCCTCTGTAGTTGCACCCCTGGTGTAGCTGAATTTGTTTTCCATGCAATGGGGGGGGGGGGGTGTCCCAATATTGTCATAAATTCCAAAACACAGAACTGGCAAAATGTATTCTTTAAATTTAAGAATGCATTCCAAAAGGAGTTTGGCATTCATTGTGGAAGAAGGAAGCAGGTTTTGTACCTTAATAGCTGATGAAGGTGGAGTATAGTTCTCAAAGACATAGTGCCAAATAGGTGAGATAGTCTAATAAAAAGGTCTTGGCTCCAGCTTGTCTGGTCTGTTATTTCTACAAGCCCTCAGGAAGACAAACCAGTAAGTTCCTTGCTTCTAAAGAATCTTTTAATAACATATATCCAAGCAAGGATGCGTCTTTAGCCAGAATTGCATATCCTGCATTGTTGTGTTGTCTGTAATTAAAGTGACACCACAGTACCTACCCTGTCTACTTCAGAGTTCATACTATGGTAAACTGGCTTTGACCTTTGCCTTTAAAGCAGTGCTTTTCAAACCTTTATCCCGTATGACCCCATTTTAACAAATTAAAATTTATGTGACACCCAAATGATGAATTCAAACTGGCAGATCTCCAGCCTCCTTCCGCTCATCTAAAGCAGGAAGGCAGCAGCAGCAACAGCACAGGGTCCCTTGTGTCAGTGTGCGGGGTTTGCTTATAGACCCCAGTACTCAGCACGGGTTTCCAGCCTAACAGGAAGCTTACCCAGGAGGGGGCACGGGCCTATGAATGTTCACTGGCTCACAGGCCGCATGCTGACTATTGACTTGACATAGGTCACAGAGAAAGTCTAGACTCAGAGAGACAGGGAAATGGCCATGTGCTTGTGATCCCATTTGGGGTCCTGACCCTAAGTTTGGGTACCACTGTTTTAAAGGTTTGTGATGGGATAACGGTACATCAGACTGTAGCAAGTCACATAAATTAATTTTCTGGTGCAGAATTCCCATTTGGTCCTGGACAAAATAGTCTCTGTAAATTGAGATGCTTTTCAAGGACAGAAAAAAGCAGGGCTGTGTAATCATTTGAAAGTGACTAGCAAAATGTTTGTTTCCTGTCATGTCACAGCTGAAATGACAAAAAGTAAAACACACGTCACTATGCAAATAGCATGTAGTAAATCTTTTTAATGCATGCTATTAGCAAAATGACTGTATCAATTGAAAAAAAAAAGAAACAGAACAAAACAAACAAAACACATTTTTCTTCTGTTCAGACCTCTAAAACAAACATGTTATGCATGAGTTTCAAAACCTCTCAACTCCCCTCTCCAGTGCACTGCTGAGAGTAAAACTTATTGTAGTAATGACTTTCTGGTGAATGCACCAAAATTATAAGATTTTATAGTTGTGAACATCAAGCACACTCTGCCCATACATGTGCCTGTACTGACAGTATGTGCCGTCAGGTTAATGTGCATACTTCTAAAATCCTGATCCCATTATTTGCATGCGTAAATTGCCCATTTATGTGCATAAATCACTAAAATGCTGTGATTTACGCACATAGATGGTGTATACCTTTGCTTGGCTCCTTCTAAAATTACCCCATTGTGTCTTGCATTTCATGTTGGCTTACTTTTTTCAGAGTGACTGCTTCTTTCAGATACTGTAAAGCAACTGGACATAAAAGCACAACCTTTGATCTTTTTGCCTTTCTGCAGCATTGAAATATGAGAGTCAGAATGCAGAGTGGGCGCTGCTGGTCTGGTCAAAGAACGGGGATTGAGTTGTCATCTGAGGTGATGAAAATCTAACCAGCAAAAACAAGTTTGGGACACTGAGGAAACATGACATGAAAGCCACAAAGGAAACAAATGTATTCATTAGGGCGGGGTTGCCCTCACTAGATAGCCACAGATCTCCCATTTATTAAGCTTCAGGATAGAAAATGAGAAGAGTGATTGCAAAATCATATACATTAGGAAACCTGACAATAATCATGGGAAACTTTGCAGTTACTCATGCCAGCATCATGGTTATAGTAAAAGACAGCCTCATGTATATCATAGAAACAGAGTAGAGCACCTTATAAGTGAATGAGTTGGGGCAATGACTGTTTCGTTGTCCATGTTGTTGTTAAGTGCCGTTAAGTTGGTGTCGACTCATGATGACCCTCTGGATAGCTATCCTAAATTGTGTTCGGTCTTCAGTCAGGCGGCTCATTGTTGACAGACTGGTACTCATAGCTGTTGTTATTGTATTGATCCATCTCATTGCTGGCCTTCCTCCTCTGCATTGATCTTCTACCTTGCCAAGCATGATGTCTTTCTCTAATGATCTCTCTCTTCGCATGATGTGTCCAAAGTATGAAAGTCAAAGTCTTGTCATCTGAGCTTCTAAAGAAAGGTTTGATCTCTTCTAGTACTGACTGCTCAATGTCCATTATCTGGAAGCCCCCTATATGCTGAATAAGTAAAGAACCCAACCACAGAACAAAGACCTTCAATTTGTTTACATATAATTTTTTGTCGGAGCTGACCGGAGGAAGGTCGGATAGAGAGCCGACCCACACCAAGCAGGCAACCACTTTTATTATATTAAGGTTCTTCACCATAAGTAAAATTTCAAATTTTTCAAAAAAATAAGCTGAAAACTTATCTGAGATTGAAACGCTGATTTTGGAGAGATCTCAACATGACGCGCGCGTTTCGGGCACTATCACCCTGTATCAAGTGTAAAGTCCAAAATTCACAAATTCAGCAGTCATCCTGAGTAACGCTGTCGTTGCAGCATAGGTCATATCTTTTGTATAATGGCGGAACAAACGCCATTTAAAGAGAGAACCAACCTATCAGATCGGGCAAACCCCCACATGACGGGGAACCCCTGATCTGATTGGTAATAATTTGAGTGACGACAACATTCATTCAAAGCAAGCTCTGCCATTCAATTTCTCTATTGAGACCTCCCAGCTCAATTGAGTCAAGATAAAATATCCAACGTTGTTCCAAAAATTGGAGTTTATCTTCTCTTGACCCTCCACGGGGATTATTAGGAGCTTGATCCAATATAGTCCAATTGAGATGGTCAAAAGTATGGCAAAAGTCAATACAATGAGAGACCAACGGAGCAGAAAGTATTGCATGACGAAGACGTGAGGCATGTTCACTTAAACGACGTTTAATAGGGCGTATTGTTCTCCCAACATAAACAAGGGAGCATGGACACTGAATTAAATACACTACAAAAGTAGAATCACAAGTCGTATCCCAACGACGTTGATACACTCGATGAGTCTTCGGATGTTGCCAATCCATCCCTGTAAGTGTTGTAGCACAGAAAACACATTGCTGACACGCAGTATGGCCAGTAGTAGGGGGATGAAATTGTAAACGATCTTCTTGCATAGATGTTTTTACCAAAATATTACCTAGATTGCGACCCCTAGAAAAAGCAATCTGTAAAGGCACACTGAAACAATCATGTAGTTGAAGAATTGGCCAATGTGTTTTAAGAATCCGTAGCACATCCATACTTCGGGCTGTATATGGCAATATCCCCGTTATCTTAGATTCATCTGCAGATCTTGAAGAAGAATACGCAGGGTCCAACAGCCATTCTCTATGAGTGTAGCGTGCTCTTTTGTACGCTTGAGCAACTACAGAGGCCGGGTATCCCCGAGATTTTAACCGATGGCTAAGATCAATAGCATGAAATCTAAACTTCTCAATAGAATGACATAGACGACGTAGTCGGAGAAATTGCCCATAGGGAAGCCCACGTCGGAGGGGACCAGGATGGTAACTGTTGTAATGCAATAAACTGTTCCTTTGAACAGATTTACGATATAAAGAAGTATATAAATGCCCATTATCAAGACGAATCTGAAGGTCAAGAAACTCAATACTAACTTTTTCTATATGTGCAGTAAAAGCTATATTAGATTTTAGTCCATTCAACCAATCTATAAATTTTTGCAGAGACCCCATATCAGAAATCCAAATAAAGAACACATCATCCAGGAAACGCTTCCATAACAGCACATGTTGATATAAGGCTGATTGCTCAATCATAGATGACTCCATATCAGCTAAATAAAGCGTAGCAATCGAGGGGGCCATCGTAGCTCCCATGGCGATTCCCGATAGCTGTTGGTAATAGACTCCTCCAGACAAAAAATAGTTGCGGGTAAGAACTAATTCCGCTAGCTGTAATAAAAATTGTTTAGGTATGCGTTCAGGTGCAAATGAAAATTTTTGTTGTAACAAATCCAAAGCCTCAATCTGATCAATTTTACCTGCAGGTTTTTTGCTATTGAATAAGTAAAGAAAGCATATGGAGCATGGCTTATAAAATTCTTTCCAATGCTTCTGCATGCGTGTATATCTGTGATGCCTCTATATCTGTCTGACCTAGAGAGGAGGGGAAGCATTTTGAATGGAGCAATTTTCATTCTATTGGTTTGGAAAGAATAATAAAATGAAACTAGGTGCAATAATATATCTAACCATTAGATGTCATTGTCAACAGCTTTGAAACCCTCCGCCAAGAGAGCAAATAGAATGCTAGGAATCATTAGGAAAGGAATGGAAAATAAAACAAAGGATATTATAATGCCTCTGTATCGTTCCATGGTGCGACTGCACCTTGAATATTGTGTGCAATTCTGGTCGCTGTATCTTAAAAAGGATATGGCGTTATTAGAAAAGGTTCAGAGAAGAGCCACCAAAATGGTAAAGGGGATGGAAGGATACCCCTATGAAGAGAGGCTAAAAAGGTTAGGGCTCTTTAACCTGGAAAAGAGATGGCTGAGGGGAGATATGATAGAAGTCTATAAATTAATGAACGGAGTGGAATGGGTAAACGTAGATCGATTGTTTACGTTATCAGAATATAGAAAGACTAGGGGACATGCAATGAAGCTACAGGGTAAACTATTTAAGACTAATAAAAGAAAATATTTTTTCACTCAATGTGTAATCAAACTCTGGAATTTGTTACCGGAGGATGTAGTAAAGGCTGTTAGTGTAGCTGGGTTTAAAAAAGGTTTGGACAAGTTCCTGGAGGAAAGGTCCATAAACCATTATTAAGAAGGGACCCAGGATATCGCTGCTTGACCCAGTACAAGCATTGTGGAACCTGTGTCTTTTGGGGGAACTGCTAGGTACGTATGACCTAGATTGGCCACTGTTGGAAACAGGATACTGGGCTTGATGGACCTTGGTCTGACCCAGTACGGCATATCTTATGTTCTTATGATTTTACAGTTTAAACACAGGGTGTCACTGCCCCAGGGTGCCATGCTTCTCTACCAGCTGGTGACCGTACACATCATAACCAGTAGTATACTGGTCACTGTATAAAAGCTATATGGTTCAGTCACTAGATTTCACACTAGAACTTGCAAGAAAGGAAATGAAATACACGTGTATGTGTTTTGTTTGTGTCTCTGTCTGTATGTGTGTATCAGCAGGAGATTAAAGGGGCGGGGCGATTTGAAAGGTGCGATTTCCTAATGGCCATGGTACAGTAAATGAATGTTTCTATGCTGTGTCTGCTGGAATGTTTTCATACTCACTTAGAGATTCTAATATTTTCATCTTTTCTTATCCTGTCCTGATTGACCTGACAAAGGGAGTTTTAGCTTCTGAAAGCTAGTCAGAAAATGTAAAGTTAGCCTTTATGTTCTTTTTTGTGTTTTATTTATATTTATTAACCTCTAAATTGGATTAACACAACAACCACACTGCTTTATTCAATAGAAAAGCAATCCATTGGGGATAAGCGTGTTGCAGTGTGGGGGGAAGAATGCAAAGCTTGTTTCAGGGAATTCCTTCTAACCTCTGCATGTGTGTGTATATGCAGGGCCAGATTTAAGGTAGTCAGGATGAGAGAGTGGCGGAGAAGGGAGGTTTCTGTCCCAAAGATCATAGAGCATTTTCCTAAAGCAAGTTGAATTGAGCTTCTGTTTAGCCCAGGTATTTGGTGCCTTCAAAATCTGGTGCCCTAGGCACTTAGCTAAGCTGTCTATGCTTAAATCCAGGCCTGTGTGGAGCTGTTACAGCAAATCAATGTTTCTATGCTGCAGTTTTTGAACTGCCTCTCTCACAGAAATACATGAGTCCATTTTATGGGAGGGAGGAGTGGCCCAGTGGTTGGGGCAAGTTACCTCAGGCCAGAAGGTCAGTGGCTCAAATCCCACTAGAGGACAGCACCCTTGGGCCAGAAGGACTGGGGTTTTTAGTCCCACAGGTGCTCCTTGTGGTCTTGGGCAAGCCACTTAACCCTCCATAGCCCATGTTCCCTGTAAGTATTAGTGTATGTGTCTCATATCCCTCATGCTAAATGTATCCCTCAATTGTGTTGTGACCACTTTGATTGAAGGATAAGGTGGCATACAAAATTGTCTAAATAAATAAATTAGTCCACTTTTAGGGTGCACTTATTTTTCTCTAACCCCTAGCCCAATGTGGCCAGTTTTCAAACTTAATCTGTCTTTCTTGGGGTTTTTTCTCCATGCTAAATTTGGTCCTGTTCAGTTTAATTTTGAAGAGTTATTTTTCTGACAGATGGACTGACATTCTCAACCCCTTATGTGCAATTTCTTTCTATTCAGCTGGAAAGAATAAACAGGAATAGAGAAAGAAAAGTTTAACATGTTAATGAATAGTTGCGCATTTTCAGATAATGGTCATTTTCTGGATTACAGGGTGGAACTGTTTATCGGGTACCTGCAAATTTTTGGTTAATAGATATTTTGGATGTTATTTTAAAAACACCATTTGCAATTTGGATGTCTGCAAATGAGCATGCAAAATGCACCTTCAAGTCAGAGCAGACTCCTGGCAACCCAGCAGCTCCTGGGCTTTCTTCATCATGCAACCAGAAGTCGATTGCCAGGCCTTTCTTTCAAGGCAGTGGAGGGTTAAGTGACTTGCCCAAGGCCACAAGGAGCATTAGTGGGAATCAAACCCTGGAATCCTGGTTACCAAGTCAGTGCTCTAACCATTAGGCTACTCCTCCACTGTGCATTCCCAAGAACCTGGTCATCCCCTCCTGATCACAGAAATGCCCTGGATGTCCCGAATCACATCTAAAGTTAAACCTGCTCCAGGCATGAACACATATCTGGAAAATGCACATTTTGTTAGGTAAAAGTCTGGAAGGTGTGGAGAAGGAGCTACACTGTTTTATGGTTGGAGCTTTATTAATCATCCCCGTGTTGCCTGCTTCTTGTTCCTGGAGATACCCAGTCCCAGTGGCAAAACATGTTGGTCACCCTCAGAGGAGCTTTGTGATATTTATTTATTTGGGTGTTTTATATACGGCCATATCAGGTAATCATGCTACCCACCCAGTTAGATGCCCTTCCACACCCTCTTCCCCCTCCCCCGCCCTTGAAGCTGTGCCAGAGACCCACACTGCTATTTTACACACACTTGGAATCATCCCATATACACCATCAAGAGCTAGGGGCACACATTTGGGTATATAAAGCATAAGGTCTCAAAGAGAAGGAGGAGACAAGTGAATATACTAAATCTACAACACCACTGGGTGGGAAGAACTCACAGCAGCTTGCAAAACCCTTGATGCAAGGCTGTGTCTGCCCACACGTGGACATTCAAGCGGTAATACTTGATAAAAATGGAAAGTGATGCTCATGTTGCTGTCCGACCAGTGTCTGCAGGAGCTACTGAGCCCCACTCCGCTCAAGAGGACGCTTGTGCTCGGGTAGAATGGGCACACAAAACCTCCAAAACCAGCCCGTTCTGTAACAGATACATGGAGACAATGGCCTCCTTAGTCTAGCGCCCCAAAGTCAACTTGGACGCCACTTCACCCTTCGCAGGCAGCAAACAGCACAAAAAGATGGTCAAATTTACAAAAGGAATTCGTAACCTCCAGGAACTGGAGGAGCGTCCACCGGACATCCATCAGATAAAGATCCTTTTCCTCCCCCTGACATTGCTCCTTTGGGAAGGAGGGCAGGCAGGCCACTCGGTTCATGTGAAAGGGAGAAAGCACCTTAGGCATGAAGGAAGGCACAGACCAAGTGGAAACGGCCTCCTTTGAAAAGGACAGATAAGGAACTTGGCAAGACAGAGCCTGCAGTTCGGAAATCCACCGTGCAGAACAAATCGCGACCAAGAGGACTGTCTGAGTGTCTAATCCTTTAAGATAGCGCATGCAGTGGCTCAAAGGGTGCCACCATCAGGTCCCTGAGCGCCAGACACATATTCCAGGAAGGGATCACAGACCAGAGGGGAGGATGCAAATGCCAAATGCCCTGGAGAAAATGTGGCCTGGTGCAAGGCCAGAGACTTGCCCACCACCGTTCTCCAGAAACAGGCCAGAGCTGCCACCTGAATTTTTAGGGAGCTAAGGGAAAGGCCCTTCTCGACCATCCTGTAGAAAGGCCAACAGGGAGGACACCTTGGCTGCCTCAGGAGCCAACTGCCGTGAGCAGTGCCAGCTTTCAGAGAGGCACCGTATCTGTACATATGCTATCTTGTAGACCTCCTCCAGGCACCTAGCAGAGTAGAAACCACTGCTGGAGAGTAGCCCTTAAGCACTAGTGGTCGCCTTTCAGGAGTCAAGCCATAAGTGAAAAAGGAGCCTGGTCTTCCAGGATGATCGGTCCCTGCCGCAATAGGCCTCGAGACGGAGGCAACCGAAGAGGAGATTCCTGCAGGAGCCACATCAGATCTCTGAATCACGTTCTCCTCGGCCAATCCTGCACCACCATAACAATTCTGCCTGGGTGGAATTCTGTACACTGAATCAGGGGCCATGGTAGAAACAAGTACAGCAGTCACTGACTTGGCCAAGGCTGGGCCAGGATGTCAATGCCCTCAGACCTCATCTCTGTGTGGCGAATGAAGAAGCAGAAATTTTTGGCATTTAAGATAGGTTACCATCAGATCCATCTTGGGGCGATCCCAGTGGTGTACAATCAAGTGAAATGCCTCGACTCAATTCCCACTCTCCAGGATTTAGAGAGTGCTGGCTGAGGAAGTACGCTTTCACATTGTCCACCCCAGCAATGTGCTGGGCTGATAAAGCTAGGAGGTTTTTCTCCACACAGGCAAAACAGGAGAGCTATCTCCAGAGCTATCCCGATGCTCCTCATGTTGCCTTGCCAATTGACATAAGCCACTGCCATGGCATTGTCTGAAAACACTTAAACTGCCTGGACCTCGACCAGGGGCAGGAAACGCAGATGAGCAAATCTGATGGCCCTAACCCCAAGGTGGTTGCTGGGCCACACCTCTCCTTGTGGTTCCAACCATACTGGGCCATACAGTCTTGGCAATGGGCTCTCCAGCCAGAGAGACTGGTATCCATCGTCAGCAAGATCAGGAGAAATCGTCCAGTGGTACGCCCTTCCTCAGATGACAGGGCTGCCGCTCTACCACAGGTTGGCTTTCATCATAAATGGCAGCAGAAGCCTATGCTCAAACTCCTGAGAACTCAAGGACCACCAAGTCAACAAGGACCACTGGAGCAGTAGCTTGTGAGCATGCACCCACGGCACGATCTCTATGGTCGCTGCAATCAGTCTGAGGAGCTGAAGATAATCCCAGGCTCTGGGAGCCTGCTGCACACAGAACAGCATCAGGCAATCCAACAGTCTTTTGACGTTCTCCTCTTGCAGGAAAACTCTGCCCACTTGAGTGTCGAAACATGCTCCCAGAAACTCCAGGGACTGGTAAGGCAACAGCTTGCTCTTTTCCTGTTTGATCACTCAGCCGAGGCTTTCCAAAAAGGACCCCACTCAAGACGCCATCCGAGATGCTTCTGAAAGGGAACAGGCTTGGATAAGCCAGTCATCCAGATAGGGATGGACACAGATCTCTTGGCGACGCAGATGCCACCACCATGACCTTGGAGAACATCCTTGGGGTTAAGGATAGCCTGAAAAGGAGGGCACAAACTAGTAGTGAGAACAAAGCATGGCAAAAAATGCAGATACTTCTGCTGATGCTCCCAAATTGGGATATGAAATATGCCTCAGCCAGATCCAGAGAAGCCAAGAACTCCCCTCAGCACATTGCTTGAGTCATGGAGCATAAGGTTTCCATCCAGGGGCATAAGATATGCAAGTGCATGTTGACCCCCTTGAAGACAAGAATGGGCTAGAAGGAACCATTGTTTTTCTTTTTGTTGTTGGCTCCACAAAATAAATGGAGTACCTGTTCTTGCCCTGCTCGTCTGGGGGGGACAGGCACCACTGCCTTCAGGCATAGCAACTTGTCCAAGGTGGTCCATACAGCAGCACTTTAGATCACAGACACACAAGGAGAAATGATGAAGGCATCTGGAATCAGCTCTTTGCATTCCAGAACATAGCCGAGCTGAATGGCATCTAGCACCCAGTGATCCTTGGTAACCCGTGTTCATTCCAGAAAGAAAAGGCGAAGCCTGCCTCCAACCAGAGGAACCAAAGAATGGACCCCCAATCCTTCATTGTGCAGACTGGAAAGATCCTTCTGTGGAAGGGACTGAGCTCATGGGCCCACACGCACCATGAAAGGTCTGAGAACGAAGCCCAGAAGCAGAGGGGAAGAAGGATTTTCATGTCGGTAACAACAAGAGTCCCGAAACCTCCAGGAATCCAGCCAGTGTGCCCTCTGTGGACAGGTGGAGCTCAGGTGGAGGCTGCCAAGAAAGGGGCACCTGCCCGCTTCACAAGTCCCTTGGACCTGTCTTCCAGAAGTCGGTAAGATTTTGCCAGGTCCTTCACCAACTTCTCTAAATCAGTTCCAAACAGAAGCTTCCCTTTAAAAACCATCCCTGGCTGCCAAGCATACCTGGTCATAAATAGCATCAGAAAGGAAGACCATAGCCAACTCCAAAAGAGGGGTAGTATCATCCAGCGGAAGAGATTGAATCCACTGGAGCAGGGCTTGCGATGTCAGCTGGTACATACAGCCAGCTGCAGGATAGTAGCCATCACAGTGAACTGGATCCTCAGCAACAAATCACCTTTACAGTCCAAAGAATCCTTTGAGTCTGATCCACCTTCCACAGGAATGGTGGTGCATCTGGTAACCACTGTATCCTGCGCTTCCATCTTAGGAGTGCTAAACCACTCATCGTGCTCCTCCAGGAGAGTGGAGATCTTCTTATACACCCTTAATCCCTTAAGCAGGGAGAGTCCCATTCTGACCGGATCATATCTTTCATCACATTTGAGAACGGGAAGACAGTAGTGGATTTTTGCACCCTTTGAAGGAGCGGGTATACCTTCTGTTCCTACTCCGTGCTAAAAGAATCCGTCAAGTTCAAAGCAAATGAAACCCTGGTAATCAACACCACTGGTTTCTCCTTCCAAGATAGGCGGATCACTCTGGCCTTTGCACAATCCTTTGGAGGTGAGAGTACTTTTTCATCTACATCAAAGCTCAGTACCAAGCCATCTGAATCTGAGTCATAATCAAAATCTCAGATAGCTCTCAGCTGTTCTCCATCTCCAGAGGGTACCCCTCGCTGGGGGTGCTTAGCAAAAGATAATCGAACAGGGCTTCCACTCTCAGCCTGCCCCACATGAGACTGGAGGGGGGAGGAGGGGCACCCAAAGGCCGCAGGGTCTGAATTTCCATGGCAGAAGGACCAGACCTGCTGCAAAAAGGAAAATAATTCTGGGGGAAAAAAATCTGGAGTCCAGAAGCTCTCCTCTTGGACATAACTCTCCAATGCCAGTGGGCACAGCCACCAGAGACCCCCTAGAGCAGGGGTCTCAAACATGCGGCCCGCGAGACAACTTTGTGCGGCCCGCGACGGCGGAAAACCAAAAATCCCCCAAAACCCTGGCTTCTGCTGCTGCCGTTGCCGCCGTGGCAGCAGCAGAATCAATTGTTAAATTTAAAAAAAAAAACTGACTTCTGCTGCTCAAGCAGCTGTCCTGCGGCCCCTTTCCCTCTGCCCGGAGATCCGACTCTGCTCTCAGCGGCGTGCTTTTCAAGCCGCGAAGAGAGTATTCCCCTCTCGCGCGGCTTGAAAAACCGCGCGAGAGGGGAATACTCTCGTCGCGGCGTGAAAAGCACGCCGCTGAGAGCAGAGTCGGATCTCCGGGCAGAGGGAAAGGGGCCGCAGGACAGCTGCTTGAGCAGCAGAAGTCAGTTTTTTTTTTTAATTTGACAATTGATTCTGCTGCTGCCACGGCAGCAGCAGAAGCCAGGGTTTTGGGGTTTTTTTTGTTGGCCGGTAATGAGCTATGGAGGGGCTGACTGAACTGGAAGTGGGCTATTGGCAGAGGGGTGAGGGGGGGGGTTATGACTGGGAATGGGCTGGGGGGGGGGGGGTTTATAACTGGTAATGGGCGATGGTGGGGGCTAGGACTGGAAATGGGCAGATGGGGGTTAGGACTGGAAATGGGCTATTGGCAGGGGGGGTTATGACTAGTAATGGGCTATGGTGGGGGCTAGGACTGGAAATGGGCAGATGGGGGTTAGGACTGGAAGTGGGCTATTGGCAGGGGGGGTTATGACTGGTAATGTGCTGGGGGGGGTTATAACAGGTAATGGGCTATGGTGGGGGCTAGGACTGGAAATGGGCAGATGGGGGTTAGGACTGGAAGTGGGATATTGGCAGGGGGGGTTATGACTGGTAATGGGCTGGGGGGGGGGTAAAACTAAAAATGGGCTATGGTGGGGGCTAGGACTGGAAATGGGCAGATGGGGGTTAGGACTGGAAGTGGGCTATTGGCAGGGCGGGGTAAAGACAGGAAATGCGCAATGCTCCGGCCTAGGACTGAAAATGGGGTGATGGGGGATACGACTGCAAGTGGGCTATGGGGGGGACTAGGACTGGTAATGGACTATGGGGGGGTAAGACTGAAAATGGGGTGATGGGGGGGTAAGACTGGAAGTGCGCTATGGGGAGGTTAGGACTGGTTATGGGCTATGGGGGGTCTAGGACTGGTAATGGGCTGGGGGGGTTGCTAGGACTGGAAATGGGCTGAGTGGAAGGGGGGCTTGAACTGCAAATGGCTGATGGGGAGGGGGGCTTGGAATGGAAATGGGCTGTGAGGGGAGGGAGCTAGGATTGGAAATGGGCTGATGGGGGGCTAGGATTGGAAATGGGCTGATGGTGAGGCTAGGATAGGACTGGAAATGGACTGATGCAGGGACTAGAAAGGAGCAGATGCTGGGTGGGGCTGGAACTAGAAGGGAGCTGATGTTGGGGGAGGATTAGAATGGGATGGAGCTGGGAAAGTGAAATGGAGAGGGGAAAAATATTTTGTCTGGAAGAGAAGACAAATCTACAATTGGCCAGGTATTGGGAGAGTAAGTGGGGATTGAGGATGGAGGGGTAAAATTTGAGTGGATGAAATAGGAATGAGGAAAGAGCAAAAGGAGAAAGATTAGTATGTTAAAGCAGATGTAGAGAGAGAATGGAAAAAAACTAGAAGAGAGAAGAAAGGACAAATGGACAGCAGACGATGGAGATAGCAGAAGACACGAAGAAACCAGAAGTGGCTGGAGCAATTGCAACTGAAAAAAAATGCACAAAAGGTAGAAAAATATCTCTTTATTTTGAATTTATTAACTGGAATATGTCAGCTCTGGGAAATGTGCATCATTAATGTCTGTGCTTTGGTACAAGAAATTATTTATAGTTTTATTTCTACAGTGCTGAGGTATTCTGTGTAATTCCTATTTGACATTGCTACTTGTTCTCTTTTCCCAGTAGGTCATGTATTGTTCTCTGAAATGTATTGATTTAATATTTGCAGTGTTGCCTTTTGATAGGTAGGGTCTGGTGCTTTGTGAGTCCTGGTAGTGCTGTTATGATACGGGGGGTTTGCTATGGGTTCCAAATGGGCAGTGTTAGTAGTAGTTCCTAATGTGCCTGGCGGTTGGCACTGGATTATAGTAACATAGAAATTTTCTAGTCTTTCTTTATCCATGCACTCATTATGCAACATTATGCAAATATTTATGCAAATGAGGCCCCTTATGCAAATGAGGCCCGTGTCTTATGCGGCCCCCGGGTTACTTTACAAGTCCTCATTCGGCCCTCAAAGCAATTTGAGTTTGAGACCCCTGCCCTAGAGGATGATGAGTGGCTCATAGCATGGTTGCTAGATCATTTGGCTGGCTGAATATCCTTACTCACAGTATCATTCGTCACCTCCTGCCCTGAGGCAGGCTAGGTCGGACTAACTATATCCCATGACTGGGAGGGGAAAATCAGACCCTCTAGGGATGACTCAGAAGCTGCCATGAAAGAAGAGCAGAGTCCAGATTCCATGGATGAGGCCCCTTGCTTGCCACAGGTCAAACAAAGTTTCATGGAAGAAGACATAGAGAGTTAACACAAGTATCACAATAGTGAAAACTAAGGCTGCGGTGGCCCAAAGACACGTATTAACTGCGCTTTTATGCAATGTGCGTTACAGGCGCTAGGAAAAGGAGTGTGCATTGGACCTCCTTGGGCTGAACGTGCATTAGGACCATGCGACCACCAGGTGCACAATAGGTAAAAATGCTATTAACATGAGCTGAAAACAGCAGGAAATCCCCATACCATGCCAACAATCCCTGAATTGCATCCCAGGAAGACGGAATCAGGAGCCCCCAACAAGGACAATGATTAGGTCAAGCCTTGTTAGTTGCCCCCTGAGAGCCCCAGGCAGAGGATCCATGCTGGGCTAGCTCTACTCCCCTGAAACTCTATTAATGCATTTAAGGTGGCTGGCAAGCAGATCCCTTTGAGATCCTTCTGTGATTTTTGGGAGAGAGCAGGGGGGAGGAGGAGGGAGGGAGAGAGGGGACACTGAGGTAGTGTGAGGCTGCTGTACTCTTCCAGATCCTTCCAATTTTGTGGCTGCTCAACAGGCCCTTAGCATAATAAGAACATGGAGCTGAACCAATTTTCCCTCCTTCTATGGCAACTGAAAAGACCACACAGTCTAGTGGAGCCTCTCACATCGTGCTCAAGTGAGAGAGTCACCTTTGTTTCTCAAGGTGGTCGTTCATAAGCGTTTAATCAGTCTTTTCCTCTCAATCCTCAGATTTTCTTCAGAAAGAAAATCCATCCACCATCTACTGGAGACAAAGAAATATTGAAGGGACCTCTGGAGGCTGAGGTGAATAGAGGCATAAGAATGATATCATTGAAACCTGGGCTTTTCATTGGTTCTTTGTCACTACCAATCTGCTGGTAGGGGAACATAACCCCCTTGTCTGGCCTGGTCTAACAGGACAATATGAAATCAATATGACTATAAGACCCATGACAGGGTGAAAACAAGCTGTAATTCGAGCATCCAGGGTGCTGAGAACGTCAGGACATCAACAAGAGCAAAATGTTTAACAAACATCTGTAGAACATGAGACTCTCCCTCCCTTCCCAGGATCTAGATCTAACCACTGAATTATGCGTACAAACATTCTATTCCCTGCCCACAACAATAGCAGAGCATCAAAGTTAAGCGGTGCCAGTTGTAGGCTGGACTGGCAGGCCTTGCGTGCACATGATGCTTGAAGGCCTGCCGCCATGCTGGATTTATTTCCTCTGCAGACTTTCCTGGGGCTGAAGAAGGAGATATGCCGGCAGCAGTAGAAGGGGGAATGGATGGGAAGATGCTCAACAACCTGTGGTGGAGAAGGGAAGGGAATATGCTGGACATCAGAGGGGAAAATGGGACATGCTGGACTGCAGTGAGGGGGGAGGACGAATAGCCTTGAGCTGCTCCTGGGGATGGGGGGTGGGCACAGTTGAAGAATCACCTAGGGTAACAGCTGCCCTTGGGCTGGCCCTGCAAATGCTAATGCAAGATGATATAATGGCTGCTTGGATCCTTAACTACACCCAAAACCTACAGAGGCAGACAGTGATGAATCAAAATGAAACATCTCTCTGTCTGGAGGTGTAAGGAGCAGCAAATACCTGACCCACCCAATCCCATTAAAGCTTAGCATGCTCCACTGTGGACAAATGAGTTCCTTGGAAGAGAACCACCTGGACTCTAAACTTCTTAAAATACTGCAAGAGCCTTTGCATTTGATAGGATGTAAAATGCCATGTACATTCAGACAGACTATAACTATATTTATCTCAGACCCACTCATCTGGGCTCCCCAACCCAAAAGAATGCCAAATAGGGCACTATCTAAAGAACCCAAATAAGGTGAAGCCAGTGAAAAAGGTCCCAAAAACAAAGAAGTCAATGGGCAAAGAGCCAAAGACAACAGTCATGAAATCTAAATATACAATCAAGTTCATGTCTGTGGGTCTTTTCAATTATTTTAAGCCATTCAACCAGAAAAAACTAACTCCCACCCTATTCAAACAAAACTCCCAACCCACCCAACTTGTGCCATACAAACATTGCAGCCAACTCATAATCTCCCCCACCCTGCCATACTTGGGGGGATGCAAACCCCAATGTGGAGATGCCCCTGGGTAGAAATCTAATCGGGGCCCTTGGCATTCCAACAATAACCACCTATTCCTCACATACCACTCATTCAACCCACAGACCCAACCCCCACAACTGCTCATAAACACCTCCCCCAGTTAACCCTCCATACAATTAAATTATGTATTTGCCAGGTCCTGAGCAGGGTCTTCTCTTTTAAACTGAATTTTCTGGATCATGTGCTCATTTAAAGCAGGGCTTCCAGTTTGGCCTCTTTGGGGCCCTGGTTCAAGGATAAGGGAAGGCTAAAGGTATAAATTCCCCAGATGGGCCTATGTCATATGTCAAGCTGCATGCGATCCTGGGGATTCAGCTTTCTTTAAGGGTTATATTGGTGGGATTTCCACACACAGGATCCACACTGACATAAGACTAAGGTTACCAGATGTCCCTGAGTTTTGGGGATTGTCCCTGATTTTGAACTGATGTCCTCACTTACAGGGCCTAAAACCATCTCCTGTCCCTGATTTCAGTACAAACAGAGGTACAGGCCTTTGCTTTTTCCACATGTTCATCCAGTGGCGTGAAAGTGACCTGTCAAGCCTTCTCAATCCCCCCTCCCTCCCCCCACATCAGCAGCAGGAACAGCACTCAATAACATTTCAGCTTCCTGTGCCACGCAGAACCAGTATCCTCTGTAAATCTGGGGACCTCTTCTCCTTCTCACTACTAAGTCCCAAAACTCCAAGATGCTACCTGTTCTCCGAGTGCCCCAGATTTGTCCTCCAAAAATCTGGTAATGTTACATAAGACTTGTATGGAAGGAGGTGATGGTCTTGATTCTGAAGCCCAGACTGCAGACTTCCTAGGAGGTAGAATGCTCCTGACTGCGTTTACCTCTTGTGCTACACAGATTTCTGAGACACGGGGCCAACAAGGTTGGGAGTTGTTGGCGGCTGGGATCACTCATTCAGGCTACTTCCATTTCCAAAAAGATGTCCTCTAGTGCAGACTTTGTTCTGGATGCTGCCAGGTATTTGGATTTGCCACTGGGCTTGATGGGATATCAGTCTGACCATTATGACAGTTCTTATATCCTTAAGTGGAAAGTTGATAAAGATGCAGGATATAAAATAGTAAAAGTCGCAGTTTACCTTTTCTCTTTAAGCTTATCTCCAGGAACAAGCAGGAATAAGTCCTCACATATGGGTACGTCGGAACCGACGGAGCCGGCGCGGGAAAGCTCCCCAGCTTTTCAGATGAAAAGCTTTTGGGGCTTCCCACAGCGCATGCGCGCTGCCTTCCCGCCTTCCTTACCAGCTCTCTTCAGTTTCTCTTTTTCCGCGGAGCCAGCAGGTCGTGTTCCTGTCACCGCTGAAGAAATTGTTATTTTAATTTGTTTCTTTTGACCGCGTACCTGCCTTCCCCATACCAAAACCGGTACTGTCGGTCTCTCTTTCTTTATTTCTTTAAAAAAAAATAAAAATCTTTTTTTTATTTCAGCACAACGTGGTAACTTTTGCTAGGCCTTCAGGCCTACACTAATTCTCCTCATGGAGAAGCCAGCTCCTGGTTTTTAAAAAGTGTACCAAGTGCAGTGCTGTTATTTCTCAGACACCCATGAATGGTGTCTTAAATGTTTGGGACCTGACCACTCCATACCGGACTGCCCATTCTGCTCCCAGATGTCTAAACGTGGTATGCAGAACCGGGCCAACAAGTTCCATGTGCTGTTTGCTTCAGATAATCCAGCATCACAGTCATCCAGGTCTTCCTCTCCGGATGGATCTCAGGTAACCAAACTTTCTGTGGGCAAATCCTCTAAAAGCAAATCTCTTTCAAAAGATCGAGAGGCTCTCAATCTTAAGTTCGAGGATTCTGCCCACACCAAAAAACCCCGGTGGGAGGCTCCGGCCTCCAAAGCATCACCTATGGGGTTACAGGTTGACATCGATGGCACGGCCTCGACTGATCACCTGTTAGACTGCTCTGGGGTACCGGTCGATACCGGTACCGACATCCAGGCAGCAGTGGCGTCCATGGGCAATACTGTCCAGACCATGCAGCAGGCCGTTCTGGCTTTCATTAAGGCTGCGACGCCCTCGGTACCGATTCCATCGGTACCGACCCCGATTCCGGTATCCACACCGGAACCGAGACCATCGACTTCCAAGCGTCGATCGGTTCCGCTTGCTGGATTCAGGCTTTTGCCCGATACCAATCCCATGCCCGATACGCCCGATCTCGATATCGATCGGTACGCGTATCGTGCATTGCAAGCACAGAGAGAATACTCAGATTCTTCTGATGAGTTCAATTCCTCTGATGACTCTGCTGAGTTTGGTCTTCCTGAGGAGCCCTCTTCTCTAAAGAGGGCGATGTCTCCTCCAGAGGATTTATCCTTTCAGGATTTCATTGTTGATGTAGCTAAAGGACTTCTATTGCTACATCTTCTGAAAAGAAACCCAGGTCAAAAAAATTGGATATTTTAGGATACTCTAAAGCTCCTAAAGAGGCAGTTACTCTGCCTATCCATGAAATCCTTCAAGAACACTTGATGGATTTGTGGGAGACTCCTCTAACTCTGTCTCCTCCTTCTCGTAGGTTGGACACCATGTACCGGGTCCCTCCTTCTCCTGGGTTTCAAAAAACTCAGCTGCCTCACCACTCCATTGTGGTGAAGTCTGCTATGAAGAGGATAAAGAGTCCCAAAAGGCACTCTTCTACCCCTCCAGGGCGAGAATGTAAGACCCTTGACTCTTTTGGTAGAAAGATCTTCCAGGCTAGTATGCTTATAGCCAGGATCAATTCTTACAGCCTTTATATGGGCATGTTTCTCAGAGAACTTGCCCTAAAGGTACGGCATTTTGCCCCTTTATCCCTGAGGATAAAAAGGAGGACTTCACTTCTGTGGTGACACAACTTTCAGAGGTCTCCAAGTTTTCCAACAGGGCAGCCTTTGATTCCTTTGAGGTTGCTGGCAGGGCTTCGGGAATTGCTATTGCAGCCCGACGTCTTGCTTGGCTCCAGGCTTCTGACCTAGAACCCTGGGTTGTGGATGGCCTAAGGAATCTGCCCTGTACAGGTGAGAACTTATTTGGTGAAGACTGGCAAATTAAAGCTGCTCAAATGGATGCAGAAAATGCCACTCTAGATAGACTTTCTAAGTCTACTTCTACTCCTGCCAAAAAGAAGTCTTTTAAAAGGCCTTACTATAAGAAGGCCAGATTTTCCACAAATACTGGCCAACAATCTTCTCAGCCTCGCTTTGCTGCTAAACGTCAGCAATTTAAGCAAGTAAAGTCAAAGTCTGCAGTGTCTGCTACACCCCAGCAGGCTCAACCCCCTCAGGGGTTTTGACTTGCCCCTAGAGAACTTACCATTTCTGGCTCGGGAACAACCAGAGCCTCTCACCATACCTGGAAGGCTAGTTCACTTTGCTCCCAGATGGGAGCAAATAACATCAGAGCAATGGACCCTCTCTATCATCAGAGAGGGCTACAAACTTCATTTCTCCAGCCTTCCTCCCCATACCATGGTGAGGCAATTCAGTTCTCCCCCATCTCTTCTGACCCTGTTGGGTCAGGAAGTCTCCTCTCTCCTTGCCCAAGGGGCAATAGAGGAGGTTCCTCTTCCTCAACAGGGGTTAGGGTTCTACTCCCCTTATTTTCTCATAACAAAGAAGACAGGGGGCTTCAGACCTAGGGGGGCTTCAGACCTAGGGGGGCTTCAGACCCAGGGGGCTTCAGATCTGAGAGAATTGAACAGGTTTCTATTCAAGGAGAAATTCAAAATGCTCTCTCTGGGCATTCTCCTTCCATACCTTCAGTCAGGATTGGCTTTGTTCTCTAGATCTCAAGGATGCGTACACTCATATACTCATCCATCCATCCCACAGAAAATATCTTCGATTTCTGTTCCAGGGAAAACATTTCCAATACAGAGTACTTCCCTTCGGTCTCGCCTCTGCTCCAAGAGTATTCACAAAATGCATGGCAGTCGTAGCCGCATTTCTAAGAGGCATGGGAATCTTCGTCTTCCCATATCTGGACGACTGGCTCATCCGAGCTCCATCTCAGTCAGAAGCCCAGATTTCCTTGGACCGCACAAGGCGTATTCTTCAATATCTGGGACTTGTGGTAAACATTCCCAAGTCCCAACTCATCCCTATTCAGTCCCTGGAATTCATAGGGGCCCACTTGGACTCCACCACTGCAAGGGCCTACCTCCCTCTGGTCCGAGGCCAACGACTAATCAGCTTGGCCTCCCAGGCTCAGTCCAGAAGTCACTTGTCAGCCAGGGAACTGCTGTAACTTCTGGGCCACATGGCCTCCACGGTCCATGTGGTGCCCTACGCTCGTCTCCATATGAGGGCAGCTCAATGGACTTTGGCCACCCAGTGGTCTCAAGCATCAGGAGCGCTCTCAGACCAAGTACTCACCTCAAAACGTCTGTTTTGGTCTCTCCAGTGGTGGACATCCTCCAAAAATCTGTTGTTGGGGACCCCCTTCCAACCTTCGTTGCCCCAAGCAACCCTCACAACAGATGCCTCCCAAACAGGGTGGGGAGCTCATCTCCAACACCTCTCCACTCAGGGCACCTGGTCTCCCCAGGAGACCACCCTTCACATCAACCTTCTGGAACTGCGAGCAATCTTCCTTGCCCTCACAGTCTTCCACACCCTCCTTGTCAACCTGACTGTCCTAGTCCAGACAGACAATCAGGTAGCCATATTCTATGTCAACAAACAAGGAGGGACGGGCTCTCTGTCGCTTTGCAACGAAGCTCTCAGATTATGGGCCTTCGCCAGAGAGCATCAAATTCATCTTCTGGCAGTATACCTTCCAGGAGTTCAAAACTCTCGGACAGACAGACTCAGTCGAGTTCTGCTTCCACATGAATGGTCCCTGCATATGGACCAGATACGCAGAATCTTTCAGGAATGGGGGACCCCGGACATAGACCTCTTTGCAAGTCCGTGGAATGCCAAACTTCCCCGGTTCTGTTCCAGGACTCCGTGTCAGGGAGCTCAGGCCAACGACGCCTTTCTCCTGCATTGGGGTCAGGAATTCCTGTATGCTTTTCCACCCATTCCTTTGATTCCCAAGACTCTGTTCAAACTTCAGAGGGATCACGGGTCGATGATCCTCATAGCTCCACGCTGGCCACGCCAAGTGTGGTTCCCTCTACTTCTACAGCTCTCCCAGGGCTCCTCCCTGGACCTGGGAGCTGCCCAGACCTTCTGTCTCAGGAGAAAGGGACTTTGTGGCACCCAAACCCCAAGTCCCTACATCTCCGAGCTTGGTTACTGAAGGCTTAAGCCTTCATGAATTTAATCTTTCTCAACCAGTGAAAGATATCCTTCATGCCTCTAGGAAACCCTCTACCAGGCGTTCCTATGCTTTCAAATGGAAACGTTTTTCCATTTGGTGTGCTCAACAGGGTCTTGACCCTCTGGCACTTCCTTTGAATTCTCTACTAGACTATCTCCTGCATCTTTCCAATGCAGGCCTCAAGACGAATTCAGTACGAGTCCATTTAAGTGCTATTGCAGCATCCTTAAAACCTATAAATGGACAACCTGTCTCCTCTCATCCTCTCGTTGCAAGGTTCATGAGAGGCCTGACCCTAACTAAACCTCCCATCCGACCTCCGCCGGTAGCATGGGATTTGAACCTAGTTCTAGGTCAGCTTATGAAACCACCTTTTGAGCCTTTGGACTCTACCTCCTTGAAATTTCTTTCCTGGAAGGTTCTTTTCCTTATTGCAGTCACTTCGGCTCGCCGCATCAGTGAACTGCAGGCTTTGGTGGCTAATCCACCTTATACCAGATTTCATCATGATAAGGTGGTCCTTAGGACGAATCCCCACTTTATGCCCAAAGTGGTCTCGCCTTTTCATCTTAATCAAGAGGTATATCTACCTGTTTTTTTTTTACCCGGCACCACATACATCCAGTGCAGAGAGGAACCTTCATACTCTTGACTGTAAAAGAGCTCTCGCCTTTTACCTCAACAGGACTCAGCCACATCGAAAGTCTTCCCAACTTTTTGTGGCTTTTGATCCTTCTCATTTGGGACTTCCAGTCTCCAAACGTACACTTTCCAATTGGATTGCTCAGTGTATTTCTTTTGCTTACCAGAGTAAGAACATTTCTCTGGAAGGCCATGTCACAGCTCACAATGTGAGAGCCATGGCTACTTCTATGGCTCATCTTCACTCTGTATCCATAGATCAGATCTGTCGAGCAGCCACTTGGGCCTCGGTTCATACCTTCACAGCCCATTACTGTTTGGACAAGGACTCCCGCCGGGATGCCTTGTTTGGTCAGGCTGTCCTCAAACACCTGTTCCATACTTAAGCAACTCCTGCCCACCTTCCCTGAATGGATGCCTGAGATCCATACAAAGATGGTTTACCCTTGGAGGGGGATCTCCCAGGCATCTTAGCTAGGGAGTCCCCATATGTGAGGACTTATTCCTGCTTGTTCCTGGAGATAGCACAGTTACTTACCTGTAACAGGTGATCTCTGGGAACAGCAGGAATTAGTCCTCACAACCCACCCACCTCCCCTAGGAGTTGTATCTTCTATCTATCTACCTTCCTTTCCTCTCTCTATTGTCTCAGCTATAAACTCGAACTGAAGAGAGCTGGTAAGGAAGGCGGGAAGGCAGTGCGCATGCGCTGTGGGAAGCCCCAAAAGCTTTTCATCTGAAAAGCTGGGGAGCTTTCCCGCGCCGGCTCCGTCGGTTCCGACGTACCCATATGTGAGGACTAATTCCTGCTGTTCCCAGAGATCACCTGTTACAGGTAAGTAACTGTGCTTACTCTTAGGTACTGAAACTCCTCTTCTCCTCTGTAGATGGGGATACCCTCTTTCCAAACACCCCTCCGATACCTCTCTGGGGCTGGAGACTAAAAGCAGGATGAGGCGGCAGCCAGTTCCCCCAGAGAATCCTGGATCCTTGGAATCCTCTCATCCAGGATCAATGATAACCCGTCACTCTTCTTCCTCCAGAGGACTTCTTAGGCCTCTAGCTCCTCACGTATTTAGTTACCGTGTTGTCCTGGAGTATTTATACCTATCGGGTTTTCTTCCATTTCGAGGACTCCTCCTACTATTACCTCACAGGAAGGAGACTCCTCCCAATTCTGCAAGATACTTGGGTGGCATAAAACAATCTCCTTCTATACTTGTTAGAGCCACTAGGTGTCTCTGTATGTCAATTCTAGGGACTATCACAGCTCTTGTCACCTCATGAATCTGTGAATTCTGCTGCATATCTCATCACTGACTTGTGACAAGGACATAACAAGTGAGAAACCCCTGAGCACGGAAGCAGCCCGCGCAATTGCTCAGTGTAATGTCTTCAAGGCTCTCTCAGCTGGCAAATAAGAAATAGAGCACATCCTCCACTGGATCTACATTACGGGCACAGAGGAGTTGAGTATGTTCCTCATTTTCTGGGACATTTCTAGATGATGAACTGGTGCAGCCATCCACAGGCAGGAACTGACTCTTGGCTAAGTCCTGCAGGAGCTCTCTGATAGGGGAAGTAGTCGTAAAGAGGCTCTGCTTAGCACACAGGAATATTCCCATTCATCCAGCTGTTAAGCTTTTCTGTTGACTACACTTGGGATGTGAACTTTAACCACGGCTGAACATGGTAAACAAAGTGCGGTATGGGTGTGGGTTACACTATAATAAGCAGCTGAGTTACACCCCATACCTCACCAACTATCAGAAAATGTGGTTATTACCTTATAATTTACACCCTGTAGTATTGCAGTATGGACAGAAGATGCTTCCTCTCAATGAGATGAATAACATTTTCTTTGTTGCATCAAGCTCCTCTCCTATATTTATATAGGTTGCTGATGTATTACTCAACTAAACACACTGGGGTCAATGTTCAGCCAGTGTGGTTGAGTTTTTTTTCTAAACACTATCCTCCATGGCTGAAATAAATTCAGATATTCGGCACTGGTATCCAGACAGTGGCAAGCGCTGAACATCCAGACCATAGAGGAATATTACGTCTATCGCCCTGCCATTTCCTTCCTTTTTGGGATATGGAATAAGAGAGTGCTCTGAAACAGGACCGTGGTCTACCTGCCTCCTATTTTCTCTTCAGAGCACAAAACGTTATCAGGAGCCAATGGTTCTGTGCCTAGTCCTTTGGAGAGTGTGTTTACTGTTTGATAGCACAGACCAAAGGGGGTAGAGGAGAATCAGATTCATGCCTCTTTATACCATACTTGAAGAAGGTATCGGTCACTTAGTTTTCCCATTTCTTCTTTAGTTTCCACCTGATGTGCGGAGCTTCCCTCATGACCCAAGAAGGTTCTCATGGCTGGGCATGCCAGGTAGCAGCAGATGCCAGTAAGTGAAGCAATCAAAAACCTTTTCTCAGAAAACTGGATTTGTCACTGGGGATGACAAGCAGTCACCTAGTCTGTTGAGTTAATCTAGAAGATGCAATTAGGTCAGGCTGGTTTAACAAACGTTCGGAATCAGAGTGGCATTGCTTGCGTGACTTTTGCAGATTCAAGAGGAAAAAGCTCGGGGTCCAACTGTCAGAGATAGTAAACTTTCTCCAGCACAAAATTAATTGGCAAAAGCATTGTGGGAAATTTCTAGTTGTTGGTGGAAAACGTGCCGGGTTGCTTGGCTCTCATTAAATAAAGCCTCTGATGGGAACTGTACAGAGAACTCTGTCTTCTATGTATTTTTCCTATAGTTTGGGGCCTTCATGGTTTACTTTGGAGGGAAGGAGTGTCTGCTTTAAAACCTCCCTGGTGTCTGAAGGATGTAGTGCAGTCCAGAAACAGAATGGGGCACATTTAGTCTGCCAAATTTAATTCCTGGAGCAATGCCATAGACCCCAGCTGATCATAAGAATGCAAGATATGCCATGCTGAGTCCAACGAAAGGTCCATCAAACCCAACATCCTGTCTTCAATAATGGCCAGTCCAGGTCACTAGGAAGACCTGACAGATCCCAAAGAGTAGATCCATTCCTTGATGCTCCCTCCCAGGAATTCTCAGTGACTTTCTTAAGTCTACCCGGCTAATTTATGGACGTTTCCTCTATGACCTTCCCATCCCTTTTACATACTGCTATGCTGGAAGTCTTGACCAGATCCAGAGGCATTGTAAGTGCTGGGAACACAGGACCTGTGCCCAAATCTCCTCAAAGGTGCCTTGAATCTTGCAAAAGCAGAGGAGCCATTGAAGTTTGTCCTACCGAGGGCTGCGCTGTGCCAGTACAATGAGTGTCTTCACAATGTGTGGCAGGCACTTCCTGCATGCTAATCTCATGATTCTATCAAAAATTAGCCACCTGACTGAAGACCGAACACAGTTTAGAACAACTATCCAGAGGGTCGTCATGAGTTGACTGAAAGGTGCTGAGGATCAATGTTTGAAGAGCAACAAGGAAAAAGTGAAAATGCTAATCAAATACTTCTTTTAGGTGTCCATAAAAGGACCCTGAAGAAAAACCACAGATAGCTAGCAAAAATACACATGGGAACTGAATAGAAACCACATTGTTCATTGAAGATGTTATGAGGAACTTGCAAAATTGAAAGTGGATAAAGCCGTAGAGTGGGATGAGATATATCTCTAGATACTAAGAGAGTTCAGAGATATTCTAGTGTCGTGCTTTTCAAACCTTTATCCCATATGACCCCATTTTAGCAACTGAAAATTCACATGACCCTAGGTGATGATGAAATCAAAATAGCAGGTCTCCAGCCTCCTCCTCCTCCCTCCATTCATCTAAAACAGCAACAGTAGTGACAGCAGCAGCGGCAGCAGTCAGCACAGGATACCTTGTGCCAACGTGCAGTGTGTGCTAACAGGCCACAGTACTCAGGATGGGTTTCCAGTCTAACAGGAAGCTGATCCACAAAGGGGCACAGGCCACATGCTGACTAGTGACTGCTACTACTTGGCATAGGTCACAGTGAAAGTTCAGAGAGAAGGGGAAATGGCCATGTTTCTGTGACCCCATCCACTGAAGATGTGATGCAATTTTGGGTCTCGACCCCAAGTTTGGGAGCCACTGTTCTAGTAGTGAGTCCACTGAAGGATTTGTTTAATAGATATTTGGAGACAGGAGAGGTTCCATGGATTTGCTACTGTGGGCTTTCTTAACGAAACTGGTAACGGAGAGAAGGCTGAAAACTACACACCAGTAAGCCTTATCTTAGTGGTGTGACAATTCATACTGAAGGCAAAGATAATGAATTATCTATAAGTGGGTTGCAAGATCCAGAGCCGTATGGTTTTACCAGAAACAGATTGTATAAAAAAATTGATTGGACGACTAGAGAATGAGATGTGAGGGTATTTCTGGATTTCAGCAAGGCCTTTGATACCATCACACATAGAAGATTCATAAACTGAGCAGCTTGAAGGGGAGGTCCAAGGTGTTGGACCGGATTAGAAATTGGTAGACTGACAGGTGACGGAGCGATTAGTAAATGTTAATCCAGCGGTGCCTCAAGGTATTCTGCTGCCTGGGATAAGGGATGAAATGCCCCTCTAACCACCAGGCATCCAAAAGGGGGACTCCTTCAGAGCTTTGGTCAGGAAGCAGGGGGCCCCATCTTTCAGAACAATAGTTACTTGATTGCCCCAAGAAAAAACAATGCAACTTATTTATCAATATTTATTAACCACCTTTATGAAAAGATTCACACAAGATGGTGTTTTTTTATATTCCAAGATTATATAATTAATAAAGGAAAACATTGTAATGCTGCTTATACTTAACAAATATTGTAGCAGCTTAATTATTTAGCTTGGGACTCTAATATACAAAATACTGACCCCTGACACTGCACTACAGAAACTGCCCTCCCTCGACAATGGGTGCAGAGCAAAATTAGGGTATTTTGCCATAGAACTCACCATATTTATTTATTCAACAGGTTTTTATATACCGCCTTTAATCCAAGGCAGTTTACATAGAACAACAGTACACAATCTCATGAGAGTTGTTTACATAGAACATGGGCAAGTAAACTTGGCGTTAAATATAGGGGCTATACATAAATCCCCTCCCTGTCGCTTCCATTATGTCTTTAGCACAGTACCCTGGCTATTGAGGAGTACTGCACCCATGTGGGGCACTAGAGTCTGCAGATCTGCGTGCCCAACACAGTGACCACATAGATGTGGAGGCACACATGACTGGGGCAACCACCTTCCCAATGACATGCAGCATCTTGGCACACCATATAGGATACCCACCCCTGTGGGCTAACCTCTGCCGGGGGGGGGGGGCAGTCCACAAAGGGCACCCATGCTCTCTCTATGCAGATGGGTGACCTAGACATGCCCTGTGGGATCAGAATTGCGACCCCTCTGTATGTCCGGTTCAAACCGGACATACAGAGGACCTGTATGTCTGGGATGGAATGAGCCTGTAAAAAAATAAAGTGCATATTACAAAGAACATTTGGTTTAACAGTTATTTAATATCAAACAGATTAGGGCTTCCCTATTTACAAGCAGTTGTATTACTTTGAATTGATTGGGAGGCTTAACTATTTACAAAGTTCAACAGGTTTGCAAAGTGGGTCGTTCATTGTTCCATGATTGTTCCATAATACTCCTGGAACAACAGAGTCTTTAGGTTTTTGCGGAATTGGCTGGTTGGCTGGATGGATCTGATTTGAGGTGGCAGTGAGTTCCAGATGGTAGGAGTGTATAGTGAGAAGACTCTGTGGTTGGTTCTCTGGGTGTATAAGGGTTTGTCGGTGGGTATTTCAAGCATGTTGACCATAGATTTTCTCCTCGGTCTATCGGAGTAGTTTGTTTTCTAATGGTGGAGAGAGGCTGACAGTTGACTGTTTATTCAAGATATTGTAGGTGTGTAGGATGATTTTGTATTTAATCCTGCTTGTGATGGGCAGCCAGTGCAGCTTTTTGAGGAGTGGGGTGATGTGGGTTTGTTGAGATTTTGCCAAAATGGTTCTAACTACTGTGTTTTGCACTAGTTGTAGAGGATATAAAGTGCTCTTGGGAAGGCCCTGATTTATGGAGTTTGCAGTAATCAAAAACTGCTTGACAGACTGCGCAGAACTCCATTGGCGAGAGGAGTTTGCGTAGGTTCTTTAGTGTACGGAGCTTAAGATAAGCCATATTACCAAGTCTGTCTATTTGTGGCTGAAAGTTGAGATCTTGGTCAAGTGTGATACCCAGATAATTGATTTGGATTTTGACTGCGAGTGGTATGTTGTTTATCAAGATCGTAGGTGGAGGACTGAATTGCTTGTTTCTTATGATATGGAGTACTTCTGTTTTGTTGTGATTTACTTTGAGATTGTGTTCCTTGAGCCATAAAGTGATTGTTGAGAAGCAGTTGGAGATTGTGGTGTAGTCTGGCGAATTTGTGGAGAAATGAGTGAAAATCATAATATCATCTGCATATATTAAGTAGTTGACTGCATAGTTTTTGATGATTTTGCAAGAGAGGTTGTAAGTAGATATTGAACAGAAGTGAGGAGTTGCAGAGCCTTGTGGTACTCCCTGGCTGAGAGGGAAAGGAACGATGTGAGGGTACTTGCCCTTTGTTGGTCTACTTCTCTCAGATTTTCCTATCCAGCTAACTATCTTGACAAGTTATCTTCCTGGGGCCCGATGTTCAACAGCATTTACATGGGTAACTGCCCTAGTTACCTGTGTAAATGCCTTATCTGGGATTTTCGAAAGGCACCTACATAGGTGGTGCCCTTCGAAAATCCTGGATAAGTCCCTAACGCACCCAGATGCTATGGGGGTCATTCTGAGCTGAGGGGGCGGGCCAAGGGAGGAGCGAGGGTAGGCAGTGGGCAGGGATATGACCCCAGACATACAAGGACGATCCTGAGGTTGGCCCTGTACCTCTGGGGTCGCCAACATGAACGGGGGAATTATTCCACCTCCGAGGTGGAATAAGTTCCCCTGGACATCGAGGGACGGTGGTGCAGGGCCAGGTCAGCAGGGTGAAAGGGTACAGGAGCTACCCCACAGCCCAACCCTGCCTTTGGAAGGCCGCATCGGGGGTCGGGCTGTGGGGAAAGAACTTTGTTGTGGTGGCCAGGCATCGCAGCTCCTTAATGGAGCCACAGTGCCATGGCAACATGACACCATGGCACTGCGGCTCTATTAATGAGCTTGGCTGAGATTTTGATAATTAAACTCAACAATTATGATCATCTGAACGCTACCCTTCCAACAAAAATCCTGTAAAAATGCATCATTGTGTGTGCCTGTTCCCCCTGCAGGTAAAAGGATGTGATGGCATCTCTTTGAGTTTGGTTGTCAGAATCTATTGTTTTGCTTTACTGCTGCTGTTCTTTGCTGTCCTAAGCAACTGCCTAGTTTTATTTATTTAACAGGGTTTTTTTTATACCACTTTATCATTTCAGTCAAAGTGGTTGACATTGTAACTTAAACTGGTAATGTACATTAAACAGGGACACTGAGAACTTAGATTTTTCTGAGGCAATGGAGGGTTAAGTGACTTGCCCAAGGCCACAAGGAGAGCTAGTGGGAGTAGTACAATACTACAAGGAGTACTAGTTTTGCCTAATGTTTGGTCTAGCCCTGCACCTGCATCCTAATAGTGAAGCACAGTAGTTGGGATATCTCAATCAACATCTGGCAAATTTAAATCTCCTGCTAATAGCACTTCCCCTTTCATAGCAATACTGTGAATGGCTTCAGTTAAATCTCTATGTCTGCTGCCTGTAATGGAGGTCTGCATATCACACCAAGGTAAATAGATTTTGCATTCCCTCTTTTTATCTAACCCACAGTATCTTTTCTTTCCATTCTAAGCCCTGCAGTTCTGTGGCTTTAATATTATTTTTTACATATAGTGCCATTCCTCCTCCCTTTCTTCCAACCCTGTCTTTCCTGAGTAGATTACAGCCTGGTATAACCATCCCAGTCACTGTGTTCCATGTACAGTATCATGTCTCTGTGACTGTCACTATATCCAAGGCAGTCTCTTCCATTACAGCTCCTAAACCTGGAACTTTATTTTGCCGGGGTGGCTCAAGACAATCTGCTGCCTGAGGCAAGAGATTTTTATTTATTTTATTTATTTAAAGGTTTTTTTATATACCGTCCTTCTACAATTCAGGACGGTTTACAGAGAACTTAACATAACAGTGCAGATGCATCTATTTTACAAAGAACATTTGTTTTATATAGAACATTTGAACATATTTGAACATAAACTTAACAGGAGACTATTAAGTCAAGAACGAAACTGTGTACATAGATTGGGGGGGCGGATTAAGTGAGGGTAGAATATCGGCTGGTCTAGTTGGGACTATGTTGGGTGGGGCTATGGGGGTGGTACCAAAGTATTCCTGGAAAAGGAATGTTTTTAGTTTTTTGCGAAAATCTGTATGATCAGGGCAGTTCCTAAGGTCTGGTGGGAGGGCATAGAGGGAGAATGAGAGATGAGCTGATGCCTGCCCACGACCCCCATCACCTAAAAAATAAGAGGGGCCGGGAGCAGGGATTCCCTCATTCAACACCGGTCAGGTGGTTGACCCAAGAAACAAGAAACTGACATAATCCCAGGCTATAGAATGAAAAAAAACAACAACTTTGCAATTCAGTTTATATGCAGAATAATTATAGCAGTTTAATTACCTGTCCTGGGAATCATTTATCCTTTATTCATTCTTGATATCCCACCCTTTGTGGAGACATACAGAGCAGTTCACAAATATAGTTTAAAAACAGATCTAGAAAAGAATGCCATCATAGTACAGGAACAGAAAGGGGAAAAAAAGGGAGAAGGAAAAAGAGGTTTGCAAACAAAGTTACAAAAAAAAAAAGAAAAGAAAAAACATGTAACTCAGTTGCAATGGCGGCAGGACACAACTGAGCAGTAGTAGAGCTTGTGCCAAGCTCAGTATTAGTTAGTTACTTACTTACTTACATATATACATACAGCTCTCTGAGGGTGGCCCAAGGTCAAAAGCCTGCTCAAACAAGTGGGTTTTCAGAAGGGACTTAAATTTGCTAAAGGAAAGCTCAAGACGGATATTTATTTATTTATTTAACCAGTTTTCTATACCGCCTTATCCTTCAATCAAAGCGGTTTACATTATGTATTCACTACAAACGGGTACTGGATACATTCCTTTGTTCCCAAAGGGCTCACAATCTATGCAAAGGTAAACAATTCCAGAGGGTTGGGGCTACAAAGAAGAAAGCAGAATCTAATATAAAACATATTGACTCCTGATACTGTACTCTGGACTGGCACAATACTATATGTAAATATACTTTCTGCAAAAAAAACAAAGAAGATGCAAGGTGCTCACACAGCAAGGAACAAAAAGTGAGAATTACAGTGCAGTTTATAACACCAAAATAAAATTATTATAACAAATTTGATTTTGGTGGGATAAACTGTGATATGATTCTTGCTTCTTTAAAAAATATATTCTGGATCCAGGGTAACCCTTCTCCCAACAATGGGTGTAGAGCACAACTAGGACATTTCCCCATAGCACTCAACAAACCAAAAATAATTTTTGATTCTGATGTCATTTCAGTAACGCCAATATAAACCCCCTACACCACTAGAAGGAGGCACTTGCAGCAGCTGGGCATGGAAAGCGAGGTGAGGGGGTACAGAGGGTACCCCACACCCGACCCTAGCCACAGTAGGCCCAATCAGGGGTTGGGTGGTGGGGAAAGAGACATTTTGGGGTCTTCCGGGGATCATGGCTCCTGCATGGAGCTGTGGTGCTGCAGCTTCATAGAGGAGCCTTGCTGGGCTAGCCGGGGAAGTGCCTGGACACCTGGGGTGCCTGAATCGGGGCACGTCCTTGACGTCCAGTCCCTATACCGCAATTCTGCTCCCATGGGGCCATCTAGCTCTCGCAGGAGCAGAATCGGGTGCATCTCCAGGCCATCCGGATTTCTGGACGTCCAGACAGCCGGGACGTGCACCTGCAGAATTGACCTCATTGTTAAGTAATACAAAGCCCTACAAAATTCACTCAGGACCTATAAAGAAAATCTATTATACCATAACAGCATTAACTTCCAAAACTCACACAAGGAGCCTACCCAGAAAAGAGCAGCACAATAAATATTGCAGAGAGTCCTAGAACATCCATATACCTATTTGGAAAACTGAATAGGCTTGATTACTATAGTATCTCTACAAAGAAGCTCCATGTTAATAGAACATGCAGCCTCAGTCACAGATGCAGAACACAGATAGATCCTCACCAAGTACAAAATACGTAACCGCAAACTAAAAATAGAAATATGGAGATGAAAATTAAACTAAACCCCCAACAAACCATGCAGTATAACATCAAGGAAATAGAAAACTAAGTAGATACCCTTGAACTGTGCAAAATATAAAGACTGAATATGTAAATTCCAAAGACTGACATATTCCAGTCGTTAAAATTAAAATAAAATTATTTTCTCTACTTTTATTGTCTGGCTATTTTATTCTCTAATCATATTGATTCCAGTCTCTGGTTTCCACTTTCCTTCTGGGTCAAAGGCTATGGGTCTTCCAGCAGGACAATGACCCAAAACATACATCCAAAAGTGCAAAGGAATGGTTAAAAAAGGAACAAATGCACTGTTTTAAACTGGTCACCAACGAGTCCTGATTTCAATCCAATCGAGAACATTTGGAAAGAGTTGAAATCTGCCATTGGTTAAAGGAATCCTGGAAACATTCATGAGCTGGAACAAATCGCAGTTGAAGAGTGGGAGAAACTACCAGCAGACAGATGTACAAAACTTATAGATGGCTACAAGAAACATTTGGAGGCTGTCATCACTGCCAAGGGTTGTGCAACCAAATATTAGTGAAGGATGCTATTAATCCTGTCTAGGTCATATTTTATTTTTTCTCAGACATTACTACGTCTAATTTGCTTTTTTGTTATATACCTTTGAACATACTATTAACATATTATGATGACATACAGCTGGAATATTTCCAAAATATTGTGCACAACATATCTAAAATACAAGGGTGCCAATAATGTTGACCAGAACCGTACTTGTGCCCCCTCTCATGTCCAGCATCCCTCTCCATCTCCCTGTGCCCTCTAAGAAATTATGCAGTACAACATCAGGGAAATGGAAAGATATTTAGATGCTCCAATACAGTGCAAAATATGAAGAATGAACATGTATTTATTTATTCATTTAACGATTCTTCTATACCGCCTTTCATAATATCAAAGTGGTTTACAATGAACACATCAACGAGATACATGGAATAAGTATGGTTAACAACAAAATACATGGAACAGTGGTTCACAGAACATCTGCGGAGACACAATGACATTGGGACACAATTAGTAAGGGGGGATGGGAGAAATAACTTCTATGCAAGGAGATTATGGTACTGGTTGCTCATGTGAATCTTGCTGATCATAGGCTGGACTATGTAACTGATCCAAAGGATTCATGGAATAGATATGTTTTGAGTTTTATTTGTTAATCTTTTATGTCTACAATTTCGTTGATGCTGCTTGGAAGGGAGTTCCATAAAGTTGGACCATAAATAGAAAATGATCAGTGACATATGGCTTGAGTAGGGGTTCTTTTTAGAGCTGGTATCTGTAGGAGGTTTGGGTTTTGGTGCCTTCTCAGATGATTATTAGGAGTCTTAAGAAGGAGGTTGTGTAAGCAAGTGGCAGACATTGTATATTGCTTTAAATGTGTTCACAATTGATTTGTATTTTATTCATGCTTGGATGGGGAGCCAATGAAGACCTTTGAGCGCTGCAGTGATGTGCTCCTGCCTTGGTGTTCTGATAAGCATCCTGGCTGCAGTGTTTTGAGCAAGTTGTAGGGGAAGAAGAGCATATTTTGGGAGGTCTTGGAGGATAGAGTTACAGTAGTGAAAGTGGGGGTGATGATGGCTTGAAAATCTGTGCGATAGAGGGTTGTGTTGCGTAGTGGTTGGAGATTGTGTAGAATCTTAATCTTCTGGTAAGCCAAGGTGGAGGTTTTCTTGATGTGTGTGTGGAAGCTCAGCTTTTCACCAAATCACTGGCTCCACACATCCCCTAACAATCCCCCACCAAACATACCTGATGTATGCATATCACATCCTGACCTCACAATACCCTTCCCCAAGGAACAACCCACCACCCTTTATTTATTATTTATTTATTTGGTTCTTCTATACCGCCCCTTCCAGAGATCAGGGGCGGTTTACATTTAATACAACATATTACAAAGAACAGTGGTTGAACTATTTACATAAAGCCATAGGTACATTTAACAGGAAGCAACTGCACCCTGTACATACATCATACCGTTCCTCTAAGCTACTCATTGTATATAGTTAAATTTGCTATGTTGTTGTTGTTGTTAAGTGCCGTCGAGTCGGAGTCGACTCATGGCGACCCTCTGGATAGCTATCCTAAATTGTGTTCGGTCTTCAGTCAGGCGGCTCATTGTTGACAGACTGGTACCCGTAGCTGCTGTTATTGTAGCGATCCATCTCATTGCTGGCCTTCCTCTTTTGCGTTGACCTTCTATCTTTCCAAGCATGATGTCTTTCTCTAATGATCTCTCTCTTCGCATGATGTGTCCGAAGTATGAAAGTCGAAGTCTTGTCATCTGAGCTTCTAAAGAAAGCTTAGGTTTGATCTCATCTAGTACCGACTGGTTTGTTCTTCGGGCAGTCCATGGTATACAGAGTATTCGCCGCGTATTGCTATGTTACTGTACAGTTAATTGTTCTATGTAACTACTGTTCTTTTGTTCTATGTACACCGCTTTGACCCGATGAAAAGCAATATATAAACACTGCTAAATAAATAAATACTTTACTTCTGCTTTTACAGGGAGTATGATGCCATTAATCATGAATGTTTTTGGTGGTATATTTATTTATTTTATTTATTTATTTTATTTATTTAGTATACATTTGTATACCGCTACTTCCAGCGATCAGCAGCGGTTTTTTGATTACAGATTGGAAATTGTCAAATCATGACAGGAAATTTTTGAGGTTTAAACACATTGATTAGACAGGAAAGCACAGCACACAGAGAACTATTTTACAGGGAACATGGGCTATGGAGGGTTAAGTGGCTTGCCCAAGACCACAAGGAGCACCTGTGGGACTAGAAACCCCAGTCCTTCCGGCCCAAGGTTGCTATCCTCCAGTGGGATTTGAACCCCCGACCTTCCGGCCCGAAGTACCTTGCCCCAACCACTAGGCCACTCCTCCACTCCGTTGTGTCTCTAGAGATGAACAGAACTTCTGTTTTATTGTAATTGATCGATAGGCACTAAACTTGTAGCCAGAGGGACATATCTTTGAAGCATGATGGAATGGAGGTCAAGTCTGGGATGCTAATGTTGAATTGTGTGTATAACATGAGATCATCTGTGTAAATATGGTACTTTATTCTGTGCTTCTGAATAATGGGCCCGATATTCAAAGGCCCTTACATGGGTAACTTCCTTAGCTACCCGTGTAAGGGCCGCATCTGGGATATTCGAAGGGCACCTATGGGGTGTGTTAGGGGTGTTTGGGGGGCAGAGGAAGGGGTTACATGGGTAGCAGTGATTTTTGATGCTACCCACATAGCCCTCTGTGCCTTAAAGATATGCAAGGTGCAGAGAGCTATGCGGGTAGCATCGAAAATCGCTGCTACCCGTGTAGCCACTGCGGCTGCCGAGGCATGCAGGCTAACCCGGATTTTCACTTCTGCCAGCACAGAAGTGAAAATCCAGGATAAGGAGATCCGCAGGCAGGCTATGCATCATGGTGGTGCATAGCCTGCACAACTCACTATCGGGCCCAATGTTACAAATGGGTTGAATGAACAGGTTGAAGAGGAGTGCTGAGAAGGCAGAACCCTGGGATATGCCTCTTTCCTGGCTGTAAATGTTGGAAGTTTTATTATGTATTTTAACCTGCTGCTAATGATCCGATAAGTAGGAGCAGAACCATGTTAGGGGGGGTCTTGCATATTCCAATATCCCCCAGACACTCAATGAGTTTTTGGTGATTTATAAAGTTGAATATGAGAGTGAAGACTTGTTTCATCTTCTGAAGGCCCTTTAGGAAGGTGTCAATTAGTAAAGAAAGGAGAGGTTCAACACTTTGATTTTTTCTGAACCCATGTTGTTGGTCATCAAGCGGTGCATGTGTGTCAATAAATTCTTGAAGTTGGATCTGGATGATTTTTTTCTATAATTTTAGCTAGGTATGGGATTCTGGCCCTCACTTGGCTTGCTGCTTGTCATGCTTTGAGGGCTTATGTGCATCAGTGATGCTGAGAGCTAAGCTATCAGTAGCTTAGCTACTGGCAGGGTCTCCCAAGATAGACAGGTCTCAGCTGAGATGCCAGACTAAGACAAACCACCCATCTGGGCAACAGCAGAATGGGACGGTGTTGTAAGTGGAGGATCATATTTTTGTGGCAAACAACACTGGAATTAACTGTGTGGAGGAAAGGCTTGGCAAATCTACTTCTGTATCTTGCCTCGAAAACCCAATGAATAGTCGCAAAACAAATTGCACTATAGTGCTGGTAGATGAGACCCCCAAGTTGGAAAGCACTCAAATGGCTACTGGGGATGAGCTGAAGACTTCTCAGAGTAAAGCCAGCATTTATGATGTGGTTGGATCTGCTGATGTAGCTGCGCATGAAAAGAGAATCAGACGTTTGCAAAGATATCTTACATATTGGGACATGGAACGTACGAAGCATGAACCAAGGGAAGTTGGAGGTGGTCAAGAATGAAATGGAACGTTTACAACTCGATCTGTTGAGTGTCATTAAAATAAAATGGACTGGCTTTGGGCACTTTGCTTCTGATGATCATCTGGTTTACTATGCTGGAAATGAAAGACAAAAAGAAATGGTGTTGCATTTATAATTAAGAAGAAACCTGCAAAAACTGTAATGAAATACAAAGCAGTCAGTGAACGCTTAATTTCTATTCGTCTATGAGGAAAGCCCATCAACACAACTATAATTCAGGTGTATGCCCCAACAGCTGCAGAAGAGGAAGACATTGATGCGTTCTATGAACAAGTACAAGCTGAAATTGACAGGACATTCAAACAAGATATCTTGATAGTCATGGGTGACTGGAACGCAAAAGTTGGCAAAAAAGAAGAAGGCAAAGTTATTGGAAAATATGGACTTGGCAACAGAAACAAAGCTGGAGAAAGACTGATAGAATTCTTCAAGACCAATGATCTATTCATCTCAAAAACCTTCTTCCAGCAAAACAAATGCCGACTGTACACATGGACTTCACCCAATGGATTGCATAGAAATCAAATTGACTACATCTGTGGAAAACAGCAATGGAAAAGCTTGATAACATCAACAAAGACAAAACCTGGAGCTGATTGTGGTACAGATCACCAACTACTAGTATGCAAACTCAAGCTAAAGTTGAAAAAGATAAAGCCATTCATGAATGTAGCAAAATATGACCTTGAGAATATACCACTGGAATTTAAAGATTGGCTGAGACATCAATTTGCTGATTTAGATACAAATGACAGAGTTCCAAAAGAGTTATGGGATGACATCAAGAAGATTGTGTTGGAAGAAAGCGATAAGTCTCTACATAAAGTGAAAAAGCAAAAACGGCCAAAATGGATGACTAAGGAGACTCTGAAACTGGTCCAGAAACGCAGAGAAGCTAAAGCTAGAGGAGAAAGAGAGACAATTGCAGAACTCAACAGAGATTTCCAATGTGCAGCAAGACAAGACAAGGAAAACTACTACAGTGACACATGCAAGGAAATAGAATCAGAAGCTATTAGAGGAAGAACAAGCTCGGCTTTTCTAAAGCTATGAGAGTTAAAGAAAAAATTCAAGCCTCGAATTGGAATGCTAAAAGATGCTCAAGGATCCATGTTGAATGATGCTGAGAAGATCAAGAAAAGGTGGAAAGAATATACAGAGACATTATACCATAAAGATCAAGTGGACCAACAGCCTTTTCAACCTATACCTTATGGTCAGGAACCATTGTGATGAAAGAAGAAGTCGAAGCAGCATTGAAAGCCTTATCAAAGAACAAAGCAGCGGGCATTGATGGCATGCCCATTGAAGTATTACAGCTATATTTACAAGGCTCGGCCAGGAAATTTGGAAGACAAATTCATGACCAACTGACTGGAAAAGATCTGTGTTTATACCAATACTGAAGAAAGGTGACCCGACTGACTGTGGAAATTATCGCACAATTGCTCTGACCCCACATGCCAGCAAGATTCCTCTCAAGATCATTTAGTAGAGACTACAACCATACCTGGAACGAGAACTGCCTAAAGTGCAAGCAGGGTTCAGAAAAGGGTGAGGAACGAGAAACATTATCGCGGATGTGAGATGGATCCTTGAAAAGATAAAAGAATACCAAAAGGATATCCATATGTGTTTTATTGACTACAGCAAGGCTTTTGACTGTGTAAACCATGAGAAACTCTGGGCCACATTAAGAAGCATGGGTATACCAGAACACCTGATCGTTCTCTTGCACAACCTTTACATTGATCATGAAGCAACAGTTCGAACGAAATTAGGAGAAACAGAATGGATTAAAATCAGCAAAGGTGTATGACAAGGCTGCATACTTTCCGCCTACCTCTTTAATTTATATGCAGAACAAATCATCAGAGAAACAGGACTGTATGAAGACAACCGAGGTGTGAAGATTGGTGGAAGACTCATTAACAACGTTCGCTATGCTGATGATACCACATTACTGGTTGAAAGTGAAGACGATTTGAAACATTTGCTTCTCAAGATCAAGGAATATAGTCTTAAAATGAGTCTACACCTTAATGTTAAGAAGACAAAGATCCTGACAATATGAATAAGTTCATTGTTGATGGAGAAGAAATTGAAATAGCGGACAACTTTAACCTACTTGGATCAACTATCAATAAAGAAGTAACAAGCAGTCAAGAAATCCGACGATGCATTGCTCTTGGCAGAATGGCTATGAAGGACCTAGACAAGATTCACAACAGCAGAGATGTCTCTCTCCATATAAAGATTCGTCTTGTTCAAGTCATGGCATTTTCAATAACGTCATTTGGATGCGAAAGTTGGACAGTGAAAAAGAAAGATAGGAAGAAAATTGATGCCTTTGAATTATGGTGCTGGCAATGAATACTGTGTACACCATGGACTGCCCAAAAAACAAACTAGTCAGTATTAGAGGAGATCAAACCTACGTTTTCTTTAGAAGCTCAGATAACAAGACTTTGACTTTCATTCTTTGGACACATCATGTGATCATTAGAGAAAGACATCATGCTTGGAGTGGAGGAGTGGCCTAGTGGTTGGGGCAAGGTACTTTAGGCCGGAAGGTCGGAGGTTCAAATCCCACTAGAGGACAGCAACCTTGGGCCGGAAGGACTGGGGTTTCTAGTCCCACAGGTGCTCCTTGTGGTCTTGGGCAAGCCACTTAACCCTCCATAGCCCATGTTCCCTGTAAAATAGTTATCTCCAAGTTATAATGCCCTGTTCAATGTAATTTCAGTTTGTTCAATGTAAACCGCACTGATGCAGACTAGCGTGGTATATAAGAGAATGTAAATAAATAAATAAATAAATGCTTGGCAAGATAGAAGGTCAATGCAAAAGAGGAAGGCCAGCAATGAGATGGATCGATACAATAACAGCAGCTATGGGTGCCAGTCTGTTAAAATGAGCTGCCTGACTGAAAACTGAACACAGTTTAGGACAACTATCCAGAGGGTCGCCATGAGTTGACAACTGACTTGAGGGCACTTAACAACAACAACATGGGATTCTGGAAATTTTTATATGATGTGAGTAGGTTGATGTCGGCCCTGGAGCTTTTCAAAATGGGTCTTATTGATGCTGTTTTCAGTATGAGAGGCATATGACCCTGAGTAAGAGATAAGTTTATATATTTTAGGAGTGTTAGTTCAGTTTTGACTGATTTGATCCACAAAGTGGGACAAGGATCAAGTGGAGATGTAGTGGTGTTTAGCATTGATAGGATTTCTTCAAGCTGTTTGCCTGTGATTGAGTTAAAGGATGATCATTTAGGGGATTTTGTTTCTGTGTTGATATATATAGAAACCATTGGTGTTGTGGCTTCAGAATATGAGAATTTCTGCTGGAGGTGAGAGGCAAAGTCTTGAGGCTATAGTTTTGATTCTTTTAGGACTGGTGGAGACTGTATTTTTTATCTATCTTAAAAATATATAAAAATATGTTTGACTACACGACTAATCTACTGTATTTACGCATTCCTTCCACTTCCCCTTTCCCATAAACTCCCCGAATATTCTTCTCAATGGTGCCCACCCCCTGGCTGTTTCCTAATAAGATGCAAGAGCCATAAGGTAGGTTTGGTGACCAGGGATCGCAGCATCTAACAGAAATTTTCTCACGTTCCAAGTCCGTAGTGGGAGACGTGGCCTGTGTGCTGTATGCTGTATAAACATTCCTTGAGCAAAGATCAGCAGGGTACAAATTCAAGACTTACAGTTCCAGGAGGAATGCAGACCCAGATTCAGCAATCTGCAGGATGAGGCCTGTTTGCTATATTTCTCCCTGGCCTGTCAGGCAGTTACAAAAATGGGAACAGTGCCAATTCCGGCTACATCAAAGTTAATCACTGACTCTCACCCCTTCAGTAATGGGCAGAGACATAGCTTGTAGATGCCAGCTGACTCATCTTCCTGTACTGATCTCATGGTGAACCAACAGCTTTGCACTCAGGGTCATTTTACCTATGGGCAAAGAGCAGCGGCCCCGGGTCTTTGCATAACGGGGGCCCAGGTGCCCATAGGTAAAACGTCAGCCCCGAGCACAGGCTGCTACTGCTCTTCCTCTGTCATGTCTGTGTGGCTACGCTGGTTTCAGAGCCGCAGTGGTGGCTGTAACAGGCCAGGCTCTGTTTGTATCCTGCTGTATACACACAACAGGCAGCTGTGACTCAGATGGTCTGTGCTCAGTCACTCCTTGCATGCCGAGTCGCTCCGCCTCTGCTCTAGAGACGATGTGCGGCTGCACAGCTGTCTGCAGCGCGGGAGAAATGAAAGAGGAACAGCCACAACCCGAGCCAGGTCACATGACAGTATGGGCCAGCTGGCATGCGGCATGTGGACATGTCAAGGGTGGGTGTGGATATATGGTGGGTGCAGTGCTGTTAAGGTCAACAGACCATGTTTGCTTTTAGAGTACGGGCAGCTAGACAAGGAAGGCCAAGTTATCTGTGGTGAGCCGGGCACACCCACCCTCCAGCAGTACTGACTGGCAGAAGCCCCAAAGTTACAGTTCCAAACTTGAGAAGTGCTGACCTCCCCTTCAGCTATGCGTTAAGTGTGGGCGAACAATGTGCCAAGTCACCTTTCTCTGCTTCAAGTTGTTTTATTTTTTTTTTGGGGGGGGGGGGAGATATTGTTTGGCAGTGGCACCCTTGAAAAGCCTGAGCCCTTCCTGCATCTGTCAATGCAGACTTGGGTCACAGAAAGTCACAACTCTGTGTAGGGATGAATTAGAAACATTCAGGGCATGCAAGGAGATACTAGAAGAGAAAGGGGGAGAGCCTGAACAAGAGAAAGCAAATGCAGGTGGGGCGGGTAGAGTGGCGGGGACGAAGCCTCAGAAAAGGACAGTGGGATTTATGGATTGGGTAGAGGTGGTGAGGGGCGATGAGGCTGCTGTTTTGGTGGATGAGTAAGAAAGCGAGGTTACTTACCTGTAACGGGGGTTCTCCGTGGACAGCAGGATAAGTCAGCCACACCTGGTGATGTCCTCCGGGCGGCGCCAAGGTCGGAAGTGCTCTCCAGAGCTCAGATTTCTGAGCATGCCCCAGGTAGCCCACCTCCCTGGACCGCCCCTAGCCTGGCCAGTTGTTTCCCAAGCTAGTGCTTCCCAGGCTAGGGAGCGGCCTTACATGCAGACCTCCTCCAGGGGAGGCGGGTGGTATTGTGTGGCTGACTTATCCTGCTGTCCACGGAGAACCCCTGTTACAGGTAAGTAACCTCGCTTTCTCCATGGACTGCAGGATGGCGTCAGCCACACCTGGTGTCTCCCTAGCTGCGCGGAGCACGCTGAGGTGTAGGAGGGAGGCGTGAACAGAAGGCTACTGAGGCATGAGTCAGTGAATATGTTTACTTGACAGTGCAACAACAACGTGGTGCAATCACAGTGTAAACAAACGTGCAATAACAACAGCGTAGTGCAAACAAGGTGCAGTAAGGTGCGAGTGCAGTTCACAAAGTGTCAAACAAGGTGCATTTAGAAGGTACAGCAGTGGTTTCGACAAGTCCTTGGGTGGATCGTTCCTGTCACTCATGGCCGAGCTTGGTGAGTCTCCAAAGCCGTGGTGAGGACAGCGTTGCCAAGCGCGCAGGCCTCCTGAGACCTGAGGTCGAGGCAGTATTGTTTCTGGAACATGTGTGGAGTGGACCACGTGGCTGCTTTACAGATGTCGGTCAGGGGAACCGACCGTAGGTTGGCTAAGGCGGTGGCCAAGGCTCGCAGCTGGTGTGGCCCAACTCTTGGGTTCGGATGCGCTCCGGTTGGGTCGAGGCAATAGGAGATGCAGGAGGCGACCCAGTGTGAAAGACTTCTTTTCGTGACCGGCTGCCCGGGCTTGTGCGGGTCAAAGGAGATGAACAGCTGCTCGTCCTTTCGGGCGGGTAGGGTCCTGTCCAGATAGATCCGGAGGGCACGGAGGCAGTCTAGGGTGTGTAGACGGCGCTCCTCCTCAGAGTGGTGTGGCTCCGGAAAGAAGGAGGGCAGTTCGATGGACTGGTTGATATGAAAAGCCGATGGCACCTTGGGTACGAATCTGGGGTTTGTGCACAGGGAGGCCCGGTCAAGATGCAGCTGCGTGTACGGGGGGTGCGCTACCAGTGCTTGGAGCTCGCTGATTCTCCTGGCGGAAGTGATGGCTACCAGGAATAGCGTCTTCCAGGAGACGTACTTCATGTCTGCGGTGTCCATTGGTTCGAAGGGAGCCTGGGTAAGGCGATGTAGGACCACGCTGAGGTCCCAAGGTGGTACCGGGGCTCTGATCGGAGGTCTCAGGTTTGCTAGTCCTTTCATGAAGCGCGCCGTTAGGGGCAGCGTCGCGATGGAGTCTGCTCTGTGCACAGGGGCATGGAGGGCCGCAATGGCGGAGAGGTGCACTCGGATGGATTGTGTCTGGAGACCTCGGTCAGAGAGGGAGCTGAGATACTGCAAGACACAGGGAACTGGGCACGAAGTTGGGTCCAGTCCTCATGCTCCGCACCAAATGCTGAACCTCTTCCATTTGAGGCCGTAGGACTTCCTGGTGGATGGTCTCCTGGCTGCAAGGACCACGTCCTGCACCTCTATCGGAAGTTGGAGGGTGGAGAGGTTCATCCGCTCAACCTCCAGGCAGTGAGCGAGAGGGCTTTGAGGGGGTGTCTCGTGTAGCCCGCATTCTGCGTTAGAAGATCTGGCCTGAGCGGCAGGTGCACTGGGGCCTCGTGCGCCAGGCATTTCAGGAGCGCAAACCACATCTGTCGTGGCCAAAGGGGGACTACAAGGATGACTTCTGCTTTTTCCTGATGATGCGTTGCAGCGTCGGTGGGATGAAGGGGGTCGGGGGAAAGGCGTATACCAGAGACCACTCCCCCCAATACACGTCGAATGCATCCCCCGATAGTCTCTTGTCCGACGGGTGTCTTGAGCAGAATAGGGGGCACTTGGCATTCTGCTCGGAGGCGAAGAGGTCGATCTCCGGGGTTCCCCACCTCTGGAAGAGGGAGTTGGAGACCTCTGGGAGGAGAGCCCATTCGTGGGGCTGAAGTTGTCTGCTCAGCTTGTCTGCCAGTACATTCATGTCCCCGGGAAGATACGAGGCGCACAGCCAGCACTTGTTCTTCAAAGCCAGCATCCATATCGCTAGTGCCTCCTTGCAGAGGGAGCGTGATCGTGTGCCTCCTTGTTTGTTGATGTAAAACATGGCCACTTGGTTGTCTGTCTGGACGAGGATGGACGTGCCCCGGAGGTGTGGTAGAAATGCCTTGAGGGTGTATCTGACTGCCCTCAGCTCCAGGAGGTTGATGTGAAGCTTCCATTCCCTCGGAGACCAGGCCGCTTGTGTGCTGAACTGACGGAAGTGCGCTCCCCAACCGGAGCAGGATGCGTCCGTGGTGAGGGTTGCCTGGTGCTGAGGTTGGTGGATATCCTTGCCCACGGAGAGGTTTGCTGGTATGGTCCACCAGCGTAGCTGCGACCGGACTGTGGGAGTCATCGGGATTCGGGAGGATAGAGATTGCAAGTGCTGGTTCCAGTGGGTCCGGAGATGCCACTGTAGCATGCGCATCCTCATCTTCGCCACTGGGATGACGGAGGTCGTGGCTGCCATGTGTCCCAGGAGGCGCAAAACTGACCGAGCCGAGGGGTTGGCTGATGCTGCCAAGCTGGATGCGAGCGAGGTGACAGCCGACAGCCTGCGCTGCGGGAGGTAGGCTTTCGAGGACTGTGTGTCGATGACAGCTCCAATGAACTCCAGTTGTTGAGAAGGTCGAAGCTGCAATTTTTTGTAGTTGACGACAAACCCCAGGGTGGAAATCAGGATAGTGGTTGCGTGCAGGGCCGCTAGCAGCTCCTGAATCGAGGGAGCTGAGAGGAGCCAGTCACCCAGGTCGGGAAAAACGGCACTGTTCTGCTTGCGGAGGTGAGCCACTGCGACGGCCACACACTTTGTGAAGACGCGTGGGGCTGGGGACAGCCCAAAGGGGAGGACTCTGTACTGGTAGTGATGTCCCAGCACCTGGAATCGGAGGTACTTCCTGTGTGCCTTGTGGATGCTGATATGCGTGTACGCTTCCTGTAGATCCAGGGATGCCAGCCAGTCGCCGGTCTGGATCAGCAGGAGGATGGAATTGAGGGAGTACATCCTGAATTTCTCTTTGGTGACAAATCTGTTCAATGCGCGCAGGTCCAAGATGGGGCGCACTCCACCCGATCTTTTTGGGATGAGGAAGTATCTGGAGTAAAACCCTGTATTGATCTCGGACGGAGGAACCTGTTCTATCGCATGGGAGGACAGCAGGTGTATCAGCTCCATTGCCATGGCACGCTGCAGGTGAGGGCATGTCCTGCTTGTAGGTCTGATGCGTTGGTAGGGTGGCGCAGAAAAATGGATGCGGTACCCCTTGCGGATGATCCGTAGGACCCAGAAGTCGGAGGTGATCCTCTCCCATTCTTGTAGGACGAATGAGAGGTGCCCCCCGATCTGGGAGGGGGGCCGTCCATAGTTGTCAAAAGGAAGGGCCACCTTTTGCCATCTGCGCGTTGCTGCCCTTCTTTGGCTTGCGGTCCCTCTGTGATTGACGCTGGTGTGAGGGTCTCTGATAGGAGCTGGACTTGTATCTGGGCCCCTGCCACTTTCGGTTCGATGAGTACCTCTTGTTGTAGTTGTAGTAAGGTTTACGCTGATAGCTGCTCTTTTGAGTGCTATTGGAGCGTTCAAACCCATCCTCTGCTAGGGTTTGCAGGGTATTGCAGTCCTCTTTCATGTTGTTTACAGTGTCTGAGACTTTTTCCCCGAAGAGCGATTCACCAGTGAAGGGAGCATCAGCAATCTTGTCGTGAGAGTCATCCCGCAATCCGGACGCTCTCAGCCATGCCCACCTTCTGGCGGATATCGCTGTCCCCGCTGTTCGTACAGCCGTATCAAAGGCATCGAAGGCTGTGCTTGCCAGATGTTTATTGCATTCTGTCATGTCCATGAGCGTGGTGGAGAATGAGGCTTGTGAATCTTTAGGGAGAGAGGAAATGGCAATCTTGATGTTTGCCACACAGGTGTCCTGGAACAGGACCTGTTGAAACTGGTGAGCGGCGATCCTTGCACTGAGCATGGCTCCCTGATAGGCTTTCTTTCTGATGTCATTGAGTAGCTTATGGTCCCATCCGGGCGGGTTATTGGTGTGTGTTCGCGAGGATTTGGCTTTCTTAAGAGCCGAGGAGACGACTATGGAATGGTGTGGAAGTTGTGTCTTTTCGAATCCTGGAGTGGGTTGAATTTGATACTTCGAGTCCAATCTCCTGGAGGATGCGCATCCTGATGCTGGTGTCAACCAAAGTCTGGAGTGGTTCTCCCGTAGCTTGCGGTCCAGGGGCAAGGCAAAGGGGGCTTTAGGGGCAGCGAGGTACTTCAGGACCTCCGGCTCTGTCTCCTCCGAGGCGTTAGGTGTTGTCAGGCCCAAGGTAGTGGCAACCTTGTTGATAAATTTTGGATAGATAAGATCCTCTGGGGGGGGGGCAGAGGCCCCTCAGGCTCGGGGGATTGTCTGGTCACTGAAACTGCCAGCTCCGTGGAAGCAGAACCCACGACTGCCTCCTCAGCCTCCTGTTCCTCAGCAGAGCTAACTGGGGAGAGAACTCCTGGAGACTGTAGTGGTGCTGGAGCCGTCGTCTCTGGTGGTAGAGCCCCCAAGATTGGGACGGCTGTCGGTAGATTAGTTGCTGAGGGGGGTGCAGTTTGTTGAACAATCTGTGTGAGTAGCTGAATGATAGCCGAAGAGTTTGCTGGGTTGGAGATTGAAGAGCTCCTGTGCGAATGCAATCTGTGGCGTCTGGAAGTTTGCCGCTTCGAGCTGCGCCTTCTGTGATGGTCATAGCTGGAGCTTGAGTCACTGGTGCTTGTAGAGCGCCTTTTCCTCCGCTGCCTTTTCTTGTGCGCGCCTCGGGCACCGGCAATCATGTCTGAGTCACTGGTGCTTGTAGAGCGCCCTCTACTTCGCTGCCGTTTCTTGTGCGCGCCCCGGGAACCAGCTTTCATAGAGTCCTCGCTGCATCCCTTGTTCCGGCTCTTCTTCTTGTGTCGCGGGGGCCGGGGCACCTCGGCGCCGACTCCGGCGCCGAACGGACTTGCAGGGGTCGAGGTATGATGACGCTGGTTGCCTGGAGTCGAGTTCTGATGACATCCAGCATGGGCGGAGCTAGTGCTCGGCAAGGAGTCCTGGCGCGTAGAAGGCGGGTGGGAGGAGGAGGAGTTACCCGCGGCGCCATCTTGTTGGGCCGCATGGCCAGGAGCTGCCGCATGGTCTGTGGAGGAGGGGCGAGCAGGTCCCAAGGATGTTGCCGGCCTGTCGTCGTCCGTGGCGGGAGGGGGACACACAAGGGCCGTGGTGGGCCTAGCGGAGGTGTCCAATGCCGGGCCGGGGATGGAGGCCCTGAGGGGCACATCCTGGGCCATAGCTGCAGTGGCGGCGATCTCTGTGGCCAGAGGGCCGGCGGTGCCAGTGTTGCTCAGGGCGGCGAGATGATCTTTGCAGAAAGGACAGCCATCGACGTTGTGTGAAGATCCCAAGCAGCGAACACAGAAATTGTGCAAATCAGTGCTGCTCATCTTCTTCCCGCAGGAGCATTTTTTAAAACCCGGTTTGGAGTTTTCACGGTGAGTCCGTGAAAACTTGGAGGTGTTCTTTTTTCTTTATTTTAAATTTCTTGGTGAAGTGGAGAGCAGGGCCCGTCTTGCTGGCAAGGCGGAAGGAACAAAACTGGCCAGGCTAGGGGCGGTCCAGGGAGGTGGGCTACCTGGGGCATGCTCAGAAATCTGAGCTCTGGAGAGCACTCCCGACCTTGGCATTGCCCGGAGGACGTCACCAGGTGTGGCTGACGCCATCCTGCAGTCCATGGAGAATGCAGGGACGGGGACGGGAGTAGACTGAGATGCCTTAGAGGCGAGAGTGAGGATTTCAGCAGGAAGCAGAGGAAAGTTCTTTCATATTTGCATTGTACAATTGTTTCCTCTTTCTCTGCTGTTGCACTGACCTCATGTAGTCTGACTTCTCAGGCTCTCCATTTCAGCTTTTGTCCGCCCATTTTCTAATCTGTGGTCACTTATTCTGCATATTGTGTGCATCTGACCCTGTATGCGATTTGTATTTTACTTTGTCAATGGAGGGAATAGGATTCTGCAAGCGTGTAGTTTCTGTGTGGGGATCTCTCTCTAGCAATCTAGCTTTTTCCCTTTTCCGGTAGGGGGTGTACTGAAGTTCCCGCACTTCTTTGTTCATAGTTTGGATTATTTTAGAGTTCTAGTTGCTAGTATTGTTGTGATGTGGTGAGTTACTGTTTGCTAAGCTATAGGATCTGGGTGACCTTTTTGCAGGTTTTGTATTTGAGAAGAAGAATAAGGGAACAGCATGAGTTGGAGGGGGGGGGGGCAAAGAAAGAGATAGCAATAGAGTAAATGAGTGAGGGTGGGGACACAGAAAGCAATAGATTGCGCAACTGTTTGAGAGAGAATCATGAGCATGAATGTATATAAGGAGCTGGAAAAGGGAGAGCTGGAGAGTACACGCATGCTTGTTGGGGGGGGGGGGGGACAAATGAGAAAAGAGAGTGAGGATGGAGGCACAGATAAGAGAGAAGAAAACATTGGGGGGAGGGTTACTCAAACAAACTTCCATGATTTGCAGACCTGCAAACCATGTAAATACCGCTGAACGGGATAATGTGGTTAGTGCCACTGCTGCTCACCCCAGTGCTAATCGTTTAGCATCGGGGGGGGGTGTGGGGGGGGGCATTCCAGGGCAGCACCCATCGCGGACCAGGCAGCAGCAGCAGCAATATTGCGCCACTGCCCGGTGAACGACATGTGATGAAAGTCAGGCACATGAAACACTGGCCTAACTTTCACTGCAAAAGCTAACTGGGTAACAGCTGAATATCGCCACCATCTGGTTGGCTTCATGGCAATGCGGGCAACCCAGATATTCAGTGCCGCAACCTGGATATGGCCCTGGAATTGAATATTCAGCGCCACTGCCTAGCTGCTGTAGGAGTGCTAGATATGGGTGCTGAATATGGGGCCCACTGGTGTAGGTGAGTGTGCGAGAGGAAGTTCAAGAGAGGAAAGAGCTGCAGTGTGCATGTTGGGAGGCGGCAGTGAGAGAAGAGAGTAAAAGACAGAGTTGGGGGGGGGGGCACAGAGAAGACAGCAAGGGATTGTGTGTGAGTCAGAGGAGAACAAGAATTAGAAAAGAAAGAGTATGTAAGTATTGGGGGGTAGTAGAGAGAGAGCCAGAAAGTGTGTGAAATGTACGAAGACCATGGGGGAGCAAAAGCCTGTGTGAGTGAGAGTGGGGAGGGGGAGGGGATATGGACAGTCTTTCTAATCAACGATCATTCATGTCTGTGACAAGCATTGCTCTAAAATATATTTATTAATAGTATAAAATGTCTTTCTATACCCTGAGCTGAAGCCAATGTGGGAAAACTAAGACGGCCCCCAGAGGTGGTTCAAGGTGTCGACACGCTAGATAAACTTTAAGCTTTACATCCCACCTGGCTGCCAAATCAATTGTTTAACTTTGAATGCCCTGCTCTTTGCTACCTACTGGAAGTTGCTACTCTAGGCAACCACCTCGCTTGCCTAGTGGTTGGGCCGGCCTTGTGGAGCCCATCCTCTAAAGTTTGTCCAGGCCCTGGAAGTGGTTAAAATATCTCTGTTTTCACTGCCTGTGCCATAGTAGGTTGGTTTTGGTGATGGATGGAAAGCTTAGGAGCTCTTCTGACAGAACTGCAAAGAAAATAACACTGTGCCAGATCGCCCTTGACAACATTCATACACTGCATTCAGTGGGGTGATGTACTGACACATCACCACCTTGTAACTAGAGTAATGACGTCACTTCCTTGACCAGAGAAAGATGTTTGTCGGGCACAGACTTACTCATTCCTATAAAACAAGTGAGGAAAGCAGGCAGAGCATGGCTCATTGAATTCTTTCCAATCCTTCTGTATATGGTGCGCTTGTGTGTGTGTGCATATACATAAATCTGTTGCCTCTAAATATGCACACAGACATACACACAAACACATACAGAGATGTATACACACCCACACATACATACAGAAACACATAAATATACAAACAGGGCCAATGCAAAGGTGTTAGGTGCTCTTTGCTAACTTTCAGCCTTGTGCTCCCCCTCCCCCAAGTTAATTTTCATGACCATAGGCAGACAGACCAGCAGACACAAACACAGGGGTTAGAAATTATTCCATGAGAGATGCTTTTCATGCTTTCCCCACATGAACTCCCCCTGCTTCCACAACCATATTCCTGCTCAGTGATTCAGATGTGTACAGTATTTCATTTTCCTAGTTGTACTGTGAAACCTACTGACTGAATCATATCATTTCATTAATGGTTGCTATGTATAGTGACGCTTAAAGGAGTAATTTTATAAGAGGAGCCTATTTTTTAGGCGCGAACAATGTGTAAATGTCAGTAATTTAACATAAATGGCCACATATGCTTGTAAATGAGCTAAGCAACCTCGTGTACCAGGAAATGGCTTACGACTTTCTCAGTTATGTACGTAGTGTTTTTCCTTAAAAGTCATTAAACAGATTGAAACTAAAATACTGACTAGCGTAGCAGCAAGTGTGTGCATAAATCATAGCATTCTAGAATCAAAGCACGTACTTGCTTGCGCTGCCCATGCTCTGTGTAGACTCCACCCATGTGCGTTCCCAGGTGAAAGCACACACCATAGAAACAATGTGATTACATTTGCAAACGACACCAAATGTAATGTGGACAAGTTTAAAGTGATGCATATAGGGAAGAATAACCCAAACTGTAGACATACAATGCTAGGTTCTACATTAGGAGTCACCACCCAAGAAAAAGAGGTCTAGGTGTGATCATAGACAATACATTGAAATTTCTGTTCAGTATGTAGCGGCAGCGAAAAAAAACAAACAGAATATTAGGAATCATTAGGAAAGGAATAGAGAATAAAACAAAAATATTAGAACGCCTCTGTATTGCAGCATGGTACAACTGCACCTTGAGTATTGTGTGCAGTTCTATTCTATGCATCTCAAAAAAGATATAGCAGGCATTGGAAAAGGTACAGAGAAGGGCAACTGAAATTCTAAAAGGGATGGAATGACTCTCCTATGAGGAAAGACTAAGTTTAGGGCTCTTCAGTTCAGAGACGGCTGAGCGGAGATATGATAGAGGTTTATAAAATCCTGAGTGGAATGCAATCGATAGACGCAAAGTGATTCTTTACTCTTTCAAAAAGACAAGAAAAAAGGGGAAGAGGGACAAACCCTACCAATATAGATCCATGACAAAAAGAAAAAGGGGTTAATGAAGTTGCCATAGAGTGCACACAAAAGATATTACTGATGCCACAATCTGGTTTTATACATATTTATCTTGAATCACAATAATTGACCCTGATGCAGGCATATCATGTTGAAACACAGCCATGTTGGGCTGAATAAATCTACTCTGTGACAATTTCATTAATCTGTACTCTTTCAAAAAGTACAAGGACTAGGGGACACACCATGAAGCTACAAAATAGTATATTTAGAACAGGAGAATATATATAATTAAGCTTTGGAACTCATTGTTGAAGGATGTGGTAAAATCAGGTAGTATAGCTGGGTTTAAAAAATGTTTGGACAAATTCCCGGAGGAAATGTCCATTAACCACTGCTTACCCCTAGGGATAAGTAGCACGGAACTGGTTACTTTTGGCGTACGTTAGGTACTTGTGACCTGGATTGACCACTGTTGGAAACAGGACATTGGGCTTGACGGCTCTTTAATCTGACCCGGTATGGCAGTTCTTATGCCCCAAAGGCTTTCCCCACTTGTTTTGGTTTTGTTTTCTCTTGTGCTAAAATAAAATAATGCAGTTTGGTCTGTTATGGGTAGATAAAAACTGCCCATGGGAGCCGCTCCAAATTGGAACGTCTACTCTCTGCCCACTTCCAGCTCAGGAGGCAATGCGAGGAATGCAGCAACTGCAGCAAAAGGCCTGCGGTAGCTGCATTTCTCATGCACTGGCTGTCTTCATGATGCAACAATGCCACGTTAGAACATGAAGACAGCTAACGTGTTTTAGTAAACATACCCCTTTGAGTTGTGTGTATGCGTGTACCCACCGTCTCTGCAGGGAAAAGAATGTGCGAAGGGCTCTTTGTATGACTCACAGGCAGGGCCGTACTTAGCCCTGTGCGAGCGGTGCGGCCGTACAGGGCGCAAAGGCTTAAGGGGCGCATTTTAGCTGTCTGCCGTTGCCACTTTTTCTTCTCTCAGCAGCGGCAGGCAATGACAGACAGCTAAAATGTGCCCCTTAATGCAAAAGCAGGGAGGGCCAGATCTGCTTAGCATGCCAGCGACTTGCACATCGGGCACGCCTCTTCTCTCCCGCTGCGGGGGGGGGGGGAGGCGTGCACCCGATGTGCAAGTTGCACAGGGCGCGATTTACACTTGGTACAGCCCTGCTCACAGGATGTATTGTTTTCCTTTGACTGCTGTTGACTTTGTTGCCCCAGAGAAGCTACTGCCTTAGGTGACCACCTAATCTTGTCTAGTGGTTCAACCAGCCCTGATTCTCGCATCCTCTGTGTGGCTCTAGAGGAGTAAGAGGTTGAGGAAAGAGAACTTAACCTGCCATTGATACCTATAACAATCATGTTCCTTCTCCTACCTTAGGAACAAAATTACTGGCAATATGAAACAACATGGCTTAATGGAAGAGAGCCAATATGGATTTAGAAGGAGGAGGTTGTTCTTTATGATCTATCAGAGATCCTTGAAGGTGTAAATAGGCACGTGAATAAAGATTTGAATTATCAGAAGGTGCCGATAAAGTCCCTCATGAGAGAAATTAAAATGTCATGGGATAGGAGGTGACGTCTTACTATGCACAGCAACTGGTTAGAAGGAAGGAAGCAATGATTAAGGCTAAATGGTCAGTTTTTGGAGTTCATCAGGAGTCTGTGCTGGGACTGATGTTCAACGCATTTGAGAATGATCTGGAATAAGAATAATGAGTGAACTAATTAAATGTGTAGATGACACAAAAATATTCTAAATAGTTGAAACAAAGGCAGATTTTGAGGAACCAGAGAAGTGGGGATGTGGAGAAGAGCAAAATAATGCACATAGGGGAAAAAGATCCTTGCATAATCTTTATTTATGCTTATTAGAAGACTTTACATATCCTCTTTTGTCATAACATCTAGGTATAAAGTAAAAAATAAATAAACAATAAAATAAAAAATAAAAACAACAATAAAACAGGGATACAAGAAAAGAGGAAAGAAAAATATAGCAGAAAAGATGATGCATGACTACTGCACCCAAGCTCAACCTCATGCCGTTGAGTTTTGCATTAGGAATCACCCAGGTGACTCCTTCCTTGGAGTCATTGTGAACAATACATTGAAACCCTCAGTCAACTGTGTGGCAGCAATCAAAAAACCAAACAGAATTTTAGGAATTATTCAGAAAGAAATGAAGAATAAAACGCTGACTATCATCATACCTCTACATAGATCCAGCTTGAGTATTATGTGCAATTCTGGTTGCCTCATCTCAAAAATGATATAACGGAACTGGAAAAGGTACAGAGAAGGGTGACCAAAATAATAAAGGGGATGGACTAGCTCCTTCATAAAAAGAGGCTAAACAAATTCGGACTCCTCAGCTTGAAGTTGACAAAGAAAGAAAGTAAGGGTGGCGGGGGGGGGGGGGCGGGGGAGACATATTCAACGACCGTAGTTGGGCTAGCTGAAAGTCTAGCCACTGCTGCTCTATTTAAAGCCGGATATTCAGTAGTGGGAAATATCTAGTTTCTACCGCTGAATATTCAGGCTTGCCAGATAGTGGTGTTGCTATCTGGTTAGTGCAATATTCAGCCACTAACCAGTTAGGGAACAGTTAAAAGGGAACGGTTATTTACACTTTCAAATTGTATCGAGACTAAAGTATACCGCATGAAACGAACAGGTAGTAGATTTAAAAGAAATGAGGGAAAGTATTTATTTCATTTAGAGAATAATGAAGTGGTAGAATTTATTACCAGAGACTTCTAGCAGAACTGGAGTTTAGACAAATTAGGAAAAGCCCGTAAACCAGGGGTTCTCAACCCAATCCTCAGGACACACCTAGCCAGTCAGCTTTTCAGGATCACCACAATGAATATGCAGGGCCGCATTTACCTACACCCTTGTGCATATTAATTGAAACAAACTGAAAAAAAGTGAAAACTGGAATTTCCATTGAAAATCTTATTAATAGACACATATTAATACATAATATGACCTCCTCTTTTTTTTTGCCAGTATCTGGACACGATTCGGAATGGAATTCTCCAGGAACAAGCAGGAAGCCAGTCCTCACTTATGGGTGAGGTTGGCACTGACAGAGCCCGTGCACAGCAATTCCCCAGCTTTCAAAGAAAGCCTTTGGGATTGCTACCAAGCATGCGTGGTCCTCTTCCCGCCCAAGGGTGCCCTCTTGCTCAGTCTCCCTTTTTCCGCAGAGCTCTTCAGACACACGTCCTCGTCCCTCGGAAAAAGTTTGATTTTCCTCACTTTAACAGGCTCTTATTTCTTTTTTCCGGTTGCACCGGTCCTCCACCTGTCCTCCCTTTGCTCTCTTTAGGAGCTTGCAGGGATATCTTTTCTACAAATATTTTTCCTTGGCTTCGCACCCTTTTTTCTTCCCAACCGCTGGCCGCGTGGGTCTTCAACCTCGCAGGGGTCGTTTTTGCCCCCATGGCCACCGGGTTTAAAAAATGCAATAGATGTTAGGAACATGTCGCTTACGGACACTCATGACTGCTGTCTAAGGTGTCTGGGAGCCAACCATGACCCATAGCTCTGTTCACTCTGCAAGAAAATGTCCTCTAAGGCCCTACTCAGCTGTAAGCAGAAATCTGAAGACATTTTTCAAAAGGCTGCCTCGGAGTCTCCGGTGGCACCCTCGGTCGTCTCCCCTCCGGTGGGTTCTCCCCCTGTGGCTCCGCGTTCCAGACAGCACTCAGACCAGGGGTCCCCCGAGGTGGAACGAATGAAAAAGAAGAAGACCTCGAAGTCATTGTCTGGGGCCCCCAACAAGCGCGAGCACTCCCGCGCTCGGTTGCTTAGCCCCCTTCGGCGTTCCCAAGAGTTAGACAAGGAGTGGCACCGCAAGGTACCTCACAGAGAAATGGAGGTCTCCGGCGAAGGCGCCCAGTCTCCTGAGAGCCGTCCCTGTGATGAAAGCCTCTCCTCCTCGAGCCCGACCCAGTGACCCTGGTGTCAGTGTCCCAGGGCCCCACGCCCACATGGGAATCCCGAATGCTGGTGCTGGTGCTTTGCTGACTTGGGCCTGGAGACCATGGGTCCCTCGCATGGGACACCCAAATCTGTCCAGGAAATCCCCGAGAGTCACGGGCCTTGTGAGGGTCCTCGATGTTGGTCTTGCTCGCTCTCCCGTTCTTTGGGGGCAAGATCGTCCAAGGCCACCGGCTCCAGGCCAGCGGCCATCAGACAGGGCGAACCGCCCGGCTCAGATCCCTTGACCAATTTCTTAGGTTGGGAATCTGATGGGGACACATCCCACACCCACTGGGACCTTCCATTGGACTCCTCGCCGCCTGGTCTCCAGCGGAATTCGCCGCCCGAGGACACCTCCTTTTTGGTGTTTATTCGGGACATGACTCGGGCCCTCAACCTGGTCACCCAGGCCGAGGAGGACCCTCATGCTGAAGAACTCCATATTCTTCAATACGAGACCCCACCCAGAGAATCCCTCACTGTCCCGGTGCCGCTGATCATCTCCCGGCTATTCCTCTGCATGTGGGAGGCCCCAGCCTCAGTTCCCATTGTGAGCAAGTGCCTTGACACAATGTACAAGATGCAGTGAGGGCCAGGCTTCAGAAAGACCCAACTACCACACACTTCGATGGTGGTGGAATCGTCCATGAGGAAGCAGAAGAGCCCGAAGTCCCATTCATCGGTCCCGCCGGGCCGAGAATCGAGAGCCCTTGATGCCCTGGGCTGCAAGGCCTAACAAGGTTCCATGCTCTCTTGTTGCATCCAGGCATACCAACTATATATCAGTATGTTCCTCTGTGACTTGGCAAAAGAACTGGGAGGTTTCTCTGCGGGCCTCGAGGATGAGCCCCTCAACAGGTTCCTCACCCTCTTGAAAACAGTGGCCGATTGCTCTAAGTATATCTCTCAAGCCTCCTATGATGGCCTCAAGACATCGGCTCACGTGGTGGCCGCGGATATTGGAGCCCGCCGCCAGGCTTGGCTCCAATCTTTGTATTTGGAGCAGTGGGTGCAGGAGAAGCTCCTGGACATGCCCTGCCTCGGCGAACAACTTTTTAGTAAGTCGATGGAGGAGAAGGCGGCAGAAATCAAGACGGAGTATGTCATGAGGACTCATCTCTCCCGCAAGACATCTACCCTGCTTCGGAAGAAGCAGCCCACCAAGAAGCCCTTCTTCCCCAGGAAAGGTCTCCAGTATCACGGCTACCCGCCATACCTGGCTACTCCCACGCTGACCACTCTGGCGCAGGGAAAGCCCGGCCAAAGTCATCGTAAACCGAAGGGCCCAGACGCCAGCCCCCCTGCAACCCCCTTAGGGGTTTTGATGCCAGCAGCATAGCCCCTCACCCTCCGGTGATACAGCAGCCTGTGGGGGGATGCCTGTCCTGCTTCGCCCCATCATGGGCACTGATCACCTCGGACACCTGGGTCCTCCAGGTCATCTGGGAGGGCTATGGACGCCACTTTGACAGGCTTCCACCCCCCTTTCTCCCTGGTGGAGCCTTGTCGACTCCCTGCACACCAGATTTTTGGAGTGGAGGAGTGGCCTTGTGGTTGGGGCAGGGTACTTCAGGCCGGAAGGTCGGGGGTTCAAATCCCACTAGAGGACAGCAACCTTGGGCCGGAAGGACTGGGGTTTCTAGTCCCATAGGTGCTCCTTGTGGTCTTGGGCAAGCCACTTAACCCTCCATAGCCCATGTTCCCTGTAAAATAGTTATCTCCAAGTTATAATGCCCTGTTCAATGTAATTTCAGTTTGTTCAATGTAAACCGCACTGATGCAGAATAGCGCGGTATATAAGAGAATGTAAATAAATAAATTTTGCTGCAGCGGGAATTGCACTCCCTCCTTGCCCAACGGGCAGTCGAGAAGTTCCCTCCCCACCTTTGAGTTCGGGGCTTTTCTTCCTGGTACATCCTTGTCCCCAAAAACATGGGAGTTCTGCGGCCCATCCTCAACCTCCGCATGCTAAACAAGTTCCTGGTACGGGAAAAATTCAAGATGTTATCTCTTGGTGTGCTGCTGCCCTTCCTCTGGAAGGGCGACTGGCTATGCTCCTTAGATCTAAAGGACACTTATGCCCATATCTTGATCAACCCTCAACACAGGCAGTACCTGTGTTTCAGAGTGCAGGGAGAGCACTTCCAGTACAGGGTGCTCCCCTTCGGTCTCACATCCGCCCCTCGGGCCTTCACGAAGTGCCTCGTCATGGCCGCCGCTCACTTTCAGCGTCAGGTCATGCCAGTGTTCCCTTACCTTGACAACTGGCTCGTTACGGGCTCCTCTGTTGAGGAGGCCCGACAGGCGATGTCACGCACTGTCCTCCTCTTGGAGAGCTTGGGGATCTTGGTCAACTACCCAAAGTCTCACCTCGAGCCAACACAGACTCTCGAGTTCATTGGGGTGCACCTTGATACTTGGAAGGCCATTGCCTTCTTGCCGGTGGATCGCTCCACCTGCCTCCGGGCTCTGGCCGCTAGCATCCAAAGTGCCTGGCAGGTCACCACTTGGTCCATGCTATGTGTCTTGGGCCACATGGCCTCGACCATACACGTGGTTCTTCACTCCCATCTGCACATGCAGACGACCCAGTGGTGTCTCAGCTATCAATAGAGCCAATCCCTCGGATACCTCAGGGATTCAGTCAGGGTTCTCCCCAACCTCTGTTTGTCCCTAAACTGGTGGGAGAGCCCCCGCAACCTCCTGCGGGGATCGCTCTTCCAGGCCCTACAGCACGATGTGGTTCTGACCACAGATGCCTCCCTGCTAGGGTGGGGAGCCCACTGCGGCTCTCTCTGCATGCAGGGGCAGTGGTCACCTGTGGAGGCTCAACAGCAGATAATCCTGCTCAAGCTCCGGGCCATCCGATGGGCCTTGAGGGCCTTTGAGGATGTTCTCAGCAGGAAGTCGGTCCTGGTGCAGATCGACAACCGAGTAGCGATGTTTTACATCAACAAGGAGGGGGGCATGGGGTCGCACTCCCTCTGCAGGGAAGCAGTCCTCATCTGCTCTTTTGCCGCCCTGCGGAGGATGTCCCTCAAGGTGACTTACCTCCCGGGTCAGGAGAACGGCCTGGTGGACAGGCTCAGCAGAATTCTTGGCCCTCACGAGTGGTGCCTGAATCCCAGGGTGGCAGGCTGGCTGTTCCTGTGCTGGGGAACTCCGGTGATGGACCTCTTCACCAGCCCCAAGATCACTCAGCTCCCTCGCTTCTGCGGCCCGGTACCGCACCCGGGCAGGTAGGGCCCCAATGCATTTCTCCTGGGCTGGTCATCCAGCCTTCTATATGCATTCCCTCCTTTCCCCCTCATTGCGAGGACTCTGCTCAAAGCTCAGCGGGACAGGGCATCGCTGATTCTCGTGGCCCCCTCATGGCCTCGGCAGCCTTGGTTCCCACTCCTGCTCCGACTGTTGGTGGAGCCTCCGATTCCCCTGGGCTCTGCCAGGGATTTGCTGACGCAGGAGGAGGGTAGGGTGCTGCACCCAAACCTACCCTCCCTACCCCTCATGTCCTGGCAACTGAACAGGTCTCTCTAACCTCTCTGGCCCTTCCGGAGGAGGTCGAGGAAATCCTCCTTGCCTCGAGGAAGTACTCCACTAGGCGGGTTTATGCCTTTAAGTGGAAGCGCTTCTCCGTATGGTGCTCAGAGCACCAGATCAACCCCTTCTCATGCCCGGTTTGGTGGATTCTACAGTACCTTCTCCATCTCTCGAGGGAAGGGCTGGTCGAAGTCTGGTAGAGTTCATTTGAGCACCATATCAGCTAATCATCTCCCCATCGAGGGAAATCCTCTCTCGGGGCTGCCACTAGTCTCCCGCTTCATGCAGGGCCTTCTGTTATCCAAGCTGCCCATCCGTCCCCCTCCGGCAGAGTGGGACCTGAACGTGGTGTTCACGCAGCTCACTCGCCCACCCTTCGAGCCGATGGCAACGTGTTCACTCCGGCACTTGTCCTGGAAGGTGGCCTTCCTGGTGGCGCTGACCTCAGCTCGCTGGGTCAGTGAGCTTCAGGCGCTCATGGCTGGCACCCCTTACACCAGGTTTTATTGGAACAGGGTGGTTCTCCGGACACACCCTAAGTTCTTACCCAAGGTCATGTTGGCTTTTCATCTCAACCAAGAGATAGTACTCCCGACCTTCTTCCCGAGGCCCCATGCCGATTAGGCGTCGGTGGCTCTCCACCCCCTCAACTGCAAGCGGGACCTTGCCTTCTACTTGCAGCGTACACAGACTCATCGAAAGTATGACAGACCTTTTGTGACCTATGATCCTAATAGGCAGGGGCAAGCAGTCACCAAGAGCACCCTCTCTGTTTGGGTGGAAGACTGCATCGTGTTCGCTCATGCAAAGGCGGCTGTCCCTCTGGATCGTCGAGTCACTGCACATGGGATCCGAGCCAAAGAGGCCTCGGTGGCCTTGCTGTGCTCCGTGCCCATGATGGACATCTGTCGGGCGGCAACCTGGTCTTCTACTAATACCTTCGCTGCCCACTACTGCCTGGAGAGGAAGTCCTGCCAGGACAGTGCCTTTGGCCAGGCTGTACTCTGTAATCTGTTTGGGGTATAAGCAACTCCTGCCCTCCGACCCTTCTTCACGGCTACTAAGGTCTTCGCCCTGAGGACCCGAGGGCTTGGGTCCTTCGGGCTTCGGCTTCTGCTCACAGCCTCACAGAGGCACATTTTTTCTTGTGGTTACAGGTTCGGTAGCCTGTAGCTAGGGAGTCCCATAAGTGAGGACTGACTTCCTGCTTGTTCCTGGAGAAAGCGTAGTTACTCACTTGTAACAGGTGTTCTCTAGGGACAGCAGGAATCAGTCCTCACTATCCTCCCGCCTCTCCTTATGAGTTGCTGAATTTTTGTGCTTCCCTTCCCATCTGCTTGGTAGGGCTTGAGCTAAGGGACCTGACTGAGCAAGATGGCACCCTTGGGTGGGAAGAGGACCACGCATGCGTGGTAGCAATCCCAAAGGCTTTCTTTGAAAGCTGGGAAATTGCTACGCACGGGCTCCGTTGGTGCCGACGTCACCCATAAGTGAGGACTGATTCCTGCTGTCCCTGGAGAACACCTGTTACAGGTAACTACGCTTTTCGAGCAGTCCGCAATGATTTTTGGGACCCTGTACCCGACTTGAATCAGAGCTAATAAGCTTCTCCTTTGTAGTACAATCCATTCCATGAAGGCGAAGTTTGCAAATGGACCACAGATTCTCTATTGGGTTTAAATTCCGAGAGTTTCCTAGCCAGTCCAGTACCTTTATTTGCTTCTTTTGAAAACATTTCTCCAATTTTGATATATGGCATGGGGCAAGATCCTGATGAAAGATGCCAGATCCATCAAGAAATGTCTTCTCTAGCTCTGGAACAACTCTTCTTTGGAGAACATTGACGTATTATTGTAAACGCATCCAGGGGCGGCCCAAGGGGGGTGCGGGGCCATGTGCGGAGACTCGGTGCGGGGCCTCATTTGCATAAGGGAACTCATTTGCATAAGTATTTGCATAATGTTACCTTACACTAACTTTTAGTAAACATGCCTCTTAATGAGTGTATGGATAAAGAAAGACTAAAAGATTTCTACATTACTATAATCCAGTGCCAACTGCCAGGCACATTAGGAACTACTACAAACACTGCCCATTTAGAACCCATCCAACTATGTACACCCCTGGAAATCAACCCAATGTATACCAAAGCTACATGATCTCCCTATAACTTATCACCAGCCCTCTATAGCTAAAAAAAGGCCTTCGGATTCTAAACCTACTCACAACCCCTAAAGCATGCAACTTTTTTTGTCGGATCGTTCACCGTGAGAGGAAACAATTCCACTCCTGAAGTGAACCCTCCTGTTTAATCAGTAATTCAATGGCTGCTCATCAGCCCAGCTAACAAAAACAGCACCCGCTGCCGTCAGCAAAATCAATCCGTTTTCTTTAAAAATGTGATAGAGGCAATCAGGTCTCCCCCGATCCACAGGCTCCCAAAACAAACACCGCAGCTCATTCGATCCCCCTCTAGAATTAGTAGTATGAAAGAGGACTTAGCTGCTTGGAAATAGAAGCTGTTCCACTCTGTCCATATATTCTTTGAAGGCTTCCTCGTGAAGGAGATAGAGAATCCACCGTTCATCAACAGGTGGTCCGCTTCACTCCATAACAAACGAGGTTCAGGCGACACCAAAGGTGTTTCAAGCCCACTGCTCCTCTCCAGCTCTTCCTCAGGTATACATTTAGAACCCATAGCAAACCCACCGTATCATAACAGCACTACCAGGACTCACAAAGCACAGGACCCTACCTATCAAAAGGCTACACTGAAAATATTAAACCAATACATTTCAGAGAATAACAATACATGACCTACTGGGGAAAGAGAACAAGTGGCAATGTCAAATAGGAATTACATAAACAGAATACCTCAGCTCAGTTACACATGCAGAACATAGACCATCACCAAACAAGGAATCACAATTTAGAAACAGGAAGACAATAATTAAACTGGGAACCCCAAAAGCCCAACAACACTGTAGAAATAAAACTATAAATTAATTTCCTCTTGTACTAAACAAAGCGCAGACGTTAATGATGCACATTTCCCAGAGCTGGCATATTTCAGTTAATATATTCAATAAAGAGATATTTTTCTACCTTTTGTGCATTTTTTTTCAGTTGCAATTGCTCCAGCCACTTTCTTCTGGTTTCCTCATGTCTTCTGCTAACTCTGCATCGTCTGTTGTCCATTTGTCTTTTCTTCACGCTTCTAGTATTTTTCCATTCTCTCTCTACATCTGCTTTAACATACTAATATTTCTCCTTTTGCTCTTTCCTCATTCCTATTTCATCCACTCAAATTTTACCCCTCCATCCTCAGTCCCCACTTACTCTCCCAATATCCGGCCAATTGTAGATTTGTCTTCCCTCCCACACAAAATATTTTTTCACTCTCCCAGCTCTATCCCATTCTAATCCTCCAACATCACCTCCCTTCTAGTTCCAGCCCCACCCAGCATCCGCTCCCTTCTAGTCCACGCATCAGCCCATTTCCAGTCCTAGCCCCCCATAAGCCCATTTCTAGTTCTATCCTAGCCCCACCATCAGCCCATTTCCAGTCCTAGCTCCCCCATCCGAGTCCCTCCATCAGCTCATTTCCAATCCCAGCCCCCGATCAGCCCATTTCTACTCCTTTCCTAGCCCCACCATCAGCCCATGTCAAATCCTAGCTCCCCTCTATTCAGCCCATTTCCAATCCAAGCCCCCCATGAGCCTACTTCCAGTTCTAATCCCTCCATGAGTCCATTTCAATCCAAGCCCCCCAACAGCCCATTTCCAGTCCTATCCTAGCCCTCCATCAGCCCATTTCCTGTTCTAGCCCCCCTCACTCAGCCCATTACCAGTCCTAGCCCCCCCATAGCCCATTACCAGTCCTAAGCCCCCCATCACCCCATTTTGTCTTAGCCCCCCCATAGCCCATTACCAGTCCTAACCCCCATCAGCCCATTTCCAGTCATAGCCTCCCCACAGCCCATTACCAGTCCTAACCCCCCATCAGCACATTTCCAGTCCTAGCCCCCCCCCTATAGCCCATTATCAGTCCTACCCCCCCATCAGCCTATTTCCAGTCTTAGCCCCCCATCAGCCCATTACCAGTCCTAACCCCCCTCCAACCATCAGTCCACTTCCAGTATTATTCCCCCCCGTAGCACATTAGTAGTCCCAACCCCCCATAGCCCATTACCAGTCCTAACCCCCTGCCCCCATCAGCCCACTTCCAGTCTTAGTCCCCCCCATAGCTCATTAGTAGCCCTAACCCCCATAGCCCATTACCAGTCATAATCCCCTCCCCCATCAGCCCATTCCCAGTATTATTCCCCCCCGTAGCCCATTAGTAGTCCTAACCCCCCGTAGCCCATTACCAGTCCTAACCCCCTCCCCCCATCAGCCCACTTCCAGTCTTAGTCCCCCCCCCATAGCTCATTAGTAGTCCTAACCCCCATAGCCCATTACCAGTCCTAACCCCCTCTCCCCATAAGCCCACTTCCAGTCTTAGTCCCCCCCGTAGCCCATTAGTAGTCCTAACCCCCCTCCCCCATCAGCCCACTTCCAGTATTATTCCCCCTGTAGTACATTAGTTGTCATTACCCACCATAGCCCATTACCATTCCTTACCCCCTCCCCCCATCAGCCCACTTCCAGTCTTAGTCCCCCCCATAGCTCATTAGTAGTCCTAACCCCCATAGCCCATTACCAGTCCTACACCCCTCCCCCATCAGCCCACTTCCAGTCTTAGTCCCCCCATAGCTCATTAGTAGTCCTAACCCCCCCATAGCCCATTACCAGTCCTAACCCCCTCCCCCATCAACCACTTCCAGTCTTAGTCCCCCCCATAGCTCATTAGTAGTCCTAATCCCCCCATAGCCCATTACCAGTCCTAACCCCCTCCCCCCATAAGCCCACTTCCAGTCTTAGTCCCCCCCGTAGCTCATTAGTAGTCCTATCCCCCCCCCCCCCCACACCCAGATAGATTAAAAAAAAATACCGGCTGCTGCTGCTGCTGCTGCCGTGGCAGTGGCAGAATCAAACGTCAACACCGCGGGGCCCCGACTGCCCGGCAGAACCTCCCTCGAGCATCAGCTCCCGAGTCCCTCCCAAAGCGCGGGCTTTCAGAGCCGCGAGAGTTTCCCTTCTTCTCGCAGCTCTGCTAATCTCTGGCGGGATTAACAGAGCTGCGAGAGGTCAGAGAAGCTCTCGCGGCTCTGAAAGCCCGCGCTTTGGGAGGGATTCGGGAGCTGATGCTCGAGGGAGGTTCTGCCGGGCAGTCGGGGCCCCGCGGCATTGACGTTTGATTCTGCCGCTGCCATGGCGGCAGCAGCAGCAGCCGGTATTTTTTTTTTAATATACTTGGGCTAATGAATGTTTTTTGCGCGGGGCCCCCTGAAACACGGGGCCCTGTGCAAAAAACATTCTTGCTCAATGGATGGGCTGGCCCTGAACACATCATTCCCTCAACTTGATGCAAGCTTCTGACTCTGTATTAACTGAAACACCCCCCAGAACATCTTCCTTTGGGGGTGTTTCAAGTTCTGGTTGATGTAGGAATCACAAATCTTTTTTCCAGGTGAATGCCGAACATGTTGGCTTCTTCGGCCCTGGACAAAGAAATCACTATCATCACTGAATATTACTTTTCTCCAAACTTCTTTAGATTTGTTAGGAACGGGGAACATTCTGGGGAAAGGAGGGACTCTTCTGAAGGGAAGGGCTTCACCTTAACCGGGATGGAACCAGGCTGCTGGCATTAACCTTTAAAACGGAGATAGAGCAGCTTTTAAACTAGATAATAGGGGAAAGCCGACAGTCGCACAGGAGCGCATGGTTCGGAAGAATGTATCCTTGAAGAATACTACCAAAAGCAGAGAGGTCCCAAAAAAAGAGTAAAGTAGCCCAAATGCCCTTGAGTATGGAGCAGACAGAGCTTAAAGATCCCAAATTACCCATGCCTACCAATAGCCAAATTGATATGAATAAAATAGTCTCTAAAATGCTTGTATGCAAATGCTAGAAGTCTAAAAAATAAGATGGGAGAGTTAGAATATATAGCACTAAATGAGAGGTTAGTTATGATTGGAATATCAGAGACATGGTGGATGGAGGACAACCAGTGGGACACTGTGATACCTGGGTACAAACTATAACATAATGATGGAGCTGATCAAATTGGTGGAGGGGTTGCGCTCTATGTTAGAGAGGGCATTGAGTCGGAAAGGATTAAAGTTTTGCAGGAAACAAAATTTGCTGTAGAATCTCTATGGATTGAAATTTCATGTAGAAAGGGGAAGGCAATGGCAGTGGGGTTGTACTATCGACTGCCTGGCCAGAATGCACAAATGGATAATGAAATGCTCAAAGAAATCAAGAAAGCTAAAAAAAGTTACAGCATAGTAATAATAATGGGTGATTTCAATTACCCCGGTATCAACTGGGTCAGTGTCATGGCAGGACATGCTAGGGAGATAAAGTTCCTAGATGAAATAAATGACTGCTTCTTGGAGCAGCTGGTTCATGAATCAACCAGAGGGGAAGCCATATTGGACCTAGTCCTTAGTGGAACACCAGATCTAGTGCAAGAGATAAGGTTGTTGGGGCCACTTGGCAATAGTGATCACAGCTTGATCACGTTTGATCTAATTAATGGAGGAGTGATGGTAAGGAAATCCACAGTACTTCCTTTTAACTTTTGAAAGAGAGACTATGATAAAATGAGGAATATAGTTAAGAAAAAACTAAAAGGAGCAGTTGCAAAGGTTAAAGACTTGCATCAAGCTTGGGTGTTGTTGAAAAATACTGTTTTGGAAGCCCAGACCAGCTGTATTCCACGCTTTAAGAAAAGTGGAAGGAAGTCCAAAAAACTGCCAGCATGGTTTAAAGGTGAGGTCAGAGAGGCTGTTGTTGCCAAAAAAACATATTTCAGGAAATGGAAAAAAGAGCCAAATGACGAAACCTGGAAACAGCACAAGCACTGGCAAGTTAAATGCAAGGCATTGATAAGGCATGGCAAAGGGAGAATTAGAGAAGAAGTTTGCTGTGGAAGCAAAAATGCATAATAAAGACTTTTTCAAGTACAGTACATTCGTAGCGAAAAACCTGTGAGAGAGTCAGTTGGTCCATTAGATGATAGAGGGGTTAAAGGGGCACTAAGAGGCGACAAGGCGATAGTGGAGAGACTGAATGAATTCTTTGCTTCGGTCTTTACTGAGGAAGATGTAGGGATGTTACCCATGACTGAAGTGGTATTTAAAGGTGCGGAAGAATTGACGAAAATATCGATACATCGGGAATATGTATTACAACTATTAGATAAACTGAAGAGTAGCAAATCACCTGGGCCGGATGATATACATCCAAGGGTGTTGAAAGAACTGAAATATGAGATTGCAGACCTGCTATTAGTAATCTGTGAACTATCATTAAAATCATCTGTAATACCTGAAGATTACACGATGCAAGGTTCCACATTAGTTACCACCACCCTGGAAAAAGATTTAGGCGTAATTGTGGATAACATGTTAAAACTCTCGGCCCAGTGTGCAGCGGCGGCCAAGAGAGCAAATAGAATGCTAGGTATTATAAGGAAAGGAATGGAAAATAAAACAAAGGATATTATAATGCCTCTATATTGTTCCATGGCGAGACAGCACCTTGAATATTGTGTGCAATTCTGGTCGCCGTATCTTAAAAAGGATATAGCGTTATTAGAAAATGTTCAGAGAAGAGCCACCAAAATGGTAAAGGGGATGGAAGGATACCCCTATGAAGAAAGGCTAAAAAGGTTAGGGCTCTTTAACCTGGAAAAGAGACTGTTGAGGGGAGATATGATAGAAGTCTATAAATTAATGAACGGAGTGGAACGGGTAAACGTAGATCGATTGTTTACATTATCAGAATATAGAAAGACTAGGGGACATGCAATGAAGCTACAGGGTAAACTATTTAAGACTAATAAAAGAAAATATGTTTTCACTCAACGTGTAATCAAACTCTGGAATTTGTTACCAGAGGATGTAGTAAAGGCTGTTAGTGTAGCTGTGTTTAAAAAAGGTTTGGCAAGTTCCTGGAGGAAAGGTCCATAAACCATTATTAAGAAGGGACCCAGGATATCAATGCTTGACCCAGTACAAGCATTGTGGAACCTATGTCTTTTGGGGAAACTGCTAGGTACATATGACCTAGATTGGCCACTGTTGGAAACAGGATAGTGGGCTTGATGGACCTTGGTCTGACCCAGTATGGTATATCTTATGTTCTTATGTCCATTCTTTATGTTTCAGTCCCCATTTAAAGTGCTTCTGTTTCATAACCTTTGTCAGAAGTTGTTTTTTCAGAGGTCGTCGTGCTTTTCGACCAACTTCCAAAAGTCGTCTGCGAATTGTGGAAGAACTGACCGTTATACCTTTTTCTTCTAAATCTCTTTTTAATGCATCTTCCAAGGGTCTTTCCTATTTTCCCTGAGAACATGGTTGTCGTCTCTGAGTGTGGTTTTCCTCTTACTATCACAATTTTCCTTTTGTTTAGTCGAGATGGATCCTGTCTCCTTTTTAGATCTGATCACACGACTGATGGTTGCGAGACTGACACGAACTGTACTTGCTATATCCTTGTAGGGTGACGATCTTTGTGCGTTTTCTGGGTGTCGCGACCATCATGCAGAACAGTTGGATTAACAACTAAGAATACACTCAAAAGAAAATCCGATGCAGTGTTGGCTGATATTATAGTCGCATACACAATAAGTCATTCCTACGTCATATCACGTCATCTATTATGTCATTTAATCCATAAACCCACAAATAATGATGAAACATCTCATATGTGATGATTTATCCCAGTTGATTAATAAAGATCAAAATTAAATGCATATACAATTCATAGGCTGAAAAGATTAAAAAATCGAGTTTGTTTCAATTAATTTGCACAAGGGTGTATAGAAACATAGAAACAAAAATATGACAACAGAAAAAGACCACATGGCCTGTCTAGTCTGTCCTTCCATATCAACAACTACAACAGTCCCCTTTTTACCTTTAGAGATCCTCTGTGTTTGTCCCATGCTTTTTTGAATTCAGTTACTGTCCTCATCTCTACCACCTCCACTGGGAGACTATTCCACGGATCCACCACTCTTTCCATAAAGAAATATTTCCACAAATCACTCCTGAATCTATCCCCCTTCACCCTCATCCCATGTCCCCTTGTAGCAGAACTTGCTTTCAATTGAAAGAGGCTCTCTCCCTGAACATTTATGCCACGAAGGTATTTAAACATCTCAATCATATCACCTCTATCCCGCCTTTCCTCTAAGGTGTACATATTAAGATCCCAAAGTATGTCCTCATATACTTTTATAATGAAGACCACTAATCATTTTAGTAGCCACCCTCTGCACCGACACCATCCTGTTCACATCCTTTTGAAGGTGCGGTCTCCAGAATTGCACACTATACTCCAAATGAGGTCGCACCAAAGACTTATACAGAGGCACTATCACCTCCTTTTTTTCTGCTAGCTATTCCTCTCCGTATGCACCCAAGCATCCTTCTAGCTTTTGCCGTTGCCTTTTCTACCTCTTTAGCTACTTTAAGATCATCAGACATAACCACGCCTAGGTCCCGCTCTTCTTTAGTGGACAAAAGTACTTCACCCCCTATACTATATTGCTTTCTTGGATTGTTCAAATGCATGACCTTACATTTTTTAACATTAAATCCCAGCTGCCAAATTCTAGACCATTCTTCAAGCTTAGCTAGATCCCTCCTCATGTTATCTACACCTTCATGGGTGTCTACTCATATCTTCAAATGGCGCAAAATGTTGCAGCCAGAATCATAATGAAAAGGAGCTTCACGGAGCACATCACACCAGTGCTAATAGAATTACACTGGCTACCCATCGCCGCCCGCATAAAATACAAGCTTATATTAACCACATTCAAATTGATACAAAACTTAGCACCATCATTCCTTACCAATCTCATCCACTCCCAACCACACAACAGGAGCAGAAGAACCACCAACTTAAACACCTTATGCGTCCCAAATAGCATAAGGTCCACCAAACACTGACCAGCAACAGAGCTTACACATACACCGCACCAACACTCTGGAACCAACTGCCGCATGACCTACATGCAATCAGCAACCTAAGTGACTTTAGGAAAAAGCTTAAGACCCACCTGTTCCAGACTCACTATGGCATCACATAGACCGCAAGATCAACCTACGTGCTCTCAGGAAAGCAATGAGATGCAAGTATCCATAATCACTAAAATGACCATTGAAAATGTATATGTGAAGAATACGACAGTAAAATTGAATATATATCATGTATATATGTAAATACACCCCCATGATCAAGTGTAAATAATGTAACCAAAGGTCTGTGCTCTGCGAAGCCCCCTGCAATCGAATTGTATATACTGTTGATTATCCCCATGTACACCCCCTGCTGTGTTGTAAAGCTGTGGTGTAAAGTAACCGTTGTGTGCTCGGTGAACCCCCCCTGCAATCGAATTGTATATACTGTTGATTATCCCCATCTACACTCCCTGATGTGGTGTAAAGTAAACCGCTGCTGATCGCTGGAAGTAGCGGTATACAAATACTCTCCAAATAAATAAATAAAATAAATATTGCAGATTTTGGTATCATCCACAAAGAGGCAATCCTTACCCAACAGCCCTTCCGCTATATCACTAACAAAGATGTTAAAAAGAATCGGACCAAGGACAGATCCCTGGGGCACACCACTGGTAACATCCTTCTCCTCAGAGTGAGCTCCATTTACCTGTACTCTTTGTCGCCTCCCACCCAACCAATTTCTAACCCAGGCAGTAACTTTAGGGTCCATCCCTAGGGTGCTAAGTTTGTTTATAAGTCGCCTGTGAGGAACAGTGTCAAAGGCTTTACTGAAATCTAAATATACCACATCTAGGGCTCTCCCTCGGTCCAACTCCCTGGTCACCCAGTCAAAGAAATCAATCAGATTTGTCTGACAAGACCTGCCTCTGGTGAATCCATGCTGCCTCGGATCCTGTAATCCGCTGGACTCCAGAAACCTCACTATACTATATAGGCAAAAGGAGCAGCTGCTCCGCTCCCTGCACAACAGGGGTCCAGCTGCCCATGGGTAAAAGCAGCCCTCGTACCCATTGCCATTGCTGCCATCCCTCTCCAGGACATGCAACAGCATTAGTACATTTAAAAAGGCATCACGGGCCCAGTTATCTTCTCTTCCAGCACCATGGTGCCATTCACATCTCCGCTCCCCTCCAATTCCACTTTAACAGGAAATGGAATCAGAGGGGGACAGAAGCACGAAAAATCAGAGAAAATATTTTTTCATTTAACGCGTAATCAAACTCTGGAATTCATTACCAGAGAATGTAGAGGAAGCTGCTAGTGTAGCTGGATTTAAAAGACATTTGGACAAGTTTCTGGAGGAAAAATCCATAAACCATTATTAAAGAGGGCCAGGGAAATCTACTGCTTACCCCTGGGTCAAGCAGCATGGAATCTGTATTCCTTATGAGAACCTGACAGGTACTTGTGACATGGATTGGCCACTGTTGGAAACAGGATACTGGGCTTGATGAACACTTAGGAGCTTGTTTACAAAGCCGCAGTAGCGGTCCGCGATCGTTATCGCGAAATCAATGGGGCCGCGGTTCCGATAACGATCGCGAATCACTACCGCGGCTTTGTAAACAAGCCTCTTAGTCTGACCCAGTATGGCATATCTTATGTTCTTATGTTGTTATCTCATCCATATTCATTGTAGTAATCCTGAAAACCGGACTGGCTAGGTGTGCCCTGAGGACTGGATTGAGAACCCCTACCATACACCGTTATTACTGAAGTAGACCTCAAAGCTACTCCTAACCATAGGAGGGAGCTGTAAGAAATGGCTCTGAGGTCTGCTGGATACTTCCTAGTGACCCAGATTGGCCACTGTCAGAGACAGAATTTTGGGCTTGATGGACCTTTGGGATAGTTCAGCATGGCATATTTCATATTCTTCTGCTAAAATGAAATGAAAATGGCCAATATAAAACAGGCAAAGTTTCCTCCGCATCCCCTACTTCTGATGTCTTTAGCACTGGCTGAGAATTCCTAAAGAGCACACAATATGTGTGTGTGTGTGTGTGTGGAGGAGGTAGGCACCTTTATTTTTACAGCCTGCTACAAATCTAAGAGGTTTCTATATTTATGTATTATAATAAGGAATCCAGCCTACTAGTGTCCTATTTACGGGAATCTTATCCAGGGAGGCACTTGTCTAAGAGAGATTATTACTAGTTACAGAGCTATTTCATAATAAAATACCAAGAAGAACATTCTAGAGCACACCCTGCAGGCGTCAGCAGGTTAGGGCGAAGTTAGTCCTCTGCCATTAAATGCATAGTCATGCAAAGACGGCTGCTATACATGATATCTGCACTGCATCAGCAGGTGTGGCGGGGCTGAGACAATCACTCCCCATTGTGATGTCACCTGGTGATACCGGCAGCTTATATCAGTGGAAAGCGAGAGCTATCCAGTAAGAGTTACAGATTAATAATATACTTTAAGATGCTCTTCATTGCATGCAGTATAACATCAAAGGAACAGAAATACATTTCCTCCTGTTCCATGCAAAAATACAAAGATATCAGAGACACACATTCCCATTCCCAAAGCTGACAAATTCAAATCAATAACTCAAAATTATTGTTTCTTCTGTTTTTGTTGTCTGACATTTTTTAGGATCACAGGTTGAGAGGGCAAGTCGACGTCTATTTCTAGCCTATTCTCATGAAGAACATAGGGGCCCTTTTGCTAAATGCTGCTAACCAATGAACGCATGCTACAGTGTGCGGAACTGTCCATGGTGAATGCTAACATGCAGCTAAGCCAGCTACTGGCTGTCGAAATGCACGTTAACTGGCAAATGCGCGCTAATGCGCAGAGTGGACAGGCTAGAGGCAAAGTGTGGGCATGGAGACCATATCGTGAGTGTCATTAGCTTGCACTCATCACCAATATGCTAATAAGAACCGGTGCATCTGTGTTAATTACTAATGCACTCATTTGCACATTAATTGCGGGGAACAGTTACCACAGAGGCTTTGCATTTAATGTACATTAAAAATGCATTTTAAGTGCAAAACCTTAACAGGATTTAGTGAAAGGGCTTCCTCAGTGCCTATGTGTCTTTATAAAATACTAGGGGTAAACCAGCAGAAATTGCAGCTAGATGGAAGGCGTGGATATTTACGCCTACTTGAGAGCAGATGTAAAAGCTCACGTGTAAATCACGCTTTACTGCAGAACAGGGGATGACCTACATGGAGCAGTGGGTACACCCCTAAACAAAGGCATGGGGAGGCGTGACCTGCACAGAGCAGCAGGTGCACCTACTCTTGCTGCCTTGCTGGGCAGACTAGATGGTCTTTATCTGCCGTCATATACTACGTTACTATGTTACCATGGAATCCTAACTATAACTTAGTTACAGTACATGGCTGAATGTTAAATGTTGAATGTAAATTTGAAGTTGTTAAATACTTGTGTTAAGTTGTTATATATCTATTTAAAATGTTACCTGTAATGTCACATTATGTTTTCTGTAAGCTGCCTTGATCATCGGAAATGCGGTCTATGAGCTAAATAAATAAATAAATAGTGAAGCTTGAAGATGATCTAGAATTAAGCAGCTGAGATTTAATGCTAAAAAAGGCAGGGTCATGCATTTGGGCTGCAAACTCCCAAGGGAGTAGTACCATCAGGGCTGGTTCAAGGACTGGAGATGCCCTAGGCGGGTCCCTCCATCCTGCTGCCCCCCCCCCCCACCGCTGCAGCCCCACCCCTGGACTTGCAGTAATGGTAATGGCTCAGTAAGTGCGGGGCAGCACTTACGTCAGGTTGCCGGCACAGCTCCCACGATTCCTGTGCTTTACAATACCTTTTCCACCCCCTCCGACGCTGATTACAGTTTTGAAGTCTGTGTTGGAGGGGGGCAGAAGAGGCATTGTAAACACGGGAACCGTGGGGGCAGCACTGGCGATCTGAGCTAAGATCTGCCCTGCATTTACTGGGCCATTGATGCCACTGCAGGCCGTGGAGAGGGGCGGCACTGATGCCCCTAGAGGCCCTGTGTGCTAGGCAACCACCTAGGTCACATGATGGTACAGCCAGCTCTGAGTACAGTATAGAAGGTGAAGAACTTCTGTACATGAAAGAAGAGCAGGACCTGGAGGTGATCCTATCTGATGATCTTAAAGTGGCCAAACAGATAGAAAGATTTATTTTATTTATTTATTTACATCTCTTATATACCGCACTATTTGCGATCAGCGCGGTTTACATAGAACAAACAATATCCGACAATAAACAAGAGTCAGGTCATTACAATGAACAGGAGCAGTAAACTTGGATAACAGGGGAAATGATGACAAAATGATGACAAAAGCCAGAAGGATGCTTGGAGACCCAGGTAGAGTAATGACCAGGTGGAGAAAGGAGGTGATAATGCCTCTGTATAAGTCTCTGGTGAGACCTCATTTGGAAAACTGTTTGCAGTTCTGGAGACCGCACCTTCAAAAATGATATAAAGAGGATAGAGTCAGCGCAGAGGGCAACTACTAAAATAGTCAGTAATCTTCAGCCTAAAGCATATGGGGGCAGACTTAAAGATCTCAGGGAGGCATATTCAAATGGATTAACGAGGTTTGGGAATTTCTTTGGGCATTTCTTAAACCACAGTTTGGACATTCTTGAAATCTGGCTGATCTTTGCTCGCTTACTTCTCGGGTTGAAGAATATGTTCTGCTGTTCTTCTATGCTTTTTTTTTGTTTTTTTTTGTTTTGGTGGAGAACAGAGAGGTTTGTCTTGCTGGCGAGGCGGAAGAACTGAAACTGGGCTAGGTAGGGGTGGGACAGGGAGTAGGGCTACCTGGGCATGCTCAGAAAGGATTGCCTTTCTGAGCTCTTGAGAGCACTTATGACCATGGCGCTGTCGAATGATGCATCCTGCTTGTCCATGGAGAAAGGCTAAGGGGTATGTTTACTAAACCGCGGTAATGGTACAGATGCCCATATAAAGGCATAGGTGTTGCATCGTTACGGCAAGCCATATCAGCTAACATGCATTACAAGGCGCCTTAGACTAACACGCGTTACAAGGTGCCTTATAAGGCACCTTACTTGGCACATTACAAGGCGCATTACAAGGTGCCTTGTTAGCCGCCTTGTAAGGTGCCTTGTAAGTAAGGTGCCTTGTTTGCCGCCTTGTAAGGTGCCTTATAAGTAAGGTGCCTTGTTAGATGCCTTATAAGGCGCCTTTTTAGGTGCCTTATAAGGCGCCTTGTAAGGTGCCTTGTTAGGCGCCTTGTTAGGCGCCTTGTAAGGTGCCTTATAAGGTGCACAATAAGGTGCCTTGTTAGGTGCCTTATAAGGTGCCTTGTAATGTGCCTTTTAAGGTGCCCTGTAAGGTGCCTCATAAGGCGCTTTGTAAGGCACCCTATAGGGCTCCTTAGGCTTAGTGCTGTATTAGGCACCCCTGGACAAGGCACCTTAGAAGGCACCCTGGGTTATAGAACCATAGGTTAAGGTGGCCTAACAAGGTTACTGTGCCCTAGGTTAGTGTGCCCTAAGGGCTGCAAGGTGCTGCAGGATGACATGCATGACCTGTGAGGAACAGAGACAGATGTAGCCCTAACATTAGATAGAGCACCAAGGAAAGGCAATGAACAGGTGAGTGAAGGAGGGAGAGCTGGGAGCCGCTGGACCTGCCATATCTGTGGGCATCCCATGTGGCTGTCAGTACTGTTGACAAACATGGTGGGGGCAACTGAACCACAGCAGAGGGTGTTGGCAATGTAAAGTACTTGAAAGACAGTGGGTGGCAGATGATGGGAATACATGTCCCCCGGTGGAGGCGGAACGGAGGTGGCAGGATAGCTACAATGATGGGTGGACAGAGGAGTGGTGGTGCCATGCAGATCAGGCACAGGCGTGGCAAGCACGAAGAGGCGCAATGCAAGAAAGGGTAGGAGTGTAGGACATGGAGTGGCAGCCTGCACAGGCAGACAGTACTCTACACAGCTGACAGACGCAGATAGACGGACCAAAGGAATGTTGGCAACTGTGGTGAGGGTATTATGGGCTGGCAGCACAGCTCTGCAAAAATATGACTGTTACAGGCATGCAAACTATTTGAGTAGGACAGACATGAAAGGAGGGAACAATGAGGAATTGAACCCATGAACATTGCCGAGAATGGCATTGTACTAACCAGTAGGCTATACCTCCATGGTGTATCTCACAGCAATGGCTGGGTACAGAAGGACTGCAGGTCACCGCACAAACTGTCTGCTCTGAGTGCCAGGATAGGGTAACCCATCAGTACCCATGATGCAATGCACATGCTGAATAGCTGTCTACAGCTGATCACCAAATGGAGTCTGTACCTCTCCGGTACCTCAGCTTGGAATGACGAACTGACAATGTGTGATACTGTCACAGAGTAGCTACAGACCATGCCATTGTGCAGGTTCTGTGTTCACCCTGAAGGATAGGATGGGCGCCCAGCACTAGGTCCGCAGTACATGTGGTGCTAGAGATAGGTCCTGCTGTACACCCCCTTAACTACCAATGTGTGACAGGTGTGCCTTGCAGTGCATGTGAAGGTAATTTGGTGTATTCTGCAGTCACATGTGGCCCTCTGGGACTGGCACCACCCAGATTAGTGCGTACCCAGTGTTAGGGTCTGGCTGACATTGGCACCTGTTATCAGGGCAGAGGGGCTCCTATACTTGCATGAGGTTTGTGTAGCAATGCCTCTTCAGATCAAAGTGGTATACACTATATACCCCAAAGGGCCCACAGTCACCCATTTTGTAGGTAAGGGACAGGTGCCTGAGCCCCGGTGAAGTAAGCTCCATCCTGCTGGTATAACACAGCCCTCCAGGGTTGGTGGGCCAGAGCCATACCTGTGACTGGGGCAGTGGCAGACCAGTAGTAATGCTGGGATTAGGTCTGGAAAACCTCAACTGCCTCACACCATGAGTCAGACTACACCTGCAGCACCCTACAAGGTGTTCCAACCATGCACAGACTAACTGCAGACAGTCCACTAGCCAGTCCATAGTGCATGCTCACAGAGGAACTATGTGCACCATACAAGTATCTCAGTGACTGGGCCCCCAGCACTAGGAACACACAGATATCACTGGAGGCGTATAGGGTAGAACGCTATTTGGGAACCTAGACATGCCATGGTCACTGCTCGGTCAGAGTGAGAGTGTCCTCCCAGCATGACATGCTGTGGCCACCCTGTCCATGCAGGCGGTGGTCGGGCACTACAGTGTCCCAGCCATTGCCCCACACCCTGTGAAGATGCATCCTGGCCAATCCGCCCTGCCCGGCCCATACCCACAATATCTTGCTCCTCATTATGCACATATTCAGGCTAACGCTGGTAGCAGTGGGACATTGTGGGACCAGTGAGGTGTGGGCAGCCGCAAAACAATGGATAGACATACACACACACACACACTCCTATTGCAGCATTGTGCAAAGATAGGGGTGGTTGGCAACCCTGCCTGCCACACTGGTCCTGATCACAGTGCCGACATTGATTAACTGTGCAGGAGGTAGTAGTAGTGCTCTGGTGATAACTGCAGCTCCGTGCTGGGGCCAACAGCCTGACTCTCCATGCAGCTTTGGATTGTGGAGCTTGTGTGAGTGGGTGTTTGTACCCCTGTTTGCTGCTGCTTTGGGCTTTGCACATGTTGCTGTTGTATCTGCATTGTAGGGTAAAATATAAGGACATGCTCTGCAGGATCCACAGCTGGGACTTGAACCTGTGATCCTCTGCTATTGAACACACTGGCTGTGTGTACTCCACCACACTGTTGCCACAGATGCACAGTAGTCCCTGGAGCTACTTGTATGTTTTCTCAGCCAGACCTTTTATGTTGCACTGCACACCATGTACTGGTACAGGGCATGGCCTAGATCCACTGCAAGCAGGTGCCACTGCCCCCTCCAGCACGGGCACACACCCCCCCTACCATGCTGACATGACCATATGCTGTCGATGCTGGTAGTGCGCAGTCCCAGGCCATCCACTGTGTGGGTAGGCGGTCGCCTAGGGAGCGGGGTCTGGGGTGGGGAGGCATACATGGGCATCCTCACATCCCCCCCATCACCGCCTACCAATATTATGTCCCTTCCACTTGGGGGCGGGTTGGCTGGGGGAATATCAGGTCAGTGCCCTAGCAACTGTTAGCTAGGGTGGACCAGGTAGTAGATGTATGTAGATTGTGTTTGGCCTTTGTCAGCTGCTGTCTTGCTGTTTTCCGGTGTCTATGTTCCTATGTGCCACCTAGGCAACTGCCTAGTCCACCCTGTGCCCCAGCTGCCATAAGAACATAAGAACATAAGATATGCCATACTGGGTCAGACCAAGGTCCATCAAGCCCAGTAACCTGTTTCCAACAGTGGCCAATCTAGGTCATACGTACTGCGGCGACCCTGCCCGGCTTAAGGGGTTAAAGGCAGGAGCAGCCGCTGGTGCTTCGTGAGGGAAGAGTAAAACCTTTACCCCAGGAATGCTGGGAGTTGTAGTTCCAGTTCTTCTCACTCCGAAATTAAAGAAACTGTAGTTGTGGGGTTTCTTGATAATAAGTATTTTATTAAAGCAAAAGATAAATGTTCCATCACATGGCATGTAATAATGCAAAACAAAGGTGCTTCAAAAGGCTAACAGAAACTCAGGATAAATGCAACTCAAAAGTATATTGCTGCTTTCCACTTTCCAGCCAATTACTCTCTTTTGCCTCCAGAGGCCAGTTAGGCTCACTGCAGCCTCTTACGGTCACTGTTACTCTCACAGTGCTTGGGAAAACATGTGCACGTAATCAGAGCTTCTTTCAGCAATGCAAACAACAGCTTTGTAACTCTCAGAACACAGACGGCAAAAGCATTTCCTTCAGCTTGATTTATCTATACAACAAATCGTACAGTCCATGTGTTCACAGTCTGGTAAGTCTGTATTACTCTCTGTCACTCCTTCAAACTGTAAGGCATTACTAGCTTCTTGTGAAATTAGCTGTTGTCTAGCTTGTAACTCTAAGAATTGTTTAAAGCTTTGTAGAAGCAATTCAGCCTGCTCCTTGTGAGATAGGGTACTATTATCTGCTATAAAACTTCCCTTCTGCTCAAGGCTGTTTGTCTTCTCTTCTTGTAAGTTAAAGGCATCAGAATAATTGCTAGTCTCTTTGGCAATTGTTTCATAGATAGGAGAATTATCTTTATATTCAGCTTGGCAACCATGTGGCAAATTACTCACTTTTTGCACAGCCCTTTTGTCTTCAGACGGCTCCAAGGTTCTCCAGCTGTTCTGTTTGTTGCTCTCCGGCACAAACGACACTTCAGAGAATGATTGCTCTTTCACCTGTGCTTGCCTTGAAGGCTTTCTCTCCCAAGGCGTTGCCTTCCAACGGCTATCCAATTCAAGGTTAAGTCCTCTCTCCGTGGGACTTCTGCTTACTTCCCTTGAATAGAATTGTGCAGGTTTTCTTCTTATGCCAGGTTCCCAAGTATCATTAGACTCTCCTCTGGCTTTCCAACCATCCTCTTGTTTCTTCCTCCTGTATTCCTTCCTGGGCTGCTTCTTCTTCAACTCATTCCCATACTCGTACTGAGTCACAGCCTCCTTCTGAGTCTCATACTCATACTCACTCTCCTTCCTTCTCTCCTTCTTTCTCTCCCCCTTTCTCTCCTTCTGCTCAGAGCCATGCTCTGGTTTAAAAGTATGTTCTCTTTTGGACACGCCCCTTCCCAGGGCTGGGTGTGCTCAATCAGACCTGCAGGACTCCTCCCCTGGGCTGGTCTCCATGCTCAGCTCTGTGGAATAGAGTCTCTCTTTTTTCCTTGCCCTGTCATTTTGGCGTAAATCCTGCCGAACCTCAGGATTTTCATCTGTCTCCATAGGCTCAGGAGGGCGCTGTTCACCACAGTACCTAGCAGTTTCCCCAAAAGACACAGGTTCTGCAACGCTTGTACTGGGTCAAGCATTGATATCCTGGGTCCCTTCTTAATAATGGTTTATGGACCTTTCCTCCAGGAACTTGTCCAAACCTTTTTTAAACCCAGCTACACTAACAGCCTTTACTACATCCTCCGGTAACAAATTCCAGAGTTTGATTACACGTTGAGTGAAAAAATATTTTCTTTTATTAGTCTTAAATCGTTTACCCTGTAGCTTCATTGCATGTCCCCTAGTCTTCCTATATTCTGATAACGTTGATCTACGTTTACCCATTCCACTGCCCCCACTGCATGTCCCACCTACAGCCCCCTATGCACCTTTTGCACCATCTCCATAGTGGCCTTTCATACTTGGGCACTATGCTGTTGCTGCAAATGGAGCACTACTATCACCTTTTTCGGGCTCCCTGCTTATGCTGTACATTGCTGACACCTAAATGGTTTCTCTCTCTTGCAAATGTGTGCTAACGCCAGGTTTTCAGTTGTGGTAAGATTCAGCCCTTCAGTTCCCCGCATTAGTGTAGAAGGAGCCTCTCCGCCCATTGACCCCTTCTCTCCGCCTTCTCTCCACCCTCTGCGGGACATAACGCGGCCGGTGACATTCCCGCACATTATGTAACGTTAACGTGCGTTAACGTTACTTAACACGTGTTAACGTAACCACTGCTACGTTACCGCAGTTTAGTAAACATACCCCTAAGTCTTCTGTGTTTCGGTGGGATGTACGAATATCTTTATCTCCATGGTTTGTAGTTTAGGAATGAGATTTGACTTGCACCTTGCTTTCATGAGCAGATTTTAGGGGTGATGGCTACTTTTACGCTGTTTTGCAAATACTTGTTTGATCTAGACTTGTTTTTCTGCCTATGTATTGAAAGCTCTCCAAATGACTGAAAATGCTGCAGTATATTCAATCGCCGCTCTGTTAGGTAAAGTGGCTAAAGTTACGACAGTTTTTATTCTGCCTAATTTTAGCCGTTTTAAGATAACCAGACAGCAGCTGAATTTGGCCCTTTCTGATTTTTAGCGCTGCCCCCTCAAACTCCCTGATGCTAAGCAGTTAGCATGGGGGTATCTAGCTGAGTTAGAGGGTCTCTGGCCATTCCTAAAGGGTCTCCGCTGCAAGCAAGGTAATACTGTGGCACTTGAATACAAACTCTTTGCTGAGAGCTCTTAAAGGAGGCTTTTTCAAATTTTAATAGCTATTTTGTTCCTGCTGAATTGCCTAATAAATTTGCAGCTGTATTGCAAAAGGGGGATTTTTTGTGGTGTTAGGCAAAGCTTTTTTTCTCCAAAGCAGTGTGTGCCTTTGAGTCAGAGCTGGGTCCTGGGTTTTCTTGGTAGTGTGGTCTTTTTCTTCTCTTCTAGCCTTCAAGTCCAAGAGGTAGGCAAGTTCTTTGAAGTCACTGACCTCCTTAGGTGTTATGCTTGGGTGCAAAGGGAGAGGAATGGCCAGCAGGAAAAGGGAGGTGGCAGTGGCTCTGTTTAAGTCTTTGATGATACCTCATTTGGAATATTGTGCACAATTCTGGACACCACACCTTCAAAAGGATATAAACAGGATGGAGTCGGTGCAGAGAGTGGCTACCAAAATGCTCAGTGGACTTCGTCATATAGGGACAGACTTAAAGATCTTAATATGTAAACATTAGAGAAAAGGTAGGATAACGGAGATATGATAGAGACGTTTAAATACCTCTATGACATAAATGCAAAGGAGGAGAGCATCTTTCAATTGAAAACAAACTCTGTTATGAGGGGACATGGGATGAGGGTGAAAGGGGATAGACTCAGGAGTAATATATGCAAATATTTCTTTACGGAAAGAGTGGTACATGCCTGGAATAGTCTCCCAGTGGAGACGGTGGACACGAGGACAATATCTGAATTCAAGAAAGCAAGGGACAAACACAGAGGATCTCTAAAGGTAAAAAGAGGACTATTGTAGTTGATATAGAAGGGCAGACTAGATGGGCCATGTGGTCTTTTTCTACCACCATGTTTCTATGTGCCTATATTCAGTGGCACAAATCAGCTATGTGTGGCCGAATATCTCACTCAGCATGATTAACGCAGTTAGCAGGTCTGCTGGCCATGTTAAGCGCTTTGAATATGCTTTCCTTTAAGTCCATGGTGATTTAATGATTCCCCAAACCCCACCTTGCTCCTTTATAAAACAGCCTAGTGGCCTCTGTCCCTATCTCACACGCATGTTGGGGGGTCGAAGCGATTCCTACTCGCTGCTGCTCTGGTGCTTCCATGTTGTAAAATGACAGTGCCTAATGCATCTCCTTTTTTTTAATGACGACAAAAAGCTTCAGAAGCCGCTAGACCATTGTGAAATTGAGGCTGCTCTGTTGGAGAACTCTGTGCAAAGGAGCCCACTGGGCCAGCAGGTATTCTAGTTCTAACTTTACCGCCATTTTTAAAGTACAACCTAAAGTGTGCCATCTCTAGTGAACATTTTTACTCAGGTTTTGAAGGGGGGGGGGGTTTGCCATTAGTCTTGATTTTTTTTTAAACTCCCAATGCATATTATTAGTGGATTTTTAAGGCATGAGTAAAGAAAAGCTGGAGATCTTCTAGGTACATTCTTCAATGGCAACATGGAGGCCATGTTTTGATTACTGTACCAGGAACCTTCAATGAAAACTCCATCTTGCTCATAGACCAGTGATCCTTGTGGAGTATAAATGTTGCGCGAATACTGTCCAAGATAACTATGTAAATCACAAACTGATTCTGATGTCTTGGGTTCCAAAAGAATTAATTTTCGTAAAACTCTAAATACCGCACTTATTACACCAAAACCATTCTCCACCACTCTGCGAGCTCTGCTTAATTGATAATGGAAGATTCATTTATAGTAGAAGATCCACATTCATGATCTCCTGGGTATGGTTTCATGACATTTTCACTAAATGCAAATGTACTATCCGCAGTAAAGAAATAGGCAATTTTTATGTGTTGTCCTGGAAGTTCCTCCAAAAGAGGCAACCTCAAGCTGCCATCTTTCATGATGTTGTGTAGTTTAGTGTCTTTAAAAACTCCACCCTCTGAAATTCCTCCTTAACATCCCATGTGCACAAATAAGAGGTTGTAATCTCCATCAACTAATGCAAATTACATACTGCTAAATTGTGCTTTTTAATTGTAAAATTTGGTACCAGTATTCATTGCTGCCTGTAATACAACATGTTTTCCATCCATAGCCCCAACACAGTGAGAAAGGTGCCAGATGTCTTCAAACATCTTGCTTATTTCCATCCAGGCCATGGGAGTAGCAGGAAGCTGGAAAACAAAAAACAAGTCATTTTTAGCAGTCATTTATTTATTAATTTGAATATTAATTTTCAGGAACAAGGCGAAGAAGAAAATGAGGAACAAGACAATGAAGGTAGCACAGATCTGCTAGATTCAGCTGAGTTTGTAGCACCGAAAACTCCCAGAACCAAAAAAAAAAAAAGACAGTGCATTGATAAAAGACACTCTGGGGATTTTAAAAACTGCTGCAAATAAATTAGAAACCTCTTCCTCTGTCAATGATGAGATAAAATCATTCTTCGCTTTTGTAGAGCCAAAATGAATTCTTATTCACCACAAACTAGGAAAAGTGTTCAGCATGCTATATTTGACGTCATAGTAAAAGCAGGCAGCATTTTTTATGATTTCCAGCAAAAAACTATTGGTTCGGTCAACAAAGATCAGGTCATCCTATAATGCAAGTCTTGTCTTATCCAAGCCCATGTCTACAAATGCAACCGCTGCAACAGTCTTCACATTGGTCTGCTCATGTATTGTCATATATACCACCCTTGGAACCCCCTCCACACCATTCCACTTCCACACAGTCTCCACGTCATTCCACAAACACCATCTCCTCAAATATCCAAATTTTCCAATGATTCATCCGATTATGTTTAAGAGGTTTTGATTTTATAATGACGACGTAGTTACGATTCAGCTTAAGTGGAGATGTAAAAGTAAATATACAAACATTATATTTCTTTCATTTTTCATTTCCTTTGAATTCCTCAAGAAGTGCTGCACAGACTTCTGGAATTATTCTTCCAATAGACTGTTTGGATATTCTGAATAGATACTGAAGGCTTGTGTACGAATCACCAATGGATAAGAACTGTAGAGTTATAGTTAATCTGTCTTAATTGGAAATGGATGTTCGAAAACGTGTTTCCATCTTTGCAATCCTGTGTCCTACCATATTCAGTAAGTTTTCAAGATCTGCAGGTAACATCCAGGTGAAGCTTTTCTATTGACCACTCCAGGGCCGTAGCAAGCCATAAATGCATCCTGTGCGACTTGCAAATCTGACGCGCCCCTCCCCCAAATCACAGGTTTCTCATTTGCCCCATGCATCTCCCTATCTTACCTCCATAGCCAGCCAGCTCTCCCCCACACTGCCTGCCCTTGCCCAGCCACCATTGCTGCTTTTAGTGGTGTCTTGGCAGCGACGGTGACGGTAGCAGCAGCAACATCCAAATAAGAAAGAAAATGCGGGTCTTTCCAACTCCACACTTGCAGTTGAATACTCGCATCAGAGGAGGGAAGACGAGACCAGCTATTCAAACGCGGATCTTTCCAACTCCGCACTTGAATGGCTGGTCTGGTCTCTGACGCAAGCATCTGTCAGAGGAGACAGGGATAAAACCAACATGCAAGCGTGGAGTCAGACAGACCCGCAGGTTTTTTCCAATTGGATAATGCTGCTTCCGCCGCCATTGCCAAGGCAACACTCAAAGTGTCGGTGGTGGGACAAGGGCAGGCAGCATGGGGGGGGGGGAGAGCCGATGCTGGCAGCCCCAAATGCACCCCTATTTCTTTGTACCTTGTGTAGATGCAGCACTCGCACAGGGCTAGGTACGGCGCTGGTCCACTCACATGTTGAAACTGTAAATCTTCAAGTAACTCTGAATCAGATCTTTTTCAAAAAAATTCTTGTGCCATCAACATCAGAGCTTGAGCTTTTTTTAATAAGGAGATGTGCTAATATTATTATAGCTCCACTAGCTAAGATTAAACTCCTGATTTCTTCTAGAGAAGACATGTTCGCACTGACAGCAGCATGCTTGCAAACAAAGCAGATCACAGTGTGTGCAGCCTGCCTCCGAGAATGTGCACTTTGCGTGCACTCTGTATCTCAGTTAGCAATAGTTTTGTTGCATGTTGCATTACATGTTCAGATCACCCAGTATATACTGTAGGTACCTTTAGGTGCAGTGGGCACGTGCAGGGGTGCATGGAGGCTTCTCTGCCAGACCCTGGCACTGTAGCTTCCTGGCTTCTGGGTGGATGTCACAGAAAGGGGCGGAGCTAGGAGCACTGTGAAGGCTGCAAGTACCTGAAGAGACATGCCTCTGACATCTCCATGGTGCGTGCTGTCAGTCTTTGCTATTGAGACAGAGACTGAGGGGGAGACTGACTGAGCCTCACAAAGGCAGAGGGACAATTGTAGAGGCAGAAGGACGATCAGTCAGGGAAGGTAGGATAGTCGAGCTGTTGAGTTGGGGATAAGTGGGATTTCTGGTAGTTGATGAGAAAGCCCAGTTCGGAAAGAAGTGAGGTGGCCTTTCCGACTGCCCTGCGCAGTTGGCTGGGGTTCGGAGCTGAGAACAGCCAGTCCCCCCCCCCATATAACGCACCCTCTCACTCACACAATTGCGGCGGCCACTCAGCAACGCACTTCGGAACCTATACGCCAGGAGACAGTCCGAAGGGCAACACCACATTGGTAGTGGTTGCCCGCTAAAAAGAATCTCAGGATTTTTCTGTGATACAATGAAAAAAAAACCTGTGTGTGTAGGCATCCTGCAGGTCCAGGCGGCCAGCCATTCCCGAGGTTGTATTAACGGCAGGATGGTGGACAGAGAGTGCATCCTGAACTTTCTCCCTGGCGATGTGTTTTGTTGAGCTTCCTTAGGTCGAGGATGGGCGTACGCCTCCGGACTTTTTGGGGACAAGGAAGTATCTTGAGTAGAAGCCTTTGTTGACTTCGCTGCTGGGGACAGGCTCGATCGCTCTGGATGCGAGCAATGCTTTGATTTCCGCATCCATAGCGGCTGCGTTCTGTTGATGTGGAGTACGGCCAGGGGGTGGACGAAGGGGGGGGGCAGATTTGAATTTTATGCGGTATCCGTGTTCGATTATGGAGAGCACCCAATGGTCCGTTGTGATCTTTTCCCAGGAGGTTAGGAATGCAGACAGGCGGCCCCCGGTCGGAAGCTGTGAGGGTGAGTCAAAAGCTGGGATTATTCTTTGCGGGGGCGGGCGGTGGGGGCTTTCTTCGTAGAGCGCTCCCTCTGTCGTGATTTCAGCTATATGGAGCAGAGTAGTGCTGTTGTTTGTAGCGGGGCTGCTGCTGCCATTTGCGGTAGTGGTTGTACCGCTTGTATCCCGATGTGGCATAGTGGGGTGGGCGGTAGGACTTTGAGCGATCGGGACCCTCTCCAGGGTCTGGAGAGTGGTACAGCGCTCACGGTCATCTACTGTTGCTTTACTTTTTCGCCGAAGAGTGAGTCCTGGCACAAGGAGCGTCTGCGAGTTATCATGGGAGTCAGTCTGCAGACTGAGGCTTGAGCCAGCTGGTAAGGGCTGTTGGGGGCGATTCCCGAACCTTGGAAGATGTCTCGAAGGGGGGTTAAGCCGAACGACCTGGTGGCTGAGGTGGTTGTCTGGTAATGGGCTATGAGACGACAGAGGAGAGTGTCGTGGGCAGTTAAACTGGAGGCGTCTTTTATTTTGGAGATTAGTGTCCTGGTAGATGGCTACTTGAAATAAGTGGGCGGCGATTCTTGCATTTAACATGGCGCCTTGGTAGATGCGCTTCGCAACGTCGTCCAGAAGTTTATTATCTTTGCCAGGTGGAGCATTGATGGACGGGCGCGAGGATTTATTCCGTTTCAGGGCGGATTCCACCACAATGGATTGGTGGGGAAGATGATGTTTGTCAAAGCCAGGTGTGGACTGGACCACGTATTTTGAGTCCATTTTCCTGGGGCAAGGATGGTTGGACGCTGGCGTTGCCCATGTTTTCAGGAGGTTGTTCCTGAGGAGCTGGTGTATAGGGAGGGAAGGAGCAGCCCTCAGAATGTCAACAAACTTCAGAGCTCCCTGGACTTCATCGCTCCTGTCAGCGCTCTCAGTGGCAGAGATGGAGAGGGCAGTCAGGACCTTATTGATGAACTTCGGATACGTGAGGTCTTCTGGTGGTTCCTGAGGGTCAGGGTTGTCGTGGTCCACCATGGAAGAGGAGTGCGACAGAAGAGAGTCTGCTGTGCAGTCAGTCAGTACAGGGGCGGTTGCTGGAGGCAAGACTGGCACAGCAGGGGCCGGTGCTTGCGCGGTCTGACTAGATGCTGTTTCTCCCTCATTTTGTGCAGGGCCAGACACTTCTTGGTGGTTGGTATTAACTGAGCGCTGAGAGACCATATCAGAGATGGTGGAAGTCCATTGTTTCATCATGTCATTGAGTAGAGACAGCATGTCAGGATTGGAGAGTTGTGTGAATCCTGACACGAGTGACAGTGGAAGGTAATGTAGATTGTCCCTGGCAGCATGCAGCTGGGGAGTCCGACAGGTAAAGAGCAGAAATATCTACGCCCTTTATTTGAATTATGGGGGGAATTGGAGATATGCATCACACCCTCTGGTAAAATAGTGATGCAGAGGAGCTGTGTGCTTTGCGCCGTTTGTAGTACCGAGAGCAAATTAATGTATATCTGTGCCGGTTCTCCGTAGCGCCGATGTGGTCTCCTCCTGCTCCGTGCGCGGCTCCGATGTCGGCGCTTCCTGCTACGTCCTCCGGAGCGGCTTCTGTGTCTGCTGCTGCGCGGTGAATAGCTGTCGGAGCTGGAGCCGCTGGTATAATCAGCGCGGGCACGGCTGTGCTGTATGCGCTGGTAGGGAGGACCGGAAGTCGTCATAGATGCCAGCGGAAGTTCCGGGTAGGAGGGAGGAGGCCGAGATTGTAAGATGGCGACCTCCACGGGAGCACACGTGGAGGGAGTCCCAGCATCACGGCGGGGGACGGAGGCCTGGAGAGGCGCGTCCCCGGCCGGAAGAGAGGCGGCAGAGGCATTGGAGGATCGCAGGACCGGCGGTGCCTAGATTGCCTGAGCGCTGGTAGATGGCTGCACACTCACGGGATTCGTTGGAGACAGGAGGTCTCTGAGAGCATGCCGCCGATACTTGAGGGCCCTCGGGGACATACGGCCACAGGCAGAGCAGTCTTGGACGGCATGATCCTTCCCCAGGCATAGCAGGCAGACGAGATGAGTGTCGGAGTTCGCCATACGTCGTGAACATGCGGAGCACTTCTTGAATCCAGGTTTTTTCATTATGAGGTGAGAGTAACAAATTAAACGTCGCACTCGGCCAGGCGGAAGACGAAGACTGATCAGCTAGGGGCGGTCCGGGAGGCGTGGCTACTAGCCAAGCCCAGAAGGCTAAAGCCTTCTGGGCTAGTGAGAGTATCTTCCGTCTACGGCGCCGTCGGATGACGTCACCCACTTGTGGCTGACTCATCCTGCTTGCCCTGGGAGAAATAGTTTTACCTCTCCTGGGCTTGTCTCTCATGAAAGCAGTGGTCAGGATCAATGCACTGGGGCTCCAATGCTTGAGAGAAGGTACTCAGAGAGTGTGAAAATGAGGAAGCCTTCAAATGAGTGTGACACACCCCTAAGGATTGAGACTTGGCGCCTCTGCATACCATACAGTATATTAAAAGCTCAGCCAACGCATGGTATTCTCTAACCCAGTTTATAGTGAGTGCTGTTGTCGGCTGCTTGATCTGCGGAAGTCTGAGCCTGTGAGTGTTACTGCTGTTCATTCGAGGATGTCATAACACGAGTCTTCTAGGTCATTCGTCATTACAGGAACAAGAGGTTTGTCCTGTAAAATGTGTGGTTAATTTCACAGCTTCTGATACATCATAGAGAAAAGTATTCAGTTCAGAACTAGGTCATTGCTTTTTCGCAGCGATCAGTCATTGCCCAACATTACTCTGAGGTGGGATTCAGGGTGAGTGCACGGTCCTAAGGGGATTCATGGTCTGTGCCTACTTCCCTGAAGAAATAAAACAGGAGAAGGGGCCCAGTTAGCTGTGACTGATCCCCTTGAGACTGTAGCCATACTGGGGGGAGGAAGGTAAGTTCTGATTGAGCTAAAAGGAGAAACTTCCCCGATCTATGAAATATATAGAAATAGAAATTAGAGTGCTTACCCAGTCAAGGAACTGGATTCTGCAAAAGTCATGAATGTGGGCACTGGATAAATTTAAATCGCAGATTATGACAATCAGGTGCCACAATCCGTGTCTTGTGAGCAGTCTTTGCTAAATGAGTGACAAAGCTGCTTGGCTGTAAGAGAGAATCGCTGTGTGTTCATACAGCATGTGACCTTTTCATTCGGCTACTGGCGGGCAAGTCTTGCAATATCCAGATGTTATCAGCTGTGTTTTCACACATTTTGAGGAAATAAGGGGCCAATATTCAAAGGATTTATACTCCTAACTTTAGGAGATATCGGTGGCCAGACAGTCCAGCAGAAATGCCACTAAATATCTGGGTTTAATTAAAGTGGCAGTGCCTAGCTATCACTGAATATGCCCCCCCCCCCATGCTCTTAAATTGGCCTTGATGAAATGTATTAGGACTGAGTTCCTAAACAGATGCCCACAATTTCACTTATCTCCTAAATTTAGGAGCCTAAAAATTGGTGGCAACATAGGTAGATAGAGGGCAGGAGGTTAGCAAAGATTTTCAGTACCAGAAACCTAAATTGGGTTCATAAATCTAGGCAAATGAACAGGCGGAGTGGGGGTGGGGGGAGGCAATATTAAACAAAAAAGCTGAACAACAGAATTTGCAAAAGAAGAGAAAAAAACTTCAAAGAAGCAGATCAGCAGAGGAGGAACAAGTGGGAAAAGCATAAATACAGTGGGAAGTACAAAGTATTATTCCAGGAACCATTTATCGATCACACCAGGACACGCGAGGGGTTAAGGAGAGGTAAAATGAAACCTAAGGATGTGAGAGTGATTATTGCAGCCCAGGACAGTGGATTGTGGACGAGATGGTTCATAGTGATACAAAGAAAGCCGGTGAAATAGACATATTCTGTAAGAGCTGGAAAAAACTACTCATCTCATAGCTGGCTGCCAAGTTCTCATGGTAGAAAATGTCTAGATAGGAAAGGCACAACAAGGTGGCATGCCTCACTGACTGGAAACTTTGTAAGTACCAGGAAAGTACTAGGATCATGACCCTAAGAGAATTAGAGAGAATGAAGAGGTTATGATCACCTGGGACATTCTCATGCCAATGGATAAAAATCCGGGTAGTAAAAGAAAAAATACCATAATGTCATTAATAATATACGTCGGTTCTAAGTGATTATTTCTGCGAATCTGTCTACATCTAGTGCAATGAACAGTTTATAGATTGTAGGTAGACAAGTTATTGGCTGTAATTTTTGGAAACGTTACTTTAATGCCCTTTTGGAAAAAGAAGAGTTCTTCCTGTTATAAGCCATTGTGGTGTTAAATCTGGTTGCTTGATCAATTGGTATTTGCAGTTTACCAGGTCTTGGTGGAGTGATACTAACTGTCCGAGGGTGAGGTTAGATGATGGTCAGAGAGAGGGAGAACAGAGATAGGCATGAAACCCAGTCCTCTTTGTATGGCAGTATATAACGTTGCCTCTGAGCTGTCAGACTGACTTCAGTAATGCAGTTTCAGTAAACTAACCGTGAAGGGAGATTTATTTAGAAAACTCAGTGATCTGCAATGCAGATACCACCCAGCGCGCACACACACACACACGCCCCTCAAGTGCCTCACTTCCATCTTTCAACAGTAATGCACTTAAATTGGCTTTTATTAGGATACGTTTTTCATGTAGCCCTGATCTCATGCTCCACAGTCAGTAGCCAGCCATTCATCTGTCCCTCAGTACTAGCAATGTTAATTAGGATGTTAGTGATGCTGACGTTGTCTTCCATGTGACTGCTGTGCTTGTGTGGTCATTCAGAACGACTAAAGTGCCCAGTGTATTACTTGCACTCAGCATCCCTTATCTAGTGCCTGATCTCTTTCAGATTCATAAGAGACAATTCTATAAAGACCCTTATTCCTAAGGATTTCATTATTTATTCCTTCCATTTTTTAAGTAAATTGAAAGATGCACACTTAGACAAAAGACACATTTTCCGCATCCTCAATTTGTACATTCGAATCCCTGGAGGTACTGGGTGCAAAAACACATGCTAAACTCTGTCTAGGTAGGGTGGAGTCATGAGCATATTTTTGTCTCTCTTGAGTGTATGTGTGTGTGTGTGGGGGGGGGGAAGGAAGTGCCTCTTGGCATAGAGACAATCTGGCCCCCTTCCCTCCCCTCCACCTCCCTTTCTCAATTTCTAACTGTTTGCAATCTCCCCTCCCCCCCCCCCACTTTCTCCTTGTTTCCTGTAATCTCTCCCCCTTACCCCTTACATGATTCTACTCTCCCTTCCCCTCAACCCAGGCTCTCTCTCATCACCCCTCCCATTCACACCCTCAGTCCACCATTCCACTTTCCCCAAAGTCTCTCCTCTTTCTTAGTCTCTGATTACATTTCTTGGTACTTGAAGACTTTCTCCCTCTCAACGCGATTCACAGAGTAGTCGCTTGGAACTGAAACCTCTATTATCAATGCCATTCTGGTGTTGTCCTCCTTTACCACTATATACGGCTTCCTTGCATCCAGCTTCTTACCAGTCAGTATGGGAGTATCCCAGGGGATCATAGCCCCTTCATTCTCTATAATTCTTTAGGGTCATGATCCAGTGCTTTTCAGGCATAGTGATGTTGTAGTGTTTTTTGAGTTTCCAATGGATGAGGCATGCTACTTTATTGTGCCTTTCTGTATAGAAATTTTCTGCCATCAGAATTTCACAGCCAGCTATGAGGTTAGTCACTGTTTCCAGATCTTTCTTGTATCAACATATGTCAGTTTTGCTAGTTTTTTCAATGCTTGCTGTAAACCATCTTGTCTGTAATCCACTGTCCTCAGCTGCAACTATCAATCTTTCATCCTTCAGTTTCAGTTAACCCCTCCTTAAACATTCATGTGTCCATTCTTGATTGACAAAGAGTTCCTGGACTAACACTATATTTCCCACTGTATTTGTGCATTTGCCACTTGTTTTTCCTCATTTGCTGATCTAATTCTTTGAAAAGCTTTTTTCTCTTGTGTTGCAAATTCTGTTACTTCTTTCCCTATGTATGCTTGTGGATTCTTATTCATTCCTTCTAGTCATTGGAACACTTGTCCATGTTTGATGATGGAGACAGATTCTGGACATTTACTTTCATAATTCAGTATATAATAATATTCAGTATATAATAATTGCATATTTGGATCCATTGATGCTGTCAGGTAGACCTGAAGGCCTATGATAGTAGCTCTGTATGTGTAGTCAATCTCCATGAGGCCTAGCCCTCCTTCAGCTCTAGGGATGTACTGTCTCAGTATGATTCTTGTAAATTACCTCATGGGCATGGAGAAGGTTTCTTGTTCACACATCCAGTTGTTCAAGACTGTATGAGAATAAAGGAATTGCCAGCTGATTGATGGCTTGTATCTTATTCCGTGATATTAAAGCACTTTTCAATAATAATTTTAGTCTCTCAGTAATTTCTGCTTGAGTGTCGTTCCTTCCTGTCCTTGATGTCACAGCCCTCATCCAGGGATATGTTTTTTGTTTTGCTCAATTTTCCTCTAAAAATGTTGCTTTAGCATATTTGTCAAGGCTAAAAGTCATCCTGATGTCATCAGAAAAGCTTTTCACCACATAGAGTTTCTCTGCTAATTGTTAGCCGCTGGAACTGTAGATCTTCAGATAGTCTACAAATAGTAAATGGGATGTTATCTCTGGATTCTTACCTTCTTTAGGATTCAGACTAACACTTTATCCCAAAGAGTTGATGAGATACTCATTGGATTAAGCACCTTACAAAACAGAAATAGCAACAAGGAATTCCCCTGAAATATTCCTCGCTGGATCTTAATGTATAGGAATGATATACTGACCATCTTCTTACTTCAGAAAGAGTGAGGTTTTCCACAATGTCATGGTGAATGTAATGTACTCTATCAATCCAGGATTTATTTTATATATTTCAAGGAAATTTATTATCGAAGAGAATGGGATGCTGTTAACCAGAAAACAAATTCAGTGAAGTGCAAAGGCCTAAGTGACTCATCATCTCTCAACCACTCACTGCTCCTTTTTTTTTGTAAATATTTATATTAAGACCAATAGCACATCATAAAGTACAATGCAACAGCCCAATACATAAATGCAAATATTTATCGCTCTGCCATGCCTTTATCGGTTGACCCCTTTTATATAATGCTATGCCACCTACTCCATTCCTACCTGCCCCTCCTCAAATCTTAATTCAGTACATTGTTCAACCCAGTAGCTGACCAGTCTGATCATTGGGCCAGGGGGCTCCCCAGGCTCTCTCATGCTAATCGGTCACTTCTTTTACTATCCCAGTGCCCCTCCCGTGACCCCACCTCTTGGCCACTCCACCATCCCCCTTTTATATGAGGGCAGGCCCTCACAAAAGGTGGTTAATAGTTGAGCATAGTGATGTTTCGCTATCGAGTCTTTCTCATAGCGCATTCTGGACACCCATTCAGCCATTTCTTTCATTCGAGTCACCCATAACATGCATTCCGGCACTGCTAGGTCTATCCATCTAGTCAGTATCACTCTTCTAGCCTACAGGAGGGTGACCTGTCCAAATTTCCAACCCATGGGTCCCATCCCTTTGTCCTGTAATGCTGTCTCCGCTCCCAACAATAAAGCTGTGTACATCCAAACAATGTCACGTCCTAAGAGCCTGTGACTATGCCCTAAGATCGCATTCTAGTATTCCTTTAACTTTTGACATTCTAAAAACATGTGTGAGGGTGCCATGACTCACCCCACACCGCAGACATTCAGGGCTCTCCCAAAGTTTCATCTGCACCCTGCACATTCTTGAAATGTACGCTCTGTGTAAAATTTAGATTTGTGACTCCTGTAGCACCGCATCTGAAGTGAGCCCGGGCAAGCCAACGAAGAAAGCCTGCAAATCCACGTCCTCCTCTGGCTCCCCCAACAAAGTTGCCCACACCTCTGCTAGAGTCCTCAGTGCCTTTCCCTTTCCCCAAGAACGTGCCAAGTGGTACCAGTGGGATACTTTATTGAGCCTCGCCAAGGTGGCAATAAAAGCTTTATCTAGCGCTGTAAACCCGTCGCAGCCAACACTCCCCCGTCTCACCACATAGCGTAATGCCAGCATTGTAGATATGCTAAGAAGTGCGCATTTGGCAGCTGCCACTTCCCTGCATGTCCACAAATGCCGGGAACCGGCCATCCCCCAGTTCCAACAGTTGGCTTAAATATTTACATGCTGCTCTCTGTGCTTGGGCGGAATTCCGAGTTTCCCACCAGTTATCAAAAGGGGGATTTATCTTCCGCCCTGCCAATTCTGTGCCTCCACCAATCCCAGGCTTTTCGCAGGGGTTCCAAAAACCTATTACCTCCTGCGACTTTATTGCACCAGATCTGGGAGCACTGCAACAATCACACCGGTATGGCGTACATCCTCCATCGAAAAACCCTGGTGGCACATATCTCCCTCATGCCGCGCATACTTCGTGTACCCATCTCATAAGGGTAGCTACATTGTACAGTCTCAGGTCACATATCGATTTAGTGTAACTAATCCTCGCACCCTTCCCTCGCCATAAAAACGTTGTGAGGGTGCTTCTGTAAAATCCCTCTTCTTTCCTCTGAACCCATAGAGGTATCATCTGCAAAGGGTTCAGAGCAAAAGTGGGAGCATTGTCGTCTTCACTAATGCTGCCCAGCCCAGCTCCCACCAGTGCTCACACAGACCTCACATACTCTCAAGTTTGTCCCGTAGGTTCTTCTGGTATACTTTCCTGGGGTATTCTCCAGTCCATAATAAGGGGAAGTCTCTCTGACTGCGGCGCACATACAGCCACAAGGCTGGCATGGCCTTCGACTTTCTCCAGTTAATTTGCAGGGCCCAGAAAGATCTGAACTGGGCGTTGACATCCATTACCTTCCCAATGTCTTTATTCGCATGATGTAAAAAGAGCAACATATCATAAGCATATAAGTTGATCTTATAATGCTCACTCCCCATCTGTATCCCTTCCCACTCCGCCGTCTGCCGCACCCGCTGTGCCAAAGGCTCCAAAGTTAGCAGAAAAAGTAACAGTGATAAGGGGCATCCCTGGCATGTACCCCTATAGAGTGGGAATGCCTCCGAAAGGCATTCATTTGTGAGGATCTGCACTTTCAGGCCATGATACAATATCTACACCCAGTCTAGGAAAGCCCCATGTATCCCAAATCTGTCTATTACCCATAGCATATACTCCCATGACACTTTGTCGAACGTTTTCTCAGCGTCAATACTCATAACAATCGCATCATCCATGTGGCCCCTAGCTGAGTATAATACTGCAAGGGTCTATAAGATGTTAATGGAGGCAAAGTGCTCCGGAATAAAGCCAACTTGATCAGAGTGAACCAACCTAGGCAAGTATTTGCTCAGGTACCGAGCAATCAGAGCTGCCACTAACTTCACTAAAACTATCGCCATCTGGTTCTCTCACGGTTGTTCTCCTCCCTCATTGGCTCCTTCTTTTTCTGGTTCACCTGTACCTCTGGTTTCCACTTTCCGATACCTTGGTGTGCACTTTGACTCTGATTTGTCTTTTCACTCCCACATTTCTCACATCACCAAAACATCCTTCTTCTTTCTCCGTCAGATCCGCTCTATTCGTCCTTTCCTCTCCCCCTCGGCTCTTGTTACTTTGGTTCTCTCCTTAGTTATGTCACGGGTGGACTTTGCGAACTCTTTATTTCTCGGTCTCCCGAAATATCAACTTGCTCACTTCAGTAGGATCCAGAACACTGCCGCACGCCTGGTTACACACTCTTCACTTCGGGATCATGTAACCCCTCTGCTCTTTCACCTTCACTGGTTGCCCATCCCTTTCAGGTTCACTTTCAAATTACTTATCCTGACTCATAAAGCTTTTCACACTAGCACTCCCCAATACTTGACTGATCTCCTCTTCTTTCATTCTCCTAGACACACTCCCCGCTCTTTCCACCTTAACCGCCTTACCCTCCCTTCCCCTTCCCGCGCTCACCTACAATCTACCCACTCCTCTGCCTTTTTCTTTGCTGCTCCTGCCCTTTGGAATGCCCTTCCCCCCTCCCTCCGCCTAGAACCTCAGTATGCCACCTTCAAACAGCTAAAAACTCACTTGTTCTCCCTAGCCTTCAATGTTCCCTCCCCCTTCGTATGATTACTTCTCTTCCCTACCTTTTGTTTCTTGCCTAGGCCCACCCCATGTTATGTTTGTCCTGTTTCTTTGTTTGCTCTGCTGTCCTATCAAATATTGTACACTTCTTTTCCTTTTCGTTGGCCTCGGCCTTCTTTTATTGAATTTTAATTGTACACCGCTTTGGTTTTGTGAAAGGCGGTTTTTATCAAATACAATAAACATAAACATCTTGGTTTAATAATGATATGGGCCAGTAAGACCCTACCAGAGTGGTGTCCCTCCCCGGTTTAGATAGTACTACCAACGTGGCCTGATTTTGTCATCCCCCTAGGTCTCCCTGCGCGAGCATCTCATTACACTGCACTAAGAAGGGTGCCACCATCTTCTCCCCCAGTATCTTGTAGAATTAGTCCCCAACCCATCTGAGCCTGGGGCCTTCACCAGCTTAAGCACATGAACAGCCGTCACTACTTCGGCAGCTGTAAAAGGGGCATTAAGCGCATGCCGCTCCTCCTCCCCCAGTTCGGGCAATACCAGATCCTTAAAGAATACCTCCCGCCTAGCATCGTCCTGTGGCCCATCCTCATATAACTCACTAAAATATTCATAGAACTGCTGGAGAATGCTCTTCGCTGTCCCATGTTCCACCCCTTTGGAGTCCCTTATATTGGCGATCACTCCCTTCCCCTTCGCTGGGCTCACTAGCTTTGCCAGACGTTTCCCACTCTTATTGTCCCACTTATGAAGTTGATATTTATACATATGGATTTTCCCTTCTGCCCTCTGGTTGAGTAGGTCATTAAGGACTTTGCTGTGCTCTGTCCACATCTCCTAAGGCCCACATATGTTGCCTCCTCAAGGAGTACCCGATATAACAAAACAAATAAATTATTTTGTCGGAGAGGCCAACAAAGTGAAGGGAAAACTTCCTCTCACCACCATGGCCCATCCATTTTAATTAAATAATCTCTTGTTGTGCAAAGCAGCGTTTTTACTTAGCTGTGTGTGATTTCCTGTAGGTCATTCAAACAATGCCGCAAACAGCAATTTTTTCAGACAACGTGTCACGTTTCGGGGGTCTACACATTAATCCCCCTGCTTCAGGTCAAACCGCTGTCCAGTTCAGCGAAACATGTCACGGGTTTGAATGACCGGGTTTATATTCTGCTATGGTTATGTTTTGACCTGGTTTTAGGTATTTTGTGGTGTCCTCAAGGAGTACAGCTGATTGAAGAGATCAAGAAGCCTCTCATCCCCCTCCCCCCCGGTCTCTTCCAGTGTGCCACATACGCCAGGATTTCCCCTCTCATGGTGGCTTTAGAAGCTTCCCATAAGATCTGCTTATCCATTTCCTCATTCCTGTTTATCTCCCAGTATCTCTGCCAGGCAGTTTGTAGGTGGGTGTCTTTATACATAGACGGATTTATATGCCATGGCCTATTCCCTGCCTCCTCACTCCCTACCCATAGGTGGATCTCCATCCACACAGAGTTATGGTCAGAGAGACCAGAATCCCTGATCTCTGCTCTGTCCAAGCCCCAGAACCTAGCTGCAGAAATTAACAAATAGTCCAATCGTGCATAACTATGGTGTGGTGCGGAGTAAGTAGAAAGTGAAGTCTGTTTTGCCTGGGTACATGGTCCTCCAGACATCAATCAGTCCTAACTCATCCAAAAGAAAATTTACACCCTTCTTCTCAGAGTTCTTAATATTATGCCTAGGAGGTTTGCAATCTTCCATGGGATTATGGGGAAGGTTAAAATCACCGCCAAAGATAATCTTATTTATTTATCCAGTTTTCTATACTGCCTTATCCTTCAATCAAAGTGGCTTACATTATGTAATCACTACAAACAGATACTGGATACATTCCCTTGTCCCCAAAGGTCTCACAATCTATGTGTACCTGAGGCAATGGAGAGTTAAGTGGTTTGCCCAAGGCTACAAGGGGTGCCTATAGGACTAGAACCCCAGTCCCTTTGGCCCGAGATTGCTGTCCCCAGGTGGGGCTTGAGCCCTCAGCCCTCCAGCCTCAGGTACTGTGTTTTAACCACTAGGCCACTCCTCCTTCTTATAGCCCTCAAGCTCCATCAGTCAGGCCATTACATTGGAAAAGAACCCATGCTGTTAGGCTGTTAGATGTTGGGAACATATAGGTTGCATAACACAACTTCTCAAGTGCTACCATTGGGGTGTGGAGTGGCTCCCTCCCTTCACTCCTCAACATCCCCTACCCCACCCCTTCTCCACTGATCCCTTCACCCCCCCCAGTCCTTCTCCCTCTTTTCCCGATCAGCTCCCTCACTAAGCAACCCCATTTCTGTACCAGCGCTCCATCCCCCCACATAGTCCTGCTTCCCAAGGCATTCATCCCAATAGCACTCAACATACAATATGCCATTCATCCTGCTCATCCATCGCACATCACACAAGACGTCCATCCACGAGCACCTCCTCATCCACCCCCACCCTATTTTATAGCGTTCCAGTGTTCCTCGTACTCTCACCCACCAACATCAGATAGTTCCCAGCTATGGTAGAAGTCCTCCATTTTCACGCCTTCTCCACTGTTGCCAGGGGTGAACAGTCCTTATCTTCCAGCCAGTTGCCGGGGGTGAATCAAGGTTGCTGCCCAAGTGAGTGAATATCAGCGTGGATACACACCTTGTCCTTTGCGCTAACTTCTGAAAGAGTTTCCCACTGCCACAGATTCAGTCTTACCGCTCAGACTCAAAAGCATAACAGTTCCAACTTTGCAACCAGAACAACAAACTTCGGAATCCAACTGCGGAATCCAACTGCCAACAGGGCTCACTTATCCTTCACCAATGATCACCAGCCTGTCACTCAGTCAACAAATTCTCCACTGCTGCTGCTACTGAGTCCAACAGCTGTGTCCTATTCTCATGGGTGACCTGAACCCAGGCAGGGAATTCTAAAGCAAAATGCCTCAGCAGGCTAGTATAGAGCAATAGGGGGGCCATAGCCCTCCTGCATTCTGCCATCTTTGCCAAGTAATCATTAAAGAGTAATACATACTTTCCTTTATATTCCAAGTTGCGTTTGCCCCTGTATAGAGCCATTAGACAATGTTTCTCCACAAAATTTAAGATCCTAGTGATCACTGGTCATGGCCTCTCAGCTGCCGGCCTTTGTGCACCCACATGGTGAAATCACTCTACTTCCATTTTTGGCCTGGTCATCTGCAGGCCCATCTGTTGTGGCAGCCACACTTCGACAAGTTTCCACAGCTCCTCTTCAGCGATGCTCTCCAGCAGACCCACTAGCCAAATGTTGTTACGCTGGCTTCAATTTTCCAAGTCATCGAATTTATCCTCGAGTAGCTGCCTACTCTGTTCTAGTGTTGCTACTCAGGCTAGCAACCTTTCTGCGTTTTGCTCCGGGCATTCCGGATGATCTTCTACTTGCTGAATTCTGGCTGTTTGAGCCTCCAGACTGCCTTTTATATCATCAATGGAGCTCTGCAGCCTGGTAAGTTTGTCAGCAAGGGCAGCGGTAATCATGTTGGTAAGGTCCTGCACAGCTTCATCATGAAGAGTCACAATCGGCATTGCTGACTGTCGCCATTTTGTGCTCCGGGGCCTTGTCATTATCGGTTTTAGATGTCTTTGCTGAATCCTCTCTGGGGGTTTCAGGTCTGTGATGTTGCCCGATGGGTTCCAAGTTATTCAGACTAACAAACACCCCAGGTATAGAGCAAAAATAGTAAGTTTTATAGCAGGTTTATCAGGGAACGGAGCGGAGCTCAGCAATATGGTGTCCGCTCAGATTGCTGTCATCACGTGACCCCCACTCAGTGCTCCTTATGGTACAATGGCTTGGGCAGCCAAAGGTAAAGATTTCCTTTGGGCTGGATTTTGATACCAGCCCAAATTTCTCTCCATGTGAGATCTCCTCTCACTGTCACATCACTGGTGCAGACTGCCCTCCCCTGTTCTGAAAGCTGTTAAGTGGCCTTCTGAAAAGCCAGATACACTCAATCAGCTGAGACATCTTTATCCACATCTCTGTTCACACCCTCAAAGCCCTCAGGTAAGTGAAACATTTAATACCTCTGTAGAAATGAGTAAACTGGGCAATGTCTGAAAAGCAGAGTCTTTAATGCCCGTAGTATGGGAAATAAGATCCTAGATGTTGAGGTTTTAATGGAAGAGGCTGACCTGGATTTAGTGGTGGTTACGGAGACATGTTTTATGGACAATCATGACTGGGATGTAATTATATCGGGTTATACTTTATTCAGGAAAGACAGAGTAGGAAGAAGGGGAGGAGGAGTGGAGCAGTGCCGGGATCCAATCTGAACAGGAACCGGTTTGGATCGATCCAACCACTGACAGGACTGAGCAAGCAGCAGCATGGCACGCATTGGCATTGCCAGCACTTCACGCTCGGGCTGCTGGCAGTCACTGCAGGGCAACAGCTCCCTTGTGGCCCAGTGGCCCGATCCCTCCACCCGCAAGTGGTTTGATGGCATCAGGGGTTTCCCTCGATGCCACAGTCCCCCAATGTCATCAAGCCACAGGCAGGCGGGGGGAGTCCTACCGGGTCCAGCGCTGGCATTTGGATACCATGTTTGGCCCGGTTCGCCAAACGCGGCCTGTGGCAGGAACTGGTTTGTGCGAACTAGGCCAAACCAGTCGGATCCCACCACAAAGTGGCACTATATGTAAAAAATCATATTAAAGCTACAGAATTACAGGGCTTACAAAGGAAGGAAGAAATTCATGGAAACGCTGCTAAAACAGAGGATAATGAGGTTTCTCAAGTCAAATGGATTGCAGGATCCAAGGCAGCATGGTTTTACCAGGGGCAGGTCTTGTGAGATAAATCTAATTAATTTCTTTGACTGGGCAATCAGAGATTTGGACCGAGGGAGAACCCTAGATGTGGTATACTTTGACACCGTTGTGCACAGACGACATAAATAAATTGTGTATCCTAGAAATAGACCCTAAAGTGACTGACTGGGTTAGAATTGGTTGAGCCGGAGGTGACAAAGGGTACAGGAGCTTACTCTAAGGAGAAGGATGTAACCAGTGGTGTGCCGCATTCTTTTTAACATTTTTATTAGTGACATTGCTGAAGGGCTGTTGAGTAAACTTTTCTTCTTTTCAGATAATACCAAACTCTGCAATAGACTAGACACCCAGGAAGGAGTAGATAACATGAAGAGGTATCTTGCTAAGCTTGAAGAATGGTCAAGAATTTGGCAGCTGAGATTTAATGCATTTGGGCTGCAAAAAGCCAAGGGAACGGTACAGTATAGGGGGTGAAGTACTTCTGTCCACAAAAGAAGAGCAGAACCTGGGCATGATTTGCTTCTGATGATCTTAAAGTGGCTAAACAGGTAGAAAGGGCAACGGTGAAAGCCAGAAGGATGCTTGGGCGTATAAGGAGAAGAATGGCCAGCAGAAAAAAGGAGGTGATGGCCAGTGAGCTGAAACCATTTGGGTTTGCTGAAAAAAGATGGACCAGAGGAGATGGAGAGGGACAGTACTCTACTCAGTATCTGAGGAAAACAGGCAGGGAAAAAACAAACAAACAACTACCAGATTACGGTAACTTCATGACGGCAGCTCCCTTGGGGTTCCCACTGTAATTTCCGTGGATGCAATCTCCAGTCTGATACGTACATTGCAATATGGTTCCCTACTGGGAACATACTTTTCTTTTTTTCTTTTAAAGTAATTTTGATATTCTGCTAGGAAAGGACTTTGTGGCCTAGTTTTCAGCTACCTTGTGTTTTGCAATGAACAGGCCACACGCATAGCTTATTAAACGTAAGTGTGCTTTCAGCACGGGGAGCCTCGCTTGGGAAATATTTTATTTCACAAATAGTCATTTTACCGGCAGGACATTGCTAAAAAAAACCATCCTTCCTTTCTCCTGCATGTGAATTGTCTGTGTCTACCTAATTTGGAAGGAATAAAACATTTCATGATTATTTTAGCATTTCAAAACCAGGACACACCTTTGCTTGACGTAGAATGAGAGAGGTGTTGCAACATGTTAAGAAGACTTTAATCAGGGAACAATATGACCCGCAGACAGAATGGCCAGTGTCAGCAGGCAGCCTGAACAATGGACCCCCTCACAGCATCCTCTCAAAGGCTGGTAACTCTCTAGAATAGCCCAAAGAGACTTGTATTCTAAAAGCACTTTTTCCACGCTGTGCCTCTGGAAAGGATAAAGCCCAGAGACTCTTAGAGGAAAGGGATTTTGGATTTAGCTCATGCCTTTTACAATGGTAGTTCAAGGTGAGTTACATTCAGGTATAATAGGTATATTCCTGTCTCTGGAGGGCTTATAATATTCAGCCACTGACTGGTTAACACAAACTGGCTAAAGTTAGGTAGAAGAAAGGCTGCCTAATTTTAGTTGGTTTAGCTAACTGGGCAGCGACCGAATATCGCCCTGCCTGGTTAGCTAAAACACTTTCTGGGGAGACTGGATATTCAGTGCCGGCGGTTGGAGATGACTCCAGCATTAAATATCTGGGTTTACATTAAAACGGCATGAATATCAACCCCTGCCTGAGGCAAGGTAGGGTTAAGTGGCTTGCCCACGATCATAAGAAATAGCAGTGGGATTTGAACCCTGGCTTCCCAGCCTACTGCTCCGACCACTAGGCTAGTCCTCCACAAGACAAATAAAGCCTCTTATAGTCTTCCTTTTTTCTCAGTCACATAAACCAGTCTCTACAGCACTGGATCTCAGGACGCACCATTTGGTTTTCCGGCTATCCATAATGAATATGCCTAAGACAGATTTGCATAGATTGCCTCCATACCTATCTCACACAGATTCATTGTGGAGTCCTTGAGTACCATGTTAAAAACCACTGCTCAGGAGAATATTATGACAGAAAAAAGACAAGGGGTCTGCCCCAATTCACCTTCTAATATCACAGTCCCTATTTGATCATTAGCTTTATCCCTCTTCCCAACCACTAAAGATCTCTTGCACTTGCCCCAGGTTTTCTGCCCTTCCGATTCTGTTTTTACCTGTATCACATTGTTGTTGTTGTTGTTGTTGTTAAGTGCCGGCGAGTCGGAGTACACTCATGGCGACCCTCTGGATAGCTATCCTAAATTGTGTTCGGTCTTCAGTTAGGTGGCTCATTGTTGACAGACTAGTACCTGTAGCTGCTGTTATTGTATCAATCCATCTCATTGCTGGCCTTCATCTTTTGCTTTGACCTTCTATTTTGCCAAGCATGATGTCTTTCTCTAATGATCTCTCTCTTCGCATGATGTGTCCAAAGTATGAAAGTCGAAGTCTTGTCATCTGAGCTTCTAAAGAAAGCTTAGGTTTGATCTCCTCTAGTACCGACTGGTTTGTTCTTCGGGCAGTCCATGGTATACACAGTATTCGCCGCCAGCACCATAATTCAAAGGCATCAATTTTCTTCCTGTCTGTCTTTTTCACTGTCCAGCTTTCACATCCATATGATGTTATTGAATATACCATGGCTTGAACAAGTCGAATCTTTGTATGGAGAGAGACATCTCTGCTCTTGAGAATCTTATCTAGGTCTTTCATAGCCATTCTGCCAAGAGCAATGCGTCGTCTGATTTCTTGACTGCTTGTTGCTTCTTTATTGATAGTTGATCCAAGTAGGTTAAAGTTGTTCACAATTTCAATTTCTTCTCCTTCAACGATGAACCTGTTGATTATGCCAGTTGTCATGATCTTTGTCTTCTTTACATTAAGGTGCAGGCCCATTTTGAGACTATGTTCTTTGATTGTGAGAAGCAAATGTTTCAGATCATCTTCATTTTCAGCCAGTAATGTGGTATCATCAGCATAGCGAAGGTTGTTGATGAGTCTTCCATCAATCTTCACACCTCTGTTGTCTTCATACATTCCTGCTTCTCTGATGATTTGTTCTGCATATAAATTAAACAGATAGGGGGAAAGTATGCAGCCTTGTCTTACACCCTTGCTTATTTTAAACCATTCTGTTTCTCCTTGTTCCGTTCGAACTGTTGCTTCTTGATCAATGTGCAGATTGTGCAAGAGAACGATCAGGTGTTCTGGTATACCCATGCTTCTTAATGTGGCCCAGAGTTTCTCATGGTTTACACAGTCAAAAGCCTTGCTATAGTCGATAAAGCACAAATAGATATTCTTTTGGTATTCTTTAGTCTTTTCAAGGATCCATCTCACATCCGCAATGATGTCTCTCGTTCCTCGCCCTTTCCTGAACCCTGCTTGCACTTCAGGTAGTTCTTGTTCCAGGTATGGTTGTAGTCTCTTTTGAATAATCTTCAGTAGAATCTTGCTGGCATGTGGGATCAGAGCGATTGTGCGATTATTTCCACAGTAAGTTGGATCACCTTTCTTTAGTATTGGTATAAACACAGATCTTTTCCAGTCAGTTGGCCATGATGTTGTCTTCCATATTTCTTGGCAGAGCCTTGTAAGTACGGTAACAGCTGCATCAGATTGCTGTAATACTTCTATGGGAATGCTATCAATGCCTGGTGCTTTGTTCTTTGATAAGGCTTTCAATGCTGCTTCAACTTCTTCTTTCATCACCATTGGTTCCGAATCATAAGGTGCAGGTTGAAACAGATGTTGGTCCACTTGATCTTTATCATATAAAGGCTCTGTATATTCTTTCCATTTTTTCTTGATCTTCTCAGCATCATTCAACATAGAACCTTGAGCATCTTGTAACATTCCAATTCGAGGCTGGAAGTTTTTCTTTAACTCTCGTAGCTTTAGGAAAGCCGATCTTGTTCTTCCTCTAATAGTTTCTGCTTCTATTTCCTTGCATGCGTCATTGTAGTACTTTTCCTTGTCCTGTCTTACTGCACGTTGGAAATCTCTGTTGAGTTCTGCGGTTGTCTTTCTTTCTCCTCTGGCTTTAGCTTCTCTGCATTTCTGGGCAATTTTCAGAGTTTCTTCCGCCATCCATTTTGGCCATTTTTGCTTTTTCACCTTTTGTAGAGACTTCTCGCTTTCTTCCAACACAACCTTCTTTATGTCATTCCATAATTCTTCTGGAGCTCTGTCATTTGTATCTAAAGCAGCAAATCGATTTTGCAGGCAGTCTTTAAATTCCAGTGGTATATTCTCAAGGTCATATTTTGCTGCATTCATGAGTGGTTTGCTCTTTTTCAACTTTAGCTTGAGTTTGCATATTAGTAGTTGATGATCTGTACCACAGTCAGCTCCAGGTTTTGTCTTTGTTGATGTTACAGATCTTCGCCATCATTGACTTCCACAGATATAGTCAATTTGATTTTTATACAATCTATTGGGTGAAGTCCATGTGTACAGTCGCCGCTTGTGTTGCTGGAAGAAGGTGTTTGAGATGAATAGATGTTATGTTTATTTGAATTTGATATACCGCTCAGGCCGAAGCATTAGATCATTGGTCTTGCAGAATTTTATCAGTCTTTCTCCAGCTTCATTTCTGAGGCCAAGTCCATATTTTCCAACTACTTTGTCTTCTTCTTTGTTGCCAACGTTTGCATTCCAGTCACCCATGGCTATCAGGATATCCTTTTTGCATGTTCTGTCAATTTCAGCTTGTACTTGTTCATTGTTAGGAAGGCCATTTCAAATTTCTATCACCCTTTTTTGTGAAGAGATATTTTCTAAGGGTACTTCGGAGCTTACCACTTGTTCTGGAACTTCTTTCCACTGAAACATGCTGGTCTCTTGTGCATTAAAATAACATATATACTACAAATCCAGTTTGATTCAAATATTCATGTCTGATCATATGCCAAGAGAAGATAATCAATAATCCCAGACCAGGCAACTTAATCAAATGGCCATATCTTGCAGTGGTCCTGATTGATTGTGTACAAGTATAGTTATGAGGGTTTGTGGGAGGGGAGTTTGGGTATATACTCTGGAAACTTTCTAAAAATAAAAACAGTACTAGGTTGGATTAGCGGCAGTTGCCATCTTCCTCCTGCTGGGAAAGGAAGGTTCCAGGTCGGCAGCAAAAGCTTCCAAATACAGGATCTGGCAGAAAATCACCCCTAGATATGTGCATGTCTAAGGGGGATTTTGTGTGTGAGGGGGCTGAATATGGGACTGTTGACGTGTTTGCAGAGAGGTAGGGGGGATGTTTGAGAGGGTGTGGACAGACCTGTTGCCTAGCCATACAGTGCCTCAGGCTGTCCAGGAGATGGGATCAGATATGGGTGGGGCAGGCCCAGCCACAGGGGGAGGGGCCTGCTTGGATGACATGGCCAGCTTGTCCCAGATCTCCCTCCAATAACACAGCAACAGTCCGGTAGCCTTATAGGGGCTCTGGAGACACCACAGTGCTGTGGCGATGCCAGCACCCCACCTGATAGGGCATTGTGTCTCCCCAGACAGCCTGCTGCGCCGTCTGCCCCTTCTGACAGCCCTGTGTGTGTTTTATATTCTATTTTGTTACCTGGTATGTGATTATTGATCATCCATTGTTAATTTTTTGGTGTCATGTGATCAATCATGGATATATAAGCCAAACTGAATGTTTATTATATGCTTATGTTTTTCAAAGCTTAGGTAATGCATAAGAGACCAGCATTTTTCAGTAGAAAGAAAGTGCTGGAACAAGAGGTCCCATCAGAAAATACCTTTTCACAAAAAGGGTGGTAGAAACATGGAACCAAGCTGAAGGGCATGGGGGTGGGGCACTACATGTAGGTGTAGTTTGCCTGCTTACTTTGGGGAGGTCAAAGGGAAAGAAAGTCATTTTGGCAGTGGGGGGAGGGGGACCAGGCCAGCATTAGCACCTGAAACATTTAAGGGGGGGCTCCATCCGTCAGTACCCACCCCCAGCTATGCCTATGGCACTCCATCGCTTTTGAGTTAGTCGGGGAGTATGAGAACTTGAGTCTGGGGGGGGGGGGTCATACCAAAGCAATTCCTGCAATCAATACCCAGGGTTTTATGAGGAGGCTGCCTGCAGAACTAGCAGGGAAGAGACTTTACAAACCAGTACACAAAATACGATTAAATACAATTATTTGGAGTAAATAACAGAGCACATAGGCAGTGGAATTGGGGAGGGCGGGGCACAGGAACATGGCTCAACTGACATTTTGCTCCACATGGCATCACGAACCAGGGCAGGTGGAAGTGAGGGGTGGAGGTTGGTTTATTTGCCCCTCCCCTTCAAATAGGTGTTCCTCTGCCCAGATACAGCACGCAGTGTAAAGACTGCTTTCAGAAATGTTGTGTCCTCTACTACTGATCATTTGTCTAGCGCTACAACACGTACGCAGCACTGTACAGACATATGTAACAGACCGTCCCTGCTCATCAGAACTTACAGTCTAGTCAGGACAGAAAACACAGCAGCTGAGCATATGTCTAGGGGAATGGTAAGGAAGCACATAGGAGACCAAGCGGATCAGGATCCAAAAGCAGCCTCGAAGAGGTGAGGTTTCAGCCTGGATTTGAAAAGGGCCAAAGATGAAGCCCAACGTACAGACTCAGGTAGTTTGTTCCAAGCTTAAGGAGCAGCAAGGTGGAAGGATCGCAGTCTGGAGTTGGCAGTTTAAGAGAAGGGCATAGATAGAAGGGATCTGCCAGAGGAGCGGAGTTCCCGAGGAGGGGTGTAGGGAGAGATAAGAGAGGAAAGGCAGTGAGTTGCTGCAGAGTGAATGCACTTGTAGGTCAGTAGGAGAAGTTTGAATGGATAGGGAACCGGTGAAGTGACTTGAGAAGAGGGGTAATATGAGCATATCGAGGATGGCGGACCTTCCAGACCCAGATTTAGGCATAAGCAGGGCAGGTGTAAGAAGATGAGGTGATCTAGGCGAACCTTATCCCTTGCAGTCTCCGGCACCTCAAGCGGGGGCAATGGCCTCAAACAGTCCTGCAGCACTTACCTTAAAACTTTGGTGCCACAGGGCTGTTTGGCTTCTGCCCTCATGCAAACAGGAAGTTGGCATCAGACGTCGGAGGGGCTGAAAGCCAAACAGCCCTGTGGCACCAAGGTTTTAAGGTAAGTGCCGCAGGGCTGTTTGAGGCCACTGCCCTCGCTGCCGGTTCTGGAGAGGGGTGACAGCGGCAGCAATGGACCACCTCTGGACCATTGCTGCTCTAGGTGATCACCTAGTTTACCTAATAGTCGCACCAGCCTTAGGCATAAGAAAAGTAGGCAACTGCCTTCATTGCCATACACCTGGGCCCCTGCTTAGTTTAGGGCCATCTATAAGTGCTGCTTTCCTGGCTCTCCAATCCTTGGGGTCTCTGACCTCCAATCCCATCTTCCCACCCCCATTCTCTTGGACCTGCTCTCTGATCTTGCCAATGGGCATCAAAATCTTAAATCTGGGCCCACCTCCCCCCCAGTGGAGTATATCTTTCCTATCTTGTTACATTAGGCAAAATAAAATTGTGTTACGTGGGCTGCACCTCCCCACAACAAAATATTTTCTACTGCCCAGCTCCCCAGGCTGTATTAGTTGGATTTGCGTGTGTCAATCTATTTCCAAAATGTAAAATTGTCATGTTCTGAATTTAGCTTACACCATTTCTATCAGAATTCAAGGTGAATTACAGCCAGGGATAGTTATTTTCCCATCCCTCGGAGGCCTTACAATCAGGGCTGGTGCAAAGATATGAAGCCCCTGATCCTGCCTCGGCCCCCGCTGCCGCCCCTCTGCAGCAGCAGTGATTATAAAGCAGCATTTACTAAATGTCTCTGGCGCTGCATGCCATTGGTGTTTCCGCCCCTCTGACGCAAACTTCCTATTTGCATGGAAGCGGAAACAGCGGGTCCTATAGACATGGTTGCTGTAAGTGACTGTCCTGCTTACAATCTAAGTTTGTACCCGAGGCAATGAAGGGGTAAAGTGACTTGCCCAGGTCACAAGGAGCATCAGTGGGATTTGAACCCTGGCTACAGCCTGCTGCTACCACAACTGAGATCCAAAATTAACCCGTATGGGCAGGGCACCAAGTAATGTGAATACGGACACCTCCTCCAGTTCTCTCATTGGCCTATGCCGCTGGGGCTGACTGGGAGGGCCTGAGTCCAAAGTGGAAGGGCTCTGGCCCACCTGCGGCTATACCCCCTGTTGTAGCTGGGGAAAAATAGTAAGTATTAATGTTTGCTTGGGCTTTTTTTAAGAAAGGAGAACAAAGGTTTAACAGATAGAAACAGAACTTCAAGGACCAATTTAGGTAGATTATGTGGTTTTGTGGAGGGCAGAGGTGAGATGAAGAAAAGGAGAAGCCTGTGCTGCGAGTCGGGGAAGGAACAATTTCTTTGCACTAAAAAGAATCTTCAGACCATATCCCAAGGCAGGAAAAAACAAAATGAATGCGTGCATGGAAATGAGCTATGGAGGAGACAGATCAGATGCCACTGCTCTACCGTGCTAATGAGCCTTAACGAGACATAATATGGAAGCCTTGACAGAATCAATTTTCAATCAGAGTTTCTATAAATAGACGCCATTGGGAATTTACTTTGGAAGCCTCATATCACCCTTTTTCCAGGCATTATGGATCTCTAAGGCCACCCTTTTGCTACTCAGATCAGTACTACCATTTTTAAGAGCTTCAGATTTTCCAGCAGCGGCCCGAGCGTGATGTGGTACCATGTATGGAAACTCATTGTGGGGCCTTATTTGTATTGTCACGCTCCCCTGCTACTGGCCAAAGGCTTTATAGTAGGGGTGACCGCTGTTTTGCTTCTGAGTGTCCTTTATACTATCCAGCAGCAAGGGTTGCTGGGATATGTAGTTTTTGGTTTCACTCTCACAAAAAATGTGTTGTGGCACAAGGGTCTTTTGGAACAGATAAATTTATTATTATTGTTGGGGTTTTCCCCTCACAGAGGTTCTCAGGCAAATAAGCAAAGCAATATAATTCTTTTCCAGAATAAACAGAAAAACAGGAGCAAATGAAAAGCATCAAATAAAAGTGGAAAAACTGTTTTCTTCACAGCAGCACAAACTTCCAAACAACTTTGTAATTCTTCTTACCAAAGTTTGTTTATCTTAGGAGCAGTCTTTCTACATTATACATGGAACAGTCTCTCTTATAGTAATCAGGTGAGTCAGGAATATCAGCTACGTCATTAAACATCTCCTTGCTTGCATTCTCACGGCTCTGTTTAGGAGAACTTCTTGGCTGCAGTCCTGGGATAGCTATTTGCAGCTGTTCTAAGAAGACTCCACTCTCACTGACCGTGACTTCTTCTAGTTCAGGAAATGGGTTAGAACGTAAGCTCTTCCTTATGGTTGTCACATTAGCTTTAAACCACTTAACCCTCCATTGCCCATGTTCCCTGTAAGTATTAGTGTATGTGTGTCATATCCCCTCGTGTTAAATGTATCCCCCAATTGACCGCTTTGACCCGGTGAAAAGCGGGATATAAATACAGCTAAATAAATACAGCTAAATAAATTTGTCAAAAGAGTATCTGCTAGGTGCTTTCACAGCCGTGCTACCCTGGCACCTATTAGCACTTGCTCTTAACTGTTTCACAACGTCTTCCACAAAACTCTGGCTTGGCAGTAACCCTGATGTACCTTTTCTGCTGACCTTGCTTTGTCTGTGCTCGGAGCTCTCTTCCTCTCTACAGGGAAATGGCTTTGCCCTGTCTTCAGGAAGCTCCCACAACGGCTTAGGTTTAGTTTCAAGGTAACCAGTAATGGACCCACCAGAATCCTTCTTGCCTGGGGCTGGGTTCCAAGACTCCCTCAGTTGCTGCCTTCCTTGCTGAAGTGGAATAGACACTTGTAAAGGCTTTTCCCTGCCTTCTTGTCCGTCCTGATTCTCAGTGCTGCTCTGAAAGACTAGCCCTGAAGCTGGTTTAAAACGGCTTCCTTGTTCAGGCACGCCCTTCTGACTATCCAGGTGCACCTCGTTAGGGCTGCTTCCAGCTCTTACGTCATGAATCTGACTGAGCTGCATTCTCTCTGAAAGCTTCCTGCTGTCATGGAAACCTGGCTTGCTCTGGCTTTTAAAGGTGCAGTGCTCGCCCTTTTTCCCTTCTGTCTGCTCAGGAATGCTTTCGGTACCACAGTATACATTTAATGTATACAAAGGAGCCCTTCACAAGCCTCTTTTTGTATCCCAACAATGACTAGGGGTCATGTTTACCAATAATAACTTGTGTTAAGTGCCACTGAGCCTGGAATAAATGGGCGCTACTGCGCTTAGCTCATGTTAATGTTTGTTAATGTGTGTTAACCTTTATGAGTGTCTGAATAACATTTGCAAATACAGTGAGTATAAAGAGAGGCTAACAAACAGACACCAAGGAGTGGGATGTAAACAAAGAAATCTTGAAGGACTACAAAAAGGGACTGCTACTTCTGGAGCAATTGTAAATATTTACTTCTGGGAATTTTTCTGAATCTTGGGGAAAAAGGAATTTTTTAGATTAAAGCTGATTAATCTGTGAACCCAGTGTATTTGTTAAATCATTCATGACCTAGTAGGAGTAAGGCGCTTTCAGTTTAAATGTAAAACACAGCAGAGAGCTTTCTGGTTAAATTTAGAACCCAGCAGAGAGCTTTCAGTTTAAATTTCATACTCAGTCAGGGCCTAGTAGCAGGAAAGAGCTTTAATTTAAATCCAATCAAAATATAATTTAGCATAAAAGGCAAAACTGTCAGTATTCCTTGAGCAATAAATTATTTCTAGAGACCTTTACAAAGAGGCCTTCTATATAGGGGGCAAGAGACCTGTGAAATATTTTAAGTAGGTGGTAAAGCCAGGTGACAGATTAGAGGGCCGGTTTGAAAGACTCGCTCTATCAAGCAAGGACTGTGTTAATCACTCAGGAAATTGGTCACAGCTTACCTCTGAAGCACAGGCATATATAGTTCAACCAGACCTCTGTGCTTCTCAGTCTTGAAGGACTACAAAAGGGGACTGCTACTTCTGGAGAGAGATCTGCAATTGTAAGTATTTACTTCTGGGAATTTTCTAAATCTTGAAGGAAGGAATTCTTTAGATTAAACCTGATTAATATGTGAACCCAGTGTATTTGTTAAATCATTCAGGGCCTAGTAGCAGCAAAGAGTTTTCATTTTAAATTTAAAAAAACTGAAGAGAGCTTTCTGGTTACATCTAGGACCCAAGACTCCCTCTATCCAAGCAAGGGCTGTGGGACTCCCCCTGGAGATTGGTCACAGATTCCCTTAGAAGCACAGGGCAGGGTACTGTGTAGCAGCCAGCTTTTAATGTCTTCTTTCCCTCCCTCCCTCCCTGATACCCACCCACCCACCCCTGGGATAATCGTAGCTTTATAGGTGCTTAGACCTCTTAAAGGAAAGGAGATGCCATATTCACTCTCAGGTGCAGCTGTTTATTCTCATCAGCATACATTAAGGACCTGAAATTAATTAAAATTCAGGTGAACAAAGTACATTAAACGTATTAGGCATAGTTTTATTAGTATAAGTATCCCTAGCAACCCTAAGTAAGTAAAGAACTTAAATATCTAAGCATAACCTTAAAACTAAGATGCAGACAGCAGTTCAGCAGCGAGATGGGAACGTTCCAGTCTTTTGCATTGAGTGTCACATGTATGATTTTCTCCCAGTTGGTGAGGGGTCTTACGTGAGCACAAGGTGCAAGGAGCTCTTTGCTCTCAGGGAACGAGTCTGATCTCTGGAGGCAAGAGTAGCAGACTTGGAAGACATAAGGAAGACAGAGAGGTACATAGACGAGACCTACAGGGATATAGTCCTGAAGTCTGTGATAAGGAAGCTTATCCTAGCTCAGGAAGGAGCTATAGAAAAGGTGAAGTGACTCTGAACAAGCAACCTGTCAGTTCTGGTAGAAATAAGAAAACAGAATTTTGCCATAAAAGACTACCAGTCCCAGAATGCACCAGGTTTCCAACAGCCATTAGAGGAGCTGAAGTGAGGAAACGTGTGTTCAATCAGGAGGGCTATGAGGTAATCCCTAAGCACTCATCTCAAAGGGCAGGGCCTGATTCAGCACAGCTGCGCTGTATTAGGGAGGAGCACTCATCTAAGCAGAATAAGAGTAGAGTTTATTCTACAGATGAGCATCTTCATGATCACCTTGGATATCCAGAGAATTGTCCTCAGTATCCTGAGAATCAGCTTGAGTTTGATCATCAGTTTCATCTGAAGGATCATCAGAAGCAGAAGCCAAATCGGACGGACAGAGAGGGAAAGAGACCCTTTGGAAGAAGGAAGAGAAAAGCCTTTGAGAGGTCTAGAAGAGTCCAAAGCAGTACGTATACTGGGAGGTATTCCAAGGGCCAGCATACACCATTGGACTGAGGAAAGCCAGAGGAATGGTGCTGCAGAGCTAGGAATCACCAGAGGCTACCTGTGAGGGAGACGGCTGCACGTGGAAGGGACTCTAAGACCTGTGCCAGAAGGTATGTGAAGAGAGATCCAGTGTCCAGGGATCTGGATTGGAAGGCTGGACATAAGAACTGGACTACATACTGGCCAGGCTATATAGAGAGGAACTCTAGCAGCAATGGAAGCTCAGGTATGAACACTGATCTATGCCCTAGCTATAACCTTGAAAGACAGCAGGGAAACCAGTATTCTCCTGAAAATGCTCCATTGAGAGATTCATCTGTGCCAATCCATGATATTGAACCCATGCTTGTTGAACAAGGGGGAATAATAGCAGATGAGGATCCTGTTTATATGGACTGCTCTCTATCTAAACTCCATTGGTAACTTTCTGTTATAAAGTACAGCAACCATCACAAAGAAATACAAATTTGTTCTTTAATCTACTCAGAAAAGCTCCTGAAGCAGGATTTGACCCACACAGTGGAAGGCAAGGCCAGCTAAGGGGTTTCAGCTGGTGACTGCTAGCAATTAAGCCTTACCTAATTGCTTGTGAGCTAGGAGAGAATAATTTCTGAATCTGTGTGGGAAGTAATCAGAAGTTAATCTAAAAAGAACAGTTTGTTTCTTGCTTTGTGGCTTTTCATTTGTTGTTTTTCCTGATTTTGACTTTGTTTTTCCAAGTTAACACTGAAAGCAAGTAACCTAATTTATGTGCTACCAAGCATATCTGTGTTGGGAGAAATAACCCCATAAATAAATATCTTATTGGCTTTACCCAAGAGCACAACTAAATTATTGTCAGCAGCTGTGTCTGGTGTGAATGAACTACATTGCCCACAATACCTTGCAAATCATATAGAAATATGCACATGCCAAGAGTGTGAAGATTCTCACCCAGGCAGCCGTCTGACAAATGGTGTAGTTTTTCGGATTGCTTTTGCACAAAAGGGGATTTACTTGCTGAGGATTACAACTACAGTTCAAGTTTAAAGCTGGAAAAAAAGATTTTCCCTCAACTGCACTTTGGAGGAGAGGAAGCTGTCCCAGGAGGAAAAGACCCTGTGCAGAGCTGGATTCATCACTGAGACAAGGTAATAAGTACCTGGGCATGTCTAGTGGTGGATGGGAGTAAGCACAGGGGTAATTGAAAAAAAAATAGAAAAAAACACACCTGTTTGGAAGGTGGTGCACTGTGTTTTTTTTTTCTTTGTATTTTCTTACAGCGTTCAAGATAGATTCAAAGGAACTAGCTCAGTGGATGGCAGCCCAGTTCAGCAGGCAGCAGGAGCTAGCACAGCAGGCTCAGGACACTGCTATGAGAGCCTTAATGGACCAGCAGAGGCCAGTGCTTGATCTGCTGCAAGCCCTAGTTGAGCTGAAGAACCAAAGTGGAACAGATGCAAGACCAGCAGTAAATACTGGTACACCACATGTGGACAGTGTGGGACTCAATCAAGGGATTGGGGCATTTAGTTTTGGGAAGCTAACTCCAGATGATAATGTTGATGATTTTCTAGAGTCTTTTGAAAGAGTGGCACAAGCATTAGCATGGCCAAAGACCCAGTGGGCAGTAAGGCTGGCAGCCTCATTAACTGGAGAGGCGCTTGCAGCTTACAGAGCAATGCCAGCAGCCCAGGCTTTGAATTATAAGGATGTAAAGGCTGCTATTAGAGATCGCCTAGGGTTGTCTATTTCAGAGTATAGGCGAATGTTTAGAGCTACTACATTGAGAGTGGGTGAAACACCCAGGGCTCTGAGTCAGAGAATCAGAGGTTTAGCTGTAAAATGGTTGGAGCCTGAGCAAAAGACGGTAGAAATGTTATTAGATATTATAATGCTTGAACAATTTATGTCTGGGGTGCCTAAAAATTTGCACACTTTCCTTATACAGCAAAATTGCCAAAATCTTGGAGAGGCAACCATGCTAGCAGAGAGATTCTTGGAAGCCACGCAGGCTTGCCATAGAATGGGTGGCCCTCTGAAGATTGGTGCTGAGGCAAGATGTGCTGTATCAGAAAAGAAAATAATTAAAAATGTTTCTGAAAATGAATGTACTGTATCAAACCAGATGACACAGTGGAATAGAAAGAAATGTTTCAAGTGTGGAAAATGGGGACATTTAGAAAAGAGATGCCAGACACACACTAACTTAATGGGGGTGGATTTAAAACAGCCCAAAGAAGGATTTCTTTTGATGGTTGATGTGCAAGGAATTACCACAAATGCTTTGTTAGACTCTGGGGCAGACCAGAGTATGATGTCAAAAAGGCTTTGGAAGAGGATAGAGGCCCAAGAAGGATTTGTTCCTAAAACCCCTGAAAGCCAAGTTCACATCAGATGCATTCATGGTGCTGCAACATCATATCCCACCTATAGGCTAAAGGTTAAGTGCCTGGGGGGACAAGAGGAAGTCCTGGTAGCAGTGGTGCCTAGGCTACCCTTTGATTTGGTTCTAGGAAAGGACTGGCCAAGATTTAAGCAGGGTCTAGTGGAAGGGCTAGGAAAGAAGGAGGGAGAAGGTTTAATAATGGAAATAGCTCCCGGGCCTTTCTTTGGAAGTCCTCAGTCCCTAGCTAAAAAGATGGTTCAGCTTCCAGAAGGCCAAACTATGGGTAATAAGAGGGGCCTTGTATCCACCCGCTCACAGGCTAAGGTAGAGAGCCAGCAGAAAGAGGAGGGGGAGCAGGCAGAGTTATTAGGAGACTTACCCTCTCATGATGATTTAATAAACCCATCATCTGGTAAAGTAAGAAAGTTGAAAGCACAAAAGCGGCGTGAGAGACTTTGCAGAGCACAGGGTAGGGCTGAGATGTTAGCTGGTCAAAGTTTACCCTGGGTGCCAGCTGAGTTAGTGGCAAAGTTTCCTAACTTTCCACAAGAGCAGCGAGCTGATCAAGCTCTCCCCCGAGCTTTTAAGTATGCTCAGGAGGTCAGGGAGGAATTGCCCAGATTCAGACTAGATAATGACATATTATATAGAGAGAGTCAGGACCCCAGGAATGGGACCATACGTAAACAATTGGTGGTACCCAGAACTTTCAAAGGGCTAGTACTTAGATTAGCACATGATCATCCAGTGGGAGGTCATAAAGGGATGCAAGGAACGCTGGATCAAATACTTAAGCATTTTTACTGGCCAGGTATTTTCAAAGAAACTGCCCAGTTTTGTGCTGCGTGTCCAGCGTGTCAGCGAGTTACAGCGGCTCACCCACCGGTGGTGCCATTGATTCCCATGCCAATTATTACAGACCCAATTGGTCGCATTGCCATGGATATTGTAGGCCCATTAGTCAAAACGCCCCGAGGTTTCCAATACATCCTAGTTATGGTAGATCAGGCAACAAGGTTTCCCTGGGCCATACCATTGAGGAATGTTTCTGCAAAAACAATAGCTTTAGAGCTAGTAAAATTGTTTTGTGAAGTGGGATTCCCAAGAGAGGTGTTGACTGACCGAGGGTCCAATTTTGTATCCAAATATTTGGCCCAGGTCTGGGATGCCTTTGGCATTCATCACGTAAAAACCTCAGCCTACCATCCACAATCAAACGGTTTGGTGGAGAGATTCAACCAAACTCTCAAACAAATGTTGAGAAGGGGGTTAGCAGGAGAGGTAAAAGAATGGGATATGTTATTGCCTTTTGCCTTGTATGCCTGCAGGGAAAGAATTCAGGTGTCCCTAGGTGTAACCCCATATGAATTGATGTATGGTAGGGCTCCACGGGGTTTGTTAGACATTTTGAAGGAACAATGGATTGATCCTGAACCAGGAAGTCAGGAGGTGCCACTGTTTCTACGTGACTTGAGAGCACGTTTGAAAAGGACGTCGCAGGTTGCTGAGAGGAACCTGCAGGACAGTCAAGTTCGCCAGAAAGGGTGGTATGATAGGAAGGCCAAAAGCCGCCAATTAAGCATTGGTGAAAAGGTTTTGGTTCAAGTAGCAGGTACAGCCCCAAAATTTGAAGTACAGTGGAAAGGGCCATGGAAGGTTGTTAAACAAGTGAGCCCAGTGTCTTATATGGTAGAAAATGCAAGAGGGCGTAGGCAGACCTACCATATTAATGTACTTAAGTCTTGGAAGGAGAGGCCTGTAAATAATAATGACCCTGAAGCCAGTCAGGAAGTAAGTGAGCTTCAAAATGATAACACTCTCGTAGGTATTACGGACTGTAGAGAAGAAGTTTCACCAGTTACACCAGTCCGTAATAACTTAAGCAGGGGGGTATGTGATAAGGAAGCTTATCATAGCTCAGGAAGGAGCTATAGAAAAGGTGAAGTGACTCTGAACAAGCAACCTGTCAGTTCTGGTAGAAATAAGAAAACAGAATTTTGCCATAAAAGACTACCAGTCCCAGAATGCACCAGGTTTCCAACAGCCATTAGAGGAGCTGAAGTGAGGAAACGTGTGTTCCATCAGGAGGGCTATGAGGTAATCCCTAAGCACTCATCTCAAAGGGCAGGGCCTGATTCAGCACAGCTGCGCTGTATTAGGGAGAAGCACTCATCTAAGCAGAATAAGAGTAGAGTTTATTCTACAGTTGAGCATCTTCATGATCACCTTGGATATCCAGAGAATTGTCCTCAGTATCCTGAGAATCAGCTTGAGTTTGATCATCAGTTTCATCTGAAGGATCATCAGAAGCAGAAGCCAAATCGGACGGACAGAGAGGGAAAGAGACCCTTTGGAAGAAGGAAGAGAAAAGCCTTTGAGAGGTCTAGAAGAGTCCAAAGCAGTACGTATACTGGGAGGTATTCCAAGGGCCAGCATACACCATTGGACTGGGGAAAGCCAGAGGAATGGTGCTGCAGAGCTAGGAATCACCAGAGGCTACCTGTGAGGGAGACGGCTGCACGTGGAAGAGACTCTAAGACCTGTGCCAGAAGGTATGTGAAGAGAGATCCAGTGTCCAGGGATCTGGATTGGAAGGCTGGACATAAGAACTGGACTACATACTGGCCAGGCTATATAGAGAGGAACTCTAGCAGCAATGGAAGCTCAGGTATGAACACTGATCTATGCCCTAGCTATAACCTTGAAAGACAGCAGGGAAACCAGTATTCTCCTGAAAATGCTCCATTGAGAGATTCATCTGTGCCAATCCATGATATTGAACCCATGCTTGTTGAACAAGGGGGAATAATAGCAGATGAGGATCCTGTTTATATGGACTGCTCTCTATCTAAACTCCGTTGGTAACTTTCTGTTATAAAGTACAGCAACCATCACAAAGAAATACAAATTTGTTCTTTAATCTACTCAGAAAAGCTCCTGAAGCAGGATTTGACCCACACAGTGGAAGGCAAGCCAGCTAAGGGGTTTCAGCTGGTGACTGCTAGCAATTAAGCCTTACCTAATTGCTTGTGAGCTAGGAGAGAATAATTTCTGAATCTGTGTGGGAAGTAATCAGAAGTTAATCTAAAAAGAACAGTTTGTTTCTTGCTTTGTGGCTTTTCATTTGTTGTTTTCCTGATTTTGACTTTGTTTTTCCAAGTTAACACTGAAAGCAAGTAACCTAATTTATGTGCTACCAAGCATATCTGTGTTGGGAGAAATAACCCCATAAATAAATATCTTATTGGCTTTACCCAAGAGCACAACTAAATTATTGTCAGCAGCTGTGTCTGGTGTGAATGAACTACATTGCCCACAATACCTTGCAAATCATATAGAAATATGCACATGCCAAGAGTGTGAAGATTCTCACCCAGGCAGCCGTCTGACAAGTCCCACCTCCAGTCTGGCAGCATCCCTGTTGCCATGGAGAAGAGAGGTCCCGTGACTGGAGAGCATCATCATGGTGCGGCAGGAAGTGATCCTATAGCTAGGACCTGTCCTCCAGGTGATGTAAAACCCTCTCGCACTGAGGAAATTTCTCCAAGGCCATGTGCCCATGAGGGAAGGGTTAGGACAGCCGTTATAGTTTGGTGATTCGATCATTAGGCATGTAGATAGCTGGGTGGCTGGTGGACGTGAGGATCGCTTGGTAACATGCCTGCCTGGTGCGAAGGTAGCGGACATCACGCGCCACCTAGACAAGGTCTTAGATAGTGCTGGGGAGGAGTCTGCTGTCTTGGTGCATGTCGGTATCAATGACATAGGAAAATGTGGTAGGGAAGTTCTAGAGGCTAAATTTAGGCTTTTAGGTAGGCAGTTGAAATCCAGAATTTCCAGGGTAGCGTTCTCTGAAATGTTTCCTGTTCCACATGCAGGACCCAAAAGGCAGGCAGAGCTCCAAAGTCTCAATGCTTGGATAAGACAATGGTGCAAGGATGAGGGTTTTGGATTTGTTAGGAACTGGGGAACATTCTGGGGAAAGGAGGGGCTCTTCCGAAGGGATGGGCTTCACCTTAACCGGGATGGAACCAGGCTGCTGGCATTAGCCTTTAAAAAAGAGACAGAGCAACTTTTAAACTAGATAATAGGGGAGAGCCGATAGTCGCCCAAGAGCGCATGCTTCGGAACAATGTATTCTTGAAGGATACTACCAAAAAAATGAAGCACATCAGCAGAGAGGTTCCAATAAAGACAAAGGTAGCCCAAAAGCCCTGGATTACGGAGCAGACAGAGCCTAAAGATTCCAAATTACCCCTGCCTACCAATAACCAGATTAATATGAATAAAATACAGTCTCTAAAATGCTTGTATGCAAATGCTAGAAGTCTTAAAAAAATAAGATGGGAGAGTTAGAAAATATAGTACTAAATGAAAAGTTAGATATGATTGGTATGTATCTCAGAGACATGGTTAAAGGAGGACAACCAGTGGGACACAGTGATACCTGGGTACAAACTATATTGTAATGAGAGAGCTGATCAAATTGGTGGAGGGGTTGCACTCTATGTTACAGAGGGCATTGAGTCACAAAGAATTAAAGTTTTGCAGGAAACACAATTTACTGTAGAATCTCTATGGATTGAAATTCCATGTAAAAAGGGGAAGGCAATGGCAGTGGGGTTGTACTATCGACTGCCTGGCCAGAATGAACAAATGGATGATCAAATACTCAAAGAAATCAGGGAAGCTAGCAAAAGTTACAGCATAGTAATAATGGGTGATTTCAATTATCCCGGTATTGACTGGGTCAGTGTCATGGCAGGACATGCTAGGGAGATAAAGTTTCTAGATGAAATAAATGACTGCTTCATGGAGCAGCGGGTTCATGAACCGACCAGGAGGGAAGCCATTTTGGACTTAGTCCTTAGTGGAACACCAGATCTGGTGCAAGAGATAAGGGTGTTGGGGCCACTTGGCAATAGTGATCGCGTTTAATTTAATTAATGGAGGAGGGAAGGTAAGGAAATCCACAGAACTACCTTTTAACTTTTGAAAGAGAGATTATGATAAAATGAGGAAAATAGTTAAGAAAAAATAAAAGGAGCAGTTGCAAAGGTTAAAGACTTATATCAAGCTTGGGTGTTGTTTAAAAATACTATCTTGGAAGCCCAGTCCAGCTGTATTCCATGCTTTAAGAAAAGTGGCAGGAAGTCCAAAAAACTGCCAGCATGGTTTAAAGAGGAGGTCAGAGAGGCTGTTGTTGACAAAAAAGCATCTTTCAGGAAATGGAAAAAAGAGCCAAATGACAAAAACGGGAAACAGCACAAGCACTGGCAAGTTAAATGCAAGGCATTGATAAGGCAGGCAAAGACAGAATTTGAGAAGAAACTTGTGGAAGCAAAAACGCATAAGAAAGACTTTTTCAAGTACATTCATAGCAAACAACTTGTGAGAGAGTCATCTGGTCCATTAGATGATAGAGGGGTAAAAGGTGCAGTAAGAGGGGACAAGGCTATAGCAGAGAGACTGAATGAATTCTTTGTTTCAGTCTTTACTGAGGAAGATGTAGGGATGTTACCCATGACTGAAGTGGCATTTAAAGGTGATATTGTGGAAGAATTGAAAGAAATATCGATACACCGGGAAGATGTATTACAACTATTTGATTAATTGAAGAGTAGCGAATCACCTGGACTGGATGGTATACATCCAAGGGTGTTGAAAGAACTGAAATATGAGATTGCAGACCTGCTATTAGTAATCTGTAAACTATCATTAAAATCATCCTTAATTACCTGAAGGTTGGAGGATCGCCAATGTAACACCAATTTTTAAAAAAGGGTTCCAGCGGTGATCCGGTGAGCCTGACGTCAGTACTGGGAAAATGGTAGAAACCATCATAAAAAACAAAATTACTCAACATGTAGATAGTCATGGCTTAATGGGAGACAGTCAACATGGCTTTAGACAAGGAAGATCTTGTCTTACTAATCTGTTATGTTTTTTTTTGAAGGTGTGAATAAATAGGTAGACAAAGGTGAGTCGGTTGATTTAGTGTATCTGGACTTTCAGAAAGTCTTTGACAAGGTCGCTCATCAGAGACATTTGGCAAAACTAAAAAGTCATGGGATAGGAGGCAGTGTACTATTGTCGATCAGGAACTGGTTAAAAGATAGAAAGTAGAGAGTAGGGCTAAATAGCCAATTTTCCCAATGGAAAAAAGTGAATAGTGGAGTACCCCAGGGATCTGTGCTGGGTCCGCTGCTTTTTGACATATTCATAAATGACCTGGAAAAGGGAATAACAGGTGAGATTATCAAATTTGCAGATGACACAAAACTATTTAAAGTTGTTAAAACCCATGAGGATTGTGGAATATTGCAAGAGGATCTTAATAAATTGGAAGACTGGGCATCCAAATGGCAGATGAAATTTAATGTGGACAAGTCCAAAGTTATGCACCTAGGAAAGAACAACCCAAACTATGGTTACACAAAGCAAGGTTCCACACTGGGAACCACCACCCAGAAAAAAGATTTAGGCGTCAAAGGTTTGAACAAGTTCCTGGAGGAAAGGTCCATAAACCATTATTAGAAGGGACCCAGGATATCACTGCTTGACCCAATACAAGCATTGAGGAACCTGTGTCTTTTGGGGAGACTGCTAGGTACTTATGACCTAGATTGGCCACTGTTGGAAACAGGATACTGGGCTTGATGGACCTTGGTCTGACCCAGTATGGCATATCTTATGTTATTATGCTCTTAAAGAAGTCCTTTATTGATTAAAAGCCCCAACGCAGCTGCATTTTGGCACTGAGCCTTTGTCAGGGGGAACCTCAAAACCAACAATAAACAATTTAATGACATTAGTATGATAACAAAAACAACCATAAATTAAAATACAATAAAAATGCAAAGACATTTAAGACAATAAAGTATGAAAAATATTTTTAAACATACTCATTGGACCATAAAAAAGAAATAAAACTGCAAGCAAATAAAAACTATTGAACATACAATATGAGTTCAATGTGATAAAAAGGTTGATAAAAAGGTGATAAAGAAATCTAGCCAAACCAACAGTATAGGAGGAATGAATTAAAAAGCAAAGAGCAAAACCAGGCAGTAGAGAGCATAGCAGAATAGTGAATTGCCCACAAAAATCTACATGTAACAACAGGCTTAATGACGAGCACAAACGTGTGAAAACCATAAACACACCTCAATAGTGAAAACGAGGAAGGGAAGGGAAAGGGGAAGGAAAGGAACTTTGTAGGTATTCCGTTTTGGAAATTTTTGGTGTTTTTTGTTTTTTTATTCACTTTTTGAATACATTGCTTAGTGAAATCCTATTTCTGTTACAAGAGGTATTCTTGTGATAAATTGAAAATTTTTAAAGATAAAATTGTAAAGAAAACCACAGACCATCACCAAGTACAGTAAAAGGGATCATGATTCAGAAATATGAAGACAGTAATTGAAATGGGAACCCCCAAGTAGCCAAACCTAGAATGTACTACAGTAGTGGAGGAATAAAACTAAAAATTCATTTCCTCTTGTACAGAACAAAGCACAAAGTTGTCAGCAATGTACATTTCCCAAAGCTAACATATTCCAGTTAATAAATTCAAAATAAAATCTTTTTTCTACCTTTTGTTGTTTGGACATGTTATTTTTCAGTCACAATTGTCCCAGCCTCTATCTTCTGCTTTCCTTGTCTGTCTTTTGGTAACTCTCTTTCCAGTGTCTGCTGACTATTTATTCTCTCTTCTCTCTCCTCCTGTCTTTTTTCATTCTCGCCCTACATCTGTCTCTGACATATTAAACTTTCTCTCTTTGCTCTTACCTCCATTTCTTTTTTAACTCCCTCTTCATCCACTCAAATTTCACCCTCCCGTCCTCAATCCCCTTTTGATTTTTCACCTACCCTATCAACTTTCCAACTCCCCAGCTCGCTCCTTCCCTAACCTCTTATTCATGTATGTCTTTCACTCACCCCCATTTCCACTCTCTATACTCATCATCCTCCTCTCACTCATCTCCTTGCCAACCTCCCGTGACCTTTCCCCACATAGTTCTATAATGTCCACCATTTTTCCTCTCTCTTCCACTCCCCAATTCAGCACCTTCCAATCCCCTCACCCTTCCCCTTTTACCCCCATGATCCAGCATCTCCCTCTTTCTCTTCCACCTCCCCAGCCCTTTGCTTCCTCCCTCTTCCTTCAGCCATCCTGTGTCTCTCCTATTTCCCTTCCTAGCCCAGCAATTCTCTCTCTCCCTCTGCTCCCCCCCTCCCACCCACAGCCAATATTCCCATCTCTGTCATTACCCAAAATCTCTCTCTCTTTTTCTTCACCCCCCCCCTCCACCCACAGCAGCTGGTGCAAGGATATGATGCACCCTGGGCAGACCTCATTCCTGCTGCCACCCCTCTCTAGGACCTGTAGCAGCAGATAGTGCTAAACAATGATGTAACACTTACCATAAACTCCATCGCTGCATCACTGTTCCTGCTTCCGTCCCCTACGCAAACATTGGAGGAAGCGTAAACAGGAACTGCAACGCAGTTCTAGAGTCTGTAGTAAGCACTGTGGCGCTGTTTAGAAGTAATTGCCGTTGCTGCAAATCCCAGAGAAGGGTACCCGTGGCAACGATGAGCCACCTTCTGACCACTGGCCTTTTAGGTAACCGCCTAGTATGCCTAATGGTAGTGTCTCCCTGCTTGGCACCATCCCCAGCTTCATCTTTTTCTGAGTCAGTGGCAGCAGCCGATGCTGCCTATTGCATTCACTTCCCGTGCACAGTTCAATGGCTCCACACACCAGAGGTGAATGCTACAGGCAGCACTGGCTGCTGATGCTGATTCAGAAAAAGAAAACTGGGACTGCTGTGCAATGCCGTGATCTTTCTGCCACCATGCTTGCGAGCCCTTCCAGAGCTGCTGCTGCTGGGGAGACGCGCTGGCGACTTGAGGGGAGTAGATAACTGTTCAGGCGCCGGGTTTGTGGTAGAGCGGAGCTATGTGCAGGCAACATGTTCGAACATCCTTAGGGCTGACCCTGATTTTCCACAGGGACTGATATGGAACCAAAAAGGTTAATTCTCATCTCTACTCAACTGATATAGTACCCGCTGCTGCAGGGACACATCTCGGAATGCCTAAAGCGAAGAGGAGTCACACGCAGGCTGAAAGTAACGCAGATCAGGGCGAGGGGATCGATGCGGGTGAGTATTCTATTCAGATTTGTATGTGTTGTACTCTGCTTTGATGCTTGAGGAAAAGGCAGATAAAAGAAATAAAAGAATGAACCTATTAATTGCCTTTTTTTTCGTACCTGTCTTTAGTTATGTCCTGGTTAAAGCAGCTATGTCAGCCTCCAAACAGAAACCTGCCTCTTACCTAACTCTGTGGCCTCTTCTTTACGATTTATTCCTAAGTATTATTCCATTTTTGCCTCAACTATACAGAATAACCTTTTTCCCTGAACACTCTCGCCATCTGTGTAGGCTGCATCGTGTTTTAAGCATATCAATTTTCAGTGGCAAGAAGAACGGTCGTGCTCCAAGTTATTTCCATTCATTACTTATTTAAATATACTTATAAACCACATCCCCAACTGAATTGACTATCTAATGTGGTGTACAAAATTAAGAACCCATTCAAATACAAAATGTAAAAGAGAACCAGCTGATCTATCATCCAACAGACGGCAATGATTGCAAACTATGAGCAGCACAGTCCATCAAACTGAATACAAAACTCCCAACCTTAAAAAATAATAATAATTATGTTCACAATACAGCCCACCTTCAGATGGAACCTAGACCCCCAATCCACCATAACACAGGTACACTAAAAAAAAATTTTTTTAAACTGCCTCTAATGTTTCGATTGATTTTTACGTTTTTTGGTACGCTGAATCCAAATCTGGTAACCAATTTGCTCTATCACGTACAGATTTTTTGCTACATTGGGTTAGCAGTTTGAGGTGAACGTTTCAGATTGAGTGCGATCGAGATAAAAGTTTCTTGGATGAATTCTTTATACTAATTGGGGAACTTTGAGCAAAGGTACCGAAAGCACTCACCATCTTTTGGAAGGGACTTGATGAATTGCTTAATGAGACCCAACTTAATGTGGAGAGGTGGTAATAGAATTTTATCACGAGGTACCAAGCTCTCATGAAGAACATTTTTCTCACCGGGTCTCAAATACTCCCGAATTGGCCAGTCTTTTTTCCCCCAGTGCAGGTCGCGGGCCCGGCTATCCCACAAGCAAAGGAAGCAGGGATATTTGGTGAAACCGGATTGCTGCCCTAATAGCATGGATAGAATTTTAAAGTCTCCACAAATCATCCACTTATGCTCATCATAACGAATCTTCTGAAGAATCAGGGCCAAATTCTCGTATTTTTCTTGGAGAATAACAGAGTGAGCAATAGGAACTGAAGCGAATGTGTTGCCATTATGAAGACCACCACCGTTTATGCTGTCTTTTGACGAATCAATGAACAGCCGCCATTCAGCAGGATCATACTTGAGTTTAAACTTTTCCATCACTCCGTATATATCGTTGCAAAATACCAAATCTTCCTCTTTGCTGAAATACTTCAAAAATTGTGTCTCGCGGTTGCGGTACCAATAAAAAGTTGTTCCCGGTGACAATAGATTTTTCTGTTTAAGCCGAGAACCTAGCAGTTGGGCAGCATCTTTTGGGAGTCCTAAATCCCGGACTAAATCATTCAATTCAGCTTGAGAGAAAAGTTCAGGTTTTGGATCTGGTTCAGTTTCAAACTCGGAAGTACTGGACTCATCGGGAAAAGCCATCTGATGAGTCTCATCATGATCAGAACCGTCCACACAAATATGATCCAAAGATTTTGGTGGTTCAGGCACAGGTACTTCGTTGCTATGAGGCATAGGCCTAATTGCTGAGGGAAGGTTGGGGTAACTTATTACGTTCTTATTTTTTAAGTTGTATCCCTTCACAATGCAAGAGCAAAAATAGCAGTCACTGCTGTGGTCTCTTTGTTCACGCCACATCATAGGTATTCTGAAACGAAATGCTTGTTTTTTTACCTTTCATCCATAAGCGTAGATCTTCCTCACATGTCTTGCACACTTTGTGAGGAGCCCACGGTTTGTCTTGATCGCCTAACTTCAAACCGAAATAGGCGAAATATACTTTTTTAATAAATGCAGAAATGTTCCTCTGCCGCTTTTTCACGGTATATTCCCCACAAATAAAACAAAAACTGTCCGGAGAGTTGACGCAACCTCTGGCTCTGTGAGCCATCACAAATACACAGCACTGCAAACTACAACTGTAGTGAACCACTTCGGAATAAAGCTGGATTACGACTGAGCAAACAAAAGGTAATAATGAACTTGCAAGAAACTGAAATTTGACAGGAACGTTCATGTCGCAACCACCGTGTTTGAGCGAGCGAACGAGGCGAGGCGAACAGGAAAGAACATGCGCCAGCGCGAGTACTGGATTTAGCCCCCTGCCTCCCAATTGTCCTGTTAATGTATAAAATGAATACTAAACACTCTAAAATATCATGAGGGAGTGTTTCTAGTTAGTTAACCATTACAACCTCTATTTTGGGCCAAGAAAATAAACTGCAGTCGGCTAAAAAGAAATTATGTGAACATTCCTTATATGGGTAAGAAATCTAATTTTGCAAGAAAACGTGATGTGATGGAACATTTTGGCTATTTATCCTGGATTCAGCACCCCAAAATCTATAGGAATCAGTTGCAAAACTGGAGGCAGTTTTTTGGTAGTGTACCTGTGTAATTAATCTCATCTTCCCAAACTCCTCCTTCGCCATAATCACTGGCAAATAGGGTGAAAGCCACTTCAGAGTCGCAAGGCTTGGAAACAGATAGGATTTTCCCTTTTTGTGAAATTCAGGTAGTTTTCTTCTAACCTAATGTTCAATGGGAAGCTAATCAGACTTTGGGTGGCCTCTGAAAAAAATCCTAGCTCTTATCCTTGCCAGATGTACGTCCTGAACAATAAGAAACTGAAAAAATGCCTGCTGATTGGACCTAAGCTCTCATTTTGGAACAATCAGCGAAGCAAACTATGGGTGACTACAAACAGGAAATGCTTTTGATATCTTTAGTGGAAAGGCACCAATCCAAACTGAAAAAGGAAGACCTTAATGATTTTGTTATTAAATGTCAAACAGGCTTAGATTTAGGATTTTGATGTCCATAGGCAAGACCAGACAGCAGATGCGCACTCATATTTTCCTTATCTACCGGCGCACCCCTTCATTTGTTGAAGCGCGCTTCTGCTATTCCCATAGTCAAGAACAAAACTGCTAGCTTGTGTGATCCAAATAACTTTTGACCCATATCCAGCCTATTGTTTTTTTAGCAAAAATAATTGAGCAGGCAGTTCACATCCAATTAAATGATTTTGTGACAAGATCTCAGATTTTGGGGAGTTGATATCATGGATTCAGAGCTGATTGCAGTTTTGAAACCTTGCTGGCCTCTCCAATGTATACAGTATTGTGAGGCTTAAAGCACAAACACACTAACTACCTATTTTTGTTTACTGCCATATCCTCTGCATTTGATTCGATAGCTCCTACTCTTTTTTTGCAGTTTTTGGCGAGCTTGGAGCTATCCGGCAAGTGCGCATCTGTGATAATGTTTCTTCTTAGTGTAACTTGACATGGACTTGGGAGGGGGAGGGGTACCCCAGGGGTCCACTTTATCTTCAGCCTTGTTCAATCTTTACCTGTTTGCTTTCTGTCTATTGTGCTAACTAGAGTTGGAATTCAACGCCAATGATCTATGAAGTTTTGAACAATTTTCCCTAACTACTGGCCTCTCTTTTCTGACGTTAATGTGTAATTTTCATCATATTGTTGATTGGATGACTTCAAATGGCCTATTTATCAATTTCAAAAAAACAAAAAAAATCCTGAGACATTAGTTGTCTGTAATGATGACAACTATGTTATAACTTCCTCAATTGTTTTGCATAGACATGCAATCCCTATCAGGTGGAAAATTTGTTATTTAGGTGTCATCTCTCTGTTGAATTTCAGATTGCAAACATGGTCTGTAATGTATATACACTCCCAGGATTTTAGAATGGTGATTCAGCTGTTAGTATTACATTTTCTGGACTGTTGTAATTTTTTCTTTTTTAGTGCCATCAAGTCAGTGCTGACTCCTGGTGACCCAGCTGCCTCTGGGTTTTCTTGGCAATACATCACCAGAAGTAGATTGCCAGGCCTTTTCTTCCAAGGCAGAGGAAGGTAAAGTGACTTGCCCAAGGTCACAAGGAGTGTCAGTGGGAACTGAATCCCTTGATCTTCTGGGTACTAAGTAGTTGCTCTAACCACTAGGCTACTCCTCCATATACTACACCTGAAATATACTGTATTACAGGCATGTAGATCGCGGAGGGGTCAGAGGTAGATCGCCAGCCCCACTTGGCTCCATCTCTCCAGCCCTGTCGCTAGGAGAGAGCTCGTGCCGGCAGGTCGTCTGCCGGGGGCTTGCCGCCGCTGCTGATCCTTTGCCTGTCTTTTTTCCCTGCCTGCGGGAATCTTGCCTGCGGGTGTATTGGGGGCGCTTGTTGTCTTTGTGCCAATAGTTTGTGGGTACCCAGGGGGCCGCCGCCCGAACCCCGCAACGAGACGCCACAGGCCCGGCGTCATACCTGGTCTCCTGCCTCTCAGAATCACCCATTCCTGCCCCCACCCCAACACCCCTTAGAAGTGTGTTATATACCGGGCAATATCCATTCACCCGGGCTTTACCTGAATACACTTACCATATCTGTTGTGTTGTGTGCTGGTCGTTAGTCGCTTTATAATTCGCTTTCATTAAACGTTTTCGGGCAAACACAACAAACTGTCAAGAATTTGGTGATTTTGGCAGGCTTTTCCAATTTTGTTCTAACTTGCCTATGCCTTACCTTCGAATTGGTTCAAACCACTGTGACTTTTACTTGCCTCTGCAATTTTATTTTGCCTAGCCTTTGCATTGATTCTACACTGCAATTTTATTTTGCCTTGCCTTTGCGTTGATTCTACACCGCATGCAGAATTTATTAAATCGTGTGTGGTGGCATTTGAACTTGTTTGGCGGTATTTGATTTTATCTGGTTTGCTGGACAGGTGTTTGAGGTTTTTTGATGATTGTTTGGTGGTATTTGATTATTGGTGCCAGTATGATGCAGTTCTAAAAGTAAAAATAAGAATTCATGTGTGGTTTTGACATCTCCAGTCCTTGTATTGCACATCATCCAGAGGTCTTCAGTTCCTGTTGATCTTTAATACTTTGGGACAGTGACAATTTGGGACCAGATTCAGCCAGTGCTTATACTAACTTAGCAGATTTGGCCTTCTTACATCCAGCCACCCCAGTATAACGAAGATGAGTGTTCCAAAGAAGAGCAAAACCTACCACTTTCATGATGAAAGGGAAATGGACTACTTCATCTCCAGGAACAAGCAGGAATCTAGTCATCACATATGGGTATCGTCGGTACCGACGGAGCCTGCACGGGAACGCTCCCCAGCGTCCAATCAGAAAGCTTTTGGGAGCATCCCACAGTGCCTGCGTGCTGCCTTCCCACCTTTCCCAACTGCCTCTCTCCAGTTCTTCTTTTTCCGCGGAGCCAGCAGGTCGTGTTCCTGTCACCGCAGAAGAATTTCCTTATTTCTTTATTTTTTATTTCTTTTTGTGGTCGCGTCTGCCTTCCCCGACGCTCTACCGGTACCACCGGTATTTCTTTTCTTTAAAAAAAAAAAAAATCTATTTTTCCATTTTTTTACTTTCTTCAGGTGCACCTGTCTTTTTGGGCCTTAAGGCCCAGAAATTTCCTTAATATGGAAAAACCTGCTTCAGGTTTTAAAAAGTGCACAAAATGTGGCGGTACCATTTCCGTCACCAACACCAATGAATGGTGTTTAAAATGTTTAGGTCCTGACCACTCCATCACAGATTGTGTGTCCTGTGCTATGATGTCTAAAAGGGGTCGACAGAACCGAGCTGCTAAGCTCAGTACCCTGTTTCCCTCTGATGGCATCGACGTCTTCCAGGGCTTCTTCTTCTTCCCGTGGATCTCAGGTAACTAAACATAAGTCTAGCCGGTCCTCAAAGGGTAGATCTCCTTCTAAGCATCGAGATGCCTCTGGCATTGCCCTCGAGGATTCTGCACCGGCAAAATTAACCCGGCGGGAGGCTTCGGCTTCCAAAGCACCATCATCGGGGTTCCAGGATGTTCTCGATGGCTCAGCCTCGACAGATTGCCTGGTGCCATGCTCTGGGGTACCGGCAGTTTCCACTGGTACTGATTTCCAGGCATTGGCAGCGTCTATGGACCAGAGAATTCTATCCATAGAACGCAGTCTAGCGGCTTTCCTTGTGGCATCGACGCCCTTGGTACCGTGACAGACTACTCCACCGGTAGTGGCACCGGCACCGGCATCGGTATCGCAACCGGTACCGATAGCATCGACATTGGCATCGATGCATGCTATGCTGGTACCCTGTCCTTCGATGCCCGCCGGTACCGATTCCCCGGTACCGGTTATTCCCGATACCGATTTTGCTCGGTACGGGTATTGGGCTCTACAAGAGCATCCAGACAGGCGATACTTCGATTCCTCAGAAGAATCTGAGGATTGTGAAAGTTCTGTCAATGCAGCAATGATGCTTCCAGAGGAGTCCTCCTCCCCTAAACGCAGAATGTCTCCTCCACAGGACATGTCTTTCCAAGACTTCATCCGAGAGGTGGCTCGGGGCCTGTCCATCACTGTGACCCCTCAAACATAGCCAAGGGCCAAGGAGTTGGATATTTTACAATCAGGGGCGGCCCAAGGGGGGTGCGGGGCCATGTGCGGAGACTCGGTGCGGGGCCTCATTTGCATAAGTGGCCTTATTTGCATAAATATTTGCATAATGTTAGCATACACTAACTTTTAGTAAACATGTCTCTCAATGAGGGTATGGATAAAGAAAGACTAAAAGATTTCTACATTACTATAATCCAGTGCCAACCGCCAGGCACATTAGGAACTACTACAAACGCTGCCCATTTAGAACCCATAGCAAACCCGCCATATCCTGACAGCATTACCAGGACTCACAAAGCACCATACCCTACCTATCAAAAGGCAACACTGCAAATATTAAACCAATACATTTCAGAGAATACTGGGGAAAGAGAACAAGTGGCAATGTCAAATAGGAATTACATAAACAGAATACCTCAGCTCAGTTACACATGCAGAACATAGACCATCATCAAACAAGGAATCACAATTTAGAAACAGGAAGGCAATAATTAAACTGGGAACCCCAAAAGCCAAACTTGGAATGTACAACAACACTGTAGAAATAAAACTATAAATTAATTTCCTCTTGTACCAAACAAAGCGCAGACGTTAATGATGCACATTTCCCAGAGCTTTCATATTCCAGTTAATAAATTCAAAATAAAGAGATATCTTTCTACCTTTTGTGCATTTTTTTCAGTTGCAATTGCTCCAGCCACTTTCTTCTGGTTTCTTCATGCTTTCTGCTAACTCTCCATCGTCTGCTGTCCATTTGTTCTTTCTTCTCTCTTCTAGTTTTTTTTTTTCCATTCTCTCTCTCTACATCTGTTTTAACATACTAATCTTTCTCCTTTTGCTCTTTCCTCATTCCTATTTAATCCACACAAATTTTACCCCTCCATCCTCAATCCCCACTTACTCTCCCAATAACCGGCCAATTGTAGATTTTTCATCCCTCCCACACAAAATATTTTTCCCCTCTCCATTTTACTCTCCCAGCCCCATCCCATTCTAATCCTCCCCCAACATCAGCTCCCTTCTAGTTCCAGTCTCACCCAGCATCCATTCCCTTCTAGTCCCTGCATCAGCCCATTTCCAGTCCTACCCCCCATCAACCCCTTTCCGGTCCTAGCTCCCCCATCCATTTTCAGTCTGAGTCCCTTCATCAGCTCATTTCCAATCCTAGCCCCCCATCAGCCCATTTCTAGTCATTTCCTAGCCCCACCATCAGCCCATGTCAAATCCATGTCAATCCTAGCCCCACTCAGCCCAATTCCAGTCCAAGCCCCCCCCCATGAGCCTACTTCCAGTTCTAGCCCCTCCATGAGTCCATTTCAATTCAAGCCCCCACCACAGCCCATTTCCAATCTTAGCTCCCCCCAACAGCCCATTTCCAGTTCCAGTCCTAGCACCAGATCAACACAATTCAAGTCCCAACCCCCCATCACTTCATTTTCAGTTTAAGCCCCCCCTATAACCCATTACCAGTCCTAACCCCCCATCAGCCCACTTCCAGTCTTAACCCCATCAGCCCATTTCCAGTCAGCCCCCCATAGCCCACTGCCAGTCCTAACCCCCTTCCCCATCAGCCAACAGCCCATTACCAGTCCTAACCACATCAGCCCACCTCAAGTCCTAACCCCTCCCCATCAGCCCATGTCCTGTCCTAGCCCCCCCATAGCCCATTATCAGTCCTAATCCCCCCATAGCCCATTACCAGTCCTAACCCCCCATCACCCCAGATCCAGACAGCCCCCATCAGCCCACCGCCCATTACCAGACTTATCCCCCCCCCCAGCCATTACCAGCCCTAACCCCCATCACCCCATTTCCAGACAGCCCCCATCAGCCCACAGCCCATTACCAGTCTTAACCCCCCCAGCCCATTACCAGTCCTAACCCCCCATTTCCAGACAGCCCCCATCAGCCCACAGCCCATTACCAGTCTTAACCCCCCCAGCCATTACCAGCCCTAACCCCCCATCACCCCATTTCCAGACAGCCCCCATCAGCCCACAGCCCATTACCAGTCTTAACCCCCCCCCAGCCCATTACCAGTCCTAACCCCCCATCACCCCATTTCCAGACAGCCCCCATCAGCCCACAGCCCATTACCAGTCTTAACCCCCCTAGCCCATTAACAGTCCTAACCCCCCATCACCCCATTTACAGTCAGCCCCCATCGGCCCACAGCCCATTACCAGTCTTAACCCCCCTAGCCCATTACCAGTCCTAACCCCCCATCACCCCATTTCCAGACAGCCCCCATCAGCCCACAGCCCATTACCAGTCTTAACCCCCCATAGCCCATTACCAGTCCTAACCCCCCCCAACAGCTCACAGCCCCATTACCAGTCCTAGCCCCCCAGCCCATTATCTGTCCTAGCCCCCCAGCCCATTTCCATTCTTAACCCCCCATCACCCCATTTCCAGACAGCCCCCATCAGCCCACAGCCCATTACCAGACTTAACCCCCCTAGCCCATTGCCAGTCTTAACCCCCCCAGCCCATTACCAGTCTTAACACCCCCCCCAACCCAGCCTAGCCCAGCCCAGCCTTAACACCCCCCCAGCCCAGCCCAGCCCCGCCCAGCCCAGCCCCAGTCTTAACACCCCCCCAGCCCAGCACAGCCCAGCCCAGCACCAGTCTTAACACCCCCCCAGCCCAGCCCAGCCCAGCACCAGTCTTAACACCCCCCCCAGCCCAGCCCAGCCCAGCAGCAGTCTTAAACACCCCCCCAGCCCAGCCCAGCCCAGCCCAGCCCAGCACCAGTCTTAACACCCCCCAGCCCAGCCCAGCCCAGCCCAGCCCCAGTCTTAACAGCCCCCCAGCCCAGCCCCAGTCTTAACACCCCCCCCCCATATCGGCTTATGGCAAATTTAAAATAAAAAAAAAAACCTGGCTCTGGTTGCTGCTGCTGCCGCCGCGGCAGCGGCAGAATTGAGTGTCCCGAATTGAGTGTCCCGCGGGGCCCCCTCTCCTCGCTGAGCCTCTCTGCAAGGGCTTTCAGGTTCGCGAAGGGAGAGTGTCTCCCTCGCGTCTCTGTTAAGCCCGCAGGGGCTAATGGGAAATTTCCCATCAGCCCCTCGCATCTAAAGGGGCAGATGGGAAATTTCCCATTAGCCCCTGCGGGCTTAACAGAGACGCGAGGGAGACAGACACTCTCCCTTCGCGAATCTGAAAGCCCTTGCAGAGAGGCTCAGCGAGGAGAGGGGGCCCCGCGGGACACTCCATTTTGCTGCGGAGGCCGCGGCAGCAGCCAGAGCCAGCTTTTTTTTTTTTAATATAATTTAAAAAAAAAAGCAGAATGTTCTTTGCGCGGGGCCCCCTGAAACGCGGGGCCCTGTGCAAAGAACATTCTTGCTCAATGGACAGGCCGGCCCTGTTTACAATATCCCAAAACTCCTAAGGAGGCAGCTACCCTACCCATTCATGAGATTCTATATGATTTTATATTCCTTGTACTGGTGAGAACCTGTTTGGTAAAGATTGGCAAGAAAAAGCCAATGAGATGGATGCTGAAAATTCCACTTTGGATAGACTATCCAAGTCTATTGCTGATCCTGTTAGGAAAACGTTGTTCAAGAAAACACCTTTTTCTAAGAAGAAGACATTTTATCCTGCTTATGGTCAGCAGGCATCTTCTGCAGGTCAGTTTTCAACCAAGCGTCAGCAACCACCCAAACAGAAGAAAGCAAAGGCTGCTAGGCCTCAACTGGCTCAGCAGCCTCAGCCTCCTCAGGGCCTTTGACTTTCAGCTAGAGAACTTAGCCTTTCTGGCTCTGGAAGATCCAGAACCGTCCACCATTCCAGGAAGGTTATGCCATTTTGCTCCCAGATGGGGGCAAATAACAGCAGAGCGTTGGACACTCTCCATCATAAGAGAGGGGTACAAACTTCATTTTTCAAGCATGCCCCCTCCCACAATAGTGAAGCAGTTCAATTCTCCGACCTCTCTCATTGACCTGTTAGGTCAGGAGGTTACCATCCTTCTTGCCCAAGTGGCAATAGAAGAAGTGCCTCTTCATCAACAGGGCACAGGGTTCTATTCCCCTTATTTTCTTATCCCAAAGAAAACAGGGGGATACAGACCTATCTTAGATCTCAGAGAATTGAACAAATTTCTGGTCAAGGAGAAATTCAAAATGATTTATCTCGGAGCTCTGGTTCCATACCTTCAGAGTCAGGATTGGCTTTGTTCTCTAGATCTCAAGGATGCATACACCCATGTTCTCATCCATCCAACCCACAGAAGGTTCTTTCGGTTCCTGTTTCAAGGAAAGCACTACCAATACAGGGTGCTTCCTTTTGGTCTGGCCTCTGCACCAAGGGTGTTCACGAAATGCATGGCTGTGGTAGCAGCATTTCTACGCACTCTGGGAATATTCGTCTTACTCTGATAGGCGAAAGAGCAATCCAGTTGGATAGTGTTCTCTTGGAGACTGGCAGTGCCAAATGAGAAGGGTCAAAAGCAACAAAGAGCTGAGAAGACTTTCTATGTTGCTGTGTTCTTTGTGAATAAAAAGCCAGAGCTCTTTTACAATCCAGGGTATGAAGATTCCTCTCTGCACTTGATGCATGAGGTCTGTCAGACGGCTGCCTGGGTGAGAATCTTCACAGTCTTGTCAAGTGCATATATCTATATGATTTGCAAGGTATTGTGGGCAATGTAGTTCATTCACACCAGACACAGCTGCTGACAATAATTTAGTTGTGCTCTTGGGTAAAGCCAATAAGATATTTATTTATGGGGTTATTTCTCCCAACACAGATATGCTTGGTAGCACATAAATTAGGTTACTTGCTTTCAGTGTTAACTTGGAAAAACAAAGTCAAAATCAGGAAAACAACAAATGAAAAGCCACAAAGCAAGAAACAAACTGTTCTTTTCAGGTTAACTTCTGATTACTTCCCACATAGATACAGAAGTGATTCTCTCCTAGCTCACAAGCAATTAGGTAAGGCTTAATTGCTAGCAGTTATCCAGCTGAAACCCCTTAGCTGGCTTGCTTTCCACTGTGTGGGTCAAATCCTGCTTCAGGAGCTTTTCTGAGTAGATTAAAGAACAAATTTGTATTTCTTTGTGATGGTTGCGGTACTTTATAACAGAAAGTTACCAACGGAGTTTAGATAGAGAGCAGTCCATATAAACGGGATCCTCATCTGCTATTATTCCCCCTTGTTCAACAAGCATGGGTTCAATATCATGGATTGGCACAGATGAATCTCTCAATGGAGCATTTTCAGGAGAATACTTGTTTCCCTGCTGTCTTTCAAGGTTATAGCTAGGGCATAGATCAGTGTTCATACCTGAGCTTCCATTGCTGCTAGAGTTCCTCTCTATATAGCCTGGCCAGTATGTAGTCCAGTTCTTATGTCCAGCCTTCCAATCCAGATCCCTGGACACTGGTTCTCTCTTCACATACCTTCTGGCAAAGGTCTTAGGGTCCCTTCCACGTGCAGCCGTCTCCCTCACAGTTAGCGTCTGGAGATTCCTAGCTCTGCAGCACCATTCCTCTGGTCTCCCCCAGTCCAATGGTGTATGCTGGCCCTTGGAATACCTCCCAGTATACGTACTGCTTTGGACTCTTCTAGACCTCTCAAAGGCTTTTCTCCTCTTTCTTCCAGAGGGTTTCTTTTTCTCTCTGTCCGTCCGGTTTGGCTTCTGCTTCTGATGATCCTTCAGATGAAACTGATGATCAAACTCAAGCTGATTCTCAGGATACTGAGGACAATTCTCTGGATATCCAAGGTGATCATGAAGATGGTCATCTGTAGAATAAACTCTACTCTTATTCTGCTTAGATGAGTGATCCTCCCTAACACAGCGCAGCTGTGCTGAATCAGGCCCTGCCCTTTGAGATGAGTGCTTAGGGATTACCTCATAGCCCTCCTGATTGAACACACGTTTCCCCACTTCAGCTCCTCTAATGGCTGTTGGAAACCTGGTGCATTCTGGGACTGGTAGTCTTTTATGGAAAAATTCTGTTTTCTTATTTCTACCAGAACTGACAGGTTGCTTGTTCAGAGTCACTTCACCTTTTCTATAGCTCCTTCCTGAGCTATGATAAGCTTCCTTATCACATACCCCCCTGCTTAAGTTATTACGGACTGGTGTAACTGGTGAAACTTCTTCTCTACAGTCCGTAATCTGGGAAAGGGCATCCGCATTCTTGTGTAACTTCCCAGCACGATGTTCAACTTGAAAATCAAATGCCTGTAAGGCCATGTACCAGCGTGTCAACCTGGCATTGTGGTTCTTCATTTGCTGCAACCACTTAAGTGAGGCATGGTCCGTGACCAACTGGAACTTTCTCCCTGTAAGGTAAAACCTTAACGCCTCCACTGACCACTTGATAGCTAAACATTCTTTTTCTATTGTGGAATACTTTTGTTCAGCCGGTGACAACTTCCTGCTCAGGTACATCACAGGATGCTCCTCCCCATCATGACACTGGGATAGAACCGCTCCTAGCCCTACATCCGATGCATCGGTTTGAACCAGAAAGGGTTTCTTGAAGTCCACCCCTTTCAGTACCGGTCCTGTACACAATTTTCCTTTTAAGACTGAAAACGCTTTTTCAGCTTCAGGTGTCCACTTTAGCTGGTTTGGACAATTCTTCCGCAGCATATCCGTGAAAATTGCACTTTTCTCTGCGAATTGCGGTATAAACCTGCGGTAGTATCCAATAAGTCCTAAGAAACTTCTTAGTTGTTTCTTTGTTGTTGGAGGAGGAAAATTCCTGATGCTATCTACATTACTCATTAGAGGTTTAATTTTTCCTCTTCCCACTAGGTGGCCCAGGTATTTTACCTCCCTATTTGCAAAGGCACACTTCTTCGGGTTTAAAGTGATTCCTGCTTGCTTCATGGAGCACAAGACTGCCTTGATCCTCTTTAGATGCTCCGCCCAGGTGTTACTATGGATTATGACATCATCCATATATGCAAAAGCATAATTTTGGTGTGGTCGAAGTACCTGATCCACTAACCTTTGGCAGGTAGCCGCTGCTCCATGCAGTCCGAAAGGCATCCTCTTGAACTGGAAAAGGCCAACGGGGGTGCTGAACGCAGTCTTCGGCTTTGACTCCCCGGTGAGAGGGATTTGCCAATATCCTTTTGTCATATCAAGGGTGGTTAAGTATTGAGCCTGTCCTAGCTGGTCCAACAGCTCTTCAATTCTTGGCATTGGATATGCATAAAAAACTGATATGGCGTTTACCTGCCGGAAGTCAATACAAAATCTTAAAGATCCATCAGGCTTCGGCACCAGGACTATGGGGCTATTCCAGGGACTCTTTGACTCCTCTATTACTCCCATGTCCAACATCTCCTGGACTTGTGCCACTACTTCCTGTCTCTTGGCTTCAGGCAAGCGGTATGGCCTTTGACGAACTAATTTCCCAGGTGGAGTTATTATTTCATGGGCAACAAAATGTGTCTCCCCAGGTATGGGTGTCAACACATCTGGGAATTCTTTAAGCAATTTCCTAATTTCTTCCTGTTGTACCACTGTCAGGTCCTCACCTATTTGGGGCTCTGATTTTTCTTTACAATCAGATACCTGGGGTCCCAAATCTTCCTCTTCATTCACCTCCCTCTCTCGGGCACAGGTGGCAGCTAGGCTTTTAACCCCTTTGACATCAGTAGAACCAAAGCCTTTGGTTCCACGTTCAGAATTCTCCAGGGATGTGACCTCCTCCATAGGTGGAAAACCCAGCCTCTCACAGATCAATTGGGCAATTCTGTCTCCTGTCTTCACGTGATAATCGTTCTGTCCAAAATTAAACAACAGAACTTTAATATTGCCCCTGTAATCGGGATCAATTACTCCCGCACCCACATCGATGAAATATTTAAGGGCTAATCCGGACCTTGGGGCTACTCTCCCATAGCATCCAATAGGTATTTCCACTTGGAGACCGGTGTCAACCAGGGCTCTCCCTTGGCTAGGTACAGTCACATTTTCTATGCTGCACAGGTCAAACCCAGCAGCTTGAGGGGTTGCCCGCTTAGGAGCTTGGGCCTTCTCTGTGACCCTATGGTACTTTAGGACGAATGTCTGCTTTGGGTAGCTTGGTCTTCTGGACGCTTAACCATCTTTTTAGCTGGGGTCTGAGGACTTCCAAATAAAGGCCCGGGAGCTATTATCATTAACCTTCTCCCTCCTTTTTTCCTAGTCCTTCCACTAGACCCTGCTTAAATCTTGGCCAGTCTCTTCCTAGAACCATATCAAAGGGTAGCCTAGGCACCACTGCTAACAGGACTTCCTCTTGTTCCCCCAGGCACTTAACCTTTAGCCTATAGGTGGGATATGGTGTTGCAGCACCATGAATGCATCTGATGTGAACTTGGCTTTCAGGGGTTCTAGGCACAAATCCTTCTTGGGCCTCTATCCTCTTCCAAAGCCTTTTTGACATCATACTCTGGTCTGCCCCAGAGTCTAACAAAGCATTTGTGGTAATTCCTTGCACATCAACCATCAAAAGAAATCCTTCTTTGGGCTGTTTTAAATCCAGACCCATTAAGCTAGTGTGTGTCTGGCATCTCTTTTCTAAATGTCCCCATTTTCCACACTTGAAACATTTCTTTCTATTCCACTGTGTCATCTGGTTTGATACAGTACATTCATTTTCAGAAACATTTTTAATTATTCTCTTTTCTGATACAGCACATCTAGCCTCAGCACCAATCTTCAGAGGGCCACCCATTCTATGGCAAGCCTGCGTGGCTTCCAAGAATCTCTCTGCTAGCATGGTTGCCTCTCCAAGATTTTGGCAATTTTGCTGTATAAGGAAAGTGTGCAAATCTTTAGGCACCCCAAACATAAATTGTTCCAGCATTATAATATCTAATAACATTTCTACCGTCTTTTGCTGAGGCTCCAACCATTTTACAGCTAAACCTCTGATTCTCTGACTCAGAGCCCTGGGTGTTTCACCCACTCTCAATGTAGTAGCTCTAAACATTCGCCTATACTCTGAAATAGACAACCCTAGGCGATCTCTAATAGCAGCCTTTACATCCTTATAATTCAAAGCCTGGGCTGCTGGCATTGCTCTGTAAGCTGCAAGCGCCTCTCCAGTTAATGAGGCTGCCAGCCTTACTGCCCACTGGGTCTCTGGCCATGCTAATGCTTGTGCCACTCTTTCAAAAGACTCTAGAAAATCATCAACATTATCATCTGGAGTTAGCTTCCCAAAACTAAATGCCCCAATCCCTTGATTGAGTCCCACACTGTCCACATGTGGTGTACCAGTATTTACTGCTGGTCTTGCATCTGTTCCACTTTGGTTCTGCAGCTGAACTAGGGCTTGCACCAGATCAAGCACTGGCTTCTGCTGGTCCATTAAGGCTCTCATAGCAGTGTCCTGAGCCTGCTGTGCTAGCTCCTGCTGCCTGCTGAACTGGGCTGCCATCCACTCAGCTAGTTCCCTTGAATCCATCTGGAACCCTGTAAGAAAATAAAGAAAAAAAAAACACAGTGCACCACCTTCCAAACAGGTGTTTTTTTTCTACACTTTTTTTTTTCAATTACCCCTGTGCCTTACTCCCATCCACCACTAGACATGCCCAGGTACTTATTACCTTGTCTCAGTGATGAATCCAGCTCTGCACAGGGTCTTTTCCTCCTGGGACAGCTTCCTGGAACAACCTCTTCTCCTCCAAAGTGCAGTTGAGGGAAAATCTTTTTTTCCAGCTTTAAACTTGAACTTTAGTTGTAATCCTCAGCAAGTAAATCCCTTTTGTGCAAAAGCAATCCGAAAAACTATGCCATTTGTCAGACGGCTGCCTGGGTGAGAATCTTCACCGTCTTGTCAAGTGCATATATCTATATGATTTGCAAGGTATTGTGGGAAATGTAGTTCATTCACACCAGACACAGCTGCTGACAATAATTTAGTTGTGCTCTTGGGTAAAGCCAATAAGATATTTATTTATGGGGTTATTTCTCCCAACACAGATATGCTTGGTAGCACATAAATTAGGTTACTTGCTTTCAGTGTTAACTTGGAAAAACAAAGTCAAAATCAGGAAAACAACAAATGAAAAGCCACAAAGCAAGAAACAAACTGTTCTTTTCAGGTTAACTTCTGATTACTTCCCACATAGATACAGAAGTGATTCTCTCCTAGCTCACAAGCAATTAGGTAAGGCTTAATTGCTAGCAGTTATCCAGCTGAAACCCCTTAGCTGGCTTGCTTTCCACTGTGTGGGTCAAAGCCTGCTTCAGGAGCTTTTCTGAGTAGATTAAAGAACAAATTTGTATTTCTTTGTGATGGTTGCTGTACTTTATAACAGAAAGTTACCAACGGAGTTTAGATAGAGAGCAGTCCATATAAACGGGATCCTCATCTGCTATTATTCCCCCTTGTTCAACAAGCATGGGTTCAATATCATGGATTGGCACAGATGAATCTCTCAATGGAGCATTTTCAGGAGAATACTTGTTTCCCTGCTGTCTTTCAAGGTTATAGCTAGGGCATAGATCAGTGTTCATACCTGAGCTTCCATTGCTGCTAGAGTTCCTCTCTATATAGCCTGGCCAGTATGTAGTCCAGTTCTTATGTCCAGCCTTCCAATCCAGATCCCTGGACACTGGTTCTCTCTTCACATACCTTCTGGCACAGGTCTTAGGGTCCTTTCCACGTGCAGCCGTCTCCCTCACAGGTAGCGTCTGGAGATTCCTAGCTCTGCAGCACCATTCCTCTGGTCTCCCCCAGTCCAATGGTGTATGCTGGCCCTTGGAATACCTCCCAGTATACGTACTGCTTTGGACTCTTCTAGACCTCTCAAAGGCTTTTCTCCTCTTTCTTCCAGAGGGTTTCTTTTTCTCTCTGTCCGTCCGGTTTGGCTTCTGCTTCTGATGATCCTTCAGATGAAACTGATGATCAAACTCAAGCTGATTCTCAGGATACTGAGGACAATTCTCTGGATATCCAAGGTGATCATGAAGATGGTCATCTGTAGAAGAAACTCTACTCTTATTCTGCTTAGATGAGTGATCCTCCCTAACACAGCGCAGCTGTGCTGAATCAGGCCCTGCCCTTTGAGATGAGTGCTTAGGGATTACCTCATAGCCCTCCTGATTGAACACACGTTTCCCCACTTCAGCTCCTCTAATGGCTGTTGGAAACCTGGTGCATTCTGGGACTGGTAGTCTTTTATGGGAAAATTCTGTTTTCTTATTTCTACCAGAACTGACAGGTTGCTTGTTCAGAGTCACTTCACCTTTTCTATAGCTCCTTCCTGAGCTATGATAAGCTTCCTTATCACAGGTCCTGGAAAAAAGACAGGTAGGTAGACCTCCTGGTTGAGGTGAAAAGGCGAGACCACCTTAGGCATAAAGTGTGGATGAGTCCTAAGTACTACCTTGTCATGATGAAACCTTGTATAAGGTGGATTAGCTACTAGTGCTTGCAATTCACTAATGCGGCGTGCTGATGTGATTGCAATGAGAAAGATAACTTTCCAAGAAAGGTATTTCAAGGAGGTGGTAGCTAAGGGTTCAAAAGGTGGCTTCATGAGCTGCCCAAGAACCAGATTTAAGTCCCATGCCACTGGAGGTGGTCTAATGGGAGGCTTAGTTAGAAGGAGGCCTCTCATGAATCTTGCTATAAGAGGATGAGAGGAAATAGGTTGTCCATTTAGAGGTTTAAGAGAAGCTGCAATAGCACTCAAATGGACTCTTACTGAATTTGTCTTAAGGCCTGCATTAGACAAATGGAGGAGATACTCCAGCAAAAATTCTAGAGGTATAGCACGGGGGTTAAGACCCTTTTCTGAACACCAAACAGTGAACCTTTTCCACTTGAAAGCATAAGAACGTCTAGTGGAAGGTTTCCTAGAAGCATAAAGAACATCTTTCACTTGCTGAGAAAGATGAAGATGTTGGAGATCTAGGCCTTTAGCAACCAAGCCCTGAGATGCAGGGACTGGGGATTGGGATGTCATAACATCCCGTTCTCCTGAGATAGGAGATCTGGAGCAGACCCTAACTCCAGGGAGGGAGCTTGAGAGAGATGTAGAAGCAGAGGGTACCACACTTGCCGTGGCCAATGTGGTGCTATGAGAATCATGTGACCTCTGTCTCTGTGAAGCTTGAAGAGGGTTTTGGGAATTAGGGGAATGGGTGGAAAGGTATACAGGAAGTGTTGACCCCAGTGAAGGAGGAAAGCATCCTTGGCCTGAGCTCCCTGAACCGGAGTTCTGGAACAGAACATGGCATTCCTCGGACTTGCAAAGAGGTCTATGTCCGGGGTTCCCCAAATTTGAAAAATCTTGGCCACCTGGTCTGCCTGGAGAGACCACTCGTGTGGAAGGAGAACTCGACTGAATCTGTCGGCCCAAGAGTTTTGAACGCCTGGAAGATACACTGCCAGAAGATGGATGTGATGCTCTCTGGTGAGGGCCCACAGTTGCAGAGCTTCGTTGCAAAGCGACAGAGAGCCTGTTCCCCCCTGCTTGTTCACATAGAACATGGCTACTTGATTGTCCATATGAATAAGGACTGTTTTGTAGCTGAGCAGGGTGTGGAACACTCGCAGAGCAAGGAAGATTGCTCTGAGCTCCAAGAGACTGATATGTAGACAACTCTCTTGTGGAGTCCAAGAGCCCTGGGTGGAGAGGTCTTGCAGATGAGCTCCCCAACTCATTGGAGAAGCATCTGTTGTAAAGTTGCTTGTGGCAGAGGTTGCTGAAAGGGGGACCCCAGCAACAGGTTTTGAGTGGACTTCCACCATTGGAGAGACAAAATGAGACAACATGTGTTTGCTATTTTGTCTGACAGGCAACCTGATTCCTGGGTCCATTGGGTGAATAAAGTCCACTGAGCTGCTCTCATGTGAAGGCGAGCATATGGTACCACATGCACGGTGGATGCCATGTGGCCTAGCAACTGCAACATTTCTCGAGCAGTTAAAAAGGCTTTAGGGCTGCTTGAGAAGCTAACTGCACCAAGCGAAGGCAACGGGCTTGGGGAAGGTAGGCCCTTGCCTTTGTGGTATCCAGCAGGGCTCCTATGAACTCTAGAGATTGAGTAGGAGTTAGACTGGATTTTGGGATGTTTATGACCAGCCCTAAATACTGAAGGATACGCATTGTACAGGATAGAGAAGTCCTGGCCTCTGACTGTGTTGGAGCTCTGGAGGGCCATGTCACAGCTCACAATGTGAGAGCCATGGCAGCCTCAATGGCTCATCTGAACTCTGTGTCTATTGACGACATCTGTCGAGCAGCCACTTGGGCCTCTGTTCATACCTTCACAGCCCATTACTGCTTGGACAAGGACTCCCGCCGGGATGCCTTGTTTGGTCAGGCTGTTCTCAAACACGTGTTCCATACTTAATCAACTCCTACCCACCATCCTTGATAGGATGCCAGAGATCCATGGGGGGAAGTGGAGCCCTTCTCAGGGACACACAATTTCTGGGGTTTCTCCCTGGCACCCAAAGCTAGGGAGTCCCCATATGTGATGACTAGATTCCTGCTTGTTCCTAGAGATAGCATAGTTACTCACCTGTAACAGGTGATCTCCGGGAACAGCAGGAATTTAGTCCTCACAACTCACCCACCTCCCCTAGGAGTTGTATTTCTCTATCTATCTCTTTCCTTTCCCTCTCTCTCTCTTTGTCTCAGCTTTAAAACTCAACTGGAGAGAGGCAGTTGGGAAAGGTGGGAAGGCAGCACGCAGGCACTGTGGGATGCTCCCAAAAGCTTTCTGATTGGACGCTGGGGAGCGTTCCCGCACAGGCTCCGTCGGTACCAACGATACCCATATGTGAGGACTAAATTCCTGCTGTTCCCGGAGATCACCTGTTACAGGTGAGTAACTATGCTTTCATCATGGTGAAAGACGAGTGTTGTCTAATTTGTAACGCCCCAGTATCCTTACCCAAAAAGGGTAATCTGGAACGTCATTATAAGGCTCTGCATAGCAATAAGTTTGATGCTGATTTTCCACCCAAAAGTGAAATTCGTAAACTGAAGCTCAAAGAACTTAAATCAAAATTGGCTACTCAACAACAGTTGATGGCGAAGCTAAGGTCACATTCGGTCAATGCAACCATAACATCCTTCAAGGTCAGCAACCTGATCGCAAAGAAATGCAAACCTTTCACTGAAGGAGAATTTGTAAAAGATTGTTTTCTTGAAGCAGCTGACAATCTTTTTGAAGGATTTAAAAATAAGAAAGAGATCATAGCTGCTATTCAAGATGTACAACTGTCAAGAAACACCGTCGTGCGGTGAATAGAAAAGATGTGTGGAGACACAACTGAACAATTGTTGGAGAATGTTTCAAATTGTGTTGCTTTCTCACTCCAACTGGATGAATCTACAGACATAAGAGACATAGCCCAGTTATTAGTCTTTATCCGGATGATTTTTGAAGACTTCAGTGTTAAAGAAGAACTACTTGGAATGATTTCTTTAAAAGGGAGAACTACCGGTCAGGAAATATTCAGTTCTTTCCATTCTTTTGTGACAAAGTGTAATCTTCCATTGCATAGACTTGTTTCCATCACTACTGATGGAGCAAGAGCAATGACAGGTGAGGTTAACGGTTTCATAGCCCTCTGTAGACAGCATGACGGCTTCCCAGATTTCCTTTCTTACCACTGCTTCATTCACCAGCAAGTTTTGGCAAGCAAGAGACTCAATACAAAGACTGTCATGGACATCACTTTCAAAATTGTAAATTCAGTTTGTGGAAGATCACTTCAAAGGCAGCTTTTCAATCTTACTCTTGATGAAGGGGTGAAGGGGCAGCAGAAATCATTTTGCACACAGATGTAAGGTGGCTAAGTAGGCACGAATTTCTGCAAAGATTTCGTGATTTGCTGAATGAAATAAGAAGTTTTTTTGAAGGAGAGGGGAGATGACCAAGCAGAGTTGGAAGATGAGGAGTGGTTATGTGATCTGCCATTTCTCGCTGACTTTACAGGCGAACTAAGTGATATGAACCTTGAACTACAAGGTAAAAACAAATGCATTGGCGAGATGATGAGTACAGTTTCATCCTACAAGAGCAAATTTGAGCTAATGATGACTAACCTTGCAAACAACACTTTTGATCATTTTCTTAATACGCAGGACCATCTGGGACAATATCCAAATTTTGTTTTTCAGAATGAGAAGTATGTGACAGAAATCTGTTCTGTTATCCAGGAATTCGAAAATAGATTCTGTGACTTCCAAAAAATTGGAACAGTTGTGGAGTACTTGTCATACCCTTTCAAAGTAGACGTGGACATTAAAGAAACTGCAGCTGCTATCAGTAAAAATTACTCATTGAACAAGCCATCTCTTGAAAATGAAATATTAACCCTTAAAAATGACATTTTTCTCAAGACCCGTGCTGAGCAAGAATCGTTTTGGAAGCTAGTGCCTAGACACAAATTTCCCAACATGAGAAGATGCAGTGAAGCTATACACTCCTGTTTCAGTTCAACTTATTTGTGTGAATCTGTGTTTTCCCATCTGAAAATGACAAAGAGTACACAACATACCAACATGACAGATGAACATCTCCAGGATTCCTCACGCAATATTCACCCAACTTCCTCACGCAATATTCATCCAACTTCAAAAAGCTGGTGGATGAAATGCAGGCTCAGACATCTCACTAATGAGCAAGAGCGAAATATTAAAGATTGTGCAAGATCAGCCTGGATCAATACTCAACCTAAATTTAACACAAATTACTCAATAAAAGTTAAAGAAAGTTATTAAGACAGTTAAAGAAAGTTATTACTAAATAAAACTTTAAGAAAAAATGTACTTTCTATTTCCCCTCGCAGTTCTTACTGTGTCTTCGTCTCTCTGTTTTGTTTTTGCCTAATTTGCTTAACAGCTGATCACATCCAAGTAAATGACAGAAGGTTCATTAAAAATGGGGGGGGGGGGGTGTGGAATCCTCCAACTTTATTGGGTTAAAATTTAATTTGAAACTAATTTGAAACTTAATTTTCATGGTGGTAGATCACCGGCACTTTTGGCCGGAAAAAGTAGATCACGACCTGTTTGAAGTTGGACATGCCTGCTGTATTAGATATAGGCTTGCTGCAATATGATGTTAGACTTGCAAAATACTCCAGAATGCAGCCACAAGGATGATCGGCAGCTTGAAGGAATGTGATCATATTATCTCAGTACTAATGAATTTACATTGGCTGCCTGTACATTCTTGTTCTCAGTTTAATAGGGTTATTTTAGAAGCCCTATTCGTGTTTTGGACATCTGAAAATGGGTAAGCATACGTCCAATTCACAAGAGCGTGAGGATGTCCAAGTAGAATAAGGGTATGCCGGAGAAGTGGCCCGGGCAGAGCAATGAAGATGCCCATCACGGTGCAATTCCAGAACAGCACAAGCACGTCTGTCCCTGGTTGTTGATGTGTCCACGCCTATACCTGCTCCTGACCACGAATAAAGAACAAAAAAGTGCTCATTTCATGGAGGCAACACTACCAGGGGGAAGAGCACAAGGCCCCGTCACTGTCACTGTCAACATTTCCCAGGCAAAGAAACCTGCATGGAAATACAAACCCCAAACAGATTATCATCCTGCCGCTGCACATCTGAGTGTCTGCAATGTCACTGAATATGCGCGTCCCCCTTCTGCAAAACACCGGCCGGGACAACTAAGAAGTCATTTCTGCGGCCATCCATCTGGGGACATCCATGTTTCTAAAACTGGGCAGAGATGTGAATGCCCCTGGGGTTTTTGCAGACATTTTGCCCTGGACACCCCAGAATGCACCTGGACAACGTTTCTAAATTACCACTTTAAATATATCTGTTTAACATTCAAATTGCTGTACATGTCAAATTCAAATTTCCCACCTCAACCCACCAATCCGGTTTGAGGGCTACTGTATAAAAGAACAGACATCCACTGCTTAACCTCTTCACCCTGAAGAAAGTCACAGTCTGGTGACTGAAACGTTGGTTCCAGTTAGAAGACATAGCATGACCCAGAAAATAGTAAAGTTTATCATACTAGCTGCGGAAGCCCAAGAGAACATGTCGACTTTACATGGTTTGCATTCTTTATCCCCATACACCCCTTCCCGGGTGCTTAGATTGGCTGCCCCAGACTTATAAATGTGATTGACATACGTATACACATCTGTATTTTCTCAGTAGTTGCTCCACTGCTATTGAACTCTTTACCTACATTGTCTATGATTTGTAATCCTTTTGGTTCAGATATTGTATATGTCTTGTCCTGGTGTTCTGCTCTTGTAACACTAAGCGCTTAGACGCCTTCTGTTAGGTGCTTATATAAGTAATAAATAGAAATAGAATCCACATAACAGGGGAGGGAGCAAAATCAAGTAATGGAGATCCCAACAACTGGAGAGCCGGAAGTGCCACCCTTTGAAGCAGCGCTTGTGCATGGACCTACAGTACGTGGGAGCAGGACCTCTTTGACCTGGGTAGTTGGCGCTCCAGGCAATTGCCTATATTTCCAATGCCTAAATCTGGGCCAGTTGTCAAATTGTATTAGTGTAATCCAATTGTTTGCCGAGCATGGTGTATAAGCTTGCCAACCTCGATAGGTTACACAAAAATTAGGAAAAATTGCAAAGGGGCTCTGATGGGCTGGGGGGGGGGGGGGAGGGGAGGCAAATGCCCCAAGACTTGGACTGCCTGATCACACTGGGGAGAGTTTCATGTTGCTTCACTCTCAAAACAGAAATCCAGTTCATTCCAGGGGATAGTTTCTTGAAAACGTTGTTATTAGCTGTAATCCCCCCCCCCCCCTCCAATCAGGGGCGGCCCAAGGGGGGTGCGGGGCCATGTGCGGAGACTCAGTGTGGGGCCTCATTTGCATAAGGGAACTCATTTGCATAAATATTTGCATAATGTTACCTTACACTAACTTTTAGTAAACATGCCTCTTAATAAGGGTATGGATAAATAAAGACTAAAAGATTCCTACATTGCTATAATCCAGTGCCAACTGCCAGGCACATTAGGAACTACTACAAACACTGCCCATTTAGAACCCATAGCAAACCCGCCGTATCATAACAGCACTACCAGGACTCACAAAGCACAAGACCTTACCTATCAAAAGGCTACACTGAAAATATTAAACCAATACATTTCAGAGAATAACAATACATGACCTACTGGGGAAAGAGAACAAGTGGCAATGTCAAATAGGAATTACATAAACAGAATACCTCAGCTCAGTTACACATGCAGAACATAGACCATCACCAAACAAGGAATCACAATTTAGAAACAGGAAGACAATAATTAAACTGGGAACCCCAAAAGCCCAACAACACTGTAGAAATAAAACTATAAATTAATTTCCTCTTGTACTAAACAAAGCTCAGACGTTAATGATGCACATTTCCCAGAGCTGGCATATTTCAGTTAATTAATTCAATAAAGAGATATTTTTCTACCTTTTGTGCATTTTTTTTCAGTTGCAATTGCTCCAGCCACTTTCTTCTGGTTTCTTCGTGTCTTCTGCTAACTCTCCATCGTCTGTTGTCCATTTGTCCTTTCTTCACTCTTCTAGTTTTTTTCCATTCTCTCTCTACATCTGCTTTAACATACTAATCTTTCTCCTTTTGCTCTTTCCTCATTCCTATTTCATCCACTCAAATTTTACCCCTCCATCCTCAATCCCCACTTACTCTCCCAATATCCGGCCAATTGTAGATTTGTCTTCCTCCCACACAAAATATTTTTTCACTCTCCCAGCTCTATCCCATTCTAATCCTCCCCCAACATCAGCTCCCTTCTAGTTCCAGCCCCACCCAGCATCCGCTCCCTTCTAGTCCACGCATCAGCCCATTTCCAGTCCTAGCTCCCCATAAGCCCATTTCTAGTTCTATCCTAGCCCCACCATCAGCCCATTTCCAGTCCTAGCTCCCCCATCCGAGTCCCTCCATCAGCTCATTTCCAATCCCAGCCCCCCATCAGCTCATTTCTACTCCTTTCCTAGCCCCACCATCAGCCCATGTCAAATCCTAGCTCTCCTCCATTCAGCCCATTTCCAATCCAAGCCCCCCATGAGCCTACTTCCAGTTCTAACCCCTCCATGAGTCCATTTCAATCCAAGCCCCCCCAACAGCCCATTTCCTGTCCTATCCTAGCCCTCCATCAGCCCATTTCCTGTCCTGGCCCCCCTCACTCATCCCATTACCAGTCCTAGTCCCCCATAGCCCATTACCAGTCCTAAGCCCCCCCTAACCCATTACCAGTCCTAAGCCCCCCCATCACCCCCTTTTGTCTTAGCCCCCCCATAGCCCATTACCAGTCCTAACCCCCATCAGCCCATTTCCAGTCGTAGCCTCCCCACAGCCCATTCCAGTCCTAACCCGCCCATTAGCCCATTTCCAGTCCTAGCCCCCCCCCCATAGCCCATTACCAGTCCTAACCCCCCCATCAGCCCATTTCCAGTCTTAGCAAGCCCATAGCCCATTACCAGTCCTAACCTCCCCATCAGCACATTTCCAGTCCTAGCCCCCCCTATAGCCCATTACAAGTCCTTCCACCCATCAGCCCATTTCCAGTCTTAGCCCCACCATAGCCCATTACCAGTACTAACCCCCCTCCCCCCATCAGCCCACTTCCAGTATTATTCCCCCCGTAGCCCATTAGTAGTCTTAACCCCCCATAGCCCATTACCAGTCCTAACCCCCTTCCCCCATCAGCCCACTTCCAGTCTTAGTCCCCGCCCATAGCTCATTAGTAGTCCTAACCCCCCCATCGCCCATTCCCAGTCCTAACCCCCTCCCCCCATCAGCCCACTTCCAGTCTTAGCCCCACCATAGCCCATTACCAGTCCTAACTCCCCTCCCCCCACCAGCCCAGATAGATTAAAAAAAAATACCGGCTGCTGCTGCTGCCGCTGTGGCAGCGGCAAAATCAAATGTCCCGCCACGGGGCCCCGACTGCCTGGCAGAACCTCCCTCGAGCATCAGCTCCCGAGTCCCTACCAAAGCGCGGGCTTTCAGAGCCGCGAGAGTTTCCCTTTCTTCTTGCGGCTCTGTTAATCTTGCCAGGGCTGATGGTATTTCCCATCAGCCCCGGCAGGATTAACAGAGCCGCGAGAGGTCAGAGAGGCTCTCGCGGCTCTGAAAGCCCGTGCTTTGGGAGGGATTCGGGAGCTGATGCTCGAGGGAGGTTCTGCCGGGCAGTCGGGGCCCCGCGGCGTGGACGTTTGATTCTGCCGCTGCCACGGCGGCAGCAGCAGCAGCCTTTTTTTTTTTTTAAATCTACTTGGACTAATGAATGTTTTTTGCGCGGGTCCCCCTGAAACGCGGGGCCCTGTGCAAAAAACATTCTTGCTCAATGGACGGGCCGGCCCTGCCCCCAATAAGTTATTTACAAAGCAACAACAGCAAAATGAACATTTCACCAAAAATCAATCCGGTAGAGTTCAAACAAGTGACACAAAAAAAGAACCAGCCCAGTTAGCAGCAAGAATCTTTACAGATCTTCTGGTAACTCTTCCTCCACAGTGTAAGTCCTGGGGAGATCCCGTGTTCGGGTCTTCTCTTTCCTGGGTCCTTAGGCTGGCAGCTACTCCCCGCTCTGAAAAACGGGGTATTCTTTCTCACACAGTCTCTTTAGTACTTATGCTAAGTACAAATTGGCATTGTGCCCTAAGCTCTGCAACAATAACCAGCACCTCTGTCAAAACTTATACTGTGTGTTTGGGATCTATTGGGGTTAGGTCTCTCACACCACAAACTGGACTAAGTGGGATGTTAAGTGGGATGCACCCTCCAGCTTCACAAAAATCACTTCTGCAGCTGGTTTCCTTCAGAGACCCTTGACTGCATCCCCTTCAGACCCCTCATGGCTGATAGTCCAAAACAGACTCTCTCTAAGCCTATACTCCTCTCCAGTCTCTTTGCTTCTGTTAGACCAAACCAGCATAAAAATCTCTCTCTGCTTCTCTCAGGACCTAATCAGCCCTGCACAAAGGCAGCTCCCTTTTACTGCTGCACAACAGCTCTGAACCCCTAGGCCCATGCCCAGAGTAAACAGGGTCTGTTATCCTTCCCTCCAAATTCCTGGAAGGATATACCCACTGACAGCAATAGATCTTCTAGGCCAGGAATGACCAACCTATGGCGCACACGCCAAAAGTGGCGCATTGCATGATTTCCAGTGGCGTGTTAGCAATGGGAGTTAAGGGCCGCTTCAGGAATGTGGAGCCGGACAGTGGTTAGCACAGCAGTTGGCGGGTGAGTTTACGACATACTGTATCTGCATAAAAGGGACAGTAGATCTGATGGGATGCAATTATGGTAAATAATGATAGTAGGTGAATATTAAAGAACGCAGCACAGATAACACCAATCCCCGAGGGACAACTGCGTTTGCGGGGGCCCTTGGCTGCTGTGCACAGATCACTTGGTGGCATATAGGAGTTCCCAGTGAAATCTGCTCTTAGGTGTGCGCACACGTGCAAGCCGACTGACTTTGCTGACCTATATCTGAAGGTACCGCCGCACCACTAAAAACCCGTCTCCTAAGGCCTCTGGTAAGCATTGCAAGTCAGAATAAAAGGGCACCACTGAGACTGGCTGCCTGGGACAAATGAAACGTTCCTGCGGGCCATAGGGGACATAATGAGACGCAAATCTGTGTTTGTCTTCTAAAACACAATTTAAGCCCGGTCACTCACCAGCACCGGCAGCTTCTGTTGTCTGCTCTTCCTCAGGATTAGAGTGCTACCAGGTTCTTGCCTTCCTATGTATTTATTTTTATTATTATTTAACTTTGTTTATATGCCATTTTATCTTAAAGTCAAAGTGGTTTGCAAATAACTTTGTATTACAAGGGAATTACTTTCAACAAACTCCTTGCTTCATACAGCAAATAGATTGACAAAGTGACCCCCCCTCATTTATTCTCCCTTTCTCTCTTAATACTTCTGTTAAGACCTTATCAAATCAGACACTACATTTTATGTAAAAATGCTAACTACAGTATGTCCATATTAACATATTTTTAAAGAACTGAATGGAGGTACAAGTTTCGTATGGTGCATCTGAACTACAGCCTGAAAAAATTGGCGCATGGAAGGCAAAAGGTTGGCCACCCCTGTTCTAGGTCACTCCTATTACATCACTCTAAGCAGATCTGTCCAACATTAACATTGCTCCCTAGGAAAACTCATCCGAAACTATCAGATCACTTACCATTCATATGCAAATGACAGTCAGCTTTTGGTCCCTCTTAGACTAGACCCCAACAAAATAACAATGGAGTGGAGGAGTGGCCTAGTGGTTGGGGCAAGGTACTTCAGGCCGGAAGGTCGGGGGTTCAAATCCCACTAGAGGACAGCAACCTTGGGCCGGAAGGACTGGGGTTTCTAGTCCCACAGGTGCTCCTTGTGGTCTTGGGCAAGCCACTTAACCCTCCATAGCCCATGTTCCCTGTAAAATAGTTATCTCCAAGTTATAATGCCCTGTCCAATGTAATTTCAGTTTGTTCAATGTAAACCACACTGATGCAGAATAGTGCGGTATATAAGAGAATGTAAATAAATTTTGAACCTGAGTGAATATCTGGAAAAGACATCTGAATAGTTGCACCAAAAGATATTGAGACTAAATGTACATAACCCCCCCCCCCCCACACACACACACACACACACAAACACACTCTGTGGATAGGTAAAACAGACTCCTCCTTAAACTCTATAATGGCTTTGAGGGACAGTGCCTTTTCTCAGCTATCAAGTTTGGAATTTGTGCTAAACTCTAAGCTCAACATAGAAGCACACTCGCTAGCAGTAGACAAATCAGCTTTACTACCAGCGTCAATATAACTCTCTTTACAGTGTGAATGCAAGTAAATTTAACAGGTGCCGCTTTGCAAACAGAATGCTGCTTAAAGGGTACTGCTGATCTTAAAATCTTTTCACTGGCTCCTAATAATTATCATGGCTATATAAAATCCTGGCTCTAGCTTACAAGAAGCCTCATCTTTTGTCTCACCCCATACATGCCTTCCCGTTCTCAGCACTCACGCCACAAGCCTGCCTAGTCGCATCAGCTCTTAAAGAACTTCAGCTCACAAACACAGGAAAGAAAGTGGAGGATATTCAAAGGGATTAATATACAGGCCGATGCCGAAAGCTAGCGCGGTCTTTAAGAACCCATTGCGCCACGTTTAAGCACACTTTATGAGCCTTTTAAATGCAGAAATCAGAAGTAAACACCAACGGAAAAACTAGCATCCAGTTAACACCACGCATATTTAAATGTATTTTAATCAGTTGCACAAAATGGTCTGGTTTGCAAATCATGGCTACGCCCAATGCAGAGACAGGCATAGAGGATTTCTCAACCAGCCATAGCGCCAAATTTTTACTGCAGGGTCTGAGGTGATTTAAACCTCTAACGGGTGCCCCCAACAGTATTTTGATAGTACTGGGTGCTCTCCCAGATGCCTAGATCACCTTTTTCTCCTCAGATGATCAGGCATCAGGAAGAGCTCCCGATGCCATCAAAACACTGTTGGGGGCTGGTGCCCGACAAAAGAGAATCCCTGGTGGCCCAGTGGCACCATCCCCCCCCCCCCCACCACAGAAAGTAAGTACCTGGTGGTCTAGCGGCCCCTGTACCCCCAAACCCCCACCCCCAAGGAAAATAAAATAAAAATCACCTGGTGGTCTAGTGGCCCCTAAATCCAAACCTCCCAGTACCTTAAAATAGATGGGAGTGCTGCCTATGCACTCCCATTCTGGTCCACCATCTTGAAAAATGACAATGCCTGGCCCTGCCCGATGCATCCTGGGATGCACTGGTGGGATTAGACTGCCATATAAGGCATAGTCTATCTTACAGGGCAGTCTGACCTCACACGGTGCATCCCATGATGCACCACGTGGGGCCAGGCATTGCCATTTTAGAATATGGCAGACCGGAGTAGAAGCGCATAGGCAGCGCTCCCACCTATTTTAAAGTACCAGGGAGGGGGGGGGGAGGGAGGATTGGATTTAAGGGTCGCTAGATCACCAGGTGATTTTTATTTTATTTCACTTGGGGGTAGAGGTGGGGGTACAGGGGCCACTAGACCACCAGGTTATATTCTTTTAGTGGGGGATGGGAGGTACAGGGGCCACTAGACCACCAGGTGATGTTTAGGATCTTTTATTTTACTTGGGTGTGTGGGGTCCAGGGGCTGGTAGACCATCAGGTGATTTTTATTTTATTTTATTTTACCAGATACTTACTTTCTGTCAGGGCACTGTCCCCCGACAGTGTTTTGATGGCATTGGGGGCTTTTGCTGATGCCGCAATCATCCCCGATGCCATCAAATTCCTGTCGGGGCTGCTATGCAAATTAGCCATGCAGTGCCCAGAGAGCAAGCCAAACTAGCGCAGACGTCTTGTGCGCATGTGTCTGGCTTGCTCTCCCAGTTTAACACTGCGGTGGCTCATTTGCATGCGCACAGTTAGCGCAGTGTTCATTTGCATACCCTATCCATCCCGCATCGCACGTTAAAATGTGTGTGTTGTCGGGAATGTAAAAAGGCGATCCAGTGTGGGTCTAGTGCCAGTTTTCTGCATCAGACCTGCTAATCATGTTAATCCCCTTATCTGGGGTATTCAGTGGCAATGCCATGGTTAATTCTGCTGAATATCCCCAGAAACCGCCACTGCACCCAGCCATAACCGAGCAGCAGCGATATTGAGACGCTGCCCAGTTATGGCGCAATGGCAAAAGTAAGGCGCAGCAGAGGCTAGCCTAACCTTTGTCATGGAAGCTAACTGGACAGCGGCTCAATATCGCTGCTGCTGGGTTGGCTTCCGGCAATCTGGGCTTCCGGCATTGAATATCCAGATTTAAGTTTCAGCGGCAATGGCTAGCCACTTCCAGTGAATATCCCCCCAAAGTCTTCTCAGCATCTTCCAAATTCTATGCAGTTCTCAGTCACCAAAGATCAGACTAGTTCCAAATCTCCTCATTTTCAGAAAATCACCGAAGACATGAATTTTGGAAGCATCTTTCAGTCCAAAGTTGTAACATAGCCTACCTTCCAAAATGATCTCAAAACCATGTAGAACAATGATATAAAAACTGTGAGGAGTGAGTTTCATCTGGATGCAGAGCCCTGCTGTGATTGTTTTGCCTTGCTAGCTGCAGCCCGTCAGAACAGCCTGCCCTCTGATGACATCATTGAGGGGAGGCTGGGACACTATTTTAGACCACACAACCCTTCTGCGGCCGTGGCCTGCAGTCGCATGCCTGAAGGAGTGCATGACCAAAGGGCACGCCCCTCTGGTGCCCATTCAGGATCACTGCAGTGTTTCGACCCCCAATTAGCCACTGGATATGCCCCATGGGGGTGGAAAAAGGAAGATTAAGCTCAAGCCAACACATGAGTGCAGCAGGAATATAAGAACATAAGATATGCCATACTGGGTCAGACCAAGGTCCATCAAGCCCAGTATTCTGTTTCCAGAAGTGGCCAATCTAGGTCGTATGTACCTAGCAGTATCCCCAAAAGACACAGGTTCCACAATGCTTGTATTGGGTCAAGCATTGATATCCTGGGTCGCTTCTTAATAATGGTTTATGGACCTTTCCTCCAGGAACTTGTCCAAACCTTTTTTAAACCCAGCTACACTAACAGCCTTTACTACATCCTCCGGTAACAAATTCCAGAGTTTGATTACATGTTGAGTGAAAAAATATTTTCTTTTATTAGTCTTAAATAGTTTACCCTGTAGCTTGTGATAAGGAAGCTTATCATAGCTCAGGAAGGGGCTATAGAAAAGGTGAAGTGTCTCTGAACAAGCAACCTGTCAGTGCTGGTAGAAATGAGAAAACAGAATTTTGCCATAAAAGACTACCAGTCCCAGAATGCACCAGGTTTCCAACAGCCATGAGAGGAGCTGAATTGAGAAAATGTGTGTTCAATCAAAAGGGCTATGAGGTAATCCCCAAGCACTCATTGCAAAGGGCAGGGCTTGATTCAGCACAGTTACGCTGTGCTAGGATGGAACACTCATCTCAAAGGGCAAGGCCTGATTCAGCACAGCTGCGCTGTGTTAGGGAGGAGCACTCATCTAAGCAGAATAAGAGCAGAGTTTATTCTACAGATGACGATCTTCATGATCTTCATGATCACCTTGGATATTCAGAGAAGGATCATCAGTTTCATCTGAAGGATCATCAGAAGCAGAAGCCAAACCGGACGGACAGAGAGGGAAAGAGACCCTTTGGAAGAAGGAAGAGAAAAGCCTTTGAGAGGTCTAGAAGAGTCCAAAGCAGTACGTATACTGGGAGATATTCCAAGGGCCAGCATACACCATTGGACTGGGGAAAGCCAGAGGAATGGTGCTGCAGAGCTAGGAATCACCAGAGGCTACCTGTGAGGGAGACGGTTGCACGTGGAAGGGACCCTAAGACCTGTGCCAGAAGGTATGTGAAGAGAGATCCAGTGTCCAGGGATCTGGATTGGAAGGCTGGACATAAGAACTGGACTACATACTGGCCAGGCTATATAGAGAGGAACTCTAGCAGCAATGGAAGCTCAGGTATGAACACTGATCTATGCCCTAGCTATAACCTTGAAAGACAGCAGGGAAACAAGTATTCTCCTGAAAATGCTCCATTGAGAGATTCATCTGTGCCAATCCATGATATTGAACCCATGCTTGTTGAACAAGGGGGAATAATACCGTGTTTCCCCGAAAATAAGACCGGGTCTTATATTTATTTTTTCTCCAAAAATAGCACTAGGGCTTATTTTCGGGGTAGGGCTTATTTTTTTACTGATTCCGGTAGCACTTGCTGATTGGCTGCCATCTCCTGACAGTCAGCCAATCAGTGAAGTGTTACCACAGAGCGCACAGGGAAGCAGTGGATGCGGGCAGCGACAGCCCCTTGGAGAGAAGGAAGAGGCCCGCAGCGCAGAGACAGCACTGGCAGCTGATTGGCTTTGGTGGGAGGACCGGGGAGGAGCTTTCCTCCTGCTCCACTCCCCGACGCGATCAGCTCTGCCGGTGCTGTGCTGCGCTGCGGGCCTCTTCATTCCAAGGGGCTGTATTTCCTTTTTTGCTGCTGATTGGCTTTGGTGGGAGGACCGGGGAGGAGCTTTCCTCCTGCTCCACTCCCCGACGCAATCAGCAGCAAAAAAGGAAATACAGCCCCTTGGAATGAAGAGGCCCGCAGCGCAGCACAGCACCGGCAGAGCTAATCGCGTCGGGGAGTGGAGCAGGAGGAAAGCTCCTCCCCGGTCCTCCCACCAAAGCCAATCAGCAGCAAAAAAGGAAATACAGCCCCTTGGAATGAAGAGGCCCGCAGCGCAGCACAGCACCGCACCGGCAGAGATGATCGCGTCGGGGAGTGGAGCAGGAGGAAAGCTCCTCCCTGGCGGGGGGACCCCCCCCCTCCCCCAGGTACCGAATCTGTCTGTCCGTCGATGATCTGCACTAGGTCTTAGTTTCAGGGTAGGGCTTATATTACAGAAATCACTGAAAAACTTGCTAGGGCTTATTTTCGGGATAGGTCTTATTTTCGGGGAAACACGGTAGCAGATGAGGATCCTGTTTATATGGACTGCTCTCTATCTAAACTCCGTTGGTAACTTTCTGTTATAAAGTACAGCAACCATCACAAAGAAATACAAATTTGTTCTTTAATCTACTCAGAAAAGCTCCTGAAGCAGGATTTGACCCACACAGTGGAAGGCAAGCCAGCTAAGGGGTTTTAGCTGGTGACTGCTAGCAATTAAGCCTTACCTAATTGCTTGTGAGCTAGGAGAGAATCACTTCTGTATCTATGTGGGAAGTAATCAGAAGTTAACCTGAAAAGAACAGTTTGTTTCTTGCTTTGTGGCTTTTCATTTGTTGTTTTCCTGATTTTGACTTTGTTTTTCCAAGTTAACACTGAAAGCAAGTAACCTAATTTATGTGCTACCAAGCATATCTGTGTTGGGAGAAATAACCCCATAAATAAATATCTTATTGGCTTTACCCAAGAGCACAACTAAATTATTGTCAGCAGCTGTGTCTGGTGTGAATGAACTACATTGCCCACAATACCTTGCAAATCATATAGAAATATGCACTTGCCAAGAGTGTGAAGATTCTCACCCAGGCAGCCGTCTGACAAGCTTCATTACATGTCCCCTAGTCTTCCTACATTCTGATAACGTAAACAATCAATCTACGTTTACCCGTTCCATACCTTTCATTAATTTATAGACTTCTATCATATCTCCCCTCAGTCATCTCTTTTCCAGGTTAAAGAGCCCTAACCTTTTTAGACTTTCTTCATAGGGGTATCCTTCCATCCCCTTTACCATTTTGGTGACTGTTCTCTGAACCTTTTCTAATAACGCTATATCCTTTTTAAGATACGGCGACCAGAATTTCACACAATATTCAAGGTGCGGTCTCACCATGGAACGATATAGAGGCATTATAATATATTTTGTTTTATTTTCCATTCCTTTCCTTATAATACCTAGCATTCTATTTGCTCTCTTGGCCGCCGCTGCACACTGGGCCGAGGGTTTTAACATGGTATCCACAATGACGCTGAAATCTTTTTCCTGGGTGGTGGTTCCTAATGTGGAACCTTGCAACGTGTAACCATAGTTTGGGTTGTTCTTCCCTAGGTGCATAACTTTGCACTTGTCCACATTAAATTTCATCTGCCATTTTGATGCCCAGTCTTCCAATTTATCAAGATCTTCTTGCAATTTTCCACAAACCTCTTGGGTTTTAACAACTTTAAATAGTTGTGTGTCATCTGCAAATTTGATAACCTCACTCGTTATTCCACTTTCCAGGTCGTTTATGAATATGTCAAAAAGCAGCGGACCCAGCATAGATCCCTGGGGTACACCACTATTCACCTTTCTCCATTGGAAAAATTGGCCATTTAGCCCTACCCTCTGCTTTCTATCTTTTAACCAGTTCCTGATCCACAATAGTGCACTGCCTCCTATCCCATGACTCTTTAGTTTTGCCAAAAGTCTCTGATGAGGGACCTTGTCAAAGGCTTTCTGAAAGTCCAGATACACTATATCAACAAACTCACCTTTGTCCACCTGTTTATTCACTCCTTCAGAAAAACATAACAGATTAGTAAGACAAGATCTTCCTTGTCTAAAGCCATGTTGGCTGTCTCCCATTAGGCCATGACTATCTACATGCTGAGTAATTTTATTCTTTATGATCGTTTCTACCATTTTTCCCGGTACTGACATCAGGCTCACCGGTCTGTAGTTTCCCAGATCACCCCTAGAACCCTTTTTAAAAATTGGTGTTACATTGGCAATCATCCAATCTTCAGGTATTAGAGATGATTTTAATGATAGTTCACAGATTACTAATAGCAGGTCTGCAATCTCATATTTCAGTTCTTTCAACACCCTTGGATGTATACCATCCAGCCCAGGTGATTTGCTACTCTTCAGTTTATCTAACAGTTGCAATACATCTTCCCGATGTATCAATATTTCCTTCAATTCTTCCGCACCTTTAAATACCACTTCAGTCATGGGTAACATCCCTACATCTTCCTCAGTAAAGACCGAAGCAAAGAATTCATTCAGTCTCTCCGCTATCGCCTTGTCGCCTCTTAGTGCCCCTTTAACCCCTCTATCATCTAATGGACCAATTGACTCTCTCACAGGTTTTTTGCTACAAATGTACCTGAAAGTCTTTATTTCGTGTTTTTGCTTCCGCAGCAAGCTTCTTCTCAAATTCTCCCTTTGCCTGCCTTATCAATGCCTTGCATTTGACTTGCCAGTGCTTGTGCTGTTTCCAGGTTTTGTCGTTTGGCTCTTTTTTCCATTTCCTGAAAGATGCTTTTTTGGCAACAACAGCCTCTGGATATGCCATACTGGGTCAGATCAAGATCCATCAAGGCCAGTATCCAGTTTCTAACAGTGGCCAATCCAGGTCACAAGTACCTAGAAGTTTCCCAAAAAGACACACAGGTTCCACAATGCTTGTATTGGGGCAAGCAGTGGATTTCCCAGGTCCCCTTTAATAATGGTTTATGGACCTTTCCTCCAGGAAGTTCTCCAAACCGTTTTTAAACCCACCTACACTAACAGCTTTTACTACATCCTCCAGTAACGAATTCCAGAGTTTGATTATGCGTTGAGTGAAAAAATATTTTCTCTTATTAGTCTTAAATAGGTTACCCTGTAGCTTTATTGCATGTCTCCTAGTCTTTCTATATTTTGATGGCGTAAACAATCAATCTACATTTACCTGCTCCACTCCATTCATTAATTTATAGACCTCTATCATATCTCCCCTCAGCCGTCTCTTTTCCAGGTTGAAGAGCCCTAACTTTTTAGCCTCTCCTCATAGGGGTATCCTTCTATCCCCTTTAGCATTTTGGTGGCTCTTCTCTGTACCTTTTCTAATAATGCTATATCCTTTTTAAGATACAGCGACAAGAATTGCACACAATATTCAAGGTGCGGTTGCACCATGGAGCAATACAGAGGCATTATAATATCCTTTGTTTTATTCTCAATTAATTTCCTTATGATTCCTAGCATTCTATTTGCTTTATTGGTCGCCGCTGCACACTGGATGGAAGGTTTTAACATGTTATCCACGATGACGCCTAAATCTTTTTCCTGGGTGGTGGTTCCTAATATGGAGCCTTGCTTCGTGTAACCATAGTTTGGGTTGTTCTTCCCTAGGTGCATAACTTGTGCCAGTTGAACATCCAGTCTTCCAGGTCCTCTAGCAATTTTTCATAATCCTCTTGGGTTTTAACAACTTTGAATAATTTTGTGTCATCTGCAAATTTGATTACCTCACTCATTATTCCCATTTCCAGATCATTTACGAATATGTAAAAAAGCAGCGGACCCTGCACAGATCCTTGAGGTACTCTACTATTCACCTTTCTCCATTGGGAAAATTGGCCATTTAGCCCTACCCTCTGCTTTCTATCTATTAACCAGTTCCTGATCCACACTAGTACACTGCCTCTATCCCCTGAGTATTTAATTTCGCAATGAGTCTCTCATGAGGGACCTTGTCAAAGGCTTTCTGAAAATCCAGATACACTATATCAACTGACACCTTTTTCTACCTGTTTATTCACACCTTCAAAAAAACATAACAGATTAGTAAGACAGGACCTTCCTTGGCTAAAGCCATGTTGACTGTCTCCCATTAAGCCATGACTATCTACATGTTCAGAAATTTTGTTCTTTATAATGGTTTCTACCATTTTCCTGATGCTGACGTCAGGTTCACTGGTCTGTAGTTTCCCAAATCACCCCTGGAACCTTTTTTTAGAAAATGGCATTACATTGGCCATCCTCCAATCTTCAGGTATTGCAGATGATATGATAGTTCACAGATTACTAATAGTAGGTCGGCAATCTCATATTTCAGTTTATACTTGAATGTATACCATCTGGTCCAGGTGATTTGCTACTGGACCCATGGACCAGTTTGTGAATACTGGAATGGACGCTAAGGTGAAGCACAATAAATCAGTGCAGGACTTTTCTTCCTCAACCCTCTGGAACATGATCAGCTCTATAGCTAGGACTCCACCTCCCAATGCAGGACTGGCACAGGTGATAACGGATGAGTGCCGTGAGGCTCTCTTAATAAGGCCCGGGTGCAGGTAGGGAAGTCCCCCACTGGACAGTCCACCGCTTACTCTTCCTGGAAGTTCTCCAGAGGGTCTAAGTTCTTTAAAGGCCTTGTTTCACCTTGCACTTTCCACTGAAGTTTCCGCTGGAGAGGTTACATTGGTAGACATCTAGAGAGAAGTTACTAAAATAAACTCCTTATTGCAAGGCTTTATCAAACTATAGCTTTTTCTGAGCAGGTAGTATGTAAGAGTCAAATTGTGGATGGAAAAATGTCCTTGGTTACCCAGTGGGTTGACAAACTGGGGGAGCAAGTTGGGTCTCTCCAGATTGTGGGCTCGCTGGGTGTGAAAGATTCTTACATTAGAAAACATTCTTCATGCTAAAAAATCTTTGATTGTTACATTTTTCAATAACTCGCCTGTTATCGTCTTTAATCTTGTTCCATGGATATTGCAAGGAGGTGTTGTTGATATCACACCCTGAGAAGATTTTAATCTCTAATCTCTGTGGTTAGGAGCGGCAAGATGGTGCAGGTGGATGAGGTTTCCTCAGAATTAGACTTAACTAATTTCCTGGAAACCTCGGATGATGTCATCAGTACCCGTGCCACCTTACATAAGAACATAAGAACATGCCATACTGGGTCAGACCAAGGTCCATCAAGCCCAGTATCCTGTTTCCAACAGTGGCCAATCTAGGTCATAAGTACCTAGCAGTTTTCCCAAAAGACACAGGTTCCTCAATGCTTGTATTGGGTCAAGCAGTGATATCCCGTGTCCCTTTTAATAATGATTTATGGACCTTTCCTCCGGGAACTTGTCCAAGCCTTTTTTAAACCCAGCTACACTAACAGCTTTTACTACATTCTCCGATAACAAATTCCAGAGTTTGATTACATGTTAAGTGAAAAAGTATTTTCTCTTATTAGTCTTAAATAGGTTACCCTGTAGCTTCATTGCATGTCCCCTAGTCTTTTTATATTCTGATGACGTAAACAATCGATCTACGTTTACCCGTTCCACTCCGTTCATTAATTTATAGACTTCTATCATATCTCCCCTCAGCCGTCCTTTTTCCAGGTTAAAGAGCCCTAACCTTTTTAGCTTTTCTCCATAGGAGTATCCTTCCATCCCCTTTACCATTTTGGTGGCTCTTCTCTGAACTTTTTCTAATAACGCTATATCCTTTTTAAGATACGGCGACCAGAATTGCACACAATATTCAAGGTGCGGTCTCACCATGGAACGATACAGAGGCATTATAATATCTTTTGTTTTATTTTCCATTCCTTTCCTTATGATACCTAGCATTCTATTTGCTCTCTTGGCCGCCACTGCACACTGGGCGGAGGGTTTTAACATGTTATCCACGATGACGCCTAAATCTTTTCCTGGGTGGTGGTTCCCAATGTGGAACCTTGCATCGTGTAACCATAGTTTGGGTTCTTTCCTAGGTGCATAACTTTGCACTTGCCCACATTAAATTTCATCTGCCATTTGAATGCCCAGTCTTCCAATTTATCAAGATCCTCTTGCAATTTTCCACAATCCTCTTGGGTTTTAAAAAACTTTATCACCCCTGGAAGCCTTTTTAAAAATTGGCATTATATTGGCGATCCTCCAATCTTCAGGTATTACAGATGATTTTAATGATAGTTCACCGATTACTAATAGCAGGTCTGAAATCTTATATTTCAGTTCTTTCAACACCTTTGGATGTATAACATCCGGTCTAGGTGATTTGCTACTCTTCAGTTTATCAAATAGTTGTAATACATCTTCCCGGTTTAGCGATATTTCTTTCAATTCTTCTGTAACATCACCTTTAAATACCACTTCAGTCATGGATAACATCCCTACATCTTCCTCAGTAAAGACCGAAGCAAAGAATTCATTCATTCTCTCCGCTATCGCCTTGTCCCCTCTTACTGCCCCTTTTACCCCTTTTTCATCTAATGGTTCAACTGACTATCTCACTGGTTTTTTGCTACGAATGTACTTGAAAAAGTCTTTATTATGCATTTTTGCTTCCACAGCAAATTTCTTCTCAAATTCTCTCTTTGCCTGCTTTATCAATGCCTTGCATTTAACTTGCCAGTGCTTGTGCCGTTTCCAGTTTTTGTCATTTAGCTTTTTTTTTCATTTCCTGAAAGATGCTTTTTTGGCAACAACAGCCTCTCTGACCTCACCTTTAAACCATGTTGGCAGTTTTTTGGACTTCCTTCCAATTTTCTTAAAGCATGGAATACATCTGGTCTGGGCTTCCAAGATAGTATTTTTAAACAATACCCAAGCTTGATGTAAGTCTTTAACCTTTGCAACTGCTCCTTTTAGTTTTTTCTTAACTATTTTCCTCATTTTATCATTGTCTCCCTTTCGAAAGTTAAAAGGTAGTAAAGCGGATTTCTTTACCATTCCTCCTCCATTAATTAAGTCAAACACAATCATGCTATGATCACTTTTGCCAAGTGGCTCCAACACCCTTATCTCTTGCACCAGATTTGGTGTTCCAGTAAGGACTAAGTCCAAAATGACTTCCCCTCTGGTTGGTTCATGAAACAGCTGCTCCAAGAAGCAGTCATTTATTTCATCTAGAAACTTTATCTCCCTAGCATGTCCTGCTGCGACTCTGACCCAGTCAATACAGTGGTAATTGAAATCACCCATTATTATTTTATTTATTTATTTACATTCTCTTATATACTGTGCTATTCTGCATCAGTGCGGTTTACATTGAACAAACTGAAATTACATTGAACAGGGCATTATAACTTGGAGATAACTATTTTACAGGGAACATGGGCTATGGAGGGTTAAGTGGCTTGCCCAAGACCACGAGGAGCACCTGTGGGACTAGAAACCCCAGTCCTTCCGACCCAAGGTTGCTGTCCTCTAGTGGGATTTGAACCCCCGACATTCCGGCCTGAAGTACCTTGCCCCAACCACTAGGCTACTCCTCCATTCCATTATTACTGTTCTGTAACTTTTGTTAGCTTCCCTGATTTCTTTGAGCATTTCATCATCCATTTGTTCATTCTGGCCAGGCGATCGATAGTACACACCCACTGTCATCGCCTTCCCCTTTTTACATGGAATTTCAATCCATAGAGATTCTACGGCAAATTTTGTTTCCTGTAGAACTTTAATCCTTTGTGACTCAATGCCCTCTCTAACATAGAGCGCAACCCCTCCAACAATTTGATCAGCTCTATCATTACGATATTATAGTTTGTACCCAGGTATCACCATGTCTCTGAGATACCAATCATATCTAACTTCTCATTTAGTGCTATATATTCTAAGTCTCCCATCTTATTTTTTAGACTTCTAGCATTTGAATACAAGCATTTTAGAAACTGTATTTTATTCATATTAATCTGGTTATCAGTAGACAGTAGTAATTTGGAATCTTTAAGCTCTGTGTGCTCTGTAATCAAGGGCATTTGGGCTACCTTTGTCTTTATTGGAACCTCTCTGCTGATGTGCCCCAACATCATTTTTTTTGGTAGTATCCTTCAAGGATACATTGTTCTGAACCATGCGCTCTTGGGCGACTGTCGTCTTTCCCCTATTATCTAGTTTAAAAGCTGCTCTATCTCCTTTTTAAAGGTTAATGCCAGCAGCCTGGTTCCACCCGGTTAAGGTGAAGCCCATCCCTTCGGAAGAGCCCCTCCTTCCCCCAGAATGTTCCCCAGTTCCTAACAAATCCGAAACCCTCATCCTTGCACCATTGTCTCATCCACACATTGAGACTCCGGAGCTCTGCCTGCCTATTGGGTCCTGCACGTGGAACGGGAAGCATTTCGGAGAACCTTGGTTGTTATTCTGACTTCAGAGGCAGATACACTTGCGCTTTTAAAGTCTTATTTTCGCAACAAGGATTTTTCCCTTCTGCGCTCAAAAAGTTGGTGTTTTCCCAGATGTGTTGAGATGTATGCAAAAGCGGAGTAAGAGGCCTGGGCTGCAGGAGGGGCTTTTTTTCTTCGATTTCCTTGTATGCGTTTAGTTTCCTTTGATGGGATTAGGTATGTGTATGATGACCCTTTAAATTGGAGAACTTCCTTAACAGTAGGTAGAACATGTTTTGCGCCAAACCTGTTTCAATAGTTAATGTTCCTTATTTTTTTTTTAATTTGGAAGCGTTTGAACTGCTGTGGTATGCTGTATTGTTTTTCTATGTGAACTCTGCGGCCTTAGTGGAGGCACTCCTCATACCGTGGGCTACAGAACAGGACTTGGTTGGGTTTTCTTTTTATGTCATGATTATTGAATCGGAATTGTATGCTCCTGTAATTTCTCTTCATTTTCTTGGTTACAATTTGTGCTTTTTCTTGGATTTGATATGTTGTATTTTTGATGAATGTATAAGTGAAAATTTCAATAAATATAAAATTTTAAAAAAATGTTACATTTCTCTAACCCCCAACTGGAGTACCTTGAGATACAGTGAAAATGCCCTAAGCATACTAAAACTGTAGCTCTGTGTTCTCTGTCTTATGGTTTTTCCCCATGATAATAATTTTCCTTACACTATTTATTTGGATCCTAACCTGTTCTGACAAGCTTTGAGTTCTGTAGTTGGGAAAGTGAAATAAATAAATCAGTGATAGCATAGCCGATGTTTTTTGACATCTGAGAAACGCACACCACTTCTGGCTTGTCGGCTCGATGTAAGCATTCATTGTGTTACTTCCCAGTCTGGATGCCATGGTTAGTCTTGAGCTTACAAAGTGCATAAGCGCAGATAAGGACCAAAGTGGTCCATCTGGTCTGCCCAGTTGCAATTCCTCCACATTTAAGTAGATGTGCAAACACCCTAATCTTTTATCTGACCTTTCAAACCTTTTTCTACCACTATCCCAGAAATGTCAAAAATCTTGTTAAAGTGATGATGTTTATCGTCTTTGCTAGTAGGTCAGTTCATGTCTTTTCATTCTCAACTTTGGTTCTTAAATGACCAATACTCAAGTCAATGCCCCTTCCACCTCTTTTTACCAAGTTTTGTTGTAATCTTTATAACCACTAAGGTAGAAGGTCATGTTGAGGTTTATACGGTATTTGAACCAAGCTTCCTCCATGCAGATCACCCAGCCTTCCTGGAAGCCTGAAGCTGTTGCATCACTGCTGGTTGCAGTTGTAACCTTCACCAGTATATGATACCCTAGTGCTTTCTTGAAGACCCAAAGAAATAACACCACTGCTGTTTTGGGATTTATTGCCACTCTATGTAGGTTACCTCAGTGCTTCACTACCATTCTCTTGCCACTTGAGAATCGCCCACCTTTTGAATAAGATTGCTGTTTTTTTTTGTCTCGACCACCACCTCTGGGAGAGCATTCCAGGCAGGCCGGTACCTAGCCCTGTGTAAGTGGTGCGGCCGCACAGGACGAAAAGGCTTAAGGGGCGCATTTTAGCTTTCTTCTGTTGCCTGCCGCTGCCACTTTTTCTTCTCTCAGCGGCGTCAGGATTCCTGACCCAGATAGATGATGTTTCCTATGGCACTCTCCCAAATTCTCATTCCTCTTCTTTACCTTCCCCTCTCCTTGTTTCTCCCTGAGGCTTTTTTAGTCTACAAACTGCCTTCAGGTGCCTTCCAATTCTAAAGGCGATCTAATAAATGTGTGTAAATAAATAAATAAAGCATATTTCTTGCAGCAATTATATCAAAACAATTCCCGTAAGGAAATACAAATCTCACATTTTTCTCTGCCATCCTTGTTGCTAATACAAATATTTTCTGCTTCCAAGATGACCAAACTGTATGTTAATGTTGTCTTTCGGAAAGAAAAAGAACAGATAAATACTGAAATCTTGTTGGCACTGAGCACCAGCCATACATTCCTTCTCTGGTTTTTTTTTTTTACCATGTGGGGTTTTTTTATTTGCAAGTGTTAAGCTTTTCTCAGGTGTCAGTTCCAGGTAAGGAGCTGTGAGGTGCTACTGAGGAACTTCCTGCTGAGTGAATAGTACCTGCTCTTCTGTTACATCAGAGATCAATAGGAAACATATGTAGAAAACCTGGGCACCAGTCAAAACCTTTAGGATCTAAGCAAAAAATATGTCCTTCAGAATTAAGGGGTCCTTTCAATAAAGTACACTAAGCACTTGACAAGTAACCTTTTTTTTATCCAAGTTATATAGATTTACTGCACCAAACCTGCTCTATTAGTATGTTAAATACTCATATGATTGTTCCATGGAAGTTAATGTTCTATGTAAGTTCTGTTCTGTTCTCTGTAAACCGCACTGAATGTGAAATAGCGCGGTATATAAACACCAATAAATAAATAACTTAGTGTGTGTTGTTAAAGCATGGGCCTGTTTTGTTCCCATGGTGGCTTGAGATTTTGTGCATACTAATTCAAGCATGAAACGCTTAGCATGGAAAGGGGTAGGTAATACGCATGGGCTGTGCCTTGAAGTTAATGCAAGGTAACTTACCACGCGGAAACTTACTGCAGCAAGTTCATGCAGCTCACAGGTAGCACACAACGCAGGTGGCATTATGGGGCACGTTTACTAAAGGATGCATTCTTAGCACACGTTTGAGATGCAAAACTAGCAAGGTCACGTGCACTAACATTTGGGGGGGTGCCTGTCCCCCTGCTATTAGCACATTGGTAACACGCCGCACACTATGCTAACCAGCATGCGAGTGCGCTTACTGACACCTTTCCAGACTGACCTGCATTAAAGGCAACATCATAATGCCCTCACTAAACACGATACACCAATAATGCCCATGTTACACCCCCTAACCCATCCAATCCCTGTCCTATCATAAGCTAACCGTTAGTATGGGATTGTTACCATGGGGCTCCATGCTCACAGCTAGAGCGCTTTTTACTAAGCCTTAGCTCGTGCTATTTACCACAGAGCCCACAGGAATAAAATGGGTCATGCAGCAGATAGCTCAAGCTAGGTGTTCGTAAAAGGGGCCTTTAGTGCGTTGTGCTTAGCACATGGCAAACCCTCCACTAACAGCGTTACGTGCATCCACAGTAACTACAATGCACTTAACAGGGTAATTTTTTTTCTCTCTGCAGTAGCTGTATGGGAAGATGTTGGGAACGTCCCTAAAAGTTACCACACAGGTTTGGCATTTACCACATGTTAATTTTTGCAGCTAACATGTAGCTACTTCAGATTCTTACTGCACTTTAGTAAAAGAGCCCCTAGATTTTTGTTTTTATTTTTTTGCCCTATTTTTTTGTATTTCCTTTTATTTTTTTTTTACTCTTTTGCTCATTTTGGGGGGCTGGGGGTTTGGTTTTGGTATTTTCTTCTCTTTTTACTGCTTTTTTGTGATTTTTCTCCCTTCTTTCTCCTCACATACTCTTAGGACCTTCTTTCATCGTCTTCTTCTTTCCAGTCTTTTCCATAGCATCCCACTCTCAGTATGGATCAATGTCAGTTCTTGATGTGGGCCACTAAACTTGTGGGTGCCAGCAAAGAAATTGTCATTACTTGGAGGTTTTTACAGCTCATGTGGATATGTTATATCTACATGTATAACTTTATTTCTTTCATCACTTTTATAATGCTCTATATCAAGGTACTTTATGACACATTATGGAATGGTAAAACAGACCCTTGTTGCAAAGAGATTACAAGCCACCCTCTTGTTCTTTAATACCTATACTGTAGAGTAGATGTAGCCATCCCATTCTCTTTTGCTGGAAGGTTACTCTCAGGGGCAATCTCTCCAAAAAGGTTAGTTTTGTGCATACCATGACAGTCATGAACCTCACTCCTAAGCATTTCCTGCTAACACCTTTGCAGTTCATACGATGTAACATGTATGGGTCATTTGTCAAGATGTGATTAAAAATTCTTAATCAGGCCGGTGGCTGAATGTTCCTGTGCACACAGCTGCTTTTCCAATGTGCGATAGTTGATAGCATTGGGTGTAGTACAGTGTGTGGTTGTGGTCTCCTGCAATCAGAAACAGCCCTAAAAATCAGTGCTGTCTCCATAGTGATTTCATATCACCATAGAAAGCCTGAGCTCCTCTAGCTGAGAGAGTCAAGGAAAATCAAACCTGGATTATCTGCACGTTTGATGAGAACAGCATTACTCTTGATAGTGTACACTACAGCATTTGGCTGATATTTGTGTCTCTTATTTTCTTGCTAAACACCTGAGAGGAAGGAGGTCAGATTCTGGAGTTTTGCAGCACCCCAGCAGTCCCTTTTGCTTGTTAAATATAGCAGTTTAACAACAGCAATAAAAAGCAACAGGACCACGCTTTGCAGACACTTGACTGAAAACAATCGCAAAATGATTCAGAATGCTAAAGCAAAATAGAAAACTGTTCACACGTCTTTTACAAACCATTTTAAGCAATCCATTAAGAAAACGTCTTGCAAACAGGTGTAGTTTGCTATGCCTGTGGGTGGCCTTCAATCAAGAAAGCAGTAGGGGAGAGAGGAAAATAAAATAGAGTTTTGGTTTTTTTGTTTTTTTTTTAATTTAAAGAACACCAGCCTTTAGCCCAACTTTCATGTGCAGTGGACTGGAAGGCAAGGAGGGGGTTAAAGGGGCATCAACACAATGTTAATAATAATATCCATATGATAGGGACAAAGCAGGGAACGTTTAGAGGGGAAGGGGTGTACAACCGGCCTGCAGTTGGGCATCCCTTGTTGAGGGGGAGGAACGACTTATTTGAGAGTCTATATGAATACATAGGTAACAAGAGGGTTAGTAAAGGTGTATGTTACAGTTCAGATGGAATATTGAATGACAATTTCTTGATACTGTGTGTGCATGCACATATACAGGTCCTCTGTGTTATCCCAGCTCCAGCTCACACCCCCACCCCCTTCACTCTTCCCCCTTGCCAGTCTTCTTCTCCCCTGCTGCAGGCTACTTTCCAGGGCGGGTGGGAGCCGCGGGCTGCCCTCAAGAGATGGAGGATGGAGACTCCTCCGCTGGAGCCGGAATCCCCTCCCCCTCCTCCCTTCCAGAGAGAGAGAGAGAAAGAAGCGCTTCCATTGACGTCAGAAAGCCAACCACGTGACCCGGCTGAGCCTGCCCAACCGAGCAGCAGGGCAGAGCTGCAACTTGTGCAAAGCTCATACACACACACACTCGTATATACAGAGTATACGCACACATACATAACACAAGGCACAGACAGACATACAAACATACACAGTACACACACAACATTCCGTCTCCCACATCACCAGCACAGGCAGACACACAGACAAAAGGCATAAAAAAAGCACAAACCCTTGTGCTGAGCCCAGAAGAGGAAGCTCTAGCTCTACCTTTGTCTCTCTGCTACCCGGATCTGGTCTTCTTTCGCCTGCACACTCATGGAGAGCCCGGATTTGGCAGACTGAAGCCCTGCAAAAGGAATACTCTCAAGGCTTTGATCAGGATTTGCTTTCTAATGGTTTTTTTCCAGAGGGGGAGTGGGGTAATATTTTGAGGGTCCCCCCCCTCCCCTTTTTCGCGTCCTCTTGGGTTGGTGGTGAACAATTGAGAAAACAAAAGGAGGAGAGGAAGCGGAGAGAAAAAAGCTGCTATGGATTTTAGTAGCAGCCCTTGTGGGGGCAGCGATCACAGACAGATAGAAGAAAGCAAGCCGTTGCTGGGGGAAATGTCAGCCACGGAGGGCAATAGAACGGGGGCTGTTACATGCAGGAGGGCCGTGCTCCACTGCAATGGCAACGCCAATGGAATGAGGTACAAACTACTGCAGGAGGGGGACATCCAGGTGTGTGCCATCCGGCATCCCAGGACCTTTCTCAGCAAGATCCTCAGCTCCAAATTCTTGAGGAGGTGGGAGCCTCACCACTTGACCCTGGCGGACAACAGCCTGGTTTCAGCCACGGTAAGTACTGTCTTATTGGAGATCCCCCCTCAAAAAAAGACCTTTTGATAGCTTTTTTTTTTTATCCGTTCTTGCCTGTTTAATATTATTCTGGGACGGTGCCGCGCAAGACCAGTACGCTAAATGTTGCCCACACGCAGTAAAGTGGCGTGCATTGTGTGCGTACAACTCAGAAGTACATGCAACATACGTGCATTCCTGCCTGGTATTAGTCAGATTGCAAGGGTGGCGATTTAAACCCTAATTACACTGACACTGTTTCCTAAATTAGGGGCCATTTAACCCGTAATTAGGTCGCCGCATTTTCCTAAATTAGGAGATCGCTCCAGAATCGTTTGAGATAGTCAACTGTTCAGAAACATCAGGAACTGCTCAAATCTTTTCAGATGAATGTGGTACCGAGTGCGGTGGGGGTTGCAAAAAGGCTTTCCTACATGCTTCTGATTAAAGTAGAAAAAAATCCACAAAAATGTTAGTGTTTTATGCATTTGCTGCGGTAGTGCGTGTCCATAATCCGTGCAGGATTTTTTTTTTTAAATGATTCTCTGGCATCGCTTGGCCACAATCCATGCTATGTATGATGGTAATGGAAAATTTGCATGCCGTTTAGGTCAGATGCATAGAAAATATGAGTGAGAAACGTATTAATTGTAGCTTGTGGTTGCCAAAAGCAATAGGGATAAAAATAAACGGAAACGAACCCTAAAATACATTGGCCTCAGTAGTAGGCGGCCACTTTCCCAATATGTTTAATGACGGAAATAAAACGAGAACGGTGACTGAAGAGGAGAAACGATATATTTTGTTTCTGAAAACGGAAACGAATATCGTTAATGGAGCAGGGAAGACAGCGAAGAAAATGCGTTTATATTTTTTTGTGCTGTTTAAACGTATTCGTCGTTTTAAAAGCAGAGGGACGCTGTGGCTTTGGATGGAGCCCTGAACGGGCCTGGTTCTCTCTGGTTGGAGGCTGCACGAACAGCGAGTGTCTCGCTTAGATTTTATCCGTTTTTAACGATTTTGGCAGAAAATCTTCGGCTAGGAAGAATCCATGAGGGAAAAGTGCCTTTGTTAAATGGCACAGTATTGCCGTAAATGTGTAAATTGGCATTGGTGTTCTTTAATGATAAATATTTGAGGCTATGGGAGAAAAAAAATAGAAGACTTGCACTAGGGTGTGCCAGGCCCCGTGTATCCACAGAACAGGGTCGCCTTTCATTATGCTATTTTCCTGTTTCACTTTTTGGGGTGGGGGGTTTCACCTATCTTTGTACATACTGTAAACTAGAACACAGAATGCAAGAACATTTTATTTTTATTTTCTTTCAAAAACATCAGAATGGCTCAGAAAATAAATTCAGGTATTGGTTTGAATGCATTGATTTACTAGAATTTTACATGGTGCCCATTCAGCTCTCTCTTAAGAAATAAAGGTTAACAGCCAAACAAAATTAAAAAAGAAAGAGAAAATTGAAAGTGATATCTTTTTATTGCACTAACAATACACTTTTTTAAACTAACTTTGGAGAGACAAGACCTCTTTCTCAGGTCAGGACAATACCTTCTTTTAAGTAACTGCATCACTAATATTTGCTGTTAGATCTGTGCTGGGAGAGATTCCTTTCCCTGGCTGAAGAAGGTCTTGATTTTGATCCCAAGGAGTCCTGACCCTTTCGAGATGTGTGAGCAAGTTGTGATTGCTAATGGATTCTGGTAGCCCTCATTGAATTTGAGCTCTGAAGAGTTTCAGAAAGAACAAGACACGCGTGAAGGCTGCCGGATCCTTCTCTCTCTGGTCTGGACCTGACACGCACTGCATTTTGCCTCACAGTACATATCTGCTGCAACCACAATTACCAGTTTTCATTGCTTATTGGCCGTGTACCACGGGGCATGTATTTTACTGGGCTTGTCAGTGGTTGTGTGGATTTGATGTAAACGTTTTGAAGGCCTTGTTCAGGCTTCATCCTTCTGCTCTGTGCAGGATAGAAAGATGATTCCAGAGAGATGGTATATATTGTGCGGAAAAAAAAAATATTACCACAGATTATAGATGCCAAGTAATAGTCTCCGTCTTTTCGTAGCTTCCCGCTACCACTCTGCAACATTTAGTTTTCCTCTGCCACTCTTTCCGTATGACGAGTTGTTTGTGATCTTTCTTCCCCCATCATTGAGCAGTGTGCAATCATTTGTAAGTAGAACTTACCTTCAGATATTTCTGCTCCCTCATTCCTCTTCTCACCTCCCTAATTTATAGCAGAAGCCAGAAATAGAGATCAAACCACAAATTGTGAGTAGTACATTTTTTTAATACATTTTTTGCCGGGTTTTGTTTATTAAGACATGCTCACAGGTTACCATTGGTTGTTCGAGGTGAGTTACCTTCAGATACAGAAAGTATTTATGCCCAGAGGGCTTGCAGTCTAAGGTCTGCACTTACTATGGTGTTAATGTGCCTATTGTAGATTAACACACATGAATGTCATTTAAGGTGTGCTACTGAAACAGGTCCCATTATTGCCAATGGGGCCTAGTTACTAATAACGTGCGCCTGAGGTAGTAGATGGTAGAGTGACTTACTCAAGGTTTCACTGGTTCTGTACTGCCAGAACTTACAGTAGGAACTGTTCACCATGTTTATGAAAATTAAAAATGTAGCATGGAATCTGTATATCTTTTTGGGAACCAGCCAGGTACTTGTGACTTGGATTGGCCACTATTGGAAGCAGGATACTGGGCTCGAAGGACCTTTGGTTTGACCCAGTATGGCATATCTTGGTCTTAAGAGATGTTCGAAATCCATGCAAGCATGTCAGTTGGGCCCACTGTTAAGGCCAAAGAAAAACCCTAGGCCCCAAGCACACAATAAAAGGTGATTTGCTAGCTGTTCTGTACTCCCTGACTGATGGGGCATGGCGCTAGGTCTTGTGAAAGGGGTTGCTGTAGCCTTTCCTTTTTTGCCTCTGTGATAGGACTGATACCACGGTTAGGCAAAAGACCCCCTAACATAGCAGATGACAGAAGGTAAAAACGGATTTTTTTTTTTTAGTGTTTTTTTTTTTTGTTTAAATTTTGTAGGACCACTCGGACTTCACATTGAAGCATCTATTGCAACTCTAATGTTCTGGTCCAGTTTAATGAGTGCTATCTTTTATATGTCCTCTGAGATGCCAGCAGATAGAGACCAACATGGCCCTTCCAGTTTGTCCAGTAGGGTTGCTGGGCCGGAACCTGCAGCTCGGGGCAGGCTACTTTCCCCGTAGGGCCTTTGATTTTCACTAATGGGGGAAAAGCTGGTCATAGACTGTGAAACTGAAATATATATATTGGATCTCCCCAGTAGGGGCACGTTCCAGGCCTGCCCCAGATCTCCAGTCTCACGGCTAATCACATTTCAGATAATGTGCGCAGAAGCTGAAATTTTGGAAAAGGTTTATGGACCCCCCCCACGAATACTCGTGAAAAGAGGAAGGGTTCAGTGAGCCACAGCTGTCTTGTCTGAGGTGATAAGAGCTGTCCTTTATCCCTGCTCACAGCTACAGATGCAAGACCATAAGGGCAGAATAATGATTTTGGCCTTTTCCTAATGTAATATTGTTTGGTTCATTAAAATATCTATCCACAATCTCATTTTAATATAATTTTTTTTCTTTCACCCATTCTCTGTTTAGGGGGGGGGGGGGGGCGCGGGAAATGCTTTAATGAGTCAGGCTCCAAATTTGATTAGGCTGTCAACAGTTTATCTGAGTTTTGGTGATACAGAATTTTGTGTTGCTTTAGAAACGTACGTTTGTTGTATTTTGCTTGTGTTCTTTGCTCCCCTTTTGTATCTTTCGAATTCCAGAATTACCCAACATCAGTGCGCTCTTCCCTCACCTTAAAAATAGTTTGAATCCTCTTATGATCATATGAGAGAAATTCAGATTTGAAATTTAATTTTATATTTTCAGATATATTAGTTTAAACTTTTTTCTCTTCCACCTCTAGTTCTCTATTCAGTTTAATCTCCCTTTCGGGATAAAGAATATGTAAACTGTGGGAGAAAACAGTGATTGGATGAACCGCACATTAGTAATAAGATTTCCATTGTAGCGTGTAGTTTTGTTTTGCAGCCCAGACAGAATTTCCTTTTGTGTTTGTTTTGGGGTTTGGCAGGGGGTCTGAGCATTATTTTTGGTTTATCTGTTTTAGTCACTTCACATTAAAAGTGGCATTTTAGAAGGGTCGTCCAGGATGAATCTGGGGCATCCACATTGAAATGTGCAAATACCTGGGGGGGGGGGGAAGGGAGGGGCTGGCAGCACTGAAGAAAGGCAGGTGTAAGTACCGTCGGAAATTTTTCCGTCCCTCTTGTGAAAGTTGAACGTCCCCACAAATGGGTCTCTGAGACAGACCCGCATTAGGGCATAGATGGGAACGTGCCTGTTTTCAGGCTATTTCTCAAATATGACCGTCCTCAAAATGCACGTCTGCAGAAAAGGCTACATAGATGACCTCGGTGCTGAATTTCTGTGTAGGAGACGAGCACATCTCGGGCCCCGATCTTAGATCTGTAGACATGTGGCAGCAGGGCTGTAAAATTGAAAGGACCGTCGCTAAGCCAACAGGTAAAAACTACTCTGGTAGCGAGAACATTTTTCTCTTTGCCCTTGCGCGTGTTGCTGTTGTAAAACAAGCACTTGTTTGAAGCTTAGTCACGGTCAGGAGCAGGTATAGGCGTGAACATACTGTAGCAGCCGGGTCAGACGTGCACGCCTTGTTCTGAAAATGCACGGCGATGTGCATCTTCATCGTGCCACCCAGCCACGCCCCCGTTCTCCCTGGTTGTGCTTGTGCTGGGGACGTGTCCAGAGACATGGCTGTGCTTTTGGACGTCTGAATGAGCATTTTCAGACATCCAAATCATGAATGCAGATACAATGCCCTGTCTGCCGTTGAGTCAATGCTGACTTGTGGCGATCCAGCAGTCCCTGGCGCTTCCGAAAATAACCTCTTATGTGTCCAGTACCCTGTTCTGAGCTTCATATCCTGTGTGTGCCATCCTGCTGATTATTTGGACAGAAGAGGGTTTTCAGTAGTCACCTGTGGGCACTAAAGACCTGCCATTAGGTTTTCTTTTGGGACTGGCAGTCCACGTATTGCATGTTTTTCATTTTCATAAACTTTATTCACCAGGTAACTGCTGCCCGGGGAGAGGACGGCATATTCCCTTAAGGACAAGGGTTTGTTATGATCACACATTGCAACTGTAAATAGGACCTGAGCAGTAGTTAATATCGTTTCGTGATATGTTATCTGTAAGAAAAGTCCTTTTAGAGAGGAATAACCAGCAGAAAGGAGGAAGTATTAATGCCCCTGGTCAAGTCATTGGTGAGACCTCACTTGGAGTATTGTGTTCAGTTTTGGAGACTATGCAAGGATATAAAAAGACTTGAAACAGTTCAGAGGAAGGCGATCAAAATGATTGGAACCTGCGCCAGAAGACGTATGAGAAGAAACTTAAAGACCTAAATATGTACACCCTAGAGGAAAGGAGGGACAGGGAGATATGATACAGACATTTAAATACGTAAATGGTATTAATGAACAAACAAACCTTTTTCAAAGAAAGGAAAGCTGTAAAACTAGAGGACATAAAATGAAGCTGTAAGGAAGTAAACTTAAAAGCAACGTCAGGAAAAACTCCTTCACTGAAAGGATGGTGGATGCCTGTAATGTCCTCCCAATGGAGGTGATGGGGGCAAATACAGTGATGGAATTCAAAATGGCATGGGACAGACACATTGGACCCCCTTTATAGCAAGAGGATAAAGTCAAAATAAATGTAACTATTTTTTAATACTTCAACAGATAAAGAGGGGTGACCTGCACAGAGTGGTGGGCACATCTACTCTAGCCACTGTACTGGGCAGACTAGATGGACCATACTGGTCTTTATCTGCCATCGTAGACTGTATTACTATATTGTTCTTGTGCGAGACCAGCACACAATTTCAATAGTGTTAGCGAAGGATGAAAAGCAAATTGAAATGCTCCGATCTGTGATGAGCATTGGAGAGACCGATTTAGCGGGTATCACTTCTCCACAAAGCTTGGTTTGACACATGGAATTTTGCCGTGCAGATCTGAATGTTTGTATGTGCTTATATCTAACCAGTCCATGCAGGATGGCTCCTCATTTGCCCCTTTTATTAAACATAGTGTACCGGTTAACGTCCTGTTTCCTGGAGCTGGGACTTGCTAGCACCCACTTTCAGATCTGTGCCACTGCATGGGCAAAATAGAAAATAGTTGCCCCCTTTTTTTTTTTTCCCCTCATTTCCCCTTTTGATGTGCCTCCTCCCCCCCCCATCATTAGCATGCACATGAATGGAATTGTAGTTTCCATTCTCTTGGGGAACTCAGTGAGACAAGCAGAACTACAAGTTGCTGCACACCTGAAGTAGCAATGGCACTGTTTGATTATATATGTCCCCTCTCCCTCCCATATGATGGTCGCCTCTAGTGCCTCCTGCCCAGGCTGCCCACTAAAGAACACTCCCTCTCTGGGCATGAGCTTGGCATGCATTCATCTTCCAGTGGTTATTTTCTGCCTTCGGTAGCTGCTGATATAAAACAAATGACTCACAGAGGAACAGCTACCCATAGGGACTTGCCTGCCATGCTTATTGGTAAATTTATCCCAAGGTGAAGCAGAGTCCCTTGTGACTTGTAGAAGTCAAAAAGTATCCAAAGTCAGTTGCCTGAACCCTCAGTTTAGAGAATAGAGAGAGAGAGAGATGTGAATATATGCAGTGGCCAAGCATTTTCACAGAATTAAATTTCGGGCACAGCATTAGGGGCTTCACTATTCACTGGTTGCAACCATAGTGGCTGCATTTGCGATGTTGAGTTTGCAGTGTTGCATGTATGTGATAAAAGTAAACCGGAGCTTGTCAGATTGAGATACTGTACGGTATGGCAGCATTTTTTTTTTCTTGTAGATTTTCATGGGTGAATCCAGCAATATATCGTGCAGATATTATTACCTGATTCTGAAATACATTTTTATATTAATAGTGCTTTGTTTTGCTATTATTCTACCCCCTGCCACCTTCCCCAACATAAGACCTTCTATGTAATAACAATAATAATTCTCTTCAGTACAGGAGATGCTTACCACTTGTATTTTGGGAGGGTGGCTGTAAGCCAGGAGAGCCCAAAGTCTGAACTTTTATTTTTGTTTTCTGTTTTGGAGTTGAACATATATCCTGAATAGCTATCGGAAAACCGAAAAACTTGGTAATCTTGCAGGCACTGGGAAGTACATTTCCCAATTTACCCTGAAAATGTTGACTCGTATTGGTGAAGCTATCAGTGGCTGAGAATTGTTGTGTGGTGATGCCGCTTTGCTCCAAATCTCTGTGTGTTAATCATCCACATAACTGCCTTTTTCTCTATCTCTCTGTGTCGTGGTATCGCGATTTTGTGGTCCCTCCTGTGGCAGTTCCCAGAGTTAACCCGATGATGTCATTGGCCGTTCTTCACCTTTGTTATGAAGCGAAGTTCTTACTATGGTGTTTCGAATGAGAAAGGTCTACTCTAGAAGCCAGTTTTAACGTTCTCTTGGGTCAGCATTACAGATATGAAGACCCAGCAGAAAATGAAAAAAAATTAATACATAAAGCTTGCTTTTTTTTTTTTTCATGCTTCCCCCAAAAGCCAAAATGGAGAAATTTTGAAAGAAAAACAAACTTTTTTAAAATTTTATTTTAAGTTTCTCTCTTTAGAATGATTCTTGGAATGCTTTTGAAGACCTGATTTTAAAATGCTGTCACTATTTGCTCATTATTTCTTACAAAATGCTTGTCCATAACTATTCAATATGCAGACGTCAAACATATAGAGTATTGTGGTTACTCTTGGTCCACTTGAGTATATAGGCATATGGGCCAAACAAGTTATAGATAAGATCTTTTTATTGGACTAACTCTATACATCTGTATCTAGCTTTTTAAAAGATGACCCATTTTAATGAACTTGTAGTTAGAGCACTTACAGGGAATTTTAGGAGTACACATGAAACATCTGAAAGATAGACTTAATAAGGAAATTGCATTACTTGCCTACTAAAACCCCCCTTTGTTCTTTCAAAGGAGAATGCAAAATTGAGATGCGTTAAGTGAAAGTTGGGGTCATAGACAGAATTTCCCTGATAGATGACACGTGGCACCAAATTAATGGGGAGGGGGTGACGGCGGCGAAAATGCCGCAGGTGCAGTTGCCTCCACTTCTGTTGGTGAGATTAATTGCACTCGCACAAATGGTAAGTCACGGCATTAGCATGTGGTGTTTACCCCTACACGGACTGCGTGGAGTTGGCCATGCCCAACCTGCCCCTATTTCACTGCATGATTCACAGTTAGTGTAGAAATCGGCCCGTGCTAATAGTTACCGTGGACCAAAACCCACACTAACTGCATAGTGCACTTTAGTAAAAGACCCCAAAGTGTTGTATCAATTGACAAAATCTCAAATCTGTTCCGAGACTTAGGTTGCAGCAACCTGTAGGCCGATCCATAGCACTGGATATGTTATAACTGTTTGGTATTTGAAAGTATAAAATACCTTTTGTTTTTTTTTACTAAAATAAAAAATAAATTGTATGTGTTGCATTGCATTGTATATAGTTAGTTCTGTGGCTCGTTTGCTAACAGTGCCCCCCTAATGCCATTAACGTGCTCTGACCATTAGTAAATGACCCCTCTGTGTCTCCAGAACAGTAAGCCCTCTACTGTACCTGAGTGTAACTCGCCTTGAACTACTACTGGGAAGGCATGAACTAGATACTAAATAAATAAAGTTAGTTAAATATGCAAAAAATAAACATGTATTTTTCATTTTCTCTGAAACTTCCTCTTTTTTGGGGGTGGGGGGAGGGGTGGGGACGCTTTTTCCCAATCCCTTCAAAAGTTCCAGAATCTTTACATCTCCAATCAACCTAATTCTCCCCAGAGGTTAAATTTTAGCATTATAAACACATGTATGTGAAGCGAAGAATATGCATCCTGGAGGGAAGAGGATGGAATACATAAGTTGACCAGATTAATAACTACAAATGATTGCATTTTTCGGGCAAGAGGCCGACTTAAAAGTCGGTGCCACCCAAATATGAGCTGAGAGGATCTGATGCCAGGATATAGTGCTGTAGCCCCCCCCAGAATCGCATGCGGGGGGGAGGGCCAGAACCATGAATTCCCTTGTGGTATCGGTAGAGCTCATCCAGCAGCTTCACGATCTTAGAGCAAGTCCTCTTCCTCGTGCTCCATAGGGGTCAGAGGGAAGCCATACACATAGATGAAAATAATGAAATTACCAAGAAAGTAATTTTTCATTGACTAAACAGTTCTTCTGCATCTTCACTTGCATCGGTGTTTCAGCTGGGTTTATATTCTGAGTCAGCAATAGCGAAGGCGACATTAAGTGGTGAAGCAAAGCAAATGTTCAGGTTATTTTTCTCCAAAGATTGAAAAGAAGATTGTAAAATCTCCTTATGGGTAAGTATTATACCAGAACAGACATGCTTTATCTATCTACTTATTTAACTGGTTTTGCTATACCGTTTTCTACAAGTCAAAACTGTTTACGTGGAACAAGATAAAAACATGGAACTATAAGGTGCTCTTAGGCTACATAAAACATTTATAAAGCATAGGAGTTACAACTTTAATTCAAGGCATAAAACTGTTGGAGGCACTAGGCTACATAAGACATTGCTAAGCATAGGAGATTACAGAACTATCTTACAAAGAATATTTACATAGTAAGTGTTGAAAGGGAAGCAGAGGTGAGGTGGTTGTTAGTGGGAGGGATGAATGATGCCCCCCCCGGTGGGAGCTTCAGGGAGGTGGGGGGGGGGGAGAAATCCTGTGGGCTTGCGATTGACGATTCTGCGTTGCATTATACTGGGGGGTCAGGGCCTTAGTGTTCCTGGAAGAAGTAGGTTTTTAAACCCTTTCGGAAATCTTGGATTGACTTGATGTTCCTTGTGAGGGGGGCAGCGAATTTCAGAGGGTAGGGATGTAAAATGAGAAGGCTCTGAGGAGTGAGTATTTTTTTGCTCCTGCAGATCTGCGTTGGTAAGATGAGGAGATTTTTTGTGCTGTTTCTTCTTGGTCTGTTGGAATCAAGGGTGTTTGATTAATGTTTTTAGGTGTTTGGAGGTGAGGTTATTTAGTGACTTGTGGACAGTGGTGAGGACCTTCTGTTTGATTCTTGAGGTTATAAGAAGACAGTGTAGGGATTTTAGTATGATTTGTGATATTTATTTATTTATTTACATTCTCTTATATACCGCGCTATTCGGCATCAGTGCGGTTTACATTGAACAAACTGAAATTACATTGAACAGGGCATTATAACTTGGAGATAACTATTTTACAGGGAACATGGGCTATGGAGGGTTAAGTGGCTTGCCCAAGACCACAAGGAGCACCTGTGGGACTAGAAACCCCAGTCCTTCCGGCCCAAGGTTGCTGTCCTCTAGTGGGATTTGAACCCCCGACCTTCCGGCCTGAAGTACCTTGCCCCAACCACTAGGCCACTCCTTGGCAGATGGTTTATGCTGTAGTATTTTGGGTGAGCTGTAGTGGGAGAAGTGTGTTTTGGGCAAGACCTAGTATATTGAGTTGCAGTAGTCGAATAGGGGAGTAATAGTGTCTTGGCACACTGAGCAGAAGTTTTCTGTTGAGAGAAGGGGACGTAGGTTTCACAGAGTTCTGAGTTCATTCTTAGTGGTATTCTGGACTTGGGTTTGGAAGCTTAGTTGCTGATTTAGTATGATGCCAAGGTATCTGACTTGAGTTTTGACCTGGAGGTCTGTGTTGCCCGTCCTGAAAGATAAAGAGGGGTGAAACTGGGATTTCTTGTGACATGTAGAATTTTTGTTTTGTTGAAGTTGACTGAATGTTGAAGCCATTTAACTATTTTGTTGAAGCAGGCTGTGATTCTTGAGTAGTCTGGAGTGGATGTGGAAAAAGGTGTGTAGATCATGATGTTGTCAGCATAAATTTGGTATGTGATTATTGAAGTTTTGGATAGCTGAGCACAGGAGTCGAATGTAGATCTTGAAGAGTAGTGAGGACATTGCAGAGCCTTGGGGTACTCCTGGTGGCAGTATGTAAGAGGGTGATGCTTGGGTTACGATTTTTATCTATTTTGACTACGGTATGATAGGTAGGAGTGAATCCATTCAAGGGGCTTGCCCTGTACTCTGATATTATGGAGTTGTTTTAGCAGGATTTGATAAGATGCCATGTCGAATGTGGCCGAGATGTCCAGAAAGAGCAGAATAAAGCCGTGAGAGATCATTTCTGAACCCGAGATGAGTGTGTTTAATAGGTTTCAGCACTGTGATATGGGTGGAAACTATGTCAATGGTGGTTTAGTGGTGCTCCTGGAGTTAAGTTTTAAATAAATAAATACATACAAAATAATTTCTATACTGCCTTTCTACAATTCAAAGCGGTTTACAATCAACAATTGTGTAAGAGGGCCTGGTTAGCACATTGTTTTACATGAAACTGGAAAGGTAAACACAGTACAACAATAGTTTTAACAAACTAACATCAACTATTTATAGCTATGTTTCTACTGGTTGGATTGGGCTACTTCTGTCCATATACTGGAGGATTTGTATGTTATGTACTAGAGAGTATTTTAAGGTGGTTGAGTCCTTGAGAGCGTGTCCATGCTGTACTCTTTCTGAAAGAGGTATGTTTTTAGCTTTTTTTAATGAATTCCGACACGTCTGGCCTTTCTCTTAGTGTTTGTGGGAAGGAGTTCCATAATGTGGGGGTGAATAGTGAGAAGGAACGCTTGCAAATGAATTGCTTGCACTTGATTTTCTGGGTTGGGGTCCTTAGGAGATTAAGAGTAGAAATTCTTCGGGAACGCTCCTGTGGATTTGGAGATGAGGCAGAAAGCAGCATGCAGATTCTTTGTGAAGGATTTTAAATGTTATGTAAGGGCCTTGAATTTTATTCTGGCAGTAATGGGAAGCCAGTGGAGCTGTATAAGTAATGGGGTGATGTGGTCTCGACGAGGGGCTCCGGTGATTATTCGTGCAGCCATGTTCTGGGCCATTTGCAGGGGGTGGAGAGTGTGCTTGGGGAGGCCATGGTAAATGTTACAATAATCCAGAACAGGTGTAACTATGGCCTGGCAGATGGTACGGAATAAGCCTGTAGAGAGAAGGGGCGGAGATGCTTCAGAATTTTCAGCTTTTGGTAAACAGTGGCTATTCTCTTAATATGTGGTCGGAAAATTAGGTGCTGGTCGAGTGTTATGCCCAGGTATGTTATTTCGGATTTGGGAGATGGGTTTGAATGGCCATTTCTATGATTTTTGCTAAGAACAGTATGCTGACTATGGGTCAGTAGGAGGCAGTTGAGCTAGCTTAAAGATTGGACTTTTTTAAGAGGGGTCTGATGGAGGCTTGTTTTACCAAAGGAGGGATGAAGTCTTGTGGGAGGGATGATTGTAGTACTCCTGATATGACTGGTAAGAATTGTGTTCTTGTGGCTTTTATCCAGGATACTGGGGCAGGGATCGCGCGAGGAGGTGGTTGTGTTGATGTTAGTGATTATCCCGTCAAGCTCATTGAGGGATACGATTTTGAAGAAAGTCCAGGAGTGCTTGGATGTGAGTGTCTCTTTTGGCGTGGGTAAGGTGAGCATGCTGGTAATGCTTGTGCTATGCTTGGCTTGTAGGTAAGGAGGCCATGTCTTGAGGGTTCAGGACGTTATCTTTGTGTGGTTGAGTGGGATCTCTAGTGAGAGATTTTACTAGTTCAGAGTTCCCTGCGTTTGTTGATGGCACAGAAGTAAAATGTAATATTCCTGCTTGGATTTGATGTTGGTGTTGCAGTATGTTCTTAAGCTGTCAAGGTAATGGGTTTGGAATTGGTGGTCCTTTGATTTCCTCCACTGGCATTTGAGGCAATGCAGGTCGTATTTTTGCTCTCTTAATGCTGTGCAGAACTAAGGTGCATGACATAGCTGCTTCATGGAGGGAACTCATGGAGGTGCAAAAGCAGCTGTGGAGATGATGGCATTCTGCTTGTCAATCAGCGTTTTGAGGTCGGTCTTCTACTGGAATGTTTGCAAGGAGTGGCAGGGTTTTTTGGAGGAAGGTTTGTTTATCCAATGTAGGGAATCTTCTTGCTGTGGAAGTTGAGTTAGTGGGGTATCATGAAAGTTATGAGGTTATGGTCGGACCAAGGGCCTGGAGTTATTGTGGGTGGGGTGTCCTGTTGTGTTGGGAAGGATGTTGGGGAAGAAGATCAAGTTGAAGATCCCACTTTTGGAGTGGGTTGGGGCGGAAATGAGTTAGGTGTAATGGAGGTTGCTTATTGCTTCAAGGAAGGCGCAGATTTGATTGTTGGAGGCTGAGGTAAGGTTCAGGTCTCAAAGGAAGATTAAGTATTTTTGGGTGGATGTGTGGGAGCAGATTGCTTTGAGTAATGTAGCTAGCTCTTCAGCCTTGTTAGGGGCTCTGTAAGTTAGACAGATGGTAAGGTGTTTGTTTGTTTGATATTGTGAGGATGTCTATGGTGTTTAAGGTTTTTGTTTGAGTATGCAGATACCCCCTCATCTGTTGACACTTTGGGGGCAGTTATGGATGATGTGTGTGTGGTAGTGTTGAGTTGGATAAGTAAGACATTGTAATTTTCTGTGAACCATATTTAAGTGAGTCACAAGATATATATCATATTGTCTGTGATATAGTCGGAAAGTGTTTGCATTTTGTTGTGGGCAGAGCATGAGTTTTTATTAAGGCATATCTGATGGTGGTGTTGGGATGTGGGTGTCTTGTGTGCGCGAAGGGCAGAGTAGCAGAGGACCTAGTTTCAATTCTGATGAGATGTCCTGGCCTTCTGTTGAGGTGTTTGCTGGATGGGAGACATAGCCTAGGTGGTTTGGGCTTCGTGTTGGGGATTGGATGGGGGTAGGTTGAGAATGCTGCGCTCCCAGAGAGTAATAGAGTGGAGATACCCAGGAGAGCGAGTCAGAAGTATGTGGATGGCATGCTTGGTGTTGAGGGTGGTAGTTTCAGGCTGGGGGGGAGGGGTGGTGTGGACTGGTTAAAGTTCAGTTGGTGCGCTTCGTTGGGTTGTGGGTTGTTTGGTCGGAAGAGAAGCTTCTTACCTTCTCCTAGGGTGTGGCTATGAGTTCTTTCTGCGGTCCATTCTAAGGGCCATGCCCAAGCGCCCTTTGGTGTGGCCCTTTAGCTTGGGCATGGACCCACCAGGCACGGGCATCCCTCAGGTGATCAGCAGTTTTAAAAGAGTAGTTTTGGGCTTCTGATGTGAGCAGTGTGAGAGGAGCTTACCTCCACGTAATTTCAGAGTTGGAGTCCTGGGTGCTGCTGCAGGTGGGCTGGCATGGCTGGAGCAATGGCGGTAAGCGTGTGTGTGTGTGTGTGTGTGTGTGTGTGTGTGTGTGTGGATCCGGTGTGTTCTCTTGGCGTCTGCTTTTTTACATGTCAGGACATTTTTATTCTGTGCTATATGAAGGAAGTCTGGTTGTGTGAAAGAGCCACACTAGACATCTTGAACAGCCTCATGCGTCTCCTAAGGCTTCTTGAAGAGCCGACTGCTGACTTTGGGATCCGACTGCTTTTTATTAGAAGCCAGGTTTAGAAGTTTTTAAAAAGTTTTCACTGGTAACTTGGGAAGTGGAGTCTCCGCATTCCTGTAAGTGTAAAGGCCACAATGCGACACTAATTCCAAAGGCAAAGAGAGAAACTACTGGAGTATTGTACAGTACCTACAGCAAACCTATAGGCGTTTGCTAGCATAAATTTAACACTGCTGCATCTGTCAAGCTGGCTTTACTGCGGCCAGATCAGTGGATCAGAAATGGAAGGAAAATAGGAGGCTATTGCTGTTTCTGAACCCAAGCAGGTTTGCCAGATGCAGAGGATCTTTCTCGTTGTTAGGGAAGTCATTTTGTAATAATGACTCTCTTGACTTGCATTTCCTGCTTCCTCTCTTCAGCTTCTCCCTCCTCTGTTGGCCGGTTAAAACTATTTCCCTACACAGCCACTTGCTGTATAAAGACATTAGAATATAAAGTTTAGGATGTCTGCTTTTTGGAGATGGCATCATCAGAGGACAGGCCAAGCAGCACGATGTCATATGTTCTGCTGATCATCTGCTATGATGTCCTTGTGAGCAATATAGCAGAGGCTAGCAGGAAAAGTTTGTATTTCCTGCTGTGACATGAAGATCTGCAACACAGTGGTTACCCTTGATGAAATGACCTAAAGCTTTTGATTATGTGCTTGGTAGCTGACTTTCAATAGAAAAATAATACAGAGTTGTGCATCAAGGGGTGCAGAAATTCAAGGTAGGTAGTATGTGCTGGCAGGTAAAGATTAATATAGTAACATAGCATATGATGACAGATAAAGACCAATATGGTCCATCTAGTCTGCCTAGTAAGGTGGCTGGAATTGTGCCAGCCACTCCGCGCAGGTCAGTCCCCTTCTGTGCCTTTGTTGAGGGTTGTGCCCACCACTCCATGCAGGTCACCCCGCTCTATATATTGAAATATGAAGGTTATTTAAGCTTCTTTTGATTCCATTCCCTTGCTATATAGCAAGAGTTCTCAACCTGGTCCTCGGGACGCATCTAGCCAGTCAATATTTCTGGATAATCGCAATGAAAATGCGTAAGAGAGATTTGCATGCACTGCCTCTATTGTATGCAAATCTCTTTCATGCATTTTCATTATGGTAATCCTGAAAATCTAACTGGCTAGGTTTGTCCTGAGGATGGGTCTCGAACCTCTGCTATATGGGTTGGAATAGATAAGTTAATCGGATTAATAACTGCAAATGTCCGCCTGCCCCATGCCTTTTCGTATTCTATCATTTGCTTTCCTTTACCTTCATTGGCATTCAAGGCATCTACCATTCTTTCTGTGAAAAAGCAGTTTCTGACGTTGCTTTTATGTTACCTCCTTGTAGCGCCATTTTGTGTCTCCTAGTTTTATAGCTTCCCTTTCTTTGAAAAAGTTGTGTTCCTTAATACCCTTCAAGTATTTAAATGTCTGTATCGTATCTCCTCGTCCCTCCTCTTCTGTAGGATCTCCTGGCACAGACTCCAAATCATTTTGGTCACCTTCCTTTGAACTGTTTCAAGTCTTTTTATATCCTTAAGTATGGTCTCCAAAACTGAACACAGTATTCCAAGAGAGGCCAAGATTGATGCTCTCCAAGCTACAGAGAGGCCTTGATGAAGCAATGAGCAGAGATGCTGGGTTGCATAGGAAGAGGAATATCTAGTAGAAAAAAAAAGAGGTGAGAACTCTACTGTACAAATTGTTGGTGAGACCTCTCGTGGCATGTCATCTCCAGTTTTGGAAGCCATACTTCTCAAATGAGGCAGCCCATAAAAGGGCTACCAAAATGGTTTAGGGTTTGCACTAAAAGCCCTATGAAATGAGACTTATGCATCTAAATATCTAAACTGTAGAGGTATTCAAGAAACAATCATATACCTCCAAAGTATAAATAATACAGCAGAAGCAAATAGTTTTCGGTGGAAAGGGAGTTTTAGGTCAGGAGGTCATGATATGAGCTTCCAAGAGGCTAGACCTGGGAGTTAAATCGGAAAAGATTCGTACATGGAAAGGGTGATGGATGCATGGAGTGATCTGCTGGCCAGACATTGGAAGCAATAATGGTGACAAAATTAATAAAGTCTGGGCATAACCACTGAGGTTCCATAGCTATAAAACTGAGGAAGAAAAGCCAATATGACATTCTTTCATAATCTAGATCATTTTACGGGAATATTGTATTACCAGCTACTCGAAGACCTGGAGTATATTGCTAATGTACCATGCAAGAGTTAACTTTCACTATCACATTCCATCCTTTATGGGCCCTCTCATAACAGCAAAGAGGAAGCAGAATTGGAGCTCAATTAAGCTTTGATTTATGCCCACCTTTTTGAATGTGAAGGTGAAAGATTTTAAAGTACCTGCTTCTTTGCATAAAATTGACCCCTTATATGTGTAAGTCTCTGATTTCTATTACTTCTGTCTGAGTTGCTGTCTAGACATACCGTAATTAAACCTTTTGCAGTTGGAAAATGTTTGTTTGCTAGAAAAAAAACTTTGGAAGAACAATTTAAGCTACAATCCCTCCCCCCCCCATGAAATGGTGAAGAAAGTGCAGAGTTTTGTAATTTAATTATTAAAACGTTGCATCATCATCTTGGAATACTCAGCTGTGAGTATGGTGCTGTTCATTCTGCTTAGCTTTGGACTGTTCTCAGAAAATCGCTGTCATGTCATGGTCAGTTTTCCAGTTTTAGTCCTTATTCTTGTGACAGAAATAGACTGACTATGTGGGCGATGCAGAATTGAAAATGTCAGCAGGAACCAGGGAATAGTTTGATTCCCATTGTATAACATTGTGAACCATTCCAGCTTTTATTAAGTATACCGGGAGAGCCTTTGGTTGCTGTGTTGCACGTAATACATGGATGTTCCTAATTTGTATTGATGTTGTGGTGGGCAAGGATAGGTGGGATATTTGGATGGATAAGATCTACCATCTCTGTAATGGGATCTCGGGAATAGTGCTTTCTGGGCAATTATTTTTATTGTTTTTATATGTTTTTAATTTATTTAATAACGTTTTATGTGTTTTTTTGCTGAAAACTGCACTCAAGCAGTACTTGTACTGGTGGAGCGGCCAGAACCAGCCCAACCATCGGACACAACTAGGCAATTGCCTAGAGCAGCTTCTTTTGGGGAGAGGGACAGCGAAAGAGCAACACCATTCAATTTAAACTCTAGACGCTGATATCCATGCAAAGATCCATCAGCATATTCATTTTCTCTGCAGGGTGTGTGAGCACAGACATACATACAAAGCAAAGTTTTAATATTTAAGTTGTGCATTTTTTTACAGGATTGTTGTGAAAAGACAGATGACCAATATGATTTACTTGGTCTTTCCCGTGGGTGAGATGAAGAACTGCAGTAATTGAATTCCATTTGCCTGCAACTCCTGCCCAGGCAAATAAGCAAAATGTCTGTTGTACCGGCGTCTTTGCAGTATATAGATTTTTGGTTTGTTTAAGCTAACATTACCTACCAAAGGCAGAAACCATTCTGAAGATGGCACACAGTATTCAAAGTGGAGCACATTAACTATTTTCAGCGTTCCAGGGGCAGGAAGGGGGAATCCTTTCTGTGCTCGGGAACCCTTTTGATTTACGAAATTGACAGGTGTTGCTGACTCTGACTTTTGTTTTCAGATGTGTCAACAGGACTGAGTCATGAGTTTGCATGCTCCTTTGAGTAAATATTTCATTGGTTCATGACTGCAAAGAGGATATCTGAAAGGAAACAGACTTAGGTTTCTCCGATGCAGGCTGCTGATATGAATTGCTTACATTTACCTGGTCCGTGGTACATCTGGGTTGGATTTAATGTTTCTTTTAGATATGATATATGAGGAGGCCAGTTATGGCTATTTTGATTTAAGCAGGAACTCGCAGAGATAATGAGCTTGCAAGCTCTGCATGTGGTATGAAAGCAGTACATTGATGAAGAAAACATTTTGAGACGCAGATAATCAAAAATGAACTGGATGGCTTCCTGTACACAAACCCACCCATGCAGATAGTGATGGCTTTCCAAAATACTTGACCAAAGCCAGGCTTGTTTGTTCTCTCGCTTGATATACCTGTGCCTTTCATTTATCAGACGTGCATTTCTTGAAGAGGTGGTTTGTGTGGTTGCTGGGTTGGTCTATTTGGGTGCATGGAGTTATAGGTTAATGAAAATGCCTTTTTATTAGACTAACGAGGATCTGAAGGAGGGAGTGTTTGCCCTTGAAAGCTGGTCAAGAAATTAATTTAATTTAGCTCATCTGGAAAAAGAATCACGTTACATAATTTTTTCTGTTTTGTTTTAATAGCGGGGGAATTTTGTAATTGAAGAAAAGGAGAACTTAGTATTTCCCAACTCGGAGGAAGTTTCCCCAAAGGCGTTGCTACCCTCTTGAAAAGAATGTGTCTCTGTTAATCAGTCTAGTGTACGGGGATTTATTTATACATTTCATTGGAAGTAGCTCAAGGTGAATTACATTCACGAGTAATAGACATTTCCTTGCCTGTAGAGGGCTTACACTCTGAGGTACCCTTATGCTTTCGAATTGTGTTAGTTGCCGGGGGCGTGGTCAATATATGCCCACTAGTTACCATGCAGGTAAGCCACTTGGCGTACGTTCCAGTCCTTGCCACAGGTGCACCTACTTCTCCTTACTGGGGATGGCCTTAGCTGCATGCATGCTAATTACATTACTGACAGCCCATGATCTGGTCCTCTGCTCTAAATGCAATGCACTCCCCAGGCCCACTCTCCTAACCTGTCCATTCCTTGCCTTAGCATGCGATTTGCGGTTAACATGAGAATTAGCATGTGGTAGCTGTCATGCCCAAGTGGTAAGTTACCACGGGCCCTTGTACATAGTTAATGTGTGCGGAAAAAGTGCACTGTAGTAAAAGGGACCCTAAGTTTCTACCTAAGGTAATGGAGGGTGAAGTGGCTGGCCAGAATTACAGGGAAATTCAGAGCTACTTTAACCTGGCTTCCCTGGTTCTCACCACTAGGCTATTCGTTGAACGAGAGCCTCTAATGATGTGATTACAGCAGCCATGAAAATATAATTCAGTACTGCAAAGCATATTCCTTATGACTCTGTGTAGTTTTGGTAACATAAATGGTTTTGTCTTGTGGTCTTGCATGACGGGAGATGACTTTGACACCATAAGCGTGACTTTACTTGGTTCCTCTTTACAGAAGCCTCTGTTTGCTAAAATTTTGAAGTGTGGGGGTAAAAAATGCAGAGATGAACAGTCCCCGAGCCAGCCCAAGTACCGCTCTGCGCAGTGTGAAAAGAAATTCTGTGACTCTTGTGTTTGCAGATGTTCAGCTGTTTTAATCCGAGCAGGAACTTTGTGACCCTGGTTACAGGCATAGTGTTTTGAAAGGTTTCAGCAATTCTGTCGGTGTTTGCATTTTTCTGTTCGAACGACATTTTGCCTTTTGTCTAGCAGAAGGCCAAGTGCTGGGATTGCCCTTTGATGTCTGTATTCTACCAGAAAAAGAGAACACCTTAGACGAAAGAACCCTAGAATGTTATAGAATGAAGGAGAACTTGAACGAGTGGATTGTTTTCCTGTTTAGTGCAAGATTACTTGACGCTGCTCTAACATGCACGCTCCTGACTGTTCACGATAGCTCAATACGGAGCTGTGAGAATCCTTTGAGCTAGGGCACCTAGTGCCTAAAATACAGAAAATTACTTTTTACAGACACATATACAGTAATAGCCCCTCTTTCTTGAAGCTTGCAATCTAATACGACAGATGGATGAACAGGAAAAAAAGATAAGGTCGGGGGTTCAAATCCCACTAGAGGACAGCAACCTTGGGCTGGAAGGACTGGGGTTTCTAGTCCCACAGGTGCTCCTTGTGGTCTTGGGCAAGCCACTTAACCCTCCATAGCCCATGTTCCCTGTAAAATAGTTATTTCAAAGTTATAATGCCCTGTTCAATGTAATTTCAGTTTGTTCAATGTAAACCGCACTGATGCAGAATAGCGTGGTATATAAGAGAATGTAAATAAATAAATAAAGAAGGCCTTTAAGTTAAAACAGTTGGGCCAATTGCGCCATATCTAGTGGAGCAGCCCGTGGGCAAGGAAAGGCGATCACCCAGGGATGAATAGGCTTGTGTTTTTTCAAATCAGCCTCAAAAAGACATTTTTGAGGCTGGATTAGAATCTTGCAAGGTCTGTGTGCAGGGACTCTGTAGCAGATTTTGGAGAGATCGTAGAGAAGATTGGCACTTTTGGGTCATGTCATGGGTGCATGTAGAGAAGGAAAGGTAGGTGTTGAAAGACCAAATTTGTGGACCAAGGGGTTTGGGATGATAGTTGTGGTGCTAGCGTGATTAAGAAGGGGGAATGAGGGATGCACGTTGTGGAGAAAAAAAGGTTTGTTTAAGCCTGGGGTCACCAACCTCCAGAGGGCCGCGGGCCGCACAGCCGACTACCAGGAGCCTCGCGGGCCGCACCCCTCTTCTCCCCGCCCCCGTGAAAAAAAACAACAAACGCAAAATTATGAAAACAATGGCTGATCACCTTTATTGAATTTAATGAGATGGCTGATGATTCATGCTAGCAGACAAACAGTTAAAGTCCGGCTTCACAGATGACACTGACAGGAGAAGGGACGCTTGCAGGTGGTCGTCGGTGAGCTGCGAGCGCGTGGATGACTTTATCAATTTCATTCGGCTGAGCGGGCGTTTATGAGTGAAATGGAGAGGTGGTGGTGGTTTGTGGGGTCAGTGGTGCAGGTTGGTGTGCAAGGTGAGTGTGTGTGCTTGTGGGTTGAGCTGTTGTGGTGTCTGGGCAGAGGGGGTTGCAGGGTTTGGCTGAGTGGGGGTGGAGGATTAGGAGGGGTGTTAGGAGATAGATGGGGGCTAGGAGTGGTGGCATGCTGTGTGGGAGTACCTGGGTTCTCCAAGCGGTGTGGTCGTTTTCTTTGCGGGGTGGGCCAACGAGTGGTCGAGATGATCTTTAACCATGAAGGAAGGCTGCGCACAACGAGAAGGGAAAAGGGCAGAGCAAGTAACTCACTCAAACCTCCGCCTGTAATGTCAGGAGCGCGGAGCCGCGGGAAGTCGGAGGGAGCCGGTTACTCGCCGGCCGCTGTGAGGCTCCCAGATGCAGGAGGAGGGGGGTGAAATTGAGGGAAGAAAAATCTACCTGCAAACGCTGCTGAAAAGAGCAAAGGGGGGAGGCGTCTTTCAGGCACTGACAACTGCCCACACCAGCGACTTTCCTAATGCAGTGGGGCATTATCCCACGTTCCCCTCTTGCTCCGTCTTCATATCCTTCGTTCCCCACCCTCCGCTACCATCCAGAATGGAGAGGCTGCCAGTTCTAGAGCATCCTGGAAGAATGACCAATCAGAGGGCGCCTGGCGTCAACGAGCCGCCTCCATAGGTCCAATCGGCACGGTTTGCCCCGCCTTTCTTGGTAGCTCTCCACCTGCAGGCAGGTCCTTTAAAATAGGTTGGTGCAGCTGGTGGAAGAAAAGTGCAGTGTGTGGCATTGCGGAGATGCTGCAGTTGTGTACTTTTCAAAAATAGGCTATTGGTCGCGTTGTAAAAGTTCCTAAATGCAGATATTTTGTGCACAAAGTGCACTTTTGCAAAGTCACTTCACAGTCATGCCGCGGGCCGCAGATACAATGACGGGAATCCTTGGCGGGCCGCACGTAATGTTAACCGGGGTAGAGCCTCGCGGGCCGCACGAAGGGACCTCGTGGGCCGCATGCGGCAGGTTGGTGACCCCTGGTTTAAGCCATGGCTATGAACATCCAGGCAGACTTGGTGGACAAGCAGGCAGCAATTTGTTTTTTTCCCTTTAGTTCTCATTGAGGGTCCAGCTGTAAAAGATATCTTCCTTTACGTTTCTCCGGGCCAGTCCAGGAACTCTCGGGTAGTCTCCAATCCCCTTCAGCAACTGAGGACTGATCTCTGAAAACTTTCTCCTGACAGGCTACCTAGCCCCCCCTGGAGTGATAAGCTCAGTCTTTCAGTCCTCAGCAACTGAACAGGACGTGGTAGACAGGCTCCCTGGAGTGGCTTGGTGAACTATTGGTTTTAGTTTGGTTTCAGGCAAAGAGAAGCTTTGGCCGGGTATTTGCCCTAGCGGGATGATAATACCGCGGTTCTTTTGGGCTGAATGAAAGTAATTTATCTATACAGTACTACTCAAACGGCTACAGACTTCCCTCAGCGGCGAATAGGGCAGAGCCTGCCTGTTAAATGCCTTGCTAGCAGTTCTGTTTTCTCCGCGGAGGTGAGGGAGATGCTGGGGGCCCCAGAATCCACCCCTCTCGCTCCGGTGAGTGTGCGATCTCTCTCTCTGCCCCGCTAGCAGCGGGAGCACGGAAAGCGCACAGTTTCAGCCAGCTTCTCTGAGGTGAGTTGTGCAGGAGTTAGTGTGTGGGCCGGTGTTCGTTTGGGCCTCGGGGAACGTGAGAGCGCATGTTGGCGGCGGCTCCGTGCCCGCACTGTGGAAATCGCCGGAGGCTGTCTGGTACCGGTTTCTGTCGTTCGTGCGTTAGGGACAGCTCATGTATGGAGCGGCTATTTAAGGGCATTATGGAGTCACCTTCTGCTACGGGGGAGCCGGTAGCGGCTTCTCAGTCAGCACTAATTAGCGCGGGAACGGCGGCCATTTTGGATGGTTGGACTGTTGCTACAGAGCCTCATAGCAAGGCGGGAAAAAAGGTGCGCGCCAAGAAAAGCTCGTCGGCTGGAGAGCCGGTCCAAGCTCAGACTGCGGGTTTCCCTGAGGGGTTGCAGTCCGTTTTCTCGGCGGATTTTATATTAGCCCTACACAAAGCTTATTGTATAAAGGTTAGTCAGGGAGTGTCCCAGGAGGTTTCTCCCTCTCTGGGGACTCCGTTGGAGGATAAGCTGTTAGCAGACCCAGGAGAGGGGCCCTCTCATCAAGGGAAGACTGCTGAGACAGGTGAGAAGACCTGTAGTTTGCTTTTAGATCTGCCTTCGGGGATGGAGGAAGGCGAAATCCCCTCGGAGGCGGGTTTAGACTCCTGGGCAGGGGACTTCGAGGAGGGGGAACTGCTGCCTGGGGAGGACCCTAATGTGTTTAGGGTATTTCGTAAGGAGGAGCTGGGAGCGTTGATTTCTCAGTCGTTAGCGGCTTTGAATCTCACTCTGCCAGTGGTTACGCAAGAGCCTCTGGAGGATCCTTTGCTTCAAGGTTTTAAACCAGAGCAACGTTGTTTTCCGCTTCATCGGGTAATACAGCAAATGATTGATTCTGAGTGGGAATGTCCAGAGGCCTCCTTAAGAGGGGGCCGAGCTATGGCTCGCCTGTATCCGTTGCCGCAGGAGGTAAAGGAGTTATTCCGCATGCCTAAGGTGGATGCCTTGGTGACTAAGAAGACCTCTATTCCGGTAGAAGGTGGTACTGCCCTTAAGGATCCGCAGGACCGGAAATTGGAGGCGCTTCTCAAACAGGCGTTTGATTCGTGTGCGTTGTCTCTACAGGCCTCCATGTGTGGGGCGTATGTGTCACGAGCCTCTATCCGGTGGCTCCAGGGGGGTCTGGAGCCTACCAAGGAAACGGGTTCGTCTCCCGAGCGGGCGAAGTTAGAGTCTGCGGCGGCCTATCTGGTGGATGCTTTTTATGATTTAGTGAGGATAGCGGCTAAATCTATGGCATCGGTGATTGCCGCTAGGCGGTTTCTTTGGCTTAGAAGCTGGGCGGCGGATTCTTCCTCTAAGACTCGTCTGAGTAAGCTTCCGTATAAAGGGAAGTTGCTTTTTGGGGAAGCCCTAGAAAAGATAGTTAAGGATTTGGGAGATTCTAAGGGAGGTCGTTTACCGGAGGACAGACCGAAGCACATGAAGCAGAGTCCGCTGTCCAGAGGACCAGGTAAGAACAGATTCCGGGGCGCTCGCTTTTCTCCGTATCAGAGAGGCAGGTTTCTCTCCAGGGGTCAGCCCTTTCGAGGTGCCAGGGGGTTCGGCAAGGGATACTTTGGTGCCCAGCAGAACCCTAACAAGAAGTCCCAATGAAGGGATGCCGGTCCAGGCGGAGATTTCGGTGGGAGGTCGTTTAAAGGAGTTTGTCTCCGTTTGGGCCGCGGTGACGTCAGACCGATGGGTGCTGGAAGTCATTCGCGAAGGGTACGCCCTGGAGTTCTCTCAACCACTGCCGGGGGCCTTCGTGAGGTCTCCATGCGGGTCCCCAGCGAAGGCGGTCGCCATCTCGGCCACGCTGCAGCGGTTGTTGCAGCTTCAAGCGGTGGTTCCGGTACCTTCCGAGCAGTGCGGTTTAGGTCGATACTCGATTTATTTCGTTGTCCCCAAGAAAGAGGGTTCTTTTCGGACAATTTTAGATCTCAAGCATGTCAATCGCTGTTTGCGCGTGCCGCATTTTCGCATGGAGACACTCCAGTCCGTGATACGTTCCGTCCAGCCGGGCGAGTGGCTTTCCTCGATAGATTTGACGGAGGCTTATCTGCACATTCCCATCAGGGAAGACCATCAGCAGTTTTTGCGTTTCGCGGTGCCCGTGGGTCATTTCCAGTTCAGGGCGATGCCCTTCGGGCTGGCGACAGCACCTCGCACCTTTACAAAGGTGATGGTGGTGGTGGCGGCGGCTTTGCGCCTGGAGGGCATTCAAGTGCATCCCTATCTGGACGATTGGTTGATTCGGGCGCCCTCGAAGGCAGAGTCAGAGTCCGCCTCCCGGAGGGTGGTGGTCTTTCTGGAGAGTCTAGGCTGGGTTATCAACCAAGCCAAGAGCAAGCTGCAGCCAGTGCAGCGTCTTTCTTATCTCGGGGCGTTGTTCGACACGGAGATGGGGTTCGTGTTCTTGCCCGAGGACAGAGTGCAGAAGATTTTGAGGCAGGTCTCTCTGTTCCTACGCTTGCAGATGCCGACGGCTTGGAGGTACTTACAGCTTCTCGGATCCATGGTGGCGGCCTTGGATTTAGTGCCGTGGGCACGTGCCCATATGCGTCCTCTTCAGCAAGCATTGTTGAGCAGATGGTCGCCTCAGGAGCATTCTCTCGCACAGCGGATGGTTTGCCCAGGGGAAGTCCGCGACAGCTTGATGTGGTGGTTGGACCCGCAGCATCTTCGAGCGGGGATGCCGTTGCGGGAACCGGAGTGGTTGTTGCTCACCACGGATGCCAGTCTCTCGGGCTGGGGGGCGCATTGCCTCTCCCGGGTGGCGCAAGGTGTCTGGTCGATGGAGGAGAGTGCTTGGTCGATAAATCGGTTGGAGCTCCGCGCGGTGCGGCTAGCTCTGCAGGAGTTCGCGGATCTCATACAGCAGAAAGCCGTTTGTGTGTTTTCAGACAATCTTGTTACGGTGTCCTATATCAACAGGCAAGGGGGCACGAGGAGCGTAACGATGCTCGAGGAGAGCCAGTTGTTACTTCATTGGGCGGAGGGCCATTTGTTGGCGTTATCAGCAGCACATGTCGCAGGCAAAGACAACCTGCAGGCAGATTTCCTCAGTCGTCATTTTCTCGACCCCGGAGAATGGGAACTGAATGCGGCTGTAATTCACGACCTCACGCTCAAGTGGGGGCAGCCCGTTATGGATTTGATGGCGACGTTTCGCAATGCCAAAGCGTCCCGGTTTTACAGCAGGGGCAGGGAACACATGTCGGAGGGCCTCGACGGCCTCGTGCAGCCCTGGCTGACGAACGGCCTGCTGTATGTGTTCCCGCCTTGGCCAATGATAGGTCGGGTGGTCCAGCAAATTGCGAGGCACGCGGGGACAGTCATTCTCATTGCCCCGGGTTGGCTGCGTCGGCCATGGTATGCGGACCTCGTACGTCTTCTGCTGGATCGTCCGTGGCGACTTCCAGCGCAGATCAATCTGCTAGCGCAGGGTCCCATTCTCATGCTGCAAGTGGATCGGTTCTTGCTTACGGCTTGGCTCTTGAGAGGGACAGGTTGCGGCGGCGTGGATACTTGCCGTCAGTGATTGCCACTCTCTTGCGGTCCAAACGGCAGTCGACGGCGGTGGCGTATATTCGTGTATGGCGTATTTTCGAAGGTTGGTGCAATGACAGAGTGTAGGCCTTTTGAGGCCTCCGTGCCGGACATTTTGGCTTTTTTGCAAGGAGGGCTTGAGAAGGGCTTAGCGCTCAGTACTCTCAGGGTGCATCTGGCGGCCTTAGCCTGCTATAGAGGTCGGGTGCACGGCGTGTCTTTGCCCCCTCAACCGGATGTTCTGCGTTTTTTCCGAGCGGCGAAGAACATCAGGCCTCCGTTCCGGCCAGTAGTACCAGCTTGGGATTTGAACTTGGTGCTGGAAGCCTGGTCGCAGCCTCCTTTGCGCTCTGCAGCGGCGCACGGTTTAAAGGAGCTTTCGTGGAAAACCGCTTTTCTGGTAGCCTTATGTTCCGCTAGGAGGATCTCGGATCTTCAGGCTCTTTCATGTCGCGAGCCGTATTTGCAGTTTTCGGCAGACAAGGTGTGGCTGCGTCCAGTACCGTCCTACCTGCCGAAAGTGATTTCCAGTTTTCACTTGAATCAGCCGATCTCCCTTCCTACGTTTTCGGATAGCGTCTTAGGGGTGCAGGATCGCGTTCTTCGGCAGTTCGACATGGGTAGGGTCCTACGGCGGTACTTACGGAAGACGGCTCCGTTTCGGAGATCGGACAGGTTGTTTATTTTGTTTGGAGGTGTCCGTAAAGGTGAGGCGGCTGCCAAAGCTTCTATTTCTCGCTGGGTGAAGCAAGCAGTGGTGGCGGCGTATGAAGCACAGGGCAAACCTCTGCCTGCGGGGTTCAGACCGCATTCTACTAGGGGGCAAGCAGCGTCCTGGGCGGAGTTCGCTTTTGTTCCTCCAGTGGACATCTGTCGGGCGGCGACATGGTCGTCGCTCCACACCTTTACGAAACATTATCGGTTGGACCTTCAGGCGCAAAATGACGCGAGAGTTGGAGCGTCAGTTCTGGTGGCGGGGCTCGCCAGTCCCTCCCAGGTATAGGAACTGCTTTGGTACTTCCCGAGAGTTCCTGGACTGGCCCGGAGAAACGTAAAGGAAGGAGAAATTAGACCTTACCTGCTAATTGTCTTTCCTTGAGTTCTCTCCGGGCCAGTCCAGGTCCCACCCAGTATGGCTCGTAGTTCGGTTTCGAAGTTCAGAATAGGTCGGGCGGAGCCAGGTGTTGGTGAGCATTGCGGTGCTCGTGCTGGAATTTGCTTATTTGCCGAGTCCGGTGAGGCTTCTACCGGGGTGTATTCTGTGATTCTGAGAGGCCTCTTACTTTAATTCCTTAGTAAATCAAAGGGAATACTTCACAAAAAAAAAAAAAGAAACAGAGCTATCGATAGGACGTTAAAAGGAAGAGGTGTGGACTGGGACTCGCTCTCAGTCGGTTCATTCTTGGTGGCGTTAGTTCCGTACGCTGTTGGGAAGTTTGCAGTGTTTTTGGTGTTTTGGGACATTGTTTTTTTCCTTGTGGTTGGTTGAGCTGCTTTGACAAAAGTAGACTGAGCTTATCACTCCAGGGGGGGGCTAGGTAGCCTGTCAGGAGAAAGTTTTCAGAGATCAGTCCTCAGTTGCTGAAGGGGATTGGAGACTACCCGAGAGTTCCTGGACTGGCCCGGAGAGAACTCAAGGAAAGACAATTAGCAGGTAAGGTCTAATTTCTCCTTCCTCTTTTAGGGTATTTTTAATAGGTAAGGAAAAAAGTCTAATAAAATAACAAGCAAAGTAGCAACATGAAAAAATGAAAAAAAATAAGGCAATATTTTTTTTCGTGGCTCTTAAAACTTTGACTGATGCTTAAGTTTTTTCAAAATATATTGAATCAGTAGCAGAAAGACGTCACTGTAAAGCAGAGCTGCCACTTGACGGATCTTTAAACCATTTCTTCCTTTCTGATTCTTATCTCCTGATTCATTTGGGAACCTGGAGTTCTTCAGTGGTTGAACCTGAACTGCTGGTACCAGAACGCCTTGAATAGAAGTCAAGGAATCCCAGAAATGTCTCTCTAAATCTCTCTCTAGAAATTTACTCTAGATATCCGGATCATGTTTTAAGATTTGCACTTTCTTTTCTCCCTCATTTGTAGGAGGTAGACGTCTACGTTTGTGCAGTGATGCTTTGAAAACCTAGGGGCCCTTTTTGCTAAAGTGTGCTGTGGGGTTCATGTGTGATTTGACATGCTGTGAGCTGCACGCTTGGGCCTGTGATAACGGTGTGAGGCCGTGACAGCGCAAGCTGATTTCCATGTTAATTGTACCTCATTTATTTATTTTATTTTACATCTCTTATATACCGCGCTATTCATTATCAGTGCGGTGTACAATAAAACAGAAACTTTATACCATGCAGAAGGCCCACATGGTATTTACAATGAACATGATATAGAACTTGGGGTTAGCTGGGGAAACATATTTACAGTTTATTTTACATTGAAGTCCGTGTTACGGGCTGATGTCTATTCAGGACTCAACTGATTGCATTGGCTGTCTCTTTTCATCAGGTATGTTCTTTGGTACGATTGTCTTGCCGGGTTCTGGATAGTGTCTTAGGAATAAATGATGTTTCAGTGCTTTCCTGAATTGGGTCAGGCTTGTCATGCGTTAAGAGTGCTAAATGGGTGGATTAGGGATGGAGAATGGGCCTTGGGCATGGTGAATACTGTGCCACTACTGTAAAGGTCACTGTTAACCCAGATGCAGTTAACCTCTATCTCGTTAAGTGCACCCACTGTAATAGGGCTCCATGTTATGGTACGGTGCCACACATTAACTACCGGGAAAATGCTTTTTACGCCCCCAACTATTAACACCGTAGCTTTGCACTTAGCGTGTATGCATTTTTGCATTATTCATATGCTATGTGCAAAACTACAGCAGTCTAGTAAAAGGGCACCATAGAAGAGAAAAAAAACTGCTTGAAACAAGATTATAACCTGGCTGGGAAGTCATGGTTCTTTTCTTAAACGAAAGTCTCCTGGAATTTGATTTCCTCTATAGCCATTATATAAAAATTCCTTTTAGGAATACTTCATTATTCTTTCTATAAACAAAAAATATTTCCGCCAAAAAAATGAAAAACTGATAGTATAATAGGCAACAATTTGTTTCACATCAGAAGGAGAACAGTTGGCTATTGCTTGAAATATTATTTTGCCTTACAGAAAGTGTAAATCGCCATGGTTACATTCCTTAACAAGCCACCGTGAAATGCTTTTAAATCTTCCTAAAGCCAACTGTGTCTATAGCGAGGGGAAGTGGCAGTAATGAGCAGGTGGTATTTGCTAGAAGACTAGAAATCATGACGACTTCCATCTCTTGCAAAGTTTTTGAATAGTATTCAGATGATTCCCCTACAATACATTGTTATAAGGAGTCATTCCAGCATATAATGGAATTGCACGGTGCCGGGTTTTCTTGAACCTGCAGAGTAAGGACTGGTGAGTATTTAGTGGCTAGACAGTGGGATGGCCTGGAATGGTTTTGATGCCAATTCTTTTCCTGAACTTGTGTTACCTTGGTGTTCCCACTTTCGTGGTATTTCGGTCTTCTCAGGTATGATAACAGTTTTTCTGGTGACCTAAACTGTAAACTGACACACAGAAGTTCAAAAAAGCAAAAGCAGTTCCTTATCGTCACTCCAGTCCAGTCCCTTTACTACTGGGTTGCGCAACCCTTCCAGCAGCTTGGAGGCTGAGCCCAACCTTTTTGGGGATGGAGCGGTATAAATACCACTGGGACCACCCCTCAACTCCAGTATTCTCAGCCTCCAAGCAGCTGGAGGGTTCCGTAAGCCTAGGGCTTACTGGAGTCCTACCTTATCCTATTTTAGCTAATTTATTTTAGTTAGTTTATTTTGTCCTCTTTATTTGTTTAAGGAGATTGTTTGTTTCCTTGATTGGAATCCTGTACCTTTAATTTTCCTTCTTCCTCTCCCCCCCCCCCCTCTCCCCTCCTCCCCTCCCGGGCCGGGCTGGAGACCGGAGGACTTGCCTGAGCTGCCTGCTGCAGGGGGAAGAAGCATCTCTCCTTGACTTTGGACCGGAGTCCTGCTTCATTTCCAGGAGCTCTCCTGCCTCGCGCCGAAGCCCCGAGGCGGCTGAGCGCTGGAGGCAGCAACGCGAGGGGAAACTACTCGTTCTCCGCCCCCCCCCCCCCCCCCCGGCGCAGGGGGTGCGGCCGGGCTTCCCCGGAGCCCCGAATCGGACAACCGACAGATTCGGAGGGCTCACAGGCGGCGAAGTCTGCAGCGGTGGCGACGCGGAGCACTTCCACCTTTCGCAGAGATAAAAGCCAGAACCTCGGGCAGTGAGCAGACGCGCGATCCTCCGTCTCGGACTCCACGTGGCTAAGGCCTAACACGTGTTGAGCCGGCGGAGAGGAATCGCGGCGCGGGCCCTGCTAGCAGAAGAAACTTCAAATTGCAAGTATCAGCCTGGATTGGCAGCATTTCCTTATTAATGTTAAAAATTTATTTTATTTTATCCTAATTGCTTTTACCTTAATTTCCTGTTAGCTTATTCCATTTGCCCGCGAAAACGCTGACTTTGCTTGGGGGAGGGGACATCGCTGTAAAAGCTGTCCTGCTACAGCATTTCTCCCCTGCACATATTTTTGTGGATTGTTTTTCTTTTAGGTTGACTTGGGGGGTGAGTGTAACGCATCCTTTTCTGGAAATCATGGCCACTAAGTCAAAGTGCCCATCCTGTGGCACACGGAGGGGCACATCATCAGAGACAGGCATCTGCAGAGCTTGTGCTGCAGTCTCCACCTCCGTAGAGCAAGAGCTCAACCTGCCCATGACCCAAGGACCTCAGATGACCGGGGACCCCCCGGAGGCGGAGGTGGGGCTCCATTTACCCCCGACGGCTAACACAGAGGTTCTCGCACCCCCTCCGTCCCGCTCCACGACGGATGAAGGGGTCGGGGATCTCTTCTCCCCTGACTTTATCTTATTGCTACACCAAGCATACTGCTTGCGCAAGCAGGGACGTGGATCAGGTGATACAGCTCCCACAGGGGATACCAGACCAGCCAGAACTAGGAGAGCGAGCGGTCAGGAGCCAGGGGTACCCCCCAAACGTATCAGACTAATGAGCGAAGAGATCCTCCCACCCCCTTCTCAGGGCACCCCAGAGGAAGAGGGCTCGGAAAGGGAGCTGGAGGAAGAGGAGGAAGAGCTGGAAGAAGGCGAGATCCCCGAGGAGGACCATTCTCGCATTGTTAGAGTTTTTCGCCGGGAAGAGCTCCCTTCCTTAATCAATGAGTCCCTAAAAGCCCTCAACGTAGTGTCTGACGCCCCGGCGGATGACGAGGCACTAGAAGATCCCTTAATTCAGGCCATCAGAAGGTCCCAAAAAGTTTTCCCTGTCCACAGGGTGGTACGTCAGATGATACAGGAGGAGTGGGACCAACCAGAATCAAACTTGAGAGGGGTACGAACCATGGCTCGCCTCTACCCTCTTCCAGAGTCAGACAAAGAATTGCTGAAATCCCCCAGGGTGGATGCAGCGGTATCAGCAGTCACCAAAAAGACCACTATCCCAGTGGAAGGCGCCACGGCCTTAAGAGATGCCCAGGACAGGAAGGTGGATACGCTCCTGAAACAAGCCTTTGATATAAGCGCTCTCGCCTTGCAAGCCTCTGTCTCAGGAGCTTGGGTGTCTCGGGCCTGTTTAAGGTGGGCTCAGCAAATCCAGTCATCAGAGGAATCATCGGCTGAAACACAAGCCAACTCGGCTAGGCTGGAATCTGGAGCAGCCTATTTAGCTGATAGCCAGTATGACCTCATCAGATCTTTGGCCAAAAACATGGCCTCTGTGGTGGCGGCTAGGCGGTGCCTGTGGCTACGAAATTGGGCAGCGGATGCCTCCTCTAAGTCGCGCCTGGGCAGACTTCCCTTTAAGGAGAAGTTATTATTCGGTGAGGACTTAGAGAAGTTAGTCAAGAATCTGGGGGAGTCTAAGGGAGGCAGGCTCCCGGAAGACAGACAAAAACAGGGGCGCTCCTTTCCCCCAGTACGTACACAGCCCAGAGACTCCCGGAGGTTCCGCCCACCTAGGCCACCCCCCTTTTCCAAGGGCCGTTTTCCCTCAAAGGGGCAAGGTTTCAGGGGGTTCCGGGGAGCGGGCAGAGGCTTTGGCGCAGCCTCTTCCTCCTTCTCGGGCTCCAGAAAACAACAATGAGGAGACGGGGGTCCAGGAGGGAAGGCGCAGGATAGGCGGTCGCTTGACGCTCTTTCTTCCCGCCTGGTCCCGTGTCACGTCCGATCAATGGGTCCTAGAGGTAATCAGAGAAGGCTATGCCCTCGAATTCGCAGAACAAATTCCCCCGGCCTTTGTCCGTTCCCCCTGCGGATCCACTGCAAAAAGGGCAGCAGTAGAGGAAACTCTCGCACACCTAAGGGCGCTAGGGGCCGTGATCCCCGTGCCGCCAAACCAGCGCGGTTCAGGTCGGTACTCGATCTATTTCGTAGTGCCAAAGAAGGAAGGCTCCTTACGACCGATCCTGGATCTAAAACAGGTCAATCGCTGCCTCAGAGTGCCGCACTTCCGGATGGAGACTCTACGTTCTGTCATAGCAGCCGTCAGGGAAAGGGAGTTCCTAACATCTCTCGATTTGACAGAGGCCTACTTGCATATCCCGGTCAGAAAGTCTCACCAACAGTTCCTGAGATTCGCCGTCCCAGGAGGCCACTTTCAATTCCAGGCCCTACCCTTCGGCCTAGCTACGGCTCCCAGAACATTCACCAAGGTAATGGTGGTGGTAGCGGCCTTCCTCCGGAAGGAGGGAATATTAGTTCACCCTTACTTAGACGATTGGCTGATCCGGGCAAAGTCCGAAGAAGAAAGTCTCTCGGCTACGGCAAGAGTAATCCAGGTACTAGAGGACTTGGGCTGGGTCATCAACCGAGCAAAGAGCAGACTGACTCCCTCCCAGGAACTCGAGTACCTCGGGGCAAGATTCGACACCAACAACGGCAGGGTGTTCCTGTCACGAACAAGGTCAAGGGATCTAAGACTTCTAGTCTCTCAGTTTCTGGCCAGAAGAAGCCCCTCGGCATGGCATTATCTTCAGCTTCTGGGAACAATGGCGGCGGCAATAGAGGTAGTGCCTTGGGCCAGGGCCCACATGCGTCCCTTACAACGGTCCCTGTTGCGGCGGTGGTCGCCTCAGCATCATCCCCTTTCTCTGCAGTTACCTTGCGCCCCAAGGACCAAACAGGCACTCCACTGGTGGAGATGCCCAAGGAACCTGGACCGCGGGATGCCTCTAGAACCCCCTCAGTGGGTATTATTGACGACGGATGCCAGTCTATCAGGCTGGGGAGCACACTGCGGAGACCGCTTCGTTCAGGGGCTCTGGACACCGTTAGAATCGCAATGGCCCATCAACAGACTGGAATTACGGGCCGTCTCCCTAGCACTCAAGGCTATCCAGGACTTGGTACAGGGACGAGCAATTCGCGTCCTCTCCGACAATGTCACCGCGGTGGCCTACATCAACCACCAGGGAGGCACCAGCAGCCATGGTCTCGAGAAGGAGGCGGGCGCCCTCTTCCAGTGGGGCGGAAGCCCATCTGCAGGCACTTTCAGCTCAAACACGTGGCGGGCGCGGACAACGTCACAGCCGACTTCCTCAGCAGGTGCAAGATAGACCACGGGGAGTGGGAACTGGAACAGAAGACCTTCAGTCAAATAGTAGATCGCTGGGGAGTCCCAGTCATGGACCTCATGGCACGCTTCTCGTCAGCCAAGGTGGACAGATTCTTCAGTCGGCGGAAGGAAAGAATGTCAGAGGGCCTGGATGCCCTCTCCCAAAAGTGGCCTTCGGAGGGCCTCCTCTATGTATTCCCCCCTTGGGCTCTCATCGGAAAGGTCCTCCAGCGAATAGAGGCACACCAAGGATTGGTAATCCTCATAGCCCCGGATTGGCCTCGCCGTCCCTGGTACGCGGATCTGGTGAGGATGATCGCCGACCATCCCTGGCGGCTCCCTTGCAAGAGGGATCTGCTAAGCCAAGGTCCGGTGCTCATGCCACACGTGGAGCGGTTCTCGCTTACGGCTTGGCTATTGAAAGGGCACGGCTCCTGAAACGAGGTTACTCAGGCGCAGTAGTCTCAACCCTGCTACAAGCCAAGAAGCGCTCGACCTGCCTATCTTACGTACGAGTTTGGCGCATCTTCGAATCCTGGTGCGCGGAGCAACAAAAGAAGCCACTCTCGGCCTCGGTCCCGGAGGTCCTGGAATTCTTGCAGGCAGGGTTGGACAAGGGTCTGGCCCACAGCTCCCTTAGGGTCCAGCTCGCGGCCATCGCGTGCTACAGAGGCAAGGTCCGTGGGAAACCCCTCGGGGCCCACACTGATGTCTCAAGGTTCCTAAGAGCGGTGAGACGCCTGCGCCCACAACGGAGGTCAATCATTCCCCCTTGGGATCTCAACCTGGTGCTAAATGCCTTGATCGGGAATCCCTTTGAACCATTAAAGGAGGCCTCCCTAAAAGATTTAACCCTGAAGACTGTCTTCCTAATCGCCATCTGTTCGGCCAGGAGGATCTCGGAACTACAAGCGCTCTCCGCTCAGCCGCCTTTTCTGTCATTTCTCAAGGACAAAGTAGTTCTGCGCACGGTTCCCTCCTTCTTGCCTAAGGTTATATCCCCCTTTCATATGAACCAGACGGTGACCCTCCCGGCCTTCGACAAAGAAGGGGTGGAAGCCAGGGATAGCAAGCTTCGACTCCTAGACATCCGGAGAACCCTGAAGCGATACCTCTCTCGCACAGCGCCCTTCAGAAAGTCCGACCGACTATTCATCCAGTTCGGGGGCCCACACAAAGGGGAGGCGGCGGCCAAGTCCTCTATCTCTAGATGGATCAGGGAGGCGATAGCCTCCGCCTATATCCTGAAGGGAAAGCAAGTTCCCGTGGGCCTGCGGGCACATTCTACTAGGGCGCAGGCTACTTCGTGGGCGGAATTCAGTCTAGTCCCTCCCCTGGACATATGTAGGGCGGCGACTTGGTCCTCTCTCCATACCTTCACCAAGCATTACAGGTTAGACGTTCAGAGTGCAGCGGATGCTCGTTTTGGCCTGGCGGTTCTTCATTCCGGTATGCCGGACCCCACCCAGGGTTGAACTGCTCGGGTACATCCCAGTAGTAAAGGGACTGGACTGGAGTGACGATAAGGAAATAGTAATTAGATCTTACCTGCTAATTAGTGTTCCTGAAGGAACGACAGTCCAGTCCCTGATCCCTCCCGATTCCGGCTAAAGTTGACATCTATTGGTTATAGGTAAGCAGCGGAATGAACGCAGACCTTCGGAAGAGATGCAGACCATTTCAACGAGCGCAGACCCGCGGCGGCAAGCTCGGGCAAACCCACACCGTCCATTCCCATTCCTCATTTCCTCTCCTTATGATACCAAAAAAAAAAAAAAAAAAATTAATTTTTTAAATTTAAATAAGTTTATGCGTTATTTTTATTAAAATGTTTGTTACGTAGGTTGGTTACAATAGTTGGTTATATCTGCTTTTTCATTCGAATACTGGAGTTGAGGGGTGGTCCCAGTGGTATTTATACCGCTCCATCCCCAAAAAGGTTGGGCTCAGCCTCCAAGCTGCTGGAAGGGTTGCGCAACCCAGTAGTAAAGGGACTGGACTGTCGTTCCTTCAGGAACACTAATTAGCAGGTAAGATCTAATTACTATTTGCAGCAATGGCAGCCTCACCATTGGCTTTGTGTTTGGTACAGTATTGAGTTAGGATGGTGTTACTGAAGCTGACACACGTGCAAATAAGGAGATTTTCCTCTAAGCAAACGCTGTAGGCCTCTCTAATATGCAGCTTGGAGGTACACGGTGGAGAAGATCCCTGCGGGGGCAGAGGCAAGTTTCAACTGAGCTAGCCCAAATAGCTTGTTTGTCTCGCTGCATTCTGTCCCTAATAATTCAGCCATTTATGCAGCTTTGGCGTTTTACAGAATCAAGGCTATTTTGCTACTCTGTGGTATTACATACATTATAAGAAGTTAGCCAAGAGGTGCTTTTCCAGCATAATGCAGGGAAGCCACGCTTCAGTCATCTTGTGTGTTAAGTGCCGTTCTCTCAGTGGGGGCCGTTTTTGGATGATCTGGAATTTGGTAGGAGTGATGGAACCACAGAAAAACTCGCCTACCCAATTGTAGTCCCATTTGTTTCTGGGGAGAATCCCAGATACATGTGTACAGGCAGAAAGACAAGGCTGTCACAAGAGGTGAAATGAACTTAAAAGTAACCCAACCTGCCTCCTTTGAGAACTGGTTTCTCTGTGATTGTACCAAGCATTATAAGGGGATGGTGGAGTCAACATCTGTGGGCTTTAATTTTGTTAAGTATCAGAGCGAAAGGCTGTCCCATCAAGAGAGAGCCAAGAATGTTGACTTTTCTGCAATCCTTCTCTAGATGGCGGGCCTGGTGGTCATGCATCGTACTCTCTGCAGGGAATAGGCACTGCCGCTTTCTTTATATCCTTTTAAAGCATTGGTCTGTTTAATGAGGACTATGGTGTTCTGTGGTTTATTTGGCTATTGGAGTGGATATATCAGCCTGCACAAGTATGTAAATATTTCTTCTGATATTTCTAAGATTTGTAGGTGTATCTAAGAAATTATATATATATACGATTTTAGTTCAAAACCTTGCTTTTGGGCACGGTGGATCAAGCTCATGGTTAGTGTCATCACCTGAATTGTTCCTGATATTTTATGACCCTAGAAGAGAGGGTGAGATAGATTGGTATGCAGGTGTTCTCCTGAATTCCCCCAACTGAGGGCTAAAGGCTGAGGCAGGGATGGTCTGTTCTGGGGATGAATGCATGGCAGTGTGGATGGTGCCGGTGAGAGCATTTCGGCATCCTGGCCCATGGACAGCTGAGCAGAAAGAGCATCAGTCTATCAAAGAAGGGGTGAGATGTCTTCCAGAACACACTGGCTAACCTACTGAGGAGGGCTTTTAAAATAGGATGGATGGGATGGGTGATCAAACATTAAGCATAAGAGAGAGCATCACAGTATGGGAAATACATTTCCAAATCTAGAGGTTGTAATGGGAAAGGCTGACACGGATTTAGTGGTGGTTCTAGAGATCTAGTCCTTGGAGACCCATAACTGGGATGTAGTCTGTTCAGGAGGGACATGGTAGGAGGTAAGGGGGGAGTATTACTGTATATAAACAAGCAGAGCATGGAATTATTTCCAACCCCTTTGTGTATGTGTATATTTTTATCTATCTGTGGTGTCTGCGTGGTATCCAAAACATTCATTTGCTTTGAAAGAGTAATAATAAAAGGAAACAGTGTGATGGTATATGAAATCATTAGAAGTCACTGTCAACAGATTTCAAAAGATGGATTTTACAGTTTAACCACAGTACATGTAGCAGCCAGAAGCAAATTTTTACACGTTTCAGTCACTAGGTGTCAGCGTACATAGCAACCATTAAGAAAGCTATACGGTTCAGGCAGAAGCTCAGATAACAAGACTTCGCCTTTTATACTTTGGACACATCATGCGAAGAGAGAAATCATTAGAGAAAGACATCATGCTTGGCAAGGTCGAAGGTCAACGCAAAAGAGGAAGGTCAGAAATGAGATGGATCGATACAATAACAGCAGCTATGGGTACTACTCTGTCAACAAAGAGCTGCCTGACTGAAGACCGAACACAGTTTAGGACAACTATCCAGAGGTTCGCCATGAGTTGACACCAACTCGACAGCACTTAACGACAACATATGGTTGAGTCACTATGTTTCACAGTTCAATTACAAGAAATGAAATTAAATACATATCTGAGTCACTAAGAGCCAGATGTGGTAGCACTGGAGGGGGGTGCATGATGGGTAAAGCTCTGATGCTCGCAAAAGGTGGTATAGAAAGCCTACAGTAAACATAACATTTACGGAGTGCACCTTTTCAAATTATTTCCAGTCCTTTGTGTGTGTGTGCGCATCTGTGACCAGGAGAGTAGAGAGGACGTGCAGTCAGTTTGAAAGGGGCAGTTCCCTAACTGCTATGTTTCAGTGTATCATTCTTTCTATACTGCAAAAGCAAGAATTGTTTCTGCCATAGAAATGCATCCAGGCCATGTTTTTTTGAGACTTTATTTCTCTGGAACCCTGGGTCCAACCTGGCCCATTTTCAAACTCAATATGTCTTTCCACAAGCTTTTCCACTTTTCCAAATTTGCTCCCATGCTGTTACAGTTTTGGAGTATTATTTTTCCCTCAACAAACAGGTTTTGGGCCTCTTATGTCTAAATTCAGGAGGAGAGGGTGGAACTGGGGTTAACAGGCCCCTGCGCTAATGGGAGCTGCAGGCATCGGGTCAGAGCGAAGGTCAGGAGGGCCGGGTGGTGGTGGTTCTTGTGATTCCATCTAATGATATTTTGAACCCATTTGGGGTCACAGCCCACAGTTTTGGAACCATTGCTCTAGTAGAATTAGAGGTTGCCTTAGACAGTGTCTTAATTTAAATGCACAGCAACTTCCACAAATGAAAATGGACCAAATGAGCTGCCCTTCAGTTTTGCCAGGGAGCGATCTCATTTCTGTTATAACACAAATACACGCTTTGCTGTTTATCCCTGGGAGATCAAAGAGCCTTTGATAGAATCATTTGCAAGAGAAATTTCGCTGCTGACAACTGTGCATTATGTTTTCTGTTGCGCTTGGGATAGGGAAGAAGGAAATGTAAAAGCTAAATCTGCAAATGTAGGGTCTTTTGTTCTTTTTCATGAAGAGGGGTCTTTTTCTTTTTAATTATTTGCAATTTAAAAATTGCAGATACAAAGATTACAGATCATCATGGCTACACAGATGATCCTGTTTTTAGGGTTGGGTGTGCCACACTACAGATTCTGACTTTGGTTTGCGGCCGTGGTGCAGCAGCAATGACAGTGCATCGCTATCGCCTCTGTGCTGGAGGTAAAATGATTTCTTTTTAGCATATGCCTCCCACTGTGTGCCATCTAGTGATGGTGCAGCCACCCCTAGGATGATATCCTTGATACAAGTACAATCGGAAGGGGAGGGAGGCTGAAAGTATATCGGAGTACTGGCCTATACATCCGAGGAAGTCTGACATATCACTAAAACTGTGTGGTACTAGCCAGTATCTGCAGTGATAGAACTGGGGCACTTGACTTAAGCACGTCCTGCTCAGTTGCTACTACTTCACAGTCGTCATTCGTCAAGAAGTGGAATGTAGAGTCCTCTACGTGTCGTGTCGTCTTTCTAGGCTGTTTACAGCAATGAACCATACCGATATGAGGTTTCCCTCATTTTTGTCATTTCAGGGCTCACCTTAGATCTGAGCGGTTGGGTTTTGCCCTGCAAAGACAAGTGAGAGCAAATCTGTCACGTTAAAGTCGACTTTTAGCTTTGGAATTGCCTTTGTTTTACCCCTTTTCTCTCTCGGAAAAACCCTAGATCAGTGGTTCCCAAATGTGTTCCCTGGAACCCTCAGTTGTAATTAATTTGCATGCAGTGGAGGTAAGCACATTCAGATCTATCTAATGAATATTCATTACAGATATCCTGAAAACCTGACTGGCTGGGAGAGCCCAGGACACATTTGGGAACTACCGCCCTAGATAGGTTTGGTCGTGTTTTAGTGTGTTCTTGATTTTTGGTATGGTTGTGATCTACATCGGCTTTGGTGCATTGGACAGTTTTATTTTCAAACATTTTGTTTGTTTTTAGGCTTGATATACCGTGCCTTCACAAAAGCAGCAGGGCAGTGTACAATCATAATTAAAATAAATAGAAAAAGAACGCCATAAATTTGATAGGAAAGTCAACAGTCACACTCACGGCAGAGGGGGACAATAGAGAGCAGGAGGGAGGAGTTAGGAAATGGAAGGTGGCAGCTATTTTTCCATCCAATGTTTGAGAAACCAGACTGTCAGCAGCTAAAATACGAATGGTGCAGCAAGACTGTATCGCTGATGAGACACTCTCAAGTTGTTTCTCAAGCATAAATACAACATCCCTAGTTGTGCCATATGCCCAAAAATGGCACCTGGAGGTCTTTGTGGCTGTCGAGTAGAAGGACAAGCTTTTCAGCTCAGCCCAGGTGCATTGGCATTGGGGCCCTGGAGCTCCACCAGATGTTTGGGATAAAGAAACATAAAGGAATAAGTGCCCTAGACCCCCTTTCCTTTTTACTCACAAAAAAACCACTCATATACCTTCTACAGCACATCTGTCAGAGGTAGGTTTGAAAATAAACTCTACTAGGGTTCATCTAAGCGCAGTTGGCACATATGACCATGTACTGTAGATAGCAGACCCATCTCTCTGCTACCTTTTTTAGTTTTGACTTTGTTGAAGCCTCCCATCGCATCTCATCCTCCCCCATCATCACTGTTCTAGTAACACAACTGATGAAAGTACACTTTGAGTCACTAGAGTCCAAATACTACTACTACTACTATTTAGCACTTATATAGCGCTACGCACGCAGCGCTGTACAGGCATGCATACATACAAGAGACAGTCCCTGCTTGTCAGAGACATGCTCGTCTGAGCTTACAATCTAGTTGAGACAATATATAGCATTAGTCAATTCGGTGGAGGCACAACATGGTCTTAACAATTCGGTCATGAAAATTGACGAGAGTCAGGTTGAGATAGAGGATAGAAGTCAGGATCTGAAAGCGACAGTGAAGAGGTGGGTCTTCAATCTGGAATTGAAGAGGGTCAGGGAGGGTGCCAGGTATATAGACTCAGGTAAGCTGTTCCAGGCGTGAGGTGCAGCAAGGTGAAAGGAGCGAAGTCTGGAGTTAGCAGTGTGAGTGAAAGGCCTAGATAGAAGTAATTTGTTAGCGGCGCAAAGTTCCCAAGAGGGGATTTAGGGCGAGATAAGAGATGAGAGGTATTGAGGGGCTGCAGAGTGAATGCATTTATAGGTCAGCAGGAAAAGTTCGAATTGAATGCAGAATTGGATAGGGAACCAGTGAAGCGACTTGAGAAGAGGAGTAATGTGGGCATGGTAAGACTGGCGGAAGATTAGTCGAGCAGCATAATTTTGTATAGATTGAAGGGGAAGGAGATGGCTCACTGGAAGATCAGCAAGGAGTAGGTTGCAGAAGTCGAGGCGAGAAGAGATTAGGGAGTGGATAAGGGTTTTGGTAGTGTGTTCGGAAAGGAAGGGGCGGATTTTGCTAATCTTGTAGAGAAAGAAGCGGCAGGTCTTAGCTACGAGCTGGATATGTGTGGAGAAGGAGAGAGAGGAGTCAAAGATAGCCCCCAGATTGCGGGCCGAGGGACCAGGAAGGATCATAGATCCATCCACAGAGACTGAGAAGGGGGGTAGAGGAGGGGAGGAGTTGGGGGGGGGGGGAGGAGACAAGGAGTTCAGTCTTGGCCATGTTCAACTTCAAGCGGCGATGAGACATCCAGGCAGCGATGTCTGAGAGGCAGGCAGAGATCCTGGTCTGGATTGCTGGAGAGATATTAGGTGTAGAGGTAGATTTGGGGGGAGTCGGCATAGAGGTGGTACTGAAAGCCATGGGAGGAGATAAGCGTGCCAAGAGATTGGGTATAGAGCGAGAAAAGGAGAGGGCCCAAGACGGATCCCTGGGGTACTCCAACATGGAGCAGGGTGGGAGAGTAGGAGGAGCCACCAGAGCATACCCTAAAGGAGCGATGGGAGAGGTAGGAGGAGAACCAGGATAGTATGGAGCCCTTGAAACCAAGCGAGGAGAGGGTGGTGAGGAGAAGATTGTGGTCAACAGTGTCAAAGGCAGCAGAGAGGTCGAGAAGGATGAGGACTGAGTAGAGGCCCTTAAATTTAGCCAGGAACAAGTCATTGGAGACTTTTGTGAGAGCCATTTCAGTGGAGTGTAAGGGACAGAAGCCGGATTGTAGTGGGTCCAGGAGGGCCTGGGAGGTGAGGAAGTTGAGGCAGCGGCGGTGGACTGCTCGCTCTAGTAGTTTAGATATGAAGGGAAGGAGGGAGATGGGTCAATAGTTAGGACAGGTGGGATCGAGTGAGGGTTTCTTGAGAGGTGTGACAGGAGCATGTTTGAAGACTGCAGGGACAGTAGCAGTGGCGAGTGAGAGGTTGAGAATATGAGAGATGGAGGGGACAACAGTGGGGGAGATGGTGTGTAGGAGGTGGGTGGGGATAGGGTCAGAGGAACAGGTGGTGGGTTTGGAGGAGGAAAGAAGGAGTGTGGTTTCCTCATCGGAGATCGTAGGGAAGGAGGGTAGCAGAGGAAGTATGGTGGGGGAGAGAATTGGGGAGGGGGGAGGTAGGTGAGGAAGTGGGGAATTGGAGGGTGATCTTGTGGATTTTGTCGTGGAAGTAGTCGGCTAGGGTTTGGGCAGAAACGGAGGGTGGGACCAGGGGCGGGGGCACCTTGAGGAGAGAATTTAGTGTATTAAAGAGGCAGCGAGGATCAGAGGCAAGGGAATTAGTCAGTCAGATGGATGTAGTATTCTTGTTTGGCAAGTGCTATGGCTGACTGGAAGGAGCCAAGCATGAATTTGAAGTGTAGAAGGTCTTCCGGGGAGCGGGATTTGATCCAAGCATGTTCAGCAGAACGGGGTACAGGTGCGTAAATAGCGGGTTGTGGATGACAGCCATGGCTGGGGAGCAGAACATCTGACAGGGCGCGGGGGCGGGGTGGGGCAAGAGTGTCAAGGCCGAGGATAGTGCAGCATTATAAGAGGATACTGCTTCGTCGACTGACTTGGAGGACATAATGGAGGAAAGAGATGGAGAAATGGTGGAGGAGAGAGTCATGGGATCAATATTATAAAGGTTTCTAAATAGGACGGAGGAAACAGGACGAGGTTGAGACAGCGGAAGCTGAAGATTAAAGGTTAAAAGGTGATGGTCTGATGAGGGAAGGATTGAGTTGCGGAGGTTTGAGGGAGAGGAATTAGAGAAGAGTATCAGGTCAAGGCAGTGGCCGTGTAGGTGGGTGGGGGCAGTGGAGCAAAGTTGGAGGTCAAACGAGGAGGTGAGTGCGAGGAACTTTAACGCATGGGGATCGGAGGGGTTATCGACGTGAATGTTAAAGTTGCCAAGAATAAGAGTGGAGGAAGAGGGATCCAGAAAGATGGAAAGCCAGGAGTCGAAGTCAGTAAGGAAGGTTGATTTGGATTTGTCGGGTGGGCGATAGATAACAGCTACTTGGAGGGGAAATGGTGTGAAGAGAAGAATGGAGTGGACTTCAAAAGAGGGAGGAGTGAGACTGAGGCAGCAGGAGAGGTTGGAATTGGCAGGAGGGAGAGAGTAGGAGCCCAACACCACCACCACGGCCAGTGGATCGAGGTGTATGGGTGAACTGGTAGCCCCTATGGCAGAGAGCAGCAGCGGATGTGGTATCGTCTGGGAGGAGCCAAGTCTCAGTTAGGGCGAGAAGGTGTAGCACATTAGAGATAGAGATCGTGCGTAAAAGGAAGCTTGTTAGAGATTGAGCATGCGTTCCATAGGGCACATGAGAATGGGAGAGTGGAGGGAGAAAGGAGAGGGATGTGGATAAGGTTGGACAGGTTACGTGAGGATTTCTTACCAGAATAAGACAGCGGTCTAGGGGTGCCGTTACGTGAGGATCTATTTTCAGAGTATCTATTTCCAGAGTAGTACAGAGATCTAGAGGGGCCAGGGTACAAGTGGGTGTCTCTGGATGAATGTGCCCTCCATGAGGGACATGAGGGAGGGGAAGGGGAGTGAAGGGGGATATTGATGATGATAGGTTACGAGAGGATCTCTTTTGAATGTGTTGAAGTACCTGACCTGAGAGGCCTTAGTTTTTGATGGTTTTCATTTTTGGCAAGAAAGGTTAGTGAGCTCCTGGACTTACTGATTGATTGTCCTATGCAAAGTTTTTTAACAATAGGGTAGTGAGTCTGTGCACACGTCAAAATTTTCTCACCTAAAGTGGTGTTGGGATTTAACCAAACTGTTGTCTCTTTCAATATTTTTCCCCGTGCCTCTTGCCCATGGTGATGACTATGCCTTGCACACCTTGTATTTCAAAAAGAGCCTTCACCTTCTACCTGGAGCAGACTAAAGTCTTTAGAAAGCTGACTTGGCCTTTATTTCTTTTGACCCTAATGGTCTGGGACCGCTGTGTTCAAGTGTCCATTGTATAATTGGATATCGTATTGACCTCCCTTTTTTTGTTTGTTTTTTTTTCAGTTTGGTTTCTCCAGGCTTTACTAACCTTTCCGCTGTTATCTGAGCGGCTGTCGAGAGAGGTTCTCTTTCTGGTCCTGCAGTTTATCTGCACTGCAGTAGTGATGGAAAATTCTTTTTAACATTATGCTTCACTAAATTTGCCTCTCATGCAGATTCATTGTATGTATTAGTCAATTTCCCAAATGTGTGTGAAAGTCGGAGCTGGTATTAGTTTCTCTCCTGGACGCTTATGTGTCTAAAAATGGATGGGACCAGGTCCCTTTATAGTGTTGCTTGGTTACCCACTCCCTCACCAACCAAAAAAAAAAAAAAAGAAAGCTGGCCATGGTGTAAATGTAACTACAGGGCAGATGGAATCATTTATGGAGTCATTTTGAGGGAAGTTGAGTACTTCTCAGCAGTTTCTTGGCCAAGATCTAAGGGATCAATATTCAGCCGTGATGATCAGCATTTTGCTAAAATGCTGGTTGCTGTAGCTTTAAAAAAAAAAAAAATCCAGATATTCATCAGAGAGTGGCTGGTACTGAATATCTAGATAGGGTGGTTGATGCTGGAGTTATCTGGCTAGCTTACGGCATCCTTTTTCCGTCTCTAAATTATTCAGATAGTTAGTTATGGGTAGAACGGCACTGAATGGCGGGACAATTTGCTGCTCTGCCTACAGACCATTCTGGTGTTGTCTAGTTGGTGCAAAGGTGGTCTGTATGGATATTCGTTGGTGCTCTCCGGATACTGCTTTGGAATATCCCAGTCATCGTTGGGTTACCAGATTTCTCGAGAGCAAATCTGCGACATTAGGGCGGGGCAGGGGTCCTCCCTCCTCGGACATCTTTTCCCCATATATTTCAAAACGACCAGTCTAAATAAGATTCGGTCATTTTAAAAGTTTAAAAAAGACAGTAGCAGTCCTTCTTGAGTTATAATTGCACATATATACATGTAGGATGTGATAAATATTCTATATATTTCTAAAATTCCTCCTTTAAGGTTAATTTTACACCTTCTCCTACCAGTATGGAGAAGACTGCATCAGAGGGTTATGCAGGAGAAGCTCTGTCCTTTGTCTCAGTACCCACTGAAATCGGGGACGGGAGGTGGTTATAGCCCATGGAGTCAGAGACACTATCTCAAAATTGGGGAGAATCCCTAAAAATCGGGGACATCTGGTAGCCTTTAGTCAGTGACACTTGTTTGGATAAATGCCACTGAATATTGGCACACAAGGATAGGACCAACCTCGGCTAATAGCTCGAAGCCTTTCTTGCCGTTTTGCCTCAGATGAAGACACTATGCAATATAGTGTGGGCTAGTCCTCCGCACCCAGCCCACACTCGCTACACAAAAGCATCTGAATGATGCACAAAAGCCTCAGAATGAAACCTCCCTTTTAAAAGAAGGTTCAGAGGCCTTCGGTAACCATGTACGGAGGACGAAAGCACTCGCAGGTTTCCTGTTTTCGTCAACTTATCAGCTCATCTGTCATGACTGGTTTCTTCATTCTGATCACTTTTGAAAAAACAAACAGAATTTCATTTGCTATGTTTAAGTTGGTTTTTTTTTTTTTTTCTTTTTCCCCTGCGAAACGGCACACATCTGTCATGGTGCCACATCCCTGTTTTTAACAGCCCACTCTTTGGTGTCACTTGTCACCTGTGTCTGCCCAGATCATACTTTGAATAACTACAGTAGTCTGGGTGGCACTGGCAAAGATTTCCGATGGCAAATAGCATTGTTTGCTTAGAGTTGTAATTGGGGGGTGCGTGGATGGAGTTTCTGTTTACCTTCAAATAGATTTGGCAGGAACAAATATACTACAAACGGTTAAAAGAAATCTTTTAAGGAGGAGGATAAAAGCATATTATAGCTCCTAGGATACAGTCAAGATATATTATGAGAGAGGTGATCGACTTGCACTCAAAACTCCAGTTTGGCACAGTCTATTTAAAATAAGAGGAGAAATCTTGCAACTGATTTCACTTTGAAATGAGGCATCTGTTTCCATATAATTTTGTCCAAGGTTTTCATGTCTGGATGGGGAAAAAAATTTCCTCAAGAAAAATGGTGCAGGCAGAGACTTGTACAAACAGCATGACATTACTGTGGCCCTTGTTTTAAATGTTATCATGTTTTGGGTGAAAGCCTCACAGCACTTTGCTAGCTTTAAGAACATTTCTTTTTCTCTGTGGCCCTGTAATTCCAACCAAAGTCAGTAATCTGTAAGGGCCACTCATGCTGGGTGATGCGACTCATGCTGGAGGAAACTGCAGGACAAGATGCTGTTACCATGCTGTCGGTTAAGCGTGCTGCGTTCAGAGGCGCCCGAGACAGCCGTTTCCTTACTCTGCTTTCATTGTGCGAATAAGGCGATTGCACATGTGTGCTGGATTTTTAAAAAAAAAACATTACCGAAGCCCAGTGTTGCTTTTTCCAATCTTCTGATAAGAAGTGAGGGACATAGAGAAACGGAGTCTCTTTGCAGATGAGAGTCGGCGGCTCATCTAGTCTGTCCATTCCTTGTTGGCGTGCCTTGTGAAAAATGACCACTGGATCCATAAGTACCAGGCCAGAACTGTCAGGTGGTTCCACCTTCCACATCAGCTGCAATGGGGAAAGAGGCGAGTTCCAAACGGTTCCATGTTAGTGAGCTTGCAGTCAATCCACACTGCAAAGTCCAGCAGGTCGGTTTGCTGTTCTTGGGAAACACTTTGCTTTTGTCCTTGCAACAGCTCTACATTGCAGTTTTGGTTGGGGGATGCTGTTGGTGGAAGTGATGAGGGGGTGTTTCGGTGATATGTTGCACTTCCTGCCATCTGTGCACGGAATGGTGTCTTCCTGCCCCGTGCGGCCTTGTGCTTTATTCAAAACAATCTGGCTTCAGGAACACAATACACAAAAGAGTTCAGAGTAGCCTCTTTCATACTTTATTAAAAAAAAAAAAGAAGCTGAACCCTAAATATTACAACACTTGTTTCCTATATTACAGCAGAACACTAGCGGCGAGGGTCTTGTTTTTCCTTGAACAGTTGTCCAATTGACCTTTTCAGGGAAGTTACAGAAATTCTTTATCCCGTTCATTTCTAGATATTGCCAGCGTCCTTTAGAAAGAGAAGTTGCTGACCATGGAAATCCTGTTTTGTAGCCCTTTGTTTTTTTCCCACCTATTTAGCTCCCAGTGAGACGGTGATTGTGCTAGGTTCTTCTGGCATGGAAAGGGGGGGGGGGGCGATTTGTGGTGGGCTCGGTAGATGGAGCAGGGCTACCTTTCCCCTCTCAACCTCTACTTGACCTCATCACTCCTCTTACTCCCCCCCCCCGCCCCGCTCACTTCAAACTTTATTCATTTTCCCTCCTTTCCTTCCCGATAGGGTGGCCAGCTCAGCTGAAGAGGTTGGTCCGGTCTTGATTTTACTGCTGCCCCCACCATGTGCATGGAGTCTTAGTTCAGCAGTAGAATTCCATGTGATGGGGCACAGACCAAGGACTGAATCAGACTGTTTGACCACCTCCATACCTCCTTTGATCTCATGGCTCCTAAAGCACAGGAACGTGGCTGGGACTAGTTCTGGTTCTGTTCCTGGTGACAGTATCCGGTGAACAGAGTGATTGATATTGCACGTGCTCACTAACTATACCTCCTGCACAGAAACTAGGAGAGGTTGGGACCTGTGGTCTTAAGCACTGACTGATAACATTTGCAAGGTTTCAGACAAATAAAAGGAAATCTCCCTTCGTCCTCACTTTAAACAACATGTTTTGAGACCAGGTGTTTGACGTCAAGTAAGGAAGTCTTGTACCACCACACCTGTAGGCGTTATTTCTTGGGTAATATCGGCCCTGCATACACAGAGGTGCCAGGCGTGACCCATCCCAAAGAGTGAGATGCACCCCTCCGATGAATGAGACTGAAGGCAAACAAGTGAGGTTTTGTCTTGCAGTGCATTCTGGGTTATGCAGACTCCCTCCCTACTAAACACATGGTCACATGCAGATTATTTTCCAGATTAGCAAAGAATTTGTCGAAGAACAGCTTTGCGTATCCCAGACCTAATCTAGGCTTGGAGTTGCTCAAAAACACAAACTGCTGTGGCTTCACACATTCTAAAACTTTACCACAAAACAGCCAGTAGTCCAGCAAAATTATAGACCCCTTGGGCCCCCCTGTCTCTCTGAGCTGCCACCCACTGCTTTCTTTCTTTTCAGTGCCGTTTCCCCAAATGCCAACCAACCATCGCTCTACCAAAGACATTTTTTCTTTTGCGCAAGCTTTTCCGCCCTTAATTCAGCCACGATCCTCTTCAGACACGAGCCCTGCACAGCAGAGGCCCACACGTTTTCTCACGTTCCTTACTTAATGCTCCGTTTCCTTCTCCTTTCCTGTTTGGAGCCTCGAGCCTTCAGTTTCCAGTCCCTCTTGCTCCGTTCTTCAGTTCCCAGATTTTTAGCCCCGTTCCTCCTCTACTGCACTTGTTACCTCCAAAGAGCCCTGAGCCAGCTGGCCTCCACAAATGCATGAACTCTAATACACGCACGGATACTTCCAAGTCTGCATCCGGCATCAAGTCAAACCCTATTCGCGTTCCCCAGAACATTTACTCCCCAGCAGACAACTCTGCTCCTGCTGGGTCACTACAGGAGCCCAGCAAAACCTTCCACAGTGGCAGGATGAAAACACAAACCCCACTGACTTCCAGGATGGCGGTTGTATCAGTGCTCTCCTCAATGAAGTACACGGAACATTGGGACCAACTAGCCACGAAAAAGGCGTGTGAGCGTGAGAATGGGGCTAAGTGCATGCAACACATGGTTAATGTGTGTGACTTTGTATGTCTGTATACAAACTTTGAAGGGCGGCTTGTGAGAATGCCAATGTAACCCATTGCATTAACCCACAGTTTAAGGGCATCTTTTATTTTTTTAAGAAAGCATTGCATCTATCATTGTTAGTGTGCAGTGGAGCGAATTTATTTATTTAACTGTTTTAAATCCTGATTTATCTTAAGGTCTCAGCAGGTTACAGAGAACTTGAACAATGCCTAGCGGAGGACTGTTACGTTATAGCTTACATTAAACAATGAGGGAGGTATATCTGACTTGGAAAGTAACAAGTTTTAGAACTTTGGTAACAGTGGATACTTAAATGTTTAAGAGGTGGGAGGAGTAACTCCTGCCTAATTACTTAACGATAGGATCATCAGTGCACTAAGGGAGGGGGAAAGGTAAATGAGGAGTGGGTAGGTGGGAAGGCAAGGGGGTCATGGGAGGGCGATGGTTGAGAGGTGGGGATAGGTATGGTGAGTAAGGCGGTGCTAGGTCCCAAAGTATACTACTGTCTCTCCTTTTTGACACACCTCCTCTCGCAGTGATGAAATGAGCCGCAATATTATTTACAGGAGAAGTTGCAAGCCAGTTCTTCAGTTTAACACCCACCATGAATCATTCCCTGAAGATATTTTGCAGGCCCTGGATTTTCAGCGGTACCCTCTGTGCCTTCTCTGGCCTGCACATAAGCGATTCTAAAAACGCTCCCACTAACTGCAGAGGGGGAATAGAGGAGTTGCTTAATGATTACAGCGCTGGCTTGGTAACCCACTAGCACTCTTTGCTTCAGAAGAAAGTCTTGGCTATCTACTTCCAGTCACACTGCCAAGAAAACCCAGGAGCTGCTGGGTCGCCAGGAGTCAGCATTGACTCGAAGGCACACATTGCATTGCATTGAATGCAGAGAGGCCTAGTCAGAGCCTCGCTGACTGTGAAGCCTCATGAGATAGATATAGCTTGCATGGGGCTAGGAAGCCAGAAGACCTCGTGTTTAGCAGCCAGGAAGGTTGAATTGTTAAGGGCATTATTTGCACTTCCCCATCGTCTGCCTAAGGAGGAAGAATGATTTCCACCAGAGGACTAGAAAATCTTGAGATCAGTATTCAGCATTAGTAGTGAATACATTTGTTTAAATGTTAGCCATGAGTTTTAATAAATGCATATATTCAGCACTTCTATATGTATGGTCTGGCATCAAATATATATATTCGCTGCTGACTATCGCTGTCTTTCAAGCCTAAACTAAATGTATAAATTCAGCTTAGTAGTTTTATATCGGTGCTAAATGGATAGTTTTCCGGTTGCCTCCCTTACTCTGCTCTTCCGCTTTAAGGATAATGGTGGAATGGTTAGATGAATTTTTCAGCCCTCTTCTGTCCAAAAGCAGCAGAGATTGTCTAGTGTGAAGCCACAAACATGTATCCCTGCTCGGAAGCAGGCAGAAATGTTTGCATGCAAAATAGATGCATACATGTATGTTTTATAAACAAGACGCTCCATCCACACGCTCCTAGGGTAGTTTTATAGAAGGTCTTTTATACATAAAAATGCCTTTAGAGAATGATCCCCTAAAAGTAATACATGTACAGCAGTAAATCTCAGTCCTTCACATCAGTGACAGACAGTGGTGCCTCTGAAAACCAAATCATTCCACGCAATTTGTTAGCCCCATTCTGAAAGAGGTAGAAACAGCAGTTAAACAGTTAAAGAACTGTAGCAGATACTTTTTAAATTGGATTAAATTGAATACATTTCTACACAGGATCATAGAAATGACGGCACATAAGGGCCAACATGCTCTATCCCGTCAGTCCAGTTGGGAGTCTTCTAGTTTGGGTAGAAGCACATGAATTTCCATATGCCACCAGACACCAGCTTCCCACCTTTCACCTGCTCCCCATATTGGTCCCACGCATGTCCAAAATTTTCTTAAAAGTGCTGGAGCTCGCCACATCCACTGGTAGACTGTTTCAGGCCTTGTCATCTTGACCTTGGATTCTAGAACTTTGTGGCTAGCTTTCAGGAGCTGCTAATTTCTCCATTATGAAAGAGAAAATTCAGCATCAATATTTAAAGGATTCTTTGGACATGTGACTTGATTTTGGAAGGGCTGATTCCTTATCGTCACTTCAGTCCAGTCCCTTAACTTCTGGGTTGTGCAACCCTTCCAGCAGCTTGGAGGCTGAGCCCATCACCTTTTTGATGATGGTATGGTATAAATACCACTGGCACCAGTAATCTCAGCCTCCAAGCAGCTGGAGGGTTCCTGTAAGCCAGAGTGCTTACGGGGTCTTAGCAAAGGATTATTAATTTGCATTTATTCCATTTATTTCATCTAAATCATTTTATTTCTTTATTTTTCTTTTCTTTTTCTTTCTTTAGAGAGCCTTGTACCTTTAAGTATTCTGTTCCCTCCCCTCCTCCTCTCTCGGCCTCCTGGCAACCCTGCTCCCTTGCGGCTCCGGAGGAGGAGGTTTGTGATGCTGGGAGGACCGGAGAGCTCTCCTACCGCTCACGCAGCTGCCCGGTTCCCGAGGCCTTTCTGGCATGGCTGCTTCTGCCTCGCGCCGAAGCCCCTTAGGTGGCTGAGAGCTGGAGGCAGCACGAGAAGTGTCTCAGCAGCGTTTCCTGCCTCGTGCTACAGCCCCAAGGCGGCTGGACGCTTGAGGCATCATCGGAGTGCAAAGCGTGGGGGAGTGGCAATCACTGCAGGAACCCCGGCAGAGAGCCTGTAGTTCTCGGTGGGCACCCAGCCACCACCCGTAGGTCGGGCCTCCACGTGGCTGTGGCCTACCACGTGGGAGCCAGCAGAGGACGGCTGGTTCCCTCGTTTCCAGTGCAGCGCGCTCCAGATTGCCAAACTGCAAGTATCAGAAATAAAAGCTTTATATTCCCTCTCTAGTTTAATTGGTTAAGGTTAAAGATTAAAGATTAAAATTTTATCCTTTTGGTGCTGTGTTTTAATGGCTGGAAGTGAGGGGGGACGCTGGGAGCTGTTTGTTTTGGTCCAGGGCACAAGTTTGGCATCATTTATTGCATTTTAAGTTTCTTTATATTTGGTTTATATTTTTTTTGTTTTTCTTTCCTGGGTTACTTTATAGAAGTTTAATTTTCTAATTGGCCTGAGTACAAAGGGGCATGACGGGTAAGCTGCGGTGTCCTTCTTGTGGCACTCGTAGAGGGACGGCCTCGGAAGCAGGGGTCTGCAGGGGTTGTCCAGCAGAAGCTGCTTCCGTGGAACAAGAAATCCACTTGAGCATGACTCAAGCCTCTCAGGGGTCAGGGGACCTTCTGGAAGGGGGAAGGGAATCCCATTCTCCCCCACCTTCATCCTTAGATGGTCCAGGCCCTTCCCAGTCCCTTCCCCCCCCTTTCCTCGGGGACAGAGGGAGACTGGGGTCAATTTTCACCAGAATTTGTTCTTCTATTGCACAAAGCCTATTGCTTGCACAAGCAGGGAACAGCAGAGCCAGTAGCAGCGAGGGACAGCATGGACGCTGGAGCAGGGAACTCTAGATCCCTTGACTCTGGGCTTCCTCCTAAGCGTGCAAGGTTATTGGGCAAGGAACCTTTTGAGTCCCCGCCTCGGGACACCCCTGAAGAGGAGCTCTCGGACAAAGAAGGGGTGGAGGACGGGGAGGAGCTTGAAGAAGGAGAGATCCTGGAGGAGGAGCAATCCCGCATAGTCCGAGTTTTTTGGCGAGAGGAGCTCCCAGCTTTAATAAGTGAGTCTCTAAAGGTGCTCAATATGGCCTCGGAGACTCCTACAGATGAAGAAGTTCTGGAGGATCCGTTGATCCAAGCCGTCAGGAGGTCTCAGAAGGTGTTCCCAGTCCATAGAGTGGTACTTCAGATGATTCAGGAAGAATGGAACCAGCCAGAGTCTACCCTGAGGGGAGTCCGTACGATGTCCCGTCTCTACCTATTACCTGAACCGGACAAAGACCTGCTGAAGTCACCTAGGGTGGACGCGGCGGTCTCGGCGGTAACAAAGAAAACGACTATCCCGGTCGAGGGCGGCGCGGCTCTGAGAGACAGTCAAGATAGAAGACTGGATACTCTGCTAAAGCAAGCCTTTGATGTTAATGCCCTCGCCTTGCAGGCCTCAGTTTCAGGGGCTTGGGTAGCTAGAGCCTGTCTGAGATGGTCCCAACAGCTACAACTGGCTAACAGTCCCTCAAGCGACACTCAAGCAGTGGCGGCTAAGTTAGAGTCCGGTTCGGCCTACTTAGCAGATAGCCAGTATGATCTTATTAGGAGTCTGGCGAAGAATATGGCCTCGGTCGTTGCAGCCAGAAGGTACCTGTGGTTACGTAACTGGGCTGAGGATGCATCTTCAAAGGCGCGCCTGAGTCGACTTCCTTTCAAGGGGAAGCTATTGTTTGGAGAAGACCTGGATAAGTTAGTAAAGGATCTAAGAGAATCGAAGGGGGGCAGGCTCCCTGAAGATAGACCAAAGCTGGGCCGCTCTTTGGCGCCAGTCCGGAGTCAGCCGAAGGACTTCCGGAGATTCTGACAGTCCAGACCGAACCCCTTTCGCAGGGGCCGCTTTCTTTCCAGGGGTCAAAGCTTCAGAGGGTTTCGCGGGGCAGGCAGAGGTTTTGGGGCCTCTTCCTCCTTCTCGGGACCTAGAAAATCACAATGAGAAGACGGGGGTCCAGGAGGGAGTTCTGCCAGTGGGAGGTCGTTTAAGGCAGTTTCTCCCCGCCTGGTCCCGGGTCACATCCGATCAGTGGGTCTTAGAAGTGATCCGTGAGGGTTACGCTCTCGAGTTCGCAAAGAGAGTAACCCCAGCCTTTATTCAGTCCCCCTGCGGTCCACCGGAAAAGAAGGCGGCATTGGAAGTCACTCTTTCAAGGCTTATAGCGCTGGGAGCGGTGCTGCCTGTCCCACAAGATCAAAGAGGGTCCGATCGATACTCCATTTATTTTGTAGTTCCAAAAAAGGAAGGTTCCTTCAGTCCAATTCTGGACCTAAAGCAAATCAATCACTGTCTCAGAGTTCCTCACTTCCGCATGGAAACCCTGAAGTCGGTGATTGCTGCCGTTCGTCAGGGAGAATTCCTGACATCCCTAGTCTTGACGGAAGTATATTTGCATATCCCGGTCCGAAAGTCTCATCAGCAGTTCCTAAGATTTGCCGTACCAAGAGGCCACTTCCAGTTCCAGGCCCTCCCTTTCGGCCTAGCAACAGCTCCCAGGACGTTCACCAAGGTAATGGTGGTAGTGGCCGCGGCTCTTCGAAAAGAAGGAATCCTTTCTCCATTATGAAAGAGAAAATTCAGCATCAATATTTAAAGGATTCTTTGGACATGTGACTTGATTTTGGAAGGGCTGATTTAAAATGACCTCTTAACAGGTCACCTATGTAGGAAGGCCAAGTAAACACCAATTTTTAAGCTTGTTTTATAGATACATAGGAGTCTAGGCGCTTTTATAAAGGGTTGTGTGTGTGCCGTCGAGTCAGTGCTCATTCTTGGCAACCCAGCCCCTGGGTTTCCTTGGTAAGGTATGACCAGAAGTAGCTTACCAGGTCTGTCTTCCACGCAGTAAATCTACAGCACCTGGTATTCCAAAGGGTTACCCATCTAAATACTATCCCAATCCAACCCTGCTTAGCTTCTGAGATCAGACTCATTTAAGGCAGTGAAGCCCTATTATACTAGGACTAAAGCAGCAAAACTTGCTTCTAGATTGAAGCTGTACATTTAGATCTGCTTGGGAGCAGGCGTAAATTATTCATGTGTCAAGTACATGTGTGTGTGTGTGTGCTTTATAAGCAATGCATGTAAATCACGTCTGCCTGCGCTCCACTCACATTTTACCTCGGAATACATCTACACATGTCTTGTAGAAGTGCACACCTTCTCAGCAGTATGTGTGCTTTTACATGCTTTCGGCGGGAAGAGCTGTTGGTCCTGATTAAACATTCACTGGCACTGCTCAATGTGTCACAGCTGGTTCCAGAACAGGAGGTTCTGTTGGAAGATCTCCTTCAGAGCCTGCAGATGCAGGAGATGGCCTTCCCAATTCATAGAGCTCTTAGGCAGCTTATGGACTTGGAGTGGGAGGTGCCTGAGGTGGGGTTGAAAGGGGGAGGCGGGCCATGGCCTGTCTGTACCAGTTCCTTCCATGGAGAAAGAATTCCTCAAGGTCCCCAAAGTGGATGCAGTCACCAAAATGACTACAATATTGGTGGAGGGCAGAGCAGCCCTCAAGGACGTGCAGGTCAAGTGTTTTGGAGAGCATGCTGAAGCAGGCCATTGAAGTTAATGCATTGGCCCTTCAAGCATCAGTTTGCAGGGCCTATGTGGCACGGGCTTGCCTGCAGTGGACTCAGGCATTGCCTGAAGGCATGGACTCTGATGCCTTGGCAACTCCCGGGCTACTAAGTTAGAATCTGGCTGCGCCTATCTGGCAGCTGCCTTTTACGACCCCTTGCACACCTCAGCCAAGAGCATGGCTTCGGTTGCGGTGGCTTGCTGTCTGTTGTGGTTGCAGGATTGGGCTGCAGATGACTCAACTAAGGCTTAGATCACCTGTCTCCCGTTCAAAGAGAAGCTTCTTTTTTGGGGAGGCCCTCGACAAGTTGGTCAAGGATCTGGTGAGGCCAAGTCGGCTCATCTGCCAGAGGAACGGTCTAAGGGTTCCAAGCCTGGCTCTGCGAGTCAGCGATAGTCTAAGGATTTCTGGCGGTACTGGGCGATTTGTTTTGCTCCATACTAATGGGGGAGGTACACCCCTTGGGTTCCTTTTTCAGGTTGGTCGAGGAACTGGTCATGGATTCTCTGTGGGCACTGGAGATGGCGCCAAGAAGCCACAGTGAGATGAGGGGGGGGCTCATTTGGAGGCGTTTCCCATAGGCGGCTGCCTTCATCAATTTTACTCCTCGTGGGTCCACCTCGCCTCCGACCAGTGGGTGTTGGAGGTCATCTGAGAGAGTTACGCCTTGGAGTTTGCATACCCTCTCTGACGCCTTTCTCTGCTCTCCCTGCAAAGCGCTAGCCAAACGGCAGGCTGTCCAGGACACCTTGCCACGGCTCTTGCTGTTGCGGTCAGTAGTTCCAGTACTCACAGATGAGTGTTTAAAGGTTGTTACTCAATCTACTTTGTGGTCCCCAAAAAAGAGTTCCTTTCAGACTATCCTCGATTTGAAACATGTCAACCGAGCTCTTCAGGTGCCTCACTTTTGCATGGAAACCCTGCACTCTGTCATGGTAGCAGTGCGCAAGGGTGAGTTTCTCACAGCCTTAGACCTTACCAAGGCTTATCTGCATGTTCCCGTGCGAAAGAAGCATCGCTTTGCAGTTCCATGGGTCATTTCTAGTTCTAGACTCTGTCTTTTGGCCTGGCGACAGTGCCACAAACCTTCACCAAGATCATGGTGGTGGCAGTGGCAGCACTCCGATGTGTCGGGGTGCTCGTGCATTCCTACCTGGATGATTGGCTCATATGGGTGAAGTCTCAGGGAGAGAACTTTGCTAGAATGCAGAAGGTGCTCCGCCTCTTGCAAGACCTCGGATGGGTGGTCAATTTGACCCAGAGCGCTCTGACACCTTCTCAAGACCTCGTGTACCTCTGGGCATGCTTCGATACCCAGGCCGGACGGGTCTCGCTGATGGAGAAGTGAGTCGCCAAGCTTCAGGGTCAGATCTGTGTGTTTCTGTGGCTGAAGGTGCCAACAATGTGGTGGTACAGTCAAACCTCGGTTTTCATGATTAATCCGTTCCAAAAAGTCTGACTAAAACCGAAACGGACTAAAACCGAAGCAAGATTTCCCATAGGAAATAATGTAAATTCAATTAATCCGTTCCAGACACCCAAAAATATTGACAAAAAGTACATTTTATAGAGAATAACTATATTTTTACATACAGAAAACAATGAGAAATACATATAAATGACTAATGAAATGGATAAATGAACATTTAACATCACATTTAACTTTATTGAAGACTCTTGTTGAGGGGAGAGGGAGGAGGAGAGGTTATTGTTTGGAAGGGGAGCCATGTGGCAATTGCTGCAGCAGCACGAGCTCCCGAAGTCTCAGCCAGCACTTCTCTCAGCTGCCCGATCGTCCACAGCACAGCAAACACAACGAGACTTTAGGACACCAATCTGATCGCTGACTCCGTCTCAACCCCGCAAGAGAAAGAACTGCCTGCCACATTCATTCAACATCTCCTGCTTACCCTGCTACCTCCGAGCCTGAGGGGGCGCTCCAGAGAACAGGCAGGCGGTGGAGAGATCGGGGCCTTCCTCTCTGCAATCCTTGCATGTCTGGCTCGAGGATGTTGCTCACCTGCCTTTCAGATCTCAACACGCGATCGGTGAGTCCGGGGGGGGGGGGTAGTGCTGCCGGGACTGGGCAGGCAGTGTAGTGTATGCAGACCAGCGCGAAGGTGACAGTATTGCAGGCACACGCGATCGGTGAGTCCGGGGGGGGGGGGGGGTGCTGCCGGGACTGGGCAGGCAGTGTACTGTCTGCAGACCAGGGTGTACGAAAACCGAGGCATCGACGAAAACCGAGACAAGATCTCAGTCGGGAAAAGACGTCGAAAACCGAAACCGACGAAAACCGGGGCAACCGAAAACCGAGGTTTGACTGTACTTTAAGATTTTGGACCTGGTGCCCTGGGCACAGGTGAACATGAGGCCTTTACAGTACTCCATCCTCTCCAGGTGGTCGCTGCAGTGGCACACTCTGGGGTGGCGATTGGCGGATTCCCTGGGGGTCTGGATCAGTCTTGCTTGGTGGCTGCAGTCCGAGACCTTGCTTACTCATTGTCTCTCTCAAATAACACAAGGGTGCTTATTGGGGGAGGAGCACTGTTGATAGATCAACTGTCTGGAAAAGAAGGCAGTCTCTTTAGCCCTTCAGGCCTTTTGGAATTTGGTGTCCAACAAAATGGTGTAGATCTTCTCCAATGCCACAGCAGTAGCCTACATCAATCATCAGTGCGGCACCGTAAGTATGATTTTTGGCGAGAGAGATTGAGCCACTGCTTCAGTGGGTGGAGCATAACCTCCTAGCTCTTTCAGCAGTGCTCATAGCAGGCAAGGACAGTGTGCAAGCTGACTTCCTCAGTCGGCAAAAGCTGGATCCAGGGAAATGGGCACCGGAGGTGTTTTGTGGCATAACCCAGAGATGGGGAGAACCAATCATGGATCTGATGCCTTTGGCTGACAATGTGAAAGCCAGCTGCTACTTCAGTCGTCGGTAGAGAATGTGTACATGTTCCCATTGTGGCACCTCATCAGCAGGGACACCGAAGGCTGGTGGTGCTGGTGGCACCGGACTGGCTTCAGTGACCATGGTACACTGATCTTGTACGGCTGACAGTGGGGGTTCCTTTGCATCTGCTCGCCCAGAGGACACTGCTGTCCAAAGGGCTGATTTCTTATGCTCCATGTGGATTGATTCTCACTTACATCTTGGCTCTTGAGAGGGCTTGGCTGAGGCAGTGGGGTTATACCCAAGGTAATCGCTACTTTGTTGCGGGAACTCAAGTGGTCCACCTCCTGGTCGTATGTGAGGACTTGGCGTGTTTTTGAGAGCTTCTTTCGTGGACAGGGGGATGCGGCCCATGCAGGCTGTTTCCAGATGTCTTAGCCTTTTTGCAGACAGATGTGGAGAAAAGCCTCGCCCTGAACTCGCTTTGGGTGCAGGTGGTGGCATTGGCATTGGTGTGCTGTAAGGGATACATTCAGGGGGTGCCTCTGGTGGCGCATCCTGATGTGGCTCGGTTCCTTCAGGCAGTGAAACCATTTCAACCTCCGTCACATGTGGTGGTCCCACTGTGGAACCTCAGCTTTGGTTCTGTCTGTGTTGACAGAGGTGCCCTTCAAAACTCTCTATCTGAGGCATCGCTGAAGGACCTTACCCTCAAGACGGTATTTTTGGTGGCCATCGCTTCAGCGCGTCCCATTTCAGAATTGCAGGCCCTTTTGTGTAGGGAGTCTTGCCTGATCTTCTCAAATGAGAGAGTGGTCTTGTTACTGGTGCTGGCCTTCTTGCCTAAGGTGTGTCGTCGTTGCATATGAATCAAGCTGTGATCCTTCCAGTTTTCCAGGATGCATCAGATAGCCAGCTGTGCCAGCTGGATATCCGTCAGGTGCTTAAGAGTTACCTCAAGCAAACTGCGGAGTTTCTAAAATCAGATTGGCTATTCCTCCTGTTTGGAGGATCTCGGTGAGGAGAGGCCGCCTCTAAGGCTTCCATTGCCCATTGGTTGAAGGAGGCAATTGCATCCTCCTACCTATTGTGCTGAAGGACTGTCCCAGTGGGGATTTAGGTGCATTCCACCATGGCCCAGGTGTTGTCGTGAGCCAAGTTTGACCTCGTGCTCCCAGTGGAGATCTGCAAGGCAATGACGTGGTCTTTCTCCATACTTTTGTTCAAAATTACTGGCTGGACATTCAGGTGTGCTTTGGGGCGCAGGTGTTGCGGGCCGGTCTCGCTGGTCCCTCCCTCTCTTAATCACTGCTCTGATACATCCTAGGAGTCGGGACTGGAATGGAGGGGGTGCTATGGAAGATAAAATGAAGTCTTGCCTGCTAATTTTCTTTCCTTGTCCTTCTAGTCCAGTCCTGAACCATCCTGTTTTGTCAGTCTCGTGAGGCCTCTATTGGTATAACTGTGTGCAGGGAGGTTTCAGCCGTTTCTCTCCCCCGGGAGGAGTAAGAAGGTCATCCTCATGTAATGGTTTCCTTGGGGAGGGGGGGGGTGTCCTGTGCCTGAGCCAGTTTTTTTCTTGATATGCTGTGACAGCCTTTTGGGGCTCTCTTCGCTGTTTGTATATACTGTAGGTGTATAGGCGTAGATGGTATTTTTGTGTGTTTGGATAGTTGGATATAGTTTGCTTGGTGAGGGTCAAACTGGCTTCTGAACTGGGTCTGTCTCTCTTATGGGGTGACATCACAGAAGTCTGTAATTCTCAGTTTTCATCTGCTGGAGGGGGGCAAAACCCAGGAGTCGGGACTGGACTGGAGGGACTCAAGGAAAGAAAATTAGCAGGTAAAACCTAATTTTACCATCATTATTTTGACACAGGTTAGATGCTGGTACTGAGTTTCCATCCCAGAGAGCTTACAGTCTTGTGACACCTGGTATTAAGCTGCAGATGATCCACGTGGACCTTAAGGGCAGATTAGCCAACAGAAAAATGCTGTTACTTGCAACTAGATAATTTCTTCCCTCTCCCCACTTCTATTTAATCCAAAGAAAGGAGGGGTGAAGGTGGTATAAAAAAAACCCTCCAGATGTAGTTGTGTCTGTGGATGAGGCTCCCTTGCTGTACAATGGGGGCTCTAGACTGGCCTCATGTCAATTGGGGAAAGTACCCTCTCCTGTATGGCAACTAGAACCCCCCCCAACCCGCAAACAATAAATGCACGGGAAAGTAACCTGCATGGTGTCAGGTTGTGCATAACAACCCTTCTTGGCAAACTGAATGAACTGTATCGGTCTTTATCTGCCTCTTTGTTACTATGGGGGGTTATTTTGGAAGCCCTATTCATGCTTTAGGCATCTGAAAACAGGCATAGAAATGTCTAAAGCAGAGACATTTTAGAAGCCGACTTTGTGGATGTCCCCAGGATGAGACCACCCAACTCTGAACGGAGGCATAGTGGAGGTGTGGCCAGGGTATTTCTAAGAAACTGGATGTCCCTGCCTAATCTTAGAAATGTCCTGGACGTCCGGAGTTGTCTCGCTACGTTTTTAGACCTGTTCCAGACACGAACAGGCATCTGAAGCGAGAACAGAGAAGAAAGCACTCCATTCCGGTACTCAGCACAATGTCAATGATAGGAGCATCTTGGTTTCTCTCTTCCTGGCCCACTACTCTAATCATTAGGCTATTCCTAGATGACCAGCTACTGAAAAACTGTGGGGACGTTTCTGTAGACCCCCATGCAGACGTCCAGGTTTGTGAAATTGTGCCTGCACCTGAACGTGCCTGCTTTTTTTCTTTTTTCCAGACTTTCTGGCTTGGCTGCCCCTTCTAAAATTCCCCTTCACGTTTTCAGGCTTTTCTTTTATTCTCGGCTTTATAAAGGAAAAATTACAGACCAAAAGTCAACATGAACATGTTTTAAAAAAATCAGACTTTCATTTACACAAAACCTCCAGCCCAGCAGTGTAGGATGTGGAATTTTCTTTTTAAATAAATGGAATGATTTGATTGGCTGTCAGCCTTGCTCCATAATTACCAGCGGAGAGGCTCGCCATATTCTGTATTCCAGAAATAACACAGAAATAACCATTAGAATGTCCCAGGACCCCAAGAAGTAAAGTATTTCAGAGTGAAAACTTAGCCAAAGATTTTCCTTTGGAAAAGACACTAGAAAAACTTCCCCCAATCATGTTTTGAATATTATTAAACCTGATCATTACTAGCTTTGAGCCCAGCTGGAAAACATTTTTGCTCCTACCCTCTCTAACGTGTTCCACTTCCAACTTTTATTTCAATTGAAGTCTTTCTTTGCCATCATACTTAAAAGTTTTCCTGGTAAAGTTAATTTTTAAAAATAGCCAATGGGTCTCTCCCATGGCCCACAATAGTGCTGCTCTGGGGCAATTTCTCCGGATGGGTTAGTTTTGCGCATACCACGACACTCACGAACCATGTGGTGGGAGAGGATGATATCCTTGACCATTGCTCAGCAGTGTTGCCTTTTGATTAGTTGCATCTGACTTGTGTACAGGGTTTACAGAAAGAGAATTATGGTCCGTGGCTAGCAGCCAAGGACTGGCACTGTTATGGCTAGCTTGGATGCAGGGAAGGGTTAAAAATGGGAAATATCCCACTAAGCTGAAAATTTAAAACTCATGATGGTGTAGTGCAGTAGAGGCTGTCTCCAATTGAACTGGAAGTCCCATGGAACAGGAAGATACTGCGTGGTACCTCTTACCCCCAAAATACAACTCTGCATACTGTAAGAACATAGGAATTGCCATACGCGCTCAGATCAAAAGTCCATCAAGCCCCCTGTACCCTGCTTCCAACAATGGCCACTCCAGATACCTGACAGGATCCTAAAAGGTAACTGCAGTCCCAGCTACTTACCCCTAGGGATGGCTTTCCCAAAGTCTACTTTAATAACGGTTTATGGCGTTTTCCACCAGAACGTTCTTAAATATATCTGCTTTTACCACTCCCTCCAGCAACTAATTCCAGAGCTTAATTATGTATTGAGTGAAAAACTATTTTCTCCTATTTGTTTTAAATGTAGTACTTAGGAACTTCATGGCATGTTCTCTAGTGCTTCTGATTTTTGGAATGGTCAAACAGCTGATTTGCGTTTATCTGTTCCACTCCACTCAGGATTTGATAGACTTCTACCATATCTCCCCTTAACCATCTTGTGTCCAAACTGAAGAGCCCTCCTCTTTTTAGCCTTTCCTCACAGGTGAGTCGTTGCATCCCCTTTATCATTTTGGCCACCCTTTTCTGTATACCTTTTCTAATTCTGCTATTTCTTTTTTGACATGCAGAGACCAGAACTGCACATAATACTCAAGGTACAGTCGCATCATAGAACAATACAGAGGCATTAAAATATCCTTTGCTTTATTTCCTGTGTGGTTTTAGGTGTTTTAAGGCCATCACTGCATATTGAAGATTTCAAGGTATTGTCCAGGTCTTTTTCCAGGGTGTTGATGTAGCATTCTATAGTTACAATGTATGGCTTAGTTTTCCCCATGTGCATCACTTTGCACATGCCCAGCCTCTCGAGACCCTCTCGCAATTCCACACAATCTGCTTGTGATTTAACAACTTTGAATAATTTTCTGCTCTTTTATATTCTGTTCTGGAATTTCTGACAGCTTTTTCCCTACCCACCCGCCCCCTGCCCCCCAATAATAAAAACAAAAAAAATCTCTTTATGGCACAAAATCTAAAGAGGGAACACGTTGAGCACAGGTGAGGATGACGCTGTGTAAATGGATCCTTACGTTGATTTTCCATATGGTCAGCAAAGATTCCCAAGAATGCGACAGTTTCTTTGGTATTTAGGGGCTGGCTACCTGTAATGCTTTATTCTTTTATTTTTTTAAAATCCTCACTGTATTTAAAAAAAAAAAAAAGAAAAAAAGTTTCACTGCCGCGAGGGGGATAGTGGAGTAAACAAGATGCATTTTAAATAAGAAAGAGTAATGACAGATTCTTTTTGGGAGAGTCTGCCCGTTAGATGCCTTATGTTAATAAGTTGCCTTTACTCTTTTGGTTTTGAAAGGTTAGAACTTGCTGTTAAGATAAACATAATTTATTATTATGGGAAGGACTCTGGTGTCACAACAGAGGATTAACGAAACCACCAGCTTAACTTTATTAACTTTACTTTTTAATTAGTTTTGCCTGAGTTAAAGGGGTAGGGAGGTAAACTTGAAGGTATCTGTGGCTGATAGTTGACATGTCTTTGGAAGGACCATATATCATAAACTCTGTACTGAATTAATCGCTGATTAAGATGACCTCTTGCTGACCAGGCGCTTGACTTCCTATCCTTGTAGGTCAAGGACCTCTCTGGCTTTTTAATATTTTGCAGTTTGCATTTCATGAAGATCGACCTTCTCGGGCTTCGGAACTGTTTACAGTGAAAGTGGGAGCAGTTCAGCATTAAGACTGAATATTTGCGAGGAGAGTACAGCTGAAGCAGCTTAACACAGTCCAGATGTCTCTCATCTCTGGTGTTCCTCCAGACATTTTCGTCACAGTATCTTTGGTTTTGTACATGGTCCAAAGCAGGCGCCAAGTCTTGAAATAAAGTAAATCATTGAATTTTTCTTGGACCCTTCTCTCAGAGCCAAACTAACCCGCATTGAGAGTCAGCTCCAACCTCAGGACTTTGCTGCTCAAATATTTCCCTCTGTCGCCTCCATTTCAAAGGCGCAGCGCCGGAGATGGCCACTTTGTGGCGTTTAAACAGACAGTTTGCATTCTGATATGGTGTGGCATAACCATTCAAATTCCTTCTGAGCAAATCTCTGCTATGAAAGCATGGAGAGACACATGCCTAGTTTGAAGTCATTTTTTTAATGCATTCCAAATTGCAAACTCTCTGGTACTACTTAACCCCTTGGAGGCTGAAGGTCTTAATTCCTACTTATCTCATGCACTGTTGTGTTTTGTAACTCGGCTCTGAAGGCAGGCAAATATCCTAGATCAGTGTTTCTTAATGTCATCCTCTACGCACCTAACCACTCTGGTTTTCAGGATATCTGTAAAGAATATTTGCATATACTAGGTCTCTAAATTTTGCAGACTATCCTCATGCATATTCAGTATCGACATGCTGAAAACCAGACTTGTGTTTCTAGGGTAGTGTTAGGAATTATTGGCCTACACACCCCTTGTCCTGTCTTATTTTTTGAGTCCGCATTCTGAGATTTTCACGGATGTACAAAGTGAATTTCAGACAGTAAGGGAGTTACAAAAAAATATATTTGAGCTTTTCTATTTCTTAGAGCCCTCATTTTACAAATGAAACTGCCACAAAAGCCGTTACTGGGTATGTTCCTTCTGCAAGCCCGTTGTTTGCTACTGTGTTAAATTACCGCCAGTCTTGGGGTATAAAGGGCCTGATTACACAGAATGGGAATAAAGCCTGAGGAAATGTGCCCTGAATTAGACAGACCATTTGTTATGCACTGGGAACACTTGTCAACCAGGGTTCGATTCCCACTAGCACTCCTTGTGGCCTTGGGCAAGTCACTTAACCCTCCACTGCCTCGGAAGAAAGGCCTGGCAATCTACTTCCAGTCACACTGCCAAGAAAACCCAGGAGCTTCTGGGTCGCCAGGAGTCAGGACTGACTCGAAGGCACACATTGCATTGCACCACCATAAACCTAGAAATAATTTGAATAGAATGGAATGCTGATTAAAATTGGCTGAGGTCAGCAATCATGTCCTGAATGATGTGGTGCCCTTTGCCCACAGAGTCTGGAGTCTTATCAGTTTCATTCTACCAAATATCTGTTGCTAAGCAGATTACGTAGTGAAAAAGAAAGTGCCGTCCCTAAATCCTGTGATAGAGTGCTCAGTGTGAAGGTTGTAGCCAGTCGGCTCTGACAAAATCATGATGCCCACAAAAAAAGCCAAACAACCTCTTTGTACCGCGGGGAACAAATTTTGAGAATGCCCCATTAGAAGTAAATAGCCCAAGATTCAGCATCAAAATGGTGCAGAGGACCCCAAGTGACTCTGGGTTCTCAGGCTTTTGGACTCTAGGTTGCTCGGAGCACAAGCTAATCTCGCCCTCCCTTTTTTACTGAAACCTTTCTTACTACTGATTTCTCACTTCCTCTTTCCTATCAAATATATGGCGTTCTTTTCCTTTATTTTTGTAATTGTATTTGTAAACCGCTTTGCCTCTACACAAGAACATCAGTATATCAAGCATCAATAGATCATATCGAACAGTCTTCCATATAACTCGCCACTTATGGTCTAACTTTCCATCTCGGGACGAGCCAGGACTAAAATTGCACTAGGCTATGAGCTGAAAGTCAGCACCGTCTAATGAGCATGTCTAATGATGATGAGAGACTGTGCCTTGGGTTATGAATTTTAAAAAAAGTTTAGGCTTGTGCTTCCCAGCAAAGATCGAAGATCCTTCATGGGCGATGTAGAGACTGCATGGGGAATCGAGGGCGTACCTGCTGAGCTAGACTTCATGTTGTCTTCAAATCATTGCCAGACCTGTCCCTTCACTTCCTGATGGCAGTCTGCAACATTACAAACTCCAGTCTCAGTGGCCGTCACCAGCAAATTACTGTGGCTTCATGTGATATCTTTGTCTCTGTAATCTCTCCTTGTGATTTGTAAGTTATAAAAAACACAATTGATAATGAAATATATTTAAAACACAAAGGCTGTGAACCAGATTTTGCGCTTGGACACCCATCTGGATTTGCTGAGAAGTATTGAAGATCAGAAAATGTATTGCTTTATCCTTACAGTCATTTTCAAGAGGATAAACTACAACTCTATTAAAATAACACATTAGTAGAGTGGGAGGAGTAGCTCGGTGGTTAGAGAAGGGGCCTGTGAATGAGAGAAGCCAGGGTTTAATCCTGCTTCTCCCAGTGACACACTTCTGCCCTTGGCCAAGTCATGTCTCTCTCCATTGCCTCAGGTACGTCTAGATTATGAGCCCATTTGAGCAGAGAAATAGCTTATGAAACTCGCCTTAAACTCTGCTTTGGAAAAGGTGAGTGATAAACTTAAAATCCAGATCCATTAGATGCTAGTCTCCAGCACCCCTTGATAAGGTTTTGGCTTGCAGGATCTTAAGCCTTTAGGCTGTGAATTCTGATCTGGAACCCATGAACCAGATACTCATCGCTGCTTATGTTTAAAAGAGAGCAGTTTTATAATAAGTTTGAGGCTGCTTCAGCGCCTCTTTTTTATATTTACCAATGTGAATAGAAGTGTACTGGTTAATCTAGATTCTGATGGTAGAAATGGGATGCTCTGAGGTTTAGGCATAAAAATATTATGCAGGAGGTTATTAGAATACAGGTAAGGCCACAACCTTTTTAATTTGGTGACATAATAATAGGAAAGGGGAAGACAAAGGGCCTAGTATTTTCTTTTAATTAAATTGTCTTTTCAAGTTGTGACTTTAATGGCACAGATAAGGCTTAAGGGTATTTAGCCACAGGGCTTGGCGAATCCACTAAGTGTCTAATCCAGTGATTCCTAAAGCTCTCCTTTAAAGCCCTTCAGTCATTCTGTTTTTCAGGATATTTACAATAAATGTGCATGAGAGATTGCATGTGACTGTCTTCTTTTTCTGCAAATGTTTCATGAATATTCATTGGGGATATCACAAACATAAGAACATAAGAACATAAGAACATAAGATATGCCATACTGGGTCAGACCAAGGTCCATCAAGCCCAGTATTCTGTTTCCAACAGTGGCCAATCTAGGTCATACGTACCTAGCAGTTTCCCCAAGGGACACAGGTTCCACAATGCTTGTATTGGTTCAAGCATTGATATCCTGGGTCCCTTCTTAATAATGGTTTATGGACCTTTCCTCCAGGAACTTGTCCAAACCTTTTTTAAACCCAGCTACACTAACAGCCTTTACTACATCCTCCGGTAACAAATTCCAGAGTTTGATTACACGTTGAGTGAAAAAATATTTTCTTTTATTAGTCTTAAATAGTTTACCCTGTAGCTTCATTGCATGTCCCCTAGTCTTTCTATATTCTGATAAGGTAAACAATCGATCTACGTTTACGCGTTCCACTCCGTTCATTAATTTATAGACTTCTATCATATCTCCCCTCAGCCGTCTCTTTTCCAGGTTAAAGAGCCCCAACCTTTTTAGCCTTTCTTCATAGGAGTAGCCTTCCATCCCCTTTACCATTTTGGTGGCTCTTCTCTGAACCTTTTCTAAAATTGCTATATCCTTTTTAAGATATGGCGACCAGAATTGCACACAATATTCAAGGTGCGGTCTCACCATGGAACGATATAGAGGCATTATAATATCTTTTGTTTTATTTTCCATTCCTTTCCTTATCATACCTAGCATTCTATTTGCTCTCTTGGCCGCCGCTGCACACTGGGCCGAGGGTTTTAACATGGTATCCACAAGGACGCCTAAATCTTTTTCTTGGGTGGTGGTTCCTAATGTGGAACCTTGCATCGTGTAACCATAGTTTGGGTTGTTCTTCCCTAGGTGCATAACCTTGCACTTCTCCACATTAAATTTCATCTGCCATTTTGATGCCCAGTCTTCCAATTTATCAAGATCCTCTTGCAATTTTCCACAATCCTCCTGGGTTTTAACAACTTTAAATAGTTTTGTGTCATCAGCAAATTTGATAACCTCACTCGTTATTCCACTTTCCAGGTCATTTATGAATATGTCAAAAAGCAGCGGACCCAGCACAGATCCCTGGGGTACACCACTATTCACCTTTCTCCATTGGGAAAATTGGCCATTTAGCCCTACCCTCTGCTTTCTATCTTTTAACCAGTTCCTGATCCACAGTAGTACACTGCCTCCTATCCCATGACTCTTTAGTTTTGCCAAAAGTCTCTCATGAGGGACCTTGTCAAAGGCTTTCTGAAAGTCCAGATACACAATATCAACCGACTCACCTTTGTCCACCTGTTTATTCACTCCTTCAAAAAAACATAACAGATTAGTAAGACAAGATCTTCCTTGTCTAAAGCCATGTTGGCTGTCTCCCATTAGGTCATGACTATCTATATGCTGAGTAATTTTATTCTTTATGATGGTTTCTACCATTTTTCCCGGTACTGATGTCAGGCTCACCGGTCTGTAGTTTCCCGGATCACCCCTCGAACCCTTTTTAAAAATTGGTGTTACATTGGCGATCCTCCAATCCTCAGGTATTAGAGATGATTTTAATGATAGTTCACAGATTACTGATAGCAGGTCTGCAATCTCAAATTTCAGTTCTTTCAACACCCTTGGATGTATACCATCCGGCCCAGGTGATTTGCTACTCTTCAGTTTATCTAATAGTTGTAGGACATCTTCCCGATGTATCGATATTTCCTTCAATTCTTCCACACCTTTAAATACCACTTCAGTCGTGGGTAACATCCCCACATCTTCCTCAGTAAAGACCGAAGCAAAGAATTCATTCAGTCTCTCCGCTATCGCCTTGTCGCCTCTTAGTGCTCCTTTAACCCCTTTATCATCTAATGGACCAACTGACTCTCTCACTGGCTTTTTTGCTACGAATGTACTTGAAAAGGTCTTTCTTTCGCGTTTTTGCTTCCGCAGCAAGCTTCTTCTCAAATTCTCTCTTTGCCTGCCTTATCAATGCCTTGCATTTGACTTGCCAGTGCTTGTGCTGTTTCCAGGTTTCATCATTTGGCTCTTTTTTCCATTTCTTGAAAGATGCTTTTTTGGCAACAACAGCCTCTCTGACCTCAGCTTTAAACCACGCTGGCAATTTTTTGGACTTCCTTCCACTTTTCTTAAAGCGTGGAATACAGCTGGTCTGGGCTTCCAAGATAGTATTTTTCAACAACACCCAAGCTTGATGTACGTCTTTAACCTTTGCAACTGCTCCTTTTAGTTTTTTCTTAACTGTTTTCCTCATTCTATCATAGTCTCCCTTTCGAAAGTTAAAGGGTAGTACTGTGGATTTCCTTACTATCCCTCCTCCACTAATTAAATCAAAGGCGATCATGCTATGATCACTATTGCCAAGTGGCCCCAACACCCTTATCTCTTGCACTACATCTGGTGTTCCACTAAGGACTAGGTCTAATATTGCTTCCCCTCTGGTCGGTTCATGAACCAGCTGCTCCAAGAAGCAGTCATTTATTTCATCTAGGAACTTTATCTCCCTAGCATGTCCTGTTGTGACACTGACCCAGTCGATGCCGGGGTAATTGAAATCACCCATTATTATTACTGCACTGTAACTTTTGCTAGCTTCCTTGATTTCTTTGAGCATTTCATCATCCATTTGTTCATTCTGGCCAGGCGGACGATAGTACACCCCCACTGCCATCGCCTTCCCCTTTTTACATGGAATTTCAATCCATAGAGATTCTACAGCAAATTTTGTTTCTTGCAAAACTTTAATCCTTTCTGACTCAATGCCCTCTCTAACATAGAGCGCAACCCCTCCACCAATTTGATCAGCTCTATCATTTCGATATAGTTTGTACCCAGGTATCACAGTGTCCCACTGGTTGTCCTCCTTCCACCATGTCTCTGATATTCCAATCATATCTAACCTCTCGTTTAGTGCTATATATTCTAACTCTCCCATCTTGTTTTGTAGACTTCTAGCATTTGCATACAAGCATTTTAGAGACTGTATTTTATTCATATTAATTTGGCTATTGGTAGACATGGGTAATTTGGGATCTTTAAGTTCTGTCTGCTCCATACTCGAGGGCATTTGGGCTACTTTACTCTTTTTTGGAACCTCTCTGCTTTTTGTAGTATCCTTCAAGGATACATTCTTCCGAACCATGCGCTCTTGGGCGACTGTCGGCTTTCCCCTATTATCTAGTTTAAAAGCTGCTCTATCTCCTTTTTAAAGGTTAATGCCAGCAGCCTGGTTCCATCCCGGTTAAGGTGAAGCCCATCCCTTCGGAAGAGCCCCTCCTTTCCCCAGAATGTTCCCCAGTTCCTAACAAATCCGAACCCCTCATCTCTGCACCATTGTCTCATCCACGCATTGAGACTCCGGAGCTCTGCCTGCCTATTGGGTCCTGCGCGTGGAACGGGAAGCATTTCGGAGAACGCTACCCTGGAAGTTCTGGATTTCAACTTCCTACCTAAAAGCCTAAATTTAGCTTCCAGAACCTCCCTACCACATTTTCCTATGTCATTGGTACCAACATGTACCAAGACAGCAGACTCCTCCCCAGCACTATCTAAGACCTTATCTAGGTGGCGTGTGAGGTCCGCTACCTTCGCACCAGGCAGGCATGTTACCAGGCGATCCTCACGTCCACCAGCCACCCAGCTATCTACATGCCTAATGATCGAATCACCAACTATAACTGCTGTCCTAACCCTTCCCGCATGGGCACTTGGCCCTGGAGAAACCTCCTCGGTGCGAGAGGGGTTTACATCACCTGGAGGACAGGTCCTAGTTACAGGATCACTTCCTGCCACACCAGGGTGATGCTCTCCTGTCACGTGACCTCTCTCCTCCATAGCAACAGGGATGCTGCCAGACTGGAGGTGGGACTTCAGGACTATATCCCTGTAGGTCTCGTCTATGTACCTCTCTGTCTGTCTTATGTTTTCCAAGTCTGCTACTCTAGCCTCTAGAGAACGGACTCGTTCCCTGAGAGCAGAGAGCTCCTTGCACCTAGTGCACACGTAAGACCTCTCACCAGCTGGGAGAAAATCATACATGTGACACTCAATGCAAAAGACTGGAAAGCCCACATCCCGCTGCTGGACTGCTGTCTGCATCTTAGTTTTAAGTTTGTGTTTAGATCTTTAAGTTCTATATGTACTAAAGGGTGCAATGGATATTTATACCACTAAAACTGTACCTAAGAAGTTTAATATACCTTGTTCACCTGAAGCTTAATTAATCTCAGGTCCTTGGTGTATGACTGATTTGGGTAATGAGCTTCACCTGAGAGCACCTCCTGTCTTTTAAGTTGTGCAAGTACCTATAAAGCTGTGATTTTCCCAGGGGAGGGTGGGTGTGGGGAGGGAGGGAGGGATATAACACTTATTAAAAAAGGGCTGCTACACAGTACCTTGTCCTGTGCTGCTGAGGAAAACTATATTCTGATTTGATTTAAATTATAGCTCTTTGCTGCTACTAGGCTCTAACCTATTATGAAATTTAAACTACAAGCTCTCTGCTGGATTCTAAATTTAACCAGAAAGCTCTCTTCTGTGTTTTAATTTGAAACTAAAAGTACTTTGCTGATGCTAGGCCCTGAGTGACTATGAAATTTAAACTACAGCTGTCTACTGGGTATGAAAGGTAACCAGAAAGTTCTCTTCTGTGTTTTTAAATTGAATCTTAAACTGTTGCTACTAGGCCCTGACTGATTTAACAAAAAAAAATAGTGGGTTCACAGATTAATTAGCTTTAAAAGAAAAAAAATTCCTTTCAGAAAAATTCCCAGAAGTATATACTCACAATTTCAGATTTCTCTCCAGAAGTAACAGCCCCCCTTTCCAGTCCTTCAAGACAGGGTCACAGAGCTCTGGTTGAGCTATTTATGCTTGTGCTGATGATGTAAGCAGTGACCTACTTCCTGGGTAATTAACAGTCCTTGCTTGGATAGAAGGAGTCTTTCAAAATGGCCTTTTGAACTGCCAGCTGGTGTTAACACCTATTGAAAAAGCTTCACAGGTTGCTTGCCCACTAGGTAGAAGGCCTCTTTGTAAAGGTCTCTAGAAGACTTTATATGCTGCTCAAGGAGAATTGACCTTGTTTTGCCTCTTGTGCTAAGCTATATTCTGATTTGATTTAAATTATAGCTCTTTGCTGCTACTAGGCTCTAACCTATTATGAAATTTAAACTACAAGCTCTCTGCTGGATTCTAAATTTAACCAGAAAGCTCTCTTCTGTGTTTTAATTTGAAACTAAAAGTACTTTGCTGATGCTAGGCCCTGAGCGACTATGAAATTTAAACTACAGCTGTCTACTGGGTATGAAAGGTAACCAGAAAGTTCTCTTCTGTGTTTTTAAATTGAATCTTAAACTGTTGCTACTAGGCCCTGACTGATTTAACAAAAAAATAGTGGGTTCACAGATTAATTAGCTTTAAAAGAAAAAAAATTCCTTTCAGAAAAATTCCCAGAAGTATATACTCACAATTTCAGATTTCTCTCCAGAAGTAACAGCCCCCCTTTCCAGTCCTTCAAGACTGATTTTGGATCCCTGAAGACAGGGTTGGGAACCACTTTAACCCATGGAACCTCCATTATTCCAGTTCTGGGCATTTTCTGGGACCGAGATTGGCGTGCAAATGAAGTGGTAGCTTTGTGATGTTCATGAGATGGTACCGAGATGGTACCGAGAGCAGCTCGGGGAAAGCCATTTTATTTTCCTTGGGGTCTGAATACAATATGACCCCAGATTTCCAGCAGTTGGAGGTGGCAGAAGAAATCAGCATTGCGACAGATTCTGGCGGGAAGATGCCTTTTAAAAGTAGGGGTGAGCCCCCCCCCCAGGTTTAGGAGCACCTATACAGGTGGATTTTAGAAAGAACATTCAAATGCAAGGACATCTAACAACATCTGAAGAAAAAAAAAAGCCGGCATATCCAGGTGCAGACATGATTTCACATGCCCAATACAGACATCTGTGGGGCGTCTCTGGTATAGTATTCCAGAACGTGGATATTTGAAGATGATGGAGGGCTATCTTCTCTACACCCTCTGGATGATGATCAGCCAAAACAAACACTTTTCGGATACTTGTTTGTACCTGAGGCATGTCTAAACTTAGATGTGACTCTGGACATCCAGGATGTTTCTGAGATCAGGTGGGGATGTCCAGGTTCCTGGGAACACCCCAGCCACCTCACCACCATACCCCTGTTCAGACTTGGATGTCCTCACACTGGGGATGTCCACAGACCCGGTTTCTAAAATGGCTCTGGAGACGTCTCTGTGCTTTTGACGGTCTCTATGCCCATTTCAGACGTCCAAAGTAATAATAGGGCTTCCGAAATGACCCTCAGAGTTTTCCCAGAATGGTCATAAGACACTTTTGCCTCTGGTTTGAAAAGCGTTCCTTAGTGTCTCTCCAGTCCAGTCCCTCTCCACTGGGTTGTGCCCCCCTTCCAGCAGCATGTAGACTGAGCACGTCATCTTTTTGATGACCCTGGGGTATAAGTAGACCTGGCACCTCCCAACAGTTCCAGCTCCAGTTTTGTGCTCAGTCTTCTAGCAGCTGGAAGGGGTGCAGCAAGCCAGGGATCTGGCTTACTGGAGAGACTAGGAGTAGTGCAGGTCTTTGGGGTTCCTGTGCTTGTTTTATTTATTTTATTTTGCCTTATCTGATTCTATTTAGTTTCTGTAGTTGTTTGGGAGACTCTTTTCCCCCCCCCCCCATTGCCTTGTTCGGGGGTTGGAAGAAGGAGGCTTGGCAGCCGGCGATTGTCCTGCAGCGGTGGGAGAAAAAGAAGAGAGCAGGTGAAAAGGACTTGTCTCTTCATTTCTCTGCCATGCGGAGTCAGGGGGAAGCCTGTTCCGTCCTTCCCGCCTCGCCGCCGAAGCCCTTAAGGTGGCTGAGCGTGCGAATGGGAGGACAAGGAGTCGGCTGAGCTCTTCGACGAAGAAGGTCAGCACTTCCTGTAGGGAGGCAGCAAAGAAGGTTAGCGGACTGAGCCGGTGAGCGGCGGCATCTCGCTGAGGCAGCAGATAACCATGCGAGCGCCGACCGCATGTTGCTCTGGGGCCTACTGTTTTCAGCATCGTGCACGGCAGGGACTGGAGCAGGTGAGTCCTCTTCGCGCGCTTTTAGGCCTGCGTGGTTCCTGCACAGCAGTCACTGAAGGGCCCTTGGACAGGGGGTTATTTGGTGCCCAAGAAGAGAGGAAAAGTAGAGTAAAAGAAATTTGAAAAAATAAAAATAAAAAGAGAGAGTGGAGGGAGGCTTTGTTATTTTAGTGGAGCCTGCACTCCTTGGGATTCTCTGTTTTTTCTCTCTTTGCTTGGACTTTGGGGTTATTGGTTCCCTCTGCTACAGATTGTGATCATGCCGGCCAGGCCCCAGAGCTTGCTCTGTGGGACCCGCCAGGGATTGGTGTCTGAGACAGGCGTTTGCAGAGGCTGTGCCGCAGAGGCAGCCTCCTTGGAACTCGAGATCCAGGCAGGGACAGTACAGGATCCGCCACCTTCCACCTCACAGGATTCGGGAACTCCCTTGGAGGCTTTATTTTGGCCCGAGCCTCCCCACTTGTCTCAGGATCAGTCTGCCCTGCCTCCGCCTCAGCCCGGGCCCTCTATCTCCTTGCCTGGAATGGAGGGTGAGGTTGAGGGAGAATTTTCCCTGGACTTCGTCTTGCTGCTGCATAAGGCATTTTGCCTTCGTCGGCAGGGACTGCATGGACAGGGATCGGCGCAGGGATGCGCGAAAACTCTGCTGCCTGACTCTAAGGAGCAAGAGGAGGTGGGCGGGTCCCCTAAACGGGCGCAGCTTGCTCAGGAGGAGGTTCTCCACTCCCCTAGGTCAGAACCCTTGGAAGGGGATCTGTCAGACAGGGAGGTGGGGGACGAAGAGGAACTCGAAGAAGGCGAGATTCCCGAGGAACAAGCCAAGATTGTTCGAGTCTTCCGCCGGGAGGAGTTACTGGCTTTGATCGGGGAAGCGCTGAAGTTGCTGAACATGACGGCCAGAGTCCCAGCGGATGAAGAGGTGCTGGAGGCTCCATTGATTCAAGCGGTCAGGAAATCGCAAAGGGTTTTCCCGGTACATTGAGTGGTGCGGCAGATGACCCAGGAAGAGTGAGATCAGCCGGAATCTGCTTTGAGGGGAGTACGGTCTATGTCTAGGCTGTACCCTTTACCGGAGGGAGAGGAGGAGTTGTTCCGCTCGCCTAGAGTGGACGCAGCTGTGTCGGCGGTCACTAAGAAGACCACGATATCGGTGGAAGGCAGCACCGCTCTTAAAGACTCCAGGATAGGAAGTTGGACGCCCTGTTGAAGCAGGCCTTTGATGTTGGTGCCTTAGCCCTACAGGCCTCGGTCTGTGGGGCGTGGGTGGCTCGAGCCTGCTTGCGCTGGTCCCAGCAGATTCAGCTGGCAGGGGATCCCTCCAGTGAAGGACCTGTGGAGGCAGCAAAAATTGAGTCAGGCGCAGCGTACTTGGCTGACAGTCAGTAAAATCTCATCAGAAGTCTAGCAAAAAATATGGCTTCGGTGGTGGTGACTCGTCGTTACTTCTGGCTCTGCAATTGGGCAGCCGACAGTTCTTCTATGGGCCTGGCTCAGCAGGCTCCCCTTTAAGAGTAAGCTGCTCTTTGGGGAAGACCTGGATAAAGCTGGTAAAGGAGCTGGGGGAGTCTGAGTGGTAGACTCCCGGAAAATAGGCCGAAGCAGACTCTGGGCCCCACTCCCGGGCGGACTCAACCGCGGGAGGTGCGGAGGTTTCAGACGAACCGGTCTTCGTCCTTTTAGAGAGGTCGGTTTCCCTCTAGGGAACAGGTCTTTCGGGGGTTTCGAGGTGCGGGGAAAGGTTTTGGAGCCTCTTCCTCCATCTTGGGTGTTAGGAAGCCCCAATGAAGCCACGGGGGCCCGGGGAGGAGACCTGCCGGTGGGAGGCCGTCTTCGGCAGTTCCTCTCCGCCTGGGCCCGGGTCACAACAGACCAATGGGTTGTGGAGGTAGTACGAGAAGGTTATGCTCTTGAATTTGCAAAACCTGTCTTTCCTTCCTTTGTTTGGTCCCCATGCCGGTCGCTTTCCAAACTGGCAGCGGTGGAAGAGACGCTGAAGAGGCTGCGGTCGCTGGGGGCGGTTGTTCCCATTCCCTCAAGCTAGCGCGGAAATGGTTGATACTCCATCTATTTTGTGGTGCCCAAAAAGGAAGGGTCATTCTGTCCGATTTTCGATCTGAAGGGGGTCAACCATTGCCTCTGGGTCCCTCATTTTCAAATGGAAACTTTTTGAGGTCAGTGGTGGTAGCGGTGCGGCAAGGGGAGTGTTTGACTTCCCTCGACCTCACAGAGGCGTACTTGCATATTCCCATCCGCGAGTCCCATCAACAGTTCCTGCGGTTCGTGGCTCCACAGGGACACTTCCACTTTCAGGCGAAGCCATTCGGCTTGGCGACGGCGCTGTGCACCTTTACCAAGGTTATGGTGGTGGTAGTAGCCGCGGCTCTCCAAGGAAGGGATTTTGGTCCATCCGTATCTCGACGATTGACTGATTCGGGCGAAGTCTGAACGGGAGAGTCGGGAGGTCACGTCCAAAGTGGTCGAATTGCTGAGGAGCTTAGTATGGGTTATCAATTTGACAAAAAGCAAGTTGGTTCCCTCCCTGGAGATCAAGTATCTGGGGGCAAGGTTCAACACTGGCAGAGGCAGAGTATTCTTGCCGGATCGGAGGGCAGGGTTGCTATGGAATCTGCTGCGCCAGTTCCTGAACATGAAGGCGCCCTCAGTGTGGCATTACCTTCAGGTGCTGGGGACCATGGCGGCAACCATAGAACTGGTTCCATGGGCCAGGGCCCACATGCAGCCTCTTCAGCGGTCCCTGCTCCGCAGTTTGGTCCCACCAACGGCAACCCACGTCAGTGGCTCTACCCTGTCCGGAGGTGATCAAGGAGTCCCTATAGTGGTGGCTCCATCCAGGTCCTCTGGAGCGCGGCATGCCCCTCGAGTCGCTGGATTGGTTGCAACTGATGACGGATGCCAGTCTCTCCGGTTGGGGGACCCACTGCGAAGGACAGCTTGCCCAAGGACTTTGGGATGTGCAGGAGGCACAGTGGTCTATCAACAGGTTAGAACTGAGGGCGGTCTTTCTTGCCCTCAGAGCGTTTGGATACTGGATGGGTGGGAGGGCGGTCCAGGTGCTGTCCGACAACATGACTACGGTAGCATACATCAACCGTCAGGGCAGGACAAGCAGTCCTTCCCTGGAAGAGGAAGCGGAGGTGCTGATGCTATGGGCAAAAGCCCATCTAGTGGCCTTGTCTGCTCAACACGTGGCAGGAGTAGAAAACATAATGGCAGATTACTTAAGCCGAAACAGAGTGGATCACGGAGAGTGGCAGCTCTCCCAGGATTTGTACCAGAGGATTGTGCACAGATGGGAGCCTCCCATCATGGATCTGATGGCGACTTGGGAGTCGGCCAAGGCGTGCCGGTTCTTCAGCCGAAGAAAGGAGAGGATGTCAGAAGGCTTGGATGCCCTAGTCCAAAGGTAGCTGACCAACGGTCTCTTGTATGTGTTTTCTCCATGGGCGCTCATAGGCAGGATTCTACAACGGATAGAGGCTCACCCAGGGCTGGTGGTCCTTATTGCCCCAGACTGGCCTCGCTGTCCGTGGTATGCCAACCTCATGCACCTACTGGCCGATCGCCCATGGCGTCTGCCAGTGCTGGACGACCGCCTGGTCCAGGGTCCAATGCGCATGCCACAGGTGGATCAGTTCTCGCTTACGGCCTGGCTCTTGAGAGGGCTCGGCTGCGAAGGCGAGGTTACTCGGGAGCAGTGATTTCCACTCTAAGTTCCTGTAAATGCTCGACCTGTCTTTCCTATGTGAGGGTCTGGAGTATATTTGAAGGCTGGTGTGCGGAGAAGCAGAAGAAGGCCCTTACAGTGTCAGTCCCAGAGGTTCTAGATTTCTTGCAGGCAGGTTTCTTGCAGCCAGCTCATTGAGAGTTCAATTGGTGGCTATTTCCTGTTATAGGGACAAGATTCAGGGCAAGTCCTTAGGCGAGCATGCAGACGTAGGACGCTTTATGAAGGCGGTGCGGTGGCTTCGGCCTCAGCAAAGGTCGCTGGTCCCTCCTTGGGACCTTAACCTCGTGTTAGATTCCCTGACCGCTGAGCCCTTTGAGTCAATGCAGCGGGCGTCTCTCAAAGATGTTACTCTTAAGACAGTGTTTCTGTTCGGCCAGGCATATTTTGGAGTTGCAGGCTTTGTCCTGCCGGCCTCCATTTCTTGCATTTTCCAAAGAAAGGGTGGTTCTCCGGACGGTTCCGTCTTTCTTGCCCAAGGTAATCTTGGCATTTTCATGTGAATCAGTTCGTTTCCCTTCCTTCCTTCTCCGGGTCTTCTCGGAGGGGGGACGATGTACGCTTGCATCGTTTTAGACGTGCGCAGAGCTCTGAAGTGTTTCCTGAATCGCACGGAGCCCTTTCGTAAGTCAGAGCAATTTTGTTTTGTTTGGGGGGCCGCATAAGGGTGAGGCGGCAGCTAAGGCTTCCATTTTCAAGATGGCTCAGAGAGGCCATTGCTTCGGCGTATATTTTGAAGGGAAGGCAGGTCCCGTTTGGGCTTCGAGCTCATTCTACTCGAGCCCAGGCGTCCTCGTGGGCGGAATTTAGTTTGGTTCCGATGCTGGACATCTGCAGAGTGGCTGCCTGGTCATCCCTGCACACCTTTGCCAAGCATTATCGGTTGGACGTCCAGGCCGCGGAAGAAGCGAGGTTTGGAGGAGCGGTTCTTCGGTCTGGTCTTGCCAGGCCCGCCCAAGTTTGAACTGCTCTGGTACATCCCAGTGGAGAGGGACTGGACTGGAGAGACGCTAAGGAAAGAATAATTAGACCTTACCTGCTAATTAGCGTTCCTGAAGGAACTCCAGTCCAGTCCCTGATCGCGCCCAGGTTTGGTTTGTCTTTATACAGACATTGCCGGCTCGAAGCGCTAAGCAGAAGATAAGGGTCAGAGGACTCTCCACTGAGGTTCTCAATGGTGAGGCGAGTTGGACGGTTCAGGCGCCTTGACAAGAGTTTGTTTCAGGTAAGCCTCTCCTTCTCCGGGGGCGGTGAGAAGTTCTCCCGGGGGAGGGTGGCACCGGTGGTTTTATAGTTTAGTTATTGTTCAGTATTATCTTTATTTACTTGTTTCTCCATTAAGTCTACTTTGCCAATAGGTTACTGGAGTTGGTGGGAAGTGCCAGGTCTACTTATACCCCAGGGTCATCAAAAAGATGACGTGCTCAGTCTACATGCTGCTGGTAGGGGGGCACAACCCAGTGGAGAGGGACTGGACTGGAGTTCCTTCAGGAACGCTAATTAGCAGGTAAGGTCTAATTATTCTTTCCTTCCAGTCCATATCTGAGTCTAAACTTTGAGGCAGATATAATTAGTTTGGATCAATATGTAACCATGGTGGTCAATAAATATATATATATATATTTTTTTTTAAATGCCGCCCACTGCAATATAAAAACCCTCAGATATCATGCTGGTTTCTGGATAATGACTTGAGCTGAATATTTGTACAGAGCAGTCAGCCCTAGCCAGTCTCTACAGCAACCATCTTCAGCGCTGCTATGCAGATAGATTACAGATAGCAGCAGCTCTTCTGTCCTAAGTTATCGTATAGCGGCACTGAAATTCGTGGCTATACAGATAAATTAGGGTCTGCCCCAGCACTCTTCAGACAGTGCCGAGATGCTCAGAAGAAATATTCAGTGACTAGAACTCTGGCTGGCACTTATCCGGCTAGCAGGTGCTGCTCATCTGATAAGTACCTTTGAATAACGACCCCTTTATTCCTAGCAGCAGACTCGCTAAATTTTTGTAAGTGTTCAGAGATGGGCAAAATTCCACATGCAGGTTTCTATCTGTCCCAACATTAGGGCTTGATCAGGACATTTGGAATGGTACCTGCCTCCGTCATTTTTGCAAATCCAGATTAACGCGGCTACCCCTCTGAAAAAGTCCATTTCTTGATGTACTTGTAGACAGGTCGAGAGATGATGCTTCAGACGTTGAATCTCGGCCTCTGTGTACAGAGAACCTTTAGTCTCATTTTCAGGACATCTGTAGCGCGTACACCCATGTTGGAGGCATCGTGTTTGCAAGTATCTCTTGTGCGTTTTCATTTTAGATATCTTGAACGACAGACGAGCGAGTCAGAGGTGGAAAGACTCCAGCTGTGTCATTGCTGTGGTGATTAGAATTATATTCCTGGCGTCTGCTGTGCTGCAACTTGGGCAAGCTGATGGGTTATGTGGAAGAGAGGTCAGTGCTGTGTCATGGGGAGGAGGAATTAGGCTGCTGAGCTGGGGATGGGGAAGGAGGGAGTAGAGATAGTTAAGGGTGGAAAGGGGAGAAGAAGCAAGGAAGAGAAGACTCAAAAGCAGGAAGGGGCTAATGAGTGAAAAAATATTTTCGTAGTCTTGACACGTAATCAAACTCTGGAGTTCGTTACTGGAGGATGTGGTAAAAGTTGTTAGTGTAACTGGGTTTAAAAAAGGTTTGGACCAGTTCCTGGAGGAACGGTCTATAAACCTTTATTAAAGAGGACCTGGGAAATCCATGGCTTGCCCCGGGACAAGCATTGTGGAACCTGTGCACCTTTTTGGGAACCTGCCAGGTCCTTGTGATCTGGATTGGCCACTGTTGGAAACGGGATGTTGGGCTTGATGGACCTTGGTCTGACTCAATATGGCATTTCTTATGTTCTTATGGGCTGATTATGTGCTATCATGTGGAATATCTGAGTTTAAATCCAGGATCAAGCCTCAACTCCTTGGCTCAGTTGGGGATGCTACAGAGACTGTGTCCACAGCTCCTGTGAGAAGAGAGTCTCAGCCAGTGTTCCCGCCATCTGCATATGAATTGTCCCCCTGTGCGCTGATACTGGTAGGTGCTATTACAATATGTTTTAGTCATGAGGCGCAGGCAGTACCTAAAAGTGAGATATAGCAGCACTTTCCCTTTACTAGCGGCAGCAGCAGTAGGTTGACTGTCGCGCAGCTTTTCAGGAATATTGCTTTCAGCTGTTATGCAAGAGAGGTGCCTATTGACCAAACTCAGGATATACATGTTCCAGAGGGATCCATGGTCTACGTACCCTGGCCAAGGTCATCGCTGCCGTTGGCCGAGTTCATATTAAAAACAAATTTTAAAAAAGTCCCAAAACAAATCTAGAAGAAAAGCCTCTCTCTCTTGGATAATTGAGTGAAGGATCCATTTGCCATAGCCCCCCCCCACCCCAAAAGGTGGTTCCAATTGAGCTGGAAGCCCATGGAGCAGGGAGAAACTGCTGGTACACACACACACACTCACTTTTTCTCTTTTTGTTGTCTTTCTTTTAAAGTGTTGTGTGAGTGTAAGTTAAAAGAAACACATTTCATTTATTTTTCCCCTGGATCTTAAAATTTTGGCTCTTGTCCAAGTTTTCTAAATATATTTCCACCTCTCGGCTAGGGTGCACCCAAGGATTGGGTAGAGAGCCATTGCATCAGAGCGTTACAACAGTGCACTGGAAAATTAGGACAGTATCAGCTAAGATCCCTATTTATAGTGGCCAGTTTCAGTCTACCCCACCTTGTGTTCTTCTTTGGGGGTGGGAGGGGGTGTTAGATCTTACATTTGGAGATTAGAAACTAGTTTTCTGCCTTGTCTGGCCTTTTCCAGTTATTTATTCTGTAGCAAATGTATCAAATTGTACAGCGTGGTTATGTTGCCTTTTTGTGAGCGTTCGGATTCTTCTAGGGGGCACAGACCAATCACATATGCCACAACCCCAAGCATACTCTAACTACCTACAAACAAAAATAATCCAGACTGGCGCAACCTCAACCAACTATCTACAACCAGGAGTAACCCACGCTGGCGAAACTTCGAGCTCCGCAAACAACACCCTTCAGCATAACTTACCCCAACCATCACCACTAGCCAATTTTGACAAAATATCACGCAGAGAGATTGAAGACACCATCGCTGCAATCAACCCTACTACTGCACCCAACGACCCATGCCCAGCCCTATGGATAAAGGAGTTGCGATGTGACTTAAGCCGATATCTGAGCGAATTAATAAACCAATCCCTCACAACTGGATCATTCCCACAGAGCCTGAAACAAACATCAATCAGACCACTGCTGAAGAATAACAAGATGGACCCAACGAAGGTGGAATCATACAGGCCAATTTCAAGTATCCCCATGCTTGCCAAAGTAATTGAAAAGTTAGTACAGCGCCAAATTCAACAGCATATTGATACTGAAGCACCACTGGACCCCTCCCAGCATGGGTTCAGAGAAGCACACGGGGTGGAAACCCTCCTCACCACCCTACTTGACAACCTAGTATCCGGAACAGACAAAATTCACCAGGGATATGCTCTCATCTTCCTCGACATTGCAGCAGCCTTCGATTCTGTGAACCACGAGATCCTCATACAACGCCTCAGCGAAAAAGGAATTCAAGGGACAGCCCTAGAGTGGTGCAAGTCATACTTGACCAATAGATGGCAACATGTAAGGTCTGGCTCCACAACCTCTGAACCATTTTTGCAAAACCAGGGCGTGCCACAGGGTTCTTCTCTATCTGCATTGATGTTTAACATCTACATGCAGCCCATATGTGCCCTAGCACGTTCATTCAAGGTCAACTGTTTAGCCTACGCAGACGATATCCTGCTATACATCCCTTTCAGGACCAACCAACCAGACCTCTTCCCTCTAACAAGCTGTTTTGAGGCAGTAGCAGAATGGCTCAACACACAAAATTTAAGAATCAACTACAGCAAAACAGATGTCCTTTTCATCTCAAGGAACCAGGACTTCACCCCTCCACCCTCCTTAAAAATCGGCGACACAGAACTGAAAACCAAATCAACAATCCGCTACCTTGGCATTACTCTGGACCAACACCTGGATCTGAAAACCCACATAAAAAAACACAGTAAAAACAGTATACATGAAAATAAGGACTTTAAAGCATCTCCGACCACTACTAGATTTCAGCGACTATCGATCAATCTATCAAGCATTAATATTACCACATTTTGACTACGCCAACGTAATCCTACATGGTCTCCCCCAATCAACACTAGCACCACTCCAGCTCGCAATGAACACTGCTGCGAGAGTACTAACAGGGGCCTCAAGGAGAGAGCACATAACGCCAGTACTGATGAACCTCCATTGGTTACCGGTTCAAGCAAGAATCCTCCACAAAGTACTAACCTTGACCTTCAAAGCGTTAAACACTTTGACTCCCACAGCTATCAGCGAGATGATACACAAAGTACCACATAACAGAAACAGAAGACCTACGACGCAAAACACCCTCGAGGTCCCAAAGGCAACAACGAAATGCACAAAAATAACAACAAACAGAGCCTTTACAATTTATGCACCTAGAGCATGGAATGCCCTCCCCACCTATATACGAAACATCACCCACCTAACCCAATTCAGGAAAGCATTAAAGCACCACCTGTTCACCACATACTACCCTGAATCCAGCCTCAGTATTCATACATGTTGCCCCTCAGACAATCACGCACCACACCTAAACAATCAGACTCAGTATGAAAAAGGCTAACCCACCGATCCTTCAAAAGTAATAAGATGTAGATAGACCCTGCTTGAAAAAGGTAATAGTGTAAATACAATGTAGATAGTTTCCCCAGTTGTTTCCATGTTGATTTCCCTGTTTATTGTAAAGTTTACAACTCAGAATGCCTGTGTTGTATAGTTGACGTTGAATGTAAACCGCACTGATCTGAAAAGCGCGGTATAGAAGAACTGTTAAATAAATAAATAAATAAATAAATAAATGTACTAAACTGTACTGCCTGATAGCGCAGGATTTACTGAGTGGTTTGGGCACCGTGCTAAAAAATAGTAGTGGCAAAAACCTCATGTTACCCTGGCAGTGCTCATTGGGTGGGGGGCTGGGTGGGATAGGAGTAGAATGTGGGTATTGCTGGTGCATCATGACTAGTGTAGGGTTAGTGACTGTGCTAATTGAGCTTTACACCTTTACTGAATATGCACAGTGCCCCCATTGAACTGGTGTTAGGTGTACCCATATGCTGACTTACAGGTTGCTGTGCCTGAGGGCTCCTTCCCCCCCCCCCCCGGTCAGTGCTGATTTTCTCCCCCCCCAAGCTTGCGTGGGGCTTAGTAAACCTACCCCTTAGTGAGGAAGGGTGTGTGGGTTGAGAAGTCTTAGATGAAATTAACAGATCACCAGGCAAAATAGAGAAAGCAAGTAAGTGGGTCCAACATACATGAGCAAACAAAGTTGTAGTGTTTTCAGGTGTGCCGCGGCTTGTTTCTGTGGATAATTGCAGATTATAGTGTGGGGATTGTAGACATGGTCACAGATGGATGTGCAAGTGAAGAGAGAATATTGCTTAACCTTGTACAAGACACTATAGCCTGATTCTTCAGGGCAAATGGTTTGTCTGGGGGCAGGGAGGCCTGGAAAATGTTTTCATACTGTTGGGGCTTTCTGAAGTCCGTTTTCAAAGGCAGTAACCATGGGGAGTTTTATTTCTGCAGCAACCAAATTTAGTAGCAGGGGGCACCAGAGCAAATCGCTTTCAATTTTCTCTCTTTAGTATGAAGGGCGTTGCCTGTGATCTTCTGTAAACCGTGGTATAGCAATGTTTAATTAAATAAATAAATAAGGTGATTATAGTTGATCTGTTCTGAACATACTAAAATACATGGACTATCAAAATCATTCCTCACACTTCCCCACCCCCTTATCAAATAAGAGGACTTCTGCTTCATGAGCTCTGTGAAACCCCCTTCCCACCCTGATGTGAGATCTCTAAAAAAAGGTGCTTCTGTCCCGGTTGCAACACAGCTGACGTGTGCATGAGGCGTCCTCTATGATTTACAGTCGGGTGGGAGCGTGATGGCATAGAATCTCGCCAAGCGGCATCCCGGCCCCAAATCCCACTGCATGCCTCCTTTCCAAAAATACTCCAGCATGTTTTCTAAGGGGGTGGGGAGCTGAATACAGAATACAGAGTACAGGTAGGTTCCACACGGTGAGGGTGTGAAGCCTTGACCAGTTTCAAACTTGTCCTGTCATCCTTTTTTTTTTTTTTTTGTCTGTCATCATGTGTTCAACATACGCTCATGTATTCTAAAATGTTCATCATCTGACTCTCTTGAGGCAAGAGCTTCCTGTTTATCTAGGAAAATGGAAGTAATTCACAGTTGTTTAGAAAGAGCCTCTCAACTAGGTAACTTGTGAACTTTTGGACACACTTGACTTTGCCTTAACTTTTCCCACAGCTGACTCTTTCTGACCTAACAATGAACTGGGATGCAAAGACCAACTTGTAAAAGTTAAATGTAAAAATGATCTGTAAGGAGGAAAAGAAGGGCACCTCTCCCTTTGATCTTTTCCCCTTTCTAGCTCCCTACCAATTGGTTCTCTTACCCATTCTTAGTGTTAACCAGCAGACCGGAGCGTGCAGGAGTAAACACTCTTTCAGGCTCTTGGCTCTGTCTTGGAGTAAGGGCCAAAGAAGATTCTAGTACTCGGCTTAAAAGCAAATGTCTTTCCAATCTAGATCAGAGTAGGATTTCTTTTACTGTAAATATGATCTTGTTTGTTATCAGTAGTGGAGAAAACTTTCTGCTTTGTACATCTGATTATTTTTCTTGGTTCACTGACTGCAAGGTGAGTAAATATTAGTAGACCACAGCCTTATAATTGACGTGCTAATATAGCAGAACTTCTTTCGGTTTTGTTCATGATGTGATGTTTCTAATGAGCAGTGTGCACGTCAGGTATATAATGACCGGTTTTAGAGACCATGGCATTTCTGGTGGGTGTAACATGGTGGACAATTATTTAATTGAAAGGATGTTGGAAAATGGTAATATGTCAACAGACAAAGATAGCTTGACCCACCGACTCTGCCCAGTCTCCCCTGCCCTTACTACTTCTGCTAAGGTTATTTCCTTCCTTTTTCCTCTATTTGCATGCTACTGCTGCCCACGCCCTGCTTGTCCACATTGAGCTCTCCCTCTCTCTCCAAGCACCCCTCTCTTTGGATGAATTTTGGCCCCTCTGGTATCTTAAGTGTTGGTAAGAGCAGTAGTGTCAGGAAGTCCCGCCCTGCATGTAGGAAACTTGCATTGGTGAAGGTGGGGCCCCTGGGTGGGCTTCCTGCGCAGGTTCACAATGTCTGTGCTCAAAGAGAACATTGCAATTGTTTAGGGTCCAGGATCTCACAGTAGCAGAGCCCAAGGTCTCCCCTCTACCCCTGTGGAGGTGAAGTAGTTACCAGGTTGGAAAAAAGGAGAGCAAACAAGAGGGATTCAGGAGGGTGTGCAGTGCAGAATGAGCAGACAGGATGGAGGGAACCAAATTTTGAAGCTAAGCAGTGCTACAAAGCTTCCTGCACATGCCTGGTCCTTCCTTCAACCAGTTGGGCCACAACCACCTTTAATGCATCACTGGAAACAGAAGAATTTCATGACAGTGGCAGTAGGTAAACTGGAAGAGCTTTCAGAAACTTCAAACATTAGTGCTTAAAGTGATTTTTACTTCCAGTGCCAAGTGAATTTTCTAAATGTATTCACTGCTTTGAGCCTCTTCTTCCAAAGAGTTGGGAATAAAATTTCAAGCTGGTGAAGAACTGCGAGATGAACAGTCCTCATTTAAAACTAGCTTTGAATATGCTTCCTAAACACTTGTGATGGAAGATAATGTCGGCATCTCTTCTAGGAATATCGTACAGCTCCAAACAAGCAAGAAAACTAGCTTCAAACTTAATTTCAGCTGCAAATGTGAAACCTGCAAGGAACGTAAAAAAACCCATTTCCTTCTATACGTTTTGCCCAGACATATGCAGTGTCTGTTTTGCCCGCAACATGTCTCTGCGTGACCATCCCGACAGCTGGTTCTTGACATGCCCAAGCATCCTCAAATGGTGCCTTTCGTCTCTTCTGTGCATTTTAGTAGGGAGGAACCATGAAGCAGAGTTTAAATTATAAACTTTCTCTGATCAGAGGCTTCTTTTTCTAGAACAAATATTGCTCTCTAAGCCTGTTCTTTATCTGTGTGCTTTAAGTAAGTCGCAGATTGAGCTGTTGAATTTCCTGAGATGCAGGCCAAAAAATTTGCCGTTTCGGAGTGTACACTCTGGCAATGTGTTTGCACGTGCCAAGTCATGCAGAGAGGCGCACATCCACCAATTTTTTTTTTTTGGTCTGTATCTCCGAAGCAACACATTACAATTTCTCACCATCTGCATAAGAATATGGAACCCAATGTCCTCTTTAAGAATTGAGATCGTCAATCTAAGCTATGATTCATTTGGCGAGCTTCACGCTGGGTCAGCAGGCATTGACAGGTGGTAGTGTTTCATTTTAACTAACTTTTTTTCAAATCGGTGGATTCCTGTTTATATAGCCTTTAATTATATCAAATTGCCTTCAGATCTTAGCTGAGACCATCTATGTGCACAGAATGAATGTTGATGGTATTGCTTACTGGCTAGCACAAGAAATACCTTGCTGTACAGTGTGACTGTGTATTTGTTTGCCGATGTTAACAGAGGAATTCCGAAAGCACTCTCAAATGCTTGTTGGCCTTCGGTAAGGCACAATTAGGCAGCTCTGCTCATTCATGCAGGAGTGTGCCTTCATGAACAGACCAAGTCCTCGTTTCCCTCATCTCAGAGCGTTTTAATTCTAGGCTTCTTGTGATATCTCTTGATAAAACAATAGAAAATATCTTCTCCGCCCCTCCCCTCTAACACCACCCGACTGTCAAAGACAGATCTGTTGACAGACCTGACAGGGATCACGTTCCAAGCTGAGCCTCGGGGATCTTCATACAAGTTTCCCTTTGATTAATTGGAGATTGGGTGACATCTACGGACGTCATAGATGGAGCACAGCTTGGAATTAGACCCTTGGGGTCAACTTGGTGAGGTTTCTAAGTGCTGAATGTAGTGCTCATATTACTTGGTCGTGTCCATTCTAGTGCTTCCTCTTACACATAAAGGTTAGTAGCTGGAGGTGATCAGAGGGCGTTCATATAGATTTCCCCTAGTGGTACTTTCTTTTTTTAAATGTATAACCATGTAATCTCTTCATTTTGCAACCAGCAGATCATGAAGGCCTGTACAGTATCCAGATGATCAATTTCATTATGAATGTATCCATTTTAAGGCCCAGATGTGTTACGACTTTTCTTCCACTGCGTCTCTATGGGGAGAATTGTTGAGCGCATGAGGCTTTGAATATTTATAGACTTACAATAAAGGGTTACAGTATGAAAAATATCCATAAATATTTCTATTAAAAGAATCCATGTGCACAGACATAAAGCTGTTATTTTGTCAAAAACGAGACTTCTTTTACATCAGAATATTGCATTTGCAAGTGTTGAGAACAAGCAAGCCACCGATTTCTCACTAAAATGACTACTTGTTTCTTGGAAATCTCTGTGGGTTTGGTGGAGAGAACTCTGCACACTGAGATTAGCTAAAGCTCTCAATGTACGAATTATCAGTCTGGGACCATTTCCAAACTGAAATGAAGAAAAGAAAAATATTCCAGCAGCTATTGAAGAGCGCACCTGGAATTCAGGACCTTAATATGCAAAGAAGCATATTTATCAAGATGTGTAACCCACATTAAATTGGTGTGAATCGGAAAATGGGACACATGTCTTTTGAACTTCGTCTCTGCATTCCTTCGGGTTTGTGCCAGTCTTCGATGTGGGCAGAGGAAGGACATTAGAGGTGTCATGCAGAAAAAAAAAGTTTTTAGTTTTTTCATTTCCTTTTTACATTTTGTTTGTCGTTTAAAAAAAATATACTTAGTTTTTGTTTTTTGCTTTTGTTTCTAATGATGCCATCTAAAATACAGACTTTAAAGGATGGGACTTTCTGAATGCTCCATCTTTTTCTACTACTGGGACTGTCTTCCTGGGTTGGGACTTGCTGTTATGTAGTTGATTTTCAGCTTATTAAGCATAGTTAAAAATAAAATGGTATCGCTTTATGGATGGATAGAATTTATGGGACATTAGTTGGTAAAGATTTCCAGTGGTAGAGAATTGGGGAAAGTCCTTTGTGAATAAGGTTTATGTATTTTTGATCTATGGTCTGCTTCACTATCTTTGTATCTGTAGACTTCAGCTGGTCGCTTATGTTTCAAAACAGAATGGTAATTTTACCCCTTCTTCATCCTCCGAACCCAATGATTCTCTGATCCCATTCTGGGTCTTGTGAGCGACTTTCAGTCCTCCTTGTGGTTGGCTATGGTTATAATGACTCTTCCTAGTCGTTCCTCCAGTCCAGTCCAGTCCCTCACCTCTGGGTTGTGCTCCCCTTCCAGTAGCAGGAGACGGAGCACGTCATCTTTCTGATGACCCTGGCATATATATACCGCTGGTACCGCCCACCAGCTCCAGTATGCTCTGTCTCCAAGCAGCTCAAGGGAGCAGTAAGCCAGGGTGCTAGGCTTCCTGGAGAGGCAGCTAAGGAGAGAGTAGGGCTTTTATTTTATTTCTACTTTTATTTTTCGTTTAGCCTTCTGGTAATTTTTGCCTGCTTTGCCTTTCCGAAGGAGCTGCAGTTTAGAAGCCAACTAGGTGGCTAGAAGTGCTTAGGGCAGGAGAAGGGAAGTCCCTCACCCCCCTCTCATCCCCATCAGGCTGTGTGAAGGAGGAGGCTTTGGGCAGAGGAGAGCGTTAGCCAGAGGCCCATTTCACCGGAGCTGCTCCCAATCCTGGTTACCGGGTGAGGAGCCGCTGACCGGAGGAGCCAACACCTGAACAGAGGGGCAGCTCAATTCGGTTCATTTTGCTTCGCTGCCAAAGCTCTTCAGTGCAGCTGAGCGTGGGAGCGGGACGGCAGCACGAGTCCAGCAGAGGAGGTAAGGAAAGCCTCCTGGGAGCAGGTGCAGCTTACCCTTGCGGACACTCGCTATGATCTTATCAGGTCCTTTCGAAGAGTATGTCCTCGGTGGTGGTGGTCTGCCACTACCTCTGGCTCTGGAATTGGGCGGCTGATGGTTCCTCCAAGGCCTGTTTCAGCAGGCTCCCCTTCAAGGAGAAGCTGCTATTCAGGGAGGATCTGGACAAGTTGGTAAAGGATTTGGGGGACTCAAAGGGAGGAAGGCTCCTGGAGGATAAACCGAAGCAGAGTCGCAGCCCCCCATGTAGACCCAGCCATAAGAATTCCGGAGGTTTTGGGCAACCAGTTTGGCACCCTATCAGAGGGGGCATTTTCCCTGAAAGGTTCAGGCTTTTCAGGGGTTTTGAGGAGAGGGTAGGGGTTTTAGCGCCCCCTCCTCCTCCTTGGGACCTAGGAAAACACAATGAAGTGAGGGGGGCCCAGATGGGAGTGCTGCTAGTGGGGGGTTGGCTGCAGCAATTTTTCCCTGCCTGAGCCTGGGTCACATCCGATCAGTAGGTCCTGGAGGTCATCCAAGACAGCTACGCCCTCGAGCTAGCACATCCAATCCTCCCATTGCTCATTCAGTCTCCCTCCAGGGCCCCAGCCAAGGCCACATCAGTAAAGGACACCTTGACATGACTCTTACTCTTAGGGGCAGTGGTCCCAGTGCCCGAAGACCAGTGCGGCTGCGGTCAGCACTCCATTTATTTTGTGGTGCGAAAAAGTAGGGTTCCTTTCAGCCAATACTTGACCTCAAGCAGGTCAATAGTTGCCTGCGGGTGCCACATTTTCACATGGAGATGCTGAGGTCGGTTATAGTGGCGGTTTGCAGGGGGGAATTCTTAATGTCCCTCGACCTCACGGAAGCATATCTGCATATTCTCAACCGCCCGGCCCATCAGCAGCTCCTTTGGTTTGCAGTGCCAATGGGTCACTTCCAGTTTCAAGCGTTGCTGTTCGCCCTGGAAATGGCCCCTTGTACCTTCACCAAGGTCATGGTCATGGTAGCTGCAGCACTCCGCAGCATACATCTGTACCTTGACAACTGGTTGATCCAGGCCAAAACCAGAGAGGAGAGTATAAAGGCGACGGCCAGTATGTTAGAACTCTTATGGAGTCTTGACTGGGTGATCAACCTGGTCAAGAGCAGGTTGATTCCGACTCAGGAGATCGAGTACCTCAGAGCAAGTTTAGACACCTGCAGAGGCAGTGTTCTTGCTGGTTCTCCGGGTGTAGGAGTTTCGGCAATTTGTGCGACAGTTCTTAGCAATGGCGGAGCCCTCGGCCTGGCATTATCTTCAGGTGCTGGGGACCATGGCAGCAATTCTTGAGCTTGTCCCTTGGGTAAGGGCCCACATGAGGCCATTGCAGTGGTCTCTGCTCCATCGCTGGTCTCACCAGCATCAGCCGCTGTCAGGGAGGCTCCCCTGTTTGCTGGTGATCAGAAGAGAACTCAGGTGGTGGCTCCATCCAGGGAATCTGGAGGAGGGCATGCCCCTCGAGTTGCTACAGTGGGTCCAGCTGACGACGGATACCAGCTTGTCCGGCTGGTGAGCCTAGTGCGAGGGACACATTGCCCAGGGATGTTGGAGCACTCTAGAAACCCACTGGTCCATCAACAGTTTGGAAATGCAGGCGGTGGCTCTGATGCTTTGGTCCTTTGAGCGCTGGATGTAGGGAAGGGCAGTCCAGGTGTTCTCGGACAATGTGACCACAGTGGCCTACATCAACTACTAGGGAGGCATGGGCAGCGCCTCCTTGGAGGAGGAGGCGGAGAGTTTGATGGAATAGGTAGAGGTCAGTCTTCAGGCCTTGTTGGCAGTGCATGTGACAGGGATGAAGAAGAGTCCAGGTGGATCATGACAAATGGGAGCTCTGCCTGGAGGTCTTCAGGCAGGTGGTGAGCTGTTGGGGCCCTCCAATCATGGACCTCATGGCAAGGTGAGGTTCAGCCAAAGCAAGCCGTTTTTACAGCAGAAGAGAGAATATCAGAGGGCTTGGACGCTTTGGTCCAGAAGTGGCCACAGAGGGGCTGCTGTATGTGTTCCCACCATGGGCACTCATAGGCAGGGTCATCCAACGCAAAGAGGCTCATCAAGACTTGGTCGTCCTGATAGCCCCGGATTGGCCAAGGTGTCCGTGCTATGCCGATTTGGTGCAGCTACTAGCGGATCGTCCTTGGTGACTCACAGTGCGAGAGGATCTCTTGACCCAGGGTCCGGTCCGTATGCCACAGGTGGATCAATTTTAGCTGACGGCATGGCTCTTGAGAGGGCAAGGTTCTTGAAGTGAGGGTACTCTGGTTCGGTGATCTCAACCTTGCTAAAGACTCAAAAAAATTTGACTTGTTTCTCCTATGTCAGTCTGTTGCATCTTTCAGGGGTGCGGTGCAGACCGGGAGAATCACCCTTCTGCGGGGACCATTCCAGACGTTCTAGAGTTCTTGCAGGCAGGCTTTGAGAAGGGCCTAGCTGCCAACTCCTTGAGAGTTCAATTGGCAGCGATCTCCTGTTATCGGGGAAAAGTCCAAGGGAGGTTGTAGGGTGAACACCTGGACGTAGTACGGTTTCTGAGAGCGGTGGGGTGCCTTCGTCTGCCTCTGAGGACAGTGGTTCCATCCTGGAATCTCAATCTGGTACTGGAGTCTGATTGGTGAGCCCTATGAGCCAGTGGGGCAGGCTTCCGTGAAGGACTTGACCCTCAAGACTGTGTTTCTGGTGGCGATTTGCTCGGCCAGACAGATTTTGGAGCTGCAATCCCAGCCTTGTCTACCTCCATTTCTTTCCTTTTCTAAGGAAAAGGTGGTCCTGAGGACGGTGCCCTCCTTTGTGCCCAAAATGGTTTCAGCATTTCATGTGAATCAGCTGGTCTCCCTACAATCCTTGGTGAGGGTGGGAGAGGAAACCGCAGATGCAAGTTTATGCCGTTTGGATGTTCAGAGAGTGCTGAAGCTCCACCTAAAGAGGACTGCGGCATTCCGCTGATCGGATCGGCTGTTTGTCTTGTTTGGGGGACAGCGCAAAGGAGAGGCAGCGGCAAAGGCCTCCATTTTCAGACAGATTGGGGAAGTTATTGCTTCAGTGTACGTTTTGAAGGGCAAGCCCGTTCCGGTGGGCTTGCGGGTCCATTCCATACAAGCTCAGGCGGCCTTATGGGTGGAGTTCAGTCTAGCGCCACCGGTGGATATATGTAAGGCGGCGACGTGGTCATCCTTGCATACCTTTGCTAAGCATTATCGATTGGATGCCCAGGCAGCGGGGGATGCATTTTTCGGTGGAGCAGTCCTACAGGCCTATCTCGCAGGTCCCTCCCGTTGATCGAACTGCTCTGTTACATCCCAGAGGTGAGGGCCTGGACTGGAGGGATGACTAGGAAAGAGTAATTAGGCCTTACCTGTTAATTAGCATTCCTGGAGGAACTCCAGTCCAGTCCCGGATCCTACCCAGAGTGTGTCTGTATATGATATTATTGATGCGACACAAGCCCGAAGGATGAGGTCCAGGGGCTTGAGGGTCACGATTTAGTTAGGCATGCCTTACGGGGCAGAGGCGGTGCGGCAGAAGGGACGAGCTGTCTGCCCCTTGCTATTTGGCCTCGATGGCGAATCAATTCACAGGTAAGCCGCCTCCTCATCAGGGGGGAGAGGGAAATCCCTTCGAAGTTGTAGTTCGTTTGTTGGTCTACTTAATTGTCTCTCAGCTGAGTCTGCTTTGTCGATAGGATACTGGAGCTGGTGGGAGGTGCCAGCGGTATATATATGCCAGGGTCAACAGAAAGATGACATGTTCAGTCTCTAAGCTGCTGGAAGCGGAGCTCAACCCAGAGGTGAGGGACTGGACTGGATTTCCTTCAGGAACATTAATAAGTAGGTAAGGTCTAATTACTCTTTATGTGTTCATACAAAGTTACACCTTCTTACCTTCTGTATTACACTGAAGTGATTATCAATTATTTCTTGCCTATTAAATGAAATATACTTATCTCTGAAAAACAATTTTGGACTCCATAGACAAATGCGTTTGAGGGATTTTTTCCATTTTGTCTATTAGTAGTGCTTTCTGTGGATAGTTCAGTGGCAAGGCACTTGGGAAAATAGGTCTTAACATTACCGCAGTATGTCTTCAGTAGAGACGCTTGATGCTTAAAATGTGGGGTTTTTTTGTCTGTCATCATGTTTCTCCCTAATGTGCATTTGCCGTGATAGACCCACAGGCTTCACAGCTCTCTGGTTTTGATCTAACAAACTGCTTAGCCCATGTCTCTCTTGGCCTTGTAATGAAGATGACCTTGATTAAGGAAGAAGTCTATCAGAATCTTGAAGGAGTTCCATCACCAGAGCTGCCCAGCTTAAGATCTACTTTCCTCACCCCGTTCCTCAATAGTCATACAGTTGGGCAGATCAGACTGGGTTAGTCCTGAGGTCTGTCATAGATTCTCCAGAATCTTCCGCTGTTCACTGAGATAAATAGGAGTAGGGAAAAAGTGGTGGAGCTTGAAGAGCAGGTTAGTGATTAGGCTGTAGCTAAAGTTATGAGCAATTATAGGATGGGCAATAGTCTAGGCTAGTTCAAAAGGTATTGTCAATTTTTATGCTTCATGCCTCATGTCCGGAAGTGTTTATGTAAGTTGTCTTTGGGAAGTGTGAATTCACAAATCATTTCTACTGCATTTTGTATTAATAAAGCTCTATCATGCATTGACAGTTTGGCTGTCCAGAGTTCTGTGTGTCCACAAGAGTAACGTATATTCTCCAGGACCAAGCAGGAAGTCAGTCCTCACTTATGGGTGACGTCGGCGCCGACGGAGCCCTCGCGGAGCAATTTTCCCCAGCTTTCAAAGAAAGCCTTTGGGAATTGCAGCGCGCATGCACGGTCCTCTTCCCGCCCAAGGGTGCCATCTTAGCCAGTCTTCTTTTTTCCGCGGAGCCCTACAGACGTACCCGTCGTGTCCCCGCGAAAAAGTTGATTTTTACTCATATTTTCTCTTTTTTCCTTCGGTTCGACGCCGGTCTTTTTCCCGCCCGGACTCGCGACGCCGGTCACGAGTCCTCTTCTTCTTTTTCGGTTTTTCTGACTTAGTCAGTTTCGTTTTCGGTTTTTCCCTGGCAGCCCGGTCCTTTGACCTCGCCGGGGCCCTTTTTCCCCCGATGGCTGCCAGTGGTTTCAAACGGTATGGTCAGTGTGACCGAAATATGTCACTAACTGACACACACGACAATTGCCTCCGCTGCCTGGGCCCGGATCATGAAGAAATGATCTGTGGACCCTGCGGCAAAATGTCCTCCAAAGCGCTGAGAAGTCGGAGGCATCAGCGGGATAGGATCTTCGCTGACCCCAGCCGTACCCGGACCTCGTCGGAGGCCTCCGCATCCAGGGGTTCCAGCTCGGACCGTCGCCGGAGTTCCTCCGACAGGGGTTCTCCCTCCGGGGACCATCGACGTAAGGTGAAACCCGCGAGGGCGGCGTCGGTGGACGCTCCTGGCTCCGCGAGGGCCAGGTCGCATAGCCCCGATAGCCGTCCCGGGTCCTTGGAGAAGGAGCACCTCTCGAAGCGACCTCGCCTGGAGTCGGAGCTGCCTGCTCGGGTAAGTCCTGTGGTCCTCCTGGACTCGCCTCCGAGACCGCCGACGTCGGGCCCGACGCCGTCGGGGCCCGAGTCGCGGGCTGCTGGGTCACCTGAGCTCGGACTCAGGTTGACGGCCTTGGAGAGCAGACTGTCTGCCTTCATGGACCAGCAGCGGGCACTGCTCGCTGGCTTCGCTGGCGCCGCTGCCCCGACCGCCGGGACGTCGACGTCTAAGTCGACCCCGGAGACCGAGCCGATCCTCGAGTCGATGCGAACTCGAGTCGATCCTCGGTCGAGGTCACCCTCGGCCTCCCGTTCGGGACCGAGGTCGCCGACGCCGACTCCCTCGGCGTCGGGGCGGCAGGCGCCGCGCCCTGCCCGGGCCGACCCCACCGAGTCCTCGTCGGAGTCGGTCTGGGAGTCTGAAGAGGAAGAGTCGCCTGATTCTTTTCGGACTCGGTGTGTCCCCTCGGACTCACCTGAGTCCGAACCTCGGAAGCAGTCCCCCCCGGAGGATGCCCGGTTCTCGGACTTCGTCAGGGATATGGCCAAGGCTTTGGCCTTCCCTGCGGATCCCGAGGAGGAGCCTCGAGCCGAAGAGCTCAACGCCCTCCAGTATGACTCTCCCGCCAGGGAACACTTTACTGTACCGGTTCCTCCCATGCTGGAACGACTACTCTTCCGCATGTGGGAGAGTCCGGCCACCTCGCCGGTCCTGAGCAAGCGGGTCGATTCTATCTATCGAGTCCGCAAGAGCCCTGGCTTCCAAAAGGCACAGCTACCACACCATTCCATGGTAGTGGAATCGGCCATGCATCGTCTTAAGAGCCAGAAGATGCACTCCTCGGTGCCTCTTGGCAGGGAGGCCCGTAACCTGGATGGCCTTGGTAAGAAGTGTTTCCAGGGCTCTATGCTTGCGTGTCGTGTCCAGACCTACCAGCTATACATGGGCATGTATCTCCGAGACCTGGCTAAAGAGCTAGCCGGATTCTCTGCTGGTTTGTCCGAGGAACCCTTGCGGAGGTTCCTGGCCTTGTCCTCTGGTATTCGGGAATGCTCAAAATTCATATCCCGAGCAGCCTATGATGGCTTTGAAGCATCGGCTCGCGTGGCCGCAGCCGGCATCGGTGCCCGCCGACAGGCTTGGCTTCAGTCGTCTGACCTTGAGCCCTGGGTGCAGGACAAGTTGGTCGATGTCCCCTGCCGAGGCGAGAACCTCTTTGGCAAGCCCATGGCTGATAAGGCTGCACAGATCGAGACGGAGACTCTCACCAGGACTAGGCTTTCTAGGAAGACCTCTGCCCCTTCCCAGAAAAAGAAGGGCTCGGGAAAGAAGTCCTTTTACCCGAGAAAGGCGGCTGCCTACAAACAATACCCCCACTATCAGGCCCCTGCAGCTCCCCAACAGGGCCAGCAGGCCAAGGGACGGGGTAACGGGTCCCGTAGGCAGCAAGCCCCCAAGTCTGCACCACCAGCCCCTGCTCAGCAGGGTGGGGGCTTTTGACTCCTTAAGCATAGCCTCTCCCCCTCCGCTGGTTCCTCCCAGCACCGGAGGCCGACTGGTTCACTTCGCCCACAGGTTGGCCAGCATCACCTCAGATGCCTGGGTGCTTCAAGTCGTGAGAGAAGGCTATCTTCTCCACTTCCACCAGGTCCCTCCCTCCTATTTTCCGGGAGAACCTCCACGACCCCCTCTGCACAGGGAATTACTCCTTCAGGAGTTAGCAAGTCTGATACAGGAACAGGCGGTGGAACCGGTGCCCCACCACCTGAGAGGTCAAGGCTTTTATTCCAGGTACTTTCTAGTACCCAAACGGACAGGAGGCCTCAGACCCATCCTGGACTTGCGCAACCTCAACAGGTTCCTCGTGCGGGAGAAGTTCAAGATGCTTACCCTTGGAATCCTTCTGCCCTACCTCCAGCAGGGAGATTGGCTATGCTCCTTGGATCTAAAGGATGCCTACACGCACATCCTCATCCACCCAAGCCACCGTCAATACCTAAGGTGTTTGGTGGCCGGAAATCATTACCAGTACCGAGTACTACCCTTTGGCCTGTCCTCCGCACCGCGAGTCTTCACGAAATGTCTCGCGGTGGTGGCGGCCCATCTCCGGCTTCACGGCCTCTATGTCTTCCCGTACCTCGACGACTGGCTCATCAGAGCAGCGTCCGCTCCGGAGGTCACCGATGCCACACGTCGCACGGTGACTCTTCTGCAGCACTTGGGCTTTGTTATAAACTTCGCAAAGTCCACTTTGCTCCCCTCACAGGATCTCGAGTTCATCGGCGCAAGGTTGCACACTCCTCAGGCCCGAGCGTTCCTACCGCTCGACAGGGCTCAGCGGCTCATGGACCTAGCCGACCGTTTTCGCAGCCAGCCCCTGGTCTCCGCCAGGCGCTTCCTGAGACTACTCGGCCATATGGCTTCCACCGTCCATGTGACCCCCAATGCCCGCCTGAATATGCGGCCTGCTCAATGGTGTCTCCGCAAGCAGTGGCGACAAGCCACAGGCGGCCTAGCAGACCTAGTGCGCGTCTCCGAGCCGCTGTTCTCGTCTCTCCATTGGTGGCTTCATCGGCCGAACCTGGTACTCGGCATGCCTTTTCAGTCACCTCAGCCGGCCCGGGTGCTGACGACAGATGCATCCCTCCTGGGCTGGGGAGCACATTGCCAAGGGGCACGTACTCAGGGCCTCTGGACCACGTGGGAGTCTGCTCAGCAGATCAACTTCCTGGAGCTCAGAGCGATCCGCCTGGCTCTCAAGGCCTTCTCCCACCTGACCTCTCACCAGTCCGTCCTTGTCCAGACGGACAATCAAGTTGCCATGTTCTACGTGAACAAACAGGGAGGCACGGGCTCCTTCCTTCTCTGTCGGGAAGCGCAGAAGCTCTGCTCTTGGGCCGTCAATCACGGCGTTCTTCTCAAGGCAGTTTATCTCCCAGGCCAAGAAAATTGCCTGGCGGACAAACTCAGCAGGATCCTCCAGCCGCACGAGTGGCGCCTGGATCCCTTGGTAGTCCAGAAGCTCTTTCTGAAGTGGGGCCTCCCCACGATAGATCTCTTTGCCAGCCCTCTCAACCGGCAACTTCCTCGCTTCTGCTCTCGTCAGCCGCACCCCCTTCGAGTTGCGGCGGACGCTTTTCTACTCTCATGGTCGGGGAGCCTTCTGTACGCTTTCCCTCCCATCCCGCTAGTCTCTCGGACTCTTTTCAAGGTTCTCCGAGACAAAGCCTTCATGATCCTGGTGGCCCCTTGCTGGCCCAGACAGCCGTGGTTTCCACTCCTGCTGCAATTAGCGGTAGAGGATCCATTCCCTCTGGGGTTACAACCGGATCTCCTCACTCAGGATCAGGGGTCTCTGCTACACCCCAACCTCAGGTCTCTCAACCTAATGGCCTGGCTGCTGAGAGGGTAGTCCTTGCTCCCCTTCTCCTGCCAGCAGAGGTGGAGGAGGTCGTCCTAGCTTCGCGACGACCTTCTACCCGCAAATGCTACGCCCTTAAATGGCGTCGTTTTTCCGTTTGGTGTACCCAACAGTCTCAGGATCCCTTCTCCTGCCCGGTGTCGGTGATCTTGCAGTACTTGCTATACCTCTCTAATCTGGGACTTAAGTCCAACTCCGTCAAAGTTCACCTCAGTGCTCTTTCAGCACATCATGTGCCGGTGGACGGCAGACCTCTCTCCAACGACCCTCTCGTAGCGAGGTTTCTCCGAGGTCTCCTTCTACTTAAACCACCTCTGCGCCCGCCAGCGCCTGACTGGGACCTGAATGTGGTTTTACAGCGGATCACCTGTCCGCCTTTTGAACCTATGGCTACCTGTTCTCTCCGTTTTCTTTCTTGGAAAACATTGTTCTTGATAGCCCTCACTTCCGCTAGACGCGTAAGTGAATTGCAGGCCCTCGTGTCTGATCCCCCTTACACTCGGTTCTACAAAAATAGGATAGTCCTACGGACTCACCCAAAATTTCTTCCAAAAGTGGTCTCCCCTTTTCACATCAATCAGGAGGTGGTACTTCCAACCTTCTTTCCCAGACCACACTCCAGCCGAGCTGAAACGGTCCTCCATACCCTGGACTGTAGAAGGGCATTGAACTTCTACCTTGACCGTACGCGGGAGCACCGTAAAGCTGCTCAGCTTTTTGTGTCTTTTGACCCCAATAAATTGGGACTCCCGGTCTCCAAGCGTACTCTGTCCATCTGGGTTGCGGACTGTATCACTTGGGCTTATGGGGCAGCCGGACTCTCCTTGGAAGGTCGAGTCACGGCTCATTGCGTTCGGGCAAAGGCTACGTCAGTGGCTTACCTCCGCTCTGTTCCGCTGGCAGACATCTGCCGGGCCGCTACTTGGTCTTCGAGCCAGACTTTTGCGGTCCATTACTGTCTCGAGAGAGAGTCCCGCAGGGACAGTGCTTTCGGACAGGCAGTCCTCCGAAATCTCTTCGAGGTTTGAGCAACTCCTACCCTCCATCCCGGATGTGGGCTACCGGTGGGTAATGATTCAGCGAAGATTCTTTCCTTCTGTGCTGCTGAGCTAGAGGGAGCTCATTTTTGTGCTTAGGTTCTCCGGTAGCCTTAAGCTTGGGAGTCCCATAAGTGAGGACTGACTTCCTGCTTGGTCCTGGAGAAAGCGTAGTTACTCACCTGTAACAGGTGTTCTCCAGGAGCAGCAGCAGGAATCAGTCCTCACAACCCTCCCTCCTCCCCTTGGAGTTGCAATCATCTGCTTTAGTTTTTTTGCAAATTTTTATGCTGTCTTTTTTAGCTATGTCATCTGACTGGCTAAGATGGCACCCTTGGGCGGGAAGAGGACCGCGCATGCGCGCTGCAATTCCCAAAGGCTTTCTTTGAAAGCTGGGGAAAATTGCTCCGTGAGGGCTCCGTCGGCGCCGACATCACCCATAAGTGAGGACTGATTCCTGCTGCTCCTGGAGAACACCTGTTACAGGTGAGTAACTACGCTGTACAGGTAGTTTTACCAACAAGCTCATCGTGTCATAGGAGAGCTTCAATTAGTACTGATTTTGCTCCACTCCTCCTGTGGACTTGTGCTTCTGTCTTTCTCATAAAACAATGAATTAGAGAAATCGGGGTAGAACAAGGCAATGTCTGACTCACTCTGTCCATTGTATTGTGCTTGTGGAACTTGGTGATAAATCTAAGCACAGGAAATGTGCACATAGTTCAAACTGCAGTTGAGTGCAAGAATGAGAGAGATGGCACAGAGCAGCTTCTTAAAGGCGCTGCATAGCATACTCGGTGAGCCAGGCCACCCTTCCTGAGACTCCTGCAAAGAAACGAACCTGTGTTCCCTTCGTAAGGAAAATAAACGGGAGCCTTTGTCTTAGCAGTATGGCATCTGTGTACCTTTTTGGGACTATGACAGGTTCTTGTGACCTGTATTGGCTGCTGTTGGAAACAGGATACTGGGCTTGATGGACCCTTGGTCTGACCCAGTATGGCATGTCTTATGTTCCTTTATTGTGTATTTCACAGAGGGACCTGAATTAATAATAAGAAAATATGACTAGTAGTAATGTAATTGTTACATCAACATCTATGAAAATAAATTCCGTTCTTCTACTAAGAGTTATGAAGGAGTCGTCATTAGAGTAGCTGTCACTGGCGTGGTGGTTAATGCCACCAGGGATGTCAGCAGCAAATGAAATTCAGAGCAAAGTATTGCCCGGGGAAGCCTCCTCATGGTAGCATTTAGGTAAGCAAATGGAATTTTGTCTTTCCAAGAATGAGTCTGTGGAAGAATCCAGCAGTTTGTCAGTAGGTCTGCTAGAGCCAAGTTTTTCAAGCAGATCCCGAAGTGACCCCTAGCCTGCCCAGTTCTCACCGCATCCAGAATGAATATGCATGAGAGCGATTTGTATGGAGCGCTCCCATCGTATGCAAACAACCTTTGTGCAAATTCATTGTGGATATCCTGAAAACCAGGCTGGTTGGACGAACTCCAGGATCGGCTTCAGAAACAGTGTGCTGCAGTTATTTAGTTATTTTGTAGACAGTAAGTTGGCTTTGTTTCCCTTCTGTGTTACGTGATTATCTTCCCCTTTATGCTGGGAATAAAGTGCTGAGATATTTTGTTTTGCCTTTTTTTTTTTTTTTTTATTATAAAGTAGGATTTCAACAAAGCTGATAAAAAAAAATGTAGCAGTTCTGCTTGCTTCACAATGCATCGTTACAGGCAACTTTTAAAGAACATATGTCTCTGTAAATTTTGGACTGTCTTTTTTTTTGTAAAATGTTTTTATATTTCTGGCATTACTCTGACCCTTTGCTGGACTTATCAGGGGATCCTGGCACTGTCAACAACTCTCAGATGAAAGAGATTTGCTACTTTTGATGGGGTTTCAGCTCTCTAGCACAGAGAGAACATTTTGGCATTCCCAATTTCTAGTCAGGCAAGTTGTGTGTGGGGCATTTACAGTGACAGATGAAGTATCACTGGAATGTCCTTCTATACGGCATTTTCAGTGCCCCTGGAAAATTGTACTCATGGTGTGTAGCTCTTCAGAAACCCATGCCAAGATCAACATGACTGAGGAATTTATGAGTCATTACAGAAACCTAATGACCAAAATTTGAACTCTTTATGCAGGCTGAAAGGGTATTTAAAACAATGACTTGTCCAAATTATGGTCAGTAAATGGTAGCAGAGGTGTGGTGGTGCATTTAGGTAGACAACACTCCCTGAATGTCATGATTTTACTGCCTCGTACTAATCAAGGTCTATGAGAGTCCGGTGACGGTTTATCTGTGACAATCATTGTCACAAACATCTTAACATTCTTTTTATTTGTTTGGGTGCGCTGGGCTCGGTGAAAGACTTCTCGCATCAATCCTGCTCCCACAGGCGCTTTCTAGTGCACTTCTTAACCTGTAACTAGAATGAATGGTGGTATCCAAAGAAAAGTAGGACTTCACTCAATAACCACCACTGTAGATATAATAATAAAACTATCAATCATAAGTAGAATATTATATATATAATTATATATAATTTTTTTTTGTGTCATCAAGTCAGTGTTGACTCATAGCGACCCAGCTACCTCTGAGGTTTCTTGGCAATGTATCACCGGAAGTAGATTGCCAGCCTTTTCTTCTGAGGCAATGGAGGGTAAAGTGACTTGAGTCACAAGGAGTGCCAGTGGGAATTGAACCCTTGATCTTCTGGGTACTAGGCAGTTGCTCTAACCACTAGGCTACTCAGTATATGTAAATGTAAAGATGGGTATCATTTCATTCAATATAGGCTATGGTTACAAGGACACTAACAGTAGTATACTTAGAAATGTATTACTATTGTATAGTATTGTTAGTGCCCTTAGCTTATAATGAATGAAATGATACCATTCTATACATGCATACATATATAATATTCTACTTATAGTATATGTAATACTTTTATTATATCTGTAATGGTGGTTATTGATTGCAAGTTCTACATTTCTTTGGATGATTATATTATTAAAAGAACTTTTTTGTCCTGCATATTCTGTGACTAAAAATAACGGTACATTTGTTGTCTTCAGTGGTCTTCCATGCAGCTTTAACATTTATTTAACAGGTTTTTTATACCGCTTGGAGTGGAGGAGTAGCCTAGTAGTGCCTCAGAAGAAAGGCCTGGCAATCTACTTCCGGTGACACTGCCAAGAATACCCAGGAGTCAGGACTGACTCGAAGGCACACATTGCATTTTTTATACCGCTTTATCATTTCAGTCAAAGCGAGTTTACATTATAACTTAAATTTGGTAGGACTAAACTGTCATCACTCAAGGAACGACAATTACCAGGTAAGTGTAATTTCTATTTAAACAGGGACATTGATAACTCGGATTTTTTTTTCTGAGGTAATGGAGGGTTAAGTGACTTGCCCAAGAGGAATTGAACCCTGGTCTCTTGGTTCCCAAGCCATGCTCTAACCATTAGGCTACTCCTCCACAATGGGACACCCAGTTGTAAAAATAGGACATAGGATGCCTCCAATCCAGAGAAAGGGGGAGGGGGGTTGTAACTAGGGCCTAGCTATCTTCCAGTCACCATGTGCATTTATAGAAGAGTATAATTTCAACTCCTGGGGGACACGGTGATGGAATCCTACCTTTTTAACTTAGGTTTCACAACAATCACATTTTAGGCGTACAGATTTTTCAGCAAAGTAAGAGCTGGAAGCCCTTCCTGCAACTTTGAATGTTGTGTGCCTGACGCTACATGCACATTTATCTCTGTGTGCACAGGGAATGGCTGACTCTGGAAGCTTTTTTTCCATGACCGCTGTGTATTCATATCTGAGGTGTCCATTTTCCAGGGACACCGGATGAACCTTCTGTCCCCCCCCCCCCCCAAGCCTTTACCCCTGAATCTGACCATGTGGTCACACTTTCTACAGTCTTAAAAGGGGATAGATTCAGAAGTGATATGTGGAAATATTTCTTTACGGAAAGAGTAGTGGATCCATGGAATAGTGTAGGGATGAGGACAGTAACTGATTTCAAAAAAGCATGGGACAAACACAGAGGATCTCTAAAGGAAAAAAGGGAACTGTTGTAGTGGTTGATATGGAAGGGCAGACTAGATAGGCCATGTGGTCTTTTTCTGTCATGTTTCTATGTTTCAGTCTGATTCTCCTTTAAATTTTGCCTGGACCCTGCTCGTTACATATAACGCTAGAATTCTGGCACCTTACTGGGCAGATCTGCTGCTACTTGCTATTTTACTATGTTACTTCAGGGTTAGGGAAGGATGAAACATCTCTGATCCAGCTTGTGTCTGTTCGATTTGAATTTACTTGAACGATCAGCGCCAGTCTTGCAGCTGTTTGCATCTGAGTTAGTCTTTTTTTGAAAGGTCTGCCTAGCTTGCTTCAGTCTTCCTGTATTTGTAAACTCTGTTTTCTCCCTCCTCTGTAAACATGCACTCGCATCCCTCATTCTTTTAGTGCACTTTAGAAAGAAACACCATCGCACCACTGTTGTGATTTGCAATTTTGATTTAATACTTGTCTTTTCCAAATTTGAGGTGTAGACGGTTACAGTCCAGCACTCCATCAGGCCAGTAAGTTAAGGCAGCCTCATCTTTCACTGCCCTGATGGAGAACTTCAAAACTATCCTAAAAATGTGTATGTTCTTTAAAAAGATCTTTCTTTACTCTTTATGATTGACCTTTATTTATAACGGTAATAAATTCCTAATAATGACCACGTAGATCATTAATAAGAGAGCAGTTTTGAAAGTTACTTGTATGGGTAAATAATGATTTACCCGCATAAATTAGCTGTCTGAAAATTCACCTCCAAATCTTTTGCTTATTATTTTTTCCATGAACAAATTGCTCACAGAAGAAGCCAGTGCCAGTCCCCAGGAGGACTTTGCACCAATAGCGACTCTGAAAGTGAAAGTAGGTGCTTGCTTCTGCCTCGGAAAATGAGGCAAAGCCTGCAGGTACACTTACCTGTGGACTTTGTCCCATTGAGGATAGTTTGAATATTTCCTCCATAAAGGTTTCAAATTAATTTTTATCGACCTTTACAGCTGTCCATGAGTGTACTGACACGACAGCCATGATGTTTTTGCTGTCATGAAATTATCTTTTAACTAATCTGTGTTTTTAGATACAGCACCTATAATAGTCTTTCCAAAATAAGTGCAATATTTTAAGGACTTCTGATTTATTTTTATTTACAGGTCCTAGACCTGGACCTGAGCATAAGCTTTTTTTAAAAAACAAAACAAATACATGCCACAAAATGGAAGGGAACTCCATAGTAGGATAATAGATGAATGTAAGGTAGGCAGCAGTGCAAAATAATAGAGGACATTCGGGCCATTTTTACTGAAATTCCTTTTATTATCTTTTCCATTGCCGCTTTTCTGCAATGAGAAGTTTCATACATCTCTTCCATATGTGTGTTGATTGTGGCAAGCTGGCCAATGAAGTACTCAACTTGTAATCACAGTTGTCCCCATGAATCTTAAATGTTGAGGTTTTTTTTTTTTTTTATTGTAACCTGTAGTTGGCAGAAATCTCTGTGACACAAATGTGAGGGCCCCACAATTCACTCCATTAATGTCAAAACGATATTCAGCTTCTCAGCTTATGTTCTATGCCAAAAACTCCCTCCAAGTTTCAAATCATCATAAGACAAATCCTGACCTGGGCTGCGTTTCGGCTAGACAGCCTGCTTCATGGTAAAAAAAAAAAAAAAAAGACAGCATCAGTGTCCTGTCTACCAAGGTCAAAAGCTTCAACTATTTTGCTAGAACTCCCTGCTCCAGGCCAGCTGTCTTATAGTTGGGAGAAGATCAACGTGTTTTCTCAGCATTGTTAAATATATGCATTTGGGATAAACCCGTTGCTTTGTGTCACATGGTCCTGTTGAGCCCATCACAAACACATCTTTTTGGAGCAGGCATATTTTGTGCATGGAGTATCATGAATCAATACAACGCTTGGCCTTTCGTCTCAGGCCTTGCAGAGCTGAGCAGGCCTGTGTGATTACCATGGTAACTGCAGGATGTGGTTGCTATGGTAATAGGTTGGAATTACATCTGGCCAGAAAAGGTTTGACTGCACTGCTTTTGTTGGTATTTTATTTTCTTTTATTCCTTCTGGTTAACTGCTGATATTGCATTTCTGTTTGCATAAAACACTGGACTTCTGTTTCCATTTTAGGGGGGGGGGAGGAAGAGACATATTATCCATGAATACTTCAAGGACTGAGGATTTTTAATATGCCCTTTCAAAGCAATAGTATAATACTTTCATGGACACCAAACTGGCAATAAAATAAGGAATAAGTGATGCTTGTGATGCACTGCACAGTGAAATACATGGACTCTGCTTCCAAAATCAGTCCACTTGTCCTAAACGTTCTGGTGTGTATGTATATATGCACACACATCTAGAAGTGTGTACTTGTCATATAGGTTCGTCCGCATCATTTGGGCTCTCCCTGAAAAGATCTCTCCTCATTCTGCACAAGTGCCTCTTTCCTGTGCAGCTCTTTTCTTTCTCTCCCCCTTCTTTGCCGAGACCCTTTTCTCATCCTCTGTTCCCTCCTCTACCCTCTTGCTCTCCTTCTTCGACCTCCCTTCCTCTCTGTTGCTGTCTCCCAGACCATCACTGCTGCTGAAACTGCTTCTTTGGGTTCAAGATGCAGCAGTCTCTCTGTTATTTGCTAGACATTTATGAATATTGACCCAAGATATTTCTATCTGCTGAGGTATTGTGTAGCCCTTCTTCCTGTCTCCTTCTCCCACGTGTGCATAGTCACTCTGTTTGCTTCTCTCTGCTCTGGGAAGAGCAGTGCCCTCACAGTGCTCTGCTATAGAGGTGGGTATTTAACTCCTGTGACCACTTTGCTGTGAGTTCTAGCTGTCTATTTATTTATTTGTGTTGTCTTCATTGGTGTTCTACTTCATCTCCCTGTTCCCTTTAGTTTTGCACTTCAGCTTTCTCAGCTGTATAACTTACCCTGCCTCTTTCAACTATCTGGCCTTTGTGTGGTAGCCAGGTTAACTGTTACTTTAAATTAAATATCTCTCCCTGCTCTGTCCCCAGAACGTGCTGTGTTTTAAACTTTTTTTTTCCTGCTCTAGTCTACCTGAGGGACTAACCCCCCCCCCGCTGAGGTTACAGGACAGGGTACCTTGTAACAGCCCTCTTTTAATAGGTCTTATTTCCCTCCCTCCCTCCCCAACACCCACCCACCCTGGGGTAATTGTAGCTTTATAGATACTTAACACGTCTTAGAGGAAAGAGGCTGCTCTCAGGTGCAGCTCTTTATCCAAATTGGTCATACATTGAGGACCTGAGATTAATTAAGCTTCAGGTGAACAAGGTATATTAAAGGGGGGAGGAGTGGCCTAGTGGTTAGGACAAGGTACTTCGGGCCGGAGGGCCGGGGGTTCAAGTCCCACCTGGGGACAGCAATCTCAGGCCTGAGGGACTGGGATTTCTAGTCCTATAGGCACTCTTTGTGGTCTTGGGCAAGCCACTTAACCCTCCATTGCCCATGTTCCCTGTAAGTATTAGCGTATGTGTGTCATATCCCCTCGTGTTAAATGTATCTCCCAATTGACCGCTTTGACCCGGTGAAAAGCGGGATATAAATACAGCTTAAATAAATAAATAAAATTAGATACACTTTTATTAGTATAAGCATCCACACCAACCCTTAGTAAGTACAGAATTTAAAGACCTAAACACAAACTTTAAACTAAGATGCAGACAACAGTCCAGCAGCGAGATGGGGGCTTTCCAGTCTTTTGCATTGAGTGTCACATGTATGATTTTCTCCCAGTTGGTGAGAGGTCTTACGTATGCACTAAGTGCAAGCAGCTCTTTGCTCTCGGGGAACAATTCCATTCTCTAGAAGCTAGATTAGCAGACCTGGAAGACATAAGAAAGACAGAGGTACATAGACGAGACCTACAGGGATATAGTTCTGAAGTCCCACCTCCAGTCTGGCAGCATCCCTGTTGTCATGGAGGAGAGAGGTCACGTGACAGGAGAGCATCACCCTGGTGTGGCAGGATGTGATCCTGTAACTAGGACCTGTCCTCCAGGTGATGTAAAACCCTCTCGCACTGAGGACATTTCTCCAGGGCCATGTGCCCATGAGGGAAGGGTTAGGACAGCTGTTATAGTTGGTGAGTCAATCATTAGGCATGTAGATAGCTGGGTGGCTGCTGGACATGAGGATCGCCTGGTAACATGCCTGCCTGGTGCGAAGGTAGCGGACCTCACGCACCGCCTAGATAAGGTCTTAGTGCTAGGGAGGAGTCTGCTGTCTTGGTACATATCGGTACAAATGACATAGGAAAATGTGGTAGGGAGGTTCTGGAGGCTAAATTTAAGCTTTTAGGTAGGAAGTTGAAATCCAGAACTTCCAGGGTAGCGTTCTCCGAAATGCTTCCCGTTCCACGTGCAGGACCCAAAAGGCAGGCAGAGCTCCGGAGTCTCAATGGGTGGATGAGACGATGGTGCAAGGATGAGGGTTTTGGATTTGTTAGGAACTGGGGAACATTCTGGGGAAAGGAGGGGCTCTTCCGAAGTGATGGGCTTCACCTTAACCAGGATGGAACCAGACTGCTGGCATTAACCTTTAAAAAGGAGATAGAGAAGCTTTTAAACTAGAAAATAGGGGAAGCTGACAGTCGCCCACGAGCGCATGGTTCGGAAGAAGGTATCCTTGAAGGATACTACCAAAAGCAGAGAGGTTCCAAAAAAGAGTAAAGTAGCCCAAATGCCCTTGAGTATGGTGCAGACAAAGCGTAAAGATTCCAAATTACCCATGCCTACCAATAGCCAAATTAATAATAACATACAGTCTCTAAAATGCTTGTATGCAAATTCTAGAAGTCTAAACAATAAGCTTGGAGAGTTAGAATATATAGCACTAAATGAGAGATTAGATATGATTGGAATCTCAGAGACATGGTGGAAGGAGGATAACCAGTGGGACACTGTGATACCTGGGTACAAACTATATCGTAATGATAGAACTGATCAAATTGGTGGAGGGGTTGCGCTCTATGTTAGAGAGGGAATTGAGTCAGAAAGGATTAAAGTTTTGCAGGAAACAAAATTTGCTGTAGAATCTCTATGGGTTGAAATTCCATGTATGAAGGGGAAGGTGATGGCAATGGGGGTGTACTATTGACCGCCTGGCCAGAATGAAAGAATGGATGATGAAATGCTCAAAGAAATCAAGGAAGCTAACAAACGTCACAGCGCAGTAATAATAATGGGTGATTTCAATTACCCCGGTATCGACTGGGTCAGTGTCACGGCAGGACATGCTAGGGAGATAAAGTTCTAGATGAAATAAATGACTGCTTCTTGGATCAGCTGGTTTATGAACCGACCAGAGGGGAAGCCATATTAGACCTAGTCCTTAGTGGAACACCAGATCTGGTGCAGGAGATAAGGGTGTTGGGGCCACTGGCAATAGTGATCATAGCATGATCGCGTTTGATTTAATTAGTGGAGGAGGGATAGTAAGGAAATCCACAGTACTACCTTTTAACTTTCGAAAGGGAGACTATAATAAAATGAGGAAAATAGTTAAGAAAAAACTAAAAGGAGTGGTTGCAAAGGTTAAAGACTTACATCAAGCTTGGGTGTTTAAAAATACTATCCTGGAAGCCCAAACCAGCTCTGTTCCACGCATTAAGAAAAGTGGAAGAAAAGTCCAAAAAACTGCCAGCATGGTTTAAAGCTGAGGTCAGAGAGGCTGTTGCTGCCAAAAAAAGCATCTTTCAGGAAATGGAAAAAAGAGCCAAACGATGAAAACTGGAAACAGCACAAGCACTGGCAAGTTAAAATGCAAAGCATTGAAAAGGCAGGCAAAGTGAGAATTTGAGAAGAAACTTGCTATGGAAGCAAAAACGCGAAATAAAGACTTTTTCAAGTACATTCGTAGCAAAAAGCCTGTGAGAGAGTCAATTGGACCGTTAGATGATAGAGGGGTAAAAGGGGGGCAGTAAGAGGAGACGAGGCTATAGTGGAGAGACTGAATGAATTCTTTGCTTCGGTCTTTACTGAGGAAGATGTAGGGATGTTACCCAAGACTGAAGTGGTATTTAAAGGTGATACTGCAGAGGAATTGAGAGAAATATCGCTACACCGGGAAGATGTATTACAACTATTTGATAAACTGAATAGTAGCAAATCTCCTGAACCAGATGGTATACATCCAAGGGTGTTGAAAGAACTGAAATATGAGATTGCAGACCTTCTATTAGTAATCTGTGAACGTTCATTAAAATCATCTGTAATACCTGAAGATTGGAGGATCGCCAGTGTAACGCCAATTTTTAAAAAGGGTTCCAGGGGTGATCCGGGAAACTACAGACCGGTGAGCCTGACATCAGTACCAGGAAAAATGGTAGAAACCATCATAAAAAACAAAATTACTCAGCATGTAGATAGTCATGGCCTAATGAGAGACAGCCAACATAGCTTTAGACAAGGAAGATCTTGTCTTACTAATCTGTTATGTTTTTTTGAAGGTGTGAATAAACAGGTAGACAAAGGTGAGTCGGTTGATATAGTGTATCTGGACTTTCAGAAAGCCTTTGACAAGGTCCCTCATTAGAGACTGTTGGCAAAACTAAAAAGTCATGGGATAGGAGGCAGTGTACTATTGTGGATCGGGAACTGGTTAAAAGATAGAAAGCAGAGGGTATGGCTAAATAGCCAATTTTCCTAATGGAAAAAGGTGAATAGTGGAGTAACCCAGGGATCTGTACTGGGTCCGCTGCTTTTTGACATATTCATAAATGACCTGGAAAAGGGAATAACTACTGAGGTTATCAAATTTGCAGATGACACAAAACTGTTTAAAGTTGTTAAAACCCAAGGGTATTGCGGAAAACTGCAGGAGGATCTGGATAAATTGGAAGACTGGGCATCCAAATGGCAGATGAAATTTAATGTGGACAAGTGCAGAGTTATGAACCTAGGAAAGAACAACCCACACTATGGTTACACAATGGAAGGTTCTACATTGGGAACCACTACCCAGGAAAAAGATTTAGGCGTCATCGTGGATAACATGTTAAAACCCTTCGCCCAGTGTGCAGCAGCGGCCAAGAAAGCAAATAGAATGCTAGGTATCATAAGGAAAGGAATGGAAAATTAAAACAAAGGATGTTATAATGCCATGGTACAACCGCACCTTGAATATTTTGTGCAATTCTGGTCACCCTATCTTAAAAAGGATATAGCTTATTAGAAAAGGTACATAGAAGAGCCACCAAAATGGTAAAGGGGATGGAAGGCTTCTCCTATGAAGAGAGGCTACAAAGGTTAGGGCTCTTCAACCTGGAAAAGAGACTGCTGAGGGGAAATAGTTTATAGAGGTCTATAAATTAATGAATGGAGTGGAACAGGTAAACATAGATCAATTGTTTACGCTATCAGAATATAGAAAGACTAGGGGACATGTAATGAAGCTACTGGGTAAACTATTTAAGACAAATAAGAGAAAATATTTTTTCACTCAACGTGTAATCAAACTCTGGTATTTGTTACTGGAGGATGTAGTAAAGGCTGTTAGTGTAGCTGGGTTTAAAAAAGGTTTGGACAAGTTCCTGGAGGAAAGATCCATAAACCATTATTAAAAGAGACCCGGGATATCGCTGCATGACCCAATACAAGCACTGAGGAACCTGTGTCTTTTTGGGAAACTGCTAGGTACTTATGACCTAGATTGGCCACTGTTGGAGGCAGGATACTGGGCTTGATGGACCTTGGTCTGACCCATTATGGCATATCTTATGTTCTTATGTTCTCTCTTTTCCATTCACACATTTGAAAACCATTAACAAAAATGAAAAAACTTGTCTTAAAAACTACTACAGGATATAACTTAAAATCTTAGCACTGTGAAACAATCTTCATATAAAAATGTGTGTGTTTTTGGACATCTGTGGAGGTATCCCATGCACCTATGAGTCATTTTCATGACATAAACCCTTAATAGCATCCCTATGAAAGTTTGACTTACCTTGTCATCTTTGTTCCAGGCCTACATTTAACGCTGAAGCAACCATAAAGACTTGTATAGTAATTCTGTATGGTTATTAAGAGCTGGCTTAGGGGGTTTTTTTTAAAGCCTTGTAGTGACTCATGCATGCGTGTTTTTTTTTTTTTTTTTTGAGTAATGGTGAGATCGAATAATGAAATATACCTTTCAGTGTGTTTAATATTGCATTGAACAACTTGTTCCAGATGACGAGGCTTAATGAAGAGACAGAGAAAAAAAGAGTCCAAAGAAAGATGTAATTTCATCATGAGACATTTTGATAAAGGAGCACCATTGAGCAATATCTGTGAGCTAATTTTCAAGATACTTAATTATCTGGCCTTTGTTTTGAGGAAGGAAATGTAACATTAAGTGTCTGAAAGCACTTTAAGAAGGTAATAAACTTTGAAATCCTGCTATAAAACAGAGCATTTGTTAGTATAAATTTGGTCTGTTGATGTGCATTAAAAAATTTAGAGACCCTTTTACTAAAGTTTGGTAACTGGTTAATGTGAATTTTAACGAGCGGGATCTGGCACCTGGGAACACTAGCATGTGCCATGTTAACGACTGCATTATAATTCACACAGTAATCTGGCATCATGTGATGGGTGGTGAATGGGAAAGTGTGGGCACGGAGAACACTTTGCTACTAGTACAAGGGCAATTGCCGTGGGCTCAGTGGCAACGTGGCAGTTAGCGCAAGGGCACCTAATGCTACCTCTGTGGATGTCATTAAGTGTGTGGCATGTTAAGGTACCCCATTGCATGTTAAATGCTGGGTACATTTATTTTTATTTATTTTTATTTATTTAGAAGGATCTAGTATACCGCCTTATCGTTAAATCAAGGCGGTATGGCACATCAAGCAAAATCAATAATAAAGTGTGGTTTGTAGCATGCAGTGGGAGAACTGAGAAGTGTAGTGTGTGGGGCAGTGCGTTAGATTATATCGGTGAACTATTTACATAATGAGCTATATACATATATACAAAATGGGGCTGTTTGAGAGGTGTGCTAGGATTGAGATTCTGTAATGTCTTGAGGTAGAAAATTTATGTGAGGTCCTTGAAATGTACTATAAATAGATCAGTCTTAAGAAGTTTTCTGAAGTCCTTGAGGTTCTCAGTTGATCTTATATGGTCTGGGGGAGAGTTCCATATAGCGGGTGCTGCCAGGGAGAGTGCCCTCCTTGATGTGGCCAGCCTTGTTTTAGCAAATTCTTTTGGTGTTCTGATGGTGTCTGAGGTTCCTTTTCTTCTTGGTCTCCTGTTGTCATCGGTTTTTATGAGAGGGCGTAGGCTGTCTGATAGGTTGTGTATTATTTTAAATATGTGTAGAAGTACTTTGAATTGGATTCTGGAGCTGATTGGGAGCCAGTGTAGGTGGTACAGTATGGGGGTGATGTGATCGTGAGTTGTGTGATGAGTCGTGCAGCTGTGTTTTGTGCTAGCTGTAGTGGTTTTATTGTCTTTTTAGGTAGTCCTTGGTAGATGTGATTACAATAGTCTAGGGTTGGAGTGATGATGGCTTGACAGACTGTTCGTACATGCTGATCACACCCCCAACAGCTAATGTGGAGACTTTCGTACTTAATGTGCGTTTGACTTGCACATTACACGCGAAACCTTAGGGCCCCTTAATGTGCACACAATCAATTTAAAGCCATAGGGACTTGTTTACAAATCCGCGGTAGCGGTTTCCGATCGTTATCGGAGCCGCGGCTGCATTGAAATCAATAACAACAACAACTTCACCAGCTGACCCATGTCCAGTAGAATGGATTAAAAGTACTAAAAATCATATTAGCTTTCACATTTTAAATTTTGTAAATAATTCTTTAAAACAAGGTTACTTACCACCTATACTAAAGAGTGCTATAATTCTACCAGTCTATAAAGGGAAATCACTGGACATCACTGACCCTAAGTCATTCCCACCTATTTCGAGTTTACCATTTATCTCAAAAATTATAAAAAAAGTAATGCAAAATCAGCTGCAAGATCACATTGACTCTTATGCCCCTTTGGATATACATCAGCATGGATTTAAACCTAATCACAATGTGGAAACTCTACTTATTTCTCTTTGATAATCTTATAACAGGTCTTGAAAAAAAAAAGCTATTTTTGTTAATCTTCATCGATGTCTCAGCAGCTTTTGATACTGTGTCTCACACAATGTTACAACGTCTACAAGATATTGGCTTATGCAACAATACATTAAAATAGTTTGCCTCTTATCTAACTAATCGTACGCAGTTAGTAAAATATGGTGACAAAAAGTCCTCTCAGTTTTCGATTGGACAAAGCATACCTCAAGGTTCAGCTTTATCATCTATTCCTTATCGTCACTCCAGTCCAGTCCCTTTACTTCTGGGTTGCGTAACCCTTCCAGCAGCTTGGAGGCTGAGTCAAACCCTTTTGAGGCTGGTTAGGTATAAATACCCCTGGCACCACCCCTAAGCCCCAGTAATCTCAGCCTCCAAGCAGCTGGAGGGTTCCGTAAGCCAAGGGCTTACTGGAGTCTCCCATTTAGTCCATTTGATTGAAGATCTATAATTTTAATTTAAAGGATTGTTTGTTCCTGTTTTGTTTCTTTAATTTCTTAGTTGCTTTAGTCTTATTTTGGTTAGTGCCCCTTTAAGTTTTTTGCTTCTCCTCACTTCCCCCTCCCTCCCTCCCTTCTCCGGCGGTCAAGCTCTCTGCTTGCAAGGCCTTTTTGCCGGTGGGAGAGGTGCTAACTCACCAAAGAGGTTTGCCGGCGGCAGGGGGTGGATCGCGGGATGTCTCCAGTCCCTCCGGCTCTCTGACCTCGGCAACGAACCCTTCCGCCTCGCGCCGAAGCCCTCAGGCGGCTGAGCGCTTGAGGCCCCAAAGCGCCGTCCCTCCTCGCTCCCGGCTTGGCGAAGCAGCTCGGGAGCGGTCGGAGGTTGCAGTCGGCTGCTGGATCGCGCCTTCTAACTAATTGCGGGTACGGCGGTGCGAGACGAGCCGCCGGGTCTCGGCCTGCTCTCCACGTGGCTGAGGCCCAGCCACGTGTAGTACTCCAGAGGGCGTTCTTCATTCCCGGAGCTCAGCGCGGATCGTGGAAGGCTGTAAACCGCAAGTACAGGGGGTTTTCCCCCTATATATATATTGGAGCAGCCATTAATTTAACTTAATTTACTTTGTTTTGCTTATTATTTCATAGGATTTCTTCTGGGAGTGTGGGGGGAGGAAGTTTGGGCCCCTGTTGTAGTCTAGAGCTACAACACAGGAGGTAGCTTAGAGTTAATTCCCATTAACTTTGTCCCTTTTTATTTCTTTAGTTTTGTCCTTTTTAGATTATTAGTGGCTTTATTTGGAGCAATGTCCAAGCTACGGTGCCCGTCTTGTGGCACCCGCAGGGGCATGGCCTCAGAGGCAGGGATCTGCAGGGGTTGCGCTGCAGAAGCTGCCTCTGTGGAGCAGGGCATACAATTGTCCACTTCTCAGGCTAATGAGGGTCCAGTGGAGCATCTGGAAGGAGAAAGAGAGCCCTGTATCCCTCCGCCCTCGACCTCTAAGTTTCCCACTCCATCCCTGCCCACCCTCTCCCCTGCCCTTGGGGAAGAGGGCCCCTGTGATCTTTTTTCGCCCGAATTCTTCGTCCTGCTGCACAAAGCCTACTGCATGCGCAAGCAGGGGCTGGGGGGCAGGAGGCCAGAGCTCAGGGAAGGAAGGCCTGGGGGTTAACCCAGGGAAGCCCATTCCCCATGATTCCGGCATCCCAACTAAGCACGCGAGACTAGCGAGTGAAGAGCCGTCTGCTTCCCCTCCTCACGTCACACAGGAGGAGGAGCTCTCCGATAAGGAGATAGGGGATGAAGAGGAGGAACTCGAGGAAGGAGAGATTCCGGAAGAGGATCAATCCCGCATAGTGCGAGTTTTTCGTCGGGAGGAGCTCCCGGGGCTAATCAATGAGTCCCTGAAGGTCCTCAAGGTGGCTTCTGACACCCCAGCAGATGAAGCGCTGGAGGATCCCCTGATCCAAGCAGTCAGAAGGTCTCAAAGGGTATTCCTTATCGTCACTCCAGTCCAGTCCCTTACTTCAGGGTTACGCAACCCTTCCAGCAGCTTGGAGGCTGAGCCCAACCTTTTTGAGGTGGAGCGGTATATATACCACTGGTGCCACCCACCAACTCCAGTATTCTCAGCCTCCAAGCAGCTGGAGGGTTCCATAAGCCTAGGGCTTACTGGAGTCCTAATTTCTACTAATTTTAATTTTAATTTCATCAGTTGATTTATTTTTATTTCCTCTTAGGTAGCTTTACTTAATTGGCTTAACCTAATTAATTTTAGTTCCTTCTTGTGGGAGCACTCTCCTCTCCTCCTCCCTCTCCCCCCCCCCCCCCCCGCGGCCCGATTCGGGGACAGAAGGAGATTGATTCTACCCACTGCTGTAGCGAGGAGGAACGAGCAGAATTCCTCTCGCTGTAAGAGCGACCTGCTCCTCTGCAGCCCTGCCGGAAGCCCTGTCCGTCCTCGCGCCGAAGCCCCCGCCGGCGGCTGAGCGCTAGAGGACGTGCCGGTCAGGAGGGAGAGGGTGCTATTGTCTCAGCTCCTCTTCTTACCGCGGCGCGATCGAGGGCAGCTTCTGACTCCGGAGCCGCGAGGGAGGCTCCCGCGGTAGTCGAGTCGCGGCTTCCAGTCCCTCCTCCATCCGGAGCGGCCGAGACAGAAAAAAGAGCTTTGGGACGAGCTCCGCTGCAGACGGCTCCACGTGGTAGCGGCCTACTACGTGTTGAGCCGACTCCGGAGAATCACGGCCTCGGGCCTGGAGAGGGTCATCCAAACGCAAGTATTCAGCGGTTGTGCTGAAAAAAGATTTTAAACGTTGTGAAAGTTCTTTGTTTACTCTGCCTGCTTAGGGTGATTTATTCTAAAAGGACTTCGGTGGCCCGGTTTTTTCCTCGGGATTCCTGTCTTTGCATGCCGGCTTCTGGGGGGGCATTTCTTTCGGGGGATAATTGCTTCATTTTAATCTTAATGTTAATTGATGTATTGATCTAATTTTTTATTTTAATTTAGTCATTTTATTCAATTTCTTTGCCCTTATTGACTTGCTTGGGGTAGTTTCCTCCTTTCTGTAAGGGAAATCCCTCTAGCTACTCTCGAGGAGCATGGCAGGCAAACCAAGGTGTCCATCTTGTGGCACCCGGAGAGGTACTGCATCCGAGGCAGGGGTGTGCAGGGGCTGCGCTGCAGTGGCCTCCTCGGTGGAACAGGAGATCGGCCTTGCCATGTCCCAGGTCTCACAGGGGTCCTCGGGCCCGTCGGAAGGGGAAGTGGCGTCCCAGTCGCCCCCCCCTTCTCACTCGGAGGCCCCCCTTCCACCGGTTCCCCCCCCTTCCCTTCCTGCAGGAGAAGGGGGAGCCGGGGACTTCTTCTCTCCGGATTTCATTCTTCTGCTGCACCAAGCCTATTGCATGCGTAAGAAGGGTCTTGGTCCGGGGGAAGCGGGTCCTTCGGCCGAGGCTAAGCTGGTCAGACCCATGCAGGCTAACGCCCAGGACTCTGGGATACCCTCAAAGCGCCCCAGACTGGTGGTTGAAGAGCCCCTCACTCCGCTCTCCCAGGACTTGCCTGAAGAAGAGACCTCGGATAAGGAATTGGAAGAGGAAGAGGAGGAGCTGGAAGAAGGGGAGATCCCGGAGGAGGACCACTCTCGCATAATAAGGGTATTTCGGCGGGAGGAGTTGCCCGTTTTAATAAATGACTCCCTGAAAGCTCTCAACGTAGCCTCGGACGCCCCCGCGGAGGAGGAAGCTTTGGAAGATCCCTTGATCCAGGCAATCAGAAGGTCCCATAAGGTTTTTCCTGTCCACAGAGTGGTGCGTCAGATGATTCAGGAGGAATGGGATCAACCAGAATCAGCGTTGAGGGGGGTCAGGGCCATGTCTCGGCTCTACCCTCTCCCAGAAGCAGACAAAGAGCTTCTGAAGTCCCCCAGAGTGGATGCGGCGGTCTCGGCGGTAACGAAGAAAACAACCATCCCAGTGGAGGGCAGCGCGGCGCTGAAGGATGCCCAGGACAGAAGATTGGACACGCTCCTTAAGCAAGCCTTCGATGTGAGCGCTCTCGCCTTACAGGCCTCGGTTTCTGGAGCATGGGTGGCACGAGCATGTTTGAGGTGGTCTCAGCAACTCCAGGCGGAGGAGGGTGCCTCCGATGGGGCCCTAGCCAACGCGGCAAGGTTGGAATCAGGTACGGCCTTCTTGGCGGATAGCCAGTATGACCTCATCCGGAGCTTAGCAAAGAACATGGCTTCGGTGGTGGCAGCCAGACGCTACCTGTGGCTCCGGAATTGGGCCGCGGATGCCTCCTCCAAAGCTCGCCTGAGTCGCCTCCCCTTTAAAGGGAAACTTTTGTTCGGAGAAGACTTAGACAAGTTAGTAAAGGACCTGGGCGATTCCAAGGGCGGCAGACTTCCGGAGGACAGGATCAAGCAAACTCGATCCTCTGCCCCTTCTCGGAACCAATCCAGAGAATCCCGGAGGTTCCGCTCGAACAGACCTAACCCTTTCCTCAGGGGTCGTTTTAACGCTAGGGGTCAAGGTTCCAGAGGGTTTCGGGGCAGAGGTTTCTCATCCTCTTCCTCCTCCTTCTCCTCGGGCCCCAGAAAACAACAATGAAATACAGGGGGTCCGGGAGGACGGATTGCCGGTAGGCGGTCGCCTGAGGCAGTTTCTTTCCGCCTGGTCCCGAGTCACGTCCGATCAATGGGTGCTGGAAGTGATTCGAGAAGGATACTCCCTCGAATTTGCAAAGCAAATACTCCCAGCGTTTGTTCAGTCTCCCTGCGGTTCCACAGCAAAAAGAGAAGCCATGGAGTCGACACTTTCCCGCCTCATAGCTCTCGGGGCCGTAGTTCCGGTGCCCCCAGACCAATACGGTACGGGTCGGTACTCGATTTACTTCGTCGTCCCAAAAAAGGAGGATTCCTTTCGTCCGATCCTGGACCTAAAGCAGGTCAACCGCTGTCTCAAGGTACCTCACTTCCGGATGGAGACCCTGAGGTCGGTGATAGTGGCCGTGAGGGCCGGAGAGTTCTTAACATCGCTGGATCTGACAGAAGCGTACCTGCATATCCCGGTCAGAAAGGCCCATCAGCAGTTCCTCAGATTCGCTGTCCCTCGAGGTCATTTTCAATTTCAGGCGCTACTCTTCGGGCTAGCAACAGCTCCCAGAACCTTTACCAAGGTGATGGTAGTAGTAGCGGCCGCCCTAAGAAAGAAGGGAATCTTAGTGCACCCCTATCTGGACGACTGGCTGATCCGGGCAAAGTCAGAAGAGGAAAGTCGCCAGGCAACAGCCAAAGTAGTTCAAGTTCTGGAGGAACTAGGATGGGTCATCAATCGAGCAAAGAGCAGTTTGGTTCCATCACAGGAGCTCGAATATCTCGGAGCAAGGTTCCACACAGGCAAGGGCAGGGTCTTTCTGACCAGCTCAAGGCTAAAGGACCTGAGAGCTCTGGTCTCACAGTTCATGGTCAGACGGCTTCCTTCAGCGAGGCATTACCTGCAATTGTTGGGAACCATGGCGGTGGCAATAGAAGTCGTTCCGTGGGCCAGAGCGCACATGCGCCCCTTACAGCGGTCTCTACTGAGGCGGTGGTCCCCTCAACAGCACCCCTTGTCTCGACAGCTCCCCTGTGCTCCTCGGACCAGAAACTCTCTTCTCTGGTGGAGGTGTCCAAGGAACTTGAGTCGCGGAATGCCCCTCGAACCTCCTCAGTGGGTACTTTTGACAACGGACGCCAGCCTGGCAGGCTGGGGGGCTCACTTCGAGGACCAGTTTGCCCAGGGGCGGTGGTCAGCAGTAGAATCCCTATGGCCTATCAACCGACTGGAATTGAGAGCGGTCACGCGGGCGCTCAGGGCTCTTCAGCCATCAGTTCGAGGGAAAGCGATTCGCGTCCTCTCCGACAATGTCACCGCCGTGGCGTACATCAATCACCAGGGGGGTACCAGCAGTCCGGCATTGGAAAGGGAGGCGGACTCCCTGTTCAAATGGGCGGAAGTCCACCTGGAGGCGCTCTCAGCACAGCACGTGGCCGGTACGGACAACATCAGGGCGGATTACCTCAGCAGGTACGAGATAGATCACGGCGAGTGGGAACTGCATCAAGAGGTCTTCGACCAGATAGTGGCCCGGTGGGGTCCCCCAGTAATGGACCTCATGGCACGGTTCACATCCGCCAAGGCAAGCCGATTCTTCAGCAGGAGAAAGGAAAGGATGTCCGAGGGCCTGGACGCCCTGTCTCAAAGGTGGCCCTCGGAAGGTCTCCTTTATGTCTTCCCTCCTTGGGCTCTAATCGGGAAGGTCCTCCAGCGGGTGGAAGCTCACCGGGGTCTAGTAGTCCTCATTGCCCCGGATTGGCCCCGTCGTCCTTGGTATGCGGATCTGGTAAGGATGATCGCCGACCGACCATGGCGCCTTCCGGTCAGGAAGGACCTACTCAAGCAAGGGCCGGTTCAGATGCCACACGTGGATCGATTCTCGCTTACGGCATGGCTATTGAAAGGGCGCGACTCTTGAAGCGCGGCTACTCACCGGCAGTAATCGCGACCATGTTGAGCGCGAGGAAGCGCTCCACCTGTCTTTCCTACGTAAGAGTCTGGCGTATCTTTGAGGCATGGTGTACAGAACACCGGAAGAATTCCCTGTCGGCCTCAGTCCCAGAGGTGCTGGAGTTCTTGCAAGCGGGCCTCGACAAGGGTTTAGCTCACAGCTCCTTGAGGGTACAGCTGGCGGCCATCGCGTGCTATAGGGGCAAGGTGGGCGGCAAAGCCTTGGGAGCAAACGCGGACGTTGCAAGATTCTTGAAAGCGGTCAAGCGGATCCGACCACAACGAAGATCGGTCATACCCCCTTGGGACCTCAACCTGGTACTGAATACCCTAACCGCGGGTCCATTTGAGCCTTTGAAGAGGGCCTCCTTGAAGGATCTGACGCTGAAGACGGTGTTCCTGGTGGCCATTTGCTCAGCCAGACGGGTCTCTGAACTGCAAGCCCTGTCTTCTCGGCCTCCCTTTCTGTCCTTCCTCAGGGATAAGGTAGTCCTTAGGACGGTTCCTTCCTTTTTGCCTAAGGTGATCTCCTCCTTCCACGTCAACCAGTCCATCTCTCTCCCGACTCTCCGGCCGGAGGGTCCAGTAGGGGGAGACAGTAAGCTCCATCTGCTCGACGTCCCCAGAGCCTTGAAGCGCTACCTCTCCCGCACGGCGCCCTTTCGGAAATCCGAACGACTCTTTGTACAGTTCGGAGGGCCCCACAAGGGTGAGGTGGCGGCCAAGGCCTCAATTTCCAGATGGATCAGGGAGGCGATTGCTTCCGCCTATATCCTCAAGGGGAAACAGGTCCCAGAGGGCTTGCGTGCTCACTCAACTCGAGCACAGGCCACCTCTTGGGCGGAGTTCAGTCTAGTACCTCCGCTGGATATCTGTAGGGCAGCGACGTGGTCCTCTCTGCACTCCTTCACCAAGCACTACAGGCTGGACGTGCAGAGCTCGTCGGGCTCTAGGTTTGCACAGGCAGTACTACGTTCCGGAATGGCGGATCCCGCCCGGGCTGGTACTGCTCTGGTACTTCCCTGAAGTAAGGGACTGGACTGGAGTGACGATAAGGAAGAGGTAATTAGATCTTACCTGCTAATTATTGTTCCTGAAGGAACGACAGTCCAGTCCCTACTACCCTCCCTAGTTTTGTAGCCATTCCGGCTGTTCTCTTTGATAGGGGACTGCGGCCCGAGGGCGGTTTCAGGTGTGCTGGTGGGGCAGGCTGGGGGAAAGGCTCGCACCATGGCAGTTCTCCTCCCTTCTCCCTGGACCTCCTCTCCTACTACCTTCTCCTGGTCATAAAAAAAAAAAAAAAAAAAAGGCTTTATTTAGATTGAGTTTGTTTTGCCAGAGTTTGATTACTTACGTTTTCAGAGTTATCTAGGTTGGTTATATCTGCTTTGACAGTAGTTTACTGGAGTTGGTGGGTGGCACCAGTGGTATATATACCGCTCCACCTCAAAAAGGTTGGGCTCAGCCTCCAAGCTGCTGGAAGGGTTGCGTAACCCTGAAGTAAGGGACTGGACTGTCGTTCCTTCAGGAACAATAATTAGCAGGTAAGATCTAATTACCTCTTCCCTATACACAGGGTCGTCCGCCAGATGATTCAGGAAGAGTGGGACCAACCTGAATCCTCCCTGAGGGGTGTGCGGTCTATGACACGCCTTTATCCAGTACCGGAATTGGACAGAGAATTGCTGAAGTCGCCCAAGGTGGATGCGGCGGTATCTGCAGTTACTAAGAAAACGACTATCCCAGTAGAAGGTAGCGCGGCGCTGAGAGACGCGCAGGATAGAAAATTGGACACATTGCTAAAGCAGGCTTTTGATGTTAATGCCCTCGCCTTACAGGCTTCGGTTTCTGGGGCCTGGATGGCTCGGGCTTGCCTGAGGTGGTCCCAACAGCTTCAGCTGTCGGAGGGTACCGCAGGAGACGTACAGCCAATTGCAGCTAAGTTGGAGTCAGGAGCAGCCTACCTGGCGGATAGTCAGTACGATCTCATCAGGAGCCTAGCTAAGAGCATGGCATCCGTAGTCGCAGCTAGGCGCTATTTGTGACTCCGCAAATGGGCAGCTGACACTTCTTCAAAGGCGCGGCTGGGTCGCCTTCCTTTTAAGGGGAGATTGTTATTCGGTGAGGACCTGGAAAAGTTAGTAAAGGACCTGGGCGAATTCAAGGGAGGCAGGCTTCCGGAGGACAGACCGAAGCAGGCTCGCCTCCCAGCACCATCCCGGAGTCAGTCAAGAGACTCCCGGAGGTTTCAGCCTTCCAGGACAAATTCCTTTCCTAGGGGTCGCTTTCCGGCCAGGGGGTCAAGCTTTAAGGGGTTTCGTGGAGCAGGGAGAGGTTTTGGGGCCTCTCCTTCCTTCTCTGGACCTAGAAAATCGCAATGAGATAGAAGGGGTCCGGGTGGGCGATTTACCCTTGGGGGGCCGCCTAAGACTATTTCTTCCCGCCTGGGCCCGGGTCACGTCCGATCAGTGGGTCCTGGAAGTGATCAGAGAAGGTTATGCCCTCGAATTTGGGAAGCAGATTCTTCCAGCCTTTATTCAATCCCCCTGCGGCTCCCCGACAAAAAGGAGGGCGATAGAAGCCACACTGTCAAGACTTGTAGCGCTCGGGGCAGTGACTCCGGTTCCACCAGACCAATACGGCTCCGGTCGGTACTCCATTTATTTTGTAGTCCCAAAAAAGGAAGGCTCCTTTCGTCCTATCCTGGACTTTAAAGCAGGTCAATCGCTGTCTCAAGGTACCCCATTTCCGGATGGAAACCCTGAAGTCAGTCATTTCAGCCGTAAGGGCCGGGGAGTTTCTCACATCTCTGGACCTGACGGAAGCCTACTTACACGTTCCGGTCCGAAGGTCTCATCAACAGTTCCTGAGGTTTGCGGTGCCAAGAGGTCATTTCCAATTTCAGGCGCTGCCCTTCGGTTTAGCTACGGCTCCCCGGACTTTTACCAAAGTAATGGTGGTGGTGGCCGCCTTTCTACGAAAGGAAGGAATCCTGGTACACCCATACCTCGACGATTGGCTGATCCGGGTGAAATCAGAGGAGGAAAGTCGCTCGGCTACAGCCCGAGTAGTAGAGGTCCTGGAGGAGTTAGGGTGGATAATCAATCGGTCAAAAAGCAAGTTGATACCCACTCAGGAACTCGAGTATCTCGGGGCAAGATTCGACACCAGAGAAGGAAAGGTGTTCCTCCCTCGGAAACGGGCAAAGGATCTAAGGACTCTCGTATCGCAGTTCCTGGGAAGATGAAACCCCTCAGCGTGGCTTTACCTCCAATTACTGGGTACCATGGCTGCGACAATAGAGGTAGTTCCTTGGGCCAGGGCCCACATGCGGCCTCTACAACGCTCCTTGTTATGTCGTTGGTCTCCTCAGAATCATCCCTTGTCCGCCCCACTACCCTGCGCGCCTCGAACCAGAGAAGCTCTCCAGTGGTGGAGGTGTCTGAAGAACCTAGAATGCGGGACGCCTCTCGAAACTCCGCAGTGGATCCTGCTTACAACGGACGCCAGCCTGTCGGGCTGGGGAGCTCATTGCCAAGGCCAGTTTGCTCAGGGCCTTTGGTCCCCGGTGGAGTCGCAGTGGTCCATCAACAGGCTGGAGTTACGAGCAGTTGCCCTGGCGCTCAAGACGCTCGAGCCACTAGTGAGGAAAAACACAATCTGCGTCCTCTCAGACAATGTCACCACGGTGGCTTACATCAACTGCCAGGGGGGAACAAGCAGCCCCGCCCTAGAGAAGGAGGCGGCCAGTCTGTTCCAGTGGGCCGAGACCCGGTTGTCGGCCCTCTCAGCTCAACACGTGGCCGGCTCAGACAACGTCACAGCAGATTACCTCAGCAGGCTCAAGGTCGACCAGGGAGAAGTGGGAGCTGGAGCAGGGAGTCTTCAACCAGATTGTCTCCCTCTGGGGCCCCCCAATCATGGATCTCATGGCCCGCTACTCGTCTGCCAAAGCAAATCGTTTTTTCAGCCGAAGAAAGGAAAGAATGTCCGAAGGCCTGGATGCTCTGGCTCAGAGGTGGCCCTCCGGGGGCCTTCTGTACGTGTTCCCTCCTTGGGCCTTGATCGGAAGGGTACTTCAGAGGGTGGAATCCCACCAAGGCTTGGTCATCTTCATTGCTCCAGATTGGCCTCGCCGCCCTTGGTATGCGGATCTAGTGAGGTTGGTGGTCGACCAGCCGTGGCGGCTTCCCTGCAAGAATGATCTCCTGAGACAGGGACCTCTCCTGATGCCTCACGTGGATCGATTCTCGCTTACGGCCTGGCTATTGAAAGGGCGTGGCTCCAGAAGCGGGGATATTCGGGTCCAGTGATTTCAACCTTGTTGAGCGCACGAAAACGTTCCACTTGTCTTTCCTATGTGAGGGTGTGGCGCATCTTCGAAGCCTGGTGTACGGAACGCCGGAAGAAACCCTTTTCAGCCTCCATCCCAGAGATCCTAGAATTCTTACAAGCGGGTTTTGAGAAGGGTCTTGCTCTCAGCTCCCTACGGGTCCAACTGGCAGCCATCTCTTGCTATAGAGGCAAGGTCCGTGGGAAGTCCTTAGGGGTCCACCCAGACGTGACCAGGTTCCTGAGAGCGGTTAGTCGCCTGCGCCCCCAGAAAAGATCAATAATCCCTCCCTGGGACCTTAACTTGTTGTTAAATGCCTTGACCAGAGAACCTTTCGAGCCAATAATGGAAGCCTCACTTAAAGATTTGACATTGAAGACGGTCTTCTTGGTAGCCATCTGCTCAGCAAAACGCGTCTCCGAGATCCAGGCGCTGTCCTCCCAGCCCCCCTTCCTCTCCTTCTTTAAGGACAAGGTGGTCTTACGAACAGTCCCTCCCTTCCTCCCCAAGGTAATTTCGCCTTTCCATCTGAACCAGCCAGTTTCGCTGCCTGCGTTCCCAACCGTCAGGCGGGGAGGGAAGGATGGCAGTCTACGTCGCCTAGATGTACAGAGGGTGTTGAAGCGCTACCTCTCCCGTATGGCCTCCTTTAGAAGGTCTGAACGTTTGTTCATTCAGTTTGGGGGTCCCCACAAGGGGGAGGCCGCGGCTAAGGCATCCATCTCTAGATGGATCAGGGAAGCTATTTCTTCCGCCTATATCCTGAAGGGGAAACAGGTTCCGGCAGGTCTGCGGGCCCACTCCACGCGGGCGCAGGCCACTTCCTGGGCTGAGTCCAGCCTGGTTCCTCCGATTGATATTTGCAGGGCGGCGACTTGGTCCTCGCTGCATACCTTTACCAAGCACTACAGGCTGAATGTGCAGAGGTCTGCAGATGCTAGCTTTGGGGACGCGGTAATTCGTTCCGGGATAGCGAACCCCACCCAAGTTTGAACTGCTCGGTTACATCCCAGAAGTAAAGGGACTGGACTGGAGTGACGATAAGGAAGAGTTAATTAGTCCTTAGCTGCTAATTAGTGTTCCTGAAGGAACGACAGTCCAGTCCCTGATCCCACCCGGGCTACGGAGAACATAGCGGAACGATTCCGAGGCAGAGGCGGAAGGTGTTTTGGTTTCATGGGGCAAGTGAGCCGGGGGTCGGGGAAGGCTGCGGCAACCTCAGGTAAACCTTCTCTCCCCTCCTACTTCTTGTGGTCCCTGCAGGTTTCTGTTTCTACATTATTTAAAAAAAAAAAAAAAAAAAATCGTGGAGTGTTAATTTCAGGTTTCTACAGTTAATAGGTTTGTTCGTTAAGTCTGCTTTTTCAATAGATTACTGGGGCTTTAGGGGTGGTGCCAGGGGTATTTATACCTAACCAGCCTCAAAAGGGTTTGACTCAGCCTCCAAGCTGCTGGAAGGGTTACGCAACCCAGAAGTAAAGGGACTGGACTGTCGTTCCTTCAGGAACACTAATTAGCAGGTAAGGACTAATTAACTCTTCTCTTTAATATATTCAAACCATTTGTCAAATTATTAATCTTCATGAAATGAATTAGCATTTATACGCTGATGACATTATGGTTTATACTTTAATTGACCAAAATACCTTTGATACAACAAAAATTAATAACTGTTTGGCTGATATGAATGATTGGCTTAATAACAACTTAAAAATAAATTCTGACAAAACAGAAGCAATGTTCATATCTAAATGTCAGTCCTTAAAACTACCAATTGAAATCAATTTATTAAATAGAGAAATAAAAATTAAAGATGAAGTAAGATATTTAGGTGTAACATTAGATAAATATTTAAATTTAAAATCTCATATAAACAAAATTGGGTCAAAAGCATAACATTGTTTAAAGATTATAAGAAGACTAAAACCAATACTAAATACAAATTACAGTCAAACCTCGGTTTTCATGATTAATCCGTTCAAAAAAAGTCTGACTAAAACCGAAATGTATGAAAGCTGAAGCAATATTTCCCATAAGAAATAATGTAAATCCAATTAATCCGTTCCAGACACCCAAAAATATTCACAAAAAATACATTTTATAGAGAATAACTATATTTTCATACAGAAAACAATGAGAAATAAATATAAATGACTAATGAAATGGATAAATGAACATTTAACATCACTTTTACCTTTATTGAAGACTCTTGTTGGCATATGGAAGACGGTGAGGAGGGGAGAGGGAGGAGGAGAGGTTTTTGTTTGGAAGGGGAATCCCCCTTCATAACGACCTCAGGTATCAAGGCCCTATCCGGGGTTACTTCCCTTCTTTGTCTTTTACTGGCACAGGAATTTAAAAAAAAAGAAAAAAACAAGAAGGATCCACAAAAAAAAGCCTTCAGTAAAGGCACCAGCCACAGCCATCACCCAGAAACCTTCTGGTGGGGTCTCCTTTCCAGCAACCCCTATCCCAAGCCACCCTAACAGATGTATCACAGGTAGGATGGGGGAGCTCACCTGCACAATCTCTCAGGGTACCTGGACTCCACAGGAGGCCTGTCTTCACATCAACCTCCTGGAGCTTAGAGCAATCTTCTTTGCTCTTTGAATATTTCATGCCCAGCTCAGCTACAAGATGGTCCTAGTTCAAACGGACAATCAGGTAGCTATGTTCTATGTGAACAAGCAGGGGGGAACAGGCTCTGTCGTTATGCAACGAAGCTTTGCGACCATGGGCCCTCACCAGAGAGCATCAGATTCATCTCCTTGCGGTGTATCTTCCAGGCATCCAAAACTCTTGGGCAGACAAACTCATTCGAGTTCGGCTTCCACACGAATGGTCTCTCCATCCAGACCAGGTTGCCCAAATATTTCAGATTTGGGGAACCCCGGACATAGACCTCCTTTGCAAGTCCGCTGAATGCCAAACTTCCCCGGTTCTGTTCCAGAATTCCGGCTCAAAGTTGTCAGGCAAGGGACGCCTTCCTCCTCCACTGGGGTCAGGACTTCCTATATGCCTTCCCACCCATTCCCCTCATCCCCAAAACCCTATTCAAGCTTCAGAGAGACAGAGGTCATATGATCCTCATAGCTCCACATTGGCCATGGCAAACATGGTACCCTCTGCTCCTACATCTCTCTCAAGCTCCGCCTCTGGAGTTGGGATCCGCTCCAGATCTTCTCTCCCAAGAGGACAGGATGCTCTGGTATCCGAATCCCCAGTCTCTGCATCTCAGGGCCTGGTTGCTGAAAGCCTAGAACTTCAGGATCTTACTCTTTCCCAACAGATAAAGGATAGCCTTCATGCTTCTAGGAAACCCTCCACAAGACACTTGTATGCCTTTAAGTGGAAAAGGTTTACCATATGGTGCTCGCAGAAGGGTCTTAACCCTCTTGCGATACCACTGGAGTCGATACTGGAGTATCTCCTTTATTTGTCAACTGCGGGTCTCAAGACAAATTCTGTAAGAGTCCATCTCAATGCTATTGCAGCTTCTTACAACCCTCCAAGTGGACTACCTATTTCCTCTCATCCTCTCATAGCGAGATTTATGAGAGGCCTTCTTTTAACAAAGCCTCCCATTAAGCCACCACTGATGGCATGGGACTTAAATCTGGTGCTCGGGCAGCTCATGAAACCACCCTTTGAACCATTAGCCACTACATCTTTGAAATTCCTTTCTTGGAAAGTCATCTTCCTCATTGCAATCACATCAGCACATCGCATCAGTGAATTGCAAGCGTTAGTGGCTGATCCTCCTTATACAAGGTTCCACCATGATAAGGTAGTTCTTAGGACTCATCCACACTTTATGCCAAAGGTGGTTTCGCCTTTCCATTTAAACCAAGCGGTTTAATTAAATTAAAACTAAATTAAAACTAAAATAAAATCAGTTAAATTAAAATAAAGAAATTCTGCCAACAAGGCTAGTACTTGCGGTTTGGATCTTTGCTGAAATTCAGGCCCAGCTCCGCGATTCCTCTCCGTTGGCTCAACACGTGGTAGGCCGCGACCACGTGGAGTCCGGAACGGAGGATCGTGCTTCTGCCCTCTGCACTGTATTCACCCCGCTGCCGCTACGGAGAGAGGGCTGTGATCCGCGTCGCGAACAGCGAGGGATGCCGTCGCTTGTGAATGCTTTGAGTTCGCGGCTCTGGATCTCGCCACCGCACCCCGCTGCTCCGGGGGGGGGGGGAGTATGGATCCCACTCGTGGCGTTGCCTCCAGCGCTCAGCCGCCTCGGGGGCTTCGGCGCGAGGCAGGGCAGGTCCTGGTAGACGGTGCAATTAAAACCGGCAGTCAAAGGAGAGCTTTCTTCTCCCTGCAGCAGGCAACCCAGGCATCCCCTCCGGTACCCGGCCCGGCCAGGAGGGGAAGGGGGGGGGGAGGAGGGAGGAGGGAGGAAGGAGAGACTGCAGGGAAATTAAAGGTACAGCAGGGAGGAATAAAAAACAAAACACAAGGTAAAACAATTCCCTTAACCAAAATCAGAAGGTAAAACTAAAATAAAATTAGTTAAATTAGCTAAATTAGGAGAAGGCAGGACTCCAGTAAGCCCTAGGCTTACGGAACCCTCCAGCTGCTTGGAGGCTGAGAATACTGGAGTTGGGGGGTGGTCCCAGTGGTATTTATACCGCTCCATCCCCAAAAAGGTTGGGCTCAGCCTCCAAGCTGCTGGAAGGGTTGCGTAACCCAGAAGTAAAGGGACTGGACTGTCGTTCCTTCAGGAACACTAATTAGCAGGTAAGATCTAATTACTATTTCTTTCCGAGGCCTCGTGCAGAAAGGAACCTTCATACCTTGGACTGTAAAAGGGCTTTGGCCTTTTACTTGCAAAGGACACAGCAACATAGAAAATCTTCTCAACTTTGTTGCTTTTGATTCTAGTCATTTGGGGCTTCCAGTTTCCAAAAGAACTCTATCTAACTGGATTGCTCAGTGCATATCCTTTGCCTATGCGAGTAAGAACCTTCCTCTTGAAGGCCATGTCACAGCTCACAATGTGAGAGCCATGGCAGCTTCAATGGCTCATCTTTACTCTGTGTCTATCAACGATATCTGTCGAGCAGCTACTTGGGCTTCGGTACATACCTTCACAGCCCACTACTGCTTAGACAAGGACTCCCGCTGGGATGCCTTGTTTGGCCAGGCTGTTCTTCAACACCTTTTTCAGACTTAGTCAACTCCTACCCACCGTCCCTGGTAGGATGCTAGAGATCCATGGGGGGGAAGTATGGCCGTTTCACAAGGTCTAACAACTTCCTTGGGCCATCTCCCTGGCATCTGAAGCTAGGGAGTCCCCATATGTGAAGACTACATTCCTGCTTGTTCCTGGAGATAGCGTAGTTACTCACCTGTAACAGGTGATCTCCGGGAACAGCAGAAATTTATTTATTTATTTATTTAACCTTTTTTATATACCGTCTTTTTCTACAAATCAAGACGGTTTACATAAAACATTTCGTGGCAGTATGTTTCAACTGTTTACATAGAACAAGTTAACAGGGATAAATAGGTAAACAATATAATCTAATTAAATGAACAATGAACAACTATTTACAAAGGTATATACAATATAGTCTTCACAACCCGCCCACCTCCTCTAGGAGTTTGTGTGTCTCTCTCTCAGCTATAAACTCAACTGGAGAGGGACAGTTGGAAAGGCGGGAAGGCAGCACGCAGGAGCTGTGGGATGCTCCCAAAAGCTTTCCTATTGGATGCTGGAGAGCGTTCCTGTGCAGGCTCCGTCGGTACCGACGATACCCATATGTGAAGACTAAATGCCTGCTGTTCCTGGAGATCACCTGTTACAGATGAGTAACTACGCTTTCTGGGCTACTGCAATGTAATCTATCAAGGCACATAGCACCCCTCCCCTCTCTAAATGGTTCATAACACAGCCTCACGTATAATCTCAGGAACCGCAAGACATAACCACATAATGCCCACCCTACAACAGCTACATTGGCTTCCAGTGCATGCATGCACCTAATTCAAAATACTGCTCATCGTATTCAAAATCATATACTGGTTATCCCCAGACACCCTCCTACCATTGATCCCCAAGGACCCAGAGAACAGAATAAAAAGAACCAACAACAAAAACTTACTGACCATCCCAAACACAAAATTGAAATCCAAGCAGACAACTTACAACAGAGCATTCTCCATATACGCACCATCAATATGGAGTACTCTCCCAGAAAGTATAAGATGCATCAGATATTTGGGATTTCAGAAAAACAATAAATATTTCTCTTCACAGAACACTATGGATCTAACACATGATGCAATAACAAAATGGCACATCACACCCTATACTAATGCTCATCATTCCTTCCGTAACACTTGAATTCCTGTACAACCCATGCTCTTTGTCCCTGTCCCTGTATCCCAATGCTCCTTCCCTCCTCTGTAATATTTGAAATTATGTATATTCCAAGTTCATTGTCCCCGTTATAATGTACGCTTCCTAGTTCAAGCTACAATGTAACCGCTTTGAATCAATGGTAAAGTGGTATAGAAAACTCATTTAAATAAATAAAATAAAATAAATGAACTCACTTGTCTGGATTGGTCTAGCAGGACTCAAGGAAAGGACATTAACCGATAAGTAAAATGTCACCTTTTTCACCTTCAATGGCTACAGCACGTTTTTAAAATAACGTAATGACCCCCAAAATATAATTGTATCTTATGAATTCTGAAGTCAAAGGAATAAGAAAAATGGTAGGAAAATTAACTTCTTAAAGGCTTGTGGCAGTGGGAGTGTACTCTAATGCCCTTTATATGAGGTGCCACGGTTGTGCCGATGGTGATCACAAAAGTGAGCTTTCTTCTCTGAAAGCGTCAGGGCAACAAGGTAACTCCCCCATATTTGTGTGCCTATGCTCTTGGCATTATACTTTTATATATGTTGTCATTTTTATGCTCATCTGAGGCATAAGATGTTTAAATGTAAGACTGACAATTGAAATGTCCTCTTGTTTTGACAGCTGGGTTTCTCTTAAAGCAACACATACCCGGTCAGCTCCCTTAGTCTGGCAGCTGCCAGTCTGCTACTCATCCTCCATTTGGTCTAAGTTATTTTATTAATCCTGTGATTTTATCAGGCCTATAATTGTTTCGGCAATGTCTTCATCAGGGGTGTATTGGATATAGTGACAGTTTCATAAACGTTGTCCTCATATCCAATACAGTCCTGACGAAGGTGTTCCCAAACACGACTGTGTAGGGTACATTTGATGAGTGACATACAATCATAAATACAATTGCGATTAACCACTGATCGTTGTTTTGACTTTATCACCTCGCTCTTATTTGTTGGTGGTTTGGGAGTGTGAGTGCCTTTTCTGGGTGCTGCTGGACCATGAGCCTTTGGACTCCTATAGCTGGATAGGCCAAACTTGCTCTGAAAAATGTTTTAAGTTATCATTACAATATTACTTTTATTTTTTTGTAGCTGTCTCTGAGATACATGCAATAATCCTACCTCTTTCCCCCCCTTCTTTTTTAGCCCTATGTTAGGATTTGATCCAACTCCTGGCTACTTTTTTATACGTACATATAAATTTATTTATTTACATTCTCTTATATACCGCGCTATTCTGCATCAGTGCGGTTTACATTGAACAAACTGAAATTACATTGAACAGGGCATTATAACTTGGAGATAACTATTTTACAGGGAACATGGGCTATGGAGGGTTAAGTGGCTTGCCCAAGACCACAAGGAGCACCTGTGGGACTAGAAACCCCAGTCCTTCCGGCCCAAGGTTGCTGTCCTCTAGTGGGATTTGAACCCCCGACCTTCCGGCCTGAAGTACCTTGCCCCAACCACTAGACCACTCCTCCACTCCATGAGCAACAGTCTAGCACCCAAGAGATCTGGGTTCAGTTCCCACTGGCACTCCTTGTGACCTTGGGGGGAAGTCACTTTACCCTCCATTGCCTCGGAAGAAAAGGCAATCTACTTCCGGTCACACCTTGCCAAGAAAACCCAGGAGGAGTCATTGATTTGATGGCACTTAAAAAAGTGTGTGTTCATATTTATATGCATATGAAGAACTGTGCATGCATGGATCAATAGAATTGTAAGATTTATATGTATTGTGATGCAGTCCTGGTGATGAAATATATTGATGTCGGGTCCTTTGATCCGAATGTATAAGTCTGTCTGTCTGTCTTATTTTGTTATTTGAAGTTTTTTTTAAATTTAATGAGTTATTTCTCTGTTGTATTAGGTGATAGTGTTGCTTCAACACATGGAGTTTGTCTTTCTATGTCCATATATATTTATCATATGTGTTTTTTGGGGAGAATGCTAAGTAGGGTAGTAATTAATACCATCGGAACTTTTTTTTTTTGGGAGTACTGACTCTAGCTCACTTGGAACTGAACAGAGGCCATGAGGTAATTTCACACAGACCCTTGCAAGACTATCAGATGGTACTTGCTAACAACATGGTCTACAGAATATTGGGGAATAAATGGAACAGTTGAAACACAATATAAGTAATTTCATAATGTGCTTTTGATGGGCAGATGTGGGCAGAAGGATGAAAGTTAAAAATTAAAGGGAGCTCTTAATTCCATACAAAGGTACACGCTGTGGTACCCTTTTACTGCTTATGTAGGACTGGAACGGTAGAGGCTAAATGAACCCCTTTTAGCCCTGTGATGCATGAAACAGGGTGGCTCTTTTTTTGAGAGAGCCCCATTATTTTAAGTGGCCTAGACTTGATAGTACAGGCTGTTGGTATGTGTCATGCATCAGTTCAGATACAGTGAAAGAACTTAATTTGGCAATATAAATGTAGACCTGTATTTGTTCGTTATTCATACTGAGGTCCAGAATTCAGAATGTAGAGTGACTAGAGAGAAGGCTAAGGATGTAGGACAATGCAGAAATCGGGCCTAATTGTGTAAACTGTGTTGTAGATGTTGAACACTGAGTCCCTAGGAAGAAGAAGCTGCTATTGGCATTACTAATAGCCATCATAGGGGTCTAATTATTAAGGTGTGCTTGTTAATTCACAGTTTAACAGAGTCCCATTTTATTCAATTGGATCTAGTTTCTAATTACTAATAATGCACATCAATGGTGAATTAACATGTTAACATTGATGTTCCTTAGTCACTAGACCCTCTGAGACAGAAGCCTCAAATGAAGTTGATGGATCAGTCTTTTCTTGTTTTGTCTGTAAGTATACCATCTCCTCAAAATAGCTTTTACAGTTATGATTTAGTAGTGCCTTAAATCCTAGCAGAACAAAAACAATATTGTCCGAGTCACGTGGGAATAAATGGAGTTAATTGGATGGAAATTCTTGGTGGACTGGAAACCGTAGGTGAGAAGCCTCCAACCCGCATTTTCGGTGCAATGCCAGTAGACCACTAAGCTTTTGATCTGTGCTGTGGCGCAAAGAGGAGATTTCTTCAGAGAGAGGCCAAATGTGAGCCCTCAAGCTCTAATCTGGAAGGGATGAGGGCCATGCTTTGCGTTTTTTTCTTTCTTTTTCATTTGCAGCCATGGCTTGACGTTGTTTACTCTCTGTGAATGGTGCAAGAGAAACATGGGCACACTGGAACATTACTTTCTCTTGAGGAAAAGGTCTTAGTAGCAGTCCCACTGCCAAGACATTAAAGCAGTGCTTCCCAAACTTTTTTCTGGTGTGACCCTATTTTAGCTGAGGAAAATTCACGTGACCCCAGATACTAATAAAATAAAATTTGTCACTCAAACAGCATTTATGTAAATCTATGCTTTTTAAAGTAATTATGTGATGTGCTGAAAATGCCTGACAATAGCCAGGCCAGTCAAGGTTTCTCTCCAGTGAGGGCTGATGCTGGGCCTCTGGGAAAAGAGGGGATTCGGCCTTTCTTCTGAGAGGAGAAAATGCGGGAGAGAGAAAAGGGGAGAAGGAGGTGCGACACAGAGGTGTGCTGCCTGTCTCTCCCTCAAGCTCTCCTCCCAGCAGGGCAGGTTGAAACCCCTGTGTCTTGCCCTAGAGACCCAGCATCAGTCCTATCCCCTTTCCAACTTAATCTGAGTCCCACTCACACCTCCAAAGCTGCTTTTGTTCATTAACTCAGTTGCCAGCCTAATCCTGCCTATCTTCCACCCATTCCACAAATTCCACTTTGCTTGCCCCAGGATTCTCTTTCTTCACCCCTCTGTTTTACCCTTAGGTAACCTGACCATCTTTTCTAAGTTCAAATACAGGACACTCAATCAAGCCCGGGGGTTCAAAGTTAAGGAAAATGAAAAATATGTTTATAATTACAATTTTCATTTTAGTCCAGAACTCATCAAACAGTTCAGTATCATTTATTACTGACTCTAAACTGGTCTTGTAGACAGAACATATTCTAAAGTCTCTAGTTCACACCACTCTGGTTGTTTTTGAAGAAGAGTCCACTGTTTCTCAGTCTCCTGAAAGCGAATGGTCCACTGATCCAGGTAATCGACGCAAGTTGTGTAGAAAGATGATACAGATTGCTTGAAATCTGCTTCATCAATGCTGCCCTCTTCTTCTTCAAGATCTTTTATCTTCTTTCTGATTGTCAGAGGCAAAAACACTTCATTCTTCCTAGTTAGTTGTTTCTAAGGTCACTGATTACTCCAGCCACCTCTATTATTGAGATTTTTTGAGACTCAATTTTTAAAGTCACATTTTGGAAAATCACTACTTGAATGTGCAGAAAGTACAGCCAAACTTCTGCTGATTCATTTTCAAAAACGTTTTTGATAACTGAGCGTTTTTCCTGGCTCAGAAAATATGATTTCACTAGTTGGAACATTTTAATTAACCTCTATGGCTGATAGTAACTGCCAGCCACCTAGTGTTACTGTATCCGAGGAGCTTTTGATACTCGCTGTCAACAAAGTCACACATCTCTTTTAAGTTCTTCAGTTCTCACTGTATAAATGTGAAAATTGTCTGAATATCTTGTCAACAATAACTTCAATGTCAAATAGCAGGCATTCAGCAGCATTGCTGATACAATTGTGAGCAATGTGAGCTGCATAGTTTGCACCAATTAAATTACTTCCTAAATCTTTTTGTAGCTTATAAAAAATGTTGTTACTACCCTTCCTAGCGGCCCCACCAAAATTGCATTTGGTATTGTCAGCACACAATGCCAAAACTTTGGATCTTAGCCCAGTGGACTCAACTGTATCAAGAATGCACTTGGAAAGAATGTCTGAGGTTTCACCTTTAACTTCATGGGCATCAATAACTTTTACCTGAACCCCTTTCTCAGGAAGAAAGTACCTTACTGAAATAGGGCACACTTTAATGCTTCCATGGTTTGAGCAATCACAAAAAAAAGAACTTAGTAAGGTCTCTCTTGAGGGAATCAGTAGAGTCAGTTATGAAAACATTACAGATGATTGCTTCCATTTTGGTTCGTGCATAAGAGTGTTTTTCATCAAAACATTTTTTCAACAACTTTGAAGTACAGTCTGACGACCAAAAAGAATGATTGTGGACAACACAGTGATAAGCCCATGTACCCTCATTTGTAATCAGTGACTGAGTTTTCTCATCAAAAGTTTCTTTTAAAAAAAGAAGTCAGAGTTCTACTTGAAGAAGCATTTCCATCTGCTGTCTTGTGTTTGTCTGTCCTTAGGTGCTGAACAATGTCACCCTTTCTTGCATTATCTGAATGTTTCTTAATGAATGGGTGTTCATTTTGTAGTTGGTCATTAAAAAACACACTTTCTTTTCGGCATTTTAAAATGAAAATAGTCTAAAGAAAAAATATAAACGATGCAACCTAGTCTAAGAGCCTACATAGACGACAGAATCAACGAAATCAGCTGACTGCTGACCGTGATATTGATACTGATGTTGGCCCCAGGATCATAGGCGCCAATGCTGTGGGTGCTTGAGCCTCCCCAATGTTTTCTTCTGTAGGTCTGTATATCTGTAGCAAAACCCCCCACAATACTCCAGAGCTGCAGGATAAGGCAGAAAGGAAGGTTTCTGTATCCTAGCTACTGCTCCCACCTCCCTCTGCTTCCTTTTGCCTGGCTGTGTCTGCTGTAGCCTATTGGCAGGCTTTGTTTGACTGATGGTTGCCTAGGCCCTGGGGAGGATGCAGAGTGAAATTTGTCAGATGTGCTGAGGACTCAGGAGTTTAGGATTGCCAACCATCTAAATTATTTTAGGATTCTACAACTGTGTAAAGTAGCTGTCGTAGTCAGAATGATGTCTGAAATTGTCTGGGTAATCTTTTTTTTTTTTTTTGAGTTTAGTGCTACAGCTCGTCAGTGCTCCCCCCTCACTGTGCAGAGTAAGTGATAGGTTCCAGCCAATGGAAAGGTTGCACTAGTCACAGGAAGGATGGACTGATTTTCTGCACAGGATTAGAGAGAAAGTCAGTGGAATAAGTTGGTTTCTTGGTAGGGGTGAGTGGGGTTCCTAAGACAGTAAAAATGTAAGAGGAATGGGGTAAAGTGTGAGGAGACTATTGCAGACTGAGAAAAAAACTGGTAGCAAAAGCAAGAACTGTGGGGGTACTGAAGTAGAAGAGTGCAGAAGCAGCACAGCACCAGTAGAAAAGTGCTAGTGTGCATGTGTGTAGGGGATGGGGGGTGGATGAATGCATGTGCATGCATGTGCATGTGCTTCTGTGTCTCTGATGGAAATCGTCTCATATAGTTTCCCTTTGAAAATTTCCACCGGACTGGAGAAGTCTGCTGGTACGAATGTCGAGGCGTGTAAGACTGGGACGCATATTTTAAAGTAGGGGACATTTAGGCATCCCAACTGAAGTAATACGATTCCAGGGACAAATGTTTAAAATATGGGACTGTCCCATAAAATACGGGATGGATGGTCACTTTACCTTAGGGGCACTCTTTTCCCACCTGTTCTCCCTCTCAATGCTGCAGTCCCTCAGTCCTGTGCTTTACCCCTCATCTCTGTGCCCACTCGCCCTCCTCTTCCCTCCTGCCCCACTCAATCCCAAGCATCTTTCTCCCCCCCCCCCCATTAGAACTCCCTGTACATGCTCTTTATTCAAATCCCCTTCCAAAAAACCAAAAATCGCCACTCGCCCCCCTCTGGAACAGACAAGAGAGAATGAATGCACTTACAATTTTCTCTGCAGGAGCCGCTGTGGGATGGGTTTGGGGGGGGGTGGGGAGCACTCAGATTGGAACACAGTGGTCTCTGACCTAAGGCGAGATGGAGATGAAAGAGATGCTTTTGCAGCATTCGCTGGAAGGAGACAATCTGGCCAGTAAGAACACGTTCCCTGTTCTCTCTTCCTTTCCCCATTGTCATTGGCGGCGTAAGGTGGTTGAATATCAAGGATTTTGGTGATGGTGGCACAAGGGTGTTAGTGTGTCTGCAGGCTGCCCTCCTGTGAAAGCCGGATAGTGCACTGATTTTATTTCAGGTCATGCGGGGCCTCTTGTTGCCAGTGGGAAGAGAGCGTGGACCAACATAACCACATTCCGCGCTCTCTCTTTCTCTCCACGACTGCTTTCTTGTGGCCAGCCAGATTGTACATTGCTTTTTTGTTTCAGCTCATGCAGGGCTTGTAGCAGTCTGTGTGAGTAGGGTACCACCACTGGCACAGCGGTGACATGTTGGTCTCTTCCTTTGGGTTGCTATTTACAAAAATGAGGGTTTTTTAAAACTTTTTCCTTTTTTTTTTTTTTTTAAAAGCAACGTAGCCCATGGTGGGAGGAGAGCCCCCAGATCGAGATCTTCTGCTCATGAACGGGACCCAAGCATGTGCCTCCCACGCTGAGGGCTGGCTGACACCGAGGTAGGCAGGAAGTGACATATCGGCAACTGGCCCCGAGAAGAGCTGAAACTGCTGCGGCTGCACTGTTTATGTCTGGGAAACTGGGGGGTATTTTTGGCAGAAGACAAAAAAGGTGCCAGTATGCTGTATTGGCATACAGCCTCAAAAAAAGGCCTGCCTTTCATCTCTGAGGGACGTGTGCTGCCTTTGACATAGATCTGGTCCTTGCGGGTGCTGATGGGAACACTAGTATTCACCTCTCCCGAGGCTGTAGTCTGAGTCGATGGCGGAGGGAGGTCAGGCCTAAATAGGGAAATGCAGACCATGTTTAGCTAGCGGGTGTGGGGTCCTGCCGGCAATGAAAGATAGCATAGGCTTGGGCCTTTGTGATACAGTAACGCGTTTACCTCTAAGGCCCTACCAGACCTCCCTGCCCCACCCCCTTTGACACATACTTGTTGCGTCAGAGGGGGCAGGACAGGGTTAGCCAGCAGGATCTTAGGGGTGCGCTTGCCTGTATTGGAAAGGCCCTGCACCTGTGCTTTCTTTGATTGCTGGTGGTGGCAGGGATGAAGGCTGAATTTGAAGTGAGGCAGCCGCCACTGTTTTGGGAGTGCTCGCCTTACTTCATGCTGCCTTTGCTATGTCTGAATGCCCAATAGGGCAACTACCCCTCCCCCGAGTGCAACGTGCAATTGCAAGCCAAGATATTTATCAATAATGTTATATGGACCCGAAAGTTGGACAGTGAAGAAGAAAATATAATGAATTATGGTGCAGGCACAGAATACTGTGTATACCATGGACTGCCTGAAGAACATATCAGTTAGCACTGACTGATTAGATTGTAAGCTCTGATGAGCAGGGACTTCTTTCATCGATATGTACAGTGCCATGTACGCCTTGTAATGCTATGCAAACGATTAGTAGTAGTAGTAGAGGAGATCAAATCTAAGCTTTCTTTAGAAGCTCAATTGACAAGATTTCAACTTTCATACTTTGCCATATCATGTGAACAGAAAGATCAATAGAGAGACATCATGCTTACCACGGTTGAAGATCAACGTAAAAGAGGAAGGCCAGAAAAGGGACAGATTGAGTGACATCCATAGCTGCTGTTATGGTATCAATCAACAATTAGCCATCTGATTGAAGACAGAACACAGTTTAGGACAACTATACAGACAGTCACTATGAGTTGACACTGATTTGACGATACTTAACAACATAGTAGCATTAACATTTAATTATGAGCTGAGTGAATATGCGCTGTCATCTGAACCTTACTGCATATTTGGTTGTGAAGATACATGTGTTCGAAGAGCGTTGCAACTATTCGATGTGTCGTGTTGCCACATGTGATACTTGTGGAAGTGTGGCCTGTTCTATGGTTTGTTTTTGAAGCAGATTGTGTGTGGTTTTTTTATTGGTTTATAGCAGCAGATTAAATTACCCAGTTCCTTATCATCACTCCAGTCCAGTCCCTTACTTCTGGGTTGCGTAACCCTTCCAGCAGCTTGGAGGCTGAGCTCATCCTTTTTGAGGATGGGGCGGTATAAATACCACTGGCGCCACCCACAGAACCCAGTATTCTCAGCCTCCAAGCAGCTGGAGGGTTCCGTAAGCCAAGGGCTTACTGGAGTCTTCCTTTTAGTTTACCTTCATCTGATTTATTTCACTTGTTTCATTTGATTTCTCATTGGGGTATCCTCGGGAATCCCTTTTGGGCTCTGTTCCTTTAAGTTCCTTCTCCCCCCCTCCCCCCCCCTTTCCCTCCATTCTCTCTGGTACCTGGCTGAGGAGGAGGTTTGATCCGGGGTAGCAGCAAGCTTACGGAGTCCAGAAGACCTTGCCAACAACGGGGAGAAGGACCGCGACCTCTCCCCTCCTGCTCAGTCTGTCGGCTCCCGCGGACTTGCGCACAGGCCTGCCCGACCTCGTGCCGAAGCCCTCCGGCGGCTGAGCGCTTGAGGCGGCAGCGCTCCACTCCCCCTGCTCCTCCAGCTTGGTGCAGCAGCTTAGGAGCGTTCAGGGGTTTTGGACACTGCTCGGTACCGGCACCGTTCAGGCCTGCGGGCCAGGAAATTGCAGATTAAATTACCCAGTTAGTCTTTGAATTGTGCAGGATGGTGTTTTTCCTGAGGATCTTGGTAGATATGATGGAAACATATCCTACTGGTAAAAGTTGCTCAACCTGATATAAAAGCACTAAAAAGCTTCACTTGCTTAGAGAGCTAATGGGAAGTGCTAATTACTGAAAAATTAGGGAAGGCTGATTGATTTGGACACGTATATTTTAGATCAATGCATAACCCAGGAAAGTAGACAGCTGAAGATATTCACATCTTAGTATGCGTTTGTATACTCTGTGAAAGATGCCACATTTAAATATTTATTAATTCAGAAACCCCAAATAGTGTGACCACTATAATGTATCATTAAAGATGATGCACATCAATAAATCACTAAATTACCAACCTTAAACTCCCGTAATATAACGGACAGAAACTGCCTAATATTATATATTAATTTTTGTCGGATCGTCTGTCATGAGGATGCAAAGACATACTCTTGCAACAGACCCTCCATTTTAATCAACTTTAAAAAGGGGCCAACCAGGCCGACAACGCGTGAAGCTATATGATCCTGTGAACCAGCCACCACAAGTTTCAATTTCTTTAGAACATATTCTTTCAAATCAGTTCAATCAGAACGCTGTTTCAAATGTCAAAAAAATGGTACCGATATCGCCCAATAAGGTATAAATACTCATCTGATAAACTTCAGCCTGCTGTAAACTGGCTTGAAGGCTAGACCTTGCCACTTTCCTCCGGTTAAGCGGAGCATGCCATCCCCGCTCCAAAGGCAACTCAGGCTGGCAGCATTCAATCCGTAAAGCTATACCGCTGGGTGCACAAACTGATTTAAATATTTGGCAAAATATAAGAATTAACAAATGATGGGAGGTCTTCAAAATACTAGTTTTGCCTCCGGGGTGAAATAGAACTAGAAGGGAGATTTTCTTGTTCACTCTGTGTGACTGGAATATTGAATAGTATTTACTGCAGTGAAATCTGTTGAGCTTTTATTTTATTGCAGTATATGTATGCAGTTGATGTCAAAAGAATTTAGTTTCATCCCCAAAGGAATGCAAAAGTGCAAACATAGAGAATCCCCAAGAATAAATTTTAAAAGTTTTATTCACAAAAGGAGCAGTCTAGCTGATACTATTTGAACAGCATAAACAAATACAGAAAGATAAACATGAACCAAAGATTTCACATGAAATAAGTTAAAAAGTTAGTGAAAAACAGGGAACTTGGTCAAGCCACCTACAAGTTTCACAGAGGCTTTATTGATCAATTTTTTCTAAGCAAATTAGTGATTCAAGCAAGTTTTGGCCAGTGGGACTGCATGAAGTGTCTTTTATTTCAGCTTGCAAATTACAATAAGGTCATTTATTTAATAATTCAGACACATCAAGCTGGCAAGATTTGGTAGTGGAATCTTCTTGAAAAAAAGCTTGCCATGGAAGCAAAAATGCAGAATCAAACTCTTCAAGTACATTCATAGCAAAAACATGTGAGAGTTAGTTGGACCATTGGACAATAGAGGGGTAAAAAGGGCTCTAAGAGAGGACAAGGCCATGGCAGAGAAATTGAATGAATTCTTTGCTTCGGTCTTTACTGAAGAAGATGTAGGGAAGTTACCCATGCCTGAAATGGTATTTAAAGATGATATATCAGAAGAATTGAAAGAAATATCGATAAACCGGGAAGATGTAGTAAAACTATTTGATAAACTGAAGAGCAGTAAATCACCTGGACCGGATGGTATACATCTGAGGTTGTTGAAAGAACTAAAAGATGAGATTGCAGACCTCCTATTAGTAATCTGTGAACTATCATTAAAATTATTTCTAGTACCTGAAGATTGGAGAATGGCCAATGTAACGCCAATTTTTAAAAAGGGTTCAAGGGGTGACTACAGACCACTACAGACTGGTGAGACTGATGTCCGTACCAAATAAAATGGTAAAAACCAGTATAAAGAATAAAATTACTGAACATGTAGATAGTCACGATTTAATGGGAGAAAGCCAATATGGATTTAGCTAAGGAAGGTCTTGTCTTACTAATCTGTTATAATATTTTGAAGGTGTGAATAAACAGGTAGACAGAGGTGAGCTGGTTGATATAGTGTACCTGGATTTTCAGAAAGCCTTTGACAAGGTCCCTCATTAGAGACTTGGCCCAATTAAAAAATCATGAGATTGGAGGCAGCGTACTATTGTGGATCAGGAACTGGTTAAAAGATAGAAAGCAGAGAGTAGGACTAAATGGCCACTTTTCTCATTGGAAAAAGGTGAATAGTGGAGTACTCCAGGGACTTGTGCTGGGCCTGCTGCTTTTTAACATATTCATAAATGAGCTATACAGACATGGCCTGTATATAGTGTTAGGCCATAGACATGCCCCTTGGTATAATCACATCATATGTCTACCTCTCTGTCAGGTTCTTTTCAATACTTTTAATTTATTAAAACTGCTCATTAAACTTGCACTTATCTCTGCATTTGATCAAAATATCTCATTTATATTTTGATCAAATACAGAGATTAGTGCAAGTTTGTGCATAAGCTTTTTTAATGAGCATCTTTAATAAATTAAAAGTATTGAAAAGAACCTGACCTATGATGTGAATATACCAAGGGGCCTAACACCATTTATGGGCCATGTTTGTATAGCCCTGTCACATATTACACTGAGGTCCCGTCTTTTTTGTTTTGTTTTAAGGGAAATCACTACATGAATTGAGCATACAGTTTCTATAGCAGTGTCCGTTTATTTTTCGATTGCCTGCTGTCTGAAGGATATTTTTTATTGTTGCCAAAAAAAAAAAGTAAAATGCTGTTGGATTGCCTAGCGATGTACTGTTTGCAGCAGGCTCTCAGAGTCCGGGATTATCTTCAACTCTTTGAATTAATGGTGGCAACAATCAAGATGGTGCCATGGGTGCTTGCTGTCTTGTGGCCACTCTAATGGTCCTTGCTGACTTGGTGATTTCCGAGTTCTCAGCAGTTCAAGTTCAGGCTCCCACTCCCAATGATGGTGGTGGCCAGCCTGCGGTGGTGGCAGCAGCAGCCCAGTCTTCTGAGGAAAGGCATGCCAATGGATGATTGCTCATGGACTCTTCGATCGACAGATTCTCTTGGACTGGGGAGCCCATTGCCAAGGCCAAATGGCCCATGGCCATTGAAACCACAAGGAACCAGTATGGTCCCTCTACTGCCTTGAGGCGAGGGTCATTAGGTTGGTTTTTCTGCATTTCCAGCCCTTGGTCAGGGGCCGGGAGGTTAGAGTGTTCTTTGACAATGCCACGGTGGTGGTTTATGTCCATCAGCTAGGCAGCGCGAGAAGTGCTGGAGTAGTCCTGGAGATGGCTCTCCTGTTTGCCTGGGCGGCAAAGAACCTCCTAGTTTGTCAGTCCTGCACATTGCTGGGGTGGCTACTGTGGAAACTGATTTTCTCAGCTGACACTCTCTGGTTCCAAGAGAGTGGGTCAGGAGGTGTTCCGTTGTTTCTCTACCGCTGGAGTCACCCTGAGGTGGATCTGATAGTGACCTTCTCCAAAGCCAGTGTGCTGTTTCTTCAGTTGTTGCACGGAGACGGGGGTCAGAGTTTTGGCGCCCTGGCTCAACCTTTGACCAAATCAACACCTGCTGTATGTGTTTCCTCAGTGGCTTCTGGAGCATGTGATTCGGTGTATAGAATGTTACCTGGGCAGAATTGTCCTGGTGGTGCTGGAGTGACCAATGAGAGAGTGATTTGGAGATATGATGCAGCTCCTGCAAGTACCACCTCTTCGTTTGCCTCTGTCTCGGGGACTGTTGTGTCCGGGGCTGCTTGTCCTGGAGGACACTGCTTCCTTCTCGCTTACATCTTGGCTCCTGTAAGGAGGCGTTTAGCATGTATGAGCTACTCCAGCAGTAGTTTTCCACTCTGCTCAGAGCCCGGAGGAGGTCTACCAACCTGGCAAAGTGCAGGTCTGGTGCCATGAGTGCTAGTGCGGTGCACGACAGCTGGCTCCTGAGGCGGCAAAGGTGCCTTCTCTCTTAGCTCTGTGAAGGTTCAGGTGGCAGTTCTGGCTTGTTACAGAGGTCCGTTGGCTTGTAAATCTCTAGCCTTAAACCCGGATGTTTCGTGCCTTTGTCAGGTGGTTCGGCGTCTGCATTCTCCCCTCTGATCAATGATCCCTTCCTGGGATCTCTGTCTGGTTCTTGGGGCCCTGATATCGGAGCCATTGAAGCACACTACTCTGAAGGATTTGACATTAAAGATGGTCGTCTTGATTGCGATTTGTTCCGCAAGGCAGATTTCTGAGTTGCAGGCTTTGTCTTGCTGAGATTCTTATCTGTCTTTTTCAAAGGAGACCATTTCCACTCGGCCTGTGACTTTCTTCTTGCCCAAGGTGATTTCTTCCTTTCATGTGAACCAGGATGTCAGGATGTCTGTCTGTCCTCCTTCTCCGAGGAGTAGTGTTGGGTGAAGGATGAGAATCTTCACCTTGTGGATGTCCGCGCAAGGGTGACACGGCGGCAAGTTGACTTTGGGGTGCTGAATTAAGGAGACCATTGCCTCTGCATATCTGTTGTAGAACTGGCTGGTTCCTGAGGGTTTGTGCACCTATTCTAACCAAGCGCAAATGTTCTCATGGGTGGAGCGGAGTTTAGTAGCCCTTGCAGACATTTGTCAGGTGGCAATGTGGGCATCACTTTTCACTTTTGTCAAGCATTACTGCTTGGATGACCACATGTGGGCGGACACGGCCTTTGGCTCAAGGGTTTTGCGAGCTGCAGTGTCGTCTTCCCGCCCAGTGGAGTCATAGCTTTGGTACATCCCACTTGTCTGGACTAGTCAAGCAGGACAATATTGAAGGTGATTTTTTGCTTCCAGTTAATGTCCTTTCCTTGAGTTCTGCTAGACCAGTCCAGGTGCCTGCCTCTGAAACTACTACTACTATTTGCTCTGCCGTGGTACTCTTGGGTCCACTATGATTTTTATGCTTTGCTCTGCAGGTTCAGCTTCTACTGACAGCTTTCTGTTTATGCTTTCCTGTATGTAGTTCTCTACTGTTAATTACTCATTGTTGTCCACAATTGAGGTTGTGCAAGGCTTACCATGTTTCTCCCATATGCTTTGGGATGGATACTGAAGAGACCTCTGGTGGCTGAAGCGGATAGAGGCATGGGAGTGATGTCATTGAAACCTGGACTTTTCATTGCTTCTTTGCCTCCACCAGTCTGCTAGAAGGGGAACACAACTCACTTGTCTGGACTAGTCTAGCAGGACTCAAGGAAAGGACATTAAGTGATAAGTAAAATGTCACTTTGGTATTGTTTAGTTAGTTTAATGTTTCATTTTTGTTGGTTTTCAAATGTGCTCCTATTAACAATGTAGAAAGTCAGTAATATAGATTATTTCAAGTTTCTCATCCTTTTAGGCTGCATTAGAAGATGAATGACTTGCACATAGACTGTTTTTATTCAAGTGTGAAGGTGAATGCCTTAGATCTGTGATTCCAGATGTCTATCAGCGATAGATCATCCGATGTGGGACAGCCAGAAGTCCGCTATATCTGAACTTTACCACTGGGGGCCCCGTTGAGTTGTCTGTTCTCCTAGCGTGTGTCCATGGCAGAAATCCTTGATGAATTATGACCGTATGGGAGCAAATTACAGAAAAATATTACATCAGACTCTCCATGTTGTCAGTACCCTTCAGGGGAATGGAAGGTTATGTGAGTCTGCAACCATAAATCATGGCCGCAAATTAACAGTCTTGTAAAGGCACCCAAGAAATCTACTTAGCAGATTTGATAATACAGTAAATATAATATACAGTCTGCTAAATTCTTAGTCTACCTTTCTTTAAGGAAGTGATTATTATTGAACTGTTATACAGTACATATTTATTTAGATTCCCTACAGTTAGTGGTGAGTATTAAATTTAACATGCAGCTCCGATTTTGGCAAGTGGCTGTGCCATAGAGATTCCTAAAGTAGCTGGATTCTGATCTCATAAGGGCTGCAGCTGGCTCTTACGCTAAAGGACCAATAAATCTGCTTCCAACATGGCATTGAAATTTTAGAGACACCTTGCTGCAGTAACAGTCATAGGGTGCTGACTGAAAAGCTAGCAGCAAGAGAAGGAAAAAACTTCAGATTTTCTATGTTCCAAACCTTGTTTTCAAAAGAAAATATAAATCAAACCTCTGTCCATGCTCTTTGCCACAAGAACCTGCCAGTAAGCTGTGGTAACGCGGATCGCTATTTGGCTTATGAAATAATGATTAACAGAAATTCTGTGAAGTGGTACAATGCGAGTGGGTAAGTGTAGTTAGGAGGATGGTAATAAATTTGTGTTTTACAACGAGAACTTTACCCTGCGAAAAATCAATGCAGTGTTCTATGGACGTGACTGTGCTGACTTCTGCCTTCCCTCGGCACCCTGGCTTTACGATGTGTAACATATTCTGTTCTTTGAAAAGCAATTTGTGATTTTGCAGACTAAACTAATGAAAAATGATCTTCACATTTCTTTAGCCCAATTGTTGAACAGACATCAATGCAGCATGATACCAGTTTCACCAGTATAAGAGTCTTGTTTAATTGCCTTTCGGATCCTATTGTCCTAGAAATGTTGGCTTGTCAAGTATATGAATAATTCCATAAGTCCCTTGAGCTTCCTCTATACCTGATATTGTCAACCATGTCTAATGATCTTCCCAGGCATAACAGGACTGAACAAAGGGTTGGAACTTAAGTATGACTATATGACTGGTAGAGCGCATTTCTGCTGGCTGTAAGGCGCAGTATATGTATCTTTGAAACGCGAGAGGAAGAAAGCAAAAGATTTGACCATTGGAGGATGTGTTATTCAAAGCAACAAGAAGACTGCTGTAGTAACCTCATGATTTATCTATTTGTTGCTTTAATGTCATCTTTCCATGACCCTCTTAACCTGATTACTAAGGACTTTGTTTTGGCACTAATACTCAAATTTCTTTTCGCTTTATTTTCTCTACAATTCCTGAAGGAGACCCTCAGCCTTTCTGGTGATGCTTCATGAAGTAATTGTTGTGTGTAGTACTCTTAATACATCTATTGATCAACATGCCTTGGTAAAGAAAATGCACTTTATCTTTTCGCGGTAAAGAGGAAGAGCACCTCCTACAGCCAAAGTGATACTTATAGGGAGGAATAACCCAGACTATAGGGAGGGGAAAGGAACCTAGCTACATGATGCTAGGTTTCACATTAGGAGTCACCACCCAGGAAAGAATCTAGGAATCGTCATGAACAACTTGTTGAATTCTTCTGCTTGGTATGTAGGGCTGTCATAAAAGCAAACTGAATGTAAGAAATTATGATGAAAAGGCATGAAGATTAGCATAATGCCTCTGTATTCCACTCTGCAGCTATGAACGCCAGGGGAAGAAGAAGACCAACCCTCTGCAGAAATCACCAGAACAGTGCACGGAGGACACGGCCATACCACTTGAAAACAATGAAACCTTTTATTTTGTAAAACCTTCAAAGGTGCAGACCCGACTTGGCCAAGTTCAGGCTGACAGCCGAAACTTGGCCAAGTCGGGTCTGTACCTTTGAAGGTTTTATGAAATAAAAGGTTTCTTTGCTTTTAAGTGGTGTGGCCGTGTCCTCCCTGCGCTGTTCTGGTGACCACTGTACAGCTACACCTTGAATATTGTGTTTAGTTCTAATCATTACATCTCAAAGAAGATAGAACCGAAATTAGAAAAGGTACAGAGACGGGCAAGAAAAATGATAAAGGGGCTGAAGCGATTTCACCATGAGGAAAGGTTACAGAGGTTAAGTATTTTCAGCTTGGAGTAGAGATGGCTGAGGGGAGATGTAAGAGGTCTATAAAATCGTGAGTGGAGTGGAACAGGTAAACTCGTCTTACTTTTTTACTCTTTCAAAAAGTACAAGGGCGAGTGGACATGCCATGAAGTTAAGTAGTACATTTAAAACAAATTAGAGAAAATATTTTTCACGCAATGCATAATTAAGCTGTGAAATTTGTTGCCATAGGTGGGGTTAAAAAGATTTGGAGGCGTTCCTGGAAGAAAAGTCCATAAATTAAGATAGACTTGGAGAAAGCCACAGCTTATCCCTAGGGATAGACACTATTGAGTTTTGCTACTTTTGGGACATTCCAGGTGCTTGTGACCTGAATTAGCCACTGCTCGAAATAGGATACTAGGCATGGCAGTTCTGTGTGTAGCTCTAAAAGATTCATTACAATCTCAGCTGAAAGTTCTTCATGCTAAAGATGGTTTCATTACATTTATCATGTGATATTAAATATTTTTCAGTCTTCAGCATGTTAATGAATATCTGATTTCACAATCGCCCAGGAAACTTACCAAGAAATGCAGTTTTGGCTATTTTCAAGTTAATTAGTCAGTGGTAGATTGTTAATTACTAATTAGCAGTCTCTTCCTGTTTAATTAATCTTCAAAACTAATTAGCTAATTGCTGACTACACTAAGAGCCATACTCACAAAGGATTTGCTCCACTCATATGGGAGATGAAACTTTTCATCCGGAAAATTGCTCCTGCCAAGCAGTCTTAGAAATCATACTTGCCTGAAGGAAACTAGTCTCTATCTGCCCAACAAGGAGATACAGAACCTCAACTTTGAAGACAACGGAGTACCTTTGTACAGATGTGTGTTGTCTAATGAATTTACATCGCAGTCCTTTTAGCACTTTTTATGCATCTGTAAAGATGCAATTCCAGACATTTAGCCACTTCCCAAAACGGGAGTCCCAGAAACAGAAAACGATAGTGTATAAAGACCATACGACCTTTCCAGTCTGCTCGTTCTTAAGAACTGTTAAGCTCTACAGCTCCTTCCTTTCCCTCAGATATCCTCAGTATTTCTCCCTTGTGTTTTTGAATTCAGATACAGTTCTCATCTCCATGACCTCCACTGGGATATAGTTCCATGCATCTACCACCCTATTCACAGAGAAATATTTTCTCCAATTACTCCTGAGTCTATACCCTTTCACTTTCATCTTTTGACCCCTCCTGTGCATTTACTCTATGGAGGTATTTAAATGTCTGTCATATCACCCCTCTCCTACCTTTTCTCCAAAGCATACATATTGAGATTTTTAAGCCTGTCCTTATATTCTTTATGATGACGACCACTGACCATTTTAGTAGCCACCTGATGAACTGACTCCATCCTGTTTATATCTTTCTGAAGGTGCAGTGTCCAGAACTATACACAGTATTCCAAATGAAGTCTCATTAGAGACTTGTACAAAGGCACTGTAACCTCCTTTTTCCTGCTTGCCATTTCTCTCCCTGTGCACCCAAGCATCCTTCTGGCTTTTGCCATCGCCTTGTCTACCTGTTGGCTTCTTTAAGATCATCTGATATGGTCATCCACAAGTTCTGCTCTTTTTTTCATGCACTGAAGTAGTTCACCCCTTATACTGTACCTCTCTCTTGGATTTTTGTAGCCCAAATACATGGCCTTGCATTTCTTAGCATTAAATCTTAGCTGCCAATCTCTTGACCATTCTTCAAGCTTCACTAGATCCCTCCCCTCATGCCATTCGCACCTTTCAAGTTGTCTACCCCATTGCAGATTTTGTTATCATATGCAAAGAAGCATACCTTTTCCATCAGACCTTCTGCAATATCACTTGCAAAGTGTTGAAAAGAACAGGACCAAGGACCTATCCCTGAGGTGTGTGGTGATGAAGGGGCATCAGAGCCCATGGAAATAGCTGGAAAACAAACTTTTACCTGCAAGCAGAGGGATAGTTCAGAGAGCAGGGAGTTTCAAACTGTAGCCAAAGAAAAAAAACACACACACAGAGCTGCTGAGTCCAGGCCATGCCCAAGCTCCAAGGCAACCCAGGAAGGTAATAGGAAGCACCTGGGGGAGGAGTTGGAACCGGGAGAGCAGCTACATACATTTTAAGCTCCAGGGAACAGAGAAGGGAGCCTGCCAAGAGAAAGGAGGGAGGTGAGCTCCCGAGGCAAACTGAAGGGAAAGGATCCTTCAGGGGAATTGAAAGAGAGAGGCTTTCCAGAGACAGCCGCAGAAGGGATTCCCAAGGCAGCCAGCATACTGGAGACTACAGTCCAGGGAGAAGCCCATGCTGTAAAGGAATTGCAGCACGGTCTGGAGACCGGAGGCTCTGTCCTGATAGAGTTGATGACTATAGTCCAGGTACGGGAGCAGCCCTGCAAGAGTCTGTGGGAGAAGTTTTACCTCTGGAAAGGTCTGTGAAGAGAAGGGTCACGAAGGACAAGGTGAGCCAGTTAGAAGCCTTGTTCAGCTTGTTGAGAGATAAGGGTCTCTACAGCCATTCTAAAATTCCTGAGCACAGAGAGAAGTCCTGTTGGGAAAAGGTCTTAAAACTTTTAGGGGAGATTAAGCCTATGTCCCCTCAGCCCGAGTTAAGCCAGGAGACAGCAGAGTCTGATTATGAAGACATGCAAACAGAGCCTTGTGATGTTGAACAAGACTCCTTTGATTCCTTGATGGATTGTTCTTTTTGTATGAAGACAGAATGAAGAGGCTGTAGGTTTAAAGCTGAGGAAAAAAAAAGCCAGAGGCCCTTTAGCTGAATGTCTTATGTTTTGAATGCTGGAAATGTTTAAAAGGAAAAGTGCTGCTGTTTAAAGCTGAGAGGAAATGATTCAAGATTGATTTGAATGATTAAGGGAAAACAGCTATCTGAATGTACAACAGCTAGAAGCAAAAGAAAAGCTTTATTTAAAGTTTACTCAGTTTGGGAAAGGCTGATACCTTTGCTGGAAGTTAGCTGAAATCAGCTAAGCTGTATTTCTGACCATTGGACTTTGGAAGAAACACTTTCTGGTATAACAAGCTGCAGGAAGCAATTGTAACATTTATCACTGTCAGAATCCTGTTTGACTGAAACTTCCTTTGTTGGAGAGTACATCCTATTTGGTTGACGTGTGTTGAGCTTCTAAGGAGGTTCTTTGCACAGGGAAAGACACAAATAAATTTCCTGTGTGTTTGCCTTCAAAACCCTCGGACTCTTTGTCATTTCACACAACTACAATACCCAGAAGCTTCATTAAAAAGGGGACATTATAAGGCACGCCCTTACCTATAGGCAACCGCCTAGACCGTAGGGAGCGCCACAGGTGACACGCCTATCTTCAGAGTAAGCTCCCTTTACTACTACTCTCTGGCACCTCCCACTCAACCAGCTTCTTACCTAGGGACACTCAGTTTATTTATAAGTCGCTGATGCAGAATGGTGTCAGACATTGCTAAAATCTAAGTATACCACATCTAGAGCTTCTCTCCCCCCCCCCCCCCCCTTCTCGATCCAATTCTCTGGTCACTCAGTCAAAGAAATGAATCAGATTTGTCTGACAAGACCTACCTTTAGTAAATCCATGCTATCTTAGATCCTGTAATCCCTTTGATTCAAGAAATCACATCATCACCTGTTTTAGCAACATTTCTATTAATTTATTCTCCACAGAGGTGAGACTAACTGGTCTGTAGTCACCAGCATTTTCCTTGGTTCCATTTTTGTGGTCAGGAACCACATTTACCCATCTCTAGTCCTCTTGGATCATTCCCAATTGTAAAGAAGCATTAAAAAGGTTAGCAAGTGGAGCCACCAGTATTTCCATTATTTTTTTTGATACCATCAGATGATTCCTGAACCGCATCTATTGAAGGCATTGGAATCCCCCCACACCCAGACCTCAGAGGATACCAGGGAGAGTCCCTCAGACCTCTGGGCTGACTCTGCTAGCCCGGACTTGGAAGAAAGTGAGTTCCCCATGGGGGTGGACCCTAATGTGTTCAGGAGTATTCATAAGGAGAAATTAGCAGGTCTTATCAAGCACTCCGTGGTGGCTTAAATATTGCCTAGCCCATGGCGTTGGTGGAGGAGCCATTGGAGGATCCCCTCCTGCAGGGATTCAAGGGCAGCCAAAGATGCTACCCAGTATATAGAGTGATTTAAAATGATGATTGAAATGGAATGGGAAGTCCCTGAAGCGGGCCTCGAGGGGGGGCGCGTCACTCGGTCACCTTAGAGAAAGTATTTAGCTGCTGTTTTTGCTTTATTTTTGGGTGGTTTCTTTTGTTTCCTGGGCTTTTCAGGGGGGACCATCCATTCTACTCTTCCTTCCAGGCCTGATGGCGTACTTAGGAAGAAAGACGGCACAACATAAATGAAGTGAAAGTGTGAGAGGTGCTTTCCGAAGCATTTCACGTAACTGACATGCCTACAATACATGGAATATATGTAGGAAATGGCCTACACTATGTATTTGAGAACAAAGGAGCGGAGCCTGGACTGACAAATTGTAAACCTTGTTTATTACGCCCCAACGCGTTTCGGCCACCGGCCTTCTTCAGGGGGTCTTAAAAAGCACACCTCAAAAATAATAAACATAAACATATAGATTAAATAAACACATTATATAAAAAAACACTGTCTTATATCAAAAAATAAAATAAATAAATGAAATAATAATTAAAAACATAATTTCACCCAAAACATCTAAAGGACAATCTATTGATTCATAACGGTTAGTTAAAAACCAACTAATAGATAAAAATGTTAAAAAATTATAAAAAATAGTAATAAATGATAAGAACATATTAAACTACTAAAAAAAAAGGGAGGAAGAGAGACGAGGAGAAACAAAAAGTAAATAAATACCTTATTATGATCAAATTGAGTGTTATCCCAGATTGAACCTACGGGATACTAACAGCTGACAATGAATAAATGAATTATTAAATAAATAAATATACATTCATAAAACAAGTATATACAATTCTAAAACTAAACAATACATGTTAATAAATATATAACCAATTAATAATAAATAATTAATTACATAAATAAATATACATATATATGAGTATACATATATAAGAAATTATATGAAAAACGCTTATAAAAATTAAGCTATATGCATGTATAATATTAAAACGTTTCGTATATGAATATCAAAGGCACTTCAAGAAACACAAAAAGAGCATGTAAATAAAATAATATAATAGTAGTATAAAAATATAAAAACTGAAAAATAAAAAATAAAAACCATCATAAAACAAGTGTAAAAAAAGTGTGTAAAAAAGGTGGAGACACTCTTAAATTAAAAATCATCATATTCAACGTGTACTTAAAAAAATATATACATCAAAAAAGTTGTCCAGTGCGGCTCCTATAATGCACTTATTATTCTGACAACAGATGTCTAGGAATGATGGCCGATAGTGCAGAAACAAACGCTTGTGTAGAGTGCAACAATAGACCAATTGCAAGTAAAACGGTAAAAAAATCCTTCTCATAAAGGCAATAAAAACAGTGGGGAGAAAACTGAATTCTTAAAATTGAAAAAACAAAATTGTGCGTGGTTAGCCGATGTGAACAGTTATCTTACCCGTACAAGTAGCGTTTAGCCGAGAAAAATAATAAAGGGAAAACTGAATCCTTAAAATTGAAAGACACACAATTGTGTGTTGTATTAAGAACGAGTTATAAAATGTCGACACCGGCACTTCTTGAATGAACAGCAACCAGTGTTAACAAAAATTCACAAACGCACAGCGCGTCTACATATTAGAGATACCAGCCAAACCCGCAGAATGTATGTATGTGAGTAGCGTTTAAACCGAAATCGGAAGGCTATTAACTCATGCTTGCTGGGCCTGCCTCTTTTTAAAATGACCAAAAAAGGAACGCTCACGTAATGAATAAAAACGAGAAGAACTTTCAAGCCATGACTGCAGTGCACAACTGCTTGAAGAAATAAATGACCATCGCCAGAATAATAATCTAAAACTTATAGACCCACAACCGGAGCATGTAATTGTGTTGCTTATATTGAAAAAGAAGTCAAGAGGATGAGCTTACCAAAAACCAGCGTTCTGCTCTGCTGCACTATTGAATAACGTAATAGAACGTACTAGGAACGGACGCTCAAATACTGGCGTTTTCCCGCCTGTGCAGGTTAAAGGGCACTGACTCGAAACGGCAAATAAATGTGTAAATACTGAATAAAAATGCTATTTAGGTAAAATGCATATCAATCAATCATGAAAACTAGAAAGCAAAAGAAATGGACAACAAAAAATGGAACAACATACTAGGACATATTCTGACAAATAAATGTCATCATATTCCCGCCCGTGCAGGTTAAAGGTAACTGACTCAAAAAGACAAATGAATGTATAAATACTTGACAAAATGCTATTTGCGTTAAAGATATACAGATCAATTATAAGGAGCTATAAATAAGAAAATAAATTATAAATTAAGAAAAATTATGTGAAAAACAATTAACAAAAAACAAAAAAGGGGGGGGAGGGGGGAAGAAGGGGAAAAAAAGGGGGGGGGGGGGAGGGGGGGGAGAGAGAGAGAGAGGGGGAAAAGGGGGAGGGGGAAGGAAAAAAAGGGGAGGGGGAAAAGGGGAAGGGGAAAAAAGGGGAGAGGAGGGGGAAGGGGAAAGGAGGGAAGGGGGAGAAGGGGGGATGAGAGGGAGAAGGAAGGGGGAAAAGGAAGGGGGGAAGGGGGAGGAAGGGGAGGGGGGAGGAGGAGAGGGGTGGGGAGAAGGGGGAGGAAAGGGAAGAGGAGAGGAAGGGGAGGAGGGAAGGGGAAGGGGAGAAAGGAGGGGGAGAAGGGAAGGGGAAAAAGGGGGGGAGGGAAGGGAAAGGGGCTGGAGGGAGAGGGAGGAAGGAAGAGGGAAGGGGGGGGGGGATATTTTGGCGCCAGATTGGTTTTGGTGACAACAGAGGCCAGCCTCACGGGATGGGAAGCGCATTGTTAGAGGCGGTGGTCCCTAGAGGAGAGCACTAGGCCCATCAATCAGCTAGAGTTGAGGGCAGTGTTTCTGGCCCTCCATTACTTCTGGCCACTGATCCAGCGAAAAGAAGTGCAAGTGTATTCGGACAATGCAACCACAGTGACCAGTGACCAAGGAGGCGCGGGGCGTGCAACCTTGATGTAGGGGGCTCAGCCTCTACTGTGGGCGGAGCAATGACTCACCACTCTTTCGGTGGCACATGTCGCTGGCAAGAAGAATATACAGGCCAATTTTCTCAGACGGTTGGCACTCATTTCTCTGAAGGCACAGGTGGCGGCCTTTGCCTGTTACAGAGGGCAAATTTCAGGGCTGGACTCTGGCGACCCATCCGGATGTGATCTGGTTCTTGTGAGCAGTGAAGCAGATCCGGCTGCTGGTACTCCCGATGGTGCCCCCATGGGATCTCAATCTAGTGGAGTCCGAGCTAGTGGCAGCAACCTTTGAGCCATTGTCAGGGGCCTCGCTGCAGCATGTCACCTTGAAAATGATGTTCCTCATGGCCATGTGCTCAGCATGCTGGATTTCGGAGTTGCAAGCGCTGTCATGCCAAAAAACCTTTCTCATCTTATCAAAGGAGAAAATTGTGTTGCTACCAGGGCTGTACTTCTTACCTAAGGAGGTGTCATCTAGATTTTTAAGGATCATGACTAATTATAGGATTTTATAACTTACTCGTCTAGATTTATGCTCTGCCCTTGGGCACTCCCACAGTGAAGGTACATTCCATTGGTCTGACACTAGTACTAATAGAATAGTGATTGGCTAAAGTACATGTGACAAGGCCCATCCACCTATCTTAAATCACTGAACATACATGATTTACATGCGTTGATAGTGCGTCCTTTTCTATAAGGGGTAACTGCCTGCCTAGGTACCTTTATAAAAAAGGCACCAGAACCATTGACAACAGTGCATAAGCTCTACCTTACAAATGTATGCCTGCTCTGTAAGTGTAGACGTGTGTGTTTTTGTGCATGGAAGTATGCATGTCCATTGCAATTCCACCTTTGCTCTGCCCACATTACACCCTCGGACATGCTTATGCGCAATGTGCATTATAGGTTTTCTCACTTTTGTTGGCGCATGTGCCTACATGAGCGATTCGGCTGAAAATTTTTATACAAGCCATTTTGTGTGTGTAAAACATTTTCAAAAGTGCAGAAAATGCATTGTAAAATTATTCCATGGTAACAAATTGCGTTTTCTTAAACTTATTTTTTGATGGTGGAGTACTCTGTGCTGTTTAAGACTGGTACAGTTTTCTTGCACATTTCACTCCGTATATTATTTGGGCTTCATAGCATAACATTGTAGCCTAATATTTTATTGCATCCTGAACTTGTGTGTTTTCTGACATTTCTCTCTATCTACAAGAAAAACCTTTGAGTCAGATATCTGTGCTATGTCTTTGCAACATGCCAAACATTGCTGGAGCCATATTGCTAGGCCAGAGACACTTGGCAATGATGCCCCCTCATCCTTGTCACCCGAGAAGCTCGGTGTGTGTGTTTTCAGCTGCTGTTGGGGTTTGCAGTGGATAGAACACAGAAATAAGTCAGGCTGTTTGAGATTCTTTCTCAAGTAGGCCGAGGAGCAAACGGCAGTATACTGGTTTTGGAACCTCGCTAGCATAACATTTATAAGCTTTCTTTACTCCTGTTTCAACCTTGAATTGTCCTTCATCCTTTACCTAAGTTGAGCTCTGTAAATCTGTGAGAAGCAGTGACCCTCATTCCAGGGTGGTGCGGCATGGTACAGTCTTAATTCCCTCTATAGCCTTTAGAAGATTTAATGCTGATTTATGCCAGCACAAGATTTTATTGATGTATGGTGGACTTGATTAATTAGGTTCCTTAGAGTGTTTGTCTGATATTTTTGCTGAATTCCAACTCTAGGGTGTGCTGAACTAACCTGATCATCTTTTCTAAGTTCAAATATGGGGCGCTCAATCAAGTCGACGGTGGGGAGGGGGGTTCAGAGTTAAGGAAAATTAAAAAATATGTTTAGAATTACAGTTTTAATTTTAACCCATAATTTTAATCAGTAGGCTAGGTTTATAACTTTACTTTCAAATGTGCAAGTCAGGACTACTTGTTGTACTGTGCTACAGAGTGAATTTTCTTCAAAATAGCAACATTTCCACTAAGATAATTCAAACATTCTGGGCACCTCAACTCCAAATTGTACTTTACAGTCATTAGACATTTGAGAGACTCTACATGCAGTTGTTTTTTGTCTTTTTCCTGTAGACCACACTTTCTTCATGATTGAAAAGCACCTTTCAGTTGGAGCATTGGAACCTGGCAAACATAAAAAAAATTCTGTATCCTAATTACTGCTCCCACCTCCACCTGCTCCCTATTGGCTGGCTGTGTCTGCTGCAGCCTATTGACTGGCTTTATCTGACTGATGGTTGCCTGGGCCCTTGGGAGGAAGTAGAGCCAGATTTGTCAGATGTGCTGAGGATTCAGGAGTTTAGGATTGCCAACCATCTAAATTATTTTAGGATTCTACAACTTTGTAAAGCAGCTGTCTTAGAACGATGTCTAAATTGTCTGGGTATTTTTTTTTTTTTTTTTAGTTTAGCTCTACAGCTCGCCAGTGCTCCCCCCACACTGTACAGAGTAAGTTGTAGATTCCAGCCAATGGAAAGGCTGCACTAGTCACAGGAAGGGTGGGCTGAGTTTCTGCACAGGGTCTGGGAGAAATTCAGTGGAATAAGTAGGTTTCTTGGTAGGGGTAAGTTGGGTTGTTGAGAGAGGGTAGAAATGTAAGAGGAATGGGGTAAAGTATGAGGAAGCTATTGCAGGCTGAGAAAAAGAACTGGTAGCAAAAGCAAGAACTGGGGGCATTGACGTAGAGGAGCGCAGAAGCAGCACAGCACAGTAGACAGAGACAGAATCTGTGCACCTGAAAGTGCTAGCGTGCATGTGTGCAGGGGGATGGATGAATACATGAGTGTATGACTGAAGTACAGCAGACTGCATGCATGTGTATATGTTTCTGTGTCTCTGATGGAAATAATCTCATATAAATAGTTTCCCTTTGAAAATTTCAGCCGAAGTGGAGAAGTCCGCTGATACAAATGTGTAGGCATGGGACGTGTGTTTTAAAATAGGGGACATTTAGGCGTCCCATACGATTCTAGGGACAAATCCTTAAAATACAGGACTGTCCCATATAATACGGGATGGTTGGTCACTTCAGCTGAGCACTAGTATGTGAATACACTGTAGTCTGAGACACAATACACTAAGGCTGGATTTCAGTTATTGATGCCTATAGGCAACCTAGAGGTAGGGGAGGAGGTCTGTCTTCTTGCCCACCCCGCCCTCATCGGCCTTCTGACATCTCCCCACCCCACTGTTGTCCTTAAATAATCCAGTTTCCAAGCAGTAATGCTAATAACAAAATGAGGCGTGTGGGCCCTATGGCAGGCCTTGTGATGTTCCATTCTGTCGTCTTGTATGGCTTCATGTTACCATAGAAATTTTGGGCAGGGAGGGGCATTACAGGGCTTTCAGGCCCCAGAAGCAGGCTCAGATTGAGGCTGGCAGCAGAGGCAACGTTCCAGCTTTGATCAAAATTTAGCACCAGAAGCCTAAAATCCAGGTCTCCTTGGAGCTGGTTCCATGCCTTAACACTGTCCTTGTACCCATTCACTGCATGGGCAGTGAAAGTGAATGATTCTTTCTTGGAATTGTCAAGCTTCTCCTAGGGCTTTCAGGCCCTAACCAGTCGGGTTTTCAGGATATCCACAGTAAATATGCATGCGAGGGATTTGCAGGCACTTTTCCATCCCATGCAAATTTATCTCATTGTGATTATCCTGAAAAACAGATTGGCTAGGGGGTATGTTAGGACTGGCTTGAGAAACATCGTACGGGCTACAAGAGTGATTAGCAGTATAGCTGAGCAAGAGGGAAAGAATTTGCATCTGAAATCATTTGGGGTGACTGCAGTTTCTTGTGAATTTAGTATACAAGGTGGCCCAAAAAAAGTGAGAACATCTCATAAATTAAAAGCTTAAATAGTTTACTTATTTACCTTTTTTAGCTATATAACGGCTTTATTTCGACAATTTCAGGTCGCCATATTTTTTTTTTTAAATTTGTCAATCGTTTACTGCTGTCTTTTTAAATTTTTAAATAACTTATATGCTACGAGATGTTCTCACTTTTTTTGGGCCACCCTGTATATCATGCTTATAATTGGACTCAAAGGAGAGTTTTTGCAATTGATTTAGTATGTCTTTTTACGAACCATTACTTAGGAAAATTTTCAAAGATGTTTACACGGGTACGTAGGCCTGTTTGTAAACTAAAAATACAAAAAAAATTCAGGAGATGTTAAGCAAAGCACTAATTAGAAAATTATCCCCCTGTTACATACGATGCCTCTGAAACATCAAATTATTCACAATCAATATGGCATGATCATATATCTATAACTGGAATGAACAAGACCTCTGTACTATATAGGCTGAAATGTTAGCTCAAAAATATTGCGTTATCGGTCATAAATTAAAAAGCAAACCAAAACACACCTTTCCAAGATGATACCTTATGAGTATTATTGTTGAGATCTTATCTGTTGTTCTTATCTGTTATCCCTGTTGTTCCCCTTCCACCCCTTTGACCTCTGTTCTCCCTCCCTCTTCACCTCTCCCTGCTGTTTCCCTTCTTACAGTTTCCTTGGCCCTTTTGAACTGCCGGTCTATCCGTTCCAAGACCCACCTCGTTCACGACCTCTTGGTCCAACACTCCCTGGACGCCCTCTTTCTCACGGAGACTTGGCTCCGTGAGGGGGAGGACACCCTCCTTAATCAATGCCTTCCCCCCGGTTACTCAGCATTCCACACACCTCGCCTTCGCCGCTCTGGGGGCGGGGTGGCACTCATCTTCAGGTCCACTCTTTCGTTCTCCTTAGTGTCACCTCCCCCAGCCTACCCAGAATCCTTATTGGTCCGCACTGGTTCTTCCTCCCCTACCTATTTTCTTCTTCTCTACGTCCCCCCGTCTTTACGCCCAGACCTCTGGGACTCTCTCCAGCTTACTCTATCAGATTCCGTCCTCTTGTCTCCACGCCTTGTCATTCTAGGCGACTTCAATGTCCACCTAGTTCCTCCCTTCCGTTCTCGTGATAAGGTTTTTCTCTCGTTGTTTTCCGACCTGTCCCTCATACAACACGTTATCTGTCCTACCCATGCCTCCAGTCGGACTCTGGACCTTATTCTTACCCTCGATCCAGTCACGCATCCTCCGTCTACTATCCATTCCGTCCCTGTTCCTTGGTCAGATCATCTTTGTCTTTTCTTCTCCTTTCCCTTCCCTTCCGATAGTCTACCGTTTCTCACTACTGGTTCTACTATCTCTGTGGTTAAACGACGTCTCACCCCTCATACTCTACACTCCTTCCCCCCAGCAAACCTTCTCTTTCCTTCTAACTTTTCTACTCTGTCTGCTGACCAACAAGCCTGCACTTGGTTCTCTACCCTTTCTACCACTCTTGACGAACTTGCGCCCCTTCAATCTGCGTCTCTTCGCCCTGTCACCCGGCACCCGTGGTATCATTCCGGTCTTTTCCTGCTCCGCTCCCACCTCCGCCGGGCGGAACGTATGTGGCGGAAACATCGTTCTCCCGATTCTCTTCTAGTCTTTCGGCAAGCCCATCTCTCCTACCGCTCTCAGATTATCTCTGCCAAACATTCATATTACTCTCAACTCATTTCCACCTCCTCCAACTCCTCTCGACGTCTTTTCCTCATCCTCAAGTCCCTTTCTTCTACCTCCTCTCTCCCCCCTCATTCCCCCCCTTCTGCCCCTAGCCCTTCTACTCTTGCCTCGTTTTTCACTAATAAGGTTCTCTCCCTTCGCTCCTCCTTCCCTGCCTGCCCCCCCCCTCTTTCCCCTCCCCCTGCCTCTCCATCTGCTTTTCTTCCTCTCAACTCCCCGCCCCCTTCCCTCGCCCTCCCTCACACCTGGTGTGCTTTTTCCCCCGTCTCTGCACCGGAGGTCCTTAAACTTGTTTCCTCCGCCCACCAGACCACTTGCCCTCTTGACCCCCTACCCTCAGCTTGGCTGTTGAACCCGGCCCTTGCTCTCATGCCTTACATGCTTTCCATCCTCAACACTAGCCTCTCCTCTGGTCTCTTCCCTTCCAGTTGGAAACACGCTATCGTCCGTCCCATCCTGAAGAAGCCTACCCTCGACCCTGCCACTCCTGCAAACTGGAGACCAGTCACTAACCTCCCTTTTCTTTCAAAGGTTCTCAAGAAAGTGGTGTTTTCCCAACTTGCCTCCCACCTAGACTCCACTTTTGCCCTTCACCCCCGTCAATCCGGTTTTCGCACAGGCCACAGCACCGAGACTATCCTCACAGCTCTCCTGTCCGAACTACACTGTGCACATGACCGCGGTGATTTCTCTGTGGTGGTGTCACTGGACCTTTCATCCGCTTTTGACATGGTCGATCATTTTACTCTTTTGGCCCGTTTGTCTGACTATGGTATCGCTGGGACTGTCCTGCAATGGTTTCGTTCCTTTCTGTCTGCCCGTTCCTTCTCTGTTCATTCATCCACTTCCACCTCCTCTCCATCCCCCTCCATCTGTGGCGTCCCTCAAGGCTCTATTCTTGCCCCCCTTCTTTTTAATGTCTTTCTCGCTCCGCTCGCTCTTTTAATTCAACAATCTGGTATTTCATTTTACATCTACGCCGACGATATTTTGCTGGTTCACCACACCTCCTCTTTCATCCCCGATCTTGTCCCACTTAATCACTGCCTCTCCACCGTTTCATCATGGTTCGCCTCTAATTTTCTTCACGCCAACCCTGCTAAATCCTATGCAATCTGGTTCTCCTTCGGACTCCCTTCTCCTAGCCTGTCACCGGTTATGTCTTCCTGCCCCATCCCTCTGGTGTCAACCCTGCGGTACTTAGGGGTCACCTTGGACTCGTCCCTCTCCTTTCACCATCATATCTCAGCTGTTGTCCGTACCTCATTCTTTCACCTTCGTAGGATCCGGGCTGTTCAATCCTCACTCCCCTCTTCTTCTGTTGTCACCCTTGTTCTGTCCCTAGTAATAACCCGGTTAGATTATTGTAACATCATATATGCAGGTCTCCCCGCCTCCCAACTCCGCCGCCTTCAGGTCGTTCAGAATGCCGCTGCTCGCCTAATCACCGGTTCCCCAGCACGCTCACATGTGTCCCCTTGTCTTCTTGCCCTGCACTGGCTTCCAATTAAATTTCGTTTTATCTTTAAAGTCCTCATTCTAACACACAAGGCCCTCCACTTTAGCACTCCTCGATACTTATCAGATGCTATCCATCTCCAGCCCTCTCCCCGTCTTCTTCGCTCTGCTTTCGGTAACCGCCTTTTCCTCCCCTCCCCTTCCCAGGCTCACCTAGAATTAACCCGTCACTCTGCTTTCTTTTTCCTGAGCCCCGCCCTTTGGAATTCACTCCCGTTGTCCCTGCGCTTTAGAACTCTCCTACCCCCGCTTCAAGACCCTTCTTAAGACACACCTTTTCTGTCAAGCCTTCGACCTTCCTCCTCCAGCTAACGGTGTTCTGTCCCCTGGTCGTGCTCTCCCTCCATGATTACTCCCCTGACAGGCCCTTCCCCGTTTCCTTCCTTTCTGCCCCCCCCCCTCTCTATGCCGCTGCCCTACTGGGCTCTTTGCTTATTCTGCCTTTATTCTATCCCCTTCTATCCTATCTACTTTGGCGTTCCTTTCTGACTTTGTTTTCGGTAGCCTATGATTATACTGTACACCGCCCTGACGCTTCGGCCTGGGCGGTTAATCAAATGTTAAGAATAAAGAATAAAGAATAAAGAATCTTATCCTATCTAGGACACTGTATTGCTTTTGTTATACATTAAACTTCCGACGCTGTCAGCGTTTCATGTTGGCTACATCAGGAAGTGTGTGCCTAAAAAAAAATAGTATCAAATCATTTATCTCAGCCAATGCTTTCTGTGAATGATTGCCATGCCAATCACAAATACAGAATTTCAGTACTAGAAACCCCATGTACTAATAGTTCTTAAGTAAATCACCTTTAGCGTGTGATTATGTATAAAAAAAAAATACCAGTACGGAGATGAAAGAAGACTCAGTGCTTCCAAAGACTCGGTGTCGCTGCTTCCTTTTGGATTAGTACTTAGTATAAGGTAATAGAGATGGCTTTCTGCAAACACATCTCTCAAACTCATTTGCATATTTGACGTTAAAATACCCGTCAGCCAGACCGGGGCATTAAAACCCTTCAAACTCTACAGGGCACCAAGTATTTTACTGGATGTCAAAAGCTCCGAGTCAACACTTACATGTAAAGTCTGAAATAGCAGACTCTATAGTGCTTGTGTTATGCCACATCTTGCCTTACACTAAAAGAGGCTGCGCATGTGTTACTCTTATATGCATACAGACCGTCCAGTTGCAGCCAACTGTGCATGGCATTGCCATCAAAGCTACCAAAGTGCCAGGCCGCCTGCACTATAAAAATGAAAGGAAAAGAGCTATCGCTACATCTACCAGAGGGATCAATAGAAATGTTGATGATGAAACTAAAATGACACAACCCATGTTTACTAAACTGCATTAGGCTTTTGCAGCTAATGCGCCCAAAAAGTGCAGAGAGCGCCGCGTTAGCTGCAAAAGCTGTGCGCGTCTGTTAGGGATGAGCGCAGCTGATAACACATGGAACGTGCAGAGGATGTAGTCAGGCGGCATGGTGGATGCAGTTAACACCATCTATTGAGGTGGCGTTAGGTTCACCCATGCTGTCTGCAAATGCGACGGTTACTGCGCACTGTTGAGGCCCGTGGTAACCGCACATGGCAGACAATGCTTACTTTCCACCCTACTCCTGCCGACTCATGTAGATAGCACAGAAAATCGCCTTGTTAGCTGCTAACGCTGTTTAGTAAACATGCCCCTAACTCCCACCTATATTTCAGTAACCTCAGGCTGGAGATTGGTCATCGAAAACATATCGTCCAATCAACGCAGTGAGCTCCCGCGGTTCTCTCTTTACCAAATGAAAAATCCATTGTTGCTCAAGGCCTGACAGGTATTTTCCCTTTGAAAATTGGCTGCAGTGAACAGGGGCTAAACAAAATTGATGATTTTGCTGTACTTGATAAATTTGTCAAATGCTGAATTTGGATCTGTGAACAAATCAAATTCGTTCTGCGGCACCATTATCATGGTGCCAAATGAAATTATTTTAATGATTCTCCTTTTTAATATACAAAACAGGAAAAACCTTTTGGAGTCCAGATTTTGTTTTTATCAGACTTTCCTGTGAGGAAATCTAAACTTTTAAGAAAGCTGATACACAGTCATTCACATGCCATCTAAATACATTGACAGCTAGAAATAATTATTCAAGCTGCTTGACTCCAGCTAGCTCTCATTCTTATGGACACTCAGCATGGATCTCTCATGGGATGAGCTATATGGTTCCGTGAAGTCCTTAGGTTTCAGGTTTTTTTCATTGCTATGGACTCTACGTACCTTTCGATCTCGCGCCGTTGAGCAGCAGGTCTGCCCAGCTCCTTTCGGTTCTTTCTCTTTGGAAGCTGGACCTTCATTTGTAAAGTGGGGAGATGCTGCCTGTTTTTACAGTGATATGAAAACCTCACCAGTATTTCACTGGTTGTTTTGTGGTGTTTTCCATCCAAACCACCAAAATATAATGACATGTACAGTTTGCCTTTTTTGTTATCGACAACATGCACTAAAACACTTACAAAAAGAAATTACTGCATGCTAAAAATGAAATGACTGGTATAAATGAATGGGAAGGGACAGATTGGGGGAGGAGTTTCAAGATGGCCACGGCTAGGTTTCCCTGATGCACATGTTTTTTTTTCCAGTGGGTAAGAAATGTAAGAGCAGGGGGGTTTCCTGGCTTTCCAGACTACCTGTTGCTTCTACGCCGATTTCTGAGGAGATTCATGAACTTCTGGACCCATTTGTGATTCGAGCGCCTCAGTGTCTGGTGGATGCACAGGAGATGTCGAACTGCAGTTTTGCCGGCTGCTTCGGTGATCTCTCTCCCCTGATGTGAGGCAGGTGTCTAAGGCTCTGTGATTTCAACTTTCCCCTGGAGGACCCCTGAGCTCCGATTTATCTTTCCCACTGGGTGAGTCTCCGGAACTGCGAAGGCCAGGACCAGGGTTCGTGCGAGTAGAGGGGCAGCAGACCCCGGGACAGTGGCACATGGAGGTGTGTGAAATACCAACATCCGGAAGCATAGCGGCAGAGTTTCCTGCAGAGCGAAGAGAGGAAGTTTCGTTGGCTAGCATGGAAGCAGTTCAACTGCCTCAGGTACCTTCAGTTGCCTCAGGTGACTCAAAAAATGTTTGCTTTGGTTTGTCCTACTAACTTTACTCTCGAAGCAATATGGCAGGCTATTGTCTTGTTGGGGAAAGCTTTGCTCCCCCAGGTTTCAATGTTGGCCTCAAAGGTCGCATCTACATCTGTGGCACTAGAGCAGTTGGAAACTAAGATGGAATCTATTCAAGTACAAGTTCAGGAGATACAAACTGGAGTTGATGTGCTGGAAGAACAGTCTTTGGCATATATTAAGACCTCTGCTGGTTTTGCCTCTAAATTGGAGTGCTTGGAGAGCTCTTCATGGGCTAATAATTTGAGATTAATTAATTTTCTTTGTGTTTCAACTGTTTCAGGCAGGGATATGTTTAAAACTTACCTGGTTGACACTTTGGGTGTTTCTCCTGAAATGATTCCTCCTTTAGTGAAAGTTTATTGTCTTTCTTCTGCTAAGAAAGACCATCAGAGGGCTGAAGACCAGGTTCAGGTTCAACCTCATCTTGATCAATCGATGGATGTACTCAGTGACAGATTTGTTGGAACTTTCTACTGAGGAAGTACCTGGTCCATCTACATTAATAATTACCTTAGCATTGTTATCTGATAAAGAATGGCTTTTGAAATTGTTTTTTTGTAAAAGGCAATTAAGGCTTTGTGATTTGTTGGTACAAATGTATCTGGATTTAGCACTAGATGCCCAGAGGGGTTGCAGGGAGTTCTTATTGTTGCGTCCTGGGGTTCTTCAACTGGTGGGGAGGGGGGGCTCTTTTTTTCTTAAACATCCATGTAAATTGTTTAGTTAGGTATCATTCAAATTGTGTTATTTTTAGTATTTAATCTTTTTATTCATTGTAAGCAGGTAACATATTGAAACATTGTAGACAGCATACATTTTGAGACACTATAAGTAGCATACATACTGAAACAATGTAAACAACATACATATTAAACAATGTTAAACAACCATATTCAGTCCCACTACGGGGAATATATATTTTACTTTTTTTTTCCTCCCCCCCTTTATCCACCACCACCATCCCATACTCCCTCCCAGTCCTTACCTTTATCCCCCCCCCACTCAGTAATAATCCACAAAAGGATATAATTAATACATGTTAATTTCCTCCTTCTCCTTCACCCTTTTGCACTTTCCCCTTCCAGTCCCCATCCTCCCCACTAACCTATTTTCCATCCTCACCCCTCCCCTTATTTTATCCTAACTTAGCCAATTTAAATTGTTAAAATATCGTTCCTTGCCCTTGCTGAAACCCCATCAAAATAAGGAGACCAAACATTTAAAAAATAAGCTCTTTTACGCACATGTTTCCTAGTAGATACTCCTTCCCATAATATCAATTGATGCAATACGTTTCTCCACTCCCAATATTCTGGACCTTTAGGATCTCTCCAATTCCGAAGTATACAGTGTTTAGCAAGCAGACAACATTTCCTCACCAAGAGTCTAGTCCCTGATAAGGAAAGTCCCATAGAATCAGGAACATCAAGAATAGCAAACCCTGGAGTCAAAATTAAAGTTTGCCTCAATATACCACTTAAAAATTTTTGAATTTTATTCTAAAATTTCTTCACACATATACAAGTCCAGAACATATGCCCCAAATGTGCCTTTTCCACTCTACACCTTGGGCATTCACTACATTGTGCAAAGGCCCCCCTCCATGCTCTATATGGTGATATGTAAGCACGTTCTATTATTTTAAATTGCATTTAACGTAATTTTGCCCCCACTATTTCTCTAGGGATACGCCCAATGGCCTTTTCCCAGGCAAACCTTTCAAGATTGACTTCTAAATCTTTTTCCCATTGCAAACTCAAATGATCAAAATTCTTAACATGAACTAAATTAAATAAAGCCTTATTATATTCTGCTACAGTTATCCTCTCTTTGTCCTTAAACGCAAACCACTCTTCTAATTTCTTAAAATTTTCTGATCTCAAACCAGTTCTCCTATCTGCTATGGAAATCAAATAATATTTTAAATGTAGATATGCATAAAAATGCCCCTGAGACAAACCATAACATCTTTTTAACTCAATAAATGATTTAAGTACACCTTCTTCATTAATTACTTGATACAACAGATGAAGACCTTTTTCCTCCCAACCTTTAAATAAAATTGACTTTATACTTTGTTGAAAGTCTATATTACCCTGCAGTGGCAAATAACCTGAAATTTCACTTGGAACACCCAATTTTTCACAAAGCTTCTGCCTAATCCACCGAACCCCCTGCCATAATATATTATTTTTAAATGCTTTAGGCAACTTCACTCTCGATACATGTAACACTGACCGAAGGGAATAAGGAGCAACTAATGCTGATTCAAGATCATAAGGAGTGTAAACGGAAGTACCACCTATCCAATCACGTACATGACGAAGTAAACAACCCATATTATATATTTCTAAACAAGGCAACCCCATACCACCTTGTTGCCATGAACCATACAATCGATCAGTTCTTAATCTGGGATGTTTAAATTCTTATATTTTTAATGAGCCCTCCCAATTGATTGCTTTTGTGAATGGCAGATGACTGGAATCCACCCTCGAGGATCCCTCATGAAGTTTGTGTACACTGGATATTAGTCTGTCGTATTTCTTTCATAGTTGTAATTGTATTCTTTTCTCTTGAGGTAAACTCCTCCTCCTCTTATTGTGGGCTAGCGTGAACAGACCCTTTGTGCTTTTTATAGCTTTGCTTTTTGCCATGTTTAGGCTTTTTCTTTTAGTACTGTTTTCTGGGTGTTCTGCTTCTGAACAAGATTGTTAACTTTCTTGATAATTCATGTATAAATTGTATAAATATATAAAAAAAAAAAACAAGAGAGAAGGAAAGACAAAATGGTGACAAAATTAAAACTTTTGCCATAGTGACCTGTTCATTTAGTCAAGTGGTAGTGGTGTGAATATATTAATGGGAAAAAGAATCGTTGCTCATTTTGTTTGAAAGGTGCCGCATTTAGCCAGTATATCAGGATTATCTTATCTTTTATGTCTGCGTAGCTTTACAGTGTACCATTTCTTGCTGAAACTGAAAGACAAATCACCTAAGGCGCAGCTTTCAAGCTGCTCATCGTGAATAATATGCATGCTGTATATTTGTATAGACTGATTTCCATTACATGCAAACCACAAATTTCATGAATAGCCAAACGTGCCAAGTTAGGATCACGCACTGGAAGTCGATGAACCCAGCTGCAAGGGGATCAGCTGTCTGGACAGCCGAAGAAAATCCAGTAATGAGGGTGTGTCGTATATCTCCTCTCTCCCTACCTCCGATCCAAAAATAGATTACAGAATGTCACGGAATCCCTCGGGTTTCTTGGGAGCAAATGTACAGCTTGATGTACCAAAGGCGCTTTCCTCATTTTGGGGTAATTTGTATAAACCATTTTTGTGTGTAAAATGACTCTTTTATAAAATCAGATCATGCCTAAAAGTACATGCAGCCCAAGCCGGTGCGTACTAGGATAGTAGGTGTGCGCGGGGTGGAGTCACAGCATAACGTGGGCAGGGCTTGGATGCACATGTTGACATTTACACTTGCTCTTGGGTAGTGATAATGTCCGTGCCTTGAAAGCAGGGTACGATTCCGGCATGATTTGTGCTAGTATTTATAGAGACACATAGGCACCTCTGTCTTTTTATAAACTGACCACAATAGGTGCAGGGTTTGAACAGTATGTTGAAAATTTGGAATTTTTTTTTGCAGAATTATTGTCTATATTGTCTACTTGCTTTCCTTCTTTAGTTGCCTATGATATCATTTTATCTAGCCATCACCGTGTGTCATATGAAAATGGATATTTTCAGGCCAGGATCCTGATTGGAAGCGTTTTTCCTCTTTCAAATGAGTTCCATTCCCATTCCCCCCCCCCAAAGGTTTTATTTCCAAGATATCGGTGATAACTTCTGCAACTTTCCATTTGACTTTTCGAATAACCTCTGGCTATCACATTCTGCATCTATTGTGTTGTGAAATGGCTCATGCCTCCAGCGTTCTGGGGAAGGCGCCCTCCAAAAAAAAAATGTAGGAGACTATTGCAAAAAGCATATAATTTAGTTTAATCTATGATTCAAGAAGTAATTGTCAAAGTAGCACTGAAGTATATACAGATGCTGTTAGGTCATAGGCAAAACATGTTTTCACATGGGAATATGGACTGTTAGTTCTGTGATTACATTTAACTTATTACACTAATTATGGTTTTAGGTTATTGTTTGTAATTTTCTGATATCTACGAGCTGAAGGAAAACAGACTTGCTTTAGGTCAGGCGAAGGGAGAAAGTGTGACCAGTTAGAACTAACAAATGCGCTCTGACTAGCTCGGCTATGGGCATTGCTCCTCCCATTCCGTGCCAGGGTTCCACAGAACTCTACTGCCATTTTAATGGCCAAGGTCTCTGGCTAGAAATCCTTCTCTCCCCCCCCCCCCCCCCCCCAAGGCTTGCAATATTTATTTTCCCTGGGAGAGGGTAGGAACTAATCTTGGACTGTGGAATTCAGAAGGCCCTCTGTGTGCAATGGCCTCCTTTCCAGCGGCCACCTGATTCAGAATTGTCTCCTACCTGGTCCATGGTGCCATAAACTTTCAGTTCTTAAATTTTCATTTGAAGTTATCTTGGCATTTTTTCATATTTCCCTGTTCTAGCCATCACAGTAAGAATCCTTAGTTCAGGGCCACAGATAGTTTTTCCCTCCTAGACCAGGGTATCGGCCTGATCAGTTGGTTTTGCAGAGTATCTACAGTAAACATGTTCAAGGAATATTTGCATGCGCACTGTATACTAATGTATCTTGTGCATATTCAAGAGACAACCACTGCTTATCTCTGGGAATAAGTAGCATGGAACAGGAGCAGCGGAACGTCTTTTTGGTTGGTGGGGCCAAGCTCCATGCCCATACCCAGACTTGCACGGCTGATTTTAATGCCATTCACTTTTCCATAGATTCTTCGTAGCACACAATACTAATTACAAAATTAAGTTACTCAACCCCCCCCCATGCACACTGTATGTAGAGTAACTTTAACAATCATTTATATTGAACCTTATCCAAGGAGATCAGGGCTTTAGATGTGTAGTACCTAGGGGTCATTAGGCAACTTTAAGATTCATTATCCTCCTCACAACTTTATTTCCACAAACAATTGCCCGCTTAAATTTCCCCTACCTCTTGCGTGTCTTTGATCCCAGATCCTGCAGCACTCTTGCTGGCCTCTCTCTCCTCATCAACCCACGGGAGCAATCTGACCTGCGGGCACACTCAGCGCTGTAGCCTGTGCTCTCTTTTGCTCTTCGGCCCTCGGGACAGGCTTCCTCTGTGGGCACACACACCACTGCTGAGCACGATCTTCGGCCCATGGGAGTAGCCTGTCCCGTGGGCACACAGCAGCGCTGCAAGTCGATCACATCTGTCTTTTGTTGTTCAGCCCATGGAACAGGCAGCTCCCGGGGCCACACGCACCTCTGCTGGCCGTGATATTCATCCTGGGGGAGCAGCCTTTCCGGTGGGCACACAGCGGTGCTGCTGGCCACAATGTTGGAGCCCCTTAAAACTGGAGCCCGCGGCAGGAAGTTAAAGGTTTTAACGTCCTTCTGCTGGGCAAAATATTGATGGGGCCAGGGACCATGTGGCCCACCCTGTTCTGAAGCCTATGGCATGGAACTGGCTGCTTGTGGGATATGTCAGGTACTTGTGACTTGGACTAGCCACTTTTGGAAACAGAGCACTGGGCTTGATGGACATTTTTGTCTGACCCAGTATTGCGGTCCTTTGTTTTTATCCTGTAAGAACCTCTTTCTCCTGCTCATCCCACACCCTCAGTATGTTGTTTTTAACTCACACATTCTTTATCCTATGAGCAAATAAGCAGCTCAGCTTAGAGCCATACTCAAAGTACTTTTGTTTTAACCTTTGTCATTAAAGCCACTTGCTCCCCCTCCAACTCCCGTGAATCCAGCTTCCAAATTCGCAAATCAAATTTGCACAATACGTCCTCTGCAAGAGGCCAACCACACCACTTGCTAGCCAATAAAGTCTTCGTGGATGCAACTTTTATGTTAAAGGTAAAACAGTCTCTCAGCCCAGACAGTCAAGCTTAACTTCTTTCAGGATGTTATCTTCTGAAATTGCTTAAAAATAGTTCAAAGGATGTTTAGTCGCTCAGCATCCATCATTACAGCATAGCCAATTGCAGTCTGCATGCTCGAGACTGATAAGCAATATTGCCAAATTATAGGCCAGATCTCACACTGCACAGTCCTGACACCACTGCTCTTCCTTCCACCAGCTCAGCACATGGCAAGAAGGTTTTTGTGCTATGCAGTAATCCAAGAAAAATCTGTTGCGCAGCCGCAAAACCACAAATAACACTTTCCATCCATCGAGACCAGCATTGTTGTATTGATGTTTGTTTGTTTGTTTATTTTTTTAAATATTTTTTTTTATACCGTCTTTAAGTCAAAGTGGTTTACAGAGAATAAACACAACTGAGTAGTAGTTACATAGAATTTAGGGATGATACTAACTTGGAGTTAACCTCTACCACCACCTGCTGAAATATGTAAATCCCCGTTTTTGATATCTTGTATAGAGTTTTATGTGATTTCGTTAGAACAGTGGTGCTCCTTGAGAAGATGAGTCTTTAATAATTTCCTCCGGTCCTGTACAGACTGCGTGGAGTATGGGTTCCGGGAGTGAGTTCCAGATTGTGGGGATGAACAGAGTGAAAGCTCTGTTGTTTGCTGGGTGCATTTGGTCTTGAGGGGAGGGTTGACTAGTAGGTTCTGATTCGCTGATCTTCTTGCCCTTGTTGTAGCTGCTCTACTCAAAGCAGGAGACTGATAAGTTGTGTAGGATTTTGTAAATAGTAGTTGTGATTTTGTGCTTCATCCTTTGGGCTTTTGGAAGCCAGTGTAAGCTCTTGAGGGTAGGTGTGATGTGTTGACATCTTGAGGTGCCTGTTAAGATTCTAGCAGCGGTGTTTTGCATTAGTTGAAGCAGATATAGTGCTTGCTTTGGTAGCCCCTGGTAAAGTATGTTGCCATAATCAAGGTGAGTGTTTATGATGGACTGGAATACTGCTCTGTAGTTATTGTGGTAGAGTAGTGGTTGTAAATGTTGGAGCGATTTCAGTTTCAGGTATGCAGTGTTGGTTGACTTCTTAATGTGGGAGAGCATGTTGAGGCTCCTACCAAGGGTTATACCCAAGTATTTGACTTCATCTTTTACTGTGATCTCTGTGTGTTGGAGTGTGAGTTTTGCTGATGGAATGAAGAACGTGTCTCTTGTTTACCAGTAGTGCTTTGGTCTCGCTGCTCACTTCTAGGTTTAGTCCTGCATAGGGTTGCCAACTTTTTCACCGAGAAAAACCAGACACCTGTGGCTCGCCATGCCCCACCCATTCTCCGCCCCTAGTCCCACCCCAGCCCCACCCACAAAAATTACCGAGGATAAGTGTAGGCTAACTCCCTTGGTCAGATAATAATTAAACTGGGAACCCCAAAAGCCAAACATGACATGTACAGCACTGGAGAAATAAAACTATAAAGTAATTTCCTCTTGCACTAAACAAAAACGCAAATATGTTAGCAATACACACTTCCCAGACCAGACATATTCCAGTTAATAAATTCAAAATAAAAAGTATTTTTCTACCTTTTGTTTGGGCATTTTATTTTTCAGTTGCAATTGCTCCAGTCACTTTCTTCTGGTTTCTTCGTGTCTTCTGCGAGCTATCCATTTGTCCTTTCTTCTCTTTTAGATGTTTTCCATTCTCTCTCTATTTCTGCTTTAACATACTGATTGTTTCCCTTTTGCTCTTTCCCCTATTTCTTTCCTTATTCCTTTATCATCCATTTAAATTTCACCCTTCCATTCTCAATCCCCTCTTACTCTCCCAATACCCGGCCCATTGTAGACTTTTCTTCCGCACAAAATATCTTTTCCCCTCTCCATTCTCATTCCCCATCTATTCTAGTCCTCCCCCAAAATCAGTTCCCTTATAGTTCTAGACCCACCCAGCATCCACTCCCTTCTAGTCCCATTCTCCCATGCCCCCACATCAGCCCATTTCCAGTCCTAGCCCCACATATGCTCTTTTCCAATTACATTCCAGCCCCCCCATCAGCCAATTACCACTCCAAGCTCCCCCATCAGCCAGTTTCCAATCCTAGTCCCCTTGTCAGCCCATTTCCAGTCCTATTCCAGCTCTTCATCAGCCCATTTCCAGTGCTAGCCCTCCCATCACAGCCTTTTTCCAGTCCTAGGGCCCCCCACCATCACAGCCCATTTGCAGTCCTAGCCCCCCCATCACAGCCCATTTCCAGTCCAAGTTCCCCCTCCCCCCACATAGCCCAATTCCAGTCCAGGCCCCCCCCCAGCCCAATTCCAGTGCAGCCCCCCCCAGCCCAATTCCAGTGCAGCCCCCCCCCCCCATAGCCCATTTCCAGTCCAGGTCCCCTCCCATAGCCCAATTCCAGTCCAGGCCCCCCCATAGCCTAATTCCAGTCCAGGTTTCCCCCCCATAGCCTATTTCCAGTCCAGGTTTCCCCCCCATAGCCTATTTCCAGTCCAGGTTCCACCCCCCCAATAGCCCAATAGCCCAATTCCAGTCCAGGTACACCCCCCATAGCCCAATTCCAGTCCAGATCCCCCCCCCCATGCCTGTTTCCAGTCCAGGTCCCCCCCCCCATTTCCAGTCCAGGTACACCCCAACACAGCCCATTCAATCCTTGGCCTCCTCTCCCCCCCCATCAAAGCCCATTTGTAGTCCTAGCCTCCCCCCCCCCGACCAGCCCTACGGCTGTCTGAGGTGGTTCAGAGGGAGCCTGGGAAGCCCGTGCAAGGCCCTGGTTCCCTCTGTACAACCGCCAGCATGAAGCTCTCTTTCCTTCACGCTGGCGGTTGTTTCTGTGAAGCCGCGAATGCTGGGAAAGGGTAAAGGGCATTGCCTTTAACTTTTCCCAGCAATCGCAGCTTCACATAAACAGCCGCCAGCGTGAAGGAAAAAGATCTTCACGCTGGCGGTTGTAAGAGGAAGCTGGGGCCTCGCGCGGGCTTCCCCGGCTCCCTCCCCTGCGGACTTCGGGAGTTGGGAGAAAAGCCGTTTTTTTTGCTCTGGCCGCTCCCGATTTTGTGGCCAGAGTAAAAAAAATGGCTTTTCAATGGCCGGTTTTACATTTCTGCCGGCAGCCGGCCTGGCCATGGAAAAACCGGCCAGGCCATTTGGCAACCCTAGTCCTGCAAGAAATTCTGTGGCGGATGTGAAGTAGTCTGAAATGGCTGAGAAGTCCGGAGTTAGAGTGTGGAAGTGCATGTTGAACATGATATCATTGGCATATACGTGAAAGTGCATGTTGAATTTTCTGAACAAGCTGCATATTGTTGAAATGCTGGTAACTGTGTGCCACCCTAATGCCAAACACAGTTACTGTATCAAAGACAAAGAACCAATCATTATACAGGCCTCACTTGGGCTGACTTAGATGGTTAAAACCTCTAACTGTTGGAAAAGATTCAAAGCAACACTCGCAGTCGAGCTGTATCAGACTTCTCCGCTGATGCTGGGGCTTGGTGCCAGCGAAACATTGCAAGCTTGGGCAAACATCAAGTTGCTTGTTACCTTCTTCTGGTGCTAGGCCCTTTTTTTGCAGAACCTTCTAGGCATCTTCAATAGTTGTTACTCTCTTAGCTTCGGTCTTCAAATTAAAGAATAATGTGAATGGGAAAAGCCAATGATATCTTATATCTTCCTTCCATAGAATGTCTGATCTCCTTAAATGCCTTTTGCTTCTGTAGTGTAGTTGAGGCATAGTTCAGTCCGGAGGTCCTCCCATCGAATCTCGCTCAAGCGCCATGCTAGCCATAATCTTTTAAGATTAAAGCTGTGAAAGTAAGCAATGATATCAGGTAGAGCATTGGCTCTCTACAGGCGCAAAGAATGAACAGGCTCTGTCAATTATAATGGTTGCTGGGTTGGAGGTCCCTGATTTAGTCACAAGAATTGCCTTGCATATGTTCTTTACCATGTCTCTAGCATTCCCATACGCCTCTGTCTCAGGTATGCCACGGGATTGACGGCTGTGTCTCGTGACTGATTCCTCTGTGCCTTCCAGTTTTAGCGTGATAACTCGTGATAGTTCTTGCGTCTCCAGCACAGTGTCTTTAAGCATGTCTAAGTCCTCTTCCTGGGTTTCTATCTGCTGCTCCACCATATCAGCATGGACCCCTAGATCATTTAGGTCAACCTTTATTTCTGCCACAGCATCTTAAATTTTCCTTTTCACCGAGCCTACCTCCATCTTTAATTCCTGGAACCACCGCTCCATGTCGTCTTTTGTGATCGTGTCCTCTTTTAGCCGCACTATTTTTGTGTTCAGCTCAGCTTCCAAATCGGAGCCTTCTTCCAGGCCTGCTATGACACATGTTTGATGCTCACCAACATTGCTGCACTGTTCCTCAGTGCAGTTCTGTAGGAGCTCAGCAATCATTGCAGCAGCCAGTTTAGTGGGAATTTGCTGTTATATTAGCGAACGCCCAATGGAGCATTGAGTTAATGCTGCCATGCTTACTGATGACGTCTCTTATGTTCTTATCATACCCTAAATCTGACTGGCTTCATAACTGACGCTCTAGAATCAGGGACTTGTGTACTCTGAGCTCGCTATCATATTTTGCTGTTGCATGATAGCAGGGTCTTCTTAAGGCTTCTGTAGCAAATGTCACATTTTTTGATGCTAGTATTTCTTCTTTTCATTGGTCTGCTGCAGAAGAACAGTGAAACAAAGAGGACATTTCCATGTTTGTAGCTACAAATGACAGCGATGTATGTTCACCCCCAGGTAGTGACATTGGGTGGAAGGTTCAGAATGATAAGTACAAATAGTGTATGCTCTGAAGATAATAGGGGCTTCTAAGTCGGAGACAAAAATGTGCGCTCCATTGTGCAGGCCAAAGCCACAGAAGTGTCAGACAGACGGAAAGTTTTCACTTTCCTTTTCTCGGAAATAAATTCCTAACAAGCTTTGTAGTTTAGGCTGAATGGTTGACACATGTGAAAAGATGACGGCATAAGGCTCCAAGGCAGAAGTCTAGGGAGTAACCTAAGAAAGTGTGTTTTTTCATGGAAAGGTGTTGAATGTATGGGGCATCATCCCAGGGGAAAGGTGTAGGCAAAAATAGTAACAGAATTGAAGAAAGCCTGCGATAGGTGCAGCGATGTCTGTCTGCTTTGAATGGGTGAAGCAAAATTTGGGGTTGATGGGGAAGGAAATTGAATCTCTTAATCTTCCTCTGCCATTGTTTCACAAGTCATCTCTGTCACCAATGCTATCACTGCAGAGCTGCCAAGTTATCCGGTTCTAGGTGGGAAATTACAAGCCAGTTTTGCATTTCTGACTGCTCCATCTATGTTGCGTTATGGTACTTTTATCGTTGATTTCAATGGTTAGCAGTAGACGACAGGAATGGAAAAAAATATACTCTGCTAACAATGGGCGACTCCACAGCACTGTGATTATATGGTCAGCCCTTATGACCTGTTTCAACAGGGTGGGTAGTTTGGGTTGCAGAATTAGCTCAAGCCAACGTACGCAAGAGCAAGATGCAGCAGAAATCTGGAAGTAACTTTCTGTGCTTGCTTTGCATTGGGTGCAAAAATTAACATGGTGAATACAAAACCCATGCAGTAACTGTTGGGGCAGGCGCATTATCTGTCCTGCACTTAGCGCCCAGCAGATAGTGTAATAAGTGCGCCATGCTATTGGCATGCATTTACCAAGAAAAGATCCCCTCTAATTTGTACCCTATGTAATCGTCCAAGTTAACATTCCCTGTTCAGTGTATATTTTTTGTTTGTGTTTTATGGAAACCGCATTGAATTCAAGATAATGTGGTATAGAAAACCTGTTAAATAAATAAAATAAAGCAAATAGATAATTAGCAACTAGCAGCTTCCCCACCCCTCATCAGCATTGCCACCAATGCGGACCCCCTCCGACATTTACCTGGATGTCCCTGGTAGATTAGGGGGGAACAGGCGCTATCTCCAGATGCTCCCGCCCCTCAGTGTCTGAAAAGAAAATGGAGACTCTTAACCCGGTGGTTTTCTGCCCAGTCCTCTGGGACCCTCAGCCAAGTCGGGTTTTCAGGATATCCACAATGAATATGCATGAGATAGATCTGCATACAGTGGAAACGGTGCATGCTGGTCAGTGCTTGGGGGAAATGGGGGATTGAGGGAGTTTTCAATGCTGATCGGGAAGGGGGAGGAATTGGCAGTTGCTGATCAGGGGGATTTTTTTTTTTTTAAATTTTAAACAGCAGTGGATTGTGGTAAATGGGTGCTGATAGCACAACCGAATTTCCTCTTGAGGAGACGGGAAGTATTTGTACATGATCAGCTTTCAGTCCCAGGGATTTAGCTTGGCAAATACAATTTTTGCCTATGTGCATTTTGAACTTCCTTAACTTAGAATAAGCAGTGAGTTCTGCATTTATGAAGTGCCGAAGCGCACACAGAATGTTTTCGTGTCTTATAATCTTTGAGAGAGATTTCCCATTTCTAATTCCGATGCTTGTTAAATACATTTGCTGGGCTTCATTCTCCGTGCACGTTCTATAACCATTCCTGGCGGTGTTCCTTATAAGGATGGCATCTTGGAAAGAATTTTTCCTGGGCTAGTGTCCTTCCCGTTGCACTATCAAAGCAGAACAGCCATCTCAACCACGAGGCGGTAATCTCTTAGATCACAGAAGATCGGAGTCTGTACACAGCAGTAGTTATGAATCGCATAGCCAGCTGGAGTCCATTCATCCTAAAATGCTTGACATGAATGTTAAAAAGACTGAACTGGCATGCGGTAGTGATCTTTCAGTTTTTTGGCAATAGATCTGAAAGCTTTTGCAGCCGTGCTATTACCAGACGCAACCAACACACGTAAATCTATGAAAAATTCTGGACAGTGCTGGAGATGGAAAATAAAAATTTGTCTGCATGGAAATGAAGCATCGAGGCCCTTTCTATTTCAGATACTGGAAACTAGCTGAAGTAATATGAAATCTAGCCTTGATTTCTCTCTCTCTCTCTCTCTCTTTGTTCGTGGTATTTCTTGATCACTTGAGATGAGAGAGTATTTTTTTTTTTTAGGGGGGAGGAGTCCCACACAATTAGTTATACGCCTCTGTTATAGACATCTGCTTACAATACTGTTACAAGCTGTTTTCCCACTGAACGCCGAAGTGTCCAGTCCACATATTGTCTTTTGCACATTTTCGTATGATAGGAACAGGTGTGAGGAGGAAGAGGAATTTGGTGAAAATAGCTGACTTTTGGGGGTTTTAAGCTCTACCATGTCAGGTGAAGACAGTCTCAAATGAATCGTGCTTTTTTTCTCGCAGAGCTAGGAAATTGGCACAGTATGTCTGTCCGTGCCAGCAGCTCGTGCCAAAACCTTCAGTGATGCTAGCTAGGGTTTGGGAAGAAAAAAAGTCTAGCCTAGAAATCGTAGTCATTGTGGAGAGACTTTCTGTGTTTTTTTTTTTTTGTTTGTTTTTTGTTTTAAGGACGACCATCAACTTGAGTGTGTGTGTATGTGTGTAGAAGGGCCTATTTTTATCTCTGTGTGTTCTGTTAAGAAAAATCCAGATGTAATTGAATAGTTTTAACAGAATTTATTGTGTGGCTGAAAAGTTAAGCTCCTTCTATTTGGGAATATTTATTTTCTGCTATCAGAAGAAAATGAATCCCTCTCTGCATCAGAGTTTTTCCATAAATTCAGTGTATGTTCTGCCCAATTCTGAGCATGTTGCTTGAAAAAAAAAAAAAAAAAGATTTTCGGATGTTTTTGCTGAATGAGCGAACACATTGCCTGTGAAGGGCTACTGTGTGAACGAGGAGTCTATTTGTTGTTCCCATTGAATTGTAAGGAATTCGGAGAAAGACCAGCAATGGAAGCCTGTCATTCATACAAGGATGTATCAGCCATGGAATCAAGTTTTAACCGATAACTAATGAAATGACATCTCTGATACAAAAAAATAAAACCTGTATCAGTCAGAATGGATGAGCAAGGGGGAATTTCAGAGACTTGTGGGGATGGGCTGATGATTTATTTGGAGAGAGATTTCTTCCTATTTTATGTCCTATCTTTAAAGGGCCTACTTTCTAAACGTTATCTTGTGTTCAGCATTTCTGCAAACCTGCAAGGGAGTTTTGAAATGGCCGTCGTGCCCACCGGTGGGAAAATTTAAAAAAGAATAGGAGTGGCAGGGACCTCAGAAATAGCCTTGGGCTTTGCTCCCCTCCCATGGGGAGCCCGGGGGGGGGGGGGGAAAGAAGCAGCCATGGGATAAAACCGCTAGGGATCACGGACTGCTGCGTGGCTGAACACTATAGTGACAAAATTTTAAAAAGACTGCAATGAAAACATGCCAAAAAAGAAGCGGGCTGTGGTGAAGAGTCCTGAAACGAGAGACCTGTTGGACTGACCAGGGAAATCCAGGCAAGGAAGCCCCGGAGGCCCACGCAGGCCTGGGAGGCCCAGTTGCTGATCAAAGGCCTTGTGGTTTTTTTTGCGTGTTTTGTTTTTAATTTGGAGCTGCTTTATTGAAAGCAGCAGAAAGCCAACTACTGCCCACTGAAACCAATGGGAGAGAAAAAGAAATCGGAAAAATACTTCAGAAAAAGTCAGAAAACTACAGAGTATGCAGACAAGGACAGCAAGAAGGATGGGGGTCTGGGCATAACTTACTGCTGCCCCTCCCCCATTCTGGTGCCTCATGGGGTTCTCTTTTTCCTCTTCAGGTCCACCAAGTGCTAGAAACTCATCAGTAACAGTGTTGGACATAAGGTGGGTGTCAACTCCAGAATACAAGGGCGTATCCACCCTCCAAGTAACACTGGGCCTTACCAAACTCTATAACATTGACCCAAATTGCTATGGTATGATCCAGGAGAGTCAGACCTGTATGCATTGTGGCACCAGTCTAAACACCTTGCCACCTGCTAGAGGCAAACAGATACTGGCTTTTCTCAGTGCTGCACCAGAGTGTATACCAAGTGATAACATCATTGAAAGTTACTGCCTCCACCTGCTGGCAAGGGAGTATAGCTCACTTATCTGGACTGGTTTAGCAGGATTCAGGGAAAGTAAAATATCAGGTATGTCAAATTTCTCTCTTAAGACCAGCGGGCTGTCCTGTAGCCATGACGTGGGCTACATTTCCTCAGTAATGTGTGTTAGCTGGACTGTCAGCACGTTGGCGGGATTTCAGTTCAAACAGCTGTGTTTAATAGAGACTGTTTACTAAAAGTAACAGCATGGCGTGAACAAGCCTCTTGAAATGGAATAAAAAAAACAAAAAAAACCGCATGCTCCCAGGACAGCAAATTCTTCAAACTGTCCTGCTAATTAATGGTTATCATAAACTTCCAATAGGAAAGATCTGGAAATGGAATGGAGGAACTGCACAGTCCTCTAAAAACTGCAAAAAGCTTTTCAGCAGAACCAGCCACTGCCATTTATCATGACCAGGGTCTCTAGTAGCAAGATCAGGGCGAAGAATTTGCCTAATGACCTGCAGAGATTTTACATAGCAAGTGAAGAGTGAGACACCGGCCCCAGTGGTAGAATTTCTTAATAGGTCTTATTCAGTAAAAACGGACTTGCTCTATACATTAAGGGGAAACGTTCTTATTAGAATAATGTGGTAGGGAGTGCTCATGACTTATTGCAAAAGCAACGGGCCGATTTTAATGTTTAAATTCTAGAGACACCTGAAAATATTCACAGTAAAAATAAGGCTTTGTATTGCCTTTACGACAAACGTTTCTGGTTAATGTCTGCTTTTGCAAATTTTTCATTCACTGTAAATAGGTGAAGAATAATAAAGAATGCAGGGACCCTTTCATTTTAAAAATAGTGAAATGTTCTAGAGCAGTCAGATTTCATCCTATCCGCATATTACCCTGAAATTCTCTTCATAGCATTTTTGTCACATGTTTCTTGAATTTTCCAGTTTTGGGGAACTTGTGCCAAAAAAATGTTCTGAAGCTGAAAAAAACTTTTGCTCCTTGCAGATCTTTAGGGTCTGTCTAATTTCCCAGAATTGAATGAGGGTCCCTAAGCTTTTCTGATTGTGATCTCAATTTTTTTTAGTGATCTCTATTGCAAAAAAAAAGTTCATCTCACAGTGAACATTTCTTAATATAAAGCCCATATTACAGATCTGCGATAGCCCCTCCACCTCACTTGAATCCCATTTGGCTCATGAGTCAGGGTCTCTGCTTTTCTTTGAGGCCGGGTGAATTTGCTCTGTGACTCTCGTACATCCTTGATTAGGCCAGTTCTCCGAGTCTGCCGCAATGACGTTGTCCTCTACATGAATGAGTTAGATGTAACGAGGGTGTGTTGTAAGGGTAAATAGAATGTTACTAGTAGAGGATGCCTGAGAGCGCGGGGCCACTCCCTAACTTGAAATGCAGGGCTGCTGGTTTCTCATGATAGCATCTATTAGTCAATGCAGAAAATGTGAAGAAAGGATGCTATGTTAGAGAGACCGGAAAAATGTTAAAGGCAAGAAACATACACAGACATAAGATCACACGGCAGGGAATTGACCAAGGTATCACCTCTGTTGGGGAAAATTTCTCAGTACCAGAAAAGTTCATGAATGACTTTATGGTGAGAGTTGTAAGAGAAGGGTTCAAATCAATCCAAGAACATACAATTTTTGGAGTTACAATGATAAACCCCTTTCAAACAGACCAGACAGGGCTTAATGAAGATATGGGCTTTCTGTCACATCCTACCTTGTCACCAACTGATCATCCATTCATCTCTTCTCTCCGCCCCCCCCTCGAGACTCTCACTAGAATGATTTTGTGATTCACTTATATATTCTGGTTTTGTCAGCTTTGTTCATACTGTCTTGACCTGAAGAAGACAGTTTCAACCTTCAAACGTTAGTATATTAAAGAAGTATCATCTTATTCCTTATCGTCATTCCAGTCCAGTCCCTTTACTTCTGGGTTGCGGAACCCTTCCAGCAGCTTGGAGGCTGAGCCCAACCTTTTTGGGGGATGGAGCGGTATAAATACCACTGGGACCACCCACCAACTCCAGTATTCTCAGCCTCCAAGCAGCTGGAGGGTTCCGTAAGCCTAGGGCTTACTGGAGTCTTCTCCTTTTAAATTTTACTCCTTTTTAGGTTTTTAAGCTCCTTGCTTATTGATTTACTTAGTTTTTTTACTTTTACCTTTGTTTTTGTTCACTGTGCCTTTAATTTTCGCCTGCCTACTCTCTCCCTCCTCCCTCCCCCCCCCCCGGCCGGGCCAGGTACTGGAGGTGATTGCTTCTTGCAGCAGCGAGGAGGACCGTTCAGCTCTCCTCTCGCTGCTGAGCCGCCCGATTCCTGCACTCTCTCTTCTTCAGTGACCTGCCCTGCCTCGCGCCGAAGCCCTGCTGGTGGCTGAGCGCTTGAGGCACGCCACGACTGTGTTCCTCCTGCTGCTCCCGTCTCAGTATGGAGGGAAGCGGAGTCGAGCGCGGGAGCCCCGTTTTCAGCGCCTTTCAAGCGGCGCCGCTTAAACCGGAGCGGGGGGGCGGCTCACAGCACCGATTTAGCTGTTCCTTATCGTCACTCCAGTCCAGTCCCTTTACTTCTGGGTTGCGCAACCCTTCCAGCAGCTTGGAGGCTGAGCCCAACCTTTTTGGAGGTGGGGCGGTATAAATACCACCAGGACCACCCACCAACTCCAGTATTCTCAGCCTCCAAGCAGCTGGAGGGTTCCGTAAGCCTAGGGCTTACTGGAGCCTTTCTTTTCCTATACTTTAAATTGATTTCCTTATGGGATTACTTTATTTATTCATTGATTTACTAATTTTTGCTTTACCTTTCTTAATTTCCTTCCTGCTAGTTTGAGCAGCCTCTGCTCCTTTAATTACTCCGGCAGGCTATCCCCCCCCCCCCTCCTCCCTCCGGTCGGGCCGGGCCTTGAAGGTGTGCTGGGCAGGCAGTCCGGAGGAGAATCCCGCTGAGCACTGCGGCTGCCATCCGATGGTCCCCTGAGGTTTTTCATCTCGGATTGGTCCTGCCTCGCGCCGAAGCCCCCCCCGGAGGCTGAGCGCTAGAGGCATCGCTGGAGGACAATCGACAACGCCGGACCCGTCCGGCAGGCAGAGGACGCGGCGGCGAACTCCGGGCCCCCGATCTCGGCGGGGAAGCTGATTTCGGCGGTTCTGCCCCAGGGGTCAACTCCCGGCCTCCTGCAATATTCGGGAAGGAGAAAAAGAAGAACTAAACGGCCCAGAGGACAAGCTCGCGATCCCCCGTTCTGGCTCCACGTGGTGAGGCCTACCACGTGTAGAGCCAACGGGCAGAGATCGCTGAGCCGGGCCTAGTCAACTTAAAACCGCAAGTACACTATTTCCAGGCTCCTTCGGGACCATTTTAAGTTAAATTTGAAACTTTTCTAACTTTATTATATTGAGTTTGTTTTAGATTTGTTTATTTTAATTGAATTTCACTAGGCTAGTTCTCAGTCCAGTTAGGGGGGACGGCCTTTGCCGCATAATTTAAAAAAAAAAAAAAGAACCTGGTAGGGGCCCTCTCTTCGGGGATTTTGGTTCCTCCTAAGGGGTGCTCTCATTCTCGCAACTGAGCCGTACAGCGGGCTACAACTGGGGGCAAGTTGCATAGTCCTGATTGCAGGAAAGCCTTCCCTAACTGAGTTCAAGCATGGCGGCCAAATCTAAATGCCCGTCCTGCGGCACACGCAGGGGTACCTCCTCCGAGGCAGGAGTCTGCAGAGCTTGTGCTGCAGTGGCTGCCTCGGTGGAACAAGAACTGAACCGGGCCTTAGTCCAACCTTCTCAGGGGTCGGGGGACTCCTTAGAAGGGGAAGAGGGATCCCAGTTCCCCCCCTCGACTTCCTCGGATCTGCCTACCCCTCCTCTTCTCCCTTTGCCTCCCCCTCAGAGACAGGGGGCGCCGGAGAATTTTTCTCCCCAGATTTTATCCTGTTACTCCATAAGGCCTATTGCCTGCGTAAACAGGGCTCTGGGGCAGGAGAGGCGGCGGCCTCAACGTCCGCAGCCAAGCCCCAAAGGACAAGCAATCCAGACTCAGACAGGCTGCCTAAACGGCCTCGCCTGAGCGGTGAAGAGCCCCTCCCGTCCCTTTCCCAGTGCTCCCCGGAGGGGGATGGCTCGGACAAGGACTGGGACGAGGAAGAGGAGGAGCTGGAAGAGGGAGAGATCCCAGAGGAAGATCACTCCAGGATCATTAGAGTCTTCCGTCGGGAGGAGCTCCCGGCACTAATTCACGAGTCCCTAAAAGCCCTCAATGTGGCCTCGGACAATCCGGTTAGAGGAGGAGGCGCTGGAGGACCCTTTAATTCAAGCTATCAGAAGATCTCAGAAAGTTTTTCCGGTCCACAGGGTAGTGCGTCAAATGATCCAGGAAGAATGGGATCAACCTGAGTCGGCTCTAAGAGGAGTCCGATCCATGTCTCGCCTATACCCACTTCCGGAGACGGACAAAGAGCTGTTGAAGTCTCCCAGGGTGGATGCAGCGGTATCAGCAGTCACTAAGAAGACTACTATCCCGGTGGAGGGTAGCACGGCCCTCAGAGACGTTCAAGACAGAAAGCTAGACACTTTACTCAAGCAAGCCTTTGATGTCAGTGCCCTGGCCTTGCAGGCCTCGGTGTCAGGAGCCTGGGTAGCAAGAGCCTGTTTAAGATGGTCGCAGCAGCTCCAGGCATCAGAGGGGCCAACGGGCGAGGTTCAGACCAACTCGGCTAGATTGGAATCCGGAACGGCCTTCCTGGCGGATAGTCAGTATGATCTCATCAGAAGCCTAGCCAAGAACATGGCTTCGGTGGTGGCAGCTAGACGTTATCTGTGGCTCCGGAACTGGGCAGCCGACGCCTCCTCGAAGGCACGCCTGAGCCGTCTTCCTTTTAAGGGGAAATTATTATTTGGAGAAGACTTGGAGAAATTGGTCAAGGACCTTGGCGAATCGAAGGGGGGCAGGCTGCCTGAAGACAGACCGAAGCAAGGACGTCCCTTAGCCCCGGCGCGCAACCAGCCCAGGGACGCCCGAAGGTTTCGTCCTGCCAGATCAAACTCCTTTCCCAGGGGCCGTTTCCCCTCAAGGGGGCAAGGCTTTAGAGGGTTTCGTGGAGCAGGCCGAGGTTTTGGGGACTGCCTCCTCCTTCTCCTCTCAGGGGAATAGGAAACAATGAGGTGACGGGGGTCCAGGGGGAAGAACCGTCGGTAGGCGGACGCCTGAGGCGATTTCTTCCAGCCTGGTCCCGAGTAACGTCAGACCAATGGGTCCTAGAAGTCATCAGAGAGGGCTATGCTCTCGAATTTGCAAAACAAATTCACCCAGCCTTTGTCCAGTCTCCTTGCAGTTCGCCGGCAAAGAGAGCGGCGGTAGAGGCCACCCTTTCCCGCCTAATAAAGCTCGGGGCCGTGGTCCCGGTACCACGAGACCAGTGCGGTACTGGTCGGTACTCGATTTACTTTGTTGTTCCAAAAAAGGAACACTCCTTCCGTCCGATCCTAGATCTAAAGCAGGTCAATCGCTGCCTCAGGGTGCCGCACTTTCGGATGGAAACTCTACGGTCAGTAATAGCAGCCGTAAGAGGGCGGGGAGTTCTTAACGTCTCTAGATCTGACAGAGGCCTACCTTCACATTCCGGTCAGAACATCCCATCAACAGTTCCTGAGATTTGCAGTGCCAAGGGGCCACTTTCAGTTCCAGGCCCTCCCCTTCGGCCTGGCTACGGCGCCAAGAACATTCACCAAAGTAATGGTTGTAGTAGCGGCCCTTCCTACGGAAGGAGGGCATTCTAGTACATCCCTACCTGGACGATTGGCTAATCCGGGCAAAGTCGGAGGAGGAAAGCCGCTCGGTGACGGCAAGAGTGTCCCAAGTCCTAGAAGAATTGGGCTGGGTCATCAACCGGGAAAAAAGCAGGATGTCTCCCTCCCAGGAACTCGAGTACCTCGGGGCAAGATTCGATACCAACAGAGGCAGGGTTTTCCTGTCTCGGTCAAGATCAAGACAACTGAGACTCCTAGTCACGCATTTTCTGGCCAGACGAAATCCCACGGCATGGCATTATCTGCAGGTCCTGGGAACAATGGCAGCGGCGATAGAAGTGGTACCATGGGCCCGGGCCCACATGCGACCATTGCAGAGGGCTCTATTGCGGCGGTGGTCGCCCCAGCTTCATTCCATGTCAAGACAGTTGCCCTGCGCCCCGAGGACCAAACAGGCTCTACGCTGGTGGCAGTGCCCCAACAATCTGGATTGCGGCATGCCCCTCGAGCCTCATCAGTGGTTATTACTGACGACGGATGCCAGCCTAACGGGCTGGGGAGCCCACTGCGAGGACCAGTTCGTCCAGGGCAGCTGGACTCCGATGGAAGCACAATGGCCCATCAACAGACTGGAATTGCGAGCCGTCGGTCTAGCACTCAGAGCTCTCGAGGCCTTAGTGCAAAAGAGAGCAATTCGCGTCCTTTCCGACAATGTCACAGCGGTGGCGTACATCAACCACCAGGGCGGCACCAACAGCCCCGCCTTAGAAAAGGAGGCGGACTCTCTGTTCCAGTGGGCGGAAGGACGGTTGGAGGCCCTCTCAGCTCAACACGTGGCAGGGACGGACAACATCACGGCAGATTATCTCAGCAGGTACAAGATAGACCACGGAGAGTGGGAGCTGGAGCAGGAGACCTTCGACCGGATAGTGGCCCGGTGGGGTCTCCCAGTCATGGATCTCATGGCGAGGTTCTCGTCCGCCAAGGTGGACCGATTCTTCAGCCGAAGAAGGGAAAGAATGTCCGAAGGCCTGGATGCCTTGGCCCAGAAGTGGCCCTCGGAGGGCCTGCTCTATGTATTCCCTCCCTGGGCGCTCATCGGAAAGGTTCTACAGCGGGCGGAGTCTCACCAGGGATTCATAATCCTCATAGCACCGGATTGGCCGCGGCGCCCTTGGTATGCAGACTTGATGAGGTTGACCGCCGACCAACCTTGGCGACTACCTTGCAAGAGGGACCTCCTGAGGCAAGGCCCGGTCCGTATGCCTCACGTGGATCGATTCTCGCTTACGGCCTGGCTATTGAAAGGGCACGGCTCCGGAAGAGAGGTTATTCAGGAGCGGTCATCTCCACCCTACTGAACGCCAAAAAGCGCTCGACCTGTCTCTCCTATGTTAGGACCTGGCGCATCTTCGAGGCGTGGTGTGCGGAGCAACACCGGCGGAAACCCCTGGCCGCCTCGGTACCGGAGGAGGTCCTCGAATTCTTACAGGCAGGATTTGACAAGGGGCTAGCTCACAGCTCCTTGCGGGTTCAGCTAGCGGCAATCGCATGCTATAGAGGTAAAATCCGCGGCAAGTCTCTGGGGGCTCACGCGGACGTCTCCAGGTTCCTAACAGCGGTGAGACGCCTGCGTCCTCAACGGAGGTCGGTCGTCCCCCCTTGGGATCTCAACCTGGTGCTTAACGCCCTCCTCAGGGAACCCTTTGAACCAATGAAGACAACCTCCTTGAAGGACTTGACCCTGAAGACAGTCTTCCTGATCGCTATCTGCTCAGCAAGGCGCGTTTCCGAATTACAAGCGTTGTCCTGTCAGCCCTCTGTCCTAGTATTCCTCAAGGATAAGGTGGTGCTGCGCACGGTCCCTTCCTTCTTGCCTAAGGTTATCTCTCCCTTTCATGTGAACCAGGCGGTTATCCTACCGGTCCTTTCCGCCGAGGGGCGGGAGGGCAGGGATAGAGACCTTCGCCTTTTGGACGTTCGGAGGACCTTAAAACGCTACCTCTCCCGCACAGCCCCCTTCCGGAAGTCCGAACGTCTATTCGTTCAGTTTGGGGGGCCACACAAAGGGGAGGCGGCGGCCAAGGCCTCCATCTCCAGATGGATCAGGGAAGCGATCGCTTCCGCATACATTTTGAAAGGGAAGCAGGTGCCAGCGGGTCTTCGAGCACACTCTACCCGGGCACAGGCTACCTCTTGGGCAGAGTTCAGTCTAGTCCCTCCGCTAGATATCTGTAGGGCAGCGACTTGGTCGTCACTGCATACCTTCTCCAAGCACTACAGGCTGGATATCCAAAGTACGGCGGACGCTCGGTTTGGGCTGGCGGTCCTTCAGTCCGGGAGGCCGGATCCCACCCAGGATGGAACTGCTCTTGGACATCCCAGAAGTAAAGGGACTGGACTGGAGTGACGATAAGGAAGAAGTAATTAGATCTTACCTGCTAATTAGTGTTCCTGAAGGAACGACAGTCCAGTCCCTGATCCACCCGGTTAGGACCTAGCAGCCAGAAGGTAACTTTGGACCGAGCGTGGGACCAGTTCGGGGTGAGAGGGCTCGGGGGAAAGTCGGATGCGGCAGCCTCAAGCTTACCCCCTCCCCCCGTCTTAATTCTTTCCTCTCACTCTCTTATTTGAAAAAAAAAAAAAAAAAAAGACGTTTATGCAGACATAGTCTAAGTTATGTTCTATAAGTTTTTAGGTTACATAGGTGGTTAATAGGATTGTTTTAGGTTTGCTTTTTCATTCGATTACTGGAGTTGGTGGGTGGTCCTGGTGGTATTTATACCGCCCCACCTCCAAAAAGGTTGGGCTCAGCCTCCAAGCTGCTGGAAGGGTTGCGCAACCCAGAAGTAAAGGGACTGGACTGTCGTTCCTTCAGGAACACTAATTAGCAGGTAAGATCTAATTACTTCTTCTTTAAATCTGATCGGAAGGCAACTCGCAGTCCTCCGTTTAGGTCTCCATGTGGTTGTGGCCTACTACGTGTGGAACCAACGGCTGGATTTCGCTGAGTCGGGCCTGGGCACCGCGGCAGAAGAAGCTCTCCAAACAGCAAGTACCGGATTAAATTCTGGGGTTTATGCATTTTATTTTATTTTAATTTGTTTTAATTTAATTTAAGTTAGTTTCTCCCTTAGCTTGGGTTTAAGTGGAGTAGTGTCTAATTTCCTGGTCTGGGGAAATTCTTTACTAGGGGGGAGAGCACTTTTAAATCTGTTTGTCCTGCGTTGTACAGGTTCGGGCAGGCTGGTGGGTTAAACCTAGGTGGCACTAGCAGGACTTCTGTTCCTCCTTATCAAGGACATGACTGGCAAGTCTCGGTGCCCTTCCTGTGGCACTCGCAGAGGTACTTCTACGGAGGCTGGGATCTGCAGGGGTTGTGCTGCAGTAGCCGCCTCCATGGAACAAGAAATTAACTTATCCATGGCTCAGACTTCTCAGGGGTCCGGGGACCCTCTGGAGGGGGAGGGGGGTCTCAGTTCCCTCCCCCTACCTCATCAGAATTTCCCACTCCTCCTCTGCCCCTTTCCCCCCTGCCCGCGGGGGAGGGGGGTCGGGGATCTCTTCTCCCCTGACTTTGTCCTCTTGCTCCATAGAGCCTATTGTATGCGCAAGCAAGGGTTGGGCGCAGGGGAGGCGGCCCCTACGGCAGAAGGCGGGCCTGCCAGACCAATGAGGGCAAGCAGTCAGAACCCTGGGCTTCCACTTAAGCGCGCTCGGCTGATGAGTGAGGAGCCCCTCACGTCCCTCTCTCAGGGCACCCCGGAAGAGGAGAGCTCTGACAAGGATCTAGATGAGGAGGAGGAGGAACTTGAAGAGGGGGAGATCCTTGAGGAGGATCATTCCCGTATAATTAGGGTTTTTCGCCGAGAGGAACTCCCGGCACTAATCAATGATGTAGATATGTTATACAATGTACATAGTTCCCCCCAGTTACTTCCAAGTTGATCTCCTGTTTATTGTAAATACAACTCAGGGTTCCTGTGTTGTATGGTTGATGTTGAATGTAAGCCGCTCTGATCTAAAATAGAGCGGTATAGAAGAACTGTTAAATAAATAAATAAATGAGTCCCTGAAAGTGCTCAGACGCGCCTGCAGAGGACGAAGCGTTGGAGGACCCCTTAATCCAGGCCATTAGGAGGTCCCAGAAAGTATTTCCTGTCCACAGGGTGGTTCGGCAGATGATCCAGGAAGAATGGGATCAACCTGAGTCAAGCCTTAGGGGGGTCCGCTCTATGGCTCGCCTATACCCTCTCCCAGAGGCAGACAAAGAGCTGCCGAAGTCACCCAGGGTAGATGCGGCGGTATCAGCTGTTACAAAGAAGACAACTATCCCAGTCGAGGGCAGCACGGCCCTGAGGGACTCGCAAGACAGGAAACTCGACACGCTCCTGAAGCAAGCCTTTGATGTGAGCGCCCTTGCCTTACAGGCTTCCGTTTCGGGGGCCTGGGTGGCACGGGCCTGTTTGAGATGGTCTCAACAGCTTCAGCAGCGGAAGGCGCCGCTGAAGAAGCACAGGCCAACTCGGCTAGGTTGGAATCCGGAGCGGCCTACTTGGCGGATAGTCAGTATGACCTCATCAGGAGCCTAGCTAAGAACATGGCCTCGGTGGTGGCAGCTAGGCGCTACTTGTGGCTCCGTAATTGGGCAGCCGACGCTTCCTCAAAGGCATGCCTAAATCGTCTTCCCTTTAAGGGGAAATTGTTGTTTGAGGATCTGGACAAGTTGGTGAAGGACCTTGGCGAGTCTAAGGGTGGCAGGCTCCCTGAAGATAGACCGAAACAAGGTCGCACCCTGGCCCCGGTACGTAGTCAACCCAGGGACCCCCGGAGGTTTCGTTCAGCCAGGTCGAACCCCTTTTCCAGGGGACGTTTCCCGACCAGGGGGCAAGGCTTTAGGGGGTTTTGAGGAGCAGGTAGAGGTTTCGGTGCCTCTTCTTCTTCCTCGGGGCCTAGGAAACAGCAATGAGATGTCGGGGTCCAGGGGGAGGAGCTTCAGGTGGGTGGACGTTTAAGGCAGTTTCTTCCCGCCTGGTCCCGGGTCACGTCCGATCAATGGGTCCTAGAGGTCATCAGAGAGGGCTATGCTCTCGAATTTGCAAGACAAATACATCCAGCCTTTGTTCAGTCTCCCTGCGGTTCTTCTACAAAGCGGGCGGAGGTAGAGACAACTCTCGCACGCCTCATAGCGCTCGGGGCCGTCGTCCCGGTACCACCAGACCAGTGCGGCTCTGGTCAGTACTCGATTTACTTCGTGGTACCAAAGAAGGAAGGGTCCTTCCGCCCGATCCTGGATCTAAAGCAGGTCAATCGCTGTCTCAGGGTTCCGCATTTCCGGATGGAGACCCTACGATCAGTCATAGCAGCCGTAAGGGGCGGGGAATTCCTAACGTCCCTCGATCTGACAGAAGCCTACTTGCATATCCCGGTCAGGGCATCCCATCAACAATTCCTGAGATTCGCAGTGCCAAGGGGCCACTTTCAATTCCAGGCCCTACCTTTCGGCCTAGCTATGGCTCCAAGAAAGTTCACCAAAGTGATGGTGGTAGTAGCGGCCTCCCTACGGAAAGAGGGAATCCTAGTTCACCCTTACCTGGACGATTGGCTGATCCGAGCGAAGTCTGAAGAGGAAAGCCATTCCGTGACGACAAGAGTCATTCAGGTCCTAGAAGAGTTGGGGTGGGTCATCAATCGAGCAAAGAGCAGGTTGACTCCCTCCCAGGAACTCGAGTACCTCGGAGCAAGATTCGATACCAGCAGAGGCAGGGTGTTTGTCTCGATCAAGAGAACTAAGGCTTCTAGTCACGCAGTTTCTGGGCAGACGAAACCCCACAGCGTGGCATTATCTTCAGGTTCTGGGAACAATGGTGGCGGCGATAGAGGTAGTACCATGGGCAAGAGCCCACATGCGGCCGTTGCAGTGGGCCCTATTGCGTCGATGGTCCCCCCAGCATCATCCCATGTCAATGCAGTTACCTTGTGCTCCGCGAACCAAACAGGCCCTCCGCTGGTGGCGGTGCCCAAGGAATCTGGATCGTGGGAACCGCATCAGTGGTTACTTTTGACGACGGATGCCAGTCTGGTAGGCTGGGGAGCTCACTGCGAGGACCAGTTCATTCAGGGCAGCTGGACGCCGTTGGAAGCTCAATGGCCCATCAACAGGCTGGAATTGCGGGCCGTCGTCTTGGCGCTCAGGGCTCTCGAGACCTTAGTAAAAAAGAGAGCAATTCGCGTCCTCTCCGACAATGTCACCGCGGTGGCTTACATCCAACCATCAGGGCGGCACCAGAAGCCCCGCCTTGGAGAAGGAAGCGGGCGCTCTGTTCCAGTGGGCGGAAGTTCGGTTCGAAGCACTCTCAGCCCAGCACGTAGCAGGCACGGACAACGTCACGGCAGACTACCTCAGCAGGTGCAAGATAGACCACGGAGAGTGGGAACTGGAGCAGGAGACCTTCGACCAGATAGTGTCCCGTTGGGGGCTCCCAGTCATGGATCTCATGACGAGGTTCTCGTCCGCCAAGGTAGACCGATTCTTCAGTCGGCGAAAGGAAAGAATGTCTGAGGGCCTGGATGCCTTGTCCCAGAAGAGGCCTTCGGAGGGCCTCCTCTATGTGTTTCCTCCTTGGGTGCTGATCGGAAAGGTTCTCTAGCGCGTGGAGTCTCACCAGGGATTCATAATCCTCATAGCTCCGGATTGGCCTCGCCGCCCCTGGTATGCGGACTTGGTGAGATTGATCGCCGACCAGCCCTGGCGGCTCCCTTGCAAAAGGGACCTGCTGAGGCAAGGCCCGGTTCGAATGCCTCACGTGGATCGATTCTCGCTTACGGCCTGGCTATTGAAAGGGCGAGGCTCCTGAAGCGAGGTTATTCAGGAGCTGTCATCACGACCCTGTTGAATGCTAAGAAGCGCTCGACCTGTCTCTCCTATGTTAGGACTTGGCGCATCTTCGAAGCATGGTGTGCGGAGCACCGACGGAAACCCCTTTCCGCCTCAGTCCCTGAGGTTCTGGAATTTTTGCAGGCAGGATTTGACAAGGGCCTAGCGCACAGCTCCTTGCGAGTTCAGCTGGCTGCCATCGCATGCTATAGGGGCAAGGTCTGCGGCAAGTCCCTAGGGGCGCACGTCTCCAGGTTCCTAAGAGCGGTTAGACGCCTGTGTCCTCAACGGAGGTCGGTCATCCCCCCTTGGGATCTCAACCTAGTGCTAAATGCCTTGATCAGGGAACCCTTTGAACCAGTAAAGGGGGCCTCCTTAAAGGACTTAACCCTGAAGACAGTCTTTCTGGTCGCGATCTGCTCGGCAAGGCGGGTCTCCGAATTACAAGCGTTGTCCGCTCAACCCCCCTTCCTATTATTTCTCAAGGACAAGGTGGTTCTGCGAACTGTCCCTTCCTTCTTGCCCAAGGTTATCTCTCCCTTTCATGTGAACCAGGCAGTCAACCTCCCGGTCTTCTCGGCCGAGGGGCCTGAAGGTAGGGATAGCAAACTTCGTCTCCTGGATGTCCGGAGGACCTTGAAACGCTACCTCTCCTGCACAGCTTCCTTCCGGAAGTCCGATCGGCTATTCGTCCAGTTCGGAGGCCCTCACAAAGGGGAGGCGGCGGCCAAGGCCTCCATCTCCAGATGGATCAGAGAGGCGATTGCCTCCGCCTACATCCTGAAAGGGAAGCAGGTGCCAGCGGGTCTGCGGGCACACTCCACTCGGACACAGGCTACCTCTTGGGCAGAATTCAGCCTAGTTCCTCCATTGGATATTTGTAGGGCAGCGACCTGGTCCTCGCTGCATACCTTCACCAAGCATTACAGGCTGGACGTCCAGAGTTCAGCGGACGCTCGGTTTGGTCTGGCGGTCCTACAGTCCGGTATGCGGATCCCACCCAGGATTGAACTGCTCTTTTACATCCCAGAAGTAAAGGGACTGGACTGGAGTGACGATAAGGAAAAAGTAATTAGATCTTACCTGCTAATTAGTGTTCCTGAAGGAACGACAGTCCAGTCCCTGATCCCACCCGGTTAAGGCCTATCAGTCAGAAGGAAGCTGCGGACCGAGCGTGGGGCCAGTTCTGGGTGAGGGGGTGCGGGAGAAGGTCGGCTCAGGCAGACTCATGCAAACCTCCTCCGCCCGTGACCATCTTTCCTCTCAGTCTATCTATTCCTTAGAAAAAAAAAGAGTTTTATATATAGCTAGACAATGTTATGTTATATAGGTTGTTAATGGTTGATATATAGGTTGTTAATGGAACTTCGTTAGGTCTGCTTTTTCATTCGATTACTGGAGTTGGTGGGTTGTCCCAGTGGTATTTATACCGCTCCATCCCCCAAAAAGGTTGGGCTCAGCCTCCAAGCTGCTGGAAGGGTTGCGCAACCCAGAAGTAAAGGGACTGGACTGTCGTTCCTTCAGGAACACTAATTAGCAGGTAAGATCTAATTACTTTTTTTCCCTTGTTGTTTCTGTCTTCACTTAACTACCATTAAAGTGGACTAAGAGGGTAACCACACTACCGTTATAGATGGGAATTGAAAGGGGTCTCGGCACCCCCATCATAGCAGCTCTCATGGCAGCCTTGTTTCTACCAAATAGCTCAATTGGGAGTTCTCTACTGTGCTAGGATTCGATGGCACTAGTATAAGAACTGTACACTGCTCCTGCCTAAGCTGTGAAGTTCGATGATTCAAACCGCTGTCTCTAGTGGCCGTTTTATTCTCTTCTCTGTCAGCCTGGTTTTGCCCATTTTTTGGTGGGAGGAAGTAATCTTATGCCAAAATAATTAGTATAGTCTGTTATTTTTAAGATATCAATAGTTGGCCAACTATGATGTTTCCCTGAGGATAAAGCAATGGTCTCCTGGTGGTCTATGAGAACATTATAGGGGGGGCATCCTGTCCCCACCCCTATTGCCGGCTCTGCTGCCACCTCTCTCTGGGACCTGCAGCGACGGTGGTAATGGCTCAGAAAACGTAGGGGTAGCGCTTACCTCAACTTGCTGGTGCTGCGCTGCGGTCTCTGCCTTCAACTAGCTGCCTTCTTCACCTCTCTCTGATGCAACCTCCGGTTCTGAAGTCTGCATCGGATGGGGGCGGAGAAGACAGAGGGCAGAAACCATGGGGCAGCGCCAGTGAGTTGAGATAAATACCGCCCTGCATTTTCTGAGCCATTGCCTCTGCTGCAGGTCCCGGGGAGGGGTGACAGAGGTGACAATTAGTGCCTCCCCGAGGACTAGCGCTTTAGGTGACTGCCTTGTTTGCCTAATGGTAGTGCTGGCCCTGATGGTGACTCGTAGGGCACAGAAATGAGAGAGAAAATGATGGGGAGGGGGGGAGAAAGGAAGAGGAGGCAAAATAAGAGGCTTACTACTGAGGGGGTGGGGAATTCCAGGAAGAGTGGCGACTGGTTTAGAGGTAAATAAGGGATCCACACAGTCTAAAAGGTTGAGAATCTCTGGCGTAGGGTATATAGAGATTTACCTTCAGCAAGGAGATGCAAATCTTCCAATGGAGCTAAATAAGTTGCCAGAAGTTTGTGCTTGGATCTCCTCTCTCTCCTAGCACGCATGTCTTGGGCACGTCCTCTGGGCTGAGTGAAATGAAATTGGGTTGGAGGGCTGGAACCTGAGTTTGGAGACTTCTGCGGCATGGAGAGAGACCTTGCTGCGTGGATACTGTCGGATGTGGTGGTGGCAATAGGGCTTTTTCTGTTGATATGTATCTCCCTCCTAAGGAGAAGGAATGGCAGCCCTGCTCAGCCTTCACACTTCTGATCCATGGCCACTTTCTGTCAGTATTCCAAAATAATTGCTGATTATAGACACAACTGTTTGGTCTCCTAGGGCCAGATACTAAGGTCCATTAATGGAATAACATGTAATATTTGCCCATAATGCATATTAACTGACTATAATGTGCTTTACTTACCCTTATTGCATTTTTTAATTGCATGATATGCATGCAAAACAGCTCTTTATCATGCAACTGCAATAACGCAGCTTGTGTGAAACTTTGCAAGCTAATGTTATTCATGGACAGGTAATGCTGCCCCAAGAGGTATTATCTCTTCTCCTCGGGAGAATTTGCCCGCTAACGTGCACCTAATATGTCCAGGGTGTCTTGAAATATTCTACTAGCCTTTATCCCCCTTCCAAACTAACCCGTACTCCCGCAGTCTCCCTGGATACTTAACAGGAGTCTCCATGGTGGTAGTTTCGGGGGGAGGGGGCACAGGAATGATTCTCAGATACTCTGCCTAAAAATGGTGGCCTCAACCCCACTAGAAAATTGGGGGCCGGGAGTTCCTCCCCCTCGCTACCCACCACAGAGACGTCCAGTTAGGTGCCTGGAGGGTGGTGTAAGTACTTTGGGGGGTGGGGGAGTTTTTAAAGCACTAGTCAGCCCCTTGACGTACTACTGCAAAGGCATGAACGAAACACAAATCAGTAGTGAGCCTGACCTGAGGCCCGCCATTTTTGTGTTCCCATGACCAAGGATGCTCCATATTACCATGTACCACAGGTTAGTGAATTCTGGGGTGAATGTTTTTGCAGCGAAATAGCGCATTTTGCCACAGCTTAGTAACTAGAGCTCCTGGTCTCAGGTTATAAGTACTTTAGCTTACATGGAACTCTTACGCAGAGGACACCAGAGGCTTTGCAGCCACGAGACTCTGTAAGCTTTGAGGTTTAATCTTAGACTTCTGCCAGCGCTGTGACAGTTTTTAGCACATTTACATCCTCTTGCCTGCTTCTACTGATTTAGCTCATTTTACTTTAAATATAACCTAGACTTTTTTTCGGCTTTCTGTGCCAGTGTTTCTACCTGTGGTACTTTGCACTCTGGAAAAGAAAAATACTGAAGCAAACATTGTATGTCAAACATGATAGATAAAGATATTAAGTAAATATACAGTGACTGCACTTTGAGGCCCTGCATTGGAACAACCATGTTTATGAATGATTCTTCAGTTTCTTAGCAACTGGGTCCTGTAAACCGTGTTCTCCTCTAGCTGCGCTTAGTATATTGACCTTGGGTTTCATTTTTCTGATTCCTCGTGTTTACTGAGGGAAACTTGATTGCAAATGAAAACAGATATTTGTAGCATAAACAAGTATTGACATTGATGGATCAACTGCTGCCATCTGTTCAAGGAACAAGAGTGGGGTGAGATGCCCTGTCGTAGAAGGGCTATCGATTTATGGAACGGAAGTGTCCTCCTTTTCCTGGAAGGCAGTTGCTTGTAAAAGGTAGTTGTCTATAACATCCTTAGTATAAGGGCAGATTTTGAAGGATACTGTTGGATAACATTGAAGGGTCTTCCCATGGACTGAGAACTGGTTGAAAGTTGGCCACAAGTAGGGCTAAATGGTCGCTCAGGAGTGATGTTCTCCAGGCATCTGTGATGGTCTCGCGCCTGTTCACTGTTTCATAAACAGGTAGGTAGATTTGCAGGTCCTGCAAAATTACTGTAGACCATCAAAGCCAATATTGATGTAGGAAAGCTACAGAAGTGAGGTGGTTAAGTACCAGATGAGTTTTGAAACTTACAAGCACAGAGCCGTTCACGGAGAAAGAATTCTAACATCTCATATACTAGTGCAGTGATGGCTAACCTTTTTGAGCCCGAGTACCCAAACTGCCGCACAAAGCCAAAGAATTTCCTCAAAGTGCCAGCACGTCAATTAAACCTTAACAACAATATTTTAGAGCCTTATAATGATGTTCCAGATCACCCATTTTGGGCAAGGATACTGGGGCGTTACAAATTACACAACACTTGTCTTTCACCATGATGAAGAAGTAGTCCATTTCCCATTCATCATGAAAGTGGTAGGTTTTGCTCTTCTTTGGAACCCAGCTCCCGCGCGGGTCCTATAATCTCGCGAAAGGACGGCGCACGAGCCCTAGCGTGCAGCTTCTCGGCGAGAGGCGCGCAGAAGCTCCGACCGGAAGGGGAAGCGCGGGGCCGGGCTGGGGCCTTTCTCCTAGCACAGGGGTCTGCAACCTTTAAGACATAAAGAGCCACTTGGACCCGTTTCCGAAGGGAAAAAAAAAACTGGGAGCCGCAAAACCATTGCGACATTTAAAACAAATCTAACACTGCATGTATTGTTTCTTCTTACAGTGTACCATCATAATCACAATCACAATCATAGCCTGAGGTAAATATGAGGGCCCAAATGTAATCCACATTATAAATATATTATTATATTATTGTCACTTTTCTTTTAATATTTTTTTGACCCCCCTCAGAACTACTTTTCATAGAAAACGTTAAATTTACTTACCGTATTTTCCGGCGTATAAGACGACTGGGCGTATAAGACGACCCCCTACTTTTCCTGTTAAAATATAGGTGTTTGGCCTATACTCGCCGTATAAGACTACCCCTCTTCCAGCGCACACCAAAAAAAAATACGCCGGAAAATACGGTTAATTAATCACAACAAGTAACAATATTTGATTTCAAAATTATGATGATTTTGTAGTCAAATCACTAATATGAAATAAAATTATTTTTTCTACCTTTGTTGTCTGACCATTTTATTCTCTGATCATGCTGGTCCCGATCTGAGGCTTCTGCTTTCCTGTCTTCTCTTAGCTCTGTTTCTGTGGTCTATGGTCCATCTGCCATTTCTTATCTCTTCTTTTCGTTTTCTTCACTTCTTTCCATCAGCCTATTTCCAGTCCCAGTAACCCTCCCCAGTATCAGCCCCTTTCCAGTCCTCACTCCCAGTACCTTCCAATGTCAACTTGCATTCCCATGATTGCCACTGGTGTCCATTCCCTTCCAGTCCCTCTCCTTCCCCACTGACCAGTCCCTTCTAGTACAAATACCATGGCAGCCCCTCTCAGATCCACTCCCTTCCAGTTCCATTCTCCCATCCCCTCACATCAGCCCATTTGTAGCCTTAGCCCCCAGTTTTCTTCCAGGGCCAGCAGCTCTATCCTCCCCTCCCCACAATCAGCCCATTCTCAGTCAAAGCCCCCCAATCAGCTCACTTCCAGTGCTAATCCCCCCTCAACCCCATTACCAGTGCTAGCCTCCCCTAATCAGCCCAATACCACCAGTCCTACCCCCCCCCCATCACCAGTCCTATCCCCCCATCAGCCCATTTCCAGTCCTAACCTCACTGATCAGCTCATTTCCAATGCTAGCCCCCCATCAGTCCATTATCAGTCATACCCCCCTATCAGCCCATTACCAGTCCCAACCCCCCCCCCTTGATCAGTCCATTCCCAGTCCTAGCCTTCAACCCATTACCAGTCCTAGTCCCCTCCCATCTGCCCATTACCAGTGCTAGCTCCCCCATCAGCCCATTATAATCCTAAGCCGCAATGTCTCTCGCCTCTCTCCAGCATTTATCCCGTCTGTCCAGTATGTCCCTGTCTCTCCCCTTTGTGCATGCCAGCCCCCCTCCCTCCATGTCAGCCCCCGTCCTTCCATCTGTCCATGTCAGCTCCCTCCCTCCCTCCCTGTCAGCCCCACTGTCCATGTCAGCCTCCCTCCATGTCAGTCCCCCCTCTGTCCATGTCAGCCCCCTCCCTCCATCTATCCCTCCTTCCATGTAAGCCCCCTCCTTCCATCCATCCATATCAGCTCCCTCCCTCCATCCATCCATATCAGCTCCCTCCCTCCATGTAAGCCCCCCTCCTTCCATCCATCCATATCAGCTCCCTCCCTCCATGTAAGCCCCCCTCCTTCCATCCATCCATATCAGCTCCATCCATCCATCCATCCATATCAGCTCCATCCATCCATCCATCCATATCAGCTCCCTCCTTCCATCCATCCATATCAGCTCCCTCCCTCCATGTAAGCCCCCCTCCTTCCATCCATCCATATCAGCTCCCTCCCTCCATGTAAGCCCCCCTCCCCCCCCATGTCGATGGTAGCCCCCCCCTCTCCCCATGTCGATGGTAGCCCCCCCCTCTCCCCATGTCGATGGTAGCCCCCCCCCTCTCCCCATGTCTTCCTCACTTCGTCTGCAGCCACGGCTCCCTGCCTGTTAGGGAACCGCGGCTGTGCTTGTAAAATCGTTGCGGAGCCCTTCCTGTCTTGACGGGCTCCGTGCAGCATTGTCCCGCCTCTAAAGGAAGTTGTAAGTACTTCCTTTAGAGGCGGGACAATACTGCACGGAGCCCGTCAAGACAGGAAGGGCTCCGCAGCGATTTTACAAACACAGCCGCGGTTCCCTAAGAGGCAGGGAGCCGCGGCTGCAGACGAAGGGAGGCAGACACCTGTCCTAGCGGACCTTCCCGCGTGCCAGCTGCAAGGCCTTCGCGTGCCACAGCTGGCACGCGTGCCATAGGTTCGCCATCGCTGTACTAGTGCATATAAAGCAATATACAAGTATAACGTATTCCAGCCCAGAGCAATAAACAAAAAGAATACAATAGCAGTACATCAAATGATACATCAAATATACAGTATGAAAGCCTAATTAAAATAGATTAATGCAATAAAACATCAATAAATTTATCAACAAAATTCAAATATATAATAGCATACAACTCGTACATAAATCCGATGCTTAATTCAAGAACCTCTGAAATATAAAAACATGCATGATGACACACAAACTTAATTTAGCTTCTTTGTTTTAATTGTATGTTCGTTTGCGTCTGCTGCATTCTGGTCAAAAGGCACTTCTCTCGTCTAGTTCTAATTAAATGAAGATAGCAGCCTCTGTAGTTAAAAGGCCGCTTTTACGTGAATAGATTGTCTAAAGTGTCCACCAGCATGTGTAAGGGCTGGTTCTTCCATGTGGATGTTGTAAAATACCAACTTCCATGCTTAAGTTGCTGCATTTGCTTTGTTGATTTTTCCCATGTAAAGTGGCTCCTTGGGCAGCACGTCTCAGCACATACACTTATAGCCTGTACCTCCTTATTTGTATTTTAGGCTCCCCATCTGGTAGAGCCTTTTCTAAAATACCTTCAGAAATGTGCACATTGAAGTCCTCCATGTCCTTTCTGAAATGTGCCTGATTTTGTAATTTGTTTTTGGTTTGTATGTAATTTGATGATGTGAGTATTTCTGTTACCCGCCAAGCAGTGACAGGCTATAAATTTTACTAAATGAAATGAAAACATATGGATATAATTTTAAATAAATTCCAACCTGTCTTGAGTGTTACTAGACACATTCTGAACTTTTCCCCAGTGTCAACAGCTCCCCCTGTTGGCAGCAGTACAGTTGGAGGACTTCCATGCAGCTTGGCAGCAGATTGGATTCCATGATGATAATACTTGGAATCATCTCAGGAAAGAAGAGGGACCTCCGTACATTGATTTGTTAGGCTTTGCACTGAAAGGTGGAGACAGAAGGATGCTTTTTGGCTTTGTGTCCTATGCGTCACCTGCATTTGTAGCTTACCTTTGGTGTTTAAGGTACAGGAACCTAACAGAAGGCTTTGGAGAACCTTTTTGTAATGCGGCACCTGGGTTGCAGGAAACCAGATGGATCCAAGGCCTATTCCCAGACTTGACACTTGTATCCTCTTTATTGGTAATGAGTTTCTCTTAGCATTATTTAAATCACTTTAATGTAATCTGGAAGTAAGTTTACATTTCACTTTGTATCTCCTGCATCTGAAGGCTGTGAAATTTAATATGTCTTGTATTCAAAACCTGATGTGTTTCTTGTTTATGTGGGTGAACAACACAGCAAAAGCCTGCTTAGCAATGGCAAAAGTCAGCATAAATGTTTCCTGTTTGATTGTGGCCTGGGCAGTTATGTTCTCGGGATGTCTAGCACAGTTCGCTCAGCTCTGAAGAAGGTGTAGGTTGCTAATTTTTAAATTTTCACATTTCAGAGTGTGTGGTGTTAAATTTAATTTTAACAGAGGCTTTGATCCCCTGCTTTGGCCATAGTTGGAACATCAGCATGCCCCCTCTTGGATTGGATAACAAGGCATTAATCCTTTTCCCCATATTTTACAGGTTTGCAATCTCGATCAAAAGGCCAAAGGCCGCCATACTCCTGGCTCAGACCCTGCACTTGGTTCCTAACTAAAAGACTAAGAAGCAGTATCGGAGATTCCAGGGAGACCTGTGTTATAGTTCTAGACCTATTTAGTGCAGAGAAAAAGCCTGGAAAAACCCTTCCAGCTGTTTCCATGATCGGTAGTCAGGGTTTTATGAAGTGCAACACTAGGCTGTGACCCACGGTTGCCTAGAGTTAACCATGTGTGAAGAAGAACCTAGTATCAGACGCTTAGATGGATCTCCTTGGGGGCAGTTTCTTCAGTGGCTTAGTTTTGTGCATACACTTCATTCCTAAGCCAGAGTATGCGGAGTATGATATCAGTCTCTCAAATTTCCTCCTAACACTCACTGTAGAACTTTCATCATGCCAAAGAGAGCTTCCTTCTGGAGTTTATAAGATGTAACACATATAGGCAACTTGTCAAGGTGCGATTGGAAATTCCTCTTAATCAGGCCCGTGGCTTCCAATATGATTCCACATTTTCTTGGTCTCCGATTGCATTTCTTGGTATTTCCTCTCCTGCGGCAGATGAAATAGCCATGAACTTTGGGGTATCTTGATCCTGAACTTTTGTGGATAGCAATCAACAGTAGTTTGCTAAATAGTGCATTTGTCCTAACGTAAGTAAGAGTGTTTTTTATTGTTGCGAGTTATGTGTATTCAATAACTGTCATTTAGAAAGGCAAAAAAAATTGTTTGCTTGGCAGAAAGTTTAAGCACAAATCTGGACAGGGAGTAGAGTGAGAGCATAAGTGAAAAATAGTTTATAATTGACACCAATGGGCCATCGGACAGATCCTGACATCTGTTTGTGGCACAGGCAGAATATATAACGCTTACCTTGCAAATGCACCGTCCTATCCTCTGATGACTTGAAAACAGAGTGACTGCTGTACCTTTTAGTGTCTAGGCATCATCTATCTATCATTTGACGGGTAAGACACCAAATCGCTGTGGTCATAAGCCAAGACACTTAAAGGTCCTGGGGAGAACACTGAATTTCAATGGGCACACCACCCGGCTGATTTTACTGACCGCCTGGCTAGCTTAATCGGATGAATTGACATGGCAAAATGTAAAAATGATTTAAGTGATTTTGTAATTAATACTTAAAAAAAAATGTAACAGTATATATAAATATGATATGAATGAAATAGACACTTAAATGAATTTGAAACAGTGATAAATAAATGCAAAGTTTATCGAACTTCCCAAAAGACTACTAGTTAACGTTGTCTGTGCCAGCTGGCTTATCGTGCGGCCTATCTGGCTGGCAAAACTTTCTGGGGACTAGCAGTGAGGTTTTGTAGCATGTAGGCTGCTGCTGTTTTAGGTACGTCTGGTGTGCCTTGCTATTATATTTACAGCCTGATTTGATGATAAACTAGCTAACTGTGATTCCTTATCGTCACTCCAGTCCAGTCCCTTACTTCTGGGTTGCGTAACCCTTCCAGCAGCTTGGAGGCTGAGTCCATCCTTTTTGAGGATGGTGTGGTATAAATACCACTGGCACCACCCACAGAACCCAGTATTCTCAGCCTCCAAGCAGCTGGAGGGTTCCATAAGCCAAGGGCTTACTGGAGTCTATAACTATTCCTTTAATTTAATAATACTTTGATTCCTATTAACTAAGCGTTTAATTTTATTTTTATCTTACTTTATCTTATTTATCTTTTGTTTCTATTTGGCTACCTGCTCCTTTAAATCTTCCCGTCTCTCTCCCCCCCCCCTCTCTCTGATAGCCAAGAGCAGGCTTTAATCGCTGTTCGGTAATCAGGCTTACCTCAGCAGAAGATCTCCCGGCAGCAGTGAGGGGGACCGCATTTCCTCCTCCTCCCCTGCGGGATCAGCGCTTTCCTCGGCCTTCTCAGCTTAGGCCTACCTTGCCTCGCGCCGAAGCCCTCTGGTGGCTGAGCGCTTGAGGCGGCAGCAGTACGTTCCTCCACTTCCTCCGACTTGGATCGGCAGCCCAGGAGCGTCGGGGTTGTTCTCCGCTCCAAAACCCGTTCCGGGGCAGAACAGGTTTTGCGAGCGTGTAAGGAGATTCCGGCTGAGACGCCGACCGGTAAGGGCTCCACGTGGCCGCGGCCTGCCACGTGTGAGCCTCTGGAGCTCAGCGGTCTTCCGGAGCATCGCTTTGTTGAAAGTCCTCCAAAACGCAAGTACTGGGGAGCATTTTATCAGCGGGGGCTTAGTTTAGGGCATATGTTTTGTTTTGTTTCCTTTGCTTTACCTTTAAGCTAAGTTTTTTTCCCCCTTATCCTCTCCCTAATAGTAGCTTGCAATCGGGGGGGGGGGGAGGGGGGGAGAGAAGGGTGCAACTGTTGTCTTGGACTTCCTCTGTGCTGAAAATTCTACAATACCTTAGTTTGGAGTAATTTTATTTTATTTAATTTTTATTTAAATTTATTTAGTTTTGCTAACTTCCTTCGGTTTGCAGACGGTGTTTATTTAAAAAGGACATGACTGGCAAATTGCGGTGCCCCTCCTGTGGCATTCGCAGGGGTACTTCCTCCGAAGCAGGGATCTGCAGGGGTTGCGCTGCAGAGACTGTCTCGGTAGAACAAAATATTCAATTAGCCATGTCTCAAACCGCTCAGGGGTCAGTGGACCCTCTGGAAGTAGTAAGGGAACCCCGTTCTCCTCCGCCTTCTTCTTCCTCGGCCTTGCCAGCCTCCCCTCCTTCCCTTCCCCCATCGTCAGCCGGGGAGGGCAGTGCCAGCGACTTATTCTCTCCAGACTTCGTCCTCTTGCTGCACAAGGCTTACTGCATGCGCAAACAAGGCATGGGTGCTGCTGAGTCGGGCGCAGCTATGGAAGGTCTGGGGTCCAGACCACTGAAGTCTAACGGCCAGGTTTCCGAGGCCCCTCACAAGCGCGCAAGGCTGGTGAGCGAGGAGCCTCTCTCGTCCTCTCATGACACTCTGGAGGAGGAGGTCTCGGACAAGGAGCTGGGAGAAGAGGAAGAGGAGCTGGAAGAAGGAGAGATTCCAGAGGAAGACCAATCCCGCATAGTGAGGGTTTTTTCGGAGGGAGGAGCTCCCGGCTTTGATTAACGAGTCCCTCAAGGTGCTCAATGTGACCTCCGACGCCCCAACAGTGGAGGAAGCGTTGGAGGATCCTTTGATCCAAGCGGTTAGGAGATCTCAAAAGGTGTTCCCCGTCCACAGAGTGGTGCGTCAGATGATCCAGGAGGAGTGGGATCAACCAGAATCAAGTTTAAAGGGTGTCCGCTCTATGGCTCGCCTTTACCCGTTACCGGAAACGGACAAAGAACTGCTGAGGTCGCCCAGGGTGGACGCAGCGGTATCTGCAGTAACAAAGAAGACCACTATCCCGGTCGAGGGTAGCGCGGCCTTGAAGGATTCTCAGGATAGAAAATTGGATACTCTGCTGAAGCAAGCCTTTGACATCAGTGCTCTCGCCTTACAGGCCTCGGTCTCCGGGGCTTGGGTGCCTCGGGCCTGTTTGAGGTGGTCCCAGCAACTCCAGCTGGCAGAGGGTCCCTCGGGGGATGCCCAGTCTATTTCAGCTAGATTGGAGTCTGGGGCGGCCTACCTAGCGGATAGCCAGTATGATCTCATCAGGAGCCTGGCTAAAAACATGGCATATGTGGTAGCAGTCAGGCGATACTTATGGCTACGGAATTGGGCAGCCGATGCCTCTTCAAAGGCGCGCCTGAGTCGTCTCCCCTTCAAGGGGAAGTTGTTGTTTGGAGAAGACTTGGATAAATTGGTTAAAGACCTCGGTGAATCTAAAGGGGGCAGGCTTCCAGAAGACAGACCGAAGCAAGGTCGTTCGCCAGCCCCGGTTCAGAGCCAGCCTAGGGACTCCCGGAGGTTTCGTCCAGCCAGATCGAATCCTTTTCCTAGGGGCCGTTTCCCTTCAAGGGGACAAAGCTTCAGAGGGTTTCAGGGAGCAGGGAGAGGTTTTGGAGCCGCCTCCTCCGCCGGTCCTAGAAAACCACAATGAGAAATCGGGGGTCCAGGTGGGGGGTCGTTTAAAGCAGTTCCTTCCCGCCTGGTCCCGGGTCACATCCGATAAATGGGTCCTCGAAGTGATCCGAGAGGGTTATGCTCTAGAATTTGCAAAGCAAATACGTCCGGCCTTTGTTCAGTCTCCCTGTGGATCTCCGCTAAAGAGGGCGGCGATAGATGTCACACTTTCAAGACTCGTGGCACTCGGAGCGGTGACCCCAGTTCCACCGCACCAATGTGGCTCCGGTCGATACTCGATTTATTTTGTAGTACCGAAGAAGGAAGGATCGTTTCGCCCGATCCTAGATCTAAAGCAAGTCAATCGCTGTCTCAAAGTACCTCATTTCCGGATGGAAACTCTGAAGTCGGTCATCGTGGCCGTAAGGAGCGGAGAATTCCTGACTTCCTTGGATTTGACAGAAGCCTACTTGCACATCCCGGTTCAAAGCTCCCATCAACAGTTCCTGAGATTTGCGGTACCAAGAGGTCATTTTCAATTCCGGGTACTGCCCTTCGGGCTAGCTACGGCCCCTCGGACCTTCACCAAGATAATGGTAGTGGTGGCGGCATCTCTCAGAAAAGAGGGAATCTTGGTTCATCCCTACCTGGATGACTGGCTCATCCGGGCGAAGTCAGAAGCGGAGAGTCGCGCAACTACGGCCAGAGTGGTGGAAGTCCTGGAGGAGTTGGGCTGGGTCATCAATCGAACAAAGAGCAGGTTGGTTCCCTCTCAAGAGCTCGAGTATCTCGGAGCGAGATTCGACACCAGAAGAGGAAGGGTCTTTCTGTCCAAAAAGAGGGCAAGGGACCTAAGGATCCTGGTGACACAATTCCTTGGCAGGCGGAACCCTACGGCGTGGCATTACCTCCAATTGCTGGGAACCATGGCCGCAACATTAGAGGTAGTCCCGTGGGCCAGGGTTCACATGCGCCCTCTGCAGCGGGCTCTGTTACGTCGGTGGTCTCACCAACTTCATCCGTTGGCCATGCGGCTGCCTTGTGCTCCTTGAACCAAGAATGCCCTGCAGTGATGGCGGTGCACTCGGAACCTGGATCGCGGGATGCCTCTCGAACCCCCGCAGTGGTTACTGCTGACGATGGATGCCAGTCTGGCGGGCTGGGGAGCTCACTGCAAAGACCAGTTCGTCCAGGGTCAGTGGTCCCTCACGGAGTCTCATTGGTCCATCAACAGGCTGGAGCTGCGAGCAGTAGCCTTAGCGCTCAGAGCACTCGAACCCTTGTATACATTGCAGTATTCTTGTTCGATGTACACCGCGCTGATTTTAATAGCGCGGTATAGAAGAAATGTTAAATAAATAAATAGTCCGCCAGAGGGCTGTTCGCGTCTTCTCAGACAATGTCACCGCGGTGGCTTACATCAATCACCAGGGAGGTACAAGCAGTCCCTCCTTAGAGAAGGAGGCGGACAGCCTGTTCCAGTGGGCCGAAAACAGATTGATGGCTCTTTCGGCCCAGCATGTAGCCGGAACGGACAATACTACGGCCGATTACCTCAGCAGGTTCAAGATCGACCACGGGGAGTGGGAACTGGCCCACGAGGTTTTCGATCAGGTAGTAGCCCTTTGGGGCCCAACAGTCATGGATCTCATGGCGCGGTACGCTTCAACCAAGGCAAGCAGATTTTTCAGTCGAAGGAAGGAAAGGATGTCAGAAGGCCTAGATGCTCTAGCCCAGAAATGGCCTTCGGAGGGGCTCCTGTATGTCTTCCCCCCATGGGCACTCATCGGAAGGCTTCTGCAGCGCGTGGAAGCTCACCGGGGTTTGGTAATCTTCATAGCTCCGGATTGGCCCCGTCGCCCCTGGTATGCGGACCTAGTGAGGTTATCGGTCGACCGGCCTTGGCGTCTTCCCTGCAGAAAGGACCTGTTGAGACATGGGCCGGTACTGATGCCTCACGTGGATCGATTCTCGCTTACGGCCTGGCTATTGAAAGGGCGCGGTTCCAGAAGCGGGGATACTCGGGATCAGTAATCTCTATCTTGTTGAGCGCGCGAAAGCGATCGACCTGTCTCTCCTATGTAAGAGTTTGGTGCATCTTCGAAGCCTGGTGTGGGGAGCGCCGGAAGAAGCCTCTGTCGACCTCGGTCCCGGAGGTCCTGGATTTTTTGCAAGCAGGTTTTGAGAAGGGCCTAGCGCCCAGCTCCTTACGAGTCCAGTTGGCTGCTATCTCTTGTTTCAGGGGTAAAGTCCGTGGAAAGTCCTTAGGGGACCACGCGGATGTAGCCAGGTTCCTAAGAGCGGTTAGGCGTCTGCGTCCTCAACAAAGGTCAGTGATCCCCCCTTGGGATCTCAATCTGGTGTTAAATGCCCTGACCAGGAAGCCCTTCGAGCTGGCTAAGAGAGCCTCCCTAAAGGATTTGACACTCAAGACGGTCTTTCTAGTCGCCATTTGCTCGGCCAGACTTGTTTCAGAACTGCAAGCATTGTCTTCTCAGCCCCCCTTTCTTTCGTTCTTCAGAGATAGGGTGGTCTTGCGGACAGTTCCCTCCTTCTTACCCAAGGTCGTTTCTCCCTTCCATGTGAACCAGACGGTTTCGCTGCCGGTTTTCTCAGCAGAAGGACTAGAGGGTAATGCCAGAAAGCTATGTCTCCTGGATGTCCAGAGAGCACTGAAGCTGTACCTCTCCCGCACGGCGTCCTTCCGGAGGTCAGAACGCTTATTCATTCTGTTTGGAGGGCCGCATAAGGGGGAAGCGGCGGCCAAGGCGTCCATCTCTAGATGGATCAAGAAAGCTATTTCTTCAGCCTACATTCTGAAGGGGAAGCAGGTTCCAGGAGGTCTGCGCGCACATTCGACGCGGGCGCAGGCTACCTCCTGGGCGGAGTATAGCTTAGTTCCGCCGCTGGACATCTGCAGAGCGGCTACTTGGTCTTCGCTGCATACTTTTACCAAGCACTACAGGCTGGATGTTCAGAGCTCAGCTGATGCTCGTTTTGGGAGTGCGATACTTCGGTCCGCGATAGCGAACCCCTCCCAGACGTGAACTGCTCTTGTACGTCCCAGAAGTAAGGGGCTGGACTGGAGTGACGATAAGGAAGAATTAATTAGACCTTACCTGCTAATTAGTGTTCCTGAAGGAACGACAGTCCAGTCCCTGTTCCCTCCTGGTTTTTCTTTTTCTTTTTTCTATCGACTGAATATTTCAGTGGGTAGTTTAGGAGCAGCAGACCGAAGTCAGAGCTGAAACGAAGCTAGCAAGTCCTGGGAGCAGGTCCGGAGGATCATGTGTAGAAAAATTCTGTCAGGCCTCCTCCTGCCCTCTCTCCTCCTCCTCCCCCCCCCCTTTTTTCCTTCCTACCTCCTGCAGTCAAAAAGAGGAGAGAGTTTGTGGTGTGTTTAAAATTTTGCCTGAGTTTTCATCATGTTTAGTGAGTTGGTTTCTGGTTAAAGCTACTTTTTCATTAGAATACTGGGTTCTGTGGGTGGTGCCAGTGGTATTTATACCACACCATCCTCAAAAAGGACGGACTCAGCCTCCAAGCTGCTGGAAGGGTTACGCAACCCAGAAGTAAGGGACTGGACTGTCGTTCCTTTAGGAACACTAATTAGCAGGTAAGGTCTAATTAATTCTTTGCCCACGTCAACCTGAGGGATGATGACTACTTGGCTATGACTGTGAAGAACAGGATACCTGCCATGAACCTTCTCTGCCCTATGGTGGGTCTGTTTGTGGTGGCATTTTAAGAATGACTTTGTGTGTGTTGGGAGGCCGGTGCAGTGGTGCTTGCCACCCCCCTCCTCGCTGTTCTTGTGTAGAAGCTTCACTAAGCCTGGGCTGGTCAAGTATGCGCAGGCTGTGCGGAAGTCCTCCACACACGTTGCAGCCAGTAGGGGGAGATATTGTGAGGAGCAGGCAACTAGAAATGTGATATCGCAGCACCTCCCCTTACTGGAAGCAGTGCGAGTGAAGGACACCCACACAACTTGACGGGAACGTTGCCACAGCAGTTGGAGCTTTTGCCCTCTGCCTTTGAAGGATGTGGAATCCTGCTCATCACCAGAAGCTGACATGGGGGAGTTGAATAGAGCTGAATTAAGGGCTTGATGCAGAAACCCTATGCTAGTGTCTGGCGCTAAAGGTCTAGCTCAGGCTTTCCTTACGCAGGTTTTGTGCAGATGTTTTGGTCGGCTGTGCTGTAAACAAGGAGAACAAGCAAGGCCTGGGGTCTGCGTTAGCAGCAGATAATGTGCTGGAATGTTGTGCCATTCATAAAAGCAGCAGTGTGCCTCTGCTTAGAATTTCACTCGGAATAACATCGGCGTTCATAGACACCAATATTATTGTGAGCAGAAATCCTGCCTAGAATAATATTGCTCTTATGCGCGGCATAGCCTTCCAGCACATGTGCAGACATTGTTCTAGCACACGTTCCCTGCTGGGTTTTTTCCCCAGCACTCTGTTCAGCAAAGTCAGAAAAAATGTTGCGGGGTTATGCACTGAAGATACAGACATACGCCGCAACCTATGAGCTAAGCCTTACGTCTCCTCGGACCTGGCATTAAAATCCTGGCACACAGCTCAGCCTCCTGCTCCTCTGCATCTGCGCCACATAGCTAATTGATTCATTAACATCCATTTTAATAAATTTGAATGCACTCGGTGCTGCCGTCAGCATAGGCAACAGCGCATTGATTATGACTATGTTAGATCCCTTGCTACATTCTGCACAAGCACTGCGCTATTGCCTGTGTGAACGGCAACCCATTTTGCTGCATTGGCCCCTAGGTGAACCGTTAGGGTCATTTAATGTTTTTTTAAAATCTTTCTTCCATGGCTTGTCTTAATAGGAGGTGGCAGATGCCAGGATACCACCAGGCCTATAGTAAACACAAACTGGGGCTTTTTTACATTTACTTTTAAATGGAAAAATTGCTGTCATCAGAAGTAAACTTTTCTTTAATTTTTTAAAAATATTTATTTGTTACTTTATTAAATATAGTACCATTTCTGCCTGCTGCAGTATAAATCTAGATCGGAACCATTGGCCAGTCCGAATGACTGAGCGTCCCATCTTGGCTTTGCAATATTAATTTTCTTTGGATAAGAAATTTAGGGGTCTAGTTACCAAATTGTGCTGATGTTAACGCGCATGGTTTTAACACAGGCCCCATGTTATACTATGGGGCCTAGTTGTTAATAATACATTAATGATGAATTAACGTATTAATTTTAGCGCAGCTTAGTAACTAGACCCCTTAGTCTTTTTTCCCTTCCTCCTCCTTTACTCTTCCTGCTCATCCAAAACCAGGGCTAGGATCTGTTGCCATGTGTCTTCATTTGCGTCTGCCTAGAGATTTTGTATCCCAACTTTATTAGCACAGTCATTGCAGTGATAATCCTGTGGGGGAGGGAGGGTGGTGTCATGCACTAGAGCAGGGGTCTCAAACACGCGGCCCGCGAGACAACTTTGTGCGGCCCGCGATGGAGGAAAACAAAAAACCCCAAAACCCTGGCTTCTGCCGTTGCCGCCGTGGCAGCGGCAGAATCAATTGTCCAATTTTTAAAAAAACTGACTTCTGCTGCTCAAGCAGCAAAATCAGCTGTCCTGCGGCCCCTTCCCCTGTGCCCGGAGATCCGAGTCTGCTCTATCAGCTGCGTGCTTTTCAAGCCGCGAAGAGAGTATTCCCCTCTCGCGCGGTTTCAAGCCGCGCGAGAGGGGAATACTCTCCTCGCGGCTTGAAAAGCACGCCGCTGATAGAGCAGACTCGGATCTCCGGGCACAGGGGAAGGGGCCGCAGGACAGCTGATTTTGCTGCTTGAGCAGCAGAAGCCAGGTTTTTTTTTTAATTTACCTGGGGGGGGGGGTGTAGGACTGGAAATGGGCTATTGGCAGGGGGGGGGTTTAGGACTGGAAAAGGGCGAATGGCAGGGGGGGGGGGTATTGCAGGGAAATGGGCTATTGGCAGGGGGGGGGGTTATGACTGGAGATGGGCTATTGGCAGGGGGGGGGTTATGACTTGAGATGGGCTATTGGCAGGGGGGGTTATGACTGGAGATGGGCTATTGGCAGGGGGGTTATGACTGGTAATGGGCAGGTGGGGGTTAGGAAGGACTGGAGGTGGGCTGATGGGGGGAGTTAGGACTGGTAATGAGCTATGGAAGGGCTGACTGAAATGGGGTAATGGGGGTTAGGGCTGGAAGTGGGCTATTGGCAGGGGGGTTATGACTGGTAATGGGCTATGGGGGGGTAAGACTGAAAATGGGGTGATGGGGGGTAAAACTGGAAGTGCGCTATGGGGAGGTTAGGACTGGTAATGGGCTATGGGGGGGGTAAGACTGAAAATGGGGTGATGGGGGGTAAAACTGGAAGTGCGCTATGGGGAGGTTAGGACTGGTAATGGGCTATGGGGGGTCTAGGACTGGTAATGGGCTGGGGGGGGTTGCTAGGACTGGAAATGGGCGGAGTGGTAGGGGGCGTGAACTGCAAATGGCTGCGGGGGCGGGGGGCTTGGAATGGAAATGGGCTGTGAGGGGAGGGAGCTAGGATTGGAAATGGGCTGATGGGGGGCTAGGATTGGAAATGGGCTGATGGTGAGGCTAGGATAGGACTGGAAATGGACTAATGGGGGGACTAGAAGGGAGCGGATGCTGGGTGGGGCTGGAACTAGAAGGGAGCTGATGTTGGGGGAGGATTAGAATGGGATGGAGCTGGGATAGTGAAATGGAGAGGGGAAAAATATTTTGTCTGGGAGAGAAGACAAATCTACAATTGGCCAGGTATTGGGAGAGTAAGTGGGGATTGAGGATGGAGGGGTAAAATTTGAGTGGATGAAATAGGAATGAGAAAAGAGAAAAAGGAGAAAGATTAGTATGTTAAAGCAGATGTAGAGAGAGAATGGAAAAAAAACTAGGAGAGAAGAAAGGGCAAATGGACAGCAGACGATGGAGAGTTAGCAGAAGACATGAAGAAACCAGAAGAAAGTGGCTGGAACAATTGCAACTGAAAAAAATGCACAAAAGGTAGAAAAATATCTCTTTATTTTGAATTTATTAACTGGAATATGTCAGCTCTGGGAAATGTGCATCATTAATGTTTGCGCTTTGTTTAGTACAAGAGGAAATTAATTTATAGTTTTATTTCTACAGTGTTGTTGTACATTCCAAGTTTGGCTTTTGGGGTTCCCAGTTTAATTATTGTCGTCTTGTTTCTAAATCTTTTAGTCTTTCTTTATCCATACTCATTAAAGAGGCCTGTTTACTAAAAGTTAGTGTATGGTAACATTATGCAAATATTTATGCAAATGAGGCCCCTTATGCAAATGAGGCCCCGCGTCTTATGCGGCCCCCGGGTTACTTTACAAGTCCTCATTTGGCCCTCAAAGCAATTTGAGTTTGAGACCCCTGCACTAGAGATTCTTCTAAAACTCTGCAGTCAGCCATCCTAAATCCAACCACTAGGTGTCACCACTGTGCAATGACTAATACTCCTCCTCTGTCTCCTAGTCCCAGCCACCCAAAGCTGTAAGCATTGACTCTGTAACATCCCCAACCCTGGTCAGCCCAGGGAGTAGAAGACCTGAGTGGGAAAGAGAACCCAGGTTTTCTGCATGGTGCTGGTGGCTGTCTCCATGCCCCCACCCTTTGAATCAATTTTAGGAGGAGGGGCAGTTTTGACTACACGCTATAAGGTATGCAGGTCTTAGAGCCTGGTTTACCCTACACTTTTCCTTTCTGCAGATTGGTTGCACAAGGGAAAACGTCTACACATTGGAAACTTTCTATATAAATGTCTTTTTTACCTCTCCCAAACAAGCCCTATGTCATAGTACTCATTTTATCTCCACAGATAAATATAGTAGCTTGATGAATCAAGATGCTTACTGTATATTTACCTGTCCAATAGGGACAGTTTTTTTCAGTACCGTGGATTTAACAGGATAGATCCTAATGGAGAATGCTGTTACGATCTGATGGACTTAGCTCAGAGAACACAAGGTTGTTGTTTGTGATTGGTCTCTGTTTAGTAATTTTGGGTGAAATTTTAAAATAATATTTTCTGTAGGAGTTTTAGGATATAACTGCTAAAACCTGATAAATCACCTTGCTGGTCAATATTCTGTGAAATTGCTTCGAACAAACATAATCGTAGTGCAGCTGGGCAAATCAAGTTAATACGTTCTGGTGTACTGCAAGGAGTTGTATTTACAAACCCACTATAACAAATTACCAGTACATTTAACATATGTACATAACAATGAGCAAACCACAGTCCCAATTTGTCATCTTTTTGCAAAAAAAAAAAAACTGAAAAATTTTTTGAAACCCTGCCCCAAACTGGCCTTTATTCCTGGTTGAAACATTCTTCCCTATTGAAGCACTAAAGCGAATGTTCATGTGTTGGCCTCAGTTATTCCAAATTTTATCTCACAAGTCTCATGGCGCAATGGAAAAGGCTTTCCAAGTTGACATTTGTTTCCTTATTCTGCTAGACCAGTCCAGACGAGTGGGTCATGCTCCTCAAGAAGTAGGTGGAGGGAGAATTGAGCAGCTTTCAGTGATGTCACCAATAGGTATATTGTCTGGTGCAGTACTGAGGGAAGCCAGTATTGTCTGCCTCCAACAGGTGGCAAGGTGTATGGACTGGTGCAGCAGTGAAGAAAGGCCCATCTTCCCTGGTCCAGACTACAGTCCTGGGCCCAACATTTGCTCGAAGCTTAGGTTTGTCCCTGTGTCCTCGAAGCGACAGCTTGCCCTGTTTTTAGCACTGCTACTTGTGGTATCATAGCCACAGATATTCCAGTGTGCCATTGTAAACATACGAAACAAGAAAAGACAAAACAGTTTTACAAAACTTATAATTCACTTCAGAACCAAGAAGTTGAGGGGGTGGTGTTTGGAATGAGGCTATGCACACCCAGGTCACTAGACTTGATTCTGCCTCATAGCTGTTTGGGTGTGTGCAGTCCTATAACAACACATACCTCCGTATAGTTTATTGCTTAAATGTTCCCTGTAAAGAGGAGGTAAAATTTCAAACATAATGCTTCAAAAAAAGGCACTCTTTACCACAGCCAGGCAGAAAGAAGAAAAAGTGTGAAAATTAAGCCTTCAGTGATTATTTGGGAGAGTAAACAGAGGTATAGAAAGGAAAACCAATAAAAAGGTAGGGACAGGAACTTTGATTTCATTTGTTCTAAGGAGTAAACATACTAGTCTTTCAGCTGGCCAAAAGGCATAGTAGAGCCAAAGTGAACAATTCTTCATTGTACTGGAATGTAAACAATGTGAAATACGGAATTAAAATTTAGCCTTGGGGGTTTGTGCTATGTTCTCTTTTGGAGGGTCAGCTCGTTGACTATATCTTGAAATGTCCCAGTTATGTATTTGCTTTTCTCTCTCTGTATGGACCTTTAAATAATTTATTGGTGGCCAGTCTGTGGTATTCTTGCAGGTATGGTATGGAGGAGTAGTCTAGTGATTAGAGCAGTGGACTGAGGGCCAGAGAAGCCAGGGTAGAAATTCCACTGACGTCCTTTGTGACTGTGAGCAAGTCGCCTAGCCCTTCATTGCCTCTGGGGACAGAAAAATACTTCCTGGACCTGAAAAGACGTGCTCTAGATTTTAAAAATAACTGTAGGTTACTACTGGTACCTGACCATTCCAGTGTATTCTGGGATTAGTAGTATTTATTTATTTATTTTTTTATTGTTAATCGCCTTTGTGAAGAGATTTCACCCCAAATTTTGGCTTTTCTGTGAAGACGGTAAACTCATAAGGTGCGTGAAGGTTAATAAAAGTGTGCTTTCAACAAGGAGTTCCTTAGATATGTTTTATCTCCATCTAACCCTGTATTCGTTATGTTGCTAGACCAGTCCAGACAAGTTGTTGTTCTCCTCAGCCAACAGATGGAGGCAGACTTGAGCTACTTTCAGTGATGTCATCACTTGCATTGTCCTGTGGTGCAGCACTAAAAGAAGCCAGTATTTGTCTATCTCCAGCAGGTGGCAAGGTGTTTGGATTGTGCAGCAATATAGATAGGCCTGTCTTCCTTGGCCCAGACTACAGTCCTGTGGCTTGTGTGACTGAGACCTGTAAGGCCAGTGTTTGCACGGAGCTCAGGTACATTCCTGTGTCCTAGAGCCGACAGTCTGCCCTGTGTCCATCGCTGCTTCCCACAGGTTCCTTGTGCTGCTCGGGCTGAATAGTAGCAAGGAGGACCTCATGGAACCTCTTGGGGAGGGGGGCGTTGGTAAATTGGGCCTGGGCCCCCTTCCTTCTGGCTGTACTCTGTTTGCTTTCTTTGTTTTTGCCTTTTCTAAGAGGTTTTCGCCTCCCATTGAATTCAGTGAGCTGTATTTGGCTCTCTTGCTTTCAGTAAAGTAGCTTTAAATTAAAACACAAAAAACACTCTTTCTCTTTGCAGCTAAGCCTCCCGGGCCTTTCTGGGTACCTGGCGCTTCCCTTCTTGGGTTTCCCTGGTCAGCCCGACAGGTGCCGGGATTCTCTTTTGGCTGTGACCCTTGCTGCTTTTTTGGGCAGGTTTTTTTCCTTTAGCTGCTGCAGTGCTCAGCCACGTGACCCAGTGTAGCCTGGAACCCCCAGGGGCTTTTTACCTGTGGCTGCTATATTTTACTCTGATTGTGGTGGGAATGCCTGGGGTCCAGGGCCCGATGCCATTTCTATAGCCCCTGATGTTCCTTCTCTGTTTTTCCCCCTTCCATTGGACACTACAGCCATTTGGATGGCTGCTTGGTCCCTTTGGAGGGGAGCCTCAAGACTGTTGGTCTCTGGAAGCCCTCCGGGCTCCTTTTTTGAACTGTTCGAGCTACAGCTCCTGAAACAGATCACAGGCTGTTTACAGTCTCTTCTAGCTGCTTGACAACCCCCTTTGTGGAAGTCTGAGGTCCACATCTCCCCTATGGGGGATCCAAGGCCCTCGAGTGCCTCTGTTGTTCCCAGTAAGGGGTTAACTGCCCTCACTTTCTATGTGACCTTTCTATGTCCTTCGAGGACTCTGTGGCAGCTCTGCATGTTATAGGATTTGCTCTCAGGCAGGGATAAGCAGGGATTGTAGGGAGGAGTGGTCTTTATCTTTATTTAAAATTTTATATACCGCTTGAACCAATTGGCATACAGCGGTTTACAATAAAAACAAAACGGAGCTACTGGGAAAGAAACAGAAAGGAACGCCATTCATGTAGAGTAAAGAACAGTGCAGAGATAAATCAATAGAGTATAGAAAAAATAAAAGAGAGATAAAAAACAGACAGACAGTCATGCAGTCGTAGAGGGTGGGGGGGGGAAAGGAAGGTCAAAAGCTGTGCAAAAAAGATAGGTCTTAAGACAAGCTTTGAAAGCAGAGAAGGAGGATTCCAATCGCAACGAAAGCGGCAGTGAGTTCCAAAGACGGGGACCGAGAAAAAAGAAAGCAGAAGAACGTGTAGATTCGAGATGAGCCTGGGAGGGAGGTGGGAGAAAAAGACGATTCAGATGGAGAGATCGAAGCACTCTGGAAAGGCAAGAAAAGTGGACCAGATCGGAGAGATAGAGTGGAATACCAGTGTGCAAAGACCAGTGCACGAAAATCAGAATTTTGTACTGTATGCGAAAAGGGACAGGCAACCAGTGCAAACGAAGAAGCAAAGGGGTGACGTGCGCTGATCGGGGAGAGTGAGTCAGAAGACGAGCAGCCGTGTGGTGAACTAGTTGAAGGCAACGAAGCTGAGTAAGTGGAAGACCGGCTAGAGATGCATTACAATAGTCCAAACAGGAAACCACCAAAGCAAGAAGAAGTGTAGTCATAGAAGTGGGGGAAAGAAAAGGCCGAATTGCTCGAAGTTGACGTAAAGTGTGAAAAGAACGCTGTACAACGGAAGAGATATGGTCTCTGAAAGTTAAGGCAGAATCCAACGTAACCCCGAGATAACGCAGAGAGGTGACCAAGGGAATAGGCCCAGCAGGAAGAGAAGGGGACAAAGCGGGAATGGAGACACCTGCAGTGAACCAAATCGCCGAAGTCTTAGCCAAATTAATGTGCAAAACGTTGTCCGCAAACCAGGTAGAAACTGCAGAAAGACAAGCATCAAGAGGACCAATATCTGGAGAGAGTGAACAGGTGTGAAAAAGGAGAAGAATATCATCGGCATAAAAGTATGCCGAGATACCGTGCTGCTGTATAAGCAAAGCAAGAGGAACCAAGAAAATATTGAACAACAGAGGAGACAAGACAGAACCTTGGGGAACACCGCAGTGAAGAGGCATGGGGGGAGAAGAGTCGGAACCAATAAGAACAGAAAAAAGAGCGGTCACAGAGAAAAGAATGAAACCAATGGAGAACTGACGCAGAGAGACCAATAGAGCTGAGACGAAGAAGAAGAGTGCGATGGTCAACAACATCGAAAGCCGCAGAAAGATCAAGTGCAACAGCAATAGAAATAGAGCCCCTGTCGTGGGCGACGTGCAACTCATTAAGAAAAGAAATAAGAATAGATTCAGTGCTATGCCCAGGACGAAAACCAGATTGACAAGGGTGAAGAACCAAAGAATCCTCTAAGTGTGCAGAAAGTTGAGAAAAGACCAATCGTTCAAGAAGTTTAGAAAGAAAAGGAAGATTAGAGACAGGACGCCAATTAGACAAAGTGGAAGGATCTAAAGAGGGTTTTTTCAAGAGAGGGCGGATCAAAGCGTGTTTCCAAGGTGAGGAGAAAGAACCAGAAGACAAACAGGTATTGAAAAGAGAGAGAACTAAAGGAAGCAAAGCCAGAGAAGGTTCAGAAAGCCATTGTGAAGGGATAGGATCAGAGAGACAGGTGGTTTTTCGAGCTGTAGAAAGAGCATGGGACAGCTCAGAGAGGGTAATGGGACGAAAAACAGACCAACAGTGTGAAAGAGGGGGGGTAGGCGAAAGAGACAAAGAAACAGACGGAACTGGGGAAAGGGGGGGAGGGGGAGAAAGAGGGGAAGGACACGAGGGAAAAAGCTGACGAATATTGAGAACCTTGTCAGAAAAGTAGGTAGCTAAGGCAGTCGGAGTGGGGCTAGAAGAAGATAGTGGAAGAGAAGGTGCCGGGCTGGGGAATGAAGATGTGGCAGAGAGAGAATGGAGAACTCGGTAGAGTTGACGGGTAGAATTAGCCGAAGAAGAAACAAGCTCAGTCTAGTGGTCTAGTGGTTAGGACAAGGTACTTCAGGCCGGAGGGCCATGGGTTCAAGTTCCACCTGGGGACAGCAATCTCAGGCCGGAGGGACTGGGATTTCTAGTCCTATAGGCACTCCTTGTGGTCTTGGGCAAGCCACTTAACCCTCCACTGCCCATGTTCCCTGTAAGTATTAGCGTATGTGTCTCATATCCCCTCGTGTTAAATGTATCTCCCAATTGACCGCTTTGACCCGGTGAAAAGCGGGATATAAATACAGCTAAATAAAAATAAAATTAAAAAAAAAAAAAAAAAAAAAGCAGGCAGTCCCCTTTCCTGGAGGGTATCTGGGGTCCTGCTGCATTTATTTTCTACCTTATCGTATGCATCCATTCCTGGTCAAGTATTTAATGTTCAGAAGGACCCTACCGCAGCCTGGCCACTGCGTCACCTTGCATTTCATCTTTGTTCTGTACTCGTTCTCGGGTATTCATTCGTTAGATTCTTTAGCTATAGAGGGCATTTTTTGAAAAGCTTTCTTTGTGCAAAACCCAGTTTTTACATATGAAGGCAGGCTATAAAAATATGCTGTCATATAGAGACATAGAAGTATATGCAAGGAGCAATCCCATTGTATAAATAAGGTCTTCCTATGGGTGGAGTTTGGTGCTTACAAGTATACTTTACAGAATGCATTCATAACCCAGCAGACATGTGTCAGCTCTGAAACAGGCATGACTATATCACGGGTGTCCGCTGACACTGATTACACATGTAAGTGGCGATTTTTAGAAAGGAAAGTGTATGCATACATCCCATAACTACCAGTCTTTTATATGTGTGGCGGTTGCTCCCAGTTATGCGCCTGGTTCTAAAATTCTTTCATGATGATGTAAGCTAGAGAGGGGATGCAGCCAAGGTCAAGCAATGTCGATTACTCAAGCTCTTTTCAACTAGCTCTGGCTACCAAAAATGGCACACTTTTTTTCCCCCCCTTGGCTAGTGCATAAAATGCGCAGCAAGGTACCTTTTGGATCTAGAGAGAGCCTATGGGTAGCTTCTAAACCTGAGGAGACTAATTTCAGCGTGCGATTACAAGTTTCAGATACCATACATTGCAGAGGTTTGTCTTCCAAGCTAGTAGTATTTAAGGTAGAACTTCATCCAGCAACCTGCCAGTGCTCACAGTACTTTTCTTTTCACCAAAGTATTAATTAAAAAGAACAATGAAACATTTTAAGAATTGTGAGTTTGGAGAGAAGTGGCAGTGTTTAATTTTACTCTGGAATATGACAGGATCGGAATACACATGTCACACGTAAACTACCTCCATTCTTTGTGCTAATGATCAGGACTTCAGATCATTGCTTTATGTACTCTTTTGGATCAGATATACCAAAAGAGGCTTTTTCTCCATTTTGGGGGTCCTTTTCTAAAGCTTTTTCCACATGCAGAGCATGTTTTGCATTTCAAAAATGACGGTTAATAAATTGCGCGGGTGTATTCATGGAAATGTTGCACCTACGTTTACGAGACATCTGTCTAGGCATTTCTGGAGGCTTAACTTTGCAGTATGTATGTGTTTTGGAAACGCGCTTGTGCAGGTGTATAGCATATGCACGCACTTTTACAGCTTTGAAAGGAGTATAATATTATGTGAGAGAAATTTTGCGCCTTAATGGTGGATATTGTAGGAGCCTAAGGCACATATGTGCCCAAAGTCCCTTTATATAAAAGGTGCTTTTTTGAAATTTTAACATAGGTGCCCTTTACGAAATTACATCTCTTCTGTGTGGAGAAAAATGCATAGTACTTCCAGGCCCTTAATTATATGCATGCTTGTGATTTTAATTGTAGTAGCTTTAACGAAGAAGCATGTTTCATGTTCACCACTTTTCACCTTGTGTTTTTTTATTATTTGGGGGGGGGGGGGTATTCAGCGGCAACAGACAGCGCTGATAAAGCAGCTAACCATTACTGCTGAGCTTGGAACCCAAATATTCAATGTTGGTGCCATATCCGACTCCTAGCATTGAATATTGGTGTTGGCCGGATATTACATTAACTAACCAGTAAGAGCTGATATTCAGCCGCTGGCTGGTTAGCCAAAACCTTTCAGTTGCCTAACTTTAGCTGGTTATTCTTAGGTGTCATCTCCATTCCGCTCCTGGAATGCCCTGGCTAGCATCGGGGTGCTTGAGGGCTGAAACCGGGGTTCTTGAGCGGTACTAACTGTGTTAGTGCTGCCAAATATCCCACTGAGCACCATTTACGTGGTTTTCAGGTTGGCAAAGTGCCTAAATGCCTTAGATACAGATACATAGATGGAGGATATTCAATCTGTAGGGTGACTGGGTACCTATCAAGTGTAAAGTTTACCTCCTGTCCTCTTGTGTCCTCTTTTTTTTTTTTTTTTTTTTTTTATGGAACCTGTGGTGGGGTGACTCATTCCAAGATGCAAGTGAGATTTTTCCTTAATTAAAACATTCTCCAGGAACAAGCAGGAAGTTGGTCCTCACTTATGGGTGACGTCAGCACCGACGGAGCCCGCGCGTAGCAGTTCCCCAGCTTTCAAAGAAAGCTTTTGAGATTGCTACCCCGCATGCGTGGTCCTCTTCCTGCCCAAGGGTGCCATCTTACTCAGTCTCCCTTTTTCCATGGAGCCCTTCTGACGCACTTCCTTGTCCCTCGGAAAAAGTTTTGTTTTTCTCGCCTTAACAGGCTCTTATCCTTTTTTCCGGTTGCACCGGTCCTCTACCTGTCCTCCCCTTGCTCTCTTTTTCGGAGCTTATGGGGATAACTTCTAAATTTTTTTCTTATGGGCTTCGCACCCTTTTTTCCTTTCTAACCGCTGGCCGTGTGGGTCTTCGACCTCGCAGGGGCCGTTTTTGCTCCCATGGCCAACGGGTTTAAAAAATGCGATAGATGCTTTAGGAACATGTCGCTTACAGACACTCATGACTGTTGTCTAAGGTGTCTGGGAGCCGACCATGACCCAGAGCTCTGTAAGAAAATGCTCTCTAAGGCCCTGCTCAGCCATAAGCAGATGTCCGGAGACATTTTTTGAAAGGCCTCCTCTGAGTCTCCGGTGGCACCCTCGGTCATCTCCCCTCCAGTGGGTTCTCCCCCTGTGGCACCGCGTTCCAGACAGAATTCTGACCAGGGGTCCCCCGAGGTAGAATGGTGCAAAAAGAAGGCCCTGAATGCGCTGTCTGGGGCCCCCGACAAGCGCAAGCGCTCCCGCGCCCCCTTCGGTGTTCCAGAGAGTTGGACAAGGAGTGGCCCCGCAAGGTACCTCGCAGAGAAATGGAGGCCTCTGGTGAAGGCGCCCAGTCTCCTGAGGGCCGTCCCGGTGAGGACCCCCTCTCCTCCTCGACGCCCGATCCGGTGACCCCGGTATCGGCGTCCCAGGGCCCCACGCCCACAAGGGAGTCCCATATGCTGGCGCTCAAATGCAGTGTTTCTGCGTTCATTCCTTCCCAGCAGGCGCTCACGGCCAGCTTTGCTGACTTGTGCCCGGAGACCGTGGGTCCCTCGCGTGGGACACCCAAATCCGTCCAGGAAACCCCTGAGAGCCACAGACCTCGTGAGGGTCCTCGACGTCTGTCTCACTCGTTCTCCCGTTCCTCTGGGGGCGAGATCATCCAGAACCTCCGGCTCCAGGCTACCGGCCATCAGACAGAGGAAACGGCTCGGATCCCTCGACAGACTTCTTGGACTGGGAATCTGATGGGACACATCCTCGGAGACACGTACCCACCGGGATCTTCTGTCGGACCCCTCGCCGCCTGGTCACCTCCTTTTTGGTGTTTATTTGGGACATGGCTCGTGCCCTCATCCTGGTCACCCAGGCCGAGGAGGACCCTCGTGCTGAAGAACTCGATATTCTTCAGTATGAGGCTCCACCCAGGGAATCCCTCACCGTGCCAGTGCCCCTGATCCTCTCTCGGCTATTGCTCCGCATGTGGGCAGCCCCGGCCTCGGTTCCCATTGTGAGCAAGCACCTTGACACAATGTACAAGGTGCAGTGAGGGCCAGGCTTCCGTAAGACCCAACTTCCACACACCTTGATGGTGGTGGAATCAGCCATGAGGAAGCAGAAAAGCCCGAAGTCCCACATTGGTACTGCTGGGCCGAGAATCGAGAGCCCTTGATGCCCTGGGCCGCAAGGCCTATCAAGGTTCCATGCTCTCTTGTCACATCCAGGCATACCAATTATATATTGGTATATTCCTCTGCGACTTGGCAAAAGAACTTGGAGGTTTCTCCGTGGGCCTCGAGGGCGAGCCCCTCGACAGGTTCCGCACCCTGTTGAAGTCGGTGGCTGATTGCTCCCAGTATATCTCTCGAGCCTCCTATGATGGCTTCAAGACATAGGCGCAGGTGGCGGCCACGGGCATCGGAGCCCGCTGCCAGGCTTAGCTCCAGTCTTCGGATTTGGAGCAGTGGGTGCAGGAGAAGCTCCTGGACGTGCCCTGCCTCGGCAAACAACTTTTTGGTAAGCTGATGGAGGAGAAGGCTGCAGAGATCGAGACAGAGTACGTCAGTAGGACCTGTCTCTCCCGCAAGACCTCTACGCTGCCTTGGAAGAAGCAGCCCACCAAGAAGCCCTTCTTTGCCAGGAAAGGCCTCCAGTAGCGCAGCTGTCTGTCATACCCGGCTACCCCCATGCCGACTACTCCCGCGCAGGGGAAGCCCAGCAGGGCTACCGTAAACCAAAGGGTCCGAAGGCCCAAACGCCGGCTCCCCCACAACCTCCTCAGGGATTTTGATGCCAGCGGCATAGCCCCTCGCCCTACGGCGATACAGCAGCCAGTGGGGGGACGCCTGTCCTACTTCGCCCCGTTGAGGACCCAGGTGTTCGAGGTGATATTGCCTCCAGTTCAACAGGCTTTCACCCCCTTTCTCCCCGGTGCAGCCTCCTCGACTCCCCCGCACACCATCTTTTGATGCAGTGGGAATTACACTCCTTCCTTGCCCAACGGGCAGTCGAGAAGGTCCCTCCCCACCTTCGAGGTCAGGGCTTTTATTCCCAGCACTTCCTCATCCCAAAAAAGACGGCGGGTCTGCGGCCCATCCTCAACATCCCCAAGCTAAACAAGTTCCTGGTGAGGGAGAAATTCAAGATGTTATCTCTTGGCGTGCTGCTGCCCTGCCTCTGGCAGGGCGACTGACTATGCTCCTTTGATCTAAAGGATGCTTACCAGGTTCTATCGGAACAGGGTGGTCCTCCGGACACATCCTAAGTTCTTACCCAAGGTCGTGTCAGCCTTTCATCTCAACCAAGAGAGAGTGCTCCCAACCTTCTTCCCAAGGCCCCATGCCGATCAGGTGTCGGTGGCTCTCCACACCCTCTACTGCAAGCGGGCCCTTGCCTTCTACTTGCAGCGTACCCAGACTCGCCACAAGTCTGACAGACTCTTCGTGACCTACGATCCCAACAGGCAGGGGCAAGCAGTCACCAAGCGCACCCTCTCTGTTTGGTGGCGGACTGCATCGACTTCGCCGATGCGAAGGCGGGCGTTCCTCTGGATTGTCGAGTCACTGCACATGGGGTCCGAGCCAAAGCGGCCTCGGTGGCCTCGCTGTGCTCCATGCCCATGATGGACATCTGCCGGGCACCAACCTGGTCTTCTATGAATACTTTCACCACCCACTACTGCCTCTAGACGGAGTCCCGCCGGGACAGCGCCTTCAGCCAGGCTGTACTCCGTAATCTGTTTGGGGTATAAGCAACTCCTGCCCTCCGACCCTTCTTCATGGCTACCGAGGGCTTCGCACCGAGGACTCGGGCTCCTTCGGGCTTTGGCTTCTGTTTACGGCCTTGCGAGGCATATTTTGGTTACGTGCTCGGTAGCCTGTAGCTAGGGAGTTCCATAAGTGAGGACTGACTTCCTGCTTGTTCCTGGAGAAAGCGTAGTTACTCACCTGTAGCAGGTGTTCTTCAGGGACAGCAGGAATTAGTCCTCACTACCCTCCCGCCTCCCCTGATGAGTTGCTGAATTTTTGTCCTTCCCTTGCTATCCGCTTGGTAGGGCTCGAGCTAAGGGACCTGACTGAGCAAGATGGCACCCTTGGGTGGGAAGAGGACCACGCATGCATGGTAGCAATCCCAAAAGCTTTCTTTGAAACCTGGGGAATTGCTCCGCGCGGGCTCTGTCGGTGCCGTCACCCATAAGTGAGGACTGATTCCTGCTGTCCCTGAAGAACACCTGTTACAGGTGAGTAACTACGCTTTACCAGCCATCTTTATCTATATATCTTAGTGCAGTCGGCAGCATGCACTTGCTATGATCCTTGTGTAGCCTCTTAACATTCACCTGTCTTGTAGATCCGTCAGAGTCGGCATAATAGCAAAGAAAAACATGAAGTTCAAAACGCACAGCTCCACCGACACACCACAAAGCAACACGCTCAGCATCATGAACAAACACATGGCACTCTGCCTAACCTACAGAGCACCCCGAGCCCCTCCTGATGAACTGGCAGCAACGCTCGAAACAGCATGCGCCCTCACAGCAACTAACAAACCTACCATCCTGCTAGGTGACTTCAACCTCAAGTCCACCAACACCAAAGATGCAGATGCCTTCCTCCAAGCAATGACATCCCTTCAATACACCCAAATCATCAACGCCCCCACACACAGACACGGCTCTACACCTGACCTCATATTCGCAACCAACTCCCTAACTTCAAGAGGACTAATCTCAACACCTTCCATCACCCCTGTCCCCTGGTCCGATCACCACATAATCAAGATCACACTGCAACTTCAAAAAGACAATCACAACGAACAAACCAACAATTCCCACACACAAAGGCGATTCAAGAAATTCGACAGAGACACCTTCCTACTGGACACGTTAAATCAACTGTCAACAGAAACAGACAACCTGGAGACTCAAATAATCAACTGGAACAACACACTATCCAACGCCGCCACAGCTACTGCGACCAGACCAAAGGAACACTGCAACAACAAGAGACATCACAAGCCCTGGTACTCCTCAACCATACGACAAGAGAAAAGAGAACTCAGAAAGATCGAACGGAGATGGAGAAAATCCAAGACACCAGAAAACCAGCAGATATACCTAACAAACCAAAGACTATACACCGAACACATCAACCAATCCAAGAAAGAATACCATACAAACATGATAAACACCTCCATAAACAAACCCAGAGAACTCTTCGACATAGTGAAAATCCTCACAAAGGAGCAGAAAACAGAAGAGGAAATACAAATAGACCCGCAAAAATTTGCTGATCACATCAAAGACAAATTTCACTCCACAGAACCAACTGCAACCAGCTCTGCTACCCAGCCTGATTCACACCCCAAGACATGGGACACCTTCCACCCTCCCTCAACAGAACAGCTCTCCCACATCATCTCAGCAATCAGAACAAGCACCGCCCCCACGGACCCTTGCCCAGTATCATGGATAAAGGCCACCAAATCAAGCCTCATCCACATCATACACGACATTGTCCTCAACTCACTCACCCAGGGTCTCCTGCCAGCTCAACTTAAACTGGCTACAGTACGCCCAATACCGAAAAAAACTACCCTCGACAAGAAAAACCCCGCAGCATACAGACCAATATCCAGCATACCTTTTCTGGCAAAAAATTATAGAAAAAGCAGTGCAACAACAACTACAGGAACATATTGACAACCACGCTCCTCTAGACGACAACCAGCACGGCTTCCGCCCCCAACATGGAGTTGAAACACTGCTGATCTACCTCATAGACAACATCCTCAGAGTCATAGACAACAACACTAAAGGCATCCTAATGATCTTCGTCGACATCTCCTCCGCCTTCGACACGGTTGACCACCTAACCCTCCTGGAAAGACTAAAGGAAATTGGACTTCATGGTACCACGTTAAAATGGTTCCAATCCTACCTCACCGACAGGCAGCTACAAGTCAAGATAGGCCACAACACCTCTCAACCCATAGAAATCCGCCAAGGAGTACCTCAAGGATCCGCCCTCTCGGCACTCCTGTTCAACATATACATCCAGCCAATATGCGACATCCTGAAAGCGAACAACATTCAATACACCATCTACGCAGACGATATTATGATATACACACCTATCTCTACCGACAACCCAGACTACAATAGAATAACCGACTGCCTAACACAAATGACAAACTGGTGCACGAACAACAACCTCACAATCAACTACAGCAAGACTGAGGCTCTAATAATCACTCGCAACCATGACTTCATCCACCCACCGGACATCAAAATAGCAGACACTACCATTCCAATGAAATCCGAAGTAAAATACCTTGGAGTAACCCTGGACAATGAACTAAATCTCAAGTCTCACATTAACAAAACGGTCAAGAATGCATACCATAGAATGAGAATCATCAGACGGCTTAAACCCCTCCTCGACGCAGAACACTTCCGCACGGTATGCCAAGCACTCATCACCCCATTAATGGATTTCTGTAACCCCATCTACCTTGGCCTACCTAAGCAAACTCTCAAACCGCTCCAACTAGCCCAAAATACCGCAGCACGCATCATTTCTGGCTCAACAAGACATGAACACATTACCCCGGTTCTCAAAGACCTACACTGGCTCCCAATCAGCTCACGCATTAAATACAAAACAATAATAAACATATTCAAAATCAAACAACACATTTCAGCCAACAGCCTGCACACCCTCATTCATCCAGACACCAGCACCCGCCCGAGAAGACAAGGAACCTCCAACAGAGTCAGCACACCGAGGGACTTCAGAAAAACACGAAAGGACACCACAGAAAGAGCCCTCTCCCTGGCAGCCCCAACCATTTGGAACTCCCTCCCAGACGAGCTGAGAGCAACAACGGACCTCAAGGACTTCCGCAAACAACTGAAGACAGCTTTGTTCATAGAACATTATGGACACGTCACTTAATCAACAAGGTCTTATCTTCAAAGACCCCCACCCTGACGAAAGATTGTATATCGGCACAGGATTTATCTCATGACCTATCTGGACAGTACCTAGTATTATAGAACATGCTGTATCATAGCGCACTCTGTACATAGCCCCCTAATCTAGAACTCCCCCCACACGCACACCACCCCCCCTGCATTCCCTGCATGAACTCCCCCCCTCACTTTACTCCCCCAACACTGCATGAACCCCCCCACATCCTCTGATTGTTTTGCTGTGACACCGCCTTGATTTTTATGATAAGACGGTTTAGAAATACTGTTAAATAAATAAATAAATAAATATGTTGGTGTGGTACTTCTTGCCTAGAATAAATTGTTCTCGGATGATTGACTTGCTGTTGTACTTGGTAATAAAAATGTTATCTTCAGTTTTCCTTGTTTGTGTTTCGATTGGACTGACTAGGCTACAGCACATTTATCCGTCACAGGGCTGAGAAGTAGCTCTCTATCTCCTGCATAGCAGCTGCAGAGTAGGCCGCTAGACCGCTAGCATGGCAGCTACCACACTGCTGATAGGAGAGCCAGTTACAGTACTTGATTGCTAAAGAAATCATTCAGTAATTATTTTATTTCAAGTGTGTAATTGTTCAAAATGAGAATCTTCTATTATATAAAATGGATGAAAACTGTGCCTTCCTGCACTCTGTTGTCTTAAAGACGTTGTCCAGTCTTACAACCTTTTCTTATAATTTTTCAGTTATTGACAGATGTATTTAGAAACTTTCTATATGTAGGTGGTATTTATACGAACGTTAAGAAAAATTAATATATACCATAACTTGTGTAATGGTCCAAAGAGACCAGTTGAGATAATAGAGCTGTACATTTCCCTGGATACCTCTTAGACCCTTGCGTTAACGAGCTATTTCAGCCTTCTAGCTCAGTTGGAACCAACACTGGGATTCTGACACTATGAAACTTCATTTGCAAATACCTGTTTATCCTCTCTGCTAATAGACCCTCCCACCGTTCTCATCTGGTTAGTGCAGCAGTGGTTCTCGGACTAGGAGCCATGCTCCAGGGCTCTTTCCGGAACACTCTTATCATTGGCTGTGAATTCATTCCAAGTGTTACTCCTGAGCATGGTCCCCTCCCCTACTAGGGGGCTGAAGACCTGATTTGAGAACTGAGACAGTGACCCTACACATGGCAACGTGCAGTACCGAGCCATCGGTCCAGCCCATGGGTATCCGGTCTTCATACAAGTACTGTAGCATTCCCCCCAAAAGTTTTAAAATGTATGGGCAGTGTTTATCACTGAGTTAATAGCATGCAGATGAAGCATGTGTTCTGTAGATCAAAAATGTAATAAATGCCAAATTATGCAACACTCAACTAACTGGCATCTTGCCGTGTGGACCTTTTTTTTTTAAGCTACTTGGAGCTGAGATTCCAGTCCTGAGGACGGGCCAGTCCCATCTGAGGCCATGGCTTCCCTTCCACATATCTCGGCCTCCTCTTGCTTCCTCCACTGCTGCCCCTAGTGGTTAGGGCAGCAACCTGGGCCCAGAAAGACTAGGGCTCAAATCCTACTGATTCTCCTTGTGACCTTGATCATGTCACTTAACCCTCCAGAAGTTGTGCAGGTAGCAATCGCTGTGTGTGACTCCGTGAGAGTCGCCCAATTCCTTTCCGGGGGAGGTCATCTGGACAGGGCAAATTTGTCATGTAAGAGTGTTTCCACTACAGTTTCTTATTTGGGGAAGGGGTTTTCTGCCTGTGGCAGAGAGAGTACTTTGTGAAAGATATTTTTTCTTATTTGTTGCTCCTGTGAGTCTGTTCTGTCAATAGGATACTGGAAGCTGGTGGGAGGTGCCAGCTATCTATCTATGGTGAGGTCAGAAAGTGTAACATGCTCAGTCTCTAAGCTGAGAGGTGACTACCCATAGGTCGGGACTAGACTGGAGGAACTCAAGGAAAGACCACTAGCAGGTAAGACCTAATTTCACTTTCTCAAAGCTAAAGAGCCCCAACATTTTAAGCCTTTCCTCGTAGGGGTATCCCTCTATCCCCATTAACATTTTGTTTGCCCTTCTCTGTACCTTTTCTATTGTGGCCTTCCCCTCCTGTCCTTGTTCGTATTTTAAAAAAAATAAAATAAAAAGAGGAGGGAGAAAATCCCAGGCACCTAGTAAAAATTTCTGTCCCCAGTGGTGGCCTGGCTCCTTGGATTTGTGGAGCTCTGACCTGGCATTCACCCTGTCAATACCAGGGTAGTTGAAATCACCCATTCTTACTGTGTTGCCAGTTTTATTAGCTTCCCTAATTTATGTTAACATTTCATAATCTGTCTGTTGATTCTTGCCAGGAAGATGGTAGTATACCCCCATTGCTATTCCCGTCCTCTTTTCACATGGAATTTCTATCTATAAAGATTCTACAGTGACGTTTGTTTCCTGCAGAATGTTTATCTTGAATTAGTTTTAATAGCACTGTTCATGTGTGTAAAGGAACTTGAATACGTTAACATTATTTTAAGTAATATCATTTTTTATTGGTTTCACAAAATTTGCCAAGTAACATACATTGTGGCAGGCCAACACATGCCCAACAACAACAAAAAAAAAACAGGCAGTATAACTGTCCAAAAGTAGGGATATAGTAGAGTATAAAGAACAAAGAGCCAGAAGCAGAGACAATCAAATTCCCCACCTACCAGGCCTAATCTGGAATCCCGTCCTCCAGCCACCAAAAGCAAACTGCAGCCGAAGCAGAAATCCAGGGACCATCCCAGTGAATTCAGGCACTGATTAATGGCCTCTTGCTCACCTATCTCACACCAGAGTAGGAACCAACAAACCCCAAATCCCTAAATTCCACCCCACCCACCCCTGCTCCCCCCCGAGCCTTCCCCCCCCCCCACCACCTCCCCACTTAGCTCCCACTAGCAGCAGTACCCCGGGATTACCTAATACCCACCAACTAACTGCCTCCTACTCAAGGTTTTTTTTTTTTTTTCTCTTCGTGGATCACTCCCTTGTTACTCAGGTCCAGCATTAATGTCAGGGTTTGAGTCAGGCAGCAGGGGTGCCCAGATGTTTTGAAAGAGGGTCCACCTATTCTCTCCCAGGAGTCGGGCTGTCCGACCCTCCATAAGGCGGAGATCACACAGCAGTCGTTCCCACTCCAGCATCCCCGGGCCCTCCGCCGTGATCCAATGTCGCAAGATACAGTGTTTAGCTACGAGAAAACTCCGTTCACAGAACTTTCTCTGGGCGACTGTTCCGGGAAACTCCCCACCCCCAACATGAAAGAGACACCATAAAGGATGAAGAACCACCACCCCACCCACCCAAGTGGTCAATTTGGATCGGATGGCTTCCCAAAAGGTTTGAATTACCGGACAAAACCAAAAACGATGAGAGAGGGTACCCACAGTGCTCTTACAGAGACCACACACATCAGAAGGTATAAGCCCCATCCGCTGCGTCCCCGCTTCCGCAACATAAGCGCGCCACAACAGCTTGAATTGAAGTTCGCGATAGCGAACCGCTTCAGAGAGTTCCCTAAGGCCTTTAAAAGCCGCCTCCGCTAACTCAACAGTGAAGTCCACCAGTCCATCGTTGTTCCATCGCTCTACTAACTGAGTAAAACTGCTCAAATTGCCAGGGACTATGAGAAGGTCCCTCAACTGCCGCGTAGTAAGCAGCTCTTGACATTGCTCCAGTACCAGCCAAAGACTACGCCCTCGGGAGAGTAACAGCGCACCTCCATGAGCCCTACTCAGATAGTGTCGGACCTGTAAATAATAATAGAAGGATTCTTTCTGCAGGCGATACTTCTGCGATAAAGCCTGGAAGGAGTCCAGGCAGTCCATATTCGCCATTCGCAACTGTCCGAGGTACTCAATACCAGCTCTCGACCAGCTTTGGCTCCCCCCACCAGTGGTCCCCGGAGTAAACAGCCCATTGCCCCGCAAAGGGAGGCAGTCCGTGGCTTTCCACTGACAGCCCCTAGTGCGACAGAGATATTGCCAAACGATTCGCAACATCCGTAAATAAGGGGACATCCGCCACGCCATTGGGAGGGCCATACTTCCACAATGGAGCAAGTAAGCCCTATGCCACTTGCCAGAGAATTGATCTATTAAACCGAGCGGAATCCGTTCGGAATTCCCCACAACCACGTCACTCAAGCGACGCGTTCCATAGACCAAATTATAAGATCGCAGAGGAGTCAGCGCCAGTCCCCCTTCAGCCACCGGCCTCATGAGCCGGTCCAACGCTATGCGTGCCCGGCGGGAACGCCACAGAAAATGACCCAAATGTCTATGAAGGTCCCGAAGATCTCGATGGGCTAACCAGAGCGGAAGATTACGTAACAAGTACAGCCAGCGCGGCCACTCCACCATCCGTACTAGCGCCACTCGGCCCATCAGAGATAGCGGTAAATCCTCCCACCTCCGCAACCGTCCAACAGTCGACCGAAGAAGCGGCTGTACATTGACCACATACAGGGAGTGTAGGCGAGCTGGGATCTGAATGCCCAGATAACGAATGTGGTCGGCTGCCCAGCTAAGGGGAAAAAAGCCCTGCCAGACACCACGAGTCTGGTCATCCACATCAAGGACCATGGACTTTGTGCGATTAATACGTAGTCCGGAGAAGAAGCCGCCAAAATGTTCAATCAACCTAAGGGCCGCTGGCAGAGAAATCAGGGGCTTGGTCAAACACAGCAGAATGTCATCCGCGAACGCGCTTACTTTTATGCCTCCACCCCTCCACTCCACCCCCGCAATCTGCGGAGAAGAAGCTAATAAAGAGAGGAGAAGAGGTTCCAATTGCAGCACATAGAGTAGCGGAGATAGCGGGCAGCCTTGCCGAGTGCCACGCTGTAGAAGAAACGGTTGGGAACAGATCCCCCCTACATCCACCATTGCTCGTGGAGCTGCATACAACGCTTGTATCCCATGTAAAAAACGTCCCTGCAAACCAAAACCTCTCAACGCCGCGAACATATAGGACCACGACACTCTGTCAAAAGCCTTTTCGGAGTCGAGACTGACCAGTAGTAAAGGGTCTTGAGCAAATAAAGTCTGCTCCATTCCCAGCAGTACTTTGGTTATATTAACCGAGGCCTCCCTACCTGTAACAAAGCCGGCTTGGTGGGAACCCACCAAGTCCGGAAGAAATAACTGAAGGCAGGCAGCCAGTACTGACGCGAAGAGTTTTTGGTCCACATTGATCAAAGAGATAGGGCGATAGGAGGCAGGGTCCTGAGGATCTTTGCCCTGTTTTGGTATTAACGTAATGCGGGCTGTCCTCATATCTCTCGGAAACTCACCGGACTTCGTCACCTCGGCATACACGGCCCCCAGTGGTGGGAACCACCGCCCGCTCTAACATTTTGTACGCCTCGTAGGTAAAACCATTGGGACCGGGAGTCTTGTGTGCTTTGCCGGCCCTGATCGCTCTCTGGATTTCCTCCCCCTGTATTTCCCGATTCAACACTTCCAGGGCCTCTACCCCCAGTTGCGGTAGGGAGACATGCGCCAAAAATTCCTGCATGACGGCCTCAGGCGCCTCCTCCGAGGCATACAGCCGTTCGTAGAAGGAGCGAAACACCCGTGCGATCTCTTCCGCCCTAGTATGTCATCCCCCGGCTTCATCGCGAACTACCAGCACCCCGCGGGTCCCAGCTGGACCTCGCACCAGTCGAGCCAACAGCTTCCCAGATCTATCGCCATATCGAAAAAACTGATGACGGTAGTACTGTTGAGACTGAATGGCTCTCTCCTGCAGTAAAGCATTCAGCCTTTTCTGGAGTTCAAGATACCCCGCCAGAGCGCCATGGCCATGGAGGACCTCCGACTTAGTCAGCTGGAGTTCCCTAGATAAACGAATCACCTCCGCATTAACTCGCTTCCTCTCAGCCCCCACATAGGCAATAATATGTCCACGAAGCATGGCCTTACCCGCCTCCCAGAAGGTAGCCACCGAATCCACCGTTCCCTCGTTAAACTTAACGTATTCATCCCAGTGTTTACCCACAAATTCCCGAAAGTCAGGCCTGTTGGCAAGATGACTCGGAAATGACCGCTTGACAGCGCCCTGGCGTTCCCCGCGCCAAGTCAAGCTCACCATAGCATGATCGGATATTAAAATGGGCCCTATTTCTACCCGCAGTACTCTCCCAAACCAAGGTTGTGATACCAGGAAATAATCAATTCTTGACCACGTCTGATGAGCACGAGAAAGATATGTGTAGTCTCTGCTGTCAAGGTTGAGCACCCTCCAAGCATCTACCAGATCCCCAAAGTCACAAAGATAGCGGACACCCTTCCTCTTCCAACTACCCCCAGTAGCTGTAGTTGCGTGGGAGCGATCCAATAAAGGGTCATGTGGACAATTATAATCTCCCGCCAAAATTACTGGAACCTTCGGGGCCTCCAGTACCTTGTGCAGAAGGGTTTTAAAGAAAGCATGTTCATAATTGTTGGGAGCATACACATTCCCCAGGAAAAGTTCTTCCCCCTGGATTTTAAGGTGAACAAAAAGAAATCTGCCATTGGGGTCTGCATCCACCTTAAGGGTTTCACAGGCTAGGCTCTTATGAACCAGAATTGCTACCCCTTTCCGACGAGAATCTGAAGGGGCAGAGAGAACCGTTCCCACCCAGTCCTGCCGCAGCTTGGAATGTTCATGGACTGTTAAGTGGGTCTCCTGTAACAAGGCCACCTGCGTTTTCTGCCGTTTGAGGGCCTGCAATATTTTAGTGCGTTTCACCGGGGTGGAAATCCCCCCCCACATTCCAGGTCACAATATGTAAGTCAGGGTGGGTAATGCAAGTAATTAAGACTGATACGCCCCGATGGAAATAACTGCGTTCGGACACAGGGCAGCCCAGCCTCCACCCCAGTCCATCTCAGCAAATCTCTATATATTGAATAGGCCCACCCAAAAGGGGGCCAAAACCCACCCGAGGGTAAATACCGTGGTGCTGCTAAGTTCCCCCTAACCCCCCTACCCTCCACTACCCTCCCCCTCCCCCCCCCGACCCTTGCCAACCCTCCCCCACCCCTTATCCCCTATTACTCTCCCATCCCTCCTCTTAACCCCGATAAACCCCATCTCACCCATACCCCTCAGCATCCTCGGCTGAGGCTGAGGTCTAAACAATGCCACAGGGCAGCCACGCTATCCCGCCCCCCCCTCCCCCTCAAACAACCAAGCATGCATGCAGAACTTAACCCAGCAAATAAACTATGAATTACATACAAACACAGAAGGAAGAAAGGGACAAGAGATATGCAAAACACTACAAACTGAGCCAAGGGTGCATGTCCAGAGATCCACTCAAGCCTCACTCAGTAAGTCCTCAAAACAGGTCATTGTCTCTAAGGCACCGGGTCTAGGCAAACCGGCCCTATTGTGATCGGGATAGGCCCACGTTGAGTGCGCCAGGTCTAGGGACCCCAAATATCACATAAGGCCAACCATCAGCAGGGTTCTTGATCCGCCGGCAGCGTTGCCAGAAATTGCTTGGCCTTCCCAGCCTGTTCAAATGTATAGGCCTGCCCATGCCAGGTAACCCTCAGAGTGGCGGGAAAAGCCAAGGTAAAGCGGGCTTTCCGGCGGAACAGTTCAGCACATACGGGGGTAAATTCTTTCCGCTTGGCCGCTACCACCGCGGAGTAATCTTGAAAAATCAAAATTTTCCGGTTATTTAAGAGCAGTTCCGGCAGCCTCCGGTAGGCCTGTAGAATAGCAGCCTTATGTTGGAAATTGAGAACCCGGAGTATGACTACACGTGGCCGGGCCTCCTCCTCCTTACGGGCTCCCAGGCGGTGGGCGCGTTCAATACGGAAACAGCCTCGTAGTCCCTCCAGCCCCAATGCCTCCGGGAGCCAGGTCTCTAAGAAAGTAAGCAGTTCTTTCTCAGGCTTTTCTTCTCCGATTCCCAGGATACGAAGATTATTCCTCCTCGATCGATTTTCGAGGTCATCAAGCTTTAGCTGGATCTCTTGCAGGAGTTGCCCGTGCTTAGCCATTGCTCTCTCATGGCACCCCTCCTCACTCTCCAGGCTGGCAACGCGCTGCTCCAACTCATCGACACGTTTTCCAAATTCTGTCATCGAGTCCTCCATACTGTCCAGCTTTTTCATAAGCATATCAAATTTGGGGTCTAAAAGCTTGACAACTTCTTTAGCAAGCTCCGCTGGGGCCGAATCGACACTCTCCCTCCCCCGGGGACGTCGGCTGTGTCGACATCAACGTGGAAGGCCCAGCCTTGTGAGGCTTCTCGCGCTCCCGCTTCGGCGCTAAGGGCATGTTCGGAACTCCCGAGTCCCAGCACAGGCATTTGGAAGATTCACGCACCCTCTCACAAATACGGAGGAGAGGGGGCGTTTTAGCAGATTTTATATGCCGATTTAGCGGTGTGGCTGCCCCGGAGCAAGCGGGAAGCGTCCACGCTCACTCACGCATCACGTGACCCTCACGTTAACATTATTTTAAATGTACCTTAACCTTTTTGTGATAACATTAACATACTTTAGTACATGGGCCCCATAGTGCTGTCTTGAGCATTATACATCTGCAAAGGAACTTTGGGAGTAGTCATTTCAGTGTAGCCAACTTATGAGTGTGTGAGACTAGGAAGACTCTTTAAAATATTTTTAAGAAACAGAGAGAAGAATGTCAAATGACATTTCTTGAGGCTTAGGGATGTGCTGTCATTTTAAAATGACATGAAAACATTAACAATGGTAAATTATATCATTTTGTGACAATTCCCATTTAAAATGACACACAAAAACTGACAATTGCATTCTATCACTAAAGCACACAATTGTAAAAATATAGCAGGAACGAAAACATAACAAATGAACGGAAAAATGAAACAATAGAAACCTCTTAAATCTGAAACAAACGAAATAACAATATGAAACAAGAAAGTTTTCTGTGCAAGTCCTCTAAAGAGGAGCAGAAAGGAAAGGAACTATTTATTTATTAGTATTTAGCTCCTACCTTTTCCAGTCGTAGTTCAAGTTGAGTTGCATTCAAGTATAGTAGGTATTTCCCTGTCTGGCAGGCGTACAATCAGAGAGTTTGATGAAGAAACCATGCGCTAGAGCCCAGCACTGAAGCTCTAGCGTAGAGTTTCCTTACGCAAGTTTAGCGCAGAAGCTTTGCTCAGCGATACTGAAAGCAAACATGCAAATGAGCTGTGCATAAAAAGGAGAAGAAGCCAGGCGCATGCACATAGGCTCTTGCGCACAGAAAAGCAGTTTGCTACTTGTGCGCATGTGTTGGAATGCTAAACGGCGTATAACGGCAATATTATTCTGCACAGAAGTTCTGCTCGGAGTAATATTGGTGTTCACAAATACCAGTATTAGTCTACACAGAATAATATCGTGGTTATGCACCACATAACATTCCAGCACACCTCTCCTGCCGTTTTTTGAGCATTCCCTTCACCAAAGCCAGTAAAAGAAACGGGCATAAATTCCTCTAAAGCACTGACTGCAGACCTCGCAAAATCCCAGCATTGAGCTCAGCCTTCTGGTCTTCTGCTCACTTCAGTGCATCTCTGATGCAATTGCTAATTGCTATGGATTTAAATGTGCTATGTGCTGCCGTTGGTGTAGGTGAGATACGCTTGCGTTAGATCCCTTCATACATTCTAGTCTACTCTAGCATAGAAAATTATGTGATAACATTGTGTTATCACCAATTCACTTTGCTGCATCGGCGCCTTAAGTTTGTACCTGAAGCAATGGAAGGTTAATCAACTTGCCCAAGGCCACAAGGAGTGTCGGTGGAATTCGAACCCAGCTTCTCTGGCTCCCAGGCTAGTGCCCTATTAGCCCTAACCAGTAGGCTGCTTCTTCACTCCTGTAGGTGAGTAGTTATGTGCTGACAAAATCTTGCAGGATTCATCAGAAGAGGCATGCTTATGTGTATTGCTCTCCTGAACATGTCCTCCTTTAAGGGCCATCATCCTTTGTGGACTTCCATGACATACTGTGGACTTGCCTTTGTGGGAAGCTGCCAGCAATTCCTGCTTGTTTCTCTCGAAGGAACTACTCTGTGCAACCCATTTCGATCTGAGAAAGATCGATTATTTTGAGTGCTGTCGCACAGATCCAGAACATTAGCAGCAATTTGAGATACTGGATTGTTTAAGACAGCAGCTTGATGATCTCGTACAGTTAACGTAACAAATGTGAAGAAAAAGGCAGAATGAAAGTCTTTGCAGAGCATGTTTAGAGATTTGAAGAAACTGATATTTTTTTTGTCTCGAGAAAGGCTTAACTAACTGTGTGTCATGAAACAGCAGTAACTTCTAAAGAAATGCAATGTGTGCGGGAGGGAAATATGTGCTCTGCAGAGGCTAAAGAAAAAAATGTTTTTTCCTTAGAGGGAAAAATAAATGAATAGGAGAGTATCTGGTTTTGCAATCTTCACCAAGCTGGATGTTGTTCCTTTCCAAAAATAACGCTGTCTGTTTTCCATAAGTTCTTACAACAGCTGGCAAAGCAGACTTGGCAGAGTTCTGTGGACTTTTAGATGGTTTTGTAGCAGAATATTTTTTTTAATAGTTTGTGCTCATGGGTTAGTCAACAAGAAAAGGCGCGGTTGAGGGTTTGTTTGCTGAACCACAGTAGCAAGGCGAGAAACAATGAACGGTGATGGCTATGGGAATGGAAGGAGAAGTCAAGGCGAGTGCGCGATGGAGGCGTCATTTCAAATAACATTGATGAAGGGTAATATATATGAACTGAATTCTTTCTGGGTGCAGCCACATCTATGAAACATTGATGCATCAAATGCAACGGGGAGTGGCCAAATCCAAAAGGTGGCCATCGCTGAAGGGATGCAATTTGGGAGCGCTTCGAGGCTAAAGAAGGAGTCTTGCAGCATTTTCACCTTTTTTTTTTTTTTCTCTCAGCGATGTACTGAAAGCACCTCCCTTGAACTAGTTATGCATTGATCCCATGCGGAAAGGGGGAGAAGGAGTGTAATTTCTTCTGGAACCTGGCATGAGAGGGCACAGGGGAGCACACGTTGAAAATGTCGTGGGCTGATGTTTCTATGAGGCGTTTGTTGTAATGTTGTCTGTTAGAAAAGTTTAATTAAAAAAAAAAAAAGACAGTTCAGAAACTTGCAGAAGGCGGTTGTGCTGGAATAACATGTGGTAGAAAAAAGGTGGAAAAAAGGGTGTGCATGGCCAAAGAAACAATTTGTTCATGTTCATTTAAATCAGTTTTTCCTAATTTTCATGCGCTTTTTTTCATGTTCTTTTCTTCATGATCTTTTCATCTATTTGTTTTTTTGGGCAGGCACTGTAGGTGCCCAAGAAAATGTTTCTGTGCACCATCAATTGTACGAACATTTAATTTGTAGGTATATTGCGCATAGAGCGATTTGAACGCACTTTCTGTTTTTAGGCACACAAGTGAACTGATTGAGAGCTCAGGGATGCACACCCCTAGCAAACGATGCCTTTGGTCAAGAGCACTTGGCATTTGCTTTTGATTATAAAAGCGGGTATATCAAGTCCAATTAAATCGAAAACCATAAATGTTCATTTTGGTTACTGTATTGCAGGCTGTGCTGTTGCACATAAATTTGTTTATCCAGGAAATAAAATGAATGATGCGATGAGAATGTCCGAAGAAGATGAGGAGGTCTTTGCAAAAGTTCATGTTTCAGGAAACAAGTGTAAATGCGCACAGACTCCCGAGCACATACAAGTTGGTGGAAGAGTTTGTACTGCAGTGTGTTTGCTGCTTCAGCAAAGCTGATGGAAGCTTTCCCCAAGAACAGGGGATTAGAAAAAGCTATTTTTAGTGTTCTGGTGAACTTTTTCCGAGTCTCGCCTCTTTGTGTTTAATCAGACCTGTAGAATAATGGAGAATACACAGTTGCCCTTCCTTTGCCAACTGTTCCAGCGTTGTCCCTGGAGCCTGTAGTATTTTCAGACAGCTAGACTCCATGTGGCAAACCTAGGAGATTCCAGGGAAAAAATGCAACCCATGCCGGCTTTAAGGATATGCAAATATCTTCATTATTTTTGTGTGCAAATAAATATATGGACTTGGTGTAAAATCTATAGCTTGCTGATTTATTCACTTAGGGCTTTTGAACATTGGCTCTTGAGTGTCTAGATCTGGCAAATTGAAAATTTTTCCTGTATGAGCCCCTAGTTTAAATTGCTAAAAAGTGAGTTGAGCCAGGGGAAGGGTCAGGTCATGAGACTGAAGTTAGATGCTTTGAACTGGTTTCTAGTGCTAGGCCCCTAACATAGGAATCTAAAGTTTGTTGAGTGAATGTCGAGCTTAAAGTTAGGCACCTATTTCCAGCAAGCTTAGATGCCTAAGATTTCAAAACTTAGCGTCCTAATTTTAGCCAAAAATAGGTGTTTAAGACAGGCGTTGGAATGTAGGTTCTTAGACTTTTTTTTGCATGGACGAATTTTCTTTAAAATGCTTCCAAAGAAAAGAATGCTCACCTTTTTAACAACCCCCTTTTTCCGTAAATGTCAAAAGTCAAGGAAAGACTGGACACATGGTGTGGGGTTTTTTTGCTATGAATTTCTGCTGGTCTGTGAAATTTTCATGGGTTCAATCTGATTTACTTTCATTGCACATTTATTTGCGTGTCGCTCTTGACGGTTTGCAAGACTAATATTCTTTAGCAGCATTCAAAACTTGTCGCTAAGGAACTTGGTGCTTCAGCTCATGGTACTGGAGGAGACACAGACTGCATTTATCCTTCAGCTGGTTCTGAATCCATGAGGTGGAGAATCACATGCATCGTTGCCATTTGTCCGTCCATATTGATTTAAGGAGTGTGAAAGAGGGCACGGTGGCTTGTGATATAAAATGAATTGCCACATGTCCTTTCCTTATTGTCTGCAAGAAAAACAGAAAGCACTTGATTGTGATATGTTTTTAATCTCACTGGGATTAGGCCAGGCAATTGTTCAAGAAGTCATGCTGACCGTAATGGCAAGGAGTTAATACCTTTGCTCTAGGAACAATAAGACCAAAATGCTACAGTGTGTGAGAGAGGATGAAATATGTCTCGTATGTATCTTCATGTAGAGAGTGGAGAAGTTAAATGCATAGGAACCTTGTCCCCGTATCTTCATGGGATCATGAAGAGATATGGTCTGCAGTAATTTTCCAGTAACTTTTTTTCTTAAAATGTAAACATTGTATTTCTGGATTGCCAAAAAAATGTACAAACCTAACAAAATTTCTTATAGTACAGATTGATGTATGTCAAACCAAACGGGGAAGTAGAAAAGAATTGAAATTCTAATCTGTGAAGAAAAGAATGGTAATCAGCTGACCCACTCATAAAGCAGTGTGGAATAACGGTACACGCAATATTATCCAGCTGCTTAATAATTCTGATAAGAGTCAGAGTTGGCCACCGAAGTAGGACTGACCTTTGGGCACACTATCCTCCTAAAACAGTTATAAAGGGAAGGGAAGGGGTTTTGGATTTAGCTCGCATTTTTTTCAGGAGTAGCTCAAAGCGAGCTACATTCAAGTACAGTAGGTATTTTCTTATCCCTTGGAGGGTTTATAATCTAAGTTTGTCCCCGAGGTAGTGAGCTCTAAAAATACATACTTGTTTCCCTGATGTTTCACCAGATATTTGTGGGCAAATTTTAGCAGGAGTTAGCCAGTGGATTTTGGATGTGTTTATTGGGAGTTTACCAAACCCCGCCACAAGATGAGGTTTAGATGTCAGGTACAGTCTGTAAGCCCCCTGCAGATTGGGAAATACAATTTAAGAGGCTACTGTTAATGTGGCAATCAGACCTCATTATCTGTCGGCCACTGCCACTACTAAGACACAGTGATACCCAGCTCTTAAAATTTGCGGTCAAACTCTCTATAGATCTGATTGATCCAAAACAAAAAAGAAGGTACTAAAAGCCACACTTGGGAAAAGTAGGCCAAGATCCTACAGTGGAGCCTAGATGCTGAGGACTGAGTTACTCGCCTTTGAGCTCCAAGGAAGGAGCTGTTCTACTGTGACATCAGATGTTTTAGGCATGCTCAGTCTTCAGCTGCTGGAGGAGGGTGACAACCCACATGTGCTGGACTAGACTGGAGGGGACTCAAGGAAAGACAATTAGCAGGTAAGGTCTAATTTTGCCATATCACGCACTATTCCACTGCCGCTCCTTGTGATTTTGGGCAAGTCATTTAATCTTCCATTTCTTCAGTTACAAACTTAGATTACAAGCCCTCTGGGGACAGGGAAAATGCCTACTGTATCATCTGATTGTAACTTGCTTTGAACGTTTGAGGAAGGTGTGAGCTAAAATCCAATTCCCTATCTACCATTCTAGGCAGGGTGCAATTCACATACATAATAGTTGTTCTCCAAACTTCCTCAAGGGTATTATCTCAAAGAGCTAGTCCAGTATCCTCTGCTGCTGGACCCCATTGAGCTCACCAGGGACTATTGTTCCACTAAAGGCATGCAAAATCCTCTTGTCTTCTGCAAGATTTGTGATGCTCCAGTTCTTCCTTTGTCTACTGACATTTCCTCCACAGCTGACAGCACCACTAGTGGAAGTCCTTCAGTGCTGCATGGATGTTGGTAGCAAGTGTTGCAGAAGAAAGAAACATGTCTGAACACCACGTTGCCCTTCTTCAATGTCTGCTATTGCTCCATGCAGCTTTAGAGGCATTCCACTGTGCAGATTAAATGAGAGATCCAGATCTTGGAGGCTAGCTCAGTGAGCTCTGATAAGGTCCAAGTCCATCCAAGGACATAGTTGGGACAGGCAGGCAGCTCACAAATGAACTCCCTGACAAGTAGCTTATAGATCAACCCTGCAGGTATGGCAAAGGATATGCAGAAGGAATTCTTTACCCTTCGTTTTCCCCATGGAAAGAATAATCAAGGGTAAGCTCCAAGACCAACAAGGAGAAAAAAGGAAAGCTAAAAGCGGCTAGAGGTTCAGAAATCAGTGAGAGAAGTTCAGATTAAGGGCCCCCAAGCAACATATAAAGAGCCCCAGGAATAAAGGTGGAGGCACCTTAGAAGACCCAGTAGCAGATGTTGGGGCTCCCTTCTGCCTTTGGTTCACTGCACTGCAGGCGCTAAGGTTTGCACCACTGTCAGAAAGGTAAGATCCACAAGGCCAACAAGGAGAGCAAATGGAGACTGAAAGGAGCTAGATGCTTAGGACCTCAGACTGCTAGAGTCCGTTTAGTCAGCCATCTTTGATTCGTCTTCCCTCCCCTCTTCTGCTGCATTCTACTGTTGAGCCTGCAGGCATCAAAAGGATACTAATTTAAGTATCATGATTTATATTCCATGAAGTGGGGGCCTGCTTCCATTTTTAACAATGGTTTGCATATATGGTGGTGGTTGTCTGGTATGAGTGCTTTGTGCGAAGAGCACATCTCAACTAATTGTCATGGAGTAGACAGAACGTGATTCTCTATGATACATTCCATGCACAATATTTGTCTTCTCTTGGCAGAGTTCTTTGTCATTGTTGCAGCAGGTATCATGGCATTATATAAAGTAAAATAAAAAAAAATGGTAGATGCAAGAGGGACAATGGTCATCTCTGTCATGAAGCTTTTTCTGCAATTCTTAACATCAACAGTAAGAGGGTTTGGAGAAATCCAGGTGTGGGGGTGAAAACTAGAGGAAGTATAACCATTGCAAGCTTCACTTGACTTGTTTTCTAAGACTTGCTGATAATGAATTTGGCAATGAGAGGAGAGTCTTTATCAGCGGATAAAGTGAACTGCAGTTTAAAAAAAAACCTGTTGTATTCAACATAAACCGAAGACATATAATTAGTTCTTCCTGCTCTGTGATTTTTTTTTTTAATAAATCAATATAATTACTGATGGACGTATGGGAAATGCCTAACTTTCACATATGTTGTGAGGCCTCTCCAGGCTTTTCATGTTTTTGTCCTACTTGAACCTATAATAGCTAGGGTAATAGTCCATTTCTGTATCTTTTTTTAATGGCTTCACTTCTGTAGAGTAGTTGGAGACAACATTCCCACCAAGCTGTGTAGGAGTCCTCTGTCTTATGCTGCTGCTGGTAGGGGAGGTGCTGTGATCTCATGTTTTTAGTTGTGAGGAGCCGGTATATTCTTCATGCTTAGAAGCCCAATATCGCAGCACCTTCCCCTACCAGCAGCAGATCGGGCAGAGGAGACCCACTGAACTTGACGGGAATGTTGGTTGGAAATGGTAGCATGGTAAATGGCAGCAGATAAAGACCAAAGTGGCCTGGAAAGGCAGGTCAGATGTGTATATAAATTCCCATATGCAATCCAACACAAGCCTCATGTTTGTTACCTGGACACTCAACCCTTTTCCTACCACTAACCTCCATATTTATCCCAAGCATTTCCAACATCTATTATAGTGATGGCCTCCACTGTACCTCCTGGTGGGCTCTTTCAAGCCTTGCTGCCTTCAACTTCAATGGCCAATGAGCTTCTAAACTGAAAATAATATCTTAAGTGTGGGAGCTTCTTCATCGAAGGGCATGAAAGAGCAAAAACTATAATTTGTGCTCAGTTACCCCGTGAGGGATACTTACACTCATAATGGAAGTTGCTACTTCTGGAGGGTTCCTTTTGTAGTTTGTGTTGTCTCCCACAGGACTGGGTGAAAGGATTGTAATAATGGCACAAGTACTGTTAAAAATGTTGGATAGGTGTCAACATGAAACAGGATTTGACAAATCCCAGGAAATGGATTGCTGCGGAGGCTAAATATTTCCCCTGGGTGCCTGGAATTTTTATGCCCTGTTTTTCTTTTCCTGCCACTGCAACTGGAACAGGGTCGTCGTCCTCTCTGCACCGCACAGCTCTCTGAGCCTCTAGTTGCACAAGACCAGAGCTGGTATTCCTGCATCGTGAGATTAGGTGCCAGCGGTAGACTGAAAGATGAGTCCAGTTCAATAGAGCTGGCTTAACAGGGAGTCTGGGAGATAGGCGACTGGCTAGCTAGGGGAAATGACTGTGATGAGTCATTAGTTGTCTTGCTGGGTGGTGAGGGCTAGTTGGGGAAGGGGTATGTGGTTGGCTAGATGAGGAGCATAGCGGCTGAGGCAGGGTGGCCAGTTGGTGAGGGCTGGTTGAGGGGGGTGGTAAATAGGGTGGGGGAGGAGGACTGCTGAGAGAGAGCAGGATAAAGAGAGCAAGGCCGATGACAGCAGGGTGGGAGAATGAGAGTGTCGGTGATCTGAGAGAGTGAGAGAGAATGGGTACACGGTGGGGGATATGAAGTGCAAAAGAGACCAGGTGCCAATGGGATGCAGGAATGAGAAAATGAAAGAGAGAGACTGGGCAGGACCTGCTGTTTGTTCTTTTGCCAGTGCTGTGCGGTGGTACATTAAGAAGCTGTTTTCGTAACATTTATTTTCAGTAAAGCCTTGACACCGTTCCACACAGGCAACTTATAAATAAATTGAACACCCTAGCGATGGACCCTAAAGTGACTGGGTTAGAAATTGGTTGAGTGGGACGAGACAAAGGTTACAAGTAAATGGAGCTCACTCTGAGGAAGATGTTACCAGTGGTGTGTCCCAGGGATCTGTCCTTGGTCAGATTCTTTTTAACATCTTTGTTTGTTAGTGATATTGCGGAAGGGCTTTTGGGTAACGTTTGCCTCTGTGCAGATGCCAAAATCTGCAATAGAGTAGACACCCAGGAGGGATCTAGCTAAGCTTGAAGTATGGTCAAGAATTTGGCAGCTCAGATTTAATGCTTAACCCCCCCCCAAAAAAAAAAAACCAGCCATGTATTTGGGCTCCAAAAAAACCAAGGAAGCCGTACAGTATAGGGGTTGAACGAAAGAAGAGCGGGACCTGGGCATGATTTGTTTCTGATGATCTTAAGATGGTTAGACAGGTAGAAAAGGTGACGATGACGAAAGCCAGAAGGATACTTGGGTGCATAGGGATAGGAATAGCCAGCAGGAAAAAGGAGGTGATAGTGCCTCTGTATAAGTCTTTGGTGCGACCTCATTTGGAGTATTGTGTGCAATTCTGGAGACCACACCTTCAAAGGGATATAAACAGGATGGAGTCAGTGCAGAGGGTAGCTACTAAAATGGTTAGTGGTCTTCGTTATAAAGCTTATGAGGACAGACTTAAAGATCTTAATATATGTATACTTTAGAGGAAAGGTGGGGTAGAGGAGATATGATAAAGATGTTTAAATACTTCTGTGGCATAAATGCCCAGGAGGAGAGTCTTGACTGAAAGCAAGCTCTGCAATGAAGGGACATAGGATGAGGGTGAAAAGGGATAGACTCAGGAGTAATATGTGGAAATATTTGTTTACGGAAAGAATGGTAGACGTGGAATAGTCTCCCAGTGGAGCAGGGCTGTTCTGTCCACTAGGTGAGCTAGGCAGCTGCCTAAGGTGACAGCACAGGTAGGCGGCAGTGGCACATATGGGTGGCTGTGCCGCCCCTTCCAGCTACTGCTGATTCTGTTTGAGAGGGTGGAGAGGCGGGCAGTGGCAGTATTTCCAAAAGTGATGGCAAAAAGCCCCCTCTTTTGGGAATGCTGCCGCTGCCTGCCTCCCTCTCCTGAGATGTAATCGGCATCAGCTGAGGGAGGGGGGTGATGGCGGCGAAAAAGGCCGGGCTTTCTGCCTAGGGCGTCAGAAAACCTTGGGCCGGCCCTGCAGTGGAGCTAGTAGAGACGAGGACAGTATCTGATTTCAAGAAAGCATGGGACAAACACAGAAGATGTTTAAAGGGAAAAAAGGGACAATAGTAGTTGTTATGGAAGAGCAGACTGGATAGGCCATGTGGTCTTTTTCTGCCATCATGTTTCTGTTTCTTTTCCTTTAGACAGTGATCGGGAAAACAGCCTTAGTAAATCAAACCCTAAAGGAGCTGTGTTAGACCTCATGGGATCTCTCTTCCCCCCCCTCCCTCCCCCACCCATTCTTTAATGTTCTTGGAAATAGTTGGGTAAGGAGAAGTCCCATCTATTGGCTCAAGTTTTTGGGCTGGCTCCTGAATTTAAGAGACTTGAGAAGGAGTCGTACTAACGTTTGGAGTGCCAACATATTTCTTACTTTTTTTTTGGGGGGGGGAGAAGGGGGCAGTGGTGCAAAATATATTATCACTTATTTAACTGTTTTTTTTATACCGCCTTACCAAATTGTCGAGGCGGTTTGCAGATAACAGTTTAACTTGAGGTATATAGAACAGAGTAGGTAAACGAACTGGATTTAACTTAACATAGGCAAACTATAATTCCCAGTTAACAGTTTAACTTGAGGTGACTGGAACAATGTAGGTTAATTTAACTAGACTTAACTTACAAAATATAACAAACAGTGGAGAAATGGGGTAAGAGTACATGAGTGTGTTGTGTGATGGGAGGGGGCGGGGGCGGGGGGCAAGGGGGTTTTAGGGTGTGTAGGTCAGTTTGTTGGTATGGGATAATGCTTACGTAATAGTTTTGCCAAAGTTCTCCCTAAAGGGGTGTGTCTTTAGTATTTTTTTGTGAGTGTTTAAGGTCTCTCATGGCTCAGATATCAAGTAGTTCATTCCAGAGGTGTGGAGCATGGAGCGAGAATGCTCTCTTTGATGTTACGCGTTTGCTGCTGCTATATACTGGCGGGACAGAGAGGGTGAATTGCCTGTTGGTTCTTCTTGGGCTTTCGTTAGGTGTCTTCTGGATTAGCATGTGGAGGGCTTTGGATATTGTGATGATGGTCTTGTATTTAGTGCGTAAGGCAATGGGGAGCCAGTGTAGGTTGTGGAATATAGGTGCTATGTGTCCATGAGAAGAGGCAGGATTTTGCAGCAGTGTTTTGAGCTACCTATAGGGGGTGAATTATACACTCCGGTAGTCCTTGAAGGATAATGTTACAGTAATCCAGAGTGGAGGAGTAGCCTAGTGGTTAGAGTGACAAGCTTGACACCCAAAAGATCAGGATTCAGTTACCACTGGGTCGTCCTCCTCGCTTCACCACACAGCTCTCTCTGTGAGCCTCTAGGTTGCAGTGTCTCTAGTCTTATGAGACCAGAGCGAGTGTTCCTGCTTTGCGCGACTCAAACTCACTGGGTTGCACGGGGCAGAGGAGAGGAAACTTGTGTTAGACGCCAGCAGCAGACTTCCATTGCCTCGGAAGAAAAGGCCTGGCAATCTACTTCTGGAACCTGCTGGGTTGCCAGGAGTCAGCATTGACTTGACAGCATTTAACAACAACAAAAAAAATTGTCATAGAAGAAAAGCTTTCCTATCACCTGGACTGTATCTGTCCATCAGCTGTGCCGCTGTGCATTGCAGCAGGACACTAGGCAGAGGGAGCCTTGATCAATTAAGTAATAGTTAAGCAATTTGATTACTTGGTACTTGCCTCACACTCTTGCAGAACAGAGAGAAGCCTCATTTCTGTCCTGTTATACTGTACACACTGATGCTGAGCTTGAAATAACACTGGTCATTGAAAGTTACTTAGCTTATGGAGTGAGCAAAAGAAATGACCTGATCTCTGAGACCTGTAGAAAATATACTATGAGAAAAGAAATATGCAGCTCTGTCAGGACCTTTCACGGCTAGATCTGATTCATTATAAGACACCCCTGCCTGCAAAACGTTTTCTTCTTTTCATCAATTACTTGCACTTATTTCAGCTCTACAGTGTATAAATAGTCTTTCAATTCAATCGGCAGTCATCACAGAAAATGAGTGGGTCAGAATTTGAACATAGTGGTCAGAATAAAGACCTTCATCATGTTACTGTATCTGCTTCCCGTGAGCATAGAATGAGTGAAATATCTGGAAAAATCATGTCCTGATTTGAGTCTCTCGCACATTCAAGCAGTTATTAGGGTGAGGTTCTCATGCTTCTGATTAAATCCACTGTCTAAACTGTAGAGACTATTGCTCTGTCCTATGCACTCCGGAGTATTAGTGCATTTTTGGTAGGGGTTTTGATCGCTTCTAGATGTGTGTTGAGTTTTGTTCTATGTTGAGGCAGACTGGGTGCTTGCTGGAAGGTATGAGGTAGGGAGGAGCCTACCTAATTCCTTTCATAGGGAACGCTGGGGTTAATTGTCTCCAATTATTGTAGCAGTTATAGAAGTTACCCGGAAATAGGCAGGGTAAGTCACTTTGGTAAAAGGCATCACCACAATATGGTATCCTTGAGATATTGCTCATCTGACTGAAAATACTGGGAATAGCTTGCTGGTGTTTACTGTTGGGGTCACGTTACTGATCTAAGAATACCTCATAGATCGCATCCAGATATTTTATTTTTGTTTTGAATCATTGCTGACAAGAAGTGGAAATGCCCCGTTACATCAAAGCCTATGCCGGTATGTTAAGTAAGGACTGTCCTCTTGAGCTAAGACTGGACGGTGGTGATCCTGACATTCAGTTTCTGAGCCAGCCAAATTGATCAGAACTGTTGAATTCTTCCCTACTCTCTGAAAGGAGATTTGCAGCTAGAGTTACTAACGTATGCTACCACCATTAATGTGCGTTAATAGTAACTACGTCCTATTGCATAAAATGCCATCGGTGTAATACAGAATAGTAACGCTAGCTGTTAGTTTGAAGGTTATGCAACTAGACGTAAGTACGAAGCTGTATGTATCTGCCATGCCGTTGTCCCTGAGTGTATTTATTTATTTTATTTATTTATTTATATTCTCTTTTATATACCGCGCTATTCTGCATCAGTGCGGTTTACATTGAACAAACTGAAATTACATTGAACAGGGCATAATAACTTGGAGATAACTATTTTACAGGGAACATGGGCTATGGAGGGTTAAGTGGCTTGCCCAAGACCACAAGGAGCACCTGTGGGACTAGAAACCCCAGTCCTTCTGGCCCAAGGTTGCTGTCCTCTAGTGGGATTTGAACCCCCGACCTTCCGGCCTGAAGTACCTTGCCCCAACCACTAGGCCACTCCTCCACTCCAGGAGGAGTGGCCTAGTGGTTGGCCTATTCAGGAGCTAAGAAGTCCTTGGGAACAGGCAACTTTGCTGGTATCTTGATCTGAAGCTTGAAGCTCAGTGGGGCTGATTTTATAAGGAGTATCGCGAAGATATGCGCCATTGATGCACGTAAGTCATCTATTTTCAAGGACTTCCGCATCAGACTGGGCATACTTTCAGTGTGGACGTGAATGAGGCAGTGTTTTTGGGTGGAAGGCAGGCAGAGCACAAATTTACTCGTGTAAGTTATAAAATACTTCAGCTTAACACGTGTGCTTGAAGAAATCTAGGCATGGGCACGCACAGCTGCCATTGGATAGGTGTAAGTGTTTGCTCCTAGTTTGTGCATGTCTTTAAACCGCTTACGCTCTTATTTTGTAAAGTGACGTGCATGTGGCCTTAAATCCGCATGCAAACTCCACAAGAGTTTATGAAAGTACCTTCAGTATGTCCACCAGTAGAGTCCTAAGGTTTCAGCTTATCCTTTTCTTATGAAAAGGATCCCTTGAGCTCATTCCAGGACCCATGTGAAAGTTCCCAGTTAAGCAGTAGTCAGAGTCTCTTGCTTTTTTTACCTACCCAGGTCTTCATCAGTATTTCATCTTTGAAGCTTTAGATTTGGTTGCAGGTATGCCGTATAGGAGTGACCTGCAGGTCTCCAGCCTGGCGTGAATGATTGTCCAAGTGTCGTCATTGCTAGTATGTGCCCTGTGGCTCGGCACAGTTGGACCTGACTGACATTCTTTGTGAAGGAGGGTCACAGGATGAGAATAGCAAGAGTTACAGTATTACATGACATGTCAGGCATGAGGGGAATTGGCAAAACAGTGTGAGGAAACCTAGCAGAGTGGCATCTGTCTGCACTGGAACTCGTTTTTATTTGTTGGCCTTCTTGAGTATAGATAAATCAGCACACTAAAAAAAATGTGAAAAGTGTAAAGATTGTCATTCCCTTTGTTCATTCATTCGTTCAGTTTATGCTTCTGTGTTTGCAAAGTGCGGAGTAGCACAGAATATAGACATTTAAAGAAAGTACGGAAGGAGAACTGTACAGAACACTACTTGGTTTTAATTCTGATCGTAGAGTGATTAATACTTCCTTTTTCACGCGAGATGGTTTGACTGCTTCTTTGGTAAATTTAGTAGAAGAGTTGACTCCAGCAAAGGATATTTTATTCCATGAATGAATGAGGAAGCATCAGAACCTCTAGAAGGGCCATGCCTACTGCCATGTGGGTGAACCTTGTTTTTAGTCCTGGATCTCATCTCCTGCTTTCTTGTTGATGGGGCTGAAGTCATAGTAACTCCATGGCCCTGATCTTGGTGTTCTGGAAGGAGCCTTAGTGCATGGCTTCCTGCTGAGAACTGTCACTGCCATGACTGGATTAAAGTAAGTTGTGTGGGAATGGAAGAGAAAAATTGCTGGGTAGTTGTGAAAGAAGGCTCAAGGCATCACATTTCAACCTGTTCTGATTTGCACTGGAGGCCATAGGGAGCAGGAGGAATCTGATGGGTCAAAAAGCACCTGTGTATTCCGATTAGCTGCCCAATCTCAGCAACAATGGAATTAGGGACTCTATAGATGGAACTGTATGCACTGAGCTGTCTCGTGCTTTGATGGAGCAATAAGTGGCAACAGTTGAACTTCAGAAAGAAATTTCTTTCTCATCTCTCCAGTCCAGTCCAGATGCATGGGTTGTACCCCCTAACCAGCAGATGGAGACTGAGAATGACCACCTTTGCTAATGTCATCTATTAAGAATGCTGTGCTGGGGACTTCCGGTGATGTGTGTCTGGAGGGAGGACGCATGAAGGCAGTGCTCCCAGCCTGGATCCCTAATATCTGCATAATAACCAGTTGAAAAATCACAGATTAACCCAGAGAGATGAAGAAAGGCACTGCCTTGAGAAATAGGCTGGTCAGACAGGGCAGAAGGGGTATGCCACATAAAACTCTGAGAGAGAGTACAGCAGTGAAGAACTGACCTAAAAGTAAAATGGCGGCTGATGCCACAAAAACCTTGGGGGCGGGGGGGGGGAGATCTTGTAGTCGAGATCTCCCGAGTGGTTACAGAAGCTCTGGAGGACAGGCCCAATCTGCTTCAGTCCATGGTCGATGGGATAAAAGAATCTATTGAGGTGAAGGATGCCTGCATGACAGAGATAGAAACCCAGGTAGCAGCACATGAGGAGCTCATGACCCGACTGGAGGGAACGGTGGCGCGACTTACCAGAAGGTGCGGGCAAATAACACAGGTACACTAAAACAATTTTTTTTTAAACTGCCTCTAATGTTTCGATTGAATTTTTACGTTTTTTGGTGCGCTGAATCCAAATCTGGTAACCAATTTGCTCCATCACGTACAGATTTTTTGCTACATTGGGTTAGCAGTTTGAGGTGAACGTTTCAGATTGAGTGCGATCGAGATAAAAGTTTCTTGGATGAATTCTTTATACTAATTGTTTAGTAGTTATTCAAATAAGAATAAAGAAAATTGTAACAAGGCAGCACATAAGAATAGAGTAATGTCAACAAAACACACTGTGATGGTAGCAAAATTGTCTGCACTTAAAACAGCCACATACATGTGCACAAACATTGAGCATATAAGAGCGAGGTTAGACACAAAGCAAAGCAAAGAAATGTGCAAAAAATGTTGTACAGGTATGTATGTAAGAATAGAAAACGCAAACCGCACCATTGCAATACATGAAGACAAACACCCGATGGTGTGAAAATAAAATTCTAATAAATGAGATCCGACACTGTGGTAATAACTAGCAAATTTTATTTCAAAGTTTAGTAAAAACACGATATTTGTCAACACAGTTTAGATTTTAAAGTCATTCTTGGGTCAATCAATCTCCTGGTGGGCCCGTTTCTTCTTCCCCCGAATGCTTCTCTTGGTGCGCTGCTTGGCGTATTTTTCATCTGGGGTTTCCCGCAGCAGCAACCAGCAGAAATCAGCCATCATAGTGGTGTTCCATCTTCCTTGGTACCTTCTCTCTGCGTCCTTGATGTCATGGTGAAACCTTTCACCTTGTTCTTCACTGTACGCCCCCATGTTTTTGGGAAAGTAGTTCACATGGGAGTGCAAGAAATGGACTTTCAGGCTCATGTTACAGCCTTGTTCTTTGAAGGCATTGAGCATCCTGGCAACAATATCCTTATAGTTCTCATCCCGCCTGTTCCCCAAGAATTTGAGAACAACATCCTTGAAGGAATCCCAGGCTTCTTTTTCCTTCTCAGACATCGTTTCAGCGAATGCTCCATCTGAAATGAGTTTCCTTATATCAGGGCCAACAAACACTCCTTCCTTTAGCTTTGCTTCAGAAAGTCGGGGGAACTTTGAGCAAATGTACCGAAAGCACTCACCATCTTTTGGAAAGGACTTGATGAATTGCTTAATGAGACCCAACTTAATGTGGAGAGGTGGTAATAGAATTTTATCACGAGGTACCAAGCTCTCATGAAGAACATTTTTCTCACCGGGTCTCAAATACTCCCGAATTGGCCAGTCTTTTTTCCCCCAGTGTAGGTCGCGGGCCCGGCTATCCCACAAGCAAAGGTAGCAGGGATATTTGGTGAAACCAGATTGCTGCCCTAATAGCATGGATAGAATTTTAAAGTCTCCACAAATCATCCACTTATGCTCATCATAACGAATCTTCTGAAGAATCAGGGCCAAATTCTCGTATTTTTCTTGGAGAATAACAGAGTGAGCAATAGGAACTGAAGCGAATGTGTTGCCATTATGAAGAACACCTTTTATGCTGTCTTTTGACGAATCAATGAACAGCCGCCATTCAGCAGGATCATACTTGAGTTTAAACTTTTCCATCACTCCGTATATATCGTTGCGAAATACCAAATCTTCCTCTTTGCTGAAATACTTCAAAAATTGTGTCTCGCGGTTGCGGTACCAATAAAAAGTTGTTCCTGGTGACAATAGATTTTTCTGTTTAAGCCGAGAACCTAGCAGTTGGGCAGCATCTTTTGGGAGTCCTAAATCCCGGACTAAATCATTCAATTCAGCTTGAGAGAAAAGTTCAGGTTTCGGATCTGGTTCAGTTTCAAACTCGGAAGTACTGGACTCATCGGGAAAAGCCATCTGATGAGTCTCATCATGATCAGAACCGTCCACACAAATATGATCCAAAGATTTTGGTGGTTCAGGCACAGGTACTTCGTTGCTATGAGGCATAGGCCTAATTGCTGAGGAAGGTTGGGGTAACTTATTACGTTCTTATTTTTTAAGTTGTATCCCTTCACAATGCAAGAGCAAAAATAGCAGTCACTGCTGTGGTCTCTTTGTTCAAGCCACATCATAGGTATTCCGAAACGAAATGCTTGTTTTTTACCTTTCATCCATAAGCGTAGATCTTCCTCACATGTCTTGCACACTTTGTGAGGAGCCCACGGTTTGTCTTGATCGCCTAACTTCAAACCGAAATAGGCGAAATATACTTTTTTAATAAATGCAGAAAATGTTCCTCTGCCGCTTTTTCACGGTATATTCGCCACAAATAAAACAAAAACTGTCCGGAGAGTTGACGCAACCTCTGGCTGTGTGAGCCATCACAAATACACAGCACTGCAAACTACAACTGTAGTGAACCACTTCGGAATAAAGCTGGATTACGACTGAGCAAACAAAAGGTAATAATGAACTTGCAAGAAACTGAAATTTGACAGGAACGTTCATGTCGCAACCACCATGTTTGAGCGAGCGAACGAGGCGAGGCGAACAGGAAAGAACATGCGCCAGCGCGAGTACTGGATTTAGCCCCCCGCCTCCCAGTTGTCCTGTTAATGTATAAAATGAATACAAAACACTCTAAAATATCATGAGGGAGTGTTTCTAGTTAGTTAACCATTACAACCTCTATTTTGGGCCAAGAAAATAAACTGCAGTCGGCTAAAAGAAATTATGTGAACATTCCTTATATGGGTAAGAAATCTAATTTTGCAAGAAAACGTGACGTGATGGAACATTTTGGCTATTTTTCCTGGATTCAGCACCCCAAAATCTATAGGAATCAGTTGCAAAACTGGAGGCAGTTTTTTGGTAGTGTACCTGTGTAATGGATCGACTGGAGGAACAAGAAAACCGATCACTGAAACAATTTAAGGGTGATCGGACTGGCAGAAAGCATGTCAGATGCAGAGCTATATAACTTCTTTCAATGGTTATCTGGGCAACTGGGCCTCCCGGTGGCAGTGGGGGACCTGGAGATGCGAGCATGCTCACAGGATAGGGCCCAAGGTTGAGACCAATAAGAGACCATGGGCAGCTATTGGAAGGTATCTGGACTGGTCTGAAAAAGAGCGCATATTGAAAGAATATCACCAACGACAGCTGCTGGAGTACAATAACCAGAAGCTCCTACTTTTCAACAACTGCTCTAGTCAGGTAGCCGCCAAGCATAGAGAATTCGCCCCCATATGTGCTGTATTGCACAAGCACGGGATGCGCTTTGCGTTTTTGTTCCCTCACAAATTAAAAATGGTAAAAGATGGGAAACCTTTTTTTTTTTCTTTTTTGCAATGGCAGAAGAGGGATGGCGATTAGTGGAATGGTTGGACCCTCCAGAGCCCAACACAGGCTGCCGCTGATACCTCAAGCAGCAATCGGGAGCACCACGGAGGAAAGACACTGGCATAGAGACCTCCAGCTTCGTGAAATAAACTGTCGTATGTCCGAGAGCCAACATCTCCCAAAATGATTCTCAGCCTCCTTGGGAACAGGGATTGAGGATTTTCAGGGTAGCAAACCCCCGGGTACATTCACACAGAAGCGCAGGCAATAATGACTTGTTGGTGGGGGCAGCATTTGTTCTGAGAGACTCTGGAGCAAGACTGTGTTGATATTACCTGAGTTGAAGAGGTTGAGGACATGGCTAAACCTATACCACTCCCACTCATGGTTGTCTGTGAACCATGTCTCTGTAACCACCACTAAATCCAAGTCCGCCTCTTTCATTAAAGCCTCAACATCAGGGATCTTATTTCTCATGCTACAGGCATTTATACACACCACTTTCCAGATGTTGCCCCTATTACCCATTTCTGCAGAGGTATTTAATGTTTCATTTACCTGGGGGCTCTCTTCATCCATCCCCATAGAATCTAGTTTAAAGTCCTCTTCAGTAGGTTAGCCAGTCTTCAGTAGTTAGCCAGTCATCCATTGGGACCAAGTAGGTTTTGTGAAGGGTCGCAGTGCAGCAGGCCATATCATGCGGGCATTAACTTTGTTCCTACAAAACCATGCGGGGCAGAATCGGGCCTAGACACCGAAAAGGCATTTGATCGTGTGTTCTTGGAATATCTATTTTGGCTTTTGCCATGATACGGGATAGAGGAACACTTCATTCAGTGGATACAAATTTTGTACACAGATCCTCTGGCCCAAATTCTAATGAATGGGGGGCTTGAGAGGGGAACGAGGCGGGGGGGGGGGGGTTTCCACTGTCCCCATTACTGTTTATATTGATACTCAAACCCCTAGCACAGAAGATGAGAGCGTCACAAGCCCCATAGGCAGTGCAGGTGGGAGCAACTGACTGCAAAATCATCCTATTTGCGGATGACATGCTTTTTAGTATGCAGCACACACAGGAAGGCTGGGCAGAGTTACGGCGGCTTTTGGACCAATTTGTTAGATTTTCGGGGTTAAAGGTCAACACCGATAAATCGGAAGCCAGTCTGGTGGGCAAAGGGAAGATGGGGGGAGAGGAAGCGCAGCCTTCCACTGGTTGATGGGACCCTTGAAAAACCTAGGCATTTATTTACCCAAAGACATAAGTGGTGTATCAATTCAATATCCAAGAGAAACTGTGCAAAATATGGAACCTGTGCGTCAGGTGGACTGAGCTCCTGCTGTCCCTTTATGGGCGGATACCATTGATGTGCATGGCGATTATCCCACAGCTGCTATACCAGCTACAGATGTTACCACTTTGGGTTTGTAGAGAAGATGAAAACTAACTTAAAGGAATGTTGCGGAGTTTTCTATGGAAAGGCAAGAGGGCACGTATTAGTTATGCCAGATTGATTTTGGCCCAAGACAACGGGGTGGGGTGGGGGGGGGGGACAGTCTTCCAGACATATGGACATATAATGTGGCAGCCCTTATGAGATGGGGCTTATATCCCGGGGGGTCTTTTGGAAACATAGGGTAGCCCTTACAGTCTGAGTCTCCTGCACTATGCCTGAGCGGAGCTGGTCTCACCAGAATTCTAGACCCTGTTGGAAGGCTTTAAATGCACATGACGATGGTGGGCAGCAAAGCACGAATATAATTGGAAGGTTACACCCTTCCTGCAAGTCCCTGCTAACCCCAGGGTTTCCTCCCATGATAGGAAGAAGACACTTTCAAACGTAGGATAAAGAGGGTAGAGTAGATTTGGGACAACTGCTGGGGTGAGGGAAAGAGGCGATGCCTCCCTGGGATGGCCTGCAGCACAGACTGGGGTTGTCGGGGTGGCATCATTTTCAGTATATCCAACTTCAGCACTACTGTTGCACACTAACAACACCTGGGTGGAGTGAGGTGGAAATTTGGGAGTGAGATAGAGATTTTTGAAACCTCCCAACCATACTGGAATAGGATGGGAAACTGGTAACATATGTTGAGAGATGTCTTCCTCCATCTAAGACAGTTGGCCACATATTGAACAGAGGAGCTGGGGGGGGGGGAGATCACAGAGGAACAGATGAAGCAGCTATTCATGCAGATCCCAAAGCAGTATGCAACTGCACGTTATTGAGAAATACAGTTCCAGATCATACACAGGGGTATCTTACAAAAGAACGGGGTGCTAGATTGAGGCTTTGGACTAATGATAGCTGCGACATATGCCAGTTGCACATGACAACGTTTCGGCATATGTTTCTGGAGTGGCACCAGCTTTTTGAGATCTGGGGAAAAGCCCTATAAGGGTTGGAGTCAGTCATCAAACAATGCTTCTGGACGACGAGGGACCTCTGAAGAAAAAAAGAACCAGGAGGGCAGAAAGGTGTCTGATCCCACTAGGGATTGGGTGTGTTAAAAAAAAACTCATCCTTCAGTGTTGGGTGTGGGAGGGAACACCTTCTTTTCAACAATGGATAAATGCTATGCATGTATTGGCCATGGCAGAATTACGAATAAAACAGATACTTGCACCAAACCCTGGGGCGCCTGCTATTGGTGGTTGTGGAGTAACATCCACGTTCAGTTTCCCAGGGAGGGGGGTAGGGGACTGGATAGGAAGAGTGTGGGGTTGGGGGGGGGGTGACTGGAAAGAAGAGGGGGTGGAGAGGACAACAGCATCTCTCACATTTGATTGATCATTTGTGAGAGTGCTGAGGAGCCGCAAACCGTTTGGAGACGGTGACAGCCTCAGTTGCGATGAGGTGAAAACTTGGGTGCCCTGGTTCCCTCCCTCCATATCAACCTGCTTGCCTGTCCTTGTGTGTGGGAGCTCCATCTTGTTGGGTGACTGTATTTGTCTCGTGTGTTTGTCTGGTTTGCTGGGGAGGAAGAACCCTTCATGTGGGGAAATAGTCCTTGTGGCATGCTCTGGGCGGCCTCGGCCCTTGGGGGCAGGGGCAGTATGTTGGATCAGCGGCGACATGCCTTCAGGCAAGCCCATATGTGTGGCCTGTGGCGTGCACCGAGGCTGGGTTTCTCCAGCGGGCCTCTGCCACTATGCTCCGAGGAGAGCAAAATGGCAGAAAAGACCCTACAAATGGCACAGTCGAGGACTGCAACTGAAGAAGATGTGGCAGAGGCCTCATCACAGGCCTCTCCACTCCTCCATGGCTCTATTTTGACAGGAAAGGCAGCCATTTTGAACCATAGGGAGGTGGGAAAGTCAGAGGCAGAGCTGCACCGATTGTGGGAGCCAAGGCAAAGTCTAAGAATCGCTGAAAATCCTCTGAGCTGGCTCCCTTGGTCCAAGTCATGCTTTTTTTGCCAGAATTTGTCCTGCTGCTCCACCAAGCCTACTGTCTGAAGCAGGGCCGGGGAGCTCCTTCCACCCCTTGACCCAGGGCCTCTAGCACAGCAGCTCTGGAATTCACTCCATGGACTCAGAGGGGGCTCCTCTGGCCAAGAGGCTGCAGGGGACGCCTGAGCAAACGGAGGAACCACTCTCTCAGAAGTCTCCAGATTCAGAGGACTTGGAGGACCCCTATGGGGCCGAGGGGGAAGCCAGAGAACGGCACAATGTGGACAAACCCTCAGTGGTGAAGGGTGTTCCACAGGAAGGAGCTGCCAGACCTCATATCTCAATCTCTGGGAGCTTTAAACATGTCGGTCGGCTCAGCCTCTGAGGAGCTTTCCCTGGAAGATTCATTGTTGCAGGAGATTTGACCTCTGCAGGATTTCTTCCCTGTAAATGGGGCCATTAAACAGATGATAGACGTGGGGTGGGAGCTGCTGGAATCCAGCCTGAGGGGGGGAGGAATCATCTCTCATGTACCCACTCGCTCCTGAGGAGAAGGAGTTGCTGAAGCAGCCCATGGTGAATGCCTTCATGACCACAGTGACTAAGACCACCATTCCAGTGGAAGGTGGGGGCAGCTCTCAAGGACCCACAGGATTGGAGGTTGGAGGCCATGCTCAAGCAGGCATTTGAGGCCAATTTGCTGGTGCTTTAGACCGCCATCTGTGGGACTTATGTGGCCAAGGCCTGTCTTTGCTGGGCATAAAACCTCCTGGAGTTGGCTTCCTGCTCCGAGGCAGGGATGTTGGAGTCTGGTGCAGAGTACCTGGTGGACACTTTCTATGACCAGGTACGAACGACATCCAAGAGCATGGCTTCCATGGTAGCGGCACGATGCCCGCTGTGGTTGCGTAACTGGTTGGCGATACTTCTTCCAAGGTCTGGCTCTCCGGGCTACAGTTTAGGGGCAAGCTACTGTTTGGGGAAGCCTGGGAAAAGTTAGTTAAGGACCTGGGGGAGACCAAGGGAGCTCAGTTCCTGGAGGTTAAGCTGAGAGGGTTCCGAGCTGTCCGTTTTGCTCCCTTCCAGAGGGGACACTATGCTTTCAGGGGAGGTCCCTCCTTTCAGGGGCGGGGAACTGGCAAGGGCTTCTACTCTCCCTTGGCCAGCTCTGCCAAGAAGACCCAATGAAGCGAGGCAGGTCCGGGTAGAGGAGAAAATCGAGGGACAACTACATCTTTTACTCCGCTTGGACCCACATCTTGCAGGACCAGTGGGTACTCAAAATTGTCCGGGAGGGGTATGCGCTGGAACTGGCATGGCCCATTCCTGATGCCTTCCTGGTCTCACCTTGAAAATCCTTTGCAAAGAGAGTGGCGGTCAAGGCGATGTACGACAAGTTAGTTCACATGGGGGCGGTTGCTCCATTATCTGCAGACCAACAAGAGTCCAGTCATATTGCATTTATTTCATTGTCCCCAAGAAGGAAGGGGACAATGTCTCGTGACCAATTCTGGACCTAAAACATGTCAATCGAGCATTGCGGGTGCCATGTTTTCACATGGAAATGCTACACTTTGTTATTGTGGTGGTCTGCGCTGGAGATTTCCTTACGTCGCTGGACTTGTCAGAAGCATACCTGCACATCATAATCCATGCAGAGCATCAGCGCTACCTGTGATTTGCAGTTCTCATGAGTCGCTTTCATTTCCAAGCACTGCCTTTCAGGCTTGCCAATGCTCCTCAAACGTTCACAAAGATCAAGATAGTGATGGCTGCAACCTTGCGGCAGGAGGGTGTTCTGGTCCACCCATACCTGGATGATTGTCTAATCAGGGCAGAGTCTTTCAGGGAGAGCCAGAGAGCCATGTGGCACATAGTCGATCTCCTTCAGAGCCTAGGCTTGGTAGTCAACTTAGAGAAGAGCCATTTAACTCCCTCTCAGCAGCTGACCTACTTGGGAGCAAGATTCGCCACCAGGAAGGGCGAGTGTTCCTGCCAGCAGACAAGTTGTGAGAGTAGGTGTGTCTTTTGATCAGAATGGTGCAGCCCTCAGCATGGCACTACATCCAGCTTTTGGGATCTATGGTGGTGACCATAGAGCAAGTCCCATGGCCTCTGGCTCACATGCGGCCATTACAACACGTGCAGCTGTCACGCTGGTCCCCTCGGTGGGACGCTCTGTCAAGATGGCATCTCTGCCTGGGCGTGGGCAGGGATTGTCTGAAGTGGTGATGCTCCACTCTGGCCTTGTCGGCAGGTATGCTATTGGAAACCTTGGCGTGGGTGATGGTAATGACCAATGCCAGTCTCTCCGGGTGGGGTGTGCACTGCCTGGCCCAGTTCGCACAGAGACACTGGTCGGCGGATGATGTGACCTAGTCGATCCACATGTTGGAACTGAGGGCTGTATTTCGGGCGTTGCAGCATTTTAGGGCAGGCGGTGCAGGTACTACTTAGATAATGCAACAGTGGTTGCGTATCTCATCTGCCAAGCAGGGTACTGCCAGTGCGACCTTGATGGAGGAGGCATCTCCGCTGCTGAAATGGGTGGAGGTACACCCGGTGGTCCTATTGGCGACGCATGTGGCCAGCAAGGACAACATTCAGGCAGACTTCCTGAGTTACTACCGCGTGAACCTGGCAGAGTGGGCCCTGGAGGACTCTGTGTTTTCAAGGCATTGTGCGACGCTGGGGCCTGACAGTGATGGATTTGATGGTGTTAGCAGAGAATGCCAAGGCAAACTGTTTTTTTTTCAGCAGGAGGTGCGAGCGTATGGCGGAAGGGCTCAACGCGGCGCTGGTGCAACTGTGATCATGGCCGAGGCTGTTGTATGTGTTCCCTCCCTGGCCCTTGATAGGGCGAGCGCTCCATAGGATCAAGCAGCACCAGAGACAGGTGATTCTAATTGCCCTGGACTAGCCTCGAGGCCTTGGTACCCAGATCTCATACAGCTGCTGAGGGGTTGTCCTTGGCGACTTCCAGTGAGGCCCGATCTGTTGCAGCTGCGCATGCCTCAGGTGGATCGATTATCGCTTATGGCCTGGACTTTGAGAGGGCATGGTTGAGCAAGCAGAGCTATTTGCCAGCAGTGATGGTGACTCTCCTGAAGGCCAGGAAGCGCTCCACATCCTTGTCTTTCATTTGGGTGTGGAGTGTGTTTGAAGGCTGGTGTGAGGCCAGGGGGGGTGACGGCCATTTCGGCCTCCATCTCTTTGATCCTGTTGGTCCTGCAGGCTGGGCTGCAGGCCTGGCTGTAGACTCACTGTAGGTGCACTTGACTAGACACAGGCGAATCTGGTTTCGCCTGGGGAGATTTGTAGAGCTTTCATTTGGGCATCCTTGCATGCATTTATGAAGCTTTATCGTCTCGATGTGTGGGCTATGGAGGAGGCACAGTTTGACTCTAGAGTGTTGCAGGCTGGCCTCATGGATCCCGCCCCATAAGGAGTACTGCTGTGGTACACCCCATGTGTCTGGACTGGACTGGAGTGATGAGATGGAAGGTGAAATTAGGCCTTACCTGCTAATTGCCTTTCCTTGAGTACCTCCAGTCCAGTCCAGAACCCGCCCTACTGCCCTCATCCGGTCTGTCTGGTGGAAATGGCATGTTCTGGAGCTCTGAATCCAGAGGTCTCTTGATAGAGTAGGATGCTGATGCTCATAGCCAAGTAAAAAAAAAATAGAAGATGAGAACAGGAATATTGAGTCATGGGGAATCGATTGCTTCTTTTTCCAGGGGATCCAGAGTCCAGGTGGCCTTGGGGGATTAGGTTGGATGGTTCAGAGATTGACCGACCGATTAAGAACATAAGATATGCCATACTGGGTCAGACCAAGGTCCATCAAGCCCAATATCCTGTTTCCAACAGTGGCCAATCTACTGTAGGTCATATGTAACTAGCATTTTCCCCAAAAGACACAGGTTCCACAATGCTTGTATTGGGTCAAGCAGTGATATCCCGGGTCCCTTTTTAATAATGGTTTATGGACCTTTCCTCCAGGAACTTGTCAAAACCTTTTTTAAACCCAGCTACACCAACAGCCCTTTACTACATCCTCCAGTAACAAATTCCAGAGTTTGATTACACGTTGAGTGAAAAAATATTTTCTCTTATTAGTCTTAAATAGTTTACCCTGTAGCTTCATTGCATGTCCCCTAGTCTTTCTATATTCTGATAACGTAAACAATCAATCTACGTTTACCCGTTCCACTCCATTCATTAATTTATAGACTTCTAACATATCTCCCCTCAGCCGTCTCTTTTCCAGGTTAAAGAGCCCTAACCTTTTTAGCCTTTCTTCATAGGGGTATCCTTCCATCCCCTTTACCATTTTGGTGGCTCTTCTCTGAACCTTTTCTAATAAAGCTATATCCTTTTTAAGATACGGCGACCAGAAATGCACACAATACTCAAGGTGCGTTCGCACCATGGAACGATACAAAGGCATTATAATATCCTTTGTTTTATTTTCCATTCCTTTCCTTATGATACCTAGCATTCTATTTGCTCTCTTGGCTGCCGCTGCACACTGGGCAGAGGGTTTTAACATGTTATCCACTATGACACCTAAATCTTTTTCCTGGGTGGTGGTTCCTAATGTGGAACCTTGCATTGTGTAACCATAGTTTGGGTTGTTCTTCCCTAGGTGCATAACTTTGCACTTGTCCACATTAAATTTCATCTGCCATTTGGATGCCCAGTCTTTCAATTTATCAAGATCCTTTTGCAATTTTCCACAATCCTCATGGGTTTTAACAACTTTAAATAGTTTTGTGTCGTCTGCAAATTTGATAACCTCACTCGTTATTTCCTTTTCCAGGTCATTTATGAATATGGTAAAAAGCAGCTGACCCAGCACAGATCCCTGGGGTACACAACTATTCACCTTTCTCCATTGGGAAAATTGGCCATTTAGCCGTACCCTCTGCTTTCTATCTTTTAACCATTTTCTGATCCACAATAGTACACTGCCTCTTATCCCATGACTCTTTAGTTTTGCCAAAAGTCTCTGATGCGGGACCTTGTCAAAGGCTTTCTGAAAGTCCAAATACACTATATCAACCGATTCACCTTTGTCTACCTGTTTATTCACACCTTCAAAAAAACATAACAGATTGGTAAGACAAGATCTTCCTTGTCTAAAGCCATGTTGGCTGTCTCCCATTAAGCCATGACTATCTACATGTTCAGCAATTTTGTTCTTTATGATGGTTTCTACCATTTTTTCCAGTATTGACGTCAGGCTCACCGGTCTGTAGTTTCCCGGATCACCCCGGGACCCTTTTTAAAAATTGGCGTTACGTTGTCCATCCTCCAATCTTCAGGTATTACAGATGATTCCTTATCGTCACTTCAGTCCAGTCCCTTAACTTCTGGGTTGCGCTACCCTTCCAGCAGCTTGGAGGCTGAGCCCATCATCCTTTTGATGATGGTGGGGTATAAATACCCCTGGCACCACCCACTGGCACCAGTAATCTCAGCCTCCAAGCAGCTGGAGGGTTCCTGTAAGCCAGAGTGCTTACGGGGTCTTAGCTAAGAATTTAGTTAATTTTTTAAATTTAATTTAATTTTATTTAATATATTTAATTTAGGCTATCTCTTTACTTTAGTTTTCTCCTTCTGTCAGTAGAGTACCTTAGTCTAGTCTTGTGCCTTTAAGTCTCCTGTTCCTCCCCCCCCCCCTCTGCCATCTTCAACGCTGCTCCCTTGAGGCTCCGGAGGAAGGGGTTTCCGACCGAAGCAAAGAATTCATTCAGTCTCTCCGCTATCGCCTTGCCGCCTCTTAGTGCCCTTTTAACCCCTCTATCATCTAATGGACCAACTGACTCTCTCACAGGTTTTTTGCTATGAATGTACTTGAAAAAGTCTTTATTACATGTTTTTGCTTCCGCAGCAAGCTGCTTCTCAAATTCTCCCTTTGCCTGCCTTATCAGTGCCTTGCATTTAACTTGCCAGTGCTTGTGCTGCTTCCAGTGTTCGTCGTTTGGCTCTTTTTTCCATTTCCCAAAAGATGCTTTTTTGGCAACAGCTTCTCTGACCTCACCTTTAAACCATGCTGTCAGTTTTTTGGACTTCCTTCCACTTTTCTTAAAGCATGGAATACAGCTGGTCTGGGCTTCCAAGATAGTATTTTTCAACAACACCCAAGCTTGATGTAAGTCTTTAACCTTTGCAACTGCTCCTTTTAGTTTTTTTCTTAACTATTTTCCTCATTTTATCATAGTCTCTCTTTCGAAAGTTAAAAGGTAGTACTGTGGATTTCCTTACCATCCCTCCTCCACTAATTAAATCAAACGCGATCATGCTATGATCACTATTGTCAAGTGGCCCCAACACCCTTATATCTCGCACCAGATCTGGGTCGTTAGTGACTTAAATTCTGCTTTGGTACTCCAGTACTGACTAGCTTAGTGATGCACAGCACCCTTAATAGATGATATCAGCAAAGCTGGTCATGCTCAGTCTCCATCTGCATCCGGACTGGAGGGATTCAAGGAAGGGCAATTAGCAAGTAAGGCCTAATTTCACCATTGTAACTTCTCAGGATGTATTGTACTATAAAGATTCAGTAGTTTCAGGTTTGTTTTTGTTTTTGTTTTTTTAATTTCCATGTGTGGGCGATTTATTCAGCGAAAAGTCCTTAAACCTATTAAATATGATCACACAGGAAGTACTTGACTCTGACACTAAAAACAACAAAAGCTTTGTGTGAATCAGAGGAATGTTGGAGTGCAAATAGAGAGGCATGGTCGGGGGGGGGGGGAGGAGGAGAGAGTGCTTCTGTACATATCTTTATCGAGACCTTATCTGCAGTATTCTGGCAGTCACATCCCCATAGATAGGTTAGAATGGTACAAAGTCTGCACTGTAATCTCTGTTATGTAAAATTTTAAAGACCAAACTATATGTATCCCTTAGAAAAGAGGAAGGAAAATTTAGCGATTCCTGCTTGTTTTCAATTAGAAGCATTTCCCCTTTAGAGTGTCTGCACCCTTGTAAATACGCACACAAGGAGTCATGTGGAAGGTATTGTATGCTGAATTACTCGGAGCAGATGATCTGAGGATTCCAACTATGCTGTAAAAAGTTTTGTATCTGCCATGGGGGAGCTGAACTGGGTCTGTATCATCGTGAGACTTGGCGCTGTCTTGTGGGGGGAGGGTGCAGGGCTTCTCAATTCCTTTTTCTGAACTAGTATCTTTGGCTTACAGAAGCATATATCAAAGTATAGTGCTTCTCTACTTCTCAAAACCATGTCACAGACCAACATTTGCACTCCAACATTCCAGACTTCATTTGAATATCCCCTCAAGTCAGCATCCTCCCAATATTGTACTTATGACTGCAAATAACTCTTGCTAACCATGTAAATAACTTGCCATTTTTGGTTCCTTGTAACATAGTTATGTTCCTTTTATTAATAGCTTACACACTGTTTTCCATGTATCGTAGTTCTTATGTAATACTTAATGTTTAATGTAATGCAATATTGCACTGTTCTGCTGTATTGTTGTTTTAAGTTCCTTGTAAACCGCCCTTGATCTCTGGAAGGGGCGGTATAGAAAAGCACATAAATAAATAAATAAATAAATCTTCACTGATGATTGGACAGCGTAATAAAGAAGACCTGAGCCTTAGTTTATTTTTATGCCTGCCTTGTCAACATTAAGAATTATCAGTCTTACATAAATGTTCAATAATAGTGAAGAAACAGTCTTCATACTACAGTGACAGGTATGTATTGGAAAGCACTCTAAAATTCTTTATTAAAAATTAATAAAATACGAGGGAGTCCTAGTGGTCTACTTGATTTCTGGCCTCTCGGGCAGGGGCGGCCCAAGAGGGGTGTGGGGCCATGTGCGGAGACTTGGTGTGGGGCCTCATTTGCATAAGGGGCCTAATTTGCAAAAATATTTGCATAATGTTACCATACACAAACTTTTAGTAAACATGCCTCTTAATGAGTGTATAGATAAAGAAAGACTAAAAAATTTCTACATTTACTATAATCCAGTGCCAACCGCCAGGCACATTAGGAACTACTACAAACACAGCCCATTTAGAACCCATAGCAAACCCACTGTATAATAATAGCACTACCAGGACTCACAAAGCACCAGACCCCTAACTATCAAAAGGCAACACTGCAAATATTAAACCAATACATTTCAGAGAACAATACATGACCTACTGGGGAAAGAGAACAAGTGGCAATGTCAAATGGGAATTACATAAACAGAATACTCAGCTCAGTTACACATGCAGAACATAGACCATCACCAAACAAGGAATCACAATTTAGAAACAGGAAGACAATAATTAAACTGGGACCCCCAAAAGCCAAACTTGGAATATACAACAGCACTAGAAATAAAACTATAAATTAGTTTCCTCTTGTACTAAACAAAGCGCAGACGTTAATGATGCACATTTCCCAGAGCTGACATATTCCAGTTAATAAATTCAAAATAAAGAGAGATTTTTCTACCTTTTGTGCATTTTTTTCAGTTGCAATTGCTCCAGCTACTTTCTTCTGGTTTCTTTGTGTCTTCTGCTAACTCTCCATCGTCTGCTGTCCATTTGTCCTTTCTTCTCTCTTCTAGTTTTTTTCCATTCTCTCTCTACATCTGCTTTAACATATTAATCTTTCTCCTTTTGCTCTTTCCTCATTCCTATTTCATCCACTCAAATTTTACCCCTCCATCCTCAATCCCCACTTACTCTCCCAATATCTGGCCAATTCTAGATTTGTCTTCCCTCCCACACAAAATATTTTTCCTTCTCCATTTCATTCTCCCAGCTCCATCCCATTCTAATCTTCCCCCAACATCAGCTCCCTTCTAGTTCCAGCCCCACCCAGCATCCGCTCCCTTCTAGTCCCCGCATCAGCCCATTTCCAATCCTATCCTAGCCCCACCATCAGCCCATTTCCAGTCCTAGCTCCCCCATCCATTTCCAGTCCTATCCGAGTCCCTCCATCAGCTCATTTCCAATCCTGGCCCCCATCAGCCTATTTCTAGTCCTTTCCTAGCCCCACCATCAGCCCATGTCAAATCCTAGCTCCCCTCCACTCAGCCCATTTCCAATCCAAGCCCCCCATGAGCCTACTTCCAGTTCTAGCCCCTCCATGAGTCCATTTCAATCCAAGCCCCCACCACAGCCCATTTCCAATCTTAGCACCCCCAACAGACCATTTCCAGTCCTATCCTAGCCCCTCCATCAGTCCATTTCCTGTCCTAGCTCCCTCCCCTCACAACCCATTTCCATTCCAAGCCCCCCATCAGCTATTTGAAGTTCAAGCCCCCTTCCACTCAGCACATTTCCAGTCCTAGCACCCCCATAGCCCATTACCAGTCCTAAGCCCCCCATCAGCCCACTTCCAGTCCTAACCCCCCCCCTTCAGCCCATTACCAGTCCTAGCCCCCCCATAGCCCATAGCCCATTACCAGTCCTAGCCCCCCCATAGCCCATTACCAGTCCTAAGCCCCCCCATAGCCCATTACCAGTCCTAAGCCCCCCCATAACCCATTACCAGTCCTAAGCCCCCATCAGCCCACTTCCAGTTCTAACCCCCATCACCCCATTTTCAGTCTTAGCCCTCCCATAGCCCATTTCCAGTCCTCCTAACCCCCCATCACCCCATTTTCAGTCTTAGCCCTCCCATAGCCCATTTCCAGTCCTAGCCCCCCCATAGCCCATTACTAGTCCTAAACCCCCATCAGCCCATTTCCAGTCCTAGCTCCCTCCCCTCACAGCCCATTTCCATTCCAAGCCCCCCTCCCCATCAGCTATTTTTCAGTTCAAGCCCCCCTTCCACTCGGCCCATTTCCCTTCCAAGCCCCGTCCCCATCAGCTATTTGCACTTCAAGCCCCCCTTCTATTCAGCCCATTACCAGTCCTAACCACCCCATCAGCCCATTTCCATTCCTAACACCCCATCATCCCATTTCCAGTCTTTGCCCCCCCATCAGCCCATTTCCAGTCTTAGCCCCCCCCCATAGCCCATTTCCAGTCCTAGCCCCGCCCCGATAGCCCATTTCTAGTCCTAACCCCCCCATCCTACCATTTCCAGTCTTAGCCCCCGCATAGCCCATTACCAGTCCTAACCACCCCATCAGCCCATTTCCAGTCCTAGCCCCCCCCATAGCCCATTACTAATCCTAACCCCCCATCAGCCCACTTCCAGTCTTAGTCCCCCCCCCCAGTCCATTACCAGTCCTAACCCCCCTTCCCTCCATCAGCCCAGGTAGATTTAAAACAAACAAACCGGCTGCTGCTGCCGCCATGGCAGCGGCAGAATCAAGCGTACCGCGGGGCCCCCCCTGCCCGGCAGAATCCTCCCTGTAGCATCAGCTCCCAAAGCGCGGGCTTTCAGAGCCGCAAAGGGAGAGCTTCCCTTTCTCGCGGCTCTGTTAATCCTGCGGGCTTAACAGAGCCACGAGAGGTCAGAGAAGCTCTCCCTTTGCGGCTCTGAAAGCCGACGCTGAGGGAGCTGATGCTGCAGGGAGGGTTCTGTCGGGCAGAGGGGGCCCCGCGGGACGCCTGATTCTGCTGCTGCCGTGGCGGCAGCAGCAGTCGGGTTTTTTTTTTTTTTAAATCTACCTGGGCTGATGCAGAATGTTTTTTGCGCGGGGCCCCCTGAAACGCGGGGCCCTTGTGCAAAAACATTCTTGCTCAATGGACGGGCCGGCCTGCTCTCGGGGATTTTTAAGAGTTTGTATCAAACTTTATTTTTACAGTAGATTTGATCCTCCTGGTTTGGTCAAGTCCCCAGGAAGTCGGTTGGCCAGCAGGACGTTAATCTTTGTAATATTGTCCCCAGCTCATGACTTGGACCTCAGATTTTTTAGGAGCCCTTTTACTGAAGGCTTTAAAGCATGTTCAGTCCCACGACCCTTTTATTTCTACAGGTAGGTTAACCTTTGGTTCTTGGCACCTATTTGCATTTTACTATTATTTCTGGTATGACATTGTGCTCAAGTTCCTAAGGACCATCAATGGGAGACATGGGATTCAAACCATCGCTTCCCTGCCTGTTGGTTACTCCTGCAGAAAGCCAGGAGACCTCTGGCTTTATGGGCTGTCGTCTTCCTATAATCTGGTGCTCCTGGAAGTGACATGGGTAGGCAGGATGCTACAAGCACCGGTATAGGAAAATCCCGAGACCTGGGGACGGTTTAACCGGTTCAGGAAAATCCTAAAATCATGCAGCTTTGTAAGAATTTTTTTATTTATTTAGTTAGGACGCATAACACCCAACTGAAAAATGAACATATTTGAGTGGCGTGTCAAACTGCTATGAAAAATACTGTACGGAAAATGTAAAAAAAAAAAAAAAAAAAAAAGTCTCTCTAAGTTCTCTCAACAGCTATTGCAGCTGGTGGCCATTGTTTGAAAGAGGCACGATCGGTACTGCAACATTTATTAACTTCAGGTGCTTGTAGCTAGTGTAAAAGGTGGGGAGGGAATAATGCACCCAATTTACTTCAGAACAAGTTTTTCCTCCTTCTGTGAACCAGGCAGCAAGTGAAAGATTGAAGTTTCCCACTTTCGACCTCCAGAGTGTTTTCCTTTCTTGGTAGTCCTACTCGAATTGATGATGCAGTCGGTGGATGCGTTAGGGCTGTGGTTTTGCAACTTTTGATGGGAAGCTTGTGAGTTCTAAGAATAGATTACATTCTGCCTTGGGGAGAATGTGGAAACAAATTCTTGTTATAGAACAAAGGCAAAAAAGGAGAGAACAAAATAAATGAACAAAAACAAGGAAAGAATGGTACTCCCTCGTGTGGGAGAATATTCAAGAGGGAATGAGAATGACAACAGTCCGTCAGAAGACAATTGCAGAAGCCATTTCTACGCTCAAGTGCGGAAATAGACTCTTACAAAATTGCTTATGTGATATAAATGTAAAGTTTCATGCATACAGCCAGCATATGCCTGAAGTGAGTGGAGGTGTTCCCGGAGCAGGGCTGGGGAGGGGTTTGCATTGATTTGCATACTTTTGACTGTGTGTATATATGTGTGCATAAACTAACCCAGAAAACTAGTGTGTGCCATAGAGCAGACATCAACGTAAGTCCATAAATTGCCTGGAGTAATTTTCAAAAGTGACGTATATGCATACTCTCCTTTTGAAAATTCAGTGGTACTCATGTGGGGAAATTGTGTGCTTGCAGGCCCAATTAAGAGGAAATTCCAAGGAAACCTTGATAAATTGCATGTACGTGTGAGGTCTTATGAATTCCAGGAGGAGGCTCTACGATGCAAGTACTACATTGCGTTTAAGCAGTAAATTTGAGAGACTTGAGATCATACTCCGTATACCCTTGCTTAGAAGTGAGATTCATGAGTCTCATGGATGCGTAAAACTAACTCCTTTGGAGAAGTTACACCTGAAAAGTATGTGCATATTATCTACACCTGCGCAGAGTTATAAAATTTACTCTCCTAACCTCAGTAGCTCCAAGCACTTGCTAAACATATTTGCTTCAGCCCTAAAAGCAAAGCCCGCATATATCCATATACAAACTAATCAAAATGCTACATTAGTACAGTTTGGTTCACTCTCTGTTCATCGGACAAAAGGGAAAAGGCCTGGTGTAGCCTAAAACATGCTCAGTTTCTCACTTTTCCCTAAATAACTGATCGCTTGCAACTTTTTTCGTTGGCTTTCACCACTTCGCTTGCTATGAGAAATCCTGTTTGTTGAATGTCATTTTCAAAAATGATCTGTTCATCGTAAAAGCAGAGAGGTCACTTGGAAATACTCCCCCAATGAAACCATGAACATGGTTCTATTGTATCCTGCTTTCGTGGAGACAGAAAACAGTCCGGGAAAGAATAGTTAATTTTTACTGCTATTCTCAAATTTGTAATTAAAAAATAAAATAAAATAAATGATATATACTTTAATTACAAATTTGTGATTAGTAGCACGTATTAACTTTTGTTTTTATATAAATAATATAAAAAATAACACTTCTCATTCTGATGGTAGTTGAGGTTCATATATCTATAAGGGAATGTCTGGTGCATTTTGAGCAATTTTAATAAAGAAGGTTTTGCATTCTTGCTTTTGGTTATAGAAGGGAAGATTTCTCCATTGCTTTCACATCCCGTGTTGGGCATTAGCTCAAACCTTTGAGTTGCTTCAGCTTCTGGAAACCTTCTTTCCATTGTTTTGCCTTTACGGATCTAACGTTCATACGTAAAGGGCAGATCATTAAAATCGATGCGTTTGTTGAATCTGTTATCTATGTAGAGCTAGGCGGTGCTGTGGATTAGTGCTCCAACTTTTCACCACTGGTATTTGCTCGGTTTCCATGCAAATCTAGGGACCACGAGACCTGCCTGTGATGACACTTTAGTCCCTTTAAGGCATTTGTCCACATTCCAAAACTACCACATGATTACCAGTCTGAATTCAAAAGAGACAACAAAGTAGCTTTTCAGAGTGTGTGCGTGTGCAGCATGTTTGTATGCACAAGCTTTTTGTATACAAGACCGGGAACTGGAATTTTTCCTAATACTTTGGATCCAAACACAGAGAGAATTACCTCCACCCTGACCTGATGGTTTGCTGTTTGTTTCTGCCTGAACTAGTACCAAAGCCTCTTATTTCTTGGCCTTAGCTATCCATCTATATCCTTTTTCGGAATATATTTTCATCTCTTTTTAGTGCAGTGTAACAGATATTTAATCCAATGGATAACCTCACTCATTTTATAAAGATATTTATTGATAAAAATTGAGCTAATAGCGAAGGTGAGCTACTGGTGGGAGGTTAACTCGGAAGGGACAGTGAAAAGTCCTTGACTGTGCTGTTACGAGGACTTCAGTAATTGGGAGCTGTAAGTTATGTCTTTATCATCCCATTAGCTGGTCTGGTCAGGCCATGATGTTTGTAGGTTTCTATTAGCTTTGTGGGGTTAGTTGCTGAAGACCTGCAGTTTCTTTTTTACACATTTTCTCTTTTTGGAAATGAATGATCTTTTATCCCAAGAAAAACATTATGAAAACCTCTGGCATGAGTCCGAGCCATAAGTTGTATATTTGAGTGGGCTACAGCCTTCATGTGCAACTATGTGCAGAAGGGATGGGAGGTTCCCCATTTTTCACTCATCTTCCTGTTCATCATAGACATTACAGAGGTGTAGGTCATGATCTGTCCAATAGGTAGTGGCAGTTAAACCAAGTGTCTGTCCCAATGCAGCTACTACATTTTGAAAGTTTTGAACACAAGTATTAGAAATAAATATTTCCAGATTAAGACCAACAGAATCTGCTGTGAGAAACTATTGCTGAGACTCTTTCCTTTGAGTTGGCTTCCAAACAAAGATGGAAGTAGTTTTACCCAGGGCCAGTCAGCGGACTGAGTGGCTGTATGTTGTCTGAAGTATCTGGCTTCGATTCTTCCATCTATCACATGGGCATAGATGCACCAGGAGGGGAGAACGTCCCAGTCATTATGCAGTGGTGACGCCTAGTGTCCAGCTCTAGATCCCATAATTTGAGGGCTCCATAAGAAGCCCTAGTTCATGGGCCCTCTGCCGAGGAGTTTTGCTGTAGTGACGGTTCTATGTGAATTTTGAGGGGATATAAATATAGCTTCTGATTTTAGGTTTTAACCAAATATCTCAGTGTGTAATATCCAGTAAGCACCAGAAAACTACCATTTACATTAGTATTCTTCCACTCATTCCCTTGTCTGCCTTGGATCCTCCACTCTTGTTTTGGTGCCTTTTCCACACTGACGACGACTCAGCTGCACGAAAACGCCAGTAAACGCAGATTTTTTTTTCAATATCGTTAATGAACCTCTAATTAGCTGAAAAATAAACATTAAAATTTGCAATTTGTAAATAAAAGGCCCGATATTCAAAGGGGTTTATCCGGTTAATAGGACATGCTGACTGGATAAACTGTACTTAGAGCGATATTAGGAGGCATGAACTAGCTAGTACTGTTGAATATTCCCTCTAACAGCTGCAGCACTGCTCCCAGCATTAACCAGATAAGAGCTTGTATAAAGTTATGTGATCTCAATAGCTTAATATCACCGCTGGGCAGCAGTGAACCCAGATATTCAGCGCCAGAGGATATCCGGATTCCAGTGCTGAATGGTTTCACGTTTGCCTGTGGCGCTGACCTCTGCGGGCTGAATATCGGACCCAAAATGCCTCGATAGGGGAAAATTCCCTGGTTAATTGCGAATGAAGACTCATGGTACCAGATCCTAGGCCTGGAAGCTTGAAGGAGCAGAAGAGAACCACCAGGCCAGCAAAAAGTAAAAGAAATTATTTTACCCCGAAATCTATATTCTACAGGGAGTGTTTGGCTAAACGAGGAACTCTCCGGATGTTTTATTTATACCAAAACACACCGGTAGCAGCTTCTGAAAATAATGAGATCGTTTGGGGGGGGGGGGTAGCTTTTTGTGTGCCACTATTGATTTAAGTAAATATTATAGAGGACTGAAAATCTCGTTATTGCGGAAGCTGCCTACGACTGTATAAAAGGCTGTAGTTAATAACTTTTTTCCTATACTTGCCTCAGTGTTTACTTGTGCTTCTGGTAACCCTCTGTCTTAAAGTTCAAACATAGTGCATGTTTTTGTGTAGAATATATATATCTGTATCGCAGGAACAGAACTTCTAGGGTAATGGGAAGTGATTCATTTAAACACAGTGACCTAGTGGGAGTCAGTGAGTATAGACCATTTAGCCCACCCATAATGCCCGCTTTACCCTGATTTTAAGAGTTCTTAGTGGGAGACTTGACCATTTTTATCTTGAAAACATCAGTGTGGTCCAGCTAATTTTTGTTTTCAGACTATAATAACCTTCACTGTCTGAGATGAACAACCCTGGTAGGTCATGCTGTTCAACTTTTATAAAATGAAGATTTCTTAAAAGAAAGAGAAGAGGTGAAAGTTTATCACTAGTTCTGTGTTTGTCTGTCCTGCCCAGTTCATGACCTCGCAGAGGTCAAGCAGAGGACTGGACTTTCTCAGACTAACACTTGGGGAAGGTCTGGAAGGCGGAAGTCAGTCAGTGAAGAACGAGAGGTGGCATGACAGGCCTTTTACCAGTACACCTCAACCTGTATTCTTTTCCTGAAAGGTGCACACAGCCCTTAAATGGACCTACACATCTGCACCATCTAGGGTTAACGTGCTTCTCCAAAGTTCAGCCTTGTGGAAAACTTTGAAAAACAAAGTGCTAAAGACTCTTATTTCTGTTGCCAGATGTGAATTTGAAAGCTGGTGCTTTCCTACGTGCTTTATTCTGTGACTTGAGAGCACTTTTTGGAAAAAAAAAAAGTATTGTTAATAGGTCTTAAACCGTCATCTCTGGAGTTTGCCTCATCAGGGGTATATGAGACCAGTAATTCGGGGACTATTCTTGCTTGTGTAGTTCCTGTTTTCCTCTGTGCGTTAAATGTGGATCTCCAGATGATCCAGGGCTTTAGCTTCCTGTGAGGCTCAGATAATTGCTCTCCAGTAAGCACAGGGTGACGTGCGGCATCTGTAGAAACCGCTGGGAATCCATTTATCGCCGTCAGACGATACTGTGGCAGGATGAACACACAGAGGGCATATCATGCTTCCTGTATAATAAGCTGTTAAAAAAGCAGTAATAACAGTTTTTCTGTCTGACCCCCTTGGAAGAGAATTATAAACACAGGTTCCTTACACTTTTGGCTGTCCCTGTTTTTTTATTTACAGTCGCAGCCTGTCCATGCCGGCTGTTTGGAAAGGTTATGAGGTAGAGGTGTAGAGCATCTGATGTGTGTGTTTGATTTGAATTTTTATTAACGCCTTCATCCTGTTTGGCGCCATGTGGCTATTAGTAACTTACACATGAAGATAATTCAGAATACCTGTTGAGTAAGTGTTATGGTGGGAGGGGGAGATCAAACCGTGTCATTTTTGGATAGCTTACAGTAGAAGTAGGTAGTGTTTGTTCTACTGATTTCGAACACTTTATTTTGCAATAATCTTGGCTTGATGGGGAGGGCTCAGCTGCTTAATATATCGGACTGGCAAGAGTGCATCAGGTAAAAATCATGTTGTAAAACTCAGCAAAGAGGCAGGACAGGAGAATATAGGTTTTTTCCATGACAAACATGCTGAAAGTCTTTTCCTCACCGCCTTCTAGGATGTGTAACCTGCTAAGGTCTTTCAGTGAGTGATCTCTGGTCGTAGGGTCACAGAGCTGCTGTTTTCTACAATGATAAGAGCAGATTACCGGGAATCATTAATGTGGGCCTTACTGCACACTGCTGGAAGTGTGTAAGGTTGCTGAGGATCAGGGAAGGGGGAGAAAAAGGCAGTGGGCCGGTATTTTAAATTCCATCCCTCTCCCAGAAGCCCTACCATAGTGCTTCTCATTGACTGGTGGGAAGGGAGGAAAATAATAACACAGTTTTCTCTGCAGTGCAGGGTAGGAGCTGTGAAATCCCATAACCTTGCGGCTCATACTGCAAGACTGGCCCTGCGTAGCATAGGCAACGGACGCACTATTAAACACCCTTACCTGCGGGGCACAGGGGCCGAGCTGCCTGGGGAGACGCTGAGTTATGGTTTCCAGGGGAGGGAGGGAAGGAATTTTAAAATACATGCTACCCCCCCCCCGAATATTTGTGATATTAAAGTGCCCTTCTACCCATCAAGCTGCCTGTAGGGAGGAGCGCAAGATTGAACATTTGCCAAGGCTCCTGCTATCTTTGCACCGTCCCTGCTTTCTGGATAATAATCTCAGAAGGCTGCCCCCATTTTAATAATTCTGCTCATTACTTTTGCAAGAGCTAAGGAGTGAAAGGCGCAGGAATTATTAAAACGTTACTCTTTCTCATCCCTGACTCTACTTCCTATGTTTGAAGGCATTTGTGCTGCCTGCGATCATTGGCTGGTAACTCCCGACTTTGCCTCTGACTCTGTAAAATGGAGGTGGATCAAATGTCTTCCATATTTGTTCTAAGAATTTGCCAAAATTCCAGTGGCTAAGTAAGGGCCTGTTCAGCAAGATCTTCCCAGAGGTCTTCCGCTTCCCATTCGCACCGCCATTGTAACATGATCTTTGATTTGCTTGTGTATTTTGGCAATGGCACATGTTGCACTGACCTGGACAGCCAAAGCTTTGAATGTGATGCAAGATAGTGTTGCTTAAAGGACCCTGTTTGGGACCTGAGGAAAGGGAGATTCACTCTTGAAAGCTAGTCAAGAAATGTATTGTATTAGTGCAATAAAATAACCCCGCATGTATTTTGTTTTTGTTTATTGACCTTTGTTTCTCCGAAAACGAGGAACAGTTGGCTCACTGAAGTACTAAAACACTCTGTGTATGCAAGCAGTAGCCTATGAGCTTGGGAGATTATCATGCTTTGATATTTATTCCATTCCTATCTTGGTTTCATCAGTAACTGTTTGTTACATTTCTTATATTTTTTGCAGCCGACTGGGTACATGGAAAGCTCTATTTCCTACAGCGCTATAGAAGACGTTCAGCTCCTCTCCTGGGAGAATGCTCCAAAGTACTGTTTACAGCTTACGGTTCCTGGGGGTACTGTCTTGCTTCAGGTACAGTAAACACAGTTTATTGCTTTTCCCCTCTATTAACGGTAGCAGATCTTAACTGTAATTGGCAAGTCTCCCAGAGGAGATGTAATTCATTATGGTCAGGTTGGGCATTTAACCAACAGGTCTGTCTTGGAGAAGAGTCAAGGACTTTTAAGTATTCGGTGGGTTGCCAAGGATTCTGCTGTCTCTACACTTCAGCCTTATTAATGTTTGATGACAACGTGGCATTTGATAATAAGAAATGCTGATCTGTGGATCCAGTGCCTAGTGCTTGGTGCTGCCAAGCGAGAGACCCGAGTAGAGCGCTTGGCTCGGGCTCTTTCGGATTGGCTGGGCCTCTGCATTCCGCACAGGTGGCAGTTAAAGGCATAGGGAAAAACTGAGCCAAAGGTGAATCTTCGTGCGACTCCTGCTAGCTCTGGAATTATATCCTGCTTTCGTGGTTATAGACACTTGGAGCTGCATGGCAAGCATGGACAAGGTTCTTAGCTTTAAGAGGGGTGGGGATGGAAAAGGCCTTAATTAACTCTATTGGCTTTGGGTCTTTTGCCTAGTGTACCATCTGCACCCATTCTCTTGGAGTAGGGGGCAGCTTTATGGTTAGTCACAGATTATGCAATGTGGAAGCAAACCCAATGAGTGGAAATTGATAAGAGGCAACAATATCCTAATGGCGAGGAAGACTTTGCACAGCTAAGAGAACTTTGAAGAAGGGAAACCTTCACACGCTTTCTAAAGATGATCCACTATAATATGGGAGAGTGTTCATGGAGGACTGGTAGAACGGAGCTCGTGTTAGGGAATGGCAAATGGGGCAGTTGCTCTAGGCCCCATGCGACAGGGAGCCCCCAGGTTTGCCTCAAGCTGAAGGAGGAATAGCCGCCAGATGGCCTTTGGGTCCCCTCAGCAGTTACTATCCTGAGCCCAGATTGGAGAAAGCGTTGTTGAACAGTACATACTCTGGTATTACTGTCTGTTGCATGGGAGTAATACAAGGCAATAAATTAGTGCAGTGGTAAGTAAACAGCTGAAGAGAAGTGGGATTTGTAACCAGTCCTGTCAACTGTAGATTGATAGTGATAATGTTGGCTGTATAAGAGAATACAGTCATAAGACTTGGTCTTGGAAAAAATATTGGTCACTGCAAAACTGGGCATATGAACTGCAGTTTTTGTAGAGTATTGTAAACAGTTTGTGGATCCTAAAACTCATTGGATTTAGATTCTGAACTGGGTGAATATTCTATTGGAAGGAAAATTCAGAGTTGAAGGCTTACAGGTTGTGACCTTTCGACCCCAAGGAGGTGTTTTTATAAAGTCATTCCTACACATGTAAATGGCCTGCATAAAAGTACTGCATTTTGTGTTGAAAGCACGGACTTTGTTCGTAGCTTTAGCTAAAGGTCTGGTCTGGGCAGAATTTTCACATATGTGCATAGATTATAAAATATCTTAGTCTATCCGCATATATGCATAAAGAACACACGAGCATTTCCACCTGCTCGCGCCCACTCGAGGTGCATTTCCTGCCCCATATGCTATCATTTTATAAAGACAAGTAGATGTCTGTGTCTTTATAGAATAACCCCTACCATAATCCTGCTATAAAATCACCCTCCAGGGTATAAGTTTATAAAGAGACACCTAGATTTATGCAGCAAGTACACATACACATGTCGGTGTATTAGTCATTTAGCCGTGTAAATCATTTAGAAAATGCTGACTAGCATTAAAATACATCTTTTGGTTCCATTGCGCGTCCCTTTCACTATGCTTGAAAGTACACAGATTATAAAATGCTTTCATTTACATGTGTATTTACGATCATTTACACCAGCTCTAGGTGGTGGTGTAAGTCATCACTACTTACTGTGTGTATTTGACTTTATGAAATAACCATAAAGTATGGGCATGAAAACGCACGTTAAGTAGGTTCAACGTTATAAAGTTATCTTTTGTTTTAGGAAACCAAGTACCAATATTTAGTGGTGATAATAGACTAAATATTTCTTTGTGAATATTGCATATCCTATCCGTACAGCATTATGTGGGCAACCAGCCAACAGGTTGTCAAAATGCAGCATAAAACACCAACAATACGTTTTCACACATTTAAATTATACATTTTCTGGAGCGACTTGTACTGTGCTTCTGTTTCAGCCTTTAAGCTGGTCCTAAAGAGAAAAAGATGAAACTATTGCATTAAACCTAGTTAGATACAAGTACCTTATTAAACTTAAACTATAGATGGCAAGGCATTTAAAACCATTACAAATATTCAACTAGTTTCTTGATGCCAGAGTTGTCCATGAAGTGGAAATTGTTGGGTTTAAAACTTTAAAGAAGGGCTTCCCAATCTGTCCTCATGACTCCAAAGCCAGTCTGGTTTACAGAATTTTGACAATGAATATGAATGAGACAAATGTGCATACATTGGAAGTCCATTATAAATACATCTCAGGCATGGTCCATCTTTTCAACTATTGTCCCTTCTGTTTCTCATATTCTTAACCTCTCTCTCTCCACTGCAACCTTCCCTTCTGATTTCAAGCACGCTGTGGTTACACCCCTCCTCAAAAAACCCTCACTTGATCCCACTTGATCCCACCTGTCCTATCGACCCATCTCTCTCCTTCCTTTTATCTCTAAACTACTTGAGCGTGCAGTCTACCACCGTTGTCTTGATTTCCTCTCCTCTCATGCCCTCTTGGATCCTTTACAATCCGGCTTCCGTCCCCTACACTCCACTGAAAAAGCTCTTACTAAGGTCTCTAATGATTTGTTCCTGGCTAAGTCCAAAAGCTTCTACTCTGTCCTCATTCTTCTCGATCTGTCTGCTGCCTTTGACACTGTTGACCATAACCAACTTCTTATCATCCTGTCCTCACTTGGTTTCAAAGACTCTACTATCTTGGTTCTCCTCCTATCTCTCCCATTGCTCTTTTAGTGTGTGCTTTGGTGGCTCCTCCTCTTCTTCAACCCCACTATCTGTAGGTGTTCCTCAGGGTTCTTTCTTAGGTCTGCTCCTCTTTTCTCTCTATACACAATCCCTTGGTGCCCTTATCTCTTCCCATGGCTTTCACTATCATCTCTATGCCGACGACTCTCAAATCTATCTTTCTGCACCTGTTATCTCTCCTGAAATCCAGTCTAAGATCTCACTCTGCCTCTTTAACATTGCTTCCTGGATGTCCCACCGCCGCTTAAAACTGAACATGGCCAAAACTGAACTCTTATCTTTCCCACGTATGCCTCTCCTCCTCTTTCCCCTTTCTCTCTCTCTCTCTCTCTCTGTGGATAACTCTGTAATCCTCCCTGTCTCTTCAGCACGTAACCTTGGTGTTATTTTTGATTCCTCTCATAAGACATGCCATACTGGGTCAGACTGAGGTCCATCAAGCCCAGTATCCTGTTTCCAACAGTGGCCAATCTAGGTCATATGTACCTAGCAATATCCCCAAAAGACACAGGTTCCTCAATGCTTGTACTGGGTCAAGCATTGATATCCTGGGTCCCTTTTTAATAGTGGTTTATGGACCTTTCCTCCAGGAACTTGTCCAAACCTTTTTTAAACCCAGCTATACTAACAGCCCTTACTACATCCTCCGGTAACAGATTCCAGAGTTTGATTACACGTTGAGTGAAAAAATATTTTCTCTTATTTGTCTTAAATAGTTTTACCCTGTAGCTTCATTACATGTCCCCTAGTCTTTCTATATTCTGATAGTGTAAACAATTGATCCACGTTTATCCGTTCCACTCCATTCATTAATTTATAGACCTCTATCATATCTCCCCTCAGCCGTCTCTTTTCCAGGTTAAAGAGCCCTAACCTTTTTAGCCTCTCTTTATAGGAGTAGCCTTCCATCCCCTTTACCAATTTGGTGGCTCTTCTCTGTACTTTTTCTAATAACGCTATGTCCTTTTTAAGATACGGTGACCAGAATTGCACACAATATTCAAGGTGCGGTCGTACCATGGAGCGATACAGAGGCATTATAATATCCTTTGTTTTATTCTCCATCCCTTTCCTTATGATACCTAGCATTCTATTTGCTTTCTTGGCCGCTGCTGCACACTGGGCGGAGGGTTTTAACATGTTATCCACGATGACTCCTAAATCTTTTTCCTGGGTGGTGGTTTCTAATGTGGAGCCTTGCATCGTGTAACTATAGTGTGGGTTGTTCTTTCCTAGGTGCATAACTTTGCACTTGTCCACATTAAATTTCATCTGCCATTTGGATGCCCAGTCTTCCAATTTATCCAGATCCTCCTGCAGTTTTCCACAATCCTCTTGGGTTTTAACAGCTTTAAACAGTTTTGTGCCATCTGCAAATTTGATAACCTCACTAGTTATTCCCTTTTCCAGGTCATTTATGAATATGTCAAAAAGTAGCGGACCCAGTACAGATCCCTGGGGTACTCCACTATTCACCTTTTTCCATTGGGAATATTGGCCATTTAGCCCTACCCTCTGCTTTCTATCTTTTAACCAGTTCCCGATCCACAATAGTACACTGCCTCCGATCCCATGACGTTTTAGCTTCGCCAAAAGTCTCTGATGGGGGACCTTGTCAAAAGCTTTCTGAAAGTCCAGATACACTATATCAACCGACTCACCTTTGTCTACCTGTTTATGCACACCTTCAAAAAAACATATCAGATTAGTAAGACAAGATCTTCCTTGTCTAAAGCCATGTTGGCTGTCTCCCATTAAGCCATGACTATCTACATGCTGTGTAATTTTGTTCTTTATGATGGTTTCTACCATTTTCCCTGGTACTGACGTCAGGCTCACTGGTCTGTAATTTCCCGGGTCACCCCTGGAACCCTTTTTAAAAATTGGTGTTACGTTGGCGACCCTCCAATCTTCAGGTATTACAGATGATTTTAATGAAAGTTCACAGATTACCAATAGCAGGTCTGCAATCTCATATTTCAGTTCTTTCAACACTCTGGGATGTATACCATCCGGTCCAGGTGATTTGCTACTATTCAGTTTATCAAATAGTTGTAATATATCTTCCCGGTGTAGCGATATTTCTCTCAATTCCTCTGCAGTATCACCTTTAAATACCACTTCAGTCTTGGGTAACATCCCTACATCTTCCTCAGTAAAGACCGAAGCAAAGAATTCATTCAGTCTCTCTGCTATAGCCTTGTCTCCTCTTACTGCCCCTTTTACCCCTCTATCATCTAACGGTCCAATTGACTCTCTCACAGGCCTTTTGCTACAAATGTACTTGAAAAAGTCTTTATTTCGTGTTTTTGCTTCCGTAGCAAGTTTCTTCTCAAATTCCCGCTTTGCCTGCCTTATCAATGCTTTGCATTTAACTTGCCAGTGCTTATGCTGTTTCCAGTTTTCATCATTTGGCTCTTTTTTCCATTTCCTGAAGGTTGCTTTTTTGGCAGCAACAGCCTCTCTGACCTCACCTTTAAACCATGCTGGCAGTTTTTTGGACTTTCTTCCACTCTTCTTAATGCGTGGAATACAGCTGGTCTGGGCTTCGAGGATAGTAGTTTTAAATAACGCCCAAGCTTGCTGTAAGTCTTTAACCTTTGGAACCGCTCCTTTTAGTTTTTTCCTAACTATATTCCTCATTCTATCATAGTCTCCCTTTTGAAAGTTAAAAGGTAGTACTGTGGATTCCTTTACTATTTGTCCTCCAATAATTAAATCAAACATGATCATACTATGATCACTATTGCCAAGTGGTCCCAACACACTTATTTCTTGCACCAGATCTGGCGTACCACTAAGGACTAGGTCCAGTATGGCTTCCCCTCTGGTCGGTTCATGAACCAGCTGCTCCAAGAAGCAGTCATTTATTCCATCTAGAAACTTTATCTCTTTAGCTTGTCCTGCCGTGGCACTGACCCAGTCGATACCAGGGTAATTGAAATCACCCATTATTACTACTCTGTTGTGACTTTTGTTAGCTTCCGTGATTTCTTTGAGCATTTCATCATCCATTTGTTCATTCTGGCCAGGCGGTCGATAGTATACTCCCACTGCCATCACCTTCCCCTTCATAAGTGGAATTTCAATCCATAGAGATTCTACAGCAAATTTTGTTCCCTTGGTCTTAACCCGTCCAAGTCTACCGCTATGTGGGTCTCACTTTCGGGGTCATGTCCGTCAGTTGCACCCATGATTGACTCTGTCCCTGTCCCTTTGGTGTCTTCTTTTCGGTATCTCGGGGTGATTCTTGATTCTTCTCTCTCTTTCCATGATCATATTTCTTCTTTGGTTCGGCGTTCTTTTGCTATTCTTCGCCGTCTCCGTGCCGTCCGGTCGTTTCTTCCCCTTGGATCCCTGGTCACTCTTGCTCTTTCCCTTGTTATTAGTCGCCTTGACTACTGTAATGTCTTTATGGCCAATCTTCCTAAATATCAACTTAAGCGTTTACAGTTCCTTCAAAACACTGCCGCCCGTCTCATCACCTTCACCCGCCGTTCTGACCATATTACTCCTATTCTCATTCAGCTCCATTGGTTACCCCTCTGTGTTAGGTTCCACTACAAACTTTTGATCCTTATTCATCGTGCACTTCACACTCATAACCCTTTATACTTGGCTGACTTAATCTTACTTCATACACCCTACCGCCAGCTTCGCTCTCTTCATGCTAATCGTTTGGTTCTACCGTCCCCATCTCATGCCCGTTTGGAGAAGACCCGCCATGCTGCCTTCTTTTTTCTCGGTCCTTGTTTATGGAACGCCCTGCCCTCATCCCTCCGTTTAGAGCCCTCATATTCACAGTTCAAATCCGCTCTCAAAACCCACTTGTTCCAAACAGCGTTTAACCTCCCTCCCTGATTCCCCTCCCCCCCTCCGGATTTTCCTTCCTGTTGCCGTCCCTGGTTTATTGTTTTGTCCTAGTTTGTTAGTCTTGTCTTTTCCCTCTGTCTGTCCTTGTTGAGTGGTCTTGTCTATGTCTTTTTGTTTGCTTATTTACCATTGTTAATCATTGCTCGCAGTTTATTCTTTGTTGGGTATTGTTGTCCATGTCTTTTGTTTATTTTTACTATTGTTAATTACTATTTCTCATTTTGCATATTGTTAATTGCTGGCCGTTTTTATGGTTTTATAGTATAATTTTTATTGTTTTTAAACTTATGTTTTAATGTTGTACATGGTTTTAAATTTGTGTTTTATTTATTTTCTACTCATTGTCCTTTGTACTGTTATGCTTTCCTTTCTTTTCTATTATTTTTGGCGTTCTTTTTCCGTAGTTTGCAGTGCTGCCTTTTTATATTGTTTGTACACCGCTTAAATGTTTTTAACGTAAGCAGTCTATCAAGTATGAAATAAAGTTAAAGTTAATCCTTTCTGACTCAATGCCCTCTCTAACATATAGCGCAACCCCTCCACCAATTTGATCAGCTCTATCATTACGATATAGTTTGTATCCAGGTATCACAGTGTCCCACTGGTTATCCTCCTTCCACCATGTCTCTGAGAGTGCAATCATATCTAACCTCTCATTTAGTGCTATATATTCTAACTCTCCCATCTTATTGTTTAGACTTCTAGCATTGGCATACAAGCATTTTAGAGACTGTATTTTATTCATATTAATCTGGCTATTGGTAGGCATGAGTAATTTGGAATCTTTATGCTCTGTCTGCTCCTTACTCAAGGGCATTTCGGCTACTATACTCCCTTTTGGAACCTCACTGCTTTTGGTAGTATCCTTCAAGGATACCTTCGTCCGAACCATGCGCTCCTGGTGACTGTCGGCTTTCCCCTATTTTCTAGTTTAAAAGCTTCTCTATCTCATTTTTAAAGGTTAATGCCAGCAGTCTGGTCCCATCCTGATTAAGGTGAAGCCCATCCCTTCGGAAGAGCCCCCCTTTCCCCAGAATGTTCCCCAGTTCCTAACAAATCCAAAACCCTCATCCTTGCACCATTGTCTCATCCACGCATTGAGACTCCGGAGCTCTGCCTGTCTTTTGGGTCCTGCACGTGGAACAGGAAGCATTTCGGAGAACGCTATCCTGGAAGTTCTGGATTTCAACTTCCTACCTAAAAGCTTAAATTTAGCCTCCAGAACTTCCCTACCACATTTTCCTATGTCATTGGTACCAACATGTACCAAGACAGCAGACTCCTCCCCAGCACTATCTACAATCCTATCTAGGCGGTGCGTGAGGTCCGCTACCTTCGCACCAGGCAGGCATGTTACCAGGCGATCCTCACGTCCACCAGCCACCCAGCTATCTACATTCCTAATGATTGAATCACCAACTATAACAGCTGTCCTGACCCTCCCCTCATGGGCACGTGGCCCTGGAGAAATGTCCTCGGTGCGAGAGGGTTTTACATCACCTGGAGGACAGGTCCTAGTTACAGGATCACTTCCTGCCACACCAGGGTGATGCTCTCCTGTCACGTGACCTCTCTCCTCCATGGCAACAGGGATGCTGCCAGACTGGAGGTGGGACTTCAGGACTATATCCCTGTAGGTCACGTCCATGTACTTCTCTGTCTTTTTTATGTCTTCCAGGTCTGCTACTCTAGCCTCTAGAGAACGGACTCGTTCCCTGAGAGCAAAGAGTTCTTTGCACTTAGTGCATACGTAAGACCTCTCACCAACTGGGAGAAAATCATACATGTGACACTCAATGCAAAAGACCGGAGAACCCCCATCTCGTTGCTGGACTTCTGTCTGCATCTTAGTTTAAAGCTTGTGTTTAGGTCTTTTAAATTCTGTATATAATAAGGATTGGTGTAGATGCTTATACCAATAAAAGTGTATCTAATACCCCTAATACACCTTGTGTACCTGAAGCTTAATTAATTAATCTCAGGTCCTCTCTTTCTTTCTCTCCACATATCCAGCTCATTGCTAAAACATGCCGTTTCTTTCTATACAATATTCACCCTTTCCTCTCTGTTGATACCACTAAGATGATTGTCCACTCCTTAATCACCTCCCGTCTTGATTATTGTAAGCTTCAGCTTGCCGGCCTCCCTGCGAGCCACCTCTTTCCTCTTCAGTCAATTCAACACTCCGCTGCTCGACTTATGTTCTGCCAGTCTCGCTTTTCCCACATCGATCCTCTCCTCATCTCGCTTCATTGGCTTCCAATCCGTCTCCGTATCCAATTTAAACTTCTCCTCCTAACCTATAAATGTATTCACTCTTCTGCCCCCCAGTACCTTTCGTCTCTTATCTCTCCTTACACCCCTTCTTGGTTACTTCACTCTTCTGATAATCTTCATTTATCTGTGCCATATCTCCAGGAACAAGCAGGAATGAGTCTTCACATATGGGTATCGTCAGTACCGACGGAGCCTGCGCGGGAATGCTCCCCAGCATCCAGAAAGAAAGCTTTTGGGAGCATCCCACAGCGCCTGCACGCTGCCTTCCCGCCTTTCCCAACCGCCTCTCTCCAGTTCTTCTTTTCTACGGAGCCAGCAGGTCATGTTCCTGTCACCGCTGAAGAAGTTCTTTATTTTCTTTTATTTCTTTGGTTGCGGCTCTGCCTTCTTCGACGTCGGACCGGTACCGCCGGTCTTTTTTTCTTTCTTCTTTAAAAAAACAAAACAAAAACCTACCGTTTCCCACTTCTGTGCATTTTTTCCTTTTGGGCCTTAGGCCTACGGAAATTTTCCTCATGGAAAAGCCCGCTTCCAGGTTTAAAAAGTGCATGAAGTGCAGCGGTACTCTTTCTATCACAGACACCCATGACTGGTGTCTAAAATGTTTGGGTCCTGACCACTCAATCACCGATTGTGAGTCCTGTTCTATGATGTCTAAAAGAGGTAGACAGAATCGAGCGGCCAAGCTCAGTACCCTGTTTCCCTCTGATGCAGCTTCGGTGGCATCGACATCTTCCAGGGCTGCTTCTTCCTCCCATGGATCTCAGGTAACCAAACATAAGTTCAGCCGGTCCTCAACGGTAGATCTCCCTCTAAGTATCTAGATGCCTCCGGGCTTGCTCTCGAGGACCCTGCACCGGCAAAATTACCACGGCAGGAAGCTCCGGCTTCCAAAGCTTCATCTATGGAGTTACAGGTTGACATCGATGGCTCGGCCTCGACCGATCACCTGTTGCCATGTTCAGGGATACTGGTGGTTTCCACTGGTACCGACATCCAGACATTGGTTGCATCGATGGATCAGAATATTTTGAGCATGCAGCATGCCATTACGGCATTCATACAAGCTGCGACGCCTCCGGTACCGCAACAGACTCCGTTGTTGGTTCCGGCACCGGCACCAATATCGGTTCCGGTGCCGGTACCAATTGCATCGCATCAGCTTCGGTGTCGACCGCACCGGTACCCAGTTCTGTGATGCCCATCGGTACCGAATCGGTACCGATCACTCCCGATGTCGATACCACTCGGTACACGTATCGGGCTCTGTAGGAGCATCCAGACAGGCGATACTTCGATTCCTCCGAAGACTCTGATGAATCAGAGGCTTCTGTCGAAGCATCGGTACTCCTTCCTCAGGAGCCCTCTTCTCCAAAAAGAAGAATGTCTCCTCCAGAAGACTTGTCTTTTCAAGACTTCATTAGGGAAGTAGCCAGGGGCCTCTCCATTTCAGTGGCCCCTGAATCAGAGCCTAGAGCCAAAAAATTGGATATTTTACAATATCCTAAGGCTCCTAAAGAGGCAGCTACTTTACCAATTCATGAGATCCTTTATGATCACATGTTGGGCATATGGGAGACACCTCTCACTATCTCCCCTCATTCTCGTAGGTTGGACACCATGTACCGTGTTCCTCCTTGTCCTGGCTTTCATAAGACTCAGCTTCCTCACTACTCTATTGTGGTGGAGTCTGCTATGAAGAAGATAAAGAGTGCAAAAGACACTCCTCTGCCCCTCCAGGAAGAGAATGCAGGACCTTGGATGCTTTTGGCAGGAGAATTTTCCAGGCCAATATGCTTGCTGCCAGAATCAACTCCTATAGTCTCTATATGGGGATGTTTCTAAAGGAAGCTACAGATCATCTGCAAACTTTATCTCCTTTTATCTCAGAAAATAAAAGGGAAGAGTTTCTCACCTGGCTTAAACATGCCCAGGATGTTTCCAAATTTTCCAACCGTGCAGCCTTTGACTCTTTTAAGTGTGCCAGCAGAGCCTCGGCTATTGCCATAGGTGCACGCAGAGTTGCTTTGTTACAAGCTTCTGATTTGGAGCCCTGGGTCCAGGATGGATTAGGAAATCTTCCTTTTACAGGTAAAAACCTTTTTGGCAAGGATTGGCAAGCAAAGGCCACTCTGATGCTGAGAATTCTGCCTTAGATAGACTTTCAAAGTCTACTTCTGCTCCTGTCAGAAAAAGGTTATTCCTTAGCAGAACTCCAGTCCAGTCCCTTTACTTTCGGGTTGCGCAACGCTTCCAGCAGCTTGGAGGCTGAGCCCATCATCGTTTTGATGATGGTGTGGTATAAATACCACTGGCACCACCCTTAGGCACCAGTATTCTCAGCCTCCAAGCAGCTGGAGGGTTCCCGTAAGCCAGGAGCTTACTGGAGTTTAGTTTGCTTATTTATATCTTTTTTCTTTACTTTTCTTTACTTTTGTTAATTTCTTTTACTTTAGTTGGGGAGTTCGTTTTACTCCCGGGCATTTAAAACCGCGGTTGTCTGAAGATTTTCAATCTTTCTCTCTTCCCCCTCCTCCCCCTCTCCTCCGGCCCTCTTCCCGGGGCCCTTTGCAAGGAGGGGGTTTACCTTGGCAGCGGGGAGATTTGTGAGGTTCTCCTCCCGCGTGCGCGGTCATCCGGCTCCTCCACGGCCTTCCCTCCGCTCTCAATTGTCTCGCGCCGAAGCCCCAATGGTGGGATGAGCGCTAGAGACAGCTCTGCTCCGCTTACTTAAGCTCCCCAGCCTCGCACTTTCAGTTTCTGTTCCGTGGAGCGCTAAAGGCAGCATCGAGGGAGCAGACTATCTTCCTCAACGTCGGGGAATCCGGGGCCCGGCGGCAAGGACACTTCCGCCAGCCGCAGGCCCTGACTCCACGTGGCTGCGGCCTACCACGTGGAGCCTACCAGGAGACTCCGGATACAGCGTGAGGAGCGGCACGCAGAAGAGCAGGGCAACAAAATCGCAAGTATACAGAGGGGTTTGCCTTATTAGGGATCTGGTCAATTTGTAGTTTTAAAGTATATATTTTTATCCTTTTGGTCATACAGAGTGCCGTTTTCAGCCTTGGGGGAAGGTCCCGCCCCCCCCTCCTTCCCTTCTGGTTGGAAGTTTCTTTTCCTTTGCAGTACTGTTATTTATTTTTCATTCATTTGTTTTCATTTATTTTAATTTGGATTTAAGTCAATTTCTAGGGTCTTTTTAGGCTTGCCTTGGAGCTTCCTCTAGGTGGGCTCAAAAAAAAAAAAAAAGAGGGAGGATGACGGGCAAATTACGGTGCCCGTCCTGTGGCACACGTAGAATTGCTGATTCGGAAACCGGGATCTGCAGGTGTTGTGTGGCAGAAGCAGCGTCTGTGGAGCAGGAAATCCAGTTGACCATGGACCAGACTTCAGGGGTCTCAAGGTCTCCGGGAAGGGGGAGGGGATTCTTCCTCCTCCCCTCCTCCTTCTACTTCAGGTTTACCAGCCCCCCCGGAGCCCCTCCCAAGCGCTCAAGATTATTGAGCGAGGAACCCCTCACCTCTCTATCTCCGATCACTCCGGAAGAGGAGGGATCAGACAGAGAAGTGGAGGAGGAAGAGGAAGAACTTGAGGAGGGAGAAATCCCAGAGGAAGAGCAATCCCGAATAGTTAGAGTATTTTGACGAGAGGAGCTTCCAGCTTTAATAAATGAATCACTGAAGGTGCTCAACATGACCTCGGACATTCCTGCAGAGGAAGAAACGTTAGAGGATCCTTTGATCCAAGCCGTTAGGAAATCTCAGAAAGTATTTCCGGACCACAGGGTGGTATGCCAGATGATCCAGGAAGAGTGGAACCAACCTGAGTCAAGTTTAAGGGGAGTCTGGGCCATGGCCCGTTTGTACCCTTTACCGGAGCCTGACAAGGATCTGCTGAAGTCCCCAAGGGTAGACGCGGTGGTGTCAGCGGTGACAAAGAAGACGACCATTCCGGTCGAGGGCAGCGCAGCTCTTAGAGATAGTCAGGATAGAAAGTTGGACACACTGCTAAAGCAAGCCTTTGATGTTAGTGCCCTCGCCCTGCAGGCCTCAGTTTCAGGAGCGTGGGTAGCAAGAGCCTGTTTGAGGTGGGCTCAACAGCTTCAGCTAGCTGACGGTGCCGCTGCCGACGCGCAGGCTAGTGCTGCTCGGTTAGAGTCTGGTTCCGCCTTTCTAGCAGATAGCCAGTACGACCTTATTAGGAGTCTAGCAAAGAACATGACCTCGGTGGTAGCAGCCAGGAGATATTTGTGGCTACGCAACTGGGCGGCGGACCCCTCCTCGAAAGCTCGCCTGAGTCGCCTCCCTTTCAAGGGGAAGCTGCTATTTGGTGAAGACCTGGACAAGTTGGTTAAAGACCTGGGCGAGTCTAAGGGAGGTCGGCTCCCGGAAGATAGGCCTAAACAAGGCCGCTCGATGGTTCCGGCTCGCAGTCAGCCTAGGGAATTTCGTAGGTTCCGGTCGGCCAGACCAAACGTTTTTCCTAAGGGTCGCCCCCCTCCTAGAGGAGGGCAAGGCTTCTGAGGGTTTCGAGGGGCTGGAAGAGGTTTTGGTGCCCCCTCCTCCTCCTCAGGCCCTAGGAAACCGCAATGAAACATCGGGGACCCAGGAGAAAGGCCTGCTGGTGGGGGGTCGGTTAAGGCAGTTCCTTCCCGCCTGGGCCCGAGTCACATCGGATCAATGGATTCTGGAAGTGATCCGAGAGGGGTACGCTCTCGAGTTCACAAATCAAGTCCCCCCAGCCTTTATTCAGTCTCTCTGCGGCTCTCCAGAAAAGAGGGCAGCAATAGAGGACACTCTTTCAAGGCTGATCGCACTGGGAGCGGTGGTGCCCGTTCCGAGAGACCAATACAGTTTCGGTCGATACTCGATCTATTTTGTGGTACCAAAGAAAGAAGGATCCTTTCGTCCAATCTTAGACCTAAAGCAAGTCAATCGCTGCCTCTCGGTCCCTCATTTTCGAATGGAAACCCTGAGATCAGTCATTGCAGCGGTAAGGCAAGGAGAGTTCCTGACATCCTTAGATTTGACGGAAGCATACTTACATATTCCGGTCCGAAGATCTCATCAGCAGTTCCTGAGATTTACAGTACCGAGGGGCCATTTTCAGTTCCAGGCCCTTCCCTTTGGCCTAGCAACAGCCCCCAGGACGTTCACCAAGGTAATGGTAGTGATGGCCGCGGCTCTTCGCAAGGAGGGAATTTTGGTACATCCCTACCTGGACGATTGGCTGATTCGGGCAAAATCGGAAACGGAGAGTCGTACAGCTACAGCCAGAGTGGTGGAATCCCTGGAGGAGTTGGGTTGGGTCATCAATCGAGCAAAGAGCAGATTAACTCCCTCGCAGGAGATCGATTACCTCGGAGCAAGATTCGACACCAGGAGAGGAAGAGTTTTCCTGTCAAAACAGAGATTACGAGACCTGAGAAACCTGGTCTCTCTCTTCATATCAAGGCGGATCCCCACCGCCTGGCATTACCTACAGCTGTTGGGCACCATGGCGGCGGCGATAGAGGTAGTACCGTGGGCCAAGGCTCATATGCGACCCCTCCAACAGGCCTTGTTACGGCGTTGGTCCCCTCAGCATCATCCCTTGTCCATGCAACTGCCCTGTCCTCTTCGGGTCAGGAGGACTCTCCTCTGGTGGAAGTGCCCAAGGAACCTAGGCTGCGGGATGCCTCTCGAGCCACCCCAATGGATACAGCTGACGACGGATGCAAGTCTAGCAGGCTGAGGGGCGCATTGCGAGGGCCAGTTCACACAGGGAAGCTGGACCCCGAGGGAATCACGGTGGTCCATCAACAGACTAGAGCTGAGGGCAGTGGCATTGGCACTCAGAACTCTCGAGCTCTTGGTTTGACAAAGGGCAGTCCGCGTCCTTTCGGACAACGTCACCACTGTGGCCTACATCAACCGCCAAGGGGGAACAAGCAGCCCCTCGCTGGAAAAGGAGGCGGACAGCCTTTTGCAGTGGGCCGAAGCTCATCTCTTGGACCTGTCAGCGCAGCATGTGGCCGGAACAGAGAATGTGACGGCCGATTACCTCAGCAGGTACAAGATAGACCACGGAGAGTGGGAGCTGGCGCAGGAAGTGTTCGACCAAGTGGTAGCCCTGTGGGGGGCGCCGATCATGGACCTTATGGCGCGCTACGAAACATCCAAAGCAAGCAGGTTTTTCAGTCGAAGGAAGGAAAGGATGTCAGAAGGCTTAGATGCCCTGGTCCAGAAGTGGCCTTCGGAAGGTCTCCTGTATGTGTTCCCGCCCTGGGCCCTCATAGGGAGGGTTCTAAGGCGAATAGAGGCCCACCAGGGTCTTGTAATTCTCATAGCTCCAGATTGGCCTCGTCGCCCGTGGTATGCAGACCTGGTGAGACTAACGGCTCATCGCCCTTGGAGACTCCCCGACAGAAAGGATTTGCTACTGCAGGGTCCAGTTCACATGCCCCACGTGCATCGATTTTCGCTTACGGCCTGGCTATTGAGAGGGCATGGCTCGTGAAGTGAGGCTACTCAAGTTCGGTAATTTCAACCCTGCTGAACGCACGGAAACGCTCGACCTGCCTCTCCTATATCAGAGTTTGGCGCATATTTGAGGCATGGTGCATGGAACATCTGAAGAAACCCTTGGAAGCCTCGGTCCCGGAAGTGTTAGAATTCCTGCAAACAGGCTTCGAGAAAGGTTTAGCTCACAGCTCGTTGCGAGTTCAGCTAGCAGCCATTTCTTGTTATAGGGGAAAGGTCCGGGGCAAGTCTCTAGGGGACCACGCTGATGTGGGTAGGTTCCTGAGGGCGGTCAAACGCTTATGGCCCCAGCAAAGATCAGTTATCCCCCCTTGGGACCTAAACCTGGTATTGGATTCCTTAACCAGGGAGCCCTTCGAACCAGCAAGGAGCTCCTCCCTAAAGGACTTGACCCTGAAGACAGAATTTTTGGTAGCTATCTGTTCGGCTAGACGTGTCTCGGAGCTTCAAGCTCTATCTTCTCGACCTCCCTTTCTTTAGTTTTTCAAGGATAAGGTAGTCTTGCGGACAGTCCCTTCATTCCTGCCCAAGGTCTCCTCTCCTTTTCACATGAACCAAACAGTTTCGCTCCCGTCCTTTGCGGGAGAAGCACAAGAAGGGGAGAGTGCCAAGCTGCGTCTCCTGGATTTACATAGGGTGCTGAGACGCTACCTTTTGCGCACAGCGTCGTTCCGCAAGTCCGAGCGGCTGTTCATCCAATTTGGAGGGCCGCACAAGGGGGAAACAGCGGCCAAAGCTTCCATTTCTAGGTGGATCAGGGAGACTATTGCCTCTGCCTACATCCTCAAAGGGAGGCAGGTCCCAGTAGGTCTTTGCGCACATTCAACCCGGGCGCAGTCTGCCTCCTGGGCAGAGCGCAGCTTGGTTCTGCCGCTGGACATTTGTAAAGCGGCTACCTGGTCCTCGCTACATACCTTTTCCAAGCACTACAGACTCGATGTCCAGAGAAAAGCGGACACCAGGTTTGCGGATGCGGTCCGGGATGGCGAACCCTGCCCAGGGTTGAACTGCTCTGTTACATCCCGAAAGTAAAGGAAGAGGAAGAGGTGGACAGAGTTAATTGAAGACATACGCAGCATTGCTAGGAAAGGGGAAGTGCTACTGCTAGGAGATTTCAATATGCCAGATGTTGATTGGCACATTCCTGCTGCAGTATCATCTAGAAGTAAGGAGATCCTGGATTCTCTACAGGGAGAACTATTCAGGCAATTGGTAACAGACCCCACACGTGAAGGGGCCATACTGGACTTGGTGCTTACCAATGGTGAAAGTGTTTCTGATGTTGTAGTGGGAGATCATTTTGCATCCAGTGATCACCAGATGATGTGGTTCAGTATTAGGACTAGGGCTGTTAGAATCCATTCCAAGGTGAAGATCTTAGACTTTAGGAAGACTAACTTTGCGAAGATGGGCCAATACCTCAGGGAGTCGTTAGTGGGATGGGAACAGCTGGGGGATGTAGAAAAACAGTGGGCAAAACTGAAAGGGGGTATTTTAAAGGCAACCAACCTTTTTGTTAAAATGGTAAATAAAGGCAAAAGGAACAGGAGACCGCTATGGTTTTCGAAGGAAGTAGCTGAAAAAGTGAAGAAAAAGAGGGAGTCCTTCATGAAATACAAGAGATCACAGAGAGAGGAAGACAGGCATCTGTATTTGGAAAAACTTAGAGAAGCTAGCAAAGTAGTCAAGAAGGCAAAGATTCAAAAGGAGGAGGAAATAGCCAATGCAATAAAATGGGGGGATAAGACATTTTTCAGATATATTAGTGAGAAGAGGAAGGGCAAAAGTGGTATTGTCAGACTCAAGGGTTCAGGGGGGGAATATGTAGAAGCTGATAAGGATAAAGCGGAATTGCTTAACAAATATTTTTGTTCTGTGTTCACAGATGAAGAACCAGGAGCAGGACCTCAGAAAACACCCACAAATAAGAACAGAAGCGAGGGACATCTTGAACAATTTTCAGAAGACTGTGTTCGTGAGAAACTAGCTCAACTTAAAGTAGACAAAGCGATGGGACCGGATGGGATACACCCTAGAATACTGAGGGAACTTGGGGATGTTCTAGCAACTCCACTGACTGACCTTTTCAATGCCTCGTTGGAGTCGGGAGTGGTGCCAAAGGACTGGAGAGAGGCTCATGTGGTGCCTTTACACAAAAGTGGAAGTAAGGATGTGGTTGAAAACTACAGGCCGGTTAGTTTAACTTCAGTGGTGAGTAAATTATTGGAAACGCTGCTGAAAGAGAAAATAGTGAGGTTTCTGGAGTCCGGCGGATTACAGGATCCGAGGCAGCATGGATTCACCAGAGGCAGGTCTTGTCAGACAAATCTGATTGATTTCTTTGACTGGGTGACCAAGGAGTTATACCGAGGGAGAGCTCTAGATGTGGTGTATTTAGATTTCAGTAAAGCCTTTGACACTGTTCCTCACAGGCAACTTATAAACAAACTGAGCACCCTAGGGATGGACCCTAAAGTTACTGCTTGGGTTAGAAATTGGTTGGGTGGGAGGCAACGAAGAGTGCAAGTAAATGGAGCTCACTCTGAGGAGAAGGATGTTACCAGTGGTGTGCCCCAGGGATCTGTCCTTGGTCCGATTCTTTTTAACATATTTGTTAGTGATATAGCGGAAGGGCTGTCGGGTAAGGTTTGCCTCTTTGCGGATGATACCAAAATCTGCAATAGAGTATACACCCAGGAAGGTGTAGATAACATGAGGAGGGATCTAGCTAAGCTTGAAGAATGGTCTAGAATTTGGCAGCTGGGATTTAATGTTAAAAAATGTAAGGTCATGCATTTGGGCTGCAGCAATCCAAGGGAGCAATACAGTATAGGAGGTGAAGTACTTTTGTCCACTAAAGAAGAGCGGGACCTAGGCGTGGTTGTGTCGGATGATCTTAAAGTAGCTAAACAGGTAGAAAAGGCGACGGCAAAAGCTAGAAGGATGCTTGGGTGCATACGGAGAGGAATGGCTAGCAGAAAAAAGGAGGTGATAATGCCTCTGTATAAGTCTTTGGTGCGACCTCATTTGGAGTATGGTGTGCAATTCTGGAGACCACACCTTCAAAAGGATGTGAACAGGATGGAGTCTGTGCAGAGGGTTGCTACTAAAATGATTAATGGGCTTCATTATAAAGCATATGAGGACAGACTTAAGGATCTTAATATGTACACCTTTAGAGGAAAGGCGGGATAGAGGTGATATGATTGAGATGTTTAAATATCTCCGTGGCATAAATGTTCAGGAAGAGAGCCTCTTTCAATTGAAAGCAAGTTCTGCTACGAGGGGACATGGGATGAGGGTGAAGGGAGATAGATTCAGGAGTGATATGCGGAAATATTTCTTTACGGAAAGAGTAGTGGATCCGTGGAATAGTCTCCCAGTGGAGGTGCTAGAGATGAGGACAGTAACTGAATTCAAAAAAGCATGGGACCAACACAGAGGATCTCTAAAGGTAAAAAGTGGACTGTTGTAGTTGTTATGGAAGGACAGACTAGATGGGCCTTGTGGTCTTTTTCTGTCATCATGTTTCTATGTTTCTATGGACTGGAGTTCTGCTAAGGAAAGAGTAATTAGTCCTTACCTGCTAATTAGTGTTCCTGAACGAACTCCAGTCCAGTCCCTGATCCCGCCCAGGTTCGATTTCTAGTGCTCAGAATGGAATAACGGACCGAAGTCAGTGAGCGGAGCGAAAGCAGGGAATCCCGTTCTGAGGAGCCCTAGCAGCGGGGCCACACGCTAGGGAGGTACGGGTAAAAGGCTGGGTCGGCCTCGGTAAGCCTTCTCTTTCCTTCCTCCCTCCTCTCCCTTACCACTGTTTCTTTCCTTGGGAAAAAAAAAAGTGTTTTTTATTCCTTAGTTGTTTGGTTTTGCCTTTTTTCACGTGTTATAGTTATGAGTTCTTAAGCGGGTACCTGTCAGGACTGCTTTTTCATCAGATTACTGGTGCCTAGGGGTGGTGCCAGTGGTATTTATACCACACCATCATCAAAACGATGATGGGCTCAGCCTCCAAGCTGCTGGAAGGGTTGCGCAACCCGAAAGTAAAGGGACTGGACTGGAGTTCCTTCAAGAACACTAATTAGCAGGTAAGGACTAATTACTCTTTCAAAAAGGCTTTCTTTCCCAAAAAGGGGAAATATTATCCTGTTTATGGTCAACAGGCATCTTCTGCAGGTCGTTTTGCTGCAAAGCATCAAACAACCTAAACAAGCCAAGCCTAAGGCTGCAAGGACTGCTACGGCCCAACAGCCTCAGCCTCCTCAGGGCCTTTGACTTACATCTAGAGAACTTAGCTTTTCTGGCTCTAGAAGAACCAGAGCCTCTCACCATTCCAGGAAGGTTAGCCCACTTTGCTCCCAGATGGGAGCAAGTCACGGCAGAGCAATGGACCCTCTCCATCATAAGGGAGGGGTACAAGCTTCATTTCTTAAACCTTCCTCCTCACACCATGGTGAGACAGTTCAATTCTCCAACATCTCTCCTCGACCTTCTGGGTCAGGAGATTGCTACCCTTCTTGCCCAAAGGGCAATAGAAGAGGTACCCCTCCTTCAACAGGGCTCAGGGTTCTACTCCCCCTATTTTCTTATCCCAAAGAAAACAATGGGCTACAGACCCATATTAGTTCTCAGAGAATTGAACAAGTTTCTATGCAAGGAGAAATTCAAGATGATTTCTCTCGGTACTCTCCTTCCATACCTTCAGAGTCAGGATTGGCTTTGTTCTCTAGATCTCAAGGATGCGTACACCCATATCCTTATCCATCCAACATACAGAAGGTTCCTTCGGTTCCTTTATCAAGGAAAGCACTACCAATACAGAGTGCTTCCTTTCGGTCTGGCCTCTGCTCCAAGAGTGTTCACAAAATGCATGGCAGTAGTAGCTGCATTTCTACGCACTCTAGGAATATTTGTATTCCCATATCTGGACGACTGGCTCATCCGAGCTCCATCCCAGTCAGAGGCCCAGACTTCCCTAGCCTGCACAAGGCGTGTTCTTCAGTATCTGGGACTTGTAATAAACATCCCAAAATCCCATCTCACCCCTACTCAGTCACTAGAGTTCATAGGGGCCTTGCTGGATACCACAACTGCAAGGGCCTATCTTCGCCAGGCCCGTTGCCTACGTTTGGTGCAGTTAGCCTCACAAATTCAGTTAAAGTCCCATTTAACTGCTCGAGAAATGTTACAACTGTTAGGCCACATGGCATCCACTGTGCATGTGTTTCCTTACGCTCGCCTTCACATGAGGGCAGCTCAGTGGACTCTGTCCACCCAATGGACCGAGGCATCAGGATGCCTGTCAGACAAAATAGCAACCTCCAGTCGCCTCTTCTGGTCTCTCCAGTGGTGGAGGTCCACTCAAAATCTGTTGCTGGGGTCCCCTTTCAACAATCCCTATCCCAAGCAACCCTTACAACAGATGCTTCTCCAAAGGGTTGGGGAGCTCATCTACAAGATCTCTCCACCCAGGGCATCTGGTTTCCACAAGAGACATCTCTACATATCAACCTCTTGGAGCTCAGAGCAATTCTTCTAGCTCTGAGTCTTCCATATCCTGCTCAGCTACAAGACAGTCCTCATCCACACGGACAACCAAGTAGCCATGTTCTATGTGAACAAGCAGGGCGGGACTGGCTCTCTGTCGCTTTGCAACGAAGCTTTGAGATTGTTGGCCTTCGCCAGAGAGCATCAAATTCATCTCATGGCAGTGTATCTTTCAGGGGTTCAAAACTCTCTTGGGCAGACAGACTCAGTCGAGTTCTGCTTCCACACGAATGGACCCTCCATGGGGATCAGATAGCCAGGATCTTCCGAATTTGGGGAACCCCGGACATAGACCTATTTGCAAGTCCGTGGAATGCCAAACTTCACCGGTTCTGTTCCAGGATTCCGTGTCAGGGAGTTCAGGCCAGGGATGCCTTCCTCCTTCATTGGGGGCAAGACTTCCTCTATGCCTTTCCACCCAATCTCCTAATTCCCAAGACACTGTTCAAACTTCAGAGAGACAAGGGGTCTATGATCCTCATAGCACCACATTGGCCACGCCAGGTGTGGTACCCTCTACTTCTGCATCTCTCCCAAGCTCCCTCCCTGGACTTGGGATCTGCTCCAGACCTCCTGTCCTAGGAGGAGGGAACGTTGTGGCACCCAAATCCCCAGTCTCTTCATCTCAGAGCCTGGTTGCTGAAGGCCTAGACCTTCAAGATTTACATCTTTCTCAGCAGGTGAAGGATATCCTTCATGCTTCCAGAAAGCCTTCCACTAGACGTTCCTATGCTTTTAAATGGAAAAGATTTACCATTTGGTGTGCACAGAAGGGTCTTAACCCCCTTGCAATACCTCTGAATTCTTTACTAGAGTATTTGCTGCATTTATCCCATGCAGGCCTTAAAACGAATTCAGTAAGAATCCATTTGAGTGCTATTGCAGCATCCCTTAAGCCTCTCAATGGACAGCCTATTTCCTCTCATCCTCTTATTGCAAGATTCATGAGAGGCCTTCTTTTAACTAAACCTCACATTAGACCACCTCCAGTGGCATGGGACTTGAATTTGGTTCTTGGCCAGCTTATGAAGCCACCCTTTGAACCCTTAGCCACTACCTCTTTGAAATTTCTTTCCTGGAAGGTTACTTTTCTCATTGCAGTCACCTCAGCTCACCGCATCAGTCAGCTGCAGGCCTTGGTGGCTAATCCTCCTTATACAAGATTCCATCATGACAAGGTAGTCCTCGGGACTAATCCGCACTTTATGCCTAAAGTGGTCTCACCTTTTCATCTGAACCAGGAGGTGTATTTACCTGTCTTTTTTCCAGGACCTCATGCATCAAGTGCAGAGAGGAATCTCCATACCCTGGATTGTAAGAGAGCTCTCGCTTTTTACTTACAAAGGACACAACAACATAGAAAGTCCTCTGAACTCTTTGTTGCTTTTGATCCCTCTCATTTGGGACTTCCAGTCTCTAAGAGAACTCTGTCCAATTGAATTGCTCAGTGTATTTCTTTCGCCTACCAGAGTAAGAACCTTTCTCTGGAGGGCCATGTCACAGCTCACAATGTGAGGGCCATGGCAACCTCTATGGCTCATCAGAACTCTGTGTCCATCGACCAAATCTGTCGAGCGGCCACCTGTGCCTCGGTTCATACCTTTACAGCCCATTACTGCTTGGACAAGGACTCCCGCCGGGATGCCTTGTTTGGTCAGGCTGTTCTCAAACACCTGTTCCATACCTAATCAACTCCTACCCCCCATCCCTGGTTGGATGCCCGAGATCCATGGGGGCAGGTAGAGCCCTTCTCAGGGACTCACAACCTTGGAGATCTCCCTGGCATCTCTCTAGCTGGGGAGTCCCCATATGTGAAGACTCATTCCTGCTTGTTCCTGGAGATAGCACAGTTACATACCTGTAACAGGTGATCTCTGGGAACTGCAGAAATAAGTCTTCACAACCCACCCACCTCCCCTGGGAGTTGTATCTCTCTATCTATCTTTCCTTTCCTCTCTCTCTCTTTGTCTCAGCTTAAAACTCGAACTGGAGAGAGGCGGTTGGGAAAGGCGGGAAGGCAGCGCGCAGGCGCTGTGGGATGCTCCCAAAAGCTTTCTTTCTGGACGCTGGGGAGCGTTCCTGCACAGGCTCCGTCGGTACCGACGATACCCATATGTGAAGACTTATTCCTGCTGTTCCCAGAGATCACCTGTTACAGGTAAGTAACTGTGCTTTACTCGTACTGCCAATTCCAGACTTCGCTCCTTCCAACTGGCAGCACCCTTTGCTTGGAATAGTCTTTCTATCTCTGTGTGCCAGGCGTCCTCCCTGCCCATTTTCAAGTCCATATTCCAATCCCACCTCTTCACTACTGCTTTTCGTTCCTGTCTTGCCCTATCTTGATCTCTCCATCAACGTTTGTTTACTTTGTCCTGTAAATTGTGTTATTTGTATTTTGTAACTTATTTTGTATTGTCTTATTAGATTGTGAGCTCTGATGAGCAGGGACTCTCTCTTGTATGTTTGTACAGCGCGTCGTATGTTGCGGCGCTATATAAGTGTTTAATAATAATAATAGTCATTGTGGACATCCTCGACTTCTGACTGGCTGGTGGGCAAAGTGAACAAGCTTGGGCAACTTTGGTTTACATGGTTATTCTCGAGTGATGGTGGCTTTGGATTTTAGATTTAACTACTTGTTTTTTCCAAATCCGAGCTCAAGGCAGGTGTACAATTGCAAGTTCCCTGCTCAAAGAGGGCTAACATGAGGCATTGGAGGGTGAGGTGACTTGCCTACGATCGCAAAGAACATCGATGAGAGAAGCAGGATTATGAACTCTGATTATCCTGCTGCTGGAACCACTGGGCGACTTCTCCACTCGAAACGCTGGCTCTTGAACATTGCCCAGTCTCTGTGTTCAGTTATTGAAATGTCCATTTGGTATGCTGGTAAAAATATTGGTATCTAGGAACTGACTGTGCTCAGCTAGTCCAGACAGATCAGGAATTCACACTCTAAAATTACCCCTAGACGCATTATGACAATAGTGCATGTTATTTGGCCCTTAATGCACATCAAAGGGCAAGAACATGCGCTATTTTACCGTAATTCATATTTTGCCACCGCAATGCATATTGAATGCTGAGATGCAGTGGATGCAAATGCTTGCAAGACACCTTAGCATTCAACAAGAATAATGCGGCTTGTGGTAAATCACTGCAAGTGCATTATTCATGGAAAAGTAGCACCCAAAGCACTGGGCCATTAAACAAGCAGCTCAGCGCCCCAGGCCCAGTCTTCAAGGAGGTGAGAATTTAAATTGCACTAGTGGTCTTGGGGTCCCTACCCCCCAACATCACCAAGGAGTCGGGTTACCCCCATGCTTCTGAACCTCCCATCCCACTTCTCCAAAGACCCAGTGTCACATCCCCCCCCAGATTCCCATGGACCATGATAAGCTCTCCCTGACCTTCCAAGGCTTCCCTGAGCCTATCTTACAGCATGCTTGGTGTCCAATAGGACTGGACAGGATTGACCCTCACTCTCTTCCATCTGGACCAGCAGCAGATTCAAAAGGGCACCTGTGATGCCCTAACAGTAATCTTTCTGGGGAGAGGGGGCATAGGGTGGGAGTACTCTAACTCCTTGGTGGTGCTGGAATTTTGGGGACCCCTGGGGCACCAGTGAATTTTAAGTGCTTGGCCCCTTTAAGACTGTGCCTGGGCATCGGGCCACATGTCAGTGTCCTGTTACTTCTGGCCGAGAAATATGACACAGCTTGCATGATTGTTCCTGTACCGCAGGAGTTATTAACCTGCAGCAAATTAAGCTGCCGTAAAATATCCAATTTTACCCCAGCTTAGTAACCACCCTCCTGATTCTTTAAAGGTGTCTCTTAAAGAAATGAATGTAGCTTGATAACCCTGTGCAATTATTATAAAATAATAAAATAGCATAAGGAGAAGAGGAAAGTTGATACAGTGTTGGAAGCCTTTGCCCAGTCGTGGCTAGGTGGAGCCCAGTGAAGATTCTCACTGTCACTTTTATTTTTTTTTATTTTTTTTTTATTTGCATTTACAAATGAACACTCAGGCATTCCATGAATGTACAAAGAAAACATGGCTTAACTCAGCAAACAGAAATATTTCAAGAAGAAAAGAAAAATACATCAAATTAGACCACAATCATTGGCAAGGAGGCTCCAAGAAAAATTTTAGAAAAGCAAAAACCTCTATTCAAAAGGCAGATAGAAACTTATACGTCAGTCGCATGGGAAATCACAGAAACTTCAGTATCTTCCCTGGCGATAAGGAATTCCAGGAGCTGCTTGGGCTCAAAGAAAACTTTTCTTTTTTACCTTGATAAGAAACATAACAACGAGAAGGAAATTTTAACAAAAAAGTGGCACACAAGGACAAGGTCCTGGCCCTATAGGATAGGAACTCCTTTCTCCTAGCCTGACTAACCCTGAACAAGTCGAGAAAAATACGGACCTGAAAGCCAAAGAATTGCTCCTTTTAAATTCCTAAAATAAGAACGAAGAATCAAAGCCTTATCAGCTTCCAGTGCCAGAGTAACAAGCAGGGTAGTTCTGTCAGTAATCACTGCTAGGGAACTTTCCAGAAACTCGGTTAGCTCCCCAGCCCCAAAGGATGCATTTGACTGGCCCAATCCCCCACCAAGATCCCCAGCAACCAAGGACAGATATTGAACCCTGGTCAAAGGGGGCAAATGCTCCTGTGGGATCATAAGCACCTCACAGAAGTATTTCCTCACCATTTCCGGGGGGACAAAACAGGAGACTTAGGAAAATTCAATAACCGAAGGTTATTCCTCTGGGCTTGCTTCTCCAGATATTCCATCTTTCTGGCCAACAAAGTCCTTTCCTTGATTAGGGTCCCCTGAGCCTCTCGAAGGTGTCCACGTTCTGCAGTAACTTGAGAAATAAGACCAGCCTGCTGCTCCTGAACCTTGGAAACCTCAGATACAGCAGTTTTTCACAGGCGATATTTCAGAATTCAAAGTGCCCACAGCAGTTGATAAGGAAGATGTTAAGGTGACATAGCGCATCCAAAGTGATAACAGCAGGTTTTACCAGCCCCCAGATAACCAGTAAATGCCCTCCTCCCATCTCCACCAGCTGCTGCTCGGCCACAGGAATAACCTTACCAATTGCAGGAGCCACAACTGACTGCGGCAGGGATCTGGAGGACAAAGCTAGATACGCCGATGAGCCCTCTTCACTTCCCCCGCAGCAGCACACTCTTCGGAAAGCCGGGGGGAAGCACTCCCATCGGGCGACGAAGAACTTCTGGGTTGAAACGGGGGGAGGGGGGTGTGTGTATGCTGCTCCGGGGAAAGAACCACCCCTGACCGCCCCCAATTCGTCCAGCAATGCCGAATGCCGCTCCAGGACCAGCAGGAGCAAACCCTCACAGATCCAGACTCCTTTGGCTGGTGGTGGAAGGGATCGCCGAACCCAAGGATAGGTCAGCTTGTTTCCTTTTCCTCTGCCCCATCACAGAAATGGGCACGGAAGGACCACACAAGGACCCAATCAAGACAGAGCTGCTTCGCCGGCTCAGACTCTTGCCTCCACTGACACTTTTTAACAAAAAAAATTACATTATTGGAAAACGTTTGTTTGGAAGGTTATGATGCTCAGAAATAAAGGATTCTCGCATGGCCATGCTTTTCAGACAGGACGCTTTGCCTCCAGAAAAGAAGAAAAGTATTTATTTATTAACGGGCTGCATCTTGTCAGTCTTGCTGAAAGCACTGGTGTCCCATTCTTTCTCTCCTGCTTGGCCCTGTGCACCTTGATCGAGCGCCACTCCGTGGTATGTGTTAGTTCCTCATAACTGTATCACTTAGTATGAAAACTACAAAACTCCTCTGTTCTTTTTTTCTTATTGACCTTGGCAGGTAATTAGGCGGCTTGACCATTTCACTTCCTTTTTTCAACGTTTTACTTATTGCAAAGTATGTAATATCCAAGAAGAAAAGCTTGTTACAGCTATCCAGTGGATTCACAACAAACATACACGTCTAGAAGGAATGAAAGAGAATACTTCCCAGTTAGCAGGAGAGGCATGAACACATTCGGGAGTCTGTTATCCGGACTTAACATTAACTTGCACACTTTGCACGCAAATGCACTGGAGTGAATGCAGATCAGACCATCTGCGGTTAAATTGCATGGAAGCTGCATGCTAACGAAGTATTCCATTGCAATAAAATCTGCTTATATTACAGATCATTAATTGTAATGAATAAAAATGTCTTAATACTTTGGAAATGGAAGTGCGTGTGCCCCATCCGTCTTGACGACACCTGCTCAGCCCTTCAAATAAAAATGTCATCAGCTTTTGGCTTTGGAAACTTGAATAGGCTGCATTTTCCTTGAATCAACCAATTTCTCACTTACACAGAATGCCTCTTTGTATCCCTGTGACGGGGCTGAATTTCCAAAATCACGTTGCAGGCGACATTGCGGTATCTTTTCTGTTGCTCAGAGGAAATCCATAGCTAAATGAGTAAAGCTTCTCGCCTGCTGCAGAATTTAAAGAATAGCAAGGGGCCACGTTCCATTTTTGTTTTGGATCAGTGAGGAAACTTTTTAAAATAAATTTAACAATAAAATCTGCCATCTCCCTTTTAATAGAACAGAAAGAAAATGCGAGTCAGGTGACCAAGAGCTTTTGCTCACTCCATGACTTTTTACGGTCCAAGCTTTCTGTTGGAAGTGTTTCAGACTGATGAACAATTGACGATGTTTTTATTAGGGCTGGTTCCTTGCCAGCTAATAAATTTGGAGAGTTAATATCCATGTTAGATTTGTTTATTTAGCTTTTAGCTCGCACCTTTTCAAACGTTAGCTCAAACGAAGCTACATTCAGGTACAGAAGGTATTTTCCTATCCCCAGAGGGCTTAGTCTAACCTTTTAGCTGAAGCACAGGAAATGTCAGTGGGATTTGAACCCTGACATCCCTAGTTCCCGGCCCGCTGCTCTAAATGCTGAATCCCAACAGAAAGGATAGGGTATGTTTGCCATTCTCACCCCGTCCACTTAAATAATACTGTGGATAGAACAACTTATTTCTGTCATTAAAAGTGGCTGGAAACTCGTAGTTCTCCACACCCAATACAAATTAGAGGGTCCTACCATGTTGGAATGGCAGAGGGAGGCCCTACGTGGCATACCCATCATTAGAGGAGACTGGCAACCGCTTGCATTTTTCTCCTGCCATGTACATGAATCACTGGTCCCTTGCCAGTGACTGGGGGGGAATGTTTAATCGCAGTTAGGTTCTAGCTAGTGTCTCCTTGAAGAAGAAAAGTATCCCGTGCGACTAAGGGAGTTCATCTCATGCTCTGAGTTTAAATAGGCCACAGTGGACACAGTGGGCCCGATTCCATCCCAGACATCGATCCCCTCTGTATGTCCTCTCTGAACCAGACATACAAAGGGGATCAGAATCGTGAATAGCCCTGCACATGCAGGCTGGGACTGCGATTCAGTCCAGCCTGCATGTACAGGACTGTCCCCAGCTAACTCAGTCAAAGCTCCTTAATGGAGCCGCGTGACATTGAAGAGCCACGATGCTGGCCGCCGGACTGCAGGACCTCATTCCCTGTAGCCCGACCCCCAGTCTGGCCTCCAAAGGCCAGGGTCGGGCTGCGGGGACTGCCTTCAGGCCCCCACTGCCCACTGCAAGCCCTGGGTCTGCCACAAAATGACATACGGGGAAGTTATTCCACCTCTGAGGTGGAATAACTTCCCCGTATAAGTCGCTGGCCCTGGACGTTCAGGTCTGGCATTAGAATCAGCCCTGTACATCCAGGGCTGGCGACTGCCCAGACTCCGCCCCTGAACTGCTTCTTTCCTGTCCCCCTTCTAACTTTCCCACACAACCAATGGGGAAGTTAGTTGCGGCTGGGTGAAGGCACGAATAGCGGGGATGGATGTCCCGTTGTGCCATCCGTCCCCGCAATTCATGGCACAGGATAACCCCCATTGGGGCAGAGGAATTCTATGGTAACATCTCTGTCCATTGTCTTATAATTCCAACACAACAGCAGAGTCAACAAAGAACCTTAGGAGACAAATGAAAAATTGTCTGCGTTTGCCAACATATTTTAACTAAAAGATTGCTACTAACCAAACAGTATTAAAAAAACGCATCAACACAAAATACATAAAATTAATAAACAGAACACTCAATTATCAAATAATTGAAACTCGCCAAAAAGGTTCAATATTTGTAGCAGAGGCATCAAAACCTGATGTGATTTCAGCCAGTTATTGATTACCGGCTCGCATGTTGAATACTTTCTTTCACCATATGCCTTCATATTAATTTTTAATTTCTTGATATTTTTAAATCAAGCACAGAAACTTATTTTTATGTGGATAAACTTGCAATATCCTGTTAATGCAGAAAGCAATTCATGCTTGCACAAAGAGAAAAATAATTTCCACTGACCATTAATTATAAGGTTCCACTGACCATTAATTACGTTTCATTTGTGCTATAATGTAAAGATGTCTATAGTTTTCCTTGCAATCCAAGTTTACTGTCCTGTTATTTGAAATTACCTTGTTATCCAAGTTTTTATGACCTTGTTTACTGTAACTCAGACACATGTTTTTGTGCTGAATTTTGTGTTCGATGTAAACCGCGCTGATGTCAAATAGTGCTGTATATAAGAAATGTAAATAAATAAATTTGGTAGATCTGGGTGTGGCCCTAGTGGTGTCACATAAAAATAACGAGGTAGAAATCTTCTCGAGTCTCATCCAGTAAAGCAGTTAAATGGAGACACCCAGGATCCCTCTATCCTGTCCATGCCAATGAAGGGGAATTAAGAGACTATTGCGTAACGTATTTAATCCACTGGGATTTTTCTACCATAGGCACCCAACAGAAGCTTAGAGTCTTTTGGCAGTGATAATTTTGTGAAGTCACTTCCCACTAAAAACTGCATTGCTAAATGCTCTGCTAATTTTTTGCTCTGAGTAAATATTATCAGCGCACACATAATGTTCTGTATTCTGTTCTCTATAATCGGGTGTAGCCAAATGGAAAAACAAACAGGAACCATTGATCAGCACTGCAGGGAAAGCTAGGCATTTTAGTATCATTTATGTGCAACAGTTGTCTCCCCGGTGGAAGCTGGACTGGAGACTTGATATAGCTGCTACAAATCTGATGTTAAATGTAAGTTTGACTTTTCCTTATTTTTTGTCCACGTCGGTTTTTATCATTTTCCTTGTCCATGCTGCAGACTCTGTATGCTTTGAAAGGTCACTTATAAGGTCCATTTAATGCAGGCACTGGCTTCCTTGCATCAAAATCTGCAGTCTTGTAAGTGACATGAAGGGTCTATTGTGAGGTTTAGCTTGTATCAAGAAGGGAACGTAGCTGGAGGTCAGAAGTCTCCAGCAGAGTAGATTCTTCATTGTCATGATGATTTTAGATGTACTGAGTTAGTTTTCTAGTCAGGATTGTTAATGGTGGATAGTTTTTGACTGTTTGCTATGGATTGATGTACGTTATAAGAGAATTGAAAGCCAGACTGTCTTGTGATTATGGTGGTATTTGGAAAAGTATTATGTTGAACCATTTAGTTTAATACAGGTTTCGGGTTGCTGCCTTGGAAAAATTAAGCTACTGGGATTCAGTTATCATTTGATGTATTCTGACCTACAAGCTGCTTGTTTATGAAAATCAAAATCTGATGTGAGACAAGAGCAGGGGGAACCCGAAACTCTTTAATGTAGAATATTTCAGTACATTAACTTAAAGTAGCTTGAAACAGGCTATGGTGTCTGGTTAGGAACTTAGGACCCTTCTAGCTTTTTCAATTCACTTTCTCTTGCAAGCACACTGTCTATCCCGGATGGAAAGCCTCAGGTTCTCAAGGGTCAGAAACTGCTCAGATTTTCAGGATGACTTTAATGAATATGCATGGGAGAGTTGTATGTGAATTTCAGTTGTATGTGAATCTGGTTAATGCATATTTATTAGGAATAACCTTAAAAGCAAATTGTTTTGCGACCTTCAAGGACCATAGGTTTCCCATTCCCGTCGTTGACCCAAGTTGATGTCTGTCTTTCCTTCACATCTGTGCAACTAGGGAATCCACTATGATGTCTTCATTTTCATTCCTGTTTGCTCCCGCCACCGCGCTTTCTGTGAAGAAATATTTTTGATGTTACCCTTGAGTCTCTCCCCTTGGAACTTCAGATCATATATTTTTGGACGTTAGCACATTCTTTCCATTGGAAAGGTTTGCTTCTTGTGCGTTATAAATAGCCTTTGTGTATATCAGTGGCCTTATCGCCCCATCTTTGCTCTAGAGTATTCATATTAAGCCCTTAAGTTTCATCTCATGGGGCTTTTGGTGCAGGCCCCCAAAAGTATGTTCACAGCAGTATTAACTTGTTAGCTTAAATTTATCACTCTTGATTCTCTTTCTCCATCATTTATTCCTTTGCTTTGTAATTTGTTGAGTTAGTGCTAACCAATGTTCCCTCTAATTTTCTGTAGGCTGTGTGCGCATAAAATATCAGCTGTGCATCTTTTGAAGGAAGGTTAAATTTTTGTGCGCCACATAACAATACTCAGAGTTATATACTTTAAAATCTGACTACACGTCAGAATACAGTATGTACACCACATTGATTTTAATCAAATTAAATGAAAATAGAAGATTACTAAATGAAGTGGAAAATTTCTAGTAATTACAGTCACAAATTTTAAATTTTAAGACGTCTGTGGTGTTTTCTATCAGAATCAGAACCGTAATTTTTGTGCGCTCTGTTGTAAAGTATGTGCGCTCGCTTGGCGAGGTGTGTGCGCGCGCACACGCGCACAGCTTAGAGGGAACAGTGGTGCTAACCCTGCAATATGAAAATCTGCTTTAGAGAAAAGAGGAAGAATTATTATGGCAGAAAGTAGGGTGGTGAAGTAGTTAAGTGGTTAGAGAAGCAATTTGTGAACCAGGGAAGGCAAGGTTCAAATCCTGCTTCTCTCACTGATGCTGTGTGACCTTGGGCGAATCATTTCACCCTCTTGCCTCAGGCCCAACTTGGTTGTGAGCCCATTTGGGTAGGGAAATCATATGTATACCTGAACCCAACTCTCCATGAGTTTAGAACTGGAATAAATCTAAATCCACATCCAGAAGGTCCTGCAGACTGCTCTGTTCGGTGTGAGATTTTACCTCTCACGCTGAATGTTTACCCATTTCCGAAGCAACATTTACATATGTTGCAGGAAGCAGATACTAGAAAATGGCATCAGTTCCCATGCCAACTCCACCGAGCTCAGAAATCTGAAGGTGAACCAAATATCCAGAGCACATAGATACGCTGATCTTTCACCGTTCTGTAGGCTGATCTTTCACCGTTCTGTACGCTGATCTTTCACCGTTCTGGCCTACTGTTTTACTGATTTTCTTTTCCCCCCAAATCATCTCTTTCTGAATGGTATTTCTATGTTCAAGGCCCCTCACATGATTTTCACATCTTGGGTCTTGCTTTGTCCTCATTTATTGCCAGTATTTTTGGTGTGGTGACATTTGCTGTGGTCATGGTCATACTCTGCTTGCACCTGGCCTGTGCAGGCTTTGGAACAGTTGGATGGTGAACCGAACCCACCAGCTCCATCTTTGCCGTTTTGTTGTTCATCTTCCTCAATAGCATCATGTCTTTTTTTTTTTTGGTTGATCCTCTCTGTCTTGGTCCATACTGTAAATATGCTGCCAGACATGGACAATTGCAGTTATCAATGCTATCTGGACCTTCAAATGAGGGTGATGGCAAAATCACATGAAAACATTTGATGGTTTCTTAAAACTTTAATATCATAGAATTTAATGATTAATGAATAATGTACAACTGAGGTAGATTAAGAAAAGTGGTATGGAGCAGCAGGGCTGTGCATTGCCATGGGGAAGACCTGCGTTTTATTCCCGGGCTTGGCCTCTGCTCCCTGGAACTGCTGTGGCTGGGGATGAAATGGAGACAGTTTGCATACCTGCTGGTTTGATTTAGCATGCATGCATATCAAGTTCTCGAAAAATTCAGTCTGTGGCTCCTGGCCAAAGACCAGCACTCTGGTGGTTGGGCTACATGAAGGGTGCGTGGGGGGGGGGGTTAGAATAACAGGGGGAAGATCTTGGGTAATTGGAAACGAAAGCTTATCGTTCCATTATGTAGCAAAGAGTGGATTTGTTTAGAGCCAGTAGCCAAAGGAGCAGGGGGAAACTGTCAGACCTGTGTGTGTTGATATGCAAATGGCGAGAGAAAATCTACTCCCCTCTGCAGAGTGTTCACTTTGTGTTGCCTCGTAGCCTGAAAGTAAAGCACATTAAAATCATGTCTGTTCCATGCATCCACACCTCCTGTCCTATTACAAGCAAGTGAAAAATATATTGGAAAAAAAATAATTTTTGACATTTTATATAGTGAGTTGTTTCAAAACAGCGTGTCTATGTGAATTTTACCACCTTGTCAAATTGTACTGATTTACATGACGGCAGGATAAATTCAGTAGTTCCCATTGGTTCCCTCTGCTAGGTAATGCATTTCAAAGCAAAGACCCAACCATGAGCACCAAGTAGCTGGCAAAAGACTTCCAGGACCAGGTTGCCTAAAGGCACAGATTAGGGTGATGGATATAAAAGAACTGCACAGTCCTTGAATACCCCTCGGTATGGTCAGGATAATTAAGAAGTAGAATGTGTATAACACTATCAAGATCCTGTCTAGATTAAGCCATCCCTTCAAACTGGATAGCTAAGCAAGGAAGAAGCTTATCAGAGAGGCAACCAAGAGCTACAGGCTACCATGACAAAGTTTAGTTAGTGTACATGTGACAACAATATCCCAAGCGCTTAACACATTTGGTTTGTATGTTAGGGTGACCAGAAGAAAACCATTACTCAGGAAAGCCTACCTCAAATCCCATTTGAAATATGCAACTGAACACTCGGGCGACAGCATAGCTGTGTGGCAAAAGGTTTTGTGGTCCGATGAATCTAAAATAACATTTTGTATTCAGGCCGAAAAGTTAAAAACATAGAGAAACAAAAACATGATGACAGATAAAGACCATAGGCTGATCCAGTTTGCCCTTCCATATTAATTACTAAGCTTTATAGTCACATCTTTCCTTTAGATCCTCTGTGTTTGTCCCATGCTTTCTTGAATTCAGATACAGTTCTTGTCTCTGCTACCTCCACTGGGAGACTAGAGACTATTCCATGCATCTACCACTCCTTCCGTAAAGAAATATTTCTGCAAATTACTCCAGAGTTTATCTCCTTTCACCTTCATCCTACCCCCCCCCCCCCCCTTGTTGCATAGCTTTCTTTCAATTGAAAGAGACTCTTGTGCATTTATGCAATGGAGGTATTTAAGCATCTCTATCATATCTCCCATCCTACCTTTCTTCCAAAATATAAATATTGAGATATTTGTCTGTCCCCATGTGCCTTTGACGAAGACCACTGACCATTTTAGTAGCCACCCTCTGCACAGACTCTATCCTGCTTATATCCTTTTGCATGTTTGGTCTCCAGAATTACACACAGTTCTCCAAATGAGATCTCACCAAAGACATATACAGAGGTACTTTCAGGTCATGCTTCCTGCTGGTGATTCTTCTCCCTATGCACCCAAGCATCCTACTTGCTTTCGCCGTCACCTTTTCTACCTGTTGTCATCTTGAGGTCATCAGAAATAATGGCCATCAGGTCTTGCTCTTCTTTCGTGGATAGAAGTACTTCTCTGTTTAGTGCAAGTGCAACACAACGGTGTCCCTACTGCAAACATGGTACTGGCAACATCATATGATGTAGACGTTGCTCATTGGCAGAGGCTGCAGCACTTGTTAGTAGAAAAAGTGAATGGGAAAAAGTACCGAAGAGTCCTTGAGTAAAATGTGCTGTCCTCTGTCAAAAAAAGCCATCTGGTTCTCCTTTTCCACGTGTGCCCCCTGTCTTGTGCACACATCCACTTGGTCTCCTCTCTCCGTTACCATGGCGTCGCACTTGATCCATCTCTCTCCTTCTGTGATCATCTTTCCTCTATTATTTGGTGCTCGTTCTATTCCTTATGCCAGATCCATGCTGTCCGTCCCTTCCTTTCTCTTCCCTCTTTGACCACACTTCTTCTCTCTCTGGTTATGACTCGCATTGATTACTGTAATGTTGTTCTGGCTGGCCTCACACAGTATAAACTCAGTTAACTACAACTTCTCCAGAACACTGCTGCCCGTATACTCATCCACGCCTCCCGCGCAGATCACGTTACCGCTCTGCTTATCGATTTACACTGGTTACCCATAACATTTTGCATGCAATACAAGATTCTTACCTTGGTCCACTGTTCCATTCACACTAGCACCCCACAATCTCTCTCTGACTTAATCCACCTCCATACCGCCCATCATTCCCTCTGGCAACTTCATTCCAACCACCTCTTCCTCCCATCCGTTTCACAGGCTCACCTCGAGTCCACCCGCTTATCTGCTTTCTTCTTTCTTGGCTCCCTCCTCTGGAACTCTCTCTTGTCTGACCTCCTCCCGGAGCTTTCCTTTCCCCGGTTTTTCAATGCTAAAAACCCACCTCTTTTTCTCTCGCTGTTGACCTCCCACCGGCCTCTGCCTAGACCCCGGCCTCAGTGTGTTTCGCCTATACCCCTTCCCCCCCCTCTTGCAAATTGTAGCTTTCTTCTTTCTTTTCTTGTCAAATTATGGCGTTCCTTTTCCTTTCCTGTTTCGTAGCACTTTTTATTTGTAAACCGCTCAGTCGCCCTGGTGTTGAGCAGAATTTTAAGATAAAATCCAACTTTCAGCATGACAACAACCTGAAGGAAACTGCCAAAATCATAGTGGAGTGGCTGAGAATTAAAAAGATCAATGGCCTTGAGTGGCCTAGTCAGAGCCCTGACCAGTAAGCAATCGAAGATCTGTGGCGTGATGTGAAGATTGCTGTCCATTGATCTCCCCAAGGAACCTCGCAGATGTGAACAGTTTTGAAAAAAAGAATGTTCAAAGTTGGAGACCCATCCAAGAGACTCACAGCTTAATCGCTGCCAGAGTTGCTTTTGCCAGTTATTGTTTCCTGAGGGTGGGTTGGAAACGTATCCATTGATTGCACTTCAGTTTTGTTTTCTGGGTATATGCCTTATACCCCAGTAAAACCACCTTTTCCCTGAAAGGTTTTGGCACGTAGTATATTGATGACTGGAAGAAACCTCATCTAAACGTGTGCAAGCTTGACACACTGACACAACAAAATGTGAAAAATGTTTAAAGGCCTGTAAGCTTTCTGTAGCCACTCTCCATGAGTATTTGTATAATGCTGTTGGATTTTGTAAGCCATTTTGCAGTCTTCTGCATTCAGTAGTTTGTTAACCGCTTTGGCGGTCACTTCTATTATACCCTCATCTGCCAAACCTTCAGAAAGGTCATGCACATGCCAGCTGTCGACCCTTTCCCTACCCTGAGCCTAGCTGCGTCGCCACTGCACTGATACCTACCTTTGCTGTACTTTGGCCTGCAATGAATTTGCAATGGTCAAAGGGCTTGCTGCATGCGGTACCATCGCCCATCCTCGGTCTCATCACACATCGCCGGGATGGGGAATACCTACTGTACCCGAATGGAGCTCACTCTGAACTGCTTCTGAACAGGTGTGAGCTAAAGCCAAACAAATCCTCTTACACCACTGGATTCTGCTGATGATTCAAATCGAAAGAAAATTGCACAAACGAGTTAGGCTTTGCTGCTTGCAATTCATATTTCACTTTTTTTTTTCTTCTAAATCTGAGGAAGGCTCCCGCCAAACGTCATCCATTGTGGATACAAGTGAAATACTGACCTAATAAGTTTCCCCAAAGCTACGCCAGTTCCAGGCACAGGAGAGAACCTCTTTCACAGAGTGTACAGGAGAGAAAGAAATAAACTGTTCTTCTGCCAAACCAAAACTAATAAAATTATGGCCCGGAGTCATTGTCAGATAAATTCCTGTTAAAGGAAGAAACCTGTTTGACTAAGAATATTCTTGCCTGTAAATGCAATGCCAGTCTCGTAAAGATATCCACCTGCCAGGCTCCGCACACCTTTCCCGCTCCAGACTGAATCGAAGGAGCTGTGGGTGAAAATGTTTGAAACAAAAAAAGTTCATTCCATGGATATGCTACAAAATACTCTCTAGTGAGAATAATTTTCACATATAAGGGGGGGGAGGGGTGTTGCAAAATGTGATGGCCAATTTTCCTGTTCCTTATCGAAACTCCAGTCCAGTCCCTTTACTTCTGGGTTGCGCAACCCTTCCAGCAGCTTGGAGGCTGAGCCCATCATCGTTTTGATGATGGTGTGGTATAAATACCACTGGCACCACCCACAGGCACCAGTATTCTCAGCCTCCAAGCAGATGGAGGGTTCCGGTAAGCCAGAGAGCTTACGGGAGACTCAGAGTGTATTTATTTACTTTTTTATTTCTTTCTCTTAATTTCGTTGATTTTCTTAAGTATTATTGCATTAGTTGGGAGTTCTTCAACTCCTTGGCTATTAGAGCCACTGTGCCTTTAAGCCATAGCTCCTTCCCCCCCCTCCTACCAACTCAATTTTCGTTGCCGTTCGGATGTTTCCTGCTGCAGAAATTTCCCACAAATCAGTGGTGCAGAATGCCCACAGAAGGAAATGGAACCAGTACAACGCGTGGATTGCAAAGGAAGAATAAATTTTATTTTATTCCGTTAATCGATATCAGCCATTGGCCCGACACAGGCCGTGTTTCGTGGAGCCTTCCTCAGAGGCTAAAATGACTATGTATATGTATATTCTATGTTCGGAACAATCGGTACAGGAAACCACAAACTGTTGTCTTGGTGTGTGTTCTAATCCAATTTTTAAATATTACGATAAACACCAAATGCTAGATTTGAGCTCTTCCAACGCACCAACCATAGTAGCTTGCAATATCAAAAACTTTTTTGACAAGGCAGCGAGCCGTTCTGACTTGCGCAGTTAGCTGCTTTGAAAGTCAGAACGGCTCGCTGCCTTGTCAAAATATTTTTGACATTGCAAGCTACTACGGTTGGTGCGTTGGAAGAGCTCAAATCTAGCATTTGGTGTTTATCGTAATATTTAAAAAAATGGATTAGAACACACACCAAGACAACAGCTTGTGGTTTCCTGTACTGATTGTTCCGGACATAGAATATACATATACACAGCCATTTTAGCCTCTGAGGAAGGCTCCACGAAACACGGCCTGTGTCGGGCCAATGGCTGATTATCGATTAACGGAATAAAATAAAATTTATTCTTCCTTTGCAATCCACGTCTTGTACTGGTTTTAGTTTCTGCACATGGATTCGTGCTTTTTCTGTTGGACTTTATCCACAGAGGGAAATGGGAAAGGGAAGGGCCTTTAATTTTTCATTACAGGGGAAAACCCTGTCGCTCATTTTTCTGCGTCTTGATTCGGTCTGCGCTGAAAATCACTTCTAGTTCTCTCATAGACACTAATTGTCATTTGCGGTCAGACGTACTACTAGCTCCATCCCACACCCTGTTTGCACCTTACACAATTCACATGCTTTTTGTCAGAAATTATATCATCTTGAAATGTGTAAAATCATGTAAAATGAAGTTATTTTTGTTGAAACAAGTTCATTTCCAAATTTAGACAACTTATGCTTTTACATCGAGTGATTGCCTTTCAGTTAAGCAGAAATTGTCCATTTCCTCCTTGCTAAAATGTAGCTAGATCACTCCAAGTCTGCGTGAGCAGCAGTGCTTACCTTGAATCTAATAGCAGATAGAGGATGTAAAAACCCATCTAGTCTATCCTGCTGTTGGTGTCCTGGACATAGGTTCAGCATTTGACTCTTCTCTGTCTTGCCCTTTTTCAGAGGACAGCCAGAATGGGAAGGGGGGGGGGGGGGAGGAAGGAGGGAGATTTCAGGCAAACTCTTCTTTTTTTTTTTTTTTTAACTCCCACCTCCAGGACAATATTTTGGTACCTGGTGCTCCGATTCCTGATAGTAAGAGAAGGACGTACCAAACAGTCAGAAGCCCCTTTTGAAAATCGGTCACTTGGTAAGCTCTTCAGTCCATGTATCAAGGAAGACCATAGGAAGGATGGAAACTACAGGTGAACTCCCATCTCACGGCTTGCAGTCAGACTGGCTCATTTATAATTAAAAACGCTTCTCAGTCATTTTTTTGGACACGGAGACTTGCCCTCTGGTACCTGCAGAGAGAGTTTCTGCTGGAGTCAGGGCTGCCAAGTGACCTAGTTTCTGAAGGGAGGCTGTCAGCCAGTCCTAGTCTGTGGGATTTGCAGTTCTGTGTTTTCCATTGGTAACCCAGACCGCAGATACCAAAAGACATTGCGAATGGGGTGTCGGAAAGCCAGACCAACCCTAAAATCTTCAAGCAGTCACTAATTACTTTTGTGCAAAAGACATAATTTGCCCTATTTTCCTTATGCGATTCAGGCAACAGCATAATGAAAATCATTAAAACCTCCCTCATTTTTATTCTGAATATTTATTTAACTACGAAGGAAATAATTAGGGACCTAGAAAAACAAGGACTTTTTTTTTTTTTTTTTTTAACTGTCCATGTAAAAGAATCTTTATCAAATAAGGTTCATGGAGAGTCATTTTATATGCTGAAATTCAGTTGAGTGCACCCGCGCTCTTATCGTGCTGTGGCAGGAACCTCCATTAACGCAGTGATGTCTTCCTTATGCACCATGGTTTTGTGCGTTAGGGGGGCATTTGGTGCAACATCGCAGCGCCCTTTAGAAAAAGGGCTCCTATGTTGCGATCACCTACACCAGCCCTAGAGTTGCTATAAGTGACCGTGCCCGCTTTTCGCAAGTACATCAGTTACTGTTTTCTGTAATTACCGTGCATTCGTGCTTGCTCCTTTGACGCATGCTCACAGCGAAGGTCAAAGCAGTGCTATCTGTACACGTTTACTTACATGCTAGTCGGTATTTCATAAGGGGTCATTTGCATGCGCCAGTAACTAAGATACTGGAATTCATAAGTGCTGTTCACATGTTAGGCGGCTCCTCATAAAATTACCCCTTTCGTGTTTAAAATGTTCTCCTTTCCCACTGTGACGGATTGAAGGAACTCGGGGCATCTCTGCATTACTTTTTCTTAGGATCCGAGCCTCATACTTGGAAAACGAGGAGAGAGTTTGACTAAGGAAGTGGAAAGCGCGGAGGAGGAGAATTTTTTAAAACTGAGAAAATGGTCATCATAAAAGTTTAAAAGCATTTCATTTTTAAACAATGAATAAAATTTATTAGGTAGGAAAAAAAAAACCACACAGAGTCTAGGAATAAGACCAGAAAGAGTCTGCAGTAGTCCAGAAACAGACTAGCTGATTTGCTTTCAAAATGTTTGTGGTATTAGGTTAAGCTCTGCTATTCCCTTCAGGGTTCTGGCATTTTCTTATCTGTGGGTGAGAAGGGGGAAGAATCTTTTTTTCTAAAGACACATCTTACTGCTACTGATCACCTTGACTTTTGATGGCAATGGACTTAAAAGCATCCCTTATCAGAGGAAGCTAAAATAGCGTTAGGCAGTACCTGAGACGACCCTGGAAGAGGGAAATCAGCTAGTCCTGAAAACACAGGATGTAGAACTTCAGAAAGGTCTTTTGGTACACAGACATCAAACAAGGGACAGCTTCCGAGGGCATACCTCTGGAACCTGTCCCAGAAGCAAGTGAATTTTAGCAGATTTTTAATTGTTACATTGTTAAGGGACACCAGCATGATGATGATCGATAGTAACAGAATTCGAGACAGCCTGGATTAAACACAGAGAGGATCTCGCCTTGCAGAGATGTGAGAGGTAAGCCAGAAACCAGCTGTGGTTTATGGCATTGCACCAGGAAGGACACTGACTAGACTGGATGGGTCTTAAGATTCTTATCAGTTGTCATTGTTCAAAAGCGAAGAAGGTACCCATTTAGGAAACTGTTATGCATTTAACGTGGGAATTACCGTGTGAGAACTGTTAGTGCGCTCCTGTCTTAATTAATTAATTTTTTATACCGCACTCTTTAGAATCAGTGCGGTTTACATGTATACTAACAGGTACTTTTTATTCCCTTGTCCCCGAAGGGCTCACAATCTAAGCGTATCTGAGGCAATGGAAGGTTAAGTGGCTTGCCCAAGGCCACAAGGAGTGGCCATGGGACTAGAGACTCCAGTCCCTCCGGCCTGAGGTTGCTTGTCCCCATGCGGGAATTGAACCCCCGGCCTTTCGTCCTGAGGTAACCTGTCCCAACCACTGAGCCACTCCTCTCTTAATGCAGCAGCGTAACATGTGGAGGGTGACTCTATAAAGTCCTGTGCAGTCAACATGCGTTGCCACGCATGTTTCTGGAGCCTATTTGATTAAGGTGTCTTTAGGGGCATACTGTTGCGCCTCAGCCTAGTTAGGCCTGCTCTGAAGCACGATATTGCCTGCCCTAGATTCAGCAGAAACGCACGTAAGTTATACTGTTCTGTAGCTTCCGCGTGTAAATGTAGGCCCTGCCTACACTGCACCCAAGCTCCACCCCTGTGCACGCCGAAAGGGCACAAGATGAGACACGCAATTACAGAACAGCGACCGCCTAATACGAATGTTTAAGTGCCCATTCACACATACATAAGTCCTTTAAAATAGGGATTTACATGTGTTTCTAATGTACCTTTCCATGCCCCCTTTAGAGAATTGTCACCATAGTGTGTATTAATTACTACTATTACTATTACTCATTTATATAGCACTACAAGGCTTATGCAGCTGTACATATACAGTAGAAAGACAGTCCCTGCTCATCAGAGCTTACTGTCTGAACAAGACCTATCAAACATGATTGCTCCCTCGCCACTGGTAATAACCGCTTAATTACCATGTAAATAGTTAAATGTTAACCAACTCCCACCGGACTCCGACCTGTGTGGACAGCTGGTATGTAAATAGCTCGGTGTAAATTAGCTTTCTACAGTTTGATGTAAACTGCCCCAAACAGGGAGAGGTAGGAGAAATAAGAGGAACAAGGGATCGGGATCCAAAAGTAGCCTCAAAGAGGTAAGCTTTTAGCCTGGATTTGAAAATGGACAGGGATGGGGCCTGACGTACAGACTCAGTTAGTTTGTTCCAGGATAAGGAGCAGCAAGGTGAAGAGGAAGGGGGGAGGAAGGTTTAGGAGGAAAAGTAAGAAGCTCGGTTTTGGCCATGTTCAATTTTATCAAATAGACAGGCAGAGATTCGGTCCTAGAGTGTTGGAGAAATATCAGATGTAGAGAGAGAGACTGGCATAAAAACTGTACTGAAAGCCATGGGAGGAGATGAAAGCACCAAGGTACTGAGTAAAGAGAGAGAAAAGGAGAGGGTCCAGAACAGATCCTTGGGGTATACCAATAGAAGAGGACCAGAACAAACACTGAAAGATCGATGGGAAAGATAAGCAGAGAACCTGGACAGCACAGAGCCCCTAAAATCCAATATGGTTCAGAGCAATGGCGTCTTTTTATAGATTCTTCAAAAAGTCTCAAAGCAGCTTTACTCCACAATGGTTTTTACGCTTCCATACCTGTAGGTCATTCCGTACACTTGAAGGAAACCTACGAGAACTTGGAAATGGTTCTTCGTAAACTTAAATATGAAGACCATGGTTGGCAAGTGTGTGGGGACTTGAAGGTCTTGTGCATGCTGCTCGGGCAACAAGCTGGGTATACCAGATATCCTTGTTTTCTGTGTCTATGGGACAGTCGAGACCGACAAAATCACTGGACCAAGAACAGTTGTCAGCCGAGGGTGCTAACAGTCGGTGAAAAAAAATGTCCTCCGAGAAACTTTGGTACCTTCCCATAAAGTTCTTCTACCACCTCTCCACATAAAATTGGGATTGATGAAGCAATTCGTAAAATCACTTCCAAGAGATGGAGAATGCTTCAAATACTTGGTCACCAAGTTTCCAGGCCTGTCGGAGGCAAAATTGAGGGAAGGTGTGTTCGTCAGACCAGACATTAGAAGGCTTATAGTTGATCAAGTTTGTCAATACCTTGATGGATCCTCAAAAAGAAGGGTGGATTGCATTTAAACAAGTTGTACAGAAATTTTTAGGCAATAACAAAGATCCTCACTACAAAACGATTGTCGGACGAATGCTGAAAGCATTTCAAGCTTTAGATTGCCTGTTGAGTTTGAAAGTGCATTTCCTCCAGTCCCACCTTGACTACTTTCCTGAAAATTTGGGAGCTGTGAGTGAGGAACAAGGTGAACAATTCCACCAAGATATTAAAGAGATGGAAAGGAGATACCAGGGAAAATGGAGCATTACAATGATGGCAGACTACTGTTGGATGCTTCAGAGAGACATTCCAGATGCTACTCACAAGCGTAAATGCACCAAGAGGAGCCTCACAAGGAAGAAGAATCAAGTTTAGTGTGTGTAGGTGAGCTCATTTCAGTTCAAAAAAGGATTTTCATGAAAATATTGTAATAAAACTTTAATTTTGTAAGTCTATTTCCATTTATTTTGAGGTATTGCCTTATTTAACATAGTTACCTAAATTGTCAGGGAACGTGATGTCCTATGACAAAATGGAGGTCATTTTTGGATTCAGCACACCAAAAAACATAAAGATTACGCAGAATAGCCAAAACAGCTCTCAAAAAAAAATTTTTGCAGACCTGTGTAATGGAGAGAGCTAATGGATCGATTAGCATGAAGATTCCTAAAAAGGTAGGAGGAGACTGGATGAGATTAAGGCAGGGAGTGATGAAGAGTGAAGCTTAGCAAGTATTCAGATAGGGGAAGGACTGAGGTATGGAAATTAGAGGGTAAACAGAGAAGAAAACAAGGTCAAGTTAGTGACCGTATTGAGTGGGGGCAGTAGAGCAAAGCTGGAGATTGAATGAGGAGGTAAGGAAAAGGAGCTTAAAAACCATAGGGTTATCAGAAGGATTATCAATATGAATATTAAAGTCACCACGAATAAGAGAGGGGGAGAATGAATCTAGAAAGAAGGAAGGCCATTAGTCAAAATCAGTGAGAAAGGTAGAGGTGGACTTCTCAGTGGGGTCTATAAATAGCAGCTATCCGGAGAGGTAAGAGATTAAAAAGGAAGAAAGGCAGTGAGGCTAAGGTATAAACAGAGGTTAAAACTGGCAGGAGGGAGAGAATAGAAACCCAACACCATCACCACGGCCAGTGGAACGAGACATGTGGGGAAAATTGGTAGCCGCCGAGACAGAGGGCAGCGACTGAAGCTGTCATCAGAGAGTAGCCAAGTCTCAGTAAGAGCTAGATGGAAAGTGTAAGAGACAGAGATCATGAGTGGAGGGGAGTTTATTAGATATGGAATGAGCATTTCATAAGGTGCATGGTAAAGGGAGCGAGGAGGGGAAAAGGAGAGAATTATGAATGAGATTGGAGTGGTTAAGAGAGGAGCTATTTAGGGAGTGAGAGAAAAGTCTAGGGGGACCAGGGTTGGGATTAATATCACCGGATGACAGGAGGAGAAGGAAAAGAAGAGTGCGAGGCAGAGAGGAGAGAGCATGGCGGAAAGGAGAGTGAGGTTGTGTCAGAGAAAGGGGAGGGAGAGGAAGATGAGGATGAAGCCCAAGAGCTGAAGAAATGCATAATGCAGAATGGGGTGGGGATTGGATAGGGACAGCGCCGTACACTTAACACATGGTATGGCATCATTCATTAATCGATAATTCAGAATCGTTAAGTGTATTTCCTCTAACTGCACGAACAGATGCAGTGAGCGCCCCCCACAGTTAATGCAGTGGCGTTGCAGTGCTTTGTGGTCATTTTGACAATTATCATGCTGTAACTGCAAAACTTTACCACACTTGAGTAAAAGATCCCTGAAAGCAGTCCCTTGAAATGCTCATAGGATTTCACAGAACCACCTGATAACCCTTTAGTATGACGCCTTTGGAAAGTATTAGAGCAAGGTACATTCTTCAAAGGAATAATTCTAATCTTTCTGGATAAGTGCCTCTCAGAGGAAATGTCTCCAAATGGGTTAATTTTACACATACCATGACAGTAATGAGCCTCACTCCTAAGCAAGGGGAATGTGGAATATGAGCACAGTCTCTCAACTTTACTGCTAACATTCACTAACATCATGACAAAGAGCGCTTCCTTCTGGGCCTCCCGGATTGTAACATGTAGAGAGGCAACCAATCAGGCCTGTGCACCCAGCACAATTTCTGCATCTTTCTGCCGCATTTTCTTGCTCTCTAATTGCATTTCTTCATACTGGAGGATCTTCGGTCTCTCCAGACGGTGCACAGGACCCTAATGCTTCCGTTAGCTATGCTGTTTTCATGTTGTTCTCCTTTACCTCTGTTTGTGTGATCACAACATTTTCAACTGTTCTCTTAAGAGTTAAGATCTCAGTGCTTTTCCAGTACAGTGATGTTAGTGTTTGCATAATTTCCAGTGGATAAGTCGTGTCACCTTATTGTGCCTTTCTGTATTGCTGCTAATATGCAAATAAAGATTAACAGACAAAACAAAACAGACTAGCTTTCTGGAGCTACGCTCCCTACATCTGGTTTAGAAAAATGAAATGAGAAAGATGATGTTGCCAGCAAACTTAAGTGAATCGTAAAATTTATCCCCATGTTAATGTGAAAGAGAGAGGAAATATCTGTTAGCACGACCAGAAGATATATAAAATAATATAAAACTGGATTTATTTTCCTTAGTTTTCAAAGCTTTAAGCTGTGAGATACTAGATTGAAATAAACATTTACATCTTGCTGATAACGCTAGAAGCAAAACATGAACTACGTCTGCCAACGTGATCCAGTGATAAAATGATGATGGATTTGTTTGTGTTTGCTTTCTGTTACAGGCCGCAAACAGTTATCTGAAGGATCAGTGGTTTCACTCCTTGCAGTGGAAGGTAGGATTCCTGTACTCCCCTTATCTTATCACACGTGTGTGACGGAAATACAGCTAGGCAACATTCTGGTGTGTTTTTCCTTTTGATGCTGGAAGATGCAGAAAGTGAAAGTTCATTTAGGGACAGATGTATGAAAGGGTGAAGAAATTGGAGTATTAGCCCTGCTACTTAGCTCTTCAGTGACGTCCATGTGTGGAAGAAAATGGACTTCTGGCCCCAGCCCATTGTCCAGCATCATCAAGACCACTGTCCTTTTTGCCACCAACTTGCAGCCTCCTGGATTGGCCAGGATCGAATTAACATGCAAGCTGGCGAGGAGAATTGGCAGTTACTGACTGCTCTTGGAGGAGAGAAGGCATTGGGTGATAGAAGATGTACATTTGCAGTTTAGGTATTTACGAAGTTTGAATCTAATCTGTTTTTGTAATTGTGTTTAATGTGTTTGTGCTTATTTTTAGTATATGAATATGACACATTTGCATTTTTCCTCTAGTATAAGGAGTCTGGTGGTGGGACGGGGTGTGGTGAATGGGTCAGGCTTGTTTCTGTGAAGGGAGTAGATGAGGGAACTGGGTGGGATGTAGGACTCTTGCTCATTAGATCAATCCTTTTTTAATATGCTTGCCTTGGTCAGTGACCAGCAGCAGGCTCCTAGTAGAAAGGGATTTTAGTCCCCTGCATCCGCCCCCTCCCAAAAAAGATCAATCCTGCTAGACTTCTCTGAAGGCTGAGTGGATGACCAAAGTGTTGGTTGCCTAAATAGTCCACACTGCTGAGGAGCAGTGAAAATTCCAATACATTACAGACACACCCAGCCAATCAGGTTTTCAGGATAACCCCAATGAATATGCATGAGCGAGATCTGCATATAGTGGAGGCGGTGCATGCAAATCTCTCTCATGCATATTCATTGGGGTTATCCTGAAAACCTGACTGGCTAGGTGTGTCCCGAGGACCGGCTTGAGAGCTACTGGCTTAGATGCATAGGAGAAAGGGTAGCAAACAAGTTGTAGGCTACACTTCTAACACTTTGAAAGCTGGTCACAGATGACAGGTTTATGCAGTAAAAAGATTGCCCTACAGCTGCTTTATTGACCTTCAGTTCCATTGTTAGACAGTGGAACGCTGTGGTTGCCTTTACTGGAGTCTCTACTGGTTAGGATGCTGTCTTAAGTCTTTCAAAGGGGGCTTTCGGAGCTGGAGATAGTTTGAGGGGGGTGCCTGGACTGCTGTATTTGCTAAAATGGAAGAGGTACCATATAGTATTCTGGTAGCTATGCAGTGATGGGAAACTTACAGCCCCTTCTAGTAACATACTAACAAAAAACCAAAATGAAACGTACTTGTCTTAATTTGCCCTCTTAAGAAGCGCTGTTGATCTTGCCCTCTGGAGATTGTTTTGTGGATTAGGGTGCATGCTGAATGTTTCTGTGGCTGTCACCTGGATGCTTCTCTATAGCTCATAAGGATCCTGACTGTCGGGACAAGCATGCGGTGATCTGCTTTTCTAGCCAGGTACCGGCATGAGTTGGAACTATGCAGTTTTTTATATTTCATTGTTCTATTTTGGCCATAACATGATTTTAGCACCTACATGATCAATATATTTATGTAAATAACCATCAAACTTAAAGGCAGTAAAGGTAAACATTCCAGAATCCATTGATTGATGCATAGGTTTCTGGATTTGTCCAGGATCGGGATAGCCATCCAAAATATAGGTCATGATCATAGATCGGGATTGCAAAATTGGTAGATGGAATCACAAGAAGCAGTGCCTAAACCTCTCCTTCCTGACCTTCATTCTGACCTGCAGCCTGCAATGTTGGTCAAGCATGTGGCCAGTGAATCTGTACATGCCTAAGCCCTACCTCTCCCTTCCTACGTGGTGGTTTGGATGAAGGAGAGAGGGGGGGTCTCTCAGTCTTATCCTGGTCACTGTGTGGGCTGATGTTGGATAAAAATTAACATTGTTAAGGAATTTTCCCCATTAAAGGACATATCCTGAGGCCACTTTAGGATAACCTTTATCTGACCTCTGTTGTTGTTAAGTGCCGTCGAGTCGGAGTCGACTCATGGCGACCCTCTGGATAGCTATCCTAAATTGTGTTCGGTCTTCAGTCAGGCGGCTCATTGTTGACAGACTGGTACCCGTAGCTGCTGTTATTATATCGATCCATCTCATTGCTGGCCTTCCTCTTTTGCGTTGACCTCTATCATGCCTTAATCCCTAGAAGCCAGAGTTCTTGGACCTGAATATGGACCATATTGGCATAGCCACAGATGTCTCTTTAAATTTCGGAACCCATGCTGTCTGTGGAGAAAGGGGTGTGCCTTGGTGGAGGGGATGGGGGGGGGAGGAACGTCTTATGTTGTCTTCATATAAATGGACGCAATGAAATATTCCAGTTTACACAAAAAAACGTTTTTCTGTGTAGACTCTGGTTCTGGTATACCCCAGAACGTACTGATGGTTGATGTTTTCTGACTCTTGCTGTCGAGTAGAATATTGCTGCTTTTTTTTTTTTTTTTTTAAATCTGACAAGTCAGCGAGGAAACGTTCTAAAAATGTTTAAATAACATCAAACTGGCCAGCCTCTTTATTTCCTAGCTTATCAAGATTCCATTCTGTCCAGTGGAGAGTGTAAAATACAAGGAAGCCCTGAGATCACTCCCTTTGCTGGTCTCAGCATTGTTCCTTTTGTTTATTTAGGATGGCGTTCTGCATTCACGGTTAGTTAAGCTGCCAGTTTTATGTTGCTCTTGAAAGGTAGGGAGGACAGTCAGCGCACGGGAAGGTTTCACCAGCCGCTCTTTTTACCCTGATCTTGAGGTTTGGGGTGCTTTGAGCCCGATTTCCCAAGGCCACTCTTTTATTCTGTATCTATGGGAGAGAAGGGACAGGATTTTAGGAATTGGGCCCTTCGGGGGGTTTCCAATATGAGCTTTAGCAACCCAGTGGAAGCAGCTTGTGAAAAAGGACTCTTGAAAACTTAAGTATTTCAAGATACCATTTGTTTTGTAATGGATGTCGATTTTTCATTCTTTTTGTTTTCACACTAGGCTTTGCTTTGAAGGCTCACTCGCTGCGGAGCAGCTCCATGGGGTATTTGTTCATCTGGGGAAACAGAGGTCCAGATGCACTTAGAGGGTGCAGGTTCTCCTATTTTCTGCCTATGGAGGACTTGCTTCAGACATCTAGTATGGAATGCAGCAGGGGCCGCCTGAAAGGAAGGAAGGAAGGGAGGGAGGTGTTGGACTGGTAGTGTTGAAAGGGGGACATTTTTGTAGTCTGTGACAATTCAGTAATCCCCAGCCCTGATTTCCCTGGAGAGGCGCTGCTTACAGCTGACAGGCTGCTAGTTCGTTAGTTAAAATCCCAGTTTCCCAATTTGTAGTGATCACATCCAGACTGTACGTCCATTTCATAGGGATGTAAAATATTTCCACTTGAATTGTTTTAACTTGCTTGCTGTTAGTTTAATGACATGTCGTGTTAGCTAATAAATGGGAAGTTTCCCTTTACACATAGACAAAGGTCAACAAACAGGCTGTGGGCGATACCTTGTTGTTGAACTAATGTAAAATGTGATGAGTTTCTGAGGGCTCTGCACCCGTCGACGAGTCAGTGCAACATGAGCCCAGGATGACGTTGCCCGAAAATGCATGCAAATTACATGTTGTGTTACAAAAGTGGTGTTTGTTTTCAAGACTGTAAAAGGTTATAAAGTAAATGACTAAGTGGGGGAGATGAAGGGTGAGAAATTAATGGAAACAAGCAGCAGAATTTACTACGGGGCGCACCTTCATCATTTGGGCGCTTCAACGTTTTAAATGTGCACAGAATGCTTGTATGCAGGTATACTTACAAATGACAAATTAATGCATGCAGGACCAGTGCAAGGATTGGAGGTGCCCTAGGTGAGCCCCCCCTTTCCAAGGCCTGCAGTGGTGGCAAAGCCATTGAAACTGTGACGCAGCACTTAACTCTTGTCAAAAATATATTACATTAGTCCAATAAAAAAGAATCTCAGCTTGTTTGTTGACTTTAATTGGTGCATATCCAAGTGAACTAACACGGCAACTACAGTCTTATGATTTAGAAATGTTTAGATTGAAAAAAAAACCTTTGAATCATGGTTTGAGTATGCAGCTCACTACGATGTTAAAATAGACATTAGGGGAGAAGCATCTTCATGTATGGACTGGATACACACGCTAATGCGATTTAGCGAGCCGCTGTTTGCATGTGAAAATGCACAGCTTGCACAGATCCCAAAAGGGTGGGGCGGCCTGGGTGGGCCAAAAATCTACATGTGTAGCCCTATTTTCTAAAGGGAACTATGTATATTGCAAAAAACTCGTCCATGTTGGGTTTTGCAGCAGCTCGGAGGCGTGCATAGGTTTTTAAAAAGTCCTCATGTTGGCCGCAGCTGCACATGAAGGATTAAGAGTTAGTCTCCTTAATACCTCCTCGTTTGTTTCCTCCTCCCCCAAAATGTAAAAGAAAGAAGCCCGCAGGTTCTCTACTTAATGGGCAGGACTTATACGTCTCGTTTTTCTGAAATTACCGCAGTACGCATGGCAGTGCCAACGTGACGCCATCCCATTTGCCCACGTGTAGATTTGTAAAACGGCCCCTTCCACGCCGCACATGCTTTTACATGTTTTACAGAAGGCACTGTGTTCGACGGAGCCTCTTGCAAAATACTGGGGCAAGAGTCCGTGTCCCAACCTGGACATCTTAATTCCCTTCTCCACCGCCTACCTAAAATTGATCTTTATACCCAGCCAGCGTCTCCTTCAGATGAGAAACCTTATAAGTAGTAGTAGTAGTAGTAGTGTCGGGGATCTTTGGCATAAACTAGTCAGGTGCGGACATGTGGGTTGTGCACATGAATATAGTGAGGCTGCAGGCAGGGCCGGCCCCAGACTTAGTTCAAGATGTGGCTACCCTAGACAAGCCTTATGTGCCCCCCTCCCCCGCCCAACTCTCAGAATCTATTGTTTAGCTTTAAAATTCCATGCTCTTTGCCGTCCCCCTCCCCTAGAAGCTGCCGCCCTAGTTGACCACCTAGTTTGCCTAATGGTTGGGGCGGCCCTGACTGCAGGACTGAAAATCAGGAGCAGCACACAGCCCCTCTCACTGTGACCGCATTTGCTGAATCAGGGATCCTCAGGGCTGGCGCTGTCATTAGAAAAACTAGGTGGTTGCCTGGAGCGTCTGCATCGGCGACAGAAGCAAATAGCTTTGCGGCGTTGAAGTTTGAAGGTAAGCGCCACAGGACTGTTTGCGGCTGTTGGCACCACTGTTGGTCCCAGAGAGGGGTGGCGCAGGGCAGGGGATGCGCAAGGGATGAGGTTTGCCTAGGGCCCCTCATCTCCTTGCGCCATCCCTGGGTATCAGCATGAATACTGCGTTGAAGAGTTGTAGGAAACCAGTTTTTGCTGCCACCGGTGGCATTTTAGTATGTTTTCAGCAATGTAGGACATTCAGAAAGGAAAACATGTGACACATGCAGGGTAGGTTTTCTTTAGACTCGGTCACCGCTAGCCAAACTTTAGTTGATGCAGGGACGAAGGGACGAGGGCGGGGAATGCAGGTTCCACCTGGGTTTGTTGGCAAGTGCTTTCTGAACAAGCATGCCGCATTATTAGAGGTAACCAGTCAAATACATGAGGCGGCAGCTGCACAGCTGAAGAAATCTCCTTCGTACTATGATTAGAATAGCTAGAAACCTCAGATGCTGAGAAAATGACAAAAATGAGACTGGGTGGCTCAACCTAGACCAGTGTGCTTTTTTGATTAAATCAGGGCATCGCCGAACTTAAAGGATATCCACAATGAAAATGCAGGAGAGAGATCGCCATATAACTGAAGGATTATTTGTATTTCTCACCTTTCCAGTAGTAGTTTGAGGTGAGTTACAATCAGGTGCTCCAGGTATCTCCCTGTCTCCAGAGGGCTTGCAGTCTAAGTTTGTACCTTCCACCTCTCCTTACTTTATATCCTCTCTTAACAGTCCTCAAGCCAGAGACCATTTACCAGGCCTCCTTCCTGAATCCTACAGTCCTGGGCCCTAAATCTGGCCATTAGATGTAGTCATTGTACAGTGATGGAGCATCTGCCCCATTCAACCCAGTCAGGACTTTAAGACCTTCTCAGGGGTTGTTTTAAGATTCCAATTGGGTAGCAGTTTCAACCCTTCCAGTTTTTGCTATGAGCTTAAATAACCATGCATGGGTATGTTGGTAGCCTTTGGCTATACTTTATCATAGTCTGCATTTCTTTGATATTCCGCATTATTGTCATGAAATCTAAAGGTTTACAATAAAGAAAAAGGGGAAAGCAAAACAACACAAAACAAGGACCGAGACAAGACTAGGACAATGTAGTGATAAGGAACAAAAGGGAAATAAAAATTATAATCCATGTCAAGAAAAAAAGAGCAAACAAGACGAGGCTTTAAACTACAGTTTCTCCAGGATCAAGCAGGAAGTCAGTCCTCACATATGGGTGACGTCGGCATCGATGGAGCCCACACGGTAACCTCTCTCCAGCTCTCAAAGAAAGCCTTTGGGAGATCCACCACGCATGCGTGGCTGCCTTCCCGCTCAAGGGTGCCATCTTGCCTCTTGTTTCCTTTTTTCCACGGAGCCCATCGGTCGTTCTTCTGCACCCTGGAAAAGCTTGATTGTTTTTCTTTCTTCTTTATTCCTTCTCTGGTATGTGTACTGGTGCTTTCGCGCCTCCCTGGGTCCTCTGCTGTCTTGGTGCCGTGTTTTTCTCAGGTCTTTTTTCCCTTCTAGGTTGTTTTTTCTTCGATGCGCGGGAAATCTCGTGCCCTCTCTGGCTGGGACACTTGAGTTTGGTCTTGCGAGTGCCATCTTCCCCGCTATGTCCTCAGCCAGTGGGTTTAAGCAGTGCGACTGCTGCAGGCATATCATGTCCTGCATGGATCCGCATGATTGATGCCTCCGGTGCCTCGGTGCAGACCATAATGACTCCTCCTATGGGCTCTGTCAGCAAATGACAAGCAAGGGATGGAGGAGCCGTGCGAAGCAGCGAGAATCCATGTTCAGAAATACCTCCGTTTCGACCCCGGTATTGCTCGCAGAGCCGGCCCCCTCAGGACATCAGACTAGGGATCATCTTCTGAAGGCCATCCCCCAAAGAGCCAGATGTCATCAGTGGCATCATCGGGTGATGATGCTGGAGTTGTGGGTAAGTCCTGTGGTCACCGGCATCGAATCCCCCAGCGTGATGCCGAAGGTGATGGCTGGGAGCAGCCTTCCAAGTTGCCCTTGCGGAAGAAAATGCAATTAGCATTTGGAGATCGACCCCAGTCTCCTGAGCCCATCATTGTTGAGGACGCCCCCTTGACAGAGTTGGCATTAAGCCCAAAGCTTTCAGTGCCCACACTGGTGGCTGCGGAGCCATCTGGCCTTTTCTTGGTCCAGCAGTGCGAACGAATGCCTGATTCTTCTGGATCATCAGTCCTGACTCCCGGCCCCTCCACCGCGAGGGTGTCGCCAGAGGACGTGGAACCAGTCCTCGAGTGCCACTGGCCTCAAGATGACTCCTGTCATTGATCTCTGTCCCATTTGGGATGGAGGACTTCCTGGCCAGCGCCTCTGGGTTGGTGCACAGGGGCTCCGGGGACCTTGTGTCACCGGTGTCCCGAAGGGTTCTTGAGGTCTCCTCAGATTCAGAGTTGGACTGGGAGATCAATGACGAGTTCCGTGATACCCGCATCCATTGGAATGTCCCATCTGACCCCTCCCCTCCGGAGGGCCGATGCAGGTCCCCCATCCTGGAATGGCTTTTCTTCCACAATTGGAAGTCTCCAACCTCGGTGCGAATTGTGAGCAGGCAGCTTGATTCCATGTATCGAGTCTGCAAGAGCCCTGAGTTCCAGAAAACACATCTGCCTCATAACTCCATGGTGGTGGAGTCAGCCATGCACAGGATCAAGAGCCAGAAGATGCACTCCTCTGTTCCCCCCTGGCAGGGAGGTCTGCACCATAGATGCTTTAGGCAGAAAGTACTCCTTGACCTCGATGGTCAAGGAGTGCTCCAAATTCATCACTCGTGTGGCCTATGATGGCTTTGAGTCAGTGGCCAGAGTGACTGACGGTGATCATAAATGCCTGCCGCCAGGCCTGGCTACAGTCCTCCGACTTGGAGCAGTGGGTTCAGGACAAGTTGGTTGATCCCTGCTGGGTAGAGAATCTTTTCAGCAAGCCCATGATGGACAAGGCCACCGAGCTGAAGTCCGAGTTCCTGACCAGAACCAGGCTCCTCAAGAAAAACTACTGACCCTTCCCAACTGAAGACTTCGGAGGAAAAAGCCCCTTTACCTAAAGAAGAGGAAGGCTTACATAAACTACCCCCAGTACTCAGCCTTTCCAACTCTCCAAAAGTTCCAGCAGGCCAAAGGACAGGGGCAAGGCCTGCATAAACCTAAGGCCCCTAAGCCCCAGGCAGTGCCCCAGCCACAACCTGGTGGGGGCTTTTGACTCCTTGGGCATTTCCTCCCCCGGGAGGTCTAGCCCCTTAGCACTTGTGGGGGAGAGGGAGGGGTGTCTGGTGTTCTATGCCAGCCAATGGTCCAGCATCACCACTGACACCTGGGCCCTCTAGGTGGTGGGGGAGGGCTACCTCCTCCATTTCAATCCGCCCCTGATCTTTCCAGGGGAACTTCCGATCATTCCCCTTCACTGAGACTTGTTCCAGCAAGAGCTCGCTGGGCTTCTGGCCGACAAACCGGTGGAACTTGTCCCACCCCATCTCAAGACGAGGGGGGCGGGACAAGTTCCCAGTACTTCCTGGTTCCCAAGAGGACCAGTGGCTTCTGTCCTATTCTGGATCTTCAAGATCTCAACAAGTTCTTGGTGAAGAAGAAATTCAAAATGCTCTCCCATGGAACTTCTGCCTTACCTCCAGCAGGGAAATAGGCTATGCTCCTTAGATCTCAGACGCATACACACACATTCCCATCCATGCATGCCATCAGCAGTACCTCTGGTTTGCCATTGGAGGATGCCACAACCAATACAGGGTCCTGCCCTTTGGCCTGGCTTCGGCCCCAAGGGTGTTCACAAAGTGCCTGGGCGGTGGTCGCCGCCCAACTGTAGCTGCAGGGGGTGTTCGTCTTCCCCTACCTGGATGACTGGCTGGTCAGAGGCGGCACAGCTGTCAAAGTGCAGCAAGTGGCAGACCGCACCATTCTCATTCTGGAGCGCCTGGGATTTGTCATCAACTACCCCAAGTCTCACCTGCAACTGACCCAACACCTGGAGTTCATGGGGGTATTGCTAAACACGGTCCAGGCAAAAGCCTTCCTCCCCTCCCCTTCGACAGGGCCAAGCACCTAGCAGCCCTCACAAGGAAGGTTCAGTGCCGAAAATCTGCCTCTGCCCGGCTCATGTTGCGCCTCTTGGGGCACATGGCCTCAATGCTGCATGTCACAACTGACACCCATCTCCACATACATCTGGCCCAATGGGCCCTCTGCTCCTAGTGGTCCCAGCCGACAGGACGCGTGAAAGACAGGATGACCGTCACCCATCCCAACAGCTGCAGAACCTGCTGGCAAGAATGTCCTTTCAGGTCCCAACCGCTCAGAGGGTCCTTACCACAGATACCTCCCAAGTTGGGCTGGGGAACCCACTGTGGCGATCTCAGGGCTTGTGGTAATCATCAGAGAGCCTCCAACAGATCAACTTCCTAGGGCTCAGAGTCATCTCTTGTGAGCTTCAAGCACAGACAACCAGGTGGCGATGTTCTACATCAACAAGCAGAGGTCATGTGGTCATCCCTCCCGTGCTGGGAAGCAGTCCGTGTCTGCACTTTCACCAGCGAGAGTAGGATGCTGCTCAGGGCTGTGTACCTCCCCGGCCAGGACAATGTTTTGGAGGACCGACTGAGACGGGCTCTCTAGCTCCACGAGTATCGGCTTGACCTGCAGGTAACCAACTGACTGTTCCATCGCTGGGGCATCCCTATGATGGATCTCTGCCAGCCCCGGCCATTGCTCAGCTGCACCCCCTCTCAGGTGGTGACCGTTGCATTTTTCATTCCGTGGACAGAAGGCCTTCTCTACAGTATGCCTACCCTCCCACACCGTTCATTGCTAAGACTCTCTTCAAGATTCAGCTTCACTGGGCCACCTTGATCCTCATAGCCCCCCAGAGGCCCTGGCAGCCGTGGTTTCCATTGCTTCTCAGCCTGCCTCAGGCACCCCCAGTCCCACTGGGGAGTGCTGTAGACCTGCTCTCACAGGAGTATGGCTCTCTCTTGCACCCCAACTTGGGGTCACTGGCCCTAATAGCCTGGCTGCTGAAAGGGTAGCCCTGGCCCAGTTCAACTTGTTCAGGGAGGAGGAAGAGGTCCTGCTGGCGTCACGCAATGCACTATCGGTGCACCATTGCCTCATTGAGTGGAAGCCCTTCTCTGCCCAGCCTCTTGTGACTCGCTTCCAGAGGGGCCTCCTGCTTTCTTGAGCACCCATTCAACCGACAGTGGGATTTCAGTGTGGTCCTCTCGAAGCTCATTGCTCCACCCTTTGAATCGCTGGCCTCCTGCCACCTCAAGTATTGTCCTGGAAGGTGGTCTTCCTCATGGCGCTCATGTCTGTTTGCAAGGTCAGTGAACTCCAGGCGCTGGTGGTTCATGCCCCTTACACCAGGTTTCACAGGACACACCATTTGTTCCTCCCTAAGATTGTCTCCCCATTCCACCTCAACCAGGAGGTGGTGCTTCCCACCTTTTTCCCGCAACCTTATGCCAGTAAGGACAGAAGCCACTCTGTACGCTAGACTGTAAGTGGGCCTTGGCTTATTTTTTAGAGCAGACCAAGCTCCATCACTGCTCCTCGCAGCTTTTAATTTCCTATGACCCTAATTGCCTGGGCATAGTGGTCTCCAAGCGTACTCTCTCCACCTAGGTGGCAGACTGCATCGCCTTTACCTACGGTCAGGCCAGTCTTTTGCTAGAACGCCACATCACGCACACAGCTTCTGCGCCATGGTGGCTTCTCTAGTGAACTTCCACTCGGTTCCCTTGATGGAGATCTGCTGGGTTGCCTTCTGGCCCTCAGTTCACACCTTCGCAGCGCATTACTGCCTGGAGGAGGAGATTCGGCAGGACAGCACCTTTGGCCAGCGGTACTCCATTATTTGTTTGGGCAACTCCTGTCCTCCAGCCCTTCTGTGTGTCCAGGCTACAGGAGAGCTGGTTTCCCTGGTTGATACTGGGTTTGCTGCTGAGGTCTTGCAACCGAACTGCACTCTTGCGGTTCCCCACGTTTCGCTTTTTGTGTCGCCTGTGGCGTACAGGTTTTTTCAGTAGCCTGTAGCTAGGGAGTCCTATATGTGAGGATTGACTTCCTGCTTCTTCCCAGAGAAAGCATGGTTACTCACCTGTAGCAGGTGTTCTCCGACAGGAATCAGTCCTCACAACACTCCCTCCTCCCCATGGAGTTGCTTTTGTCTTTTGCCGTCTTAAGCTATGTCATCATACTGAGACCAGATGGCATCCTTGGGCGGGAAGGCAGCCACGCATGCGTGGTGGATCTCCCAAAGGCTTTCTTTGAAAGCTGGGGAGTGGAGCTCACTCAATGCTGACATCACCCATATGTGAGGATTGGTTCCTGTTGTTCCCGGAGAACATCAGTTACAGGTGAATAACCACGCTTTATAGCTTGCCAGGAGAAGAGAAGGGTAAATGGGGCAAATGGACAGTTCAGACCTGAGGATAAGCCTGTTTGAAATAAAAGGTCTTTAAAGTGGCCCTGGACTTCTTAACAGAACTTTCCAAGAAAATATAAGGTGGTAAGCCATTCCATGATCTTGGAGTGAGAGCACTAAAAGAGGAGTTTTGGATACGATCAAGATGTACCTTAGAATGGGCAGGGACGGGACAAGCTGTGCCAAGCAAAGGGAGTGCTGGGATGAGTAGCTGAATTAGAAAAGCAGGCAGAGAACAGTCTAGAAGACCTGAAAGAACAGAGTCAGGATTTTAAAAGAATTCCCATAATTAATTAGATGCCAAATTTTTTCTTGAAGAAGAGGGTGACATAATCAAAGTTTTTTTTTACCATGTAAAAAAGTTCTCCTTCCAAAGGCAATGACACATGTTTAATTAAGGTCAAAGAGAGTATTAGAATGATTTGACCTCTTATACTTGACTGTCCTCTGACCCCATAATGGAGTCAGTGGGCAACCAAGAGAAACCCACTCATTAGGGGCTTGAATACGAGTTTTGGGGTTTTGCACCAAAGTTTGAGCCTTGAGGTTTGTGCATTTGTAAGAATGACTTTCAATTTGAGACAGTTTCTTCAGGAACTCCCGGTTCCCTTTCATTAAAGTTCTTTTGCATATCTAAAGCCAATTCAAAACATTGCAGCAAAAGGAAATGGTGTCGTGAGCCACTCGTCTCCCTCTTGGGAGTATCTCAAATATCAGATAAAACGGAGACCCTTGGTATTTCCTCCCTTCATGGCAAGTTCTAGTAAATCAATGCTGTGCGCTGATACGGTCGGGAAAAATCCACATTACACAACTGTTCTCTTATTGTGTGAACATACTTGAAACAAATATATTTTTGCTGAGATCTTTCTCTTGGTTCAGCCCTCAGCTTTATCTTCTGCTGAGAAAAAAAGGAATAATGTGTTGCACGTCACAGATAAGTCATTGTTAATACGCAGTGCCTCACTGGTTAAGAAGTATATATACTGCATGGCGATGAAACCAGCTCTCCGATGCCAGCAGTCTGATGACCTGTTCCTTCATGACAGCATGTCGGTTGAATCGTTGTCGCTTTTTTTAATCAAGGGAACATTTTAAAACAGTGCACATCCATTACTAGAACGTCTGGTGTCCTTTCCCTCCTGTTTGATGCTGCACGACTGGGGAGAACACTCAGATTTGGATGGACTTTCAGAAACTTTACTGCAAAGACAGTGATGGCTGAGAGCATGTGTGTATCAGATTCTGACCTCACGATCTTTCTTGTTCTTTCAGCTTGCTTCCTTCAGTAGTGTAGATTGTTTTATGAGCAATGCATGATGAATTAATTGGACAGTACTTGCAAACTGGCTATTCGTTTGCAGATTCCTCCATATACTTGTCTCCTTAGAAATGGCTCTGTTAGTCTGTGAGCTTCGGGAGGATAGGTGCACGCACGCACGCACGCAGGATAACTGTAGCTGAATGCATGCTTGGAGGCTCCTCCTATGTGAATGAATCTTTTTGGAATTTTAGACTCCAACCCCTGAGGCAGAAGTTGAGGAGAACTATCTTCTTTTGCTAAAAAGGACAGTCTACTGTACCCTATAGCCACTACAAAAGCGTACTGTGCTTGGACTGGAATTTTGCTTAGGGTCGGAAATAGATTGTATTTCAGACTCCTAAAAAATTATAGCAGTTCTTTGATGTATTGGTAACATGAGTTGAATGCTTTAGTGTTGCTATAATTTCATGGCCAGCAGAACAGATCCTATTGGGTCCCAATAGCGGCCTGTGGAAAGAGTCAAAACAGTTCTTGGAGAGCTGCTAAGAGCTGGTGTTCTGTTGTAACCATTTGCCAGATCCTGGGAACCTGGTTAACGCAATGAATTTGGTATATTTATACTCCTGAGAAGAAGGTGCACAAATATTTTTACCATTTGTATCCTTCCTCCAGAGTGGAGGAGTAGCCTAGTGGTTAGAGCACTGGCCTGGTAACCAAGCAACCAGGGTTCGAGTCCCGCTAGCACTCCTTGTGGCCTTGGGCAAGTCACTTAACCCTCCATTGCCTCGGAAGAAAGGCCTGGCAATCTACTTCCAGTGACACTGCCAAGAAAACCCAGGAGCTTCTGGGTCGCCAGGAGTCAGGACTGACTCGAAGGCACACATTGCATTTTGCATCCTTCCTCCATTACTTATAATACAACCCATGAAATCTATTTATTGGTTTGCTTTTACTTATTTATTACTTTCAGGAGGTGCGGAGTGCCTTTGCCTGCTTCCGTGGCTGGAGGGATATCTTTGAGGTCATTGCGCTGTATCTCTCTATCAAGCAGGGACACTGCAGTGGTAGCTATCTTCTCTCCTGGTCTAGGCTTGAGCTCTTCGGTCTAGGCTTGATGCTCCCACCCCTGGTCAGCCCCGTCAGACTACTCAAAACTGAATCTGAGCCTGTTAAACCAAAGCTTGGAGTGCTGTAGTCTGAGACTTGAGACCAGGCCCAGAACCTCGTGTCTCTCTCTCTCTTTTTTTTTTTTTACTAGATATATCCAAAATACCCTAGATATTTGTTTCTACCTTAAAAATATGCCTCAAATGGGAAAAATAAAGATATTTAAAATGATCAGCAAATTATAAAGGGCTGCTATTGTCCTGAGGAGTTAGTGAGAAATTCTGGAAATTTCCGATACAGGCCTTGGAACATGAAAGGCAGTAGAGTATCCATGAAAGAAGCACCTTTCGACAGCTCTCACCCCTGCAAACGGTTTGAAGTATCTCTCTCTGCCTGTGCAGAAAGCATACAGAGGTAGGCTAAGCAGTAAGAGAACCAATATCATTTCAAGGGTTCCTCTTTTCTGTAGGCTTTATTCACCCTGACATGTACTTGTGGCTCAGCCAAGCATCTTGCTTTCTAGACAAGCAACCTAGGGCGCCTGAACCTGAGGAATCTCAAGTGTTCCAATCAGGCTTATCATTCTTTTGAAGTGACTGCTGCCTGGGGGGAGGCTGGCTGGCAGCGTGTATCTGTGACATTGAGGCCCGCATTCCTTCTTTTGAGTCGGAATATCATAAGGGCTTCGTTTTCCTGAGAGGCAGGCGTAGCTTGCCGCTCTCGGCTGATGATCCTCACTTCCTGCGGGTGACTGCATTTTGTTTATACCCTGAGGACTCCTGTTATGTGAATTCCATGAGACGTGTGTTCATCGCTGTGCTTGCTGGTTTATTGCCAAATTCGACAGCCACTCTAAGGAGCATTTTACGGCAAGGTGTGGACTGGTTTTCATATCCCATTGCATTGGACTGAGCTAGAGGGACTCTTTTAATGTCTGAAGCCATGGAATGAAACTGTCTGCCAGCAGGGGCTTTACAAACAACGCAAATGCAAAAATTCCCCTGGAACATCGCACATCACTGCAGTAATGCAGAGGAGGAGCAGAATAATGGTTAGAACAGAGAAACCAGGGTTCATATTCCACCGATGGCATTTTGTGATCTTGGGCAAGTCACTTAACCTTCCATTGCCTCAGGTACAAACTTAGCACGTAAGCCCTCTAGGGAGAGGAAAATACCTACTGGACTCGAATGGAAGTCACTTTGAGTTGCTACTGAAAAGGCATGAGCTAACCCAAAGCCCCCTTCCCTTAATACATCTTTGCTGCCCAGGCCAACAGGATCACAAATATGGCTTCTGAATCTGCTGCCTACGTGCAGAGAGAGGGGGATGGTGATGGGAATTTTGCTACTTGGCTGTTCGATAAAATAGTTGCCAGTGGCAGGCTCTTGCTGCTTGTTTATGGACCAGACTGTGCTTTAGAACATAAGATATGCCACACTGGCTCAAACCAAAGTCCATCAAGCCCAGTATCCTGTTTCCATCAGTGGCCATTCTAGGTCACAAGTACCTAGCAGTTTCCCCAGAAGACACCGGTTCCACCATGCTCGTATTGGGACAAGCAGTAGATTTCGTGGGTCCTCTTTAATAATGGGTTATGGACCTTTCCTTCAGGAACTTGTCCAAAAAATCTACATTTCCATTTGTGCAGAAACACTTGCTTGATGTGATTCAGGAGCCAGATGTTAGAAAGAAACCTTAACAGTCAGTCCACAGGTCTGATGGGCTAAAGGTCTGAGTTTTATTTTCCACAGACAGTGAATGGGGAAAAGTCCTTTGACGAGAGCTCAAAGGGGGAGACCTTGAAAATATGTGCAGAGCACACTTCCTAATTTAGGACTGAAAAAGATACAAGGGGAAGGGGGCGTGAGGGTATTGCAAATGCTGAGCAATATAGAAGCAAGTTCTTAGAGCTGCAGAGGATCGGTATAAAAAAAACCAGGCAGGACATTTATTTTGTAAAGTTCTTTGTCTGTGTTCTTGCAGTAATCTGTGCTAGCAAATTATTTTATTTAGCAAAGTTGAACAGCTGTCCTTATCATGTTTTGCATTGCTGGGTAGCATTTTATCATGTAGTCTTAATGTGGAATGATAACATTAAACATGATAGTACAATAACATAGTAAATGAGCTACGGGAAAAAGTAAAATTTGACCCATCCAGTCTGCCCGGTTGATTAGAGTAGCATTCAACACCCCTCACAACACAGCCCCAGTTCCACTCTCTTCCAAGCATTCAACACCCCTCACAACACAGCCCCAGTTCCACTCTCTTCCAAGCATTCAACACCCCTCACAACACAGTGTCCCGGTTCCACTCTCTTCCAAGCATTCAACACCCCTCACAACACAGTGTCCCGGTTCCACTCTCTTCCAAGCATTCAACACCCCTCACAACACAGTGTCCCGGTTCCACTCTCTTCCAAGCATTCAACACCCCTCACAACACAGTGTCCCGGTTCCACTCTCTTCCAAGCATTCAACACCCCTCACAACACAGTGTCCCGGTTCCACTCTCTTCCAAGCATTCAACACCCCTCACAACACAGTGTCCCGGTTCCACTCTCTTCCAAGCATTCAACACCCCTCACAACACAGTGTCCCGGTTCCACTCTCTTCCAAGCATTCAACACCCCTCACAACACAGTGTCCCGGTTCCACTCTCTTCCAAGCATTGCTGCCCATGTCTGTTCCATGCATACCTAGAACCTGTTAGGCGGGTGCTATGTGCCGAAGTGCAGTAAGATTTCACAATTAACATCCAATAATTGCAAAACCTATCTATTAACTGTTGAGGCGTTCCCAGCAATTTCTTCATTTAATGCAGAGAAACATGTTTTAGTGCAGGCTAAATGCATTGCAGATAATGTGATGCAGTTAGCTACATCTATCCAGTCGATGTTAACTGTGACACATTATTTGCTGTGTGAAGACAATGCACAGAGACGTCCTCTGTCCTAACTACTACGGCACAGGCTTCAACCATTCTTTGCCCTGTTCCGCATTAACAGTTAACATGACATGCACTAGCAGCTAATGCTCCTCAGGGGGTCATTTATAAGGAGGTGCCTAGTTTTAGGTGCTAGCAATGACACGAAAATTTGCAACAGAATGGACTCCCCTGAGGGAGTGGATAACATGAGGAAAGATCTACAGAAGCTGGAAGAATGGTCTAAGGCTTGGCAGTTAAAGTTTAATGTGAAGAAGTGCACTGTCATGCACTTGGGATACAAAAATCCAAGGGAATTGTATGCTATAGGGGGCGAGAGGTTGGTGTGCAGGGACCAGGAGAAGGACCATGGAGTGATTGTTTCTGAGGATCTCAAGGTGGTAAAACAGTGTGACAAGGCGGTGGCAAAAGCCAGAAGGATGCTGGGTTGCATACAGAGAGGAATTATCAGCAGAAAGGAAGAGGTACTAATGCCACTGTACAAGTCTCTGGTGAAGCCTCATTTGGAATATTGTGTTCCGTTTTGGAGACCATATCTCGCAAAGGATATAAAAAGACTGGAAATGGTTCAGAGGAAGGTGACCAAAATGATTTGGAGCCTGTGTCAGAAGCCTTATGAGAAGAGGCTTGAAGACCTAAATATGTACACTCTGGAGGAGAGGAGGGACAGGGGAGATATGATTCAGACCTTCAAATACTTGTTGTAATACTTGTTGTTGTTAAGTGCCGTCGAGTCGGAGTCGACTCATGGCGACCCTCTGGATAGCTATCCTAAATTGTGTTCAGTCTTCAGTCAGGCGGCTCATTGTTGACAGACTGGTACCCGTAGCTGCTGTTATTGTATTGATCCATCTCATTGCTGGCCTTCTTCTTTTGCGTTGACCTATCTTGCCAAGCATGATGTCTTTCTCTAATGATCTCTCTCTCCGCATGATGTGTCCAAAGTATGAAAGTCGAAGTCTTGTCATCTGAGCTTCTAAAGAAAGCTTAGGTTTGATCTCCTCCAGTACAGACTGGTTTGTTCTTCGGGCAGTCCATGGTATACACAGTATTCGCCGCCAGCACCATAATTCAAAGGCATCAATTTTCTTCCTGTCTATCTTTTTCACTGTCCAGCTTTCACATCTATATGATGTTATTGAAAATACCATGGCTTGAACAAGTTGAATCTTTGTATGGAGAGAGACATCTCTGCTCTTGAGAATCTTATCTAGGTCTTTCATAGCCATTCTGCCAAGAGCAATGCATCGTCTGATTTCTTGACTGCTTGTTGCTTCTTTATTGATAGTTGATCCAAGTAGGTTAAAGTTATTCACGATTTCAATTTCTTCTCCTTCGACGATGAACTTGTTGATTATGCCAGTTGTCATGATCTTTGTCTTCTTTACATTAAGGTGCAGGCCCATTTTGAGACTATGTTCTTTGATTGTGAGAAGCAAATGTTTCAGATCATCTTCACTTTCCGCCAGTAATGTGGTATCATCAGCATAGCGAAGGTTGTTGATGAGTCTTCCACCAATCTTCACACCTCTGTTGTCTTCATACAATCCTGCTTCTCTGATGATTTGTTCTGCATATAAATTAAACGGGAAGGGGGAAAGTATGCAGCCTTGTCTTACACCTTTGCTTATTTTAAACCATTCTGTTTCTCCTTGTTCCGTTCGAACTGTTGCTTCTTGATCAATGTACAGATTGTGCAAGAGAACGATCAGGTGTTCTGGTATACCCATGCTTCTTAATGTGGCCCAGAGTTTCTCATGGTTTACACAGTCAAAAGCTTTGCTATAGTCGATAAAGCACAAATAGATATCCTTTTGGTATTCTTTAGTCTTTTCAAGGATCCATCTCACATCCGCAATGATGTCTCTCGTTCCTCGCCCTTTTCTGAACCCTGCTTGCACTTCAGGTAGTTCTTGTTCCAGGTATGATTGTAGTCTCTTTTGAATAATCTTCAGTAGAATCTTGCTGGCTTGTGGGATCAGAGCGATTGTGCGATAATTTCCACAGTCAGTCAAATACTTAAAAAGTATTAATGGACAAACAAACCTCTTCCAAAGAGGGGAAAGCTGTAAAGGTAGAGGGTATAACATGAAGCTGCAAGGGGGTAAACTGAAAGGCAATGTCAGAAAATATTTTTTCTCTGAAAGGGTGTTGGAGGCTTGCAATGCCCTCCTGATGGAAGTGGTGGGGGCAAATACAGTGACAGAATTCAAAATGGCATGGGACAGACACAGTGGATCCCTTTATAGCAACAGGATAAAATCAAAATCAACTTAACTATCTCTTATATCTCACAAATAGGGGTGACCTACACGGAGCGGTGGGTACACCCCTAAACAAAGACATGGGGAGGGGTGACCTGCATGGAGCGGCAGGTGCACCTACTCTTGCTGCCTTGCTGGGCAACTAGATGGAACATACTGGTCTTTATCTGCCATCATATTCTATGTTACTATATTGATAGTGGTAGTTTAGTAATTTATTCACATTAATAACATTTCATAAAATACCGACTGGTGTAAAAGTACGCATGTTTGCATTGTGTGTACGTTCATCATGGCCATACATGTGGTCAGAGTTTGAGTGGGGCATGGGCATTGCGAGCAATTACATGCATAAATTATAAAATACTATAACTTTCATGTGTACATGCAAAACCTAGGTGAAGTCGCCCCATTTCTAGGGCTTCTGTAAGTCACCACACCTTAATTTAAGGTGCATTTTCTGCCACGTACACTAGTTTTTATGTAGTCAAATAGATGCATGCTTGACTTTATAAAATAGACATAAAATAGCGAGTAAAAACACGTGCTAACTAGGCACAACTTCATAAAATTACTCTCTGTACTGGCCTTCATGAGGCTTCCTATTAGATTCTTGCGAGACTTGAAACCTTGTGATCAACCTGAACTGCTTTCACCGCTGCTCGGCTCCAGCTGCTTGCAAAGAGCCGATCACGGTGGGGAAGTTAGCAGCGAGATATTTTTACTGAAGCTTTAAAAAAAAAAAAGAATGGCGCGTGAAAGAGGACTGGCGAAGGCTGGTGGGAGGTTCTGAGAGAGAGAGAAACTGAGTGAGGGCTGGGGGGGGGTCTCAGAGAGAGACTTGGTGAAGAGTGGAGGGAACTTTGGAGAGAGATAGAGACATTGGATGAAGACAGAGAGCGAGAGAGACTGGGTGAAGACTAGGGGGCTATAGAAAGAGAAAAACTGTGTGAAAGCAAGGTATGGTGGCTATGAGAGACTTTTTTTCACTTGATGAATTACCAGACCTTGGTAATACATGAACCAAAAAGAGAGGTTGCCTCTGGTGCAGCTACAAAGGGTCACCAGTAAGCTGCTGACTGTGTGCTCATTGTGACACTGTGCAATGATACATTAATGACATGATTTCTTAAGCTCTCTTTGCCTGTAGGAGGAAAACAATAAAGCAAGCCCTAAAAAAGGAGCTGTGATGCACCTTTGCGGGGGAGGGGCACTGGCTCCTAAATTTTTATGCTGATCCCTAGATTCTGAGAAAATTTGTCTCGGCCTGGGCTATGATAATTTATAATTTAAACATGTAAATTTTAAGCTCCACCTGTATTCTGCCTAAGCCCCGCCCCAGGCACACTCACAACTGAAAGTAGTGTGATAAGACTTGCAAGTGAGCATACAGAACGTGCGCAAGTCCTTTAAAATATAGATTTACGTGCTTAACCAGTACGTAACGTGTGGGGCATCCCTTATGAAATCAGCCCCTCTATGTGTAAGCAGCGGGGCTGCAAGTCCGTTCTCCGCAGTACCGCTTCAAACAACATGTAGACTTGGGCACATAAGGCTGTACGTGCATATATTTACCCACTTACCAGGCGGGTACGTTTGCAACAGGCCGTTGCTGTGTGCATTTATTTATTGGACTTTGCTATTGCCTCTCCAGGAGTAACTGAAGCTGTGTTACATTCAGTTGCACTAGGCACCGTTTTGCTCACAGAAATGCCTTTGAAAATTACTCTCCAGGCAAAGAGATCGTCCGCCAAGACTTTTAGCAGATAATACATGTAGAGTAAGTACTTCTGGCACCTACCACATTAGTATATAGCTAAGATTTCTTAAAAATACATTAGAGAGGTATAATGGCAAAGTAAATCCTATATGAGCTTGTAACCAGTGTCCCCAAATCCTGGATTATTTGTGTATAGTTTCTGCTTCCCCTTCTCATGGGATGAGCGTAGCATCTGTGAGTCCAGATGTCCCCGCTCATGGATGTCGGAAAGCTTTGGGCACTGTATTACGTAGTTTTTGTGGTGAGAGGAGGCATGTTCTTCTACCAGCACCCCCTGGGAACTTAACCTTCCTGTCCTCCTAGAGCTGAAAAACATTTTAAACCCGAGACTGCTCTCAGATCTTGGGAGAGAGAGATGGCAGGGTAACCAGCTGTCACTGATTAACTAGTGTGCTCAGGGAGAGAGGAGAGCCGATCACATCCTTGCTCCCGGACACTGACTGTTTGGGTTGGGGTGGGAGGGTGGCTTCAGCCTCACTGAACAGCAACGAAGGCTCTTAGCAGGCAGCAGCCCAGGGTAAGTGCCAGTCTTTTCCAACACTGCTAGTTTTGCCTTTTAGGAGGGGGCTAAATATCTCTAAAAATTACTGAGAGGTGAAAGGGGGAATGAGGCACAGAAAGAAGCAGCAGAGCCGGAGATTAGGAACAACTTTGGAGGAAAGTGTGTGAGGCCGTGTGACTGCAGGAGCTAGTCATAGTCAGTACAACGATGGCGCTCAGAGGAGGTTTCTGCAAGATGGGCGCTTTATTTCAGTTTTGGATTTTACTCTCCCTTTCCAAGTGATGCTCAGAGTTGAAGGAAGCAAACACTGTTAGAATTTGGGCACAATAAGTGTTCTTATCCCAGAGGTCTTATTGTATGTATTGGAGTGTGTGTGTGTATATCTGAAGAGCTGTGCTACAGGCTGCCGTTAGAGCTGTTGAAGAGAGGTGCAGACGAGCCTGTCTAGTGGTGGTATTGGTGGGCGTTGGCAAGCTGGCATATCTGGAGTAGCCCAAGATCCCTGCAGCCTCTTTGGCAGATGCCCTGCAGTCGTGTCATCTGCGTCTACCAGTCTCTTGTTTTTGGAAAGAGGTAACGGGGAGAAGATGAGTTAGATACCTCGCTGTCTGCACGGTGCACTTGTTTGGTCAGCGTGATGAATATCCAACCACCAACCGTAAAAGAGATCCCGCATAAGCCGTGTAGGGTTTTCCATGCTTTAGGAGTTTGTGTGTATTATCTGCCTGTTATCGTCAGAAGCCCAAGACCCCTACCCTGCTCTTTTGCACATTCCTCCTCTTCTCCCCCCCCCCCCATGAGGAAGAGGCTGCCGGGTGGGAGGAGTGGTTCGTGTGCATTGGTACCAATATTGCTGAAAATTGGCTACAGATGGTCCTCAGTCCCACAGTGGCTTGAACTTCTCAGAAACTCATGAAAATGACCCTGCACTTGCCTAAGACCCAGACTTTCCTCTGTTACCCTGGCTCTTGGAGATTCTGTCATTTCTTATATTTCTTTCCTCACTTATTTTATGAATATTTTAATTGCTTTGCAGTATTTTTACATAGTTTGGAAAGTAATCTATCAAGCATTCATATAAACTAAGCTAGGTTGCTTAAATTCACATTTTTGCGCACACAGCTATGTGTGTAGCCCATGGTGATCTGTCCGTATCTGCCCCATGCTTAAATAATGAAGGCATCAAATGTAGAACTTGATGCATCAAAAGCTTTTCTGCATCACCTAAAATCTGATCGGGATAAGTATTAAAATGCATCTGATTTCAGTGAAGGAGTGGCTGGTGCCCCCTGTAAGTTCTTAAGTCCTAAGTCTTCCCTATAAAAGGTTATTTGGAGAGTTTGTTGAGGGGGAGGGAGGTGTTACTCAGGTTTTCACCGTTGTGCCCCTTCTCTCTACAGGACACCTTTAAATAGTAATGGGATTGGGCGTGGGGTGGAGGCTGGCAGCTGCGTCTGCCACATCGCTGTGTAATTTTCCCTTTCAAAGAAGAAAGTCATCAGATTTCAATCATGTCCTTAGTCGGTGCATAATGCTCAAGATGGTGAAAAGATTTCTTAAAATTGCATCCCAGATCAACCTGGGTAGCCATTAGAATCACGTTTCTGCCATTAGCGGCTTCCAAGTCCTGCCCGTCACCTTCACTTTAGGGGCTCTCTGAATGGTTACCATTCAGATTAAAGGGCAGCTGGGCCAGGAGAGTCCAGACCTTGAAACACTCACTTGGAAGCTGGAATGTGAGAAAAGCTAGAGCTGGTAGGACCCCGGGGGTTGATGCTCTTGGTGGACACATCAGATGCTCCTATTGGAATTAGTGCCAGGCAGACTTTGAATGATGTGTGATATAACCTGGTTAAAACTGAATTAAGAACTGGGTTTGTAGTGTAATACTTTAGCTTTTGAGTCTCCGCCATTCACTTGTTACAAGTACTAATGTGACTCCTGACCCCGGGACACTAAAGAGTTTATGGTTTCACCCTCCTGCTCTTGAAATTCCTCTGCTTCATTCCAGAGTGTGACTTCTAAAGGTGTCCACTCACAGAAACGTAGGCACACACAGCAGTTCAAACCAAAGCGTTATAAATTAACAGGCTGACAATAATTAGGCCCTTTACAGACTCACTAAGTGGTGTAATTGATCACTTTGCTGGTTAGTTAAGCAAGCGGTTAGTAATCTCATTGCCCACGGTCGGTGCTAACACCATGGGTACCTTTTACCTGCAGCAATAATCAAAGCAAACTTACACCGGAAAAACAATTACAAAGATTTGCTTTTTCTTTTTCTGAGGGAGCCTTTTCAGAGCAAGGGAAGGTGTTTAGTTTTCAAAAAACAAAACTGTGTGAGCTATAACCACCCTCGATCTAACCTTGCCTTTGGAAATACCCCAGCGTACTTTTACCTGGATGTTTTTTTACTTGCAGACATGGCGTTTAGTGTTGCCTTCTAAATATGTCGCTAATCATTTTTACCCTAAACCTGCTTCCTAGTTATTTTCTCTTTTAAGTGAGTCCAATTTCCCGTAAACCTTTGTTCCAAAAATGGGGCACATAGAAAGACAGAGCTGGCATTGAACTGTTTTGTCTAATTAATTTGATGTCCTTTAATTTAATATGGACATTTATATTCCTTTACCTTGTGGCTCAAGGCAGATTCCAAATAGGAGCAATAGAACATACAACATATTTTACATATAAATCCTTGATCCTCTTAGTAGATCGAGAGGCTCATTCTGTCAGAGGTTTGTTTATTCTCACTGATGCAGAGCTTCTCTTTTTTTTGGTTAATTTTATCTACTTTTATTTTATAAATTTTGTCTTGGCCTTCAGTTGTTGGTGTTCACGCATGGGCCCTGATAGCACAGTGACATTGAATGTGTCATTGCGAGCACAAAGTCTTTGTGATGGAGTGATGAATATTGGTTGACTTTTCTATAGTTGCTTTTGGAAGAGTTAGCCAGTATAAGCAGCGCAATGGGCCCCCTAATTCTTAGTCAGGGAGGTGTAATAGTGGTGGTTACATGCTACAGTTTGGTATAAAAGGGAATAATGGCTCTTGTGAAGTCACTTCACTGGCTCATTATCTATTTCTGCCTCCAGTTCAAGCTTCTCCTACTGACCTACAACTGCATTCATTCTGCTGCTCCTCATTACCTCTCCGCCTCTTCCTCGGGAGCTCCGCTTATCAGGCAACTCACTTTTATGTGTGCCCTTCTCTTCCACTGCCAACTCCAGACTTCGCTCGTTCCACATCGCTTCACCGTAGGCCTGGAACAGACTACGTGAGTCGGTGCTTCAGGCGTCATCTCTGGTCCTGTTGAAATTCAGGCTAAAAACCCACCTCTTCGATGCTGCTTTTGGATCCGGCCTTTTACTCTCCTGTTTTCACCTGTGTGTATTAAACTGTCTTTAGTCCCCTGTTTGTTGTGTCTCTGTCTTGCCTAGATTGTAAGCTGTATAGAGCAGGGATTGTCTCTTGTGTGTATATGTATGGCGCTGCATACGCCTCATAGCGCTATACAAATGATAAATAGTAGTAGAACATACTTCTATATAACAGCACGTTTCACAAGCAAATCATTAAGTGCGCTGGGTTTTTAACAAAATATTATAGCTTCTGTCTTGCACGCCCTAATGCAGTGCATGCTCTCTTTATTTCTTATTCCTCTTGAGTCTCTGAATTGCTTCAGTAATAAAATAAATCTGTTTGCAATGCTTAATAGGCCAAGTGATGTTTTGCCTGCATGTCTGTTCTCTAAATGAATGAATCTTTTATTATTATTCAACAGAAAAAGATTTACAAGTACAAGAAGGTGCTCAGTAATCCAAGCCGTTGGGAGGTGGTCTTGAAGGAGATTAAGACGTTGGTGGATATGGCGCTATCCTCGCCTCTACAGGACGATTCCATCCATCAGGCTCCTCTGGAGATTGTGTCGAAGCTGCTCTCTGAAGTAAGACCAGCCTGCTGTGTATCGTAATACACGGGTTATTGATCTTGGTTATATGTATCTACGGGCCGTATATTCCAAAGTACTTAATGGTGTAGCGGCAGTCGCTTTGTGGATAAGTGGCCTATCTGCCAATATTCAGAACCACTATCTGGATATTGCCACTGAATATTCTTACAGACCAATTCGGCACTATCCAGATTGCACTGGGATGGACTATTTGCATTCCACCTAACTCTATGGAGAGTTGACAAAATAATCAGCAGCAGTCCATATAGCTATGGGGATAGCTAGAGTTAGGCCAGCAAAAAGGCTGTCCCATCTTAAACCACAGAGCTATCCAGATAGCGGGTGAATATCACCACTTTCCAAAGAGCAAGCAGCAACATGACCACTTCTGAGAATAAGCTGAACTGCATGTAGGTAAATAATTGAAATACCATGGTTGGCGTTGGAATATTGGCCCAATGGATAATCTCCCTACTTTCGTTAACCTTATCGACTGACCTCTCACCTTGCTGCTTTCCTATCTAGGCTTGTTTCAGGTAGCAGGAGAAAGAGAGCATGTCAAGTTTCGACTAAATGAAACACATTTGTTTGCTACGCTTTCTGTGATATTTCTAATCCAAACAACTTTTATAGTTATTGGGATGATGGTCAAAAGATCTAAACCGGATAAAAATGGGGCCGAGCATGATATGTCATTTCAACAATTAGAAAAGGTTTCACTATAGGTCCCAGGAATGCTGATTGGAATGGAGCCGGCACTCTGAACCACTTTTATATCTGTGATAACGGCCCCTCAGGCAGTCTTTCCACCATAACGTAGAAGTGCATTCACAGCATGGCGCTTCCTTGCAGCATTACAAACCCAGCACCAGTTGAGTATGGGACTGCGTCTTGTGGCTGGGTGGAGAGAGAGGCGGGTTTTCACATACCTCTTTGGGATCAACAGGATGGAAGGGAGGCAAGCAGACGGATCTTCCACCCTTTCAATATCCAATTGAGACTTCTCCTTCTGACCTATAAATGCATCCATTCTACTGATTCTCTCGCTACCTTTCCTCGCTCCCTATACTCCTCCTCGTGAACTCTGCTCTTCCTCTGGCTTGCTTCTCTCTATGCCCTTCTCTTCAACGGTTAGTGCCGCTGAATATCCGTGGGTGCCGCCGCTTGGTGCCTTGATGCTAACCAGTTAGCATTGGGGCATTCCATGAGCGGCACCCGGGGATAACCGCTCAAATGGCGATGTTCACTCGCTATCTGGTTATCCTTTGGCAGCAAACGTTAGGTACATTAAAGACTGTCCTAACTTTCACCACCAAAGCTAACCAGGCAGTGGCTGGATATCACCATTACCTGGTTAGCTTCCTGCTTTGCTGGCCGACCTGGATGTTCAATGCAGGTGGCCAGATATAGCTCTGGCATCGAATATCCAGCTTTAAACCAGATGGTAGTTCTATTATTTAACAGAGAGGCCATGGTTGAATGGTGACAAGAGTTGCATGTGTCATATGATATTCAAGTCATTGCATAGAAGCGTGCGGTCTACTTTAAATAGACAGCTTTGTGTTTGTGATCTGATGGCCCAAAAGCTACACTCAGCTGCCTAAGAGTGAATGAGACTCCCATCCATTTGAAATTACCAGGTGACAAAAATCAGTACAAAATGGAATATCTTTAGAGAGAGTAATTTAAAATTCATTAAAACATTTCATCTCCAGGAACAAGCAGGAATGTAGTCTTCACATATGGGTATCGTCGGTACCGACGGAGCCTGTGCGGGAACGCTCCCCAGCATCCAATAGGAAAGCTTTTGGGAGCATCCCACAGTGCCTGCGTGCTGCCTTCCCGCCTTTCCCAACTGTCCCTCTCCAGTTCTTCATTTTCCGCGGAGCCGACAGATCGCACATCCTGTCACCGCAGAAAATAATTCCCTTCTATTCTTCTTTTTTGTGGTCGCGTCTGCCTTCCTTCGACGCTACACCGATACCGCAGGTTCCTCTTTCTTTTTTCCAAACCCCCCCCCCCCCTTCTTGAATCTTTTGCAGTTATTTTCTCCTCAGGTTCCATGCGCCATTTTGAGCACTAGGCCCAACATTTTCCTTTAAAATGGAAAAACCCGCTTTGGGTTTCAAAAAGTGTTCCAAGTGTGGCGGTAACATCTCTGTCACCGACACCCATGAGTGGTGCCTCAAATGTTAAGGTCCCGACCGCTCTTTTTCGGAGTGTGTTGCCTGGGGGATGATGTCGAAAAGGGGCCGGCAGTACCGATAGGGTTGCCAACTGGCTCCAGATGCGCCCGACAGGCTTGATCCAGTCCTGGGTTTACCCCATTGCATGCATGGAGATGTAGTTCTGAATTCCCTATTGCACTGCATAAGAAAAGCAAGACTACATGTCCCTGCATGCAATAGGGTAAACCCAGGACTGGATCAAGCCTGTCGGGCGCATCTGGAGCCAGTTGGCAACCTTAAGTACCGAGCTGCTAAACTTAGCACCCTTTTTCCCTCCGATGCAGCCTCTGTGGCATCGACGTCTTCCAGGGCTTCGTCTTACTCCCATGGATCTCAGGTAACTAAACATAAATCTAGCCGGTCCTCAAAGGGTAGATCTCCCTCTAAGCAGCAAGATGCCTCTGGCGTTGCCCTTGAGGGACTTTCACCGGCAAAATTGCCTCGGCAGGAGGCTTCAGCTTCCAAAGCACTAATGGGGCTCCAGGATGTTCTCGAGGCCTCAACCTCGGCAGAACTACTGGTGCTATGCTCTGGGGTACCGGCTGCTTCATCCGGTACCGATACCCAAGCATCGGCAGTATTGATAGACCAGAGATTCTTGCTATTGAACGCAGTCTGGCGGCTCTTCTCACGGCCTCGATGCCCCTGAAACTGCTTCAGACAATTCAACAGGTACCGGCACCGATTCCGGTACTGGTACCGACTGCATCGACATCGGCAGGTATTCTACCGGGACCGAGTCATGCTTATCCATCTGGTATCGACAAGTCGGTACCAGACCCTCCGATGCCGACTTCGATCGGTACCGGGACCGTGCCTTGCACTATCACCCGGATCGGAGATACTTTGAATCCTCGGATGAGTCTGAAGACTCTGAAAGCTCTGCCGTTACCAGAGTACTTCTTCCTGAGGATTCTTCTTCTCCTCAGCGTAGGATGTCTCCACCAGAGGATATGTCCTTTCAGGATTTTATCCGAGATGTGGCTCGAGGTCTTTCCATCACAGTGGCTCCTGAAAAAGAGCCTAGGGCAAAGGAATTAGAAATCCTACAATATCCTAAAGCTCCCAAGGAGGCAGCTACCTTACCTATTCATGAGATCTTGCATGATCTCATGTTAAGGATGTGGGAAACACCTCTAACCACATCTCCTCACTCTCGAAGACTCGACACCATGTATCGAGTTCCTCCTTGTCCTGGGTTTAAGAAGACTCAGCTACCACACCATTCCACGGTGGTGGAATCAGTTATGAGAATGATCAAGAGTGCAAAAAGACATGCATCTAATCCTCCAGGACGTGAGTGTAGGACTCTTGACGCCTTTGGACGTCTAACCTTCCAGGCCTCCATGCTTTCTGCTAGGATCAGTTCCTATATATTATATATGGGAATGTTCCTTAAGGAGGTCATGGGAGATTTAGAGCTTATGAGCCCTCTCCTTCCTGATGATAAGAGGCAGGATTACCTCACCCTTGTCAAACATGCTCAGGATGTTTCCAAGTTTGTGAATCGTGCAGCCTTTGACTGCTTTGAGTGGATAAGCAGAACCTCTGCTATTGCCATAGGTGCACATAGGATTGCCTGGCTCCAGGCATCTGACTTGTAACTTTGGGTACAGGATAAACTAGGGAATATTCCTTGCACAGGAGAGAATCACTTTGGCAAGAATTGGCAGTAAAAAGCTAATGAGATAGATGCTGACAATATCACTTTGGATAGATTGTCTAAATGTACAGCTGATCCTGCAAGGAAAAAATCCTACAAGAAACCATTCTTCAGTAAGAAGAAGTTTTATCCCTCCTATGCCCAGCAGGGGCATTGTTTAGGTCAGTCTGCCCAAAAGGGACAGCAGCAACAACCTAGGCAAAGAAAAACAAAAGCTGCTAAGCCTCAACCGGCTCAGCAAACTCAGCCTCCACAGGGGCTTTGACTCCTATCTAAAGAACTTTGCCTTCCTGGCCCTGAACAGCCCAGAGCCTTCCACCATTCTAGGAAGGTTATGTCATTTTGCCCCCAGATGAGGGCAGATAACAGCAGGAAATTGGACTCTGTCTATTGTAAGAGAGGGGTACAAGCTTCATTTCCTCAGCATGCCCCCTCCTACAATGGTAAGACAGTTCAATTCTCAGACCTCTCTCAACGACCAGTTAGGTCAAGAGGTCACTATGTTTCTTGCCCAAGGGGCAATAAAAGAGGTACCCATTCTCCAACAGGGTACAGGGTTCTACTCTCCCTATTTCCTTATTCCAAAGAAAACAGGAGGACACAGACCCATTTTAGACCTTAGAGAATTGAACAAATTCCTGTTCAAAGAGAAGTTCAAAATGATTTCTTTAGGAACTCTGCTGCCATACCTTCAGAGTCAGGATTGGCGTTGTTCTCTAGATCTCAAGGATGCGTACACTCATGTTCTCATCCATCCAACTCATCGAAAGTTCCTTCGCTTTCTATTTCAAGGGAAGCACTACCAATACAGGGTTCTTCCTTTTGGCCTGGCCTCTGCACCAAGGGTGTTCACAAAATGCATGGCTGTGGTGGCAGCATTTCTCCGCACCCTGGGAATATTCGTCTTCCCTTACTTAGACCATTGGCTCATTCGAGCCCCTTCAGAGCCAGAGGCCAGGATTTCTCTCTCTCGCACAATGCGCATCCTTCAGTATTTGGGACTTGTCATAAACTTCCCAAAATCCAACCTTGCTCCCACTCAGTCCCTGGAGTTTATAGGAGCTCTGCTGGATACCAGACAGACAAGGGCCTTACTTCCACAGCCCCGCTGCCTTCGCATTGTGCAGTTAGCTTCCCAAGCAATGCTAAAACCTCACCTCACTGCTCGGGAAATGTTACAATTGCTAGGCCATATGGCATCCACCGTGCATTTGGTTCCTTATGCTCGCCTCCATATGAGGGCAGCCCAGTGGACTTTATCTACTCAGTGGACTCAGGTGTCAGACAAAATAGCAAGCTCAGATCGCCTTATTTTGTCCCTCCAATGGTGGCAATCACCCCAAAACCTTTTGGTGGGGTCCCCTTTTCAGCAACCTCCACCCCAAGCCACTCTAACAACAGATGCCTCACAGGTGGGTTGGGGAGCCCACCTGCAAGGCCTCTCTACCTAGGGTACCTGGACTCCACAGGAGACCTATCTACATATCAATCTCCTGGAACTCAGAGCAATCTTCCTTGCTCTTCGAGTATTCCACACCCAGCTCAGCTACAAGACAGTCCTAGTTCAAACAGACAATCAAGTAGCCATGTTCTATGTGAGCAAGCAGGGCAGAACAGGCTCTCTGTCACTATGCAACGAAGCTTTGCGACTATGGGCCCTCGCCAGAGAGCATCAGATTCATCTCCTTGCGGTGTATCTTCCAGGCATTCAAAGCTCTTGGGCAGACAGACTCGGTCGAGTTCTGCTTCCACACGAATGGTCTCTCCATGCAGACCAGGTGGCCAAAATTTTCCATATTTGGGGAACCCCGGACATAGACCTCTTCGCAAGTCCGCTGAATGCCAAACTTCCCCGGTTCTGTTCCAGAATTCCGGCTCAGGGTTGTCAGGCCAGGGATGCTTTCCTCCTCCATTGGGGCCAGGACTTCCTGTATGCCTTTCCACCCATTCCCCTAATTCCCAAAACCCTGTTCAAGCTTCAGAGAGACAGAGGTCATATGATTCTCATAGCTCCACATTGGCCACGGCAAATGTGGTACCCTCAGCTCCTACATCTCTCTCAAGCTCCGTCTCTAGAGTTAGGATCTGCTCCAGATCTCCTTTCTCGGGAGGATGGTATGCTGTGGCATCCCAATCCCCAGTCTCTGCATCTCAGGGCTTGGTTGCTGAAAGCCTAGAACTTCACGGTCTTAACCTTTCTCAGCAGGTAAAGGATATTCTTTATGCTTTCAGGAAGCCTTCCACAAGACGCTCTTATGCTTTCAAGTGGAAAAGGTTTACCATATGGTGCTCACAGAAGGGTCTTAACCCTCTTGCAATACCTCTGGAATCATTACTGGAGTATCTCCTTCATTTATCTAATGCAGGGCTTAAGACCAATTCAGTGAGAGTTCATTTGAGTGCTATTGCAGCTTCTTTCAAGCCTCTAAATGGGCAACCTATCTCCTCTCATCCTTTCATAGCGAGATTTATGAGAGGCCTTCTTTTAACTAAGCCTCCCATTAAGCCACCACCGGTGGCATGGGACTTAAATTTGGTTCTTGGGCAGCTTATGAAACCGCCTTCTGAACCATTAGCCACTACCTCCTTGAAATTCCTTTCCTGGAAGGTTATCTTTCTTATTGCAATCACATCAGCACATTACATCAGTGAATTGCAAGCATTGGTGGCTGATCCTCCTTATACAAGGTTTCATCATGATAAAGTGGTCCTTAGGACTCATCCACACTTTATGCCAAAGGTGGTGTCACCTTTTCATTTAAACCAAGTGGTTTACCTTCCTGTATTCTTCCCAAGGCCTCATGCCTCAAATGCAGAAAGGAATCTTCATACTTTGGATTGTAAAAGGGCTCTGGCCTTTTACTTACAAAGGACACAGCAACATAGGAAGTCCTCTCAACTTTTTGCTGCTTTTGATCCTAGTCATTTGGGACTTCCAGTCTCCAAAAGAACACTGTCCAACTGTATTGCACAGTGTATATCTTTTGCCTATGAGAGTAAAAACCTTCCTCTGGAAGGCCATGTCACAGCTCACAATGTGAGAGCCATGGCAGCCTCTATGGCTCATCTTCACTCTGTCTCTATCGACGACATCTGCCGAGCAGCTACTTGGGCTTCGGTTCATACCTTCACAGCCCATTACTGCTTAGACAAGGACTCCCGCCGGGATGCCTTGTTTGGTCAGGCTGTTCTTCAACACCTGTTCCATACTTAATCAACTCCTACCCACCATCCCTGATAGGATGCCAAAGATCCATGGGGGGAAGTGGAGCCCTTTCACAAGGGCACACAACTTCTGAGGCCTTCTCCCTGGCATCTGCAGCTAGGGAGTCCCCATATGTGAAGACTACATTCCTGCTTGTTCCTGGAGATAGCATAGTTACTCACCTGTAACAGGTGATCTCCAGGAACAACAGGAATTTAGTCTTCACAACCCACCCACCTCCCCTAGGAGTTGTATCTCTCTATCTCTCTCTTTCCCTCTCTCTTTTGTCTCCGCTTTAAACTCAACTGTAGAGGGACAGTTGGGGAAGGCAGCACGCTGACACTGTGGAATGCTCCCAAAAGCTTTCCTTTTGGACACTGGGGAGCATTCCCGCGCAGGCTCCTTCGGTACCGACGATACCCATATGTGATGACTAAATTCCTGCTGTTCCCGGAGATCACCTATTACAGGTGAGTAACTATGCTATATCTCTGTAACATAAATGCACAGGAAACTGGTCTCTTTCAACTGAAAGCATACTCTCTCATAGGATGAAGGTGGAAGGGATAAAATTAGGAATTATCTAAGGGAATATTCCTTTATGGAAAGGGTGGTGGGTGCATGGAACAGCCTCTCAGTGCAGGTGGTAGAGACGAGGATGTATCTGGATCCTCTGAGGGAGAGGAAGGGAATTGTAGAGCTTCGTAGTTGGTGTGGATGGGCAGAATGGATAGGCTGGATGGTTATCTGCCATCATTTTCTATGTTTCCATAGCGTCCCTCCAGTCCAGTCTAGAATCCTGAGGTTTTCTCCCCCCCCCTCCAGCAGATGGAGGCTTAGAATTACAAGCTTCTGGACCCAGTCCAGACTGGGCCAGACCCAGCCCAGAAGACAGTATTTCTCAGTCTCCAGCAGATGAGACATGACCTATGCAGTCCGAGCTGCACTGGACCTTGGGAATACCATTTTGATTGAGCTGAGAGGGTTTTTTTTTTTTGTTTTGTTTTTTCTGGTGGCTGATTGCCGTAGCAGTGCTTTTAGTATTAGGCTTTTCCTTAGTGTAGACAGAGAGATCCCTTTCAATATATATACATATCCCTTTCAATACATATAATATATATATATATTTATTATTTTTTTTACCTTATTTGTTTCCCCTTTCTCCCCCACCGCACTGGGAACTGGCCTGAACTGCCTGTCGGGAACCTCAGCCATTTAGTCAGCAGTGTTTCCTGTGGAGGAGGGGAAGCACAGCAGATCATCGTTTATTCGGGCTTTATTCTGTCTCCCTCGAGCTGTCCAATCGGCAGAGCCATCTGTTTTCCTTGCCATGTTCAGTCGCTCCTGCTGCAGTGCGCAAAGGCTGAGCAGCAGTGGAGGGCTGGTAATTGTGGAGTGCCAGTGAGTAACAGACTTGTCTGGGGATGACCAGTGGTAGGACCTTTTGAATCAGCGCGTGTTGGTGCTATTTTTGGCGGGAATGGTTGCTCGTTGGATCGAGCCGCAATGCCTAGGACTGTGTGTGCGGCCTGTGGATATAAAAAAGCACAATTATTTTCCCTGGGTCTCTGTCATGACTGCGAGACCCAGGATCGCACCACGGAGGACTTTCTGAAGGGGGCTTCTCCAGGGAAGTCCTCAGGGCAGCCTAATTCAACGATGGGCAGTTTGGATGATGCATCCTCACAGCCCATGGTTCCCACGGTTTTGGTGGGAAACATGGCCATTTCAGAGCAGTCAAAAGCGCCATCACAGACACTTGTGTGGGGGCAGAGTTCAGTCGCTGCTTCTTCCCAGAGGTCCGGGGAATGCTCAAAAGATAAAAAGAAGGTGTAGACGAGCCAGGAGCTGGACTTTGTTCTGCTTCTTCACCAGGCCTCCTGTATGAAGCAGGGCCTGGGGGAACAGAAACAGGCAAAGAAGGTGCCTACAAGCACCAGTGGCTGAGATGCAATGTGGGTCAGGACCAGTGCAAGTTCTCCTGGAGCGACATGAGAGTTAGTCAGATGCCATGGGTCCAGAGGAGGCTTTAGAAGCATCCGAGGATGCCCTAGAGGGCACTTTGGGCAGTGCTTCTCAACCTACGGATGCGGAACTTGAGGAGGGCTAGATTTCAACAGGGGTGGACCCCCAGTATTATCCGTGTTTTTAGATGGGAGGAACTATCAGCATTCATAGCACACTCGCTGGCAGCTCTTAACATTCCACAGCCCCATCCGGAGCAGGAGGTTCCTTTAAAGGATCCACTGAGCTGTCAAGCAGCTGATGGAATTTGAGTGGGAGGTGCCAGAGACTGGCTTGAAGGGGGACTCGCGATGGCTCACTTATAACCAGTTCCTTAAGGTGCCCAAGGTGGATGCCCTGGGCTCAGCAGTCACCAAAAAGACCACGATCCTGGTGGAGGGCAGTGCAGCCCTTATGGACATGCAGAACCAAGTGGTTGGAAACCTTGTTGAAGTAGGCATTTGATGCGAATGCCTTGGCCCTCCAGGCGTCTCTTTGTGGGGCCCATGTGCGCGAGCCTGTCTGTAGTGGATGCAAGCGTTACCCGAGGCAGCCGACCCAGGTCCATCGACTTCAGCTGAGGTCTCCAATTTGGAATCTGGATGTGCCTTCCTGATGTATGCCCTCTATGACCTCCTGTGGACTTTGGCTAAGAGTATGGCATCTGTAGTGGCGGCATGCCATTTGTTGTGGCTGCATAATTGGACGACTGACATCTAAGGCTCACTTAGCCAGCTTCCTTTCAAGGGGAAGCTCTTGTTTGTGGAAGCTTTGAAGAAATTGGTCAAGGACCTGGGTGAGACTAAACTGGCCAGGCTTACAGAAGCCAGGCCCAAGGGCCTGAAGGCTGGTCAGGGGGGCCAGGGAAAGTCCACGGATTTCTGGCATTTCCAAATGGTTTGTTTCGCTTTCTATCAGAGAGGGCTATATGCTCCTCGAGGTAATTCCTTTCAGGGTGGTCGCACAGCCAATCACGGTTATTCATCCAGGATTGGAGGAGGTGCCAAGAATTCTCATTGAAATGAGGTGGGCTCAAGTGGAGGTGCCTCCGGTGAGTGGCAGGTTCTACCAGTTTTACTCCGCCTGAGTCCACCTTACCTCCAACCAATGGGAGCTGGAGGTTATTCGAGAGGGGTACATGCTCAGGTTTGCGCATCCCCTTGCAGACGCTTTTCTGTTGTCATCCTGCAAGGTGTTGGCCAAGCAGCAGGCTGTTCCAGACACCTTGCAGCTCCTCCTACAGCTACAGGCTATTGTGTCAGTGCCCACAGACAAGGTCAATACTCCATTTATTTCATGGTGCCCAAAAAAGAAGAATCCTTTCGGCCTATTCTCAACCTCAAACATGTCAACTGGGCTCTGCGGGTGCTGCACTTTTGCATGGAGACTCTGCGGCCCATCATGGTGGCAGTTCACGGGGATGAGTTTTTGACCACCTTAGATCTTACCGAGGCCTATCTGCATGTGCCCATGCACAATGACCACTAGCGTTACTTGGGCTTTGCAGTTCCCATGGGCCATTTTAAATTTCAAGCCCTGCTCTTTGGGTTGGTGACTGTTCCAAGAACATTCACCAGGATCATGGTGGCCGCGTTTCGGTGCAACGGGGTGTTGGTTCACCCTTACCTGGATGACTGGCTCATCAGGGCAAAGTTGCAGGAAGAAAGCATCGCCAGTACACAGAAAGTCCTACAACTCCTACGGGACCTCTGTTGGGTGGTCAATCTGGCCAAGAGCTTGCTGATACTGTCACAAGACCTCGTTTACCATTTCATCACCCACCTCTGGTGGGTCTTCTTGGCGGAGGGCGAGTCTTCAGGCTTCAGGGGCAAATTCACAGATTCCTGTGGCAGGCAGCGCCCTCAGCATGGTTGTATCTGCAGGTGTTGGGGTCAGTGGCGGCAGCACTGGACCTAGTGCCTTGAATACAAGCTCACATACAGCCCTTGCAACAGTCCCTCATGTCGCGTTGGTCACTGCAGCGACATTCCCTGGCTCAGAGACTGGTCTGTCTAGCAGAGGTTTGGGCGAGCCTCAATTGGTGGCTAAATGTCCACAGGCTTGCTGCAGAGAGTTCCATTGGACTCTTCAGACTGGACAGTGGTGACAATGGATGCCAATCTGACCGTAGGAGTTGTAGGTCATTGTCTATCGCAGGTAGCACAGGGGCACTGGTCGATGGCAGAACGGCAGTGGTCTATCAACTGTCTAGAAATGCGAGCGGTCTTTCTGACTCTCTTGTGTAGGGAACCTTTTATGCTCTTCTCCAAGGAGAGAGTAGTCTGGCGGTCGGTTCCGTCCTTTTTGCCTAAGGTGGTATTTCACATAAATCAAGCAGTGATCCTACTGACCACAACGGACAGCCGTCTGTGGTGACTCAATGTCTGGTGGGTGTTTAAGAGTTATATCAAGCATACTGTGGACTTTCGGAAGTTGGATTGTTTTTTTCCTCCTCTTTTGGGGGGTCTCGGCAAGGGGAAGCTGCTGTGAAGAGGCGATTGCATTGGCCTATCTTTTATGGCGTAAGGCCCTTCCTGTGGGGCTTCGCGCTCATTCCACCAGGGCACAGGGGCGTCATGGGCAGAGTTCAGTCTCTTGTCACCAGTGGAGATCTGCAAAGTGGCTGTGTGGTCATCGCTCCACACCTTTGTTTGGCACTACTGTCTGGATGTGTAAGTGTGCAGTGAAGCGTGCTTTGGAGCATGGGTGCTACAGGCTGGCCTTGCTGGGCCCTCCCATTCTTAGTTACTGCTCTGGTACACCCCAGGAGTCTGGACTGGATTGGAGGGAATCTATGGAAGGTAAAATTAGATCTTACCTGCTAATTTTCTTTCCTTGAGTTCCTCCAGTCCAGTTCAGAACCCGCCCATCCATTCAGCATTGCGAGGCCTGGGTTCATATGTCGGGGAGGATCCCTGTTGGCACTGACTTCTGGATTGGTTCAGAATTACATCTTTATTTTCTTCCCAGAGGGATTTGTGCCTCTTGCACCAGTTCCTAGAGGGACTTAGTTGTACATACTTAGCGATTGCTAGTTTCTGCTTTGTGAGGGTCTTATTGTCGTCTGGATTGGGTCCACCCCTCTTTTGGGGTGATATCACAGAAGCTTGTAATTCTCAGTCTCCATCTGCTGGAGGGGGGACAAAACCCAGGAGTCTTGACTGGAGGGACGCTTTGGAAACATAGAAAATGATGGCAGATAACAACCATCCAGTCGATCCATTCTGCCCATCCACACCAGCTACGAAGCTCTACAGTCCCCTTGCTCTCCCTCAGAGAATCAGAATGCTTGTCCCATGCTTTCTTGAATTCAGATATCATCCTTGTCTCTACCACCTGAAATGAGAGGCTGATCCATTCACCTACCACCCTTTCTGTAAGGAAATATTTCCTTAGATAATTCTTAATTTTATCCCTTTTGTCTTCATCCTGAAGGAACGCAAGGAAAGAAAATTAGCAGGTAAGGTCTAATTTTACCTTCTGTTTCCATATAGCTGACTAAATGTCATACTGCTTGAGGTCAATGTGTAGTTTGAGACAACTAATTAGGAATTGCAAATTCATTTAAGTAGCACCACGGAGTATCTACATGTAACTTGAAATATGCTAAGTCAACATTCCATGTTATACCTGCTATTTCTGTGCTCCACCTAGACGTGTGAATTCACATTTTGGATAGAACATGGAGATCAGAATTTAGATGTCTAGGTCAGGGCATGCTCAATTCTGGCAGTATTTTAGGAACAACTTTGCTGAATGAAGGGAGAAGAGAGGCCTGAGAGTCCAACAGCCAAGCTTCAGCCTGGCAACACTTCCTGGTTTATATTGGCCGAGAAAGATGCTGTAAACTGACTAATAAAATTTGTACAGTATGCTTTGCTTGTTAATTTCCAAACTTCTGCTTGTCTCTTGTAGAACATCAACCTAACTACACAAGAGCATGAAAACATTATCATGGTAAGTATTTGCCAGTTGTACTCCTATACTGTAATATTCGTCTTAATTTTTGAGAGGACATGGGGGGGGGGAAGGGAGGCAGGAGAGGATGGCAAACACCTTTTTGTTTGGGAATTCTAGACTCTAGTCTTTGAGTCCTTGGAGGTGGTCCATACCTACTGCCGTTCACATATTTACTGTGTGTATTCTCACCCATTTGTAGCTTCAGTCCTTGAAATTTCTACATAGCTGTGGTCTGGCACGAGCCTTGTCATAAGGCCGTTTTCCTAACCCAGGTTTCCTGTGCGTACTATGGTCTGGCTCCTTGCTTCAGACCACCGCAGAGAAACTTTAAACATAACCTCCCCTCTCCCTTTTCTGTTTGGTGCAAAGGAAATGAGCAGTAATTTAGAAGAAAACTGTTCAGTGGTTTGGGGACTCTGTTGCTCTGTCTGTTGTAATACAGTTACACAGCTAAGAGCACATATCTGTAGTGTTCACCTGGAGTGTAAGTGCCGTGAGTTACTGGAAACCAAACTCTTTATAGCTTATGGTAAGATATCAGTATGCTCCTCTTTTTAGCTCTTCATAAGCAATGCTATAAATTAAGGTATTTAGCGCTTCAGTGAAATTTCTTCTTCTTTTTTTTTAAAGTCCTCTGCAGAGCAGTGTTGAAAATAAAAACATACCTTTTTCTCCTCTTTAAGCCTCAGCTCCATGTACAAAAACTGGGGGGGAAACGTTTAGCAGCTTTGCCTGTTTAAAAACTGTGCAAAATGAACCTGATTAAATATTGTGTTTTTCCTGGGGATACGCTGGTGTTTTTTGCCACTGGTTGTTGTCAACCCATCCCCATTACCTCAACAACCATCGGCAGTGGGTCCTCGTTTTCCAGAGGCCCCACGTCTGCCATGCATTTTTTTCGGCGCATGTGTTCACGTGGCTTTTTAGAGAGGGCAGAGTAGAGCTAGCAATAGACCCAGTGACCTGGAAGCCATCTTTGAGCCTTGACTAGCTGCTGAATTGGCTCCGTGCATGCCTTCCTGCTGTGCACTGCTCTCCTAGGGAGATGCAAACATGTTTATAGCCAGAAAGACCACGTCATGGTATGAGCACATAGTTGGATTTGTTGAGATTCTCGTGGATGGCATGGGAGACAGGAATTTATTTTTCACTGCTATTATTTCTTATCATTTATATAACACTACTAGGCATACCCAGCGCTGCACAAGTACCCAGAAAGGAACAGTCCCTGCTCCGTAGAGCTTGCAGTTTACTGCCTGGTATTTAACCGTGGCAGTCAGCAATTTTTTTTTTTTTAACTCCAGCTGCCACAGTTGAAACTGGATATTCGGTACCGGGACAGATATAGTGGTTGGTGATGAATATCTGGATGCAGCAGTCAGCGCTGGTCCTATCCGGATGCAGCGATTTTTCAGCCGGTCTCCGGCTTGGCTATGCACATGCCACTTAGGACACGTTTTTTTGCTGTCCTAAGTTATGTGTCAGGTTATCCGGATAGAGATGCTGGTATCATTACTATCCAGGTACTACCGACTTCACCCTAGTTCCGCCTCCAGACCACCCGGCACTGTCTGCATAGAGCCTCTGAATATTTCTCTCAACCAGATCAGTCCTTTTAAATACCGGATCATTATTTCTTAAGCAGAATTCTGCATTGTTGGATCATCTCAAACTGAGTAACTTTTCTAATGCTGGCATTTGAAAAAAGAAAAGACTTTATAGCAATGTTCCCTCTAATTTTCTGTAGGCTGTGTGCGCATAAAATATCAGCTGTATGCAGCTTTTGAAGGAAGGTTAAATTTTTGTGCGCCACATAATGACACTCAGAGTTATATACTTTAAAATTTGACTTACCGTCAGAATACAGTATGTACACCACATTGATTTTAATCAAATTAAATGAAAATAGACGATTACTAAATGAAGCGGGAAATTTCTAGTAATTACAATCATAACTTTTAAATTTTAAGACGTCTGTGTTTTCAATCAGAATCAGAGCCGTAATTTTTGTGCGCTCTGTTGTAAAGTATGTGCGCGCGCACACGCGCACAGCTTAGAGGGAACAGTGCTTTATAGGGGCTTTTCTTGTTTTTAATCAAGCAGACTTGCATACATTCTCAAAAAGAATGGGCTAGAAGCAATCCTCTGACCTGTATTTTAGAATCGGAGGTGCGTTAGGTGGCTGCAAGCGACAAACGCTTAGGGGATAGGAAGAAAGAAGTGAAATGGCCAAAGGGGTTTGCAGTGATATTGACCTGGGAAAGCTTTCGCCATCTCCGCTTGCGGAGTGCACTATTTGTTCTCACGTTTCGGAGTCTTGGACTGATGCTTCCAGGTGTAGGTATTGCTTCAGTATGTTTACATACCCACATCTAGTTGCTGGAAGGTGGAAACGTGAGATGCCCGGAATCTTCTGGAAGTCCGACAGTTGTCTATTCGAAGCCAAGAATAAGCACCGTGCAGCTTTCTGTCACTGAATTGTGTTTGTAGGAAGGAAAAAAGGCAGTGGTGCTTCTGCAGCATTTAGATTTAAAATTTTATCTTCTGTTTTAATGTTTTGGCGTTTTGACATAACAGCTTGCTTCTTTTAGCTAAAACCATTTCTCCACAGAACAAAACCATGACCTTTCTGTGTCCGATTTTTCCCCCTTGTAAAATCCTTCACAGTTATTTTTAGCTAAAAGGTCAAATGTAATTCTGCCTATTGTCTTAGCCAGTTTGCAGATGTGAGGCAGGGCTGAGCAGGACGGCTGGGATATCCATGTTAAATGCGTTAACAACTTTTCAAAAGACAAATTGCACAGTTTAAAGCAGCATCACTGTCTGGAGACCCCTCCAGATTATACCACCAAAATCACTTCTTGTTCCTAAAAGGGTTTGTGTAATATTTTTTTTTTCAGTTTTAATTTCCAATGCGTTTCCTCTTTCTCTTCCCAATAGGACCCAGTAGCCTCGGTTGCCCGGCTCCCTTCTCTCTTCCCACGCAGTGGGTTTGCAGTTCCCCCCCCACACCCCTCCTGCCATACTTGTGTATCACATTCCTGAATGCAGAAGGAGGGGGGGGGCAGAGCCCCATACCAAGCCATAAATGTGCCCTGTGCAGATCACACTTTTGTCATTTGCCTCATTCCCCCCATGCCCAGCATAGCCCTTCTGCCCCTGCCCCCCCCTATGTCCAGCATCTTCCTATCTTCCCTCACCTCCTCATGTCCAGCTGCCCCCTCCCCCCCCCCTGCGCTTCCTGCCCGGTTTGCCCTTTCCCCACCAGCACTTTTCCTGTTCCCTTGACGGTAGCGGACCCCCAGTTAAAAACCTCCCAAAATTCAGTCCTTTCCGACTCCACACTTGCGTGCATGTCTGATCCCTCCTCCTCTGACATACGCTCGCATCAGGGGAAGGAGAGACCAGACCAGCCATGCAAGACCCGCATTCCTTTTTTAAAATTGGAGGTCTGCTGCCACCAATGGAACAGCAAAAGCGGCGATGGGGCAAAGGCAGGCCAGGCAAGCAGCGTAAGGGAGAGCCAAGGCCGGCAGTCGGCAACCCTAAATGCACCTGTATTGTTTGCGCCCTAGGTACAGCGTGGGGGAGGGGACTGAATATCTCAGAAGTGCTCTGGTGGATTTGTTTAAACTGAATCATCATCTAGTAGGAGTGATTGGATTAGCTGAACGGCTTTGCAGGTGAGCACGCTCACTCGTAAGAGAAGGCATGGCCTAGAGGTTTAGAGGAGTGGACAGAGAACTAGGGAAACCAGCACTCAAATCCTGTTTCTGCAAAATGATGTCCCTTGTGAACTTGAGCAAGCCACTCTATCTTCTGTTACCTCTGATGGGCACTTACTAATAAACCTCATAAGTTGCATTATTCTACTGTCCTGGAGCACTGGGCCACTAATGCTTGACCCCAAGGGGTACCAACCATGCTGGTCATCTTCCCCCTTCCTCCTCCAAAGCTAAGATGGGCTCCCCAGAAGCCTCCTCCCTCACCCCCCCATAGGCCATCCCAGGCCTCCCTGAATACATTCCTGCTGGTCTAAGGGAGATTGACAAGAGTGATCCCCTGTTGCTCTGCTGGCAACAGTGCCAGGTTCAAAATTGTACCCATAATGCCTGGCAGTATTCTCGTGGTGCTGCCGCCAGGGGTCAAGCTGCCACATAAAGCCTTACTGTGAACCCAGCACCAACCCCGGGAGGAGTGACCGGGTCGCTCCTAGACCACTGGGGGACCTGGGGTGGGGGTAGGTCCAGTGGCTATGGGGGATCCATCATTTTTGGAAGGGGAGAGGAAACCCTGGAGCAGCTGTATTGGTGATTGCACCTGGGAGCATTGGGCTGCATATTAGTGGCCCCAATGCTCCTGGTGGGAAAATAACAGCAGTGTTGAGCTGTCATGGTTTTCCAGGAATAACACAGCTAGCGCCGTTCAACGCAAGCTGTGTTGTTGCATTTGCATAATGAGATGATTTGTTTTGCATTTCATTATTATTCAATCTGCATTGGGACAAATCACAATGACGTTTGGTAAAATAATGCACAATGTTGCCTGCTCATTAAGGGGCAAATATCATGTAGTATTCCCTTAATGTAACTACTCCCCCCCCCCCTTAGACTGTAAGCTCTTTTCAGAAGGGACTTATTGCATCTGATTTCTAATATGCTGTCAGCTGCCTTGAACATTATTTGGAAAGACCGGCTAAAAATCTGACCATTTTTATTAATTGTTTTGATTACTAATAATTGATGAAGGTGGAAAGCTTCCATGAAGGGACTGCTGGACCTATAAAAGGAAACTTTCATACTGAGAATTCAGTAAGGAGCTTTTTGCGCAACTGGGTGATAATTCTTACCTCTGAACATGCCCCTTAGAAGTGAAGGGGTTGTGAGCTAGTTGCCTTGAGGAAGGCTCCTTCCTGTTGCTGGAACATCCATTTTGCTTAGCAGTTGCAGCAGCAGACGTGACGTCCTTGTGCCCCAGTACTATATATTGCAGCAGCACGCTAATGAATGCGTCTTATTGCCAGGGACCCTGGTTAAGTAGAAGCTAACTCACGTCTTCCTTGGGTTTAGACATTATTGTTTAACAGTAGAGGTACTTTCTCTGTGCTGAAAAGTAAAGCACTTTGAATTCTGGGCCTGGGCAAGGAGGGGGGCAGGGGAAGTGAGAGAGGACTAAGTTCTGGGGAAGGGGCCTTGGGACAGAATCGGACTGTCAAGAGGTCTTGGGGAGGGCAGGAGGGAAAGGACCTTCGAAGGGAAGCGTGCTAAAGGTTGAAGTTCTGGGATGGGGTTAATTTGAGTGGAAGAGGACCCAAGATGAGATTATGGAGGGATCGCAATGCTAAGATTTTGTCTGGTACACTTAGCAGTCTAGATAACGATACTGATGGAGGAGGGGAAGGAGAGAGGACTATGGGTGGGAGAAGGATGACTGAGAAAGGAAGACTTAAGTTGGAGAGAGATTGGAGTAAGGACTCAGAGGGAAAAAGGATCCAATTCATACTTCTACTTCTGACCTATAAATGCCTTCATTCTACTGCTCCTCGCTACCTTTCCTCACTCCTCTCTCCCTACACCCCTCTTCGTGAACTCCATTCTTCCATTGGCCTGCTTCTCTCTAAGCCCTTTTCTTCCGCTACCAACGCCAGACTTCAATCCTTTCACCTTGCTGTTCCTTATGCCTGAAACAAACTACCCGTCAGGCTTCATCTCTCCTCCTCTTCAAATCCATGCTAAAGGCTTTTGGATCCTGATCCCTTGTTTTCCTTGTGTCTCCTTGCCTTTCCCTAGTTTTACTCTTATTCTCATCTATTGTATTGTCTGTCTTGATTAGATTGTGAGCTCTGACGAACAGGGACCATCTTTTATATGCGTCTGCAGCGCTGCATACACCTTGTATCGCTATATAAATGATTAGTAGTAGTAATGAGGGAGAGGAGATAGTGGATGGAGGGATAGAAAGAGGGGAGGACACAGGCTAGTGAGGAAGATGGGAGGAGAGAAGAATATTGGGTGGAGAAAGGGTGGACCAGTTATAACACAAAGGGCGAAGGGCGGACCATGGAGGATGAGAGAGATCGAGATGGAGGACCCCAGATTGTGGTACGTTGGGAAAATGGAATCCAGGGCGATAATATAGGAGGAAGGGGCTGAAGGTTGGAGGTAATAGAACAAGAGAGGGGGTAGAAAAAAACCAGAGGGGAGAGTATAAAGAGAAAGAGAGAGAGAGAGAAGGTATTAAAATTTCCATCACAAAGGAAGAGAGAACTGGAAAAGAAAAAGGGAGAAGGACATGGAAGAGACACTGAATGGGAAAATCAAGCCAGAGATACCAAATGTTGGAAACTTTTATTTCCTGATCATAAATAGTAATAACTCATCATTGTAAAAAATCGAGGGACCCAGTTCAAAGTCTCTGATCCAATCATATCTCTCACACATTGGGAGCATCTGGATTTAGTTGAGTGGTTTTATTGTTGTTTTGCTGCATAATCAAGTCTCTTCTGTGCAGGACGTAACCCAGCAGCCCTTGGGCTTTGGTACTGGGCCTGATTTATATTTATAGGAATAACATTTGAAACATTTTTTTTATTTATTTTGTTTCGTTTGGATTCATATGCCTATTTTTAAGGTATATTTTTCACTACACCTTTACATTTGGATAAACCACTGAAAGAGGTCCCCCTCCTCTCCCCTGCACTGTGCAGAGCAAGTAGCTGAGGTTCATCCAGCCAGAATTTGGTGACCTTATTGGATGCACAATTTCTGTCCAGAGATCCGCTCATCAGGGGTCAGTCTTATCATTAAGCCTGTTAGAATACAGTTGTGGTCAACATTATTTGCCCCTTGCAGTTCAACCCCTTAATGTCCAATATCTCCTTAAAAAAGTGGCAAGTGAAATGGCTTTGGACTATATATGCACACATATTTGACACATAAAAGAATCAAATAAAACAAGACCAATTAAAAAAGGAAATATAATAAAAACTGGGACGTTATCAGGACATGATTGTTGGTACCCTTATAAACAATTTAAATTGTTTGAACAGAAGAACCACATTCCCATTACAGTAAAATTAGATGCACCTATGATAAACTGACAGTATTCACATGACTTGAATCAACCAATGAATGACGGCTCTAATGTTTAAAATGGCTACATTCACCCCCTGTTCCATTTTCACAATGGTGAAGACGAGAGCTGCCTGAGACCATCAGAAAAACCATTATCAAACTTCAAAGGGGTACAAGGCCATCTCAAAAGACCTTGGGATTCCTGTGTCTACATTTTGCAGTGTTAAGTTGTTTTCTGCTCGTGGAACTGTCAAGAACCTACCAGGACGTGGTGGGAAGAAGAAAATTAATCCAAGGATTAGGGTGAACTGGTGGAAAAACACCAGGCTCAACATCTAAAGAGCTTATGGCTGACCTGGAGCAATCTGGAGTGGTGGTTTCAACCCACATCATACACCATGCACTAAACAAAGGACTTCATGAGTGAAGGCCAAAGAGGACCCCACTGCTCAAAGACAGACATAAAGAGGCACACCTGATCTTTGCTCACACTCACCTTGAGAAACCACAATCCTGGGAAAATGTTCTGTGGACAGATGAAACCAAATTTGAGCTCTTTGACAATGCAGACCAGTGCTATATTTGCAGGCAAAGAAATGAAGCTTATAAGGAAAAAAACACCCTTCCTGCAGTTAAATATGGTGGAGGTTCCATAATGTTGTAGGGGCTGTTTTGCTGTCTCAGGAACTGGAGGCCTGGAACGTAAAGGAATCATGAAGTCAGAGGACTACCAAGGTATTTTAAGTAAAGTCATTTTTATTATTTCCATTTAAAACATACAAGGACCACATTACAGGCAATGAGGAGTCAAGGGGTCAGGCCCAGAAGCCCCGAGAGCTCAACAGTAAAGAAAAGAAAAGACAAGTATCATCATAGAGATATATATACACAGGGGAGAATAGCTGAGCTCAGCGCCCCGAAATACAAACCAACAAACCAACAAACAGCATCAACGATGAGGCACAAAAGCATCGCTCGACGTCACCCAGGGTAATAGGATGAGTCAGGGCTTATGACAATGCGCCACCCTGATAAAGGTCCAAGCGGCCATGCTCGGACATCGACATAAGAACTCCCCCATGTGCAACAAACAGGGCCCTCCTCTGATTGTACCCCCCCCCCATACCCCCTAGAGTACCCTCCCTTCCCTAAATAAAGAACCCCTAATCCCCTATATACTCCCTACGCTCAACAGCTGAAACTCCCCCATAGAGACGCCTCTCTCCAGAGGGACCAACTACCCCGGAGTCTCCTCCCGGTCCCAAATAGGGTCAGGGACCCGGGCCGAGAGCAGCGGTGCCCATATGGACTGAAAACAAGTCCAGGCTTTAGGCCCCAAAAGCCGTGCCGTTCTACCCTCCATAGCTCTTAGTTCCCCCAGCAAGCGCTCCCATTCCACTATCCCAGGACCACCTGCCGATAGCCAATTACGTAAAATACAATGTTTAGCTACCAGAAAACTCTTTTCGCAGAGCTTCGACTGGGCAAGCGGACCCTGAGTCCCCACAGTACCCACATTAAAGAGACACCACAGGGGGTCCAGGGCCAAGTCCCCCCCCACCCAGATCGCCACTTTACTCCTCACTGCTTCCCAAAAGGCTTGAATTAAAGGGCAGAACCAGAATCGGTGAGACAGGGTGCCCGGATGCCTCTTACAGAGACCACACACATCAGAGGTCAGCAGTCCCATTTTCATCGCTCCTGTTTCAGAGACATACGCTCGCCACACAAGCTTAAATTGCAATTCGCGGTATCTAACCGCTTCGGAAACTGCTTGGATTTTATGAAAAGCGCGCTCCACTAACTCCACCGTGAAGCCCTCCACTCCGTCTCGCTGCCAACGGTCTGCCAAGGAGAGAAGTCTTGCCAAGCTACCTGGGGGAGCCAAAAGTTCCCTCATCTGCTTCGCAGTAAGTTGGTCCTGGCATTGTTCCAGCACAGACCAGAGACTATGTACCCGAGAGAGGATTGCCAGGCCACCCGGCAAGCTGTTAACATAATGCCGGACCTGCAAATAATAATAGAAGGTTTCCTTCTTCAGGGCATACTTCTGCGACAGATTCTGAAAAGAGTCGAGCTGATCCGTGTTATCCATCCGTAACTGCCCAAGATACTCAATACCAGCCCGCAGCCAGAGCTGGCCCCCCCCACTAGCCGCGCCTGGTGAGAAATTCCTGTTGCCGCACAGGGGCAAACAATCTGTGAGCCTCCAGGACCGACCGCGCGAGCTACAAAAGAACTTCCAAACCACTCGAAGTGTGTGGAGATAGGGAGACGCCCGCCACGCCAGGGGAAGTGTCATGCCCCCACAGTGGAGCAGGGAAGCCCTATGCCAGCTCCCTGAGAATTGATCAAGCAGAGTGATCGGCAGCCTGTCAGCATTCCCCATCACCAAATCACTCAGACGCCGCATGAAATAGCGGAGATTATAAAACCTCAGCGGAGTTAATCCAAGACCCCCTTCCCCAGCCGGCCCCATAAGTGTCTCTAAAGCAATTCGTGGTCTCCGGGAGCGCCACAGAAAGCGATTAAGCTGCTTATGCAACTCACGTAGATCCTGCCCCGTCACCCAAAGGGGAAGATTCCGCAGTAGATACAGCCATCGCGGCCATTCTATCATCCGTACCAATGCCACCCGCCCTAACAGAGACAGGGGGAGATCCTTCCACTTCAGTAGCCGCGCTGTGGTAGATTGAAGAAGGGGGCGAATATTGATTTCATACAAGGATCGCAAGCGGGCAGGAAGGAAAACACCCAGATATCTAATAGAGCCAGTCGCCCAACTGAGCGGAAAATCACCTCGCCACTGGCCCCGCGTTTGATGATCTACATCTAATACCAGCGACTTCGTCTGATTAATTCGAAGTCCTGAGAACGTACCAAAGCGCTCAATCATTCCTAATGCTTCCGGTAGAGACTCCAGCGGCTTCGTCAGACACAACAAAAGGTCATCAGCAAACGCGCTTACCTTAATACCTCCGCCGCGCCAAGCAATGCCCGATATCCGTGGGGATGCAATTAAGGAGAGGAGAAGAGGTTCTAGCTGTAACACATAAAGGAGAGGAGACAGCGGGCAGCCCTGACGCGTACCGCGATACAAAAGAAAGGGTGAGGAACAAAGCCCCCCCACATCAACCACCGCTCGGGGGGCTGCATACAATGCTTGCAACCCCTGCAGAAAAGCCCCTTGAAAACCAAATCTCTGGAGGGCCGCAAACATATAACGCCACGATACCCTGTCAAAGGCCTTTTCTGAGTCCAAGCTAGCAAGAATCAGCGGGTCTTGGGCAAGTATAGCCTGTTCCATGCCCAGCAACACTGTACTAATATTTATCGAGGCTTCTCTGCCTCGGACAAAGCCAGCTTGGTGGGAGCCCACTAGGCCCGGTAAGCACCCCTGAAGCCGCTCTGCAAGTATAGATGCAAACAGCTTCTGGTCAACATTGATCAGGGAGATAGGTCGATATGAGGCAGGGTCCTCCAAATCCTTCCCCTGTTTCGGAATCAGCGTGATTCGAGCCGTACGCATGTCTCTGGGGAAACTTCCAGTCCGCACTACCTCAGCGTAGAGTGCTGCTAATGTGGGGATAACCGGAGCCTCCAGCATTTTGTACGCCTCATAGGTGAAGCCATCTGGGCCAGGAGCCTTGTGCGACTTCCCATTTCTAATCGCTCTCTGTAATTCCGCGCCCGTAATCTCACGATTGAGCATAGCAACTTGGTCTGGATGAAGCTGGGGAAGCGAGACCCGCTCCAGGAATGAAGCCATGGAGTCCTCGTCTCCCTCCTCAGCTGCGTACAACTTCTCATAGAAGGATCGGAAGACCCGCGCCACATCCGCTGGCCTAGTGTGCCGCTCTCCCTCCCCATCGCGGATAACCAGAATCCCACGGGGCCCAGCCTGATCTCTCACCAATCGAGCTAATAGTTTCCCTGATCTATCTCCATAACGAAAAGATTGATGGCGATAATACTGCTGTGATTGGATGGCTCTTTCCTGCAGCAGATCATTCAGCTGCTTCTGAATCTCCAAATACCCTGCCACACCTTGGGAGTGCTTGAGGGCCGTCTGTTTCGCTGCGTGTAGCTCCCCAGTCAGGCGAAGCACCTCCGCATTAATTCGCTTATGTTCCGCACCCACATATGCAATAATATGTCCCCGAAGAACCGCCTTACCCGCCTCCCAGAACAGCGCCAAGGAGCCGACCGTTCCCTCATTAAATTTAACATATTCCGCCCAATGCCTGTCCACAAAGTCGCGAAAATCCGGTCGGTTTGCGAGATGGCTTGGGAATGACCAATGGGAAGCTCCCAGCCGTTCACATCTCCAGGACAGAGAGACCATAGCATGGTCCGACACCAGGACCGGCCCTATCTCCGCGTGACTTACTTTCCTGAACCAATGTTGAGAGACCAAAATGTAATCAATGCGAGACCACGTCTGGTGGGCACGTGACAGATGTGTGTAATCTCTGCTATTCTGATGTAGCACTCTCCAGGCATCCACTAGCCCCCCCAATTCACACAGATATCGGACTCCCTTTTTGTTCCAGCCCCCCCCCCTGAGAAGAGCGAGAGCGATCCAGTTGGGGATCATGAGGGCAGTTATAGTCCCCAGCTAAGATTACCGGGATTTTTGGGGCACCTAAGACCTTGTGCAGAATATTTTTAAAAAAAACATGATCATAATTATTGGGGGCATACACGTTTCCCAGAAATAACTCTTCACCCTGAAGCTTAAGATGGGCGAACAGAAAGCGGCCCTTAGGATCTAGTTCTACCTTTAAGACTTCACATGCCAAGTTCTTATGAAGCAGAATTGCAACACCTTTTTTCCGCGTATCCGAGGGAGCGGATAAAACTGTCCCCACCCAGTCTCGTTTCAACTTGGAATGTTCTGTGGCTGTCAGATGCGTCTCCTGTAATAAAGCCACATGGGCCTTTTGGCGTTTTAAAGCTTGGAGAAGTTTTGTACGTTTCACAGGAGTGGTGATCCCCCCCAACATTCCAAGTTACAACGTTCAACTCATGGTGGATGATATCTGCGTGCGATACATACAAACTTAGGACGGAACATTTTGTTGGGAGCATGGGGCAGCCCAGCCTCCACCCCCTCTCCCATTGATGGCGCTCTCAAGCTATGGAGTTCCCAGACAGGCCAGAGCAAGAGCCCAGCTTGGGGTAGAATCCCAAGAATAAAGCATCCCCCCCGAGATTCCCCTCCCCCCGTTATAGCCCTTATCCCTTTCCCAACCTTCCCCTCCCAACCGCCCCCCCTCTCCCCCCCAACCTCCCTCCCCCCTCCGCCCCCCAACCAACCCTCATCTACCATTCCCTCAGTATCCTCAACTGAGGTCTCAGTCAGAGCGATGCTGCAGGGCAGCCTCCGTTGCTCTACCCGCCCCACCCCCCGACCCCAGATGTAAAGGAGCGCATCACAGTCAGGCGCTAAATAGCATTGAGGACAGTAGTAATATACCAAAACATAACTATACTTTCACATGAAGGAAGAAAGGGACAAAAGACAGGCAATACATAAGTTACATGCAAGGCTAAATGTTCTGCCAGTTATCCACAGAGTCACATCCTCCTCCAGGATCCTACCACCGGATTTTCCATATCTGCGGAGCACATGCGGTCTCAATCTGTCCCCTCAGCGGGCCGAGGGCCGTCCCTCTCAGCGTATTACTGCTTTCCCCTCAGTGGGGAGACTGGCCCAGCACTTAATTCTCCGGTGAGGGATCAGGTAGCCCAGCCATAAATTGCTTCGCTTTCTCAGCTTGCGTAAAGGCATGCGCCTTCCCCTGAAAAGTGATCCGCAACGTGGCTGGAAAGGCCAAAGTAAAACGTAGCTTCCTCCGGAACAACTCGGAACAGAGTGGAGCAAATTCCCGCCGCTGTGCCGCTACCACCGCAGAGTAATCTTGAAACATCAAGATTTTCTTGTTATCCAGCATCAATTCAGGAAGTTTCCGATAGGCTTGCAAAATTAGGGCCTTATGTTGAAAGTTTAGCACTCTTAATATAACCACACGTGGTCGGCCGCCATCTTCCCGCCGGGGCCCCATGCGGTGTGCTCGCTCAATTTTAAAACGACCGCGCAGATCTGCAAGGCCCAGCGCCTCCGGCAGCCAGGTTTCCAGAAAAGGGAGCAACTCCCGCTCTGCCTTTTCCTCTCCGATCCCCAAGAGGCGCAGGTTATTACGCCTTGAACGATTTTCAAGGTTGTCCAGTTTCTGCTGTATCTCCTGCAAGAGCTGTGCGTGTTTAAGCAGCTCACGCTCGCGGCATCCTTCGTCGCTCTCGAGGCTTGTGACTCTGTGCTCCAGCTCATCCACCCGCTTCCCAAAATCTGCCAAGGAATCTTCCATATTGTCAAGCTTTTTCAGAAGCAGATCGAACTTCGGGTCTAAGAGTTTGACCACTTCCTTAGCGAGCTCCGCGGGGGCTGAGTCTATGCTCTCACCCCCGGGAGAGGCAGGCTGTGCCATCGCCGACGTGGAAGGCCCGGCTTTGGAGAGTTTCTCTCGTTCCCGTTTCGGCACCGGAGGCATAATGGCGAAGTGCGAATGCCGGGTGCTGGTAGTAGGCAGCTTCAGGTACCGATTTCCCGTGTCGGGGAGTATTGGGGAGGCAAATTGCAGAGTTTAACGCAGTTTATTGCCTGGGGCTGCCCCGGAGCGAGCGAGAAGACGTCCACGCTCACTCACGCATCACGTGACCTCTCCTACCAAGGTATTTTAGAGCAAGCAAAATGTGATATCTAGTGTCAGAAAGCTAGGTCTGGGTCAAAGGTCATGGGTGCTCCAGCAGGACAATGACCCAAACATAATCCAAAAGCACAAAAGAATAGTGGAAAAGGAACAAATGGACTGTTTTAAACTGGCCAGCGATGAGTCCTGATCTCGGTCCAATCTAGAATGTTTGAAAAGAGCTGAAATCTGCCATTGGTAAAAGGAATCCTGGAAACATTCATGAGCTGGAACAAATCCCAGTTGAAAAGTAGGAGAAACTATCATCAACTAGATGTACGAAACCTATAGATGGCTACAAGAAACATTTGGAGGCTGTCATCACTGCCTGGGGTTGTGCAACCAAATATTAGTGAAGGATGCCATTAATCTGTCCAGGCCATATTTAGGGTTTTTTTTTCTCAGAAACTACTTCGTCTGTGTTGTACAGACATCTATTTTTTTTTTGTTATATACCTTTGAACATACTATTGACGACAACTGAAATATTTCCAATTAGTTCTCAAGATTTGTACACAACATACCTAAAATATAAGGATGCCAATAATGTTGATAAAGACTGTAATAATTGTTCCTGACTAGGAGAGGGCGGGCAACTCTAAAGTAGATCTTCCTTTTGTACTGATGACCGCCAGGATGTGTGTGTGTGCATGCTGGGAAGGGCAGCGCTCAGGAGAGATGGTAAAGGCAGGGCCATCATTAGACAGTTCAGAAAAACGAATTAATTCCAGGCGTCTGCACTGGTCAGGTGATACGGACTAAAGATGGCCCTGCATCGTGGGCTGTCGTGAGCGTAGGGCTTCTAGAAAGGTCCAGATTTTATTTGCTGCATCGGGTCCCATTCCAGCCTCTGCACTGAGGAAGGGGGTTGTGGAAGCATGAACTCTGATACAACAGCCCAAGGAATTGGCATTGCTTGGGGGGGGGGGGGGCGTATGGTTTATTGTCTAGTTGCACATACGCTGACTGCACTGTGCCAGTGACTCCTAACTAAGGCATCTTTGTCCAATGTTTTTGTTTTATATTCAAGGCGATTGCACCGTTGCTGGAAAACAACCACCCACCACCTGACCTCTGTGAATTCTTCTGCAAGGTATTAATGAATAGCTTGGCACCTAGAATCGGAGTGCGACTTCTGAATGTTTTCCTGTAAATTGTAGGTGATTTGACTGTGGAAAGAATGATCAACAGCTTCAAAGCAGTCCCCCCCTTGAGTTTGATTTTGGTGGCTGGCTGGATAGCGTGGTGACCACTGTTCCCTCTAAGCTGTGCACGTGTGCGCGCGCACACACCTCGCTGAGCGAGCGCACATACTTTACAACAGAGCGCACAAAAATTACGGTTCTGATTCTGATAGAAAACAACACAGACGTCTTAAAATTTAATAGTTGTTGTGTATTTACGGTTTTCACAAGTTCTACAATATTTTCTAGTGCAATCAATGTGGTGTACATACTGTATTCTGACGTGTAGTCAAATTTTAAAGTATATAACTCCGAGTGTCGTTATGCGGCGCACAAAAATTTTACCTTTCTTCAAAAGCTGCACAGCTGAAATTTTATGCGCACACAGCCTACAGAAAATTAGAGGGAACATTGGTGGTGACTGTAAATGTTTGCTTTGAAAACACAACTTCTGCCTGATGTGTTTTGGGGGGATTTCTTTGTTCCTGGTGGAGTGACGACTTGTTCCTGGAGTGATGCATGGGAGGATGCCGGAATCATATTGCCAGTTCTGAGAACTCTGACTGCAGCATTCCCAGGAAATTGTGCGGGAGTGCTGTGCTTGTTCCGCTGCTGGAGGGGGAGTGGAGATGCTGTGATATCTGAAATATCGCCCTCACCCTACTTAGTTTGGTCATTATGATGTCAGTTCTCGGCCAGGGCCTATGCACCAGAACTCTGTCTAGAACCCTGTAATCATGAATGCACAATCCTGTCACTAGGTGGCACCCTGAAGCAGTGACCCATAACGCCTCCCACCGGAGCTAGTGGTGTGGCTTCCACAGCCTCTCCAGCTCCGGCCGCCCTAAGTAGAAAAAAATAGGCGAGAGATGATCCAACTCAAGGATCAAACCAAGGACCTTCCGCATGGCATTGCATAGCACTTATCACCTACTTCCCTCACTTGGGGAGTTGTAACAAGCAGCTATAAGAAGTACAGTTGTTCCATTTGCTCCCACCCCAGTATAATTTTTAACGGCATCACAGCCTGCTGTGACTGGGAGCAGATCTCCAAGGCCTTCTGTAGAGTCACGTCACCTGCTGCAGTTTGGTCAGTAAGTCAGTTTCCTTTCACTAGCAGGCTTAACTAGTTCTCCATTCTAGTAAGGATGAACCGTGTCAAACCATTTTGTTTCGTTTTCAGATTTTACAGCTGTTTTCCCAGTTTTTGGGTAGTTTTTATGGTTCATTTCAAAGATTTGTTTATATTTTTTAAACAATTAACGTGCATTAGAAATTTTTAACAGGTGCAGATTGATTGTGCCTACTCTAATGGGTGTTAAAAGTTTTAGTGCATGCACAATCAAGTTACGGTTCACTAATGAACGCACGCCCCTACATTCCTGCCAAGAGAGAGCCTGCGGTAGTCAGGAAGGGGAAATCTCCCATTTGACAGAACAGGAAATTCACCATTGGACTATTAAAATGCCCAAGTTGGGGGGAGTTTTCAATTGAAAATTACCGTGAGAATGTTTCTCCAGTTTTGTAAATGACCTAACTGCTTATTAATGGAAGGGTTTTCTAATAAAAAGTTTTTATGCGGGTAAATGCATGTTTTCCCGCGTAAAAACAGTCTGATCACTTTCCTCCTCGTCCTCCCTCTTAGGTGTGTAGTTGCAGGAAAGGCAGGTGGAGTGAAAGTACACCTGGTGATTTCCTTTTGTGCAGCTGCGGCATGACGTCCATGCTTATGAGCGCACCCAGGTTCTGCATGCCAGCCACCTTTTTAAAGGGAAACTTATTTTCCGAATCGTTTTTTGGCCCAGAAATTTTCCACCCGCTCCTTTGTGCTGCGCTTCCACCTCGGTCAGAACTGGCCTTTAGTGGGCCGCAGTACCATGGATGACCTTTTCCTAAGTACCTGGAGAATTTCTCTTCTTTTAATCAACTTCCCTAGCGCGTTGTTGCACTACCAGTCTGGCCAGTGGCCGTAGAGCATGGCTCCCCCATGGACTCCGCATCTGGGTATTAGATGTCACCATTTTGCAGTGGCTGAAACTTACTATCCTGCCCGTCCCAAGGGTATGAACACTGCCTTGGCATATCCCCAGACCCAAACAGCTTAGGGAGCAGCAGTTGACCTTGTGAATCAAACGCTGGTCTTCCATGTGGTTGTGGCTGCGCAGTCACTGGCCCGGCCTCTAATTCAGCCTTTTAAAGGAAGCCCGCGGGCCCATCTGATAAATAAATAAATGAATTCCCAGTTGTGATACTTAGTCACCATAGAAGCAGCCCCTGTCTCGAAGAGACACAACCGGTATTCCCTTAAGAACTTGCTCCATTAGTTTTGTGTACTACTTAAGACGGTGGTATAAGCACGGAGCATATGAACGGTCTTAACAATAGAGGTGCTGGAAACCATGAATAGAATCGGGTCACAGGTACACAGCTCTCCTCTGCTGCATGTCCAGAGGCGTGTGGGGGCAGGGAGGTGTAGAGAGACAGTCCGGGGAAACCCTATGGAATAACATAGGACTCTTCAGCCCCAGAGCCCCAGGTTAACCATCACGTAAAGTTACTAGATATTTTGCAGGCAGATCGGACACTTATCCGAAATATGTGTGTGGGGTGGGAGGAGGAAGGGACACCTTAGTTCCAGGCTTAAGCAACAAGGCATGGAGGAGGGAAGAGAAGTCATTATCCTGCCCCCCCCCATCCATCCCATGACAGCAACAATATCACTTCCAAGCAGACAAATCGACAAGAAACTGGAAGCAGCGATGCGTTTCCCCCGTTCTCTGCAAAACATAAAGAGAATTCATGTAAATTCTAAAAACTGCTGTGTTCAAATCACTGAATTGAAAATAAATGTTTTTCCTTCTCCCTCATTGCTGAATTCGGGACAGGAGGCCACCAATGAGGGGGGAGTAGGGGACACTGCTCTAAAATTGGAGACAATCCCTGAAAATCGGGGCCATCTGGTAACCTTACTGTCACTGCAGTAGAGGCTTTACAGATGGCTTTTTATTAAAATGATATTTCTTCCTTTGAGGAAAGGCTCTGTGTTAATCTGTATTTTCTCATTACAGCACTGCCGGGAGCGTCCTCGGTCTAAGGTTGTAATAGAAGTGTTCACGCCGGTGGTGCAGAGAATCCTTAAGCATAACATGGTTAGTCTTTCCACTCTCCATTGGGCTTATGGCTTGAGACAGACAAAATAGTCATGGTCTAGACTTGAATTCCACTATAATGTCTCTCCCCTCCCCCTCCCCCTGGAAGGAATCAGATGATGGATGTGGTTTAAGATGATCTGAAACTGAAATGATTTTGCCCATCTCCCTCTAGAACAGATGTGGCGTTGATTATATGAGACAGAATCTGAGGCCTACTACACCCCCAAGGATGTGAGGCAGTGTAATAAGTGCATAGCGCACTCCCTGTTTAAATCCACATTTCCACCTCGAGGTCTGTCTTAGTAGCAAAGGTGTTTCCCATTTTGAAATAGGCCAGGAGTAGGATCTTATCAAAAATGCTTTGTCAGCGGGCTTTCCAAGGCCGCCTTCCCTGAATCCAAATGGGAGGTCAGTGTATCCTCCTGCCTACATGTGAGAGGGCCGTGTTTCTGCCTGTTTTGCTGTGAAAACTGATCTCAAACATCCGTTTAAGCAAGCAAGAATTTTGTCTTCACATTTAAATGTGAACAGTCCTGCCAGGAATAAAATATCATTCTGTCTTCTGACTGAATTTAAATGACACTAGGGGCCTCTTGTGATTTCAAATAAATGTTGGTTCAGTAGAATTTATGTCAGCACACTTTAATGAATTGAATTAATTAAGAAATGTAATTATTTATTTTTCCATTTCAGTTTTAATGTTCTGCCTCCATGCAGGCGCTTATCTTATCAAACTTAAAATTTCCAGCAGGAACAGAATGGTTTCGGGGAATTATTTTGGCCTGGAAGTTCCTCCTAAATCCTTTCTTCCAGCACAGCCGGAGCCATGACTCAGATCTGGCCCCATAAGCTGTCATTTGCAGTCACCAGGGGATTTTCTCCCTTTTTTTCTATCCTTTCTCAATGTAATTTAGTGCATTCACTGTAGTTACAGTCCTTGGTCATGTAAGCTATGCATCAGAGCTCCCTCTGGAACCTGCAGTCATGGGCCCTAATTCTGGCCACTAGATGTCGCTGTCATGTAAAGACTGGAATGCCCTCTTTCTCTCTCTGCTCATCCTTCCTAGAGCTTTAAGTGGTGTTTTTGCAGCATGTCCTTTGGTGCGGAAGATCTGTCTTGGGCACTGAACCCATGTCATCCTCATGGCAGTGATATGCAGCACTGCCACTGAGCCACTGTCTGGCCCCATTAGCCTACTTTTGTATTCCTCTCCCAACTCACTCAGCCCAGCCACTAGCAGTAGGCCATGACTCTTTCAGGACCCCTGCTAACATGGACTCTAAGTCCGGCCACTAAGTGTTGCTACTGAGCAATGACAGAGACGACTCCTTTCAATCCCCCCCCCCCCCCCCCAACCCCAGGGCTCTACATTCTGTCTCCTCAATATGTGCAACCCTCAATGTTCCAGGGAACCAAAGACCTATTCAAGCCCTGGAAACCAGGTTCCTCCACAGGGCAGTTTACTGGATTACAGTAATACTAGAAATGAAAAGAGATAGAGAATGACTCCCCAACTTAACCTTGACGTTAGATTTTGTCTCTGCTCAATGTTTAATGTATTTCTTTAACTATTGCCATTAAACCATATTTTTGTTTTCAAAAGTCCAAACTTTATTCCTAAACAGGGTGTTTTGTTAAACAACTTTTATTTCTGGTGGATTGCAAACCATCTTTATAAGTGCATATGCACTTATCAGGAGCATTAATGAATCTGCTGTATATTAAAAACTCTGTTATGCTTCTCATGCTAATGAGGTATATTTGCATATCTAATCAGCTCGAGATTGCCATTTATTAGTTTAAAAACACAACAAAATAGTTTAATAAGACTTTTACACATCCTTGGGTGTTAAATGTGGATTTAAATAAAGAGGAGGAGCGGCCCTGGTTGAGTATGTGTCAATTTTCTGATATTTAAATAATTTATTATGGTTTTTCCCATATGTACAAATGAGAGCCCTGGAAGCCTGGAATCTGACTTCAGTTTGGGGGGGGGGGGGAGCTGTTGTGTATTCAGGGGTGGGAATGCCCTTGAATTTTGTTGAAACAAAGAATGGTCAGTCTTTCTTGTTCTGAGTTAGCTTGATTACTTTGGATTTAATGATTTTAACACTGCTGCTTTTCTGAGAAAGCTGTAACCTTTGCGTCTTGTGCAATATTCCATCAACACCCGGAGTATAGAGCATCGTGTGCCTTCCATCACTTGCAATTTTTTTCCCACTGGTCATTCCCAATTCTGCTCAACCCTACAGTTCCTCAGAACCACTGGAGTTGGCCATGTTCAGAGCAACATTATGACCCCCCCCCCTTCTCCTTCCGTGTACTGGCATCTGATTGGTTCCTGCAGTGTGTTTGTCATCTCTGCCACATGCCCCATCTACAGTCAAGTTAGGGTGCTTGGCTGTCCTGCTTGCTCCCAGAATTACAGCAAAGCTAGTTTAAAAATGCAGATGGTAGATACACTATATCAACCAGCTCACGTTTATCTTGATTTTCAGAAAGCCTTTTGACAAAGAGGATTGTAAAAAATTGCAAGAGCACCTTGATAAATAGGGAGAGTGGGCATCCAAATGGCAGATGACTTTTAATGTGCACAAGTGCAACGTTATGCCCTTAAGAAAGAACAACCCAAACTACAAATGCACGATGCACATTAGGAACCACCACCCAAGAAAAGGATTTAGGCGTCATCGTTGACAATACATTAAAACCCTCCGCCCAGTGTGCAACAGTGACCAAGAAAGCAAATAGAATGCTAGGTATCATAAGGAAAGGAATGGAGAATAAAACAAAGGATGACATCATAATGCCTCTGTATCATTCCATGGTGCGACCGCACCTTGAATATTGTGTGCAATTCTGGTCACCATATCTTAAAAAGGATATAGCAGAATCTGAAAAGGTACAAAAAAGAGCGACAAAAATGGTAAAGGGGATGGAGCGATATCCTTATGAGGAAAGGCTTAAAAGGTTAGGTTTCTTCAACTTGGAAAAGAGACTGCTGAGGGGAGATATGATAGAGGTCTAGAAAATAATGAACAGAGTAGAACGGGTAAATGTAGATCAGTTGTTTGCCCCTTCAAAAAGTAGAAAGACTAGGGGACACGTAATGAATTTACAGTGTAACATATTTACGACTAATCTGAGAAAATATTTCTTCAGCACGTAATAAGACTCTGGAATTCATTACCAGAAGATGTAGTAAAAGCTGTAAGTGTAGCTGGATTTAAGAGGTTTGAACAAGTTCCTGGAGGAAAAGTCCATAAATCATTATTAAAGAGAACCAGGGAAATACACTGCTTACCCCTGGGACAAGCAACATGGAATCTGTGTACCTTTTGGAAACCTGACAGGTACTTGTGACCTGGACTGGCCACTGTTGGAAACAGGATACTGGGCTTGATGGACCTTGGTCTGACCCAGTATGGCATATCTTATGTTCTTGTGGCTTGACAGGAAACAATTTTGATTAAAACGTTGCTACTTCCAGGTGTGTACTTTTGAGAGATTTCATGGTATCTAAAGAGGGTGGGGCAGCTTTTTTGTCAGAACTGTCCCAGTAGTGAAAGCTGGTTGTCCTGGGTTGGGAAGAGAGAGAACAACAGTCCTTTCTGTGGCAGGCTTGTTGCCTGACTAAGGAAAAAAGGGACAGCGTATCAAAGAACTTGGTATGTAAATAGAACAATTTTTAAAAAATAGAGGAAGAAGGGAGAGCCTAACTTTAAACACCCAGGAGCTAAAAGAGGCCGCCCCTTGTGTGGTTTCTTCTGATGACAGTTTACAGCCTCAGATCACGCTGATTTTAATCCTTATGTTTCAGAGTGGTCCTTTTCATGTTTGTGGTTTGTGAAACCTTTTTTCTCCAGCTTGCGGCATTTGCAGGATGGAATAGGTTGCCCAAAAGGTCATGATTTTGGCACCTTGCCCTCTTCTTCCCAGACATGTAAACATTTATTTTCATATTTTGCAACGGTCAACGGACTATCCTATAAATGTTTTACTTGGATCCCAGACTTAAACTTAAAAAAACCCCAAAACAATTCTCCTGAGATCATACGTGAAATATAAATAGGAGAACGCGACGTGTTCCTTGCTTCGAGCTAGCTTCACAGAGAGCTGCTTATATAAGCCACTACAAATTGAAAACCGGCATGTGTTATACAAATAACTTGTTTCGCACAGAATTTGCAAAATGATTTTCAAATCGGAGGCACAGATTCCCCTTGAACTCCCAGGAGAAGCTGTTTCAGCAGGGATCATTCCAAACAACCTCACTAAATCAGATGGGTCAGTGGTGGCTTTGTGATGTGACAGCGATAGATGAATAGTCCTATCCAGCGCGCAGTATGAAAACAGCTGCATATTTTATGTCATTGGTGATCAGCGCTGCTTGGGGTAATTCACGGTCTCTCCCTCCAAGAGTCTTAATGCTGTAAGAGTGAGCATAAGCCACTTGGCCGATGTGCTCAGGGTCGCACAGCGAGTGGTATGCAGGGGAATCAAAGATCTGCAAGTTCTCAATCCTGCGCTCGATTCTGGTGCAGCAATGTCCCGTGGACCTTTTTAAGGCCTATTTCTTTTTGCTTCTCCCATCATGAAAGCAACAATAAGCTCTGGGTTCTGTTTTCACAAGTGGACAAAACAGGAACGGAGATGACTGATTTGGGCCATTTAGGTATTTGTTTTGTTAAGTACCTGATTTATAAATGCAGATAGATGCATGCAGTGAAAGAATTGCACAGTTAGGCAAAAAAATAAGGGACCAATATTCACAAAGCACCATGGTGCTTAAATATTGGCAGCAGCAGCCACGTATTGAATATTGAGGTTGAGCAGTGCTAACACTTATCTGCTTAGTGGGATTTCCAGTTGGCACTTATCTGCGTAGTGCCGGCACTGCTTTTGCTGTGCTCATGGGCAACCCCTCTACTAACTGGATAGTGCCAAGGGAGTTCTGTGGGGATATTCAGCAGAACTATCCAGGGAGGGGAGGAGTAGTCTAGTGGTTAGAGCACTGGCTTGGTAGCCAAGAGACCAGGATCCGATTCCCACTGGCACTTCTTGTGACCTCAGGCAAGTCACTTAACCTGCCATTGCCTGGGGAAGAAAGGCTTGGCAATCGCACTGCCAAGAACCCTAGGAGCTGCTGGGTTTGCATTGCATTGTATCCAGATAGTGCCACTAAATATCATGGCCTTTGCCAGTCAGCCTCCTGTTGGCCAACTGGCTAAGGGTTCTGAGTATTGGCCTCAAGTGTTCATCTTGGCCAGTTGGTTCACCATTTGACTTGGTCCCTTTTGAAAATCTCTTGCCTGTGTCGGGCTTTTTTTTTTTAAATTTTCTTTATCAGTGAGGTCCAAAAAGTCTTGGTTTGCTACTCGGTGGTGGAGGCTAGTGCGATTACAGCACTAGCTGAACACTAAACCCAGATATTCAGTCCTGGGACCCTATCTGGCCACCGGCATTGACTATCTGGGCAGTCGTCGAAGCAGGCAGCTAAGCGAACAGCGACAATATTCAGCGACTACCAAGTTGGCTTTGGCAACAAAAGTTAAGACAGCCTTTGCTGCACCTGCCGTTTTCTGTCAAGGGATAACCGGGCAGCAGCTGAATATTGCTGCTGAGCAGTTATGCTGGGTACCATCCATGGAGCGCCCCAAAGCAAACCATGTAAATGGCTTTAAATATTGGACCCTAGAAGTCGTCTGCGCCACCAAGAAAGTCGCACTCCCTAGAACTGATCAGTTCGTATTGGCCAGGATGGAACCCAGTGATATTACACCACCTGCAGAAGCCCATCAGATGTCCGGACGTCATTTGTACCACATTTCCAAAGCCATGACTCCCCCCAGAGGTTTCAGATTTGCTGCCTAGCTGTAACGTTTGTAAGTGTGAATTCTGCGATTAGGGGTGCTCTTGAAATATTTCATGGCGCACTGCCACAGCTTTCTTTGAAATACGAATCGCAGCCAATTTGTTACCCCCGTATCACTTTCTCCTGGTGTCCTGCTAAGCAGAAAGTGGCACATTTCTTGCTGGCTGGCTGTTCATTTTCTCATTGACCTTTCCTGCCGCCAGTCACACCACGTAATGTTCAATACATTGTTTAAAGCTCCATTTTTCTCAGGAAGCAATAAATTAGAGGATCCACCAACTAATTAGTGTGGAGCCAGGCACCAGTTATAAATGCTACACATTGCATTCTGCTTATGGCTTAAGGATGTTTTGTGCCCAGGTACCAACATGTCTGTTCATATGGAAATGATTCACGTTGTGTTGATCTGAAGGATATTCTTTTACGTTTGTATGCTGGGCTTCTTTTCTATGCCTCTAGGTGATAATGAGACATAGGACAGAACTCTGGAGAAACTCGACATTAGTGATTCTCAAGCAGCTCCTGCTTCCCAGGACATCCACAATCACTGTGCATGAGGTAGATGTGCCGACGATGGAGACAGTGTGTGCAGAGCCCAGGTGCCAGCCCCCTAGGGTGACTAAAGATTTCTATCTGGTACCTGAGATTTTTCTGCCCCCACCCTTGTTTTTTTGTTCTCGGTCGCCTCCCTCCTTCCTGCACAGCACAGCACAGCTCTGTGCGAGCCTGAGTCATGCTGTGCAGGAACTCTCACGCTCTTCTGGCGGGATTTGGGAACTGGGACCAATGGGAGAGTCCTTGCACGCTTCATGTTTCAAACCTGCTGGCCACTGAGGGGAGAGGTGCAGCGCAGGTAGGAGCCGAGGATGTGAAGAAGGGGGCTGGACGTTGGCGATAGTGGCTGTGGGATGGGTGCTGACTGGTTGCTGGGGCAGGGGTAAGGACTGGAAGGTCTGACTGAATCGCCAGGGGGGTGCCTGAGTGGCTTTCTGGGTGGTGAGAGCTGGGCTGGGGTGGGTAGGGTTGGTGTGTGGCTGACTGGCTTGCTGGAGCAAGGGTTAAGGACAGGATGGTTTATTTATTTATTCTCTTATATACCGCGCTATTCTGCATCAGTGCGGTTTACATTCAACAAACTGAAATTACATTGAACAGGGCATTATAACTTGGAGATAACTATTTTACAGGGAACATGGGCTATGGAGGGTTAAGTGGCTTGCCCAAGACCACAAGGAGCATCTGTGGGACTAGAAACCCCAGTCCTTCCGGCCCAAGGTTGCTGTCCTCTAGTGGGATTTGAACCCCCGACCTTCCGGCCTGAAGTACCTTACCCCAACCACTAGGCCACCCCTCCGAGTAATCTGATGGGCCTGATGGTTGACTGGCTTGCTGAGGTGGGAGAATGGTGAACGGGCAAACTAGAGGGAGGTAGGTGCTGACTGGCTAATTGAGGCAGGGAAGGACTGGGTGGGGGGCTAGGGGATGGCTGACTAGATTGTGGGAGTTGGAAGGCTGGAACTGGCTGATTTTAAGAAAGGAGGGAGATGAAGGAATAGGGAAAGGAGACTGGTGAGGAGGAACAGGATACAAGAGGGTGGGTGGTGGAGACAGAGAGTTGGTGAGGAGGGAGACAGCTGGCTATGCATTTCTACCAGTGGCCTGCAGATTTAATAAGTTTTTTTTTTACCCCCTAGAAGATAGGCAATGGGCAAATAACCTCAGTAAATCAGGCCCTAAAGAAGCTGTAACAGAGCTTCTCTCCCTCCCCTCAACTTCAGTGATGACAAGTTGGGGGCAGGGAGGGTCAGCCTCTGGCTCGTGAATTTTTGGGCTGGCTCCTAAAATCAAAGAAAATTTGTCGAGGCCTGTGAGACCTGCATATTCATTGTGGATATCCTGAACCTGTGGTTAGGGCAGTGGTGTTCACTTCTCAAGGACCACTAATGTTTTGGGTTTTCAAGCTATCCTTAATGAATATGCATGCGTACATCCTCCATTTTATGCAGATTTATCTCATGCATTTATTTAAAACCATTTATGGCCTGTCTATTAATATATTCCCGGGCATATAGGGTATCCTGACATCCCAATCAGTTTTGTGCCCCTCAAGGACTGGTTGTGAAGACCTGCGGGCTAGAGTGTAATTGAGGACTGCCTTGAGGACCGCTGATCTCGATGCTTTGCGTGATCTCATTAACTTTGCCCTCCTCCGAGTAATCTGACGGGGCCGTACCATTGTCGGGGGGAGGAGGGAAGCCATGGTTTAAAGTGAATGGGAGACTTACAGTAACTTAGATACACAAAGTAAGGAAAACATCTGAATATAGTCCATGATAGCTGCTCGGGTAATAAGTCTGTCCCAGCAGGGCTGGAGGAGAAAGAGTTAAGGACATTTGTAATTTTTGACTTAGGGTGACATTGCCAGGCATTGTCCCCTCACTGTGCAGCAGGACCTGGTGCTTTGCTGCAACTTTCCCAGATAATCACTTGGGAAGGCAGCGGTATAACTCACTGTCAGCAGTTCACACTATTCAAGGGTATCAAATGAATTGCAGATTTACTGGATCTCAGTTACCGGCTCGGAAACCTCTTTCTACCTGCTGGTGGTGGTGGGGAAACACCTACACTTGCAGGTAATTCTATCTGTCAATTATCTCTGTTTCATGTAATAAATACCAAGCTCTCTTCTTTGTGTGAGTGATAAGGTCTTACGTAGAGCAAACATCTTGTTGTGTAAAGTAATTTTATGCTTAAAGGTTATGTTGAATCACACCTTTTCCTGTTTTCCAAGGCCTTCATATGGCCGGTGCTAAGAAGTCTAGGACTAAATATATATAATTCCCTGTCCAAGAATAGTCAGCATAGCGGTAGAAGAAGATTGAAAGGGTCTGTTATCTTTCCCTGCTGTAATAAAACATGACTTATCCACCCTAACGCAGTAAGACTCTTTCAGCAGACTGAATCCGATGAGCTCTTACTGTGCTTCAACCAAAGTTCATGTATGTGAGCGCACATACGCGTTAAATCCCATGTGATTTATTTCATGCTGCATTTCAGAAAAAAATAAAATAACTGAAACCAGACAAAAGAAGTCCTTTCCTTTGACATACACACGCACACGGGCCCGGCTATGGTGGACGAGTATTTGGTTCCAAATTGCAGGTCACGGGCTGATCCACATGTGGTTTCCAACACAACTCCTCTAAAGCATTTTGAAGGTGATGTTCAGTGGGATCTAGCTGGGTAGCTTAAGTGTTATCCAGCTAGATCCCCTAGGGTGAAAATTGCATTCCCACAAAGTAACTAAATCGAGGGATGGGTTTGGAGCGCAAACATGTACGCCTATATTTGACTTTGAAATATAGATGCGCATATTTAAGCATGTGGCTGACCTACAGATGTCCCAAAGACCACCAAGCAGAAACATTTAGAAGGCTGTGGTTTAGACGCTCTTCATCGACTGGGACACCATTTTAGGAATGGGCAAGGATCAAGATTTAGTAAGACATATTTTGGAGACAGCACAGGCCCTTTTCCTCATCTCGTCTTTTTCTTGTTGCTCTGACAAAAGGAGGAGGGGTATTAGTTTTAACCTAATACTACTGATTGTATAGTGCTACCCGGGTTCATGCAGACTGTAGTCCTTTCTCCATGGTCTTGGAAGTACGCGCATACTTCCTTTCGACAGTTACCTAGGGGGGAAGTCCACCCAGATGTTTGTAGCTGCTTTTCTGCTTGCACTGTCTCCCCCTGCCCCAGTATAAAGCATTTTGCACTTGTAAAGTATATTTTACATGCATACAGGTGTGCATTACGATAAGATGTTGCATAGTTAAATATACACCGAGCGTACGTGTTCCCAGGGGCATGGCATGGGTAGGGCGGGAATGGAGGTGCAATATTTGGTGGATTTTGTACGATGCATGTGCACACGCATAGAGAACGTGCATTCATTTATGCCACCTTTGGAACTGGTGTGAATTTGTGCACTGTTAGGGAACCTGTTTTATAAAGGCACATACCTGCCGCTGTTGCCTTTATAAAATAGGCGTCTTTTGGGGCATTTCATGTGAGTGCCCGGTTACGAAATTACTCCCCATGGGGGTAGCCAGACTTAGGTAGGTGGTGGAGGGACCTTGGAAAACCCCTGCACACATTTTAAAGTGGAAATGTAGACTGTCGGCAGCCCTTTTAAATCTGTTTCTCCTCTTCTGTGCAGGATTTTGGGAAATGTCCTCGGCTACGGCTGTTTACTCAGGAGTACATTCTTGCCTTGAATGAGCTGAATGCAGGGATGGAGGTGGTGAAGAAATTTATACAGAGGTCAGTGGCTCTCGGAGGCTTCAATTGTTCGATTTGCACCTGTGGGTTTATTTCCTGGCATTTAGGGAGTGATATTAAAATTCTGCAAGGATCCTGCCGGGGGATAAAATCATATTGGAAGCCGTAAGTTCTGATTAAAAAATGGAAGCCCAGCATGGCGTGGGTAAAGTATCCCCTTTGTGAAACTTACAGTAAGGATGGGCAGTTTTATTTCAAGCCCTCCCCCCTCTGTTTTAGCTGGGAAAAATCTTTGAAATCTGCTTTCCCTAAGCCCCAGGGATGTTTTTTGCCTGCGTCACCAGACAGAGATTTTTGTTTTGTCTTTGAATGCATTTTTTCCAGCTTTTAGCACAGAATCTGCAGCTCAATGGTGTATACATAGAAACATGACAACAGAAAAAGACCACATGGCCTATCTAATCTGCCCTTCCATATCAACCACTACAATAGTCCCCTTTTTTCCTTTAGAGATCCTCTGTTTGTCCCATGCTTTTTTGAATTCAGATACTGTCCTCATCTCTACTACCTCCACTGGGAGACTATTCCACGGATCCACCACTCTTTCCGTAAAAACATATTTTCGCATATCACTCTTGAATCTATCACCTTTCACCCTCATCCTACGTCCCCTCATAGCAATTGAAAGAGGCTCTCCACCTGTGCTTTATACCACGGAGGTATTTAAACGTCTCAATCGTATCTCCTCCTCCCCGCCTTTCCTCTAAAGTATACATATTAAGATATTTAAGTCTGTCCTCATGCTTTATAACGAAGTCCACCAACCATTTTAGTAGCCACTCACCGACTCCAACCTGCTTATATCCTTTTGAAGGTGCGGTCTCCAGAATTGCACATAATACTACAAATGAGGTCACACCAGAGACTTATACAGAGGCACTATCACCTCCTTTCTTCTGCTGGCCACTCCTCTCCCTATGCACCCAAGCATCCTTCTAGCTTTCGCCGTCGCCTTTTCTACCTGTTTACCTACTTCTTTTGTGGACAGAAGTACTTCACCTCCTATACTGTACTGCTCCCTTGGATTTTTGCAGCCCGAATTTATGACCTTACATTTTTTAGCATTAAATCTCAGCTGCCAAATGCTTGACCATTCTTCAAGCTTAGCTAGATTCCTCCTCATGTTATCTGCTACATCCTGGGTGTCTATTCTATTGCAGATTTTGGTATCATCTACAAAGAGGCAAACCTTACCCGACAGTCTTTCTGCAATATCACTAATAAAGATGTTAAAAAGAATTGAACCAAGGACAGATCCCTGAGGCACACCACTGGTAACATCCTTCTTCTCGGAGTGAGCGCCATCTACCTGAACCCTTTGTCACCTCCCACTCAACCAAATTCTAACCCAATCAGTAACTTTAGGGTCCACCCCTATTGTGCTCAATTTGTTTATAAGTCGCCTGTGCAGAACGGTGTCAAAGGCTTTACTGAAATCTAAATACACCACATCTAGGGCTCTCCCTCTGTCCAACTCTCTGGTCACCCAGTCAAAGAAATCAATCAGATTTGTCTGACAAGACCTGCCTCTGGTGAATCCAAGCTGCCCCAAATTCTGCAATCCATTGGACTCCAGAAACCTCACTATTTTCTTTTTCAGCAATGTTTCCAATAATTTACTCACCACCGAAGTTAAACTAACCGGCCTGTAGTTTTCAACCACATCCTTCCGCTTTTGTGTAGAGGCACTAAATGAGCCTCTCTCCAGTCCTTTGGCACCACTCCCGACTCCAACGAGGCATTGAAAAGGTCAGTCAGTGGATCTGCTAGAACGTCCCCAAGTTCCCCCAGTATTCTAGGGTGTACTCCATCCGGTCCCATCGCTTTGTCTACTTTTAGTTTAGCTAGTTTCTCACGAACACAGTCTTCTGAAAATCGTCCGCAATCCCTGTCGCTTCTGTTCCTGTTTGTGGATGTTTTCTGAGGTCCTGCTCCTGGTTCTTCATCTGTGAACACAGAACAGAAATATTTGTTAAGCAATTTCGCTTTATGCTCATCAGCTTCTACCCACCTTTTGAGTCTGACAATACCAATTTTGCCTTCCTCCACTCACTAACTTATCTGAAAAATGTCTTATCCCTCCATTTTATTGCATTGGCTGTTTCTTCTTCTTTTTGTATCTTTGCTTTCCTGACAACTTTAGAGAAGCTAACAACGTATTTCCAAATATAGATGCCTGTCTTCCTCTCCCTGTGATCTCTTGAATTTCATGAAGGCTTCCTTCTTTTTCTTCACCTTTTCAGCTACTTCTTTTGAGAACCATAGCGACCTCCTTTTTCCTTTTACCTTTATTTACCCTTCTAACAAAAATGTTGGTTGCCCTTAAAATATTCCCATTCAGTTTTGCCCACTGTTTTTCTACATCCCAGCTGTTCCCATCCCGCTAACAACTCCTTGAGGTATTCGCCCATCTTGGCAAAGTTAGTTTTCCTAAAATCTAAGACCCTTGCAGTTGAATGGATTTTATCAGTCCTAGTCCTAATACTGAAGCACACCATCTGGTGATCACTGGATGCAAGATGATCTCCCACTGTAACATCAGAAAAACTTTCACCATTGGTAAGCACCAAGTCCAGTATGGCCCCTTCATGTGTGGGGTCTGTTACGAGTTGCCCGAATAGTTCTCCCTGTAGAGAATCCAGGATCTCCTTACTTCTAGATGACATCGCAGCAGGGATGTGCCAGTCCACATCTGGCATATTGAAATCCTCTATCAGTAGAACTTCCCCTTTTCTGGTAATGCTGCGTTTGTCTTCTATTAAATCTCCGTCCCCTTGTTCTCCCTGTGAGGAGAGCCTATATTATCACGCCAATGCAAATGGATTTCTCTTTCCCTCTTTCTAGTTTAACCCACAGTATAATACACGTTGTTAGCTATCAAAGAGCAAAGGTGGATGCATTTTTAACTGTGGACCGCTGCAGATCCTTTCCCAAAACGTTGCTGCAAATGATCACTGCACTTAGAAGGCTGGAAAGATGTCCTTCAGGGATTCTTTAACCCTTGAGGTCGTCTGGTGGCTTAGTAGCGCAGTGTTATCTGCTTCCCTGTGAACAATGCAAGTTTAATTCCCGGGCCTGGCTTCTGTGTCCCAGACTGACTGGGCGTGCTGCGAAAGGGGGCAAGAAGGCAGTTTCAGCCGTCGCGTATTATCCTCAGACTGGGGATGTTCGCACACTGGGTTCCACAGGGACCCTGGCCGTGGAGCAGAGCAGAACCAACCTCCCATGACGCTTCACAGGAGTCTGCCACCGGTGCTGTGGTATCACGTTTTTAGTCGCTGCTTGCTCCCCGTGACTAACTACATGGTATTACGGTGCCTCCCCCTGCCCGCAGCAGTGCAGATGGAGGACTCCATGTAGCTTCAAGGGCATATTGGAGCCCAGGGCTATCAAACAGGGAAAAAACATTGGGTAGTGGTGAGTGAAGGGTCCTGCCATCAATAGCCCCTCAGAGTTTGAGTGGGAGGAAGCAGGGAAATGCCGGACCAGTGAGATTTAGCTGGGTAACTAAGGATTGTCGCTGTGGTGGGGAACTGGGCTTCTGATATTGCACAGTAGTTTACCGTTGTTTTCTTTTTCGGCTTGCTTTCATTTCAGCATGCACGGTCCTACCGGGAATTGCCCTCACCCGCGTGTTTTACCAAATCTTGTAGCCGTCTGCTTAGCAGCCATCTACTCATGCTATGAAGAATTCATCAACAGGTCAGTAAGGATCCTTCAGGTTACTTCCGGGCCGCTATGTAAACTGGAGGTCATGTGGCTAAGGGCGTTGACCAAGATATTTAGCAGCCACCGAGTGTCTTCGCAGACGGCGCCAGCACTATGTGGCGCAGGCTGCGGCAGTTCATAAGCCGAGCGAGGGTGGTGTCGGTGCTATCCGGATTGCTGCCAGTTTTATCCAGATTGCATGGTTTTCAGCTGCCACTTATCCAGCTAAGTTAAAGCTGACCTAAGTTGCTGCCCAGATAAGTGTCAGCTGAAGGTCGCTGCTGTCCAGGCAAGATCTGCAGTTATCTGGATAGCAGCGCTCAACCCGGAAATTTAGCAGCAGCTGTAATCCGGATGCTGTCGCTGAATATCTCGCTGATACTTAAGCGCCTCAGCGGACTGTCACAATGTTTAAATATCGGGTTCTTCATTTCTATTCCCTTGGCTGTGTGGGAATGCAGCCGGGGGCAGGGAGGCAGCTTCAGTGGAGGGCAAAGCATTCGCTCCGTATCATGACCGACGCTCTGACAACCAACAGCTCTCTGAAAAACCAAGCCACAGCAGTGTGGAGAGGTGCAGGTGTGCTGAGGCCAGGCTGGGCTCCCATTGCCGCCACTTGTGATCTTGGGCAAGTTACTTAAACCTCCATTGCTTCAGGTACAGGAAAGTACTCAAGGTGAGCTGCATTCAGGCAAAATTACGCATTTCCCTACTCCTGCATGCTTACGATTTAAGTTTGTACCTAAGTCACTGGAGGGTTAAGCGATGAGCCCAAGTTTACGAGGAGTGATGGTGGGATTTGAATCCTAACTTCCTTAGTTCAGAGCCCACTGCTCTAACCACTAGGCTACTACTCCCCTGGTAGCTACTTACCAGCATTGCCTGCGCAGACAGCAGAGAGGATGGAGGCTAGAGTGTCAGTCACGATACAGAATCAATGTCTGCCCTCCAGTAAAACACTGAAACTCATACGTGTATGACAAGTGGACCTGATGGTGATCTTAATGATGCTGGTGTCGAAAGCAGTGTTTTGCAGAAAGAGGAAGGATATGTTACCAGGAAAACAGATACCAGTCTCATACGGCTTATGACAGTTCCGCTGGAACAGGGTCTGCTTGGAGAAGTGACATTGCTTGGATTCATCATTTGATCATGATTTAAACCCAACTCGATAATGTGTGCCACTTCGCTATGGGAAAGGCAGGAGATACGGCAGCCCCTGTACTCCAAAAGGTGTCTGGTGTTTACCCCCAGTATAGTTAGCCGGTTTTTAGTTGATGTGAGTGCAAACGGCTGGGGCTTGTACCATCTGAAACCTGTGCCACGTCCCTGGAGAATACACTGGATATATATTCATTGATTCACCCTCTTTATAAAATACTAGCACAAATCCTTCAGAAAACCCACTTAGGGGCGTGCTTAGCAAGCTGGGCTAATGGTTAGCACATGTTATTTGCAACTAGGTCCCATATTATTCAGTGCAACCTAATTTCCAGTAGCCTGTGCTAATCATTACATGCCCCTTAGATTGAAAGCTCAGGAGCAGGTGTGACTGTTCATGCCTCCTTTGCACTCACTATCCCTAATCTCCCCTCCTCTCCCCCCAACCCCCCCCAACCTATCCCTATCTCCAGGAACAAGCAGGAATAAGTCATCACATATTTGGGGTACGTCGGTACCGACGGAGCCCGCGCGGGAAAGCTCCCCAGCTTTTCAGATTAAAAGCTTTTGGGGCCTCCCACTGCACATGCGCGCTGCCTTCCCGCCTTCCTGACCAGCTCTCGTCAGTTTCTTTTTTTTCCGCGGAGCCAGCAGGTCGTGTTCCTGTCACCGCTGAAGAAATTGTTAATTTTATTGTTTTCTTTAGACCGCGTACCTGCCTTCCCCATTCTGAAACCGGTACTGCCGGTCTCTCTTTCTTTCTTTTGAAAAAAAAAAAATATATATTTTTCTTTTCTTCAGCACAGCTTGGTACTTTGTTAGGCCTTCAGGCCTACACAAATTCTCCTCATGGAGAAGCCAGTTCCTGGTTTTAAAAAGTGTACCAAGTGCAGTGCTGTCATTCCTCTTACAGACACCCATGAATGGTGTCTTAAATGTTTAGGACCTGACCATTCCATACCGGACTGCCCATCCTGCTCCCAGATGTCGAAACGTGGATTGCAGAACCGGGCCAACAAGTTCCATGTGCTGTTTCCTTCAGAAGCATCACAGTCATCCAGGTCTTCCTCTCCGGATGGATCTCAGGTAACCAAAACTCCAGTGGGCAAATCCTCTAAAAGCAAATCTCTTTCTAAAGATTGAGAGGCTCTCAATTCTGAGTTCGAGGATTCTGCCCAGGCCAAAAAACCCCGGCGGGAGGTTCCGGCCTCCAAAGCAATCATGGGGTCACAGGTTGACATTGATGGCGCGGCCTCGACAGATCACCTGTTGTACTGCTCTGGGGTACCGGCCCATACCGGTACCGACATCCAGGCAGCAGTGGCGTCTATGGGCACTACTGTCCAAGTCATGCAGCAGGCCATTCTGGCTTTTATTAATGCTGCTACGCCCTCGGTACCGCAGCCAGCGGTACCGGGTCCGGTTCCGGTAATGGCTTCCATACCGGAACCGAGGCCATCGTCTTCCAAACGCAGATCGGTTCCGCATGCCGGATCCAGGCTTTTGCCCGGTACCGATCCCATACCCGGTACGCCCGATGTCGATACCGAACGGTATGCGTATCGTGCGTTGGAAGCACATAGAGGATACTCTGCTTCTTCAGAGGATTTTAACTCCTCTGATGATTCTGATGAGTTCTCCCTTGATCTTCCTGAGGAGCCTTCTTCTCCTAACAGGAGAATGTCTCCACCAGAGGATTTGTCCTTTCAGGACTTCATCATAGAAATGGCTAAAGGTCTTTCTATTGCTTCATCCTCTGAAAAGGAACCCAGATCAAAGAAACTGGATATTTTAGGATACTCTAAGTCTCCTAAAGAGGCAGTCACCCTGCCTATCCATGAAATCCTTCAAGAACACTTGATGGACTTATGGGAGGCTCCTCTAACATTGTCTCCTTCTTCTCGCAGGTTGGACACCATGTACCGTGTCCCCCCCTTCTCCTGGTTTCCAAAAAACCCAGTTGCCTCACCATTCTATTGTGGTGAAGTCTGCAATGAAGAAGATAAAGAGTACCAAAAGGCACTCTTCTACTCCTCCAGGGCGAGAATGTAAGACTCCAGACTCTTTTGGCAGGAAAATTTTCCAGGCTACTATGCTTATAGCCAGGATTAATTCCTATAGTCTTTACATGGGCATGTTTCTCAGTGAAATCGCTCTAAAAGTTCGGCATTTTGCCCCCTTTATCCCTGAGGATAAGAGGGAGCAGTTCATTGCCTTAGTGAAACACCTTTTGGATATTTCAAAGTTCTCCAACAGGGCAGCTTTTGATTCCTTTGAGGGTGCTGGTAGGGCTTCGGGCATTGCTATAGCAGCCCGACGTCTTGCTTGGCTCCAGGCTTCTGATCTAGAACCTTGGGTCCTAGATGGCTTACGAAATCTGCCCTGTACAGGTGAGAACTTATTTGGTGAGGAGTGGCAAATTAAGGCCACTCAAATGGATGCAGAAAATGCCACCTTAGATAGACTTTCTAAGTCTACCTCCACTCCTGCCAAGAAGAAGTCTTTTAAGAGGCCTTATTACAAGAAGTCTAGATTTTCCACAAATACTGGCCAACAATCCTCTCAGCCTCGTTTTGCTGCTAAACGTCAGCAACCTAAACAGGCAAGGTCAAAGCCTGCGGCGTCTGCTACGCCTCAGCAGGCTCCACCCCCTCAGGGGTTTTGACTTGCCCCTAGAGAACTTAACTTTTCTGGCTCTAGAACAACCAGAGCCCCTCACCATACCCGGAAGGTTAGCTCACTTTGCTCCCAGATGGGAGCAAATTACATCAGAGCAATGGACCCTCTCTATCATCAGAGAGGGTTACAAACTCCATTTTTCCGACCTTCCTCCTTATACTATGGTGAGGCAGTTCAATTCTCCCCCATCTCTCCTGGCCCTCTTGGGTCAGGAAGTCTCCTCCCTCCTTGCCCAGGGGGCAATAGAGGAGGTCCCTCTTCTTCAACAGGGGACGGGATTCTACTCCCCTTATTTTCTAATACCAAAGAAGACAGAGGGCTTCAGACCAATTCTGGATCTGAGAGAATTGAACAAATTTCTTTTCAAGGAGAAATTCAAAATGCTTTCTCTGGGCATTCTCCTTCCATACCTTCAGAGTCAGGATTGGCTTTGTTCTCTAGACCTAAAGGATGCGTATACACACATACTCATCCACCCATCCCACAGAAAATACCTTCGATTTCTGATTCAGGGAAAACATTTCCAGTACAGAGTACTCCCCTTCGGTCTAGCCTCTGCTCCAAGAGTGTTCACCAAATGCATGGCAGTCGTAGCTGCCTTTCTAAGAGGCCTGGGAATTTTCATATTCCCATACCTGGACGACTGGCTCATCCGAGCTCCCTCTCAGTCCCAGGCCCAAATTTCCCTGGACCGCACAAGGCGTCTTTTGCAGTATCTAGGACTGGTAGTAAACCTTCCCAAGTCTCAACTAATCCCTACTCAGTCTCTCGAGTTCATAGGGGCCCAGTTAGACACCATCACTGCAAGGGCCTACCTGCCTCAGGTCAGGGCCCAACGCCTGCTGAGTTTGGCCTCCCAAGCTCAGTCCAGCAGTCATTTGACAGCCCGGGAAATGCTGCGACTTCTGGGCCACATGGCCTCCACGGTACATGTGGTGCCCTACGCTCGTCTGCATATGAGAGCAGCTCAATGGACCTTGGCCACCCAGTGGACTCAAGCATCTGGAGCGCTCTCCGACCAAATACTCACCTCAAGCCGTCTATTTTGGTCCCTCCAATGGTGGACATCCACCAAGAATCTGTTGTTGGGGGCCCCCTTCCAACCTTTGTTGCCCCAAGCAACCCTCACAACAGATGCCTCCCAGACAGGGTGGGGAGCTCATCTTCAGAACCTCTCCACTCAGGGCACTTGGTCTCCACAGGAGGCCACCCTTCATATCAACCTCCTGGAACTGCGAGCAATTTACCTTGCCCTCAAGGTCTTCTATACCCTCCTTGTCAACCTGACTGTCCTAGTTCAGACAGACAATCAGGTAGCCATGTTCTATATAAACAAACAAGGAGGGACAGGCTCTCTGTCGCTTTGCAACAAAGCTCTCAGATTATGGGCCTTCGCCAGAGAGCATCAAATTCACCTTCTTGCAGTGTATCTTCCAGGAGTTCAAAACTCTCGTGCAGACAGACTCAGTCGAGTTCTGCTTCCACACGAATGGTCCCTACATATGGACCAGATACGCAGAATCTTTCAGGAATGGGGGACCTCGGACATAGACCTCTTTGCAAGTCCGTGGAATGCCAAACTTCCCCGGTTCTGTTCCAGAACTCAGTGTCAGGGAGCTCAGGCCCACGATGCCTTCCTCCTGCATTGGGGTCAGGAATTCCTCTATGCCTTTCCACCCATTCCTCTAATATCCAAGACTCTGTTCAAGCTCCAGAGGGATCACGGGACTATGATCCTCATAGCTCCCCGCTGGCCACGCCAGGTGTGGTTCCCTCTACTTCTGCATCTCTCCCAGGGATCCTCCCTGGACCTGGGAGCTGCGCCAGACCTTCTGTCTCAGGAGGAGGGGACTTTGTGGCACCCAAACCCCAAATCCCTACATCTCAGAGCTTGGTTACTGAAGGCCTAAGTCTTCAAGACTTTAATCTTTCTCAACCTGTGACAGATATCCTTCATGCCTCTAGGAAACCTTCCACGAGGCGTTCTTATGCTTTCAAATGGAAACGTTTTTCCATTTGGTGTGCTCAGCGGGGTCTTGACCCTCTAGCACTTCCTTTGAATTCCCTCTTGGACTATCTCCTGCATCTTTCAAATGCAGGCCTTAAGACGAATTCAGTAAGGGTCCATTTGAGTGCTATTGCAGCATCCTTAAAACCTATAAATGGACAACCTGTCTCCTCTCATCCTCTTGTTCCACGTTTCATGAGAGGCCTGACTCTAACTAAACCTCCCATCCGCCCTCCTCCGGTAGCATGGGATTTGAACCTAGTTCTAGGTCAGCTTATGAAGCCACCTTTTGAGCCTTTGGACTCTACCTCCTTCAAATTTCTTTCCTGGAAGGTTGTTTTCCTTATTGCAGTCACTTCGGCTCGCCGCATCAGTGAACTGCAGGCTTTAGTGGCTCATCCACCTTATACTAGGTTTCATCATGATAAGGTGGTCCTTAGGACGAATCCCCACTTTATGCCCAAAGTGGTCTCGCCTTTTCATCTTAATCAAGAGGTATATCTACCTGTCTTTTTCCCGGCTCCTCATGCATCCAGTGCAGAGAGGAACCTTCATACTCTGGATTGTAAAAGAGCTCTTGCCTTTTACCTCAACAGGACTCAACCACATCGAAAGTCTTCCCAACTTTTCGTGGCTTTTGATCCTTCTCATTTGGGACTTCCAGTCACTAAGCGTACACTTTCCAATTGGATCGCTCAGTGTATTTCTTTTGCTTACCAGAGTAAGAACATTTCTCTGGAGGGCCATGTCACAGCTCACAATGTGAGAGCCATGGCCACTTCTATGGCTCATCTTCACTCTGTGTCCATAGATCAGATCTGTCGAGCAGCCACTTGGGCCTCGATTCATACCTTCACAGCCCATTACTGCTTGGACAAGGACTCCCGCCGGGATGCCTTGTTTGGTCAGGCTGTCCTCAAACACCTGTTCCATACTTAAACAACTCCTGCCCACCTTCCCTGGATGGATGCCTGAGATCCATGCGAAGATGGTTTACCCTTGGAGGGGGATCTCCCAGGCATCTTAGCTAGGGAGTCCCCATATGTGATGACTTATTCCTGCTTGTTCCTGGAGATAGCACAGTTACTTACCTGTAACAGGTGATCTATGGGAACAGCAGGAATTAGTCATCACAACCCACCCACCTCCCCTAGGAGTTGTATCTCTATCTATCTTCCTGTCCTCTCTCTCTATTGTCTCAGCTTTAAACTCGAACTGACGAGAGCTGGTCAGGAAGGCGGGAAGGCAGCGCGCATGTGCAGTGGGAGGCCCCAAAAGCTTTTAATCTGAAAAGCTGGGGAGGTTTCCCACGCGGGCTCCGTCGGTACCGACGTACCCCAAATATGTGATGACTAATTCCTGCTGTTCCCAGAGATCACCTGTTACAGGTAAGTAACTGTGCTTTATCCCACTTTTACCCAGCTTCCCTGACCAGTTCCCAGATACCTAGAATATTGCCCCGATGCACCTTATTTAACCTTCAGTTGAGCACATGCAGGTTTGAGAACTTCAATTAAAGCTAGTGCTGCTATGTTTTTATTTACCGCGTTAAGTTATAGCCTCACACTGTTTAATGCCAGTCCTAACCTTCTGCTCTGTTACTTTAGCAAGTTATGTTATATCTCCCCATTGTGCTAAAGTAAACCGTAACACTTTACATCTGTCCCTCCGTTAGGCCATGTTCATGTTCTCTCTAACCTGCTTTGACTTTAAGATAAAGCGGGGTATAAAAACAATTAAATAAATAAATAAAATATATGTGCATCTTATAAAATATGCATGTCAATCACAACTGAGCCTAACTCTCCTTTCCTGGGCACGTCTACTGTTCAAGTAGTAGTAGTAGCTAGCTGGCACCTTTCCAGTAGTAGGTCAAGGTGAGTTACATTCAGGTATAGTAAGCATTTCCCAGTCCCCAGAGGGTTCACAGTCTACCCAAGGCAGTGGAAGGTTAAGTGATTTGCCCAAGGTCACAAAGAGTACCAGTGGGATTCAAACCCTGGTCTTTCTGCTGCCTTAACCTCTAGGCTACTCCTCACTCACACTCCATGTTGTATATTGTGTGTTCTTTAAGGTTGACCTAAGCTTATAAGAGACGTTCTCTGTGCATAAATCAACATTTTCTATACGGAAAAGGTTTATAAAATTAACCCCATGCCATCTGGTTTTCCTGCATGAGAGCACTGTAAGAAATTTAGAATAAGCACAAATCATAAGCTTGTTGAGACTTTGAGTAAGGGAGTGTGCAAAGCTTCACATGTCTCGCACCACCGTCGGAAGCATCTACAGTCCCGCCGATCTTCTTTGGACAGGTTGCTAATCTTGCTTGTTGCTGCTGCTCTTTTTCAGTCGAGACAATTCCCCAAGCCTGAAGGAGATCCGAAACGGCTGCCAGCAGCAGTGCGACCGAAAGCCCAACTTGCCCTTAAGGCTTCTCCACACAAGCCCTGACCTGGTGTCGCAGGAAGCCACATCGGCGGAGTCCCGTCTCAAGTCCACCGTTGTCACGTCCAACGAGATCCATGTGGAGGTGGAACGCAACAACACAGCCAACCAGAAGCTGAAAGCAAACGCTGGCAGTGACAGCGAGCCCAACCTGATCGATTGCTTACTGGTCAGCCCTACGTGCAGCACGATGAGCATCGAGCTGAGTCCCCAGGCGGAGCGGGTGCTGGGCTGTTACGTGGAGATTCTCAAGATGTTGTAAGTTTGTTTATAGTCTTGAAATAATATCTCCTTGACAATGGTGTTGTGTTTTTCTTCTCGCTGGTTCTTCACCTTCCACATCTGTGTATAGCCGGGAAGGCCAGGCAAACGCACAGTAAGAAATCATCTGCGAGGATTAAGGGCAGATGTCTGAAGCTGGCATCCGACGCTGCCAGTAAGTTCTAATAATAGTAGTCCAGGTCCAAAGTGTACCTTAAATGACAGGATAAAAGCACTGGATTCAGCCTCTGTTTTCAATCCACAAAGTGTAGGAAGCATTGCTGGGAAGCTGAGTTTGGTTATCCGTTGACATGCATAACTGCTCTTGATTTGCTGTAATTCCATTGGTGATCTGTGAGGTTGAACGTGCCCCTCTCCACATTTGTTTGACCTTTCGGTTGATAAGCACAGTGGACTCGTAAATTCAGATTCTGTACTCCCACTGGCTTTCTGTGTGACCTTGAGCAAGTCACCCTGTCTCTACAAGCTTCCAGTTTACCAGCTGTAAGTGATAAGAATAGAGACCTATTGAGGGAGGGAAGGCATAACATCTGACTCATAAAACAGAGAAGTATGTGTGTGTAATCTCTAGGATTTACCCCTGTATTTGAAAGGCCCGTGTATCTCACCCCCGCTCTTTTCTTCCTGAAGTGACGATGGAGAGTTTTCTCTTTATTACTTGACAGCGTTTCCCGACCTTTTCGAGTTCAGCGCACATCTGTCTTAACAAAAACGTTACGTGGCACACCTGCCTCGACCTAGGCATGACCTACACCCAGAAGACCCAAACAGCCAAAAGATAAGCTAAGGAACTAGCGAGTACTCAGAGCAGGATCATTTGGAGGAGGAGGAGAGGATGATGTATGCACTGCACAAAGCAGAACCCCAGCTATCTGCGTCCTGCACACGATGCATTAACGTCCCAAACCAGGGCTCATAGTGTAGCTAGGAAGACGAGTCGCGTGTGACCCCACATGTGCTTAGAAAGGAGCTCCTGCATGTCGGAGGGCCAGCGCTGGTATCTCTCGTTGCTGCGAGCTGGTGAGATAGTCTGGACCTGAGCATCAGGCAGTGATGACCTTCGGTAGCACATCTGATCAGATCTGCTGGCACGACTTGTTGGGAAACACTGCCTTACACAGGGGTAGATTACGAGAAGATGAGTTTAGGACCCAGACTAGTGCAAATCCTGCTAAGAGCTGATTGGCAGATTTATTTACTTATTTTATTTATTTAACAATCACTTATGTACCGCACCTTCCATGGATCAGGTGCGGTTTACAAAGAACAAGTTAAGAGACAGAGCAAAAGTCTGTTTTTTACATGAAACATCGGTGAACTATATACAATATGTATGAACTTTAAACAAACAAGCTTAATTTAATTGGGATCAGGGACTAAATACCAGGTAAATTGTATGGGTATTTGGAACTATATACAAAAAGTTTGTGAATGTACAATGTATATTGCTTGATGTAGTTTGACTGATTGCGGAGCGTTGTTTCAGGAATAAAAGCATTGAGAAAAAATGTAATTGTTAATTGTCTTTCTTGGTCTGATATCTATAATGACTTCTGATTATCCATTTTCGTTATGGGAAAAGGAATTTGCCATTGGGCCATAGTATGAGGTAAACAGATGGGTTTTTAATTTCTTTCGGAGCCCCTTTATTTCGATTAATGTTCTAATTTCTTCAGGGAGGGAGTTCCAGAGGATAGGGGCTGCATGTGAAAATGCTTTTTTGTTGGTTATCTTTTTAGCCTTTGTGAATTCATTTGGCATCCTTAGTTTATTTGTATAGCCTCTCCTGTGAGCGGTTTTAGTTGAGTCTTTAGTGATGAGTTTGCTTAGGGTAGGTGGAGCCATATTATTTAATGCCTTGAAAGTGGTTATTAGTGTTTTATAGTTTATCCTGCCAATATTGTATTGGTAGCCAGTGTAGGTTAGCTAATGTAGGTGTTATGTGTTCGAATGAGTGCACCTTCATTATAGTTCTGGCTGCTGCATTTTGTGCTAGTTGAAGTCTTTTAATGCTTTGTTTTGTTGCATCTAGAAGAGTTAAATTGGCGAAGTCAAAGTAAGGAGTAATGATTGCCTGTATTATGCTCATAAAGTCTTGTATACGTACCAGAGGGTGTAGTTGCTTTAGAATTTTAAGCTTAAAATAGATTTTTTTTGTTGTGTTTCTGATGTGAGTGTTCAGACTGAGGTGAGTGTCGAGGTTCACACCTAGGTATTTTACTTCATTTTTTATTCTAATATCCTGATTTTGAAGTGTGATGTGTGGTGGGGGAATGTATGATTGTTTTTTCGTTACAATTAAAATGTCTGTTTGTGAATGGTTGATATGGAGATTGTGTTTTTAGTCACGTTGTTGTTTCATTGAAGCACTTGGATATTAATTGCATTGGTAGGATGGGGATCGTGAATGGAATGTACATCATTAATGTAATTAATGAAATTAAGATGAAATTCATGTGGACAAGTGCAGAGGTGCACATTGGAAAAAATAATCTCAGCCACAGGTACAAAATGAGTTAGGAGTCACCATCCAAGAAAAAGATGTTGCGATCATGGTGGACAGTACATTGTAAATTTCCTCCCTTAAAAGGAAAGTCTAAACATGTTAGGGCTCTGCAGCTTACAAGAGGGACGATTGAGACAGGATATGGTAAAAATTTATAAAATAATGAGAGGGTTGTCTAATGGCTGTTTAAGCTTTCGAACAGCACTAAAGCAAGAGGACATTCCATGAAACTAATGACCAGCAGGTTGAAAACAAATTGTAGACACAGTTTTTCACACAACACATAACCAAACGGAGGAATCGGTTGCCAGAGGAATTGGTCAAGGCAAACAAAATAGCAGGATCCAAAGGAGGTTTGGACATGCTCCTGGAGGAAAAGTCCATAAAACCTATTAGCCAAGTAAACTTGAGCTATGAGAGTTAGATCTACCTTTTGAGATCTACCAGATATTGTGACCGGACTGGTGACTGTCGGAGACAGGCTGGTGGGCTCAATGGACCTTGGTTTGTCTCAGCATGGTGCTTTTCATGCCCTTTCTAACTTTCTTGGTGCCATGCCTTGGCTTGTTTATCTATTAGTCAGTTTGACGGCCAGGATTGCCGGAGTAGGACCTGAAGGTCATTTACAGCTGAATTCCAGAAGGCAGCCCTGGAGTATATTCATATCATGGAAATGCTTCTGCTTTAGCTAACCTGCTCTACTGACTGCCCATCTTAGTTTTCATGGTTACAGGTTTCTAATACAGTTTGCCCTGTTCCTGTAGTTAAATTGTACAGTCAGCCAGCATATCCTTTAGAGTCCACTTAAAAAAAAAAAATGCAGGGATTTGAAAATGCATATCTCTCCTGGAGGGGAAGGTGTTTTTTCAGCCTGCGAGATGGCCTGGGGAACAGGAGACAGCAGAATCATCTTTGATCGCAATCAGGGCCTGAGAGTGAGGAAAGTGGGGTCAGGGCCTAGGTAGAGAGAGAGGGAGAGGAGAGGAGAAAGTGAGAGGCCTGTGGGAGCACGGAGATGATTGAGGAGGATGGGGGACTGCATCTGGGAGGGGAGGCGGGTGATGGTATAGAGTGAAGGAAGAGAGAGGGTAGGATTGAATGGATTGCGTCAGGGTAGGATTGAATGGTGTACTTTTCAGGAAAGGATTTCACTGGCGGTGGGGTGGGTGGAGGAAGGTAGATGTGCGTGTCATCTATTAGCAAATGTAGCAAGAAAAATTGTACAGCAGTGATGTTCAAGTTCATTTTTAGAGTGGTGCATGGCCAGGAATCTCCCCTACGTTGAGTCTTAGCAGAGTGAAGTAGAGTCTGCATTGAGGCAAACTGTTTTTTGTTGCTTTTTCCTGACAGCAGTTTTTTTTTCCTCTTCCGCTGCATGTGTCTCCAGGCTTCTCTAATCATCGTCCCCATCTGGACATCCAGGGATCAATGCACTGCACAGGGTATGCTGTGAGCTCAGCTCGTTGCCCTAGACCTCAGCTCATTTTCCATAAACATCATGATCTCCCAGTATCTTGCACCCCCTCGTGCATGCTCTGATCTTCCCAGCAGGAGATGACGGCTGTAGTTATATCAGGCTTCTGACACGACTTCTGTATTTACGATGTAGACAGTTCCTTGCTATAACATTTTGTTTTCACCTCCTCGCTTGAACTCTTGATTCTTTTCCTAGTGAATTTGGCTACTTTGGTTGTTTTAAACTTAACGTTTGTATTGTTTCCTTTTGGCTGTGAAGTTACAGCAGACAAGCTACGTAAGATCAAGGAGAAAACTTTAGAAGCTGTATGTCAGTGGGTCTCTCTTGAGGTTTAGACCTTCTGTAATGTCATTTAGCATATTACCTTGACCATACCTGGAAGTGCTAAGTGAGACATGGGACGGCATGCTGCTAGCCTCTCAGTAAATCCTGGGGGGGGGGGGGTGTTCAGTCTAACCCATGCCCCTGCTGTACCTGTTAGTATGATTAGCCAGAAGACTGGCTCCCTAGATTATGTGGTTTAGATAATGGACATTTGTTTCATGTCTTCAAATCTTGAAAAACAGAAAACAACAACTTTGGAATATTAATTCTGTTGGTGATTTGTTCCACAACCCATGATTCTAGATAGGGCAACAGGCAATAATCCGTCGCCTTGTAGGATCTTGTCTAATAAGTAGCCAGGTTTAAGGGAGGAGGTTTCGCACAGTGGAACTGAGGATCTGTGGCAGTTATAAATTGTCTCCTACCAAATTTGTATGTGCCCTGTCACTGTAGCAAAAGAAAACAGGACCCTGGTAAACGTCTACTTTCCGGAACGTGGGGTGGGAGTAGAAGAAACAGAACTTCATTTCTGAGACCTTCCACTGATAAGCCCGTGGGATTTCCTGTTGTGAAAGGTCTCCGCTGCTGTTGTGCCTTCTCTAGTGCAGACCCTTGGCTCTGAATGGCCTGAACCGGTCTCCCTAGCATCGTATTTATCACTCTTGGCCAGAGCTGCTTGTAATGTTTGACCGCTCGTGACTTGTGGGCACATTTCCAGTGGAAGAAAAACCTTAAGGAGCCTTGCGAGAGAGCTGTGAGAAAACCGCAGGAAGATGGCAGGTATTCTGCTACCCAAGTGCCGGCTAAGCACACTATCTGGACGCAGTAGATTGTCTGGTTCAGTTGTTGCTTCTCATGTGTTTGGCTCTGCGACCGCCCCATGTGTGTGCTTGCAGGGAATATTTAAAAATCAGTGTAATTAGCCTTCTAGAAAAGCGATCACTCTGTAGAGCAGGCAGGCATGAAGGGCTCTAATGCAAGGCTTTTGCTAGTATGAAGATACAAGTGTATTCGTTGGCGTGCAGCTGGTTTTTCCACGAACCGTCCACATGTCTGAGAGTGGAAGTGGTTAGTAAAAGCAGCAGATGTTCAGACTAGAGAGATTTTTAAATTTACTTTGCTGTACCTGGATTTTCAGTAGAAAGCGGTAGTAATACAACATCTTCAGGCTTCCAAGAAGGCCAGCACGACCTGCTTGGAGGGAGACCTGGTTAAAATCCAAATTTCAATGAGCCTGGGAAGGCTGGATATTTGTATTTTTTTTTATTTGATTCAATTATTTGGTTATTCATTCTTTATAATAATCTTTCACTAAAGTTGGTGGCTTATAAAACTTAAAAATACATGAGAGAGACGCCTGGGTGAAGATGGCAAGAGCTGAAATGGCCTCCCAGTGGAGTTGGTGGAAGACATCACCTTGGTGGATATAGAGCCTGCTTGGCACGGATACTGAGAGGAGAATCGAAGGAGGGGGGGAGGGGGTGGTGGTAGGTTTTTTTAATGGGAATTTATATGCTCGTCCAGCTAAAGTAAATAAATCTCAACTGGGCAGACAGGGTGGGCCATTTTGATCTTTCTCTGCTATCATTTACTATGCTAAAATACAACCCTTTCTTTCTACGGTTTCCATTTACTAGGGAATGATGACAGAAAGAGATCATATGGCTTATCCAGTCTACCCATCCATAAGATCTACAATTCCTTCCTTTCCCTCAAAGATCCTCTGTACTTGTCCCATGTTTTCTTGAATTTAGATCCATTTCTCCTCTCCACCACCTTCACTGGGAGGCTGGTTCCATGCATCCACCACCCTTTTTGTAAATAAATATTTCCTCAGATTACTCCCGAGTCTGTGCCCTTGCATCTTCGTCTTACGAGTCCTCTTTCCAGAGCTTCCTTTCAACTGGAAGAGGGCCACCTCTGCATTTATTCCATAAATGTCTCTTTATCATATCACTCCTCTCCTGTCTTTCCTCCAGAGTAAACATTGAGATTTTTAAATCTATACTCATGTGCGTTATGATAATCACTGACTGTTAAAGTAGCTGCCCTCTCAATGGACTCCATCCTGTTTATATCTTTTTTGACAGTGTGGTCTCCAAAATTGTACACAGTAGTCCAAATGAGGTCTCACTAGGGACTTTTACAAAAACTCTATCCCCCCCCCCCCCCCTTTTTCCTGCTGGCCATCCCTCCAAATGCACGCAAGCATCCTTCTGGCTTTTGCTGTCACCTTTTTTATCTGTTTTGGCCACATTAAGACCAGCTCATTCACTCACACCACTCCCGTGGATTTATGCAGCCCAAATGCATGCCCTTTCATATTTTAGCATTAAACCTTGGCTGCCAAATCTCAACCATTCTTCAAGATTCGCTAGAGCCCTTCTCATGCGAGCCACACCTTCCAAGGTATCTGCCCTGTTGCAGATCTAAGTACCATTTGCAAAGAGGCATACTTTTCCCAACAGAACTTCTGCAGTCTTGCTTAGAAAAATGTTAAAGAAAAAACAAGACCAAGGATTGATCTGTGAGGAACACCTCTGGTAACACCTCTAGCTACAGAGTGAACTCCGCTACTGCTGCCCTCTGTCTCCCGCTCAACCAGTTTCTTACCTAGTCAGTCACGTTAGGGTCCATTGTTCGTCGTTTGACAGAGTCAGCTGTCACAGGGTAAGATTCTGCCCACAGCCGATGCAGGGCGAGAGGGCAACCTGGATGGTAGGTGGGGGAGTGAATGATGGTAATTCAGTGTGTGGTGATCTAAACCGACAAATCTGGAATTTATAAAATACCTTAAAAATATATGCTGTTCACTTTCTGACTGCATGTCTGAACATCCATTCTGTGTTACTGACTAGTGGCTGACAGGTGTGAAAGGAAAACACAAGCAGTGGGGAAGTGGCTCGGCCAGTTGACGTGAAGAGCGGGGTTTTCAGGGATCCTGAGCTCTGCCAGCTGAAGTGAAGTGATATTGAAACGGGTAGTGGGGCTGACAGGGAGCTCAGACCTTACCAGCTGAAAAAGGCGAGGAACAGGGCTGGCCCAACCACCAGACATACCAGGCAGTCGTCTAGGGTGGCAGCTTGCCAGGGTGACAGGGTGAGGCCTTGAAAGCTAATTAATAGATTCTGATATCTGGTGGGGGGTGGGGGGCATAAGGTTTAAGGTTTGCCTAGGGTGCCAACACCTTGAACCTACTATGGGGCTGACCCTGTCAAGGAGCTATCACTAGCCAGACGAGAAGGGCTAGTGGGATCCTGTGGCCTGTTGCCTGGACCCTGTCTGCTGAAGAGTGCAGATGCGCTTGGCGAGAAAGGAGGGAGGCAGGCAGGAGGGGGAAGGGAGGGGAGTATGCACCCTCTTACATTCATCTTATCCAAACACCCAGAGCCAGACCTGCAGAAACCTAAAACGTCTGAGCGGGTATACGAAAATGCTAGTCAAGGACTCGTAAAGCACTCCTGTAAGTAACATGCTATCCTAGACTTATTTCACTTGCATCTCGAATGTCCTTGAAAAATAAATTGAGGTTTACTGCTGTGGTTGTGTGTGTGTTCCGCATGAATCGTGAGCGTACGAGTCCTCCCATGGCTGGGTTGTTCTGGAAGTCGCTGTGCTTTGGCAAACAGAAGGATAAACACCGCATTTAATCCCCAGGCAGTTGGTCCTCAACTTCTGGGCAGCCTCGAAGCCACAGCTGGGCCCATCAGCAAATAGCATAAGCCAGACGGTGCTCTGAGATGAGATGGCGCTGGCACGTCGCAGTTAGCCGCTCACAGAGGCGATGACTCATTTTTAAAGAAAAGAGCCAGAAATGCTTTGTTTCGTCCTGCGGTGCCGTTGGATCAGTCCAGCAGCCGGTTCCGTAAGGGTTCCGTTCTGCTAATGCACTCAGGGGCACAGCTAGAAGGCAGCTGAAAATGAACTTTTCCATGTCAGTTTTGCAACATTTTTAAAAGTTTATTTAAAATATAGCAGGGTGTATTCAAAGACATTTTGCAGACTGCATAAATGCTGCTGACCATGAGATTCAGTGTCACTGACCCGATCAGCGCTGCAATCCCCCAGTAACTGAGTTAAACACCCCAGTGCTGTGGGGATAGCGTTGGACGTCCCATGGGCAGAGTGAAGGTGGCACCAGCAGCTATGTGAGTAGCGGTGAAATTCAGCTGCCAACCGCATAGCTAAACCATAAAGTTAGGACAATCCTAATATGATGCAGTTTTGCAATCCTGGGAGTGACTAGATATCGCTGCAAACCGGCTTGCAAAACATCAGTCCGGCCAGATATTCAGTTCTGGTTGCTGGATATGTACCGATGTTGAATAGCCACTTCTAACTTGAAATGGCAGTGGTGGTGACCAGCCGCTTTGATAGCACTGACCGCTGCCGCTGAAAATCGACCCCTTAGATTTTAGCATTCAGAAAGATAAATTATGGGATTTGCCTAGAACTGAATGGAGAATTTTCAGCCACTAAAATACTTTCTTCAGCAAGATTAGCTGTTGCTTGGTCAATGTTCAGCTTCTCTTCCTGTCTGCTATGAATAAGAAGAATTCTTGGCTTTATAGCTATCCCTTCCAAATGGTGCTCAGGGTGGCTTATGACATTATTTGAATCCAAATCTAAATCATCCCTGCACCAAAGAAATTAAAATCCAAGCAGGACATGAGACAACGGGTGACAACGAGTGTGGGAGGTGCAATTTGAACACTGATCCTCTGCCTATTGCTTTAATTACTAGGTTCACACCCTTCTTGGCTGGCCTTTGCTCTTTTCTTCACGTATTCCTTCACCCTTGCTTGGGCCACACGGGACTTTTGTTGCACAAGGCAAGATCTATGTTGGGAAGTAATCTAACAACCCAGAGAAGCCTTGCGCTGTGTCTTTCAGATAAAGCGAGGCGTTTGCCCGCATCCAGAATCAATGGGACGGTTAATTGTTTTATGAATTGGGCTGTAAAACATTTTGCAGCAAGGTACAGGTGGTATTGGAACAATCATGAAGTTGCAAAGATAACTTGAGTAAATAATACCTGGAAACAGTAACCTGCAATGGCCTCGCCCAGGCAATTGCAGTTCAAAGGTGAAAAGCTTTATTACGCGCTTACTGAATGTGACATCATAAAGCTAATACAATCCAGCTTAGAATCCCCCATTATTTTCTCCTGTCTGAAGTTTGACAACTCTGAAAAATAACAAAATGTTTAGAAGATGATGTCGGGGCCAACTGGGAAGTTTCTTTGATAAAGGGGGTGACAGATTAAATGGTCAACATTGACGTTGTTTAGGCTTTGGTAGGGGAAGACGATTAAATAATTTTCAGCCGACTAAAGTGGCACTCCATATCTAATATATTTTGGAATGAAAGTTTAATAAAGCACAGTTACTTACCTGTAACAGGTGATCTCTGGGAACAGCAGGAATAAGTCTTCACATATGGGTACGTCGGTACCGATGGAGCCTGCGTGGGAACGCTCCCCAGCTTCCCAAAAAGGAAAGCTTTTGGGAGCATCCCACAGCACCTGCGCACTGCCTTCCTGCCTTTCCTAACCGCCTCTCTCCAGTTCGAGTTTTAAAGCTGAGACAAAGAGAGAGAGGAAAGGAAAGATAGATAGAGAGATACAACTCCTAGGGGAGGTGGGTGGGTTGTGAAGACTTATTCCTGCTGTTCCCAGAGATCACCTGTTTTACAGGTAAGTAACTATGCTATCTCCAGGAACAAGCAGGAATGAGTCTTCACATATGGGGACTCCCCAGCTAGAGATGCCAGGGAGATCCCCAAGGTTGTGAGACCCTGAGAAGGGCTCTACCTCCTCCCATGGATCTCAGGTATCCAACCAGGGATGGAGGGTAGGAGTTGATTAAGCATGGAACAGGTGTTTGAGAACAGCCTGACCAAACAAGGCATCCCGGCGGGAGTCCTTGTCCAAACAGTAATGGGCTGTGAAGGTATGAACCGAGGCCCAGGGGGCTGCTCGACAGATCTGGTCGATAGACACAGAATTTAGATGAGCCATAGAGTTGGCCATGGCCCTCACATTATGAGCTGTGATATGGCCCTCCAGAGACAGGTTCTTACTCTGGTAGGCGAAAGAAATACACTGAGCAATCCAATTGGACAGTGTCCTCTTAGAGACTGGAAGTCCCAAATGAGAGGGATCAAACGCAACAAAGAGTTGAGAAGACTTTCTATGTTGCTGTGTCCTTTGTAAGTAAAAAGCAAGAGCTCTCTTACAATCCAGGGTATGAAGATTCCTCTCTGCACTCGATGCTTGAGGACCTGGAAAAAAAGACAAGTAAATACACCTCTTGATTAAGATGAAAAGGTGAGACCACTTTAGGCATAAAGTGTGGATTGGTCCTAAGGACTACCTTATCATGATGGAACCTTGTATAAGGTGGATTAGCCACTAAGGCCTGCAGTTCACTGATGCGGCGAGCTGAGGTGACTGCAATAAGAAAGATAACCTTCCAGGAAAGAAATTTCAAGGAGGTAGTGGCTAAGGGTTCAAAGGGTGGCTTCATGAGCTGACCAAGAACCAGATTCAAGTCCCATGCCACTGGAGGTGGTCTAATGGGAGGTTTAGTTAAAAGAAGGCCTCTCATGAATCTTGCAATAAGCGGATGAGAGGAGACAGGTTGTCCATTGAGAGGCTTGAGGGATGCTGCAATAGCACTCAAATGGACCCTTACTGAATTCGTCTTGAGGCCTGCATGGGAAAGATGCAGGAGATACTCTAGTAAAGAATTCAAAGGTATTGCTAGAGGGTTAATACCCTTCTCAGCACACCAAGTGGAAAACCTTTTCCATTTAAAAGCATAGGAATGTCTACTAGAAGGCTTTCTGGAAGCATGAAGGATATCCCTTACTTGCTGAGAAAGATGCCAATCTTGAAGGTCTAAGCCTTCAGCAACCAAGCCCTGAGATGGAGAGATTGGGGGTTTGGGTGCCACAAAGTTCCCCCCTCCTGAGACAGGAGATCTGGAGCAGACCCCAAGTCCAGGGAGGGAGCTTGAGAGAGATGCAGAAGTAGAGGGTACCACACTTGGTGTGGCCAATGTGGAGCTATGAGAATCATAGTCCCTTGATCTCTCTGAAGCTTGAACAGGGTCTTGGGAATTAGGGAAATGGGTGGAAAGGCGTACAGGAAGTCTTGACCCCAATGAAGGAGGAAGGCATCCCTGGCCTGAACTCCCTGACACGGAATTCTGGAACAGAATCGGGGAAGTTTGGCATTCCACGGACTTGCAAAGAGGTCTATGTCCGGGGATCCCCAAATTCGAAAGATTCTGACTATCTGGTCCATATGAAGGGACCATTCGTGTGGAAGCAGAACTCGACTGAGTCTGTCTGCCCAAGAGTTTTGAACTCCTGGAAGGTATACTGCCAGAAGATGAATTTGATGCTCTCTGGCGAAGGCCCACAATCTCAGAGCTTCGTTGCAAAGCGACAGAGAGCCAGTTCCTCCCTGCTTGTTCACATAGAACATGGCTACTTGGTTGTCCGTATGAATGAGGACTGTCTTGTAGCTGAGCAGGGTATGGAAGACTCTGAGAGCCAAGAAGATTGCTCTGAGCTCTAAGAAGTTGATATGTAGAGAGGTCTCCTGTGGAGACCAAATGCCCTGGGTGGAGAGGTTTTGAAGATGAGCTCCCCAACCCTTTGGAGAGGCATCTGTTGTAAGGATTGCTTGGGGTAACAATTGTTGGAAGGGGGACCCCAGCAACAGATTTTGAGTGGACTTCCACCACTGGAGAGACCAAAAGAGGCGCCTGGAGGTTGCTATTTTGTCTGACAGACTTCCAGATGCCTGGGTCCACTGGGTGGACAAAGTCCATTGAGCTGCCCTCATGTGAAGGCGAGCATAAGGGACCACATGCACCGTGGATGCCATGTGGCCTAGCAGTTGTAACATCTCTCGAGCAGTTAGGTGGGTTTTTAACTGAATCTGAGAGGCTAACTGCACTAAGCGTAGGCAACGGGCCTGGGGGAGATAGGCCCTTGCAGTTGTGGTATCCAGCAAGGCCCCTATGAACTCTAGAGACTGAGTAGGGGTGAGTTGGGACTTTGGAATGTTTATAACCAGTCCCAGATACTGCAGGACACGCATTGTGCAGGCTAGGGAAGTCTGGGCCTCTGACTGGGATGGAGCTCGGATGAGCCAGTCGTCCAGATATGGGAATACGAATATTCCGAGAGTGCGTAGAAATGCAGCTATTACTGCCATGCATTTTGTGAACACTCTTGGTGCAGAGGCCAGACCAAAGGGAAGTACCCTGTATTGATAGTGCTTTCCCTGATAAAGGAACCGAAGGAACCTTCTGTGTACTGGATGGATGAGTATATGGGTATACGCATCCTTGAGATCTAGAGAACAAAGCCAATCCTGACTCTGAAGGAATGGAAGGAGAGTACCCAGAGAAATCATCTTGAATTTCTCCTTGCATAGGAATTTGTTCAATTCTCTGAGATCTAATATGGGTCTGTAACCCCCTGTTTTCTTTGGAATTAGAAAGTAGGGGGAGTAGAACCCTGAGCCCTGTTGAAGAAGAGGTACTTCTTGGGCAAGAAGGGTGGAAATCTCTTGATCCAGAAGGTCAAGGAGAGATGTTGGAGAATTGAACTGTCTCACCATGGTGTGGGGAGGAAGGTTTAAGAAATGAAGTTTGTACCCTTCCCTTATGATGGAAAGGGTCCACTGCTCTGTTGTGATTTGCTCCCATCTGGGAGCAAAGTGAGCTAACCTTCCTGGAATGGTGAGAGGCTCTGGTTCTTTTAGAGCCAGAAAGGCTAAGTTCTCTAGGTGCAAGTCAAAGGCCCTGAGGAGGCTGAGGCTGTTTGGCTACAGTAGGCTTTGCAGCCTTAGACTTGGCCTGTTTAGGTTGTTGACGCTTTGCAGCAAAACGACCTGCAGAAGATGTCTGCTGACCATAAGCAGGATAATATCTTCCCTTCTTGGGAAAATGTCTTTTTAAACAACCTCTTCTGGACAGGATTAGAGGTAGACTTTGAAAGCCTATCCAAAGCAGAACTTTCTGCATCCATCTGAGTGGCCTTTGCTTGCCAATCTTTGCCAAACAGGTTTTCACCTGTACAAGGAAGATTTCCTAATCCATCTTGGACCCAGAGTTCCAAATCAGAAGCTTGTAACCAAGCAGTTCTGCATGCACCTATGGCAATGGCCGAGGCTCTGCTGGCCCCGTCAAAAGAGTCAAAGGCTGCACGGTTAGAAAAATTTGGAAACATCCTGGGCATGCTTAAGCCAGGTAAGAAAGTCTTCCCTTTTATCTTCTGGAAGAAAAGGGAGGAAAGGTTGCAGATGATCTGTAACTTCCTTCAGAAACATCCCCATATAGAGACTATAGGAGTTGATTCTGGCAACAAGCATACTGGCCTGGAAGATTTTCCTGCCAAAAGCATCTAAGGTTCTACATTCTCTTCCTGGAGGAGTAGATGAGTGCCTCTTTGCACTCTTCAACTTTTTCATAGCAGACTCCATCACAATAGAATGGTGAGGAAGCTGAGTTTTATGAAATCCAGGACAAGGAGGGACACGATACATGGTATCCAACCTACGAGAATGAGAAGAGATGGTGAGAGGAGTCTCCCATATGCCTATCATGTGGTCATAAAGGATCTCATGAACTGGCAAAGTGGCTGCTTCTTTAGGAGCCTTGGGATATTGCAAAATATCCAATTTTTTGGCTCTAGGCTCTGTCTCAGGGGCTACTGATATAGAAAGCCCCTTGGCCACTTCCCTTATGAAGTCTTGAAAAGACAAGTCTTCTGGAGGGGACATTCTTCTTTTTGGAGAAGAAGGCTCCTGAGGAAGAAGTACCGATGCTTCGACAGAGGCCTCCGATGCATCAGAGTCTTCGGAGGAATCGAAGTATCGCCTGTCTGGATGCTCTTGTAAAGCCCGATACGCATACCGGGTGGTATCGATATCGGAAGTCATCGGTATCGGATCGGTACCGATAGGCATCATCGGACAGGGTACCGCTGCAGTCGACACCGAAGCCGATGTCGATGCAACCGGCACCGGAACCGATATCGTAGCCGGTGTCGGAGCCGGTACCGACAACAAAGCTTGTTGCGGTACCAGCGGCGTCGCAGCTTGTATGAATGCCGTAATGGCACGCTGCATGGTCAGAACATTCTGATCCATCGACGCCATGAATGTCTGGAGGTCGGTACCGGCGGATTCCACCGGTACCCCAGAACATTGCAACAGGTGATCGGTCGAGGCCGTGCCATCAATGTCAACCTGTGACCCCATAGGAGGAGCTTTGGAAGCCGGAGCTTCCCGCCGGGGTACTTTTGCCGGTGCAGGATCCTCGAGGGCAAGCCCGGAGACATCTCGATGCTTAGAGGGAGATCTACCCTTCGAGGACCGGCTGGACTTATGTTTGATTACCTGAGATCCATAGGAGGAAGAAGAAGCCCTGGAAGACGTCGATGCCACCGAAGCTGCATCAGAGGGAAACAGAGTACTGAGCTTGGCTGCTCGGTTCTGTAAACCTCTTTTAGACATCATGGAGCAGGACGGACAATCCGTGATGGAATGGTCAGGACCCAAACATTTAAGACACCAGTCATGGGTGTCGGTAACAGAGATGGTACCGCTGCACTTAGTGCATTTTTTAAACCCGGAGGCGGGCTTTTTCATGAGGAATTTTCTGTTAGGCCTAAGGCCCAACGAAGAAAAATACACTGAAGTGGAGCGGAAAGTATTCATTTTTTTTTTTTTTTTAAGAAAAAGAAAGAAAAGACCGGCGGTACCGGTCCGACGTCGAAGAAGGCAGACGCGCGACCAAAGAAATAAAATAAAATAAAGAACTTCTTCAGCGGTGACAGGAACACGACCTGCTGGCTCCGCGGAAAAGAACTGGAGAGAGGCAGTTAGGAAAGGCGGGAAGGCAGCGCGCAGGCGCTATGGGATGCTCTGAAAAGCTTTCCTTTTTGGGAAGCTGGGGAGCGTTCCCGCGCAGGCTCCGTCGGTACCGACGTACCCATATGTGAAGACTCATTCCTCCTTGTTCCTGGAGATAAAAAAAAGTAAAAAGAGGCGGCTCATTGGCAGATACTGCTGTACAGAAGATCTGCATTGATTTCCTGAGCCCAGCTTCTGCTGAGCAGCTATATAGGATATTGCCAGAGATTGGGGGCAGGGGGAGGAGGAAGAAGGGGAGGGGGTTTCTAGCCATCATGCAGGAGTGATGCCCAGTGGCTGAACTTAGGACCTTCAGGGTCTTGGATGGAGCCCTGGTGCACGGCCTTAGTTTTTCAGGCCTATTGAGAGAGATTTTCTGTACCCTGCATCAGGAAATCGGTTTCCAAGGGCGGTATTTTGTAATGTTTATAATTTGTATTTTAAAATAAGAGAAGTGTGTGTGTTAGCGAGGGACATCAGAGAGTCATGTTGGGCAAGTCACTTAACCCTCCATTGTCTCAGTTGTAAACTTAGATTGTAAGTCCTCTGGGGACAGTGAAATACTGTAGTGTGTCTTGAATTACCATTGGCAAGGCATGAGCTAAATACTAATAAATAAAAAATAAATGTTGCTGTGTGTGGCCTTTTTCCACCCAACATTTGCTGGAAACTGGGTCGACGTTATTTGGGCTTTGTCCTCAAAATCTTTTTCTTCTTGTATTTCAGGTCAGACTACGATGACTGGAGACCAGCACTGGCCAGCTTGCTTCAACCTATTCCGTTCCCCAAAGAGTAAGTGTCCGTTATGAATCCAGAGAGCTGTTTTATGCATTCATTCAGGAGAAGGTTAGGCCCTCGGCCTTGGAGAGTTGTTTCTTGGTGGGAAGATGCCAGATTTTTTGGAAAGGTCAGTGCAGGGAGCATCACTCCTACCCTGTCCGCTCTTACCACAGTGGAACCTCGTCGAGAGAGACCTGGAAATTCAAAGGGGAAGAGCTGCTTGCAAAATGCCGAACTAGGAATCTGCTGAGAATGTTTTGTCAATACAGCTGAAACTAAAAACATTCACATTACTGTGTTTTGATGGTGCTGAACATCTTCATTACCACTTAAGGAACAAGAGAACTCCCTCGGAAACCTATTAATGAGTTGTGCCATCAGAAAATATAAATCTCAGTGGGTGGAAATTACCATGTGTAATTGTGCAATTTGCCAGCTTATCGTGCCTCAGGTGACCTAATAGCTTGAAACAGGGAGGTCAAGTGCTTCAGTACCTGAGCATCAGCCACGAGTTAGTCAGTGAAAACATTGGCGTCATTTGCCTAACTCGGGCTTCCAATAAGACTCCAGGGAGATGCCTCATAGAGGGTCATGATGCAACACGCTTTGCAGAATGTCATTTAATTGGCTTAACTTCAACTGCAAGAGGGTTAATGAGCACAGTGGAGCCCTTTGTAAATAAAAGACAGGGAGGTGAAATCTTGTTTAACTCCTCTGATTTCTGGGTGGTTTTCTGATGATTTGTTATGACTGATTTCACAGTTGCGGCTTCTCTAACTTTCTTCTATAGTTTTGGGCCTGGAACCTTTCTCTTCCTCCATTGCAATTACAGCTGGCCTCTGACAGGCTGCGATGTGAAGGGCCTTCATTTGCAACTGCCCAGGGGAATTTTTCCCGTTTTTAAGTATCCTCACCACCTCCTCTCCCCCAACGCAGCGCAGTCCTTGCAGACCACAGCCAGTAGCTATACAAATACCCTCTTTCCACCTAAAACCCAGTTCCTTTGCATGGCAATCCACAGCCCTGCTACCAGGCTAGCCCCAGGGTTTTATTGTCTCAGGAGGTATGCAAAAGTGGGAATACACCAAGGAACCAGTTTATGCCTAAATACTTGCCTGCATGTCAAGCAATTAAAATTTTTTACATGACTGGAATCCTTGAGTTGGCCAATTCTGACCGATTGGGACAACATTCTAGATGCAGAAATTGTGCTGTTTGGTCAATATGTTGATCAATATTTAGGATTCAGTCAGGAGAGCAGAGAATAGGGCCTTCACTGCCGAGCTTTTCATGTCTGTCGGTACTTTGAAGAAGAGGGTACATTAGGCCATTGAACAGCTTGTATTAAAGGAACAAGTAATTCATCTGAGTCCAATTCTTAGCTGGCAGATTACTGAGCCATCACACGGTCTCTCTCGATGATGACGCCAAAGTCTGATGGAGGGGGCTAGGATCTCTCTTGCTGTAGGCCACGTGGAGGCATCTAGCCAGGGCAGATTGTGAAGCCATCCGTGCTGTTCATGTGATACAAAAGGGCATTTTCAAGATTGTTAACCTCTACACATTATAAATCTGGGAAAAATAATTATCTTAAGTTCTTGAAGAGCAGACTGTCCAGCTTACTGAAGCATGTTGATGATTTCTAAAACCTGTATTAATATTCTTTTGTTTTCTTCAATTACAGGGCCCTTGCACATGAAAAATTTACCAAGTGAGTGTTTACACAATGTCTCTTTGCAGCCCAGGAATAGATTAAACTCCGCAAGCTGCAGCTTGTTCAGTAATGCTGTTCACTAGCAAAATGTTTAATTGGCAAGCACAGGTAGATAACATTCTCCCAAAGTAACAACGCATGTCGTTTGCATAGCAAATGATGCAGCTGCCACAGAGGTACGCAGGAGCTGAGATCCCCCGAGAACGGCAGAGCTTCGAGACTAGCGATTCATTAGCAGCTCTGCCCAAAGTCACGTCTTAAACTTTGCATTCTCCTTGGCAGGGACTTCCAGAACCATATATTTTGCTGGGAGTTCTGAAATGTGGCCGTGTTTTTCCTAACCTCCTCCCAGCTCCCCACCCTAATAAACAAACTGAAACAAAATGCTTTCAAAATATATGTGTGAGGAACAGGCTGCCCTGTGCAAAAGAAGGCGCTAATCTGTGGGTTGCTTGACTTCTAGGGAGCTGAAATATGTAATTCAGAGATTCGCAGGAGACCCAAGACAAGAGGTAAGGCAAAGCCACCAAAATGATCCAAAACGTTAGCACAGGTATGCAGAAAGGAGTTGGAGCTCAGATCTCGTGTCTGCGCATTGGTTCTGTATGTGGTGGAACAGTGTCCTGTACGGAGAATGAATTCCATATTGCCCCCAGTAGAGCTCCATGTGTTAAAGGAGAAGCCGAGTCCGTTCTGGTTTTGACTGCATTGCATGCAGGGAGATGTAGTCCAGCTTTTCGTAAGGATATTGATGTAGAAATCAGAACTATATCTCCATGCATGCAAAGAAATGTATTAAACCAGTATTAAAAAAATGATCCAAATTGATGGAACAAGAGCTTTCAAACAACATTGGTCCTTTCATGTTTATCTTTATTTAAAAAAATATATACCGCCATTACCAACAAGAGCTCTACAGGGGTTTACAGTAACATTCATATTAACAGCAATTGCCATGTCGCCCCAGGACTTTCTACCCTATGCTGGATATAATGCATGGGACATGAATTAGCCTTTGCATGTGGTGTTTAGATGATATTTACATCATAAAACTAAAACAAGATTTGCATTGAGAGCCCAGTTAAGTATCTGTCTTCAGTATCTCATTTCCTTGAGGACAGTGTGATGAGGGTAGAGAGGAATGTCATTCTCATCTATTACTAGGGTTCTGATGTATTAATGTTTTCTTCCCCTTTTTGTACCTATGAGAACAGGGGTCAGTGTTCTAAAGAAGACAGACCACCAAATTTTGACCAGCTAAGCTAAGCAGATTTTTGGCTGGAAATCAGCTGGATCACAGCCTCCCTAAAACAAAACATAAAATCAAAGTTAACAAGTTTAAAAAGTGTAGATTTGCAGTGTGACCCAATGAGGCATTCCCTTCAATTGCAGAATCGGGCAGTTGGCGGGGGGGGGGTACACGTCTCTGTGTCATGAGGGGTGTCTGAAGGTGCCTCCACATCTGTGTGTCTCTCATGGGGAGTGTTGGGGGGGGGCATGCACTTGCATGTATGTGTGTCGTCATGAGGCGTGTCGGAGGTACTTGTGTGTGTGTCTGGGCACTGCCGGCGGTACTGTGTGAGTATATGTGTGTATGTCATGCAGAGGGTCAGGGGTGCGCATCTCTGTATGTGTGTGTGTGATAGGGGTTGCATGTATGCATATTTGTGTGTCCTGGATGTTCCTAGTCGGGGGCAACAAACACAGAGATCCTTCCTTGGCCCTTGGTCTCCTATCTCTGGTCCCAGAAGCAAGTGCGAAGAAATGAAAACACAACACACACAGAGTTATACCATAACGAAGTTCTACTAAAGCTTTAGGGAGAAATTCACAGGCCTGCAAACCTGAGCAGTCTCCCGTAACCCCTTTCATTAGCTTGGCCACAGCTATATACCATCAGTATATTTTTCCCTGAGACCCCAACCCCACTTTGAGTCCCTCTCTACACTGGGGAGTGTCAAGGGGTGCATGTGTGTGTGTCCTGGGTAATGTCAGGGGTGTGTGTGCATATTTTGTGTATGCAATGGGGGAGTGTGTGGGGTACCTGCATGTGTGTGTCACTGCGGTCTCTTCTCTCCTCTATCCCTGTCTCTTCTATTATGCTCCACCCCTCTTCTCTCCGCTAACCCTGCCCCTTCTATTATGCTCCACCCCTCTTCTCTCCTCTATCCCTGCCTCTTCTATTATGCTCCACCCCTCTTCTCTCCGCTAACCCTGCCCCTTCTATTATGCTCCACCCCTCTTCTCTCCTCTATCCCTGCCTCTTCTATTATGCTTCACCCCTCTTCTCTCCGCTAACCCTGCCCCTTCTATTATGCTCCACCCCTCTTCTCTCCGCTAACCCTGCCCCTTCTATTATGCTCCACCCCTCTTCTCTCCGCCCTTCTATTATGCTCCACCCCTCTTCTCTCCGCTAACCCTGCCCCTTCTATTATGCTCTACCCCTCTTCTCTCCTCTAACTCAGCCCCTTCTATTATGCGCCGCCCCTTCCGATATTCTCCACCCTTGCACAGCTCTTTCGCATGCACTTCCCTAATCGCAGCCCCTTCCTTAGACACTGCCCCTTTTTCTAAAGGCCACAGCCCCGCTCTTCTGGCCGGTGAGAGCCAGGCCTCCTGGCAGCCTCTTCAGGCCACAGCCCGGCTTTCTAGCCAGTGGGACCCAGAGCCTTTCACTGGCTTTTCATGCTGTATCCCAGCTGTTCGTGCCGATAGGTGGTGCAAACAACATGCGTACAGACAAGACGCAAATTGTGCTCGTTATGCTCAAACCTTTATAGGGTTTTTTTTGAGAATTATCCCCCTCAATTCCCCCTTGTTTATACCTCACTCCAAATGGTGTTTAGATAACTTCAGAGGCTGCTATTTTTAAAAAGCAGCAGCTACATGTCTGTGCCTACAAAATGTCTCTGCTGCACGTATAAGTGTTGACGCTTACATGCACGGGTTGGGAAGTGCTAACATTTACATACGTGCTTACATTTACATACGTGCATTTGTTAATATTTGTAAAATGGCTTTTCCCAATGCATGCGGCTGCCAATCTCTGAGAGTTCCGGCACCTCCTTATTGCTATTTTAGAAAAGACTGTACGCTTAGCAGCACATCCCTTCCTAAACTACCAGATTTATAAACATTGCAACCTTGACGTCTCAAATCTGATCTCCTCGTAGTAGCTAAAATATGCCTTCACATACTTTGGTTTGCCCAGCGCACTATGAACTTGCTGTGCTAATGCATTGGAGCCTGCACCATATGGCGTTGCTGTTGAAGCAAACATTTTGACTTTACCTTTCAGGTCCACTCGTGTTTGCTGAGCGTACGAGCTGGCAAAGATGGCTGGTTCCAGCTCTACAGCCCTGGCGGAGTGGCATGCGACGATGATGGAGAGCTGTTTGCCAGTATGGTACGTGTTTGCAATAATGTGAGTTTTAGCTCTTCACTGTAAATATAGGAGCGGTAGTGAAAAACATAGACGGGAAGGAAATCGATGCCTTCGAATTATGGTCCTGGTGATGAATACTGTGCATATCATGGACTGCTCAAAGAACAAACCGGTCAGTACTAGAGGAGATCAAACTTAAGCTTTCCTTAGAAGCTCAGATGACAAGACTTCACTTTCTTACTTTGGACACATCATGTGAAGAGAGAGATCGTTGGAGAAAGACGACATGCTTGGCAAGATAGGTCAACGCAAAAGTGGAAGGCCGGCAATGAGATGGATCAATATAATAACAGTAGCTATGGGTGCTACTCTATCAACAATGAGTCACCTCACTGAAGACTGAACACAATTTAGGAGAAGTATCCAGAGAGTCGCCATGGGTCGACACCGACTCGGCAGCACTTAACAACAACATACCCGAGGACCTGACTAGACTGACTTGCTTCTGTTTTGTTGGAAACATGATGGCAATTAGCTAGATACCACCTGAAGTATCAGCCACTTCAAGTCGTAGGTATTACACCTGATAATCATGCTGCTTTTGCTCCAGGACTGTCTGCCGTGTGCTAGATATAATGCATGGGATGTGAATTAGCCTTTGCATGTGGTGTTTAGATGATATTTACATCATAAAACTGTAAAACAAGATTTGCATTGAGAGCCCAGTTAAGTAGCTGTCCTCGGTATCTCATATCCTTGAGGGCGGTGTGATGAGGTAGAGAGAAATGCCGTCCTTGTTTAGAGCGTTGCTGCCCCCCATCTATTACTAAGGTTCTGATGTATTAATGGCTTTTTCCCATTTTGTATCTATGGGAAGAGGGGTCAGTGTTCCAGACCATCCAGATATTTAGCTGACTAAATACTGTCTGGCTAGTCTTAGGATGCCCTTCCTTGGTTTCCTAAACGTAGTTGCTTAATGCTGAAAATCCATACTAGGTGGATATGTTCATACTATAATAGCGATCTCCCCATCCCGGTCATCTAGTTTCCTCAAAAAATGTGGTGCGCGACACCACCTCAATCCTCCTCCTGTCTGGATCTTCTAAAAAGAAGAGCGCTCCTGGTCTCCCCTCAGTCCTTTTCCTTTTCACTCCCCAAGTCAGAAGGCAGATAGTGCCTTAACGTCTGCTGGTCCAGTGTATGTCCAGTATCACAGCAACGCTGTTCGCCAGTCCAGGGAGACGAAAACAGTGTGCTCCTGCCTGCGGATCTCCGGGAGCTATTGGGGGATTCTGGGGGACAGAGATGGCATCAACAGGTGGTATTTTTGCAACTAAGTGGCAAAAGAGGATCAGAAGCCAGTTTTTAAAAATATGGGGGGGGGGGCGCACAAGGAAGCTATCAGGCCCTGCAAGTTTTGAGACCATCAGGCCAGGGCTAGCGTAACCACTAGGCAGACTAGGCATTCACCTAGGGTGGCAGCTTCTGGGAGGTGGCAAAGAGGAGCTGGAATCAAATTAAAACGGTAGGTCCCGATAGCCACCAAACTCAAAGAACCATCAGCATCGTACGTCTACACTTTTATAGGATCTGTTCAGGAGTAGTGGCATTGAAAGTGGTCATAATTGTTGAGTTTAATCATCAAAATCTTAGGGGGGGGGAGAAAGGAGCTTATGGGAGTTAGTTAATTGAGGGGGAACAGGACTAAAATATGACCTAGGGCACCTATTACCTTTTCATTAGCCCTACATCTGGGAGAAGAGATGAGGGACGGAAAACAGTCAAGTGCTGCAGCGTTTGGCTTCAGTTCTGTAGTACCGGGGAAGGATCCCACCATGATGGATGTGTTTTAGGAAGGGAGACTGGATCGGAGGTGCTGGGAGGGGGGTTGATTAACATTTGAGCTACACAGATGTAGATTTGGCCAGCCAAGTTAATTGGCTAGCAGACGGTAAATTTTCACAGCCTTTGATCTACCCAACTAAGTCTTTATTTAGCCAGTTAAATTCCTTTTGAAAACCAGCTTAACTGTGCTTTAGCCCATAGGCCTCTTGAGTCTCCTGTCTTGAAGATCTTTCCTTGTGAACTGCAGTTGTCTCTCGCATGTTTTCCTTTGTCCTCTGCTTGCCAACTGTAAGCCATGTTTCATAAGCAAGCGGCAGCTTCCTGGCATCCAGAGGCTGAAAGCGACGGCTGATCTGCTTTCGTGTGCAGAGTATAGTCGAGGGGGTAGAAAGAATGTAACTTAGGGACAGAGGGACTAAGCCTCTTTTCCCCAAAAGCCCTTCAGTACCGTAGAGTCTTCAGAATGAGTCTCCTGCAGACTTGTGAACACCATGAGGCACAGAGAATTATTTCTGGTGTGGGTCCCTGGCGAGATATGCAGGCAGTGAGGTATAATACAAGGAAGGGGCTGTCCTGCGGATTCTAGCATTCGCCATGCTAGATGGCTTTAAACATACGTGTATGTGTGTGTGTTGCAGTAAAATGATGGATGGCTTGCATTTGCCTTCTCTGGGTCTTGTAAGTAAACAGAAGAGTGATTCTGACCCAAATTCCTTGTTGCTTGTAGCTCTGGTGTGTAATCTTGTTATATCCCAAGGAATGACCTGTTAAATAACAAACCGGAGGGGGATCTGTATGATAGGGGGTTTCTACTTGTCAAGCCTTACTTGGTTTGGAAAAGAACAATTTCTTGGGGGTCTCTGGTTTCTGTTTATTGAGGCTGTATTTCACCCTTAGATATACCGTCTCCTGAAGTCACCCATACAGATCTCTTTTTAATACCACCAGCTTATTGTTCAATATTAACTTCTGAGTCAAGGAGGTACAAATAAGCCTTTGGTGACCTAGCATTTAAGAACAAATTTTAGGAAATAATTTGTAACCAAAATGTGTGATTTTCCTGTTGCTGTCAGTGTGTTGTAGGCTGTTCTTGGTAAATGCCCCAAAAAAACCCACCTTAGTGGTGCCATCCATATAATTCCTAGTCTCCCCTTCTATTCCCCCCCCCCCCCCCCCCCCCCCCACAGGTCCATATTCTAATGGGATCATGTTATAAAACAAAAAAGTTCCTGCTTTCTTTGGCTGAAAACAAATTGGGACCCTGTATGCTGCTGGCCTTGAGAGGCAATCAGACAATGGTAGAGGTAAGACCCTGATATATTTATGTAAAAAAAACAAGGTGTGGAGCTGTATTAGTAAATCTAAATTCCTCTAATGTGCCTTCCGAGTGAGAGTGGGGTGGCTTTGAACTAGATTTTGACTTGTTACGTTTTATATTGATATGACATTTTGATGGCTAATTGTAAACTATTTTGAGTTGAATTCAATTCAGGGAGGGAAGTCTGTAAATGTGATATAACATTGATAATACTGAATCGACCTTAGGCCATCTCTGGAGGTTTAGGACTTAGATGCTGAAGACTGGTGTTATATTAATTAACCCTGTGTGTAGTGTAATTATACAAATGAGATATTCAGAGCATCATTATGGTGGGGAAACATTTGTTTCTTCATGCTATGTGATCTGTTTAGTCAACTGAAACCATTCAGCCTTCAGCAGGCCAGAGGTTTGAATCTGAAAATATTCTGGGGCAGGGAAAAATCAGAACTTCGCTATTAGGAGAACTGTGCCTTCCCCTGAAACGTACCTCATCCCTGTAGGTCAAGGGTGAGGACATTAACAAGGTGCTTCAGTGGCGCTGATAAATACTCGATTCTTGACATTGTTGCCTTGTTTCATCACTAGATTCTTTGTCTGATGCTTGAATATAACATCATTGAAAACAATGATACTCAACTACAGATCATCTCCACCCTGGAAAGTACAGATGTGGGAAAGCGAATGTACGAACAGCTGTGTGACAGACAGAGGGAATTAAAAGAACTGGTAGGTCACCCTCCTAGCAGCCAGACAAATTCTGCATTCGCCCCTTGCAACCTTCCCTATACATAGAAACCACAGCTTGGACTCCAGAGAGGAACATATATTAGGATGAAAACTTGCCGCCCTGTTAAAAGTATTTTCTGTATCAATCCCTGTGTATAGTTGCTGGTTTCAAGCCCCTATTTATTTATTTTATTTTTATTTATTAACAATTCTTATATACCGCACTATTAGACATCAGCGCGGTTTACATTAAACAGAAAACATCCGACAGTTTACATATGTCTGGTCATTACATTTAACAGGAGATATAACTTGGCGAAATAGGGGAAACTAAATACAATGGTGGTTTATCTATTAAGGGATATCATGGTTAACTATATACAACCTACAATATAAGTAATGGCCTTGGGTATTATTTCCATATATGGCAGCTAGGGGGGAAGGAGGATAAATTTCTCCCTCCCCCCTCAGTCAGGACCTCGGAAGGAGATGCATAAGAGAATCCTATACATCTACCTCTGAGATGCATATGAGGGGGGAGTGGCCTGATGGTTGGGGCAAGTTACCTCAGGCTGCTGGAGTGTCATGGGTTTGAATCCTGTCAGAACAGCAACCTTGGGCTGAGAGGACTGGAGTTTGTAGTCCCACAGGTGCTCCTTGTGGCCTTGGTCAAGCCACTTAACCCTCTGTTGCCTCCGGTACAAAAACAGATTGTGAGCCTTTCGGGGACAAGGGAAATATATACACAGTACCTGAATGTACACCGCTTTGACGTGTAGAAAAATGGTATATAAGCCTAGTTAAATAAATAAAATAAATAAATCCTCTTTTTGGCTTGAATAACCAAACCACTAAAGTGGCCACATAGAACCGATGGCGCTCATTTGCCCCAGAGACTCTACCAATAGGTACAGCCTGAGACCACCATCAAATTCATGCAAGTTTTCCAAAGCATATTAGCAAAGCAATTCAGGATTTGTGACAAGGCTATCTAAACTTCCCACTGGCCATTTGATGAAAGGATGTTAGAAAGAATCGTGGGCTTAGAAATAGTTGTAGCCTTTACGATGTAAGAACATAAAATATGCTATAGTGAGTCAGACCAAAAGTCCATCAAGCCCAGTATCCTGTTTCCAGCAGTGGCCAATCCAGGTCACAAGTACCTGTCAGGTTCCCAAAAAGGTAGACCGATTCCATTCTGCTCATCCCAGGGATAAGCATTGGATTTCCCCAGTCAACTTTAATAATGGTTTATGGCCTTTTCCTCCAGGAACTTGTCTAAACCGCTTTTAAACCCAACTATACCAACAGCGTTGACTACATTCTCCGGTAATGAATTCCAGAGTTTGATTAAGCATTGAGTGAAAAGATATGTGAAAAATTAATTCCAAGATATTCCGAATTTTGTGTGTTTAATTCAGTATGAGGGTGAACATGTTTCACATGCAGAAATCGTTTTATAAAATTGTCACCAAAAGGCATGAAAAATATACACGTGCCAAGGGAGAGGGCATACATTTATGAAAACTGTAGGACGATGTCCCCGAGGGTATCGTTTGCATCATGGAGTCACAGTGTACACACATACTTTAGAAAATAAGTGGGTATACGCACACAGTATATGCAGACATTTGTACCTGCTTACGAGTATAGGTAAATTTATGTGTGAGGGTTTGTGGGCTGGTTTGGGCGGCCCATTTTATAAAGACACACAGGTGCCTGTGTTACCTTATGCATGAAATAGTCACCCTTTATAAAATTATCCCCCACCCCTGTATGTCCGGAATAAGGTTATTTGCTCATGGTGCTGGGGAGTGCAGCCTGTGAAAAGAGCATTTCTTGGTTTGTAATTCAGTTTTATTTCTCACGTTGCAGCAAAGAAAAGGTGGACCCACAAGATTAACGCTGCCATCCAAATCTACCGTAAGTTCTCCTCCTTGATGGACGTCTCTGGGGGTGAAAGATTATTCTTTCCTCTAAAACATGTTATTAGCTACTCAGGTATTAACTCAGTATCCCAACGCTCAATGCCAGGTAGTACAATGCAGGTATTTTATGACAAAATGCCTCTTACTTAAAATGCAACTTAAGAGGCTGAGATTTTGCATTCCTCAAAAAGAATCCGTTTTCCTCTTGTGTGACCCAGAACATCTTTTTGTTTCCCTGGCAATGCCAGGTGGGTTGCCTAGGTTTGGGAGTGTCTTTGGGGTAAGGTTTGTTGGGGTTGGGTGGGTGCCTTGGAGGGGAGAGAGGTGTTTAGCGCTCTGGCCACACTTTGATGTGCTGTAGAATGACGTTCTTGGAGAGAAATTCTATTTACTCAGCTGAAAGGCAGCACAAAAGGATGGCATTATTTGAGAGTATAAAATGCCAGTAGCATTTTGCAGAAAATGCTGTGTAAAGACAGCGGTACGCAGAAAAAAGGCAGTACATAAGGTCATGGCTTCTCCATCATGAATACTCTGGGCTCCCCTTGTGGGATCTGCCGGGGAAAGAACATTCTTACATCTCTAGGAACAAGCAGGAATGCAGTCCGTCACGTATGGGTGAACGTCACCGATGGAGCCCGCGCGGGAATGCTCACCACCATTCAATCTGAAAGCTTTTGGGAGCACTGCATCGTGCCTACGTGCCTGCCTTCCCAACTCCTCACCTCAGTTCTTCATTTTCCGCGGAGCCAGTAGGACATATCATCCTGTCATTGCCAAAAAACTTTTTCTTTTTTTTTTTTTTTTCTTTTTTTTGTGGAACACCATGCTTCTGCGTTCCCATCGCTGCCGGTTCCTTCGAATCTGACACCAATCCCGATAGTTTTTTTTCTTTTTTATGTTAGAGTTTCTATTTTTTCCTCTTCATTTTCAATGTGGTTTTCACTGCTAAACTAGACCTCTAGGCCTCCATAGCCTTATCTTCAATCTCAAAGACAATTTTTTTGAGGCATGGAAAAACCAACTAATGGTTTTAAAAAAATAATGTACCAAGTGTGCTAATACCATATCAGTCACTGATAAACATGACTGGTGTCTAAAATGTTTGTGCCCTGAACATCAACCAATTCTTGTCCTAATGAACTGAGCCAGACAGTATGGATCGTTGTTCACCTCTGACTCACTTTCAGTGGCTTCCACTTTGAGGACATCAACTTCCTCTCATGGGTCTCAGGTTTCTTCAAAGTTCAAACAAAAGTAAGTCAAAGTCTCTGGCTGCTCCCAAGTCATCGGTATTGAAAACCAATACCGAGACCAGAGATCAGTCCCGACATAAGCATCGTGACTCCCCTAGGGGTGCTTCTGATGCAGACTGGCAAGCCGAACAGCCCCGGTGGGGGGATCTGTCCTTCAAAGCACAAGAGGGGCTCCAGGATACTCCCAAGGCATTGACCTCTGGAGAGCTACCTGTTCCATGTTCTGGGACGGTGGCTCACAGCCCTGTGGGTGATTCCACCCAGACAGTGGTCATCTCCCTAGACCAACGCATGCTGACTCTTGAGAGGAGCTTGGCAGCATTCCTGGCAGCCTCAGTACCAATAACAGCTCCAGGAGTGCAGGCTTCGATACAGAGCCTACAGCCAGGTCTATCAGCCCTGATGCCAGCCCTCGAACCGGCATTGTCAGAATCCCCGAGGCTGATGCCTTCGTTGGAACCAACCAATGCCCTTGATATCCAACAGACTCAAACTGCCATGGCTCTCTGGTACTCAGTACATGCGATATTGGCCAGTTTATCCTAGACCCATTGCTCTCGAGCTCTGATGCCTGTGACCAGGCCATTCTGTGAGCCCCAATGTAGACTGCTGAAGCTCTGCTTGTTGATTCGAAGGCATCAAAAAAAAATCCCTGGTGAGAAACTTGATGAGTGTCTGGAATGCACTCCGCTTATCCTCAGGAAGCAGTGGGGTGAAGTTTCCAGATCCCTAGTTACATCCTTCAGAAACATGCCCATGTACAGTATGTAAGAGTTTATTCTGGAGGCCAATATGCATGTCTGGAAGCACCGACGCCCAAAGGCATTGAGTGTCCTCGAGTCTCTGCCAGGCGGCATAGATGAATGGTTCTTAGAGCTCGTTATTTGGCAGATCGCCGATTCCACCACCATTGAGTGGTGGGGGAAGTGATATTTTTAGAAACCTGAGCACTCTGGTAACTCGGTACATGGTATTGAGCCTCTTGCTGACAGGCAGAACCGTGAGCGGGGCCTCCTACATGTGGAGTATAAGATCCTGCAGGATACGATGTACCAGTAATGTAGGTGCCTCCTTGGGCATGGGAGGGTATTGGAGTATCTCCAATTCTTCTGCCCTCTGTTCCTTTTCCGAGGCTACTGTGATGGCGAGCCCTGCTGCCATGTCACGTATGAAGTCCTGAAAGGACATATCTTCTGGTGGGGATCAATGCCATTCCTGCAGCAGCAAAGGGTCTAAAGGGATTGGAGACCCCTAGTCTAGATAGGGGCTCCCGTCAGGATGCTGTCTTTGGCCAATCTGTACTCCAGCACCTGTTTGGGATTTAAACTCGACTCCTACTCTCCGTCCCAGACTTCTACAAAATACCAGACTATCAGTGGGGGAGCATCGCCTCCTGGAATAGAGTCCAATAGCCCACAACTCTTCCAGACTCTTTGGCTACACGTTTTTTGCCTCTGGGATTGCCCTACTCTCCCCCCTCCCCTCTCATAGCAGTCTGGTACCTGGGAGCTAGTGAGTCCCATATGTGAAGAATGTATTTCTGCTTGTTGCTGGAGATAGCATAGTTAGTCACCTGTAACAGGTGATCTCCGGAAACCGCAGGAATCAGTCTTCACAACCCGCCCTCCTCCACTAGGAGTTGTAGAGTTGTTTTATTTTCTTCTTCTGAGCTACAAACTCAACTGAGGAGAGGAGTCAGGAAGGCAGGCACACAGGCGCAGTGGAATACTCCCAAAAGCTTTCCTATTGTACACTGGGGAACGTTCCTATGCAGACTCCGTTGGTGACAATCACCCATAATGTGAAGACTGATTCCTGCTGTTCCTGGAGATCATCTGTTACAGGTGAGTAACTGTGCTTTCTGTGTCCTCATGCATTGCTTTCAAATGGCTTTAATTCCATAATTGACACAAGAGGATTGTTTACTCTGACCCTCGGAGTCCTTTAATAAGGGAGAAGTCATTGTGTTACAGAATTAGTCTGTTAGTCTAGGCAGTGAATATTGCGTTTTCTTTATTGATGGGAATAGAGGGAGCATAAAGACCTGAGTCATTTCTCTTAGATTACCTGCCTGGCATCAGAGAGTCCAGAGTTCCTGAGAAGAACCCTAGCAGCTCCTTATTTTGAAAATTAGTAACATCGGTTTTCTTTCTTTCGGATAATCAAAATGCAGAATGAAAGATCTTTGTGCTTGCTTAACTTTTAAACAAAATGTAGAGATGTGCCCTACTACAGGTTTTCCGTGTTCCTTTTCAGGATGCAGATCTTGCTCGATTATTAAGCTCAGGGTCCTTTGGGAATCTGGAAAACCTCAGCCTGGCCTTCACCAATGTAACGAGCGCCTGCGCGGAGCTGCTTATCAAACTGCCTTCCCTCAAGCAGCTGAACCTGTGGTCAACTCAGGTAGGAGGCCTAGAGACAGCAACTGAGAGGGATGGGTAGCTGACTCATGTGGCCGGCTCAGCGAAAGAGGAGGACGATATTATAGCTTTCATTTTCTTACAGAGGTCCGAAAATAATCTGTTTTGCTTGTCCCTTTGTTAGGGATCCCAGGTAACATTTTCAAATGACCATAGGCTGATCCCTCAAATTAAAACCCTCCAGTTGTCACTTGTTATAGCTAACAAATAGGGGACCTAAGTTACCCAGTAACCTTTGGCCACACCAGATGGTCACGCAGATCAACATATTAAGAAATGTTTGTCATTAATCAGCCAAGATCTGGACAACGCAACAGTCAGGTTCTGAGCTTGTTTGGTTGGCTCGAATGTGGGGTATGCAGTGATAAAGCAGTAATTGAACACTACCATCCTATATTGGCTCCCCTGGCTCACGGTAGGGTTTCTGATGTTGGCTTTTAATTGCTTAAACACCGCTAAACAGCCCCAATGCAAAAAAATTAAAATAGGTCTTTATTGGATAAACACCAGAAAAACACCATTTTCCTCATATTCTCTCACACCCTCCCCCGGCTTGCCTTGTATCCTCCATTTAATTTTTGTGCCTTTTCTACACTGATAACTTGTGACACAAACACGCATGTTTCCTTCCATCAGTAAAGGGTCCAAGCAGGAGCACCTGTGGTATGAAAAGACTGCGTTTTTTCTTAACCCTTAAAGAACCCCTAATTATTTCATAGGAACACCTAAATTCACAGGTTGATATTCAAAGCGATTAACACGGTTAGCAAACCTGCTAACCATGTTAATCCTCCTGCGATAACTTGGCAGTGGAGATGCTGAGCCGCTATCGCTAGGTGGTGAAAGTTGGGCACAGTAAAAGCTGGCCTAACGTTCACTGCTGAAGCCAAGCGGGCAGTGGCTCAATATCACCACTGCCGGGGCCCAGCTATAGCCCCAGCATTGAATACCCGGGTTTAAAGTTCAACGGCAGCAGCTAGCCGCTACCGAATATTGGGCCCACAGTTTATAAACCCCTAAGACAAAAGCCCTAAAGATGGTCTTCTTTGAAAATTCATAGCTACATCAATTAATTACATGTGTGCTTCTGCAAAGGAGAGAAAAGACGCACATAGAGCTGCTTGGGGGACCTCCTGACCATGTCAAAAGTAAGGAGTGAAGCTGCATTACCTCTTAACCGGGCCACTGATCGGCGGCAAGGGGTGTGACAGAATACACAGACATGTATATGAATTTTGACATAATGAATTGCTTATGCTCCGGATCCTGTTAATGGACTGAGACCCACCAATTTATGTCACATAAGCCACATTATTAAGATTCCTAACAGCTTGAGCTGGATTTGACCTAGAGTCCCTCGAGTCATCCATTCCCCACAGCGTCTGTCAGTTGAAAGGGGGCAATTTTATAAAAGGACGCCATTAAAAAAAAAAAAAGGAAAAAAGTACCTGTTTAAAAAAGGCTCCATGGAGGTGTCTGTGCTTTTTATAAAACAGGCTCGTAAAATAACCCGAGAAGCACACATGTTGCACATAAAGCTACGCTTGCTTCCAGAGAGGTACATCTTTCCGGATGCTCTCTGGGCGGACATGCATGTTGCAGCTGCATCCGACTCTGCCCAAATTACACTCCCACCTCCATGCAGGCCGCATTTAAGTATGCATGTTGTCAGTACGTGTGCAGTACGCTTATGGGACTGTGCAATACTATTTCAGCTATTTTCCACACCTAAAACATGCGGAAAATGCTTAGGAAAATGATTGTCATAATGTGGTTTTAGTTTGCATATTCTAAGCTCATTATGGAATAACATGTTATGGAGAGGGGCTCCGGTTTATCACAGTGGTAAATGTTTCCAGGGCTCAAAGAAGGATCTCTGGTTTAGCTCTTGCTCCTAAGATCTTTACAAGTTTTGTGTCTTTTCAAAAAGTTGGTAAAATTTCCTGAAAAGTCATAAACTACCCCTTGGAGTAAACTAAAGAAATTCACTTCAAGATGACCAGCTCCATAGCAGTGAGCCATGATGAGGGGATATTGGAAGAAATATTCCTCTCCCACCGGTTCTGAAAAGACAGCCCTCCTGAACGGCTTTCTGTATACTTGAGACCCACAAATGTTTGGTCTGGGCATATGCATGAAATCTGTTACAGAACTGGATGCCTTATGTGCCATCTTTCTGTTCTCTGCGTTGCAGTTCGGAGATGCGGGATTACGGGTCTTGTCGGAGCACCTCAACACGCTTCAAGTTCTCAACCTGTGTGAAACGCCTGTGACCGACGCTGGCTTGGTGGCATTGAGTTGTAAGGAGCAATCCATTTTTTTTTTGCATTCAAGCACTAAGTATCTAGAATTTTAAATAGCATGTGGAGATCGGAATTGAGACATGGAGGTTAGGATGGACACAGTAACTGCAATATTTCAGAAAACACTCTGCCGAAAGTCCAGTCTTTTCTAGGAATGCACCTGTATCTGCCCATAGGTGGAGCCGGAAGAAGCATTTTACATCACATGTGGGAAATGATCAATGAAGGAAACTCGATAATTACAGTGGGCCTTTCCAAGCCTACCCATATAAATAACGCCAATTAACTATGGATGCCACTATGATTATTTAATTTCATTGTGGAGGGGAAACTGATGAGGCATTAATGGCCACATGTTCAAAACCTCTATGTGTCGGGGGCAGCTGTAAATCTTGACATGGATTATTTGGGTCCTACATGTGCATTCTTTATATGAAATAGGACTATATAGGGCCAACCCAAGCATTAGGCAAACTAGGTGATTGCCTAGGGTGGCATTTTCTGAGGGGCAGCAAAGGGCAAGGTAGTCAAAGCTAAACAATAGGTTTAGACAGCTGGGGAGGAGAAAAGCTTAAGATTTGCCCAACTCTGGGTCCGGCCCTGGGAATACATGTGGATTTTTGACCTCCCAGGTCACACCTTAACCACGCCCCTGACACATCCCTTTGCAATTTCCATACATTATGGACATCCACGTGTAAATTTAGCCCTTTCTAAAATCACCATTTACTCGTGGCCATGGCGTAAATTCTATCCAAACAGCCCCTGCCTGCAGGTGGACCCTAAGGAAGGAGGGTCCAAAGTGGACTTCTTATCCTCCAGGGGCCCTTTCAAAATTGGCCCATAATTTGAGCTTCTGTTACAGACTCATGGATTCCATTTCCATGTTTAAATACTGGATTTTGCATGTCGAAATTGTGAATAAGGCTTCTAAAATAGCCCCCACCCCATAGCCTGCTGAGACTGTTTGGTTAATGGCATGTTGTGGTAATACTCTGATTCCTCATCTCCAGCCAGTGCAAGGAATGAGGATGTTTTGGGAGGGTCTTAAATGAATATTGTGTGATCTCCTAACATGCATGTATGAATTGTACTGCAGTATTTCATAAGTGATACATAGCTGTAGAAACCGCAGCCAGAGTCTTTGAGATGTACATATGGAAACAGCAGTTAGCCAGAGTGCGCTCTATTCATGCATTTACATTATTGCTTTAAAAAAAAAAGTCTCCAGTTTTTCAGGTAGTTTCATGTCAAAGAATTTTGCCCTAATAGAATTGTTCTTGTGCTGGTGCCCCAGGGGTTGAAGTTGACATTTCTCCCTGCATACCACACACTTGCAAAAACATTCACCAGTATTCCTGTACACCGGTATTTATCAGAGTAAAAAACACTAGGAACAGAAGGGAAACAAGCCCTGCATTTCTGGGAAGAAAGCAGAACCATTCTCTAAGTTTTGTTTTTCTCTTTTTAGCGATGAAGAGCCTGTGTAGTTTAAACATGAACAGCACCAAGCTCTCAGCAGATACCTATGAAGATCTCAAGGTACAGTTTGGCTCTGGAATCTAATTATCCGCCATATGCAGGTTCATCTAAACCAGGGTCGCCATGGCACTCTGAAGTCTGTTGGTATCTGGTTTGGGGTAGTACGTCAGTCCTGTAGGACCCTGTAGCTTAGGACCCATGGGAGTGTTCAGCGTGTACACGGTTTACACAGTGTAGACGGGTACGTGTGGCTCAGGGTGGATGGGGACAGAGGCACATCAGAAGCAGAGCAGCTTTTCACAGCTCCAATATCCTTATCATAACGAGAGAGAAGTTATCAAAAACCTCCTGGTTGGATGCTGTTAAGTGGAGGTTGGCATGGAGCCAGGCATTCTTGCTTGTCAGCAGTCCGTCAGTGTTTGCAGAGAGGAGGGTGTCTAGGAAGCGACTGGGAGGAAGCAGCCTGTTTCTCTGAAAATCAGAGTATGTGTCTTGGCTCACGCTGGCTGCGAGAATGACACTTGTACAGTCAGAGCTGCTCAGTTAAGCAAGTTATTCATCTCTATAGAACACAAAGGCCATCGCTTCCTGAAACATCTTGCCACAAGAAATCTGCAGTTCCTCATAGAACCGTGGGAGAACAGGGGGCAAGTGCAGGAAGGGGCAGAATGTGGCCTAGGGGCTGAGAACCAGGGAGGCCGTGGTTCAGTTCAGGCTTCAGTGACCTTGGCTAGGTCACTTTATCTCCCAGTGCCCCAGATACCTTCTTAGATTGTAAGCTCTTTGGGGGAGGGACATATTGTGCCTGGATAATTATCACTGTAAAGCACTGTATACATCCATAGCGTTATAAAATGTTAAGTCGGAGCAGTAGTTGCCCTTCCTCCCCAGCTTAGCATATACTGATCAACCAGCAGGAGGAGGACAGTGACGGTGACGCTACCTCAGTTCAGGTCTTCCCCCCTTCTCCTCCGCTGCTTATTGGTACCCAACTCCAGCTTTGAACTGCACGGTGGCAGGGTGACTCCTGTGGTTCAAACTGTGAGTTGAGTGCATGACAGAAGAGGACACCTGAGGCGCCACTGCTCTCCCCCAGTCAGCTGATCAGGATTACAGGGGCAATTGATGGGCTGGAGGAGAGGGGAAAAGCAGCACGTTGAGAGGAGGAAGAGGTTGCGAGGGGATTAGGGGTTCTGTGTTTGAGAAAGGAGAATGAGGATGGATGTGCGTATGGCTGAGAGGACATCCTCCCTCCCCGTCTATTTCCTTAGTCATGGGTCCTCCCTTTACCCCCAGACCGCTTTCTTCTCTTCCTCTCAAAACCCCAAGATCTGCCTATATTCTCCCTCCTCTTCCACATTTCCAAGCTCCCTTTTTATTCTTTATTATCTCCAGGAGCAAGCAGGAAGGCAGTCTTCACATATGGGTGCCTCTTCCTTCCCAACTCCTCTCCTCAGTTCGTGTTCCGCAGAGCTAGCAGGTTACAAAATCCTGTCATCACCAAAAAACGTTTCTTTTTTGGTGTAATACTGTGCACTGCCTTTCTGTTGACGCCGGTTCCATCAGAATCGACACTGGTCACGATAAAATTTGTCTTTTTTACATATAAAATTTTCTATTTCTTTTCATTTCCTGCAGGTTTGCCACTCACTAGGCCTTCAGGCTTTCATATCCCCTTCCATTCTGAGGGATATTTTTCTAAAGTGGTTTTAAAAAATGTACCAAATGTGCCAGTACCATAATCAGTCATGGATAAACATGACAGGTGTCTAAAATGTTTGGGCCCTGAACATCAACCCAATTCTTGTCCTTTGTCCCAACAAATGACACAGAGACCTAAAGAACAGAGCCAGACAGTATGGATCACTGTTCGCCCTGAACTTGATTTCAGTGGCTTCCACATCATTGAGGGGGAACAAACGGAGCGAGAGACGTAAGTTGGTAACAGACTGCTTTATTGATGATAGTCCCTACGCGTTTCGGCAAGTGCCTTCCTCGGGGGACATACAGCTAACATAGAATAAACAAACAATGTTAAAACAAAACAATGTTAAACACCGTATCATAATAAATACATAGTAAAAAGTCAAAAGATTAAAAAATGGATAAATAACAAATGAATAAATTATGAGGTGCATTCAGATAACAATAAGAATAAGAAGAAGGGCTGAGACAAGAGACAAGAGACAAACCATTTAAACCAGACATTAAGGCCTATGTAATCTAGTTTAAGAGCAGTGAACAGTGTAATAAAAAATGAGAATAATTAATTTAAAAAAGGGACCTAACAACCGTACATATATAACCTAGAAAGAAGAAGAGCGGAATGAGATAAAGGTCACATTGAAATGTAGCCCAAGTGTATAAACTGTATTAGATAAAAGGTGGTCCAAGCAATAAGCTCATACATATAAAACAGAACCTACCAGTGCTATGTCAGATGAGGCGTCTCTTTAAGACAGTTTGGTCGGACTATAATGCAACAGCTAAAAATATGAAAGAACAAGCTATAAAACCATAAAAGCACAAATTATATAAATATACATAAGAACAATAAATAATGATCAAATGTAATGAAATATTATAAAACAATGTGCAACAATAAAAATATAAAAATAATAATGGGATAAACTTTTAATAAATTATATGAGTACATATAAAATAATAAATGCCATTGCAAAGATCGAACGGATGCATATAAAAGAAATTAAGGGTTAATCAAAAAATATATATATACATATAAACGTGACATGACACTAGCTATTTGAAATTACTATCGCAGGATTGTCCGGTACTTGTAGACAGGTGAAAGGCCAATTAATAGGTTTGTGCAAAGAACTATAAACAGCAACATGTGTAGAAGTAGCTAATAGAAAAGAGTTAGGAGGCCATATAGTGAATAGGTGCAGAGAACTAATAACAAAACTTAAGATTAAGGAGCAATGAGAAGGATAAAAAGGTGAATTTAAACATCAGCAGAATAAAGGTGAATACGTGCATTGTATGACTCTGTTAAGGGATGAATTGTAATGGGAATGGAGGTGTACAACTACAATCTTCAAAACAGGAGCAGGTGAATGTATATGATGTAAAATAGGAACGGACATGTGAAGAAAATAAAAGAACGTGTCGACATGGACGGTAAAACTGACAGAAACGCTGGGTAATCTCAAGAATATTTTATGCAATGATATGGAAAGGCTGGACATGGAATGAAAATTGTAGAAGAGAGCTGGGAGAGACAATGCTTCGAGTGTGAAGAGAGTGTTAGGAACCTGTAAATCTGGTCAAACCGCTGGAACCGTGACAGTATAAGAAATATGAAGAAAAAGCATGCAATATAACAGAACATAGTCTTTCATTTATCGATGGTTGGTCCTGTGCAGATAGTGTAGAAATTATGACAAAAATCACAACAATGTACTGTGTATAAGAACGGCGTGATGACAATGAAGGGCAACCTCGGGAAAACAAGCAGTTTATGTAGGACGCCAATTTTCGCGCCTTTCAGGATGACGTAACAAATGGGCGGAGTCAAATGCGGCCGCGAAAAAAACGAGTGAGTGAGGGAGGAGATAATACGGTGCAAAAAAACTGTGATATCAAATCATTCAAAAAAGGAAAGTGGATTATAGATTCAAAATCAGCCCTTTCATGAATCAACATTTGGAAAGTCGGCATAGTTAAAACGGAACGGCAAGAAGTGGTAGAACCAATGAGACAATAAGTAAATTAGTCAGGGATTAAAAAAGGGGGAGATAAAAGGAGCAAAATTAAAAATGCAATACTCAATAAACCAGAAGGGCAAAAAATGAACCCTTAAACTGCATATGCAAAATCTAACGGAGTAAAGTAGTGATAATTATAATAACCCAAATCGGTAATAGTCCAGTGTGAACTGCCTGTATGGTCATGTTGAAGTACAATGAAATGCAAGTGAACATTGGTAGAACATGAGTACAACAATGTATGCTATCAAACACACATATATATATATATATATATATATATGGGGATTAAATTGATTATAAAGAATACAATGTATATTAAATGTATGTAAAAGGGGGGTTATCTAGTGAGGATGGTAAAAACATATTTAAAAGAAAAGTGTATGAGCTGATTCATAAAAAAACTGAAAGATCACTTTCTTGGTTAAGCCCGAACGGTTCCAAGCTATTCAGTTCATAAATGAACCGTTGTTCTACCTTGAGTAAGGTATTGTTGATATCACCACCACGCCAGTGTGGAATAACCGTCTTAATCACCAAGAATTTGATGTCACTAACCATGTAGCTCTTCTTTAACCAATGCGAAACTAATGGTTTGTCAGTAAGTTGTCTCTGAATGTTGCTCCTGTGTTCAATAATGCGTGTCCGTATTTGTCGTGAAGTTTTGCCTATGTAAACCATATCACAAGGGCATAATATCAGATAAATAGCATTGATGGTCTTACAATTTGAATAATGATTTATGATTATTTTGTGACCCGTGGATTTATGTATGAAGAAATTTTTTGTTGTGATGGCATGAAGACAAACAGAACAATTGCCGCAGCTGTAGTGACCTCTAGCTTTAAGAGAGGGTCCAGGAGCAGTGAGAGCAGAGGGAACTAAAAAGTGACTTAAATTCGGCGCCCGTTTATATGATATCATCAACCGTTTAGATTGAAAGGCAGGTAAGAAGGATATAAGATTCCATTCTTGTTTCAGGATGTCCGTGATAGTCTTGGAATATGATGAGAAGGTGAGAGGGCAGGTAAACTGGTTTGGTTGACGCAGAAATCTGTAAGAGAAGAATTACATGCAGCTTCCTTACTGGAATACTGTAGAAGAAAAACCATTCCCAGAGGACTTAGGGTGCAGAAGGCACCCGGAATGTTTAAAGATGATGATGTTTTTATGACTAACTGGATAAAAATTTTAAATAAATGTTCCTTGGATCTGATGATCCTTTTAATTAATACTTCTAAACGAAGGGCCGAGACACTCAAACCACAGATAGATTCGAAAATCGACAATCTTAAGAAGAAGGAAGCTCAGTTTGAATCGGAGAAAAGAAAATTCGATAAAAATAACCTAGATTATAGACAATCAATTAAAGAGTCTAAGATCAAAAAACTTAAGTGATGAAGACTATAAACAAAACACTGTGTACTACTGGACTTACAATAAGTCCGATCTCAGAGATAGGAAGAGGAGTGCTTCTTATAGGAGACCATATAGATCACCCAGACCACATAGATCTCCCAGATCACCTCGATACATATCAAAGACTAATACAAAGGACAAACAACCTACAAGACGCAGATCCATATCAGTCACTCCAGAAATAGAAAGAAGCAACAAAAGGTCACGGCATTATTCAAAGGACAACATTGAAGCATCAGCCCCCCTTTTTCCTACACAACCACGGTCTCCCACTGCACACTGTCAAAGGCATAATCATAAGCAGGATTTTCACATGGATTCCCTTTGGGCAAAAGGCAGAAGAAATGCTTCTCCAAGATCACCACCACCTCGTCTACCGCGACACAGAAATCAACAACCAAGACAGTACTCACCACGGGAAAGAATGCACAGTCAGGGAATGATGTCAAAAAGACATCTGAATTGGGACTTGTAAATGCAGTCATTAATTTGTCCACATACCCATTAACAGACCTTGAACTCCAGGTTTTAAATAAGGGTCTTTCTTTTGTTCCCACTAAACGCCATGATAAATTTCTAACACATGTGGAACTTTACAAGTTCTTTCGTAAGCTTAAAATCATAGATTATTTCAAAAAAACCCTCTCTGCCTCCGATGATCCTTCTGTGGTTAAGAAACCGTCCACTTGGCTCCCTCCGTCCATCCCAGATCCCATGATTACTGCCTATGAAAATATGGTCCTTTCCAGAGTTAATGCACTATATAAAACTAAACAGAAGCATTCATATTACAATCTTACAGCCTTACAAAAATCAGCATTAAAAGGCCTTCAATCTAATCAGGCCATAATAATAAAACCCGCAGATAAAGGCGGTGCAATTGTAGTACAGGACAGAACTGCATATATAGCAGAGGTCATTCGTCAACTGAATGATACTACATTTTATCAAAAGATTTTTGATGACCCTACGAGTACATTACAACTGAAAGTGGATAATTTATTATATATCGGTAAAGAGGCAGGGTACTTGACACATAAAGAAATCACTTTTCTCACTGTCACCCATCCTGTAATACCCACGATTTACATGCTTCCAAAAATACACAAATCTATACAAAATCCTCCAGGCCGACCAATTGTTTCAGCTAATGGCTCACTTTTCGAACCTCTTTCCAAATTTCTGGACATTTTCTTACGTCCATTTGTCTCTCTAGCACCCTCTTATGTCAAGGACTCCACCCATATTATTAACATTCTAAATAATTTTCAAGGTTATCATGATGGCCTTATTTTATTAACATTGGACATCAATTCTTTATATACAAACATTCCACAACAAGCAGCTCTAGAAGTGCTAGCAAATATATTAATTAAAAGACCCAAACCGGTTCGGATACCTACCTTTTTACTTACACAGTTGGCCTCCTTAGTTATGTCCGAGTATTACTTTATTTTTAAAGGTCTTTTCTATAAACAGGTCAAAGGGGTGGCCATGGGTTCGCCCATGGCTCCTGATGTAGCAAATCTTTATGTATCTGAATTCGAGAATAAATTTTTGTCCTTTCATCCGTACAAGAAATACATCCGGCTCTAGAAACGTTATATTGACGACGTACTTGTAATTTGGGATGGCCCTGAAGATACCTTACATACTTTTCATACTTGGCTCAACACATTAGATTCTAACTTGCAATTTGAGGGAACATATAGCCTAGAATCGATTCCATATCTTGACATCATGATTAAGAAATCAGATGAAGGATTTGTTACTGATTTATACCGTAAATCAACTGTTAGAAATACTTTTCTTACATATGACAGTTGTCATAATACTGCCTTCAAACAAAATCTCCCTATCAGTCAATTTCTTAGGATTAAGAGGTTATGTATCAACAATATGGACTTTGAGAAACATGCTGCGGATTTATATCGGAGGTTTGAACAACGTGGATACCCCAATAAATGCATTCACAGAGCATATCAAAGAGCATTAGCTACAGATCGCCCCACACTCCTGCAGAATACAATACGTTCACAAACGGATATGGTCTCCTGCCCTCTCACCTTCTCATCATATTCCAAGACTATCACGGACATCCTGAAACAAGAATGGAATCTTATATCCTTCTTACCTGCCTTTCAATCTAAACGGTTGATGATATCATATAAATGGGCGCCGAATTTAAGTCATTTTTTAGTTCCCTCTGCTCTCACTGCTCCTTGACCCTCTCTTAAAGTTAGAGGTCACTACAGCTGCGGCAATTGTTCTGTTTGTCTTCATGCCATCACAACAAAAAATTTCTTCATACATAAATCCACAGGTCACAAAATAATCATAAATCATTATTCAAATTGTAAGACCATCAATGCTATTTATCTGATATTATGCCCTTGTGATATGGTTTACATAGGCAAAACTTCACGACAAATACGGACACGCATTATTGAACACAGGAGCAACATTCAGAGACAACTTACTGACAAACCATTAGTTTCGCATTGGTTAGAGAAGAGCCACATGGTTAGTGACATCAAATTCTTGGTGATTAAGACGGTTATTCCACACTGGCGTGGTGGTGATATCAACAATACTTACTCAAGGTAGAACAACGGTTCATTTATGAACTGAATAGCTTGGAACCGTTCGGGCTTAACCAAGAAAGTGATCTTTCAGTTTTTTTATGAATCAGCTCATACACTTTTCTTTTAAAATATGTTTTTACCATCCTCACTAGATAACACCCTTTTACATACATTTAATATACATTGTATTCTTTATAATCAATTTAATCCCCTTTTATATTTATATATATATATATATATATATATATATATATGTGTTTGATAGCATACATTGATGTACTCATGTTCTACCAATGTTCACTTGCATTTCATTGTACTTCAACATGACCATACAGGCAGTTCACATTGGACTATTACCGATTCGGGTTATTATAATTATCACTACTTTACTCCGTTAGATTTTGCACACGCAGTTTAAGGGTTCATTTTTTGCCCTTCTGGTTTATTGAGTATTGCATTTTTAATTTTGCTCCTTTTATCTCCCCCTTTTTTAATCCCTGACTAATTTACTTATTGTCTCATTGGTTCTGCCACTTCTTGCCGTTCCGTTTTAACTATGCCGACTTTCCAAATGTTGATTCATGAAAGGGCTGATTTTGAATCTATAATCCACTTTCCTTTTTTGAATGATTTGATATCACAGTTTTTTTGCACCGTATTATCTCCTCCCTCACTCACTCGTTTTTTTCGCGGCCGCATTTGACTCCGCCCATTTGTTACGTCATCCTGAAAGGCGTGAAAATTGGCGTCCTACATAAACTGCTTGTTTTCCCGAGGTTGCCCTTCATTGTCATCACGCCGTTCTTATACACAGTAAATTGTTGTGATTTTTGTCATAATTTCTACACTATCTGCACAGGACCAACCATCGATAAATGAAAGACTATGTTCTGTTATATTGCATGCTTTTTCTTCATATTTCTTATACTGTCACGGTTCCAGCGCTTTGACCAGATTTACAGGTTCCTAACACTCTCTTCACACTCGAAGAATTGTCACTCCCAGCACTCTTCTACAATTTTCATTCCATGTCCAGCCTTTCCATATCATTGCATAAAATATTCTTGAGATTACCCAGCGTTTCTGTCAGTTTTACCGTCCATGTCGACACGTTCTTTTATTTTCTTCACATGTCCGTTCCTATTTTACATCATATTCATTCACCTGCTCCTGTTTTGAAGATTGTAGTTGTACACCTCCATTCCCATTACAATTCATCCCTTAACAGAGTCATACAATGCACGTATTCACCTTTATTCTGCTGATGTTTAAATTCACCTTTTTATCCTTCTCATTGCTCCTTAATCTTAAGTTTTGTTATTAGTTCTCTGCACCTATTCACTATATGGCCTCCTAACTCTTTTCTATTAGCTCCTTCTACACATGTTGTTGTTTATAGTTCTTTGCACAAACCTATTAATTGGCCTTTCACCTGTCTACAAGTACCGGACAATCCTGCGATACTAATTTCAAATAGCTAGTGTCATGTCACGTTTATATGTATATATAGATTTTTTGATTAACCCTTAATTTCTTTTATATGCATCCGTTCGATCTTTGCAATGGCATTTATTCTTTTATATGTACTCATATAATTTATTATACGTTTATCCCATTATTATTTTTATATTTTTATTGTTGCACATTGTTTTATAATATTTCATTACATTTGATCATTATTTATTGTTCTTATGTATATTTATATAATTTGTGCTTTTATGGTTTTATAGCTTGTTCTTTCATATTTTTAGCTGTTGCATTATAGTCCGACCAAACTGTCTTAAAGAGACGCCTCATCTGACATAGCACTGGTAGGTTCTGTTTTATATGTATGAGCTTATTGCTTGGACCACCTTTTATCTAATACAGTTTATACACTTGGGCTACATTTCAATGTGACCTTTATCTCATTCCACTCTTCTTCTTTCTAGGTTATGTATGTACGGTTGTTAGGTCCCTTTTTTTAATTATTAATTATTCTCATTTTTTATGTACACTGTTCACTGCTCTTAAACTAGGTTACATAGGCCTTAATGTCTGGTTTAAATGGTTTGTCTCTTGTCTCGGCCCTTCTTCTTATTGTTATCTGAATGCACCTCATAATTTATTCATTTGTTGTTTATCCATTTTTTAATCTTTTGACTTTTTACTATGTATTTATTATGATACGGTGTTTAACATTGTTTTGTTTTAACATTGTTTCTCCAGGACCAAGCAGGAAGTCAGTCCTCACTTATGGGTGACGTCGGCGCCGACGGAGCCCTCGCGGAGCAATTTTCCCCAGCTTTCAAAGAAAGCCTTTGGGAATTGCAGCGCGCATGCGCGGTAGTCTTCCCGCCCGAGGGTGCCATCTTAGCCAGTCTTCTTTTTTCCGCGGAGCCCTACAGACGTCCCCGTCTTGTCCCCGCGAAAAAGTTGATTTTCCTCTGTATTTATCCTTTTTTCTTTCGGTTCGACGCCGGTCGTTTTCCCGCCCGGACTCGCGACGCCGGTCTCGAGTCCTCTAACGGTTTTCGGTTTTTCTGACTTAGTCAGTTTCGTTTTCGTTTTTTCCCTGGCAGCCCGGTCCTTTGACCTCGCAGGGGCCCTTTTTCCCCCGATGGCTGCCAGTGGCTTTAAGCGGTGTGGTCGGTGTGACCGAAATATGTCACTCACCGACTCACACGACCTTTGCCTCCGCTGCCTGGGCCCAGATCACGAGGAACTGATCTGTGGGCCCTGCAGCAAACTGTCCTCGAAGGCGTTGAGAAGTCGGCGGCATCAGCGCGAAAGAATCTTCGCTGACCCCAGCCGTACCCGGACCTCGTCGGAGGCCTCACTGTCGAAAGGCTCCAGTTCGGACCGTCGACGGAGCTCCTCCGACCGGGGCTCTCCCTCCGGGGACCATCGACGGAAGGAAAAACCCGCGAGGGCGGCGTCGGTGGACGCTCCTGGCTCCGCGAGGGCCAGGTCGCATAGCCCCGACAGCCGCCCCGGGTCCTTGGAGAAGGATCACCTCCCGAAGCGACCTCGCCTGGAGTCGGAGATGCCTGCCCGGGTAAGTCCTGTTATCCTTCTGGACTCGCCTCCGCGTCAGCCGACGTCGGGCCCGACGCCGTCGGGGCCCGAGTCGGGGGCTGCTGGGTCGCCTGAGCTCGGACTCAGGTTGACGGCCTTGGAGAGCAGATTGTCTGCCTTCATGGACCAGCAGCGGGCACTGCTCGCTGGCTTCGCTGGCGTCGCTGCCCCGACCGCCGGGACGTCGACGTCCAAGTCGACCCCGGAGACCGAGCCGATCCTCGAGTCGATGAGAACTCGAGTCGATCCTCGGTCGAGGTCGCCCTCGGCCTCCCGTTCGGGACCGAGGTCGCCGACGCCGACTCCCTCGGCGTCGGGGCGGCTGGCGCCGCACCCTGCCCGAGCCGACCCCACCGAGTCCTCGTCGGAGTCGGTCTGGGAGTCGGAGGAAGAAGAGTCACCTGATTCTTTCCGGACTCGGTGTGTCCCATCGGACTCTCCGGAGTCCGAGCCTCGGAAGCAGTCCCCCCCGGAGGATGCCCGGTTCTCGGATTTCGTTAGGGATATGGCCAAGGCTTTGGCCTTCCCTGCGGACCCCGAGGAGGAGCCTCGAGCCGAAGAGCTCGACGCCCTCCAGTATGACTCTCCCGCGAGGGAGCACTTTACTGTGCCGGTTCCTCCTATGCTGGAACGACTGCTCTTCCGCATGTGGGAGAGTCCGGCCTCCTCGCCGGTCCTGAGCAAGCGGGTCGATTCTATCTATCGAGTCCGCAAGAGCCCTGGCTTTCAAAAGGCGCAGATGCCACACCATTCCATGGTAGTGGAATCGGCCATGCATCGTCTTAAGAGCCAGAAGATGCACTCCTCGGTGCCTCCTGGAAGGGAGGCCCGTAACCTGGATGGCCTTGGCAAGAAGTGCTTCCAGGGCTCTATGCTCGCCTGTCGTGTCCAGACTTACCAGCTCTACATGGGCATGTATCTCAGGGATCTGGCTAAAGAGCTAGCCGGCTTCTCCGCTGGTTTGTCCGAGGAACCCTTGCGGAGGTTCCTAGCCTTGTCCACAGGTATTCGGGAATGCTCAAAGTTCATGTCCCGGGCAGCCTATGATGGCTTTGAAGCCTCGGCTCGAGTAGCCGCAGCCGGCATCGGTGCCCGCCGACAGGCTTGGCTTCAGTCATCCGACCTTGAGCCCTGGGTACAGGACAAGTTGGTCGATGTCCCCTGCCGAGGCGAAAACCTCTTTGGCAAGCCCATGGCGGAAAAGGCTGCACAAATTGAGACTGAGACTCTCACCAGGACCAGGCTTTCTAGGAAGACCTCCGCCCCTTCCCAGAAAAAGAAGGGCTCGGGAAAAAAGACCTTTTACCCGAGGAAGGCGGCTGCCTACAAACAATACCCCCATTATCAGGCCCCTGCAGCTCCCCAACAGGGCCAGCAGGCCAAGGGACGGGGTAACGGGTCCCGTAGGCAGCAAGCCCCCAAGCCTGCGCCACCAGCCCCTGCTCAGCAGGGTGGGGGTTTTTGACTCGCTCAGCATAGCCTCTCCCCCCCGCTGGTTCCCCCCAGCACCGGAGGCCGGCTGGTTCACTTCGCCGACAGGTGGTCCAGCATCACCGCAGATGCCTGGGTGCTTCAGGTCGTGCGAGAGGGCTACCTTCTCCACTTCCATCAGGTCCTCCCTCCTATTTTCCGGGAGAGCCTCCGCGCCCCCCTCTGCACAGGGAGTTGCTCCTTCAGGAGTTAGCAGGTCTTCTGCAGGATCGGGCGGTGGAACCGGTGCCACACCACCTGAGAGGTCAGGGCTTCTATTCAAGGTATTTTCTGATACCAAAGAGAACAGGAGGCCTCCGACCCATCCTGGACTTGCGCAACCTCAACAAGTTCCTTGTGCGGGAGAAGTTCAAAATGCTTACCCTTGGAATCCTTCTGCCCTACCTCCAGCAGGGAGATTGGCTATGCTCCTTGGATCTAAAGGATGCTTACACGCACATCCTCATCCACCCAAGCCACCGCCAATACCTAAGGTTTGTGGTGGCAGGAAATCATTACCAGTACAGAGTACTGCCCTTCGGCCTGTCCTCCGCACCGCGAGTCTTCACAAAATGTCTCGCGGTCGTGGCGGCCCATCTCCGGCTTCACGGCCTCTATGTTTTTCCGTACCTCGACGACTGGCTCATCAGAGCAGCGTCCGCTCAGGAGGTCACCACCGCCACGTGCCGCACGGTGACTCTGCTGCAGCACTTGGGCTTTGTCATCAACTTCGCAAAGTCCACTTTGCTCCCCTCACAGGATCTCGAGTTCATCGGCGCAAGGCTGCACACCCCTCAGGCGCGAGCGTACCTACCGCTCGACAGGGCTCAGCGGCTCATGGACCTAGCCGACCGCTTTCGCAGCCAGCCCCTGGTCTCCGCCAGGCGCTTCCTGAGACTGCTCGGCCATATGGCTTCCACCGTCCATGTGACCCCCAATGCCCGCCTGAATATGCGGCCTGCTCAGTGGTGTCTCCGCCAGCAGTGGCGACAGGCCACGGGCGGCCTAGCAGACCTGGTGCGCGTCTCCGAGCCGCTGGTCTCGTCTATCCGTGGGTGGCTCCGGCAGCCGAACCTGGTATTGGGAATGCCTTTCCAGTCACCTCAGCCGACCCGGTTGCTGACCACCGATGCATCCCTCCTGGGCTGGGGAGCCCATTGCCAAGAGAGGCACGTACTCAAGGCCTCTGGACCAAGTGGGAGTCTGCTCAGCAGATCAACTTCCTGGAGCTCAGGGCGATCCGCCTAGCTCTCAAGGCCTTCTCCCACCTGACCTCCCAACAGTCCGTCCTTGTCCAGACGGACAATCAAGTTGCCATGTTCTACGTGAACAAGCAGGGGGGCACGGGCTCCTTCCTCCGCTGCCGAGGCACAGAAGCTCTGCTCTTGGGCCGTCAGTCACGGCATTCTCCTCAAGGCAGTTTATCTCCCGGGCCAAGAAATTGCCTGGCGGACAAACTCAGCAGGGTCCTCCAGCCGCACGAGTGGCGTCTGGACCCCTTGATTGTTCAGAAGCTCTTCCTCAGGTGGGGGCCTCCCACAGTGGATCTCTTTGCCAGTCCTCACAACCGGCAGCTTCCTCGCTTCTGCTCTCGTCAGGCCTTTCTTATCTCATGTTCGGGGAGCCTTCTGTACGCTTTCCCTCCCATACCGTTAGTCTCTCGGACCCTTTTCAATGTTCTCCGAGACAACTCTTTCGTGATCCTGGTGGCCCCTCGCGGGCCCAGGCAGCCGTGGTTTGCGCTATTGATGCAACGGGCGGTGGAGGATCCAATACCTCTGGGGGTGCATCCGGTTCTCCTCACCCCGGATCAGGGGTCCCTACTGCACCCAACCTCAGGTCTCTCAACCTCATGGCCTGGCTGCTGAGAGGGTAGTCCTTGCTCCTCTCCTCTTGCCGGCAGAGGTGGAGGAGGTCGTCTTGGCTTCGCGACGGCCTTCTACCCGCAAATGCTACGCCCTTAAATGGCGTCGCTTTGCAGTCTGGTGTACCCAACAGTCTCAGGATCCCTTCTCCTGCCCGGTGTCGGTGATCTTACAGTACTTGCTACACCTCTCTAATCTGGGACTTAAGTCCAACTCCGTCAAAGTTCACCTCAGTGCTCTTTCCGCACATCATGTGCCGGTGGACGGCAGACCTCTCTCCAACGACCCTCTCGTAGCGAGGTTTCTCCGAGGTCTCCTACGACTTAAAACCACCTCTGCGCCCGCCAGCGCCTGACTGGGACCTGAATGTGGTTTTACAGCGGATCACCTGTCCGCCTTTTGAACCTATGGCTACCTGCTCTCTCCGTTTTCTGTCTTGGAAAACGCTGTTCTTGATAGCCCTCACTTCCGCTAGGCGCGTAAGTGAATTACAGGCGCTCGTGTCTGTTCCCCGCTACACTCGGTTCTACAAGAAGAGGGTAGTCCTACGGACTCAGCCTATGTTTCTGCCTCAAGTGGTCTCCCCTTTTTCACTTGAACCAGGAGGTGGTACTTCCAACCTTCTTTCCCAGACCACACTCCAGCCGAGCTGAGACGGTCCTCCATACCCTGGACTGTAGAAGGGCGTTGAACTTCTACCTTGACCGTACGCGGGAGCACCGTAAAGCTGCGCAGCTTTTTGTGTCCTTTGACCCCAATAAATTGGGGCTCCCGGTCTCCAAGCGTACTCTGTCCATCTGGGTTGCGGACTGTATCTCTTGGGCTTATGGGGCAGCCGGACTCGCCTTAGAAAGTCGAGTCACGGCTCATTGCGTTCGGGCAAAGGCCACGTCAGTGGCTTACCTCCGCTCTGTTCCGCTGGCAGACATCTGCCGGGCCGCTACTTGGTCTTCGAGCCAGACTTTTGCGGTCCATTACTGTCTCGAGAGGGAGTCCCGTAGGGACAGTGCTTTCGGACAGGCAGTCCTCCGTAATCTCTTTGAGGTCTGAGCAACTCCTACCCTCCATCCCGGATGTGGGCTACCGGGGGGTGATAATTCAGCGAAGATTCTTTCCTTCTGTGCTGCTGAGCTAGAGGGAGCTCATTTTTTGTGCTTAGGGTCTCCGGTAGCCTTGAGCTTGGGAGTCCCATAAGTGAGGACTGACTTCCTGCTTGGTCCTGGAGAAAGCGTAGTTACTCACCTGTAACAGGTGTTCTCCAGGAGCAGCAGGAATCAGTCCTCACTACCCTCCCTCCTCCCCTTGGAGTTGCAATCGTCTGCTTATGTTCTTTTTGCAAATTTTTATGCTGTCTTTTTTAGCTATGTCATCTGACTGGCTAAGATGGCACCCTCGGGCGGGAAGACTACCGCGCATGCGCGCTGCAATTCCCAAAGGCTTTCTTTGAAAGCTGGGGAAAATTGCTCCGCGAGGGCTCCGTCGGCGCCGACGTCACCCATAAGTGAGGACTGATTCCTGCTGCTCCTGGAGAACACCTGTTACAGGTGAGTAACTACGCTTTGTTTATTCTGTTAGCTGTATGTCCCCCGAGGAAGGCGCTTGCCGAAACGCGAAGGGACTATCATCAATAAAGCAGTCTGTTACCAACCTACGTCTCTCGCTCCATTTGTTCCCCGTTTGTTCTGCAAGAGCGACGCTCCTCCCCCTTGGTTCCACATCATTGAGGACATCAATCTCCTCTCATGGACTCTGGTCTCTTCCAAGTCCAAACATAAGAGTAAGTCTGTGATTTCTAAAAAGCCGTCTGCATAGACATAGAAAACAGTTACCGAGACCAGAAGAAAGTCACAGCATAAACATCAAGACTCCCTTTGGGGTGCTTCCAATGCAGACTGGCCAGCTCAACAGCCCTGGCGGGAGGACCTGTCCTCCAATGCACAGGAGGGACTCTGGGACACTCCAGAGGAATTGATGTCCGGAGAACTACCGATTCCATGTTCTGGGATGGTGGCTGAAAGCCCTGCTAGTGATTCCATCCAGACATCGGCCATTTTCCTGAACCAGCGCATGCTGGCTCTCGAGGAGTTTGGCCGCACTCCTGGCAGCCTCAGTACAGACAGTATCGACAGCTCCAGCAGTATAGGCTTCTGCATTCTGCCTACAGCCAAGTGCATCTGCATCGATGGAGCTCCCGAGGCCAGTGCCTCTGTTGGAACCAATCGATACCACAAATACCCAAAGAGCTAAGTTGGCCATGCCTCCCCATGCCAATACCTCTGAGCATCGGTATCTACATCGGCCCTCAAGGTCAATGAAACATCGAGGTCAAACAGAAGAACGTTAATACTTCGACTTCTTATCAGACTCTGATTCCAGTTCTTACAATTCTGACAAGGGATCTTTGGATTCCCAAGAACTTCCAGACATCCCTTCAGAACTATCCCCTCCACATGAGTGGCGCAGGTCTCCACCAGAGGATATGTCTTTCCAAGACTTCATCCGTGAAATGGCAGCAGGACTGGCCGTCACAGTAGCCTCAGAGAAGGAACCGAGGGCAGAGGAATTGGAGATACTCCAATACGCTCCCACGCCTAGGGAAGCAGCCACTTTACTGGTGCATCGCATCTTACAAGATCATATGCTTCACATGTGGGAGGCCCCTCTCACGGTTCCGCCTATTGGCAAGAGGCTCAATACCAGTACCGAGTTTGAGTGTGCAGGCTTCCAGAAGCCTCAGCTCCCATACCTCTCAATGGTGGTGGAATCAGCGATGCACCAAATAAAGAGCTTAAAAAAATCATTCTTCCATGCCTCCGGGTAGAGACTCAAACACTCCATGCCTTTGGGTGTCGATGCTTTCAGGCATGCATGCTGGCCTCTAGGATAAACTCCTGCATGCTGTACATGGGTATGTTTCTAAAAGATGTCACCAGGGATCTGGAGACTTTTGCCCCCATGCTTCCAGATGATAAAAGGAGTGCATTCCAGACTCTCATCAAGCAAGAGCATTTTTTGATGATTTTGAGTCAACCAGCAGAGCTTCAGCAGTTTGCATTGGGGCTCAGAGGATGGCCTGGTTACAGGCATCAGATCTCGAACAGTGGGTCCAGGACAAGCTGGCCAACATCCCATGTATGGGAGAAAATCTTTTTGGAAAAGGTTGGAGAGAAAAAGCTGGGGAGACAGACAGATGATCTCACCCTCAAACGCCTCTCCAGGAAAACGGTTGACCCCTCCAAAAGGAAGACTCTTCCCAAGAAACCTTTATATCTTAAGAAGAAGAGATATTATCCTTTCTATCCACCTTCAGCTGCTTACCAGCCTCAGCCACGGCAGCAAGGCCATCGTCAGCCCAAAAAGCCCAAGGCTCCTAAACCTCAACCACCAGCTCAGGCACAACCTGCGCCTGGTTTTTGACTCCTTCCTAGAGAGCATTGCTACTCTGCCTCTGGATAGTCCCCAGCCCCTGTGGCACCCATCATGTTGGGTGGCAGAGGCTTGATAAAGAAGAATTTCCAAGCACATCTTGACAAACTACCCATACATGTTACATCTTATGAACTCCAGAAGGAAGTTCTCTTTGGCATGATGCAAGTACTATGACGACCAGTAGCAGTAAATTTGCGGGACTGAGATCATACTCCACATACCCTGGCTTAGAAGTGAGGTTCATGACTGTCATGGTAAGCGCAAAACTCAACCAAAAAAAACCCCCTTAGACAAAACATATGCTACTCCCACAATGAGAAAATACTGACATATATTCAACCACAAAAAATGAACTTTATATGCAGATAGTGCTCAAATTTTTTGTTCAAAGGGAGGAAAAGACCTCAGTATGACCAATATTCCCTCTGTGTGGCAGACTGAATTACTATAGAGAAACGTTGGATACATGAGACCTATAATGATTTCGTATAATTACCACTATAAAGATATGTAAAAAAAAGTACTTTTTTGATATTTAAAATTAAGATATGTTTTGGAGATCTAAAGGAGTTTTTTCAAGACCAGTGATGTGAGGGATACGAGTTCCCCTATGGAAATTCAGTTTGCCACATAGAGGGGGTACTGGTCATACTGAAGTCCTATGCTCACAGGTGGTACCTCATAACTTCAGAACCCTGGACTCTCAACATCTACTTCACTTCGAGATATTGCTCCCCCACCAGTTTCACAGGGGACTATCCCACCCATCCCCTTCAAAAAAACTCTCTTAATGGAAGAGGTGTCCACCCTGTTATCCCAAGATGGGATAGAAAGAGTTCCTCTTCCTCAGGAAGGGATGGGCTTCTACTCTCCATATTTTCTTATTCCAAAGAACACAGGAGGCTTCAGGCCCATCTTGGATCTCAGAGACCTAAACAAGTTTCTGGTCCGAGAAAAATTCAAAATGATTTCCCTGGGAACTCTTCTCCGATATCTCCAGAGACAATATTGGCTATGTTCTCTAGACCTAAAGGAGGCGTACACATACATAGTGATCCATCCTCTTTGCAGACAGTATCCTCGCTTCATGTTTCAGGGAAACCACTCCCAATACAGAATGCTGCCCTTTGGCTTAGTCTCTGCACCGCGAATATTCACAAAATGCATGGCAGTAGTGGCTGCCTATCTCCACACTTTGGGGATCTTTGTCTTCCCTTACTTAGACAGATGGCTAATCAGGGGAGACTCCCCTCAGGAGGTAAAACTCTCCTTTCATCGCGCAATCATGGTGCTCCAATATCTGAGATTTGTTCTAAGCTTCCAAAGTCTCACCTCACTCCAACTCAACATCTGGAGTTCATTGGAGCGTTCTTAGACACTCAACAGTCTTGAGCTTTTCTTCCCAAAGATCGCTGTGCCCACCTCATCAAGTTGGCGAAACAAATGCAACAGCAAAGCTGAGTAACAGCTCAAGAAATGCTCCTTCTTTTGGGACACATGGTCTCTATGGTCTGTCGTCCCCTATGCTCGACTACATATGTGTCAAGCCTAATAGATTCTGTCTTTTCAATGGATGCAAGCAAAGGGGTGTTTGAGAGACAAGATCCACATCATCCCTCCACTATCCATGTCTCTTCAGTGGTGGTGTTCTCCAAAGAACCTACTCAGCAGGTCACCTTTTCAGATGCTGCCACCTCAATGCACCCTAACAACGGATGCCTCCAAGCTGGGTTGGGGAGCGTATCTGAATGACCTAACTATACAAGGACTGTGGACACAACAGGAATCTTCTCTACAGATCAACCTCCTAGAACTACGGACACTAATAAATGCCGTTCGGGTGAACAAATGGGGGGGGGGAGACAGGATCCTATCCTCTATGCAAAGAACCGCTTTGCTTATGGTTCTTTGCCATTGCATACCACGTTCACCTCAGAGTGGTGTACCCCCTGGGCGAGCTCATTTTATTTGCAGATAGGCTAAGCCAAATCCTTCATCCACATGAGTGGACCCTACATCCGCAGGTAGCTGCTTGGATCTTCTAAACGTGGGGAACCCACTCATAGATGTTTTCGCCACTCCACAGAACACACAGCTTCCACTGTTCTGCTCCAGGCTTCCGTCCCTGCTCCAGGCCCCAGACACCTTCTTTCTCCATTTGGGACAGGGTCTGCTCTATGCATTCCCTCCTATTCCCTTGATACCCAAAATGCTATTCAAGCTACAGGCCGACAAGGGATTCATGATCATCATAGCCCCTTTTTGGCAGACTCAAGCTCGCAGACTCTGATGTGCACCCAAACTCCTCTTCCAGGATCAAGGCACACTTCTCCATCCCAGTCTTCATGCTGGGATGAGGCAAACTCACGGCATGGCTGCTGAAGAGATAGTACTTGCTGACCTCGACCTGCCACAGGAGGTCAAGGATATTCTGCTTGCATAATGCAAACAGTCCACCAGTCCTTGAAATGGCGAAGGTTTACCCTCTGGTGTTCACCAAATGTCATTGACCCCTTTGCCTGCCCAGTGGAATCCCTTCTGTAATATCTCCTCCATTTGTCTTTGGCAGGTCTTAAGACTAACGCAGTCAGAGTTCATCTTAGTGCCATTGCGGCCTATCTCCTCACACCCCTTAGCACGCTTTCTGTGGGGCCGCCTGCTGTCCTGTCCACCCATTAAGTTGTGTCTGGTAGCCTGGGACCTCAATATGGTTCTTGCTCAATTTCTAAAGCCTCCTTTTGAGCCTTTAGCCACCACTTCACTGAAGTTATTGTCTTGGAAGGTAATCTTCCTCATCGCCGTCACGTCAGCTCGCTGCAACAGCGAACTGCAGGCTCTGGTGGCGAATCTGCCATATACCTGGTTCCATCATGACAGAGTTGTCCTTTGTACTCATGCACACTTCCTTCTATCTGAACCAGTCAGTAATCCTACCCATTTTCTTCCAGAAACCACATGCGCCTCGGGCTGAAGCAGTGCTACACACCTTAGACTGCAAGCGAGCACTGGCTTACTACTTAGAACTAAGGTTCACAGAAAATCTTCTCAATTGTTCATTTCCTTTGATCCCAGTCACCTTGGACTAGCGATGACAAAATGTATTCTATCCAGATGGATAGCAGGTTGCATTTCTTTTGCTTATGCACAGGCAGGACTCTCCCTGGAGGGTCATGCTACTGCTCAATAATTGTGCGGACTATGGCAACCGCCATAGCCAGCCTCTGTTCAGTATTTATTTTATTTATTTATTTAACACTTCTTATATACCGCGCTATTTCTCATCAGTGCGGTTTACATCGAACATTCAACACTTGGACATACTATATACATATGAGAATTTGGCTTCAAACATAAACAGGGTATAACATGGAGTTAACTGAGGAAACTATATACATATGATAATTTAGCTTCAAATGAATAACGGGTTGAATCATAACAGGTTTTACAATCAGAGTCAGAATACAGCATTTTTGTACTCTGTTGACGAGATCTGTTGACGAGTATCTGTTGACGAGTATCTGTCGGGCAGCTACCTGGTCCTCCATTCATACTTTTGCTGCACATTATTGTTTGGACAGGGGCTCCCATTTGAATGCTATCTTTGGCCAAGCTGTACTTCAGTACGTTTTTGGAACTTAAGCTCAAATCCTACCCTCCCGTCCTGGACTATCATTAGAGGGAGTATAGCCTCCTGGAATTGAGTCCAACAGGACACATCATGTCCACGCTCTTCGGTTCTAGCCTTTAGCCTCAGGGATCACACTGCTCCCCCCATGCTAGTCTGCTACCTGGGAGCTAGTGAGTCCCATATGTAAAGACTGTATTCCTGCTTCTTCCTGGAGATAGCGAGTTACTCACGTGTAACAGGTGTTCTCCAGGAACAGCAAGAATCAGTCTTCACAACCTGCCCTCCTTTCCTAGGAGTTGTAGGGTTGGTTTATTTTTTCTCTTACTCTCAGCTACAAATTCAACTGAGGAGAGGAGTTGGGAAGGCAAGAAGGCAGACGCACAGGCGCAATGGAGAGCCCTCAAAGGCTTTCCTATTGGATGCTGGGGAGTGTTCCCGCGCGGGCTCAGTTGGTTCCGAAATCACCCATATGTGAAGACTGATTTCTGCTATTCCCAGAGATCATCTGTTACAGGTGAGTAACTACCACCTTTGTCTCCCATTCCCAAGATCGCCTCTCATGCTCTTTCCCCTCCTTTGTAACTTTCATACAGCAGTCACAAAGATCCGTTTCCCCCCATCAAAAATCACGCGAAAAAAAAGCTCAGGTACTTGTGAGGCTGTAAAATGTATTTTTATTCTAGAAAGTAAAATAAAGTGTGCATAATTTAATATGCAAAGTTATGCAAATGCACCCCTGGATTTCAGAAATATTACCACGTAATCAACCCTTGAGTTGCCCCCGGAAATTGGGAGTTATGGTTATAACCATTGAGAGAGATATCTTGGTCATATCTGACTGGGTCTGAATTTGAGGCCTTGCTGGAAGGCTATTGTGTCATTTATATTAAAACTTTGCAAAGATTCATTTCAACTAAGCACAGATTTGCTGTTATAATGGTCACTGCTTCTTCAGAGCTTTTCAATTTTCTATTTTGTGTTGATTTTTTTTATACCCCATTCTTGGTCAAAACAGCCCAGAATGATGTAATGCATCTTTATCTTTATTAGTAACATTTGATATACCGCCCAAGTACCGAAGTGTTATGGCAGTGTACAATAAAAAGTTAGGACTGCAGGAAGGTAAATGAGGAAAAGGAACGCCATTAAATTAATAGGAAAGTAATTGTAGAGAAAAGAGAGAGCGACAGTAAAGGACAGGTATTAACAAGGACATCAGATATGAGGCACAAAGAGAGGGTAGGAGTGGAGTGGAGTGGAGAGGAGGGGATAACAATGAATGGAGGGAGAGTTAAGTCATGAGGTAAATGCTAATGGAGGGCGTGCTTGGTGACCTACGGGTGGTCGGGAGGGGTGGGAAGATCAAAAGCCTGACAGAAAAGGTGAGTCTTGAGGAGAGCCTTGAACTGAGAGAAAGATAATTCAGTGCTCAGGGAGTGTAGGAGAGAGTTCCATAGGATGGGGCTTGCAAAAAAAAGGCAGCATGACAGGTTGATTCAAGATGGGCCTGGGTAGGGGATGGTAAAACTACAAAAATTGCATTGGTAGATACAAAAATAACATAAAAACTATAAAAGTAACACAATCGGGAAGATGTATTACAACTATTAGATAAACTGAAGAGTAGCAAATCACCTTGGCCGGATGATATACATCCAAGGGTGTTGAAAGAACTGAAATATGAGATTGCAGACCTGCTATTAGTAATCTGTGAACTATCATTAAAATCATCTGTAATACCTGAAGATTGGAGGATCGCCAGTGTAACGCCAATTTTTAAATAGGGTTCCAGGGGTGATCCGGGAAATTACAGTCTGGTGAGCCTGACGTCAGTACCGGGAAAAATGATAGAAACCATCATAAAGAACAAAATTGCTGAACATGTAGATAGTCATGGCCTAATGGGAGACAGCCAACATGGCTTTAGACAATGAAGATCTTGTCTTACTAATCTGTTATGTTTTTTTGAAGGTGTGAATAAACAGGTAGACAAAGGTGAGTCGGTTGATATAGTGTATTTGGACTTTTAGAAAGCCTTTGACAAGGTCCCTCATCAGAGACTTTTGGCAAAACTAAAGAGTCATGGGATAGGAGGCAGTGTACTATTGTGGATCAGGAACTGGTTAAAAGATAGAAAGCAGAGGGTAGGGCTAAATGGCCAATTTTCCCAATGGAGAAAGGTGAATAGTGGTGTACCTCAGGGATCGGTGTTGGGTCCGCTGCTTTTTGACATATTCATAAATGACCTGGAAAAGGGAATAACAAGTGAGGTTATCAAATTTGCAGGTGACACAAAACTATTTAAAGTTGTTAAAACCCAAGAGGATTGTGGAGAATTGCAAGAGGATCTTGATAAACTGGAAGACTGGGCATCAAAATGGCAGATGAAATTTAATGTGGACAAGTGCAAAGTTATGCACCTAGGGAAGAACAACCCAAACTATGGTTACACGATGCAAGGTTCCACATTAGGAACCACCACCCAGGAAAAAGATTTAGACGTCATTGTGGATAACATGTTAAAACTCTCGGCCCAGTGTGCAGCGGCAGCCAAGAGAGCAAATAGAATGCTAGGTATCATAAGGAAAGGAAAGGAAAGGAAAATAAAACAAAGGATATTATAATGCCTCTATATCGTTCCATGGTGAGATCGCACCTTGAATATTGTGTGCAATTCTGGTCGCCGTATCTTAAAAAGGATATAGCGTTATTCCTTTGCGTCCCTCTAGTCCAGTCCCGGAACCATAGAGTTTAGAACCTCCACCAGCAGCTTTGGAGACTGAAAGATGTCATCGCTTTGATGTCACTGGTATAACTAGGCAAGCACCGCCCCTCTTCCACCAGTACTTTCAGTCTCCAAGCAGCTTGGAGGTTCTGAGCCCGGGACAGGGCTCAGTAGGAACAACTAAGCAGAGCTTTCTTTTTTGAATATTTAGTCTTGGGGTTTCCTTTACTTTTAATTTTGTTTATTGGGTTTGTTTTAGGTGCAGACCTGCTGCTGCTGGAAGGGTTCCTGTTTGCTGTGAACCTGTCTCTTTTCCCTCTTCCTCTCGCTCTCTTCCCCCTCCCTCTCTCTCTCTCTCTAGTTTTCTTTTTTTTGAAATTTGCCCCAGCGTGTAAACGAGCATCAAGGGATCCAGATTGCTCAGTTGCCTCCCTGCTCCCGAACCCGCTTTAAAGGGGTGAGGAGCAGGTGGAAGGCTGAACGCTAAAGCAGCAGCGGGACAGGGGCTTGCAAGCCTGTCAGGACTTTTTCCCTGCACAATAAGGGCAGAAAACCGCCGGAGCTGAAGCCGGGTGAAGGCTGTGCTCCGGTGCTGATTGTTCTCCTCTGCCCACCCCCACCCCCCTTCCTCCCTTGCAGAATCGGCGAAGGCGGTAAGTACCTGCTCAGGGGAGGCTTTTACGGCGGCTCCCGGCTGGCAGGGAAGTTCGGGGTCTTGCCGTGTGGGTTTTCAAGCGTGGTTTTTTGAGCGGGAACGCTGGCGGCGGCCATTTTGGGAGCCGCGTTTCCATAGACAGAGTTTAATTTGTTCATTTAGCCTTCTTAGGGGCTTCGTTTTGGTGTCGGTCTGATGGGGTTCGACTAGTTGGGCAGTTCTTCCTCGATTGTTTTAAAAAAAAAAAAAAAGGAGCACGTGAGCAATTCGTTCTCTGCGGAGCTCCTGGCTTGCTGGGCCATTGAAATAATCGCCTCATAGATTTTGCAGCACACGGGGGACCTGGGGTTTCTGACTGCTGGAGGTGGCACAGACAGGGTAGTTGGCTCCTGCAGAAAATGCCGGCTAAGCCACGCTGTCTCGTCTGTGGGGTGCGGCGCAGCGAGGTTTTGGAGTCTGGTGTGTACAAAGGCTGTTCTTTAGAGGCAGACGTTATGGAGAAGGCACTGGGGGGAGCGACTGGGGAGTCAACAGCGATCCCCCTCAGAGGTAGGAGAGTCCGGGCCGCCTTCCTTGGGTCTCCCGCGGCGGGGCTGTCCTCGACAGGGGGCGCTTCCCCGGCGGCGGGGGGGAACCAGGGAGGGGGTGTGGCTGGCATTCCCTCGGACTTCTTCTCTCTTATGCAAAAGGCGTTTGCCTTGCTACAGCCTGGGCTGGCAGCACAGTCCCAAAGACCAAAGGGTCAGAAACGGGCAGGGTCGGGGGGCCTCCTGGAGGGGGAGGCGGGTCCGGCCAAGAGACAAAGAGAGGCGGTGGAGGAGAGTCCGTCTTCGGCGGTGGAAGACGAGGCAGAGGTGTCAGATATGGAGGGGGAAGGCGCCTCAGATGATGAGCTAGAAGAAGGAGAGTTACCGGACGCGGAAGAGCAGAGTAGAGTGGTCCGGGTGTTTCGGCGGGAAGAGCTGCCGGCGCTGATTGCGGAGACTCTAAAGACTTCGAACATGCCCTCGATGGTGCCGACGGCAGAGGAAGCATTGGAGGATCCTCTATTGCAAGTGGTTAGAACGTCCCAATGAGTGTTCCCGGTTCATAGAGTTTTTCGGAACATGATTCAAGAGGAGTGGGACTCCCCGGAGTCGGCGCTGTGGGGAACCAGGGCCTTAGCCCGGTTATATCCCCTTTCTGACCAGGATAGAGAGATTTTTCGTTCGCCGAAGATGGATGCGGCAGTGTCGGTGGTCACTAAGAAAACCACAATTCCGGTTGAGGGGGCCGCGGCGTTAAAGGATGTACAGGATAGGAAATTGGATACCTTGTTGAAGCAGGTGTTTGATATGTGTGTCCTTTCCTTGCAGGCCTCGATAGTGTGAGCGTGGGTGGCGAGAGGCTGCTTGCGGTGGTCCCAGCGTCTGCAGGTAGGGCTCCTGGACAGGCAGGCGGAGGAATTAGCGCGGCTGGAGTCGGGCACAGCGTATTTATCAGATATCCACTACGATCTTATTTGAGGTCTGGCCAAAAGTATGGCCTCGGTGGTGGCGGCTCGTCGGTATCTCTGGCTACGTAACTGGTCGGCGGACGGTTCTTCTAAAGCGCGCCTTAGTAAGCTCCCTTTTAGGGGGAAGCTTTTGTTTGGTGAGGATTTGGAGAAGCTGGTTAAGGACCTCGGGGAGTCTAAGGGGGGGCGGCTCCCGGAGGATAAGCTAAAGCAGGGCCACGGGACTACTGGGTCCAGGGGGCTCTCGAGGGATTTTCGTAGATTTCGGTCCTCGCGTTTTGGCCAACCGCAGAGGGGGCGGTTTCCATCACGAGGCCAGGCTTTTCGAGGTTTCCGAGGCGCGGGTAGAGGTTTTGCCTCCTTCCAATCCTCAAACGGCAAAAAATCCCAATGAGATAAGGTGGACCCAGGTAGCGGAGGTGCCCGTGGGAGGAAGGTTGCGGGAGTTTTACCCTGCCTGGGTCCAAATTACCTCGGATCAGTGGGTGTTGGAGGTCATTCGAGACGGCTATGCTCTGGAGCTCCATCGGCCCGTCTTAGATTCCTTTGTCCTTTCCCCGTGCAGAGCTCTGCGGAAGTTCCGAGCAGTCGCAGAAACGCTACGGCGGCTGAGGCAGCTCAGGGCGGTGGTGCCCGTGCCGGCGGACCAGTACGGGTGCGGTCGATACTCCATCTATTTTGTCGTCCCAAAGGAGGAGGGCACTTTTCGGCCAATTCTGGATTTAAAAAGGGTGAATCGTTGCCTTCGCGTAACCCATTTTCGGATGGAAACCTTGCACTCTGTGTCATTGCGGCGGTCAGGAAGGGAGAATTTCTAACGTCGTTAGACCCTCACGGAGGCGTATCTCCATATCCCCCGTGCGCCGCGAGCATCAAATGTTCCTGCGGTTTGCAGTGCCGATGGGGCATTTTCAGTTCCGGGCGATGCCCTTCAGGCTGGCGACGGTGCCTCGGACATTCACAAAGATCATGGTGGTTGTGGCGGCGGCGCTCCGCAAGGAGGGGATTCTGATGCATCCTTATTTGGACGATTGGTTGATTCGAGTAAATTCCAAAGAGGAGAGTGCTGCAGCCACCGTTCGGGTAGTAGAGTTGTTGGAAAGCCTCGGCTGGGTGGTCAATTTTGCGAAGAGCAAGCTGCTTCCTTCTCAAACTCTGGAATACTTGGGAGCGCGCTTCGAGACAGAGCAAGGAGCGGTGTTTCTCCCAAGCCAGAGGGCACAAGCGTTAAGGGAGCTCATGATGAGGTTTTTGGGGTGCAGGGCTCCGACGGCGAGGCAGTATTTGCAGTTGCTCGGAACGATGGCAGCCACGATTGAAGTTGTTCAGCGGGCCAGGTTTCATATGAGGCCGTTGCAGAGCGCTCTTCTCAGGCATTGGTCTCATCAGCGGGATGCGTTGTCTCAGCGACTGGTGTGTCCTCCGGAAGTGCGGCAGGAGCTTCAATGGTGGTTGCAGCCCGGAAGCCTGGAAGGGGGCGTATCTCTGGAGGCTCCATCCTGGAGACTGGTTACGACGGATGCCAGCCTCGCGGGATGGGGAGCACATTGCGAAGGAAGGTTTGCCCAGGGGCACTGGTCATTGCAGGAGAAGCAGTGGTCCATAAACAGGTTGGAGATGCGAGCGGTGTATCTAGCGCTTCTGGAGTTTCAGGAGAACTTGGGTCGAGTGGCGGTACGGGTGCTATCCGACAATGCGATGACGGTGGCTTATATCAATCACCAGGGCAGCACGGGGAGTGCGTCGCTGGAGGCAGAGGCTAGTCAGCTATTGCGCTGGGCCGAACAGAATTTGAGGGCATTGTCGGCTGCGGCGCTCCTGCCCGGCCTTGGGACTAAAGACAGGAGCGGCGGTCTGATGCTTCGTGAGGAAGGAGAGTAACCTGTATCCAGGGAATGCTGGGTATTGTAGTTCCTGCTCCTCTCGCTCCGAAATAATGAGTTGTAGTTATGGGGTTTCCAGTATTTTTATTATAGTAAAGGATATTGTTCCATCACATGGCAAATAAATGCAAACAAAATAGGTGCTTCAAATGCTAACAGGAAAACTTAGGATAAAGGCAACTTAAAGTATAATTGCTGCTTTTCACTTCTAAGCAAATTACTCACTTTGCCCCAAGAGGTCAGTTAGATTCACTGCAGCCTCTTTCAGCCACTGTTACCTTCACAGTGCTGGGGAAAATCAGGTGCACATAATTAGAGCTTTCTCAGCAAGGCAATACAACAGCTCCGTAGCATTCAATTCACATACGGTAAAAAGCAGTTTCCTTCAGCTTGGCATCTCTACACAGCAGACCGTGCAATCCATGCTCTCACAATCTGGTAAGTCTGTATTATCTTGTGTTAACTCTTCAAGCTGTATGGAATTACTGGCTTCTGGTAACACTGGCTGTCTTCTAGCTTGCAACTCTAAAAACTGCTTAAAACTCTGTAGGAGCAATTCAGCCTGCTGTTTGTGAGATAGGGAATTGCTATCAGCTATACAACTTCCCTCTGGCTTAAGGCTGTTTATTTTCTCCTCTCTTAGATTAATTGTGTCAGAGTAACTGCTAGTCTCTTTTGCTAATGTTTCACACACAGGAGAGTTAGCTTTACGTTCAGCCTGGAAACTTTGTGGCAATTCACTTACTTGTTGCCATGCCGTTCTGACTTCAGATGGCTCCAACGTTCTCCAGCTGTTAGAATGTTTGTTGCTCTCTGGCTCAAACGGTACTTCACAGAATGATTGTTTTCTTTCTTGTGCCTGCCTTGAAGGCTTCCTTTCCCAGGGCTGTGCCTTCCAACGGTTGTCTAATTCAGGGCTAGGTCCTCTCTCCTTGGGACTTCTACTCACTGCCTCTGAATAGAACTTTGCAGGTCTCCTTCCAATGCCAGGTTCCCAAGTATCAGCATACTGTCTTCTGGACTTCCAATCATTCTTCCTCCTCTCCTTCTTTCTCTTCTCTATCTTAATCCCATTCTCATTCTCCATCTGACTAGCAAAGCCATGCTCTGGTTTAAAACCACGTTCTCTCCTGGACACGCCCCTTCCAAGGGCAGGGTGTGCCCAATCAGGACTGCAGGACTCCTCCCCTGGGCTGGTCTCCATGCTCAGCTCTGTGGAATAGAGTCTCTCTTTCTTCCTTGGTTTCTCAAATAGGCATAAATCCTGCTGAACCTCAGGATTTTCATCCGTTTCCATAGGCTCAGGAGGGCGCTGTTCACCACACGGCGCAGCACGTGGCTGGAGTAGACAATGTCGAGGCAGATTTTCTAAGCCGCCGCAGAGTGGATCCGGGGGAGTGGGGCCTACACCCGGAAATCTTTACAATGATAGTTCGGCGCTGGGGGACCCCGATAATGGATCTGATGGTAAGCTTCGAGTCAGCGAAGGTAGAGAGGTTCTTCAGCAGACAGAGAGAGCGAATGTCGGAAGGTCTCGATGCGTTGGCGCAGCGGTGGCCGGTGGACGGGCTTCTCTATGTGTTTCCACCTTGGGCGCTCATAGGAAAGGTGGTCCAGCGCATAGAGATGCACCGGGGCCTGGTGGTTCTGGTAGCGCCCGATTGACCCAGAAGACCATGGTATGCGGATTTGATATGGCTGATGGTAGACAGGCCATGGAGGCTTCCGATTCGAGAAGATCTCTTGCTGCAGGGGCCGTTACGCATGCCGCAGGTGGGTCGATTCTTGCTTACGTCATGGCTCTTGAAAGGGCTAGGCTGATTACCAAAGGGTACTTGGCCGCGGTCATTTCTACTTTGCTAAAAGCGCGGAGGCGTTCTACGTCGCTGGCGTACACCCGTGTGTGGCGTGTGTTTGAAGCGTGGTGTGGTGAGCGAGATCTGCGACCTTTGAAGGCTTCGGTGCCACATATTCTTTCCTTTTTGCAAGATGGCATGGAAAAGGGACTAGCGGTTAGTTCCTTGCGGGTGCAGTTGGCTGCCATCTCCTGTTTCCGGGGGAAGATTCAGGGTCAGCTAGTAGGGGTGCACAGCGATATTCGACGTTTTCTACGAGCGGTGCTGCTTCTGAGGCCGCCGAGGTGTACCTCAATTCCTCCATGGGATCTGAATGTGGTGTTAGAGGCCTTGATTGGAGAGCCGTTAGGTAAAGCTTCCCTTAAGGACTTGACATTGAAGACAGTTTTCCTGGTAGCTATTTGCTCCGCTAGAAGGATTTCGGAGTTGCAGGCGCTATCTTGTAAGGAGCCGTACTTGTCTTTTTTCAATCACAAGGTGGTGTTGCGCACGGTCCCAGCCTTTTTGCCTAAGGTGGTGTCGGGGTTTCATGTTAACCAGGTGGTGTCACTACCGGTGTTTTCTGAGGAGCAGAAGGATCAGTCGGGCGGTCGGTTGCATCGTTTGGACGTTCGACGGGTGCTTAAGAAGTATTTCCGTAGAACGGCGGCTTTCCAAAAGTCCGACCAACTGTTTGTCGCCTTTGGAGGTACGCGGAAAGGAGAGGCGGCAGCGAAGTCTTCGATTTCGAGGTGGTTGAAGGAAGCTATTGCATCGGCCTACCTGTTGATGGGTAAGGTGGTTCCGGTGGGTCTTCGTGCGCACTCGACCAGGGCGCAGGCGGCGTTTCGGGCAGAATTCAGTTTAGTGCCAGTCAAGGACATTTGTAGAGCGGCGACTTGGTCCTTGCTGCATTCCTTTGCAAGGCACTATCGGCTTGATGTGCAGGCGTGGGGGGATGGGCGTTTTGGCTCAGCAGTACTTCAGGCTGGGCTTGCAGGTCCCTCCCGTTGATATTCACTGCTCTGTTACATCCTCTGTGGTTCCGGGACTGGACTAGAGGGACGCAAAGGAAATGAAAATTAGACTTACCTGCTAATTGTTGTTCCTTAAGGAACTCTAGTCCAGTCCCGGACCCCTCCCAGGGTATTACGCAGCGTGCAGCCTGAAGTTTAAAAGAAAAGAAAAATAATTTCTTTGTTAGGGAGGTGCACAGGAGAGACACAGTGAGGCCCTTTTTTGCGCAGCAGGGCCTGGTCAGCTCTGGGGTGCGGTGGTGCCGTCCTCATGAGCGAGTAGTTTTTTGCATAAGTCCGGGGGCATATAGGTTCGGGATAGTTCTTAACTACTTCTTTTTCGTTATGGTTTATGCCTGTAACTGCTTATTTGTTGCTCTGCTCAGTCTGCTTTGTCAATAGGTACTGGTAGAAGAGGGGCGGTGCTTGCCTAGTTATACCAGTGACATCAAAGCGATGACATCTTTCAGTCTCCAAAGCTGCTGGTGGAGGTTCTAAACTCTATGGTTCCGGGACTGGACTAGAGTTCCTTAAGGAACAACAATTAGCAGGTAAATCTAATTTTCATTTAGAAAAGGTTCAGAGAAGAGCCACCAAAATGGTAAAGGGGATGGAAAGATATCCCTATGAAAAAAGGCTAAAAAGGTTAGGGCTCTTTAACCTGGAAAAGAGACGGCTGAGGGGAGATATGATAGAAGTCTATAAATTAATGAACTGAGTGGAACGGGTAAACGTAGATCGATTGTTTGTTATCAGAATATAGAAAGACTAGGGGACATGCAATGAAACTGCAAGGTAAACTATTTAAAACTAATAAAAGAAAATATTTTTTCATTCAACGTGTAATCAAACTCTGGAATTTGTTACCGGAGGATGTAGTAAAGGCTGTTAGTGTAGCTGGGTTTAAAAAAGGTTTGGACAAGTTCCTGGAGGAAAGGTCCATAAACCATTATTAAGAAGGGATCCAGGATATCAATACTTGACCCAATACAAGCATTGCGGAACCTGTGTCATTTGGGGAAACTGCAAGGTATCTATGACTTAGATTGGCCACTGTTGGAAACAGGATACTGGGCTTGATGGACCTTGGTCTGACCCAGTATTGCATATCTTATGATGTTATGTTCTTACAATGTGTACAACTAAAAATGAATTAAAGTCAGCCTGAATATTAAACTGTTTCAAAGCAAATATTAGCTTCAAAGTATAGATATTCCCCCATTGCCACAACCAACCAACCATAATATAATATAATCTACACAACCTTTACAATGAGAAGGCACAAAGGGATGAAAATTCTAGTTCAAAAAAGAACTGGGTCATGGCAATGATCTCAGTTCAGCTCCACCCTAGCAAACAGTGAACATCTAGATTGTGGCCATCAGATGTGCCAAAATAGTAGGTGACCTGGTTCTGAAGTTATTATTGCCAGCTGAAAAGTTGCTTATCATAGAATATTTGTGTAGGATGCTCTATATACTATAAAATGTTATAGGACATGTACAGTATGATGTAGTTATAAAATTAATTATGAAATAGCAGGGTAAGGTGTGTAGTAAAGCATTTTACCACACTCCGCATCATGTGTTGTTCCAGCCAATGCACTGAATTGCAGCCCGGTCAGCGCACAGCCTGGAGTGTATCACTACACTTTTGGGTCAATGATGCAGTCCCGCTATTCCATTTTGGGTTTTGTCATCACACTGTATATAGGACAGAGCTTAGCAGATTCCAATTGCCAAGTCGCCATGGTGATCGGAAATTGCACCTGGCGTCTGGGATTTTCTTACTTCACTTTCCCTTAAGAAGCGATTGTGGGGTATGGGACTGATGCGATCACGGCAAAGACCCCTTCCGTCTACCCATGGGAAATGGTATCCTCACAGTCATAAGAAAAGGAAAAGGCCATGATCGTGGCCCAGAAGCAAGCAGTTTGCCCTTGGGGATGCCATCTGTTGTGGGCAGAAGAGCAGGAAAAAGCTGCAGGTCCCCTTCTGTCTGCCACTAGGAGAAGGAGAACAGGAGGAGAAGACCGTGGTCGCAGCCAGAAGGCAGGAGGCTGCCTGTGGGAATCTCATCTCCTGCAGGCAGAAGAGGACAGCTGTATTGGGGGCCTGCCAAAAAACAACAAAAACAAAAGTTAGGCGGGAGAGGGAGGGAGTGAAGCAGCAAAACTAAAAGGGCTCGTAGTTTGAAAAAAGGGAAGGACGATGGAGGGCAAGAAGGGGGAGAAGGGGAACGGGAGGGGGAAGGAAGAGCCCATGGTGTTGGAGGTTAAAGGGATGAATGAGTGGGGACAACAGGGCACAATGTGTATTTGTCAAAAGGTGCATCCCCTCTCCCCTCCCCCCCCCCCCCCGAATACACGTACAGGCACCCCCAGCTCCACATTACATACACACGCATACACATAGGCACCGCACCCCACACACAGGCTCCCCAGTTCTGCAGCACACGCACGCATGCAACCCTGCACGCCACACATCCCCCCCCCCCCCCAGACAGGTGCACCACTGTTGCACCACACACACACACAAACACAGGCACTTGCTACCTGAAACTATAATTATCTAAAGATGCCACGCGATGTAGGAACTCAGGCGCTGGTCTTGCAATACTTGAGAACATGAGACCATGGTGAGAGGCAGTGTGGGGCGGGGGGGGGGGGGGGATGCATGAGGAGGTCCTAAGCACTGGCTCCTAAGATTTTGGCCTGGCTCCTAAATCCACAAAAAATTTGTCAAGGCCTGATAAGGAAAATCTTTTTCTTGTGAACTAATGTTTGGCCACACACACACACTGAAAAGAAATTTCCTGATGGGATTCACTGCACCATGGGAGAGCGTCAGAGAGAGCTGTAGCTAAAGCCTGAGGGAAATGGGTCAGATGAACACTGCTGTTTGTGAGAACCAGAAGTTCAATAAAAGTCTGGAGCTCTTTGAATTCTAATTAATGTGATTCAGTGGTCAGTACAAAGATAATTGACTATATGAACGTCAATGCTACTGGTTGTTAATGCAGCTTGCTTGGAGTATTTTTGAAAAAGTGTGTAATTAAATGTTTTGAGATAAATATTTATACATTAAGCTGGGTGAATGGAGCTAAATTTCTTCAAAATACCCTTTTGACCATCTCTCTCTTTATTTCTTGGGGGGCCCTCTGACGCTGTAGCATCTGTGTGTTTCACATATGACATATTTGTCTCTCTTTTTTTGGCCAGCCCCCTCCTTCTCTTGTGTCTCATCCCCACTGCATCTCTTTCCCTGTCTCCCCCCCTCATTCAGGAGGGAGTAATTTTATAAGGCTCGTCCTAACAATATGCACCATCAAAACACATGAATCGCCCGTTTCCTGGTGATTGTTAGGTTTATCTTTATCTTTCGATTCTGCATTGCTTCATGGGTTGTATGCTGAAGGTGTGCGGAGGTGTGCTTTGCAATAGATGAGTTCATTTTTGAATCATAGCACCGAGAGGGTAATTTTGAATGAGGAATCTTTGATCTCTGTGGAACCAAAATATGGGCTGTCTGAGGTCTCAATTTTGTCTCCTCTCTGATATTTATTTGAGCTCTTTATTCTCTATTATTGGAAATTATGGAATTCATGCCAATGATATACAGCTTGTAGTTGAGGTAGCTCAGGATCAACATGAAGCAGTCCAGCAATTAAATGAGTGCTTAGAGTCCATTGCAGATTCGTTGGAAGAATGGGGTTGCTGCTTAATGCATCCAAAATGCAAATGCTATGGTATAGTTACAGGAAGCATATATTGGAGGCTCACCCTTCAGTATGAGGGTGTCAGTTGGCTTGCAGTCCCATTGTACTGAATTTAGAAGTATTTTGGGATGAGAATCTATCATGTTTCTCATATATTGGAGGTCGTATGTTCTTTGCAGTGTTGCATCTGTTGAGAAGGGCTCGGTCATTTCTATGAGGGGGCAGGCACAGGGACGGAGTGCAATTTGCATGTATAAGTTATCTCTTCTGCCCCTTTTCTAAAAAGTAAAGTACATATGTACTTTATTAGAATAGGTTCAAAATACCCTAGTGACAATGCATCTGGCCCTTATCGAATTGCTCTCTTAGGGCCCGATTCTGAGTCACGAATTGCAGGGCTGCACGTCTTGGCGGGACGTACAGCCTCATAAGCCATCCTGACCCCCTCCTACACTTCTTGCACAGCTAGAGCTGCAGGACGGGGAGAGCCAGCAGGGGTGGGGTGGGTGGGCCGAGCTGGCAGGACGTAAAGGGCTGATTCAGGTTATGGCCCTGTACGTCCTATGGGGTCAGAGGGGAGGTGCTGATTATTCCACCTTGAAGATGGAATAATCGGCATCGGTGGGGCGATCGGACCCGGGATCCGCCTCCTGGATGCAGGGGGGTCCCTGTAACCTGATCCAGGCCCCGGCTGGCCAGCCGTGGGTCAGGCAACGAGGAAAAGGGGGGGTCTTAGATGCGTGAACCAGGGGCACCTGCAGGGAGCACATCTCTGCAGACAGGGGCACGCCGGGCTGTCCTCGGGCCTGATTCTGTGTACCGCAGGAACGTTTTGTTCCCGCAGTCCAGAATTGGGTCCTAACGGGCCCGTCTTGCTTGGGGCTGTCCGGAGGTGCCCCTTCGTGAATCAGACTCTTAGTGTCTCTGTATGGGTTGCCACTAATTTTTTTTGGATGCAATTTATTTATTTAAAAGCTTTTTTATGCAATTCACAACAAATTAAAACAATCAATATATTAAAAAATAAAAAGAACAGAACAAAAAGCAAGAAAGACTCTGGCTCCAACTCTCCCCTCTACTCAACTTTTACTGTGGCCTCCATCACCCAACTAACTGGGAAACAGGAAGGCCTTCAAAGCCTTTCAGAACTTCCCCCTATCTAATTCCAACCTCAGCCCAAGGGGTAATCTGTTCCACCACTGTGGCTCGGCCATCTTAAATACTGCCCCCTCCACTTTTGTAAACGCATTTCCCGGGACCCCGGCGCTACCAAAAAGCTACCTTCTACTAGATCTTAATTTCCTCAGGCTAATAGCATCTTGATACCTTCCTCAAATAACCGAGCTCCCCCTCTCTCAGCACCTTAAATACCAATACTAAGGGAGAGCCAGTGCACAGCAGCAGCATTTCCCGGAGGCGGCAGGCTCCTGGTCCCGCGGCCCCGACGTCATCGGGGGCCTTCTCCTTAAAGGCGGAGCAGCTCGGAGGACCGGTGGGAGAGCCAGTGCACAGCAGCAGCATTTCCCGGAGGCGGCAGGCTCCTGGTCCCGCGGCCCCGACGTCATTGGGGGCCTTCTCCTTAAAGGCGGAGCAGCTCGGAGGACCGGTGGGAGAGCCAGTGCACAGCAGCAGCATTTCCCGGAGGCGGCAGGCTCCTGGTCCCGCGGCCCCGACGTCATCGGGGGCCTTCTGTTTTCCTTTAAGAGCTGTCTGGTTTGGCGCAGCCGGAGGCGCGAGCCGGGGCAGCGATCAAAGGGGCACGATACAAGGGGCGTGCTAGGCCCCTTGGGAGCCCCTTGGAGCAACATAGGAACGGAGGAGCGTGAGATCTACCTGCCGCAGAGCCTCAGATGGGGAAAAGAAAGAAGAAAGTGGTTCCAGAGGCGAAAGTGGAGCCGGTGGTGGGCCCCATGGACAAACACCTTCAGGTAAAGGTAGGGGCAGATGTGTCCCTGGACCCTGACTTTCTGGCTTTTCGCTCATCTGTAGCGTATCTTACGTTCTCCGGATAGGTCCCCACCTTCTCCTCCAGTTTATATTTCTCCAGCCTCTTCTGATGATGTGGGGGATCAAGTTAAACAAAGTACCCCAGTAGTTTCTCGGGGGAAGTTGAAGCCAGTTGCCTGGGTTTCTGCTCCGGGGGTCCCCAAGGAGGTACCTGAGGATCAGGTTACCCTGGTGGATATCTGGAGGAGTGTATCCCGTATTGAGAATATTTTGACTCCCACTGTCTCACAGCTTTGTGACTTCTCGTTGGAGGTTGCTAACAAGCTGTCTGACCATGAAGAAGTGTTGGGGAATATGTCTTCTCAGCTTCTTAGGTGTGAAAATCAGTGTGCTACTCTTAAATCTACTAGTGTTTCCAGTATTAAGGAGAGTTTGTTTGTTCACCGTAGCTTAGAAATGTATGATAACCAATTTAGGGCTAAGAATATCAGGCTGTTGAACTTTCCTGTTTGTCATTTATTATCTGCAGAGATTCTTTTTAGGAAATATTTGAAAGAATCTTTGGGTTTGGTTTCCCCAGAATCTATTTTGGTTTCTAAGATGTACTATTTGACTGGGAAGAAGGTAAAGGTCGATCCTCCTGGTGGGTTTGATACTCTGCAGGGCGGACCAGACCTAGACCTTACCAAATTTTTGGAAGATTCTCAGGATACTATTCTCTCTCGGGCTACCTTGGTAGTTACGTTTGTTTCTGAGTCTGATAAGTCAGCTGTCTTTAAATTGTACTTTAAGCGGTTGTCTATTCTATTTTGTGGTGATAAGGTACAAATGTTTCCTGATGTCTGTAAGGCCACTCAACTTAGGCGACAGGCTTTTTTGGCTATGAAGCCTAGGGTATTGGCCTTATCGGCAGGTTTTTTTTCTTCGGTACCCCTGTAAATGTATTGTTACATTTCAGGGGTCTAAATTTATTTTTCTTGATCCTTCCCAATTACAGGTCTTTTTGGATAGTAAACAATTAGGCACACTTACGTAGGGAGAAGAGGGGATGTTAGATTGTGTTGTGCTGTGTGTTAGTTTAGAACTTGGTTCTTGAAATTTCTTTTGGCTTATTTTGCTTTTGTAACTCTCCCCCTTTTGTGGGCTATGAATAGATGTTGATGAGTTTTATTTTATTATATAAGGATGGTTTTCCTGTATGTTATGATGTCTCATTGGTATCTGGATTTCCTGTATACTTTTGTTGTAAGTATGTTTTGAAAAACTTTCAATAAAAAAAAAAAAAAAATACCAATACTAAGAACTTAAACGCATACCACTTCCGTTTAGGGAGTCCATGCAATTGCTTCAACACACCAGGCAACTCATGTGTTGCAGTGTTTTGTACCACCTGCAATTTCTGCATTAAGGCCTCAAGCAAGCCTACGTAAAGGAAGTTGCAGTAATCTAACCCCATCATTACCATCATCTGCAGAGCTGCCTCCTCAAAAACTGATGGAGCTGGTGCACTAGCGTTAGCTGCCTGTGAGCCACGCTGACCGCCTTGGGAATTTCTGCCTGTATAGCTTGATGTGCATCGAGTGCCCAGGGTTTAAAAGATTGTGTATGGAAGACCCTGATTATTTGAAGTGTTTTTTGAGTCCATATGTGCTGGTAAGGTTGCTTTTATCTTCCCAATATTCCTTTTTGGAGGTTCTGAGGATACTGTGGTTGCAACTGATGCTTTGGTGCGTGTTTTTCGTCATCTCCGTCTAATTTGTGGAACGGCCTCCCTCTGAAACATTGGCAAGCGATGAATTATTATCTAACTTTCTGGAAAAAGGGCAGAGACGAGGCTGTTTGTGCGTACCTTTGGGCCTTCCTTGATTAGGTGCAGCAAACATTGTATGAGAGGGACTATTTGTATTCTGTGTTTCTAATGAGAGAGGGAGTATTTGGTGCGAGACGGGATGGATTTGTTTGTGGGGTTTTGTGATTTATGCGCGTGGGTGTTCCTTTATTCCATGCTTAAGCTGGTCACTATTTTGAAGTACGTGTGTTAGACTGATGGTGTGTTCTTTCACGGTGTGTTCTTTCACAAATTTCCACACATGAATTATAAAATACCAAGTACGTGCATATTTGACTTTATAAAATAAGCAAGGTAGATGCGTGTTTTAACTAGGTGCAACTTTATAAAATTATTCTCTGTGTGTCTGTGGCGACATATTACTATTACTGCTACTTATATCTAGTCCAGCAGCGGAGAATAAAAGGTTAGACACCTGGAGGGTAATTTTATAACTGGGCACCAGTAGCATAAATTCCACCCAAGCAGGTCCACAGTGTAGGTGGGGCCTGGGCAGGAAGGGGGCCCACACAGCGACAGTAAGGCAGCGCAGAAAACTTGCTTTAACGTGTTTGCCATGCTGCCTCCGCTCTTATATGTCTCCAGCAGGTTTGGCGCCTGTTACTTCCAGGGCCAAAGTCTGATGATACTTCAGCCTGGGCACTAACGAGACTTCAGCCTGGGCACTAACAGCCACTGCGTCTGCTGGAAACTTACAAGAGTGGAGGCGGCGTCACACAAGGAGAGGCCACTGCGAGGCGCAACAGTAGGGTAGCCGAATGGGGGGTGCTCCAATGTGGCAATGGGGGGGGGGACTCTCAGTGAAATTCTGCTTGGGGGCCCCCTCATTGGAACTTACACCACTGTCAGGCACCTAATTTTAGGCACCCACAATGTACCCATCTTAAGCAGGCCCCTGCTTTTCTTCAGGGGCTTAAGAGGCTGAAAATGTGCACTAAAACTAGGCGCGAGCACTTACATCAGCCCTACCCCCGTGCCTGGATGTCTAAAGAACACATTGTAAGTTACAGTATTTTGTAATTTGTGTGCACAAATATGCACTCTGCTCCTGTGCACACCCTCTTCGAAAGTGCGTGCCATTGGCCTGATGGTTTGCATTTACAACATAGTGAAGGGCTCAAGTACCGCCAACGGGAGCAATTTTAAAAGTTGTGCCTTGTTTATACACGTCTTTATGTGCATAAATGTAGGCATTTATTCTCAAATTCAGATGTAAATGAGCATTTACATCTTTGACCTGGTCGCTGTTCTGAAAGTACGCGTAATTGGGCCAGTCACGTTTGCTTTCACGGTGGGTGTCTGTGTGTGGGGGGAGGGGGGGGGGCAGGGCTGTGTGTGTGTGTGTGATGTGTGCTGTAGAGGTGAGGTCCCCTATGTGTGTGTGTATCTTCATGCAGAGGTGGAGTGCTTATTTGTGTGTATGCATATTTAAGTAGGATGCTTGAGTGGGATGCAATTTTTGGCCTATGTATAGTGTGATTGTGGGGGGGGGGAGATAATTCCAAGACATTTGCATAGTTTGCAGGTGGGTACTTAGTAGCACTAACACAGTTACTACCGCTGAATATCAGCAGGTACTGCAACCACACGCCCCAAGGCTAAGCGGACCGCGTCGGGGGCGTTCCAGGGTGGCACCTGTTGCTCAGTATCGCTACTGCCCACTTAGCAGCACATGGGGTAAATGCTGGTCTGTCTTTAGCCGTGAAACTAACTGTGCAGTGGCTCAGTATCGCCACTGCCTGATTAGCTTCTGGGTTTTGCGGCCAACCCGGATATTCAGTGCCGGCGGCTGGATATGGCTCCAACATTGAATATCCGGGGTTAAACTTTAGCGGTGATGGCTAGTCGCTGTAGAAGCACTAACCACTACCACTGAATATCCCCTCCCCCCCATGTGTCCTTTCATTCCCATTCATCCCTTTAACTTCCAACGCCTTGCACTTTCCCTCTCCCCTTCTCCCTCCACCCTAGCACTCACCCCTGCCCTCCATTGCCCCCCTTTCTCCTCCTCTTTTTTTTTTTAAGCTGTTGCCCCTTTAAATTTTTGCTGCTTTACTCCCCCCTCCTATCCAACCTTTTTTTTTCTGCAGGCCTCGTCCTCTGCCCACAGGGTATGGGATCCCACATGGACAGCCTGCTCCCTCCAAGCTTCGATCACAGCCTGCAGGGAGATAGAAGGGGTCTTCTGCCCACGATCACAATTTTTTAAAAAGGGGAGGAGCAAGAAAATCCCAGGTGCCATGTGCAAATTTCTGGTTGCCATGGCAACCTGGCACCTGGGATTTGTCAAGGCCTGGGTTAACCTAAGACTTTAACATTGTGAGCTGAGGGGCCTTCTTCCCCCTCGATCACAGTCATTTGTTTTGTTTATGCCAAGCACAAAGGGTCTTTTCTTAAGAGAAGTGTCCAAGTAAATACCAGCATAACTCAACAGTAACTGCCTATGATTTTGTGACATGTAACATCAGTATCACGCCTGATTTCCTTTTGATAACATGGTGTATCCCTGCATTGTTGGTCTAGATCAGTGCTTAGCTTAGCTTTAAAAAAAGGGGAAATTACATATAAAAAAATTGAAATCTATCTGGGTTCTTTGTCAATTTATCTATTAACATCACTCAAATAGAGGCTTTAATGCAGGGCTTCTCAACCCAGTCCTTGGGACACAGCTAGTCAGTCATGTTTTCAGGATAACCACAAGGAATATGCATGAGAGAGATTTGCATGTAGTGCCTCCGTTGTATACAGGTCTCTTTCATACATATTCATTGTGGCTATCCTGAAAATCTGACTGACTAGGTATGCCCAGAGAACTGCATTGAGAAACCCTGATCTATAGGTTTATCTATATAGCTATGGTATGGTTGCCATATTTATTTTATTTATTTGGGTTTTTTTATGCTGCTTTTATCATTTCAGTCAAAGCGGTTTACATCATAACTTAAACTTGGTAATGTACATTAAACGGGGACATTGATAACTTGGATTCTTCTGAGGCAATGGAGGGTTAAGTGACTTGCCCAAAGCCACAAGGAGTGCTAGTGGGAATCTGAACCCTGGTCCCTTGGTTCCTAAACCAGTGCTCTAACCATTAGGCTGCTACTCCACGCCATATTAATCTCTTAGGTGCTTGGAAATAAACCTGAAACATCTTTGTTGGCCTTTTTATAAACAGGGCAATTAAAAACAGCAACGTTCTGTACAAAACAGTAGAGACAAAGGGGTTATTATCAAGCTAGGCCCAGGACAGAGGCCACAATGTGGTGCTCCATGGCACAGGAAAGCCAGACTGCGACCCCTGTGTCTTTCGGGGCCAGTCTGCTCTAGGTTGCTAGGCTCAGGGCGGGGACGAAAATGAAAGCCTTGACTAGCCAGAGAGCTGTGTTGATGGTTGCACCTTGGAGGAAGTACCCCAACAGCTGTCGAACCAGCAAGGGTTCACCATTACTGCTGTTTTGGAGGGGGGAAATGAAAGCCAAAAATGAGAATATCTATCTAGCCTGAAAAGGTCATTCCAGGACAGGTTATGCCTCCCTTAACTTGGAATGTGCTGCCAAGTGGTATTCAAATAGAACAGAATTGAATTAAATGAAGGAAGCAGGATAGATATGATCTGAGTTCAGGATGGTTTTAATGTTTGTTTTATGTATTATTGTCATATTAATGATTTGTTTAAATATTATGCATGCAATATTGTAAGCTGCCTAGGAAAATAGGTGGTTTATATATAATAAATGAATAAAAATGAATGGTAATTTTAAGATGGTACTTGATTCATGAACATATAGATTCACTACGTAAATGTGGGCTGGGTAATATTTGCTAGGAATGATCAAATGGGCTCACTTGATCTGAAACAGAAAGATCCCTCATGATGTATGACTCCACTGCAGCAGTCTTTAACCAGACAGCTCTCTTCAGTACTGTGTTTTTTTTCCTTTGGCTTCCAACAGGCAAAACTGCCAAACCTGAAAGAGGTTGATGTCCGTTACACTGAGGCTTGGTGAAGTCTTTCTCCTGAGAAGATAAGAAGAACAAGATTTACAACCACTTTGTTTTTGGGTTATTACAGTACCTGTAGAGCAGTGCATTCTGGGACTTCGAATCTAGGAGTTGTGGTCCTGCGGTAGGGAGGAATTGTTTGGTGGGGTGAGGGCTGAGTATGCCCAGACCTCATCTACTACTTTTTCAGCTTCATAATTTCAAAATTCAACATAATTTAAACAAAAAAGACTTCAAGTGGCAAGAGGATTATTCAAACGAGGGAAAATGACCCCCTCTGTGGATTTTTATTTTTGCCTTTTGTGTTTATGCTGTGTGAAAAGAAATTCTTAAGATTCTCATGTTTCTGGTTTGGTTGACTCAGTGGACTCGTCCCCTCAACAGCTTCTGCTCTGTTTTGCCTTTCGCTGAAAACACAAGCCATTAGATATCAAAGAGAAGGAAACAGAAGACATCATCATTCACACCATCCCCCTTTCTCCATGATTATTATGCAAAATAATCTTCTTGTACATAAGATTTCTGTAATACACCTATTTAAAAGAAAACTTACAAAAAAAGACCTTCTACATTGGTCCACAAGTAACAGGTCTGGGACCTGACTTTTATTTATGAGTTGTTAATTCTTTTTCCTGTTTGCAGATTGTACTGTATAAATTGATTTGTTGTTGTCTTGTCCTCTGGTTCTATTTTTGCTTTTAATTTTTCAGATTTTCCTTTTTTTTTGGGGGGGGGAGGAAAGCCCTCTTTGAAAACCTGTCTCCCACATGTTGGTTAATGTATATATGGTTCTCAAAATGTTTGTGTTTATGGGTTCAGAAGCTCTGCAGGTATCACAGGAAAGTCTGAAAAATGAAATAAAATGAAGGCTTTGAGAAGAGTGAAAGAAGTAATGGGTGTTTCATTCCTTAAAGACCAAAATAGTTATTTTTGGGTGTCTTGATTTAGCCTGCACCCTTGTTCCTGGTTGAGTCCTCCGTAGGATTATGACACTCCTGTTACTTTTTCTCCCTCGGGTTTTTTAAAAAAAAATTTTGTTCATGTCCATGATTTCAAAGCACCCACCCTCCCATGATTTCATGCAGAGCTTCTCTCTTGCACGTACGGTATCTGCATGGTCCTCTTGGAGGAAAGAAAACGTAAAAATAAAAGGATTAGACCATTGCTCTAATTCCCATATCATTGCACCTCTCGTACATGTGATCTGCAATGATGCCCATACCACTCAGTCACTGAAGAAAAATCCAAAATTGTGTTTTCTTTATAAATATGTTGCTTTTTATTTTATTTTTTTAATGAGCCTTTTTTTGTACAGAGGAGCATTTTTGCTGTTTTTTGTTGCTGTTTTTTTTCACCATGGTTATTTTTATTCTACAACACCTCCAGATTTAACCTCCAACTATTGTATATTGGTTGAAGGTTAAATCTGGATTTGTATAGCAAAATATCCATGCCTACATAAATATATATATTCAATAGAAGCCTAGCTTTTATTGTTTTATTCTTGTTGCTCAATGGGTATTGTTCGCCATAACCGCCTTCCCTTCTTTTAATTGGTTGAGTCTTAATTCATTTAGTGTGCCAGATAATTATTTTGTTTTTATTCTTTTTTTATTAATATTGTTATTATTATTATTATTATTTTGAGTTGTCTCAAACTGCGCATTAATGCAGTATGGAGAAAACCCTCCCAGAAGAGTTATGCCAACCTGTTTTTTTTCCTTACCACTGTTGCTTTTGCCGATGGTTTACTACTACTGTTCTCTAGCTGTGTACAAAGAGATGTGAAATAATTTCAGGCAAAATAAATTGTTAGTGAATATCTTTTAATGGTGTAAGATGTGTTTTTCTTTTAAAAGTCTCATTGATGGTGGGTAGTTTCAGGTTACAGCAGAAAGTTTGTCTCATCTGGATGTGTGGATTTTTGTAGAGACTGGGGAAAAGTGTGGCAAAGCTAGTTCAGATTTGATGGAAACTGCTTCTGAACTGCCCCAGTCTGGTGTGTTTCAGAATTTCTGAGACTTCTGGGTCAAACTGGGATTTGAGTTGACATCAAAATCTGGGCCAGCCTTCATGTACCTTTGACCTACTCTTTATTTGGAGGTGAGGGGGAAGAAGAGCATTTCATTCTTTTTGAACATGCAACATGTTGATGTGAGACACATTTCTGTTTTTTCTTTAGATGCAGGGATTGGTTCTGAGGTACCTGCTTACTAAATGGTGCATAGTTTTAAGACTGGTGCAAAAGTCATAAACTAAGTGGTTTAGGATGGCTTGCATTAAAATTGGAGAGGGATTGCACTGAAACTCTGAGATGGCTTACTTGAAAGTTTATGAATTGTAACATCCAGTTCTGGAAATTTGGATTTCAATCCAAGTGGGTTAGATTTCATTTGAAAAATGGAACAAAAACACAACTTAAGCTGACCTAATCTGAAGCAACATCTGAGTGGAATTGTGTCCAGTTTCCTCCATCCCAAACAAAGAATAATGAATGCCTTTACAACTCTGATATAAACTCAACTTCTGACATTCATAAGAGAATGCAAAGATGGCACAGTAAAAATTAAATATGTAAGTGGAAGCTCGAAGGCTCTTTCCCAACCCCCAGCCAGAGAAGAAATGGTGCCAATCACTAAACATAAAAGTTCATATAAAGAAATATCATTGGGAACCAGTTACTCTTCTTGTAACTGGATGCAAAGTTCTGATGGCAGAAAATTTCCATACAGAAAGGCACAATAAAGTGGCACGTCTCATCCACTGGAAACCCTACAAGATCACTGTACCGGAAAAGCACAGGGATCCTAAGAGAATTATGGAGCATGAAGAGGTTATGATCACCTGGGATACTCCTATTCCAACCTTGATGCAAAGAAACTGGGCACAGTGACAAAGGAGAAAAGCACCAGAATGGCATTGATTATAGAGGTGTCAATTCCAAGCAATTATTCTGAGAATCGTGTTGAGAGGGAGAAGATTCTCAAGTACTAAGAAATGCAGTCAGAGACCAAGAAAATGTAGGAGATACAGAGATGTGTCTCATCCTGTTGGGTGCCAGAGACTTGATTAAGAGGAATTTCCAAACGTATCGTGATAAATTGACTATACATGTTACATTTTATGAACTCCAGAAGGAACCTCTCTTTTCACAATGTAAGTACTATACTGAACATTAGCAGTAAATTTGAGAGACAGAGGTCATACTCCATGTGCACCAGCCTAGTAGTGAGGTTCGTTCATTACTCACATGGTATGTATAAATACTGTAATAACTGTACGAGCTGGGTATGTTGGGAGTCTTCTGCTTGTGTGGTCTTCCCATTGCAAACACATGCTTTGGAGTACGGCACTACGCTCAAGTCGTGACGCGTTTCCAATTACACTGGTCAACATTGAAATTGTTACGGACTTTAAAAGGCCCTAATCTGTAGTATCTTGGTGAGCTGAACACGAATATAACATTAAAAAAAATTTAATGGCTCTCGTTTTGAAGATATTGCATGTAGTTCATTTTTGACGTTTCACCGTGTAAATTTATCCAGTAGGACATCAACAACATCCCAAATAAGCCTTGAATGATGTAATGTTGCATCACATTGCATAATACCAGCATGCACACATCATCCAGAGTTGATTACATCATTTTCTGATGCAATGCAATACTACTGCCAGACGGCTGCTGAAGCCATCTGACGTCAGCAGTGTACTATGCGCAGTCAGAAAGGAAAGTAATCTGGTATTCTTTGCCAATATTGAAAGCCTCATGAATGCCTTAAAAATCACTCATGACCCGCAAGACTGGAGACTATTTATAGACTCTTTGAAACTCAGTCTGAAGACTGTGCTTTTGAACAATGGAAATCGTCTTCCATCTATTCCAGTAGCGCATGCCGTCCACATGAAAGAGACATACGATAACTTAAAGCATCTACTGACTTCCATTAACTATAACAAGTACAGCTGGCATCTCTGTGGTGACTTGAAGGTAGTTTCCCTTTTAATGGGACTGCTGCAGGGATATATAAAATACATGTGTTTCTTATGTCAGTGGGATAGCCAAGCAAGGGATTGGCACTACTTGCGGAAGAAATGGAATTGCAGACAAAATGTAATAGTTGGAGAGAAGAATATCCAGCACCCAGCTCTGGTTGAGGCTCACAAAATCCTGCTACCACCCCTTCACATCAAACTAGATTTGATAAAAAAAATTTGTGAAAGCCATGGACTGCACTTCGCCAGCTTTCCGATACCTGCGTGAAAAATTCCCTGGACTCAGCAAAGCAAAGATTAAAGAGGGAGTTTTTGTGGGTCCTCAGATTCGAGAGCTCTTCAAAGATGACCGGTTCAACAACTTGCTGCAGGGTGATGCGAAACAAGCATGGAATGCTTTTTGCCTAGTGTTGTCAGACTTTCTCGGGAATATTAGGGCAGAAAACTACAAGGAACTAGTAAAAGACATGCTGATGCAGTATCAGAAACTTGGCTGCAATATGTCTCTAAAGATCCATTTCCTTGATTCCCATCTCAATTTCTTTCCTGACAACTGTGGTATGGTTAGTGATGAACAGGGCGAACGTTTTCACCAGGATATCACAACGATGGAGCAAAAATACCAGGGAAAATGGTCCACTACAATGCTGGCTGACTACTGCTGGACACTCCCCAGAGAAGCTCCCGAACAGCTGTACAAGAGACGGGCGAAAAATCTAAGAAGTAGTCTATGACTTGTTTTTTTACAGGTATTAACCGAAGGCCTATTATATTTACTATTGACATGCATTTCGTGATGTAAACATTAATTCTTATAGATTACAAAAAATCTAGAGCCATCTTTGCAATTTCACTGTCATATTCATATTCAGCATATAAAAATTGATAAGAAATGACTATTTTTATTTCAGTAACATGACTTTTGTAAAACTTTGTTGACCAGTGTTATCTAACAAAGGCATCAGATTTCTGATCTGCTCTGGTTTACCTCTGTTAGGTTGTTCATTAGCCAATTAGCTTTATCTAGGAATTGCAAAACAGTGTCATCTCCTGCTCCAAGTTATAGAAGAAACTAGGATGGTGTTTAATTTTCCATTTTAAATATTTGTAAAAGACCTAGAATGTGGTGGAACTATAGCCACAAATCCAGGATTGGATCCCCCATTCTTTATAGTCATGAACCATGTGGCCACATTACATACAAAACATGTATGTGAAGTAGTATATTTATGTATCTGGACTTTGTGGCATTGGTTATTTAGGCAGCATCTAGTATTTTTCCATATTTGAAAGTTATGTTATATTACACTTCTATAAAGAAGTTCACAAGAAAAATACAATTATCAAATGATGATATCAATAAAAGGCTATAATAAATCAAATTAAAAACACATCCCTCAAGTTTATATGCATCAATATATCCATTTGGGATTATCACTCAATCCAACCCACCTTCATTAGCAGAGCAATAAACCGCTGGTTCATCTATTAGACCCAGTTTCCATCCAACTAAGAGAACCTTCACCCCCCAATCAAAGACAAAGTCCAGTCCTATCTAGATGCCCCAGAAATCCCACTCTGCCACTCTCTCAAAGGAGCTCCCAGTCCTGTGTTGCAATTTATTGCTCAGGCAACTTAATATTTGACTGCCATACACAATTCCAGATTTGTGATGTTTTGTTTACTTTAGGTAGTCTTAACGTTTTTGTAAAATAACCCTTTTGTACAGTGTACGTTTTTGTGTATTCTATCAGTCAGGGCAAGATTTTTTTTTTTTTTCAGGGCAAAATTTTTTTTTTTTGCACCTCCAATGATGAAACTTGATTTTGAGTATTAGTTTGCATAATCCATGAGAAGAAAGATTTTGGACTTTTTAAGTAAAATGACCTGTAGAAAGACGCATGCATGTATTGTTTGAAGAGATGGCACAGGAAACAAAAGTTGTGGTTCACAGTCTTGGGATTTGTCCCAGCACCAATTTGGCATTTGAGCTGCAGGTATCGGATTGGGCAAAGAGATGCTTTTTTTCTTTTGTGACAACCACAAATAGCTCGTCTTTTTTTTTTTTTTTTTTTTTGTCTTTTTTTAATTCTGTCTAGTTTTGCATCTGTGATTCATGGTGTGATTCATTCTCATTTAGACCATTTCAAGGAGTTGTATCTGAGGTTTACCGAGAGAATTTTGAGGAAGCCCCAGTTGGTTCAAAACTCCTTAGCAACTTTGCTAACTTAATGCCCATGTAGACAGTATATTTCACCTAATCAGATTTAAGATCTTACATGATAAATTGGTGAACTACACACGAATCAATGTCTACAGTCGGGAAATGTGGATCCCTTAAGTACACCCTCATTAAGAATGGCTAACTAGGCTTACATAAGGGAGGAATCTTTCAGTGTAATGTTTCCCAGCTGTGGAATAACCTACCACTTGATATTAATTTGTTGGAGAATTTGTTGGTCTTTAGGAAGTGGCAATAAACCTGGTTATTCCAGAGTCAGAGTCTAGGAGCCTGGTGGGGATCTGAATGCTATCTGATTTTATTTTATTTTTTTTTGTAGGTGTGGATTTTATTGAAAATGTGATGCTGCTGTTACTTGTAATGCTTGTATGTACTGTGTTTGGGTTGAGGTTCTTTTTTGTGTTTTGATATGCTCTGTTTTGAGCTACCTTTGTGGAAAATACGCTTGAAAAGACAGTAAATACATAGGTTCATTCTGGTCCTGCATTACGTAATACTTTGCAAAATTTAGACTGAAGCTCAGTGGGCAGAATTAAATATACCTTGGTAATATGTCAGTTAAGGTAATCTGATGAAGGTGATGCAAAATGACATTGATTATGGCCACGAAAGCTCCTATACAGCTTTATCTCTGGATTCTTTTCATTTACCGACATAAGGATGATCTCAACTTGCAATTAATTCACTGCTATTCTGGCACTAGTGCCATAAATCTAACTCAAAGAGGCCTTAATAAATGTTTTGTGAAACCTGTACTTGTGACTCCATGGCAGCATTATTGCCACAAGGATGGCCATGACTTGATTCCTGGGTCAGGACTGGGCAAGAAGGGGTTGGGGTCCTTTTTACTAAAGCCTTGTCAGCAGTTAAGGTGTGATCTAATGCATGGCAACTGGCAGCCGGAAACACTAACATGAGGGTATGGCTGCGCATGATGATCAGGGTGGGAAATAGGTAGCGTGTGGGTGTGGAGAGCACATTCTTGCTAGCATGGGGGCAGTTGCCACACAGTCAGTGGCAATTAGTGCGAGTGCATCTAACGACACCTCAATGGGTGTCTTCAGCTGTACCCACATTAAGTGCACCATGCTTTAGCGTTCATCATCATGTACTAACTGCTAGGAACATGCTGGGCACAGCCCCAATAGTTAGCACACAAGGTGTGCACGTGCAGCGTGATGATATTGCCACTAATCGCATGGTAAGTGCACACCTTTAGGAAAAGGGCCCCATAAAATAGCACACAATGGTGTCACTTAGAGTAATTTTATAAGGGGGGCACAACTTTAAGCAGTAGACTATGTGTCTACTTTAATGATAGTGTAGTCATTTTTTCGCGCAACTGTGGCATGTTCAAATGATGGCACCTGCTTTGCTTGTGGGCATGCACATGGGCAGAGCACATAAGTACATATGTTGATTATAAGATAATATAATCTATGCATGTACTTGAAAAATATAAGTGTGGACATTTACACAACTCTTGGGCCCCTGCAGCCACACCTATATACTGCCCCCCACACTCTGTCACTCCTTCTCTGCATATGTGCGGCAGATGGAGAAGGCTGAACAGCACAATAGTAGCTTCATGAAACCATGTTCCCCCTGTAACGCAAATGTTCGAGGAGCTGTGTCGTAACCTCCAAGCCCCTGTGTTTCAGATGTGGTGAGTGAAAAAATATTTTCTCTTATTAGTCTTAAATGGCTTACGTTGTAGCTTCAAAAAGTAGAAAGACTAGAAGACACACAATGAAGCTATAACATGACCCCTTGAAGACCAATAAGAGAAAATATTTTTTTACTCAACACGTAATCAAACTCTGGAATTTGTTACCGGAGAATGTAGTACAAGTTGTTAATATAGCTGGTTTCAAAAAATGTTTGGACAAGTTCCTGGAGGAAAGATCCATAAACCATTATTAAAGAGGACCCTAGAAATCCACTGCTTACCCCAGGATAAGCACTGTGCACCTTTGGAAATCTGCCAGGTACTTGTGACCTGGATTGGCCACTGTTGGAAATGGAATACTGGGCTTGATGGATCTTGGGTTGACACAGTATGGCATTTCTTATGTTCTCAATTATTTTAAAAAGCTTAGATTTACATATTTATATGTTTGTTTGTTGCTTGAGTGATAATTCTATTTGGTTTTCATCTAAGGTTAAGTGAATTTTCACCTGCTAAAATGGGGTCACACTGGGAGAAATTTGGAGAACCATTGTGCTACATAATCATGGTCTACTTTGCTTTAGCTTCACCCCTTTTTCTGATTCACCTCACTTTCTCTCTCTTACGCCTATACTGAGAGTTTACTTTGATTGGGGACACTGTGGATGCAGGGGCTCAGTGCCTGAAGGTATATTTACTAAACTGCGGTAAAGGAGCAGTCTTTTCTGTGCGTTAACGGCAGCGATAAGGTGTTACCGTGTGGTAAGTGTGCTGGGTGTGTCAGAAGCATTCCGGCGTTAAGGGGTGCTAGTGGATACTTACTGTGTGGTAATAGCACATTCTGTATTAAGGGGTGGTGGTAGACACTTACCGTGTGGTAATAGGACATTAAGGGGTAGTAGTGGACACTTACCGTGTGGTAATAGCACATGCTGCGGGAAGGTGTCTGGCATGCACCTTAATGCAGAACAGTCACTGAAACACTGAAAGGGGGGCAGGAAAGCCATTGGAGAAGGTATGGATGCAAGCACAATTGGTAGCTGATGGCGTTGACTCACCTGATGCCTGGCAATGTGGCAGTATGTGTGATGAGCATGTTTGACTGTACAGCAGGCCTATGCTATTGACTAGGCGAGATAAGCGGCTGCTTAGTGATGCTGGTCAGTGTGGGTCTTGGCTATGTCATCGGTGGATGGTTGTGGCAGCAGAGTCAGCAGAGGAGATGCAGCAGCAGGGGGCGCTGTGTCAGGCATGCAGTCCTAGATGCACCTGAAGGCATACACCGTGTCGTAAGCTATATTATACTGTCTATGAGGTGTGGATCTATATCCAGATGTACTGTCAGTGTGTGGCATGTCATAAGTCAGGACAGTGTCTAGGTGGAGGCAGCATGTGCCTGATGTGGGCAACAAAGGGAGGCTTGTCCATGAGTGTGCATGTGCAGCAGTCACAAGAGAAGTGTGCATGATATGGCTAACTGCTGCAAATGACCCCTGAGGGCCATGGTGGGGCAGCTTACTGCCAGTAAGCTACCCCACCATGAATCTCCCTGACGGTCAAATGGTGGGTGCAGAGCTGTGCCATGGATTTTCCAAGCAGAGAATTTGCATTGTGTGTGGTGGGTGAATGTATGGGATCATACAGGCCAAAAGCATTTGGTGTATGTGAACCAAAAGTAGCAGTGCCAAGGGGTACATGAAACACCATTTGTATGGGTGGGACTGGTGCCTCAGCCTGTGCAACTGCAAGACAAATACACCTGACAGAGTGGCATGATAGAAAAGGACAAGTTGAGTTCATTTGCCCCATGTGGGGCAAGTAATGATGGCAGAACAATGCAGGGGATGGCTATGCAACGAGTGTTAGTTGCCTGAATATACAAGATATATCCTCTTTACGTAAAGGTGGGAGGTCACAATGATGGCAAAACAGAAAACGCATTCATATCAGTTGACCCAGACATCTGTGTATACATCATTGACCTGCTGCAATGCGCCGCAGCAGAGCCACTAAAGCCATGCTCACAGATGTCCATGATGGGAAATGCCATGTTGGGCTACCCAACATGTGGCCATAATGCATAGAAATATAGAAGAAGGATTGTCTGCAGGTCACAAAAGAGGCAGGACTGCAAGCGCACCCAGGCACAAAATGAACAAGTGGAAATCAAATCCTGGATCTTTGATCATGGAGACATTGCACCAACCAGTAGGCTAAACCTCCACACAGCTCTATATAGATGTATAGAGCCTGCAGATCTCTGATCAAACTGTTTGCTGTCTGTGCCGGCATAGGTTGGGCCACCACTACCCATGAGGCACCGCACATGCAAAACAGCGGTCTGCAGCTGAAGAACCAATGGAGAATGCACTGATCCAACATATCAGCTCAGTAAGACGCACTGGCTGTGTGTGCTACATGCACATAACAACAGCAAGCCATGCTGCAGAGCGGTTGCAGTTGTCACCCTGAGGGTGAGGAGGGGTGTTCAGCACCTGGTCCACTGAACCTGCACTGTTAGAGATGATCTCTGCTGGCTGTGCTATAGGTCCATATCACTGCTAGGGTGTGGCAGATATTGTCTGCAGTGTGTTATGTTTTTCTTCTTGTTTCCTGCATGCTGAGGGCGACTGTGACAAAAACAGTTCGACTCTGTGTTCTGCCCATGTTGGACACTAACCCTCCGATAGTTGTTAGTGCAGGTTAGTGGTCAGTGTCAATATGCTGCCATAGACAGTCATTGCAGTGGAGTGTAAAGGCTGGTGTGGGGCTACTGTCCTGTCAGGAATCCTGCTGGTGTGGGGCTACTGTCCTGCCAGGATCCCAGTGAGTAGGCCATGAACCACTGCTGCCCCAACCATTGAGGATTAACAGTTGACTACAGCACAGGCAGTAAGACTGCCCCTGCTGCCCTTCACTGGGCTGTGTCAGCCATGCATAAACCAACTGCAGTTGGTCTGCTGGTCAAGTTGTTGGGTTTTTTTTTTAAGAAAATGCAGCCGCGGTTTTTCGCATATGTTGAGGCAGGGCAGCAGGACAGCTTCGGGTTGCGATTGGGGTTGTCAGCGGCTGTGGTGAGCCTGAATCAACCCTAGGCAGAGGTGGCGGAATTTAAAAAGAAAAGTGAAGTCATATGATGGTGGCTGAGTGGAACCGCGGGGCTGGGCTCAGGCAGTATATGCTGTCATGCAGGCATCGGGGAGAGTCGCGATCACCGTGTCTGCTCCCGTTTAAGGCCCACAATATTTGTGGCTACTCTAGAGTGCTGGACTGCTGTGAGGATTGTGGTAGCAGCACCTGAGAGTAGCCACAAGCACCGTGGCCTTAAATAAGAGCAGCCACGGTAATCGCGGCTTTCCCCGACACCTGCATGACACCATTTGCTGCCTTAGCCCAGCCTCGCAGCTTCATTTTTCTTTTTAAATTCTGCCGCTGCTGCCGAGGGCTGACTCTGGCCCACCATGGCTACTGATAGCCCCAGTCACAGCCCGAAACTGTCCTGCTGCATGTGTATGGCCAGCCATGGCAGGACCTGCTAGGGTTTCTGGCGCTCTCCTGCAGCCTATAAATTGGTATGCCTCCCTTATTAATGTTGGCTACACCCCACCCTCCTGTATCCAAAAATTCTTTTGTGAACTCTTTTCACGTAATGCTAGTATTTCTCCTACAAATCCAATGTTGTAAGAAAATTGCAGTGAAGGGGCAAATGCATGGCCAGAGAAAAAATAGCTACTTCTCCGGGAACAAGCAGGAAGTCAGCCCTCACATATGGGTGACATCGTCACCGACGGAACCTTCGCGGAAGCATCCCCCCAGCTTTCAGAGAGAACCTTTGGGAGATGCCACCACACATGCGTGGTCCCCTTCCAGCCCAAAGGTGCCATCTGGCTCAGTCTTTTTTTCCGTGCAGCCCTTCAGACTTTGTCTGACTTGTCCAGTTGATTATTTTGTTCCCCGTTTCCAACTCGCCTCCGGTATTGCACTGGTACTCTTCCTGCCTAACGACCTCGGTGCCTTAGCGTCTAGCTCGGTTTAATTTTTGTAGTCTTCTCGTTATTTTCTTTTTCTGGCGCCTTTCGTGCCTTTTTTTCTCCCGCTGGCAGCCCGGAGGGGCTTTGACCTTGCAGGGGTACTCTTTTTCCACCATGACTATCAGTGGTTTTAAGAAGTGTGATAGATGCTCTAAAATCATGTCTTTGATAGACACACATGACTGCTGTCTTCATTGCCTCAGGCCAGACCACGATCCAGTGGCCTGCGGTCTCCTCAAGAGGATGGTCCAGCAAGACCCTCAAGAGCCGCCAGCAGCAGCACGATAAGTTTTTCCCTGAGTCCCCAATGCCTTCGAAAGCCAGGGCCTCCTCTGAGGCCCCGATGTCTCGGGCAGAACTCTCTGAACCTGAGCCTCGTCGTGGGTCCTTAGAAAGGGGGTCTCCCTCAAGGGAACCCAGGAAGAAGAAGAAACCCTTGAAGGCCGGGTCCTTGGATGGTTCCGACCAGCTGGGAGCTCCCCGGGCCCAGTCCCGCAGTCTGAGATTCTCGTCCAAGGCGTCGGAGAAGGAGCGACCTGCGAAGATCCCCCGGAAGGATCCGGCTGTGGACCGGCCTCGGTCCCCAGACACTATCCTCATCGAGGATTCCCCTTCTGGTCTGGAGTCCAGAATGGCGGCCCTGGAGCACAGTTTGTCTGCCTTCCTGGACCAGCAGTGGATGCTGTTGTCCGGCACAACTGGTTCATTTGCCCCGACCACAGGTCTTCGACGTCCAAGACATCCCCAGAGGCTGAGCCGATCCTCGAGGCCCTTCAGCCTCGAGTTGATCCTTGGCGCTCTGAGTCCCGCTCGATGGGACTGTGGTTATCCCCAGCAAGTTTACCAGGTCCCGGCCGTAGGGCATCGGGGCACTCGGCCCATAGAGCAGCCCTCCTATGAGTCCTCCACGGACTAAGTGGGAGACAGAGGACGAGGAGTCCATCGATACCCATCGCCACCGCAACGTCCCTTTGGATTCTCCCATCTCGGAACCTCGGCGGCAGTCCCCTGGCATTCTCGACCGAGTCGGAGGAAGACCCTCGGGTGAATGAGTTAGTGATCCTCCAGTATGAGGCCCATCTGCAGGAATCTCTCACGGTGCCCATCCCTTCCATCCTGTACTGGAACAGCTCATTCTCCACATGTGGGAGACGCCGGCATCGGTGGTGGGCAGACGGCTCGACTCAATGTATCGGGTCCACTGGAGCCCGGGCTTCCAGAAGTCACAACTGCCACATAACTCCATGGAGGTGGAGTCGGCTAGGCATCAGCTGAAAAGCCATAAGATGCATGCCTCTGTGCTCCCTGGCAGGGAGGTCCGCAGCTTGGATGCCCTTGGCAGAAAGTGCTACCAAGGCTCGATGCTCATCTGCCGCATCCAAGCCTACCAGCTGTACATGGACATGTACTTAAGAGACCTGGCAAAGGAACTCACCGGGTTCTTGGCCGGTCTCTCTGAGGAACCTTTGCAGCAGTTCAAGAGCCTGGCCAAGGCTGCCTGTGAGTGCTCCAAATTCATGTCTCGAGTGGCCTAGGATGGGTTTGAGTCGGCGGCCCGGGTAGCCGCTGAGGGCATCGGTGCATGCCGCCAAGCTTGGCTTCAGTTGTCCGACCTTGCGCAGTGGGTTCAGAACAAATTGGTCGATGTCCCATGCCAAGGAGAGAACCTCTTTGGCAAACCCATGACCGACAAGGCTGCCGAGCTGGAGACCGAGTTCATGACGAGGACCAGGCTCTCTAAGAAGACCACTGTCCCTCTCCGATGGAATGGCTCAGGTAAAAAGCCTTTTTACCCGAGGAAGGGAGCTGCTTACTGAAACTACCCACCCTATCAGGCCTCCCCGGTTCCCCAACAGGGTCAGCAGGCCAAGGGACATGGGCTTGGCCCCCATAAGCAGAAGGCTCCAAAACCCCAGGCACTGGCCCTGCCAAGCCAGGGGGGAGCTTTTGACTCCTTGAGCATAGCCTCTGTACCCCAAGGAGATCAGCAGCCCACAGGGGGACTTCTGGCACTCTATGCCCAGAGGTGGGTGGCCATCACCACTGATTTCTGGGCACCAAGGGTAGTCAGGAAGGGTTATCTCCTCTACCTGGCTCAGACACCACCCCCTTATTTCCCGGGAGAGCCCCTTAGGTCTCCCCTACACCAGGACCTTCTTCTGAAGGAGTTGGCAGGTCTTCTCGGACAAGGCAGTGGAACCGGTGCCCCACCACCTCAAGGGCAAGGGGTTCTACTCCAGATATTTCCTCTTCCCAAAGAGGACGGGGGAGGGGGGGCCTAAGGCCCATCCTCGACCTGTGCAACCTCAACAAATTCCTGGTGAGGGAGAAGTTCAAGATGCTCTCCCTTGGAACGTTGCTGTCATACCTCCAGCAGGGAGACTGGCTATGCTCTTTAGACCTCAAGGGTGCTTATACTCACATCATCATGTACCCCAACCACAGACAGTACATGCGGTTCATAGTAGGGGGCAGGCACTTTCGATATAGGGTGCTCCCCTTCGGCCTAGCCTCTACCCCAAGGTTCTTCACAAAATGCCTGGCAGTCGTGGCCACCTTCCTTCGGCTCCAGGGCATCTTCGTTTTTCCCTACCTGGACGACTGGCTCATTAAGGGAGGTACAGCCTCAGAGGTGCAGCAGGCCACCGCATGCACCATCCAGGTTCTGCAACACTTGGGCTTCGTCATAAACTACCCCAAGTCTCACCACCTCCGGTCACAGAGCCTGGAGTTCATCGGGGCAAGGATCGACAATCTCCAGTCTAAGGCCTTCTTGCCCAAGGACCGAGTCGATCGTCTCCACTCTCTAGCTTGGGACGTACAGCACCGTCCCTCGGTTCCCGCTTGGCTTCTTCTGTGCCTCCTTAGGCACATAGCCTGCACGGTCCACATCACCCCAGATGCTCGCCTCCATATGAGGACGGCACAGTGGTGTCTCTGGGACCAGTGGTCTCAGACCATCGGCCGCCTCCGAGACTGAGTTTCAGTGACCCGCCTGTTGGCGCACTCCCTGGTCTGGTGGCAGTCGCCCCAGCATGTTAAAATGGGTATGTCTTTTCAGGCCCCAAGCCACTCGAGGTCATCACTATGGACGCCTTCCTGCTCGGCTGGGGAGCCCACTGTGGAGATCTCTGTACTCAGGGCAACTGGATGTCAGACGAGAGCACCCAGCAGATCAACCTCTGGGAGCTCTGGGCAATACAACTTGCCCTGAGGGTCTTCTGTCACCACCTGCATCACCAGTCAGTGCTGGTCCAGATGGACAACCAGGTGGCGATGTTCTATGTGAACAAACAGTGGGGTACGGGGTCTCGTGCCCTTTGTCAGGAGGCACTGGTCCTCTGCTCGTATGCAATCCAACAGGGTATCCTCCTGCAGGCAGTGTACATGCCAGGCCAGGACATCCTGCTGGCCGACAGACTCAGCATAGTTCTCCAGCCGCATGAGTGGCAGCTGGACCCCAGAGTAGCCAGTCAGCTTTTACGGCTCTGGGGGGAACCCATGATGGACCTGTTTGCCAGTTTGGATAACTTTCAGTTGCCCCGCTTCTGCTCTTGGCAGGCCCACCCCTCCAGGGTGGCAGCAGACGCGTTCCTGGTCTCATTGTCATAAGGCCTCATGTATGCCTTCCCGTCGATGCCGCTGATCGCCAAGACCTTGTTCAGGACCCTCTGTGACAGGACCTCGCTCATCCTGATAGCTCCTCGGTGGCCCAGGCAGCCGTGGCTCCCACTGTTTCTGCAGTTGATGGTGGAGATCCCATCCCCCTGGGGACTGCCCTGGGATTCCTATCTCAGGAGGGGGCTGTCTCCTGCACCCCTACCTGGGGTCCCTCTCACTGACAGTGTGGCTGCTGAGAGGGTGACTAACCCCTCTCAATCTTCCGGTTGAGGTGGAGGACATTCTGCTGGCCTCTCGCAAGGCCTCTACTAGGAAGGCTTATGCCCTCAAATGGCGCAGGTTCACTGCTTGGTGCGTCCAACATGGAGCTGATCTTTCTCCTGCCCGGTGACTCTGGTGTTACAGTACCATCTCTACCTCTGTCTGGGCTCAAGTCTAACTCCATCCGAGTACACCTGAGTGCCCTGACAGCGCACCACCATCTACTGGATGATAAGCCCCTCTCGGTCCAACCATTGATGACTCATTTCCTCCGGGGCCTACTCTTATCAAAACCCCCAGTTCGCCCTCTGGCAACTGAATGGGACCTCAGCGTTGTGTTGGGGCAGCTCACTTGCCCACCCTTCAAGCCTCTGGCTACCTGCCACCTTCACTACCTCTCTTGGAAGGTGGTTTTCCTGGTTGCGCTCACCTCAGCTCGCAGAGTTAGCGAGCTCCAAGCCTTTGTGGCGGAGGCACCTTATACCAGATTCTACAAGAACAGAGTGGTGCTTCACACACACCCCAAATTCCTGCCGAAGATAGTGTCGCCCTTCCATCTTAACCAGGAAGTGGTGCTTCCTACCTTCTTTCCAAGACCTCATTCCAGTTGGGTGGAGATGGTCCTTCACACCTTGGACTGTAAGAGGGCCTTGTCCTTCTATATCCAACACACTCAGGGCTACCGCAAAGCTGCTCAGCTTTTCGTCTCCTATGACCCCAGCAAGCTGGGGGAGGCAGTACACAAGCGTATGCTGTCCACATGGATGGCAGACTGTATCGCCCTTGCTTATGAGCAGGTGAGGCTCCCGCTGGAAGGCCACGTCACGGCGCACCATGTCAGGGCCATGGTGGCTTCAGTGGAAAACTTGCGCTTTGTCCCGATGGTGGACATCTGCCGGGCCGCCACCTGGTCTTCAGTCCATACTTTCACAGCTCATTACTGCCTGGAAAGAGAGTCCCGATGGGACAGTGCCTTTGGCCAGGCTGTGCTCTGTTACCTTTTTGGGGTCTAGGCAACTCCTACCCTCTGATCCTTCTGTGTTCAGGCTACCGGAGTGCTGGTCTGGGTACACGGACTGGAAAATTGCTGCTGCTTGTGGCTTCCCGTGAGGGAGCCTCTATTTTTTCTTATGGGCTTTTGGTAGCCTGTAGTTGGGGAGTCCCATATGTGAGGGCTGACTTCCTGCTTGTTCCTGGAGAAAGCAGTTACTCACCTGTACCAGGTGTTCTCCGGGGACAGCAGGAATCAGTCCTCACAATCCTCCTTTCTCCCCTCGGAGTTGCTCCTTTACCATCTGTTTTTGCCGTCTTTTAGCTATGTCATCTGACTGAGCAAAATGGCACCCTTGGGCAGGAAGGTGACCACGCATGCGTGGTGGCATCTCCCAAAGGCTTTCTTTGAAAGCTGAGGGGATGCTTCCGCTAAGGCTCTGTCAGTGCCGACATCACCTATATATGAGGACTGATTCCTGTTGTCCGCGTAGAACATCTGTTCCAGGTGAGTAACTACGCTTTAGGATCATTCAAACAGACTGTGATAGTCCAAAAAAAAAATCTGATCCTGGTCATCTCACAACATTAATTTTCTCCAGCACCAGGCATATAGGTAAACTAATATAAAACCCTACAAAAGTCACCGAATATCTACAAAGCTAAATCTACCCTACCATACCAGCATAAACTTCCAAAACTCATTTAAGGGGTCTACCCAGAAAAAAAGCAGCAGTATAAATACTACAGGGGGACCTAGAACATCCGTACATCTATTTGAAAAGCTGGACAAGTCAAATTACTACAGTACAGTATAGATCCCTATGTACAAGCTCCATGTTAACAGAACAGCTGGCCTCAGTCCCACACTCAGAACACAGATCTTCACCAAGTACAGAATAAGTGACCACACCCTAGAGCAGGGGTCTCAAACACGCGGCCCGCGGGCCGCATGCGGCCCGCGAGAGAACGTTGTGCGGCCCGCGACGGCTTCTGCTGCTGCTGCCGTTGCCGCCGTGGCAACGGCAGAATCGACGGTCAATTTAAAAAAAAAAAAAAACTGGCTTCTGCTGCTCAAGCAGCGGCCCCTTCCTCTCTGCCCGGAGATCCCCGAGAGTGCTCCATCAGCGGGTGCTTTTCAAGCCGCGAAGAGAGTATTTACCTCTCGCGAGGCTTGAAAAGTGACTAGGTTTAAGCTGCGCGAGAGGGAAATACTCTCTTCGCGGCTTAAAAAGCACGCCGCAGATGAAGCACACTCAGGGCTCTCCGCGCAGAGGGGAAGGGGCCGCGGGACAGCTGATTTTCTGCTGCAGCAGCAGAAGCCAGGTTTTTTTTTTAATTTACCTGGGGGGGGGGTATGACTGGAAATGGGCTATTGGCGGGGGGGGGGGTATGACTGGAAATGGGCTCTTGGCGGGGGGTGGGTATGACTGGAAATGGGCTTTTGGCAGGGGGGGTTATGACTGGATATGGGCTATTGGCGGGGGGGGGGTTATGACTGGAAATGGTCTATTGGCAGGGGGGTATGACTGGAAATGGGCTATTGGCAGGGGGGGGTATGACTGGAAATGGGCTATTGGCAGGGGGGGGTTATGACTGGAGATGGGCTATTGGCAGGGGGGGTTATGACTGGAGATGGGCTATTGGCAGGGGGGTTATGACTGGTAATGGGCTATGGTGGGGGCTAGGACTGGAAATGGGCAGGTGGGGGTTAGGAAGGACTGGAGGTGGGCTGATGGGGGGAGTTAGGACTGGTAATGAGCTATGGAGGGGCTGACTGAAATGGGGTAATGGGGGTTAGGGCTGGAAGTGGGCTATTGGCAGGGGGGGGTTATGACTGGTAATGGGCTATGGGGGGGGTAAGACTGAAAATGGGGTGATGGGGGGTAAAACTGGAAGTGCGCTATGGGGAGGTTAGGACTGGTAATGGGCTATGGGGGGTCTAGGACTGGTAATGGGCTGGGGGGGGTTGCTAGGACTGAAAATGGGCTGAGTGGAAGGGGGGCTTGAACTGCAAATGGCTGATGGGGAGGGGGGCTTGGAATGGAAATGGGCTGTGAGGGGAGGGAGCTAGGATTGGAAATGGGCTGATGGGGGGCTAGGATTGGAAATGGGCTGATGGTGAGGCTAGGATAGGACTGGAAATGGACTGATGGGGGGACTAGAAGGGAGCGGATGCTGGGTGGGGCTGGAACTAGAAGGGAGCTGATGTTGGGGGAGGATTAGAATGGGATGGAGCTGGGAAAGTGAAATGGAGAGGGGAAAAATATTTTGTCTGGGAGAGAAGACAAATCTACAATTGGCCAGGTATTGGGAGAGTAAGTGGGGATTGAGGATAGAGGGGTAAAATTTGAGTGGATGAAATAGGAATGAGGAAAGAGAAAAAGGAGAAAGATTAGTATGTTAAAGCAGATGTAGAGAGAGAATGGAAAAAAAAACTAGGAGAGAAGAAAGGGCAAATGGACAGCAGACGATGGAGAGTTAGCAGAAGACATGAAGAAACCAGAAGAAAGTGGCTGGAACAATTGCAACTGAAAAAAATGCACAAAAGGTAGAAAAATATCTCTTTATTTTGAATTTATTAACTGGAATATGTCAGCTCTGGGAAATGTGCATCATTAATGTTTGCGCTTTGTTTAGTACAAGAGGAAATTAATTTATAGTTTTATTTCTACAGTGTTGTTGTACATTCCAAGTTTGGCTTTTGGGGTTCCCAGTTTAATTATTGTCTTCTTGTTTCTAAATCTTTTAGTCTTTCTTTATCCATACTCATTAAAGAGGCATGTTTACTAAAAGTTAGTGTATGGTAACATTATGCAAATATTTATGCAAATGAGGCCCCTTATGCAAATGAGGCCCCGCGTCTTATGCGGCCCCCGGGTTACTTTACAAGTCCTCATTTGGCCCTCAAAGCAATTTGAGTTTGAGACCCCTGCCCTAGAGTAAAAATAAAAATATGTAGATATAAAATAAACTGAAACCTCAAGAAGCCAGATAAATAAGCGATGCAGTTCCCATACTGTGTAAAATGTAAAGTTAGCGCAAAGTCCAATCACTAAATTGAAAATAAAATTAATTTTTCTACCTTTGTTGTCTGACCATTTTAGTCTCTGATCATGCTGGTCCCAGTCTGAGGCTTCTGCATTCCTGTATTTTCTTAGCTCTCTTTCTAAGGTCTATAGTCCATCTGCCATTTCTTGTTTTGTCTTTTGGTTTCTTCACTTCCTTCCATCAAGCTATTTCCAGTCCCAGTAACGCTCCCCAGTATCGGCCCTCTTTCCAGTCCTCTCCTCCCAGTAGCTTCCAATGTCAACCCCCTTGCATTCCCAGGACTGACACTGGTGTCCATTCCGTTCCAGTTCCTCTCCCTCCCCCATTGTCCAGCCCCTTCTAGTCCAAATACAATCCCAGGAATCAGCTCACTTCCAGCCTCAGTGCCGCCACTCCTCCCATGTCAGTTCCCTGCCAGTCACCCTAACCTCTGTCCAGCCCCCTTCCAATGCCATCCCTACATGTCAGCTCCCTTCCAGCCCCCCTTCCATTACCCAGCCACCTACTAGTCCCATCCCCAAGCATCAGCTCCCTTCCAATCCCCCTCGAGTACCATCCCCAGGTGTCATCTCCTTTCCATTCCCCTCCTCCCATTCCTAGTGTCACCCCCTTTCAGTCCCCTGTCCAATACTATCCCCGGGTATCAGCTCCCTTCCAGTCCCCACCTCCGCCGCCCCCCCCCCTCCCCGGTGCCTGGTGTCGGCTCACTTCCAACCCCCACCTTTCCCCCATGTCAGCTCCCTTCCATCCCCCTCCTTCCTTCCCTACTGTCATCACCCTTCCAGTCCCCCCTCCAGTACCATCCCCAGGTATCAACTCCCTTCCTGCCCCCATTTTTCCCCCCATGCCTGCTCCTTTCCAGCTACCTCCTTCCCCCCCCCATGCCCGCTCCTTTCCAGCTACTTTCTTCGCCAGCTTCCACCTCCCCCCTCCCGTGTCAGCTCCCTTCCAGCTCTGCCCCCGTGTCAGCTCCTTTCCAGTCCCCTCTTTCCCTCCGTGTCAGTTCCCTTTCTGCCACCTCCTTCCCTCCCTCCCTCCATGTCCGCTCCCTTCCTCCCCCCCCCCCACGTCAGCCCCCTTCTGGCCCCCACCTTCCCTCCCCCCCCCCCCACATGTTAGCTCCCTTGTGGCCCCCAGCTTCCTACCCTGTGTCAGCTCCTTTCCTCCCACTTCCTTTCCCTGGCGGCCGAGCTCCTGCGTCTTACAGAGCTGCAGCTGCGCTAGTGATAATAATTTAAAAGAAAAGCAAAACCAGTGAGGAACCTTCCAGCCTCTGTTATGGGACCCCGGCTCCTGCATCCCACTCCATCTAGCGGAATTTCCTTTTGGGGATGGGACGCAGCAGCAGGGGTTCCGTAGAAGAGGCCAGAAGGCTCCACACTGGTTTTGCTTTTCTTTGAAATTATTATTGCAGACGTGGCTCTGTAAGATGAAGGAGCCATGGCTGGATCGAAGGAAAGGGTGAGGCTGCGGGGTGGACAAGGAGAGAGGTGAAAAGCTGGTTTTCTGCTCTGACTGTTCCTGGTCCCGCAGCCAAAGCAAAAAAAACGGCTTTTCAATGGTCTGTTTTTGCTTTCTGCCGGCAGCCAGTCTGGCCATATAAAAACTAGCCAGGCCAGGTAAATACCGGCCAGTTGGCAACCCTACTTCATACAGTCCTGCTTCTCTAATGATTCTTTCTGGGGACAGTATGCGACTTTGCATACATCTTTGCTGATTTTAAATCATTCTTTTTCTCCTGTTCGAATTGTTGCTTCTCGATTAATGAGAACAATCAGGTGTTCTGGTATACCTATGCTGCTTAACGTGGCCCAGTATTTTTCAGGGCCTGCAAACCATATAAATGCCTTTGAATATCCCCCGCCTTGATATTTTCAGAGCTGGATTAAAGATATAGCTCCCATAGGGAGGGGAGGCTTCTCTCCTAGCAGTCATAGAGCCCCACCCTTAGCAAACAGAATCAAGCTGCTGTGTAGCCTAGGGATCTGGTGCCCTAGAAGTTGTCTATGCCTCAATCTAAGCCGGGGAGGGAGGGAATGGACACACATTAAAAATCTCCCTCTAAAAACTGCTCCCCCTTGGCAGCACAAATATCTGCAGGTGTGGCTGTCTGTTTCAGCCACTTCCTTCCTTCCTGTTCTCTTGCACAATGCCTGTTAAAACAAGGAGACAGAAGGTGGAGGGCAAGGCCGTGAGGGTCTGAGTGGACACAGCAGAACAGAAAACAACTTCTTTGTTCCCTTTTCCAACCCCTCCCCTCCTGTTCCTTATAAGTTGCTTGAAGGGGAGAGAATGGAGCAGTAAAGCAGAAAAGCTCTTTTCATCTGTTTAAGGTACAGGATCTGAGCCCTCAGGGTATTGTAACAAGCTGTGCATTAAGAATGTCTGCTGAAAATCAGCGCACAGTTTAATGCACAGTATAAAAAAAAGCACTTTACTCCTGGTAAATTAGTGCCTTGAGTATTACAAGAACAAATCAAACCATATACAATTTTTTTTCTTGCCAACTTTCTCTTAAAGTTGGAAGGGAGGGGAGGTTTCTAAAATTGGTCCCAAAAAGCATTATTTCACAGTTCATAACCAGCACCCGCATGTTAAAATGACTATCTCCAGGAACAAGCAGGAATGAGTCTTCACACGTGGAGACGTCGCCGACGGAGCCCGCACGGGAATGCTCCCCAGCATCCAATCAGAAAGCCTTTGGGAGCATACCCCGCGCCTGCGCGGTGGCTTCCCGCCCTTCCCACTGCCTCTCCCCAGTTTTTTGTTTTCCGCGGAGCAGGCAGGACGTCCCTCCTGCCACCGCAGAAATTTTTCCTTTTCTGTTGTCGCGGCTTTCCCGCCGACGGTGGCACCTCCGTGCCCCCCCCTTTTTTTTTTCTTTCTTCTAATTATTTTTTCATTATTTTTCATTTAATTTTCGTTGCCCCCTCCGGGCGCTGAGGACCGGGCATGGAGCCTTCTTCCCCCCAGCCTCACGGCGGGGACTCTATTTTACACGTGGACTCCAATGCCTGGTGTCTCTCCTGTGTGGGGCCTGACCCCTCTTTCCCGGATTCTCCGGGCTACAATGTCGGAAGAAGACCCTCCCTCTTTCGGGTATCCCTCGACGACGTCTTCGCGCCCAGGGCGCAGTCGTCGGGTCATTCTTCTCTCCAGGATCAGGTAACCACACAACAGTCTGTTAAGACTAGCTGAGTCTTGAGGGGCAAGTCTCATGCGCGGCATGGCGACGGCTCCGGCCAACCCCTCAAGTCCTCCTTGGCTGATATACCCCGGCGGGAGTCCTCGGGCTCCAAAGCATTTACGGGGTTTCTGGATGTTCCTGGGGTTCGCTCCTCACAGAACATTCCCGAGCCATGCCCGAGGGAGGTACCCGCTTCGAGCGGTGCCGATTCCCTGGCATCGGCGTCGGCGTCTAGTGTTCCACTCTTCGCCAGGGATCGTCAGCTGGTGTCCTCGGCGCCTTCGGGGCCGCTTGGCTCGACCGGGTCTGACCTTCCTACGTCCAAGCCATGCCCGGGCGTGGTAGCCGCTCCGGGCGGTACTGAGCCCCCGGCATCGGCGTCGGTGTCGAGCGCTCCGCTCCTCACCGAGGATCGTCGGCTGCTGTCCTCGGCGCCTCCGGGGCCGATCGACTCGGTACAGCCTGGCGTTCCCCCATCCCGGCCATGCGCGTGGGCGGTACCCGCTTCGGGCGGTACCGACCCTTCGGCGTCGGTGTCGAGCGTTCCGCTCCTCACCGGGGATTGGCGGCTGCGGTCCTCGGCGCCTCCGGGGCTGACCGATTCGCGCCGGTATGGCGTTCCTACGGGGGTGGTATCTGCCTTGGGCGGTGCCGACCCGTCGGCGTTGAGTGACCCGATCCCCACTGGGGATCGCAAGCCGCTGCCCTCAGCGCCTCGGGGGCCGATCAACTCGACACTGTCTGACGGCCCTACATTCAGGTCATGTGCGGGGGTAGTACCTGCTTCGAGCGCGCAGGCGTCGGTGGTTCCACCCCGCGCCAGGGATGGTCATCTGGCCTCCCTCCCCTCGGGGCCGCTCGCTTCGACCCGCGCCGGGTCGCCAGTTTCCCAGCCCAGCGCAAGGATGGTACCGGGTTCTAGTGGCACCGCTCCGCCGGCGACGGCAGGGGCGTCGAGCACGAGGGACCGCCATCGACCTTCCCCGGGGACCTCGGGGTATGTCGGCCAGCGCTCGGGCGACTCCCCGGCATCAACACGGCCGTCGAGGGCCCCGTCTTTTCCTAGAGAAGAGGCCTCGGGGTCTTCGACCGCTTCGATCCAATCGGGATCTACGCCGCCCAGCAACGGTACACCGACGTCGGCGCAGGGGCTTTGCACCCCCGCAGGGACTCCTCGTCGGGTGACCGGGGTCCCCTCGGGGACGGGCTGTATGCCCTGGAAGGTTTTCTCTCCGGGTCCGACGGGTGCGAGAGGGAGCCCGGCTTCGGGCAGTGCCCGCCGATCGACATCGGCGCCGGCGGCAAATGACCCCCTCTCCACCGAGCTCCGCCCTCGGGGGCCCGTGATGCTCGTGGCACCGATCGGCGCGGTTCTGATCCGCGCTCCGGGTTTTCCACCACCGGCGCGGTCGCCCCCGCCGGGGCCCTCTAGAAGGGAGTCGATCTCCTCGCTCTGTTCGATGCCCAGCCTGGAGTCGGTATCCAGCCTTGAAAGCCTGGACACTACACGTCTCGGGATCGGTCCCTGTCCCCTCCCGCGACGCAGAGCGGAGACCGCTGGCCCCTGCCCTCCGGCAGCTGCGGAACCGCTTCGATCGCAGGGAGTAGCGCCACCCCCGGGTTCGGGGCCGAGGCCGATTCCTGCGGCGCCGTCGGTGCCATCGACCCCTTCGATGCCTAGTTTGGAATCAATCCCAGGAGCCGACGACGCCATGGGGACTGCCCCGATCCGGGTCGGTTGGTCCCCTCCTATGCCCAGCGGGCATCGGCCCGAGCGGCCTCTGTGTGTCCTGGCAGCCTCCCCCACCATAACTCCTCCGGCAGAGCCACCTTTTCAGGATTTCCTCCTTGACATGGCGGACTTGCTGGCCATCCCTACCCCGAGCCCGGGCCCTGAGGAACAGGCAGCTGTGATGCTTCCTCTGCATCCCTCCCTGCAGGATCTACTGCTGGGGGCTTGGCGGTCGCCTTTGAGGGTTCCGGCACCGTCGACTGCGATGCAGGCTCTATACCGGGTGCCTCCATCCCCGGGTTTTCGGCAGCACCAGCTTCCACATCGGTCCATTGTGGTGGAATCGGTGCTGAGGAAGGCCGGAAGCAAGGAGAAGCATGCTTCTCGCCCCCCAGGCCGTGCCTCAAAGACGCTAGATACTCTAGGACGTCAAGCCTTCCAGACGTCTATGCTGACGGCCAGAATTATCTCATATATATTTTATATGAGTCTGTCGCTGCAGGAGGTCACCGAGAGGTTGTCTCGGTTATCCCCCTTCGTATCGGCAACCAAGGCCTTTGAATATTCCCTGCTCCTTTATCACTGCAGGAATATCTCTGGGTTCCTTTCTCGTGCTTCGCTGGACTCCTTCCAGTCGGTCAGCAGAGCCTCGGCGGTTGCCATTAGAGCACGCCGTACAGCATGGTTGCAGGCGTCCGAGTTGTGTAGACGGACACAGCACAACCTGGGTAATTCTCCCTGCGAGGGAGATCACCTCTTCAATAGCGAAGCCTTGCGTCAGGTCGCACAGTGCTTCGCTAACCTTCCCAGGGTTAGCGGCCAGCCTAGGGCCCGGCCCCACGGCGGCGGTAAACGCCTCTCTAGGAAGAGGAAATATCAGCCCTCCGCCCACCCTCCAGGCGCACCCAGGCAAGGGGCCTCTCACCCCGGGTTGATGCCCCCGGGCCCGCGCCAGGACTCTCCTACTAAGCATTTTTAGGCTCAGGCAGGCGGCTGCCTGCACTTGACCCTCTTATCGGGAGTTTAAAAATTGAGCTCTGCTCTGGGGCTCGTTCAGTTGCAAATGGTTCGGAGGCTTATCTAGGGGTTCGGGTATTCTCCTTCCGTTGTTAGGGAGACCACCTCTATTCTGTGATAGCTATGGCCAACGGCCACCTTAATTACCCTTCGGTACGTCTCCGAACCCTTCTCAGCCGGTATCCCCCTGCTGATTGCTTCTGTACCGGAATTCCCCCCCCCCCCGTCTTGCGGGGGGGGGGGCAAGTTTTCTGCGTGCAGGTCCTGGGGACACATATAGGGCCTCCAGCCCCTGTGGCGTTCTACCGGACTGATGCTATCCCCTGTCCCCCACGCTACCGCGCTGTTGGTTCGCCGATCTGCCCTTGTCCTCCGGAATAGATCCCTCTACTGACGGATCTTGCTGCCACCTTCCAGGTGGACGCTCTCTGGATCGATGGCAGATCCGCCTTACCAGGGTGATGCTCAGGGAGGTAGGCCCCTTGGCATACCTGCGTTAGTACCGGGGTGGGCGCCCTCATGCCCACCGGCTTAGATATACTAGATATCACCTGCGCGATAAGCGCATATTGGGGGGATGTCCGCAGTACCTGTGTTATACCGCCCTTTTCCCTATGGCCGGTACTCACGCCCCCCCCCCTCGGGGGTCCGGCCAGTCCGCCTGCCTATTCCTCGATCGGGCCGCGGACTGGTGGTACTCTACCGCTGTGAAGTCTACAGCTCCCTTTCAGTTAGGTCCTCCTCCCGGGGGTTCGGACCCTTGTCTCCCTATCTCTCGCTAGGGTAGCCTGTGTACTCCTTCTGCTCCGGGGTACACCCCTACTCTTCTCCGAAATGGGCTCTCTGGTTCGGCCAGTCTTCTGCTGTTAGTCCTCTGAGTTCTGGACTCTACTCCTAAGGGAGTGCTCAGCTTGCGCTAAGCCTCCTGGAAGACCTGCCGTCCTTCTCCTGACCCAGCTGACGCCTGGATATTCTAGCCTTCCGGATTTGGAGCTTCCTCCTCGCTGCGGCGAAGTTTTCCTTGACGACTTCGCTACTGCGTCTACGGTGCCTTCACCACAGGTCTGCTTCCGGCAACCCGGTAGGTAAGCCCTACGGGGTTCCACACCATTAATTCATTGAAACTTAATGGCCGGTAAGTTCTATATGGTACTAGGGCATTTACTCTTTAAATGCTTACTGATACTATTTATGCATCCCTCTGGCTACTCTTCCTGTAGCCTGGGGTTTTTTTTGCTGTATCGTAATGTTACCTGTTCGGCACTCTAAAGACTCCCTCTGTAGTCTGTAGATTCGCTGTTCCTCTATTCAACTCCTGCCCTCCATCCCTCAGGGGATGCCGGGGATTCAGGCTGGGCAAATGCCATCCCGTCCTGGGCTGCGCTTATGGGATCTCCCCGGGCATCCTTAGCTGGGGAGTCCCCACATGTGAAGACTCATTCCTGCTTGTTCCTGGAGATAGCACAGTTACTTACCTGTAACAGGTGATCTGCGGAACAGCAGGAATTAGTCTTCACAACCCGCCCACCTCCCCTAGGAGTTGTATCTCTTTTTTGTATCTATTCCTTCCTCTCCTCTCCTTCTGGCTCAGCTATGAAACTCAACTGGGGAGAGGCAGTGGGAAGGGCGGGAAGCCACCGCGCAGGCGCGGGGTATGCTCCCAAAGGCTTTCTGATTGGATGCTGGGGAGCATTCCCGTGCGGGCTCCGTCGGCGACATCTCCACGTGTGAAGACTAATTCCTGCTGTTCCGGAGATCACCTGTTACAGGTAAGTAACTGTGCTATCTTTGTAGAAATTAGCAATATAGAAGCTGTCCACTTACCATGAAGTTCTGGTCTTCATGCAATAAATAACACAACTGCAGACTTCAAATCAACCAACTTGATGGAATGTTACGTTTCAACGGGCCGGGCCCTGCCGTCTGCATCAAGGTTAGCAGCACCAGCCCACTTGGAGACAGCAGAATACTTCCATATCAGCTGCTCCTGCAGTACGAAAGAAACTCCAGGTTAGTGCCATCTTAAAGAGATCACGTGATCATCTACCAACGATGACTCAGATAAGCGTCACCTATTCAGTCTCTTGATTTAAACCTCCCAGTTTCACAGTATCCAGATGAAAAATCCAACTGCTGCTCCTTATAGTTGGGAGCCACCGGCTTGATAAAGAAGAATTTCCAAGCACATCTTGACAAACTACCCATACATGTTACATCTTACGAACTCCAGAAGGAAGCTCTCTTTGGCACGATGCAAGTACTACGCCGAGCATTAGCAGTAAATTTGAGAGACTGAAATCATACTCCATATCTGACTGTCATGGTATCTGCAAAGTTAACCCATTTGGAGAAAATGGCTTGAGTAATCTCTTCCATTTTCCACCTTGCCAGTTATTACAGCGTTATACTGTAAAAAGGTGTGTAATATGCACACAGTATTCTGCTCCAGGTCTTTCTGCATACAATGATTGATCCTTTTACAATTCTGGAACCAATGCCTGTTTAGTTATATGTGCAACTTATTATCAGGGTTGGTGGAAGGATGGGAGGCACCCTAGGTGGGTCCTCCATCCTGCCACCACCGCCACCCCTCTCTAGGGCCTGCAGTGGTGGCATTAGCTATGAAACTACAACACAGTACTTTCCTTAAGACTCCAGTGCTGTGCTGCAGTTTTAGGCTTCTACTAGTTGCCGCTTCCTCCCCCCATTGGTCAGAATATCTGTTACCAAATCTGTTAGGTTCATTATTGCTCTCTTTTTATGCATCATCATTACCCTTTGTCTCTTTACAGCTGAGAGCTGTAGAGCTGAATTTTTCTATTCTCTGTGGACATGCAGGAATAAAGTCCTCATGTATGGATGACATCGCTGACAGAGCGCCGTGCAGGAACGCTCCCTAGCTTCTATTGTAAGCTTTTAGGAGGCTCCACCTTGCCTGTGCGCCTATCTTCCTGCCTGCCATGGCACCATTTTCTCCAGTCTTCATTTTCTGCAGAATCCCACAGATGTAAATCGGTCATCTGCTGGTAAACGTTTAGTTTTTTTCTCCTCCAGGGTCTTTTTTTTGTACTGTTTTCTACCTTTCTGCCTGCTGTCTGTAGCATTAGGTCCATTGATTGCAGTTCCGCCTCTGTTCCGGCCCTTTTCGATAACCTTTATCTTCTCATTTTTTCCCACAGTTTGGCTGGGCTCTCTGGTCACCATTGAGCGATTTGTGCTTGCCTCGCCTTGTCGTCATCATAAAAGCATACGGGGACAGACTTAAAGATCTTAATATGTATACATTAGAGGAAAGGTGGAATAGAGGAGATATGACAGTGACGTTTAAATACCTCTGTGGCATAAATACACAAGAGAAGAGCCTCTTTCGATTGAAAGCAAGCCCTGCTACGAGGGGACATAGGATGAGGGCGAAAGAGTATAGACTCAGGAGTCATATGTGGAAATATTTCTTTATGGAAAGAGTGCTAGATATGTGGAATAGTCTCCCAGTGGAGTAGTAGAGACGAGGACAGTATCTGAATTCAAGAAAGTAAGAGACAAACACACAGGATCTCTAAAGGAAAAAAGGGGGGCTATTGCAGTTGATAAGGAAGGGCAGACTAGATAGGCCATGAGATCTTTTTCTGCCGTCATGTTTCTGTTTGATTTTGCCACTGCCATCTTCCCAGACATTTCCCAAAAACCAGCCAGCAGGTTCAAGATATGCACCAAATGTGCCAGGATCATCTCGGTCACCGACACACACAACTGGTGCCTCCAGTGTCTGGGTCCCAATCACCAGCTACCTTCTTGCAATTTGTGCTTGAGGCCTGAAGGGTCGAGAGAAGCAGGGTGAATCCCTCTTTGGCCAGAGGTCTGATTCAGCATCTTCAGCACCAGCATCTGTTTTGATGGTTCCCCTAGGGTCCGCTGAGGGTGCATTGACATTGATAGATCCCCACATGTTATCGAAGAAGGACTTGATCTTGACTACACTGGCATTGAAGGGGGACCCTTCTGAGCACTGGGCGAAGCCCCATGTGCATTGGCATTGGAGCCCTTCCCGATGTGATGGCTGTGAATGGCCCGCCAAAGTGCCCAGAGAGAGGAATCGACCTCCAGAGTTTTGGAGGGGCACCGACAGTCTCCGATGCCAGAGGCCATGTCGATACTCCTGTGAGGATGCTGGAGACATTGATCGAAGTTGCTCAAGCCCCAAGGTCTTTGGAATCGGCAGCCATGGAGGAACGCCTTCAGGTGCTCGAGGCCCGCATTGCTTCAATGCTGGAGAAACAGGCCCATGGCATTGGCATCAACTGTTGTGCAGCTGATTCTCAAAATGCATACTCTGCCTGCAGAGGCATTGACATCAGAGCATGGAAGAGATCCAATGCCATTTCCTGGTGGGGCCATCTCTCTCTCAAGTGTATCGGGTTCCGATGTCCCGACGAAGCCCTGAAAGCACTTGAAGCATCAATCCTGTCAATGCTGCTACTCCTTGAGGCCAGAGGGAGCTTTGGGCAGATTCTCAGAGGTACTTCAGCTTCCTCTTGGACTCTGTGTTTGATGACTGAGTGACTAATGTGGAATCAGAGAATCTGTCAGAGGGCAGGTCCCTTGAGTTTCCATCTGATCCCTCCCTTCCACATGAATGGTGGAAGTCTTCTCCAGAAGACATGTCTTTCTAGGACTTCATGAGGGATATGGCCAAGGCCATCACATTTTCAGTGGAGGTGGAGGACGAATCCAGGGATGAAGAGTTGGAGATCCTTCAGTACTCCTCAGCTCCTAAGGAAGCAGTGACGGTGCTGATGCACTGAATCCTACAAAGGCTGCAAATCAGGATGTGGGAGAACCCCCTCACTATGCCTTCTCTGCCCTCGGTCTGTAGAAGATTAGACTTGATGTACAGGATTCAAAAGGTCCTGGGATTTGAGAAGCCTCGGCTTCCACACCACTCCTTGGTGGTAGAGTCCACCCTAAAAAGGATAAAGAACACCAAGTAGGAAGACTTGGACATTGGACTCCTTTGGCAGAAGGTGCTTCCAGAGTTCCATGCTCGTGGCTAGAGTACACTTTTACCAGCTGTACATGAGCATGTTCCTTTCTCCTTGCTGCTCCTTATGTCTGGAACAAACTTCCTGAGTCTGTACATCAGGCTTCATCTCTGGCCCTTTTCAAATTCAGGCTGAAAACTCACCTCTTCAAGGCTGCTTTTGAATCCTTATCCGCTTAGTCTCCCTATGTGTTTCCTTACCATTCCCCTAGATGTATCCTTGTCCTCAGCTATTGCGTTGTCTTTCTTGACTAGATTGTAAGCTCTGATAAGCAGGGACTGTCTTTTACATGTGTCTGTACAGTGCTGCGTACCCCTTGTATGCTATACAAATGATCTGTAGTAGTAGTAGTAGTAAGGACAACATGTGTGATCTCGCTGACTTGTGCCCATTCTTCCCTCCAGAGAAACTGGAGCATTATCATACCCTGGTGGGCCATGACAAAAACTGATGAAAATTCCTGGTCACAGTGACGTATGATGCCTTTGACATGGTCTCTAGAACAGTGGCTATGGGTATTGGAGCCCACTGGCTCGCCTGGCTTCAGTCTTCCGACCTGGAACAGTCGGTGTAAAATAAGCTTGTGGATGTGCCATGCCTGGGAGAGAACCTTTTCAGAGAGAAGGTGTAGGAGAAAGCTGGCATCATAGAGAAGCAGCACATCACCCTCACCAGGCTCTCGAGATGCATATCTGATCCCTATTGCAGGAAGTATCCCTATTGCAGGAAGTATTGCAGATAGTCTCCCGGTCCTCAAATCTCTCAGCAAAAGTCACAGGCTCCTCACCCACAACATTGAAAAAAGCCCCAAAAGGCTCAGTCTGCCCTGTGACCCAAGCCAGGGATGGGGGTAGCCAATCTGCTGGTGACCACAGAGGAGAATCCTCCAGTGGGAGGATGACTCACTCTCTTTACCCACAGGTGGTCTCTTATTACCTCAGATGCGTGGGTGCTACAAATAGTCCAAAGCAGCTACATGTTGCACTTCGCCGATCTGCTGCCTCTGCCCCCTGAGGGTGTTTCCCCTTGACTCTCTGTATTTAAACCTCCTTCAGGGGAAATCTCCACTGTTCTGGCCAATCTGCCATTGAGTCTGTGCCTCAGGAGTAGATCAGATGGGGTACTTTCTGGTCCCCAAGAAGACAGGGGGGGGGGTGCTTCGCCCCATTCTGGACCTAAGAAATCTCAACACCTTCCTGGTGTGGGAAAACTTCAAGATTTATTTATTTATTTTATTTAGACAGTTTTGTATACCGCCTTATCCTTCAATCAAAGCGGTCACAGCACAATTGGGGGATACATTTAACACGCGGGGATATGAGACACATACACTAATACTTACAGGGAACATGGGCAATGGAGGGTTAAGTGGCTTGCCCAAGACCACAAGGAGCATCTGTGGGACTAGAAACCCCAGTCCTTCCGGCCCAAGGTTGCTGTCCTCTAGTGGGATTTGAACCCCCGACCTTCCGGCCTGAAGTACCTTGCCCCAACCACTAGGCTACTCCTCACTAGGGATTCTACTCTCATCTTCAGAAAGATGATTGGCTATGCTCCCTGGATCTAAACAATGCATATACCCACATACTGATCCATCCCACCCACAGGAAATATCTCAGATTCTTCCTGGAGGACAGCATTTCCAGTACCAAGTATTACCCTTCAGACTGGCCTCGGCACCTTGAGTCTTCACAAAGTTCTTTACAGTGGTAGCGGCCTATCTCAGAACACTGGGGGGTTTTGTCTTCCCTTACCTGGATGACTGGCTCATAAAAAGTACCACTCCAGACTGAGTTCAGCATTCAACATGGTTAACCATCCGGGTGCTAGAGCTGTTGGGTTTCATAATCCATTACCCAAAGACCTATCTTCAGTCTACCCAATGACTGAAGTTCCTAAGGTTCTCCTCGACACAACTCAAGCGAAGGCCTTTCTCCCACAGGATGGACTGCAGAGATTGATGACTTTGATCTGCAATACTCAGCATAGTCAGCAGACTATGGCTCGCTGGATGCTGACCATGCTCAGCCACATGGCCTCAACAGTGCACATCACTCTCCTGGTTCGTCTGTCAATGAGACAAGCTCAATGGACACTGAGTTCTCAATGGAAACAGGCCTCCGGGACCGGGTGGCAGTCACCATACTTCTTGTCCATTTTCTGCATTGGTGGTTGGCTCCTCAGAACCTGCTCAAGGACCTCTTTTCAGAGGCTGCTGCCCCAGAAGACACTGGCTATAGACTCATCCAAGCTGGGTTGGGAAGTGCATCTGGATGGCCTCCACACTCAAGGCATCTGGTCTGAACAGGTGAGCCTGCATCAAATCAATTTCTAAGAATTATGGGCCATAGCCCTCATGACTTTCTGGAATTGCCTGGCCAATCAGATTGTTCTGATTCAGACTGAAAATCAGGTCACGATGTACTACAAAAACAAACAAGGGGGCACGGGGTCATATCTTCTGTGCTGGGAGGTGGTACAGTTGTGGAACTTTGCCATCGCTCATGGTATGGAGCTAACGGTCACAAATCTGCCAGAGCAGCAGACTACCCTGGTGGATCAGCTGAGCTGCATCCTCCAGCCATACAAGTGTACTCTAGACAGGGATGTCACAGCCCAGATATTTCAGAAGTGGGGTACCACCTCACTAGATCTGTTCACCACCCAGCACAATGCCCAAGTGGATCAGTTCTGCTCCAGGTTTATTTTATTTATTTTATTTAACAGTATTTCTAAACCGCCTTATCTTAATAATCAAGGTGGTATCACAGCAAGCAATCAGGTAAAGTGTGTGTGTTGTACATGCAGTGAGGATAAAACTTAGTTGTGTGAGGGATGTGTTGGGTGCTTGATTTGTTTGAGCTATATACAGGGTGGGCTATTTACAGTGGTGCTAGAATCATATTTTATATATATTCAGTTGTTTGGGAGGATTGGAGTGCTGTTATCCATTCTCTTAGGTTATGTGATGTGACCATAGTGCTCTATGAACAGCATGGTTTTCAGTTGTTTTCTGAAGTCTTTGAGGTCTGGAGTTGCCCTTAGATCGTCCGGTAGATTGTTCCATATTGTTGGAGCAGCCATGGAGAGAGCTCTGTCTGTTGTGTCCTTGCGTGTGTGCTTGTACTCATTTGGGGTGCTGACTCGGTTGCGTGTTTGACTTCTTCTGGGACGTGCGCTGGTTTCCGGTTGTATGAGCAGGTGGAGGCTGTTGGCTGATGTGTGTTCTTTTATCTTAAATAGGTTTATGATAGTCTTGTACATTAGGCTGGCTCCAGATGCTTTCCTCCTGCACTGGGGTGGAGGGCTTGCTGTACATGTATCTGCCCATGCCTCTCATAGTGAAGACCCTACTAGAGCTCCACAGGTACGATGATCCTCATTGCGCTGTATTGGCCCGGGTGGCCATGGTTTTCCCTTCTGCTTCACTCTCCCTGTGGGAACCTCTGTGGTTGGGCTCTGCCCCGAACCTTATATTATGGGAGGACGGGAAGATGCTGCACTCCAATGTCAGATCCTTGGCCCTCACTGCATGGATGTTGAGAGACTAGTCCTGTCTGAGCTTAACCTACAGGTGTTCTGTTGGCCTCTAGGAGGGCCTTGACGAGAAGGTCTTATGCTTTTAAATGGCAGAAATTTGCTTCCTGGTGCACAGCACAGGCTTAATTGTTCCATTGAAAGACTTCTTGAATACCTCCTACATTTCTTGGAGTTGGGTCTCAAGTCCACTCTGTCAAGGTCTACCTCAGCATGACCAAGGCCTATCATTGTGGGTTGGAGGGAAAGCCCATATCTACTCAGTCTTTTTCTCTCTTCATGTGAGGCTTGCTCCTCTCAAAACTTCCCTGGCGGTGGCTTGGGACTTCAGTGTGGTTCTGGAGCAGCTCATATTACTTCCCTTTGAGCCGCTTGACTCTTGCCCTTTGAAGTTCTTGACCTGGAAGGTCTTGTTCTAGATGGAAGTTACCTCAGCATACCATATCAGTGAGCTTCAGGCTCTAGTGGCTCATCCACTGTACACCAGGTTCCATCATAATGGAGCTCACTCATCCTCGATTCCTCCCAAAGGTGCTGTCGGCATTTCATCTTAATCAGTCAGTCATTCTGACAATTTTCTTCCAAAGCCTCATGCCTGTAGAAGGGAAGCAGTGCTGCACTCACTAGACTGCAAGTGAGCCTTGGCCTTTTACCTAGAGCGGATGAAGGTCCACTGAAAGTCCATCCAGCTGTTTGTCTCTTTTGACCTCAGCAAGCTAGGGCTGCCGTTTCCAATTTGGCTGGCAGAATGCATCTCTTTCACTTAAGCCCAGGCTGGCATAAGCCTTGATGGTCATGTCATAGCTCACAATGTCAGAGCCATAGTCGAGTCAGTGGCCAACTTGTGTTCAGTCTACATGGAAGAGATCTGCAGGGCTGAAATGTGGTCTTTTGTCCACACATTCATATCTCACTACTGTCTGGATGGGGATTCTGTATTCTGGCATTTGTTTGGGGATTAGAATCCAACTCCATTCCCCCAAGGCTCTACTGTCCATCCAGGCTACCAAAAACAAAAAAAAAAATATGAACAAGCCACAGAGCATGAATGTTCATGAATTAAACTGTATGGTGAAGAAGCTGAATCAAATGAGTTCCCATTTAGGGACTATCAGTGCTGTACATAGTTGATTCTCCAGTTCTTTGTTCACTTTGCCCCTGTTGTTTTTTTTGGCCAGCTTGGTTTTCAGTTGCCTGTAGCCTGGGAGTCCTATATGTGAGGACTTCATTCCTGCTTGTCTATGGAGAAAAGGTAGTTACTCACCTGTAGCAGGTGTTCTCTGTGGATAGCAGGAATAAGTCCTCACAACAGCCCTCCCACCTCCCTAAGGAGGAGTTTTCTGTTACAGCTTTGTTATCATACTGAAGAAGATAGCGCTCTGGCAGGCGGGAGGACAGGTGCGATGGATCCTCTCAAAAGCTTCCAAAAGAAGCTGGGGAGCGTTCCTGCACGGAGCTCTGTCGGTGACGTCACCTATATGTGAGAACTTATTCCTGCTGCTCACAGAGAGCACCTGCTACAGGTGAGTAATTACCTTTTATATTCTTTGCTGAAGCTTTTCTTCCTGAAAGATTTATCTAAAAGATTTTGCTTCATCCTTCCCTCAAGTTCTTGTCTTTGAAATATCTGTATGTAGCTTCTTTTCTGGATAAGTTTTAGACTAGATGCTCACTCAGTTCCAAATCCCAGTCCCACGGACTATCTGCAAGTCTTGGAATAGATTCTCTGGCAGGAGGATGAGATTTTTTTACCTTAGCGCCCAACGCATGCTACCATTGATCTTTGCAGTTTTCCGGGTCATGCTGCATCTTGGTAAGTGAAACCAACGTTTCAGCCATCATTCTGTGGCTTTCTTCAGGGTGAAGTGGTTATGCAGTGAATGTCTGTTCTTATATACAGTGGTTCTCAAAACCAGATGATGGGTTTGAAGTAGGAAATTAGAATTTTTGGTGGGAAAATTCATTAAGAAAAGGTGGTAAATTTTAATTTGGAGGGAAAGATCATTGGAAAAAGGCAGGAGCTTTGAAATTTGAGTTTTGGCGGGAAGGTTCGTTGAAGAAAATTCAAATTTCAAAACTCCTGCCTTTTTCCATCAAACTTTCCCTCTGAAATCAATTGACTGCATAAACACTTCATCCCAAAGAAAGTCAGAGAATGATGGTGGAAATGTTTGTTCCACTTACCAAGACGTGGCATGACCTGAGAAACTGCAAAGATCATGACACTAGCTGCGTGCGGAAGCCTAAGAGAGCAGACTGCTATTGGTTAAAGGAGATACTTCAGATGAATTTGTGGTGGTAGAAAATAAAAATCTTGAATAAGAAGCAGTAAATTTGAGATCATACCCCACATCCCCTGACTTAGTAGGCTTCTTCCTTCACAGGCTCTTTCTATTCCTTTCAACCCAATGGAAGTTTGATATAAAAGAGGCGGGAAATGTCCATCTGGAGACAAGACAACACTCTGAAAATTTAACTTAACAGGATGAAACTTGGCATATGGGAAAAACTGTTATAGATGCATACAGTTCAAATATAGACCAGGCATTCCAGAGAAATAAGCCTCTCAAAAAAACTAGTCCAATGTATTTGGGAGGAATACCAGCTTCCGTGGTATAGAAACTTACATACATTGAAAGAACAGTTAGGGAACTGCTTCTTTCAAACTCCCTGTCCCTCTTATCTACTCTTCCAACCCCTCAAACTGCCCCTACTACCAAAAACCGCTCCCCCATGATTGCTCCCCATCATGTACACTGTCCCTACTCCCAAATAATACTCCCTTGCAACTGTCCTATCAACCAAACACTGCCACCACAAAGAAAATATTTCTCCACAGCCACCTTGCAATGCTGCAGACTGTCCCACCCTAAAAACTACAACCCCACAACTATCCTGCCCACTGCAAACTATCCCACCTCAATGAATAACCATCTACAACAGCCTCACCGCCTTGCAAAAAACAATCTCCAGGAACAAGCAGGAATGTAGTCTTCACATATGGTATCGTCGGTACCGATGGAGCCTGCGCGGGAACGCTCCCCAGCATCCAATTAGAAAGCTTTTGGGAGCATCCCACAGTGCCTGCGTGCTGCCTTCCCGCCTTTCCCAACTGCCTCTCTCCAGATCTTCATTTTCCGTGGAGCCAGCAGGTCGTGTTTCCTGTCACCGCAGAAATTATCCCATCTTTTTCATTCTTTTTGTGGTTGCGTCTGCCTTCCTCGACGCTATACCGGTACCGCTGGTTCTTTCTTTTTCTTTTAAAAAAAAAAAAAATTTTAATTTTTTTTTGCAATCTTTTCTCTGGACTTTCCAGTCCTTTTTCTGTCGGGTGCCATGCGCCATTTTGGGCACTAGGCCCAACTTTTCCTTCAGAATGGAAAAACCCGCCTCGTGTTTTAAAAAGTGTTCCAAGTGTGGCGGTAGCATCTCAGTCACCGACACTCATGAGTGGTGCCTTAAATGTTTAGGTCCTGACCAATCCATCTCGGAGTGTGTTGCCTGTGGGATGATGTCGAAGAGGGGTTGGCAAAACCGAGCTGCTAAGCTTAGCATCCTTTTTCCCTCCGATGCAGCATCCATGGCATTGACGTCTTCCAGGGCTTCGTCTTCCTCCCATGGATCTCAGGTAACCAAACATAAATCTGGCCGGTCCTCAAACGGTAGATCTCCTTCCAAGCATCGAGATGCCTCTGGCATTGCCCTTGAGGGACTTGTACCGGCAAAATTGCCCCGGAGGGAGGCTTCAGCTTCCAAAGAACTATCAGAGCTCCAGGATGTTCTCGAGGCCTCAACCTCGGCAGAACTACTGGTGCCATGCTCTGGGGTACCAGCCGCTTCATCCGGTACCAATACCCAGGCATCGGCAGCGTCGATAGACCAGAGGTTCTCCAGCACCAAGCAGGAAGTCAGTCCTCACATATGGGTGACGTCAGCGCCGACGGAGCCCTCGCGGAGCAATTTTCCCCAGCTTTCAAAGAAAGCCTTTGGGAATTGCAGCGCGCATGCGCTGTCCCCTTCCCGCCCAAAGGTGCCATCTTGGCCAGTCTTCTTTTTTCCGCGGAGCCCTACAGACGCTGTCTACAAGTCACCGCTGAAAAGTTGATTTTCTTTCTTTATTTTAGTATTTTCTTCGGTTCGACGCAGGTCCTTTTTCCGTCCGGCCTCGCGACGCCGGTTGCGAGGCCTCCCCTTCTTTTCGGTTCTTTCTGTCCTTCGTGACAAATTCGCGCTTTTTTCACTTTTCCCTAGCGGCACGAATGTTTGACCTCGCAGGGGCCCTTTTTCCCCCGATGGCCGCCAGTGGTTTTAAAAAGTGTGTTCAGTGTAAGAAACTAATGTCTCTTACTGACACACATGATTGCTGCCTCCGTTGCCTGGGCCCAGATCATGAAGAAATGATCTGTGGGGCCTGTAGCAAGATGTCCGCGAAATCTTTGCGGAGTCGGCAGCATCAGCAGGAGAGAATCTTCTCTGACCCCAGCCGTACCCGGACCTCGTCAGAAGCTTCGGTGTCCAGGGCATCTGGCTCTGAACACCGTCAGAGCTCCTCTGAGAGGGGGTCTCCCACCCGAGAACATCATCGGAGGAAGAAACCCGCGAGGACGGCGTCAGTGGACGCTCCTGGCTCCGCGAGGGCCAGGTTGCATAGCCCCGATAGCCGTCCCGGGTCTTTGGAGCTGGAGCGGCCGTCCAAACAGCCTCGTCTGGAGATGGACTCGTCTGCTCACGTAAGTCCTGTTGTCCTCGTGGACTCGCCTCCGAGGGGTCCGACGTCGGGCCCGACGCCGTCGGGGCCCGAGTCGGGGGCTGCTGGGTCTCCTGAGTTCGGACTCAGGTTGACGGCCTTGGAGAGCAGCCTGGCTGCCTTCATGGAGCAGCAGTGGGCATTGATCGCTGGCCTCGCTGGCGCTTCTGCCCTGACCGCCGGGACGTCGACGTCTAAGTCGACCCCGGAGACCGAGCCGATCCTCGAGTCCATGCGGGCTCGAGTCGATCCTCGGTCGAGGTCCCCTTCGGCCTCCCATTCGGGGCCGAGGTCGTCGACGCCGACTCCCTCGGCGTCAGGGCGGACGGCGTCTGTGCCCGCCCGGCAGGAGCCGCTCGACTCCTCCTCCGAGGAGTCCGCCTGGGAATCCGAGGTGGAAGAGTCACCTGATTCTTTTCGGACTCGGTGTATCCCTTCGGACTCCCCCGAGTCCGAACCTCGGAGACAGTCCCCTCCGGAGGATGCCCGGTTCTCGGACTTCGTGAGGGATATGGCCAAGGCCTTGGCCTTCCCTGCGGATCCCGAGGAGGAGCCTCGAGCTGAAGAGCTCGATGCCCTCCAGTATGACTCTCCTGCAAAGGAGCATTTTACTGTACCGGTTCCTCCGATGCTGGAACGACTTCTCTTCCGCATGTGGGAGAGCCCGGCGTCGTCGCCGGTATTAAGCAAGCGGGTCGATGCCATATATCGAGTCCGCAAGAGCCCTGGCTTCCAAAAAGCACAGCTGCCGCACCATTCCATGGTGGTGGAATCGGTCATGCATAGGCTCAAGAGCCAGAAGATGCACTTCTCGGTGCCTCCCGGCAGGGAAGCCCACAGCCTGGATGGCCTCGGTAAGAAGTGTTTCCAGGGCTCTATGCTTGCTTGTCGGGTCCAGACTTACCAGCTCTACATGGGCATGTATCTCAGGGACCTGGCTAAAGAAATAGCCGGATTCTCTGCTGGTCTCTCCGAGGAACCTTTGCGGAGGTTCCAGGCCTTGTCCACTGGTATTCGAGAGTGCTCAAAGTTTATCTCTCGAGCAGCCTATGATGGCTTTGAGGCATCGGCTCGAGTAGCCGCAGCCGGCATCGGTGCCCGCCGACAGGCTTGGCTTCAGTCATCCGACCTCGAGCCCTGGGTGCAGGACAAGTTGGTCGATGTCCCCTGCAGAGGTGACAACCTCTTTGGCAAACCTATGGATGAGAAGGCTGCACAACTCGAGACAGAGACTCTCACCAGGACTCGGCTCTCCAGAAAAACCTCTGCCCCTTCCCAGAAGAAGAAGGGCTCGGGGAAAAAGCCCTTTTACCCGAGGAAGGCGGCTGCCTATAAACACTACCCTCATTATCAGGCCTCCGCAGCTCCCCAACAGGGTCAGCAGGCCAAGGGACGGGGTAAAGGGTCCCGTAGGCAGCAAGCCCCCAAGCCTGCGCCACCGGCCCCTGCTCCGCAGGGTGGGGGTTTTTGACTCTTTCAGCATAGCCTCTCCCCCTCCGCTGGTTTCTCTCAGCACGGGAGGCCGGCTAGTCCACTTTGCCCACAGGTGGTCCAACATCACGTCCGATACCTGGGTGCTCCACATAGTCCGAGAGGGCTATCTTCTACACTTCCACCAGGTACCTCCCCCCTACTTTCCAGGGGAGCCTCTGCGACCCCCTCTTCACCGGGACTTACTCCTTCAAGAGTTGGCAAGTCTTCTTCAGGAACAGGCGGTGGAACCGGTGCCCCACCACCTGAGAGGTCAAGGCTTTTATTCCAGGTACTTCCTGATACCAAAGCGTAATGGAGGCCTCAGACCCATCCTGGACTTGCGGAACCTCAACAAGTTCCTGGAAAGGGAAAAGTTCAAGATGCTTACCCTTGGAATCCTGCTGCCCTACCTCCGGCAGGGAGATTGGCTATGCTCCTTGGATCTAAAGGATGCCTACACTCACATCCTCATCCACCCAAGCCACCGTCAATACCTAAGGTTTGTGGTGGCAGGCAATCATTACCAGTACAGAGTACTGCCCTTTGGCCTATCCTCCGCACCACGAGTCTTCACAAAATGTCTCGCAGTGGTAGCGGCTTATCTCCGGCTTCAAGGCCTCTTTGTCTTCCCTTACCTGGACGACTGGCTCATCAGAGCACCGTCCTCCACGGAGGCCACTCACGCCACGCAACGTATTCTGACTCTGCTCCAGTACTTGGGCTTTGTCATAAACTTTGAAAAGTCCACTTTGCTCCCCTCTCAGGATCTCGAGTTCATCGGCGCCAGATTAAACACGCTTCAGGCGCGAGCCTTTCTGCCGCTCGACAGGGCACAATGGCTCATGGCTCTCGCCAGCTGCTTTCGCAGCCATTCCCGGGTCTCGGCCAGGCACTTTCTGAGACTGCTCGGCCATATGGCTTCCACGGTCCATGTGACCCCCAATGCCCGCCTGAATATGCGGCCTGCTCAATGGTGCCTCCGCTCACAATGGCGTCAGGCCTCGGGGAGACTAGCGGACTCAGTACGAATCTCCAGCCCGCTGGTCTCTTCTCTACAGTGGTGGCTTCATCTGCCCAACCTGGTGCTCGGAATGCCCTTTCAGTCTCCTCCACCTGTTCAGGTACTGACGACCGATGCTTCTCTCCTGGGTTGGGGAGCACATTGCCAAGGGACATGTACTCAGGGTCTCTGGACCCCGTGGGAATCTGCCCAGCAGATCAACTTCCTGGAGCTCAGAGCGATCCGCCTGGCTCTACGGGCCTTCTCCCACCTTACCACTCACCAGTCCGTCCTCGTCCAGACGGACAATCAAGTGGCCATGTTCTACGTGAACAAACGGGGGCACGGGCTCCTTCCTTCTCTGTCGGGAAGCACAAAAGCTCTGCGCTTGGGCCGTCAGCCGAGGAATCCTCCTCAAAGCTGTCTATCTCCCAGGTCAAGAAAATTACCTGGCAGACAAACTGAGCAGAATCCTCCAACCACACGAGTGGAGATTGGACCCGTTGGTGGTTCAAAGGATTTTTCTCCAGTGGGGCCTCCCCACGCTGGATCTCTTTGCCAGTCCTCTGAACAGGCAACTTCCTCGGTTCTGCTCTCGGGAGCCGCATCCCCTCCGAGTAGCGGCGGATGCGTTTCTGCTCTCATGATCCACGGGCCTTCTGTATGCCTTTCCTCCCATGCCGCTGGTGTCTCGAAGACTTTTCAAGGTTCTCCAAGACAAGGCTTCGGTGATCCTGATAGCTCCCCGGTGGCCCAGGCAACCGTGGTTCCCGCTACTGATGCAACTGGCGGTAGATACTCTGTTGCCTCTGGGGTTTCAACCCGATCTCCTGACCCAGGATCAGGGGTCTCTCCTACACCCCAACCTCAGATCTCTTCATCTGATGACCTGGCTGCTGAAAGGGTAGTCCTTGCTCCCCTCCTGCTGCCTCCAGAGGTGGAAGAGGTCGTGCTAGCTTCCAGGCGACCCTCTACCCGGAAATCCTATGCCCTTAAATGGCGTCGCTTCTCCACCTGGTGTACTTAACAGTCTCAAGATCCCTTCTCCTGCTCGGTGTCGGTGGTCTTGCAGTACTTGCTTTCCCTCTCCAATCTTGGACTAAAGTCCAACTCGGTCAAAGTTCACCTCAGTGCTATTTCTGCACATCATGTGCCGGTGGAAGGCAGGCCTCTTTCCGGCCACCCTCTCGTGGCACGGTTCTCCCGAGGTCTCCTTCTCCTTAAACCACCTTTGCGCCCCCCAGCCCCTGACTGGGACCTGAACGTGGTTTTACAGCGGATCACCTGTCCGCCTTTTGAACCCATGGCTACCTGTCCTCTCCGTTTTCTTTCTTGGAAAACCTTATTCCTGGTAGCCCTCACTTCCGCTAGACGCGTTAGTGAACTGCAGGCCCTAGTGTCTGATCCCCCTTACACTAGGTTCTACAAGAATAGGGTAGTCCTGCGGACTCACCCTAAGTTTCTTCCAAAAGTGGTCTCCCCTTTTCACATCAATCAGGAGGTGGTGCTTCCGACCTTCTTTCCCAGGCCACACTCCAGCCGAGCTGAAAGGGTCTTGCATACCCTGGACTGTCGGAGGGCGTTAGCCTTCTACCTTGATCGTACGCGGGAGCACCGTAAGACTGTTCAGCTCTTCCTGTCTTACGACCCTAATAAATTGGGGCTCCCTGTCTCCAAGCGTACTCTGTCCATCTGGGTGGCTGACTGTATCGCTTGGACTTATGGGGCGGCAGGCCTCTCGTTGGAAAGTCGAGTCACGGCTCATCGGGTTAGGGCGAAGGCTGCGTCAGTGGCTTACCTCCGCTCTGTTCCATTGGCAGACATCTGCCGGGCCGCCACTTGGTCTTTGAGCCAGACTTTTGCAACCCATTACTGCCTCGAGAGGGAGTCCCGCAGGGACAGTGCTTTCGGACAGGCAGTCCTCCGTAATCTCTTCGAGGTTTAAGCAACTCCTACCCTCCATCCCGGATGTTGGGCTACCGGTTGGAGATTAGTCAGAGAAGATTCCTTCCTTTGGTGCTACTGAGCTTGAGGGAGCTCATTTTTTGTGCTTAGGGTCTCCGGTAGCCTTAAGCTGGGGAGTCCCATATGTGAGGACTGACTTCCTGCTTGGTCCTGGAGAAAGCGTAGTTACTCACCTGTAACAGGTGTTCTCCAGGAGCAGCAGGAATCAGTCCTCACAACCCTCCCTCCTCCCCTTGGAGTTGCGGTCATATGCTTTAGTTTTTGCAAATTTTTTGCTGTCTTTTCGCTATGTCATCAGACTGGCCAAGATGGCACCTTTGGGCGGGAAGGGGACCGCGCATGCGCGCTGCAATTCCCAAAGGCTTTCTTTGAAAGCTGGGGAAAATTGCTCCGCGAGGGCTCCGTCGGCGCTGACGTCACCCATATGTGAGGACTGATTCCTGCTGCTCCTGGAGAACACCTGTTACAGGTGAGTAACTACGCTTTCTTGGCTATTGAACGTAGTCTGGTGGCTCTCCTTGCGGCTTCGGTACCTTCGGGACCGCTTCAGACAGTTCAACCAGTATCGACACCGGTTCCGGCACCGATATCGGTACCGGTACCGACAGCATCGACATCGGCGACTATGTTACCGACACCAAGTTATGCTGTTTCCTCCGGTATCGACAGGTCAGTACCGGACCCCTCCGGTTCCGACTTCGACCGGTATCGTGCTTTGCAAGAGCACCCGGACAGGAGATACTTTGAATCTTCCGAGGAGTCTGAGGATTCTGACAGTTCTTTCGGTACCGGAGCACTTCTCTCTGAGGAGCCTTCCTCTCCTAAACGTAGGATGTCTCCTCCAGAGGATATATCCTTTCAGGATTTCATCCGGGAGGTGGCTAGAGGTCTTTCCATCACAGTGGCTCCTGAAACAGAGCCCAGAGCAAGGGAATTGGAGATTTTACAATATCCTAAAGCTCCCAAGGAGGCGGCTACTTTGCCTATTCATGAGATCTTGCATGATCTCATGCTAAGAATGTGGGAAACACCTCTTACCACCTCTCCTCATTCTCGTAGGCTTGATACCATGTATCGAGTACCTCCTTGTCCTGGATTTCAAAAAACCCAGTTACCACACCACTCCATGGTAGTGGAATCAGCTATGAGAAGGATCAAGAGTGCAAAAAGACATGCATCTAATCCGCCAGGACGTGAATGTAGGACTCTTGATGCCTTTGGGTGTCGAACCTTCCAGGCCTCTATGCTTTCTGCCAGGATTAGTTCCTACATTTTATATATGGGAATGTTCCTTAAGGAGGTTACAGGAGGTCTAGAGCTTATGAGCCCTCTCCTTCCTGATGATAAGAGGCAAGATTATCTTACACTTGTCAAACATGTCCAGGATGTTTCCAAGTTTGTTAATCATGCAGCTTTTGCCTGCTTTGCGTGCATAAGCAGAACCTCTGCCATTGCCATAGGTGCTCGTAGGATTGCCTGGCTCCAGGCATCTGACCTAGAACTCTGGGTACAGGACAAACTGGGGAATATCCCTTGCACAGGCGAAAATCTCTTTGGCAAAAATTGGCAAGAGAAAACTAATGAGCTGGATGCTGATAACACCACTTTGGATAGACTATCCAAGGCTGCAGCTGATCCTGCAAGGAGAAAATCCTATAAGAAACCATTCTTCTGTAAAAAGAAGAGGTTTTACCCCTCCTATACCCAGCAGGGGCATTCTGCAGGTCAGTCTGCCCGAAAAGGACAGCAGCCACCAAAACAAAGAAAAACAAAGTCTGCTAAGCCTCAACCGACCCAGCAGACTCAGCCTCCACAGGGGCTTTGACTCCCATCTACAGAACGTGGCCTTCCTGGCCCTCAACTGGCCAGAGCCCTCCACCATTCCAGGAAGGTTGTGTCATTTTGCCCCCAGATGGGAGCAGATAACAACAGAAGAATGGACTCTCTCCATTGTAAAGGAGGGGTACAAGCTTTATTTCCTCAACATGCCCCCTCCTACAGTTGTAAGACATTTCAATTTTCAGACATCGCTCGAAAATCAGTTAGGTCAAGAGGTCAATTTACTTCTTGCACATGGGGCAATAGAAGACGTACCCATTTCCCAACAGGGTACAGGGTTTTACTCCCCCTATTTCCTTATTCCAAAGAAAACAGGGGGACAGAGACCCATTTTAGAGCTCAGAGAATTGAACAAATTCCTGGTCAAGGAGAAGTTCAAAATGATTTCTCTAGGAACTTTTCTGCCATACCTTCAGAGTCAGGATTGGCTTTGTTCTCTAGATCTCAAGGATGCGTACACCCATATTCTCATCCATCCAACTCACCGAAGATTCCTTCGGTTTCTATTTCAGGGGAAGCACTACCAGTACAGGGTTCTTCCTTTTGGCCTGGCCTCCGCACCAAGGGTGTTTATGAAATGCATGGCTGTAGTGGCAGCATTTCTTCGTACTCTAGGAATATTCGTCTTCCCCTACTTAGACGACTGGCTCATTCGAGCCCCATCAGAATCAGAGGCCAGAATTTCCCTATCTTGCACAATGCGTTTACTTCAGTATTTGGGCCTGGTCATAAACATCCCAAAATCCAACCTAACTCCCACTCAGTCTCTAGAGTTTATAGGAGCTATGCTGGATACCAGGAAATCAAGGGCCTATCTTCCACAGCCCCGCTGTCTTCGCATTGTGCAGTTAGCTTCCCAAGCAGTGTTAAAAACTCATCTCACTGCTCGGGAAATGTTACAATTGCTAGGCCACATGGTATCTACAGTGCATGTGGTTCCTTATGCTCGCCTCCATATGAGAGCAGCCCAATGGACTCTATCCACTCAGTGGACTCAAGTATCAGGCTGCCTATCAGACAAAATAGCAAACTCAAGTCGCCTTATTTTGTCCCTACAATGGTGGCAATCAACCTAAAATCTGTTGGTGGAGTCCCCTTTCCAACAGCCCCCACCCCAGGTCACTCTAACAACAGACGCCTCACAGGTGGGTTGAGGAGCTCACCTGCAAGATCTCTCTACCCAAGGCATCTGGACTCCACAGGAGACCCATCTACATATCAATCTCTTGGAACTCAGAGCAATCTTCCTTGCTCTTTGAGTGTTCCACACCCAGCTGAGCTACAAGACAGTCCTAATTCAGACGGACAATCAAGTAGCTATATTCTATCTGAACAAGCAGGGAGGAACAGGCTCTCTGTCGCTTTGCAACGAAGCTTTGCGACTATGGGCCCTCACCAGAGAGCATCAGATTCATCTCCTTGCAGTGTATCTGCCAGGCATTCAAAACTCCTGTGCAGACAGACTCAGTCGAGTTCTGCTTTCACACGAGTGGTCTCTTCATGCAGACCAGGTAGCAAACTTTTTTCAAATTTGGGGAACTCCGGAAATAGACCTCTTTGCAAGTCCGTTGAATGCCCAACTTCCCCGATTCTGTTCCAGAATTCCGGCTCAGGGTTCTCAGGCCAGGGATGCTTTCCTCCTCCATTGGGGTCAGGACTTCCTATATGCCTTTCCACCCATTCCCCTAATTCCCAAAACCCTATTCAATTTTCAGAGAGAGGCCATATGATTCTCATAGCTCCACATTGGCCACGGCAGGTGTGGTACCCTCTGCTCCTACATCTCTCTCAAGCTCCATCTCTGGAGTTAGGATCTGCTCCAGATCTCCTGTCTCAGGAGGACGGGATGTTGTGGCATCCCGATCCCCACTCTCTGCATCTCAGGGCCTGGTTGCTGAGGGCCTAGACCTTCATGGTCTTAACCTATCTCAACAAGTAAAGGATATCCTTAATGCTTCTAGAAAGCCTTCCACAAGACGCTCTTATGCTTTCAAGTGGAAAAGGTTTTCCATATGGTGTTCGCAGAAGGGTCTTGACCCCCTGGCGATACCTCTGGAATCATTATTGGAATATCTCCTTCATTTATCTAATGCAGATCTTAAGACTAACTCAGTACGAGTCCATTTAAGTGCTATTTCAGCTTCTTTCAAGCCTTTAAATGGACAACCTATTTCCTCTCATCCTCTCATAGCGAGATTTATGAGGGGCCTCCTTCTAACTAAGCCTCCCATTAGGCCACCACCGGTAGCATGGGACCTAAATCTGGTTCTTGGACAGCTCATGAAGCCGCCTTTTGAACCTCTAGCTACTACCTCCTTGAAATTTCTTTCCTGGAAGTTGTCTTTCTCATTGCAATCACATCAGCACGTCGCATTAGTGAGTTGCAAGCATTAGTGGCTGATCCTCCTTATATGAGGTTCCAAGGTGTTAAGTAAACCTTATTAAAAACTGACTATGTATCATTTAGAGTGTACCCCAATAAAAAAACATAGTCCAATTATAGTAAAAAACTGGAGACTAAAATGATGTGTAAAATGATGCATAAACAGAAACCTTATTGTAAACATGCATATGCATACCAATTAAGGTAGAGATGGAAGAGAGGACACTTAGAGCATGCTTATAAACCCTCGGTGACCATCTGTGATGTATATTATGATCCAATCTATATATATTATATTATAAAAAATAATAAATAATGATGATAACTTGGATTGCTGAAAACCAATGCATGTGTTTTTCAAAATGTACACGCTAGTGGAATAAATAAATATAAAATTGCTCATGTTTTAAAAGAACGCTCATATTTTAAAGGGAAAAAAGGGGGGGGACGCACACGATAGTGTCTAATATATGAAACAAAATAAAATAGAATACCAGAGGAAATGGGACGCTAATTGTAAAAATCTATTTCGTGATTTAACCCGTGCGGTTCCAAACTATTGAATTCATAAATGTAACGTTGTTCTAATTTGAGTACAATTTTATCAATGTTACCCCCTCTCCAATGTGGCGTAACTGCTTTCAAAACTGAATATTTAAGTCACTAATCAAGTGACCTGCTTGGGTCCAATGGGACACTAGTGGCTTATCAGGAACATTCCTTTGAATGCAACTCCTATGTTCAATGATCCTGGTGCGTATTTGTCTTTTAGTTTTACCTATATAGATACGATTGCAGGGACATAATATAAGGTAAATGATGTTCTCTGTCTTGCAGTTGGAATAGTGATGTAAATACGTCTTCTGACCTGATGTTGGGTGTACAAAGCTATCCTTTACAGTAATAGTGTGAGAGCAGACTGAACAGTTGCCACATTTAAAGTGACCTTTAATTTTAGGCTGTACTCTAAGATATTGCCAAGATTAGGACTGCGTTTGTAGGCTACAGTAAGTTTTTTGGAAGCAAATGACGGAAGTGCAGTTAATAAATACCACTCTTGTAGAATTTTGACAGTATCTTTAGAATAATTTGAAAAAGTAAGTGCACAAACGACACTATCGGTATGTGGATGATCTTTAGTCTGTAGAAGAGATGACCGCTCTGTGGTACAGGCCCTGAGGTAAGCTTTATTGATACACTTGTCTGGATAACCTTGTTGTGAGAATCTTTGATACATATCTACTGAATGGTTTTCAAAATCCGTTTCTGAAGTGCATAGCCTCTTGACTCTAAGGAACTGACTAATAGGTAAGTTGTTTTTAAGGGATGTATTATGAAAACTGTCGTATTTCTATAAGGTGTTCTATCTGTAGGTTTATGGTATAGGCTGGTAAAAAAAACCCTGACTACCTTTTTTGATCATAATATCCAGATATGATACACAATCCGGGCTGAATAAACCTTCAAATTGTAGATTCAGATCAAGAGAATTAAGCCAAATGAAAAAAGATTGTAGTGATGGCTCTGAACCGTCCCATATCATTAGAACATCATCTATGTACCGTTTCCAGAGTAGGATATGGGATTTGAAAGGATGAAAACTCAAAAACTATTTTTCAAAATTTGCAATGTATAGGTTAGCAATGTCCGGCGCCATTGAAGACCCCATGGCCACTCCCTTTATTAGGTGCACTTTAAATGATTCACAGTAACTCCCAAATGTGGTCTAGAGTGTAGTTGTTGTTTATAACCACGTTTCACATAAGTTTGAAAAAGGTATTTTATTAAGATTGTCCTGTTGCAATATATAGGAATATATCCCTTATCACATTGGAAGCTTTTCTCGAACAGTGTCACAACGAGGCCGAATGACGGTTTAGCCCCGCCCATGAGATTTGGTTTCACTTTTAATTTTGGCACGAATATGAGCTTTTATAAATAGTTCTCCACTTACTCTTTGGACACACATGCTGAATGGTTTTAGCACCTTCACCGAATCCTTCGAGGTTAGTAACTTCTGTTAAGTTTATCTTTCAATATTTGGCCGCATTTCTCTAGCACCCGATTCGTGCTTTATAGACTTTGAGTGCCGAGTTAAAAGCGATCAAGCATACCTTTATTTTACCAATATTCACTGATGCACTTTATTATTCCAGTTTGGATCTCAGTCCTTGATATCATGTTGTAGTCTCACAATATTCTTATTAAGCATTTGGATTCCTTTAAAACAATGTATTCGAGACCCCTGTATCCCTCAATGCACAGCATTGTTTTCTTAGTTTTTTTGTCTCTCCAGCATTATGGTTTATACTTTTAACGACTGAACCTAGAGCTAAAGCAACCTATTTATAGATTATCACAATTTTTACAATACAGATTTTGTTTTTTATAAAAATGTACATGTTCGGCTTCTCGTGTTATATTGCATCAGGTTTAATTGAACCACGACACCCAGAGGTTCATCTAACATTAAAGCATCTACACTATATTTCAACTGTCATACCTCGAACAGGCTTGCACATGTTAGTTAAAAAATGTTTATTTCCAAGTGATATACAGATACTACTTCTATGTACCTCACTAGGTTTGGGTGGTATCCATTGTCAGTAAGACACTTTTTCTAACTTTTTTAAAGAAAGGTACAACATAATGTTGCACAACGTTTCAAGTTCTTCATTGTATACACTGCATTAGATGATTCATATATATATATAGCTTTCTGGGCATTTTTTCTAGTTATATTCCATTCAGTTTGTATTTTGCAGATGAACTAACATTGTTGTGTTTACCTAGTATATTCTATAACGATTAAAATTTTGCCTTGTCATTCATCCCATAGTCAGAGTATAGTGTTCAGGACTACTCCACATGTGAAGCGCACCACAGGGAGTGATAGTGAGTACAAACAAAACACACATGGGGCTATGTTTACTAAACCGTCTTAATATTCCCAGCGCTAGCTCTAGCGATAATGTGAAGAATGCCATATAAGGAGTGGTCGTTCCGGTCTTAAGTTAGCATTTTGGGTTATCGCACAATAAAGTCCGTTATCACGTGATAGAGGGCGCCGTGGCACGTTAACGTGCATTAGCCTTAATTAGGCGCTCTGACCTGCAAACAGAGCAACAGAGGTGTAGCACAATGGTTAATACATTGACTGCTGATACAGTGGTCATGAGTTTGATCCCCCAGTGGGCTCAGTTAAAAGCCTGTCTGAGGCAATCCCTTTTCCTGCTTGTAACAGTCAGACACATCCCAACAATTTGCACTGCCAGCCAAAAAAGCCTCACCCCAGTGCCGCAACCTAATGCACCTTTTAGGGCGCACAATAAGGCACATCATAAAGCACCCACGTCATCCAAGGCAGGTCATAATGTGCCCCAGAGGGTGGCAGGAAAGGTTGGCACCCTCCAAGGCAGCATATAAGGCACCCCATAAGCTGGCCAAACCTAAGGTGCCATGAAAGATGCCCCAGGGATGCCAAGGTGACACAGGAGATGGTGCCCAGGGGCACAAAGGTGCCTCAAAGTCACAAGCATGAAATGTATGGCTCAAACACAGATGTAACCATAACACTGCACAGAGCACCAAGGAAAGGCAATGAACAAGTGATGGAAGGAAGTAGATGATAGAGCTCATGGGCCAGCCAAATCTGCGTGCAGCCCATGTGGCAGCAGGTAAAGTGGACAAACATATCTGGGGCAGCTGTACCGATGTACAGGGTGATGTAATATACAGTGCAACAATGACAGTGTGTGGCAGAGGATGGGGATACGTATCCACCAGAGGAGGTAGAGGTGGCAGGCACTGTTTCCTCTAAGCTGTGCGCGTGTGCGCGCGCACACACCTCGCCGAGCGAGCGCACATACTTTACAACAGAGCGCACAAAAATTACGGCTCTGATTCTGATAGAAAACAACACAGATGTCTTAAAATTTAAAAGTTATGATTGTAATTACTAGAAATTTCCCGCTTCATTTAGTAATCGTCTATTTTCATTTAATTTGATTAAAATCAATGTGGTGTACATACTGTATTCTGATGTGTAGTCAAATTTTAAAGTATATAACTCAGAGTGTCATTATGTGGCGCACAAAAATTTAACCTTCCTTCAAAAGCTGCACACAGCTGATATTTTATGCGCACACAGCCTACAGAAAATTAGAGGGAACATTGGTGGCAGGATAAGTGCAATGACAGGAGGACAGAGGAGAGGCAAGCATGAAGAGCCACAATGCAGAAAAGTGTGCCAGTGCAGGACATGGGGTAGCAGCCTGCACATTAGGGCAGGATGCCACACAGCTGGCACACACACATAGATGGACAGAAGGATGGATGGCAACAGTGATGAGGGTATAATGTGGTGGCAGCACAGATCTGCACAGATATGACTGTTACATGAATGAAACATAGTTGTGTAGGACAGCCATAAAAAAAGGGGAACAGAGGAATCAAACCCATGACCTCTGCTACTGAAGTCATTAAGCATTGTGCTACATCACTATGGGAGTTATCAAACCAATGGCTGGCTACAGAAAGAGTGCACGTCACCATAAAACTGTCTGCTGTGGCTACCAGGATAGGATAGAACCAACAGTACCCATAATGCAATTCACATGCAGAACAGCAGTCTACATCTGCTCACCAGATGGGGTATGCACCTCTACAGCACGTCAGCTTGGTAGGGGGGAATGACCATGTGTGTTACTGGCACAGAGTACCCACAGGCTATACCAATGTGCGTGTTCTGTGCAAACCCTGAGGGTGAGGTGTAGTGGCCAGCACCAGGTCCGCAGTACCCTGGTTGGTTGAGGTGGGCTGTGCTGCAGGTCTTCATCAGTGCCAGTGTGTGACAGGTATTTGTTGCAGACACCTTTAGGAGGTCTCTGTGTCCATTTGTGATTGCCAGTCATGTCTGGCCCTTGTGGACCATGATGCACACAACATAGTGCATATCCACTGTGCTTGCTATGGTCACCTGTTTAGGGAGCAGGGGTGTGTCAGGGCTCACATGGCGACAATGTACTTAGCAAACCACCCTCGCTGGGTCAGGGTGGGGGACATGATCTGCCCCCAACAGACCTGCACTCTCACCCTTTGCAAAGGGGGCAGTGGAGGTACATGAGGACAGGCTGTGGGACCAGCAACCCCAGTCCTGGTGGCGAACGTGTACAGCTGCTGAAGATCTGCACTTGGGACAGGACCACTGGCAGATAGGTAGTGGGCCCAGTCAGCTCAGCTGCCCCCCACTACGATCTGACATTCACCAGCAGAGGGCAGTCAGTGTGCACCTGCTGCATCCTGCAAGGTGGTGCGACCATTCAGATGCTAACTGCAGACAGTCTGCTAGCTAGTACATGGTGCATGTTCCTGAAGGAACTGTTTGCACCCAAAACTGGGATGTCAGCACACACACCACACAGGTATGTCAGTGATTGCGCCCCAGAAAAGAGAACCCATAAATATCACTTGAGAGAAATACTGTATAGCACTATGGGGGAACCTAGCCATGCCGTGGTCACTGCTCCGTCAGGGTGAGAGTGACCTCCCAGCATGACATGCTGTGGCCACCCTGTCAGTGCAGGTGGTGGTCGGGCACTACAATGTCCCAGCCATTGCCCTATACCCTGTGCAAATGCATCCTGCCCATGCCACCCTGTCTGGGCTATACCCACAGTACCTTGCTCCTCATTATGCACATTGGCAGGCTAACACTGGAAACCATGCAAGCAATGTGGGCTCAGTAAGGTGTAGGCAGCCACAACACGCTGGATAGACAGACACACACACTCCCACACCTATGCCAGCATTGTGCAAATATAGAGGTTTCTGGCAGCCCTGGCCGCCACACCAGTCCTGGGCACAGTGCGGGCATTGCTGTGGTACTCAATACTGTTAGGGTCACTCCCCGGGGTGGTAAACACTGTCAGAATCAATAACTGAAACACACTCCACAGATATCAGAAAGGTTGCTATGATGAATCTCTATCAACAAATTGTGTTTAACTTAGGATTTGTTAGCTGACATTAATTATAGCAACCTTTTGATATATGTGGAACGTGTTCCCAAGTTTAGGACGGCATTGCTAAGGTATGCACGTGCCAGTATTGGGAGATGCTGCTGCGCGCAGGGCCCAACAGTCTGACTCTCCATGAGGCTTTGGATAGTGGAGCCTATGGGTGTGGGTGTTTATGCCCCTGTTGGTCGCTGCTCTAGGGCAGAGGTTCCCAACTCCGGTCCTGGTGGGCCAAACGCTGTTCAGGTTTTCATGCTGTCCCTAATGAATATGCATGAGATACATTTGCATACGAAGGGGGCGGCGCATACAAATGCAGCACAGGCATATTTATTAAGGACAGCATGAAACCTAAGTGGTGTTTGGGAAACTCTGCTCTAGGGATTGCACATGTTTATGGTGTCTGTGCTCTGTAGGGTAAAATATAGGCGTTTCAGGCATGTTTATTTTATGTGCAATAAAGGTTCTGTCTTTATTACCACGGTTTAGTGCTGGGTAAAATATGGGGACAGGGTTGGCAGCAGCCACAGCTGGGACTTGAACTTGTGACCTTCTGCTCCTGAACACACTGGTTGTGTGTACTGCACCACACTTTTGCCACAGGGAATCATTCCCTGGGGATACCATGACTGTTCGTCAGACAGACCCTGTCTGTTGCAGTGCACGGCACCCACCTAAACAGGGCTTGGCCATGGTCTGCTGTGGGCAGATGCCACTGCCCCCTCCGCCACCAGCACCCCTCAGCCACCATGCTGCCATGCCATTATGCCGGTGGTGCTGTTGGTGCGCAGTCCCAGGCCATCCAGTGTGCTGGTAGGCAGCTGCCTATGGTGTGGGTTCTCAGGTAGGGGTGCCTACATGGACATGCACGCTTTCCCCCAGCACCGCCTGCCAATGTTATGTGCCCTTGGGGGTACCTGCTGGGTAATATCCCCTATGACACTGTGGGACACACACTCGTGCCCATGTTGGACTGTCATCACTTGCTGTCTTGCTGCTTTACAGTTTTGGCATTCCTATGTGCCACCTAGGCATCTGCCTAGTCCGCACTGTGCCCCAGCTGGACCACAGCATGTGCCGCCTGCAGCTCCCTGTATCCCATTTACAGCATCAGTACAGTTGCCCTTTCCTACGTGTCCACTCTGCTGTTGCTGCACATGTGCACGCCATAACAAACCTGCCCAATCTAAACAACAGAAACCCTGATCAGCGCTATTTCAATGTGGGATCATTCACTTTATAGGGGGACAGAGCATAGACCCTTCCAAACATGATATCTTAATTTTTACGCTTTGTCAGTAGTGTTGCTTTGTTTATCATTAATATCACTATTGGCCAGCTTGGTTATTGGGATTTTAAATGTGGTTCTGGTCATTTTATATGTTTATTTGCCTTTTTGGTTCCTGCACACGTATCACAACTATCACTTCTCTGGGTTTCCCTGCCTTTGCTATACATTGCTGACTGAAATGGTTTCTCTTTCCTGCAAATGTGCCTAACGCGAGGGTTTCACTGGCGTTAGTGTTCAGACCCAGATTTCACAGCGTTAGTGTGCCTGGAGCCTCTCCCCGCCCACTCTCCGCCCATTGACCTTCTCGCCGCCCTCTGGGAAGCCTTACTCCACCCTTCAAACCCGGATTTCACAGCATTAGTGTGCCTAAATGCTGCCACGACGTTATTACGCCATAATGTTACATTATCACGAGATAACGTCACTTATCACGCGATAATACCACCGCTGCGACGTTAAGACGGTTTAGTAAACATACCCCATGGTTTTGAATAGTTTCACCGTATTGTCCCTCCATATACACTTTTTATCGCATGTTTTCATCACATTTTGGTTCAACATTGTGTATTCAGAGTCTTTATGTGTCCTTGTCCCTTTGCTGCCCTGCATTTTGTTGAGTTTTCAGTGTTTTATAATTGTTTTTTTTTAACTATCTTTGATTTTTCAACGCTGGATTTAGTGCTCACCAACAGTGATAGCGTGTCAAATGTCTGTGTGGGTGCCCCCTGTGAGCAGCAGCGATCATCAACGGTGTGGTTTGAGATAAAAGCCATGGTACAGGCCAATCATAGCAAGCTCAAGGTCCTAAACTTCAAAAACACAGACTTCAATAAACTGGCCGAGTACCTAAACGAGGAGCTGACAGGGTGAAAGGAGATAAGGGAAGTGGAATTGAAATGGGCTAAACTAAAGGTGGCAATAAAGTAAACAAAAACAAGAGGAGAAGAAAACCTATTTGGTTTTCCAAAGAAGTGGCTGCTCAAATAAAGGCAAAATTCACAGCTTTCGCAAAATTCAAAAGCTTGCAAACAGAGGAACACAGAAATGAATACAGGATCAAACTCAAAGAGACAAAGAGAGAAATAAGGATAGCAAAATCAAAGGCAGAGGAAAAGATGGCTAAAGATGTGAAGTGTGGCGACAAAACTTTCTTCAGATATATTGGGGAAAGGAAGAAGATCAGAGGTGGAATTACAGGACTCAGAAGTGCTGGGAATGCACTCATGGAAAGTGACATTGAAAAAGCGAAATTGCTAAACAAATACTTCTGCTCTGTTTTTACTAAGGAAAGTCCTGGAGAAGGACCACCTGTGACTCCCAAGTATAAAAATGGGAATGAAGTAGATACCATGCCATTCACAGAAGATGATGTGTTAGAACAACTTGCAAAACTGAAAGTGGACAAGGCCATGGGACCAGATGAGATACATCCCAGGATACTGAAAGAGTTCAGAGAGGTTCTTGCAGGGCCGTTAAAGGATGTTTTCAACAGATCCTTGGAAGCAGTAGAGGTTCCTCAGGACTGGAGAATGGCTGATGTCGTACTTCTACACAAAAGTGGTGACAGGGAAGAAGTGTCAAACTACAGACCTGTGAGCCTTACCTCAGTGGCGGGAAAAGTAATGGAGGCGCTCCTGAAAGAGTGAATTGTGAACTTTCTCAAAGCCAACAGGTTGCAAGATCCAAGGCAACATGGTTTTACTGAAGGACGATCTTGCCAAACAAATCTGATTGAGTTCTTTGACTGGGTGACCAGGGAACTAGAGCAGGGGCATGCGATGGATGTCATCTACCTGGATTTCAGCAAAGCCTTTGATATTGTTTCTCATAGGAGGCTTATCAATAAACTCAGTATTTGGGGAGAGATCCCAAGATGGTAAATTGGATCAGAACTTGGTTGACTGACAGACGACAGAAGGTGATGGTAGAAGGAGCTCACTCGGATGAAAGGAAGGTGATTAGCGGGGTGCCCCAGGGTTCGGTCCTGGGCCCGGCACTGTTCAATGTATTTGTGAGTGATATTGCTGAAGGACTGCATGGAAAAGTATGTCTTTTTGCAGATGACACGAAAATTTGCAAAAGAGTGGACTCCCCTGAGGAAGTGGTTAACATGAGGAATGATCTACAAAAGCTGGAAGAATGGTCTAATGCTTGGCAATTAAGATTTAATGCGAAGAAGTGCAGAGTCATGCACTTGGGTAGCAGAAATCCAAGGGAAACGTACGCGATAGGGGGCGAGAGATTGGTGTGTATGGATCAGGAGAAAGACCTTGGAGTGATTTATTTCTGAAGATCTCAAGGTGGCAAAACAGTGCAACAAGGCAGTGGTAAAAGCCAGGAGGATGTTGGGCTGCATACGAAGAGGAATTACCAGCAGAAAGGAAGAGGTACTTATGCCACTGTACAAGTCACTGGTGAGGCCTCTCTTGGAATACTGTGTTCAGTTTTGGAGACCATATCTTGCAAAGGATGTAAAAAGATTGTAAACTGTTCAGAAGAAGGTGACCAAAATGATTTGGAGCCTGCGTCAGAAGCCTTATGAGAAGAGACTTGAAGACCTAAACATGTATACTTTGGAGGAGAGGAGGGATAGGGGAGATATGGTTCAGACCTTTAAATACTTAAAGAGAAATAATGAAGAAAAAAACCTCTTCCAAAACAGAGAAGCTGCAAAACTAGAGGGCATAACATGAAGCTGCAAGGGGGTAAATTGAAAGGCAATGTCAGGAAATACTTTTTCACTGAAAGAGTGGTGGATGCTTGGAATGTCCTCCCAATGGAAGTGGTGGAGGGAAATATGGTGACGGAGTTCAAAAGGGCATGGGACAGACACAGTGGATCCCTTTACAGCAACAAGAAAATATCAAAATAATCTGAATCATTTAATTCCTTAACAAATATGGGTGTCCTACATGGAGTGGTGGGATCACCCCTAAACAAAGACATGGGGAAGGGGGGCCTGCACAGAGCGGCAGGTGTACCTACTCTTGACATCGTACTGGGCAGACTAGATGGACCATACTGGTCTTTATCTGCCGTCATTTACTATGTTACTATGATTTAAAAATATGAAGACAATATTGAACTGGGAACCCCAAAAGCCAAACTTTGAATGCACCACACCACTGGAAACTTAAACTATGAAATTAATTGTCTCTTATACTGAGCAAAGCGCAAAGACATCAACATACATTTCCCAGAGCTGACTTATTCCAGTTAACACTTTCAAAATAAAATACATTTTTTTCCAACTTTTTGTTGTATGGGCATTTTATTTTTCAGTCTCACTCTCCTGTATTCTGCTAACTCTTCGTTGTCTGCTGTCCATTTGTCCTTTCTTCTCGCTTCTATTTTTTTCCATTTTCTGTCTGCATCCACCTCTGACATACTTTTGCTTTTTGTTCTTTTCTCCCTTTCTTTCTTTACTCATTTATCCACTCAATTTCAATCCTCTGTCTCAATCCCATGTTGACTTTTCACTTAGCAACTTTCCATCTGCTCTTCTGACCTCCAGCCCAGCTCCCCCATTTCTCATCTCACTCCTTTGCTTGTCTCTTATTCCCCTCTGTATTTTACCTACTCCCCATTACCACATTTCAACCCTCTGTGATCCTCCTCCTCCTCTAGCTCATCTCCTTGCCAGCTTCCCATAGCCTCTCTCACGTAGTTCCATCATGCTCATCATTTCCCCCCCTCTTGCTCCCTCAACACCCCAATTCAGCATCTTCCAATCCCCTCACTCTTCTGCTTTACCCTCAAAGTGCAGCATCTCATGCTTTCTCTTCCATCTCCTCAGCCCTTTTCCCCCACCATAGACCACCCCCCCAACATAATCATCAGCTTTCTGTCCCCCTCCCCTTCTCCTTCTCCATCCTCTTCCCCTGCAGCCATCTGGCCTCTCTCCTATCTCCCTTCCCAGTCCAACATCTTCTCTTTCTCCCCCTGTTCCTCTCCATTCCAGGCCAATTTATACCTTCTCTCTCATAACTTAAAATCTCTCTCTCCCCCCATCCAGCATATCCCATCTCTCTTTTTCTCCCTCTGTCTTCCCCCTAGAAAACAATATCGTGCAATACCATCCTTGGCATCTTCTTTCTTTTTCTGAGTCAGTGGCAGAAAGATCTCATAGCACCATCGCCAGCTTTATCTTTCTTTCTCTGTGTCAGCACGTAACAGCCAGTGCTGCCTCTAGCATTCACTTCTGGTGAATGGCCCTGTGCACTCGAAGTGAATGCTACAGGTAGCATTAGCTATTGTTATTGATTCAGAGAAAGAAAGACCATCCGAGTCCCCACTTACTCTCCCAATACCCAGCCAGTCTTAGATTCTGTCTTCTTTTCTCCTACCCAATTTTAAAGTCTCCACCTAAATCCCAGTCCCTGCCTCCCCATCTCCCTGTTCCCAGTACTGCCTCCTACATCCCTTCTGCACACCCACCCAGTTGCTTCCTTCTCTGATATTCATTAACTCTCCCTTTCCTCTTTCTTACACCAGCAATCATTTTTATGTCCCTCCCAGCTTCAACTCCCTTCCAATTCCTGCTGGACAATATTCATGTGATGTACAAGTTTAATTTCTGCCAGAGGTGGGAGAAAGAAGAGAAATGCCTCAATACATTTCTCTAGGAAAAACAGTTACAACAGTTGCAGCATGCAAACACTGAGAATCGGTGATTGCGCAATTGTACCTGTCAAACAGTCCTCCCCTCTTATCTCCTCTCCCCTTCATAGACGAACACAGAACAAGCATACTGACACACACACAGAGGCAATGTTGATGCAAACAGACTGATGTGTGCATACACAAAGAGATTGGAAAGAATTCCATGAGCCATGCTCTGCATGCTTTTCCTACTTGTTTGTCCTTCTTATTTATTTATTTAATTTTCTTATATACCGCGCTATTTGTCATCAGTGCGGTTTACATTGAAACAATACAACAATTGGTCAGATATAACAGACCTATTACAAGTAACAGGAAAATTAACATGGAAATAAACAGGGAAATCATTTATATTTCTAGAAAATACATGTTGGAGATATATAAAATCTATACAGTTAGGGTAGGTATGAGGTTATCTTTATCTTCCTGATAAACTTTGGAAGCAGACCAATGTGCTTGTCCTTCATCCTATTATCAGCTACTCTCAGAGATAGGAGACAGACCTGGACCATCTCCTCCTCCTCTCATTCCCAAGAAGACATTGACCAATCCCTGGGTTGTACGACTGTGATTGTTCCTGGAGGGATGCAGTAGGTTCAATACACTCTATGCTGACCACTATCTGTGTGCTCTCTACAGGGAGGAACACAAACCTAGTAAAGGATGCAACAACCCCTTACCTATAAATTCCCAGACTGTCATTATTTTGGAAGCTGCTGGCTGTTGAATTATGAAATTGAGAGCAGCTTGATCATATGAAAATTATTTGGCAGGCTAGGAGCTGTTCGAAGTTCAGTTTATTTTTGCATAGAAGGACGCGTTTTTCTGCGCTTTTAGTCTTAAAATAACTTAGCCTATGACTGATTATCATTTTTGGTGGTGTCCCTGGTTTGACCTTCTGTGCCTATTAAATATTTATTTATTATTCTTAATTTAATTTCAGTGGTTGTCATTGCAAAGTATGTGCATTGACCTTAAACAACCTTGAGAGAGACTATTTAAAAAATATATTTATTTTGGCCTTACTAACTTAACATATAATCCTGGAGATGGCAGAAAAGATATCGAGAGAAAATATCAATCATTTCTTTTTTAACAAGTAGACAGAAAGGCAATCATTTTATTTTTTCCCTATTAATTTTGTCTTTCATCTGCCCTTTCTTTGGATTCATCAAGATTTAACACACCTTTTTTAAATGGCCTTGGTTTCTGTGAGGGAACATTCTGATGTGAAAATTACTTTCTTTCAATGCTTACCATCTCTATAATGTTTTTACAGCTCTGATGTGAGAATACCTCCTGAAGTGAAGCGCCGAACTCACCTGACATAAGCCCCTTAAGAATGTCAAGGGGCATGTTAACAAAAGGGCGTCCTGTGGCACACTATTGTGCTGTGAAACCAGTGTGGAGGATCATACCAACTTCAGGGGGCATGTGCATTTGTTCTGCTGCCTTTGGCATGTTCCTAATGCATGGCATTGAGCAATTGGACATGAAGTTGTATTTAACGTCACCCACTGAGGTGTCGTTAAGTGCAAGGACACTAACAGCAATATTTGTGGTTAGCGTTCACACCCATAATGGCTGTGCTAACCATGATGCGTCATTACCACCCACGTTCTGCCCCCAATCTGCTCATGTCTCACCCAGTCATTTGCTAACTTCTTAGCATAGACTCAATCATTAGGCAAACTAGGTGGAAACTTCTGGAGAGTGGCAAAGAGAAGAGCGTTCAAAGCTAAACAAAGGTTCTGACAGCCAGAGGGGGGAGAGTATGGCTTAAGGTTTGCCTAGGGTGCCGACACCTTGAACCATATCTGGAGCCAGCCCTGGTTATGCACGATAACCATTGTATCTCCATTTCAAAGCATGGTAAGAGTGTGTGGCTTTTAAATTAATAGCTGTCTGCCTGAGAGATCTTAAAGGGGTTTAGGTCTACAGTTTTAGAAAGCGTTAGTCTTTTTGCTGCTTTATTTTAAAAGGGGAACTACTTGGAGGGGGAGGGGGCGGTTAGTGATGTAAGTTTAAAACTCTGCTGTTAGTTTCTCTTTTTCTCAGCTCTTTGAAGCCACTCACACTTCATCAGGGTTAGTGGGCCTGATTAGCCTGTCAAAGAACTGAGGACTGCATAAAAGTCTTCAGAATCTTCCAAGGCATTCCTAACAGGATCTCTCTATTTCAAAGCAAGGTACCAAAGCTCCACCAACTGAGAAATGGTTGGGAAAAATCGTATTGCAAAAGCTGTTGCCCCTGTTACAGCTTCTACCTCTGTCCAGACAGAGATCCTAATGCCAATTGAAGGACCCATTCCATGTGCAGGATGGAAACAAGTGGAGCTCAGAGAAGAGATGGCAAGGCTGAGGAGCATTTAAGACAGTGAGAGGTACATTGATGAGATGTTTCTTGAAACATTCAAGCTCTCCAGCAGAGGTGAGGATGAGAGCCTACAGAAGGACCAAGGTTGGACACAAGTCACCAGGTCCTGCAGAATCACCAATGCAACTCCTCAAGTCCTTGAATTGAAGAACCATTATGCAGCCCTGGAAGTGGAGGAGGAGGAGACATCCCAGGAAACGGAAGAACTAGAACTAGAGCTCAAGCACCCCAAAGTTGCTGAATCAGTGATCACTAGGGGTAGTGATGGTTGGTGAAGGGTACTGAGGCATCTATCTGCTGACCAGACTTGATGTCAAGAGAGGTATGCTGGCTGCCAGGTGCCAAAATCCAAGATATTATTGAGAGTTTGCTGAGACTCATCAAGCCTTCTGACTATTACCCGATGTTCATACATGTCGGCACAAATTATACTGCCAGGTATCCCTCTGAGTACAGCAAAAGTGACTTTATGGCTCTGGGACAGAGGGTGAAGCAGATAGGGGAGCAGGTGGTATTCTCTTCAATTCTCCCTGTTGAGGATAAAGGCCAGGGCAGAGAAGCTTGCATCTTGGAGATAAATGCATGGTTGCATGAATGGTGCTTTCAAGAGCATTTTGGTTTTATGGACCATGGGATGATGACCCAAGTGCTGCAGAACAGAGAGTGTCCATCTGTCCAAGAAGGTTCAAAGTGTCTTCAACAGCAGACTGGCTAACCTACTGAAGAGGACTTTAAATTAGATTCATTAGGGATAAGTGAAGAAAGCCCCCAGATAAGTGAAACATTAAATACCTTTATAAAAATAGCTAAAAGGGGCAATATCTGGAAAACAGTGTCTATTGTGGTGAATAGCGTCCTCCTGAGCCTATGGAAACGGATGAAAATCCTGAGGTTCAGCAGGATTTATGCCTATTTGAGAAACCAAGGAAGAAAGAGAGACTCTATTCCACAGAGCTGAGCATGGAGACCAGCCCAGGGGAGGAGTCCTGCAGTCCTGATTGGACACACCCTGCCCTTGGAAGGGGCGTGTCCAGGAGAGAACGTGGTTTTAAACCAGAGCATGGCTTTGCTAGTCAGAAGGAGAATAGGATTGAGAGGAAAGAGGGAGAATGAGAGAAAGAAGGAGAGGAGGAGGAATGATTGGAAGTCCAGAAAACAGTATGTTGATACTTGGGAACCTGGCATTGGAAGGAGACCTGCAAAGTTCTATTCAGAGGCAGTGAGTAGAAGTCCCAAGGAGAGAGGACCTAGCCCTGAATTAGACAACCGTTGGAAGGCACAGCCCTGGGAAAGGAAGCCTTCAAGGCAGGCACAAGAAAGAAAACAATCATTCTGTGAAGTACCGTTTGAGCCAGAGAGCAACAAACATTCTAACAGCTGGAGAACGTTGGAGCCATCTGAAGTCAGAACGGCATGGCAACAAGTAAGTGAATTGCCACAAAGTTTCCAGGCTGAACGTAAAGCTAACTCTCCTGTGTGTGAAACATTAGCAAAAGGGACTAGCAGTTACTCTGACACAATTAATCTAAGAGAGGAGAAAATAAACAGCCTTAAGCCAGAGGGAAGTTGTATAGCTGATAGCAATTCCCTATCTCACAAACAGCAGGCTGAATTGCTCCTACAGAGTTTTAAGCAGTTTTTAGAGTTGCAAGCTAGAAGACAGCCAGTGTTACCAGAAGCCAGTAATTCCATACAGCTTGAAGAGTTAACACAAGATAATACAGACTTACCAGATTGTGAGAGCATGGATTGCACGGTCTGCTGTGTAGAGATGCCAAGCTGAAGGAAACTGCTTTTTACCGTATGTGAATTGAATGCTACGGAGCTGTTGTATTGCCTTGCTGAGAAAGCTCTAATTATGTGCACCTGATTTTCCCCAGCACTGTGAAGGTAACAGTGGCTGAAAGAGGCTGCAGTGAAGCTAACTGACCTCTTGGGGCAAAGTGAGTAATTTGCTGAGAAGTGAAAAGAAGCAGTTATACTTTGAGTTGCCTTTATCCTAAGTTTTCCTGTTAGCATTTGAAGCACCTATTTTGTTTGCATTTATTTGCCATGTGATGGAACAATATCCTTTACTATAATAAATATACTGGAAACCCCATAACTACAACTCTTTATTTCGGAGCGAGAGGAGCAGGAACTACAATACCCAGCATTCCCTGGATACAGGTTACTCTCCTTCCTCACGAAGCATCAGACCGCCGCTCCTGTCTTTAGCCCCAAGGCCGGGCAGGAGCGCCGCACTATATATGCCTGTAGCATGGGAACTAGATCCCAAATGTTGAGGCTTCAATGGGAGAGACTGACTTGGATTTAGTGGCAGTTATAGATACATGGTTCAAGGACAACTATGACTGGGATATAACTATACCAGGCTATACATTATTCAGAAAGGACAGGGTAGGAAGAAGGGGAGGAGGAGTGGCATTATATGTAAAAAAAATAATATTAAAGCTATGCAACTACAGGGCTTAAAAGGGAGAGAGAGGAGGCACTGTGGGTTAAACTAGAAAGAGGGAAAGAGAAATCCATTTGTTTTGGCATGATATACAGACCTCCATCACAGGGAGAAGACATGGATGGAGATTTAATAGAAGACATACGCAGCATTGCCAGGAAAAGGGACGTGCTACCACTGTTCCCTCTAAGCTGTGCGCGTGTGCGCGCGCACACACCTTGCCGAGCGAGCGCACATACTTTACAACAGAGCGCACAAAAATTACGGTTCTGATTCTGATAGAAAACAACACAGACGTCTTAAAATTTAAAAGTTGTGATTGTAATTACTAGAAATTTTCTGCTTCATTTAGTAATCATCTATTTTCATTTAATTTGATTTACAATCAATGTGGTGTACATACTGTATTCTGACATGTAGTCAAGTTTTAAAGTGTATAACTCCGAGTGTCATTATGTGGCGCACAAAAATTTAACCTTCCTTCAAAATCTGCACAGCTGATATTTTATGCGCACACAGCCTACAGAAAATTAGAGGGAACATTGCGTGCTACTGATAGGTAATTTCAATATACCAGATGTGGACTGGCGCATCCGTGCTGTGATGTCACCTAGAAGCAAGGAGATCCTGGATTCTTTACAGCAAGAAGTATTCAGGCAATTGGTAACGGAACCCACACGTAAAGGGGCCATACTGGACTTGGTGTTTATCAATGGGGAAAGTTTTTCTGATGTTATTGTGAGAGATCATCTCGCATCCGGTGATCACCAGATGGTGTAGTTCAGTATTAGGAATAGGGCTGATAAAATCCATTCAAGTCTTAGACTTCAGGAAAACTAACTTTGCCAAGATGGGCCAATACCTCAAGGAGTTGTTATTTATTTATTTATTTATTTATTTATTTATTTATTTCTCTTATATACCGCGCTCTTAATTCAGTGCGGGATGGGAACAGCTGGGGAATGTAGAAAAACAGTGGGGAAAACTGAAATGGGATATTTTAAGGGCAACCAACCTTTTTGTTAGAATGGTAAATCAAAGGAAAAGGAGATTGCTATGGTTCTCAAAAGAGGCAGCTGAAAAGGTGAAGAAAAAAAGGGAGTTCTTCATGAATACAAGAGATCACAGAGAGAGGAAGACAGGCATCTATATCTGAAAAAACAGAGGAGCTAAAAAAATAGTCATGAAAGCAAAGGTACAAAAAGAAGAAGAAATAGCCAATGCAATAAAATGGGGGAATAAGACATTTTTCAGATATGTTAGTGAAAAGAGGAAGGGCAAAAATGGATGGTATTGTCAGACTCAAGGGTGAAGGGGAGGAATATGTAGAAGCTGATGAGGATAAAGCGGAATTGCTTAACAAATAGTTCTGTTTTGTATTCACAGATGAAGAACCAGGAGCAGGGCATCAGAAAACACCCACAAACAGAAACAGAAGCGAGGGACATCTTGAACAATTTTCAGAAGACTGTGTTCATGAGAAACTAGCAAAACTTAAAGTAGAAAAAGCAATGGGATATACTCTAGAATACTGAGGGAACTTGGGGACGTTCTAGCAGCTCCACTGACTGATCTTTTCAATGCCTCATTGGAGTTGGGAGTGGTGCCAAAGGACTGGAGAGGCACATGTGGTCCCTTCACACAAAAGCGGAAGTAAGGATGTGGTTGAAAACTACAGGCTGGTTAGTTTAACTTCGGTGATGAATAAATTATTGGAAGTGCTGCTGAAAGAGAAAATAGTGAGATTTCTGGAGTCCAGCGGATTACAAGATCCAAGGCAGCATGGATTCACCAGAGACAGGTTTTGTCAGACAAATCTGATTGATTTCTTTGACTGGGTGACCAGGGAGTTGGACCGAGGGAGAACCATAGATATGGTGTATTTAGATTTCAGTAAAGCCTTTGACACCGTTCCTCAGAGGCAACTTATAAACAAACTGAATACCCTAGGGATGCACCCTAAAGTTACTGCTTGGGTTAGAAGTTGATTGAGTGGGAGGTGACAAAGGATACAGGTAAATGGAGCTCACTCTGAAGAGAAAGAGGTTACCAGTGGTGTGCACCAGGGATCTGTCCTTGGTCCGATTCTTTTTAACATTTTTGTTAGTGATATAGCAGAAGGGCTGTTGGGTAAGGTTTGCCTCTTTGCAGATAATACCAAAATCTGCAATAGAGTAGACTTCCATGAAGATGTAGATTACACGAGCTTGAAGAATGGTCTAGAATTTGGCAGCTGAGATTTAATCTTAAAAAATGCAAGGTCATGCATTTGGGCTGCAGCAATCCAAGGAAGCAATATAGTATAGGGGGTGAAGTACTTTTGTCTACTAAAAAAAGAGCGGGACCTAGGTGTGATTGTGTCTGATGATCTTAAAGTAGCTAAACAAGTGGAAAAGGTGACGACAAAAGCTAGAAGAATGCTTGGATGCATAGGTAGAGGAATGGCCAACAGAAGAAAGGAGGTGATAATGCCTCTGTATAAGTCTTTGGTGCAACCTCATTTGGAGTATTGTGTGCAGTTCTGGAGACTGTACCTTCAAAAGCATATAAACAGACTAGAGTCAGTACAGAGGGTGACTACTAAAATGGTTAAGAACATAAGAACATAAGATCATAAGATTATAAGATATGCCATACTGGGTCAGACCAAGGTCCATCAAGCCCAGTATTCTGTTTCCAACAGTGGCCAATCTAGGTCATATGTACCTAGCAGTTTCCCCAAGAGACACAAGTTCCACAATGCTTGTACTGGGTCAAGCATTGATATCTTCGGTCACTTCTTAATAATGGTTTATGGACCTTTCCTCCAGGAACTTGTCCAAACCTTTTTTAAACCCAGCTACACTAACAGCCTTTACTACATCCTCCGGTAACAAATTCCAGAGTTTGATTACACGTTGAGTGAAAAAATATTTTCTTTTATTAGTCTTAAATCATTTACCCTGTAGCTTCATTGCATGTCCCCTAGTCTTCCTACATTCTGATAACGTAAACAATCGATCAATGTTTACCCGTTCCACACCTTTCATTAATTTATAGACTTCTATCATATCTCCCCTCAGCCGTCTCTTTTCCAGGTTAAAGAGCCCTAACCTTTTTAGCCTTTCTTCATAGGAGTATCCTTCCATCCCCTTTACCATTTTGGTGACTCTTCTCTGAACCTTTTCTAAAATCGCTATATCCTTTTAAAGATACGGCGACCAGAATTGCACACAATATTCAAGGTGCGGTCTCACCATGGAACGATATAGAGGCATTATAATATCTTTTGTTTTATTTTCCATTCCTTTCCTTATCATACCTAGCATTCTATTTGCTCTCTTGGCCGCCGCTGCACACTGGGCCGAGGGTTTTAACATGGTATCCACAATGACGCCTAAATCTTTTTCCTGGGTGGTGGTTCCTAATGTGGAACCTTGCATCGCGTAACCATTGTTTGGGTTGTTCTTCCCTAGGTGCATAACCTTGCACTTGTCCACATTAAATTTCATCTGCCATTTTGATGCCCAGTCTTCCAATTTATCAAGATCCTCTTGCAATTTTCACAATCCTCTTGGGTTTTAACAACTTTAAATAGTTTTGTGTCATCTGCAAATTTGAAAACCTCACTCGTTATTCCACTTTCCAGGTCATTTATGAATATGTCAAAAAGCAGCGGACCCAGCACAGATCCCTGGGGTACACCACTATTCACCTTTCTCCATTGGGAAAATTGGCCATTTAGCCCTACTCTCTGCTTTCTATCTTTTAACCAGTTCCTGATCCACAATAGTACACTGCCTCCTATCCCATGACTCTTTAGTTTTGCCAAAAGTCTCTGATAAGGGACCTTGTCAAAGGCTTTCTGAAAGTCCAGATACACAATATCAATCGACTCACCTTTGTCCACCTGTTTATTCACTCCTTCAAAAAAACATAACAGATTAGTAAGACAAGATCTTCCTTGTCTAAAGCCATGTTGGCTGTCTCCCATTAGGTTGTGACTATCTACATGCTGAGTAATTTTATTCTTTATGATGGTTTCTACCATTTTTCCCGGTACTGACGTCAGGCTCACCGGTCTGTAGTTTCCCGGATCACCCCTGGAACCCTTTTTAAAAATTGGTGTTACATTGGCGATCCTCCAATCTTCAGGTATTAGAGATGATTTTAATGATAGTTCACAGATTACTGATAGCAGGTCTGCAATCTCATATTTCAGTTCTTTCAACACCCTTGGATGTATACCATCCGGCCCAGGTGATTTGCTACTCTTCAGTTTATCTAATAGTTGTAAGACATCTTTCCGATGTATCGATATTTCCTTCAATTCTTCCGCACCTTTAAATACCACTTCAGTCATGGGTAGCATCCCTACATCTTCCTCTGTAAAGACCGAAGCAAAGAATTCATTCAGTCTCTCCGCTATCGCCTTGTCGCCTCTTAGTGCTCCTTTATCCCCTTTATCATCTAATGGACCAACTGACTGTCTCACAGGTTTTTTGCTACGAATGTAATTGAAAAGGTCTTTATTTCGCGTTTTTGCTTCCGCAGGTCTTCATTATAAAGCATATGAGGACAGACTTAAGGATCTTAATATGTATACCTTAGAGGATAGGTGGGATAGAGGTAATAGGAATGAGATGTTTAAATAACTCTGTGGCATAAATGCACAGGAGGAGAGCCTCTTTCGATTGAAAGCAAGCTGTGCTACAAGGGGACATGGGATGAGGGTGAAAGAGGACAGATTCAGAAATGATATGCGGAAATATTTCTTTACGGAAAGAGTGGTGGATCCGTGGATTAGTCTCCCAGTGGAGGTGGTAGAGATGAGGACAGTATCTGAATTCAAAGAATTGTAGGACAAACACTGAGGGTCTCCAAAGGAAAAAAGGTGACTGTTGTAGTGGTTGATATGGAAGGACAAACTAGATAGGCCATGTGGTCTTTTTCTGTCGTCATGTTTCTATGTTTTAAAGAAGATGAATATCTCTCCTCCTTTGCGATTTGGTCTTGAGCAATTATGGCAGGTCATTGTTGCAGATGTTAACTGATTAATTAGCATGGTGTCAGTGTCCATTAGCCAGGATTCTGTGACAAACAGAATATCAAGATCATGATCCTGTACCTAGTCAAAAAGGATGGTATTTTATTGCAAGCTGAGCAAGGATTAACAAGGCCACATCTAAGGGGATGATCATATTGATAGTTTGATGAACAGTTGAGAATGGAATTCGTTGAATGGATATGAGCCATTGAGGCCTCCTTAGGGTATGCGGGTAGCACATATATCTGGCTAGCTAGTGTCTCCCTTGTGTATGATAGGTATCTTCATGTTCTCTATTTGGGCTGTATTAGATGACCTTATAAGTAGTAGTGCCAGGAGGAGAATGGTCAGACTCATTGGCAGAGTCATGATTCCTAACTTGCCGAACTACCTACTGTGTGGTAAACCTTGGAGTGTATAGAATTCTCCTACTATGATCACTTACCCGGTTCTTAGATAGGGATGCAGCAGGTGTATGATCTTCACCTTCACCCTACATGTGTTATATATTGGTTCTTCGTATGCCAATTCTCATGTTTCTCTGGGGCTGGTGGTCTAGCTTTCTGTCTTCACGCTCTGGCCCACGCTTAAGTGCCCCATCTAAGGGCTCTCTGGCGAGGTAGTCAGGCTTGTGTCCTGGAGGTGCTTTGAAATTTTAAACTCCTACCACATTCCTCTGGAAGGCCCGATTGGCCTTGTGAGGGTGATCGGGGAGAGGCTCACCTTACCACTCATCTCCCCAATGCTGATCAGGCTGTGTGCTCTGTTGGTGGATTTTCTCGTGCCTAGAGGCACTTTGAAATTTAAAAGTCCTGCTGCATGCCTCCAGATGGTCACTGTATGCTGCTGAAGGGGTCAGATGAGGGGCAACATTAAAACAACAGCCTGCAGTAACAGTCACTAGGCTAGCAGAGCTGGAATAAACATTTAGGGGGGATATGCAAATCACTGCCTGTGCAGGGAATAGTGTAGGGAATAGACTGCACACACTAGACAGAGGGTAAAGAAGTAAATTCCGGGGCCAGTGGAAATTCCTCTCCCTAAGAGAATGGTATCACTTCGCACTGGCACAAACAGGCCTGGGCAGAAAAGAGTATGGAGAACAGTTACCTATGATTTAGAGGCATCAGGCCTCTATCTAAAAGAGCTTAACCCTCATCTGAGAGGGAAGAAGGGTACTCCCCCTGCTGTATAGGCCCTCCTCCTGAAGATGGTGCTGGAAAGTCTCCTGGGAGCAAAGACCGGCTCGGAGTGAAGATGCCAGCAGCGAGCCTCCTACAGACCCAGTCAGGGGTAGGAGTGAAGATGGGGGCGGATGATCTCCTCCCAACTATCTGTCTGTGCTGTACAGCACTGCGTATGACTGGTAGCGCTATATAAATGTTAACTAGTAGTAGTAGTAACCCAGGGAGTGGAGATGGCAGCAGAGAGACTCTGGAGAGCCTAATCCAGGCTTCGGAGTCCAGTGGCAAAACAATTCAAGAGAGAATCAGCTCCAGAGGGAGCTACAGTGGCAGATTGAATCAGCTCCAGGGAGAGCTGCAGCAGAGAATCAGCTCCTGAAAGAGCTGCGGCGGCAGAAAGTTCCAGAGAGAGCTGCAGTGACAGAGTCCATTCTGGACTAGGAGCCACAAGACGGCAGAGTCCATTCCGGACTAGGAGCCACAAGACCCAGGGAGGTCCAGCGGTAGATCAGCTCAAGGGATAGCTGCAACGGTTGTTCCAGAGTGGGCAGAAGTGCAAAACACTCCCTGGATTGGAGGAGAGCTTGGAGGAGGTGGAGCCAAGGCTACAGCCTCAGCAATGAGACAGATCTACAGAAACTCTCGTCACAAGCAGCCACCAGTCCACAGCTTCAACAGTGGGTGAGACTTGGGGCTGGTGGGCAAAGGAAAGGGGAGGGGAGTTAGGTAGAATCCATAATCTTTAAAGGTTTACTTAAGTCATTACATATAATGTTATAGTTGGTTGCTTGAACTGCCTTATCTCATGTTCTGTATTGCTATTCACCTTATCTACTTGAACCACTAGGTTCTGTACTTCTTTCATGGACAGAAGTACGTCACCCCCTATACTGTACCACTCCCTTGGATTGCTGCAGCCCAAATGCATTAGCCTACATTTTTTTTTAGCATTAAATCTCAGCTGCCAAGTTCTAAACCATTCTTCAAGCTTAGCTAGATCCCTCCTCACCCTTTCTGGGTGTCTGCTCTGTTGCAGATTTTGGCATCATCCACAAAGAGGCAAACCTTACCCGACAGCCCTTCCACAATATCACTAACAAAGATGTTAAAAAGAATCGGACCAAGGACAGATCCCTGGGGTACTCCACTGGTAGCCTCCTTCTCCTCAGTTTACTCCATTTACTTGTACCCTTTGTTGCCTCCCACTCAACCAATTTCTAACCCAAGCAGTAACTTTAGGGTCCATCCTAAGGGTGCTCAGTTTGTTTAAAAGTCACCTGTGCGGAACAGGGTCAAATGCTTTACTGAAATCTAAATACACCACATCTAGGGCTCTCCCTCGGTCCAACTCCCTGGTCACCCAGTCAGAGAAATCAATCAGATTTATCTGACAAGACCTGCCCCTGGTGAATCCATGCTGCCTCGGATCCTCACTATTTTCTCTTATGGCAGCGTTTCCAATAATTTACTCATCACAGAGGTTAAACTAATCGGCCTGTAATTTTCAACCACGTCCTTACTTCCGTTTTTGTGTAAAGGGACCACATGTGCCTCTCTCCAGCCCTCTGACTCCAAAGAGACATTGAAAAGGTCGGTCAGTTGAGTTGCTTGAATGTCCTCAAGTTCCTTCAGTATTCTTGGATGTATCCCATCTGGTCCCATCGCTTTGTCCACTTTTAGTTTAGCTAGTTCCTCACGAACACAGTCCTCTGAAAATCCTTTGAGATGCCCCTCGCTTTTGTTCCTGTTTATGGGTATTATCTGAGATCCTGCTCCCGGCCCTTCATCTGTAAACACAGAACAGAAATATTTGTTAAGCAATTCCAAAGCTAATTAAGCAACAACAAGGTATACCTCAGGGATCTTTCTTGTCCGTTCTGCTATTCAACTTATACGTGCAACCCGTCTGCAAGCTTATTCAAGAATACGACCTCAAATATCATCTCTATGCAGATGACTTGATGATCTATGCCCTCCTTAACTCTAAAAGCCTGGATTACTCTGCACTAAAAGATTGCCTGAAGAGAGTCATAAGCTGGTTAAAGGAGCACAACCTGATGATCATTAGTGACACCACATATGCGCCCCCCCCCCGATATATTTGAATGTGATGAAATGTCTATTCCTGTCAAAGGGGAAGTGACATATCTTGGAGTGATCATAGACCAGTGACTAAACATGCAGACACATATAAAAAAAAATTGTATCTACCGCTTATTACAAAATGAAAATCCTTTGTAACCTCTGCCCTCTACTGGACCACAACTATTTCCACACTGTATGACAGACCATAATCACTCCACATCTGGACTATTGTAATTTGATCCTTAAAGGACTCCCCAAGCACACTATCCATATTCTACAGCTAGCCCAGAACACCGCGGCTCAACTAATCACAGGAGCCGCACAACAGGAACATATCCCCCCATTGCTCAAATGCTTACACTGGCTACCGATATCATCCTGTATCAAATATAAGGCACTTGATCACATTTAAAACCATACACCTCCAAGCAGCTGAATGTCTCATCTCACTAATACAGAAAGCTCCAGAATCAAGATCAAGAAGACATTCACATCAAAACCGCCTCACAATTCCCTCTTAAAGGGTCCAAAAGCCTACAAGCAATTTGCCATAGGGCATTCTCAATGTATGGTCCAATATTATGAAACTCGCTGAGCTCCGTGCAAAAAAGGATACCTTAGATTTTAGAAAGACGTTGAAGACACTACTTTTCTTTGAGCTTTTTGGTCCACCTACTGTACTTAGTGGACTCGGTGATACATTCTCAGAGGGTCATACACAGATGAACACAGATAAGTCACAGTTCCCCATCCTATTGCTGGACCTATTGCGGAGAGACTGAATGAATTCTTTGCTTTTGTCTTTACTGAGGAAGATGTAGGGATGTTACCCATGACTGAAGTGGTATTTAAAGGTGCAGAAGAATTGAAGGAAATATCGATACATCGGGAAGATGTATTACAACTCACGTCAGTACCGGGAAAATGGTAGAAACCATCATAAAGAATAAAATTACTCAGCATGTAGATAGTCATGGCCTAATGGGAGACAGCCAACATGGTTTTAGACAAGGAAGATCTTGTCTTACTAATCTATTATGTTTTTTTGAAAGTGTGAATAAACAGGTGGACAAGGGTGAGTCAGTTGATATAGTGTATCTGGACTTTCAGAAAGCCTTTGACAAGGTCCCTCATCAGAGACTTTTGGCAAAACTAAAGAGTCATGGGATAGGAGGCAGTGTACTACTGTGGATCAAGAACTGGTTAAAAGATAGAAAGCAGAGGGTTGGGCTAAATGACCAATTTTCCCAATGGAGAAAAGTGAATAGTGGTATACCCCAGGGATCTGTGCTGGGTCCGCTGCTTTTTGACATATTCATAAATGACCTGGAAAGTGGAATAACGAGTGAGGATATCAAATTTGCAGATGACACAAAACTATTTAAAGTTGTTAAAACCCATGAGGATTGTGGAAAATTGCAAGAGGATCTTGATAAATTGGAAGACTGGGCATCAAAATGGCAGATGAAATTTAATGTGGACAAGTGCAAAGTTATGCACCTAGGGAAGAACAACCCAAACTATGGTTACACGATGCAAGGTTCCACATTAGGAACCACCACCCAGGAAAAAGATTTAGGCGTCATTGTGGATACCATGTTAAAACCCTCGGCCCAGTGTGCAGCGGCAACCAAGAGAGCAAATAGAATGCTAGGTATCATAAGGAAAGGAATGGAAAATAAAACAAAAGATATTATAATGCCTCTATATCGTTCCATGGTGATACCGCACCTTGAATATTGTGTGCAATTCTGGTCGCCGTATCTTAAAAAGGATATAGCGTTATTAGAAAAGGTTCAGAGAAGAGCCACGAAAATGGTAAAGGGGATGGAAGGATACTCCTATGAAGAAAGGCTAAAAAGGTTAGGGCTCTTTAACCTGGAAAAGAGACGGCTGAGGGGAGATATGATAGAAGTCTATAAATTAATGATCGGAGTGGAACGGGTAAACGTAGATCGATTGTTTACGTTATCAGAATATAGAAAGACTAGGGGACATGCAATGAAGCTACAGGGTAAACTATTTAAGACTAATAAAAGAAAATATTTTTTCACTCAACGTGTAATCAAACTCTGGAATGTGTTACCGGAGGATGTAGTAAAGGCTGTTAGTGTAGCTGGGTTTAAAAAAGGTTTGGACAAGTTCCTGGAGGTAAGGTCCATAAAACATTATTAAGAAGGGACCCAGGATATCAATGCTTGACCCAGTATAAGCATTAGAACATGAGAACATAAGATATGCCATACTGGGTCAGACCAAGGTCCATCAAGCCCAGTATTCTGTTTCCAACAGTGGCCAATCTAGGTCATATGTACCTAGCAGTTTCCCCAAGAGACACAAGTTCCACAATGCTTGTACTGGGTCAAGCATTGATATCTTCGGTCACTTCTTGATAATGTTTTATGGACCTTTCCTCCAGGAATTTGTCCAAACCTTTTTTAAACCCAGCTACACTAACAGCCTTTACTACATCCTCCGGTAACAAATTCCAGAGTTTGATTACACGTTGAGTGAAAAAATATTTTCTTTTATTAGTCTTAAATAGTTTACCCTGTAGCTTCATTGCATGTCCCCTAGTCTTTCTATATTCTGATAAGGTAAACAATCGATCTACGTTTACCCGTTCCACTCCGTTCATTAATTTATAGACTTCTATCATATCTCCCCTCAGTCGTCTCTTTTCCAGGTTAAAGAGCCCTAACCTTTTTAGCCTTTCTTCATAGGAGTATCCTTCCATCCCCTTTACCATTTTGGTGGCTCTTCTCTGTACCTTTTCTAAAATCGCTATATCCTTTTTAAGATACGGCGACCAGAATTGCACACAATATTCAAGGTGCGGTCTCACCATGGAACAATATAGAGGCATTATAATATCTTTTGTTTTATTTTCCATTCCTTTCCTTATCATACCTAGCATTCTATTTGCTCTCTTGGCCGCCGCTGCACACTGGGCCGAGGGTTTTAACATGGTATCCACAATGACGCCTAAATCTTTTTCCTGGGTGGTGATTCCTAATGCGGAACCTGTGTCTTTTGGGGTAACTGCTAGGTACGTATGACCTAGATTGGCCACTGTTGGAAACAGGATACTGGGCTTGATGGACCTTGGTCTGACCCAGTATGGCATATCTTATGTTCTTATGTTCATATTCTCAGAGTGAACCCAACTACCTTGAATGTGTAAGAGATTGTAACATTGTATCATAATTCTAAGAGCCAGTTCAATGTATCATAGTTTGTACCATCTGTTATTGAGTTCAGTGTAAAATATTAACTCCTCTTTTCCATGTTAACTTGTTCAATGTAATATAATATATTGGCCATTCTGTTTTATGTACAGTAAAATGATGAGTTAATTGTAAACCGTTTTGATTACTCTGAAAGGCGGTATATAAAAAAAAAAAAAAAAGAAAACCATTAAATAAATAAATAAATACATACATACATTTACCCTTTGATTCTACATTATTCAGCACACTCTGAAACACCCATTTTTAGGGGGGGGGGGTGTTTCACAGACATATTGTGAACTAATATAAAACCCTACAAAAGTCACTGTGGATCTACGAAGCAATTCTGCCATACCATATCAGCAGCAACTTCCAAAACTCACACAAAGAGCCGAACCAGAACAGAGCAGCAGTGTCAATATTGTAGCAGGCCCGCAAACATCGATACACCTATTTGAAAAGGTGAACAAGTCACATTACTACAGTACAGATCCCTATGTGCAAACTCTGTTAACAGAATACCTCCTGGCCTCAGTTACACACTCAGAACACAGACCCTCACCAAAAACAAAATAAGAGACTGCAACCTAAAAATAAAATTATGTAGACAAAAATTACACTGAAACCCCAAGAAGCTGGACTCTGCATGCAGTCCAACACCAGAGAAATAGAAAGAGATGCATTTCCCTGTACTGTGTGAAATATAACGGGGCATGTTTACTAAGTGCGTTAGCTGATAACGTGGGATTTTCAGCTAACGTGAGGAAATGCAGATAGCACAGGGCTTTCCTGCACTATCTGCAGATAGTGTATTAACTGGGCACCTGGACAGAGAGTGGGAGTACCTATAATGTGTGATTACCGCGGGCGTTGACTGCGCATGGTAACCACGAGTTGGGCTGACATCACAGGTGCCGAAATCGCCACCTCAATGGGCCGCGTTAGCTGCATCTGTAGCACTGCAGCTCTGCGATCCCTCCAGTTTGGCGGCATTATCTGCTGGGGAAATGCACCCCCAGCAGATAACACATGGCCTTTGCAGAACGCAGTGTTAGCAGCACTAACCACCTTAATAAACATGCCCCAAAGATAGCGCAAAGTCCGATTACTAAATTAAAAATAAAATTTTGTTCTATCTTTCTTGTCTGATCATTTTATTGTCTGAGCATGCTGGTCACGATCTGAGGTTTCTGCTTTCTTCTGTCTTTTGCCTCTTTCTACGGTCTCTAGTCAATCTGCCATTTCTTGATTCCTTTCCATCTTGGATATTGATCTTTTCCTTTCAGATTTCTTCCATTTATTTTTCTCTCTCTGTCCATTCAGATTTCACTACTCCTTACTATCCAGTCCTCAATCCCCCTCCTTTTATTCCATCTACTTACCACTTTTCAACCCACACCCCAGTCCTCCATTCCTCATCTCTTCTTCCCTGGTCCATTATTCCCCAGTCTTTCGCTTACTCTTTCTTTCCTCTCCATGTCTAACATCTCTTACTCTCCCCATCCAGTGTCTCTCCCCCCCCTTTCCCTCCATCCAGCATCTCCACGCTCTCCTCTCTCTCTCTCTCTATATATATATATCCTCCTGTCCCCTCTCTTCTTTCCTATCTCCGTATCCACCATTTCCCCCCTCCATTCCTATCCCCTTGTGTACAGTATCTCCCCATCTCCATACTACCCCTTCCTTATCACTTCCATATCCAGCATCTCTCTGCCTCTCACCCTACTTACCCCATGCCAAGCCTATCCCCTCTGTCTCCTTATTATCCCCATGTCCTGTATCTCCCCTGTTTCCCTCTGTTCCACCCCCATGTCCAGAATCTTCCTATAACCTCCCATGTCCAGTATCCCCACTCCATCTCTAAAATCTCCACTCCTTCCTTACCCCCATGACATTCTCCCTATGTCCACTCCATGTCAAGTATCTCCCCTTGGTCTCCCTAGCCCTAGTGTTTAGCGTGTCCCTTCCACCCCTGCATCTAGCTTTTCCCTCCATGTCCCAATGCCCCCCTGTTCCCATTTTCCTGTGACCCCTCCTGCTCCAGAATTTCCCCCTCCTAGGCCCCCTCTGTCTCCCAAGCCCTCCATCCACACATCCAGTATCTTCCCTCCACCCTCCTGCCCTTCTCCTGCTGTCCCCCTTCCCAGACTGCTCCTTTCTCACTTTCTCTTTACAGTCTCATCCCTCTCCCCAACCTCCAATCTCTCTGTCAATCACCACCCCTTTAAATGTAACCCAACATCTCTGCCCCTCCCTCTCTGGCCCCCAACAACTGCCCTTGCATTTCCTCCTCATGGCCTGCAACCGTCGTGATCTAGTCAGCAGCTTTTCTGCCCGTGGGACTTGCTGCTTCCGTGGGCATGATCTTCTTGTCTTGTTGGCCTTGCATGCAGAGCTCTGCTGCCCATGGGACTAGCTGCTCCCGTGGGCATGATCTTCTTGTCTTGGTGGCCTTGCATGCAGAGCTCTGCTGCCCGTGGGACTTGCTGCTCCTGTGGGCATGATCTTCTTGTCTTGGTGGCCTTGCATGCAGAGCTCTGCTGCCCATGGGACTTGCTGCTCCCGTGGGCATGATTTTCTTGTCTTGGTGGCCTTGCATGCAGAGCTTTGCTGCCCATGGGACTTGCTGCTCCTGTGGGCATGAACTTCTTGTCTCAGTGGCCTTGCATGCAGAGCCTGCTGCCCGTGGGACTTGCTGCTTCCATGGGCATGATCTTTCTGTTTGGACTGCGATCGCAATACAGAGGAGATCATGGGCCAGTCAGGAAGATCGTGCCCATGGGAGCAGCAAGTACCGCAGGCAATGCATTCACTCTGAATCTCCTCACTACCTTTCTTCTCATCTCTCCCTACACCCCTCCTCGGGAACTCTGCTATTCTGGCAAATTGCTTCTATCTGTGCCCTTCTCTTCTACTGCTAACTCCAGACTTCGTTCCTTTCACCTTGCTGCTTCTTTTGCCTGGAACAAACTACCTGAGTCTGTACGTCAGGTGCCTTCTCTGGTCCTTTTCAAATCCAGGCTGAAAACTCACCTCTTTGCTGCCGCTTTCAGATCTTGACTCACCTGGTCTCCTTTGTGTTTCCTTACCATTCCCCCTAGATGTATCCCATGTCTTCAGTATAGTTACTGTGTTGTCTGTCTTGACTAAATTGTAAGCTCTGATGAGCAGGGACCGTCTTTTACATGTGTCTGTGAAGCACTGTGTACATCTTATAGCACTATACAAATGTTCAGTAGTAGTACTATCATAAAGAATAGCAAACGCACTCCACTAGAACAAACTAGGTATGTTATCAAAAAAGATGAAAAAACCTTTTATCATTCACCAAGGTTCTTTGTAAAAACCAACAGGAGAGGTCTCAGAACTAGCGGGCTTTCAGCTTTTCAGCAGATTTATAGAAAATCTATATAGTAATTGCCCCATTGCATCAATGACCATCCCTAGTGGATAACACAAGCAATATGCAGAAGAACGCATCCATGTAACTTAACTTCATAAACTCTAATCTGATGCGATCACTCTGATGCCCAACGCTTCAATCAAGCACTCTTCAAGCGTTTCGCTACAGAGCTTCATCAGGGGAATATTGCCAACTAACACAAAGAAACAAACACAATTTTAAAAAATTCACCCATCAATGTCACATACCCCATATCATAATCCCAAATTACACTCGCCCAAAGAACCAAATCACGCTGCATAACAAATCAACCTTCGGCTTCCTTCAACATGGCTGATCAGACCTCAAAAGCGCCGCACATGCGGACTACCAAAAAATCCTATCCATGAAATACGCAGCGTATATGACGTCAGGAATTCCTTCATTAAAGAAACTCCACCCCTCAAAAAACCGTAGCGTAATGCACCAAGCGGCTTGCTAAATGCAAACCGCCGTGCACACATCAGAACATTCAGAAAACGTCAGAGCTACTACCAATCAAACACATACCCTCCAGTCAATTTGCATGTTCAGACCCTCTGGGATCACTGTATGCACACAAAACATCCACTTTTGCTCACAAAATAGTAAGGATTGCTCTCTTGTTTTACCGTCCCTACCCACTAATACTTCATCCAAACAGAAACATCTTAAATCAGTAAAGGAATGCCCAAAATCCAAACAATGTTGTACTAGTGGAGCCTCCCGCACTTGACAACTTATTCTACTTTTATGTTCTATCATCCATATCCGAAATTGCCGATTAGTCTTACCAATATACAACAACTCACACGTACATAAGAAACATGTTGATTTTGAGTTGTCTTCAGAAGACTCGTCTGCCACTGATTCAAGTAAATCTTCTCGAGAGCATTTTTAGAAGAGGGCACAGGGCAGAAGAAAAAAGAGAGTTGTCATGGCTGGTCCAGAGGCCGTGGTGGAGGACGTCAACGAGAATGAAGAAGTCCTCCATGGATACTACTGTGTCTTTGGTGATGAATCTTACTAGTTTCCTGCTTTCTGAGAATCATATTAAAGTACTCAGTAATGGTTTATCATTTGTACCTTCAACCTTTTTTGATACTTTCCAGTTTCGTGTGGATCTTGAAAGCCTCATTCAAAAATTGCATTTGAAAGCATTTTTTGCATCGAAACAACAGGTTGCTACTGAATTGGACTTGGTTGATCCCAAGAGGATGAAGTTACCGCTTAAATCTACGTGGAATCCGCCTGATCAGATACATCCTGCACTGCTTATTTTCAAGAGATTGGTCCTACAAGATTTGCAACGTTTAGAGGAGATGCAATGTCGTTCATATCACACACTTTCTCATGAAGAGAAGTTAGCTCTGGATAATTTAATGTCGTGGCCTGAGCTAGTAATTCGCCATGCCGATAAGGCTGGGGCGATTGTGCTTTGGATCCGGGCTGCATATTTACAGGGAGGAGATTGTCAATTAACGGATATAAATGTATATGTATGATTGTTGCAGGATCCCTCTAGTGGGTTACAAACTAGTATTAAAGATATAACTTCTATAGCTTTGAATGCTAAAATTATTTCAAAAAAGGAGTGGTCTTTCTTGAATGTTCAATCCCCACAGGCAGTGAAATTTTATTGGCTGCCGAAAATTCATAAAGATATTTTACATCCACATGGTAGACCTATAGTTTCTACCAGGGGCACAGTGTTAGAACCATTATCGATATTCGTTGATTCTTTTTTACGTCCGTTGCTGGTGGATATACCATCTTACATCAAGGACATCACTCATTTTTTAGGAATCTAAGAAAGGCATTCCGAATGGGCAGAATCATTGGATATTTTGCTAGTTACGTTAGATGTAACCTCTCTCTATACCAGCATACCGCAGTCTGCAGCTTATGAAGCTGATAAAGCAGCTGACATAAGTTTACGCCACCGGTGGGGGGGTGGGGACCTTTCGGAGGATATGATTGTGTTCCTTCTAAAGTTAACCCGTTTAGCCATTTTTCAGAATTTATTTTGTGTTATATCATCAGATTTCTGGGGTAGCCATGGGGGCTACGTTTGCGCCTTTGATAGCTAATTTGTTCATGAGTTTGTATGAGGATAAATGGTTAAGTTTGTCTCCATATTCTTCTCAGGTGAAATTATGGTGCAAGTACATCGATGATGTATTTTTGATTTGGCATGGTACGATAGGTACCTTTAATGAATTTTGGAAATGGCTGAATGATTGTGATCCCAATATTCATTTCACTAGTGCTTATAATTCTAGTGAGATAGTGTTTATAGACCTGGTGGTACGTAGGGGTGAGAATGGCTAGGTTACAACCGTGCATCAGAAGAGCGCCGACAGGAATACTTTTCTTCATTTTGATAGTGCTCATCCCGTGCGGCTCAGGAATGGGTTGGCTTTTTCGCAATTCATAAGATATCGTAGAAATTGGTCTGATGAGCTTGAGTTTAAACAACAATCTAAAGTTTTGCTAGCTAATTTTCTTGAGAGGGGTTATCCGATGCAGGTTGTTAAACGGGCGTATAGAAGAGCTTTGTATAATAACAGAGCGCTCCTTCTGAACTCACATACTAGTTCAGGTCGGAGTGATGATATGGATTATATAAATCTGATTACAAAATATTCCCCTTGTAGTTCCTGTACACAACGGATCATTAAGAGACATGCTAATGTATTGCACACTATTCCTGGTCTGGAAGCAAAGACTGTCAGATGTGTTTGGCAGCGGCACCATAATTTGCAAGAGCTATTGAGTCCTTCAGTGTTACGTCCCCTATCGGGAATAGTTGGTGTTCCTGGGGGACATAGCAAATGCGGCAACTGTTCGATTTGTGAGGTCTCTTGTAATATCACTCAATTGCTATATCATGGTCGAAGCTTTAAATTGAGAAAACAGACTTCTTGTGATTCGGTGTTTGTGGTCTATGGGATCTTATGCCTGTGTGAGTTGTTGTATATTGGTAAGACTAATCGGCAATTTCGGATGTGGATGATAAAACATAAAAGTAGGATAAGTTGTCAAGTGCGGGAGGCTCCACTAGTACAACATTGTTTGGATTTTGGGCATTCCTTCACTGATTTAAGATGTTTCTGTTTGGATGAAGTGTTAGCGGGTAGGGACGATAAAACAAGAGAGCAATCCTTACTGTTTTGTGAGCAAAAGTAAATGTTTTGTGTGCATACAGTGATCCCAGAAGGTCTGAACATGCAAATTTACTAGAGGGTATGTGTTTGATTGGTAGTAGCTCTGACGTTTTCTGAATGTTCTGATGTGTGCATGGCGGTTTGCATTTAGCAAGCCGCTTGGTGCATTACGCTATGTTTTTTTGAGGGGTGGAGTTTCTTTAATGAAGGAATTCCTGACGTCATATATGCTGTGTATTTCATTTATTTATTTATTTGCATTTCTTATATATCGCACTATTTGCGATCAGCGTGGTTTACATAAAACAAAACAGTATCCGACAATAAATAAAAGTCAGGTCATTACATTGAACAGGAAAAAGTAACTTGGAGAACAGGGTAAACTATATACATATGCAGGTACATTGAACAGGGTAACTATAGGATTGCTTGGTAGTCCGCATGTGCGGCGCTTTTGAGGTCTGATCAGCCATGTTGAGGGAAGCCGAAGGTTGATTTGTTATGCAGCGTGATTTGGTTCTTTGGGCGAGTGTAATTTGGGATTATGATATGGGGTATGTGACATTGATGGGTGAATTTTTTTAAAATTGTGTTTGTTTCTTTGTGTTAGTTGGCAATATTCCCCTGATGAAGCTCTGTAGCGAAACGCTTGAAGAGTGCTTGATTGAGGCGTTGGGCATCAGAGTGATCGCGTCAGATTATGGTTTATGAAGTTAAGTTATATGGATGCGTTCTTCTGCACATTGCTTGTGTTATCCACTAGGGATGGTCATTGATGCAATGGGGCAATTACTATATGGATTTTCTATAAATCTGCTGAAAAGCTGAAAGCCCGCTAGTTCTGAGACCTCCCCTGTTGGTTTTTACAAAGAAACCTTGGTGAATGATAAAAGGTTTTTTCATCTTGTTTGATAACATACCTAGTTTGCTTTAGTGGAGTGCGTTTGCTATTCTTTATGATATTTTACCACTCTGAAAATTGACCAACATATGATTGGATCAGTAGTAGTAGTAGGCAGCACAGCTGTGCATGCAGGGCCACATTCGTGATCCAGAAGGGAAGATCATGCCTGTGAGCAGCAAGTCCCACAAGCAGCAGAGCTCTTTATTTTTGGGCTTGGCAGGAGATGAGAGAGCAGGCTGGGCAGGGGGCTATCACTGGGCCCCCCTGACATTGGCACTCTCCTTCAGCGCTTACCCCACTTACAGGGTAGCACCAGCCCTGCTCCCATCCCCCATGCTGCCATCTTGTAAAATAGTGGCGCGGTTCCACACGGTGCATCCTGGGATGCACTGAGTGGCGGTCACACTTCCATATAAGGCAAAAATTGCCTTATATGGCAGTGACCCATCTATGTTGTATCCTGGGACACACGAACTTCAAATTAAGGTGCTGTTGAAGAATACGGTCTATACAATAGACTGTCCACTGTACAAATCAGTTGGTACTAGAGGAGATCAAACCTAAGCTTTCCTTAGTAGTTCAAATGACAAGACTTCAATTTTCGTATGCAAAGAGAAAGATCATTAGAGAAAGACATCATGCTTGGCAAGGTTGAAGGTCAAAGCAAAAAAGGAAGACTGGCAATGCGATGGATCAATGCAATGACATCAACTAGGGATGCCACTCTATCAACAATTAGCCACCTGACTGAAGATCAAACACAGTTTAGGACAACTATCCACAGGGTTGGCATGAGTCAACATCTACTTAATGGCGCATAACAGCAGTAACATGCTCGGTACTGAGATGCTTTATGTTGCTGCTAGTGAGTTCTATGGGGTAATGTCCTAGCTCTGCCCTGCACCCATTGTTGAGGGAAGGGTCAGGGAGTAATATAGATGCAAAATACGTTTGGATTTAACACTGTATGGAGGAACATATGTGTGTTGGGGTCTGAGGAGGGAACTGTAGTGCAATGGGGACTGAAGAGTGCAACCTCTTGTACCCCTCACTTTGATGCTTAAGCTCATGATGCCATCAAAGCAGTTATTGTTGGAGGTGGAGCAGAGGGCAGGGTCTCAGAGGTAGAGGCAGCTGATGGTGGCGGGGGTTTCTCTATCAAAAGATGTGCAACTGTAACAGGAAAAGAGAGGAAAGGACTGCAGAGGGTGCATGTTTGGGGGTGGGGGGAGGGGACAGTGTGAGGAAAGAGCAAAAGATGGAATGATGAAGGGGCAAGAGTAAGGAATTGTATGTGAATCAGAGGAAATGAAGGCATGGAACAGAGTGAAAATACTGGGACCAGGAGAGAGAGAGAAAGTGGGGTGTGTGTTGGAGTGATGGTGGGGAAGGGGTACAGAAAGCAAGAGATGTTTTCTAATCAATGATCATTCAGGAGCATTGCTTTAAAATACATTTTTGATAGCAAAGTTTCCTTTATTCTGAGAAGAATCATCTGGAACCTAAGAGTTTGCCCTATATGCCTCAAGTTAGCTGCTATGCATACAGAATTGACGCTACGAAGGGAAGAATTAGCTGCAATTAAGCACACCGCCTCTAGGGTACAAACTGAACAAAATCTACCACCGCTCCCACAAAGAATCAAACAGCCCAGAAACAAATAGATCACAGTGGGCTCTGCTGGGTTGCAATCTGTAACACAGAGGCACCTTATACATCAAGAGATATCCCTGCATAATGCCTTCTCTGCCTTGGATGATGAGGGTGCCCAAGTCATGAAATCTGAAGTGCCCTTAAATGATAGACTTAATGCCAAATCTACTGATAATGCACCAAATAGGAAGAAAAAAATCACAAAACAGAAACCATTTACTTCCTGGAGATTCCATTATCAGAGGCATCAACTTGGGAACACAGCTCAAATGAGAGAGGATGGTCAAATGCCTCCCAGGCTCTTCAGCCAGCAGGATTATGAACCAAATTTTTGGTATAGTTAGTACAGAAAGTGAGCACTCCAAAACTGATGTTGTCACCCACTTGGGTACAAATGACCTGGCTAGAAACAGCGCCTCTGCAGTTCCAGACTCTGGGAGAGAAACTCAAGCCTATTGCTAACACTGTAGCATTCTCAGAAGTTCTACCTGTTCACGGTAAGGGGGCAGAAAGGCTGCATCACATAAACAATTTTAATACATGGCTCCAAACCTGGTGCAAACAAGAAGGATTTAGATATATAAGCAACTGGGGAAACAGATGGATCAATAAGAGACTATACTGTACTGATGGACTACATCTCTCCACCGCACGGAAAAGGGTCCTAAGTGAAAAACTCAGGCAGTATGTAGACAGGCATTTAAACTAGTGAAAGGGGGTGACGGACTGGGAAGGACAAGTTCAGTACGTCACTCCCAGAAAAAGCAAAACAACTTTGGAAACGGCCACACTTTTGAACACCACATCAATGGCAAGCAGGAAGGGGCATGTAGAGCAAAATCCATGCAAAAGGCAGGCAAGCCAGTCAACAAATGCTGGAAAGCAATGAGCACAAATGCTCAAAGCCTAGCCAACAAAGTTCCTGAGCTGGAAGCCCTAATGGAGGAAACGGACTTGGACATTGTGGTCATTACAGAAACATGGCTTAACTAGTCACATGAATGGGATATTGCCATAACTGGCTATAATATATTTGGAAGAGACAGAAAGGGTAGAAAAGGAGGAGGAGGAGCCTTGTATGTCAAAAGCAATATTAAAGCTGCTGAAATGCAGGGGGCATGGGGAAAAGAAGAAGCGCACTGGATTGTGTTGGAAAGAAGAGATGGCACCATCAGCCACACTGGTGTTTTCTATAGGCCTCCATCTCAAACCGAAGCAATCAATAACAAATTAATTGTTGATATTGCAAAGATAGCCATGAAGGGGGAACTGATCATATTGGGTGACTTTAATCTACCCGATGTGGATTGGAGTACTCCTTCTGCAGATCTGTAAAGAAATAAAAAAAATAGTGTATGCCTTCCAAAATGTGTCACTTAAACAAATGGTGATGGAACCAACCAAGGAGCGCTCTGTGCAGGATTTAGTGCTGATCAGTGGAGATAACGTATCGAATATCCAGGTGGGTGCCCATTTGAGCAGCAGCGATCATCACATGGTGTGGTTTGAGATAAAAGCCAAGGTGGAATCCAATCACAGCAAGCTCAAAGTCCTAGACTTCAAAAACACTAATTTCAGTAAAATGGCCCAGTACCTGAAGGAAGAGTTGATAGGGTGGGAGGGGATAAGGGAAGTGGAATTGCAACGGGCTAAACTAAATGAGGCAATGAAAGGTGCAACAGATACATATGTAAGGAAAGTAAATAAAAACAAGAGGAGAAGGAAACCTATTTGGTTCTCCAAAGAAGTGGCTGCACAAATAAAGGCAAAAACCACAACTTTCACAAAATTCAGAAGCTCGCAAACAGAGGAACACAGAAAAGAATACAAGATCAAACTAAAAGAGACAAAAAGAGAAATAAGGATAGCAAAATCAAAGGCAGAAGAAAAAGATGGCTAAAGATGTGAAGTGTGGCGATAAAACTTTCTTCAGATATATTCGGGAGGGGAGGAAAATCAGAGGTGGAACTGCAGGACTCAAAAGTGCTGGCAATGGATTTGTGGAAAGTGACATTGAAAAAGCAAAAATGTTAAACAAATACTTCTGCTCTGTTTTCACTAGAGAAAATCCTGGAGAAGGACCATCTGTGATTCCCAAATATACATATGGGAATGGAGTAGATACCACACCATTCACAAAAGATGATGTGTTAGAACAGCTTGCAAAACAAAGTGGAGAAGTCTATGGGACCAGATGGGATACATCCCAGGATACTGAAAGAGCTCAGAGAGGTTCTTGCAGGGCCTTTAAAGGATGTTTTTAATAGATCCATGGAGACAGGAGAAGTTCCATGGGACTGGAGAAGGGCTGATGTGGTACCTCTCCTTAAAAGTGGTAATAGGGAAGAAGTGACAAACTACAGGCCAGAAAGCCTTACCTTGGTGGCGGGAAAAGTAATGGAGGCGCTTCTGAAAGAGCAAATAGTGGACTTCCTCGAAACCAATAGATTGCACGATCTGAGGCAACATGGTTTTACCAAAGGCAATCTTGCCAAACAAATCTGATTGAGTTCTTTGACTGGGTGACCAGAGAACTAGTTCAAGGGTATGTGATGGATGTGATCTACCTAGATTTCAGCAAAGCCTTTGATACTGTTCCTCAGAGGAGGCTTATCAATAAACTCAACAGCTTGGGAACTTTCCACTACATCTAACCATCCCTTATTGGGCTTATATCATAAACCCAACTACGATGCAATCCCCTTTTTGTACATAGTGTATAAAGTTCACCTGTTATCCATGTTTAAATTCCCTGTTATATGTAAGTTCAATGTCTGAATGTTCTACATTGTACAAACCTGTTCCTTGTAAACCGCGCTGATGCCGAATAGTGCGGTATAGAAAAACACTAAATAAATAAATAAATGGGTCCCAAGATGGTGAACTGGATCAGAAATTGGTTGACTGACAGACGACAGAAGGTGACGGTAAACGGAACTCACTCGGATGAAAGGAAGATGATTAGCGGTGTGCCCCAGGGTTCGGTCCTGGGACCAGTACTGTTCAATATATTTGTGAGTGATATTGCCAAAGGGCTGAATGGAAAAGTCTGTCTTTTAGCAGATGACACCAAAATTTGCAAGAGAGTGAAATCCCCTGAGAGAGTGGATAACATGAGGAAAGATCTACAAAAGCTGGAATAATGGTCTAATGCTTGGCAGTTAAGATTTAATGTGAAGAAGTGCAGTGTCATGCACTTGGGAAGCAGAAATCCAAGGGAACTGTATGTGATAGGGGGTGAGAGATTTGTGTGCACTGACCAGGAGCAGGCCCTCGGAGTGATTGTTTCTGATGATCTCAAGGTGGCGAAACAGTGTGACAAGGCAGAGGCAAAAGCCAGAAGGATGCTGGGTTGCATACAGAGAGGAATTACCAGCAGAAAGGAAGAGGTACTAATGCCACTATACAAGACACTGGTGAGGCCTCATTTGGAATATTGTTTTCAGTTTTGGAGACCATATCTCGCAAAGGATATAAGAAGGCTGGAAGCAGTTCAGAGGAAGGCGACCAAAATGATTTAGAGCCTGCATCAGAAGACTTATGAAAAGAGACTTGAAGACTTAAATATATACATCTGGAGGAGAGGAGAGACAGGGGAGATATGATTTAGACCTTTAAATGCTTAGAGTATTAATGGACAAACAAACCTCTTCCAAAGAAGGGGAAACTGTAAAACTAGAGGGCATAACATGAAGCTGCAAGGAGGTAAACTGAAAGGCAATGTCAGGAAATACTTTTTCATTGAAAGGGTGGTGGAGGCTTGGAATGCCCTCCCAATGGAAGTGTGGGGGGGGGGGGGGGGCGCAAATACAGTGACAGAATTCAAAATGGCATGGGATAGACACAGTGGATCCCTTTATAGCAACAGGATAAAATCAAAATAAGCATAACTATCTCTTATATCTGAACAAACACGAAGTGGTGGGTACACCCTTAAACAAAGGCATGGGAAGGAGTGACCTGCATGGAGCGGCAAGTGCTCCTACTCTTCCCACCTTGCTGGGCAGACTAGGTGGACCATAGTTGTCTTTATCGGCCATCATGTACTATGTTACTATGTTTTATACCGTGGGAGTGGGGTTAATGTGGGAAAATTAAAAGTTAGTCCAGGCCCCAGAAGTAGTTAAGGCAGCCCTGTCTGCCACCTCCCTGCTGTATCTGTTCTGTGGTGAGGCAGTGTGTGTGTGTGTCTGTAAGGGAAGATTGCACCTCAACTGCTGTGTGTGTGTGTGTGTGTACGCGCGTGCGTGTGTGTAAGGGAAGATTGCACCTTGACTGCCTGTTCTGTTCTTATTCTGCAGATAAATGCGTAGCCTCACATTCCGGTGACGTCAATCCCACACTCTTTTGTGAACTTTAAATTCTCTGGAAAAAATACCATTAAAAATAGTTTGAATGCACATCTGCATGTGAGAACCAGGAACAGCGTGATACAGAAGACAGACTTGGCTTTGGCACTGTGCTCACCCTTAGAGCTGTCTTGACATATTTATAAGCAGGACACAAGGCTGCCATTTTTTTGAACACCGAGAAGGCAGTTTTGGCCCCACTTAAACATTTTGAAGTCTACCAGATGTCTGTACTAGAAACCATTATTCATCTCATGCTGTAGATTTTGAGCTTTTAATGAATTTTGCCGGCTAAATATAGAAATATACGCACAAATATTTGTATCTGTGCCATCTATAACATTCAGGGTTTTTAACGCTTCTATTCTCTTTTTTGTTGACTAGCAAGAATCTTGAGTAAATATGTGGCCAAGCTGTTCTTTATTTCCGAAGCATATCCGAGAATAGTGCCTATGTCAATACTGGCCGATACATGGTGCTGAGACTAAATAAAGTGCTCGTTTGTGTTTTCGTAAGCCTTATTCTTTGTTCTACATATAACTGATGGGAAAACTATGTGGATAAAGCCTGAAGAGCGTTGCAGGAACCTGCCCAGCAGCATTATAGACGCACTGAAACACGAGGCAGTTCTCTATGCATTAATCACACCAGTTAATACAAGCAGCACAAATCAAAGAGGAGCAAACACAACTCCCAGAATATCTCAACTACAGGAAAAAAACAAAGGGAGATGATACAAGAGCTACTGAAAAAAATACGCAGCTCCAAAAATTCATTCAATTAGCGAGGTATCAGATTGCAAGTGCTCAGCAAATAGCCTATTGAAGTACAGTGGTTCCAATTATTTACCCCCCACTGAAGCAAAGCATAGAAAGGGAGTTTTCAATATTTTTCACACTATCATTGTGGCGTGACGTTTTATGCAACGTTCACAAAATCCATCAGTTGGGCAAGTAGAATTCTCAGGAGAGATTGCAACATCTGGACATTGTTAGAAGCGAGGTCCAAGCCAGCCGTAAAGCTCTAAACGTCCTGACATTGGACCAATGTTTTGGCAGAAGCCTACTGGTTTCAGTTCAAATGATGGTTTGTCTGAGTCTTTAGAAATTTGCTTTATTCACCTTCATCTTGCGTCCAGAGTTGGTGTAAGGATAAGAGGCACCCTAGGTGAACCTCATTCCTCACGACAGCAACAGGGTAAAATCAAAATAAAGTTAACTATCTAATTTCTCAACAAACAGGGGTGTCCTACATGGAGCGGTGGGTTCACCCCTAAACCAAGACATGGGCAGGGGTGACCTGCACAGAGAGGCAGGTGCACCCACTCTTGCCATCTTAAATTGGGCAGACTAGATGGACCATACTGGTCTTTATTTGCCATCATTTACTATGTTACTAAGAGACCCCGTTAGATATGCCAATATCATCCTGTGTATGTTTTGGGTACTCATGACCCTTGCCAGGGGGAAGAGAAACCCCCAAAACAGATGAAAAGGGCAAAGGGAGACATGGAGGGAACAAATAGGGGAGGAGAACAATAGGTCGAGGAGAAGTGCTATAGGAGTGGAGGGTGATGGAGATTGCGAAGGTGGAATAAAGTGGGAGAGAGATAGTGAGATTAGCCATTAGAGGTCCATTTTCTGTACACCTTCCAGATGTTATGATGATAGAACAAGCATTTTTCAGAAGCTTATTCATGCCCTGGAGCAGAATTAGACTTTGACATGGGTGAAAATGTGGACGATATTTCTGAAGTCGATGTTCAAAGGAATGCCCCAGACATATCTCCACCATGCCCTCATCCAACATGGACATGCCTGTTTTGCAAAATGGTTCCAAGGAGTCTCCATGATTTGGATGCCTGCTTTGAGATGTCTAAATCATGTATAGGGCGTTTTAAATGACCATCATAGTGTATCTGGATTATAAGAAAGCCTTTGACAGGGTCCTTCATTAGAGACTCCTGAAGAAATGAAAAAGTCATGGGATAAGAGGCAGTGTCCTGTTGTGGATTGGGAATTGGTTAAAAGATAGAGAACTGAGAGTAGGGATCTGTGCTGGGCCCACTATGTTTTAGCATATTTTTGAATGACCTGTTAATGGGAACAAAAATTGAGATGATCACAGATGAAACAAAATTATTCAAAGTTGCTAAATCACAAGAGGATTTTGAAAAATTGTAAGAAGACCTTGAAAAATTGGGAAACGGCATCCAAAGGCAGGTGAAATTTAACATGGACAAGTACAAAGTTATGCACTTAGGGAAGAACAACTATAGTTACCTTATGCAAGGTTCCACATTAGGAATCATCATCCAGAAAAAGGATCAAGGCGTCGTCATGTATGATACATTGAAAGCCTCTGCTCGGTGTGCAGCGGCAGCCAATAAAGCTAATAGAATGCTAGGAATTATAAGGAAAGGAATAGAGAATAAAACAAAGGATGACATCATAATGCCTCTATTGTTCCATGGTGTGACCGCACCATGAGTATTTCATGTAGTTCTGGTTGCCGCATCTAAAACATGATAGAGCAGAATTGAAAAAGGAATAGTGAAGGCAACCAAAATGATAAATGGGATGGAATGATACCCTTATAAGGACAGGCTTAAAGGATTAGGATTCTTCAGCTTGGAGAAGAGACAACTGAGAGTAGATATGATCGAGGTCCATAAAATAATGAGTGGAGTGGAACGAATAAATGTGAAACAGCGGTTTGCTCCTTTAATAAGTATAAAGGATCTTTGTAAACTGCCTCGTGCAGTAATTGAAAATGTTCTCTGTAAGTCGCCTTCATTATCTAGATAAAGCAGTATATAAAATAAATAAATAAAGACTTGAGAGACATACAATGAAGCTGCAAAGCTATACATTTAAGACTAAGCAGAGAAAATATTTTTTCATTCAATGTGTAATCAAGCTCTGGAATTCATTACCAGAAGATGTAGTAAAAGCGAAAATATTTAAAGAATTTTGACAAATAAAATGGGATTCATTATCAAACAAAAAAGCTTGAAAAAGAGTGGTTGAGAAGTACTAATCTTTTTGTATATGATCATTCCTGCCCTGATGCAGAAATTAGGATTTTGAAACACGACAGTTGTAGTCTTCTAATCACCTAAACAGAAAAAAATGGACTAATATCAAAAAAGAGCAGCTGATTGTTAACAGCTTTTTGGATAGTTTTGGTCCGACAAAAAAAGTCTTTCTATACAACTGTGAGCATTTGTTTTCAGTAGGATTTTGTGTGAGTCACTAGTGAAATAGATAAGTCATGCGTTGATCAAAATTATATATCAATTATTCATACACTGGAGCATGAATCAACATGGATGCTCCCGCTGGTGGGTGCTGACGTGATTGCCATTTCTTTTTTTTTTTTTTTATTATTTAACAAGATTTTTCAAATATGCTTACAAAAAAGCAAAGGCAACATCAGCAATAAAAATAAGCAGACTACAAAAGAAGATACAACAATTCTAACAAGCTCACATTATGAACAGTGGTACTGTCCAAGCCAGACCACAGGTATAAAACAGATTTAAACTAGTTTCTTCCATCACTTGGAAATTTTAACCAAAATATGAAAGAAAAAAAAATTACTGGCAGACTCACTTACATGTAACAATAATACCACCGACCTACCCAATGAAGGATGCTATAAAAGTGCTTCATCAGAGAGAAAGTTCTCCAGCTGAATCGAATCCAGAAACACATAGGGCCCGATTCCAACATGGACGTCCCACCCTCTGTGTGCCCATTCAGAACCGGATGCACAGAGTGAGATGGGACTCTGATCCCATGGGGCACGTCTAGCTCCGCGAGATCAGAATCGCATCCAGGTCTGTAAGTGACCTTGATTTAGGTCAACCTGCATGTACAGGCCTTCCCTGGCTAACTCTGTCAGGCCTTTTGAATGGAGCCGCGGCGCCAGGGCGTCCAGTTGCCATGGCACTGTGGCTTCATTCAAAAGCTGAGATCCCCGGCTGCCGGATCAAAAAGTGCATTCTCTGCAGACCGACCCCCGAACTGGCTTCCCAAAGCTAGGGTTGGGCTGCTGGGAATATCCTCTGCCCCCTCCTGACACTTTCCAGCCCTGGGCCTACCTGATCCTCCTGACTAGGGGAACTTATTCCATCTCAGGTGGAATAAGTTCCCCGTCCAAGCTGCTGGCCCTGGATATACAGAGCCGACATTGGAATCGGCCCTGTACATCTTGGGCTGACGACCGCCCACTGCCCTGTAGGGCTGGTACCCCTGCAATTCTACATGCAAATCTCTGGCCTGCTCAGCAACTCAGGCCTGAACCAAACTGAACCAAACAAGATGGATTCTTCACTTCACTTTTGCTGTGGTCAGCTATAAGCCTGTCTTCCAAGCAAATGCTGGATCAGCGTTTCTAAGTGTGCATGCATACAGAGGCTATTGTCCGTGGCTGGCCTTGGACACTTGTACATGCCCAGAAGTTACATACTGTTGCTTCTGCCTGACTTTTACCATGGCTCCTTTGTTTGCAAGACGCTGCTCATCATCGACCTTCTGATTCGCTGAGAATACCTCAGACTGCCTGCTCCTTTAAAAAGGAGATAGAGCAGCTTTTAAACTAGATAATAGGGGAAAGCCGACAGTCGCCCAAGAGCGCATGGTTCGGAAGAATGTATCCTTGAAGGATACTACAAAAAGCAGAGAGGTTCCAAAAAAGAGTAAAGTAGCCCAAATGCCCTCGAGTATGGAGCAGACAGAACTTAAAGATCCCAAATTACCCATGTCTACCAATAGCCAAATTAATATGAATAAAATACAGTCTCTAAAATGCTTGTATGCAAATGCTAGAAGTCTACAAAACAAGATGGGAGAGTTAGAATATATAGCACTAAACGAGAGGTTAGATATGATTGGAATATCAGAGACATGGTGGAAGGAGGACAACCAGTGGGACACTGTGATACCTGGGTACAAACTATATCGAAATGATAGAGCTGATCAAATTGGTGGAGGGGTTGCGCTCTATGTTAGAGAGGGCATTGAGTCAGAAAGGATTAAAGTTTTGCAAGAAACAAAATTTGCTGTAGAATCTCTATGGATTGAAATTCCATGTAAAAAGGGGAAGGCGATGGCAGTGGGGGTGTACTATCGTCCGCCTGGCCAGAATGAACAAATGGATGATGAAATGCTCAAAGAAATCAAGGAAGCTAGCAAAAGTTACAGTGCAGTAATAATAATGGGTGATTTCAATTACCCCGGCATCGACTGGGTCAGTGTCACAACAGGACATGCTAGGGAGATAAAGTTCCTAGATGAAATAAATGACTGCTTCTTGGAGCAGCTGGTTCATGAACCGACCAGAGGGGAAGCAATATTAGACCTAGTCCTTAGTGGAACACCAGATGTGTAGTGCAAGAGATAAGGTGTTGGGGCCACTTGGCAATAGTGATCATAGCATGATCGCCTTTGATTTAATTAGTGGAGGAGGGATAGTAAGGAAATCCACAGTACTACCCTTTAACTTTCGAAAGGGAGACTATGATAGAATGAGGAAAACAGTTAAGAAAAAACTAAAAGGAGCAGTTGCAAAGGTTAAAGACGTACATCAAGCTTGGGTGTTGTTGAAAAATACTATCTTGGAAGCCCAGACCAGCTGTATTCCACGCTTTAAGAAAAGTGGAAGGAAGTCCAAAAAATTGCCAGCATGGTTTAAAGCTGAGGTCAGAGAGGCTGTTGTTGCCAAAAAAGCATCTTTCAAGAAATGGAAAAAAGAGCCAAATGATGAAACCTGGAAACAGCACAAGCACTGGCAAGTCAAATGCAAGGCATTGATAAGGCAGGCAAAGAGAGAATTTGAGAAGAAGCTTGCTGCGGAAGCAAAAACGCGAAATAAAGACCTTTTCAAGTACATTCGTAGCAAAAAACCCGTGAGAGAGTCAGTTGGTCCATTAGATGATAAAGGGGTTAAAGGAGCACTAAGAGGCGACAAGGCGATAGCGGAGAGACTGAATGAATTCTTTGCTTCGGTCTTTACTGAGGAAGATGTAGGGATGTTACCCACGACTGAAGTGGTATTTAAAGGTGTGGAAGAATTGAAGGAAATATCGATACATCGGGAAGATGTCCTACAACTATTAGATAAACTGAAGAGTAGCAAATCACCTGGGCCGGATGGTATACATCCAAGGGTGTTGAAAGAACTGAAATTTGAGATTGCAGACCTGCTATCAGTAATCTGTGAACTATCATTAAAATCATCTCTAATACCTGAGGATTGGAGGATCGCCAATGTAACACCAATTTTTAAAAAGGGTTCGAGGGGTGATCCGGGAAACTACAGACCGGTGAGCCTGACATCAGTACCGGGAAAAATGGTAGAAACCATCATAAAGAATAAAATTACTCAGCATATAGATAGTCATGACCTAATGGGAGACAGCCAACATGGCTTTAGACAAGGAAGATCTTGTCTTACTAATCTGTTATGTTTTTTTGAAGGAGTGAATAAACAGGTGGACAAAGGTGAGTCGGTTGATATTGTGTATCTGGACTTTCAGAAAGCCTTTGACAAGGTCCCTCATGAGAGACTTTTGGCAAAACTAAAGAGTCATGGGATAGGAGGCAGTGTACTACTGTGGATCAGGAACTGGTTAAAAGATAGAAAGCAGAGGGTAGGGCTAAATGGCCAATTTTCCCAATGGAGAAAGGTGAATAGTGGTGTACCCCAGGGATCTGTGCTGGGTCCGCTGCTTTTTGACATATTCATAAATGACCTGGAAAGTGGAATAACGAGTGAGGTTATCAAATTTGCTGATGACACAAAACTATTTAAAGTTGTTAAAACCCAGGAGGATTGTGGAAAATTGCAAGAGGATCTTGATAAATTGGAAGACTGGGCATCAAAATGGCAGATGAAATTTAATGTGGAGAAGTGCAAGGTTATGCACCTAGGGAAGAACAACCCAAACTATGGTTACACGATGCAAGGTTCCACATTAGGAACCACCACCCAAGAAAAAGATTTAGGCGTCCTTGTGGATACCATGTTAAAACCCTCGGCCAGTGTGCAGCGGCGGCCAAGAGAGCAAATAGAATGCTAGGTATGATAAGGAAAGGAATGGAAAATAAAACAAAAGATATTATAATGCCTCTATATCGTTCCATGGTGAGACCGCACCTTGAATATTGTGTGCAATTCTGGTCGCCATATCTTAAAAAGGATATAGCAATTTTAGAAAAGGTTCAGAGAAGAGCCACCAAAATGGTAAAGGGGATGGAAGGCTACTCCTATGAAGAAAGGCTAAAAAGGTTGGGGCTCTTTAACCTGGAAAAGAGACGGCTGAGGGGAGATATGATAGAAGTCTATAAATTAATGAACGGAGTGGAACGGGTAAACGTAGATCGATTGTTTACCTTATCAGAATATAGAAAGACTAGGGGACATGCAATGAAGCTACAGGGTAAACTATTTAAGACTAATAAAAGAAAATATTTTTCACTCAACGTGTAATCAAACTCTGGAATTTGTTACCAGAGGATGTAGTAAAGGCTGTTAGTGTAGCTGGGTTTAAAAAAGGTTTGGACAAGTTCCTGGAGGAAAGGTCCATAAACCATTATTAAGAAGGGACCCAGGATATCAATGCTTGAACCAATACAAGCATTGTGGAACCTGTGTCCCTTGGGGAAACTGCTAGGTACGTATGACCTAGATTGGCCACTGTTGGAAACAGAATACTGGGCTTGATGGACCTTGGTCTGACCCAGTATGGCATATCTTATGATCTTATGTTCTTATGTTCTTATGTTATGCTGCCAACCAATCATCGGACCTATGACGGAGGATTCACACACAGAATTCTGCATTCTGCGCTGGAAAAGTGCTAGTTCTAAGTAGCGGTGAGAGAAGGATTTGGGGGTTTTTCTCCCCACCTGGACATAGACTTCTGCACCGGTCCTGCTGCTGTGCACTGCGTACCTGATTCCTGAGCCCTGAGCCTTTCGCCAGACGTGTGGGCTAGGCCGTCCTTCACAGGTCTGAGATAAGACTTTCACTGATCCCTCCGGTTCGGACTTACTGCGGCTCGCCTCTGAAGGGGCTGGAGCCGGCATTAGCTAACAGCTGCATCCTTGGACGAAGCTGTCTCTGCCGACGGAGCTAAGGTACCGGCTTATCTCTCCTCTCCTGGAAGGGCAAAGGGGTTAGCAATATATTTCTTACTTTTCCTAAGTGCAGAGCGAATCAGTGACGTCTGGTTTACTAGTCTGTAATTCTTACGTTGTCCAAGTGTACATCTGTACCATAACAAATGTCTACCTCATTTTTCTAATTAGCGATATGTGTGTATGTATATTTTTCTACTGGGTTGCCTATAATAAAGTCTAATATATATCTGCAGACCAGAATTCTTTCGTGGCTCATTGCCAGAATAACTTCCGAACCTTGGGCTGTATATTAGTAGCTATCTCCCCTAGACAACAACAGAGAGTCTAACTTATTTTTGTGCTACGAATATACCCGACATATGGGGTCTCTTCCAAGGGATGAGTATTTCTGAATGTGCCTCTCAGAATTTGTGTAATATTTCTGCATTGTCCTATTGTGGTCAGAGCAGCTGTTTATGCTACGGTTTTTGTAGCCAGAGAGCAGGGTAATGAGACAGCCCTCCCTAACTCTGCCTCTTTCCCGCCTTCGTCTAACATCCCCGTACAACACGTGGGGAAGTTGGAGTGGAGGAGTAGCCTAATGGTTAAGAACACCGGCTTGGGAACCCAGAGACCTGGTTCGATTTCTACTAGCACTCTTTGTGGCCTTGGGCAAGTCACTTAACCCTCCATTGCCTCAGAAAAATCCAGGTTATCAATGTCCCTGTTTAATGTACATTACCAAGATTAAGTTTCAATGTAAACCGCCTTGATTGAAATGATAAAGTGGTATATAAAACCTGTTAAATAAATAAAATACACATAGGGGGTTAATCTGAACAGCGAATAAGCCTTGCATGTACACCGGGGATGTGCACCATGTGGAGCCATCTAGATGGTATTCTGAATGCAATGCGAAATACACATGCCAGACCGATATACGTGTATATTTGGATGGGGGCAGGTGGGGCGGGACGGGGGCATGGATGGGAGGAGTGTGGATGTGGCCGGCCCCGAAAATGTACAAACCATATTCTGACAAATCCCGTGTACGTCTAGTTGTCTCCCCGTGGATGTCTAAGTTATACCTGCTAAAACCTGGAATAACAGACATGGAGGGACTAAAAAAAGGAAAAGAAATGTTACTGCATAGATCTGGGCATACTGCTCTGTGCATCACTGCATCCTAATGAGAGGTATGAGGGTGATGCCAACTGTGCGCCAGCGGTAGTAGGGTGCACAGGATGCAGATGTACATACTGTTCTGCACAAAGGAGGGACATGTACAAGATGCATGAGAATGAACAGTCAGCGCCAGGGAAACAGAAGCAAAAGGGACAGATGCCCACAGTGACCATGGCAGTGGGAAACAGAGCCCAGTGGTTGCGAGAATAAACATTTATTGTGTGCACAACATAGAATAAAACACCCACACTAATATCACAAGTGCCCAAACAAACTTACCCCACACACCCAGGTGCCCCCTCAACAGCATGTCACACACTACCACCACCCTCACCCACAACCACCTGCCTTCACCCCCAAACCCATACCTCCACCCCACCACCCCTGTGACAGCAAACTCTACCCAGGCCTACCGCTGCCCCCACATACCCTGACCCGCCCCTGCCCCCTCCTCTGCACAGAGGCACCACCACTGTGCCTCAGTGGATAGCCACTGGTGATGGCACACCCCTTGAGATTGGTCTTCTGCTGCTGCTGCTCTCCCCACTAGTCTCCCCACATGCCTCATGGAAGGGTGGGAAGATCAGAGGGGGCCCCACACCCCATGGCACAGGGCCCAGCATGCAGGACTGCCCCACACTGCTGGACCCCACCACAGATGTGGCCCATGCAGTGGCCCGTGTAGCCACTCTGCTGGTGGATGCTGGGGCAGAGAGGTGAGGCACATCAGCGGTGGCAGGAGGCACAGTAGCAGCAGCCGGTGTCAGAGGCGTGCCTTGAGGCCCAGCCAACTGGGCAACCAGTCATTGATGTGGGCCCCTAGGTGGCACATGGAGGCAGTCAGATGATCGATTGCTGCCAGCTGCTCCTCTTGCACTGCCAGCCACTGCTCTCTGAGGGCCAGCTGCTGTTCCTGCAATTGCACAGTCTGATGGAGGAGTTGCAGCTTCTCCTGTGCCTGCACCTCGTGACCTCGTGCTGGGTGAAGAGGCACTTGGCACACCCAACCAACTGTCCATATGTGCATTGGTGGCACTGCCCATGGTGACCACTGCCACCAGGCTGGGGTCAGGGCTCAGGCAATGGTGATGGTGCAAGCTGTACCTCTGAGTCAGCAGAGTTGGTGCCCTCATGCTTTGCAGCAGTGACCAGCTCTGCACCCCCATCCACAGGGGGCACAGGCTGTGTTGCAACCCCCTCTGGTGGCACCACAGCCATGTCCACTGATGGAAGCAGTGGTGGACTCATTGATAGTGAGGCAGCACTGGGTCCAGCATCTGTAGCGGCACATGCTGAGGGGAGCAAGGAGAACCAGCTGAATGCAGACCCCTGCATGCAGCAACCCACCCCACACCCACATGGGCTGCTCCAGTGCACTATGGCTGTGGGGACACCATGGGGCAGCTGGGAGAGTGCAAAGCTGGCCAGGGAGGTCCTGCCATCATAGAATCACCCAATGAGCTAGCGGAAGGAGATGTGACAGTGCAACAAGGGCATATGTGCCCCACCCCAAACCAGGGGGGCAATAGGCGGTTTATGGGGTCACCTCACCATGGGTTCAGGCCCGGGGTGGGGGACATGCAAAAATGTGAATGTCAGCACAGACACATACCTTGGAGCTGTGGGCACCGAGAGGTGTCTACATCCCCAATGTCCTCCAATGTGGCAACATGCACAGTGGCGAGAACATGCCACTCCAGCTTGGTGAGGTGCACCCCCTGTCCATCTGGGCCTATAGCATGTGCCTTCCTGCAGGCCTTGTGTCTCACCTGCTGCCACTTGTACTTGACATCCTCGATGTCACGGTTGTTATGATATATTGCATTAAGCTTGCGGCAGATGGCGAGTCACCTGCGCTGCCTCTCGTAGGCACCTACATGGGTCTCCTCAGTGCCCATGAGGACCCTGTGGTTGGCAAGCACCTCCTCAATGAGGAGGGTCTGCTTCCTGTCACTGAAGTTTCTTTTTTGAGATGACACCTTTGGGGCCATTGTCACAGAACTGCAAAGCTACCTTCAGGGTTACAGTAGAATGGCATTTCGCAGGGGCATATTCACAGCAGGGTTGCATATTTTATAGTGGTTAGACATCTAGCAGTGTATACACACAGCCTCTCTGAATATGGAACATGACTGTATGTCATGACGCAAGTGTGTGTTAATGTTCTGCGGTCAATGCATAAATACAGATGCAGATCCACGCGTTTGTTCTTTCCAATTTGCGGATCTACACATTTTGCTTTTCTGTGTGCGGTTCATCTAGGATATCGTTGGAGCTGATTGTGTGCTACATAATGGATGCTACAGCAAAACTGCCACTGACAGGGTAGGTAAACAGGGTCAATGATGTGACTGTGATGGTAAGTGTGCTGGGGCCTGTGCCCTTGATTCATGTTTGTGGTGCCTGTGGCACTGTGGAAGACAGTAATATGCATGGACCTGGGCGCAGAGGCCAGGTGCCCTGCGCAGGCACCCACTACAGAGCAGGCCAGTGTGGGTATGGGGCTGTCTGGGGCAGGGGGTGATTGGCTTGCATGAGAACATGGTAGGGGCTGACCTCATGACACCCCTGTGCATTAGACCACTCCCACAGCTATGGCCCCATACCTATGCAACTGCATTGTGGTCTCTGTACAGGGGTGTATATGTATGTTCTGAACCCACAGGCACATGCCTGTAGGAGTGTCCAACCAGCACCAGCTCACCTAGATTCAATGGTTTGTGTGGAGCACAGGACACCCTAGCAGTGCACATATGAGGGTCCAGCTGGAATTAATAGCCATGTCCACAGGCACAATCCATTTAAATAAATAAATGTACCCACACAGCAGTGCATGGTGGACAGGGTACCCACAGTGTTCCTGCTAGTGTGTGCATGTGTGTGTGGAGGGGAGGGGCCCAACACATCTCTTGCCCCCCTGCCACCCACATGGGGGGATGTTAGGTGGCACCGCCCTGGGCCTGGACTGACCAGTGTCCTTTTTCACCCTCCAACAGGTTCCAGGGGCAGCAGTCAGGTGTGAGGAGATGGCACAGGAGGAGGCCAGAGCACTGTTTGCCAATGACCTTCTATTGGTCATTGACCATGAATGCAGACATGCTGAATGCCATCACCCATATGCCAGGGTCCCCAGGCCCCATGCAAATTACCATGACCTCAGCGATGACCTGTGCCAGACAGTACAGGTTCAACCGTGAGGCAATACATGACATGTGTGAGGAGCTGGGGCCACAGCTCGCTGCACAGGCACACAGATGGGACACAGTGCCTGTCCATGTGAAGGTGCTGGCAGCTCTGGCATTCCTGGGGATCAGCACATTCCAGTCTATGGTGGGAACAGCATCTGAGCTGAGCCAGGTGCCGGTGTCATGCAGCATCACCCAGTTCCTGGACACCTTCGTAGGGCATGCTGCCAATTACATCACCTTCCCACACACCACACAGCAGCAGCAGCAGCAGCAGACCATGCTCATGTTCAGCGAGATTGCAGGGTTCCCATCCATCCTCAGGGCCATTGACTACCCATGTGGCCCTCCACCCACCGCGCCTGCATGAGGTAGCCTTCAGGAACCAGAAGGCATACCACTCTATGAACATGCAGGTCATCTGCAATGCCCAGATGGAGATTCTGGACATTGTGGCACATTTCCCTGGCTCTTGCCACAATTCCTACATCCTGGGACAGTCAGGGATACATGCTGACTTTGAGGACGACACCATCACCAGTGGCTGGCTGCTTAGTGAGTATACACAGGTTGGTGTTGCATGCACATGCATGCATACCCCTAGAGGCACAGGGGCATGGCCCATCTTGTGCCTGCAGGCAGCCATGCCCAGAGAGGGGACTACAAAAGAGGCAAGAGAGATGGATGATCACATGTGCCTTTATTGTGTCCCCTACGCGTTTCGGCGTATGCCTTCCTCGGGGGGATATACTTAAACATATAAACATAAAACAACATGTTAAATAATTATACAGTAAAAAACATCAACCTCACAAATGATAAAAAGATAAAAACATACAGGCATGTATTGTTTACAAAATATAAGCCACTAAAAACCAAATGTAACAACCAAAAGAAAAAACTGTTAAAAACAAGCATTCAACAATGCTAAAAATATAAATAAACAATATAACAAATAAGATAATAAATAAGTAAACAATATGGCAAATAAGATAATAAATAATTAAAAGACGCAGGGCAGAACACACAGAACAAATAGCATGCAAATAATAATATATATATAATAAATAGTAATAAAAATGATACTAATAATAACATAAACAGATGTTTACTTACAAGGCACAATTGGTTAATGGCCAATAGGCAGAATGGTAAGGAGATTCCTTGTATTAAAAATTAACTGCAAACATATAAAAATATATAATGTAAAGCATAAACAAACAAGTAAAAACACTGTACCTAAGCATAGGCAATTGGCACTAATGGACAAACGTGCTATTAAATGAATGGATAAAAACAAAATTCTCTCAAAAGATGAGAATGTAAAAAAGTATACAGATAAAAAGAAGAAGAAAAGAAGAAGAAAAGAAAAAAGATGGCACTAAGCTGAGTTGGTTGGCACATTTTAAAGACATCAACATGAATAAACTGAGGGTAAATGTGAAGCTCTATTTAAAATATACTCAACTAAACATAACCTTAAAAAACATGGGCACCACCAAAAATATATATACACAGAGTAACTTAAACAAAAATAAGTGCAAACCAATGAATGAGCCAAACTTACATGAAATGAGCAATTCAATCCCAAGCAAAAGCAAAAAGGGTTGTCAATGAACAGGAAGCACGTTCTGTTAGCGTTCAGGACGAGTTAAGGACTGACTGGCTGAACGTTGGAACTTTATATACCAGAAAAAGGGGGCAAGGCTAAAATGACCATGTGACAGTGATCAGGTGACCTAAAAACTTCAAAATAGGAGTGCTCAACCTTTAAACAGAAGAAAAGTACCTCTATATGTTGTGTCACATTAAGAGGCACACAGGTAAGCGTCATTAAATTGTAATGATGAAAAGATATAACTAAATGTAAATATGAATGAAAGAAGTGTAAACAAATTATGGCTCTCAGAGAAATTCATGATATAAAAGAAGGGGGGAGGGAGGGGAGGGGCATTGCTCACAGAAAAACTGTCAGATCTACCTCCTGATTCAAGCCATGAGGTGCCAAACTGTTAAATTCATAAATGTACCTTTGTTCCAATCTAAGCAAAGCTTTATCTGTGTCTCCACCTCTCCAACTAGGAATCACAGTCTTAAGGACAAAATACTTTAATTCTTGAATGGTATGTTGTTTATCCTGCCAGTGTTGTACTAGAGGATTGTCTAACAGTTTTCTCTGTAGACAACTCCTATGCTCGATGATGCGAGTGCGAATTTGGCGTTTGGTTTTACCGACATAGAACAAACTACAAGGGCACATGATTAAATATATGACTTTTTCAGATTTACAGTTAGAAAAGTGGTTAATGTAAAACTTCTGTTGTGTAACCGGATGTACAAACATATTCTTAACTGTAATAGTATGCGCACAAACGGAACAAGACCCACATTTAAAATGGCCTTTAATCTTAGGTGCAGGTTTAGGATAGGTAAGAGCGGAAGGAACAAGTGTATTGGCCAGATTAGGATTCCGTTTGTAAGCAATCATTATCTTTTTTGAAGTGAAGTTGGGTAAACCGGTCAGCAGGTACCACTCTTTTTTCAAGATACTGGCGATCTCTTTTGAATATTGTGAAAAAGTCAGGGAGCACGTAATCCTATCCTCTTGAGAGCGTTGTTTTTTCTGTAAAAGGGTAATACGCTGTGTGGTGCAAGCTCTAAGATACGCCTTTTTAATACATCTCTTGGGATATCCGCGATTAGAAAATCTCATATGCATGTCTGCTGCATGTTTTTGAAAATCCGATTCTTTAGTGCACAATCGTTTGATTCTAAGGAATTGACTAATTGGCAAATTGTCTTTTAAGGCCGTGTTATGATAACTATCATACCGTAAGAGATTATTACGGTCCGTAGGTTTTCGATAAAGGTCAGTAATAAAACCGGATTCTCCCTTCTTAATCAATAAATCTAAATAAGGTATACTCTCCTCACTAAAATGGCCTTCAAATTGTAGATTGGGATCCAAGTCCTTTATCCATGAAAAAAATTCTTGTAAAACAACTTCCGTTCCATCCCAGATTATTAAAACATCGTCTATATATCTTTTCCAAAGTAAGATATGTTGTTTAAAAGGATGTGATTGTAAAAATTTTTCTTCAAAATCAGTAACATATAAATTGGCCACGTCCGGGGCCATGGGCGACCCCATTGCAACCCCTTTTATCTGTTTGTAAAATATTCCTCTAAAAATAAAATAATTCTCTTCCATAACAAGAGAAGCTAATTGTGTGAGGAAACATGTAGGAACACGTGCTGGATATGGTCTACGAATCAGGGTGTTAGCCAATACTTCCACTGCCGCTTTTTGGGGAATGTTTGTGTATAGTGAAACAACATCTAAGGTAACTAATAGCAATCGATCATGATAACCAGAAAAAGAATGCAATATATTAATGACATGTGTAGAATCTTGTATATAGGATGGTGCCTCTGAAACGAATGGTCTCAAAAAATGGTCTAAAAACTTAGAGATAGGTTCAAAAAGTGAACCAATAGCCGAGACTATTGGACGACCCGGGGGATTTTTCAAAGATTTGTGAATCTTAGGTAGTACATAAATGGTGGGAATGATCGGATGTGCAACAGTGAGAAAGGAGACCTCTTTTGGTGTAAGATAGCCGGCTTGGCTACCTATATATAACATAGTGTCTATTCTTTTTTGTATATTAGTTGTAGGATCCTCATAAATTTTTTCATAGAAATGAGCATCATTCAATTGGCGTAAGACCTCAGCTATATATGCACTGCGATTTTGAATGACAATTGCCCCTCCTTTGTCCGCAGGCTTAATAATAATGGAATTGTTGTTACGTAGTCCATTGAGCGCTTCCTTTTGAGCCCTTGTTGTATTAAAAAATACTTTAACTTTAGATTGGTATAATTCTTGTACCTTTGCTAAAACGACTTTTTCATAAGCTATGATGAGAGGGTCCGTATTGGAAGGAGGTATCCATGTTGAGGGTCGTCTAACTACAGAGGGATCTGTATCATCATTGTGAGAATTACCAAAAAAGTTTAAAATTTTAAGCTTACGAAAAAATTTATAGAGTTCAACATGAGTGTTGAACCTATCATGGGACTTTGTGGGAACATAAGTAAAACCCTTTTCTAATACTTGTAACTCTGTGTCAGTAAGAACATGATCAGACAAATTGATTATGTTACTTACAGATCCCAGTCCAGTCTTCTTTTGGACATCAATGCTACATCCTTGTCTCTTCTCCGTGGAGAATACATCTGATAATTCCTGTCCCTGCCTTGGGCATAATACGTTTGATGATCCCTGCGTCTCTGTGGTGATCTTGGAGGTCGTGGGTGGTAATCTAAACCGCCTCCTTTCCACAGAGAGTCCATCCGAAAACCCCGACGGGGGCTTTTGGCCGGCTGTGGGGGCTGAGCTGTAGAGAAAAGTGAGCCTGAAGGATCTACTGGGCCTTCTGTCATTTCATCTGAGGCACACCTACTTCTTTTGGGACCACGTTGTGGGTTAGGAGATCTTAAAGGAGATCTGACTCTAGTCTTTTGTCTATTTCTTGAGTTGTTTTTAGTGTTAGAATGGGGAGACTGTGGAGGTTTCCTATAGGAACCATTTCTTTTTCTATTTCTAAAAGCGGACCCATCATGGGTCCAATAATATACGGTGTTCAATTTGTAATCTTCTTCATCACGCTTAAATTTACTAATTTTTAAATCTTTAATTTCTTTTCTATATTCTATAGTATTCCTATCAAATTTCTTTTTTCTTTGTCGAATTGTTTATCCATTTTTTTAAGTTTGTCCATAGAGGTGTCAATTAATGGCTTAAGAACCTCTGCCCTGCGTCTAGATGTATTAATAATTAAAATCATTAAATCCAAAGAACACTTGTTTAAAATCTTAATCCAATTAGACATAAAAACATCATCGTCCTTGAACATGCCTGGTGCCTTCTGTACTCTAAGACCACGTGGAATAATTTTTTTACGGCAATATTCTAACATAGAAGATCCATGTAGCTCTTCTCTAATCAGGCGTTGTGTCATCCGAACTATATTTCCCCATTCTTCTTCAATGTCCGGAACAAATTCCTCCTCAGTAAAGAAGGGGTCCTCTGGCAGTAAAGATCTAATTTCTTCTTCTTTGTAACTTAGGACATTACTCCATGGGGAAAACATTGCTCCAACCGGTCGGTCGGGCACAAGAAGAGCAAACGCTCTTGCTGATAAAGTAGGTGTACAAAAGAGGCAAGAGAGATGGATGATCACATGTGCCTTTATTGTGTCCCCTACGCGTTTCGGCGTATGCCTTCCTCGGGGGGATATACTTAAACATATAAACATAAAACAACATGTTAAATAATTATACAGTAAAAAACATCAACCTCACAAATGATAAAAAGATAAAAACATACAGGCATGTATTGTTTACAAAATATAAGCCACTAAAAACCAAATGTAACAACCACATCCCACCACACCCGCTGCCCCAGAATCCCTGTCAGAAAAGAACCAATTTTTGCCCAATAAGGACGTATGAGATGACACCCCCACCACATATGCAATAAGGTCGCCAGTGGTTCAGAGCATCGCGGGCAACTCCCATCTAAAGTAAGATGACATCGAAAGGCCCATCGGGGGGAGAAATATACCCTAGTTATGCATTTAAATTGTATCTCCCTCCATCGGGCTCCAACCGCCAAGTCACCGATTCTCCGTAGAGCTCCCAGTACCGTACCAGGGGAAATCTCGGACCCCATCTCCAGTGCCCACGCCAATTCCACACTACGATAGTCAGGGGAACCCCTATATTGGGCAATCCTAGTTTTCAACACTCTTATAGACGGCGGGATCTCACCCCCCAAATCAAAAAACTCCAATATCTGCGCCGAACGCTCCGCACGGAGTTCCTCTTCCGGCAACGAGGCCACATAATGAGCAATCTGCATGTAAGCAAAAAAATGACCAGGTTTCAACTCATATTCCCCAGGTAAAGACACAAACCGCTTACATTTCCCCAAAGGATCCACCACATGGCCAAGATTACAAATTCCCTTCTGGCCCCATTCCCGAAACATCACCGTATCAGTACCTGGAGTAAACTGTGCATTGCCTTGAATGGGTAACCAACTCGAAACCCTCCAGTTCTTCCCCCAATACATATTCAACTGCTTCCAGGTTCACCGGACCGAACCAAGCAACGCACTATCCCCGAAGGTACTCCAAAGGAAACGGTTCTCCTGATGTAGGAGAGCCAGTAAAGTATTAGGCGCTACCAACGCCTCCTCGAAGGCCCGAGGCGTATACACTTCAGTCCCACCCAACCAATCCCCCAGATGCCGAGCCTGGCAAGCCAGGGCATAGGCTCCAAGATCGGGAAGCCCCAACCCCCCCTGGCGCCAGTTGCCCACCAGACGGCAGAATGGGATGCGTGCTCTCCTCCCCTGCCACAGAAACCCCCGAAGTACGCCCTCTAATCGCCAAAGATCTCGTCTCAACAGCCAGACAGGAAGAGTCTGCAGCCAATAAAGTATCTGCGGCAGTACTATCATCTTAATCGCCGCTACTCTCCCCGACAAAGAGAGGGGAAGGGATCTCCACGCCTGAAACTGACCCTGAAGCTGACCAATGAGCCGAGTAAAGTTACACCTATACAGGCGGGAGGGTTGACGAGTCGTCAAAATCCCCAAATACAGAAACTGGTTCTCTGCCCATTGCAAAGGGAAGTCCCCTGGCCAAATGTCTCGCAGATGCCCCGAGACATCCAGGGCCTCTGATTTTTCCTTGTTAATAGATAAACCAGCAAACTGTCCAAAGGTATGAAATTCCCGCAGCAAGAGAGGCAAGGAGTGGCAGGGTGCTGACAAATGCACAAGAAGATCGTCCGCAAAAGCGGACAATTTAAATTCATGCGAACCTATACGGATCCCACTTATCTCCCGCGACAACTCCACCCGACGTATAAAAGGGTCAAGAGACAAGACAAAAAGAAGGGGGGAGAGAGGGCACCCCTGCCGAGTTCCACGTTGTAGATAGCAAGCATCTGATAAGACCCCATTACAGCAAATTGCCGCCGACGGCGTAGCATAAAGGCTTTTGACCATATTACAAAAGGAGGACCCAAGACCATAACATGGGAGTAAGTACTGCAAATATTGCCAGTCCACGCGATCAAAGGCTTTTTCTGCATCAAAGCTCACTAACAGCGAATGTAACTGTCTACTGTGCACCCACTCTAGTGATGCTAAAATTTTACGTAGATTGCGCACCGCATACCGGTTTTTCACAAATCCAACTTGAGAGTCGTGGACCAGATAACACAATACTCCCGCCAATCGATCCGCAAGAACTTTTGCCAGCAACTTAAGATCAAAATTGAGAAGGGAGATGGGATGATAGGAGGCTGCCTGCAGGGGATCCTTTCCCGGTTTAGGGATAAGTGTAATAAGAGCATGATTACCTCCCCACCGAAAATAGCCCTGCTCAGATCTTTGAGTATGGAGTGCCACTAAATTTGGAGAAATTAAGTCACTGAGAATCTTATAGAATTCAGCACCCAGCCCGTCGGGTCCCGGCATTTTATAACAACTGGCCTTAGAAATAACAGTTTGCACCTCTTGGACCATCAGCGGTTGATCCAATAATTCCCTCTCGGCCTCACCCAACCGGGGAAGATCAATACCCCTCAGATACTCCGTCATCCGCATGTGGGAGCCCGTCTCTGTGGTATAGAGTCTCTGGAAAAATGAACGAAAGACTCGGGCAATCTGCGAGCTGTCCTTATGAAGGATCCCCTGACCGTCACGGAGTGCTGCAACCAAATTTGAGGTCCGAGGGCCCCGTAGACATCGAGCCAGCAACTTTCCCGGTTTGTCGCCATGACAGTACAATTGATATCGATAATACATAACGGATTTCTTTGCCCGCTGATGTAAAAGCTCATTTAATGCTATTTGAGTCTCCCAAAGCTTTTTCTTAAGGGCGGCGCTCGGGTTACTGGCATTTGTTCTCCTCAACTTCGTAGCTAACTTCTCAAGGCGGATAATATGTGCGGCCTGCAGTCGTCACCTCCGCGCCATAAATGCTATAATATCGCCTCGCAGAACGACTTTTGCGGTTTCCCACACCAATTCGGGATCATCTTGATGTCCCCTATGATCAGACTCGAATTCCTGCCAACGTCGCGTAAGAAATTGACGGAACTGGGCGTCCTTATAAAGTTCTAGTGGAAAACGTCAAATCCTCGTCCGAGGGCTGTCCCCGTCCCAACACAACTCAAGCCAGATGAAAGCATGGTCCGAGATCTCGACCGGTCCTATCTGCGCATCCCCTACAATTCCAAACAGACCTCGAGAAATCAACAGATAATCGATACGTGCACTGGTGCCATGTGCTCGAGATTGATGAGTGTAATCTTTCTCTTCAGGGTGTGATAACCGCCAGGGGTCAACGAGCCCCAGCCGAGTACAAAATCGGCGCATTGCCTGAGCCGTCTGCTGCCGCTCCCTAGGCCCCCTCCCCGTTGATGTGTCTAATTCCATATCCATCACGCCATTGAAGTCACCCCCCAGAATCAGTGGGAGTTCTGGCAATTGCTCTATTTTAGCTGCTAATCGACAATACAATGCAGAGTCCAGCACATTAGGGCAGTAGAGGTTCCCTAAGATAACGGGTTTCCCATCCAATATACCATGTAGCAAAATAAATCACCCAGTGGGATCAACAATATCCTTCATAACATCCAATCGAACATTTTTATGTATTAAAACCACCACACCTCCTTTCTTTCCAATGGCTGGGGCCCCCCACACCTGACCTACCCACCCCTGACAAAGTTTACTGTGTTCTTCAGCTGTCTGGTGGGTTTCCTGAAGTAGAGCTATATCGGCTCATTGCCGGGCTAGAGCCTGCAATATTTTAGATCTCTTGATTGGGCTCCCCAGACCGCAGACATTCCAGGACACTATCTTCAGGTTAACTGGGTATTATAGGGGTCTACGAATAAGGTACATATTAATATCCAAGAGGGAGCTCCCCCAGCCTGGAGCATCCTCCATCCTGTACACAGGTGGCTTCCGCAATACCGACTGGAATTATCTAGGATGTGACTAAAACCCCCCCCCCCAGCCCAGCTTTCCCTCCCCACCCCCACCGCCCTTCACACTCTGCCTCTCCATCTTCTCCTGGTCCGAGGGGAGCAGAAGAAGATCCCCTCCCAGAGATCACTCAGATGCGTACGGTCCCCCCCGCCCCCATTTCCCAAGTACTAAAGAACAATATTACCATTCCCCAGTGCCCCAATTGGCAGATAAGGCCCCACAAACAGTTCTAGGGGCCCAAACCCCACGTATTATAACAAACTAAAACTCTAATAATAGCAAGGTAACATACACAGAGTCAAAAAGGACCCCCCAAGGTCTCCCCCTGACCAGTACGGGTCCCCGGGGCTAAATCTGGTCAGCTATCCATCCATCCAGCCCACGCCCTAGCACCCAACCGGGAGCCAGGGCGTTAGCTGGAAGTCACCCTCCTCCCAAGCCCCCTGGCCCGGAGAAGCCCAGATTAATAGGGTTCAACTGTACTCTAACGGGTCGGAAAAGGGGAGCCTGGGGAGGCCAGAACCAAGGCTCCGAAGATCTCCCCGGATAGCTGGCCATCAACATCATCCCACCGGAATCCGGTGCATTTAACGGAGCCAGAAGTCTGGCCCACTCCCAGGGAGGCGTGAAGGAACCCCCGGATGGGGCTCCAGCCTCAACTCCATCCCCCATGTAAGGGGGAGGGAGGACCCTCCCCGTATATTGCAACTGGACACAGAAACAAAAACAACAAAGCAGCAAATTATCGCAACAAGCAGATAAATCAGTCCAAAACCCAAAACAGTTCAAGGTCCATATGATGCAGTAGGGCCGGAGGCCCCCCCCAGAAGCAGTCCGACTCAGCGGCTCTCCACACCATCGCCATCACCAGCTGGGGGGGGGGGTATCAAGGCCCGCAACTATGGGCTGTACATGACCAGTTCACTGCAGCAGGTACCGTCCCAGATCCCTTCGCTCCCATCCCGGCACCTACCCCGGGGGCCACAAAGGGGGGGATCACCGAAGCAACAGAGGACTCCCAGGATCTCGGAGCAATGCAAAAGTCCTGCTTTATCTCTTTTCAGCTGATGTACCCGTCGCAGAGAAATCTGACGTCAACAATAGCACGGCCGCTCAGGGAGCAGCCGAAGACAAGTGCTCTCCTCGCCCCAACGCCGCAATATAGGGGGCTGCCTCTTCTGCAGGCTCAAAGGAGCGGCGACCTCCTTCGTGGAACACATGCAACTTAGCGGGGTACTGCATTGAAAATTTTATATGTAGGTCAAGCAGCTTTTGGCAAAGGGGAGCGTAAGCTCTACATCTTTGACTCACAGTCGCTGAGTAGTCTTGCGCAAAGCGGAGCTTCATGTTGTCATGCAAAAGCTCCCCCTTCTGTCTAGCTGCTCTGAGTATGGCTTCTTTTTGAGGGAAATATAAAAATTTCACTAACACCACTCTTGGCCGCTGATCTCGAGGCTGAACCCTGTAAACGGGGGCGCTGGGTGAGAATATCCACAGTCTTGGCAAAGGCAAATACTATTATGACTTGCAAAGGATTGTGGGGAATGTAGTCCATTCATACCAGAATCAGCCGTTCACAAAATAATGAGTTGTGCTGCTCGAGTGTAAGCAAAGAAAACATATTTTATTTATGGGGTTATTTCTCCCACACAGATTTACTTGGTAACACAAAAGGATACTTGCTTTCAGTGTTATACTTAGGAAAAACAAATCATGATACAAACAACTGAGCTTCTTAAGCAATCAATCAAACAATAAAGACCTTGATGGGAAACAGAAAGGTCTTTCTGAGGGCTCCTGCTAATACCTTTTAGCAGTGCTCCAAAAGCAAAAAACAAAACCCAAAAAGTAACCAAAAACTGTTCTTTTTCAAGGATAACTTTCTTGTATTTTCACACACAAACAGTAGTTTCCTTTCAGAGCTCACGGGCAATTGTGCATGGCTTAATTGCCAACAATTAGTCAGCTGCAAACCCCTTTGCTGGTTTACTTTCTATACGTGGCTCAAATCCTACCCTAAAGCTTTCTTGTAAACTTTTCTGGGTAGATAAAAGAACAAGTTATATTTCTTTTTGATGGTTGTTATACTTGTGAAAGTATTTTACCACAGCAGCTTATTCAGAGAGCAATCCATGTATTCATTCTGATCATTTAAAATATCTCCTTCTTCAACTATCATAGAATCAATATCATGGTCTGGCTCAGTGGAATTCGTTAATGGAACACTCTCAGGACAATACTTGTTTCCCTGCTGTCTTCCAAGTGAAGAGCTAGGGCATAGATCAGTCTTCATACCTGAGCTTCCTTTGTTGTTAGGTTTCCTCTCCAGATATCCTGGCCAGTAAGTAATCCAGCTTTTATGTCCAGCCTTCCAATCCAGATCCCTGGACACTGGGTCTCTCTTCACATACCTTCTTGCACTGGTCTTAGGGCCCCTTCAAAATGCAGCCGTCTCCCTCACAGGTGCCGTCCGGGGATTCCTGGCTCTGTAACCCCACTCCTCTGGCGTCCTCCAGTCCAATGGAGTATGCTTGCCTCTGGAATGACTCCCAACACACGTACTGCTATGGGCTCCTTCTTTAGACCTCCAAGATGTTTTTCTCTTCTTTCTTCCACGTTGTGGCTGCTGCTGCTTCCCGATCCTCAACTCCTGATTCTGTGTAGAATCTGTTTTACTTTTAACTTGTTTAGAGGGATACTCCACCCTAGCACAGCTCAGCTGTGCTGAATCAAGCCCTGCCCTTGGAGATGAGTGATTGGGGATTACCTCATAGCTCTCCTGATTGAACACACGTTTCCCCACTTCAGCTCTTCTAGTGGCTGTTTGAAACCTGGTGCATTCTGGGACTGGTAGTCTTTTATGAAAACATTCTTTTTTATTATTTCTACCAGCAAAGACAGGTTGCTTGTTCAGAGCCAATTCACCTCTATTATAGCTCCTTCCTGAATTATGATAAGCTTCCTTATCACAGCCCCCACACGGTGAGCCCGCTCTATGAGCAATTTACCGTTGTTTTCAATACCCTCAAAGAGCTGGGGGAGTAGAGTTTCTAGATAAGTCTTCAGTTCCTTATCCGCAATCGAGTTCGAGATACCCATCACCCGGAGATTGTTGCATCTGGAACGGTTTTCTAAATCGTCCATTTTCATTTCATGTACCTGTAGCTGAGATTTCAGAACCGTCAGATCCTGGTTTAAGGCCTCCAGGCTGTCCTCTGCCCGCCCGATACGGTCTTCCGCTTCATGGAGTCGATTCCCCAAGGCACTGACAGACGTTTGCAGAATATCCATTTTTCCATGCAGCGCAGTGAATTGAGTGGAGAGTGCTTCTGCCACGGCTGCAGAGACCTCCTCCAGAAATTCTGGTGAAGTCGGCGACTTAGGCATGGCCCCGCCGTTGGCCATCTTAGGAGCCGGGGTTCCACGCTCCTTCTCCCGCCGCGTAGTTTTTACAGCTGATGCCATCTCTCCAACTATCACCGGAGGATAAATCTGGCCAAATTCGCCGGGATGGCTAGGTAGATAAGATCTTTAGCTGAGAATCGGCACTATAAACGGCATTAATCTCACGGTTGGGACAGGGGAAGACCGGAGCGCAAGCAGTGTCCGTCTGCTGCCCTCACCTCATCACGTGGTCTCTCACCCCTGTCCACACTTTTATTAGAGACACAGAAAGAGCAGCAGCTCTTGCAGGGCCAAACAGGAAACACAGAGAGCAAGAGCGATGATGACACAGTGACTTTATTAGCTGTCCCCAACGCGTTTCGGCAGATTATATGTAAAAAAATTAAATAGTTATACACATATATGTAGATTAAACCTCTTAACTATGGTTTAATCTACATATATGTGTATAACTTTAATTTTTTTACATATAATTTTTAATTATTTATTTTCATATGCTTCTTATTTATTTATTTTATTTATCATTTTTATCATTTCTAATTATTTATTTATTGATGTATTCTGAGTGTTACAAGATTGTTATTTATTCCTCTAAATGTTACTATATTACCAGAATTTAATACCATGCCCGGTTAGCCTTAATTTGTTTGTTGTTGTTATGTTTTTATAGAAGTTTTAATATTTTTCTTTTATGTTTGTGAGTGTTTTTACCCCCTGAGGAAGGCAATCTGCCGAAACGCGTTGGGGACAACTAATAAAGTCACTGTGTCGTCATCGCTCTTGCTCTCTGTGTTTCCACACTTTTATTAGATGCAGGAGTTTTTCAGGCACTTGGCACTCTATACTCCCTGAGCTCTTTGCCAATAGGAGCAAAAACAAGTTTGTAGAATGTTCTCTTGCAAAGTAAGTACACTGTCACACTGAAAACTGTTTACTAGGGTAAAGGAATAGACAAATGGTTAGAGCACTTGCTTGGGAACCAAGAGACCAGGGTTCAATTCCCAATAGCCCTCCTTGTGGTCTTGGGCAAGTCATTTAACTCTCCATTGCCTCAGAAGAAAGCATAGTTACTCACCTGTAACAGGTGATCTCCGGGAACAGCAGGAATTTAGTCTTCACATATGGGTATTGTTGGTACCAACGGAGCCTGCGCGGGAATGCTCCCCAGCGTCCAATTGGAAAGCTTTTGGGAGCATCCCATAGCGCCTGCGTGCTGCCTTCCCGCCTTTCCCAACTGTCCCTGTCCAGTTAAGTTTAAAGCTGAGACAAAAGAGAGAGAGAAAGAGATAGATAGAGAGATACAACTCCTAGGGGAGGTGGGTGGGTTGTGAAGACTAAATTCCTGCTGTTCCCGGAGATCACCTGTTACAGGTGAGAAACTATGCTATCTCCAGGAACAAGCAGGAATGTAGGCTTCACATATGGGGACTCTCTAGCTGCAGAGAAACCCCAGAAGTTGTGTGCCCTTGTGAAAGGGCTCCACTTCCCCCCATGGATCTCTGACATCCTATCAGGGATGGTGGGTAGGAGTTGATTAAGTATGGAGCAGGTGTTGAAAAACAGCCTGACCAAACAAGGCATCCCCATGGGAGTCCTTGTCTAAGCAGTAATGGGCTGTGAAGGTATGAACCGAAACCCAAGTAGCTGCTCGGCAGATGTCGTCAATAGACACAGAGTGAAGATGAGCCATAGAGGCTGCCATGGCTCTCACATTATGAGCTGTGACATGGCCTTCCAGAGGAAGATTTTTACTCTCATAGACAAAAGATATACACTGTGCAATCCAGTTGGACAGTGTTCTTTTGGAGACTGAAAGTCTCAAATGACTAGGATCAAAAGCAACAAAAAGTTGAGAGGATTTCCTATGTTGCTGTGTCCTTTGTAAGTAAAAGGCCAGAGCCCTTTTACAATCCAAAGTATGAAGATTCCTTTCTGCATTTGAGGCATGAGGCCTTGGGAAGAATACAGGAAGGTAAACCGCTTGGTTTAAATGAAAAGGTGACACCACCTTTGGCATAAAGTGTGGATGAGTCCTAAGGACTACCTTATCATGATGAAACCTTGTATAAGGAGGATCAGCCACCAATGCTTGCAATTCACTAATGCGACATGCTGATGTGATTGCAATAAGAAAGATGACCTTCCAGGAAAGGAATTTCAAGGAGGTAGTGGCTAATGGTTCAAAAGGTGGTTTCATAAGCTGCCCAAGAACCAAATTTAAGTCCCATGCCACCGGTGGTCGCTTAATGGGAGGCTTAGTCAAAAGAAGGCCTCTCATAAATCTCGCTATGAGAGGATGAGAGGAAATAGGTTGCCCATTTAGAGGCTTGAAAGAAGCTGCAATAACACTCAAATGAACTCTCACTGAATTGGTCTTAAGCCCTGCATTAGATAAATGAAGGAGATACTCCAGTAATGATTCCAGAGGTATCGCAAGAGGGTTAAGACCCTTCTACGAGCACCATATGGTAAACCTTTTTGACTTGAAAGCATAAGAGCATCTTGTGGAAGGCCTCCTGGAAGCATAAAGGATATCCTTTACCTGCTGAGAAAGGTTAAGACCGTGAAGTTCTAGGCTTTCAGCAACCATGCCCTGAGATGCAGAGACTGGGCATTGGGATGCCACAGCATCCCGTCCTCCTGAGAAAGGAGATCTGGAGCAGATCCTAACTCCAGAGGTGGAGCTTGAGAGAGATGTAGGAGCAGAGGGTACCACACTTGCCGTGGCCATTGTGCAGCTATGAGAATCATATGACCTCTGTCTCTCTGAAGCTTGAACAGGGTTTTGGGAATTAGGGGAAAGGGTGGAAAGGCATACAGGAAGTCCTGGCCCCAATGGAGGAGGAAAGCATCCCTGGCCTAACAACCCTGAGCCGGAATTCTGGAACAGAACCGGGGAAGTTTGGCATCACAGGTCTGCGACTAAAAAGCTGTTTAATTATTTTCATCTAATTTCCATGTATTTTGGTGCGCTGAAAACAAATAAAATATTGAAAAAACTCCTAGACGTCATGATTTGCCACAACATGCAAAATTGACTTCAAATTTATCAAATTTTTTCAAATTACTATTAATTAATTCAAATTACTATTAATTAATTCACATAAGTGCATTTAAGATATAAAATGCCAAAAAAAACCTTAAAGGGGTTGTCCGAGTTATGTAAAAAAAAAATATAGCACTGTAAATCTGATGGTCAGCAATATATACATAAGCTAAGCAAATTTTAAGTCCATGCTTCTAATGGTAGAAGGGGTTAATCTTTCCTGAAGAATCCAGTGGGAGGGAGACACAGGGCAGATAGCAACAGCTCCGGTCAGTGCAGGGGGGCGTGGCTAGCACTGTGACGTCTCGTGTACAGACACAGAGCTGCTCTCTCCTGCATGCCACACTTGTGCATGAATCATCATCAGGTTCTAGGCTGTTCACACTTTTTCATCACAATTCGTGTTAGCTCGTCATTCTTCAACCATTATGTTATGGCTCCGCGAACGTGTATTAATTCGCCAGACAGTTTCTGTTTCATCTGTGGTGAATATACCGTGTTGAAGCAACAGCAGAATATTACAGACTTTGTGAAAAAAGTATACTTTGAATACTTTGGACTAAAAATTGGAGATCAAGATAAAGTCTGTGCGCCTCATAAAGTGTGCAAACGGTGTGTTGAGGACCTCCGAAACTGGTTCAAGGGTAAGAAAAAATCTTTCCGTTATGGGATTCCTATGGTATGGCGAGAGCAAAAGAACCATAGTGATGACTGTTACTTTTGTTCATGCGATGTGAAAGGGTTTAATTCCAAATGGAAGCATTTCATTTCATACCCCAATCTTCACTCTGCAATTCGTCCCATCCCCCATGGCACAGATATACCAGTACCCAAGCCCCCTGCTACCTTGGAAGCGATACCTAGCTTCGATGAAGGTGAAGTCATACCTGAACCAGATGATGAATCAAGTTCTGACTTTGAAGATGATACAAGACCAAAATTGTTTTCTCAGGAGGAGATGAATGATTTGGTAAGAGACTTGAATCTTCCCAAAGATGCCGCTGAGTTACTCGGATCAAGGCTGAAAAGCAGGAATTTATTGTTGCCAGGCATGTCATCTTCATGGTTCAGACATCGTGAAAAGGAGTTCGTTCCTTACTTCGCCCAGGAAGACAAGTTGGTTTATTGCATTGATGTCGAAGGTCTGATAGGTCAATTTAAAATCCAATATGATTCAGAGCAATGGCATCTTTTTATAGATTCTTCAAAAAGAAGTCTCAAAGCAGTTTTACTCCACAACGGTTTTTACGCTTCCATACCTGTAGGTCATTCCGTACACTTGAAGGAAACCTACGAGAACTTGGAATTGGTTCTTCGTAAACTTAAATATGAAGACCATGGTTGGCAAGTGTATGGGGACTTGAAGGTCTTGTGCATGCTGCTCGGGCAACAAGCTGGGTATACCAAATATCCTTGTTTTATGTGTCTATGGGACAGTCGAGACAGACAAAATCACTGGACCAAGAAGAGTTGGCAGCCGAGGGTGCTAACAGTCTGTGGAAAAAATGTCCTCCGAGAAACTTTGGTACCTTCCCATAAAGTTCTTCTACCACCTCTCCACATAAAATTGGGATTGATGAAGCAATTTGTAAAATCACTTCCAAGAGATGGAGAATGCTTCAAATACTTGGTCACCAAGTTTCCAGGCCTGTTGGAGGCAAAATTGAAGGGAAGGTGTTTCGTCAGACCAGACATTAGAAGGCTTATAGTTGATCAAGAGTTTGTCAATACCATGAAGGATCCTCAAAAAGAAGGGTGGATTGCATTTAAAGAAGTCGTACAGAAAGTTTTAGGCAATAACAAAGATCCTCACTACAAAAAGATCGTCGGACGAATGCTGAAAGCATTTCAAGCTTTAGGTTGCCTGATGAGTTTGAAAGTGCATTTCCTCCAGTCCCACCTTGACTACTTTCCTGAAAATTTGTGAGCTGTGAGTGAGGAACAAGGTGAACGATTCCACCAAGACATTAAAGAGATGGAAAGGAGATACCAGGGAAAATGGAGCATTACAATGATGGCAGACTACTGTTGGATGCTTCAGAGAGACATTCCAGATGCTACTCACAAGCGTAAATGCACCAAGAGGAGCCTCACAAGGAAGAATAATCGAGTTTAGTGTGTATAGGTGAGCTCATTTCAGTTCAAAAAAGGATTTTCATTTTATAAGTCTATTTCCATTTATTTTGAGGTATTGCCTTATTTAGCATAGTTACCTAAATTGTCAGGAAACGTGATGTCCTATGACAAAATGGAGGTCATTGTCTGATTCAGCACACCAAAAAACATAAAGATTACATGGAATAACCAAAACAGCTCTCAAAAACATTTTTTTTGCAGACCTGTGCATTCAGTGGACTTACGAAGAGGTCTATGTCTGGGGTTCCCCAAATTTGGCAAATTTTGGCCACCTGGTCTGCATGGAGAGACCATTCATATGGAAGCAGAACTCGACTGAGTCTGTCTGCCGAAGAGTTTTGAATGCCTGGAAGATACACCGCAAGGAGATAAATCTGATGCTCTCTGGTGAGGGCCCATATTCGCAAAGCTTCGTTGCATAGCGACAGAGAGCCTGTTCCGCCCTGCTTGTTCACATAGAACATGGCTACTTGATTGTCCATTTGAACTAGGACTGTCTTGTCGCTGAGCTGGGTGTGGAATACTCGAAGAGCAAGGAAGATTGCTCTGAGTTCCAGGAGATTGATATGTAGATAGGTCTCCTGTGGAGTCCAGGTACCCTGGGTAGAGAGGCCTTGCAGGTGGGCTCCCCAACCCACCTGTGATGCATCTGTTGTTAGAATGGCTTGGGGTGGAGGTTGCTGAAAAGGGGACCCCACCAAAAGGTTTTGGGGTGATTGCCACCATTGGAGGGACAAAATAAGGTGATCTGAGTTTGCTATTTTGTCTGACAGGCAACCTGACGCCTGAGTCCATTGAGTGGATAAAGTCCACTGGGCTGCCCTTATATGGAGGCGAGCATAAGGAACCACATTTACGGTGGATACCATGTGGCCTAGCAACTGTAACATTTCCCGAGCAGTGAGGTGAGATTTCAGCACTGCTTGGGAAGCTAACTGCACAATGCGAAAGCAGCGGGGCTGTGGAAGGTAGGCCCTTGTCTGTCTGGTATCTAGCAGAGCTCCTATAAACTCTAGGGACTGAGTGGGAGCAAGGCTGGAATTTGGGAAGTTTATGACAAGTCCCAAATACTGAAGGATGTGCATTGTTCGAGAGAGAGAGAAACCCTGGCCTCTGGCTCTGAAGGGGCTCGAATGAGCCAGTCGTCTAAATAAGGGAAGACGAATATTCCTAGGGTACGAAGAAATGCTGCCACCACAGCCATGCATTTTGTGAACACCTTTGGTGCCGAGGCCAGGCCAAAAGGAAGAACCCTGTATTTGGTAGTGCTTCCCTTGAAATAAAAAGTGAAGGAACTTTCGATGAGTTGGATGGATGAGAACATGAGTGTATGCATCCTTGAGATCTAGAGAACAAAGCCAATCCTGACTGAAGGTATGGCAGCAGAGTTCCTAGAGAAATCATTTTGAACTTCTCTTTGAACATGAATTAGTTCAATTCTCTGAGGTCTAAAATGGGTTTGTGTCCTCCTGTTTTCTTTGGAATAAGGAAATAGGGGGAGTAGAACCCTGCACCCTGTTGGAGAATGGGTACCTCTTCTATTGCCCCTTGGGCAAGAAACATAGTGACCTCTTGACCTAACTGGTCGTTGAGCGAGGTCTGAGAATTGAACTGTCTTACCATTGTAGGAGGGGGCATGCTGAGGAAATGAAGCTTGTACCCCTCTCTTACAATAGACAGAGTCCAATTTTCTGCTGTTATCTGCCCTCATCTGGGGGCAAAATGACATAACCTTCCTAGAATGGTGGAATGCTCTGGGCTGTTCAGGGCCAGGAAGGCAAAGTTCTTTAGATAGGAGTCAAAGCCCCTGTGGAGGCTGAGTCTGCTGAGCCGGTTGAGGCTTAGTAGCTTTTGTTTTTCTTTGCCTAGGTTGTTGCTGCTGTCCCTTTTGGGCAGACTGACCTAAACGATGCCCCTGCTGGGTATTGGAGGGATAAAACTACTTCTTACCGAAGAATGATTTCTTGTAGGATTTTTTCCTTGCAGGATCAGCTGTAGATTTAGACAATCAATCCAAAGTGATATTGTCAGCATCTGTTTCATTAGCTTTTTTCCTGAAAATTCTTGCCAAAGAGATTCTTTCCTGTGCAAGGAATATTCCCTAGTTTATCCTGTACCCAAAGTTCCAAGTCAGATGCCTGGAGCCAGGCAATCCTACGTACACCTATAGTAATAGCAGAGGTTCTGCTTATGCACTCAAAGCAGTCAAAGGCTGCACGATTCACAAACTTGGAAACATCCTGAGCATGTTTGACAAGGGCAAGGTAATCCTGCCTCTTATCATCAGGAAGGAGAGGGCTCATAAGCTCTAAATCTCCCGTGACCTCCTTAAGGAACATTCCCATATATAATATATAGGAGCTGATCCTAGCAGAAAGCATGGAAGCCTGGAAGGTTCGACGTCCAAAGGCATCAAGAGTCCTACACTCACGTCCTGGAGGATTAGATGCATGCCTTTTTGCACTCTTGATCCTTCTCATAGCTGATTCCACCACCATGGAATGGTGTGGTAGCTGAGTCTTCTTAAACCCAGGACAAGGAGGAACTCGATACATGGTGTCGAGTCTTCAAGAGTGAGGAGATATGGTTAGAGGTGTTTTCCACATCCTTAACATGTGATCATGCAAGATCTCATGAATAGGTAAGGTAGCTGCCTCCTTGAGAGCTTTAGGGTATTGTTGGATTTCTATTTCCTTTGCCCTAGGCTCTTTTTCAGGAGCCACTGTGATGGAAAGACCTCGAGCCACATCTCGGATAAAATCCTGAAAGGACATATTCTCTGGTGGAGACATCCTATGCTGAGGAGAAGAATAATCCTCAGGAAGAAGTACTCTGATATCGGCAAAGCTTTCAGAGTCTTCAGACTCCTCCGAGGATTCAAAGTATCTCCGATCCGGGTGATCGTGCAAGGCACGGTACTGGCACCAATCAAAGACGGCATTGGAGGGGTCTGGTACCGACTTGTCAATACCGGATGGATAAGCATGACTCGGTCCCGGTAGAATACCTGCTGATGTCGATGCAGTCAGTTCCGGTAGCGGCTGAATTGTCTGAAGTGGTTTCAGGGGCATCGAGGCCGTGAGAGGAGCCGCCAGACTGCATTCAATAGCCAAGAATCTCTGATCTATCGACGCTGCCGATGCTTGGGTATCGGTACCGGATGAAGCAGCCGGTACCCCAGAGCATGACACCAGTAGTTCTGCCGGGCCTCGAGAACATCCTGGAGCCCCGTTAGTGCTTTGGAAGCCTCCCACCGGGGCAATTTTGCCGGTGAAAGTCCCTCAAGGGCAGCGCCAGAGGCATCTCGATGCTTAGAGGGAGATCTACCCTTTGAGGACCGGCTAGATTTATGTTTAGTTGCCTGAGATCCATGGGAGGAAGACGAAGCTCTGGAAGACGTCGATGCCACAGACGCTGCATCGGAGGGAAAAAGGGTGCTAAGTTTAGCAGCTCGGTTCTGCCGGCCCCTTTTCGACATCATCCCACAGGTAACACACTCCAAAATAGAGTGGTCAGGACCTAAACATTTGAGGCATCACTCATGGGTGTCGGTGACGCAGATGGTACCGCCACACTTGGAACACTTTTTAAAACCCAAAGCAGGTTTTTCCATTTTAAAGGAAAAAGTTGGTCCTAGTGCCCAAAATGGCGCATGGCACCTGAGGAGAAAATAACTGGAAAGACTCCAGAAGAAAGGGGGGGGGGGGTGTTTTGGGAAAAAAGAAAGAAGAACCGGCGGTACCGGTGTAGCGTCGAAGGAAGGCAGACGCGACCACAAAAAAGAAGAATAGAAGGGAATTATTTTCTGTGGTGACAGGATGTGCGACCTGTCGGCTCCGTGGAAAACGAAGAACTGGAGAGGGACAGTTGGGAAAGGCGGGAAGGCAGTGTGCAGGTGCTGTGGGATGCTGCCAAAAGCTTTCCTAATGGATACTGGGGAGCGTTCCCGCGCAGGCTCCGTCGGTACCGACGATACCCATATGTGAAGACTACATTCCTGCTTGTTCCTGGAGATTCCAAGTTATCAGTATCCCTGTTTAATGTACATTACCAAGTTTAAGTTACAATGTAAAGTGCTGTAAATAAATAAATAATCTAGCATACAGTAAAAGTGCCTTTAATCCTGGTGCAATCCATTCAGCAAATAAAAAGCAAAAAAAATCCTTAAAACACAGTGACTTATAGAAATCCTGCCACTAACCAAGGCACTCATTTGGCAGATAAAACGGTGTCACTATGAACCGTTCGAGCAAACAGCGGCTCAATAGCTGTGCGTCTGAACTGGAACCCTTTCCATCGAACCCAGAAAGAATGCCATGTACTACTACCACCACTACTACAATTGAATGTTTGTATAGCGCTACAAGACGTACGTAGTGTTGCACAGACACATGCAAAAGACGGTCCCTGCTCATCAGAAATTACAATCTAGTCAAGACAGACAACACAGTAGCTGTAGACACGGGATACATCTAGGGGGAATGGTAAGCAAACACAAAGGAGACCAGGCTAGTCAAGATCCCAAAGCGACAGCGAAGAGGTGAGTTTTCAGCCGGGATTTGAAAAGGGTCAGAGATGGCGCCTGGCGTACAGACTCAGATAGTTTGTTTCATGCATAAAGAGCAGCAAGGTGAAAGGAGCAAAGTGTTGAGTTGGCAGTAGAAGAGAAGGGCACAGATAGAAGTGATTTGCCAGAAGAGCAGAGTTCCCGAGGGGGGGGGGGGGTGTAGGGAGAGATAAGAGAGGAAAGGTAGAGAAGAGCTGCAGAGTGATGCACTTATAGGTCAGCAGGAGAAGGCATTTGATCGGGTGAGCTGGGCCTTCTTGTGGACTACACTCAGCAAATTTGGAGTCGGGGAGCATTACCTACACTGGGTGAAGGCGCTCTAGGAGAGGCCGACAGCAGCTGTTAAAGTCAGTGGAGGCTATTCCACTTTTTTCTCATTGCAACAAGGTACCAGACAGGGTTGCCCACTATCCCCCTTACTGTTTGCTTTATCGGTGGAACCATTTGCAGAGTGTATACGGGTGGATCTGGGCATTAAAGGAATTAGCAGGAATATAAAATGTCACTATTTGCAGACGAAATCCTACTCACTATAGAGGATCCAGCGGGTTCCTTAGGCAGACTATCAGAGGGCAGCAGGATTTAAAGCCAATATGGATAAGACAGAGGTTCTCAATCTAATGGTGACAGAAAGGGAGACGATAAGCTTGAAGAAAGCATTTCCCTTTAAATGGATGATGAGCCCCTTAAAATACTTGGGGGTACAATTATGTGCAGATACCTCTCAGCTCTACCAAATAAATTACGAGTCTCTGTGGCGAAAAACTTTCTTAGAGCTGGACCGATGGGTAGGCACCTGTTATCATGGCAGGGAGAATAGCGAGTGTCAAGATGGTGGTATTGCCATGGATACTCTATTTCTTACGGACATTGCGGGGTACAGATTCCCTGTCCTGTGTTAATCAAGGCCCAACAGAAACTATTCCATTTTATTTGGAACCACCATCCACCTAAGGTGGCGCAGGGGAACACTGTATCGGCCACATGGAGAGGGGGGCCTGGGGGTCCTCAACTTTACATGGTATTATGAGGCTGCCAAATTTCCAACATTTTAAGCTGACAGGAACCTAGGCACAGGAAGTGGGTCCAGATAGCACAGACAACATCTGATTGCCCTCCATTAAAATACTTGGCATGGCTGAGGACTTTCCAAGGAAGGATCCAGAATCCGTATGTACAGGTGGGATTAATGTGCGGAACCGTTTAGGTAGTAGAAGGAAGTTACAAGTGGCAGCCTCTTTACTGCAGCCAATATGTTGCAATCTGGACTTCCCTCCAGGATTGCAAGATAATCTTTTTAGGAGGTGGGAGTGACAGGGATTATCTACAGTGTATCAGCTATACTCGGGGAGGGTATAAAATAAATTAAAAAAGGCATATGGGATCCCACAGAGGGACTTTTACGGTTACCTACAGGCACTGGCTCATGGGAGTCAGCTACGGCAAGTCAAGAGATAAGGGATTAACAGGGCTTGAAAAATTCAGCTGGAACTCCATGACACATGGAGTCACTATCAAAAATTTATCAACTATTATTGCATTTTTGTTAACATAGTAAATAAAGGTAAAGGTAAAAGGAAAAGGAGACCGCTATGGCTTTCAAAAGAAGTAGCTGAAAAAGTGAAGAAAAAGAGGGAGGCCTTCATGAAATACAAGAGATCACAGAGAGAGGAAGACAGGCATCTATATTTGGCAAAACTTAGAGAAGCTAGCAAAGTAGTTAGGAAGGCAAAGATTCAAAAGGAGGAGGAAATAGCCAATGCAATAAAATGGGGGTATAAGACATTTTTCAGATATGTTAGTGAGAAGAGGAAGGGCAAAAAGTGATATTGTCAGACTCAAGGGTGCAGGGGAGGAATATGTAGAAGCCGATAAGGATAAAGTGGAATTGCTTTACAAATATTTCTGTTCTGTGTTCACAGATGAAGAACCAGGAGCAGGACCTCAGAAAACACCCACAAACAGGAAAAGAAGTGAGGGACATCTTGAACAATTTTCAGAAGACTGTGTTTGTGAGAAACTAGCTCAACTTAAAGTAGACAAAGCGATGGGACCGGATGGGATACACCCTAGAATACTGAGGGAACTTAGGGACGTTCTAGCAGCTCCACTGCCTGACCTTTTCAATGCCTCGTTGGTGTCGGGAGTGGTGCCAAAGGACTGGAGAGAGGCTCATGTGGTGCCCTTACACAAAAGCAGAAGTAAGGATGTGGTTGAAAACTACAGGCCGGTTAGTTTAACTTCGGTGGTGAGTAAATTATTGGAAACGCTGCTGAAAGAGAAAATAGTGAGGTTTCTGGAGTCCAGCGGATTACAGAATCCGAGGCAGCATGGATTCACCAGAGGCAGGTCTTGTCAGACAAATCTGATTGATTTCTTTGACTGGGTGACCAGGGAGTTAGACCGAGGGAGAGCCTTAGATGTGGTGTATTTAGATTTCAGTAAAGCCTTTAACACTGTTCCTCACAGGTGACTTATAAACAAACTGAGCAACCTAGGGATGGACCCTAAAGTTACTGCTTGGGTTAGAAATTCGTTGGGTGGGAGGCGACAAAGAGTACAGGTAAATGGAGCTCACTTTGAGGAGAAGGATGTTACCAGTGGTGTGCCCCAGGGATCTGTCCTTGGTCCGATTCTTTTTAACATCTTTGTTAGTGATATAGCAGAAGGGCTGTTGGGTAAAGTTTGCCTCTTTGCGGATGATACCAAAATCTGCAATACAGTAGACACCCAGGAAGCTGTAGATAACATGAGGAGGGATCTAGCTAAGCTTGAAGAATGGTCTAGAATTTGGCAGCTGGGATTTAATATTAAAAAATGTAAGGTCATGCATTTGGGCTGCAGCAATCCAAGGGAGCAATATAGTATAGGGGGTGAAGTACTTTTGTCCACTAAAGAAGAACGGGACCTAGGCGTGGTTGTGTCTGATGATCTTAAAGTAGCTAAACAGGTAGAAAAGGCGACGGCAAAAGCTAGAAGGCTGCTTGGGTGCATACGGAGAGGAATGGCTAGCAGAAAAAAGGAGGTGATAATGCCTCTCTTTAAGTCTTTGGTGCAATCTCATTTGGAGTATAGTGTGCAATTCTGGAGACCGCACCTTCAAAAGGATGTGAACAGGATGGAGTCGGTGCAGAGGGTGGCTACTAAAATGATTAGTGGTCTTCATTATAAAACATATGAGGATAGACTTAAAGATCTTAATATGTACACCTTAGAGGAAAGGCGGGATAGAGGTGATATGATTGAGATGTTTAAATACCTCCATGGCATAAATATTCAGGGGGAGAGCCTCTTTCAATTGAAAGCAAGTTCTGCTACGAGGGGACATGGGATGAGGGTGAAGGGAGATCGATTCAGGAGTGATATGCGGAAATGTTTCTTTATGGAAAGAGTAGTGGATCCGTGTTATAGTCTCCCAGTGGAGGTGGTAGATATGAGGACAGTAACTGAATTCAAAAAAGCATGGGACAAACAGAGAGGATCTCTGAGGGTAAAAGGGGGATTGTTGTAGTTGTTGATGTGGAAGGACAGACTAGATAGGCCATGTGGTCTTTTTCTGTCGCCATATTTCTATGTTTCTATTGAAGGCACACAAGGGGGGAAAATTATCTTTCCAGGAGCAATGGGAACGGGATTTAGGGAAGGAGATTGCACAGGCCACTTGGAAGGAGATCTATAAGGGCACAGGGACAAGTGGCTGCTAAACATGTAGAAAAAAAGCTATAAAGTACTATACCGCTGGTATCTCACTCCCTATCGAATGCATAAGCAGATAGGGGAGTTCTTGGACCAGTGTTAGGGGTGTTTGGAGGTAGGGGACTATTGCCATATGTGGTGGAGCTGTGCCAAGGTGCAACAATTTTGGAGAGTAATTCATGCAGAAGTGGAGCAAATGGCGAATGGACAGGTGGCATAGGATAAAGAGCAAGTGTTGTTTGGGATACAAGGGATGGGATGGATGAGGAATGTATTTATTTAACTAGGTTTATATACCGCTTTTCTACCAGTCAAAGTGGTGTATATTCAGGTACTACATATATATTTTTCCCTTGTCCCTGAAAGGCTCACAATCTATGTTTTTGTACCTGAGACAGCAGAGGGTTAAGTGGTTTGCCCAAGGCCACAAGGAGTACTTGTGGGACTAGAAACCCCAGTCTTTCCGGCACAAGGTTGTTGTGCTCTAGCAGAATTTGAACCCCTGGCCCTCTGGCCCAAGGTAACTTGCCCCAACCACTAGGCCACTCCATGGTAAATGCATGAAAATGAATGCCATGGCTGCCAGATGTGACTTTGTGGCCTGTTGGAAGCCAACTAGATTCCCTACTTTATCAAGCTGTCAAGTGTGAATGTGCATAATTCATGAATGCGAGCACCTACCAGCTATCAGGAGAGATAGGATGGTCAAGTTTAAGAAGATATGGCAACCATGGCTGACAATACAGGGATAATTGCATGTTGGTGCTGTCCCAGCATTAAGTGGCAGTACCACCGGGTAATGGAACACATATATTGTGAGCAATTTCTTGGAAACAAGTCATATAGCGCGGACACAAGTGGGTAGGGTACTGGGTAAGGAAGGGTCATTCGTATGGCTAGTATACCATTTTTCTGTTGTTGTTATTGATATTATAAAATAATACTATCCAAGTTGTATTAGGGGGCCAAAGAGGGGGGAGGGGGTGAGAAGTGGGGGTGGTCGGAGCTATCTGTGGGAGATTAGTAAGATACTGTATTTCTTGCTGGATGAAAATCAATAAAAATGTAAAATAAAAAAAAAAGAAGAAGTTTGAACTGAATGTGGAAACGGATAGCGAGTCAATGAAGTGACTTGAGAAGAGGAGTAATATGAGCATGAGAAGGCTGGCAGAAGATTGGCCGTGCAGCAGAGTGTTGAACAGATTGAAGGGGAGAGAGATGATTCAGAGGGAGACCAGCAAGGAGTAGGTTACAATAGTCCAGACGGGAGGTGACTAAAGATTGGATAAGTGCCTTAGTAGTGTGTTCAGAAAGGAATGGGGGAATTTTGTTGATGTTGTAGAGCAAGACATGGCAGATTTTAGCTATAAGTTGGATGTGTGTGGAGAAGGATGTACGATTTTCTCCCAGTTGTTGAGAGGTCTTACGTGTGCACTCGCTGCAAGGAGCTCTTTGCCCTGAGGAAATGAGTGTAATCTCTGGAGGCTAGAGTAGCAGACTTGGAAAACATAAGGAAGTTAGAGAGGTACATAGATGAGACCTCAGGGACATAGTATTGAAGCCCCACCTCCAGTCATGCCATGGAGGAGAGAGGTCTCGTGAAGGAGAGCAACATCTTGGTGAGGCAGGAAGTGATCCTGTAGCTAGGATCTGTCCACCAGAAGATGTAACACCCTCTTGCACCAAGGAGGTTTGCACCCATGAGGGAAAAGTTAGGACAGCCATTATAGTGATTATAATGGTTATTAGGTATGTAGTGGTTATTAGGCAAGTAGCTGAGTGATTGATGGACGTGAGGATCACCTGATAACATGCCTACCTTACTATGTCTAAGTTGCACAGTCATCTTTTTTTTGTTGTATACCTTTGATTATACTATTAAAATATTATGACGACGTACAGTTGGAATATTTCCAAGTAGTTCTCAAGATATTGTACGCAGCATATCTAAGATGCAAGGGTGCCAATAAAGTTTGACCATTACTGTAGGAAGCCAATGCTGAGAGTTTGCTTGATCTAAATTGTTTCCTACTTGCAACACTTTTGTTAGGGCATCAGTATAAATAAAGCTGTGTGTATGTGGATAAATTGGTGATTGCTCATGCAGATATTAGAAGGATGGTGTTAAGATGGTCCCTTGTGTTTTGCATTTCACCATCGTGTCCAGTGGTTCCATTTTCCTCCATCTTCAAACTTGGTGTTCAAAGTGTTTGTTTGACAGATAAGAAGAAGGAACAGCAGCAAACTCATTCAAATATTTTTAACGTCAAGTAATCAATCAGTTCATCAAGTGCTTGCAGACAAGAACTTTAGCCTAGGAGGACAGAGAGTAACAGTAAATGATGGCAGAAAAAGACCAGCATGGCCCATCCAGTCTGCCCTGTAGGGTTGTAACTGCCACTCCATTCACATTACCTTCTCTTTTGTTCAGGGTTTAACTGCTGCTTCGTGCAGGTTACCTTCTCCATGTGAAGTCATTTATATTTTGTTTTGGGTGTAAGTAGAGATTCTCAGTGTTAATTCTGCTCTTGACCTCTGGTCCCATTCACTGAAAAATTTAGCCATTGACACCAAACAGAAGGAAATCTTTGGAGCAAATTCAATCACTTAGCTCAGGTGTATCTTACTAGGAAGAATGTTTTACCCACCCATAAGGCAATTGACCAATGCAGACTGTATTGATGCATAATGTTTATCTCAATAGAAGGTGATATGTTAATCAAAATATTCAGGTGCGCAAATTCTAAACAGTAATAGGCCTATTCCATTCAGGCCTTCCAGCCCCTGTACATACAGGCAGAATCGGGCTTTGCAAAGCTACTCTTGATTCTGATCACGCAGGTCCCATGGGTGCAGGCCTGACTGAGCTATTCGGGTGCAGGCCGGGACCCAATTCTGACCAGCCGCATGCCCAGCCACAACTCGAATAGCTCTGTCAGGCTCCTGAATGGAGCCACAGAGTCATGACGTCCATTCAAGAGCTGCAAATGCTGGCTGCTGCCAAAATCTTTCTTTCCTCGCAGCCGGACCCTTCATCTGGCCTCCCATGGCCAGGGTCTGACTGCGGGGAACTTCCTGCACCCCCACCTCACCTGTTTCCGCCAGCTGCCACCGAAACGCCACATCCAGGGGGATTATTTATTTAACCAGTTTTCTATACTGCCTTATCCTTCAATCAAAGCAGAGGTGGAGTAAGTCCCCCGTCTAGATCTGAGGCCCTGGACATACAGGGCTAACCTCTCAATTGGCCCTGTACATCTGGGGTTGCAGCCTGCCCTTGCTCCGCCCTTATTCCACCTCCAGAACGCCCACTTTCGCCCCCATATAGGCCTCCCCATACAAACCCACTGTTGTATGGGGGGAGGTTTTTGCTGGGGCCGGCAGAGGGGTGACTAGCGGGGATGGACATCCCAACGGGACATCCATCCCTGCTATTCGCAGGACAGAATGACCCTCTAAGGCAAGATGTGTGCAATTCTGGTCACTGTATCTTAAAAAGAATATAATGGAATTAGAAAAGGTACAGAGAAGACCCACCAAAATGGTAAGGGGGATGAAAGGATCCTTAGGAGGAGAGGCTTTAAAGGTTGGGGGCTCTTCAACTTGGAAAACAGATGGCTGAGGGGGGTAGGGTTGCCAACTGGCCGGTTTTCAGCCGGCCTGGCCGGTTTTTCTATGGCCAGGCCAGCTGCCGGCGCAGAGGCAAAACCGGCCCTTGAAAAGCCGGTTTTTTTGCTCTGGCCACAAGATCGGGAGCGGCCAGAGCAAAAAAACCGGCTTTTCTCCCAACCCGGAGGGCTTCAGAGGGAGCCGGGGAAGCCCGCGCGAGGTCCCGGCTCCCTCTGAACAGCCGCCAGCGTGAAGAGCCTTTACCTTCACGCTGGCGGCTGTTCCTGTGAAGCCGCGATTGGTGGAAAAGGTTAAAGGCAATGCCCTTTAACCTTTCCCAGCATTTGCGGCTTCACAGAAACAGCCGCCAGCGTGAAGGTAAAGGCTCTTCACGCTGGCGGCTGTTCAGAGGGAGTCGGGGCCTCGCGCGGGCTTCCCCGGCTCCCTCTAAAGCCTCAGACAGCCGCGGGTTTGGGGGGGGGGGAGGCCAAGGACTGCCTGGGCTGTGATGGGGGGAGGGGGCCTGGACTGCAAAAGGGCTAGGAGGGGGAATTTGACTGGAAATGGGTTGTGATGGGGGGGGGGGGACCTGGACCGGAAAAGGGCTATGGGGGGGGGGGGACTTGGACTGGAAAGAAATGGGCTGTGATAGGAGGGGACCTGGACTGTAAAAGGGCTATGGGGGGGGGACATGGACTGGAAATGGGTTTTGATGGGGAGGGGGACCTGGACTGGAAAAGGGCTAGGGGGGGGGACATGGACTGGAAATGGGTTGTGATGGGGAGGGGGACCTGGACTGGAAAAGGGCTATGGGGGGGGGGAACTTGGAATGGAAAAGGGCTATGGGGGGGGGGGGGGAACTTGGACTGGACAGGGGCTAGGGTGGAGGGCGGGGGAATTTGGACTGGAAATAGGCTGTGATTAGGGGGACTTGGACTGGAAATGGGTTGTGAAAGGGGGGGGGACCTGGACTGGAAAAGGGCTATGGGGGGGCATTGGACTGGAAAGAAATGGGCTGTGATGGGGAGGGGGATCTGGACTGTAAAAGGGCTATGTGGGGGGGGGGGGGAGGGGACATGGACTGGAAATGGGTTGTGATGGGGAGGGGGACCTGGACTGGAAAATGGCTATGGGGGGGGGGGACTTGGACTGGAAATGGGCTATGGTGGAGGGAGGGGGAACTTGGACTGGAAATAGGCTGTGATTAGGGGGGCTAGGACTGCAAATGGACTGTGATGGTGGTGGGGGGGTAGGACTGCAAATGGGCTGTGATGGTGTGGGGGGACTCGGACTGCAAATGGGATGTGATAGGGGGGGGCCTAGGACTGGAAATAGGCTGTGATGGGGGACTTGGACTGGAAATGGGCTGTGATGGGGGGGGGGGGCTAGGACTGGAAATGGCCTGTGATGTGAAGGCTAGCACTGGAAATGGGCTTATGAAGAGCTGGAATAGGACTGGAAATGGGCTGATGTGGGGCATGGGAGAATGGGACTAGAAGGGAGTGGATGCTGGGTGGGTCTAGAACTATAAGGGAACTGATTTTGGGGGAGGACTAGAATAGATGGGGAATGAGTGGAGAGGGGAAAAAATATTTTGTGTGGAAGAAAAGTCTATGATGGGCTGGGTATTGGGAGAGTGAGGGGCTTGAGAATGGAAGGGTGAAATTTAAATGGATGATAAAGGAATAAGGAAAGAATTGGGGGAAAGAGCAAAACGGAAACAATCAGTATGTTAAAGCAGAAATAGAGAGAGAATGGAAAACATCTAAAAGAGAAGAAAGGACAAATGGATAGCTTGCAGAAGACACGAAGAAACCAGAAGAAAGTGACTGGAGCAATTGCAAATGAAAAATAAAACGCCCAAACAGAAGGTAGAAAAATACTTTTTATTTTGAATTTATTAGCTGGAATATGTTTGGTCTGGGAAGTGTGTATTGATAACATCTTTGCGTTTTTGTTTAGTACAAGAGGAAATTACTTTATAGTTTTATTTCTCCAGTGTTGTACATTTCATGTTTGGATTTTGGGGTTCCCAGTTTAATTATTATCTGACCAAGGAAGTTAGCCTACACGTATCCTCGGTAATTTTTGTGGGTGGGGCTGGGGGTGGGGCAGGGGTGGGACTAGGGGCGGAGAATGGGAGGATCATGGCGAGCCACAGGTATCGGGTTTTTCTCGGTGAAAAAGTTGGTAACCCTAGAGGGGGGATATGAAAGAGGTCTATAAATTAATGAATGGAGTGGAACAGGTAAACGTAGATTGATTCTTTATGCCATCATAAAGTAGAAAGACTAGGGGACATGCAATGAAGCTACAGTGTAACCTACTTAAGACTAATAAGAGAAAGTACTTTTAGACTCAACGCATAATCAAAGTCTGGAATTCGTTACCGGAGGATGTAGTAAAAGCTGTTAGTGTAGCTGGGTTTGAAAAAGATTTGGACAAGTACCTGGAAGAAAGGTCCATAAAACATTAGAGGATCCAGGTAATCCATTGCTTGCCCCAATACAAGCATTATGCAACCTGTGTGTCTTTTTGGGAAACGTCTTGGTACTTGTGACCTAAATTGACCACTGTTGAAAACAGGATACTGGGCTTGATGGACCTTCGTCTGACCCAGTATGGCTTTTCTTATGTTCTTATGCTTATGTCTGCTCGTAACACTAAGATCCTAAGTTAAAAGACTAAATGAACTAGTACAGAGATGCATGTGGCCCAAATGTTCTTGTTGCAAATCCCTGCCTCTAACTGGTGTCAGGGTTTAATGTGTCACAATACCTACCTACAAACCTTCAGATCTGCTAACATTGTGGAAAAAATGTTCTTCTCTCTCTCTTTTCCTGTTGGTCATTGGTTCAAGTACTGCTCAGGCTAGCAGTGAACAAAGTTATTGCCCTCTAACTGCCAAGCCCTTGTCCACATGTTACCTGAAGAAATAGGATCAACAGCACAAAAATGCCATCTCAACTTTATGTGCAGGGCGGCAGGATTTTCAGGGAGGGAGTTGGAAAGCAGAACGGAAGGTCACCTGGTGGGGAAGAGAAGAGGGTTGCTGGATATCTCCTGGGTGGGGGGGGGGGGGGGAGGGGGGAAGGAGAGATTCTGGCTATGGAGAAGGAGTAGAGAAGATGCTGGACACCTGGGGGAAGAGGAGATACTGGACATGGGTGGAGGTAAGCAAGGGAAGGATGAATTAGGGGGAAGGCGCATGGCTCAAGGTTTTCCTAGGGCATCAGATACTGTTGGGTCTGCCCTGCTCATGTGGCATTAAAATTCCCCCACTAGACAAAAGTAAATATTTGGGTGCACAGAGTAAGGCAATAGTGACATAGATCTCATGAAGTTTAGGTATGAGGGCTATGAAATGAAGTTGACCGAAGGCAATATTGCATTGTTGCTGAAGTCACATTGCTCATAGCAGCAATGATCTGAGTGTAGAGGTATTTCAGGAATCTTTGTGGGTTCTTATTCCTTTCCTGGGCAGCAAAGATGATGCTATAGTGCATCCTACCAAAGTAATACCCCGTGAAGCTCTTGAAGCTCATGTATTTCATAATGTTATTTTTGCACGGTCCAATACAAAGCATTACAACTTGCAAACATTCCAGTTTTCTCCAGGATCACTAAAATTATGATAACCCTCTATTGTGAATTTCACAGATCTTTTTGTTTTAACAGAAACTTCCCATTCAAGTGGCACTTTGTTTTCCAGGTTGTTCCCGGGAGGTGGGGGTAGGGAGGGGAAGCTCAGTTATTAAAAACCGATGGAAGACGTAAAAGGCATTGCTTACATATTTCAGCCCTTACAGTCTCTCTTAGCTAATGTATGGTGCTGCTGCTGCTTCTGCTCCTCCCATCGTAGCTTGCAAATTCTGGTTACTGTGCCCACTTAACCATTATGACCTCAGATACTGGAAGCTAGTGCAAGCTGGTTGTCAGCATGACGCAGTCAAGGCTCTGACCAGTGGTAAAGTTGAGTATCTTGTGCCAGGAAGATAGCAATTGAATTGTCTTTGGCTTCTTCTGACTCACTTCCTGACATTGTAGGAGTGATTCTGAAGTCGGAGAAAGACAATCTAACCCTTGGAAATCTGATTCAGTGCTGTCTCTATTTCTGACGTATATGTAAATATTTTTTCTTCCCTGATCCAATACACTACTTATGCTATGGAGTTCTTTACAATGAACTCAACTTTCAAAGGTGCAAGGGGCCCTTCCCTCCTCCCTTTATTAAAGCAGCTTTTCCTTTTGTACCCGTATGTTCATGTGATAACTCAAATCCAAGGTAGTGGAATGGGATAGGCCTCTGGGGATCATGGTCTAACTAATGTTTCCCTTCCCACACAGCATCAGCAAGTAGGGAGCTTGGGAGATAGAGTTCAGAGGTTGGTTTGTTTGCACCCTCCCCTGCCCCAACAACAGAGACGTTCCACTGCCTCTGTCCAGCCACAAGTAAACTTCCAGTCACTGGACTTTATACTGGAGAACACAAAACAGTCTTTTCCAGTTCACAGGCTGACTAAATTACTCAAAAATGTTAACTCAGGCTGCTTAATGGTATTTGTGTGGACATAAATTTCTCACACTTTGGCATTCATAGCTCTTTACTTCCTGGAGCTAAGAGTTTACCCTTCATCTCTTGAGACGCAAATGTGTCAATCTCCAGCTAATCACACAGCCAAACCCTACAGTTGAAAGACCTATCTGTGTGGGGATTATATAGGAGGATGTGTATCTTTCTCCCAGGGAAGAGCATGCCAAGAGAATGCTAGGATTTTCTGTGCGTCTTTCATACTGGAACATTTTCACTATAGCAGAATGCGCCACTTACACTCTGAAACACATTCCCAGACTTACTCACTGATGTCACCTTCTGGCCTGATCTCCAATTATGTCCTGGCTAGCCCATTCCATTCATTCTGCACAGGCGTGCCTGAGGACATCTATTCAAGATGGTCAGGGGCAGCCTAAGGGTGATGTGGAAGTTCAAGCAAATGGTAGTGGGGGTTGGTGACTCTCTTCTGAAGCGTCCATCTGCCAACTAGACTTGATGTCCAGAGAGGTGTCCTGTCTGCCAGGTGCCAAAATCAGACATGTTACAGAGAGTTTGCCAATACTCATCAAGCCTACTGACTATTATCCAATGTTGCTCATCCATGTCAGCACAAATGATATTGCTAGGTATTTCTCTGAGTGTATCAAAAGTGACTTCATGACTCTGAGACAAAGGGTGAGGCAGAAAGGTGCTCAGGTGGTATACTATTCAATCCTTCCTATTGAGGGTAAAGGCCGAGGCAGAGAAGCTTGCATTCTGGAGATGAATGCATGGCTGTGTAGATGGTGTCATCAAGAGTGTTTTGGTTTCCTGGACCATGGGATGATTTTCCAAGGGCTGCAGAGCAGAGATGGCATCCATCTCTCCAAGAAAGGTTGAAGTGCCTTCCCCAGTAGACCGGCTAACCTACTGAAGAGGACTTTAAACTAGATTTGTCGAGGATGGGTGAAGAAAGCCTTCAGGTAAGTGAAACATTAAATACCTCTGTAGAAATTGGTAAAATGGGCTACATTTGCAAAGCAGTATGTATAAATGCCTGTAGCATGGGAAATAAGATCCCGGATGTTTAGGTTTTAATGGAAGAGGCTGTTATAGAGACATGGTTTACGGACAACCATGATTGGGGTGTAATTATACTGGCCCTTACTTTATTCAGGAAGGACAGGGTAGGAAGAAGGGGAGAAGGAATGGCACCATATGTAAAAAATAATATTAAAGCTATAGAATTACAGGGCTTAAAAGGAAGTGAGGATGCACTGTGGGTTAAACTAGAAAGAGGGAAAGGGGAATCCATTTCCATTGGTTTAGAAACATAGAAACATGATGACAGAAAAAGACCACATGGCCTATCTAGTCTGTCCTTCCATATCAACAACTAAAACAGTCCACTTTTTACCTTTAGAGATCCTCTGTGTTGGTTCCATGCTTTTTTGAATTCAGTTACTGTCCTCATCTCTACCACCTCCACTGGGAGACTATTCCATGGATCCACTACTCTTTCCGTAAAGAAATATTTCCACATATCACTCCTGAATCTATCTCCCTTCACCCTCATCCCATGTCCCCTCATAGCAGAACTTGCTTTCATTTGAAAGAGGCTCTCTCCCTGAACATTTATGCCATGGAGGTATTTAAACATCTCAATCATATCACCTCTATCCCGCCTTTCCTCTAAGGCCGGGGTCTCAAACACGCGGCCCGCGGGCCGCATGCGGCCCGCAACCGAACTTTGTGCGGCCCGCGACGGAGGAAAAAAAAAAAAACACAAACCCTGTCTTCTGCTGCTGCTGCTGCCGCCGTGGTAGCAGCACAATCAGCTGTTCGTGGTCCCTTCTCCTCAGCCCGGAAGAGCCCCGAGTCTGCTCCTTTAGCGGCGGGCTTTTCAAGATGCAAAGAGAATATTTCCCTCTCGCGCGGCTTGTCAAGCCGCGCGAGAGGAAAATACTCTCTTCGCGGCTTGAAAAGCTCACCGCTAAAGGAGCAGACTCGGGGCTCTTCCGGGCATAGGAGAAGGGACCGCGAACAGCTGATTGTGCTGCTACCACGGCGGCGGCGGCAGCAGCAGCAGCAGACAGGGTTTTGTTTTTAGTTTATTTACTTGGCCTGATTGGGGGGGGGGGTTAGGACTGGAAATGGGCAGATGGGGTTAGGACTGGAGGTGGTCTGATTGGGGGGGGCAAAGACTAAAAATGGGGTGATGGGGGGGGGCTAAGAATGAAAATGGGGTGATGGGAGGGTTAGGACTGGAAGTGGGCTGTTGGGGGGCTTAGGAATGGTAATGGGCTATGGGGGGCGAGGACTGGAAATGGGCAGATGGGGTTAGGACTGGAGGTGGTCTGATTGGGGGGGCTAAGACTAAAAATGGGGTGATGGGGGGGCTAAGAATGAAAATGGGGTGATGGGAGGGTTAGGACTGGAAGTGGGCTGTTGGGGGGCTTAGGACTGGTAATGGGCTATGGGGGGGCTAGAACTGGTAATGGACTGGGGGGGTTGCTAGGACTGGAAATGGGCTGAGTAGAAGGGGGGGCTTGAACTGCAAATAACTGATGGGGACGGGGTTTTGGAATGGAAATGGGCTGAGTGGAAGGGGGCTTGGAATGGAAATGGGCTGATGGGGAGGGGGGCTTGGAATGGAAATGGGCTGATGGGGAGGGGGCTTAGAAAGGAAATGGGCTGTGAGGGGAGGGAGCTAGGACTGGAAATGGGCTTAGTTGGGGGGAGCAAGGACAGGAAATGGGCTGATGGTGGGGCTAGAATAGGACTGGAATGGGCTGATGATGCGGGGACTAGAAGGGAGCAGATGCTGGGTGGGGCTGAAACTACAAGGGAGCTGATGTTGGGGGAGGATTAGAATGGGATAGGGCTGGGAGAGTAAAATGGAGAGGGGAAAAAATATTTTGTGTGGGAGGGAAGAAAAATCTACAATTGGCCAGGTACTGGGTGAGTAAGTGTGGATTGAGAATGGAGGGGTAAAATTTGAGTGGATGAAATAGGAATGAGGAAAGAGCAAAAGGAAAAAGATTAGTATGTTAAAGCAGATGCAGAGAGAGAAAGGAAAAAAAACTAGAAGAGAGAAGAAAGTACAAATGGACAGCAGACCATGGAGAGTTAGCAGAAGACACCAAGAAACCAGAAGAAAGTGGCTGGCACAATTGCAACTGAAAAAAAAAATGCACAAAAGGTAGAAAAATATCTCTTTATTTTGAATTAACTGGAATATGTCAGCTCTGGGAAATGTGCATCATTAACGTCTGTGCTTTATTTAATACAAGAGGAAATTAATTTATAGTTTTATTTCTACAGTGTTGTTGTACATTCCAAGTTTGGCTTTTGGGGTTCCCAGTTTAATTATTGTCTTCCTGTTTCTAAATTTTGATTCCTTGTTTGGTGATGGTGTATGTTCTGCATGTGTAACTGAGCTGAGGTATTCTGTTTATGTAATTCCTATTTGACATTGCCACTTGTTCTCTTTCCCCAGTAGGTCATGTATTGTTATTCTCTGAAATGTATTGGTTTAATATTTGCAGTGTTGCCTTTTGATAGTTAGGGTATGGTGCTTTGTGAGTCCTGGTAGTGCTGTTACGATACGGTGGGTTTGCTATGGGTTCTAAATGGGTAGTGTTTGTAGTAGTTCCTAATGTGCCTGGCGGTTGGCACTGGATTATAGTAATGTAGAAATCTTTTAGTCTTTCTTTATCCATACGCTCATTAAGAGGCATGTTTACTAAAAGTTAGTTTATGGTAACATTATGCAAATATTTATGCAAATGAGGTCCCTTATGCAAATTAGGCCTGCGTCTTGTGCGGCCCCCGGGTTACTTTACAAGTCCTCATTTGGCCCTCAAAGCAATTTGAGTTTGAGACCCCTGCTCTAAGGTGTACATATTAAGATCCTTAAGTCTGTCCTCATATGCTTTATAATGAAGCCCACTAATCATTTTAGTAGCCACCCTCTGCACCGACTCCATCCTGTTCACATCCTTTTGAAGGTGCGGTCTCCAGAATTGCACACTATATTCCAAATGAGGTCGCACCAAAGACTTATACAGAGGCATTATCGCCTCCTTTTTTCTGTTAGCCATTCCTCTCCGTATGCACCCAAGCATCCTTCTAGCTTTTGCCGTCGCCTTTTCTACCTGTTTAGCTACTTTAAGATCATCAGACACAACCACGCCTAGGTCCCGCTCTTCTTTAGTGGACAAAAGTACTTCACCTCCTATAATGTATTGCTCCCTTGGATTGCTGCAGCCCAAATGCATGACCTTACATTTTTTAACATTAAATCCCAGCTGCCAAATTCTAGACCATTCTTCAAGTTTAGCTAGATCCCTCCTCATGTTATCTACACCTTCCTGGGTGTCTACTCTATTACAGATTTTGGTATCATCTGCAAAGAGGCAAACCTTAATTGATATACAGATCTCCCTCACAGGGAGAAGTGGACAGAGATTTAATAGCAGTATTGCCATGAAAGAAAAAGTGCTACTGATAGGTGATTTCAATATTCCAGATGTTGATTGGCACATTGCTTCTGTGCTGTCATTTAGAAGTAAGGAAATCCTAGATTCTCTACAGGGAGAACTATTCTGGCAACTGGTAACAGAACCCACATAAAAGGACCATACTAGATTTGGTGCTTACCAATGGAGAAAGTGTTTCTGATATCATAGTGGGAAATCATCTCACATCCAGTGATCATTAGATGATGCGGTTCAGTATTAGGACTAGGGCAGATAAAGTCCATTCAAAAGCAAGGGTCTTAGATTTTAGGAAAACTAAGTTTGCTGAGATGGGACAATACCTCAAAGAGTCATTAGCAGGATGGGAACAGCTGGAGGATGTAGAAAAGCAATGGTCAAAACTGAAAGGGGATATTTTAAGGGCAATAAACATTTTTGTTAGAAAGGTAAATAAATGTAAAAGGAAAAGGAGGCCATTACGGTTCTCAAAAGAAGAAGCTGAAAAGGTGAAGAAAAAGAGGGAGGCCTTCATAAAATACAAGAGATCACAGAGAGAAGAAGACAGGCATCTATATTTGGAAAAACTTAGATAAGCTAGGAAAATAGTCAGGAAAGCAAAGATACAAAAAGAAGAAGAAATAGCCAATACAATAAAATGGGGGATAAGACATTTTTCAGATATGTTAGTGAGAGGATGAAGTGCAGAAGTTGTATTGTCAGACTCAAGGGTGAAGGGGAGGAATGTGTAGAAGCTGATGAGATAAAGCAGAATTGCTTAACAAATAATTTTGTTCTGTGTTCACAGATGAAGGGCCAGGAGCAGGACCTCAGAAAATGCCCATTAAAAGGAACAGAAGTGATAGGGATCTTGAACAAGTCTCAGAAAACTGTGTTCATGAGGAACTAGCTAAACTAAAAATAGACAAAGCGATGGGACCCGATGGGATACTTCCGAGAATATTGAAAGAACTTGAGGATGTTCTAGCGGCTCCACTGACTGACCTTTTCAATGCTTCTTTAGAGTCAGGGTTAGTCCCAAAGGACTGGAGAAAGGCACATGTGGTCCCTTTACACAAATGCGGAAGTAAGGATGAGGTTGAAAACTACAGGCCGGTTAGTCCAGCGCCATACCTAGCCCTGTGCGAGCAGTTCAGCTGCACAGGGCACAAAAGATTAGGAGTGCATTTGGGGTTGCCAGCACTGGCTCACCCCCACGCTGCCTACCCTTGCCCTGTCACCTCCACCTTTTTGATCTGTCCTTGGTACGATTCTTTTTAACATCTTTGTTAGTGATATAGCGGAAGGGCTGTCGGGTAAGGTTTGCCTCTTTGCGGATGATACCAAAATCTACAATAGAGTAGACACCCAGGAAGGTATAGATAACTAGATAAGCTTGAAGAATGGTCTATAATTGGGCAACTGGGATTTAACGTTAAAAAATGCAAGGTTATGCATTTGGGCTGCAGCAATCTAAGGGAGCAATATAGTATAGGGGGTGAAGTACTTTTGTCCACTAAAGAAGAGTGGGACCTCAGTATAGTTGTGTCTGATGATCTTAAAGTAGCTAAACAGGTAGAAAAGGCAACGGCAAAAGCTAGAAGGATGCTTGTGTCCATAGGGAGAGGAATGGCTAGCAGAAAAAAGGAGGTGATAGTGCCTCTGTACAAGTCGTTGGTGCGACCTCATTTGGAGTATTGTGTGCAATTCTGGAGACTGCACCTTCAAAAGGATATAAACAGGCTGGAGTCAGTACAGAGGGTGACTACTAAAATGGTTAGTGGTCTTCATTATAAAGCATATGAGGACAGACGTAAGGATCTTAATATGTACACCTTAGAGGAAAGGCAGGATAGAGGTGATATGATTGAGATGTTTAAATACCTCCGTGGCATAAATGTTCAGGGAGAGAGCCTCTTTCAATTGAAAGCAAGTTCTGCTATGAGGGGACATGGGATGAGGGTGAAGGGAGATAGATTCAGGAGTGATATGCGGAAATATTTCTTTACGGAAAGAGTGGTGGATCCGTGGAATAGTCTTCCAATGGAGGTGGTAGAGATGAGGACAGTATCTGAATTCAGAAAAGCATGGGACAAACAGAGAGGATCTCTAAAGGTAAAAAGGGGACTGTTGTAGTTGTTGATATGGAAGGACAGACTAGATAGGCCATGTAGTCTTTTTCTGTCGTCATTTTTCTATGTTTCTATTAACGTTTAGTTAACATGCCTCTTAATGAGTATCTGAAGACTATATGCATAGACAGTTAGGATAAAGAAACTATCAGATTTCTTTATTACTATCCTCCATTGCCAACTGCCAGGCACAGTAGGAAGTAGTACAAAACCTTGCTCATTTAGAACTCATAAAATCCAAAACATCAAAACCCAGAGGCCTTAGGGAACACCACCTGCCCCACAATAACCAAAACAAAAAAGCGGGTCCCACAGAACAAGAACCCTGAGAAAAAACATTACATTTTTTGTTAGTGATCGTGAGAAAGGGACAGAGCCCCCTCTGAAGATCGCGTCCCTTTTAATTATTTGCAGTAAAAACTTTAGTGGAAAAAAACTTAACAGAAAATACACACTTAACTGGCAAAATGGAATCCATGCAAACAAGAAAACGACACAGTCCTGTGTTTCGGGCCAAACCTTTGTTTGCCCTGCTTCAGGTTTCTTAACTCCAACTAGGCCTTGCGTACTAATATTCAGGCTGCTTTGCCCTTTTGTAGCCAGGCTTAAAGGACATAAAAAATAACCAGTTCCACCATCATCCCCACCTCATGCCCCACCAGAGTAGATATGTATGCCTGTATCCACAGCCAGTACTGCTGGATCGCTGTACACTGCCACCACATATGACACAGATCTGCCAACGGTCTTGCACACCAGGGACACTCACCTCCATCCACAATGCCGCTATGCAGAGCCTGAAGTGGCAAGATATGGACATGACTATCCACCTTGAACTGAAGCTCTCTCAGATGTGCAGATTTAGCCAAGCAGGAATACACTATAGCCCCGAGCAAGGAACCTGGAGTCACTACTACCCCAAGCTCTGATGCCCATTGGGCCTCCATGGGTGTAAAATCTCAAGCTGGCATCCATTCTGTCATCTTTTGATAGTACTGTGAAATAGATATACTGCTTCTATCCTCAAACTCGAAAAGTTGCTTGACTCGTTCTCACGCACCCACTGACAGTTCCTTGCCAGGCAGGGACCATACATAATACTGGAATTGAAAGTAAACAAAAAGGTGGCACCCACTCACCTTGAATTCATCCTGCAGAAACTGAAAGGGTCACATGGCAATGTCGTCTGTAACAATGTATCCTATGAGGCAGAGGCCAGCCCTCTCCCAGTCCCCAAATGGAAGCGATTCCAATCCTGGCAAGAACTGTCCATTGCCACAAATAGGCTGAAAACCCAACACCTTCCAGGGGTGCTTGCCATTTAGAGCAAAGATATCTCCACACTCCTTGAACTGGGCAACCAAGCAAACTGCAGTGGAGTTGCAAGTGAAGCACTTGACCCTCCGCATGGAGCTCTACCAACAAACTATGGAGAGATACAAAGTCTTCCTCAAAGCCCCGAGAGATAAAGATGGAAGTGTACCCCAACCAGTCCCTCAGGTGCCGCATCTGTCAGGCTAAATCATAGAGCTGTAGATCTGGGAGGCCTAAAATTCCTTTCCTCCAGTCTTCCAAAGGCCACATGTGCCATGCCCCTCCTCCATATGAATCACCGAACCTCTCTTTCAAACAGAACAACATCTCTCTTAGAAAGCCAAATTAGCAATGTCTGACGCATATGCAAAATCTTTGGAAAGTTATGCGGAAAGCCGCCACTCTCCCCATCATAGATAAGGGCAGCGGTGCCCAAACCCTTATCTTTTGCCTCAGATGTCCCAACAAAGCATTGTAGTTAAGCTTGTAAAGCCGGATTAATACCCAAATAGGTAAAGGCCAGCTCCGTCCACCATAGCAGAAACCCCTGCCTCCAGGCTGACAGCAAACCCAACACATCCAAGGCCTCAAACTTGTCCATATTTAGTTTAAGGCCGGCTATGTCTCCAAAATGTTGGAATTCCTTAAGCAAGGCAGGCAGGGAATCATGAGAGCTAGATAGGTACACTAACAGGTCATCCAGAAAGACCAACACTTTGAATTCTGAGCCCCCAGTCGAAAAGCCCTGCACCTCCCGCTGACTTGCAAGGCTTTGCAACAAAGGGCCATGAGAGAAGACAAATAGTAAGTGTGACAGAGGGCAGCCCTGCCTCATCCCCTGCCAAAGGTCGAATGTTTCAAACAGGGTCCCATTAACCACCACTGTTGCAGTCGGGCCCATGTAAAGCTGTTAGACTATCTGCAAAAAGGGAGCCCACAGGCCATATAGAGGCAGCACATGAAACAGATATTCCCACTCCATCCTGTCAAATGCTTTTTTGGCATCAAAGCTAATAAGCAAAGATTTTTGACGACCCTCACAAATCCACTCCAGGGAGGTCACAATCTTCAGCAAGTTACTGACGGCATAGAGCCCCTGCACGAAACCCACCTGATTTTCATGGATTAAACCCGGCAGTAACAGGGCCAGGTGGTCTGCCATGATCTTGGCCAGAAGTTTAATATCGAAATTAAGCAGGGAGATAGCCGGTAAGATTCAGCCTTCAATGTATCCTTCCCAGGTTTGGGGTTGTATCCTTCCCAGGTGCATGATGTATACCTGGTTAGCCTCCCTGCTACTGCGCTGGAGATGTGGGTGAAGCGCTCAACCCTCCGCATGAGTTTCCAGAAGACGTGCCTGGGTACCACGCATGCCTCCTGTGGTTCAACACCATCTGTTGCTCCAGATGCAGTACATATGCACAAAGCAGCCTCTGCCATTGGGCTATGTATGCAATAATGTCCCTCTTCAACACCACTTTTGCCACCTCCCAAAATAATTCTGGCTCATCAATGTTGATGTCTTCTTTTTTTCTCCAAGTCAGCAGCAGACAGATCGCATAGCACCATCCTCATCTTTATCTTTCTTTGCCTGAATCAGCACACAGCAGCCAGTGCTGCCTCTAGCATTCATTTCAGTGCACATTTCAATGGCTCTGTGCATAGGAAATGACTGCAATGGGCAGCACTGGCTGCTGTTGCTGACTCAGGAAGAAAGATAAAGCTGGAGATGGTACCACACGATGCCATAATCTTTCTGCTGCTAGAGCTGAATGCACATTATATTGCATCTGCCCTGAGTCCCCACTTATTCTCCCAGTATCCAGCCAATATTATGTCTGTCTGCTTCTTTTCTACCATTGAATTTTAAAGTCTCAAGTCTAGGTCCCTACTCACCTCCATCTCCATGTCTCCGGTACCTACGCTCCTGCCTCCTACATCCCTTCCCCATACCTACCAAGCTACTTCCTTCTCCAATATTCATTGCCCTGTCATTCCTCCTTCTTACCCCAGCATCTATTCTTATGCCCCTCCTTCTGTATGATCTTTCTTCTCCCCCATAAAAAATATCTGTCCCCTCGCCATCCTCACACCTCCGGTTTTTACCTCCTCTTCTCTACCCTTACCCTAGCATCTATCCCTTTCAGTCCCCAGCCCCAGAATCACCTCCTTCCAGTCCTCCCCCAGCATCAGCTCCCTTCTAGTCCCAGCTCTTCCCAGCATCAGTTCCATTCCAGACCCTCCCAGCTTTATCAAAAGTTACAACACAGTAATAATGAATGATTTCAACTAGCTCGGTTTTGTTTGGATCAATATCACAGCAGAACATGCTAGGGAAATAGTTTCTAGATTAAATAAATGACTGCTTGAAGAAGCTGTTTCATGAACCAACAAGAGGGGAAGATATTTTGGACCTAGTCTTTAGTGGAACACAGGATCTGGTGAAAGAAATAATTGTGTTGGAACTACTTAGCAGTATTTATTTATTTGAGTTTTATATACCACCTTTTCCTTTAATCAAAGTGGTTTACAAGGTTGGGTTGGATACATATTATGGAAGAGGGGGAAGGGGCATGCAGTAGTGATCATAGCATGTTGCATTTGATTTATTAAATGGAGGGAGGATGGCAAGGAAATCCACAGTACTACCTTTTAACTTTTAAAAGAGAGATTATAATAAAATGAGGAAAATAGTTAAGAAAAAAATAAAAGGAACAGCTGCAAAGGTTAAAGGTTTACATCAAGCATGGGCATTGCTTTAAAATACTATATTGGAAGCTCAGACAAGATGTATTCCATGCTTTAAGAAAAGTAGACGGAAGGCCAAAAGACTCAGCATGGTTTAAAGGTGAGGTCAGAGAGGGTGTTGTAGCTAAAAAAGCATCTTTCAGGAAATGGAAAAAGTAGCCAAATGATGAAAACGGGAAACAACATAAGCACTGGCAAGTTAGATGCAAGGCATTGATAAGACAGGCAAAGAGAGAATTTAAAAAAAAGCTTGCTGTAGAAGCAAAAACACATAATAAAAACTTTTTCAGGTATATAAGAACATAAAAACATATATTCGTAGCAAAAAAATCTGTGAATCAGTTGGATCATTAGATGATGGAAGGGTGAAAGGGGCGTTAAGGGAGGTCAAGGCCATAGCAGAGAGACTGAATGAATTCTTTGTTTCAGATATTACTAAAGAAGATGTAAAGAAGTTACCCATGCCTGACATGGTATTTAAAGATAATGCACTAGAAGAATTGAAAGAAATATTGATAAACCAGGAAGATGTATTACAACTATTTGATAAATTAAAGAGTAAAAGATTCACCTGGACCAGATGGTATACATCCAAGAGTGTTGAAAGAACTGAAATATGAGATTGCAGGCCTACTATTAGTAATCTGTGAAGTATCATTAAAATCATCTGTAGTAGCTAAAGATTGGAGAATGACCAATGTATTACAAATTTTTAGAAGTCATCAGGGAAACTACAGACCGGAGAGCCTGACATTGGTACTTGACAAAATAGTAGAAGCCATTATAAAGAATAAAATTACTGAACGTGTAGATAGTCATGTTTTAAAGGGAGAAAGCCAACATGGATTTAGCCAAGGAAAGTTTTGTCTTACTAATCTGTTATATTTTTTTGAAGGTGTGAATGAACAGGTAGACAAAGGTAAACCAGTCAATCAATATAGTGTATCTGGATTTTCAGAAAGCCTTTGACAAGATCCCCCATGAGAGACTCTGAAATTAAAAAGTCATGGGATAGGAGGCAATGTACTATTGTGGATCTGGAACTGGTTAAAAGACAGAAAGTAGGGCTAAATGGCCAATATTCTCAATGGAGAAAGGTGAATAGTGGAGTACCCCAAAGATCTGTGCTGGGCCCACTGCTTTTTAACATATTCATAAATGACCTGTAAATGAGGATAATGAATGAGGTGATCACATTTGCAGATGACACAAAATTATGGTGACATTTTACTTATTTATTTATTTATTTTATTTATTTAAAAGTGCTTTTATACCGCTTTTCAGAAATCAAAGCGGTTTACAATAAAACTCAAATAACAAAAGCGGAAGTTACATTGAACAGATAGGTAAAGTACAAAAGGACAAATAACACAGGCCTTACGTGGGTTGATGTAAGGCTTCAGTAATAAAAGTGTTTTTCCACATTATCACGTTTTTGGACTGTGGTTCCTGGTTTGACGTGATTCTTGCCCTCTCATTGGATTTTTCATAAGGACAAATAACTACATTAGTAACTTTGTATAGAAAAAAATTGGGATTACAGAATCATGAAAATTTAAATAAATAAAAACTAATTAAATAAAAGACTCTCCATAATAATTCTTAAATAAATGAGTCTTTAAAAGTTTGCGAAATGCAGCTGGATCTTTAGCTTGCTTTATGATTTGAGGTAGAGAGTTCCATAAAATAGGTGCATAAAGGGAAAAAGCTCTTTTTGAAGTGGAGGATTTACACGTTCCATAATCATTAGGAACCTAGAGAGTACTTATTTCCGCTTCTCCGGGGTCTGTTATCTAGAAAGGTTAGAATAAGTAATTTTAGCTGATTTGATGACTCTGAGTTAACATCCTTTCCTTGAGTCCTGCTAGATCAGTCTAGACAAGTAGGTTGTGTTCCCTTACCAGTAGATTGGTGGAGACAAAGAACCAATGAAAAGCCCAGGTTTCAATGGCATCACTCCTATGCCTCTATTCACCACAGCCACCAGAGGTTCCTTCAGTATTCATCCAAAAGCATAATGGAGAAACATGGCAAGCCTCACACAACCTCAACCCATTTGGAGAAACTGCTCCCTCAATCGTGGGCAATGATGAGTAATCAACAGTAAAGAACTATGTATAGGAAAGCATAAACAAAAAGCTGTCAGAAGAAGATAAACCTGCAGAGCCAAGTGGAAAAGAATCATAGTGGACCCAAGGCTACTTCAGCAAAAGAACAGAGCAAATACAGTTTTAGGGACAAGCCCCAGACTGGTCTAGCAGGACTCAAGGAAAGGACATTAATTGGTAAGTAAAATATCACCTTCCATAGCATCCTGCTAGACTAGTCCAGACAAGTGGGATGTACCAAAGCTACATCACAGCAGCTCACAAAACCATTGAGCCAAGGTTGTATCTGCCTGCTTGTGGACATCCAAGAAGTAATGCTTGACAAAAGTGGAAAGCGATGCCCACGTTGCTGCCCAACCAATGTCTGCAGGAGCTATGGGTAGAATGGGTGTGCAAACCCTTTGGAACTGGCCAGCTCTGCAACAGATGCATGGAGGCAATGGCCTCCTTAATCCAGCATTCCATAATCGGCTTGACCACTGCTTCCCCTTTGCGTGGACAGCAAACAGTACAAAAGATGGTCGGACTTACGAAAGGAATTCATAACCTTCAAGTACCAAAGGAGTGACCTCCAGACATCCAGCAGGTGAAGATCTTTATCCTTCCCCTGACTCTGCTCCTTCGGGAAGGAGGGCAGGCAGACCCCCTGGTTCACATGAAAGGGAGAAAGCCAAATGTAATGGCTGTCTTCAAAAAGGACAGATAAGGATCTCGGCAACACAGAGCCTGCAGTTCGAAAATCTGCCTTGTGGAAGAAATTGCAACCAAGAAGACTATCTTGAGCATCAAATCCTTTAAGGTAGCATGCTGCAATGGCTCAAAAGGCACCACCATCAGGGCCCTGAGGACCAGACACAGATCCCAGGAAAGGATCGCAGACCATTTGCTGGTAGCTCCTGGTTCTATGAACACCCTCATTGCAAGCTTCAGCTAACTTTGTATGCTCTGTTCTGGAATTTTTCTGTGCCTGGTCATTATCTAGTTTATTGTTTATTTATTTGTTATTTTATCTATGTTTCTGTTTTGTCAGTGTGCATCCTGCCCTCTGTAGTGCTGTGGCTTCCTTCTCACCACTTCACTGTCTCTGTTTCCTGACTAGTTCTATCTCACTGCACATTTTGGTGTGCTTTTTTCTCTCCTCCTCCCTATTCCTCTCTAGTTTGTATTTTCAGGCCTCAGTTTTTTACCAGGGCACGTTCTGTGAACTCTGACTGCTTTCACTTGCTTGCATTCAGTACTTGCCTCGCCCCTCTTAGTCAACTCTTCAGCTGTGTGTGTCTCTCTCGCCTCTTCCTTATTATCCCACCCTCCCCCTGGCTTATAGTCTCTTATAGCTGCCCTGTGCTCTTTACCACAATGTCTCACAGGTGTACCTTAACTCTGCAATCTCTACCACCTATCCTTTTACTTCCTCTGACTTCTGTGCTCCTGTCCATCATCTCTTTTATGGCTCCTCATCACTTTATCTTTCTGTTGCTCATACTCCCTAATTGCCTCCCCTCCTACCAACACCTTCAAGCACCTCCCTCTTCTTCCCTTTACCAGCCTCGCTTCCCCCACCATCTTGTCGTCTACCCTATCATCAGCTCTTTCTCTCTCTCATTCAGCCATCTTCTCTATCTTTGAAACAACCTTATCCTTGTTACCACTGTGCTGTCTCCTCTCTGCCCCACACTCTTCTACTCCTTCTCCTTCTCTTTTCCAGAGATATCAACCCCAACCCTGGCCCCCCTAGACTTCTGTAATACTCCCAGAATAGATCCTTATGCAACAGCTCAAATCTTATTTATATCCCTCTCCTCTCCTCACCTCTCCCCTTCCTCTCTCCCTTTCTCATGTGCCTTGTGGAACGCAAACTCCATCTCAACTAAAATTGTCTTTACTCATGATCTCTCTATCTCTAATACTCTCCATCTCCTTGCTCTAACTGAGACCTGACTCCTCCCTGAGGACTCAACTTCAGTCGCTGCTCTCTGTCATGGTGACTATCAATTCTCCAACACGCCTTGTCCCACTGGCTGCGATGGAGGTGTTGGGCTTCTATTTCTCCTTCCTATCAGTTTCAACCCCTCCTTCTGACTCAGTCTCACTCCTTTTCCTCCTTTGAAGTCCATTCCATTCGTTTGTTTATCCCTCTACCTCTCCGACTAGCTGTCATTTATTGACCCCCTGACAAGTCCACCTCTACCTTTCTCTCTGACTTTGACCCATGGCTTTCCTTGTTCTGGATTCATCTTTCCTCTCCCTTATTCTGAGGGATTTTAGTATTCATGTTGATAACCCCTCCGACCCTTATGCTTTAAAGCTCCTCTCCCTTAACTCATCATTCAATCTCCAGCTTTGCTCCACTATTCCTACTCACCAGCAAGGCCACTACCTTGACCTTCTATTCTTCTCTAATTGTCTACCATCAGGCTTCTGTAACTCACTTCTCCCCTTATTGGACCAATACCTGCTAAGCTTCACTCTTCATTACTCAACGCCTCAACCTCGTCCTGTCTCCTCCAACCTCTTTAGAAATCTTTATGCTATTGAGCCGTTGGCTCTCTCCTTCATTAGCTCATCACCTCTTTCCTCCACTATGTCATCTGAATCTGTTGATGAGGCAGTAGCTTCCTATAATGCTGCATTCTCCTCTGCTCTGGATGTTCTTGTTCCGCCCATGCCACGTTCTGTGAGGTGTACTGTACCTCAACCCTCACTGTCTTCCACTAACTGCTATCTAGGTTCCTGTGCTTGCTCAGCTGAGTGTGCTTGGCTCAAATTCACACCCTTGTGGACTTTCTACACTTCAAATTCATGCTTGTCTCTTTCCAGTCAGTCATAGGACTAGCCAAACAAGACTATTATGTCCATCTGACTTATTCTCTTGCCTCTGACCCTCACTGTCTCTTTACAACTCTCAACTCTCTCCTCAAGGTGCCTTCGCTTCTGACCCCTCCCTCCCTTTCCACCCAAACCTGGCTGACTACTTCCATGACAAAATCCACAAGATCGCACTCCAATTCCCCATAAGTTCAGCTACTCCCTCTCCTTCCCCTCTTGCCCCTCTTCATTCCCAAACCCCCCCCCCCACCCTCTGCTACCCTTTCTTCCTTTTTTATGATCTCAGAGGAGGAAACCATTCACCTTCTTTCCTCATCCAAACTCACTACCTGCTCCTCTTTTCCTGTTCCACCTGTTTCCTTAGCTCCATCTCCTCCACTGTGATCCTTTCTATCTCTCATATTCTCAATCTATCGCTCTCCACTGCAACTTTTCCTGCAGTCTTCAAGCATGCTGTCATCACTCCTCTCCTCAAGAAATCCTTACTAGACCCTACCTGTCCTTCTCACTATCGATCCATCTCCCTCCTCCCCTTCATTTCTAAATACTTGAACATGCAATTCACTGCTGTTGCCTCAACTTTCTCTCCTCTCAAGCCCTTCTGGATCCTCTACAATCTGGCTTTCATCCTTTACATTCTACCGAAAAATCTCTTGCCAAAGTCTCCAGTGACCTGTTCCTGGCAAAATCCAAGGGCCTTTACTCGATCCTCATCCTTCTTGACCTTTCTGCTGCTTTTGACACTTTTGACCACAACCGTCGTCTTGATACCTTGTCCTCGCTTGGTTTTAAGGGCTCTGTGCTATCCTGGTTCTCTTCTTATCTCTCCCATTGCTCTTTCAGTGTTTCTTCTGGTGGATCCTCCTCTATTGCTATCCCGCTCTCAGCTGGTGAACCCCAAGGATCATTCTTGGATCCACTCCTTTTCTCTCTCTATACCCAGTCCCTTGGTGCACTCATCTCTTCCCATGGCTTTCGGTACCATATTAACACTGATGACTCCCAGATCTACCTCTCTGCACCTGAAATCTCTCTGGCAATCCAGGCCAGGATGTCTGCCTGCCTTTCTGACACTGCTGCTTGGATGTCTCACCGCCACTTGAAACTGAATATGGCCAAAACTGAGCTTGTTATTTTTCCCCCTAAACCCTCCTCTCCCCTTCCTCCTTTCTCTGTCTTTGTGGATAACTCTCTACTCCTCCCTGTCTCCTCAGTTTGCAACCTTGGGGTCGTCTTTGACTCCTCTCTCTCTTCTTCACACAATTCGAACTGATAGCTAAAACCTGCCGTTTCTTTCTCTACAACATCAACAAAATTCACCCATTCCTTTCTGAACACACTACTAAGATACTTATCCACTCCTTAGTCACCTCCCATCTGGACTATTTTAACCTGCTCCTTGCTGATCTCCCTCTCAGTCATCTCTCTCCCTTTCAATCTGTTCAACACTTTGCTGCGCAGTTAATCTTCCACCAACCTCGTCATGCTCAACTTACCCCTCTTCTCAAGTATCTTCATTGGCTTCTTATCCATTTCCACATCCAGTTCAAACTTCTCCTGTGACCTATAAGTGCATTCACTCTGCAGCTCCTCACTATCTTTCCTCTCTTATCTCTCCTTACACCGCTCCTTGGGAACTCTGCTCTTCTTTTTTTTTTTTATTTATCTATTTATGCAATTTACAAAATGTAAACATCAAATAACAATGTTTACAGAAAAGATGCAATCGTGGAAAAAAAAAATCCAACCGAACTTGAGGGGAAAGTGTCTAACTTGACGAATGATATGGAAGGAGATAAGAATAAAATCGATGCTTCAGATCAGAAGCTTGGTCAAGTTTCTGACCTCACCGTTTCTTTAATGAAAGATAATCTTGGGTTGAAAATAAAGCTGGAGCTTTTGGAGAATGCTACCAGGGCCTCAAACCTTCAATTACTGAATTTTCCGGTGGTTTCAGAAGTAGCACCTTTGGAAACATTTAAGAGATACCTTCAAGAATCTTTAATGATACCTGTGGACTTACTTCCTCCTGTGCAGAAAGCATTCTATTTGCCTTTGGGTAAAAAAGAAGGCAAAACCATGCTTGGTTCTTTAGATATGGACTTTTTAAATGTCTCCGCTGTTCTTGGTTCTCCTAAAGAGGATGAAATTAAAACCTCCACTTTATTGGTCTCGTTAGCCCTGTCTTCGGATAGGGACTGGCTTCTCAAATTGTTCTATAAAAAGAGAGCCAATTTGTTTATGGGTAAAAAAATTTCGGTTTTTCCGGATGTCTCAAGGGAAACCCAGAAACGCCGTAAAGCATTTCTTCTGTTAAAACCTGGTCTAACCCATCTTGGGGAACTCTGCTCTTCTGATGAATCACTTCTATTTGTGCCATTCTCTTTTACTGACAACTACAGACTTTGCTCCTTTCACCTTGCTGCTCCTTATGCCTGGAACAAACTACCTGAGTCTATACGTCATGCGCCTTCTCTGACCCTTTTCAAATCCAGGCTGAAAACTCACCTCCTTGCTGCCACTTTTGGATCTTGACTCACCTGATGTCCTTTGTGTTTCCTTACCATTCCTCCTAGATGTATCCCATGCTTACAGCTACTGTGTTGTCTGGCTCTATTAGATTGTAAACTCTGATAAGCAGGAACCGTCTTTTACGTGTCTGTGCAGCACTGCGTATGCCCTGTAGTGCTATACAAATGTTCAGTAGTAATAGTGGTAGTAGCAGAGGGGAGGACGCAGACGCCAAACCCCCTTGAAAAAACATGAGTTGTCCAGGTGCAAGGCTGGAGTGGTCCTATGTGACAATGTGCTCATAGCGCCATCTCTATGGTCGCTGCCAGCAATCTGAGTAGCTGAAGATAATCCTAGACTCTGGGACACTGTTCCCTCTAAGCTGTGCGCGTGTGCGCGCGCACACACCTCGCCGAGCGAGCGCACATACTTTACAACAGAGCGCACAAAAATTATGGTTCTGATTCTGATAGAAAACAACACAGACATCTTAAAATTTAAAAGTTGTTGTGTATTTATGGTTTTCAGAAGTTCCACACTATTTTCTAGTGCAATCAATGTGGTGTACATACTGTATTCTGATGTGTAGTCAAATTTTAAAGTATATAACTCCGAGTGTCGTTATGTGGCGCACAAAAATTTAACCTTCCTTCAAAAGCTGCACAGCTGATATTTTATGTGCACACAGCCTACAGATAATTAGAGGGAACATTGCTCTGGGAGCCTGCTGTACACAGTACAGCATCAGGCAATCCAACAGTCTCTTGACTTTCTCTTCTAGCAGGAAAACTCTGCTCACTTGAGTGCCAAAACATGCTCCCAGAATCTCCAGGGACTGGAAAGGCAACAGCTGGCTCTTTCCCTGATTGATCACCCAGCCGAGACGTTCCAAAAAGGACCCCACTCAGGCTGCCACCCAAGATGTTTCTGAAAGGAAATGGGCTTGGATGAATCAGTCGTCCAGAAAGTGATGGACACAAATCCTTTGGTGCCGCAAATGCCACCACCATGACCTTGGAGAAAGACCTTGGGGTGGTGGATAGCCTGAAAGGGAGGGTGACAAACTGATGGTGACAGCAGAATAAGACCACATGGTCTATCTAGTTTGCTCTTCTATATCAGCTACAATAGTGCCCTTTTTACCTTTAGAGATCCTCTGTGTTTGTCCCATGCTCTTTTGAATTCAGCTACAGTCCTCATGTCCATCAACTCCACTGAGAGACTATTCCACACATCTATCTCTCTTTCCATAAAGAAATATTTCCGCATATTACTCCAGAGTCTATCCCCTTTCAGTCTCATTCTATGTCCCCTTGTAGCAGAGCTTGCCTTCAATTGAAAGAGACTCTCCTGTGCATTTTTGCCACGGAAGTATTTAAAGGTCTTTATCATATCCCACCTTTTCTCTGAAGTATACATATTAAAATCTTTAAGTCTCTCCTCATATGCTTCATAGCGAAGACCATTAACCATTTTAGTAGTCACACTCTGCACCGACTCTAACCTGCTTATATCTTTTTGAAGGTGCAGTCTCCAGAATTGCACACAATACTTCAAATGAGGTCACACCAGAGAAATATTTCTGCTGATCTGATCCAGAGAAGCGAAGAACTCCCCTTGGCGCACTGCTTCAGTCACAGAACATAAGGTTTCCATCCAGAAATTCAGGATGCGCAAGTGCTTGTTGACCCCCTTGAGGATCAGAATGGGCTGGAAGGATCCATCCTTTTTTTTTTTTTGGCATCACGAAATAGATAGAATATCTGCCCTTGCCCGGCTCATCCAAGGGGATGGGCACCACCGCCTTCAGTTGTAGCAACTTCTCCAATGTGGTTCGCATAGTGGCACTTTTGATCGCAGATCCACAAGGGGAAATGACAAAAGCATCCGGCATGATCTCTTTGCATTCTAGGACATAGCCGAGCTGAATGGCATCTAGCACCCAGCAATCCTTGGTAACCCGGGCCCATTCCTGAAAGAAAAGGCAAAGCCTGCCTCCGACTGGAGGAACCAGGGAATGGGCCCTCAATCGTTCATTGTGCAGCCCAGGAGGGTACTATTCTGGAAGGGTCCGACTCCCTGGCCTACGCACTTTGCGAAAAAACTGAGAACCAGTCTGAGGCCCAGAAGCAGAGGTGAAGAAGGTTTTCCAGGTCGGTAACGACAAGTGTCCAAAAAACTCCAGGAATCCGGCCAGTGCGCCCTCAGTGGACAACGCAGAGGCTGCCGAGAAAGGGGAACCCGCTCACTTTACAGGCCCTTTGGACTTATCTTTCAGAAGTCGGTAAGATTTTGTCTCACCCAGGTCCTTCACCAGCTTCTCCAAATCAGATGCAAACAGAAGCTTCCCATTAAAAGCCAGTTGGGCTAACCGGGCTTTAGAAAAGGTGTCCGCTGCCCAGTGCTGAAGGTAAGCCCAGGCTGTGACACCATCATCCAGGCACCATCTCTGGCTGCCAAGTGTACCTTGTCATACATGGCATCAGAAAGGAAGCTGACTCTAAAAGAGGGGTAGTGTCATCCAGCAGAAGAGACTATCCACTGGAGCAGGTTCGAGACATCAGGCTGGTATATACTGCCAGTGCAGAATAGTAGCTGCTACAGTGAACTGGCTCCTCAGCAACGAATCCACCTTATGGTCCAGAGAATCCTTTAAGTCTGATCTGCCTTCCACAGGAATGGTGGTCCATCTGGTAACTGCCATAACCTGAGCATACACCTTGGGAATGCCAAACCACTCAATGCATTCCTCCTCTGAGAGAGTGGAGATCTTCTTACACACCCTTAACCCTTTAAGCAGGGAGTCGGGAGAGTCCCACTCTGACCAGATCATATCCTTGATCACATCCACGAACAGGAAGACAGTAGTGGAGTTTTGCACCCCTTGAAGGAGTGGGTGAACCTTCTGCTCCTGCTCAGGGCCAGAAGCATCAGTCAAGTTTAAAGCAGATGAAACCCCAATAATCAACATCGTTGGTTTCTCCTTCCAAGATAGGTGGATCACTCCAGCCTCTGCACAATCCTCTGAAGGCGAGAATACTTCTTCCACATCAGAGCCCAGTACTGAGCCATCTGAATCCGAGTCATAGTCAGAATCTCAAACAGCTTCCAGCTGTTCTCCATCTCCAGGGGGCACCCCTTGCTGGAGATGCTTAGCCAAAGATAATTGAACAGGGCTTCCACTCTCAGCCTGCCCCACATGAGACTACGCGTGGGGAGCACCCAGAGGCTGCAGGGTCTGAATTTCTATGCCAGAAGGACCAGACCTGCCAAAAAAAAAAAGAATTAAAATAGAATTCTGGGAGGTTCAATCTGGAGTCTAGAAGATCTCATCTCAGACCTGACTCCCCAACATCAGGGGTCACAGCAGCCAGAGACCCCCTAGAGGATAATGAACGGCTCACAGCATGGTCACAGGATTCTCTGACCAGCCGAATATCCTTACCCACAGCACCATCCTGAAGCAGGCAAAGCCAGATTAACTGCATCCCCCGGCTGGGAGGGGGAAAGATCTGGGGATGAGGCACCTCACTTGCCACAGGCCAAACAACGCTTCCTGGAAGAAGATATAGAGAGTTAGGCAAGTATCACAACAGCACGTGCCAAGGCTACAGAGACCTGAAGGTGCACGTTGACTGCACTTTTATGGAACGTGCGTTACAAGCGCTAGGGAAGGAGCAGGTATTAGAGCCACTTGGGTGGAATGTGTGTTAGGACCGCTCGACCACCAGGCACATAATAGGTAAAAATGCTATTAACGCATGCAGAAAACAGCGGGGAAACCCCCACACTGCACCAACAGCCACCAGTGGTCCACCCCAAATTGCGTCCCAGGAATCGGGAGCCCCCATTAAGGACAATGATGAGGTTAAGCCTTGATACTCAGCCCCTGAGAGCCCCGTGCAAAGGATCTGTGCTAGGTTCAACTCTACTCCCCTGGAACTGTGCCCCTGGCTGGCTGTGTAGCACTGGGTGGCTGGCAGGCAGATGCCTCTGAGAGCTTTCTACAATCTTTAGGAGAGAGCAGAAGAGGACAGAGGAGGAGGAAAGGGGTGCTGAGGTTGTGTGAGGATGCTGCATGCTTCCAGATCCTTCGAAATATTTCCGATTTTGTGTCTGCTCAACAGGCTCTTATCATGAAAAGAGTGCGGAGTTGAACCAATTTTCCCTCCTCCTATGGCTACTGAAAAGACCACAGTCTAGTAGTGCCTCCCATGTTACACAGAAGTGAGAGTCACCTTTGTTTCTCAAGATGGTCATTCACGAATGTTTAATCAATCTTTTCCTCTCAATCTTCAGATTTTCTTCAGAGAGGAGAAAATCCATCCACCATCTGCTGGAGACAAAGAAATACTGAAGAGACCTCTGATGGCTGAGGTGAACAGAGGCATAAGAGTGATGTCATTGAAACCTGGGCTTGTCATTGGTTCTTTATCTCCACCAATCTGCTGGTAGAGGAACACAACCCACTTGTCTGGACTGGTCTAGCAGGACAATATGGAATCAAAGTTGTTAAAACACAACAGGATTGTGAAACATTGCAAGAGGACCATGATAAATTGGATGACTGGTCAACCAAGTGGCAGATGAAATTTAATGTGGACAAGTGCAAAGTTATGCACTTAGGGAAGAACAACTCAAACTATGTTTACACAATGCAAGGTTCCACCTTAGGAACCACCACCCAGGAAAAAGATTTAGGCGCTATTGTGGATAATACATTGAAGCCCTCTGCCCAGTGTGCAGCAGCAGCCAAGAAATCAAATAGAATGCTAGGAATCATAAGGAAAGGAATAGAGAATAAAACCAAGGATGTTATAATGCCTCTGTATTGTTGCATGGTGTGATCGCACCTTGAATATTGTGTGCAATTCAGGTCGCCATATCTTAAAAAGGATATAGCAGAATTAGAAAAGGTTCAGAGAAGAGCCACCAAAATGGTAAAGGGGATGCAGGATACCCCTATGAGGAAAGGCTTAAAAGGTTAGGGCTCTTCAATTTGGAAAAGAAACGGCTGACGGGAGATATAATAGAGGTCTATCAATTAATGAATGGAGTGGAATGGTACACATAAATCGGTTATTTACTCCTTCAAAAAGTAGAAAGACTAGGGGGACATGCAATGAAGTTACAATGTAACCCATGTAAGACTATTAAGAGAAAATATTTTTTCGCTTAACAAGTAATCAAAGTCTGGAATTCGTTACCGGGGGATGTAGTAAAAGCTGTTAGTATAGCTGGGTTTAAAAAAGGTTTGAACAAGTTCCTGGGGGAAAGGTCCACAAACCATTATTGAAGAGGACAGGGGAAATCCACTGCTTACCTCAGAATAAGCCTTGTTGGATCTGTGTCCCTTTTTGGGAACCTAAACAAAAACAAAATGGGACCCTGACAGGTACTTCTGACCTGGATTTGCCACTGTTGGAAACAGGATCCTGGCCTTGATGGACCTTGTTCTGACCCAGTATGGCATATCTTATGTTCTTATCTAATTTTTTAAAAAATATTTATTGAAAATGCTTAACTTATACGTTCATCAAATTAAGCATATTAATATGAAGAAAAACAAAATTAACCAAAGAAAGACAAAAGATATTACAGGAGTATAAAAATCCAATTTAATAATCCACAACATAAAATAGTTCAAACTAATCCTGTTCCATATCCCTTGGTACGGGGAGTGCCCCATTAAAGCTGCAGATTCTACAAACCAAAAAAAATATATCAGACCATAGCAGTTTCAACTGCATGAAATAAAATGAAAAAGAAAATTAACAATCCAAATAGGTACGGAGCAAACCATGCCCTACCTACTATTAAGGAATCTTTCCAACTGTAAAGGATTATACCTAATCCCAGCAAAAGAAACTAACATTTGCAAGGGAATCGAAGAAAAAAAAGTCCCTCCGACAGCTAGAACCCTAGGCTTCAGCTGCAGGAAGGACTTCCTCCGCTTTTGTGTACATCTTGACACATCTGGAAAACCAGCAACTTTTTGACCACAAAAGGGAAAATCCTTTCTGCGAAAATAATTCTTCAAAAAAGCAATTTTGTCTGCCTCCAAAGTCAGAGTGACAACCATAGTGGCATGGGTAGTAATAACATCATCTGAGGTTTCCAAGAAATTAGTTAAATCTAGTTCTGATGTCACTTCTTCCACCTGTGTCATCTCGCCACTCCGAACAACAGAGCAGATCGGAAGGTAATATAACTGAGAGATAAAGTAGTTACTCACCTGTAACAGGTGTTCTCCAGGAGTAGCAGGAATTAGTCCTCACATATGGGTGACATTGGTGCCGACGGAGCCCTCGTGCGGAGCATTTCTCCAGCTTTCAAGGAAAGCCTTTGGGAATGCAGCGCGCATGCGCGGTCCCCTTCCCGCCCAAGGGTGCCATCTTGCTCAGTCTCATGACATAGCTAAAAGACAGCAAAAAATCAAAATGAATGATATGACTGCAACTCCAGGGGAGGAGGAAGGGTTGTGAGGACTGATTCCTGCTGCTCTTGGAAAACACCTGTTACAGCTGGGTAACTACTCTTTCTCCAGGACCAAGCAGGAAGTCAGTCCTCACATATGGGACTCCCCAGCTTTAGGCTACCGGGAACCCAAAGCTGAAAAAATGGCTCCCTCTACAGAGCCTCAGCATCCGTGATAAGACTATCCTCTGAGAACACCCCCGTATGGTAGCCCAACACAAGGGCTGGAGGGTAGGAGTTGCCTAAACCTCAAAGAGATTACGGAGTACCGCCTCCTGTCTGAAAGCACTGTCCCTTCTGGACTCTCTCTCTAGGCAATAATGGGCTGCAAAAGTCTGGCTTGAAGACCAAGTTGCAGCCCAGCAGATGTCTGCCAACGGAACAGAGCAGAGATGAGCTACTGACACGGCTTTTGCCCTGACATGGTGGGCCGTGACTCGACCCTGCAAGGGGAGGTCGGCTGCCTTATACGCCCAGGCGATACAATATGCTACCAAAATGGACAATGTACGCTTGGAGACAGGCAACCCCATCGTATTGGGGTCAAAGGAGACGAAGAGCTGAGTAGCCCTTCGATGCCCCCTCATACGTTCTATATAAAAAGACAACGTCTTCTTACAATCCAGGGTATGCAAGATTGTTTCAGCCCGGCTGATATGCGGCCTGGGAAAGAAGGTCGGAAGAACCACCTCCTGGTTGAGGTGGAAAGAGGAGACCACTTTTGGAAGGAACTTGGGATGGGTCCGTAGGACCATCCTGTTCCTATAGAATCATGTGTATGGTCTATCAGAAACCCTAGCTTATAGTTCACTCACACATCTGACCAAGATAAAAGCCACCAGGAAGAGCGCTTTCCAAGAGAGGAAGCGCAAATGGCAAGTAGCCATCGGCTCAAATGGTGGGCGAGTAAGTTGCTGCAAGACCACGTTCAAATCCCACTCAGTCGCTGGTGGATGAACCGGAGGCTTGAGAAGAAGCAGACCTCTGAGAAATCGGGACACCAAGAGGTGAACCGACAGACTGTCCTTCCACCGGTGAGTGGTGCGCTGACAGAGCACTGAGGTGGACCCGAACAGAGTTAGACTTAAAGCCTAGGTCTGAAAGGTGAAGTAGATACTGCAGTACTACTGGCACAAGGCAAGAGAAAGGATCTTCATTGCACTGAGCACACCATACCATAAACCTACGCCACTTGAGGGCATAGGACTTTCTGGTGGACTGCCTCCTAGAGGCCAAGACCACCTCCTCAACCTACTTAGATAGAAGTAAGGGAGTTAGCACTATCCTTTTAGCAGCCAGGCCATCAACGTGAGGGACCTGAGATTGGGGTCAGAAGGGAACCCTGCTCTTGAGACAGGAGATCGTGTTGGAACCCCAGAGGGAACGGAGTTTCCACCGCCAACTGCAGCAGAAGTGGAAATCACGGCTGCCTCGGCCATCTGGGGGCTACCAGAATCACCGAGGCCTTGTCCCGGAGAATCTTGAGCAGAGTTCGGGCCACCAGGGGTGTGGGAGGAAACGCATACAGGAGGCCCGTAGACCAAGAGATCAGAAAAGCATCTGCTGCCATTCTCAGGGGATGCGGCTGTCTGGAGCAAAACCTGGGCAGCTGGCAGTTCAGTGGACTTGCAAAGAGATCGATGGATGAAAGTCCCCATCAAAGAAATATCTGCTGGACCACCAATGGATTCAACTGCCATTGGTGCGGCTGGAGAATCCTGCTTAGCTTGTCTGCTAAGAAGTTCTCCTGACCAGGTAGATAAACTGCTTTGAGAAACATGCCTTGTTTGACTGCAAAGGAGCAAAGGGCCAGTGCCTCCTGACATAAGAGCCTGGACCCCGTGCCCCCTTGTTTGTTCACATAGAAGATTGCCACCTGATTGTCCGCCTGAACTAGGACAGACTGGTGAGAGAGGGCATGAGAAAATGTCTGCAGAGCTAAATGGATTGCTCGCAGCTCCAAAAGATTGATTTGCTGTGTGGCCTCTCGAGGAGACCAGAGGCCCTGAGTGCACGTGCCCTGGCAATGTGCACCCCAGCCCTTTAAGGAAGCATCGGTCGTCAGCACTTTCCAACTCCTGAAGGAGGAGGTTCCTGTGTAGAGGGAATCTTGGAGGCTCCCCTGGATAGTAGGAGGGGGGTAGTTGGTGGAAGTGGAGCATGTAGCCCTTTTGGACTATGCTCAGTACCCAGGTATCCCCTGTGATGGCTGGCCACCTGTAGGCGTACAGGGTCAGCCGACCTCCTGTGCTGAGTGAAGCCACCGGCGGATGAGAGGCTATGCTGTGGAAGTCAAAACCACGCTCCCTGCTATGCAGGAGCCGGAGCTGGCGGCTTGGGGGTCTTCTGCCTACGGGGCCCATGCCCCTGCCCCTTGGCGTGCTGGCCCTGTTAGGGAGCTGGAGAGGCCTGATACTGAGGGTAGGATTTGTAGGCAGCACCCTTCCTCGGGAAAAGGGGCTTCTTTCCCGAGCCCTTCTTTTTTTGAGAAGGGGCAGAAGTCTTCCTGGACACCCTTTCCTGGTGAGAGTCTCAGTCTCGATTTCTGAAGCCTTTTCAGTCATGGGCTTACCAAATAGGTTGTCACCTCGGCACGGGACATCGACCAACTTGTTCTGCACCCATGACTCCAGGTCCAATGACTGTAGCCAGGCCTGACAGCATAGAAACATAGAAACATGATGACAGAAAAAGACCACAAGGCCCATCAAGTCTGTCTTTCCATAACAACAACTACAACAGTCCACTTTCTACCAATGCCGGCTGTGGCTACCTGGGCCGAAGCCTCAAAGCCATCATAGGCTGCTCGAGAGATAAACTCACCACAGTCTGTTGATTGAAATGAGTATTCCTGTTTAATGTAAACCGCGCTGATGAAAAAGAGTGCGGTATAGAAGAAATACAAATAAATAAATAAATAAACTTCGAGCACTCTTGGATCCCTGTCGACAAGGCTTTGAACCTCTGCAAGGGTTCCTTGGAGAGGCCAGCTGAGAACCCGGCAATCTCTTTTGCCAGGTCCCTTAGTACATGCCCACGTACAGCTGGTAAGTCTGGACACGGCAAGATAGCATAGAGCCCTGGAAGCACTTTCTACCGAGGGCATCCAGGTTCCGGGCCTCCCGGCCGGGGGCACCAAGGAGTGCATCTTCTGACTCTTCAGGTGGTGTATGGCCGATTCCACAACCATGGAATTGTGCGGTAGCTGTGCCTTTTGGAACCCAGGGCTCTTACGGACTTGATAAATGGAATCGACCCGTTTGCTAAGAACCGGCGCCGAGGCCGGTATCTCCCACATACGGAAGAGCAGCCATTCCAGCATCGAATGAACCAGTACAGTAAAGGCTTCCTTTGGAGGAAAATCATACTGGAGGGCATCGAGCTCCTCGGCTCGAGGCTCCTCCTTGGCATCCGCAGGGAATGCCAAAGCCTTGGCCATGTCCCTCACGAAGTCCGAGAACCGGATATCCTCCGGGGGGGGGGGGGGACCTTCTCTGAGGCTCGGACGCACTGGGTCCGGAAGGTCTCAGGAGACTCCTCATCCTCCGTCTCCCACGCTGACTCCTCTGAGGAGGAGTCGAGCGACTCCGGCCGTGTGGGCCTCGGTGACACCCGCCCCGATGCCAAGAGCACCGGCATCGACGACCTCGGCCCCGCACGGGAGGTCGAGGGGAACCTTGACTGAGGATCGACTCGAGACTTGATGGACTCAAGGATTGGCTCGGCCTCCGGGGTCGACTTAGACGTCAAGGTCCCAGTGGTCGGGGCAGATGCACTGGTCAGACCGGCGATCAGCACCCGCTGCTGTTCCATGAAGGCAGCCAAGCTGCTCTCCAAGGCCGTCAGCCTGAGTCTAAGCTCAGGAGACTCAGCAGCCCCCGACTCGGGCCCCGATGGCGTCGGGCCCGACATCGGTTCTCCCGCAGGAGAGTCCACGAGGACAACAGAACTTACGTGACTTGGGGACTCCGGCTCCATGCGAGGTAGTTTGGATGGCCTCTCCGACTCTGAGAGCCCGGGGCGGTGGTCAGGGCTACGCGACCTGGCCCTCGAGGACCCAGGGGCCTGCACTGACACTGCCCTCATGAGCTGCTTCTTCTTTTTGTGCTCCCGGGTGGGAGATCCCCTCTCAGAGGAACCATGATGGCGCTCAGGGTCAGACTCCCGAGATGTCGAGGCTTCTGACGAAGTCTGGGCCCGGCCGGACGCGGACTCTGAACAAATTCTTTCACGTTGATGCTGACGGCTCCGAAGTGCCTTCGACGACATTTTGCCACACGGGCCACAGACCAGCGGGTCATTGTCGGGCCCGAGGCATCGGAGGCAGCAGTCATGTGTGTTGGTGAGAGACATACGTTTCTTGCACCGATCACATTTTTTGAACCCGCTGGCAGCCATCGGGGGAAAAAGGGCCCCTGCAAGGACAAAAGACCAGGCTGCCAGTGAAAATAACAAAAAAGGCGCAAACGCTAGTCATGAAGGACAAAAAACGAAAAAAGAAATTCCGGACTCAAGCCCAGGCGGGAAGGGGAACCGGCGTCGAACGGATAAGAAAAAATGAAAATCGCAGAAAAAAATTTGCTTTTCCCGGGTGACACAAACTCACGTTCGTTGGGCTCCGTGGAAAAAGAAAGACTGATCAAGATGGCACCCTTGGGCGGGAAGGGGACCGCGCATGCACACTGCATTCCCAAAGGCTTTCCTTGAAAGCTGGGGAAATGCTCTGCACGAGGGCTCCGTTGGCGCCGATGTCACCCATATGTGAGGACTGACTTCCTGCTTGGTCCTGGAGAATATAATCTTCTCAGGTTCCGATATCAACAACACCTTGCAGTATTTATGGAACAGAATTAAAGGGGCAGTAAATGAGTTAAAGGAAAATTTACCAGTCAAAGGTTCTTAGAACAAAGAACATTTTCTACTGCTTAATACGATTATATAAAGCATAGGAATCTTTCAAGCCCAGTGAGCCAACAGATTGGAGGATCCAACTTGCTCTTCCAGACTGTCGACTTGCTGAGTAACAGAGGATATTTTTCTATCCACAATTTGACTCTTACACACTACCTGTTCAGAAAAAAATATGGTTTCATCCATAAATCCTTGCAAAAGAGAGTTAGTTTTTGTTACGTTTCTCCAGATATCTGCCAATCTAACCTCTCCAATGGAAGCTTCAGTAACAAGTGGAAATTGAGCCGATGGCTTTAAGGAAATTAAACCCCCAGGAGAGCCTCCAGGGAGAGCAAGTGGTGGGCCCACCAATGGAAGCACTTCTTTTCCCACACCCAGGCCCATTAGGGGAACCTCATGGCTCTCGTCTGTTATTGCCTGCATCGATCCAGAGTTAGGAGGTGGAGTCCTAACTATGGGGCTAATGGATGCCCCCGAAGTTGTCAAAGAGGAAAAGTTTCACACTGACCCATTTAACTCCACCTCGGCGTCTGTCTTAATACTCACAAAATGATCCTTAGGCCCAGCTGATATTTTTGGCATTGATGTTCCCGCCACACTCAACTTCTTCACTGTGCTGATTTAGTCTTAATCTTCCTTCCTCCCCCCCCCCCATAGGGCATATCCAGTGGCTAATTGGGGTCCAAACTCTGCAGTGGCCGTGAAGGGGCATCAAAGGGGCATGCTACTTTGTTCATCACCCCTTCGTGCACGTGACCGTGGGCCACATCTGTGGCAATGAAAGAGCTGTGTGGCCTGAAATAGCATCCTGAACGCCCCTCAATGATGTCACTAGAGACGGGCTGTTCCAGCGAGCTGCACCAGCAAGCAAACCTTGGTCTCAACCAATGTTCCCGCTAATTTTCTGTAGGCTGTGTGCGCATAAAATATCAGCTGTGCAGCTTTTGAAGGAAGGTTAAATTTTTGTGCGCCATATAACGACACTCGGAGTTATATACTTTAAAATTTGACAACACGTCAGAATACAGTATGTACACCACATTGATTTTAATCAAATTAAATGAAAATAGACGATTACTAAATGAAGCGGAAATTTCTAGTAATTACAATCACTTTAAAATTTTAAGACGTCTGTGTTGTTTTCTATCGGAATCAGAACCGTAATTTTTGTGCGCTCTGTTGTAAAGTATGTGCGCTCGCTCGGTGAGGTGTGTGCGCGTGCACACGCGCACAGCTTAGAGGGAACAGTGGTCTCAACAGAATGCTAGCACAGCAGGGGTCTGTAACCAGATGGAACACACTCCTCCTTATGTGAATATTTTGATAAAATAACTCTCAAAGACTGTTGGAGGATATTGCTGCAAAAGTCAGGATAGTTATGAAACTAGCATGGTCCTGCTCCTGCTGCACTGGAGATTGTGTTTGGCATAATACATATGATGCCATCCCTTCCACCTCCCTTATCCTTCTCACCACCCCTCATACAGCAGAGCTATTTATTAAGCCTTGTAGGTGTGCTTCCTCTGATTGGAGTGGAGGAGTAGCCTAGAGGTTAGAGCAGTGGGCTGCCAGCCAGAGAGGTCAGGTTTGAATTCCAGGGCTACTCCTTTTGATCTTGGATAAGTCACATAACAAACTTAACTCTTCATTGTCTCTGGGACAAACAAACCTAGAGGCAAGCACTTTAGGTTGTAACATGGGCTAACCATACTGGATGTAAATGCTTACCATGGGTTCTAGATGGAGTGTGGCTGGCAATGACAGCTGTCTTGCGGTACTTTGCTGCATGATAGCTAGCATGGCTGCTGCCCCCAGTCCTTAAAAAAAAAAGAACATGGCAAAAATCTCCCATCAGATCCCCCCAACAGCCACCCCCCGATCTATTCAGCGCTCTCAACTTGAGCAGCAACCTCTCCCACAGCATTACCCCACCAACAGGAACCCCTCCAAGATCGAAGTTCCACCCAAACAACATGCCCCGATCATCCCCGTACCCCTGAACCCCCCCAGGGACTCACTTGGTGGTTTCTCTTGTAGTCTAGAGGAGTAGAGTGCAAGCAGTTTTCCTGTTTCCCCCCTGCTAGCTTCTAGTTTCCAAAAGGACAGCTATGACGCCTAGCGGTAGTGACGTGGTACTATTGCTAGGGGTCAACCTGCCATATAAGGAACATTAGCCCTTATATGGCAAGTTAACCTCTAGTGATAGAATGGAAAAACTATTACTAGGGGTCACAGCCACCATTTTGAAATTCAGCCGCTAGTTGGGCAGGTACAAGGGGGTTCCTTCCCTGCTCTACTAGACTACCAGAGAAGCCCTAGGTGAATCTCAGAGTGAATTGGATGGTAGGGGAAAGTTAAGGGAAGCTGTTTGAGGGACTTCTGCTCAGGGGGATCCTGTGGGTGGTCTGATATTGGGGAGGTGATCCTGTGGGGTTTGATCTTGAGGGGAGCCCTAATTGTGAGGGTGGTTGCTGTCCAGAATGCGGTGCTGACTGGATCAGGGGATTGGATCAGGGAGAAGACTGTTCAGGGGGATCAAATTGGGGGGGGGGGAGGAGGGGGGGGAAACCTTGCCATAATTTTTTAGAATTACTTGGGACAGCACCGAGGCCCACATTTCATTGCATCTGCATTATTTGCCAAGGCATGTAACGTGAACCCACGCAGTGTCTGCTCTGCGTGATAGATATAGGGCATTTACTGCAAGGCTGTGCACTTTCCAGACCACAATCTTGACACTTAGAGTGCGTTAAGTGCAAAAATGTGCTGCTTTTTAGTAAAAGGGCCCCTTAGATTGTAAGCCCCTCCAGGAAGAGAGAAATGCCTAGCATGCCTGAACATACGTTTGCCTTGAACGACCACTGAAAATGCTTGTGTTCCCCAAATAAAATCAGTAAAGATGGGAAAACCTCCACAACCTTCAAAACCCTAAAGCTGGTTGAGGTTTGCTTACTGGAAGTATGATTTAAACTAAAATAAAAAGACAGCCAGAAACCGTGCGGCACATCACATCCGGACAGATCTGCCCTGCTGCAATTGGAATGTTTCATTCACCCATTTTCTTTTCTACTGATTTAATTTGCCTTCTCAATTTTAAAGTGAAGCAGATCACTAAGCTGCATTTTTCCTGCTTTGCAATAGAAAGGCTTAAAAGAATCATATTGGTTTCTACAGTTCAAATAAGACAAATGCATTCCAGTACATACCAGGGATGCCAAGGGCAGCCCATCACCATGAGGGAGAATGAAGGCTAACGAGTGAGGTTTCTCTTACAGCACATTCATGGTATAAACTAGGAAAATCTGCATGTTGTATTGCTCTGGAAACAAAGGAGCAGCTCAAAATAATATCTAGCTTTCTTCGGATTCATTTTTGAATCCTTCCCTCCAGAGCAGAGCTGGGGCATTTTTCTGTAGAACTCCACATTCAAAAAAAAGTCCAATGCTGGTTTTCTCTCAGTAAATGCACCCGAAACCCTCTTTAATACCGGGCATTTTGTGGAGTAATACAAAACCTTAGAAAAGTCGCTCAGGATGGAGTAAAGCTAGCGTTCCATAGCAACACCAACAAGGTGTGATGTAGGAAAAAAGGCAACACTGTAAACGTTGTAGTGGGCCCTCTAACATCAATACCACTTACTGGGAAAATCGAACAAGGCAAATTACTACAGATCCCTACTCAGATACTCAGGGCTGTACCAAGCCATTATGGCCCCCTGTGCTATTTGCACATCTGGTGACCCACCCCCGCCGGTTGCCTGCCCTTGCCCCCCACCCCTCCCCGCATTGCCTTGCCTACGCCGCCACTTTTTTGTTTTCTTGGAAGTGGCAGCGGAAACAGTGAGACAGACCCACATTTGTAGGCAGGTTGGGTCCCTCCTTCCCTTCTCGGATGTACGTCGCATCAGAAGGAGGGACCCGACTTGCCTACAAACACAGGTCTACCTCACTGCTGCCACCGCCACCTCCGAGAAAACAAAAATGTGGTGACAGCGGCGGTGGTGGCAGGGCAACGCAGGGGGGCCGGCAGCCTGAAATGCGCCCCTAATCCTTTTGCGCCCTGTGTGGCTGCACCGCTCGCACAGGGCTAGGTATGGCGATGCAGATATTTAATGCTACCAATGGTACCTGGGTCTCAGCCAAACATGCTACACTAGGGCTTCCCAAATGTTTTTCCAATGTGATCCCATTTGAGGTGTCAAATTCACCTGACCTCAGATGGCAAACAAAGCAAATTATTACTTAAACAACATAACAAGCAGAACATTCACTGTGTCTTTTGACTATTCAGTAACATATAAATATTTAAATCTTTATTTTTAAAAAGTAATTATCTGATGTGCTCATCATATTTGAGGCATACAGATTTCCAAACACACTTGGGGGTTATTCGGAGACATGAATAGCGGGGATGGACGTCCCAACGGGACATCCAACTCCACTATTCATGCCAGCAGCAGCCCCCGACTGTTGGTTGTGCGGGGAAGTTAGTCGGGGTTGGGGAAGAGGCTGCTCAGGACGGGCAGTGGGTGGGCAGTGGGCGGCCACCAGCCCTGGATGTACAGGACTGATTCTAATGTTGGCCCTGTACGCCCAGAGCCGGCAAAATGGCTGGGGAAGTTATTCCACCTCCAAGGCAGAATAACTTCCCTGGACATTTTTTGTTTTCAACCTCGGGGTGTGAAAGGGGCTGGGGGGGGGGGGGGCCAGGGTTTATTCCCTGAAGCCCGACCCTGGCATTAGGAGGCCAGATCAGGGGTCGGGCTGTGGGGAATAAACCTTTTTCTGTGGCGGCTTGCATTGTGGCTTTTAAATGGAGCCACGGTGCCATGGCAACATGGCTCCATTTAAAAGTCTGACTGAGCTATCTGGGGAGTGCCTGTACGTGCAGGCTGGGAGTGAATCACAGTCCTGATCATGATTCTGATCCCATGGGGCTAGACGTGCCCCGTGGGATCAGAATCGCGATCCCCTTTGTATGTCCAGCTCAAGCCGGACGTACAAAGGGGATGCGCATGCGGGACAGAATCTGGCCCACATATATTTAGCTTCTCAAACTATTTCTGCACTATAGCCATTGAGTTTTTTTTGGTGGAAAATAAGGAATTGGGGGGGGGAGGGGAGGCAAGAGGGTGCCTATAAATTTATAATTGAGACTTCTGTTTTCAAGTGTGTGTGACCAAGTGGATTTAGGTGAGGGGCGTGCGACTGTGTGGGGAGGAAATGGGTGCACTATGTTTGAGTGGGTGGGATGTTTACAAATGTGTAGTTGAGATCTGTGTGGGTGGATGGGGTGGGTGGTTGTTATTAAGTGTGGTATGTTACAGTAGGTAGGCAGGGGAATCTACAAGTATATTTGGGATATGTATGTGTACATGCGTATGAGCGAGTGGGGGCGGGTGGTTGACTGAGTGGGTTGATTTGGATGAATGGGCAGTGAGTGAATGTGTCTCTGCAGGAATAGCGAGGGGCTGGGTGAATTGTGCAAATCATCTCATTCTCTCCCCTCCTTCCTACTCTTCCCTTCTGTCTGCTCTCACCCTTCTTCCCTCCCTTCTTTCATGGTACCTTCCTTTCCACCCAGCCTATGCACCTACCTTCTCAATCACACTCGGCCATCAGGATCACCTCCCTTATCTCTTTTCCCAGAATCATCAATTCAGTAATTCCAGACTCACTCCCTCACTCACTCTTCCCTTCACCAACCCCACCAGTTCATCCTTTTCCTCTCACTACCCCCCAGCTTCACTTCAGCCAGACTCATGCATCCTAGGGTTGCCAACTTTTTCACCGAGAAAAACCCGACACCTGTGGCTTGCCATGCTCCACCCATTCTCCGCCCCTAGTCCCACCCCTGCCCCGCCCCCAGCCCCACCCACAAAAATTTCCGAGGATACGTGTAGGCTAACTTCCTTGGTCAGATAATAATTAAACTGGGAACCCCAAAATCCAAACATGAAATGTACAACACTGGAGAAATAAAACTATAAAGTAATTTCCTCTTGCACTAAAGAAAAACGCAAAGATGTTAGCAATACACACTTCCCAGACCAGACATATTCCAGTTAATAAATTCAAAATAAAAAGTATTTTTCTACCTTCTGTTTGGGCATTTTATTTTTCAGTTGCAATTGCTCCAGTCACTTTCTTCTGGTTTCTTCGTGTCTTCTGCGAGCTATCCATTTGTCCTTTCTTCTCTTTTAGATGTTTTCCATTCTCTCTCTATTTCTGCTTTAACATACTGATTGTTTCCTTTTGCTCTTTCCCCCAATTCTTTCCTTATTCCTTTATCATCCGTTTAAATTTCACCCTTCCATTCTCAAGCCCCTCTTACTCTCCCAATACCGGCCCATCATAGACTTTTCTTCCACACAAAATATTTTTTCCCCTCTCCATTCTCATTCCCCATCCATTCTAGTCCTCCCCCCAAATCAATTCCCTTATAGTTCTAGGCCCACCCAGCATCTACTCCCTTCTAGTCCCATTCTCCCATGCCCCACATCAGCCCATTTCCAGTCCTATTCCAGCTCTTCATCAGCCCATTTCCAGTGCTAGCCCTCACATCACAGGCCATTTCCAGTCCTAGCTCCCCCCCCCACCATCACAGCCCATTTGCAGTCCGAGTCCCCCCGCACCATCACAGCCCATTTGCAGTCCTAGCCCCCCTAATCACAGCCTATTTCCAGTCCAAGATCCCCCTTCCTCCACCATAGCCCATTTCCAGTCCAGGTCCCCTCCACCCCCATCACACCCCATTTCCAGTCCATGTCCCCCCCCCATAACCCTTTTCCTGTCAAGGTCCCCCCCCCCATCAAAGCCTATTTCAATTACAAGTTTCCCCCCCCCCCCATAGCCCTTTTCTGGTCCAGGTCCCCTCCACCCCCATCACAACCCATTTCCATTCCACGTCCCCCCCCCCCTAACCATTTTCCAGTACCGGTCCCCCCCCCAACACAGCCTATTTCCCTTCCAAGCCCCCCCCCCTTAGCCCTTTTCCAGTCCAAGTCCCCCCCCCTTGGCCCTTTTCCTGTCCAAGTCCCCCCCCTTTAGCCCTTTTCCAGTCCAAGTCCCACCCCCTTAGCCCGTTGCCAGTCCAAGTCCCCCCCCCTTAGCCCTTTTCCAGTCCAAGTCCCCCCCTTAGCCCCTTTCCAGTCCAAGTCCCCCCCTTAGCCCTTTTCCAGTCCAAGTCCCCCCCCTTTAGCCCTTTTCCAGTCCAAGCCCCCCCCTTAGGCCTTTTCCAGTCCAAGTCCCCCCCTTAGCCCTGTTCCCGTCCAAGTCACCCCCCCCCCTTAGCCCTTTTCCAGTCCAAGTCCCCCCCCCCCCTTTAGCCCTTTTCCAGTCCAGGTCCGGCCCCCCCTTAGCCCTTATCCCGTCCAAGTCCCCCCCCCCCTTAGCCCTTTTCCAGTCCAGGTCCCCCCCATCACAGCCAATGCAGTCCTTGCCCCCCCCCCCCCCGACCAGCATCGCGGCTGTCTGAGGCTTCAGAGGGAGCCGGGGAAGCCCGCGCGAGGCCCCGGCTCCCTCTGTACAGCCACCAGCGTGAAGAGCCTTTTCCTTCACGCTGGCGGCTGTTCCTGTGAAGCCGCGAATGCTGGGAAAGGTTAAAGGGCAACCTTTAACCTTTCCCAGCATTCGCGGCTTCACAGGAACAGCCGCCAGCGTGAAGGTAAAGGCTCTTCACGCTGGTGGCTGTTCAGAGGGAGCCGGGGCCTCGCGCGGGCTTCCCCGGCTCCCTCTGAAGCGGAGAAAAGCCGGTTTTTTTGCTCTGGCCTCTCCCGATCTTGCGGCCAGAGCAAAAAAACCGGCTTTTAAAGGGCCGGTTTTGCCTCTGCGCCGGCAGCCGGCCAGGCCGTGGAAAAACCGGCCAGTTGGCAACCCTAGGTTCACACCATCAGTTCTCTTCCTCGTCTACTTTCCCTCTCCCTGCCCAAATTCAATTCTCATCCACTTTGCCACCCCACCCCCCATCTCTCCCTCCCTTCCAGACTAACCTCTAAGGCCGATAACCTCGTTTTTCCTTAACTCATTACTTCCTGTCTCTTTCAGCATCGTTTCCTCTTCCCTGTTAGTCTCTTTTTTTTTTTAGTACTTTCAGTTCTGTCCACTCAGAGCTGACAGGAGCATGATGCTAACACACACACACAGAAATATCCACTCATGGAGGGCAAGATGTACTTTTAAGCATGTTTCCCAGGGAGACATAGGGCCTAGTAAAATGGAGCTCCTCTCCCAGTCTGTGGGGAGCCTAGTGAGGTCAAAGCTGAATGAATCAGGGCCAGACTGAGCATAACACTTCGGTACATTGGACCCACATGAGCACTGAGCAAGATGGGCAGCGGCAGCAGCTTAGGGGCCGGCTCCTGCCTCACAATGCAACACACTTGTCAGCTGAAGCTCTGTTCTCTCAGCCCTTCCCATCCTTGGAAACGTTACATGGCCCGGGGAATTCTCATCACTGTTCAGGATTACCTGCAGAGTAGTCCAGGTCCGAAATAAAGTCCGAATTGCAAGACTTCAGTCAGAAGAGAAGAGCGGCAGGCCTACAGAGCAGAAACAGCATGGCAAGCCAACTTTAAGGTCAGTTAGTTTGCCACGCAGTCCCGTGGGCCAGGTGGTGGACGCACCCCCATCCTGACCAGCATCCGTGGTGGGCTGCACCCACTGCCCCGCCCTTGGTATGCCACTGATCCACTCTTGCTGCTGGGCTGTAGACCCTGCCCCTCGCTTCCTCCACAGCTGAGACTGGTGATGGGCAGAGACTAGGAGATGGAGCTCCTCCTACTGGAAGAAGGTGGGAACAGACCAATAGTGTGGGAAGCACTGCTGTAACAGCTGGGGGAAGCATCCAGCTGCCTTTCCAAAGCAGTCAGCCAATCCCATGGGGCTGAGGCGGGTTGTTGCTCACACAGGCATGAAACGACATCCAGCTCCATTCTCAGGCTCACAGCATGCCTGAAAATGTTTGAGAGAAAGGGGCCTTAGTATGTGAGCGTGTGAAAGGGGCTGAATGCGTGTGACTTGGCATGTCTGACATAATATTTTGTCACCCAGTGTATTACAGAAGATTCGTGACGGATTGTAAACTGTGCCCCACGCTCCAGGAAAGAGGCTCGTAGATGAAAAATACAAAGGAGGATGTCGTGACAATAGCAGAGATGCCCAAACCTAGTTTTCCTGACCCTACAAGGAACATGCAGTGGTGGGGTGGGAGCACCACTGGAATAAGACAGAATTTAGAAGGAGGATGGCTGAGGAGGAATCTTTGACCTGTACGGGCAGAACTGATCCAGTGAAGTAAGTTCTAATGAAGGGCCTCCAAGCAAAATTTTGCTGAGGACCCTCCATTGTCGTGACAATGCCCCCCCCCCCTTGCACACCTTCCCCCCATCTGTCATTGTCACGGCAGCGATGGCAAAACTTACTTTAATGGTTTTGTCATGCTGTCTGCACTTTTAAGTTCCCATCAGGCCCTACCAGGCCGAAGTCTCGTAGTGCGGCTGTTATTATGCCTGGTGGTAACAGCAACCAGGCCTGCTATAAACTTAAAAGAGCGGAAGAAGCACAATAGACCTGTTAAAGTAAGTTTGCCACTCTGCCTTACTGCTGCTGTGTGGGACCCCTTCCTGCCCAGGCCCCCTCCTCCAGCATTGCGTGGGTTGCTTGAGCAAAATTTATGTCACTGAGCGAGTGCATTACTGCACATTTTCTAGGAGAGCTTGCACTGAAGATGTACACACCAGGGCCAGGAAATACCATTGAGGACAGGATGCTTCATGGAGGGCTAGAAGTATATGACTAAAGATCTACCCTCTGCAGACAGCCGGAGGCCAGTCCCTTCCCTGCCTAGCCCTCCCGCTGCCTGAGAGCGATACCCACATCTTCCATTTTGATCAAGTGTTTCAGCACCAGCTGAACTGAGCTCCTGAAGTGCCGTGTCGTGATGCATGGGATAATAAACAAAGCTGGGGCTCCCGCTCCATTAGGAAGCACTTCAGATGTCTATTTTTGCACATGAAGAGAGAGAGAAAAAAAAGAAAAAGTCACACTTGAGGTTACCAGTGCTCTCAGCCACAAAGCCAATGACATCAGTGTTGCTATGGTGACCAAACCTTCGGCTAAGTAGATGGAGCGCTGCTATCTCACTGGCTACCAAGGAAACCAACAGATGGGCCTAGGCAGCCCTACGCTCTGTGCATCAGTGCTCCAGGGAACAGAGAGATGCTGGGAAGATGCCAGCGCTGCCCGTCACCTTCTCACTAGCATTTTCTTATCGTCCATTGAAGAGGACTGACAACTCAGTTTGTGTCTGAAATTACCTACCAAATACCCAGTGGAATGCTTAGATCATCTTGGAAAGTGTGTGTACTGTTTATAGGGAACTATACACTGCATCAGAGGGTAAATGCAGCAGCTAGCGCTCTGGGCTGACTAGAGAGATCTCACCAGCCTCTAACTGGTTCAGACAGAGCACCGTGTGATGGGTTATTTTATCCCGCCTGTGAATTTTAACCCTCCTATACTACTCTGCACACCCCTAAAACCGCATTGGAAACTGAGCCCATGTTTAGTCATCTGCATCTACTGAAATAAATAAATGTAGTAAGATTGCTTCTCTTATCCCGGTATGCTTCTATCCCATATTGCACTCATAAAGCCAAATTAGGTGCTGCACCTACTGTTAACAATCTGTATATAGTTACCACTCTGTATATGGTTTACCTGTTCACCAAGTTATTCTCCCTTTTTTAATGTAAGTGCAATGTGGCTCTTCCTCTTTGCACAATTTTTGTTTCTTGTGAACCACACTGATGGTAAATAGTGCGGTATAGAAAAAACTAAAAATAAATAAATAAAATAAACAGCGAGCAGATTAATGCTGTGACCTACGGCATAAAAGTAACCCAAAGACAAACTTAAATCAAATCCAATATGATATATTATGAAGAATGTGGCATCATCTCAACCAGCTGAAAATGCACACTTGCATCTATTCAACATTTTTGGTGCCATTTTTAATCATCTGCCTCATTTAATAATATTTATTTATTCTCTTAATTTTCAATAAAATAAAAAATGAAAACCTTGTGTGTCTGATTTTCTAAACCATCCAAACTTATACTTATCCTGGCCACAGTGTGGTCGTGCTCTCCAGAGCACTAGGACCCGATCGGTGCAGCAACTTACCCCTATCTCCCACCAACCTCCCAACACAGAACTCCACCCCCTCAGCATGGAAACTCCTCGCTTTTGATGAAGAAAGCTTTCTCTGAAAAACCTTACCACCACTAGAAAGCATACCAACCCAGTTGGACCTTGAAACTCTAATAAATGAATGGAACGCCACCATATCCTCTGCTGCTCTGGCCCCATCAAGAGCACCTCCCAAACAACAATGACCGCATGCATCATGGTTCTCTGCTTCCCTTAGAACTCAAAAATGTGACTTCCAACTCATTGAACATCAATGGAGAAAGTCTCAGAGCCACCAACTCCAAACATTACTACAACTCTACCATAAAGGCCAAGCAGGAATAGTACAACAATCTTTTTTTACACTCCATCAACAAATGCCGGGAGCTCTTCGACTTTGCCAAATTGCTTATCAAGGATCCCACTTATACATGACAGAGCAATAACCTTTACCCTCATGAGATGGCCTCCTATTTGCAATCCAAGCACAACACAGCTCTTGCTAACATCAGCTTACTCACATCAACTATAGACACGACCACCAAACATTCCTGGACTGTCTTCAGATTAAACTTGATTAAATTATCATCAACATTAATACTTCTATCTCTGTCCTTGATCCCTGCCCTATATCCTGATAAAAATTACAAGAGCGCACTTTCTACTATTCATATCAAACATACTTCAAACATCCCTCATACAAGGCCTTATCCCACTCTCACTGAAACAAGCATCAATCAGACCTAAAAAAAACAAACCTTGATGCAAGTTCACCTGCCTCATACAGACCAACAGCCAGCATACCTTTCTTAGCAAAAATCCTAGAAAAGGCCTTTCAGACCCAGCTCCAGGACTTCATCGACCAATATGCCCCACTTGACCAGCACCAACATGGTTTCTGCCCTCATCACAGTGCTGAAACTTTACTGACCTCACTGATAAACATATTAATCCATGGTACAGAGTCTCGCATCCATGGATTCATCTTGCTCTTCCTTGATACCTCAGCAGCCTTCAACACAGTTTCTCATCAAACCCTCCTCAACTAACTCCATTAAATTGGTACACAAGGCACTCCCCTCAAATGGATTCACTCCTACCTATTCACCAAAAGTCAACAAATAAGAATTGGTTCACAGCTATCATCCCCCTACATCCTAACTCAAGGAGTACCCCATGGGTCATCTCTCTCTTCTCTGCTTTTCAACATCTATATTCAACCCCTATGCACAATTCTCCAAAAGCTCCAAGACAATTATCTGATCTATGCTGATGACATAATGGTTTACATACCCTTCTCCACAACTGCCCCTGACTACTCAAAAATCATAGACTGTTTCACTGAAATAGTCAAATGGCTACACCTCCACAATTTAACAATTAATCTCAACAAAACCAAAATTCTTCATGTTACAAGAGATCCTAAGATTACACCTGGGCATTATACTTGACCAACAACTGAACTTCCAAGCTCAAATCCAGAATGTAAACAGGTCTGTCTATTACAAGTTTAGAATGCTGAGGAACCTTTGTCCCCTTCTAACTATGGAAACGTTCAGCATAGTCTGCCAAGCCACCATCACCCCACTTTTTGACTACTGCAGTTCCATGTATCAAGATCTCCCTAAGCAAGCTGTCCTTCCACTACAACTTGCACAGAACACCACAGCTCGTACCATCTGCAGAGCATCCAGGCAAACCCACGTTTCTTCAATTCTGAAACTCCTTCATTGGTTGTCCATCAATTCAAAAATCAAATACAAGGTCCTTACCACAATGCCCTCAAAAAACTTTCCTCTGAGCACCTCCAATCTCTGATCCACCCTCCTACAACCCATACGCCAAGGAGGAACAACACTTAAAACCTCCTCAACCAGATCCGAAAGAGCAACCAATGCACATGACTTAGAGCCTTCACGCTATATGCTCCCACCCTATGGAATTCTCTACCCCCCAATTAAGAAGCATCAGCTCAACTACAAACTTCTGTAAGAACTTAAAAACCTACCTCTTTCAAGAACACTTTGGCATTGACCTCCCATGGAATTTCACCCTCCCATGGCCCTGAAACTAGCCCTCCCCTTCTCTGTTTTTTAAGTGCCATCAAGTCAGTGTTGACTCATAGTGACCCAGCTACCTCCGGGCTTTCTTGGCAATGTATCACCAGAAGTAGATTGCCAGCCTTTTCTTCCAAGGCAATGGAGGGTAAAGTGACTTGCCCAAGGTCACAAAGAGTACCAGTGGGCATTAAACCCTTGATCTTCTGGGTATAAGGAAGTTGCTCTAACCACTAGGCTACTCCTCCACTCCTATCTGTGTAAATAATTGCAATACTTGTACATGAGTATAACTCCTTATATTTGTTGTAACATGTTACAAATTTTCAGGTTCTTAATGTTTCAACAGAAAAGAGGAAGATTCAGTCAGGGGTACCCAACCCAGAACCCATAAAGAAAGAAGAAGAAAGGGCATTTACCCAAGGACCTCAGAAGAGAGATCAATCAAAGAGACCAGAAGTGACCTACTTGGTGCAAATGTACAGAGAAGAAAAAGGAGTTGCCATAAGATTAACAGAAGAGTCTGCCATTCTGTAAGTTCTCTTGAATTACATCTATTTGATTTCTGCTACTTTGTTTTTTTGCTTTGGTTTTGTAAACCCTTTAAGTAACAGATTTTTTGTCGGAAAGGCCAACCCAGCTAAAGAGGATCATGCCTCCAGCCATCGTGGCCCGTCCATTTATTCACTTAAAAAATAAAAGTAAACCACTTTGGAAGCAGCGTATATCATTACTTAGCTGAATCCGGTGAAAGTAGAAGAGCCGTAATAGAATTGCAACAGTCAGCATAAGACGACGTGACACGTTTCGGGGTATTTTCAGTAATCCCCTGTTTCAGGTCAAAGCCGCTGTACAAGACCGCTATCTCCTGGTTTGAATGGCTGAGGAGATAGCGGTCTTGTACAGTGGCTTTGACCTGAAGCAGGGGATTACTGAAAATACCCCGAAATGTGTCACGTCGTCTTATGCTGACTGTTGCAATTCTATTACGGCTCTTCTACTTTCACCGGATTCAGCTAAGTAATGATATATGCTGCTTCCAAAGTGGTTTACTTTTAGTTTTTAAGTGAATAAAATGGACGGGCCACGATGGCTGGAGGCATGATCCTCTTTAGCTGGATTGGCCTTTCCGACAAAAAATCTGTTACTTAAAGGGTTTTTGAAGACTGGGTTTTGGGCACCAGGGTTGTATCTTAATTTTTGTATTTCAATTTTAACCTGGTAGGGGGTCTTGTTTTTTGAGTTGGTTTTGTAAACACCTTACTTTAGGGGGTCATACCAATTAAAGGTGATTTTAAGAGAAAGTATTTCCTGGAGTTGCTATGTGGAGTTTTTGTTCCAGGTGAGATCAAGCAATCATGGCCTTGTGGCATCTTTCTACCTCTGAAATTCCCACTCCAACTTTGCCCATGGGGAACCCTTTTATAGTTTTTCTAAATGTCTGTGGTAACCTCAAAGGACTGGACATCCAACTCCCATGCCTAGCAACAGAAGGGTTACATTAGGTATACCACAGGGGCTGGTGTAGTGTTGCATATCCCTTGGGGAGAGAATACAGTTTTCTTCTCAAGTCTTGCTAAGTAGCTTCACGTGGTGACCCCATTGTATAAAATCCATACCAAATCTCAGCAAGGTGACATTGCAATTGAAGTATAGTAGGAAAGAAAAGGAAGAATACATACTGACCATAAGCTGTCCAGAATAAAAAGGTGCCCACTCTTAGCTTTCACACTAGGGCTAGAGATTGTGCAGACACTGCAGATGAAGAAAATATCCATGCCACAGATAAAGATCATGGTGAACTTGCTCACAGACCTACTCTGATAGGACAAATGGCAGCATACGTCCACACTATTCCATTCACCCAGTTTGCACATGGACCCCTTGTAATGTCACATCAAGCTGCATAAGGACCAGCACTGCAAGTCCTCTCACACCCAACTTTCACTAATCAGGAACCATGTCCATTGCCTACAGCAATCCCTGCAATGGTAGTACAAAAAACACAATCTTATAGAAAGTTGCTCATTTCAAGTACCTCTCCATCAGTTAATTCCCACCACTGATGCCTCCACTTAGGGGCTCATCTTCTTTGTCAATCCATGCAGTACACGACACACTAACTTCACATCAATGTTCTGGAACTACAAGCTGTTTACAATGCTCTCAGGGCATTCCAGACTTGGATCAAAGAACCGATAATCATATTGCAATGTTTTATATCAACAAACAGGAAGTGTCAGGCTCCCTGCAGTTATATTGAGAAGCTGAAAGACTATGGTACTTCTCCCATATCTTAAATACCATGCTTCATACCAGATATCTGCCAGGAGCTTGAAATTAGTTGGGAGACTCTCTGAGCATATGCTTGGACCCCACGAGTGGTCACTAGATCATGAGATCTGCAAATCTTTGAACAATTGGGCACCTCAGAAGTGGATGTCTTTGCCTCTGCAGAACATGTAAAATGTCCTTACATTTGCTCCATACATCTGAGCAAACACAGTTGGATGCATGATGCCTTTTCAGTATTATGGAGTCACAATATGCTTTACGCATTCCCACATTTTCCCTCATCACCCGGATCCTACTCAAAATTTGGCTGTACGAGGTAAAGTACATAAGAACATAAGAAATGTCATACTGGGTCAGACCAATGGTTCATCAAGTTTCCAATAGTGGCCAATCCAAGTCACAAGTACCTGTCAGGATCCCAAATAGGAGACAGATTCCATACTGCTTATCCCAGGGCTAAGCAGGGGCTTTCAACAGTCCACTTTAATAATTGTTTATGGACTTTTCCTCAGGAACTTGTCCAAACCTCTTTTTAAAATCTTGCTCTTAAATGTTTTCTAAGCAATATTACTGCAACTCAAAAGAGTTCCTCACAATTTATAGAAAGATGATGCCTTTTCTTCGCAAATTTTGGCACAACCAAGGTCTACCTACAGCTCTGAGCAGGCTATCTGTGCCCTAGGTTGAACCCTGGGATGGGGGTAGACTACATTTTTTAACAACTCTTTTAAAGGACATAAATTTAACATTTTCTAACAATTGCTTTGTAATTCAAACCAGTGGATTAGTGAGGACATGTACTATTGATCTTAAACCTAGGACTGGCCAGACTGGGAGTTAAGCATATTATTCCATGGAACCAATAGGGGCTGTTCCTGGTCTCCTAAAGGATAAGGGGTAGAAAAAAACACATGCAATAGGAATATCTTTCAAAGATTTAAGCAGCTTCCTACTGAGCAAAGTTCTTTTTTCAGTACCACCCACTAAGGGGCGGTACCGAAATGTGCCTTGTCTGTCTGGTTTATTAGAATATAAACTTCAAAAAGCAGGGACTGTCTATTGCAGTAGCTTCCCACCTGTGGGCTAATGACCCCTGGAGGTCCATGAGAGCATTACAGGAGGTCGCAGGACAGAGAAAAGAGAGAGGCTGGTAGGGATTGGCTTAGGTAGAGAAAGACTGGAGGGAAATGGCTGAGGAAGGAGAGAAAGAGATTGAGACTGGTAGGGACTGGTTGGGAGGAAAAGAGAGAGAGAGAGAGACTGGTGGCAGAGGTGGATTAAGTTTCTGTTGCCCTAGACAGGCCTGCGACCCTGCCAGGGGGATCAGCTCCTACTGTCCCTCCCCTAGCATCCATCGCCCCTTCTCTTCTCCTTCACCTGGGGGGGGGGGGGGGTATCACGACTCCTCCACCATTCAGCAAAGTTCCTGTTGGAGAGGGCAAGAGCAGCAGGCCAGGATTGGGGGCTTCAGGGCCAGCTGCGGCTTGCTCTGTGGCTGAATAGCCGAATGGTGGAGGGGTTGCAGTGATGCCCATCGTGGTCTGCTGTCCTTGGTGGCTGCCTGGTCCTGCTAGTGAACGGGCTGATTCTGGCTGGTGGAAATAGGAAAGGGAAAGGAGAAGAAGAGTGCTAACGGAGACAGACTTGGAATTAGATAAAGTACAGAGAATGGCGAACAAAGCAAGGGGGATGGAACGACTCTTCCCTATAGGGGTCATTCCGAAATGCAAATAGGCCTCCTGGAGGTGCGGGAGAGATGTTTTTCTCATGAAAATGTCTAGAACTGTATTCCTAAAACACATGGCCCTGCGCATATACGGCGCAAAAATGGGGCTCTCAGAACGTAGGTGGGAGGGGGTAGAATGGGGGCATGACAAACCACAGAGACATAGAAAGCGTATTCAGGGAAGGCTCATGTACGTAATGAGTGTTTCCTGTAGATGCCTATCTATGCAATGTGGAATAAGGTCAGGACTTAGAAAGATTTCTGCTGTGATCTGCAACACGTCCCATAGAGATGAACGGCTGTGACATGTCTGTATTGAACTGGTGCGTCTGCTGTCTGGGAGAGCACAAGATGCAGTTGTAAAGAAGAGAATGCACGGCGAGGGACATTTGTAAGATTAAGGAACAATAAAAAAACACCCCCACAGAAGTATAAAGCACTGCAATAGTCTTTATTCTGGCTATGCTGGCATTTGCTGCTTGTACTAAAGGGGCTATTCTAGGCCTTCCTAACAATTCCAGTGTTTGGAGAAATGGGAATGTATGTAGGGATGGGATGCGAGTTAGTATGCAGCAGAAGCGTGTTTGGCTGAGAAATGCAGAGAAGTTGCATTGTCCTGAGACGCCGTGACCATTATGTCTTCACAGCTCTTTATAGGTGCAGGACATAGTTTTGGCAGAGGTATGTTATTTGCGACTGCAAGCAGGAGTGTGTGAGTGTGTGTGCGTGTGGTATGGGGGTGCAGGAGATGCCCTGGTGTGCTGACCCTGGAGAGACATATATGTCTGGCAAGTACCTGGACCGTAGGGCTGACCGCCGCATCACCAGGAGCCAGTGTGAGTGGGCAGTATATTCTGAAAAGCTGCTCTGCAGCAACAGAGCAGGGCATGACCCTGTCAATGGTGGGGGGCCCTCGTAGTGGGGGCATGTGCAGTGCAAACAGCACTAACACATATGCGATTGCACCATCAGAGCTCTCTAACATTGTGCATATTTGTATGGGCAGAGGATGGTGCTTTTGGGCATGTGTTTATGATGTCTGCACTGTTGCATGTTCACATCTGATGGTTCCCTATTACTGACCGGGATATGTGTTGACATGTAGCTGTAGGGATCCATATAAGTGTTTTCTGGCCCATACTTAGCATTGCATAAACTGTTTGCAGCGATGACCATGTATGTTTTGTTGCAGGGTCTGTCAGGACAAACATCTCACTTTCCACTTGCTGATACAATAGCTTTGGTGCACGTACATAACCTTATAGTGTTACAGGCATGCAACAGATTCTGGTTTGAATGACCATATCTATTTCATCTGTATTAATGTGTTGTTTGCATGAGCACAACACTGACGGTGTGAGCATCCGCTTAGGAAATGTACATTTTGCCAGCAGAGGCGTGGCTGCATGGAGACGGGATGCATCTGAGAAGTCTATCTTCTCAGAATACAGTGGACACAGGGATGTACAGGCCATTTGCTGCGTGTACCCATGTCCCATTATAGCAGCATATTTCCCCAGGCATGTAGTTTGTGCTTCACCGGGGATGTATATCTCCTTGATTCCGGAACTGCAGGTGCATCCATACCTGCGGTTTTGGAATCAGGTTTTTTATGTGCCCATTTTCAAGTTAGACATTTCTGCCAGCCAGACATAGATGTTATAGAATCGCGCTCTACATGCATTACTTTTGCATTTGTTAGCCTGTGGGAGGTAATTTTATAAACTCCTGTGTGGTTAGCCTGTGTGTCCACATGCATATTTGGAGCCTATCTGATAAAGTGAAGTTTGCATGGACCTTGTTAAATAGGAGCATGAAGGCATGCCTTAATCGAGTTGTGGTAGCTAAAGCAGGCAGAAAAGACCACTACTAGACTGTTGCGGAAATGCACATAAGTTATAATATTTTATAACTTAAACCATATATATTTATGCTCTGTCTAAACTCTGTCCCTGTGCACACCCAAACCAAACATATGCGTGATAGGACTTATATACACACATACAAAGTAAAGGAGATCTAAAGTGACCCTTCGTGTGTGGAAGTTCTAGAGTTCATCTGCCGTTTGGACGCCTGCTATCCCAGTGTCGCAAGGTTCCCCTGCAAGTTCACACAATCTGCAGGCGCTTTAACAACTTTGAATAATTTGGTATCATTTGCAAATTTAATGACCTCACTCTTTGTTCAGGTTTCCAGATTATTTATAAATATGTTTAAAAATGTCTTAGTATGGATCCCTTGGAGATTGCATTATTCACCTTCCTCCATTCAGAAAATTGGCCATTTAACCCAACTCTCTGATTTCTTTCTTTTACCCAGTTCTTTATCTACCACAGGACATTGTAGCATAAGATGAATTTCAGCAGCAGAAATAAAAAGCATTAAAGTTTATGAAACCGAGAGGCAAGATGGCGGCAGGAGCTGGTGTCGGTGGAGCAGCTCTGCTCTGATCAAGTTTGTTCTCTGGCAGGCGGCCTTCTGTGCTCGTTCTTGCGATGGGGCGGAGGAAGAAGAAACAGACTGACCTACCCTTGGGTTCAGCATTTTCTTCTGTGACTGGCCAGAAGACCATTGATTCGTGCGGTTTTGTTCCCCCAGCTCCTGGAGCGGCATCTTCGACGGCAGTGCCGGAGGAGATTTCAGCGTTGCTGAGTATATCGGGGGTGGTTCTTTCCCCAGAGCAGCATGCCATCCCCCCCATTTCAACCCGGATGTTCTTCGCCAGATGGAGTGCTTCCCCCCCCCCCCTCCCCGGTCTTCCAGAGTGTATTCCGGAGCGGGAAGTGAAGAGGGCTCCTTGCTGGTGTTTTCAATTGCTCCCTCCGGATCCCAGCAGCAGTCGGTTGTGGCTTCTGGTACTGGTGAGATTATCCCCTCGGCTGGGTAACAACTTGCGGTGATGGGAGGAGGGCATTTTCCGGCTATTCAGCGGCTGAAAAAACCTGCTGTAATAACATTGGTTTCACTGTGGGAAGCCATAATTACTTTAACTTCTTCCCTATCTACAATTGTGGGTACTGTGAACACTGAGTTACTGTCTGTGAAAGAGGCTTTCTCCATGGACAAGCAGGATGAGTCAGCCACACCTCTTGCTGTTTCTGCGGCTTCCATGATTCAAGAGCAGCAGACTGGTCTTGTTTCTCAGTTCACAGCAGAAATTGGACACCTTCGGGAGGCCCAGGGGACCCTAATCAAGGACAGAATTCTGATGGCCAGGAAGACGGAATATCTGGAGAATCAAGCCCGGAGGAATAAGCTTTGGTTATTGAACTTTCCTAAGTGTCCTGTTTTGTCCCCCCTGGAAATAGTGAGGAAATACTTCCGTGAGGTGATTAAGATCTCACAGGAGCATTTGCCTCCCCTGACCAGAGTTCAGTATTTGTCCTTGGGTGTTGGGGCTCTAGGTAAGGGAACAGGCCAGTCTAAGGTGTCCTTTGGGGCTGGGGAGCTAACTGGGTTTCTGGAAAGCTCCCTGGAAGTAATTAATGAGAGAACTACCATGCTTGTAACCTTGGTGTTGGAATCTGAAAAGGCTTTAATTCTTCATTCATATTTTAGGAATTTAAAGAAGCAGTTCTTGGGCTCTCAGGTTCGTATTTTTCCTGATCTGTCTAGGGCAGGGGTCGGCAACCCGCGGCTCCGGAGCCGCATGCGGCTCTTTCTCACCTTTGCCGCAGCTCCGGAGCACACTGCCTGCCCGGTGACAGGCAATAGTGTTGTAAGCTCCCTCCCTTCTTCTGCAGCCGCGGCTCCCTGCCTCTTAGGGAACCGCGGCTGTGCTTTTAAAATCATCTCGGAGCCCTTCCTGTCTTGACGGGCTCCGTGCAGCATTGTCCCGCCTCTAAAGGAAGTTTGGAGGCGGGACAATGCTGCAAGGAGCCCTTCAAGACAGGAAGGGCTCCAAGATGATTTTAAAAGCACAGCCGCGGTTCCGTAAGAGGCAGGGAGCCGCGGCTGCAGAAGAAGGGAGAGGGGCTGACATGGAGGGATGGAGGGGGCTGACATGGAGGGAGGGGGGCTGACATGGATGGATGGAGGGAGGGAGCTGATATGGATGGAGGGAGGGGGGCTGACATGGAGGGATGGAGGGGGCTGACATGGAGGGAGGGAGCTGATATGGATGGAGGGAGGGGGGCTGATAGGGATGGAGGGAGGGAGGGGCTGACATGGAGGGATGGAGGGGGTTGACATGGAGGGAGGGAGCTGATATGGATGGATGGATGGAGGGAGGGGGGCTGACATGGAGGGAGGGAGGGAGCTGATATGGATGGAGGGAGGGGGGCTGACATGGATGGAGGGAGGGGGGCTGACATGGATGGATGGAGGGAGGAGGGAGGGGCTGACATGGAGGGAGGGAGCTGATATGGATGGAGGGAGGGGGGCTGACATGGAGAGATGGAGGGGGCTGACATGGAGGGAGGGAGCTGATATGGATGGAGGGAGGGGGGCTGACATGGAGGGATGGAGGGGGCTGACATGGAGGGAGGGAGCTGATATGGATGGAGGGAGGGGGGCTGACATGGAGGGATGGAGCACTGGTAATGGGGTTGAGGGGACTAGCACTGGAAATGAGCTGATTAGGGGAGGCTAGGACTGGTAATGAGCTGATGGGGGGTAGGACTGGTATTGGGCTGATTAGGGGAGGCTAGCACTGGTAATGGGGTTGAGGGGGGATTAGCACTGGAAGCGAGCTGATTGGGGGGCTTTGAATGGGCATGGGCTGATTGTGGGGAGGGGAGGATAGAGCTGCTGGCCCTGGAAGATAACTGGGGGCTAAGGCTGCCATGGTATTTGTACTTGAAGGGACTGGTCAGTGGGGAAGGAGGGGGATTGGAAGGAAATGGACACCAGTGGCAATCATGGGAATGCAAGTTGACATTGGAAGGTACTGGGAGTGAGGACTGGAAAGGGGCTGATATTGGGGAGGGTTACTGGTACTGGAAATAGGCTGATGGAAAGAAGTGAAGAAAACGAAAGAAGAGATAAGAAATGGCAGATGGACCATAGACCACAGAAAGAGAGCTAAGAGAAGACAGGAAAGCAGAAGCCTCAGATCGGGACCAGCATGATCAAAGAATAAATTGGTCAGACAACAAAGGTAGAAAAAATAATTTTATTTCATATTAGTGATTTGACTACAAAATCATCATAATTTTGAAATCAAATATTGTTACTTGTTGTTGTGATATTTTCTGGCGTATTTTTTTTTGGTGTGCGAAGGAAGAGGGGTAGTCTTATACGGCGAGTATAGGCCAAACACCTATATTTTAACAGGAAAAGTAGGGGGTCGTATATAGCATTAAGGTAAGAAACAATATATGCAGTGTTAGATTTGTTTTAAATGTCGCAATGGTTTTGCGGCTCCCAGGTTTTTTTTTCCCTTCGGAAACGGGTCCAAGTGGCTCTTTATGTCTTAAAGGTTGCAGACCCCTGGTCTAGGGTTACTCAGGCTAGGAGGAAGGAGTTCCTGTCCTATAGGGCTAGGACTCTGTCTTTGGGGCCACTTTTTTGTTAAAATTTCCTTCTTGATGTTATGTTTCTTACCAAGGTAATAATTTTCTTTTTTTCTTTTTTTTTGAGCTCAAGAAGCTCTTGGAATTCCTTACCGCTAGGGAGGATATTGAAGTTTCTGTGATTTCCCATTCGGCTGACGTTTAAGTCTCTGCCTGCTTATTGTATAGAATTTTTCTTTTTCTTTTATTTTTTTCTTGGAGCCTCTTTCTCAGTGATAGTGGTCTAAATAGTTGATGTATATTTTTTCCTTTTTGAGATGTTTCTGATGTTGAATTGAGTATGTATTTCTTTCTTAATTCATGGATTGTCTGAATGTTAATTTGAAATGCAAATAAATAATTAAAGAAAAGTTTATGAAACCTGGAAAGTGTTGTAGAATAAGGGTCTCCTCTCTAAGGACTAGGCTGGCTAAGACTAGGACTTTGGTGGAGGGTGGAGGATTCCCCCCTCCTCAGCTGCAAAGGGCAACATGAAGCCTCGTTTTGCATAGGATGATGTTGGAGGAATGGTGAAGAGTGGAGTATTTCCCCTGTATTTTACAAAAAGCTGTGCCAAATGCAGAGCCTCTTGTAGAATACTTATAAGGACAGGCAGCATGCACAATTGTTTGTTGGCACAGGAGAAACAATGATCTTAAGAAGACTAATCGAAAATAAGGAGCATCTTGGATTGTTACATTAACACTGCTACAGCCATGAACATCGTGGGTTCCTGGCTGCAGGAACAAGGTAGCAAGTCCCGAATGAGGTCCACAGTGAAAGGGACTGGTGGGGAGACCAAGTTACTCCCTGGATCCCCCCAATATCAATCACAAGCCCTTCTTATTCCATTCTAGGCCCCTCTCTCTGATATTAGTATTAGAGATATGCACAGATAAAAATGTCAGTTCGTTTTTGGGGCATTTTCAGATTTTTTCCTCCAATTTTTCCAAATAAAGAGTATAGTGGTACTGTGAGACCATCTCTGTGGCACTTAATGGGATGGGAGCAGCTACCACAGGGACAGACCCCAGGGAGTCCTCAATAAGATCCAAGAAGGCTTGGGAGCATCGGCAAGGGGTTGTGATAGATGTCATGAAGGTTCTAGGGGAGGGGGTTGTAATTGATATCGAGGGGGGTTCCAGGGGAGGGAGTTGTAAATAATGTTGGAGATTATGGGGGGAGGGTGGAAGGGGCTGAGAGATTGTGATTGATGTTGGGGGGATCTGAGGAGGTAACTTGATCTTCCCACTGCCCCCTTTCACAAATAGTGGCCCTGACTTGTGGCCCACTGTCTCGTTGCTACAGTTAGGAATCTGCAACGCTAATGATAGAGGGAAAGGGATTTGGATTCAGCTTACATATCTTTAATTGTAGATCAGGACAAGTTATATTTGGTTACAACAGGCCATTCCCCTAGATATCTTGTAGTCCCCACTTGTGTTGTGTTGTCTGTCTTGATTAGACTGTAAGCTCCTATGAGCCCAGGACTGTCTCCTATATGTCTCTGTACAGCGCTGTATACGTCATGTAGTGCTATACAAATGATTAGTAATAGTAGTAGTATTTCCCTGTCCCCAGAGGGCTTAACAATCTAAGTTTGTACCCGAGGTAATGGAGGGTTAGTTGACTTGCCCAGTATCACAAGGAATGGCTGTGGGATTTGAACCCTGGATTCCCGGTTCTCAGCCTGCTGCTCTATTAAATAAGGGCTCAGGATGTTCTTTTCTTGTGCATTTTCTTTTAATAATATCTGGGCCTGCTATATGTGTTGGCAGATATACCTTTGCAGCCACTAGAGAGTCAGCAGAGGGGTATCTTTGGAATAGTGCAGGCTCCTTTGCGGCCCCATAGACAGCCCTGAACCAGCAAGGGCAGGAAAGACCCGGCCTGGCCCTCGGAAAGGAAGGTGCCTCCTTCCACAACTCCTGATAAGACAGAAGAGGGCCAATCCACTGATTCGCCCCAGGACCCGGAGTTGGATTCGTTTCCCTGGCTCACCAGAACCAAGGAGAGGCGGGAGAGGGGAGATGTCATTGGGTCAGGCCCTAGAAAAGCTTCCGGTGTTTCTGGGGGAAGAAGGAAGATATCCAGAGGTAGAAGAAGCTATGGATACTCAAGTGTATGAGGACAATAAGAACCAAGAACCCATGGAGGTACTGTGGATGAGACACCGATAGCTCTAGCCCTGGGTCAGGTTCAGCCAGTTTATAGTGAACATGAAGGGTAGAAGGGAGGGGCAGCTACACAGCTATTTACTGTGCAGCTGAGCAACATGGTTTTGTTCTGAAAAAGACTCTGGGTTTGAACCTGGATGATTGGATTTGGCTACTTGTGACTTTGTGTGCATTTCTGTCCTGAACTATTTTACTTTGAGAAGGAGAGGCCACACCCAGCCCTGGGGCTGAGAGAAGTCCAGGGTGTGGGAGCTGGCATATCAGAACTGTTTGCTGGACTTTGTTATGGACCTAAGAGGAATGCTTGTGGGTGTTTATTTAGAAAGTCCAACCTGGACATGAGGCTGGGAAAGCTAGGACAGTGCTTTGACTGCTGCATTTGCCTTGGAACCCATCCCATGGCATCACACTACATGTCCTTATACATATTTTACAAGAAGCTCTGCATTCAGCAGGGAAATTGTATTACAAATATTTGATAAACTGAAGAGTAGCAAATCACCTGGATCAGATGGTATACATCCAAGGGTGTTGAAAGAACTGAAATATGAGAATGCAGACCTACTATTAGTAATCTGTGAACTATCATTAAAATCATCTGCAATACCTGAAGATTGGAAGATAGTCAATGTAATGCCAATTTTTAAAAAGGGTTCCAGAGGTGATCCGGGAAACTATAGACCAGTGAGCATGACATCAGTACTAGGAAAAATGGTAGAAACCATTATAAAAAACAAAATTACTGAACATGTAGATAGTTATGGCTTAATGGGAGACAGCCAACATCGATTTAGCCAAGGAAAGTCTTGTCTTACTAATCTGTTATGTTTTTTGAAGGTGTGAATAAACAGGTAGACAAAGGTGAGTTGGTTGATATAGTGCATCTGGATTTTCAGAAAGCCTTTGACAAGGTTCCTCTTGAGAGACTTGGCGAAATTAAAAAGTCATGGGATAGGAGGCCGTGTACTATTATGGACCAGGAATTGGTTAGAAGATAGAAAGCAGAGGGTAGGGCTAAATGGCCAATTTTTCCAATGGAGAAAGGTGAATTGTGAAGTAACCCAGGGAATTGTGCTGGGTCCGCTGCTTTTTAATGTATTCATAAATGACCCAGAAATGGAAATAACGAGTGAGATAATCAAATTTGCAGATGACACAAAATTATTCCAAGACCTTGATAAATTGGAAGACTGGGCATCCAAATGGCAGACGAAATTTAATGTGGACAAGTGCAAAGTTATGCACCTAGGAAAGAACAACCCAAACTATGGTTACACGATGCAAGGTGTTCCACATTAGGAACCACTATCCAGGAAAAAGATTTAGGCGTCATCATTAATAACATGCTGAAATCCTCCACCCAGTGTGCCCAGGTGGCCAAAAAAGCAAATAGAATGCTAGGACTCATAAGGAAGGGAATGGGGAATGAAGCAAAGCATATTATAATGCCTCTGTATCGTTCCATGGTGAGACCACACCTTGAATATTGTGTGCAATTCTGGTCACTGTATCTTAAAATGGATATAGCGTTATTAGAAAAGGTACAGAGAAGAGCCACCAAAATGGTAAAGGAGATGGAAAGATACCCCTATGAAGAGAGGCTACAAAGGTTAGGGCTCTTTAACCTGGAAAAGAGACGGCTGAGGGGAGATATGATAAAGGTCTATAAATTAATCAATGGAGTAGGACGGGTAAACGTAGATTGATTGTTTACACCATCAAAATGTAGAAAGGCTAGGGGACATGCAATGAAGCTACAGTGTAACCTATTTAAGACTAATAAGAGAAAATATGTTTTCACTCAACGTGTGATCAAACTCTGGAATTCATTACCGGAGGATGTAGTAAAGGCTGTTAGTGTAGCTGGGTTTAAAAAAGGTTTGGACAAGTTCCTGGAGGAAAGGTCCATAAACCATTACTAAGAAGGGACCCAGGATATCAATGCTTGAACCAATACAAGCATTGTGGAACCTGTGTCCCTTGGGGAAACTGCTAGGTACTTGTGACCTAGATTGGCCACTATTGGAAACAGGATACTGGGCTTGATGGACCTTGGTCTGACCCAGTACGGCATATCTTATGTTCTTATGTCTTTTACAAAATACAGGAGGAAGCGAGTTGAATGTTTTTTTTTCCTCCTGCAATGTTCTGTGCAAAATGTGACTCCACTGGACTCCTGCCAACATGGATTCAGGGAATCCCATGGTGTCGAAACCCTCCTTACCACCCTCTTCAGTACCATAATCGCTGGAATCGACAACACCCGATAAGGGTTTGCCCTTATCTTTATGGATATAGCCGCGGCATTCGACTCTGTAAACCACGAGCTCCTCTTGGTGCATCTCAAGGAGAAGGGGATTCAGGACACAGCCCTAGGCTGGTGCAAATCATACCTGAGCGACAGACGGCAGCACGTACGATCCGGCGCCACAACATCAGAACCATTCCATCAGAGGCAGGGTGTACCGCAGGGATCCTCCCTCTCCACCCTGATGTTCAACATATACATACAGCCCATCTGTGCCCTTATCCGATCTTTCAACGTCACCTGCCTGGTATATGCCGATGACGTGCTGCTCTACATGCCATTCTCAACCGACCAGCCGGACTTCTCCCCACTAACCAGCTGCTTTGACACTGTATCCAACTGGCTCCACACTCAAAATCTCAGAATAAACCACAAAAAGACAGACGTCCTCTTCATTACGAGGAACCAAAGCTTCACCCCTCCCGTCTACCTAAAGGTCAAAGAAGCTGAGCTGCTAACCAAACCCACAATCTGTTTACCTAGGAGTCACATTAGATCAACGTCTGGACATGAAGGTCCATATAAGCAGCACAGTAAAAGCAGTTTACCACAAGATTCATACACTCCGGCATCTATGTCCCCTGCTAGATCCAGAGGACTTCCGGACAATCTATCAAGCGCTGGTAATCATTCTACAAGGACTCCCACATACCACCCTGAATCCACTCCAACTCGCAATGAATGCCACAGCCAGAATTCTACACGGAGCCTCCAGGAATGATCATGTAACACCGATCCTGAAACACCTCCACTGGCTCCCCATCCACTGCAGACTCTCTTTCAAAATTCTATTAATGACCTTCAAGGCCATCAACAAGCTCTCATCCACCTCCCTCACGGAGTTAATCAACCCTACACCCCCTAACAGATCCAGAAGATCCACAGCGGTCAACACACTGGTAATTCCGAAGGCAATAGCAAAATGCACCCAGGCAGCGATAAACAGGGCATTTAGGTTCTATGCACCCAGATGCTGGAACACCCTGCCGCCCAACATCCAGGCAATCCCCAACCTTGCCCAATTTAGGAAGACACTGAAGTACCACCTTTTCCTCAAGCACTACTCTGATGACAGCCCACAAACTGCCACCCCCCTCCACCAGGTCTGCCCCACTAGCACACTCAGCTTGCGATGAGGCAACCACACCATACTGATGTGCAGCATTTTATATCTTCAACCTGCTTAACCAGCTAAAGCAACATAAACTGGGTGGTCACCTATCTAGTGTGTGGGATGCCCTTTCTCATGCCATAAAGCAAAGCAAAGCAAACAAACTGCAGCCTTGATTGCATGGGGTATAGTTGAAGATAAGGACGCAGAAGCAAGGCCCATCTGTCTCCTTCCCACAGCCAACCCATGGAAAGAGGAGCATTGAGAGAGTTGTTTGCAGTAATCGGGAATCTAACACTGTAAATACCCATTACCAGACCACATGCTGGCATAAATCATAAGAATGTTTACTTTTCCTTAAGATCACCAGCCGCAATGACACTGTTATTCTAACCCATGATAGCTGCTCGTACCTCCTGCAGTGGAGCTGCTGGTAGAGGGAAACGGGTTTTAGTGCAGGGCTCCTTGGCTCTCCTGGAGGTATCTTTATCTGTTTGGACTTTCAGGATTACCACAATGAATATGCATAAGCTAAATCTGTATATACTGAAGACCCATTGAAGACCTGTCAAAACATTGATTTTTTGGGTTTTTTTACAATAATATCAAGACAAAGTTTGTACAGAAAAGGCAGGAAAAACCAACATAATATTACAAAAAAAGGGTTATTTTTTAGATAACTAAAATAACAGGTTGTAAAAACGTAAATTTATCTTAATAAAACCCAAAATGAAATGCCTATAGCCCACGATTTGGAGAGAGACGTTGAGAATAGACAGGAGGTCGAGGATACCACCTGTATCAAATAAGAAACCTAAAAAGAAATACAAGAAGGTTGCGAGAGGACAGAGGCAAACCTGTATTACATACGCACGGCATATATTCCTACTTCATCCATTGGAGTCAGAAGTTGGAATAGAATTAGGAGCAGATGTTAACACAGAAGTAGCCGGCAGTTTGGTGCTAAGAAAAGTAGACAAATTGACCGGATGAAAGAAAACATATCTCCGAGAATTATACACGACTAAACACTTGCAAGGAAAACATAAAAACATTGTTTTATAAAGAAACATGTTTTAAATGAACTGAAAAGATGTCCAAAAATTGGGAAAAATGTCCAAAAATGTCTTAAAAATGAACTGAAACTTTTTCTGGGCTCATCTATAATACTGACATAATACTGCAGCAAGTAGAGTGTCAACTGAGGAGAAGACATTGGCTCACGATTCACCCAGTATTCCAAAAGGTCACAGCTCTCTGAAGGTGCCAGACTGGCTAAAGAAAGCAAGTCGGCATAGGTTTCTATGGATGTGATATTCTTCTCGATATGTAAATTCATAAAAATGGAACTATTGTAACATCATGTTTATGTATTGTATTGAAATATGAGCCTGATGTAATCAAGTTTTTGGGGTGGCATTTGTGCCCTTGGGGTGGTATCAGTAAAGTCTCCTTAAAATAAAGTAAACAAGTTGGCAACATGCAATGCCCGAAGCGTGGCGAAGATATGTTTTTCCTTCCCTGGCTCGAAGCTCTTCTGGTATCACTCCTTGAGGTCTTCGATTGCCATCATTCATGCAGCTGCTTCTCCATCCCTGGTTTTCTTCCCAGAATGGCATCTTACTTGCTGTGTCCCTAGATGCCTTCCATCCATGTGTATTGGGACATTTAAATGCGATTTAGTAGGACATTTGGAAGCTTAGAAAGAATCTGTCCTACCAAATTTGTTTATATTTGTTTGTTTATTTCAAAATTTGCTTAACCAACCACCTTTCACAAGTAGCAGCAAGGTGGTGTACAGAGTTGATAAAAACAAAAGATAGAGAGCAGAAAGGGAACGCCAATATGGACAGAAAGGCAACATCATTCATACTGAGAGGAGGGAGGGGGAAGGGAGAAAAGGAAAGAGGGGGGACAGAGAAGATGGGAAAAGAAGAACTCAAGGAGGCTGTGGGTCATGTGCTATATGGAAAAGGTGTGTCTTATGAAGGGATTTGAACCTGAGGTAGGAATGCTCAAGGCGAAGGGTGGGGAGAAAGGTACAGGGCAGGGGCGAGAATGTAGAAAGCTGAGGAGTGGATGGATTCCAAACATGCTTGAGCAATGGAAGGGAGGTGAAGGTGATTTGTATGAATGCCATGGAGAGATCGGTGGGGAGAATGGAGTAACATGACATCAGCAAGATAGTGAGGGAAGCCAGTGTGGACAGCATGGTGGACCAGAGTGAGCAGCTTATATTGCAAATGGTATTTGATAGGAAGCCAATGATAGTGAACTAGAAGGGGAGAAATATGTTTAAAACAAGAGGCATGGGCAAGGATTCGGACAGCAATGTTCTGAATGAGTTGTAATCGGTGAAGCCAATACTGAGGGAGACCAACAAAGACCATGTTGCAGTAATCCAGTGTGGAACATAACTAAGGTGAATAGAAAAGTGATTAACACAGAGGGGGAAGTAAAGGCTGGACTACACGTATCTGCTGAAGGGAGAGGAAAGATCATCGAATGACAGAGGATAAGTGTATATGAAAAGACAAAGACGAATCCAATATAACACCAAGATGGCAGATAGAATCAGCTAAGGGAATTAAGGAACCAGAGAGAGAAGGGGCTAAAGCTGGCAAGAGGTGCTAAAAGTGAACCAAATTGCAGCAGATTTAATGGGATTTAAGTGTAAGAAATTATCCAAACGCCAAGTGGAAATAAAGGAGAGACAAGCATTAAGTGGGGAAAGATCAGGAGATACTGGACTAGTGTGATGAAATAGAAGGATATCGTTTGTATAGTAGTGAGCAAGAATGCCATTCTGCTGAATCAAAAGTGTGAGGGGGTTCAGAAAAATATTAAAAAGGAGTGGAGCCAAAGCTGAACCTTGAGGGGCACCACATAGAAGAGGATGAGAGGAGGACAAAGTAGAGCCGGTAGAGATTGAGAAAGATCGCTGAGACAGTAAAGAATGAAACCAATTGAGTATTGTACCCCTGAGACCTAGATCAAATAGCCCTGCCAGGAGTGTGAAGTGATCGACTAGGTCAAAAGGTGATCTAATGAAACTACCACTACGATATCACCACAATCATGAGCCCGGTGCACATCACTAAGAAAATGATAGTCCCTGTTCTGTGCCCGGGGTGAAAGCCAGAATGACATGGGTGCAGTGCGTGCGTAGAGTCTAAGAAGGAAGAAAGCTGAAAGAAAACTTTCTTTTCCACCAGTTTGGACAAAAAAGTGTGGAGACAGGACAATAATTAGAAAGGGCAGAGGGATCAAGAGAGGGTTTCTTTAGCAGAGGGTGAATGGTAGTGTGTTTCCAGGCAGAAGGAAAGGATTCAGAGACTAAGCTATTGTTGATCATGAATAGAATTAACGGTAGAAGAGCAAGGAAAGGACAAGTGAACCAGGAGGAGAGAATAGAATCTGCGGAGCAGGTAGTCTTGCAAGATGATCTGAAGAAGTTCAGAGGAGGAGACAACAGAGAGAAAGGGCCAGGTATGGGCTAGAGAACATTTAAGAGAAAAGGGAGAAGGAACCGTAGTGGGAGAGGAGACAGCTGACATAAGAGGATTGGGCAAAGGAGGGAGAAGAGGGGGTGGACAATTACAAAAATAGCCCACAGAGATTGGACCTTAGTATTAAAATGGTCGGCAAGAAGGTGTGGGGAGGGGGAAGCAGTAAGGTTGTGAGGACAGGGGGAGGAAGAAAGACAAGAAAGGGTAGCTAGAACAGAGTACATGCAATGAGAATTTGCAGAAATGAGAGTGGAATAATGTTCCTTCTTAGCATGATGGACCATAGAGCGGTATTGGTGGTGGAGGGTCTTGAAAAACAGGAGTGAGGTGGAAGAAGGACATTTTGCCAATGACGTTTGGCCTTGCAACGTCATTGGTGCTGGAGGTGAAGTCCATGGTGGAACCAGGGGTGGTATTTTCTGGGGGTGGTGGGGCGGAAGTGACAATGAATGTGTAATGGAGCAATAGCATCAAGAGCAGATACTAAAGTGGAGTTCCAAAGGCTGGCCTGTGTATTGACAGGGAGTGACTGAAAGTCAGGAGGAAACATGGAGTTAGACTAAAGGAATTTGTCAAGAGAATGAGTGGAAAAATTCTGGCTGGAATCCACAGAGGAGGAACCAGGGGAAAGGTTGGCAGAAGTACGGGGGAACAACAAGTGAAGAAAATGAAGAAATGATCAGACCAGGGTACAAGGAGGGAAGAGAAAGCAGAGAAGGTAGACTGAAGTGGTGGTGAGGCAAGAGCAAGATCCAAAGTGTGTCCAGCAATGTGCGTGGGAAAAGGAACTAATTGGAAAAGTGAGAAGTCGACGAAAAGCCGAGAGAGGATTTTATCATGAGATTTAAATGGAGAGAAGAAACGTGCATTGAGGTCACCAAGAATCAAAAGATGAGGAAAATGCAAAGATGCTTCAGAAAGAGTATAGAAGAGAGAATCCCAGAGACGTGAGCGGAGGGACAATGCAGCATAAATCAGTAGAAAATGCCAGGGAGAATCACCATTCAAGAGCAAAGCAGGGATTCGGGGTATGAGAGGAATGGAGTAGATATTTCAGAAACTGGGAGGGAGGAACAAAAGATAGCAGCAACCCCTCCACCAGTGCGACCCAGCCAGGGAGTGGAATAAGCCACAAACCCGGGAGGAAGGCAGCGGCACACCTCCGCGGCATGGAATGCCGCAGTCAGCCTTCTTTTAACTGTTGCCACAGTTACCTCGGGGGGGGGGGGGGGACCACGGCCCACAGTGTTTCTTGGCATTACTGTCTGCTTTTGATTTCTTGCCTTGATCTTCTTCTTACTTCCCCTGTATATTTTATTTTATAGCTTTATCTAGGCTATAAAAGATGCGCACAGCCCTTGTTCACTGTGCACACGCTTCAGCTAGCACTGTATTTGTGCTTTACACGTATGGGAGTGTTGCCTGTCTAGGGATATTATATGGACCAGCACAGCAAAGCCCTGATTCATATGCATGCAGAAGGATGAGAGTAGCCAAGTTGGGATAGCTTGCAAAAATCGTAAATGTTAGGCTCTTGGAAATGACACAATGATCGAAATGATATCTGTGAATTGGGGGAGGGGGATCTTAATTGTTTTTGGATTTTTAACTGTCAAAAAAATTGCCTCAAAATTATTTAGCTAGTACTCCTAGATTTGAGCCGTCTTGCATCAGCAGTGAAAGAGCAGGTGGATTTTACTGTAGGAAAAGCAATGGGCCCCCTTGTACCATGCTGTGCATGCGATGTGGAAGTGAATCTGGTCTGGTTTCTTGGTTACTTCCTCCTTCTGTTTCAGAAAAGACGTGTCATAGTGAGACTTCACAGAAGCCCGGGTCCTCAGCATAAGCCCACAGGATGTGTGGTAACCTAGTGTCAGCACTTTGAGTCAATCCAGCTTGAGTGATGCAGATAGGACGCTACTAAATATTTGGCCATGACGAGGCGGCAATTGGACCACGAAATGAAGCCATCTGTGCTTCTCTACCAAAATAAAGATAGGTGAGGACAGGAAAAAGAAAAGATGGGGGGGGGGGGGGGAGGAATGAGCTGATGAAATACCAGAATGTGAGGCACCTACTCACCAAATGCCAGGAACCATATACCTTGGACATGATGTCTCTATGTGGACTCAGTGCCCACAACACGGCTCAGTTTAGATGCCTCATTTGATTAATCCCACGGGATGGGGGATACTTTAGAAAAGAAAATGGAGGCTCGTTACTTTTCAGCTTAGGGAGACATTAAGGCTTCTAGTAAGACTCCTCAATGATGTGTAGTACAAGTTCACGTTAATCTGCTGGCTTTGTTTTTCTTTTTTTAAAATAGCTTTGATATTTTTATGCTTAGAGGTTTATCCTAGGGTATTTATGGGATTTTTCCTGAATGATTTTGGTAGTACAGTTTGCAATTCATTTATTTATCAGAAACCACTCTGAAAGACATTTTCATAACTGTCAGTGGTACAATACATAAACTTTTATAAATAAATATAATAAAATCACTGAGTGTATTCAGGTTTAAACAATTCTTCAGCACTTCTTAACAGTAACGTGTCCTTATCCAACCTTTAAATTACAAGGACGCCGCCATGTCCACACTAATTTGACTGGCCAAATATTTATTTTTGGGGAGATTTGTCCATTTTAAAATTTCTTTTTTTTCCATTGGTTCTTTTTAGAATTTTTGCTGCCTGTCTATTTTTATCGCTATATTAGGGTCATGGGGGGGGGGGGGGAGGGGGGTTGTCTTAGCTTCATTACAACATAATACGAGGGATTGTCAGTGCCAGAAACAAAAATCAAACTGTATTAAAAAAAAAAAAGTTTGCAAATGAATGGTGCAAATGTTATTAACGTGTGTTATTTTACCATGGGCCCCATTTTATGCAAAGAGATCTAGGGCCCGAACTTCAGTTGGGTGGTGCTATGCACTATGTAGGTGCAGAGCCCACTCACCTTCCGCCTAGCCCAGATTTTGCATGCTGGGGTCATATGCGGCCCCAGCATCAAAAATCTGGATGTCGCCCCTCAGCCAGGTAGCCGCAGGAGCTAGCCATGTAGCACCGATTTTCGATGCTACACGGTTAGCTCCATTGCCTTAAAGATAGGCGAGGTTTTTCCACGCCTATCTTTAAGGTGCAGAGCACTAACCGTATAGCATTGAAAATCGGTGCTACATGGGTAGTACCATGGCTCGCCTCTGCTCCACCCTGGAACGCCCCCCAACACGTCCCGATGCTATGCGGGTAACCTCTGGGCATGTTAGGGACATACCCATGATTTTCAAAGGGCACTACCCGCGTAAGTGCCTTCGAAAATCCCAGACAAGGCCTTTACATGGGTAACTAGGAAGTCAAAAATCGGGCCCCTGGTTACTAATAGCATGCATTATTGATGTTAGCACGCGCTAATGCAGCGATGCACATCAGTAACGAGCTTTAAATCAGCTATTAAATAACATTATAAATCCATTATAGTGAACAGAAATGTTACTAAATGACTCACTACTAAAAGCATTATGCACTCACTCGTCACCTCCACCTTGACTATTGTAACCTGCTCCTCGCTGGTCTCCGCCAGTGTCGCTGTGCTCATGTAACCCCCTCTTCTCAAGTCACTTCACTGGCTCCCTATCAGTTTCTGCATCCAGTTCCAACTTCTCCTACTGACCTGCAAGTGCATTCCTTCTGTGGCTCCTCACTATCTTTCCTCTCAAATCTCACTCTACACCCCTCCTCGGGAACTCCGCTCCTCTGGCAGATCCCTTCTACCTGTGCCCTTCTCTGCCACTACCAACTCCAGACTTCGTTCATGCCATCTTACTGCTCCATATGCCTGGAAGAAACTACCCAAGTCTGTGCATCGGGCTCCTTCTCTGGCCCTGTTCAAATCCAGGCTAAAACCCACCTCCTTTGAAGCCACTTTTGGATCCTGATGCTCTCACTCTCCTGTCCACTACTTATGTGTATTTTACCATTCTCTAGTCCCTAGTTTCTGATCTCTGAATAGCAGGGGTTGTATGTCCAGCATGGACATACAACCCACGCACAGGCATGGGACACTATTCCAGTCCCAGCACGCCCCGTACATACAGACCGTTTGTGCGGGGAGCGCTAGACGGGGGTGAGAGGGGACAGGACAGAGGCGGAGCAGGGGTGAGCCAACGTGCCTGGACGTACAGAGGCCATTCAGGTCGGGCCTCTGTACACTCTCCGGCACAGTGATGGACACCCCGAAGGTGGAATAAGCCCTGGGGGTCCCCACTCCATGGTGCCGTACACCCCCGCAAACCATGCCGCTGGCTGTGCTGTGCCCCTGCAGCTGCGATCCAGCCTATGGGGGCCCTCCAGTGTTGACGGGGTCGTGCTTTGCAGTGGTGGACATGGGTGACGGCATTTCTAGCAGTCACGTAGGCGGCTCATTGCTATGGCACCAGAATGCCATGGCTCCCGCGCCCCAGCCATGCCATTCTGGCATCTGGACAGGCAGCTCCCCGTACGCCAATCTCGTCGGCATATGGGCAGTGCTCAGATATCCAAATCCCTGATTCTGCCGTTGTGGGTTCATCCGGCCCGTGACGGCAGAATCGGGTACATTTCCTGCATGTCCGGTTTTTGCTCGGCCAATGCAGCTGGACGTGCAGGAACCAGAATCGGCCTCCATGTGTTTTGTCTTGATTAGACTGTAAGCTCAGATGAGCAGGGACTGTGTCTTACCTCTATATGTACAGTGCTGTGTACGCCTTGTAGCACTATACAAATGATTATACTCCCAGTGTGGGGGCGTAGCCCAATGGTTACTGCAATGCCTCCATAGGCAAAGGGCAAGGGTTTGACTCCCATTTATTTATTTAACTAGTTTTGATATACAATTTTTCTACCAGGCAAAACAGTTTACACGGAACAAAAAGGAACAGTTTACACAGAACAATTGGAATGCATGTTTGAACAGGCAACTTAACCAGAACATCAAAACAAAAAAGAGGGGAGAATGTAGGAGGGCATAACTTAGCAACGATGTTACAGAGATCTTGTGCAAAGGTAGAGTTGGGCTGTTGAGGAAGAGGGGTCATGTGGTAAGGTAAGGAGGGGTGAGGTCTGAATTTGAAAAAGCTTGGGACAAACACAGGGGATCTCTAAAGGAAAAAAGGGGACTGTTGTAATGGTTGATATGGAAGGACAGACTAGATAGGCCTTGCAATCTTTTTCTGCCATCATGTTACTGTGTTTCTAATAGTAGTAGTAGTAGTAGTAGTAACATACGAGGGCCATTTCAGGCTGAAAGAACTAGCTTTAATGCAATATAGCATTCAAAGTAGCCATGAATGATAATAATAGCATGACAACAGAGCGTGCAATGTGCATCTCAAATCCAATAAATAGGGAAGAACCCCCCCCCACTGAGCTGAATTCTTGTAAGTAGTGAAGCCACTGCAGGTAGTGTTAGTGAAATGAAAGATGTAAATGAGACCACACTGAAGCATCAAAAAGCCAACAGCCTCGACCCAAGCTGTGTTTCACTTAAGTGCTTTCTCAAGGGGGCCAAAATGTGGTCTTAAGTCTAGAATGCACACAAAAGGAAAAACTTACACAGACACAAAGCTGAAACACATTTTACTAAGGAGGGACATTGCTAGGCTGTGGTAAAATATTGTTTTTTACTGCAGAAGTCATTAACTCAGTACCACATGTTAGTAATTCCTGCAATAACTTGCCATCAGCCTTATGAGTTGCACTAATTTCATCCCTGGGAGTACCAATGATCCTTTGAGCCACCTTAAAGGAGCCAGAGGTAAAGCAAGTGTTGCAAGGACGACCCTTCCCCCCTCAGCAAAGATCCCTTATGCCCTGAGACACTCCTTGAATCCCAAGTAAAGATCCCACACTCCCCAAAGACACTCTCCTGACTCCAGCAGAGATCCCCCAGGAGACATCCACAGGACCTACCTAGGGTAGAAGCCGGGAATGATTCCCAGTTATCCCCGCCCCTAGGCTGTCAAGTTCAAAATGGCACCCTTTGACCCCTAGTAGTATCATTAGGAATCAGGCTGCTAAAGTAGGGCAGCTTGACCCCTAGTGGTAGTATTATGAAACTGTTGTTAGGAGTCAATGAGCAATACATAGGTGTGTCACAAAGAGTTGGTGATGTGTTACAGAAGTTTCCTTACCACAGGGGTGGCTCTATAATGAGGCCGAGTAAGGCAGTAACCTCAGGTGGCAACTTTTTGGGGGTCACACAAAAAATCTATTGGTCACTGAACGATGAATACTCTCAAAAAAAGCAAGATATATTGTTCACTTCTAACTGTTATGAAGGATCAGAATAAGCATACAAGGTCTCAGTAGAAAATAACACTGCTGCTTCTAGGTTTACACCTGATGTCAGCAATTGTGTTGTATCACATCAATGACCTCATGCGTATGATATCAAAAGAGAAATACCTCAGTCCTTATATTCTTAAAATATTATACTCATATTATACTCATCTTTGTCAGAGGACTGAGTTAAATCTTCTAACACACATATGATCCCAACGTACAGTCCCGGTACCACCCAGACGTTTCAGTCTAATTTCTTCAGGGGACCGTTAAACAACTACAAAAAACAAAAACAACACCTATTAAACCCTCACCCTCACTTTAGTAATAAAAAAGTTAAAAACTGACCACAATCAGAATGCACCTCACGTGTGGCTGGTACCGGAACTGTACGTTGGGATCATATGTGTGTTAGAAGATTTAACTCAGTCCTCTGACGAAGATGAGTATAATATGAGTATAATATTTTAAGAATATAAGGACTGAGGTATTTCTCTTTTGATATCATACGCATGAGGTCATTGATGTGATACAAAACAATTGCTGACATCAGGTGTAAACCTAGAAGCAGCAGTGTTATTTTCTACTGAGACCTTGTATGCTTATTCTGATCCTTCATAACAGTTAGAAGTGAACGATATATCTTGCTTTTTTTGAGAACTTTTTGGGGGTGGTAAAAATTGCCCCCAAAAAGACCGCCTCACTCGGCCTTCAAAATAAAAAAAAAAGAAAATAATAAAAAAAAAACCGGCAGCAGAATGAAATGCCCCGCGGCCCCCACCTCCCCGGAAGAGCCATGCCAACGTTCTCCCCCCTGTGCCAGCTCAGCTTTGCAGAGCCGCGTGAAGGGAGAGTGTTTCCTTTTCCCGCGGCTCTGTTAAAGCTGAGCCTGCCAGGGCTGATAGGAAACAGGAAATACCTGTTTCCAATCAGCGCTTGTGGGCTCAGTTTTAACAGAGCCGCAGGAAAGGGAAACACTCTCCCTTCACGCGGCTCTGCAAAGCTGAGCCAGCGAGGAGGTGAAACGCTGGCAGGGCTCTTCAGGAGAGACGGTGGCACGGGGCACTTTATTGAAGCACAGCCACCGCTTCAGCGGCGGCAGCAGCAGCAGCTTTTGCAGTTGGAGTTTTTTGGGATTTTCTTTTTTCAATTTCCCTGGGCTGGGGGGGAGGAGTAGCACAGGACATATTAATGGGCTGATTGGTGGGGTTAGGCCTGGAAATGGGCTGATTAGGGGGGCTAGGACAGGAAATCGGCTGATTGCGGGGCTAGGACTGGAAATGGACTTATTGGGAGGGGGTTAGGACTGGTAATGGGGGACTAGGACTAGAGTGGGCTGATAAGGGGGATAGGACTGGAAATGGGCTGGGATTGGAAATGGGGGTGGGGAGGAGAGTGCTGATGGCCCTGGAAGAAAACTAGGGGCTAAAGCTACAAATGGGCTGATGTGGGAGGATGGTAGAATAGGACTGGAAGGAAGTGGATACTGAGAGGGTGGAGGGGGCTGGAAGGGAGCTGACACCCGGGATGTACCGAAGGGGGACTGGAAGGGAGCTGACACTTGGGGATGGGAGTGGTAGGTGGTTGGGTAATGGGGAGGAGGCTGGAAGGGAGCTGACATGCGAATGGCACTGGAAGGGAGATGGACAGCTGGTAGGGTAACTGGAGGGGAGCTGACTGGGGGGTGGCACTGAGAGTGGACCTGAGCTGATACCTGGGATGGTATTTGGACTAGAAGGGGCTGGACAGTGGGGAAGGAGGGGGACTGGAAGGGAATGGACACCAGTGGCAGTCGTGGGAATGCAAGGCGGTTGACATTGGAAGGTACTGGGAGGGGAGGACTGGAAAGGGGGCTGATAGTGGGGAGGGTTACTGGAACTGGAAATGGACTGATGGAAGGAAGTAAAGAAAACAAAAGAAGAGATAAGAAATGGCAGATGGGCCATAAACCATAGAAAGAGAGCTAAGAGAAGACAGGAAAGCAGAATCCTCAGATCGGGACCAGCATGATCAGAGAATAAAATGGTCAGACAACAAAGGCAGAAAAAATAATTGTATTTAATTTTAGTGATTGGATTTTGTGCTATTTTTATATTTTGCACAGTATTGGGGAACTGCATCTCTTATTTGTCTGATGTTGCACTGCATGTGGACTCTGGCTTCTTGGGATTTCAGTTTAAATTTTGTCTACATATTTTTATTTTTACTTTACATTGTGGTTACTAATTCTGTACTTGGTGAGGGTCGATGTTGTGCGTGTGTGACTGAGGTCAGGTGTTCTGTTAACATGGCGTTTGTACATAAAGATCTATACTGTACTGTAGTAATTTGACTTGTTCAGCTTTTCAAATGGGTGTATGGATGTTCCAGGGCCCACTGTAGTATTTACAGTGATGCTTTTTTTGGATGGGCTCCTTATGTGAGTTTTGGAAGTTTGTGCTGATATGGTATGGTATGGTAGATGTGCTCCTTGTTGTAGGGTTTTGTATTAGTTCACAATATGCCTTGTACTGGAGAATAGTGGTTGTTGTTGTTAGTGAGATGATCAGAAACAGATTTTTTTTTAAATATTTAGTTCTGTGGTGAATGTCCTGGTTCTGCTCTGCACACACTGTGGATGCAAAATATATATTGAAAAAGAAAAAGCAAGAACCATAACGCAGTTTATAACAACAAAATAAAAATGAGTTATAATTTAGTTTATAAACTGTGCTGTTGGTTCTTGCTATCTTTTAGCTCCTTGGTGTGCAAACAGGGCCATACCTAGCCCTGTGCAAGCAGTGGAAATGCACAGGGTGCAAAGGCTTGGGGGGTGCATTTTGGCTGTCTGCTGTTTTCCTGCTGCCACTGGCAGGACAATAGCAGACAGCCGAAATGCGCCCCCAAGCCTTTTCGCAGCACTTTAAGCAGGTCTGGTCCCTCCCTCCTCCGACGCGATGTCAGAGCAGGGAGGGACAGATCTGCTTATAGTGCTGGCGCCTTTCAGATCGGGTGCATGCCCCCTCCTCCTCCCCATAGCTCTGTTTAGTGCTGCCTGCTCTTTCCCTGCTGCTGGTGCCATCATGAAAAAAACAGAGGGCGGCAGCAGCAGCAGGGAAAGATCAGGCAGCATTGGACGGAGGTATGGGGTGAGAGGGGAGGCATGCACCCAAGCTGCAAGTCACATAGGGCGCGATTGCAGCTCGGTATGGCCCTGTGTGCAAACATCTTGCATTTCCTCCATATAATCTAATCGGCTTTTTGGTTTGGTTCAGTCTCTGATTGGATTTCTGAAAAAGCCCCACCCTCTCTAAGGTGGGGGGGGGGGGGCACCATCTCATTCTTTGCCTCAGGCAGCAGTTTGCCTTGAGCAGCCACTAAAATAGAAACAGGAAGTGCTTGAGGAAGCCAGGCAGTGCACAGGAAGTTGTTTTCAGACTACAGAGAGGAATTCCAGAGCAATGATGCGTACAAGGCAGCGAGCACCGGAGAAGGGGATAGGCAGCTATGAATGACTTTATTTAGCACAAGAGCAGCAGCAGGATTGTGGATGTGCAGCCTAATGGTTGGTAACAGTGAGAGAGGGGATCTGCGTGTGCTGTGGGGAGGGAAGTGTAATGGTTGTAGCAAAAGTATTTAAAGTGACAGCTGCCTAGGTGGATTTTTGGGCAGATGTTCTAGACCTATTGCAACTACTTGCATGACCCAGTCCCTTTATTTTCTGGGCCACTTCACCCCCTGGACGCTGGTGAGAATGCACAGGGCCAGACTGTTGGCTTCAAACTTGTGTTGGCACTGCAAGGGTAAAATTCCCAGATGTCCCTGCTTTTTAGGGATTGCGTCCGATTTTGAAATAGTGTTGCCGACTCCATGGACTATAACCACCTCCTGTCCTCTATTTCAGTGGGGTCAGAGGCAAAGAACTTTGCTTTTCCTGCATATCCCTCTAACGCAGGATTTTCTCGATCCTAGTAAGAAAAGATGTAAAATTAACTTCTCTGAAAAAAAGAGGGCGAATTTCAGAACTATTTATCTATATGTATAAAATAAAGTTTACCAAATGTAAACACAATACCAGTACAATTGTAAAAAATCACAGTGCATGAAATGAAAACAACCAAGAAACCTTTACTAAAAAAATCCTCTGCTTCTCACATCATTAGTGTTTCCCACTTTATATCATATTATTGCATGAGTATCTTCATATATTATTTATTTTTATTAATGTTTGTTAACTCTCCACAAAGACTTCTTATTCTATGTCCATTATTTAAAGCTACTTTCCCCAGGATCTCTTTACATGTATTTATTTAACCTCTTTTTAAAAAAAAATTTATACCGTCTTTCTACAAGTCAAGATGGTTTACAGGTAACTCAGGGCATGAACATTGAACAACTTTAGCCAAAGGTGAACATTAAGTTTAATAGGTAATGAGGTCATTAGATTAACCGTATACACAGAAATGGGGACTAAAACTAGTTGTGAGGTGGGAAGTTCCTTATTTTGGATTTGGCTCAAAGTGCTCAAGGAATAGCAAGGTTTTTAGATTCTTGCCGAAGTCACCCATGTGTTGGATAGTTCTTGTTTTGGGTGGTAGGGAGTTCCAAAGTGAAGGGGCATATAGTGAGAATGCTCCGTTGTTAGCTTGTTGGCTGCTTGTGGGCTTGTCTTGTGGTATATCCAGTAGGCTGATGGTGCTTTGTCTCCTGGGTCTATTGTTAGTATGTTTTGCTAACAGGGGTGTGAGACTGCCTGCTGAAAGACTTTATGATTTTGTGCATGTTGAGGATGACTTTGCATTTGATTCTGCTTGTAATACGAGTGGAGTAATGTGAGTTTGATGTGATTTTGCTACTATAACACTGGCAGCAGTGTTTTGTGCCAGTTGCATGTGGTATAGAGTGCTCTTAGGTAGACCATGATAGATTGTGTTACAGTAGTTGAATATTGGGGTGATGATAGCTTGGCAAACTGTGTGGAAGTCCATGGGGGAAGGGAGTTTGCGTTGGTTCTTTATGATCCGGAGTTTATGGTAGACTGATTTTGGTGATGCGGTTTATTTGTGGTTGCAGAGTGTCATGATGCGGGCACTAATAAAGTTGGTTTTAAGAAAAGAAATCCTGTTTTAGAAGAACTAGATGTGCAGTTACCTTCAGGCACAGCTAGAGGGAGCAGGAACAGACATACTGGTCTTAATGAACCTAATCTCACTGATGACCTGCAGCTGAAAGGGAACCAGGAAGTCAGCAGTAACGGTTCACTTTATAAGCCAGAGCAGAATGCTTCTGGAAAGCAGAGAGAGGAGTGGCATAAGCAGCAGTGGCATAAGCAGAGGAAGCCGTGGACACAGCAGGAGCTGAGGAAGGAGGAGAAAGAGGAAGAAGGAACTGGAGCTGGACTAGAAGGAGAAACAGCAGAGAAGCCTGGAGGCTATCAAGGACATAAGCCTGATTGCTGTGAAAGAAGCCAAGCTGGAAGCTGGAGGAGAAACAGACCTCACAAGGTGGGAAACCAGGAAGCCCAAACTGGACCTGTTGTGCAAGGGGAGTTTGGTGGAAGTTGCTCCAAGGTGAGAGGCTCTGCCACACCTAGTTCCTATACTCTGCCTGTTTGTAACATAGAGAGAAGAAAGCTAAGAACCAGAGAGGGAGGTTCTGACAGAAGCTTATCTCTAGAGGATCATTGCCCAGTTTCACCTATTCAGAGGGAAAAGCATTCTTATAAGCAACGGAAGCTTTTACTCAGTGAGCCAAGGTATGAGGCATTGAACATTAACTGTAATGATTGTACTACTAAAAGCTATGCTAAAAGAAGGATTCCTCCTAAGAGAAACAAGAGTGCAGACTGGTTCACTAAACTACCGCCAGCCTTAAGAGTCCCTGGTTATGTGAAGCCAAACTCCCAAGTAGTAGATTACCATGCTGAAATAGACAGGGACAGTGGAAGCCCTTTGAATCAGTATAGCGGAGAGGATTTGATGGAAGTGGATTCTCCCAGCACTATTCCCACACCTTTGCCTGAGGAAATGGAATGTGATTGGTGCACTGCCTATGCTCCAAAGTGTGTATGCTCCACAGAAGAATAAATGAAGTATAAGTTGATGTTTATTATACTGAATAATACTTTGAAGAAAACCTGCTTTAAACTGTGAAGTAACAGTTAACTAGCCAGTGAATATTGGTACCTTTTGAAACAAAGGACTGTTTCTGTTATCTAAAATATCTCTTAGTTGAACCTTGCTTTAAACGGGGAATAAAAGCCTTTATTACCCTACACTCGGACTCTTTGTTCTTTAACAGCGCTACCTAGTGGCGTATAATCTTTGTGTCACCAGCAACCGCGTGACAAGAGTGAGCTCTTGATCTAATGTGATGCCTAGGTAATTGATTTCAGTTTTGACTGTGATCTGAATGTTATTTATCATGATTGTTGATGGAGGGTTGAATTTTGGGTCCCTCGTGATGTGTAAGATTTCAGTTTTCTTGTGGTTAATTTTTAGGTTGTGCTCTTGAAGCCACTGAGTGATTGCAGTAAAACAATTAGAAATTCTGGTGTAATTGGGAGATTTGCTAAAGAAGGGTGTGAAGATCATAATATGGTCAGCGTATAATAGATATTTGACATCAAAGTCCTTGATAATCTCACATACCAGTTGAATGTAGATGTTGAATGGCTGACAATGCAGACAGATCCTTGTGGCATGCCTTGGCTGAGGCAGAATGGTAGGGATTTTTGAGTTCCTATTTTTAACTGTTGCATGTGGTCCAACAATTAGGAACGAAACCATTTTAAAGCAGTGCCCATGGATACCAATATTGTGGAATCTGTTGAATAGATGTTGATGAGAAACTGAGTTGAATGCAGCTGACATGTCTAAGAAAATGAGTATAAATCCCTGCGATATGACTTCTGTGCCTTGATTAAGGTATTGAACAAGGAGGTGAGTAGGGTTTTGACACTGTGGTACGGGTGGAAGTCACACTGGTGCAGATCTAGCAGTGATTGTTTGTCCATATGATCTTGGAGTTAAGACTAGACCACCTTTTCAATAATTTTAGCAACAAATGGGATGCTGGAAATTCATCTGTATGAGGTTGGACAGGATGGGTCCAGGTTAGGCTTCTTGAGGATGGGGCATATGGAAGACTGCTTGAGTGCGAGGGGCAGGTATCCTAGGCTTAGCAAGATGTTGATCATGTTGTGGATGAATGGGATAAGGTGTGATCTTGCCAACATGATCCAGGAGATTGGGCAGGGGTATAGGGGCAAAGTAGTTGTATTTAGAGTCAATATTATACTATCAAGCTGTTTGTGTGACTAGGGGGGGGGGGTTTGAAGGTGCTCCATATGCTTTCTTTATTTGTCCCGTCGCATTGTGGGGGGAGCTCAAGTATGATGTGTTTGCCAGTATTATGAATGGCCTGTAGATGTTGAGCCATATGGTGTGGATTGAGTGAGGTCCCCTTATGTGTTGAGGTGGGGTTCTTTGTGAGTGAGTTTACTATATCGAATAGCTCCCTAGGCTTGTTGATTGCAGTCTTGATAAGGTTAGTGTAGTATTCCTGTTTAGATTTGATGGTGAGTTCACAATATTTGTTCAGTTCCTGAAGATAGTGTGTTTGTGTATGTTGAAACATCATTCAAACCACTACAAAAAGGGGGAAAATGGGAAGGAGCTCATCCATCAGCAACACAATCTCTCTATCAGTGCCCAACGGGAAAAATGAAATAATTATTCACTTGCCATTCTTTTAATCATAGCTCTAAATCCCCAACATTTTTTTCATTTTCTCATTTCTGATGTACTTATTAAATTTTTATAAACATCTTCCGTCTAGCACCACCAAAAAAAATGTTAAAAATAAGACTTATCTTTCATCAGATGACACTGGAGCTCCGGCATGAATGTAGCTCAAACACCATCTTCCAACTATAGAAACATGACGACAGAAAAAGATCACATGGCCTATCTAGTCTGTCCTTCCATATCAACAACTACAACGGGTCCCCTTTTTTCCTTTAGAGATCCTCTGTGTTTGTCCCATGCTTTTTTAAATTCAGATACTGTCCTCATCTCTACCACCTCCACTGGGAGACTATTCCACGGATCCACCACTCTTTCCATGAAGAAATATTAACGCATATCACTCCTGAATCTATCCCCCTTCACCCTCATCCTATGTCCCCTCATAGCAGAGTTTGCTTTCAATCAAAAGAGGCTCTCCTCCTCTGCATTTATGCCACGGAGGTATTTAAACATCTCAATCATAGGTTTACATATTAAGATCCTTAAGTCTGTTCTCATATGCTTTATAATGAAGACCACTAACCATTTTAGTAGCCACCCTCTGTACTGACTCCATCCTGTTTTCTTTTTGAAGGTGTGGTTTACAGAATTTCACACAATACTCCAAATGATGTTGCACCAAAGACTTATAGAGAGGCACTATCAGCTCCTTTTTTCTGCTAGCCATTGCTCTCCCTATGCATCCAAGCATCCTTCTAGCTTTTGCTGTCACCTCTTCTACCTGTTTAGCTACTTTTAAATCATCAGATACAACCACGCCGAGGTCCTGCTCTTCTTTAGTGGACAAAAGTACTTCACCCCTATACTATTTTGCTCTCTTGGATTGCTGCAGCCGAAATGCATGACCTTGTATTTAACATTAAATCCCAACTGACAAATTCTAGACCATTCTTCAAGCTTAGCTAGATCCCTGCTTATTTTATCTAATCCTTCCTGGGTGTCTACTCTATTGCAGATTTTGGTATCATCCACAAAGAGGCAAACCTTACCTGACTGCCCTTCCGCTATATCACTAACAAAGATGTTAAAAATAACACAGGTACACTACCAAAAAACTGCCTCCAGTTTTGCAACTGATTCCTATAGATTTTGGGGTGCTGAATCCAGGAAAAATAGCCAAAATGTTCCATCACGTCACGTTTTCTTGCAAAATTAGATTTCTTACCCATATAAGGAATGTTCACATAATTTCTTTTTAGCCGACTGCAGTTTATTTTCTTGGCCCAAAATAGAGGTTGTAATGGTTAACTAACTAGAAAAACTCCCTCATGATATTTTAGTGTGTTTTGTATTCATTTTATACATTAACAGGACAATTGGGAGGCAGGGGGCTAAATCCAGTACTCGCGCTGGCGCATGTTCCTTCCTATTCGCCTCGCCTCGTTCGCTCGCTCAAACACGGTGGTTGCGACATGAACGTTCCTGTCAAATTTCAGTTTCTTGCAAGTTCATTATTACCTTTTCTTTGCTCAGTCGTAATCCAGCTTTATTCCGAAGTGGTTCACTACAGTTGTAGTTTGCAGTGCTGTGTATTTGTGATGGCTCACAGAGCCAGAGGTTGCGTCAACTCTCCGGACAGTTTTTGTTTTATTTGTGGGGAATATACCGTGAAAAAGCGGCAGAGGAACATTTCTGCATTTATTAAAAAAGTATATTTCGCCTATTTCGGTTTGAAGTTAGGCGATCAAGACAAACCGTGGGCTCCTCACAAAGTGTGCAAGACATGTGAGGAAGATCTACGCTTATGGATGAAAGGTAAAAAACAAGCATTTCGTTTCGGAATACCTATGATGTGGCGTGAACAAAGAGACCACAGCAGTGACTGCTATTTTTGCTCTTGCATTGTGAAGGGATACAACTTAAAAAATAAGAACGTAATAAGTTACCCCAACCTTCCCTCAGCAATTAGGCCTATGCCTCATAGCAACGAAGTACCTGTGCCTGAACCACCAAAATCTTTGGATCATATTTGTGTGGACGGTTCTGATCATGATGAGACTCATCAGATGGCTTTTCCCGATGAGTCCAGTACTTCCAAGTTTGAAACTGAACCAGATTCGAAACCTGAACTTTTCTCTCAAGCTGAATTGAATGATTTAGTCCGGGATTTAAGACTCCCAAAAGATGCTGCCCAACTGCTAGGTTCTCGGCTTAAACAGAAAAATCTATTGTCACCAGGAACAACTTTTTATTGGTACCGCAACCGCGAGACACAATTTTTGAAGTATTTCAGCAAAGAGGAAGATTTGGTATTTTGCAACGATATATACGGAGTGATGGAAAAGTTTAAACTCAAGTATGATCCTGCTGAATGGCGGCTGTTCATTGATTCGTCAAAAGACAGCATAAAAGGTGTTCTTCATAATGGCAACACATTCGCTTCAGTTCCTATTGCTCACTCTGTTATTCTCCAAGAAAAATACGAGAATTTGGCCCTGATTCTTCAGAAGATTTGTTATGATGAGCATAAGTGGATGATTTGTGGAGACTTTAAAATTCTATCCATGCTATTAGGGCAGCAATCCGGTTTCACCAAATATCCCTGCTTCCTTTGCTTGTGGGATAGCCGGGCCCACGACCTACACGGGGGGAAAAAAGACTGGCCAATTCGGGAGTATTTGAGACCCGGTGAGAAAAATGTTCTTCATGAGAGCTTGGTACCTCGTGATAAAATTCTATTACCACCTCTCCACATTAAGTTGGGTCTCATTAAGCAATTCATCAAGTCCCTTCCAAAAGATGGTGAGTGCTTTCGGTACCTTTGCTCAAAGTTCCCCCGACTTTCTGAAGCAAAGCTAAAGGAAGGAGTGTTTGTTGGCCCTGATATAAGGAAACTCATTTCAGATGGAGCATTCGCTGAAACGATGTCTGAGAAGGAAAAAGAAGCCTGGGATTCCTTCAAGGATGTTGTTCTCAAATTCTTGGGGAACAGGCGGGATGAGAACTATAAGGATATTGTTGCCAGGATGCTCAATGCCTTCAAAGAACAAGGCTGTAACATGAGCCTGAAAGTCCATTTCTTGCACTCCCATGTTAACTACTTTCCCGAAAACGTGGGGGCGTACAGTGAAGAACAAGGTGAAAGGTTTCACCAGGACATCAAGGATGTAGAGAGAAGGTACCAAGGAAGATGGAACACCACTATGATGGCTGATTTCTGCTGGTTGCTGCTGCGGGAAACCCCAGATGAAAAATACGCCAAGCAGCGCACCAAGAGAAGCATTCGGGGGAAGAAGAAACGGGCCCACCAGGAGATTGATTGACCCAAGAATGACTTTAAAATCTAAACTGTGTTGACAAATATCGTGTTTTTACTAAACTTTGAAATAAGTTTGCTAGTTATTACCACAGTGTCGGATCTCATTTATTAGAATTTTATTTTCACACCATCGGGTGTTTGTCTTCATGTATTGCAATGGTGCGGTTTGCGTTTTCTATTCTTACATACATACCTGTACAACATTTTTTGCGCATTTCTTTGCTTTGCTTTGTATCTAACCTCGCTCTTATATGCTCAATGTTTGTGCACATGTATGTGGCTGTTTTAAGTGCAGACAATTTTGCTACCATCACAGTGTGTTTTGTTGACATTACTCTATTCTTATGTGCTGCCTTGTTACAATTTTTTTATTCTTATTTGAATAACTACTAAACAATTAGTATAAAGAATTCATCCAAGAAACTTTTATCTCGATCGCACTCAATCTGAAACGTTCACCTCAAACTGCTAACCCAATGTAGCAAAAAATCTGTACGTGATGGAGCAGATTGGTTGCCAGATTTGGATTCAGCGCACCAAAAAACGTAAAAATCAATCAAAACATTAGAGGCAGTTAAAAAAAAAAATTTTTTAGTGTACCTGTGTAATCGGACCAAGATCCCTGGGGCACACCACTGGTAACTTCCTTCTCCTCAGAATGAGCTCCATTTACCTGTACCCTTTGTTACCTCCCTCTCAACCAATTTCTAAACCAAGTAGTAACTTTATGGTTCATCCCTAGGGTGCTCAGTTTGTTTATAAGTTGCCTGTGAGGAACGGTGTCAAAGGCTTTACTGAAATCTAAATACACCACATCTAGGACTCTCCCTTGGTCCAACTCCCTGGTCACCCAGTCAAAGAAATCATTCAGATTTGTCTGACAAGACCTGCCTCTGGTGAATCCATGCTGCCTCGGATCCTGTAATCTGCTGGATTCCAGAAACCTCACTATTTTCTCTTTCAGCAGCGTTTCCAATAATTTACTCACCACCGAAGTTAACTAACTAGCCTGTAGTTTTCAATCACATCCTTACTTCCGCTTTTGTGTAAAGGGACCACATGAGCCTTTCTCCAGTCCTTTGGCACCACTGCCGACTCCAATGAGGCATTGAAAAGATCAGTCAGTGGAGCTGCTAGAACGTCCCCAAATTCCCTCAGTATTCTAGGGTGTATCTAATGCGGTCCCATTGCTTTGTCTACTTTACGTTTAGCTAGTTTCTCACAAACAGTCTTCTGAAAATTCTTCAAGATGTCCCTGTTCCTATTTGTGGGTGTTTTCTGAGGTCCTGCTCCTGGTTCTTCAACTGTGAACACAGAACAGAAATATTTGTTAAGCAATTACACTTTATCCCCATTGCCTACTACATATCCCTCCCCTTCACCCTTGAGTCTGACAATACCACTTTTGCCCTTCTTCTTCTCACTAGCATATCTGAAAATGTCTTTTTCCCCCCCCCCCCCCCCATTTTATTGAATTGGCTATTTACTCCTCTTTTTGAATCTTTGCTTTCCTAACTACTTTGCTAGCTTCTCTAAGTTTTTCCAAATATAGATGCCTGTCTTCCTCCCTCTGTGATCTCTTGTGTTTCATGAAGGCTTCCCTCTTTGTCTTCACCTTTTCTAGCTACTTCTTTCAAAAGCCATAGGGGTCTCCTATTCCTTTTACCTTCATTTACCATTTTAACAAAATGTTGGTTGCCCTTCAAAAATCCTCTTTCAATCTTGCCCACTGTTTTTCTACATTCCCCAGCTGTTCCCATCCCACTAACGACTCCCTGAGGTATTGGCCCATCTTGGCAAAGATAGTTTTCATAAAATATAAGACCCTCGCTTTTGAATGGATTGTAACAGCTCTAGTCCTAATAGTGAACCACACCATCTGGTAATCACTGGATGCAAAATGATCTCCCACTATAACATCAGAAACAGTTTCACCACTGGTAAGCACCAAGTCCAGTATGGCCCCTTCATATGTGGGGTCTGTTATCAATTGCCTGAATAGTTCTCCCTATAGAGAATCCAGGATCTCCTTATTTCTTGATGATACTGCAGCAGGAACGTGCCAGTCAACATCTGGCATATTGAAATCCCCTATCAGTAGCACTTCCTCATTCCTAGGAATGCTGCCTATGTCTTCATTTAACTCTCCATCCACCTCTTCCTCTTGTGAGGGAGGTCTGTATATCACGCCAATGCAAATAGCTTTCTCTTCCCCTCTTTCTAGTTTAACCCACAGTGCCTCCTCTCTCCCTTTTAAGCTCTGTAATTCCAAAGCTTTAATATTATTTTTTACATATAGTGCCAGTCCTCCTCCCCTTCTCCCTATCCTGTCCTTTCTGAATAAATTATAGCCTGGTATAGTTACATCCCAGTCATGGTTTTCTGTGAACCATGTTTCTGTAACTGCCACTAAATCCAAGTCAGCCACTCCCATTAAAACTTCAACATCTGGGATCCTATATCCCATGCTACGGGCATTTAGACATACCACTTTCCATATGTTACCCCTTTTACCCATTTCCATAAAAGTATTTAATGTTTCACTTACCTGGAGGCTTTCTTCACCCATCCCCAATGAATCTAGTTTAAAGACCTCTTCAGTAGATTAGTCAGTCTGCTACTGAAGACACGTCAACCTTTCTTGGACAGATGTACACCATCTCTGCTCTGCAACCCTTGGAACAGCATCCCATGGTCCAGGATACCAAAACGCTCTCGATGACACCATCCACTCAGCCATGCATTCATCTCCAGGATGCAAGTTTCTCTGCCTTGGCCTTTACTTTCAACAGGGAGGATTGAAGAGAACACCACCTGTGCACCTATCTGCTTCACCCTCTGTCCCAGAGCCATGAAGTCACTTTTGATATGCTCAGAGGGATACCTGGCAGTATCATTTGTGCCGACATGAATTAGCAAGATACTTGTGGGTGAATAGTTTGCCCCCTGAAAATAAACTCTTGTGCACAGCAACACAATGTTTCTATAATGTTACCACCCTTTCCTATCCTGTTCAATTACAAAAGAAAGTACATCTCCATGGTATGCTGCATATCCTGCCAATGGGCTGCTAAGGGTGTTGACTCTTTCATCCTATGTATTGCAGATAAATTGATGTCCAGGGAGGTGTGCTCTCTGCCAGGTGCCAAAATCCAAAATGTTATGGAGAGTTTGCCGAGACTCATCAAGCCTACTGATTATTATCTGATGTTGCTCATCCATGTCGGCACGAATGACACTGCCAGGTACCCCTCTGAGTGCACCAAAAGTGACATCATGGCTCTGAGGCAGAGGGTGAAGCAGACAGGTGCGCAGATGGAGTACTCTTCAATCCTTCCTGCTGAGGATAAAGGCCAAAGCAGAGAAGCTCGCATTCTGGAGATGAACACATGGCTGCATAGATGGTGTCATTGAGAGTGTTTTGGTTTCCGGGATCATGGATGATTTTCTAAGGGCCACAGAGCAGAGATGGTATCCATCTGTCCAAAAAGGGTTGAAGTATCTTCTGCAGCAGACTGGCTAACCTACTGAAGAGGGCTTTAAACTAGATTTATTGAGGATGGCTTTTAATGGAAGAGGATGACTTGGATTTAGTGGCAGTTACGGAGACATGATTCATGGACAACCATAACTGGGATATAATTATACCGAGCTATACTTTATTCAGGAAGGACAGGGTAGGAAGCAGGGGAGGAGGAGTGGCACTATATGTAAAAAAATAATATTATTTTATTTTATTTATTTAGACAGTTTTTGTATACCGCCTTATCCTTCAATCAAAGTGGTCACAACACAATTGGGGGATACATTTAACACACGGGGATATGAGGCACATACACTAATACTTACAGGGAACATGGGCAGTGGAGGGTTAAGTGGCTTGCCCAAGACCACAAGGAACATCTGTGGGACTAGAAACCCCAGTCCTTCCAGCCTAAGGTTGCTGTCCTCTAGTGGGATTTGAACCCCCAACCTTCCGGCCTGAAGTACCTTGTCCCAACCACTAGGCTACTCCTCCGTCCCTAATATTAAACTATAGAATTACATGGCTTAAAAGGGAGTAAGGAGGCATTGTGAGTTAAGCTAGAAAGAGGGAAAGGGGAATCCATTTTCATTGGCTTGATATACAGATCTCCTTCACAAGGAGAAGAAATGGATGGAGATTTAATAGAAGACATATAGAGTATTGACATGGAAGGAGACATGCTACTGATAGGGGATTTTAATATGCTGGATGTTGATTGGCACATTGCCTCTGCAATGTCATCTAGAAGAAAGGATATCCTAGATTCTTTACAAGGAGAACTATTCTGGCAGCTGGTTACAGAACCCACACATGAAGGGGCCATGCTGGATTTAGTGCTTACCAATAGGGAAAGTGTTTCTGATATAGTGGGAGATCATCTCTCATCCAGTGTTCACCAAATGGTGTGGTTCAGTATTAGGACTAGGGTTGATAAAGTCCATTCAAAAGCAAGGGTCTTAGACTTTAGGAAAACTAACTTTGCTGCGATGGAACAATATCTCAAGGAGTCGTTAGCGAGATGGGAACAGCTGGGGGATATGGAAAAATAATGGATAAAACTGAAAGGGGATATTTTAAGGGCAACAAATCTTTTTGTTAAAAAGGTAAATAAATGTAAAAGGAAAAGGAGGCCACTATGGTTCTAAAAAAAGAGTTGAAAAGGTGAAGAAAAAGAAGGTGGCCGTCATAAAACACAAGAGATCACAGAGAGAGGAAGACAAGCATAAATATTTGGAAAACTTAGAGAAGCTAGGAAAGTAGTCAGGAAAGCAAGGATACAAAAATAAGAAGAACTAGCCAATTCAATAAAATCAGGGGATAAGACATTTTTCAGATGTAGCGAGAGGAGGAATGCAAAAGTGGTATTGTCAGACTCAAGGGAGGAGGAATATATAGAAACTGATGAGGATAAAGCAAAACTGCTTAACAAATAGTTTTGTTCTATTTTCACAGATGAAGGGCCAGGAACAGAACCTCAAATAGGAAAAGAAGTGAAGGGGATCTTTAACGATTTTCAGAAGACTGAGTTCATGAGGAACTAGCTAAAATAAAATAGATAAAGCAATGGGACCAGATGGGATACATACAAGAATACTGAAGGAACTTGGGGACTGAAATGGTATATAAAGGTGATGCAACAGAAGAATTGGAAGAAATATCGATCAACCGGGAAGATGTATTACAACTATTTGATAAACTGAAGAGTACCAAATCACTTGAACCGGATGGCATACATCCAAGGGTGTTCAAAGAACTGAAATATGAGATTGAAGACCTACTATTAGTAATCTGTGAACTATCATTAAAATCAACTGTAGTACCTGAAGAGTGGAGAATGGTCAATGTAACGCCAATATTTAAAAAGGGTTCCAAGGGTGATCCAGGAAACTACAGATCTGTGAGTCTAACATCAGTACCAGGCAAATGGTAGAAACCATTATAAAGAATAAATTACTGATCATGTATATAATCATGGTGTAATGGGAGAAAGCCAACAGGGATTTAGCCTAGGAAAGACTTGTGTTACTAATCTGTTATATTTTTTTGAAGGTGTGAATAAACAGATACACTATATCAGTGATGGCTAACCTTTTTGAGCCCGAGTGCCCAAACTGCCGCACAAAACCAAAGAATTTCCTCAAAGTGCCAGCTCGTCATTTGCATAAGTGGTCTTATTTGCATAAATATTTGCATAATGTTACCATACACTAACTTTTAGTAAACATGTCTCTTAATGAGTGTATGGATAAAGAAAGACTAAAAGATTTCTACATTACTATAATCCAGTGCCAACCGCCAGGCACATTAGGAACTACTACAAACGCTGCCCATTTAGAACCCATAGCAAACCCGCCGTATCCTGACAGCATTACCAGGACTCACAAAGCACCATACCCTACCTATCAAAAGGCAACACTGCAAATATTAAACCAATACATTTCAGTGAATACTGGGGAAAGACAACAAGTGGCAACGTCAAATAGGAATTTCCTCTTGTACCAAACAAAGCGCAGATGTTAATGATGCACATTTCCCAGAGCTGACATATTCCAGTTAATAAATTCAAAATAAAGATATCTTTCTACCTTTTGTGCATTTTTTTTCAGTTGCAATTGGTCCAGCCATTTTCTTCTGGTTTCTTCATGTTTTCTGCTAACTCTCCATCGTCTGCTGTCCATTTGTCCTTTCTTCTCTCTTCTAGTTTTTTTTCCATTCTCTCTCTCTCTACATCTGCTTTAACATACTAATCTTTCTCCTTTTGCTCTTTCCTCATTCCTATTTCATCCACACAAATTTTACCCCTCCATCCTCAATCCCCAATTACTCTCCCAATACCTGGCCAATTGTAGATTTTTCATCCCTCCTACACAAAATATTTTTCCCCTCTCCATTTTACTCTCCCAGCCCCATCCCATTCTAATCCTCCCCCAACATCAGCTCCCTTCTAGTTCCAGTCTCACCCAGCATCCATTCCCTTCTTCAAGCCCCCCACTTCCCCTCAGCCCATTTCCATTCCAAGCCCCGTCCCCATCAGCTATTTGCAGTTCAAGCCCCCTTCCACTCAGCCCATTTCCAGTCCTAGCAACCCCCCCAACCCATTACCAGTCCTAGCCCCCCATAGCCCACTCCCAGTCCTAATCCCACCAGCCCATTTCCAGTCCTAACCTCCCCATCAGCCCACTCCCAGTCCTAATCCCCCATCACTCAATTTTTAGTTTAAGCCCCCTCAGCGCCTATCACCACTCCTAACCCCCCAGCGCCCATCACCCCTCCTAACCCCCCCAGACAGCCCAGCGCCCATCACCACTCCTAACCACCCCAGCCAGCCCAGCGCCCATCACCACTCCTAACCCCCCAAGCCAGCCCAGTGCACATCACCACTCCTAACCCCCCCAGCCCAGTGCCCATCACCACTCCTAAACCCCCCACCCCAGCCCATCACTACTCCTAACACCCCCCAGCCCAGCCCATCACTACTCCTAACCCCCCCCAGCCCAGCCCAGCCCATCACCACTCCTAACCCCCCCTCCAGCCCATCACCACTCCTAACCCCCCCAGCCCAGCCCAGCCCAGCCCATCACCACTCCTAACCCCCCCCAGCCCAGCCCATCACCACTCCTAACCCCCACCCCCCCAGCCCAGCCCAGCCCAGGGAAAATTAAAAAAAAAAAGAAAACCTGTCTGCTGCCGCTGTCGGGGCCGCCGCAGCAGAATCGAGCGTGCCGCGGGGCCCCCCTGTACCCACCCGGCAGAGCCTGCCCTCCCCGTAGCAGCTCTCTCTTTGGAGCTGCAGTCTGACGCGCCGGCTTGCAGAGCGCGAGGGAAGAGTTCCCTCGCTGCTCTGTTAAGCCCACGGGGGCTGATGGGAAGTTCCCATCAGCCCCCGCGGGCTTAACGGAGTCGCGAAAGGGAAACTCTTCCCTTCGCGCTCTGCAAGCCGACGCGTCTGACTGTAGCTCCTAAGAGAGAGCTGCTACGGGGAGGGCAGGATCTGCCGGGTACAGGGGGGCCCCGCGGCACGCTCGATTCTGCCGCGGCGGCCCCGACAGCAGCAGCAGACAGGGTTTTTTTTTTTTTTTTTCGATTGCGGACCTTCCCGCGTGCCAGCTGCAAGGCCTTCACGTGCCACAGCTGGCACGCGTGCCATAGGTTCGCCATCGCTGCACTATATCAACTGGTTCACCTCTGTCTATCTGGATTTTCAGAAAGCCTTTGACTAGTCCCTCATGAGAGACTCTTGGCAAAATTAAAAAGTCATGGGACTGGAGGCAGTGTAGTGTTGTGGATCAGAAACTGGTTAAAAGAGAGTAGGGTTAAATGGCCAATTTTCTCAATGAAGAAAAGTAAATTGTGGAGTACCTATGAATCTCTGCTGGGTCCGCTGCTTTTTAACATATTCATAAATGACCTAGAAATGGGAATAATGAGTGAAGTGGTCAGATTTGCAGATGACACAAAATTCTTCAAAGTTGTTAAAACCCAGGAGGATTGTGAAAAATTGCAAGAGACCTTGATGAATTGGAAGACTGATCATCCATTTGGCAGATGAAAATTAATGTGAACAAGTGCAAAGTTATGCACCTAGGAAAGAACAACCTAAACTTTGGTTACACGATGCAAGATATCACGTTAGAAACCACCGCCCAGGAAAAAGATGTAGGTGTCATTGTGGATAATATGTTGAAACCCTCTGCCCAGTGTGCAGCAGTGGTCAAGAAAGCTAATAGAATGCTAGGAATCATAAGAAAAGGAATGGAGAATAAAACCAAGGATATTATAATGCCTCTGTATCGTTCCATGTTTCGACCACACCTTGAGTATTGTGTGCAATTCTGGTCACTGTATCTTAAAAAGGATATAACGTTATTAGAAAAGGTACAGAGAAGAGCCATCAAAATGGTAAAGGAGATGCAAGGATATGCCTATGAGGAGAGGCTTAAAAGGTTAGGGCTTGTCAACTTGGAAAAGAGAAGGCTGAGGGGAGATATGGTAGAAGTCTATAAATTAATGAACAGGCTCACATAGATTGGTTGTTTACACCATCCAAAAGTAGAAAGATTAGAGGATACGCAATGAAGCTACAATGTAACTCATTTAAGACTAATAAGAGAAAATATTTTTTCACTCAACGCGTAATTAAACTCTGGAATTTGTTATCAGAGGATGTAGTAAAAGCTGTTAGTGTAGCTGGGTTTAAAAACGGTTTGGAAAAGTTCCTGGAGGAAAAGTCCATAAACCATTATTAAAAAGGACCTGGGAAATCCACTGTTTACTCTAGGACGAGCATTGTGGAAGCTGTGGACTTTGGGTACCTGCCAGCTACTTGTGATCTGGATTGGCCACTGTTGGAAACAGGATACTGGGCTTGATGGACCTTGGTCTGAACCAGTGCATTTCTTATGTTCTTATGACATTCTAGTGGCTACACTGACTGACCTTTCAATGCTTCTTTAGAGTCGGGAGTGGTTCCAGAGGACTGGAAAAAGGCACATGTGTTCCATTTACACAAAAGCGGAAGTAAGGATGAGGTTGAGAACTACAGGCTGGTTAGTCTGACTTCTGTAGTGAATAAATTGATGGAAATGTTGCTAATGTAGGAGAGAGGTTTCTGGAGTCCAATGGATTGCAAGATCCAAGGCAGCATGGATATACCAGAGGCAGGTCTTGTCAGACAAATCTGATTAATTTCTTTGACTGGGTGACCAGAGATTTAGACCCAAGGAGAGCCCTAGATATGATGTACTTAGATGTCAGTAAAGCCTTTGACAATGTTCCGCACAGGCGACTTACAAAGAAATTGAGCACCCTAGGGATGGTCCTAAAATGACTGACTGGGTTAGAGACTGGTTGAGTGGGAGGTGACAAAGTGTACAGGTAAATGGAGCTCACTCTGAGGAGAAGGATGTTACCAGTGAGGTGCTGCAGGGATCTGTCCTTGGTCCGATTCTTTTTAACATCTTTGTTAGTGATATTGCAGAAGGGCTGTCGGGTAAGGTTTGCCTATTTGCAGATGATACCAAAATCTGCAATAGAGTAGACGCCCAGGAAGGAGTAGATAACATGAGGAGGGATCTAGCTAAGCTTGGAGTATGGTCAAGAATTCGGCAGCTGAGATTTAATGCTAGAAAATGCAGGGTCATGCATTTTGGTTGCAAAAATCCAAGGGTGTGGTGCAATGTAGGGGGGTAAAGTACTTCTGTCCACAAAAGAAGATTGGAACTAGCGCATGATTGTTTCTGATGATCTTAAAGTGGCTAAAGAGGTAGAGAAGGCAACGGAAAAGCCAGAAGGATGCTGTGGTGCATAGGGAGAGGAATGGCCAGCAGAATAAAGGAGGTGATAGTGCCTCTGTATACAGTAAGTCTCTGGTATAACCTCATTTGGAGTATTGTGTGCAATTCTAGAGACCGCACCTTGAAAAGGATTTAAACAGGATGGAATTAGTGCAGAGGGTGGTTACTTAAAGATCTTAATATGTATACATTAAAGGAAAAGCGGGATAGAGGAGATATGATAGAGACTCTGTGGCATAAATTCACAAGAGCAGAGCTGGCCCATCCACTAGAGTGGCAGATCTCTGTGAGCAATAGCTAAGTGCTTTGGCACACATGGCCTGCCACCCCTGCGCACAAAGCCTCTCTACCTTTCCCACCCAATGCTGAGCAGCCCGCCGCTGCCATTGATTCTGGCAGCAGTGGAGGGGACAGCTAGGCTTCTGCACATAAGGTCTGCCGCGTCTGAACCCCTGAAGTTATGTGGGAGGGGGTTCAGAAGCGGCAGGCCATGTGTTCCAAAGCAAATGGCCTGCCACTGAGCCAAGCTGCTCCTTCCCAACCCCACTGCTGAAATTGGCAGTAGCATGGCTCAGCATGGGGAGGGGGGGGGGGGGTAGAGGGGTGTCACGGCTCGGGAGAAGCGGCACAGCTCAGTGGGGGGGGGGGGGCTGCATGACTCAGGTGTGGAGACACAGCTGGGGCTTCTGCCTAGGGTGGCAGAAACCCCTGGGCCAACTCTGCACAAGAAGAAAGCTTCTTTCGATTGAAAGCACGCTCTGCAATGAGAGGACATATGATGAGGGTGAAAGGGGATGACTCAGGAGTAATATGCGGAAATATTTTGTTACAGAAAGAGCCTTAGATGCATGGAAGAGTCTCCCAGTAGAGGTAGTAGAGATGATGACAGTATCTGAATTCAAGAAAGCATGGGACAAACACAGAAGATCTTTAAAGGACAAAAGAGGACTATAGCAGTTGATATGGAAGGGCAGACTAGATGAGCCATATAGTCTTTTTTTGCTGTCATGTTTCTATAATTTGTGATATCTATCTTATTTATATTTTTTTGCATGGACAAATAATGGCGTAGATAACCCCAGTGGTATGACAATTAGTAGACTTACGTAGAATATATTGAAATCCCTGATGAATAAATTGTTAATCTCAGATGTATGTGTGCACATTACACATCCACATATTTGATAAACCCTTGTTCTAAGGTGTCTAACAACTGAGAATTTGATCTCATTCTTAAATGCACTAAATGATCTTTTAAATTGCATCCTCACTGGAAAGCAAATCGAGGGAATTCATTAAAGTTGGAATGTACCCTCAATACATCCAAATGCTGTTTCACAATTTGCTTGACTCGAAAAACATTGACGTCAATGTATTATTTTTTTGACTCATTATAGGTTGTAATAACAGACATGATCTACATGTTTTGCCCTCTTATATGCTCGACTAATAACCCTCTTTGGGTAGCCTTTCTGCAAAAACTGCTGCTTCATCTGATCTGATTGTATAAAATCCTCTTTCTCTGTACATAAGTGCCTCAGACGCAAGAATTGACCCACCGGGATATTCTTTCTCCAACGCCTCGGATAAAAGCTTCCAAAATTCAAATGTCTATCGTGATCTGTTTCCTTCTGATAAATAAAAATCGGAAAGCCCAAAGCATTGACCAAAGAGGTGGCCACTAGAGCTTAAGCACGCTTACAACTCAAGAGGAGCCGCTATGGTGTTCTTTAAACTTTTGAAATTACTGAATGCTACCTAGCCTAGTCATTTTGAGATATATGTGGAAAAGATACCCAAGGAGGTAGGACCCCCACCCCATCCCACCTAGCTCCACCCTGCCCATATGTCCCAGGTTTGCTCGCCAAAAATCTGGTAATCCTATGTAAGGGCCAAGTTGGTACAAGGTTTTGATCGTAGCACCATATGTTTTTGGACAGTAATGAGTCTCCCAACTCTTACATAGAAAGATGTAGGCGCCGATGTTGAACGCCAGTGGCCAGTGCTGTTAAAGCGACTGGTGGCGGTGCTTTAATTAAGACCCAAATATTCAATGCCGGGGTCATATCCAGCCAATGGTATTGAATATCTGTGTTAGCTGGATTGCACTGCAATATTCAGTTGCTGTCTGGTTATCTGAAATGGCTAAGGTTTAGGACAGCCTTTATTCAGACTAACTTTAGCTGCTATAAGATAGCTGGGTGGCGGCTGAATATCGCTGCTGTTCATTTATCTTTGGCTCCACCCCCGGAACACCCCAGTGCTAAGCGGTTAGCATCAGGTCATCTAGCAGTGTTAGAGGGGGGTATTCAGTGGCACAAACCTGTGTGATTAATGTGATTAGCTGGTCTGCCAATGGCATTAATGGCTTTGACTATAGCACCTATAATGCTTTGCTCTGCAGATTTGACTCCAGATTTTTCCACTGCCGAATATGGTTTATATCACATTTTATCTCCTGTGGCCCTACAATCCATTTTGAAGAATTAGAAGAATTCACAATTTCTTAATATACATTTATGATGAAACATCGTTTTACTGATATACAAAATGGAAAATGCAGTAGCTGAGAGACTGTAGGTCGGCTAAGATTGAGAAAATTTGGAAGCTCTTAGAGTAGTAACTGTTGTTGTGATATAACCAGCTGCCCCAAAGATGTGAGAAAGCTTTTGGGGGTGGGCCTGGGGCTCGTTTTGGAAGTTTATGAGGTTTCCATGGCAGACAAGTAGGATCAGTTGGGATTAAAGCTGGATTTGCATTGTACTGGGAGATAGGGCTGAGTTCCTATGTATTAAATCTGGATTTAATGTACCATTGTCTACGGTATATTTGATGTTTAGTATGGAAATGATAAAATGAGTGAGCTGAAGTCATAGCTCGCACAGAAATGCATCTGCTGCTATGCAAGTTAATGCATGGTGGCAGAAAGCCTGAAATATGGTTTGGACCACATGGATAGGCAAACAGTAGCTGCCTCTATAGCTTTAAAATGGTCTTCTGGAGGAAACCTTTAATATGTATATAATAGGTTGGTGTTATAACAGTTCTGGATATGGATGACCATTGGAGAGAAGAAAAGGTTAGCAAGAAAGAAGGTGATCCTAAGGGTTGAACAGTGGAGACTGGAGAACCCCCAAGGTATGGGGAGGACCTTGTCCTAGGGATGCTGTCTAACCCTGTGATGGCCTTATGCTGTCTGTCGTACACAACTACCCACATCCACAAGTTCCCTAGTTACTGAAGCCATAGATTAAATCTTGCTCGGCCCATGGTTCCACTAGTCCACACTGTTCTGCCACCTATGCTTCCATTGAAAATGTTACCTTCAAGCTCAAAGGAGATTTTGGAAAGTATAACTCCAACCGGGAGAGATATTATATTCCAATCCAATCTACCCAGTGTGAATTGGAGTATTTCTTCTGCAAATCTGGAAAGAAGTAAAAACTTGTGGATGCCTTCTAAGATGCGTTACTTAGACAAATGGTGATGGAACCAACCAAGGAAAGCTTGATACTGGATTTAGTGCTCACCAATGGAGATAGCATGTTGAATATCCAGGTGGGTGCCCTTGTGAGCAGTGGTGTGTTTTGAGATAAAAGTCAAGGTGGAGTCCAATCACAGCAAGCTCAAAGTCCTAGACTTCAAAAACACTGACTTCAGTAAAATGGCCAAGTGCCTGAAGGAGGAGTTGGCAGGGTGGGAGGGGATAAGGGAAGTGGAATTGCAATGGGCTAAACTAAAGGTGGCAATAAAAGGGGCAACAGATACATATGTAAGGAAAGTAAATAAAAACAAGAGGAAAAGGAAACCTATTTGGTTCTCCAAAGACGTGGCTGCATTAAAAAGGCAAAAAACACAGCTTTCACAATATTCAGAAGTTCACAAACAGAGGAACACAGAAAAGAATACAGAATCAAACTAAAAGAGACAAAAAGAGAAATAAGGATAGCAAAATCAAAGGCCGAAGAAAAGATGATTAAAGATGTGAAATGTGGCAACAAAACCTTTTCAGGTATATTCGATAGAGGAGGAAAATCAGAGGTTGAATTGCAGGACTCAAAAGTGCTGGGAACTTATTTGTGGAAAGTGACATTGAAAAAGTGACAGTGCTAAACAAATACTTCTGCTCTGTTTTTATTAAAGAAAATCCTGGAGGACGACCTATGATTCCCAAATATACAAATGGGAATGGAGTAGATACCGCACCATTCACAGAAGATGATGTGTTAGAACAGCTTGCTAAACTGAAAGTGGACAAGGCCATGAGATCGGATGGGATACATCCCAGGATACTGAAAGAGCTCAGAGAGGTTCTTGCAGGGCAGTTACAAGATGTTTTCAACAGATCCTTGGAAAACAGGAGAAGTTCCTCAGGACTGGAGAATGGCTGATGTTGTACCTCTACACAAAAGTGGTGACAGGGAAGAAGTGTCAAATTACAGGCCCGTGAGCCTTATCTCGGTGGCGGGAAAAGTAATGGAGGCACTCCTAAAAGAGCAAATAGTGGATTTTCTCAAAACCAACAGGTTGTATGATCTGAGGCAACATGGTTTTACCAAAGGACGATCTTGCCAAATAAATATGATTTGAGTTCTTTGACTAGAGGACCAGAGAACTAGATCAAGAGCATGCAATGGATGTCATCTACCTGGATTTCAGCAAAGCCTTTGATACTGTTCCTCATGGGAGGCTTATCAATAAACTCAACAGCTTGGGGATGGATCAGAAATTGGTTGACTGACAGACAAAAGAAAGTGATGATAAACGGAACTCACTCGGATGAAAGGAAGGTGATTAGCGGGGTGCCGCAGGGTTTGGTCCTGGGACCTATACTGTTCAGTGAATTTGCGATAATATTGCTGAAAGACAGAATGGAAAAGCCTGTCTTTCTGCAGATGACACAAAAATTTGCAGCAGAGTGGACTCCCCTGAGGGAGTGAAGAACATGAGGAAAGATCTACAAAAGCTGGAAGAATGGTCTAATTCTTGGCAGTTACAATTTAATGTGAAGAAGTGCAGTGTCATACACTTGGGAAGCAGAAATCCAAGGGAATTGTATGCGATAGGGGGTGAGAGGTTGGTGTGCACAGACCAGGAGAAGGACCTCGGTGTGATTGTTTCTGAGGATCTCAAGGTGGCGAAAAAGCCAGAAGGATGCTGGGTTGCATACAAAGGGGAATTACCAGCAGAAAGGAAGAGGTACTAATGCCTCTGTACAAGTCGATGGTGAGGCCTCACTTGGAATATTGTGTTCAGTTTTGGAGACAATGTCTCGTAAAGGATATGAAAAAAATGGAAATGGTTCAGAGGAAGGCAACCAAAATGATTTGGAGCTGGCATCAGAAGACATATGAGAAGAGGCTGCCACAAAGATGTTCAGTGTCTGCTAGTGGGGACCCTGTTCCTTGCCGACCAAAGAATGAAGCAGGCAGCAGGCCATGGCAGAGACTTGAAAAGGTGAGATCAGCAAAACCTTCCTGCACCTCATGGCTCAAGCTCTTTGTAGAGAGCCAATCACAGAAGAGCAGAGGAAGTGCAGTGTTTTCAGTGGTGAAGTGTGTGTGTGTGGGGGGGGGGGCAATGAGAAGAGAAAGACCCAGGATGATGGCTGCAGGGGGGGGGGGGAGAACAATAGGGGAGAGAGAGAGAGACCAACATGATGACTGGCTGGGAGGGGGCAATGAAAATAGAGAGACACAGAGTGATGGTTGGGGGCAACATGAGAGAGAGACTTGGGGTTGTGGCTGGGGGGGCAATGAGAATAGAGAGGTACAGTGATGGCTGGGGGGCAATGTGAGAGAGAGAGATATAGTGTGGCTGGGGGGGCAATGAGAATAGAGAGACATGGAGTGATGGCTGGAAGGCAATATGAGAGAAAGAGAGAGGAAGACTTGGGGTTGTAGCGGGGGGGGGGGGGTTAATGAGAATAGAGAGACAGAGTGATGGCTGGGGGCAATATGAGAGAGAGAGAGGGGGAGACTTGAGGTTTTGGCTGGGGGGATGGCTGGAGGCAATATGAGAGAGGGAGACGGGGTTGTGTGTGTGTGTGGGGGGGGGAAGTAATGAGAATAGAGGCACAGAGTGATGGCTTGAAGGCAATGTAAGAGAGAAAGACTTGGAGTTATAACTGGGAGGGGCAATGAGGAAAGAGAGAAACATGGAGTGATGCTTGGGGAGGTTATGAGAGAGAGAGACACTGGACACTTGGTGATGACTGGTGAGCTATGAGAGAGAGAGACACTGGACACGGTGATGACTGGTGAGCTATGAGAGAGAGAGACATTGGGTGATGACTGGTGAGCTATGAGAGAGAGACACACTGGACACTGGGTGATGACTGGTGAGCTATGAGAGAGAGACACACTGGGTGATGACTGGTGAGCTATGAGAGAGAGAGACACTGGGTGATGACTGGTGAGCTATGAGAGAGAGAGAGAGACACTGGACACTGAGTGATGACTGGTGAGCTATGAGAGAGAGAAAGAGACACTGGGTGACGACTGATGGGCTATGAGAGAGAGAGAGAGAGAGACTGGGTGATGACTGGTGAGCTATGAGAGAGAGAGAGACACTGGACACTGGGTGATGACTAGTGAGCTATGAGAGAGAGAGAGACACTGGGTGATGACCGATGAGCTATGAGAGAGAGAGACACTGGACATTGGGTGACGACTGATGAGCTATGAGAGAGAGAGAGAGAGAGACATTTGGTGACGACTGGTGAGCTATGAGAGAGAGACACTGGACACTGGGTGATGACTGATGAGCTATGAGAGAGAGAGACACTGGGTGATGACTGGTGAGCTATGAGAGAGAGAGAGACACTGGGTGATGACTAGTGAGCTATGAGAGAGAGAGAGAGACACTGTGTGACGACTGATGAGCTATGAGAGAGACACTGAGTGACGACTGGTGAGCTATGAGAGAAATAGAGACACTGGATGACGACTGATGAGCTATGAGAGAGAGAGACACTGGGTGATGACTGGTGAGCTATGAGAGAGAAACACTGGACACTGGGTGACGACTGGTGAGATATGAGAGAGAGAGGGAGATGCTGTGAGGAGGAGGGAGGCTATGAGATATTTTTTTTTGTATCAAATATTTTCAGGCCATGGTGATATGTGAAGCAAAAAAAAGTTACCTCCGGTGCAGTTATTAGGGTCGTCGATAAATACGCTGCTGACCATGTGCTCATTTGGAGTAGGTAGGGTGCGAGGGAGGGGAAGGGTCACTGCCTTCTGTGGGCTTATTAAGCCCCTTTTCCCCATAGAAAATGGGAAAACATTAAATCAGGTCTTTAAAGGATCTGCGATACACCTTTTTAGGGGGGTCTCTGTGACCAAGTTCTCAGCAGCCAGCTCCTGTATTTGTAGGCTGGCTCCTAGAATACTAGAAAGTCTGCCAGGTTTGTATTATAATCCAAACTGGTTTGCCTGTCCTGAGTCAGTAAGTGTCTTTGAGCATTTTTCCTGACAAATATTTGCTTTTTGAACAGAGCCTGTCTTGACTAGTTATCTGTGGATGCGTTAGTCTCTGCTGCCCCCATGTGGAATTAGCTCTTGATACCAGATGAAATAAAATACAGTCAAGATAATCCAGGGGCTTGGTTGCCAGGAGTCAGCAATGATTTGACAGCGCACACACACACATGGTAGGCTGGTGCAAGGGTATTGGGTGCACTAGGTGAACTCTAAGTCTTGTGCCCCCCTCCTGAGATTTTGATAACTAAGTTCAGCAGTCATGATCATTGAAACACTACCTCCCTACAATAGTAAACTTTGCTTTGTATGTACGTGAGTGCCCGCTCTCCCTTCAGGTAAGAGAATGTGCCGAGAGCTCTTTGAGTTGTGGGGCTGTCAGGATCTACTGTTTTGCTTTCATTCCTGCTTTTTGCCACCCCTTGGAAGTTGCTGCCCCAGTGACCACCTCGCCTTGCCTAATGTTTAGGACAGCCCTGTCTCTTGGGCTTATGAGTCCTCCCTTTATTAGAAGGTCAAGCAAATAGGCAGTAAGTGCATTAGGAACGTGTATTAACCACACTTTCTATATTGTATTTCTGTGTGAAGGTTATTGTTCTACAGAATAGAGGATTTTAATGTTGCTATAAGCAAGCAGGGGGCATCCAGTGAAGCAAATTCCTTGACCGTATGATACACCTCTTCTTGATTTTGGTATAGTGTGCACGTCAGCAGTGGAATGGCTGAAGGATCTTCCCGAACTACGAGTATGCCTCAGTACCTTTTGTAAAATCATTATTTTTAAAATTTGTAACTGCTTAACAAATGCAAAATCCATAAAGTGTGGAATCAGCAAAGTCGGGCACTATAGCCAGCACCCGCTCCCTAACCTTGAGGGTTTGGGGAGGGGTGTGCCTTGAGGTTAAGTTGTAGTTGTGAAGGTCGAATGACAAGGCAGGTATAAAGAATATTTTTTTTATAAGGCTTTATTTCTCCCGCTCCGTGGTGGAATGGAACAGGCGTAAAGGAATATATTTTGTAGCCAAAACAAGAACAAAAGGAAAACAGGCTTTTTCCAACACTGTGTTCAAAACTGTCCTTTAACACAGGAGTTCACATTCCTGTCATGTGAGCTTTACTTTGAAATCACTTAAACAAAGAGCAAACAATAAAGTTCAAGCACTGTAACTAACTTATGCTTCAGCTTATTCTTATCTCTTCATAAGCTCTTGAGGTAAGGAACCTAAACAGCATGCATTTCAGCATATTATAACGAATGACCACACAAGCTTTGCTTGACTATTCTTTGTCTATGAGACAGGTTGAGCAGTCCATTGGCTGATTCAAATCCACCATTGGTAAGGGAAGGGAAGAACCAATGGCACTTGTGCTTCTGGGCTCTGTACTGACTCAGCTATTTTCTGTCCAGGAATAGTACGTTTCTCTAAGAAATCTCTAAACTCTTTCAGGAGTTCTTCAGCCTGCTTGCTATATGGGCTAGGCGGGGAATTAACTCCTTCCTGGGGTGAGTGATAGCTTGTGGGTTTCTCTTCAGGTAAGCAAACAATGCCGTCTCTCTTACTATGCTCATTCACTGCACTGGAGTTACCCCTCCCCCACTTGTCTCTGTCAGCAAGTGCTGGGTAAGTCAGTTCATTTGCAGGTGAAGGATTTTTAGACAGCAATTCAAACTTATGACCTCCTAAAGCCTTCTGGCATATATCTCTAGCAAATATATCTGCTACGTCCTTGTAGCTAGCTTGCTTGCTAATTCTGTCAGCAGTTTGAGGAGAAAAGCAGGGTTTATCTGAATGAGCTTCTGGTTGCAGCCAACTGCCCTCATAAAACCTGGGTTTGCCCTGGGTTTTAAAATAAGCACTCACACAGTCTGGCTTCTCATAAAAGCTGTGTTGAGGAATGCCTGAATGTTCTTTAGCAGTCTGCCATTCTTTCCACGGGTCAGCTCTCTGTTCCACAAGCATAGGCTTTATTCCTGGGTCTCTCAGTGCCTCGCCCTTCTCTTGTTCCCAGAAGGTTCTTCTATGCACTGAGTCTCCCTGGTACCTGCTTCTTGGCTTGGCAAGCGTTCTCCTGGAATTGCAGCTGGGGAGCGTTTCTCCTTCAAAGTCAAAGGCTCTGGCATCCAAGGCTACTCCGTCTCTAAAGCACACATCTGCTTCTTCTGTTTCCTGTATTTCCTTCCACCTCCTCGGTTTCTCGTTCCCTTTCTCATTCGGTTTCCTGTTCTGTCTTCCTTCTTCCTGTTTAACAAGCTGTCTCTGCTCTGGGGAACCCGCCTCCTGCTAGGGCGTGCCCAATCAGCAACTCTGCTTCTCCCCTCCCCCGAGGTGAGCTGTGTTAGCTGATTAGTCATGTGCATCTTGTGCTGAGAAGGAAAAATCTTGCATTTAGCTGCAGTACCCGGACCTTCCACCGGGTCACTATCTGTTTCTATGGCTTCTGGCAATGCTGCAGCGTCACAGCACTCATGCAGTGATACTCTAATGTGCTAAAAATAATACCACTAAGACCACAGATTAACCTTCCAAACACTGGGAAATAAAATGGAAACTGGCCAAGAAAAGGGAATGAAGTCATTTGTAAAGTCACATATTTCACTTCCCCTTCTAGGACAATACAAGACAAGGGGATAGTCTGGTCCTGGAGAAAGTAAGTAGACTTCAATGATCCCTAACTAGAACTTCAGCCTGGGACTGAAATGCTTGCATAGATTTAAAAAATATGGTAGTTTACACCCTTAGAAGAAGAAAATAGCAGTCATTTGGGTTTTGCATATAGCAGTGATTGTTAGGACCCTTCCCCAGGGCACTATGGACCTCTGGGGACTGATTTGACAGTCTCATTCTCCTGAAGCAATTTCCCAATAGGCTCTGCAAGGGGGTCAGAGGGCACCATAGTAAAGACTCAGATATTTGGAGACATTTTTTTAAATTCCATTTTACTGCACTGAAGCACTTTGCATTGCTGGCAATGATAATGAGAGGAAAGGTGCCTTGGAAGAGGTATTCACTGGTAGATGGAGGAGGTGATAATACCTTTGCACAGGCCAGTGATGAGCCTCATCTGCAGTATTGTGTTCAAGTCTGTAGGCCATATGTACATAAGGATATAGACAGTGTAAAGACGATCCAGAACAGGATTACCAAACTCTGCATGGCTTGCATCAAAAATCATACAAGATGAGATTTAAGGGCCTAATTATGTATACCCAAGAGGAGAGGAAAGACAGGGATGATAATACAGAGACATTCAAATGCCTCAAAGATAAACGGAAGCACAAGGAGCAAACGTCTCAGAGAAAAGAACATTCTAGAACAAGAGGTCATGGTATGAGGAGACTTAGGAGCGACAGCAGGAAATGCTTCTGACTGGAAAGAGCGCTGGATGAAACGGCTGTGACGTTGCAGCACCTCTCTCTACCAGCAGCAGCAGGGGCGGGGGACTCCTGTGCCGCTTATTCACTGTGGTATAGCCGATCATACCGGACTGACAAATCAGAAGTTGTTGGCAAGCTCCCTCCCTTCTGGAAAGTCCTGTTCTGAAATGTTTAGGTCTTTATTGCTTAGTTAGTTGCATGCATAGTTTGGACTTCTGATAGATACAATGTCTACTCAAGTTCACAATATCACCATTGAATGCTGTCTCGACGTTTTTCTTGCTTAGAATGTGCTTTATTATTGAGAAGTAAGCAGTGTAAAACTCAGCGTAAGCGTGACAGTTCCTGAATCCTTTGCCAGAAGTCTCTTGTTTTAGCATTTAGATAGAGGCACAACTCCATTAATGTGATCAATGGTTCTCAACCCAGTCCTCGGGACAGACCCATTCAGTTGAGCAAGTATACACCACCAGATCAAAAAGAAAACTAGAAAGCCGTGAAAAAAGGAAACCAGGGATGAGTTGGGGGTCTCTGGCATTGCACCAGGAAGTAAAGCTGCATAAACTAGAAGGGTCTCATGCTCTTTGGCAACCATCAGAGCCTGCGCTTCTGTGTATAGTTCTGTCATACGTAAATACTCGTTAACCTGTAGACATACAGCAAGCTCTATGAACTAAAGAATAATTATAAAATGTGGAGGCAAAATCGTTCTTCACTAAGATGTCCACTGTGAGTTTTGCATTTGGTGAAGTGGCCATGAGATGGCAAACTTGCTTCACAGAGAAATTCATATTACACAAACTTTAGTGGCATGAAAGTAAGATATAATGTGATACAAGGAAAGAATTACAAAACAGAGAATAACAAGAGGCCAGTTTTGTTGTACATGTCCTGTCCCTGTTCGGACAGTCAAAATTGGGGCGTGCAGAGGTAGCACCTGATTCTGATTCCACAGGGGCTAGATGTGCCGCGGGAACAGAATTGGGTCTATTGGTCTGGACGTGCAGGCCGGGCCCCAATTCTGATCAGCTGCACCGTCTGGCACCTACCCAGCTAACTCAGCCAGGCTCCTGAGTGGAGTCGCTGTGCCATGGTGTCCCATCGTTATCGCACCGCGGCTCCTGAAAGGATCGCCAGCCACACAAAAGAACATCCTTTCCCCTCAGCCTGACCCCCAATCCAGCCTTCCATGCCCAGGGTCGGGCTGTGGGGAATCCCTTGCACCCCCTCACCTTCTGGAACTGGTCCGGCTCTGCAGTTCCCCGATGTCCAGGGGGACTTATTCCACCTCTGAGGTAGAAAAGTCCCCCGTCTACCTTGCCGACCCTGGATGTACAGGGCCAACCTCAGAATTGGCCCTGTATGTCTGGGTTCGCGTTCCCGCCCGCCGCCTGCCCTCGCTCCTCCCATGGCCCTCCCCCTACGGCCCACGAAAAGAGCTGCCCGCACAAATTGGCAATATGCGTGGGGAGCTCTGTTGCCGGCAGCATGATCCTGACATTTAGCGGGTCTCGACATCCGGATCGGACATCCAGACCTGGTAAACTAGAATCAGAATGATCCCTTAGAGCAATTACGAAGCTCTGGTCACATTTCTGCCCTGGTCAGAGGATACAGCATATTTTACTGGTCTAGTTGTTGTAACCCACTATTACCATTCCACTATTCCTTGTAATCTAATTTTAAGAACATAAGAGCTTCCATACTAAGTTAGACCAAAGGTCATGAAGCCCAGTATCCTGTTTCCAACAGTGGCCAATACAGGCCATGACATGAGTGCATGTCAAGTTCCCAAAAAGTAGACAGATTCCATGTTGCTTATTCTAGGGTAAGCAGTGGATTTCTCTTGAACTATCTTAATAACGGTTTATGGACTTTTCCTCTAGGAATTTGTCCAAATCTTTTTTATATCCAGCTACACTAACAGCTTTTACCACATCTTCCAGCAATGAGTTCCAAAGATTAATTACATGTTGAGAGAAAAATTATTTCTCTTTTAAATATGCTAGTTTGTAGCTTCACGGAGTGTCTCCTAGTCCTTGTATTTTATGAAAGAATAAACAAACGATTGGCTTCTACCCATTCCAGTCAGAATTTTATAGATCTCTATCATACCTCCCCCATCAGAAAACTCAGGGAAGGAACAATCCTGCAGGCTCCACTCAGTCTCCTCCTGTCTGTTATGCCGCACAATGTCTAGGTCATGCCCTGGGGAATCTTTCGTTTCATTTTGTTTTATGTTTATTATATTTGGTAATTTCTTTTTCATTTTATTTTGTTTTATTTATGTGTTTTAGGATATACTAAAACTAAACAAGTGGGAATAGCATGCAGAGGATGGCTCATGGAATTCGTTCCAACTGCTCTGCATGTGTGTTTTATCTGTGTTATATGTATTTGTTTGCTATGTTTATCTGTTTTGTTTGTGTGTATATATCTCTATTTCCTGTGTGTTGGTGTATCTTTGTGGGTCTGTGTGTGCTTGTGTGTATTTGCATGTGTTTGTGTGTGTCAGGGGATAGGCATCTGTGTATGCTTTCATGGGCATGCCTATCTGTGTTTGGATGTGTTAGTATGTGGGTGTGTCTGTGTGAGTATGTGCATTTATATCTGGTTCTCTGTGTGTCTATGATCAAGAGGAGATGAGAGGGGCAGGCTGTTTGAAAGGTACAATTCGATATTTGCTATGGGGGTCGTTCAGAACAGAAACATAGAAACATGACGACATAGAAAAAGACCACATGGCCTATCTAGTCTGCCCTTCCATATCACCCACCACAACACTCCCTGTTTTTCCTTTAGAGATCCTCTGTGTTTGTCCCATGCTTTTTTGAATTTAGATACTGTCATCTCTATCACCTCCACAGGGAGACTATTCCATGGATCTACCACTCTTTCCGTAAAGAAATATTTCCGCATATTACTCCTGAGTCTATCCCCTTTCACCATCATCCGATGTCCCCTCGTAGCAGAACTTGCTTTCAATCGAAAGAGGCTCTCCTCCTGTGCATTTATGCCATGGAGGTATTTAAATGTCTCAATTATATCACCTCTGTCCAGCCTTTCCTCTAAAGTATACATATTAAGGTCCTTAAGTCTGTCCTCATATGCTTTATAATGAAGACCATTAACCATTTTGGTAGCCACCCTCTGCACTGACTCCAATCTGTTTATATACTTTCAAAGGTGCGGTCTCCAGAATTGCACACAGTACTCCAAATGAGGTCGCATCAAAGACTTATGCAGAGGCACTATCACCTCCTTTCTTCTGCTGGCCATTCCTCTCCCTATGCACCCAAGCATCCTTCTAGCTTTTGCCATCGCCTTTTTTACCTGTTTAGCTACTTTGAGATCATCACACACAATCATGCCAAGGTACCGTTCTTCTTTTGTGGAAAGAAGTACGTCAACCCCCTATACTGTACCGTTCCCTTGGATTGTTGCAGCCCAAATGCATGACCCTAAATTTTTTAGCAATAAATCTCAGCTGCCAAATTCTAGACCATTCTTCAAGATTAACTAGATCCCTCCTCATATTATCTACATCTTCCTGGGTGTCTACTCTGTTGCAGATTTTGGTATCATCCGCAAAGAGGCAAACCTTACCCGACAGCCCTTCCGCAATATCACTAACAAAGATGTTAAAAAGAATCGGACTAAAGGCAGATCCCTATGGCACTCCACTGGTAACTTCCTTCTCCTCAGAGTGAGCTCCATTTACCTGTACCCTTTGTCGTCTCTCACTCAGCCAATTTCTAACCCAGTCAGTAAGTTTAGGGTCCATTCCAAGGGTGCTTAGTTTGTACATACGTCACCTGTGCGGAACAGTGTCAAATGCTTTACTGAAATCGAAATACCCCACATCTAGGGCTCTTCCTCGGTCCAACTCCCTGCTCACCCAGTCAAAGAAATCAATCAGATTTGTCTGACAAGACCTGCCTCTGGTGAATCCATGCTGCCTCGGATCCTGTAATCTGTTGGACTCCAGAAACCTCACTATTTTCTCTTTCAGCAGCGTTTCCAATAATTTACTCACTACCGAGGTTAAACTAATCTGCCTGTAGTTTTCAACCACATCCTTACTTCCACTTTTGTGTAAAGGGACCACATGTGTCTCTCTCCAGTCCTCTGCCACCAACCCTCACTCCAAAGAGGCATTGAAAAGGTCGGTTAGTGGAGCTGCTAGAATGTTCCCAAGTTCCTTCAGTACTCTGGGATGTATCCCAACTGGTCCCATTGCTTTGCCCACTTTTAGTTTTAGTAGTTCCTCACAAACACAGTCCTCTGAAAATCGTTTGAAAGCCCCTTGCTTTTGTTCCTGTTTGTGAGTGCTGTCTGAGGTCCTGCTCCTGGTTCTTCATCTGTGAACACAGAACAGAAATATTTGTTAAGCAATTGCGCTTTATCCTCATCAGCTTCTACATATTCCCCCCCTTCACCCTTGAGTCTGACAATACCACTTTTGCCCTTCCTCTTCTCACTAACATATTTGAAAAATGTCTTATCCCCCCCTCCACATTTTATTGCATTGGCTATTTCTTCTTTTTGTACCTTTGCTTTTCTGACTACTTTGCCAGCCTCTGTAAGTTTTTCCAAATATCTTTCTGTGATCTCTTGTATTTCATGAAAGCCTCCCTCTTTTACTTCACCTTTTCAGCTACCTCTTTTGAGAACCATAGCGGCCTCCTTTTCCTTTAATTTACCATTCTGAAAAAAAGATTGGCTGCCCTTAAAATATCCCCTTTCAGTTTTTCTACATTCCCCGGCTGTTCGCATCCCTCTAACGACTCCTTGAGGTATTGACCCATCTTAGCAAAGTAAGTTTTCCTAAAGTCTAAGACCCTCACTTTTGAATGGATTCTATCAGTCCTAGTCCTAATGCTGAACCACACCATCTGGTGATCACTGAATACATGATGACCTCCCACTATAACATCAGAAACACTTTCCCCATTGGTAAACACCAAGTCTAATATGGCCCCTTCACGTGTGGGTTCTGTTACTAGTTGCCTAAATACTTCTTCCTGCAAAGAATCCAGGATCTCCTTGCTTCTAGGTGATACCGCAGCAGGGATGCGCCAAACCACATCTGGCATATTGAAATCCTCTATGAGTAGCACTTCCCCTTTCCTGGCAATGCTGCGTATGTCTTCTATTAAATCTCCGTCCACGTCTTCTCTCTGGGATGGAGGTCTGTATATCACGCCAATCCAAATGGATTTCTTTTTCTCTCTTTCTAGTTTAACCCACACTGCCTCTTCTCTCCCTTTTAAGCCCTGTATTTCCATAGCTTTAATATTATTTTTTTACTTATAGTGCCATTCCTCCTCTGCTTCTTCCTACGCTGTCTTCCTTTCTGAATAACGTATAGCCTGGTATAGTTATATCCCAGTCATGGCTGTCCATGAACCATGATTCTGTAACTGCCACTAAATCCAAGTCAGCCTCTCCCATTACAGCTTCAACAACTGAGATCTTATTTCCCATTCTACAAGCATTTATGGGCACTGCTTTCTAGATGTTGCCCCTTTACCTATTTCTATAAAGGTATTTAATGTTTCACTTACCTGGGGTCTTTCACTTACTTGTGGGCTTTCTTCACTCATGCCCAATGAATCTAGTTTAAAACCTTCTTCAATAGGTTAGCTAGTCTGCTACTGAAGACATGTTGATTATTCTTGGAGAGATGGATGTCATCTCTGCTCTGCAACCCTTGGAAGATCATCCCATGGTCCAGGAAACTAAAACGCTCTCGATGACACCATCTACACAAGCATGCATTCATCTTCAGGATGCAAGCTTCTTTGCCCTGACTTTTACCCTCAATAGGGAGGATTGAAGAGAATACCACCTGTGCACCTATTTGCTTCACCCTCTGTCCCAGAGACATGAAGTTACTCTTGATATATTCAGAGGGATACCTGGCAATATCATTTGTGCCGACACGGATGAGAAACATTGGGTAATAGTCAGTAGGCTTGATGAGTCTCAGCAAACTGTCTGTAACATCTTGGATTTTGGCACTTGGCAGATAGCACACCTGGATATCAAGTCTGGTTGGCAAGTAGATGACTCAATGCCTCTCAGAACAGAGTCACCAACCAACACTACCCTTTGCCTCCCCTCTCTTAAAGTATGGACCCTGGGACTGGGTAATAGCATAGCCTGCCAGTACTTCTTGAATTCTGCTTCTTCTGTTCTCTGGTCATCTCTCTCCCTTTCCCCTGCTTCCCTTTCCTCTTCACTACGATTTTATTGGCGTTCCTTTCCATTTCTTTTCATTTTTAATTGAACACCACTCTGTTACGAAAGGCGTTATATCAATTTTTAATAAACCATAGTCCCGCCCATGGCAAGAGATATTAGTTGCAATGAGTAAACTGAACAAATCAGTGACTAGTCTTCACAGAAGATTTAACAACAAAGAAAATGAAATATAGATCTCAATAAGTTAATTTGCAGAAGATCAGAGCTAAGGAATTATTTGTAATTCCCGTGTGTGCATATATGTGTCTGTGTGTCCATGGTGTGTGTTGTACTGTATATGGTATGAAAGTGTTGTGCATGTGTTGGGTGGAGAAAGTTGGGGGTTGTGAGTTATTTTTGATGGATCATTTTTGGGGGGTAAGGGCAGTTTGGTGGAGAAGGATAGGACAATAGTTTTGGGGGTTTGGGGGATATTGTGGCAGTTGTGGGGGTAGTTTTTGGTGGTAGGGCATTTTATGTGGTGTTGTGACAGCTGCATGGGGTAGTTTTAGGGATGGGATCAGTATAAGGGGTGGTTGGGCAGTTGCAGAGGGGTAACTTTTGAGACTAGGGTAGTTTGGAGGATGGCAGGGCAGTTGCAGGGGAGTATTTCTTGAAAGAGGGGGCAGTTAGCAGGATGGAGACATAATTTCATGGATGGCAGCTTATGAAGTGGAGTAGTTTGTAGAGTAGTGGGGCAATTGTGGGGGGTATAATTTAAAGGTGGGGCAGTTTATGGGGATTAGGGATACTTGTAGTGGGGTAGAGTTTGGACATGGAGCAGTTTGTGGGGTGCTAGGGCAGTTATAGGAGAGTAGCTTTTGCTTGTGGGGCAGTTGTAGAGGGTATTTATTGGAAGTGGGAGCAATTTGTGGAGTGGTGGAACAGTTGTGGGGATAATTTTAAGGGCAGAGCAGTTGTGGAGGGTAGTTTTTGGAGGTGGGGCATTTTGCAGAGTGGTGGGGAATTTGCAGGTGATCTTTCTTGGAAGTGTGGGCAGTTTGTAGGTTGCTGGGGCAGTTGCAGGGGGTAGTTTTAGGTGGTGAGGCAGTATCAGGAGGGCAGTTTTTGAGGGTGGGACAGTTACAGGCAGGTAGGTTTTAGAAGTGGGGGAAGTTTGCATGGTGGGGCAATTGCAGGGGGTAGTTTTTTGTTCAATATAACCATAATCATTCCCTACACCTTTTCTAAAATGTTCTTATATTGTTACAGAACTATAACATGTAAGAATGTATCTATATCTTTGTGATCAATCATCATTTATTTTCCTGAGTTTTGAATTTGGAAATTGTTAGAAGTGTTTTGACTGCCCCGTGATGCAGTGGATCAACCAAGGATACTTATTAATCTTCCTGGATATCTCATCAGCCTTTGACACCCTGAATCCCCAAATACTGATACAACTCCTTCATATGATTGGAATTCAGGGAACTGTCCACAAGTGATTCATATCCTACCTCATGAACATCAGAAAATAAGGATAGGAAACAACTCCTCAACACCTTACAAGCAAACCCAAGGTGTGCCACAGGGATCCACCCTCTCCACCATACTCTTCAACCTATACCTCCAACCACTCTGCACCACTATAAGAAATCACAAACTAAACTTACATGTCTATGCAGATGACATTATGATCTATGGACCAATGGACACATGCCAACCTGAAATAGCAGCACACCAAGAATGCTTCACTGAGGTAACTCAATGGCTGACAGAAAACAACCGACAAATTAACTATAACAAGACAGAAAACAACCGACAAATTAACTATAACAAGACAATGGCACTATACATAACAAGAGACACTACATTCACTCCACCTCCCACGATAACATTAGACAGCATCACAATCAAAACTAAAACCGAAGTGAAATATTTAGGTGTCACCATCGACCAACACCTAACATTCAAATTGCACATAAGCAAAACCACCCAAATAATCTACTTCAAGGTAAAGACTCATCTCCAACCACTTTTCGATCCAGATGTCTTCTGCACCGTATACCAAGAATCAACAATACCCCACCTAGACTACTGTAATGCCATCTTACAAGGCCTACCGCATTCCACACTCCTACCTCTTCAGACAGCCTTCTACTCAGCAGCACAGATTCTACAAGCAGCAACCAGAAAATAACATATCACCCTGATACTCAAACAGCTTCACTGGCTCCCCCTGCATAGCCGCATAACATACAAGACCATCCTGCTAACACATAAAGTAATTCACTCTGACCCCCCCCCCCATCATATACCTACAAATACTCATACAGCCCTCACAACCACACAGAGCCAGAAGGACCTCCATGAGGAACACTCTCAGCATCCCCCCCCCCCCCCCATCAAAACCAAAGCAAATCAGCAGTCATACAAAAGAGCCTTCCAACTCTATGCATCCTCTATATGGAACAGACTCCCGGACCAGCTCAGGAACATCACAGACCTCAAGACCTTCCGCAAAAAAACTAAAGACACATCTCTTTATGGAACACTTCCAATGCAGTGTATAAACCCACACCACAAGAAAAATTCACGCCCGCCTGTCACCAACGTTTGTACATATGTTGCAAATACTCCCTGCATATACTGTAGTTAAGAGCAAGTCTCTCCCTGATTGCATGCTGTAAATAGTTGATACAAATGTTTTTAATGTTTTTAATGTAAGTTACCATTCAGTTTGAGGTAAACTGTCTTGAATCGGAGAAAGGCGGTATATAAAAATAAGCTAAATAAATAAATAAAAATAAATGATGGATCTCCCATCAATGATGCCATAATAGCTTTAACAACTCCCTTTGACAAAGTTTATGTAGGTGCCATTGATGTGTAATATGACTGGGCTTTACCTGAAGTTGAATCCTCCAGTCCACAGGAATTGCATAGAGGGTCTTTCATAGTGAGATTAAAAAGTCATGGGATAGGAGGAAGTGTACTATTGTGGATCAAGAACTGGTTAAAAGATAGAAAGCAGAGGGTAGAGCTAAATGACCAATTTTTTCAGTGCAGACAGGTGAATAGTAGAGTACCCCAGGGTTCTGTGCTGGGTCCGCTGCTTTTTAACATATTCATAAATGACTTGGAAATGGGAATAACGAATGAGGTGAACAAATTTGCAGATGACACAAAATTATTCAAAGTTGTTAAAAAGGAGAACTGTGAAAAATTGCAAGAGGACCTTGATAAATTGGAAGACTAGATGTCCAAATGGCAGATGAAATTTAATGTGGACAATTGCAAAGTTATGCTCCTAGGAAAGAACAACTTAAACAATGGTTACGTAATGCAAGGTTCAACATTAGGAACCACTACCCAGGAAAAAGATTTAGGCATCATTGTGGATAATAGGTTGAAACCCTCTGCCCAGTGTGCAGCGGTGGCTCAGAAAACAAATAGAATGCTGAAAACCAACGATATTCAGTTGTCAACATTATTGGCACCCTTTCATTTTATTTATTTAGCTGTGCTTATATACCGCTTTTCACTGGTTTACAATAACCAAGATGGGGATACATTACAACAGGTCATTTCAACAGGTCATTACAACAGGTCATTTCAAATTTACATGGTGGAGGGGAGGAACCATCACCGGGGCCTCAAACGTATTTACAATCCTGATTTAGTATGTATTAGTGATTCAGGTCTTATCTATACTCTTAGGTTTTTCTTTCAGACTCGTTGCATCTGGGATTTTGGGTATGTTGTGTACAATATCTTAAGAAATAATTGGAAGTATTCCAACTGTATGTCATCATAGTATTTTAATAGAATGTTCAAAGGTATACAACAAAAAAGATGTCTGTGCAACTTAGACATAGTATTTTTTGAGAAAAAAAAAACAAAATATAACCTGGACAGGATTAATGGCACCCTTCACTAATATTTGGTTGCACAACCCTTGGCAGTGATGATAGCCTCCAAACGTTCCTTGTAGCCATCTATGAGTTTCATACATCTGGCTGCTGGTAGTTTCTTCCACTCTTTAACTTTGATTTCTTCCAGGTCATGAATGTTTCCAGGATTCCTTTTACCAATGGCACATTTCAGCTCTTTCCAAAGGTTCTCTATTAGATTGAGATCAGGAATCATTGCTGGCCATTTTAAAACAGTCCATTTGTTCATTTTTAACCATTCTTTTGTACTTTTCAATGTATGTTTTGGATCATTGTCCTGCTGGAGGACCCAGACCTAGCTTTCTGATACTAGGTAGCACATTTCACTCCAAAATACCTTGGTAGTCCTCTGGCTGCATGATTCCTTTAATATGTTCCAGGCCTCCAGTTCCTGAGACAGCAAAACAGCTCCACAACATTATGGAAACTCCATTATATTTAAGTGTAGGAAGGGTGTTTTTTCTCTTATAAGCTTCATTTCTTTGCCTGTAAATGTATTGCTGGTCTGCATTGCTGGTTTCATCTGTCCACAGAACATATTCCTAGAAGGATTGTGGTTTCTCAAGGTGGGTCTGGGCAAAGATCAGGCGTGCCTTTATATGTCTGTCTTTGAGCAGTGGAGTCCTCTTTAACCTTTGCCCATGAAATCCTTCTTTGTTTAGTGCATGGTGTATGGTGTGGGTTGAAACCATTACTCCAAATTGCTCCAGGCCAGCCTTAAGCGGTGTTTTTCCAACAGTTTGCATGAACCTTTGAAGACTTCCTGGATTAATTTTCCTCTTTCTACCATGTCCTGGGAGATTCTTGACAGTTCCATGAGCAGAAAACTTCATAATAACATTGCGAACTGCAGACACAGGAATCCCAAGGTCTTTGGAGATGGCCTTGTACCCCTTTGAAGTTTGATGTTTAGTGATAATGGCTTATCTGACGGTCTCAAGCAGTTCTCTTGTCTTCACCATTGTAAAAATGGAACAGGGAGTTCCATGAGCAGAAAACTTCATAATAACATTGCGAACTGCAGACACAGGAATCCTAAGGTCTTTGGAGATGGCCTTGTACCCCTTTGAAGTTTGATGTTTGGTGATAATGGCTTTTTTGACGGTCTCTAGCTGTTCTCTCATCTTGGGGAGGGGTGGCCTGCACAGAGTGGCAGGTGCACCCCTAAACAAAGACATGGGGAGGGCTGGCCTGCACAGAGTGGCAGGTGCACCTACTCCTGCCATCTTACTGGGCAAACTAGATGGACCATACCGGTCTTTATCTGCCGTCATTTACTATGTTGCTATGTTACTATGTCTTCACCATTGTGAAAATGGAACAGGGAGTGAATGTGCCCATTGTAAACATTAGAGCTATCATTCATTGGTTGATTCAAGTCATGTGAATACTGACAATTAATCACAAGTGCGTCTAATTTAAGATATGTGGTTCTTCTGTTCAAACTGATATGAATTGTTTATAAGGGTGCTAATAACCATGTCCTGGCGATGTCCCATTTTTTATACTATTTCCTTTTATAATTGGTCTTGTTTTATTTGATTCTTTTATGTGTCAAATAGGTGTGCATATATAGTCCACTGGCCACTTATTATTTTAAGGAGATATTGGACATTAAGGGGTTGAACCTCAATGGTGCCAATAATGTATAATGTACAACTGTATAATGCCTTTGTATCATTCCATGGTGCAACCACACCTTGAATATTGTGTGAAATTCTGGTCACCATATCTTAAAAAAGATATAGCAGAATTAGAAAAGGTACAGAGAGGAGCCACCAAAATGGTAGAGAGGATGGAAGGATACCCCTATGAGGAAAGGCATAAAAGGTAAGAGCTCTTCAACTTGGAAAAGAGATAGCTGAGGGGAGATATGATAGAGGTCTTTAAACTAATTGAATGGAGTGGAACGGGTAAACGTAGATCGGTTGTTTAATCCATTAAAAGGTAGAAAGACTGGGGGACACGCAATGAAGTTACAATGTAACCAATTTAAGATTAATAAGAGGAAATATTTTTTCACTCAACACGTAATCAAACTCTGGAATTTGTTGCCGGAGGATGTAGTAAAAGTTGTTAGTGTAGCTGGGTTTAAGAAAGGTTTGGACAATTTCCCTGGAGGACCTGAGAAATCCACTGTTTGTTCCAATACAAGCATTGTGGGAACCTTCCAGGTAATTGTGACCTGGATTGGCCACTTTTGGAAATAGGATACTGGGCTTGATGGAACTTGGTCTGGCCCAGTATGGCATTTCTTATCTTCTTATGTTCATTCTTCTCTCATCTTTATCCTTTTGGATTTGTGTTTGCTTGATTCCCAAGTTTTGGATAGCCAAATACCAAAGCTGCCATCATCTCTCCCTCTACAAGGTCTTACTCTCCCAGTTGTTAAGGTTTATATTGCAAATTTGAAGGTTGTGCTTGTGGGTGTCTTTGAATCTAAGGCATGGTCTTGCCTGTGATCAGTGCCCACTTTTCAGTTGGTCATAAAACAGAGCTTTGGTAATTCTGATGTCCTCCATCCTTATGACATGGATAGAAACCATAAAATATATTTGAGTGAGTGATGCCAACATTGAAGCCTACAATGACTTGTTCCATAGAGGCAAGGGAGGGAGGTTGAAAGCAGCAAGAAAAAGCTGAGTTAATAAAGAGCAAAGCAAAGAATTCATTCAGTTTCTGCATTTTGGCCTTGTCCTCACTTTGCACCCCTTTTACCCTTCTATCATCTAGTGGTCCAGCTAACTCACTCACGGGTTTTTTTGCTACAAATATACTTGAAAATGTTTTATTATGCATTTTTGCTTCTATGACAAGCTTCTTTTGAAATTCTCTCTTTGCCTGCCTTATCAATTCCTTGCTTCTAACTTGCCATTGCTTTTGTTGTTACCTGTGTTTGTCATTTGGCTCCTTTTTCCATTTCTTGAAAGATGCTTTTTTGGCAACAACAGCCTCTTTGACCTTGTCTTTAAACCATGCTGGCAGATTTTTGGCCTTCCTTCCACTTTTCTTAAAGTGTGGAATATATCTGGTCTGGGCTTCCGAGATAGTACTTTTAAAAAACGCCCATGCTTGATATAAATCTTTAAACTTTGCAACTTCTCCTATTAGTTTTTCCTTAACTACTTTCCTCATTTTATCAGTTTCCCTTTTGAAAGTTAAAAGGTAGTACTGTGGCTTTCCTTGCTATCCTTCTTCCATTTATTAAATCAAATGCAATCATGCTATGATCACTATTGCCAAGTGCCACCAAGACCCTTACCTCTTGCACCAGAACCTATCTTCCACTAAGGACTAGGTCCAAAATAGCTTCCCCTCTTGTTGGTTCATGAACCAGTTGCTCCAAGAAGAAGTCATTTATTTCATCTAGAAACTTTATCTCTCTAGCAATGTTATGACAGAAGGGAAGCGGTGGGCTTCAATATGGCAGAAGAAACCCAAACAAGTACAACTGAAGATTCCTGCTGCCACAATGCCAGTAGACAAATCAGAAAACCTACACCCAACAGTAACATATAAAATGAGGAATTATGTAAGGTGAAAATAAGGCCACAATAACATCTGATGGTATCTTGATCAATGCTAGATGTACTCAAAACAGACTTGGGCCTCACATCATAGATCCTGAAACACCCCCTTTCTTCTTCTCATTTTTAATTAGATGTCTATTCATAAATCTATTCTCTCTTTTTCATTCACACATTTGAAAACCATTTACAAAAATGAAAACACTTATCTTAAAGACTAGGGCAGGATATAACTTACTCTTAGCACTGTGAAACGATCTCCATATATGCGCCCCAATGCTATTGGCGAACTCCTCTTCTTGCAACAGCCTTCTCACAGGTGTGATGGTTGTGGATGCTGGTTGTTAAAGTTGTAATTGTCTTAAAGCATGAAGTTCCTTTAAGATTTGATTGAGGGTTTAGCTATCCTCTTATAAGGTGCGCTGGCATGGCTTTCTGAAGGTTAACGTTGCAAATGTTATGTTTTGGTTAGCTGGTTTTTGCAGCCACCAATGTCTCTGAAGAATGATTGTTTCAGCCTCTCCTTAGTAAGAATTTACTTTGTTTCAGCTTCTCTGTAATAAATATTTACTTTGTTGCAACTTGGTGAGTGCTTTGGCTTTAGTGTATTCTGGTTGGGGGCGCTAATGTTCGTAAGAGCGGTAGCATTTAGAACGCACAGCTATTAGTTTGTTTTTCTGTGTGAAAACAGTGGATTTTCCATTGCCAGGCTGGCAGCAGTTGTGAGGATTTCTTTATGCCTTGGAAATAGATTATTATAATAAGTATATCTATCACTACTGAGCCGAGAATGTCAGTTGAGGGTTCTTTATAAATAGAGTTCCTGTTTATAAACCTGATACTTTAGATATTAGGCTTTTAGAGTTTACATACATTTATATTTTAAATTCTATACTTTTAGGATTTTCCCTGCAAGGTAGTTAATAGATTTAAGTTTCAACAAGGGTCGTCGGGGATCTTTTCCAGTTTTTTACTTGGGGCATTTTCTCCAAATGGATTAATTTTGCGGATACCATGACAGTCCCAGGTAATCATAACCTCTTCATTCTCTGTTATTCTCTTAGGGTCAAGATCCCAGTGCTTTTCAGGGACATATAAAATGCTGTAGTGCTGTAGTGTTTACAGAGTTTCCAGTGGAGGAGGCATGCTAATTTGTTGTGCCTTTCTGTATAGAAATTTTCAGCCATCAGAACTTCACAGCCTTCTATAAGATGAGTCACTGTTTCTAGCTCTTTTTTACAGAATCGGCATTTGTCAGTTTTGCAGTTTTTTCAATGCTCGCCATAAACCTCTCATCCATAATCCGCTGCCCCGGGCTGCAATTATGAATCTTTCATCCTTCAGTTTCAGTTCACCTCTCCTTAACCATTCATGTGTCCATTCTTGATTGACAAAGGTTCTTGGAGTAACACTCTGTATTTTCCATTGTATTTGTGTATTTGCCACTTGTTTTTCCTCGCCTGCTGATCTAATTCTTTGAAGAGATTTTCTTTTGTTTTGCAAATTCTGTCACTTCCTTTCCCACGCATGCCTGAGGATTCTCACTCATTCCTTCTAATCGTCAAAATGCTTGTCCAAGTTTGATGATGGAGACAGATTCTGGACGTTTACTTTCATATTTCAACACTTTTTGTATATTTGGATCTGAGGATTCTGTCAGATAGGCTTGGAGGCCTATGATAGCAGCCGTGTAAGTGTAATCAATCTCTCTGAGGCCTAGCCCACCTTCAGTTCTAGGAATGTACAGTCTTGGCATACACTGATTCTTCTAAATTACTTCATGAGCGGGGAGGAGTTTTCTTGTTCGCACATACAGCCTTTCAAGATCTTTATGAGGCCAGTCCACAATCCCAAATCTGTATGAGAGTACAGGAATTGCCAGCTGATTGATGGCTTATATCTTATTCCATGATATTAATGCACTTTTCAATAACAGTTTTAATCTCCTGTAATATTCTTTACTGATCTTCTCTCTCAATAGTTTCTGCTCAAGTGTCATTCCTTCCTCTACTCCTCGCTGGATCTTAATGTTAGAAATGACGTACTGACCAACTTCATATCTCAGAAAGAGTGTGGATTGCCACATTGTCATAGTGAACTTAATGTACTCTATCAAACCAGGATTTATTTTATACATGTCAAGGCAATGCATTATCCAAGAGTGTGGGACCACTGTCAAAAGCTTTCTTATAATCAATCCATGCAATACTGAGATTTTTGCCTTTTATTAGCACTAGTCATGATGGCCTTATTCAACATTAACTGGTCTTTGGTTCCATATGTCTTCTCTTATTGCCCTTATGCGTCATGATGTTATTGAGCTTGATGTGATCGTAGATTCTGTCTGTATCTATCGCAGTGAACAGCTTATAAATTGTAGGTAAACAGGTTATTGGTCTATAATTCTTAGGAATGTTACTCGGATCTCCCTTCGGAAGGAGAAATATTCTTCCTGTCGTAAGCCATTGCGGTGTTAAGTCCGGCTGCTCAAACAATTGATTTTTATAGTTCGCCAGGTCTTGGTGGAGTGATGTTAACTGTTTGAGCCAAAAGTTGGTTACTCTATTTGGGCCAGGACTCTTTTAGTTTGGTGCTTGTTTTAACCTGCTTTTCAGCTCTTTTTTTTGTTACTGCAGGCTATTCTGCTTCATGACTGTGCTGTATAGGGTCCTCATATAGCTTTCTCCAGAAAGTTTCGGTTTCAGCTTTGGTTGGTGGTGTTTTGACCATATTCATGCTTTTTCCCAATTCCCTGTAGAATTCCCTGTAGAATCCCTGTTTTGGGTTCTCTCTAGATAATTTATTTTGATATCTTTCTTTTTGGTTTTCTTCATATCTTCAAAGTTTTTGTGCTTCTGCCGCTACTTTCAATTTATTGTTGGAACATATACATTTCAGGTCTTCTTCTGTTAATGCAGGGACGGAATAGACCTTAGTATATGACAGCAGATAAAGACCAGCATGGTCCATATAATCTGCCCAGCAAGGTGGCAAGAGTAGGTGCACCTGCCGCTCGGTGTAAGTCACCCCTCCCCACGCCTTTGTTTAGGGGTGTACCCACCACTCCATGCAGGTCACCCCTATTTGTTGAGATTAAAAGATAGTTAAGTTTATTTTGATTTTATCCTTTTGCTATAAAGAGATCCACTGTGTCTGTCCCATGCCATTTTGAATTCTGTCATTATATTTGCCCCCACCACTTCCATCGGGAGGGCATTCCAAGCATCCATCACCCTTTCAGTGAAAAAGTATTTCCTAACATTGCCTTTCAGTTTACCCCCTTGCAGCTTCATGTTATGATCCCTAGTTTTATGTAGTGACAAAAAGCAAATTTCAGATGTGTGATGGCCCGACAAAGGTTTATTGATAACCTGTATTAAGGGGGTTTTTGATTATATTTTTAGAGTTTATGGTTGACCCCTTGGATCCTGTGTGTGATAGCTTAACTACAAAAGTGACAGCGCGTGATATGTATCACGTGCTACCTGCAATGCGCAGTCCATGATCACTCTCTACCCATAACCCACCCCTTCGCACTTTAGGCACTTAGCACAGGTATTTACCATACACAGCAGCTATTACCACGGGTCTGCATAACAATTACCGCATGTTAACTGCTAAGTGGACTTTACTAAAAGGGCCCCTATGTGTTTTTATACAACAGTTTCAAAATAGGCCCCTACTCAGCCTCTCAGCCTGAGCAACCTTTAATAAAATTGAGTCTTTGCAGCACTGTGCAGCACTATAGAAAACACTACTACTAATAATGCAACAGGTCTCAGAAGTCTGAAAAGGTTCTTGCCCATGAAAATAGTTGCACGGGATGCCACCCACTCCTGCCTCAGGGCTCTGGTATTTCTGATCTGTTATTTTCTGCTTTTTCAGTGTTAATTGTCTCAGGGTTGGCAGAGAAACTAAACCATTGGTTCCCAAAGTGGTCTATATGGGACCCCCCAAGGGTCGATTTCAACTTGCAGGGGGTCCATGTCAGCGAGAAAAAAAAATGGGGGATGCATGAGATGTAAATGGGGGGGTCCATGTGAGCGGATCCCCCATTTAGGCAGATCATCATCAACATTTAGGCGTTCATAAAATTGTTTAAATACCTGTCGTATAAGGACCATACGACCAATTTGGATAAATTTAATATACCTCCTTATGACAGGAGACAAAACTAGCAGAGGAAAGGATGCTTCATATACAAAGGAAACATGCGAGAAGCATATCATTCCAAAGTTCTCCAGCGATATTGAGATGGCTGAAAATCGCCAAATTAAAAATAAGGAGGTTAAAAAGGGTCAACTGCTTTTTAAAAGCATAAATATAAGAATTGATAGAATAAATAATGTATGGGTTCAACAATTCTTTTAAACCTTTTTCCAATTCAAAGGGACGGAGCAGTGAAGCGACTCCAGAGTACATCAGTACCTATCTGCTTTGTGATGTGCTACGTTCATGTCAAGTTTTTACAAGTTTTCATACCAGCAGCAATGCATCTCGCGCATACGTGCAGTGAATAACACTTGTCCAGACTTGTACCAAAGCTTTGCACAGACTTGTTTGATTCATCAATTATAAATAAGAGTGTTAGAGACAAACACTGTTCATTTGTTTTCTGAGTTTTGAGAAGAAAAGTGGTTTGAAAATACGTTCAAAAATATAAATAGGTACAAGTCAAAGTGGATCAAAATCATCTTCTTTAGGAGTGCCTAAGAAAAGTAAGTACAAAATTTTATACATATTTTTGTAGTCACTCCGATTGCGTAGAGCCGTAGACGCTGATCACGACTTTAGGTATAGTCGATTTTTTCCTAAATTTCTAAAAAATATTTTTAAAATATTTGTGTGCTGTCTGGGCAGGAATCAATTTTGAATTGCTCTGTCTTATCATATTTAAATAGCTTAATTTTTGTCGACAGATAACTTTACCCAACATGGCCCAGGCTAAAAAGAAATGTAGGCAGTATAGCATTGATTACACAGGTACACTAAAAAAATTTTTTTTTTAACTGCCTCTAATGTTTCGATTGATTTTTACGTTTTTTGGTGCACTGAATCCAAATCTGGTAACCAATTTGCTCCATCACGTACAGATTTTTTGCTACATTGGGTTAGCAGTTTGAGGTGAACGTTTCAGATTTAGTGCGATCGAGATAAAAGTTTCTTGGATGAATTCTTTATACTAATTGTTTAGTAGTTATTCAAATAAGAATAAAGAAAATTGTAACAAGGCAGCACATAAGAATAGAGTAATGTCAACAAAACACACTGTGATGGTAGCAAAATTGTCTGCACTTAAAACAGCCACATACATGTGCACAAACATTGAGCATATAAGAGCGAGGTTAGACACAAAGCAAAGCAAAGAAATGTGCAAAAAATGTTGTACAGGTATGTATGTAAGAATAGAAAACGCAAACCGCACCATTGCAATACATGAAGACAAACACCCGATGGTGTGAAAATAAAATTCTAATAAATGAGATCCAACACTGTGGTAATAACTAGCAAATTTTTATTTCAAAGTTTAGTAAAAACACGATATTTGTCAACACAGTTTAGATTTTAAAGTCATTCTTGGGTCAATCAATCTCCTGGTGGGCCCGTTTCTTCTTCCCCCGAATGCTTCTCTTGGTGCGCTGCTTGGCGTATTTTTCATCTGGGGTTTCCCGCAGCAGCAACCAGCAGAAATCAGCCATCATAGTGGTGTTCCATCTTCCTTGGTACCTTCTCTCTGCGTCCTTGATGTCCTGGTGAAACCTTTCACCTTGTTCTTCACTGTACGCCCCCAAGTTTTCGGGAAAGTAGTTCACATGGGAGTGCAAGAAATGGACTTTCAGGCTCATGTTACAGCCTTGTTCTTTGAAGGCATTGAGCATCCTGGCAACAATATCCTTATAGTTCTCATCCCGCCTGTTCCCCAAGAATTTGAGAACAACATCCTTGAAGGAATCCCAGGCTTCTTTTTCCTTCTCAGACATCGTTTCAGCGAATGCTCCATCTGAAATGAGTTTCCTTATATCAGGGCCAACAAACACGCCTTCCTTTAGCTTTGCTTCAGAAAGTCGGGGGAACTTTGAGCAAAGGTACCGAAAGCACTCACCATCTTTTGGAAGGGACTTGATGAATTGCTTAATGAGACCCAACTTAATGTGGAGAGGTGGTAATAGAATTTTATCACGAGGTACCAAGCTCTCATGAAGAACATTTTTCTCACCGGGTCTCAAATACTCCCGAATTGGCCAGTCTTTTTTTCCCCCAGTGTAGGTCGCGGGCCCGGCTATCCCACAAGCAAAGGAAGCAGGGATATTTAGTGAAACCGGATGGCTGCCCTAATAGCATGGATAGAATTTTAAAGTCTCCACAAATCATCCACTTATGCTCATCATAACGAATCTTCTGAAGAATCAGGGCCAAATTCTCGTATTTTTCTTGGAGAATAACAGAGTGAACAATAGGAACTGAAGCGAATGTGTTGCCATTATGAAGAAGAACACCTTTTATGCTGTCTTTTGACGAATCAATGAACAGCCGCCATTCAGCAGGATCATACTTGAGTTTAAACTTTTCCATCACTCCGTATATATCGTTGCAAAATACCAAATCTTCCTCTTTGCTGAAATACTTCAAAAATTGTGTCTCGCGGTTGCGGTACCAATAAAAAGTTGTTCCTGGTGACAATAGATTTTTCTGTTTAAGCCGAGAACCTAGCAGTTGGGCAGCATCTTTTGGGAGTCCTAAATCCCGGACTAAATCATTCAATTCAGCTTGAGAGAAAAGTTCAGGTTTCGGATCTGGTTCAGTTTCAAACTCGGAAGTACTGGACTCATCGGGAAAAGCCATCTGATGAGTCTCATCATGATCAGAACCGTCCACACAAATATGATCCAAAGATTTTGGTGGTTCAGGCACAGGTACTTCGTTGCTATGAGGCATAGGCCTAATTGCTGAGGGAAGGTTGGGGTAACTTATTACGTTCTTATTTTTTAAGTTGTATCCCTTCACAATGCAAGAGCAAAAATAGCAGTCACTGCTGTGGTCTCTTTGTTCACGCCACATCATAGGTATTCCGAAACGAAATGCTTGTTTTTTACCTTTCATCCATAAGCGTAGATCTTCCTCACATGTCTTGCACACTTTGTGAGGAGCCCACGGTTTGTCTTGATCGCCTAACTTCAAACCGAAATAGGCGAAATATACTTTTTTAATAAATGCAGAAATGTTCCTCTGCCGCTTTTTCACGGTATATTCCCCACAAATAAAACAAAAACTGTCCGGAGAGTTGACGCAACCTCTGGCTCTGTGAGCCATCACAAATACACAGCACTGCAAACTACAACTGTAGTGAACCACTTCGGAATAAAGCTGGATTACGACTGAGCAAACAAAAGGTAATAATGAACTTGCAAGAAACTGAAATTTGACAGGAACGTTCATGTCGCAACCACCGTGTTTGAGCGAGCGAACGAGGTGAGGCGAACAGGAAAGAACATGCGCCAGCGCGAGTACTGGATTTAGCCCCCCGCCTCCCAATTGTCCTGTTAATGTATAAAATGAATACAAAACACTCTAAAATATCATGAGGGAGTGTTTCTAGTTAGTTAACCATTACAACCTCTATTTTGGGCCAAGAAAATAAACTGCAGTTGGCTAAAAAGAAATTATGTGAACATTCCTTATATGGGTAAGAAATCTAATTTTGCAAGAAAACGTGACGTGATGGAACATTTTGGCTATTTTTCATGGATTCAGCACCCCAAAATCTATAGGAATCAGTTGCAAAACTGGAGGCAGTTTTTTGGTAGTGTACCTGTGTTATTTGAAGTTCAGCTTTATTCCATCCCTGTCGGACAAACATCTGCCCATGTGCCTTTTGTGCAACAGAGTTTTAAGCAATGACGCTATGAAACCATCCAAGCTGGAGGATCATCTGAGAAGGTGTTGTTGCAGCAAAGCTGCTGAAAAAGCTCTTATTCTATCACTCACCCACAGAAGGAAAACTCACAGACAGGCTGGTATGCAAACAGGAAACTTTTAATGTGCGCACAGGCCCAGACAGAGAAACCAGCAATCTCCACAAAAATTCTGAGCCCCGAGGGGCATCTTACAATGCCTTATATACAGTACAATTTTAAACTCGTTCTATAATCCCATTTGCCACAAGTATTTCCTGTCCACCAATCAGCAGCCCCTGGGGAAGGTACCTGGGTGACCTCTTCAAACCGGTGTGCTCTGGTCTGTTGATTTCTGGGCTAGGGGATATTGTGTTCAGACCTGGAGTGGGGGAAGGGTGTCTACTGAAATCTTAATGCCTTCTCTTAGCAGGCTGATTACTTTATGTAAGAGCCTCATGGCTTGGGGGAAGGGTCAGGCTGATTACTTTATGTAAGAGCCTCATGGCTGCCTCATTTCCCCCTTTTTAAGTAAGACCTCAACCGCCAGAGGCGGTAGAGGGCAGTATTACTGGAGGCAAGCCTCAGAGGGGTGTATTGGGACAGGGCCAATATCTGGGGGCCGTTCTTTATCTCAGAGCCAGCTGCAGTGACTAACCCTCTTTCCTTGTACAGGGCCCCGTGGGCATGGAGAGTGGCAAAGGCATACTGGGAGTCTGTGTATATATTCACACGATGGTTAGTCCCAAGGGTCAAGGCACGGGTAAGGGCAATGAGTTCTGCCTTCTGTGCGGATTCTTTTCAGGGGGTATAGGCTGAGCTTCGACTATCTCTACCATCGTCACCACCGTGTACCCCGCACACCTGCGGCCTTCCAACACCAGACTGCTTCCATCTACGAAGTAGGTCTCATCTGGATTGCTTATCGGCACATCTGTCAGGGCGACTGGAGAAGACTGTATCCATCACTTCCAGGCAGTCGTGATCAGGTGGTCCCGGGCCAACAGGCAGGAATGTAGCAGGGTTTAAGGCTTGGCTGGTAGTTGTCTGCACTCTGGGATTTCCCCATAACATGCTCTGGTCTTTCCACATCCGGGAGCTGGTGAACTAGTGACTTCTTTATGCTTTAGCAATGTTTGGGCTGAATGTGGGACGGTGACTAGAAGGCCTTGGCCCATGGACAGTTTATCAGACTCTTCCACCAACAAGGCTGTTGCTGCTATTTCTCTCAGGCAAGGTGGCCATCCCTTGGCCACTGGATCCAGCAGTTTAGACAGGTAGGCGACTGGTCGCGGCCCAGACCCCAGTTGTTGGGTCAAGACCCCCAAAGCTGTTCCTGCTGCTTCGTGCACATAGAGGGTGAAAGGCTTGGTGACATCCGGAAAGCCTAGGGCTGGTGATGACAGTAATGCCCTTTTCAAATGTTCGAAGGCCTCCTGTTGGTCACGACCCCATTCAAGGGGGCTCTTCTCTGGGCCCTTTGTAGACTCATAGAGGGGCTTTGCGATCTTTGCGAAGTTGGGAATCCAGATACGACAGTACCCAGAGGCCCCGAGAAAGGCACGTACTTGCTTGCAGGTTGTTGGCACTGGGATCCGGCACACTGCTTCCTCCCTCAGCTGCCCGCGGCAGCGGGTATTGTCGCACATGTACCGGGGAAGCTCCCGGCTTCATTTCAATGCATACGGGAGGGATGTTGATGGCCATTCCAGGGGGGTTTCTTTCAGCCCATACTCCAGGGGGCACTGATTCCCACGTATCCAGGGTAGCCACATCAGATTTGGGCCTGTTCTCATATAACCGCCATTCTTCTTCTCGGGGGACGGACAGTACCAAAACTGTTGGGCCCAGTCTGGGTATTTCGAGCTCAGCCTGGCCGTCAGACCCGAATGAGATTTGGGCCTGGAGTTTTTTTGCCAGAACATCCCGACCCAGCAAGGGTATGGGACATTCAGGCATATACAGGTACTGGTGAGTGATGGTCCGTCCCCCCAACTGGCACGTGCGGTTTTGCAGGAAAAGTCTCTGGGCCCTCTCCCCCGTAGCTCCCACAACAGTTACTGACTGGGAGGAGATCGGGGCTACTTGTTGGGTGACCACTGAGTGTGTTGCTCCGGTATCGACCGTGAATTGCATTTTCCAGTCCCCTAAATTCATGTTGACCATAGGCTCCTGGGGACCCAACAGAAACTTGGAGCCCGGTCCGGCCTAGTAGCCATCCGAGTCATAATGTTCCATAGCTGCAAGGCCTTCGAAAGCTGGTCTCGGTGGAGGCGGGAAAGCATCATGCTGGTCTTGCTCCCGTGTAGTTCGTACGGGTGCTCTTACACCCCTCGTAGATGGATATCTCCCTCGCCTTGTGTAGCGATTTGGACACTCATTCTTCCAATGTCCCTCCTCTTTGCAGTAGGCACATTGAGTGTGGCCTAGGGGAAGCCTCGGCCCCCCGTATCCGCGGCCTCGTCCTCTATTTTCTCCTCCGGCCCAGGCTGGAACTGGTGGTCGATCAGCTAGGGCGGCTGCTAGGAAGTCTGCCTTTTTCCTCATCCGACGCTCCGACTCTCGCTTCTGCTCCTGGTCACGATTTACATATACTTTTTGTGCCACTTCCATCAATTGTGTTGTATTCATGCCCACAAACCCTTCCAGTTTCTGCAGCTTCCGCCGTATATCACCTTGCTAGCTATTTTAAAGATGTCCACTAGATGGAGCTCCAGTGTCACCCTGATAAAACAAGTAAAGATTTGACATACTTTAAAACACTGAAAGAAAAACTTCAGAAGAGAACCACAGTGGACAGTATGTTTGCTTCAACTTCAAAAAGAGACAATGATGGTTTGCGAGCGTCTTACAATATCTCACTACTCATAGCACAATCAGGAAAGTCTCATACTGTTGGGGAACAGCTGATTTTGCCAGCCGTTGAAGAGGTTTTAAAAACTGTTCTACACAAGCCTGCATATGATATACTCAAAAGAATTCCTTTGAGCAACAACACAGTTCAAAGACGTATTGATGAAATGAGTCATGATGTTGAAAGCGTCTTGTGTAATTATCTGCAAATGAACCATTTCTCTATTCAACTGGACGAGCCAACGTTACCTGGTAATGAAGCACTATTATTGGCATATATTCCGTTTTGTTATGGACCAAGAAATCCATGAAGAACTGCTCTTTGCGAGAACTTTGACAACAGACACTAAAGGCGAATCAATATTCAATGTTTTGAAAGATTATTTCATGGAAAAAGCGACCCCTTTATCAAACATAATATCGGCAGCAACAGATGGAGCACCAGCCATGTTTGGGTGCTATCGCGGTTTTATAAGCCATTTAAAACAAAATGTACCTGGGGTGTTTGCAATTCACTGCGTCATTCATCAACAACATTTAGTAGTTAAAAATCTGAGTGCCAGATTGCATCAATCTCTTCAATTCGTCATAAACGCACTAAACAAGATTCATAGCAATGCATTGAATTCTAGGTTATTTGCACAGTTGTGTGAAGAAAATGACGAGGACTTTCATCAATTACTCCTTCACACTGAAGTACGCTGGCTCTCGAAAGGCTTATGTTTGACAAGATTTTTTTTCACTTTTTGAGACTGTTTTAGAGTTTTTGGATGCTGAACATCCCATTTTGAAAGAAAATTTAATCAAACGGAAACCAGATATTGCTTATTTAACAGATTTGTTTACTAAATTTAATGAGGTTAACTTGCAGTCACAAGGTGACAGCTGGAATTTAATAAAAACAAAGTCCATCATTGCAGCTTTTCTTGCCAGAATGAATCTAATGATCTATGCTACTGTGCACATAGAAGCCTCAAGCTGGTGCAGATTGCTCTCCAGTTATATAGCACTGCAACCAATTCCTGGCTCTCTCTTCATCTCTCCCCCCTCCCCCAGGGGGCACTGGATGGCTCAGGGGAATGGTCCCAGCACTTCGATATCCTCCAATAAGACAGTAACCGGACAGCTTTTAAGGAAACCACTGTGATGTTTGATTTTTTTCCGTTTGTAAAGAATTTCAGATAACAAACCATATAAATATCATTTCTCAAGACTATCCATTTCTCTCCCCTTTTGTCTTAATAGGTGACGTCTTCTCTTTTAATTCAGAAGTGGAGGTTTGTTAAACAATGTGTTAAGGTGTTGCACATCCCCTTTACAGGCAAATACACAACAAATATTCTAAAATAAATTGGAGAGAAAAAAATATAAGCAATAATATTTCAACAATTAGTCCTCAAAATCAACCACTTATAAAGGACCAAGAAGTAAAGGAAATAAAACAGTAAGAAATTCGGAAGTCCCTATGGCAGATTCAAGGATCTCTCAGAACTAGCCAGCAGACTAGTGTTAATATCTGGGACCACCACCTGAATGCCAGACTCTTCCCTAGTGGAAATAAAAACCTTAAATTGCTCCGGCTCAAAAGATAGAAAGAGATCGATTCTGTGAAGGGTACGTCCAGGCCATCCAGATATCCAGAAAATGGACGGGACACATTTGTACCTGATTCTGCAATTGTGGTAGCTATACGTTCCCATGGTTGCTGAATTAGGCCACTTAGACTGCCCGGCGTGCCTCTGATTCTTCTGCGGGAACCATACAGCCCGTTGCCCATCCAGCCCTCTCAACGCTCCTGTTAGTTTGCTGCTGCAGCGGTGACCTGTTGCCACGGCACGGGCACATCCAGCAGGAGCGCCCAATGCCCAGCTCCACAAACATACCATTTCCCCACTGCCCGACCCTCGGCAGGGGCAGCCTGGGCTTGGATTGGGCAGTGGGGCATCTCCCTTGGCAGCACTATGCCTTTTGGGGGCTGCAGGGCCCGATTCCCCCCCCTCCCCCACACCTGGCACTTATTCCACCTTTGAGGTGGTATAAGCTAGGCGTCTAAGTGGCTGCTCGCTGATGTACAGGGCCCTGTATGTCCGGGTGCTTCGGCCCCCTCCTGCCGCTGTCCAGCACTCCCCGCATAAACCCTCTATATGTGCAGGGAGTGTTGTGCTTGGAATCCCATCCCAGCCCTGTTTGCAGGTTGTATGTCCAAGCAGGATGTACAACTCCACTATTCGGGCATCTGAATCTACCCCAAACTGTTTATCATGCAAAGAAATCAAGCATTTGCAAGGAAAACATAACCTCATAGTTGCACCAAGACTTATGGCCCTTTCCCTAAGGATCAGAAATTCCCAATGCTTCTTATGGGTGTCTCTAAACACGTCAGGAAATACATATATTTTTGAACCAAGAAAAAGTGCTGGTGTTATGAAAAAACAATCTTAAGACAGCATTACTGTCTGGCAACATTATCCTGTCTGTAATTACTTTCAATGATGATTGAAGAAATAAGGTCAGATTCCCAGCTTCTGGTGAATTCCCTCCCTGTGGCCCCTCTACAAATAGTGGGGAGCAATAAGAATTGGGCCCAAACTATAGGAGGAATCACCTCCACAGGGATCTTCAGACTTACACATGTATCTCCACAACATTTCAATTGGAGGAATTAGGGGACACTTGGTAAACTTTAAAAATCTCAGATTATTCTTCTTAACATGATTTTCAAGGTAATCCACTTTCCTATTTAAGATTTCTTTCTCCTTGATCTAAACATATTCATGGACTGCAGAGTGTCAATGCAGATTCCACTTGCTCTAAATGGGTTGCATGCTATGAGAGAGCCATCTCATGTTCTGCTGTCTTGGCATTCACCAAATCCAGACCGGCTTTAAACTGGCCAGCTAAAGTAGCTAAAATGTTGTCCAGACTCTTGATGATGCCCCACAGTATCTCCAATATAACAGCCAGTTGAAATGCCACGGACGCTGCCAAAGAAGGATCCATTCCACTCTCCAGTAACACCCCATTCATCTGACCCAGAGGAAATCACTCGGGTGGAGTCAGACATACAGTACTACAGCGGCCATTTTGGATCCTGGCCACAGTGGGGCTGCATGCAATCTGGAGCTCAAAGACGCTCTGTTGCCACTAGAATCCACTGACACCGCTGCAGAAGACACAAAAGTCTACACTAAGGTCTTGGTGTTCGATGTGAAGGCGGATCCCACAACTTTCCCTTTCCTCTTGCTTCTCACCCAAGGCAACAGAACCAGTTAGCAGACAAGTGTAGAACAAGTCCAGTCGTTGTGCTGCTCAAACTGCTTTCTTGACCTCCTTCCATACAGGAGAATTTAACAGAAGTGGCAGTTTACTTTTTTGTAATATGTTTTTTACTTATAAAGGTAATGATGAGGCATACGCAACCTGACAAACTCTAAAGAGAGAATTTGTGCAATACCACATCAAAGACAAAATCTTCTTCCTTTTTTATTAAGAATAAAATAAAAAGAATTAGAAAGGCAAACTGTCCTCATACAAAAAAAAAAAAACCATAGACATATTCACACAAACATTCATATCAAATTGGATGTGTATATGTGTGTGTGTGGGGGGGAGGGGGGTAGAACCCAGTTTAGTGATGCTTTTCAGAGATCTCAAAGAAGGATGCAATAGAGTTTGGCGCCTTTAGTGAAACAGCTCATGTAAGCGGTTTGCTTCATTTCTAGAGAGGAAATTCTGCATGTTTCAGCTGGTGGGGATATGATGAGGTGAGATGATGAATATTCAGCATCTCTTTTCAGTTTATTCTCTAGACAATCCATGCTAGGGAAGCTCTTCAAAAGTAGGCAGGAAGAAAAAGTTACAATGGCACCTGCAGACACATGTTGATCCGAAGTTCTCCCATCACAACCATTGGCGTCTCTCCCATTGCCTGGGCCACACGATGCTCCGCCAGATATACCACGTTCTCTTTGTAGGTCAGGTGAATTCTGTATATACTTATCTTTTGGGAACCACTAGTAAAGGTTTTACCTAATGATACCTCGGTGCTGTGGGCTTGTATTTTTCCAGGGTTTATCTTTGTTTATTACAATTTGCTATAGTATTCTTTGTTATAATATCAAAGCAGTTTACCTTTTACTTTCTGGCCACTCCAGCTTAAGCCTTCAGGAGCTTACCCTTGCACCATCTAGACCCATAATTTTAATTATCCTGGTCATTGTTACTGCTTAGTTCCAATCTTCTAGTTTACCGGATTTTGGTTTCTTCTATGTAAGGACTCCAGGACTGCTTGTACTTCTTGAGTGAGAGAGGCCTATACTTGTTTTAAATAATTATCAACTCTGTTACCTGTTAGCGCCACTAGAGGTCTCTACACTAATGTTTATTAACACCTCCAACAATGTAATAGATTGGAAAACCAAGATCTCCATTTTCTAAAGCCAGGTTGGCTCTTTACCAATTAACCATGTTTATATGACCTCTAATTTTGTTTTTCAGAATAGCTTCTACCATTGTGCCAGTTCACTGGTCTGTATTTTCCTGAATCACTCGTGGTACATTTTTTTAAAAAAAGGTGTTCATTGGCTACCCTCTAGTCCTCAATTACTGTAGCTTATTTAGACTACAGGCGATTAATAACAGGTCTGCAATTTCATATGTGAGTTCCTTCAGAACTCTGGGGTGTATATATATCACCTCAACATACAATAACAAACTACTGTAAGAATGGGGGATCTATCTATCTATCTGTGTATCTATCTATCTATCTTGTGATAAGGAAGCTTATCAGGACCCAGGAGACAGGGATAAAGAGAAGGAATTCACCCTTATCAAAGGACAGGCCAGTTTGATCTCCAACACCTGAGAGGAGAAGGGGTAGGGCTGGAGCCTGAGAGGTTTAAGACTAGGTCAGATTATCTAGAGAGGGAGAGGAGTAGGAATGCTTACTGGAAGAGGAATGGAGCTGGAACAGTAAGAACAGCAGAAACAAGGAACACAAGTTGGAGGACAGGACGAGGAAGCTAAGGTGAATGGTGGCCAGAGCATGAGCGAGGAGAAGCTGGTACAAGCCTTGACCCAGGTAGGAGCATTGGAAGCTTGTCTAATTTGGAGCACTACAGAGTTGCAAGAGACAGCTTTTGCCCTAAGGGAAGGCAGTCAGCTAAGCCCTCTGAGCCAGAAACTAAGGTAGAGCCAATGCAACTGGGTGAACAAGACCTGGTTGTAGAAGAAGACTCATACATGGATTGCTCTTTATGCCAATCTTCAAATACAGAGGGTTTGGAAGTGAGTCAACCATGAGAGCCTGTAGATAACTTGTGAAAGTCCTGTATTAAAGGAGAAATACCTTTGCTGAGCAAACTGCAGATGTCTAATTACAACTTGCTAAACAGCTGCTAGCCAGTGCAGTGCACAGCCTGAAGCCGTGCTGTCGGTGAAAGTAAGGAAAGCTTTGATTTTGGTTTCACTACTCCTAAAAATCTTGCATAGAGAATTGTTTGCCTATGAAGAGTTTAACTTCTTGTTGAAAGTTTTCCTGTGCTTAAGGAGACAAACAGCCGGGAAGTGTTCTGGACTGAGAGAAAAGAAACCTGTTCTAGGAAAAGCTGTTTCTGTTTGTTTTAAAACAGCACTGCTAGCCATATCTGGTAGCATTAGCTGTTGAAAGGACTTTTCTGTATGCTGAAGAAATGTTATGAGCTGTTTTGTTTTGAGTTCAGTTATATCCTGATGTATTTTTGAAAGAATCCTGGAGAAACAATCCAAAGGTGTTAATTTGTGAGCTTAGCGTTTTCCCCATAAATAAATTTCTGTCAAAAGCCTTACCACTCAAAGCCAACTACAAATGTGTTTTTTTTTTACCTGAAGCCAAGTACCTTCTAACTGGACTACATTTCCCATGAGGCATTACAAGGCAGCCAGTCGTGTAAAGGCTAAATGGTGAATCTCTCCTATGACAAGCACGCCCCTCCATACTGTCTGTAAGGGGCTAAGGGCGTGACAATCTATACATATATCTATACACACACACCATCAGTTCTGGTAATTTGTTACTCTTTAATTTGTGAGTTTGTTCTATGACTTCTGATTTCACAGTGATCTGCTTCAGTTCCTCTGCAGTCACCATAGTAACATAGTATCTGATGGCAGATAGTAACATAGTATCTGCCCAGTATGGGGCTAGAGTGGTTGTAACTGCAGCGTCCTGCCTTGATATCTGACTGATATCAACCTCACTAACAGTTAATGCTGCACCTTAGCACTTAGGAGGCAGTAATCTACATAGAAACATGATGGCAGAAAACGACCACAGGGCTATCTAGTCTTCCCTTCCATATCAACTACAACAGTCCCCTTTTTTCCTTTAGAGATCCTCTGTTGCTCTCTTGAATTCAGATACTATCCTTGCCTCGACCACTACCCCTGGGAGACTATTCCACACATACACCATTCTTTCTAGAAAGAAATATTTCTGCATTTTACTCCTGAGTCTATCCCATTTCACCCTCTTCCTATATCCCCTCATAGCAGAGCTTTCTTTCAATCAAAAGAGGCTCTCCCCTGTGCATTTATGCCATGGAGGTATTTAAACGTCTCAGTCATATCACCTCTATCCTGCCTTTCCTCTAAGGTGTCCTCATATGCTTTATAATGAAGATCACTAACCATTTTAGTAGCCACCCTCTGTACTGACTCCAACCTGTTTATATTCTTTTGAAGGTGCGGTCTCCAGAATTGCATACAATACTCCAGATGAGGGCGCACCAAAGACTTATACAGAGGCACTATCACCTCCTTTTTTCTGCTAGCCATTCCTCTCCCTATGCACCCAAGCATCCTTCTAGCTTTTGCCATTGCCTTTTCTACCTGTTTAGCCACTTTAAGATAATCAGAAAGAATCATGCCCCCTGTACCACTCCCTTGGATTTTTGCAGCCCAAATGCATGACCCTGCATTTTTTAGCATTAAATCTCAGCTGCCAAATTCTCGACCATTCTTCAAGCTTAGCTAGATCCATTCTCATGTTATCTACTCCTTCCTGGGTGTCTGCTCTATTGCAGAATTTGGTATCATCCACAAACAGGTAAACCTTTCCCAATAGCCCTTCCACAATATCGCTAATAAAGATGTTGAAAAGTACCGGACCAAGGACAGATCCCTGTAAAACACCATTGATATCCTCATCCCCCTCAAAGTGAGCTCCATTTACCTGTACCCTTTGCCGCCTGCCACTCAACCAATTTCTAACCCAGTTAGTCACTTTATAAGTCGCCTGGGTCAAAGGCTTTACTGAAATCCAAGTACACCACATCTAAGGCTCTCCCTCGGTCCAACTCCGTGGTCACCCAGTCAAATAATCAATCGGATTTGTCTGATGGGACCTGCCTCTCATAAGCCCATGCTGCCTCGGATCTTGGAATCCTTTGGACTCCACGTTTCCACATTAACGGGTCAGAGAATGGGTGGAGAACAGGCAGAGAATGGGCGAGGACCGTCGCTTATATTTGACATGGAAGTAGCTACCGAGCATGAACTGTTAATGCAGCAGATAATGCGGCACAGCAAACACCACCTCCACTGATGCAGCTAACTGCATTGCCTTATCTGCGGTGCACTGAATATATAGTAATGTCATGCGCTTTGCATCAACTGAATGGGAAACTGCTGGGAAAATCCCTAACAGCTAACACAGACGTTTTGCAGTCACTGCGTATTAATTTTGGAACTTAAGTTTCTCCTCAGTCTACCTCCTAGGAGCCCCTTATCGAGATCTCTAGGTCTAGAACGTCCTTTCCCTTGAATGGGCTTTGTTTCTTCTGCATTATTAATATCTTTCAGGCATTTGGATGTCTCCCTTCCCCTGTCTGGTGGGCTAGTAACTATTACTACTACAACTATTTAGCATTTCTATAGTGCTACATCAAACGCAGCGCTGTACAAATATGCAAGAGAGATGGTCCCTGCTCATGAGAGCTTACAATCTAGTTAAGACAAAAAGAAGCACGGAGAGCAGCAATCTAGTCAGGGCAAAAGCCATATTGGCTGCCTCCCATCACCACTATTACTACTACTGCGCATTTCTGTTTGAATAGGAGACAGACAGACAGACAGTCCTTGCTCATCAGAGCGTACAATCTAATCAGGACAAATAATAGAAACAGTCCCTGCTCAGAGAGCTTACAATCTAGTCAAACAAATACACAAGGAGCAAGTGATCAGGTTGGAACAAATACAGAGGTGTAGGTAGGGGTAGATAGGGGGAAGGTATAGGTGAGTAGGAATAGGTGAGTAGTGGGGTTGTAGTGCACAGCATACATTGTATCATGTGATACAATACATTACATATTGTCTGCAAGGGATGAATGAACAGCATACATACAGTAACTAAGGTGCACTAACATTAATGTGTGTTTCCTTATTGTTCCTCTAGTCCAGTCCCACACCTCTGGGTTGTGTCACCTCACCAGCAGCTTGGAGACTGAGCATGTCATGACTCATGACATCAGGCTATACATACCGGTGGCACCTCCAACCAGACCCAGTATCTCGTTTCCAAGCAGCTGGGGTGAGTTGATTCCATGAGGGCGACTCACTAGAGGAACAGATAAGGACATTAAAAGTTAGGACTACCAAAGAAAGGAGCACAGCCTTTTAAGACAGGCTTGGGGCTGAATATAAAGTTAAGTTGAAAAAAAAATGGATAAAAAGGAGGCTTCAGGTCTGGGGGGCTGAAACAGGCAGAAGGCACCCCAAAGGCAGAGAGTGGGTTTGCTTCTGCAGTCTGCTGTTCAGCTACAGGGCCTGCAGTGTGCAGGGCGACAGCCGGAGCAGTCCTCCCCCATCTCAGAGCACTCCTGCCGACGCCAAAGCTCTGCAGGCAGCTGTGTGTCAGGTCAGGAGTGCAGGTGGCAGCAGGTGTTGCTTCACATAAGGCAGGTGAGTGCTGGTAGTAGGCGAACAGGCCCAGGAGCTAAAGCAGTGCAAACAGGCTGAGTTGGGGGCTGCTTCCTACTCAGCACAGGAACCAGCGCCATCTTAAGTAACTCATTTTTGTTTTCCAGCCGTTTTACTTTGTTGTTACTTTCTGTTCTTTTGGCCGGGTTCTCTTTTGCTGGGGTTTTGTTTTGGATTAAGAGGCATGATTAGGGGCACTGGCCAGACTCTGAGGAAGTAAAACCTGCATTTTGTTATTTTTGTCCTTGGAGGGCGACTCACATTAAAAAAACAACAAAAAACAACCACAACCACAAGAGAGGTTTCAAGAGCTGAGATACAGCTAAGGGGGAGATTTTTGCTTGGCAATAAGTTAAACTCCCCTGGCAGAGGAAGGCAGGTAATGCCCCCTAAGAGCATGTGTCTGGCGTGTGGCGTACATAGGGACTCGGTTTCCAGCGTGAGTTTTTGCCGCAGAAGCTAGGTCTGCAGAGCAGGGGTTCCTCGAGGGACAGGGTGAGAGGATGCCTGATCCCTCATTATTGTAGGCAGGCTCTTCATCAGCTGCAGATGCATGTGGCACATTGAGCCCAGCGGCCCAGACTGTGGCAGGGGAAGAGTGCATGAAACCCAAGGGCCCAAGACCCAGGGTGCAAGAAAGAAGATGTGTAAGTCTGCTAAGCCCTCTAAGGGTGTTCCAGCTAAAGAACAGCCTGGAGAGATGCCTGGTGCTTTTTCCTCAGAGTTTGTTCTCCTCCTCCATAATGCTTTCTGCTTAAAGTAGCATGGAGGCGAGCCAGGAAGCTCGCAGGTAAAGGCACAAAAGTGGGGTTCGCCTGAATCGCTGAGGAGGTCAGATCACAGGGTAAGCCAGGGCCTAGCTGGAGAAGAATGGATGAGGACCCTTGGGGGGAGATGTGGCTCTTTCATTCGGAGGAAGAAGAAGAAGAAGAATTAGAAGTCGAGCAAGAGACGGGGACGGAGGAGCTGGAACTTGAGGAAGGTGAGATTCCCCAAAGGGAGGAGGCACGAATAGTCCACATTTTCTGGAGAGAGGAGCTGGCAGTGTGGATTACTCATTCCTTGAAAGCCCTAAATATGGGCACAGAGGTTCCTGAGGAACAGGAGCCCCTGAAGGACCCTCTTTTCCACACTGTCGGAAAGACACAAAAGGTCTTCCTGATGCATTGGGTGATCCGGCAGATGATCCAGGATGAGTGGGATGTCCTAGAAGAGCGGTTCCCAAAATCTGGGTTGCGACCCCCATGGGGGTCACCACAGAATTTAGCGGGGGTCGCCTCACTCCGCCGTTAAAAAAAAAAACCACACAAGTTGCTGCTGCTGCCGAGTCCGCTTCTCGGCAGCAGCAAACTCACCGCTTCCCTTCTAATGCAGCCGCGGCTCCCTGTCTCTTAGGGAACCACGGCTGAGCCTGTGAAACCATTTCGGAGCCACTGAGTCTCGCGACGGGCTCCGTGCAGCATTGTCCTGCCTCCAAAGGAAGTTGTTTACCACTTCCTTTGGAGGCAGGACAATGCTGCATGGAGCCCGTTGAGAGACGGGAAGGCTCTGCAACGGTTTCACAGGCACAGCTGCAGTTCCCTAAGAGACAGGGTGCCGCCGCTGCATTAGAAGAACAGGGCAGTATCAGGCAGACAGGGAGAGGGGAGGAGGGGGCAGGGAACCTGCAATGGGGATGACATGAGGGAGGGAGGGAGGGAGGGAGGGGCTGACATAGAGGGATGGATGGGGGGAGGGGCTGACATGGACAGAGGGGCTGACATGGATGGAGGAAGGGATGGGAGGGCTGACAAGGAGGGAGGGAGGGAGGAGGGAGGGGGCTGACATTGATAGATGGATGGATGGAGGGAGGGAGGGGGCTGACATGGACAGAGGGGGGCTGACATGGAGGGATGGATGGAGGGAGGGAGGGGGCTGACATGGAAGGAGGGCGGGGCGGGCTGAGATGGGGGGAGGGGGGCTGACAAGGAAGGAGGGAGGGAGGGAGGGGGGCTGACATGGACAGAGGGGGGACTGACATGGAGGGATGGATGGAGGGAGGGAGGGGGCTGACATGGACAGAGGGAGGCTGACATGGAGGGATGGATGGAGGGAGGGAGGAGGCTGACATGGACAGCAGGGCTGACATGGAGGGAGGGAGGGCTGACGGACAGAGGGGGGCTGACATGGATAGAGGGAGGGAGGAAGGGGAGGGCTGACATGGAGAGATGGAGGGAGGGGTGGTTGACATGGATGGATGGAGGGAGGGAGGCTGACATGGACAGAGGGGGCTGACATGGAGGGAGGGGGAGAAGAGAAGAGACAGGGGGACATACTGGACAGACGTGGATAAATGCTGGACAGAGGGGAGAGACAGTGCGGGTTAGGATTATAATGGGCAGATCGGGGGGGAAGGGCTAAGACTGGTAATGAGTTAATTAGGGAAGGCTAGGACTGGGAATGGACTGATCAAGGGGGGTTGGGACTGGTAATGTGCTGATAGGGTGGTAGGACTGGTAATGGACTGATGGGGGGCTAGCATTGGAAATGAGCTGATCGGGGAGGTTAGGTCTGGAAATGGGCTGATTAGAGGAGGCTAGGACTGGTAATGGGCTGATGGGGGGGGGGGGTAGGACTGGTAATGGGCTGATTAGGGGAGCCTAGCACTGGTAATGGGGTTGAGGAGGGACTAGCACTGGAAATGAGCTGATTAGGGGAGGCTAGGACTGGTAATGAGCTGATGGGGGGTAGGACTGGTATTGGGTTGATTGGGGGGGACTAGCACTGTTAATGGGGTTGAGGGGGGACTAGCACTGGAAGCGAGCTGATTGGGGGGCTTCGACTGGGAATGGGCTGATTGTGGGGAGGGGAGGATAGAGCTGCTGACATGGAGAGGGGGGCTGACATGGATAGAGGGAGGGAGGAAGGGGAGGGCTGACATGGAGAGATGGAGGGAGGGGTGGTTGACATGGATGGATGGAGGGAGGGAGGCTGACATGGACAGAGGGGGCTGACATGGAGGCTACAAATGGGCTGATACAAGGGGATGGGAGAATGGAAATGTAAGGGAGTGGATCTGAGAGGGGCTGCCATGGTATTTGGACTAGAAGGTACTGGATAGTTGGGAAGGAGGTGGACTGGAAGGGAATGGACACCAGTGGCAGTCATGGGAATGCAAGTTGACATTGGAAGGTACTGAGAGTGAGGTCTGGAAAGGGGCTGATACTGGGGAGGGTTACTGGGACTGGAAATAGGCTGATGGAAAGAAGTGAAGAAAACGAAAGAAGAGATAAGAAATGGTAGATGGACCATAGACCACAGAAAGAGAGCTAAGAGAAGACAGGAAAGCAGAAGCCTCAGATCAGGACCAGCATGATCAGAGAATAAATTGGTCAGACAACAAAGGTAGAAAAAATAATTTTATTTCATATTAGTGATTTGACTACAAAATCATCATAATTTTGAAATCAAATACTGTTACTTGTTATTGTGATTAATTATTGTTGTTTAAATAAGTAAATTTAATAAATAAAAACATATTGCAAAGGCCTATAATATATTAATATTTCAACAAATGATTACAGTGACAATGCGTTAACGGTAAAGGAAGAGAGACGCATTTGATTTTATCATTGGGGGTCACCACAAGTTGACCAATGGTATAAGGGGTCACGGTACAAAAAAGGTTGAGAACCACTGTCCTAGAAGCTGCATTGCAGACAACACAAACTATGGCTCACTTGCACCCACTGCCAGAAGGAGACAGAATTTCTGAGGTCTCCTAAGGTGGATACAGTGGTCTCGGCAGTAACTAAGAAGACTACCATTCCCATAGAAGGTAGTTGGCTCTTAAGGAAGTCCAAGATTGAAAGGTGGAAACCCTGCTTAAGCAAGCTTTTGATGTCAATGCCCTTTCTCCACAAGGTGGGTGCAAGGGATTATTGAGACCTGCAACTGCTCTGCCCAGGTGGCCAAATTGGATTAGGGACAGCTTATTTGGCAGATTCCTTTTACGATCTGATAAGAGGTTTGTGCAAGAGTATGACAGCGGTGTTGGCAGTGCGTCACTACCTCTGGCTTAAGAATTGATTGGCTGATGTTTCCTCCAAGTCCCATTTGAACAAGTTACCCTTCAGGGAAAAACTCCTGTTCAGAGAGGATCTTGATAAATTAGTGAAGGACTTCGGAGAATCTAAAGGAGGCTGGCTTCCAGAGGACAAACAAAAGGTTTTCTGTTCCATTCTTCTGCCACAGGGACAATCGACAAACTACCGGCAGTTTCGGGCAGTTCATTTTGCGCCATACCAGAGAGGCAGATTCCTTTCCAGGGGACAGTCCTTTTGGGGGTTCTGGGGGTCAGGGAGAGGGTTCTTCTCTTCCTCTCCCTCGGCTCACAAGAAGTCCCAATGAAGCAAGGCTCACCCAGGTGGGGTTGATTCCCGTAGGGGGTCGGCTGTTTGGATTTTTACCCTGTGTGGGCATAGATTACACAGGTACACTAAAAAAATATTTTTTTAAACTGCCTCTAATGTTTCGATTGATTTTTACGTTTTTTGGTGCGCTGAATCCAAATCTGGTAACCAATTTGCTCCATCACGTACAGATTTTTTGCTACATTGGGTTAGCAGTTTGAGGTGAATGTTCAGATTGAGTGCGATCGAGATAAAAGTTTCTTGGATGAATTCTTTATACTAATTGTTTAGTAGTTATTCAAATAAGAATAAAAAAAATTGTAACAAGGCAGCACATAAGAATAGAGTAATGTCAACAAAACACACTGTGATGGTAGCAAAATTGTCTGCACTTAAAACAGCCACATACATGTGCACAAACATTGAGCATATAAGAGCGAGGTTAGACACAAAGCAAAGCAAAGAAATGTGCAAAAAATGTTGTACAGGTATGTATGTAAGAATAGAAAACGCAAACCGCACCATTGCAATACATGAAGACAAACACCCGATGGTGTGAAAATAAAATTCTAATAAATGAGATCCGACACTTTGGTAATAACTAGCAAATTTTGATTTCAAAGTTTAGTAAAAACACGATATTTGTCAACACAGTTTAGATTTTAAAGTCATTCTTGGGTCAATCAATCTCCTGGTGGGCCCGTTTCTTCTTCCCCCGAATGCTTCTCTTGGTGCGCTGCTTGGCGTATTTTTCATCTGGGGTTTCCCGCAGCAGCAACCAGCAGAAATCAGCCATCATAGTGGTGTTCCATCTTCCTTGGTACCTTCTCTCTGCGTCCTTGATGTCCTGGTGAAACCTTTCACCTTGTTCTTCACTGTACGCCCCCAAGTTTTCGGGAAAGTAGTTCACATGGGAGTGCAAGAAATGGACTTTCAGGCTCATGTTACAGCCTTGTTCTTTGAAGGCATTGAGCATCCTGGCAACAATATCCTTATAGTTCTCATCCCGCCTGTTCCCCAAGAATTTGAGAACAACATCCTTGAAGGAATCCCAGGCTTCTTTTTCCTTCTCAGACATCGTTTCAGCGAATGCTCCATCTGAAATGAGTTTCCTTATATCAGGGCCAACAAACACTCCTTCCTTTAGCTTTGCTTCAGAAAGTCGAGGGAACTTTGAGCAAAGGTACCGAAAGCACTCACCATCTTTTGGAAGGGACTTGATGAATTGCTTAATGAGACCCAACTTAATGTGGAGAGGTGGTAATAGAATTTTATCACGAGGTACCAAGTTCTCATGAAGAACATTTTTCTCACCGGGTCTCAAATACTCCCGAATTGGCCAGTCTTTTTTCCCCCAGTGTAGGTCGCGGGCCCGGCTATCCCACAAGCAAAGGAAGCAGGGATATTTGGTGAAACTGGATTGCTGCCCTAATAGCATGGATAGAATTTTAAAGTCTCCACAAATCATCCACTTATGCTCATCATAACGAATCTTCTGAAGAATCAGGGCCAAATTCTCGTATTTTTCTTGGAGAATAACAGAGTGAGCAATAGGAACTGAAGCGAATGTGTTGCCATTATGAAGAAGAACACCTTTTATGCTGTCTTTTGACGAATCAATGAACAGCCGCCATTCAGCAGGATCATACTTGAGTTTAAACTTTTCCATCACTCCGTATATATCGTTGCAAAATACCAAATCTTCCTCTTTGCTGAAATACTTCAAAAATTGTGTCTCGCGGTTGCGGTACCAATAAAAAGTTGTTCCTGGTGACAATAGATTTTTCTGTTTAAGCCGAGAACCTAGCAGTTGGGCAGCATCTTTTGGGAGTCCTAAATCCTGGACTAAATCATTCAATTCAGCTTGAGAGAAAAGTTCAGGTTTCGGATCTGGTTCAGTTTCAAACTCGGAAGTACTGGACTCAAAGCCATCTGATGAGTCTCATCATGATCAGAACCGTCCACACAAATATGATCCAAAGATTTTGGTGGTTCAGGCACAGGTACTTCGTTGCTATGAGGCATAGGCCTAATTGCTGAGGGAAGGTTGGGGTAACTTATTACGTTCTTATTTTTTAAGTTGTATCCCTTCACAATGCAAGAGCAAAAATAGCAGTCACTGCTGTGGTCTCTTTGTTCACGCCACATCATAGGTATTCCGAAACGAAATGCTTGTTTTTTACCTTTCATCCATAAGCGTAGATCTTCCTCACATGTCTTGCACACTTTCTGAGGAGCCCACGGTTTGTCTTGATCACCTAACTTCAAACCGAAATAGGCGAAATATACTTTTTTAATAAATGCAGAAATGTTCCTCTGCCGCTTTTTCACGGTATATTCCCCACAAATAAAACAAAAACTGTCCGGAGAGTTGACGCAACCTCTGGCTCTGTGAGCCATCACAAATACACAGCACTGCAAACTACAACTGTAGTGAACCACTTCGGAATAAAGCTGGATTACGACTGAGCAAACAAAAGGTAATAATGAACTTGCAAGAAACTGAAATTTGACAGGAACGTTCATGTCGCAACCACCGTGTTTGAGCGAGCGAGCGAATGAGGCGAGGCGAACAGGAAAGAACATGCGCCAGCGCGAGTACTGGATTTAGCCCCCCGCCTCCCAATTGTCCTGTTAATGTATAAAATGAATACAAAACACCTACTGCAGCACATAGAAGGCCACTGCAGTCACATGATTCTCATTGTGTCAGATTGGTCTCACAGGCCGTGGTATGCTGACCTAGTCTCCTGGTAGCCAGCTCGTGGCAGCTGCCAAACAGGATCAATCTGCTCTCGCAGGGACCAATTCTTATGCTACAGTTGGATTAGTTCTTGCTTACAGCATAGCTCTTGAATGAGTGGTAGCTACTCTTCTGAGAGCGTGAAAGAGGTTCCACTCATTGGCGTACAGAAGAGTTTGGAGAGTGTTTGAAGGTTGGTGTGAGGAGAGCAGTATGCATCCCCCCTGGGGTTGTCTATTCTGGATATTCTGGCCTTTCTGCAGGCAGATCTGGATAAGGGATTGGCCTTGGGATCTCTATGGGTGCAGGTGGCAGCACTTTCCTGTTTCCGGGGGGAACAGGTACAAGGGCACTCCCTGGGGGTGCACCCGAATGAGGTATGATTTCTTAGGGTGGTAAAGCAGTTGTGTCTCCTACAGCATCCAGTCTTGCCGCCTTGGGACCTCCGTACTGATGGAGGAACTGTTTGAGCCGTTAACCCATATATATACCCATATACCTATATCTTGTTACCTTGTTCTATGTAAACAGTGGAAACACTCTATTATATATGTTTTATGTAAACCGTCTTGATTTGTAGAAAGACGGTATATAAAATCGGTTAAATAAATAAATAAATAAAATATCGTGAGGGAGTGTTTCTAGTTAACCATTACAACCTCTATTTTGGGCCAAGAAAATAAACTGCAGTCGGCTAAAAAGAAATTATGTGAACATTCCTTATATGGGTAAGAAATCTAATTTTGCAAGAAAACGTGACGTGATGGAACATTTTGGCTATTTTTCCTGGATTCAGCACCCCAAAATCTATAGGAATCAGTTGCAAAACTGGAGGCAGTTTTTTGGTAGTATACCTGTGTTATTTCTGATCAATGGGTATTAAAGGTTGACAGGGAGGGCTCTGCATTGGAGTGAAGCATCCCTCTTGCAGAAGCGTTTGCCCTCTCTCTGTGCAAGGCACCTCAGAAGCAAGAGGTGGTGCAAGAGACGTTGAAGTGGCTCTTAGACCTGCATGTCATCAGAAGAGTATCGGATAGCCAGTGTGGTTATGGTCAATACTCAAATTATTTCATCATTCCCAAGAAGGAAGGTTTGTTCTGCACCATTCTGGATCTCAAAAACGTCATTTGGTGTCTCAGGGTATCTCGTTTCCATAAGGAGACACTGCGGTAGATCATTGTAGAGGTCAGGGAAGGAGAATTTCTGACTTCCCTCGATCTGATGGAAGCCTACTTACACATTCTGATTTGGGTAGAACATCAGAAGTTCCTGATGATCACAGTAACCATGGGGCACTTCCAGTTTCAGGTGCTCCCATTCGGTTTAGCAACTGCATCCCACATGTTCACAAAGGTGATGGTGGTAGTCACGGCCGGTCTATGCCAGGAAGGGATTCTGGTGCATCCTTACCTGGATGATTGGCTCATTCAGGTAACGTCAAAGGATGAAAGTGAGTGGGTCATGGCAAGAGTAGTGGCATACTTGCAGAGTCTCAGATGGGTGATAAACTTCACAAAGAATCAGCTCCAGCTCCAGCTCTCTCAGGATCTGGTCTACCTGGGGGCCAGATTTCAAATGGCAGCAGGACGTGTGTCGTTGTCAGAGGGTCAGGTAAGCACACTGCAAGAGCAGATCCAGAGATTTCACAGAATGAGGATGTTATCAGCCTGGCACTATCTTCAAGTATTGGGGTCCATGGTGGTGACCATCGAACTCGTGCCATGGGCACAGGCTCACATTCGCCCTTTGCAAAGAAGCTTATTGTGAAGATGGTCAGTGCAGCTTCACCCACTATCATTTCCCCCACCCTGTCCAGCGAGTGTGCAAAGTCTCACAAATGGTGGCTAAAGGTGGACTACCTTCGGGTAGGTATGCCCCTCGAGACTCCCAAATGGATTCCCGTGATGATGGATAAGAGTCTGTGAGGATGGGGAGCACATTGCGAGTCCCACATCGCACAGGGGCATTGGTCCTTGCAGGAGTCAACCTGGTTGATGAACCATCTCGAGTTGAGAGCGGTGTATTTGGCGTTGCGGCACTTCAGTGCTCTACTTCTCAGCAAGGCCGTGAGGGTGTTCTCAGACAATACCACAATAGTGACTTATGTCAATCAGCAGGGCAGAACCAGCAATGTGAACTTAGAGGTTGAAGCAGCTTGGCTGTTAGCCTGGTCGGAGGACAATCTGCAGGTGTTGTTAGCAGTGCATGTGGCAGGAAAGGAAAATATAGCAGCTGAATATCTCAGCCGGGTGTATATAGACCCGGGGGAATGGACACTCAATGGAGAGGTTTTTGCTCAGATTGTCAGACATAAGAACATAAGATATGCCATACTGGGTCAGACCAAGGTCCATCAGGCCCAGTATCCTGTTTCCAACAGTGGCCAATCTAGGTCATAAGTACCTAGCAGTTTCCCCAAAAGACACAGGTTCCGCAGTGCTTGTATTGGGTCAAGCAGTGATATCCCGGGTCCCTTTTAATAATGGTTTATGGACCTTTTCTCCAGGAACTTGTCCAAACCTTTTTTAAACCCAGCTACACTAACAGCTTTTACTACATCCTCCGGTAACAAATTCCAGAGTTTGATTACACGTTGAGTGAAAAAATATTTTCTCTTATTAGTCTTAAATAGGTTACCCTGTAGCTTCATTGCATGTCCCCTAGTCTTTTTATATTCTGATGATGTAAACAATCGATCTATGTTTACCCGTTCCACTCCATTCATTAATTTATAGACCTCAATCATATCTCCCTTCAGCCGTCTCTTTTCCAAGTTGAAGAATCCTAACCTTTTTAGCCTCTCTTCATAGGGGTATCTTTCCATTCCTTTTACCATTTTGGTGGCTATTCTCTGTACCTTTTCTAATAATGCTATATCCTTTTTAAGATACGGCGACCAGAATTGCACACAATATTCAAAGTGCGGTCACACCATGGAACGATACAGAAGCATTATAATATCCTTTGTTTTATTTTCCATTCCTTTCCTTATGATAACTATCATTCTATTTGCTCTCTTAGCCACTGCTGCACACTGGGTGGAGGGTTTTAACATGTAATCCATTATGACGCCTAAATCTTTTTCCTGGATGGTGGTTCCTAATGTGGAACCTTGCATCGTGTAACCATAGTTTGGGTTCTTTCCTAGGTGCATAACTTTGCACTTGTCCACATTAAATTCCATCTGCCATTTGGATGCCCAATCTTCCAGTTTATCATGATCCTCTTGCAATTTTCCACAATCCTCATGGGTTTTAACAACTTTAAATTGTTTTGTGTCATCTGCAAACAGTGGGATAGGAAGATTATGGACCTTATGGCGACGTTAGAATCAGCCAAGGCAGCTTGATTTGACAGAAGAAGAATAAATGTCAGAAGGCCTTAATTCGCTGGTGCAGAGATGGCTGATGGAAGGCCTGCTCTATGTGTTGCCTCCATGGACGCTCATAGGACGAGTGGTACAGAGGATAGAGGTACATCATGGCCTCATGCTGCTGATAACTCCAGATAAGAACATAACATAAGAACATAAGATATGCCATACTGGGTCAGACCAATGTCCATAAAGCCCAGTATCCTGATTCCAACAGTGGCCAATCTAGGTCATAAGTACCTAGCAGTCTCCCCAAAAGACACAGGTTCATCAATGCTTGTATTGGGTCAAGCAGTGATATCCTGGGACCCTTTTAATAATGGTTTATGGACCTTTCCTCCAGGGGCCATGGTATGCCGATTTGTTGCTGCTGTTGGTCGGCCATCCATGATTTATTTATTTATTTATTTACATTCTCTTATATACCGCGCTATTCTGCATCAGTGCGGTTTACATTGAACAAACTGAAATTACATTGAACAGGGCATTATAACTTGGAGATAACTATTTTACAGGGAACATGGGCTGTGGAGGGTTAAGTGGCTTGCCCAAGACCAATGATTGCTCCTGACTCAGAGGGGTCTGTTGTTGTAGGGTCTGATTCTGATGCCGCAGGTGGATCGATTCTCGCTTACAGCTTGGCTATTGAGCAAGCACGGTTGCGAAAAACAGGCTATTTGGCAGCGGTAATCTCGATGCTATTGAAGGCCAGATGGTGATCTTCTTTGCTGGCTTACATTAGAACGTGGAGAGTTTTTGAGGCCTGGTGTGAGAAGGGCCACTGCAGGTTGCTGGCAGCTTCAATGCCAGAGGTTCTTGCTTTATTACAGGCAGAGTTCGAGAAAGGCTTGGCATGCAGCAGGTTGCGGCCATTTCTTGCTAGCATGGAAGGGTCCAAGGAGTTTCTCTAGCAGTGCACCTGGACGTGGTCAGGTTTCTGAGGGCGGTAAAGCAGGAGTGTCCATTGGTACGTTTCTTTGTTCCACCTTGGGACCTCAATTTGGTGTTGTCGGTGCTAACAGAATCACCTTTTGAGCCGTTAGGGTCGTGATCCTTTAAGGATTTTACTTTGAAGGCAGTATTCTTGGTGGCTATTTGTTCGGCTAGGCTGATTTCGGAACTGCAAGCCCTGTCATGTCGGAATCCTTTCCTGGTCCTTGTGAGGGAGAAGGTAGTTCTCAGACCGGTGCATTCCTTTCTCCTCAAGGTGCTGTCGATGTTTCATCTGAACCAGGCGGTAATACTCCCAGGGGTTTTCCACATTGGGGGACAAGGAGAAAGATCTCCTTCTACAATGTTTGGATCTTCATAGGGTGTTGCAGTGATATTTGAAGAGAACAGAGGCTTTTAGAAAGTCGAATCGGTTATTTGTTTTGTTTGGTGGAGCTCACAAAGGGGAAGTGGCTTCCAAGGCCTCTATCTCTCAATGGGTGAGGGAGGCCATCTCTTTGGCTTACTTGCTGCGTTGCAAGGAGTTACCACAGGGATTGAAGGCACACTCAACCTAGGTGCAGACCACGTCGTGGGCCAAGTTGTGGTTAGTTCCGCTAAGAGATATTTGTCAAGTTGTGACATGGTCGCCCCTGCATACTTTTTGTGAAGCATTATCGACTTGATGTGCAGGCAGTGGGGGATGCGAGATTTGGATCAGCGGTGCTTCAGGCCAGTCTTGCGGGTCCCTCCTAAGACTAGTACTGCTATGATATATCTCAGAGGTGTGGGGCGGGATTAGACTGGAGGAACAATAAAGAAGGTGAAATTAGGCCTTGCCTGCTAATTAATGTTCCTTGAGTGACTCCAATCCAGTCACGATCCCACCCAGGGTGCCTTTATGTTGCAGCAGCATAAGTTCATATATCCGGTCCTGAAGCAAGTCAACTTATGGTTTGGGCCAGAGATGCTGTGGTGACGTCTGGAGCAAGCCATCGTGTACTGCATGGGGTCAGTGGGATCACGCATCGAAAGAGTTGGGCGTGTTCATTTCAGAGAGCGGAGGTCAAGCACTGAGGTGTTTTTTGCCTGAGATGCTTAGTGGTACATAGTTTGAGTTGAAATCTTTAATTGGTACTTTCGTGAGTCTGCTTTATCAATAGGATACTAGCTCTGGTGGGAGGTGCCACTGGTATGTATAGCCTGATGTCATGAGTTATGACATGCTCAGTCTCCAAGCTGCTTGTGAGGTGACACAACCCAGAGGTGCGGGACTGGACTGGAGTCACTCAAGGATCATCAATTAGCAGGAAAGACCTAATTTCACCAAATTCACCATAACGTGCTTTATTTTAGAACAGGTCCCATGTTATTCACTGGAACCTAGTTACTAATAATTCAGGTTAACAGTGAATTAATGCATATTAACCTTTAGCGCACCTTAGTAACCAGCTCCCCTGGTCTTTCTTTCCTCAAGGATGCAGATGTTTAGAGGTGTAAATGTGTGTAAGTAGCTTTCTTTACGAAAATTTAAAGTGAAATTGTGCATATGCTTTCACTTTAAAAACTAGTGAAAAATGCTCAAGTGAAAAATACCCAGGGACTTTACAGATAGGTGGCCAGTCTTAAATTTGCCCTCTGTTTTGCAAGGGTCTATCCAGGGCCGGTGCAAGGATGGGAGGTACCCCCCCCCCCCTTCCCACTGCACTCCTTGCTCCCATTGCCATTACTGCAGCCCCTCTCCAGAAACTGCGACGCAGAACTTACCTAAACTCCCTGGTGCTGCGTCACAGTTCCTGCCTTCTAGTATCTGTTGTTTCTGTTCACCTCCGACGCAGACTAGCGGTTGCTTGGGTGGGGCCCTTAATTTATGGTTTATGGTTTATTACATTTGTTATACCGTCTTTCCCAAAGAGCAAAGCTATTTACAATAAAATAATAAGTCAACATAAAAGAAAGAGAACCTCTAATTAATCCTAAAAGTGAAAGAAATACATCAAATGACAAAAAGAAAAAACAAAAATAGGGCACACTGCACGTGATCCTATGGCTTCATGCTGGGACCCCAAATGCTTGTTCTAAGAAAATAAAGTTTTTAGGTCAGCCTTAAAGCACTTGAAAATCTGTTGAAGGGGGCGGAGCCTGATGTCCAGCGGGTTAGACGCTTCGCGCTGAAGCTCCCGAGAGGCCTACTCAGAATCCTGACTTAATACCTACCTAAACTTAATATTTTGCTCCGAACTTACCGGGGTGCCTCGGGGGGGGATGGCGGCCCACAAACCAGCGCGCTTAGACTTCGGGTCTCCCTCTTCTTCACACGGAAAACGCTCCAAAACAGAGTTGTCTTCCCCACAAAAGATGGTTCCACTCCGGGAAAACCCCGAAATGCAACAGGAGATCTTGGTGGAAATACGCGGTGTGAAGGAACTGGTACAGTCCAACGGAGAAGCGCTCCGAGCCATGCGAGAAGACTTCGGTATGCTTCAGGACCGGCTTGAAGGTCTTTCACTACGGCAGGACAACATGGCGGGGGTCCTCGACTCGCACGCGGTGCGCTTGGTGAAACTGGACAAGGCTGAGCGTCAGATACAGAATCTTCAAAAAGAGTTAGAGGATAGCAATAATCGAGCCCGTCGCAACAATGTGAGGCTCATTGGAGTACCGGAGGGGGCCGAAGCAGGAGATATAAGAGAGTTCCTGGTCAAAACTCTTCCCTCCTTGCTGAAGATCACTTTTCACAGAGATCTGGAAATTGACCGAGCACATCGTGTTCCTACCAACATGGCCCTCAATCGGACGACCCCCCGGCCTATCATCTTTCGATTACTGAGATATCAACAAGTTGAGCAGATTCTAAATGCTGCCCGGGCGAATCATCATCTGGAGTTTGAAAGTCATAAAGTCTCCTTCTTCCCTGACTTGGCAAAGCCTACAGTTGACCGTCGGAAGAGACTCCTTGCTTTTCGCCCTAGACTTCAACAGCTACAGGCCCGTTTTGGCCTATTGTATCCAGCGAAGCTCAGAGTGACTCTCCATAACCAAACTCGGACATTCGAAGATCCTGATCTACTAGCAACATTTTTAGATTCCAAAGAAGCAGACCAGATGCGCTAATCCAACAACTTGGATCTGTAATCCGCCTGATTTGCCCGCCATTTTGAATGGCCCGACGCGGTGATCACAGCCTGGAACAGAGACTGCCTGGACTTTTCTTTCTGTCTATATATAACTTTCTTGGTCTCCTATCCCTCCATGATGTGCACCTCGGTTGGATTCGGAACACGCACAGCTATATAGGTTATATGTTTCAATTTAGGCCTTCTCTGGGGTTTCTCCCCACAGACATATGGTCGCCAGTAATTTCTGGGGTTTTGCTTCTTCTCTAATGCACTTCGGTGCTTATTTTTTTTATATGGGGCGCTTCATTGTTTTTATTAGCTTATTATCTATCATGTCATGTGTACAGCCATATACAGTTAATATGAGGGATATTGTGCAATTATGTGCGTTATCATGTTCTTTTTCAGAATTTTTAATCTTTCTGAATGGCCTTATGTAAGCTCTTATCACTGAACGTAAAAGGCATCAATAGTCCAATCAAAAGACAGAAACTCCTTAGCTATCTTAATCATGAGTATGTTGATTTAGTGTTTCTTCAGGAAACGCATTTAAACTCCGTTGAAACCCTGAAACTTAATGCTACGCCTTACATGGTGGCTGCCTACTCTCCCGCCGTTTCCAAACGGTGTGGGGTAGCCATCTTGGTTACGAAGTCTTTGCAAGTTGCTGTAATGGATACTAGCTTTGATAAGGAGGGTAGATGGGACCGTGCACACCTTAAGGTTGGAGATAGTGAAATCACGTGTACCCTTACAGCTCTGATGAAAGATCTTGCGTTAATAGATATATGGAGGCTACTTCACCCCTCCGACTTAGAGTTCACCTTTTTTTAGCTCCCCATCACTCACAATCTAGAATAGATTTTTTTTTTTCTTATCTCCAAAGCACTGATACTCCAAATGGACACGGTTAGGATTCATCCTCTCCATATTTCAGATCATGCTGCCACATCTTTCTCATTACATGTCACTACGCAAGGTGAACATCCCCGTGCTTGGTTTTTTGATAGATCCCTACTAGACCAAAAAGATTTTCAGGTTGACATAAAGGCCGCTATCCAAGACTACTTTCATTTTAATTCACCCCATGACACTGCGAGCTCGGCTTGGTGGGAGGGTTTTAAGGCGTCTATCCGTGCAACTATAACTAGCTATCAAATACCAGTGTGCTAGATATAGGGGAGGACCTTTGCAAACCAATCCCTCTTACTTATCTCCCTGGTATGACTCTCCCATAAGACTCCCACTATCCACCAATGTTCTTAGACACTTTAGGTGCCTTTAATACCCTTGAGCAATCTCTAGACTCCCGACTTTGTCCACTAGATAGACTCCCGCTTTGGCACAATGCTCGATTTCAAATACAACATAAACCGATGGCGTGGAGCCCCTGGTACACTGGGGGCATTTGGATTGTCTTCGGAGTGCTAAGGTGCTCCCGCCATCCGAACCCCATACCCAAGGATAGTCGGAGATTATCCGATCTATCGGGAGCTTATCGGGTGTAGCATCTAGCTTTTACAAAACTTTATGTAATACTGTAAATAGAGGCACTCCTACAGCACAGAAATCCTGGGAGCGGGAAATGCATGTAACTTTGACCCCGGAGCAAGGGAGCCTAGTCTGGAGCAAGGTGACACGGGTCTTTCGATCCGCCTCACTCACTCAGACACTTTTCTGTCTAGCCCACCGCTGTTTCTATACTCCTCACAGGTTAGCCAAATGGAACGCCACCCAGAGCAATAGTTGCTGGACATGCCATGCGGCCATTGGTTTACTCACTCATGTTATGTATGAATGCCCCGCATTACAGTATTACTGGAGTCGGGTCTGGGGTCGTATTCAATCTATTTTGCACTTTCAAGAACCAATCTATTTTGCACTTTCAAGAACCCCTCTCTTGGAAGATAGTGGGACTCCGCTCAGCTGCGGGGATCCCTCTCTTCCCAAATCGGCTTACTTCCTTTTAGACTTTATGCTGGGCATGGCTATTTCCCTAATTACGAAATACTGGAAAAATAGCTCCCATCTGAGCCCCAATGAATGGTGGAATCATGTCTGTTGCTACAGTAAATATGAGCAAATACCTCGTATGTTAGCTTCTTCCGCTCAGACCCCCCACCACTTGTCTAAATGGACGATGCTCAACGACTATGTTCAAACTGCTAAATGCTCTCATCTGACTGTTTAAATCTGTGTAAATCTCTGTCACATGATCATTCTGTATCGCAGATACTGTTTCTGTTTGTTTTGATGTACAATTACTGTTGTTTGTAAGCGCTTATCTGATGATACTTATCAGCTTAGAGAAGAAGCATAGGGGTGGGGGGTAATTGGGGTTGCTTTTCTTTATTGTATGTTTGTATTTGTTTCCTTTGGTGTGTTGTTTCTTTTTGCTTGTTGTAAAATGAAAATAAAAGTTTAAAAAAAAAAAAGAAAATCTGTTGAAGACAAAAATGAGTGTGTAGACAGATCTAAAGTGTAGGGGCAGTGATAAAGAAGGCTGAGTGCCGTGGATCGAGCGAAGTGAACGAGCTGGGGTAAGTAGAGTAGTAAGCATTGAGATATAATGAGGAGCGGAATCACGCAGGGTGAGAGTAAGAATTTTGTGACGTACGTGGAATTCAGTTGGTAGCCAATGGTACTGAATCATTAAAGGTGTAACATGATCATTCCTTCTAGCCTGTGCCAAGTGTGTAAGGCTATATTTTGGATAGTCTGCAGATGTTTGATTTCATAAGCCGAGGTCCAGAGTAGATATTACAATAATCAAGATGGGAATTCACAGTGTTAAGGAGAACAGTAATATGTGCCTGTGGATCTAGAAACCGACAGTCTTGAATTTCCATAGGGCCAGAAACGAAGATTTCACTACCTGTCCTAGGTACAAAGAAAAGGATAGTTCAGCATCTATAAGTATCCCTAAGTACTTAAAAGAAGGTTTCAAAATTAAAGTATTGGCCAAAAAATGAAGGTAGGTATATTTTGCTACAATTTATTGTTAAATAATGTACTGTGGAGATGTCACACGTGCTTACTTATTTAATCAGCATGGCGATTAGTCACACCATGCGTCTGGCATCCATTTTAGTTTACTTACACTCTGTAGTAGGTTTCTTGGATGCAGTTTTGAATTTTTACAACTAGGAAAAGATTGAAAGTTACATGTAGAATATACAATCAAGATGGGTAGAAAGTGCGATATTAATGACTTTGTAAAGGGACAAGTTGTCACACTCCATGCTGAAGGACATTCGCAATGTGCTATTGCAAAACATTTGCATATGTCAAGGTGTGCAGTTCAGAATGTTCTGAAATCAGGTGGCCGTACACGTCGTTCGAAATGTGGGCGCAGACGGATAACTACTGGACGAGATGACTGATTCCTCAAAAGCATTATTACATCTAGTCCACATACTTCATCTCAACGTGTGGCTCAGTTAGCTAATGATCGAGGAATAAAGATAAGTGCCAGATCTGTCCGATGACGGCTTGTGGATGAATTCAAACTCGTGGCCAGAAGACCTGCCAAGAAGCCTATGATGACCAGGAAACAAATTGCTGCCTGCATACAGTTTTGTAGCAAGATGAAAGACAAATCTGCTGAATGGTGGGAGAGGGTAATGTTCACAGATGAAAGTACATTTCAACAAGTATGTGGGAGTGGTTACAACTATGTCCGTTGACCAGCAGGCGAGAGACTAAATCCGGAGTACACGATCAAGACTGTTAAACACCCACCATCGGTCATGGTATGAGGTGGTATCTCGGCGAATGGACGATGTGACCTGCAAATCTTTGAGAAAGGTGAAAGAGTAAATGCTGCAAAATACATATCTATGCTGAATAGTAAAGTTAAAATACACATGAATGTTTCTGGCACAACTATATTTCAGCAGGACTCGGCACCGTGCCACACTGCAAAAACAGTCAAAAATGGTTCGTGGACGACAAGATTGAATTGCTACCAAGTTGGCCATCAAACTCTCCGGATCTCAATGTAATTGAAAACTGTTGGAATCTTATGAAGAAAAAGGTGGCAGCACACTGTCCAACTTCAGAAGCAGATTTAAAGAACATACTCAAGCATATATGGGTCAACAAAATCACTCCGGCATACTGTAAAACGCTAGTTAACAGTATGCCTACAAGAATCCAGGCTGTGCTGAAAAATCATGGACACCCTATCAAATATTGACACATATATTGTTTCCTGAATAAAACTTTGAAAATAACATACAGTATATATCTTTGGTTCTTAAAGCTTTGACCATCGAAGTAACAATAACACGTACTTTTCTAATAAAATTCTGATATTTTGGACTCTGCCTTAATTTTTTGGCCACTACTGTATAGGGTCTCCCTCAACAATAGGTATCACCGTAGGGTATGATGGGGTACCACTGAGCCAGGTTGCCGTGATTTTTTGACAGTTAAGTTTTAAAGAGTTATTATGCAGCCAGGCTGCTACATTTGTTAGACATGCATTAATAGAAATGAGATCTGAATTCTTTTGGTCTGTGTATGTAATAAGCAAAATATCATCTGCATAGATGTAAGTAAAAATACCCGAATCCTGGATAATGGAAGCTAATGGACTTAAGAAAATATTAAACAAAAGGGAGAAACTGAGCCCTGTGGGACTCCACACTCCAGTGGCATTGTTCTAGACAGAGAGTTATGGATACATACATACTTGGAGCTATGTGTTCTCAGAAAAAAGATGAACCAAGTAAGAACAGTCCCTCTGATGCCACAGTCATCTAGACGGGAGAGTAAGATATTGTGTTGACAAGATCAAATGCAAAGGATAGGTTGAACGAGATAGCCAATGCTATCCTACCCTAGTCTAGTTGTCTATGTATTTCACTAAGTACAGTGGCAAGAATCAACTCTGTGCTATGTCCTGCCCAGAACTGTGATTGACATAGATGTAGAAAAGAAGTATGTTCAATGTGATCTGAGAGTTGAGTGAACACAAAGCACTCTAATAGCTTAGAAAAGAATGGAAGGTTCTATATGGGCTGATAACTGAAGGGATCCTGTGGATTGAGATGTGAACTCTTCAGACTAGGGCAGATTAATGACTTCTAAGAATTAGGAACCTGACCGGATGCCAGGTTACTATTTAAGAGGGTACATACAATCGGGGAAAGACCCAGTGATTGCTTGGTCTACCAAATGGAAGGGAAAGGATCCAAGTCGCATGTGGTTTTTTGACTGAAGTTATCAGTTTATCTACTTTTGCTGAAGTGAGAGAACTTAAACTGTCCCACTTATGTAAAAGAGTTTTAGCAGGAGAGTCTAGCATGCCAGGTAGTTCAAAAGAGGAGGATACAAGTAGACCCTTACGAAGATCTTTGAACTTGTCTTGAAAGAAGTTTGCCATTGTGTCTGGTGTGGGACCTGTCTAAGGAACCATGTGACGTTCTTGCTGGTAAGTGATAAGCTGAGTAACAATTGAGAAGATGGCCTTAGCAGAGTGAGATGATGCATTAATTAGCATGGAATAGTATGTCTTCAGAACTTGGTTATGATAGAAGAGGTGCTGTTGCCTAAATCAAAGTAAAGCTACAGGTGATCTGGATTTTTCCAGAGCCTTTTAGCCGATCTGGTTTGCTGCCTTAATAGGAACAGCCCAGGGTGATACCAGGGAAAGGAACTTTTCAGGGGTCTGTGCATAAGTTTCTCAGCAGCCAATAAATCCAAAGCCTAATGCAGTTTATCATGCCCAGAGGTCAGCTTGTTCTGAGATCTGCAGAAAACAATGTATCCGTAGCAGGAAAAGAAGCCAAGGTGTTAGAAGTAGTCCTCTGAGAGAAGCAGACTGTGTGAATGGAATCACTGGAGGAATATGGGGTGAAGTGGCTATAGATAAGTGAGTACTAAGGCTAAAAAACAAGAAGAAAGGATCCGTCCATAAATAAGGAGTAACTGCAACATGGGAAAGCGTCCATGGAACGTTATGAGGTATTAGAGTAAAATCTAGCACATGCCACTGGATGGCGTTGTGAGAAATCTAGGGCCTGTCTAAAATTTCATTCCTGGAACTGGGAACTTCAGAATTATGGTGCAATGGTGTAAACTCATGGTTGACTCCTGACCCCCCTGTTTGAGGAAGCGGAAACAGAGGAATGGCAAGGAGGCAAAAAAAGAACAGACCATTCCCTTCAAGGATGTGTCTAGTGCTCCCAACCCCAAGGGGAACAAACTGTCACAAGCACAAATTCTTCCATCTGACCTTAAAAAGCAAAGATACTGCTGGCCCATATATGACTTTATTATTTATCATACGTGAAGACCCATTTTAGAAAAGATGTGGAGATGAGACTCGAGGCATCACAGTTCCAATGTTTACAGTTCTGGCAGTATTACACAAAAAGCTCTGTGAAGCATGTAACCTTTTCTCAAAAGCGACTACGGAAATGCAGGAGGGCACATGTATGTGCCAATAAACGCAGCTGAAGAAGTAATTTTGCAGTTTTATGTGGGAAAAAGCATTGGGGGAACATGGTCAACATATATGTGTGAGTGCCGGATTTCACAGCTTCTATGTGTAAGTGCTGACATTTATGCTACTACTACTAATATTACTTTTTGTTTTATTTCCATGAGTTTTAGCCACTTTTCTGAACAATACTCAAAGGGCATACAGTAGGAATCCAACATAAGAACAACAACACTGACCCCACAATAAACACCAGAAAACCCCAACTCCACTCGCTAAAAACCCACTTCCCAGCCTCCCAGAACTACCCAGCCACCAAACACCAACTACGAGGTATATCTAATCCCTGCCCACCTAAAAGAAATCCCACAAAAACATACACCGGAAGCCTCCTCTCTACTAGCCCTGCCCCCCACCCTTTACCATCAGAGAACAACCAAGTCTTCAAAAGCTTGCGGAAAGTCATCAAAGAGGTCTGAGCACAAAGCTGATTTACATAGTGCTACAGGGAATACAGAGCACTGTACATATATAAAAGAGACAGTCCCTTGCTCAATAGAGCACTCAATCTACACAAGACAGAAATGGTCTCACCACACAAGGGCGATAACTAGGAGAATAAAATGTCAGGATCCCAAAGCAGCCTCGAAGAGGTGGGTTTTTAGCCTGGATTTGAAAAGGACCAGAGATGGAGCCCGACATTTCGACTCAGATAGTCTATTCCAAGTGTACAGTGCAACAAGCTGAAAGGAACACAGCTTGCATCCAGGAAGGCAATCCACGCGCTGACTACCTTTCCATGAAAAATATTTTCAGACATTGCTCTTCAGTTACTCCCTTCGAGCATCACATCCTCACCTCTTTCCTTTGCAAAAGATTTATTCTTCTTCACTGCTAATACCCTTCACCCTACTGTTAGACCTAATCCTTAGTGGAAAGCAGGAGTGGAGGAGTGGCCTAGTGGTTGGGGCAAGGTACTTCAGGCTGGAAGGTCAGGGGTTCAAATCCCACTAGAGGACAGCAACCTTGGGCCAGAAGGACTGGGGTTTCTAGTCCCACAGGTGCTCCTTGTGGTCTTGGGCAAGCCACTTAACCCTCCATAGCCCATGTTCTCTGTAAAATAGTTATCCCCAAGTTATAATGCCCTGTTTGATGTAATTTCAGTTTGTTCAATGTAAACCACACTGATGCAGAATAGCACGGTATATAAGAGAATGTAAATAAATAAATTTGATGCAAGAGGAAATGGTGTTGGAGTCATTTGGCAATAGTGATAATAACATCATCAAATCTGAGTTAACTGGAATGAAGACAATAAGGAAATCTACAGCTTTTAGCACTTAATTTTCAAAAAGTAATTATGATGAAATGAGGAAAATGATAAATAAGAAAAATGCTAAAAGGAATAGCTGCAAAAGTTAAGGATGTATGCAGGCCCAGATTTGGGCATAGGTAACATAGCTAACAGGTCTAGAGTGTCGTATTTTGAAGGCACCAGACACCCAGGCAAAGGAAGAGACTATTCCCACTTACTCTAAGGCCATGTGCACGTGCTGATTCACCCAGGTGGTACTATGACCTACCTCTGCTTCTTTTCTGGCTCTCCAGTCTTTGGGATCCCCCTCAACTCTCACTGTCTGGTCTTGCCTGTAAGCACCAAAATCTTAAATCCAGCTCTGGATTTGCATCAGGCATGGTTATTGTTTAAAAATACACAAAACAGCTGCCAAGAGCAGGAAAGGATAACCAAAATATGAAAAACTGCTCTTAATAATAAACACAAATACTACCAAAGATTACAACCAATAACCAAAAAATCATTTCAGGCAAAAATGACCTCAGATGGCACAACCCCACATTTAGTGAAAAAATCACCATAGGGTGTTGATAGACGCTCACATCACCGGTCACTGCCTCCCTTAACTTCTCTAACAAAATATACAAAAATCTTGTACTATTTCCAAAACAACCACAAATTAACTCTGGGAAAAATTCTTAGAAACTTATACAAACCTATAAATCAAACTACAACACTCACACAAACGTACAAACAGCACACTCAATCAGTTCATTCATTCCATTCTTAAAATAGCGCCTATAAAGCAAATTGCAATATAATAACAGCGGGGCTGAACGCAGCCGGAACAGCTTTAAAAATGACACCTGCAAAAGCAATAACAAAAGGTGAAGTAACCAACTGAGATACACCAACATAGAAGTTCAAAAAACTTATCTCTTAACAGTAGTCTTGCAGCCAGCTGGGTCCACAGCCCTCAAAATAGACGCTCTTCAATAGGTCAATTCTGACCTCCAACGCGGGAAGTAAAGATATCAACAATCGATATTTCAGCCATTCATTAACAAGCTAAACGTATGATGAGTAAATTTATGGATAGGGGTTACCCTATTGCTGTTTTGAATAAGGCTTATAAAAGGGCTAAATACAATCACCGGGAATGGTTGCTTCATCCTACCAGTTTGCCATCTACTGAGAATTTAGTGCCTACTGTTACTTGTGTTTTACCTTTTTCCAGTTTGTCTCATCGGATTGCATCAATGATACGTAAAAATTGGAGTCTTATTAAGAGGCATCCTAAGCTTTCCAATTGTGAGTTACGGATGGCATACAGCCGTGGACGCAACCTTAAAGATCTTTTGTGCCCAGCTGTTTTACGTCGTGACATTGTTCTTCCATTACCTGTAAAAGGTCATTCAGCCTGTCAGCATTGTTCATTTTGTGGTATCATGAGTATGCATATTTGTGAAAAATATCGTCAGCGGGTGAAGAGCCTGACTGTGGCTACAACATGTAACACTGCCTATGTAGTTTATGGTATATGGTGTGAGTGTCAGTTATTGTATGTAGGAAAAACTACAAAGCCTTTGAAGACAAGGCTGGCCGAACATAAATATAGCCTCAAGAAGGTACAGATTGATACTCCGTTAATACAGCATTGCGTGGAGTCAAGCCATTTGTTTGAAGATCTTCGCTGTACAGTCTTGGAATTTGTGCCTTTGGATATTCGGAGGGGAGATCGTAAGAAATTACTTCTATGGAAGGAACAATGCTGGATTTTTGACTTAGGCACTTTGCAACCGGGCGGGTTGAATGACCGCTTGGAATGGACATTGTTTCTTTGACTCTTTTTCAGATTTTTCTGACACTTTGCGACTCTGTTCGGTTATAGGGTATTATCACTGTGCAGTTCAATAGCCTAGATGTTGATGGTGTGTATGTGTATAGCTTTAAGGTGACGTTATTGTTTAGAATAGTTTTTATTGGTGGTTGGTTTGTGATATTAGGCGCGTCACATGCTGTGTTGGGCTGGTGGGAGGATTCGAGTAGCCATTGTGGATAGTTGAAGTCTGTATGACGTAGCTCCTGATGAAGCCGGTTTATGGCGAAACAAAAGCTTTTGTAGGGCTTCGGTCGTCCTGTTAATGAATGGCTGAATATTGATTGTTGATATCTTTACTTCCCGCGTCGGAGGTCAGAATTGACCTATTGAAGAGCGTCTATTTTGAGGGCTGTGGACCCAGCTGGCTGCAAGACTACTGTTAAGAGATAAGTTTTTTGAACTTCTATGTTGGTGTATCTCAGTTGGTTACTTCACCTTTTGTTATTGCTTTTGCAGGTGTCATTTTTAAAGCTGTTCCGGCTGCGTTCAGCCCCGCTGCTATTATATTGCAATTTGCTTTACAGGCGCTATTTTAAGAATGGAATGAATGAACTGATTGAGTGTGCTGTTTGTACGTTTGTGTGAGTGTTGTAGTTTGATTTATAGGTTTGTATAAGTTTCTAAGAATTTTTCCCAGAGTTAGATTTGTGGTTGTTTTGGAAATAGTACAAGATTTTTGTATATTTTGTTAGAGAAGTTAAGGGAGGCAGTGACCGGTGATGTGAGCGTCTATCAACACCCTATGGTGATTTTTTCACTAAATGTGGGGTTGTGCCATCTGAGGTCATTTTTGCCTGAAATGATTTTTTGGTTATTGGTTGTAATCTTTGGTAGTATTTATGTTTATTATTAAGAGCAGTTTTTCATATTTTGGTTATTGTTTAAAAATACCATCTTGGAAGCCCAGACCAGATGCACTTCACATATTAAAAATGGAAAAAGAAAGATCGGTCAAATGGTAGCCAGCACAGTTAAAAGGGGAGGTGAAAGAGGCTATTATACCCAAAAAACATCTTTCAAAAAATGGAAAAAGGAACCAAATGAAGAAAATAGGAAACTGTATAAGTACTGGAAAGTTAGATGCAAAGCACGGATAAGAAAGGCAAAAAAAGAATTGGAAAATAAGCCTGCTACTGATGCTCCATTATCTTAAGTATAGACTTACAGGCCAATGAAGAAAAGCTTAATGTGGCCTTTTTCTGCACTGGGCTTGCTCTCCGATGCAGAAAGCAAGCAAGTGCCAGAAAAACACCAAAAAAACAACTGTGTTAAATTGCAGCAAGCATGGCATGCAAACTGCTGCATAAGTGATTGTGACTGATGTAAAAAACTGCACTGAAACAGCGCAGTTTTTCACAGTTTTTTAACTCTGGATCTTCAAGGCGTGTAGACGCAGCCAGGAGCAAAAATATAATCTAAGGTGCAGTTTCATACTTCACCTCAGATGATCCAGGCATACTGTCAGGGGACTGGTGCCCCCCTGACACGACCCCCCAACAGAAACTAAATCACCAGTAGTCCAGCAGTCCTGATCCCTCTACCCGCCAAATAAAAAAAAATCCTTGGTAGTCCAGCGGCCCTGATCCCCTCACCAACTTGATAAAATAATACCCGGTGACCCCCCCCCAAAAAAAATAATCTCTGGTAAACCAGCAAACCCGATTCCCCCCCAAACAAAAAAAAAATCCCTGGTGGCCCAGTGGCCCCTGAACCCCTCCACCCCCCCTCCCAGTACTGTTAATCTGGGGTGGGAGTATTGCCCACATGCTCCTGCCCCTGCGCCGCCATCTTGAAAAATGGTGGTGCCTGGTCCTGAGCAGTGCATCCTGGGAAGCAGTGGGCAGGGTCAGATTGCCTTATGTGGCAGAGTGACCCTCCTGTGTTGTATCCTGGGATGCATAATCTGTCTAGGATGCAACGGGGGAGGGGGGTCACTCTGCCATATTAGACCGTTTTTTGACTTATATGTCAGTCTGACCCCGCTCACTGCATTAAACTTTAGTAAACATGATCCTAAATAAATTCTTTCCTTTGGTCTTTACTGAGGAAGATGTAAGGGAACTAGCCGTGCCAGAAATGGTATTTAATGGTGATAATTCAAAGGAAATGAAACAAATCTCAGTGAACCTGAACGATGTACTAAGCCAAATTGACAAACTAAAGAGTAGCAAATCACCTGGACCCAGGACCAGCCCGTCCACTAGGTGGACTAGGCAGCCACCTAGGGCAGCAGACTTCTGTGGGCAGCAGGCCATGTGCTTTGGCACACCTGGCCTGCCACCCCCCTCATCTGCCCAGCTGTGCCACCCTCCCCCAGTGCTGAACCGTGATGCTGCCTCTGATTTCGAGACAATCAAGGTCCAACCAGATGGGAGCATGGCCCAAAATCACAATTGCTTCAATGCCTGCCTAAAGGATGGTGTGTGCACCAAAAAATAATCCAAACAGGAGAGAGTACTATAGGTCCATGACATATGTGTAAAGTCCTTATCCTGCGAGTGGAGAGTTTGACATGTATCAACCAAGTCCAAAGTCTCACATAGATGATCCACCACTCTCACAGAATTCATCCGGCCAGGGTCTCCCAGGGGGGCCCCTGTTCACAACTGGATCCAGAACAGTTGAAGTCTCCCACCAGTATTAAGGAGTAAAGTGAAAACCCTCCCAGAGCCCTACCCAGCCCCACAAAGAAGTCCTTGTCTGGGGTATTGGGCCCATAAATATTGCAGAAGGTAAAATTAATGCCTGCCAACTTCCCACCAACAATTATGTATTGCCCCTGGGGGTCTGCCATTTGGCTCTCTTTCACAAAATCAAGGACCTTTTGGAAAAGGATGGCCACCCCCACCTTCCAAGAGTCAGTAGATGTCCCAAAGGCCTGGCCCACTCACCATCTTTGTAATTTATCATGCTCCTTAGGGTTCGTATGCATCTCTTGCAGCATGGCCACATCAGTCTTGAAGTCCCTCAGCTGCTTCAACACCTTGTACCACTTAATGGGAGAGCCTGACCCGCAAACATTCCAGGATAGACACTGACATGAGAATCACCCATACCCCCCCTTCCCACCAAGCAGTTACAAACACAAAAGCACACTACCATATAGAGCAGAGAAGGACAGTCTAAGCGTCTTGCCCTCATGCTGGACCAACTCCCGCTCAACCAGACCTAGACCCCATTTCCTGCTAGTCTTCTGCTCCCGCCCTCACCACTTCCATCAACCACTCAACCACCTCCTACCCTTCCCCACCCCACCAACCTACCATCCTCAGCCCACCACCTTCGCCTCCCCAAATTGTCTGCTATCTCCCCCGCCACATTCAAGAATCACAATAGATGTGTCGAGACCCCCTGTAATCACCCCCCTTCCCCTCACACTCACATCCTGCAATCCAATCATCCCAGACCAAGCCCCACAGACACTTGCACACGCAAACCCATGCTACCACTCCATCGCACACCCATATAGACTGCATGCATCCACTGCCATACAAACAAACTCCCCAACCATGATACTCCACGTATTCCCCTACATGCATCCCCCTCTCAGACAGGGTGGTTACTCTGCCTAAAAGGTACCTGAACTATCAATGTGGGCACTCTTCATCCATCAAGCATACCAAGCAGCTGCGCAGGAACCAAGATACAGGCTTATCCCCATGAGGCCAGACACTATGAGCCAGAGGTTCCGTAGGTCTCTAGGTCCTGGCGGCTAAACACATCGGCTCAACAGGTCAAACAAGCAACAATTAAAGGCAGTGTGTCTCTGAACTAGAAGCCCCGTCCAGCTCCGTCTCAGTTCTGGGTCCCTGGTGGCATGGATACAATGTCCTGGACATATATCTCAGCCGCTGCTGCCTCCTCAAACACCTGGGTCACTTCATTGTGCAGGATCTGCAGGCAGGCTGGATATTGCAGAGTGAATTTGATTTTGGCGTCCACAAGCATCTGGCATAAATTGGAAAAAGCCCAGCGGCGCTGAGTCAGAAGCACCGAGTTGTCCTGAAAAAATAATATTTTCCCTCATTCATATTGCAGTGGGCCATGGCTGCGCACTGCCTGAAGCACCTTGTCCTTTTGGATGAATTTTAAAAATCGTGCTAGGATCACTTGTAGCACCGAGCGGTCTCTCTGCAGGGACCCACTCTGCATACCCTCCCCAAGCATCAGGGGCCCACAGTCTATCCCCAGCAGAAGGTGCAATGGCAGCAGTGTCTCTAGAGACCCCTGGAGCTTGGAGTCCACAATCGTTTCAGGGATGCCTACAAACCTCAAATTGTTCCTGCAGTCCTGATTTTCCAGATCATCAAAATTTTCTGCCTGCCGGGATACGGTATTCTTGAGGGCCACAAGCTCTTTAGCAGCTTCCTGTACCACTTCTTCCATCTGGGTGATGCGTTTCTCTGCCTCATGTAGCCTGCCTCAAGCCTCTCGAGGGTCCGGGTGACAGTGTCCAGCTTGGTATGCACCGCATCGAACCACTCAGCCAGTGTTCCCATAACCGCGGTGGTGACGTCTTCTACAAGCAAGGCAGATTGATGAGAGGCTATCTTAACTCCTCCCAGCCTTCTCTTTCTTTTGCGCGGCTTTCATCACTGTCCTTGTGAAGATCTCTGTTTCAGTGATCTAAATAAGTGCAGTAGCAGTTCCTCTTCATGCCCGTATATTTAAAGGTTCAAACCGCCGCACCAAGAGAATGAGCCAGGGGAGATTTTCCTGGAGGGCTGGACGGCATACATCCATTAGCTCTCAGCACATCATGTGACCCTAAAATCATTTTTAAAAGGGGTTCCAGGAGTGATCTGGGAAACTAAAGAGCAGTGAGCCTGTCATCAGTGCCAGGCAAAATGGTAAAAACTAATATAAAGAACAAAATTACCGAGCACACTGTCACCAGTAACCTCCCTAGAGCCGGGGCACGTAGGGCTGGTCAGCCTGGGTATCCTAACTTAGAAAGTGTGGCAGAGCATTTGTTCCTGCACTGCCTTATGGGAGTTGTAATTCCTCTTACTCTCCAAGAAAGAAGTAATTGTAGTCGAGTGGTTTCAGGCAAAATGACAAGGTTTTTATTTCCCCTTCCGGGCAGATTAAATGCATGTGAAAACTTAGGACAAAATAGCCATATGCAACTGGCATAAAGAAAACATTTCAGGAACTTAGGACAGAACAGCTTCTTTAGCTTCAAGCTTCAAAATATGCAGTGCTTAACCCAAACACAAAAGTAACAGTCACTTTTTCTACAAAAAGAAACACTTTGCTTTTCTTCTGCTGTTCAGACAGCCTTCTTAACAGCCTGGTCAGCAAAGTGATATAATATGATCAGCTAGTGATAACGTGCAGTCCATTTGCTCATCTGTTATATCTTCAATAACAGGCCCTATCTGCATTTCCTCTGAATCACTATCAGCTGGGTAAGTTTGCACACTGCTATACGGCGTTTCAAAGTACACTCCCCCTCTGCCTTCCTGAGGCTTCTCTTCATAGCACTCTACTGAGCAGGGTTGTGAAGTACCGTATATACTGGAGTTAGTATAAGGAGAGTCCAACACTTCTGGGCAAGCACAAGGAAAACTTTTATAGCTAGTTTCACCTCTGTATAATTTGTGCAGCCTACCTTTTGGCTTTAGAAAGGAAGAACTTCTCAGCACTGCTGGACCAGCAAGGGTTCCAAACACTGGATGTGTTTTCCTGCCTTTTAGCTTCTCAGCCTTTTCCTCAGACATACAAATATCCTCTGGCCAGCACCTCTCTCTCTCTGGAGTTTCTGAGTGCTCCCAAACTAGCCTCTCAGGCATTCTCTCCCTCCGGCTGCCTTCAAGGTATGGCACCGGTCCTGGGCTGCTCCCACCTGGCTTCTGGGCACGGGCTCTCTGAGTCCTTCTTACTCTGGCTTCCTGTGCTGTGTCTCCCGTTGCTCTCTTCACCTCCTCGGTTGCTCCCCTGGTCAAATCTAGTGAGCACTTTTTATATCCCTGCTTCTTAGGGCTCAACTCCGCCCCTCCCCCAACCAGGTGTTTTCCCTTAACTCCTGAGCTTGGGGATACGTTGCAGCATGGGCGTGTTTGTTCCTCTTGTGACTCACTTTGTTTACATTTCCCTTGGAAACCCTGAGCCATGTGCTCTGCCTGCCTGTCAGTTTCTGAAGCAAATTCCTCTGCTTCACTTAGCTCCATAGGCTCAGAAGGGTCTTCTACGTGACAACACATAGGTCTGGCTTAATGGGACAGAGTCAACATGGATTTAGCCATGGGAAGTCTTGCCTCACCAATTTACTACATTTTTTTTAGTTTTCACAATGATTTTATTTATTCATTTTATAAAACCAATCAACTTACATTCACTATTGTAACAGCAAGTCAATACTTAACACATGAATTATACCCCTACAGCACCCCTAAGGCCCCCCCACGGCCCATCTCCTCTATAGTTCTATGTATTCTATACATAGGTATATATAATTCAACTGAGACCTTATACCCTGCCTACTTATATATGTCCATTATTGCCATTATATCTTCCCACCTGCCATTCCATATATTTGTACAATACTATCCCAAACTGTAGGAGTCTCTCCCATCGCATCGCAGTTAATTTATTTGTTGTTAAGTGCCGTCGAGTCGGTGTCGACTCATGGTGACCCTCTGGATAGTTGTACTAAATTGTGTTCGGTCTTCAGTCAGGCAGCTCATTGTTGACAGACTGGTACCCGTAGCTGCTGTTATTGTATCGATCCATCTCATTGCTGGCCTTCCTCTTTTGCGATGACCTTCTATCTTGCCAAGCATGATGTCTTTCTCTAATGATCTCTTTCTTCGCATGATGTGTCCAAAGTATGAAAGTCTAAGTCTTGTCATCTGAGCTTCTAAAGAAAGCTTAGGCTTGATCTCCTCTAGTACTGACTGGTTTGTTCTTTGGGCAGTCCATGGTATACACAGTATTCGCCGCCTGCACCATAATTCAAAGGCATCGGTTTTCTTCCTGTCTATATACATAAGCATTAAATAGTCTACCTTCTCCTGCATCTCTCACAAGCACTCAGGCTCTGGATGTCTCCAATTCCAAGCTACAAGCAACCTGCAAGCTTTGCAGCCCACTTGGATCCATTGTGCCTCTTCCTTAGTTACTTCTTCTGCCGAAGTATTAAGAAGTGCCACTTGTGGAACTAGCATCATCTCCACTCCCAGCACCCTCTCCATCCATTGCGACACCATTTGCCAAAGACTTTGTATGTTAGCACACTTCCACCACATGTGAAAAGACATGCCCTGCTCCCCACATCCCCTCCAGCACAAGTCCACCTCCGAGCCATATATCCACGCTAATTTTAGTGGTGTAAGATACCAGCGATGTAACATTTTATAATTGTGTTCCATGAGGCTACTGGCTTGAGCCCCCCGATCAAGCCCCTATATACCCTCTCCCGTTGCTGCAGAGTTCACTGCTCTCCCAGATCAGCCTCTCATTGCATATGGAAGCTTGCCTTACTTCCATCCCCACCTTCCATCAGGCCATAGAGGGTGGATATGGCTCCCTTAACATGTCTCCTAGTAAACAACCTTTCTATCATGAGGCTCCCGAGGTTTTCCATTGCCGTCAAAGTCGCTTGCCACTATGGCCCACACGTGACCATATCACATCGTCCTCACCATCCTTCCACCTGTTATATTCTGCCCCAGTAGGATCTTCTGCAAGTCTTGGCAGCCTGCTCTTTGTAGGCCTTTTAGTGCCATTTCCATGGATCGAGCTGTTGTAGTAATGCCGGATATTGTAAACTATATACCCATCAGGAACAGCCACTTATACCGCACATTTTATGCTCTCAAATGTGATTCCCAGCACTTCCAGATTGTTGTGAGAGCTAGGTCTCCATAGATCTCCACATCTTGGTTCTCCCATTTGAATTTCTCTAACTTTCGAGCTGCCCGCAGTAAGGCCCCTTTTGTGGCAAACTCATGAATGCATGCAACAATGTCCCAGGGCCTCCCTTCTCAACTGGGGCCCAAACGTCTGTGTGCCCTCTCCACTTTAAAGATGGGACTCATCCAGCCCCCCTGCTTTAGCCACAGCCTTACATATTTCGGCTGTTAACAGGCTGTAATCCACCATGCCCTCCGTTTCAGCCAGCCCCGGATCCTCAATTTGGCTCTCCTCGACCTATTTTCAAAGTCCCCCAACTTTCCCTCCAATTCTTCTTGCCTGTGCCTTAGTTGCTCAGTCTCTTGTTTTAGCGAGTATATGCTTTGTTTTTGTTCCTCCGTGATCTCCTCTATCTCCACCATGCACTGCCTCATATCCCCCAACTCACTGCGCAATTAGTTATCCAGGACAGCACTTCTTGCCTTGGGGTGGTGATATCTTGTTTCAGGTCTGAGAATCCTCCCTGAATATCTTCTCTCACCAGTTGGAACTTCATTTTCTCTAGTGAATGTGTTTGGGGACCTCTTCTCTTCCCTGTACCTTCATCTATCCCCATGCTGGAGCCAGCCATCATTTTCGGTTTTGCCGGGCCCGCCGCTGTCCTGGCTTTAAAAACGTACATTTTTAAGTCCACTCCCTGTTTTGTCACTGCCATCATTGTTGGAACCTTTAATAAGGCTTTCCCTTCACTTTCCAACTCTTTATAGGATGTGGGGTGCCGCTTGTATTCGGGTTATTTTTTCCATGGCCTCCAAGTCGATTCAAAGTGCAGCCATCTTCATGTGATGTCACACTGGACCCTTCCAATTTACTACATTTTTTAAAAGAATGAATAACTATAATGATAAAGAGGAGCCAGTTCATGTGAAGTCCTATTCCAATAAGGACGTTGAGGTCCGGGAAAAACATACAAGATGTGAACGTGCACAATTAAGATAGTATACCGTATGCACAGGAATCTATGAACATGCGAACATGGAATGGCAAAATATATTTGTGAATAAACGTACAAAGCACGATGTGCATCTACTTGGCAGACATGTACAAACAAGAAAGACGTGCATCATGCATTGAATGGCATGTCCATATGGATTTCCAAAAATGTCCAGACCTGCACTGTGGCCCACATGCAGCAGGAAACAGGATGGAGTGATGCCCCCTGCAGGCAAGCACAGAGCAGAGTTTGAAAATGGCCACACACCACCCAAACATTTCAGAAGCTGAGACATGCCTGCTCTGCAGGCTAGTCCTGGAGGAGGAGGCAACCCTGCTCCCCATGGGACACAGAAGACCAGCCTTTGCCACAGCATGCAGGAGCTGGGAGCACATCAGGACCACTCTAGCGCAGTAAGTAGAGAAAGCAGAAAGCTGACAGACATGCAAACAATAGGGACAGGGAATGCATTAAAAAGGGAGGTGGTGGGGAGGCTGGACAAGGGCAGGAACATGAATAGTGCATAGAGTCAGGGAAGCAGACACAAAGCAAAGTGAGTGAGGGTGTGGAGGACCCAGACAGAGCACACAGACAATGTGCCTCAGAGAAGAGCATGTAGGTGAAACAGATACCAGGGCTAGATAACCCTATAAAGAAATATAGAAACACACACACAACAATGTCCCTGTGGAATGTCGAGGAGGAAATACCACCATAAGGAAGAGAATGGGATAAACCACAAGGAAAGAACACTGTAAAGCATACCAACCATCCCACACATATGTGACAGTGAAGCAACACCCCCAGATCATTTTATTTATTTAGACAGTTTTGTATATCACCTTATCCTTCAGTCAAAGTGGTCACAACACAATTGGGGGATACATTTAACACAAGGGGATATGAGACATATATGCTAATACTTACAGGGAACATGGGCAATGGAGGGTTAAGTGGCTTGCCCAAGACCACAAGGAGTACCCGTGGAACTAGAAACCCCAGTCCTTCCAACCCAAGGTTGCTGTCCTCTAGTGGTATTTGAACCCCCAACCTTCTGGCCTGAAGTACCTTGCCCCAACCACTAAGCCACTCCTCCACTCATCATGCCATGCCAAGCTCTATAAATGGAAGACAGTACAGCACAGGCAGGAATGGCAATAGGGATGTGCCAGAGGCAATGGAGTGCAAGGTGAAGGGGCAGCAGAAAACAACCAGAGCAGTTGGGGACAAAGCCCATGACCCTCAGCACTCAGTCCACTGACCAAAGCACTAAGCCAGAACCCCAACAGGTGGGCTGCAATGCCCAGTCATAGGCACAGGGCAAAAGGCAGTAAGAGCACAGAGCACAGGCCACAAGGCAGCTGCAAACCCCCAATTGCCCTGACACCCTGATGTGTCCAAAGACAGGCGTGCACAGACCTGTAGAATAGTGCACAGCAGCAGTAGTAAAGTAGAGATGGGAGGATCAGACACAATATAGCCCTGTGCAGAAGTGATGGTCACAACTGTCATGAGTGCAGCACACCTAAACCATGTGGAGACAGTGCCCTGAAAAATCCACAGGGGCCCATGAAAACCCAGAACATAGAAAGTGTGGGTGGCACACCAGCAGCACACCCAAAACAAGCCAAGCAGATTGGGACCACATGCCAGCCCCCAGCACCCAGGACAGTGGCCAAACCAGTAGGCCAGAGCCACACCACAGCAGGAGACAGGAAGTGTACATGCAAATCGTCAGTGGTGATGGGCCCAGCATAGGCAGGCAGAGACAGATATGCATAGGAAAGGTGTAGTGCAATGCCACATTGTTTCCCATGCCCCAGAAACTATGGTGCCATGCACAGGTGACAGGTAGCAACAACAGACCCAAGAATAGCATCCACTGGCCACAATGGACACCACTAGATGGGCCACAGAAAGCACAAGGAATAGTTCAGGCAGCCCATTTGGGGAGTGCACCACCATCCCCTTGGCCCCCAGTCCATGGCCCAGCCAGTATGAACTGCAGGCACACATGAAGCAGGAGGCCAGGGGGCGCATGGCCAGATGCAGTCCAGGGAGAGGTAGCACATGGAATGTAGCAGCACAATGTGTCCAGCTCTGTCATCCGCAGGTGGATGGATAGCACATAGGCAGTGGCAGGGACAGACCTGTGAGGGAGGAAACACAAATACTCAAGTAGTGCAAGACTTTTTGTGTCCACAGATGCTTCCGCATCATGAAGGACACAGAAGTGTACTGTGTGCACTACATGGCCGTCCAGGCACACGATCCCACCTGTTCAACTGCATCCGCCGGCAGCTGCAGCGGGAGCAAGGTGAGTAGGCAGAGACCGTGAGAGTACAGGCGCTATGACACCCTACCTGCCGCAGCATAACCCAGCCCACACACTACAGGGGAGACTGCAGACTGATAATGTGGCTGTGACACATCTGCCATGCACACCCAAGTACTGTCACTGATGCATGCCCCCTTAAATCCCCCACAACCATCCTAGTGGAGGACTCCCCGCCCCCTGCTCCAGAAGAGTCTGAGAAAGAGGAGGCGGAGGATGAAGGTGAGGAGGCAGCAGAGGAGATGTAATCAAACTCTGGAATCTGTTACCGGAGGATGTAGTAAGGGCTGTTAGTATAGCTGGGTTTAAAAAAGGTTTGGACAAGTTCCTGGAGGAAAGGTCCATAAACCACTATTAAAAAGGGACCCAGGGTATCAATGCTTGACCCAGTACAAGCCTTGTGGAACCTGTGTCTTTTGGGGATATTGCTAGGTACGTATGACCTAGATTGGCCAATGTTGGAAACAGGATACTGGGCTTGATGGACCTCGGTCTGACCCAGTATGGCATATCTTATGTTCTTATGTTCTTAGTTGCTGGGTCAGCCATGGATATGGGTGGGCAGGCTCTGTGGCCCCACCTCAAGCAGCCCAGGCACAGAATCCACTACAGCCACCACAACCACAGGCACATGCAGCCCTGTTATGCTATCCAGCTCCCCCCTCAGGGGAGAATGGGGAGGAGGAGGGGGGTCATCCTGATACTCATAGTGGTGTCCCGCTCCCCTAAGGCAGAGGGGTGGGATAGCACATTAGGGAATGTGGAAGGCACCATACCATGGCAAGCCCTGTGCCAAGTCAGTGAATCAGCATGGGATGTAGGTGGCGAGCTGGAGACCAACTGGGTGGGTGCCCCTGAGGAATCAGAAGGTGCTGAGGATACAGACTCCTTCAAGGAGGGCAAATTGAGGGATATGCCACACAGTGCCGGTCTGTGGCAGGAGGAGGTGGGGGCCAGAGTGGGGCTGTCTGGGGGTGCGTGCATGGCTGGGAGTGGGCAGGTGGGAGAGGATGTGAGTGGGCCGGGCGAGAAGGGAGAGGATGTGAGTGAGCAGGGGAAGGAGGAAGAGGATATGAGTAAAAAGGGGGAGGTGGGGGGATATGAGTGTGCAGGGAAAGTGGGGGAGATGGCAGTGTGCAGGTGGAGGAGCACCATAATGGGAGTGGCCAGGGGGAGGGAGAAGGGCTGGGGAGTGGGCGGGGTGGAATGGGGGATGTGTTTGAGCAGGGGGAGGGATATGTGGAAGGGGTGAGCATGAGGAGGAGGGTGTGGATGTGAGTGCCCCATGTGCCAGGTGCCATGGGCTGGGGCTGTGCAATGAGCCACAGGTCACTGCTGCAGGCCGAAGAACCCCACAGCACACCGCCGACACAGAGGGGACCGAGGTCCAGAGCCATGCTGTCCATGTGGGGCCCCTGGAGCTCATTGCACAGCATCTGCAGGGCATCTGTGCCGACCTCCAGGCACTGTCCTTACATCCCCATTCGGCCCCCAGGGCAGTGGATGTGGCACCCTGTAGGCCACATTAGACATGTGGTTCATGCAGCAGCTAGATAGGCCTGTCATACGGCTGGTAAAGTCACATGTGCATGGAATGGGAAACCCATGTATGTAAATAAAGTGATGTACACCTATCCACTGGTCTCACTGTCTATCATTACTGTTCATCCCAGTGGGTGCCTCAGGATGCTGGGGGTGTTGCCTAGGTAGTGCAGGCACAGGCGCACAGTACAGCCCCACCATGTATGGCAGACCTGAATATGGGGTGTGTGTGTGTAGGTGTGTGTGTGTTATCCCTGCCGACCTTGGCATCCAGTGCCCCTGTGCCCCTAGGGAGAGCCAGGCATGCCAACCATGGCAAGGATAGAGGAAGAGGCAGGGTATGGGTATGGGTGAGCCCTGGCACTGTAAGGACAGGATTGGGTGCCAGGACTAGACGCGGTTGCAATGGGGCCTGCAAGCACAGGATGTACATGGGTGGTGGCAGGGTGGGGGGGGGGGTGAACATGTGCATGGGTTCTGTCCATCCTGTGAATAGTGGCGATGGATGTCACCTTGGGTGGCCATCCCCGCTACAGCCTCCCCTGCCAGGCCTGCCAAAGGCAACCCTGTACGATGACTGTATATTTCTGGGGAGCCCCAGGCAGGGGCAGCAGGGGGTGAAGCTGTGCTGGAGCAAGGATGGGGCACAGCCAGTTAGTGACCCTGGGTGCACAGGTCTAGCCCATAGAGCGGCCCTGTACATCTGGGGCTGTGGACGTAGACAGGGGATGAGGTTAGCCACAGAGGTGGAGGAGGTCCCCCTGGACATGGGGGGACCTTGATGCCAGTCTGGAAAGAGGGTAGGGGACTGCATATGATACCCATAGCCGGACACTGTCCATGTGTGGCTGGACCAAGGTTCTGGCTGCGGGAAGTGATGTTGACAGTGGTGGCTGGCACATGTGGCATGTATGGGGCCACAGGGCCAAATGCGATGGCACGCCATGGCACAGTGGTCCCATGCAGGAACCAGACTGAGGTAGTTGGGCATGTGGTCATGCATGCAGGTGACCAGAACCAGGGCCTAGCATGCACACCCAGACCCGAGCCCTGACTCAACCTCTGCAGGCACATCTAGCCCCTGCGGGGGCAGACTGGGGGGCACACCTATGGGTGTTCTGTTCCCAATCATTCACACAGGGGGCTGGACAGGCAGCTTTTAGGGTGCCCCCATGTGGGTTGGGTCTCCTGGGCCCTGGACCTGTAACAGCCACCTGCCACAGTTGCATGTTCCAGACAAATCCTGCCTGACCCCCTTCCCATGTCCTCCCAGCCACCCACCCACAACCCAACCACCCCAGCAGGACAGGCCTACCTCATGCCATGTGTGACTGGAGGAGGTCCAGGCGTGCTGCCACACCACTCTGGTATGCTGTACTATATGCCTGCTGTGGAGCCATGTCATCAACATTCTCGAACTCTGGTGTGTCTTCTGCTACTTCAGGCTAAGGCTGCCTGCTGCGAAGGGCATATTGTGCAGCATGCAGCAGGCCAGGAACATCCTGCACACCTTGAGAGCCTCATAGAGCAGGTCACCACCAGAATGGTCCAGGCATTGGAAATGGCTCTTCAGCAGTCCAAACGTCTGCTCAATGACAGAGTGTCTGCTGGTGTGCCCGGTTGTACCGCCGCTCCTCCGGCATGAGTGGTCTGATGAATGGGATTATCAGCCAGTGGCAAAGAGGGTGGTTCTGTCACCTGCAGGGTAGTGGGGGGAAGGGTACAAACAGGGTCAGTCGATCATGCTATCTGCCCCCCTGCCTATCCAGGATAGTGGACCTGGGGCTGTCTTGCGGGTGCCTCAGGCTCCATGGGGTGGGTGCCAGGTACTACTAGTGCATGCCCCAGCTCTGACCCACCCCCCAGGTCCTGTACATCAGTTTTGGCCTCCATGGGACCAGTATGTCACATGTGTGAATTGGTGAATTGGTAGAAATTGGTGAATTGGTGGGCTGGGGTGGCCACTATTGGCATCAGGGTACTGGGGCCTGCCAGTCCCTGCTCTGGCCTGGTGTGGCAGATCATATGTCCCTATGTTTACACCTCCCCGCTTACCCTGCCCAACATGCATGTGTACTCTACCCATGCCAGGCTATGCATGCCCATGCAGGCCGGTATGCCCATGCCATACATCCCACCCAGTGGCATAGAACATGCTGTGCTGATGTGCTGTCATCACCATGCCAATTTGTCACAGGTGAGCAGCCCTCCCAATGCAGGCATGCAGCAGTGGTGGTGTGTGCCTCACACCCATGCATGTCTCCATGGTGGCTATGGCGCCAGCATGCACATGGCATCCCATACCCATGTGCTGCATGGTGACCTGCATGCATGAGTGTGGCCCTCTCTGCAGTCTTAACTTACCAGCAGCCAGCCACCGGTGATGGTGCCACTCTCGAAGACCTCATGTATCCCTGACTGGGTCAGAATATAGACATCGTAGCATGCCCCAAGGAAGTACACCATGACATCGATGATCAGCATGTCAGCATTGCAGATGATCTGTATATCCAGAGAATGGTAGGCCTTCCTGTTATGATATGCAGCCTTGTGGTGGTACGGGGGATGGAAGGCCACATGTATGCAGTCAATTGCACCCAGGACAGCCGAAAAGCTGGCAGTCTTGTTGAACTGCAGCATGACCCACTGCTGCTGGTGTGGGTTATGCAGGAAGGAGATGTACTGTGCAGTGCATGCCACAAGGGTGTCCAGAACCCCGATGATGCAGCGTGACACTGCTTCCTGGCTAAGGCCCACTGCCATTGTCAGCAGTGGCTGGAAGCAGCCAGTTCCCAGGAAGGCGAGGGCTGTGAGCAACCCTCATGTCTGTGTGCATGCAGCACCAGGTCTGCCTACAGCTCCAGGCACAGGTCACAGATGGCAGCATGATCAAACCTGTAGTGAGCTATGCAGAGCTCAACACTCAGGCTTAAGTACTGGCAGCGCAGCCTGGGTATGCTGTCTGCCCCTCCGATGATCTCACTCTGTACATGTAAGCAGGGCTGTGGCGAGCCATGTGGATGTCTCCTCCCACTGCATCATGTGTTTGGCTGAGACAGCATCTCACACCTGTGGGGGAAGGCATCAGGTCAGGCCATGTGTAGTATAGGTATGGGAGACACCACCCACTGCGCATGTCCAGCACATCCGAGCGCCGACATATCTGGGCAGGCTGGTGATACACCCACCCCAGTTTCAGCATGTACTAGGTGATCCTGCAGGGGAAGGGTGTGGCATGGTGGGGTGGGCACCCGGGACACAACATGGTCCCAGTGCCCGAGACATCCTGTCCACCCACTGACTTGCCCTGCCTTTCTCCTACATGGGGATGCAGCGCCATGGTACCATGTTGCTATGGTGCCATGGCTATGTGAAGGGGTGGTGCTCCATGGCAGATCCCAGCCACCTGCCGTCCACATGCCCTGCCCCCACCTGGACCTGTGGGGCCCATAGTCAGGCAGGGTTGTTTCCCCTGCACTCCCTCTCCATCCCATCCTGTCCCTGGCTGTCCACCATGCACCATACAGGGGGACAAAGTCCACCTCCATGGTGGGATACATCCCCTGTGCAGGTCACTGACCCAGACACACAGGGCTGCCCTTGGGGTCCGCCCTGTATGTCCATGATCCTTGTGGCATACCCATAGCACACCTGCCCCAGCCACAGACCATGCACACCCACACACAGCCTGTGCTCCCCACACATGCAGTTCTATCTGCAGGGGGCTCTGTTTCACCATTGCTGGCCACACACATTGAATGTCTGGCCATCATGTTCGCTTGACCTGTCTCACTATTCTCTGAACAGGGTAGGCCTCTTGGAACCCACATCAACTACCTAGCAGTGATGGCTGCATAGGGCCATATCCCAGGGGGTGGTGGTCAGGTGGACAGGCCACACCTGCAGTTCAACATGGGACAGATATAGCTGCACACCCAAGGGGGTCAGTGGGACCATGGAGCCTGACATTGGGGGGTGGGCCTGCTGGCCATATGGCCATATGACCTTTCACTGCCCAATGATGCAATATCCTTTCTGTGGGGAATCAGGTGTGGGGCAGTGGCACCATTGGCCTACATCTCCCATTCCCATCAGCTGTGTGTAGCCTATGTCACCACCCCCTTTCATCATCTCCCCGTAGTGTACCCTTTGGTTTCCCTCCTCTCCTGCAGCCTACCCTCCTTGTGGCACTGCCACAGCCCCTGTTGGGTGCTATGCACCCATCACCTCATAGATCCCTGTCTACATCTACACAGGGATCTGTGAGATGATGGGTGTGGAGGAGTGGAGGAGTGGCCTAGTGGTTGGGTGCAAGGTACTTCAGGCCGGAAGGTCGGGGGTTCAAATCCCACTAGAGGACAGCAACCTTGGGCCGGAAGGACTGGGGTTTCTAGTCCCACAGGTGCTCCTTGTGGTCTTGGGCAAGCCACTTAACCCTCCATAGCCCATGTTCCCTGTAAAATAGTTATCTCCAAGTTATAATGCCCTGTTCAATGTAATTTCAGTTTGTTCAATGTAAACCGCACTGGTGCAGAATAGCGCAGTATATAAGAGAATGTAAATAAATAAATAAATACACAGGGTGCCCTCACTATCATCCTGGGGGACACTGTCACACCATGTTGTCATGGCTCTGGCAGACATTGTACATCAGGCACACATGGCACCTACCTGTGTTTGGTCACTGGATTGTGGACTTTGCAGAGGTTCATCTACAGGTCAGGATATCGCCTCAGTAATGCCCTGCACTGTCACCAATGGATACAACGATTGAAAGGGTAAAGGCCCAGTCGTGGATTTGCTTTATACCTGCCGGGCACATCTAGGCATTGCCGCATATAGGTACATAGATGTCCTACGTGCATTTGTACGTCTACACATGAATGTATGCACAAACGTGGCCTGTATTCTGTGCATTAGTATGTCTATGCTGCTACACATCTGCTCATCATAGGATGTACATCACATCTGCGGTAATGTCTGCAGCCATGGCTTAGATGTCTTCCCGGCCTGCTGTGCCAGTTTGGATGTGTTCCTGGGCAGCTACATCTGTGTTTGGGGGCTTCCCTGTGTGTCTCAACATGGAAACACAACTTTTGCAATGACGAACTGACCCTCCTCACAGGATTGATAAAGAAGAATTTCCAAGCACATCTGACAAACTACCTATACATGTTACATCTTATGAACTCCAGCAGGAGGCTTTCATTGGCTTTCATTCACTCAAATACCACCTCTTCCTTCAATACTACCCTACCAGCAATTGAACCAGAGGAAGTGACCCACTCATGAACACACCATGCCGTTCTTGATATTATTAAGACTCTATTCTTTTCTATGTAATTATCTCATGTATATAGTTTACCCCGGTTCTCCAAGTTTGTACTCCTGTTCGATGTAAACCAAACAGCTTGTTGTTATGGTCTTTATGTTATAATGTAAACCGCGCTGATGCCGAATAGTGCGGTATATAAGAACTTGTAATAAATAAATAAATAAATAAATGATGCAGGTGCTATGCTGAGCCTTAGCAGTAAATTTGAGAGACTGAGATCATACACTCCATGCCCGGGCTTAGAAGTGAGTTTCACGACTGTCATGGTATGCGCAATTGGAAAAACTGCCCCAAGTGAAGGCAGTTCTTGGTGACTTTGCTGCCCTGATGGGCACAGACAAGTGCAAGTTGAGTGTCTATGAATATCAGCAGTGGTGGCTGGCCATCTGTCACTGACTTAATGCCATACACTACAACAATCATGAGATGAGGACCTGAAGCGGAAGTGGGGACAGGTGTACCGGGAAACATGTGCAAAGGCACACAGTGGGGGTCCAGATGGTCAAGGGCCACAGCTGATTGACCTGGAGAAGCAGGTCCTGGCACCAGTTGACTCTGTTACATTCGAGGGTGTCAGCGATCTGGACACAACAAGGATAGCAGGGGACAGGGATACGTGCATGATCTGTCTTTTGCATCCTATATGGACTCTTTCGGCACCCTGCATCTCTGGTTTTGGGCCAGGTTCCACTGTCACCAAAGACACCAGGGCAACCGGGAGGGGCTGTGCACAGGAAGCAGCCACGGTAATGCACATCTGTGCTGTTTATACAGTGAGCCCAGCACCTGCTTGCCTGCAATGAGGCACATTCACAGCATATGCACATGAAGCTGGAGCTTCTTTGCTGGGGTATCTTGCTCCAAGAACAGCAGCTGGCCCTCCAGGAGTGGCAGCTGACCTTCCAGCAGCAGCAGCTGGCTGCAACAGCCTGGCTTGATGCCTCCATAAACCACCTTGGAGCAAATATTGTGGCCCTTGTCAGCCAACCGGGTACATTGCAGAGTGCTCCTGACCCCATTCCCATCCCTGGGCTGCCATCTGCGGCCACCGGGCCTGTGACACCACCTCCACCACTGTTCACTGCTGCTATGGCACCTGCCCACACTCCTGTGCCTGCAGCCATGCCTTCCACTAACAGTGTGGCCACACGCCTCACTGCATTAGTGGCATCAACTGGGGGGGGGTGCATTGCCAGGGAGCAGTCCAACATCCTGGGTCCCATGCCTTGGGGTGCAGGGCCATGTAAGGTATTCCCCCCTTTCCATGGGATTCAGGGGAGCACAGTGGGAACACCAAAAGCAGCAGCAGCTTATCCTCAGGGGACACATCTCCCTCCCCTCCAGAACATGTCCCAGCACTGGGAGCCAGCAGGAAGGGCCTCAAGGTAGGAGAGGGCAAGGGGGCGGGCAAGGGTTCGTGGGGGACAGTACTAGTCCTGGTCCATTGTCCCAATGGGTGTGCCTGGGGTGTGCTTTCTCTGGGTTTCTGTGGGTGGGGTTTGTGGGGGTGGGTAGCGGTGCTGTGCCATGGGCTGTGGTGAGTCACATGGGCATGTGGAGTGGGCAGTATTTTGCTGGGGTGTCACATGGTTTGTGCAGGCCTCTGTAGGTGATGTATGCTCTGTATATTTGTATCTCTGTTGTCTGCACTTCAATACACACTTTAGTTCATCATCTGCCTGTCTCCATGTCTCCTTTGGTGGCATTCCCCAGGGACATGTTCATTTTTGTTTGTTGCCATGATGCCTGCACCTTGCCTGTATGCTGGTCTTCTTTGGTCTATCTCCTGCTCTTATTCCATGTTTCTGTTGGTCTAATTTGCACGCCTAGCCTCTGGCTGTCGTACATACATGGCCATGCACAGAATACCACTTAGACATCACTGCCGTCCATCTGGCTGTTCATGTGCACCATTCCTGTTCCTGAATATGGTTTTTGACATAGATATTTTTTGGACGTCTACACGACATGTCTATGCACCTTATTCGTGGTTCTGAATGACCCCCATAGTGTATCTGGATTTTAGGTTTGACAAAGTCCTTCATGAGGGATTCCTGAGGAAATTCAAAAATCATGGGATAGGAGGCAATGTATTATTGTAGATTGGTAACTGATTAAAAGACATAATACAGACAAGGATTAAATGGCCAATTTTCTCAATAGAAGAAGATGAATAGGGGAGTACCACAAGAATCTGTACTGGGACTAGTGTTTTTCAACATATTTATAAATGATATGGAAATGGAAACAAGAAAAGTGATCAAAATGATTCAGTTTTTAAATCACATGCAGATAATGAGAAGTTGCAGAAGGATCTTGTAAGACTAAGAGACTGGACATCCAAATGGCAAATGAAATTTAATATGGACAAGTGCAAAGTGATGTATGTAGGGAAGAATAACCCAAACTATAGATATAATGCTAGTTCTGCATTAGGAGTCCTTACAGGGAAAGGATCCAGGCGCATTGTGGACAAGACATTGAAATCTTCTGTTCAGTGTTTGGCAAAGGCCAAAAAAGCAAACAGAATGTTAGGAATCCCAAGAGGAAGACGAAGACCAGAAAACAGCAGAAGCAGCCAATCGTTAGTGGCCCTATTGATCGGCATGTGATTTCTGCCACGTCTGCCTTGTTGGCTGCAAGCCCACAATTGGTGCGTTCTCCAGAGACACTAGGTGTACCTCTCAGCTCAAGTGGCCCATCCTCCCTTCTCAATGCTTAGACTCCCTTGGTGATCCAGCCCCCCCTCCCACTCCGCAGTTGAGTGAGGCAAGGGAAACATCATGCCAGGATTTTGGACATACAGCTGGAGAAGAAGTAAAAGTTGACCCCTGTACCTTGAGTGTTGGTTCAGGCTGGGTTGTTCCAGCTGTGGATGTTTTCTGGAGAACCTCAGCCCCTCTCCCCAAGACCCTTCCAAGTCTGGTCTCGGTTTGTATGGGGGTACTGTTTGGTAAGAAGATTCGGCTAGATGACATCTGGGCAGTATTACAGAGGATCAAGGAAGCAGCGACTACCAATGTTTCTCAAGTTTCTGACTTTTCACTACAAATGGTGACTAAATTCGGAGAGCATGCAAGCTGCTTGAGGAATATCAGGCTTTTAAATTTCCCAAAATTAAGATTACTATCTGCTGCTGAGTTGTGGCATATGTATCTCAAAGATGTTTTGAAAATCGTTACTCTTGAGTAGATATGGGTGACTCAGATGTTTTATTTATCATCTAAGAAGAAGTTGGAGTCCGAAGAGGAGGGTGACATGGATTCAGTGTCTGCAGATAGTTTGGTCCTTTCTGCTTTTTTGGAGTCCTCTATAGACAATATAATAATTAAGTCTACACCCGTAGTGACTTTAGGATCAGAGGTTAATAAGTCAAAATTATTTAGATCGTATTTTCAATGTCGTGATATTTCTTTTTGCAGGCAAAAGGTAGAAATCTTCACAGATGTTGCTAGAGCTATGCAAGCCAGTAGGAAAGATTTCCTCCTTTTAAAATCTAGGGTGCTGGCTGTAGGCTGTTATTTAAGAAATCCCATGTAAGACCATGTAAGATATCAGGGTAACGCTTATACCTTTTTTGATTCATCTCAGCTTGAAGCTTTTCTTTCTGACAAAGTTATTTCTTAAGTATGTTTACTTATTGTATTGGCTGGATATGTTGGGGGCTTAAGATAAGTTCAGCATGAATGGAAATTTTTATTTCTTTTCTTTATATAATATTTTCCTTTTTCTTTGATTCCGCCTCTTTGGTTTCCTCCATACAGAGTGCTTTGGGTGTAATGTTACCTGCAACGTTGTTGATACATTTACTTTTTACTTTTTCTTGTACCAATAGCACTTGTTTCTCTGATTGTTGAGAACTGTATAAATTGAAATCATATAAATAAAAAAAAAGTGCAGAGAAGGGTAACCAAAATGATAAAGGAGATGGAACGACTCTCCTATGAGGAAAGGCTAGAGAGGTTGGGGCTCTTCAGCTTGGAGAAGAGTCAGCTAAGAGGAGCTATGATAGAAGTCTACAAAATCCTGAGTGGAGCAGAATGGGAAAACGCTAATCAACTGTTTACTCTTTCAAAAAATTCAAAGACTAGGCAACATGCCATGAAGTTACAAAGAAGTAGATTGAAAACAAATAGGAAAGATATTTTTCCGTCAATGCATAGTTAGACTTTGGAACTTGTTTCTGGATGATGCAGTAAAGGTTGTTAGTGTAGGTCAGTTCAAAAAAGGTTTGGACAGATTCTTGGAGGAAAAGCCTTTCAACTGTTATAAAGACAGACCTGGGGAAAAGCACTGCTTATCCTTGATATAAACAGCATGGAATCTGCCAACATTTTGGGATCTTGCCGGGTACTTTTAATATGGATTGGCCACTGTTGGAAACAGGATATTGGGCTTGGTGGACCTTTGATCTGACCCAATATGGCAAAATATGTATGCTCTTTTAAAAACAATAGTAGTGTGGCGTGCAGTGAGAAGGGGCTTCTGTTAAAACTCCAGACAGCAGTTCAAGAAAACAAAACATTTCTGTATTCACACCTACTTTGTTAAACCTTCACAAAGCTGGTCTCCTGGTCTTTCCTCCAGCCCAGTTAAAGTTCCTTCCTTGCCCAAAGTCCTACCGTTGTACGGCTTGCTTTGAAAGAGCTCCTGCTCCACGGACTGGGTTTTTAAGCTCTTCCTGCGAGCCATGCCTTCCCAGCCCTGAACTCTGGGCTGCAGGCTCTCTTAAAGGGGCCTGTTGATAATCCCTCTGGAAAGGGACGGGCAACAATCTAGAGACCCCTCAAAGGGAGTTATTTCAAGGCATTTACAGTTTGCAGACCTGCAAACCATGTAAATGCCGCCGAGCTGGATATTCAGCAAACCTAACATGGTTAATGCTGCTTAATATCTGTGTGCGCTGCCATTACACACGCTGATGCTAAGTGCTTAGCATCAGGGCGTGTCGGGGGCGTTCTGGAGGAGCGCTCATTGCTAACTGGGCAGCGCAATATTGAGCCGCTACCCAGTTATTGACACACGGCTAAAGTAAGGTGCAGCAAATGCTGGCTTTGCTTTAGCCATGGAAGCTCACCAGGCAGCAGCTCAATATCGCTGCTGTCCATTTAGCTTCCAAATTCTGCGGGCAACGCAAATATTCAATGCCGGTAAGCAGATATGGCTTCAACATTGAATATCCAGTGTTAAAATTCAGCAGCGATAGCACTTTACAAGTGCTAGCTGCTGCCACTGAATATCTCACCCAATGTACATAATGGGCCCGTTTCTGTGAGGTAAATAGCGGGGCTGTATGTCCTGGGAGGATGTGCAGCCCCGCTATCCATCCAAACCATATTCTGCCACACAGCCGGATGTGGTGGGAAGGGGCAGAGAGTGGGCGGAACGTGGACGGGCCAAGGCGCTAGGATATACAGGACTGATTCAGGTCCTGGCTCTGTATGTCCTGCAGGTGGGGGAAGGATTTGCTGCTTATTCCACCGGCACCTTTCTCTCACCATGGACCTTTGTTTGGAGAAGGACCACCTGATTCACTGAAGATGTCACACAGTATCTGAGTCCAGCCAATCCTCGTGCTGTGACAAGGAAGTCAGGACAAAGAATTATACACAGTTACTTTTAGAAGCAACCTTTTTAGGCACTTAGAGAGACTTTCACACTACCTTTGGTCTCCCGTCATACTTTCTACCACATTCTGCCATTCTGCAGTCTTCAGCCCTACTGCCTGCCTGTCTCCAGCTGGAAAGTCAGACAGTATGCAAGGACAAGGACTAACCTCGGAAAGGAGTGAATCTTTCGAACAGATCTGAAGCTCTGTGTTATCACACTGCTTGGCTGGATGCCTGCAGCCTGCATTGGACCACTGCCGTCCTTTGGACTTTGTGCTGTTCCAGAGATGACTTCTCAGACCCAGCCACAATCGTCCTCCTAGCAAAGCTAAGGTACTGGTCTTAATCCTCCCAGGGGTGGGCCTAGCTAGACAGACAGCTAATTTTCTGTACATCTGAGTGCAGAATGAATCACTGACTTTGGTTGCTAAAACAATGATTTATGATCTTGGTGTAATTGCAGTCATAGGGTTACATAACTTATTGCCCCATAAGTCTAATTTATTCTATATCTGCATTATTATTCTATCAGCAATAAAGTCTAATTTCAAACATAGAGTTGGTTCCCTTTATCTCATGTGGTTCATTTGTCAGTAGTCCTATAGTAACATAGTAACATAGTAAATGATGGCAGATAAAGACCAGTATGGTCCATCTAGTCTGCCCAGCAATATGACAGGAGTAGGTGCACCCCTTCCCATGTCTTTTAGAGAGTAGTTGCACTCCTACCCATGTCTTTGCTTAGTGGTGCACCCACCAGGAGCAGGTGCACCCCTCCTCATGTCTTCACCCCTCCCCATATCTTTGTTCCTTTGTTTGTTTAGGGGTGAACACACCGCTCCTCCCCCCATCGCTCCATGTAGGACACCCCTATTTGTTCAGAAATTAGATGGTTCAGTTTATTTTGATTTAATCTTGTTGCTGTAAAGTGATCCACAGTGCCTGTCCCAGGCCACTTTGAATTCCGTCACTGTGTTTGTCCCCACCACCTCCATCGGGAGGACATTCCAAGCATCCACCACCCTTTCAGTAAAAAAGTATTTCCTGAGGACTTCCAGTCTGGCAATGAGCTGACCAGACGTGTTCTGATCAGCTCCGGGCAAAATACCCCACAAAACTGCTAAAAATCTGCTCTCGCACCGCCGATTGCCCTCGGAACTGCTGACCCACTAGAATACTTTGCCGGGAGCTTTAAATTCTAGCCCTAGGACTGCAGAAACAGGCTGTCTACGAGCGATAGCCCAATGGCAACGAAATCTGTCCGGAGGGAGAAGCCACGTGCAGTGGAGGCCAAAATGGCTGAAGGAGCCCCTACTAGCCCAAAATCGGGGAATGGCTCTGACCTGGTGGCCGAGGTGAGCGCAGCGGTGGTGAGCGCCCTGGAGACCCGTTTTCAAAACCTTGCGGGGAGCCTACAGACTCTCAACCAAAATTTTTCTGAGTTTGCTGGGCGAATGGAGCAGGCGGAGGCGCGTATTGCTGAGGTCGAGGACTCCCAACACTCTCTCACGGCTAAGGTGGCTGCCCTTGAATCCGTCGTTAAACAGCAAAGTGAGAAGTTGGACGACTTGGAGAACAGGGGGCGCCGAAAAAATTTACGTTTCGTGGGGATCCCTGAATCTGTGGGAGATGGAGCCCTCTTCAATTACCTGCAAGCATGGCTCGACCAACTTCTTGGCGGGGCGGACGGAAGCCGGGTAAAGCTGGACCGCGTGCACAGACTGGGACCCCGCAGAGAGCAAGCGCAGCGACCTTGAGCAGTCATCGCCCGCTTCCAGGAGTACCGCCAGAAGGAGGAGGTGCTGCGCCTTGCTCGCAACCGCAGGTCCTCCGACCACACAACTACAGAACGCCTTCTCGTTTTCCAGGACTACTCCGTCCTTGTCAGCCAACAACGGCGTGCCTTCTCCTCGGCCTGCGCCCAGCTCTTTACGAAAGGACTCCGATTCTCGTTGTTATACCCGGCCCGCTTGAGAGTGGAACACCAGGGCCGTACAAAAGTCCTCGCGACGCCTGCAGAAGCCTCCGCGTTCCTGGAGTCGCTTAACGTACCAAGCCCAGACTGAAACTGCACCGTTGGGCTCCAAAGACTTTGGACAGCCGTGGACTGCTCAGAACCAACTAGCCGGGAGCTTTGGTGGACTCCTACTTTGTTTTTGGGGTCCTATTCTCATTTCATACTCTCTCATTTTTTTAGTTTGATAGATTAGTGTGGAGGACTCGGGCTCCCGCCTTCCTTTTTTTTTTTTCTTCTTTCTGTACTTAATTTTTTTATTTATTTTTCTTTATTTGTTTTTGTTTGTTGGTTGTTTGGTTCTCCCCCCCCCCCTCCTTCTTTCCCTCCCCCTCCCCCCCCATCCCCCCTTTTTTTTCTCCTTTTTCTTTCTCTTTTTTTTTTTTCGTTATCCTTCCCCTCCCTATCTTATACCTTTCCCTTTTATTTTACTTTTTCCTCTGCCAAGTCTACAGGGCCTCGGTTTTCTCTCTCACTTTCTATTTTGTATCCAGTTAGTTGGTTTGGTGGTTTTTTATTTTTTTGGGATAGGCCCCACCACGGATGTGATCTCTAAGAACTCCTGTCCCTGAATGTCTCCTTGCAACTGTTCCAGATGCTAGCAACAATATAGCGGTATGTAGCTAGACGGAGTTACTTTGACTCACTGTTGTAAAGGTCTGCAGGGTTACTTTGTTTCTGTTCCTGTACCTATTTCTTACACTCACATTAGTGGAGTTCCCTAGGAAGGCGCCCTGGCCTCCTCCCCCCCCCCCCCCTTTTCCTCCAGTGTAGAATCGGATCTCCGAGGGAGGAGGCACACCCATGCGCCTGCTGATAAGGGTGGCGATAATTGGGAGACCTGTGCCTGGCCGGGGGAGACCAACATTCTCGGTTAATGTCAATTTGCATCCACCCCTGACGGGCGGGAGTATAGAGGGGTGGCTAAGAACCCTGCGCGTGCGCCTGGCCAGGGGTGGACTCCCTGGGATCTGGGGCTTGCCCTGCTTCTGGGCGCCGCCGTCCGGTCTCCGGGCTGCGGGGTCGGGGGGGGGGGTCCTGTCCGGGGGGGAGGGGACGGGTTCTGTCCGTTCCCCTGATTGCATGAAGCCTGGGGGCACTGTTGTTGGGCTAGGAGAACCCTTCTGCCCACTATGAGGCTGATCGCGGTGGGGGGGGAGGGTGGGAAGAGAACTCAGCAGGGGGGGGGTGGATTGTCGACCTCCCGTGATTCGCGCTTGGGCGAGCTGCGGAGCGGAGCGAGTTGCGCCCCTGAGAGACTCCCTTCATAAGACTGGGAGCCCTGGCCCCGGGAGACACCAATAGGGGGGCATCGCAAGTGTAGGGGGGGTGTGGAGGATCCTAAGGGGGGGTAGCCCGACTGTCAGTGGAAGCTGTCCGACCAGGTGGGTGGACATTTAGGAGTTGGAGGGGAGGGGGAGGGGGGAAGGGGGGGGTGGGGAGGGGAGGAGGGGGGGTGAGTGGGGGAGGATATGGGGTAACTGGGCCTTTACGGGTAACTTTGTGGTGCTGCACCCTCAACATGTTGGAAAGAGGGGGGTCCCAGGCTGGGAGGGCCTCCCTATTATATGAGCGTTTAGCATTTTGGTGGATCTTTGACACTGCCTCGTGCCTTTAAAGATTGTTACTTGGAATGTGTGTGGACTGGGGAGCCCGATCAAGCGATATAAGGTGCTACAAGCCCTTGCCCGCCAAAAGTGTGATATCGCCCTCCTGCAGGAGACCCACCAGACAGCTGAGGAACATGATAAACTCTGCCGTTCATGGGTGGGTCAAGTTTGGGGGTCCCCCGCGCAGGGGCGGAAGGGTGGCGTGGCGATTTTGTTCCACAAAAGAGTTCGCTTCTCATTGGCCACCCTTACAGCAGATGACAGGGGCCGCTATTTGCTTCTGCATGGTCATCTTGATGGGAAATTAATCACTATTGGTAACCTCTATGGGCCTAATACGTTTGTCCCCAATTTCTTTTGCGACTTGGCCTCCCGGATTGAACAGCTTCCTGATTGTCCGTTGCTTTTAGGGGGCGATTTCAATGGCATTTTAGATACCGAGTTGGATACTTCGACGGAGGGGGGGAACCGGGACAGGATCCCCACGACCCGCATGCTGCAGAGATTCCGGAGACGGCTGGATCTAGTAGACCCCTGGCGACTGCTCCACCCCCAGGAGAGGGATTACACCCATCAATCCCGGGCACATGGTTCAAGTGCCCGTATTGACTACATTCTGCTTTCGGGGGGAGCCATCGCCAAGGTGGGAGAGACTCAGATTGGTCCTGTGGAGATCTCCGACCACGCCTGGGTGTGGTTGGAGCTATATTGGGGAGGGGCCTCCCCCTCTGGGTCCCGGCTCTGGCGCTTCCCGCTTGACCTTTACCATGATGCTCAGTTTCATGGCTTCCTCCGCCAGCGCTGGCAAGAATTTTTGGACGATCACAGGTGCCATGAGGGGGACCCGGAATTGGTATGGGAGACGGCGAAAGTAGTGTTGCGTGGCGATATTATCGGCTTTGCGGCTCGCAAGCGCAGAATGATCGCTGACCGAATCATCCGGTTGGAAAGGCAGGTGGTGAGTCTACGCCGGCGCTGTGCTCGTGCCCCGCTCGCATCAAATAAGAAACGGCTTTGGGAAGCTCAGGTGGCGTTAAACGAGCTACTACATCAGCGGGCTAAGAAATCACACCTTTACTATCGTTACCAAATGTATTGCCATGGAGACAAAACAGGACGATTGCTTGCCCGATGTTTGCGAGGACAGCGAGGCTCCCGCCTGGTGGCAGCCCTGCGAGATACCGCGGGTAGACTCCACAGAGACAATGAAGAGATTGTGCGAGTTTTCCGGACCTTCTTTCAATCTCTATATGAGACCGAGGGGGTGCCACCGGACGACCTTCAGGATTATCTGCGGGGCCTCGACCTCCCCCAGTTGACTCCAGCTCAACGTGAGTCCCTTGAACGGCCACTGATGGCGCAGGAGGTCCAGGCGGTAATCACCTCGGCCTGTTGTTTCAAGTCGCCTGGCCCAGACGGCCTGGGTGCAGAGTTTTATAAGCTCTTGGGGGACACTGTGGCCCCCACACTGCTGGCGGTTTACGACCAGCGTATTGCGCAGGGGGCCTTCCGTTGGGGGAGCAATCACGCTCACATTGTGTTGCTTCCTAAACCAGGCAAGGATCCTTTAGTGGCTAGCTCCTATAGGCCCATTTCGCTGCTTAATTTTGACCTGAAAATTTTAGCTAAGATTTTGGCTATTCGCCTGGCGGAGGTGTTGAGTCACCTCGTGCATGACTCCCAGGTAGGCTTTGTCAAGAGCCGCTACGCGGTGCGGAATTTGCGAAAAATTTTGGCCTCTCTGGAGTGGGTGCATCATCGCCAACTACCTTCTTTGTTGATTAGCTTCGATGCGGAGAAGGCCTTCGACCGGGTGAACTGGGACTACCTCTGGGCACTTTTGCCTAAATATGGACTTGGTGCCCACTTCTGCCGGATAGTGAGAAGTCTTTATACCCAACCGACGGCGGGAGTGGTTTGCAATGGCGTTGCCTCAGACGCTTTTGCCCTGGGCCGCGGGACGCGGCAGGGGTGCCCCCTTTCCCCCCTGCTTTTTGTCCTTTCTCTTGATCCTTTGATTAGGACTATCGAGGCCTCCGGAGAGATCTCCGGAGTACGCATTGGGCCACAAGAATTCAAGCTCTCCGCCTTCGCCGACGATCTACTTGTTCACCTGCTCTCCCCGAAGCGTTCCCTGCGCGGTCTGATGTTGGAATTTGAAAGGTTTGGGAGAGTGGCGGGACTACGCATCAATCAGGAGAAATCGGAAGCCCTTGATGTGTTGGGCACCCTTCGGGGTGCGTGGGCTGGAGAGTTCCCGCTTAAATGGGCCGCGGGCGAGTTCCTGTATCTGGGGATTGTTTTGCCCAGCCACCCCGGTAGGTTGTATGGCCGTAACCTTGATCGGATTCTGCGGAGATTGCACACGCAGCTGCGGGCGTGGGGGGCTCTCCCATTATCCCTCTCAGGGAAGATAGCGGCGGTGCAGATGGTGGTCCTTCCCCGCCTCCTTTATTGGCTCCAGACCCTGCCAGTGTGGCTGCTCCGTAAAGACCTGCGCCGCATTGAGGCATGTTCCACTCCTTTTTCTGGAAGGGAGGAAGGGCGCGTATCCCGTGGGCCCGGCTGCTGGGCAAGTGGCGTGCGGGGGGGATGGGTTTCCCAGATCTGCGCGCTTATGCCTTAGCCTGCCAAATGCGACATTTGGCCGACTGGTTTGGTGACACTGCTTATTACACGCCCCGGCGCCTGGAGGAATGTTTTGTTGCCCCGCTTACTCTTCTGGGGGTCCTACATGGAGTCAATTCGGCCCTCCCCCGCTATCTGAGACAGAGTGTGCTGATAACCTCGGCGAAACGGACCTGGCAATATCTCAACGTTCGCTGGGGGGAATCATGGCAGATCTCTAGTTGGCTGCCATTGCGAGGGAATCTGTCTTTTCTTCGGGCTCGGAGTCGGTTCTTTTTCAGGACTGGGATAGCCGCGGAATTAAACTTCTTGGCCATTTGGTGGAACCTACTGGAGCCTGCAAGTCCTTTGAGGCGCTGAGCCGAGAATGGGGCCTCTCTCCTCGGCACGCCTATGCTTACATCCAGGTGGCCCACTATATATCGTCATTGCCACGAGCGGCATTGTGCGCTGAGCGGGCCCAACGGATTCTGGATTTCCTTGGACTTGGGGGCGATACTCCGGTATCGATATCCGTCTTTAAAGTCCGAGTGGCTGACCTGAATCCTGCCACAGACTATCGGGAGATTGAGCTGGCGTGGGAGGGGGAACTGGCCTGCGCGGTGGCTCCTGGTACGGTGCGGGCGGCGCTCTCCCGCATAGCTAGCTTGGCCCAGGGGATGCGTTGGAGGGAAATGCAATTTAAATGTCTCACTAGAGTTCATTTCTCCCCGAGGCGGGCGTTGCGGAGCCGACTTACTACTGATGGCAGCTGTCCCCGCTGTTCGGAGCCTTTGGCGACCCTTCTTCATATGTGGTGGGACTGTCCATCCTTGCAGCCCTATTGGGTTAAAATATCTTCCTTTTTGGAGGGGCTTCTTCAGCAGCGTATCAGGTGGTCGGGCTCCCTTGTGGTGCTAGACTGCATAACCCCCCCATGCCCAGGGAAGAAGGGGGAACGGCTGTTGATCCGTAAGGCATGTCTGGTGGGGAAGGCGCCGATTCTTCGATTATGGAGGGACCCCCAGCCCCCCACTTTCGGGGAGTGGAGGAACAATTTCTACCAATTGATGCAACTGGAACATCGCTGGGCACGAGGCAGTGTCAAACGGTGGCCGGCCTTTATGGCGGTTTGGGAGCCCTACATTCTTCAACTGGGGCCCAGAAGTCGGAATGAGATTTTACAGTACGGGAGCTGAGGCACTACTTAACACCTTGACGAGGATAACCCCTGAGTAGTGCAGTACCACGAGTTGTATCTGGGGGGCGGGGAGGGGGGACGGAACGGGAGGGGCAGGCATGGTGGGAGGGGGGGAGGGGCAGGAGGGTGGAAGGGGGGTGGGGGAGGGGGATGAAAACAAAATGTGTTAAAATCCACCCTATGTTCCATTTGTATTGCCCGGGCGGGGGGGATCAGAGTACACCCCACCCTCCCGGGCCCCCTGTTTGTTTATCTGTACTGTGTTGCACTGTACTGTTTTTGGTGGATTGTAAATAAACTACTTAAAAAAAAAAAGTATTTCCTGACATTGCCTTTCAATTTACCACCTTGCAGCTTCATGTTATGCCCTCTAGTTTTATAGCTTCCCCGTCTCTGGAAGAGGTTTGTTTGTTCATTGTTTCTCTTTAAGTATTTAGAAACAGAAACATAGAAATATGATGACAGAAAAAGACCACATGGCCTATCTAGTTTGTCCTTCCATATCAACAACTACAACAGTCCCCTTTTTACCTTTAGAGATCCTCTGTGTTTGTCCAATGCTTTTTTGAATTCAGTTACTGTCCTCATCTCTACCACCTCCACTGGGAGACTATTCCACGGATCCACTACTCTTTCCGTAAAGAAATATTTCCGCATATCACTCCTGAATCTATCTCCCTTCACCTTCATCCCATGTCCCCTCTTAGCAGAACTTGCTTTCAATTGAAAGAGGCTCTCTCCCTGAACATTTATGCCACGGAGGTATTTAAACTTCTCAATCATATCACCTCTATCCTGCCTTTCCTCTAAGGTGTGCATATTAATAGAATATTTAAAGGTCTGAATCATATCTCCCCTATCCCTCCTCTCCTCCAAAATGTACATATTTAGGTCTTCAAGTCTCTCCTCATAAGGCTTCTGACACAAGCTCCAAATCATTTTGGTCGCCTTCCTCTGAACAGCTTCCATTCTTTTTACATCCTTTGCAAGATACGGTCGCCAAAAGTGAACAAAGTATTCCAAGAATCTTGGGAAAAGAGGGAAGAAACAATATCCCTAGAACTATCGAGTAATAAATATTTATTATATACTTGCTACTGACAATAATCCCTAGAGTATAATATAAAAGGGTTTAATTTAAATCTGACAAAGTACTGGCATTTGGGTTTTAAAAAAGTGTGAAATTCATAAGGAGACTGATATAAGAATTCAACAAGTATAGTAAATGAATATAGATAAAGACCAGCGTGGTCCATCTAGTCTGCCCAGTAAGGTGCCAGAATTGTAGAGCTATACATGCTGCTCCAGGCAGGTTACCCCTTTCCATTTAGAAATTATTTAGGTTTGTTTTTATTCCATCCTCTTGTTATGTAGTGATCTTCTATGTCTGTCTCTCACTTGGTTTGCAGCTTGTCATGCTGTGAGGGCTTGTGTCATCAGTGATGCTGAGGGCTAAGCTATCGGTAGCTTAACTACTGGCAGGGTCTCTCAAGATGGACAGGTCTCAACTGAGGTGCCAGACCAAGACAAACCACCCATCTGGGCAGCAGCAGAATGGGACGGTATTGGCTGCAGAGGATCACATTTCTGTGACTATGGCAACAACACTAGAATTAAACTGTACGGAAGAAAGACCTGACAATCTACTTCCGTATCTTGCCATGAGAATCCAATGGATAGTCACAACAAAACAAATTGCACTATAGTGCTGGAAGATGAGACCCCCAGGTCGGAAGGCACTCAACTTGCAACTTGGGAGAAGCTGAAGACTTTTCAGAGTAAAGCCACCATTTATGATGTGGTTGGATCAAAGCCCTCGGGACATCTGGCTGCTGATGTAGCTGTGCATGAAATGAAAGTCAGAAGCTGCAAAGATGTCTTACATATTGGACATGGAACATACAAAGCATAAGCCAAGGGAAGTTGGAGGTGGTCAAGAATGAAATGGAACATGTACAATTCAATCTGTTGGGTGTCAGCGAACTGAAATAGACATCCATTGGGCACTTTACATCTGATAATCACATGTTCTATTATGCTGGAAATGAAAGACAAAGAAGAGATGGTGTTGTGTTTATAATCAAGAAGAAACTTGCAAAACCTATAATGAAATACAATGCAATCAGTGAATATTTAATTTCTATTCATCTATGAGAAATGTCCATCAACACAACTATAATTCAAGTACATGCCCAACAACAGCCGCAGAAGAGGACAAAGTTGATGAGTTCTATGCATAAGCTGAAATTGACAGAACATTCAAACAGCATATCCTGATAGTCATAGGTGACTGGAATACAGAAGTTGGCAAAAACGAAGGGGCAAAGTAGTTGAAAAATATGGATTTGGCAACAGAAATGAAGCTGGAGAAAGAATGATAGAACTCTGCAAGACCAACGATCTATTCATCTCAAACACCTTCTGCCAGCAACACAAATGGCAACTGTACACATGGGCTTCACCCAGTGAATTGTACAAAAATCAAACTGACTACATCTGTGGAAGTCAACGATGGAAAAGTTCTATAAAATCAACAAAGACATAACTTGGAGCTGACTGTGGTACAGATCACCAACTACTAGTAAACAAACTCAAGCTAAAGTTGAAAAAGAGCAAGCAACTCATGAATGTAGCAAAATATGACCTTGAGAATATACCACCAGAATTTAAAGACTGCCTGCAAAATCGATTGCTTTTTTAGATATAAATGACAGAGCTCCAGAAGAGTTATGGGATGACATCAAGAATGTTGTGTCAGAAGAAAGTGAGAAGTCTCTACAAAAGGTAAAAAGAAAAACGGCCAAAATGAATGACCAAAGAAACTCTGAAAATTGGCAAGAAATGCAGAGAAGTTAAAGCCAGAGGAGAAGGAGAGGCAATTGCAGAACGCAACAGAGATTTCCAATGTACAGCAAGACAAGACAAGACGTACTACAATGACACATGCAAGGAAATAGAAGCAGAAACTATTAGAGGAAGAACAAGATCGGCTTTTCTAAAGCTATGAGAGTTAAGAAAAAATTCCAGCCTCGAATTGGAATGTTACAAGATACTCAAGGATCCATGTTGAATTATGCTGAGAAGATCAAAAAAAGGTGGAAAGAATATACAGAATCATTATACAATAAAGATCAAGTGGACCAACAGCCATTTCAACCTTTACCTTATGATTAGGAACCATTGGTGATGAAAGAAGTCGAAGCAGCATTGAAAGCCATATCAAAACACAAAGCACCTGGCATTGATGGCATTCCCATTGAAGTAGTACAGCAATCAGATGCAGCTGTTACATAAGAACATAAGATATGCCATACTGGGTCAGACCAAGGTCCATCAAGCCCAGTATTCTGTTTCCAACAGTGGCCAATCTAGGTCATATGTACCTAGCAGTTTCCCCAAGAGACACAAGTTCCACAATGCTTGTACTGGGTCAAGCATTGATATCTTCAGTCACTTCTTAATAATGATTTATGGACCTTTCCTCCAGGAACTTGTCCAAACTTTTTTTAAACCCAGCTACACTAACAGCCTTTACTACATCCTCCGGTAACAAATTCCAGAGTTTGATTACACGTTGAGTGAAAAAATATTTTCTTTTATTAGTCTTAAATAGTTTACACTGTAGCTTCATTGCATGTCCCCTAGTCTTTCTATATTCTGATAAGGTAAACAATCGATCTACGTTTACCCGTTCCACTCCGTTCATTAATTTATAGACTTCTATCAATCTCCCCTCAGCCGTCTCTTTTCCAGAAAAGCCCTAACCTTTTTAGCCTTTCTTCATAGGAGTATCCTTCCATCCCCTTTACCATTTTGGTGGCTCTTCTCTGTACCTTTTCTAAAATCGCTATATCCTTTTTAAGATACGGCGACCAGAATTGCACACAATATTCAAGGTGCGGTCTCACCATGGAAAGATATAGAGGCATTATAATATCTTTTGTTTTATTTTCCATTCCTTTCCTTATCATATCTAGCATTCTATTTGCTCTCTTGGCCACCACTGCACACTGGGCCGAGGGTTTTAACATGGTATCCACAATGACGCCTAAATCTTTTTCCTGGGTGGTGGTTCCTAATGTGGAACCTTGCATCGTGTAACCATAGTTTGGGTTGTTCTTCCCTAGGTGCATAACCTTGCACTTGTCCACATTAAATTTCATCTGCCATTTTGATGCCCAGTCTTCCAATTTATCAAGATCCTCTTGCAATTTTTCACAATCCTCTTGGGTTTTAACAACTTTAAATAGTTTTGTGTCATCTGCAAATTTGATAACCTCACTCGTTATTCCACTTTCCAGGTCATTTATGAATATGTCAAAAAGCAGCGGACCCAGCACAGATCCCTGGGGTACACCACTATTCACCTTTCTCCATTGGGAAAATTGGCCATTTAGCCCTACCCTCTGCTTTCTATCTTTTAACCAGTTCCTGATCCACAATAGTACACTGCCTCCTATCCCATGACTCTTTAGTTTTGCCAAAAGTCTCTGATGAGGGACCTTGTCAAAGGCTTTCTGAAAGTCCAGATACACAATATCATACTTACAAGGCTCTGCCAGGAAATTTAGAAGACAACATCATGACCAACTGACTGGAAATATCTGTGTTTATACCAGTACTAAAGAAAGGTGATCCAACTGACTGTGGAAATTATCGCACATTCACTCTGATCCCACATGCCAGTAAGATTCTACTGAAGATTATTCAGCAGAGATTACAGCCATACCTGGAACGAGAACTGCCTGAAGTGCAAACAGGGTTCAAGAAAGGGCACAGATGTGAGATGGATCCTTGAAAAGACTAAAGAATACCAAAAGGATATCTATATATCTTTTATTGACAAAAGCAAGGCTTTGACTGTGTAAACCATGAGAAACTCTGGGCCACATGAAGAAGCATGGGTATACCAGAACACCTGATCGTTCTCTTGCATAACTTTTACATTGATCAAGAAGCAACAGTTCGAATGAACAAGGAGAAACAGAATGGTTTAAAATTAGAAAAGGTGTATGACAGGGCTGCATACTTTCCCCCTGCCTGTTTAATTTATATGCAGAACAAATCATCAGAGAAGCAGGATTGTATGAAGACAACCGAGATGCGAAGCTTGGTGGAAGACTCATCAACAACCTTCGCTATGCTGATGAAACCACTTTACTGGCTGAAAGTGAAGACGATCTGAAAGATTTGCTTCTCAAGATCAAGGAACATAGTCTTAAAATGGGTCTGCATCTTAATGTAAAGAAGACAAAGATTCTGACAACTGGAAAAATCAGTAAGTTCATCACTGATGGAGAAGAAATCAAAATAGTGGACAACTTTAACCTACTTGGATCAACTATCAATAAAGAAACAACAAGCAGTCAAGAAATCAGATGACGCATTATTCTTCGCAGAATTGCTATGAAGGACCTAGACATGATTCTCAAGAGCAGAGATGTCTCTCTCCATACAAATATTCGACTCGTTCATGCCATGGTATTTTCAATAATATCATATGGATGTGAAAGTTGGACAGTGAAAAAGATAGGAAGAAAATTGATGCCTTTGAATTATGGTGCTGGTAACAATTACTGTGTATACCATGGACTGCCCAAAGAACAAACTAGTCAACACTAGGGGAGATCAAACCTAAGCTTTCTTTAGAAGCTCAGATGACAAGACTTTGACTTTCATACTTTGGACACATCATGCGAAGAGAGAGATCATTAGAGAAAGACAACATGCTTAGCAAAGTAGAAGGTCAACGCAAAAGAGGAAGGCCAGCAATGAGATGGATCGTTACAATAACAGCAGTTTTGGGTGCTACTCTGTCAACAATGAGCCTCCTGACTGAAGACCGGACACAGTTTAGGACAACTATCCAGAGGGTTGCATGTGTCGACACTGACTCGACGGCACTTAACAACAATATTTTTGTTCCATGACTTTTTGAATTCCTTCACTGTTTTTGTTCCCACCATCTCTTTTGGAAAAGCATTCCAGGCATCCACCACCCTTTCCATGAAAAAGTATTTTCTTATGTTGCTTTTAAATTTTCCTCCTTGCTGCTTCATTTTATATCCTCTAGTTCTACAGCTTCCCCATCTTTGAAAAAGGTTTGTTTATTCATCTGTTTTCTTGTTACTGCTGGTTGGTAATATGTAAATATACTGCCTATATATGTGGAGGCCAATTCCGTTGTATGCTTCTCCAGCATGTCCAGCCAGCCAGAATTGGGATGTACTGCTGTCCAGCCAGCCAGAATGCGGGATCAGAATCCAGTCTACTGGGTGCTGTCTGGAGGAGTGTTGAGGACACAGACTGGGCATTTTCATCTGCTCCTTTGACTGTTTCGCTACTTGCCTTTCTGCAGTGTCTGGCAAGCATGGTGTGGACAGCTGGCCCTGGTGGGGTCCTTCCACCGTTTAAAAGATCTGTGGCTGTAAGTACTTTTGTGCTGTGCCGGAGGAGTGTTGAGGACACAGACTGGGCATTTTCATCTGCCCCAATAGCTGTTTTGCTGCTTGCCTGAGTCTTTCTGCAGGGTCTGGCAGGCGTGGTGTGGACAGCTGGCTCCGGTGGGGTCCTTCCACCATTTAAAAGATCTGTGGCTGTACATGTGGCCATATGTCACAGTCCATGGGTTGTGGTCTGAAGGGGTGCAGCCAAAGGGGCTGGACACACCCCTTTGGAGCCCCTTCAGAGCACCTGCAGGACACCAGCAAGGGAATACCTGTCTGTTCTTGGAGGACATGGGTAATTGAAAGAATATGGATTCTGTGAAGGATCCGTCGGTTGTTTCATCAGTTAGAACTTTTATTGGCCCCTTGGACAGGCATGTTGTTCCCTTTCTAGTGGGTCAGCCTTCCCCCAATGGAGTATCTTTGAGCTCCGGGGGGTAGAACACCACCACTGCATCTGTTTCCTCCCTTGTCTTCCATGATTATGTCAGAGGTCTCATCTCAGGAGAAAGATGTTATTTCAGTTGTGCCTGTTCCAAACCAGTTGTGATATCGTCTCCAGTAGTGAGTTCCACATGGGAAGGGGATGGGAAAGAAGATGAAATTACCTTGAAAGACATTTGGGGTGCAATTAGACAGATGGATTCCAAATTCTCCAACACGGTCTGCTCTCTGTGTGCTTTCACGCAGAGTGCAGCCACAAAGCTGGTAGATTTAGATACTCATTTTGAAGTTTTGGATAAGTCCGTTTCTACTTTAACTTCTCAAGTATCTTCCTGTATGGCTTTAAATGTTAGTTATGTTAGGGACTTTACTTTATTGCATTCCAAGACGGGGGCATTAGAAAATGCTCCCGTGCAAGGAATATTCGTATATTAAATTTTCTATGTACTCGTTTGTTATCTGCAGATATTTTGTTGCAGTAATATTTTAAGGAAATCTTGAAATTCCCTATGGCTATATCAATAGTTCAGGCTTATTATATTCCTATTAAAGTTCGTGTGCCTTCACAAAGGGAGGGACGTTTTGATTCCCTGTCTCCTGCTCCCAGCCAGAATTTAACTGACTTTCTGGGAGACTCTACAGAAAACATCATTATTCATAATACTTTATTGGTAACTTTTTTAAATGAATCAGATAAAATTAGAGTTCTCAAAAACTTTTATTTCAGAATAAATCAATGTTGTTTTGTGGTCAACCATTAAAGATGTTTCCTGATGTAAGCAGAGCTACCCAGGCATGTAGGAAACAGTTTTTGCAATTGAAATCTAAGCTTTTGGAACTGGGTGCTACCTCTTTCCTGAAGTTTCCCTGCAAGTGTTTTGTTACCTTGTAGGGTCAAACTTCTATTTTTTTGTGATATATCATTTAGAAAGCTTTCCAAAGGATAAGGCAAAGTGAGGGAACATTAGTGATAGTGTTGAGTATAGTTATTCCTCTATTGTGGGCTTAGCCTTTATTTCTTTTTGTTTTATTTCTGTGGAATTGATTCCAGCATAACTCCTTGATGTGGGCTTGACCTTGGTTGCTATGTTATGTTCCTTTTATTATTGCATGATTTCCTTTGTTTACTTGTTGTTAAGTGCCTTCGAATAGCTGTCGACTCATGGCGACCCTCTGGATAGCTGTCCTAAATTGTGTTCGGTATTCAGTCAGGCGGCTCATTGTTGACAGACTGGTACCCGTAGCTGCTGTTATTGTATCGATCCATCTCATTGCTGGCCTTCCTCTTTTGCGTTGACCTTCTATCTTGCCAAGCATGATGTCTTTCTCTAATGATCTCTCTCTTCGCATGATGTGTCCAAAGTATGAAAGTCGAAGTCTTGTCATCTGAGCTTCTAAAGAAAGCTTAGGTTTACTCTCCTCTAGTACTGACTGGTTTGTTCTTCGTGCAGTCCATGGTATACGCAGTATTCGCTGCCAGCACCATAATTCAAAGGCATAAATTTTCTTCCTGTCTATTTTTTTCACTGTCCCGCTTTCGCATCCATATGATGTTATTGAAAATACCATGGCTTGAATGAGTCGAATCTTTGTATGGAGTGAGACATCTCTGCTCTTGAGAATCTTATCTAGGTCCTTCATAGCCATTCTGCCAAGAGCAATGCGGCGTCAGATTTCTTGACTGCTTGTTGCTTCTTTATTGATAGTTGATCCAAGTAGGTTAAAGTTGTCCATGATTTCAATTTAACTGTAATTGCAATGTTATATGAAGGTTTTCCTGTTTTGTTTGATATATTATATTGGACAAATGGCTTAAATTTAAAAAAAAGAATTGGGTCTACTGGCCTGGACGTGCCGGCCATGCCCCGATTCTGGCCACCCGGACATCCAAGAAACTCCCCGGCTAGCCCAGCCTGGCTCCTGCACGGAGCAGCGGTGGTATGGCATCCTGTTGCCATGCCACTGCGTTTCCGTGCAGGAGCCAAGATTCCCAGCTGCGACGGAATAGTTCTTTTATCCACAGCCTGACCCCTGATCGGGCCGCCATGGCCAGGGTCAGGCTGCTGGGAACTACCTTCACCCCCTCACCTCTTCAGCATCCTCCTCCTCGGAATCGGCCCTGTATGACTGGGGTCATGGCGCTGCCCATAGCCTGCCCTCACTCCACCTGCGGCCCACCCCCTCCTGCCCACAAACAGAGTTCCCTGAACAGCTCACATCTACATATTTCCTGGATGCAGGCCAGGCATATAGCAGGTCTGGACATCTAGATCGGACGTCCAGACCTGCTATTCGCGGTTCAGAATAGACCCCATAGTCTTTGAGTAGTAAGGCTATTGCTTGCTAAGCTGAGTGCTGAGAGAAAAAAATTGGATCGTCTTTCATTTCATGACTGTGGATATGGTGAACAGGGCAGCTACACCATAGAGTTAAATACTAAGAGCAAATTTGACACAAGTTTGTCTTGTTTTGCTTCATTGTTGGGTCTGAAGGTAATTTCATTTATTTTCTTGCATTTGAATTATATGTTTGGCTGCCAGAGAGGAAGAGCGCTTTATTTTGAAAGATTTCCTGATCTCAGTTTCAGGGGAACTGCTAAGTGAGAAAACATATATATATATATATTTTTTTTTAACACTATGAGATACTAATATTGTTTCGTTTATATACATGTACTTATGTCACCAAATGCGCTGCTGGTACTACTGCATTATGCAGAGGTCTAGTATACATACAGCAATTGCAAGACACGTAAACATTACTGTTTCATTTGAATTTGCACTGCCCTTAGATTTGCTGGAATTTGGACAGAGAATGATTTGAAATAACATTATTCTCAAGAATAAAGACTACATTTAGCAGAAAGGCTGAAGTGAGTTCCCAAAAATATGAGAATACCTCTTCATTTTCTAGCTTAGTTATATATTTTCATAATGTTATTTAAGCCATTGCAGTACTTTATTCAACACTATCAAAGCCTTCCCTTTAAAGATTGCCCTTATGAGGCCTACAGTATGTGGCAGTGATTGAAATATAAACTAAGCTGACTGGAAATAAAAAAGCATTATTATTAAAAGTGCTTGAAAAAGAAACAGAGAGAGGCAGAGGATGAGACCATGGTCCAGGAAATGGCAACAAATGTGAACCAATAGAGGGGTGCTTCCTGTATGGTGATCTCCCAAAGGACACCCAAGGCCTGAAGTTACTGAAGCCCTGTATATTCATGACTCTGAAGAGGCATGACTAAACAGGGAGGATGTGGGCCAAGAAGAACCCAAGGAAGTCTTATCACCAGGTCCACCCACAAATGCCTTGTGTCCTCGTATTCCTCTTATCTCAGAAGGATCCTTTAACACTATAATTAGTGCAGCCACCGGCCCAATCGACATCAGGGAAGGGAGCAGGCAGGTAAGCTCCTCCCTGCTCCCCACCACCAAGGCCAATCAGGCCAAAGATCTCCACCGACAAGGAACTTTTAAATTTAAAGTGCTCCAAGGTGGGCGGGAGGTGCAGCCGCCGGCCCGATCGGCATCGGGGAAGGGAGCAGGCAGGTAAGCTCAACAAATGGCCTGCCATCACTGACTGTGTTAAACATCGGAATCTGGACCTGCTCTTCGTCACTGAGACATGGTTAACTGACACGGACACGGTTCTCACCATCCAGCTAAGGCTTCCTGGATATGACCTCTTTAACTGTCCTAGAACGAACCGAAGAGGAAGTGGGATCCTCATAGTAGCTAGAAGCAACCTCCATTTCTAATGCAGCTTAGCTCAGAGCTCAACCAATCTTGACAACATCCTCATCTCAAACAAGTACCTAGCAGTTTGTCTCTTTTACCATGCACCATCTTCAAACGCAGATGAACTAGCTACAATCTAGCATGTAACCGTAACACCCAGCGGAAAAAGCTCTGGCTTCTAGGTGACTTTAACCTCCCATCACTCCCTGCCAAGCACTCCACAGCTTTCCTGGATGCAATGAATGCAGTGGATTATCACCAACTTAAACACACACCCACACACCCACTCTAGAGGTAACATTCTGTACCTCATTTTTGCCCCTCTACCCTCCCACACCTTATGCAACCAGATCTCCCCACTTGTTCTCCCTGTCCCCTGGTCTGACCATAATGCTATACTTTTCTACATACCATATGACATAGAAGAGCAGCAGTCCTCTGCATCAAATCCCTCCATCCTCCGCCACTTCAGATACTTTAACAAAGAAACATTCCTCAGTGACATTCTGCATAACCTCAACTCGGGCACCAATGATCTGGATAAGCTAATAGAGACATGGAACAACAGCCTCTCCAGAGCTTAACTCCTACCGCCCTCCATAAAACCTACCTACAAGAACCATGGAGCAGTGTGGTTTACTGCTGACCTGCATGAATCATTATTACACCTCAGAAAACTGGAACGCCACTGGCGACACTCTAGACATATCAATGACCAGACTGCATACCTGAATAAATTGCAGCAACGCTGAAGAGCAGTAAACCACAAGAGAAAAGAATATCATTCCAACACCCTCATGTGCTCCCTTAACAAACCTCGGGAGCTCTTCAGCCTCATTAAATCCCTCACAAAGGATGCATCCATGAATGAATCGATGAACACTCCCAACCCAGAGGCCTTTGCCGCATACTTCCAAAGCAAAACCAACTCGACAATGTCTTACTCAGATTGGTCCAACCTTGATAACTCACTCATGCACCTAACTCCTCCTAGTGACACACTCGTACCCACACTAGAAGTCTTTTACCCATATTCTCCTGAGCAAATAGAAAAGACCATCTATGGGATTAATACCACCACCTCCCCTGCCAATCCATGTCCAGCATTCTGGATTAAGCAAACACAATCCAACCTCGGCTCAATCATCGCCAGAATCGCTCGCCTCTCACTGTCTAAAGGTGTTCTCCCACTGCCCCTCAAAACCGCCTCCATCAGGCCACTGCTAAAGAATAACAAATTAGATCCATCAGATACCAATTTCTACAGACCCATATCTAGCCTCCCCTTCCTGACTAAAATATTAGAAAAAATTGTCTACCAACAAATCCAGGACCACATCAACTCCTATGCACCTCTTGACCCACAACAGCATGGGTTCCGCCAGCATCATGGTGTTGAAACCCAACTGGCGACTCTACTGGACAGACTCTGCACAGGCTTAGACAAGAAGAAACAAGGATTCATCCTGATATTCATGGACATTGCATCTGCCTTCGACACGGTCAATCATAATCGTCTACTCATCCGCTTGTACCAAAAAGGTATAAGAAACCTAACCCTCAAATGGTGCAAATCATACCTGACCGATCGCCAGCAACAAGTCTGCATAGGAACTCAGTCATCCAGTACTTTCCATCAAACGGAAGGAGTCCCACAGGGCTCATCCCTCTCCACCCTGCTTTTCAACATCTATCTACAGCCTATCTGTGCCATTGTACAATCTTTCAATATCTACTATCACATTTATACTGATGACATCTTACTCTACACCTCTTTCTCCATAGACAGCCCTGACTATTCATCCATCACAGGATGCTTCAATGTGGTCTCAGAATGGCTATCTACCCACAACCTGATTGTTAACGGCAAAAAGTCGGAGGTCTTATTTATCACCAAAGATCATACTTTCATCCCACCAACCTCTCTGAAGGTGAAAGATTTTGAGCTCATGGCTAAGCAGGAGGTACATTATTTAGGAATCACTTTGGACTAACATCTGAATTGGGAAGCCCATGTACAAAATGTAGTCAAAACAGTCTACCATAAAATAAGGACCCTCCGCCATCTATGCCTCCTCCTTGAACCTTCAGATTTACGTACAGTATTCCAAACTCTCACATTTCTCGCCTGGACTATGCCAACATAATTTTCCATGGCCTGCCGAAGCACACTCTTCAGCCATTACAATTGGCCATGAACACAGCTGCCCGAATACTCCTCAGTGCGTCCAGATTCAAAAACATCACACCTCTCTTGATTCAGCTACACTGGCTCCCGTTGACAAGCTGCCTGATATACAAAGCTCTTTTACTTACCTTCAAGTCACCTCATGGCATGTCTGCGACCTCTCATGCTGCACTCGTACAACATACCCCTAAAAACAGAATCAGGAGATCATGCATGGTGAACTCACTTCTCATCCCCTCAGCATTAAGGACATGCACCCAGGCTACGAAGAATCATGCCTTTTCCTTATATGCACCAACCCTATGGAACGCCCTACCTCCAGCAATCTGAGCTATCTCAGACCAGTCATCCTTCAAGAAGGCCTTAAAGACATACTTGTTTCAGCTAGCCTACAACCAGCCACCCTAACTAGACCTGGTGCTATGACTGTGCTGTCCAGCTTGCTTTTAGTTCTCCCCCTTGCACATTCCAAGTTCATTTCTCTGTTTAACATTTAATGTTTTTGCCGCCTGTTCTTGATACCTGTTTAATACCTGTTTCATGGTTCTAAGTTCTATGTATCTTCCTGTTCTATGTAAATTGTTTACTGTTTATGTTATATGTAAACCACACTGATCTTAAAAAGTATGGTATATAAAAAACAAACTAATTAATTAATTAATGGACAACATACACAGATCCTAGTAGATACTGGGGCCACAAGATCAGTCCTTAAATGTTCTGAGTTTCCTATAGCACTTCTCACTGGAGAATTTAAGGAAACCCTGCATCATCCTTTATCCAGGCCTACATTTATACAGATGGACCCTCTCATAGAAGAAAACATTTTCCTAATGAACCCTCCAAGACTACTGCTAAGGAAGAGCTTAACCTTATCCTACAGGAACTTCTCTCTGCCAGGGCTGGCTCCAGAGTTGGTTTGAGGTGTTGGCCCCCCCAGGCAGACCTTAAAGCTTTTACATCCCGCTCGGCTGTCAAAATCTATTTTTAACTTTCAATGCCCTGCTCTTTATGCTCCCAGAAGTTGATGCCCTAGGCGACTGCCTAGTTTGCCTAATGGTTGGCCAGCCCTGCTCACTGTGGTTCTTGAAGCTTTATGGGCCTCAAGCCCAAATGAAGCTAGTCATCTTTAGACAGAACCTGTCAAGATTGCCTTGAATCCTAGCAAACCTTTACCAAGAGTTCCACAGTATCATTTGAACTCTGAAGCAGACAAAGGCATCAGATTAGTAAACAAAGAACTTTTGAATCAAGATTTCATCTCCCCTGGAAACACTGTACTTTCTCTGAAGTTATGGAAAATGTTCCTTTCCGTACTTGATATTGCTAGTGCCCAATTTGCTGCACTTATAGCCCTTCCTAGACCCTTAGTTAGAGTGTATATAGACTCTAGATATGCCTGGGGGATATCTGTTTTCCCTATTAAAGGCCATACTTCTTCCTATTGAGATTGTTGTTATAAAGTGTTGTGAAAAAATCATTTTTATGTTAGAAGAACTTTAGTTATATTAAATGCTTAATGCTAATTAAGACATATTTACAGACTTAATATTAGAATGAGCACATGCCCACCTGTTGCTAGATCAATTAAGTTTAGTGGGAAAGGGACATTGTTTACTCACACTGTGTTTTGCTTATTGTTAAGAATATAAATTTACATCTTCTACGTACTGTTCACTAAGCTTTAATAGTTGTTTGTTTCTAGTAGCGTCACCATATAAGGATTTTATTTATTTATTTAACAGGTTTTCTATACTGTCTTATCCTTCAATCAAAGCGGTTTATATTGTAACTTTGAACAGTTTACATAGCTGGGGGTGATTATGAGGTTCAACTTGCTTGATTAGATTCTTCATGATGTTGGCCAATGTGTTCTATAGGATTTCGAAAATGTTAAGCATCGTCTTAAACTTGGTGCGGGAGTGAAATGGGAGTGCTGGTTCAGAAAGGGAGTGACATGTTCATGTTTTGCTCACAGCAGTTTTCTGTGCCATGTTCATGATGATGCTCACAGCAGTTTTCTGTGACATCTGCAAAGGATGGATAGTTTGCTTCAGGAGGCCATGGAGTTGCAGTAGTCCAAAATGGGTGTAATAACAGCTTGGTATACTATACTTAAATGATCCTGGCTGAGGAGAGGCTTCATCCTCCTGATTTATTTTCACCTTCTGGTATGCGTTCCTGGAAGTTTTGTTGATGTGGGATTCTTGGTTCAGGTTGCAGTCCAGCATGACTCCATATGGATATGCTCTTATTGGGTAATTTGATTGAGTGGGGGAGGGGGGTGGTAAGTGATGTGTTCCTCGTGATAAATAAGGCTTCAATCTTATTGTAGTTTATGTTCAAGTTGTTGTTGGCGAGCCACTTGGTCATATCCTCCAGGCATCCTGTTATCATTGAATAGTCTGGCTTATCTAGTAGGTTGACTGGGGTGTAAATCATGATGTCATCGGCATATACCTCGTATTGAATATTGTGTTTTTTGATGACCTTGCAGATAGGCTGTATGTACAGGTTGAAGAGCAGCGCTGATAAGGATGACCCTTGTGGTATGCCATGGAAAACAGGGAATGGATTGGAATTGGTCACTCCACATCTGATTAGCTGTTGTCTATTTCTTAGGTATGAGTGAAACTACTTGAATGTGATGTTGTGGAGGCCAATGTTCTGTAGTCATTGAAGGGGAGAATGCTGTGGAATACTGTATCGAAGGCTGATGAGATGTCTAAGAAAATAAGGAGGAAACCTATTTTTATGTTGTCAATACCTCTGATTAAGCAAAGAGTGATGTCAGTAAGGGTTCTACCCTATGGTTTGGCTTGAAACCATGCTGGTGGGGATCCAATGGTGCCTGTGAGTCAACATGGTCTTGTAACTGTAACTGTACAGTTTTTCTATGATTTTGGTAATGAATGGTAGGCTAGAAATTGGTCAATATACTGCTGGGTCATCTCTGTCCAGAGAGGAATGCTTGAGGATTGGGCGGATGGTTGCGTGTTTGAGGGTCTTTGGCATGTAACCTTGGGTAAGGGATGATTGTACTTCTTTGTGGATAAATTGGCTGAGCTCTTCCTTAGCTGATTTAATCCATGGTACTGGGCATGGGTCAGATGGTGCAGTGCTAGTGTTCAGTGTGGAAATTGTTTGAACTACCTGTTCAATAGAAGGTATGCTGAATTCACTCCACATATCCTTGAAGGTTGTAGTTTCAGTGTCCCCAAGGAGGTTGAGATGGAGCTGTGATAGGGTAATAAGCATGCAGGGCTGGCCCTAGAGTTGGTTCGAGGTGTTGGCACCCTAGGCAAACCTCAAGCTTTATACCCTCCTGGGTGTCAAAATGTATTGTTTAGCTTTGAATGCTCTGCTCTTTTCTGCACCCCTCCTAAGACGTTGCCCCCCTAAGTAACCTAGTTTGACTAATAATTGGGCTGGCCCTGTAATCCTGGTTCTGAAGTCATGAACTACTTTTCCCTCCTCCCCCCAAACTATTGCTGCAGCTATCGGGGCATGAAGATCCAGCTAATACGACTGGCCCTGCTCTGTCTTTCGGCCTGCACACCTGATGTCTCTAGAAGTAAATGTAAATGAGAGGGGGAAAATCACAACCTCTTTCCCTCCCACTATAGTGACACCACTGTGCGAGCTCTGTTCTCTTGCCAGCTGGCTCACACTCAAAGTCAAACGCAAGTGGCCCACCAGGTTTTGGAAAGGCTTAGTTTCCCCAAGCTTCTTATACTGGCTACCTATGGATAAACCCAGGACAAGTTCACTGTGGAACCTGCCTGCACCTCTTGGGGGCTTACCGCATTGCTGGAATTCAGCTATGATAAATCCCCACCCCAAAGAACTTTAAAGTCTAAGGGAGTATCTGAGGCAACATGACTTACTCAAGGTCATAAGATACATCAGTGAGTGGGGGGATTTGAACCTTTTACTTCCTGGTTCTCAGCCTATTGATCTAGATAAACCATTCTGTGCACAGGACGCTGGACTTTTACTGAGAGCAAGACGGGGTAGTGCAAACCTCACTGTCAACTTTCAGTTTCATGGGCAGGTCATATGGTTAGAAACAGTGCACTTGCTATGGGCAAAGTCCGTTGCTCACAGGGAGAAGGGAAGTGGTCAGAGAAGAAAAAAAACCTGAGTGTTTCACCAGTCCCACTGCAGACTACTCTCTTCCTTTCTGTTTTTTTTTTCTTGTTAAGTCCTCCCCCAACTTCCTCTGCTTGGCCCACTGTAACTTGTGTGACTATGGCAGCAGAGTCCTATTGACAGGGTGGACTATGATTCTTCCGTAGTTTCAACTCCTGGCTCTGAAATGGAAGATCTTTTTTAGATTCCTTCACGCAGAGTGAATTGAGGAACAGTGTCACAAAGCTCTCTTTCTGAAAATACTCAAGTGTGATTGCTTTCACAGTATTAAAGGGGATTCATAAGTAAAATAAAAAAATGATAGGGATGTGTATTCGTGAGCATGAAAGCTGTTTGTTTGGACATCTAAAAACAGAAAGTCCACACAAACCGTTTGTATGCCTGTATGCCTACGAATTAACATGTGTATATGCAATTTACAAGCTTTAAAAAGTTATTGCGTACATCCAATGCACGACTAAAAAGCAAATAGATGAAACGAACATGAAAAATGCCACAAAACTGGGAAAATTTCATTTAAGATTTTCATGAACGGATTTTCTTTTGGCTGTGCGCACCCCTAAAAAATGAAACAAAATCTGGAGAAGTACTTAGACTGTTCCATCTGTGCCTTAGAGAATTACTCTTTCCTTAAGAGGGTATGCATGGACAAAAGAAAGTTGGTTTGTGCTCATTTAAAATAAGTTTTTCCCTATATTCATGCATTTGTCATGTTCGTTTTGCTAGTTTTGATTTTTTAGGCATGTGTTGTATGTGAGCAAGAAGTTTTTTAAGAGTGAGATCGAATGTATACTCCCCCTTTGACAACATGGATTTAGAAAGTTCCATGGGGTAGAGACCTTGTTGATATTCACGGTTGACCAGTTGATTGGGGGATTGGAAAAAAGGGAGCGGGATACGTAATGATACTCTTGGATATCTCCTCTACATTTGATTCTTCAATGCAACACCATCTTCTGTTCTACCTGTTGCTGTCCATAGGAATTGGAGAAACTGTGCTCCACTGGTCTCACTCATATTTGATGAGCAGCAGGTTTGTGTTGGGGCACATACATCCCACTGGTATAGGAAATCCGAAGGCATGCGAAGTGGGATTTTAGCAGGGATGTCTAGGAAGAATCGGGCATGTTCAGAGCAGAATGTTCAAAAATACAGGGGAGGAGCGAGAGAAGCGCGTACAAGTGTCTTCTGAAATTGCTCTGTCTCCACCCCGAAAAATGAACGTTCCAGTAACCGGTTCTGAAGATGGGCCCCGCACAGATAGCAAGGCTGGGTACATGCACAGGTGCAGGCCATTTTATAATTATGATCATCCTTGAATTGCACAGCCTCAAAACGGGGTACTTGGGACGTGCTGGTAGCGATATTTCCAAAGGGAGGGGGGAATATAGCATGAAACTTGGATGTCCTGGCCTGCCATTTCAGATGCTGAGACATGCGGCGGTGGGTCAATAATATGTTTGGAATATGTATTTACATATAGGTTACCTCAAGCAGGAAATACCATTTGTGGTGACAAAAGCGTATTATGCACTTTCTCCTGGAAGGGTTGCATCCATAAAATGAGCACTTTTTTCAACTTATGTGTGGTCAGGAGTAGGTATAGGCATGGATGCCTCACCAACCAGGGCCAGACGTATTTATGCTGCTCTGAAATTGCACTGTGATGTGCATTTCTCTTGCTCCATCCAGGCCACGACTCCACCAAGCTCCCACGTTACATGGACGTTCTCATACTGGGGCCTAAAATCGCTCCAGGGACATCTCCATGCTTTGAAAGCCTAAGTGCCCATTTTCAGATGTTCAACTCAAAGGACTTCTAAAATAGCCCCCTTAATTTACATGCTCAGCCTTTTTGTGATGTAATATGGCTGCACAATATTCTGTATCCTTTCTACATGGATGATTATTTCCAAATTTGATATAAAGGGAGAGCCGCTGCCGGGACACTCCGCCCCCGGCGCTCCTGCCCAATCGGGGCAGTGGGAGCCAGCCCAAGTCCACTTTAAAAGCGGCTTCCCTGCAGAGGGAGAGCCGCTGACGGGACACTCCACCCCCGGCGCTCCTGCCCAATCGGGGCAGTGGGAGCCAGCCCGAGTCCACTTTAAAAGCGGCTTCCCTGCAGAGGGAGAGCCGCTGCCGGGACACTCTGCCCCCGGCGCTCCTGCCCAATCGGGGCAGTGGGAGCCAGCCCGAGTCCACTTTAAAAGCGGCTTCCCTGCAGGGCGCGCCCGCGCCAGGCGGGCCCGCGCCTGAGGTCCTCGCCAGAGGGCCCTTTGGCGTGGCCCTTAGGCAGTGGACATTAGGCAGGGAGACGGAAGTCCTCTATGTAACATCATCGAATGGATCACTCACCCTGGAGCTAACCACCTAGGAACACCGAAAGAATTTAAAGGGTCATGACACACCGAAGGAGGTAAGCCTGCTAAACATAGTCCCCCACATAGATGAAGCTGCCTTAAAGAGCAAAGATCCGAACACTGTCAATACTAGGTCACTACACCGTGATTGCGAACTGCCTGTTGATACAGAGCCACTGACTGAGAAAGTTTACTTGTTACTATGCAGTAACAACGGACTTCACACATTACTTGTAACTGTGAAATAGTAACAACTGACTGCATAACACTACTTGTATCTGTGAAATATTACTTGTTACTGATGATAATAGACCACTTACTGCAAAGTATTGTTTGTTACTGTAACGTATTATTTGTTACTGTATTAAGTATTATTTTTACTGTAACTGATGATAATAGACCACTTACTGCAAAGTATTGTCTGTCACTATGCCGTGCATGCTGATACTAGGCTACTGACCGTGAAATATTACTTGTTACTGTAAAGTGTCTGAGAAGACTAGGCCTCTGACTACACTAGGCAACTGACTGCGAAGTATTATTTGTTACTGTAACGTGCATACTCATACTGAGCCACTGACTGCAAAAATATTACTTGTCACTGTGAAGTTACTGCTGATACTAGGCCACTGAAATACTACTTGATACTGTGAAGAGACTGTAGCTTCCATGTCACGGCCCAAACACAACTGCCCACCAAACAACTGTGGAATGGCACCCCTTAACTTATTTCTAAGTATATATCTGCTCTTACTGGTTCCCTCATACGCTTTCATCTCCAACTTCTACTACTCTCTACCACACATTTGCACTCCAATATACATTCTTTACCCCATCCAAACACCCTCATTGCCGCCACTCACCCCTTACCACACTACCTCCAATGATCCAACAATCGCGCCATCTCCGAGGCCCTCTATTACCAGGCATAACAGGGCACAGAGGCGCCGCAACCCTAAACCAAGAAGGCCGAATGTAGACAAACCCCTGCTAACGCAGAACATCCACATACATTCACCACAAACGCCTCATATTGCATGCAACATCATCCTCATTAATGCCAGATCTATCAGGAACAAGACCCACCTAATCTATGACATCATCACAGATGAGCAGCCTGACATCCTCTGTATAACTGAAACTTGGATCACGGACACCGACTCAGCATTATTAAACCAGATAAATAAACCCGGTTACAAATTATACAACTGCCCCCGCACCAACAAAAGAGGAGGAGTTCTCATCGTAGCCAAAGCCAACCTGCAATTAACAAGCACATACCAGCTATCAAATATGGACATCGATTTGCTTAAAATTGAAAACTCAGCTCTATCCATCTGCCTGATATACAGACCCCCCTCACCACACCATGAATCACTTGCCATAGCACTAGAGAGCATCTCCTCCACACAACTCAGGAAATTCCAAATCATCTTGAGAGACCTAAATTTAACCTCAATGCCGCCTACTCACGCAAAGACCTTCCTTGAAGCCATGAACCAACTAGGATATCAACAGCTAATAAATGAGGCCACCCACGACAAGGGTCATACCCTGGACATGGTCTTCACACCCACGAATCAGCAGCGCAACGAAGAAAAACCTCTAATAAGGATAACTCCAGTACCATGGTCCGACCACCATCAAATTGATCTATGCTTAAACCTGCCATCCTTACCCAAAGACGCAAAGGCTCGGAGAACAGTACACCCACAAAGGGGTTTCAACAAATTAAACTTGGAAGATCTCATAAGTAACATTACCGCCCACATAGATTTGGAATGCATGGACCTCGATCTGCTAACAAATAGCTGGGACGCGGGAATCCAGGCTGCATCGCACCCTACATGAAAGACCCCCCCGATCTCAACTAAACCCAGATCTGAACCCTGGTACACAGAAACACTAACCAGAACGAAGAGGGAACTCCGAAGACTGGAGAGAAAATGGCGACGAAACAAATCCATTGAACACAAGAATGAATACCTCAAACACCTCACAAAATACAAAGGCGAGATCAACTCTGCGAAAAGGACACATCACACCAACTTATTAAACAAAGCTATCAATAAGCCTCGTGAGCTATTCGAACTAGTAAAATCACTGACAAAAGTACCTCTGGAAGACCACCGGGGTACCGTAATCAAACCCCAAACCCTGGCAGACCATTACGCAAGTAAACTCACTGCAACCACACCCACTCGCTGTTTGAACGAAACCTACCTGGAACATCGCCTAAGCAAGATGACCAATATAGACCAGGAAAAAACATGGAGCAACTTTCACAACATTGATGTCCAGCAAATTACCAACATAATAACAAACACCCGTACCACCACCTCCCCGCTAGATCCCTGCCCAACTGCTTGGGTTAAGGCGGCAAAACAAGATATTGCGAAACAAGTATCACATATTGTGAACCAATCGCTGCAAAAGGAATAATGCCCACACAACTCAAGAAATCGATAATAAGGCCAATCCTAAAGAACAACTCACTCAACAAGGACGACCCAGCCTCCTACTGCCCCATCTCCAGCATATCTTTCCTGGCAAAGATCACTGAGAAGGCAGTTCTATTACAACTACAAGACCATCTGGATGAACATGAAACCCTAGATGAACAGCAATACGGTTTCCGACAACATCATGGGGTGGAAACGCTATTGATAGCACTGCTTAACAACCTCCTCAAGGGCCTTGAAGACAAAAATAAAATGTTTATACTCATTTTCATTGACATCTCTGCTGCCTTTGACATAGTCCATCATGGAACCCTCCTACAAAGGATTGAATCAATAGGAATATTGGGAACCCCCCTGAAATGGTTCTCTTCTTACATAACCAACAGAATGCCACAGGTTCATTTCAATGGCGAAGAAGCAGAAGCTTTCCCGCAAATGCAAGGCATACCTCAGGGCTCCGCTCTCTCGGCGCTACTTTTCAATGTCTATATGCGACCCCTCTGTAATATTCTCCAACAACACAATATCAACTACCACATTTATGCGGATGATATTATGCTCTACACACAGTTGGATACTGAGAACCCTAACTATACTCAGCTTGAAACATGCCTCACCGAGATGTTAAATTGGATACAGCAAAACAACATGGCGATCAACCATAAGAAAACTGAAGTCATGTATATCTCAAGAAAACCAAACTTTGACCCTCCTGCGTCAGTCACCCTATGTAACAATACATACAACACGAAGACTGAAATAAAATATCTGGGTGTAACACTTGACAACAATCTAAAGATGGAAAAGCACCTCCGCAAAACCCACAAGGCCGTTTTCCACAAACTTAGAGTCCTACAACCACTACGGAGCATCATTGAACCTCACGATTTCAGATCTGTTGCACAAGCTCTAATTATGCCACACCTCGACTACTGCAATGCCATCCTACAGGGCCTTCCAAAGAAAACCCTCAACATTCTCCAAATGGCCCAAAATGTAGCGGCTAGGGTCATCATGAAAAAAAACCTTACTGATCACATTACCCCTGTATTAATCGAGCTACACTGGCTCCCCATTGCAGCCCGGATAAAATATAAAACACTAATAACCACCTTCAAGCTCATACATAACATAGCGCCACCCTTTCTCTCCACCCTTATCAGCATGCAACCACCCAACAGAAGCAGGCAAACAATATACTCCACGTTCCCCCTGATATCAGATCTGTAACTGCCACTACTAGCCAACGAGCATACTCCTACTCGGCCCCGTCCCTCTGGAACCAACTTCCACCAGAGCTAAGAGCTATTAAAGACCTTATGGAATTCAGAAAGAAACTCAAGACACATCTTTTCCAGTGTCAATACAATCTGATATAATCCCAGGGGTATAAATGATACCACCCAATGAAACATGGTTGCAGTTTATGTAAATATGTAAATATGTAATGTCTGACTCCTCTACATATGACCTCTCCCCGTGTGCTGTGCTTCCCCCTCCAAATCAATGTGTGTATACCGCAAAATTTCTGTCATGATTCGACAAATTCATATCGGTAATCAAACCGCTGCTGATCGCTGGAAGTAGCGGTATACAAATGTATGCTAAATAAATAAAATAAATAAAGGGATGGTGCAGATTCTTCAGCAAGTGCTTTCCTGAGATGGTTAACTGGTTAGTGGAACATGGACTGGCCACGAATGTTACCAAAACAGAAGCCTTGGTAGTCTCTCAACTGCTATAAAAGTTGGGGATGGTGAATTGCCCATAGAGTCAGAGGTACATTATCTGGGGGTCATTTTAGATCAGAGATTGACCTTCTATCTCCATGTTAGGGAAATAGTTAAGGTGGTCTTTTACAAAATGCAGCTTTTGTGACTCTTCCAACTCCTGTTAGAGGAAGCAAATGGTTTTTCACGCAATCTTTCCACCGACTGTAGATTACTGTAGTCGTATATTGCGGGGGCTGCCAATTCCCTCCCTCCAACTATAACAGTTAGAGAATGCTGTGAGCAAGACTCCTGCTTAAACAGACCAGACATGATCATGTTATTCCAAGGTTAACTTACTTACACTGGCTTCCAGCAGAATGCAGAATACAGTAGAAAATTATAATCTTAGTGCTGAGGTACTTTCGATGGCTTTAAAAATGTATCCTCCTGGTGGTGGTATAATAATAATAATGTTTGCCAGATCCTGGACCCTCCTCAATCCTCTCCCACCCCAATCCCAGAATCTCTTTACTTCTCCTTCCATAAGCCTGCAGTGATTACTTCGAAAACATGCCGTTCTAACACATACTTGGGTTTTATTTAAATATGGTTACAATAGGAGCTACCTCAGGGGTAGCCCCCATTTATCTGAGCCCTCTACTCCCTGCTATTTTGAAGTTTGGGATTTAATGTTAGCTCTATGCCGACAACATTCAGTTTATGGTTGAGATGGACCAAGATCGATATTGGTGATAGAACAGGACTAGAGGGCATTGTGGCTTGGCTAGAAGCCCAGCACCTGGCTCTCAATGCTCATAAAATAGAATTGTTGTGGCACAGTCGGAAGAAAGTCTGTTGCAAGTGGAAGCATCAGTGCGAGGGTGTGAGCTGGAATATAGTTCTACAGTGAGGAACTTAGCTGGCATCTGGGACGGTGAGCTGGTGCTTCATTCTGCTTTTATAGCATCACACCTACTGAGATGGATACGGTTATTTCTGAAACAAGATCTGGTCTTGTTGTTTCAAGCTTTTGTGGCAAGTCGTATTGACTATTGTGTTGGCTTATTCCATGGGCTTTCACAGCGACAGCTGCCTACATTGCAGTTGCTACAAAATATGGCAGCGCATCTGATTTGGGGAAATAATAAATACGACCCTCTAATGCCACCCTTGATTTCGATGCACTGGCTGCCAGAAACATTTTGGACCTGGTGTTTAAATTATTATTAAACATGGAAGGGCTGGAGTATCTTAAACATTTGTTCCTTTTAGGGTTCTTAGGACCTTTCAGCAGGCCCTCTTCCAAATACTGAGCTTGTACCGTTTGCAAGCGACCCGTCGTAGTGCTGTTTGTTACATGGCCCTCTACTGGAACTCCTGCAAGAGGGGACTATTTGCTTTTCTGTAAAAGGGAGAATGCTTGGTTATTTGTGTGGGCGTTTGGCCTTTTGTTTAAGTTCCCAGGATGAGTTTGAGATGGGGAGCGGTGGAGGTAGGATTATTGAATGTGGGGCTGGTTTACTAACACAGGAAAAAAGTGCAGATAGTGTTGCGTTAGCTGCAAAGGCCATTTGTCATCTATGGGGGACGTACACAGCAGGTCCACAGCAGATAATTCACTTATTATTTATTTAACATTTCTTATATACTGCCTTTCAGTGGTATCAAGGCGGTTTACATCAAACTTAAACAACAAACATTACATAGAACATAGTACAATTAACAGGTTACATGCAATTTGAATCCGAGTGCAATTAACTATTTACAGTTTAACCGTTAGACAGTTAGATATTTACTGTCTGATCTGTGGGCCGATAACTATTTACATTTTGAATAGTATAGAGTCCATACTTTGCACCGAAAATGCAGAGAACATAGGCAGCATTGTGATTGCAGCTGTCACCCACTGAGGTGGTGATAGCTGCACCCAAGCTGTCTGAAAATCCGCGGTTACCGTGCACTGTTGAGACCTGTGGTAACCGCACGTTGCAGACATACCTATTCTCCACCCTAATTCCGCAGATAATCTGCTTTCTGCAAATAGTGCAGCAAATAGCTGCATATCTGCTGCTGCCCCGTGTTCACTTACACTGTGGCCAGAAAGCACAAAGTATCTGCCCTGTTAGCAGCTAACACAGTTAGTAAACCAGCCCCTATGTGTTGGGGATTTGAACTGGGGCTATTTATAGTTTATTGTGTCATGCCGCATACTTTTTTGAGTAGGTGTGTGAGCCAATATTGCAAATAAATAAATAAAAAAGCAGGGGGGGATATTCAACGGCAGCAATCAGGGCTTCTAAAGTGGCTAGCTGTCGTCACTGGACTGTGAACCTGGACATTCCATGCTGGTGTCCTATCTAGTCACTGGCATTGAATAGCCCGGTTGGCCAGTTAGAGCAGTAGCTAACCGGCTAACAGTGATATTCAGTTGCAGGCCGGTTATCTAAAGCGGCAAAAGTCGGCGAGCCTTTCAGGTTCCTAAGGCTCGTCACTTTGGGATAACCAGCGAATGGCTGAACATTGCCACTAAAGAGTTATCCCTGAATGCTGTCCTGCTCTGCCCCTGGAACCCACGACATTTACTGACAGCGCCCACTCAGCACCATGTAGGCAGTCTGCAAGTCTGCCAACTGCTTACATGGCTTTAAATATTCCCTCTCCCCTCAGATTTTTAACACCACCCAGGGCAGCTCTATGAGTTCTCTGTACTTCCTGAAGTGCACCTTTGCCAGCTTGTCAACTTTCCTCATTCTGTTCTGTTAAACTCTTTGCAAACCCAACCTTCCTCTTATCCTCTACGGGCCCAATAATCAGTGACAGCAGCTCACTGCTGCCGCTGAACACTAAACCGTGATATTGCATGTGTGGCCATATCCGGCTACTGACACTGAATATCTGGCTTAGCCGGAGAAGCAGGAAGGTAGTCAGGTAGCGGCAATCTTCAGCCGCTGTCCAGTTAACTTTGGCCAAAAAATAGTAGAATTACTCTATTATTAACAGCACTTAATAAAAGTGAAAGTAAACTCGTAGGTGTAGCTCCAAAAAATGGCACGGGGACGTCTCAGACTGATCGGCACAAAACACAGACAAGAAGTATCTATCAGTGCCACAATAGCATCAATGACAGTCCACCGGCCCAGATCACCTTTTCAATGTTTTTAAATTGCTTGTGACAGCTTCTTTTTATATTCAGACACAGTGTTTCCAATACACCCACAGCAGCATCAGTTTAATATTTCAGTAATAAATCCTCCTGATGAAACTCAGCATTATTGAGTGAAACACAATAAATGACGCCGAGACAACTGGCATTGGGGTACCTGAAGTGAAGTTAAGTGGGGGTACCTGAAGTGAAGTTAAGTGCAAATGTTCTTTTAATATTTTGCCATATGCTGTGGGTGTATTGGAAACACTGTATCTGAATATAAAAAGAAGCTGTCACAAGCAATTTAAAAACATTGAAAAGGTGATCTGGGCCGATGGACTGTCATTGATGCTATTGTGGCACTGATAGATACTTGTCTGTGTTTTGTGCCGATCAGTCTGAGACGTCCCCGTGCCATTTTTTGGAGCTACACCTACGAGTTTACTTTCACTTTTATTAAGTGCTGTTAATAACAGAGTAATTCTACTATTTTTTGGTCATTCTTATTACTCTGAAAACCGACCTGGTGCTATTTTGTACAGTTAACTTTGGCAGCAAAGGTTAGGACGGCCTTTTCTATGCCTAACTCTCACCGCCGGGATAACCGGGCAGCGGCTGGATATGGCTGAGCCCAGTTATCCCCCGGGTGCTGTCCATGGGGCACCCCCCAGAACGCCCAAATGCCAACTGGTTAGCATCCGGGCGCTGAGCTGCGGCACCCACGCATATTCGGTGGCACTGAGCGCGCTAGTGTCGCTGAATAACCCGCTTTGTGGCATTTACACATTTGCAGGTCTGCAAATCATGTAAATACCTTTGAATGTCAGATGCTATAAGACTCTCAGTTCACAAAGTTCTCACTGACTCTAGGTCAAACTGTAGAAATCCATAAAAACAGAGATCATCGGATTAGGCTAGGGCAGCGATGGCGAACCTATGGCACGCGTGCCAGCTGTGGCACGCGAAGGCCTTGCAGCTGGCACGCGGGAAGGTCGCACATTAAAAAAAAAAAAAGCTGCCCGCTGCCGCCGCGGCGGCATGGAGTGTCCCGCGGGGCTCCCTCTGCCCGGCGGGACTCTCCCGGCGCTGCTCAGCCCCTCTCTGCCGGCTTGCAGAGACGCGAAGGGAGAGTCTCCCTCGCGTCTCTGTTAAGCCCGCAGGAGCTGATGGGAAATTTCCCATCTGCCCCTGCGGGCTTAAGAGAGACGCGAGGGAGACTCTCTCTCCCTTCGCGTCTCTGCAAGCCGGCAGAGAGGGGCTGAGCAGCGCCGGGAGAGTCCCGCCGGGCAGAGGGAGCCCCGCGGGACACTCCATGCCGCCGCGGCGGCAGCGGGCAGCTTTTATTTTTTATTGCCATGAGCCGAGGGAGGGGGGTTAAGACTGGCAATGGGCTAGGGAGGGAGGGAGGGAGGGAGGGAGGGGGTTAAGACTGGCAATGGGCTAGGGAGGGAGGGAGGGAGGGAGGTTAAGACTGGCAATGGGCTAGGGAGGGAGGGGGGTTGAGACTGGCAATGGGCTAGGGAGGGAGGGAGGGAGGGGGTTGAGACTGGCAATGGGCTAGGGAGGGAGGGAGGTAGGGAGGTTAAGACTGGCAATGGGCTAGGGAGGGAGGGAGGTTAAGACTGTCAATGGGCTAGGGAGGGAGGGAGGTTAAGACTGGCAATGGGCTAGGGAGGGAGGGGGGTTGAGACTGGCAATGGGCTAGGGAGGGAGGGAGGGAGGGAGGGGGGTTGAGACTGGCAATGGGCTAGGGAGGGGGGGTTAAGACTGGCAGTGGGCTGGGGAGGGGGGTTAAGACGCAGTGGGCTATTGGGGGGAGTTAAGACTAGCAATGGGCTGTGGGCTGATGAGGGCTGGCAATGGGCTATGAGCTGATGAGGGCTGTCTGGAAATGTGGTGATGGGGGGGTTAGGACTGGTAATGGGCTATGGGGGGGTTAAGACTGGTAGTGGGCTGATGGGGGGGGGGTTAGGACTGGTAATGGGCTATGGGGGGGTTAAGACTGGTAGTGGGCTGATGGGGGTGTAGGACTGATAATGGGTTATGGGGGGGGGCTAGGACAGGAAATGGGCTGATGGGGAGGGGTTAGGACTTGAGGTGGGCTGATGTGGTTAGGACTGGTAATGGGCTGTGGGCTGATGGGGGGTTTAGGACTGGCAATGGGCTATGGGGGGCTGACTGGAAATGGGCTGATGGGGGGTTAGGACTGGTAAAGGGTTATAGGGGGGGGCTTAAACTGAAAATGGGGTGATGGGGGTTAGGACTAGAAGTTGATTGACGGGGGGCTAGGACTGGTAATGGGTTGGGGTGTTGCTAGGACTGGAAATGGGCTGAGTGGAAGGGGAGGCTTGAACTGCAAATAGCTGATGGGGAGGGGGCTTGGAATGGAAATGGGCTGTGAGGGAAGGGAGCTAGGACTGAAAATGGGCTGATGGAAAAGCTAGGATAGGACTGGAAATGGGCTGTTGGGGGGAGCTAAGATTGGAAATGGGCTGTGGTGGGGGCTTGAATTGAAATGGACTCATGGAGGGGCTAGAACTGGAAGTAGGCTCATGGGGGGGGGGCTTGGACTGGAATTGGGCTGAGTGGAGGGGAGCTATGATTTGACATGGGCTGATGGTGGGGCTAGGAAATGAGTAGAAATGGGCTGATGGGGGGGGCTAGGATTGAAAATGAGCTGATGAAGGGACTTGGACTGGAAATGGGCTGATGCAGGGACTAGAAGGGAATGGATGCTGGGTGAGACTGGAACTAGAAGGGAGCTGATGTTGGGGGAGGATTAGAATGGGATGGGGCTGGGAGAGTAAAATGGAGAGGGGAAAAATATTTTGTGTAGGAGGGATGAAAAATCTACAATTGGCCAGGTATTGGGAGAGTAATTGGGGATTGAGGATGGAGGGGTAAAATTTGTGTGGATGAAATAGGAATGAGGAAAGAGCAAAAGGAGAAAGATTAGTATGTTAAAGCAGATGTAGAGAGAGAGAGAGAATGGAAAAAAAACTAGAAGAGAGAAGAAAGGACAAATGGACAGCAGACGATGGAGAGTTAGCAGAAAACATGAAGAAACCAGAAGAAGGTGGCTGGACCAATTGCAACTGAAAAAAAAATGCACAAAAGGTAGAAAGATATCTCTTTATTTTGAATTTATTAACTGGAATATGTCAGCTCTGGGAAATGTGCATCATTAACATCTGCGCTTTGTTTGGTACAAGAGGAAATTCCTATTTGACGTTGCCACTTGTTCTCTTTCCCCAGTATTCTCTGAAATGTATTGGTTTAATATTTGCAGTGTTGCCTTTTGATAGGTAGGGTATGGTGCTTTGTGAGTCCTGGTAATGCTGTCAGGATACGGCGGGTTTGCTATGGGTTCTAAATGGGCAGCGTTTGTAGTAGTTCCTAATGTGCCTGGCGGTTGGCACTGGATTATAGTAATGTAGAAATCTTTTAGTCTTTCTTTATCCATACACTCATTAAGAGACATGTTTACTAAAAGTTAGTGTATGGTAACATTATGCAAATATTTATGCAAATAAGACCACTTATGCAAATGACGTGCTGGCACTTTGAGGAAATTCTTTGGTTTTGTGCGGCAGTTTGGGCACTCGGGCTCAAAAAGGTTAGCCATCACTGGGCTAGGGGATAAGACTACAGCACCTAAACCAGAGCTTTCCAAGCACTTTAGGACATCACCGACGGAAGGTCTGGCTGCACTGGAGACACAATATATTCAAATGTTACGCATGCTCATGCATATTCATTCATTGGGAATATGCTAAAGACTCGACTTGCTGTGGGGTCACAGAAAAGCTGCAGGAGTGGCGAAGAGGGGGATAAACACAGCTCAGCCGGCGGACCTCGACGAGACGCTGGTCCCCATTAGTCTGCAGATCGGGACGTGGGTTCGAAACGCGCCTCCCCGGGAACGCCCAAGAGGGGAAAGTGGCGCGCGTGACGGCGGCTGCAAGGGGGAGGGCGCTGGGCGGGGAGAGGAGGTGTGCTGCAGGGGGCAAGAGGAGGAGGCGGCCAGTGAGAAGACTGTGGCTCCGGTCCAGTGCCGCGGAGGGGGCCCCGGCCCCGGGATCGGGAGGTAGGAGCTGCTACCGGCTTCGGGCTGGGGGAGGGCTAATGCGCGCTGCAAGAGGAAGTGCAAGGGAGGCGTGAAGTTTGCAGTCGCTCCGGTGCTGATCGCGCATAGGAACTCCTCCTTTCCCGGTCCCCTCTATCCGTACGGAAACGGAGCTTTCTAGCTGCGGCTACCGGCAGCCGCCGGCGTGGCATGAGAAAGCCCTGCGGCTGCCAGCACCCCCCGTCACTCTGCATAAGCGGAGTACCGGGGTCTTTAGCAAGGGTGCACGTCCCTGGATCTCCGAGAGAAGCGTATCAAACTAATACCATCGGTCAAGCTGCAGCTCTGCGAGATGGTCATTTGCAAAGAGTAGAAACCCGTTTTCAGATGGGCCTGAGATCCCCCAACCCGATCGCTGCAGCACACAAGTCACTGCTGCTGCATTACACTTAGTCCGGAAAGTGAGGCCCGGGACAGCCGCTGGGCGCAGCTGTAATACCAATAAGCACCTGGGATCAGGGAAACGTGCCATAATTTAGGAAGATCCCTTGCAATTCCGAGGTAGTAACCGCGTGGGGGACTGGGACTGTCCCAAGTTTCTTCCCACGCTGAAATTCTTTTCCGTACTGGATAAAAAGTTGTGAATCATAATATATGTGCCAAAAACCTGTCTTTCGGCCTGATGTTGTCTTTGAGATTTGTTCAGATCAGGGGAATAACCAGGCAGCTAGTTAAAGCATTGTAGTTACTCGACCTAACCTTTATGATTGATACCTTAGAAATATTTATTTTGGTGCTTATTTCTTATTGTCCCAGTTGATAGTCCTCTGTAAACGCATCATTAGAAACGATCTCAAGCTGGCTGGTTAAAAACTCCCTCAAACTCAACCCATCAAAGACTTCTGCTACCTGGATTATAGTTTCAGATTTCACTGTCTAGGGCCGGCACATCCTATAGACACATCATCTTTTGATCAACAAATTAGTGCTACTGTTAAATCACCTTTTACTGCATTACATCGTTTTAGGGCTCTCCACTCCTTATTGGATCAGCCTGCAGGTACCACCATCCTCCCTCCTACAGTAGTCTCACGCCTAGACTACTGCAATGCGATATATACAGGTCTTCCTCAGCATAAACTGAAAACAACTTCAAGCAATTCAAAATACTGCCGTGCACTCTCTGCTCAACGCAAGGAAATATGACTGCATTACCCCCCTTTTTAAAAAAAAAATTCAAATCCTTTTATTTAAGGAAACAAACAACAAATACAAGCAAAAAACAATCACATACAGAATACTGCGTGAATATACATACAGAGAATATCATCGGCTTCCTTTTCCGCAATCCCTTCTCTCTTCCACAAGGCCCTTTTTGGAAATGTACCCCTCTACCTCTCTGTCCTTGTCACTCCCTATGCTCCACTTCGCTGCTTGCGATCCCTTCATGACCATGACAGCCGACTTATCATCCGTTCCCCTTCCAGTATCAAATATAAGCTTACACAGCATTTTTCCTTCTCGCTGACACCTTCACTATGGAATTGCCTTCCTTCTTACATCTGGCTGGAACACTCCTACCCAAAATTTAAAATCCTTTAAAAAAATCTACCTGTTAGAGAAGGCTTTCGAACTTGGCCCATGCTAGATGGTGGTTGCTTTCAGATTCATTTTATTTGTAATTTTAAGAGTTTACTTATTCATTTTATTAGTTTATTATTTCTCATCTTTGTCTTCTTTTCTACCATGTATTGGAGTTCCTTTCGCACTTTATTTCGTTATGTGTTTTGTAATTTTATAAACAGCCCTGCATAGTATGTTCCACAAAGGTGCGGTATATCAAACAACAAATAAACGATAAGCGATACTTATATTGCACTCTGTGCTAAGGTGATAATTACACATAAACATCCCTACCCCAAAGAGCTGATAGTCTAGGTTGGTATCTGGAGCAACCACAAATAAGGACCCTGATGTAATAAAGTGCAAAACATGTCTAAATGTGCAAAACTCAGGAAATTCCAGGGCTTTTCTCATGATTGTGTGCTCAAAGCTGCCTATGCAGTGGGCAAAATTTGTGAAAATGTTTGCAGTAGTCTAATTTCTTGGGTGGTAGACTACATGCAAAATTCTATGTAAATTTATAAATAATGAACTGCCTTATTTGTAAAAATTTGATATATCACTAAATGGTGAGGCACATCCTAGCAGTTTACAAGGCTGTAAGTATTAAATGGAGGACAAGTCATTTAAGCAGGAGACAGAAGGGGAATGTAGATGGACAGCAATTTTTAAGGAGACAGTGACAACTGGCAAATGAAAGAAAGGGGGAGGGTGGGGGGGGGACAAAGAAGCAGTCCTATAAGGGAAGAATAAGAGATTTTGGGAAGGCCTGTGTAAAAACAAAACAAAAAAAAACCCAACAAAAACAAAACAAAACAGGTTTATGCAAAGCAACTAATCAAATTACAATTTTGCAAAAATCAGCACTTGAAAAAGGCACAGTGGTTCTTATCTAACAACATCTTCTTCCTTCAGTGGAAAGTGATCTTAGAACCAGGAGAGCAGAGGGTTATCATTTTTGCCAGGTCTCCATAGATACATTTTGCAGGCAGCTCACTTGTGTCTGTAGAAAAACTAAATGTGAACAGGCCGCTAACCTGTTAGTGCGTTGACCTCAAGGTGACTTGCCCAGCTGGAGACTCCTGCCTCTCCAGGACGACTTGTGGCCATGTGTTTAGTCGGAAGAAAAGTTATTTTGTTAGGTACTAGAGATATCGGTGCGGGAAGCATGACTTGGAAGAAACCTGCTCTTGTCCCATTCACTTTGCACATTGTGTCTGTCAGCTGCGCCACACCAATTCTACTCAGCTTGTGGTTTTCTCCCTCTTCCTTCATGCCATTAGGTGTCATAAGAACACGAGATTTGCCATACTGGGTCAGAACAATGGCCCATCAAGCCCAGTACCCTGCTTCCAAGTATTTGGCAGGATCCCAAAAGGTAGACGGCTTCCATGATATTCATCCTAGGAATAAGCAGTGGACTTCCCCCAGTCCACCTTAATAATGGTCTTATGGACTTTTTCTCCAGGAATTTGTCCAAATCTCTTTTAAATCCAGCTAGAGTAACAGCTTTTAATACATCCTCTAGCAATGAATTTCAGAGTTTGATTACGTGTTGAGTGAAAAAATGTTTCCTCAGATTGGTCTTAAATGTAGTATTTTGTACTTTCATTGCATGCCCCCTATTTTTTTGTATTTTTTGATCAATCACAAGAGGACTCTGAAAAATTGCAGGAGACTGGGCATCCAATGGTAGATGAAATTTAATGTGGACAGGTGCAAAGTTATGCACTTAGGGAAGAACAACTCAAATTATGGTTGCACAATGGAAGGTTCCACATTAGGAATCATCACCCAGGAAAAGGATTTAGGCGTCACTGTATAGAATACCTTGGAACCCTCTGGTCAATGTCTATCTGTGCCTTTCTCTTCTACTACCAACTCCAGACTTTGATCCTTCATTCTTGCTGCTTCTTATGCCTGGTACAAACTTCTTGAGTCTGTGCATCACGCTTCATCTCTGGCGCTTTTCAAATCCATGCTGAAAACTCACCTCTTCGAGGCCGCTTTTGGATCCAGATCCGCTTAATCTCCTTTGTCAGGGGTCGGCAACCCGCGGCTCCGGAGCCGCATGCGGCTCTTTCTCACCTTTGCCGCGGCTCCGGAGCACACTGCCCGCCCGGTGACAGGCAATAGTGTTGTAAGCTCCCTCCCTTCTTCTGCAGCCGCGGCTCCCTGCCTCTTAGGGAACCGCAGCTGTGCTTTTAAAATCATCTCGGAGCCCTTCCTGTCTTGACGGGCTCCGTGCAGCATTGTCCCGCCTCTAAAGGAAGTTTGGAGGCGGGACAATGCTGCCCGGAGCCCGTCAAGACACGCAGGGCTCCGCGTTGATTTTAAAAGCACAGCCGCGGTTCAGTAAGAGGCAGGGAGCCGCGGCTGCAGAAGAAGGGAGGGGAGCTGACATGGAGGGAGGGATGGAGGGAGGGGTGCTGACATGGAGGGAGGGAGCTGATATGGATGGATGGAGGGAGGGGGGCTGACATGGAGGGTGGGAGCTGACATGGATGGAGGGAGGGAGGCTGACATGGAGGGAGGGGGTCTGACATGGATGGAGGGAGGGGGGCTGACATGGATGGATGGAGGGAGGAGGGGCTGACATGGAGGGAGGGAGGGAGCTGAGATAGAGGGAGGGAGGGGGGCTGACAGGGAGGGATGGAGGGGGCTGACATGGAGGGAGGGAGCTGATATGGATGGAGGGAGGGGGGCTGACATGGAGGGGGCTGACATGGAGGGATGGAGCACTGGTAATGGGGTTGAGGGGACTAGCACTGGAAATGAGCTGATTAGGGGAGGCTAGGACTGGTAATGAGCTGATGGGGGGTAGGACTGGTATTGGGCTGATTAGGGGAGGCTAGCACTGGTAATGGGGTTGAGGGGGGATTAGCACTGGAAGCGAGCTGATTGGGGGGCTTTGAATGGGCATGGGCTGATTGTGGGGAGGGGAGGATAGAGCTGCTGGCCCTGGAAGATAACTGGGGGCTAAGGCTGCCATGGTATTTGTACTAGAAGGGACTGGTCAGTGGGGAAGGAGGGGGATTGGAAGGAAATGGACACCAGTGGCAATCATGGGAATGCAAGTTGACATTGGAAGGTACTGGGAGTGAGGACTGGAAAGGGGCTGATATTGGGGAGGGTTACTGGGACTGGAAATAGGCTGATGGAAAGAAGTGAAGAAAACGAAAGAAGAGATAAGAAATGGCAGATGGACCATAGACCACAGAAAGAGAGCTAAGAGAAGACAGGAAAGCAGAAGCCTCAGATCGGGACCAGCATGATCAAAGAATAAATTGGTCAGACAACAAAGGTAGAAAAAATAATTTTATTTCATATTAGTGATTTGACTACAAAATCATCATAATTTTGAAATCAAATATTGTTACTTGTTGTTGTGATATTTTCTGGCGTATTTTTTTTGGTGTGCGAAGGAAGAGGGGTAGTCTTATACGGCGAGTATAGGCCAAACACCTATATTTTAACAGGAAAAGTAGGGGGTCGTATATAGCATTAAGGTAAGAAACAATATATGCAGTGTTAGATTTGTTTTAAATGTCGCAATGGTTTTGCGGCTCCCAGTTTTTTTTTTCCCTTCGGAAACGGGTCCAAGTGGCTCTTTATGTCTTAAAGGTTGCAGACCCCTGTCCTATGTGCTTCCTTCCCGTTCCCCTAGATGTAGCCTTGTCCTTGGCTGTTGTGTTGTCTGTCTTGACTAGATTGTAAGCTCTGATGAGCAGGGACCGTCTTTTACATGTGTCTGTGCGGAGCTGCGTACGCCTTGTAATGCTATACAAATGATCGATAGTGGTAGTAGTAGTATAGCCATAAAAAATGAATAAAATGCTCAGAATTACAAGGAAAGAAATAGAGAATAAAACAAAGGATGCAGTATTGCCTTGATCGCTCCATGTTGTGACTGCGGCTGCCAGTAATCCATTGTGCTTCGACTGTTCTTGCTCTTCGCTGAACCTCAAGCTGATATCCCGGGTGACTACCTAGTTTTGCCTAACGGTTGGGGCGGCCCTGCTAGTGCAAGCCAGCGTTCAGCAGAATCTCAGAAAGACGAGAATGGCGCAAGTCTTGCTACAGACTAAGCTGTAGAGTGCACCAGCACGTATCAAAGGACCCCTCAGTTAAGCACATGGGAAAGGCTTTCATCACCTCCTCCTCTGATGCAGTATGGACTTTTCAGTGCAAAGAAGGATGCTATGTTCTAGATTATATACATAAATAAACAGGTCAAACAGGCCAGAGATTGGACCATAATAAATTCACATATACCTGAGATGAGATGGCAGAAAGCAGAGCAGGGGATCAAAGCATTGCGTCAATAAAACATAAGAAACAAGGCTTTTGAAGTTGAAATGAAAAGGTAACGTAAAGAGAACAAGAAAGCCTTAGCAAGGATCTGGGCTTCCTAAAGCACTATAAGCAATGAAATTTGTCCCTGTCACCTTCTGATCATCCATCCATCTCCCCTGCACCCTTCCCCCTACCTTTTGCCCTTTAGACTTATCACTGGAGGTTGGGTTTATGATTGGGTTATATTTACTCGTCTTGCCATCTCTTGCTCATCTTCTCCTGACCGAAGCTAGTGAAGAAATGTCTTCTAAGTCTTTATTTCTGTACCTTCTTGTATTTGAAGCCTGTTGGGCATTCAGATTCTGTCTCCTCTTTTCCTTTGGTCCTTTAGAAAGAACATCTTTAGCTCTTTTGGCCTTTCTAGATGGGGCTTCTAGTCGGCAGCATAAATTCAAATTAAATGTCCCCACGAGGCAATTTTGGAAGGGGGCCACAGAGCGAGGGTCCAGCTCAGAAGATCCAGAAGTGGCTGCATGGAGGCCTCCAACTTTCTAGGGCCCCACAGGAGCTGCTTGGGTGGAAATAGTGCCACTGATTATAGTGCAGTCCATGCATCGTTTTGGTGGCTCTACTTTGAATTGCCTCTACCTTATTGATGGCTTATTCATTTATATATATCTAATATACTACCGGAAGGGCATAAGCTACTGTAAATATATATAGTTTGCACCTTTCCAGTAGTAGTTCAAGACGAGTTAGATTTAGGTAGAATAAGTATTCCCCTGTCCCCAGTGGACTTACAATCTAAGAGGCCCTTTTACTGAAGCATTGTATTTTTTTGTCCCTAGCACACGTTTGAGTCAAAATCCATACATTAGGTGCCAGCGCATAATTGTTGAGAGCATGGCCAGCATGTGCCTGACCGTTGCTGTGTAGACAAGTCCCTTAGCATGCATTCCAGCCTTTGCCCGCTACCGCAGGTGCACCTAACCCTACTGAAGTGGCGTTAGGTGCACCCGCACTAATTCCAATATCGACCGTTCATTGCTGTTCCCCTGTGCTAACTGCAATGTGCTATTGATGTCCAGACTCTGCCCCCAGCCTGTTCATTCCCCGCCCTAGCACGCAATGTGCACTTAGTGCGGGAATTAGCTTGCAGTAGACATTGTGCTTGTACAGTAACGGGTTACAGTGTGCTCTTGCACAGTTACCATGCATGGAAATGTGTGTTAACTGCTTAGCACACTTTAGTCAAGGCGCCCCTGAGTTTGTACCTGAGGCAGTGAAGGGTGAAATGACTTGCTCAAGGCTACAAGAAATGGTGGTGTTATGTGAACACTGGTCTCTCTGGCTCCCAGGCCAGATACGGTTTCCAAAACTGAATACTGTTCTCCTCATGCTGGCATCTGAGACCTGTAGAGAGGTAGTATTACTTCCCCTTTTCTGCAACCAAGTGCGCCATTAGCGTTTCCAGTTGCCTTGAGGGTTTCAGAGACACTGACCCAGAAAACTACTTTTGTGATTACGAAGTCTTCACATCCAAAATGGTATTTAATCCTTACATTTCTGCACCCCCAAATACATTATTGTGCTCTTTTTTGATTTACAATGTAGTGGCCAAAGGCTTCACACTTCTTCCAGTTATAGACTTTTGGAATTGTGCAGTGCCTGGAGGTGATGGATTTTTTTGTTTGCTCTCACAGGCAACTAATCAGTTATTGCCAAATAATGCACAAAGTCAGTATTAAGGCCTTGGGGTTTAGCGCCACTTTCTGTTCTCTTGTTGACTGGTTCTGTGGCCCTCTTGAATATCTACATGCCCCTCACGACCAGCAGAGTTAGACCGAATTCTTCCTTTGGAAGGTGGGTAGCAGATTGTCTGTCTGTCTCGTCCGCCCTGCGTGAATGTTATCTCTACATGGACTTCTTGTGTAATCTTTCATTCTCACATGAAGCAACAAGAGGGCCTTGGCAGAAGCTACTAGTTTCCACATCGTTCCGTTGCACCGTTCACAACCTGTTTTTCTTGTGCGCGTTCCGGTGATACATACTGGAAATATCCTTGTCTGACCCAGATATTAGTAGATGCAGTAGATTTGCTTTAAAGTGGAGTGATTAAGAAGGCAGCAGAAACATGCTAAACAAATATGATCTGTTTAAAAGTTCACCGAGGAGGGTTAACGGAGAACTGTTTGTGTTCCGAAATGCTTTCTGTAATAAGTTACTTAATTTCAGGCTGGTGGAAGGCAGAAGTGAGACATGCAGAATGCAGGGCTACCAGTGCTATTTCCTTTGCTGCCAGATGTACAAAATCCTTAGTTTAAAATGCTGACCTGTGGTCAGCAAAGGCTGAAAAGCAATGCTTCCGCCAAGCTGTATCAAAGTCCTCCACCTTGCACTGCTGCCAGTAGAGGGAGCTGCTGACATATTGCACTTTTAAGCTCAAGTAACAAGAGCTATAGAGCCACATTTAAGTTAAGGAGGAACATATATAATATGCAGGCCTCAGCACTAGACACACTTTGAAACATAGATGATAATACTATGGGCAGGGACATATATAAACTCGAGTTTCGCCCTATAATTTTAAACAGGCTGCATCAGGACAAATTCACCAGCTTCACTGAGATTCACTGATGCAGCCCGTTCGAAATTATAGAGCGAAACTCGAGTCGACATAGATCTAGCGTTTTGGGAGTTTTGATATTTGCATCAATGGGGAGCTGTGTTTCAGATAAGTGTTTCTTTTAAGTGCTTTTAAGAAATTGATAAACATTTAGAGGCCTATGAATGATATTATAGGGTTGAAGTGGTTCTGAATCATTGTTTCGTAGCCATGATACAAATTCCACTCCCTGGTCTGAGGCTTCCTTAGACTCATGGCGTACCCCTAGGTTGTTTCTTATACGCCTGAACCAGGCAGCGGTGCTTACATGTTTGAATGCGCACCTTGCCGAGGTTTATTTATGTTCCTCTTTAACATAAATGTGGCTCTATAGCTCTTGTTATTTCAGTTTGTAATGAGTGAGAGTTATTGGGATTTACTTGATATTGCACTTTTAGTCACGGTGAGCAGGCTCTGCCTTGCGACTCAAGGCGCGATATCACAGCACCTCCCCGTATTGGCAGCGGCTAGGGTGGAGCACTCCCATGTAGCTGGGAGCGGGGACATTGCAAGAAGTCTTGTTGTTGTTGTTAAGTGCCGTCGAGTCGGAGTCGACTCATGGCGACCCTCTGGATAGCTATCCTAAATTGTGTTCGGTCTTCAGTCAGGCGGCTTATTGTTGACAGACTGCTACCCGTAGCTGCTGTTATTGTATCGATCCATCTCATTGCTGGCCTTCCTCTTTTCCATATTTTTGGTTTGCATAAGGAGCAGACGTCTTGCTTTTATCCCACCGGATTCTAGTGGCTTTAGATCATTCTCTATTTTTGCCTTAAGTAACTGCCCATATTATTACCATCATCTAAGTTTCAAAGTGTGTTTAGTGCTGCGGCCTGCAAACATATTTGAATATTTTTTATGAGTTATTATAAAATGTGCTCTCCCTTCCTGGTTGCTTGATGTACCTTCTTCAGCACTGGCTTTAGCCTTCTCTCTTGATTGGAAAGAGTTGATAGCTAATGGTCTGTTAATTTCCTTACCTGGGAAAAGCTAAGCATTGGAAGCAAAACCATTATTCATCTCAGGTAGGGCTTTAAGTTAACTGATTCTAGGTACACTAGTACCTGTTCAATTACTGTTTAGTTTTATTAAAATGGTCTTTTATTAACAAAAAAGTGCATTTGACAGAATTTTCTGAATTTATTCATTTATTTATTAAGCAAGAGAAACATGTTTTGGAAATTTTAAGGAGATCAACTGGGTCTCCCCAGTTGATCTCCTTAAAATCAAATTTAACATTCTGTTTCCTTTGTATGAATGGTACCACTACTAGCATAGTACGAGCACTTTACCTTAGGAAATAGACGGTAGTCATGTTAGGAAAATCAATGATTTTCTCTTCAGAACAATAAACAGATTCTTGTGTTTTCTTTCTTGCGCTATGTCTTGCAGCACGCTTTAAGTGGTAAGACGTGTTTGACAAAATGGCGAAAAGGAAGAGCCGAGACTATGCATTGCTGCCTGAATATGAGAAGAGTCAGATCAAGAGGACCCTGGAGCTGGGGACAGTCATGACGGTGTTCAGCCTCCGAAAAGCTCAGCCGGAAAGGAGGACCATCCAGGTTATAATGGAGACCAGGCAGGTGGCTTGGAGCAAGACAGCAGACAAGATTGAAGGGTTTTGTGAGTACATGCAAGTGACCGTTCAAGTAATGAACATTATTAGTCATTGGAAGGCTAGAGCAGGGCTGTCAAACTCATTTTAACACTGGAGAAAATGCACTGAAGGGGCTGACTGGGGGGGGTGTAGTTGAGGTAGTGCTGGTAGTAGTGGGAGGGTCATTGGATTCTGTGTATCAAAGCAAACAGGAAGGGGGTCCTTTACCTTTTCATTGTTTGTTGCAGTGTTACAGCTACTAGGGGGCCATCTTTCCCTTCAGATTTTGCAAGAAGGGGTCATCCATTAAAATTATAGTCAACCAGGTTGTGTTTCCCACCAACCACATCAATCTCTGTCTTCCAAGACCCAACCAGTCTCATTAATCTCCTCCACACCTACTCCCCCATTAGTTTCTCCACCCTTTCTCTCTTCATTAATGGTTAGTGATGGCGTCTCCCCTTTAAGGAATCTACAGGACTTGGGCTATAGTGGCTGCTGGACTTGTGTTCTATGACAAGTGTCTCTATGCAGGGGCCGCAGTGACCAGCTCAGGATTTGATTTGATTTATTAGCTTCATATACTGCTAATTAATCACAAACATGGAGCAGTTTACAATCAAAAGTGAATAGATCCATACAAATAAAACAAGTTAAAACCCACACTCGCTACAATAAAATGTATACAGTCAAGATATCAGAAACAGTGGTTGCAATGAGAGAAATCAGTCATGGGAGGAGGGCAGTTTTGTGGCAGCAGAGAGAGATCACCGTGGGAATGTGTGTGGGGGGGGGGGGAGGGTGGTGGATGGAGGAAGAGTATGGTGTGGTGAAGGCATTATGTGCAGATAGGGGTGAGCGAGGAGAGTTTTGTGGCAGCAATAAGAGCTTAGCTTAAGAAAAGAGATCTCCAGCGCGTGTAATACAGAATGAGCAAGCTTACTCTACATCATAAATATAAATCTAGCTCATGCATATGAGAGATTTACATGCACTGTCTCTATTTTATGCAAATCTAGCCGTGCATATCCAGTGTGGACATCCTGAAAGCCTGACTGGCTAGGTGTGTCCCGAGGACTGAGTTGAGAACCCCTGATCCAGACAGAAGGCTCTGCCCCTCCCCCATATACAGTTGCCTGCTGTGGCTGGTGGTAATTTCAGTCATGGACAGAACACACGTAGCTAATAAAGATGTGCGGAAAGGCTGCAGTTGTTGTCATGCAAATAGGTTTGTGACTGTTCTGTCTGGTTTGCATATTCACGAAGCTAGGCGTTTTCCTGAAAGAATTTCCACAGAAAGGTAGAAAAGATCAACATTTTTCACAAATTTGCAATTTGCTATGGTTTAAAAAGGGGGAAGAAAGGAGATGAAAATCTGGCAAAGTGCTATTTAAAAGATCACAGATCAGATTTATTCTCCTCGCAGTCTTAGCTTTTCCCATGTTTCTTTGATGCTGTATATATTTTCACAAAGTGGTGGCAACTGACTGCAAACACCCTTTAATAATTATCTATCGACTTAGACTTACCACGTTTCACTTCCTTTCCCTAACAATTACTTTGCTCATCTGTAGAGGTTTCCCCACCAAATCAAAAAATGGGAGAATCCTCATCTCTGTCCTTGCAGCAGTCATGTGGGCAAGCTTTGGGGGATGAGGGGTGACCCAGGGCTCCCCCCACCTCCATGTGGCCCCTCCGTTTCCTGCACCCCAGTAGTCTGACTGAAGACAGAGTGGTCTACGAGTGCCTCTTTGAATGTTATTGAACAGGCTGCTGAAATAGGACATCTTCTAAACATAAAGGGGTCGAGCATTTGAAAATGCCATAGCATTGTAAAGGAAAGTCAACTGAGAAGACTAAATGGCTCTGTGGACCTTATCTGCCATCATTTTCTCTTTTTCTGTTCTTCATGGGTGATTTTACTCTTTCATTGGAACTACATAAGAATTATTCAAGCTGTGGAGGCTGCAGAGGCCCCTGGTTCTTATCTGAAGATGAGACATACATGGCCTTGAAAGTTTATAAGCTACATTCCTGGATAATTCTTATGTTCCAAGCCAAGGGATCACAGAATCCGGTTTTACTTCAGAATCAAGCTCACGCTAAACGGCATTATTATTTTAAGTGGGGAGAGAGCATTTCAACATCTCAATTCCAGTATCTCGGTTACTGTACATATTCAAGAGTTTTAAATTGTATTATTGAACCTGTATGCATATGGGATGGTTTGAATACGTGCATGCTTTTAAAAATCTGCATCTGCTTTTTTCCTGCAATTTCCTGCTCAGTTTTAATAGAAATCATTCAGAATTTGGGTAAATGTTTAAGAACATAAGATATACAATGTTAGAGCAGACTAAGGGGCATGTTTACTAAAAACCGCACAATTGCGCGCTGCACAATAGCGCACTAAAAGCAGCACTTAAGTGCTCTTAAGCACCCCGCACACGTGCAATGAACCCCCGCACACGTGCGCGGCACACTAACGGGCTCCGCACAAGTACGGGCCCGCAAATGTCCGATAGAGGCGTGGAAAGGCTCCCGAGGGGCGGAGAGACGGCTGCAATGGGCGGGGAAGGGGAGGGGAGAGGCTCCTCGCACATTTACGGGGCCGAATATACAAGTAAAAAATACCGCGAGTGAAACACTCGCGGTAGAGGGCATTTAAAGGGAAGAGAAACCATTTACGTCAGCAATGTACAGGAAAACCGGGGAAACCTACAAAACGTGAGCAGTGTGATACATGTGCATAGAACAAAAGTGCAAATAAAAAGCAAAAATGACCATAACAAAAATATTAAAAATAGTACTTCAGCTGGGCAACAGTGATATTAATGGGCAACAACAAAAAACACTCCCTGGAAAGCTCCATAACATTAGAAATGAATTTTGGAAGGGTCCACGGAGTGGAGACCCTTCCAAAAATCATTTCTTGCTATTGGAGCTGTCCTTGGAGTGTTGTGTATGGTTGCCCATTAATAACACTGTTGCCCAGCTTGGCTATCTTTTTTCCCCCTTTTTTTGCAGGCATTTTCGTGGTGTATTTGCACTTTTGTCCCCAGACAAGGTGAACGAGCCCACAGTAAAAATGTGCAGAGCATGGCTTCCGACTCCTTCTTGCCAGGTTTCCTATCTCCAGGGACTGCACTGTCTCTATGGCCACAGTGTGGTGCAGCGGACAGAGCCAGTATCTCTAGGACCAGAGAGTCACAGGTTGAAATCCCAGCTGGGACACCTGCCAGCCCTATCCCCATATTTTACCCACCACTAAACAGAGATAGTAAAGACACTCCTTTATTGCAGAGAACATAAGCATGTTGCAAACACCCATATTTTACCCTACACCGCTCACACACCATAACAATGGGCATTACCTACAGCCGAGTCCCCCAAATGCAGGCCTGGAGTGCCACAACTCAATCAGGTCATATGGTTTTACTACGATAAGGACATGCCAGCATGTTGGCGGAAGGGTACAGGTGGTGGAGGGGCAGTGGCTGCTAGCCACAGAAGACAGTGGCCTAGCCATGTGCAGGATGGCACCATCCACTGCAACAGACAGGCCCTGTCGGATGTACAGTCATGGACCTCCCAGGGAATTCAGCCAATCCGTGGCAACACGGTGGTGCAATGCACACAGACAGTGTGTGCAAGAACAGAAGGTCAGAGGTTCAAAGCCTAGCTGGGGCTACTGCCAATCCTGTCCACATATTTTTCCCACAACTAAACCATGATAGTAAGGACAAACCTTTATTGCTGAGGGCATACACATTGGTAATACGCCTATCTTTTACCACACCGAGCACAGACACCATGAACAGGGGCATTACCTAGAGCAGAGTCTCCGAAATTCAGTCCTGGAGGACCACACACCATTCAGGTTCAATGCTGCCTCTAATACAAATGCCTGTGCTGCATATCTATGCACCACCCCCATGGCATGTATATGTAGCTCATGCATATTCATGAGGGACAGCAGGAAAACCCGAACAGTGTTAGGCACACCAGGACTGGAGTTGGGAACCTCTGCCGTAAAGCAGCAGCCAACAGGGGCAGACACACCCACACCCACAGGCCCCATTGGCCAATGCCTCCTGGAGAGGCAGGACATTGGGCCCTGCGTGCATCTCCCAATACTAGCACCTGCATACCTTAGCAATGCCACCCTACACCTGGGTATACGGTACACAGCTCTCAAACGTTTGCTATGAGTACTGGCAGATAGACATTCCTACGTTAAGCACAGTTTGCTCTTTGAGCTCCATCATAACAATCTTTCTGATGTCTGCGGTGTGTGCTTCAGGTCTGGCCTCTGACAGTGCTCACCACCCTGGGGAGTGACCCCCAACAGTATTGCGTACCATATCCATGCCTGTGCTGTGCCCAGGACTGGTGTGGTGGGCAAGGCTGATAAACTCCTCTATAGTAGCACAATGCTGGCATACGTGTGGGAGTGTGTGTCTGTCTATACCAGGGGTGGGCAATCTCGGTCCTGGAGGGCCGCAGACCAATCAGGTTTTCGGGATATCCCTAATGAATAAGCATGCAATATATATGCATTACAGATATCCTGCCAATCTGACTGGTCTGTGGCCCTCCAGGACCGAGATTGCCCACCCCTGGTCTATACAGTGTGTGGTGGCTACAAACACCTTCCACAGCCCACACTGCCAGCACTGTTGCCATTATTGGCCTGCCAATGTGCATAATGAGCAGCAAGGTACCATGGGTATAGCTCAGACAGGGTGGGCTGGCCAGGATGCATCTGCACAGGGCAGAGGGCACTGCCTGGGACATTGTTGTGGCTGGCCACCACCTACACAGACAGGGTGACCTCTTTCTGTCCTGCTGGGGGATCACCCTCACCCTGACTGTGCAGTGACCACAGCATGTCTAGGCACCCCCATAGTGCTATATAGTATTTCTCTCATGTGATATATATGGGTTTCCTTTTGGGGCCCAGTCACTGACTTATCTGCTGGTGTGCACTGCCATCCCAGTTCTGGGTGCATGCATTTCCACCAGGACTAGCTAGCAGACTGTTTTCAGCTGGTCTGTGTTGTGATGGAGCGCCTTTCAGGGTGCAGCGGCTGAAGGCTTGCTGCAGGAGAATATCAGATAGTGGTGGGGTGCAGCTTAGCATATCCAGGCCTAATGTCTGTCTGATATTGTGTTGTGGAGGTGTATCGAGCTGCTTTGACTGCCCTGTAGGGTGTCTGTTCCCCAGCAGGACCGGGGTTGATGGTCCACTCTACTGCCACCATTGCAGGGAGGTAGAATGTGGATCTGTTGATAGGAGACCCTGTTTTTTCAACCTTGGGTGGTGGTACATAGCCCACCTAGGTGTCCATAAGGGGTTCCCCTGACTAAGACAGAAAGTGATATCCAAGGTGTTTCTGCAGAAACTACCTATCTCACAGACTAATACTGCTGTGGAGCTCTGGCATGGCCTCTTTCATCCATGGAGGGTGTTGTGGACCTGGTCCTGGGCGCCTCTTCACACCCTCAGGGTGAGCACAGTACCCGCACAATGTGACGGTGTGTAGCTACTCTGTGCCAGTAAAACACCCGGTCAGTACCCCCTACCAGGCCGAGGTGCTGTGTGGGTGCACATGGCCACTTCCCCCTACCACGCCGGGGAGCTGTTGGGGTACATTCCCCATCTTGTGTTCATCTGTGGACAGCTGATTTGCATGTGCAGTGCATCATGGGTATGGGTGGCCTAACCCTATCCTGGCTACCACAGCAGACTGTCTGTGTGGTGACGTGCAGGCTCTCTGCAGCCAGCCAGGGGCTTGCTGGCAGCTATAGAGCTGTAGCCCAATGGTTACTTCACTACCTGAGAAGCCAGAGGTCATGGGTTCAAACCCACAGTGGGTTAATTTGCTAGGGTTATCCAAAGTTTTTTTATTTATTGTACATATGTTGATGCCAGCAAAAACACCCGCAGCGTACTGTACCCATAAGGTGCTGCTGAGGGTGCTTTATAGGGCGCCCTATAGGGCACCTTATGGTTGCCGTCCATATAAGGTGCACTATACATTATCCTGTGATGCAACATATATGGTGACCTATAGGGGACATTCTAGGGTGCCTTGGCGGACAGTGAACTTTAACATGTGCCGTATGGGCCGCCTTATGTTAACACGCTTTGAGAGTGAGTTTGCTAGTACTGATAAATAAAATAGAACTAATATGCCTCCTACAGCACTCATCCCCATAATACATTATGCCTCAGCCAGCCTTGTTCACTGGGCACTGTGAGGGATTGAACCCCTGATCCCTGCACCATTGGTCAGTGTCTTAACCATTGTGCTGTGGCTCTGTTCCTGTGATTGCACATCAGCGCGCCGCCTTATGCCGCCCACTCTTAAAAAGCCTCCTAAAACATTAGCGCACCGCCTTATACCGCCCATCATTTAAATGCCTCCTAAAATAATGCCTCTGCCAGCTGTCTCCATTGGGCACTGTGAGGGTTTGAACCCCTGATTCCTGCACCATTGGTCAGTGTCTTAACCATTGTGCTGTGGCTCTATTCCTGTGTTTGGACATTGCCGCACTGCCTTAGGCCTTCATGGCATAGCAGCGCAACCACCTTCTGCCGCCCAAACCGCACAAACTTAACAGCGCGCCGCCTAATGCCCACTATTTACAGTGCTACGCCTTATGACGCCCACACCTAACAGCGCACCGCCTAATGTCGCCCAACATTAACAGTGCGCCGCCTTATGCCGCACAAAATTAATATGCCTCCTACAGCACTTTAACCCATTACAGTTATTGCCTCAGACAAAAGCTTTTGTTGCGCACAATGGGGGATTGAACCCATGGCCCCTGCACCATTAGTTAGTGTCTTCACCGTTGTACTACGGCTCTGTTCTTTTCTGTACCCAGCAGCGCGCCACTTAGCCTTCCCACGCGCTAATGTGGACCCCGCACATTAGCGCGACGCGCACAAGTACGGTCGCTGTCTCCCGGTTTTTTTCTTTTCTCTGCCTGAACCACCCACTCCTTATATGGCACAGGCACACTACCGCGGCCCCGCACAATTTTGGAGTTTAGTAAACATGCCCCTAAGAGTCCATTGAGTCCAACATCACTGGGTCGCTAGGAATTACCTGGAGCTAAAAAAAAAAAAATCATTTCCATATTGCTCAGTCCCACAGCTAAACAGTGGCATTTTCCAAGGCTAACTGGCTAATAACTGTTTATGGACCTTTCCTCCAGGAACATGTCCAAAGCATTTTTGAACACACCTATGCTAACGTCCTTGACTACATCCTGTGACAATAAATTCTATTATGTATTGGGTGATAAAATACTTTTTCTGATCTGTTTAACATCTATTACCTTTAGTTTCATGGAGTAGACCCTATCTCTGAACTATTTGAAGGATTAAATAACTCTTCTCTATTTACCTATTCCACCCCAATCATGAATTTATAAACTTCTGAATCGTCTGTCCTCCAAGCTGAAGAATCCTAACGGTTTGTCATTTTGGTTGCCTTTTTCTGTACTTTTTTCTTGTTTTGCTCTGTCTTTTTTGACATAAGTTGACCAGACTTGCATACAGTCACTTTCAATATAGAGGCACAAGAATGTGAAGACTAATATGTGTGTGTGGGTGCTGTTTAATCATTTTGACTCCTGTGGTGATTCCCAATATGGAACCCAGCATTCTGTATCTGTTGTTGTTGTTGTTGTTAAATGCCATTGAGTCGTGTCAACTCATGGCAACCATCTGGATAGCTGTCCTAAACTGTAGTCTGTCTCCAGTCAGATGGCTCATTGTTGATAGAGTGGCATCCATAGCTGCTGTTATTGTCCCAATATGTAAGACATCTTTGCAGCTTCTTACTCTCATGTCATGTGCAGCTACATCAGCAGACGTCCCGAAGGCTTTGATCCAACTACATCATAAATGCTGGGCTTACTCTGAAAAGTCTTCAGCTCATCTCCAGTAACCAGTTAAGTGCCTTCCGACCTGGGGGTCTCATGTTCCAGAACTATAGTGCAATTTGTTTTGTATCCAGTGGGTTTTCATGGCAAAATATGGAAGTAGATTGCCAGGCCTTTCTTCCACGCAGGTAATGCTAGTGTTCTTGCCGTAATTACAGGAATGTGATCCTCCGCTGCCAACACTATCCCATTCTGTTGCTGTCCAGATGGGTGGTTTGTTTTAGTCTGGCACCTCAGCTGAGACCTGTCCATCTTCGGAGACCCTGCCAGTAGTTATACCACCAATAGCTCAGCTTCAGTGATGCACACAAACCCTCACAGAATGACAAGCTGCAAACCAAGTGAGAGTCGGCATCTGTAGTTTGGATCATTTTTCCCTGTGTGCATCACTTTGCAATTGTCCATGTTGATTTTCATCTGCCATTTAGACACACAGTCCTCCAGTCTTGCTGGGTTTTCCTGAAACTCCTCACAATTCACTTGTGATTTATAAATTTTGAATAATTTTGTGTAATCTGCATATTCATTGACTTCACTCGTTGTTTTAAAAATGATCTGGACAAGGAAATATGTTAAAAAGCACCAGTCTCAGTACAGATCCCTGGAGCGCTTTTCTATTAACCTTTTTCCATTTAAAGAACTAATCATTTTGTCCTACTCTCTCTTTCCTGTCTTTCAACCTGATTCCAATCTACCTGTAGCTTGGATTATTTTCTCTATCTGGATCACTTCGCCCTTGTCCACGTTAATTTTAATTTTCTGCTTTAGATGCCAAGTCCGCCAGTTTCACAAGATCCCCCCTGTAGTCTGTCCCTGTTTTAACAATATTCATTAATTTTGTCAAAAAGATCTGGTAGTCATACCCTCTCTTACACATGTAAAGGGGCTTACTCAATAGCTCGTCCACAATTGTGGAACAACCTCCCTCTTGACGTGCGATAAAAAACAGATGATTTAACATTGGAAGAGGATGAAAGCTCTGTTATTTTCTGCAGAGTTTGCATGATTTTAATAATATGATTGAGTCATTTGATTGTACATGTGTATAATTGTCATTGTGATGTTTTATAATGTTACGTACATTTTTATGTATCTTACTTAGGACTATCATCATAAGTGAGATATAAATAAATTTGCATGAATGAATCTGCAAATTTGATCATCTTATTGGTTCCTCCCTTTTCTAGATCATTTATATAAATGTTAATCAACACATCTACCACAGATCCTTGGAGAAACTCCACTATTCTTTTTCCATTGGGAAAACCAACTCTTTTGAGCTGTTACCTTCCCAGAGTAGGACTTTGCCTCTTATCTCATGACTTTTAATTTCCTGAGGGGTCTCTCATGAGGGAATTTGTCAAATACCTTTTCAAAATATAGATACATTGGGGGTCATTCTGAGCAACGAATAGCAGGGATGGATGTCCCATTAGGACGTCCATCCCCAGTATTCATGCCCTTTCCCGGCCCCGTCTTCCTTCCCTGCATAGTTCCTCTGAATCATCGTCTACAAAGATTGTTTCTTACGGGGAAGGTAGACAGAGGCAGGAATGGGATGGATCAGGGTGGCGTTAGGGTGGGCAGTGGGCGGTCATCAGCCCTGGACATACAGGGCCAATTCTAATGTTGGCCCTGAATGTCTAGGGCTGGTGACTTGAACGGGGAACTTATTCCACTTCAGAGGTGGAATATGTTCTCTAGTCGCCGAGGGATGGTGGGCCTGGGGCATAGAAGGGGCAGGGGGGCCTGAGGACATTCCTGCAGCCCAACCCTGGCCTTAGGAGGCCAGATCGGGGGTTGGGCTGTGGGGAAAGCATTGCAGGAGCCGGGGGTCGGGCTGCGGGGAAAGCATAAGGACATAAGATATGCCATACTGGGTCAGACCAAGGTCCATCAAGCCCAGTATCCTGTTTCCAACAGTGGCCAATCTTGGTCATATGTACCTAGCAGTTTCCCCAAAAGACACAGGTTCCACAATGCTTGTACTGGGTCAAGCATTGATATCCTGGGTCCCTTCTTAATAATGGTTTATGGACCTTTCCTCCAGGAACTTGTCCAAACCTTTTTTAAACCCAGCTACACTAACAGCCTTTACTACATCCTCTGGTAACAAATACCAGAGTTTGATTACACGTTGAGTGAAAAAAATATTTTATTTTATTAGTCTTAAATAGTTTATCCTGTAGCTTCATTGCATGTCCCCTAGTCTTTCTATATTCTGATAACGTAAACAATCGATCTATGTTTACCCGTTCCACTCCATTCATTAATTTATAGACTTCTATCATATCTCCCCTCAGCCATCTCTTTTCCAGGTTAAGGAGCCCTAACCTTTTTAGCCTTTCTTCATAGGAGTATCCTTCCATCCCCTTTACCATTTTGGTGGCTCTTCTCTGAACCTTTTCTAATAACGCTATATCCTTTTTAAGATTGCAGGAGCCGGCGGCCAGGGATCACGGCTTCACAATGGAGTCGCTGTGCCATAGCAACCGGATGTCATGGCGCCACAGCTCCATTGTAAAGCCCAGACTGTGTTAGTCTGGCAAGGCCTGTATGTGCAGGCCGGCTGAATCACGGTCCCAGCCTGCACGTACAGGCCTGTTTGTGATTCTGATCCTGTGGAGCTAGATGTGCCCCGCAGGATCAGAATCACGATTCCTTCTGTGCGTCTGGATCCGGCCGGGCGTACAGAGGGCTTGTACGTCCGGGATGGAATCGGGCCCATTGTGTCACTGGCTTACCCTTAGTCCCATGTTTGTTTATGCCTTTAAGAAATTCCATATACCCTGGAATTCTGTTCTTAAAAATAGCTTCTGCCATTTTCCTAACAATGTTGGGCTCACTAGTCTGTAGTTTCCCTTGGTACCCTCTTTAAAAATTGGCATTACCTTAGCCACACTCCAGTCTTCAGGCACAGTAGCTAATTTAATGATAGGTTGAAGATTGCTCCTTTATCAAATCACCATGGCTGGATGGTGTTCGAATCTGTGGTTTGTGAAGTAGCTTTACTATATCTTCCAGTTCCACGTTTATTTACTTTAGCTCCTCTGAATCATCACCTACAAAGATTGTTTCTGCTTGGGTATCGCCACAACCGCCTCCTCAATTAAGACTAAAGCAAAGAATTCATTTATGGTCCGATATTCGGCAGGGTTTATTGAGTTAGATAAGCCCCACTGACTGTGATACTCTACAGTATCTGAATGGTGCTGGGGCAGGCTGGAGGCAGAGTTTGGGTGAAACGGGAAATTATCTGGATAACAATGATTAACAGTGCTACTATCTGGATGACTATCTGCATAATTTTTCTTTTTTGTGCCGTCAAGTCAGTGCTGACTCCTTTTCTTGGCAATGTATCACCGGAAGTAGATTGCCAGGCCTTTTCTTCTGAGGCAACGGAGGGTAAAGTGACTTGCCCCAGATCACAAGTGGGAATCAAGCCCCTGATCTTCTGGGTACGATGCAGTTGCTCTAAACACTAGGCTGCTCCTCCAGTCCCTGCATAACTTAAGTCACAAAAAAGCTGGACATAGCTATCCAGATGGCAGGATGAAAATCACTGCCATCTTGATAATGCTAGGCAGCCTGATAATGCTGAATCCGGACATCGAGCACTGGAAAACGCCACCGAATAACCAGATTTTATTTAAATGCTGTGGCCAGAGTTAAAAAAAACAAACAAACAAAACACAGACTGTGGCATTTAAATATTGCCCTGTTATTTTCTCTGCTATAGCCTTGGCCTTCCTGAGTGCCTGTTCTAGTCAGAATACTGCATATGTCAACCTCTTCCTAACAGCACGGTGGTGGCAGCTGGCCTTGGTAGGAACAGGCTCCAGGCCTGACGGAGGAGCAACAGCAGGGGGTAATAATGAGCTGTGCTGCACAACTAGGTAATGGGATCCTGAAGGGTTGGCACATAGGGCACAGACGGAGCATCGGGCATCCAGGTTGGTTTGTAACAGATGGTGGAAAGAACGTGGCCAAGGCAGCGAAAGGAGGGGAGTTTTTGTGGGATCAGATGCCCTGCACACTTGATGCACCTGGTTGAGAGACTCCCTAGGCCTGGGCAGCAAAGCAAGAGGAAACTGACCAAGAAGTGCCGAAAAAATGCTGACTATTTTCATCAAAGTGCGAAGGGTGGGCGTGAGCATCGTGAGAAGCAGGAAGTAACAGGAGCAACGTCAGGTGGAAGTCTACTTACAATATGCTGGAGAGGTTAGTGGAACTACGGCTGGCCCTGAAGCAGACGTCATTGGAGACTGAGATTGGCATTGGTGGACTCTGGATCACCAGGATTGGGCAAATATCATGCAGGAGATGGAAGTCCTAAAGCCCTTTAAGAATACCACAGAGGAACTGGGTTCCACAAGGGCTACCCTAAGGCTTCTTATCCTGGTAGTGAGTATTTTACAGGCCTAGTTGAAGGGTTTTCAGCAGCAACAGGGGAGGTTTTGGTGATGGCGGACTTCTTGCATGAAAGAGGATGCGCATATGCTAGTCCGCAGATGGGACCCGCAGATGAAAAGAACTATTGCTTTGCATTGCAGCTGACCGACTTACTGGAAAAGCTGGTGACTGAGGTGAGGAAAGGGGCCAGTTGTGGTGATGCAGCAGGGGAAATAGCAAGCACACCAGCAAGCAGTATTACGAGAATGAGTACCACCTTGTCACCCACCATTCCCCCTATTGGCTTTATATGCTCATGGTCCACAAGAACCAGCCAGGGACATTCTTTGGTAACCGAAACCATAGCTGCAATGCTAAGCTGCAGGGAAGATCAGCCTGCCACAAGTTGGATTCCCCATCCTTCCCTTCCCCCTCCCCCTCCATACCCCCTGCCCTCATTTCCTGCTGCCCCCCGCCCGCCCCTCCCCCTCTTTCTTTTCCTCTGCCTCTGCTCTTCCTCCCCTCTTTCTTCCCTCTCTCTCCCCCTCCCTCCCCTTTCCCCTCTCCCCCCTTCCCCCTTCTCCCCCCTTCATCCTTCCCCCATCCCCTCGACCCCCCTCCTCCACCCCTTTCCCTCCAGAACCCCTCCTCCCTCCCCCCTTCTACCCAGATTATTTTATCAATTTATTAATATATTAACTGTTTATAATTATTTAACATGGTTTTGTTTTAAATAGGTTTTAATTATTCATATTTATTCATGTTTTATAGTTGATTTTATGAAGCCTGAAGTTAATGGCTCTTCTCTTATTTGTGTTTAGTTTATTTATTTATTTATGGGTATAGCCATTTAATGATATTACTATGGCGTATTTATTATGGCTTAGTAACACAAGTTGGTTTTAATTTATCATTTACTCCCATGTTTTTTAATCATTTTTTATTGGACTCTTATATGATTTTATTGTCTTTTGCAGTTTGACGTCAATGCGCTTTTTAATGATCCAGCAATGTATCTATAGGGACAGCACACATTTTTTTTAAATTTAAATATAGCTTTCTCATCCTGCAGAGTACAGGTCCTTGCATTGTGTTTTAATGCAGTTTGCTATATGTCGCTTTTAAGAATAAATTACTATTGGGGTCAACGGCACCAGTGTCTGACTTTTTTATTTTCATTCAATCACTGAATCTACAGTATTGACAGTTTAATTTATTGCATCTCTAAGAGTGAGGTTTTAGTTGAATTCCGCATAGTTTGATGCCAGAATGGGCATAAGGATCATGTTTATGGCTCCTCCATTTCCGTTTAAACAAGACGATTCGTGTATTAATTCTCTACGAGTTTATTCACGGATGAAGATGATGTGATTTATTTGGATCTTCACCGTATAGTTAAGCACGGTACACGCAGTATTAGAAGGAGAGAGAGACACGTAAATAGGTCAGCTGATGTCAGTTTCGTTCTGCAATAAATGTATTTGGAGTGCGCATATGCGGGCGTTTTTTTCAGTGCTTTGAAAGATCCGATAGACTGTTCGTCAGAAGTAACTCATAAGTCCTTTGCCAGTGTTTATGACCACTGTTATAGACAGTTTTAATATTAGCTCTAATTTGGATAATTTCTGTTTTTAAATATATTTTTAATCAGTTTTAGTCTGGATGCTCCTATTAAGTGTTACAAGCTTGCCCCGATTTGAGATCCAATAGTGTTTTTATTTTTCTAGTCAGACTGATGATTAAGTTTATGTATTTTTAACTCAATATATGGGTTGTCATGATTTTTGAATCTATACAAGTTAGTCCCCTTTTGTTTTTTGACAATTACACTCTTTCCTGCATGTACACCGATGCTTCCTGTGTTACATTTGCTCAGCCAGCGAATGATTTAAAAGGGGTTTTTACGATCACTAGTTTGGATTCGATCATAGTGTCACATAGTATATGACGGCAGATAGAGACCAGTATGGTCCATCTAGTCTGCCCTGCAAGACGGCAAGAATAGGTGCACCTGCCGCTCCGTGCAGGTCTTTCCTCCCCGTGCCTTTGTTTAGGGGTGTATCCACCGTTCTGTGTAGGTCACCCCTATTTATGAGATATAGGAGATAGTTGTTGATTTTGATTTTATCCTGCTGCTGTAAAGGGATCCACCGTGTCTGTCCCATGCCATTTTGAATGCTGTCACTGTATTTGCCCCCACCACTTCCATCGGGAGGGCATTCCAAGCATCCACCACCCTTTCAGTGAAAAAGTATTTCCTGACATTGCCTTTCAGTTTACCCCCTTGCAGCTTCATGTTATGCCCTCTAGTTTTACAGCTGCCCTGTCTTTGGAAGAGGTTTGTTTGTCCATTAATACTCTTTAAGTGTTTAAAGGTCTGAATCATATCTCCCCTGTCCCTCGTCTCCTCCACTCCTGCTTCTTTCTTCACATGCACTTCCACAAATGACTCCATATGACTCCGTAAAGTTTGTGCTTGATATTTTCAGGTTAGCCTGTATTAATAACAGGGTTGAAACTTTTTTCTTTCCTCTCCCTTCATTTTTGAAGATATTACAGAAGGGCTCTTATCAAGGGAAGAACTACACACGGTTTGTGAAGAGGTTTTTGTCTGTTTTGTTTATTCAGTCATGTGTGTCACATCCCTTGATTTCCAGTGCACATTCACTTACTCAGTCATTGTTTTGCTTTCTGTTTGTGGTTTTTATTCTTGGATGTTTGTTTATTATTTATTTTTTTATTTATTACAGTTTCTTATGTACCGCGCTATTCGGTATCAGCGCGGTTTACATCATAACATAACTACCATAACGACAAGTTGTCAGGTTTTACATCGAACAGGGATACAAACTTGGATAACAGGGTAAACTATATACATAAGCTATTTACACAGCAAGGATAGGTAAAAATCAGATACTGAATATGAGGGCATTTCTAGAGTGGGTCATTCGTGGGAGCGGTATCTAGGATCAATTGCTGGCTGGGAAGTATTGGAGGAAGAGGTAGGTTTTGAGTGCCTTCCTGAACTGATATAGATTGGTTATGGCCCTAATGTCAGGGGGTAGCGCATTCCAGCATTTGGGGATATAGAAACTGCACGCCCTGTTTGTGGTTGTCTTGTTGCACTTTGTCGATGCCTTTGGTGTAATTAGCAGGTTGACAGCTGTTGCTCTTCTGGATATGTTGGGGGGTACAATGTGGATAAGATGTGTAAATGAGGAGGAGGAAATACCTTTGATTGCCTTGAAGGCTAATAGAAGTGTTTTGAAAGTGATCCTCCCATGAATAGGTAGCCAGTGTAGCTGTTTGAGAATGGGAGTCACGTGGTCGCTTCTGGCTGCTCCGTAGATGACCCTGGCTGCGGCGTTCATGGCCAACTGTAAGGGGGTTAGTGTGGATTGGGGGAGCCCTTGTAAGATGGCATTTGCAAAGTCAAAATGTGGCAGGATCAGTGCTTGATATATGGTTCGGAAATCATCTGGGTCCAACAGGGAGCGAAGGTGCTTGAGTGAACGGATTTTAAAATAGACGGCTTTGACTATATTGCTTATGTGGCATTTCATGTCCAGACGTTGATCCACAGTAACTCCCAGGTATTTTATTGCCTCTTTAGTTTGCAGGTCAGCTTCCTTGACACTGACATGGGATGGCGGAGTAAAGTTGGGGTCTCTGGTGATGAATAGCACCTCTGTTTTTTTATGTTGAATGCGTAGGTTCTGTGACTGGAGCCACGTTGAAACTGCATTGAAGCAATCCGTGAGTGGGGTCAGGTCCATGTGAGTTGTGGAGAAAGGCATGTATAGGAGAATGTCATCTGCATATATCAAGCAGTTCACATTGAATGATCTTATGATATTGCAGATGGGCTGCATGTAAATATTGAAGAGTAAGGAGGATAACGAGGAGCCTTGGGGTACCCCTTGCTTTTGATGGAAATGTATCGACTCTTCTAATCCAGACTTCACATATTGCCATCTACCGTCCAGATAAGATTTGCACCATCCTAGTGCACTGTTGCAGACGCCCTTTTCCCTTAATCTTCCGAGGAGTATTTCGTGACTCACGGAGTCGAAAGCCGCGGCGATGTTTAGGAAGATGAGCACAAAACCTTGATGGATGTTGTCAATTCCTGTGATGATGTCGTTGAATAGACCAGTGAGTAGTGTCTCGACCCCATGATGTTCTCTGAACCCATGTTGACAGCTGTCTAATGGAGCAGCGGCATCTATGTGGTCCTGAATTTGCCGTTGTGCCTCTTTTTCAATTATTTTGGCTAAGAGAGGGATGCTGGCTATTGGTCGATAAGAGTCAACTCTTTTGGGGTCAGGTTTGGGGTTTTTCAGTAGTGGCCTAATGGAGGTCTGCTTGAGTGAAGTGGGAAAGTATCCTGTTGTGAAGGAGATCTTCATTATATTTGCGATGACAGGGCTGAACACATCACGTAGCTCCTTGATCCAGAAAGCTGGACATGGGTCAGTCTGTGCAGTGGAGGTGTTGAGAGATGCTATGGTGTCCTCGATAGATTTAGTGGATGGTGTGGAGAGAATGTTCAGTGGGGATAGGCCAGTCGGTTCATGAAATGTGACTGCTGAAACCTTGTTGGTTTGCACAATCTTGGATTGCAGGTAATCAGCGAATTTTTGCGGGTGAATCTCGCTATGTTGTTCGGGAGATGGTTCTTTTGAGAGGGATTTGACCAAGTTGAAGAGGTCACGTGGTTTATTCAGAGACCTCTTTAGGTTGTCGGTATGATATTGTCTCATTTTAGTAGTGATTGTTTCTCAATGTATTGCAAGGTGGGTTCGGTAAGCGGTCTAATCCTCCGTTGATCGCGAGCGGCACCATCGGCGTTCAAGTCTACGTAGTTGTGTGAGAGAAGATCGCAACTCAGGTGAGAACCATGGGGTGGAGCTTCTTTTTGTCCTTGCTGTATTCTTAGGGTTTGCGTGTTGTGAGATGGCAAGCAGGCTGGAGTTCCAATGAGAGATTAGTTCATCAAGATCCGGTGTGATTTTGTTGAGGAGTGATGGGGTCTCCGAAAGGATGTGTTCCCTATCGAAGGGTCGAAAGCTTCTAGAGGTAGTTCGAGCAGTGTTGTTTGTAGATTGGCTTCTGTTCAGCTGGTCATTGTTGATGGGTATCTGGATAATGATCAGTTTGTGGTCGGACCAGGGTACATCTACGACTGATACTGGAGGATTGTGGTTTTGGACCATGACTGGTTGTGGAACAAATACCATGTCAAGAATGTTCCCCTTTGTATGTGTGGGCTCATTAATGATTTGTTTGAGTCCCAGGTCTTCCATTGCCTCAAGGAATGCAATTGCGTGGCTTTGGGGTAAAGAAGGGAGATTGAAATCACCCATTATCCAATTTGGTTTCTTGGGAGAGGGGGTGTTAGCTGCAAGGTCAACAATGGTTGGAAGGTCATCTGGAGAAGAAGATGGTGTTCTGTACAACAGGTTAAGGGAGCATTGTTGGTTTGCGATGGAGAGGATGTCCAAGCTGTTTGTGCTTGAGGAGTCCACAATGTGGAAATTGAGGTCTGATTTGGAGATTATGAGCACCCCTCCTCTTTTTTTGTTTTCCCGATGTCTTGTATGTATGGAGAAATTGGGGGGTAGAAGTTGGTTGAGGAGGACGTTGTCTTCTGATGATAGCCATGTTTCCGTGATCATAAGAATCTCAAGGTCATAAAAGGAGATAGAGTCTAGGATAACAGGCCATTTATTGCAAATGGAGCGTGCGTTGATGATGGCACATTTTAGGGGTCGGCATCTCAAAGGTTTTTCCTGAGTGGGTGTTTTGGTTAGCTGGAGTGCTACATGTATTAGGTGGGAGTGGCGCGTGTGTGCATCGCTTCCTGGGTTGAAGTATGGAGGACCATTCCATCTTTTTCCATGGCTATTCAGGACTGGAATCCTGCCATGAGACGTGTAGAGGGCCTGGGAGGTTCCAAGCCAGTGGGTGAGAAGGTAGAAGCTAAGAATGACAGCGACCTGGAGTGCCATTCTGAGGCTTTGGATTGCGTGTGATATACTGTGGCTACGAAGTGGTGAAGTGCAATATTGGGGTAGTAAAATGCAAATATGAGACACAGTACAATGGTGAGATTCTTCAGAATGTGAGAGCAGTTATACAAGGATGCAAAATTGAGCAAGTACAGTTTGCATACTATGATATTGACTATCTTTGATGAGATGTGCAATATTGAGATGATACAGTAAACATTACAGGCTAGCAGATTATATTGACATTTAAGCTGGCAACTTGCAAAACTGAGATGATACAACATAAATTAAGAAGCTAGTAGATGAGTTTGTGAGTTAAAGTGGCCTAACGATAGTTCATCGAAAAGGTTGCGTTGCTTAGTACAGTTCAACTGAGATCTTGGCAGATTAGAATGGACTAGTTCAGGAATACTGACCGGCGTTGCTGTTTGTGGCTGGATGGGTGTGCTGTTTGAGTGCGCCGTCTGGAGCTGGATGGGGTGCAGCGGTCGTCTGGTGTCCCTTCTTTCGGTCCCCGCCTAAGGGCCACGCCAAAGGGCCCTCTGGCGAGGCCCTCAGGCGCGGGCCCGCCAGGGGCGGGCGCGCCCGATGGCGCAAAGCTTTTTGTAGGCCTTGTGCCCTGCCCCGATTGGGCCTCGCTGGACTGCTGGCCCCTCCCGCTGTCGGTGGCTCGATCCCCAGGGAAGGGGAGAGCTGCTGATGGTGGCAGGGGCTAAAGGGTCGGCGCCCGATGGCGCGAAGCTTTTTGTAGGCCTTGTGCCCTGCCCTGATTGGGCCTCGCTGGACTGCTGGCCCCTCCCGCTGTCGGTGGCTCGATCCCCAGGGAAGGGGAGAGCTGCTGATGGTGGCGGGGGCTAAAGGGTCGGCGCCCGATGGCGTGAAGCTTTTTGTAGGCCTTGTGCCCTGCCCCGATTGGGCCTCGCTGGACTACTGGTCCCTCCCGCTGTCGGTGGCTCGATCCCCAGGGAAGGGGAGAGCTGCTGATGGTGGCGGGGGCTAAAGGGTCGGCGCCCGATGGCGCGAAGCTTTTTGTAGGCCTTGTGCCCTGCCCCGATTGGGCCTCGATGAACTGCTGGCCCCTCCTGCTGTCGGTGGCTCGATCCCCAGGGAAGGGGAGAGCTGCTGATGGTGGCGGGGGCTAAAGGGTCGGCGCCCGATGGCGCGAAGCTTTTTGTAGGCCTTGTGACCTGCCCCGATTGGGCCTCGCTGGACTGCTGGCCCCTCCCGCTGTTGGTGGCTCGATCCCCAGGGAAGGGGAGAGCTGCTGATGGTGGCGGGGGCTAAAGGGTCGGCGCCCGATGGCGCGAAGCTTTTTGTAGGCCTTGTGCCCTGCCCTGATTGGGCCTCGCTGGACTGCTGGCCCCTCCCGCTGTCGGTGGCTCGATCCCCAGGGAAGGGGAGAGCTGCTGATGGTGGCGGGGGCTAAAGGGTCGGCGCCCGATGGCGCGAAGCTTTTTGTAGGTCTTGTGCCCTGCCCTGATTTGGCCTCGCTGGACTGCTGGCCCCTCCCGCTGTCGGTGGCTCGATCCCCAGGGAAGGGGAGAGCTGCTGATGGTGTTTTAATGAGTTTTAATTGTTTACTTTTAGATGCATTTATTTAAAGATGTTTTCTTTTTTTATATTAGTTTATGATAGCGTCTTTTAGAATATGAACTTTGTTTTATATTTAGGTTTAGATTGATTTTATTTATCTTGATTTAATATGTTTCTAATCAATTTATATGTGTATTTATTTATATTTTGATTTTGTGTCATTGGTTGTAGTTTTACTATGCCAAGAGAACCCCTGACGAAGGCATAGCCGAAACACAGCCATGTCGGGTTTTGGTCAGTGATTCCCCTGTGTGGAGTCTTTTGTACCCTTGGTGAAGAATTCATTAATAAAGAATATTTGAATACCATGCACAGACTGGGTCTTTGTCAAGGACATGGCCAGAGCTCTCTTGGTGCAGACCGAAGAGTTGGAGATCCTCCAATATGAGTCTTCACCCAAGGAAACCCTCATGGTGCCCGTGCAGCTGATCTTCGAGCGGCTACTGCTCAGAATGTGGGAGACACTGACATTTATTTATTTATTTATTTAACAAGTTTTCTATACCGCCTTTTCCTTCAATCAAAGCGGTCACAAGAAATACAAAGGTTATAGGCAAGGGAAACAAACACAGTATAAACATAACAGTACAATGGTAATATAGGAAAAATAACAAGGGTTAACAATAAGGCAAATTAGTTAAAATAATTAAAATAAATATAATATTTAGTCAATTGTTGATCCATATTGTTCAATGAAAAGTGTAGTTTTCAATTGTTTACGAAAGTCTTTTAAATCATCCAGTGAGCGTAAATCAGGAGGGAGAGAGTTCCAAATTAAAGGGGCGGCCAAAGCAATTGCTCTTTGTGAGGTACATTTGCATGATTTAGAGTAGTTTTTTGGGGTGCTGAGGGTGTTAGAAGTGGATAACCTTCTTGGTCTTTTGTTGATATCATGGAGTAAGAGGGCATGAAGGCTGATTGCAGAACTGTTGTGTTTCATTTTGAATATATTTATGATTAATTTATACTTTATGCGAAGGATTATTGGGAGCCAGTGGAGTTCTTTAAGGATGGGGGTAATGTGTTCATAATTTGAGGATCCATTGATGATTCTAGCTGCTGTATTTTGTGCCATTTGAAGTGGCTTGAGAGCATGCTTAGGCAGTCCATTGTAAATAGGGTTGCAGAAATCCAGAATGGGAGTAATGAGTGCCTGACAGATTGTTCGAAAGTGATCATAAGAGATAAGAGGCTTAAGTCGTCTAATTATCTTCATTTTGTAATACGCGTTTTTAACAGTTTTTCTTATATGAGAACGCAGGTTTAGCTTCTTATCGAGGGTTATTCCGAGGTATCTTACTTCGTCCTTAACTGGAATCTTTGTGTTGTTGCATGTAATGTAAGGTGGAGGGATAAAGCTGGTGTTTCTAGTTACAATAAGTGCTTCCGTTTTGTTCAGGTTTATTGCAAGGTTATTATTTGTTAGCCAATTTGAAATGCTGGTAATACAGTTTGAAATTTTGCTGTAATCTGGGCAGTTGATATCAATTGGAGTGTAAATCATGATATCATCCGCATAAATCGTGTAATCTATTTGATGATCTGCTATTATGTGACAGATTGGTTGGATAAACAAATTAAAAAGAAGTGAAGAGAGTGCAGATCCTTGCGGCACGCCTTGTTTGATTACTATGTGACGTGAAGTGTTTAGGCCAATTTTAACTTGGAACTGTCTATCAACTAGGTAGGATTCAAACCATTTTAGGACGGTGCCAGTTAATCCGATGCTCTTTAGTCTTGTTAAGAGGATTGCATGGTCCACTGTATCGAAGGCAGCTGAAATATCTAAGAAGATCATTAAGGTACCTTTGTTGAAATTATCTATTGTTTGAGTGATGTCATTAAATAACTCCCACATAACTCCATGGTCATCGATTCAATCATGCAAACTTTTAAGAGCCAAAAGACCCACTCCTCCATTCCCCCCGGAAGGGAGGTCAAAGCCCTCGACACCTCGGGCACAAATGTTACCAGGGATCGATGCTGGGATGCCAGATCCAAGCCTATGAACTATACATATGTATGTACTTAAAGGCTCTAACCCAGGAGCTGTCAGGGTTTTTGGCTGGTCTTGCCAGGGAACTTGTCCAATGGTTCCAGTCCCTGACCTCCAGGATCAAGGACTGCCCCAAGTTCCTCTCCTGAGCAGCCTATAACGGCTTTGAGTCAGCAGCTTTTGTCGCAGCAGTCAGCATCAGTGCCCAACGCCAAGCCTGGTTACAGTCTTCCGACCTCAAGCAATGGGTCCAAGACAAGCTGCTTGATGTCCCCAGCACCGGGGAGAGCCTATTCAGCAAACCCATGGCAGACAAGGCGGCCGAGATTGAGGCCGGTGTGGTGACCTGCCAGAGGCTCTCTAAAAAGACCTCATACCTTCCCTGCAGGAAACCAGCAGGGAAAAGACCCCTTTTCTCAAGGAAAAGGGGCCCTTTCGCACAGAGTCACCACTGCCAACCCTTCTCGAGCCAGCAATAAGTTTCTTACCCTAAAAGACAAGGCTACGGGGCTCAGAAGGTGAAAACAATGAAGCCTCAGGCCCAGCTCCCACATAACCTGGGGGGAGCTTTTGACTCCCAGCGCAGGGCCTCCCCTCCCCCAGGAGACCTTCACCAGCCCACAGGGGGGCACCTGGCACTCTTTGCCCACAGGCAACATCACCTCGGACCAATGGGTACTGCAAGTGGTAAGGGAAGGATACCTCCTCCACCTACAGCAGATACTACCCAGGTTCTTCCCAGGAGAGCCAGTGTGGCCCCTCCTTCACCAGACTCTTCTGCTCACAGAGCTCGCAGGTCTGATCAGGGTCGGCGCAGTAGAGCCTGTACCCAAACACCTATGGGGAAAAGAGCTTCTACTCCAGGTACTTCTTTGTCCCAAAGAGAACTAGGGACCTCAGGCCCATACTAGAACTGCGAAACTTAAACAAGTTTCTGGTGAAGGAGAAGTTCGAGATGCTTTCCCTAGGAACACTGCTGCCTTACCTCAACTAGGGAGATTGGCTGTGCTCCTTGGATTTAAAGAATGCGTACACACACATCCTAATCTACCCCTCCCACAGGCCGTACCTGAGGTTCATGGTAGGAGGAGGGCACTACCAGTACAGGATGCTTCCCTTCAGTCTGGTCTCCTCCCCAAGGGTCTTTACCAAATGCCTGGCTGTGGTGGCCGCCCACCTGCATCTGCAAGGGGCATTTGTCTTCCCCTACCTAGATGACTAGCTAATCAGGGATGGCACAGCCTCAGAGGCCAGTCAGGTGGTGGAGCATGCATCCCTCCTTCTGCAGCACCTGGGGTTCATCATCAACTACCCCAAATCCAACTTCTCTCCAGCCCAAAATCTGGAGTTCATAGGCACTAAGCTCGACATGCTTCAAGTCAAGGCGGTCCTCCTCAGAGAAAGGATAGAGCGCCTCAGATGACTGGCAGGAGAGGTTCACCGTCACCAGTCAGTGCCAGCTCATCTCCTCTTCTGCCTACTGGGATATATGGTCTCTACGGTCCACATAATTCCCTCGGCCAACTTGCACATGTGGACAGCCCAGTGGTGCCTCCACTCACAGTGGACTCAAGCCACAGGCAAGCTATAGGACAGCATCAGGGTTATCTGCCAATTGGCAGAATACCTCAACTGCTGGAAAAGCGTTCGCCACCTCCGGGCAGGAATGCCCTTCCAAGCACCTACACCTCAGAGAATCCTGATGACGGACTTCTCCCTCATAGGTTGGGGGGCACATTATGGGAACCGCCACATGCAGGGCAGCTGGTCCCAGGAGGAATTGCTCCTACAGATCAATCTTCTGGAGCTCAGGGCAATCTTTCTAGTCCTACGGCTGTTCCGCCACCGCCTGTGACACCAGTCCTTACTGATCCAGATGGACAATCAAGTCACCATGTTCTGTATCAATGAGCAGGGGGGCATGGGCTCGTACTCCCTCTGCCTGAGCAGTTTACCTCCCGGGCCAGTACAACTGCCTAACGGACAGGCTGAGCAAAGTCCTTCGACTGCACAAGTGGTACTTGAACCCCAGGTGGCCAAGAGGCTCTTCGTCTTCTGGGGCAGGCCTGTGATGGATCTATTTGCCTATCCGGACAACACACAGCTTCCTTGCTTCTGCTCACACCAACTGCACCTGGAGAGAGTGGCAGCAGATGCCTTTCTGATCTCGTGGTTCAAGGGCCTACTCTATGCATTCCCACCGACATCCCCCCCCCCCCCGTTGCCAGGACCCTCTTCAAGGTCCAGAACAAGAGGGTGGCAGCATTACTAATTGCCCCCAGGTGGCTGAGGCAGCCCTGCTTTCCACTGCTGCTCTCCATGTCAGTGGCACTTCCTGTCCTTCTGGACCAAGTCCTGGACCTCCTATCTCAGGAGAGGGGCTCACTCCCTAATGCTAACAACATGGCTGCTGAAAGCTTAGCACTGGCCCCTTTCAGTCTTCTGAAGGAAGCCGAGGAGATCCTACTGGCCTCCCGAAAGCCCCCCACCAGACAGGTTTATGCCTTTAAGTGGAGAAGGTTCTCTGCCTGGTGTGTGGAAAGAAGGGTGAACCCCTTCTGCCATGTGCAATTAGTACTCCAGAACCTACTGCACCTGTCCCACACCGGCCTGAAATCTAACTTAGTGAGGGTGCATCTGAGCGTGATAGCCGCTCACCACCACCCGGTGAAGGGAAAACCCCTCTCGGGTCAGCCCTTGGTCTCCAGGTTCTTCTGTGGCCTCCTGCTATCCAAGCCCCCTCTCTGCCCTCCGGCAGTGGAGTGGGACTTCAACATGGTGCTCTCATATTCAAGCCCCTACCACTTGCCACCTGCAGTACCTGTCTTGAAAAGTGGCCTTTCTGGTGGTCCTTATGTCTGCTGAAAGAGTGGGTGAACTCCAGGCCCTGGTGGTGGATCCACCATATGCAAAGTTCTATAAGAAGAGGATAGTGTTCTGCACACACCCCAAATTCCTCCTGAAGGTGATATCTTCTTTCCAACTCAAGCAAGAGATGGTCCTCCCCACCTTCTTCCCACGACCTCATGCCGGCAAGGAGGAACTAGTAATTCATACACTGGATTGCAAATGGGCCCTGTCCTTATTTATTTATTTATTTTCATTTGTATATCGCTACTTCCAGCAATCAGAAGCGGATAACTTGCACGTCAAACATAACTATGGGTTACATCTGTAATGAGTCAAAAATTTACATTTGATTTTCGGGTGAGAATCATTAGAAATTACCATGTAATTACAGTATAGGAGTAACATATATACAATATAGGAATAACATATATACAATATATGAGAATATTATACAAGTTTTTACATGAGAAGAGCCTTATGGCTATGCTTGTGGTGGTTCTATAGACAAGTGATATATACTACCAATTTAGGAGTGTTTATTTTTGGCTCTTAGATATATTTAAGTTGGATCCTTCAACTTATAGCAGACCCGGGCCCATCAAAAAGCTCCTCAGCTTTTTGTGTCTTATGACCCCAACAGGCTGGGGCTCCCTGTGACTAAGTGAACTCTGTCCACTTGGGTGGCGGACTGTATTGCCCTCATGAGTGAGCTGGCCTCTCCCTTGAGTACCAGATCACTGCGCATCATGTGAGGGTGATGGCCACGTCCGTGGCCAACCTGCGCTCCATGCCGGTTATGGAAACATGCAAGGCTGCTACATGGTCTTTGATTCACACATTTGCAGCTCACTACTGTCTAGAGAGTGAGTCTCGCAGTGACAGCACTTTCAGCCAGGCAGTGCTCCGTAATATTCTCAGATTATTTTGTGTTCAGGCTACCAGAGTGATAGTGCCGCTGTATGCTAGGATCTTGCAGAGTCTCTAAGTGGGGACTCACTTTCTGGAACTCATAACTACCTGACTTGGCCACTGTTGTTGTTGTTTTGGTCTGGTCCTCAGCAGCCTGGAGCTAGGGAGTCCCATATGTGAGGACTGACTTCTTGCTTGTTCCTGGAGAAAGCGCAGTTACTTACCTGTAACAGGTGTTCTCCATGGACAACAGGAGTCAGTCCTCACAACCCTCCCTCCTCCCCTGGGAGTGCCTCTCTACCTTGTTTTAGTTTTTACTACCATCCTAGCTAGGCCATCTGAGTGAGCAAGATGGCACCCTTGGGCGGGAAGGGTACCACGCATGCATGGTAGCATGTTCCAAAGGCTTTTTTTGAAAGCTGGGGAAATGCTCCACGCAGGCTCCAGTGCCAACGTCACCCTATATGTGAGGACTGGTTCCTGCTGTCCCTGTTACAGGTAACTATGCTTTCTCTGATGCTGTTCTAGGGCTTTCCAACCAAGCTGGGTGCTGCATTGGTCCTCCTGGCATAATTTAGGATCTTGCAGCTAATCTAAGAGCTGTGCTGGTCTTGTTGCCCGTTTACTCCTCTCGGTGTGCCTTGGTGTGCTTGCACCAGTTGTGCTGCTTTGCCCATTTCCACTATCTTAAGGTATTCATTGCTCTCTTTGTACTGCTTTGCCCTTCTGGTGGTGGTTTTTGGTGCTCATCCTACCACGATATGTACTCTTTGCCCCTCTTGTAGTGCCTCTGGAGAGGAGGTTTGTGACACTTGATGGTTTGTAATGCTGTTACAGATGCCTGCCATCAAATTTCAAATAGGTTTATTTTTCTGGCCCCACTGGCCCTTCTAGCTCAACAGCCCAGTGTCTCAGCATACCATTACTCCGATGACATCCTCCTTCTGCACTACATGAGTTCCTGCACTCCTGATCCTTTGAACTCCTGCCTTTCCCCATCTTGTCTTGGCTGCACATTAATTTCCTTCATCTGAAGCCTACTAAGACATCAGCCATTTGATTTACCTTCGGTGGCCCCTGCCTGTCACTGGCTCCCCTCCTGCCACAGTCCTTGATTCCCCTGTTCCCTCTCTCTGATATCTTGGTGTCACCCTAGACTCTGCCCTATCATTTTACAAACACCTCTCACTGTCATTGGTTGTTCTTTTTATTCCCGCTGTCTAGTTGGGTTAGTCCACCCTTTTCTGCCCCCCCAGTCCCTGACCATGCTTCTTCTGTCTCTAGTCATCAGACGCTTAAATTATTGTAACACTGTTCTTACTGGTTTCCCTTCTTTTCAGATACAGCACCTTCCACTACTCCAGAATACTGCTGCACGGATCCTCACACATGCTTCACGCTCACATCACATCACTCCTCTACTTATTTGTCTTCACTGGCTTCCCATCAAATTCAGGTTTCAATATAAGGTCCCTAGAGCTCTCTACACCTCTATTACACAATATCTTTCTGATCTGGTCCATTTTCATGCCCCCCTCGCCTGTTCCGTTCCATTTATTCTAATCATTCACTGCTCTCAAGCTCATTTGGACTCCACTTGCCACTCTGCTTTCTTTTTCCTTGGTCTTGCCTTATGGAACTCCCTCCCTCCACACTCCGCCTAGTAGTTTCTTTCCAAAAGCTTAAGACCATGCTGAAGACCCACCTTTTCCAGACAGCTTTTGACCTTCCCCTCTCCCCCAGTCAAAACCTATGACCTCCACCCCCTCTCCTCCACTGCTTGACTGATTCTCTTCTTTCCTGTCCACCTTTTGGCGTACTTTTCAGTTTTCTTTTCTAACAGCAATTATTATTATTGTAAATTGCCTTGCTACTGCTTGTCAAAGTCGGTATATTCAATGTTCAAATAAAGACAGAGGTTTGATTGAAAACAAATGGCAGATCTGATTGCTGCAGTGCAAAACAACACTGTCATGGGGATGACTAAATGAATGTTTCAGTTTCTGAAGACTGACCGAATGGGTAGATTCTGATGAACCAAAACGAGCCCGAAAGTCTTCGGCGCACATATGCGTAATTGGCATATACAGACAAAATGACCTGTAATCTGCTTATTAGCCATCGATATAGATAATTTGGAATCATTTAAATTTATTTCTGCTACCTCAGTCCTTACCGAAACCCCTCTATTGCAATGCTCTTCCATGCTTTGACAGTATTCTTGGAGGATGCCTAGCTCCTAAGTAACTGCTGGCTTTCACCCATAATCTCTAGTTTAATAGCTGCTCCATTGTTTTTTTTTTCAGTATTAGTGGAAGCAGCTGGGTTTCACAGTGCTTAGAATGGAGCCCGTCCTCTTGAATGGGCTTTGTCTTCCTCTAACAAGTCTACATTCTCTTCCCTACACCATTTTCTCAATTATGCATTGAGACTCTGTAGCGTAGCGTGACTCTGGGCTTGTGAAACTAGAAAAAATTTTGCATGCAACCCTGGAGGGTCTGTATTTCAATCTCCTAACTAAAAGCCTAAATTTGGCTTCCAGAACCTACCTCGTGCATCTTCCTATGTCATTGGTATCCACATGTACCATGACAACTGGCTCCTCCCCAGCCATCTAGATCCATAGAGGTGACTGCACCTGAACTTTCTAAGTATGCAGTCCCTGTATCCCATCTTAACCACACCTACCCATCTTGCTTCATCTTTTCAATGAGTAGTGACTGATACCTGATTGGGGGTGGGAGCCTCGCATGTGGGTGCTCATTTAGGAAAAGCAGTGCTTGGCATTTTTGGAGTAGTTGACACAGATTAGATGAAGGATGCAAGCGCGAGCTCTGTGGATACAGTGGATGCTTGAACATCCCCACTATTGAGCAAACTCCTTCACTGCATCCATGGACGGGTGATTTATGTTCAGGTTATCATCCTCAAACCTTTTCGAAAAACTGGTTCATGGGATGAGGGGAATAGTCCACAGCAAAACACATGTACTAACTCTCTGAAAATCAGACAACACCACGGGTGAGATAGTAAACAGTCCTTTGTTAACTACCCCAACACGGCCATGTTTTGGTGGTGCTTTCATCAGGGGGAACCTCAAAGAGAATGACAATAAAAATTAAAAATAGTAATATATATAATGATTATATAAACCAATAAATAATTATAGAAATGTATGTAAATAATAAAAATAATGCATTCAAGTACATAGAATAAAATTAATGCAGACAAACATTAAAACAATTAAAATCTGTAATAAACATAGGATGATAAAACTAACTTAAAAACCAAATTGGTGACAGAGGAAGTGATGTCATCTTTCTGAATGGCTGTCTAAGTCTCAGGCTCAGGTGCCAACCCCGACAAATACAGCAAAAATACCTTCTGGAGGGAACAGAGTTGCAATAAAAGAGAGCAAAGACAGATTGCAGAAGAGAAGGCAGCAGTGGAGAATGACTATGAAGAGGAAAGTGGCGGATTTGCGAGAGTTCGCATATGCGGGAGCTGCGGTGGTGGATGGAGGAGAGGAAAAGATGGCGGCCACTAGCTCAGAAGAAGGAGACCTCCTGGAGAGAGATAAGAGAGGCAGAAAAACGGCAGGGTAGGAAACAGGCGAGGTGACCATACAACAAATAACTTGCAGCAAATTGAAAGAGTGGGTTGCTGATCTAAAAATGGAATTACTGGCGGTAAAGGCAGAAGTGGGAAGTGTCCTCGGGAAACTAAAAGAAGTGGGAGAACTTGCACACCACATGGAAGTGCAAGAACATACATACGTGCAGATGTAGAAAAAGCAAGAAGCACTAGAGGGTCAAATAAAAGAGCTGGACCCCTGGAAAGAACAACTTTTATATATAATAGAGGATTTAGAGAACCAAACTTGGAGGCATAATTTAAGAATAAGAGGAATCCCAGAGGACCCTGAATTTAAAGACTAAAAAGGTGGCGGAGAAAGTATGCATTGAAGCATTATGGCGGGGCAGAGACCCCGACATCCCAGAAAGCATCTCCCTGGATAGAGCGCATTGGGTGTTGGGCCCAGTGGTAAAGAACAGGCCAAGAGATATTATAATATGTGTGATAGCTTATGGACTAAAAGAACAAATTACTGGAAAAATGTGGCGTTTAGGCCATTTCGAGTGGCAGGGATATAAAGTCGCCATATATGCAGATTTAGCAGCGGGAACTTTGCAAAGAAGGTGGAATATGCAACCAATCACCAAGGTGTTGAGAGACAATGGAATACAGTATCATTGGTTGTTCCCATTTGGCTTGACTTTCGAAAAGGAAGCTAGAAACTGGAGAGTGAGAAATCTGAAAGAAGCAAAGAGAGCCTTAAAACCAGCAGGACTCCCAAGGGAAATTTCAAGCAGGACAGAGATGAGAACAAGGCTGGCATGACCGCCCTCAGAGGAGGAAGGACTCAGGGAGATTGGAGGAACTGCATTGAGCAGAATGAAGATCTCACGGAGAGGCTCAGTGACCAAAATGGTTAATCAAGAAGGTGGAAAAATGTTTGGCGTACAGTTTCAGCTCCAAAACAAAAAGAGAAATAGCGGGAAACATCAATGTCATAAATGTTAACATATTAATTGGTAACATAGCTACTAAGATTATGGTAAATGCTTATGAATAAGTAAAGGGAAAGTAATATGTGAAGGATTGATATAATGTATTGAGGGGATGTATGGGGAAAAAAAGATAGAACAAGGGGTGTAAATGGGGAGAGAGAAGGTGGGAGGGGGTAGGGGATTGGAAAGGGAAGGGAAGGGGTGGAAAGTAGGGAAGGGAGAGAAGAGTATGGGAGGCAGGGAGAAACAGGAGGGAAGAGGGAGGAAGGGGGGCTCCGGGAACCATTTGGAAAGATAAACACTTCTCCAGGAAAGACCCCAGTTGTGGAGGGGGAGAAGGAGGGGACAGTGGTGGGGAGGGGAATAGGGGGGTGGGTAGAAAAGGGAGGGAGTCTACTAGAAAGGGTAAGCAGGGAGTAGGAGAGTGTCCAGGGGGAACAAAACAGCAAGAGGGAGAGCAAACTTTGAAAATCACAGCGATTAAATGCGAGAGGTCTCAGAACTTGGCAAAAGAGGTGGCTACTAGAAAGGGAAGGTATAAGACAACAAGCTGACATGTTGTGTATACAAGAGACACACCTTGAAGTAGGGCAAGAGAAGTTATTGCAATCCCAAAAGTATCCTTATGCAGTATTAGCAGGCAAAAGGGCAGAACCATGCAAAGGAGGGGTATGCATAATGTTAAGTGTAGAGGTTAAAGAGCAAGTGGTAGGGGAATATAGGGACACGACATGGCACTGGGTGGGGGTATGATTGAAGGTGGGGAGGGAGGAGGTATGGGTGATTAATCTATAAGGCCCCAATGAATATCGGAGAGAATTCTATGACCATTTAATGCCAGAATTGGAGAATGTCCCTATAATATTGGGAGGGGATTCCAGTAAAGGGGGGGGGGGGGGAGAGGCCAGCAAGGAGGAGTCTTCTGTGCATGAAAGAAAGGTTAGGGTTCATTGATGTATGGAGATAACGGAATACGGGGAAAAGAGGGTATACCTTTTTTTTTCAAAACCTCACGGGTCATATAGCAGAATAGATATGGTGTGGGTCAGTGGGGAATGGATTACAAAGATGAAAGAGGTAGACCATGGGTCCATAACTTGGACCAACCATGCCCCGGTATCGGTAACATTTAGTTAGGGTTCCAAGTTGAAGGATTGACATTTTGGAGACTCAATGACTCGTTATTGGATGATATGGAAAGTGTGGCTAGCATTAGAATGGCCATACAGGAGTACATTCATTTTAATAGCAATGGGGAGGTGGCAGTAGGGACAGTCTGGGATGGATTCAAGGCCATTGTGCGGGGGCATTTAATTGGGATGCTGGTTAAAGCAAAAATAGAGAGGGAAAGGGCACAGAAGGAACTGATGGATAGTATAAAAAGGTTGGAAGAGAGTCATCAGAGTGATTGTAATCCGAAGGTGTTAGTTTCCTTATCTATTTTGAGGGTGGAGCTTGGTAGGCTTTGGGCTAGTGCCATGGTGAATGAAATGAATGTGCTGAAACAGAAATACTTTGAAGGGGGAAATAAGGCTGGCAAAGTGCTGGCTAGTAGGCTTAAAGCCTGGGTGCAACAGAGTGTAGTAAGTTGCATAAGAAATACAAAAGGGGAGTTGGTGTATAGTGCTAATGATATAAGGAAACTATTTGAGGAATACTACAAGAATCTTTACAGTGGCGAGATACAGGAAGGAGAAATGAAAAGCGCACAATACTTAAAGAATTGTGCCTTGACATCTGTGGACGTGGTAGAGGCGGAAAGGTTGGATAGAACAATCAGTGGTGGAGAAGTACAAGCAGCTATCAAGGAGCTTAAGGTTGGGAAAGCCCCGGGGCTGGATGGGTTGACAGCTAAATTTTTACAAAGTATTTCAGATACAGCTACAACTCTTCTTGGTAGAGGTATTTAATGATATATTGGCTACTAAAAAGGTACCAAGTACTATGGAAGAAGCCGGAATAACTATACTACCCAAACCTGGCAAAGACCCTATGGTATGTGGTTCATATCAGCCAATTTCTCTAATCAATTTAGATGCATAGATACTGACAAAGATCTTGGCGAATAGGTTACAGGGGGTGCTTCCTAAGTTAGTGCATAAGGATCAGACTGGGTTTGTGAAGGGAATGTTGGGAGGGCACAATATTAGGAAAATTCTAAACCTCACGTGGCAGGTACAAAAGACAGGACAGAAAGCGGTATTTGTTACTGTGAATGCTGAAAAAGCATTTGATAGGGTGGAATGGCCCTTTATGTTTCAAGTGTTGGAAAGTATGGGGATTGGCAAAAGCTTTATAGATTGGATTAAGGCATTATATGCATACCCGAAGGCCCGTATTAGAGTAAATAGGAGTTACTCTGAGCCTTTAGACTTAGAGGGGCATTAGACAAAGTGCCCCCTATTTGCTCTGGTGATAGAACCATTGGCGGAAAGGATTAGGAAACAAGGAGATATTAAAGGGATACAGATGGTAGACACGGAATCGAAGGTGACGCTGTTTGCAGATGATGTTCTCTTCACATTGAGGGGACCGCTAACATCAATGCCGGTTCTATTGCAGGAGATTCGCCGCTATAGCGAGACGTCTGGGTATAAAATGAATCTAAGCAAAACAGAAATGCTAGGCTTTGTTTTTTCAGAGGATTTGGAACAGAATTGTGACTCCCTCTGTGCTTCCGGTTCCAGCTGGGCGCACAGAGAGTAAGGACATCTGGGATGGAATCGGGCCCAAAGCGTATGGGATTAGTTAAAAAAGGAGAGGACACAGGACCACAGAGCTTACTTGCAGTTAATGAGGCTTGAAGTATATAAACTGCAACTGTACAGTGTTCATATGAAGACTACCTTTGCTGTAAATGAGAAAGGGGGGAGGAACAAACACTAAATAAAGTGTCAGTAAAAGAAAACTAATAACTATTTTGTATTGAGCATTTAAATATAAAAGTTAAAATGCTAAAACTGCTTATGGAACATGAGAGGAAGGAGCCACCACTGAGACAAATGCTAAAAAAAAAGTAATACTACCGATAAAATACCCTAATATTATACTCCTGGAAGAACACCTTAAAAGGAAGGAGAAAAGACCTCAGTAATGCTGCTCTCCCTCTACGCGGCAGTCAATGTTCGCCTGAAGGGGAACCACTCTGGAATACCATCACAGGTCTAAAATGGTGTTCTTCCAGGAGTATAATATTAGGGTAGAACCATAGAGTAGATTAAGTGATAAGATGACACTGAGGTTCTTGATTTAGTGGCTCCTTCCTCCCATGTTCCATAAGCAGTTTTACAAAGGAGGGGACCCAAGTAACATTCCCAAAAGTACAGCCCAATAACTTGTCTACCTACAGTCTATAAGCTGTTCACTGCAGTAGATGCAGACAGAATATATAGTATGATCATATCGAATCCAATAACATTATGGCAATTGAGTAAAGGGTAATATGAGGGCAGCATATGGAACCAAAGACCAGTTAATCTTAAATAAGCCATCATGGCCAGTATTAAGAAAAGCAAAAATCTCATTATAGCATGGATTGATTATAAGAAAACTTTTGACAATGTCCCACACTGTTGGATAATAAATTACCTTGAGATGTAAAAGATAAATCCTGATTTGATAGAGTACATTAAGTTCACCATGACAATGTGGCAAACTACCCTATTTTTAGAAGTATGAAGATAGTCATTCAGTAGATCATTCCTTACAGCAAGATCCAGCGAGGAATATTTCAGGGAGATTCCTTGTCACCACTTCCAAAGACGGGGAAGCTGTAAAACGAGAGGGCATAACATGAAGCTGCAAGGTGGAAAATTGAAAGGCAATATCAGAAAATACTTTTTCACTGAGAGGGTAGTGGATGCTTGGAATGCCCTCCCGATGGAGATGGTGGGGGCAAATATGGTGACAGAATTCAAAATGGCATGGGACAGACACAATGGATCCATTTATAGCAACAGAATAAAATCAAAATAAACTAAACCATCTAACTTCTCAACAAATAGGGGTGTCCTGCATGGAGCGGTGGGTTCACCCCTAAACAAAGACATGGGGAGGGATGGCCTGAGGGGCGGCCTGCACAGAGTGGCACCTACTCCTGCCATCTTACTCTGGCCTTCTTGCTGGGCAGACTAGATGGACCATAGTGGTCTTTATCTGCCGTCATTTACTATGTTACTATGTATGGTGCTTAATCCAATGACTACTCTCATCAACTCTTTGGGATATGAATTTAGCCTGAATCCTAAAGATGGTAAAAACCCAGAGGTAACATCCTATTTACTATTTGTAGATGACCTGAAACTCTACAGTTCTAGTAACCAACAATTAGCAAAGCAACTCCATGTAGTGAAGAGCTTTTCCGATGACATCAGGATGAATTTTGGCCTAGACAAATGTTCTAAGGCAACTCTTTTTGGGCTGTGACATCAAGGAACTTGAACAGGAAGGAACAACACTCAAAAAGAAATTACTGAGAGAAAATATCAGTAAAGAATACTATAGAAGGTTAAAATCATTATTGAAAAGTGCCTTAAGATCACAGAATAAGATACAAGCTGGCAATTCCTGTACCCCCATACAGCTGTGGGATTGTAGACTGGCCTCTTAAAGATTTTGAAAAACTAGATGTGTGAACAAGAAAACTCTTTGCCCATGAGATAATTTACAAGAATCCGTGTATGCCAAGACTGTACATTCCTAGAGTTGAAGGAGGGCTAGGCCTCACAGAGATTGATTACACATTCAGAGCTACTATCATAGTCCTGCAGGCCTTCCTAACGGCATCCTCAGATCCAAATACACAAAAGGTGCTGAAATATGAAAGTAAGTGTCCAGAATCTGTCTCCATCATCAAACGTGGACAAGCGTTCTGACGACTAGAGGGAATGAGTGAGAATTCACAAGCTTAGACAGGGAAAGAAGCAACAGAATTTGCAAAACAAGAGGAAAAAAATCTTGAATTAGATCAGCAAACAAGGAAAAACAAGTGGCAAAGTGGCAAATCTACATTTTATGCCAGAATTTTGTGTCATTCACTCCTATTTGGATAACTCAGCTCAACACACCTTGATTCTTGCCTTAATATCATTGTATCTTGGCTATTACAATTCTGTCTACTCAGGATGTTCCCATACAAACCTAAAATGTCTTCAGACAACACAAAACACAATCATTAGAATTCTGCGTCACACATGCAAGCACGATCAGGCAACGCCTTTTCTTTTTCACCATAGCTAGCTCCCCATTCCTTACAGAATCCAATTCCAAATAATAGTTTTGGTACCTAAAGCCACATTCACTGGGATTCCTCTGTACCTTTCTTCCCAGATTACCCCTCGTGCCTCTGCTTGCATGTGCCGTTCTCTGCATGTCAGCTATGCTGGACTGGAATCAACCGGACAAGCTCTGTTTTATTGTAGGACTTCTTTCCTTTGGAACACACTGCCCCCACTCACTTTTGTCTGAGGCTTCATACAAAAGAATCCGAGCAGGTCTTAAAAGCCACCTGTTTGCTTTGGCGTCCAATGGGCCTGGGGAGTGGCAAGCTGGATCCAATGCCTGTCCAATCACTACATCTAACTTAATACCCTTCTTACTTCTGGCTGTCCTGTTTAATTAGTGGAATTCTTATTTTCTTTCCTCCACTTGTTTTGTTGTTTGTTAATCACTTTGTTTTTCATTATAAGAAGCAAGTTCATGGATAAGCATAAGCAGAAGAAACATGTTGAAGGCCATTTATCGATCTGGCATATTGACTGGTTTAAGTTAAGCCAGCCATGGTGTTTAACTTAATCCATATATTGAGAACTGCCAGCAGCATTGGAGCAGTGATAACATGGTCCGTACTGGCAGGCTCATTGTGCTATCTATTCAGTAGTCCTAAAGTAAACTCATTTCCTTATTCAGATAATGGCTGAGTATCGCTGCTGTCCAGAATTTTATTTTTTGCCTGCCCTTGCTACTTCTATTTTTTGTATGGACAGTATCGGCAGTATAGAGATTTAAACCCTTTTTGGATTTGAGATTTCAGGACTCACCTTTTTCAAACCTGGGTTCAAGGTGAGTTACAAGTTCAGGTGCGCAAGTTACTTCCCTGTCTAAATGGACTTGCGATGTAAGTTGTACCTGAGGCAATGGAGGGTGTTGCGATTTGCCCAAAGCCACAAGTAGAGTCAGTGGGAGAAGCAAGGATTGAGCCATGGCTTCCCTGGTAACCATTAGGCCACTCTTCTGCTTTGGCCTGGTGAACGGATTTGAATATTGGCCTGGATGGTGTTTGAGGTTCCCTTTCTTTCAGGCAGCTTTGGTTGGTTCTTGGAGGGGTCCAGTAGAAGCTGTTGCCACCTGCAAAGAATCCAGTTTTCTCCAGGATAGACCTCGGGAAAATGTATGAGTTAATTGAAAAATAAGGGGAGAGGAGAATGGAAAAGTAGGGATGCAGATGTTGCCGTCGGAGGTGGAATGGAATATAAAGACATTATCGTTGTTTATTTAGCCATATTTATGTACTGCCTTTTGCCGGGTCAAAGCGGTTACAGCACACGCGGCGAGATTACATTGAACAGATGCAAGTGAGGGGGGGGCGGGTACCTTCACCCGAGGGGGGCGGGTATAGCAGATTTACAATGATATTATATTATTTGCATTCATTTACATTATTGTTCTTCTCTTCGGTCAAATTTGCATTTTAGTACTATTTACATTTCCGGTTCCCTCCGTTATCTCAGCCTGTTCTGTATAGTTCTGTTCTGTGATGTCCCAAGATGCTCCCTGAAGAGGAGAGTTTTTATCTGCTTTTTAAATACAGGGAGATCCTTGTTGTTGCGTATTATGTTTGGTAGAGCGTTCCATAGTGAGGGCGCATAAAGGTTGAAGGCGCGGTTACAGGTTTGAGTATTAAATTTTGTTCTGTCATGAGAAACAATGAGAGTATTGTTTGTTTAGGAGGAATATACTCTTATTTTAAAATCTTTGACACATATCTGAATTGGGGGGGGGGGGGGTCAGCAGGAGGAGAGAGGGATACCTTAGTTTCAGGTTTGAACAAGAAGACGTGGAAGAGGGGAGAGGAGCCATTACCCAGCCTTCCCTCATCCATCCCATGACGGCAATAATATTGCTTCTTAGTAGACAAATCGACAGAATAGAAGCAACGATGCATTTCCCCCCTACTGTGCAAAGCATAGAGATAGTGGAGGTAAATTCCAAAAACGGACACATTCAGATCACTAAGTTGAAAATAACATTTTGTTTCTACCCCCTCTCTCCATAGCTGGAATCGGGGACCGGAGGCTGCCAAATGGATAAGGGTCAGGGACACAGCTCCAACCAAAATTGGAGAAATCTGGTAACCTTACTCCCAATAAAAATGACACACAAACTGAAAGTGTTTCAGTGGGTTCTAAAATAAAATGAAAAAAAAAATTGATTGGGAAACAAAATAAATGGAACATAAAGTCAGAAGCAAAACAAACCAATAGTTCATTCCATGCACACCCCTGTGGTTTGATTAGCATCCAGTCTGCAGGTTTAACGTGCACATTTCCTTACTGAGAGTAAGAAACAATTTTTCTCTTTGAGAACAGACAACTGTGAGGAAGTTAATTAATTCTTCTGCCATGTCATTTTCGTATGATGCTGCAATTATTTTGTCTGGTCGCTGTGATTGCTGTAATGCGTTGCATATATAATCTACCGGCTTCATACATGTGGGTGTTTCAGTTAGCGACATGTTTGCTAAAGAGTGCTACATGGGAACATAGGGGTTTAAGGCATGGTAAGAGCAGCAGGCTAAAAAGTAACATGGGCTTGTGCGCTAAAACTCCCACTCTTACTGCGTAGTGTGAAGTGGGGTGGGGACTGGATGGATTGGGGCAGAACAGAGGTGTTGACAGCAATTCGTGGTTAGCACGGGCATTAACTCGCACTAACTGCGCTTGCTGCCCTTAGCGTGGGAGTGCGCCAAACAGTTGGCTTGCATGGTGCTGCATCTTTGCACTATGTCAGGGGTCTCCAACTCCGGTGCTGGAGGCTGCACCATGTGTACAGCAGGGAGTGGACATCTATGCCCCCTGAAGTTAGCATGGGTCCCCCGCGCTGGGAACGCAGCCCACATACGTAAATATGTGCCTTGGTGCAAAATGCTGCTGCTTGTATGTGGCTGGATGTGCATGTATTGAACATATTCCTCTTATCTCCTTGCATAATCCATTGGTTACCAATAGCTGCACAAATTAGATTTAATTTAATGGTTTCAAGAGTATCATGACATTGCTCCTATGCATTTGCAGTCAGTTCTGCAGCTCTGTTTTCCTGTTCCGTCACTACGATCGCAACGCGCTCTTCCCTTCATTGCATGTTTAAAAGTGGCGCAGAGAACCTTTGCACGAGCATGCCCCCCTCGAAGTGGAATTTCCTTCCGGTACCGCTGTGGTTTGAGACAGATTTGCTAATGTTTTGCAAAGGGATCAAGCAGATGCTATGTAATCAATTTTTGTGACAGACTTTGATTTTTTTTCCATAATTTGATGTGCATTGCTGTTAGTAATTTGTCTGTTTAAATGCATAGTGTCTCTGGTTTGAAAACCTATGATAGACCGGCTACAAATAGTTTTAAATAAATAATGAATATACTGGTTTGCAAAATCTTGAGTGATGTAAAGCAAGTTAATAGGAAGCCGTGCCAGGACTAGAAGGCATTTCATAAACTTAAGACTAGAAGGCATTTCATAAACTTAACAAATTTACTCACCTCTGTGATAAGTAAATTGATGTAGACACAACTGAAAAGAGGATGGCGCAGTTTCTGGAATCCGAGGGATTACAGGAACCAAAGACTCCGCAGAAGCTAACCGAGGGATTACAGGAACCAAAGACTCCGCAGAAGCTAACCGGGGGATTACAGGAACCAAAGACTCCGCAGAAGCTAACCGGGGGATTACAGGAACCAAAGACTCCGCAGAAGCTAACCGAGGGATTACAGGAACCAAAGACTCTGCAGAAGCTAACCGGGCAGCGTTGATATTGCGCTGCTTCAGTAGGTGCAGCAAAAGCTGGCCTATCTTTACTCGTGGGTTGCTAACTGGGCAGCGGTACAATATTACCACTGCCCGGTTAGCGAATCTTGCTGCTTCTGCTCCGCCCTGGAACACCGACAATATGCCCAGATGCTAAGCGGTTAGTATTGGGGCATGTAGTGGCTTTAATTGGGGATATTCAATGGCGCTAACTGTGTTAATGCCGCCAATATCCCTCTAAGTGGCGTTTACACAGTTGATAGGCCTGTAGACTATGTAAATTCCTTTGAATATCGAGCCCTTAGATTTTAGCAAGGCTTTTGACACTTCTGCATCAGGGACTTATAAATAAATTGAGTGCCCTTGGGATGGACTTTAAAATGACTGACTGTAGTAGTTGTCATAGTAAGAAACTGGCAGAGTGGGAGGCACCAGAGGGTCACAGTAAATAGAGTTCATACCGAAGATAGGGGCATTACCAGGGGCGTGCCTCAGGGATTGGTCCTTGATCCTATTCTTTTTCACATTTTTGTAAATAATATTGCAGAAGGTCTGTTTCTTTGTGGATGATACCAAAATCTGCAATAGAGTAGACACCCAGGAAGGAGTCGATAACATGAGGAGGGATCTAGCTAAGCTTGAAGAATGGTCGAGAATTTTCCAGCTTTGATTTAATGCTGAAAAATGCAGGGTCATACATATGGGCTGCAAAAATCCAAGGGAGCAGTACAGTGTAGGAGGCAAAGTTCTTCTGTCCAAGAAAGAAGAGCAGGTCCTGGGCATGATTGCTTCTGATGATCTTAAAGTGGCTAAACAGGTAGAAGCCAAAAGCCAGAAGGATGCTTGGGTGCATAGGGAGAAGAATGACCAGCAGGAAAGATAAGAATGCCATTGTACAAGTGTCTAGTGAGACCTCATTTGAAGCACTGTATAAGTTCTGGAGAGCACACCTTCAAAGGGATATGAACAGGATGGAGTCTGTCCAGAGGGAGGGTACTAAAATGGTCAATGGCCTTTGTTATAAGGGACATGGGGATTCAAAAATGCATAGGACAAATAAAGAAAGAGGATTTCTGAGGGAGAGAAAGGGATTGTAGAGCTTAATAGTTCAACTGGGTACTTTGCTCTGAGGATCTGCCCAAGTCCACCAGTTCCTTACCACAAGTTTCTGACCTGCTCTGAGGAACTACAGTGCCCCAGAAAAGGGAAGCCTCTGCGCTCCTGTCTGCAGCATAGAACCCCAGAGCTAGTTACCCAGAAAAGAAGAAAAAAACATGTGGTGTTTGCAGATTCTGTGGACCTTGCACTCACCGCAGTGCACCTCTTCTCCAGGGCAGACTTAGTCTTAATGGATGGCCAAACAAGATAGACCATATTGTCTTTATGTGCTGCCAGTTTCTGTGTTAAAAAAAATATTTTTCCACTCAGCAAACAGCTAAGCTAGTGAGTTTGTTGCCAGACAAGGTGGCCAAAGCTAGTTAAAGAGTTTAAAAAAAGGATTGGACCATTTCTAGAAAGGTCATTAGCAGAGAAGACTTGCTGTCTCCACCTTTAGACTGCTGTTTTTTTTTTCAAGTGCCTTCAAGCCAATGCTGACTCCTGGTGACCCAGTACACCCTGGGTTTTCTTGGCAAGGTATTGCCAGGCCTTTTCTTCTTCTATGTTGGACATGGAGACAGGGGGGTTAGAGGTTGGAGGGCCAATGCTGGCCAAGGGGAGAGGGAGCAGTGGTTAGATGGTGGCCATAGGTAGACAGAGGATAGATGTTAGCAAAGGGGAGAGATAGGGGAGAGAGAGCAGATGGTGGCCACAAGGAAATGGAGTGAAGATGCTGGCCATTGGGTGAGGAGGCAGAAGTAGCCACAGGGGGGATAGAGGGCAGATGCTGGGCATGAAGGGGAGAGAGAGGGGAGAAAGAGAGCAGATGTGGACATGGGTTGGAGAGCTAGGAGGAAATACTAGACTGGAAAGGTGAGGGAGAAGGAGAGGAAGCTGTGAAATGCTGTACGTAGGGTGTGGAGAGAAGCAGAGGAGAGAGAACTTGATGCAAGGGCGCATCGCGGGGGCTATGTTTAGATCATGCATGCACTGACATGGCTCTGTAATCATACGCTTTCAGAGCAAAATCACAAAAATTCAATAAAAAACAAAAAATGCTCTACTTACTTACCACACTGTAACACCTTTCTCTAAGCACAAAATCCGAGGAGAGCAAATCTCAGAATCTGCAAGGGCACCGATTTACCCAAAAGGGTCAGGAGTGTCATCCTTGACAAAAAACATCAACGATCTGCTCTTATCCTCTATTAACAATATGGCAAAATCTAAATTGTACAACTTTTCTCAAGGATTAACACAAATTTCTACAATCCTACAGAGAAATCATTCATTCATTCTTCAAAAACAAATATCAAATAGATCCGCCAGCAAAGTAAACTAAACCCGACGCCCGCTGAGACGTCTCTTCAGCGTTTTGCATCCAGCTGCATGAGGGGCAAACTAAAAATAAAAGAAAATTGCTCACCAACCGTATCACAGTCAAAATAAGTCAACCCTATACCATACAAGAACCATAAATTATCCATACCCTACCCATTGGAAGTACTTAACTTCTCATCCACGTATCATCATAAGCAGCATCTTATTCATGCATCGCTCTCAGCTTGATCACTCCAACTCAACTGTTATCCAAAAAAAACACCGTGTGTGGTTTTATAGATATATAAGCGCCTGCGTGGTGTTTTTTTGGATAACGTTAATAGAGGATGAGAGCAGATCGTTGATGTTTTTTGTCAAGGATGACACTCCTGACCCTTTTGGGTAAATCGGTGCCCTTGCAGATTCTGAGATTTGCTCTCCTCGGATTTTGCGCTTAGGGAAAGGCATTACAGTGTGGTTAGTAAGTAGAGCATTTTTTGTTATTTTATTGAAGTACTGACATGGCTCTGTGACATCCCATCCCTTCTGATGTCTGACAGAGCCAAATAGGACATCATGGAGCCATCTCAGCATCGGCATGGTCTAAATGTAGGCTGCGCTTTTGCTTTTGCTTTTGCTAGACATTAGGGGGGGTAGTTTAGGGATATACTGAGGGTATGGGAGGTAGGGATGCAGGGGAATGATGTTGGAGATGAGGGCAGGGGATACACAGGGGGAGATGCTGGACATGGGGGGATAGGGACACAGAGGGGGGATATTGGACTTGAGAGATAGGGACAAGAGGAGAGATGGACATGGTGAATAGAGACACAGAGGAAATATAGTGGGCATGGACGAAGAGAGGAAAATACTGGTTGAAAGCGTGGAAACAAGACATGGAGAGGGGAGCGTACTGTACGTGGGGGAGAGAGGGGGAGAGTTAGTGACAGGCTAGGAAATAAGAAGCTGGGAAAGGAAAGAGAGCTAGGAAATGGGAGGGTTGGGGTGAGGTAGAGTAAAATTGAGGAGTGGTTGGTAAGGAGAAAGAGAGAGATTGAAATCTGGATAGAGAAGCAGAAAAATAAATGGAAGAAAACTGAACGGAGGAGATCAGTGTTAAAAACTGATATAAGGGAGGAAGTGAAGACAGAAGAAAGAGACAGAAGAAATGGCAAATGGAGAGGAGACCATGAAAAGCGAGCAAAGAGAAGACAGAGGAAAACAAAAAATAGAAGCTGGGGCCAACAGAAACGAAGGTAGAAAAAATAACTTTATTTTCTATTTTGTGATTGTAAAATGTTGGTGTTTGGAAAGTGCATCTGCCAGGAGTCCGGATTGGTGTTGGACATGGCTGGCACCTATCCCAGGGCAAACATCTGAGAGGGGACCCTAAAGTCCACGAGCAAGCTCTGCCTTTTTCAGTCTCAGACAGATGTGAGGCCATCTCTGGCTTGGGGGCCCAGGGCAGTTGCCGGGTGCATCCCTCCTAATGCCAATCCTGACATCTACTGTCTTTTATTTTGTACAATATAGTGGGACTTGCATATATATTTCTTTCATGTTGCTCTGCACGCAGCATCTGGCTTTCTGAGTTTTTAGTTTAATTTTTGTCTACATATTTCTCTTTTCATTTAGTGGTCACTTATTGGTTAAGGCCTATTTGTACTGTGTGTGTGTGTGTGTGATCCGTGCTGGGTATTATTTTAGTATGGAATTTCTGTTTAAGAATGCAGGGCCGGCCCAACGCAGGTGTAGGAATGTAACCCGCGCACGGCCTCACTCTCTGAGAGGCCTGTCTCACCGGCTCACTTCTTCACAGCCGTAGGAGTTAATTCCCTTGCTCCCGTGGTTGTGCTAAGTTACAGCCATCGGAATTGTGGACTCTCTAAAAGTGAAATAGGCATTTCCTGTCTTGTGCAAAAGACAGGAAATGCCTTGTTTCATTTTTATAGTCCTGTAGCTGTGCATTGTGTGCAGGCTGTGGCAGGGCCGCAGGGAGGAGGGGGAGAGATGCTGGGGGGGGGGGAGGGGGGCGGCTGGCAAGAGAAGACTGCTTTTTGGGGGCTGGCTGGCTTGCACTTGAAGAAGATGGGGAGCTAGGACTGGTAATGGGTTGATGTTGGGGGATGGTGAGACTGGGACTGGAAGGGAGATGATGCTGGGAGGGTCTGGGATTGGAGGAGGACTGATGCTGGAGTTGGGCTGGAACTAGAAGGGAGATGATGCTGGGAGGGACGAACTGGAAGGGAGCTGATGCTGGGACTGGAAGGGAGCTGATGCTGAGGAGGCCAGGAAAGGGGTGATGCTGGGACTGGGGAGGGGCTGAAAGAGGACAGATACTGGGGCTGCGGGGGCTGAAAGGGGACAGATGCTGGGGTCAGCATAGAGAAAAAAAGTCGAATCTGAGGGAGTGAGGATGGAGAGGGGAACAGATATTTTGTGTGAGAGGGAAGAAACAAGGGCATACAGAGGAAAGGTTAGAGGGAGGTGACTAAGAATAGATGCTGGTTTCACGATATGTCCTGTACTGATGAGGGTTCATATTGCTGTTACTGAAAAGACACCGGAATCTGAAATTAATTTTGTAATTTGAGTTCTATGGAGAGATGTTCTAGTTTAGCTCTACACCCATTCTTGGGAGAAGGGCTTCTTTGAATGTAGAATATATGTTTAAAAATAAAAATCAAGACCCACGGCACAATTTTTAACACCAAAAAAAAAAAAAAAAGAAAAAAAAGAATAGATGCTGGGGTAAAAAGGAAGAATGACAGGGTCAATGAAAATCGGAGAAGGAAGTAGCTGGGTGAGTATGGGGACGGATGTAGGAGGCTGGAGAAGTAGCTACTGGGGATATGGAGATGGGGAAGAGCAGGGACTGGGACTTTAAAATCTAGTGGGAGAAAAGAAGGCAGACTCTTAAGATTGACTGGATACAGGGAGAATAAGTTGCGACTCAGGCAGCAGGTCCAGGGCCGGCGCAGCGCACTGTGCATGCAGCTCCAGCAGCAGAGATCGCGGCATCGTGCAGCACCATCCTTGGCTTCATCTTTCTTTCTCTGAGTCGGCATCAGCAGCCAGTGCTGCCTGTAGCGTTCACTTGCAGTGCGCGAAGCCATTGAACTGTGCACCGGAAATAATTGCTACATGGAGCACTGGCTGGTCATGCCGACTCAGAGAAAGAAAGATGAAGACAGGGATGGTGCCGTGCAATCTATCGCTGATCTGGAGGAAAAAAAGAAGAAGCAGAGATGGTGGCGCAGGATATTTCTGCATGGAGGGAAGAGGAGGTCAGGGAAAAAGAGAGGGGATATGCTGGATTAGGGAGGGGGTAGGGAGAAAGAGGTCGATTTTGGGTTATGAGAGAGGAGGGATATATTGGACTGGGGATGGGGGGAGGGGAAAATGCTGGGCTGGGAGAGGAGATAGGAGAGATGTTGGACTACTGGAGGGGGAGAGGATGGAGAAGGGGTAGGGGATAGAAAGCTGTTGGTCTATGGGTTGGGTGGAAGGGAAAAGAGGGCTGGGGAGATTGAGATAAAGAGGGAGATGTTGGACTTTGTGGGTAAAGGGCAAGGGTGAGGGGATTGTGGGCTGCTGAATTGGGGTAGTAAGAGAGAGAGGGGAGATGGTGGCAATGGTGTAACTATGTGAAAGAGGCCATGGTAACTTGGCAAGGAGATGAGTGAGAGGAGGATGGTGATTAAAGAGTACGGATATGTGGTAATGGTGAGTGAGTAAACAACAGAAGGGAATAAGAGGTTAGCAAAAGGGAAATGAGATAACCGGGGAGACAGGCTGGGCTGGAGGTTACAGGAGTAGATAGAAAGTTGATAAGTGAAAAGTCAAAAGGGGATTGAGGGTGGTGAAATTTGAGTGGATGAAAAAGGAGTAAGGAAAGAAAAGAAGGAAAGAGCAGAAGGAGAAAGATCAATATGTTAGAGGCAGATTTAGAAACATAGAAACATGACAGCAGAAAAAGGCCACATGGTCTATCTAGTCTGCCCTTCTATATCAACTACAACAGTCCCTTTTTTTTCCCTTTAGAGAACCTCTGTGTTTGTCTCATGCTTTTTTTGAATTTAGATACTGTCCTCCTCTCTGCCACCTCCACTGGGAGACTATTCCACGTATTGTGTGCATGTGTGACCTGTGCTGGGTATTATTTTAGTATGAAATTTCTGTTTAAGAATGCAGGGCCAGCCCTATGCATGTGTAGGAATGTCACTCGCGTATGGCCCCACTCCGAGGAGCCCCACAACCTCTCTGACGTAAGAAGTGAGCCAGTGAGACCTGAAGCCTGTCTCTACGGATCTACCACGCTTTCCATAAAGAAATATTTCTGCATATCACTCCTGAGTCTATCCCCTTTCACCCTCATCCCATGTCCCTTCATAGCAGAGCTTGCTTTCAGTCGAAAGAGGCTCTCTTCCTGTGCATTTATGCCACGGAGGTATTTAAACGTCTCAATCGTATCACCTCTATCCCGCCTTTCCTCTAGGGGGTACATATTAAAATCCTCTAGGGGGGTACATATTAAAATCCTCTAGGGGGTACATATTAAAATAAACTAAAGGTTTGCTTATCTTGATTGAGGAGTGTGACACGGTCTTAAAGCATTTTTTAAGACCGTGTCACACTCCTCATTCAAGATAAGCAAACCTTTAGTTTATTTTTATGGCAAACAAAAAATATTGAAAAATTGAAAGAGCACTATTGGGAAGCACTAAAAGTTCAAAAAACATAAGAAGGTCATTGATGTCATTAGACTTTGCTATTTCCCTCAGGGAGATAAGCCAGTCGGTAGTCTGAGACCTGTCCTTAAATATAGATTTATTTTATTGAGCTGCTTCTCCAATAATAAGCAAAAATAGCATCAGCTACAATTGGTTAAATTCATTGTGTATTTCGAACATTGAATTAGATGGGTTCTAAATGAGCAGGGTTTTGTGGTACTTCCTAATGTACCTGGCAGTTGGCACTAGAGGATAGTAATGTATCTTGTTCTATGTAATGTTACCTGTAAACCGTGTTGATCTTTGGAAATGCTATACATTTATTTATTTATTTGAAAAGTTTATATATGTAGAAATATGGTAGCCTTTCTTTATCCTCGCTGTACGTTCAAATGGTATTTAGAGGCATGCTTACTAAAATTTAATGCACATTCGCTAATGCTAACGTGTGCTAAGTGAAGCAGCCCCCATTAATTTCTATGGGCGCAGTGGCACGCAATACACATTAATGTTTAGTACACACGCCCTTAAGTCACTGCTGGGACAAAAAAGAGGCTTGAAAAGAGGTTTTTTGAAAACTACCTAAAAGTTTAGATGGGCAGCATATACATTTTAACATAACACAAATTAATTTTATGCAAATGAGGATCAGTGGATATGCAAATATTTCTGCAAATGAGGGCCCGCAGTGAGTCTCCGCACATGGCCCTGCATCACCCTTGGACCGCCCCTGTAAGAATGTGTGGCAGTCGGGCTTGTTCAGCTTGCACATTGCCCCCTCTGCAGTTATTTTATAGGGGTGGGGCAGGGGTGGCGTGGGTGGAGCATGGATAGTAATAGGTGGTGGGTTTTCTCTTTGAAAATGTCGGCAACCCTATCTTCCCTCAGCCATCTCTTTTCTGAGCTGAAGAGCCCTAACCTTTTAAACCTTTCCTCGTAGAGGTAACCTTCCACCCCCTTTATCATGTTAGTTGTCTTCTCTGTACCTTTTTCTAATTCCACTATATCCTTTTTCAGATATGGTGACCAGAACTGCACACAGTATTCAAGGTGCGGTCTCACCATGGAATAATACAGAGGCATTAATATATCCTTGGTCTTATTATCCATTTCTTTCCTTATGATTCCTAGCATTCTGTTTGCTTTCTTGGCTACCACTGCTTACCGTAGTAACATAGTATATGACGGCAGATAAAGACCAGTATGGTCTACCGAGCAAAGGATTCAAAGTGTTAGCTACGATAACGCCTAGATCCTTTTCCTGGGTGGAAACCTTGGAACCTTGCATAGTGTAATTGTAGTTTGGGTTGTTCTTCCATAAGTGCATAATTTGGCACTCATCCACATTAAGGGGCTTGTTTACAAAGCCGCGGTAGTGGTTCGCGATCGCGATCGCAGCCGCGGCCCCATTGAAATCAATGGGGCCGCGGCTCCGATTACGATCGCAAACCGCTACCGCGGCTTTGTAAACAAGCCCCTAAATTTCATCTGCCATTTGGATGCCCAGTCTCCCAATTTCTCACGGTCCTCTTGCAATTTTTCACAATCCTCTTGTGATTTAACAACTTTGAATAGCGTTAGATAAATGATAAATAGTAGTAGTAGAATAATTTTTTGTCATCTGCAAATTTGATCACCTCACTCGTTATTCTCATTTCCAGGTCATTTGTAAACATGTTAAAAAGCAGCGGACCCAGCACAGATCCCAAGTCAGCCTGGGTACGCCTCTATTCACCTTGGCCATTTAGCCCTGCTTTTTATCTTTCAACCAGTTCCCAATCCACAATAGCACACTGCCTCCTATCCTGACTTTTTAAAATTTTCTCAAGAGTATCTCATGAGTGACCTTATCAAAAGCTTTCTGAAAATCCAGAAACGCTGTATCAACCATTTCACCTTTATCTATCTGTTTATTCACACCTTCAAAAAAAGTACCTGCAGTATTTGCCCGAGGATAAGCAGTTGGAAACTTGCCCACTACTCCCACCCCTCTAGGGTAACACACGCTTTTCTATTTCTCCTTTTTTTGGAGATTCTTTAAAACTAGCTGATGTTGGTCTTGGTTTAAGAAAAGCAGCGCACACACCTTTCCCCAAGTGTCACCATTGAATTCTGAACCAAAAACAGGGCAGTCCCAGAGTGAACCAGTAAATGACAAATCTAGAACAAATCACTCCACCAATGTATACAAAATCACATCAGGTACTTCTACCAAAAAATATTTATAAATGCATGGAAGGAGAAAAGAGCCTCAGAACCCAATGAGATAAAATAATGCAAGTTTCACACAGTCGAAGCTACACCTCTCAACATCAATGGCTCTAAAAAAAAAAACTCCTTCCACATTTTTTAAATTTTTCATTATAACATTTTTTTCATTTGTAACAAACTGTGGTATTAAAAGTAAAACACCTGTAATCTCTCAAAGCATAATAACACACTCAACTTCACAAAATTCATGCCTTGGCTGCAGTGCTATAACAAAACAAAAACTCCAAAGACCAAGACTTATCTTAAAGTAATAATATAGCTGCTGGGCAAACACACTGACGCCACACACACTGGCTGCCAAGGCGTTTCGCTGAACGCTTCTTTAAGGGATGCCCCACCAGAACTGTGCAAAGTATGCTGTGAGAGAAAACAGGTACATAATAAATATTTAAATATCATTAAACCAAGTACCATCTGTAGACAAATCTTAAAACTCTCATGTCTCCATATACATTCGAAATGCATACCAACTCAAAAACATATACTACTAAGAAGCCCAGCTTTCATCCACCAACTCAGCCATGACCGTTACAGAGAATGCCGATGAGAGTGAGTTTGAACATTTTGTGATGCAATTTTCCCCTTTTAGTTACCGCTTGCAATGGATTATACGGAGATGTTTTTGGGCTACACAGGTTGTTCCAGGGTTATAGGGTAATAAACTCCGGTGTGTGTGGACAAGAAACCGCAATTTGAAAGAGCTTTTGAGTCCGGCTGTATTGCAGTCCCACATAAGGCGATCCAGTGATTATGGTGGCCATGTGATTTGTGGTGGGTGTTCCATTTGTGAGGTGTCGGAGGAAACCAATAGTTTTGCTTACAATGGCCATTGTTATTTGATACAATGTCATACCACTTGTACATCTAGTTATGATGTTTATTTTATTCGGTGTCCGTGTGGTTTGGCTTATGTGGGTAAGACAGTGAGGCCCTTTAAGCAGAGGCTTAATGAACATAAGAGCCAGTTGAAGTGTCGCAAGTGGGAAGCTCCTCTTGTGCAACATTTTCTGGACTTGGTCATGTATTTTTGGACCTGCGGTGTTTTTGTATTGATCAAGTGATAAAGGGGCAGGGGAACTGTAGCAGAGAAGAGGACCTTTTATTGTGTGAACAGAAGTGGATATTTTGTTTGGGGACGGTCTTTCCAGTGGGGCTGAATGTTCAAATAGACTGAAATGTTTGTCTGTGACTTTGTGGATGTTTTCAGTTGTTGTCTGTCTTGAAGTGGATAAGGAGTATGTGTTATTGCCATGGGTTAGATGGGGATTAATGTACTGTGGTTTTTATTTTGCGGGTTATGCACTTTACAAGGTTCATCTGATTGATTGGCGGTAAAGGAGGGCTGATCATTAGAGAGAATCCCTGGTTCGTCACTCAATGACGTCTCCAGGGTTGAGTTTTTAGTGAGTGCATGTGTGGCGTTCTCTGTAACGGTCATGGCTGTTGTTGCCAACATGTATCAAGACAGCAGACTCCTCCACAGCACTATCTATAATCTTGTCTAGGTGGCACATGAGTTCCGCTACCTTCACATCAGGCAGGCATGTTACCAGGCCGTCCTCACGCCTACCAGCCACCCATCTATTTACATGCCTGATGATTGAATTGCCAACTATAAGAGCTGTCCTAACCTTTCCCTCATGGGCACGTGGCCCTGGAGAAACTTTCTTGGTGCTTGAGGGTTTTACATCTCCTGGCGTATAGGTCCTAGGTACAGGATCACTTCCTGCCACACCAGGGTGATGCTCTCCTGTCACGTGACCTCTCTCCTCCATGGCAACAGTGATGCTGCTATACTGGAGGTGGGACTTCAGTAATACATCCCTGTAGGTCTTGTCTATCTACCGCTCTGTCTTCCTTATATCCTCCAAGTCTGCTACTCTAGCCTCCAGAGATCAGACTCATTCCCTAAGGGCAAATAACTCCTTGCACCTAGTGCACACGTAAGACACCTCACCAACTGGGGGAAAATCATACATGTGACACTCAATGCAAGACTGAAAAACCCCCAACTCACTACTGGACTACTGTCTGCATCTTAGTTTTAAGGTTTTGTTTAACTATTTAAGTTGTTTACTTAAAGTTGCTGGGGATACTTGTACTGATACAACTATACCAATTACCTTTAGGGGACTTTGTTTACCTCACGATTAATTAACTTCAGGGCCTTAATCTATTCCTGGTGAAGATAACCAGCTGGACCTGAAAGTGACTTTGACCACCCTTCTCCCTCTAATAGGTTTAAGAGCCTATAAAGCTAAGATTATGCCTGGGGTGGGAGTCGGGGTGGGTGGGATGGAACTAACACTTAGTAAAGGTTGGCTTGCTACACAGGTCCCAGACCTGAGCTTCTAAGTTAATCTGTTAACAATTTCCTGGGTGATTCACCCAGCCCTTGGTTTGATAGAGGGAACCTTTCAAATTGCCCCTTTGACCTTTCACTTGGATTCAGCATCTATTTAAAACAAATTCACAGATCTCTTGCCTCCTAAGTGGAAGGCCTCTTTATAAAGGTATCTAGAAACAATGCATTTCTTTCAACTCTAAGAATATTTTACCCTATTCTTCCTTCTATGCTAAGCTATACTCCGATTTGATTTAAACTAAAAGCTCTGCTGATGCTAGGCCCTGACTGAGTTTTAAATTTAAATTTGAAGCTCTCTGCTGGTTTTAAAAGTAAACTAAAAGCTCTCTACTGAGTTTTAAAAGTAAACTGAAAGCTTAAACCAAAAGCTCTCTGCTAGGTTTGAAATTTAATTGAGAAGTTCTCTGCTGGGTGTTAAATTTAAACTAAAGGAATTCCCTTTTCCCCAAGATTTAGAGGCACAACATGTGTGTACTTTGAGGGTTTTAGTCTTGAAGGACTATCAAAAGGGACTGCTTCTGCTGGAAAGACATCTGCACTTGTGAGTATTTACTTCTTGGAAATTCTCTAAGTCTTGAGGAAAGGGGAATTCTTTGGGTTAAAATTGATAAATCTGTCTATTTTAGAATCTAATGTCTTTGTTAACTCACTCAGGACCTAGTATCAACACAGAGCTGTTAATTTATATTTAAAACTCAATCAGCCCTACTATCAGCAGATAGCTTTTAGTTTAAATTTAACACCCAGCAGAGAGCTTTTAGATTAAATTTCAAACCCAGCAGAGAGCTTTTTGTTTAAGCTGAGAAGAATCATTTGGACCCTAAGAGCTTGCCCTATATGCCTCAAGTTAGCTGCTATGCATAAAGAATTGATTCTACTATGGGAAGAATTAGCTGCAATTAAACACATCTCTTCTAGGGTACAAATTGAACAAAATCCACAACCGCTCCCACAAAGAATCAAACAGCCCAGGAACAAATGGATCACAGTGGGCTCTGGTAGGTTGTGACCTGTAACGCAGAGACACCCTAAACATCAAGAGATATCCCTGCATAATGCCTTCTCTGTCTTGGATAATGAGAGTGCCCAATCGATGGAAACTGAAGTGCCCTTAAATGAAAGACTTCATGCCAAATCTACTGATAATGTACCAATGAGGAAGAAAAAATCACAAAACAGAAAACTACTACTACTTGGAATTTCCATCATCAGAGGCATCAACTTGGGAACACAGTTCAAAGGAGAGAAGATGGTCAAATGCCTCCCAGGCTCTTCAGCCAGCAGAAATACGAACCAAATTGTTGATATAGTTAGTGCAGAAAGTGAGCACTCCAAAACTGATATTGTCATCCACTTGGGTACAAATGACCTGGCTAGAAACAGTGCCTCTGCAGTTCAAAGGGACTTTCAGACTCTGGGAGAAAAACTCAAGACCATTGTTAATACTATAGCATTCTCAGACCTGTTCTTGGTAAGGGGACAGAAAGGCAGCATCACATAAACAACTTTAATACATGGCTCCAAATCTGGTGCAAACAAGAAGGATTTAGATATATGGGTGACTGGGGAAACAGATGGATCAACACAAGACTATACAGTGCTGATGGACTACTTCTCTCCATCACAGGGAAAGAGATCCTAAGTGAAAAATTCAGGCAATATGTGGACAGGTATTTAAACTAGGAAAAGGGGGTGATGGATGGAGAAGGACAAGTTCAGGACATCCAGCAAAAGCATAATAACATTGGAAACAGCCTCACTTTTAAACCACACATCAATGGCAAGTGGGAAGAGGCATGTAGAACAAAATCCATGCAAAATACAGGCAAGCTAGTCAACAAATACTGGAAAGCAATGAGCACAAATGCTCGAAGCCTAGCCAACAAAGTTCCTGACCTGGAAGCCCTAATGGTAGAAATGGACTTGGCCCTTCTGGCCATTACAGAAACATGGTTTAGTGAGTCTCATGAATGGGATATAGCCATAGCTGACTATAATCTATGTAGAAGAGATAGAGCGGGTAGAAAAGGAGGAGGAGTAGCACTATATTTCAAAAGCAATATTAAAGCTGCTGAAATGCAGGGGGGGGGGGGGGGAAAGAAGAAGTGCTGTGGATTGTGTTGGAAAGAGGAGATGGCACTGTCATCCATACTGGTGTAGTCTACAGGCCTCCAGCTCAAGCTGAAGAAATGGATAGTGAATTGATTATTGATATTGCAAAGATAGCCACGAAGGGGGAAGTGAACATATTGGGTGACTCTAATCTACCCAATGTTGATTGGAGTACTCCTTCTGCGAATCTGGAAAGAAGTAAAAAAAAAAATGTGGATGCCTTCCAAGATGCATTACTTAGACAAATGGTGATGGAACCGACCAGGGAAAGCTCGATGCTCGATTTAGTGCTCACCAACGGTGATAGCGTGTCGAATGTCTGGTTGGGTGCCCCTGTGAGCAGCAGCGATCATCACACGGTCTGGTTCAAGTTAAAAGTCAAGGTGGAGGTCAATCACAGCAAGCTCAAAGTCCTAGACTTCAAAAACACTGACTTCAGTAAAATGGCCAAGTATCTGAAGGAGGAGTTGGTAGGGTGGGAGGGGGTAAGGGAAGTAGAATTGCAATGGGCTAAACTAAAGGAGACAAAAAAAGGGGCAACAGATACATATGTAAGGAAAGTAAATAAAAACAAGAGGAAAAGGAAACCTATTTGGTTCTCCAAAGAAGTGACTGCACAGATAAAGGCAAAAAACACAACTTTTACAAAATTCAGATGTTCGCAAACAGAGGAAAACAGAAAAGAATACAGAATCAAACTAAAAGAGACAAAAAGAGAAGTAAGGGTAGAAAACTCCAAGGCAGAAGAAAAGATGGCTAAAGATGTTAAGTGTGACATCAAGACTTTTTTCAGGTATATTCGGGAGAGGAGGAAAAGCAGAGGTGGAATTGCAGGACTCAAAATTGCTGGGAACGGATTTGTGGAAAGTGACATTGAAAAAGGCTGCTCCCTTAATGTTGTTCCTCATCTGACTTCTTTAGTAGTTACCATTTTTTAGCAGAATAAAGTGATCATTTACCTTTATCCAAGGTTGCTTGTCACACTCTCCAACACCCACATTTGGGAGGTTCATTAGCTTGTGTGCACTTCAGCAACCATTGCTGTGCTTTAGCGACTTGCCTACTTTCCAGAAGTGCTAGAAACAAGCTTAATCGTTACTTACCATGGAGGTCTTGCAGCTACAGAGGGTTGACTTTTGCCAGTAATGTGTGTTAGGTGCAAAACCTTAAAGCAGTTTAGTTAATAGGCCCCTTAGTGAATAAAGTTCAGTCCTAAAATGGCATGACATGACGATTATCGCAGGTTAGCTACATGTTATAGAAAAGCTGCTGCAGGCACAGTTGCAGTGTTACTCAATGCACTTATCTTTTTGTAAAGAAAGAAGCATTTTTGGCTTGTCTCAGGGCAGTTTCTCCAAATGGGTTAGTTTTGCGCATATACTAAAAATACCCTTAGTAAATAGACTTCCAAAATCAATTATTCTTATCAAAAAACTTTTTTTAATTCAACTAACTCTGTAATAATGAAAGGCAAAATAAGACCTCAGGATGGCTCAAACCCTACATCACTATAGGGAGTAGCTGACACTCACATCACAGGTCAAAAGCCTTCATTAAATTTTTAATTTTTAAATCCAAAATTTTTTAATTTCAAATTTTACCACATTTATTATCTCCACAAAAGTACTTTTTAGGATTCTTAATACTTCTGATAAATATACCATAATACTTAAAAAAGAAGAAGAAACGGTGTCTTTTCTTACAACCACATGAGCAATCACGGATTGGACTGTCTTCTTGCCGCCGTATCTGCTCCTCTTTACAAGAATTTGAATTACAAGCAAAAAATATGATGATTAAATTTCAGGAACGGGGTTACCCGAATTCAGTTTTAAAAAAAGCCTATAAAAGGGCAAAATATAATCATTGGGAATGGCTTCTGAATTCAAAACCTACGAGATCAGATTTACTTACATCATCTGAAACATCATTTATAACGTGCGTATTGCAACACTCGAGTCTTTCTAATCGTATAGCAGTTTCACTATGGAAAAGATGGAATCTCCTTATGACTCATCTGGAGCTTTCTGGCTATTCATTATGTATGTCATACAGTAGAGGCAGAAATCTAAGAGATTGGTTATGTTCTGCAGTTCCTCGCCAGATTGATACTGCTGAAGTTCAAGGTCATGTGAAATGTGATCACTGCTCCTTTTGCACTACTATGGAAGGCGCAATTTGTGCCAAATATCAAAGCAAAAGTCATCAACTTAAATATAATACAACTTGTAATACTCCTTTTGTGATCTATGTGTTGTGGTGTCCTTGTTTTAAACTATATATTGGTAAAACGATGTGCTCTTTAAGAACGCGGTTGGCAGAACATAAATATAGTATTAGTAAAGCAAGAATTGATACACCTTTATTTCAACACTGCTTGTCTTCTGGTCATCTTTTTGAAGAATTATGCTGTACAGTGTTGGAACATGTTCCATACAATATAAGACGAGGAGATAGAGGTCGACTATTGCTACAGAAAGAGCAGAAGTGGATTTACGAACTAACCACTTTAGAACCTCATGGACTGAATGATAAAATCGAGTGGGCCCTTTTTGTGTAATACTCTGTCAGTGTAACTTAGAAGCTCCTATCGTTTTGGTTTTTAGCGATTACCCTGTGTATGTCATGTGACAGGTAGTTTATGTTAAGAATAGCATCACTTTTAGCGAGCTCTCCCATTGGCTGATAGTCTGTTTAAAAACAAGAGACGTCAGACGCCATCTTAGTGATGGCGATGGAGGCATTTCTTATATTTGGCATTTACGATATTATTCTAAAACCCCCGAAGAAGCCATTATTTGGCAAAACAAATGCTTTCGTAGGGTGCTGATATTCTGCCTCGACGGCAGGCATCTGAGGGGGCCACGTGGTCTAGCAGTTGTAGATAATTTCAACAAAATTCTACATGAAAGCTGGGAAGCTGTTTTCACTTTGACTATGCATTAGATCACGGATTTGCTAAGATAAGTAATTGTAGACCTTTTATGGCACATTAATTATTGTTTGCTTTAAAAGCTTTACTTCTGTCGTTTACAGGAGAAGACGGTCCAGTCCGTGATTGCTCATTTGGTTGTAAGAAAAGACACCGTTTCTTCTTCTTTTTTTAAGTATTATGGTATATTTATCAGCAGTATTAAGAATCCTAAAAAGTACTTTTGTGGAGATAATAAATGTGGTAAAATTTGAAATTAAAAAATTTTGGATTTAAAAATTCAAAATTTAATGAAGGCTTTTGACCTGTGGTGTGAGTGTCAGCTACTCCCTATAGTGAGTAATTTCACTAAATGTAGGGTTTGAGCCATCCTGAGGTCTTATTTTGTCTTTCATTTACAGAGTTAGTTGAATTTAAAAAAGTTTTTTGATAAGAATAATTGACTTTGGAAATCTATTTACTAAGGGTATTTTTGGTATATGGTTTAGTTGGCCCTTAGGCAGTTTTTTGTGTTTAGTTTTGCGCATACCATGACAGTCATGAACCTCGCTTCTAAGCCAGAGAATGTGGAGTATGATCTCAGTCTCTCAAATTTACTGCTAAGGCTCGTCGTAGTACTCGCATCATGTCAAAGAGAGCTTCTTTCTGCAGTTCTTAAGATGTAACATGCATGGGTAGTTTGTCACTATGTGCTTAGAGATTCTTCTTTATCAAGCCTGTGACTCCCAACACGATGGGAAATATTTCTGTATCTTTCTGCCACATTTTCTTGATCTCTGACAGCATTTCCTGGTATTTCAGGATCTTCTGCCTCTCCACGCGATTCGTAGAGTAGTCATTTGGAACTGACACCTCTATTATCACTGCCGTTCTGGTGTTTTCACCTTAACACCTATATTCGGCTTCCTTGCATCCGGCTTTTTATCTATTAGAATGGAAGTATCCCAGGTGATCATAACCTCCTCATTCTCTGTAATTCTCTTAGGGTCATGATCCCAGTGTTTTTCGGGCACAGTGATGTAGTGCTTATAGAGTTTCCAATCGATGAGGTGCGCTACTTTATTATGTCTTTCTTTATAGACATTTTCTGCCATCAGAACTTCACAGCCAGCTATAAGGTGAGTCACCGTTTCCAGGTCTTTCTTACAGAATCGACATATGTCTGGGTTGCCAGATTTTCAATGCTTGCTGTAAACTATCTCGTCCGTAAGCCGCTGTCCTGGGCTGCAACTCTCAACCTCTCGTTCTTCAGTTTCAGTTCACCCCTCTTTAACCATTCATGTGTGTGTGTTTATGTTTATTGCATTTGATATACTGCCCTTCATACAACAGGGCGGTGTACAATAAAGCAAAAGATTAAAGGAAAAGAAATGGCATAACTTGACAGGAAAGAAACTCGTCCAAACCTGTTTTGAACCCAGCTACACTACGAGCTTTTACAACATCCTCCAGTAATGAATTCCAGAGTTTAATTACAGTGAGTGAAAAAAAACATTCTGTCTGATTAGTTTTAAATATGGTGCATTGTAGCTTCATTGCGTGTCCCCTAGTCTTAATACTTTTTGAAGGCGTATTCTCCACTTGAATCTGGTGCATCCTATCGTTCTTGATCGACAAAGGGTTCCTGGAGTAACACTTGATCGACAAAGGGTTCCTGGAGTAACACTCTATATTTCCCACTGTATTTGTGCATCTGCCACTTGTTTTTCCTTGTTTGTGGATCTAATTCCTTGAAGAGTTTTTTTTCTCTTGTTTTGAAAATTCTGTTACTACCTTCCCTGTGCATACTTGTGGATTTTCACTCATTCCTGCTAATCATCGGAACGATTGTCCAAGTCTAATGATGGAGACAGATTCTGGACATTTACTCTCATATTTCAGCACTTTTTGCATATCTGGATCCGAGGGTGCAGTTAAGTAGGCCTGGAGGCCTATGATAGTAGCTCTGTATGTGAAATCAATCTATGAGCCCTAGCCCTCCTTCAGCTCTAGGGGTGTACAGTCTTTGAATTTATATATTTATTGATGTTTTGAGATCATACAACAACAAAACACATAAGAAAAGGAAAATCTCCATAAATACAAAGTACATTATTCTTAGAATAATCACAAAAAGAAAATGGATATTAGCCCACATCAAGGGAGCAATAACTAAATAAGAGAAACATTCTATAGAAGAAAACAAGAGACGATATTCTCACAAAGCTGCAAAACTGTACCCCCAGAAGAGACCATGTAAGAACATTTATTTATTTATTTAACATTTCTTCTATACCGCGCTATTATAATCAGTGCGGTGTACATCGAACAAAACATACTACAATGCATACAAGCAACATTGAGTTTACATAGAACAGGAAAAGAAACATAGGACAACCGGGTGGTAACTATTCACAGGGTAACTATTTACAGGTTAAATTAGTATTGTCACCAATACTCTAAGCTAATTTGGTATCAACTTCATTTTGTGGACAGGCGTAAAATTAGTGGGTGGGCAAGAGTATAGGCTAACCATTTTCTGGTTGTAATATGGTGCTATGGTAGCTGTGACATGAGAGAAGTTTACCCGATGTGTGGGTGTCAGGGTTGGTGTCAGGGTAGCATATTGTGAATAGGTGGTGTTTCAAAGCTTTACGGAATAGGATTAAGCTTTTGATGCCACGGATTTCATGAGGAAGGGCATTCCAATTTAGGGGAGCGAATATGGAGAAAGCCCTGTTGGATGTGGTCTTAGTACATGACGTCATCATCCTGGGGACTATTAAGGTGTTCATTGCTGTGGATCTCCTGTCTCTGTTTTCCAGGGTGCTGTGGATTAGTTTGCTAATCGGTGTAGGTGGGTAGTTATTCAGGGCTTTGAAAGTAAGGACTAATGACTTATATTGGAGTCTGGCGAGTAACGGTAGCCAATGCAGATTTTTCATGATTGGTGTTATGTGGTCAGTTCTTGATGATCCAGAGAGAACTCTTGCGGCTGCATTCATTGCCAGGCGGAGCGGATTTAAAGTTGATTGAGGCAGGCCGTGGAGGGCGATGTTCGCAAAGTCCAGGTGTGGGAGGACTAATGCCTGAAAGGTTGTCCGGTAGTCATTGGATTCCAGTAGGGGGCGGAGGTGACGTAATGTTCTGATCTTGTGATATATAGACTTTGTAACGTTCTTCACATGTGTAGTCATATCTAGGTGCTGGTCCAATGTGATGCCCAGATATCTGATTGTAGGTTTGGACTTCAATTCTACATCGTTGACAAGTAGTGATGGGGGGGGGGGTATGAATTTACGGTTCTTTGTAACAAAAAGGACATCAGTTTTACTATGATTGATCCGAAGGTTTTGTGTCAGCAGCCAATCAGCTACCGCTCCGAAACAATTGATTATTGGGGTGAGAACACTGGTTGGTCAATTTTGAACGGCATGTAGAGGAGGATGTCGTCTGCGTAAGCTAGGCACCGTACGTTGAAAGATCGGATCAAATCACATATCGGCTGCATATATATATTGAACATTAGTTCCGATAAGGACGATCCTTGAGGTACCCCCTGAGACTGCAGGAATGGTTCCGAGGATGTATGACCTGTTTTTACTTGTTGCCACCTGTTGGATAGGTAGGATTTACACCATTCAAGTGCTGTGCTTTGAATCCCCTTTTCTTTCAGGCGTTGTAGAAGTATGTCATGATTCACAGAGTCAAAGGCGGCGGAGATGTCCAGGAAGATGAGGACAAATCCTTGTTGGATGCTGTCCATTCCGGTGACCAATTCGTTGAATAGGGTTGTGAGGACTGTGTCGACGCCATGCGCTTCCCTGAAGCCGTGTTGTGACGGGTCTAGTGGAGCTTCAGTGTCAATATGGTGCTGGAGTTGTTGTTGAGCAGCTTTTTCTATGATTTTTGCAAGTTGGGGGATACTCGAGATTGGCCTAAAAGATTCGACTTTGGACGGGTCAAGTCTGCTATTTTTTAATAGGGGCTTGATGGAGGTGTTTTTCAGGCGCTGTGGGAACGAGCCTGTTAGAAAAGACTGGTTCAATATATTGCACAGGATTTGGCTTAGGTCATGACGTAGCTCTTTGATCCAATTGGCTGGACAGGGGTCGTTGGGTGCTGTGCTGGGATTGATAGAGGCGACAATGCTCTCCATCTCTCTATTTGAAACCACAGTGAAATTACATAGTGGAGTTGATTGGGGTGCTTTAGACGGTATGGGTGAGGTACTGCTACTCATGTTTATGTTGGTCTTAATCATCTTTGATTGCAAGTAGTTTGCAAAGTCCTGTGGTTGTGGCATTGAGGGTTGGGCAGAGACCGGTTCGCCCGTTATGGATTTTACTAGTCTGAATAGGGCGTGTGGTTTATTGATGGAACGTTTCAATAGATCTGTGTGGTAGAGTTTCCTGCTCTGTGTTATCTTTCCACGGTGGGTTATTAGGTAAGAGTTGTATGTATCAAGTGACTCTGAGGAGTGTGATCGTCGCCACCGTCTCTCAAGTTTGAGCAGGTGGTGGAGAGATGAGCGAAGGTCAGAAGAGAACCATGGTGCATGTTCCCGTTTCCTTATTTTCTTTTCAGTGTGAGATGGACAGGAGGCAGCTCGAAGGTTCTCGTCCCATTTGGAGATGAGATCATCTAGGTTTAGAGACGTGTTGGTCATAAGTGGCAGAAGATTTTCCAGGACTACGCTCCGGTTGAATGGTCGGAAGCGGGCAGCATGGGTATCAGGAGTGTTTGATGACATTTGGCTCTTGTAGGATGTATTAAAGGGTATAATGAATCTAAGGAGGTTGTGATCTGACCAAGGCACAGGTGATATATGCAATGCAAGGTCTTGGGCTGTTGAGTCGTTGAGATGGGGGGCAAAGATGAGGTCCAGTTTACCTCCCTTAGAGTGAGTGGGGGAGTCAACATGTTGTTTGTAGCCTAGATCCTCTAAGGCGTCTAGGAATGCTGTTGAGTGGCTATCATGAAGAGATGGGAGGTTGAAATCGCCTACCAACCAAGTTGGGGAGCGTGAGGTGGACGACATGCAGGCAAGCTCAATTATTGTTGGAAGGTCATCTGGTAAAGGGGTGGGTGCCCGATAGAAAAGGTTAATTGTGCATAGCTCATTAGCTATGGTGAGGGAATCAAGGTGGGCTGAGCTAGAGGAGTGCATAGCTTGAAGTGTAGATCGGCTTTTGCAAGGATGAGCGTCCCGCCTCCTCTCTGGATGGTCCTGTGACATGTGTATAAATCAAATCCAGGTGGCAACATCTGATTCAATAGGGCGTTGTCGCAGTCAGATAGCCATGTCTCCGTGATCATTAGGATGTCAAGATTGTATAGCGGGATCAGGTCAATGGTAGCAGGCCATTTTGATCTTACTGATCTGGCATTTATCAGTGCACATTTCAGTCGGCGCTGGTGATGTTGTTTCTCGGCTTTTGTCTTTTTGATGTTTTGGAGGGGAATGTGAAGTATGTGAGAGTGGGGTGTACGGTTGTTTTTTGTCGTGGTGTGGTGGGGGAATTCAGACCATCTCCTTCCATGGGTGTGTAGTATTGGTATATAGTTGGAATCATGGTGGAAAGCATTTGAAATGCAAGGGAGACCAAGGGTTAGGAGGGTAGAGAATAAGAACAGGATTTTGTACATTCTGGATTAATAAAGTGCAGTATTGGACAATAAATTAACTGCAAGAAGACGTTACTGACAACAGTATAATAAGAGAGATAGGTAATGGCTACTGACAACAGTATAATAAGAGAGAGGTAATGGCTACTGACAACAGTATAATAAGAGAGGTAATGGCTACTGAGAACAGTGTGATTACAGTGATTACAGATACTGGTAATATCAAGGACAATCAGTTCATTTAGAGGTAGTATACTTGCGGTGATAGACAGATAATCTGGTTGATGGTGGGAGCAAGCTCAACCCTAGGGGAGCTCAAGCTGCATGCTTATCCAGTTGTTATTTGAGGTTCTCGGTGAGTGACTCGGTTGGGCTGGTACAGTTAGTCAATGAGACAGATCGTATGGTGTCAGCTCAATCCTACTCAATGGGGAAGGAGCAGTAGGTGCGAAGACGGTTGCTGTTGTCTGAGGCTGCTTAAAGACAAATCTGATTGAGATGGCTGGCATAACTTTAGCTGATGAAAGGTTGATTTGTAGATCCCCGCCTAAGGGCCACGCCAAAGGGCCCTCTGGCGAGGCCCTCAGGCGCGGGCCCGCCAGGCGCGGGCGCGCCTCGGCTGGCGCGAACTTTTAAAGTCCTGCGTGAGCGCCCCGATTGGCTGCTGAAGGTGCCGCCGCTGCTCGTGCTGCCAGAGGCTCAATCCCCCGACTGGGGAGAGCTGCTGATGGTGGCGGGGGCAGAGAGAAGGACCTCGCGCCGGCTGGCGAGAACTTTTAAAGTCCTGCGTGAGCGCCCCGATTGGCTGCTGAAGGTGCCGCCACTGCTCGTGCTGCCGGAGGCTCAATCCCCCAACTGGGGAGAGCTGCTGATGGTGGCGGGGCAGAGAAGGACCACGCGCCGGCTGGCGCGAACTTTTAAAGTCCTGCGTGAGCGCCCCGATTGGCTGCTGAAGGTGCCGCCACTGCTCGTGCTGCCGGAGGCTCAATCCCCCGACTGGGGAGAGCTGCTGATGGTGGCGGGGCAGAGTCTCTAAAACCCCTCATCCTTCCTCAGCCACAGGGGCACTCGTTTCCTTACTAACCAGAAGTTTCTCCAAGTGAGAAGGATCAAGGAAAACATATTTGACCCCTAACATGGTAACAAGACACTTATAGGGAAATCTTAAGTAAAAGGTCCCAGAAAGACCCAATACCCGGGACCTAAGAAGCAAAAAAGCTTTCCTTCTGACTTGGGTAGCTCTGGAGACATCCGGGAAAACCTGACGTTTCCCACCACAGAAAAGATCATTTTTATGTCAAAACTAACTTTTCATTATTAAAGTTTTATCACCATCATTCAAAAGGGAAACAACTAAGGTAGCTCTAGTGGTTATGATATCATGTGAATCCTCAAGACAAGCTGAGAGACTGAACTCTGGATTAATATCCAGGAATCCCTCCCCCTCCTATTCCAAGGAAATCCGCACTCTTATTAGGAATATAAAACAAACGTGAAATCACAATCTTATTGGCAACAGGTAATAACAAAATTTCTGTAAAATATTTTCTTAACAAAATCTCTGGTGATAACAAATGAGTCCGAGGAAAATTAATAAGACGCAGATTCTTACTACGAAAAATATTCTCCAGAGATTCCATCTTCTGGTGTATCAACAGGCTATCCTTAATACAGGGCATGCCTACTGAACTAATGAAAGAAACTGAGAATCCAGGCCGGAGACCTTTCTCTCCATGGTCCCCAGCCTGGAATCCACCTGTTGAAGTTTTGCAGTAGTCTCCTGGGAAAATACACAAAACTGAGGAACTATAGTGGTAAGAAAAGCCTCAGTGCGTGAGACAACCTGCCAAACATCCTGTAAAGAAACAGTAGAAGTCACTACAGAAGAACAAACCTGATCCAAATTACATTGCACAGGAGTAGGGCAAGGAATCAAGTCACTGAGGCCTCCAGAAGAAGAAATGGAACCAACCCCAATAGGAGAGTCTTGCAAAATCGGCTGGGGAGGGGGGGAGGGTGGGGTCTGCTCCAGAGGGATGTACAGTCTTGACATACACTGATTCTTGTAAATCACTTCATGGGCATGGAAGTGCTTTCATATTTGCACATCCAGTTTTTCAAGATTTTTAAGAGGCCAGTCCACAACCCCAAAGCTGTATGAAAGTACAGGAATTGCCAGCTGCTTGATGGCTTGTATCTTATTCTGTGATGTTAAAGCACTTTTCATTAATAATCTCATGTAGTATTCTTTACTGATCTTTTCTCTCAGTAATTCCTGCTTGAGTGTTGTTCCTTCCTCCACTCTGAGATACTTATATACGCCTTCCTGTTCAAGATCCTTGATGTCACAGCCTTTACCAGGGAGATATTGTCTGTTTTGCTTAATTTTCCTTAAAAAAAACGAGTTGTCTTAGCACATTTGTCAAGGCCAAAGGTCATCCGGATGCAATCAGAAAAGGTTTTCACCACACGGAGTTGCTCTGCTAGTTGTTGGTCACTGGAACTATAGAGCTTCAGATTGTCTACAAATAGTACATGAGATGTTGTTGTTTCTAGGTTGTTACCTTCTTTAGGATTCATGCTGAATCCTTTGATAAGAGTACTCATTGGATGAAGTGGCACACAAAACAGAGGGAATGATAGGGAATCCCCCTGAAATATTCCTTGCTGGATCTTGATGTTAGGAATGATACACTGACCATCTTCATATTTCAAAAAGAGTGTGGTTTGCCACATTGTCATGGTGAACTTAATGTACTCTATCAAACCAGGATTTATTTTATACATTTCAAGGCAATTTATTATCCATGAGCGTGGGATGCTGTCAAAAAATAATCAATCCATGCTATACTGAGATTTCTGCTTTTCTTAGCGCTGGCCATGATGGCCTTATTCAACATTAACTGGTCTTTGGTGCCATATGCCCCTCTCTTGTTGCCCTTTTGCTCTATTACCATGATGTTACTGGACTCAATATGATCATATATTCTGTCCACATCTAGAGTGGAGGAGTGGCCTAGTGGTTGGGACAAGGTACTTCAGGCCAGAAGGTCAGGGGTTCAAATCCCACTAGAGGACAGCAACCTTGGGCCAGAAGGATGGGGTTTCTAGTCCCACAGGTGCTCCTTGTGGTCTTGGGCAAGCCACTTAACCCTCCATAGCCCATGTTCCCTGTAAAAATCATTATCTCCAAGTTATAATGCCCTGTTCAATGTAATTTCAGTTTGTTTAATGTGAACCGCACTGATGCAGAATAGCGCGGTATATAAGAGAATGTAAATAAATAAATAATGTGAGACCTGGTGGCTGGATTTAGAATGCATGCTACAGGGTTCAGGAGGCGCCCCTCCCTGTCAGCCCCGTCCCTGTGAGCCCTTGTTTGCTAGCTTTTGCTTTGGCAAGGTTGCGACAGGGCCAATGTTAAGCGATATAACAATCCTTGTTTTAGCTCTAATTTAAGCCCAGGCCAGAGAACTGAATATGAGCTGGGCTCTTTTACAAGAGGGTTTTTTTTTCTGAACCGGTGTGAAGACTGACAGGGAAATTTCACCAAAGACCACAAATACTGGCACTGACCCGAGTCTGTGAAATAATCTCATGGTACCATCTTTCAGCAGAGTGGTCTGGGCAGATTTCTGTGGTCTCTTTCTCATTTTTTTATAAAGATGAATTTTGGAATTAAGGCTGTTTCGTACTGTACCAAGTCTTCATTGTTCTCTAATTTTTGCTGCCTGGGTTATTTTTATTTGGGAAGAGGGGAACAGGTGTTGGCCATTTCTAACCCTCTGTCCCAGGGCTGGTGCAGGGATATGAAGCACACTAGGTGAACATCATCCCTTGCACCCCCCCCCCCCCCCGCACACTTCCACCCCCTCCCTGGCCCCCATTGCCACTGCTGTCCCTCTCAGAGACCTGCAGCCAGGGCATGCATGACCATCAGGTGAACTAGGCAGCTGCCTTGAGTGCCAGTTGCCAGGAGGAGCCCCTCTCCGGGACCTTTGGCACAGCGGGGGCTGTTTGCGCGTCTGCCCCCTCTGATGCCAGTGTCCCCAGGAAGTCAGCATCAGAGGGGGTAGAAGCGCAAACAGCCTCACAGCACTGGAGTTGTTTGAAGCCTTTGCTGCTGGTACAAGATTATTAGGTGCCCCTAGATAAGTTCCCATCTCATCCACCACAAAACACACACATAATATTTGAAAATAAATGTTATTATGCATTAGTATGATTAAATGCAATTTTTTTTAGTTAAAATGCATTCCTCACCCACCAATCCAGGCGTACACAAATGAAAAAAGACATTCAAAGGCAAGTCTTGAGGTAGAACTAGTATTTATTGCAACAAGCCCATTTTATTTACATGCATTGCTGTGAAGCCAGCCAAAACAATTAATGAAAATCCTGCAAAAGCTTCTCTTAAAACCTATATAGCCTACTTGCCAAACTAAAGCAATGCTAAATTGCAGGACTCACAAAGCCAACCTCCCATCTATGAAAAGCCAGTACTGCAAATCATAGACCCACACATCTTCTAGGAGAGTCAGTCAGACTGGTACAAATCCGATATGCTAATGGATGACAGAACCTTGCTTGATCTCAGAAAAATGTAGCAGTGACAACAAATTCTAAATACAAATATGCAGATAAAAACTGAAGTGGAAACTCCAAGTAGGTAGACCCTATATACCAGGGATGTCCAACTCCAGTCCTGGAGGGCTGCAAACCAATGAGATTATCAGGATATCCCAAATGAAGATGCATGAGATAAATTTGAATACAATGGGGCAGTTCATGCAAGTATATCTCATGCATGCCTGGAAAACCTGACTAGTTTACGACCCTCGAGGACTGCACTTGAAGACCCTTGCATGGTGAATAACAGCAGACAAAGACCAGCATGGTTCATCTGGTCTGCCCAGCAAGGCAGCCAGAGCCGCACCTGCCACTCCAAGCAGGTTACCCCTCTCCTTTTAAAAGTTATTTATGCTTGCTTTGATTTCATCCTCTTGCTATGTAGTGATCCTCTGTGTCTGTCCCATGCCTTTTTGAATGCCGTCACTTTTTTTGCTCCAACCACCACCTTCAGGAGGGCATTCCAGGCATCCACTACCCTTTCCGTGAAAAAGTATTTCCTGATGTTTTAAAGTTTACCTTCTTGAAGCTTCTTTTCATGTCCTCTACTTCTACAGCTTCTCAGTCTTTGAAAAAAATTTGTTTAAGGGTGTTAATGAACAAACCAGCCATGGAGTCGGTGCCAACTCCTGGCAACCCCGTGGATAGTTGTGACGATCTCTGGGTTTTAATGACAAGGTGTGACCGGAAGTAGATTGCCAGGCTTTTCTCCCATGCAGTAAGTCTATAACAACTGAGCTTCCCTTCCAAGTAGTAACCAGACCTGACCCTGCTTAGTTTCATAGGTCAGGCGAGATCAGGCTCATGGAAGGCAGTGTGCTGGTAACCAGCACAATAGCATTTAACTCAGAACTTTATAGACTGCTCTTTTGGGAATTTACACTAGAAAGAGAAATGTGTTTCCTCTTGTACTAGGCAAAATATAAGATATACTGACATTTTTCAATCACTAAACTGAAAATAAAATTCTTTGTTTTCTACCTCTGGACATTTTGGGGCATTTATTTTATTTATTTACATTTCTTCTATACTGCGCTGTTCAACATCAGTGCAGTTTACATGGAACATAACACATACACAATGCATTTACAGAACTGTGTTTACAATGAACAGGTATGAGAACTTGGAGAACTTGGGAAACTATTTACATTTTTACATTTTTAACAGTTTTACAATTTTCTTCATGGAAGGGGTATTTCGCTAGTCATATTCATTGGTGTTGTGTATGGACGGAATCGAATGTGTGGCCTAGTCTACCTGGTAGTACTTGCAGAATAGGTGCTGCTTTACCGCCTTTCTAAACTGGGTCAGGTCCGGGATTGCACGTATGTTTGGTGGTAGGGTGTTCCAGCATCTAGGTGCACAGAATTTAAAGGCTCTGTTTGCTGTTGCCTGGGTACATTGGGTTATTTCTTTAGGGACTATTAGTGTGTTGATCGCTGCTGATCTTCTGGACCTGTTGGGGGGAGTGATTTGGGTAAGATCTGTTAGTGATGCAGAAGCGAGGCCATTGATAGCTTTGAAGGTAAGCAGTAGGGTTTTGAATGTGAGTGTGGCATGTATGGGAAGCCAGTGGAGGTGTTTCATGATGGGCGTGATGTGATCTTTCTTAGAGGCTCCAAGTAGTATTCTCGCTGCAGCGTTCATCGCGAGCTGTAGAGGGTTCAAAGTAGACTGAGGGAGACCATGAAGAATTGAATTGGCGTAGTCAAACTGTGGTATGATTAGCGCTTGGTAAGTTGTCCGGAAGTCATCTGGTTCTAGCAGGAAACGGAGGTGCCTGAGGGTACAGATCTTGTGGTATACTGCTCTAACTACATTGCTTATGTGCACCTTCATGTCCAGGTGCTGGTCCAAGGTGACTCCCAGGTACCGGATCGTGGGCATGTTTACTAAAGTGCACTAATGGTTGATGCGACAGGGTGGGAATGGGTGGCTTAAGAGCCGAGAGTGGGTGTTGACTGCACATTGTGCTTAACCCACTAATTGCCAATGTTGCACTTAGCAGAGGTTTAGTGGGCGGCATCAGGTGCACCTGCGTTAATTGTGAATGAAGTTAGAGCGCTGTGAGGTACTTATCAGTAGTAATTGTGGGGGGATGTGCTTGGCACCCCCCCCCCCCCAACAGTTAGCACACAGACTTTGTACTTGCCACTTCCTGATTTTTGCTGTTAACAAAATCTTACTGGACTTTGGTAAACACGCCCCTTTGTTTTCTAATTGCGTTGAACCTGGGGGGGGGTGGGGGGGGGGTTCTGCTTTCTTCCTGTTGGTCTTCACTCCTTTTCTATAGTCTCTTTTTTTTCTATTTTCCATTTCTTTTCTCTTCACCTCTCTCCTCCATCCTCTTCACCAGTTCTCTTAAACCACCCTCTGGCTCTTTCCAACTACCCCTAGCTTCTCCCAACTATTCTTTCACTCCTTTCAGCACTCCCATCCCCTCCAGTCACCCCTCTCATGTGATCCCATTACAGTTTCTTATCCCTCCTCGCCACTTTTCATATCTTTATTACCATCCTCTCTATAGTCTTGCCCTTCCATCTTCCTCTCTCTTTTACCCGTTATCTTTACCAGTCTTCAGTTTTTTTTCCAACTCTTGCATACTTACCAGGTTGCCAATTCCCATTCACACCTCCTCCTTGGCGCCTTCATTCCCTTCCCCATCTCTTCACACCTTCACCAGCCCCTTCTCGCTCTCCATCTTAGTTCCATCTCACATTTCCGACTCTATCTCTCATTCTCTTCTCATATACCCAACCCCGGTATTGAATCCACATTCTTGCAAGTCTCCACTCTGTAACCCCCAATGCATCTCACTCTCCCAGTTCCCCACTCGGTTCTCCACTTTCTGCTCATTTATCTTTGCTCAGTCCTGTCTATTAGAAATCGATAGCCAGTTAGACTGCTACAGCTCCTACACAGAGGATCTCTAAGGAAAAATAAGGGATTATAGAGCCTAGTAGTGGGTATGGATGGGCAGACTGGATAGGCCATGAGGTCTTCATCTGCCATCATTTTTCTATATTTCTATGGGTCTGTGTAATCCCCCTGCCCCATATTCCTCACCATCCCCATGTCTCCACTTTCCTAAGAACTCATGCAAATCCAATTCCCTTTTCTCCCCCCACCCAATTGTCTTTTCCCCTCATTTTCTAATCTCTAACTGACCTACCCAAACCAATCCTTGAGTATCCACTACCTCACTCCTTGTCTGATCCCTGTGTCCCTCCTATCCCTACTTAATTTCACAGCTACTCTCTCCTGGGCTTCTCTCCCTTGTTCTGGGCCTAGCAGGAGAGCTGGGTAGATTCGTTTGTAGCCCTACTGTTCCTCTTGCTATTCCTCCAGCTTCTGTTCTCCTTGCACTAATCTGACCTTTACCCTGTAATGTTCTGACTAGATTGTAAGCTCCGATGAGCATGACTCTGACGGGCATGACTCTGATGGGCAGGGACTGTCTCTTGCATTCTGGCTAACTCTTGTTGGTTAGCTTACAGCGCTGCGTGCGTGGCACTCTATAAGTGATAAATAGTAGTAGTAGTACCTTGTGGCCTTGGGTAAGCCACTTAACCCTCTGTTGCCTCAGGTACAAAAGCATAGATTGTAAACCCTTCAGAGTTGCTGTACAAGTTTGTAAAATTTCTGCATCCCAAGTGCATGACTCTGCACTTCTTTGCATTAAATCTTAACAGCCCTATTGTTTAACATTTACCTTCAACCATTCTGTGACATCTTTCGGAAGCATAATGTAAATTACCACATTTATGTGGATGATATAATGATGTACCTACCATTCAATGCAGAAAGTCCCATCTTCCTGCAAATAACAACATGCTTCAGTGAAATCTCACAATGCCTTCTGTCTTATAACCTCAGAACAAATTACAATAAAACTGAAGTCCGTGTTATCACTAGGAACAAAGACTTCATTTTGTAATGGTTTTTAAGTTGGGCAAGATTAGCAAGAAGAGAATAGTAAAGCCATTTTCTGCCCGTTATACAATTATTATATATCCTGAGGCTTTTCTGAATCTGGTACCTCACAGTAGGGCTCTGATTTCTTTCAAAGACTCTGCTTTCTCTAGCTTTCCTAGCTGAGGGTTCTAGGGGTCATGAGCACCATTTTGAACCTGCTGCTGACCGGGAAAGGAACAAGTGGGTATCGTTTCTGCCTGAGTCCCATAAAACCATCAGGATTTGCTCAACATGGGGCCAAAGAGATGGTCCAAGGCATGTGTGGGAGGGGGTTCTGACTGTTTCCAGTGCCAGGGGAGGAGGGGACCCCTGGGCCGTTTTCTTTTTTTTTTAATATCTCTGTCCCATTTAAGAATGCATCTTTTAGCATTAGGTGCATGTTCGCAGCCCCGATGCTCCTGACTAGGAAAAATACCACCAGCTTTGAGTTGGCGTTAGTTATTTTTCCCCTTGGAATAATGCAGCTCAGGGCTGTACTGAGCGTGAATCGCGCCCTGTGCGACTTCCACATCGGGCGTGTGCCTCCCCCCCCCCGCACCTCCATCTAGCTACTTTCTGGATGGGGGCGGGAGAGAAGAGGCACGCCCGATGTGCAAGTTGCCGGCGCGTTAAGCAGATCTGTCCCTCCCTGCTCTGATTCCACATCAGATGAGGGTGAGACAGATCTGCTTAGTGTGCCGCGAGAAGGCTTAAGGGGCGCATTTCAGCTGTCTGCCGTTGCCCGCCACTGCTGAGAGAAGAAAACGTGGCGACGGCAGGCAACAGCAGACAGCTGAAATGCGCCCCATAAGCCTTTGTACCCTGTGCGGCCGCACCGCTCACTCAGGGCTAGGTACGGTCTTGACACAGCTTGTGCTGATCAGTGCAACTTGCTTTCTTCCCTGATTGCGGGAATCACTGACCCGCAGTATTGAGTTACTGCAGGTTAGTGACTCCTAAAATGTCAGACTTCACGGCAGCTGAGTAACTATCCCCCTACATGTGCTTATTTTAGTGATTAGAGTTTTCCAGATGCTCAATTCCACAAATGATCTCCTCTTTGTGGTTAACGAGCTCATGGAGGAACATACAAAAACATTGCAGACTGACACTTTGATTCCAAATTGTGAGGCTGTGGCTGCCTTTTTGTAAGTAAAAATGGCCTAGTTAGTTATGTAGAAGACAATCTTACTTTAAATACAAATGGAAACAACGGTCTCAGACTAAATAGCTAAACGCTCCCGGACAGATTTTTACCGGAGAGTGCTGCTAAAGTTGCATCAACGACCGTATACTTCAGTTTCCATGTATAACTCTTGAATGTTCAAAAATGATTAGAAAATGATTAGAATGTCCAAAGTGATTAATAATCAACTGCATAACAAATTCATCTGACCATTCTTTACGTTCTTTTTCAAAAAATGTATTCAGAAGATTGTGCTTAACTTTCAGAAGATTGTTAGTATTTTGGAGGGATTTTATACATTATTTTGTAGGTAACTTTTACCCTTTAACGAACGACCTATATAATTTGTGCCTTTTTGTAAGGACAATATTAATAAAATTAGGGAGGCTTTCGGTAATATTACTGAGGGATTTCAAGATATTAATTCAGTATCAAGACAGATGTGAATTCTTTTGATTCTATAGCAGAAGAACAGTTACTGTACAGTAACAACTTGATTTCATGATTTCATGTATTTTTAATCCATGCCCTTCTTGGCTGTTTAAATATCTGCCCGATACGTTGCTGGGGTGCTTTAATAAACTGGTCAATGTTTCCCTGTCCTGTGGACAGTTACTAACAGACTTGAAATAGACCTATGTTAGGCCAATATGTAAGAAAGTAAATCTAGATCCTAAAATAGTTGATAATTGCCATATGATTTCTAATTTCCCATTTCTGGCTACAATGATCAAGTCTTTGGTCACAAAGTAGTTGCAGGAAGTTTTGGGATTGGAAGACAGTTTGGATGCTGCCCAGCTGGGTTTTAGAACCAGTGTTAATATGGAAACTTATGGTGACTTTGGTAGATGATAGGAGGAGTTCTTTGGATCAGTGAGAATCTGGTTTTTTTTGTTTCTTGCTCACTAACGGCCACATTTAGTATGGTTCTGCACTTGAACAATAATTGGTTGATATGGGAACTGGTGAGATTGTTCTTTAGTCAATTAAATCCATTTTATTAGAGAGATCTCCTGTAGTGGTCACTGGTCCCCAGAAATCAAGAACTTATAAAATGGATTGTGAGGCATCACAAGCTTCTCCTCTCTCACCCATTCTGTTTAACAATTATTTTTGTTGAGTGACAAATATTATTTCAAGATGTGGATTTAACCTATATATATATATATAAATATATTGTAATGTGTGCATACACGGGATCATTCTGAGCCATGAATAGCAGGGATGGACGTCAATATGGGACATCCGTCCCTGCTATTCGTGCCGGCTCCTGCCCCTGACTAACTTCCCCGCCAGTTGTGTGGGGATGTTACAGGGGGCAGGGGAATGGATGGCCCGGGGGCGGAGTCTGGGCAGGCAGTGGATGGTCACTGGCCCTGGACGTACAGGGCTGATTCTAGTGCCTGCCCTCAGAGGTGGAATAAATTCCCTGGATGTGATATTTTTAACTGCCCGGGGCTCAGATGGGGCAGGGGAGTCCAGGGGCCATTCCCTGCAGCTCGACTCTGGCCTTAGGAGGCCAGATTGGGAGTCAGGCTGTGGGGAATAAACCCCTTTTTCAAGCATCCGGCAGCATCTTTTAAATGGAGCTGCAGTGCCATGGCAAAATGATGCCTTGGCGCCGTGGCTCCATTTAAAAGCCCTGACTGAGTTAGTTGGGCTGTGCATGTATATGCAGGGCAGACTGAATCACAGTCCTGGCCTGCACGTACATGCCTGATCGCGATTCTGATCCCATGGGGCTAGATGTGCCCCGCAGCATCAGAATCATGATCCCCTCTGTATTGTGGTGGAGAAGCAGGTTTAGAGTGGAGAAAAAGAGAGGAAAAACAGTCCTTTTTTCCTGAACCCAAAAGAACTGCGGGCACAGCAAGGGTTAACACTCTAAACAAAGCCAAAGATTCCCTGCACAGGAGTGTAGAGCCAAAGACACACCCAGTTCCCATGGAAACCGAGGGAGGTGATGGGAGAGGTTTGGGGGCGGAGTCAAGAGCCATAGGACGGCCCCAAACATTTAAACAGGGAAGTTTCACTCACAAGAAAAACGAAAACGAAAACGGAGACGGAGACCCAGGCACAGCTCCACGTTCAAGGAGAGACGGAGGGAGAAACGCAGCTCCACATTCAAGGAGAGACAGAGAAGGAGCGGACACAGACAGAGATTCAGATTCAACCTCAGGAGTTGTTGCAGCGTCGGTGGGACGGAGGAAGCTGAATAGAGACAGGAACAGAGAGGAGAGAAGGTCAGAGCAAAGCCCAGGGGAAGACTCTTCTGAGGAAGAGATATTTTCTAAATGCTGGTGGACTGGCCATTCTCAGTGTAAGGAGCCTCTGAGGACAGAGCTGAGGGGCAGAGACCTTACTGGAAGGTTTAGAGGAAATACCTCCTGCAGACAGTACAGGGACAGTTCCAGCCTGGAGCACAGCTCAGCTGACAGGAAACCTGCAGCTGACGTGAAGCCTGGAAAAGTTGGTTTTAACCAAGCTACTGTTGGGAAGCAGAGGAGCAGAGTATTCCTGAGAGAACCTGAAAGCAAGGGTACGTCTCTAGCTGAGCCTACAAGGGGACACCACACTGCTGGCAAGGTGAGCCCTTTACAAGCCCTTAAAAAGCTTTTGAATAGGGAAGCCTTTTCCTGCCCTTCCCCCACAACCTCCCATAGTGAGAAGTCTAATTGGGAGCAGCTGATAAAAGGTTTGCAGCATGTGAAGGCTCCTCAGGCAGACGCTGTGGAGAACAAGTCTCTGAGAGAGTCCAGTGGAGATGGAACTGGGAGACACTTATAATGAAAGTGAGGTTTCTGATATGGAGTTTGAATGTTCCCTTTGTGCCAGAGAGGAATAAGAAGCTGAAAGGGTTTTTAAAGTAATTGGAGAAAAACCCAGAAGTTCTGAATGAGAATATTCTTTGCTAAAGCCCATAACTTTTAGCCAGGCAAATTAATGAATGCTGGTCTGATAAAGCTGCAAGATTCATGGAGCCATGAGTGAGCTAAAAGTTTGAAAGTATCTTGGAGAGAAATGTACTGAGTTTTAAAGCCTGTTGGTGGACCAGGGAATTAGTGCTATGCAAAGCTGTGAAAGTAACAGTGAAGTACTGTACTGCCTCCTGGGGACCGGAGAACAGATTGCTGTTTGTAAAGGATTACCTTTTGTGAATATGTGTTTAAACTAAGCCGCAGAAGCAAGGCCAAGCCAAGGACTGGGTGATAAGGCTTATGTTTATGAATGGAGAAGCATCCTGATTATTTTTGTTTGTAATATTCAAATTCCTTACCAAAGAATTTGATTTCGTCAAGTAGAACCTTATTTCCTAAATAAAAAGAAATTTCCTGGGACCTTTGATCTTGGCTCTAATCTATTCAGACACAACTACATGCGAATGGGCTAATTCTAATACAGAGGACGATCGGGGCGCCCTCTTACCCCAGGCCACTGCCAGGCCACAAGGGGGAGCTCCGACAGTATGTCCGGCTCAGACCGGGCGCCCAGAGAGGATCTGTGTATGAGATGGAATCGGGCTGAAAGTGTGTGTGTGTGTGTATGTATATTGATATATTTATTTGACCAGTGTCTAAAAACCCTGTGTCTGACCACAAATCACCTTCCTCCTACTGACCAATATCCAACATCCCACTCCTGCTAAGGTGATAGAAAAGGCAGCCAAGCTGCAGCTACAGAACTTCATAGACACATCCGCCTCCGTAGACTCACAGCAACATGGTTTTAGGCCGGACCATGGAGTAGAAACCCTGCTAACCTCACTAATAAACACTCTACTCACAGGAATTGAGAACCCCAAGCAGGGTTTCATACTAATTTTTCTAGATATAGCAGCTGCTTTTGATTCACTAAACCACAAAAAGCTCATATTCAGACTGATAGATTTGGGAATTAGTGATACCGCACTCTCTTGGTTCATATCCTACAACTCAGATCATATCTTCCAGATCAAGGTAAAGGACAGGATTTCAAAGCTAATTAAGCAACAACAAGGTATACCTCAGGGATATTCCTTGTCCGTCCTGCTGTTCAATCTATACATGCAGCCCATCTGCAAGCTTATTCAAGAATACAACCTCAAATATCACCTCTATGCAGACGACTTGGTGTTTTGTGTCCCCATTAACTCTAAAAGCCGGGATTACTCCACACTAAAAGATTGCTTGAAGACACATTCGTAAGCTGGTTAAAGGAGCACAGCCTGATGATCAACTGCAATATATCAGAAGTCCTCACCTTCACTCGTGACACTGCATATGCCCCCCCCCAGATGTATTTGAATGCGATGACATGTCTGTTCCTGTCAAAGGGGAAGTGAAATATCTTGGAGTGATCCTAGACCAGTGACTAAACATGCAGACATATAAAGAAAATGGTATCTACCGCTTATTACAAAATGAAAATCCTTTGTAACCTCTGCCCTTTACTGGACCACAACTATTTCCGCACTGTGTGACAGACCATAATCACTCCACACCTTGCTGTTGTAATTCAATCCTTCAAGGACTCCCCAAGCACACTATCAATACTCTACAGCTAGCCCAGAACACCACGGCTCAACTAATCACAGGAGCCGCACAACAGGGACATATCCCCCCATTGCTCAAAAGCTTACACTGGCTACCGATGATATCCCATATAAAATATAAGGCACTGATGATCACATTTAAAACCATACACCTCCAAGCAGCTGGCTGTCTCGTCTCACAGATAACAGAAATCTCCAGAAACCAGATCAAGAAGATATTCACATCAAAACTACTGCTACCACTATTTAATACTTGTATAGCGCTACGCACGGAGCGCTGTACAGCTAACCTACAAGAGGCAGCCAGCATAAAAGAGACAGGCCCTGCCCATCAGAGTCATGCTCATCGAAGCTTACAATCTAGTCACAATAATACAGAATATTAGTCAATTTGGTACAAGGCACGGTATGGTCTATACAATTTGGTCATGAAAAGTGACAGGGGTTAGGATAAGATAGGGATAGAAGTCAGGATCTGAAAGCGACGGTGAAGAGGTGGGTCTTCAACCTGGATTTGAAGAGGGCCAGGGAGGGAGCCTGGCGTATAGATATGGGTAGGCTGTTCCAGGCGTAAGGTGCAGCAAGGTGAAAGGAGCAGTCAGGAGTCAGCGGTGCGGGTGAAAGGCCTGGATAGAAGTAATTTGGTAGCGGAGCGCAGTTCCCGAGAGGGGGCATAGGGAGAGATAAGAGATGAGAGGTATTGAGGGGCCACAGAGTGAATGAATTTATAGGTCAGTAGGAGAGGTTTGAATTGGATGCGGGATTGGATAGGGAGCCATTGAAGCGATTTGAGAAGGGGAGTAATGTGGGCATGGTGAGACTGGCGGAAGAATAGTCAAGCAGCGTGATTTTGTATAGTTCGAAGGGGGAGGAGATGGCTCACGGGGAGACCAGCAAGGAGTAGGTTGCAATAGTCGAGGCGAGAGGTGATTAAGGAATGGATAAGCATCTTAGTAGTGTGTTCAGAGAGGAAGGGGTGGATTTTGCTAATGCTGTATAGAAAGAAGCGGCAGGTCTTAGCTATGAGCTGGATATGTGTGGAAAAGGAGAGAGAGGTGTCAAAAATGACCCCCTAATTGCGGGCAGAGGGAACAGGAAGGATAGTAGATCCATCCACCTAGACTGAAAAAGGGGGAAGAGGAGGGGAGGAGTTGGGGGGAAAGACAAGGAGTTCAGTCTTGGCCATGTTCGATTTCAATCGGTGATGAGACATCCAGGCAGCAATGTCGGAAAGGCAGGCAGAGATCTTGGACTGGGTTGATGGGGAAATATTAGGTGTAGAGAGGTAGATTTGAGAGTCATCGGCATAGAGATGGTACTGAAAGCCATGGGAGGAGATAAGCGCGCCAAGGCCTTGGGTATAGAGAGAGAAAAGGAGGGGGCCCAGGACAGATCAATGGGGTACACCAACATGGAGCGGGGTAGGAGAGGAGGAGGAGCCACAGGAGCATACACTGAAGGAGCGATGGGAGAGGTAGGAGGAGAACCAGGATAGTACGGAGTCTTTGAAGCCTAGCGAGGAGAGGGTGGTGAGGAGGAGATTGTGGTCAACGATGTCAAAGTCAGCGGAGAGTTCAAGAAGGATGAGGATAGAGTAGAGGCCCTTAGATTTAGCCAGGAATAGGCCATTGGAGACTTTTGTGAGAGCCGTTTCAGTGGAGTGTAGGGGAAGGAAGCCAGATTGTAGTGGGTCCAAGAGAGCCTGGGAGGAAGTCGAGGCAGCAGCGGTGGACTGCTCATTCAAGTAGTTTAGATATGAAGGGAAGGAGGGAGATGGGTCGATAGTTAGAAGGGCATGTGGGATCGAGTGAGGGTTTCTTGAGGAGGGGTGTGACAACAGCATGTTTGAAGTCTACAGGGACCGTTGCAGTGGAGAGTGAAAGGTTGATGATATAAGAGATGGGGGGACAATGGTGGGGGAGATGGGGTGTAGGAGATGGGTGGGGATAGGGTCAGAGGAACAGGTGGTGGGTTTGGAGGAGGCAAGAAGGAGTGTGGTTTCTTCTTCAGAGATCATAGGGAAGAAGGAGAGGGTATCAGAGGAGAGGGTATCAGAGGAAGTATAGATGGGGAGAATTGGGGAGAGGGGGTGGGGAATTGGAGGGTAATCTTGTGGATTTTGTCATGGAAGTAGTCAGCTAAGGTTTGGGCAGATAGGGAGGGCAGGACCGGGGGCGGGGGGACCTTAAGGAGAGAGTTGAGGGTATTAAAGAGACGGTGAGGATCAGAGGCAAGGGAGTTAGTCAGATGGATGAAGTATTCTTGCTTGGCAAGTGCTATGGCTGACTGGAAGGAGCCAAGCATGAATTTGAAGTGTAGAAGGTCCTCCGGGGAGCGGGATTTGGACCAAGCATGTTAGCAGAACGGGCACAGGTGCATAGATAGCTGGTTGTGGGCGAAAGCCAGGGCTGGGGAGCAGATTGTCTGACAGGACGTGGGGTGGGTGGGGCAAGAGTGTCAAGAGCTGAGGATAGTGTAGCATTATAAGAGGATACTGCCTCATCGACAGACTTGGAGGACATAATGGAGGACAAAGATGGGGAGATGGTGGAGGAGAGAGTCAGAGGGTCAATATTATGGAGGTTTCTAAAGAGGTCAGAGGAGACAGGACAAGGTTGACACAGCGGGAGCTGAAGAATATAGGTTAAAAGGTGATGGTCAGATGAGGGAAGGATTGAGTTGCAGAAGTTTGAGGGAGAGGAATTAGAGAAGAGTATTAGGTCGAGGCAGTGGCCGTGTAAGTGGGTGGGGGCAGTGGAGCAAAGTTGGAGGTCGAACGAGGAGGTGAGGGCAAGGAACTTTAAGGCATGGGAGTCGGAGGGGTTGTCAACATGAATGTTGAAATCGCCAAGAATAGGAGTGGGGGAAGAGGAATCTAGAAAGATGGAAAGCCAGGAGTCAAAGTCAATGAGGAAGGTTGATTCGGATTTGTCAGGTGGGTGATAAATAACAGCTTCTTGGAGGGGAAGTGGTGTGAGGAGGCGAATGGAGTGGACTTCAAAAGAGAGGGAGGAGTGTGTCTGAGGTAGCAGGAGGGGTTGGAATTGGCAGGAGGGAGAAAGTAGGAGGCCAACAGCACCACTGCGACCAGTAGATCGAGGTGTATGGGAGAATTGGTAACCTCCATGGCAGAGAGCAGCAATGGATGCGGTGTCATCTGGGTGGAGCCAGGTCTCAGTTAGGGCAAGAAGGTGTAACGCATTAGAGATAAAGAGATCATGGGTAAAAGGAAGTTTGTTAAAGGCTGAGCATGCATTCCATAGGGCACATGAAAATGGGAGAGTGGAGGGGGAAAGGAGAGGGATATGGATAAGGTTGGATAGGTTACTCAAGGATTTCTTTCCGGAGTAACGTGAGGCTCTATTTCTAGAGTAGCGCAGAGATTTAGAGGGGCTAGGGTGCGGGTTGGTATGTCTGGATGTGTGTGCCCTCCAAGAGGGACATGAGGGAGGGGAAGTGAGGGGTGAATGAGGGGTGGTGTTGATGGTATCAGAAGAGGGGAGTGAATGAGGGGTGGTGTTGATGGTATCAGATAAGTTATGCGAGGATCTCTTTTTGGAGATACGGTAGGGGTTGTTATCTCTGGATGAGTGATTGGGGCATGAGTGAGGAAGGGCAGAGGGGGAGAGGAGCGGGATATGGATGAGGTTGGATAAGGTACATGAGGAATTCTTTTTAGAGTGAGAAAGAAATCGAGGGGGGCCAGGGTTGGGGTTCGTATTACCTGATGAAAGAAGGAGAAGGAGTAGAAGAGAGCGTGGTAAAGTGGAGGCAGTATGGCAGAAGCGAGGGTTGGGTTGCCTTAAGGAGAGAGGGGCTGGTTGAATGCAGGGGAGGATGTGATGAAGCTCAAGAGCAGAAGCTAGGCTAGAGGACAGAATGGAGGGAGAAATGAGGAAGGTAGAGGGGGAAGTGAGGGAGGACGAGGGGGTAGGGGGAAGAGGAAGAGGGAGGTTAGGGGGAAGAGGAAGAGAGAGGGTGGGGGGAAGAGGAAGGAGGGTGTTTGTAGGAGGGGAGGCAGTTGGGGAGGATGAGGAAGAGAAAGACAATGTGATGTGGGGCCATAGCAATGGGTAGCAAGTTCTGTGCAGGCCATGGGTAGCAAGTTCTGTGCAGGCAATGGGAAGCAAGGTTAATGCAACAATGGGTAACAGGTTCAATGCAAATGATGGGTAGCAAGTTCTATGCAAGCAATGGGTAGGAAGTTCTATGCAAGTAGTGGGTGGCACGTTCTATGCAAACAATGGGTAGCATGTTCTATGCAAGCAATGGGTAGCACGTTCTATGCAAACAATGGGTAGCAAGTTCTATGCAAACAATGGGTAGCATGTTCTATGCCAACAATGGGTAGCAAATTCTGAGCAGGCAATAGGTAGCACGTTCGATGCAAACAATGGGTAGCACGGTCTATGCCAACAATGGGTAGCAAGTTCCATGCAAACAATGTGTAGCAAGTTCCATGCAAACAATGGGTAGCACGTTCTATGCAAACAATGGGTAGCAAGTTCTGAGCAGGTAATGGGAAGTAAGATCAATGCCAGGAGTGGGGCTAAGCAGCATGTATTTTATGCAAGCCTTGTGGTGAAAGAGGAGGAAGAACACATGAGTGCTCCAGGGAGAGGGCTCCCACCTAAGGGCCATGCCAAAGGGCCCTCTGGCGAGGCCCTGAGGCATGGGCCCGCCAAGTGTGGGGGCGCCCCGATGGCGCCCTTCTTTTAAAGGGCCGCGTGAGGTGGGACTCTGCCTCGGGCCTCCGCTCCATCCCGATTGCTCGGGAGAGCTCGCTGGTGTTACCGGCGGCTGAAGAGGAGTCCTGGGATGATGGCACCCTTCTTTTAAAGGGCCACAGGAGGTGGGACTCTGCCTCGGGCCTCCGCTCCACCCCGATCGCTCGGGGGAGCTCGCTGGTGTTACCGGCAGCTGAAGAGGAGTCCTGGGACGTTGGCGCCCTTCTTTTAAAGGGCCGCGGGAGGCGGGACTCTGCCTCGGGCCTCCGCTCCACCCCGATCGCTCAGGGGAGCTCGCTGGTGTTACTGGCGGCTGAACCTCCTTACAAGTCCCTCTCAAGTGTCCAAGAGCCTACATGCAACCTGCCATAGGGCATTCTCAATGTACAGCCCAACATTATGGAACTCACTGCCAACTGAGCTCCGTGCAATAGATTTTAGAAAAAAGTTGAAGACACTACTTTTCTTAGAGCATTTCGATCCACCTACCAAGTGGACTCATCAGTACATTCTTAGAGGGTCATGCACCAATAAACACCGAACAGTTACAGTTCCTGATCCTATTGCTAGATTTAATTCCATATTCTCAGAGTGAACCAGCTACCTTGAAATTGTAAGAGATTGCAACAATGTATCATAGTTCTAAGAGCCAGTTCAATGTAACATAGTTGCTCATATTTTAACAATGTATCATAGTTTATACTGTTATTGAGTTCAATGTAAAATATTAACTTTTCTGTTCCATGTTAGATGTGATGTATTAACTTGTTCATTTTAATCTAGTAGCCACTCTGTTCCATGTAAAATGTTGAGTTAATTGTAAACCACTTTGATAATTCTGAAAGGCAGTATAAAAAATATTGTTATATGTATACACACACACACACTATTATCTGCAGCTCTTCAATCATGTATATCTGAATAGCTGAAAGGAAGTCATTAAGAGCCCAATCCCAGAAGGGGCACATTGGGGCCATCTGGACGACCTCAAACAGGATGGGCCCGTTTGCACCTGATTCTGCATCGTGCTAGCAAGATATTCCCATGGGTGCAGGATCGGGAACAGAGGCAGCCTGACGTGCCCCTGCAGCCCTGTAGGAGACGTCCTCCCTGCCTCTAAGTCATCCCACCGCAGTGCTGACCCCATTACTCTGCCACCTGACCCCTGACAGGGGCGACCAGGGCTTGGATCAGGTGGCAGGGACTTGCCTTGCGTGTTGCTGTTGCAGATGGGGGCAGGGGGCTGTCTGGCCGATCCGGAGGGGCAACCCGCACCTCCGAGGTGGAGTAAGCTGGCCATCCTCACAGTGCTCCCCAGATCTACAGGGCCATGATCTGAATCGGCCCTGTACATCCGGATGCCGGTCCCACACATACTCCACCCACTTTCCATTCCTTATCTGCCCCTGCACAGCTATTCTGTGTATTTATTTATTTATTTATTTTATTTTACATTTCTTATATACCGCACTATTCGACATCAGCGCGGTTTACATCGAACACAAAACTTCAGTACAAAAACAATGTCTGAGTTACATTAAACAGGGTCAATAACTTGGATAACAAGGTAATTATGAATCTCAGGAAAGTAAACTTTGATTGCAATGTAAACTATTTACATGTTTAAATTAGAGCACGGCTGAGACATAATGGTCAGCGGAACCTTAGACTTACTATGTGGGGAATTCAGGGTCACTGGTTGATTCAGAGTTTCTATAACTAACAGAGATGGGACGTGATTCAGCACTCACCGGAAAGTATATAAGGAATAAGTAATGTTTGAGGGCCTTTCTGAATTGAAGTAGGTTGGTGATTGCTCTAATATCTGGTGGCAACGTATTCCAAAGCTTTGGGGCACGGAGACTGAAAGCCCTGTTTGCTGTTGATGAGGTGCTTTTTGTAAGTTCACGAGGAACCAATAGCATATTTAATGCAATTGATCTTCTTGATCTATTAGGGGATATGGGTTTGATGAGCTCAGTTAAAGAGGTGGAAGAGAGACTGTTTACCGCTTTGAAGGTAAGTAGTAATGTCTTGAAAATGATCCTGGCCTGTATAGGAAGCCAGTGTAACTGCTTCAGAAGGGGCGACACATGCTCACTCCTCGATGCCCCATAGAGAACCCTCGCAGCGCTATTCATTGCAAGCTGTAAGGGGTTCAAGGTGGATTGAGGGAGGCCTAGCAAAATGACATTAGCATAGTCAAAGTGAGGCATGATCAGAGCCTGGTAGATGGTACGGAAATCCTCAGGTTCAAGCAGTGGACGAAGATGTCTTAGTGACCGGATTTTGTAGTATATGGATCTTACAGTGTTAGCTATATGCTCCTTCATGTCCAGGTTCTGATCGAGTGTAACACCCAGATAACGTATTTTCTCCAGGACCAAGCAGGAAGTCAGTCCTCACATATGGGGTGACGTCGGCGCCGACGGAGCCCTCGCGGAGCAATTTTCCCCAGCTTTCAAAGAAAGCCTTTGGGAATTGCAGTGCGCATGCGCGGTCGCCTTCCCGCCCAAGGGTGCCATCTTAGCCAGTCTTCTTTTTTCCGCGGAGCCCTACAGACGTACCCGTCGTGTCCCCGCGAAAAAGTTGATTTTATTCGTAATATTCTCTTTTTTCCTTCGGTTCGACGCCGGTTTTCTTCCCGCCCGGACTCGCGACGCCGGTCACGAGTCCTCTTCTTCTTTTTCGTTTTTTTCTGATTTAGTCAGTTTCGTTTTCGGTTTTTTCACTGGCAGCCCGGTCTTTTGACCTCGCAGGGGCCCTTTTTCCCCCGATGGCTGCCAGTGGTTTCAAGCGGTGTGGTCAGTGTGACCGAAATATGTCACTAACTGACACACACGATAATTGCCTCCGCTGCCTGGGCCCGGATCATGAAGAAATGATCTGTGGGGCCTGTGGCAAAATGTCCTCCAAAGCGTTGAGAAGTCGGCGGCATCAGCGGGATAGGATCTTCGCTGACCCCAGCCGTACCCGGACCTTGTCGGAGGCCTCGGCGTCCAGAGGTTCCAGCTCTGACCGTCGCCGGAGTTCCTCCGACAGGGGTTCTCCCTCCGGGGACCATCGACGGAAGGTGAAACCCGCGAGGGCGGCGTCGGTAGACGCTCCTGGCTCCGCGAGGGCCAGGTCGCATAGCCCCGATAGCCATCCCGGGTCCTTGGAGAAGGAGCACCTCTCGAAGCGACCTCGCATGGAGTCGGAGCTGCCTGCTCGGGTAAGTCCTGTGGTCCTCCTGGACTCGCCTCCGAGACCGCCGACGTCGGGCCCGACGCTGTCGGGGCCCGAGTCGGGGGCTGCTGGGTCACCTGAGGTCGGACTCAGGTTGACGGCCTTGGAGAGCAGACTGTCTGCCTTCATGGACCAGCAGCGGGCACTGCTCGCTAGCCTCGCTGGCGCCGCTGCCCCGACTGCCGGGACGTCGACGTCTAAGTCGACCCCGGAGACCGAGCCTATCCTCGAGTCCATGCGAACTCGAGTCGATCCTCGGTCGAGGTCACCCTCGGCCTCCCGTTCGGGACCGAGGTCGTCGACGCCGACTCCCTCGGCGTCGGGGCGGCCGGCGCCGCAGCCTGCCCGGGCCGACCCCACCGATTCCTCCTCGGAGTCGGTCTGGGAGTCTGAAGAGGAAGAGTCACCTGATTCTTTTCGGACTCGGTGTGTCCCCTCGGACTCTCCTGAGTCCGAACCTCGGAAGCAGTCCCCTCCGGAGGATGCCCGGTTCTCGGACTTCGTCAGGGATATGGCCAAGGCTTTGGCCTTCCCTGCGGTTCCCGAGGAGGAGCCTCGAGCCGAAGAGCTCGACGCCCTCCAGTATGACTCTCCCGCCAGGGAACACTTTACTGTACCGGTTCCTCCCATGCTGGAACGACTACTCTTCCGCATGTGGGAGAGTCCGGCCTCCTCGCCGGTCCTGAGCAAGCGGGTCAATTCTATCTATCGAGTCCGCAAGAGCCCTGGCTTCCAAAAAGCACAGCTACCACACCATTCCATGGTAGTGGAATCGGCCATGCATCGTCTTAAGAGCCAGAAGATGCACTCCTCGGTGCCTCCTGGCAGGGAGGCCCGTAACCTGGATGGCCTTGGTAAGAAGTGTTTCCAGGGCTCTATGCTTGCGTGTCGTGTCCAGACCTACCAGCTATACATGGGCATGTATCTCCGAGACCTGGCTAAAGAGCTAGCCGGATTCTCCGCTGGATTGTCCGAGGAACCTTTGCGGAGGTTCCTAGCCTTGTCCACTGGCATTCGGGAATGCTCAAAATTCATATCCCGAGCAGCCTATGATGGCTTTGAAGCATCGGCTCGAGTGGCCGCAGCCGGCATCGGTGCCCGCCGACAGGCTTGGCTTCAGTCGTCTGACCTTGAGCCCTGGGTGCAGGACAAGTTGGTCGATGTCCCCTGCCGAGGTGAAAACCTCTTTGGCAAACCTATGGACGAGAAGGCTGCACAACTAGAGACAGAGACTCTCACCAGGACTAGGCTTTCTAGGAAGACCTCCGCCCCTTCCCAGAAATAGAAGTGCTCGGGAAAGAAGTCCTTTTACCCGAGAAAGGCGGCTGCCTATAAACACTACCCCCAATATCAGGACCCCGCAGCTCCCCAACAGGGCCAGCAGGCCAAGGGACGGGGTAACGGGTCCCGTAGGCAGCAAGCCCCCAAGCCTGCACCACCAGCCCCTGCTCAGCAGGGTTGGGGTTTTTGACTCCTTAAGCATAGCCTCTCCCCCTCCGCTGGCTCCTCCCAGCACCGGAGGCCGGCTGGTTCACTTCGCCCACAGGTGGTCCAACATCACTTCAGATGCCTGGGTGCTTCAAGTCGTAAGAGAAGGCTATCTTCTCCACTTCCACCAGGTCCCTCCCTCCTATTTCCCGGGAGAACCTCCACGACTCCCTCTGCACAGGGACTTACTCCTTCAGGAGTTAGCAGGTCTTCTACAGGAACAGGCGGTGGAACCGGTGCCCCACCACCTGAGAGGTCAAGGCTTTTATTCCAGGTATTTTCTAGTACCAAAAAGGACAGGAGGCCTCAGACCCATCCTGGACTTGCGCAACCTCAACAGGTTCCTCGTGCGGGAAAAGTTCAAAATGCTTACCCTTGGAATCCTTCTGCCCTACCTCCAGCAGGGAGATTGGCTATGCTCCTTGGATCTAAAGGATGCCTACACGCACATCCTCATCCACCCAAGCCACCGCCAATACCTAAGGTTTGTGGTGGCAGGAAATCATTACCAGTCACAAAATGTCTCGCGGTGGTGGCGGCCCATCTCCGGCTTCACAGACTCTATGTCTTCCCGTACCTCGACGACTGGCTCATCAGAGCAGCGTCCGCTCCGGAGGTCACCAACACCACACACCGCACGGTGACTCTTCTGCAGTACTTGGGCTTTGTCATAAACTTCGCAAAGTCCACTTTGCTCCCCTCACAGGATCTCGAGTTCATCGGCGCAAGACTGCACACTCCTCAGGCGCGAGCTTTCCTGCCTCTCGACAGGGCTCAACGGCTCATGGATCTAGCCGACCGTTTTCGCAGCCAGTCCCTGGTCTCCGCCAGGCGCTTCCTGAGACTGCTCGGCCATATGGCTTCCACCGTCCATGTGACCCCCAATGCCCGCCTGAATATGCGGCCTGCTCAATGGTGTCTTCGCAAGCAGTGGCAACAAGCCACAGGTGGCCTAGCAGACCTAGTGCGTGTCTCCGAGCCGCTGGCCTCGTCTCTCCAGTGGTGGCTTCATCGGCCGAACCTGGTACTCGGCATGCCTTTTCAGTCACCTCAGCCGGCCCAGGTGCTGACGACAGATGCGTCCCTCCTGGGTTGGGGAGCACATTGCCAAGGGGCACGTACTCAGGGCCTCTGGACCACGTGGGAGTCTGCTCAGCAGATCAACTTCCTGGAGCTCAGAGCGATCCGCCTGGCTCTCAAGGCTTTCTCCCACCTGACCTCTCACCAGTCCGTCCTTGTCCAGACGGACAATCAAGTTGCCATGTTCTACGTGAACAAACAGGGGGGCACGGGCTCCTTCCTTCTCTGTCGGGAAGCACAGAAGCTCTGCTCTTGGGCCATCAGTCACGGCGTTCTTCTCAAGGCAGTTTATCTCCCAGGCCAAGAAAATTGCCTGGCGGACAAACTCAGCAGGATCCTCCAGCCGCACGAGTGGCGCCTGGATCCCTTGGTAGTTCAGAAGCTCTTTCTAAAGTGGGGCCTCCCCACGATGGATCTCTTTGCCAGTCCTCACAACCGGCAACTTCCTCGCTTCTGCTCTTGTCAGCCACATCCCCTTCGAGTTGCGGCAGACGCTTTTCTACTCTCATGGTTGGAGAGCCTTCTGTATGCTTTTCCTCCCATCCCGCTAGTCTCTCGAACTCTTTTCAAGGTTCTCCGAGACAAAGCTTCCATGATCCTGGTGGCCCCTCGCTGGCCCAGACAGCCGTGGTTTCCACTCCTGCTGCAATTAGCGGTAGAGGATCCATTCCCTCTGGGGTTTCAACCGGATCTCCTCACTCAGGATCAGGGGTCTCTGCTACACCCCAACCTCAGATCTCTCAATCTAATGGCCTGGCTGCTGAGAGGGTAGTCCTTGCTCCCCTTCTCCTGCCGGCAGAGGTGGAAGAGGTCGTCCTAGCTTCTCGGCGACCTTCTACCCGCAAATGCTACGCCCTTAAATGGCGTCGCTTTTCCGTTTGGTGTACACAGCAGTCTCAGGATCCCTTCTCCTGCTCGGTGTCGGTGATCTTGCAGTACTTGCTCTACCTCTCTAATCTGGGACTTAAGTCCAACTCCGTCAAAGTTCACCTCAGTGCTCTTTCAGCACATCATGTACCGGTGGACGGCAGACCTCTTTCCAGCGACCCTCTCGTAGCGAGGTTTTTCCGAGGTCTCCTTCTACTTAAACCACCTCTGCGCCCGCCAGCGCCTGACTGGGATCTGAATGTGGTTTTACAGCGGATCACCTGTCCGCCTTTTGAACCTATGGCTACCTGTTCTCTCTGTTTTCTTTCTTGGAAAACATTGTTTTTGATAGCCCTCACTTCCGCTAGACGCGTAAGTGAATTGCAGGCCCTCGTGTCTGATCCCCCTTACACTCGGTTTTACAAAAATAGGGTAGTCCTACGGACTCACCCAAAATTTCTTCCAAAAGTGGTCTCCCCTTTTCACATCAATCAGGAGGTGGTACTTCCGACCTTCTTTCCCAGACCACACTCCAGCCGAGCTGAAATGGTCCTCCATACCCTGGACTGTAGAAGGGCATTGAACTTCTACCTTGACCGTATGCGGGAGCACCGTAAGGCTGCTCAGCTTTTTGTGTCTTTTGATCCCAATAAATTGGGGCTCCCGGTCTCCAAGCGTACTCTGTCCATCTGGGTTGCGGACTGTATCACTTGGGCTTATGGGGCAGCCGGGCTCTCCTTGGATGGTCGAGTCACGGCTCATTGTGTTCGGGCAAAGGCTACGACAGTGGCTTACCTCCGCTCTGTTCCGCTGGCAGACATCTGCCGGGCCGCTACTTGGTCTTCGAACCAGACTTTTGCGGTCCATTACTGTCTCGAGAGGGAGTCCCGCAGGGACAGTGCTTTCGGACAGGCAGTCCTCCGTAATCTCTTTGAGGTTTGAGCAACTCCTACCCTCCATCCCGGATGTGGGCTACCGGTGGGTAATAATTCAGCGAAGATTCCTTCCTTCTGTGCTGCTGAGCTAGAGGGAGCTCATTTTTGTGCTTAGGGTCTCCGGTAGCCTTAAGCTTGGGAGTCCCATATGTGAGGACTGACTTCCTGCTTGGTCCTGGAGAAAGCGTAGTTACTCACCTGTAACAGGTGTTCTCCAGGAGCAGCAGGAATCAGTCCTCACAACCCTCCCTCCTCCCCTTGGAGTTGCAATCATCTGCTTAAGTTTTTTTGCAAATTTTTATGCTGTCTTTTTTAGCTATGTCATCTGACTGGCTAAGATGGCACCCTTGGGCGGGAAGGCGACCGCGCATGCGCGCTGCAATTCCCAAAGGCTTTCTTTGAAAGCTGGGGAAAATTGCTCCGCGAGGGCTCCGTCGGCGCCGACGTCACCCCATATGTGAGGACTGATTCCTGCTGCTCCTGGAGAACACCTGTTACAGGTGAGTAACTACGCTTTATGTTTTGATTGTAGCTCAGCATCTTTCACCTTCAGGAATTGTGGAGGGCTGAAGTTCGGGATCTTTGACATGAAGAGCACCTCTGTCTTCTTATGTTGAATCCTGAGGTTTTGTGATAACAGCCATTCCGATATGGCATCAAAACAGTTGCTCAGAAGGGGACAGGTCCAAATTGTCTATGTTGAAAGGCATATAAAGCAGGACGTCATCCGCATATACCATGCAACTTACATTGAAAGACCGGATGATCTTGCAAATAGGTTGCATATATATATTGAACAACAAAGCAGAGAGGGAGGAACCTTGTGGGACCCCTTGCCATTGGTGAAATGGATCAGACATCGCTCCCCCAGCACGAACATGTTGCCATCTTTCGGATAAGTACGATCTGCACCACTCAAGGGCAGTTCCGCCAACTCCTTTCTCCTTTAGCCATAGTAGGAAGAGGTCATGGCTCACAGAGTCAAAAGCAGCGGCTATGTCCAGGAACACAAGTGCAAAACCCTGTCGGATGTTGTTGATACCAGAAATTATGGTATTGAGGAGAGATGTAAGGAGTGTTTCTACACCATGTGACTCTCTGAAGCCATGTTGGCAAGGATCCAGGGGAGCAGCGGCATCGATGTGGTCCTGCAATTGACATTGCACTTCCTTTTCTATTAACTTCGCGAGAAAAGGAATACTTGAGATGGGTCTGTAGGAGTCTACCTTTTGAGGATCTAACTTACAGTTTTTTAGGAGTGGTCTGATGGAAGTTTGCTTGAGGGCAGAGGGGAATGTACCGGAGTTGAAAGACAGGTTTATTATTTTAGGTATTATTAGGCTGAATTCACAACGCAGTTCCCTTATCCAGAAGGCTGGGCAAGGGTCCGTCTGAGCAATTGTGGAATTGAGAGACATGATCAGATCTTCAATTCGCTTCTTGGTAGGGGTAGAAAAAAAGGTTAGAGCTGTTTGGCAATCTTGACCTGTGGGGACTAATTCCAATGGAGGTTTATTTGTTTGTGTAAGCTTGGATTGTAGGTAGACTGCGAAGTCTTGAGGATGGATCTCGCATTGCTTTTCAGGGGCTGGCTCTTTAGATAATGTCTTGACTAGTTTAAACAAATCATGAGGTTTGTTTACTGCATGCCTCAAGATGTCTGTGTGGTAGCGCTTCATTTTCTCTGAGATAGCCTTGCGGTGGATGGATAGCTGATTGAGGTAGGCTGCCTGGTCTACTGTGGAGCGAGACCGACGCCAGCGCTTCTCGAGGTTCCGTAGTTGGGATAGTGATACTCTCAGATCATCTGTGTACCATGGTGCAGAAGCTCTTTTTCTAGGCGGCCTGTTGAGTGATGGTCGTAGTGCAATCGCATTAAGACTGCTGTTCCAGCAGGTGATTAGATCTTCTATTTTTAGGGAGGTCTTGTTACGAAGTGAGCATGTTCCAGCAAGGATGCGATCTCTGTTGAAAGGAAGAAAGCTCCTAGCCAGAGATTTGGGGCTGTTATTTGGAGCATTGTTGGTCATTGAGTGTCTGTTGTGAGTAGGAATTTGAAAAAAGATGAGTTTATGATCTGACCACGGTACATCAGTAATAGATATCGCAGCAGTGTAAGATTGGATGTTTAAGGACTGTGGGGCAAAGATAAGGTCAAGGGTGTTTCCCTTTACATGGGTAGGTTCATGGATTAATTGTTGGTATCCCAGGGATTCAAGCGCTTCGATGAAGGCGGAAGAGTGACTATCTTGGAGAGCTGGCAGGTTAAAATCACCCACAATCCAAGTTGGGATATTAGGATTCTGAATGTATGGAGAGAGCACCATACCGAATTCGGGTAAGACGGCTAGCTGGGTTGCAAGTCCCACCAGGATGTACAGCACCGCTAGTCGCCTTGCTGAATCGGGCCCTAAGTGTCTGCAGTTACTAAAAGACTGCCGTGCCTATAATAGACTTTCCCTGAATATAGGGAAGTTGGAGATTCTTTGGGTGAACAATCTTCCTAATTCAGGTGACTAGAAATTAGTGTTTGGTCATCATACACTGGAATGGCTGTTCCCTCTAACAAGCCTGGATGCACTTTTAGATTCGACTGACCCTGTAAATGCAAATTATTGGAATGATCAGAGAGGCCTGGATTAAAATGTGACCATTATGCTCTTTATATTCCTGTATGTCACCAGAGGAGTTTAGGACCATAATGTAGGTAGTAATATTGACACATCTTGATTACTGTACTGTTGTGTATCTAGACTTTTCTAAAAGTGCAATTTGTCATTTGCAAAGAGTTCAAAATACAGCAACTAAGTTGGTGACTCGTGGTTTGTTTGTTGTTTCTCCGATCCTGTTAGCCTTGTAGGAGGCTGCCCATTGAACAACAAGTAAAGTTTAAAATGTTATGTCTGGCTTTGAGAGTATTTCATGAATTGGAGAATTGGAACCACTTTATTTAAGGGAGCAATTAGAGAGGTCTTCTCTCCAGGTCTTAGTACTGTCTGAGTTACAGTTGTGGTCAACATTATTGGCATCCTTGCAGCTCTTAATGTCCAATATCTCCTATTAAAAAAAAAAAGCGGCCAGTGAAATCGCTTTGGACTATATATGCACACACATTTGACACATAAAAGAATCAAATAAAACAAGACCAATTATGAAAAAAAATAGTAGAAGTATAAAAACGGACATTGCCAGGATATGATTCAAATCAGTTTGAACAGAAGAACCACATTCCTTTTGCATTAAAATTTGATGCACCTGTGATCAATTTTTGGTACTCCCATGACTTTAATCCAGAAATGAATGATGGTTCTAATGTTTAAAATGACCACATTCACTCCCTTTTCCATTTTCACAATGTTGAAGACAAGAGAGCTGCCTTGAGACCATCAGAAAAGCCATTATAGCCAAACATCAAACTTCAAAGTGGTACAAGGCCATCTCCAAAGACCTTGGGATTCCTGTGTCTATAGTTTGCAATGTTATTAAGAGGTTTTCTGCTTATGGAACTGTCAAAAACCTCCCAGGATATGGTGGGAAGAGGAAAATTAATTCAAGAAGTCTTCAAAGGTTAACGCAAACTGTTGGAGAAACACCACATAATGCTGACCTGCAGTAATCTGAAGTGGTGATTTCAACCCTTACTATATGCTGCACACTAAACAAAGAAGGATGTCTTGGGCGAAGGCCAAGGAAGACCCCACTGCTCAAAGACAGGCACAAAAAGGCACACCTGATCTTTGCCTAAACCCACCTTGACAAACCACAATCCTTCTGGGAAAACCACAATCCTTCTGTGGACAGATGAAAACAAACTTGAGCTCTTTGGCAATGCAGCCAGCGATACATTTACAGGCAAAGAAATGAAGTTTATAAGGAATAAAAGCACCCTTCCTACAATTATATGGTAAAGGTTTCATAATGTTGTGGGGCTGTTTGGACCATTTTAAAGGAATCATGCAGCCAGAGGACTACCAAGGTATTTTGGAGTGAAATGTGCTACCTAGTGTCAGAAAGCTAGGTCTGGGTTGAAGGTCATGGGCCCTCCAGCAGGACAATGACCCAAAACATATATTTAAAAATACAAAAGAATGGCTAAAAAGGAACAAATGGAGTATTTTAAACTGGCCAGGAATGAGTCCTGATCTCATTCTAATTGAGAACCTTGGAAAGAGTTGAAATCTGCTATTGATAAAAGTAATCCTGGAAACATTCATGAGCTGGAACAAATTCCAGTTGGAGAAACTACCAGCAGGCAGATGGTAGTTAAAACTTATGGATGGCTACAAGAAATGTTTGGAGGCTGTCATCACTGTTTTGTGTGAAGGGTGCCATTAATCCTGTCCAGATTATATTATGTGTTTTTCTCAGAAATTAGTGTGTCTAAGTTGCATAGACATCTTTTTTTTGTTGTAGAGCTTTGAACATACTACTAAATTGTTATGACAACATACAGTTGGAATATTTCCAATTATTTCTCAAGCTATTGTACACAACATACCTAAAATGCAAGGGTGCCAATATTGACCAGAGCTGTATTAGGACAGCAGAGAAGTCTCTCACTGTGGCTCCATTTTTGTAGAATGGATTGCGCTAGAGCTTAAGATGGTACAAACTACATGGTATTTCATAGTCACCTTAAGATATGGGGCTTTGAATCATTGGTAGTGAATTAGTGGGGTGAACAAATTCACAGATGAGACTGAATTATTCAGTTGTTAAATCACAAGAGGATTGTGAGAAATTGCAAGAGGGCACTAAAAAACCAGGAGGCTGATCATCCAAATAGTAGATGAAATTTAATGTGGACAAGTGCAAAGTGATACCACTAGGGAAGAACAATGCAAACTATTGCTAAATGATGCAAGGTTCAACATTAAGAGTCACCACCCAGGAAAGGGATCTAGGTGTGAATATGTTGAAATCTTCTGCTCAGTGCACAGTGGTGGCCAAGAAAGCAAATAGAATGTTAGGAATCAAAAGGAAAAGAATGGTGGATAAAACTGAGAATATCATAATGTCTTTGTATTGCTCCATGGTATGACTGCACCTTGAGTACTGTGTGCAATTCTGCTCATCTCATCTTAAAAAAATATTAGAAAAGATACAAAAAAGGGCAACCAAAATGATAAAGGGCATGTAACGACTCCTATGAGGAAAGGCTAAAGAGGTTATGTCTCTTCAGCATGGAGAAGTGACAGCTGAGGAGAGATTTTCCACTTGAATCAGTCTGTCACTCTGCCTGCGTTCCTGGAGCTGGGGGATTCAGTGGAGGTTGCAGACCTGCTATTAGTAATCTGTGAACTTTCATTAAAATCATCTGTAATACCTGAAGATTAGAGGGTCGCCAATGTAACGCCAATTTTTAAAAAGGGTTCCAGGGGTGATCCGAGAAATTACAGACCGGTGAGCCTGACGTCAGTACTGGGGAAAATGGTAGAAACCATCATAAAGAAGAAAATTACACAGCATGAAGATAGTCATGGCCTAATGGGAGACAGCCAACATGGCTTTAGACAAGGAAGATCTTGTCTTACTAATCTGTTATGTTTTTTTGAAGGTGTGAATAAACAGGTGGACAAAAGTGAGCCAGTTGATATAGTGTATCTGGACTTTCAGAAAGCCTTTGACAAGGTCCCTCATCAGACTTTTGGCAAAACTAAAAAGTCATGGGATGGGAGGCAGTGTACTATTGTGGATCGGGAACTGGTTAAAAGATAGAAAGTAGAGGGTAGGGCTAATTGGCCAATTTTCTCAGTGGAAAAAGGTGAATAGCGGAGTACCCCAGGGATCTGTACTGGGTCCGCTACTTTTTGACATATTCATAAATGACCTGGAAAAGGGAATAACGAGTGAGGTTATCAAATTTGCAGACGACACAAAACTGTTTAAAGTTGTTAAAACCCAAGAGGACTGTGGAAAACTGCAGGAGGATCTGGATAAATTGGAAGACTGGGCATCCAAATGGCAGATGAAATTTAATGTGGACAAGTGCAAGTTATGCACCTAGGAAAGAACAACCCACACTATGGTTGCACGATGCAGGGTTCCACATTGGGAACCACCACCCAGGAAAAAGATTTGGGAGTCATCATGGATAACATGTTAGGGCCCTCCACCCAGTGTGCAGCGGCGGCCAAGAAATTAAATAGAATCCTAGGTATCATAAGGAAAGGAATGGAAAATAAAACAAAGGATATTGTAATGCCTCTGTGTCGTTCCATGGTGCGACCGCACCTTGAGTATTGTGTGCAATTCTGGTCTCCGTATCTTAAAGGGGATATAGCGTTGTTAGAAAAGGTACAGAGAAGAGCCACCAAAATGGTAAAGGGGATGGAAGGCTACTCCTATGAAGAGAGGCTACAAAGGTTAGGGCTCTTCAACCTGGAAAAGAGACGGCTGAGGGGAGATATGATAGAGGTCTCTAAATTGATGAATGGAGTGGAACGGGTAAATGTAGATCGATGTTTGCACTATCAGAATGTAGAAAGACTAGGGGACATGTAATGAAACTACAGGGTAAACTATTTAGGACAAATGGGAGAAAATATTTTTTCACTCAACGTGTAATCAAACTCTGGAATTTGTTACCGGAGGATGTGGTGGGAGCTGTTAGCTGGTTTAAAAAAGGTTTGGACAAGTTCCTGGAGGAAAGGTCCATAAACCATTGTTAAAGAGGGACCCAGGATATCAATGCTTGACCCAGTACAAGCATTGTGGAACCTGTGTCTTTTGGGGATACTGCTAGGTGCGTATGGCCTAGATTGGCCACTGTTGGAGACAGGATACTGGGCTTGATGGACCTTGGTCTGACCCAGTATGGCATATCTTATGTTCTTATATGATAGAAGTCTATAAAATCCAGAGTGAAGCGGAACGGGTAAATGTGACTTGATTGTTTACTCTTTCAAAAAGTACAAAGACAATGGGACATACCATGAAGTTATAAATTAATAAATTTTAAAATCAATAGAAGAAATATTTTTTCTCACTGCATAATTAAGCTTTGGAAGTCATTGCCAGAGGATGTATGAGTATTTCAAAGCAGTTAGTGTTGCTGGGTTTAAAAAATTCCTGGAAGAAAAGTCCATAAACAGTTATTAAGTTAGAATGGAAGAAAAGCACTGCTTATCTCTGCAGAGAAGGAGCATGGAACTGGCTTCTTTTCTGATATGCCAGGCATTTCTGACCTGGATTGGCCACTGTTGGTAACAGGATAATGGGCTTAATTGGCCTTTGGTCTGAGCCAGTATGGCAGATCTTATATTCTTATGTTCTATTGTGAAATGAGAGTTAGAAGTTGCAAAGATGTCTTACATGTTGGGACATGGAACATACGAAGCATGAACCAAGGGAAGTTGGAGGTGATCAAGAATGAAATGGAACGTGTACAACTCGATCTGTTGGATGTCAGCAAACTGAAATGGACTGGCTTTGGGCACTTTGCATCTGATGATCATATGGTCTACTATGCTGGAAATGAAAGACAAAGAAGAAATGGTGTTGCATTTATAATTAAGAAGAAACTTGCAAGAACTGTAATGAAATACAGTGTAGTCAGTGAACACTTAATTTGTATTTGTCTATGAAGAAAGCCCATCAGCACAACTATAATTCAGGTATATGCCCCGATAACAGCTGCAGAAGAGGAAGACATTGATGAGTTCTATGAACAAGTACAAGCTGAAATTGACAGAACATGCAAACAAAATATCTTGATAGTCATGGGTGACTGCAGCAGAGAAGTTGGCAACAAAGAAGAAGGCAAAGAGGTTGGAAAATATGCACTTGGCAACAAAATCAAAGCTGGAGAAAGACTGATAGAAATTTTCAAGGCCAATGATCTATTCATCTCAAACACCTTCTTCCAGCAACACAAGCGCTGACTGTAGACGTGGACTTCACCCAATGGATTTTACAGAATCAAATTGACTACATCTGTGGAAGACAATGATGGAAAAGCTTGATAACATCAACAAAGGCCAAACCTAGAGCTGACTGTGGTGCAGATCATCAACTACTAGTATGCAAACTCAAGTTAAAGTTGAAAAAAGAGCAAGCCACTCATGAATGTAGCAAAATATGACCTTGAGAATACACCACTAGAATTTAAAGACTGCCTTTAAAATCAATTTGCTGCTTTATATATAAATGACAGCGTTCTAGAAGAGTTATGGAAGGCTTCAAGAAGGTTGTGTTGGAAGAAAGCAAGAAGTCTCTACAGAAGGTGGAAAAGCAAATATGGCCAAAATGGATGACTGAAGAAACTCTGAAAATTGTCCAGAAACACAGAGAAGCTAAAGTCAGAGGAGAAAGAGAGGCAATCGCAGAACTCAACAGAAATTGCCAACATGCAGCAAGATAAGACAAGGAGAAGTACTACAGTAAAATGACACATGCAAGGAAATAGAATCAGAAACTATTAGAGGAGGAACAAGATTAGCTTTTCTAAAGCTGCGAGAGTTAAAGAAAAGCTTCCAACCTTGAATTGGAATGCTACAAGATGCTCAAGGATCCATGTTGAATGATGCTGAGAAGGTCAAGAAAAGGTGGAAGGAATATACAGAGTCATTATACCATAAAGATCAAGTGGACCATCAGCTGTTTCAACCTGTACCTTATGATCAGGAACCAATGGTGATGAAAGAAGAAGCCAAAGCAGCATTGAAAGCCTCATGAAAGAACAAAGCAGCGAGCATTGATGGCATTCCCATTGAAGTATTACAGCAATCAGATGACGCTGTTACCATACTTACAAGGCTCTGCCTGAAAATTTGGAAGACAACATCATGGCCAACTGACTGAAAAAGATCTGTGCTTATACTAACCCTGAAGAAAGGTGACCCGACTGACTGTGGAAATTATCGCACAATCACTCTGATCCCACATGCAAGAAAGATTCTACTCAAGATCATTCAGCAGAGACTACAACTATACCTGGAACGAGAACTGCTTGAAGTGCAAGCAGGGTTCAGGAAAGGGCGAGGAATGAGAGACATCATCGCGGATGTAAGAAGGATCCTTGAAAAGACAAAAGAATACCAAAAGGATACCATATGTGTTTTATTGACTACAGCAAAGCTTTTGACTGTGTAAATCATGAGAAACTCTGGGCCACATTAAGAAGCTTGGGTATACCAGAACACCTGATAGTTCTCTTGCACAACCTTGCATTGATTAAGAAGCAACAGTTTGAAAGGAACAAGGGGAAACAGAATGGTTTAAAATCAGTGAAGGTGCACGACAAGGCTGCATACTTTCCCCCTACCTGTTTAATTTATATGCAGAACAAATCATCAGAGAAGCAGGACTGTATGAAAACAACCAAGGTGTGAAGTTTGGAAGACTCATCAACCACCTTTACTATGCTGATGATACCACATTACTGGCTGAAAGTGAAGACGATCTGAAACATTTGCTTCTCAAGATCAAGGAACATAGTCTTAAAATGGGTCTGCACCTTAGCGTTAAGAAGTCAAAGATCCTGACAACTGGCAAAATCAATAAATTCATTGTTGATGGAGAAGAAATTGAAATACTTGACAACTTTAACTTACTTGGATCAACAATCAATAAAGAAAGGACTAGCAGTCAAGATATCCAACGATGTACTGCTCTTGGCAGAATGGCTATGAAGAACCTAGACAAGATTCTCAAGAGCAGAGATGTCTTTCTCCATAAAAAGATTTGACTTGTCCAGGCGATGTTTTTTTCAATAATGTCATATGGATGCAAAAAAAGGACAGTGAAAAAGGTAGACAGGAAGAAAATTGATACCTTTGAATTATGGTGCTGGCGGCGAATACTGAATATACCATGGACTGCTCAAAGAACAAATCAGTCAGTACTAGAGGAGATCAAACTTAAACTTTCCTTAGCAGCTCAGATGACAAGACTTTGACTTTCATACTTTGAACACATCATGTGAAGAGAGAGATCATTGGAGAAAGACATCATGCTTGGCAAGGTAGAAGGTCACCGTAAAAGAGGAAGGCCGGCAATGAGATGAATCAATACAATAATAGCAGCTATGGATTCCACTCTATCAACAATGAGCCACTTGGCTGAAGACTGAACAAAGTTTAGGACAACTATTCAGAGGGTTGCCAGGAGCTGATACAGAATCAACAGCACTTAACAAGTGTGGAGTATTAACAATCTCCTGGGTTATTTTATTTGTTTTTATGTTTTTAGTTTATTCTCTTTTATTTGATGTTTTATTTTTTTGGTGGTATTTTATGTGATTCTGATAACTTGTAATCTACTTTGCGTGACCTTTGTGGGTGAAAAGGCTAAATAAAAGATTTTTAATTAAATATTGAACAGGCATGGTGGTATTTGCAGACCCAGATATTGCATATTGATCTGTTAAAGCACCAGCATATGTCCTGCTGTGCTCTACTGGTCTGGTTTGGACCTGTGAGGATATTGGCATGATGAAAGGATTTATTTTGTGGATTTGCCTGGAATCTTTTGTTTGTCATCATATGCAACCATGGGTTAACATTCTTGATGCTCCATGTCATGTACTCATTCTTCCCTATGAAATCTTCAGCATATTTAAGCCAAGACCACACATCATAGTCTTGATACGCCACTGAAACATTGTGATCAAATACATTTTTTTCTCAGTTCAGACAATAAAAACATAAAAATCATGCATCACATCTTCTGTAAATAGCTCTAATAAATTTACAAAATTTTATAGAACCAGCAACAATGGTTTTTACTCTTATGGAAACTGTGAACCTGCATATATCGCTGTACTGCTCATTTCATCATTGGTCCAATTTATGATTCATTCAACACTCCTCTGGTAATAACTGAAATCCAAAACAGTGAAAAAATGTAACATCAAATATTATAAATATATTTCATCCCAAAAAAAACTTATTTGAATCAGTGCATCATCTTGGGTGAGTGAAGTCACAAAATTGACAATATGGATCTTGTGAAGTTGCTCACCCAAGATGATGTGCTGATTCAGATAAGTTTTGGAATGAAAATGGCTTATAATATTACATTTTTTCACTATTTTGGATTTCAAATATTACCAGAGGATTGTTGAATGAATCATAAACTGGACTGATGATGAAATGAGCAGTAGAATGATATATGCAGGTCACAGATGCCACATGTGTAAAAGCTCCTGTTTGATGATCCTATAACATTTTATGAATTTACTAAAAACGCCGTGTGCGTAAGCAAGCATAGGGCTGAACTGTGACTGGCCTCATTGTGGTCCTAAGAAATCCCCCGTTTCACCCCTTAGCTCATCACACTTTCTATCTTTTCCCCTTATTCTCCCTTTCTTCCTTGCCTCAAGCAAGCTAAAAATGTCAATGACCTTCCTTCTCTTTTTCTCGAGTAGGTTTGACCAGCATCTCCCATAATTGAGACAGAGACATCAGAGTGTGTGGACCATTCCTCGATTCATCCCCCCTCCCCCCCCCCGTCAGTTTGATAGCCTGCAGGCACACCTTCTCATCCAATGATGAGTCAGACAGAGATGAGATGGATTTCCTATCACTGTTTTCAGTGTTTGAACTTTGCTCTCTTTATGTGGTTTGGGCTTCTTTTTTCACTTAGCTGCTCTTTCTGTGTTAACTGGGTGGTCTTGTGTGCTCTTTAGGCAGTGTCTGCACTAATTACTCACCCCAGGTACCTGTTTCTATGCCTTCAAGCTGACTGCTATCTTTTGATGCACTATCGCTATCTGTTGCAAGTGCCTCAGAGACTTTGGCCACACTGGCTGGATCGGGTCTTGCCCATATGGGTAGAATACTGCCATTACCTTTGGCCTGTTCCACACTAGCTCTAACATCTAATTGGGGTGCTGCCTGAGCAATACACAGTTTCTTGCTTTTTGAGCTGCATTTCGGTTAGAACATAGCTGTAGCTACCATATGCAAGCAGATTATAGTTCATAAGATCAGTGTGCTAACTGGTATATAAAAGGGTAACTGATGTAGGTTTTGGGGCATAGCCAGGAAACTGAGCCCCCAATAAACCACCCAGCTCAGGTCATCTCTGGAATGGGGTTGCCCCATTTGTATGGGTGCTATGGCACGCAAGAAGGGTGAACCCATGCTGTGAGATTGTGAAGTCTTGTATCCATTGGGGAGGAAGCTGGATCAATAGCACTGGTTTTGGGACTGGTTCTGTGATTCCTTTAGAAACCCACAGGCTCTGTGGCTGAAAGAGATAGCCTCTTCTTGGTGTCATTAGGCACACTGGGGCATTGACCATCTGAGTTGCTTCTGGAATTGGCACTTGGAGGTTTGGTGTTGCACAGCCTGGAGAGTTGGTAATGGTTTGTGATGTTTCTTTGGCATTTTCACCCCATTTTTCCATGTCCATATGTTCATTTTTACCTTTTGTAATTGCTACAGGGACTCTTAGCTGTTGTAGGGCATCAGCCATTTTGTATAACCTCTAACCCTTGTGTTTGGCCCTGGTAGCTCAGTTTGCCTGGGATGGGGGTGACATGTTTTTCTGTTTTATTCTTTCCCTTGGGGGGGGGGGGGTTGAGACTTAATGCTCTTATGCATTATTATCACCGTGAGCATTTGATGTAACAGTGGACTCCAGTGTCTTCTGTTCTGTGCTCTGTCATTTTCTATTTCATCATCATAGATGCAGGATTGTTAGTTGCTTGTGGTTGGGTGGTTATTGTCCACTTGCAGTAGTATGGCAGTTTCCTGGTATCTATAGCTGGTATCTTGCATCTCACATGGTCATGCATGGGTAGTGCCACCTGCATCTACTGGTACATTGGTTGGTATGTTGCCTAGTCAGGGGTTGTGATGTCATTGAAATTCCTGTGAATGCTGTAATTTGTATGTCACTTCTAATGTCTGCCCTATTCAGGTGTTTTCACTGGGCCTGAATGCAGTAACCTTCATGACCAATCCCAAGGTGGGTACCTGTTCAGAGAAGGGGAACTAAGATAGCCATTGCGTCTAGCCTGTCACAATATGGCTCCCTAATGCTTTACAGTCCCTGAATCTTGCTGGTTCAGGGTGACTTTCAATCCCAAAGTGCCTGCCTCCTACTTTCCTTTGGGCTGAAGTCACCAATTGATGATGTGGGAGTAGGGGCAGCCTATTGGAGATGTGGAGGGATGCAGGGCTTTGTTTGCATAAGCCAGTAGGGGCTTATAAGTAGGGTTGAAAAGTGGTTCCATGTGTGAAAAACAGTTGGTAGGGCTGGCCCTATGTCTGAGATGATGATATCAGGTTTTTTTCCATCAGAAGGCAAACAGGGAGTAGGATGAAAGCTGGATGACTATTCTGGTATCATGGCTCCTTTCTTGAAATGCAGACAGATGTGGGCAGTTAGTCTTCTAGTATCTGATCACTGTTTTGTACTCATCGTGGGCTGCAGAATGCTGACAAAATGAAGATCGGGACAGTCCGCACTGCTTGTCATTCTTCTGCCTCCTAATGATAATAAGGAGTCTTGTTGGGTGACTGCTGTGAGCCATCTGTGCAGGCTCCTCATCTCCAATGCTGATACCACTGCTGGGTATATGAAGATACTGCTAAACTCTAGGAACATGACCATGAAAGCTGCGACAGCAGAGGCTACTGGAGTTAAATGAGGTGGCACTTATGTGGTGGCTCCTTTATCCCCTCCTCCCAGCCCCTTCTTGAGAGATTAGGTCACTGCAAATAAATAAAAGATCAAGAGGAATTACCTCACAAAGTGTCACATAAGTGAAAAGTGTTATGATAATCAGAGATGGTCCAGGGTATATGATGCCCTAGGTGAACCTTCAGCCATACACCCTCCTCCCTAGGGGTGTCCCTAGCCCTCCGTAGTCCAGCATGTCATCTTCCCTACCCCTCCATAGTCTAGCCTCTTCTTTAACTGTGTTCTGCAGGGACCTGCAGTGTGTGGCCCCTGGCTGAGGGCTATCACTGCATTGGCTGGGCTAGATGAGCAGAGGGTTGCAAAATCACATAGATGCTCTCCTCCAGGTAACTGCAAATGAAGACTTATGATTCCATAACCCAACAGAGGCTGGCTCCAATCAAAGGAGAAGCTCAAAGGGACAAGAGAAAAGTGATGGGCCAAAATGTGTTAGGCTTTGGTTGGGCCTGCTAAGGAAATGTTTAATTGCCAGCCAAGACTAATCTCCTTATTTTTTGACCACTGGATGCAGTGCTGCTTGAACTGTGGTGTTTCTAAACGTATAAGAAAAAATTAGACATTTCTAATGCTTTAATATTGATCATTTCCTTTGCCTGTATACTGACCTATAGAAAGTGAATCCAAGCAGTTCTTGTTCGGGGAAGTAAATCCAAACTGGTTAGCTTTGCGCATACCATGACAGTCATGAAATTCACTGCTAAGCCAGGGAATGCAGAGGATGATTTCAGTCTCTCAAATTGACTGCCAGTGCTTGCCATTGTACTTGTGTTGTGCCAAAGAGAGCTGCTTTCTGGAGTTCATAAAACGTAACATATATAGACAACTTGTCAAGGTGTGATCGAAAATTCCTTTTAATCAATTCTGTAGCTCCCAATATGATGGGAAATATTTCTGTATCTTTCTGCCACATTTTCCCTTGGTACTTGATGATCTTCTCTTTCTCCACTCAATGCCCTTGGCACTGAAACCTTTGTTTATCAATGCTGTTCTTGAGTTTTTCTCCTTCACCTTGTCTTGCTTCAAGCTTTTTATCAGTTGGAATGGGAATGTCCCAAGTGATCACAACCTCTTCTTTTTCCATAATTCTCTTAGGGTCTTGACCCTAATGCTTTCTGGTATTGTGGTGTTGTAACATTTACGAAGTTTCCAGTGAATTAACCATGTCACCTTATTGTGCTTTCCTGCATAGAGATTGTCTCTCATTACAACTTTGCTTCCCTCTACAAGATGAGTAATCATTTCCAACTCTTCTCAGAATCTACATATATCAGTTGTTACCCATTCCTTCTACTTGTCGGAATGCTTGTCCAAGTTTGATGGAGACGGATTCTGGACTTTTCTTTCCTCTGTAATCTTTTGAGGTTTTGGGCAGTGCAGAAGATGAGGAGGAGAGAAGCACAAATCCATCCCCAGTGGTTCTTTTCTTTAGACAAACAAAATATGGCACCAGAATACTTTACGCTTAGGCTACAATAGGAAAATGAAACAATGTAATGCAGTTCAGTATGGTTCCAGATTGGTGACTTGGCGTGTCCTGGTAGAAAATCACCATTGCCCCACTCTGAAAGAAGAGGCCTGTGCAGCCTTTAAACTCCCATAGCCTCCAAGTACTGTGGACAGTTGGCAGCCTGTTCTTTACTCCATGCCTGTAGCTTCTCCTAGGGCTGGCATTAAAGAGGGTGTAACCAGGGCAATTGTCCTGGGTCCTATGTCACAAGGGACCCAACCCTGCCCATAATGGAAGAGGCTACAACCTGCCCGTACTGTAGATTTTGTTGCCCCTTCTCAAATTTCTTCCATGAGCCCCTGCATCGCTAACACCAACCCTGGCTTCTCCCTGATAGAACCCAAGATTCCAACGCTAATTTAAATTTTCAAAGGACAATCGTGGCAGGCTTATTTTTCTGAAACTGTGCATGTTTCAGCTTAGCTGACTTTTGATGGACTTTGTTGAAGCACTGATTGAATTTCTCATGCTCCTGACAAAGACCGGAACATTAACATTTTGACTGTTTCTGAAACCTGGCTATTTCGGCTTTGACCCAAGGGATTTCACTTCAGTGCAGTGAGCTCTTGTTTCCTCAGCTGGTTACAGACAGCTTGCTTTCTGTGGTCAGATGTGCACAGAAACATGCATGGCCTTCAGACCCAATGCTTCCTCCCTGGAGCAGTAATGCAAAAAAAGAAAACGAACGTCAAGCTTTTTCAAAGGCCAGGTTTCCTGTGAATAACAGCCATTAAATAATTCAGAAGTCTGCCTCCCACCCTTCTCCAGCGTGCATACAACTTGATGTTTCCTGGGGAGGTAGGCTGGGGGGAGGAGGAAGATGCATCTTTAATTTGGATTGCAAAATCATTCTGTGTACGTGTAAATATTACCAAATAGCTAAAGTCTTTGTGAGATACCATGATGGTGACTTGGGTTTTCAATTTAAACTCTAAATTTACTTCACTTCCTGCTTCTGGATCTACAAGGTTAGCACATCCACACCAAGTAGGCATTTAAAAAAAGAGATTAATATCATCCAACTGTAATCCCTAAATTATCAGGAAGAATCATAAAAATCAAAATACATTGAAAATATCGTATTTCAATTTAAGAGCCTAAATGGCTTTAAAAAGGTACCTCAAGGGCTGACTGGTGGCCCATCTTGATCCCCAAGTTGGGTGTTCAACTCCCTGGATAGACTGGGGCTGAGGACGCTACATAGATATCATTACCAGACCCCTCATGGGGGGGGGGGGGAGGGGGGACTTCACTGTCATTGCTCAACAGTGATACCTGGTAACTGGAGTCACAGCCCAAACTTTCAGGATTCCAGATACAGTGACCAAACTAAAGGGCATGTTTGCTAAAGTGCATTAAGCTTTTGCTCTTACTGCATCTTAGATGCAAAACTAAACACGATAAATGCAAAGCTGGTGCGTGGTTGGGGCCATGGTCAGCAAAAGCTCTACAGTTAGCACACAGCGCACCAAATTGTTGCATGGGACAACCTTAAATTCAGCAGTTGATGATATGGTTGTACCCATGCTATGTGCTGATGCATTAATGACAAAGCACCCCAAACCCCCACCCAATCACCCCCACCGTGACATCCTCAAACCCCATGATCAAAGCCCCGCTCTCCGATTATATTACTCTAAGTGCATTACCTGATCTTCTCCCCACTCCCTGACCCTCCCCGATATCTCTGGTGGCATAGTGGATGAGGCAGCATTGATCCTCCTTTGCTCCCACTCTGTTCCTGCCCAGGTTCAAAATGGCAGCTGTGATCCTAATGTTAATCTCATGGTATTATTGCTAGGGGTCGAGTGCTAAATTGCCCTTGTTTGACAGCTTGAGCTCTAGCAGTAGTACTATGAGACCACCACTAAAGGTTACAAGCACCATTTTCAATCTGGGCGGTAGTAGGATGGGAGCAGAGGAGGATCACTCCTGCCCTGGTCACTATACTACCAGGGGGCTAGGGGAGGGTCTGGTAATGCTCTTGGGAGGTCTATGATTTGGGGGTCTGGGGTTTTAATCATGGGAGTTGAGGTTGTTATCTGAAGGGTGGGTAATATGATCAAGGAGGTGGGGGCTGTCATTGGTGGGGGGGATAATATTATCGGAGGGTGTTGAGATTTGTAATTTATTTAGGCAGTGGCCATGCTAATTGCTTCTGGTAGAACAGCTGCACTTAATACCACCTCATGAGGCACATTCCTAGGGAGAACTCCAGAACCTCTTGAGGTGGCACTAAATACGCCTGCGCTATCCACTGTCTTGAGAGTTGGCGTGAGGCAGTGTATTGAGCGCTGTCTCTGCTGTCCATGCCCAGTCTCCACCCATTGCCCGCCCTACAATGCATTAAGCACCTAGTATGTGATTTTTAACCCATGACTGTTTTTAGCATGTGGTTGTTGTTAACATGAGTCCGTGCTAGCAATTATTGTGCGTCAAAACATGCGTCAACTACTTGAAACATTCTTGTAAAAATCTGTCTAAGTATAATGAGAGGTAGGAATATAAAACAGGGAAAATAGTCAGGTGGTGGGGAATGAAAGTCCGCGGTGCCAGATTCCAGCCCTGGTTCTAATTGAGCTGTAAGCCCAGAGAACCAGGAGAAAACCGACATGTGAAAACAAATGAATCTCAGTTAATCTAGCTCTAAAGCACTGCATAAAGTGCTTCCCTCAGGATATTTAGCTCTAAATATGTAGAGGGGAATTTTAAAAGGGACATCCAAGTGCAATCTGGGATGCCTAAGCCAGAATGTGTGGGGGGAAAACCCAGCAGATTTCACAAACATTTACGTGCCTGATATCGACATCTGTGGATATCTACATAGACATCCCCAGAATCATATTTCAGAACCTAGACGTCTAGGGTAGCCTATGGTTAGAGTACTGGACTAGGAACAGGGTAGCGGTGGAGTGGAGGAGTGGCCTAGTGGTTGGGGCAAGGTACTTCAGGCCGGAAGGTCGGGGGTTCAAATCCCACTAGAGGACAGCAACCTTGGGCCGGAAGGACTGGAGTTTCTAGTCCCACAGGTGCTCCTTGTGGTCTTGGGCAAGCCACTTAACCCTCCATAGCCCATGTTCCCTGTAAAATAGTTATCTCCAAGTTATAATGCCCTGTTCAATGTAATTTCAGTTTGTTCAATGTAAACCGCACTGATGCAGAATAGCGTGGTATATAAGAGAATGTAAATAAATAAATAAAATAAAATAAATAGCCAGAGTTCAAATACCACTGGTGTTGCCATTGACATTGTGCTGAGTACTGAGGGTGATGGAGTACTGTCTTCTCTGGATGCTTTTCAGCCAAAATGAACACCAGACATCCAAGATATTTCTTAGATCAGGAAGGAACATCCAGGTTTCTGGGACTGCCCCAGCCATGCCCCCACGATGCCCCATTCAGGCTAGGGATGTTCCCAGAGCCGGCTTCTAAAATGGCTCTGGAGATGTGTCTGTGCTTTGGATGTCTCTTTGCCGATTTTCGGACATCCAGAGCATGAATAGGGCTTCCAAAATGACCCCCCCCCCCCCATAGTGATGTTACCATCATATTCTCCATTTTGATTCCTAAGGATATGCACAGGGAAATATTTTGGGTTATTTTTTGGATTTTTGGCCTTTTACCTGGATTTTCAGACTTTTTTGATTTATTTATTCATTTTAATAAAAACATTTTAATGCACGTTAGAACTTGGTAATACAGCAAACCTATGCAAGTCAATTTATAGGTTAAGATGCAGTGAATTGATTTTGTGTGCACTAAATTTTTAAGGCATGCTAACAAATAAAATATGCCCTAAGAATGTAAGTTCTCTGCTGGTCCATATCGCTGTATACCCAAGTTCAGTTATAATTGGAACTCTCATCCACAACACAAGCATCTAATATACATTCCACCCCAACATTCGATGAGAACCAAACAGGAGGAAAGCCTCTACTCACATAGCTTAAAATGTGCCCTCATCAACGCCCGCTCAATTCGTAAGAAATGGCCGGTGATTGCAGACACAATTTTCCTCCATAACCTTGATATTCTCATGGTTACTGAAACATGGCTTTCCGCAGAAGACAATGTACTACTTAATCAGCTCCTTCCACCAAATTTCTCAGTGTTTACCAGTCACAGACATAACAAGCGAGGAGGGGGCGTGCTCATACTCTCCAGATCAGACCTTCAGTTCCAGCTGATAGACGCTCCTAGCTCCGACCACCTAGAGTTAGTCTCTATCTCCAACAAGTTATGCGCTATAAACCTTCTATACAGAGCACCTTCAGCCTCCCCAGACGTTCTTCCTACCATTATTGATCTGGCATCCAACGTCCAGAATCCTAATACCCCAACTTGGATTGCTGGTGATTTAACCTGCCAGCCCTCCAAGATAGCCATTCATCCGCCTTCCTCGAAGCGCTTGAATCCCTTGGATACCAACAATTAGTTCATGAACCTACTCATGTGAAGGGAAACACCCTTGACCTTATCTTTGCTCCACAGTCTGTATACGTCCAATCATACAATACTGGGATATCTATAACTGCTGTACCGTGGTCAGATCATAAACTCATTATTTTCCAGATTCCTACTCACAAGAGTCATTCAAAGTCCAAAAGTGCTCCTAATAACAGCCCTAAATCTCTGTCCAGGAGCTTTTTTCCTTTCAACAGAGATCGCATCCTTGCTGGAACATGCTCACTTCGTAATGAGACCTCCTTAAAAATAGAAGATCTAATCACCTGCTGGAACAACAGTCTTAATGCGATTGCACTACGACCTCCACTTAACAGGCTGCCTAGAAAAAGAGCTTCTACACCTTGGTACACAGACGAACTGAGACTATCACTATCCCAACTACGTAGCCTCGAGAAGCGCTGGCGTCGGTCTCGCTCCACTGTAGACCAGACAGCCTACCTCAATCAACTATCCATCCACCGCAAAGCCATCTCAGAGAAAATGAAGCGGTACCACACGGACACTTTGAAGCGTGCCCTAAACAAACCTCATGATTTGTTTAACCTTGTAAAAACTTTATCTAAAGAGCCAGGCCCTGAAAAGAAATGTGAGATCCATCCTCAGGACTTTGCAGTCTACTTACAATCCAAGCTTACACAAACAAATAAACCTCCATTAGAATTTGCCCTCACAGCTCAAGATTGCCCAGCAGCTCTAACCATTTTCTCTACGCCCTCCAAGAAGCAAATTGAAGATCTGATCATGTCTCTTAATTCCACAACTGCTCAGACGGACCCTTGCCCAGCTTTCTGGATAAAGGAATTGCGTTCTGAATTCAGCCCAATAATAACTAAAATAATAAACCTGTCTTTCAACTCTGGTTCATTCCCCTCTGCCCTCAAGCAGACTTCCATCAGACCACTCCTAAAAAATTGTAAGCTAGATCCTCAAAAGGTAGACTCCTACAGACCCATCTCAAGTATTCCTTTTCTCGCAAAGTTAATAGAAAAGGAGGTTCAATGTCAACTGCAAGACCACATCGATGCCGCTGCTCCCCTTGATCCTTGCCAACATGGCTTCAGAGAGTCACACGGTGTAGAGACACTCCTTACATCGCTCCTCAATAACATAATTTCTGGTATCAACAACATCCGGCAGGGTTTTGCACTTGTGTTCCTGGACATAGCTGCAGCTTTTGACTTTGTGAACCATGACCTCCTCCTAATACGGCTAAAAGAGAAAGGAGTTGGCAGAACTGCCCTTGAATGGTGCAGATCGTACTTATCCGAAAGATGGCAACACGTGCGTGCTGGTGGAGCAATGTCTGACCCATTTCACCAAGGGCAGGGGGTCCCACAAGGTTCCTCCCTTTTTGCTTTGTTGTTCAATATTTATATGCAACCTATTTGTAAGATCATCCGGTCTTTCAATGTAAGTTGCATGGTATATGCGGATGATGTCCTGCTTTATATGCCTTTCAACATAGACAAATTGGACCTATCCCCCCTGAGCAACTGCTTTGATGCCATATCGGTATGGCTCTTGTCACAAAACCTAAGGATACAACATAAGAAGACAGAGGTGCTCTTCATGTCAAAGAACCCGAACTTTACCCCTCTGCAATTCCTGAAGGTGAAAGATGCTGAGCTACAATCAAAACCCAATATACGTTATCTGGGTGTTATTCTCGATCAGAACCTGAACATGAAGGCACATATAGCCAACACTGTAAGAGCCATATACTACAAAATCCGGTCACTAAGACATCTTCGCCCCCTTCTCGAACCTGAGGATTTCCGTACCATCTACCAGGCTCTGATCATGCCTCACTTTGACTATGCTAATGTCATTTTGCTAGGCCTCCCTCAATCAACCTTGAACCCCTTACAGCTTGCAATGAATAGCGCTGCGAGGGTTCTCTATGGTGCATCTAGGAGTGAGCATGTGTCGCCCCTTCTGAAGCAGTTACACTGGCTTCCTATACAGGCCAGGATTATCTTTAAGACATTACTACTAACCTTCAAAGTGGTAAATAGTCTCTCCTCCACTTCTTTAACTGATCTCATCAAACCCATAACCCCGAATAGATCAAGAAGATCAACTGCATTAAATATGCTAAGGGTTCCTCGTGAACTTACAAGAAGCTCCTCATCTACAGCAAACAGGGCTTTCAGTCTCCGTGCCCCAAAACTTTGAAATACATTGCCACTAGATATTAGAGCAACCACCAGCCTACTTCATTTTAGAAAGGCCCTCAAACATTACTTATTCCTTAAATACTTCCCGGTAAGTGCAGAAGCACGTCCTCTCTCCGTTAGTTACAGGAAGTCCGAATCACCTAGTGAGCTAGAATTCCCCACATAGTAAGGTCCACTGATCATTAATCATAAGTATTCACATACCATTAATTACGTCTCATTTGTGCGATAATTTAATGATGTAAATAATTTACTTTGCAATCCAAGTTTACCTTCCTGTGATTCATATTTACCTTGTTATCCAAGTTTATAGACCCTGTTTACTGTAACTCAGACACTTGGTTTTGTGCTGAATTTTTGTGTTCGATGTAAACCGCGCTGATGTCAAATAGTGCGGTTTATAAGAAATGTAAAATAAATAAATAAAAAATAAATAAAATAGATCTGATTTTCATGATGTCCACCCTGAACCCGCGCAGAGATGTGTCTGTGTATGACCTGAGTTAACTAGCTAATTTTCATTACCTTGAAAACAAAGCCCATTTAACCAGTCTACCCATCCATGAAAACAACGATGTTCTACAATCCCTTCCTCTCCCTCATAGCTTCTGTATTTGTCCCATGCTTTTTTGAATTCAAATACATTACTCATCTCGTTGCATGCATTCACCATCCTTTCCATAAAGAAAAATTTCATTAGATGACTTCTGAGTCTATCCCCTTTCACCTTTATCCTATGAACCCTTGTTCTAGAACTTTCTCTCAACTGGAAAAGGGCCACCACTTGAGCATTTATTCTACAGAGGTGTTTAAATATCATCCCTGTCTACATTGTTACTGTCCCTGGTTGTATCCCGCCTGGACTACTGCAATGTTGTCCTCGCCGGCCTCCCTCAAGCCCAATTGCGAAGATTACAACTAGTCCATCATACAGCTGCACGCATTCTCACTCACGCTTCCCGCTTTGACCACATCACCTCCATCTTGATTCACCTACACTGGCTTCCCCTTGTTTACCATATACAGTTCAAAATCCTTATTTATGTGCACAAAACCATCCACACCGGTGTTCCCCTCTACTTGCCAATTTAATACATCTTCATTCGTCTCATCGTTCCCTCAGATCAGTCCACCTGAACCGCATGTCCCTTCCCTCCCCCGCACAGGCTCATCTTGAGTCCACCCACTCCTCAGCATTTTTCTTTTTGGGTCCGCGACTCTGGAACTCGCTTCCCGTTGCCCTCTGCTTAGAACCCTCTTATAAAACTTTTAAGGCTAGGCTGAAGATCCACCTTTTTTGCACCGCTTTTAACCTTTCCCCTCCACCTGCTTCCCTTTCTCCCCCACCCCGTTGAACCTGAATGTATTTAACTCTCTGTTTCGTCCCCCGTTGTATTACCTGTCGCTTTACTCTATCTCTCCACCCTATCCTGTCTTTTCAATTTTTTGGCGTTCCTTTTCCTTTTCAGCAGCCCATATATTTTATTATTGTACACCGCTCTGGTGCCACTGGTAAAGAGCGGTATATTAAATGTGCAAATAAAGATAAAGATAAAGATCCCCTCCCGCCTTTCCTCAAAAAACGTAAAGATCTCAATATATAGCCTATCTCCATATGTCTTACAATGAAGACCACTACCATTTTAGTAGCCATCCTGTGAACAGACTCCATCCTGTTTTATAACCTTTTGAAGGTAGGATCTTCAGAATTATACGAAACTGCAAGCTGTTGAGGCATTATTGACTCCTGGCAACCCCTGAATTTTCTATCAAGGAATGACTGGAAACAGATTATCAGGCCTTTCTTCTGAGACAATTGAGGGTAATGTGACTTGCCCAAGGATGCAAGGAGTGTCAGTGGGAATCAAATCTTGTTCTCTTGATCACCAGGCTGCTGCTAGAACCACTAGGCTACTCCTCCACTTTTCAGAATTGTACACAGTATTCCAAATAAGTCATTAGTATAAGTCATTAGTGCCTTTGTATAAGTGCCTTTGTATAAGTCATTAGTGACTTATACAAAGGCACGCTCACCTCCTGCTTCTTGTTGGCCATTCCTCTCCCTATGCACCCAAGCATCATTCTGGCATTTGCTGTCACCCTTTCTATCTGTTTGGCCACTTTAAGATCATCTAATATGATCACCCCCAAAGTCACGCACTTCTGTAGTGCATTGAAGTGCTTCACGCCTAATACTGTACTGCTGCCTTGGGTTTTTGCAGCCTAATTACATTTTTTAGCATTAAAGGGGCCACAAGGACACAGAGTTATAAACCACTGGCTTAGAAAAAGTGAGTCACCTTTTACGTGACATCTCCTTTGCATGTGTTAGAAGGCATCTCTACTTTCCATGCTGGTTACCAGAGCTTATACTCCTCCGGGGCCAACACTCAAGTATCAAACTCGCTAACCTTGAAACTATCGAGAAATACAACATAATGTTATAGCATTTTCTTTTGATGAGAGCTGTTGTGTTGGTTAATTTGTGGATAGCTCATTTTCAAATGCCAACAGCTACTCTTCAGTCAATCAGTTGCCTCTCATCAGCTGCCTTTACATTATTTCTTTATAAAGTAGATGACGTATTTTAAAGATTTGGTCATTATATGTAAAACCTCTTTAAGTGTGGAAACCTTGGGCTCCTTCAGAATATTTTTTGTTTTATACAGAGGGTTCAAAGGTAGTGATGTAAAAGACAGGGTACAGGATAATAAAAGGGGAATTCCTGAGTTGTCATGAACCAGAGGATTGCTCATTGACTCCAGGGTGCACTGGAAGGTGCTCCTGGGGGAGGAGGGGAAAAGAGGAAGGTCGTCTTTTCTATTTGAGGAGAGAGTATCTCTCCAGAGTGCTTTTTGGAGTGAGCCATAAAGAGACTTACTGGCGTGGCATCCTGGAAGATTATGGCCCCCTTTATCAGAGGGATAGGAGCCTTGTCCTGGGACATCGCTCATCAAAAAAGGTATGAAAGTGATTTTGTACTTGAAGAGGGGTACAAGGACTTTCTTCAGTGTCTCTGTGGTTACAGAAGAATAATATCTCAATAGGAGACCAAGTCCCATTCAGAGAATGCTCAAAGAGATGAGATTTGGATGTCAAGGAGATTTTGATTTTCTCCTACTCTAGAATATGAATAATCGCTGAAGACTTGAACTTGTGGAAATTAATGCTATGCATTGATTAATACTGGATTTATCAGTAAACTTTTTTTCTGGTTTGGAACAAACTCTTAAAATGTGGACTATATTTTGTGGAGAGCGAGTGGTTCTTTAGGGCTAAGGCCCTCCCAGCTATGCTGGTCCCATCTCAAGAATCTGCAGCGTTTGCAGGTGAATCCCTTAATATCTATCAGGAACAATTCCCACTGAAAAAAGGGGCTACATAAAATAGGCACATCACCAAAGTGAGTTTGACATGAACGTGACATGAAGAATGAAACTGGGGGGATTTTGGATTTCGCTTGCGACTTTTGTGGGAGCTAAAGGCATGTTGCATTCAGGTACAGTAAATATTTCCTTATTCCCAGAGAGTTTACAATCTGAGGGGCTGCTATTGAAACTGTGGCAGTCAGCATTTGTTTTAAATGCGGCTGCAATGGGTAAAACTAAAAATCCAGATATTCAGATCCAGATGCTGGCCAGTGTTGAATATGTGAATTGAGTGGTCAGCACCGGCACTGATGATATTCAGCTGCTGTTTGGATCGTCAAACCACATAGCACTTAAGACGGCTTTTTTGCTGCCTTTAAGTTCTTCGTGTTGTTATCTGGATAGTGACACACAAAATACCTGGTAGTGCTGAGGCCGTCCAAGGAAATATTCAGCAGCACTAATCAGGGAGTGGGATTTATGCAGTTAACAGGTCCTGCCAACCTGCGTAAGTCCTTTTGAATACTGACTTCTAAGTTTGTACCTGAAGCAATGAACATTATATGACTTTCCTAAGATCACAAGAGGCAGCGGTGGGATTTGAATTCTGACTTACCTGACTCTTAGGTGACTGTTCTAACCATTAGGATATTCCTCCTTTATTGAAGGCTGGCACAGTTCACTGTTTGCTTCATTCTTATTTGCAATTCAAAATATTTTTTTTGCAACTTATTTTTAACAATGTGTGCTTAACTTTGCATGGTCCTTTACAACTGTGGTCTGGGGCCAGAGTAACGTGAAATGCAAATCTGAAGATGGTGTCAGAGCAAACAAAGAACATATTTAGTAGATGTTGTTAGGTCTCTTTTTGTTAGAGTAATGAAATTTCAGGATGGTCAGAAATACCCCAGAACCTGACCTCAGTTTGGGAGAATTCTAGAGATCCAACTTCGCCTCTGATATCTTTTCTCATTCTTCGAGAAGGATGCTTGGGCCAGTAGCTAAAGGATGGGCTAGTCAGGGGATGGGACTGTTCGTATCTGTTCCACAGAGATTTGCTCCTGTGTGGGGGATTTTTTTTTTGCACATCTCATGAGTTTCACAGAATAATGGAGTGAAAACCAAAGGCCTTGGTTTACCCCAGACAAGGTATTAGCTGTCAGTAGGCGCTCTGTCCAGCAGAAATTACCGATAGCAATTACTGAAATTTAGTTTAGGCTTCTGACTTAGAGCAACATAGAACGTCAAACCACATAAAGACCATAAGGCCCATCTAATCAGCCTGCTTTTCATTCCTTGTGCAGGGTCACAGTCCTCAGTTGATCTTTACCCTTCATAATAAGAAATCTTGTGTGCCCATTCTGGGCTTTCTTGAATTCTCTTACTGTTTTTGTCCCCACTACCTCCATTCTATACATCCATCACCCAGATTTATTGATTGTTTTAAAAAAAATGTACTAGGTCAGAGCCAACCAATGGCTCGGCATTTATTTATTTATTTATTTATTTATTTAGCAGGTCTTTTATACCGCTTTATCATTTCAGTCAAAGCGGTTTGCATTGTAACTTAAACTTGGTAATGTACATTAAACAGGGACATGGATAACTTGGAATTTTCTGGGATGACATGGGAGAGGAGGGTGGTGTGACTCGGAAAGGGGGGGGGGGAGGGTTGCATGGCTGGTCTTGTGCCTGGGGCATCAGAAATCTTTGGGCTGGCCTGAAGCAGGTAAGTTAGTGAAATGGATCATTTTTAGAGTATTAATGCTTTGTGGTGCAGGCAGTTTGACTGTATGTTATTCTCTGTAGACCGCCGCGAGCATGTTTTTTTGATGTACGATTTAAGATATGGAAATAAATGCAAAAAATCATTGGAATGAATGAGCTCGAATGTTCTCTGTAGCTTATGATTCTCTAGTATCATGTCTTTGGCACCATTTGAAATGAACGACTCCATTTAGGCTCTGCTTTTTTCAAGAAGACGAAGGTGAAGAACTGGTCACCTTGCTTTTCTTAAATACAATTGTTTCCTTACAACGAAAGTGGTGGATTCTCTGCAGCTTTTTATTGGGCTGGCATAGGAATATTCTAACAAGGATGTACATTAAACAAGAAGATGATATGAAAAGCGTTTGGCAGACATGCTAACCAGGTAAAACACGTGGAGCCCAGTATTCAGCGGATAGTGCTGCTGACTTTCACCACAGACCAGGAAACCCCCCCATCTGGGCAGATCGGGGACAGTACCACTTGCTATGCAGTTCGCGAGTGAATAATGCTGCTGCTTGGATAGGTGACGCTGCTGTCCGGTGAACCCGGGTATTCAACACCAGACACCGGGGAAGTTCTGATGCTGAATATCTGGTTTGAATTAAAGCGACAGCGGTGGATAGGCGTTTGCAATAGCCTAGCGAGTGCCGCAGAATGTTGGCCCCTAAGATTTCAAGACCACAGAGGTCCCTTCTTCACATATATGCGGTCTCAAAAGCTCACATACAATTCTCCAAATATGTCATTGTGTTTGCTAGCATACATTCAGTTCGTTAGTATTTTCAAGAATTTAGTGTGCACAAAATTGATTTAACCCACGCTAGCCTGTTCTTTTCTGTCGCTTTGCTGTTTTTAATTGGAGTTCCTGTCAGTGGTTTATTTGGCTTATTTTAGTAGTTGTACACTGCTCAAATGTTACCCAGCCTTGAGCGTTATAGAAAGTTTTAATAATAAGAGTACAAATTAACATCTGTAAACATGATTCAGGTGCATGAGAAAGTTCTAACCCATGTTAAAGAACTGTTACATGAATATGTGAAATTAACTTAAAAAATGAGAGAAAGTCAGGAAGGAAGGAACCCCCCCCCCCCCCCCCCCAGAAAATGAAGTTTTTCCCCTGAGCATATCCCTGTCAGCGGCTGGTCCAATAGAATGTATCGCATAACCTGCAGTGAACCCAAATTCCTCCAGGTTGAGAACACTCTCTACTCCTTCCTGTTTCCACAAGTCACACTTTTGGGGTCATCTTTGACTCCTCCCCCTCCTTCTCCACACCCATACAACAGATAACTAAAACCTGCCATTTCTTTCTCTGTCAAACGGATACACTCCAAATATCTCAGAAATACAGTAGATAATGGTAATCAAACTTCTCCAGTGGGTACGATAGAAAAGGAAGTGCGCTCTTACTACAACACACGAGGTCTCAGACTGTGGGAAAATGTGGCCAAAACTGACCTACTATATCTCCCAATGTTGCATCAACGACCTTCCTTGAAGTGTCTACATTAACACAGTGCACTTTCTAAATTTCATTGGTCCCACTCACAAGAGTAATAACTAGTAAAACCAAATATTCTTCAATAGTTAAAGCACAACCACACTGTTCTCTTAATGGCTGTGGCTAAACATGTTGGCACAATAACAATCTTCCAAACTTTTAGAGCACCCAACGTCGTTCATTGGCACTGCCGACGCGTTTCTCCTCGCGGTTCTTCAGGGGCTAGTATCCAAAATGCCAAACGTCCAAACAACAGCTCTTGAAATACCTAGGAACACAAAAATGACAAAAAACAAACAAAATCACCTCACCCCATCTCTACTAAAGTAATTATACCATTAGCTCCCCCCTTGTCCGCCCGTCTAATGACTATATCTTCCTGGTTTCGAAGCTGTCGCAAAACCTGCTCCTCTTTCTTAGTCAAGTAATGTGTCATTACTAGGGAAGTTGAGATTTTTAGTCATCGCGGTAAGGAGTATCGATTGCGTTATTATTCAGATTGTGAGTCAACTCATATTGTTCAGTGTCCCTGTAAATTACTGTATGTAGGGAAAATCAGTAGGAAGTTTAAAACCCGTATGGCAGAGCATAAGAGCCATCTTAAGCATGAGATATTGGAGGCTCCCATGGTGCAGCACTGCCTGACATTTAAACATACATTTGCAGATATGTGGTGCTTTTGTATAGAAGTGGTTTACCATGGTCAGCGGGGGAGGTTACGAGAACAATGGCTAACCGTGCGAGAGCAGCAGTGGATCTTTGAGCTAGGTTCGGTGGCACCGGAAAGATTAAATGTGAACATTGATTGGCAGGCATGTATGGTCTGACGTTTGTGTTTAACCAGTGATTTGATGGTGGATTCTGGTAGGATAAGAATGATGCAAGTATCTGTAATACATGGCTTAATATTATCTATTGGGCACATTTTATGTAGAAGCATTCTTTAATTTGGGGAAGCGTGGAAGTTGCGTTGGTTCTTTGTTGATTGAGTTGAGATAGATGGATGGATGTAATTCGCGGGTAGTTGGGTGATGAGCCCTAGGGTGATAGTGAATAGCTTTAAAGCCCAGCAGGTGGGTTAGCCCGCATGCGCGGCGTTTTTTACCGGCTATGGTTAATTGGAGAGTAAGTTCATACGATACTGTTGGAGGACGTGGGCAGCATTTTGTAAGTTTTGAATCGTTATTCTACATAGTCTAGCATGTGGTATAATTACTTTAGTAGAGATGGGGTGAGGTGATTTTGTTTGTTTTTTTGTCATTTTTATGTTCCTAGGTATTTCAAGAGCTGTTGTTTGGACGTTTGGCATTTTGGATACTAGCCCCTGAAGAACCGCGAGGAGAAACGCGTCGACAGTGCCAATGAACGGCGTTGGGTGCTCTAAAAGTTTGGAAGACTGTTATTGTGCCAACATGTTTAGCCACAGCCATTAAGAGAACAGTGTGGTTGTGCTTTAACTATTGAAGAATATTTGGTTTTACTAGTTATTACTCTTGTGAGTGGGACCAATGAAATTTAGAAAGTGCACTGTGTTAATGTAGACACTTCAAGGGAGGTCGTTGATGCAACATTGGGAGATATAGTAGGTCAGTTCTGGCCACATTTTCCCACAGTCTGAGATCTCGTTTGTTGTAGTAAGAGCGCACTTCCTTTTCTATCGTACCCACTGGAGAAGTTTGATTACCATTATCTACTGTATTTTTGAGATATTTGGAGTGTATCCGTTTGAGTTTGATTTCTACACACTCTGCAGATTGAAACCCTTGATTACGTATTTCTTTCTCTGTAACATCAGCAGAATTCATCCCTTCCTTTCTGAACACACTAGTCACCTCCCACCTAGACTATCGCAACCTCCTCCTCGCTGGTCTTCTGAATCGTCTCTCCCCACTTCAGTCTGTTCAAAACCCAGCTGCACGTCTAATTTCCACGAGTGTCACTATACTTATCTCAGTGACAGCAAAGCAATCTCCAGGAACAAGCAGGAATGAGTCTTCACATATGGGTATCGTCGGTACCGATGGAGCCTGCGCGGGAACGCTCCCCAGCATCCAAAAGGAAAGCTTTTGGGAGCATCCCACAGCGCCTGCGCGCTGCCTTCCCGCCTTTCCTAACCGCCTCTCTCCAGTTCTTCTTTTCCGCGAAGCCAGCAGGTTGTGTTCCTGTCACCGCTGAAGAATTTCTTTATTTTCTTTTATTTCTTTGGTCGCGTGTCTGCCTTCTTCGACACCGGACCAGTACCGCCGGTCTTTCTTTCTTTATTCTTAAAAAAAAATAATAATAATAATTACTGTTGTTCTCACTTCAGTGCATTTTTTCTTTCTTCGGCCTTAGGCCTAGGAAAAATTTTCCTCATGGAAAAGCCCGCCTCCGGGTTTAAAAAGTGCACGAAGTGCAGCGGCACTATTTCTGTCACCGACACCCATGAATGGTGTCTAAAATGTTTAGGTCCTGACCACTCCATTGCGGATTGTGAGTCCTGTTCCATGATGTCTAAAAGAGGTCTACAGAATCGAGCAGCCAAGCTCAGTACCCTGTTTCCCTCTGATGCAGCTTCGGTAGCATCGACGTCTTCCAGGGCTTCTTCTTCCTCCCATGGATCTCAGGTAACCAAACTTAAGTCCAGCCGGTCCTTGAAGGGTAGATCTCCCACTAAGTATCGAGGTGCCTCTGGGCTTGCTCTCGAGGAATCTGCACCGGCAAAATTACCCCGGCGGGAGGCTCCGGCTTCCAAAGCTTTATCTATGGGGTCACAGGTTGACATCGATGGCTCAGCCTCGACTGATCACCTCTTGCCATGTTCTGGGGTACCGGTGGTTCCCACTGGTACCGACATCCAGACATTGGTGGCGTCGATGGATCAGAATATCCTGACCATGCAGCGTGCCATTACGGCATTCATACAAGCTGCGACGCCTTTGGTACCGCAACAAGCTCCGTTGGCGGTACCAACTCCGGCACCGGTACTGATATCGGTTCCGGTACCTGTACCGATTGCATTGACATCGGCTTCGGTGTCGACTGCAGCGGTACACTGTCCTGTGATGCCAATCGGTACCGACTCGGTACCGATCACTCCCGATGTCGATACCACCCGGTACGCGTATCGGGCTTTGCAAGAGCATCCAAACAGGCGATACTTCGATTCCTCTGAAGACTCTGATGAATCAGAGGCCTCTGTCGAAGCATCGGTGATTTTTCCTCAGGAGCCCTCTTCTCCAAAAAGAAGGATGTCTCCTCCAGAAGACTTGTCTTTTCAAGACTTCATTAGGGAAGTGGCCAGGGGCCTTTCCATTTCAGTGGCCCTTCCATTTCAGTGGCCCCTGAAGCAGAGCCTAGAGCCAAAAAATTAGATATTTTACAATATCCTAAGGCTCCTAAAGAGGCAGCCACTTTACCAATTCATGAGATTCTTTATGATCACATGTTGGGCATATGGGAGACCCCTCTCACCATCTCCCCTCATTCTCATAGGTTGGACACCATGTATTGTGTTCCTCCTTGTCCTGGCTTCCATAAGACTCAGCTTCCTCACCACTCCATTGTGGTGGAGTCTGCTATGAAGAAGATAAAGAGTACAAAAAGGCACTCTTCTAATCCTCCAGGAAGAGAATGCAGAACCTTAGATGCCTTTGGCAGGAGAATTTTCCAGGCCAATATGCTTGTTTGCCAGAATCAACTCCTATAGTCTCTATATGGGGATGTTTCTAAAAGAAGTTACAGATCATCTGCAAACTTTATCTCCTTTTATTTCAGAAGATAAAAGGGAAGAGTTTCTCACCTGGCTTAAACATGCCCAGGATGTTTCCAAATTTTCCAACCGTGCAGCCTTTGACTCTTTTGAGTGTGCCAGCAGAGCCTCGGCTATTGCCATAGGCGCACGCAGAGTTGCTTGGTTACAAGCTTCTGATTTGGAACCCTGGGTTCAGGATGGACTAGGAAACCTTCCTTGTACAGGTGAAAGCTCACTTTGCTCCCATGTGGGAACAAATCACAGCAGAGCAATGGACCCTCTCCATCATAAGAGAGGGGTACAAGCTTCATTTCTTAAAACTTCCTCCTCACACCATGGTGAGACGGTTCAATTCTCCAACATCTCTCCTCGACCTTCTGGGTCAGGAGATTACTACCCTTCTTGCCCAAGGGGTAATAGGAGAAGTACCCCTTCTTCAGCAGGGCTCAGGGTTCTACTCCCCCTACTTTCTTATCCCAAAGAAAGCAGGGGGCTACAGACCCATACTAGATCTCAGAGAATTGTACAAGTTTCTATACAAGGAGAAGTTCAAAATGATTTCTCTCGGTGCTCTCCTTCCATACCTTCAGAGTCAGGATTGGCTTTGTTCTCTAGACCTCAAGGATGCGTACACCCATGTCCTCATTCATCCAACACACAGAAGGTTCCTTCGGTTCCTTTACCGAGGAAAGCACTACCAATACAAAGTGCTTCCTTTCGGTCTGGCCTCTGCACCAAGAGTGTTCACAAAATGCATGGCAGTAGTAACTGCAATTCTACGCATTTTATTTATTTTATTTATTTATTACAGGCTCTTATATACCGCTCTATTCAGAATCAGCGCGGTTCACAATATAACAACATACCATAACAACAAACTGTTAGGTTTTACAGAGAACAAGGTCAGAGAACTTGGATAAAACATGGGACGTCATTACTGCAACTATTTACAAGAGTATTTACAAGTATACATAACAGGATTTAGGGATATTCGTATTCCCATATCTGGACGACTGGCTCATCCGAGCTCCATCCCAGTCAGAGGCCCAGACTTCCCTGGCCCGCACAAGGCGTGTTCTTCAGTATCTGGGACTTGTAATAAACATTCCAAAATCCCATTTCACCCCTACTCAATCTCTAGAGTTCATAGGGGCCTTGCTGGATACCACAACTGCAAGGGCCTATCTTCCCCAGGCCCGTTGCCTACGCTTGGTGCAGTTAGCCTCACAGATTCAGTTAAAATCCCATTTAACTGCTCGAGAGATGTTACAACTGTTAGGCCACATGGCATCCACTTTGCATGTGGTTCCTTATGCTCGCCTTCACATGAGGGCAGCTCAATGGACTCTGTCCACCCAATGGACCCAGGCATCAGGGTGCCTGTCAGACAAAATAGCAACCTCCAGTTGCCTCTTTTGCTCTCTCCAGTGGTGGAAGTCCACTCAAAATCTGTTGCTGGGGTCCCCCTTTCAACAGGTGTTACCCCAAGCAACCCTTACAACAGATGCCTCTCCAAAGGGTTGGGGAGCTCATCTACAAGATCTCTCCACCCAAGGCATCTGGTCTCCACAGGAGACATCTCTACATATCAACCTCTTAGAGCTCAGAGCAATCTTTCTGGCTCTCAGAGTCTTCCACACCCTACTCAGCTACAAGACAGTCCTCATCCACACGGACAACCAAGTAGCCATGTTCTACGTGAACAAGCAGGGTGGGACTGGCTCTCTGTTGCTTTGCAACGAAGCTCTGAGATTGTGGGCCTTTGCCAGAGAGCATCAAATCCATCTCATGGCAGTGTATCTTCCAGGGGTTCAAAACTCTTGGGCAGACAGACTCAGTCGAGTTCTGCTTCCACACGAATGGTCCCTCCATGGGGACCAGATAGCCAGGATCTTTCGAATTTGGGGAACCCCAGACATAGACTTGTTTGCAAGTCCGTGGAATGCCAAACTTCCCAGGTTCTGTTCCAAAATTCCGTGTCAGGGAGTTCAGGCCAGGGATGCCTTCCTCCTCCATTGGGGGCAAGACTTCCTCTATGCCTTTCCACCCATTCCCCTAATTCCCAAGACACTGTTCAAACTTCAGAGAGACAAGGGGTCTCTGATCCTCATAGCACCACATTGGCCACGCCAAGTGTGGTACCCTCTACTTCTGCATCTCTCTCAAGCTCCCTCCCTGGACTTGGGATCTGCTCCAGACCTCCTGTCCCAGGAGGAGGGAACGTTGTGGCACCCAAATCCCCAGTCTGTTCACCTCAGAGCCTGGTTGCTGAAGGCCTAGACCTTCAAGATTTGCATCTTTCTCAGCAAGTGAAGGATATCCTTCATGCTTCCAGAAAGCCTTCCACTAGATGTTCCTATGCTTTTAAATGGAAAAGGTTTACCATTTGGTGTGCAGAGAAGGGTCTTAACCCTCTTGCAATACCTCTGAATTCTTTACTAGAGTATTTGCTGCATTTATCCCATGCAGGCCTTAAAACGAATTCAGTAAGAGTCCATTTGAGTGCTATTGCAGCATCCCTTAAACCTCTCAATGGACAGCCTATTTCCTCTCATCCTCTTATAGCAAGATTCATGAGAGGCCTTCTTTTGACTAAACCTCCCATCAGACCACCTCCAGTGGCATGGGACTTGAATCTGGTTCTTGGCCAGCTTATGCAGCCACCCTTTGAACCCTTAGCCACTACCTCCTTGAAATTCCTTTCCTGGAAGGTTATTTTTATTTATTTATTTATTTTATTTTTATTTATTTATTTAACAGTTTTTTATATACCGCCCCTTCCAGAGATCAGGGGCGGTTCACATTGAACAAAAATCTATATACTTCTGTATATTTTACATGGAACTTGTGTTAACTATATACACGTTTAGTTACATTGAACATGTTTTGAACATTAACTAGAATAACACTTTTTAAACTATGTACAGGTCATCATAACATAATTGAGTTACCGGGATTTATTTACAATAGTGATATAGCCGTTTGTTTGTGTAAATCTTTGTCTGTAGGGTAAGGTAGAGTAGAGTAAGTGTCTTTCTTATGTTTAATCATTTGTTCTGTCTTGAGAACTGTGGATGTGTTTCTGTGATTGTATTGGAGAGGTTTTTTGTTGGTAGGGGATCTCAAAGTGTTTTGTAAAAAGGTATGTTTTTAGTTCTTTTTTGAATTGGTGAAGGTCCTTTATTGTGCGGAGGGTTAATGGGGTTTCGTTCCAGAGGGTAGGGGCAGCAAAGGAGAAGGCTCTATCACTTGTCGTTGCTTTGGTCCTTCTGAAATTAGTTTTTATGTTGAGAGAGTGGGTTGCGTTCTGTCTTCGTGTTCTAGTTTCTGATGGGGGTTGTAATAGGGTAGATAGTTGGGAGGGAGAGATGTTATTGATGAGTTTAAAGGTAGTCAGGAGGATTTTATATTTTATTCGGCTGCTTATGGGGAGCCAATGAAGTTCTAGTAGTATTGGGGTCACGTGGTCTGTTAGTTTAGCTTTTGTGGCCATCTTGGCACATATGTTTTGTGCTCTTTGGAGGAGGTATATGCTTTTTAGTGGTAGGCCATTTAGAATGCTATTGCAGTAGTCAAAGTGGGGGGTGATGAGGGAGTTGACCACTGATCTAAAGTCATGTGTGTTGAGTAGGGGTCTCAGGTGTTGTATTGTCTTGAGTTTATAGAATATAGTTTTTACTGTATGTTTTATATGTGGGATCATGGTGAGTGAATGGTCCAGAATTATTCCAAGGTATTTTACCTCCTTTTTAATAGGTATTGGTGTGTTATTTATTGTGATTGTAGTAGGGTAGTTGTGGTCCGTGTCAGGTTTTCTCGTTATGAACATTGCTTCGGTTTTTTTGAGATTGATGCTTAGGTGGTTGTTCTCAAGCCATATGGTGGTCTCATTCATGCATTGGAGTAGTCTATCGTATTTCGGGTTGTTGGTGTTTATGGGGACGGCGAGCATGATATCATCCGCGTATATGAAATGGTTGATTTCATACTTTTTGAATATGTCTGTAATTGGTTGGAGGTATAAATTGAAGAGGAGGGCAGAGAGTGCCGATCCCTGAGGGATACCCTGGCCTTGAGGGAAGGTTTCTGATGTTTCTTTGCCTAATTGTATCTGTATGAATCTGTTTGAAATGTATGATTTGAACCATTCAAGGACAGTTCCTCCTATTTTTAGGTTTTCAAGTCTGTTGATCAGTGTTTTGTGATTAATGCTGTCAAATGCAGCAGATAGGTCTATGAAGAGGAGGAGGAAACCTTTGCTATTTTCATTAGTACCACTGATGAGGAGGTCTGTCAAGGCGATTAGGAGGGTTTCCACTCCATGGAAGGGGCGGAATCCGAATTGATGTGCATCAAGAAGTTTTTGCTCATCTATGTATTCCTGTAGTTGGAGTTGTATGGTTTTTTCTATTATTTTAGCAATTAGCGGTATGCTGGCAATTGGTCTGTAGGAGTTGGGGTCCTTTGGGTCAAGTTTATTGTTTTTTATTATGGGACGGATCAAGGAGAGCTTTAGGGTGTTGGGCATGGTTCCTTGTGTGAGAGATTGGTTTACTATGTATTGGATGTTTTCTGCAAGGGATTCCTTAGTATACTTGATCCATGACACCGGGCGTGGGTCAAGCGGGGAAGTTGTAGTGTTGATCATTGTTATGATGTTGAGGATGTGTTTACGATCAACCTTGTGGAATGTTGTCCATTCATAGTTGCTGGTCCGTGTGTGTTCTATCGTGATGGTCGGGGAGCAAGATTTTACCTTTAGTTTTTCAGCAAAATGTGATGCTAAGGTTTGGACGTTTATAATGTCCTGGTTCGGTTCTGGGTTATGTGTTTTTGTTAGTGTTTTGACGATTAAGAAGAGTTCTCTTGGTCGGTTGAGAGCAAGATTTATTAGATTGGAATAGTAATCTCTTTTTGAGTTGTTGATTGCTTCTTTGTATTTATTAAGTAAGTTTATATTTGGTTTTGTTATCGTGTGATTTGGTGTTTCTCCAGGTTTTTTCTTGTTTACGTAGTTGTCTTTTTAGTAGGGCAATGTTTTTCGTGAACCATTTTTGTGATTCTTTCTTTTTCTTCTGGAATGTTTGAGTGGAAGTAGCTGCTTCTTGGATTGTTTGGTTCCAGTTCTCTATAGTTAGGTCGATGTCAGATAGGCTTGTAGTGAGCTGAGGTAGTACCTTGTCGAGGAATGCATCATTGTCGAAGTGGGTAAAACGTGAGCGGTGAGCTGTTGCGTTTGGGGACTGTGATGGTACTTATGTTAGTAGGTGAAAGGTTATCAGGTGGTGGTCAGACCAAGGTACCTCTGTAGTTGTTGGGGGAGAGTGTAGTTCAGGGGTCTCAAACTCAAATTGCTTTGAGGGCCAAATGAGGACTTGTAAAGTAACCCGGGGGCCGCATAAGACGCGGGGCCTCATTTGCATAAGGGGCCTCATTTGCATAAATATTTGCATAATGTTACCATACACTAACTTTTAGTAAACATGCCTCTTTAATGAGTATGGATAAAGAAAGACTAAAAGATTTAGAAACAAGAAGACAATAATTAAAACTGGGAACCCCAAAAGCCAAACTTGGAATGTACAACAACACTGTAGAAATAAAACTATAAATTAATTTCCTCTTGTACTAAACAAAGCGCAAACATTAATGATGCACATTTCCCAGAGCTGACATATTCCAGTTAATAAATTCAAAATAAAGAGATATTTTTCTACCTTTTGTGCATTTTTTTCAGTTGCAATTGTTCCAGCCACTTTCTTCTGGTTTCTTCATGTCTTCTGCTAACTCTCCATCGTCTGCTGTCCATTTGCCCTTTCTTCTCTCCTAGTTTTTTTTCCATTCTCTCTCTACATCTGCTTTAACATACTAATCTTTCTCCTTTTCTCTTTCCTCATTCCTATTTCATCCACTCAAATTTTACCCCTCCATCCTCAATCCCCACTTACTCTCCCAATACCTGGCCAATTGTAGATTTGTCTTCTCTCCCAGACAAAATATTTTTCCCCTCTCCATTTCACTTTCCCAGCTCCATCCCATTCTAATCCTCCCCCAACATCAGCTCCCTTCTAGTTCCAGCCCCACCCAGCATCCGCTCCCTTCTAGTCCCCCATTAGTCCATTTCCAGTCCTATCCTAGCCTCACCATCAGCCCATTTCCAATCCTAGCTCCCTCCCCTCACAGCCCATTTCCATTCCAAGCCCCCCTCCCCATCAGCCATTTGCAGTTCAAGCCCCCCTTCCACTCAGCCCATTTCCAGTCCTAGCAACCCCCCCCAGCCCATTTCCAGTCCTAGCCCCCACCATAGCCCATTACCAGTCATAACCCCCTGCCAATAGCCCATCTCCAGTCATAACCCCCCCCCCTGCCAATAGCCCATCTCCAGTCATACCCCCCCCTGCCAATAGCCCATTTCCAGTCATACCCCCCCCTGCCAATAGCCCATTTCCAGTCATACCCCCCCTGCCAATAGCCCATTTCCAGTCCTACACCCCCCCCCGCCCCGCCAATAGCCCATTTCCAGTCCTACACCCCACCCCCGCCCCGCCAATAGCCCATTTCCAGTCCTACACCCCCCCCCGCCAATAGCCCATTTCAAGTCCTACACCCCCCCCCTGCCAATAGCCCATTTCCAGTCCTACACCCCCCCCCTGCCAATAGCCCATTTCCAGTCCTACACCCCCCCCCTCTGCCAATAGCCCATTTCCAGTCCTACACCCCCCCCAGGTAAATTAAAAAAAAAAACCAGGCATCAGCTGCTCAAGCAGCAAAATCAGCTGTCCTGCGGCCCTTTCCCCTGTGCCGGAGATCCGAGTCTGCTCTATCAGCGGCGTGCTTTTCAAGCCGCGAGGAGAGTATTCCCCTCGCGCGCGGCTTGAAACCGCGCGAGAGGGGAATACTCTCTTCGCGGCTTGAAAAGCACGCCGCTGATAGAGCAGACTCGGATCTCCGGCACAGGGGAAAGGGCCGCAGGACAGCTGATTTTGCTGCTTGAGCAGCAGAAGTCAGTTTTTTTTTTTAAATTTGACAATTGATTCTGCCGCTGCCACGGCGGCAACGGCAGAAGCCAGGGTTTTGGGGTTTTTTTGTTTTCCTCCGTCGCGGGCCGCACAAAGTTGTCTCGCGGGCCGCATGCGGCCCGCGGGCTGCGTGTTTGAGACCCCTGGTGTAGTTGATGTAGGTTGAAGGGGGTAGGGAGGAAAATGAGGTCTAGTGAGTTTCCTTTATTATGTGTGGGGGTATTGATTATCTGGTTATATCCCATTTGGGTCATTGAGTCTATGAAGTTGTTTTTTTGGGATTGGTTTAAGGATGGGAGGTTAAGGTCACCTAGGATTATAAGAGGTTTTCTCTGGGATGCTGTGCATGCTAGTTCAAGGATAGGAGAAAGATTTTTGTGATCTGCTGATGGTGGTCTATAGATTAGGGAGAATGCTAGTGTTCTGTTTTCAATGTTTATTATGTCCATGCCTTCAACATTGTTTGAGTTTGTTAGGGTGTATTGTAAGTCTTTCTTGGTGAGTATGAGTGTGCCACCTCCTCTTTTTATGTCACGGTGGCAGTTGAAAATATCATATTGTGATATGTTGAGTTGGTTTAATAATATTGTGTCTGTAGATGTTAGCCATGTTTCCGTGATGAAAAAGATGTCGGGCTGTTCGTGTTTTATTATGTCATTTACAATTGGTATTTTATTTCGAATTGAGCGAATGTTTATTAGGATCAGCTTTAGTTTATTGTCTTCATTGGGGGAGGTTTTATTGTTTGTGCAGTTTTTGCAGTTTATCTGTATTAGTCTAGGGCAGTGATGGCTAACCTTTTTGAGCCCGAGTGCCCAAACTGCCGCACAAAACCAAAGAATTTCCTCAAAGTGCCAGCACGTCAATTAAACCTTAACAACAAGATTTTAGTATCTAAAAACTCTTTATAAAGTTGCCTGAACTATGTAACATCATTTGTAAAGTTTGGAATCTTTGTATTGTCAGAGAATCAATTTGATTCACAATCCTTTGGTTTTCATTTCAATTTATTGGCAATTTATAATGTTTTAATGATTTCATTCAATTTAGAAACAGGAAGGCAATAATTAAACTGGGAACCCCAAAAGCCAAACTTGGAATGTACAACAACACTGTAGAAATAAAACTATAAATTAATTTCCTCTTGTACTAAACAAAGCACAGACACTAATGATGCACATTTCCCAGAGCTGACATATTCCAGTTAATAAATTCAAAATAAAGAGATATCTTTGTACCTTTTGTGCATTTTTTTCAGTTGCAATTGTTCCAGCCACTTTCTTCTGGTTTATTTGTGTCTTCTGCTATCTCTCCATCGTCTGCTGTCCATTTCTCCTTTCTTCTCTTCTAGTTTTTTTCCATTCTCTCTCTTCATCTGCTTTAACATAATAATCTTTCTCCTTTTTTAGTCTCCCAATACCCGGCCAATTGTACATTTTTCTTCCCTCCCACACAAAATATTTTTCCCCTCTCCATTTCACTCTCCCAGCCCCATCCCCTTCTAATCTCCCCCAACATCAGCTCCCTTTTAATTCCAGCCCCACCCAGTATCCGCTCCCTTCTAGTCCCCACATCAGCCCATTTCCAGTCCTGGCCCCCCATCAGTCCATTTCCAATCCTATCCGAGTCCCTTCATCAGCTCATTTCCAATACCAGCCTCCCATCAGCCCATTTCTAGTCCTTTCCTAGCCCCACCATCACTCAGCCCATTTCTAATCCAAGCCCCCCATGAGCCTACTTCCAGTTCTAGCCCCTCCATGAGTCCATTTCAATCCAAGCCCCCACCACAGCCCATTTCCAAACTTAGCTCCCCCAACACCCAATTCCCAGTCCTATCCTAGCCCCTCCATCAGCCCATTTCCTGTCCTAGCTCCCTCCCCTAAGAGCCCATTCCAAGCCCCCTTCCCATCAGCTATTTGCAGTTCAAGCCCCCTTCCACTCAGCCCATTTCCATTCCAAGTCCCCCTCCCCATCAGCTATTTGCAGTTCAAGCCCCCCACTTCCCCTCAGCCCATTTCCATTCCAAGCCCCGTCCCCATCAGCTATTTGCAGTTCAAGCCCCCCACTTCCCCTCAGCCCATTTCCATTCCAAGCCCCATCCCCCATCAGCTATTTGCAATTCAAGCCCCCTTCCACTCAGCCCATGTCCAGTCCTAGCAACCCCCCCAACCCATTACCAGTCCTAGCCCCCCATAGCCCACTCCCAGTCCTAATCCCACCAGCCCATTTCCAGTCCTAATCCCCATCACCCCATTTTCAGTTTAAGCCCCCTCATAGCCCATTACCAGTCCTAACCTCCCCATCAGCCCACTCCCAGTCCTAATCCCACCAGCCCATTTCCAGTCCTAATCCCCCATCACCCAATATTTAGTTTAAGCCCCCCATAGCCCATTATCAGTCCTAACCCCCATCAACCCACTTCCAGTCCTAATCCCACCAGCCCATTTCCAGTCCTAATCCATCACCCAATTTTAGTTTAAGCCCCCCCCCCATAGCCCATCACCACTCCTAAACCCCCCAGCACCCATCACCACTCCTACCCCCCCCAGTGCCCATCACCACTCCTAACCCCCCAAGTGCCCATCACCACTCCTAACCGCCCAGCGCCCATCACCACTCCTAAACCCCCCGCAGCGCCCATCACCACTCCTAACCCCCCCAGCCCAGCCCAGCCCAGCCAAAATTTAAAATAAAAAAAAGCGGTCTGCTGCCGCCTCCGGGGCCGCTGCGGCGGAATCGAGGGTGCCCCGGGGCCCCCCTGTGCCTGGCAGAGCCTGCCCTCCAGATCCTGCCTTCCCCGTTATCAGCTCCCTGTTTCCAGCTTGTCACACGCGCTGGCTTTCAGAGCGCGAAGGGAACTAGTTTCCCTTTCGCGGCTCTGTTAAGCCCGCGGGGGCTGATGGGAACTTCCCATCAGCCCCCGCGGGCTTAACAGAGCAGCGAGGGAGAAACTCTCCCCTCGCGCTCTGAAAGCCGGCGCGTGTGACAAGCTGGAAACAGGGAGCTGATACCGGGGAAGGCAGGATCTGGAGGGCAGGCTCTGCCAGGCACAGGGGGGGCCCCGCGGCACACTCGATTCTGCCGCGGCGGCCCCGGAAGCGGCAGAAGACAGCTTTTTTTAATTTTTTTAAATGCGGACCTTCCCGCGTGCCAGCTGCAAGGCCTTCGCGTGCCACAGCTGGCACGCGTGCCATAGGTTCGCCATCGCTGGTCTAGGGGAATGTTTGTGAGTATTGTTGTGTGGTGGCAGGTTGAATGTGTTATTGTGTATTGGGGGGTGTGCTAAATTGCGGTTTGGGTTATAAATGATGGGGATGCTGTTGCAAGGGGGATTGTTGAATTTGTATGTGTAGATTTGTTGGAGTAGGAGGGCTATTAGTAGGAAATATGTTTGCAATGTTTTTGTTTTTAGGTCTGCCATTATGTTTAGAGTGATGGAGGGTTTTATTGGTGGCTTTGCGAGAGGACTGTTGTGTGGTGGTGTTGGGTTGGGGGGGGTTGAGTGGAGGGAGTTCTGCAGGATTAGCTGATCGCAGTATATTTATCTATTAGTGATAGTTTGTGTAGCTTTGGCAACAGAGTGTATGATTACTGGCAACAGTGTTTTAGCTACTGACAACAGTATAATTGGGTCTTGACAACAGTATATTTATCTCTTAGTGACAATATTACTGGCAACAGTATATCTGTCTATTATTGATAGTCTATCTATCCACTGGCAACAGTATATCCACTGTCAACAGTATATCTATCTCCTCGGGACAGCATTACTGGCAACAGTATAGATATAATTACTGGCAACAGTATAAATATAGACACTAGTAAACCGTATAGACACTGGCAACAGTATAGATACAGGCAATAGTATAGATAGCTGATAGCTACGTTTCCTGAGGGGGGAGTGGGGAATAGGGATTACTGACAGCAGTATATATAGGGACAATATGAGTGAGTACTGACAACAGTATATACTAGTTATGGTAACAGTCCATGAAGAGTGGGTAGTACAGTTCTAATTGCTTACTGCAATATGTATAGGTAGTGAGAGATTAGTTCATTTAATTGTATACTTGCTGTGGTTGGTGCAGTTGAAGGTCGTACACTGTCAAAAGCTCTCTGAGACGCCACTGCAGGTCCATTAAGGCCATCCCTCAAATGCAGATATAACGTTTTATCAAGGGTCAATGTTGCTTTTGGTAGACGGCTAGCATTCCGAAGGCTCGTAGCTGATGGGTAGACTTGCCTTGTTCCTAGGTCTCCATCAGGTCTCCACCTAAGGCGCGGTCCCGTAAGGCACGGGTGCGCCTGATGGCGCGAACTTCTACAAGTCCTCGGAGCGCACCGATTGGGCGGATGATGACCGCTGCTGTTCTCTCTGCCAGAGGCTCTATCCCCGTGCAGGGGAGAGCTGTAGATGGTGGTGGGCGCGGACTTCTACAAGTCCTCAGTATTATGAAACATCGATTGGTTGTTGAGCTGCTTTTGTGTTTTGGTCAGGCCGAGTGGGCTCACACCAAAGGGCCACGCCTAAGGGCCCTCTGGCGAGGCCCTCCGGCGCGGGCCCTCCGGCGCGGGCCCGCCTGGTGGCGGGCTGCTTTTGAGCTGTTGCTGCCCCTCCTCCCACAGCCCCGATTGGGCCGGAGCACTTGAGTAGGGCAGCTGGCTGCAGCGACGATGGTGCTCTACCCTGAACAGGGGAGTTTAAAGATGGAGTTCCCGCCGATCGCGGGCTGCTTTTGAGCTGTTGCTGCCCCTCCTCCCACAGCCCCGATTGGGCCGGAGCACTTGAGTAGGGCAGCTGGCTGCAGCGACGATGGTGCTCTACCCTGAACAGGGGAGTTTAAAGATGGAGTTCCCGCCGATCGCGGGCTGCTTTTGAGCTGTTGCTGCCCCTCCTCCCACAGCCCCGATTGGGCCGGAGCACTTGAGTAGGGCAGCTGGCTGCAGCGACGATGGTGCTCTACCCTGAACAGGGGAGTTTAAAGATGGAGTTCCCGCCGATCGCGGGCTGCTTTTGAGCTGTTGCTGCCCCTCCTCCCACAGCCCCGATTGGGCCAGAGCACTTGAGTAGGGCAGCTGGCTGCAGCGACGATGGTGCTCTACCCTGAACAGGGGAGTTTAAAGATGATTTTTCTCATTGCAGTCACTTCAGCTCGCCGCATCAGTGAGCTGCAAGCCTTGGTGGCTAATCCTCCTTATACAAGGTTCCATCATGACAAGGTAGTCCTCAGGACTAATCCACACTTTATGCCTAAAGTGGTCTCAAGTTTTCATCTGAACCAGGAGGTTTATTTACCTGTCTTTTTTCCAGTACCTCATGCTTTAAGTGCGGAGAGGAATCTTCATACCCTGGATTGTAAAAGAGCTCTTGCTTTTTACTTACAAAGGACACAGCAACATAGAAAGTCCTCTCAACTCTTTGTTGCTTTTGATCCCTCTCACTGTCCAATTGGATTGCTCAGTGTATTTCTTTTGCCTTCCAGAGTAAGAACCTTTCTCTGGAGGGCCATGTCACAGCTCACAATGTGAGGGCCATGGCAGCCTCTATGGCTCATCTAAATTCTGTGTCCATCGACCAGATCTGTTGAGCGACCACCTGGGCCTCGGTTCATACCTTCACAGCCCATTATTGGTTGGACAAGGACTCCCGCCAGGATGCCTTGTTTGGTCAGGCTGTTCTCAAACACCTGTTCCATACCTAATCAACTCCTACCCTCCATCCCTGGCTGGATGCCTGAGATTCTTGGGTGAAGGTAGAGCCCTTCCTAGGGACTCACAACCTGGGTGATCTCCCAGGCATCTCTAGCTGGGGAGTCCCCATATATGAAGACTCATTCCTGCTTGTTCCTGGAGATAGCACAGTTACTTACCTGTAACAGGTGATCTCTGGGAACAGCAGGAATAAGTCTTCACAACCCACCCACCTCCCCATGGAGTTGTATCTCTCTATCTTTCTTTCCTTTCCTCACTCTCTCTTTGTCTCAGCTTTAAAACTCGAACTGGAGAGAGGCGGTTAGGAAAGGCGGGAAGGCAGCGCGCAGGCGCTGTGGGATGCTCCCAAAAGCTTTCCTTTTGGACGCTGGGGAGCGTTCCCGCACAGGCTCCGTCGGTACCGATGATACCCATATGTGAAGACTTATTCCTGCTGTTCCCAGAGATCACCTGTTACAGGTAAGTAACTGTGCTTTCCCACTGAATGCACTGGCCAGGCCTCTCTTTGTAAATTTCCAGCAGGTGGGTATATAAGTGCTCTTGTTCTTTGCTGGGAGTTGGCTTAGTGAAAACTGACTCGGATATGGCCGCTAGAGCTCTCTCTAGTGCTGAAATATGCATTTTCTTTGTAGTTTAGCATTGCAAGAATGCAGTTGAAATGAATTCAAGTTAATGTAGCATATATATGGAGCAGGAGTACATCAGTAGCGTAGGAAGAACCCAGTTTTTTGGGGGGTGACCAGGGATAACATGGGTGGGCAATAAGCATACAGCCCCGCCCCCCCCCCCCCCCCGTCTGCATATGTGGCTCGTCCATGGCATCTGATTGCAACCAGCTCCACATGTGCATTGAAACTTACAGGTGACACATCCTGTTCGGGATCTCGTGAGATTATAAACAGGACCTGCCTCCTATGAGGTTTTAGATTACGCACCATGCCAGCCCAACATCGTGGAAGGCTCATCTGCTGGCGTGGCTTTGGCATCCCTGCCAGCCATGGTAATTTGCAGTTGAGCTGGGGGAATTGGAGAGGCCCAGGTAGGCCCATCTATGGCTGCGTCCCTGAGGCAAACACATTCAGTCCTTAAGTGCCAGAAACAGGTCAGACTTTCAGGATGTTCCCAATGATAGATTTGCATGCATACCACCTTCATTATATGTAAATATATCTCATGCATATTCATTAAGGATATCCTGAAAACCTGACCTGTTTGCGGCCTTAAGTTGTGCCCTCCTGCTATAAGGTTTGGTAAATTCAGAGTCTAAATTCTGGGGAAATCCATGAAAGGGAACAGAGCTGACTTTGTACGCAGCAAGAAAACGTGAGATTCTGTGTGTGTGTGTGTGTGTGTGTGTTTTGTTGGGTGGGGGAGGGATAGATAGTGTGAAACAGGAAACACCTGCTGCAATTAGGGAAATGTGAGCTGCATTCATTCAACAGAGGCGGGAAAAGAGTTAACTCAAGAGAAGATCTCGTGACTTCATGTGTAAGGCTCTTAGGTTTAACAGAATACAGAAGTTCTGAAACTATTTTCATCCATGTGAATTTCTTTCAGTGCTTTACAGATTTAAAAAGATAGAAGTCGATATTCAAAGCTGGTTAGGTGCCTAAATTGGTTTATTTAAGAAATGGCGGGGGGGGGGGGGGGGGAGGGAGGCGGAAAGTTAGGAAGTTAGTACTGATTTTCAGTGCAAGGCACCATCTCTGATCCTATTCAAATGCAGACTAAAACCCCACTGTTTTCGAGGTTGCTTTTACGTTCTAATCACTCACTCTAATCCCATAATACATATCTGTGTTTTTAATCATTCCCTATAATGAAATTCCCTAATCTCTTATTTGTCTGTCTTGAATAGGTTGTAAGCTCTGTCAAACACTGACTCTCTCTTAGATGTACTATATCAGGCTCATTCCATCTGGGATGTACAGAGGGGGTCACGATTCTGATCCCATGGGGCACGTCCAGCCCTTCGGGATTAGAATTGTCATCAGTCCTGTACGTGCAGGCCGGTACTGTGATTCAGTCTGGCCTGCATGTACAGGAAAAGCCCGACTAACTCAGTCAGGGCTTTTAAATGGAGCCGTGACGCCATGGCGTCCGGTTGCCATGGGACCGCGGCTCCATTTAAAAACTGTAATGCCGGCCGCCGTAAAAAAGAGCTTATTCCCTGCAGCCCAAACCCTGATCTGGCCTTCTAAGACCAGGGTCAGGCTACGGGGAATATCCTCTGGCCCCCCCTACCCCATCTGCACCCCGGGCAGGAAAAAAAGATGTTATGGGAAGTTATTCCACCTTGGAGGTGGAATAACTTCCCCACACAAGTCTCTGGCCCTGGACATACAGGGCCAACATTAGAATCAGCCCTGGACGTCCAGGGCCAGTGACTGCCCACCGTCTGCCCAGACTCCGCCGCTGAGCTGCCCCTTCCCCGCCACTGTATAACTTCCCCGCACAACAGGCAGGGAGGTTAGATGCCGGCAGGGGAAGGCACAAATTTGGCACTATGCGTACAGGGCTGTGTCCACCTATGAGTACTACAGAAATGATTAGTAGCAGGCTCGTAAATCTAGGAAAATGAATGGCAGGCCTACATTTAGAAGCATAACTTTTAGACTCCTAAATTTCGGTGACTTTTCAGCTGAGAATTTAGGCATCTCTGTTTAACTGAGAACAGGGAGCACATTTAGGAACCTAACTTAGATGCTTAAATGTAGGAGCTTTGTTGTTTTTCTGGATATTGGATCCATATTTCTTACGCTGATTGACCTCCTCTTTTCTAGCCTTCCTTGTAGAGTAGAACATACTGGATTTGGTTACAGGCGATATGTAGAATCTTGTCGTAGATGGATTGCTCAGTGTACTCGGAGTTGCAACCAAATCAAAAGGGGAGTTGGTGGGGTGGGTGGGGAGGCATCACATTCTCCTTCTAGTGCTGCCCCTCCTCTGTCTCTTGTGATAGTGCTTACATTCACTGCTCTCCTCATCTGGGGCAGAGCTGCAGAACCTCCCCTGTGCTGTACCCCGCATCTCCTGTGGCTGTACCTGGGAACTTTTGAGTCTAGTCCCTTTCACAGTGCTCATAAGTCACTTTTGAGTGCTTTTCAGCCAGGGCTGAACAGAAGTGTGTTGGCACTTTCAATACACCTGTTTGTCTGGGAACACAATAAATAGCTCTTGTTGGGCGGAGGGGGTGAAGGTTGAACTTGGCCCAGGCCCCTACTCTAATGAAAAGTACCTTGATCTGATAACTACTTCTGTTAAACATATATGTAGTGCTACAGACACTTAAGAGAGATGGTCCTTGCTCAGCAGAGCTTGCAGTCTAGCTGACAAGCATTTGAGAACAGCTGATATGCTGAAGTGTAGTCAGGAGGGAGGGGGAGGGTCATTTCTGCTTTCTCCTCGTCTTTGCTTTCACGTAGTAGATGATGCTAGGTTTTAATGCAAGGCCGAACAACCTTTTTTTCAATGTAGCCACTGGCACGGTGAAGGAAGAGTAAAATTTGCCACGCCTTGCAGAACTCGAGGAATTAAGTTGATTAACTGAAAAATATAAAAGAAACACTGTTTAAACAAGTTTATTCAAAACATCTACAAATCCTTTTCCTGAAATGTCTAACAATAGTTATCCATCTTTGGGATGAAAATGAAAAGATTAGTTACAGAAACTGTTCTTAATTGTTGCTATAAGTGACTGAAGCAAGGATAAAGGTGAAACAGAATCAACTGTATCTGCTCATAATGGGCACAGACGGACGCAAACCGTGGAGGGCAGAATGGTCTGATAGCATTGCAGTATAGAATGAATGAGTGGTCATGTGATAATAATGCTTCTCTCTCATTCGTTGATTCTACACGGTAGACCACATGGTAAAGAAAATACTAGCCCGAGTGGCAGAAATCGTGGCTTGAATACAGTCACAGGAGTTCACTTGCAAACTCCTCCCAGACTGTGCCCCTGGCTACGCCTACCAGCAAAGTACATGTCGTTATACCAATGCGTGTGCTTTTACATGGGTCAGAATTTTATAGCAGGCGCTTTATGCACATATGTGGCCACCGAGTGCTAACATGACTTTTACAAAGCTACCCCCAGTATGTGTGTAAGCATGCACCAACTTGTCTGCCTGCATATATAGTCTTGACTTTTTTAAAAAGGCTTTTTTTTTTTTGCATGTAAATTGTTTTTTAGATATGGGAAAGCCTTTATCAAAAGAACCCCCACGTGTTTCTGCATGTATTTTGCCACATAGCCTTTACATTTTGTGGTGCTCTGGCATGTTGATGGAGTAGAAGATAAGGCCAAGTATAAGCCCCGCCTTAGCGGTTTTTAATATTGATACGATCATAACGACCCTTCAGGCATGGGGATTCAGCCAAGGTTCTGTTGTGCAGGTATCATCAAATGTTCGTGAGGCTTCAACTGGCTTTATAGCTTTGTGAGTCATCGTAAGAGGTGCATCGTTTTCCGTCATTTTCCATTTTCATTTGTTTAAGCTGTTCGTTTATTTGGTGGTGAGAGGAGGAGGGGCATTGGCAAGCCTCCAGCAGCCCGCTACACTATCTACTAGCTGCTATTTCTGCCACAGGTTCTGAAGCTGACAGGTGCCATGAATCGTACCCAGTGGCAACCAAGAATTTCCTTCTTAAAGTCTTCTTCCCTTCCCATCTCACCTCCCCAGCCCGATTTCTCAGTGACAGTCCTGTTTTCACAACGTGGTACAAGTGTACCCTTGTGCAAGTCGGCTTTCTTCCTCGGGGTTGTTCTAGTGGGTTTGAGGTGCTGTGCTGTATTTATGACATAGCAGATACCAAGTAGGAAGGCTTGTCTGCAACAATTTGATAATAAAATTGTGGCTCTGCAGAGTGAAAAAGTCATGGTTTGTCATCTGTAACCACAGGGAAGCTCATTTGTGAAGAGAAAACAAAGACATTTAAATCTAGTGGATACCAGTTTGCATACATATATTTTCAGGGTGCTATGCTTTGAATAGAAGCCTTCAAACGTTAAACAGCAGAGTATTGTGTGTTGAAATGTAATGGACTGAGTTGGTAAATAAATAAGAGACCAGAGAGGTGTCTTGACGTCTAAGTCAGGAAATACAGACCTCCTAAAACATTCTGGGGCCCTTTTACTAAAGCCTTAGCTATCTGGGAACTAATGAGCATGTTCCTGGCAGCTAACGTGAAGTACCTTAATGTGTAGCGCACTAATTGACACATTAATTGTATTCAAGCACTAATGCACTCTCCATACCCGCAGTCCGCCTCTAACCCGCTTACTCTCCACGTTAGCACACAAGTGCCAGTTAACATGTTTTGGCAGTCGGTAGCTGGCACGCCTGGGCATTGGCATTCACCACAGCGAGTTACTGTATGCTGTAATAATCCATGCTAACCGCTTAATGGCACTTCGTAAAAGTGCCCCTCTGTTCTGTTTATGAGTTTGAACGTTCTTGAGGAAATCCGGCATGCTCTGATCTGCAAGAACTTCATTTCTTTTTTTTTTTAATTTTTTACAAATTTGTATTGGAATCTATATTTTTGCCAAGTTGGCAGGCTGAACAATGAACTTGACAGACTACGCTGAAAAGCTTAAAAACAGTAATATCTGATGTATGCATCCTGCACATAAGGAAAAGAGGATTTGAAAACTTGGTACATCAGGCTGACCTAATGGCTCAGTGGCAGTGGGTGTGCTGCAATTCATGGGGATTTATATTTGATTCCTGGGTTTGGTCTTCTGGTTGGCCATTCACTACTCCTTTTGTGAGGAGGGGGAGGAAGGGAATCCGTCATTGTGCAACAGTGACACCTAGTGGCCAGACTTAGGGTCCATGATTGCAGGATTCTAGAAGAAACTTTGGGGGCTGCCCCCAGCTAAAGACATCTGCTACAGTGACTAGGTTAAATGCATTAGGAGGGGATATAAATTAGGGGAAATATTCTGGGTAACATATAGTAGCATAGTATATGATGGCAGACAAAGACCAGTATCGTCTATCTAGTCTGGACAGTAAGGTGGCTAGAGTAGTTGTACCTGCCGCTAGGTGCAGGTCACCCCCCTCTATGCCTTTGTTTAGGGTTGTACCCACCGCTCTATGCACCCCTCCACCCTATTTGCTGAAGTATAAAAGATAGTTCAGTTTATTTTCATTTTATCCTCTTGCTATAAAGGGATCCACTGTGTCTGTTCCATGTCATTTTGAATTCTGTCACTATATTTGCCCCCACCACCTCCATTGGGAGGACGTTCCAGGCATCCACCATCCTATCAAATCTACCCTGCCTGTCCTCTCCGCTAGGGTATACATATTTAGGTCTTCAAGTCTCTTCTCATATGTTTTCTGGTATGTTTTCTGGTACAGACTCCAAATCATTTTGGTTGCCTTCCTCTGAACTGTTTCAAGTCTTTTTATGTCCTTTGTGAGATATGGTCTCTTAAACTGAACACAGTATTTCACGTGAGGCCTCACCAATGACTAGTACAGGGGCATTAATACCTCCTCCTTTCTGCTGGTAATTCCTCTTTGTATGCAGTCCAGCATCCTTCTGGCTTTGGCATTCACCTTGTCACATTGTTTCGCCACCTTGAGATCCTCAGACATTATCACTCCAAGGTCCTTCTCCTGGTCCGTGCACACCAACCTCTCGTCCCCTATCTCATACAATTCCTTTGAAGTTTTGCATCCTAAGTGCATGACTCTTCACTTCTTCACGTTAAATCTTAACCATTCTTCTAGTTTTTGTAGCTCTTTCCTCATGTTGTCCACTTCCTTAGAGAAGTCCACTCTGTTGTAAATTTTCGTGCCATCTGCAAAAAGGCAGACTTTTTTCTCTTCAGTCCTTCAGTGATATCACTCACAAATATTGAACAGTACCGGTCCCGGGATCGATCCTTGGGGCACACCACTACTCTTCTTCCTTTCTTCTGAGTGAGTTCCGTTTATCACCACCACCTTTTGTCATCTGTCAGTCAACCAATTTCTGATCTAGTTCACCACCTTGGGACCCATTTCCAGGCTGCTCGGTTTATTGCTAAACCTCCTATGAAGGACAGTATCAAAGGCTTTGCTAAAATATAGGTAGATCACATCCATCACATGTCCTTGATCTAGTTGATCTAGTCACTCAGTCAAAAGAACTCAATCAAATTTGTTTGGCATGGTCATCCTTTGGTAAAACCATGTTGCCTCTGATCATGCAATCCATTTGTTTCTAGAAAGTCCACCAATCTTTCTTTCAGCAATGCCGTCATTACTTTTTCCGTCACCAAGGTAAGGCTTACCAGCCTATAGTTTGTCACCTCTTCCCTATTACCACTTTTGTGAAGAGGTACCACATTGGCCATTCTCCAGTTCTGCAGAACCTCTCCCATCTCCAAGGATCTATTAACTGCTACTACTTCTGCTACTGAGCATTTATATAGCGCTACAAGTCGTATGCAGCGCTGTACAGACATTTAAGAGACAGTCCCTGCTCGTCAGAGCTTACAATCTAGTCAAGACAGACAACACAGAAGGTGTAGAGAGGGATAAAACAAGGGGGAAAGGTAAAGAAAAAAGGAGATCAGATGAGTCAAGATCCAAAAGCAGCAGCGAAGAGGTGAGTTTTCAGCCTGGATTTGAAGAGGGTTAGAGAAGGTGCATGGCGTACAGACACAGGTAGTTTGTTCCAGGCGTAAGGCACAGCAAGGTGAAAGGAGCGAAGTCTGGAGATAGCAATAGAAGAGAAGGGCACAGATAGAAGAAGTTTGCTAGAAGAGCGGAGTTCCTGAGGGGGGTGTAAGGAGAGATAAGAGAAGAAAGGTAGTGAGGAGCCGCAGAGTGAATGCATTTATAGGTCAGCAGGAGACGTTTGAACTGGATGCAGAAATGGATAGGGAGGCAATGAAGTGACTTGAGAAGAGGGGTAATATGAGCATGATGAGGCTGGCAGAAGATTAGCCGCACATCAGAGTGTTGAACAGATTGAACGGGAAAGAGATGATTCAAAGGGAGACCAGCAAGAAGTAGGTTACAGTAGACAAGATGGGAGGTGATTAAGGAGTAGATAAGCATCTTAGTAGTGTGTTCAGAAAGGAATGGGACGATTTTGTTGATGTTATAGAGAAAGAAACGGCAGGTCTTAGCTATCAGATGAATGTGTGTGGAGAAGGAGAGAGAGGAGTCAAAGACAACCCCAAGGTTGTGAGCCGAGGAAACAGGAAGGAGTAGAGAATTATCCACAGAGACTGAGAAAGGAGGAAGAGGAGAGGAGGTTTTAGGGGGAAAGATAAGAAGTTCAGTCTAGGCCATGTTCAATTTCAAGCGGCGGTGAGACATCCAAGCAGCAATGTCAGAAAGGCAGGCAGAGATCTGGGTCTGGATTGCCGGAGAGATTTCAGGTGTAGAGAGGTAGATCTGGGCGTCATTTGTATAAAGATGGTACTGAAAGCCATGGGAAGAGATGAGCGCACCAAGGGACTGGGTATAGAGAGAGAAAAGGAGCGGACCCAAGACAGATCCTTGGGGTACATCAACTGGGAGCAGGATAGCAGAAGAGGAGCCACCAGAACTAACACTGAAAGAGTGATGGGAGAGAGAGGAGGAAACCAGGATAGTACAGAGCCCTTAAAACCAAGCGAGGACAGGGTATTGAGGAGAAGGTTGTGGTCAACAAAGTCAAAAACAGCAGATAGGTCATGAAGGATGAGGACAGAGTTTAAGGCCCTTTGATTTTTCTAGGAACAAGTCACTGGAGACTTTTGCAAGAGCCGTTTCAGTAGAATGTAAAGGATGAAAGCCAGACTGTAAAGGATCCAGGAGGGCATGAGAGGAGAGGAAGTCAAGGTAGCGGCAGTGAACCACACGTTCAAGTAGTTTAGAAACGCAGGGAAGGAAGGAGATGGGTCGATAATTAGGACAAGTGGGATCAAGTGAGGGTTTCTTGAGGAAAGGTGTGACCATAGCATGCTTGAAGGCTGCAGGGACAGTTGCAATAGAGAGCGATAGGTTGAGAATATGAGAGATGGAAGGGACAACAGTGAAGGAGATGGGACTTAGGAGATGGGTGGGGATAGGATCAGAGGAGCAGGTGGTGAGTTTGAAGGAAGAAAGAAGGTGCAATTTCCTTTTCAGAGATCACAGGAAAGGAAGAGAGGGTAGCAGAGGTAGTGGGGTGGGGGGGGGGAGTTGGGAGTGAAGAGGGGGAGGAGGGGAAGTAGCTGAATTTGTAGAGAATTGAAGGGCAATTTTGTGGATTTTGTCATGGAAATAGCCAGGGTTTGGGCAGAAAGGGATGGAGAAGTCAGAGGCAGAGGCACTTTGAGGAGAGAGCTGAGAGTAGTAAAGAAATGGCGAGTCTCTGAGGAAAGAGAGTTAGTCAGATGGACATAATAGTCTTGTTTGGCAAGAGTTATGGCTGACTGGAAAGAGACAAGCATGAATTTGAAGTTAAAGGCCCTGCCAGAACCTCTCTGAGCTCTTTCAGTATCCTGGGATGTCTCCCATCCGGTTCCACTATTGGAGGCGCTCCTGAAAGAAAGAATAGTGGACTTTCTACTTCTGAATGAAGGCCATAGCCCAACAGAGGCTGGTAGTCCAAAATGAGAAGACAAAAACTGTTAGACCAAAATAAAGAAAACCACTGGGCTAATGTTCCGAATACGTTTTATATGTTCGCTCACAGCCATTGGATGCATAATGTACCATTAAAATTGCTTAACAGTCCGATACTATCCATATGATAAAAAGAGCAAAGTGAGGGTGGGCAAAAGGTTATTCAGATACTGGCGCTATTTAGCCACATGGAAGGTAATTTTATAGAGTCACACCTAGTTAACGTGTGTTTTCATGCATTTATTTTACATCTATTCTATAAAGTCAAGTATGCGTTTACTTGTAAATGGCAGAAGTGTACCTTAAATGAAGGCATTATCAGTGTAAAGGACGACGTCTACCTTCTGCAAGGATATATGTAAATTATGGTATTTTATAAGCGCATGTACTTGCACTGCTCAAGCCGTGGGAATTGGGGACGCCTGCGGGAGAGACATCCCTTCAGGTGGCAGGGGCATGCTGACCATCCACGGTCTGTGTACCGCAGTAACGGTTTGCTCCCCTGGTCCAGAATTGGGTCTAAATGGGCCCTTCTTGCTCAGGGCCATCTGGACGGCCTGGATGTGCCCCTTGTGAATCAGGCTCCACGTGTTCAGTGGGAGTTTAGTGACTGCATTATACTTATATTCAGTGCTACTACCTATGTGGATAGCAGTGTGAATTAGTTACACAGAGTAACTTCAACATCAGAACCAGCGTTTAGCTTGATTCAGTCACTGCGCTGGCTAAACATTGACTGCCTTGTACATAACTATAGTGTCATTTATATCCACTCTGCCACTGTATCCCTATAGAGCTAATTGTGTTAGTGTGGAGGTGTACAGAAGGGTGATTTCAGTGTATACAGAATTGAAACTAAACAAACATAAGAGATTTTGATTAAATAGCATTTTGGCCTAGTCAATTGATGACTTGGATAAAAAAAAGTGAAAGAAAGCTTTGCATTCTTCTTTGAAATGTGCTCGCGGTTTATTTTGCTTTTTGCTAAATCGGACTTCAAGTGGTGCTACAGGCATTAGATAGTCCCGTGGAGAGTACGCTGTCACCACTGCAACAGGTCGGGCTCTGTAGGAAGAGGTTATGCTGCCATTGCATGCCCCCGATGCTAACCGGTTAGGTGTGCCCAGGGTGTTCCGCAGTGGCACCCGTCGATACCCAGGCAGCGGCTCAATATTGCCGCTGCCCAGTTACCGACATGCAGTGAAAGTCAGGCACAGGAAAGACTGGCCAACTTTCACCTCAAAAGCTAACCGGGCAGCGGCTCAATATCACCACTGCTTGGATAGCTTCCCGGCAATCTGCCAATCCAGATATTCCATGCCGGAAGCCAGTTATGTCCCTGGTGTTGAATATCTGAGCTTAGAGTTCCGTGGCAGCAGCTAGCTGCGTTAGATTGTCCACCTGCCGCCACTGAATGTACCCCTCCCCCCAGGAATTAGACTGCCACTTGCCTGTCCGTGGAAACACTACAAGGAAAAGGACGTTTTACTGGGGAAACAAATAGTCTTCTGGCAAATCACTTCTACCTGTGCCCTTCTCTTCTGCTGCTAACTCCAGACTTTGCTCCTTTCACCTTGCTGCTCCTTATGCCTGGAACAAACTACCTCAGTCTGTACGCCAGGCGCCTTCTCTGACCCTTTTCAAATCCAGGCTGAAAACTCACCTCTTTAATGCAGCTTTCAGATCTTGACTCACTTGGTCTCCTTTGTGTTTCTTTACCATTCCCCCTAGATGTATCCCGTGTCTACAGCTACTGTGTTGTCTGTCTTGACTAGCTTGTAAGCTCTGATGAGCAGGGACTTCTCTTACATGTGTCTGTGCAGTGCTGCGTACGTCTTATAACGCTATACAAATGTTCAGTAGTGGTAATAGGTGCACACGAAAACATCTGTTTCGTTACAGCTGTGCCTTGCATCTGAATGCAAAATAGAGCGGTTCTACTAATTATAATGCCATGAAACCAGTAAATAAGTTACTGCTACCTCATGAAGTATTGCTGTAATATAACATGATGTTGCAATCTCCAGGAACAAGCAGGAATAAGTCCTCACATATGGGTACGTCGGTACCGACGGAGCCTGCGCGGGAAAGTTCCCCAGCTTCCCAGAAGGAAGCTTTTGGGGCCTCCCACTGCACATGCGCGCTGCCTTCCCGCCTTCCTGACCAGCTCTCCTCAGTTTCTCTTTTTCCGCGGAGCCAGCAGGTCGTGTTCCTGTCACCGCTGAAGAAATTATTGTTTTAGTTTGTTTCTTTAGACCGCGTACCTGCCTTCCCCATACCGAAACCGGTACCGCCGGTCTCTCTTTTCTTTTCTTTTCTTTTAAAAAAAAAAAAAAAAATCTTTATCTTGCACAACTTGGTGACTTCGGTTAGGCCTCAGGCCTACACAAATTCTCCTCATGGAGAAACCAGCCCCTGGTTTTAAGAAGTGTACCAAGTGTAGTGCTGTTATTTCTGTCACAGACACCCATGAATGGTGTCTTAAGTGTTTGGGACCTGACCACTCCATTCCGGACTGCCCATCCTGCTCCCAGATGTCTAAACGTGGTTTGCAGAACCGGGCCAACAAATTCCATGTGCTGTTTGCTTCAGATAATCCAGCATCACAGTCATCCAGGTCTTCCTCTCCGGATGGATCTCAGGTAACCAAACCTTCTTCGGGCAGGTCCTCAAAGAGCAAATCTCCTTCAAAGCATCGAGAGGCTCTCACTTTTGAGTCTGAGGATCCTGCCCCAGCCAAACAACCCCGGCGGGAAGCTCTGGCTTCCAAAGCACCATCTATGGGGTTACAGGTTGACATCGATGGCACGGCCTCGACTGATCACCTGTTAGACTGCTCTGGGGTACCGGCCCATACCGGTACCGACATCCAGGCAGCAGTGGCGTCTATGAGCAATACTGTTCAGACCATGCAGCAGGCCATGCTGGCTTTTATTAATGCTGTGACGCCCTCGGTACCGCGTTCAGCGGTACCGGGTCCGGTTCCGGTATCGTCTCCCATACCGGAACCGAGACCATCGACTTCCAAACGAAGATCGGTTCCGCATGCCGGATCCGGGTTTTCACCCGATACCGATCCCATACCCGGTACGCCCGATGTCGATACCGATCGGTATGCGTATCGTGCGTTGGAAGCAAATAGAGAATACTCTGATTCTTCTGAGGATTTCGACTCCTCTGAGGACTCTGATGAGCTGTCTCTAGTTCTTCATGAAGACCCCTCTTCCCCAAAGAGGAGAATGTCTCCACCAGAGGATTTGTCCTTTCAAGACTTCATTATTGAACTAGCTAAAGGACTTTCTATTACCGCATCCTCTGAAAAAGAACCTAGGTCAAATAAATTGGATCTTTTAGGATACCCTAAGGTTCCTAAAGAGGCAGTCACCCTGCCTATCCATGAAATCCTTCAAGAACACTTGATGGACTTATGGGAGGCTCCTCTAACGTTGTCTCCTTACTCTCGTAGGTAGGACACCATGTACCGGGTCCCTCCTTCTCCTGGGTTTCAAAAGACTCAGCTGCCTCACAATTCTATTGTGGTGAAGTCTGCGCTGAAAAAGATTAAGAGCACCAAAAGGCACTCTTCCACCCCTCCAGGACGAGAATGTAAGACCCTAGACTCTTTTGGCAGGAAAGTTTTCCAGGCTAGTATGCTTATAGCCAGGATTAATTCTTACAGTCTGTATATGGGCATGTTTCTCAGGGAACTTGCCCTAAAGATACGGCATTTTGCCTCCTTTATCCCTGAGGATAGAAAGGAGGAGTTCATTTCTCTGGTGAAACAGCTTCTAGATGTTTCTAAATTCTCCAACAGAGCAGCTTTTGATTCCTTTGAGGGTGCCGGTAGAGCTTCGGGCATTGTTATTGCAGCCCGACGACTTGCTTGGCTCCAGGCCTCTGACCTAGAACCCTGGGTCCTGGATGGCTTACGGAATCTGCCCTGTACAGGTGAGAACTTATTTGGTAAGGACTGGCAAATTAAAGCCACTCAAATGGACGCAGAAAATGCTACATTGGATAGACTTTCTAAGTCTACCTCTACTCCTGCCAAGAAAAAGTCTTTCAAGAGGCCTTACTACAAGAAGGCCAGATTTTCCACAAATACTGGCCAACAATCTTCTCAGCCTCGCTTTGCTGCTAAACGTCAGCAACCTAAACAGGCAAGGTCAAAGCCTGCAGCGTCTGCCACTCCTCAGCAGGCTCAACCCCTCAGGGGTTTTGACTTGCCCCTAGAGAACTTAACATTTCTGGCTCTAGAACAACCAGAGCCCCTCACCATTCCCGGAAGGTTAGCTCACTTTGCTCCCAGATGGGAGCAAATTACATCAGAGCAATGGACCCTCTCTATCATCAGAGAGGGCTACAAACTTCATTTTTCCAACCTTCCTCCATATACCATGGTGAGGCACTTCAATTCTCCCCCATCTCTCCTGGACCTGTTGGATCAGGAAGTCTCTTCTCTCCTTGCCCAAGGGGCAATAGAAGAGGTTCCTCTTCTTCAACAAGGGACAGGATTCTACTCCCCTTATTTTCTCATAACAAAGAAGACAGGGGGATTCAGACCTATCCTAGATCTGAGAGAATTGAACAAATTTCTGTACAAGGAGAAATTCAAAATGCTTTCTCTAGGCATTCTCCTTCCATACCTTCAGAGTCAGGATTGGCTTTGTTCTCTAGATCTCAAGGATGCGTACACACATATACTCATCCACCCATCCCACAGAAAATATCTAAGATTTCTGTTTCAGGGAAAACATTTCCAGTACAGAGTACTTCCCTTCGGTCTAGCCTCTGCTCCAAGAGTGTTCACCAAATGCATGGCAGTTGTTGCCGCATTTCTAAGAGGTCTGGGAATTTTTGTATTCCCATATCTGGACGACTGGCTCATCCGAGCTCCATCTCAGTCAGAGGCCCAGATTTCCCTGGACCGCACAAGGCACCTTCTGCAGTATCTGGGACTGGTGGTAAACCTTCCCAAGTCTCAACTTACCCCTACTCAGTCTCTAGAATTCATAGGGGCCCAGTTGGACACCACCACTGCAAGGGCCTACCTACCTCAAGTCCGGGGCCAACGTCTGCTGTGCTTGGCCTCCCAAGCTCAGTCCAGCAGTCACTTGACAGCCAGAGAAATGCTGCGACTTCTGGGCCACATGGCCTCCACGGTACACGTGGTGCCCTACGCTCGTCTTCATATGAGAGCAGCTCAATGGACCTTGGCCACCCAGTGGACTCAAGCATCAGGAGCGCTCTCCGACCAAATACTCACCTCAAAGCGTCTGTTTTGGTCCCTCCAATGGTGGATGTCCACCAAGAATCTGTTGTTGGGGGCCCCCTTCCAACCTTTGTTGCCCCAAGCAACCCTCACAACAGATGCCTCCCAAACAGGGTGGGGAGCCCATCTACAATCCCTCTCCACTCAGGGTACTTGGTCTCCGCAGGAGACCACCCTTCACATCAACCTCCTGGAACTGCGAGCAATCTTCTTTGCCCTCAAAGTCTTCCATACCCTCCTGGCCAACCTGACCGTCCTAGTTCAGACAGACAATCAGGTGGCCATGTTCTACGTAAACAAACAAGGAGGGACAGGCTCTCTGTCGCTTTGCAACGAAGCTCTCAGATTATGGGCCTTCACCAGAGAGCATCAAATTCATCTTCTGGCAGTATATCTTCCAGGGGTTCAAAACTCTCGGGCAGACAGACTCAGTTGAGTTCTGCTTCCACACGAATGGTCCCTACATATGGACCAGATAGGCAGAATCTTTCAGGAATGGGGAACCCCGGACATAGACCTCTTTGCAAGTCCGTGGAATGCCAAACTTCCCCGGTTCTGTTCCAGGACTCCGTGTCAGGGAGCTCAGGCCAACGACGCCTTTCTCCTGCATTGGGGTCAGGAATTCCTATATGCCTTTCCACCCATTCCCTTGATTCCCAAGACTCTGTTCAAACTCCAGAGGGATCACGGATCGATGATCCTCATAGCTCCACGCTGGCCACGCCAAGTGTGGTTCCCTCTACTTCTGCATCTCTCCCAGGGACCCTCCCTGGACCTGGGAGCTGCGCCAGACCTTCTCTCTCAGGAGAAAGGGACTTTGTGGCACCCAAACCCCAAGTCCCTACACCTCAGAGCTTCATGACTTCAATCTTTCTCAACCAGTGAAAGATATCCTTCATGCCTCTAGGAAACCCTCCACGAGGCGTTCCTATGCTTTCAAATGGAAACGCTTTTCCATTTGGTGTGCTCAACAGGGTCTTGACCCTCTAGCACTTCCTTTGAATTCTCTACTAGACTATCTCCTGCATCTTTCTAATGCAGGCCTTAAGACGAATTCAGTAAGAGTCCATTTGAGTGCTATTGCAGCATCCTTAAAACCTATAAATGGACAACCTGTCTCCTCTCATCCGCTTGTTGCAAGGTTCATGAGAGGCCTGACTCTAACTAAGCCTCCCATCCGACCTCCTCCGGTAGCATGGGACTTGAACCTAGTTCTAGGTCAGCTTATGAAGCCACCTTTTGAACCGTTGGTCTCTACCTCCTTGAAATTTCTTTCCTGGAAGGTCCTTTTCCTTATTGCAGTCACTTCGGCTCGCCGCATCAGTGAACTACAGGCCTTAGTGGCTCATCCACCTTATACCAGGTTTCATCATGATAAGGTGGTCCTAAGGACGAATCCCCACTTTATGCCCAAAGTGGTCTCGCCTTTTCATCTTAATCAAGAGGTATATCTACCTGTCTTTTTTCCAGCTCCTCATGCATCCAGTGCAGAGAGGAACCTTCATACTTTAGATTGTAAAAGAGCTCTTGCCTTTTACCTCAACAGGACTCAGCCACATCGAAAGTCTTCCCAGCTTTTCGTGGCTTTTGATCCTTCTCATTTGGGACTTCCAGTCTCCAAACGTACACTTTCCAATTGGATTGCTCAGTGTATTTCCTTTGCTTACCAGAGTAAAAATATTTCTCTGGAGGGCCATGTCACAGCTCACAATGTGAGAGCCATGGCCACTTCTATGGCTCATCTTCACTCTGTCTCCATAGATCAGATCTGTCGAGCCGCCACATGGGCCTCGGTTCATACCTTCACAGCCCATTACTGTTTGGACAAGGACTCCCGCCGGGATGCCTTGTTTGGTCAGGCTGTCCTCAAACACCTGTTCCATACTTGAACAACTCCTGCCCACCTTCTCAGGATGGATGCCTGAGATCCATACGAAGATGGCGAACCCTTGGAAGGGGATCTCCCAGGCATCTTAGCTAGGAAGTCCCCATATGTGAGGACTTATTCCTGCTTGTTCCTGGAGATAGCACAGTTACTTACCTGTAACAGGTGATCTCTGGGAACAGCAGGAATTAGTCCTCACAACCCACCCACCTCCCCTAGGAGTTGTATCTTCTATCTATCTTCCTTTCCTCTCTCTATTGTCTCAGCTATAAACTCGAACTGAGGAGAGCTGGTCAGGAAGGCGGGAAGGCAGCGCGCATGTGCAGTGGGAGGCCCCAAAAGCTTCCTTCTGGGAAGCTGGGGAGCTTTCCCGCGCAGGCTCCGTCGGTACCGACGTACCCATATGTGAGGACTAATTCCTGCTGTTCCCAGAGATCACCTGTTACAGGTAAGTAACTGTGCTATATGTGCGCATTGCAAGGCATTTTAGCCTACCCAGTTTTTAAGGTGCACTAAGGATGCAACCTCACAAATGCACACCCCTAGAAAACTGAGACATCTCAGTAGTGGGGTTGCAGTGGGGAAGCGAAAATATATGCATAGATTAGTATGTGGCCACTGGATGCTTTCAAGAAACATTTGACTGAAATATTAAGGATATTTCCTGCAATGATATTACCAATAAATGAGCTTTATTTTCTCTGAATATTTCAGCCTTATTGGAAATATTCATCACAGCAGCCTAGGAGTGAACTGCTTTCCTGGTTAGTTTTATATTTGGGAAAGCATGAATATGGTGCTGCTTCTTTACTTCAGGAAGCTCACACTCTTGGTCAAAGGGTGTGATTATTTCCAGATATGTCATGTTCCACGCAAGAAAGATGAAAATTGTTTCTTGCCATGTGTCAGGAGAGACTGGGTTGCGGGCTACCTTTTTTCCTTCATTACCCTTACAGGGTGTATTGAAATACTTAGACATGAGATACACCTTCTATCATCCTGAATAAGAGTGTTCCTTTAGGGATTTAAAGACGCTGTCAGCTTCAACTCCTAGCCCTCAGACTGCTGACGTGATGGATGATGGGTGAATGGTATATGTGCTAGAGGATGAACACCCTTTTTCTTTTTGATTTGTTATATTCTCCACTATTTTCTTTCCTCCTTCTTTTATGGTGGTCTAAAGGATGAAGGCTGGTATATTCTTTATTTCTGATATGGTCTATTATTTTTCTTATTACTGTATTTATTTTCACCATCTTTTTTCATGTTTCAGTGAGCAAGTTGATGCTTATATATTTTATTAAAATTCTAATAAATGTAAAGTGAAAAAAAAATGCATGTATAGACTTTCCATGCATGCTCTCCCTGTAGATATACCAACGTAGGCCAGTGAACATTTCCTCCAGTTTATGCTGGGCTTGTATTTTTAATGAATGTTCCTCGCCATTCCACCAATTCAAAATCTGTGGGGAGAAAGACTTCTGAAAAGTTAGGGGGGGGGGGTTTGTTTGTTTGTTTTTTTATTTATGCAATTTTAACAAAGAATACAAGAAAAACCCTTGTACAGAAAGGGCAAAAAAATCGAGCAGAGAAAAAACACTTCCCAAAGAAAAGACAATCACCAGGTATTAAAGCCCATTAGACCACAATAAGGAGGCAAGATGGGTCACAAAATACAGGATAAATTGAACACATTGCACGACAAAGAAAATAAGGCAGACTAAGAGAGAGTGTACTATTACATTCCGAACTAACTCTCATTAACAAGAGAGCCATTTTGAGAGGAAACTGGAGAAGGGCCCTGCACATTAGATAATCTAGAGGAAATAAAACCAGCCAGCTGAGAGGGTTCAAAGAATAAGTAACTATGCCCAGCATATTTTACTAGGCATTTACATGGAAAACGGAGAAAAAACAGCCCTCCCAGCTGAAGCACCCCAGGACATTAGAAACTGTCGCCTTCTCTTCTGGGTAGCCCTGGAGACATCTTTCATCTTTTTAATTTTTTTTAAAGATTTCTATTTGTTCTATTGTTAAAAATATGCTGGGTGCTTTTCTGCTTCAGATTGTGCTAGCTCAGGGAGTATCAAGCTTTTTACGGATTTCATAGCAAATGTATACAGAATGTTTCAAATACTTTAGAAGCTGCATGTATTGGTCTTAAATCTTTCCAAACAGACCACCCATAGAGGTTGTTGTACCTGTCTCATGTCTCAGTGGGGACCTTTAGAGCTTCGAATGCTTGTATATTATTTTTTCTTCTTGGACCTGAAAGAGTTCACAACCTCACAAGTTTGCAACAGTGCAAGTGGTTTTGAGACAGTTTCAGCGACTGGATTTTGTGAATTTCTGTGCAGGATTTTATTAAATTATAGTTTTGCTCTGGAAGTTTCTTCTTGCTCATTTGGGCTTCCAGCTCAATCAGAACAAATGTTCATTGGGTTACAGTGACAGAAGCCTTTATCCCAAGCACCTGGGGATTTGTCTCTTATTTTTTTTATAAGTCCCATTGGCCCTCTAGATCAGTGGTTCCCAAACTGTGAGTTGGGACCCCAAATGGGGTTACTTCATCAATAGGTGGGGTCACAGAAACATGGCTGCTTCCCTTTCTCTGAACCTTGACTGAGGCCTGTGCCCAATAGTGGCAGGCAGCATAGGGCCTTTGCATCTGTAAATGTTCACAGACTCTGCCCCCTCCTCCTGTGCAGGTTTCCCATTAGGCTGGAAACCCATGTAGAGTACTGGGGTCTGTGAAGACTGCTACTGTTGTTGCCACCGCCTTCATGCTTTGGATAAGTGGGGGCAGAAAGAAGAAGAGGAGAGAGGGGGAAAGTGGGGGGGGGGGGCTGGTATTATATTTTTATATCATCTGGGGTCAAATGCATTTTTAAGTGCTAAAGTTGGGTCATTTTGAATAAAGGTTTGGACAGCACTGCTCGAGAGTCTGATGTAATTGCATCTTAGCTCCATCCAGTAGATGTCACCATTGAACAAGCGTTGAGACTCCCCTCCTCTAACTAGAGGCTTTGAGCACATCTTCTGCAGTATCTCCAGCCCAAGCGGTTTGCAAAGACATACTACAAAAATACAATAAAGAACAGCATAATTGATAAACATCGATCCCTTTCCCAACTTCACTCCTACTAGTCATGTAGCATAATGAAACAAATTCAGACATACGATATATAATGCTATTCGTTAGTAACAATATGCAATAACAATTAGAAAAACTAAACCTGGCCCTCACATGGAACTCCCAAAGCCAAAATTAGTTTTAAAAAAGGCAGAAATACCTGACTGCTCTCGACAACTCTTGCTTGCTCCCCAAAGAGGTCCAAAGGGTGGCAACCTCCTGGGGCAGACCACCACCAACACCAGGCTGACGTTTATCAGGGGGCGTTGGGGCATGAGATGGCATTGGCAGGATGGTCACAAACATTTGCACCACTTTCCACTGTAGAAAACACACTGAAATGATTTTTATTGTATGGCAGTTTGTCTTGACCCTTTCGGCATCCAGCTCAGTGAGAGCCAGCCCCCTTCCTCAATCCTTCTTTTGCAGCTACATGGGTGAGAGGAGAGGTTGCCCTAATTTTTTTATCCCCTCTGATTTAATGTGGCCTTTGCAGTGACAACCTTTGGCCATGAGCCACAAACCACGGCTCCCTCCAGAACCTGGCACTTGTGCGTCCTGAGGCTGGATAGTGAACAATTTTGCACAATGATGAGGCCTTTCCTCTTCTCTGTCCCTTCTGCTGGGGGGCTTTGAATACACCCCCAGCCATGGATGTTCTGAGGAGCGAACAGCAGACTGGCAAGTTCATCCACAACTCTGGTATTCAGTAATAAATGGGATGAATTTTCCTGATGGCACAGTTGGTGACGGACTGAGCCATAGCAAGGGCTGTGCCGGTGATGCAGCCGCCCAGGGCGCAAGCAAAGAAGGGGCCCTAATGTCTTCACTGGGCTCCCAGAAACCCCTAAGAGTGAGCTCCTAGCTGGATGGGTGGGGGTGGGGGCACCAGACACACGAGTCGCACAGGGTGCATTTCTAGCTTGTTACGGTCCTGGTCACAGATCATTTGCCCTCATTTTCGGTGCTGCAGTTATAAGCATTGACCTATCAGGAACAGGAAGTGCCTTGCGTCTCTGTCCAGTCCTTGTGTGGTGAGAAACCACTTCCTCAAGTTTTCTATTAAGTGTGTTATCACAAGACAACACATACAGCTGTTTCAAAACTTCCTCAGACAAAACCATAGAGTATGCTCTAGATTGGTGCTGTCCTGCTTAAACTCTGGAGAGTCTCTGCTTGCAGGAAACCTCAAAAAAAGCGGAGAAGTACATTGCTTCTAAAAGTTTAACTCTCTTGTTGAATTGGAATGTGTTTATAATGGCAGCTTTGACTTGTGGTAATCCTTGTGTCACGTTTTTGATCCTCCCTGTAGCATATGATAGAGAAGACTGTCAAATGCCCTGAGAAAAACCATCATCAGTACTTTTTGTATACTATTTGTTGATGGCCAGCCAGTGGCTCATGAACATGTGGAAGGTCCCTGGTTTAATCCTTGACTTGGGCTTTCCACACCCTAGGCTGAGTAGGGCTGATGTGGAGGTAAATTTCACAACCCCTGAGGGCAATAAGTGATGGTCATTGGAGTGGAGGAGTGGTTGGGGCAAGGTACTTCAGGCCAGAAGGTCGGGGTTTCAAATCCCACTAGAGGACAGCAACCTTGGGCCGGAAGGACTGGGGTTTCTAGTCCCACAGGTGCTCCTTGTGGTCTTGGGCAAGCCACTTAATCCTCCATTGCCCATGTTCCCTGTAAAATAGTTATCTCCAAGTTATAATGCCCTGTTCAATGTAATTTCAGTTTGTTCAATGTAAACCACACTGGATGTGGAATAGCGCAGTATATAAGAGAATGTAAATAAATAAATAATGTGAGACCTGGTGGCTGGATTTAGAATGCATGCTACAGGGTTCAGGAGGTGCTCCTATGCATTGACTCCCGGCCTTGTTGCAGCAGTGACCAGACTAGGAATGGTGGAAAAGAAGGTCTGTTGAAAAAATCCTAAAGAATTGAGAATGAAGGCTTGTGGTGCAGAAAAAGCAGACAAGAGGAAGCGCTGGACCAAAACCCCTAATGTTTTCTTATAGTTTAGCTTTGCAAAATATGCTGTAGCAAACATGTTTTTCTTTTTTTAAATAAAATGTTTATGATTAATTACAAGGCCCATATTCAGCCTCAGTGCTTGGCGTTTGTTTTTTAGCATCAGCCCCTGCAGCTGAAAATAAGCCAGATATTGAACACTGGAATTCAGATAATAGCTACCGCTGAACATCCAGCTTCAGAGTGTGGCCATTTGCAGCTAGCAGTGATAGCCGATATCCGAATAGCTGGCCGGATACATTTAGGGTAGACTTTTAAAGCAAGAAATGGCAGGGTTTGCCTTGCAGTTACATTGTAGCACATCCCAACTTCCTTATGTCTGTGTAGATGAACATCCCCTGCTAAAGCAATACTCCAACTGAGTGCAAAGTGTCTACAAACCAATAAACAAAAAATGTTCACACTCGCTCCCTCTTGGAACTTCTCAATACTCTCGTTTAACAATTGCTCTGTAAATGGACAGAAAGCGACCTCAGTGTCTCTGAAGTAGTATGTGTCTGGCTTTGTATATTTATGCCAACAAATTTGGCTCTCCAGTGGCAGAGGAACAGTGGAGTCACCAGATGGAGCTATAGTGAAACAGTGCAATAGCCAGAACACATAAATGTAAGTCAATTGGAATTTAAGATAAGACGCACTGTTTATTATTGCTTGTATTTTAGAATACAGTGGTCAGTGATAAATTAAGCAACGTAAAATCAACATGAAGCTCTTGGAGGAATAACGGAGAAGAGAATAGTAAAGAATAGTGTTAATTCCACATTAATATAAGTTTTGAAATGGGAAGTTTGGGGGGAATGGGGGGGGGGAGAAGAAATGTTGCAATATCGAGGCTTACTTTAACATTATAAGTTCAGAAAGTCTTCCTTTTCTGATTTTAATTGGGTGTATCTAAGTTCTAATTTTCTTTCAGTGGACATCATGGAAATAAAGGAAATCCGTCCAGGGAAAAATGCCAAGGATTTTGAGCGTGGCAAAGCAGTGCGCTTGAAAGAAGATTGCTGTTTCGCTATCCTCTACGGCTCCCAGTTTGTGCTGAGCATGTTGTGTTTAGAAGGTAATTAATAAATATGTATTCTTCATGTTTCACTGGGATACTGAAGCCCACGGTGCAGGCAAGGAAACCGTGCTGGACTGGGCAAGGGCGGCGTGAGAAACAGATGAAGGCTTGTCTTGGCCAGGCTCAGATTTAGGTATAGGAAACATAGATAACTGCCGCCGATGTCCACTTCTGATAGACACTGGCGCGCTCTTTCTGCTCTTCTGCTACCAACAGTCTGCTGTCACTGTAGGCTTAGGCCACTGGCAGAAGGAACGATTGCTGTACAATAGCCACAAGCGGAAGCTTAGTGCGGGGTCTCGGAGCTGACGCATGCTCACGGGCCCTGAGAAAGCCCCGCTCTTTGCACTGGTTTCTGTGGTAATAGCAGGGCATTGCGGGGTCTGAGATTACGCAATGACTCTGAGGCCCTGCACTGAGTTTTTTGCCTGTCATTATTGTAGAATTGTTCTTGCAGCTGGAGACCGAAAAAGACACCAATGAGATTGGGGACCTTGTTCGATAACACACTGATTCAACCCGTGCTTTACCAACCAGAAAGATAAGACCCAGTCAAGCCAATCGGATGCTAAATATATCTGACTCTCAAAATCCTTCCTTGAAATCTGAGGCTTTATTGTTAGACCTCCAGAGGAACCAGAATACATAAAACATTTGGATACGTGGACTTTTGTTTTCCCCAGAGCTGACAATGTAACTGAACTCCCTTTGTCTCTGGCATTGTTCATTTGTTACACTGTGTGAATTAAAGGAAGTAAGACCTACCCCATGGGGCTTGCAGCATAGAGAGCAGTCAACAGTGCCCGTCACCTTCCTTGATGCCAGTGTCACCCACCTTCTCCTTGCTCTGGACAATGACTAGAGGGCTGCTGACAGCTAAACTTTGTAGTCAATACTAGTAGAAGTTAATAGAACAGGTACAAGGGTAAGACAAAATTCCTATTTGGTTTGCTCTCGCTCCCGTCAATGAAACAAAGAAAGATTGAAAATTATGGCAGATAAAGACCATAAGGCCTATCCAGTCTGCCCTTCCATACCCCATGCACTAAGACCTACAGTCCCTTCCTCTCCTGGAGAGATCCTTTGCGCTTGTCCCCTGCTTCCTTGAATCAATATACAGTCCTCGTCTCTTACAGTTCTGCTGAGTTTTTTCTCCGAGCCGTACTCTGCCCAAGATTCAGGCTCACGTGAGAGGTAGTAGACTGGGAATGACCATGTCAAAATTCCTGTCATGTGTTTGACCCAGATGGAAGTAACCTTCCCAAGTCTAATGTAAAGTATATTTTGCTATGAGACTGATATTCTAAAAAAAAAAAAAAATCCAATCTTATATATTTAAAGCCCCTTTTTGCATAGTACGTTGAGGTAAGAATTGGAACGTCTAGGTCGAGTTGCTCACAATCGCCGCAGATCTTTCATCAAAGGCGCTACATGCAAGAACGCACGAGTATTTGCCGATGTGTAGAATTGGACCATCTGTTTTACACTTTCATTTGCAGAAAGAGAACAGCATCTATACTTCTGGGTGCCTATTTCAGAGCATGCTTGTGTATTTCTCAGCGCATACACATGTTATGTGCCTTATTTTTTTAAAAAACTGCATATACAAGAGGAGCCAGTTAAGGAGAGGAGTGAAATAACACCTCTCTCATCATTTCTAAGGTGTTGTCAGATACCACGGAGTTTAGCATGTTTGCCTCCAAATCACGGACAGAGACCCTTGGTTCCAAGAATCAGATAGTTGTCCTTGGTGTATATCTTGGAGCAGATGCAAAAGTTGATGCGCAAATTTCTTAAATGTATGTGTGTTCCTGCTGTAAAATGAGTAATACACACAAATGCTTTTGGCCTGCCCAAACTATGCCACCTTAATCTCTGGCCAACTACATGTATAAAAAGGTTCTTTCTGAAATCATCACTTACACATATATGCAATCTCTGCATGTAGATGCTGTCATTTACAGCTGAACATGATTCAGTAATGACCTCCTTAAACACCCAAGTTGAGTACCTAAATTGCAGCCAAAATTAGGAGCCTGAAAATTCCCCTATATGTGAACAACTTGAGGGTGGATTGCAACAGAAGGACTCTTGCCCTTTGTCCATCCACAGCAAATGGGAGAAGTTTGGCTGTATGATCAAAAGTCATGCTTGTGACTTTTGTATGAGAGAATGAAGAATTATAGGCAGAAAGTAAAATGTTTTGCTTTCTAGAGAGAGGGAACCTGGCGTGGAGGAGTAGCCGAGTGGTTAGCGCACTGGCTTGGGAACCAAGCCACTAGCGTTCAATTCTCACTAGCGCTCCTTGTGGGCCAGTCACTTAACCCTCCATTGCCTCAGAAAAGTGCAAGTTATCAATGTCCATTGCCAAGTTTAAATTACAATTTAAACCACTTTAACAGAAATGATAAAGCAACATAAAAATCCTGTTAAATAAATAAATAACTATAACAGTGGCAGAAGCCTGGAGAACGACAAATTCAGTCCTATTTATAGCAATAATATAATAGATTATCAGAAATGTATGCACGGAAACAGCGGGAGGGTGCAGATGGTTCTCAAAGGTTTGAAGGAGATCTTGCCTGCCTGACATTTTACAGAGGCTCTAGGTGTTGGTGCTGATGAATGGAGAAAACACTACCTTCAACTTGCAGATGTCCCTTCCAGAACAAGGCCGGCCCAGCCATTAGGCGGTCATCTAGGGTAGCAACGTCTCCTTTTTTTGGGGGGGGGGGAGCAAAAAAGCAGGGCATTCAAAGCTAAACAATACATTTTGACAGCTGGGGGGGGGGGGGGGGTCTGTAAAGGCCAGCCCTGTTTTAGGACAAATTGGCTTTGGTTACTGTCTGACGATCTGGAGAATTTCCAGAAGAGGTGCAGTGGAGCTATGCAATCTCAAATAGGCCCAAGATCCAGAAATGAAGAGAGTTCCCAAAAGGTATGGCATGCAGTCTCGAGGGTGTGCCAGCATACTGCTGACAAGTAACAAGTGCAAGGTCTTACATTCTTCTCCTAAAGTTTCAGATCTTTGCTCTCGTTGTTGATGCTTTGTAAGGGCAAAATAGCTGCGCTAGGACAGACTTAGTGTTTATTTTATTTAAAATTTGTACATCCTGCTGCTTCACTATAGTTCAGCAAATTCCAATAAACATTACAAAGTAAAATACATCAAACATGCATGCAAATGAATTAGGAAGTATAAAACATTTTAAACTAGTTAAGAACTCTTTTATTTTTCTATTCCATTGAAAAATGTTCCAGAGTGGTGAATGTAGGAATGCAACTAAAGGATGTATTTCTCTTCCTAGGGTTCATGCAGGGTGTCGCCTCACTGCAAATTCTCTAATTGTTTTGTTACTTTTTCCATTTCTCTTCTCAGCGGATTCTCCAGAAGATGCAAATAAATGGCAGTGTGGCTTAAAAATTTTACATCAAGAAGTTATGAGCGCTCCTACACCCACCATTATAGAGAGGTGAGCACGGTTCCTCTCAGCGGACGAGCGTTAAGCTTTTGGCAGCTTAACGTGCTGTCAGTTTAACGCTCCAGCACTACTCATCATTTGCGAGAACTCAAAATGAGGAAAGATAGAGTAAGACAGGACATGCCACCATTCCTGGGTACCATACCAACAGTAGGTGAGAGATGTTTTCAGTGTTCCTCCCAGAAATTTGTGCCAGCCAGGTGGCATGAAGGCGTTGCTCGATAGGCCGCACTATAAGCCGGCTGGCAGCTGACAACATAACTAGTCGCCTTTCAGAAAGTTCCATGTACGATGCATTTGTGTTTGTCATGGTTTCAAATCCATTTAAGTGTCTAATTCATTCATATTATATGTACATTTACTGTTATGTTTTTTAAGTATTAATTACAAAAGCACTTAAATCATTTTTCCATTCCTGTTCATTATTGCGCCATGTGAATTCATCAGATTAAGTTAACCACGCGATCATGAAATCAGCCAGATGGCATGCCCATTCCAAAGCTCCTGGGGAGGACACTGCTGTTATATGTAGGCATGTGACATGACTCACTTTAGAGGGTGATTTCTTAGGCCCAACTCCTGGTTTGGTGACGCCTCCTTTTCTCAGTTCATTGTGTAATTATTCACAGTGCTGACTGCACTTAGAAGGAATGGGATTTAAAATTGTAAAAATTCGGCAGAGAATTGGCGAGGGAGGGAGGAGGAAATTTAAAAAGTCAGGCTTGACCAAGTGTTTGCCTCCAGAAAATGGAGTGTCACATCTCTGGTGGTGCTTAAAAAGACGCTATTAGAGGTCTCTAAAATATGAATGTGAAAACCACTTGCTTGATGGCCATGGTGCACCAGCAAAAATCTGCAGATTGCATGAATGGAAATGACCTATCCCATTAAACCTCTCTTATTGACTACTTCATTGTTTTTTTTATCAAGAAAAGTAGGCGCCTTCTTATAAAATAACCCTCCAACCTTGTTTTAAAAAGACAGGAAAACACCAATGTCACTTCCTGTGTCATTCACGTTGTTTATGTCACTGTGTCATTGTGTTGTTACGTGCTCTTTGCTGAAGGACGTGCACTGGAAAAATGAATGGAATGTTTGCTAAAAATCAAAATGGTGAAAGAAAACCCAATATAGAAAAATTAAATGAAATAAACAGAGTAATCGTAATACAAAACGAAATGAAATGAAACGTTTTTCCATTCACAGCTCTACTGCACGAGGCCAAAATATCTCTTTATTGATTCCCAAATGGATTAAAGCATTAATGTGTATGTTTTATCAGACCTGAGTTTCTTTACCTTGGCTTAATTGTCCTTTTGTTGTTCTAGCTGGCTAAGAAAGCAGATTTATTCTGTGGATCAAACCAGGAGAAACAGGTAAAGATGTTTTCCATCTTTTCTTTCCGTTGTTTTTCTGTTTTCAATGTCTTGGCGGGAGAAGAGAGAACTTAATGTAAACTTTCAGGCGGAAATACAACGTGACTATCAAAAATACAATTTGAACAGTAGCATCCATGGTCTAAACTTTATCCCATGAAGGAGAGAGAATGCTCGTGTTCCCTATTTAATAAAGACTGAATATATGAAATTCATTTGAAGACTTCACATTCCAGTTCTGGAGTTTTAGAAGACAGAGTGTTATCCACTCAGAGCAGGAAACGCGTGGCTGGGGTAAAAGCTATACAGATGGGCCTTTGTCTAAGGGGTATGTTTACTAAATGGCAGTAGGTTTTTACAGCTAATGTCAGGTGATACAGTCATCCCTTGCCACTTTGCGCTTCGACTTTTGCGGATTCACTCTATCGCGTTTTTTTTCAAATACGAGCGTAATGGTGACTAAAGGGGTGTTATAGGTCGTAAATAGGTTTTCTATGCTCTAACTACGAAGATATTTGATTTATAAATACAGAATCCTACTTTGCGGAAATTCACTTATCGCGGTAGTCTGGAACTGATTAACCCCGATAAACGAGGGATGACTGTAGCTGCAAAGGTCCTGCAGTAGGTACCCATTGAGGTAGCAATAGCTGCATCCGTGAAGCCTGCAAACTTTGGCGATTACCGCAGGATGGTAATGTCCATGGTAGTCACACATTGCAGGTGCACCCACTCTCCGCCCTACTCCCGCCCAAGTCTGCAGCTACTGTGTGAAATGCAGACATTGTGGAAAATCGCCATGATGTCTGCATTTTTCCTGCGGTAGCTGCTACCGCCGCATGATATTTCCATGGGAGCAGCTAATGCCCTTTAGTAAACATACCCCTAAGTGTCCACTGATTTCCCAAGTTAGCTTCACCATCTCTCTTAGTCTTAGAATTTCTCAATAGACTCTTTTCTTATCATCCTGCTACACCAGTCCAGATGAATGGGTTATAGTCCTTGTCAGGAGGTGGAGACAGACTTGAGCATCTTTCAGTGATGTCATTATTGAAGGTATATCTGGAGATGCAGCAGGTGGCAGGATGTACAGTATGGACTGGTGCAGCAGTACAGATAGTCTGGGCCTGGAGAGTCAGTTCTATGGTGTCATGATCGCTGTGACAGAGTCCTGTAGGGTCCAATGTTGCTCAGAGCTGGGCACGCTCTTTCCTTAGAACTGACAGCTGCCCTGTTCCCAGAGATTTCCCACGGGTTCCAGCACTGGTGGGCCAAAGAGTAGCAGGAGGACCCTACGGGGCCCTTAAAGGGGGTTGGGAAGTTGGGACCAGGTCCCCTCCCCTCTTCCTCTCCCTTATCAGCATATAAGCATATTTTTAATTTTTTTTTTCTAATTCTTTTTTAAATTGATTAATTTATATTGGGCTGCATTTGGTTCTCTTTCTGCTTGTATAAAGCAGATTTAAAAAAATAAGGGAACAGGCCTTGTTTGCTTGGCAGTTGAGTTTCCCAGGCCTATATGAGAGTTTGGGGAAGACCAGATAGGGGAAATCCAGTCAGTCTTTCAGGTGTTGGGATTCCCTTTTTTGGACTCCCTTTTCATTGTGGTGGTGCCGTTTTATTGTTTGGTTCCTTTTTTCAAAGTTTTTGCCATTCATTTTTGCTTTCTCTTTCATGTTTTTTCCTCTCTGCTGTGTGGAGCCAGGCAGTCATGCCACATGCCTGGCGCTGTGCCTCCATTGGCACATGTTGGGTCAGCTCCGCAGTGGGCCGCTTTTACCCCCTGCGTGATAAGGATGTCAGGTGTCAAAATTTTTTGGTATCATCGGGACCCACCCCATGTGGAGCCTGGGGCCCGATGTTGGTTCTGGAGCATCTTCTGTGTCCCCAATGCCTGTTCCACTCACGGGCAGGCAACCCTTTTCAAAGAGTGTATGAGGGTCACACAGAGGACCAAGGAGGCTTTGAACTCGGACAAGCAGGGCCCTTCAGGGCTCTAGGGGGGTCCCTGTCTGCTGGCTTTGAGTAGTAGCTGCTGAAGCAGCCCACAGGCTGCTTTTGGTCATTTTTGGCTGCTTGCGGGTCCGGTGCCCCCGTATGGAGTATGCTGGGCACTTGGATGACGCTGCCACAGCTGCTCAGGGGACTAAGCACCCCCCTTTGACCTTTCACCCAGGTGCTCCTCTGGCAGCCCAGCTTTATCCTTAGGGAGATTGTATGAGTGCTGTGCTTCAGAAGGTAAGTCTGAGGAAGAAGGGAGCAGATCCTTCTGTGATGCATCTTTTTTCACTGAGAGGTCCTTTCAGTTTTGATTCCACCTGAATTCTTCTAAGTCCACTACTATCTGGTTCACCTTTGGTGCCCCCCTTCCCTGGCCACCCTGCTCTCCTCTGTCTCTAGTCCACTGGCCACCTCCCTCCGCTACCTTAGTGTTACCCTGGACTCCTCTTTGTCTTTCGCTGAACATATTTTGTCCCTCTTGTGCCAAATCTGAGCTGTCTGCCCCTTCCTTAGTTATCACAAGACTTGATTACTGTAACACTGCTCTGGCTTGTCTCTCACAGTGTTAACTTCAAAGACTTCAGTTATTGCAAAATGCTGCAGCCCGTATCATTACGCACACCTCCCCCTCCGACCACATTACTCCATTACTCATCAGTCTTCACTGGCTTCCCATCAAATTCTGAATTCAGTACAAAATACTTACCCTTGTCCACAGAACCCTTTACACAGCTGTCCCACAATATCTTTCCAGTCTCCTCCACTTTCACACCCACCATCGTCTCCTGTGATTTATTCACGTCAGCCATCTGATTCTCCCCCCCCCCCCACCCCGCTTCTCTGGCCCACCTCAAACACACACACTGTTCTGCTTACTTCTTCTTAGATCTAACTCTCCGGAACTTCCTTCCCAAAACCTTTCACCCAGAGCTCTCCTTTAATAAATTCAAAGCCGCACTGAAAACTCACCTCTGTCATGTTGCCTTTAACCTCCCTCCCCGTCCTCTCATTACTAGTCCTACTACCGCCTTCCTTTCCTTCCCCGCCCTTCCTGAGGCTATACCCTCCCTGTCTCCTCTCTCTTCCTTTCCCCGAGTGTGCCTGTTTACTCCTCTGTCCTATCAAATAATTGCGTCGTTCTTCGCCTTCTGAGTTTGCAGCCCCTTTTATTGTGAACTGCCCTGATGCCACCGCCTGGGCAGTATATCAACTTTACGAAGAAAGAAAGATAGTGAAAAAAATATTTTCTCTAATTTCATGTAAAAGTGCTACATTGTTGGAAGGGATCTAGATTCACCTATATCTGGATGACTGGCTGGTTTGGTCAGATTTCCTGTATAAGTCGATACAGCCCTGATGAATCATTGGCTGGAATGACTGGGGTTGACGATAAATTATGCCAAGAGCAACCTGAACCCCCTTGAAAGATTTGTAGTATCTGGGAGAATGTTTGAACACTTGCCAGGGTCAGATCTTCCTTACGTCAGAGAGTATGCTCCAACTGCAAAGCCAATCAAGGGTATTTTGTGGGCAGCCTGCCCTTCAGGTCGAGGACTACCTGCAGCTCCTGGGATCCATAGCATTGATGCTGGAGTTGGTCCCTTGGGCCAGGGTGCATATGCACCCACTTTAGAGAAATCTGCTGGCTCTCTGGTCTCCCTTGGTCTGTTTGACCAAATCCTTTCCCTCCCCTCTGGAGGTCAGAGAGCAGTTAGCATGGTGGCTTCAAGCTTTCCATCTAATGAGCCAATGCCATCATGAATTTGTGTTTTCTAGAGTCCCTATCAACATCCCTGAGAAGAGTAAGACCACCCATGCAAGCAGAGGAGTAACCAGTCAGAGCCAGCTGGCAACCCTAGCTTATATAGGGGCACATAAATAAAGGAGAAAAATGCCGTCGGGTTGCTTGTGAGGAACCAGATCCCTGGAGAGAAGCTTGCACACACTCCCCACCACTATAACACAAACTTTCCACCCTATCAAACAAAAATATGGTTTACTCTTTATTTGCGAGCCTGTTCACTAAAAGTTGAAATGTCTGGAACTTTAGCTTTGAATAAATTTGTCCTGCAGTTGTATGTAAGGGCAACATGAGAGCTGTCTGCGAATTGCCCAACCTTTACCGGGCAAAGATGTAGGCATGGTGTTTCACTGCACATGAGCTTTTAGCTGCAGCCAGAGGAGGCGCTCTCGGGAGTGCGTTGAGGTCAGCAAGTAGAAAAGAGCACGGCTATATGTGTTATTTTCCATGGGGAAAAGTATCTTCAAGAAAGCAGCTACGAATATCTGTGGATACTTTGCTCCTGAAGGCAATTTTCAGAGGAAAAATGCATATGTGTTTTGAAAATTGATGCAAGCAGGGGTTTCAAGTAGAAAGTGCATACAAACTTTGTAGCAATGTGTGCAGTCTGAAAGTTACCTCCTAAGAGGGTAATTTTATATCAAACCACCTACTTATGTATCAACTATGCAGAGAAGCTACATCAATTTTCAAAGGGAAAGTATATTATATTATGTGTATACATGTGTGTTTTATACTAAACCTTTTCCAACCCCACACCTAGGAACACCTCCATTCAAGTCAGGCAAACTTAGATGCATAGGAAGTAATTTTATAAGGAGTCGTGTATAGATAGTTCTGCACTATCAATGCACATAAGTCATGCATTTTCAATGAATTACGTGCACGGATGGGCCTTTAAGAGCGGACTTAAGGTGGTCGCTATTTTGTAAGTACCCGCATCAGGCTGATGGTGTGGGCATGCACAGGAGGAGGGTTTGGGCGGGGCACACATTTCCATGCAGACACATTCTTTAGATATCTAGACACAGCCCTAGTGCTCATTTATGCCAGCCCTAGTGCTCACGCCTACATCTACAGTACTGCGTGTTTTTGACACTTATGCCCCTATTTTATAAAGAACAGTGGGCACCTAAGATAGGCATGTTCTGCATTTGTTTTATATGTTGATCTTTCTATAGTTTGTTTGCTTTTTTCTGGTTTGTTTTCATTTTATGAATATGTTATTCATTTGTTCTCCACTTTGGATATTCTCTTGACTAGAGTGGGCAGGATAAAGGTTATTCTAAATACATATATAAATTGGATAAAGGCAATTTCATAAAAGCTCATTTCTACATATAAAACAGTGTTTCGCTTGTGGAAATGCCCCGTAAATGCATAGGATGCCTGTACCCACAGCAGTTGGTGATCTCTGCTCAGAAGTATACTAAAAGTCAGTATCATGTGTCTGTCTTTCAAATGATTTTCTTGATGAAAGAGCAAAACTCCTTCTAGGCTAAACTGTTTTACACCTTGCTGTTTTCCAGCCAAGTAATAGTCTTCCAAAGCATTCTAGTGTGCATTTCCTATCAGATTGCTTGTGTCTCTAGAGTAATGTAACATTTTGTCTTCACATTGTCAGAATGAGAATTTGTTAGGTCAGGAAATAAATCAGACTCTTTATTACTGTAGCTTGGTATTGTACAGTCAGCAGGAGTATTTTGTTCTCAGGCCTGGGGCTGGCAGGTCCAGAGAAAGGGTTACTCAAAGCAGAAAATGGAAAAAACTTATCTCCAGGAACAAGCAGGAATGTAGTCATCACATATGGGTATCGTCGGTACCGACGGAGCCCGCGCGGGAACGCTCCCCAGCGTCCAATCAGAACGCTTTTGGGAGCATCCCACAGCACCTGCGTGCTGCCTTCCCGCCTTTCCCAACTGCCTCTCTCCAGTTGTTCTTTTTCCGTGGAGCCAGCAGGTCGTGTTCCTGTCACCGTAGAAGAATTTCTTTTTTCTTTCTTTCTTTTTGTGGTCGCGTCTGCCTTCAACGCTCTACCGGTACCGCCGGTCTTTTCTTTCATATTTCTGTAAAAAAAAAATTATTATTTTTTTCTTTTCTTCAGGTGCACCCGCCTTTTTTGGGCCTTAGGCCCAAAAACTTTTCCTTAACATGGAGAAACCTGCCTCAGGATTTAAAAAGTGCACCAAGTGTGGCGGTACCATTTCCGTCACCGACACCCATGAATGGTGTTTAAAATGTTTAGGTCCTGACCACTCCATCACGGATTGTGTGTCCTGTGCCATGATGTCTAAAAGAGGTCGGCAGAACCGAGCTGCCAAGCTCAGTACCCTGTTTCCCTCTGATGCGGCTTCGGTGGCATCGATGTCTTCCAGGGCTTCTTCTTCCTCCCGTGGATCTCAGGTAACTAAACATAAATCCAGCCGGTCCTCGAAGGGTAGATCTCGATGCTTACCTCTGGCGTTGCCCTCGAGGATTCTGCACCGGCAAAATTACCCCGGCGGGAGGCTTTGGCTTCCAAAGCATTATCGGGGTTCCAGGATGTTCTCGATGGCTCGGCCTCGACAGATCTCCTGGTGCCATGCTCTGGGGTACCGGTGGTTTCCACCGGTACTGACAGCCAGGCATTGGCGGTGTCCATGGACCAGAGAATTCTGACTATGGAACGCAGTCTGGCGGCTTTCCTTGCGGCATCGACGCCCTTGGTACCGCGACAGACAACTCCACTGGTACCGGCTCTGGCACCGGCATCGGTATCTGTATCTGTACCGGTACCGATAGCATCGACATCGGCATCGGTGTCTACTTTGCTGGTACCCTGTCATCCGATGCCCTCCGGTACCGATTCTCCGGTACCGGTTATTCCCGGTACCGACCTTGGTCGGTACGGGTATCGGGCTCTACAGGAGCATCCGGACAGACGATACTTTGAGTCCTCAGAAGAATCTGAGGATTCTGAAAGTTCTGTCGATGCAGAGATGCTTCTTCCAGAGGCGTCCTCCTCCCCTAAACGCAAGATGTCTCCTCCAGAGGACATGTCCTTCCAAGACTTCATCAGGGAGGTGGCTCGGGGCCTGTCCATTACTGTGGCCCCTAAAACAGAGCCAAGGGCCAAGGAGTTGGAAATTTTACAATATCCCAAAACTCCTAAGGAGGCAGCTACCTTGCCCATTCATGAGATTTTATATGATCTCATGTTGAGGATGTGGGAAACACCTCTTACCACCTCTCCTCATTCTCGTAGATTGGATACTATGTATCAAGTCCCTCCTTGTTCTGGGTGCCATAAGACTCAACTTCCTCACCACTCTATTGTAGTGGAGTCAGCTATGAGAAGGATCAAGAGTGCAAAAAGACATGCCTCTAATCCTCCAGTACGTGAGTGTAGAACCCTGGATGCTTTTGGACGTAGAGTCTTCCAAGCTTCCATGCTTGCTGCAAGAATCAGTTCCTATAGTCTCTACATGGGTATGTTCCTAAAGGAGGTCACAGATAATTTACAGACTTTAAGTCCTTTCATTTCTGAGGATAAAAGACAGGACTTTCTCACTTGGGTCAAACATGCCCAAGATGTTTCTAAATTTATTTATTTATTTATTTATTTAACAGTTCTTCTATACCGCGCTTTTCAGATCAGTGCGGTTTACATTCAACATCAACTATACAACACAGGCATTCTGAGTTGTAAACTTTACAATAAACAGGGAAATCAACATGGAAACAACTGGGGAAACTATCTACATTGTATTTACACTATTACCTTTTTCAAGCAGGGTCTATCTACATCTTATTTACTTTTGAAGGATCGGTGGGTTAGCCTTTTTCATACTGAGTCTGATTGTTTAGGTGTGGTGCGTGATTGTCTGAGGGGCAGCATGTATGATTACTGAGGCTGGATTCAGGGTAGTATGTGGTGAATAGGTGGTGCTTTAATGCTTTCCTGAATTGGATTAGGTGGGTGATGTTTCGTATATAGGTGGGGAGGGCATTCCATGCTCTAGGTGCATAAATTGTAAAGGCTCTGTTTGTTGTTACTTTCGTGCATTTCGTTGTTGCCTTTGGGACCTCGAGGGTGTTTTGCGTCGTGGGTCTTCTGTTTCTGTTGTGTGGTACTTTGTGTATCATCTTGCTGATAGCTGTGGGAGTCAAAGTGTTTAACGCTTTGAAGGTCAAGGTTAGGACTTTGTGGAGGATTCTTGCTTGAACAGGTAACCAATGGAGGTTCATCAGTACTGGCGTTATGTGCTCTCTCCGTGAGGCCCCTGTTAGTACTCTCGCAGCAGTGTTCATTGCGAGCTGGAGTGGTGCTAGTGTTGATTGGGGGAGACCGTGTAGGATTACGTTGGCGTAGTCAAAATGTGGTAATATTAATGCTTGATAGATCGATCGGTAGTCGCTGAAATCTAGTGTTCGGAGATGCTTTAAAGTCCTTATTTTCATGTATACTGTTTTTACGGTGTTTTTTATGTGGGTTTTCAGATCCAGGTGTTGGTCCAGAGTAATGCCAAGGTAGCGGATTGTTGATTTGGTTTTCAGTTCTGTGTCGCCGATTTTTAAGGAGGGTGGAGGGGTGAAGTCCTGGTTCCTTGAGATGAAAAGGACATCTGTTTTGCTGTAGTTGATTCTTAAATTTTGTGTGTTGAGCCATTCTGCTACTGCCTCAAAACAGCTTGTTAGAGGGAAGAGGTCTGGTTGGTCTTGAAAGGGATGTATAGCAGGATATCGTCTGCGTAGGCTATACAGTTGACCTTGAATGAACGTGCTAGGGCACATATGGGCTGCATGTAGATGTTAAACATCAATGCAGATAGAGAAGAACCCTGTGGCACGCCCTGGTTTTGCAAAAATGGTTCAGAGGTTGTGGAGCCAGACCTTACATGTTGCCATCTATTGGTCAAGTATGACTTGCACCACTCTAGGGCTGTCCCTTGAATTCCTTTTTCGCTGAGGCGTTGTATGAGGATCTCGTGGTTCACAGAATCGAAGGCCGCTGCAATGTCGAGGAAGATGAGAGCGTATCCCTGGTGAATTTTGTCTGTTCCGGAGACTAGGTCGTCAAGTAGGGTGGTGAGGAGGGTTTCCACCCCGTGTGCTTCTCTGAACCCATGCTGGGAGGGGTCCAGTGGGGCTTCAGTATCAATATGCTGTTGAATTTGGCGCTGTACTAACTTTTCAATTACTTTGGCAAGCATGGGGATACTTGAAATTGGCCTGTATGATTCCACCTTCGTTGGGTCCAGCTTGTTATTCTTCAGCAGTGGTCTGATTGATGTTTGTTTCAGGCTCTGTGGGAAAGATCCGGTTGTGAGGGATTGGTTTATTAATTCGCTCAGATATTGGCTTAAGTCACATCGCAACTCCTTTATCCATAGAGCTGGGCATGGGTCGTTGGGTGCAGTAGTAGGGTTGATTGCAGCGATGGTGTCTTCAATCTCTCTGCGTGATATTTTGTCAAAATTGGCTAGTGGTGATGGTTGGGGTAAGTTATGCTGAAGGGTGGTGTTTGCGGAGCTCGAAGTTGCACCAGCATGGGTCACTCCTGGTTGTAGATAGTTGGTTGAGGTTGCGCCAGTCTGGATTATTTTTGTTTGTAGGTAGTTAGAGTATGCTTGAGGTTGTGGCATATGTGATTGGTCTGTGGGAGGTTCTTTTATGAGGGATTTTACTATATTGAAGAGGTCGTGGGGCTTGTTTAACGATCGCTTCAGGATGTCGGAATGATATTGTTTCCGCTTCTTTGTTAATTCATCACGGTGTGCTTTTAGGTGAGTGATGTAAGTACTTTGTGCTTTGGTAGAGCGAGTCCGACGCCATCTTCTCTCGAGCTTGCGCAGGCACTGGAGTGAAGTTCGGAGGTCCTTGGTATACCATGGTGCGTGTTCTCTTTTCTTTTTTGTTTTATGTGTGGCTGGTATGCATGCGATGGTCTTGAGGCTCTCGTCCCATGTGGACACCATCGTATCTAGGTCGTGCGGTATATTGTTGAGAAGTGGGAGGATCTTCCCTCGAATCTCTTCTTTATCAAAGGGGCGGAAGTGCTTCAGCGAGGTTTCGTGGACAGCGTTGGTTTTGTGGGAGTCTTGGTTGTAGGTGTTAATAGGTATCTGGAACTTGAGTAGGCTATGGTCAGACCATGGCACAGGAGATATGGTTAGTAGCATTGGTTCGGTGGTATCCATATCTTTCTGTGGGGCAAAGATCAGGTCAAGTTTGTTTCCCTTGATGTGAGTTGGACTATTGACTAGCTGATCGTACCCTAGTTCTTGTAGTGCTTCTAGGAAGGCAGTGGCTTGCGATTCCTGTAGCGTAGGAAGGTTAAAGTCGCCTAGAATCCAGTTTTGGGATCGTGGTCTTTTTGAGTTGCAGGCAAGGCCAATTATTGTTGCGAGATCCTCTGAAGATGGTGTTGGTGCTCGGTATAGTAGGTTGATTGTGCATGTGTCATTTGTTATAGTAAGGGAGTCCAGGTGAGCTGTGCTGGTTGCATTACACATCTGGAAGCATAGGGCAGTTTTGGCCAGGATGAGTGTTCCGCCTCCTTTCTGGTTGGTTCTATGGCATGCATAGACTGAGAATCCTGTGGGTAACATCTGATTGATGATTGCATTGTCGCATTCCGATAGCCAAGTCTCTGTGATCAAGAGGATGTCAAGATCGAGGGATGTGACCAGATCGGTGATTATCGGCCATTTAGTACGTATTGATCTGGCGTTGATGAGTGCACACTTCAGGTTATGTTGCTGTTGCTGACGGTCTAATTGTGACTTCTTAATGTGTTGAAGTGGGATGTGTAGCAGATGTGAGTAAGGCGTTTCTTTGGGTTCTCTAGGGGAGTGTTGATGATTCTCCGTCCATCTCCTCCCATCACTGCGGAGTATTGGGATGTGGTTGGTGCTTGTGTGAAAGGCGTGGGATGTGTGGGGGAGCCAGGTGGCTAGGTGTAGAAATGCCAGGGCTAGTAGTGGATGCATCTTGTGGTTGGCCTCGTGGAGAGATGGATAGTATGTGAGCTGTTCTTTGCTTGGTAGATAGATAGATAGATAGATAGATAGTAGGGTCTGGTGCTGACTACTGTGGAGGCTACCAATGGGGTCTAAACTTACTGCCTGACAATGAGTAGTTATTTGGAACAATGTGGCAGCAAGCAAGACATGAAACAGTACAGCAGCAAGCAAACACTGAAGTAATGTGGCAGCCAGCAGATAATGAGATAATGTAACAAACAGTAGAGACTGGGACAGTAACTGTGAGATAATGTAACAATCAGTAAGCCATGATACAATGTTGCAGTATCCTGCCTGCAGCTGCTACAATCGGTGTATAGTACTGCAGTTGATAACCTATATATAGTACGGTTAGGATCAGTGTACATATAAGGTACAGTTAAGATGATAGTAAGGCAGATGCAAAGTTGTACGTTTTTTATATTAAGGGAAATGGGAATTGGTTACTGGCAGCAATATAGGATATGCTACTGACAACAGTATAGGATATGTGTGTTAAGTGGAATCATAATAGTCAGATCGTTTTGCAATGTTATACTTGCTATGATCGATGTGAAAAGTCTGCTGAGGGTGGAAGCGAGCTCGACCTGAGGGGAGCTCCAGCTACTTGTATCGTGCTTGCTTGAGCTCTCGGCGTGTCTCTGGGTTCCGTTGGAGGTTTTGTTCGGGACGGCAGGTCCTGCAGCTTCTTATTTAGCCCCAAGCCGTTGTAGAGTAGCAGTGGATGCAAGGACGTTGGTTGAAAGACGGTGGAGGCGGAGCGGATGATCGCCGGTGCTCAGTCCCTCCTGGGAGAGCTCAGCTGCTGAATTGAGGGGGTTTTGGTGTCTTCACAGCTTCAGCAACTGGTAGAAGAAGGTGTTGTGTAAGGGGGGGCCTTCAGAGGCCGCCGCTTAAGGGCCACGCCAAAGGGCCCTCTGGCGAGGCCCTCAGGCGCGGGGTCCGCCTGGCGGCGGGTTTCTTTAAAGGAGCTGGTGCTCCTCCTCCCACAACCCCGATTGGGTTGGAGGTGTGCTGCCGGGATCGCCTCTCACCGGGGGCAGAGGAAGATGGCTGTTCCTCCCGCCGGCCGCGGGTTTCTTTAAAGGAGCTGGTGCTCCTCCTCCCACAACCCCGATTGGGTTGGAGGTGTGCTGCCGGGATCGCCTCTCACCGGGGGCAGAGGAAGATGGCTGTTCCTCCCGCCGGCCGCGGGTTTCTTTAAAGGAGCTGGTGCTCCTCCTCCCACAACCCCGATTGGGTTGGAGGTGTGCTGCCGGGATCGCCTCTCACCGGGGGCAGAGGAAGATGGCTGTTCCTCCCGCCGGCCGCGGGTTTCTTTAAAGGAGCTGGTGCTCCTCCTCCCACAACCCCGATTGGGTTGGAGGTGTGCTGCCGGGATCGCCTCTCACCGGGGGCAGAGGAAGATGGCTGTTCCTCCCGCCGGCCGCGGGTTTCTTTAAAGGAGCTGGTGCTCCTCCTCCCACAACCCCGATTGGGTTGGAGGTGTGCTGCCGGGATCGCCTCTCACCGGGGGCAGAGGAACATGGCTGTTCCTCCCGCCGGCCGCGGGTTTCTTTAAAGGAGCTGGTGCTCCTCCTCCCACAACCCCGATTGGGTTGGAGGTGTGCTGCCGGGATCGCCTCTCACCGGGGGCAGAGGAAGATGGCTGTTCCTCCCGCCGGCCGCGGGTTTCTTTAAAGGAGCTGGTGCTCCTCCTCCCACAACCCCGATTGGGTTGGAGGTGTGCTGCCGGGATCGCCTCTCACCGGGGGCAGAGGAAGATGGCTGTTCCTCCCGCCGGCCGCAACCGTGCAGCCTTTGACTGCTTTGAGTGTATAAGCAGAACCTCGGCTATCGCCATAGGTGCACGTAGAATTGCTTGGCTCCAGGCATCTGATTTAAAGCTCTGGGTACAAGATAAATTGGGAAATATCCCTTGTACTGGTGAGAACCTGTTTGGTAAAGATTGGCAGGAAAAAGCCAATGAAATGGATGCTGAAAATTCCACCTTGGATAGACTATCCAAGTCCACTGCTGATCCTGTTAGAAAGAAGTTGTTCAAGAAAACATCTTTTTCTAAAAAGAAAAGATTTTATCCTGCTTATGGTCAGCAGGCATCTTCTGCAGGTCAGTTTTCAAGCAATTGTCAGCAACCACCCAAACAGAAGAAAGCAAAGGCTGCTAGGCCTCCACTGGCCCAGCAATCTCAGCCTCCTCAGGGCCTTTGACTTTCAGCTAGAGAACTTAGCCTTTCTGGTTCTGGAAGGACCAGAACCGTCCACCATTCCAGGAAGGTTATGTCATTTTGCCCCCAGATGGGGGCAAATAACAGCAGAGCATTGGACACTCTCCATCATAAAGGAGGGGTACAAACTTCATTTTTCAAGCATGCCCCCTCACACAATAGTGAAGCAGTTCAATTCTCCAACCTCTCTCATCGACCTGTTAGGTCAGGAGGTTGCCATCCTTTTTGCCCAAGGGGCAATAGAAGAAGTACCTCTTCATCAACAGGGCATAGGGGTTCTATTCCCCTTATTTTCTTATTCCAAAGAAAACAGGGGGTTACAGACCTATCTTAGATCTCAGAGAATTGAACAAATTCCTTGTCAAGGAGAAATTCAAGATGATTTCTCTCGGAGCTCTGCTACCATACCTTCAGAGTCAGGATTGGCTTTGTTCTCTAGATCTCAAGGATGCGTACACCCATGTCCTCATCCATCCAACCCACAGAAGGTTCCTTCGGTTCCTTTTCAAGGAAAGCACTACCAATACAGGGTGCTTCCTTTTGGTCTGGCCTCAGCACCAAGGGTGTTCACAAAATGCATGACTGTGGTAGCAGCATTTCTCCGCACTCTAGGAATATTCGTCTTCCCTTACTTGGACAAATGGCTCATTCGAGCTCCAACACAGTCAGAGGCCAAGACTTCTCTATCCTGCACAATGCGTATCCTGCAGTATTTAGGGCTGGTAATAAACATCCCAAAATCCAGTCTAACTCCCACTCAGTCTTTAGAGTTCATAGGAGCTTTCCTGGATACCATAAGGTCAAGGGCCTATCTTCCCCAGGCCCACTGCCTTCGCTTGGTGCAGTTAGCTTCTCAAGCAGTGCTAAAGCCCCATCTAACTGCTCGAGAAATGTCGCAATTGCTAGGCCACATGGCATCCACTGTGCATGTGGTTCCATATGCTCGCCTCCACATGAGGGCAGCTCAGTGGACTTTATCCACCCAATGGACCCAGGCATCAGGGTGCCTGTGAGACAAAATAGCAAACACAAGTCGTCTCATTTTGTCCCTCCAATGGTGGAAGTCCACTCAAAACCTGTTGCTGGGGTGCCCCTTTCAACAACCCTTACCCCAAGCAACTCTCACAACAGATGCTTCTCCAAAGGGTTGGGGAGCTCATCTGCAAGACTTCTCTACCCAGGGCACCTGGTCTCCGCAAGAGAGTTGTCTACATATCATTCTCTTGGAACTCAGAGCAATTTTCCTGGCTCTGCGAGTGTTCTACTCCCTGCTCAGATACAAGACAGTCCTCATTCATACAGACAATCAAGTAGCCATGTTCTATGCGAACAAGCAGGGGGGAACGGTCTCTCTGTCACTTTGCAACGAAGCTTTGCGACTATGGGCCCTCGCCAGAGAGCATCAGATTCATCTGCTGGCAGTATATCTTCCAGGCATTCAAAACTCTTGGGCGGACAGACTCAGTCGAGTTCTGCTTCCACATGAGTGGTCTCTGCATGCAGACCAGGTGACCAGGATATTTCAACTTTGGGGAACCCCAGACATAGACCTCTTTGCAAGTCCGTGGAATGCCAAACTTCCCCAATTCTGTTCCAGAATTCCGGCTCAGGGGGCTCAGGCCAGGGATGCTTTCCTCCTTTACTGGGGTCAAGACTTTCCACCCATTCCCCTAATTCCCAAAACCCTCTTCAAGCTTCAGAGAGACAGAGGCCACAGCAAGTGTGGTACCCTCTGCTTCTACATCTCTTTCAAGCTCCCTCCCTGGAGTTAGGGTCTGCTCCAGATCTCCTATCTCAGGAGAACGGAATGTTATGGCATCCCAATCCTCAGTCTCTGCATCTCAGGGATTGGTTGCTGAAGGCCTAGATCTCCAAGATCTTAATCTTTCTCAGCAAGTGAAAGATGTTCTTTATGCTTCCAGAAAACCTTCAACTAGACGCTCTTATGCTTTCAAGTGGAAAAGGTTTACTATTTGGTGTTCGGAAAAGGGTCTTAACCCCCTTGCGATACCTCTGCAATCTTTGCTGGAGTATCTCCTCCATTTATCTAGTGCAGGCCTTAAGACAAATTCAGTAAGAGTCCATTTGAGTGCTATTGCAGCTTCTCTTAAACCTCTAAATGGACAGTCTATTTCCTCTCATCCTCTCATAGCAAGATTTATGAGAGGCCTCCTTCTAACTAAGCCTCCCATTAGGCTACCTCCGGTGGCATGGGACTTAAACCTGGTTTTTGGGCAGCTCATGAAGCCACCTTTCGAACCTTTAGCTACCACCTCCTTAAAATTCCTTTCTTGGAAGGTTATCTTTCTCATTGCAATCACATCAGCACGCCGCATTAGTGAGTTGCAAGCGCTAGTAGCTAATCCACCTTATACAAGGTTCCATCATGACAAGGTAGTCCTTAGGACTCATCCACACTTTATGCCTAAGGTGGTCTCGCCTTTTCATCTAAACCAAGAGGTCTACCTACCTGTCTTTTTTCCAGGACCTCATGCATCAAATGCAGAAAGGAATCTTCATACCCTGGACTGTAAAAGAGCTCTAGCTTTTTACTTACAAAGAACACAGCAACATAGAAAGTCCTCTCAACTCTTTGTTGCTTTTGATCCTTCTCATTTGGGACTTCCAGTCTCCAAGAGAACACTATCTAACTGGATTGCTCAGTGTATTTCCTTCACCTATCAGAGTAAGAACCTTTCTCTGGAGGGCCATGTCACAGCTCACAATGTGAGAGCCATGGCAGCCTCTATGGCTCATCTGCACTCTGTGTCTATTGACGACATCTGTCGAGCAGCCACTTGGGCCTCGGTTCATACCTTCACAGCCAATTACTGCTTGGACCAGGACTCCCACCGGGATGCCTTGTTTGGTCAGGCTGTTCTCAAACACCTGTTCCATACCTAATCAACTCCTGCCCACCATCCCTGGTAGGATGCCAGAGATCCATGGGGGGAAGTGGAGCCCTTTTCAGGGACACACAACTTCTGGGGTCTCTCCCTGGCACCTAAAGCTAGGGAGTCCCCATATGTGATGACTACATTCCTGCTTCTTCCTGGAGATAGCATAGTTACTCACCTGTAACAGGTGATCTCCGGGAACAGCAGGAATTTAGTCCTCACAACCCACCCACCTCCCCTAGGAGTTGTATCTCTCTATCTCTTTCCTTTCCCTCTCTCTCTCTTTGTCTCAGCTTTAAAACTCAACTGGAGAAAGGCAATTGGGAAAGGTGGGAAGGCAGCACGCAGGCGCTGTGGGATGCTCCCAAAAGCGTTCTGATTGGACGCTGGGGAGCGTTCCCGCGCGGGCTCCGTCGGTACCGATGATACCCATATGTGAGGACTAAATTCCTGCTGTTCCCGGAGATCACCTGTTACAGGTGAGTAACTATGCTTTACTGCTCTATTTGACAATCCATAATGTAGAACCAGTGAAAATGCTGTATTTTAGTGACTGACCCCCTAGTGGTAGTACCACAAAATTACAGCTAGGGGGTCACAGGTATCATTTTGACATCAGTAACTATCAAGAGCAGGTGTGACTGGAGATCGCTCCTGTTGTCCAGGAGCAAGCAGGAAGTCAGTCGTCACATATGGGTGACATCGGTGCCGACAGTGCCCGCACGGAGCATTTCCCTAGCTTTCAAAGCCGCCCAAGGGTGCCATCTTGCGCAGTCTAGTGACACAGCTAAGGCGGCGGTAAATTGAAATACGGTAGGGAAGGCAACTCCTAGGGGAGGAGGGAGGGTTGTGAGGACTGATTCCTGCTGTTCCCAGAGAACACCTGTTACAGGTGAGTAACTATGCTTTCTCCAGGAATAAGCAGGAAGTCAGTCCTCGCATATGGGACTCCCTAGCTCCAGGCTGCCAAGGACCGAACCACAACAGCACCAACGGCAGCCACAGAGGTAACTGTGAGTTGCAAAAGGTGAGTCCCTGCTGAGAGACTCTGCAAGACCCTAGCATCCAGCGACACTATCACTCTGGTAGCCTGAACACAGAGGGTTGGAGGTCAGGAGTTGCCTACACCCCGAAAATATTATGGAGTACTGCCTGGCCAAAGGCACTGTCCCGGTGGGACTTGCTCTCCATGCAGTAGTGAGCTGCGAACGTGTGAATTGAGGACCAAGTAGCGGCTCTGCAGATCTCCGGCACAGAGCAGAGGTTGGTTACTGACTAGGCCATCGCCCTCACGTTATGCTCTGTGATCCGGTATTCAAGGGAGAGGCCCGCTCCATTCATAGGCGAGGGCGATACAGACCGCCACCCAGATAGACAGGGTATGCTTGGTCACAGGGAGCCCCAGTCTGCTGGGGTCAGAGGACATGAAGAGCTGAGGCACTTTGCGGTGGCCCTGGTTCCTCTGTAAATAGGACAGGGCCCGTTTGCAGTCCAGTGTTTGGAGTACAAGCTCCTCCCTGCTGGCATGTGACCTTGGAAAGAAGGTGGGGGAGCACAACCTCTTGGTTGAGGTGGAACTAGGATACTACCTTTGGGAGGAACTTGGGGTGAGTGCGAAGCATCTCCCTGTTGCCACCAGGGCCTGGAGTTCTCTCACTATGAGTGGAGGCAAGGGCCACCAAGAAGGCAAACTTCCAGGACAGGTACCATAAGTGGCATGTGGCCAGGGGCTCAAAGGGTGGTCTGTTCAACTGGGAGAGCACCACGTTGAGATCCGTCTCCACTGCCAGGGGGCAGAGAGGGGGCCTTGCCTGCAGGAGGCCCTGTTGGAACCGTGAGACCAGGGGCTGGCTGGAGAGGGGTTTTTCCTCAATAGGGTGGTGGTGAGCCGCTATGGCGCACACGTGCACTCTGACAGAATTAAATTTCATCCCGGCATGTGTTAAGTGCACTAGGTACTGAAGAACTTTGAATAATTTTGTGTCATCTGCAAATTTGATAACCTCACTCGTTGTTCCCATTTCCAGGTCATTTATGAATAGGTTAAAAAGCAGCGGATCCAGCACAGATCCCTGGGGTACTCCATTATTCACCTTTTCCCATTGGGAAAATTGGCCATTTAGCCCTACCCTCTGCTTTCTATCTTTTAACCAGTTCATGATCCACAATAGTACACTGCCTCCTATCCCATGACTTTTTAATTTTGCCAAAAATCTCTCATGAGGGACCTTGTCAAAGGCTTTCTGAAAGTCCAGATACACTATATCAACTGACTCACCTTTTGTCTATTCACACCTTCAAAAAAACATAACAGATTATTAAGACAAGACTTTTCTTAGCTAAAGCGATGTTGGCTGTCTCCCATGACCATCTACATGTTCAGTAATTTTGTCCTTTATGATGGTTTCTACCATTTTTCCCGGTACTGATGTCAGGCTCACCAATCTGTAGTTTCCCGGATCACACCTGGAACCCTTTTTAAAAATTGGCGTTACATTGGCCATCCTCCAGTCTTCAGGTATTACAGATGATTTTAATGATAGCTCACAGATTACTAATAACACAGGTACACTAAAAAAAATTTTTTTTAAACTGCCTCTAATGTTTCGATTGATTTTTACGTTTTTTGGTGCGCTGAATCCAAATCTGGTAACCAATTTGCTCCATCACGTACAGATTTTTTGCTACATTGGGTTAGCAGTTTGAGGTGAACGTTTCAGATTGAGTGCGATCGAGATAAAAGTTTCTTGGATGAATTCTTTATACTAATTGTTTAGTAGTTATTCAAATAAGAATAAAGAAAATTGTAACAAGGCAGCACATAAGAATAGAGTAATGTCAAAAAAACACACTGTGATGGTAGCAAAATTGTCTGCACTTAAAACAGCCACATACATGTGCACAAACATTGAGCATATAAGAGCGAGGTTAGACACAAAGCAAAGCAAAGAAATGTGCAAAAAATGTTGTACAGGTATGTATGTAAGAATAGAAAACGCAAACCGCACCATTGCAATACATGAAGACAAACACCCGATGGTGTGAAAATAAAATTCTAATAAATGAGATCCGACACTGTGGTAATAACTAGCAAATTTTTATTTCAAAGTTTAGTAAAAACACGATATTTGTCAACACAGTTTAGATTTTAAAGTCATTCTTGGGTCAATCAATCTCCTGGTGGGCCCGTTTGTTCTTCCCCCGAATGCTTCTCTTGGTGCGCTGCTTGGCGTATTTTTCATCTGGGGTTTCCCGCAGCAGCAACCAGCAGAAATCAGCCATCATAGTGGTGTTCCATCTTCCTTGGTACCTTCTCTCTGCATCCTTGATGTCCTGGTGAAACCTTTCACCTTGTTCTTCACTGTACGCCCCCAAGTTTTCGGGAAAGTAGTTCACATGGGAGTGCAAGAAATGGACTTTCAGGCTCATGTTACAGCCTTGTTCTTTGAAGGCATTGAGCATCCTGGCAACAATATCCTTATAGTTCTCATCCCGCCTGTTCCCCAAGAATTTGAGAACAACATCCTTGAAGGAATCCCAGGCTTCTTTTTCCTTCTCAGACATCGTTTCAGCGAATGCTCCATCTGAAATGAGTTTCCTTATATCAGGGCCAACAAACACTCCTTCCTTTAGCTTTGCTTCAGAAAGTCGGGGGAACTTTGAGCAAAGGTACCGAAAGCACTCACCATCTTTTGGAAGGGACTTGATGAATTGCTTAATGAGACCCAACTTAATGTGGAGAGGTGGTAATAGAATTTTATCACGAGGTACCAAGCTCTCATGAAGAACATTTTTCTCACCGGGTCTCAAATACTCCCGAATTGGCCAGTCTTTTTTCCCCCAGTGTAGGTCGCGGGCCCGGCTATCCCACAAGCAAAGGAAGCAGGGATATTTGGTGAAACTGGATTGCTGCCCTAATAGCATGGATAGAATTTTAAAGTCTCCACAAATCATCCACTTATGCTCATCATAACGAATCTTCTGAAGAATCAGGGCCAAATTCTCGTATTTTTCTTGGAGAATAACAGAGTGAGCAATAGGAACTGAAGCGAATGTGTTGCCATTATGAAGAAGAACACCTTTTATGCTGTCTTTTGACGAATCAATGAACAACCGCCATTCAGCAGGATCATACTTGAGTTTAAACTTTTCCATCACTCCGTATATATCGTTGCAAAATACCAAATCTTCCTCTTTGCTGAAATACTTCAAAAATTGTGTCTCGCGGTTGCGGTACCAATAAAAAGTTGTTCCTGGTGACAATAGATTTTTCTGTTTAAGCCGAGAACCTAGCAGTTGGGCAGCATCTTTTGGGAGTCCTAAATCCCGGACTAAATCATTCAATTCAGCTTGAGAGAAAAGTTCAGGTTTCGGATCTGGTTCAGTTTCAAACTCGGAAGTACTGGACTCATCGGGAAAAGCCATCTGATGAGTCTCATCATGATCAGAACCGTCCACACAAATATGATCCAAAGATTTTGGTGGTTCAGGCACAGGTACTTCGTTGCTATGAGGCATAGGCCTAATTGCTGAGGGAAGGTTGGGGTAACTTATTACGTTCTTATTTTTTAAGTTGTATCCCTTCACAATGCAAGAGCAAAAATAGCAGTCACTGCTGTGGTCTCTTTGTTCACGCCACATCATAGGTATTCTGAAACGAAATGCTTGTTTTTTACCTTTCATCCATAAGCGTAGATCTTCCTCACATGTCTTGCACACTTTGTGAGGAGCCCACGGTTTGTCTTGATCGCCTAACTTCAAACCGAAATAGGCGAAATATACTTTTTTAATAAATGCAGAAATGTTCCTCTGCTGCTTTTTCACAGTATATTCCCCACAAATAAAACAAAAACTGTCCGGAGAGTTGACGCAACCTCTGGCTCTATGAGCCATCACAAATACACAGCACTGCAAACTACAACTGTAGTGAACCACTTCGGAATAAAGCTGGATTACGACTGAGCAAACAAAAGGTAATAATGAACTTGCAAGAAACTGAAATTTGACAGGAACGTTCATGTCACAACCACCGTGTTTGAGCGAGCGAACGAGGCGAGGCGAACAGGAAAGAACATGCGCCAGCGCGAGTACTGGATTTAGCCCCCCGCCTCCCAATTGTCCTGTTAATGTATAAAATGAATACAAAACACTCCAAAATATCATGAGGGAGTGTTTCTAGTTAGTTAACCATTACAACCTCTATTTTGGGCCAAGAAAATAAACTGCAGTCGGCTAAAAAGAAATTATGTGAACATTCCTTATATGGGTAAGAAATCTAATTTTGCAAGAAAACGTGACGTGATGGAACATTTTGGCTATTTTTCCTGGATTCAGCACCCCAAAATCTATAGGAATCAGTTGCAAAACTGGAGGCAGTTTTTTGGTAGTGTACCTGTGTAATAGGTCTGCAATCTCATATTTCAGTTCTTTCAACACCTTTGGATGTATACCATCCTGTCCAGGTGATTTGCTACTCTTCAGTTTATCAAATAGTTGTAATACATCTTCCTGGTGTATTGATATTTCTTTAATTTTTTCTGCAGCATCACTTTTACATACCATTTCAGTCATGAGTAACATCCCTACATCTTTCTCAGTAAAGACTGAAACAAAGAATTCATTCAGTCTCTCTGCTATGGCCTTATCCCCTGTTAGTTCCCCTTTTATCCCTCTATCATCTAAAGGTCCAACTGACTCTCCCACAGGTTTTTTGCTATGAATGTACATGAAAAAGTCTTTATTATGGTGAAGGGGAGGTTGCACTGGCTCTCCTGGAAAATACCCTGGTGGTGTCTGCTGAAGGCAGAGGTAGTAACCCTCCCTCACCACCTGGAATACCCACTGGTCTGACGTGACCTCGGCCCACCTGTGTGTGAATAGTGTCAGGTGGCCCCCTGTGGGCTGGTGAGGGTCTCCCAGGGAGAGGGAGTCCCTGTCCTGGGAGTCAAAAGCTCTCTTCAGGCTGAGACAGAGCCAGGGTCTGTGGCTTTGGAGCCTTTGGCTTCCTGTGTCCGTGTCTATGGCCCTTTGGCTGGAGTCCCTGCTTCTGTTTGACTGAGAAGACTTGGTAGTGGTGACTTTGGTGAAAAGGCCCCTTCTTTCTTGAGAAAACTAGTCTCTTCCCCAAAGTTTTCTTTTGGGGAAGAGCAGAGATCTTCTTCGAGAGCCTCTGTCTGGTCACCACCTCTGTATCGATCTTGGCTGCCTTCTCGGCCATTGGCTTCCCAAACAGATTTTCCCTGGTGCAGGGGATAAACAGCAGCTTTTCCCGGACCCATTGCTTGAGGTTCGAGATCTGCAGCCAGGCCTGGCATCAGGCACTGATGCCTGTAGCTGCTGCCCGGGCTGCTGCCTCGAACCCATCATAGGCAGCTTGGGACAAGAACTTCAAGCAGTCCCACATGGCCACTACCAGAGTCTGGAACCATTGGAGGGGTTCCCCAGCGAGCCTCGCCGAGATGCCGGCGAGCTCCTGAATGAGGCTCTTTAAGTACATGCCTATGTACAGTTCGTAGGCCTGTATCCGGCAACTGAGCATAGATCCCTGGAAGCACTTGCACCCGAGGGTGTCGAGGGCCCTAGCCTCCCTACCCAGGGGACAGAAGAATAATTCTTCTGGCACTTAAGCTTCTGCATCGAGGACTCCACCACCATGGAGTTATGTGGGAGTTGGGACTTTTGGAACCCAGGGCTTTTCTTGACACGGTAGATTGCGTTGAGATGCCGGCTAACCACCGACTCTGAGGCCAGGGTCTCCCACATTTGCAGGAGAAGCTGTTCGAGGATGGGTTGCACCAGCATTGACAGAGCCTCCTTTGGCAGGGACTCATACTGGAGAATCTCCAGTTCTTCGGTGCATGGGTCCTCCTCTGACTCAGTTGGGATCGAGGGCCCAGGCCATATCCCAGATGAAATTGTGGAAGGCCACGTCCTTGGGTGGGGGATGGTGCCAGGCTTCTGGGGGAACATTTCTTTGCCAAGAGGTCTCGAGCGAAGCCTCTATGTCAGTCTCCCAGTCGGAACCGGAGAGCGTCGAATTCCGAGGCTCAGGGCTCCTGAGCCTTGAGACCTGCCCAAGGAACTGCGATCCCCCAGTGGGTCTTGGATCAGATTCCTGGAAATTGTCTGAGGAGGACCGGATACCTGAGGTTCGGGATTGGGACCTCGATCGGTGCCGAGGGCTCGTCCAAGGCCGAATGTGCTCGAGGCCCGGCTCGATGCTCAGGGACGCCACCGTAGTCGGGGCAGATGATACTGATGAACCTAACATCATCGCCTGCTGCATGGCTGGGATGGTGGAGACATTCTGCTCCAGGACCACCATTCTAGCCTTGATGCCAGAAGGCTCCACAGCTCTCTGCGCGGGCAACGAAGTTCTCTGCCCGGCTCTGGCACTCTCGCAAGTGCATCCTTGATGAGGACCATGGCCTTGGGGAGCCTCACACAATCACTGCTGGCTGAGGACTCCTTCCTAGAGACCTTAGTAGGCGCGCTGTTCGGAATTGCCGAGTCCCACCATGGGACCTTACTGGGTTTTTCCGGTGGAACCTCAACTGGTTTCAAGGATTTTTTATTTTTCTTTCCAGGGTCTGGCATCTTTACAGAGGAGCTGCCACAGCAGGACTCCGAAGATGCTCGGGTCTCATGGTGCTCAGCTTGGGGCTCAGTATCAGGGAAGCTGGGGCTGAGGTGGACCGCGGGAACATCTTCTCCTTAAACTCTGACCTTTTCTTGTTGGCTCTCTGTGTCATGGCCTGACATAGGTTGCAGGAGGTACTGTCGTGGTCTGGATCGAGGCAGGGTGGGCAGCAGTCATGGGTGTTGGTAACAGACATGATTTGACTGCGGCAGTCACACTTTTTGAAGCCGGTTGAGGGGAGCCTCAACAAAAAGAAGGAAAAAAGCCGAGGACGATGTTGGGGATGGCTCTGGCTCAAGGCGGGAAGAGGAACCAGTACGCAAACCGGAGAAAAGTAGGTTTCAAGGGAATTTTGAAGACTTTTTCTGGAGACACAGGGCAGGCATCCATTGGGCTCCATGGAAAAAGGGAGACTGAGCAAGATGGCACCCTTGGGAGGGAAGGGGACCACACATGCCTGGTAGCATTCCCAAAGGCTTTCTTTGTAAGCTGGGGAAATGCGGGCTCCGTCGGGGCCAGCATCACCCATATGTGAGGACTGATTCCTGCTGTTCCAGAGAACACCTGCTACAGGTGAGTGACTACGCTTTCCCTCTAGACACCAGGAACCTCGATAAGAGCCAGGGATGGGATTTGGAGAGTGAAGAGTATTGAGAGGAGGGGGGAGTTTCTGCTGCAGAGCCATCGGAGGAATCTTCATGCTGGTGGCAGGTCAGATGGGAGAGATTGGAGGCTATGGGAGAGGGGTCTAGGAACAATCAGATATTAGAGGGAGGGGTGGGGGCTGACCTTGGCATTTAGACTGGGCCACATTAAGAAGCATTGGTATACCAGAACACATGATAGTTCTTTTGCACAACCTTTACATTGATCAAGAAGCAACAGTTTAAATGGAACAAGAAGAAATGGAATGTTTAAAATCAACAAAGGTATACAACAAGGCTGCATGCTTTCCCCCTACCTCTTTAATTTATATGCAGAACAAATCATCAGAGAAGCAGGACTGTATGAAGACAACTGAAATATGAAGATTGGTGGAAGACACATCAACCACCTTTGCTATGCTGATGATACCACTTTATAGGCTGAAAGTGAAGACGATCTGAAACATTTGCTTTTCAAGATAAAGGAACATAGTCTTAAAATGGGCCTGCACCTTAATGTAAAGAAGACAAAGATATGACAACTGGCAAAATTGAAATAGTTGGCAATTTTAACCTACTTGGATCAACAATCAATAAAGAAATGACAAGTAGTCAAGAAATCAGACGATGCATTGCTCTTTGCAGAATGGCTATGAAGGACCTAGACAAGATTCCCAAGAGCAGAGATGTCTCTCCCATACAAAGATTTGACTTATCCAAGCCATGGTATTTTCAATAATGTCATATGGATGTGAAAGTTGGACAGTGAAAAAGATAGGAAGAAAATTGATATCTTTGAATTATGGTGCTGGCAAAGAATACTGTATTATACCATGGACTGCGCAAAGAGCAAACCAAAGAGGTGATGAAAGCTAAGCTTTCTTTAGAAGCTCAGATGACAAGACTTCTCCTTTCATACTTTGGACACATCATGCGAAGAGAGACATTGTTAGAGAAAGACATCATGCTTGGCAAGGTAGAAGGTCAACACAAAAGAGGAAGGCCAGCCTAGAATAGCCCCTTTAGCACAAACAGCGAATGCCAGCATAGCCAGAATAAAGATTATTGCAGTGCTTTATACTTCTGTGGGGGTGTTTTTTATTGTTACTTCACCTTACAAACGTCCCTCACCTGTGCATTCTGTTCTTTACAAGTGCATCTTGTGCTCTCCCAGACAGCAGATGCACCAGTTCAATGCAGACTTGTCACAGCTGTTCATCTCTATGGGACGCACTGAGGATCAGAGCAGAAAATCTTCTAAATGGTGCCCTTATTCCATGTTGCCACTGATTTAACATAGGTATCTGCGGAATACACTCAGGACATACATGGGCCTTTCCTGAATACGCCTTATACGTCTTCATGGCTTGCCATGCTCATGTTACGCACCCTTCCACCCACATTCTGAGATCCCGTTTTAGTGCCGTGTACATGCAGGGCCGCATGGTTTCAGAATACGGATCTAGACATTTTTGCGAGAAAAACATCTATCCCACACATCCAGCTGGCCTATATGCATTTTGGAATGACTGCCTTAGTGTGCTCCAATTTTTTTAAGGCACACTAACAAACTAAATGTCCACGAACAAACGCATAGCCCTCCTACCCTCTTTCAAACCCGTTTTTTTTCTAGGGGATCCCAGAACTTTCCTTCTCTTCTTTTTGGGCTTCTAACTTAGTTGAAACCAACCTCTGTGGTCTATGGTGCCATTAGCTTTAATTTATAACTATCTGGGGATTTTACTTCTCTTTGTAACTTCCCATGCCCCATCTAGCTCAGCTTTTCCAGTGACAGTTCTTGGCTAAGTGCCACAAGCCATAGTTACCTTAGGAACCCGATATGTGTGTATGCTACATCTGCCAGTAGGTGTCCCCACTGAGCAATGGTTGGGACTCCTGCCCCTCACTGCAGTGACCAAGAACACTGCCTCTGCAGTCTATCCTGCCAGCTTGGGGAAAGAAAGCTGAGCTTGGGAATTGAACCCGAGTCTTCCACACAGCAATCACAGCATTACTACTGAGCCCCCAGACCAGCCTTGAGCCAATCATTAGTGTTACTTGTGTTAATTATTATTAGTGGTATTTAGCTCGTGCCTATCCCATAGTAGTTCAAGGTGAGTTATAGTCAGCTACTGAGGTATTTCCCTGTCCCTGGAGGGCAGATAATGACATAATTCATACCAACTGTTGAATTTTAATGATGCCCTACTCAACTGAGTCTTCCCTTTTTCTGTTTTGATTTCAGCATCAGCCTCCGAGAAATGAAGACCATACTTCCATCAGTAAACTTTAAAGTAGCCAGTGCGAAGACCTTGAAGGATAAGTTTGGGGTAATCATTCAAAGCATTTCTTAATGAGTAACCTATTGAGAATTTTATTGCTTGAATTTAATTACAGTTTGACTGTGGTATTTGACTGAAGGTCACTGGCACAGTGTGACGGCTAAATACCATCCGTATAGTAGACCATCACCTTATGGTAAAGTAGAAGGTTAGAGGTGGCTCTAATATGAGATTGCACCACTGCAGAACCTCCAGTTCCTTCGGCATCAAAATATAAGGAAAACTCTGCTGTCAAAGCAGAAAGCAAATGGCGACACGTATATGTCCTCTTGCCCTAAGCCTCTGAGAGTTTGCATCCTGGATTTATAGCTGTCGATGAAACACTGAACAGCAAATGCGGATACATGTGGCCAGTCTCGGCCTGCGAGATCCTGCTGCCTCTCTCTGTATACTTTTTATGGAGATGGTTTGCTTGTTCGGCAGTTATAAGAAGTAGGTCTGTATTATATATCATGGCACTTATTCTTAGCTCATTTAAAAAAAAGTAAGATTTGGTCTTAAGAATAAAATTACCCCCCTCCCCCCAAAAGAAGCCCAAAGGGCTATGGCATGACAATACACAGGCAACCTCTCCCTCCCAGCTGTCTTACGGCTTGGAAGCTTTAGCACCTAACAAGCACTGAGGTAAAGTCATCTGAATGTTTGCAGGGAGCAATCCGTGGCCAGCCAAAATGAGAAACACTGACAATCCACCTTAGAGCACTATATAAACATTTAGTGGTGGTAGTGGCAAATCCTGAAGGTACCTCCAAGGTGCTGTGGATCAGTTGGAACATGTAGCTTCATCTGGTGCTTTTCTTGCCTTGGGTTTTGCAGCAGTGATTTGTAAAGCCCTTAGCAGGATCAGGCATGCACATTTCCAAAAGGGATCAAAGCTGTTTGCAGCAGGCAATCTCCAGGAACAAGCAGGAATGTAGTCTTCACATATGGGTATCGTCGGTACCGATGGAGCCTGCGCGGGAACGCTCCCCAGCATCCAATAGGAACGCTTTTGGGAGTATCCCTCATCACATGCGCACTGCCTACCTGCCTTTCCAACTGTCCCTCTTCAGTTCTTCATTTTCCGCGGAGCCGACAGGACACATACCCTGTCACCACAGAAAATTTCTTCTTTAATCTTGTTTTCTTGTGGTCACATTTGCCTCCGCACGATGCCTACCGGTACTGCCGGTTCTTTTCTTCTCTTCTCTTTCAAAAAGCCCCCCAAAAAACTCTAAATTGTTTCTCTTCAGAAACTTTGCTTTTTTGGTGCTAGGCGCCATTTTGGGCATTAGGCCCCAATTTTCCTTAAAGATGGAAAAACCAGCTAGTGGTTTTAAAAAATGCACTAAGTGTGGCAGTACCATTTCCGTCATCAACACCCATGACTGGTGTCTTAAATGTTTAGGCCTTGACCATTCTCCTTCGGAGTGTCTCTCTTGTATGGGGATGACTAAAAGAGGAAGACAGAACCGGGCTGCAAAGCTCGGTACCCTCTTTTCTTCGGATGCCAGGTCCATTGCATCAACGTCTTCAAGAGCCTCTTCTTCTTCCCATGGATCTCAGGTAACTAAACATAAAAGCCGGTCCTCAAAGGGTAGCTCTCCTGCAAAGCATCGAGAGGCCATTGGCATTGCCCTTGAGTGAACCACATCGGCAAAACAGCCCCGGTGGGAGGCTTCGGCCTCCAAAGCATCAACGGGGCTCCAAGATGTTCTCGAGGCCTTAGCGTCGACAGAATTACTGGTGCCATGATCAGGGGTCCTGGCCACCTTCACCGGTACCGATACCCAGGCATCGGCAGCGTCGATAGACCAGAGATTCCTCGCTATCGAGTGCAGTATTGCAGCTCTCCTTACAGCTGTGATACTGTTGACACCGATGGTTCAACGGGCACTGGTACCGGCACCGGTACTGATGCCAGTACCACCACCGGCAAGATACTGGTACCAGCACCGATGGTACCGGCCCCGGTGGGAATTCTTCCCATGCCGTCTTTGGCCAGCATCGAGAGATCGGTACCGGATCAACTCGGTACCGACTTTGATTGATACCAGGACCGTGCCTTGCATGAACATCGTGATCAGAGATACTTCGAATCCTCCAATTCTGATGACTCTGATAATTTGGTCTGTGCCAGATTGTTTCTCCCAGAAGACGACTCTTCTTCCCAACGCAGAATGTCGCCTCCGGAGGACATGTCTTTTCAGGATTTTATTCATGATGTTGCTAAAGGCTTTTCAATCATGGTAGCTCCTGAAAAGGAACCTACAGCAAAGGAATTGGAAATTCTCCAATATCCTAAGGCTCCAAAGGAGGCAGCCGCTCTGCCCATTCATGAAATCCTTCATGATTTGATGCTCAGAATGTGGGAGACACCTTTGACCACATCTCCTCATTCTAGGAGACTTGATACCATGTATCGAGTTCCACCATGTCCTGGATTTCAAGACTCAGCTGCCACACCATTCAATGGTAGTGGAGTTAGCCATGCGTAGGATGAAAAGTGCAAAGAGACATGCATTCAGTCCTCCAGGTCGTGAATGCAGGACTCTTGATGCTTTTGGGCGTCAAACGTTTCAGGCTTCCATGCTTTCAGCTAGGATTAGCTCATATATTTTATATATGGGAATGTTTCTCAAAGAGATTACAGGAGATTTGGAGCTCATGAGCCCACTTCTCCCAGATGACAGACGACAAGACTTCCTTACTCTTGTCAGGCATGCTCAAGATGTCTCCAAGTTTGTAAATCATGCAGCCTTTGACTGCTTTGAATACATCAGCAGAACCTCTGCTATTGCCAATGGTGCACGACAGATTGCCTGGCTTCAGGCATCAGACTTGGAGATTTGGGTAAAGGATAAATTAGGCAACATCCCTTGCACAGGAGAAAACCTCTTTGGCAAGAATTGGCAGGAAAAGGCTAAAGAGATAGATGCTGACAATATCACCTTAGATAGATTGTCAAAATCTACAGCCACTCCAGCCAAAAAGAAACCCTATAAAAAACCCTCTTTCAGCAAAAAGAGGAAGTTTTATCCATCCTATACCCAGCAAAGCCAACCTCACGCTCAAGTTGCCCAAAGGGGACAACAACAGCAATTCAAACAGCAGAGGAAGCCAAAAGGCCCGAGAGCTCAACCAGCTCCGCAGGTTCAGTCCCCTCAAGGGATTTGACTCCTTCCTAGAGAGCTTAGCCTTCCTGCCTCAGAGGGGTCCAGAACCCCTAAATATTCCAGGCAGGCTGTGTCATTTTGCCAACAGATGGCACCAAATAACAACAGAAAATTGGACTCTGTCCATTGTAGGAGAGGGGTACACGCTTCATTTTCACAGCATGCCCCCTCCTACAATCTAAAGGCAGTTCAATTCCCAGACCTCTGCAGACAATCTGCTGGATCACGAGGTCTCAACACTTAGAAACATAGAAACATGATGACAGAAAAAGACCACATGGCCTATCTAGTCTGTCCTTCCATAACAACAACTACAACAGTCCACTTTTTACCTTTAGAGATCCTCTGTGTTGGTCCCATGCTTTTTTGAATTCAGTTACTGTCCTCATCTCTACCACCTCCACTGGGAGACTATTCCATGGATCCACTACTCTTTCTGTAAAGAAATATTTCCGCATATCACTCCTGAATCTATCTCCCTTCACCCTCATCCCATGTCCCCTCGTAACAGAACTTGCTTTCAATTGAAAGAGGCTCTCTCCCTGAACATTTATGCCACGGAGGTATTTAAACATCTCAATCATATCACCTCTATCCCGCCTTTCCTCTAAGGTGTACATATTAAGATCCTTAAGTCTGTCCTCATATGCTTTATAATGAAGCCCACTAATCATTTTAGTAGCCACCCTCTGTACCGACTCCATCCTGTTCACATCCTTTTGAAGGTGCGGTCTCCAGAATTGCACACCATACTCCAAATGAGGTCGCACCAAAGACTTATACAGAGGCATTATCACCTCCTTTTTTCTGCTAGCCATTCCTCTCCGTATGCACCCAAGCATCCTTCTAGCTTTTGCCATCGCCTTTTCTACCTGTTTAGCTACTTTAAGATCATCAGACACAGGAGGCTTGTCTTCACATAAACCTCCTAGAATTAAGAGCAATCTATCTAGCTCTTCGAGTACTCCAGGCCCATCTCAGCTACAAGACAGTCCTAGTCCAAACGGACAGTCAAGTAGCCATGTTCTGTGTGAACAAGCAGGGCGGAACAGGCTCTCTGTCATTATGCAACGAAGCTTTACGACTATGGGCCCTCGCCAGAGAGCATCAAATTCACCTTCTTGTGGTATATCTTCCAGGCATTCAAAGCCTTTGGACAGACAGACTCAGCAGAGTACTGCTGCCTCACGAATGGTCTCTCCACCTAGACCAGGTGACAAAGATATTTCACATCTGGGGGACTCCAGACATAGACTTCTTTGCAAGTCCACTGAATGCCAAACTCTCCTGGTTCTGTTCCAGAATTCCGGCTCACAATTGCCAGGCAAGGGATGCCTTCCTCCTTCAATGGGATCAGGACTTCCTCTATGCCTTCCCACCCATTCCCCTCATCCCCAAAACACTTTTCAAGCTTCAGAGAGACAGAGATCGTATGATCTTCATAGCACCACGGTGGCCATGCCAAACGTGGTATCACCTGCTTCTACATCTCTCTCAAGCTGCACCTCTAGAGTTAGGGTGTGCTCCAGATCTCCTTTCCCAAGAGAGCAGGACGCTATGGCACCTGAATCCCCAGTCCCTGCATCTCACGGCCTGGTTGCTGAGAGCTTAAATCTTCAGGATCTCAACCTTTCCCAACAGGTAAAGGATGTCCTTCAGGCTTCTAGAAAACCTTCCACAAGACGATCTTACACCTTCAAGTGGAAACGTTTCACTATATAGTGTTTCCAGAAGGGGTTAAACCCCCTGGTGATACCTTTGGAATCAATACTAGAGTATCTACTTCATTTATCAAATTCTGGTCTAAAGACCAATTCAGTAAGAGTCCATCTTAGTGCAATTACAGCTTCCTATAAGCCTCTAAATGGACAACCAATTTCCTCTCATCCTCTCATATCCAGATTTATGAGAGGTTTTCTATTAACAAAACCTCCCATCAGGCCACCACCGGTGGCATAGGATTTACATCTAGTTCTCAGGCAGCTCATGAAACCGTCTTTTGAACCTTTAGCCACTACTACCCTGAAGTTTTTGTCGTGGAAGGTTATCTTCCTAATTGCAATCACCTCTGCACGACGCATTAGTGAATTGCAAGCTTTAGTGGCTGATCCTCCTTACACTAGGTTTCACAATGATAAGGTTGTCCTTAGAACTCATCCACACTTTATGCCAAAGGTGGTTTCGCCTTTTCATTTAAATCAATCAATTTATCTTTCTGTATTCTTTCCGAGGCCTCATGCCTCAAATGCAGAGAAGAACCTTCACACTTTGGACTGTAAAAGAGCCTTAACTTTTTATCTACAAAGAACACAGCAACATAGAAAGTCTTCTCAACTTTTTATTGCTTCTGATTCTAGTCATTTGGGACTTCCATTCTCCAAGAAAACTTTATCCAAATGGATTGCACAATGCATGTCCTTTGCTTATGAGAGTAAGAGTCTTCCTCTTCAAGGCCATGTCACAGCTCATAATGTGAGAGCCATGTCAGCCTCTATGGCTAACCTTCACTCCGTGTCTATTGATGACATCTGTCGAGCAGCCATCTGGGCTTCGGTACACACCTTTACAGCCCATTACTGTCTAGATAAAGCCTCCCGTCGGGATGCCTTCTTTGGCCAAGCTGTTCTTCAAAATATCTTTCAGACTTAATACAACTCCTACCCACCAACCCTGGTAGGATGCCAGAGATCCATGGGAGGAAGCATGGCCCACCTCACTATAGGTGGCAGCTTCCTGGGGTCATCTCCCTGGCATTTTCAGCTAGGGAGTCCCCATATTTGAAGACTACATTCCTGCTTGTTCCTGGAGATAGCGTAGTTACTCACCTGTAACAGGTGATCTCCGGGAACAGCAGGAATTAAGTCTTCACAACCCACCCACCTCCCCTAGGAGTTGTCTCTCTAGCTCTCTGTCTCTTTCCTCTCTCCCTCTATCCTTTCACTCAGCTACAAACTTAACTGAAGAGGGATAGTTGGAAAAGCGGGAAGGCAGCGCGCATGTGCTGAGGGATGCTTCCAAAAGCGTTCCTTTTGGACGCTGGGGAGCGTTGCCGCACAGGCTCTGTTGGTACCGACGATACCCATATGTGAAGACTTAATTCCTGCTGTTCCCGGAGATCACCTGTTACAGGTGAGTAACTACGCTAAATGCAGCAGCAGTATTTTTGAAGTGCTAATGAATTGCTCCTTGGTGGAGAATAGGAAAGAAATAATAGTAAAATAGCAAGAGGTTGAGTACATGATGGTTAAAGACTTCCTCAGATGTGGCAAAGAATGGATTTGAATCTGAAATGACTGGTGTATTTTGGTTCTGTCTTACAGGAAGTAGGAGCTCATAAAGATGACCTCAGCTTTGAACAGTTCCATTTATTCTACAAGAACCTGATGTTTGAGCAACAGAAGTCAGTAAGTATCACCAGAATCTATCTCCTTGCCATAGTGAAAGCCAGGATTGTCCTGACTCTCTTCCTAGTTTTCAGAGCAAGGCTTAATTTACTCTATCTTGTGGTGTGGAAAATTGGGAAGAGAAAGTGAGGTTACTTACCTGTAACAGGGTTCTCCATAGACAACAGGATAAGTCAGCCACACCTGGTGATGTCATCCGACGGCGCCGTTCAGACAGAAGTGCTCACCCAGAGCTGTTAGGTTGAGTGTGTCCAGGATGAGCTGGAGTGTCCTCCTGCCATCATGGGTGATGAGGTCTGGCATCCATGGCAGCGGGAGTGGTGGGCAGACAGAGAGGCGGTGCAGGTAGGGGCACCACATCTGCCTCAGCCAGTGTGTCGCAATGAAGTTAACTGTGGCACAATCGCTGGTGATCTTTTGGATGGACTTGGAAATGAGTGGTGTTGAGTGGTTCGTGTATAGAAGGTGAGTGCCCAAATACAGGTCAAAGGCATCTGAGGTTAGGCTGTGCGCTGAGGGTCGTTTGGAGCAGAAGAGGTTGCACTAGGCTTTGGCCTCCCTGGTGAAGAGGTCGATCTGTGATTTTCTCCATCTGGTTGTGTTTGCCTGGCAGGTAAAAGGCCTACAGGAAGCAGCGAAGATCCATATTCTGTGGGCTTCCCAGCATAGAGGGAGGGATCCCATGCCCCCTTGTTGTAAAACATTGTGACTTGGTTGTCTGTTTTTATCAGTACCACCTTGTCAGAGATCCAGGTAGCGAAGTCCTGGAGGGCATACTGGATGGCATGCAGCTTGAGGAGGTTGATGTTTTTTTCCTGTTTTTCTCCTGTGGAGTCCAGACTCCTTGAGTGTGGAGGTAGTGAAGGTGGACACCCTAGCCTGTTGTGGAGGCATCCATGGTGATAATCAGGGTGTGCTGGGGTTGCTGTAGGAGGCAGGCTTGGGTGAGATGCTCCCAGGACATCCACCAAGTCAGCCCTGCCTACACCCTATTGATCTTGGCTGGCAGGGGCTGGGAGTGTTGTGTCAAATTGTGGTGTAGGTACCATTGAAGGACATGCATGTGGAGCTTAGCTAGTGGTATGACCACCGTGGTTGCTGCCATGTGTCCGAGAAGTTGGAGGAGCATCCTGGCTGTGATCATTGGATGCTGCAATGGACCTGGTCAGTTGGAGGATTGTATCTGCTCACTGGGGTAGTAGGAATGCCTTTCCCTGGGTGGGGGTCTACATCTCTGCACTGATGAATTCTAGGAATTGCGACAGAACTAGGAGCAATTTCTTGAAGTTTATGATGAATTCCAGCAAGGAAAGCAGTGCTTTGGTGCGTTGTATTGAGAGTGCTGTCTCTTGCTTGGAGGGGACAGTGATGAGCCAGTCATCTAGGTAGGGGAAGATGCATACCCACTCCTTGCGGAGGCATGCAGCTGCCACTGTACCACATTTGGTGAAGACTCTCTGGGTCAAGGAGAGGCCGAACGGGAGTACCTTGTGCTGGTAGTACTGGTCCCCTACATGGAAGTGCAGGTATTGCCTGTGTTCTGGGTAGATTGGTATATGTATGTGTAGGCATCCTGTAAGTCCAAGGAGGTGAGCTTGTCGTTGTGCTGAAGGAGCGGGAGGATGGAGCCCAGGGAGTACATTCGGAACTTCTCCCTTGAGATCAATTTGTTGAGGCATCACAGGTCGAGGATAGGATGGACGCTCCCGTATGTCTTGGAGATGAGAAGGTACCTGAAGTAGAATCCATGCTTGATCTCAGAGGGGGAAATTGGTTCTATGGCCTTGGATCCAAGGAACAAAAGGATTTCTGCTGACATAGTGGGATTGTGGTGGTCTGGGAATTGGCTAGAGGGTATGCGGTGTTAGTGCGGTGTCTTTTTGAAGTTGATTCTGTAACCATTGCTGATGGTTTCTAGGACTCTCTTGTCCATCATGATGGCTTGCCAGGACTGTTGGAAAAGGGAAAGCCAGCCCTCTACTGGTGGTGTGGCTGTCGCAGCATCAAAGGGAAGGGAGTCTTCTTCTCCAACAAGGATGCCCCCTGGCAGCATTCCTTCTGGCGTTGCTTTTGAGGATAGGAGTGCCATTTGTTGTAGGGGTAATAGTGTCGAGGTGTGGAATACAAGGAGTATGATTTTCTGTGGTAGGAGTTGTGGTATTTGCATTGGTTGTGGAGTGTTCCATACCTTCAGAGGCAAGGGTCTGGAGCATCGTGCAGTGGTCTTTCATGTCATTAACGGTGTCCTTCACCTTGTCTCCAAAAAGGTTGTTGCCTTTCTGAGCTCTGGGAGAGTACTTCCATCTGAACGACATCACCAGGTGTGGCTGACGCATCCTGCTTGTTCATGGAGAAGGACACATCTCCTGCTGTGGAAATAATTATTCCTACAGCTGCTCTCTCTAAGGCTAGAAATGGACTCCCTGGCTATTAGAATACAATGCTAGTGAAATCCAATGAGGTCAAAGATTGGCTTTTCGCAAGCCAGTCAACAGCTGCTACATGATACTGGAAGCAGCCCACATACTATCTTCTGTTTACAACATAAACATCTGTATCTGGATTTTAGATGTAATTATTTGCCTTTTCCAAATCTGATCTCAAGGCGAGTTGCAATCACATACACAAGTTATTTCCCTTGCCCAAGTGAGCTCACCAGGTACATCGTTCCTGAGGCAATGGAGGGTGAATTGACTTCCCCAAGATCATGACGAGCCTAAGTGGGGAAAAGCAGGATTTGAACCCTGATTTTTTTCCTGGTTATCAGCCTGCTGCTCTAACCATTAGGCTTCTCCTTTTCTCCTTGGAACATAAGAGCAGATTAGTACTATAAGGCCCAGCTCGACTGCTGTAGTGTTTGGAGGATTGGAAGCAGTGAGGAAAACTCATCTACATTTCTTCTTGTTTGATACCGTGATAATAGCACGGTAGGTTTTGATAGACTTACAAGTCACCCCATAGTCTCCCTTTTGAAGGAACAGTACTTTTGATCTCATTTTTATTGTTGAGGACAAGAGAGCAACATAGATTTCCTGCAGGAGATAAGACACTTTGCTCTAGAGAGAAAACAAGTTTTCAACAGCTGACGCTTGTGTTGCCCCATTCCTGTGCCAGTCATGTTACATTTCTAAAAGCACTCGAAACACCAAGATTACCTGTGGTGTGCAGAACACGGTGGGAGGCAGGCTATGGGATCCAAAAGAATGGGGTATAACAGAGACTTCACGCACCTTAGCCATGATTTACATTTGATGTCTTCAGATTTCTGTGACAAAGCCTCATTCCTTTCTATAGTAAAAACCAAAACACCTTCACCCTGAGTACAATATCATCCAAATAACCCCAGAACTCAGTGAAAATAACCAGAATAAATCCTAAATTTTTTTGTTGGACCGGCCAGCCAAGTAGAGAGAAAAATCACCTTCTACCGCCGTGGCCCTTCCTTTTTAATCGTAATATAACTTTTTAAAACAGCTCTTCAAAAATGGCTGGTACTTAGCTTTGAATAACACAGGCTTTTTACAGCAGGTCCGTTTTTTCTCTCGACGTGCCACGTTTCGGGGGTGTTCCCATAGACCCCCTGCTTCAGGTCAAACCGCTGTTAGCAGAAGCATTAGGCTAATGCTTCTGCTAACAGCGGTTTGACCTGAAGCAGGGGGTCTATGGGAACACCCCCGAAACGTGGCACGTCGAGAGAAAAAACGGACCTGCTGTAAAAAGCCTGTGTTATTCAAAGCTAAGTACCAGCCATTTTTGAAGAGCTGTTTTAAAAAGTTATATTACGATTAAAAAGGAAGGGCCACGGCGGTAGAAGGTGATCATTCCTTTCTATGGCAGACAGATGTCCACAGAAAACCCCAGGCTGTTCTCTTCGGGGAGTGTAAGCTTTGAATCTCAGTTTTAATGCTATTTTCCTGTTCAGAAACCTAAGATTTCAGCCATTAAAAGAAAAAAAAAGATCTTTTTAAGCCAGTTAATATCTGAAATCTGAGGTCTAACGTTCCCACAGCTGCACAGGAGTCCTCTGCTTGTTCTACTGACTATAAATGCAATATCGCAGTGCCTCCTTGCAGCAGCAGCAGCCTGAGCAGAGGACGCGCATGCAGCTTTGGGGAATGTTGCTGAGTGGTCTGTTCGTTTTTGGGCTGTTCTTTTTAACTTCCATTTCAGTTGGAGCCGGCCTGTACTGGACTGTGGTGCCGTGAGCCGTCCTCACAGCTTCATAATATTTTCCCCTCATTTTCTAAATTTAGATGGCCTTGATAACTGCAGTTTTTGCGTTTATTGCTAATATCAGGCCTGTGATCTAGACTTTCCTGAAACCTTTCAGCAAATTCTGACATTAAGATAATTTCCTGAGTGAAAACAACTCTATGGGTTTTTTTTTCCTGTTTATTGTCAGCTAAGCTATTTATGAGGTCATGTACAGAAAACGTGTTCCCATAATAATCTTTCATTATCATTTCCGCTCATAATGTCTGGGTGGGAGTCCTTGCATGCTTAAACTGAATGCGACCATTAACCATTGTGTAATATTTGGGACAGCGCAGAGGAAAAGACGACAAATCCAGAAATTGAATCCCAGATCTCCTTTGTGTTTTGCCATCGAGTCCAGTTCTCTTTAAGTTTTCAATTGACAACAGCAGTTACTGTAGCTTGTCTCTTTCTTTTTGCAGATACTTGATGAATTCAAAAAAGACTCGTCTGTGTTTATTCTTGGGTAATAGTTTGTTTTTCAATGTTATTTCAATGCTTATCAATTTTAAGTAACCTGTAGAGTATAAACAGATGGAAGAGAATATCAAGGATGCAGGAACCAGCATGAACCAAGCTTCTCTGAACCAGATGGATTTTGGCTTTGTTCAGGCTATGCAAAACTCGGAGATTTACAGTGAATCCACAGAAGTACTCTGTGAATTACTCCTTCCCCCACCCCTCACTCTCAGGGACTCAGAACCCCCCCCCCCCCCCCACTCACACAATGGAGCAAATGCCAGGACATCGGATATGGAAATGGAGTGGATCTGCTTCTGAATCTTCTAGCGACAGAGTCCCTTCTCTCTGGAAACGGTTTGCAAACTTGGTCAGATTGGTTTACGAATCTCTCGAGTCATGCATTCCCGCTGTGCTTTTCTGACAGAACTATAGTCTCACAATGAATTCAGTTTATTGTTAGTCAGAAAATCCGAGTCTTCTACAGATCTGAGATTTTGTATATTTACATAAGTATATATTTGCGTTCATACAGATTGGTATAGAAACATAGCAGTTTCTGTATATTTTTGTAATGTAACATACTGTATGCCTCCTGGCAGTGTGACCGAAAGCAGGTTGCCAGGCCTTTCTTCCAAGGCAATGGAGGGATTAAGTGACTTGCCCAAGGCCAGAGTGAGTGCTAGTGGGAACTGAACCCTGCTCTCTTAGCCACTAGGCTACTCTTCCACTGCTGTATATTTTTATATAACACATTTTATGTTTCATGCACACAGAAGCTTAACCCTTTCCACTTGACTGTCCCCGTGTGACTTTTACATTTTCCCATTACGATCATTTGTCCCACGCTGTGGGACATATGAATAACATTCTAGTTATTCATGCCCTTAAGTTCCACTCCATGGGATATTTACGAGCAACCGCAATAAGTAAAAAGACACATTATAACCACAAAAAGGTGTGTTGTATGCTGATCTGGCATGAGCAACTGGAATATTTATCCGAGTGCATGACTCTTACAAGCCTTTACCTGTTGCAGAAAGTATCAGCAGTAGCACCTACTGGGGAGGCTGCAGTGACTATGGAGAAAGTTTTCTGTCTGTACATCTGTTTGCGCATGACATAGCAAAGCAGGAGTTCCCAGGCCCTGCAGCTTGAAGAGCAGGGCTTATGGTGATAAAGGCCTTTGGGAGTCTCCGGATCCCACTGGTCTGAAGAGCGGAGCTGCAGCCTGTCTGCCTGAGAGGATGGAAGGGGTGGAGCATGAATACTAAGGGCAGGCTGAGGGAAAAGGCAGGTGGAACATTAGGGAGGAGTGGGATTAGAGGAGGGTCTTAGCCTTGAGAGAGTGCAAGTAAGAGTGAAAGGCAGGAGAGGGAGAGAGACGCAGAGAGTGCCAAGTTGGTTGGGAGGGGGCGGGAGAGGGTGCACGACTGGGTGAAGGAAAGGAAGCAGAGTGCCAGAGGGAGGTATGAAGGGTAGGGACGGGAAACCGCCATGACAAACACACACATGCACACACCACCCAGCATGCCCCATGATATACACACACATGCACGTACGCACATCCCCCACAGCACTCCCATGACATACACAAACATGCACCCCCAGCACTGCCCTTCACACACATGCACACGCAACCTCAGTACCTCCACGGTACACCCGCACACACTCAACCCCGAAACCCCTGTCACACATACACACACATATGCATAAGAATGCACCCCCTTACACTGCTGTGATACAGATACACGCACGCACCCCCCAGCATCCCCATGACACACACACACCCCCTCTGAGACACACACACACGCACTCCCCAGACTTCTGATTTTGGAAATGTTGGAAACAGTTCATTGTGCCACACTGGAAGTGCACGCTTTTCGACTTGCTTTCGTTTGGCTGGTATTTCCTCCTTTCTGCTGTATGTTCGGGCTGCCGGAACCAGGGCTGGGATCCTGAGGCCATGAGCCTTTATTAACAACTAGCCAAGGATTTTTTCCTCTTGTTATAGACCCTCTCACTGTCCCTGATTTGGTCATTGTAACAGTGGTCCCGAGGTAGGGAGACACGCATCAGGGCTCCTTCTACTGCGGCTTGTCATTTGTACAGGGTACTAGCTATATGCAGTGCCGTACACATACACCTAAGAGACCCTGCCTCGCAGAGCTTACAGTCTATTCAAGACGAACAAACAAGGGGCTAGGGTAATTCTTAAGGGAAATGATGAAAACACACACGGGTATAAAACAGGAGAATATCGGGTTAGGATCTAAAAGCAGTCTCGAAGAGGTGGGTTTTTAGTCTGGATTTGAATAGGGCCAGAGATGGAGCCTGACATTACTGACTCAGGTAATCGAATCCAGGCGTATGCACAGCAATGTGGAATGAACAGAGTCTAGATTTGGCACAGCCTTATGAGTGGAGCTCCAGAGGAGGGGTGTACGGAGAGATTTAATTTAATTAAATTTCAATTTAATACAGTACAGGTTCTTATATTCCACGTCAGAGCGGGTTAATATTGAAGTGCTAGGAGGTAAGAAGATTGAATTTACAGTGGGGTATAGAGTCATCATGGAATAAAAATAGGTAATAATGGAGGAATAGAACATTGTAGATATAGAGTGAATGATTGACACCTTCAGCATCAACCAGCCTTTAAACAAGGATTAGAGGGAAGTGGGCAGTCGTATCAGTAGCCACAGGTCATGTAGGTTTTTAGCAATTACAAAGGATTTCAAGCAGTGATCTTCCACAGTAATCGGGAGGTGTGACTTTTAGGGATTCAGGACTTTCTGAAAGAGCCATGTTTCAGGGGATTTTCTAAATAAAGTATGAGAGGTCATTTGTCTTATAATCGTTCTAAGGCTTTGCAGCTGCTGCTGTGAATGACTTTCCATGTGTCCATTTGGCAGAATAGTTTGGGAATTGCAATGGGGGATGGGGTGTTTTGGATGAGATTAGATTTATAGAATGGTGTGAGGCCCATACAAATTTTAAAATGTACAGTAGAAATATGAAATTGATTCTTCTTGCTATGGGAAACCAGTGAAGTTTTTCAAAATAGGTAGAAGCACTATCCCATCTAGAGGCTCTGAATATTAATTTAGCTGCTGTGTTTTGGAGGGATTGTAGTTGAGCAATCTGAAATATTGTTGTTGTTAAGTGCCATTGAGTCAGTGATGACTCATGGCGACCATCTGGATAGTTGTCCTAAATTGCATTTGGCCTTCAGTTAGGCGGCTCATTGTTGACAGACTGGTACCCGTAGCTGCTGTTATTGTAGCGATCCATCTCATTGCTGGCCTTCCTCTCTTGCGTTGGCCTTCTATCTTGCCAAGCATGATGTCTTTTCTAATGATCTCTCTCTTCGCATGATGTGTCCAAAGTATGAAAGTCAAAGTCTTGTCATCTGAGCTTCTAAAGAAAGCTTAGGTTTGATCTCCTCTAGTACCGACTGGTTTGTTCTTTGGGCAGTCCATGGTATACGCAGTATTCGCCGCCAGCACATAATTCAAAGGCATCAATTTTTTTCTGTCTATCTGAAATATAGGCAGCCCTAAATAGACTATATTGTCTACAGTGAGAATTATGATTGCTTGGACTATTTATTGAAAGTGTTCTATAGTGAAGAAGTCTCTCATTTGACATAGTAGTCTTAAGATTAAGAAAAGCTTCCTGGTTAGTGATGAGATTTGCTGCCTCACAGTAAGGTTGAAGTCTTTGTAAATGCCAGGTAATTTTATTTTGGCGTTATATTTCACGCTCATACCTCCCAGTATTGGGGGATTCTTTGGGGATGATTCTGTCTTTAGAGTTAACCCATAGTAGTTTAGACTTCTCAGGGTTAATTTTGAAATTGTGGGTTAACATCCAATAATAAATTAGATTGTTACACTTCATACATTTCTTTCTCAATACTTCAGTTGGATCTTTGACTGGGAACAGCATTACCGTGCCAAGCTAGAAATGCGCTCTGTGCGTCTAATGAATCTGGTGCCCCCCAATCAAAGGCAGGAACTCACTTTTTTTGAGCTTTCTGGAAGCCCGGTGATATCGGCGCCCTTTTTGTACTTAAGCCCTGTGCAGCTGCACTGTTTGCACACCCTTGGCATGGCCCTGGGAGTAGGATTATGATGTAATCTCTACAGGCATAGAAAATGGGGGGTAGATCCCTTATGTTTATGTTTATTTAAAACTTTATATACCGCCCTTACAAAAGTACCTAGGCGGTTTACAATCAACAGTAAAATGTGGGAGTTTAAAAAGGGTGCTGCAGAAAAGGAAATTGAATGCCAATAAAAACCTCTAAAGGAAGGAAAGAAGTAGAAAGTGGATAGAGGAGAAAAGAAGGAACAATAGGCAACAGTTACAATAGGTGAGGATCGACAATAGGAAGGGGGGATAAGGAGGAACAATAGGAAAGGGGATGTGAAGGAAGCTGGGAGACAATTATATTTTATTTTACAATTTGGGAGAGGAGGGGGGAGGGGGAGGGAGATCGAAAGCTGTACAGAAAAGGTACGTTTTCAGTTGTGTTTTGAAAGATTTAAAAGAGGGATCCAGTCGAAGGGTGGTGGGAGCGAGTTCCAGAGTCTTGGGCCAAGGAAGAAAAAAGCTGAGGACCGAATGGATTCTAGGTGAGCCTGGGATGGGGAGGGGAGGAACATGCGATTAATGTGGATTGAGCGAAGGGAACGGTGGGGGGTGTGGAGGCCGACCTGATCGGCAAGATAAAGGGGAATGCCAGAGTGGATGGCTCTGTGTACAAAGATGAGGATTTTAAACCGTATTCGGTAGGTGATGGGGAGCCAGTGGTGGTGCAGGAGGAGGGGTGTGACATGATCAAAGCAGGATGCGTGAGTGAGGATACGGATGGCGGAGACCGGCCAGAGAGACATTACAATAATTGAGACATGAAATAACCAGAGAGAGAAGCAGTGTAGTCATCGAGGAGGAAGAGAGGAAAGGACGAACAGCACGAAGTTGTTTTAGAGTGAGGAAAGAACGTTGGACAACAGTAGAAATGTGAACTTTAAAGGAGAGAGCAGAATCAAGGGTGACACCCAGGTATCTGAGAGAAGAAACCATGGGGATAGGTGTAGAGGAAAGCAAAGGTATAAGGGGGGGGGGGGGGTAGCCAAAAGTGAACCAAATTGCTGAGGTTTTGGTGAGTTTGATGTGGAGAAAATTAGAAGAAATCCAAGAGGCAACGGAGGAAAGACAATCATTGAGAGGGGTGATGTCCGGGGCAGAGGAATCGGTGTGATGAAGAAGAAAGATATCATCAGTATAATAATAAGCAGAAACACCATACTGTTGGATTAACAGAGTGAGAGGGGCCAGAAAAACATTGAAAAGAAGGGGTGCAAGGACGGAGCCTTGGGGGACACCGCAAGGGAGGGGTGTGGAGGGAGAGGAGGCAGAGCCAGAAAGGACTGAAAAAGAATGACAAGAAAGAAAGGAGCGAAACCATTGCAAGACCAGACCGGAGAGACCGGCATCCTGAAGACGACCCAGAAGTGTGTGATGATCCACCAAGTCGAAAGCAGCAGAGAGATCCAGTGAGACAGCAAGGGAAAATGAACCACGGTCGTGAGCAGCATGTAATTCGTTAAGGAGTGAAAGAAGAACAGATTCCGTGCTGTGACCGAGGCGAAAACCAGATTGTCAAGGGTGAAGGAAAAGGGAAGCCTCAAGGTGAGATGAAAGTTGAGAAAAGACCAGTTTTTCTAAGAGTTTAGAAAGAAAGGGAAGATTAGAGATAGGGCACCAGTTAGATGGGGAAGAGGGATCCAGGGAAGCTTTCTTTAGGATCGGGCAAACTAGTGCATGTTTCCAAGAGGAAGGAAAGATACCAGCAGCCAGACTAGAGTTGAAAATTGAAAGGATAAAAGGGGAGAGTGCAAAGGAAGGATCCAGTAACCATTGGGGGGGGGGGAATGGGGTCGTTGGGGCAAGTGGTTTTTCGGGAGGAAGCGAAGACTTTGGAGAGTGCTGAGGTAGTGATTGGTTCAAAGGCAGACCAACAGTGGGAGAGGGAAGGAAGAACAGAAGAGGGGGAAGGGGAGGGAGAAGAAGGCAGAGAAACCAGGAGAGGGAAAGTTGGAGAGAGGGGGGGGGGGACAGGAGGGAAAAGAAAGGCAAAGGGAGAGGACTTTAGAGGAGAAATACGAAGCTAAAGTAGTAGGGTTGGGAGAGAGAGGAGAAGAAGATGAGACGGAGGAGGAATGTGGGGCTGAGAGGGAGCGAAGAACAGAATATAGTGCACAAGAGGAATTATCTGAAGAGGAGATAAGTTTAGAATAGTAGTCTTGTTTGGCAGAATGGAGAAGAGAGCGGTATTGGTGATGACAGTGACGAAAGTGAGACAGGTTAGAAGGACTGGGATGTTTTCGCCAGTGATGTTCGGCCCAACGAAGGTATCTACGATGAAGAAAGAGACCCGGATGGAACCAGGGGTGACGGGTGGGGGTAGGAGGACCACGAAGAGGGCGAAGGGGAGCAAGAGAATCAAGTGCTGAGACGAAGGTCGTGGTCCAGGTGTGTGCTTGAGAGTCGGTTGAGAGAAGTTGAAAATCAGGGGGAAAAAGAATGTCTGAAGAAGGAAACTGAAGAAGAGTATTAGGATTAATACAACGGGAATAAGAAGGATAAGCAGGACCAGGATTTGAAGTAAGGGACAAGGGAAGTGGGGAGATAAGAAGTGAAAAAAAGATACATGAATGATCAGACCAAGAGAGGGAAAAGGAAGAGAGGGAGGAGGGAACAGGCGAGGAAGAAGTGTGAGAAATAAGGAGGTCTAGGGAGTGTCCTGCAGAGTGCGTAGGGAAGGAAACAAGTTGACTGAGGGAAAGATTGTACAAATGGGATAGAAAAGCCAGATCGCGGGAAGTGGAGGGGGAATCAACATGAATGTTGAAGTCTCCTAGAATTAGGAGGTGGGAATAGAGAACCGAAGCCTCGTTGATGGTAGAGAGAAGCGAATCCCAAAGTTGGGCGGACAGAGAGGGAGGGGCATAGATAAGAAGAAAGTAGAAAGAGGGAGAGGTGCCTAGGCAAAGAAGTAGGGAGTCAGGGTGGTGTAGAGCAGGGGATGATATTTCCTGAAGAGGGAGGGAGGAACGGTAAAGAACCGCAACACCCCCACTGCTCCTGCCCCGACGAGTGGTGGATAAGGCAGAGTAACCTGGGGGCAGGCAGCGGTTGAGGAGGGGCTCCTCACCATCCCTCAACCACGTCTCTGTCAGGAAAAACATATCAAGGGAGTGTTGAGAAATGACATTGTGGATCAGTACAGTTTTAGAACGGATGGAACGACAATTTAAAAGAGCAAGCTGAAGAAGCAGAAGGGACTGAGGGGAGGAAGAGGGGGAAGGATGAGTGGAACAATGAATTAAGTTGGAGAGGTTTCGTGCAAAGAAACCTGAAGAAAAGGGTGAAATGGGAGAAGGGGTAGGCCGCCAACCCCAGTGAACTGGTATGGAGGCCATGGAAATGAGGATGATGGGCACCAAAGGGAGGGAGGGTGAGGGTCTAGGCCAAAGGTGAGACCGTTTAAACTGGGTGAGGAAACCAAGGAGCCAGGAACACCAGACGTAATAGGATACGACTGTGAGGTGGGCCAATGAGAGAATGATGGTGGTGAAGGCCGCATAGGCTCCGGGCACTCGCCCCTGGACTCGCCCCAAGGAGCTCAACCAAGGAGCAGGTCCTGCTCCTTGGGCGTGTACCCACGGCGCGGTACGCCGCACTGGGGGAGATTATATACAGTGTTCCGGCCCACAGAGGAGGCGCGTCACTTCCGGTGTGATGGGGAGGTGGAAGCCAACAACGGGATACCTGGAAGGGAACACAGAGGCACACAGGGTCAATCCAGCACAGTACAGCGCAGCGAGCAGCACAGAAAAGCACAGGATGAGCAGCAGGAGTTAATTTCCTAATGAGCTCAGGAAAAACTGTATAGGTGATAAAGGGGACCCTTGTGGTACTCCTGATGTCGGTGACTAGGGTGACAACATACTCTTAATCTTTCTAAGAGAGAATAAGGACAGATGATGTCAAAGGCTGAAGACAAGTATAATTGCATAAGGACTGCAGAGTCACTTTTGTCCACAATAATGAGAAGATCATTTAAGATAGTCGCTAATAGGGTTTCTGTTCTATGTTGGGGTTGGTAATTGGATTGGGAAAGGTCTAGTAAATCATAATCTTCAAGGCGTTGTTGGAGTTTGTTAGTTGCCATTGATTCTATAAATTAGCCAAGATAGGGATGTTTGCTATTGGTATATTGTTTCCACATATAAGGAAGTCTTAGTCCTTGCTTTTCAGGAGTGTTTGTAGGCACGTCTGCTCCCCATGCAACTTGGTAGTATCCCTCTTAAAGGCTTTGTTCTATTATTTTCCTGATCCAATTATTTCATTATGGGGCCTCCTTAAGAAGTTTATCTGGGAATCTGTCCAGTGGACAGAATCCTTTTGCATATTTATTGATCATTCTAATAGTTTTGAGTCTGGAGACATGTGTGAAGTAATCCCAGACAGCCTGCTAGAGTTGGTTTGGTTATCGTTTTGTTGTTTGAGGGTTTACCTTTATTGGGTTCTCTCATAATGTGCTCAAAGATAGAGAGAGATAGTGAGGAGCTGCAGAATGAATGCACTTGTAGATCAGTAGTAGAAGTTAGAATTGTATGTGGAAATGAATAAGCCAGTGAAGTGATTTGAGAAGAGGAGTTTGGACAAGTTTCTGGAGGAAAGGTCCTGGTTTGGACAAGTTCCTGGAGGAAAGGTCCATAAACCTTTATTAAAAGGGACCCGGGATATCACTGCTTGAGACATTGAGGAACCTGTGTCTTTTGGGGAAACTGCTAGGTACTTATGACCTAGATTGGCCACTGGTGGAAACAGGATACTGGGCATGATGGACCTTGGTCTGACCCAGTATGGCATATCTTATGTTCTTATGTTATTAATATAGTGACATTGGCAGAAGATTAGCTGTGTGGCTAAATTTTGAGTGGATTGAAAGGGAGAGCGATGATTCAGAGACGAGAGAGGAACAGGCTGCAGTAGTCCAGTGTTTCTCAAGCTGGTCCTGATGCACTCCCTACCCACCCTGGCCTTTAGATTATCCACAAAGAGTATGCATGAAACAGATTTGCATGCAATTAAGGCAGATCGTGCAGATCTATCAAGTTCATATTATTTGTAGGTATCCTGTAAACCAGATTGGCTAGGGGGTACACCGGCTTGAAAAACACTGCAGTAGTCTAAATGGGAGGTGTCATGAGAGCAGATAAGGGTCTTGGTAGTGTCAGGGCTATTAGGTGAACTAGGTGGTTGCCTAGGCACCAAACTTTAGAGGGAGTCCATTACTGCTGCTGCTACACGTCTCCAAATCTACATTGGGAGCAGTGACGGAACGTCCAAGTAGCGCTTACCAGAGCCTCTGAACTGCTGCGTTCTGATCAGCTGGTTCCACTCCCATGTAAACAAGAAGTCTGCCTCAGAGGAGGCAGGAATGGCCAACCTTACGAGCACTAGAATGCATAGGTTCAAAGGTTCCTGGGGAAACGGGGTGAGGGGTGGGGGAAAGGCAGCAGGAATAAGGGCTTGCTTAGGGAGCCTCATTTTCTTGCGCTGGCCCTGGATGGTGTGTTCAGAAAGGAAAGGACACCTTTTGCTGATGTTATAGAGAAAGAAACAACAGGCGTTAGGTATCTGTTGGATGTATATTGCGCTTAATTCCTTCACACAGTCCCAGGGGCTGTGAATGCTGATTCTGTAGCACCTCTAGTGCTACAGATGTGGAAGTCTGGACCCGGCAATTGCAACGGGCATCCTCCACAGCAAAGGCATTCAATCGTATTGATCCTCTCAAGATTTGGGAAATATGTTTGCTTTCTGAGATGTGCTTCCAGAATTGTAGGGAGATAAGGTTGGGCACCTACCTGGCTATTGGCTGGTACACAGGGTCTTATATAGGCAGATGAACGTATTTTTGGTCTCCCAAGTTTCTAATTATTTTTGTTGCTATTTTCTTCTCTGCAGCAACACAGATCGACCGGAAGCTTCAGCGGTTCACTTACATGACTTCCAGAGATTTCTGCACCATGAGCAGCAGGTAGAAGAATTTGGCAAATTTGCTTTCTTCAGACCTTTGAGTGCCTTTGTAGTGCACATTTAACAGGCTGGTATGCTACAAGTAGTACATGGGGCATCAAAATTCAAGGGAAAGAATCAGGACTAAACAATATCTGTTTACACCACCTTCTCTTGCTTAGTTGAGAAAGTGAGAAGGGGGCATATTCAAAGCAGTTTAGTCAAGTAGCAGACCTGCTAACGGACTAAACCGCACTCAGCGGGATATTCAATGTCACAAAAATGTTTAGTGCTGCTGAATATCCTCTCCTACCCAGTTTAAAGGCCTCACCACCAACTGGTTAAAATAGGGGCGTCCTGAGGGCAGAGTGACGGCAGCCAGTCAGCGGTGATATTGAGCCGCTAACCAAAACAACGAAAGTTAGGATAGGAAAGGGCTGGCCTAATTTCAGTGAGTTTAGTTATTTGGCCAGTGGCTGAAGATTGCCACTGACTGGATAGCTAAAACACTAGCCGGGCAACCTGGATATTCATTGCTGGTGGCTGGATAAAGCCCTGGCATTGAATCGCCAAGCATAATTTAAAGCGGCAATGGTCAGCTGATTCAATAGTGCTAGTCGCCTCCATTGAACATGCCCTGCATTTTTAGGGCTAACTATTAAAAGTATGATCAACTAGATTTTTTAAGGTCAAATTCACTATATTTTATAAGTGTATTTGTAATTTAATAGTAACTATTTCTTCGAACTGTAATCTGCCTTTAACCTATTTAAGCTTCTTTTTTGTCAGATTGTAAGTTTACAGTAGAAAGTGACTCTTCTAAGTCTTCTGTTCAGAGTATTTCTTGCAGGATTCATCTGGGTTTGATTTTTTCACCCCTGTAGTTTAATATTTTTTTGGCTTCTTTGGTGTTTTTATTTCAGTCGTTAGGTATTTTAGGTTATTTTTTGCTGATGACATTCAACGTATGCAAGAGATAAGGGTGTTGGGGCCACTTGGCAAGAGTGGTCATAGCATGATCACATTTGATTTAATAAATGGAGGGAGGATGGCAAGGAAATCCACAGTACTGCCTTTTAACTTTCAAAAGGGAGACTATGATAAAATGAGGAAAACAGTTAAGAAAAAACTAAAAGGAACAGCTGCAAAGGTTAAAGATTTACATCAAACATGGGGCATTGTTTAAAAATACTCTTGGAAACCCAGATCAGCTGTATTCCACGTTTTAAGAAAGGTGGAAGGAAGTCCAAAAAACTGCCAGGATGGTTTAAAGATGAGGTCAGAGAGGCAGTTGTAGCCAAAAAAGCATCTTTCAGGAAATGGAAAAAGGTGCCAAATGATGAAAACTGGAAACAACATAAGCACTAGCAAGTTAGATGCAAGGCATTGATAAGGCAGGCAAAGAGACAGCTTCAGAAGAAGCTTTCTGTGGAATCAGAAATGCATAATAAAGACTTTCAAGTACATTTGTAGCAAAAAACCTGTGAGAGAGTCAGTTGGACCATTAGATGACAGAGGGGTAAAAGGGGCACTAAGAGGGGACAAGGCCATAGCAGAGAGACTGAATGAATTCTTTGCTTTGGTCTTTACTGAAGAAGATGTAGGGAAGTTACCCATGATTGAAATGGTATTTAAAGGTGATAAGTCGGAAGAATTGAAAGAAATATCAATAAACTGGGAAGATATAATACAACTATTTGATGAACTAAACAGTAGCAAAGCACCTGGACTGGATGATAAGAACTGAAATACGAGATTGCAGACCTACTATTAGTAATCTGTGAACTATCATTAAAATCATCTGTAGTACTTGAAGATTGGCAAATGGTCAATGTAACACCAATTTTTAAAAAGGGTCCCAGGGGTGATCCCATAAACTACAGGCCAGTGAGCCTGACATCGGTACCAGGCAGAATGGTAGAAACCATTATAAAGAACAAAATTACTGAACATGTAGATAGTCATAGCTTAATGGGAGAAAGCCAACATGGCTTTAGCCAAGGAAGGATTTGTCTTACTAATCTGTTATATTTTTTGAGGGTGTGAATAAACAGGTAGATAAAGGTGAGCTGGTCGATATAGAGTATCTGGATTTTCAGAAAGCTTTTGACAAGGTCCCTCATGAGAGATTCTTGGCAAAGTTAAAAAGTCATGCGATAGGCGGCAGTATACTATTGTGGATCAGGAATTGGTTAGAAGATAGAAAGCAGAGAGTAGGGCTAAAGTCCAGTTTTCCCAATGGAGGAAGGTGAATAATGGAGTTCCCCATGGATCTGTGCTGGGTCCTCTGCTTTTTAACTTATTCATAAAACCCTGGAAATGGGAATGAGTGAAGTGATCAAATTTGCAGATGACACAAAATTATTCAAAGTTGTTAAACCCCAAGAGGATTGTGAAAAATTGCAAGAGGACCTTGACATATTGGATGACTGAACATTCAAATGGCAGATGAAATTTAATGTGGACAAGTGCAAAGTTATGCACCTAGGAAAGAACAACCCAAACTATGGTTACAAGATGCAAGGTTCCACATTAGGAACCACCACCCAGGAAAAAGATTTAGGCGTCATCGTGGATAATGCATTGAAACCCTCTGCCCAGTGTGCAGTGGCGGCCAAGAAAGCAAATAAAATGCAAGGAATCATAAGGAAAGGAATGGAGAATAAGACAAAGGATATTATAATTCTGCTACTACTACTACTAAGCATTTATAAAGCGCTACCAGGCGCACGCAGCGCTGTACAATGAAAACACAAAAAGACAGTCCCTGCTCAAAAGAGCTTACAATCTAAAAAGACAAAGCAAGGAAAGGAGTAGAAAAAGATAAGAACAAGGGCAAAGAGACAAGAGCAGGAGAGACAGGACAAAGGAAAGAGGTAAGAACAAGTGTAAGAAGAAGAAAGAAAGGTGAAATAAAAGAGGGGAAGGAAGGAGCACAGCAAAATCAAGAGCCAAAGGCAGAGGCAAAAAGATGAGCTTTTAATTTGAGTTTGAAGAGGGGCAAAGAAGATGCCTAACGTATAGACAAAGGAAGTTTAATTCCTCTGTATTGTTCTATGGTGCGACTGCACCTTGAATATTGTGTATAATTCTGGTCTCTGTATCTTAAAGAGGATATAGCTGAATTAGAAAAGGTACAGAAAAGAGCCACAAAATGATAAAGGGGATGGAAGGAGACCCCTATGAGGAGAAGCTTAAAAGATTAGGTCTTTTCAACCTGGAAAAGAGATGGCTGAGGGGAGATATGCTAGAAGTTTATAAATTAATAAATGGAGTGGAACAGTTAAACGTAGATTGATTGTTTATGTCATCAAAAAGTAGAAAGACCAGGGGACATGCAATGAAGCTACAGTGTAACCCGTTTAAGACTAATAAGAGAAAATATTTTTTCACTCAACATGTAATCAAACTCTGGAATTCATTACTGGAGGATGTAGTAAAAGCTGTTAGTGTAGCTGGGTTTAAAAAAGGTTTAAACAAGTTCCTGGAGGAAAGGTCCATAAACCATTATTAAATAAGACCCAGGTAATCCACTGCTTGCCCCAATACAAGCACTGTGGAACCTGTGCCTTTTTGGGAAACTGCTAGGTACTTGTGACCTGGATTGGGCACTGTTGGAAACATGATACTGGGCTTGATATACCTTGGTCTGATGCGTTATGGCATCTCTTATGTTCTTATTATTGCTGTTTTTGATCCTCATTCTTTAGATACGCAGCCTCTGAATCACTGTTTGGAGGCAGTTTCACAGTGGCTTAAGTCTAAACAATTTAAATTGAACTTAGATAAGTTTAGAGCCATTGGGATCTCTGGTTGGATCCAATGTCATTAGCACCAGCCTTGGAGGGCTTAACGTTAATGCTGGCCTCTTCGTTGAGGATCTTAGGATGTATTTTCAATTCCAAATTTTCTTTCACTCCTCAAATCTCAGATACTGTTAATAAGTGTTTTTTCTGCTCTTCAGACAATTAGCTGTTCTGTCTATTTTAGACAAAGTAGCTCTTACCACGCAGATTCTTGCCTTGGTGATCAGTAGGTTAGATTATGGAAGTTTTCTTTATAGTGGTTGTCCTTTATATTCTCTACAATGTCTGCAATGGCTACAGAATGTTGCGATTAAGCTATTCATGGTCTCTAGTCCTTGGAACCATGTTACTCTTCTTTAAGTTCATCATTGGTGGCCCGTAGCATTTGATATTACGTTTGAAGTACTTTTATTCTGGCTTTCCGTGTTACCTCTCAGATTTACTTATTCCCCTACATGCCAAAGCAATCTTTGCGCTCCCAGTGTCATGATTGATTGGTGGTATCAATCAGTCAGAGGAGAGAGATGAGAGCATTGTATGTTCTGAGTAGCACATGGCTCTGCTGAGAGAGAGTTTAGTCATGAACTGGGAATTTTGTGACATCATAGCACTAACCTGTTCTGGGGATCAGAGCCAGATTAATCATTAGGCAGGCCAGGCTTTTGCCTAGGATAGCAGCTTCTAGGAAGCAGAAAAGAGGATTTGCACTCGAAGCAAAATGATCGACCCTTACAACCACACAGAGAACCATCAGCACATTCTTTTGCTTGCAGGCATAGCGTGAAGTTTTCAAATAGCCCATTTCCCGGGGTACATGGTTTCTAGAAATTTCCCTCATTTACAGAGCTCTAATTTATAAATGTGATGTCCAGTTACTGTGTGCATTTTTAGAGGATCGATCTGGAAGGGGTGGTATTGGAGTGATTATGATTATTCAGTTTAATTGTAACATATGCTGGGGAGGGGGGAGCTAGAGGCCCAAAATTAATTGAGAAGAGACACAAGGTTGTGGGTTTGTCAAAGGAACCTCTCTGGGGATCATTTCCCAGCCTGCCGCTTCTAGTATGTTCTTTTATAATTAGACATGGCTAAGCATTATTCCATTCCCTTTGGTTCAGGGGGGTTGCAACCTACTCCTCACTGGTCTCCCCGTGAGCCACCTCCTTCCCCTTCAATCTATACAAAATCACACTGCTCGACTAATCTTCTGCCAGTCTCGACATGCCCATGTTACTCCCCTTCTCGAGTTGCTTCACTGGCTCCCTGTCCAATTCCACATCCAATTCAAGCTTCTCCTACTGACCTATAAATGCATTCACTCCATGGCCCCTCAATTTATTTATTTATTTATTTACATTCTCTTATATACTGTGCTATTCCACATCAGTGCAGTTTACATTGAACAAACTGAAATTACATTGAACAGGGCATTATAACTTGGAGATAACTATTTTACAGGGAACATGGGCTATGGAGGGTTAAGTGGCTTACCCAAGACCACAAGGAGCACCTGTGGGACTAGAAACCCCAGTCCTTCCGGCCCAAGGTTGCTGTCCTCTAGTGGGATTTGAACCCCCAACCTGAAGTACCTTGTCCCAACCACTAGGCGACTCCTCAGTACCTCTTATCTCTTATCTCTCCCTACGTCCCCTCTCGAAATCTGCACTCCGCTAACAAATTACTTCTATCAATGCCTTTCACCTGCACCGCGCTCCTTTCACCTTGCTGCACCACACGCCTGGAATAGCCTACCTGGGTCTGTGCGCCAGGCACCCTCCCTGGCCCTCTTCAAATCCAGGTTGAAGACCCACCTCTTCACCGTTGCATTCAGATCCTGACTTCCATCCTCATTTTACCCTAACCCCCGTCATCGCTTAGGCCCAAACTATAGACCAAACTGTACCACACCGTACCTTGCGCAGAACTGACCAATGCTCTGTACTTTTCTGATTAGATTGTAAGCTCCGATGAGCATGACTCTGACGGGCGGGAGTTCTATGTTGGCCACCTCTTGTAGGTCAGCTGTGCAGCGCTGCGTGCGTGGCGCTTTATACGTGCTGAATAGTAGTAGTAGTAGTAGTAGTAGTAGTGGTGGTTGAAAGAATCAAAGTTTTTCTACAAGAATAATCTTTTCAGGGTCAAAAAGGAATTGCAGGTCTACATTCAGTACCCTAAGTTTTAGCTTCCTACATTTAGGTGAATTTTCAGTCAACATTTTGGACTCCCAAGTTCAACTGAAAATCTTTCTAATTTTAGGATCCTAAAATTAAAGCACTTTAATTTAGAAGCTAAGCAGTTTTGAAAATTGACCCTTTGGAAAATAGCTGCTAAATCATACCAATACTACTTTTGTTTTTGAAGGAGTCTTGGGCCCAAGATATCAACAAGGTCCGGGAGCGAATGACGAAGTTCATCGATGACACAATGAGAGAAACTGCAGAGCCATTCCTTTTTATAGATGAAGTGGGTAGATGAAATGGTTGAATTCTTTGGTTTAATATTTGCTTTTTTACTCTAATGACTGCTGAAATGATTTCTGACTTCCAAAGTGAACCCTGCAGGCTTTTGCACACTCGCCTAGCCCCTTCGTACAGTCCATTGTGTTGTGCGTATTTTGGTGAATGTCAGTGGCTTGCTTTGCCCATGCCATGCTCTGTATATAGGATCTAACGAGGTGGTTGGAACAAAGATGTCAGCGTTCTCTGGCTAAAGTTCTTTCCAACAGTTTCAAATCTAGTTAGCAAAAGACGTGGGATTTGGGAGAACATGAATAGTCTTCTGGAGTCTTTTTTTTTTGCATGTAGACCCATGGCCTGTAGAGATATTTAGCTATTAAAAATGACATTGAAAACACCGATGACATTTGTTTCATTTCATGTCATTTGCAATTCAGAATGGTGCAAAAGGAACACGTTTTCATTTTGGTTCTGTGTTTTAGCATACATTAAAATTCCGAAGCAAAATGAAATAAAACAAAAAAAGAATTGTAACTGGCAAACGATACAAACTGAAGGGATTTCTTTACAGATGGAACAAAATTCTGCAACAATAGATACATGCACGGAAAAAAAACAAGGCATTGCACCCTAGCAGAAAAATGCGGTCATAGATATTTCTCTACGGTCATAGATATTTCCCTTTCTTGGCTCTATTTATTATTTATTTAACCGATCTTTTTTTTTATACTGCTTTATCATTTCAGTCAAAGCAGTTTACATTCTAACTTAAGCTTGGTAATGTACATTAAACAGGGACATTGATAACTTGGATTCTTCTGAGGCAGTGGAGGGTTAAGTGACTTGCCCAAGACCACAAGGAGCGCTAGCGGTATTGAACACTGTAGCGACCAAAGCATCCTTTTATAAACAAAATTTCCATTTTTTTTTTTTGTTTTAATAAATTATGAAATACTTTAGAATTGATGGGCCTGAAATTTGAAGGGTTAATATGGTTAACAGACCTGCTAACCTTGTTAATCCCCTTGTCTGGGATATTCAGCACTAATATGGTCAGTGCTGCTAAATATCTGCCGCTGGATGTCCCCATGTTAACTGGTTAGCCGCAGCCCGGTTATTGCAAACAGTGAAAGTAAAGCCCAGCAAAGGCTGGCGTAACTTCCACTGCAAAAGCTAACCATGTGGCGGATGAAGATCTCTACTGCCCGATTAGCTTCATCACCATCCAGGCAACCTGGATACGGCCCCAGCATCGAATATTCGTGTCTTTAGCAGCGCTAGCCACCGCCCCTGAATATCGGGCCTGCCTCTCCCATTTTGAGGCCAGTTTCAGAGTGATTTCTGTGGGTAACAAGTGGTTTTCCTGAAAAGTTCCTTCCCTCCCTGCAGCTAAAAGCCTGCGCATTGTTCCCCAACGTGCTTGTTTCTGGCCGCCTTGAGAGGAGATGTTCCCATGGGTGTGTTTCAGTCAGAGGAAGAAATGTACGCATGCCATTTTCAAATCTTGGTGTGAACTTTTGCAACATACTGTCGCTCACAGAGAAATCCGCCTCAAGTGCCCGCAGGTACTTGGTGTATGTCAAATTTCAAAGCAAACATATCTGCGTGTTTTCTCTGAGGACTGTTGCTAGGCCTGTTGGTACAAAGGTCCATCTGGTCTTTACCACAGTTTGAATATTGTCCCCTTTAAGTCTATAGCGAATGCTTTTCAGGGGGCTAAATGAATTTTGCTGAACGTGTATAGCTTCCTTATCTGAGCAGGCGCAGACTTTGGCATGTGGCCAAGAAGCTCTTTCCAGCGTAGTGCCTCTGTTGCCTCTCTGTCAGCAGCTTTCTACATGGCGACAGTGTGACATATCAGCCCATCTCCACTATAAACATAGAAAACGTCAGATGAAGAGCTTTATCCTCATCAGCCTCTTCATATATGTCGTCTTCACTCTTGAGTCTCAGAACGCCACCGTTGCACTTCCTCCTGTTGCCACCATACCTAAAAACGAAAGTCTTCTCCCATGTTTTATTAAATTGTTTTGTTCTTTCTTCCATTCCTTTAGTTTCTCCATATATCATTGTTTGTCTTCCTCTTTCTGCGATCCCTTAGAGTTCATGAAGGCTAATCTCTTTTTTTCTTTTCAGCTTCTACTTTTGAAAACCATAGTGGTCTCCTTTTCCTCTTACGTTTATTTACTTTTCTAATATTGCTTTTAATATATCTCCTTTCAGTTTTGCCCATTGTTCTATTTCCCCCAGATGTTTCCATTCAGCTAACAATGGTATTCCCCAGTCTTTGCAGATTAGGTTTTCCTGAAGTTTAGGACCCTTGCTTTTAAATGAACCATATCCTAATATTGAAGCTGGCCGTCCGGTGATCACCCACTACAACATCAGAAACCCACTACCCATTTGTAAGCACAAAATCCAGTATCACCCCCTCCCACATGAGTTCCATTACCAATTGCTGAAACATTTCTGCCTTAGAGAATCCAGAATCTCCCTACTTCTACACACCACAACAGGGATATCCGAGTCAACATCTGGCAAATTGAGATCTCCTACCAATAGTACTTCCCTTTTTATAGCAATAATGGTCAATGTCTTCAATGAATTCTCGATCTATTTCTTCTGCCTGTAAGAGAGGTCTTTATATCACACCAGTGTGTAAATAGACTTTCCATTCCCTCTTTCCAGACTAACCCACAGTACTTCCGCCTTCTCCTGTAAGCTCTGCAGTTCTGTGGCTTTAATATTATTTTTTACATATAGCGCCCCTCCTCCTTCCTTTCTTACTACGCTGCTGTTCCTGAATAGATTATAGCCTGGTTTAACTACGTCCCAGTCATTGTTTTACGTGTACTGTGTCCCCATGACTGTTCCTATTTCCAAGTCGCTCTTCCATTACAGCTCTAAATCTGGAACTTTATTTGCAGATGTTGCCCTTTTTTCCCTTTGCTATGCTATAGCATGTTCTGACCAGGTGCTATTTACAGGTTCTGACTAAATATCATTTTCTTTTTGTTTTTCTTTCTTAGTTCCTCACTTACCTTTTCTCCAAGGAAAACAGCATTTGGGATGAAAAATATGATGAGATCTCACCTCAAGATATGAATAATCCTCTATCTCATTACTGGATCTCTTCTTCACATAACACGTAAGATCGGATACCAATCGTTTAATAAGATTTGGTGACCATTGCAAGAACCTTCTCTTGGAAGCACACCTAACCAGTCAGATTTGCGTACAATGAGTCTTCAGTCTCCTGCATATTCATTGTGGTCTTGACTGAAAACTTGACTGGTTAGGTGTGCCTCTGGCAGAGGGTTGAGAAGCACTGACCTAGGGCTTTAGTAAATCAAGTAGTTACCATTGGTTGGACAGCACCATTGGTTGGACAGCTCCTCCCTATGATGGATAAAGAAACTGAAATGAATAGTTCCTTTCAAAATGTTTTGAATCTCTAAAATCCTATCTTTGTTTACAACTGTGAATACATTATCTAAATTTGTTAATCGCTCAATCAACCATGCTTAAGGCGATGTGCAGTTGTTCATATAAAACAGTATTAATATAATAAAAAGAATTTAAATATATACAACTAACAGATTTTACCTTTCTGGTTCTTTGCATATTTTATATATAATTTGTAATGCTTTCCAACTGCCAACCCAGACTTCATTAAAATTATTCAAATCAATTAAAAAGCCAAGCTTTAAGAAGTTTGCAAAAACACAAATTGATCCTGACTGCAGGATGTTTGCTTGGTAATGCTGTCATGAAAATGATTTTATTGCTGATCTGGAATATTTTGTCCTATGCAGACCAAGCATTAGGTCATGCTTTGATTTCTGCTTGAAGCCACGCTGCTTGCAAAATCATGTGAGCAGGACATCAAATGATTTCATTCAGATTTAAGTACATTGAGGGAGGGTTTTGCTGCTCTGTCAGTCATTGTTGTAACCCTCTGCAGGCACTGATAGAGCAGAACCAAAATGGTCAAAGGGTAGAAGGGGAGAAAGCGGAATTTAAGAAACAGGTGATTTGACAATAGCAAAATCGGTACATCTTTATTGCCCAAACATTTAAAAATATATATTAGAACTAAAGCATAAAGGGGACTAGGTAGAAGACTTAGGAAGGCTGTAGTTGAAGAGACAACAAGCAAACCAATGTCTGGAGGAATTTCAAAAGCTCAGGTGTCTATCTGGGACTCTGTTCTAGGCAATGCAGTCTTTTTTCCAGGACCACTTAAATAGAACTTGCCAGCATGATAACCGATGACCAAAACTACGCCCACTGGGAAGTTTTACATTGAATTCCAGCTTTTGGGCGGAGTTCATGATCACAGCCGAGAACTGCAGAATTTGGGCTCATCCCTAATCTTTAGTGAAATGATCTCATCAGTTTAAAGGAAAACACATGGAGGGTCATTTTTATAAGAAGACACCTAGTTAGATGTTGTAAGCCCTCAGCGCCGGTTGAGGTCTCTGTCCCGTTCCTCGAGCATCCGATCCTCCCCGGCCAGTTTCTGCAATTTGCACCCCAGGTCCTCCGGAGGCTGCCGGCCACTCAACACCAGCCTCAGTGTTATGAGTCGCAGGGCCTCAGACTCGTCATCACTACTTGACTCCAAGTGGAAGACCAATGACGAGGCATCCCCGGAAATCAAGCGGCACTGAGACATTCCCTTGGACCCATTGCCCCCAGTGCCCCGGCACCATTCTCCTCCGGAAGATGTGGCCTTCCATGACTTTGTCAAGGATATAGCCAGAGCCCTTTTGGTGCAAACCAAGGCGGAGGAAGATCCACGCACCAAGGAACTGGAAAGTTTTCAGTACGAGTCTCCACCCAAGGAGACTCTCAAGGTGCCCTGAAGCTGATTCTCGAGCGGCTGCTACTTAGAATATGGGAAATGCCTGCCTCGGTGCTAGTGGTGTGCCGGCACCTTAATGCCATGTACCATGACCAGAAGATCCCAGGGTTCCACAAGCCCCAACTCCCACATAACTCCATGGTCGTCAAGTCGACCATGCAGAAACTTAAGAGCCAGAAGACCCACTCCTCGGTCCCTCCTGGAAGGAATGCTAGAGCCCTCAATGCCCTCGGGCGCAAGTGTTACCAGGGCTCCATGCTGGGTTGCCGGATTCAAGCCTATGAACTATACATAGGCTTGTACCTGAAGGCCCTAACCCAAGAGTTTCTGGGTTTTCAGCGGGGCTTACCAGGGAACCCCTCCAAAGGTTCCGATCCCTGACCTCCGGGATCAAGGACTGCTCTAAGTTCCTTTCCTGGGCGGCCTATGATGGCTTTGAGTCAGCGGTCCAGCTAGCAGTGGCCGGCATCGTGCCTGACACCAAGCCTGGCTGCAGTATTCGGACTTCGAGCAGTAGGTCCAAGACAAGCTGCTTGACGTCCCCTGTACCGGGGAGAACCTCTCGACAAGCCCATGGCCGACAGGATGGCTGAGATAGAGGCTGACATGGTGACCCAACAGAGGCTCGCCAAAAAGACCTCATCCTTTCCCTGTAAGAAACCATCGGGGAAAAGGCCCCTTTTCCCGAGGAAAAAGGGGCCCTTTCATCAGAGTCACTGCTACCAGCCTTTCTTAGGCCAACAACAGGGCTCTCACCCTAAAAGACAAAGCCATGGAGTTCAGAAGCCAAAGGCACAGAAGCCCCAGGCCCCAGCTGCCTCCCATCCAGGGGGGAGCTTTTGACTCCCAGGGCAGAGCCTCCCCCTCCCCTAGGAAATCTTTACCAGCCCACAGGGGGCTGCCTGGTATTCTTTGCTCACAGGTGGGCCAGTGTCACCTCAGTCTAGTGAGCACGGCAGGTGGTAAGGGGGGGGTACCTCCTCCACCTACAGCAGGTACCACCCAGGTTCCTCCTAGGAGAGCCAGTGTGACCTTTCCTTCACCAGACCCTTCTGCTCTCAGAGCTCGCAGGTCTGCTCAGGGTCAAGCAGTAGAGTCTGTACCCAAACATCTATGGGGAAAAGGCTTCTACTCCAGATACTTCCTGTCCCAAAGAAAACTGGGGGCCTCAGGCCCATACTAGACCTGAGAAACTTAAACAAGTTTCTGGTGAGGGAGAAGTTCAAGATGTTCTCCCTTGGAAAACTGCTGCCTTACCTCCATCAAGGAGATTGACTGTGCTCCTTGGACCTAAAGGATACGTACACTCATATCCTGATCCACCACTCCTACAGGCAGTACCTACGGTTCGTGGTGAGGGAGGGCACTACCAGTACAGGGTGCTACCCTTCGGCTTGGCCTCCTCGCCAAGAGTCTTTACCAAATGCCTGGCAGTGGTAGTCGCCTACCTGCACCTACAAGGAGCTTTTGTCTTCCCCTTCCTGGACGACTGGCTCATCAGGGGCGGTACGGTGTCGGAGCTCAGTCAGGCCACAGAGCGCGCAACCCTCCTTTTGTCGCACCTTGGGTTTGTCATCAACTTACCCCAATTCCCATCTCTCCAGCCCAAAGCCTGGAGTTCATAGGTGCTCAGTTGGACACATTACAGGTCGAGGCCGTCTTCCTAAGAGAAAAAGCAGAACGCCTCAGGCAACTGGCAAGAAAGATACAATGCCGCCAGTCAGTGCCTGCTTGTCTCATCCTTCACCTACTGAGCCATATGGCCTTGACAGTCCATGTCACACCCTCAGCCTTCTTACACATGCGGACAGCCAAGTGGTGCCTATGCTCGCAGTGGACGCAGGCCATGGGCAGATTACAGGACAGGGTCAGGGTTACCCACCAAATGGCAGAGTCCCTCAACTGGTGGCAAACCTTGTACCACCTCCAGGCAGAAATGCCCTTCCAGGACCCTGACCACAGATGCTTCCCTCCTGGGTTGGGGGCTGCATTGCGGAGACCACCTCACACAGGGCAGTTGGTCTCAGGAGGAGTCACTCCTACAGATCAATCTCCTGGAGGTCAGAGCAATCTTCTTGGCCCTGTGAGCATTCCACCACTGCCTGCGACTCCGACCTGTGCTGATCCAAATGGATAACCAGGTTGCTATGTTCTATATCAACAAGCAGGGAGGGCACAGGTTCGTACTCCCTCTACCAGGAGGCAGTGACCCTCTTCTATTCACATGCTTCTGCAAGCGGTGTACCTCCCATGCCAGGACAACTACCTAGCAGACAGGCTGAGCAGAGTCCTTCGTCCACATGAGTTGTGCTTAAACCCTGGAGTAACAAAGCAGCTCTTCCACCTCTGGAGCAGGCCCATGACGGACCTATTTGCCTCTCCAGACAACACACAGCTACCCCACTTCTGCTCCCATCAGCCACTCCCGGAGAGCGTGGTGGCAGATGCCTTCCTGATCTTGTGGTCTGAGGTCCTACTCTATGCATTCCCACCGACACCACCCCTCCCTCTCTGGTCACCAGGACCCTCTTCAAGGTTCAGAGCGAAAGGGCCTCAGTTATACTGAGTGGCCCCAGATGGCCCAGGCAACCCTGGTTCCCTCTGCTGCTTTCCGTGTTGGTGGCACTCCCAGTTCCTCTGGGTCGAACCCCGGACCTCCTGTCCCAGGAGGAGGGCTTCCTCCTGCATCCTAATTTGGGGTCACTAACACTAACAGCTTGGCTGCTGAAAGGGTAACATTGGCCCCTTTCAATCTTCCAGGACAAGTTGAGAAGATCTACTGGCCTCCCGAAAACAGTCCACCAGACAGGCTTACACCTCTAAGTGGAGAAGGTTCTCCACCTAGTATGCAGAAAGGGAGGAGAATCACTTCTCCTGCCATGTGCAACTAGTACTTCAGTACCTACTGTACCTGTCACACACTGGGCTGAAATCTAACTCTGTGAGGGTACATCTGAACGCCATAGCCACTCACCACGTCCCAATCGAGGGAAAACCCCTCTCAGGTCAGCCCCTGGTCTCCAGGTTCCTATGGGGCCTCCTGTTATCCAAACCCCCTCTCCTCCCTCCAGCGACAGAGTAGGACCTCAACGTGGTGCTCTTCCAGCTTACCAAACCACTGTTCAAGTCCTGAGCCACTTGCCACCTGTGGTACCTGTCTTGGAAATTGGCCTTTTTGGTGGCCCTCACGTCTGCTCGAAGAGTGAGCAATCTCCAGGCCCTGATGGCAGACCCACCATATATAAGAACAGGGTAGTGCTCACTGTTCCCTCTAAGCTGTGCGCGTGTGCGCGCGCACACACCTTGCCGAGCGAGCGCACATACTTTACAACAGAGCGCACACAAATTTTGGTTCTGATTCTGATTGAAAACAACACAGATGTCTTAAAATTTAAAAGTTGTATATTTACGGTTTTCACAAGTTCTACAATATTTTCTAGTGCAATCAATGTGGTGTACATACTGTATTCTGACGTGTAGTCAAATTTTAAAGTATATAACTCCGAGTGTCATCATGTGGCGCACAAAAATTTAACCTTCCTTCAAAAGCTGCACAGCTGATATTTTATGCGCACACAGCCTACAGAAAATTAGAGGGAACATTGGTAGTGCTCCACACACACCCCAAATTCCTCTTGAAGGTAGTGTCTCCTTTCCATCTCAACCAAGAAGCAATCCTTCTCACCTTCTTTCCGTGGCCTCACGCCGGCTAGGAGGAACTAGTACTTCATACACTGGATTGCAAATGGGCGCTGTTCTTCTACTTACAGCGGACTCAGGCCCATCGGATAGCTCCTCAGCGGATCACAGCGCATCATGTGAGGGCGATGACTGCATCGGTGGCCAACCTCCGCCCAGTGCCAGTGAGGATATCTGCAGGGTCATCACATGGTCTTCAATTCATATATTCACAGCTCATTACTGCCTGGAGAGCGAGTCCTGCAGGGACAGTGCCTTTGGCCAGGCAGTACTCCGTAATATTCTTGGGGTGCAGGTAACTCCTGCCCTCCGACCCTTCTGTGTTCAGGCTACCGAATGATAGTGTCGCTGGACGCTAGGGTCTTGCAGAATCTCTCAGTGGGGACTCACCTTCTGAAACTCACGACTATCCGATTGGTCGCTGTTGGTGCTGTCGTGGTTCGGTCCTCAGCAGCCTGGAGCTAGGGAGTCCCATATGTGAGGACTGACTTCCTGCTTGTTCTTGGAGAAAGCGTAGTTACTCATCTCTAACAAGTGTTCTCCAGGGACAGCAGGAAAAAGTCCTCAAAACCCTCCCTCTTCCCCTGGGAGTTGCCTCCCTACCTTGTTTTATTTTTACTACCATTCTAGCTATGTCATCTGATTGAGCAAGGTGGCACCCTTGAGCTGGAAGGGGACCACACATGCATGGTAGCATATCCCAAAGGCTTTCTTTGAGAGCTGGGGAAATGCTCCATGCGGGGTCCGTCGGCATCAACTTCACCCATTCCTGCTGTTCCTGGAGAACACCTGTTACAGGTGTGTAACTATGCTATCTTACACCCATCAAGAGCAAGATAGACTCCTCACACTCCTTGATCCCACCCCAGTGCCTTCTGGGTAATGGTGGGACAGTGGATGCTCCTTCCCTGTGGGCAATGGGGTTCAAAATGATGTTGGCAAACTCCTTGCAGTAGGGTTCAATCAGCACCATTTTAAACCCCAGTACCCATAGGGCAGGAGTATCCAGGATCGCTCCTGCCCCTACTACCACCCTTCAGGGAAACCCTTGTAGCTGCTGGGAATGGAATCAGGTTGGGGCATGTATCTTGTTGGGGTTTCTGTGTTCTCAAAGGAGAGAGTCAGGGTTCAGGAGTTGATGCTGTCGAGGGGATCAGAACAGTGGCAGTCTATGTGCTGTTGAGGCAATTGGGGTTGGAAGGGGTTGATGCTGTCATGGGAGGGAAGGGTTAATGCTGTTTTCTACCTGCCCTTTATTGGCACTTGTGTGTATGTGTTTGTGTGTGTGCCTCGGAGCAAGTACAAATGCTGACATGGTTCCCACTGTAAAATGGGAAAATGCATCTGTTTTTGGGAATTGCCCAAACCACACCCAAATTGCTCCCATCATGCCTCTTAGAAAACTGTATGGCCTGGGGATCTACAAGTGCAAACAGCAGCTTTATAAAATTGCTATTTGCATGCGTATGTTATCTAGACATGAAGGGCCCGATGTTCGAAAGGCACTTACATGGTTTACAGCCCAGTAAATTACGTAAATGCCTTAAATGGGGATGTTCAATGGCACCGGTTAGTGCCTGTTAGTGCCGGTGAATATCCCCTTCTATCTCCCTTACGCATCCCGTTGCTATCCAGTTAGCATCGGGGCATGTTGAGGGTGTTCTGGGGTGGAGACTGTCGTTAAACGAGTAACAGCGATATTGCCACCGCTACCCGGTTAGGCTCTACAGCGGTTCCCTCTGTGCGCCAAACCCGGACATTCAATGCCGTCACCATGACATTGAATATATGGGGTTAGGAGTTAGCGGGCAGGGCTATGCGCTGTTGTGATGCATAGCCTGCCCAGATGAATATCGGGCCCGTAGAGGCCAATATTGAAAATGATCATCTGGATCTCAGGGAAAGAGATTCGGCAGCAGTATCCAGATCGTGATGTTGAAGATCTCCAAAGACTGGCCTAGTGCTATCCAGCGGTGCACGGGCAGAGCCGGGGGCGGTGCCAACACTATCCACAGTCATGCCAAACATATCCGGTCGACAGCAGTTTTCAGTTGGTACTTACCCAGATACTTTCATGCAGCCTTAGTTATCCACATGACGCTGCTGTCTCGATAAGGTTGGTGCTTCTCTGATTAGCACCACTTAATTGGGATATTCAGCGACAGCTACTATCGGGATACTGCCACTGGCTATCCAGCCAATATTTAAGTGCTATGGCTGTCTGCCATGGTGTTTAGAAGTCATGCCTTTTGAAAACTGGGCCCATAAAATGCTGCTTTTTCCTTGTGTAGATGCTGCTAGAATAAGAGCCTTATTGAAGTGGCATTAACCGTAGCACGTTATCTAGTGCATTAAAAGTTAATGCGCAGTGGCATTACCTCTAAGGTGCATTCTCCGCCCCTTTCCCTGTTACGTGTTAATGTGGTGCAGGGTACATGTCAGCTATTAGCACAATGCCCACGTTCGCTATTAGTGTGTGCGAATTGTCTCATTAACAGCTAATGCGACTTAGTAAATAGGAGTCATACCGCTATTGCTAGCCCTGCCCAGAAAGACCAGGGCCGGCCTGTCCACTAGGTGGCCGCCTAGGGCAGCAGATCTTTGTAGGTGGTATGATGGCTTTGTGCTGCCACTTTGGTGCCCACAGCACGAAAACCATAGCCTGTCGCTTCTGATTCCTCTCCAACGCAACTTCCTGTCAGAGGGGATTCAGAAGCAACAGACCATGTGAGCCAAAGCACATGGCCTGCCACAGACACCAAAGCGGCGGCACAAAGCCACTGCCACCCCCCTCCCCCCCAGAAGCGGTGAAAGTGGCAGTAGCGGCGCAGCTTGCTATGGTGTGGCAACTGAGAGGAGGGGGGTGGCATGGCCAGGACTCCTGCCTGGGGTGACAGAAACCCTTGAGCCAGTCCTGAGAAAGATCGCTGTATCACTATACGGGAAAGCCATGTGCTATTTAAAATGGGCATGGGGGGGGGTAATAGTCCAAGGTATTTACACGGTTTGTCATGTACATGCCACTCTGCGGGATACTCAGTAGCATTAACACGATTACTGCTGCTGAATGTCCGCAGGTGCCGCTTCTAACCGGTTAGCATCACAGCATGCCAGGAGTGTGCCAGGGCAGCACCCATCACTAACTGGGCAGCGGTGATATTGAGCAACATGGGGCAAAGGTCAGATGCTGGAAATCCTAGCCTAAATTTCACAGCAGAAGCTTACGGGGCAGCAGCTGAATATCGCTGCTGCCTGGTTAGCTTCAGAGCAGTCTGGGCAACCCGGGATAGTCCGTGCCAAGCCTGGATCTGACCCTGGCATTGAAAATCCCGGTTTAAAATTTAGCAGCACCAGCTGTCAGCGTTGAATATCGGGTCCATGCACTTTATGTATTTCTTTATTTAGCATTTCTTATATATTGCCTTTCAGTGTTATCAAGGCGGGTTACATTAAACACATCAATTTTACATGGAACAGCTAACGTTATAACTGTATACATCACAAAGTTGAACTGTGTGACATTTCAACAACAACTATTTACATTTGTAGCATAGGCAACTCAGTTTAGGGTAACATACGATAATGTGGGAGGGGTGATAGGCAGATGTTTGTGTGTTAAGGCTGGCTGCCTAGTGGCGTGTCGAAGTATTCTGTGAACAGGGGAGTTTTTAGTTTTTTTCGGAAGTCAGAGGTGTCTGTAGTTGTTCTTAATTGATGTGGGAGTGAGTTCCAGAGGGACGGGCACAATATGGATTGCAGATGTTGAAAAATGTGTAAGCAAAATACTAAGAACTGTGAAAGGTAAAAATGACATTTAGGACTGTAAGACGTTTTCTTAGGAGGAACTCTGATTTAAAGCTATAGGTAAGAGTGAGTGCAGACCATCTTCTCAGGGGTAAGGATGTGAAAGTGAAGTACAAGCTTACAGTAAAAAGATCAGAGAGCAGATACATGCAGTATTATTGGAACGACCTCAGCAAACATGAAAATGTGCATGAGAGGGGGGAAGTGGAAGGATTTGTTGGAAGATCTCACCAAGATCTTTGAGATGTGTTGACTTTAGACTCAGAAGCTGTGGTAACAGATCAGAAAATCCAGTACTGAAGGGCTCGATAGAGGGTAAAAGAGAGAGGTGAAACATAAAAATGCTGAAGATCTGAGAGCTGGCCTGATGCCATGAAAGATGGTCCCCAGTTGGATCGCTGAGTTTAAGTTTTTTGTACTGTGGGTTGAGTGGGGCTGAGGCTGCTGTGAATTCAGTGCTTCCAGCCCCTGTGGGAGAAGGTGCAATGGTCATAGTTGGGGGGCAATACCTGATAGCCAGTTTTAGAGCTCATGATATAAAGCTTCACCTGTTGCATGGTCCCAGCCTCAGGACCACTGCTGTAACAATCAGACCAGGAAGAGTGGCTGGCTGCTGTATTAAAAGAGAAGAAAAATCCCTAAATAGCTGGAATGAAGGTTCTTGGTGCTAGAATCCCAGCTCGGGTTCTGATTGGACGTGGAAGAAAAAGGAGAAAGGAGGAACTACTAGATCAAAAATGTAATAAAAGGTCAAGATGTGGAAACATGGATGAGATAAGCAAACCTTCGAGCAGAGAAAGAATTAGTACACAACAGTTGGCAGTCTCAACATGTGAAGTAGGGATCTTGTCTCCTTTAATAATACAGGAACTTTGTTCCAGACTGCTTTGTATATAAGGGCTGTACTCTAGCATTGTACTTCTAATCTGTAGGCAACTTACCCTTTCTTTTGTTTAAGATACCTCACTGGTGATCAAATTCGAAGTGAATCATCCACAGAAGCCTACGTCCGGTGTCTTAGAATGGGGTGCCGATGCATTGAGTGTGAGTTGTACATTAGGGAAGCGTTCATTTAGTTGTTTGTTCAAACAATGATGTTAACACAGGGGGAGCATGTATTCCTATTTTCAAGGGCAGTGACCTTGTGCCGCTTAAGAAAAGCATCTTGGTTCTTTCTTGCATCTTTCATAATTAACAAAGATGCCATTATGCAGTGGTGAAAAGTAGCGTCCTAGTCTAACACAGAGGTTCTAGCAACCCTTTGTCACATCCTTCCAAACCAGAATTGCAGTGGAAGGAGCAACTCCCCCAGAATAGCGCTTACCTTCCCTATACCAGCGCTGCACCCTACATCTGATATCTGATTAATATTTGGTATCTCATTGGTGAAAAATCTGAAACAGTTTTTGTATGGAGCTTCTAAATGTTCCGGGTAGTTGTGGAGTAGATCCAGTGCAGTCATCTCAAGAAACTAGGATCATGCTAGCTGGGTGGCCTCCAAATGGCCCATTTTCTACTTCATCTTTGGTCTCACTGTCAATTTTCTAAATTGGTAATCTTTATGAAGAAGAGAAATTATAGAGTTACCTTCTTCATAAAGATTACCAATTTAAAAAATTGTATGAGTGGCCTTGCTAAGACCAAACAGTTTATGGCTGCCTAATGGGGCAGCGTATGAACCTACCACTTGTGCAGTCTTTAGTACAAATTCTACTGTCAGATCCCAAGTGAAATTAGATTTTTGCTCTTTGTGTAACTCTTACTGATCATCACAGTCTTTGCCTTTGATGACTGCATTGAGTTGAGACGAGCAAGGGTTTAACTGCAGTAGCAAAACTGTGTGTTGAAGACTACACAGTGGCTACTGGCTACATGTCTGTCTTTGATCAGGGCTTTTTAATCCTTCATTTTTCCAAGAGGTAAGAAAACACATTTGTCATGGTAAAAGGAAACGAGGTATTATGATGAGAAAAAATGAATTTGTCTCTTATTTCTTTTTGCTCTTCAGTGGATTGCTGGGATGGCCCCGATGGCAAACCCATCATTTACCATGGATGGACACGTACAACCAAAATCAAGTTTGATGACGTAGTGCAAGCAATTAAGGATCACGCGTTTGTCACATCTGAGTAGGTGTTCAGAAATGGTTAAATCTTTAAGAAGTACAAATATATACATTGAACTTTCCCTTTCTCCTTCTGGGTTCTCTTTCTCTCAGTCTCAGATCTATCAGAAGGATGGCAAGTCCTCACAGCATGGGTGACATCACCACTAGAGCCTGGTGTGGGAAGCAGCTTCTCATCTAGGAATTTTTCCAAATCTTTAGGCAGGTTTCCACCGCACATGCACTTCAGTTCCTCCCTCCTGCTGTTGCACAGGACTAAGGGGCTTGTTTACAAAGCGCTTCCGCTCGATATCGGAGCTGCGGCCACTACCGCGGCTTTGTAAACAAGCTCCTAAGTCTTTGTCTTTCTATGGAACTGAATGGTCATATCACCTTGGTTCTCATCAACACTTGGGGTATTTTCTTTCCTGTTTTTCATGTGTTTCCTTTATTCCGTCATCGTCATGCAGTACCCAGTTCCATTGGCATACTTAGATTTTTCAGGTGTTTGATGTCATGTGGCGACTTCATTCAGTGACATATCCCAGAACCGCCCCCCCCCCCTCCCCCAGCAGATTTAAAAAGCGTACCCAGAGCAGCAGGACCATATTCATGACAGATGCTCTTAATTGATGTCTACACTGCCGATTGCTCTCGTAGTAATTTATGTTCATAAATGTCAAGGAGAGGGCTCAAAGGTCATGAAAAGCAGCATGAAAGAATTTTTGTGCCAATAGGTTTGGTCCATGGACATCGGCCTCAGAAACATCAGTCTCCATAGCCTTGGGAGCTGCACTGAACGCAGGGGATGCATCAAGAGTGTACCAATCACCCTCTACATTGAGCATCAGTAGAGCCCATCAGGATTGAACACCATTGGGTTTTCCCCTGAATAAGAGGAAGGATTCAATCTCATCTCCATTAACATTGAGGGCTCGAGACACTGGACGCTGGGTGTAGGCCAAAGCCACTTTGTCATCAGTCCTCAATAGCAAGTCCAAAATCAATCCATTTTTATTATTATTATCTTGTCAATTTTTTTTTTCAAAATATAAGTGCTTCAAATATTTATCCAAAAAATTATTTCTTAACCTTTTTTATTCTGTGGCACACTTTGGCTTGCTGTGCTTTGAGGACTGAACAAACTTAATTTTGCAAGATCCTCAACTCCACTTCTTTCTCAGTGTTTACATCCTCGCCTTCCTCAGAAATTACTCATAGGAGTCACTGCTGTTCTCTGGGACGGGTTCTGCTCAAGCCCTTCCCCCATCCTATCCTTGATAGCAACAGATACCTCCTGGGGCCAAAGAGGAAAGGGACTGGTGCTGATATAGCAGGGCAAACAAGATCTTAGAATCACTTTCCTACAGTCACCCCTGCCTCAGTACCCGTCTGTTTCTTTGTTTTGACTCTAAGACTGAAGAGAAAGGGCTGTTCCTCTTTGCTCTGCTGGGTCTTCTAGAGTCACTTCTCCTCTCCTATCCCTGAATGACAGGAGGGAGGGTCAGTGACTCTGATGTTCTCTGCTTCCTTTCTGTTGTCTAAATGCTACCAGGGAGGGGAGAGGCTGCAGCAGGGCGTGGAGGACTGTTGGGCATTGTCCAATAAAGATGGGGCCAGAATATCAAAAGCCCAGGTCTAGCCATGTCCCTGGCTGCCACAGCATACTGGTTGAGAAGCCCTGAGCTAGACCAGCTTTTAAAGAAAACGGTACTTATCTTCACAGTTCTGCAGAGTATAATCAGAGACACAGGCATCTCCCGACCTGACATCAAGTTTCGTATCCTGCTTCAGAGGCTGGTACTTGACTCATTTCCACTGTAAAGAGTAAAGGGCCCGAATATTCAGTGCCCATGATGCTGAATATTAAACCCGGATATTCAATGCTGAGATCATATTGGGCCTGAGCATTGAATATCCGGATTAGCTGCTTTTGCCGCTCGCTAATCAGGCAGGGGCAATATTGAGCCGCTGCCCAGTTAGCGATATATGGCAAAAGTTAGGCCAAGGTTACCTGCGCCTGGTTTTCACCGCATACCGCTAACTGGGCAGCGGCTCAATATTGCTGCTGCTTGGTTACCAATAGGTGCCACCTCAGAATGCTCCCGACACACTCCAAAGCTAAGCGGGCAGCATCGGTGCATGTAGAGGCAGCGGCCATAGAGATTCAGTGGCATTAACTGTGTTAGTGCCGATGAATATCCCGTTCACCATGATTAACATGGTTAGCAGCTCTGCTAACTGTGTCTGTTGCTTGGAATATTGGGCCCAAAGTTATTCACAGAGATTCGCTAGTGTTGGAAGTATATATGGTCCTTTCTGATGGTCCCTGCATCTTATTTGAGGTGATTAAGGAGATGCTTTCCTGAGCTGGTGTAAGGATGCTTCTTAATATATATTTGATTCAATCTGTCCTTTTTTGGAGGTGATTGATGTTTCCATGAGAACAGTCAGTATTCTACTGTTGGTACTGGACAGTCTTCTGGTAGGAGGGAGGCTAGGGTTTTACAGAAACCACTAGCCCCTTATAGCCTCCGATCATTGGGTACTACAGACTTCATCTATTAGATGTTCCCCAAAACTGCTCACTGAATATCTTGGCCAAGCTCTCCACATTAAGAGATACTTACAAAGGAGCTCTCTTCCCTTCTAGACACTAAGGCAGTTGAACCTGTTCCACCAAGAGAATAAAGCAAGAGGTGAAATACCTAGGGGTTATATTAGACAGTTCCCTCAGTATGTCTTCTCAAATAAAGCAAACAGCTAGAACTATATTCTTCAAGCTAAGAACCATTCAACACCTCAGATCACTCCTAGAAACCAATGACTTCAGATCTGTAGTCCAAGTGCTAATCACTCCACACTTGGACTACTGTAGCAGCCTGTTACATACAAGGGCTGCCCAAAAGGAATGTACACACCCTACAAATAGCGCAAAATGTAACCACCAGAATTATAACCAAGGCATGTTTAACAGACCATATCACCCCTATGCTTTATAACCTCCACTGGCTCCCGATAGCAAGCAGGATAAAATACAATAGTTACCACATTCAAACTACTCAATAACATTGCTCCCTCCTTCCTTACACCAGGAACAGAAGAAAAAGTAATCAAAACTTCCTCTCAATACCATCCTCAATCCGCAAGACCAAACAACTAGTAGCAAAGCATTTACATACGTAGCACCCACACTATGGAACTCCCTTCCAGACCCTCTTAGGTGAACCAGACACCTTCAGACTTTCTGAAAAGAACTAAAAATCTTGCTCTTCTCCAAGTACTATAACAACACCACCTGAAATATCTCTAGTACACACTTTTCCTCCAACTACCTCTACAGAAACAGTGCCCCCCTCAGCAATTTCACCCCCATATACATATACTAATTCCCCTGTACCATGTACATAATGTTGCAGTTACCATGTAAATAGCTGGTTGCTGACCACCTTCTACTATGCTTTAAATTGAAAGCCACTATGTATATAGTTAATGTTCTTAGTTAAATGTATTGCTGTTTTCAAACATGTTCCCTGTGATTGTTATTGTTAAATGTAAACCGCCCCTGATCTATGGAAGGGGCGGTATAGAAAAACCACACAAAAAAAATAAATAAATGAAAAATAAGGGAAGGGATTCTACTCCAAACACCCACATACAGATAGCACCTCAGCCACAGCAAGTACCTCAGATTTGTATTAGGGAAATGCCACAACCAGTACTGTGTCCTCCTCTTTGGCTTCATGCAGCTCCTCCTGTGTTTACAAAATGCCTTGACATATTTGTAATAGTAACATAGTATATGACAGTAGATAAAGACCAGCATGGTCCATCTAGTCTGCCCAGCAAGATGGCAAGAGTAGGTGCACTTGCCACTCCGTGCAGGTCACCTCTCCCCATGCCTTTGTTTAGGGGTGTACCTACCGCTCCGTGTAGGACACCCCTGTTTGTTGAGATATAAGAGATCATTATGTTTATTTTGATTTTATCCTGTTGCTATAAAGGGATCTGTATCTATGTATACTAGAAGTGCACGTTTCCCTATCAAGAATCCATGTGCACAACCATCTAGTTGCTAGAGTTAGTAGGGTTTGTAATAAATTATCCCAAATTCCATCTAGACTCAGTACCTCAATTGGAGTTCATAGGAGCTATGCTAGATATGACTTGGACAAAAGACTTTCTTCCACAGGAAAGGATTACCAGCCTAGTATCCATAGTGGAAGAAATTCAAAGGAGTTAGCAGGCATCAGCATGTTGAAGATGTTGGTCCACTTGGCCTCAGTGCACCTAAATCCTTTGGTATGCTTCAAAATGAGACAGGTTCAGTGCACCTAGAGCACTCGGTGGACTCTAGCCATTCAAAGGCTCTGAGATGTCACATCTGTCACGCCACCCCTCCGGGATTCTCTCATCTGGTGGATAGTTCATTCCAATCTAGCAAAAGGCATCCCCTTTCAAATTCCACCTCATCAAAAAGTATTCACAACAGATGCAATTTAGATGGACTTCACACTCATGAATTCTGATCCATCTAGATACATTTCCTGGAACTGAGAGCAATTTCAAGCACTCTAAAGGCTTTCGGGGATTGGTTAGCCAACCAAATAATTCTAATTGAAATATAAAGCCAAATAGCTATGAACTATATCAAAAAGCAGGGAGGAACAGGTTCCTACCTTCTGTATTGGGAAACGTCAGGATGTAAAACTGAGCCATCTCTCACAAAATGATTCTAAGATCCAGATATCTGGCAGGAAAAGACAATGCCTTGATGAACAAATCAAATTGTGTACTTCAATCACAAAAGTGATCTCTGGACTTGGGGATGACTCAAAGGATCCTTCTAGAGTGGAGCACTCCCTCAGTAGATCTGTTTACCACTCCTCAGAACAATAAAGCACCTCAGTTCTGTTCCAGGATAGGAACACATGGCAAACTAGCCTTGGATGCCTATCTCCTAGATTAGGAAGAGGGCCTTATGAACACATGCCCTCCAATACCCCTCATAACAAAAACTCTCCTGAACCTTAGATGGGATCAGAGACCATGATTATTATCACGCTGTTCTGGCTGAGATACATACGGGTTCCTCTTCTGGAACTTTCCATGAGTAAAAGTTCCATAAAAATAGGCTGGCTCAGGGTACTCTGTTGCATCCTGTCATTGAGTCCTAATGGCTGTGGATTTTGAGGGGCTAGCCATGGCTTCCCTGAACCTGTCTGATGATGTCTCTTGTGTTATTTTAGCTTCTAGGAGAGATTCCACTAGGATTTCATACAGTTTCAAATGGAAGAGGTTTGCCATCTGGTGTGAGGGAAAGGCCCTAGATCTTTTTTCCTCTGTCCCACAACAAAGACTGAATACCTTCTACAGTTGTCTGAGGTTTGGAAACCACATCCATTAAGGTTCAACGTAGTGCAATTGGCACGTATCACTATAATGTAGAAGGTAAACCTATCTCTGTGGAGTCTTTAATCATTTGGCTCATGCAAGTCTTGCATTTATGAAGCCTCCCATCAGTCCTCCCACAATATCATGGGACATCAGTGTTGTCTTAACCCAGCTGATGAAAGCTCCTTTTGAGCTACTGGATAGCTGAAAACTGGAAGGTTTTGTTTTTGAATGGATTAACTTCCGTGCATAGAATATCTGATCTACCTTATACTAAGTTACAACAACAGGGTGATTCTATACACTCATCCTAAGTTTCTTCCTAAAGTGTTATTGTATTTACACCTTGATCAGTCAATCATCCTGTCAATATGTTTTTCTGAGGCCAGATACCCACAAGGGTGAAAGTCAGTTACACACTTGTGACTGCAAGATAGCCTTAGCTTTATATTAGGAACAGACCAAAACCCTTCAGAGGTCTACACTATATTGTGGGGGTTTTTTGACCCAAATAAACTGGGGGCTGCTCTCAACAAAGACACTTTATCCAATTAGCCTGTCTCTCAAACAAGGCCAAACGCCTAGAGCTCTCAAGAATGTAATAATCCGCCCTATTCTAAAAAATAAATCATTCAAACAAAATATCCCCATCTTCATAAAGTCCTATTTCGAGCCTACCTTTCTTGGCTACAATAATTGAAAAAAATGTCCAAACACAACTGCAAGACCACATTGATCAATATGCACCATTAGACGACAACCCATTCGGATTCAAACCCCTATATAGTGTTGAAACACTATTGCTGGTGCTATACAATAACAAAATAAAAGGAACTAACAGCCCTAATCAGGCCTTCATGCTAATATTTCTAGATATCACTGCAGCCTTTGACTCAGTTATCTATGCACTACTTATACAAATACTCATGTAGCACTATCATCTCTAACACTCACTATACAGAGCATATTACACCCATACTTCATGCTCTCCACTGGCTCCCCGTACAGAGCAGAATTAAATATAAACTCATTATGACAACGTTTACAATCATCAGGGAGTTAGCACCCTCTACATTACTCCTGCTAATCAAAAAAACACCAAATGATCGGCACAGAAGAGCCTCAATGAATAATACTCTCCTATTCCCACCTGAATACCGAAAGACAAAACAACAAACTAGTAACAGTGCATTTAAGTACATTGCTGCAGTGCTCTGGAACTGTCTACCAGAGGGACTCAGAAATATCACTGACCTCTCCACTTTTCGCACACAACTTAAAACCTTCTTATTCATAGAACACTTCGGACAAAAAACACAACTCTAACTGTTGACCCAACTTAATCCAGTTTAGCATGAATTAGCTTCATACCCCACGATCACCCACTACACAAACCACCACCCCCCTGTAAAAACACATAAAATTGAGAATTTAAGTCTCCCTATGTCCAGATAATTTGTAAATAGTTAACTGCTATATTAATCATGTATATATTTCTGATTGCTTGTTATTCACATGTAACTATTATCCTTTCAATGTAACTCAGTTGTTCTATGTAAACCGCTATGATTGCTCGATATGGCGATATAAAAATCACACCAATAAATAAATATTAATTAATTAATTAAATCTCTTTCACTTATTCCCAGGCAAGTTTGACTCTTGAGGGTCATGTCACAGCTCATAATATCAGCGTTACGGTAGCATTTGTAGCTCACTTGAGAGAGCCATTAACGAGGCTGCAACATGGACCTCAGTCCCGATTCCCAACATGATAGTAGGTTTGACCAGTTCATCCTCCAGAATCTGTTTGGGGAATGGAATCCAACTCCATCCCCCCAGACCTTTTTCTAGGCTGTCTTAAAAAAAAAAAAAAGTGAAAAATGATGAAAAAGGCTAGTTGCCATCAAAGCAATTGTTGGTGTCTATCTATTGCTGGGTCTTGCATGTTCACTACTATCTCCTTTTAATGTAGAAGACATCCTATTTATATAATACTATTTCCAACAACTTAACAGACAATACACTATTATAAAAACACCATGATTCAATTCTAAAGTACCCACAACATATATTTGTATATAGTTTATTGTATATAATTTACCAGCCAATTTTGTTATTATGCATAAGTTCATGCTGTTTACATTTACTTTTATTGTTACAAAATGTTCAATGTAAAACTAAGCTTTTGCTTTGTGGATTGTTGTTTTATTGTAAACCGCAACTGAACTCTGGAAGTTGCGGGTTATAAATGTATGCTAAATAAATAAATAAATAAATAAAATCCTGTAGCTAGGGAGTCCATGCTGTGAGAGCTATCCTGCTTTTCCTTGGAGAAGAGCAAATTACTGCCCTGTAGCAGGTGTCCTTGGACAGCAGGATACAAGTCCTCACATATCCTCCCGCTGCATTCAGCTATTCAAATCCACTGAGGCATAAACCTGGAAAGCAATGCAATGGGCAGACACCAAGAGTTTTTTGGGTGCAACTAGCCTTTTTCATATTTTTTCACTTTATTTTTTTTCTTTAAGAAGGCAGTCTGGAAATGGAAAGAAATGGGTCTGGAGGAATGGAGTTAGGTTCTGTTCTGCAGATGGATTCTGGAGGATGAACCGGTCACACCTACTGTCATGTTGGGAGTTGATGTTCCAGAAAATAGTGTGATGCTACCAGTGTCTCTATGCTCACATAACCCTTCTTCTCAAAGCACTTCATTGTCTCCCTATCCATTCCTGAATCCAGTTTAAACGTCTTCTACTGACCTACAAGTCATTCTGTGGCTTCCAATGACCTCTCCTCTCTTCTCTCTCCCTCCAGCCCTCCTTGGGAACTCCGCTTATCAGACAAATTCTTTTCACCTAAGTCAATACATCAGGCTCCATCTCTGGTCCTATTTAAATCCAGGCTTCAACCCCCCCCCCCCCCCCCACCAAGGCTGCTTTTGGATGCCGACCCTCTTATTCGCATGTGTGTTTTAACCATTTCCCCTTCATGCTCCCCTAGTTCTTTGTTTTGTTGTGCTTATCTGTCTTGCATAGAGTGTGAGCTCTGTTGAGCAGAGACCGTCTCTTACATGTATGTGTACCGTGTTGCATATTCCTTGTAGTGCTATACAAATGGTTATTATTTAGTAGTAGTAGTAGTTGTACTCCTGTGTGACAGTGGCAGGGGTGAAGTGATGTCCAAAAGCTTTGAGAACATTTCTGAGTGATAAGTTGCTTCCCGCACCAGGCTTTCTTGGTGGCATTTATTTATTTATTTAAACGTATTTCTATACCACCTTTCTACATTTCAGAGTGGTTTACTGTACATATAACAAACAAATGTAACAGGGCATTAGGAAGCACGCTGTTGTACAGGGAACAAAACAGTAAAACAGCGACATACATAGTAACTCTGAACTATTTACAGTATAAGTCTCTAGGGGATAGTTATTCAACATTTATACATTGTGTTGGGTATAAGAGTTTGTTAACAATGCATATATAGGGTTGTTCTGACAGGATGCTACTAGGGTGGTTGCGGCTCTGGGTCCAAGGATGTGCTCTGTTCCTCTTGGAAGAGATATGTTTTTAGCTTTTTCCAGAATTCGGTCAGGTCCGAGCATCCTCCTAGAGTTGGGGGTAGGGAATTCCACAGTGTGGGTACAAATAGGGTGAATGCCCGTTTACAAGTTGACCGCTTGCTCTTAATCTTCTGAGTCAGGATCGTGAGTAAGTTGAGGGTGCTGTTTCTTCAAAACCTTTTCGTTCTTGGGATGTGAAGTCAAGGTCTGTAGGCAAGTGGCAGATTCCTTAAGTAAGATTTTAAATATTGTGGCGAGAGTCTTGATTCTGATTCAAGCAGTGATGGGGAGCCAATGAAGCTGCATCAATATGGGGGTGATGTGAGCCCAACAAGGGGCACCATAGATTATTCGCGTCACAGTATTTTGGGCCATTTCTAGTGGGTGAAGAGTGTATTTAAGAAGGCCCATGTTGTGAGGACTTGTATTCTGCTGTCCATTGAGAACACCTGCTGCAGGTCAGTAGCTTAGCTTTCTCCCTCCCAGCTCTTCTGGTCTCTCCTTGGCCTTTTTCTTTACCCTCATTCATCCCAGAGTGCTTTCCACTGACCCACGAGCCCTACCAGGTGGACATCCTGGAGCTGGAGATTAAACTCACAGTGCTGGGCATTTGCCAGGAATTCATTCACTGCTTTTCTTCTCTTTTACTGTTAGCCTGCCTGTAATCCTGTCCATTGAAGAACACTGCTCACTGGAACAACAGCGCCACATGGCAAAAGTGTTCAAAGAGTTGTTTGGGGATCTGCTATTAACTAAACCCGTGGAAGCCAGCGCGGATCAGCTGCCGTCACCGAACCAGCTAAAAGAAAAAATCATTATAAAGGTCAGGGTAATCTCAAGTCTTTTATGCGTGTTATGCGCCAGCATTCTGCTGAGTCAGTAAATCAGTTTAGCATTACTTTAACAGCTGGGTCGCTGCCAGGAAATAAGTGATAAGAGTTCCCAAGACAGAAGTTTGGAACCTTTTCATTCTTCTAACGTTGATCTTTGGGCGTATTTAGTATACTGTGTTAAAATGTTTGTGCAGCAATTAGAAATATATTTGCAGAAGTCAAGCTTTATAAGGAAAAGCGAATTGTGTCCCACCCTACTTGGCAAAGAGATTTCTGAATGCAAAAGACGTTTTATGGGTTTTATTGTTATTTAATTGAATGTGTATCTAATTCACACGATAAGACCCCTTGATACATATTAATGTCTTCTAAGAGCAGAATAAGTATATGTTATTACCTGGTTGCAAGCAACAAGCATGCATAGACTGAAATCAATGGGATAGTCTACCTTCTGCCCTGTGGATGTCTGGCCCCTAGTCAGAAGAAAGAAATTGAGCTTTGGCCTGCTCTGCCTGGGAGGGAATGGTCCGTGCTCACGCTAAGCATGAAACCAGAGGGCACTGGGAAAACAAATACTTGTCTGATAATTTGTTGAACAGGGTATACAAAAGGCACACATGGACACGGACAAACATCTGCAGAATATATAATGGTCATCGACGAGCAGAAGACTTTGACCCAGTGGACAAAGAAAACACGGTCAGGAAGTAACCTGCACTGTTTTTATTTCTTAGCACAAAAAGCTGGGGTGCCTGGGAGATGTGGATGTAAACACAGAAGACAAAAAAGAGGGAAAAAATCAACAAGGAGAACTGTATATGTGGGACGCAATAGACGAGGTAAGCTCTGCCTGCCTGGAACTTTCTCAGTTCATTTCAGTAACATTTATCTTATATCTGGTCTGATAACAAATTTTAAAGCCATTTCCAAGCTACATGGTGATTTATGCATGCAAATTGTCTGGAAAGTGCTCTTCCTCAGGGCAGCTAACAGTCCGTTTGTTCTACAGCGCACAAACATATAGTCATATTTAGAGGAGGCATTCCTGATTGGGGGGAGGGCGGGCGGGCAGGGGAGAAGTACTGGGTAGCGTGGGATTCAGCATGCACCAAGTGTGCCAAGGTAAAATGTTCGCATGCTGAAAATATAGCTGAGCTAAAATTCCCATGCTATCCGTGTAGCATGGATTGGGGCGGAAACTGCATGGTTCTTGGGCGGAACATCTACTCATGAGTAGCGTGGACGATTTTTGCGTCGATGTATCATGGGTGCACTTACCGCCCCCTCAATACATAGTATTAAGTAGACCTGCACTGATCATGCCAAAGATTATAAATGCAGGGACATGCTAGCAACATGGGGACATGCTAGTCACACCTCTATTTGCTAGAATGGGACAAGTACCCTCAGTTTGGGAGCTGGTTGCATGCTACTGGTGCAGATCTTAGTAAGCATGCCCGTAAGTGCGATATTTTCCATTCAAGGAAAGCGGACTTGCACAGAAAGCAGATGCACTAGTCCTCAGAGCAACCTGAAAGTGAAACTATACGCGCCCTTGCTCTTTGGAAATTGGGACACAGTGAAAAGAAATAACATTAAATGCCAGCGGACTCTGTCCCAATTTGAGTGGCTTGAAAACTGTCCCCTCTATTCACCCGGAATTTAAAAAATCAGGTGTTGCTACTGTACTGTACCTCTAATGTCATGTGTGCACCGTTGTGCTGAGAGCAGAGAAACCTAATGTTTCAGTCTGAGCTAGCTCATTACCGACGCCACTCGTGATTCCAGTTTCCACATGTGATATCTCAGTGCCCCTTTTTCTTATGGTTCACTCTTTCCAATTTTATTCTTAGATTTTATCAGGGCCCAGTTTTATTTATTTTTACAAAGCTGTTTTAAAAAGAAGCAAGGTTTTCTTTTTGGTAGCTTGATGATATAGAAGAGCTTGTGTTCAACTCGCGACCTGTTAGAGAGCCGAGAAAGCAGTTCTTCTGAGCTCTGTTCCTTGCTTTAGTAAAGTCTAATAGCTGAGATAGTTTTATTTTCATTCTTGTAAGCCAGTGATCAGTATTCTTGGTGTAGGAGCAGTCAGGGCTAGTACCCTAGGCACTGCCACCCCTCTCCAGGACCTAAGCAGGGGCAAGGGCTTCAAACAGCTCCACTTCTGCCCCTATGCATCTGGCCTCAGAGGGAACGGAAGCGCAAGTCCTGGGGCTCTTTGAAGCCATTGCCACCACTGCAGGTTCTGGAGAGGAGTGGCAGCGGCCTGCCCCTGGACATTGACACTCTAGACGGCTGCCTAGTTCCCGTCTGCCTTGCGAGCAGTGTTTTTTTTCTGTAAGCATGTGTCTGGCATGACTCGTGATAATCAAGTGACTATAAACATTTATTTGCTTGTAATCTGGAATTTAACCAGAGAAAGGGAACGGGATTTAGCTCTTGCATGTCTCAGACAATTCAAGGAGTGGTACAGTAGATATTTTCCTGTCCCTAGAGGGCTTACAATCTAAGTGAGGCAGTGGAGGGTTAAGTGACTTAGCCAAGACCACAAGGCGTGCCAGTGGGATACAAACCTTGTTTCCCTGGTTCTCAGGCTACTCCTCCACTCTAAATATATTAAACAAATATGTTGTACAAAAATATTGCACTTGTAACTGAACCACTGCTGTAGGAAATTACTCTTCCAGTTTTAAGAACATTCATTCTGTGTTGTAGAGGTGGTCTCGGCATTATTGTGCGATAGCTGATGGCAAGCTGTCCTTTGGTGAGGAGATTGAGCAGAATGGGAGCGACGATTTGCCAGCAAAGGTGCCTGACATTCTCTTCTCACTTTACCTCTGTCTCACTGTGACATCAAAGACCCTCCCTATCCTGGCTGATTTTGAAACTCAAAGGCTTGTGTGGGGAAACCTCCAGAGCCTGATGTTTAACTGCTGGATAGAGCCCCTGGATTAGAAGCTCAGATGCATCGAACTGTATTTCAAAATCACAGCAGTCTTTCCATAGCCCTCTAACAGACCTAAAGCCAGTTTTCCTTCTCCACACTGACTTCTTTTCATGCATAGACATGGAAAATGTGGCACTGATTCTGTATGAACTCAACAGGAAGTCATGCACAAGGGTTATAAACTGATGTCAGACTTTTTTTGCCTTCCCATGTTGCCGACCCTGCCCATTTAAATAGCAGCATGCTGATGTGTGTGATTTGCATATTCTCCTTGAAATGCAAATAGGATTAAAGTAAGCACTTCTGTTTCCAATGCAGGGACTGAAAGTCACTGAGCTGCACCTCCAGGAGAAGTGGTTCCATGGGAAGATGAGGGAAGGGCGCACCACAGCGGAGCGGCTGCTGCAAGAATACTGTGCAGAAATGGGCGGGAAGGATGGAACATTCTTAGTGCGGGAAAGCGAGTCCTTCCCCAATGATTACACCCTCTCCTTCTGGTACTCAGCATTTTTCATTGTCTCTTCTGTTACCAAAAGGCCTTGTTTAAAGGGGTGCATGGTGGAAGGAGAGCCTGACCATGGGGGAGCTTTAACTAACATTTTTCTTCCAGTGCAAGATTTGTTCATTCCCCTTCCAGACCTCGCAATGCCTTTCTCATGAAAACCTCCAGAGTAATTTCATTGCTAATTTTGGAGCAGTTTTGCATTAGAACAAAGCTTTGATTGACCCTTCCTCCTCATTCTATGGGTTAAAACAGACTTGAAAAATGAACTTTGGGTTTATATCACAGAGCAATCTCCTCCCTCTTGTTATTTTCCATCTTTCTACACAACCCAGAGGACACAGGTTTAGCAGTTGACTTTGCAGTAGGCACGTGAAAAAATGGTAAATTCTTTGAGTTGCAACCCTGATAATAAAGCTAGTGGCTACCACTAGTTTGTTTCCATCCAAACCCAATATGCTCATGGTCCCTAAATGCATCCTATAAAAATAAGACCAGATGTCTTTCTTAGGTCCTCAGTAATGCCTTTTGGCTAAGAGATATGTAGAATTGCTGACCTCTATGCATAAATGTTTGCATTCGGCACATATGGGGAGATTGAAGCCCTTAATTATTTTTCTTCTTGCGATCTTATTGGAGATATGCAAATTATTCAGACTAGAGTGGTTTATATAGAGAAGTTTGCCATGCCTCTTAAAGGAATCTTTTGTTGAGCCCCATGGTAGGACTATATTTGGGTTTATGATGAGCAGACGTGACAGTTCCTACATTTCAGTGACATTGTCCTGACGAAGGCAGAAGTGTTTTGCTTTCTTTTAAAGAAGTTGGATTGTGTGGAAGGGGGACATTTAATACTTCCAACCTGTCTCATTTCATTGCTGTTAGGATTGTTTTTCCCAATATGTTTTAGACTATGCCATGAATAAGATTCCTCCACCCCTAAAATATGCACATTCTCTGGGAACAAGCAGGAAGTCAGTCCTTGCATGTGAGTGACGTCTGCCGCACAGAAGCATCTCTGCAGCTTTCAAAGAAAGCTTTTGGGAGATGCACCACACATGTGTGGTCCCCTTCCCACCCAAGGGTGCCATCTTGTCTCAGTCTTTTTTCCATGGAGCTCTCTGGTCGTTGTTCAGTTTTCCCCCAGAAAAAGAGTTTTATCCAGTATGCATACCGGTTCCTTTCCCACCCCTGAGCCAGCTCACCTCGGTGTCGCTTCTCGGGTTCTTTTCCCTGTTTTAAATTTTTTCTTCGAGGTTTCCCTTGACCGGCATTCGCACCCTTTCATGACAACATGACTGCTGCCTCTGGTGTCTTGGTCTGGAACACGATGATTCAGACTGTGAACTCTGCAGGACCATGACCCCAAAAGCCATTAAGAGTTGCCAGCTGCAGCACAAAAAATTTTTTCACGAGTCCAACTCTGCACCAGAGGCACTGGCGATGCCACACTCCAGTGCCCGTTCTGGTACCTTTATGCCCCGTGAAGCCCAGTCTGACCCAAGAGGAAATCCCTGGAAGTGGAATGCAGGAAGTTGAAGTCCTCGAAGACCCCTTTGGAGAGCAGGTCTAGAAATAAGGGAACATCCCACTCCAGACCCTGCAGTGCCCAGCATGAGTCTGAGGGTTCAGAGCGGGAGTGGCCTCACAAACTGCCCCGGAAGAAGTTGTCAGCACCTGTCAACCAGCTTTGGACATCCGAGGCCATCCTTGTTGAGAACTCCCCCTCAACGGAACCAATGCTGGGCACAATCCTCGGTGCCTGTGTGGAAGGCTGCAGAGTCAACTGCTATGGAGACCAGAATGGCAACCTTGGAGTGCAGTATCTCTGCCCTCATGGCCCAGAAGCAGGCATTTATGTCCAGTTCATCTGCCCCGACAATGTGACCCTCGACATCGAGGGCCTCTCCGGATGTCGAGCTGATCCTCGAGCACCACTGGCCTCAAGAGAGTCATTGGCATTGGTCAAGGTAACGGTCCCATTCCTCAGGTCACTGATCCTTTCTGGCAAATGCATGTAGCTCAGACCACAGGTCCTCTGGAGGTCATGGGACCCTGGGCTTGGGCCTCGACCACGGTGATCGCAAAGCCTCGGACTCGACCTCTGTCTTCGAGTCTGATTGGGAGACCGAGGACGAGGAGTCCTCAGACATTGGGCACCACTGAGACATGCCTTTGGACCCGTCTCCTCTGGTGTCCTGATGCCATTCTCCACCAGAGGATGTTGCCTTTCTCAACTTTGTGCGAGACATGGCTAGGGCGCTCACCATCGAGACTAAGGCGGAGGAGGACACTCGCACGGAAGAACTGGAGATCCTCCAGTATGAGGCCCCTCCAAAGGAGGCCCTCATAGTGGCCATCCTGCCAATCCTCAAATGCCTCCTTCTCCATATGTGGGAGACACCGGTGTCAGGGGGCCACTGTCAGCAAGCAATTTGACTCCATGTACTGAGTCCATCGGGGCCCTGGGTTCCAGAAAACCCAACTTCCCCACAACTCGATGGTCGTTGAGTTTGTCATGCGCAGACTCAAGAGCCAAAATACCCATTCCTGGTGCAGGGAGACCCAGACCCTTGATGTCCTCACCCAGAAGCCTTTCAGGGATCGATACTGACATTCCAGGTCCAGTCATACCAGATCTACATTGGCATGTACCTCAAAGAGCTGTTGAAGGAGCTCAGTGGATTCTCAGCAGGCCTCAATGGGAACCCCTCCAGAGGTTCAAGTTACTGAACTTGGCAGTCGAGGAGTGCTCGAAGTTCCTGTCTCGAGCAGCATACGATGGCTTCAAGTCATCAGCCAGGGCGGCCTCCGCAGGCATCGGGGCCAGACGCCAGGCATCACTGCAATAGTCTGACCTCAAACAGTGGATTCAGGACAAACTTATCGATGTCCCCTTCATCAGAGAGAACCTCTTTGGGAAACCCATGGCAGATATAGCAGCAGAGATAGAGACGGAGTTCCTAATGAGGACCAGACTCTCAAAAAAGACCTCTGTGTAGTCCTGCAAAAAGGCCCTGGGAAATAAGCCCCCCCGGAAATAAACCCCCCCTTCCTGAGGAAAAAGGGTAGTTTTGGCAATGCCTCGCAATTCCAGGTCTTCTCAGTCCAATAGGCTCAGCCTGGGGAGAGCTTTTGACTCCATGGGCGTGACCTCATCTCCCCCAGTGCATAGAGGGGTGTCTGGCCCTGTTTATCCACAGGTGGTTCGCCATCACCACCAATACCTGGGTACTACAATTGGTCATGTAAGACTACCTCCTTCACCTATAATGGGAGCCACCCTCATAGTTTCCAGGAGAGTCTGTAAGACCTCTCCTTCACCAGACCCTGTTCCTTACCAAGCTCATAGGTCTCCTCGAGGACAAGGCGGTGGAGCCAGTGCCGAAACATCTCTGGGGCACTGGATTCTACTCCAGGTATTTCCTCATCCCCAGGAGAACATGGGGCCTCGGGCCCATCCTGGATCTGCAGGATCTGAACAGGTTTCTGGTAAGGGATCAGTTCAAAATGCTCTTCCTTTGAACATTGATGCCATTCCTCTAACATGGAGATTGGCTAGCTGCTTAGACCTAAAGGATGCCTACATCCAGATCCTGATCCATCCCAGCCACAGAAAATATCTCTGGTTTGTGGTGGGAGGAGAGCACTACCTATATAGGATACTGCCCTTCAGGCTGTCCTCATCGCCAAGGGCCTTTACCAATTGCCTAGTGGTGGTCACAGCCCACCTTTGTCTCCAAGGGGCCTTCATCTTTCCCTACATGGACGACTGTCTCATAAGAGGAAGAACAGCTGAAGAGGCCCAACACACCACCAGGTGTACCATCCACACCCCGCAGCACCTGGGGTTCATCATCAACCACCCCAAGTCCCACTTCTCTCTGGCTCAATGCCTGGAGTTCATAGAGGCTCGGCTTGACACCCTCCAGGCCAAGGCCTTCCTCCCTCAAGAGAGGTCAGAATTCCTCAGGGCTAACCGCAGAGGTATAGCGCTGCCAGTGAGCTGCCAGTGAGCTTCTACTCTGCCTGCTGGGCTACATGGCCTCCATGGTTTACATGACCCCTTATGCCTGACTACACATGAGGGCGGCCCAGTGGTGTCTCTCAGTGGACACAAGCCACAGGCAGGCTCCGGGACAGAGTGAGAGTGACCCGCCATTTGGCGGTGACCTCCCTCGACTAGAGGCAGATTCCCCATCACCTTCAGGCCAGGATGCCCTTCCAGACACCCACCCCCCAGAGGGTCTTCACCACAGATGCCTCCTTGTGCTCCCCAACCCAGTATTGCGAGGACTTCCGGACGCAAGGCAGATAGTCTCAGACAGAAACCTAGCTGCAAATCAACCTTCTGGAGCTCCGAGCGATATTCCTGGCTCTCCCAGCTTTTTACCACCGGCTGCAGTACCAGTCGGTGCTGGTCCAGACCGACAACCAATCGCAATGTTCTATATGAACAAGCAAGGGGGCACAGGGTCGTACTCCTTCTGCCAGGAGGCAGTAGCCCTCTTCTCCTATGCGACACACAGTGGGATGCTCCTAAGGGTGGTCTATCTCCTGGGCCAGTACAATGCCCTAGCGGACAAGCTGAGCAAATTCCTCTAGTTGCACGAGTGGTGCTTGGATCCCGGCTGTATCAGGTCTGGGGTGTCCCCCGAGTGGACCTGTTCACCAGCTGGACAACACACAGTTGCCCCGCTTCTGCTCCCACCAGCTGCACCCATCCCAGGTGGCAGCAGACGCGTTCCTCATTCCATAGACGGAAGGGCCTCCTTTATGCCTTCCCACCGACACTGCTGGTGCCAAGACCCTCTTCAAGATCCAGCATGACAGGGCATCACTAATACTGATAGCCCCTCAGTGGCCCATGCAACCCTGATTCCCTCTGCTCCTCTCTCTGTCAGCGGCATCGCCGATGCCCCTGGGCCGAGCCCCAGGACTACTCTCACAGGAGCAAGGCTCTCTCCTGCACCCCAACCTGGGGTCCCTGTCACCCATGGGTTGGCTGCTGAAAGGGTAGCTCTAGCTCCCTTCAACCTCCCCAAAGGATGTGGAAGAGGTCCTTCTGGCCTCCCGCAAATCATCCACTAGAAGGGCATAAGCCTTCAAGTGACATTGATTCTCGGTGTGGTATGCCGAGAGATGGGCGAACCCATTCTCCTGCTCGGTACTGGTGGTACTCCAGTACGTACTCCACCTGTTGCAAGTGAGACTAAAGTCCAACTCGTTCAGAGACCACATGAGCACTATCGCAACACACCACCATTCCGTTGAGGGCAAACCACTCTCACCTCAGCCTCTTGTATCTCTGTTCTTGTGGGGTCTCATGCTGTCAAACCCCCCCCCCCCCCCAGCCACCTGTCAGCAGCGGAATGGGATCTCAACATGATGCTCTCACAGCTCACTAAGCTGCCTTTCAGCCACTGGCTACCTGCCACTTGAGGTACCTTTCCTGAAGGGTCGTCGTCTTTGTGGCACTCACTTCAGCTCGCAGAATCAGCAAGCTCCCGGCTCTGATGGCAGAGCCCCCAATACAAGGTTCTACAAGAACAGGGTTGTGCTCCACACACACCCCAAATTTCTGCCGAAGGTGGTGTCCCCATTCCACCTCATTCAGGAGGTGGTGCTCCCCACCTTCTTTCCCATGCCTCATGCTAGTAAGGCAGAGACTGTCCTCCATAGTTTGGATTGTAAAAGAGTCCTGTCCTTCTATCTGCCACAGACTCAGGGCCACCGCAAAGCACCTTAGCTTTTAGTATCCTATGACCCTAGTTGACTGGAGCTCCCAGTGACTGTCCACTTGGGTGGTGGACTGCATTACCCTTGCCTTTGAACAGGTGGGGATCTCACTAGACCAGTGGGTCACGGCACACTGCATCAGGGCTATGGCACTTCCATGGCAAATCAGCATTCCGTACCTGTGACGGAAATCTGCCGGGCAGACACCTGGTCTTCAGTCCTTGCCTTCGCAGCTCACTGAGAGGGAGTCCCAATGGGACGGCACCTTTGGCCAGGCTATATTCCATAATCTCTTCAGGGTGTAGGCAACTCCTGCCCTCCGACCCTTCTGTGTTCAGACTACCGGAGTGCTTGTTTCCCACCGGACACTTGGGTCTTGAGAGAGACTCTCAGATGGGACTCAACTGCTGCAGCTCACGGCTTACCCTTTGCAGGTCACCGTGGCATTTTTGACAGGTTCTCAGTAGCCTCTAGCTGGGGAGTCCCATATGTGAGGACTGACTTTGTGCTTGTTCCCGGAGAAAGTATAGTTACTCTCTGTAACAGGTGTTCTCCGGGGACAGCAGGAATCAGTCCTCACAACCCTCCCTCCTCCCCTTAGAGTTGCTTTTTTACCATCTTTTATTTTTGCCTTCTTTTAGCTATGTCATCTGACTGAGCAAGATGGCACCCTTGGGTGGGAAGGGGACCATACATGCGTGGTGCATCTCCCAAAGGCTTTCTTTGAAAGCTGGGGAGATGCTTCTGCGCGGTCTCCATCGGCGCCGACATCACCCATATGTGAGGACTGATTCCTGCTGTCTCCAGAGAACACCTGTAAACAGGCAAATAACTATACTTTTCAGGGGTCAGAGGTATAACTATACTTTTCAGGGGTCAGAGGTACACTTTGATGGAAAATGAGACTAAAAAATGGCAATTTGTGTATTTTTATACAATTTTGCCGAGCATTTGTACTTCCTGCAATTACAGCAAGAGATGATAGTCTACCAAAATTTAGCTGTATTTATTTATTTAGCTGTATTTATATCCCGCTTTTCACTGGGTCAGAGCGGTCAATTGGGGGATACATTTAACATGAGGGGATATGAGACACATACGCTAATACTTACAGGGAACATGGGCAATGGAGGGTTAAGTGACTTGCCCAAGACCACAAGGAGTACCAAAATGCAATGGCAAATAACTTAACCCAAACATTTGCAACAGACACTGTGGAACGTTTGTTCAAACATGCCAAATATCAAGAACTGGGTAAAAGTTCCATGGTGCTTTTTCTTAAAGTTTTTGTCTGCATGATTTTTCAGTGGACTTAAATCTTTGGGCCAAAGGGCAGTACACCAGAATTGAAGTCTTATGCAGTTTGTATACCTTAATACTATCTGAAATTATATCCTATCCTAGAAGTAATGAATGTTATTGGGAGGCCATTTTTCTATCAGTTAATTCCCTGTCCAATTGTTTTGCCAACTCATTTTGCCCCATTGCATTTAGGGATTTGTAGTTTTGATTTTCCTCACTGATTTCCCTGGAAAACTAGAACAGACAAAACCAGGACGGGATCAACTTATTTGGTTGGCCTGGTGTGTATTGACACTTCGTCTATCCATGCCCTCCTATGGGCCCTCAATTCTTCTGGGCAAAGTATTAACTGACTATAAATACACCTGCTTAGCAGGGATTGAGTGTTGAAATAAAAGTGCATTTGGTTGTTGTAGCTCTGTGCTGCCAAGAAGGAGGAGAGCAGTTTGAAGCGTCATGTTTATTATATGAATGAGTAAAGTTAGCAGAGTAGGTAAACCAGTATGTCCTTGTCAGCTGGACCCTCTGTGTTCTCTTTGCTCTTGAACTTTACGGCATGGGCTGCCTCCAATGTATGGAATATCATATATATTTTTTGTGGCTAGGTGTGTCCCAAGTACTGGGTTGAGAACCCTTGATTTAAAATAGCGGGCCGCTTTCAAAACTGCCCAAGTTGATGCAGAGTCTGCAGTTACTTTTACCCATGGGATATGTATCAGTTTGCAAAGGGGGAGAACAAAGCATGCTTGAAACTACTCCAGGACAAAATACTTGCGGGTATTTGCACCCTCTTTTTTTTTCTGTGGTATCATGCCTATTTATCCCTCTTGTCCAATCCAGATGCATGGGTTATGCTTACCCACCAGAGGATGGAGACTAAGATCACCAAGCTGAAAGCAGCCCTATAAGAAGCCTGTGCACCTTAACTCAGCCAGTATTCTCAGTCTCCAGCAGATGGTGTGAGTTTAGCCTATGCCCTGTGACTGACTTGTAGGTGGTGTTGGGCCTGATTAGGGAAAAAGGGCCCAAGTGTGCAGAACCAGATGATCCAGATCCCTCCCCCATTCTCCCCTAGCCATACCCGGTAGCTCCCTCGTTGTCAGCTACTGAGAGATGGCTTGAGGTTGAGATGATACAGGCATTATTTTGCCTTTGTCTGTAAAGCTATACAAATAAAAAAAAAGGAAGCGCACAGCAATGAAGGAGTCTCAGGCAGCAGCGGCAGTACAGCATGCCTCCTGGCAAGGCTGCCTGGTAAGCCAGGCCGGTGCCAGAAGGGGTGTGGGTGATTGGGGGAGCAGAACACCATGAAATCCTGCGTGCATGGCTGAGTCGGAGATCTGTGGCTGGTGCATGACGAAACAGCCATTGGGCACTGCTCTCCATTAGAGGACCGTGTTGCGGTTGTGTGTGAGAGAACAGCTGCCACGGATCTTCTCTCCAGCAGCCATATCACACAGGGGACAGCCGAGGGGACACCTGAGGACTGCAATCTCTCTGCGTTTGTTGCTATAGGCCCAGTGTTTTGGCGTGAATGGAAGCCATTTGTGCTGCGGCTCCTGCAAGCCCTGCTGTAACCAGGGAGCCTCTGGTTTTAAAGCTGGTGCAGCAATTGTCCATTTCTGGGGCTGGGGGATCAGAAGGGGGCTTGATAGCAGGGGCCTCTCCCTTTTCCCCTGAATTTATGCTTCTGCTGTATCAGGCCTATTGCCTGAAGCAGGGGCAAGTGGGGGGGGGCAAGCTCAGTGAGGGGGACCCTCCACCCAGTGACCCAAGGGATGCCTCCTCCCATGGTGATTTAGCAGTCTCGTTTTGAGCCGCTGGAGGATACAGCATCTGTGGGGTCCCTGGACTCCTTGGGGACCTTCTGATCCTCTGGATGATCTCCCACAGGAGTGCTAGAGGAAGGTGAGATCCCAGAGGTGAAAGACCTGACTGTTTTGTGGATCTTCCACTGTGATGAGTTGCCCTCCCTAATTTCCCATACATTGGCACAGCTGATAATCTCGGAGGAGCTGAGGCCGGACCCCTCGGAGATGGCGGGGGATCTGATCTTGCAGGGAGTCCGGAAGCATCCCAGAGCTTCCTTTTCCATGGTGCTGTGAAGGAGCTCATTGAGGCCAAGGGGAAGGTTCCGGACGTGGGTTTACATGTCAACAGGACTATGTTGAGAATTTATTCTATCTCCTCTGAGGAGAAGGATATGTTGCATCTACTGTGTGTGGACGCCTTGGTGGCAGAAGTCACTAGAAAGACCACCATACCGTTAGAAGGGGAGCTGCCTTGAAGGAGCGCCAGGACCATCAGATGGAGATTCTACTCAAACAGTCTTTTAGGATCTCCGCCCTGGCACTGCAGGCATCGGTGTGCAGGGTCTGCCTCCGGTGGTCGCAGAGAGTTCCAGAAGGCAGGTTTAGCTGAGGCAGCCTACCTGGGGTCTGGAATGGCCTTTTTGGTGGACCTTCTTTATGATTTGATGCATGCCTCTGCTAAGAACATGGTGACAGTGGTAGCCACTAGGCGCTTCTTGTGGCTATGAAACTGGTTGGCAGATGTAGCCTCCAAGACATGCCTCTGCAAACTCCCCTTTGTGGGGGAAGTTTTCTCTTTGGGGTAAATTTGGAGAAGCTGGTTAAAGAGCTCAGCAAGTCCAAAGTGCCTCAGCTTTCGAGGGATAAGCCCAAAGGCTTGGTGAAGGGGATTGCCTCCCGGGGCCAGGGGCATGACTTTAGGAGATTCCGAGCAGTTGGAGGTGATGGTTCGCAAAGATCCAGGTTTTTGCCTCTGGGCCAGCCCTTTCAGGGGGGCCACCAGGGTGGTAGAGACAGGCCCTTCGGAGGTCTGGGGGCTCCCAAGGTTTCCCAATGAAGGTGTGGGGGTTCCAGAGGGGGTGCTACTGGTGAGCAACTGCTTGCAGCATTTTTACCCTCTCTGGGCCCAGATCACTTCCAACGCTTGGGTGTTGGACGTTATTTGGGAGGGCTATGTGTTAGAGTTTGAATGACCCCTTGCAAACACCTTCATGCTGTCACCCTGTAGGGCTCCCAGCAAGGGGCAAGTGGTGCAGGCTACCTTGGAGCATCTTCTGAAGCTCGAGGCCATCATCCCAGTACCAAGATTAGATTGGGGTTTCAGGTCGGTATTCTTATCTATTTTGTGGTTTCCAAAAAGGAGAGATCCTGGTGTCCAATTCTGGATCTCAAGGGTGTGAACAGAGCCTTGAAGGTTCCCCATTTTCGTATGGAAGCCCTACTGTATGTTCTGTGATAGTGGCTGTCTGAAAGGAGGAATTTCTTACCTCCCTGGACCTCTCAGAGGCCTATCTTCACATTCCCATTCACCTGGATTACTAACATTTCCTGCACTTTGCGGCACTGATGGGGCATTTCCAGTTTCAGGCCCTTCCTTTTGGCCTGGCCACTCCACTGTGCATGTTCACCAAGGTGATGGTGGTGGTGATGGCAGGGGCAGCCGCTCTGCAGAAGCAGGGGGTCTTGGTTCACCCATACCAGGATGATTGGCTAATTTAAGTGAAGTCCCCACATGAAAGTCAGGAGGCTGATGAACTTGTTGTTCGGTGCTGGGTTGAGTGGTCAAATTTATGAAGAGCAGGTTGGTGCCATCACAGTCCTTGGAGTACCTGGGGGTTCTTTTCGACACGCAGAACGGAATGGTGGTGTTGCCGAAGGACAGGATTGTGAAGTTGCAGTCTTGTTGTTTAGGGTCCCCCACGAGAGGGTGTGGGATTACCTTCAGGTCCTGGGCTCGATGGCAGTGACCATGGAGCTGGTTCCTTTGGTTTGCCTGCATATGTGTCCACTATAGTTGGCACTTCTGTCACATTGGTCCCCGCAGACTACATCAATGGGGGTGCAGATGGTTGTGGGGAGCGGCAAAGGTGAGCCTTCATTGTTGGTTAGACTCAGTGCAGCTCTCACCAGGGATATCTCCTGAGACACCAGAGTGGGTGGTGGTCACCATGGATGCCAGTCTCGTGGGCTGGGATGGGCATTGCCTGTCGCAGGTGGCTTAGGGTCGGTGGTCCATCAATTGGCTGGAGATCAGGGCAGTGTTCCTGGCCCCGCAAACCATTTTCCACCTTGTGCAGGGCAGGGCAGTCAGAATCCTGTCTGACAATGCGATAGTGGTCACATATCAATTGACAGTGGAGTATGAGAAGTTCTCTGCTAGTGGCAAAAGCGCTCCCACTCCATCAGTGGGCAGAGCAGCACCTCTCAGCAATCTCAGCAGCTCATGTAGTGGGTGTGGATAATGTGCAGGCGGATTACTTGAGCTATCGTATTCACACAACTATTATGGGTCTATTTTTAAGAGGGTGATCAATCCGTGTTGCAGTAGGTGCCCTCAACGTTTGACAAGAAGCTTAGCTTAATAGGGTATTGACTATCTTGTCACCTATAAATTGAAAAGATAAGCACAATCTTTTACTATAAACAACGTTAATAATTTTCTGTTGGAAATGACTGAAGAAAAAATTTAATAGGGAATGTTGAAATCCTGCTATTCTTATCAATTTCTTCTAAAGAATAGATAAGTGCGATCAAGGTCATTGATGCGTGAAGGCAAGTTGCTTTTTGACCTGTGCAATTAGCGCTGCCAGTGTTAGTCTGAGACCTGCACTTTATCTGTTTTTTGAGTTCTATCGTCATCAAAGTTTATTATTAAGAGAGTTTAAGTGAATATTTTAATTAAAAAAATACATTAAAAAATATAATAAAAGATAAAATAAATGAAAAAATATTAGTGTAAGGTAGGATAGTTATTAAGATTGCAGGCAACGACAAGATAGTCAATACCCTATTAAGCTAAGCTTCTTGTCAAACGTTGAGGGCACCTACTGCAACACGGATTACTTGAGCTGGCATCTGTTGAATCTGGGGGAGTACTCTCTCTCTGACTCGGTGTTTCAGTCAATTGTGAGGCAGTGGGGACCATCCAGAATGGATCTGATGGCAACCATGGTCAATGCCAAGGCCTCTCTGTTTTTCAGCCAGCAGAGAGAGCGTATGGCAGAAGGGATCAATTCTCTGATTCAGTCTTGGCTCGGTGCCAGTCTTCTCTGTTTTTACACTTGAACGCTGATCGGCAGGATGCTTGAGTGGAGGAACACCCCAGGCTAGTAGTGCTGGTGGCCCCAAATCGGCCACGCTGATCTTGATTTGCAGACCTCATGCGCCTACTGGTGACGGACCCTTTTTTGCTCCCGTCAGAGGGGGATTTTCTGGCTCATGGGCCTGTCCTGATGCCAACGGTGGATCAGTTCTTACTTATGGCTTGGCTCTTGAGAGGGTGCGTCTGAGTCACAGATGTTATTCTCTGCCAGTGGTTGATACCCTACTACAGTCACGTCAATGCTCCACTTCTCTTGCCTATGTTTGTGTATGGCAGATTTTTGAGACTTCGTGTGGGGAGCACGGCGTGCGGCCATTCTCGGCTTCTCTCCCTGACATTCTTGCAGGTGGGCCTGGAGAAGGATCTTGCCCTCAGTTCTCTGAGGGTACCGGCTGTGGCCTGTTTCCATGGCCGAGTGCAGGGGCAATCCTTTGCTTCGCATGCTATGTTTTTTCAGGGGAGTCAAGTATCTCCAACTGCCTCATCATTCAGTGGTTCCAATGTGGGACCTGACTTTGGTCCTTTCAGTCTTGGCAGCAGCTCCATTTGAACTCCTGCAGGTGGCCTCTGTCAATGACCTGACATTGCTAGCGTTTTCAGAGTCGCGGGATTCTGCTGATTCATGGGTCATGCATTTCCTGATGTTCATAGGGCTCTCAGATGCTACTTGAGGGTCATTCAAGAGCTTAGGAAGTCATATCAGCTGTGTGTGCTGTTTGGGAGTCCACGGAAGGGCAAAGCGGCCTCCAAGACCTCCATTTCTCACTAGATTCAGGAGGCTATTGTGTCCACGTACCTGGTGAGGGGTTGTCTTGCCCCGTCGGTTTGCAGGCCCACTCTACCAGGGCTCCAGTCTCTTCCCAGGTGGAATTTGGCTTGGTTTCACTTCAGGATATCTGTAAGGCCATGACTTGGTCTTCATTTCACTTCATTCCTTTGCATGTCACTACTATCTGAATGTGCAAGCCTGGCAGGATGCGGCCTTTGGGGCTCGAGTTTTGCAGACTGGCGTTTCTGGCCCCACTCGCCATTAGTACTGCTTTGTTACATCCCATGCGTCTGGACTGAACTGGAGGGACGAATAGGAAGGTGAAATTAGACCTTACCTGCTAATTTTCTTTCCTAGAGCCACTCCAGTCCAGTCCAGAACCCACCTGGGATTCTGCAATGTCTTAGCCTTGGTGTTGGCTTGAAGAGTATGGGGTTGATGCTTTGTAAGGCTTTTCGGTTCTTGGTTTTTACTAGCCAGGTTTTTGGTTGTTTCTGCTTGGCCAGGAGCTTCTTGGTTTGTTCCCAACTGAACATACATAATAAAAAAAGAGACATCAAAGGAAAGTCATATATTTCCAGTTGAATTTGTTGAATTTAGAATTTTTATGGACTAGCTGAAACTTGGGATTTTGGGACTCCATTTCTGCTTTGTTGTGATCATACTGGCTGAGTAAGGGTGCACAGGCTTCTTTTAGGGCTGCTTTCAACTCGGTGTTCTCAGTCTCCATCTGCTGGTGGGTGAGCAAAACCCACACGTCTAGATCGGACTGGAAGAACTCCAGGAAAGAAACTTAGCAGGTAAGGTCTAATTTCACCTTTTCAACTGGATTTGATGCAGATGGATTTGAAAATACAATCTACTTGTGTTATTTCTAGGGATGTGCAGGACAAAAGATTTTGTTTCATTTTTTTTTCTTTTTTCATCTTTGTTTCTTTTGTTTTAATAGAGCACACTATTGCACAATGGAATGCACAATTGCCGCTTTCATTTCAAAACAAAAGCACATCCCTAGTTTTTTTTTCCTGTCTCTGATCTAACGCACTCTTGGGAATGTGTATTCCTAATGCAGTTAAAAGTATGCATGTTTTTGATCCCTATCTGAGCTAGTCGGATAAAGGCTGGGGAAGTTTTCATACAGCCCATTTTATGCAGCATTTACCCTGGAAAAAAGCTTTTCAAAATTCGAAATCTTAGAACAACCCATGGTTATTCTGTGAAGTAGACCTATTCATCTTTCTTTCCTCTCCCAGGAGGTCGGGCCGGGTCCAACGCTGTCTGATTCGCTCCTACATGGATGGAGAGACAATGAAATACTACCTGACTGACAATCTGACCTTCGACAGCATTTATGATCTGATCCTTCACTACAAGGAGGCTCCCTTAAGATGTGCCGAGTTTGAGCTGCGCTTAACAGATGCTGTGCCAAAACCGAACCCTCATGACTCCAAAGAGTAAGGAACATTAGGAACGCAACCTTTCCTTTCCCTGCCCAGGACCAGCTTTTGTGCCAGCAGCGCGCTGTGCACCCATAGGGAACGGCACCCTTTGTGGCTGGGGGTGATTCCCAAGAAGCACTGCAGGTGGCGCCCTTCCCAAACCACACCGGCATCCATGATCTTTAAAGCTGTGATGCTCATAACATCAGCCTTGCCCCTGCCCAACTTCTCCCTCGCCTATTAAGGGACCCTTATACTAAATTGCGCTAGGGTTTAGCAACGAATGCACGTTTAGCGCTAAAACTAATGCGCAGGAGTTGCAACTGCTGTGTGCTGTTATGGGCGTGGCTGTTACCACACAGAATGGTACTGTAAAACACAAGGAACGCTTAGCGCGTGATGCGTATCTGTGTGTTAACTGCGCAGTGCTCACCACACCCACTCTCCACTCTAACCCACCCCCTCTATCCCGCAATTTGCTGTTAATGCGTAAATCAGTCCGTGCTTTGGGTAACTACGGGCTTCACTGTGCACTTTACGTGTTACAGAACCTGTGCCGACTGTGCAGTCCCCTTTAGTAAAAGCACTCCTAAATCTTTTGTCATCTATTACATGGTGCAAGCCTCGGTTTGAGTTGTAGGGTTGTATAAGGACCAGCTGAGGAATAGGTAGCATGGGGCAGATGGATCAAAGCGTTACACCAGGGCAAAATATGTTCCAGATTAATAAAGGAAAACATCTCAGTATTTTCAGTGGGGAAAACAGACAAAACTGGAGCGGTATTTACACTAGAGTGTAACCTTGCTTATATCTGCCTCATTTGCCATTTTAAACAGTTGTCTTTTATTCTACTTGAATGATTTTTTGCACCACGTAGGCTTTTTGGGCTTTACGCCTTTCTATTTTCAAGCTTGTGGCCACAATCTTTCGATAATAAGGACACTAGACCAGCAGGCTTTTCCAAAGTTGGATCTGAGGGAATCAGACCTATGACATGGGGACTTTAATTTCCACTTTAATCTCTGAAGAATATACAACCAATGCAGAATGATTAAGGAGGCTCTGTTGCATTAAGAAACCAGGACAGTTTTCTTATGGCATGAAGTTACAGCAAGTGGCCACCATCTGAAGATTTCCATGGGGTTCTTTGCAGGATTAAAAACATTTAATCTTTTATTTCGTTTATTAGCCTTTCTCTTACTTTCAAAGTATATGTTGGAATAATTTCCCTGGACGTTTTTTTTTTATGGCCCAGGGCGTGGATGGGGTAGGGGGGGGGCCAAGGTTTATTCCTTGCAGCCCGACCCTGGCCTTAGGAGGCCAGATCGGGGGTTGGGCTGTGAGGAATAAACCATTTTAGCTGGCGTCTGGCATCACGGCTTTTAAATAGAGCCATGGTAACATGACGCCATGGCACCGCGGTTCCATTTAAAAGCCCTGACTGAGTTAGCCGGTGACAGTCCTGCATGTGTAGGACTGTTCGCGATGCTGATCCCGCGGGGCTAGATGTGCCCTGCGGGATCAGAATCGCAATCCCCTCTGTGCGTCCGGTTCACACCGGACATACACAGGGGACCTATGTCTGGGATGGAATTGGGCCCATTGTGTCTTGTTTGGTTTTTATTTGTATGGGTTGTGTAGGTGTTATTTCCCATCTTCTATCACAAATCACCTTGAAAAGACATTCAAGAGACTCGATCACATAAATAAATGTCTGTTACTTGACTTCAGATCGTAGATTTGCTCGATTATAGGCAAATGACAATTTCTGGTGTAAAATGTAAAACGCTATAGCAGTATTCTTATTGAACTCAACTTTCAACAGGACCTCGGGGTACAAATTGAAAACATCTAAACATGACGTTTCATTTCAACATATGTTGATGTTCAGTGATACTATGCGAGGCGCTGAATATAGATGCTTGGGTATGCGCACGAGTATGTACATACTTTATATGCATAGTGCCCAATATTGCCACTTACGCTCTTCTCAGTTGCAGATCTGTGTGCCTGACCGTGAAGGCTTTTTGTTTGCAGGTGGTATTACAGTAACCTGAGTCGAGGAGAAGCTGAGGACATGCTGATGAGAATCCCTCGAGATGGAGCTTTCTTGGTCAGAAAGAGAGACGAGTCCAATTCTTATGCTGTGACTTTCAGGTATGAAGAGGGGTTGGGGGGAGGAGCAGAAATGGCGGCACAAACCAGTCCTTAACACGCCTTTGGTTTATTCATGTACCTTAAAAAATATAGTGCAGACAAAATTGATTTGATGAGCGTCAACCTACCCATTAATGTGTCTTAAGTCTATTAGTGCACATTAAACACTTTATATTAAAATGAATGTATGAAACGAGCCAAAAACATGTCCGAAAATCAGGGAGAAAGTCCAAATGAACTGAAAACAAATGAAAACCTTTGCCATGTGCATATCCCTATAAACCAGGGAGAAACGATGTCCACAAGATTTCAGGCCTCTGGACATTATGGAGTTTATTTATGTCTAATTTGCATTATTCTTCAGAGCTGCAGTTATTTGCGATGGGGGTTATTCACTAACAACGTGCATTAACATGTCACGGGGTTCATAAAAGACCCCAGTATTTGGGGCTTTCCCCAAAAGCTACTGAAATTGTTGGGCCTTGGCCCTGTTCATGAAGGCCCACCTCTACTGAGAGCTGGACAGCTTGTGCAGAGTCAGTCTTAGGCCTTTCCACGGAGACTTGTCTCCCTCCTGTGCTGATTGTATTTACTAGTATCTGGAGCCCTTTGAAAAATAATGAGAATGCTTTTCACTATGCAAAAGAACAGCCCAAACTTTCTATATCTGGATTCTTGGTCTTAGAACAGAAGCCTGCATACTTAATTGTAAATAGTTGTTACCTGTTAACCTGTTATCCATGTTTATTTACCCTGTTTTATTGTAAGTGCATTGAACTGCCCTCTTTGCACAAATACGTTTCCTGTAAACCGCGCTGATAATAAATAGTGCGGTATAGAAAAGCAATTAAATAAATAAATAAATAAATATCCTGCTGTGTTAGACCAGAGGTCTGGCATCCTTGGCATCATGTGGCCACACGGGCAGGGGAGCATCTTTTTGTTGGAGGGCCCAAACAAATTAATCTCCAGCCCCACTCCCCAAGCTTTCTAGTTGCTGATGATATGTTGGAAAAATTTCTGGTTGGGCCATAAACCATGTGGCCAATCCTGGTCTTCCTTATAAATGTTTTAGATTTCAATTTCTGTATTACCGATCAGTATCAAATAAAGTGGAATGTGCAAAATGTCCCAATGTTTAGCTTCCAGATAATTTTTGTTTTGTTAAGGCCTGGCAGCTTTTCCTTCTCATTTGGTCTGCCAGGTCAGTTGGGATTTATTTATTTATTTACATTCTCTTATATACCACGCTATTCTGCATCAGTGTGGTTTACATTGAACAGGACATTATAACTTGGAGATAACTATTTTACAGGGAACATGGGCTATGGAGGGTTAAGTGGCTTGCCCAAGACCACAAGGAGCACCTGTGGGACTAGAAACCCCAGTCCTTCTGGCCCAAGGTTGCTGTCCTCTAGTGGGATTTGAACCCCCGACCTTCCAGCCTGAAGCACCTTGCCCCAACCACTAGGCCACTCCTCCACTCACACTCGCCCCTAAAAACCTGCGTTGCCATAAACGTTCATTTGCATCTGCTGGCAGTAGTTTCGGAGATCTTGCCAGGGCAGAAAGGGCTGTCGGATATGACCCTCTTCAGATAGCCTTTAAAAGATAGTGCAGTTTTTCAAATCCACGTAGTCTATATTGCCCCTGCTTAGCCATGCACGCAATCACCGCTGTAAAGGACGTGGATTCTTTTAGTGCACCTGCTCCTTTTCATAGAAAGTTTGCGTAACATCTGCCAGCTAAAACTGCACATGTAGGGCGTAATTTTATAAAGCATTTTCCATGTGCAAAGCTTGTTTTACGTGCAAAAAAAGGGCTGTTATAAAACCGTTTGGATGAATGTTTCCATGCAAGTGGGAATGTCAACGAGTGTATTTTTACAGAACTTGCATGTAGACCTTGCTGGTCGTGATCTTTGGGTGGAGCTGGAACAGACTTCATAAAATAACGTGCGTACCTCAGAGAAGATGTGACTTTGTGCAAGATGATGTCTGTGTTGCCGGAGCTTATGCTAGGAGTCTAGAAATATTAGGGGGGGGGGATATATTCAAAACGATTAGCATGGTTGGCAAACATGCTGTGTTAATTGTGGTGAGTGGGATATTAAGTGGTCCATACTGTACCTGTTTTGTACCACTGAATATCCCCTCCTAACCCCGCTGCATGCCCCGATACTAACCACATAGTATCGGGGTGTTCCGGGGGTGGTACTAAAGTTAACTGCCCAGCAGCGATATTCAGTTATCTTAGACTGGCTAACGTTGGGCACATCGAGCATTCAATGCCAGTGGCTGAATAGGATCCTGGCATTGAATAACCAGTCCTAATTTCAAGACGTAATGGCCAGCTGCTGTAAGTGCTCACCACACAAAACTTTATTAGTCGGTCGTCTCCTTAACAGTGGCAAGAAAAAGGGGCCATTTAGTCAGAAGGTCATTGGAAGCCAGCCTCAGAATTAAGAGCATGTTTTTTTTTCAGCCAAGGCTGCTGCTTATTATTTTTAAATTTTACAGGGCAGAGGGAAAGGTGAAGCACTGCCGAATCCACCAAGATGGGCGCCACTTTGTGTTAGGAACCTCAGCGTACTTCGACAGCTTGGTGGAGCTCGTCAACTACTATGAAAAGCACCCGCTGTACAGGAAGATGAAACTGCGGTACCCAGTGACCGAGGAACTACTGGATCGTTACCAAATGGCAAGTGTCTTGTGCAGAAATCCAGAGAACAATCTTTGTGGCTACCATAATAACTCTAGTCATTGGTATGGGATGAGCTCTTAGTGAACGAGGTTCCTCACCATGCACCTCACAGAACAGGAGTCCAGGATGTGAACCCATCCTTATGGTATAGATGGAAAAAGCCATTGTACTGCCAAAAGAGAACTGGGAACCCTAGGGAACTTCAAGCCTTGCACGTCACTCAGATGAAGGGACATTTTAGATAGAACGTGGGATCAGAATTAAGATTCCGAGTGCACGAAGAACTCAGTTCCTACAGTATTTTAGAAACAGTTCTGCGAAAGTAGAACAAGGAGGTACACGAATACATAGGGATTAATAGCCACACGCAGCGGGAGGAGCCATGTCACCAACGTACACATGTAAGTGCAGGAACTGTGCAATGTGCGCGCCTAAATGTTTGCACTTACACATGCATCGGAACCATTCTGCAAACTTCGATGCGCAGCATGTCTAAAATGCAGCTTTTTAAAAATGGCCCTTTGCACATGGATGCAGTTTTCCTTTGTATGTGGTCGTAGTTACATGTGCAACTTGCGAGGAAGGTTTCTGAAATAATCCCCTTAACTTTCTGGGTCCAAGATTTGGATAATTGAACTCAACAGGCATGATCATCCTGACGCCACCCCTTCCAAGGTGATCCTGCCAGAATGTACGATTGCACATCATGCTTTGAATATTAAACCTTTATATACACACACACACACGATGGGAGTAATTTCTAAAGGTCTTTCTACATGTAAAGCTTGTTTTTTACATTGAAAAAGCTTTCCTAAAACTGCACAGCCATATAAATATGCATGTCTACCAAAAAGATCGCACATAGCTGTTGCCGGGGGGAGTAGTTTGGGTGGTTGCTCTGTTTTCTGGTATTTTATTAAATACATAAGACTTCATGCACAAATTAACACCTTCGGAGCACGTATATGTAGGCGAGATTTTCTGCATTTCTGAAGCTGGCTCCGAGTGTTTATTTGATAATGGCACATAGACGTCTTCATAAAATCAGCACCTTTTTGTACTTTTCACTTAGGAGGCATCTTAGAAAGTTATCCCCAGTGAGGACAGTTTCCAAAACTTGTTTACCTGGGTGAATGCATTTACTGAATATTGCCCACGCTCCCTGCGGGTAAAGGTTTGCGCCGATGTTTCTTTGAGTTTGTTTGCCTGTCAGGATCTCCTCTTTTGCTTTGACTGCAGTAGCTCTTCGCTGTTCTCCAGAAGCTGCTGCCCCGGATGACCGCCTAGTCTGCCTAATGGTTAAGCTGGCCCTGGTAGTAGATAACACGACACCCGTTTGTTTAGTCTATCAGTTGCCAACAATTGGGTTGGACCACAAGATATCTGTAATAGCAGCAACTGAAGATATAAATGCCCATCTGTAAAGGAGATGCCTTTGCCAAGAGGGATCTAGGTACATAGCCAGGGAATTAGATGTCTAGATCCCAGTATTGGAAACCTGCTGTGGACACAGTGGCTAGTGTTCATGGACATCTCGGCAGCCTTTGACACTGTATCCCACGCCAGGTTACTGCAATGCCTGAAGCAGATAGGAGTATGCAAGAATACTCTGAAATGGTTTCCTTCCTATTTGGAAGATCGAACGCAACAAGTCAAATGCGCCCAAAAGAAATCACTGCAGTTCCCCGTCACGCAGGGAATACCACAAGGTTCAGCCCTGTCATCAATGCTCTTTAATATTTACATCCAACCCATATGCAACATCATCAAACGCCACAAACTCCACTATCACCTCTATGCTGACGACATCATGGTGTATGCTGCAATCAACCTACTAGCAATTAACACCACAACAGTAACCAAATGCCTTGAAGACATGAATGCCTGGCTCACAGCCAATAACCTGACAGTCAACTACGATAAAACTGAGACAATGTTCGTCATCAGCATTCTAGACAAACTCATAGTAGTCAGAGATGAAGTTAAGCACCTGGGCATCACAATGGACAGAGCTCTGAACCTGAAATCCCACATCACCAAAACCGCAAACAAGACCTATCAACGTTTGAGGACCATCAGAAAGATCAAGCCAATACTCCGCCAGGACCACTTCCGCACAGTGTGCCAAGCACTCATCACACCTCTACTTGATTACGGAAACTCATTATATCAAGGCCTCCCTCAGCAGACCTTACACCCACTGCAAATGGTGCAAAACACTGCAGCACGCATCATTACAGACACTCAAAGAACTGAGCACATCACCCCCGTCTTACAGCAACTGCACTGGCTCCCAGTGATGGCCAGAGCAAAATTTAAAACAGTCATGATCATCTTTAAAATCATTCACCCTCTCTCGGCAGACGTACTCCAAGACATCATAACAAGGGATATCAGCAATAGATCAAGAAGGACCAATAATGACAACATGATCGGCACACCTGCAGGATACCACAAGACTAATCAAACCACTTCAAAAAGAGCTCCTTCACTTCTGGTGTCCACACTTTGAAACACCCTCCCAACGAGCCTGAGGGCATTAAATGACATCACAGACTTCTGCAAGGCCCTTAAAACCCTTCTCTTTACAGAAGCCTATGAGCAGACAGACAACGGTCTCCACCCGAACGGTAATGCATCTACCTCCGCCAACTCGATACCCACTCATCCCAACTAGATATACGAGTTCATTGTATAATGTTGTTAAGTACCCTCATGTTAAATGTAACCCTCCAATTGTGATGTGACCACTTTGATTGAAGGATAAGGTGGTATACAAATCTGTCTAAATAAATAAATGCAGCCGTGAAGATTCACAATGCAGCTATATTTATGCCCTGTAAGAGCCGAGTAGGCTTTCCGGGATGTGCGTTTGGATCAGTGGAGAAAAGGGCAAGACATAGAATTGACTTTTCAGTTCTACTAACAGCATTTCTGCCCTGAAACTCCAATTGTGTAAAAAGTGGTAGCAAGGCACAGGGGACGTCCTCTGCCTATGCACCTAGGGAGGTAAAAGGAAAGTAAAAAGCCAGTGACGGCGGAATTTCAGGAGTCTGACTGGACTGTAGATTGTCAGTATGTTAAAACGTTGACTGTATTGTCTTGTGTCATTTGAGTCTTTGCGTTTGTCAGAGTTTTACAATATCCTTCACATTTCTCTTTGCATTTCAGGAAAAGGACATTAATTCACTCTATGACGTGAAGGGACGGATGTATGTGTTTCCCAATGAAATAGCTCCTTCAATGGTATGTATCATTCTTGCAAAAGTTGCATTTCTTAAAACAGACTCCACTTTTGCTTAGACCATCAGGGAGATTTCAGATCCTTCTCTATATCCTAAGTAATGAAAAACATGAACTGCAAGCATTCAATGATTTTTGTACATAGCTATAAAGCATCGAATGCAAGCTTCTTCCAAGTCCGATTTTCAGACACTGCTGCAGTCAACTGAGGCATTTAAATATCATTTGTATATGCAATACCAGTATCCAGAGAGTGACCAGTGCTGAATTTCCAGATACTGCTGTCAACACTGGTGACTAATTGGCTGGTGGTGATATTAAGCCACTATCTGGATAGCATTTAGGAAAGATTTCCTGGTGACCTACGTTATGTGCATAAACTATCCACATAAGGGCAGAAATTATCCAGCTAGCAGCTGACTATCGCCACAGGCGTTACCCTTACTCCGCCCACAGGCCTCTTCTGCAGTGTTTGGATTGTATCAAGGTGTGAGATATTCCGTGACATTATCCAGATATCTCTCGCATCGCCCTTATGCAGATAACCTCCATGGTTATATGGATAAAGGCTTCCGAATACTGCTCCTTTACTTTTGTGTGTAGGGTATCACTAGCTACACCCTTGCCGTTTACTTTGTAAAATCTGCCAAGAATGGTTTCCAAGTTCTTGTTCATCCCTTTCTTCTTCGATCTTGGCACTCCTGGACTTCTACCCGTAGAGTGGCCAGTCCCAGGAAATTTGCCTATTTCTAGGAAATTGTCCTCTGTCTTGCTTAAGCAGGATCAGGGCTCAGCCCAGTTGGACCAAGATCTGACTGAATTTCATACATGGCACACGTGGGCACATGTAGAATTTTACAAAGGGGCGTGCAGAGGATGCAGGGCCTCATTATCCTTCTCCCACGTTGCTCACCATCTCCTCCTCCTCCTATGCCAAGTTCCTCTGTTTCTTGGGGCACGCCAGTAGAGGCCTGCGTGCTTCTTGTCCGCTGAGCTGCTCGTCAATCAAGGAGTGTGCTCATTATGTAAGAAGCATTGAGGAGCAGCAAAACACTACCACTAGACTTACCAGATCCCCACACTACCACTGACTGATGTGGTAGGAGGAAGGGTTTCTATTAAGCATGTAAATTTAAATCTTTCATATTTTGAGGGGATGGCCTGCGTTCTGGGAATACATCGGTAACCTCCCTCTTCTAGTGGCTGACCCTTGTGCCAGCTGTTGGTATGCAGGCTTTCTGATTAGATCTCACAGGAGGTCAAAGGGCAGCGGAAACCAGAAGCAACATTAATGTAGTAGGCCCCCTCAGGGGAATTTGCGTTACTTTTTCTCTTGATTTTTCCCCTTGAAATCTGTAAACGTGATGAGCTTCTTTTGTGAAATGGCACTTTGCTGTCGCGTCTTATTCACTGACGTTTGTCCTGTTGCTTACGAAAGCGACTTCTCTCATTGTGACACAGGAGAACCATTGCCAGTCAGAATGTGATACGCTCTACTGAATGCCTGTGAAACATAAGTTAATAAATGCTCTTGGGCACCGATTAATATCAGCAGCCCCACTTTGCAAGATTCGAGTGAAAGGCCCACCAACCATTTTGAAAATGACTCATTAAAAAGAAAGCTGAGCCACTGTCACACGCAGGACCCTCCTGAATCAATTTCTGAGTTAAAAAATAAAACAAATGTGTGCCAAGGAAGGATGGAGCGTCAGACACACAAACATGTTCCTCCTCTTCTGGCAGACACCTTACCAGCTATATTTTCCTTCCCCTACATCCTCAGAGAACAGTGAAAGCTTTGTATGACTACAATGCCACAAGAGGAGATGAGCTGACCTTCTGCAGGGGGGCCCTGATTCATAACGTGAATAAGGAAGCAGGAGGCTGGTAAGAAAAAAGTTTCTCATGACTGTGGGAAGGAAGGGGGGTTTTTGTGGAGTTTGTCAACCATGAAGTTAGTGAACTTTAAATTTTTGTTTGTCTTTCTTTTCTGTATTGATTCGATATCCTGCCTTTCCTCTGCCTTCACGTTTTCTGGCTGAAGGCACCATTTTAAGCGGTTCTAATAGGCCTAGTCAGAATTGGAGTTTATGGATATCAGGCGTATGCTTTTTTCAGTCAGACAGAATGCTGGATTTTTGTTTTAATCCTCAAAGGAAATTTGATGATCTACAAATGACAGTTCCTTTTTTGTTTTACCTCACTTGGGCTTTGATGGTATTTGCAGTTAAATGGAGATCTGTCCCAGTGTCTTATGTCCAGCGCCATACCTAGGCCTGTGTCAGCAGCACAACTGCACAGGGCGCAAAAGAATACAGGCGCATTTAGGGCTGGTTTTCTGCTGGCCTCTGCTCCCCTCCGCTCTGCCTTCCTGGCTTACCCTTGCTCCGCCACCACTTTTCCTGTTCCTGCTGCGGAGGCTGCAGTGATGGACCTCCAATTAAAAAAAAAACAAGGCGGGTATTTGCAACTCCACGCTTGCATGGCTGGTCTGGTCTGGTCCCTCCCTCCTCTGATGTGGGCATATGTCAAGAGGAGGGAGGGATCACACCAGTCATGCAAGTTCAGAGTTGGAAAGACTTGCATGTTTTTTTTTAAATTGGAGGTCCGCTGTCAGCACCACTGCAGGAACGGGAAAAGCGAGGCAAGGGCAGGCAGCGCGGGGTGAGGGGGGATCTTGCAGGACATGAGGAAGTAGGCAAAGATGGAGAGATGCTGGACAAGGGAGGACAGGGGCAGAAGGACTCTCCTGGGCATGGGGTGATGGGGCAAATGACAAGTCTGATGTCATGGGGGGGCTTCAGGTTTGCAAGTCGCACAGGGCATAGTTATGGCTTGGTTTGGCCCTGCTTATATCCTCTTCCCAATCACTTAGTCCCCCGTTTTTGCAGTGGCTATCCTCGGCCTGGGCTTGTGCACCAGGGCTCCATCTGGAAACTTGCTATTGTGGGTCCTAAGTCTGGCCATTATGAGGGTAATTTTAGAAACTCCTGCACAGTTATCATGCTTTTTTATGCTTGTCTTTAGCACCTATTTTATAAAGTCAGGTACACGCATACTTTAGTTTATAAAGGACATGAGTGGTCAAGGGATAAGCATTTAGACCAGCCCTATGGCTGACATAAACGCTCACACCTAGATTTTTCAAGAATGCACATAAATTATGGCATTTTATAATTTATGGGGCCAATATTCAGTGACGCTGTGTTATCTAAACTTGACATTAAGCACTGGAACTTGTCTGGCTCCGAACAGTAACCGGGACCACCCCTTATCTGCTCAAACAGTTGCAGCCAGGCGTTTTTATGTGGTGCATAGCAATATTCAGTAGCACTGTCTAGATAGTGCAACTGAATATCGGGATTGCCATGGTTTAGTCGCTTATTAAGTCGAATATGCCCCTTTCACATGTAAATCATTGTAAACCATGCTGTGCCCAAGCTCCGCCCATGCTGTGCCCAAGCTCTGCCCATGAACATGCCTGCAGTCAAGTGATTGGCCCAACACATGTATTTACAGAATAGTAACTGCCTAGGGTACGTGGGTAAGTGTCTATTCCTGCACGTAAGTCCCTGAAAATTTACACACAGAAAAGGAACATAACTTTCCGTGGCTCCTTATAAACTTGGAAGATTTTTTTTTTTTTTTGCTTTACTGATATGTGAAGCAAAAAATGAAGTTGCCTTGAGTAGAGTTGACATCATACTCACTGGTGTTGGTGGGTGAGGGGGGGGAGAAGGGTCACTGCCTTGTGTTGACACTGTTTAATGGTATGTTTAATGGTTTCTTTGCCCACAGAACATGGGAAAACAATAAATCATTCTCTTAAAAAAGGAGCTGCGATACACCTTTTGGGGGATTGGAGGCATTGTGACCAAGGTCTTGGTGACCAGCTCCTAAGGGCCCAGTATTCAAAAAGCATTTCCACAGTTTACAGCCAAGTAAATCATGTAAATACCTTTAACAGGGATATTCAAAGGCACCTACACAATTAGTGCCATTTGATATTCCTTACGTGCCCCAGTGCTATCCAGTTAGCATCGGGGCGTGTTGGGGGCCCTCCGGGGCAGAGCAGAGGCAGCGACTGCTGCTGACCATGTAGCGGTGATATTGGACCACCACACAGTTAGCGATCTGTGGCTAAAACTAGGCCAGCTTTTGGCTCGCCTAGTTCTAGCCATGGATCGCTAGCCGTGTAGCTGTCTAATATCGCTGCTACACGGTTAGGTTCTTCAGGGGATTTCAATCAGCGCCAAACCCGGATATTCAGTGCCTTCTCCACAGTATTCAATATCCGGGGGGTTAGGGCTGAGCGGGAAGGACTATGCACCATAATGGCGCATAGACTGCCTACTTCAATATCGGGCCCTAACAGGCTTATTCGGTCACAGACGTAGATCCCCTTTGAACCAGACGTACAGAGGAGATTGCGATTCTGATCCGTGGGATCAGAATTGCGAACAGCCTTGTACGTGCAGGCCGAGACTGCAATTCAGCTTCAGACCTTCCCCTGCCCAATCCAAGCCCTGGGCTGCTGAAGAAAAAAGGTCCAGGGAAGTTATTCCACCTCAGAAGTGGAATAACCTCCCCGCACAAGTCACTGGCCCTGGACATACAGGGCTGACATTAGAATCGGCCCTGTATGTCCAGGGTCGGTGACCGCCCACTGCCTGCGCAGACTCTGCCTCCGAGCCGCCCATTCCCCGCCTCCGTCTAACCTCTCCGTACAACCAGCGGGGAAGTTGGGATGTCCATCCCCGCTATTCGTGGCATGGAATCAGGTCCTAAATATTTAACCTGTCTCCTAGATTCCAAGAAGATTAGTCAAGGCCTTGTTTAGACCTGCTTTTCATGCAGCCTAAGCTATTCAGCTAGTCGCTGTACCACCCCCACTCCGATCACTGGCTGCCCCTGCACTAGTCTGATAGTGCTGGGACGATCTGTGGAGAAAGGGATAACACCTTGTGGGTTCTCTCGGATAACGGTTTTGGATATCAGCCCTACTGTGTTTTTTATTTTAACCAGATCAGAAAGCTTGAGAAGGTTGAGAATGCTACAGGTAGATGAATAGTACTATATACAATCTTAAAGGGTAAATTAACTTTGACATGAAAGAGAGGGGTGTTGGGGGTAAACCAAACCAGGGGATCTTGGCTGCAAAGGAGAAAGATGACCAGCACTGTTTTGGATAAGGATGGGTGTCTTGCAGGTGATCATGTTCCAGGGTTGGTGGCTGGGATGTATCTTGAGAAGCATGGAGAGGATCTGAGTTGGCCTTTCTCTGCCACTCTGTAAACTTGTTCCCATGGTTTGGATTTTGGCACATGCCAAGGGAAATCTTGATTCCTTTCTGGTAGAGCATTCAACCTTTCTGAAGTCGATCAAAGTGCAGGTGCTGTCCCTCTAACGCTCCTCGGTAGAGGGTCAGAAGGCAGTCAGGTGCACATCACTCAACAGCAAGTCTCAAAATGGAAGAGAAAATAACTTTTCCATTAGAAAAATGTACAGAATTTTTGAATGGATGCATCTGTTTTATTCAGGTGGAAAGGAGACTACGGAGATAAAATACAGTGTTATTTCCCGTCTAATTATGTGGAAGACATAGCCACCGACAGTCCTGAGGAAAGTGGGAACCAGGTGAGCAGCACTAAGGTAGTGAAGTAACACAGAACACAGTGAAACCTATGAATGAATGAGTCCTGGGGATTACACCAGGGAAAAAATACATATTTATTCTTCCATAATAATACTGTCTAGTAATTACAGTATTCTTTTATCATCAGTATTGACAAATCATGTTTCTCTTCCTGTCTAGGGGAACAATGGGTAAATGGATTTTCCCTTACATAGATTATTTTGTTGTGGTGTTGGTACCTTAGCTGCATTCTAATGAGAAAGGCCCAAGACGTAAGAGGGCCTGAAACCAATTATTCTGCTGTATCTAGATGAAGTCCAGATGAAGAATGTGCCACTGATCCCTAAGCAGCTGCTCTATGGATTACTAAAATCTCATCCACCCCACCAGTGAAAACAATTAATATAAACCAAACCCAAATTTCACTGTAACAGTACCTCACTTCTCCTTATTTTTTGTCGGAGCTAGGCCGTGGGAGGGACAAAACAGACATATATGTCCCCCAACCAGACTGCCAGCTACTTTTTTTCTTTTAGTGGTCCTACCAAAACCAAAAAATTGTGCCGAAATTTAAAAGTCTCCACTTAGCTGAAGTATCTCAGTCTTCTCATATCTTCACGTTGCTCAAAAGATCATCTCGTAGCATGACGCGCGCGTTTCGAGCCTCCAGGCCCTGTATCAAATGCTGTTATAATACTCTGCGCTCGGCAACGAATTACCCTGATAACGCCGTCAGTGCGGCCAAGGTACTCTTCCTTTACAGATGCAGTAAATCACTTCCCGTATTTAAATAGGAGCCACCCAATGAGAACAGGGAACTACCCCACTAAACAGGGGAATCCCTGAGCTGATTGGTCAGATCTTCAAAAACGTCAGAGAATGCCTTGCCATTCAATCTCACGATTGAGCCCGCCTGGTTCTACAGCTGCCAATTGAAAGATCCATCGCTGTTCCAATCGATGTAGTTTCTGGAGGCGATCCCCCCCTTTTCGGGCAATTTTTGAGGCTTCGCCGTAATTGTGCCACTTTAGAGGATTTTAAAACGCATGCTAGGGATCTTAGCAGTCGGCTGATTGAGCGGGGATATCCCTCTACAGTGGTGAAAAAAGCCTTGAAAAGAGCGTGATTTGTACATCGCGAATGGTTGTTAGACCCTCAATATTCGACAGCCAAACAAGATTCTGAAGGTGCGATTGTGGGGGTCCTTCCGTTTTTTGAAGGTAGTTCGGAAGTTTTACGGATTCTACACCGCCATTGGTCAGTGCTGCAATTATTAGAATGTTTTCAAAAACCATTAAAATTAGCCTTTACTCGTGGACGAAATTTGGCAGACATGCTGATGAAAACGACTCTAGCATCGGATCGATTACACTGGCAACCAGTAACAACTGGTCACACTGTCTGTGGCGTTTGCAAACACTGTGCTTTCTCCTTAACGGGAGTTCAATGGATTCATCCAAAGACACAGCGTGTGTTCATGAGACATTGGGACACGACTTGTTCATCCTGTTTTGTGATCTATATGATTATTTGTCCATGTGCTTTGTTGTACATAGGTCAGACAACCCGTCCAATGAGGGTTCGTTTGAATGAACATGCTTCTCGTCTACGTCACGAAGTATTGACAGCGCCAATAGTATCCCATTGTATCACTAATCAACATCATTTCGAAGATTTAAAGTGGTCTATTATTGATCATATCCCATTGGATCCCAGAGGGGGGGATCGCCTCCAGAAACTACATCGATTGGAACAGCGATGGATCTTTCAATTGGCAGCTGTAGAACCAGGCGGGCTCAATCGTGAGATTGAATGGCAAGGCATTCTCTGACGTTTTTGAAGATCTGACCAATCAGCTCAGGGATTCCCCTGTTTAGTGGGGTAGTTCCCTGTTCTCATTGGGTGGCTCCTATTTAAATACGGGAAGTGATTTACTGCATCTGTAAAGGAAGAGTACCTTGGCCGCACTGACGGCGTTATCAGGGTAATTCGTTGCCGAGCGCAGAGTATTATAACAGCATTTGATACAGGGCCTGGAGGCTTGAAACGCGCGCGTCATGCTACGAGATGATCTTTTGAGCAACGTGAAGATATGAGAAGACTGAGATACTTCAGCTAAGTGGAGACTTTTAAATTTCGGCACAATTTTTTGGTTTTGGTAGGACCACTAAAAGAAAAAAAGTAGCTGGCAGTCTGGTTGGGGGACATATATGTCTGTTTTGTCCCTCCCACGGCCTAGCTCCGACAAAAAATAAGGAGAAGTGAGGTACTGTTACAGTGAAATTTGGGTTTGGTTTCTATGGATTACTAAAGCATATAGCACCCTTCATATGCGTTAACAATTTGCTGAAATCCCATCCGATAGCTTGGTGTTAGGGCTGTTTAGTAACTTGCAGAAAACCTGGCTTCTAAAATTGGTGAGGCGCTGGGGGTGCTGTGGGGAAATCATTTGCAGCCTTAGGGTGGAGCGAGGAGGAAGATCATAGTCGTTGCTCAGTAGGAACACCTAAGGGGTCATTTCAGAAAGTGGGCCTAGATTTACGTGCATGTTTCCATGTATAAATCTAGGTCATTTAATCACATACTATACCATTTATGCATATATTTGGCACATTTACTATTCTATAAACTACTATAAACTTAGCCTCCTAGTTGCCAGATTCCAGAAAGAAGTATGGTCTCTGGCCGAAGACTGCAGCTGTGATGGTTGGGCTAGATAGAAGGCAGAAAAAAAGTTTCAATGGAGAAAAAGATGTTGCCTGCTTCCATGGGAAGTACAATTTCCAGGCCAGGCTTCTGTTCCCTAGATTGTCTGGGGTGGTAGTGTTGTGGGGGAGGAGGGAAGCGGCATTCATGACCCATGTGGTGGAGGACATTTCAGCCAATGCTCAATGGTGGAAGCTAGTTGCTAGACGAATGGCCCCCATTTTCCAGGCATTGTTCATGGCCCCTAGCCACAAACTGTTGTTTCAGGGACTTGACTGAACTGGGACAGAGATATAAAAACAGGGTGTGGGGGGGGGGGGGCGGCTCTGGGTAGTTGCAAACAAAGTTTTATAATGCCACAGCTGCAAAGGCACAAGAACAAACCACAAGGCCCAAACACCCAGAATGATTACTCGTAAGTCATTTGTTGTTTTCGGTCCTTCTACAACCTATAATTTAACAAAGAGTTTTTCTTTTATTCCTGTTTTTTTCTGATGTGTTATTTTTGCAGTTTTATCCTATTGTGTCGTCTTTTTTTGTTTCAGTGATGTTTGTTTTGTTATGAAATATGATTTGTATATTGTAAATTGCTTTGGGCAGTTTACTGGGAAATTTAAACATAATCAATAAAAGCAAATAAATAAATAGATTTCTCCAATCTTGCTATAACAAATGAATTATTATCTAGATTCTGGAGTTTTTCTGCTATAACCAACAGAAAACCAGAGGTGGATTTGGAAAGGATACATTAAATTAAATTAAACATTAAGGCAAGAAGCCTGATGCTTTAATGAGAAACATGGACACATGATAGCAGATGGCGACCATGCAGACTATCTGGTCTGCCGTCCACACTGACTGCTCAGCTGTACAATCCCTCCCTGTCCCACAGAGATCCTCGGTGCTTCTGCCATCCTTTCTTGAACTTTCGGAGTGTTCTTGTCTCAACACCCCGCACTGGGAGGCTGTTTCATGCATCCACCACCCTTTCTGTAAAGAAGTAATGCCTTATCCTGTGATCCCTCCTCTCCTTTCCATTGAAAGAGACCTGTCTCCTGTGGATTTATACCTTGGAGGGATTTATTTTTTTTAGGGGTTGATATACAGCGGCAACCAGGGCCGATGTTAGACCTGCAGGGGCCCAGGACAGAAACTGGTGAGGTGGCCATGAAGCCTGCCTGTGGGCTCTGTCTCCTTCATTCTGAGACCAGCTTGGGGCCCAAGTGGCATGGGAGCCCAGGCAATTGCCCGATGGTGGCCGGTGCTTTTAAAGCTCCTGGCCACTGTCGCTGAAAGTAAAACTGGATGCTCAGTGCTGAAGCCTGTCTGGCACCGAACGTCTGGTTCTTCACCAGTGATCCTGGAAGCTATGCAGTCAGTGGCAATATCGAGTCGCTCGCTGGATAGCTAAACCTCATCAAGCTAGGATAGCCATTGACCTGTTCTAAATTTATGCGCTTTAGCAATCTGGTTAAGGGCTTGATATTGCCACTGACTGAATAACTGCCCCACCCCACCCCACCCACACACCATCCTGGGTTTAACTGGGCGTCATTCCTTCTGTCTGGGGGGATGTGCAGCGGCACTAACCGGGACATCAGGATCACCAGGGTTTAGCCACTTGGCAGGTCCTTAGTACTTAGCTCACACTTTTCCAGTAGGCGTTTCCCTGCCCTGGAGGACTTACAATCTACGCTTGTACCCTGAGGCCTAGAGGGTTAAGTGACTTGTCCAAGGCCACAAGCACTGCCAATGGGATTCAAAGTCACCAGGCTGCTGCTCTAACTTCTAGACTAAAGTCTTTATCATTTCTCCCCTTTTCCCGTTCCTCCAGGGTATACATATTTAGATCTTCAAGGCTATCCCCATGAGCTTTATGACCAAGACCACTGACCATTTTAGTAGTCACCTTTTGAAGTGACTCCATCTAGTTTTGATCCCTCTGAAAATGTGGTCTCCGGAATTGTGCGCGAGGTCTCGCCAGAGGTACCTTCGTCTCCTTTTCCTACCGGCTGTTGTTTTCCCTGTGCACCCAAGAATCCTCCTGGTTTTTACTGTTGACCTCTATGAATTATAGTTATTTTTGCCTTCTCCATGTACTGTTGCTCTTGGCTGTGCTTGAAGCAGAGCCCTCATGGATTTGCCAGAGATGGTAGTGCACTTTTGTCAACTGGAAACCTTCTCTTCCACCAAATGTCTAGTCCAAATTACTGTCTGGGTAGTGGAACAGGCCAACGAATGGTTTGTAAATTTTAAAGGGTCAGTCTAATGAAAAGAGGTTTGTCTGGAATCGTAAAATAGTAGATGATGACAGGTAAGGCCTGCTTGACCCATCCTGTTTGTCTTATGCACATTGCTGTAGCTAAGAAGATCTTGCTTGAGATCTTTGTTTCCTCTGGTTTAATAGGAGTGTGTGACTTATTAGATGGTTTTCTGCCTTTTGCATTAAGAGCCAAAATTGTTTTTATCAACCAGATTATTGAAGACAGTCCTTTGGGGTCCATGTGCAGAGGAATACTAGACCTCAGTGAATATAATGTTGGTAAGTACAAAAGCACTGTGCCCTCTGTCACAGATTACACTCACATTCATCAGAAAATAGCCCGAGAAGCAACTTAAAAAGCAATATTCAGGAGGAAATGAGTACATGAAATTAGATGTTGTAATAATTAGATCCTGTGCTCTTAAACCGTCCCTGGTTGTGATGAGGTTATGGGTCTCTTTTCCATAGGAAATGCTGACCTCCCTCTTAGATGTAGAATCTGATGGGTCGGATATTCCGCAGCGGTGGCTAAGGTGATTACAGTGGCTAGCCGTCACTGCTGAAGAAACCAGGCTATTCGGTGCCAGGGCTATATCTGGCCACCATCGGCCAGATAGCAGCAAAGCCAACTGGGCAGAGATGATATTCAGCCGCTGCCCGGATAGCTTTGGCAGCAAACGTTAGGCCAGCCTTTACTGCGCCTGACTTTCAACCCTGAGGGATAACTGAACAATGTCTGCCACTACCCAGTTATGCCCCGGGTACCGCCCTTGTTCCACCCTCGGAACGCTCCGGTGCAGGGCGTGCAGCAGCGGCTCTTGCAGATATTCAGCGGCGTTAACCATGTTAGAACTGCTGAATATCCCAGCCAATGGGATTAACATGATAGCAGGTCTGCTAACCAAATTGATCCCTTTCAATATTGGGCCTGACATTTTTAGGGATGGGCTTAAGGTAGTCCTATGAAAAGAGCGCATTCTTGTGGGGATTTATTCTAGCCAGCTCATTATATTCACTGATGAACTGTCGTAAATATTTAGCTAGTTCTTTGGGGAAGGATTCTTCCTATCCAGCACTGCAGGTTTTTTTTAGGAAGCAATTGGTTGCTTCTAGGCACCAAGGGACCTGTGTACTAAGTCTTTTTCTGCTAAGACACAACCTTTTGTGTGTGTAAATCTATATTGGAAAACAGAGCATACCTGCCAGTCAATTAGCCACGAGTTTTACAGGGTGCGACTAGTGCCTGCTGGGGTTTCTCCACTGAAGTGGCCAGAGGTTTAGAATATGAGGATTTGTTGGATGGAAGGGAAATGATTTGTTGCAGAACATAGCACTGCTTTTGTTAGTTGAAAGTTCTTTGCAGGATTAAATCCCTCCACTGCGTGGACCATCATGGAGGTAAACCTATTAAAAGGGGGTCAGGACTGTGTTTCACCACAGCGTTTTCTTCACACAGTAAAAAAGCAACAAGGGAAGAACGAGAAACGCTTTGTCTTCACGCTGGAGCCCAAGAATCAAGAGGACCATGATGTGCAGTTTGCCACCGATTCAGTAGAGGACCTGTTCTCCTGGTACCAAACGATCTGGGAATTCGGGAGGAAGTCTGAAGTGGAGGTATCGGTGAAAGCACAAACACTCCTACTTTCCTTTGAAGAAATTTCTCACATCTTACAAAAAACATAAGATGGAAACCATACTTCACAGCTGTGTTCTGTCGAAAAGGGGTGCTGCCTCTTCCTGAGGATCTGCAAGATTACGATTGCCTTTCAGCTGCATCACACACTAATATTCATGTCCCTGTCCTAGATATCATAGCCTATGACATCACACCGTGTACTAGGAATATAATTTATTTATTTATTTAAAACACGTATATACTGCCGGTCTTATTCAAGCTCTGCAGTTTACATAGCAACATATGAAATAATAGCACATAAACACAAACCTGTATCAATAAAGCCATAAGGACGGACGGGCATGTTTCCTATGTGGCGGGCAGCAGGGGGTCTCTTTCGGCTGCTTACTACATGCCTTTGCCTTTTCTTACACGCCACAAAGAGGAATGTGTTTACTTGGGACAGGACCTTTAAGGATTTCTTAAGTCCTGAATCTCTTCAAGGCCTTCAGAAGGCACCAGACTGTGGATTTTGGCAACTGGGGCTGCTGTTCTTGTGGTTGACGCCTTTATAATATTTAAAATGTACAGACACAAACTAACATGAAATATGTATGAATTTTTACAGGATAGTGTGGTGAAGGACTTGGAGAAGCATTCATCTGTCGCAGTAGAATTATCTGATGTGGTCATCTACTGCAAACCAGTGAGCAAAACCAAGGAGAATTTCGGTACTGCATTTTAGATAAGTATAAATTGATGTCAACCATTTAGAAATGATTGCTTTTCAAACAAATGTGTCCCCCAGTGTAGTATCTGGTTTAGTGGGAGGCCAGTTCTGATCATGTAGGTTTAGATATAGATATAGACCATAGATAGACTTTGAGAGTTATAGACTAAGTATATAGAGGCCAAATACTGGGGTGGTGTCTAGAATAAGTGGTCACCTAGAGCAACAGCTTCTTTATTTTTATTTATTTATTTATTTCAATTTTTTATATACCGCACTATTTATAATCAGCACGGTTTACAGAGAACCCAAAGACCAGAACAACAGGCTGTTTGGTATTACATAAAACAGGAAGATAAACTTGGATAATATGGGAGAACTATATACAAAGAATATTGATCTGTTAATTCGATAACATGAAAGAAATATTTACATAAAATTAGCAGTAGTGCTAGGGTCAGGAGGGGAATGTGGTTAAGTTTGTGGTGAAGCTCATATTTTGCACTTTATGTAGGGTAGTATTTGATGAATAGGTTATATTTGAGGGCCTTTCTGAATTGGGCTAGGTCGGTTATGGCACGTATGTCGGGTGGTAGGGAGTTCCAGTGTTTTGGGGCGCAAAACATGAAGGCTCTGTTCGCTGTTGATCGGCTACATGTTGTTATGGCCTTTGGCATTATTAGAGTGTTTAGCGCTGTTTGTCTTTAGGGAAGGATATGACAAAGAGCAGCTTCAAGCAAAGCAAAACAATAGACCTTAACAACCGTTCAAAACTAAAACAACCATTAGTACTTACTTTCCCCCTCGGGAAGAATGGGCAGTTTTTAAATGACCTCCATACCCAGATAAGCTTGAAGAAAGGTCAAGAATTTGGTAGCTGAGATTTAATGCTAAAAAATGTAGGGTCATGCATTGGGGCTGCAAAAATCCGAGGGAGTTCTGTCCACGAAAAAAGAGCATGATTGTTTCTGATGATCTTAACATGGCTAAACAGGTAGAAAAGGCAATGGCAAAAGCCAGAAGGATGCTTTGGTGCATAGGGAGAGGAATGGTCTGTATAAGTCTCTGGTGTGACCTCATTTGGAGTATTGTGTGCAATTCTGGAGACTGCACCTTCAAAAGGATATAAACAGGATGGAATTGGTGCAGAGGGTGGCTACTAAACTGGTCAGTGGCCTTCATTATAAACCATATGGGGACAGACTTAAAGATCTTAATATGTACTGTATACATTAGAGGAAAGGTGGGATAGAGGAGATATGATAGAGACGTTTAAATACCTCCGTGGCATAAATGCACAAAAGAGCCTCTTTTGACTAAACGTTAGCTCTGCAATGAGGGGGCATAGGATGAGGGTAAAAGGGGATAGACTCAAGAGTAATATACAGAAATATACAAAAAGAGTGGTAGATCCATGGAATAGTCTCCCAGTGGAAATAGTAGAGACGAGGACGGAATCTGAATTCAAGAAAGCGTGGGACAAACACAGAGGATTTCTAAAGGAAAAAAGGGACTATGATATTTGATATGGAATGGCAGACTTGATAGGATATATGGTCTTTTTCTGCCGACATATTACTATGTTTCTATGAATTGCCTTTAGTGGGGATAATTTTATTTATTATTGTATGTATTTATTTATTTAACATGTTTTCTATACTGCCCCATCTTAAATTCAAAGCAATTTATAGTATAACAACTGGAACTTTACATTGAACAGGGAAAAGAACTTGGAAGGTTAAACATGGAACATTAGTAAAATTATAGGTATTGCAATGTAAAAGTGAAAGGCAAGACTTGTAATAAGGGGTATAAATTACATTTAGGTGGGGTACATTAGCGATAGTATAGGTGATGCAGAATAGCAGGGAAGTAGGGCAAGATGATGAGAGCATAGGCAGAGGGTATACAGGAGCGTTCAGTTGCAACGTCGCTGGGCTCACCACCCTTCTCCCGAACTGCGCCTCTGTTTCAAGCAACTATTTTCTGACTATCGCTTGGCTGTTCGGTCCACCAAGCGTGCCTTTTATGCTGCTGAAATCTCTGAAGCTGCTAACTCCTCCAGACAACTTTTCACAATTCTGCGTAAGCTTTCCGCGTCTGGTTCGAACCGTAAGCAAGCAGCCATAATCCCAGATCCCCAATCTCTGGCCACTTTCTTTTCCGAAAAAATTCTAAATTTGCGTTCTTCCTTTTCAAATCCCCCCCCTCCCCCTCCACTATCTCTGCCCCGTTCCCCTTTGTCTTCTGCCCCCTCCTGTGTACTAACTGCTGCTGACCGTTTGTCACTACCCTCTTCTCCGCCGAATCTAGCTCTTGCTCATACTTGGTCCTCTTTTCATCCTGTTATCTCTGTTGAGGTACTGCAGATGCTATCTAAGTCCAGAAAAACCACCTGCCAACTAGACCCGATTCCGTCCCGTTGGCTGACTGAGCCTTCTTTACAACTCATACCTATCATTACCACCATCATCAACGTTAGCCTCTCATCTGGCCATTTCCCCTCTCCTTGGAAATCGGCTGTTGTTCGCCCCCTTTTGAAGCAGCCCTCCCTTGATCCCTCTGTTCTGTCCCACTGGCGTCCTGTTTCAAATCTTCCCTTCTTAGCTAAACTTCTGGAACGCTTTGTCTTTGAACAACTAAATTCTCACGTAGAAACCACTAATACTCTCCACCCCCGTCAAGCCGGCTTCCGACTCGGGCATAGTACTGAAACTGTTCTTCTGGCACTCTTGAACGAACTACATGTTGCTCATGACCACGGAGATCTTATCGTCTCCCTTGATCTCTCCGCAGCATTCGACTTGATTGACCACCGAACTCTCCTCTCTCGTCTGTCTGATATTGGGCTACGTGGTACAGTTTGGCAGTGGTTTCGCTCCTTCCTCACAGCTCGCTCCTTCTCTGTCCATTCCAATGGCCAGTCCTCTGCTTCTCTCCCTCTCACCTGTGGTGTACCTCAGGGCTCTGTTCTTTCCCCTCTATTATTTAACATTTTTCTTTCCCCCTTGCCCTTATTAATTCAGCAGTACCCAGTGTCTTTTTATATGTATGCAGATGACATTATTCTCCTTTTCCATACTTCTCCGTTAACCCTGGATATCTCCCAGCTTAACCTCTGTCTCTCCCGTATCACTTCTTGGCTCTCACAGAATTTCTTACATTTAAACCCGTCTAAGTCCACGGCTATGTGGGTTTCCTTGAGTGGCCCCTGCCCCACTCTTGCCCCCTTGATTGGCTCGACTTCCATTCCGCTTGCCTCCTCCTTCCGTTATCTGGGAGTAATTCTAGACTCCTCGCTTTCCTTTCATAGTCATATTTCTTCCCTTATCCGCCGTTCATTTGCTGCCTTGCGTCAAATTAGGGCCGTCCGTTCCCTTCTTCCCTCTGGCTCTCTGGTCACCCTTGTGCTAGCTCTGGTTATTAGCAGACTGGATTACTGTAATATCTTTCTTGCCAACCTCCCAAATTTCCAGCTTCAACATTTGCAGCTTATTCAAAATGCTGCAGCTCGTCGCATTACGTTTTCCCATCGCTTTGACCATATCACCCCTATTCTCTTTCACTTGCATTGGTTGCTCCTCCGTTATCATTTTCATTATAAATTTCTCATTCTGACACACCGTGCTATCTACACAAACAATCCTCTATATCTTGCGGGCCGCATTTCTCTTCATACTCCCTACCGCCAGCTTCGTTCTATCCATGCTGACCGTTTGTCTTTACCCTCTCCCTCACAAGCTCATCTGGAACAAACCCGTCATTCGGCTTTCTTTTTTCTGGGTCCCGTGCTGTGGAATGCGCTACCACCGTCTCTCCGGTTAGAACCCTCCTATTCCCAATTTAAGACATTACTCAAAACTCATCTGTTCCAACAAGCCTTTAATCTTCCTCCCGATGCTCCTCCCTGAAGCTGCTGTCAGTCCTGTTCTGTTGCTAACCTGTTTTGTCCTGTCTTCCTCTTGTCTGGTCCTTCTGCCTTGTCTTTGTTGCTTGTATCGTGGAAGTCTTGGTCTAGTTGTATGGTTTTAATTGTCTGTGCTCTGTCTTACTCTTTTCTTTCCTATCTTATTATGGCGTTCCTTTTCTATACTTTGTATTGCTGACCTTTTTATTGTACGCCGCTTTAATGTTTCGACAAAAGCAGTTTATCAAGTGTAAAAATAAAGATAAAGATAAAGGTCAGTGGGTGGGAGAAACGATTTGAGGTTACGTCCTTAGAAGTGTATCATAGCTTTGGGTCATAGTATTCTGAGACAAGGAATGTTTTTATAGCTTTCCTGAAATCTTGCAGGTCTTTGATAGCTCTTATGTTCTCGGGGAGTAAATTCCACAATGCCGGTGCGTACAGTGAAAACGCCCTGTTGCATGTCATTTGTTTGGCTTTTGTTTTGTTGGAAGTTCGACAAACTCTGTTTTCAGGGTCCTCACTGATCAGTGGCCGCAGGCCGATTGGGGCTAGATAGTGGATGATTTTAAAAATGGTGAGCAATATCTTAAATTTAGATCTTGTTAGTACTGGTAACCAGTGCAGGTGATTCAGTGTTGGGGTTATGTGGCTGTTTTTGTTGAACCTGAGATTATACGTGCAACTGTAGTCTGTACAAATTGTAGTGGATAGGTGGTGTTTTTCGGGAGGCCTTGGTAGACCGCACTGCTGTAGTCCAGTATTGGCATTAGCATGGCTTGGCAGTTTGTAGGGAAATTATTATCATTGAGTAATGGTTTGAGCTTTTGAATTATTTTTAATTTGTAATAAGCTGCTTCTGTTTTGTGTATATGTGAATGGAAGTTTAGATTCTGATCTAGGTACGCCCCTAGATACTTCACATTTGACTTCTCTGTCATTGTGGAGAATTTTGAGGGTTTTTGGTGGGATGAAGGAAGTGCTCCTATTTATGAATAGCGCTTCTGACTTTCTGTAATTTATATTGAGGTTTTGTTCATAAAGCCAGTTTTCCATCACTTCAAGGTATGATATTATTTTTGTATAATCAGGTTGGGCTATATTGAAAGGAACATAGACCATGATATCAGCAGCGTAAATTCTGTACATGATGTTATATTGCTTTATTATGTGACACAGTGGCTGCAGGTATAGATTGAAAAGTACTGCAGAGAGTGCTGATCCTTGTGAGATCCCTTAAGGTAGGTCACTTGGTCTCGACTGGCAGTCTGCAGATTTTACTTGTAGTTTTCTGTGTGTAGTAGGAAGTAAACCATTGCAAGGTGATTCCATGTAGACCTATCTCCTGTAGACATCTCAAGAGAGTGAGCTGGCATATTGAGTCAAAGGCTGCTATACTGTCAATAAAGATCAGTAGAAAATCTTTTTTAGCATTGTCTAGGCCTGTTACTATGCTGCCTAATAGAGAGGTGAAAAATGTCTCTATACTGTGGTTAGGACTAAAGCCATGTTGCTGGGAGTCGAGCAGAGCGTGATTGTCTATGTGATCCTGTAATTGGATTTGTACCACTTTTTCAGTCATCTTAGTTATAAATGGCAGACTTGAAATGGGCCAATATGAGTTAGGGTCTTTGGTATCGAATTTATAGGGAACTTGTGCACATAAAGCAGCTTTAAAATTGCCTGGAGATAAACATGTCTGACAGTGTGTAATTAATGACAAGGCCATCTATGTTGAAGGTCCAAGAAAATACTGATGATATCCCTGCTTTATAAAGGTGATGTAGATAGCTGTCTGTATGTCTCTATAACATAGGCGTCTAGAACCAATCCCAGTAGCACGCAAATTCCAGAGCACAAATACACACCTGCTCCGAAGTTGGTGCAAATGTGTGCATATTCTCTTTGCATTTTATAGAATTATGTGTGTACATGGCAACTCCATCTGCACACCACCCAAAGTACACCCGTGGGCACACCGGTGCCTGTTCTGCATAAACGTCTGTGACATCTTGTTGGCTTGCATACTTTCCTAAAAGATCTTTTCCATGTGTAAAGTGGGTTTTATAAAAGTATACATTCTGTGTTGGCATTCCTGGGGATGGAGAATAAGTTGCATTGGGGTGGTATTGGCATGTTTGCATGGCGAGCACATGCCCACATAAGTTTACACCTGCCTTGGATCAAGTGTAACGTTTTGCGAGAGAATTTGTGCACTACTGGGGATGAAACTAGGAGCCAATTTTATAAAGCACAGACATGCATACCTTGCCTTTATAAGACAGGCAGACAATAGGGGTCTATTTAAACATTTCCCCATATTCAAAGCAAACTTCAATATTAAAAAATGTGATGTCCAGTTATGTGCTTTAGCGAGATCATTCTTGGAGGAGTGGTATTGGGGTGATCATGACTAGAGAATTTAAATCTGGTGGGGATGGGGGGTGGATCATAAGGACTTGAAAAAATAATGGAAGGGGGGCACAAGGATGAAGCTTCATCTGGGACAAGTAATACCCTTGCAGCAGCCCTGCTAGATTCAAATTGTAGCTAACTCGGCATCCTTTCTCAGACTGGGGCAGTTACTAAACTTAAGACATGGAAGAAAACCCTGGTGATCTACTTCCAGTTGCACTTTGCCAAGAAAACGCAGGGGCTGGGTCACCAGGAATCAGCATTGACTCAACGGCACACACACAGACACACTTCGAGGAGAGATGCTCGCAAACTCTATTGTCTCTGAATCTTGGTCTCTTCATTGTTTTATACTGCCACTAAACACAGGCCCAAGAAAAAAAAGATTGTTATATTTTAAGAAGAGTAAAGTCCTTGTAAATTCTTAAATTGTCATGATTGGCTATGGAGTCCAGTGTGAAAGCAGCTGGTTGATCAGCCATACTGTTCTCTCTTTGTCATTTGCTTTCTGAATGTGACCTTCATGCACATTGCTGCTAGGGCCAATGAATGCAGTTCATATAGTTCATGGACTATCATTTATGACATCACTGTTCTTGTGACCAGTCTGATTCCATTTCTGCAGTGTAATTTGTGAACAGGAATGGACAAAGAAGAAAACCACCATTTTACTGTGTCAGATCAGATGGAGGAATGAAGTCGATAGGTTTTATTGCTGTAGCAATTGACTCCTGGATTTATTCATTGATTGCACTTTGCTACAGCATTATCATCTGATCAGACTACCATGCCAAATATTGGTATCCATGTAGGCTGTCAACTGGACAGGCTGACCTAATGCTGCACAATGCATGCATGGAGTTGTAGTTCTGATTATCTAAAGGGAATCAATGGAGCAATCAGAACTAAAACTCCATGCATGCAATGGGACAAAACTTGAACTGGAACGGTCCTTTTACTGATGATTCTAACAGAGAAATTTGCCATGCTGATGAACAAATGTAAACTTGCTTCTTTCTTTCTACATAGACAAAGCAGATTTCAGAGAGGTTCGATCCTTTGTGGAGACCAAGGCAGAAGGCATCGTCAAGCAAAAGTCTCTAGATCTACTAAAATATAACCGGAAAGCCTTAACGAGGGTCTACCCCAAAGGGCCACGGGTAGACTCTTCCAACTATGACCCTTTTCGCCTTTGGCTCTGTGGATCCCAAATGATTGCTCTGAATTATCAAACACCAGGTAAGCCCTCTTCAGAAGGCTCTGTGTCATCTTTGTCCTTTTGTAGATTCTCCGTACTCCATGACCATAGTAACGTAAATCAGTAGAGGTTTGTGCCCATGCGGCTTATTTTATAGGACTATCATTGCATGCAGAGAAGGCCATGAGGACAGAAATTCATGCAGAGGAAGATGAGACAAACCTTAGCACAGTGGCAGACTTAAATAACCAGAAACATTGGAAGCAGTATCTATTATTATAAAAATCAATAAATGTTATTCTTGTAGGTGTTTCATGTATATAAAAACTATAGAAATATAAAGACCATACATGTGTCCTGGGTTGGCTCCTGATTTGTATTTGCTACTCTATTTATTCCTTTGCCACTTGTTTCTTGCTTGTTGATCTAATTCTTTGACAAGTTTTTTTTCTCTTGTTTTGCAAATCCTGTTGCTTTCTTCTCTGGGTATACTGGTGGATACTCATCCATTCCTTCTGTTCATCAGAATGCCTGTCCAAGTTTGATAATGAAGACAGATTCTGGTTGTTTACATGCATCGCCCTTGCTCCACCCAGGCCACTCCTCTGGCACACTGCCATTCTACTTGGACATCCTTGTGCTAGGAACCCCATACACTCGTTTCCAAAATGGCTCTGGGGATCTCTCTGTGATTTGGACATCTGAGTGCCTGTTTCTAAAATACTGCCCTATATGTATAATCATAAGCACGTATGAAATGCCATATTGGGTCAGACCAAGACCCATCAAGCCCAGTATCCTGTTTCCAACAGTGTCCAATTGGGTCACAAGTACCTGGCAGGTTCCCAAAAAGGTACACAGGTTCTACAGTTTCTGTGAGGCCCATTCCTTCTTCAGTTCCAGGGATGTACAGTCTTGGCATACACTGATTCTTATAAACCCACCTCTTAGGCATGGAGGAGTTTTCTTGTTCATACATCTAGTTTCTCTAGATATTTCAGAGGCCAGTCTACAATTCCAAAGCTATGTGAGAGTACAGGGAGTGCAAGCTAATTGATGGCTTGTATCTTATTCTTTCAGTATCAGCTTCAATTTCCTGTAATAATCTTTGCTGGTCTTTTCTCTCAATAAGTTCTGCTGGATTTTTTCTCCTTCCTCTTCTCCTAGATATGTATATACATCTTTCTGCTACAGACATCAGTTAGAGAGATGTTTTCCTCCAAAGAAGGTTGCCTTAGCACATTTGTCCAGATCAAAAATCATCCTGATGTCATCTGAAAAGCTTTTTACTAAATAGAGCTTTTTCACTAGATGTTGATCCACTGGGACTATAGAGCTTTGAGTCATCTACAAAGAATAATTATAATGTCTCTTCTGGTTCTTTGTCAGATTTAGGATTAAGGATGAACCTGCACGGTTCCTGTCTGCTATTATCTGCCTCCTTCGGATGCAGACTTCCAGTTTTTGCATAAACTGGAAGTCTGCATCAGTTGTGGAATCAGCAGATAATAGAAGACAGGAACTGTGATGCAGCGCCAGAGCCTTAGATAAGTGCTGCATTGTGGTTATCTTGACATTGCTGTTGTTGCTGGCCCTGGAGAAGGGTGGTAGCGATGGCAATGGGGGGAGGAGCAGTGGCAGGTTTGGAAGCTCCTCTAATCCTTGCACCAGCCCTGTGTCCATCTGCATAGTGTAGGTGTAGTGTGGTTTGCCACATCTTTATAGTGAATTTGATGTTCTTAATAAATTTAGAATTATTTTGTACATTTAAAGCAATTTATTATCCAGGAATGTGGGACACTATCCAAGGCTTTCTTATAGTCAATCCATGCTATTTGCAACTATATCTATGTGCAGTTGGGACTGTCCCATTCTATATAGCAGATGAAACTTTCCCATAGAGGTGGAGAAACTTTGTAGATTCCCAACAGTAAAAGCACATAAAAACATGCCATTTGCGAACGATTGGGCAAGTGTTTATTGCTAAAGGGCCTAGTATGGAAAAAATCCAGTGTACCCAGTCAAACCTGCCATGGCGCTGATGTGGTTAAAATGAGCTGACCACATATTGCTAGCTTTTGAAAGTGAAGTTCCTTTTGTTTTCATTTTTAATTTTGTTCTACTGTCCTTTTAATTATTTTGCTTTTTCATATTGCTTGTTTTGGGTGGTGTTTCAGTTAAGGTTCTCTGTTTCTGAATGAAGCAGTTGGAGGGGGTGGGGGGGAGATGTAAATAAGTGGGATATGTGCGTGTGTTATTTATCCTTTTTCTCAATTTTAATGAGCATACAAAATCATCACATTCTGATGCTATTAATCATGTCAAGGGAGGCCATCTTTAGTTTTAACTTGAGATAAGAGTTGCAGTTGTTTTCTGTATTTCTTTTCTACTTTTTGAGGTGACATGAAGTCTAGTTTTAGCACTTATTGTCACTGTAGCACCATTTTCCATCTGATCCCCAGCTAAAAAAAAATATATATATATGCAAGTGGCAGCCTGCAAAAAATAGTGGAGGGACATTCAAGGGCATAGGCTAACTGCTCTCTCCACCAGGTCCAGGGAAGGAGATCTCCAGACTCGGACCAATCCCAGCACAGCACCCAACGACCCCTGTCCAGCCAATTGGATCAAAGAGCTGCGTCATGACCTAAGCCAAATCCTGTGCAATATATTGAACCAGTCTTTTCTAACAGGCTCGTTCCCACAGCGCCTGAAAAACACCTCCATCAAGCCTCTACTAAAAAATAGCAGACTTGACCCGTCCAAAGTCGAATCTTTTAGGCCAATCTCGAGCATCCCCCAGCTTGCAAAAATCATAGAAAAAGCTGCTCAACAACAACTCCAGCACCATATTGACACTGAAGCTCCACTAGACCCGTCACAACACGGCTTCAGGGAAGCGCATGGCGTCGACACAGTCCTCACAACCCTATTCAATGAATTGGTCACTGGAATGGACAGCATCCAACAAGGATTTGTCCTCATCTTCCTGGACATCTCCGCCGCCTTTGACTCTGTGAATCATGACATACTTCTACAACGCCTGAAGGAAAAGGGGATTCAAGGCACAGCACTTAAATGGTGTAAATCCTACCTATCCAACAGGTGGCAACAAGTAAAAACAGGTCATACATCCTCAGAACCATTCCTGCAGTCTCAGGGGGTACCTCAAGGATCGTCCTTATCGGCATTAATGTTCAATATATATATGCAGCCGATATGTGATTTGATCCGATCTTTCAACGTACGATGCCTGGCTTACGCAGACGACATCCTCCTCTACATGCCGTTCAAAATTGACCAACCGATGTTCTCCCCAATAATCAATTGTTTCGGAGCGGTAGCTGATTGGCTGCTGACACAAAACCTTCGGATCAATCATAGTAAAACTGATGTCCTTTTTGTTACGAAGAACCGTAAATTCACACCCCCCCCCCATCGCTACTTGTCAACAATGTAGAATTGAAGTCCAAACCTACAATCAGATATCTTGGCATCACATTGGACCAGCACCTAGATATGACCACACATGTGAAGAACGTTACAAAGTCTATATATCACAAGATCAAAACATTACGTCACCTCCGCCCCCTACTGGAATCCAATGACTACCGGACAACCTTTCAGGCATTAGTCCTCCCACACCTGGACTTTGCGAACATCGTCCTCCACGGCCTGCCTCAATCAACTTTAAATCCGCTCCGCCTGGCTATGAATGCCGCCGCAAGAGTTCTCTCTGGATCATCAAGAACTGACCACATAACACCAATCATGAAAAATCTGCATTGGCTGCCGTTACACGCCAGACTCCAATATAAGTCATTAGTCCTTACTTTCAAAGCCCTGAATAACTACCCACCTACACCGATTAGCAAACTAATCCACAGCACCCTGGAAAACAGAGACAGGAGATCCACTTCAATGAACACCTTAATAGTCCCCAAGATGATGACGTCATGTACTAAGACCACTTCCAACAGGGCTTTCTCTATATTCGCTCCCCTAAATTGGAATGCCCTTCCACATGAAATCCGTGGCATCAAAAGCTTAATCCTATTCCGTAAAGCTCTGAAACACCACCTATTCACAATATGCTACCCTGACACCAACCCTGACACCCACACATCGGGTAAACTTCCCTCATGTCTCAGCTACCATAGCACCTTATTACAACCAGAAAATGGTTAGCCTATACTACTGCCCACCCACCACTTTTACGCCTATCCCTCCCACACAAAATGAAGATGATACCAAATTGGCTTAGAGTATTGGTGACAATACTAATTTAACCTGTAAATAGTTACCCTGTAAATAGTTACCCCGGTTATCCTATGTTGTTGTTTTTTTTTTCCCTGTTCTATGTAAAACTCAATGTTGCTTGTATGCATTGTAGTATGTTTTGTTCGATGTACACCGCGCTGATTGTAATAGCGCGGTATAGAAGAAATGTTAAATAAATAAATAAATAAAGATCTCGGTGCTCCTGGGACTTCATTCTCTGGGTCTGCATGAACTCCTTTCTCCCATCGTGGGTTCCAAGAAGATACTCTTTGGGCTCACTCTGACTCCTTTCTCTCCTACAGGGTCCCAGGAAGGGGATTTTGGGGCCTACGTTGATTTCTATCTGCTTTGGGGACCTGGAAAGAAGGCCTCTGACCATATTGACTTTTCTCTGCTCCTGGACCTCTAGGCTTGCCCTGCTCTCTGTTGCCAGGTTCTGCAAAGGGGATCCCATAGCAATATCATTGCCCATGTTAACTCTGTGGATGTAATACTACTTGTAGCACAGCCTGTTCCTTTTACTTATAATTTTTAAATACGTTCTAAACATTTGGAAATTGATATTTTTGGTAAAACGGTGCATTTTGTAGTTTTAATAGCCACCTTAACTATGTATGTAGGGCATTGTGAAGTGCATCAAGGTAACATTCACACAAACTGGGTGAGCTGGTCTACAGATATATCTGACAGTTGAATTGATGCATCAGCTTACGGCCTGTCTCCTTCCCTCTGCAGACAGATATATGCAAATAAACCATGCCTTATTTTCACTGAATGGCCGGAGTGGATATGTTCTTCAGCCAGAGTGTATGAGAAATGAGAACTATGATCCGATGCCAGAGTCCAAGAAAAGAACACAACTGGTTTTGACAGTGAGGGTGAGGAAGTGTGCTTTCCTATGGTCTTTCCTTAGGGCTTGATACTACAACTACTAATCATTTGTATAGCGCTACAAGGTGGACGCAGCGCTGTACGGAGACACGTAAGAGACGGTCCCGGCTCATCAGAGCTTGCAGTCTAGTCAAGATCGACAACACAACCACTGGGGACTACGATATGTCTAGGGGAATGGTAAGGAAACACATAGGTAGTGAATGGGAGGCTAAGCGGATCTCGAAAGGAGAAAAGCAGCCTTGAAGGGGTGAGTTTTTAGACCAATAGATCATATAAAATGCATCTTGTTATATTTTCCGAACAAGAGCTATGACATATACTTAAAGCCAGCTGGATTTAAAATGAAAATCTTTTTTGTTGGTAGCCTGGCGTGCTTGCTGTGGAAAAAATAGCGACTAGTTAGGGAGAGAGTGAGAGAAACCGCAAGTGCAGTGAGCACATCGGGGCAATAGGCAGAATTCATCTGCAGGACAAATGGCAAAGAACTGGGGCTGCTCAGCCCTCGGTGGTCTGTAATTCCTAATAGTGGAACCAGATCAGGAGATCTTCAGCTCATGGTGATGTAATCCTGTGCAGGACTGTCGTGGTATGCAAAAAACTAACCCATTTGGAGAAATTGCCCCGAAGAGCAGCTTCAGTACTGACCTAGACATTTACAGGGTAAAGATTTAAACTTCTTCATTTAAGCTGCTCTTTTATTTTTTCATGAAAAGAAGAGGAAAAGAGAACCAAACAAATTCATCTTTATTACAATTGACATTTATGTCCAAGAGTGGAAAATTATGCCCCTACCTTATACGTGACATGACATGGAAAGATGCCACATAGATGCATGACAGAAATTATTGGTGACCATTAGGAATTAATCATCTTCGCTCTTTCCTTTGGTTTGGATCTAGGAGATCTGTTTTCTCCAAACAGCACTATTTTTGACATTTTGGTGAACAGAAAAAGAGCAGACTCTTCCACATGGCCCAAGAGAAGGATAGGAAAAAAAGAAATGGAACCAAGACCAGGGTTTAATTTAATAATGAGTACAGACTCTCCATGGACACTGCTGGAAGTTTGAAATACAGTAATGGAAGGAGACCTCTGTCGCATGTGTGCACACTTGTTTTGACTTCATTAATGCGATGCATACATTGATTAAAAATCTAATGAAATCTCTTTGCAGAATTGGTTTGACTAGGACTAAATGGTTACCTTTCAGGCATCAAATCCACGTTACAAAGTAGCCCTCTCTCTCTGCAGCATGCTGTCTTTGTAAATTTTTAATGCCCATTGTTGTCATTTCCAGGTGATAGGCGCCCGCCATCTGCCCAAACCTGGTAGGAGCATTGCCTGTCCATTTGTGGAGGTGGAAATCTGTGGTGGAGAATATGATGATAATAAATTCAAGACAACAGTAGTGAGTAAGTATCTAAAACCCTTCTTTGGGTGATGACGGCAGAGATGAAAGGAGTTATGAGTCATCGGGGATTTTATTAAAGACGTATATCAGCATAGATATAAAACTATACCTGCTCACTCTCACGTGGTGTCAGTTTAGGGATGATAATTATTTGCCTTAATTTGCCACCTTTTTATTTAGCTATTTTTCACATGCTACAATGAGAAGGTGAACAAAATCAGAGCAAGAGAGTGACATAAAATTCTAGAAGACAACAACTTAAAAAGAAGTGTAACAATCAACCACAATGGCATTTAGAAGTGTATTTCTTGAAGGATGGTTTTGCATTTAGTTTGATTATCTTGTGTATTTGCTGCCACCATTTGTATTGGTTTAACAAAAAATGGAGAAATGTGAATGAACACTAGTTTCACCGAACTGCCTGGGAAACCATATTAAGAGGATGAATTTCCATGTTACTCTTTAGTTTGTGCAAATTATTCCAGGGTGGGATAATTCATGTTGAGTTTAGCATCCCCAGTCGTCATGAAAAGTTGGCCATTATGGCTCAGAGGGTCTGGTGGAAAATTAGCTAATTTATGTTTGGATGGTATGATTGAAGACGAAGACAAAACGGAAGGCAAAGAACAGTCTGAGATGAAGACATCAAAAAATGTTCAAGATCTAGAAACCAGGGGGGAACCAAAAGGAAGACTGAGCACAGAGCAGGGTATTGAGGTGTCTACTAAATTTATATCCTGAAGTCATTCTACAGCTAGCCCAAAATGAGCCCGTTTTTTAAAATGAAAAACAATAACATTTTTGTCCACCTCTTTCTCTCAAATGTCCCTCGTCCCAAGCACAGCAGTCTCTCTTTCTCCAGGAACAAGCAGGAAGTTAGTCCTCACTTATGGGTGACGTCGGCAGGTGGAATAACTTCCACGTACAAGTCGCAGGCCCTGGACGTACAGGGCCAACATTAGAATCAGCCCTGTACATTCAGGGCTGACGACTGTCCACCGCCCACCCTGCCTCTGCCCCTGAGTCGCCCCTTTCCTACCTCCGTCTAACTTCCCCACACAACCGGCGGGGAAGTTAGACACCGGCGAGGAGCCCACATAGCATAGAATAACCCACTACGTGTATAAATTTGCACTCCATCCATGTTCATGCCCATAATAATATGGCTAAACTATGCATGTAACTGCCTATTCACATATGCAGTCCCTTGAAAACAGGGGATTTAAGCAGGTGAATGACACGTATCTTTGTATGTTTATAGAATTACCCCCAAAGAGGATAATTTCCAAAGGATTAACCTATGAAGAAACATTCTTCCATGTTTGCCCCTCTCCCATGTGCAGGGAATCAGGCAGTGTTGGGGGCTGTGGCCAGAGGTGCCCTGGCAAAATTCATGCAGGACTTTTATTTTTTACTCCCTGGGCACCTGCAAACTCTGGGGGTAATTCGATACCTGCCTTTCTCAACCACATGCTGGGTAGATGGACAAAAGGGGGGCGGGCGTGGATTGGCCGGAAAAGAAATGCTGGGCAAATTGTCACAAGGAGGGGGGTGGAATAGCTGGAAGGGAAATGCTGGGCAAATGGACTCAAGGAGAGGGTGGAATGGCTGGAAGGGTAATGCAGGGCAAATGTTGCACACAAGGAGGGTAGAGGGCAGATGCTAAATAGCAATTGTGAAGGGGATGACACAAGGCAGATGCTGGACACAAAGGGGAGGTGAAGTCAGATGCTGGACACACAGTGTGGGAGGCGGAAGGCAGATGCAGGACAGAGGTAGAGGGTGGTGAACAGATGTTGGACATAGGCTGGAGGGGAAGAAACAGATATGGGGTGGGGGCTAGAAAGCAGATGGTAGATATGGAGTGGGGGTATATACTGGACATATGGTAGAGAGATAGAGAGCAAATGCTGGACATGGGATAAAGGGCCATAAAGGGATGGAGGGCAGATGCTGAACACATCCCCTCTGACCAATCTCTGCCACACCATTGGCAGTGGTCATCTCTGGAGTATCTAGCCTTCCTTAAGTTTGTGAGGGAGATGTCCCAGGCCCTCGCCTTCATGGAAGTGCCCAAGGACGAGCTGGCTACCGATGATCTCAAGATCCTCTAATATGAGGCTCCTCCTTGGGAGGCACTGATGGTGCCCATGCCCCCCATCCTGGAGCTGCTGCTGTTCAGAATGTGGGAGACCCCAGTGACAGTGAAGAGTCAGCCAGAGCCCCGGCTTCCAGAAGACACGTATCACACAACTCCATGGTGGTGGAGTCGGCCATGCATCACATTAAAAGCTAAAAGATGCAGTCCTCGGATGCTTTCAGCAGGAAGTGTTTACAGGGCTCCATGCTTACAGCCCGGATCCAGGCAAAGTTATGCACCTAGGGAAGAACAACCCAAACTATGGTTACACGATGCAAGGTTCCACATTAGGAACCACCACCCAGGAAAAAGATTTAGGCGTCATTGTGGATAACATGTTAAAACCCTCAGCCCAGTGTGCAGCGGTGGCCAAGAGAGCAAATAGAATGCTAGGTATCATAAGGAAAGGAATGGAAAATAAAACAAAAGATATTATAATGCCTCTATATCGTTCCATGGTGAGACCGCACTTTGAATATTGTGTGCAATTCTGGTGACCGTATCTTAAAAAGGATATAGCGTTATTAGAAAAGGTTCAGAGAAGAGCCACCAAAATGGTAAAGGGGGATGGAAGGATACTCCTATGAAGAAAGGCTAAAAAGGTTAGGGCTCTTTAACCTGGAAAAGAGACGGCTGAGGGGAGATATGATAGAAGTCTATAAATTAATGAACGGAGTGGAACAGGTAAATGTAGATCGATTGTTTACGTTATCAGAATATAGAAAGACTAGGGGACATGCAATGAAGCTACAGGGTAACGTGTAATCAAACTCTGGAATTTGTTACTGGAGAATGTAGTAAAAGCTGTTAGTGTAGCTGGGTTTAAAAAAGGTTTGGACAAGTTCCTGGAGGAAAGGTCCATAAACCATTATTAAGAAGGGACCCAGGATATCAATGCTTGACCCAGTACAAGCATTGTGGAACCTGTGTCTTTTGGGGAAACTGCTAGGTAAGTGTGACCTAGATTTGCCACTGTTGGAAACAGGATACTGGGCTTGATGGACCTTGGTCTGACCCAGTATGGCATATCTTATGTTCTTATGTGCATACCAGCTGAACATGGGAATGTACCTGAGAGATCTGGTGAAGGAGCTTGCAGGGTTCTCAGCTGGGTTATCAGGCGAACCTCTTGGGCGCTTTAGGACCCTGGTGTCATCGGTCATGGAGTGCTCCAATTTTCCAACTCGGGCGGCCTTCGATGACTTTGAGTCGGTGGTTCTGATAGCTGTGGTGGGCATTAGTGCCCGCCGCCTTGCCTTGCTACAGTCCTCCGACTTGGAGCAGTGGGTTCAGGACAAGTTGACTGACATCCCTTGCTGGGGAGAGAACCTCTTCAGCAAGCCCATGATGGAGAAGGCCAACGAGCTGGAGGAGGAATTCATGACCAGTACCAGACTGTCCAAGAAAGTGTCTGAACCTTTCCACAGGAAGACTTTGGGGAAAAAGTCCTTCCACCTGAAGACCAAAAAGGCTAAGGAATTACCCCAAGATTCAGGCCTATCACACTCTCCCCCAGAGGCAGCAGGCCAAGAGCCAGGGGCCCCCAAAAACCAAACAGCTCCCCCAGCCTGGGATGAGCTTTTGACTCCTTAGGCATAGCCTCCCTCCCCCAGGAGGTAACAGGCCCAGGGTTCTCGGGAGGAAGACTGGTCCATTTTGCACACCTCTGGCCAGACATCACTGCAGATGCCTGGGTGCTGCAAATGGTCAGAGAGGGGTATCTCCTCCACTTCTGCCAGCTACCTCCTCCCTTCTTCCCAGGGGAACTACCCATGGACTTCTTGCAAAGGGAGCCTGGGGTCCAGAGCCGGGGGTTCTACTCCCGCTACTTCCTTGTCCCAAAATAAAACAGGGGGCTTTTGGCCCATCCTGCATCTGTAGGACCTCAACCATTTCCTGGTCAAGGAAAAGTTCAAAATAGTATCCCTTGGAACCTTGCTGCCTTACCTCCTGCAGGGAGATTGACTATGCTCCTTGGATCTCAAAAATGCTTATACCCACATCCTGGTCCATCCAAAGCACCATCAGTACCTCTGATTCGTTGGCAGAGGACAACACTTTCAATAACACTTTCAATACAGGATGCTCCCCTTCAGCCTAGCCTTGGCTCCTTGGTTTTTCACAATTCCATGGCAGTTGTGGCTGCACACTTCAGGCTCCTGGGGTTTTTCGTCTTCCTCTACCTGGATGACTGGCTCATATGAGCCAGCTCACCGGAGGAGGTGCGCAATGCAGTGCATCACAACATAGGGCTGCTACAGCGCCTGAGGTTTTTGTGGTCAACTTCCCAGTCTCACCTCCTGCCCACTCAGCGCTTGGAGTTCATCAGTGCCCTATTGGATTCCACTGAGGCAAGGGTCTTCCTGCCACTGGACCGTGTGCAATGCCTATCTGCTCTAGCGCAGGCAGTGCAGGGCGGCTCAGTGTTGACAGCCAGGCAGATGCTCTGCTTCTTAGGGTACATGGCATCTACTGCCCACATTACCCCCTTTGCCTGCGTTCGCATGCGCAGGCTCAGAGGACGCTCAGCGCCCAATGGACACAGGCTTTGGGCCATCTGGAGGGATCATAACCAGATCACACCAGCTGGTGGTGTGTTTCAACTGGTGGCAGGACCACCTCAACCTCAGAGCCGGCCTCCCCTTCCCAGGCTCCTCCAATCCAACACCTTCTTACAACAGACGTGTCCAAGCTGTGCTGGAGGACCCACTGTGATCACCTATAGTTGCAAGGATCATGGTCACTAGAGGAGAGTGCCTCACAGATCATCCTGCTGGAACTCAAAGCAGTCTATCATGTCTGTGGGTCTTCCAGGACCATCTGGCAGGACAGGTGGTTCAGATCCAGACGGGCAACCAGGTGGCAATGTACTACATCAACAAGCAGGGAGGCATGGCTCGAACCGCCTCTGCTGGGAGGTGGTGCTCCTGGATCTTTGCAATGGGAAGAACATCTCCCTAAAAGTGGTGGTATTTGCTGGGCCAGGACAATGTACTGGCCAACCATCTGAGCCACGAGAGGTGACTGAACCAGGCGGCGCTGGGGAAGGTCTTCTGACGCTGGGAGACCCTGGAGATAAACCTATTTGCCAGCTTAGAGATCATGCAGCTGCCACGCTTCTGCTCATGGAGGCCAATCCTGGGACCGGAGGCGGCAGATGCCTTCCTCCTCCCCTGATCCAGGGGCTTCTTATTTGTTCCTGCCTATAGCCCTGGTTCCCCAAGCCCTTCTCAAGATCCAAGCGGAAGCGGCCTCGGTCATATTCATTCTGCCCAGGTGGCCCAGGCAACCCTGGTTCCCCCTACTTCTGCAGCTGTCCCAGAGGGACCCACTGCCGCTGGGGAGCACCCTGGACATGCTGTCTCAGGAAGGCAGGATGCTGCTGCATCCCAACCTCCAAGTTCCTTGCCCTGACAGTATGGATGCTGAGAGACTAGCTATAGTGCATCATCACCTTTCCAGGGAGGTAGAAGATATTCTGCTTGCCTCACATAAGGACTCCATGCGATGGGTGTATGCTTTTAAGTGGCACAGGTTTTCGCTCTTGTGGGCAGACGAGGTCTTAACCCCCGATCCATCCACCACCTGTGGCATGGGACCTCAATGTGTGGTGTTGGGGAAGCTCATGGCTCCCCCCCTTCGAACTCCAGGCTACCTGCCATCTCAAGTTCCTTTCTTGGAAAGTCATGTTCCTGGTGGCACTCACCTTGGCCAGGCGTGCAAGCACACTGCAGGTGCTGGTGGCCCATGCACTCTACACCAGGTTCCACAGGAACAGCGTTGCCCTTCGGACTCACCCCAAATTCTTGCCAAATATTGTCTCTGCCTTCCACTTGAATCAGGAGGTGCTGTTACCCATCTTCTTTCTCAAGCCTCCTTCCTGCAGAGCAGAGGCCTCCTACACACCCTGGACTGCAAGCATACCTTGTCATTTTACATCTAGAGGACGCGGCCCCACCACTGCTCAGTGCAGATCTTTGTCCCTTTTGACCCCAGTCCATTTTGGGTTGCAGTCTCTAAGTGTACCCTCTCACAGTGGGTGGCCGACTGCATTTCCTTTGCCTATCAACAGGCAAAGCTTTCTCTGAAGCATCATATGACTGCCCAAAATGTACCTGCCATGGTGACCTCAGTGGCCAGCTTGCCCTCTGTGCCCTTACTGAACATCTGCCGGGCTGGCACCTGGTCGCACACTTTCATGGCATTACTGCTTGAAAGAGACCTCCCGGAGGGATAGCGTCTTTGGCCCAGCAGTACTCCGTCACATCTTCTGGGAATTGCACAACTTCTTCTGTCCAGCCCGTGGTGTCCAGGCTACCGGAGAGGGGATTGTATCTTCGATGCTGCTGCTGCAGTGTCAGACTTCCAACCAACGAGCACCCCCTGCTACTCTTTACTCTTTTTTGTTCACCCGTGGCTTTTACGGTTTTTTTCGTTAGCCTGTAGTTTTGGAGTCCCGTATGTGAGGACTGACTTTCTGCTTGTTCCCGGAGAAAGTGTAGTTATTCACCTGAAACAGGTGTTCTCCGGGGACAGCAGGAATCAGTCCTCACAACCCTCCGTCCTTCCCGTGGAGTTGTTTTTTTTTCCTGCTCGATTAAGCTATGTCATCATATTGAGGTAAGATGGCACCTTTGGGTAGGAAGGTGACCGCCCATGTGCAGTGTAACTGCCAAAGGCTTTCTTTGAAAGCTGGGGAGTGGATCCACGCGGGCTGCATCAGCACCGACTTCACCCATATATGAGGACTGATTCCTGCTGTCCCTGGAGAACACCTGTTGCAGGTGAGTAACTACACTTTCCTTGGGTTATCTTTAAGGTTTGAAGTGTGATGAATTAATATGACTGGTTAGCTATATAAATTAAAGGATTTTTATAAAGATTTGTATAATTTAAGGTAATAGCATCCATGATTTATTGGTGCAAGGGGATTTTTTTCATTTTGTGTTAGTTTTGCACATACCATGACATTCATGAACCTCACTTTGCAATGGGGAAGAACATCTCCCTAAGAGCAGTGGTACTTGCCGGTCCAGGACAATGTACTGGCCGACCATCTGAGCCAGGTTCTCCAGCCCCACGAGTGGCGACTGAACCCAGCAACACTGGTGGAGGTCTTCTGACGCTAGAGGACCCTGATGATAGACCTCTTTGCCAGCCTGGAGAACATGCAACTACCATGCTTCTGCTCGGGGAGGCAGCAGATGCCAGGGTATGTGAGTATCTGTGTAGGATCTTTAGTAATCTGGCTTGTTCTGTTTGAAAACCCAGGAACTGCTGGATCACCAGGAGTCGGCATGGATTCAGAGGCACACGTATTTTTTGTAAGGATGTCCTAAGGCCTCTGCAATATTTACGGTGCTTCTCTTTTCTGGGTAGTCTCCTTGTAGCATTAATTTTAGCAGCTGGTGTTTTCATATGGTAGATTTGCTTTATAAATCTTCATTGACTTTTGTAGGGTTTTGTGTGTGTTCACAATCTGCCTGGTACTGGAGAGGCTGTTAATGATATGACACTAGAATCAGATTTATTATTCTTGTATATTGGGTTCTGTGGTGAAATGTCCTAGTTCTGCTCTGCGCCTATTGTTGGAGGAGGGGTTTTGTCGGACACAAAATAGATGTTCAAAAAGAAAGAGAAAACCACAGTGCAGTTTCTAACACCAAAATAAAATAGGTTAAATTATAACTAATTTTATTTTGGTGTTGGAAACTGTGCAGTGGTTCTCTCTTACCTTTTATCCCTTGGCATGTGAGGACCTTACATCTCCTTTGTTTTTTGCAGAATATATATTTATAGGTGTCAGTGTTTTTTTTTATCTTAGAGTGCCAGGATAAATAATTAAACAGCTACAGTTTTTGCTGCATTTTAATTATATAGCCACTGAATGAGAACCTCTGCTCCCTCAGAGTACCTTGGGGCACCAACTCATCCCTCGCCTGTTTGATATACTGGCTTCCTATCCATCTAGTGTTTTTTAAAAAGAAAAAGATAACCATAGTGAATGTGCAAATGATATGAAGATATGAAAATGAATATACAATATACACCCTACCCTTTGCCCCCCCCCCACTGAAGTAGTCAAACTACGACCATAGAGCTGGGCTGAGTGATGGGGGCTCTCCCTCCTCTGACATCTTTTCCCTATATATTTTGAAATGACCAGAAACAGGTCACGTGAGACTTTGGCAAGGGCGTTTCTGTAACATGTAAAGGCTGACAGCTAGTTTGCAGTGGATCCAGAATGGCTTGAGAGGGAAAAATAAGTAAAGACAGCAGCAGTGAACCGCACATTTGAGTAGTTTGGATGCAAAGGGGAAGAGGGAGATGGGCCAAAGAGCACATAGGGTCTGGTGCAGGTTTTTTGAGAAGTATGACCACAGCATTTTTGAAAGCTGCTGAAACAGTTGCAGTAGAAAGTGATAGTATAAGGATATGACGGAGAGAGGAGAGAGAATAGGAATGGGATCCAAAGAGCAGGTAATGAGATTGCTGGAGGAGAGAAAATATGCAGTTTCCTCTGCAGTCATTTTGGAGGTCGAATAAAGGATGTGAGAGTGAAGGGGGCAGGGGGGAGATGGAAGTGGCCCTGTGGAGAACTCAAGACTAATATTGTGAACTTCATCATGTAAGTCATCAGCTAGAGTTTGGGCAGAAAGTGAAGGAAAAGTTACGAGTGGAGGCACTTTGAAGAGAAAGTCAAGGGTTGCAGAGACAGCAAGGGTCACAGGCAAGGGAGTTTGTCAGATGGACATAGTACTCTTGCTTGGCGAGTGCTCTGGAAGACTAGAAAGATGTTAATATTCCAAAATATTCTAGGTATGAAGTGGATTTTAGCATGTGGTACAATATGATAATAAGCAGTAATTAACAAGGAACCTTTAGGAGTAATGCAAACAGCACTGAAGAGTTAAGATACAGTTGTGGTCAACATTATTGGCATCCTTGCCATGGGAAATTCAATCATATAACACTATAAACCTATCCCCTATCTATACCCCTATTGTGTGTTATTGAGAATTATTTTTGTCCGACTATTTGCCTTAAGAGGACACCCTCTCCTGTAGCAAATATTCCTTTTATTTGTTTTAATGAGCTAAAATTTAACTCAATTTTCACCCAACCAGTGAAAAACCAAGGAGACTCACATCCTGTGATCACCTCTAAAACTTAAAAAAAAATGCCAACGTAGCTTTTTTCACGGATATTCAAACAAACCTCAAACAGGTTTCAAAAAGCAGCTCGCTCTGAAAAGGAATTCTTATTTTCACAAACAGCGGCTATACTTCATTTCTTCAGATCCTTCTTAAAAACGAAGCAGTCATCCTTCTCACTCTTATAGACGGCTGTCTAAATCACCAGCACAAGCACACTCAGGCTGAATAAAATACTGCCATCTTTACTCTTTTCTTATAGGGAAATTTCCTCTGACGTCATTTAATTTGAGTCCAGTTAGAATCCTGCAAGCTAGACAAACAGCAGGCCAATCCAATCATCATCCAAGCCCTAATATGTCCCCCAAGCATGAGTCATAACAAACTCCACCAATCGATTTCAAGGTTCAAACCTTGGGGAATCACCATTTGCAACCGGAATATCCATTGTTGTTTGAGATACTGCAATTGTTGTGTCCTGTCTCCTCCCCAATATGAAGGGGGTACATGATCAATGACCCGCCATTTGTATTCATGAAAAGAATGTCCTTTTAGAACACTATGAGATACAATTGGAGCTGTTAAAACTTGATTCCGAAACCGGGAGCAATGTTCCAAAAGTCTTTGTCTAAGAGGTCTTGTGGTACGTCCTATATATTTAAGAGAGCAAGGACATATTAACATATATACCACATATGATGTTCTACAGTTTGTATGATGAAAGGCAGTATATGAGATGTGAGAGGTCGAATCAATCCATTGAGGGCCCGAAATCGTGGTCATGCAAAAATCACATTCCCTGTAGGGATCATGGCCGTTGCACAAAATTTCACTGGCTACTAAGGAATCTGCCCTACACGTCACATAATTCGCCACATTTCTACCGCATCTATATGCTAACAGAGGGCATTGAAAACAAGAATGAACATTCAAAATGTGCCAATATTTCTTTAGAAGTTTACTAACATTCTCAGTAAGGTGCATATAAGGTAGTACTCCCACTACCGGTGTAGAAAGTCTAGTGGAATTTTCATTCTTGTTATCATGATGCCATTATTCGGGGTGGTTAAATTGAGCCCGTTTGTAGGCTCTATGAATTAAATCAGCTGGATATCCCCAAGCCAAAAGGCGTTGTTCTAATTCCTTTGCATGTTTATGGAATTTTGACAATGTGGAACACAATTGGCGAACCCGAACAAATTGGCCCAATGGAAGTCCCCGTCATAGGGGAGCTGGGTGGTGACTGTAAAAATTTTAACAACGTATTCCTCTGAACCAGTTTGAATGTTCATTCTTGTTTTCAATGCCCTCTAGTGTTAGCATTCTTGTTATCATGTATGTAAAAAGGCACACCTGATCTTTGCCAAAATCCACCTTCCTTATAGGAAAATGTTCTGTGGATAGATGAAACCAGACAAACTCTTTGGCAGTGTAGACCAGTGATACCTTTACAAGTGATGAAATGAAGCTTATAAAGAAAAAAAGCACCCTTCCTACAGTTAAATATGGTGGAGGCTCCATAATGTTGAGGGGCTGTTTTGCTGCCTCAGGAACTGGAGTCCTGGAATGTATTAAAGGAATCATGAAGTCATAGAATTACCAAGGTATTTTGGAGCAAAATGTGCTACCTAGTGTCAGAAAGCTAGGTCTGGGTCCAAAGTTATGGGCCCACTAGCAGGACAGTTAACATGAAACATACATCCAAAAGTACAAACGAATGATACAAAAAGGAAAAAAATGAACTGTTCTAAACTGGCCAGCAATGAGTCCTGATCTGTCCAATCAAGAACCTTTGGAAAGAGTTGAAATCTGCCATTGATAAAAGGAATCCTGGAAACATGATGAGCTGGAATAAATTGTAGTTGAAGAGTGGGAGAAACTACCAGCAGACAGATGTACCAAACTTATAGATGGCTACAAGAAACATTTGGAGGATGTCATCACTGCCAAGTGTTGTGCAACCAAATATTCCTGTCCAGGTCATATTTTTTTTTCCCAGAAATGACTACGTCTAAATTGCACAGACATTTTTTTTTTGTTTTATACCTTTAAACATACTATTAAAATATTATGATGACATATGGTTGGAATATTTCCAGTTATTTCTCAAGATATTGTACACAACATACCTAAAATGCAAGGGTGCAATAATGTTGACCACAATTATAACCTCTGTATCATTCTTTATTCTGACAGAACTTTCTCAATTACTGTGTTTCCTCCCTAAACTTTTTTCATTCATTCCAGATGATAACGGTCTTAATCCAGTTTGGCCGCCGCCTCAGGAGCAAGTGACTTTTGAAATTTATGATCCAAATGTAGCGTTCCTGCGTTTTGTGGTATATGAGGAGGATATATTCAGTGATCCAAATTTCTTAGCTCAAGCCACTTTCCCCTTGAAGGGAATCAAAACAGGTATGCATCATCAAGTGTCCAGAATGGTCAGATTGGGGTTGATATTTGGAGGTAGCTAGATAAACTTTGGGGGAATTCCAGGGATGCAGGTAAATGTTGGCCAGTCAGTGCTGACTTTTAGCACTGGTTGACCCTAGTCACTCAGTTAACCCTTGCTGGCCAGATTGTAGGCCTAAAGTTAATTGGGCCGTACTGCCCAATTAACTTCAGCCCAAATATTCAGTCTGACCTCTTACAGGCCAAATATCCAAAGTTAACTGGATAAAGTTGTCTGGACCTTATCCAACTTAACCAGAACCTTATCCAACTTAACCAGAAATTTCAAGTTGATTCTTTGCTTCATATTTCTGCCACCTCCAGTTGCATGACAAAGCAATGGAGCAGTGTGCTACAAAAAAAACCTGAAAAAGAAAAATACTGTGAGAGAGATGAAAAGTATTATAGCAGAATAGTGGCAAGATGTTGCACAACACAGTGACATAAGTGGTTAGCCAATTGGCATTTCTATATGAACGTTTATTTTCATACAGTGGAGGAGCAGCCTAGTGGTTAGAGCAGTCGGCTGAGAACCAGAAAAGTCAGAGTTTAAATCTTACTTGACGTGCCTTGTGACCTTGTGCAAATCACTAAACCCTTCATTGCCTCAGGTTCTAACTTAGATTGTAAGCTCTCCAAGAGACGGAGAAATAGCCACTGTACGTGCATGTAATTCACCTTGAGCGATAACTGAAAGGCATGAGATAAATCTAAAATAAATCTTCCTCGGCTATAGCTGTCCTCAGACTTTGGCCCAATTCTAACAGCTAAAAGCAGAGCTGAATTTTCTTTGATGAGTGATCAGGGATTATTCTACCATAGTCGCCTGAAATTGAACATGGCTAAGACTGAACTTCTGGTCTTTTCCCCCAACTCCTCCCCTCCTCTTCCCCCCTTCTTAAACTACGTGGATGGATCTACAATCTTTCCTGTTCCCTCAGCTCGCAATCTGGGGATTATCTTTGACACCTCTCTCTCCTTCTCCACATATATCCAGCTTGTAGCTAAGACCTGCCGCTTCTTTCTCTACAACATTAGCAAAATCCGCCCCTTCCTTCCCAAACACACTACCAAAACGCTTATCCACTCCTTAATCTCCTCTCGCCTCGACTACTGCAACCTACTCCTTGCTGGGCTCCCTCCGAGCCATCTCTTCCCCCTTCAATCTATACAAAATTATGCTCGGCTAATCTTCGCCTCGCAATGCCCATATTACTCATCAAGTCGCTTCACTGGCTCCCCATCCAATTCCTCATCCAATTCAAACTTCACCTACTGACCTATAAATGCATTCACTCTATGGCCCCTCAATACCTCTCATCTCTCCCTACATCCCCTCTCGGGAACTTCGCTCCACTAACAAATTATTTCTATCTAGGCCTTTCACTCGCACCGCTAACTCCCGACTTTGCTCCTTTCACCTTGCTGCACCCTATGCCTGGAACAGCCTACCTCTGTCTGTACGCCAAGCACCCTCCCTGGTCATGACCTCTAATCTTTATCTTAACCCCTTTAACTTTTATGACCGAATTGTAAAGACCTTATTGTACATGTCGCGAATAGATTGTAAGCTCGGATGAGCTGGACTCTGACGAGCAGGGACTGTCTCTTGTATGCATGTCTGTACAGCACTGCGTGCATGGCGCTATGTTGTTGTTAAGTGCCGTCGAGTCGGAGTCGACTCATGGTGACCCTCTGGATAGCTATCCTAAATTGTGTTCGGTCTTCAGTCAGGCGGCTCATTGTTGACAGACTGGTACCTGTAGCTGCTGTTATTGTATCGATCCATCTCATTGCTGGCCTTCCTCTTTTGCGTTGACCTTCTATCTTGCCAAGCATAATGTCTTTCTCTAATGATCTCTCTCTTCGCATGATGTGTCCACAGTATGAAAGACGAAGTCTTGTCATCTGAGCTTCTAAAGAAAGCTTAGGTTTGATCTCCTCTAGTACCGACTGGTTTGTTCTTCGGGCAATCCATGGTATACACAATATTCGTCGCCAGTACCATAATTCAAAGGCATCAATTTTCTTCCTATCTGTCTTTTTCACTGTCCAGCTTTCACATCCATATGATGTTATTGAAAATACCATGGCCTGAACAAGTCGAATCTTGGAGAGAGACATCTCTGCTCTTGAGAATCTTATCTAGGTCTTTCATAGCCATTCTGCCAAGAGCAATGCGTCATCTGATTTCTTGACTGCTTGTTGCTTCTTTATTGATAGTTGATCCAAGTAGGTTAAAGTTGTTCACAATTTCAATTTCTTCTCCTTCAATGATGAACCTGTTGATTATGCCAGTTGTCATGATCTTTGTCTTCTTTACATTAAGGTGCAGGCCCATTTTGAGACTATGTTCTTTGATTGTGAGAAGCAAATGTTTCAGATCATCTTCACTTTCAGCCAGTAATGTGCTATCATCAGCACAGCGAAGGTTGTTGATGAGTCTTCCACCAATCTTCACACCTCTGTTGTCTTCATACAATCCTGCTTCTCTGATGATTTGTTCTGCATGTAAATTAAACAGGTAGGGGGAAAGTATGCAGCCTTGTCTTACACCTTTGCTTATTTTAAACCATTCTGTTTCGCCTTGTTCCGTTCAAACTGTTGCTTCTTGATCAATGTACAGATTGCGCAAGAGAACGATCAGGTGTTCTGATATACCCATGCTTCTTAATGTGGCCCAGAGTTTCTCATGGTTTACACAGTCAAAAGCCTTGCTATAGTCGATAAAGCACAAATAGATATCCTTTTGGTATTCTTTAGTCTTTTCAAGGATCCATCTCACATCTGCAATGATGTCTCTCATTCCTCGCCCTTTCCTGAACCCTGCTTGCACTTCAGGTAGTTCTTGTTCCAGGTATGGTTGTAGCCTCTTTTGAATAATCTTCAGTAGAATCTTGCTGGCATGTGGGATCAGAGCGATTGTGCGATAATTTCCACAGTCAGTTGAATCACCTTTCTTTAGTATTGGTATAAACACAGATCTTTTCCAGTCAGTTGGCCATGATGTTGTCTTCCATATTTCTTGGCAGAGCATTGTGAGTACGGTAACAGCTGCATCAGATTGCTGCCATAATTCTATGGGAATGCTATCAATGCCTGGTGCTTTGTTCTTTGATAAGGCTTTCAATGCTGCTTCAACTTCTTCTTTCATCACCAATGGTTCCCGATCATAAGGTACAGGTTGAAACGGCTGTTGGTCCACTTGATCTTTATCATATAAAAACTCTGTATATTCCTTCCACCTTTTCTTGATCTTCTCAGCATCATTCAACATAGAACCTTGAGCATCTTGTAACATTCCAATTCGAGGCTGGAACTTTTTCTTTAACTCTCGTAGCTTTAGGAAAGCCGATCTTGTTCTTCCTCTAATAGTTTCTGCTTCTATTTCCTTGCAAGTGTCATTGTAGTACTTTTCCTTGTCCTGTCTTGCTGCACATTGGAAATTTCTGTTAAGTTCTGCGACTGTCTTTCTCCTCTGGCTTTAGCTTCTCTGCGTTTCTGGGCAATTTTCAGAGTTTCTTCCGTCATCCATTTTGGCCGTTTTTGCTTTTTCACCTTTTGTAGAGACTTCTCGCGTTCTTCCAACACAACCTTCTTGATGTCATTCCATAACTCTTCTGGAGCTCTGTCATTTGTATCTAAAGCAGCAAATCGATTTTGCAGGCTGTCTTTAAATTCCAGTGGTATATTCTCAAGGTCATATTTTGCTGCATTCATGAGTGGTTTTCTCTTTTTCAACTTTAGCTTGAGTTTGCATACTAGTAGTTGATGATCTGTACCATAGTCAGCTCCAGGTTTTGTCTTTGTTGATGTTACAGAGCTTTTCCATCATTGACTTCCACAGATGTAGTCAATTTGATTTTTATACAATCCATTGGGTGAAGTCCATGTGTACAGTCGCCGCTTGTGTTGGTGGAAGAAGGTGTTTGAGATGAATAGATCATTGGTCTTGCAAAATTCTATCAGTCTTTCTCCAGCTTCATTTCTGTTGCCAAGTCCATATTTTCCAACTACTTTGCCTTCTTCTTTGTTGCCAACTTTTGCATTCCAGTCACCCATGACTATCAGGATATCCTGTTTGCATGTTCTGTCAATTTCAGCTTGTACTTGTTCATAGAACTCTTCAATTTCATTCTCTTCTGCAGCTGTTGTTGGGGCATATACTTGAATTATAGTTGTGTTGATAGGCAATCCTCGTAGACAAATAGAGATTAAGCGTTCGCTGACTGCATTGTATTTCATTTCAGTTCTTGCAAGTTTCTTCTTTATTATAAATGCAACACCATTTCTTCTTTGTCTTTCATTTCCAGCATAGTAGACCATGTGATCATCTGATGCAAAGTGCCCCATGCCAGTCCATTTCAGTTCGCTGACACCCAACAGATCAAGTTGTACACGTTCCATTTCATTCTTGACCACCTCCAACTTTCCTTGGTTCATGCTTCGTACGTTCCATGTTCCAGTGTGTAAGACATCTTTACAGCTTCTGACTCTCATTTCATGCGCAGCTACATCAGCAGTCAGACTTCCCGAGGGCTTTGATCCAACCACATCATAAATGCTGGCTTTAATCTGAAAAGTCTTCAGCTCTTCCCCAGTAGCTAGTTGAGTGCCTTCTGACCTGGGGGTCTCATCTTCCAGCACCATAGCACAATTTGTTTTGTTGTAACTATCCATTGGGTTTTCATGGCAAGATACAGAAGTAGATTGCCGGGCCTTTCTTCCGCGCAGTTTAAGTTTGGTGGTGTTGCCGTTGTCACAAAAATGTGATCCTCTGCCGTCAACACTGTCCCATTCTGCTGCTGCCCAGATGGGTGGTTTGTCTTGGTCTGGCACCTCAGCTGAGACCTGTATTGAGAGAGATTTGTAAGATATTTGAGGGAGGTGTATTTTTGAATTGAATAAGCTCTTTATTTAAAAATTTTCTAATTATACGAGGTGTGACAAAAAATAAACAAGACTGTCCCATAAATGTTTTATTACAAAATCTACAGAGAAATTACACATTGTTCCTTTCAAAGTAATCCCCCCCCCACATACGGAAGCACTCGGTAAAGTCCTCCTCCTTGAGGTCCCTCAGCTCCCTCGTCACAGTGGCCTTGATCTTTTCTACAGAGGCAAAATGAGTTCCTTTCAGCACAGTCTTCAGCCTGGGGAAGAGCCAGAAGTCACACGGTGCGAGATCTGGGGAATAAGGAGGGTGGTCAAGAACTGCCTCACACTGAGCGCGGTCTATGCGGGCGTGTTGTCGTGGTGAAGCAGTCACGACTTGTCTCTCCACAGAGCCCGCCTGCTGCACCAAACCTGGTCATTGAGGTGATTGAGGACCTGCAGGTAGAAGTGCTGGTTGACTGTCTGACCCTCAGGCACAAACTCTGGTCGAAGAATGCGATCAGCATGACCTTGATCCTTGATTTGGACATGTGTGCCTTCTTGGGTCTGGGTGACAGTCGAGTCTTCCACTGCAGGCTCTGTCTCTTGCTTTCTTGGCGCATACCTTCCGCATCCCCAGCTCCTGCACCAAGATGGTCCGCACTGACTCCCTGTTCAGGCTGAGCTCCTCAGCTATCATCTGCACCGTCAGTCTGCAATCACTTTGCACAAGCTGGTTCACTTTGTCAATGTTCTCAGCTGTCTTTGTCATGGAAGGCCGTCCTGACATGGGGTCATCCTCTACCTCCTCACAGCCAGTCTTGAAGCGTTTGTGCCACTTAAAGACTCGCGGCCTTGACATTGCATCTTCTCCATAAGCCTTTTGGAGAAGTTGAGACACTCAGTTGGGCCCTTATCCAACTTAACCAGAAATTTCAAGTTGATTCTTTGCTCCATATTTCTGCCACCTCCAGTTGCATGACAAAGCAATGGAGCAGTGTGCTACAAAAAAAACTTGAAAAAGAAAAACACTGTGAGAGAGATGAAAAGTATTATAGCAGAATAGTGGCGAGATGTTGCACAACACAGTGACATAAGTGGTTAGCCAATTGGCATTGAATCATGGGCATGGCTGCCATAGTCTTGTTTCTTTTTTGTCACACCTGGTATGTCAAGAAATCCGTTCATGAGAAGAAACATCATAATACATCTTGTAAGAGAGTTACAGTAAAACCACCAGATTAATAAACAAATGCATTTACAACTATCACAGACCAGAAAATGCTCTCTTAAGCCCTCAATAGGCAAGACTGGGGTGGGATGAGATCAGCAGATTACTAAGGTGAAACTCATAGATGGTAATAATCGGAGGCATCTTCGTGGTCAAAAAAGTGTTTTCCCTGCAAAAATGTGGCCTTTCCTTATTGCTACCCTCCATGCTGGTGAAATCACCCACATTGTATGATGGCATACATAATTTTGTCCACATTAAGAGTTTTCCTGGGAGTGGGAAGATGGCTATGAAAGGAATAACACATATACATTGCGTTTTGACATTTGATTACAGCAACAGCTGAGTGGGTCTGCAGTACTATGGCTAGACTCATTAATGTCCCCATAGAGGACTTGGCTTCTGGTAGGTACAGAAGCTACACCACCACACACATAACTCTAAGGCACCCTTTTACTAAAGGGTTGCACTTAGAGCATGATTAGGGGTCAAACTAACACATGGTAAGTGCAACCATTGTGTGCTTCCTGTCGGGGGTGCGCCCAGCAAGTTCCTATTAGTTAGCACACTATCAAGCACCAGAATGCCCAATTCAGGTGCACCTAGTGACACCCATAGAGGTATTGCTATGTGCAATCGTGCTAACTTCCACATTACCGCTGAGTGCAGCAATTGCCCTCGTGCTAGTGTCAATGTGCTTTCCATGCCTACACTCTGTCCCTAACCCACCCGCTGTCCTCCCCAGCACATAATGGCCACTTCCCATGAATTTTAGAGGCCGGTAGCTGGTATCCATGTGCTTTAGCATTCTTGGCTGCCAGTTATTACATTAAAATGCATGTTAATTGATTAGCGGCCTTTGATGACAGAGGGCCCGTATTCAGCAGTTGCGACTAATCCATCTAACATGGCTAGCTGCCACCGCTGAACTCTAAACCCAGATATTGAATGCTGGGGCCATATCCAGGCTCTGGCATTGAATATCCGGATTGGCCAGATTGCCAAGAAGCTAATCGGGCAACCGGCGATATTTGGCCGCCGCCTGGTTAGCTTCTGCGGCAAAACTAAGGCCAGCCTTTACTGTGCCTGACTTTCGCTGTGTGTAGGTAGCCGGGCAGCGGCTCAGTATAGTTACTAATGGGTGCCACCCTGGAACGCTGCCGGCATGCTCTGATATTAACCGGTTGCCATCGGGGCATGCAGCGGCAGCACCTGCAGATGTTCAGCAGCTCTAATCACGTTAGTTGAATATCCCGCTGAGTAGTATTTACATGTAAATGCCTTTGAATATCCCCTCCAGAGTCCCTAAGTTTTACATGTACCTTGGCGATCTTGAGAAGGCCGTTTCTGCATGTAAAACACTTTTTACTCACAGATATGACTTTTAAAATTACCCCTATAATAGCCGAGAGGTGAGGAGAAACCCACAGAAAGCCAGACTCGAGTCATCTGAAGAAACCCGCCCTAAAGCCAATTAAACGCATTTGAACCAGCAAAATAAAAAACCAAGTCTTTCTTTTTTTAACACTAACCAAGACTGTGGTCCCTCCAGAAGTGGGACAGTTACTCGCTTTAGCAGGCCCTGTGCTCTTGGAGCTCAGAGGTGCAAGCATTGTCCTCATTAACCAAACTGGAGGTCGGTTTTCCATGGCCACGTGTTTTAGAGAAGTGGGCAGGCGAGCTCTGTCATCTCAGAAAGGCACCCTGGAATGCTGCTGATTTAACTTTCTTTCCTAGTCTCCACCATTTGACTCACCTACAACAGGAAACTGTTTTATTAATTTTAGATATTTTTTTTTATATTCTTCCTTTGTTTTCTCATCCTCTGCAGTACACTAAACAGTGGTGCCTTTCTGGCCACAAACAAATTGTAAACCAACAGATTTTGGAGTCGTTTACTAATGGCTAGCGCGCACTAATGCTGTTAGTACTTTATCTGGCACCGGGCCAATTTCATTCCCAATAAAATCTCCTCTTGCGTTTGTTTTCCTCAAGATTTCACTGTGGTTGAGATTTCTGTTTTCCTGTTCCTTTGGCCTAATTTAGCCATGCTAAAAAAATAAGATGTTATGTAGGCATGGGCAGGCCTCATTCTCATCCTGTTGCCCTTATACACATATAAAATGGTTTCCACGCATCCCGGGGAGCAGCGTCTTCGTAGTTTTGTCCTAGAGATGCTCTTTGGGAGTCTTATGGGTGCGAGTTATGTTTCCCGAGTTGGAGAAAGGGGAACATAGTACTGGAGAGCAAATTACTTGAAGGTGGGAGGTGTAGAATCTGCCCCCACCTTGCATTAAATTTCTCTAGTTATTTAGGGGCCCTAATCATGATTTACATGTCTATAATTAGCCCTGTGCATGTGTAGATTGCAGCCACATATAAATGTCATTTAAAAAGGGTCCAATTTACACGTGGATGACTATACCATATGCAAAGGGCATGATCAAGGTGAACTAAAGTCCTTTCATATAAGGAATGCACTGCAGGCCCGAAATGGGACACGCCCAGATTTCCTGCTGCTCCCAGACATGAATAGACGTTTCAAAAGTGCTAGTTTCAGCCAGCTCTTTACAGGAAGGATTTAGGGGGATATCCCCCCTTATTCCCCCAATATTTATTTCCCCCTCCAAATTGAAATGGGGTCAAAATATAGTCCTCTGTAATTAAGAGCATCTGCACATCTAGGTCTGCAGATTGATTGAGATCCACGTGGAAGTACCGACATTTACACGTGTTCATCCTGACATGCAAGTTCCTGGGTTTCCCCCATTGATTTTTCCCAAATGTATATTTCTGAAATGGTTCCTGTTGCTACACATGGATGTGTATTTTAGAAACCGCTCCACATTTAGCAAAGTTGTGCCTAAAATACCATCAGGATTGTGCACGTCCTGACATTAATGTCTCTGCTCTGGTCTCCACCTTCTATCTAAAATGTGCCTTTTAATGAACACAGCAGGATAACTGATGCACAATCGTTTCCTTTTTTACCGCTTCCCTTCATATACCATCTTCAGGTTTCAGGTCAGTGCCTTTAAAAAATGGCTACAGTGAAGACATTGAGCTGGCATCTCTTCTGATCTACTGCAAAATGGAGCCAGTCCTGGTAGGTGAAAAACCCTGTTGTGCCTTCTTGTTGGTTTGTGTGCTCAGCTTTAAGAGTAATTTTAAGAAGGAGCTGAAAGGTTATCCCCTGAAAGATTAGTTGAGTGCTGCTGGGAAAATGGTCGCCATTGACCTTTATATGAGAAATTCCCCACAAAAGGTAAAGAACGTCTAAAAATATCCATTTTCTCTGGGTTGAAGCAACATGAAATGGGCAGAGGAATTAAGAATGCAGCAGAATGCTTCACCCTCCCATTCTGAAAAGATTTGTACAAGTATCTGATCTTAGTAAACTCTTTTGAAGGGGCTAAAGATTTAGGGATCATTCGTCAGCCCTGATGGTCGGTGTTTTTAAAGCGCTTGGCCACCGTGGCTAAAACTGAAAGCAGATATTAGCGCTGGAACGTGGATATCTTCCAGCAGTGAATATCCAGGTTCAGCGCTGACCACCATCACTATTCAGTCGCTGTCCTTAGGCTTCATAAAAGATCGTCCTATCTTCATGTGGCCACTTAACCGGCTAGCAGCGATTTTCAGTCCTTTAACTAGATAAGCATATGCCAGCCCTCACTCAGCAGACAGTGCTGCAGCAGTTAGCGGGGATAAAGTCAGCCCGGTTAGCAAATATCCTTTGCAGCGGGCTTTATCCGGTTAGCAGATAAACTCCTTTGAATAATTAGCTCCTTAGTTTTTGCTAAGAATATATATGTAATTGTTGCATATCCTTAATTACCCGACATAACCATAAGCATTCTGTCTCCTCTCAGTATATGCCATTACTTCCAGGTCAAGTTTGTTTCTTGGTGTTAGAGTTGAGCGTCAATTGCCATTTCCTGAGAAGCTATTTCAAACTTATAATATCTGCACAACAATCTGTTTTTCTGACTAACAAACTCCCGACGCTGTATTGGGCAATGTTCAAAAGCATTTCTATATGTACAGCAGACTTTTATGCACAGAAAAGGCTGATATGTATGTACCATGTGCATGTGTATCAGGGAGGCTTTCTCAGGACATAGCTGGGACGGACAGTGCAATTACATGCTTAGCAAAAGAATGATTCACCAGAGGAAGGTCTTGTCAGACAAATCTGATTGATTTCTTTAACTGGGTGACCAGGGAGTTGGACCGAGGGAGAGCCCTAGATGTGGTGTATTTAGATTTCAGTAGAGCCTTTGACACTGTTCCTCACAGGCAACTTATAAACTAACTGAGCACCCTAGGGATGGACCCTAAAGTTACTTCTTGGGTTAGAAATTGGTTGTGTGGGAGGCAACAAAGAGTACAGGTAAATGGAGCTCACTCTGAGGAGAAGGAGGTTACCAGTGGTGTGCCCCAGGGATTGTCCTTGGTCCGATTCTTTTTAACATCTTTGTTAGTGATATAGCGGAAGGGCTGTTGGGTAAGGTTTGCCTTTTTGCGGATGATACCAAAATCTGCAATAGAGTAGACACCCAGGAAGGTGTAGGTAACATGAGGAGGGATCTAGCTAAGTTTGAAGAATGGTCTAGAATTTGGCAGCTGGGATTTAATGTTAAAAAATGTAAGGTCATGCATTTGGGCTGCAGCAATCCAAGGGAGCAATATAGTATAGGGGGTGAAGTACTTTTGTCCACTAAAGAAGAGCGGGACCTAGGCGTGATTGTGTCTGATGATCTTAAAGTAGCTAAACAGGTAGAAAAGGCAACGGCAAAAGCTAGAAGGATGCTTGGGTGCATACAGAGAGGAATGGCTAGCAGAAAAAAGGAGGTGATAATGCCTCTGTATAAGTCTTTGGTGCGACCTCATTTGGAGTATAGTGTGCACTTCTGGAGACTGCACCTTCAAAAGGATGTGAACAGGATGGAGTCGGTGCAAAGGGTGGCTACTAAAATGGTTAGTGGTCTTCATTATAAAGCATATGAGGACAGACTTAGGGATCTTAATATGTACACCTTAGAGGAAAGGCAGGATAGAGGTGATATGATTGAGATGTTTAAATACCTCCATGGCATAAATGTTCAGGGGGAGAGCCTCTTTCAATTGAAAGCAAGTTCTGCTACAAGGGGACATGGGATGAGGGTGAAGGGGGATAGATTCAGGAATGATATGCGGAAATATTTCTTTACGGAAAGAGTGGTGGATCCGTGGAATAGTCTCCGAGTGGAGGTGGAAGAGATGAGGACAGTAACTGAATTCAAAAAAGCATGGGACCAACACAGAGGATCTCTAAAGGTAAAAAGTGGACTGTTGTAGTTGTTGATATGAAAGGACAGACTTGATAGACCATGTGGTCTTTTTCTGTCATCATATTTCTATGTTTCTATGATACAAAACAAGCTCTCTGCTGTGCTTAACATTGCTACATGCTGATTAAGAAATTTTGTTATAAATTACAGAGATGTTGAATTACTTTTGAATATGAAAATTGATAAAAGTTGAGAGTTTTCTTTAGTCTACGCATAGGTCTATCAGTGGGCATATAAGAACCTTTTGTTTGGGAAGTGTTATTTCAGTTTTCTTTGAGAGCGGTGTCCATAAGATTTAAAGTCTTTTTCCTCTTTGTTTGAGAAGAACAGTATCTGTTGTGTAAACATGTGAATTTGAGTACTCACAAAGGTGCGGCAATCAAGTATAGCTAGGTTACTTACATGTACAGTAAGGGATGTCCTCCATGGACAGTAGGGATAAGCCAGTCACACATAGGTGATGACATCATGTGATGGTGCCTATTCAGATTACTCTTTTAGAGCCCAGAAAAGTCCAGAAGACTTTCTTGGGTATGTGCGATAGCCCCCACCTAGTGGCAACTTCTACCAATACCATGCCGGTCCATGCCAGAAGCAACCAAAGAGAAATGGGAGGGATTGTGTATCTGGCTTATCCTGCGGTCCACAAAGAATCCTTTTACAGGTAAGCAGCCTAGATTTCTTTGTGGATAAGCTGGATAAGGCAGCCACACACAGGTGACTCCCAAGCTCAGGGTGCGACGGTCGATACCGGAACACCCCATTCCTTGAATGCTGTGGTAGGTTGCAGAGAGTGAAGAGACATAAGAAAAGGATGATCATAGTAACATAGTAAATGACGGCAGATAAAGACCAGTATGGTCCATCTAGTCTGCCAGGACAATGGCGAGAGTAGGTGCACCTGCTGCTTCATGCAGGCCACCCCTCCCTATGTCTTTGTTTAGGAGTGAACCCACCACTCCATGTAGGACACCCCTATTTGTTGAGAAATTAGATGGTTCAGTTTATTTTGATTTTATCCTGTTGCTGTAAAGGGATCCACTGTGTCTGTCCCATGCCATTTTGAATAAATACAATAAATAAATAAATACAATACATACCAAACATACGCTCTTTTTATTAAATGGAGTACTGTCAATATACATTTCAATTAGAGAAAGCAGTGAAGAATGTAAACAGTATCTCTGAATGGGAAATAATGAAAATCAGTACTTAACAGTCCATCAGAGAGAACAGCCCTTCTAAAACCAGTGTTGGAGCTTTGTTGCTGATCCAAACAGTCAAACTCAGTAAACATATAAATAGATGTCCAAGTGACTTCTCTGCAAATGTGCAAGATGGAGGAAGAGCTGAGGTTGGCCACTGAGGCAGCCATAGTACTCACCTGGTGTGCAGTGATCCTGCTCGATGGCAGCATGTCAACTTGCTGGTAACAGAAATTGATGTAGGCAGAGATCCATGTTGAGAGAGTTTGTTTGCTGATTAGACAACCAGGACGATTTGAGTCAAATAACAGGAATAATTGAGATGCATGGCGAAAAGGGTTGGTATGATCAATGTAAAGGGCAAGGGTCTTCCTACAGTCAAGTGTGTGGAGCGAGGCATTGTGTGGGGAAGCATGCAGTGGTGGGTAGAAGAATGGGCATGTGGTTAATGTGGAACTCCAAAATAAGTCCTCAAGATGACTTTGTCTGGGAAAAACTGTGTTGGGGGAGGGGTCTAGTGCACTAAGGCTTGATGGTCTCTTGGAACAAAAGAGAGAACACATGTTATTGGCCTTCATCATGAAGAGGTCATTTGTTGGAATGCCCCAGCATCATAAAAGATTAGACGTTATTGAACTGTGCAAGACCCACTCATAAGGAGCAAGGCATCTGCTGAGATTATCTACTAGAACATTCTGGAGCCCCGAAGATAGATGACAATCAGGGAGCTTCCTGATGTGATAGTGATGGTCCATATATTCAAGGATTCTCTGCAAAGCTGCCAGGAATCCATACCATCTGCACATTGCCACCAGGTTGTCTGTCTGGATGAGGACTACCTTGTGTGCCAGTCACTAACAAAAAACTTGAAGATCTTAGAGGGTGGCTTTGAGTTCCAGATGAATGATATGTTACTCTTTCTTTGAAGAACTCCAGTTGTCTTCAATCTGGAGGTGAAGTGCACCCCAGCCTGTAGGTGAGGCATCTGTAGTTAGAATCATTTGGAAGGGAGGGTACTGGACGAGCATCCTCACCAACAAATTGGGGTGATATAACCACCATCTGAGCACCTCATGAAAGACAGAATCAAGAGGGATTTTGCTGCAACAAGGCTGGGTGGATTCAGGGCCATCCCATCCACTAGGCTGTCGCCTAGGGTGGCATGTCGAGCCTTCCTTTGAAGCGTCAGCAGTTCAGCCACCGCTTCAGCACCGCAGCAGGCATTAAAAAGCACGCATGCAGGAAGTTGTTTTGGAGGAGGCAAGAGCAGCAGGTCATAAGTGCACATGTGCGCACAGGCGCTTTAAAGCCTGCCATGGCGCTGAAGGATCGGCATGGCACCCCCATTTGGGTAAATGGATGCTGGGGACATCAAAGGCATTGCAGACAGAGTGCCTCAGGCATAGGGGAGGGATGTGGCACGGAGGGCCTGCCTACAGAGGCAGAAACCCTTGGACTGTGTCCATTGGGAACTCGGGTGCCATTGGATGAGAGATGCAGTTGTCATTTCACGAACAGACAACATGCACAAAAGCAGCCATAGTGGACTGAGACTTCAGGGCCTGTGAGGCAAGGTGAGTGATAATATCAATGCATGGTTATAGTAGAAATGCCCTGACAGATGGGGAGACAGTGAAAGCAGTGGTGAATTTCAGAAACTGACTGAATCAGAAAGAACTTAGAACTATTGATTCTGAATTCCAGGCACTCTAGTAGGGAAATAACAAAGTGAAGAGAATTAGATGTCTCATGAGGGAAGCTCCTGGTGATCAGCTAGTCATCCAGATAGGGGATTCCTTGTTTGCAAAGGTGAAGCTTCAACCACGACCATATTTGATAAAGACCTAAGGGGCTGATGAAAGTTCAAAATTGGAGAACCCTGTACTGGTAGTGCTTCCTCAGGAGTCAAAAGTGAAGGAACTTCCCAAGGGAGTGGTGAATGAGGATGTGCCTGTAAGCATCTTTTAGATCTAGCTATTCTATCCAATTGCCCTGGTGCAGCAATGGAAGGATGATGCCCAACAAGTTCATCTTGAATTACTCCCACTTGACACTGCGGTTCAGTTCATAGAGGTTGAGAATGAGTCATAGACCTTCCAACTTCTTGTGAATGATGAAGTGGTATTACCACTGATGTTTTGTATAGCACTACAAGGCGTACGCATCACTGTACAGATACATGTAAAAGATGGTACCTACTCATCAGAGCTTACAGTCTAGTCAAGACAGACAACACAGCAGCTGTGGACAAGGATTCATCTAGGGGGAATGCTAAAGAAACACAAGGGAGAGTAACAGGAGTATGGTCTATGAAGAGGATACCTCCTCTGTGGCATTGGCTTGAATAAGGGCCTGAATTTCCTGTTGCAGGATAGGCTGAAAATCCACAGGATGTGTGGACGGATGAAGGCATGGCTGGAAGCGTATGTGATAACCTGAGCATACGATCTTGAGAACCCAGATGTTGGTTGTGATATCTGTTCATCGATGGTAAAAGAAGCAAAGGCAAGCCCCCCTGGGACATTGGCTGCTCTTTTGGGTGTTAGCCGAGGAAGCTATCTACTGCTTCCACTCCTTGGGCTTTTGGTGGGACTAGTTAGAGCATTGCTTGCTGCGACTCACAGAGGATCAGTTGTATGGCTGGTACCTGCACGTGTAGTAAACGACTACTATTTATCATTTGTATAGTGCTACAAGACATATGCAGGGTTGTAACCTCTGATAGGAGAAATAGTGTGCTCTCTTGGCTGCAAGAGACTCGATTCTCTGGAGAGGGTCTGTAGCATGTCAAAATTAGCTTTGATGGTGGTCACCCACTCTTAGACCTTTTCCCTGAGGAAGTCATTCTCTGTGCTTGGGACATCTGCCTAGCAGTCATGGACAGCCTCCCTGAGGCCCAAAGCACGCAACCAGACCATAAGACACTAATAGCAAGGGATGCTGTTCTGGCCACAATGTCAAATCCATCAAAAGTCATCCTAATGAGGTGTTTTATACACTTGTCAACATCCTTGATGTGATTCAGTAAAGGGGACTGACTGTTCTTAGGCAAGTTAGAGACAGCAGACTGCATCTTTTCCAGTTCTCTGTAAACCCCGTACCTTTGGTCATGTTAATTTGTTTAACTGTCAGTCTGGAATAGAGCAGTCAGTCAGTCTGGAATAGAGCAGTCAGTCTGTCAGTCTGGAATAGAGCAGTCAGTCAGTCTGTCAGTCTGGAATAGAGCAGTCTGTCAGTCTGGAATAGAGCAGTCAGTCAGTCAGTCAGTCTGGAATAGAGCAGTCAGTCTGTCAGTCTGCAATAGAGCAGTCAGTCAGTCTGTCAGTCTGGAATAGAGCAGTCAGTCAGTCAGTCTGGAATAGAGCAGTCTGTCAGTCTGGAATAGAGCAGTCAGTCAGTCAGTCTGGAATAGAGCAGTCAGTCTGTCTGTCAGTCTGGAATAGAGCAGTCAGTCAGTCTGGAATAGAGCAGTCAGTCTGTCTGTCAGTCTGGAATAGAGCAGTCAGTCAGTCAGTCTGGAATAGAGCAGTCAGTCAGTCTGTCAGTCTGGAATAGAGCAGTCAGTCTGGAATAGAGCAGTCAGTCTGTCTGTCAGTCTGGAATAGAGCAGTCAGTCAGTCAGTCTGGAATAGAGCAGTCAGTCTGTCTGTCAGTCTGGAATAGAGCAGTCAGTCTGTCAGTCTGGAATAGAGCAGTCAGTCTGTCTGTCAGTCTGGAATAGAGCAGTCAGTCAGTCAGTCTGGAATAGAGCAGTCAGTCTGTCTGTCAGTCTGGAATAGAGCAGTCTGTCAGTCTGGAATAGAGCAGTCAGTCAGTCTGTCAGTCTGGAATAGAGCAGTCAGTCAGTCAGTCTGGAATAGAGCAGTCAGTCAGTCTGTCAGTCTGGAATAGAGCAGTCAGTCAGTCAGTCTGGAATAGAGCAGTCAGTCAGTCTGTCAGTCTGGAATAGAGCAGTCAGTCTGTCTGTCAGTCTGGAATAGAGCAGTCTGTCAGTCTGGAATAGAGCAGTCAGTCTGTCAGTCTGCAATAGAGCAGTCAGTCAGTCTGTCAGTCTGGAATAGAGCAGTCAGTCAGTCAGTCTGGAATAGAGCAGTCAGTCAGTCTGTCAGTCTGGAATAGAGCAGTCAGTCAGTCAGTCTGGAATAGAGCAGTCAGTCTGTCTGTCAGTCTGGAATAGAGCAGTCAGTCAGTCAGTCTGGAATAGAGCAGTCAGTCAGTCTGTCAGTCTGGAATAGAGCAGTCAGTCTGTCAGTCTGCAATAGAGCAGTCAGTCAGTCTGTCAGTCTGGAATAGAGCAGTCAGTCAGTCAGTCTGGAATAGAGCAGTCAGTCAGTCTGTCAGTCTGGAATAGAGCAGTCAGTCAGTCAGTCTGGAATAGAGCAGTCAGTCAGTCAGTCAGTCTGGAATAGAGCAGTCAGTCAGTCAGTCTGGAATAGAGCAGTCTGTCAGTCTGGAATAGAGCAGTCAGTCAGTCAGTCTGGAATAGAGCAGTCAGTCTGTCTGTCAGTCTGGAATAGAGCAGTCAGTCAGTCTGGAATAGAGCAGTCAGTCTGTCTGTCAGTCTGGAATAGAGCAGTCAGTCAGTCAGTCTGGAATAGAGCAGTCAGTCAGTCTGTCAGTCTGGAATAGAGCAGTCAGTCTGGAATAGAGCAGTCAGTCTGTCTGTCAGTCTGGAATAGAGCAGTCAGTCAGTCAGTCTGGAATAGAGCAGTCAGTCTGTCTGTCAGTCTGGAATAGAGCAGTCAGTCAGTCAGTCTGGAATAGAGCAGTCAGTCTGTCTGTCAGTCTGGAATAGAGCAGTCTGTCAGTCTGGAATAGAGCAGTCAGTCAGTCTGTCAGTCTGGAATAGAGCAGTCAGTCTGTCAGTCTGCAATAGAGCAGTCAGTCAGTCAGTCTGGAATAGAGCAGTCAGTCAGTCTGGAATAGAGCAGTCAGTCTGTCTGTCAGTCTGGAATAGAGCAGTCAGTCAGTCTGTCAGTCTGGAATAGAGCAGTCAGTCTGTCAGTCTGCAATAGAGCAGTCAGTCAGTCTGTCAGTCTGGAATAGAGCAGTCAGTCAGTCAGTCTGGAATAGAGCAGTCAGTCACTCAGTCAGTCTGGAATAGAGCAGTCAGTCAGTCAGTCTGGAATAGAGCAGTCAGTCAGTCTGTCAGTCTGGAATAGAGCAGTCAGTCTGGAATAGAGCAGTCAGTCAGTCTGTCAGTCTGGAATAGAGCAGTCAGTCAGTCAGTCTGTCAGTCTGGAATAGAGCAGTCAGTCAGTCAGTCTGGAATAGAGCAGTCAGTCAGTCTGTCAGTCTGGAATAGAGCAGTCAGTCTGTCAGTCTGCAATAGAGCAGTCAGTCAGTCTGTCAGTCTGGAATAGAGCAGTCAGTCAGTCAGTCTGGAATAGAGCAGTCAGTCAGTCAGTCTGTAATATAGCAGTCAGTCAGTCAGTCTGGAATAGAGCAGTCTGTCAGTCTGGAATAGTCAGTCAGTCAGTCTGTCTGTCAGTCTGGAATAGAGCAGTCAGTCAGTCTGGAATAGAGCAGTCAGTCAGTCTGTCAGTCTGGAATAGAGCAGTCAGTCAGTCAGTCTGGAATAGAGCAGTCAGTCAGTCTGTCAGTCTGGAATAGAGCAGTCAATCTGTCAGTCTGGAATAGAGTAGTCAGTCAGTCAGTCTGTCAGTCTGGAATAGAGCAGTCAGTCAGTCAGTCTGGAATAGAGCAGTCAGTCTGTCTGTCAGTCTGGAATAGAGCAGTCAGTCTGTCAGTCTGGAATAGAGCAGTCAGTCACTCAGTCAGTCTGGAATAGAGCAGTCAGTCTGTCAGTCTGGAATAGAGCAGTCAGTCAGTCTGTCAGTCTGGAATAGAGCAGTCAGTCTGGAATAGAGCAGTCTGTCAGTCTGGAATAGAGCAGTCAGTCAGTCAGTCTGGAATAGGTCAGTCTGTCAATCTGGAATAGAGCAGTCAGTCTGTCAGTCTGGAATAGAGCAGTCAGTCAGTCTGTCAGTCTGGAATAGAGCAGTCAGTCACAGTCTGGAATAGAGCAGTCAGTCAGTCTGTCAGTCTGGAATAGAGCAGTCAGTCTGTCTGTCAGTCTGGAATAGAGCAGTCAGTCAGTCAGTCTGGAATAGAGCAGTCAGTCTGTCTGTCAGTCTGGAATAGAGCAGTCAGTCAGTCAGTCAGTCTGGAATAGAGCAGTCAGTCTGTCAGTCTGGAATAGAGCAGTCAGTCAGTCTGGAATAGAGCAGTCAGTCTGTCAGTCTGGAATAGAGCAGTCAGTCACTCTGTCAGTCTGGAATAGAGCAGTCAGTCTGTCAGTCTGGAATAGAGCAGTCAGTCTGTCTGTCAGTCTGGAATAGAGCAGTCAGTCAGTCTGGAATAGAGCAGTCAGTCAGTCTGTCAGTCTGGAATAGAGCAGTCAGTCAGTCAGTCTGGAATAGAGCAGTCAGTCTGTCTGTCAGTCTGGAATAGAGCAGTCAATCTGTCTGTCAGTCTGGAATAGAGCAGTCAGTCAATCTGTCAGTCTGGAATAGAGCAGTCAGTCTGTCAGTCTGGAATAGAGCAGTCAGTCAGTCTGTCAGTCTGGAATAGAGCAGTCAGTCTGTCAGTCAATCTGGAATAGAGCAGTCAGTCAGTCTGTCAGTCTGGAATAGAGCAGTCAGTCTGTCAGTCTGGAATAGAGCAGTCAGTCTGTCTGTCAGTCTGGAATAGAGCAGTCAGTCTGTCAGTCTGGAATAGAGCAGTCAGTCAGTCTGTCAGTCTGGAATAGAGCAGTATCCTCATGGCTAGAATTGCACATAGTGCTCCAAATGAGGTTGCACTAGAGACCTATACCAAGGCACTATCACCTCCTTTTTTGTGCTGGTCATTCCTCTCCCTATGCACCTAAACATCCTTCTGGCTTTTGCAATCACCTTTTCTACCTGTTTGGCCACTTAGATATCATTAGAGATGGTCACGTCCAGGTCCTGTTCTTCTTTCTTGGACAGAAGTACTTCGCCCCTTCACTATGCCACTCCCTTGGGTTTTTGCAGCCTAGGTGTATAACCCTGCATTTTTTTGGCATTAAATCTCAGCTACCAAATTCCTGACCATTCCTCAAGCTTAGCTAGATCCCTCTTCATGTTATCTACTCCTTCCTGGGTGTCTACTCTGTTGCGGATTTTGGCATCTGCAAACAGACAAGCCTTGCCTGACAGCCCTTCCGCAGTGTCACTGGCAAAGATGTTGGGGAGAATCGGATGAAGGACGGATGCCTGTGGCACACCACTGGTAACGTCCTTCTCCTCGGAGTGAGCTCCATTTACCTTTGTCGATACCCACTCAACCAATTTCTAACCCAGTCAGTCACTTTAGGGTCCGAGACTTGAAATAATGTGACAAGACAGTGGGCAAAACCAGAAGGGTGTTAGGCTGTGACAGAAAGGAATAACCAGCAGAAAGCAGGAGGTTTTTATGCCCCTGTACAAGTCGTTGGTGAGACCTCACTTGGAGTATTGTGTTCAGCTTTGGAGACCATATCTTGCAAAGGATATAAAAAGAATTGAAATGGTTCAAAGGAAAGTAAGCAAAATGATGTGGGTCCTACACCATAAGACATGTGGAAGAAACTTGACGTAAATATGTGCACCCTTGAGGAGAGGAGGAACAAGGGTTATGATACAGATGTTTAAATACAGGTGCGACCATACCTTGAATATTGTATGCAATTCTGGTTGCCATATCTTAAAAAGGATATAGCAGAATTAGAAAAAGTACAGAGAAGAGTGACAAAAATGGTAAAGGGGATAGAAGCATAGCCCTATGAGGAAAGGCTTAAAACGTTGGGGCTCTTCAACTTGGAAAAGAGACGGCTGAGCGGGAATATGATAGAGGTCTATGAAATAATGAATGGAGTGGAATGGTAAACATAGATCGATTATTTACACCATCAAAAATAAGAAAGTCTAGAGGACACGTCACGAAGCTACAATGTAACCCATTTAAGACTAATAAGAAAAACTATTTTTTTTTGCTCAACGCATAATGAAACTCTGGAATTCGTTACCGGAGGATGTAGTAAAAGCTGTTAGTGTAGCTGAATTCCAAAAAAGCTTGGACAAGTTCCTGGTGGAAAGGTCCATAAACCATTATTAAAGTGGACCCGGGAAATCCACTGCTTATCCCGGGATGAACACTGGGAACCTGCCAGGTACTTGCGACCTGGATTGGCCACTCTTGGAAAGAGAATTCTGGGCTTGATGGACCTTGGTTTGACCCAGTATGGCATTTCTTATGTTCTAATGAGCAGCAGGTGGAGGAGTAGCCTAGTGGTTAGAGCAACTACCTATTACCCAGAAGATCAAGGATTTGATTCCCACTGGCATTCCTTGTGACCTTGAGCAAGTCACTTAACCCTCCATTATCACAGATAGATTGCAAGCCCTCTGGGGACAGGGAAATACCTGCTGTACTTTACTGTAACTTGCCTTGAACTACTAAAAGGTGTGAGCAAAATACAAATTCAAGTTAGTTTCGCTTTGAGAACTGATGTAAAGCCTGTGGGTATAATGTACCCGCAGACTTTACATATAGCTAAGCGTTTTGAAATTTGCCAGTTGCATGTGCAGGTTCCTGCGTCTTCTCATCTAAGCAGATTCCCAAACCCTGTGATATATAAACAGCACCACAGGATTATTGCCAGACCATTCTGAGAAGCTCTTCTAGGAGGGTGCCCAAGTCAATACCACTCAAGAAGTCACAACTAGACATTACCAATACTCATAAGCCATACAGACCATATTTAACAGTAGAGCTGACGGTCAAAGAAATGACAGATTCGGCCATATTTTAGGGATATGCATTTGTGAGCACACATTTGGGTTCATTTGGCTGCCTAAAAATTTAAGGCATGTTCAAATTGCTTATATGCACGTATAGTTATGAATTAATGCGTGCACAATCAATTGGCGTGCTTAAAAAAGTAACAGACCTACAGTGTTCACCTAAAGAACAAATGTGAATTAAACACAAAAAACTGCCTGAACATTGGGAAAATTTCATTTTAATTGAGCACGAACTAAACTTTTTTTGGCCGTGCATGCTACTGAAGCCTGAATTTTCCAGTCCCACCTCAGTGCACTTGTTGTCAATTTTGACATTTTATCTTTTTGGAGTATGCACCAGGATCCCTATTCACTAATCCACGAGGATGGGAGGTTGGAAGGATTGTGGTGGGCTGAGAATGGGTACTTTCTATGGTTATTAACCAGGAAGAATTCTAGCCAAAGTAATCTAGATGTAAAATAGAAAGAGAAGTGAAGGCCTTGTCCATCTGCCATATCACTCAAAAACTCCTCCATAGAATATAAGTTAATGGTAGATCTGTTTTTATTTTTGAAAGTCCATCTGCTAGCACTTAAAGGGAAAACATAAAACTGTAAAGGGTCCAGGGAGGCTTGTAAAACAGAATGGGCTGCAGAATCATTAGCAAGCTCTAAGTTGCATCAGTGACTGTACAGTTGCCAAAGGAAATTAGCACTGTTCAGTGTTGTGAACTTTATTCTGCAGGAAAGTGAAGAAGAACTGTATTCATCATGCCGGCAGCTCCGCAAGCGACAGGCAGAGTTGAATAATGAGCTGTTTTTATATGACACACATCAAAATATGAAACATGCCAACCGAGAGGCCTTGGTAAAAGAGTTCAGATCCAATGAAAGTCAGCTACACATGTACCAGGAGACCTGCAACAAGAGGTATGTAATTCATTTTTGCACCACCGTTAAATCTCACAGTGCTTAGAGCTGACTTGGTTTAATGTCTTATTGCTGAGAAGTAATTCAAAACAAAAGATTTGTTCTGAGCCTATTGTTTGCATGATGAGTGGAGTTTATCCAGAGCCAAACTTGGAAAAGGTTTTTGTGACTTTTCAAGTAACTGGCCTGTAAACTGAACACTAGAGAGATGCTTTCAAACATGTATTTCATTTCATACACATCTTTAATGATGAACGTTAGAATATTGTATATTTTTATTTAAATATTTTTGAGAAATTTTAATAAAAACTAAGCACATCAGTCAAGCTGGTGACTCATTTTTAGTGTTGTGCATTACCGTGGATCTTCCAAAAAAAATAATCAAGCCCTACAATATTAATGATTATTTCCTTGTTGGACCAATTTAATGCCAGCTTCAAATTAGCCCATTTTAAAGAATTTATCTAAAAATGAAAGTGCAACAAAAAACAGTTAACACGCATTTAAAAAACAATCCGACAAAACGCCATATTTCGAAAACTGGTTCAAGTACCACGTTCTGCATCAAGGAAATTCCTAGATCAATAATGTTTGAAAACCTATCTCGAAATCATAGTTTCCTAGTAATGTCTTGAAATCATAATTTCCTCATCGAACTTCCATCAAAATCGAAACACTCCCATCAAAGCAAATGGCTCTTGGTCTCTCTTCTGAAACACGCTCTCCATTAATATAAACATTGCAGCTAATAAGCTGTTCCCACATTACAGCAAGCAGAACCTCACCAGTTAATATCATAGCAACATAGCCCATTCAGCTGCAGCATTAAGCCCAGCAGGATTTAATGTGTTTAAATGGAATATCTATCACTATTCATGGAAGTTTCGTCACTGGTCCTGATCACCATCTCTCAAAGAATCTCAATGTGTTCCCTTATGTGCCAGAAAATTTATGCCGCTGAGATGAACAATATTCGACAAGTGGAGCTGACATAGTCCTGGTATTCCAACTAGAACTGTGATGAGTAGTCTCTTTGTCCGACCTATGTAAATTAATTGGCATGGATACTGAATCATGTAGACCATAGAGGTAGAGTTGCTGAGTAAACAGTGCCCTCTTGTTGGGTAGAAAATGTCCTACATTCCTTACAACATACCATGGAGATCCTGTAATTGTCTTTGAAGAAAGGGCACATGCATCACAACCAGTAGCGCAGGGTTTGGTGCACACGAAGGGTTAGCATGGAGTTCTGTGCTAAAAATCCTACGCTAACCAGTTAGTGCACAATTGGGCAGGGACTGGGCAGATTAGGGGCGTAATGTGGGTGTTGGTGCATCACAATACGGGCATTTTGGGCTTGCGCGAACTGCTCCTGTTGCCATTAGTGTGAGTGTATCTAATGTTACCTCAGTGGGTGGCGTTAAGTGCGCCCATGTGCTAGTTAGTATGGTATGGTACATTAACACCACACTAATGGCAGGAGGATAGGTGCATATCCCCCCAAAAGTTATCTCATCTCCACTCCAGTCAGATTCACCTGATGTAAAATCAAAGGTAGCCAGCCCAGCTTTGCCTATTCATCCAGGATGTACTGAGACTCATTGGTAATTCTGCTCATCCCTATGGAACTTCTTAATTAACCTTTTTGATATTATATCTAAATTGATCAATTATCTTTTGTAATTCTTTCCTCTGTCTATCATATTCTTCATTTTTAATCTGTGACAATCTGAAGCTCCAGTTGATCAATGCATGTCTTCATTTGTTCTGCTTTTAGGCAACATATAATGCAAAAAAGGAATATTTCTCCAAGATCCTGCAATGCTCACTAAACAGGCCCAGAGAACTATTTGACCTAATTAAGTCAATGACAAAACCCCCTCACACCAAGAAGAAAAGACAGAGCTGACACCACAGCTCATGGCAGATCACCTCAAAAACCAGGCCCGCTCTCAGAACACTACTGCCAGCGCAAACTTCACATATACAGTCCAGGATCACATACAAAACAGAACCACTTGGGACTCATTCTCACCTACATCACCAGAACAGCTGGAACAAATCATCAAAAACGTGAAAACCACCATCTCCCCACTAGACCCATCTCCAGGGAATTGGATTAAAATAGCTAGAGCTCCACCGAGAATGCATGCCAGCAGAACTGAAGCCAGTTTCCACCTGCCCTTTAATAAAGCAGGCAACTCTTGACAAAAACCTTCTAAGCTCCTACAGGCCCATCTCCAGCCTACCACTCCTGGTCAAAATAGTAGAAATAATCGTACAAAATCAACTCCAACGTCATATTGACTCTCACTCCCCATTTGATCCACAACAATATGGATTTCAATCCCAGCATGGGGTAGAAACACTGTTAACTGCCCTCACTGACAAACTCATAAGAGGAACAAACAAATAACATTAAGGATTTATACTCATTTTTCTGGATATCAAGGCAGCTTTTGACTCCTTTCTACACAACAGTATCCTACAACGACTACAAGACATAGGATTGACTGGATCTACTCTAAAGTGGTTCAAATTCTACCTCTCTGAACGTCACAGTCAAGTCAGAATGGGCACCAAGAGATCATCCACATTCTTATAGGATCAAGGAGTCCCTCACGGATCTGCCCTATCATCCTTGCTCTTCAATCTCTTCCTCCAATCTTTATGCACAATCATACAGGCACACAACATACTATACCACGTTTACACAGATGATGTAATGATATACACGCCATTCTCAATCAACAACCACATAACCTCACAGATTGAGAAATGTTTCAAAGCCATCACAAGCTGGTTCTCTGAACATAACATGACAGTAATCTTTAAAAAAACAGAGGCACTATACATCATAAAAAAACAATCACTTTATATCGCCTCCTACTATAACCATTGCCGGAACTCAGCTGCAAGTCAAACAAGAGGTTTGCTACCTAGGAATCACACTTGATCAAGGCCTGACCCTCATCCTGCACATCAAGAACATCACGAGGTCTATCTATCTATCACAAACTCAGAACGGTACAATGCCTCAAACCTTTGCTCAACCCCCACAACTTCCGCTCAGTACTTCAAGCAATCATCTTCCCCCACCTGGACTACTGCAACCTCATCTTCCAAGTCCTGCCTAAATGCACACTATACCCGACACAACTTGCCCAAAACACCGCCACAAGAATCCTTTGCAGTGCCTTCAGAGCTGAATACATTACCTCACTACTTCATTGGCTACCCATAGAAGTGCGTGTAAAGTACAAAACCCTACTCACAATCTTGAAAATCAACCACAAATTGTCGTCATGCTACCTATGATCCCTCATTGAAAAGACACCAAACAACAGATTCAGGAGAACACACACCCTAAACACTCTACACACCCCATCTATAATAACCAAGACCAATCACACAACATCCAAGAGAGCCTTCTCCATGTTCGCCCCAAACCTCTGGAATGCACTGTCGAATGATCTTCATGCCACGAACGATCTGGCAGACTTCAGAAGAAAACTTAAAACCCACCTATTTCTTGAACATGTTACTGACTAAATGGACCTTTCACACTCTAAACAAAATCCACCCCCTTCCTCCCTTCATACAACTCACTTACTCAAGTTATTTATTATTTATTTTTTGGTTTTATATATCGCCTTTCAGCTAAATCAAAGCGGTTTACAGAGAACTGTTAAGAAACATTACATACCTAGCCTCAGTGGTGGAATAAGCAGAATGTCCTGTCCCTCCCCCCCCCCCCCCCCGGCGATCCCCGGATATACAGGTCTCACCCATGCTCTGCCCACTCTCCGCCCCCATGCCTTCCCCATCCTTTCTGCACGCACAGCTCTGTTATTCGCCTTATAGAATTGGGGCCATGGTCAAATAAAACAGTGTTATCGTGTCCAGGATTTAAATACCACAAGTATTTAGTGATTGATGAAACTTACAAAATTCATGATCAGTAACTAAATCATTAAAAATTTCATTTGAACTCATTTTGCAAGACTCTTGCATAATTTAGTGGCATGTTTAATAAGGTGTGTGCTGGTAGCATGTGATTGTGCTGCCAAATTAGCGCAGAGGCCTGGGGGCATGTGCATCTGCCCCTTTGCCAATAGTATGATGCCAATGAATGGCATTCTGCTAACTGGTATGTGGGTGCATTAACCTCTGTGACCTGTATATGGCCATTATTGAGACACTGCCAGAGAGAACGCTTTTTGTCATCCTAAAGCTAAGTGGTGTTGTTTTATTGGGACTTCCTTATATATAAAAATATATATATATAAATATATATTAGATAAAAAAAAATAAAAAAAGGTAAAAATTGAATAGAAATTATTGGGTAGTGGAGTCAGATGAAGAGGCTTGGGCTAGAAAAGACCCATGGTTATGGGTCCTCTTTAAATGCCTGTTGATGCCTCCACTTAACCCTTTATTCTTATTTTTCTAATTTTGTCATTTTAAACCCACTTTTTGTTTTGTATGGTTTCTATTGTATAGGTTTGGTCACAATTTTTATTTTTCACAGTGCATGAAATAACACCCATTGAGGTGGCATAAGTGTGCCCACACTAATGGCAAGAGGCGTAGTTAGCGTGTGCCCAAATCGGCAATGCTAACTGCGATGCGCTATCAACACCCACGTTATGCACCTAACTTGCCCAGTCCCCATCCAATAGTATGCTAATTGGTAACTGTGAGGCCTCGTGCTAACTATTTAGACAACAGACTCAGCGCTATCAGTTAGAGCGCCTTAGTAATCATGTCACTTAATGTAGATTCAAAATGAAAACAAAACTGGAAGTAAAATGATTGATCCTGGTGCCACCTCAGGGAACAGTTTTAAAAACCTCCCACGTACTCACTAGGGCAAAATTATTTTGTACAGAATTACTTCCCCATGGCTTAATCACACAAACAATTTTTTTAAAGGCAGCTTCATCCCTGTATACCACAGTATACAGTTCTAGTGTTGTGCAACACAAATTAAGGGTGGGAAAATTAAACAGGCTACCTGCAGAAACTCAGACAAAATAGTGATCTTCAATAGCTGCAGATGGAGCAGCTGCTTTCCATTAAAAAATAAATAATTGTTCATATTGTGCCAAATGCTGTAACTGATTGCTTCCTCTAGTGAATCTACCCCATTTTTTTAGTACATAAACTTTAAGATCCTCTAGAAACTGTCCAGCTTATTTCCAATGAGAAAAAAAAAGGGACCGTTTCATTTTTTTATATGGATAAGGGAACAATGCTTTTTTATTCGTGTTTTTATCTTCCATGTTGTCTTTCGTATATACAATAATACAAAATATGGGATCAGTAAAAGTATTTGTTACAAAAACAAAAAAATGTTTTTGCTGGAATAAAAAGGGGACAAACTTTAGATGTAATAAATAAAATTATCTTTGCAGTTTTAGATTTTTAATTTTGAAATGTACATTTATTTATACATCAGCAGGAAAAAACCTCAAAAATAATTCAAGCCTTCACACTCGTCACAGGAGCCGGCTTATCAAGTGCAATCACTGGTCATAAAAATCTCCTGGTAATTTTATATAATGGAATATCACTAGTGCAAAACCATATAAGTGAAAAAAGCTTTTTAGAAAACTATGTGCATGTGATGCTTACTAATGCTGAACAGAAAGGTCTTATTAAGCCAAACCCTGTGCGTGCTCAGCAGACAGCCACTCCATAATGGCTAATAATATGGAAGGGAATTTTAGAAGGGACGTCCAAGTGCAATTTGGGACGTCTAAGCCGGAACGTCTGAAAAAATAAAAAGCAGGCCTGTCCAGGTGCAGATGTGATTTCACAAGCGAGGACGTGCCCGCCGTGGACATCTGTGGGGGTGTCTACATAGACTTCCCCAGAACTGTATTTCAGAACCTGGATGTCTAGGAATAGCCTAATGGTTAGCGTAATGGGCTAAGACCAGAGTTCAAATCCCACTGCTGCTATTATTATGATTGTGCTGAGTATTGGGGTTGATGGAGTGCTTTCTTCTTACACTCTCTGGATGTTTTTTCAGCCAAAATTAGTACTTTTCTGATGCCTGTTGTGCCTTAGACGCGATGCCAAATGTCCATGACCTTTCTGAGATCAAGCAGCGATGTCCAAGTTCCTGGAAATGCCCCGGCCACACCTCCACCACACCCCCATTCAGACTTGGACATCCTCGCGCCTTCTAAAATGGCTCTGGAGGTATCTGTGTGATTTGGAGGTCTCTATGCCCATTTCCGGACGTCCAAAGCATGAATAGAGCTTCCAAAATGACCTCCCATAATTTATAAACTATATACTCCAAATGGAATGCAGTTTAAAAAAGAGACAAGCCCTTCACTCTATGCTTCCAAAGAAAGCGCTGTCGTCGCCAATTCAAAAGTAAAATCAGATTTATCCTTCCTGCTGTTAATATTGGAATAATTCCTTCTTGAGCACACTGGGATCCTTTCACTAAAGTGTGCTAGGGTTTAACAACTAAGGCGCATGGTGTAGGGCTGGTACCCCTGCAATTCTACACCTGCAGTTCTCCGGCCTGCTCAGCAGCTCAGGCCTGAACCAAGCTGAACAGACAAGATAGATTCCTGCTACACTTTTGCTGTGTTCAGCTACAGACTTGACCTCCAAGCAACTGCTTGCGCAGCGTTTCTATGGCTATGTCGTGTGCTAACTACCGGGGGAATGCGCAGCATGTTCCTAGCAGTTGCCACACGAAACGGTACTCGAATGCGCCACGGCAGCATGCACCATTACCGCAGATGCACCAAGCGCCACTTAGTCTTGCGACAGTAGGTGAATCTCATGCTCTGTGCTTGAGGTGCAGGTAGGGTGTGGGGTGTACCTATGTGCTAACTGCGCAGTGCTCACCATGCCCCCTGTCCGTCCCTAACGCACCCTTTTACCAGCCCAATTCGTGATGCACTGCTAATGCGAAAATCGCCACGTGCTGTCTTGGACCTGCTCTGTTTATCGCCATGGGCTTCAGTGCGCGCTTAACACACGCCTGCACCAATACTGCCTGTGCAGCACCTGTCAGCAAAAGGGACGCACCGTCTTCATGTACTTCACGTGCGACGTTAAATAAAACTCATACAAAACAGTTACCAAATGCCCAAGAGAGGCTTTTGTTTCACATATACAATGCTGCTTAGGGGCAACTGAATGTCAAAAAATCTATTCTCTCCATAGCGCTGATCTTTCAACAGCACTGGCACACAAGATTTCAAATTTTTAGAGGTACAACCTGTGTGACCCTGAATAATGAACTTAAAGCTCAGTTGAGGATGTACTAACTTCTCTAATTCCATAGGACACATTGTCGACATTGAAAATATCCTTCTGGAAGGAGTACTCAATTCACTCAATATTGCCCTACAAGGGTTACCAAAAAACAGCTACATACTCTCTCCAGTTTGCGCTCAGTACTGCAGCGCAAATACGCTTCAATTCCAAAAGATCGGAGCATATAACACCGTTGCTTAAACAACTGCATTGGCTACTGATTGAGCACATAAAGTTCAAATCAATTTTCACAATTTTCAAGATTATTAACAACCTATCGTCACCCCAGCTCCTCACCTTACTTCATACTACACCTTGTACCAGAAATCGACGAACAAGCTCACAGAATCTACTAGAGGTACCACTGCTGTTCACAAAAACTTCCTGTACCACCTCGAAAAGAGCAATTACGGAATTCTATCCCTGAACATTTAAAGAGTACTACAGATGCATCAACATTCAAAAAGGCCTTAAAGACACAGATATTTAAAGACTACTACTTCATGGACAATATGCCCTGACTAATTACTAATTACTTAATCCAATCCAAGCACTTATAAGTTTTCTCCCATGTTTTTTTAATAGATAATGATGTTATTTCCAAGTTTGTTTTCCTTGATCTATCTAATATGTTCTGTTACAATGTAAACCGCTTTGAACAGTGAATAAAGCAGTATAAAAAATTTGTTAAATAAATAAGTGGTTCTGAATAACTTGAATAAGTCAAATGATCTCGTAAACCTTTACCTCATTGGAAGACAAAACAGGAGGTGGGCCACAACTCCTACATTTACCACACAGGGTTTGCACTTATCATGCTTTAATTTTTGCAATATACACTCATTAATGCAAACATTTCTTGCACTTTAGTAAACATGTCCCATAATGGACTTGCACTAAATTCACTTTATGTGCACAAAACCTCTGAATTAATGTGGATAAAGGTTGATTTATGTGTCTTAAAGCTTTACACACATTAATTTCTGAAATGAACTGAAAAAATGTCAAAAAATCATCCAAAAAAAATGCTAACGATCCAAAACGGAGCCAAAATGTTTTTCTACAAACACCCTAGAAACAATTGTACAGACGGGGTCGGTGCAAGGACTGGGGGTACCCTAGGCGAGTCCTTCATCCTGCCGTGCCCATTGCCGCCGCTGGCGCTCCTCTCCAGGTCCACCAGTGGCAGCAATTGTCCCTGAAACTGTGATGCAGCACTAACCCTCCTTCTCCAGGGCTCCACTGCTGTTTCATTTTGCCCAATCTGCTGCCTTGTTTCCCCCTTCGTTGCAGACTTCCAGTTTAGACAAAACTGGAAGTCGGGGGTGGAAGTGGCAGATTGAGCAGAATGAAACCACGATACAGCCCCAGAGATAGAGGGTGTTACATCGTGGTTTCAGGGACAATAGCCGCCAATATCAGCCAATGGGCAGCAGCAGGCCCTCCCCCAAGGGCCAGTGCTCTAGGCGCCTGCCTAGTTTGCCTAGTGGTAACACCAGCCCTGTCTACAGATAGAAACTTAGGGCAAGAAGTGGGGTTCAACCATATAAACAAACAGCAGACCAAGGACTGAATTCTCTTAAATAAAAATAAGGGTAGAGAGGCAAAATACATGCAAATAGCCAATAAACAATGCAAGAAATTGTTTCCATGATATTAAAACAAGGAGGCTTCTTTCAAAAAGTGTTCTAATCTGTTACACTAACCCTGACCTCATCCTTTAAACAATATTGTGGGGGCTTTTATTAATAGTTAGTTTGCACAATCAGGGCCGGTCAGATAAGACATGCAGGGGGCCCAAGGCAGAAACTGGTGAGGAGACCCTAAAGCACACCTGCAGGCTTTGCAACCTTTAGCTTGATGCAGATCTGGGGCCGCCTCTGACATGGGGGCCCGGGGCAATTGTCCTGAGTGCAGCAATGACGTTATGATATATTATCTGCTGGTATTAAGTCTTTCTGCAAGAATCAAGTAAAATAGTTTATTTTTTTTTCCAGGTTAAGAGAGAAGACAGTCAGTAACAGCAAATTCTACTCCTAGAAGATCAGCGTTATTTCAAGTCGCTGGGTTCCAATATTCAACAAAATCTGTTTTCAAGCGAATTTCTCAAGAAGAAAACAAGATTTATGGTTTTTAATAACTTCCTTTTCCTTCAAGCCTGAGATGCAGTTTTAATAGATTGTTCTGCATCGTGCAATACACATAATATTGGAGTTATCTCTGCTCAAGTTCACACATACATATAGTCATAAACCTCATTTTATCAAGGGACATAAGAGCTTGATAGGTAATGGGTGTTATTTATTAGCCACTGTGAAAGCACTTTTAATTTAAAAAAAATATATATATACACAGAGACATTAGAGACCCCATGCAGACAGAATTCTCAGTGCGCACAGCTATTTACGTACAGTGTAAATCCTGAACCGGTGTATATTTAACACATACGAGCCCTGCATAGCACAAGGTTTCTGTCTGACTCGGGCTGATGTTCTATATCGCCATCATCTTGGAATTCATCGTACAAGATATACTTTATCCCCAGTTTTTGACCAGAATTTTGTAGAAATTAAATGTATTTTTCATTTTTTTGTAACTGCGCTTTTACAGCCACACCGAGCGCACAGCAAAGAGGCGGCTGCTGAGGTGTGTGAAATTTACTTGGTACTGGAGGGGGGTGAAAGGAAGCTCCTTCCAGCACTCATGAAAGAAAATTGAGCCATCTTTAGCGGTACAACTCTTCTGAAGTATTGCCACTGAAATTTCCAAATAATGTTGGTGCCGAGTCTCAAACATGGCCTGTTTGTATAGTGCACAACAGGGAATGCAGCGCGTCGGAATATTGTGTGACTTTTTCAGTGGCCCGAGGATACATATGTATATAGCAGTGATCATCTGCTAGTTTTCTAAGGCGATTTGTAAAACTGTAGCTCCTAACTACAGTCCCTTCCCTTACTAGAGAGTGGTTGTTTTTATAAGACCTCTCAAATCTTAGTTTTTACGTTTTTGAAGCCTACTGGTTGCACAGTGTCTGCCTGCCAGTCGTTTGCGGAGGAACATCAATATTCCTCCTATTTGACCATTTGGGATAACTGCATGAACAGATACTTTGGCGTTTTAAGAGGCACGTTAATGTATTTGGGTGACATACTCAGGCAGAATCTGGGTAATGATTAAACGCCTGAGTGTGTGCTAGCTATAGGAGCACGAGGTATGGCGGTAGCGCCACGTCGCTAGATGGACACATGCTGTGGGTAGATAGTCCAAATGTCTAGGTGCCTTATTTAAAGAGTCAATGTCCTAGCATTGTATAAATGAAATTTAGATGCCTATTTTTATTAGGAACCTTAACTAAGGTCCCTGAAAATTGAGTGGGCTGGGATCAGGTCTGGGATCTCTGCATTGATTTCCAGTGCTGCCGTATTGACTAAGCTGAGTTAGTGCATGCTAACAGTGAATACTGTGTCTTGGCAGATAGCATGCACGAATTTCCACATTAACAGCTGACACTGAAGAGAGAAGGGGAACTGCACTTTACGGTTAATGTGGCGCTAGTTACCGCACTCTAGCTGTTAATGTGGTGACATCATGGCACAGTTAATGTTACCTGAACAGGTATAGCTTACTCAGGGGTATCCAACTTTTAGCAGTTCTGGGGCTGCTGATCTCGGATGTGACAAGCATGTGGGCCAACTTCTTTTTCCCACGCATTTCCTCCATATTTCTTAGCCCTTCTTTCCAGTTAGCATTCTAACAAACTGTAGTAAAACCTTATCAACAGAAGGCAGCGCTCCTTCGCCTCCCCTTCCACCACCCACAGTGAGTGCGCTGCCAGCATATTGTTGACCATTTATAGCTGCATCTGAGGCAAATTCCTTTTTTGCTTCTTAGCACCACGGCCTGGTAATACATGGAGCAAATAAAATCCCTCATAGCACCCCCCACCACAGTCATCACCTAATGTTCTCTCTCCACCCCCCCCACCCGCCCCTAATCATCACGTGATGTTTTTCTCTCTCTCTCTGTTTCTCTTACCTTTGTTCTTGCAGCTGATGGTGAGATCAGCCCGAATTTCCTCACCGCAGCTCAATCAAAATCTTACCACTCTTTAGCAAATCGGCTCCTTATGTTCTTAAATTTAGGAAAAGAAATATCTGGTCTAAGTTTAGGAGGGTTTGCATCCTAAAATTAAAGCTGCCTAGATTTAGCTAGGATTTCGCTTTAGTCTTCTGAAATTGGGTCACCTAAGTCATGTGCTTTGTTTCTAAGGGTAAAAAGGGACTGTGAAGCTTAGTAGATGGTATGGATGGGCGGATTGGATAGGCCATATGGTCTTTCTCTGTCATTTTTCTCTGTTTCTTTGAATATCAAACTTTTTGGGGCCAATATTTACAAGATTTGTCTGGGTAGCTTTGGGATTTCCCTGGACCAATCTTAGATTTTGAAACCCTCAGGCCAGTTAAATTTTGCTTAAACAACTTGGCCATTTGAAATTTAATCAGTTCAGCCTAGGCAGAATTGGATATATGCCTGAGTTGCAGTTAGATTGTAAATGGCTAGCACAGATATGTAGTACTATTCCCTAAATTATCCATTCAAGTCTGGGTAGAACAGTCACTGTCCAAGGGTTAATCAGGTATCTTTATCTAGTTAATTTTAGGATAGTTCATTCAGCGGCCTATCTTGTCTAGGTAAGTCAGCTAAATACCCATTTAAAGTTAGCAGATATTTCTCTATAGTTAACCATGCATGGGTCAATATTCCATAGGATGATAACTTTTATTAGTGCTAGGGAGTCATTTACCATTTGCCTTACTTTTTGACACGTCCAAAAATGTCTTGTTTTCTGTGGTAATGCTGCATAATTTCTGGTCCCCATTTTCAAAAACGTTTTATTGCTGAAAATGAAAAGCTGGAGACATCCTTTTTGAAAATAAGGCCAAATAGAGTAGTTATCAAATGTTATTAATTTGGTTTGGGGGTGTAGTGCTTCTCTTATTTTTGTCTTCAGTTCTAATGTTTGTTACTCTGTTTAAATTATCATTTCTACCTGACATCAATGCAGACTGCCAAAAGACATGAGGTATACGAGGTTTGTGTTAAACCACCTTGATGTATCTGTTCCCTCCATGGGTCACTCTTTCCCTTGAAAGGATCAAGAAACAAGGGCACCTCTATGGACCTTAAATCGTGAACTGTAGGTTTTTGGAAAGTATTTTTCCTTGCTTTTACCCAGAGATTTGTTTATATTCTGCTAGGAAGATCAGCATCTGGGCTACATGTGGTCAAGAAGCATCATGGAGGTTGTTGTTTTTTTTATTTAAAGAAAGGAAAGTTCACTACTGGGAAGGCTCAGAATGGCTTGCCCTTCCCAAAAGTTATTCGGAAATTCTGTGTGTGAATTGTATGCAACAAACTATCGATGCACAGATGGTTTCAGTTTCACAAAGTTTAGAAAATCTTAAAAAAAAAAAAAAAAAGCACTAATTAAGCTATATTTAAAAGTTGTACTGCAATCCTAAAAAAAAGTGATTTAACTGGAGTGTAAGAAGCAGTATAAGTGAAGGGAGTAAAGTACTTTATTTGACTATCTTTACCCACCAAATGGCTTTCTGTGTTGCAGAAAGTCTACAAGGGGCCCTTTTACTAAACTGCGGTAATGGTTACTACAGGGTTTAGTGCAAGTTAACAGCCCACTGTTACTGCTACTGTGCGTCAAGAGCAGCCCGCACAGTAAAAACAGCGCTCTAACTGCTCTTAGAGGCTTCAAGGTAGGGAAAGAGAAAGAGAGGGCATGTCAGATGGTGATTTCTAGAGCATGGGATGGTACCGCATGCCATCAGGACTGTCAGGAGTGCGGATGTTCTTAACATCGCCTCAAGAGGTGGCGTTAAGTGCAGCCACGGTACTAGTAGCCTGGTATCACAGCTGCTATCCAGACAAAACAGAAAAATCCCAACCGTGCTGCATCAGCGCCTCCTTCTCCACACCCCCAACATTTTTTCACTCAATGCGTAATTAAACTCTGGAATTCGTTACCGGGGGATGTAGTAAAAGCTGTTAGTGTAGCTGGGTTTAAAAAAGGGCTGGACAAGTTCCTGGAGGAAAGGTCCATAAATCTTATTAAAGAGGACCCGGGAAATCCATTGCTTACATCTGGGATGAGCAGCATGGAATCTGTGTACATTTTTGGGAACCCGAAAGGTAACTGTGAACTAGATTGGCCACTGCTGGAAACAGAATACTGGGCTTGATGGATTTTGGTCTGACCCAGTATAGCATATCTTATGTAAGTACCAATCTCACCCTCCCACCACCACAAATCAAAGCCCCTGGTCTAACCTCCTGGCCACCTATCAGCATTCCCCCCTCGAGCATTCCCCCCTTTAGAACCTCCCCCCCTCTGAAAACCACTCAACATTCCAAGTCCTACCCAAGACCTCTCCCACCCTTGACTAGCCCTCCCCCAACAAACCTGCAACCCAAGCGTCTCCCTGATGGTCTCAGTGGTTAACCAAGCAGGAAGTCCCCCTCTGCACCTTCCTCTGACTCTGGTAGCTCTCAAAAGGGCACCAGTTTATCAGCTAAGATGTAGTAAGTGGAACCACTAACCACACTTTAGTAAAAGGGTTCCTAAGTCACCAATGCGGAAACATTTCATGCTTTATAAATTCTGTACCTCACGCACTGGAAAAACCAGTTTTTAATGATAACCTGTAGATCTGTATACATTTGTGACTTCTCTAGAGCAGAATTTTAAGACTTTCGTTGTTCCACTCCAAGCGAGGCTATAGACCAGCTTGCCCTTGCTGAGTCATCCTAGAAACATGACAAACATTTATTTTTTCATGAGTAACTAACTTTCAAGGGATGCACCAATCCAAGAAATGGTACGGCAGGTTTGTTCTTTTTACATTTTTTCTAACTTTGTGATGGCTTTTTTCTTCCCTTCATTGGTTATAATATAAGTACTTTGATATTCTTAACATTGTACTTGGTAAAGAAATAATTTATTTAAGTAATAGGTTCAAGTGTTGCATAGATAAATGAACACTGGCTGTTGTATTTCAAAGCTACTTTTCAGGTTAAATTATATACTTAGAGCAAGCACTGTGAAAGGAGGAGTGTGTTACCCCGAAAGGACGTAAATGCCATTAACGAGTTACTCAAATATTGACTAAATGTCTGAGGTGAACTTCAGTGGCCTTCCTTCTGAAGGATGTAATACGCTGCCTGGTGCTAGCAGGCAAAGTTCTTGTGGAACCCTTTTAGATTATATCCTAGGTGAATGTTACAGGGAAGCAGACCACAATGGCAGATAAGCACCATGAGGAACATCCAGTCTATCTAATTTCCTTCCTGTTGGAAAACCCTAGGTGCTGTTGATGTCAGACTTTCCTATTGCTTCTCTGAAAGCAAGTACCCTCTGCTTATCCCAGGCCTTCTTGAATTCTGCTACTGCTCAGTCCCCCATGGACAGGTGGTTTCACACATCCACCAACCTTTACAGTAAGCCACAGCTTAGTCACTCTCCTTGAATCATTAATACTCTTTTCATATGCTTCTTTTAATAAAAAGCATGACAGCAAGGGGAAAATTGCAGGAAAAGAAAAAAAGACTAGACCTTTGGGGTCTGCTTACGTTGACCCACTGGGTAATGTTACCCCAAGATAATATCATTTATATTACACATTAGGGATTGGTTAATTATTTAAAACAATATTCAAGCAAGGAGCATCAGATACCTACTCTATAATAAAATACTCACCCAGTAAGCTATAGTTTTTATAACAGTAATAATAAAATAAGGATTAAAAAAAAAAGTTTAGGATAGAAAGTAGACCGCATCATAGAAGTATTCAGATGCTGTAAGATGACAACTGTTGCACTCTGCTGTAATCGCACACCAAATTCTAAGGTGCGTCTTAGCTACAGATCTCCTAGTTGTGCATGCCCATATACTTCATCGAACACCAAAAGATTTATATTATGTGAAGTGAAAATGATTTATCCTTCAGTTGCTACTGGCGGACGGTGATGTTCAATGTCAAAGAATTCAATCAGATGTACGAGGAAGTGGAGATTCTTAAGACTTTTGGTGTTTGGTGAAGAGTATGGACTCATAGAGCTAAGTGAGTTTTAGCATAAGACTAATAATTTTTTCAGCATTTTAGGAGCAGTGATATTGCTAAAGGTCACATTATTTACAGGGCTGGTACAAGGAATTTGGCCGCGCTACGCACGGTCGTGTTCATTCCCCTGCCCCACCCCCTTACTGCTGTGGCCTCCACTGTCATGCCATATTTCCCAGATCTAATGGCAACAGCAATAAACAAGTAGGAGCGCTGTGCAAAGGGAACCCTCAACCCCTGAGCGCCGACTTCCTGTTTGTATCAGGGCAGGACTGCAGTTTTAGGCCACAGCGTGCAGGGGTCGAGGCTTCCCTCTGAGGGCACGCCTGCTCATGCACTGCTATTGCTGTTTATCCTGCAAAATATGGCCTGGCCACAGCCACAGCAGTGCTAAGAGGAGGAGGGAGAATGCAGGACAGCCAACTTAGCAGTACTGCCTTCCAAAGCCTGGTGGTGTAGACTGCTGCCTGATTTGCCTAATGGTAGGGCCAGCCCTGATTGTTCACATATATAGAAGAAAAATCATCATTTCCAAAGCACTTAAGAATCTAGCTGTGCAATAACAACTGAATCCAATGAACATTCCCACCAAACTGCACCAAGCAGCTTCTCCTACCGGCCAACTGACGTGCTTGCCAGTAGGTGTAGCTGGGAGTACTGTTTAGGTGAAGTTTAAGGTATTTTATGCTAGGTGCATTTACTTGCAAACTATGCACATAGTTGTGAACTTTGTGTGTGCATTTAAGGCACAACCTCTGCGTTTTAGGCTAGTATTTTATAAAAGTCACAAAGGTGCCTATGTGTCTTTACAAAATAGTGCCTTCGTAAGCCCCTACTTGCCGTCTTAAACTAGGCATCCCTTTTTACATGACCCGCTTAGAGGGTAATTTTATAAGAAGTCGCCTGGGTTGGAAGTACATGTAGGCTCCTATTTTGGAGCTATTTTGTAGACACACATAGACACTTATTTGTCTTTGTAAAATAGTCTTACAAAAGTTGCCATAAGTGCAGCTAAATGCACATGTGTATTTTATAAGCTACGCCGCAGTGTATGATGCTGCCACGCTATGTCCAAACTCCTTCCCCAATCTCACCTACAGTTGGGCTGCACAAACGTAGATGCAAACATTCACCACACCTACTTTTACTCGAGCAACCCATGGTGTTGTTTTATAAGGGGCCTTTTACACATGAAAACTGGGCTCATGCATGGGAAAAAGGTTACAGTATTACCTCCCAAATTGGAAAAAACCGTTTAGTACATCTGGCCCTAAACTACCCGAAGTTTGCACAGCACAGATGAAATGTCAACATTGGAATGCCTGCCACAGCAAGCAAGTTGCCAAACTATACTTTTGTCTTAAAAGCCGTTAAGGCCATCTCATGCCAACTAGTTCAGCTTATGAATGCCGTGATTATCTTGTTGCGCTCTTAGCCAACATGCATTCCAAGATGTTTCAACTCCTCTTCCTGTCAATGCGAATCTATATTATTCCAACAGGAATGGTCTGCAAAGATTCAAAGGCCTAGATTTTCACTAACACAAATTAATGTGTGCTGTTTTTCACATATCCCATTTTATAAAGCGGGACCTATTTACTAATAATATGCAGTACTGCATGTCAGTAGATGTAGCCCAAGACAGATCCTAAGTAAAATATTCAGGCAATATGTGGACAAACATTTAAACTAGGGAAAGGTGACAGATGGGGGAAAAACAAGTTCAAGACGTCACTCCCAGCAAGAACATAATAGCATTGGTAACAGTCATCATATTAATCCACACATCAATGACAAGAGGGAAGAGTCTGGAACAAAATCTGTCCTAGGACTTGCTTAAGCATCAACAAAAGATATGGCATCGGTCGTAACTGCCTGCCACTTGCTTTGGCTTCTCACTTCATCGGATCCGTGCCGTCTGCCCTTTTCTCTCCACATCATCCCTCACAAGACTTCTTCCCTTATCATTTCCAAGCTTGACTATTGTAATGTTGCACTCGCTGGACTCCCCCATTACTAACTTCAACATCTCCAGCTCCTCCAAAACATGGACGGCTGTATACTTACCCACTCCTCCCATTCCGATCACGTCATCCCCTCTCTTTTCACTGGCTTCCCCTTACCTATCGTATAGTATCGTATCGATTAAAAGATTCTCACCATGGTTTACAGAGTCATCTATACTGCTACACCAAGGTATTTCACACACCCCCACCGTCTTCTCAGATACATCCATGTCAACGTGCACACTTGGAGCAGACTCGTCACTCTGCCTTTTTCTTTCTGGCCCCTTTACTCTGGAACTCCCTGCGCTCTACCCTACAGACAGAATGCTCCTTTCCCAAGTTCAAAGCTCTATTGAACATTCATCTCTTTAACTTAGCATTTGATCTCCCTTCCCAATCCCAGCCTTAAATCTTCCTCTACTCCTCTGCCCTTTGCCTCCTTCCTTCTCTCTGTCCTTGCTCTCTTTGCTGTCCTATCTAAATTATGGTGTTTCTTTCCTTTTCTCAAACAGCCAATTTATTTTTGTTTGTAAACCGCTCTGATGCAATTTAGCCTCAGCGGTATATTAAGAGACTCGATAAAGATAAGGAATACCGGCAGCACCACGTATTGGTTGAGATGAAAAGGAGAGACCACTTTAGGCAAAAAAAGACAGCACCATATGCAAAACCACCCGGTCTTTTGCCAAGACTAGGTAGGGCTCCCTACAAGACAAAGCCTTCAGCTCCAAAATCCATTGAGCAGAACAAATGGCCACCAGAAAAAACACCTTTAAGGTAAGGTCCTTAAGGAAAGCAGCTGCCAGAGGATCAAACCACATGCTTGACAGAGCTCCCAACACCAAATTCAGATCCCAAGGCAGTATGCAGGGTTTCAAAGGCAGTCTCAGGAGTTTGACAGCTCTGAGAAACTGAACAACATCTGGATGAGCTGCCTGCGATAACAGGCTAGGGCTGCAATCTGAACCCGAAGGGAGTTCAAGGCCAGCCCCTTGTCAAAGCCATCCTGCTTTAAGGACAAGGGAAAAATATATATACAGTACTTGAATGTACACTGCTTTGACTGGTAGAAATGTGGTATATAAGCCTAGTTAAATAAATAAAATCTGGGATAGAAGCCCCAAAGGGGCATCGCTGTTTCTCATCAAACCTGACCTCGAAGACCCTCCAGACATGCACATAGGCCAAGGATGTAGACTGCCACCTCGCTTTCAGCAGGGTGGCAATCACTAGCGCCGAATAACCCCAACACCTCAAGGAAGCCCTCTCAAGAGCCAAGCCTAAGCAAGAATTGGTCCACCTGAGGCATCAGGATGGGACCCTGTGACAACAGGTCTGGCCTTGATGGCAGCTGCCACGGTCCATCCACCACCAGTCTCACTAGGTCCACATACTACAGATGCTGAGGGCAATCTGGGGCTACTAAGATCATTAGACCTCTGTGGGTCTCGATGCACTGAACCAGATGTCCTATGAGGGGCCATGGTGGGAAGGCATAAAGCAGGCCCTCCGCTGGCCAACTTTGAGCCAACACATTGAGACCCTCTGACATGCATCCCTGTGCCTGCCGAAGAACCATTCAACCTTGATGTTCTCTGCTGATGCCATCAGATCTAAAACCAGTATGCCCGAGTACCGGGTCAACTGATGGAATACTATGTCCACCAAGGACCACTCTCCTGGATGTCTGATGTCTGCTCAGGAAGTCAGCCTGCAGGTTCTCTTTTCCTGCCACATGAGCTGTGCCCAGCTGCAGGAGATTGCTCTGCTTTTTCAGTGGGTGGAAGCTGATCTCGGTAAGACTGGTGCTGCCTGTTCCTCCCTGAGAGTTGATGTAGGCCACTGTGGAGGTATTGTCCCATAGAACTCTCACTGCCTGGTGCTGGATCAAAGCTCGAAACTCCAGGAGGGCCAACCGCATAGCCCTCATTTCCAGATGGTTGATGGGCCACTGTGCCCGGTCTGCTGACCAGCTGCCCTGTGTGGTCCGCGTCATGTAATGTGCTCCTCAGCCGGAAAGACTGGCATCAGTTGTGACCACTGTCCACTCCAGTGGCTCTAGTGCCATCTCCTTGGCCAGGCTGACTGGTGATAACCAGCATGCCAGACTGATGCATACTTCCAACGGACATAGAAGCCAGTGAGAAAGAGAGTGCCGCTGGGGAGACTAACGGAAGAGCAGTTTCCTTTGCAAGGGAAGCATGTGAGCTCTCGCCCATGGCACCAGATCCAAAGTCAACACCATGGACCCCAGGACCTGTAGATAGGACCATGCTGACTGCATCCACTGCCTTAAGAATTGGCAGATCTGACACTGAATCTGCATGCACCTCTCTTCAGACAGGAATACCAACCCCTATGCTGTATTGAAATGAACGCCAAGGTCCAGGATATTCTGAGAAGGCGTAAGGTGGCTTTTGGCTGCATTCACCACCCAGTCAAGTTGCCTGAGAAGATCGAGGACCCACTGAGTGGCTTCTGTGCTCTCCTGTCATGACTTTGCCCGAATAAGCCAGTCCAGGTAGGGATGCACCAGGACCCCTGGTTCCTCAGCTTGGCTGCAACAACTACCACAATCTTGGTGAAGGTGTGTGGTGAGCCCAAATGGTAGGGCCTGGAACTGAAAATGGCCCATGGGCACCGCGAGGCACAGGAAGCGCTGATGTTCCAACCAAATGGGCACATGCAGTTAGACCTCTGTGGGGTCTAGAAAGATGAGAATTTCACCTTGGTGCACTGCTACAATGACGGACCGCAAGGTCTCCATCCAAAAATGAGGGACACACAATGCCTGATTGACATACTTGAGATTGAGAATGGGTCAGAAGGAACCCACCCTCTTCGATACCACAAAGTAGATGGAGTATCGTCCATGACCAAGCTGGTCCTGAGGTACTCGTACTACTGTGCATGGCTAAATCAACCGGCAGAGTATATTGGTGACCACCTGCATCTTTACCGGCACCCTGCATGGAGACACCAGGAAGGCATCCACAAGAGGGAATGCAAACTCCAGAGCATAGCCCTCGCAAATGACCTCCAGAACCCAACAGTCGGAGGTAAGGTGGACCCAGACTGGATAAAATTGCCGCAGGCGACCTCCGATTGGCACAAGCCCCACCTGAGTCCCCTTCATCTCATTGGGACTTCTTTGTAGTAGACCCAGAACCGGCAAAGGAGCCCCTTCCAGATGCCCTCTTTCCTTAAAAGGAATGCCCCCTAGCCGGCTAAGTGGGCTTCTGATAAGGTGCAAACCTCGCCTCCCGAACCTATGGAAATCATGGGTTTGTCCTCTCCCTTTTGACGTCATCGATGTCTGGTGTTTGGGCTTGTCCTCCAGCAAACGTGTGGACTTGGACTCCCCCAGATCCTTAACCAACTTCTCTAGAGCCTTCCTGAAGAGAAGCTTGCCTTGAAAGGGCAACTTACTGAGATGCTGTTTAGAAGACACATCCGCCCACCAACTCTGCAGCCAAAGCAAGTGGCAGACAGCTATGACCGATGCCATACTCTCTACTGACGCCCTAAGCAAGTCCTAGAAGGCATCTGCCAAGTAAGTGACCCCTGGGTCTATCCGAACTGATTCTGGGAGAGCTGTGACTAGCTCTGTCAAAACCTGAATCCATCGCATGCAGGCCCTTGCGACACAGGACCCACAAACCGAGGCCTGCAAGGCCAATGCATTGATCTCAAAGGTTTGCTTCTGCAGCATTTCTAACTTCTTGTCCTGGGGATCCTTTAACGCTACACCGCCTTCTAACAGAATGATGGTCCTGTTAGTGACTGCCGACACTAGAGAAACAGCTCCTGGAAATTGGAAACGCTCCCGTTCTCTATCAAGAATGGGATAGAGGTGCTGCAAGGCCCTAACACTGTGCAAACCCGCCTTTGGGGAATCCCACTCCAAATCAATCATCTGTTTTAGGGCATGATGCATTGGATCCACAGCTGGTGCATCCACCGAGAGGTTCAGCACTGCTAAAGAATCCGCAATTAGCGACACCAGTTCTTCCCTATGGAAGATTCACTATACTGGGGATCCTGCCCTGCAGGCAGGGAATCCTCCCAAAGGCTCCTGGACCCCTCTTCCGCTCCCATGCCTGATGGACCCTCTACGGGGTCCTCTGACCCCGGAGACTGTTGAGAATCCTGATACTCCTTAGTGACTGTCAAACCACTCGAGGCCAAAGCCATTAACAAAGTCTTGGCTTCTAGATCACTCAGCTGCTCTACCAGCCGGCTGCCGGTCTCAAGCGGCTCCATCAGACCCTGTTTAACACAGTAAGCCTGATGCAGCAACAGGATGAAGTCTGGCAAGAATGGGAGCTTTTGCTCTTCTTTCCACTGCACCCAAAGGTGGTAAAATGTCCACTGTAGATGCCAACAAGATGGCTGCAGTTCCCACCAAAGAGGCAGAAGCCGCAGCCATAGATGATGCCAATACCAAGCCCCCTACAGGTTCTGAGCCCCTTGGAGATACAGCCTCCAAGGCCAGCAATTCCCTAAACGGCATTTGCGCCTCATTGTCCTCTGCCTCAGAGGCCTAACAGACCAACCGCGGAAAGATGGTTCTGCTTTCTCCCACAGTCTACACTCACCACTTTGCTGGCTGGTATCTCATCACAGGAAGGGCTTTAATGTGCTTCACAATAATGAACTTTGCCAATCCGTATTGTAGTTAACTGCAGCAGTGGTCCACGTTTAAGTTATACATGGCCCCCCAACACAACACACCACACAAAATAGAGAAAAACTCACAGCACACGTTGTCAAGCTGATTTTGTCTAGCAGCAGCAAGCCCAATCACCTCTAACCCACTAAAGGGCACCAAGGCTTTGGTCGGGAGGTCTGAATTGAACAGAGAGTAGAAGGAGCAAGACCCTCACTCCTCCCAGGGTCCTACCACTGACCAAATGGCATCAGTCCCCTGGGGCAGACCTAGTCACCACAGTAGCTGCCAGAATACCAAAACTGGAAAAACCCTCTTTGGCACGGGAATAACAGCAAACCTCTTCCTTTCAACCCCATCCCCAACTCCCCCCAATTCTAGCCCAAGGAACCCACAGTATATCTCAGGCAACCAAGGGTTCTGTCCCATCTGCTGGAGGACTGAGGATACTGGCTTGGTAGGAGGAGCACCCGCTCCTTACGTTGTGACATCACCAAAAGCTAGAATGCTCGGTCTCCATCTGCTGGAAGAGGGATGTCATGGAAATGTCTTTTAATAGAGGGGGGGAGGGGGTGTTAATCTGCACAGAGCAGCAGGTACAACCATAAACACAGGCATGGGGTGAGGGGGTTATCTGCATGGAGCTGCAGTTACAACCACTCTAGCCACCTTACTGGGTAGACTAGATGGATCATACTTGTCTTTATCTGTTGTCATATACTATGGGCCTTGTTTACAAAGCCGCGGTAGCGGTTTCTGATCATTATCGGAGCCATGGCTCCGATACCGAACGGAAACCGCTACCGCGGCTTTGTAAACAAGGCCCTTTGTTGTGGTGCATGACCACTGCTCAGACCACTAATTCACCTAGAGGTTTATTTCAGATCATTCTGGAGAGTACTTTCATTGAATTATCTACTATTCTTTGAACATAAAAGGCATTTTAATTGCTGAATTTTCTTTCTAACCTTGTGCCAGATGTCCATGGGCTTTCATGACTTTGTATGTTTAGCTTGATTTTGATCACTGGCATTGATCTGGAGCAGAAATTTTAAAGAGGTCTGAAACATTTAATCCTTTTGAAGCAAAGTATCAGATACTGATGTATGTTTTATGGGTTAAAAACCTTTTAATTTATTCTGTTGTGGATTTTTTTTGTACTTGACAGTTTTTATGAATGTTAGTAAAATGTCATATATATGTTGAGCTATTGCAATTTAAATTCTCTCACAATTTCATTAGTATTTTGATTTTAAGGCATTTCCAGTGTGCAAACTGCTTAGATACATTAGTCTGTCTTTGATATTTTCAATAGTTGTTTCTCCAATAAAGAAAAAAGCTACAATAATTTAAAAGGAATACAATTAATATGTCATTAGCGTCTCCATTCTTGTTTTTTTGTACATTGGGTTTCCCCTTGCCTTGCAAAATTCTTCACACTATTGCACATTTTTCATATTCTGCTGTTGTAAAAATACAAATCAAAGTTCCTTAAAGTAGGAGTTTGTTTCACCGATCTACATGACATAGGAGATAATTTTATAAGTGATTTCCTGAGGGACTGCTGACACCAGAAACTTCTTTTGCTGGTAGGTGAACAAAAATGAGTACCGATTTGCTAGGAAATCTTGTGTTTCAAGGCTTACAGGAAATCAATTTAGGGACTTAAAATGAATCGTGTGTGTGTATAAAATGTGTGCAAGAGTTATGAAATGTTTGCTGAGCAAAATGGTATCAAGAGAAAAGCTTGCAAAAACATATTGGCTGTAAGAAGATATGAAAGACCTGTGGTGTTTGATTCTCACCCAACCCCATAATCTCCCAGCCTTCCCAGGAATACTCTCATAAATAAGCTGCTATCACAATTAAGTAGTTAGAAGGGAAAATTGTTCATTACAAGAATCAAGGTGAAATTTGTTCTTACCTGTTAATTTCTTTTCCTTGATTCCTGCTACACTGGTTCTCCTCAGCCAGAAGATTGAGGCAGAGAACACCAATTCCCAGTGATATCATTATCAATATAAAGAGTGATGCAACTCTAGAATTGCCAGTATAATATTGACAAAGCTGAAGCTAAAAAAATACATGCTAAAAGACTAATCAAAGGAAGAAGCGCAGTGTGACAGTACCTCTGGGCTGGTGGATAAGCTGTCCTTACCCCCCACCCCGCTTCCCAGGCTGTTGTGCTCAGTCTGCTGATATCATTCTGTATCCAGCAAGCAAATTTAAAGAGAGACCCTGATGTGGTGTACAATCACAGGGAAATATTCTAAAGGAGCAGCCCCCTTTGGAGCCCAAGAAACTATGGAGTGTTTGAATTATTTTGGGGGTGGTTTCTTCAAATGGGTCAGCTTTGCACATACCATGACAGTCATGAACTAAGCCAGGGTATATGGAGCATGATATGGGACTCTCAAAATTTAATGCTAATGCTCGATATAACACTTGCATTGTGCCAAACAGAGCTTCCTTCTGGCATTTGTAACATGTTTTGGGAATTTGCCAATATGCGCTTAGAAATTCTTCTTTATCAAGCCTGTGGCTCCAAATACAATGGGAAATATTTCTGTATCTTTCTGCCATGTTTTCTTAGTCTCTGATTGCATTTCTTAGTACTTTGGGATTGTCTCCCTCTCCACGCATCCAAAAATCCAAGATGTTACGGAGAGTTTGCCGAGACTCATCAAGCCCACTGACTATTACCCAATGTTGCTAATCCATGTCGGAACAAATAATACTGCCACGTATTCCTCTGAGTGTATCAAAAGTGACTTCAGGGTTCTGGGACAGAGAGTGAAGCAGTTAGGTGCACAGGTGGTGTTCTCTTCAATCCTCCCTGTTGAGGGTAAAGGCCAAGGCAGAGAGGCTCGCATCCTGGAGATGAATGCGTGGATGGAGTCATCGAGAGTGTTTTGGTTTCGTAGACCATGGGATGCTGTTCCAAGGGTTGCAGAGCAGAGATGGCATCCATCTGTCCAAGAAAGGTTGACACATCTTCAGTAGTAGACTGGCTAATCTACTGAAGAGGGCTTTAAACTAGATTCATTGGGGATGGATGAAGAAAGCCACCTGGTAAGTGAAAGCCCCCAGGTAAGTGATACATTAAATAACTTTATGGAAATGGGTAACAGGGGTAACATATGGAAAGCAGTGTGTATAAATGCCCGTAGCATGGAAAATAAGATCCCTGATGTTGAAGCTTTGATGGGAGTGGCCAATTGGATTTAGTGGCAGTTACAGAAACACGGATCACAGAAAACCATGACTGGGATGTAACTATACCTGACTATACTTTATTCAGAAAGGACAGGGTAGGAAGAAGGGGAGGAGGAGTGGCACTATATGTAAAAACTACTATTAAAGCTTTGGAATTACAGAGCTTAAAAAGGGAGAGAGGAGGCATTGTTGGTTAAACTAGAAAGAGGGAAAGAGAAATCTATTTACATTGGTGTGATATACAGACCTCCCTCACAAGAGGAAGAGGTGGACAGAGAGTTAATTGAAGACATAAGCAGCAATGCTAGGAAAGGGAAAGTACTACTGACAGGGGATTTTAATATAACAGATGTTGATTGGCACATTCCTGCTGCAGTATCATCTAAAAGTAAAGAGATCCTGGATTCTCTACAGGGAGAACTATTCAGGCAATTGGTAACAGACCCCACACGTGATGAGGCCATACTGGACTTGGTGCTTACCAATGGTGAAAGTGTTTCTGATGTTGTAGTGGGAGATCATTTTGCATCCAGTGATCACCAGATGGTGTGGTTCAGTATTAGGACTAGGGCTGTTAGAATCTATTCAAAGGTGAGGGTCTTAGACTTTAGGAAGAATAACTTTACCAAGATGGGCCAATACCTCAGGGAGTCGTTAGTGGGATGGGAACAGCTGGGGGATGTAGAAAAACAGTGGGCAAAACTGAAAGGGGATATTTTAAAGCAACCAACCTTTTTGTTAAAATGGTAAATAAAGGTACAAGGAAAAGGAGACCGCTATGGCTTTCGAAAGAAGTAGCTGAAAAGGTGAAGAAAAAGAGGGAGGCCTTCATGAAATACAAGAGATCACAGAGAGAGGAAGACAGGCATCTATATTTGGAAAAACTTTGAGAAGCTAGCAAAGTAGTCAGGAAAACAAAGATTCAAAAAGAGAAAATAGCCAATGCAATAAAATGGGGGGATAAGACATTTTTCAGATATGTTAGTGAGAAGAGGAAGGGCAAAATTGGTATTGTCAGACTCAAGGGTGAAGGGGAGGAATATGTAGAAGCAGATGAGGATAAAGCGGAATTGCTTAACAAATATTTCAAACCTGTGTTCTGTGTTCACAGATGACGAACCAGGAGCAGGACCACAGAAAATACCCATAAATAGGAACAGAAGCGAGGGACATCTTGAACAATTATCAGAAGACTGTGTTCGTGAGAAACTAGCTCAACTTAAAGTAGACAAAGCGATGGGGCCGGATGGGATACACCCTAGAATACTGAGGGAACTTGGGGACGTTCTAGCAGCTACACTGACTGACCTTTTCAATGGCTCAGAGTCGGGAGTGGTGCCAAAGGACTGGAGAGAGGCTCATGTGGTGCCTTTACACAAAAGTGGAAGTAAGGATGTGGTTAAAAACTACAGGTCGGTTAGTTTAACTTCGGTGGTGAGTAAATTATTGGAAACGCTGCTGAAAGAGAAAATAGTGAGGTTTCTGGAGTCCAGTGGATTATAGGATCCGAGGCAGCATGGACTCACCAGAGACAGGTCTTGTCAGACAAATCTGATTGATTTCTTTGACTGGGTGACCAGGGAGGTGGACTGAGGGAGAGCCCTAGATGTGGTGTATTTAGATTTCAGTAAAGCCTTTGACACTGTTCCTCACAGGAAACTTATAAACAAACTGAGCACCCTAGGGATGGACTATAAAGTTACTGCTTGGGTTAGAAATTGGTTGGGTGGGGGGCGACAAAGAGTACAGGTAAATGGAGCTCACTCTGAGGAGAAGGATGTTACCAGTGGTGTGCCCCAAGGATCTGTCCTTGGTCTGGTTATTTTTAGCATCTTTGTTAGTGATATAGCGGAAGGGCTGTCGGGTAAGATTTGTATCTTTGCGGATGATACCAAAATCTGCAATAGAGTAGACACCCAGGAAGGTGTAGATAACATGAGGAAGGATCTAGCTAAGCTTGAAGAATGGTCTAGAATTTGGCAGCTGGAATTTAATGTTAAAAAAATGTAAGGTCATGCCTTTGGGCTGCAGCAATCCAAGGGAGCAATATAGTATAGGGTGTGAAGTACTTTTGTCCACTAAAGAAGAGCGGGACCTAGGCGTGGTTGTGTCCGATGATCTTAAAGTAGCTGAACAGGTAGAAAAGGCGATGGGAAAAGCTAGAGGGATGCTTGGGTGCATACAGAGAGGAATGGCTAGCAGAAAAAAGGAGGTGATAGTGCCTCTGTATAGGTCTTTGGTGCGACCTCATTTGGAATATAGTGTGCAATTCTGGAGACCGCACCTTCAAAAGGATATAAACAGGATGGAGTCGGTGCAAAGGGTGGCTACTAAAATGATTCGTAGTCTTCATTATAAAGCATTTGAGTACAGACTTAAGGATCTTAATATGTACACCTTAGAGGAAAGGCAGGATAGAGGTGATATGATTGAGATGTTTAAATACCTCCGTGGCATAAATGTTCAGGGGGAGAGCCTCTTTCAATTGAAAGCAAGTTCTGCTACGAGGGGACATGGGATGAGGGTGAAAGGGGATAGATTTAGGAGTGATATGCGGAAATATTTCTTTACGGAAAGAGTAGTGGATCCATGGAATAGTCTCCCAGTGGAGGTGGTAGAGATGAGGACAATATCTGAATTCAAAAAAGCATGGGACCAACACAGAGGATCTCTAGAGGAAAAAAGGGGACTGTTGTAGTCATTGATATGGAAGGACAGACTAGATGGGCCTTGTGGTCTTTTCTGTCGTCATGTTTCTATGTTTCTAAGCCAGGGTATATGGAACATGATCTCGGACTCTCAAAATGTAATGCTAATGCTCAGTATAATACGTGCATTATGCCAAAGAGAGCTTCCTTCTGGCGTTTGTAACATGTATTGGGAGTTTGCCAAGATATACTTAGAAAGTCTTCTTTATCAAGCCTGTGGCTCCAAATACAATGGGAAATATTTCTGTATCTTTCTGCCACGTTTTCTTAGTACATTGGGATCGTCTCCCTCTCCATGCAATTCACAGATTTTGGCTATATGGCAGCATTGGTGTGGTGGTGGTTCCCTTACATTTACTGTGAGTTTACTTTTTATTTTCCTCTGAACCATAAGTTAAGGAGCAAAGTCTTCCACTGCTCTCAAAGGCCCCATCGGCAAACATGAGTTGCCATGGGCCACTTTTTTTTTTTTTTTAACAGTCCTCTCTTGATTTAGTAACATAGTAAGTGATGGCAGATCAAAGACCAGCATGGTCCATCTAGTCTACCCAGTAAGGTGCCAGAATTATAGAGTTGTATATGCTGCTCTAGGCAGGTTACCCCTCTCGGAGCAATTTCTCCAAATGGGTTAGCTGTGTGCATACAAATATCACCGCCCAAGGGGGAGCTAAACCCAATTTCCAAAAACAAACCCCTTGATCACACCACTATTACTATACTCAACAATCTTAATAAACGTCTCCTCAAAACATTTAAACCCTCAAACATTGAGCTGTGTGCATACCATGACAATCATGAACCTCACTTCTAAGGCAGGGTATGTGGAGTACGATCTCAGTTTCTCAAATTTATTGCTAATGCTCAGTGTAGTACTTGCATCATGCCAAAGAGAGTCTCCCTCTGGAGTTCGTGAGATGTTACATGTATGGGTAATTTATCAAGGTGTGCTTGGAAATTCCTCTTAATTAGGCCTGTGGCACCCAACACGATGGGAAATAACTTGGTATCTTTCTGTCACCTTTTCTTGGTCTCCGACTGCATTTCTTGGTACTTGAAGATTTTCTCCCTCTCACTGTGATTCACAGAATAGTCGCTTGACCTCTCTCTAATCAATGTCGTTCTAGTGTTTTCCTCCTTTACCACTATATCCAGCTTCCTCACATTCAGCTTTTTAATCTGTCGGTATGGGAGTGTCCAAGGTGATCATAACCTCTTCATGCTCCGTAATTCTTTTAGGGTCATGATCCCAGTGCTTTTTAGGCACAATGCTATTATAGTGCTTAACGAGTTTCCAGTGGATAATGTGTGCTACTTTATTGTGTCTTTCCGTATAGAAGTTATCAGCCATCAGGTGTTTGTTTATTTTGAGTCTATTCAGTGATTCTTCATTTTTGTCTCATGCCTTTTTGAGTTCTGTCACAGTTTTTGCTCCCATCCCCTCTTTCATGAGGGCATTCCAGGCATCCACATCCACCACCCTTTTCTGAAATACCCTCCCAAAAGAGGTGATGGGAACAAAAACAGTGATGGCATTTAGGAGCATCTTTGAACTCTGAGGGTTCACCTACACCATTACCTCCAAACAGACAAGACCCTCCTTTTCCGCAGGAGCAGGGTATCTACTTCTGCTCAACACTTAAAGTGCCTAGTGGTGGAGAGAGGACCCCATTCTCCTTGGATGCTTTAGTCAGTTGTAGTCTTCCAGTTATAGTTTCTCCTCCAGCAGTAACTGTGGCTTCAGTGGAAGATGTTCCTAATGATTCAATTTCTCTGCTAGATGTGTGGAAAGTAGCATCAAGGACTAAAATCATGTTGAAAAATTCAGTTGCTCAATTGTCCGTTTTCTTCAAAGACTACCTCCACCAGCTGAAAAGCTTGGGGCTCAGTTGCCATTCATCTGAATGCAGGACATTGCAACTGAGGAAGTCTGCTTGGCAGAGTAAGCCAATCACCATCTCTGCTACACTCCAGGTATCCCCTATTTGTTGACAAAAGTAACTATCATAGCATTTTCTTCCCAAACAGTCCTCATATAGGGGTCAACTCAAGCTGCACCACTGGTCAAAGTGATCCCAGTACTTCATTGATCATATGCCAGCTGGCATACCCTAAAGTTCTGCTTCAAGGAATAGCTAGAATTTTGTTTTAAACATTTTATTTATTTATTTTATTTATTACAGTTGCTTATATACCGCACTATTCAGCATCAGCGCGGTTTACAGTATAACAAAATGACCAAAACACATTCTGTTTGGTTTTACATCGAACAGGGGTACAAACTTAGATAACAGGGTTGAACTAAATTGGTTTTACATCGAACAGGGGTACAAACTTGGATAACAGGGTTGAACTATATACATGAGGTAATAATCCAATAACAATGTTGGACTATAGAATAAATAATGAGTCCGTTGAGCTGTATGTAGTATCATGAATACTTAAGATATTATGAGCATGAGGTGAGGGAATGCTGTGTTTCTTAGGAGGTGCTATCTAGATTCATCGCTGGCAGGGTAGTATTGGAGGAAGAGGTGAAATTTGATTGCTTTCCTGAATTGGGTCAGGTCTGAAATAGCTCGAATGTCTGGTGGGAGCATATTCCAGCATTTGGGGATGTAAAGACTGAAAGCTCTGTTTGCTGTTGTGCTATTGCATTTAGTCAAGGTTTTTGGGGTTATTAGTAGATTTATGGCTGTTAACCTCCTGGCTCTGTTGGGGGGCACTGTATGGATTTTTATTTATTTATTTATTTAACAGTATTTCTAAACCGCCTTATCTTAATAATCAAGGTGGTATCACAGCAAGCAATCAGGTAAAGTGTGTGTGTTGTACATGCAGTGAGGATAAAACTTAGTTGTGTGAGGGATGTGTTGGGTGCTTGATTTGTTTGAGCTATATACAGGGTGGGCTATTTACAGTGGTGCTAGAATCATATTTTATATATATTCAGTTGTTTGGGAGGATTGGAGTGCTGTTATCCATTCTCTTAGGTTATGTGATGTGACCATAGTGCTCTATGAACAGGATGGTTTTCAGTACTGAGATCAGTAAGTGCCGTGGAGGATAGGCGCATGATGGCCTTGAATGAGAGGAGTAATGTTTTGAAGATGATCCTTCCGTGTATTGGTAGCCAATGAAGCTGTTTTAAAATAGGAGTCACATGGTCACTTCTGGAGGCTCCATGGAGTACCCTTGCAGCAGCATTCATGGCCAGTTGTAATGGGTTTAGTGTGGATTGCGGGAGACCTTGTAAGATGGAATTGGCAAAGTCAAAATGCGGTAGGATCAGTGCTTGGTATATGGTCCGGAAGTCATCTGGCTCCAGTAGGGAGCGCAGATGCCTGAGTGAACGGATTTTGAAATAGACAGCTCTGACAATGTTGCCTATATGACACTTCATGTCCAGATGTTGGTCCAAGGTAACTCCCAAGTATTTTATTGTTTCTTTGGTTTGTAATTCCGCTTCCTTGACCCTTATATGGGATGGTGGGGTAAAGTCTGGGTCTCTGGAGATGAACAGTACTTCCGTTTTCTTGTGCTGGATGCGGAGGTTTTGTGCTTGTAGCCAATCTGATATAGTATTGAAACACTCTATAAGTGGAGTAAGGTCCATTTGCACGGTCGAGAACGGCATCGATAAGAGGATGTCATCCGCATATATTAGACAGCTCACATCGAATGATCTAATGATGTTGCAGATGGGCTGCATATATATGTTGAACAATAGAGATGACAATGAGGATCCTTGCGGCACACCTTGTGTTTGATGGAATTGTTTCGATTCTTCTATTCCAGATTTGACATATTGACATCGGTCACTTAGATAGGAACTGCACCATTCGAGAGCGGTATTGCATATTCCCTTTTCTTTCAGTCGCCCGAGGAGAATCTCATGATGTACCGAGTCAAAGGCAGCAGCAATGTCTAAAAAGATGAGCACAAATCCTTGTCGGATGTTGTCAATGCCTGTGAATATGTTATTGAATAAGCATGTGAGAAGTGTCTCTACACCATGGTACTCTCTGAACCCATGTTGGCAGTAATCTAAGGGAGCTGTGGAGTCTATATGATCCTGAATTTGCCTTTGGACCTCTTTCTCCAATATCTTTGCTAATAGGGGAATACTAGCTATTGGTCTGTAAGAATCGACCCTCTGTGGATCAAGTTTAGGGTTCTTCAATAAAGGCCTGATTGAGGTTTGCTTGAGGGTTGTGGGGAAGGAACCAGTAGTGAAGGAATAGTTTGTCAGCTTTACGATGAATGGACTGAATTCCTTGCGTAGCTCCTTGATCCAGAACGCCGGGCAAGGGTCAGTTTGTGCTGTGGAGGTATTGAGGGAAGCTATTGTGTCTTCAATGCTTTTTTTAGATGGTGTAGAGAACTTGCATAAGGGAGTTAAGCTGGTAAAGTCTTGGCACAAGTCAGTTGAGATTTTGTCGGTCTGTATGATCTTTGACTGGAGGTAGTCAGCGAATATTTGTGGTTGGATATCCACCTGTTGTTCAGGAGATGGTTCCTTTGAAAGGGCTTGCACCAAGTTGAAAAGATCCCGTGGTTTGTTCAGGGATCTTTTCAGAGTGTCAGTGTGGTGTTGTTTCATTTTCATTGAGATTGCTTCTCTGTGCTTTGTTAGGTGGAGTTGGTAGGCTGTCAGATCTTCTGGTGAGAGCGATCGGCGCCATTTTTTCTCTAGTCTGCGTAGTTGTGTTAGAGAAGCTCTCAATTCTTGGGAGAACCAAGGGGCCGTATTTCTTATTCTCCTGGATGCGTTATTGCTCTGTGGACGTTGTGAGATAGCCTTGAGGTTACGATTCCATGCAGAGACTAGTTCTTCCGGGTCGGAAGAGGTTATGGTAAAGAGGGCGTGAGTTTGAGAGAGGATTAACTCTCTGTCAAATGAGCGGAAGTTTCTTGTTGAGGTTCGAGCTGTGCTGTTATATTTTCGGGCACTATGTCGCTGGCTGTCCCCGGTAGGGATTTGAAAAGTGATAAGTTTATGGTCAGTCCAGGGGACGTCAATGATAGATAACATCGCGTTATGGTTTTGTTCGAGGGGTGCATGTGGTGCGAACACCATATCCAGGATATTGCCCTTTATGTGTGTGGGTTTGTCGACGATTTGTGTAAAGCCCAGGTTCTCAATGGCTTCGAGGAATGCAGTTGCATGGCTTTGATGAAGTGAAGGGAGGTTAAAGTCTCCCATTATCCAAGTAGGTGAAATGAGGTTGTGAGCATTAGCAGCAAGGTCAATAATTGTGGGGAGGTCCTCAGGTGATGAAGATGGCGATCTGTATATTAGATTGATGGTGCATTGCTGGTTCTTGATGGAAAGAGAGTCCAGGTTACTTGTACTGGAGGCTTCAGTAATATGGAAATGAAGATCTGATTTAGTAAGGATTAGAACCCCTCCTCCTTTTTTAGATTCTCTGTGTCTTATATGTATAGAGAAGTTAGGAGGTAGGAGTTGGTTGAGGATGACGTTATCCTCTGAAGATAGCCAAGTTTCCGTGATCAAAAGTAGGTCCAGGTTATAAAGGGATATCATGTCTAGTACAACGGGCCATTTCTTGCGTATGGAACGCGCATTTATCATGGCACATTTTAGGTTGTGGCAGTACTTGAGTTTCTCGTGATTAGGTGTCCTGGATAGTTGGAGTGGAATGTGTATAAGGTGAGAGCGGCGTAAGTAAGAGTCGCCACCTGTGTGGGGTTCGTACCATCTTTTACCATAGCTGCTCAAGATGGGGATGTGGTTCTGGGATTGAGAAAGTGCATTGGAGGTTCCCAGCCAATGTGTAAGGAGATACAGGCTGACAAGGGCAAGGAAGTGTGAAGCCATATTGTGTGTATAGGAGTGTGTGATTGCGATATGGCGAGGTTCTCACCGCAATTTACACAGCAATAGTGGGAATATTAATGTATTAATATGGAGTATACAGCAGTAGGTTATTAGGTAAAGCGATTGCACACGCAAACATGCTTACATGCTGTAGGGGGTAGTAAGTTGTACATACACAATAAGTAAGACAATGATGTCTGTCACTGTTGGTACCCTTATTTGGAGTAACTAGTAGAAATATGCAAACAGTGATACAGTCATAAGAGGGTAAGGTGAGGAGATTGTACTAAAGCAATTAAATACATAGTATATGCTATTAATAGGGAACAGATAATGATAATGGTAAAGGCATGGTATTGGTAATGTTAGTGATATGCAAAGCTGTTAGGTTCAGTACCTCGGAGGGTTAAAAACATGTCTCTGATGGAGTGTTTTTCTTAGGTGGTGCTGTTCTTCCGTGCTTCGTATTCTGGAGCTGTGTGGCACGAATGCTGAAGGTACATTCGGTTAGAGTAGGGTAGGGTAGGGTAGTCTTCCGCCCCGGTCCACACCTAAGGGCCACGCCAAAGGGCCCTCTGGTGGGGCCCTCAGGCGCGGGCCCGACAGGCGCGGGCCCGACAGGCGCGGGCCCGCCTGTTGGCGGTTCTTTAAATCTGCTGCCTGTTCCCTCCCACAGCCCCGATTGGGCCGGAGGACCGAGCAAGGTTGCTGGCTGGCCTGCTCGGCGCTCAACCCCGATCGGGGGAGCTGCGGATGGACGTGGTCTGGAGAAAGGCTGTTCCCGCCGTTGGCGGTTCTTTAAATCTGCTGCCTGTTCCCTCCCACAGCCCCGATTGGGCCGGAGGACCGAGCAAGGTTGCTGGCTGGCCTGCTCGGCGCTCAACCCCGATCGGGGGAGCTGCGGATGGACGTGGTCTGGAGAAAGGCTGTTCCCGCCGTTGGCGGTTCTTTAAATCTGCTGCCTGTTCCCTCCCACAGCCCCGATTGGGTCCATTCCATTTAATGCATTGGAACCCTTGGTTAAGCTGGGCATCTCATTTTGTCTTGGTTTCTAAACATACATTGCTTCCTTGCCCCTTTTCCTAACCAGGGCTCTACAGATCAACAAACAGTAAGGATTTGAGGGTTTGTTTGTTTTTATTATATTACATTGCTAGCTCTCTGACTGGGAGCTATTAAAAGGGTTTTTTGTATATTTTTAAAGCAAGGTTACTTTCTTTTTGGTGCTTTAGGGGAACTTTCCTTGAGCACAGTAGGTTGCTGAACTCTAGTAACCCCCTCAGGTTTAGAAACTGCTAACACCTAATCAGGAGTTTAGTGGGCCTAATTTCCTGAGTGCAGCTGAGGCCTACATAAAAGGCTTCAGTGCCCTGCCCTGTTGAGGCTTTCCTAACCAGGGCTCTACAGATCAACAAACAGTAAGGATTTGAGGGTTTGTTTGTTTGTTTTTATTATATTACATTGCTAGCTCTCTGATTGGAAGCTCTTAAAAGTTTTTTTTGTATATTTTTTTAAAGCAAGGTTACTTTCTTTTTGGTGCTTTAGGGGAACTTTCCTTGAGCACAGTAGGTTGCTGAACTCTAGTAACCTCCTCAGGTTTGGAAACTGCTAACACCTAATCAGGTGTTAGTTCCCTCCCTACCCACCCCGACTCCCACCCACCCCTAGTGAGCAGTCTTGCTTTATAGGGTACCGCCCCCTTTAACAAATCACAGAGAATTGGACCAGCACATTTTGAATATAATTAAAGAGATTTAACTGCTTTTTCTCTGAAAGGACAGCTGGGAAACCGGCTGGTACTTGGTAGATCTCTCTCTTTTGTTTTAACAGATACCTAAGCTCCACGAACAGAACAATGGCTGGGAAAAATCGTATTGCTAAAGCTGTTGCCCCCGTTACAGCTTCTGCCTCGGTCCAGACAGAGGTCCTAATGCCAGTTGAAGGACCAGTTCCATGTGCAGGGTGCCTGCATGCTGAAGCTCTGAGGAAACAAGTGGAGGAACTCAGAGAGGAGGTGGCGAGGCTGAGGAGCACTCAAGACAGTGAGAAGTACATTGATGAGATGCTTCTTGCAGCAACCAAGCTCTCCAGCACAGGAGAAGACGGGTGCCAACAGAATGTCGATGGTTGGACACAAGTCACCAGGGCCTGCAAAATCACCAATCCAAATTCTCCAGCCCTTGAATTGAAGAACCATTATGCAGCCCTGGAAGTGGAGGAGGTGAAAGCATCCCTGGAAAGGGAAGAACCAGAGTTCAAGTACCCCAAAGTTGCAGAATCAGTGACCAGAAGGAAACGAAGGGTAGTGGTGGTTGGAGACTCTCTTCTGAGGGGTACTGAGGTGTCCATCTGCCAACCAGACTTGATATCCAGAGAGGTATGCTATCTGCCTGGTGCCAAAATCCAAGATGTTACGGAGAGTTTGCCGAGACTCATCAAGCCCACTTACTATTACCCAATGTTGCTAATCCATGTTGGAACAAATGATACTGCCAGGTATACCTCGGAACGTATCAAAAGTGACTTCATAGCTCTGGGACAGAGGGTGAAGCAGTTAGGTGCACAGGTGGTGTTCTCTTCAATCCTCCCTGTTGAGGGTAAAGGCCAAGGCAGAGAGGCTCGCATCCTGGAGATGAATGCATGGCTGCGTGGATGGTGTCATCGAGAAAGTTTTGGTTTCCTAGACCATGGGATGCTGTTCCAAGGGTTGCAGAACAGAGACGGCATCCATCTGTCCAAGAAGGGTCAACGCATCTTCGGTAGTAGACTAGCTAATCTACTGAAGAGGGCTTTAAACTAGATTCGTTGGGGATGGATGAAGAAAGCCCCCAGGTAAGTGAAAGCCCCCAGGTAGGTGATACATTAAATACCTTTATGGAAATGGGTAACAGGGGTAACATATGGAAAGCAGTGTGTATAAATGCCTGTAGCATGGGAAATAAGATCCCTGATGTTGAAGCTTTGGTGGAAGTGGCTGACTTGGATTTAGTGGCAGTTACAGAAACATGGTTCACAGAAAACCATGATTGGGATATAACTATACCTGGCTATACTTTATTCAGAAAGGACAGGGTAGGAAGAAGGGGAGGAGGAGTGGCACTATATGTAAAAACTACTATTAAAGCTTTGGAATTACAGATCTTAAAAGGGAGAGAGGAGGCATTGTGGGTTAAACTAGAAAGAGGGAAAGAGAAATCCATTTGCATTGGTGTGATATACAGACCTCCCCCACAAGAGGAAGAGGTGGACAGAGAGTTAATTGAAGACTTACGCAGCATTGCTAGGAAAGGGGAAGTGCTACTGATAGGAGATTTCAATATGCCAGATGTTGATTGGCACATTCCTGCTGCAGTATCATCTAGAAGTAAGGAGATCCTGGATTCTCTATAGGGAGAACTATTCAGGCAATTGGTAACAGACCCCACACGTGACGAGGCCATACTGGACTTGGTGCTTACCAATGGTGAAAGTGTTTCTGATGTTGTAGTGGGAGATCATTTTGCATCCAGTGATCACCAGATGGTGTGGTTCAGTATTAGGACTAGGGCTGTTAGACTCTATTCCAAGGTGAGGATCTTAGACTTTAGGAAGACTAACTTTGCAAAGATGGGCCAATACCTCAGGGAGTCGTTAGTGGGATGGGAACAGCTGGGGGATGTAGAAAAACAGTGGGCAAAACTGAAAGGGGGTATTTTAAGGGCAACCAACATTTTGTTAAAATGGTAAATAAAGGCAAAAGGAAAAGGAGGTCGCTATGGTTTTCGAAGGAAGTAGCTGAAAATGTGAAGAAAAAGAGGGAGGCCTTCATGAAATACAAGAGATCACAGAGAGAGGAAGACAGGCATCTGTATTTGGAAAAACTTAGAGAAGCTAGCAAAGTAGTCAAGAAGGCAAAGATTCAAAAGGAGGAGGAAATAGCCAATGCATTAAAATGGGGGGGATAAGACATTTTTCAGCTATATTAGTGAGAAGAGGAAGGGCAAAAGTGGTATTGTCAGACTCAAGGGTGCAGGGTGGGAATATGTAGAAGCTGATAAGGAAAAAGTGGAATTGCTTAACAAATATTTTTGTTCTGTGTTCACAGATGAAGAACCAGGAGCAGGACCTCAGAAAACACCCACAAATAGGAACAGAAGCGAGGGACATCTTGAACAATTTTCAGAAGACTGTGTTCGTGAGAAACTAGCTCAACTTAAAGTAGACAAAGCGATGGGACCGGATGGGATACACCCTAGAATACTGAGGGAACTTGGGGACGTTCTAGCAACTCCATTGACTGAGCTTTTCAATGCCTCGTTGGAGTCGGGAGTGGTGCCAAAGGACTGGAGAGAGGCTCATGTGGTGCCTTTACACAAAAGCGGAAGTAAGGATGTTGTTGAAAACTACAGGCCGGTTAGTTTAACTTCGGTGGTGAGTAAATTATTGGAAACGCTGCTTAAAGAGAAAATAGTGAGGTTTCTGGAGTCCAGCGGATTACAGGATCCAAGGCAGCATGGATTCACCAGAGGCAGGTCTTGTCAGACAAATCTGATTGATTTCTTTGACTGGGTGACCAGGGAGTTGGACCGAGGGAGAGCTCTAGATGTGGTGTATTTAGATTTCAGTAAAGCCTTTGACACTGTTCCTCACAGGCGACTTATAAACAAACTGAGCACCCTAGGGATGGACCCTAAAGTTACTGCTTGGGTTAGAAATTGGTTGGGTGGGAGGTGACAAAGAGTACAAGTAAATGGAGCTCACTCTGAGGAGAAGGATGTTACCAGTGGTGTGCCCCAGGGATCTGTCCTTAGTCCGATTCTTTTTAACATCTTTGTTAGTGATATAGCGGAAGGGCTGTCGGGTAAGGTTTGCCTCTTTGCAGATGGTACCAAAATCTGCAATAGAGTAGACACCCGGGAAGGTGTAGATAACATGAGGAGGGATCTAGTTAAGCTTGAAGAATGGTCTAGAATTTGGCATCTGGGATTTAATGTTAAAAAATGTAAGGTCATGCATTTGGGCTGCAGCAATCCAAGGGAGCAATACAGTATAGGAGGTGAAGTACTTTTGTCCACTAAAGAAGAGCGGGACCTAGGCGTGGTTGTGTCTGATGATCTTAAAGTAGCTATACAGGTAGAAAAGGCGATGGCAAAAGCTAGAAGGATGCTTGGGTGCATACGGAGAGGAATGGCTAGCAGAAAAAAGGAGGTGATAATGCCTCTCTATAAGTATTTGGTGCGACCTCATTTGGAGTATAGTGTGCAATTCTGGAGGCTGCACCTTCAAAAGGATGCGAACAGGATGGAGTCGGTGCAGAGGGTGGCTACTAAACTGATTAGTTGGCTTCATTATAAAGCATATGAGGACAGACTTAAGGATCTTAATATGTACACCTTAGAGGAAAGGAGGGATAGAGGTGATATGATTGAGATGTTTAAATACCTCCATGGCATAAATGTTCTGGGAGAGAGCCTCTTTCAATTGAAAGCAAGTTCTGCTATGAGGGGACATGGGATGAAGGTGAAGGGAGATAGATTCAGGAGTGATATGCGGAAATATTTCTTTACAGAAAGAGTAGTGGATCCATGGAATAGTCTCCCAGTGGAGGTGGTAGAGATGAGGACAGTAACTGAATTCAAAAAAGCATGGGACCAACACAGAGGATCTCTAAAGGTAAAAAGTGGACTGGTGTAGTTGTTGATATGGAAGGACAGACTAGATAGGCCATGTGGTCTTTTTCTGTCATCATGTTTCTATGTTTCTTTTGAGCTAGTCATCTGACCATGCCAGAACCAATCATAAGTCCAAAGTCAAAGCAACATCATCCATTCAACTTTGGAATTTAAACCATCAGGTGCAAGTGTGTGATAAGGAAGCTTATCATAGCTCAGGAAGGGGCTATAGAAAAGGTGAAGTGTCTCTGAACAAGCAACCTGTCAGTGCTGGTAGAAATGAGAAAACAGAATTTTGCCGTAAAAGACTACCAGTCCCAGAATGCACCAGGTTTCCAACAGCCATGAGAGGAGCTGAAGTGAGAAAACGTGTGTTCAATCAAAAGGGCTATGAGGTAATCCCCAAGCACTCATTGCAAAGGGCAGGGCTTGATTCAGCACAGCTGCGCTGTGCTAGGATGGAACACTCATCTCAAAGGGCAAGGCCTGATTCAGCACAGCTGCGCTGTGTTAGGGAGGATCACTCATCTAAGCATCAGCTTCTCCATGATCATCTTCATGATCACCTTGGAGATGCAGAGAAGGATCATCAGTTTCATCTGAAGGATCAGCAGAAGCAGAAGCCAAACCGGACGGATAGAGAAGGAAAGAAACCCTCTGGAAGGAAGAGGAGAAAAGCCTTTGAGAGGTCTAGAAGAGTCCAAGGCAGTACGTATACTGGGAGGTATTCCAAGGGCCAGCATAGACCATTGGACTGGGGAAAGCCAGAGGAATGGTGCTGCAGAACAAGGAATCATCAGAGGCTACCTGTGAGGGAGACGGCTGCACGTGGAAGGGACTCTAAGACCTATGCCAGAAGGTATGTGAAGAAAGATCCAGTGTCCAGGGATCAGGACTGGAAGGCTGGACATAAGAACTGGACTACATACTGGCCAGGCTATATAGAGAGGAACTATAGCAACAATGGAAGCTCAGGTATGAACACTGATCTATGCCCTAGCTATAACCTTGAAAGACAGCAGGGAAATAAGTGTTCCCCTGAAAGTGCTCCATTGAAAGATTCATCTGTGCCAATTCATGATAGTGACCCTATGCTTGTTGATGAAGGGGAAATAATAGCAGATCAAGATATTGTTTATATGGACTGCTCTCTATCCAAACTCCGTTGGTAATTTTCTGTGATAAAGCACAGCAGCCATCACAAAGAAATTATAAATTTGTTCTTTATTCCACTAAGAAAAGCTCCTGAAGCAGGATTTGACTCACACAGTAGAAAGCCAGCCTGCTAAAGGGTTTCAGCTGGATAACTGATAGCAATTGAGCTGCACCTAATTGCTTGTGAGCTAGGAGAGAATTACTTCTGGATCTGTGTGGAAAGTAATCAGAAGTTAACCTTACAAGAACAGTTTATTTCTTTCTTTGTGGCTTTTCATTTGTTAGAGATATGCTAAGAAAACATTAGCTAATTGCCTGACAAGTTTGAAGGTTGTTTTCCTGATTTTGATTTTTGACTTTGTTTTACCAAGTTAAACACTGCAAGCAAGTAACCTAATTTATGTGCTACCAAGCATATCTGTGCTGGGAGAAATAACCCCATAAATAAAGAAGTATCTTATTGGCTTTAACACTTGTGCACAACTAAATTATTGTCAGCAGCTGTGTCTGGTGTGAATGAACTACATTACCCACAATACCTTGCAAAAATCATATAAATATATGCATTGTCAAGACTGTGAAGATTCTCACCCAGGCAGCCGTCTGACAAGTGTCATGTTGAAAACTCCACCTCACAACAATTCAAATGAGCCTCCCAGTTCCCTCTTCTCCAAGGGGGTTACATTTGGTCTATAACCCTCCATTTTAGATTGAGTTATGACCCTGATCAATGCAGTGTTGAACTAAAGGTGCAGACATTGAAAAGTCTTAACTTGTGCTCTCCAAACCATACTTTAATAGCCCTCTTGGTGTGCCCAAGATGTGTCCAATTGCATGGACAGATAATCATATATATGACAAGAAGCACTGCAATCAGTATATTATTTAGCTATGTACTCCTGGCTAGTTTTAACCTCCCACCATGTGGCTATAAGTACCTACACACAATAAGGACATTGAACACACGACCAAAGCCCCAGATTCTCAATCGTAGGGAGCTAATGGGGGCCAAGCTGGTCTGACTGCCATCTCATGGATTTTGATCCTTTAGTATAGGAGATCAACATCTGTCTCTGAAAACATGGACCGCAATATATTAAAATGTTGATGGAATATAGCAGCAATTTGCTGATCCCTAATCAAATAGGGCAGAACACGCACCAAGCAGTCATTGTCCTAATGACCTCAAAAGCCAATCTCTATGGACTTTTAAACCTCATATATATGCCCAATGCACCACATCCTTGAGATTTTCCTGTTGCAAAAAGCGGCCAATTAATCCCATTGCCTGTAATTTATAATCTCAACATTATGGAAAATCCATGTTAGCATTTGAAATCCTGGCCCCTACAACACTGGCCAAATGGCTTTGGCTTCCAGTCTGCTGATGAACCAAGATGCTTCCTCATGCAACCAGTGACTGCATCACCTGGTTCCAACAGTGAGACCAGCAGCCCTTTCAGGCTGGCATCAGTAGTCACCACCAACCAGGCGGGTGGCGCTAGGTACAAGCCCTTGAGCAGGTGAAGAGGATTCTTTCCACCAACTAGTGTTCTCCTGACCAATACCATAAGGGACAGCGACTCATGTATGCTCTCACCTAGGGCACCAACCCCAGAGTCACTGCCATGGGCCCTAACAGCCGAAGGTAATTCACAGTTCTCAGAGCCATTCAGAAGCAAAAATTGCAGAGTTGCACAAGAAACTTGTTCATCTTGTCCCTTCTCATCAAACTAGGGTCCCAAGTATTTGAAGGACCTAGATTGCTTTTCATATAATCCACTACCCAACCAAAGTTCTCCAGCATTTAAATAACTTTAAGTGGCCACCCTTGCATTTTCCTTTGCATCAACTTAAATTAGCCAGTCTTCTAAGTAAAGATGAACCCTGATCCCTTCCCTACGAAGATAGGTTGCCATGACTACCACCACTTTGAGGTTCTTTGAGCCCTGAACTAATGATGCTTGCCCAATATGCAAAAGCAAAGAAACCTTTGGTGATGTTCCCAGATTAGGATATGAAGATAAGTCTTGGACAAGCCTAGCAAGGAGAGAAATTCACTTTTCCTGTCTTCCTCTATTCAAAAGTCAAAGCATACATAGAGCACCATTGAACCTTTTGAGGTCAAGATGGGCTGACATGAGCCTCTATTCCTGGAGACCACAAAACAAATAGAAGAGTGACCCTGCCCTTGTCCACCAGAGGAACTGGTTCTATGGCCCTCAATTGTAGAAGCTGGTGCAGGGTTTCACCTGCCCATCTCTTGAGCATGAATCTGCAGGGAAACACCATAAAGGTATTAGAAATAGGTTTTGCCAACTCCAGAGCACAGCCTTGCTGACCTACCTCAAGCACTCATTGATCTGAGGTGATATAAACCCACTCTGAGTAAAACAGCTGTAGACAACACCCTTCCCCATTTGCTTATAGGCCTTCTCCTGCACCAAGGATGTGGCTCCTGGGAGTGTGACCAATGTGGATGGCTTAGGACTGCCACTGTATTTGGCAACTTGAACATTAAGAATGTAGATGGTTGAGGGATGAAAAGATTATTTAGAATCCCAACAGCTTAGTGTGAAGGCACAGATCTCATACACCACCTAGAAAAGATCTAAGAGCATGCTCAGAATGAGCCAGCTGTCATGGTGCATGTGGATACCAATGCCGTAGAAGAGTGAGGCTAAATTTAAGCTTTTAGGTAGATAACTGAAATCTGGAACCTTCAGGGTTGCATTTTCCAAAATATTTCCTATTCCACACGCACAGGTCCCAGAAGCCAAGCTAAGCTCCACAGTTTCAAAGTGTGAATGGTATAGAGAAGAGGGCTTTAGCTTTGTAAGGAACCGAAGAACATTGTGGAGAAGGGGCAGTCTGTTCCAATGCGATGAGCGCTACCTTAACCAGGATAAAATCTAGCTGGTGGTGTTAATAAAAAACAAAAAGAGACTATTACCATTATTATTTGTATTTAGCTTATGCATTTAGCCAGAGTAGTTTTTAAACTAGTACATACAGCAAAACTGATAGTCATTTAGAAACATGCAGGTTGAAGGGGATACTTTCAAAGGATACTTACAAAACAAGCAAGTTAGAATATCCCAATAGGGAGAATGTAGAAAAAAAATGAAAATCACAGATGGATTCCAAATTGTTTGTAGTATCTACCTATAAGCAGGTTGTTACTACAAAAACAATATGAATAAAAAACATACTTAAAAAAAAATCGGTATGTGAATGTCAGAAGTCTAAAGAATAAACATGGAGAATTAGAATACATGGCACCAAAGAATGATATAGAAATAATAGGTACCTCAGAAACCGGGTGGAAATAATTTAATTACAGCATTTATAAAGTGACATTTTACTTACCAGTTCATCTCCTTTCCTTGTGTCCTGTTAGACTTGTCCAGACAAGCGGTTTGTGTTCTCCTACCAGCAGATTGGTGGAGACAAAGAACCAATGAAAAGCCCAGGTTTCAATGACATCACTCTCGTCCCTCTATTCCTTTCAGCCAGCAGTGGTTCCTTCATCCCAAAGGATATGAGAGAAATATGGTAAGCCTCACACAACCTCAATCATAGGCAACAAAGAATAATCAAACAGTAGAGAACTATGTACAGGAAAGCCTAAACAGAAGGCTGTCAGTAAACAATGAACCTGCAGAGCCCAAGTATAAAAATCATGGTGTACCCAAGGGTACCGCAGCAGAAGAACAAGCAAATACAGTTGCAAGGGTGGACCCTAGATTGGTCTAGCAAGACTCAAGGAAAGGATATTAACTGATAAGTAAAATGTCACTTTCCATATCGGCCTGCTAGACTAGTCCAGACAAGTGGCATGTACCAAAGCTACAACTCCACGGGGTGGGAAGACACAACAGCTCGCAAAACCCTTGAGCCAAAGGCCATGTTTGTCCACCCATAAACATCTAAGCAGTAATGCTTGACAAAAGTGGAAAGTGATGCCAAAGTCGCTGCCCAACAAACATCTGCAGGAGCTACCAAGCTCCGCTCCGTCCACAAGGATGCTTGTGCTTGGATAGAATGGGCATACAAACCCTGTGGAACTGACCGGTTCCTCGAAATATAGGCTGAGGCCTCCTTAATCCAGTGCCCCAAGGTCGACTTGGCTGCCACGTCACCTTTCTGCAGGCCAGCAAATGATACAAAAAGATGGTCATACTTATGAAAGGAAGGTGTAACCTCCAAGTACCCTAGAAGCACTCTCTGGACATTTACAAAGCAAAGACCCTTCTCCCCAAGGGTGGCTCAAGGCAATCTGCTGCCTGAGGTGAGGGATGAGATGGTGTGACCCCCATAGTGTGGGGAGGGGCTTTCTCAAAACTCCAGAGACTGGACCATACCAGAAAGCTGATTAGATAATATGGAAGAAATGCAAGATGTTTGCACACCAAGGAACTAAAAGAATAAGCGATAATTACAGCACACGTCATAAAACTAAATTATACTCATTTTTATTTTGTTATAAACTGTGTTATGATTCTTGCTTTTTCTTTATGAATATATATTTTGCATCCACAGAACCCCCTCCCTCAACAGTGGGTGCAGAGCAGAACTAGGACATTCACCCACAGAAATCAGTATCTTAAAAACCTCCCAAAAAACAACTATATATATATATATATATATATAAGAATATAAGATATGCCATACTGGGTCAGACCAAGGTCCATCAAGCCCAGTATCCTGTTTCCAACAGTGGCCAATCTAGGTCATAAGAACCTAGCAATTTCCCCAAAAGACACAGGTTCCTCAATGCTTGTATTGCGTCAAGCAGTGATATCCTGGGTCCCTTTTAATAATGCTGTATGGACCTTTCCTCTTGGAACTTGTCCACATCTTTTTTAAACCCAGCTACACTAACAACTTTTACTACATCCTCCGGTAACAAATTCAAGAGGATTTTTTTTTTTTAATTTGAAATTTATCAACCAATGCTTTAATATTACAGAGCTTTAACATACATATTAACATTCACCATCCCAACAGGGCAACTCCAAACTCCCCCTTATTCACACCTTTAGTATAGTACTTTTTATTATAGATCTTCATCATCCCCCCTTCTTCCCTTCCCCCCACCCCCTCCCCCCTTCCCCCTTCCTTGCCATATTCCTCCCTTAACCTTGATCAATTTAGTGCTACCCACCTTATATAATTACCCCACACTTTTAGAAACTGTGCCGGCCTATTATTCTTCAACGCCGTTGTAAATGTAATCTTCTGGTATCTACTCTCTGTTTGGTCCTGGGTTCATTTCACAGAGACAGTAGGGTAAGCAGCACAAATAAGACAACCAAAACTGGTGTGGCTTGGAAAAAGAGTTTTATATAGAAATAGGCTTATTACATAGGTACAGAACAGAGTTATAAGGTTGTTACAGAGCTGCATCTGTGTATGTGTGTTTGTGTCAGAGAGAGGGGGGGGGAGGAAGTGTGTGTCAGAGTCTCATAGTAAGAAGAGTAAAGAGAGAGAGAGAGAGAGAACAAGGGGGAGGAGAGAGAGAGAGAAGTATGGGTCAGAGCCTCCTGGTAGGAAATGTCCCATCAACAGAGAGAGAGATATTTTTGTGTTTCTGTATTTATAGAGAAAATCTCCAGCACCTCCCTTTGTCATAATTTTGGTCAGTTTGAGGTTTGCTATCATTTGATTAGCAAGGAGGGGCTGCAGACTAATCTCATCAGGCCTGGAGACGTCCTATCTGACACCACCAGGGGGTCAAAGCTAATCTCATCTTGTAAACTACGCTCATTAAGTTTGGAGACTGACATCACCAGAGTAACAAAGCTGCTTGTAATCCAAGGTCTGGGAAAAGTCATGACACCTATGCTAGGCATAATGTCATGCTGATGTATGCTGACATCTCCCACACCTTTTTTATTTATTATTTGTGCCTGGAAATGGTGGAAGCAAACCTGTGGTACCTGTCTCAGCTGCAATTACACAATAGTAGGCAGCTTGTCTAATACCTCCTGTATTAAATACCTTGCTATGTCCAGCAGGTCCCCTGTCCTGCACAGTACTGTCTGTAGTGTTCTAGAGATAAACAAGTCCCCTTATGAGTCCAAACCTCGTGTCTTAGGTAGGGCAGCCACTACTGGGTGGGGAACCCAATATGCCACCTCAGTGCCCGTCTTAGAGAGCGTGAACAGTGCAGGGATGCAGGAATTTCTGAGGAGGTTAAAGCTGAAAGCTACTAGGATGCTATGAGTGAGGATAGGAAGCAATACTAGACTGCAGCTGACTCTGGTATTCAGTGTAATAGGAAATGCCAAATTAGCAGGCCAAATGAGCCTGGATGTAGAGGTAGATGCTGGAGAAATTCAGTGTAACTACCTTAAAATGTTGTTGATGTTCTGTAGGACATGCGCTGCAAGGAGAGGTACATTTGTTTCATTTTACAACACAGGAAAATTATGATAATGCATAGCAATATTTGTACAGCAGTTAAAATAATAATAGGGTGAATAAAAACATTACAGACATGATCAGCAGTAGGTGAGTAACCAAATAACCATTCCCACACTGACGCATGAGCATCTTGTAGCAAGTGTGTCCATTCTCATAAGTGATGGTGCGATTCACTTCAGTGAATGTTGTTTTAAGGTGATCAATATAGGCATGGAATTCTGTAAAGTTGAGCAGTTTATGTAATGTCTCTTCTCCCATGCCAAGTGGTAATGGATGCACAGCATATGAGATAAAGTCTGGAATGTCCATAAAGTCATTGGTAACCAGCGGTGTGGAATACTTTGTCCCGTTAATGGTGATGGAGACCAGTGGTGTATGATTGCACCAGGTATTGTTTGAACTGTACAACAAAGTGTTCTTAGGAAGGCGGGTGTCATGAATTCTGGGAGCAACTGAAAAGGAAACATTCTTTGTCCTGACAGGAAGTATTGTACAAAATCAAGGCAGGAGGACCTAGAAAGTAATGATCTGGAGGTGCCCTCAATTCTTGTGTCCTTTCTAGAGAAGTGGAAACTGATGGCGCCCACTGTACTTGAGTGATGTTTAATGAATAGGACACTGACTTGTCCTGTACAGAACAGAAACTCAGGATGACCAGATCCTTTCCTTCTGGGAAAGGTGGGGGTATTTCCTGATAGCGATATACCCCACCTGTGGAGTTAGCCCAGCCAATCGTGCATATTCGGATGATAGTTCCTGTAATGAGTAGAAGAGAGCAGATACAAGAACAGGAAACCGAGACCTAATAAAAGCTAACTTGTTTCACTCTACTAGGGAGTAAACTAGTGCTCCCCACTTATACTATGCAACAACAGAAATAATGTTTACTACTTATTTACATAACTATTATACACATATCCATTATTTATTTATTTATTTAGCTGTATTTATATTCCGCTTTTCACCAGGTCAAAGCGGTCAATTGGGGGATATGTTTAACATGAGGGGATATGACACACATACGTTAATACTTACAGGGAACATGGGCAATGGAGGGTTAAGTGGCTTGCCCAAGACCACAAGGAGTGCCTATAGGACTAGAAATCCCAGTCCCTCCGGCCTGAGATTGCTGTCCCCAGGTGGGACTTGAACCCCTGGCCCTCCGGCCTGAAGTACCTTGTCCTAACCACTAGACCACTCCTCCCTTTACACATCAACTATACAGCAGAAGTAAATAGTTACCATCCTCAAGCGACTTTTGTTTAGAAAGCAGCTGTCTGTGCTGTCTTCAGAAAGCAGCTGTCCGTGCTGTCTTCAGGTGGTATCTGAAAACAAAGACTGATAAAACACGTATTACCCATATGGTTTCAACTGCATGATGTGTTTCCAATACTGCTGGTTGTCGGGCATTAGGATCTGGTATAGGCTTGGGCCTAAGGTATCAGTAACTATATACGGTCCCTCCCACTTTGCAGTTCCAAAGGAGAGGTTTGGTGTAGGTCTCAGGATCATCACTTTACTCCCAACCTTGAGGGGCACAACAGTGAGTAAAAATCTATTTTTCCTAGCTGTTAACGGAAGAGGGCCCACATGATCTATTTGCAATCTCTCAAATGGGCTACGAGGAGGTGCTCTCATTAACTGTCCCCTTCTCTTTTTAGGTTGCCTCCCAAATGAAGCACAGATTACACAGGAGGAAATATGATCCTGTATATCATGTTTCATTTCTGGTCACCATACCAACCTATTGAGGATAGTCTGCATTTCTTCTGCTTTAGGGTGTCCCATAGGACCTGCACCATGAACCCAATGCATCCATTCTTTACCTCGAGCTCTAGGGATAGCTATAACCAAGCCTTCCTCTCTTTTTGCACATAGAATGTCTTTCTCTATAGTGAGTGTGAGAAAGGGTGTGTGCTGATATAGGTTATCTGGGGCGTCCTGCACAAGCTTCCTCAAATTGGAAAGCTCAGGGTCCTTTGTCTGCAGTGCTACGAAGTAATCTGGTGGTATTATCTGATCATAATCTGTGGAACATGTAGCAATAGCAACCATGCGTGTCTGCTCATACCAGGGCCATATGAGGCCTATATGGCATGCTTCCTTTGCTAGTGAGTCTGCTAATGTGTTTCCTTTCACTAAAGGGTCTTTCTTCATATGTGCCTTCACTTTAATTAAATGTACTCTCTGAAACTTCTCACTCAGTTCTTGTGCCATAGTCCACAGTGATGAATTTTTCACTGTGAACCCATCTGTGGATTTAAATTTATTTGCCAGCCACCAGGGTAACAGGGCAATGGCACTCTTAAAAGACATGATCAGAATCTAAAATGATTTGTATCTCTGGGTGTGAATCCTGATATTGTTGCATACAAGCCACAAAAGCAGCCAGCTCACAGTACTGTGCTGACCCACAGGAATACTGTCTCTGCAGTACCACTTGGTTATTTGGGTCCAATTGTACAATTGCAAAACCTGCTAGTCGCCTGCCTACTTCACATTGGCTACTACCATCAATATATTGTTTCTGTGGTGGAGGATCCTTGCCTTCCAACAGTATTTCTGTGTGCATTTTCCCACAATCTAACTTGTCTTGTGCCCAGACTGGAATATCAGCCACCTCTGAGGGAATTACACACAGATCATACTGCTGAGCTGCCTTGGTGCACTGAGTTGCTAACTGCATGGGAATGACTTCATGCACTAAAGTTTTAGAAGCACTTGAAGTTCCTGAATACTGCCACAATTTAAAATTAGCCATATCCACCACCAAATTTAACTGGTTGAGAACGTCAATTCCAATTATTTCTTTTGGTGTGTTCACTATAGTGGAGGCAGTGGTTTACAACATGTCCTTGTTTTGTTCACTGTGCACAGGGATACCCCATTTAACTGGGATAGCCACACATTTGGAAGCTGTGTCATTAATTCCTTGAATTTCATAAAATTTCCATATTTTTCTGATCTGCAGTGGGAGAAGCTCTATTTGTAAAACTAATTCCAGCCCCTGTGTCAATCAAAGCTAGTTTATCCTGACCCCCTATTCTGCTGATAACATTGAGGCGTCCACAAGAGTCCAGTATCAAGGATGTTACAAGCCTTAAACTGTATTCTGGGCCTGTATCCATTTCATCATCCAGAGGCTCTGGAATCAAGTCTTCTGCTGAGAGAACGGAGGCAGGCTGGGCTATGAAGGCTTGAGATAATTTGATATCTGAACCCAGGTCAGGACACCCCTATGCACTAGCCTTGTGTTTGTCCTGAGCTGCTTGTATGTCCTGTTTTAATTTATCTGTTTCTACCTGCAGTATGTGTTTGTCCTGTTCCCATTTAATTTTCTTCTTTTCTAATCCATCTCTCTGTGCTTTGAGCTCCTGAAAGGGAATGTAACATGAGGAATTTCTAAAAGTACCTTTGCCTTGTCCTCACCAAGGTGTGTGTCCTCTGTATCCTTTGTCTGTGTTTTTTGTGTATTGAGAGGATCCCTCAGCTTGCCACTTCCGTGCTTCTGATACTGTTATGACCTGCGAGGGCTGGGTCTTCCAAACAGACCGAATTCTGAGCATTAAAGTATCAAAAGGGGTTGCTTTAGGGTCTTCAGAAAATAACAGAAGGTGTTTTGTAATCTCAGGGGATAGTAAGTCTAATAAAAATGCCTTATGCGTACTCTCCCCATAATCTTCTGCATTGGGCCAGGACTCCTGCTCATTAAGAACTGCTTTTAAAATCCAGGCTCTATATGCAAACTCTTCCAGTGTATCATTTGGTAGAGGTGAAATAATTTTAAATACTTGCATTGGGGAACAGTGAAATAGTTTCTCAATACCCCTTTTAACCAACTGTTATGGGTGAGAGCGCCAACTTTATAATAGTGTGGCCCCAGAGCCAGATGCATAAGTCTATCAAAGTCCAATTGTTTCCTTCTGTATTTCCCTAGACCCCCACTGAATCAGAATATCAGTGGCCCATTTGCACCATTCATTTACATTAAAAGGCATAGGGCCCGCTTTCTCAACTATCCTTTCCATGTCCCTATCTTTTAAAGAGTCCTGCAGCATCACTTTAACTGGTGCTCTGAGTTCGGTACTGGGTGCCGGGTCTGAGTCATCTGAATTATCCTCCTGACACAGGTCCTGGTTATTGCTCTGTTCTGGCTGAGATAAACTATCAGGATTTTCTTCCTCTGATTCAGCTTTATTTTTTCCATTCCTAAGCCCAGCTATACATACATCTGTATTCTTTTGTTTATAGGGTGTGTCATAGGCAGGGGGGGGGGGGGCTGGCTGAGGGTCAAATAGTGCAGAGCTTATATTTCTTTTGTCTTTCAGAGGCCAATTCATCCTTAACGTGCCTCAATTCAAGTTTAATTGCTTCTAATTGCTCACTAACAGTTATAAAGGAATTTGTGGCTTGTATCACCTGAGCCCTTTGCATGGAAATGCAAATTTATGCCTCCTATAGGTCTTTGGTTAATTGTGTACAATGAGAAGTCAGTTCAGTATTATCCTGTTTCATGTTAATGAGCCCCCTGCATATGCCTTGGATAAAAAGGCATTTTCTTTTATTTGTTTTCTTTTTGAATTCTTGATAATGGTTTAACATTTGTCTTTGAATATTATACCATGATGCCTCAGGGAATTCCCCTTCAAAGGGATCACCTTTCCTCTTACAGTATGTCAGTACTATTTCTTTCAGTTCTTTAAAATCAAAGGCTTCCATATTTGAGACTGCAGAAAGACTGTAGTTGGTACAGGGGCCTAGCTTATTATGTTTTTATTTGGTTTTATGCGACTATCTCAAATGTGCAACCTTGGAAGGAGGAATGCTCACTTTTATGAAGTGAGACTTAGAATTATAGTTGGAATGGCATAAATTTTATGGGTGTTCAGTTAGAGAGTACTGGCATAAAGACCACGCCTTAAAATTATACCTGAATAAAAAGTGCTTACCACCTTTTAACAGGGTGGAAGTTTAGGATGAAATTATAGTAAGAAGGGTGTTAGGAGATTAACAGAATTGTCAGTTACTGTATCAATTGCAGCAAACTTTAAGCCTGCTCTCACCAAGATACCTACTGACAGGAGACTGAGAAATAAAAGGCAAAGGGACAAGAGGTAATAGTGTTACCAGGAAAGATATATATTGTATTCAATGAGGGACTGTTTACCTGTGTACCACTTCCAAACTAAAGCTGGACTATCTCTCTGTCTTTTCTTAGCAGCTCAAATACTAGAGAAAAATCTGTGCCTTGTAACAAACCGTAACAAGCCTCTACATACAAATAAGAAAATTGCAAGCCACTCTATGTAATGTCCCTAGATGTAGGTAATATTAAAATCCAGGAGTCTTACAGAGCCTTTTGACAATAAAAAATCTCACCTTGTCTAACCCACAAAACAAATGGTCACAAGGGCTTTTGATTTTCCTGTCGCACCGTGTCTGAAATCCACCTTAATGTATCAAACAAAATTATTATTTATCCAACTGGAGATCTGCTGTGAAGTCTGAGATGGGCCCCCATAAAATGTAATCTTCTGGTATCTTCTCTCCATTTGGTCCTGGGTTCATTTCACAGAGACAGTAGGGTAAGCAGCACAAATAAGACAACCAAAACTGGTGTGGCTTGGAAAAAGAGTTTTATATAGAAATAGGCTTATTACATAGGTACAGAACAGAGTTATAAGGTTGTTACAGAGCTGCATCTGTGTATGTGTGTTTGTGTCAGAAAGAGGGGGGGGGAGGAAGTGTGTGTCAGAGTCTCATAGTAAGAAGAATAAAGAGAGAGAGAGAGAGAGAGAACAAGGGGGAGGAGAGAGAGAGAGAAGTATGGGTCAGAGCCTCATAGTAGGAAGTGTCCCATCAACAGAGAGAGATATTTTTGTGTTTCTGTATTTATAGAGAAAATCTCCAGCACCTCCCTTTGTCATAATTTTGGTCAGTTTGAGGTTTGCTATCATTTGATTAGCAAGGAGGGGCTGCAGACTAATCTCATCAGGCCTGGAGATGTCCTATCTGACATCACCAGGGGGTCAAAGCTAATCTCATCTTGTAAACTACGCTCATTAAGTTTGGAGACTGACATCACCAGAGTAACAAAGCTGCTTGTAATCCAAGGTCTGGGAAAAGTCATGACACCTATGCTAGGCATAATGCCATGCTGATGTATGCCGACAGCCGTTAGCTTACTTAACAGGTATACCTGGGCCAATGAAGCTTTGTACTTCCCGATAGTCGGTACCGAGCTCTGCTTCCATCTCCGTGCTATTAATAATCGGAATGCCACACACCATAAATTGAGGAATATGCTGTCCGAATTAGTTAGATTCCCCGGTTTCATTCCCAGCATTGCTACCGCTGGTTGGGGAGTAACGTCCTTCTCTAATACCGTACTTAACAGCTTAAATACCTCCTCCCATACTTTATACAAAGTCCCACAATCCCACCATACATGAAGATAACACCCCTTAGCACCACATCCTCTCCAACATTTATCATCCCCCCCCCCCCCCCCTTATACATAAGGTGCACTTTTTCCGGTGTCATATGCCACCTGTACATTATTTTGTAATTGTTTTCAATAAAATTAGCCACTAACAGCCCCTTATATCTGTTGTGGAATATGCATCCCCACTGAATCCCATCACAATTTTCTCCAATATCCTGTTCCCATTTTTCCTGGAATCCCCATTTGGATCCCTCTCCCTCCATCATATTGTAAAAACTATTCACAATTTTTTTCCTTTGCCCCATCAGGACTAGTTTTGCGATTTCAGTCGGCTCTCCCCTGAGCTCTGGTAGTATTTTATGTCTAATATAGTGGCATATCTGATTGTATGCGTAATTGTCTACCTTCTCTAGGCCAAATTGCTTCATAGCTGATGCAAAGTCCAATATCATTTTCCCCTCCAGAAGCTGTCCTATGCAGCTTAACCTCTTCTTGCCCCACTCCTCAAATACACTTTTCCCCATTGACAGAGGAAAAGTTGGGTTCCCACAAATAGGAATCAACCTGGAGACCCCTTTTGCACCCAACCAAATGTATTTCCATTAATTCCACAAACTCCAAACCCTCTGCACGTAGGGGTTCTGGAAACGCTCTCCCCCTTTTTTCTCCATCGGTATCCACATCAATTCTCCTAAATCCTCCCCCCCCCAATAATTCCTCTGATTCCATTTTTACCCACTCTTTTACTTCCTCCACCCCCCATTCCACAATGGCACTAAGCTGCGCTGCTTCCACATATCTCTGTATATCAGGTATGGCCACCCCCCAACCCCCCCATTCTCCCTCCTCCTAGTAAGAGTCCTCCAGGCCACTGTACTCCTCTTTCCCCTCCTATAAATTTCATAATAATCCCCTGTACTCATGCTACAAATTCTTTGGGCACCCGCAATGGTAAGGCCCTAAACAAATAAAGCCATTGTGGTAGTATTGTCATTTTGATCGCCAAAATCCTCCCTAGCCAGGATAATTTATTGCATCCCCAATTTTCCAACTCTTTCCTCATCTTTTTCTCCATCCCTCCCAAAGTTGGCTTAGAACATATCTAAATCCTTAGCCGTTAGATATATTCCCAGATATTTCACCCTATCCTTGGCCCACTTAAATGGAAAATCCCCCTATATTTGTTGTTGTGTCAATGCTGTTGCTGAGATATTCAGAATTTCAGACTTGGAAGCATTTATTTTAAAGCCTGAAAATTCCCCAAATTCTTTTAGAATCTCATAACTAGCTTTCAATGATTCTTTTGGCTTCGTCAGCATAAACAAAACATCATCCGCAAATAATGATATTTTACTCTCCCAATTCTCTCCCTTAACCCCGGATAGCTCTGGACACTCCCTCACCCATTTTGCCAGAAGTTCCATAGAGAGTACAAAAAGAAGGGGTGAGAGTGGACACCCCTGCCTTGTTCCCTTGCCCAGTTCAAACACTTTAGTATATTCCCCATTAATGACAATCTTTGCTAAGGGTTCTGTATATATTGCTTTAATCCAATTATTATACCCCCCTCCAATCCCCATATGGTCCAGTACTTTTAACAGGTATGGCCAGGCTACGCAATCAAATGCTTTCTCCGCGTCTATGGTCAGAAGAATCATTTGCTCTTCACTCCTCCTCCCCTTCCGTATGGTATTTAACACCTTCCAGATATTGTCTGCAGTTTGCCTGCCTGGCACAAAACCCACCTGATTTTCATGTACTAATCGCGGCATAAAGGGTAGTAGTCTATTAACTATTATCTTTGTGAAAATTTTAAAATCTGTCCCTAATAGTGATATGGGACTGTATGACCTACATATGCTGGGATCCTTCCCCTCTTTCGGTAATACCGTTATACCAGCTGTTCTCATGGTCTCTGGGATTTTCCCTTCACCTTTAAAAGAATTGTATAATCGGGCCAGAGGCCCACACAGGATCTCCTTAAAGGCTTTATAAATCTTATTAGTAAAGCCATCTAATCCTGGAGCCTTATTTGCCGGTAAAGCCTGGATCACCTCACATATTTCCCCCTCTCTAAGGGGTGCGGAGATCTGGGCTGCTTCTTCCATCGTAAGCTTAGGTAATTCTATATCCAAGTATTTATCTATATCCTCCCCCTCTTTCACATTCCCTGCTGAATATAGCTGCTTATAAAATTGCACAAATCGTTCCTGAATTTTCTCCCTCGTTCTTACCTCCTGTCCTCCTGCATCCCAAATTTTTGTTATAAGGTTCCTATTTTGCCGCTGTTTAAACCTATATGCTAGCCACTTAGTGGGTTTATTTCCTAGTTCAAAAATTTGCCGTTTCAACTGATCTTGGGCAAACTTAATATCTGCCATTTCTAGTTCATCCAATTCTCTTCTCGCTTTCTTTAATTCCTGCAGATTTGTCTCACTTAGATCCTATTGTTTTTGTAATCCCTCCAGTCCCTGGATTTTCCCCCTTAACTCCTCTTTATGACCCTCTTTAATTTTTTTCATATAGGTCCCTGCTGATATCAACTCTCCCCTCACCACCACTTTCAAACACTCTCACAAGGTCTCCACTTTACAGTTATCTCTGTCATTAATCTCCCAATAACTTTTTATGGATTGTCTTATTTTTTGCACCACCTCAGGCTGCTCCAATAATGACTCATTTAATATCCATCCCCTCTTCAGCTTTCCCGGGTTTCCCAACTCACAATCAATCCATACTGGCGCATGGTCCATCCACATCCGTTCCCCAATTTCACAAGTCTCAATCTTCTCCACCAGACTTTTAGATACCCAGATCATATCTAGCCTGGAGAATGACGTATGCACTGGAGAATAAAATGTATAGTCTTTTTCCCGTCCTTTCAACTCCCTCCAGGTATCCTGAAGTCCTAAGTGTGTGCCCATTAATTTTAACTTCCACCTACTCTTCGCACTGCCCTCACTATACCCTTTTGAGTTGTCTAACTGTGGATTGACCGTCAGATTAAAATCACCCCCCCATGATCACCTGACCCTCCGCAAACTGCTCCACCTCTGCTGCTAATTTTCATAAAATACCCCCTGTGCAACATTCGGGCCATATACATTTACTAACGTGATCCTTTGTTCTTGAATTTTCAATTTTAAAAGCAGAAATCTACCTCCTTTATCCTGTCGTACCGTTTCCACCACATATGGTTGTCTCCCATTAATCAAAATTCCCCCCTCCCCTTTTTTCAAATCAATTCTATTGGACGAGTACCATTGCCCTGGGAATTTCCTATGTGCCACCCTCCACTCATCAGCTTTCTTCAAATGGGTTCTTGTATAAAGATAATGTCTCCCTTGAGTCTACTAATTTCTTTGTACATTCGCTGTCTTTTGATTGGTGAGTTCAAGCCCCTCACATTCAAGGTTAATACCCGTAAGCTAGCCATTTTCCATAAGAAGCTGTCTTCCTGCTATAACCTCTAATCTGGCAAGAAAGTCCCCCTCCCCCCCCCAACCCCTTATCCCTCCTCTCCCCCCTCCCTCCCTCCCTCCCCCTCCAAACTCGGTCATCTCCAACCTTCCCCCTCCTACAAGGCATGACCTACCAGACCCCAAATCAACATAAAGCACAGTTACTTACCTGTAACAGGTGATCTCCGGAACAGCAGGAATTAGTCTTCACATGTGGGTACGTCGGCGCCGACGGAGCCCACACGGAAATGCTCCCCAGCATCCAGTCAGAAAGCCTTTGGGAGCATCCCTCGCGCCTGCGCGGTGACTTCTGTGGCTTCTGGTTCCCACAACGGTTGCCCAAATATCACCAATCAAAGAATTACTTAGACAGCAGTTGCTTTATCTACAAAGACTTTTATTCCAGCATCATGCAGAACAGCAACAAGGTCTGTCTATAGAAATGGCAGACAGTACTTTCTCTCTCTCTCTGTAAAGGGGGAGAAAATACTGCCCAACAATCCCCCAAAATGGCTGCCTTATATACATTTCTCCTTGTCTCAAATTAGCCTCAGTGAATCCATCATAATTACTTAGGTGTCAGCAGGGCCTCAGGGTTCTGCAACACCTTTCCCCAGGGGAGAATCTCATTACTTTTATACATCTGGATCTGCTTCATCTATGCATGGCCTGTGACCTCTATACATCTGGATCTGATTTTAGGTCTGCTCATCTATGCCTGGCATGTGACCTCTGACCCTTCCTGTGTTTTTCCTTCTTCTTGGCACTAATTGAAACCAGTCAGAGAGTATTTTGTGCTCATTAGTTTGAATTCTTTGCTTGACCTGTACTTTTTCTTACTAGGCTCAATATTCTGCATACTCCTATCCAGAATATGGTTTCCCAGAATCCTCCATAACAGGCCGCATCTATTATCTTATGGCAAGCATATACTCTCATATAGCTATTGTCTTCTGTGCCATCCATAGTTTCACCAGGCAAGGGTGCAGTCATATAAAGCCTATATATATACAGCAGACCTAAGTCAGATTTAAGTCAGATTTCCCAACATTCGCAACTTTTTCTTTTTATGTGGAGGGGCAAAAGTAATCCCACTAAGGGGCATTGATAACAATAACCATTTGAGACAGGGAGGGATCATCAAGGGGCAGCTTTTGGTACTGTACTTTGCAATATCATTCTTTTACAGCAGCCTAATAAAATAGGAAAAATACAGCAGGCAAGAATACCAAAAACAGCAATACTTAAACGAGTTATAAAGAAAGCTGTTAGGCCTCCTCCGAGTCCGGAATACCAGCAGGCAACATTCTAAGAGAATGGAAGACATACAGCTTGCAATAATACTGGACACATCAAATATTCAACAAAGTAATGAAGAAAGCTTTGAAAATGTCACAGCAAAACTTGAGCTGGTGTGGGTATTGCAATTGCTGTAGCCCAAATGGCTTGTAGATTTTCCCAAAAGTCCCAATCAGTCTTAATAGTCTTTATTTTCAGATAATTTGGGCCTGCTTCCCAGCAGTTTTTCAGGACTGCGTCGTGCACTTCACCTGTCTCTGAAGTTTAAGTATAGTTGAGTTCAGAGGTCTTGGGGTGGATTGTTCCATGTGGATTATGGCCAATTCCCTCTGTTGGAATCTCTGGATTTCAATTGGTGACATGGCTCCAGGTCCCATTCAGAAGAGCAGAATCCAATATTAAATGAAAAGACTAAAATATTCTAGATTTGATTTTACAATGAGACAATGCAATGTGATAAACATCATTTCATCCACATTTACTTAAGATCATAACTATCTCATATGGTATCAACTGTGTCTCTCAGTTTGATAAACTTCTTGTCTCTCCATCACTGAAGATTCATTTGCTGGTAGGAAATACTCCACCATACTCTTAACTGATCTTTACATATTAATAGATTAGACAAGTTGCACGCACATATTCTGCAAGTTTGGCAAGTTTCAGAATTACTCCAATTTTTATTTGTGAAAATTTGTCATCAAATCATCCCTCTTTTTTACCCCTGCATGTCTGGCCAGTACATACAAAGGCAAAATGAGGCAAAAAGCATCTGGAAGTACCACATGGCCAGTGTGGATGTTCCAAAGCATATCAGGGTGCAAAATGCACCTAGCCTGTCTCCAGGTGTCTATTTCCAATTGTTGAGTATGTGTTGGGGCTTAAATGACTTCCTGAATTAAAGATTCTGGAGACAGCATAGTTGAATAAAATTTGTTTACATGTTCAGTAGACAGATATGTCACTTTAAATAACCTTCATCAGTTTAATGTCCATCAGAGTACCACCTCTTAATTGGCATGCTAAGAACATCAAACAATTGTTAGAAAAAAACTTAGTATCGTGGTAAACAAATAGTATATAGAAAATATAAACTTGGATTCTTCTTAATAAATATAACAACATGAGTAAACAGTGTCTTTTTTTTTCACCAACTTAATTGGTATGGTTCAAAAATGGACATATGTGCTCATTCAAAATAGCAATTGTCTTAAACAATCTGAATAAAGTCCCTACAGTATAAAAATATTTTTGTAACATTTTTATAACGGCAGTCATAATAGGACAAATCATGACTTTTAACATGACAGCCACATGTCTCTCTCTCACGTATGACTAGAATCTATTGTATATACTGTTCTCAGTGAAAGTGCTGAACAAGGCAAAGTAATTATCCTGAGTCTTTCATTACACTGATACTGTTGCATGTCAGGGGGAGACTTCAAAGCAGTGCTTGGGCTAGCTTCACCTTACCGGCATGCCATCTTAAGAAATGCAAATGGACAACAGAACTAGACAGACATGTTAAAAAAAACAAATCTCTGTGCTGTAGGAGACTTTGTCTAATCAATTCAACTTAATGTTATTGTTTTATGTGTAAATAACTTTACAAATATTCTCATATTTTTCTGGGAACTAAGCCCCATTTCCCACCAAATTTGTTCTGCAAGTGTGTAAACTAAAGTAAATTTGTATGTCATAGTGCTACAACATAGTGTATTCCTAAAACTGAAACCCCCCAAAAAAAATCTTTCAAAACAAAGTACACTGTTTTTTTCTCTGGACCCCAACATATAAAACTCAAATACAGAAAAACAGATGAATTCATCCCAAAATTCAGCAACTCCCATGTTACTGTCCTTAGTCATTAGTCATTAGCACTGAGCCTAAGAATACAAACACTCCTTTTCACATTTAAATTGAATGAGACTGGTGTCAAACGGAACTGCAAACTAAACAGTAGATCTCTCTTTCTGTCCTTTAAACAAAAGTTAAAATAAAACTTAGGGGCATGTTTACTAAAAACCGCTAATTTGCGCGCCGCAAAATAGCGCACTAAAAGCGGTACTTAAGAGCGCTTAAACGCCCCGCAAACATGCGATGAAGCCCCGCACACTTGCGCGTCACAGTAACGGGTGGCGCACAAGTACGGGCCCGCAAATGTCCGATAGAGGCGTGGAAAGGCTAACGGAGGGCGGAGGAAGGCCCCGGAGGGGAGGAGAGAAGGGGTTAATGGGCGGGGAAGGGGAGGGGAGAGGCGCCCCGCACATTATCGGGGCTGAATTTCCACAAAACAAATAGCGCGAGTGAATCACTCGCGGTAGAAAGCATTTAAAGGGAAGAGAAACCATTTCCGTCAGCAATGTACAGCAAAACCGGGGAAACCAGCAAAACGTGAGCAGTGTGATACATGTGCACAGCACAAAAGTGCAAATAAAAATAGAAAATGACCACAACACAACTATTAAAAATAGTAAGTCAGCTGGGGAACAGTTATAGTGATGGGCAAATACAGAAAACACACCCAGCAAAGCTCCAGAAAAAAGAAATGAATTTTGGAAGGGTTTACGGAACGGAGACTCTTCCAAAAAACATTTCCTTTTGTGGAGCTTTCCTGGGAGTGTTTGCTATGGTTGCCCATTAATATCACTGTTGCCCAGCGTGGTGATATTTTGTCCCCCATTTCCCGTGGTCATTTCCGGGGTTTATGTGCACGTTTGTCACCAGACAGGGTGCATATGCCCACAGTAAAATTGCGTAGAGCAGGGTTTGTGACTCCATCCTACCAGGCTCACTACCTCCAGGGGCTGCACTGTCTCTGTGGCCATAGTGTGGTGCAGCGGACAGAGTCAGTACCTCTAGGACCAGAGGGTCAGAGGTTCAAAGCCCAGCTGGGGCACTTGCCAGCCCAGTCCCTATATTTTACCCACCACTAAACACAGATAGCGCAGACACCCCTGTATTGCAGGGGACATAAGCATGGGGAAAACACCCATATTTTACCCAACAACGCACACACACCACAACAATGGGCATTACCCACAGCCAAGTACGCCAAATGCAGTCCCGTACTGCCACATTCCAATCAGGTCACCTGCTTTTTATGGGAGAAGCTCATGCCAGCATGTTGGTGGACAAGTACATGTGGTGCAGGGGGCAGTGGCTGCTAGCGACAGAAGACAGAGGCCTAGCCATGTGCAGGCTGCCACCGTCCACTGCAACAGACTGTAACAGACAGGCCCTGCCGGATCCACAGTCATGGACATTCCAGGGAATCTACCCAATCTGTGGCTACACGGTGGTGCTGTGCACACAGACACTGCATGCAAGAGCAGAAGGTCACAGGTTCAAAGCCCAACTGGGGCGACTGCCAATCTTGCCCACATATTTTTCCCCCAATTAAACAGTGATAGTAAGGGCACACCTTTCCTGGCGAGGACATATGCAATGGCAATACGTCTATCTTTTACCCCACTGAGCACAGACACCATGAACAGGGCCAGTACCCAGAGCAGAATCACCCAAATGCAGTCCTGGTGGGGCACACACCAGTCAGGTTCCATGATGCCACTCAAATGCCTGTGCTGTATATCTATGCACCACACCCATGGTATGTAGATGTAGCTCATGCATATCCATGAGGGACAGCAGGAAAACCCGAACAGTGTGATGCAAACCTGGACTGGAGTTGGGAATCTGTGCCGTAAAGCAGCAGCCATCAAGGGCAGACACACTCACACCCACACCCACAGGCCTCATTGGCCAATGTCTCCTGGAGAGGCAGACCATTGGACCCTGCATGCATCTCCCAAAACTAGCACTTGCATAACTTAACAATGTCACCCTACACCTGAGGTATACGGTACACAGCTCTGAGACGTTTGCTAGGAGTACTGGCAGATAGATATCCATACGTTACGCACATACTGCTAGTTGACCCCATCCGAACAATCTGTTAGGTGTTTGCGGTGCGTGCTCCAGGCCTGGCCTCTGACGGTGTTTACCACCCTGGGGAGTGACCCCCAGCTGTACTGCGTACCATATCCATGCCTTGCCTTGCCGTGCCCAGGACCGGTTTGGTGGGCAAGGCTAATTACCTCCTCAATAGTAGCACCATGATGGCATAGGTGTGGAAGTGTGTGTCTGTCTATACAGTGGGTGTTGGCTGCAAGCCCCTTCCACAGCCCACACTGCCAGCACTGTTGCCAGTATTGGCCTGCCAATGTGCATAATGAGGTACAAGGTACCATGGGTATAGCCAGGACAGGGTGGCCTGGCCAGGATGCATCTGCACCGGCCATAGGGCACTGGCAGGGACATTGTAGTGTCCGGCCACCACCTACACAGACAGGGTGGCCAAACCATGTTCTTCTGGGAGATCACGCTCACCCTGACTGTGCAGTGACCACAGCATGGCTAGGCACCCCCATAGTGCTATACAGTATTCCTCTCATGTGATAGATATGGTTTTCTATTTGGGGCCCAGTCACTGATTTATCTGCTTGCTGTGTATGCTGGCAGCCCAGTTCTGGGTGCATGTGTCTCCATTGGGAACATGCACTATGGAATAACCAGCAGACAGTTTGTAGCTGGTATGTGTCTTGCTGGAATGGCTTGCAGGGTGCAGTGGCTGTTGGCTTGCTGCAGGGGAATATCTGGTGGTGGGGTGTAGCTTACCTTATCCTGGTCTTATGTCTGTCTGCTATTGTGTTATGGCTGTGTATGGAGCTGCCCTGGGGGGGGGGTGTTCCTCAGCAGGACTTGGGTTGCTGTTGCCCTCTACTGCCACCTTTGCAGGGAGGTAGAGTGTGGATTTCTTGATGGGGGACCATATTTGCCACTGGGGGGGAGGGAGCCCCAGGGGGGAGGGGGGGGGGCTGTGCCTGAGTGGGATATCCATGGTGTTTGTGCAGAAACTAGCTATCTTACACATTAACACTGCTTTGGAACTCCCGCTTGGCCTCCATCAGCCATGGAAGGTGTTGTGGACCTGGTCCTGGGCGCCTCATTGCACACTCAGGGTGAGCACAGAACCCGCACGATGTAACGGTGTGTAGCTACTCTGTGCCAGTAAAACACCCGGTCAGTGCCCCCTACCAGGCGGAGGTGCTGTGTGGGTGCACCCGGTCACTTCCCCCAACAGGGCCAAGGTGCTGTGGGGGTGCATTCCCCATCTTGTGTCCATCTGTGGACAGCTAATTTGCATGTGCAGTGCATCATGGGTACGTGTTGCCTAACCCTATCCTGTTTACACCGGCAGACTGTCTGTGAGGTGACATGCAGGCTATCTGCAGCCAGCCAGGGGCTTGCTTACAGCTATGGAGCTGTAGCCCAATGGTTACGTCACTGCCTGTGCAGCCAGAGGTCATGGGTTCAAACCCACAGTGGGGTTCTGTGATAGGGGTGTCCACAGCATCTTTTTACTTTACTGTACATATGTTGCTGCCAGCAATAACACCCTGAGCGTACTGTACCCATAAGGTGCCTCTGAGGGTGCTTTATGGGGCGCCGTATACGGCACTTTATGGTTGCCATCCATATAGGGTGCACTATACATTATCCTGTGTCGCAATATACATGCTGCCCTATAGGGGACATTCTAGGGTGCCTTGGCGGACGGTGCACTGTAACATGTGCCTTATGGGCTGCCTTATGTTAACATGCTGGGAGCGTGCGTTTGCTAGTTGTTATCACAAAATAAAATTAGAGGGCCTCCTACAGCACTCCACAACATAAAACATACTGCCTCTGCTAGTCTTTTTCAATGGGCATTGTGAGGGATTGAACCCCTGGTCCCTGCACCATTGGTCAGGGTCACAACCATTGTGCTGTGGCTCTGTTCCTGTGTTTGAGCAGCAGCGCGCAGCCCTGTAGCCATCGGCGCGCCGTCATGTGGCGCACAAAATTAGCAGTGCGCCGCCTTCTGCCACGTAACATTAACAGCGCGCCGCCTTATGCCGCCCAACATGGGCATGCCCCTTAAAATAATGCCTCAGCCAGCTGTCTTCAATGGGCACTGTGGGGAATTGAACCCATGATGCCTGCACGAGTGGTCAGTGTCTTCACCATTGTGCTATGGCTCCATTCCTGGTATTTGCACATCAGCGCGCCACTTATCCCTCCCACTATTGGGCTGCCCCCTCACACATCAGCACGCCGCCTTCTGCCCACCGGCTCGCCGCCTTCTGTTTCCCAATTTTATCAGCGCGCCACCCTCTGCCGCCCAACCTTAACAGCGCGCCGCCATCTGCCACCCACAATGAACAGCGCGCCGCCTCATGCCATATAAAAAAAAGAGTGCGCCGCCTTCTGCCGCCCATAATCAATATGCCTCCTACACCACTTTTGCCCATAAAAGTTGATGCCTCAGCTGGTCTTTTTCGTTGAGCGCAATGGGGGTTTGAACCCCTAGCCCCTGCACCATAGGTCAGTGTCTTCACCGTTGTACTACGGCTCTGTTTGGTTATGCAGCAGCGCCCCGCTTAGCCTTCCCACGCGCTAATGTGGGCCCCGCACATTAGCGCGACGCACACACGTACGCTCCCGTTTTTTTTCTTTTTTCTGCCTGAACCGCCCACTCCTTATATGGCACACGCACACTAACGGGGACCCGCACAGCAACGGAGTTTAGTAAACATACCCCTTAGTTACAGCTCTTTTGGGTTTCTGTAATTTATGAACAATAAGCATGTCCTCCATGAAATACCTGCAACAATACATAAAATTCTGTTTTACCCTTAATTTTGCTCGATCAAAACAAAACATATAACTTCTCATTCACTCGGGATTTAATCATTTCCAAATAGCATTGTCCTGTCAGGGCCGTCAAACCCCCACTCTGAAGGGCAAAGGACAACAAACAGATTCTCCAATTTCATGCCTTGATTATTTGATCTAACATCTAGGAGCACTTGAACAGCTGACCAGCCCATCTGTGAGCAGCCCTTTGGGGAATTCTGAAGCAGTATGCTTTTCAGCTTGATAAACTCAGGACCTTTTTAAAAAAAACAAGTAAAATGTATTTTCTTCATAATCTTATATAAGGATTTTCTCCAACAATGTAATACTAACTAAACATCTTTGCATCACATGGTTACATATTTTCTTAAACGGATTTTCTTTTAGAGCTATCTTCCTTGGTTGCAAAATCCGGCTGTAATCTTTTTCCTTTATCAGCTTGATCTTAAATTTGTAAAGTCATAAGAACATGACAAAACTGATCTTGTATCACTGAGTCAAAACTAATCAAACAGAATTTCTTAGCATCACAACAATTTTTTTTATTAATCTCAGGTTAATTAGGATCTTCCACATTTGTTAGAAAAATCAAAATAAGCTTCTCAAAAAGTAACACATTCATAGGAATTCGTTCCGCATTGTGTACAACTGCCCTATGACCTATCACAGACCCAGGCAGAGCTATTTAATCTTCTGACACACAGAAAACAGCAGACAAATTTTTTTTTTTTAGCCAGGATATACTCAGATCCTAAATTTAAAAAATAAAACTTACACATATGGATCAGACTTATTCACTGCACACAAATATGCACAGGGGAAAAAGAAACAATTTGAAATTTTCAGGCTGTACTTGTAACTATAAACTATTTTTCTTTGTTTTTCTACCAGTCAGATCACTGCACACAATAGCTGGCAGTTCAGAATAAAACACTGTCAATTATCTGTGCGGTCTGCTTCTAAGATTCTCACTTCAGTGTACAATACATTCAGATCCCAATCCACTAACTCAGAAAATCCATTCCATGTTACAATACATTCAGACAGACAGGAGGGGAAAAAAATAGCTGTCTCAGCACATCATTTGCTACAGCAGACCCTGGAAGATTTTTCGTTATTTTCAATGTTCTAAAGAAGACAGGAAAGACTTGGAAGAATAGAGACAGATAAACAAACACCACTTGTCACTTGCGTTCCAGGGACTCCGGGCCAACGGTTTTACCCTCTCCAGAGACTGGGGCGTCTTACAAGCACATGAATATTGTGAAAAAAAATAAAAGCAAACAGATACGCTCTCCAGGAATTCCCCACTTAGTTCAACTTTAACAAAGAATTCTAATCAGTTCAGCTCCAGGGACCATAAAATCTACTGAAGTAGCCAGTAATGAAAGGATAGTGTTTACTAAAGATTAAAACTAAAAAACACAGGACAGAGTTAAATGCATTATACCTAACAGCCTATCTGATCAGAATACTGAAACTGAACTAGACCCACTCCCCCCTGGTTATTTAATGCAGCTGCAGTCAGCTCCGTCATTCACCTTGATCTGGAACTTGTAAAGTAATTCATTTCAAAAAGATACTTAGAAAGCTATTCTTCAATAGATCTAATTGTCACCCTCTCTGGTCTGTGAGCACCCCAGATAAGGGGATCATCCCCGTTTTTCTATATACTCCTTAGCTGTCCCTGTTTCTAAAATCTGTAAACCTGGTGTTTTCACTATTTGGGGACAGGGGCAATTAATTTCGCCTTTTACCAATAGCAAATTGAACCTCCTTATATACAGAGGCGCGCGTAATTTCGCTTTTAGGTGGAAATCCAAACCTCATAGTTAACAGAGGCGCAAAATTAATCCAGGACTCATATAAAACATGCAACTCTTGCGCTTCGTCCAAACCCAGCCAATCCCCTCGCGGGGGTATGGAAACGTGGATAAAGACACACACTCGCTTCATATCAATGATATGTCCAGTCTCAAGCGTACACCAATCAATCCTGGAAAAAGAGACCTAATGTCTGGGCAAAACTTCCTTTCCCTAATCATTCCCTAATGTTACAACTAAATACAGAGACACTCTAACAGTTTTCTTACATAACAAAATATTAATTACATACTTACCCACCACTCGAACCCGGGCAAGTCTTCTGTCCTTTCATACAGACAGGGAAACTGAACACTCACCAATAGAGTCATCCTAGGGTATCAAAATCTCTCTCGACATCACTCAGAGCGGTATTCCCATCTTCTGTACCAGCAGAAGGAATCCTCTTCTCCTAATGAGAAGGTATTCTCATCCCCTGTTTTTTTTTCTGTGAAAAACAGGAGGTAGTCCCTCTGACAAATAAAACTGCAGTCAGAGGAGTCCTTGGGCAATTAAGAAAATTTAGAGGGGCTTCGGCACCAATAATTGTGGCTTCTGGTTCCCACAACGGTTGCCCAAATATCACCAATCAAAGAATTACTTAGACAGCAGTTGCTTTATCTACAAAGACTTTTATTCCAGCATCATGCAAAACAGCAAGGTCTGTCTATAGAAATGGCAGACAGTACTTTCTCTCTCTCTCTCTGTAAAGGGGGAGAAAATACTGCCCAACAATCCCCCAAAATGGCTGCCTTATATACATTTCTCCTTGTCTCAAATTAGCCTCAGTGAATCCATCATAACTACTTAGGTGTCAGCAGGGCCTCAGGGTTCTGCAACACCTTTCCCCAGGGGAGAATCTCATTACTTTTATACATCTGGATCTGCTTCATCTATGCATGGCCTGTGACCTCTATACATCTGGATCTGATTTTAGGTCTGCTCATCTATGCCTGGCATGTGACCTCTGACCCTTCCTGTGTTTTTCCTTCTTCTTGGCACTAATTGAAACCAGTCAGAGAGTATTTTGTGCTCATTAGTTTGAATTCTTTGCTTGACCTGTACTTTTTCTTACTAGGCTCAATATTCTGCATACTCCTATCCAGAATATGGTTTCCCAGAATCCTCCATAACAGGCCGCATCTATTATCTTATGGCAAGCATATACTCTCATATAGCTATTGTCTTCTCATATAGCTATTGTCTTCTGTTTCACCAGGCAAGGGTGCAGTCATATAAAGCCAATATATATACAGCAGACCTAAGGCAGATTTAAGTCAGATTTCCCAACACTTCCCGCCTTTTCCACTGCCTCTCCCCAGTTGAGTTTCATAGCTGAGACAGAAGGAGAGAAAGAGGAAAGGAAATAGATAGATACAACTCCTAGGGGAGGTGGGTGGGTTGTGAAGACTAATTCCTGCTGTTCCGGAGATCACCTGTTACAGGTAAGTAACTGTGCTATCTCCAGGAACAAGCAGGAATGAGTCTTCACATGTGGGGACTCCCTAGCTGTGGGTGCCAGGGGAGATCCCATAAAATGCGCATCCCTGGAACAGGACGGCATTTCCCAAACCTGGATCTCCGGCATCCCCTGGGGGATGGAGGGTAGGAGTTGAATAGAGCAGAGCTGTAGAGGAACAGCGAATCTAAAGACTACAGGGAAAAAAGTCTTTAGAAGGTATGTCAAGTATCATCAAAATATTTAATGAACTAGCACAATATAGAGCTTACCTACTGGATTGTAGGAAGTAGACTGTAGATGCAGTAGCGGAATCTTCAAGAGACTCCACAGCAGTGAGGAAGAAGTTCCAATCTGGAATGGGCAGGTGACCCAGGTGTCAGCCGGGGCAGGAGAAGATCGGCAGGTCTCCAATGAAAAGCTTTATGGGAAAAGCTGAGAACTCATTTAGGTACAGAGTCATAAACATTGAGGACTAAAAGAAGAAGACTGACCGATCTGGAAAATTAGCCCAGTCCAGAAGGGAAGAGAGGGTATGTAAAAAAGCCCCTATTCCCAAGGAGAACAGAAGTGTACTCAGGAACACTGAAGATGTACACTGTCCTTCCTAGCTGTTAAGCGATCGGAAGACATTGAAGTTTGAGACTGCACAGATAGGGAGATGTATAACAAAAATAGAAGCTGTTGACGTCACAGCAGTAATGGTTAGTATAACCCGTCCCAGTCACTGAGCCGTAAGATAATAGGCAAGTTGACTGTCCGGACCCCATAAGAAAATAAAAACCTAAGCACCGACAGTCAGGGAGATAGGTAGACATAGGGTGCTATGGACATCTCCCAATATGCGTATGCCTATATACACATATATATCCGTAAGACATACATATCCATACCTATGAGAATATATGTATGCAGAGAAGGAGTTTTTTTTTTTTTATACCTATATATCTACATATAGACATGTAGATAGATATATGTATAGATAGAGGTGGGATGACTGACGCCCACCCAGGGTACAAAACATGTATGCCCCCATACATAAAAATAATGTTTCAGAATACATGCCTGCAACTGAGCCACAGAAAAAAACATTCACATGGGGAATGTGATGGGAAAAATTCATCCAATAATAGGGGGTGAAACCCACCTGAAGAAATATAGAGAATCGATTTCTGTGGAGCAGGAATCTAGGTCAGTGGAAGAACCAGTATGGTTGCGTGAAAAACAGAGGATAACAGCAGTCTGGTAAGAGTACGTCAGCAGTACTTTAGGACTCTGATACGTCCAAAGGACAAGAAGAACGCATAGACGAAGATACCAGAGTGACCCAGCCAAGGGATTCAGGGGTATCATGTACGATAAAGGAGTATGCGTTGTCCAAGTGGAGTAGAAAAACATAATGCCAAGCTGTAAGGAACAGGAGCATATTCCGGTCAGATTGGGAACTCCGTGAACATTCATGCAGAAAAGCATGTCTGCTGTATATGAAAGACCCTCAGAGACAAAGGTCAATGCTCTGTGGTAAGGGCCCAGAGTAGAAGCTTCTCTGAAGGTTGCCGAGAGCATTGTGCAGGAGAATTATAAGATAAAACTGACAGAAGTCAGGCGTGTTGCCACATCCGAGGAAAGGATATGGCTAGAAGAAGATAAGCTGCAGCGAATAGTATTATGCAAGATAGTTGCAAGCAGCGTGCAATGAGCATTAAAGTAATCACTGGAACTCCTGCATATACAGCAACTGAACAAAACGACAGAGGGGATTCTCCTGTAGAAAACAGAGAGAAAACAGACAAAGGCAGCGGAGAGCATCTCCGTCCCTGTCCGATGAGTTGTTCAGAGCACGCAGTGAAGGAAAAACAAACAGGCTACACTGGAAGAAAAAAAGCATTTCAGTATGGCACCAACTCAAGCAGGGGAAACCCTGGAAGAGAGGGGGTTGGAAAGTGACTTACCATAGGGTAAGGCAGCTGAAGGAAAAGATGTCCATATGGGGACAGAAACTATCATGGGATAGTTGTGACCTCCCTTCGTGGTAGTAAGAATGGGAGAATTCTGCAACCCATGGACAAAAGTATCCGAGAGCATAGCATACTGGAAAAGAAACCAGTGTAGAGTTTGAAGAATAAACTTCTGCTAAGGGGAAGTTAACTGTAGATAGCAATACACAGGAACCTGTGGTTGCTGGTTATGAGCAGACTGGGTAGAGTCTGGAGACTACAGACTAGGATGAGATGTCCCTTGCTTGGGTACACCGGGAGGATGGGCAGAAGAAGGATGAAACTGTCTCTTCTTCGGGAAAGAAGGTTTGGTAGGACATTTCCTACGTCCCGGGGAAAAAGAGGGCTTAGGATGGTTTCCAGAACTAGGAAAGTCAGTGGAGCAATGAGCAACCTGATGTAAAGCTTCTCTATTGAAAAGATTGTCTCCGGTACAAGGAGAATTACCCAGTGTATGTTTTGCCCATCTGCTCAAGTCTGAAGCCTGCAGCCACGCTGTATGACGCGCTCCAATGGCAATAGCAGAGGATCTGCTAACAGACTCAAAAGAGTCTAGAGAAGCGCGAGAAAGGAACCAAGAGATATTCCTGCTATGATTAAGAAGCAAGGAATAGTCAGAGGCCTTGGGTTCTGACAAAAAAGGAGACAAAAGAGATAACTTCTCTGTGACCTCCTGAAGTGTGAGACTCATATAAAAAAATATATGAAATAATTCTTGAAGCCAACATAGAAGTTTGGAAGGTTTGACGTCCAAAGGCATCAAGTGCTTTAGATGCACGACCTGGTGGGAAAGAAGAATGCTTCTTCTTGCTTCTGACCTTCCTCATTGCTGATTCCACTACAATGGAATGATGCAGAAGTTGGCTTTTCTGAAACCACGGAGAGGGAGGCACCTGATACAGAACATTCATGGCTGTAGAAGGCGCAGGAACCTTTAAAGGTGATTCCCAAATCCTCAGAAGAAGGTCCTGCAAAGACTGATGCAAAGGAAGCATTATGGTTTCCTTTTCTGCAGGATCTTAGTCAAGAGTAGGACCAGGAATAGGAATGGCAAGAAAGGCTGCCATGTCAAGGAGAAATGTCTGAAAAGAAGGATCTCCCAGAGGAACTATTCCTGGGTAGGCTGAGGTTGAATGAGCAGCGTGAACACCAGAAGACCTACTGGACTGGTGCATAAAAAGAATCCTGCTAGATGGAGAACGATACTGACAGTTCTGATTCGAGGCAGTTAGTACTGCATCGTCGGTTCCCGGTATCGATTCCAAGCTAGGCATAGAAAGGATCGATGGCACCGATGGAACTGCAGGAAACGACGTCGACACCGGTACCGGCATCGGGGACGGTAATGCCATCGTAGCAGGTATCGGAGGTTGTCGAAGCGGTACCGAGGTAACCAGAGAGCTTTGGTGAATATCCCCGGTACTGCGTAGTTGGAGGCGACGTGGATTGGCTCCGAAACGCGTCGGGACCAAGTCATCTAGACTGGATATGGATTCCAGACTGGGCACCGAGCGTCAGTGGAATCGGCGATGCCGCTACCTGAAGGTCAATCAGAATCGTATTGATCGGTACCGAAACACTGAGGACGTCCGAGGACGACGCCCGGTGAAGAGAGGAACACTCGACACCGGCGCCGATGTCGGGGTATCGGTACCGCTCGAAGCCGGTACCCCCCCTAAGCATGGCGCAGATAGAGGAAAGCCCATCCGGGGCGCATCGATCGGCCCCGAAGGTACCCAGGGCACCAGATGACGATCCCCGGTGAAGAGTGGAACACTCGACACCGATGCCGGTGCCGGGGCATCGGTACCGCTCGACGCCGGTATCAACCCCGCGGTTGGCTGGGATACAGGAAATCTAGACTGGGTCGTATCGATCGGCCCCGAAGGCACCGAGGACTCCCGACGATGATCCCTGGTGAAGAGCGGAGCACTCGACCCCGGTGCCGATGCCGGGGGATCGGCACCGCTCGAAGCCGGCACCAACCCTGCGCATGGCTGGGAAGCAGGAAAAACAGTCCGGGTCGGGTCGATCGGTCCCGAAGGTACCGAGGACACCAGACGACGACCCCTGGTGAAGAGTGGAGCACTCGACACCGGTGCCGATGCTGGGGGAGCGGCACCGCTTGAAACCGGTACCAACCACGCGCATGGCGGGGACGCAGGAAAGCCAGTCTGGGTCGAGTCGATCGGCCCCGAAGGTACCGAGGACACCAGCTGATGATCCTCGGTGAAGAGTGGAGCACTCGACACCGGTGCCGATGCCGGGGATCGGTACCGCTCGAAGCAGATACCACCCCCAAACATGGCTGAGGTATGTTCTGTGAGGAGTGAACCCCAGGAACAACCTGAAACCCCGTAAATGCTTTGGAGCCCGAAGACTCCCGCCGGGGTCTTACTGCCAATGGGGTCTTGAGGGCAAGGCCGGAGCCGTCATCATGCTGGGCATGAGACCTACCCATCAAGAATTGGCTAGTCTTAACAGACTTTTTGTGGGTTACCTGATCCTGGAGAGAAGCATAAACCCATGTCCTCACCTCAGGAGGAAAAACGGCATCGAGGGATACCCGAAAAAGAGAAGGTCTTCTCCCGATACTAAAGCCTGATGGACCCTGGGAAAAGGAGTCAGGACCCAAACAGGATAGACACCAGGCACTGGAGTCTAAAAAGAAAACTAAGTTTCCGCAGTGAAGGCACTTCTTAGGGGAAGAAGGCTCCATGTTGGAAAGGCCTGTTAGGCCTCGATGAGATAAAAGAAAAAACTGAGGAGAAGTTATTTCTCTAAGTTTGAAAAGAAAAGAATAAAGCACCGGCGGTGCCGGTATCGGCGGGGAAGACAGCCGCGACCACAAGAAAACAAGAAAATAAGGATTTTAAAGAAAAAAGTTTCTGCGGTGACAGGAGGTACGTCCTGTTGGCTCCGCGGAAAAACGAAAACTGGGGAGAGGCAGTGGGAAAGGCGGGAAGTCACCGCGCAGGCGCGAGGGATGCTCCCAAAGGCTTTCTGATTGGATGCTGGGGAGCATTTCCGTGCGGGCTCCGTCGGCACCGACGTACCCACATGTGAAGACTCATTCCTGCTTGTTCCTGGAGATAACACACATCCATTTTTATACCTATTACATCATTCATACTCCTAATGTGCTCTTTACTTAAGCTTTATATAAATATAGCTCCTCTCCATTACAATATGTCCACAGCTGTGCAGCCTTTCACCTTCTCTCTTTCTCTTGTGCCAAATTCTTCTTCTGTCTTCTTAGACGCTTATCCCCCTGGGGTGCCTGTCTCCAGCTGTCTTCTCCGTCTTGCCTCTTCGCAGTCTTGGTGCCATTGCCTGCTGTCCCTTCCATCCAGCCTTCCGCCACAGTCCGTATGTGGGATTGCACCCCTTCCATACTGAATTGTAAGCCAAAAGGATAGGTCCACTTATACTTAATTTGTTCCTCTCGCAGCCTCTTTGTTAGGCCTGCTAATTCCCTCCGCTTCTGCATAGTGATCGCGGACAGGTCTCAATTTTCTGGTTCTCCCAGGTGATTTCTATTAATTTCCTGGCTGCACTCATTAGAGCGGTTTTTGTTGCATACGCTTGAAAGCAGGCAATTATATCTCTTAAACGACCCTCTCTCTGAGGGCCGAGCGCTCTGTGTGCACGCTCTATCCTCCAACAAAGCTCAGTCCCATCCATACCAGCCTGCTCCACTATTTGATGGCTTATTTTCTCCACCACTTTTATACAATCTTCTTTATCTTTAGTCTTGGGCACTCCACGTATTCTTAAATTCACCCGGCGAGATCTGTTTTCCAGATCTTCCATTTTCACCCATATCTCTTCCTGCTCCCCCACCAGGGCTTTCACTGTCTCTTGCATACTCTTTATAGTGCCTTCTTGCTCTTCTACCCTGTTTTCCACGTCTTCCAGCCATTGCCCCACCTCACGCACATCCACTCTCAACTCCTCCATCCAAGTATGCACCTCGGCTTTGAAGTGGGCTAAGTCCTGCCTTATGGTTGTGAACCAGCCCTTTAGCTCCCCTTTCAGGCCTTCAATCTCACTTTCGCGTTGGTCAGTCTCTCCGCCAGCTTTACTTGCCTCTGCCCCCGCCAACTCACATGGCGTCGCCATCTTGTTTCTCCCGCAGTGCTCCCGCTCACGGCTTTAAACGCATATGCCTTTAAATCTGCTGCGCCTTTCTTCAGCGTCGTCATCTCTCCAGGTTACCCACAGTTTCTGGTTTAGATTCTTCATTTTCTCTCTCTCCAGGAGCTGTCTTTTGTCCAGGTAATTAGGTTTTCCGATGGAGCTCTACTCTTAAGCTACCGTCTCGTCCAGTGATGTCATTTCCTCTTCGAGAGTTTGATTACATTTTGAGTAAGAAAATATTTTCTCTTATTAGTCTTAAATAGGTTACCCTGTAGCTTCATTGCATGTCCCCTAGTCTTTTTATATTCTGATGACATAAACAATCGATCTATGTTTACCCGTTCCACTCCATTCATTAATTTATAGACCTCTATCATATTTCCCCTCAGCTGTCTCTTTCCAGGTTGAAGAGCCCAAACCTTTTTAGCCTCTCTTCATAGGAGTATCCTTCCATCCCCTTTACCATTTTGATGGCTCTTCTCTGTACCTTTTCTAATAATGCTATATCCTATTTAAGATACAGCGACCAGAACTGCACACAATATTCAAGGTGCGGTCACACCATGGAACGATGCAGAGGCATTATAATATCCTTTATTTTCCATTCCTTTCCTTATGATACCTAGCATTCTATTTGCTCTCTTGGCCGCCACTGCACACTGGGCCAAGGGTTTTAACATGTTATCCACGATGCCACCTAAATCTTTTTCCTGAGTGGTGGTTCCCAATGTGGAACCTTGCATCATGTAACCATAGTTTGGGGGGTTCTTTCCTAGGAGCATAACTTTGCACTTGCCCACATTAAATTTCATCTGCCATTTGAATGCCCAGTCTTCCAATTTATCAAGATCCTCTTGCAATTTTCCACAAATCCTCTTGGGTTTTAACAAGTTTAAATAGTTTTGTGTCATCTGCAAATTTGATAACCTCACTCGTTATTCCCGTTTCCAGGTCATTTATGAATATTTCAAAAATCAGCGGACCAAGCACAGATCCTTGGGGTACTCCACTATTCACCTTTTTCCATTGGGAAAATTGGCCATTTAGCCCTACCCTCTGCTTTCTGTCTTTTAACCAGTTCCTGATTCACAATAGCACATCATCTCTTATCCCATGACCTTTTAGTTTTGCCAAAAATCTCTGATGAGAGACTTTGTCAAAGGCTTTCTGAAAGTCCAGATAGACTATATCAACTGACTCACCTTTGTCTGTTTATTCACACCTTCAAAAAAACATAACAGATTAGTAAGACAAGATCTTCCTTGTCTAAAGCCATGTTGGCTGTCTCCCATTAAGCCATGACAATCTACATGCTGAGTAATTTTGTTCTTTATGATGGTTTCTACCATTTTTCCCAGTATTGACGTCAGGCTCACCGGTCTGTAGTTTCCTGGATCACCCCTAGAACCCTTTTTAAAAATTGGCATTACATTGGCCATCCTCCAATCTTCAGGTATTAGAGATGATTTTAATGATAGTTCACAGATTACTAATAGCAGGTCTGCAATCTCATATTTCAGTTCTTTCAACACCCTTGGATGTATACCATCTGGTCCAAGTGATTTGCTACTCTTCAGTTTATCAAATAATTGTAATACAGCTTCTTGGTGTAGCGATATTTCTTTCAATTCTTCTGCAGTTTTACCTTTAAATACCACTTCAGTGATGGGTAACATCCCTACATCTTCCTCAGTAAAGACCGAAGCAAAGAATTCATTCATTCAGTCTCTCTGCTATAGCCTTGTCTCCTCTTACTGCCCCCGTTTTACCCCTCTATCATCTAATGGTCCAACTGACTCTCTCACGGTTTTTTTGCTATGAATGTACTTGAAAAAGTCTTTATTATGCATTGCCTGCCTTATCAATGCCTTGCATTTAGCTTGCCAGTGCTTGTGCCGTTTCCAGTTTTCGTCATTTGGCTCTTTTTTCCATTTCCTGACAGATGCTTTTTTGGCAACAATATCCTCTCTGACCTCAAGTTTAAACCATGCTGGCAGTTTTTTTGGACTTCCTTCCACTTTTCTTAAAGCATGGAATACAGCTGGTCTGGGCTTCCAAGATAGTATTTTTAAACACCCAAGCTTGATGTAAGTCTTTAACCTTTGCAACGGCTCCTTTTAGTTTTTTCTTAACTATTTCCTCATTTTATCATAGTCTCCCTTTCAAAAGTTAAAAGGTAGTAATGTGGATTTCCGTACCATTCCTCCTCCATTAATTAAATGAAACACGATCATGCTATGATCACTATTGCCAAGTGGCCCCAACACCCTTATCACTTGCACCAGATCTGGTGTTCCACTAAGGACTAAGTCCAAAATGGCTTCCCCTCTGGTTGGTTCATGAACCAGCTGCTCTAAGAAGCAGTCATTTATTTCATCTAGAAACTTTATCTCCCTAGCATGTCTTGCCGTGACACTGACCCAGTCAATACCGGGGTAATTGAAATCACCCTATTATTAGCATTCTGTAATTTTTACTAGCTTCACTGATTTCTTTGAGCATTTCATCATCCATTTGTTCATTCTGGCCAGGCGGTCAATAGTACACCCCCACTGCCATCGCCTTCTGCTTTTTACATGGAATTTCAAGCCATAGATTCTACAGCAAATTTTGTTTTCTGTAGAACTTTAATCCTTTGTGACTCAATGCCCTCTCTAACATGGAGTGCAACCCCTCCACCAATTTGATCATCTCTATCATTACGATATAGTTTGTACCCAGGTATCACAGTGTCCCACTGGTTGTCCACCTTCCACCATGCCTCTGAGTCATAATTAACTCTTATTTTTTAGACTTCTAGCAGTTGCAAACAAGCATTTTAGAGACTGTATTTTATTCATATTAATCTGGTTATCGGTAGGCAGGGGTAATTTGGAATCTTTAAGCTCTGTCTGCTCTGTACTCAAGGGCATTTGGGCTACCTTTGTCTTTATTGGAACCTCTCTGCTGATGTGCCCTAACTTCATTTTTTGGTAGTAGCCTTCAAGGATACTTTGTTCCGAACCATGCGCTCTTGGGCGACTTTCGGCTCTTCCCTATTATCTAGTTTTAAAGCTGCTCTATCTCCTTTTTAAAGGTTAATGCCAGCAGCCTGGCTCCATTCTGGTTAAGGTGAAGCCCATCCCTTCGGAAGAGCCCCTCCTTTCCTCAGAATGTTCCCCAGTTCCTAACAAATCCAGAACCCTCATCCTTGCACCATCGTCTCATCCACGCATTGAGACTCCAGAGCTCTGCCTGCCTTTTGGGTCCTGCGTGTGGAATGGGAAGCATTTCAGAGAATGCTACTCTGGAAGTTCTGGATTTCAACGTCCTACCTAAAAGCCTAAATTTAGCCTTTAGAACCTCCCTACCACATTTTCCTATGTTATTGGTACCGACATGTACCAAGACAGCAGACTCCTCTGCAGCACTATCTAAGACCTTGTCTAGGTAGCGTGTGAGGTCCGCTACCTTCGCACCAGGCAGGCATGTTACCAAGCGATCTTCAAGTCCACCAGCCACCCAGCTATCTAAATGTCTAATGATCGAATCACCAACCATAACGGCTGTCGTAACCCTTCCCTCATGGGCACATGGCCCTGGAGAAACTTCCTAGGTGTGAGAGGGTTTTACATCACCTGGAGGACAGGTCCTAGCTGTAGGATCACTTCCTGCCACACCAAGGTGATGCTCTCCTGTCACTTAACCTCTCTCCTCCATGGCAACAGGGATGCTGCCAGCCTGGATGTGGGACTTCAGGACTATATCCCTATAGGTCTCGTCTATGTACCTCTCTGTCTTCCTTATGTCTCCCAAGTCTGCTACTCTTGCCTCCAGAGATCGGACTCGTTCCCTGAGAGCAAAGAGCTCCTTGCACCTTGTGCACATGTAAGACCCCCCTCACCAATTGGGAGAACATCATACATGGGGGCTTTCCAGTCTTTTGCATTGAGTGCCACATCTCACTGCTGGACTGCTGTCTGCATCTTAGTTTTACGGTTGTGTTTAGGTATTTAAGTTGTTTACTTACTAAGGTTTGCTGGGGATACTTATACTAATAAAACTATACCTAATATGTTTAATGGATTATGTTCACCTCAAGCTTAATTAATCTCAGGTCCTTAATATATGCCTCATAAGGATAAACAGCTGCATCTGAGAGTGACTATAATACCTCCTTTACTATTAGAGGTTTAAGCAGCTATAAAATTATGATTATCTCAGGGGTGGGTGAGAGTACTTCCTTATAGAATCACCTCACCCCAGCTGCTTGGAGACATCATCAGTGGTGTGGCCGTTTTTCCCTTTGCTTCCTGTGGACTTGATGAGGTGACACAACCTGTAAGTGTGGGACTAGACTGGAGGAATGATAAGGAAGTGCTGATATAACACTGTGCTGCTTTCACATATGACTTGAATGTGTCTCTAATATGTTTGCAATATAAATAGATGCTATCAGTTTTCTTTTAATCAGAAACTGAAACAAAAGGGGCATGCTTACTAAGCTGGTTTAATAGTTAGGACATGTTAGGACACTAACAGCCTGAAGTGCGCACTCATTAACTCTCGATCACTTCGCAAAAAATGGCCAGCAATCACTGAAACAATAACTCACCATAATTTAGATATCATTATGATTACTGAGACCTGGCTCTCACCGGAAGATAATACCATCCTCAATCAACTTCTCCCACCCAACTTCGTTACCTTCACCAGCCACAGGCAAAAAAGGGGTGGAGGAGTTGCCATCATCACCAGATCTGACCTTCAATTCAAAATGGAAGAAGCCAGCAACACCAATACCCTTGAAACATTATCTATTTCCAACCACTTTTGCTCCATAAACCTTATTTATAGAGCACCCTCTGCAGATCCAGACAACCTCTCCAATATCATAAACTTAGCATCAAATACCCATGTTCCACATAAACCAAACTGGATACTAGGAGATTTTAACTTACCATCCCCTACAGGACAATCAGGCAGCCGCCTTCACAGAAGCCCTAGATATCTTGGGATACACCCAATTGGTTCATGAACCTACACACACAAAGGGCAACATTCTCGACCTGATATTCGCCCCACAAACGGTGCTTCAGCAAGCACAAAACATCACGTTATCACTAACAGCAGTTCCATGGTCGGATCATAAGCTTATTTCCTTCCAAATTCCGACCCCCATCAGGTCAGAGAGACCCATTACGAACTCACAAACAAACCCAACCTCAAATGCCAGAAGATTTCACCCGTTTAACAAAGAACGCATCCTGGCTGAAACAAACTCTCTCCTTGACAATACCTCGCAAGACTTAGATGTCCTAATTTCCACGTGGAACAGCAGACTCAGCTCGATCGCAATCCGTCCTCACATCTAAAGCCCCAAAGAAAAGACCATCCGCACCATGGTTCACAGCTGACCTAAGGGCGTCACTAACCCTCCTACGAAGATCGGAAAAACGCTGGAGGAAATCACGTACCAGCACTGACCAAACAGCATACTTCCAACTCCTACACACACATCGCAGGGCAGTCACAGACAAGATGAAACAACATCACACCGACACCCTGAAACGTTCATTAAGCAAACTGCATGACCTCTTCAACCTGGTCAAATCTCTTGCCAAAGAACCGACCCCGGAGCGCACAGGATCTATACACCCACAGGATTATGCCGTCTTTATGCAATCAAAACTATGCAAGACTGACAAGATGATGATACCAGACCCTCCTGATGATCAAGCATGCGCAGCGTATCTAACCACCTTTACCACTCCTTCTAAGAGAACTATCGAAGACACCATTGCTACCCTAAATACCTCCACTTCATACTCAGATCCATGTCCAGCATTCTGGATAAAAGATCTGCGATCCGACCTTGCCCCAATCTTAGCTAAAATGATAGGACTATCATTCAGCACCGGGTCGTTCCCATCCATGCTCAAACAGACCTCAGTTAGACCGCTGCTTAAGGACACCAAATTAGACCCTCAAAAGGTCGAGTCTTACAGACCCATATCCAGTATCCCGATGCTCGCCAAAATCGTTGAAAAAATAGTCTACAGGCAGCTACAAGATCATGTGGACACTAACGCACCTCTAGATCCATCACAACACGGGTTCAGAGAGTCACACGGTGTGGAAACACTACTCACTACTCTTTTCAACACCATAATCTCAGGCATTGACAACTCACGTACAGGTTTCGCACTTATCTTTCTAGATATTGCGGCAGCCTTCGACTCAGTCCGCCACGAGATTCTCCTGATTCGGCTAAGAGAGAAAGGCATTACCGAAACAGCGCTTGAGTGGTGTAGGTCTTACCTGTCTGGAAGATGGCAACATGTACGAGCAAACGGAACCACATCCGAGCCATTCCTACAAAGTCAAGGAGTCCCTCAAGGATCCTCCCTATCGTCACTTATGTTTAATATTTATATCCAACCCATCTGTAACATCATTAGATCCTTCAACGTGAGTTGCATGATTTACGCAGACGATGTCCTACTGTACCTGCCAATATCACTGGATTGCCCGGACCTCACCCCACTAACCAAGTGCTTCAATGCAATATCAGAATGGCTCCTCTCCCAAAATCTCCGCATCCAACATAAGAAAACAGAGGTCCTGTTCATCTCTAGAAATCCGGAATTTACTCCACCTAACCACTTGGAAGTAGACAACGCCAAGCTACAAGTAAAATCAGCCATACGGTATCTCGGAGTCACATTAGATCAGAACCTCAACATGAAGCAGCACATAGCAAAAACAGTAAGAGCGGTCTACTTCAAGATCAGATCCCTCAGACACATACGCCCTCTACTCGAGCTGAGCGACTTCCGTACCATCTACCAAGCCCTCATCATTCCTCATTTTGATTATGCAAATGCCATCCTACAAGGACTCCCTCAGGCAACCTTACATCCCTTACAACTCGCCATGAACTGCGCTGCGCGAATCCTCTTTGGAGCACCAAGGAGAGAGCACATCACACCCCTCCTGATGCAGTTGCACTGGCTCCCCATCCAAGCCAGGATTAGCTTCAAGACCTTAGTGATGACATTCAAAGCCATCAACGGGTTATCCACCTCTTCAATATGTGACCTCATACATCCACCCACACCCAACAGGATAAGAAGAACCTCTACAGCCAACATGCTAGCAATACCAAAAGCTATGACAAGATGCGCCATATCAACTTCAAACAGAGCCTTCAGTCTGAGTGCCCCAAGCCTCTGGAACTCCCTACCACCACACATCAGAGCTATCCCCAACTTGAGCCAGTTTAGGAAGGCCTTAAAACACTTCCTCTTCATTAAATACCTCACAGCCTCCCCCGAACCCCAGCCACCATGTATGAGCAACACACAATAACACAACACACATCTCACATATTTACAGTTACCTATTTCAATGTTCCACACATGTAGATAGTTTCCCCTGTTATCCAAGTTTACTGCTCCTGTTCATTGTAATGATCTGACTCTTGTTTATTGTCGGATACTGTTTGTTCTATGTAAACCGCGCTGATCGCAAATAGTGCGGTATATAAGAAATGTAAATAAATAAATAAATAAATAAAAAATGTTATTTGTAACTAGGCTCCATGTTATTCAATGTGACCTAGTTACAAATAGCCCATACTAACCATTAGCCCAGCTTAGTAACCATGCCCCAAAATTTCACCTACATAGTCCTCTGCACATGCTTGGGCAGCTAAAAAAACCAACAACATTAACAGCTTTTCTGAGGCACGCATAAGGTCAGGTATCTGCTCATTTGGACCTGGGGTCTCCAGCAGTGATTGAAGGGAAAACTGCACTTACCTCTGTTGTGTCTACCACCGCCTCAAAGGTTCTGCTTGGGTCCATGAATTGGCTGCTATTATATGTATCCTTTTGTGAAGTCTGACTCCTCCATGTGTACACCACAAGAACTGTGTTTACATGTGTATTTATCGGCACTTACATATGCCAGTCTTTTTGTGCGTGGGTTTTTTTTTGTGCAAAATCTGTTTATGCTCCAGCATCTTTATACCTATTTTACAAAAGCCTCCGTGTTTAGCAGAGCCTTCTGTACAATACTCGGAGAACTGTGAACATCCCAAGCTGGATGTCCCATTTCCCCACACAGAGACCATGTGCAAAATGGGGCTTCTCATCTTATTATTCCGTGCCTCTATAGCAGAAACCCTGTGAACTGCAGAAAAAACATCTCCCTTACTGGAGGACAACTCACAAACTAAGACTTCAACAAGGCTTACTGTTCAGCTAATTAAAAGTACATGAAGCTAAATAATGTTTAGGATGCAAATGGACAACAAAAATAGGCATCCATTGTGTGTTCCTACCAGATGGGAAACCAGGAATGACAATGTGTGCCCTGTTTATCATCATTTATTTATACTTACAAATATTTGATATCACACCTTCCATAATCAAATACCAAGGCGGTTACAATACAAAACAATTATTAAAAACATTATATACATAAAGTCCTCATCCCTCCATACGAGCCTCCCATTTCCCCTCATAGTCTACAAAGTACTTTCCAAAGAGCTACAATGTCCTTACCTCCATTTTAGGAAAATGGTGACTTTCCTCTCTTATCTCAAGGCACGGACTTCAATAAATACGGTCCTATATAACTAAAATGCTGACCCCCCACATAACCCTCAACCTCCCAGTGTCTAAAGAAAGAGGGGCCAACAAAGCTGCTGCAACATACCTGGTATAATTTTCTTTAACAGGTTTAATTATTCTGCTTCGACTGTGTCCCTTGGGTGACGGTACTAACTTCCCCATACTTTATAGCTAAAAGGCCATGAACGGACCATTCCCGGGTCATGACTTAGACTTAGAGCGTATGCTTGGTCAGCGGGTCATGTTTACATCACTGTTCTGATGCTAAGCCATACAGAATGAACGGTGGCAGCACCAGTCAGCAAGAACATCACTGTTAGAGGAAGCAGACTGGGCACTGACCAAGACTTTCTTTGCTACTCAACTGAAGCTTGTCAGAGTCCTACTAGATGTTAGGATCTCAAGCGCCTTGGCAGTGATCGTCACAGAAAAAAAAGGCTTTGCTAGTGGTGATATCCCATAAAAATGGTTGTAAGTATTCAAACGAAAACATTCTCTCTCCAGGGATGGAATTTAAAAGACAAATTAAGCTGCAGTAAAACATGGATATTAAAGGCGGCAATTAAAGCAGACGACTGGAGTCACATGTTTTGTTTTCTCTTAATTTTTCCTATATGTAAAATTAATATACTTAAATCACCTGTCCTATACAGAAAAGTATTCTTTAACAGAGCAAACTATCTGTATAAAACGCATTACCAAGTCTAACAATCATATCTTTAAAAAAAAGGCAGCTGGATTAGATAAAGTTTGTAGCACCAAGGATCTGAAAAAAAATGGTAATTTGGTTATTAAAGAGACAATGTGACTACTGCTGGAAACCATGATAATAGCACCACAACCAGCAGAAAGACGAATATTATATCCCAAGAGAAACACTTACTGGCATTACCCCTTAGCCTTCTCCCATGACCTTGAGATTTAAACCATTCAATTACTTCACTGAGACTATACTGCTGAGCTTCATACCCCAGCTCCCTTTTAGCCTTTTCTATGCTGAAATAATGTGTGACTCCAGTTTTGAAAACCTCAGTACGAGTGAGAAGTGGCTGAAAATTGTACACATGACCCACGAGGAAGTGGATCTGTTCTGTCAGGAATGCAAAGAAGTAAACAAAAGATAGAGGAAGTCGCATTGTGGGGAATTTGTACCCTAGGCTTTCAACTAAAGGACGGAAAAATTCAAAGTTGTTTACTGGTCTGCCATCTGAAATAAAGTATGACTGGCCGGCAGCTATGCAGCTTCGCTCTGGCTTAAGGGCTTCAGCAGCCAGAATATGAGCAGAAACAAGATTATCTACATGCACAAATTCTACTAAGCTGTCAGCATCTCCATATACAAACTTGAACAAGCCACTTTCAATGTAGCCAACTATTCTTGGAAGGTGTCTCTGCTCGCCAGGACCATAGATACCCGCTGGCCTCAAAGCGCAGGTGCTTAACATACCCTTTGTGCTCTCAAGTGCACTACCATTTGCATCAAGCACTTTCATCTCTGCTAAGGACTTGGTCCGTGAGTAATGGTCAGGGTGGAGATGAAGAGGTAGGTAAGGCAGAGATTCATCCCCATTTTTTATAACTTGTCCTCCAAAAACTACATTATAGGTGCTTGTGTACACCAGCCTTGACACACCTTGTTTCTGGCAAGCTTGAATTACATTTTCAGTGCCTTTGACATTAACTTCCTCAATCAGACTTTTGTCCAACTGCTCCCTGCCAGACATGCCATAGGATGCAGTGTGGAAAACACAGCTGACGTTGTTGAGTGCTTTTTCTATGTCAGAGAGGCAGCGGATATCTCCGACTATGAATTTCACTCCCTCTGGCACCTCTTGTGCAGGTTTCCGTACATCAAACAGAATTACATTAACTCCTTTCTTCCGCAGGGCACAACCTAAACTGAAAACACAAAGGATTTGATATAAAAGCTATATTTTCACAGAAAACAAGATTAAATCACTTGAAGTACTTTGCCTGCCAGGACACATGTTTAATTAGAGAGTAATTTAATAAATCTTTGTGTGTGTAAAACAGCACTTGCAAAATTGCACACGTGTGTTAAAAGATATATTTATCTGTGCAAACTTAGGAGGGAAGTTACTAAGCTGTGCTAAAATCTCAGATTTTACTGCAGTTTGATTTAACTATGGAAACTCAGTATTGCAGGTTAGAAACTCCTGCAGCACAGGAAAAACGCAGCTTGCGTTGAAATCCGCAAGCTGCGTCATTTCAGGAAAAAATAACCCCAGCTCAAGCTTGAACAAAAGGCTATAAAGAATATATAGTTATAAACAGCTGGTAACAAAACTTTTTTGTGCAAAAATCGGTGTGTATGATGTAGCTGTTAATATTTGTGTAATCACATAATTGATAACACAGGTACACTACCAAAAAACTGCCTCCAGTTTTTCAACTGATTCCTATAGATTTTGGGGTGCTGAATCCAGGAAAAATAGCCAAAATGTTCCATCACGTCACGTTTTCTTGCAAAATTAAATTTCTTACCCATATAAGGAATGTTCACATAATTTCTTTTTAGCCGACTGCAGTTTATTTTCTTGGCCCAAAATAGAGGTTGTAATGGTTAACTAACTAGAAACACTCCCTCATGATATTTTAGAGTGTTTTGTATTCATTTTATACATTAACAGGACAATTGGGAGGCGGGGGGCTAAATCCAGTACTCGCGCTGGCGCATGTTCTTTCCTGTTCGCCTCCCCTCGTTCGCTCAAACACGGTGGTTGCGACATGAACGTTCCTGTCAAATTTCAGTTTCTTGCAAGTTCATTATTACCTTTTGTTTGCTCAGTCGTAATCCAGCTTTATTCCGAAGTGGTTCACTACAGTTGTAGTTTGCAGTGCTGTGTATTTGTGATGGCTCACAGAGCCAGAGGTTGCGTCAACTCTCCGGACAGTTTTTGTTTTATTTGTGGGGAATATACCGTGAAAAAGCGGCAGAGGAACATTTCTGCATTTATTAAAGTATATTTCGCCTATTTCGGTTTGAAGTTAGGCGATCAAGACAAACCGTGGGCTCCTCACAAAGTGTGCAAGACATGTGAGGAAGATCTACGCTTATGGATGAAAGGTAAAAAACAAGCATTTCGTTTCGGAATACCTATGATGTGGCGTGAACAAAGAGACCACAGCAGTGACTGCTATTTTTGCTCTTGCATTGTGAAGGGATACAACTTAAAAAATAAGAACGTAATAAGTTACCCCAACCTTCCCTCAGCAATTAGGCCTATGCCTCATAGCAACGAAGTACCTGTGCCTGAACCACCAAAATCTTTGGATCATATTTGTGTGGACGGTTCTGATCATGATGAGACTCATCAGATGGCTTTTCCCGATGAGTCCAGTACTTCCGAGTTTGAAACTGAACCAGATCCGAAACCTGAACTTTTCTCTCAAGCTGAATTGAATGATTTAGTCCGGGATTTAGGACTCCCAAAAGATGCTGCCCAACTGCTAGGTTCTCGGCTTAAACAGAAAAATCTATTGTCACCAGGAACAACTTTTTATTGGTACCGCAACCGCGAGACACAATTTTTGAAGTATTTCAGCAAAGAGGAAGATTTGGTATTTTGCAACGATATACGGAGTGATGGAAAAGTTTAAACTCAAGTATGATCCTGCTGAATGGCGGCGGTTCATTGATTCGTCAAAAGACAGCATAAAAGGTGTTCTTCTTCATAATGGCAACACATTCGCTTCAGTTCCTATTGCTCACTCTATTCTCCAAGAAAAATACGAGAATTTGGCCCTGATTCTTCAGAGGATTTGTTATGATGAGCATAAGTGGATGATTTGTGGAGACTTTAAAATTCTATCCATGCTATTAGGGCAGCAATCCGGTTTCACCAAATATCCCTGCTTCCTTTGCTTGTGGGATAGCCAGGCCCGCGACCTACACTGGGGGAAAAAAGACTGGCCAATTCGGGAGTATTTGAGACCCGGTGAGAAAAATGTTCTTCATGAGAGCTTGGTACCTCGTGATAAAATTCTATTACCACCTCTCCACATTAAGTTGGGTCTCATTAAGCAATTCATCAAGTCCCTTCCAAAAGATGGTGAGTGCTTTTGGTACCTTTGCTCAAAGTTCCCCCGACTTTCTGAAGCAAAGCTAAAGGAAGGAGTGTTTGTTGGCCCTGATATAAGGAAACTCATTTCAGATGGAGCATTCGCTGAAACGATGTCTGAGAAGGAAAAAGAAGCCTGGGATTCCTTCAAGGATGTTGTTCTCAAATTCTTGGGGAACAGGCGGGATGAGAACTATAAGGATATTGTTGCCAGGATGCTCAATGCCTTCAAAGAACAAGGCTGTAACATGAGCCTGAAAGTCCATTTCTTGCACTCCCATGTGAACTACTTTCCCGAAAACTTGGGGGCGTACAGTGAAGAACAAGGTGAAAGGTTTCACCATGACATCAAGGACGCAGAGAGAAGGTACCAAGGAAGATGGAACACCACTATGATGGCTGATTTCTGCTGGTTGCTGCTGCGGGAAACCCCAGATGAAAAATATGCCAAGCAGCGCACCAAGAGAAGCATTCGGGGGAAGAAGAAACGGGCCCACCAGGAGATTGACCCAAGAATGACTTTAAAATCTAAACTGTGTTGACAAATATCGTGTTTTTACTAAACTTTGAAATAAAAATTTGCTAGTTATTACCACAAGTGTCGGATCTCATTTATTAGAATTTTATTTTCACACCATCGGGTGTTTGTCTTCATGTATTGCAATGGTGCGGTTTGCATTTTCTATTCTTACATACATACCTGTACAACATTTTTTGCACATTTCTTTGCTTTGCTTTGTGTCTAACCTCGCTCTTATATGCTCAATGTTTGTGCACATGTATGTGGCTGTTTTAAGTGCAGACAATTTTGCTACCATCACAGTGTGTTTTGTTGACATTACTCTATTCTTATGTGCTGCCTTTTTACAATTTTCTTTATTCTTATTTGAATAACTACTAAACAATTAGTATAAAGAATTCATCCAAGAAACTTTTATCTCGATCGCACTCAATCTGAAACGTTCACCTCAAACTGCTAACCCAATGTAGCAAAAACTCTGTACGTGATGGAGCAAATTGGTTACCAGATTTGGATTCAGCGCACCAAAAAACGTAAAAATCAATCGAAACATTAGAGGCAGTTTAAAAAAAATTTTTTTTAGTGTACCTGTGTAATTCATGTGTAAAAAGATCTATAACCTCAGATTTCCCCGTCTGAATCCTTGCCATTAACTGAGGGTAATTTCATAACAGGGCGTCTAGGCTGTACAGACACTTAAGCACATATGGTCTCTACCTGTTTTATAAAGCTAAGATATGTGCCTGTATGCCTTTCATAAAATAGGCTCGCTGAAAGGTCCCAGGCAGGTGTAACTTTAACAACTTAAAGGAGTAGTTAACAAGTGTTAAAGGAATAGCACATGCTTTTTTGCTCCGTCATGCACATTATTTTACCATCACACATGCCAAAGTTACTGCAGGATACAACATAATGAGATGTAAAGCATGCAAACGCATGTAAAAATAGAAATTACACTTACCTGGTAATTGTCGTTCCTTGAGTGATGACAGTTTAGTCCTCCACCTCTGGGTTGTGCACCTCCTCCTGCAGCTTGGAGACTGGGCATGTCAAAGTCGTGACATCACTGGATATAGCCTGCTGGTATCTCCCATCAGCCCCAGTGTACTGTTGACAAAGCAAACTCAGAGGAGCAACAAATAAGCAGAATAACTTAACTTTAACGGAACTATCCAACCCTCAACCTGAGGGACCTTTTTAACTGTATTATTATTTTTTAAATGTTTGTGTTTCCCTTATTCTTTCATTTTCCCTGTGCCACCCCCTTACTTAAATAAGCGAGAAGGAAGGAACAGCTCAGAGAGCAATACTCACTGCGATCCAAAGTCTGAAAGGTTTTCTCATACCTTGAAATTGATGCTCCACTCCATCTGAAAATAAACTCTGAAGAAATCACCCCCCGGGCGGGAATGAGGACTAAACTGTCGTCACTCAAGGAACGACAATTACCAGGTAAGTGTAATTTCTATTTCCTTATCGTTCCTCCAGTTTAGTCCTCCACCTCTGGGATGTATCAGAGCAGTAATTATTGGGAGGGACCTTTCCACCCGGATCGCTACTACGCCAAGCTCAAACAGGCCTCGCTCGCCGCCAGAACATCCGGGTGACGAAAGCTACTGAAAATAAGAACAGAAAAAGACGACCAGGAATCAAACAAAAACCTCTCTACACTACCCTAACCACTCCTTATCTGTTCCTCTAGTGAGCCCAGAAACTAGGCTCACTACGTTCTCCTGTACTTATTCCTTGTTCGAAGTAAAAACGCCAATGACCTTGCCCGAAAGCGGTAACCTCAGCCGCCCGAACATCTAGGTGGCCGTGCTTACTGGAAGTATGGAGAGACGACCCCATGGCCGTTCGACAGCTGTCCGCTGGCAGAAGCCAAGAATGTTCCGCCCAGGAAGTCGCTTGCGCCCCGGTAGAGCGAGCTCGTAAGCCCCCTGGGACTATAGGGTCCCGAAGAAGATAAGCAGATGCAATCGGCGCTCTAATCCATCTAAACAAGGAAACCTTCACCGCCGCCACTCTTGCGGTGCTCTCCGAACAACCCGAAGGAAGATGAGCCAACTAGCGCAAGGTTCCTGAAACCTTTAAACACTGCCGAAGTGCTCTCTGGACGTTCACACAGTGCAAGCTATGGCCCAATACGCTCCCCTTTGCTGAACCTAGCGCTGGAAGAGAAAAACCGAGTGATCTAGGTGAAATGGAGCAACCACCTTTGGTCAAAACGACGGAACTGGCCGCAAGGCCACCTTTCTCTGAAGCAAAACGCCACAGGACAACGCCTGCAACTCAGAAATTCACCCTGCCTAGCAGAGGCCACCAAACATACTGTCTTCAAGGTTAAATTCTTAACCGACGTCTGTTGCAAGGGCTCAAATGGCCCGCTAGCTCACGCCCCTAAAAACCAACTGAACTCCCTTGGAGGAAGGACTGTTCTACGAGAGGGCTGCAGCCTGGTAACCACCTTGCGAAATCGTACCACAAACTGTCCTGCCGAAAACTTAATACCAAGGGAAGTGACACTGTAGTCGCGCGAACGTGCCTCCGCGAATGCTAGTCCTCAAAGACGCGGCATAGACGTACATATGCAAGGGACGTATACTTTTAAATATCTTTTTTTTTTTTTTTTTAACTTGCTCTTTCAATGGCCACACCAAAAGCAAGAACCGAACCACCTGAAGCTTTCAGAGAGAAGTCTGTAGCAACAGATTCTCCAACAGCGGAAACCTCCAAGGAGTCCCATCGATCCACCGTAAGAGGTCAGCGTCCCTCGGGCGACTTGACCAGCCCGAGTCCCCCAATACCACCTTTCCTCGATGCGCCTCGCTACGCTGAACCACCCGGCCTATGGGTGCCCCCGGTGGAAAGACATAGAGAAGACCTAACCACGGCTCCCGTAGTATCAGTTAGTCGATGCCTTTCGGCATCCCTTCTTGTTCCCTGCTGATGAAACGACCAGATCTAGCAGACTGAAACATCGCCATGAGGCCTATTATTGACTGTTCCCATTTGCGACCGATCCGTGAGAACACCTCCGGATGCAACTCCCTTTCTCCGGCCTCTACTCGGACCCTGCTGAGGAAAACCGCTGTCACATTGTCTTTTCCTGCAATATGGGTCGCCGAGATTGCTGGAAACCATGGCTGCCCCCACACAAACCGATCCTCCACCTCGGCCATCATGGCCGCATTTCCGGCTCTGCCCTGCTGATTGAAGCAGGCCACCTCCGCGGAGTTGCCGGACAGCACTCGCACCGCTCGACCTATCACCGTAGCTTTGAATGCCTGCAACAGCAGGCGTACTGCTCACAGTTCCAGTCAGTTGAAGGACCACTTGGTCTCCTGCTTACTCCCAGAGCCCTGCACGAAAAACCTTCGCAATGCAGCAGAGTTAAAAAAAAAACAAAGGTTTTGGCAAGCTCCTGGTGGAAGGTCCATAAGCTTTATCAAAGAGACCTGGGAAAAATAATAATTTATTTAACTGTCTTTATATACACCATCTATCTACAATTCAAGAGGGTCTACAAGACTCATAACCTAACAGAGTGTCACATCTGCTGAACATGCAACGAAACTCTGAATATGCACATGACTCCACTGTTTTCTCCGCTACACACACAGAGTAGCCTATTCGTCCCCCTGGGAAACCGCTAATCTGAATTGGCCACTATTGGAAACAGGACACTGGGCCCGCAAAGCTGGAACTGACCCAGTAAGGCATCTCTTGTGTTCTTAAGAACTGGACCCCCACACGGCCTCTCCGTCAGATCTAACAGACTGAGCCTAACCCTAGAGCCCTGGGCTGGGAACTGAACAGGTATATGCAACGTCCCTAAGACCGAGCGATGGGAAGGACTGTCCTTGCGGATCTGCCATCGCTACCAATTCCCCACAGTAGCATACAACGTGAAACGTTGACGGACAGCAATGTGGTACCTTGAGGCCGAGAACGAATGGGAGAACCTTCTACCTTGGGGACCAAGAACTAAGTAGAGCGTCGCCCGAAGCCGAGAAACGTCCTCAGACCCGGTACAAACACCCCTATCCGCCAAGTCCGATCCAAAGCTTGCTAAATGGCTTTGGAAGTCAGAGATTTGAGACACCAACTTGGGATCTACCTCATTCTGGTACATAAAAATTTGTTTCTGACTTGCTACCAAGTTAGCACTGACCATGCATGTAAGTGGTGACCATCCTTTCTTCTTCTTTTTTTTTCTTTAAGGTTACTACCACCTAAATGGTCACACAAAAGATTTTAGAAGGTGTAGATAACGTATCCCACTCAATACATCCATTCGCCCCTACCTACACCGTTCGAACTTCGCCAACTCCCTTAAAGCTCTCCAGTGCTTAAGGTCTTCGAACCACTAACATTCGGTCCTCTGCACGTTCCTTCTATTCATACCTTTGTGCAGCCGCTGCTGACAACTAACAGTCTATTCTGAAGAAATCTGATACGTAAAGTTCACCTATAGTCTCTACTGCGTGGCCTTGAACCCTCTTTGCCGAGATACATGATGAACCGAACTCATGCCGGGACAAAAAGTTGTTGTTTTTTATTTTTTTTGCGAGCCGAAGCTTCAACCTTTGCAAAGCTGGCAGTGAGGCTTAAAGCCCTATTGCGGCGCTTCCCAACCAATGTGCCCTGGTAGGGACAACCAGCTATGCGGCTAGGCATGGACTCATGAAGCGCTTGTTCCATCCCAGCCAGACAGTACTCCAGAAAAAACAATAGCCATCTGTTTCCAGCTCAAGTCCCCAAGCAGGGACAGACTTGTAGTAGAGAAAGAATAGAAGAACTCTTCTATTCCCTGCTTCCCCCCTCCCCTCCTGTCACACATGTTTATGTGTTTATGTTTATTTTTATTTGATATACCGCCCTTTTGGAAAAAACAGAGCGGTTTACAATATACAAAAACTTCATAAAGAAAGGCACGAGGCCAGAAGGAGGAAAAGGAAGTTACAATTGTTAATGGAGAGATAGGAGAGAGAAGGAGGGTCGGACAAGACACAGAGGATTGGGTCATACAAAGGGGAAGGAAAGTCGAAGGCAAGGGAAAAGAGGTGGGTCTTCAGATCACGCTTGAAGGTGAGATGGTGGGACTCTAGACGAAGGGAGGTGGGAAGTGAGTTCCAGAGGGCAGGACCTACAAAGAAGAAAGCTGAGGAGCGAGTGGACTGAAGATGTGCAAGGGAGGGGGAGGGAAGATGAAGGCGATTGAGATGAAATGAGCGAGGGGTGTGTCTAGGGGTATGGAAGATAATGAGATCTGCCAGATACTGCGGGGTGTTGGTATGAAGTGCCTTGTGAACAAGGGTGAGCAGTTTGAATTGAAAGCGAAAGGGGACAGGTAGCCAGTGGAGATGAACAAGTAAAGGAGAAGTGTGGTCTCGTGGAGAGGAGTAGGTGATGATGCGAGCAGCAGTGTTTTGAATCCTTTGTAATCTGTTTAGTTGGGATTTGGGGAGGCCGGTGAAGATGGAATTGAAGAAATCAAGGCATGACATGACTAATGACAGTAACAGTGTGGTGAGGGCGGGGGAAGTGAGAAAAGGGCGTATCGCACGAATTTGGCGCAGAAAAAAGAAAGAGGTCTTGGTGATATGTGAGACATGTGCTGGAAAGGAGAGATCAGAGTCAAAGAGCACACCCAAGTAACGGAAGGTGGAAACTAGAGGGATAGGAGAGCTAGAGAAGGACGGGGCTAATGTAGGGGGCGGGCTGCCATGGGAAAGCCAGATAGCAATGGTCTTAGTCACATTCCAGGAGAGTAGGCCTATCAAAGGTGCATGGACTTTGTGCATATGCTACTATTTTAAAAATAGGAGTAAACTGATATTGAAACTCACCAAGGTCCAGTTTGGATCATCTCTGGCTGCCAAAAGTTTAATTTGAGGAATAGCCAATATTCAAGAGTATAATATTTTGTGAGTAATTAAGCAATGCATATTTCCATTGACCGAGTGACTTTTTTTTTTTTGCAGACCCACAAGTCCCTATATTTGTGTTATAAAAGTTGTGACTGGCATTTTTTTCAATGTACTTGTATGCATGTTCAAGCCGTGATCGTTTATTTCTCCGTCCTAGGCTTGCTCTAAAGAATGGATGGGCCTTAGATGCTTTTGGCCCTGATACCGCAAGACACCTCAAAGATTTCATACCAAAGCTGGATCCCAGGTGTACCATTGTACCTCCCGACTCCCCACTCGAGCCGTCTTGAACCACCTCATCTAGAAATTAAATGTGAACACTTCTATTGTGGAAAAAGGCTTAATGTAATAGACAGAAGAGCACTTGTGCTCTATTTGAACCATATTTCAATAAGAAACGGGTTTTTTTGTTTTTTTAATAAATATGGCTGTTCCTTGATGGAGCTATGTCAATGAACAATTTATAAGGAACTGAGCTGAAAAAGAATTAAATTAAATTAAGGCAAATAACCTGCTGGGAAAAATCTAAATCATTAGGCAAGGGAGCCAAACAAAAAACCTGAACTGAGTCCGTGGTAAAAGAGAAAAAGAAAACCTAGTCAGCCTTGCGCTCTCACAAGCACGGGAAACAACGGCTCGGGCTTCAGCCAGTCGGTTTCACCGTGAAAACATACCTGACAAATCTTGTAACCATGAAGAAAAGAAAACAAAAATTACACTAAGTAACAGAAATCAAGTAGAAAATCGCCATCCTCCACAGCGCTGGATACTGCCACGCGGCAGAAGATGAGGTAAAAATGGCCGACGCGGGTACTCGCGTTTAGGCGCCAATGCCCCGCTTTGAGATAAACAATATCAATGTTCTCAGGAGCACGGACTGAATGCGAATTGGCACCGTGCCCCCTCCAAAACAACCGCAACACAACTTAAATCATTTAAACTTATTTAAAAGAATAGCATGGAGCTTATTCCTACCGCGTGCTGCAGCGCTCTCTGCACGCAGCCCCGCTCAACACCAGAGTGAGCGGAAGAGCCGCGGCCGTGCCTGCCTCCCTTCTGCACCTCTTAGAAAAACAACAAACAGAAACATCAGCCCGGATCCGCAGTGCTCTCCTCCGTACCATCAAGGAGGAGAGAGCTGCTACAGATGTGCGGCAGTATCAGGCAGGTAAAAAAAAGGCAGGAGACAGACTGCAGCCGGTTGAAATACTGTCACTCTCATATTTAGTTAGAGGTAACCTTTTAAAAGCTACAGATACCCAAATCAAAAGAGAAGAACAACCAAAGAAAATTTAAAACCTCAATCTAGTCCCTAACTGCTTCTTATGCGCTCAAGTGAGCCCAGCAACTAGGCTCACTACGTCCTCCTGCTGCATGGAGACTGGACACACTGGGGCTGATGGGAGAGACCAGCAGGCTATATCCAGTGATGTCACGACTTTGACATGTCCAGTCTCCAAGCTGCAGGAGGAGGTGCACAACCCAGAGGTAGAGGACTAAACTGGAGGCACGATAAGGAACACCTCATTATTATGTAAATTGAATTACGCAGCTAGCACTGAACTCCACACACGCAATATTCCAGGAAAAAGTAATACTAGCTCAAAGCTGGTGGCGTTTTTCCTTGTCAGGAGCATCCAAATTTTTAACAAGGGCAAAATCAATATTACAACAAATGGCCTGACCTACCCATGGAGATTTTGTTTGGAAGGGTTAAAAATTTTGGGAGAAAATTTGGAGTAGTGTCTAAAGTTTGAGGAACAAGGGCATAAACAATATTCCTTAACGCTTTTTTGTTTAAGTTTTGCCCCTTTTTTATCCTTTTGTTCAACTTTCTTTGCCTTCGCCTCCTCCACTCCTCTCCCACTTCTACTATTAATCATTTCCTCTTTGACAGTCACAGGACAACAGCTTTTTAGACAGTGGCTCCTATGGAAGCAACTGTCCTGCTGAGAGCTAATCTCCCCTTTTGCCATTAGAAGCTGCTGTCTTACCCATCTTTTCTCTTTCTTGGGCCAAGACAGCAGCTTCTCAGGTCCAGCCCCTCTCCTACTCTCTAATAGCAGCTACTCTTCCACTGAGGCTCATCTCCTCTCCCTAATGAGCCCTGATGGCAGCCTCTCTGGCCCGGGCCAACTCCGTTTTCTGGCAGTGCTGGAACAGATGCAGTGCCAAGTGCTACTTTTAAGTGTTCAGGTGACCTGATGCCCAGGACTTTTCCTGCCCTCTTTTCCCTTTTTGGGCCTTAACAACAATAACACTTACTAAAAAGGATCAAAAGTATCTTAAATAAAAAGCACTAACCGGTGACCGAAATAACCACTGCCTCCTGTAATAAGGACAGTTTCCTTGGTCAACTGTTCACGCATCATCTTTTTCTTTCAGAATGACTTATGACAATTTACCTTTAAAGAAAAAAAAATACAGCATGCTGCAAATAGGTATTACCATGACTGTTCAGTTCCTCCATTTTACAAAGAACTGTGACTTTACAGATGCTTGCTCTATGTCTGATGGTTAAGTACACTTCCAGGAAGTATGTACCCTGAAACAGACATTAGATTTTCTCCCCAATTCTTGGATGGGAAGGCTTTAAAAAAACCCAAAACATTAATTCTTATTTTCTCTTGTTTTTTTTCACTTTTTTTAAAAATTAGCTTGCTTATTTTGTTTCCCTTTTTTTAGTTTCATTTTTACATTATTTTGCTTCATTTCCTACCCTGATGACTTGACTCCTGGATTTTTTTTTTCAGCACTGACCACTAGGCCTCGAAGCCTGCCCTCTCCCGATTCAGTATCAATCTCAAGCTTCACCCTTACATCCAAAGAACCTCTATAAATACCCCACTTTTCTTAGATTTTCATACTGGTCTGGCCTCCATTACCTTTTCTGGGAGGCTGCTCTATGTATCATCCAGCCTTTCCTTGAAGAACATCATCCTTACTTTAGTACAGAGTCTCCCCCATTTGAACTGCATTTCATGATCCCTTATTCTCAAACTTACTTCCCATTGGTAAAAAAAAGTTTACATTTTTTACATTAAGGGCCCGATTTCGTCCCGGATAATCTAGTCCTGTAGGATCTGAATCGCAAACAGTCCTGCACGTGCAGGCCGGGACTGCAATTCAGTTCGGCCTGCACATGCAGGACTGACCCCGGCTAACTCAGTCAAGGCTCTTCTATGGAGCCACAATGCCGGCCACCGGAGAAACAAATGCTTATTCCTGTAGCCTGACCCCGGATATGGCCTTTTTTATGTCCTTTCCGTGAGTCCTGCTAGACCAGTCAAGACCAGAGGGTTGTGTTCCCCTACCAGCAGATTGGTGGAGACAAAGAACCAATAAAAAGCCCAGGTTCCAAAGGCATGACTCCATTGCCTCTATTCGCCTCAACCACTAGAGGTCCCTTCAGTATTTGTCCCAAACATATGGGAGAAACATGGCAAGCCTCACACAACCTCAACCATGGGCAACAATGAGTGATCAACAATACAGAACTATGTACATGAAAGCACAAACATAAGGCTGTCAACAGACGATTAACCTGCAGAGTCAACTATAAAAATCATAGTGGACCAAAAGCAAATACAGTTTCAGGGACGGGTCCTGGACTAGCCTAGCAGGACTCAAGGAAAGGACATTATCTGGTAAGTAAAATATCACCTTCCATATCGTCCTACTAGACCAGTCCAGAAAAGTGGGATTTACCAAAGCTACAACTCCACTGGATGGAAAGAAAAAACCCCAGCAGCTCACAAACCCCGAACCAAGGATCGTGTCCACCTGGATGTGGACATCCAAGCAGTAAAGCTTGACAAAAAGTGGAAAGTGATGCCCACGTTGCTGCCTGACAAATGTCAGCAGGGGTTACAAAGCTCTGCTCCATCCACGAGAACGCCCATGCTCAGGTATAATGAGCACGCAAACCCTCCAGAACCGGCTGGTTCCGCAACAGATACGCCGAGACAATGGCCTCCTTAACCCAGTGCCCTCAATCTGACTTGGCCTCTGTGTTACCCTTGCCTGGGCCAGCAAACAGTACAAAAACACGTGATTGGAAGCACCCTCCGAACATCCACAAGGCGAAGATTCTTATCCTTCTGCTAAAACTGCTCCTTAGAGAAGGAGACAGGCAGCCCTGGATCACATGAAAGGGAGAAATTGCCTTAGGCAAGAAGGAAGGTACAGGCAGAATGGAAACGGCAGAACTGCTCTGCCAAATGCACCATCTACTCTGGCACCCACATGCAACTTGTAGTGCTTTACAAAGGTGCTCAGAAATGATCAGGAAGTCACCTTACAGATGTCCACAGGGACAATAGGAAGATTCCTCTTGAGGAGACCAATGTCCTTAATGGAGTGAGCTTTTCACACCCTCTAGAACACGCTTTCTACTCAGAAGGTAGACGGAACCAACAACCTCCTTAATCTAGTGGGCAATTGAGGACTGGGCCACCACCAGTCCTTTCTTCGGATTACTAAAAAACACAAAGAGATGGTCCAATGGTTGGAAGGAATGAGTAATCTCCAGATATATCATCAACGCCCCCCTGCATATCCACCAGACACAATGAAGGGTCTGCCCGAAGATCCTTCTCAGAAAAGGAGGGTGGTATAACAGTCCACTTAAGATGTAAAACACCTTTGGGGAAAAAGGATGGAACAGTCTGCAAGAAGACAGACACTGTCGAGAAGACCAGAAAAGGCTCCCGCAGGATAAGGCCTGCAACTCTGACACCTGCCTGGCAGAAGCAATAGACTAGGAAAGCTAACTTAAGGGTGACTTTTTGAATGGGCTCAAAAGAGAGGGCCTTTCAGAAGGCCGACTGGACATACTGGAGGATGGATTTGCTTCACCCATTTGAGAAAGTGGGAGACACTGCCAAGGACATCCCCTGTATTCTAGGGCTGCATCCTGAAATTTGAGAGAATTTAGTAACAATCTTTAGTCCAAACTGGTCTGCAAGGACAAAACTGTAATGATGACTGCCTTCCTGGCCTGCAGGGCCCAAGAGGAACACCTCCTCATGAAGACTCACCAGACTATCACATAGTGCAAAGCAGAAGCCCTCTCAGCACTGAACAGGGTAATCACTTGCTCCAGAGTAGCCCTTTCTAGACTGCCTACTCCTCTTATGGGCCAGGCAGTAAGAGAGAAGGGAATGGTATCCTCCATCACCAGAGGTCCCTGCCATAGAAGGCCTTTCTTTTGAGGAAGTTAAGAGAGGGCATTCAGTCAACAGGCTCAAGAGCCCATGTACTATGGCCTGGCTTAGGGGAAATCAAACTCTGAGAAGGACTCACCAAGGGCCATAGAGGGGGAAGACATATAGGAGCCCCTCCTGGGGCCTTCTGAAGCAGGGCATCGAAGCCCACCACTTGCAGATCCTTCCTGCAGCTAAAAAATTCTCCATTTTGGCATTCGCTTGGGTGGCCATCAAGCTGAATATTGGCAGGCTCTACCTCTTCATAATGAGGTTGAATGCATAAGGGCTTAGCCCCCACTCACCATGATTCGTGGAATTCTGACTCAAGAAGTTGGCCTGCACAGCCGCCGACAGGGCAAGCATATGCTTTTCTGCCCAATTATACAGCTCTGCCACCGCAGCACTGTGAGTCCCACCTTGCTTGTTGGTATATGCCACAGCTGTGGCATTGTCTGAAAACAAATGGACTGCTTTGACCTATTGGAGAGATTGAAATCTCTCCAATTCCAGGCCATTGCTCGACCAGGATTCCTGAAGGGACCAAAGACCCTAGGGCAAACCGATCCAGACAATGAACTCTCCTGCCTTAAGGTTGGCATTCATGGTGATTATCACCCAATCCGGGGCTTCCAGAAGCATCACCTTCAACTGATGGCGAGTGTGCAACAACCAGTCCAACTGCTCCTTGCTCTCTCAGGGTAAAGGAAGGTGCTGATCAAACAACTGGGAAACCTTCACATGTGCCCCCTGCCTTTGAAGGGGCACATGTGCACCTTGGTCCAAGGGACCAGCTCCAAAATCGATGTCAAGGATCCTAGGATCTGCAGATAGCCCCAGGACTGGGAAACTGGCTGATCACAAAACTTCCAGAGTTGCTGCTGCAGTTTGAGCAACCTCAACTGAAAGTGCTGAACCATTCACCGAGATACTCCAAGCCCTGGGAGGGAAACAGGCTGCTTTTGGGATAACTGGCCACCAACCCTAGCTGTTCCAGCCAGTGAATCACCAAGGCCATGTCCGCCCTCGATTTTTCCAAGGAATCAGACTGAATCAGCCAGTTGTCTAGGTACAGATGAACCAGGAACTCCACCCCACCACCATTACCTTCAAAAAAGTGTGAGGTTCTGTGACCAGGCCAAAGGGCAGAAACCAAAACTGGAAATGGTGGCTCAGGACACAGAAGTGGAAAAACAGAGTATGGTGCTCCTGGATGGGGCAAGGTCTAGGGAAAACAGAAATAATACTTGCCAGACCAGCACAATGACTGACCCGATGGCCTATGCAGAAGTGAGGCACTTGAAGCCTGGCACTGATCAACTTCAGGTCCAGAATGAGCTGGAAAGAGTCGCCTTTTTGGGTACTATAAAGTAGATGCAGTAATGATCCTATCCTTGCTCTCCTTGCTCTGTGGAAGGCACAGGTACAATAGCTTGTAAATACAGGAAGTACTGCAGAGTTTTATTGATTACCACCCGCTTCAGCAAGGAGCCACAAAGAGGCTTCTGCAAACTCCAACTCATAACCGTGATTGAGGACCTCTAAGATCCATTCGCTGAGGTGATATGGGTCCATTCTGAGTAAAACAGCTGCACCACCCCCAACTGGCTGTACCCTATAAGGGACCTGCTTGATCTCATTTTGGGGCTTACTGGCTTCTGAGGAAACCACTACTGTGTCCCAATAACACTGGGAGCCACAAAAAGACTGAACCTTTTTTGAGTTTAGGTCCATAAGAGAAGGTCCTACTCAGACTCTTACCCATCTAAAAGCATTTCCAAGAACCACGCGGAGTCCTTTGAGAGGCAATTTGAATACCTCGAGCCTATCCTCTGGAAGCCTCTGAGGGCAAGCCTTGCTGTGGTCTTTCAACAACTTCTCCAAGTCTTCTCCAAAGAGCAGCCTGCCCTTGAAGGGAAGTTTGCTCAGGTGTAACTTGGAGGCAGCATCTGCAGCCCATTCGAAGTCATAGCCACCGTCTGGCCACTACTAATGCCGCCATGGACTTGGAGGAAATCCTGATCAAATCATATATAGTGCATCAGCTACATATGAAGCTACACATTCTAGCCTCACCACATCAGGGCTGTCCGGCAACTGCTGGACCCAACATAGGAGGGCTCTGACCACCAAGCCTGCATACAGAGCTGCCCAAGTGCCCAAAGCTGGAACTATGAAGGCATTCTTCAGGAGGGCTTCCACCCTCCTATTGTGACACTCCTTTAGCATAGTGCCCCCTTCTATCAGGATGGTTGTGTGCTTTGTCACTGTCGTGGCCAACGCATCTACCCGAGGAAGCTCAATAAGCTGATCCAGCTTGCCCCGAGGCAGAGGGTACAGCCAGATGAGGACCTTGGTAACTCCGAGATCCATTTCCACCATCTCAAAATGGAAGAGTACAAGTTGACGCATAGTATCTGGAAGGGGGAAAAGCCCAAATGGATGCCTGAGAGCTTTCAAAATAGGGTCCACTTGGGAGATCTGCTTGGGCTGGGCACCACAATGTGCAAGACTGCCATAGCATTCTGAATGAGAGTGGAGAGGTCCTCCTTATGAAACAGGCAGATCACAGACAGATCTTTGCCTTCTAGTAGGGGAAGATTCCTCTGTTGACTAACCCACTGGAGATGTCGGGGTGGGGGTTGGATGGGATGAAGAAGAGGCTTCCCTAGCAGATAAGGTGGGGCTCCCAGATGAACACACAGACAAAAGGGCAGAATGAGGAGATTTAACCTCTTTGCCACCATTGGGAGAGGTGTCAAAAGGCCCTCCCATAGGCATCTGGAGGGGGGCTGCCAAGCAGTTAGCAGAGACTGTGGCTGTTTCAGCAGCTGCTGCTCAAAGTCAGCCAAGAAAGAACCCAGGGGCCCCAGATGGTTTGCTGGCTTGAGCCTGCAGCCTCTTCACTATGCTCCCCCTCTGCCAAGACCACATGTCTATTCAAGATGACCACTGCATGAAAAAATAATGGAAAACGTAGCAGAAGCATGCAGATTGGTAATGGGGCCCAGGACCCCCCCCCCCCCCCCAAAAAAAAAAACAGGCCTCAAAGTGTGGGATAATGAAAAACAATACTGTGAAAGAATTTAAGCATGTTTGGAACATGTTGAGATGATGGACAAAAGATATGGTTGGTGGAAAAGAAGCTTGGATACTGATTTATATACGGTAACTTAAAGATTGCACGAAGGTAAATGCAAGGGCATGAAGCACCCTAAGTGAACCTCATTCCTTGCACCTGCCCTCTGCTCCAGTCCCTGCTCTGACTGCCATCCCTCAATGGGATGTGTACCAGTGGCAATGTTTCTAAAACAGCACCAAAGCGCCAGAGTTACGTTCAGCTCTGGTGAGCTGTTCTTGCTTCTGCCCCCTTTTGATTTCACTTCCGGTTTGCATGGGTCCTAAGGCCCTGAATTTCACTGTCCTCATGACAGCTCTGATCCCTTGTGGGTTCTACAGAGTTGGCTTGCATTCTCCACCCTAAACATGCAGGGGTTAGTAGGCTGACTCCTACCCTTCTCTCAGAACCTCGGGTAGAACCTGTCTCCTTCCCAGAGAAGGTGCCATGGGCAGGGGTGCAGGGGGCATGTATTCTATAGTTTTTGCTTGGGGGGATAAAAAGACAGCATTTGGAAACTTCCAGGAAACCCATTAGTTTACAGAGTAACAGCAAACATCACAAAGAAGCTGATGACTATCCAATTTATTGAAGCATAAGCTTTGAAAGACAACAGTTCACTTTGTCGAATGCAGATAGCATATATGGCAGCAAGTATGTGTCTTTGGAAACTATTACTATATTAGAAAAAAACAGGAAATGATTGCAGATTACAGGATACCCTAATTATCAACTGCACCTGAGCATGTAACTGGGCTTGAGTACCTATCTTGAAAGGTACTCAAGCCTTCGACACCATTTCCCACAATACTCTCCTACAAAGACTCCAGGATATAGGAATCAAAGACACCGTTCTGCAATGGTTCCGCTCCTACCTAACAAACAGACAACAACTAATCCGCACAAACACAGCAACCTCCCCCCCTTCCAACAACATCAAGGTGTGCCACAAGGATCCACACTGTCCGCCATGCTCTTCAAAGTCTATCTGCAACCACTCTGCTCGATCATACAGGACCACAACATCAACTACCATATATACGCAGATGACATAATGCTCTACACCCCAATCACAACCACCAACCCGACATATAAACAACTATCAGAGTGCTTCACTGAGATCTCCGACTGGCTACAAAGAAACAATCTGACCAACAACATCAAGAAAACTGAAGCCCTTATAGCAATAAAGGACCCAGATTTCACCCCACCATCTCACATCACACTAGGAACCCCCCAAATAAAGTATCTGGGAATCACTATAGACCAAGCTCTCAAATTTACCCCACAGATAAAAAAGACTGCAAAGACAATATTCCACAAAGCAAAAACAATACAACGGCTCAGACTACTCATAGACCCAAAAGACTTCAGAACTGTCATGCAGGCCATGACACTCTCACACCTGGACTACTGCAACATAATCTATCATGGACTCCCTGCAACCCACTACGGACTGCCCTGAACACCACCGCAAGGATCATCCAGAAAACAAAAAACACGACCACATCACCCCAGTACTAAAAGAACTACACATACTACCGCTTCAAGCAAGGATCAAATACAAAGTTGCCCTGCTTATACACAAAGCCCTCCATCAACCACAGACCTCCCATATCCACTCCCTGCTACCCCAGCCCACCCACAACAGAACGACCCGACAAACCACCAACAACACCCTCACCATCACCTATCAGCGAACAAAATATAACCAACGGACCTGCAATAGAGCCTTCGAACTATATGCACCCTCCCTCTGGAACTCACTACCAAGCCAAATCAGAAACACAGCTGATCCAACTGCGTCCCGAAGACAACTAAAAACCATCCTCTTCCTGGAATATCTTGGACCAGAACCAAGCAACCTCCACTGACATTTCACAACCCCTCAACCGAAATCCCAATCTACCCTCTAAGAGACCCATGTCTATTCCCTAAGACTTCTCCACCTGTTTAAATTATCAATGTTGGCACCCTGGTGAAGCCCCCCCCCCCCCCCCCCACTGATTCCTGTCCCCCCCCCCCCCCTTTTTATGTTACACCGCTTTGACCCGGTAAAAAGCGGTATATAAATGCAGTTAAATAAATAAATAAATCAAATAAATAATAAAGAAATTCAAAATAAGGGTGTTTCCAGCTCCCTACTGAGATTATTGTTTCCCACCACACAGCCCCTTCTTACAGACTAAGTGCACGTGAGGCCATGTTAGTACCATACACGTTTCCCTAAACCCTGTTCTAACAGAGCTAAAATCTGGGATGCACAAACCTCTGTGCAGTAGTGCCAAGAATTCTATCCCTACCTCCCCCTCAGTACAGGCCGAAAGAAACCAACGAATACTGTCTGCCAGGGAGAGATCAAAGCCTAAGAGTTGCCCCTTTTCATTCTCACCTATCTCCTACTACCGGAGAGATGAGATGCACGTCACGTCAAGCCGCCAGGGAGACACGTCCTGAAGCAAGCGTAAACCTTCGTCACGTGACCACGGCCTCAACGTCATTCAGAAATTGGCTCTTCCCTGCTCATTTCATCATTGCACCTGCACCAATTCAAAAAAGCGAATGGAGGCCAGGCCTGTGAACCGATGCGCGCCCCCTCACAGACTCTCTTTGCATTCAGACGTCCTACGGGTTACCGAGGCAACCGCTGTCGGGGCCGCCGAATTGGTTTCTCAGTGCATTTGTCCGGACTCACTCGCCGGCCTGGGTGGGGTCCGACTTCTTTTGGTAGATTTCCGGGCTCACTTCCCGGGTTGGGAGGAGTCCGAGCTGCTAACCGCGTGCGACAGTCCGGCGACGCGCGGGCTGTTTGCCGCTGATGGACGTGGCGCGTGACGTTTGTAATGTGCGCATTACGTAGCAGCAGGAAGGAAATAATGGCGGGGAAACTGAATGTGGAGGAGAGCAAGGCCTTGTTGTTGAGGCTGGACGCTGTGAGCCGCTCGCTGGGTATGCGCGCAGTGCGAGGACATTAATAATTTGGTTTTTTAATGTTTACGTGTGTATTTATATAGTATCAATCGAACAAGACTTGTACAGAAAATTTACATAAAGACATGAGCAATATTATAAAGCAAACAACAAAAAAGAAAGCAGAGCTAGAGTAATGAAATGATTCTGAGCTACTATATGGAGCTCGGGAGCAAAAGCTGCATTTGTTGGAAGATGGTGTCAGGGGCCTTGATGTCCAGTGGATCCTGGAGGCAGGGCGAACGGCTGCCTAGAAAGTGGGGGGTGGAAAGGGAATCGCAGGGTTTACCTCATGATCGAATGACTTAAACGCTACCACCGTTTTCGGTTTACATGCAGATGTCAAATCTGAAAGTAAGCAAAGCTCTGGGATACGCTATAGAATATTAAAGTAGCTCAGGGAGGTTCTAGCAATTCTTTGAAATTTGTCTAACTTTAATTGACAGTGTTTTACAAGGTGATTCATTAAATACAAGAACAGTGTAGTAAATCTTAAGATACATGGTACTGTTCGACCAGGTAATTGTGTATAACAGGAAGGAGGGTTTATGGCTTATTAAAATTTGCTATACCACCCTTCATCCAGAGAAATGGAGATGCACAGATTTTTACAAACTGCAAACATATTCTTATCTCTGTTAACAGTGGTGTTCGTGACATTTTACAGTAGGGGTTCAATAAATGTACTAAATATTAGCATAATGCATAACCTTAACCAAAGTTAATATACTCTCCTATTTTGGATTGAACTGATGTTAGTTTCCAGAAAGAACCATGAAAATGCCCTTACTACCTGAAACAAAACTAGTTAACAATGCCACGTCTTGATTTCTTTCTGAGAGTCATTTGCAACATTTGTTGAATCTATGTAGCCTATGCCTTAACGAGAGGAGCTTAGCAGCCACAACATAACAGCTCCCACATCCATAAAAACACCACCCATACCCCTTCACACTGTCCAACAGCTTCTTCCCTTTTCTGCCACCCTTTGTGCTTTCTCATACGCTTGTCTCTCATCCATTCAACTCCATACTCCCTTCTCCTCTTACTTCCTCTCTCTTTCCCCCACTCTCTTACCTCCCACTCCCCACTCATCCCCCTCCTGTTTCTGCATCCCTTCTCTTCCTGGCCTGATCTCACCCGACATCCCTACCCTATCTTGTTCCATCCCTCCTTGTGTTCTGAAATTCCCTTGCTTTTCCCACTATCTCCCTTCTTCCTTTTTCCCCTCCTTTAACCCTACTCCCCTTTCTATACCCATCCTGCCCCACCCTTCTCTTTTCCTCTCTTGCCACGCCAGTCTCTCTTCCCCCTTTTGCCCCAATCCTCCTCTCATATCATTCCAAGATGGTGTCCCACCTGCACTTAACCTCTGTGTTCCACTGTTTTCTCTTTTTCCTCTTGCTGCTTAAAAATGTCCCCCTCTTTGCCTTCTACTAGTGACCAGATTTTAAAAAAAGGGCACTGGACTTAAAAGGCCCTTTCCTTTCCTTACCTACCTCTCTGATGGTGATAACCCAGCCTCTCTTTTTTTTTTTTTTTTCCTTTTTCTTCAATGACTGATTCTAGCAGGCAGTACCGCAACAGCTTGGAGGGAATGAACAGAGGATGATAGTTGATCAGCAGAGGTAGGTACTGCAGTGCAGTGACAGAACCCAGAAGAACAGTAGTGGTTGACTAGGGGGGCTCCAAGCTGCCTCTGAGATGTGTTAGTACTGCTATTTGGGGCAGAAGCAACCTGAGCAAGAAAGACGCAGGGCTCCTGACTTGTCTCCATATTCAACATGGCGCTGGCATTGCATGAGCACAAGAAGAACAAGCATCAGAAAAGGTGCAAAACAGCTCCCCCTGGCCTGCATGTAACCTGATGTGATGTACCATGGGCTCATGCAGGAGCAGCACCACCTAGTCATGTGCAGGCCAGGACAAGCTATTTCTAGGGGTGTGCAGTCAAAAAAAAAAAATCATTTTTAGTTTCCCGCTGATTGAGGTTTTTCTTTTAGCTTTTATAAGCTTTCATTTTAGAGCAGTTTTATGAATTAAAAAAGACTGTGTAGCTGTGCAAACAAAATAATAATTGAAAGATTACTAGAGATTTCCAGGCAAATTTAAAAAAACAAAAAACAAATTTTTGTTAAGAATTATGGGCTGGGCTGGCCTTGAACGGATGACCTTAAAGGTCGGAAGGCATTTGTTTCCTAAGAAAAGCTAATGTGACTCCTGGATGGCTAACTCCATGTTCCTTATCGTCCCTCCAGTCCAGTCCCACACCTCCTTCCGCAGCTTGGAGACTGGGCATGTCAGATTCTGAAGTCACTTGTACTTATACCGCTGGCACCTCCCACCAGCTCCCAGTGTGCTCAGTCTCCAAGTAGCTGGAGGTGGTAGTGAGCCTAGGTGCTGGGCTCACTGTAGGAACAGATAAGGAGCAATTTTTGTTAGGGGTAGTAAGGTTTTTTTGGGGGAGGTAGTGCCATGGGCGAGAGCGCACATGTGTACGTTGCAGAGGTCCTTGCTCTGTTGCTGGTCCCACCAGAGGGCTTCTCTGGCCAAGCGGCTGCCCTGTCTGCTGGGAGTCAGGGAGGCTTTTCAATGGTGGCTCTGTCCAGAAAATTTGGCGGCGGGCATGCCTCTCAAACAGCTGCAGTGTGTTCCCTGTTGACTGATGCCAGTCTGGCGGGTTGGGGGGGCTCATTGCGTGGAGTTGAAGCGGACAGGACAGGAGGTCGGGTGGTCAATCAACCGACTGGAATTGCGAGCAGTATCCCTGGCGCTCCGTGCCTTCGAGCCCAACTTGCTGGGACGGGTGGTTCGAGTTCTGTTGGACAATGCCTCTGCGGTGGCGTACCGCAACCGTCAAGGGGGCACAGGCAGCGCAGCACTGGAGGAGGAGGCGGAAGCATTGTTCAGTTGGGCAGAGTCTTGGCATCCAGGCGCTGTCAGCAGTGCACATTGCGGGAGTAGACAGTGTGATGGCGGACTATCTCAGTCGGGTTCGCGTGGATCCCGGGGAATGGGAGCTTCACTCGGAGGTCTTCGCTCAGATAGTCCGTAGGTGGGGGACGCCCATTATGAATCTGATGGCTATGTTCCAGTCCTCCAAAGTGAGCCACTTCTTCAGTAAGAGGCGAGAAAGGATGTCCAAGGGACTGTATGCATTGCTGCAACAGTGGCCCATGGAGGGCCTCCTCTGTCTTTCTTCCTTGGGCACTCATAGGCCGGGTGGTTCAGTGAATCGAGGCCCATCAAGGGCGAGTGATATTAGTCATTACAGATTGGCCGCGGCGTCCGTGGTATGCCTACTTAGTGTGTCTTCTCGATGGTCGACCATGGCTGCTCCCAGTGCGGAAGGATCTCCTATGGCAGGGACCTCTCTGGATGCCTCAGGTGGATCTCGCTTATGGCCTGGTCATTGAAAGGGCGAGGCTGAGGAGGAAGGAGTATTCTGGGCCCGTAATCTCTACTTTGCTCTTGGCCAGAAAAAGGTTGACCTTGCTAGCCTACGTCTACGTCTGGCGCATGGCGCGGTAGGCACGACCAGCCTTGGTTTCGGTCCTGGAGGTCTTAGGTTACTTGCAGGATGATTTTGATAAGGGTCTGGCAACCAGCTCGTTGAGGGTTCAGCTGGCGGCCATTTCTTGCTATTGCAGGAAGGTCCAGGGCGTGGCCTTGGGCTCACATCCAGTTGTCTTACATTTCTTGAGGGCGGTATCCCATTTGCGTCGTCTTCGTAGGGCAGTGACTTCCTCTTGGGATCTCAATTTGGTCCTGACAGCGTTGATGAGAGAGCCTTTCGAGCCGTTGAACCGGGCCTCGTTAAAGGATTTAACTTTGCTACCAAAAAGACAGTCTTCAATCTGCTCTGCGTGCCGAATTTTGGAGTTGCAGACCTTGTCTTGCCGAGAGCTATTCCTGACCTCGGGAGAAGGTGGTTTTGCATCCCGTTCTGTCTTTCCTGCCGAAGGTGGTATCAGCGTTTCATGTGAATCAGCCGGTGTCCTTGACAGTTCTGGGGGGCCCCGGGAGAGAGTGTCTCAGAGCGCAATCTGCGCTTACTGGACATGAGGAGAGTTCTTCGACATTATTTGACGGTGTCGGAGACTTTTGAAAGTCTGATCATTTGTTCGTCCTTTTTGGGGGGCTGCAAAGGGTCGAAGCAGCGGCCAAGGCTTCCATGGCTGCTTTTTGGGGGTCCGTGAAGCGATAACGTCGGCTTATATTTTGCAGGGCCGACAGGTGCCCTTAGATTTGCGGACTCATTCTACCAGGGCTCAGACAGCGTCATGGGCCGAGTATAGTTTTGGGCTTCCGGTAGAAATTTGCAGAGCAGCCACTTGGTCCTCTCTGCATACCTTCAGTAAGCATTATCGTCTGGATGTCCAGGAAGCGGGGGATGCCTGTTTCGGATCGGCGGTTTTGCGGGCCCGTCTGGCAGGTCCCTCCCATTAAGTTACTGCTCTGTTACATCCCAGAGGTGTGGGACTGGACTGGAGGGATGATAAGGAAAGAGAAATTAGACTTACCTGCTAATTGTTGTTCCTTGAGGAACTCCAGTCCAGTCCCGGATCCCACCTGGGGTTCTGTTGGCTAATGCGGAGCTTGTTTGCTGCAGTCAGTGGGGCCGGGGCGACGGCTAGCTGCAAGCCTTTTGTTTGTCAGGCTTAATTCTTGACTCTATTCTCTGCCTTCCTCTTTTGTGCTTTATGGTGCTTTCTTCATCTCTCTCCATCTCTCCTTCTGCAGGGGTGGGGAGTTTCCCTCTTGTTGCTAGGGGGAGTTACAGTTTAAGTGGTTTGTTTATTTGTTTGATATTTTGGCTTCTTATTTGTTGCTCTTCTGAGTTTGCTTTGTCATTAGGTCACTGGGAGGTGCCAGCGGTATAAGTACAAGTGACTTCAGAATTTGACATGCCCAGTCTCCAAGCTGCTGGAGGAGGTGCTGGACTGGACTAGAGTTCAAGGAACAACAATTAGCAGGTAAGTCTCTAATTTCTCTTTAGTTTGTACTTAGCTGTATTTTGTATTCTTGCTGCTTCTTATGCCTGGAACTAACTACCCAAGTCTGTACAAAAAGCTTCATCTCTCCCCCTTTTCAAATCCATGCTGAAGGCTCACCTCTTTGAGGCTTCTTTTGGATTCTGATCCCTTTTTTTTTCCTTGTGTCTCCTTACCTTCCCTATTCTTATTCTTATCTAGTGTATTGTCTGCATTGATGAGCAGGGACTGCCTTTTATATGTATCTGCACAGTGCTGCGTATGCCTTCTAGCTCTCTACAGTCAAACCTCGGTTTTCATTTGCCCCGGTTTTCATATGCTTCGGTTTTCAACGTCTTTTCTGACTGAGAATTTGTCCCGGTTTTCATGCATTGCTTCGGTTTTCAACGTCTTTTGACTGAGATTTTGTCCCGGTAGCAGGGAAGAAAAGCTGTCAACGTAAGCAGGAGATGTTGCATGAATGTGGGAGGCAGTTCTTTCTCTTGCAGGGTACGTCTGAAGCTATATCATTAAGATTTTCTGCCATTCTGAAGCATTGAGCAGATAATGTAAAGGTATTTTAATGGACTGAATTCAATGTGATTCCGAAGAGAGCTGGGCACAGCAGCTTGTCAGGGGTGGCTAAGGCCAGATGTTAACATACTGTACTGTACAGTACTGTACTTAGCTTGCTTTCAGTGATGTTAAATGTTCATTTATCCATTTCATTAGTCATTTATATTTATTTCTCATTGTTTTCTGTATGTAAAAATAGTTATTCTCTATAAAATGTATTTTTTGTGAATATTTTTGGGTGTCTGGAACGGATTAATTGGATTTACATTATTTCTTATGGGAAATATTGCTTCAGTTTTCATACGTTTCGGTTTTAGTCAGACTTTTTCGAACGGATTAATCATGAAAACCGAGGTTTGACTGTATAAATGATTAATAATAATGATAGTAGTACAGTAGTAGTAGTTCCTGTTTTCTGATTGGCCCAAAGTTTGTCTGGTCTTAAGCCACATGGAAAGCTCTTCCTGGATTTTTTGCCTTGTGCATGTATTGACGTCTGTTCAACAGACTAACCCAAATACTTGTGTCTGCAATTTCATGCTAGGAATTTCACACAAGCGGCCCTTCCAAGTTACCCAGTTTGAAGACGGATATTTTAGGCCATTGTTGGATTTCTGACAGTTCCATAACGCACCATGATGGGACGGTTTATAAATACAGGAATGGTCTAAAATAGAAACTTAGAAATATGACAACAGAAAAAGACCACATGGCCTATCTAGTCTGTCCTTCCATAACAACTACAACAGTCCCCTTTTTACCTTTAGAGATCCTCTGTGTTTGTCCCATGCTTTTTTGAATTCAGTTACTGTCCTCATCTCTACCACCTCCACTGGGAGACTATTCCACAGATCCACCACTCTTTCCGTAAATAAATATTTCCGCATATCACTCCTGAATCTATCTCCCTTCACCCTCATCCCATGTCCCCTTGTAGCAGAACTTGCTTTCAATATAGAAACATAGAAATATGATGAAATATCTTCCTCTTGGAGCTGGCAGGGGTGTTAGTATAAAAGTAACTAGGAATTTCACACAATCAGAGACATTTTCCAAGCCTACTCAAACCCTGTAGAAATTTTGTGAAACTGTGTCTAAAAGAAAAACCTGGATATGGTTTTACAGAAATTCTTTTCTCTGGAAGGTGACTCCTTCAAGAGTGCACATATTGCCAACATACTGTAAGAATGTTATAGTCCTGAGCTGAGCACAACCTTCCCCGCGAGGGAGGTGACAAGGGAGTATGTGGTAAGCAGCAGGGCAGAAGTCAGCAGTGATGGAAACCAGGCTCTACGCTTGGAAATTTGTGTGGCAGCACTCCTATGCAGCTTTCAGGTAATGTTGCTAAAATCTGATAATTATAATATTGCCAGCAAGCTATGGTTAATATTATATTGTCATCCTATGGATGGGAACTGAACAGCCAACTGAATAACACACCAATTTAAACTAGGTAATCGCTCATAGCTGCTAAAATCAGGCAGATTCAAATAGTTTGTGTTCTATATGCTGCTTTATAACAACTAATTAAAATTGGTCTCTTTTTTTGTGTGCACTAAATTTTGCCATGTGTACAGGGTTCATGATCTGTGTGCTCATGCAGATGCACACAGATCATGAGTGGAAGCATTGAATTGGTGACTTCCATGGAGAAATGTCTAAGTTTTGCTGCACATCTGTTGGGGGAGGTAGGATTTTTGTGGATGCAGAATATTCTTATATAGAACTCATAACAGCTGCTATACTGTGTGAGGATCATGTGTGGTGTATTACACATGTGAGCCTTGTTTATCAGGTATGTACCAACAATGAAAAGGTTGAGAACCACTGCCCTAGAGGATATGAAGGACAGGGAAGATTTGATACAGATGCTTAATTGCTCAGAAGGTATTAATGACCAAGCAAAGGGAAGGCCAGAGAAGGGAAAGCTATTAAACTAGAGGATATGAAATGAAGCTGAAAAGGAGGAAAATCTAAGAACAGCAGGAAATGCACTTTCATGGAAAGCGTAGTGGATTTCTGAAATGCTCTCCCACTCGAGGTTGTGGGGATGATAAACAGTGATGGAATTCAAATAGGCATGGGATGAACATAGAGGGATCCCTATATAGGAAGATAAGCATTCTTGTTCAAAGCAGAACTTAAATGATTTTTGCACTTCAAAATAGCACAGAGCAGGGCTTAATCTTCACTGAGTGGTATATACAACCCAAAGTGAAAAACATGGAGCAGCAGTTACAACCCTAAAACACCTTGCTGGGCAGACTAGATGGGTCATGCTAGTCATTATCTGCCATCATTTACTATGTTACTATGACTTATGATGTCTGATATTAAAGGGCATGTTTACCAAGCCGGGCTGTTAATGCGTGCTGTTTGTAACTAGGTCCCTTTGAATAACATGGGACTTGGTTACAAATGGTATGTGTTAACTGTTAGCCTGGCTTAGTAAACACATTGTTTGGCTTCTTAGGGGTATAACAAAGCTATGGCAATAGCCAACAAAATTGGAGGGTTCATAGATAAAATTAGAAAAATGGAGGTGGAGACATGGCCTAGTGGTCAGAGCAGCAGGCTGAGAACCAGGGAAGCCAGGGCTCAAATCCTGCAGATGCTCCTTGTGGCCTCGGGCAAGTCATTTCACCCACTGTCACCTCTGTTACGAACTTAGGGGCTATTTGTTGAACAGAATTAGATGTTTAACATGCATTCCTAATTGTACCTCCAGGCCAGTCCAGTTACGCATGGGTTGTCGCCTTCTTCCAGCAGCTGAGGACTGAGCATATTAGTCTTTTGATGTGTCATTGTAAGAGCTCCTTCCACTCATGGCACCAGTCTTTCAGTCCTCAGCAGCTGAAGGAAGAGCTCTTGGGTAGTGGACTGCACTGAAAGCACGATTAGTTGCAGATACGCCTCACCATTTAAAAAAAAAAAACAGGAATTGGATAAGACAAACAATAGTAGAGGACAAGGGTAAGACTCTTGTAGCCAGAAGCTGGGGTAGTTGCTCTCCCGGGCCTTTGGAGCAGAGCAAGGGCTAGCAGGGATGTAGGAGCTGCACTGTAAGCTTGTCTGTTTAGGTTTGACCTTGCCGGGGTTGAAATACCTGGGGGCCCCCGGACCCTTCCCCCCCCCCCCCCCCCCCCCAGCCAGGAGTATCTGGAGCCTGTAAGCTACAAGTCTCCGTTTCTTCCCTTCTAGCTTGCTCCTGCTCTCTCTTCTCCTTTCTCATCTCCCCTTGTTTCTTTCCCCTCCGGTGGCCTGTGGAGGAGACAGAAAGATGCGAAGATTGCCTTCGGGGTGAACAGGGGATAAGTGGCTGGCTGCACAAGCCTTCGGTCATCGCTCGGGGTATGTTGCTTTAGTCCAGCAGTTTTTAGTTTTTTTCTTCGCCGTTGGGCCCGGGGACTACCGTGGGGGTTCCCCTGTGAAATGCTGTTTGTCTCACGTCGAGCGACTGTGATGCATGTCGTGGGGGCTCCCTGTTTGTGCTTTGTGTTCTGGCTGCAGGATTGGGAGGAGGAGGAGGAGGAAATCCCTCTGGATGAGGATCCTAATGTTTTCCAGGTATTTCATAGAGAGGAGCTAGCTGCCCTCATTTTTCACTCTGGCAGCCCTGAACATTGTCCAGCTGCCGGACACACAGGACAAGCCTCTGGAGGATCCCTTATTGAGAGGTTTCGGGGGGGCACAGGTTTGTTTTTTGGTGCACCAGTTAATCAAGAAGATGAGTGAGTCAGAATGTGAGTTCCTGGAGGCCAAATGGATCTCATGGCCATTCTGGCAAATGCGAAAGTGAATCGCTGCTTCAGCAGACACAGGGAGCACGTGTCTGAGGGTCTCGATGCTCTCACACAGCCATAGCCGACAGAAGGCCTACTGTATGTCTTTCTGCCTTGGAACTCATAGAGCGGCTACCTATCACGATAGAGGATCACGGATTGGCTCCGGAGACCATGGTATGTGGATCTCATTCAGCTGCTGATAGACCGTCCCTGGCAGCTGCCAGACAGTGTAAATCTGCTTTCCATGTTCCGATACTGATGATGCAGGTCGATCGCTTCTCACTTACTGCTTGGCTCTTGAAAGGGCACGCCTAAGTCGCAGGGGTTATTCTGATTCAGTGATTACTATGATGTTGCAGTCCTGGAAGAAATTGACCAATTTGGCCTATGTCAGGATCTGTTGTGCTTTTGAGAACTGGTGTGCTTCGCACGATTTGTGTCCATTTTCATGTGCCCTGCCACAGATATTGCAGTTTTTACAATGTGGCCTAGAAAAGGGCTTAGCGCCGAATTCCCTGAAGGTCCAGGTGGCGGCGCTTTCCTGTTATAGAGGTCGAGTGCAGGGGCACTCGTTGGTGGCCCATCCCAATAGGGTCCATTTCCTTTGGGCGGTACAACGGGTCTATCCTTCTGTATGTTCTGGGGTTCCTCCCTGGAATCTTATGCTGAAGCTGGTGGCCCTGGCAGGTCCTCTGAGCCACTCGTGAGGGCATCACTGAGGGACCTGACCTTGAAGACTGTCTTTCTGGTGGCCACCATTTATTTATTTATTTAACATTTCTTATATACCACCTTTCATGATATCAAGGCGGTTTACATTGAACAAACTAAAATTACATTGAACAGGGCATTATAACTTGGCGATAACTATTTTACAGGGAACATAGTTGAGAAATTTTCTCTTTTGCGCATTAGTTCGGCATGGCAGATTTCCGAGTTTCAGGCTTTTTCCTGTAGGGAGCCCTTTCTGCATATGTCTCATGAGAAGGTAGTTCTGTGTCTGGTACCTTCCTTTCTCCCCAAAGTGTTTTCTCAATTCCACTTGAATCAGGCAATCATTTTGCCTTCATTCCCGCAGCTGGGGGATGCGGAGGAGGACAGATAGCTGCAGCTACTGGATTTGAGAAGGGTTTTGCGCAGGTACCTGAAGGGAATTGAGTTGTTTTGGACATCACGTTGGTTGTATGTTTTGTTCGGCAGCCCGCACAAGGTGACAGCGGCATCCAAGGCTTCAATAGCTCACTGGGTTAAGGAGACGGTTACATCTGCTTATGAGGTCTATGGGAAGAGGCCTCTGACTTGGCTATGAGCCCGTTCTACTAGGTCGCAGGTGGCTTCTTGAGGCGAGTGCGGTCTGGTGGAGATTTGCAGGGCAGCGACGTGGTCCTCATTGCACTCCTTTGCTCAGCACTATTGCCTGGATGTCCAGTCAGCTGGGGATGGCAGTTCCTCCCAGATTTAGATACTGCTTTGCTACATCACATGGTAACTGGACTTGCCTGGAAGTACAATTAGGAATGTGAAATTAGACCTTACCTGCTATTTGTCTTTCCTTGAGTACCTCCAGGCCAGTCAAGTATCCTCCCGGCTGGGTGCTCACAATTAAGGTGAGTCTGATAGGGGGTGACTAGCGGTTGCCCTTTGGGTTGGGCACATTGACGTGTTTGGGCTTGCGGTCATAGCTTGTAGTCCTTGATCTGTACAGGGGGCTAGAGTGCTTCCAGATCTCTTTCCCTTGTTCCTTGATTGTAAAGGCATCCTAGCAGGGTGTCAGGTAAATACTATTTGATTTGGACAGTAGAAGATTGGTGCCAGGAGTAGAAGGAGGAGCTCTTATAGTGTCGCATCAAAAGTCTGATATGTTCAGTTCTCAGCTGTTGGAGGAGAGCAAGAACCAATGCATAACTGGACTGGCCTAGAGGTACTCGAGGAAAACAATTAGCAGGTAAGGTCTAATTTCACCTTTTCATACATGTTAATATGAAGCTTGTCAGACGGCTGCCTAGGGTGAGAACTTACACAATCTTGACGATGCATATATTCATATGATTCTTGCAAGGTATTGTGGGTAATGTAGTTCTTTCACTCCCAAACACAGCTGAAGACAATAATTGAGTTGTGATACCAGTGGTAAGGCCAATAAAATACTTCTTTTATTGATGGGGTTTAATTCACCCAGCACAAATATGCTTGGTAGCAATATAAATGAGGTTACTTGCTTGCAGTGTTTAAATGGATAACATAAAGTCACAAAGCAAATCAGAAAACAACCTTCAGCTTGTCAGGCAATTAGCTAATGTTTTCTTAGCAAATAATTACCAAATGAAAAAGGCACAAAGAAATAAATGAACTTTGCTTGTTAGGTTAACTTCTGCTTATTTTCCACGCAGATCCCAGCAGTGATTCTCCCTTGCTCACACACACAATCAGGTGCAGCTTTAATTACTATCAATTGACCAGCTGAAAGCCTTTAGCTGGCTGGCTGCTACTGTGTGAACCCAAATCCTGCTTTAAGAGCTGTTTGCAGTGGAAATAAAGAACAAAGTTAGGTTTCTTTGTGATGGCTGATGTTTGCTCACAGAAAGCTAGCAATAGCATTTAGATAGAGAACAGTCCATGTAATGAATAGTTTCATCTGCTGTATCTCCCCCTTCATCAATCAGCATAGGGTCACTATCATACATTGGCACAGACGAGTCTTTCAATAAGGCACTATCATGAGAATGCTTATTCCCTTGCTGCCATTCACTATTATGGATAGGGTCTGGATCAGTGTTCATACCTGAGCCTCTCCTGCTATCATAATTCCTCTCTGTATAGCCTGGCCAGTATGTAATCCAATTCTGATGTCCAGCCTTCCAATCTTGATCCCTGGACACTGGATCTTTCCTCACATACCTTCTGGCATAGGTCTGAAAGTCCCTTCCACTTGCAGTCTTCTCTCTCCTAGGTAGCCACTGGTGATTCCTATCTCTGCCATTCCATTCCTCTGGCTGACTCCAGTCCAATGGACTCTGCTGGCACTTGGAATACCTCCCAGTATGGGTACTGCCTTGGACTCTCCCAAACCTGCCAATGGCCTTTCTTCTCTTCCTTCCAGAGAGTTTCCTTCTCTCTCTATCCGCTTGGCTTGGCTTCTGCTTCTCCAGGTGATGCTGGTGCTTGTAGCCGTTGCTGTATCTTTTCCTGAAGCTGTTATCTGAAGAATAAGCTCTATTCTTATTCTGTCCTAATGTGTGCTCCTCCTTAACACAGCGCAGCTGTGTTGAATCAGGCCCTGCCCTTTGAGATGAGTGCTTAGGGATTACTTCATAGCTCTCTTGATTGCACACACATTTTCTCACTTCAGCCCCTCTCATGGCTGCTGGAAACCTGGTGCATTCTGGGACTGGTAGTCTTTTATGTGAAAACTTTGTTTTCTTGCTTCTACCAGAACTGACAGGCTGCTTGTTCAGAGTCACATCATCTTTTCTATAGCTCCTACCTGAGCTATGATAAGCTTCCTTATCACAAGCTCAAATAACATGTGTTAACTGCTGCATTAAATACCTAGAGCCTTGAGGTTTGTTTTTTTTTTGTTAGTTTAGTTTAGTTTTCATTTATGCTGAATTTCATTTTTTCCACAATCCAAACAATTGCACAAGGAAAGCGCAAAAGAGAAAAATTCTCAATTAATAAAGCAATCAAGATACCAACATTTTTTCCTTCATTATTATACATTTGCTAAACATATGTTGCAAAAGGGGAAGGGACTGAATTTGGAGCAAGGAATTAATCATTTAAAAAAATTAAGGAAAGCCCTACCTAACATTCTTTCTCAGTTTCTCCAGTAGACCTAACCATTAAAGTCCATGGGAAGATCTAGTTCCATAGAGGGGAATTTTAGAAGGCACGTCCAAGTGCAATCTGGGACATCTAAACCAGAATGTCTGGGGGGGGGGGGGAAGCAAACATGTCCAGGTGCAGACATGATTTTACATACATGGATATGCCTGCTATGGTAATCTGTGGGGACATCTACATAGACATCCCTAGAATAGTATTTCAGAACCTGGACATCTAGGATTTATTTATTGTTTTTTTTCTATACCACGCTATTCATCATCAATGCGGTTCACAGGAAACATATTTGTGCAATGTAGTATATCTACATTGGACTTACAATAAACGGGGTTTTTAAACAGGGCTAACAGGTAAACTGTGTACAGGTTGGTAGCTGAGATTCTACATGCATCTCAGCAATATATACAGGTCAAACAACAAAGAGACTATATACATTCCGGTTGTATGTTGCAGGGTAGTGGACGGCTCATCGTTATCTAGGTTAGTGTTGGGTATCGAGGGAGGTGGTTTCAGAAGGGGGGGTTCACTTAGGTGGTCTGGATGGTGTGATGGGTGGGTATTCTGGAGGTGTTGGTTGGACATGGGGTGTGGGTGGCTGCGAGATGTCGTTTGAGCTGGTAAAGTACTGAAGAAACAGATGGTGTTTCAGTGCTTTCCTAAACTGGAGAAGGTTGTTGATGGCCCGGATGTCTGGTGGCAGGGCATTCCAGCAGGAAGGTGCGTAGAGAGCAAAGGCACGGTTTCTCGTAGCCTTGGAGCATTTGGTGATTGCTTTCGGGAGTCGTAGGGTGTTGGTGGTGGCTGATCTTCTTAGCCTGTTGAGAGGGGTGGCCTGGGCAAGGTCTGAGAGGGAGATGGTCGTGCATTTGCTGATGGCCTTGAATGTCATTGTTAGGATCTTAAAGGAAATCCTGCAATGGACAGGGAGCCAATGCAGCTGTTTTAGAACTGGCGTGATATGGTCCTTTCTAGATGCTCCGTGAAGGATTCTTGCTGCAGCATTCATCGCGAGCTGCAAGGGATTCAACGAGCTCTTTGGAAGGCCGTGCAGCAAAGTGAGGCATTACTAGTGCTTAAAAGACTGTTCGGAAGTCTTTCGGGTCTAGCAACTGTCTCATGTGGCGCAGTGTCCGAATTTTATGGTATACTGCCTTTACCATGTTAGCTATCTGGGCATTCATGTTGAGATGTTGGTTGAGCATGATACCGAGGTATCGTAGGCTTGGTGAGGAGCTCTGCATCACGTACCTTCAGTGATGAGGGCGGGGTGAATGCCTGGTTTCTGCTGATGAAGAGGACATCCGTCTTTTTGAAATTTATTTTGAGCTTCTGTGTGTGCAGCCAGTCTGTGACTGCATCGAAGCAAGTGGACAACCGAGAGAGGTCTGGATGCTCAGTGGATATTGGCGTGTACATGAGAATGTCATCAGCGTAGATTAGGCAATTAATGTTGAAGGATCTGATGAGGGTGCAGATGGGTTGCATGTAAATGTTGAACAGTAAGGCTGAAAGTGATGATCCTTGTGGTACGCCCTTCTCTTGCGGGAAGGGTGTTGCCATCTGTCACTCAGGTATGACGCACACCAGGCCAGTGCAGTGCTGTGGACTCCCTTCTCGGCGAGGCAGGAAAGAAGTAGTTCGTGACTGACAGTCAAAGGCTGCTGCGATGTCCAGGAAAATGAGAGCAAAGCCTTGTCTGATATTGTCCAGACCTATGGTTAGGGTACTGAGTAAGGTGGTCAGCAGAGTTTCAACGCTGTGTGACTCTCGGAATCCATGCTGGCAGGGGTCAAGGGGTGCATTGTTCTCGATATGGTGGTTCAGTTGGCGTTGAACTATCTTTTCCATAATTTTAGCTAGGAGCGGGATGCTTGAGATTGGCCTATAAGAGTCCATCTTTGCAGGGTCCAGTTTATTGTTTTTCAGCAGCGGTCTGATTGATGTTTGTTTCAGGCTTCGGGGGAAGGATACGGTGAAGAATGATATATTTATAAGTTTGGTAAGGAATGGGCTAAGGTCAACCCGTAGGGGTTTTTATCCAGAGAGCTGAACATGGGTCGTTTGGTGCTGTGGTGGTTATGCTTTTGATGATGTCTTGGATGTCTTTTTCAGTTGGGGTTGTGAAGGAGGTGATATGTTGGGCCTCCATTAAAGTTTGTGCAGGAGCAGATGAGGGGGTCAGTTCGGGTGCATCGTCTGGAGAGCGGATGTTTGGGGGTATGCTGGCCTGACTCGTTTTGGCTCGGAGGTAGTCTACATATTCCTGAGGGTTCGGATGGCTTGATTGGCCAAGGGAAGGCTCTCTTGCTAATGATTTGACTAGGTTGAAAAGCTCATGTGGTTTATTTAAGGAGCGCTGTAGTATTTGTGCGTGGTACTGCTTCATTCTCATTGAGATTGCTGATCGGTGTTCGCCTAGATGAGCGATGTAAGCTTCATGGCTCTCGGTTGATCTTGAGCGCCGCCAACGTCTTTCTAGCTGTCTAAGTTGGAGGAGGGATTTCCTTAGCTCGGGCGAGTACCAGGGCACCTTTGACCTCCTGTGAGGTACTTTGATGATAGGGGGTGGGTCGATTCTGGCATCTAGATTCAAGTTCCAAGTGGCAATCATGTCGTCAAGACTCTGTTCAAGCAGTTCAAGAAGAGGGTGTGCTCTTTCTAGGATCTCATCTTTGTTGAATGGGCGGAAACGTTTTGATGTTGAAGTGTCTGGTTTGTCTGAAGACTGGGGACTAGTAGGGTCAGAGCGTACTGGCATCAAGAATCTAATCGGGCAGTGGTCAGACCATGATACCGAACTTATAGAAAGGTTGAGGTGGTGTGTGGAGTTGAGGGCTGCTAGTGGTGCGAATATCAGGTCAAGCGTGTTTCCCTTGACCTGGGTAAGGGAGTTAACCAACTGGGTATAGCCTAGTACTTCTAGGGCATTGAGGAAAGCCTTGGTGTGGGTGTCCTGGAGGGCAGGGAAGTTGAAGTTGCCCATCACCCAGTTTGCCATGCATGGGTTCATGGGGTTGCAGGCGAGGTTGATTATTGTGGCTAGGTCATCTGGGGATGGGGAGGGTGCTCAGTAGAGCAAGTTGATGGTGCTGTGTTTATTCGCTATGGTGATGGAGTCGAGGAATGAGGTGCTGCTGGAGGCAATCAGCTGAAAATGTAGATCTGTCTTGGCTAGGATGATTGCTCCTCCGCCTCTTCGGTCGGTTCTGTGACATGAGTGGACAGAGAAATTAGGGGGGACAAACTGGTGAAGGAGAACAGTATCTGAGGCGGACAACCAAGTCTCAGTAACACACAAGATGTCGAGATCGAGGGTGGACAACATGTCAGTTACGGCTGGCCATTTCTGTCGGATCGAGCGTGCGTTTGAGGGTGCACTTAAGGTCTCGGGGGTGGGTGCAATGTTCCTGTTGAGGAGGTTTGGGCTGCTGGAGGGCAATATAGATGAGGTGGGGGTATGGCATACGCTCAGGTCTCCCTGTTTGGTGGTTAGGGTGTCCATAGTATCTCCTCCACGAGCCATACAGGATTGGAATGGAGTTGAGGGCCTGGGTGCCATGTGCCAGAGCAAGTATCATGCAGCAGCTGGCCAGGGCATAGGCATATGCAGTTGAGGTGGGTGGCAACATGGTGACTAGGTGAACCGGGGGTTCAAATGGATAGTGAAGGTTCAGTTTTAGTGTGCTAATTTAGCTGGGTTAAATTATACAGTATAGCTGAGCTGAATAATAGTTATAGCTGAGATTGAAGGATGGTACAGACGAATTCTAGCACATGAGTGGAGTGGAGGAGTGGCCTAGTGGTTGGGGCAAGGTACTTCAGGCCGGAAGGTCGGGGGTTCAAATCCCACTAGAGGACAGCAACCTTGGGCCGGAAGGACTGGGGTTTCTAGTCCCACAGGTGCTCCTTGTGGTCTTGGGCAAGCCACTTAACCCTCCATAGCCCATGTTCCCTGTAAAATAGTCATCTCCAAGTTATAATGCCCTGTTCAATGTAATTTCAGTTTGTTCAATGTAAACCGCACTGATGCAGAATAGTGCGTGTATATAAGAGAATGTAAATAAATAAATGAGTCAATACATTTGGTATAAAATTCTGGCTAGTTAGTTCTGGCTGATACTTGGTACATTTCGTCTAGGGCACAGAGTGCAATTCTAGCTAGGTCATTTAGAACATGATTAGCTAACTCTGAACTTGCTATGGGCTGGAAAGCAAAGTTAGGTCAGTGTTTAGGGTGCAGTTGCACTAGATACCTGACAAGTGTCCATAATGAATAAGATTGTAGCGTCACTCTCACCATAGATAGGTAATGTTCAGTTCTTGACGAGGTGAAGCAGGGCGAGGCAGCTTCAGGTGGCCGAGGGATCTGTTATCCTTTCTGCTTATGTTCTTTGGGAGGGTGCTAGTTGTATCAGGGACCCCGTCTAAGGGCCACGATAGCCTAATGATTAGAGTAGTGGCCTAGGAAAAGGGCAGACAGGGTTCAAATACCACTGCTGCTATTGACATTGTGCTGAGTACTGGGGATGATGGAGTGCTTTCTCCTCTACACCCTCTGGATGTTTTTCAGCCAAAAATAGCACTATTCAGATGGCTATTCGTGCCTGCAGCAGCTCTAAACCTAGAAATCCTGGACATCCAGGATGTTTCTGAGATTGGGTAGGGAAGTCCATATTCTTGGGAACGCTTCAGCCACATCTCCACCAAGCCGCCGTTCAGACTCGCTGTTCAGACTTGGATGTCCCCAGAGCTGGCTTCTGAAATGGCTCTGGAGATATCTGTGCTTTGGACCTCTCTATGCAGGTTTTCGGACGCCCAAAGCACCCGCCTTAGTGTCCATAAACAAACACAATTGCTGGGGTTCAAAAAATTAAATATTTCACAGCAACAATTATAACCAAACATTTGCAGGGGAAACGTAAAAATTGGCCTCCAGGAGATAAAATCCTTTTTGTACATTTTAAGAAATTTCTTCCTCCTTTCTTGTGTAAATCAGTACAGGTGGGACCTTTTGACCAGATTAACGTCTTTACCTTTTGTGTCTGTCTCAGGCAAAGTATTGTGTATTCCCCTGGTGCAGATATTAGTCTGGTCAAAAGGTCCCAACTGATTCTGCCGACCCGGAAGTGACGCGGCCGCGTTTGTGCGACCACGTGACCTCAAGGTGCTCCCCCTACATATATTCTCTTTCACCGTGGCGTTCCGCACCACGGGCAAGCGTTGAAGTTGGGGCGAGTCCACGGGCACAATTCCAAGGTCCCCCCTCTCCAGGAGGGCTCTCTACCAAATTAAACACGGATTCTTTTCATCGCTTCTACTCTCACCCTCTTACCACATCAGCTCTCATCAAGCACCAGGTAAGCTGTCTTTCCTAGCTTCTTTTCTCCTGCTTCTCTTTCAATTGTGCTTTTTTACACCACAATCTCAGCAACTTCCCCTGGTATGTCCGCCATTCCTGTACTCTGGGGCAGCAGGCCCACTCCTTCCCTGGCTCCCTCTGGCTTTGTCTCTCGTAACCTCTCTAACTTCATTCCTTGTTCTTCCCCTTCCGTAATATTTCACCCCTTACCGACTCTTGTATGCTTACAATTGGCCCTTCTGAACTGCCCTTCATACCAAAGCAGCTCTTGTCCATGACCTCATATCTCAGCACGCCATCGATGCCATATTCTTAACAGAAACATGGCTGAAGGAAGGAGAGGAACCTCTACTGAACTGCTGTCTCCCTCCTGGCTACACAGCTTTTTCCACCTGTCGCTGAGGTAGGGCCAGTGGAGGGGTCGCCGTCCTTCTCTCCCGCTCTTCATTACATTTCCAAGAAGTATTCTCCCCTGCACTCCATTATCCTGAATCTCTTCTCCTTCGTCTAAACTCTTCTTCCCCTCCATTGTATTTTCTCCTTCTCTATGCCCCCCCCCCCCTCACTTGGATGCCCTCATCTTAACCCTTTCTGAACTTTCCCTCCTCTATCAGCACATCCTGATCCTTGGTGACTTCAACATTCATGTTGACTCTCCCTCTTCCCCTTGCGATTCCGCATTTATTTCCCTTCTCTCCGACCTTTCTTTGCAGCAATTTATTCACTTTCCTACACTCTCTGCAGGCCATTCTTTAGATTTGGTGATTTCACATTCCGCTTCCACCTTTGGTCCGTTCTCTCCCCGCTTTGCCACTTCCCTGGTCCGATCACTTCTATCTGTTTTTCAAGATCCCAACCCTCTCTCCACCTTCTTCTCAGAACATTATTTCTGCTCCTCACCATCTCAGTCCTCACATCACCCCTGATACTCTCTCCCTCTTTCCCCAGACTTCCACCTACTTCCAGTAGATCTGCAAGCTCAGTCCTGGAATACCATCCTCACAGCTGCCCTGGACGACCTAGCTCCTCAGCAGCTCCTGTTGCCCTCTCGTACTCATCATTATTGTCCTTGGTTCCATCCGGGTCTCTTGCACTGTTCCTACCTTCGCCGAGCCAAGCTCCTCTGGTGTAAGCGTCCCTCCCCTGCCCATCTAGCCCACTTCCGGTATTGTCACTCTCACTACTGCTCTTTGTTACACTCTGCCTAATTGGACTACTTTTTCTAACCTCATTTCCTCTTCAACCAATTCCACCCGCCAGCTCTACTCAGTCTTGCGTTCCCTCTCTGCTTCACACTCCCATACTTCCTCACCCCCTTTCCCTATTATTCTGAATCCAGCTCTTCTGGCTACTCACTTTGCCACTAAAGTTAATGATCTCCGTCTACTTTTTCCTTCCTGTCCTACCCTCTCTCCAACTCCCCCCTCTCCAACTTCCCCACTGATTCCCTTTCCGCTCCTCTCTCTCACCGTTGGTCCTCATTCCAACCTATAACTGCTGCAGAACTTAAGGTCTTTTCAACAATCTGGAAAACCACCTGTATCTCTGACCCCATTCCTTCTCACTGGCTCCTGGACACCTCTCTGGCCCTCTCCCCTGGTTCTCTCTATTATTAACTCTAGTCTTTCTTCTGGCACCTTTCCCTCCACTTGGAAACACGCAGTTTTTTGTCTCATTCTAAAAAAGGATTCCCTCGATCCATCTTCCTCGACCAATTGGCGTCCCATTTCAAACCTTCCTTTTCTTTCCAAACTCCTAGAAAAACTGGTAGCATCTTTAGCCCTTCACCCTCGGCAGTCTGGTTTTCGTCCTGGCCACAGCACTGAATCTATCCTACTATCCTTTCTCAATGAACTTCACACTGCTCACGACCATGGTTTAATTTCTATTGCTGTTTCTCTAGATCTATCTGCAGATTTTGATCTTGTGGATCACCGTACCCTACTAGCATGTCTTCACGAAATCAGTCTCTTTGGTTCTGTCCTATTTTGGTTTTGTTCATTTCTTACTAATAGGTCTTTTTCTGTTGTCAGGTCTTTCCTCCTCCCCTCCCACTTCTCTTCCCTGTGGTGTCCCCCAACGTTCTGTCCTTGCTCCTCTCCTCTTTAATATTTTCTTGGCCCCCCCCCCTTAGCCCAGCAACACAGTATTTCATCATATTACTACGCAGACGACATTATCCTCCTTCACCATACAGACGCCTCCTCCCCTGATCTCACTCCTCTGAACTGCTTAGCCTCTGTTGCTTCCTGGCTCTCTTCTAACTTTCTGCACATCAACCTCTCAAAAATATCTGCTATCTGGTTCACTTTTGGCTCCCCCACCCTCCTCCCCTCTTGCTCCTCTTCTCCCTAACTCCCTGATCTCGGTCGTCTCCTCTCTGCGTTATCTCGGGGTAACCTTGGATTCTGCCCTGTCCTTTTAAAGAACACATTTCCCTAGTAGTATGACTATCTTTTCACACCTTGAGACAACTTCGCACCATCCATCCCTTTCTTTCAGTCCCCTCCATGACCACACTGCTCCTATCCCTAGTAGTATCCCGGCTAGACTATTGTAACATTTCCTTGGCAGGCCTCCCACAATCACAACTTCGTAGATTACAGTTAGTTCATCACACAGCCGCACGCATTCTGACTCATGCCTCTCGCTTCGACCATATTACCCCTATTCTGATTCATTTACATTGGCTTCCGGTTCCATTTCATATATAATACAAAATGCTTACCTATGTTCATAAAACCATTCACACCAGTGCTCCCCTTTACCTTGCAGATCTGATTCGTCTTCACACACCTCATCGTCCCCTTAGATCAATTCATTCCAACCACATGTTCCTACCCTCTCCATCTCAGGCCCATCTTGAATCCACCCGCTCTTCTGCTTTCTTCTTCCTGCGTCCCCGGCTATGGAACTCGCTCTCCCCTGACCTCCGTCTGGAGGCCTCATATAAAACATTTAAAACCAGATTAAAAACACATCTATTTTGCACCGCATTTGACCTTCCTCCTCCTCCCACAGTATTGTCTCCACCTCCCCCCCCCCCCCCCAGTTAACCCTCCATGGGCTTTCCCTTACTATCAACTCTGAGTGCTTTGTCTTGCCTTTTGCCTCTGTTATCTCTTTCTTGACTCTTAATTGGCGTCGTTTTCTTTTTCTGAAGCAGTCTCAAATTTTGTATTGTAAACTGCTCTGATACCCCCAGTATGAGCGGTATATTAAATATGTAATAAAGATAAAGGTGGGTAAATCCATACTTCTGGATGTGGAAATAATTATTGCCTATTATAGGACTAGCTTTTGTAGTGCATAAATGTTGATGCACATGTTTACACTTGCTCTAAAACAGGTGTAAATGTATGTGTGTGTGTGTATTTGTGCATTTTATAAAAATGAAGGTATATCACAACTGTGCCCTTGGGAATGCTTACTTCTGCCATATGTATAATATGTGCAAATATCATGGGGTAATTTCTATAAAAAGCCTTTTCTGTATGTAAAACAAGATTTACACATGCCAAAACATTTTTATAAATTACCCTCTTAATGTGGAAATTCATATTAAGAGGCAGGGCTGCTTTTGGATTTTGACTCCTTTATTCTCCTGTTTACCACCCATGTATGATATAACCATTTCCCCTTAGTTTTACCCTCATCCCCTGTTTATTATATTTGTCTTTCTTGAAGGGACTGTCTTTTATGTGTGTGTACCCAGCAGTGTCTATGCCCTGTAGAACTATACAAATGACAAATGGTAGTAACAATAGTAGTAGGGCTATGCCTTGCGGTTACCATGAGTATCACTCCATGAATCAACTGCTAATGTGCCAAATAGTGGAGTTGCTTACCTGTAACGGGGGTTCTTAATAAACAGCTGGGCTATGCAGCACAGGCTCAAACTTCTGAGGCATCTCAGCAGTGGACTGCTTCACCTCTGGGCTGCAACTGCTTGCACCCTGCTTCAGTTACTAGGTCACATGGCAGCCTCTGTACATGTGATCTCTTCAGTGGTACCTCAGAACACATTGGAATCAACACACACAGCCCCTGCAGGCGAAAATCCCATTGGCCACAAATGCGAATCTAGACTTTCACAACAGTTTACACTGGTAGACAGTTGCCTCACACCTATCGGTAGGTTGCCTGTTCCAGCCACCTCGGCCTTAACTCACCCTAACTGACACATCCACCTATGGATGAGGGGGGGGGGGACCTGTCCACACAAGGACTCTGGTCACAGCAAGAGCGCTCTCTTCACATCAATGTGTTGGAACTTCAGGCAGTCCTCTATGCCTTGCAGGGCTTCGAATGCTGGGCCAGCAACAAGATCCTCTTAAAACAAACAATCAAGTATCTATGTTTTATATCAACAAGGCGGAGTAGGATCCCTTTGACTGTGTCGCAAAGCCACATGCCTCTTAATAAACTACTCTCCTTTTACTGCCCTCAATAAAACACTTCACTCAGAGCAACCTACCTGCCAGGAGCTCAGAACCAACTAGTCACTATGGCTCATTCTCATTGTGAAAGGTCCCGATAAGAGCCAGCCATCTAGAAATGGGTAAATGCAGTATCCCTGCCTCTGGAGATAGTCTGCGACTACTGCAAGACATTTTGTGAATACATGGGTGCAGCAGAAAGGTTGAAAGGGAACATACTGTATTGGTTGGTTTGAATTTGTACTTCCATTGCAAGGGGTGAATGGGAATGTGAGTGTAAACAACTTTCATATCCAAAGAGGCCAGAGAGTAGTGCTGACTGAGCTAGGGTATTTTTCTACTTTTTTTTTTTTTTTGTTTGGGCATTTTATTTTTCAGTTGCAATTGCTTCAATCACTGTCTTCTGCTAACTCTCCATTGTGTGCTGTGCATTTGTCCTTCTCTCTTCTAGATTTTTCCATTCTCTCTCTATACTTGGCCAGTCAGAGTTTTCTTCCTTTCCACGCAAAATTTATCTTTTCCCTTCTCCAGCCTCACTTCCCCAGTCCCATCCCCTTCCAATTCTCCCCCAACATCAGCTCACTTCTAGTTCCAGACCACCCAGCAGAAGTCATTTTGACTTATTTTCTTTTTATGTAACAATTGAGGAATTAAAGGTCTAAGATGGGACGTAATCCTCCAATTTTCTTTTTTAATCTGGAAGAAATGCGAGTAGAAGCTCTGGCCTTGTTTTCTCATGGGGAACTTCTTCGATGGCTTGATTGCATAAGAGCTCCATGACTGCCTGTTCTAAGATCTGTAAGTGAGTCGAAGGCATGGGCCCGTTGGAACAGGATTGAGAAGGGTGGAAGTTGATCTTGTACCCCCTTTTGACTATGTTGGGAACCCATTAATCGGTAGTTATAGAATACCATTCCTCTCTGAAGTGCTGAATTCTGCCTGCTACTGGCTGGTAGTAAAAAAAAAAAAAAAACAACAAAAAAAAAAAAAAAGCTGGGTTGGGGGGCTGTTTTCTGTCCCATTGCCTAGAGCGTTGAGGGTAAGCTGATACAGTAGGGTGTTGTGATGACTGCTTGGAATATGGCTGATATTTTTGGTGAGCGTAAATAGCTGAAAATATTGATAATGTTAAGCTCTCTGGTAGTGAGGAAGTTGAGAGCATCTGGGTTGTGATGCCGCTTCTGCTGGCTGAGCAGCCAATTCCCTGACTGTGGACAAATGGTCTTTAACCTCTGAGACTGCTTCTTGCATCTTACCCTTTTTGGATCTATCTCCCTGACATGGGGCATCTGCCAGACGATTGTAAAGGTCCTCATGGAATCAGATACCCGAAGCCAGGCTGAGTGTCTGGATGAAATAGCTGTGGCAACAGAGCATGCCATCGAATCAAAGGTGTCATAAGTGATGCAGATATGGTATAGAGACTCATGCAAATTAGTAAGAAGTTGAGCTTGCTCTTCTGCAGTTAAGGCTTGAGTATCATCCAACTGTAGGAGGAGATCATGGTGGTAATGCAAGATCTGGAGCTGATGTGACGACTCGAGTGCCGGTAGGGAGTCTGCCTCCGGACACGTGGCTGCCCTATGGAGCTCCAGTCATGCCTGGTCTGGGCCCGATTGGGGAGGGCTTACTGAAGACTCTGCTGACATTACCAGCTCCTCGTTCCTTAGGACTCGATGACAAAGTTGATGTGCAGAGAAAAAGGCTAAAGGCAGCTTAACAGCCTGCCCTGCCCGGTCAGTGAGTTGAATTCTTTTTTTCTTTTAAAAGAAGAAGTAAGGGCTGCACAGCATGAAGTCACGAGCCGTGTGGTGTGAGAGAAAAATAAAAGCTGGAAAAAGACCCCACGGCTAAGCCAAAGTGAAAGAAAAACAAAAGTGTAAGTAAAAATCATCGCGCCGAAAAACCCTGATGCAAATGTACTGCAAGTAGAAAGAAAAAGCCCTGACATAACTGGAGGAGGGGGGTGAGCTGTAGCAACTCGGTCCACAGCGGAAAGAAAAACTGTCCGAGGCAGAAATGGCAGTAAGCAGGTACTGCACATCCTTGGGAAAAGTCAAAAGAACTTCTCTAAGCTGGAGGAGAGCTTGGCACAGGAGCGCCATCAGGGATGGCATCATGGAGTGTTACTGCATTCCTCTGCTTGTCTGTGGAGGAAAAAATGGAACAGTTAACTCCTTCACCAGAAGTGTAAGTAATTGCATTCTGTATTAGCAACTATTTCTCCACATTAATGTATGGATGTTGGAGGTTTTATAGCTCCTGTGGGTTAATTTGCATTAACTGTAAAACCTTAATTTGGTTTAGTTGATAGGAGCCCGAGGCTGCAAGTCCCCTAAAGCTGGGAAAATATTTACTGTACCTGACTATAACTCTCTACTAATGAAAAGTTGTGAGTTAAATAAATATATTTATATCATTGCATTTATACAAGCACTGGTGAGGCCTTACAGTTGTGGTCAACATTATTGGCAACCTCACAGTTCAATCCCTTAATATACAATAGCTCCTTTAAAAAAAGTGGCTAGTGAAATAGCTTTTGACTATATATGAACACACATTTGACACACAAAAGAATCAAATAAAACAAGACCAATTAAAAAAAGGAAAAAAAGGATATGATTGTCACCCTTGTAAACAATTCAAATCAGTTTGAACAGAAGAACCACATTGCCACTGCAGTAAAATTAGACACACCTGTGATTAATTGTCTGTACTCACATGACTTGAATCAACCAATGAATAATGATGGCTCTAAAATGGCCACATTCACATCCTGTTCCATTTTCACAATGGTGAAGATGAGAGCTGCTTGAGACTGTCAGAAAAGACATTTATCCTTTAAACTTCAAAGGGATACAAGGCCATCTCCAAAGACCTTGGGATTACTGTGTCTACAGTTTGCAATGTTGTTAAGACGTTTTCTTCTCATGGTACTGTCAAGAACTTCACAGGATGTGGCATGAAGAGAAAATTTAATCAAAGAAGTTTTCAAAGGTATGTGTGAACTGTTGGAAAAACACCACATACAACATCCAAAGAGCTTAAGGCTAACCTGGAGCAATCTAGAGTGATGGTTTCAACCCACACCGTGCACTCATCTCAATCCAATCAAGAACCTTTGGAAAGCTGAAATCTGCCATTGGTAAGAGGAATCCTGGACACATTCATGGGCTTGAACAAATCGCGATTGAAGAGTGGGAGAAACTACCAGCAGATGGATGTATAAAACTTATAGATGACAGCCTCTAAATGTTTATTGTAGCCTTCACTGCCAAGGGTTGTGCAACCAAATATTAGTGAAGAGTTCTATTATTTCTGTCCAGGTTATATTTAGTTTGGTGTTTTTTTCTCAGAAATTACTACATCTGTTACACAGACATCTATTTTTTTTGTATATATCTTGAACATAATACTAAAATACTATGATGACATACAGTTGGAATATTTCCAATTATTTTTCAAGATATTGTACATAAAATACCTAAAATGCAAGGGTGCCAATAATGTTGACCACGACTGTTTTTCTGACATATTGTCCAGTTGTAAAAATTCATCTTCAAGGAGATATAAACACAGTGCAGATCCTGCACTATATGTCGCAAGTAGAGACTAGAGGAGAGAGAGAAAGATCTTGACCTACCTAAGAAGTATAAATGTTCAAGAGGCAAGGCACGCGAGATCATGCTATGAGGCAGAAAGAAGTAGAGTTAGGCATTTAAAGTGTTAATGTGGTAAGGAGGTAGATTGACCGGTAACAAGTGCTTAGGCAGCAGAATGAGTTGGGCTACTGGGTCATGACCCATATTTTGCCCCATGCAGCATAAACAACTAGAGCACTTAGGGCTGGATTTTGGTTGGTTTGGCCCTCCAAGCAAATAAGTTGTTCCTCTGCTCCCAAACAGTGTGATATGAGATTTCATGGCATGCTAAAGCTGTAAAACCAGGAAGAGGTTAGTTGTGGATGCACACACAATGCAGACGTCTTCTTGTAGGCCTTTGCTTTCTGAAATATGCAGTATGTAAAATTCTAGATTAAGGGGACTAGTTACTAAGTTGTGGCAAAATTTCTCTTTTTACTGTAGCTTAATTTACTGCAGGAGGCACTGACCTGCAGTAACTAAGTACCTGTAGGTTAGTGACTCCCATGGTAAAGGAATAATGCAGCTTGCACTGGAAAAATAACTCTAGCACAAAGCTAACCTCAACTCATTGGTGGTCCAGGGTTTCGGGGACAGGGAGTTACCTACCGTCTCTCGTACATTCTTCAGCACCAGGTTCAAAATGATGTGGTTGGACCCCCTAGTGGCACACCTGAGAGGTGATTTACTGGCAGGGGACAGTCTTGGCACTGACTTTAGGGATAGGGGTTGGGCCGACCCATCCTTTGTACGAGGAAGTTGTTTGCACAGGGCCCTGCATGAATTTTATTCCACACGTGTTCCATTTAAAGGGCCAGCTTCAAAGGGAGCCTGGGAGACCTGAAACCCTGGCTCACCTCTGCACAGTGCCTTAGTGAAGAGTCGTGTGTTTTTCACTCTGGTAGCTGTATTCTTGTGAAGCGTGCTGAGGGCCGGGAAACAGGAAATGCCCTTTAACCTTTCCCGGCTCTCGGTGCGCTTCACGAGAATACATCTACCGGAGTGAAGAAATATGCCGCTCTTCACTCTGGCGCTGAGCATGGGTGAGCCAGGGCTTCGGATCTTCCCGTCTCCCTCTGAAGCTGCTCAGAGGCATGTGGCTCTTCAGGGAGGGGGGGAGGTCTAGGAGAGGACTAGAAATGAGCTGATGTTGGGGCTTGTACTCTAAATGGGCTGATGGGAGGGCTTGGGCTGTAAATGGGCTGATGGGGGACTAGGATAGGGCTGGATATGTCTGATGGGGGGCTAGGATTGGAAATGGACTGATGGGGGGGGGCTTGGACTGGAAATAGGCTGATAGGGGCTAGGTTACGACTGGAAATGGGCTGATTGGGCAGCTAGAACTTGAAATGGGCTGATGGAGGCTAGGATAGGATTGGAAATGGCTGATGGGGGGGGCTCGGATAGGACTGGAAGTTTATTTAACCTTTTTTTTTTTTATATACCGCTTTATCCTTCAATGAAAGTGGTTTACATTATAGCTCAACAGTATGCAAAGAACACTTAACCAGTATACAGGGAAGACCCAAGGAGGGGGAGGGTGAACCAGTAACAAATTAACTTATGTACAGTGTCATATATTTGACAAAACTATGTACAGTTCAAGTTTGTGGCATTGAAGAGAAGTGTTGGTCCATAACCTCCTCCTAACCAACGAAAACACCCAAATTATTACCTGTTAACCCGAGGTTAAGTGATGTGCCCCAGACTTGAAATGGGCTGATGGGGGGTGGGGGGCAGGATGGGACTAGAAATGGCCGATGGGGGGGGGCTGGGATTGGAAATGGGCTGATTGGGGGGGGGGGGCTAGGATTGGAAAAGAGCTGATACTAGGGGATAGGAGAATGGGACTAGAAGGGAGCAGATGCTGGGTGGTCCGGAACTAGAAGGGAGCTGATGTTGGGAGGACCGGAAGGGGATGGGGCTGGGGGAGTGAGGATGGAGAAGGGAAAAGATATATTTTGTGTGGGAAGAAGAAAAATCTACAGTTGGCTGAGTATTGGGAGAGTAATTGGGGATTGAGGATGGAAGGGTGAAATTTGAGTGGATAAAAAAGGAATAAAGAAAGAAATGGAGGAAAGAGCAAAAGGGGAAAGATCAGTATGTTAAAGCAGATGTAGAGAGAGAATGGGAAAAATCTAGGAGAGAGAAGAAAGGACAAATAGACAGCAGACAATGGAGAGTTAGCAGAAGACAGGAAGAAACCAGAAGAAAGTGACTGGAGCAGTTGCAACTGAAAAATAAAATGCCCAAACAAAAGGTAGAAAAATACTTTTTATTTTGAATTTATTAACTGCAATAGGTCAGCTCTGGGAAATGCGCATTGCTAGCATTTTTGCGTTTTTGTTTAGTACAAGAAATTAATTTATAGTTTTATTTTTCCAGTGTTGTATTTTCCATCTTTGGCCTTTGGAGTTCCCAGTTTAATTATTGTCTTCCTATTTCTAAATTGTGATCCCTTGTTCTTTGTTTGGCGACGGTCTATGTTCTGCATGTGTAACCAAGCTGAGGTATTCTGTTCATGTAGTTTCTATTTGACAGTGCCGCTTGTTCCTTTTCAAGATGTATTGGTATTCTCTGAGATGTATTGATTTAATATTTGCAGGGTTGCCTTTTGATGGGTAGGGTTTGGTGCTTTGTGAGTCCTGGTAGTGCTGTTATGATACGGCGGGTTTGCTATGGTTTCTAAATGGGCAGTGTTTATACTTCCTAATGTGCCTGGCGGTTTGCACTGGAGTATAGTAATGTAGAAATCTGGTAGTCTTTCTTTATCCAGACATTAAGAGGCATTGTTACTAAAAGTTAGGGTACATTAATATTATGCAAATGAGGCCCCTTAGACAAATGGGTCCCCACAATGAGTCTCCACACATTGCCACACACTTCCCTTGGGCCACGCCTGGATAGTGAGTCACTAAGATGGCAGCTGGAAGTATTGGGCATTGTGTTAGCAGCCCAATGCTGCTGGCCAGGAAAAATACTAGCTTAGAACTGGCATTATTTTTCTAAGAAATAACATAGCTTGTGGTGTTCAGCACAAGCTACATTCTTCCATTTGAATAATAATGAGGTTCTTTGCACGTATTTGCATGCGTTGCATCTCATTATTGCTCAGCACGTATTGTGGTAAAGGTGTGTTACAGTATAACATGTTTGCCCCTTAAAATGCATTAAAGGGAACAAATATTGTGCATTATTCCCATAACACACTTTAGGAGCTACCTCCCTGTGTGTTTGAGAGCATAGGTTCTAGTATGTCACTTGTGTTTTTGATATCTTGATTACTTTGTGGAAAATAAAGCTGTTTTTGTTTTGTTTATCTTTATCAGGCACCTGTGTCCAGTCTCTTGGAGAATGTCAGAAAGGGTTGGAAAAATCCATACAGTGTCAAAACTACTTAAATTATGTAAGCTCTGTAATATTTCTTGATAATCAAATGTTACATTTTGTAGTATTGTAGGTATAAATAAAATTGGATGAAATAGTGTGGATGTCGGTTCACTTCAATGCATGGAAATAAAGGTCAAACAAAAATAATAAAAGATGAGACCTTAATTGGGCTAACTAAATATGTTCTTCGACTAGCCTCAAAATTAAAATTGCATCCACCTTTAAGTACATTAATTTGGTTGCTGTAATTGATAAATGCCATAGTTAGAACATTTTTATTAATCAGAGAGGTTTTCCCACTCTGACATGTTGGGGGTGATTTAAGTGACTTAATGGAAATCTTTGGAGACTTAACGTTCAGGACTTATTCTTTGGCCAGCAGGGGTCAGCATAGTATTGATAAATTTCCTTTCTCCTTGAACTGCAGTGAGTTGCCTCTGATTCAGTTTAACCCAACCAGTCCCAAAAGATAGAAGATTGCTTAAGCTACAGAGTTTGCTTGTTGGCTCTTATTTGTGATATAATCTAAATTTTTGTGTGACTTATAATTTTAATTTTATGTGATAAAACTGCAGTATCAAGTATTCTATGTTCTGTGGGATTTGGTTTTAATTAAATGATTTGTTCACACCACTATTTTGCGGGGGGGGTTTTGTTTTTTTTTTTTACAATATAGTGGTTTACATCAACTAAGCAAGGCAGTCTTGGGTCCATACTTAAGGACACTAACAGTACAATATCATTAGCATAATGGGGGACTGATAGTAATAAATGTAATGCAGAGATTTGAAAGCTAAAGATGGTATATGTTCTTTATAGACTATGATACTCTTAAAAAAAAATCCATTAAATGAAACACACTCAAATACTTAAAAAAATAATTTCAAAAGAATGGCCACTAGTCACAAAAATCTCTACAATAGATTTAAATTGAATCACAAAACCATAAAGTGAAACTGCCATAATTACTGAAAATATATTAACAACTTCCTGTATAGCTCAGATACTGTGCTATGTAGAAAAAATGCTCCTTAGTGAACAGATATTGTTGATTATTTGTGATGTCTAACCTTTATACTTAATAATTTTGCTTTATGTCAAATCAGTGGATGAATTAGTATTGAAAAATCAGCTCATATGTAAGCGGTGACTCTCTATATTTGTACATGTGCACCATATAAATCATTGCCCACCCCAAATGTAAGTATGTATTTATTGAACAAGTTTTCTATACTGCCTTATCATAGATTCAAAGTGGTTTACATTAAACATAATTGTCAGCTTACATTGAACAGGGTAGATAAACTTCAAAACTTAGAATAGGGAACAGTAGTGAAGATACAGGCATGCCAAAGTAACTACTAAAATAGTAAGAGTTGTAACATAAAGCAAAAAATATATATATTACTCGGGATGGAGAGCAAGACAGAGAAAGTGAACTCGGGCAAAGCGAAAGGAGAAGGAGGGAGTATGGGGAGGGACACTAGACAATATGAGAGGAATACATTGTTGTTCGTGGTAGAGTGGTCAGGGGAGGGATGGATGACATACTTGGAGGGCATGTCTAGAAAAAGATATTCATGGGTTTGGACCATAGTATTCAGCAAAGAGAAATGATTTTATGGTTTTCCTTAAATCCTTCAAGTCTTTGATGGCTCGCATTTATTTATTTATTTAGACAGATTTGTATACCACCTTATTCTACAATCAAAGTGGTCACATCACAATTGGAGGGTTACATTTAACATGAGGGTACTTAACAAGCCATTACTCTGCCAGGACCACTTCCGCACAGTGTGCCAAGCACTCATCACACCTCTGCTTGATTACGGAAACTCGTTATATCAAGGCCTCCCTCAGCAGACCTTACACCCACTCCAAATGGTGCAAAACACTGCAGCATGCATCAGTCTCCAGGAACAAGCAGGAATGAGTCTTCACATATGGGTATCGTCGGTACCGACGGAGCCTGCGCGGGAATGCTCCCCAGCGTCCAATAAGAAAGCTTTTGGGAGCATCCCACAGCGCCTGCGTGCTGCCTTCCCGCCTTTCCCAACCGCCTCTCTCCAGTTCTTCTTTTCTGCGGAGCCAGCAGGTCGTGTTCCTGTCACCGCAGAAGAAGTTCTTAAATTCTTTTGTGTCGCGTCTGCCTTCTTCGGCGCCGGTCTTTTCTTTTCTTTTTCTTTCAAAAAATAAAAATTATTTTTTCTTCACTGTGCATTTTCAGTTTTTGGGCCTTAGGCCTAAAAATATTTTCCTCATGGAGAAGCCCGCCTCCGGGTTTAAAAAGTGCACAAAATGTGGCGGTACTATTTCTGTCACCGACACCCATGACTGGTGTCTAAAATGTTTGGGGCCTGACCATTCCATTACGGATTGTATGTCCTGTACCATGATGTCTAAAAGAGGTCGGCAGAACCGAGCAGCCAAGCTCAGTACCCTGTTTCCCTCTGATGCAGCTTCGGTGGCATCGATGTCTTCCAGGGCTTCTCTTCCTCCCATGGATCTCAGGTAACCAAGCATAAATCTAGCCGGTCCTCGAAGGGTAGATCTCCCTCCAAGCATCGAAATGCCTCCGGGCTTGCCCTAGAGGATTCCGCACCGGCAAAATTACCCCGGCGGGAAGCTCCGGCTTCCAAAGCATTGTCTATGGGGTCACAGGTTCACATCGATGGCTCGGCCTTGACAGATCACCTGTTGCCGTGTTCTGGGGTACCGGTGGCTCCCACTGGTACCGACATCCAGACATTGGTGGCGTCGATGGATCAGAAGATTCTGACCATGCAGCGCACCCTAACGGCATTCATACAGGCTGCGACGCCTCCGGTACCGCAACAATCCCCGTTGTCGGTACCAGCTCCGGCACCGGCATCACTCCCGGTGCCGGTACCGATTGCATCAGCATCGGCTTCGGTGTCGACTGCAAGGGGGTACCCTGTCCTACGATGCCCATTGGTACCGAACTGGTACCGGTTACTCACGATACCGATCCTACTCGGTACGGCTATCGGGCTTTACAGGAGCATCCAGACAGGCGATACTTCGATTCCTCTGAAGAGTCTGAGGGTTCTGTCGAGGCATCGATTACTTCTTCCTCAGGAGTCATCTTCTCCTAAACGAAGAATGTTTCCTCCAGAAGACTTGTCTTTTCAAGACTTCATTAGGGAAGTGGCTAGGGGCCTCTCCATCACAGTGGCCCTTGAGTCAGAACCCAGAGCCAAGGAGTTAGATATTTTACAATATTCTAAAACTCCTAAAGAGGCAGCTACTTTACCTATCCTTGAGATTCTGTATGATCTCATGTTGAGGATGTGGGAGACACCTCTTACCACCTCTCCTCATTCTCGCAGGCTAGACACCATGTATCGTGTCCCTCCTTGTCCTGGCTTCCACAAGACTCAGCTTCCTCACCACTCTATTGTGGTAGAGTCTGCCATGAGAAAGATAAAGAGTGCAAAGAGACACTCATCTAATCCTCCAGGACGTGAATGCAGGACCCTAGATGCTTTTGGCCGAAGGGTTTTTCAAGCTTCTATGCTAGCTGCCAGGATCAACTCCTATAGTCTCTATATAGGAATGTTTTTCTAAAAAAATTAGAGTTATGGGATAGGAGGCAGTTCTATTTGTAGCTTGCAAACTGGTTAGAAGACAGGACATTTAGGACTAAAGGGTCAGTATTGGTGTGCCCCAGGGTTTGTACTGGGACCTGTGCTGATTAACATAATCACAAATGATCTGAAGATAGGAGTGACAAGTCAGTGATCGCATTTGCAGATGACACAAAATTATTCAATGGAGTTCCAACGCGTTTCGGCCACCTCAAAAACAAATGAACATCAACATATGGATTAAATAAACAAAACATAATATAAAATACGCTGACATATATCAATAAAAAATAAAAAATTAAAAACATATGATATTACCCAAACATACAAAGGACAATCTATTAATCTATAAAAATTAATAAAAAAGACAACTTGTAGATAAAAAATTATTAAAAATAGTAATAAATGATAAAACCATATTAAACAACTATAAAGGAGGAAAGAGAGACGAGGAGAAACCAAAAATAAATAAATACCTTATTATGGTCAAATTGAATATTATCATGGATCGAACCTGTAAGATACTAACAGCTGACAATGGATAAATAAATAAGTCATTAAATAGGTAAATATACATCTATAAGACAAATATATACAATACTAAAACCAATGAGTCCATATTAATAAATATAACCAATTAATAATAAATAATTAATTATATAAATAAATATACATATACATGAAATATAAAAAATATATAAAGAATATATAAAACATATATATAAAAAAATCCTTATATATAAAAAATTCCGTATATGGGCACCAAAAAGACACTTAAAAAACAAGAAAAGCGTGTAAATATAAAAACATATAAAAAATAAATTTTTGTCTCTATCAAAAATAACATAAAAACAACCAAATAGAAAATACATCATAAATCAAGTATGTAAAAAGGTGGAGACGCTCTTAAAATGAAGATCAATGTATTCAACATTTACATAAACGTATTCGAAAATCTTGCAAAAAGTTGTATATCTGAATTAAGTGCCCTACACAGCATTTATGACGCACATATTATACAAACGATATATATTAAGAATGTTGGCAAATAATAAACCAAAAAATTCCCAAAAATAAAAATAAAAACTTTTATGGGGTAAAACAGAAACATAAACCGAATGTAAAAACGTGCAGAGGAGCTGTTCAACAGTGCAGTGACATTTACTGCTAATGAAACGACTACAAATAAATAATTTGTTCATTTCTATAGGTAACGAGTACCCGATAAAAACAGTAAAAAAGGGGGAGAATAAATTCTTAAAAATACAAAAATTATATCTAAAAATGAACAGATATGTGTCAAAAACTGGTTACAAAAATGTTGGCACCGGCACTTTTTAAACAAACAGAAATCGACATTTAAAAGCTTCTCAGTCACTAGTGTTCCTTCCCCTTCATCCATTAAAACATGTTTAAATCCGCGGCGTTCTTGTTGAGAAAATAAGCAGAGAGACGTGGGCAGCAGTCAACAATAGATCTCCTGAAGAAACTCCATAGGGGAGTGAAACGCAAGGGCGCCGAGTGAGGCGTTGAGAGAGACTTCGGTGAAAGGGGAGACCCACCAAGAACTGGTGGATACACGACAAAAGATAAGCCAGTCCAATTATTTAATGGATTTAAACATGTTTTAATGGATGAAGGGGAAGGAACACTAGTGGTGTAGATAGGAAAGAAAAACAGCTCATTATATACAAAAGAGACAATTTCCCAGAAGTCATTGATGCTAGTAAAGCGCTATGTGTGTTTCACTATTTGTTGGTGACTAGCAGCGCTATGTTGGTCTGAGACTACAAATAGGTACATGAGAGCTTGTTGAGATTACACACCACAGATGCCCCGAATACAGCTGCATGTTACAGTGGAGTAAACGGCCGGTATTTTAATATTAGTTTTATTACTCCAGAAGGACCAACACAATTCTTCATAGTCGATAAAGCACAAATAGATATCCTTTTGGTATTCTTTAGTCTTTTCAAGGATCCATCTCACATCCGCAATGATGTCTCTCGTTCCTCGCCCTTTCCTGAACCCTGCTTGCACTTCAGGTAGTTCTTGTTCCAGGTATGGTTGTAGTCTCTTTTGAATAATCTTCAGTAGAATCTTGCTGGCATGTGGGATCAGAGCGATTGTGCGATAATTTCCACAGTCAATTGGATCACCTTTCTTTAGTATTGGTATAAACACAGATCTTTTCCAGTCAGTTGGCCATGATGTTGTCTTCCATATTTCTTGGCAGAGCCTTGTGAGTACGGTAACAGCTGCATCAGATTGCTGCAATACTTCTATGGGAATGCTATCAATGCCTGGTGCTTTGTTCTTTGATAAGGCTTTCAATGCTGCTTCAACTTCTTCTTTCATCACCAATGGTTCCCGATCATAAGGTACAGGTTGAAACGGCTGTTGGTCCACTTGATCTTTATCATATAAAAACTCTGTATATTCCTTCCACCTTTTCTTGATCTTTTCAGCATCATTCAACATAGAACCTTGAGCATCTTGTAACATTCCAATTCGAGGCTGGAACTTTTTCTTTAACTCTCGTAGCTTTAGGAAAGCCGATCTTGTTCTTCCTCTAATAGTTTCTGCTTCTATTTCCTTGCAAGTGTCATTGTAGTACTTTTCCTTGTCCTGTCTTGCTGCACGTTGGAAATCTCTGAGTTCTGCGATTGTCTGTCTTTCTCCTCTGGCTTTAGCTTCTCTGCGTTTCTGGGCAATTTTCAGAGTTTCTTCCGTCATCCATTTTGGCTGTTTTTGCTTTTTCACCTTTTGTAGAGACTTCTCGCTTTCTTCCAACACAATCTTCTTGATGTCATTCCATAACTCTTCCGGAGCTCTGTCATTTGTATCTAAAGCAGCAAATCGATTTTGCAGGCAGTCTTTAAATTCCAGTGGTATATTCTCAAGGTCATATTTTGCTGCATTCATGAGTGGTTTGCTCTTTTTCAACTTTAGCTTGAGTTTGCATACTAGTAGTTGATGATCTGTACCACAGTCAGCTCCAGGTTTTGTCTTTGTTGATGTTACAGAGCTTTTCCATCGTTGACTTCCACAGATGTAGTCAATTTTGATTTTTATACAATCCATTGGGTGAAGTCCATGTGTACAGTCGCCGCTTGTGTTGCTGGAGGAAGTTGTTTGAGATGAATAGATCATTGGTCTTGCAAAATTCTATCAGTCTTTCTCCAGCTTCATTTCTGTTGCCAAGTCCATATTTTCCAACTACTTTGCCTTCTTCTTTGTTGCCAACTTTTGCGTTCCAGTCACCCATGACTCTCAGGATATCCTGTTTGCATGTTCTGTCAATTTCAGCTTGTACTTGTTCATAGAACTCTTCTATTTCATTCTCTTCTGCAGCTGTTGTTGGGGCATATACTTGAATTATAGTTGTGTTGATAGGCAATCCTCGTAGACGAATAGAGATTAAGCGTTCGCTGACTGCATTGTATTTCATTACAGTTCTTGCAAGTTTCTTCTTTATTATAAATGCAACACCATTTCTTCTTTGTCTTTCATTTCCAGCATAGTAGACCATGTGATCATCTGATGCAAAGTGCCCCATGCCAGTCCATTTCAGTTCGCTGACACCCAACAGATCAAGTTGTACACGTTCCATTTCATTCTTGACCACCTCCAACTTCCCTTGGTTCATGCTTTGTACGTTCCATGTTCCAATGTGTAAGACATCTTTACAGCTTCTGACTCTCATTTCATGCGCAGCTACATCAGCAGTCAGACTTCCCGAGGGCTTTGATCCAACCACATCATAAATGCTGGCTTTACTCTGAAAAGTCTTCAGCTCTTCCTCAGTAGCTAGTTGAGTGCCTTCTGACCTGGGGTTCTCATCTTCCAGCACCATAGCACAATTTGTTTTGTTGTAACTATCCATTGGGTTTTCATGGCAAGATACAGAAGTAGATTGCCGGGCCTTTCTTCCGCGCAGTTTAAGTTTGGTGTTGTTGCCGTTGTCACAAAAATGTGATCCTCCGCCATCAACACTGTCCCATTCTGCTGCTGCCCAGATGGGTGGTTTGTTTTGGTCTGGCACCTCAGCTGAGACCTGTCCATCTTGGGAGACCCTGCCAGTAGTTAAACTACCGATAGTTTAGCTCTCAGCATCACTGATGCACGCAAGCCCTCGCAGCACGACAAGCTGCAAACCAAGTGAGAGGTATCTTATATAGTTAACGTCAAAACAGTTACCCACAACTATTTATGTGATGCTGATTGTGCTATTTATCTGCCGCCTAAGCAGATAGTGCAGTGTAATTGTATTGTGTGTTTTGATAACAGTTTTGAGTATTTATTTTGTTTCTGACATTGTGATATACAAAATTATTAAACTAGCTAAAACTGTTGTAAATAGAACTGAGCGTGCACCAATTTGTCCTGGTTATTAGGCTGACAGTTTTCACTGTAACAGAAGAAATTGGAATAAATGAAATTTGTGTACAGTATAGTTTCTTAGCATAGGTTCTTCGAGTCTCTTGCCTGCCTTCTCACCACTGGAGTTGCTGCATTCTCTGTATGCATGATAGAACAATCAGCAAAAGCATGGTGTACCTAAAATTTCAACTGGTTGTTTGACTACAGTAAACTGCTTTTAAATTGGTATTCCGTACTCTTTAAAGTGGCTTTAAAACCAATCAAATTTAAATGCTTCCTATTCCATTTTTTTTTTTAATTACTAGACTGAATTTTGTGATATGTATTAATCTCCATTAATGATGGATTGGAATTTATTTATTTAACCGGTTTTGGTATACCGTTTTTCTACCAGTCAAAATGGTGAACAGTCAACAATAAGTGAGATTGGGTTACAATGATACAATGGGCTACATGTGTTGCAGTGAGTTACAGTAAGTTACAATGGGTTACAGGGGTTGCAATGGGTTAAAAAGAAGTGGGCTAATGGGAGGGCGGATGATTAGGTTTAGCATAGTATCAGTAGGTTACAATGGTTTAGCATAGCATCAGCGTGTTGTAATAGACTCAACAGGGGTGCAGTGGATATTCAACTTGATGGCACCTCAGGAGTGCTGGTCTATGCCATAGTGCTCTTGTTTGTTTATTTTATTTATACAGTTTTGTATGCCACCTTATCCTTTAATCAAAGTTGTCACAATACAATTGGGGGATACATTTAACACGAGGGGATATGAGACACATACACTAGTACTTACAGGGAACATGGGCAATAGAGGGTTAAGTGGCTTGCCTAAGACCACAAGGAGCACCTGTGGGACTAGAAACCCCAGTCCTTCCGGCCCAAGGTTGCTGTCCTCTAGTGGGATGTGAACCACCGACCACCTGGCCTGTGGTACCTGGCCCCAACCACTAGGCCACTCCTCCCCCTCCTCTTGTTATAAGTAGGTGTTTGCTGAAGGCTCTACTTGATTGGATGATTTGCAGGGTGTGTGGCGGTGCATTCCAGAATGTGGGAGGATAGAGTGAGAAGGCTCGTAGACGGGCATGTTGGGTGCACTTGCGGACCAGCGGTGGCAAGCTGAGGAAGTTCAGATACTTTGTGTGGCCTATTGGTCTTGGGGGTGCTGATGGACGTTTGCAGGTACTGGGCTATGAGGCCGTTCTGGGCTCTGTGTATGATGGTGAGGACTTTGAATGTAATCCTAGAGGCAATGGGAAGCCAGTAGAGGGATTTCAGTATGGGGGTGATGTGGGAGTGTTTGGGTGCCCTGAGGATTGTGCATGCTGTGGTGGTCTAGAGTTGCAGTAGTCACATGGGGGTGATGGTGGCCTGACAGACTGTACAGAAGCTGTCGAAGAAGAGTAGAGGGCATAGGCTGCGTAGCATCCTGAGCTTGTAATAGACTGCCCTGGTGGTGTTTTGGATGTGTGCTTGAAAGTTGAGTTGCTGATTTAGGGTGATGCCAAGTTATTTGACTTTGGTTTTGACCTGGAGGTCCATATCATCGATGCTGATGTCTGTTGTGAGAGATCTGACCAGATTGAAGAGCTCTCTGGGCTTATTGAGGGCTCGGAAGAGGGTGTTCTCGTAACATTCCTGTTTGGCCTCAAGTGTGTTGCTGCAATAGAATTTAAGTTTTTCCATGTATGTGGTGTGCTGTTCGGGGCTCTTGGATTTCTTCCACTGGTGTTCAACGCGTCGGTGTGTTTGTTTTCTGTTCCCTTAGCTTGGCAGCGTACCATGGTGCATGTCGCCACTGTCTTGAGGAGTTAGTCCAGAGAGGTGCAGTGGCAGCGGAGGCGGTTGAGTGCCGGGTGCTGATTGCTGCATCGAGTCAGCTTCTGTTTCTGTAGATATGCCTTTCAGAAGTGGGAGGGTATTTTCCAGAAAGGAGTGTTCATTGAAGGCTGTGAACCATCTTGCTGTGAGGCTTGCAGCTCGTGGCGTATATGTGACATGTTGCTGGTGGAGTGTGAATGTGACAAGGTGGTGGTTTGACCAGTGGATGGGGGTTGGAGCTGGAGAGGTGTACTTGGACGAGATTAGCAGGGGGTCGGGGAAGAAGACCAGATCAAAGATTCCACCTTTGGTGTGAGTTGATGTGGAGAAGAATTGTGTATTGTAGGCCTCTCGTGGCCTGAAGGAAGGCAGTACTTTGGTGGTTGGATGCTGATGGTAGATTCAGGTCTCCTTGGAGGATAAGGTGTTTCTGGTGAGATGTGTGGGAGCAGACTGTATCGAGCAGTGTCTAGATATTCAGTCTTGTTGTTCGGTGCCCTCTATGCGAGGCAGATGGTGAAATGTTTGTTTGCTATAGTGAGGATGTCCATGGCTGACGTAGAGATAGAGTTGATGTTTTCAAATTCTAGGGTTTTAGTGGAGAGGATGCAGACACTACCACCACCTCTGCTGCTGTTGCGTGGGCAATTGTGAATATTGTGGATGACGGTGTTGAGCAGGACATTATCGCCATCGAAGAACCATGTTTTGGTGATGCACATAAGGTCAATGCTGCTGTTGGTAATATAGTCGTGCAGGGTCTGTATTTTGTTGGGGGTGGAATGTGCATTGATTAGGGCACATTTAATGGGGTGGCTGGTGTGTGCGTTGGGGAGGGCGGGGGGGGCTCTAATATGACTGGAATCAGGTATCTGGGTCTTCGGTGATGGTGGGCAGCGTGGTCAGGCCAGGGTTTTGGTGGCCTCAGTCTGGTGGTTTGAATAATGGAGATTTGGCAGGTGTGGCATGTAGTGGTGACATTTGTCTGTGTACTTAACAAGGACAGGCCTAGGAGCAAGAGGGCAACAGGTGCTTTTAGGTTGGTGCACTACATGGTGTTCTAGCTCTGCTTGCTGCAGATCCTGTAACTTGTGGCTACTAGCGTTGTTTCTTTGATTGAGCTGAGCTGTTGTGTGTTTGCTGTGACGTCTCTGTGACGAGCTCCGGTCTGTTGAGTTGCTGGGGATGCGAAGCCTCTGGTGTGGGTTTATCGATGTGGTCCACGCCTAAGGGCCACATCAAAGGCCCTTAGGTGCGGGCGCGCCTTGCCATTCTACTGAAATCTATACAAACCTTGCAGATTTATGTTTATTTTCTTTGCTATTCTGAAAGGCAGTTAAGCAAAGTGGTGATGTTATTGTGCGCAGGTTAAAACTTAAGAAATGGAGATACAATATTGGAAAGAAGTAGTAAGAGAAAAGGGAGATGCAGGGTGGCATGCATTGATAATCATCCTGACTCCGTAAGCCCACCAAATGCCAGCTTGAAGAAATAGACTTTTTAAGACCTTTTTAAAATTTTCCAGGGAAGTTTCCATTCTCAGATAGGGAAGGAAGGTGTTAAAAAGGGTAGATGCCAGAGAGAAAACTGCAGAGTGGTACGTGGTCTCAGTGGATTCGCAATGGAATGTGGGAACACATACTAAGTTAACAAATGTGAAATGGAGGGTTCTGGTTGGAATATAAGATATAAGAAAGCCTGCAAGATAGGATGCCCTACGCTAAATGTTAAGGCTTATTGATCTGAAAGTGGTCAACATTTATGGGATCATTTTAAGTGTCTTAGTTACAATTTGGATGTCTGAAAGTATGCACGTGGACGTCCAAATCACAGAGACGTCCCCGGAGCCATTTTACACATGACCTTTTAGGACATATCCACTGCAGGGACTTCAAGTAGGCAGGGGGTGTGGTGGAGGTGTGTCTGGAGTGGGGCAATGAACTTAGGGGTCCCCACCTGATTTCAGAAACGTTGGATGTCTGTGCTTAGACCTACTCCAGGCACAAATAGGCATCAGGAACGTGCTGGTTTTGGCCATAAAACATCCAGAGGGTGAAGAGAAGATGACGCTTTACCACTCCCGGTACTCTCCACAATCGTACTGATAAGCAGTTTGGATTTCCTGCTTCTAGCACGCTGTTCTCCCCATTAGCTTATTCCTAGATATCCTTGGACATCCCTGAAATAGTATTCCATTGTAGATGGCCCCACAGATGTCCATATCGGACATGTCTGTGTTTGTGAAATCTTGCCTGAACTTGGATGTGATTGCTGGGTTATTTTTTTTTTATTTTTTATTTTTTAAGATGTTCTGGCTTGAATATCCCAGATCTTCATTTGGCAGGTATTATAAGGCACATTTTACAAACGAAGTCTAAGTGCACTTTTCCTTTATGCTGAAAAGTGCTGTAGCATATCCCATACTTGCTTATAGAGGGTGCTGTTGCAGCAAGCATGAAATTACTTACTAGATTAAATTTATTTCACCATACCCTTTCATAAAATTAGGTCTTTGCCAAATCTAAGTCCCAGGATTCCAAACACACCTGTCATTTTGGTTCACTGCCATACAGAACATACTAACACAGGTGGAAGAATGGCTCACTATTAAACTTTGGATACAGATGACTAATTTTAGAGCAATAGCTGGAATCTCTTTACAGTACCTGGTTGTAGATGCATGGTGCTTAAACCTTTTGGTTTTAAAGAGCTGAATTAATGAACAGGAAATGAAAGGAAATTATTTTTGGGGGTTGCTGGAGATCTCTGAGACTTTGTCCGGTATGACATGAGAGTAATTAATCCCCTCATGGCTAATGTTCTACCTGACTGTATCTAAAATATATGGGAAAAGAATACAAGCATATCCTCCTCCTTAATGAGAATTCTGGCTTATTATTTTATCGACAAATTAAAATGATTGTTTTCCCAATTATTAAAATCATCGGGCATGGCTACTGCTAAGTAAATGGAACTCCCTTTATGATTGAGAGATGTCTATATGCATGTATATCCATATCATTGAGCTAGCAAAGAAAGCTGCCCATATGGTGTTAATAGCAGTCATAGAAATCGGTCCAAAAATGTGCAGATTTGCACAATTAATAATGCCTTTGACTCTTATCACCTACATTACTGGTCTGAAAAATTTCACATCAAAGCAAATCTTAAGACAAGTGCAATTTGTGTGAAATCTTTTTTTTTTTTTAAATAAAAATGAGTGGTGGCAACTGCACAAAGAATGTTACATATGCACGTAAAATAGTCACCATAGTTCATATTTAAGAATATTAAACACTGGAGCATGTTTACTAATGTGCACTAAAAATTAGCATGATGTTTGCCACGAGCTAAGTGTGCCATGCTAAAAATCCTGTGCTAACCATCACATGGTTGGGCTGGGACAGGATGGGTTAGGGGCAAGGCTGGCCCACCCATTAAGTGGTGCCGAGGGCGACAGACTCTGGTGGGCAGCCTGACTCTGTTTTGAAAGCGGCGGCACAAAGCCACTACTTTCCACCACCACCCTCCTAAATCCATCTCTCATCTTGTAGCGGCAGTGGCCTGACTGTTTTGAAAGAGGTAGCAGCTCAAAACTGAGTCAGGCTGCTGTTGCCACCAGTACAAGATGAGAAAATGAATTTGGGGCTGATGGGGGGGCTTCTGCCTGTGGCAGCAGAAACCTTTGGGCCGCCCCTGGTTAGGGGCAGAACAGGGGTTTCTCTATTGTCCCTCCAGTCCAGTCGAGACGCATGGGTCTATGCCCTATCACCAGCAGATGGAGACCGAGAATTCTCCAGGACCAAGCAGGAAGTCATTCCTCACATATGGATGACATCGGTGCCGATGGAGCCCCCTGTGTGGAGCATTTCCCCAGCTTTCAAGGAAAGCCTTTGGGAATGCAGCGCGTATGCGCAGTCCCCTTCCCGCCCAAGGGTGCCATCTTTCTCAGTCTTTCTTTTTCCGCAGAGCCCAACGGACGTAAGTACGTGTCACCCGGGAAAAGTAGATTTTTTTTTTTTTGGGCTATTTTGGCTTTTTTTTCTGTTCTGGTTCGACGCCGGTTCCCCTTCCTGTCTAGGTTTGGTACACCGGTATCGAGTCCAGAGTTTTGATTTTTGTTTTTTGTCCTTCGTGACTAGCGTTCGTGCTCTTTTTGTGTTTTCACTGGCAGCCTGGTCTTTTGACCTTGCAGGGGCACCTTTTCCCCCCATGGCTTCCAGCGGGTTCAAAAAGTGTGATCGGTGCAAGAAACCTATGTTTCTCACTGACACACATGACTGCTGCCTCCGTTGCCTTGGGCCCGACCATGATCTGCTGGCCTGTGGCCCGTGCGGCAAAATGTCGTCGAAGGTGCTTTGGAGCCGTCAGCATCAACGTGAGAGAATATTCTCTGACTCTGCATCTGGCCGGGCCTGGACTTCGTCAGAGGCCTTGACATCTCGGGAGTCTGACCCCGAGCGTTGTCGGGGTTGCTCTGAGAGGGAGTCTCCCACCCGGGAGCACAAAAGGAAGAAGAAGCTCGCGAGGGCGGCGTCTGTGGAGGTTCCTGGATCCTCGAGGGCCAGGTCGCATAGCCCTGACCGCTGCCCCGGGCTCTCGGAGTCGGAGAGGCCGTCCAAGTTACCTCGTGTGGAGCCGGAGTCCCCGAGTCACATAAGTGCAGTTGTCCTCGTGGACTCTCCTCTGGGGGAGCCGATGTCAGGCCCGACGCCATCTGGGCCCGAGTCGGGGGCTGCTGAGTCTCCTGAGCTTGGACTCAGGTTGACGGCCTTGGAGAGCAGCTTGGCTGCCTTCATAGAACAGCAGGGGGTGCTGATCGCCGGTCTGACCAGAGCATCTGCCTCGACCACCGGGACCTCGACATCCAAGTCGATCCTCGGTCAAGGTCCCCCTCAACCTCCTGTGCGGGGCTGAGTTCATCGCCGATACCCTAGGCATTGGGGTGGGTGGCACCGAGGCCCACACGGCCGGAGCCGCTCGATTCCTCCTCAGAGGAGTCGGCGTGGGAGACGGAGGACGAGGAGTCCCCCGGACACCTTCTGGACCCGGTGCGTCCCTTCGGACTCACCGGAGTCCGAGCCTCGGAGACTGCCCCCCCGGAGGATACCCGGTTCTCGGACTTCGTGGGGACATGGCCAAAGCCTTGGCCTTCCCTGCGGACGCCGAGGAGAAGCCTCGAGCCAAAGAGTCGATGCCCTCCAGTATGACTTTCCTCCAAAGGAAGCCTTTACTTACTTTACCGGTTCCTCTGATGCTGGAACGGCTGCTCCTCCATATGTGGGAGGCACTGGCCTTGGTGCCGGTTCTTAGTAAACGGGTCTATTCCATTTATCGAGTCCGTAAGAGCCCTGGGTTCCAAAAGGCGCAGCTACCACACAACTCCATGGTTGTGGAATCAGCCATGCACCGCCTGAAGAGCCAGAAGATGCACTCCTTGGTGTCCCCCTGTTGGGAGGCCTGGAACCTGAATGACCTCGGTAGAAACTGCTTCCAGGGCTCTATGCTATCTTGCCGTGTCCAGACCTACCAGCTGTACATGGGCATGTACCTACGAGACCTGGCAAAGGAGATGGCCAGGTTCTCAGCTGGCCTCTCCGAGGAACCTTTGCAGAGATTCAAGGCTTTGTCAACAGGGATTCGAGAGTGCTCAAAGTTTATCTCTCGGGCAGCCTATAATGGCTTTGAGGCTTCGGCCTGGGTAGCCACGGCCGGCATCGGTGCACGCCGTCAGACCTGGCTGCAGTCATCAGACTTGGAGTCATGGGTGCAGAACAAGTTGGTCGATGTCCCCTGCTGAGGTGAAAACCTTTTTGGTAAGCCCATGACTGAAAAGGCTGCGGAAATCGAGACAGAGACTCTCACCAGGACAAGGCTATCCAGGAAGACCTGCCCCTTCTCAGAAAAAGAAGGGCTCGGGAAAGAAGCCCCTTTTCCCGAGGAAGGGTGCTGCCTACAAATCCTACCCTCAATATCGGGCCTCTCCATCTCCCCAGCAGGCCAAGGGGCAGGGGCATTGGCCCCGTAGGCAGAAGACCCCCAAGCCGCCAGCTCCGGCTCCTGCACAGCAGGGAGTGGGATTTTGATCCCCAAAGCATAGCCTCTTCTCCACAGCCGGCTCCACTCAGCACAGGAGGTCGGCTCTCCCTGTACGCCTACAGATGGCCAGCCATCACGGGATATCTGGGTCCTCAGCATAGTCCAGAAGGGCTGCATGCTCCACTTCCACCAGCTACCCCCTCCTACTTTCCAGGGAAGCCTCCAAGACTCCCTCTGCACAGAAACCTCCTCCTTCAGGAGTTGGCAAGTCTTCTAAAGGAACAAGCGGTGGAACCGCTGCCTTACCACCTGGAAGAGCAAGGCTTCTACTCCAGGTATTTCCTGGTACCAAAGAGGACAGGAGGCCTCCGGCCTATCCTAGACTTGCGAAACCTAAACAAGTTTCTGGAGATGGAAAAGTTCAAGATTCTTACCCTTGGGATACTGCTGCCCTACCTCCAGCAGGGAGACTGGCTATGCTCCTTAGACCTCAAGGATGCTTATACTCACATCCTCATTCATCCAGACCACTGACAATATCTCAGATTTGTGGTGGGAGGAAACCATTTTCAGTACAGGGTACTTCCCTTTGGCCTAACTTCCGCCCCCAGGGTTTTCACCAAATGCCTGGCGGTGGTGGCGGCCTATCTCAGGAATCGGGGAATTTTTGTCTTCCCATACCTGGACAACTGGCTCATCGGGGCCAGTCTATCCAGAAGGCCAGACAAGCCACTCTTCGCATTGTCTCTCTTCAGCATCTGGACTTTGTCATAAACTACGCAAAGTCCACTTTGCTCCCCTAACAGAACCTGGAGTTTATAGGGGCAAGATTAGACACCCTGCAGGCAAGAGCTTACTTGCCCGAGGACAGGGCCCACAGACTGATGGACTTGGCCAACCAGTTCCACAGCAATTCTCAGGTCTCTGCCAGGCACTTCCTGCGGCTCCTGGGCCACATGTCATCCATGGTACATGTGACGCCAAATGCCCGTCTGCACATGCGGGTTGCTCAGTGGTGCCTCAGAGCTCAGTGGGCGCAGGTGACCTCTGAGACAGAGTAAGGGTGTCCAAACCAATTCTGGACTCCTGCAGTGGTAGCTACATCTCCCAAACCTTCTCAGGGGGGTACCTTTTCAGGCCCCAGCACACACAAGGGTGCTGATGACCAATGCTTCCTTGAAGGGCTAGAATGCACATTGCCAGGGCACGTGCACTCAAGGCCTCTGGTCTCCTCGGGAGGCCACACAGCAGATCAATCTTTTGGAGCTGCGAGCAATCCGCTTGGCTCTACAGACTTTTTCTCATGCCCTCTCTCGCCAGTCTGTGTTAGTTCAGACAATCAGGTAGGAATGTTCTATGTGAACAAGCAAGGGGGCACAGGGTCCAGGCTCCTATGTCAGGAGGCGCAGGTCCTTTGCTCCTTTGCAGTCAAACAAGGCATGTTTCTCAAAGCAGTTTATCTAGCTGGTCAGGAGAACTTCTTAGCAGACAAGCTAAGCAGGATTCTCCAACCCCACGAATGGCAGTTGAATCCGTTGGTGGTCCAGCATATCTTTCTTCGATGGGGACTTCCATCCATCAATCTCTTTGCAAGTCCATTGAACCGTCAGCTGCTGAGGTTTTGCTCCAGACAGCCGCATCCCCTGAGAATGGCAGCAGATGCTTTTTTGATCTCTTGGTCTACGGGCCTCTTGTAAGCGTTTCCTCCCACGCCCCTGGTGGCCCGAACTCTGTTCAAGATTCTCCAGGACAAGGCCTCGGTGATTCTGGTAGCCCCCAGATGGTCGAGGCAACCGTGGTTTCCACTTCTGCTACAGTTGGCGGTGGAAACTCCTTTCCCTCTGGGGTTGCAACACGATCTCCTGTCTCAAGAACAGGGTTCCCTTCTGCACCCCAATCTCAGGTCCCTCAATCTGATGGCCTGGCTGCTGAAAGGATAGTGCTAGCTCCCTTGCTTCTACCTAAGGAGGTTGAAGAGGTGGTTTTGATCTCTAGAAGGCAGTCCACCAGAAAGTCCTATGCCCTCAAGTGGAGTAGGTTCACAATATGGTGTGCTCAGCGCAATAAAGATCCTTTCTCCTGCCTTGTGCCATTAGTACTGCAGTATCTACTTCACCTGTCAGACCTAGGCCTTAAGTCTAATTCTGTTTGGGTCCACCTCAGTGCTCTATCAGCGCACCACTCACCGGTGGAGGGACAGTCTGTTGGTTCACCCCTTGGTGTCCCGCTTCCTCAGAGGTCTGCTTCTTCTCAAGCCTCCGGTTCGTCCACCGGCGACTGAGTGGGATTTGAACATGGTCTTGCAGAAACTTGCTCGCCCACTGTTTGAGCCGATGGCTACTTGCCATTTGTGCTTCCTTTCTTGGAAAGTGCTCTTCCTGGTAGCTCTTACCTCGGCCAGACATGTGAGTGAACTATAAGCTCTGGTTTCTGATAAACTGTACACACGGTTCTATAGGAACAGGGTGGTCCTACGGACCCATCCGAAGTTCCTTCCAAAAGTCACCGCCTCTTTCCACCTCAACCAGGAGGTGGTTCTTCCGACCTTCTTTCCCAGGCCTCATACCAGCCGGGATGAAACAGTCTTGCATACCTTGGACCGTAAGAGGGCGTTGTCTTTTTACATAGAACATACGTGGGGGCATCGAAGGGCTACTCAGCTCTTCATCTCCTTTGACCCTAATAAACTGGGGTTAGCTGTCTCCAAGCGTACGTTGTCCACTTGGGTAGCAGATTGTATCGCCTGGGCGTACAAGGCAGTCGACCCCCCCCCCCCCCCTTGCAGGGTCGCGTCATGGCCCACCGTGTCAAGGTGAAAGCCGCGTCAGTAGCTAATCTCCGCTCTGTTCCGTTGACAGACATCTGCCGGGCCGCTACTTGGTCTTCAAGCCAGACTTTTGCAGCCCACTACTGCCTTGAGAGAGAGAGTCCCGAAGGGAAAGTGCTTTCGGACAGGCGGTGCTCCGTAATCTCTTTGAGGTTTAGACAGCTCCTACCCTCCGGCCCTTGTGTTGGTCTACCATACGGGGGCGCTCTCAGAGGATAATTCTTATCACGGATGCTAAGGCTCTTGAGAGGGAGCCATTTTGTTTTTTCAGCTTTGGGTTCCCGGTAGCCGAGAGCTGGGGAGTCCCATATGTGAGGACTGACTTCCTGCTTGGTCCTGGAGAAAGAGTAGTTATTCACCTGTAACAGGTGTTCTCCAGGAGCAGCAGGAATCAGTCCTCACGACCCTCCCTCCTCCCCTGGAGTTGCAGTCATATACTTCATTTTGTTTTTTGCTGTCTTTTAGCTGTCATTAGACTGAGCAAGATGGCACCCTTGGGCGGGAAGGGGACCGCGCATGCGCGCTGCATTCCCAAAGGCTTTCCTTGAAAGCTGGGGAAATGCTCCACACGGGGCTCCGTTGGTGCCGATGTCACCCATATGTGAGGACTGATTTCTGCTGTTCCTGGAGAACACCTGTTACAAGTGAGTAACTACTCTCACTATTTTTGATGATGTCACCCCATAAAGGACCTGTGCATTTCTGAACACTCCAGTAAGTCTCCAGCAGATAGTGATGAGCTTCTGTGAAGTCTGGACTCCACTGTAGACTGATTAAAAAATAAAATCAGATAGGAGGAATTTTGGTGTTTGGCTCCGCATTGGACCCAAAGCTGTTCATTCAATTTAGGGCGGTCATCGGGGTGCAGATTTCAGTGATCCAAGTCCCTCCCCTTAGTCTCTCACCTCACAGGCCAAGTTTGCCCTCCTTGGGCCCTTGAGATCCACTGTTACTCCTCCCCAACGTTTTGGAGGGGGCCCAGATACATCTCCCTGTTAGAGGCTGGCCCTTCAAGGTTTGGAGTTTAAAAAAAGAAAAAAAAAGAAATGTCAAGTCGATTCTTGTTTTTTGGGGTCCATTTGGCGTGGCCCTTAGGCGTGAGTCCATTGTGTATGATTAAAATCTTACATTATAGCTTTGGGTTTAACTGTCATGCTGCTATATCATGTATGTAACCTGCTGTTTTCCTTCCCTCTTGTCTCTTCTATTCCTTTAACTATCACTGTATCTCTTATTTTGTCCTATCTTATAAATGGCGTTCTTTTCATATTTTCTGTAATATTTATATTGTATTGTAAACCGCTCTGATGCTTTGGCCTGAGCGGTATATCAAATGTAATTAAACATTAAACATTATCGGGAGTGTGAATCGAATGATCCATGCTGTCAGCAGAGACATGAGGTAAGAGGGGCCTGACTTGCGTGGGAATGCACAACGCACAGAGGGAGGAGTAGCCTAGTGGTTGGGGCAAGGTACTTCAGGCCGGAAGGTCGGGGGTTCAAATCCCACTAGAGGACAGTAACCTTGGGCCAGAAGGACTGGGGTTTCTAGTCCCACAGATGCTCCTTGTGGTCTTGGGCAAGCCACTTAACCCTCCATTGCCCATGTTCCCTGTAAGTATTAGTGCATGTGTCTCATATCCCTGCGTGTTAAATGTATCCCCAAATTGTGTTGTGACCGCTTTGATTGAAGGATAAGGCGGTATACAAAACTGTCTAAATAAATAAAAAACCGTAACGTCTGCATGCTGTTAGAATGGCCTGTGGCAGCTGTCGCATTTTACTGTCTTTGGCAGCATTCTGCCGAGGCTGTGAGACCGAGGATCACAACACGGAAGAACTCCTCCATGGAATGAGAGCTCCAGAGGTAGAAATACATTTGGAAGCAGAGGCCGATGCGGGGCATAGACCAGTTTCCCTGCAGCCATAAGTGCGACAGCAGAGTGAAGTAAGAGCACTGGGGGGGGCCAGATGGGGACTCCTGCATATCTCAGAGAGCAGTAATTGGGGTCGGTAGACTCCAGGGAGATGTCTGCAGACTCCGGACTCCTGTTTTCTCCAGAATTTGTGCTTCTCTTGCACCAGGCCTTACTGCATGAAGCATGGCATAGGACACGATTTTCCTCATAGCGTGGAGGCCATAAAGGGGCTTGAAATACCTCTGGCAATGGTCAAAGAGAACTGGTGGCTGAGCGCCATAGAATAATTGACAACTCTTGAAATGACCATGATTCTGTATGCTCGGGGGGATTCTGATGATCCGCTGGAAGGCCTGTCGGGACGCTGGGGTGAACCTTTGGAGGAGGAGCCTAGAGGAAGGCAAAATTCCCCCAGGTGAGGACCCCTCCATAAAAAGGGTGTTTTGTCGAGAGGAGTTGCTGGTGCTAATCGAGCAGTCATTGGCAGCTCTGAATTTCATGCATGGTTCTCTGGAGAAGGAAGGCACTCTGTAGGATCCCTTGTTATAGGGAATTTGAAAGCCTCAGTTCTTTTGCACTTCACAGTGCTATTAAGGAGATGATTGAAGTGGAGTGGGAGGTTTCGGAAGTAGGGCTATAGATCAACAGGTCTATGGTACGCTTGTACCCTATCCCACAAGAAGAAAATAATCTCTTCTGGCTCCTGAAGGTGGATGCTTTGGTCTCGGCCATTACCAAGAAGATGACCCTTCCCGTGGAAGGCAGAGCAGCACTAAAAGATGCCCAAACCCAGAAGCTGAAAACGCCTTAGAAGCAATCTTTTCAGATTACTGTCTTCATCCTGCAGGCGTCCATGTGTGGGGCCTATGTGGCACGAGCTTGTTTACGTTGGGCACAGAGTTTACCCGAGGCAGATCCATTGAGTTAATTGTCTGAGGCAGCTATGCTGACCCTGACTCAAGCTTATCTAGCCAATGCACTGTATGACCTGGTGAGAGCATCAGCGAAAAGTATAACCTCAGTGATATCGGCATGATGATTATTATAGCTTCAGAATTGGGCAGGTGACATAGCCTCCAAGATGTGTCTTAGTAAGCTCCCTTTCAAGGGGAAGCTCCTTTTCATGGAGGCACTGGAGAAGTTGATAAAGGACTTGGGGAAGTCCAAGGTTCTGAAGCCACTAAAGGACAAACCTAAAATTATGAAGCTAGCAGCTTCTGCTAGAGGCTGCTTCCGAGATTTTTGGAGATTATGGGCAGCACGCTATGTTCCCTTCCAGCAGATTCTCTATCCTCCCAGGGGTCAGCTCTTTTGAGGGGTTTGGGATGGAGGTAGGGACTACTTTGGAGGGGCCTCAGGTGACTCCAAAAAGGCCCAGTGAAACACGGCGGGCCCAGGCAGAGTTGATTTTGAGGGGTGTCAAGCAGTTTAGGCTTCCGATGCACCAATTTGTTCTGTCGTGGGACATAAATTTGGTCTTATTGACCCTGACGGCAGCACCTTTTGAGCCTCTTAGTCGAGCTTTGCTGAAAGATCTTACATTGAAAGTGTTTTTTCTAGTAGCTATCTGGCACGATGGATTTCGGAGCTACAGATCATGTACTGAAGAGAGCCTTTTCTCATGATCTTGAAAGAAAAGGTAGTAATGCGTCTGGTTTCTTCCCTTTTGCTGAAGGTGGTTTCGGTGTGCCACCTGAATCAAACAGTAACTCTGCCTGTATTTTCTGACTCAGACTGTTCAGAATCTCGTCAGTTCCATCTGTTAGATATTTGCAAGGTCTTGCGACACTACCTGAAGCGTACCAAAGCATTTAGGAAGTTGGAGTATCTCTTTATGCTGTTTGGAGTTCCATGCAAGAACGAAGCAGCTTCAAAAGTGTATATTGCTTGGTGGCTGAAAGAGGCTATTGCTTCTGCATATTTGCTCAGGTGGAAATTGCTTCTGGAAGGTTTGAGGGCTCATTCGATGAGGGTGCCGGCGTCATTGTTGGCTGAATATGATCTTGTTCCTCTGGTGAATATGTGCAAAGCAGCAACATGGTCATCACCCTATTTCTTTTTGTGCGGCACTACCTCCTGGATGCTCAAGTAAGAGGAGACGAGTGGTTTGGAGTGCAGGTGTTGCAGGCTGGGCCCCCAAACTTGAATACTGCTCTGGTATGTCCAATGTGTCTGGAATGGACTGGAGGGACGATGAGAGAGGTGAAATTAGACCTTGCCTGCTAATTTTCTTTCTTTGAGTCCCTCTAGTCCAGTTCAGAACCTACCCATTCTGTTGTCCTGCAAGCCTGAACATGGAAGAAATAGGCGTGCATGATCGCGCATGTCCAGGGTTTTCTTTTGGTTTTTCTATCGGGGGATGAATTGGCTTGCCAGTTCTTGCCAAGGTTGAATTTCACATTCTTGGTTCTGTGGGGAGCCATGACATTCGATTCCTCTGTTTGGTTTAATGTGCATAGCTACTGTAATATATAAGAATGCTTCTCATTTCTGTGTGGAATCTGCTTTGTCAGTAGGACACTGGAGTGTTCAGAGATGCATAAGTCCTTTGGTTTTGTTGAGGTCATCCTATAATATTCTTGGTCTCCATCTGCTGGTGATAGGGCTTAAACCCATGCTCTGGACTGGACTGGAGAGACTCAAGAAAGGAAAATTAGCAGGTAAAGCCTAATTTCACCACTGATGGCAACATGCTATAATGGCAGGGGGGTGGACACATGCCCTGAAATGTTTATGTGAGACTCCATGCTAATTTTGTGGCACAAACGCATGCTACCAGAGCACCCTTCAGTAAACATGCCTCTCTGTTAGAAATTCTTGGCTTGTCAATATAGAGAAGTAATTTAGGACACAGACACTTCAGGTCTTCCCACAACAAAGACTGCTGTAGTTAGAATTAGTGATTTTGTTTCCGATTGCAACAATTCAATTTGTGGCAGTGTGTCAATGCTGACTCTGAGTTATCTTGGTAAGTTGCAACTGGAAGTAGATTGCCAGGCCTTTTTTTGAGACCGCAATGGGTAAAGTGACTTGCCCAAGGCCATGAGGAGTGTCAGTGGGAATCAAACCTGGTCTCTTGGTTACCAGCTCTCTAGAGTCTAGGCCACTCTTCCACTGTTTCAGGTTATTCATGTCCAGAATTAGAAGGGAGAGGAGCAATGTTACATTTTTCCATAGTCATTCCTGGTCACCTTTTCTGCTATTTGAATGTCATTTTCTAGTATTAGATTGTTCTGGACAGTGAAAGTCCCTGCTGATCGGATGTTAAGCATTAATATCATTCTCTTTTATTTCAACAGAGTTTAGAACCCATCCAAAAAGGATTTGTACTCAAGGAAAATGAAAAAACTCTTTCTGGACCCGAAACAGTTTAGATACTGCAAGCAGAGTGTGTACACAAACCTTTCCTTGTTATCACAGCCAAGTTACTTGTAGATAACACAAATCTGTTTCAGTTCAGTATGTATGTATTTGTAGCCTCTGTGTCTTTTAAGGTGGTTGTACTAGCATTCGGCTTAACCCTAATATGTAAATATTTTATTTAGCAAGCATCAATATAAAAGTGGAGAGATTAAAACAGTTGACGCTAAACTGAAATGTTCTTGTATGGAATAATAATAAATGGAGGAGTTCAAATTGTTATTGTGAACTGTGGATTGCAAGGATGTTGTACAACTATTAGTGGATGGACAAAGATCAATTTAAGTGGATAATATTTCTATTAAAAAAAAGCAGAATCTAGCATTCACAGGTTGTAATTAAATACACAAACTTTAATGCACTGGCGACAAGATCCGCACGATGAAACGGAGTCAACCTGAGAGAATTTTCACTGAACACTGGTCAAGTCTGTGATCTCTATATCAGTAGTATGGTAACGGGCAGTGTGTGGCTGTGACAGACGGCATTCACTGAACACTGGTCAAGTCTGATCTCTATATCAGTAGTATGATAACGGGCAGTGCGTGGCTGTGACAGATGGGATTCACTGAACACTGGTCAAGTCTGTGATCTCTATATCAGTAGTATGATAACGGGCAATGCGTGGCTGTGACAGACGGGATTCACTGAACACTGGTCAAGTCTGTGATCTCTATATCAATAGTATGGTAACGGGCAGTGCGTGGCTGTGACAGATGGGATTCACTGAACACTGGTCAAGTCTGTGATCTCTATATCAATAGTATGGTAACAGGCAGTGCGTGGCTGTGACAGACGGGATTCACTGAACACTGGTCAAGTCTGTGATCTCTATATCAGTAGCATGGTAACGGGCAGTGCATGGCTGTGACAGATGGGATTCACTGTTCGAAAATCACATTGCCATTTGATTTTCACTTTTTGATCCTCTCAGACAGTGTGTGATGGTTCAATTTGTGAAACTGTTTCAGGGCAACTAATGCCTTGTACTACATCCGGTCAAATTGCTTACAAAGCAAGGGGCCATCTTTTTTTTATTTATTTTTTTTTTTTTTTAAACCTGGGCTATAAGATAAATGTATCCTGAGTTGGCATCATGTTGGTATTAATTATCCCACGATGCTGACAATTATTTTTCCTTCTAGGATAAAGCAATATTTACTACTTCCAGGAGCTATTAACAAATGCTAGTTTTTTCAATAAAAAATTAATTTTAGTTTAAAGATTATGGCAAAGCAAATTGAAGATTCACTAATCTGTGGAACCTTCCAGGGAAGAAAGAATGTTTTTTTGGTTTATGAAGAGCTACATGAATATTGAAGAGATGAGGGGTTTTTCCTAGTGGTTAGAACACTGGCTTGGTAACCAAGCAACCAGGGTTCGATTCCCACTAGCACTCCTTGTGGCCTTGGGCAAGTCACTTAATCCTCCATTGCCTCGGAAGAAAGGCCTGACAATCTACTTCCAGTGACACTGCCAAGAAAACCCAGGAGCTTCTGGGTCGCCAGGAGTCAGGACTGACTCAAAGGCACACATTGCATTTTTTAGGGTTTTTTTTTTCTAAATCTTACCTCACTGCCTATCAGGTTGGATTGAAAAATTGTTAGATGCTGCTTATTGTTTCTAGAGTTGTACTAGATGTAAGCAGAGCTTGTATAGCTACAAATCAGCGGCGTTCCCTACTCTGGGGAGCTTAGTCTAGTCCAGAAGTAGAGCAAACAACAAGCTATAGAAATTTTTTATTTTAGAAGGAAGGTTATATTCAACAAGAGTAACATCGGGAAAGCCACAGCAGTTAGAATAAAAACTCACCTTTTTTTTTTTTTAAATTAGACTGTGACCAGAGAGGGAGAATAAGATATCAATCTATTCTAGGTATATGCTACTGCAGGGTGCCTAGTGTGGTACTGGGAGATGGCAATGGGGGCATAGGATGCACAAGAGGAGTGGCCTAGTGGTTGGGGCAAGGTACTTCAGGCCGGAAGGTCGGGGGTTCAAATCCCACTAGGGGACAGCAACTTTGGGCTGGAAGGACTGGGTTTCTAGTCCCACAGGTGCTCCTTGTGGTCTTGGGCAAGCCACTTAACGCTCCATAGCCCATGTTCCCTGTAAAATAGTTATCTCCAAGTTATAATGCCCTGTTCAATGTAATTTCAGTTTGTTCAATGTAAACCGCACTGATGCAGAATAGCGTGGTATATAAGAGAATGTAAATAAATAAATAAAATAAACAAGAGAGCAGTCTGCCCAATGGACAGTGTGTGCACATGGAAGACTGTAGGAAGAGAAGAGAGGAGAGTTGATGAGAAGCTTAAAAAGGTATAGTAGGCAACTAAGACATTTTTATTTGTGTTCTGCTCAAGCCTTACATTCAGGTGCAGTAGTTATTACTGTTCCTGAAAGGCTTAAAATCTGAATTTGCACTTGAGGCAGTGGAGGGCTAAGTGACTTGTCCAAGGTCACCAAGAGCATCAGTAGGATTTGCACCCAATCTGCTGCTTTTGCCACTAGGCTACTTTTCCAAACTTGAACTATATGTGAATGGGGAACCAATGTAGTAACTTGAAAAGAGGCATTATGTATTCATAGTGACATTGGAAGAAGATACTTCTGCACTTCTCTCTGAAGATGGAGTTTAAAGTTCATGGCATTGCATTATTGTGAATCAAATCCATTATTCACAAATGACATCAAGTGGACAAATGCCAATCGGCTGGAATGCATATGTGTTCTGGGATGTATATGTGACCACAAAAACATCTGGAGCAGATTAGCAAAAGCATTGAGAAATGATGCATGCAGTTCTTGGAATGCAAAGAGAACTTTTGAACCTAGTTTATTCCATATGTTCATCTGGTTTTTTGGAGTGATATTTGGCAGAGACTAGAAGGGGAGAATGAAGAATTTATATGTATCTTATAGTGAAAATGATACAATGCAGTAACTAGTAATGGGCACAGGTCTGTTAAAGTAGTAGACTCCTTAATATGTAAATAAATTGTATAAACAACTGATTTTTCTGCATGATATTTGTAGGTGATGATTCTGCTGTGGGAGGTCACTCACTTGCTCAATCATGCCTTAACTTTTCTATTGTACCTTTCTATGCTTTACTTTTTTCACAAACTGTTGAATGGTAACAACGATGATACAACCAGTAATCAAGCTGTATTGTTGCATGCATATTTCTTTTATGCTTGCTTATTTTTTTATTGACTGGTTCTTGATATCCTACTGACAGTCCATTAAGACTTTAGAGCAGTTGTCAATTAAAACAGGAAACACTTACCAAAACCAAGACTCAGAATATATCAAAATACATAGACCCATGGTATGCCTCAACTTACCCAGCACTGACCCACCCTAGCCAGACTCAACCTTCCTGTCCCCAAAGCCTCCTTAAACAGCCGTGCCTTTACAAGTTTTCTGTAGATAATTCACAGCATTTATATTATCCGGTAATAGATTCCATAAACGCAGCAAGAGCCCACACTGTCTAGTGTATAACTTTATCTCTGGAAAGTGCTGAACTTCCAACAGATCCTTGTGGGATGCATGCAAAACAGCATAAAGTTGAAGCAGGCTTGCCAAATAGCTTGGTTGACCCATCACCAAATACTGAAAGACCAAGCATACATTGGATCCAGCCACTTCTATAGTTCGCTGGGAACTTGCATTTGCTGAGGGATAGAACCTTGTTCAGTATGGATACCCTGAAAACCTGATTGCCCAAAGGTTTGGGAACCATTGTGAGGATTTCAGGAGAGGAAATCACAACCCCCAAAGTCTAGAATATTCTTGAATAAGTCTGTAGAGGGATCTTGGAGGTGAGGGCTTGTGACTGTTTGGATTTTATTAGAAGAAATAATTTTGTCGGTACATCATCATTCAGCAAGTCTCTCTGTAAGCTTTTATATTTTTGGAGCAGCACAATCTGCCATGAAGATATGTTTGTATGTTTGTTTTTTAAATTGTTTTATTTATGCATTTCTAGAAAGTACAAGTCGCAGAGCGAAAAAACTTGCAAGAAATAAGGAAAATGGAAATACAGAGGTGAAATTAAGCCCACTGGCCCTCTCTACGAAAATAACAAAACCATACCCTTCTCTAGCACACCACATGGGGGAGTTCCAAAGGAAAAAAAAGGATATCGTCAAAGAAAAGGAGTTTGAGCACAGTCAAAGCTAGTTATGGCAGTGAGATGTCCTGGGTCAGTGAATCAGGTGGCTGGTGCGCATGCAAAAATGACAAGAAAATATAAATTATACATTGATACTTAACTAGGCAAATGTATATTTAAGAAAAAATAATGCACCCAGCTGAAAGACCCTAGGATGCAGGAGGAGAAATTCCTTCTGCACCGTTGGGCCTCCCAAGCAAGGTCAGGAAAGGCCCTGACCAGAAGATCCTTAAAGAGCATATTTCTATTTATGGAAAAACATTTTTAGGCACCACTCTCGATCTGAGAGTAAAGCAAATTGAACCAAACAAGTAGCGGGAATTATTGAATATGAGGCAGAACTTTCTAACACATCAGAGACACTTAGAAATCAGCATTAGGCAAAGCAGAGTCATAAGAAACCCTAGAGATTTTCTTCCCCAAAGGGAGATGATAAATTATCACCACAGGAGGGTGAGTCTTGTGGGGGATCCCAAAATCTCCACCAAATAATTTTGAAACATTTCTCTAGGTGAAATAAACAATGTTTTTGGAAAATTAATTAATTGTAAATTGCCTTGCCGGGTTATGTTTTCTAAATGTTCATTCTTGGATCTTAATACATTAGAGTCTTTCGTCAAAGCTTCAACATGATTTTCCATTTGCCCCACTTGAGTAGACAACCTAGTCATACTAGACTGGATATTCACAATATCCTCCTTATTCTTTTGACCCACATCCTGAATGGTAGAAAGACACGAGTTCAAAGAAAGTACCTGTGGGAGCAAAATCTCCCCAAGATGTTGGATAACTGGTACAGTATGGGTAGCTATCTGTTCAGGTTTCTGTCAAAGAAAATCCAGTAAAGTGTCTCCAGACCCAGGCGAGGTGGAGCAAAATCATTCTTGAAGTGCTAAACATCTGTCCTCTGCTTCCACCAGGCTCCTCTCTCCTAATGCCACCACCCACTGAGAGATGACATGATGGGACTTCTGCTCTCCTCCTATCGCTTCTCAACTCTGTCCTCCGTGTGTCAGGCAGCAGATGAACTTTAGGCCTGAAGCTGACATTGGAGCCACTCTGATTCAGAATGCCTCACTTCAGCAAGAGTAAGATCAATACCCAAAGAGGATGCTGAGCACTCCTGCCCTGGCAAACCTTGAGCTGGACTTAATACCTCTCCCACCTACGACGACTGTTGCTCCTGAGGTCTCATAAAGGCCTCCAAATAATGGACCATCCAGCTGCAGACTGGCTGGTATGGACTGATACTGGCAATTGTAATTGGTAACACTATTTTCAAAAAGGCCACTATTCAAACGTCACAGCAGTCAGCCATGGTGCTTAAATATCAGCATATTTAGTGGCAGTGTGAGGATAGGAGCCGCCACTGAACATCTGGGCTGAGCAGTGCTGTCTGGATAAAGGCCAACCCTTATCCGGATTACAATTCATATAGCCTAAGTTGCCAGGACAAGCACTGATTGAAAATCCTGCTATCTAGATAGTACCAATATTACCCTTGCTCTGGATATTGTCAGGGCGATCTGTGGAGATATTCAGTGGTGCTGCTGAATGGGCACGGTCAGCTCCCTGAATTGGCCAGACTCCCCCTGGCTGAGCAGCTAAGCCTGGATTCTGAATCTCAGCTCCACTGCTTATAGCTGTTAAGATAAGGCAGGCAAAGAGCAATTAGATCCGTCATTATGAACTGGCTGCTAAAAGGTGCAGGTGATGCAGAATATTGAATAATCCATGTTGAATAAAACCTCCTGGTTACTATTTGGCAAGGATTATCCCTCTTTGGTGTTGCAGGTCTCTCTCAAACTCAGGTCTGCTATTCCTGAAATTCTTTTGTCATGATGGAACTAGCGAAAGGGCATTAAGGAGGTAATTATATAAAGTCATTAATGTGTGTAGGTGGCAGTTTACGTACATTAATAATTATTAATGCCCTATTATCAAATGCCAGCTGGCATAAACCTACACATGTTGATATGAACACCTGTACTTTGCCAGTAGGTGTATCTAGGGACATGATCTGGGTGGAGCTCACAAATAATGGGCATTGATAATAAAATACCTTGAGCTTGCATACCTAACCACATTCATTTACACCTGCTACAGTGCAGGTATAAATGTCTGTGCCTGAATTTAAGATGCAATCTCTGCAACTTATGCTAGTATTTTATAAAGGCAAGTAGGCACCTACTTGCATTTATTAAAAAAAAAAAAAGGGTGCATTTTGGCTGCCTTAACTTGAGCTCCCTGTTATAAAATTACCCTCCACATGTTTAAATGTGGATTAATGTCAGGGCTTCATGCTTCCCTAATAAGAGAGACCATGTAACGTCGCTTCTTAAAGAACAACATTGGCTGCTGTGACATCCCATGTTAAATTTAAGATACTTCTGTTAACTCATTGTGTATACTATATTGGGCTTCCTATCTAATGTACCTCTGCTCTATACTAGTTCCCCACACTTCAAAGGTTGTTAGGTGCCATGTGAGGATCTTATCTGACTACACCCATAAAAACAAGACTTGTATTTTTCCAAAATGCCCCATTTAGTTACCAAACCCTTCATCTTTGGAATGTTCTTCTCCAGGATCTTGATCGAGAGCTCTTAGACAAAATTCAAGAAAGGAATAAAAACTTATTTTTTAATAGCGCTTTTGATTAATCTATGACTAAGTGCTCCTTTTAAAATCTTGTTTCTCAACTGTAGTTTTCCCTTTTCTCATTTGCAGTCTCTAATGGTTCTTCTCCCTTCCTTCTGTTTTTCGGTTACATGTGTTGTCCAAGGGGAATATTATTGTCCTATTCATATCTTCATTATGTTCCTCTTTTTTGATTAATTGTCACTGTTTATGGACCAAGTCCATTTTAACTGATGTAAATAACCATTCTGTAAAACTTGAATGACAGTATAACAAATCTTTTAAATAAATAGAAGCTGTATATGGATTTCATATGGCACATTTCGGAAGCGACAGACTTGCAGATGTTGGTATACTAGGAGTTGGTAAACCACAAGAGCCAGCTGGGAAAGAGAAGGGGGGAGTGTAGCAAGTTCAGGTTGTGAATTTGGAGGGAGGTGAGAAAAATTGCATTGAGGTTACTTTTGACTATACCTGTAACCATGACCTCAGAAGAGAGACGTTCTGGCATATAAAGTTACTGAAGAACTATTGCTGTTCATCAATGTTACAAGATTATCTGAATGTTCTGGCTGAGATCTCGGTTGCACAAGAAATTTGTTACAAGTTGGACTTGTGGAAAGTAATTGAGGATCTTGCCTCTGCAGAAGCCAGGAAGTGCCATTTTATTCTTAAGTGATATGGTGAAATTTTACTTACTGGATAATTTCCTTTTCTGGAGTCTTGCTAGACTAATCCAGACCAGTGGTTAAGTCCCCCTGCTAGCAGATAATGGAGACAGAGAAAACTAGAAAGTTTAATTGATGACATCACTGGCACTAGTGCTGGTACAACTAGGGGGCACCCTTCAGTATTCTGTTCACTAAGTATATGGCAATAAGGACAACCCTGGGAAACCAAACACAACATTTGTAGGAAAGAAAGGTGATAGAAGTGCACCAAGGTAGGACTAAGGAGGCAACTATTTACAGGAAGGTGCCCTGTGGGATGGCTGCCCAGAAGCCGCAATTCTCATGTCCATAAACACGAGTTGCACCAGTCCAGCAACCATCATCTCCTGGAGACAGAGAAATACAATAGGGTACCCCTAATTGCACCAGCACTAGTGCCAGCGATGTTGCTAGAACTTTCTAGTTTTCTCTGTCTCCATCATTTTGCTGGTAGGGGGACTTAATTCACTGGTCTAGCAGGATGATTCAGAAAGGCACATTTTTCATGTTTTATAATGATGAGGAAATGTGCTCTCTGCTCTGTTTTTCTTATATCCTGAACAAAAGGCATTTTATGTTGTATTGTTATGAGGGGTATTAGTAATAACAGGAGGTAGAAAGAAGGGATCAGTGCCCTCCTTCCTTGATTTCTGCCCTAGGCTCTGTTATGTCTTACACCAGCTCTGGATATCAGAAATATTGAGTACAGTATTGTAATTTTAGGGACTTTCACCCTTTTAGCAAAGCCTCAATTAGTGGTATCGGTTCTCTTTTTCTCTTTGGTAGTACTTTTCATTGGAAGAAATGTGCATCAGAGAGAACAGAGTTTCACTAAATTTAGTATCAATGAAAAGTCAAGCTAACGTTGCTTCACTGGATCGGCACTACTTAGAAGAATGAGAAGTTCCCTCCTTGGGGGACAGCATATGGCATTTGTACAATAATATACAGTAGTTGGTCTGTTAGACAAATTTATGTGTGGAACATGGTCAGCATTTTTGTCTTCTTGAAATGATCGTGATGCTTTTGCTCGACTGCTCCACTCTTCTAAAAGCAAAACTCCTGCTGGTAATAATACAAAAGTAATGAGGTAAAAAAAAAACCATAAGAAAGTGAAAATGCAATAATTATTTCTCAGAGCAATCAAAACAGGTTACGATACTTGACAATTGTAGTGCAAGGACAAGAAAACATCATTAATAAATTGGAGACTGTATAAAAAGTGTGGGAGCCGTCATTCCCAAAAAGTGTGGGAGCCGTCAACTCCCAAAATATTTGGGAGTTACCCTGGACCAACATCTAGACATGAGACGCCACATAAGCAGCGTAGTCAAAGCCATCTACTTCAAAATCCGTTCCCTCAAACACCTACGCTCCCTGCTGGACCCAGACGATTTCCGTACCATATATCAAGCGCTGATCCTGCCGCATTTTGACTTTGCAAATGCCATCCTACAAGGTCTCCCCCAATCCACACTAACCCCCTTACAGTTGGCCATGAATGCCGCAGCTAGGGTCCTCTACGGTGCATCCAGAAACGACCACGTGACTCCCATTCTCAAACAGCTGCACTGGCTACCAATTCACGGGAGAATCACCTTCAAATCCCTTGTATTAGCATTTAAGGCAATCAAAGGCACCTCATCCCTCTCACTCACGAATCTAATCCATATGGTCCCCCCCAATAGAGCAAGAAGAACATCAGCTGTAAACTTGCTAGCAATACCAAAGGCTTCAACAAAGTCCAACACGAACACCACAAACAGGGCATTCAGTTTTTATGTACCAAAATGCTGGAACACCCTACCCCCCGACATTAGAGCCATTACCAATCTATATCAGTTCAGAAAGGCTCTCAAAACATACCTTTTCCGCCAATATTTCCCAGACAGCAACTGAACCAGATATCCCCTCCAAGAAATAACCCAATCTAGAAATGCCCGCACACTGCAGTGTAGATAGATTATGTATATAGTTAACCCAGTTATCCAAGTTTGTACTCCTGTTCAATGTAAAACCTGACAGTTTGTCGTAATGGTCGTTTTGTTATGATGTAAACCGCGCTGATTCTAAATAGCGCGGTATATAAGAAACTGTAATAATAATAATAATAATAATAATAATAATTCCACTCCTGCCTATACTTCCCCCATCTCTCCTGCATCTTTCAGGGAAGCTGTGAATGAACAAAAGGGATGGAATTATCGCAGCTTTTCTAAAGGTGCAGATGTGAGAGCAGCCTTGATAAATCAGGCCCACAATCTTGCCGATTCTGGCATAACCGGTGGTTATCTTTATTATACTGTGACAAATTCAAAACCTAGCTGCTACTTCTATCGTGGTACCAAAAAGCAAAAGCCCATGCAGGTTCTCACACACAAACTAATTAGCCAAACACCGAGAACCCATAACCATATTGAAGATAATGGCAAGAAAAATGTGGGGGGTGGGGCAATTAGAAAACACACTACCCGAGACTATTGCCTTGCTTCATAAATAGCCTTATACTCGTGACATATTATAAATATCATAAATATCAAATATATATATAAATATATATAAATATATTATATATATATATATATATATATATAAATATATATATTTATATATATATATATATATAAAATATATATAAATATATAATATATATATAAATATATAAATATCAAATAGCCTTATACTCGTGACATATAACACCCACTGATACCAGTCCCAGATAAATCTAGGGTATATCAACAACTCACCAAGTGTGATATTCATTGCTATAGTGGACTGGTTTTTCTATGTATCTTCTGTGTATATGATTCCATGTAGTATGTTTTGTAAATAGTTACCCCGGTTATCCAAGTTATTTATACCCTGTTACCTGTAAACTCATACGTGTTAAATGTACTGAGCATTTTGTTCCATGTAAACCGCGCTGATGATGAATAGTGCGGTATATAAGAGACTGTAAATAAATAAATAAATATTGACTTGTCTTTTGGCTCAGAAATGCTTTGCTTTTTCTTGCTGTCTTTTCTAACAAGCTTGTATGGTGCTGTGTATACGAACGTTTGGATTCCTAAGACTGAGATGCTGATATTAGGACGTGGATGTCCTGGTGTCTGGGATATCCACAGACCAGACTTTGAAAATGGCTCTGGAGATGTCTCTGTGCTGTGGATATCTCTAAGCATGAATGGGGTTTCCAAAATAATTACCCTTCATTTCTTCCTTTTATTATTATTATGTATCTTGCTGAAAGAATATTTCAGAAATGCACCATACTAAATATATGCTGCTCTGCTTTTAGCGATGTGGAAAGCTGATTTAAAGGACTGTAGATGTGAATCCTACTGTGCATAATATCCTGCACTGAAATGCTTTTTGCTTTTTGACTAGTGTTCATCATTATATGGAATTTCACAGATAGCAGACTTGAGTTTAAGAGAGTCCTGAAAACTCAAAATAGAGGGATGCTCCATGATCCAATACCTTGGTGTCACCTTGGACCAGCGCCTGGACATGAAGGTACACATAAGCAATGTAGTCAGAGCGATATACCACAAGATCTGCTCTCTGAGACACCTCTGTTTTCTTCTAGAACCAGACGACATCTGTACAATCTATCAGGTGCTAATCACACCCCATTTTGACTACGCTAATTCAATCCTGCAAGGTCTCCCCCAAACTACCTTAAACCCTCTACAGCTTGCAATGAACGCAGCAGCGAGAGTTCTAATCGGAACTTCGAAGAAAGACCATATAACTCCTATTCTGAAACAGCTACACTGGCTCCCCATACAGGCCAGAATCACCTTCAAAATTTTGCTGATTACTTTCAAATCCATCAATGGGCTAACTTCCGCTTCAATAACAGAGCTTATACAAAATACACCTTCCAACAGGTCCAGAAGATTGGCAGCAATCAACACATTAGTAGTCCCAAAAGAAATAACCCAATGCACCCAAGCAACTGTTAACAGCCTTCTAACTATGTGCTCTGAGATCCTGGAATTCTCTACCACCCAACTTACGTGCAATTCCTGACCTGGTCCAATTTAGGAAGGCAGTAAAACATTATCTATTCCTCTTGTTCTCCAGGACCAAGCAGGAAGTCAGTCCTCACATATGGGTGACGTCGGTGCCGACGGAGCCCTCGTGCGGAGCATTTCCCCAGCTTTCAAAGAAAGCCTTTGGGAATTGCAGTGCGCATGCGCAGTCCCCTTCCCGCCCAAGGGTGCCATCTTGCTCAGTCTTCTTTTTTCCGCGGAGCCCGACGGACGTAGTTCGTTTTTCCCTGAGGAAAAAGTTGATTTTCCCTGGTTTTTCTCCGGTTCGACGCCGGATCCTTTTCCCGCTCGGACCGATATGCCAGTATCGAGTCCTTTTTTCTCTTTTTCGGCTTTTGTCCTTTGTGACTGGCGTTCGCGCCTTTTTTCTTTTTTCCCTGGCAGCCCGGTCTTTTGACCTAGCAGGGGCCCTTTTTCCCCCGATGGCTACCAGCGGGTTTAAGAAATGTGATCGGTGTAAGAAACTTATGTCTCTTACCGACACACATGACTGCTGCCTCCGCTGCCTCGGACCCGATCATGACCCGATGATCTGTGGTCCGTGTGGCAAAATGTCCTCGAAGGCGTTGAGGAGTCGGCAGCACCAAAAGGATAGGATTTTTTCTGACTCCGCGTCCGGCCGGGCCCAGACCTCGTCAGAGGCCTCGACGTCTCGGGACTCCGGCCCCGAGCAGCGTCGGGGCTCCTCTGAGCGGGGGTCTCCTTCTCGGGAACATCGCAGGAAGAAGAAACCCACAAGGGCGGCGTCGGTGGACGCTCCTGGTTCCTCGAGGGCCAGGTCGCATAGCCCCGATAGCCGTCCCGGGTCTTCGGAGTCGGAGAGGCCTGCCAAACATCCTCGTGTCAAGATGGAGTCTCCTGGACACGTAAGTGCTGTTGTCCTCGTGGACTCTCCTCCGAGGGAGCCGCCGTCGGGGCCCGAGTCGGGGGCTGCTGGGTCTCCTGAGCTCGGACTCAAGTTGACGGCCTTGGAGAGCAGCTTCGCTGTCTTCATGGAACAGCAGCGGGCATTGATCGCCGGTCTCACCGGTGCATCTGCCCCGACCACCGGGACCTCGACATCCAAGTCGACCCCGGAGGCTGAGCCGATCCTCGAGTCCATGCAGGCTCGAGTCGATCCTCGGCCGTGGTCTCGCTCGACCTCCCGTTCGGGGCCGAGGTCGTCAACGCCGGTACCCTCGGCGTCGGGGCGGAGGGCATCGGTGCCCGCCCGACCGGAGCCGCTAGATTCCTCCTCCGAGGAGTCGGGCTGGGAGACGGAGGACGAAGAGTCACCCGACACTCATCGGACTTGGTGTGTCCCATCGGACTCGCCCGAGTCCGAACCTCGGAGACGATCCCCACCGGAGGATACCCGGTTCTCGGACTTCGTGCGGGATATGGCCAAGGCCTTGGCCTTCTCCGCGGATCCCGAGGAGGAGCCTCGAGCCGAGGAGCTCGAGGCCCTCTAGTATGACTCTCCCCCGAAGGAGGCCTTTACTGTTCCAGTTCCTCCGATGCTGGAGCGGCTGCTCTTCCACATGTGGGAGACCCCGGCCTCGACGCCGGTGTTAAACAAGCGGGTCGATTCAATCTATCGAGTCCGCAAGAGCCCCTGGTTCCAAAAGGCGCAATTACCGCACCACTCCATGGTTGTGGAATCGGCCTTGCATCGACTGAAAAGTCAGAAGATGCACTCCTCGGTGCCTCCCGGCTGGGGAGGCCCGGAACCTGGATGCCCTCGGTAAGAAGTGCTTCCAGGGCTCTATGCATGCTGGCCGTGTCCAGACATACCAACTCTACATGGGCATGTACCTCCGAGACCTGGCAAAGGAGATTGCCGGGTTCTCTGCTGGTCTCTCCGAGGAACCTTTGCAGAGGTTCCAGGCCTTGTCCACTGGTATTCGGGAGTGCTCGAAGTTTATCTCTCGAGCAGCCTATGATGGCTTCGAGGCTTCGGCCCGAGTAGCCGGGGCCGGCATCGGTGCCCGCCGACAGGCTTGGCTACAGTCATCCGACCTCGAGCCATGGGTAAAGGACAAGTTGGTCGATGTCCCCTGCCGGGGTGAAAACCTTTTCGGCAAACCCAAGGCTGAAAAGGCTGCTGAGCTCGAGACAGAGACTCTCACCAGGACTAGGCTGTCCAGAAAAACCTCTGCCCCTTCTCAGAAAAAGAAGGGCTCGGGAAAAAAGACCTTTTACCCGAGGAAGTCATCTGCCTATAAACAATACCCTCATTATCAGGCCTCTTCAGCTCCCCAACAGGGTCAGCAGGCCAAGGGGCAGGGTCAAGGGCCCCGTAGGCAGAAGGCCCCCAAGTCACCTACACCGGCCCCTACTCAGCAGGGTTTTTGACTCAGAAAGCATAGCCTCTTCTCCTCAGCTGGCTTCTCTCAGCACAGGAGGCCGGCTGGCCCACTTTGCCCACAGGTGGTCAGCCGTCACATCAGATACCTGGGTTCTTCATATAGTCCAAAAGGGCTATCTTCTCCATTTTCGCGAGGTACCTCCCTCCTATTTTCCAGGGGAGCCTCCAAGACTCCCTCTGCACAGGGACCTACTCCTTCAGGAGTTAGCCAGTCTGCTAAAGGATCAGGCTGTTTAACCGATGCCCCACCACCTGAGAGGTCACGTCTTTTATTCCAGGTACTTTCTGGTACCAAAAAGAACAGGAGGCCTCAGACCCATCCTAGACTTGCGCAACCTCAACAAGTTCCTGGAGAGGGAAAAGTTCAAGATGCTTACCCTTGGAATCCTGCTGTCCTACCTCCAGCAGGGAGACTGGCTATGCTCCTTAGATCTAAAGGATGCGTATACTCACATCCTTATTCATCTAGACCACAGACAATATCTCAGATTTGTTGTGGGGGGAAACCACTTTCAGTACAGAGTACTTCCCTTTGGCCTGTCCTCCGCTCCCTGGGTGTTCACCAAGTGCCTGGCAGTGGTGGCGGCCTACCTGAGGCTTCAAGGTCTTTTTATGTTTCCGTACTTGGACGACTGGCTCATAAGGGGCCAATCTTCCCAGGAGGCCAATCAAGCCACCCTTCGCACTGTGGCTCTACTTCAGCACTTGGGGTTTGTCATAAACTTCGCAAAGTCCACTTTGCTCCCGTCCCAGAACTTAGAATTCATAGGGACCAGACTAGATACTCTTCAAGCGAGGGCTTTTCTGCCAATGGACAGAGCCCACAGGCTGATGGATCTGGCCAGGCAGTTTCGCAGCAATTCCTTGGTCTCTGCCAGGCAATTCCTGAGACTGCTCGGCCATATGGCTTCCACGGTTCATGTCACCCCCAATGCCCGCCTACACATGCGGACTGCTCAGTGGAGCCTTCGCACTCAGTGGCATCAGGCCACGGGGAGCCTAGCGGACTCAGTAAAGATATCGGACCTGCTAGTCTCCTCTCTGCACTGGTGGCTTCATCTTCCGAATCTGGTACTCGGAGTGGTTTTTCAATCCCCTCCGCATTCTCAAGTGCTGACAACAGATGCTTCTCTTCTCGGTTGGGGAGCACATTGCCAAGGGACATGTACTCAGGGTCTCTGGACCCCCTTGGGAGGCTGCTCAACAGATAAACTTCCTGGAGCTACGGGCGATACGCCTAGCTCTGAGAGCCTTCTCCCACCTCGCCTCTCACCAGTCTGTACTGGTCCAGACGGACAATCAAGTTGCCATGTTCTACGTGAACAAGCAAGGAGGCACAGGTTCCTTCCTTCTATGTCAGGAGGCACAATGGCTGTGCTCTTGGGCTGTCAGTCACGGAATCCTCCTAAAGGCTGTCTACCTCCCAGGTCAAGAATATTTCCTGGCGGACAGACTGAGCAGGGTCCTGCAACTACACGAATGGAGGTTGAACCCGTTGATAGTTCAGCAGGTCTTTCTCAGGTGGGGCCTCCCCACCATGGATCTTTTCGCCAGTCCTCTGAACCGACAACTCCCGAGATTCTGCTCCAGACAACCGCATTCTCTCAGAGTAGCAGTGGATGCGTTTCTGATCTCGTGGTCCACAGGCCTACTATATGCGTTTCCTCCCACACCACTAGTGTCCAGGACGCTGTTCAAAGTCCTCAGAGACGGGGCTTCATTGATCCTGATAGCCCCCAGGTGGCCGAGGCAACCGTGGTTCCCGCTTCTGCTGCAGCTAGCGGTGGACACCCCTCTTCCTCTGGGGTTTCAACACGATCTCCTGTCTCAGGATCAGGGGACTCTCTTGCACCCCAACCTCCAGTCCCTTCATCTGATGGCCTGGCTGCTGAAATGGTAGTCCTGGCTCCCCTACTACTCCCTCGAGAGGTGGAAGATGTGGTCTTGGCCTCTAGGCGACAATCCACCAGGAAATCCTACGCTCTTAAGTGGCGTAGATTCTCCGCATGGTGTGCTCAGCACAGCGAGAATCCCTTCTCGTGCTTGGTAGCGGTAGTGTTGCAATATTTGCTTTACCTCTTCAATCTGGGCCTTAAGTTTAACTCTGTCAGGGTTCACCTTAGTGCTCTCTCAGCGCACCACTCGCCAGTGGACGGGAGGCCTCTTTCTAACCACCTTTTGGTGGCTTGTTTTCTCAGAGGCCTCCTCCTGCTTAAGCCTCCTTTACATCCACCAACCCCTGAGTGGGATCTGAATGTGGTCTTACAGCGGATTACTTGTCTGCCATTTGAACCTATGGCTACCTGCCCTCTCCATTTTCTCTCCTGGAAAACCTTGTTTCTGGTAGCTCTTACCTCGGCTAGGCAAGTGAGTAAACTTCAGGCACTAGTGTCTGATCCTCCTTACACTAGGTTCTACAGGAATAGGGTAGTCTTACGGACTCACCCTAAGTTTCTTCCTAAGGTTGTCTCACCTTTTCACCTCAATCAGGAGGTGGTTCTTCCGACCTTCTTTCCCAGGCCACATGCCAACCGGGCTGAGATGGTTTTGCATACCCTGGACTGTAGGAGGGCGTTGTCCTTCTACCTTGACCGTATGCGGGAGCATCGAAGGGCTGTTCAGCTCTTCGTTTCTTTTGACCCTAATAAGTTGGGGCTACCTGTCTCCAAGCATACTTTGTCCATGTGGGTCGCTGACTGTATCGCCTGGGCTTATGGGGCAGCCGGCCTCTCGTTGGAGGGTCGAGTCATGGCTCATCGTGTCAGGGCGAAGGCTGCGTCAGTGGCTCATCTCCGCTCTGTTCCATTGGCAGACATCTGCCGGGCCGCTACTTGGTCTTCAAGCCAGACTTTTGCGGCCCATTACTGCCTTGAGAGGGAGTCCCGCAGGGACAGTGCTTTTGGACAGGCAGTACTCCATAATCTCTTTGGGGTTTAGGCAACTCCTACCCTTTGGCCCTGGTGTTGGGCTACCGGTCGGGGGCGTTATCAGAGAAGATTCCTTCCTTACGTGCTGACGAGCTAGAGGGAGCTCATTTTTTCCGCTTGAGGTCTCCGGTAGCCTTAAGCTGGGGAGTCTCATATGTGAGGACTGACTTCCTGCTTGTTCCTGGAGAAAGAGTAGTTACTCACCTGTAACAGGTGTTCTCCAGGAGCAGCAGGAATCAGTCCTCACAACCCTCCCTCCTCCCCTTGGAGTTGCAGTCATATGATTTTGTTTTTGCTAATTATTTTGCTGTCTTAGCTATGTCATCAGACTGAGCAAGATGGCACCTTTGGGCGGGAAGGGGACCGCGCATGCGCGCTGCAATTCCCAAAGGCTTTCTTTGAAAGCTGGGGAAATGCTCCGCACGAGGGCTCCGTCGGTGCCGATGTCACCCATATGTGAGGACTGATTCCTGCTGCTCCTGGAGAACACCTGTTACAGGTGAGTAACTACTCTTACTACCAGGTAGACAAAGATATAGTAGTTTCACCTGCAGTCTAGTCTAGAGAGTACAACAAATTAGACCCTACAAAACATTCATGAGCACTGTCAGTGTAATATGATTTTTGTGAAATTCAGGTGTAACTAGTTCCCCCCAAGTTATCCAGGTTTGATTTCCTGTTTCCTGTAAGCACAGTTCATTATATGTAATGTGTATGTTTTATGTTCCATGTAAACCGCACTGATGTTGAATAGTGCGATATATAAGAAAATATAAATAAATAAATGCTGTGGCTGATTTAGACCTCTGGTTACTATGCAACATGAATACTTTTAGTAGCCAGTTCATAACAATGAACCTAAATATTCTTTGCCTTATCCTAGAAGCTATAAGTAGTGCTACCAGTTGCAATTACATTGGCTAGTATCAAATAGACTGTATGTAAACATCAGAAATTCAGCTTGTTGAGAAAAAGATCACTTCAAGAGCATTTAATTACACCGGATAACATGCTTCACCAGAGATAGCCCAAAACAAATTACAGAAAAAAATCAATGGCCAGAGGGATGTTACGTTATAGAAATGGAATGGTGCAGGCTGTTATGCAATTACTCGAGAATTAGGTTACAATGGAAAAGTGCAATATCCTAACACCCCTAATGGTTTAAGAGATTACACTCCCAGCCAGTTCTAGCCTAGATGCATTATATATAGAAAGAGAGAAATAGATGACAGTGAATAGAATAATCAACCCATTCCACTTAGTAGTGTGAACAGAATAACTTTTCTAAGGTTCATCCCCTTGCCCACTCTCTTCATATGCACTGTGCCCCCTAACCCTGCCCTCCCTTGACTGATCAGAGCTACAGTTGTAGTCCACATAACTGGCACCCTTGCAGTTCAACCCCTTAATATCCAATATGGAGAGCCAATGGTCTATCAACCTGGAGACCTGGGCAGTGCATTTGGCCTTGGAGGGTTTTTTTTTCTCCCTCTTAGGCGGTAGGCAGTGAGTGCTGATCGGTGTGACGGTGGCTTACTTCAACTGCCAGGACGGCACTCAGAGCTCACTGGTGGAGGTGATTCTGCTGCTATAGTGGGCAGAGGTCCACCCACTTGTACTATCAGCAGTACATGTTGCTGGGAAGGAGAATTGTGTACAGGTGGATTATCTAAGCAGTCATCAGTTGGACTCAGGGGAGTAGTACCTGTCAGTCAGCTTTTCGGTTGATTGTGAGGCACTTTGGAGTTCCCATGATAGACTTAATGGTGACTGTAGTGAATGTCAGGGTCCCCAGGTTCTTCAGCAGGTGCTAGGAGTTCATGGTGGAGGGTCTCAATGTGTTGATTCAATCTTGGCCCTGTGACTGACATTTGTTTTCCTTCTGTGGCTGCTGATCTGTTGCATTCTACAGCAGATCAAGGCTCATGCCAAGTATGTGGTGTTGGACACCTGGGCCAGTCTGGGACTGCCATGGTCTGCAGATCTGGTGCTGCTTCTGGCAGTGGAGCCTTTCTTCTTTCCTCGGGAGATAGACTTACGCAGGGTCCCCCTCTGGCTGCTAGATGTGGATCAGTTGTCACTTATGGCCTGGCTCTTGAGGGGGTGCATTTGAGATGCAGGGGATACTCCCCTTAGGTGGTGATAGCATGCTGATTGGGGCAACAAGCTGCAGAGTTCAACCTCAGCTCTTTTGGCTCCAAGTCCCTGAACTCAGTGCAAGTAAGACGAATGAAACGCAGTTTTATCTTAATCTCCAGGAACAAGCAGGAATAAGTCATGGGTACGTCGGTACCGACGGAGCCCGCGCGGGAAAGCTCCCCAGCTTCCCAGAAGGAAAGCTTTTGGGGCCTCCCACTGCGCATGCGCGCTGCCTTCCCGCCTTCCTGACCAACTCTCCTCAGTTCTTCTTTTTCCGCGGAGCCAGCAGGTCGTGTTCCTGTCACCGCTGAAGAAGTTGTTATTTTAATTTGTTTCTTTGGCCGCGTGTCTGCCTTCCCCGATTCAGGACCGGTACCGCCGGTCTTTTTTCTTTATTTCTTTACAAAAAAAAAATATATATCTTATTTTCCCCACTTGGTGTGTTTGTTCTGTGAGGCCTCTAGGCCTTCACAGAATTCTCCCTCATGGAGAAACAAGCCTCTGGTTTTAAAAAATGCACCAAGTGTAGCGGTACTATATCAGTCACAGACACCCATGAATGGTGTCTTAAATGTTTGGGGCCTGACCATTCCATTCCGGATTGCCCATCCTGTTCTTTGATGTCTAAACGTGGCTTACAAAACCGAGCAGCCAAGTTTCACATGCTGTTTTCTACAGATACTCCAGCATCGACATCTTCCAGGTCTTCCTCTCCTGATGGATCTCAGGTAACCAAACATTCCTCTGGCAGGTCCTCAAAGGGCAAATCTCCCTCCAAGTATCGAGATGCCCCGGGCTTGACCCTGAGGACCCTGCCCCAGCCAAACAACCCCGGCGGGAAGCTCCGGCTTCCAAAGCTCCTCCTATGGGGTTACAGGTTGACATCGATGGCACGGCCTCGACCGATCACCTGTTAGACTGCTCTGGGGTACCGGCTCATTCTTCCGGTACCGACATCCAGACAGTCGTGGCGTCTATGGATCATACAGTTCAATCCATGCAGCAGGCTATTATGGCTTTTATTAAAGCTGTGATGCCATCGGTACCGCAGCCAGCGGTACCGACTCCGGTTCTGGTACCACAACCGATACCGGTACCCAGGGCATCCACATCGACCAGGATACCGATTCCGGTTCCCGGTTCTGGGGTTTTTCCCGATACCGATCCGGTTCCGGGTACCCCCGATGTCGTTACCGGTCGATATGCTTATCGATCCCTGGAAGCGAACAGACGATACTTCGAGTCTTCTGATTCTGATTCATCAGATGACTCTGCTGAAGTATCCCTAACTCTACCTGAAGAGCCCTCTTCTCCAAAGAGGAGAATGTCTCCTCCAGAGGATTTGTCTTTTCAAGACTTCATCCTTGAAGTGGCTAAAGGTCTCTCTATTTCAGTAACCTCTGAAAAAGAACCTAGAGCAAAAAAATTAGATATTTTAGGATACTCTAAGGTTCCCAAAGAGGCAGTCACCTTACCCATTCATGAAATTCTTCAAGAACATATGATGGACTTATGGGAGACTCCTCTCACCCTATCTCCACATTCTCGTCGGTTGGACACCATGTATCGTGTCCCTCCTTCTCCTGGGTTTCAAAAAACTCGGCTCCCTCACCACTCTATTGTGGTGCAGTCAGCTATGAAAAGGATAAAGAGTACCAAAAGACACTCTTCTACTCCTCCAGGGAGAGAATGTAGGACTTTGGATGCTTTTGGTAGAAAAATCTTCCAAGCAAGTATGCTTATTGCTAGAATCAATTCATACAGCCTCTATATGGGCATGTTTCTGAAGGAGATTGCATTGAAAATACGCCATTTTCTCCCCTTTATCCCAGAGGATAGAAAGGAGGAGTTCCTTATTTTGCTAAAGCATACCCAAGATATCTCAAAGTTCTCCAACAGAGCAGCCTTTGACTCCTTTGAGGGTGCTAGCAGAGCCTCAGGTATTGCCATAGCGGCTTGCAGAATTGCTTGGCTCCAGGCCTCTGATCTAGAACCCTGGGTCCAGGATGGGTTGGGAAATCTGCCCTGTACAGGTGAGAATCTGTTTGGTAAGGAGTGGCAAATCAAAGCCACCCAAATGGATGCAGAAAATGCTGCTTTAGATAGACTTTCTAAGTCTACCTCTGCCCCTGTCAAGAAAAAATCTTTCAAGAAGCCTTTCTATAAGAAGGCCAGATTTGCTACAAATACTGGCCAACAATCTTCTGCAGCTCGCTTTGCTCCTAAGCGTCAGCAGCCTAAACAGGCCAGGGCAAAACCTGCAGGGGCTGCTACAGCCCAGCAGTCCCAACCCCCTCAGGGATTTTGACTCAACTCTAGAGAACTTAACCTTTCTGGCTCTAAAACATCCAGATCCTCTCACCATTCCAGGAAAGTTAACTCATTTTGCTCCCAGATGGGAGCAAATCACATCAGAACAATGGACCCTCTCTATCATCAGAGAGGGCTACAAACTACATTTCTCCAGCCTTCCTCCCCATACCATGGTGAGATGTTTCAATTCTCCCCCTTCTCTCCTGAATCTGTTAGGTCAGGAGGTGACCACCCTTCTCGCCCAAAGGGCAATAGAAGAGGTTCCTCTTCTTCAACAGGGGTCAGGGTTTTACTCCCCTTATTTTCTTATTCCCAAGAAAACAGGGGGATACAGACCTATTCTAGATCTCAGAGAATTGAACAAATTCCTATGCAAGGAGAAATTCAAGATGCTTTCTCTAGGTACTCTCCTTCCATACCTACAGAGTCAGGATTGGCTTTGTTCTGTAGATCTCAAGGATGCATACACACATATACTCATCCATCCATCCCACAGAAAATTCCTACGGTTTCTGTTCCAGGGAAAACATTTCCAATACAGAGTACTTCCCTTCGGTCTAGCCTCTGCTCCAAGGGTATTTACCAAATGCATGGCAATAGTAGCTGCATTTCTACGAGCCCTGGGAATTTTTGTTTTCCCATACCTGGACGACTGGCTCATCCGAGCTCCATCTCAGTCCGAGGCTCAGACTTCCCTGGATCGCACCAGACGCATTCTGCAGTATCTGGGACTTGTGATCAATCTGCCAAAGTCTCAACTCGCCCCTACTCAGTCCCTGGAATTCATAGGGGCCTGGTTGGGTACCACCACGGCAAGGGCCTATCTTCCTCAGGCCCGTTGCCAATGTCTAGTGCACTTAGCCTCCCAGATTCAGTCCAGAAGCCACTTGACTGCCAGGGAGATGCTACAACTATTAGGCCACATGGCCTCCACAGTACATGTGGTGCCCTATGTTCGCCTACATATGAGAGCAGCTCAATGGACTTTGTCCACCCAGTGGACTCAAGCATCCGGAGCTCTCTCAGACCAAATAGCAAACTCCAAACGTCTCTTTTGGTCTCTCCAATGGTGGATGTCCACTCAAAATCTGTTGTTGGGGGCCCCCTTTCAACCATTGTTGCCCCAATCAACCCTCACAACAGATGCCTCCCAAACAGGTTGGAGAGCTCATCTTCAAGATCTCTCCACTCAGGGCACTTGGTCTCCACAGGAGACCACCCTTCAGATCAACCACTTGGAACTTCGAGCAATCTTTCTAGCTCTCAGAGTTTTTCATACACTCCTCAGCAACATGACGGTCCTTATTCATACGGACAATCAAGTAGCCATGTTTTACATAAACAAACAAGGAGGGACTGGCTCTCTGTTGCTTTGCAACGAAGCTCTAAGATTATGGGCCTTCGCCAGAGAGCATCAAATCCATCTCCTGGCAGTATATCTTCCAGGAATCCAAAACTCTTGGGCAGACAGACTCAGTCGAGTTCTGCTTCCACACGAATGGTCCCTGCACATGGATCAGGTACTCAGAATCTTCCAGAAATGAGGGACTCCGGACATAGACCTCTTTGCAAGTCCGTGGAATGCCAAACTTCCCCAGTTCTGTTCCAGGATTCCGTGTCAGGGAGTTCAGGCCAAGGATGCCTTCCTCTTTCATTGGGGTCAGGGCTTCCTATATGCCTTTCCACCCATCCCTTTGATTCCCAAGACTCTGTTCAAACTTCAAAGGGATCAAGGGTTCATGATCTTCATAGCTCCACGCTGGCCACGCCAAGTGTGATACCCTCTACTTCTGCATCTCTCCCAAGCCCCCTCCCTGGACTTGGGAGCGGCTCCAGACCTTCTGTCTCAGGAGGAGGGGACTTTATGGCACCCAAACCCCAAGTCCCTTCACCTCAGAGCTTGGTTACTGAAGGCCTAGACCTTCAACACTTCAATCTTTCGCAGCAAGTGAAGGATATCCTCTATGCCTCTAGGAAACCTTCCACTAGACGTTCTTATGCTTTTAAATGGAAAAGATTTTCCATTTGGTGTGCTCAACAGGGTCTTAACCCTCTAGCACTTCCTTTGAATTCTCTTTTGGAATATCTCCTGCATCTCTCCAATGCAGGACTCAAAACGAATTCGGTAAGAGTCCATTTGAGTGCTATTGCAGCATACCTTAAGCCCATCAATGGACAACCTGTTTCCTCTCATCCTCTTATTGCAAGATTCATGAGAGGCCTAACCTTAACTAAACCTCCCATTCGACCTCCTCTGGTGGCATGGGACTTAAACTTGGTTCTTGGTCAGCTTATGAAGCCACCCTTTGAACCCTTAGCCACTACCTCCTTGAAATTTCTTTCCTGGAAAGTTATTTTCCTTATTGCAGTCACCTCAGCTCGCCGTATCAGTGAACTGCAAGCTCTAGTGGCTAATCCACCTTATACAAGGTTCCATCATGATAAGGTGGTCCTTAGGACCAATCCCCACTTTATGCCTAAAGTGGTCTCCCCTTTTCATCTTAATCAAGAGGTATATTTACCTGTCTTTTTTCCAGCTCCTCATGCATCCAGTGCAGAGAGGAACCTTCATACTCTAGATTGTAAAAGAGCTCTTGCCTTTTACCTCCACAGGACACAGCAACATCGAAAGTCTTCTCAGCTCTTTGTTGCTTTTGATCCTTCTCATTTAGGACTTCCAGTCTCCAAAAGAACACTGTCCAATTGGATTGCTCAGTGTATCTCTTTTGCTTACCAGAGTAAGAACCTTTCTCTGGAGGGCCATGTCACCGCTCACAATGTGAGAGCCATGGCCACCTCTATGGCTCATCTAAACTCTGTGTCCATTGACCAGATCTGTCGAGCAGCCACCTGGGCCTCGGTTCATACCTTTACAGCCCATTACTGTTTGGACAAGGACTCCCGCCGGGATGCCTTGTTTGGTCAGGCTGTCCTCAGACACCTGTTCCATTCTTGAACAACTCCAGCCCACCTTCCCTGAATGGATGCCTGAGATCCATAGGAAGATGAGGAACCTTTCAGGGTCTCATATGGGGATCTCCCGGGCATCTCAGCTAGGGAGTCCCCATATGTGAGGACTTATTCCTGCTTGTTCCTGGAGATAGCACAGTTACTTACCTGTAACAGGTGATCTCTGGGAACAGCAGGAATTAGTCCTCACAACCCACCCACCTCCCCTAGGAGTTGTATCTCTCTCTCTCTTTCCTTTCCTCTCTCTATTGTCTCAGCTTTAAAGTCGAACTGAGGAGAGTTGGTCAGGAAGGCAGCGCGAGGCCCCAAAAGCTTTCCTTCTGGGAAGCTGGGGAGCTTTCCCACGCGGGCTCCGTCAGTACCGACGTACCCATATGTGAGGACTAATTCCTGCTGTTCCCAGAGATCACCTGTTACAGGTAAGTAACTGTGCTATATGGTGCTACTGAAGTGCTTCAGAAAGGAATTACAAGTCCCACAACCTGGTGTGGTCACTTGCCCTTCCCCCATCACCCACAACACTATTTATTGACAAAAAACTGTGACATTGTACAATTCACCATATCTGCTTACACCAAGCTTTGTGTTCATTTCTCTAATTCATATCTATTTCACATCTTTAACAGGCCAAGCCTTGCTGGACACAGTGGTCATCTCTAGTCATAATTTCTGAGAAGCATTTCTGGAAGTATAATCGTTCTGCCTTCACAAGTACATCTGCCTCTGCCTAGCTGTTTTTGTAAAGATGACCTTGACCTCTCTCCCACATGTCTTTCTAGGCTGCCAGTGAATGCCAAGCTATTCTCATTCTTTATATTAACTCTTTTTCAGAGGGCCCTGGTACCCTGTGTAGGCCTTCTCTGCAAACTGATACCTTGTTACAGGCTAGGAAGCATTCTACATCCTTGGCCTATATGCGGATTTAGTGCATCTTTGAAACTTGGTGTGGAGAGGTGTGTGGCCTCTAAGGGCCTCTCTTCCAGAGATTTTGGCTTTCTTGCAGGACAGCCTTGATAAAGGTTTGGTCCTAATCTCCTTGAAAGACAGGACCGCAACCTACATTTTTTTCTGGGGTCGTGTGCAGGGCCAGTCCCTCACCTCTCATCATGACATGGCCGATTTTCTTTTAGGGGATTGAACATTGGAAGCTGCCTTGTCCCCTTGTTCTATCCTGGGATCTTAATTTGGCTCTCTATACTCACGAGCCCCTGTTTGAGTTTCTTTTGGGGGCTTACTTGGAGAATCTGACTCTGAAGGTGGTGTTCCTGGTGATGATTTGCTTAGCTTACCACATCTGATCTTCAGGCTCTCTTGTACGGGCAACTTGTTTGGTGATTATGAAGGAAAGGAAAGGGCAGTCCAATGCCCAGTTCTGCCCTTTGTGCTAAAGGTGGTTTTGGCATTTCACATTAATTGGGCAGTGATCTTACTGGCCTTTGCTGGTTCTCCTGGTTCTGTGGTATCCAGGGATCTCTGTGGTTTGCAGGACATTTAAGCATTACTTGAAGGTGACAAAGGAGTGTCAGATTTTGGAGCATCTCATCATGCTGTTTTGGAGAGCCTTGGAAGGGCAAAGCTACTCTTAAAGCAACAATTTCCTGCTGGATATGTGTCACCATTTTCTTTCCTGGAATCCTTCCATTCCAGGACCCACCCAGGACTTGGTTCCTGTCTTTTGCTGGTCTTGCATCTATTCCGAGAGCGATTGTTAGAATGGGTGAGGTCAGGCCAGTTGATTGTTGCTTTCCCCTTTTGTTCCTTTCAGTTTTGATGGGGGGGGGGGGGGGTCTGCTGTGTTGCTCTTCCTGTTGTGGCCTGTGATCCTTGGGGAGGGAGGGCACTATTTCAGAGAGACACAAAGCCCCATGGACAAATTCTGATGGATAAGCTGTGCATATCTTTTGGGATGCACAATTCATTGTAGGGCTAGTGGAGATTTGGGGTTCTTGGACTCCATTCTGTTGCTTTGTGAGATTCATACTGGCTTTGCAGGGAGAGCACAGGCCACTTGAGATGTTTGGAGTTTGTTCTCAGTCTCCATCTGCTGGTGGATGAGCATAATCCACACATTTGGCCTGGAGGGACTCCAGGAGAGAAAATAGCAGGTAAACCCTAATCTTTCCTTCTTTCCTGCTAGACCAGTCCATGATGTTCAGCAGGAGATATAACCACTAGTGCCACACTGAGAAACCAATATTGTCTGCCTCCAGCAGGTGGCAAGGTGTGTAAACTGGTGCAGCAGTGTGATAGGCCTGGCTCTCCTCACCCATACCTCCAGTGCAGAGGCCGTGGATTAAGCCTGGAGGGTGCTTTGGAGCTTCATGTAATGGTAGCACTTTGACTGTCTAGCTGATAGCTGCATAGGATCCAGCAGAGTTTCCCATGGGTTACTAGAGTTTAGTGGGCTGTGGAGAAGAAGCTGATGCTGTGAGGGGGCCAGTAAGTTGGTCCCTGGCCCCCTTCCCTCCTGCTGCCCCCTTGGTTTGTATACTTTGATCTCTTTGGGTTCAAGTTGGTCCTTTTTCAGTTTTAGAGACCTTATCTCACAAAGGAAATAAAGACGTTAAATGGTTTAGAGGAAGGTGACCAAAATGATTCGGAGCCTGTACCAGACGTCATAAGAGACCTAAGACCTAAATATGTCTACCCTAGAGGAGAGGTGGGACAGGGGAGATATGATTAGACATTTAAATACTTAAAGGGTATTGAAAAAACAACTATTTTCAAAGAAGGGGAAGCTGTAAAACCTGAGGGCATACGATGAAGTTGCAAGGTAGTAAACTTAAAAGCAACATCAGGAAATACTTTTTCACTCAAAGGTACTATGTTTAATGTTATTACCATTATCACTTTTATGTAATTTTATTCTTTCGTCTTTGCATATTCTAATGAGCATCAGCTCATCTTTGCTTCTAGAATTATTGTGTTGATTATGGTTAATAATTATGTATTTTTGTGTCCCTAATGGTCATAATCCCCTGAAGGCGGCCAGTTTGGCTGAAACCACGTGTTGGGCAGACCCTCAATAAAGCTGTTTTTCCTTCCAAGGGACCTTGTTTGCGTGTTCCCTGGACTGCAGGTGGGGTGTTTTCTTTGTGTCTTGCAGAATTAGAAAAGGTACAGAGAAGAGTGACAAAAATGGTAAAGGGGATGGAAGCATATCCCTACAAGGAAAGGCTTAAAAGGTTAGGGCTCTTCAGCTTGGAAAAGAGACAGCTGAGGGGAGAAATGATAGAGGTCTTTACAATAATGAATGGACTAGAATGGGTAAATGTAGATTGGTTGTTTACTCCTTCAAAAAGTAGAAGGAATAGGGGATATTCAATGAAACTACAATTTAGCACATTTAAGACTATTTTTATTTATTTATTTATTTATTGGCATTTATATATGACTTTTTCCAAAAGATTAAATGTGGTTTATGTTAAATAACAGGGCTAAGAACATATAACAGTTTAAAACTACTGTATACACATAATACATTGAACATAATTGAGGCTTGAGCTAGACTAAACTGAACTGTATACAGTAGACAGGGCCTTTAGATTTGATATTCAATAAGACTAATAGGAGAAAATACTTTTTTACTCAACATGTAACCAGACTTTGGAATTCGTTACCAGAGGATGTAGCAAAAGCTGTTAGTGTAGCTGGATTTAAAAGAGGTTTGGACAAGTTCCTGGAGGACAAGTCAATAAACCACTATTAAGAGGACTGGGGAAATCCACTGCTTATGCCCTGGACAAGCAGCAAGGAATCTGTATACCTTTTCGGAACCTGACAGGTGCTTGCGACTTGGGGGTATGTTTAATAAACAGCGCTAACATTGCATTGGCGATGTCATCGTGCAATATGTAATGTTATTGCACGATAATGTCTCTGGTGGCGTTAAGGCACACAGAAGGTGGAGTAAGTATTTCCAGTGGGCGGGGAGAGGCTCCAGGCACACTAACGCTGTGAAATAAAGGTCTGAAAATTAACGCCAGTGAAAACCTCGCGTTAGAGGCACATTTGCAGGAGAGAGAAACCAGTTCAGTCAGCAATGTACAGCAAAAGCAGGGAGACCCAGAAAAGTGATAGTAGTGATACATGTGCAGCAACAGCATAGTGGCCAAGTATGAAAGGGCACTATGCTGAGTCTGCAAATGGGGTACAGGGGGCTGCAGGCGGGATATGCAGTGGGGCAGCTGGGGCACAGCGTGAGCTAGGCATATGCCTAGGTGCCACATAGGAAGGCAGAAACGAAAAATCAGCATGACAGCAAATGACCAAGGGCAAACATGTCCCCCAGTGCCGCAATGGACATTACCCAGCAGGTACCCCAAAGGGCACATAACATTGGCAGGCGGTGCTGGGGGGAAGCGTTGATGTCTATGTAGGCACCCCTACCCCAGATCCCACACCATAGGCAGCTGCCTACCGGCACACTGGATGGCCTGGGACTGCGCACCACTGGCAGAAGGGCATGGCAGCATGGTGGTGGAGGGGGCAGTGGCAGCTGCCCACAGCAGACCAAGGCCAAGCCCTGTTTAGGTGGGTGGTGTGCAGTGCAACAGACAAGGTCTGTCTGAAGAACAGTCATGGTATCCCCAGGAAATGACCTGCCTCTGTGGCAACAGTTTGGTGCAGTACACACAGCCAGTGTGTTCAGGGGCATAAAGTCAGAGGTTCAAGTCCCAGCTGTGGCTTCTGCAGACCTTGTCCCTATATTTTACCCTACAGAACACATACACCATAAACATGTGCACTCCCTAGAGCAGAGGTTCACAACTGCAGTCCTAGAGGCCTAACACTATTCAGGTTTTCATGCTGTCCCTAGTAAATATGCATGAGATGCATTTGTATGCACTGCCCGCATTGTATGCAAATGTAACTCATGCATATACATTAGGCACAGCCTGATAACCTGAATGGTGTTTGGTCCCCCAGGACCAGAGTTGGGAACCTCTGCCCTAGAGCATCAGCCATCAGGGGCACAAACACCCACACCCACAGGCCCCACTATCCATATCCTCATGGAGAGTCAGGCTTCTGGGCCCTGCGCGGAGCAGCAGCTACCACTGCTACCACCTGCATACCTTAGCAATGCCATCATAAACATGGAAACATGCTCCATATATATCAAAAGGTTGCTATGATGAATGTCAGATAACAGATCCTACATTAAACACAAATTGTTGACAGAGATTCATCATAGCAACCTTTCTGATATATTTGGAGCGTGTTTCCTTGTTTGTTTTCTGACAGTGTTTACCACCCCGGAGAGTGATCATAACAATATTGAGTACCTTAGCAATGCCTGCACTGTGCCCAGGACTGGTGTGGTGGCCAGGGCTGCCAACCAATTCTATCTTTGCACAATGCTGAAATAGGTGAGGAAGTGTGTGTATGTCTATCCAGTGTTTTGTGGCTGCCTACACCTTACAGAGCCCACAATGCTTACACTTTCCAGTGTTAGCCTGCCAATGTGCATAATGAGGAGCAAGGTATTGTGGGTATGGCCCAGACAAGGTGGTCTGGGCAGGATGCATCTGCACAGGGTATAGGGCAATGGCTGGGATATTGTAGTGGCCGACCATCACCTGCATGGACAGGGTGGCCACAGCATGTGATGCTGGGAGGTCAGTCTCACCCTGACTGAGCAGTGACCATGGCATGTCTAGGTTTCCACATAGTGCCGTACAATGTTTCTCTCAAGTGATATCTGTGTGGTCCCTGTTCTGGGGCCCAATCACTGAGATACCTGCTTGGTGTATGTGCTAATATCCCACATTTGGGTGCACATTGTTTCTCTAGGAACATGTACTATGTACTGGCTAGCAGACTGTCTGCAGTTGGCATCTGTATGGCTGCTACACCTTGCAGGGTGTGGTGGGTGCAGATTGACTGTGCTCTCTGCTGGTGAATGTCAGATTGTGGTTGGGGGAAGATGAGTGTTTCCAGGCGTGTGCCTGTCTGCCAGTGCCCTATATGATAAGTACAGATCTGCCTTGACTGCCCTGTAGGGTGCCTATTCCCCAGCAGCACTGGGGTTGATGGTCCCCTCTACTGCCTCCACCCCACAATTCTGGGTGCATCATAGTCCACAAGGGCTAAACGTGACTGGGAAATACAGATGGACACAGGCGTATCCTAGGTGTGTCTGCAAGGACACACTGCCACTGATGGGGACCTGCAGCACAGCCTATCTCAGCCAAGTCAGGTGCTGCGGACCTGGTGCTGGGCGCCCCACCTCACCCTCGGGGTGATTACAGGAACCGCACAATGTCACGGTCTGTAGCTACTCTGTGTCACTGATTACAGGAACCACACTGTGTCACGGTCAGTTCCCCCTACCAGGCTGAGGTGCTGTAGAGGCGCATGCCCCATCTTGTTTTTTTTAAATTCTTTATTTTCGTTTTATAACAACAAAGGAAAAGGAAGACATACAGCTAAAAGACAGATACACAACGTGTAATACATATACCAAAGTAAACCCCTGCCACCCCCCTCCCCCCTGCTTCTTCTCTAGAAAACTAAGCATTCCCGAAGCGGGCGTGTACTTACATTATTGTGTTACAAAACCTAACGGTGATCTAAAACATGATGAGTGCACATTATACAGGCATGTTGGAACAATGAGCAGATTGTACATAATCATTTAGCATCTGCCATTTAGACAAGCGAGAGTGAGTTTGGACATGGGGAATAGCTCTCCGAGGTATCTGCTCATATTTACTATATAAGCAGACGAGGTTCCACCATTCATTGACCGTAAGTCGAGAGCTATCCTTCCAATTCCTCGTGATTAAGCATATGGCTATACCCAGCATGAAATCAAGGAGAAAGCGACCCTTCTTAGGAAGAGAGGGGACCTCCGCCACAGAGCGGAGTCCCACGACCTTCCAAGAGAGAGGTTCGTGAAAGTGTAAGATAAATTGAATACGACCCCAGACCCGCCCCCAATAGACCTGTAGTATAGGACATTCATAAATAACATGAGCGAAGGTTCCCACAGCAGTATGGCAAGACCAACACAGGTCCCTAGCATTTGGGTTCCATTTGGCTATTTTTTCTGGGGTATAAAAGCATCTGTGTGCAAAAAAGAAGAGAGTTTGGGTAACAGAGGCAGACCGGGAAACCCGCACTACTTTGCTCCAGAAAACGCTCCATTGCACAGGGGTTAAAGTGGTTTGCAGTTCGCGCTCCCAGGCTTGTTGGGCTCTAAAAATGGCCGTGTCTGTACCCAGACATATTATTTTATAAAAGTTAGAGGCTACCCCATGTGTACTACTAATAGAGTGAACTATCTCTAATAGCCCATCCTCAGTAGGGGCAGAGGGCGGCATGATTCGAGCACTTTTGAGGCAGTGTTGAAGCTGCATCAATTGGAAGTAGTGTTTCGCTGGTAACGCAAATTCCTTTTGTAAATCAGAAAAGGTTTTCCAACGAGCTGCAGAGAAAAGCTGTTGGGGTGTCCAGATCCCCCTTGAGTACCAGGGTTTCCATGCTATTGTTCGATTTAGGACTTGAATTCTGGGGTTATGCCATAGCGGGAGTCCGTCCTGAGGACATACATTCGGGCCCAGTGATAGAATGAGAGTGTTAAAGGCCGCAAGAGTATCGACAATCATTGGTGGATGGCGGGTGTCTACTTGATAGGACATACCGGGGAGATGGGTCAACGGAATTGGGCTACTAAGCTCCTCTTCTATGTCAAGCCAAACTGGTCTGCCGTCTGTTGAGGCATCCAGCCATCGGGCACCTTGCTTAAGTAGGAAGGCTTGATGATATCTAAGAAAATCAGGAAATCTGGTACCCCCTCGTTCCTTTGCAGACTGCAGTTTATGTTTAGCTATCCTTGGTGGCTTGCCCTGCCAGAGATAACGGACGAGAAGGCCCTCAATATCTTTATAAGTATGTAACGGAAGTAAGCATGGCAGCATTTCTAAAATGTAGTTCACTTTGGGGACTATCATCATTTTCACAGTTTCTAAGCGGCCCCACCATGTGAGAGATAAGGGAGACCAACGATTTGTGAGTTCACGGACTTTGGAGACTACCTCTTTGGCATTAAAACTGATAGTGTCTTCTAAAGGAGAACAGTAATGGACCCCGAGATACTTCACCATGCGGGATTGCCAAAGGAAGGGAAAGGCCTGCATGTCAGCCTCATGTACCCAGCGGTTCAGTGGGAATGCTACAGATTTGGTCCAGTTAATTTTATAGCCCGATAATTGTGAGTATCCGTCAATCAGATCCAAGACAGCTGGAACCGAATCGAGGGATACGAAGAGCATAAGGTTATCTGCATATGCAGAGAGTTTAATCTCCCTATGACTAAAGGGGACACCTCGAATACGTGCGGACTGTCTAATAAGGAGGGCTAGGGGTTCGAGAGCTAGATCAAAGAGCATTGGTGATAGGGGGCAACCTTGACGCGTGCCTCTTTGGAGGTTAAATGGCTGAGATTTGATGGCGTTTACACAAATACTGGCGACGGGTTGAGTATACATGACATGGAGATATCGGAGGAAGCCCTCTCCAAAGCCATACCATCGGAGAACTGCAAATAAGAAGGGCCATTCTAGACGATCAAAGGCTTTTTCGGCATCCAGGGAAAGACCCACCCATGGATGATCGAGATTGGCAGCACTGGATAGCACATGGCACAAGGTCCGAGCATTGTCAGCAGTTGATCTGCCGGGTATAAAACCGCATTGGTCGGGGTGAATTAGGGTAGCCATCATGTTAGATAGCCGGGTGGCCAAGATCGTTGCGAAGATCTTATAATCGGCATTAAGTAGGGAGATGGGACGGTAGTTGGCGGTCAGTAGCGGGTCTCTGCCTTCTTTCTCAAATACTACCACATTAGCTGCAGAAAAGGATCCCAAAGAGGATGTATCTACCGCAAGGGCAGTAAAATAGAGTTTTAAATAGGGAACTAAATCTGCACTGAACGTTCTGTAGAATTCGGTCGGGAGACCATCGGGCCCTGCGGCACGGCCCGAGGCTGTTCGTTTTAGGGCAGATTGGATCTCTAAAGTAGAGAAAGGTTCATCCATCGCATCCCTATCATCTTCAGAGAGGGTCGGCCGCTGAATGCCAGAAAACAATCGCTCGAATGTCTCTGATGAGAACTCACATTCAGATTGATATAGGCGGGTATAGAAATCCCGAAAGAGCTCTACAATGTCGGAGTCTGTGGTCACTATGCCCCCTCCCTGTGGAGCTCGAAGGGCCGCTACGCGTTTGGCTTCTTTTTGACCTTTCAAGGCGTTGGCTAAGAGTCGACCGGCTCGGTTATTTTCACGATAATATGTCCCTCGTTGAAGCTCAATACTCTTAGAAGCTGCAGTTGAGAGGATTGAGTTATATTGAAAACGGAGACGCTGTAATCGAATTAATACACATGGGTCAGTACGTGAAGTTAGAACTCGTTCGCCTGCTTTTATTTGTTGGTCTAGTATGAGCAGCTGCTGTTTGCGTTGTTTCCGCAGGCGGATTTGATAGCTAGTGATCGTTGCCCGAATGGCCGCTTTGAAGCCCTCCCACCAAGCCCAATTCGCAGTATCTTGGGGTAGATTAAAATGGAAGTAATCCTGTATGGCTGCTCGAATTTCTGACTGGAACTCTGGCTGAGTTAACAGGGCTCTATCAAAGAACCAGGCTCCCGAATTCCCCTGGGGTGCAGTAGTGTGTAATTGAAAGGAAATGGCAGCATGATCTGAAATATGTTGGGAGTGAATCTTTGCAGTGTCCACCTGAGGAACTAACAGTTTGGAGATTAGAAAGAAGTCTATGCGAGACTGAGATTTATGAGGGGAGGAGAAGAAGGTGAAGTCAAGCTCATTGGGGTGTAATAACCTCCATAGATCAACTAAAGCAAGATCCTTGATCAGGGAGGTAAGCGTAGCGTGACTCTTGGGGGGACCACTCGTCTTAGGCGGCTGTTTGTCAATCAGAGGATCAAGAACTAGATTGAAATCCCCCCCAATAATCAGTGAAGTATTTGCAGAAGCCTGCGCAACCTGAGCAATGGTAGCAAAAAAGGCAGGGTCATCCACATTAGGAGCGTAAAGGCATATACATGTAGCTTCAAGGCTACCTATCTTGAGGTGAACTCTGGACCATCTACCTTCTGTATCTGAGCTAGTCGCAATAATAGTAGCATGCAAAGATTTCCTAACCAGTATGGCAACCCCACATTTCTTAGAAACGGCTGGGGAGTAGGCGGCCACCATGTAAGGTTTAATATTGAGTTTAAGAGTTTCCTTCGAATTTAAATGCGTTTCTTGGAGAAAAATCAGATCCGCTGCTTCCTGACTGAGGTAGCTTAGGATTTTCTTCCGTTTTATCGGATTATTGATTCCTTTTACGTTCAATGAGAAAATCTTACATGGTGCCATCAATCGGTAATAGACATTTTAGGTAAGGGCGCTTGATAACATACAACATAATCAGAATCTGTACAACAATAGCATAATCACCGAGTATTCTGGCTAATACACCCCATATTGAAAAGTATGTACCTACGTATCTTAGAGAAGAAGCAAAACCCCCAAAGAATATGGCGACCATATGTCTGCGGGAGGAGGCCCTAGAGAGGAAATAGAAAGACATATAAAAAAGAAAAGCAACACCAGAGTCCATAATTAACACTGTCTCTGATACTCATCGAGGCTACTGTGGGTAGATGGAGTCGGGTCACAGATACCCTCAAGAGTAAGGCAAACAGACTGCCCACGCCAGACTCTTTGCTAGGCTGCGGCAGATCCAACATGGCAGGTACAGCAGATATGAGGAGACTTGCAGGAATATTCTGGAAGTCAGCGCATCAAGTCGGCTTCTTTGGAATCCAAAAACTCCGCTAGTAGATCAGGGTCCTCAAATGTTCTTGTCTGATTGTGAAGCGTGACTCGGAGCTTGGCTGGGTACATCAGGCCATAGCGTGCTTGTAGTTGTTGAAGCCTCGGCCGGAATTCCAGAAAGCGCTTTCGGCGGTCGACCGTGGGTTTAGCCAAGTCGGGATAGAAGGAGATCTTGTGGCTCTCAAACTCCATATGGCCCTTTGCCCGAGAGGCACTTAGAATTTGCTCCACGTGTTGATATCTCAGAAGTCGAAAAATGATAGGCCGCGGGGTCTTCCTGTTGAGCGTTATGCTTGTGGGTACACGATGAGCGCGATCAATCTCCAAATCTTTGGTAAAGGTGATTTGGAGTAGGGAAGGGAGGATTTTGCATAAAAACTCTTTCATGTCTCCCGATTCCGCTCCCTCCGGTATGCCCACGAGTCGTATGTTGTTGCGGCGCGCTCTGTTATTGCCATCTTCCACCTCTTTCTGCAAGGCCCGCACCTGGCGTTCAACTTTGTCGAGTTTGGACAACCGGGCCGCATGGGAGTCTAATATGCTCTCCATTTTGTCCTGACGCGAAGAAAGCCCTTCTAGCTTGCTTTGCAGCACACCAAAATCTTCCCGCAGCGCTCGGAGTGCTTCACCGTTTGCCTGCACGAGGTTTTTGACCCCTCTAATCTCTACGAGGATTTCCTGCTGCATTTCGGGGCCCTCGCACAAGGCCGGCCCCTTCTGCGGGGACGGAGGTTCAGTTTTGGAACGTTTGCCGTGAGAAGCCGCTGGAGATCCAAATTCCAGGCGCGTTGGTTTGGTCCCCGCCATCTCACCAATGTGCCCCGGCAAGATCAGAGTAGAAGTTCCAAGTATGTGAGGTGTTAATTCAGGATTCTGAGTAGGCCTCTCGGGAGCCTCAGCGTTATGCGACCATCCCGCTGGACATCAGGCTCCGCCCCCCCGCTGGACATCAGGCTCCGCCCCCGGCGCATGCCCCATCTTGTGATCAAATGTAGACTGCTGATCTGCATGTGCAGTGCATCATGGGTATGGGTGGGTATACCCTATCCTGGTAACCACAGTAGACAGTTTGTGTGGTGACCTGCAGTCTTTCTGTAGCCAGCCAGCGCTGTGTTAGGAGTTATAGAGGTGTAGCCCACTGGTTACTACAATGACTGCTGACGCAGAGGTCATGAGTTCAATCCCACAGTGGTGTTATTTAATAGGCCTGTCTGAGGCATTTCCTTTTAATTTGTGTAACAGTCAGACACATCTCTACAATCTGGGCTGCCATCAAAACCACCCTCACCTCAGTGCCGTAACCTAAGGTGCCTCATAAGGCGCCCTATAGGGCACATTATAAGGCGCTTTAGCGGACAGGGCACTGTATAATGTGCCCTATGGGGCACCTTAGGTTATGGCACTGTGAGGGTGTTTTTGCTGGCAGCACAGATTTAAATTAAAAGGAAATGCCTCAGGGGGGAGGAGTTATTCCAAGATGGCTGCTGTGTTGTATACTCTTTGAACTTATGACTAAGAGAAAGGGGAAGTTGAGGGTTTTCCCCTCTGAGCCTCAACAACCCAGTGTTGGTCCGATGGACCGTTTTGTCACTCTGACCTCGGAAGAAAAGCAGGAGATTCGAGCCGGCTTGGCCGTGCCAAGCTCAGAGATTACGACGCGGCCGCTGGAGTCTGAGACCTCTCTCTCTCCTGAAGTGAGGACTCCTCCATTGCGCCCTGCTCCGTTGGAATCTACCTCAGTGTCTGCAACGTCGACGTCCCCCGAGGTGGGGGCGCCAACTTTGGAGGAGGCGCAGTCTGAGCGGTTGAGTTCCTTGACCCCCGATAGTCTCAGGGAGGCATCGGGTGGATGTTTGGAGCCGGCTATTTTGGAGGAAATTACAGCCCCGCCGTTTGTTTCGACGCTGCTGTTTGTACCATCAACTTTGGTATGTCCACAGGTTTTTTCCCTGGAGACTATTTGGGAAGCGATCTCTTCTTTATCGCTTTCTCTTAATGCAAAATTTGTTACGTTAATGACCTGTGTCCAGGATAACGTGGTTAACATCCAGAAGAACTTTGTGAATATCGATATGGCTTTATCTACTTGTGAGCAACTCAAGGTACAAAATGCTGTCTTCAGTTCTCAGCTAGCTACAGTTTCTGATGTATCCTCTGCCTTGACTAAGGAGAATGGTTTATTGAAGTATAAGTTGGAGGTGTTGGAAAATGCCTCCAGGGCGGCGAATTTGCGTGTATTGAACTTTCCATGCTTCCCTGGGGTCTCGGCTTTGGATATGTTTAAACGTTACATGACTGAGGTTTTGAAAATTCCCGCTGATTTAATTCCACCTCTCACCAAGGTGTATTACCTACCGCGTCAGAAGAAGAAAGCTGAGACTGTGGAGTTGGTGTCTACGGTGAACTTTAATGTTCTGGACGTTACTGGTTTTCTTGAGGACACTGGGGGAGAGGGTTCTTCTGTTACTTCATCAACATTGTTAGTTCAATGCGCATTAATATCCGATAAAGATTGGCTTCTCAAAATGTTTTTCAAAAAACGACTGGAAACCGTTTTGGGTTTCAAGTTGTCAATGTTTCCAGATTTAGTTAGGGAAACCCAAAGGAGGAGGAAGCAATTTTTGCTCTATAAATCCGGTGTCTTACAAATAGGTGGGACCTTTTTTCTACGATATCCCTGCCGATGTTTAGTGTTTTATAACGATTTAAAATATGTTTTTTCTGATCCAAATGATTTAAATGCTTTCATTAATGCTAGACTATCTGCTGTGGTTTTGCCCAAGTAATGCTGGCTGCTATAACATTATTAACCCCCAGGTGAATAGCAGAAGTGGTCAAACCAGATAGACTCCCGCAACAGACCAACTTCACAATGTAAATAACTAGTTGTTCCATATACTATTGTACCACTATTGTAAATAGTTAACCAGGATATCCTTTATCAGATAACCCTGTATTGTATTTAGTTTCCCTATTTCGCCAAGTTATTCTTCCTGTTAAATGTAATGACCAGACATATGTAAACTGTCGGATGTTTTCTGTTCAATGTAAACCGCGCTGATGTCTAATAGTGCGGTATATAAGAATTGTTAATAAAAATAATAATAATAATAATAATATTATATCTGTGTATGTCCTCTTAGATATGAGCCGAGGTCACCTGCAGTCATCTGGTTTCTTTCTGTATTTTCATTACCTTTTTTTATTATTTTGGTCAAAGGCTCTGATTTGGCTAAAAAATTCTTTTTTTTCTACCCACTATATCGAACTACAATTGTGTATGATTAAATTAGTTTTTCCTTTTTGTTACTTCTTGTATTAATCACTGTCATACTCAATAATGCAAGGAATATTTGTTCTTTTGCTGTATTAATGAAAATCGCATAAATAAAAAAAAAAATAAAAAAAAAAGAACTGCCTCAGACAGCCTTATTAACTAACACCACTGTGGAATCAAACTCATGACCTCTACCTCCACAGTCATTGTAGTAACCAGTGGGCTACATCTCTATAGCCTCTAATGCAGCGCTGGCATAAACTTAAGGTTAACGCGCATTCACGAGCCAAGGCGCCCTCTATCGCGCGATACAGATTCATTGCTACCTTGCCGCCAGAACGCCCACTACCTTATATGGCATTCCTCACATTAACGCCACAACTAGTGCCGGTAACATTAGGACGGTTTAGTAAACATACCCCTTGGATTAGATACTGAATACTGTGCCTTGATGGCATATCTTCTATTCTTATGGAATATTGGTATATTATTTCACCAACACCGTGTCTAGGGGGCAGCTAATTTGGTGTTAAGGTAAAAGACACTATTTCCCTTATCAACGACAATTGTTCTACAGTCATGAACTTTCAGCACAGCCAGCGAATCAGTCCCTCTCCACTCAAAGATCTCAAATTCCTGGTTATCAGAGACAGTACTAAGCCCTGTTCCTTCAACTTCTGTATTCCTGTAGACATTATCACCTCATGCTCACCTTCCACCTCAGTGAAAACCCATACAAAACTATACTCCAAGGCAGAATCAGAGGGCTAGGAAGCAATCAATCCCTGCAGTCCCTCCTAGTCAAAATTTTGTGCCCTGTTTTCGACAATTTAGCATTAGGGGGCACCTTCATCATTTTCTGAGTGCTTGGCAAGCTATCACAACCAACCACTGAGTATTAAGAATTGTATTCCTTGGATACAAACTCAATTTTCTGGGTCTACCTCCACCAACCATTCCTCCGGAGTCTCTTGGAGTTCATCCTCATTCACATTTTTACAGCTGGAATCAGAAATCCAATCACTTGTTCACTGTATACATCAAGATAGCTCATTGAAATCATTTAGGAAGAGTCTGAGCTTCTTTGAACAAGCTTTTGGTTCTCTGAAGGGAGATGGGCCCCTGTAGTTATCCCCTGCACTGCTTTCCTGCCCTTCTGCTGCTCTGGTTCCATGTTTGTTTGCTTGTGTTGTGTTTGCTACTTTTATTGGCACTCATTTTTGTTTTGTAAACCACTTTGTCGCTAATTGCTAAAGGTGGTATATCAAATAATAAATAAACCACAAACCATATTCATTACATGGGACAGGTTCCCTTCCTTTCCAGCAGACAAGATTGTCTATTCAAAGTACTGCCTCACTCAACGAAGTCAGGTGGCCTTCACACTATTTTAGACCTTGGAAACTCAACTGGTTCCTCAGATGAAAAATGTTCAAGATTCATTCTCTGTTCCTTCACAAGGATAACTGGCTGGTGTCATTGGATTTGAAGGACACCTATGCTGACATTCTCATTCACTGACATCACTGGAAATTTCTCTGCTTCCCATTGAACAACCATTCTGAATACAGAGTTCTGCTCTGTAGTCTTATTCAGCACCCAGAGTTTTCATAAAATGTCTCGCCCCATGATAGTACATCTCAGAAAGCATGGCCTCTTTGTCTTTCCCTATATAACAACAATTCTCATTTCTGTGGAGGAGTAGCCTAGTGGTTAGAACACTGGCTTTGTAACCAAGCAACCAGGGTTCGATTCCCACTAGTACGCCTTGTGGCCTTGGGCAAGTCACTTAACCATCCATTGCCTCGGAAGAAAGGCCTGGCAATCTACTTCCAGTGGGTGACACTGCCAAGAAAACTCAGGAGCTTCTGGGTCGCCAGGAGTCAGGACTGACTCGAAGGCACACATTTCATTTGGTCTTGACGGACTGGAAAGGGGGGCTGTTACTTCTGGAGAGAAATCTGAAATTGTGAGTATATACTTCTGGGAATTTTTCTGAAAGGAATTGTTTTTCTTTTAAAGCTAATTAATCTGTGAACCCACTATTTTTTTTGTTAAATCAGTCAGGGCCTAGTAGCAACAGTTTAAGATTCAATTTAAAAACACAGAAGAGAACTTTCTGGTTACCTTTCATACCCAGTAGACAGCTGTAGTTTAAATTTCATAGTCACTCAGGGCCTAGCATCAGCAAAGTACTTTTAGTTTCAAATTAAAACACAGAAGAGAGCTTTCTGGTTAAATTTAGAATCCAGCAGAGAGCTTGTAGTTTAAATTTCATAATAGGTTAGAGCCTAGTAGCAGCAAAGAGCTATAATTTAAATCAAATCAGAATATAGTTTTCCTCAGCAGCACAGGACAAGGTACTGTGTAGCAGCCCTTTTTTAATAAGTGTTATATCCCTCCCTCCCTCCCTCCCCACACCCACCCTCCCCTGGGAATTTCACAGCTTTATAGGTACTTGCACAACTTAAAAGACAGGAGGTGCTCTCAGGTGAAGCTCATTACCCAAATCAGTCATACACCAAGGACCTGAGATTAATTAAGCTTCAGGTGAACAAGGTATATTAAACTTCTTAGGTACAGTTTTAGTGGTATAAATATCCATTGCACCCTTTAGTACATATAGAACTTAAAGATCTAAACACAAACTTAAAACTAAGATGCAGACAGCAGTCCAGCAGCGGGATGTGGGCTTTCCAGTCTTTTGCATTGAGTGTCACATGTATGATTTTCTCCCAGCTGGTGAGAGGTCTTACGTGTGCACTAGGTGCAAGGAGCTCTCTGCTCTCAGGGAACAAGTCCGTTCTCTAGAGGCTAGAGTAGCAGACTTGGAAAACATAAGACAGACAGAGAGGTACATAGACGAGACCTACAGGGATATAGTCCTGAAGTCCCACCTCCAGTCTGGCAGCATCCCTGTTGCCATGGAGGAGAGAGGTCACGTGACAGGAGAGCATCACCCTGGTGTGGCAGGAAGTGATCCTGTAACTAGGACCTGTCCTCCAGGTGATGTAAACCCCTCTCGCACCGAGGAGGTTTCTCCAGGGCCAAGTGCCCATGCGGGAAGGGTTAGGACAGCAGTTATAGTTGGTGATTCGATCATTAGGCATGTAGATAGCTGGGTGGCTGGTGGACGTGAGGATCGCCTGGTAACATGCCTGCCTGGTGCGAAGGTAGCGGACCTCACACGCCACCTAGATAAGGTCTTAGATAGTGCTGGGGAGGAGTCTGCTGTCTTGGTACATGTTGGTACCAATGACATAGGAAAATGTGGTAGGGAGGTTCTGGAAGCTAAATTTAGGCTTTTAGGTAGGAAGTTGAAATCCAGAACTTCCAGGGTAGCGTTCTCCGAAATGCTTCCCGTTCCACGCGCAGGACCCAATAGGCAGGCAGAGCTCCGGAGTCTCAATGCGTGGATGAGACAATGGTGCAGAGATGAGGGGTTCGGATTTGTTAGGAACTGGGGAACATTCTGGGGAAAGGAGGGGCTCTTCCGAAGGGATGGGCTTCACCTTAACCGGGATGGAACCAGGCTGCTGGCATTAACCTTTAAAAAGGAGATAGAGCAGCTTTTAAACTAGATAATAGGGGAAAGCCGACAGTCGCCCAAGAGCGCATGGTTCGGAAGAATGTATCCTTGAAGGATACTACAAAAAGCAGAGAGGTTCCAAAAAAGAGTAAAGTAGCCCAAATGCCCTCGAGTATGGAGCAGACAGAACTTAAAGATCCCAAATTACCCATGTCTACCAATAGCCAAATTAATATGAATAAAATACAGTCTCTAAAATGCTTGTATGCAAATGCTAGAAGTCTACAAAACAAGATGGGAGAGTTAGAATATATAGCACTAAACGAGAGGTTAGATATGATTGGAATATCAGAGACATGGTGGAAGGAGGACAACCAGTGGGACACTGTGATACCTGGGTACAAACTATATCGAAATGATAGAGCTGATCAAATTGGTGGAGGGGTTGCGCTCTATGTTAGAGAGGGCATTGAGTCAGAAAGGATTAAAGTTTTGCAAGAAACAAAATTTGCTGTAGAATCTCTATGGATTGAAATTCCATGTAAAAAGGGGAAGGCGATGGCAGTGGGGGTGTGTACTATCGTCCGCCTGGCCAGAATGAACGAATGGATGATGAAATGCTCAAAGAAATCAAGGAAGCTAGCAAAAGTTACAGTGCAGTAATAATAATGGGTGATTTCAATTACCCCGGCATCGACTGGGTCAGTGTCACAACAGGACATGCTAGGGAGATAAAGTTCCTAGATGAAATAAATGACTGCTTCTTGGAGCAGCTGGTTCATGAACCGACCAGAGGGGAAGCAATATTAGACCTAGTCCTTAGTGGAACACCAGATGTAGTGCAAGAGATAAGGGTGTTGGGGCCACTTGGCAATAGTGATCATAGCATGATCGCCTTTGATTTAATTAGTGGAGGAGGGATAGTAAGGAAATCCACAGTACTACCCTTTAACTTTCGAAAGGGAGACTATGATAGAATGAGGAAAACAGTTAAGAAAAAACTAAAAGGAGCAGTTGCAAAGGTTAAAGACGTACATCAAGCTTGGGTGTTGTTGAAAAATACTATCTTGGAAGCCCAGACCAGCTGTATTCCACGCTTTAAGAAAAGTGGAAGGAAGTCCAAAAAATTGCCAGCATGGTTTAAAGCTGAGGTCAGAGAGGCTGTTGTTGCCAAAAAAGCATCTTTCAAGAAATGGAAAAAAGAGCCAAATGATGAAACCTGGAAACAGCACAAGCACTGGCAAGTCAAATGCAAGGCATTGATAAGGCAGGCAAAGAGAGAATTTGAGAAGAAGCTTGCTGCGGAAGCAAAAACGCGAAATAAAGACCTTTTCAAGTACATTCGTAGCAAAAAACCCGTGAGAGAGTCAGTTGGTCCATTAGATGATAAAGGGGTTAAAGGAGCACTAAGAGGCGACAAGGCGATAGCGGAGAGACTGAATGAATTCTTTGCTTCGGTCTTTACTGAGGAAGATGTAGGGATGTTACCCACGACTGAAGTGGTATTTAAAGGTGTGGAAGAATTGAAGGAAATATCGATACATCGGGAAGATGTCCTACAACTATTAGATAAACTGAAGAGTAGCAAATCACCTGGGCCGGATGGTATACATCCAAGGGTGTTGAAAGAACTGAAATTTGAGATTGCAGACCTGCTATCAGTAATCTGTGAACTATCATTAAAATCATCTCTAATACCTGAGGATTGGAGGATCGCCAATGTAACACCAATTTTTAAAAAGGGTTCGAGGGGTGATCCGGGAAACTACAGACCGGTGAGCCTGACATCAGTACCGGGAAAAATGGTAGAAACCATCATAAAGAATAAAATTACTCAGCATATAGATAGTCATGACCTAATGGGAGACAGCCAACATGGCTTTAGACAAGGAAGATCTTGTCTTACTAATCTGTTATGTTTTTTAGAAGGAGTGAATAAACAGGTGGACAAAGGTGAGTCGGTTGATATTGTGTATCTGGACTTTCAGAAAGCCTTTGACAAGGTCCCTCATGAGAGACTTTTGGCAAAACTAAAGAGTCATGGGATAGGAGGCAGTGTACTACTGTGGATCAGGAACTGGTTAAAAGATAGAAAGCAGAGGGTAGGGCTAAATGGCCAATTTTCCCAATGGAGAAAGGTGAATAGTGGTGTACCCCAGGGATCTGTGCTGGGTCCGCTGCTTTTTGACATATTCATAAATGACCTGGAAAGTGGAATAACGAGTGAGGTTATCAAATTTGCTGATGACACAAAACTATTTAAAGTTGTTAAAACCCAGGAGGATTGTGGAAAATTGCAAGAGGATCTTGATAAATTGGAAGACTGGGCATCAAAATGGCAGATGAAATTTAATGTGGAGAAGTGCAAGGTTATGCACCTAGGGAAGAACAACCCAAACTATGGTTACACGATGCAAGGTTCCACATTAGGAACCACCACCCAAGAAAAAGATTTAGGCGTCCTTGTGGATACCATGTTAAAACCCTCGGCCCAGTGTGCAGCGGCGGCCAAGAGAGCAAATAGAATGCTAGGTATGATAAGGAAAGGAATGGAAAATAAAACAAAAGATATTATAATGCCTCTATATCGTTCCATGGTGAGACCACACCTTGAATATTGTGTGCAATTCTGGTCGCCATATCTTAAAAAGGATATAGCAATTTTAGAAAAGGTTCAGAGAAGAGCCACCAAAATGGTAAAGGGGATGGAAGGCTACTCCTATGAAGAAAGGCTAAAAAGGTTGGGGCTCTTTAACCTGGAAAAGAGACGGCTGAGGGGAGATATGATAGAAGTCTATAAATTAATGAACGGAGTGGAACGGGTAAACGTAGATCGATTGTTTACCTTATCAGAATATAGAAAGACTAGGGGACATGCAATGAAGCTACAGGGTAAACTATTTAAGACTAATAAAAGAAAATATTTTTTCACTCAACGTGTAATCCAACTCTGGAATTTGTTACCGGAGGATGTAGTAAAGGCTGTTAGTGTAGCTGGGTTTAAAAAAGGTTTGGACAAGTTCCTGGAGGAAAGGTCCATAAACCATTATTAAGAAGGGACCCAGGATATCAATGCTTGAACCAATACAAACATTGTGGAACCTGTGTCCCTTGGGGAAACTGCTAGGTACGTATGACCTAGATTGGCCACTGTTGGAAACAGAATACTGGGCTTGATGGACCTTGGTCTGACCCAGTATGGCATATCTTATGTTCTTATGTTCTTATGTTCTGCAAACTTGCCCCAATCAGTGGAAGATTTCCTATGCATCACAGTCTCACACTTAAGTCAATTGGAATTCAGAAGCAATCTTAAGAAGTTGTCTTTTTCCCCATCACAAGATCTACAATTCATAAGAGCTCACTTAATGACTCAGCAGAGCAAGGCCTTTCTCCTCAATGACCACTATGTTACCATTACTACCCTCTGCCATCAAGTGGCAAAGGAAAGGATAGTGCCAGCCCATACTATTCTCTGGTCACTGAGTCACATGGCAGCTTCTGTATACCTTCTTCCCCTGGTGAAACTGCATATGTGTCTGGTGCAGTGGCTTCTGAAAGCACAGTGGATGGATCAGCTCCATCAGCCTCTTTCCACAAGGATACAAATAACGCCACCCGTGATTGATATTCTTCTGTGGTGGACCGACATTTGCAGTCTGCTTGGTCGCACCTTCCAGCCTCCTCTTATCAAGTTGTGCTAATAACAGATGCCTGTAAGTCAGGATGGGTACACACCTTTTTCACTTGTGTACACGAGGTCTTTGGGTGGGACATGAGAAAACTCTACACATCAATCTACTGCAGCTGAGGGCCATCTACCAGGTCCTAGTAGTGTTTCAACACTGCTCAAGGACAAGATAGTACTTATTCAAATGGAAAATCAGGTTGCCATGTATTATGTAAGCAGGGAGGATTGGGTTCACTAATTTTCTGCCGTGAAGCTATCAAGATATGGAACTTGGCACTATCCATGGGGTCAGTGCTACAGATAGTATACTTACCAGGAGACCACAATCAACTAGTAGTCACCCTCAACTGTTACTTAGATCCTTACTAGTGGCCTCTGGATGATAAGTAGTCCAGGATCTTTTTCAACATTGAGGAACTCCTTCAATAGACCTCTTTTCTGCCAACAACAATCACAAGTGTCCTTTTTTTTTGTTCCAGAAGACCATCCTGTCAGAGAAATTCACACAATGCCTTTGCCATTCCTTGGTCCCAGGGCCTTCTGTATGCCTTTCCACCATTCCCTATACTGCCCAGGATACGTCAGAAGATAACAGAGGACAAAGCTCAGATCCACCTGGTGACTCCTTTGTGTTCCTGACAGATCTGGTTTCCATGCCTGATCACAAGCCTATATGTTTGGGGAGACATCCCAGGCAACTCTCCCAGCAGGATGGCCTCCTACTCCAGCACAATCTCAAGTCACTGTCACTGACAGCTTGGATATTGAAAGCCAATTGATCTCTGTTCCCATATCACGTATGTTAGATCTTTCTGGCCTTCAAAAAGCCTGCAACCTGTAAATCTTATCTGTCAAAGTGGACTCGCTTCACCAAATGGTGTTCCCAGTTTGTTTCTGACCCAGTTACATGCTCTGTTCCTGCATTATTGGACTATCTCCTACACCTCTTCAATTGAAATTTGAAAGCCACATCAGTGCGCTTTCATTTATCCACTACTGCAGCATTCCGTGAACCTATTGATGGAAAATCAATCTTGGTATATCCTTTAATCTCCAGATTCATTAACGGGCTTCTGCACACCAAGCCCCTGTTCATCATCTTCCCCCTTCCTGGGATCTTAATGTGGTGCTCTTTCAGCTCATTCTTTTTCTGAACTCGTGACAGAGGCATTGCTCCAACACTTTCCCTGGGAAGTTCTTTTCCTAGTAGCCATCATCTCAATGAGACTTGCGAGTGAACTCCAAGCCCTTGTCCATTATTAACCCTACCTTCAATTTTTCCACAACTCTGCGATTCTGTGCACACACCCTGCATGTTTACTGAAGGTGGCTTATGCTTTTCATTTGAACCAGTCCATTGCCTACCAGTCTTCTATCCGAAACCCCACTCTCATTCTGCAGAGACTACCCTTTATAACAACTGTTTATTTCTTATAATCGTAGCAGTCCAGGTCTAGCTGTATCTAAACAGACCCGTTCTCTCTGGTTTACAGACTGCATAGAATTCTTATCTTCAAGCTGGTGAACTTTCTCCAAACCACATCTCTGTTTATAACCTTTGTGAAAAATTGGCAACAGTTGTCAACTTAAAAGTCTACTTCAGTTGTTGACATCTGCAAAGCAGCAACCTGGTCATCAGTTCATACTTTTATGAAACACTACTGCTTGGATGTCTCTTTTTGCAATGATATTATTTTTGCACAGTCCATCCTTTGAAACCTTTTTCAAAGGGTGCATGACCTCCACCATTCTTGCATCTCCAGATCACCAGCAGCTCTCAGCTCCGGAATCACCCATTGCTGTGTAGCTCCAATTCCCTGTGCTTGTCTATGGAGAAAGTAAGATTGCTTACCTGTAATGGGGGTTCTCTATGGACAGCAGGAGAATGGAGCTATACAGTTCCACCCACCATCTCCTCTACTGCCTTTCAAGCTCTGGTAATAAATGAGAGGTGACTGGACCATTGGCAGCACAGAAATTCCCTTGCATGCTCAGGAGCTCTTCTGAGTTTTGAGGTTGGCGCAACTGTCCAATCGGCAATGCATGGAATGATGTCACCCATAACCATGTGGCTCCGTTCTCCTGCTTTCCACAGAGATACCCCATTGCAGGTAAGCAATCTCACTTTCATGTTTAAAGTGGGGATCGGGCTGGGCCATAGTGTGGAGAAGTGATGAGGATGGCAACAGTCAGCAGGAGTGTGGATGCCTCAGAATTAGGACTGGAGCATTGAACTGAGACAGAGCTTCATATAGGCAGGACAGTGCTCTTCCCTCTCTCCAGACTTCTCTTGCCATAAATTCTCTAATGCTGCCCCAAAAGTGTAACAACCAATATATACAGAATACAATATCAATCACTCTTTCCCAAAACACATCTGTCCACTCTTTTTTTCTTTAAACATCAAATAATAAAAAAATATGCACAATTCTTACTCTTAAAACAAATGCACCATCGGGGTTCAGTTTATAGTTATTTCTTATCTTACCCCCATAATCCAATGTAAATACTGAATGCTAGACACTTATCTTACATAAATTCATCTCAGAAACATGATTTGACATGACCTCGTGTTTTGGCTCTACATCGGGGATCAGATCTCAAAGGCTCCAGCTTCACTCCAGAAGTGTAACAGGCACGAGACAAATATAAGGACCCCATGGCTTGGGCTCTGATTGGTTGAAAGCCCTTCCTTGTCTGCCAGGTGTGTTTATGCATCTGTTACAGCTGGTGCACAATGAATGTACGTGCCACATGGGTTAGGCTCTGATGGGTTAAGTGCATTCTAGGTCATGGGGCCCTCGTGTTTACCATGTGCCCATTAAACTTTCAGCAATTGGCACAGCAGCAGAGGATTAGAAGCAGGAGACGACATGGACGGAAGCTGCACCTGCTTCTACGGAGTTACCTCGATTCAAGTGCTCAGTAGGGACCCCTTGTAGCCATATGGTCCAGGTCTTTTGCCTCCCCTCCCCCCATAATGGCCAGCCCTGGTACTATCCCCACATCTGCAGCCCACATGTTACAGTATGTGGCATTAATATTGCAAATTGACACTAGACTCCACAACACTGGCAGAGCTCCCAACGGATTAATTAGTTACTAGAAGAGACAGTGTCTTCCTCTCAGAAAGAAAAGCTTACAGACAAAATAAAGTATTTGGAAGAACTTGCAGTTACCCAAAACTAATTTGACTGGGTGGAGAAGACATCCCTGGGTTTAATTATGTAGTGGTTACATCAGAGCTGTTAAATACAAAGGTAAAAATGTTCACTGGGTGTAATTAGCTGCTTGACATTTGAAAGATCCAGTCACATGGTCCCTGGTTATTTTTTTAAATGTGTTTTTGACATTCTGCTGTGGAGATAAATAAACTAGATTGCCGACGGAAACTTTAAAACATGTTTACCAGACATGCCAAGTTGCACGCATTAGACGTGTGACATGCTTTTAGCACCGCTCTCACGTGCACACACTTCGTCCCCCCTTATAAACAAACTGAGCACCCTAGGGGTGGACCCTAAAGTTACTGCTTGGGTTAGAAATTGGTTGAGTGGGAGGCAACAAAAGGTACAGGTAAATGGAGCTCATTCTGAGGAGAAGGAAGTTACCAGTGGTGTGCCACAGGGATCTGTCCTTGGTCCGATTCTTTTTAACATCTTTGTTAGTGATATAGTGGAAGGGCTGTCGGGTAAGGTTTGCCTCTTTGCGGATGATACCAAAATCTGCAATAGAGTAGACAACCAGGAAGGGGTAGATAACATGAGGAGGGATCTAGCTAAGCTTGAAGACTGGTCTAGAAATTGGCAGCTGGGATTTAATGTTAAAAAATACAAGGTCATGCATTTGGGCTGCAGCAATCCAAGGGAGCAATATAGTATAGGTGTTTGAAGTACTTTTGTCCACTAAAGAAGAGTGGGACCTAGGCGTGGTTGTGTCTCATGATTTTAAAGTAGCTAAACAGGTAGAAAAGGCGACGGCAAAAGCTAGAAGGATACTTGGGTACATAGGGAGAGGAATGGCCAGCAGAAGAAAGGAGGTGATAGTGCCTCTGTATAAGTCTTTGGTGTGACCTCATTTGGAGTATATTGTGCAATTCTGGAGACCACACCTTTAAAAGGATGTGAACAGGATGGAGTCGGTGCAGAGGGTGGCTACTAAAATGGTTAGTGGTCTTCATTATAGAGCATATGAGGACAGACTTAAGGACCTTAATATGTACACCTTAGAGGAAAGGCGCGATAGAGGTGATATGATTGAGATGTTTAAATACCTCCGTGGCATAAATGCACAGAAGGAGAGCCTCTTTTGATTTAAAGCAAGTTCTGCTACGAGGGAACATGGGATGAGGGTAAAGGGGGATAGATTCAGGAGTGATATGCAGAAATATTTCTTTACAGAAAGAGTGGTGGATCCGTGGAATAGTCTCCCAGTGGAGGTGGTAGAGATGAGGACAGTAACTGAATTCAAAAAAGCATGGGACAAACACAGAGGATTTCTAAAGGAAAAAAGGGGACTTTTGAAGTAGTTGATATGGAAGGACAGACTAGATAGGTCATGTGGTCTTTTTCTGTTGTCATTTTTCTATGTTTCTCTTATGTATTTTTGCCATGTTGCTTGATGCTACAATCAGACTCTACAGCCTTCAAAAGATTCTCCGTTCGGCATCTACCTCCACTGCTGCTACTTGCCTGGACCTGCAGCAGCGGCAAGAGAAAGGAAAAAAAAAGAGCGGGGCCTGCAAGTTGGTGTGTGCGATGGCTGCACTGGTCCCACCCTGTTTCAGAGGAGTGGAACCCGAATGCTGCTAACACAGGCCCAGGCAAGTGACTGTGGTGGAGGTAGGTAATGGTAGAGGGCAACATAAGAAATGCCATACTGGGTCAGACCAAGGTCCATCAAGCCCAGTATCCTGTTTCCAACAGTGGCCAATCTCGGTCATATGTACCTAGCAGTTTCCCCAAAAGACACAGATTCCACAATGCTTGTATTGCATCAAGCAGTGATATCCCGGGTCCCTTTTAATAATGCTGTATGGACCTTTCCTCTCGGAACTTGTCCACATCTTTTGTAAACCCAGCTACACTAACAGCTTTTACTACATCCTCCGGTAGCAAATTCCAGAGTTTGATTACACGTTGAGTGAAAAAATATTTTCTCTTATTAGTCTTAAATAGGTTACTCTGTAACTTCATTGCATCTCCCCTAGTCTTTTTATATTCTGATGATGTAAACAATTGGTCTACCTTTATCCGTTCCACTCCATTCATTAATTTATAGACCTCTATCATATTTCCCCTCAGCCCCCCTCAGGTTGATGAGCCCTAACCTTTTTAGCCTTTCTTCATAGGAGTATCCTTCCATCCCCTTTACCATTTTGGTGGCTCTTCTCTGAACCTTTTCTAATAACACTATATTCTTTTTAAGATACGGCGACCAGAACTGCAGATAATATTCAAGGTGCGCTCTCACCATGGAAAGATACAGAGGCATTATGATATCCTTTATTTTATTCTCCATTCCTTACCTTATGATACCTAGCATTCTATTTGCTCTCTTGGCTGCCGCTGCACACTGGGCCGAGGGTTTTAACATGTTATCCACGATGATGCCTAAATCTTTTTCCTGGGTGGTGGTTCCCAATGTGGAACCTTGCATTGTGGAACCATAGTTTGGGTTGTTCTTTCCTAGGTGCATAACTTTGCACTTGTCCACATTAAATTTCATCTGCCATTTGAACATCCAGTCTTCCAATTTATCAAGGTCCTCCTGCAGTTTTTTCACAATTCTCTTGGGTTTTAACAACTTTGAATAGTTTTGTGTCATCTGCAAATCTGATAACCTCACTTGTTATTCCCATTTCCAGGTTATTTATGAATATGTCAAAAAGCAGCAGACCCAGCACAGATACCTTGGGTACAGCACTATTCACTTCAGCCATGCTGAGGGGGTCTATACCCCCTGAGGTGGCGGAATGCGCTGTTCGAGTTTGGTGAGCTGCTTCCCCTGCACACCCCGACCCCTTGCCATGCCTTCTGGGCAGTGTTGCTGTGCACCTGTATCATTCACACTGCTCTCACCCTCCTGGGACCTGAGAGCAGTCACAGCTCACAGCTATAGTACTCAGAGTAATGGGTATGCTGCCCTCCTGGAGGCATGTACCGGGCCATTTTTTTGGGCATCCACAGGGGGCATCTGTATGACCTGGGGCTGTGGCTGACATTCTGGGACTGCTCTCTGCTATGTGTGTTCCTTCCATCTGACACTGTGTCGCCCTGTGCCTTTACTGTGGGCTTGCTTGCATCCTATTCTCCCTTGTTTCATGGGCCCCTGCTGTGGGGTTGCTCTGTCTGGGTTATCACTGTGCAGCCTGACTACATTCTGCCAGGGGCAGATCTGGCTTTCCCTGCCCTTCCTCTCACCCTTGGTGCATGCGGCTCTCTGTGCCAACTTGTGTGCTGCTCCTGCCTGCCCACTTTTCTCTGCTTCCACGTTTGTCTGTCTGTGTTGTGATGTACTTACTGGGCGAGGGTGGTTCTGATGTGTTCCCAGACCCTGCGTGCTGCTGTGTGGGCTGGCCGCCTCTGCCTGGTGGGGAGTAGAGTCTCCTCCTGTTCCAGGGCCATGGTCACCAACAGCCTCATCTATGTCTCACTGAATTTAGGCTGCCTGGTAGCTGTGTTGATGTGTGCATTATGATGGGGGGAGGGAGGGGGTCTTCTTCCTGCTTGTAGTTGCACATGGTTTGCAGGACATGGAGCTGGGGATGTTTTCGGGGGTTGCAGGTGCACAGGGTGGCTGGGGCCACACGGGCAATGTGCTCACGGCTTCCCTGTGTGCGTGGTTCAAGGTAGTGCGATAGGCCACCAGTTAGGCATGTTTCACTGGGAACAGACACATGGCAATTCTGCATTCCCGTGTGCGTGTATATGTGGAGTTTTGGAATCAGTGCTCTGCGTACACATCCTCTTTGGAGACATGTACGGGGCCCGGACATGCCCCTTTCAGAATCGGGCTCCGTGTGTTTTTAAATGAAAATTAAATATGGTGATATATTTGGTTTTATTCTGGAACTGTTAGTTGTAGCATTATGACATATTCATTTTACTATAAAAGACTAAGGCCCTGCGCTAGAGCCTGGCACTAAAGCTGTAGCGCGGGGTATCCTCATGCAAGTTTAGCATACAAATGAACTGTGTGCAAAACGTCTGCCCTAAACAAGGAACAAGGAGAGCAACGCAGCCATATGCATACAGGATTCTGCGTTAGCAGCACCTATATCCTGCACACAAACCCCCCCCCAGGTTGGCCCTCGTGTGCATGTGCTGGAATGCTATATCGGGCATAAACTGCAATATTATTCTGCACAGTTTTTCTTAGAATAATATCGCTGTTTATACACTAGACAACATTCCAGCACATGCACATAGCATTCGTCCAGCACATTTGCCCTGAAGGTCCTTTTCCAGCACTCCTTGCAGCAAAGCCAGAGAAAAGTTGCAAGTGCTGTACGCTGAGGAAATAGGCACAAACTCCTCAGCAGCAGTGATTGCAGACCTGTGAGTGCACCCTTAATGTCTCCTCGGATCTCATGTTGGTTGTGTGCTGCCATTAGCACAGCCATTCCTGCATTGGTCCCGCTCGCTTTAAATCCCTTCCTACATTCTGTGTCAACACTAGCGCAGATAATTCTGTGCAAACATAGCTGTAACCTGTGTTAATGGCAGCACCCTTTGTGCATCAAGGCCTAAGTTGCATTAGAATTTCACGTTTTATTGCAGCCCAGTTTACCGCAGGAGTCACCCCATCTCATGCATGTCCCTTAACATGAAGTCTTTTCCTGCCAGCACTTTCTCCCATTTCCTGGTACTTTGATTTTTCCTACCCTCTCCTTCATCCCTCGCGGCAGTATCCTTCCTGCAGTTCTAACCAGTGCCTCTGTGGCCAGCAGAAAGAATGGTGCTTAATAGCATGTCAGTTCCTTCTGCTGTGTGTGTTAGTTTCACAGTATGAGTTGTGCAATTAAAGGATCTTTCAGCTCATAGCTCAAGATGGATCCAATGCAGCAGAAGTAACTGAAAAGCTCTTTCTGCCTGCCATGAAGATACCCAGCAAAGGATATGGCTCTCTGGGAAGGATAGGAAAAATGAAGTATTGGCCAGTAACACCCCCAGAATCTTGGCACTCTTGGCAACCACCTAGTACGCCTGATGGGAAGTGTCGACCTTGAGATCATAGGTTATTGTGCAAGTACCATATCTTGTAACAAGTCAGTCTGTTCAATGTTTCTGTATTCTTTAGCTGTCTTCTGGGGCTGGCCCTGAGTGACTTCACAGTTGGCTGATCACCCGTTGAAGTGCAGGAGAGAATCACTGGCTGCTGTAGAAGTGTTCACCCAAAGGTATTTGACTGCGAATCTTTCAGAGGAGGGAAGAAATATTTGTGCTGTTTTCCTGAGATTCAGAGGAGAGGAGTTTCAGAGAATACAGTGGAAAGCTTAAATCATATAATAGAAAGTCTGAAGAAGTTGGAAAAGTGAATTACAAAAGGATTTTATAGGTTTTTCCCATAAGAGTGTGTATTTATTTTGAACTATCTGCTGAAGTTTCTTTATCAGTAAACTATAAGCCCCAGTTTTGCATAGGGGCTGAATGTGGAAAACGGGATGTAGGCTGGGACAGATCCATTAACTTGGTGTTTTACAAAAGCGATTGCTGAGCAGAGAGCCTTGTATATTTGCTGGCATGTACAACGGGAGCTGTGATTTTGTAAAAATCCACGTGGAAAAAGAAGGCCATCACTCGGCATCTTACATATATAAGTGCTGGTTCTTATATGTGGAATTAGTTGCTTTTGCAATTATTTTTTATAGGTGCCATCATGCATATGACTGCTTGATTTCACATAACTCAGCTTATAAGTGAGGCAAAAATAAGAAATTAATTAAGAAAAACGAATCCTTGAATCCCTTGTTGAAAGGGATTAAACCTTCCGAAAATGTGCACTTTTATTAAACCTCTGCCTAGCTCAGACTGGTGCAAAAGCCAATGGAAGAAATTTGGTTAAATCTACATGTATTCCTTTTGTTAAATGGGAAGTGCGCACATAAATTTCTAACTTGCCCAAACCTTGCCCCATTGAAATCTCTGTGTCCCGACCATCTCCACGTATAAATAGTAACTTTCTGAAGATGCTTCTAAAATGACCTCTACCATCTGCAGATGCTTCTAAAATGACCACTACCATTTGGAACAAATTGCTGGACTGTGGCCTATTTTTGAGTATGAAAAGCAATGAGAGAGCCTCTGAACTATGCTGGTCCCACTCCCAGGACCCTGATTCTGAACCCTCTATGCTCAAGAGAGGGAGTGAGCTGCCGTCTTGAAATGTGCATACACCAGTCTCTTTCCAGGGTGCAGTCCCTGATAGGAAGGGTGAGGTATGGGCTACAGAAACATCACTATAACTGCACATCTGACATGTTTCTATACAGGTTTGACAAAGCAAAGTCTGCGAAATATAAGTCTACTTGTAAGCTGAATGTTTTAAATAAATGAGAATAAGCCGGAAGCATTCAGAGGGAGGCTGAATGAAGTTAATGTTTCCAGATAACATGCATTTATTTATATTCACTTGCTCTTCTGCCTTTTCCTGAGGCATAACAAGGCAGATTGCACAAGAGATGTGGCATATACTATGCAGAAGAATAAGGCATATATAATAGGATATAAGTGCATTGAGGACAGTAATGAAGCGAGAACTGTGGGGGAAAAAAGGATAAATTGGCAGCCTGAAAATTCCTCCCTCAAAACAACTAAGGGGTATGTTTACAAAGCAGCGGTAGCGGCCTTTGTGCGATATCGGAGCTGTGGTCCCATTGAATTTAATGGGGCCATGGCTCTGATATCGCACGGAGGCCGCTACCGCTGCTTTGTAAAAATATCCCTAAGAGTACGTGTGCTGTTTCACAACATGCCCACATTTTAGCTGTATTTAAATAAGCATTCCAAGAGGCATATTATGGGTAGAATCTGAAAATAATATCTATAAAATGTACCCACATTAAAAGCAGGTGAAAAAGTGTTTACACCAAAGGCAAGTTTCTAAGTTTTGGATTTTGATCTTCATATCACTGAACACCTCTGTACAATCCTTTGGCCCTAGCCGAGCCACATCATCAGAAGAGGCTGACATGACCCTTCAAAGAGATCAGGCTCTTAGTCCAGGAAGATCTCCAGGCATGTTGTCACTCATGGAGTAGGAGAGAAGCCAGCGGGGACTGTGTCACCTGCCACAGAACTGGCTTGTACGCCAGCTGGATTTTGATCTTGACATCGCAGAACCTCAGTCCCTCAGTCCCATCATCCAAACTGGGCAACATCATCAGAAGAAGCCAACGTAGCCCTTCAAAGAGAATAGGCTCTTAGGTGGGTCACCTGCCGGTGGGCCGTTTCCCAAAGAACCATGCCTGAGTATTTTCTGATTAAACATTTGGTAAATATTTGGTGTTCAGGTATTTTATCATGAGGTGGTATGGATGGTGGGAAAGGTTTGATCTAAATCTGCTACAAAGATGATTCATGTTTTGAATGGAATGTTTAAAAGTTGACTGCCTTTGGGAGAAATTTCTTCCAGATTATGTAGTAACCATAAAAAATTGTTGAAGAGATTTGCTAAATCTCATAACAGTTTAGATCGAAGCTTTACTAAGATGCTGGCAAGCCCTTCTGCTGAAATTATATGCTGAATCACTTTATTTGTTACCAAGGCTTTGCAGAAAGAGTGGTATGTAGAAGATAACAATGAGATTATTCTGACTCCCATTCCAAAAGGGCAACATATGAACTTAAGTCAACTTTCAGACTAGAGGCCTATAGCTAGTATTCCTATCCTGGCTAAGTTGCTAGAAGTTATTGTGTTTACTCAAATTTGTAGATTTTTAGAGGTACATGATGTTATACAATCCACAATCCGGGTTCAGAAGTTTTCCCAGTACAGAAACATTGCTGGTTATATTGCTGAATGCAATAAAGACTATTTTAGCTAAGGGAGGCCAGGTGATTTTAGTTCACTTACATCTATCAGCCACATTTGATAACTTACACTGAGTAAAATTGGGATTTCAGGTATGCTTTTTAATTGGTTTAGAGTATTTTCAATAATAGAGCTTAAAGGGTAAAGAAAGGCAATAGTTTATCTGAATCTGACAGGTTTATCTGACAGGTTGCAGAGTTCCCCAGGGTTCTTCCCTGTCCCCTCTTTTATTTAACACAAACAGGAGCACTGCTCGCAAACAAACTGAGAAACCACAAAAACGAGCAGTAGTGGAAGTCACAGGCACTTTATTAATTAAGCAAACCCCAACGCGTTTCGGCTGTTGCCTTCATCAGGGGGTACTAGAGGACAGCAAAACATAACATTAAAATAATTAAACATACATAAAAACACAAAAAATATATATTAAAATAACAAATATGAATAATCATAATTATTAATTAATTCATAAAAAATTAAAATTAAAACATATAAAAAAAAATATATATATATATATATATATATATAAAAACATATATATATATATATATAATACTATATAGACAAGAAAACAGCAATACATAATAATAAAAAATATATATACCATACTTACAAATGAAGTGCACAAAAGCAATAAAGATATGGCACTAACCAATCAATGGTGGATAATGCTAAAAAATCAATGTAAAAACCATTAATATGATACTGAAACAATTAAAAACATCAATTGAACCATACAACATTGAACAAAAAGAAAACAAAATGGAAAACCCAGACCAACGAGAAAGGCAAATTAAACTATATAGTAAGGATAAGTAATCCTAAAAAATGCATATATAGAAGAATCTTATTCAAGCAAAGGAAATCTCTTTATATATATACAAAACACAGAGCATACATATCGTTAGACACGCACATGCGGTACCATTATTACAAATATTAAACTAGAGGAACTGGTACTCAAAAGAAATAATAAAATGTGTGCTTCTAAAAGTGCAACAAGTAAAAAGGTGCAGGAGTGTAGAACCAGATATGGTATTTTGTTTTCTTTTTGTTCAATGTTGTATGGTTCAATTGATGTTTTTAATTGTTTCAGTATCATATTAATGGTTTTTACATTGATTTTTTAGCATTATCCACCATTGATTGGTTTGTGCCATATCTTTATTGCTTTTGTGCACTTCATTTGTAAGTATGGTATATATATTTTTTATTATTATGTATTGCTGTTTTCTTGTCTATATAGTATTTTTTATATATATATATGTTTTATATATATATATATATATATATATATATATATATATATATATATATATTTTTTTTTTATATGTTTTAATTTTAATTTTTTATGAATTAATTAATAATTATGATTATTCATATTTGTTATTTTAATATATTTTTTTTGTGTTTTTACGTATGTTTAATTATTTTAATGTTATGTTTTGCTGTCCTCTAGTACCCCCTGATGAAGGCAACAGCCGAAACGCGTTGGGGTTTGCTTAATTAATAAAGTGCCTGTGACTTCCACTACTGCTCGTTTTTGTGGTTCCCCCCTCTTTTATTTAATACAGTTTAAGTTCTTTTAGACAGAGACGGAAAGAATTGTGAATTTCATTATATTTGTTGAAAAAACAAAAAAGAGCAAGAGACTTATAAATATATTTAATAAGCAAAAACCCTTTACCGTATTGAGTGTCCAAAAAGAAGCTCAAATGTCTTCACAATGAGTTTAAACAACATCGACTTGAGATTCATCATTGCTTCTTTGTATAATTTTTATATGCTATAACCACAAAACTGTGTGATTCCAATAACTTATTGAATCATGCAAAATTCATTGCTTCATGTCTTTATTTAGGTTTGACAGTGAAGCAGTGGTCTAGGCTACAAGTACTACAAAACACAGTAGCTGTGTTAATTTAAAGTCTGGCAGAATTTCTGTATGGAAAAGATATCCACAGACTATGTTCCAAAGCAGACAGTCTGCAAATTGCCCTCATAGTATAGGAACATCACTTTTTAGCTTATTAACTAAGAGGGTAGCTACCAAAATAGTCAGTGCACTTTGTCATAAGACATACGTGTTCATTCTTAAAGGTCTGAATATGCATACTTTGGAAGAAAGAAGCGGGAGGAGAGAGACGTTTAAATACCTCTGTGGTTATACAAATGCTTAGCTTCAGCGGATAGTGCAGATATGTGGCCTGCTGCAGCACTCACAAGTAGGCTGCTCCCAGGAAGGCTGTAAGCTCGGTTTCCTGGTAGAGCATAGACTGAGTCTGAAGATGCTCTGGGCAATAGTCCTTGATTTCCTTCCCCCTTCGGGAGCAGACTGATCTGAGATCTGAGTTTCCACATCAGTGGGTCCAGTATTGGGTGGTACTCAGTGGTGGGTCCAACAGCAAGAGCTTCTGACAGCACATTTTCTCTCTCTCTCTCTCTCTGTCCTTGGAGAGCAACGGCGAGGCAGTAAAAATAAGTGAAATAAGGCTTTCAGTGAAGCCTCTTCCCAGACTGCCTCCCAGTCTCCTGTGATGCTGTGTTGGACTTGAACTTCGGTCAGGGGATCTGGAATGATCACACTTATCCCTTTCACACTTCACTTGCTTCCAGTATGTTTGGAAAAAAGGGAGATGGCACACTGCAGGTAAGTCAGAGCACTTCAATATACAGTCAGTACATTTGGCTTGGCTTGGAAACAAGCAGGCCGGCAGGTACCAGGTAGATGGGTGCAGTCCATTCTCTCTTCTCCCTTTCTTCTAATATGTCTGGACAAAGGGAAGTGATGCATTGCAGGTGAGACATAACAGTTCAGCATTTCAGCTGGTGCATTTGACCTGGCCTGGAAGTAGACAGGCAAGCAGGCATCTGGTGTGTGGATGTAGTCCAGGGAGGGATGGCACCTAGCCCAAAGCAAAGCTGGAGGGAGTTCCCAAATTGAGCTATGGCCCATGCAGTATGGATAGATTAAGGCCTGGTCAGTGTTCTTGTTTTGGTGGGGTCCAGCAGCCATTTTACTGGTGCTTCACACCAAATATGCATAAGTAAAGCAGGACCAGGCCCTTTATTTCCTTCTTCCCTTCTGATAGACAAAAGAGGTTGTTTGTGGAGAGGCCACATATCTACTCTGAGGCCTGGCAGAACCTGCTCAGCTCCAGTTCTCTACTGAATTAATATTTCAGCAGGTGATTTCACAGGCATGTCAGAGCTCCTCTCTCCTCCCCTCTCCCTTCCAGCTAGAAGAGCAATGATGGGAACAGCCTGCGGAACCAGCTCGCTGCATTGATGCAGATCAACTTCCCAGAGTTCCTTTAAAGCCAGATTAGGTTTGTAGTACATGAAATATTGTAATTCCTAGGTGGTCCTGCTTTAGCAGCACCTTCAGGTTCCACTTTAAGCTCTTCCTAGCCCTAATCTGTGACCTTGCATAGAAGGGGCTACAGGGTGATCATGGCAATGTTTGGGGTGCTGGAGCATTCCACTGATGGAGGCAAGAGGAACAAGAGACAGCTGGTTCAGCAGACAGAGAAAGATTTCCTCAGAAGTGGATAATGCCTCAGTGAGGACATTGCTTTGGGAGCTGGTGACCCTTATTTTGGAAATAAGTAATCTTCCAGTATCTCTCAGATGGATCATGAGAGAATGTAATCTGTAGGGGGCTCCTATATGCCTGGGCAATCATAGTTCTCCCTCCTCCCATCACGTTCTTCATCTTATATCAGATAGTAGGATAGGGGAGCTCCCCAGTCTGAGACACTCAATTCTAGCCGTAAGGTGGTCAAAACCAAGGAATTTATATTTCCTTCCTGGTGAAGAGACAGATATGGTATTGGGGAGGCTGTCCTTATCTTCCAAAACTCTAATAGGAGGGAAGTGCAGCTCTGACTGTTTAAACAATCTTTCTTTTTTTCTATAGTCTCACTCTCTCTCCAGGCAGCTTTGTGCATTGGCTGCATGACTCGAGTCCTCCTATATGGATCCAGCATCCCCTGGATGGGACCATGGTGATCTTCCTGCAAGCTTGCAGAGGAGGAAGGGCTCAAACATCTCTATGAGGGACCTAAAAACTCTTGGACAGATTTATGGCTGGTGAGTCTTGCACAATGAAGGTAAGTGATGCTAGGAACTGTTGACTGGATCCTCCATACTACCTGACATAGGGCCATGCTTCTTGGGAGCTTCCGCACAATGTGGAAATCTTGAACTTGTGATGCAATTTCAGTCTCACTAAGAAATAATTGTGTTTTGGAGAAGTCCTGGAATTTTAGAGACCAAAATCCAGAGGCTTGCTTCAAGTACTTATGGGAAGCCCCTCCTCAACTCTGACCTTCTCCCCGCCCCTCAATATTGGTCCTGGTTGATCCAGTTTAGAAGCTATGAACAATACTACTCTAAGCTTTTTCCTTGACTCAGGAAGTTAGTCCTGAGCAGTGGGTTTGACTGGGGTGGACTCCTCCATGTTTGCAAACTGCTGTGTTCTGGCTGTGCTCCTTCATGGCAACACTTAAGTCTTCTCAATGGATGGCACTACTCAGGAGGAATTTACTTTGCTCCTTAGTGTAGACTTCAGGGGCAATATAATCCTGCTGTGGTGAGCTACAGGGTTTTAGGGCTCAGTCTCTCCTGTGAATCTGACTATTCTTAGAGTCTTCATGCTGAATAGCAGACCTCTTCTCAGGTAGTTCCCTGCATGGATACACAGGGACATTCCCTCCAAGGGCTACCACCAGATATTTCTCAGATTCAGTATCCTGGATCCCTCATTGATAGCTGCAGGCTCTGCTCTTGTGCTATCTATGGCCCTAGTTACCTTTAACCCCATGACATTATTTTTCTGGGTTCCTCAGCATAGATATGCAGGTCTGAAGAACTACACCTTAGATGAAGGAATCCTGAGAGATATTGTGGCTTCCTCCCACCCAGTCTGGTTAGAGCTTGGGTACATCCCAGTTGTATGGCACGGATGATACATAAGATGAAATTTAAACTTACCCATTCATTTCCTTTCCCGGAGTCCTGCCAGACTAGTCTGCAACCCACCCATGATCTTGTTTGACTTTTTGGCTTATGACGATACAGCACCCTTCTCTATTGTGTTTTGCTGAACCTCAAGGGTTGCTGCAAGATCATTGTTGTTCTATTCACTGCCCTCCTGATATGATTTTGTAAACCATTATGATGCCACATAATGTGTTTGAATAGTAGCATCAAATGGTGAATAAACAAATAAAATAAAACGTTTAGACAAGTTCCTGAAAGAAAAGCCCATAAATTGTTATTAGCCTTGTAGACTAAAACCACTACTTATCCCTGACTGTGAGCAAGAAGGATTGGATTTCTTCTCTGGTATCCTGCAGGTACTTGTGATCTGGATTAGCCAGTGATGAAGACAGGATGCTGGGCTTCATGGACCTTTCAGAATGACCTAGAATAACATTTGTTGTGGTGAACATATCCAAAGGCTGTAAATGCTGCTCATCGGGATATTCAGTAACCTTAACCTGGTTAGTGCCGCTATACATCCTGGCACTAAACGGCTAGCGTCGAGGCGTTATGGCGGCGAAGCAAGGGTGGCACCATGGGTTAACCAGGCAGTGGCGATATTCAGCCTCTGTTAATTTAGCCCTAACCAGCTAAAGTTTGGACAGCTGAATGGTTCTCCTAACTTTAGCCAGTTTTGCAATCAGGTCAGTGGCTGAATATTGTCGCTGACTAGCTTGCAAAATCACAATCTGGGCAACCTGGATTTTCAATACTGGTGCCCAGAATGGCTCTGGCATTGAATATCTGGGGCAAAAATAAAGCGATGATGGCCAGCTGCCTTAAGTGTGCTGACCGCCACTGCTGAAAATGCCCCCCCCCCCCCCATGTCTTTATGCACTACTTTTTACCCTGTCTTCTAGCTTGGGAGTGTTCCCTTATTTCACAACCTGCCCTCTAGTGGTAGTACAGTGAGACTACTGCTAGGGGGCCAAGACCGTAATTTTGACTAAGGAAGCTGCTGGGGCAGGAATGCCCAAGGATCGCTCCTGCCCCCACTACTACCGGTCAGAAAGAACCATGAGGGGGAGTCCAGAGGGTCTGAGGGGAGTGCTGTTATTTTTTTTAGAGGGTTACGATGGGGATATATTTTTTTAACTAAGTACCAGCCACTTTAAGTTGCTGCCCAGGAAGGGAAGAAAGTTTACATCTGTTAAAGTATCGTTAACTTTCCAAGAATAACGCAATTTACAAGGTTTAACGCAAGTTGAGTTACTCATTTTGCATACTCATGAGATGGTCTGCGGCATTATTATTAACGTGTGTTTCAATAAGAACTCCCACATTAAACTCTACTATTTACAAATAGCACAGCTTATTGCTCGCTAATGTGCATTAATTACAACTAATGTGCATTACTGCCTTATTGGAGCATAGTTAAAGAGTCTTTGTAAGAGCTATGGTGATTGAGAAGTACCTACAGTACATGCATATAATGTGTCTTGAACTATCACGGAACAGACATAAGCTAAATGTTGCAAAAATAAAACAAATAAAATCCCAACAGCATACGTCTAAAGAAAACAAAATAAATGATACAAAACCTATAGCAAAATCAATTAAATCCTAAAAAATCAGCAGCTGTGACTAAAACAAATGCATTTCAGCTTCCACATTAATAGAGCTTTTCTGCAAGGGTCCCTAACATGGAAATCCTGCTTTAAGAATGGCTTCTTGGCAATTGGGGCCTGTGTCCACAGTGAGCCTAGTTCCTTGGTGCCTCCTCAACTGATGTGATGTTTTCTGGTCGTTTTTATAGGGTTAGGGTGCATGATGTTGTCTTTCAGCCCTCTCCTCTCTCTTGAGGGTTCCTGAAGGGGTCAATTTTATCCACAATACTGTATAATATCTTTGTGGCCCCTCTTGTTTTATCTGATTCAGAAGTTGGGATTTGGGGTGTATGCTTACACAGATGATATCCAGATCGTTATTGATCATGATTTGTAGGATCTAGCTTTCCAGGCCTCTCTCTTCTTGCCTGGATGAAATTGCGGGTTGCCTTCAGTCGCATCAGTTGGTCCTTAATGTCAACAAGTCTTCTGCTGTCTGGTTTAGCAAGAATGGCACTTTGCTATCATTCTCCCCTTATATGGATGGCTGTTCTATTCTAGTTAAAGACAAGACCGTAATTTTGGGGGTTCTCATCGTTAATAATTTGACTTTCCAGCAGCAGGTTTCTTCTTTGGTTCGGAAGTCCTTCTGTATGCTTCAAATGCTGCGCTCATAAGGAGTTACCTGGATATGAAGTCGATGAGGACCCTTATTCTCTCCTTAATCATTAGCTGGTTGGACTATTGCAATGCTTTATATTCCGCTCTGCCCCTTCAAATGATGAGGTAGTTGCAGGTAATCCAGAAGACGGTGGTGAAGTTGCTGTATGGAGCCAAGAGGCATGATCATGTGACCCCCCTCGTTTGGTAATAGAGCATTGGCTTCCTGTTTCCCAAAATCCTGTTGCATGCATACTGGACATTTCATTTGGGGTGCTGGATTATCTATCATCCCTTCTTGTTGTATATACTCCTTCTAGGCAGTTGCGATCTTCGCAAGCTCATTTATTACAAACTCCTACGGTCCGGCAATTGAGATTGGTTAAGACCAGGAAGGCTGTTTTTGTTTGTAATGCCCCGATTTATTGGAATTCTCTTTCATTGGATATTTGGTTGTAAACGTTGTTTAAGAAGTTTAAGAAGCAGGTAAAAATCTGGCTTTGGAGATTGATGTTGGGTTTTGCTGGGACTGTATACGTAAGTTTCCTTTGGTTGTCTGTTGTCCTCCTTTTGTATTATATTGTCTTTGTACTGCTTTTTTCCTGTTGTGCTATTACATCTCCCATTCCTAGTGTGTCTTATTGTTGTTTGTTGTGTTTGGGTGTTTATGCTGCTATTATCTGGTATTGTAAATGGCTGAGTTGCTTGCCTTTGGGTGGTTATCGGCGGTATAGCAAATGGTTCAAATAAATAAATAAGTCATATTGCAGAATCTACAGAGCATTGCTGTTTGCACACTTTGGTGCCTTTATTAATCACAACAAAAGCCTGTACTGTATTTCCGGATATGGAACTTGACCCAAGGGATAGGCTGTTAACACTCCTACAGGACAGAGTACAAAGTATACTTTGGTAATATATTTTTGGCACATACTTCAGCTGGCACAACTCTACACGGTATAAAGTTAATTACAACACCTTTCTATAATTTTTTTTAGTGCAAAAGTACTATGTTTTTGCTGATTTTAACAAACTGAAACTAATAAAAGTGACTATAATATGGGATGCGAAAAGTTGAATATCCTTTCAGTAAGTACTTGTCATACCTCCTTTGACAGAAATAAGAGCTTCCAGATATGTCCTGTAGCTAGAAAGTCTTTCTGTTCCTGCTTTTGGATTTTTTTCCACTCTTCCTAGCTCAGAAATAGTTCAGTTTTATTTAGATATGTCACCTATCAAATAGTCTCTGAGGGATTTAAAATGCACAAGTATCTAGAATAAAACATAAAAATAAACCTAGCACAAAGCAGGATAGATCTAGGGAATAACGAGAGAATTAAAATAGTTCTTCAGTCAGCTCATCCCAGGCTAGGCCAAGCCCAGTATAACACTGCCACAATGACAGAGTCTTCAGAGAATATCAGGGAGTAAAGGTCACCTCCTATGTGCTGCATGTTTGAGATCTCCTGGGGAAAGCGAAGGCCATTCCAAAACCTTTATCTTTCTTTCCTGTAAGTATTTCATATTTGATTTTGTGATGTGTTTCAGAAAGCTGTCTTGCTGAAAAATATCTAACTTCTTTTCAGCTTTGACTATGGGATATTAGTTTCTAGGGTAGGCTGATATTTTAGTTGAATCCATTCTTCCATCTACCCAAACAATATTTCCTGTGTTGCTTGCTACCACACAACCCCAATAATAATAGATCTCCCCCTTGCTTAAAGAGTAGCAAGTTACTCTTTTCTTCAAATGTATCTTGCATGGTTGTTGCTGAACAGGTTAACTTTCATGCCTTCAGTCCAAAACACTTTGGGGCATGTTTACTAAAAACCGCCAATGTGCGCAGCCGCACAATAGCGCACTAAAAGCGGATTTAAGAGCGCTTAAGCGCCCCGCACATGTGCGCTGAAGCCCCGCACCCGTGTGCATCACAGTAACGGGTGCCGCAGAAGTACGGGCCCGCAAATGTCCGATAGAGGTGTGGAAAGGCTAACGGAGGGCGGAGGAAGGCCCCGGAGGGGCGGAGAGAAGGGGTTAATGGGCGGGGAAGGGGAGGGGAGAGGTCCCTCGCACAGTTGCGGTGCCAAATTTCCAAGGCAAAAATAGCGCGCGTGAAACACTCGCGGTAGAGGGCATTTAAAGGGAAGAGAAACCATTTCCGTCAGCAATGTACAGCAAAACCGGGAAAACCTGAAAAACGTGAGCAGTGTGATACATGTGCACAGCCCAAAAGTGGAATTAAAAATAGAAAAGGACCACAACAAAAATTGTAAAATTAGGAATTCAGCTGGGGAACAGTTATAGTAATGGGAAAAACTAAAAAACACACCCAGGAAAGCTCCAGCAAAAAGAAATGATTTTTGGAAAGGTGTACGGAGCGGAGACTCTTCCAAAAAACATTTCCTTTTTGTTGGAGCTTTCCTGGGAGTGTTTTCTATGGTTGCCCATTAATATCACTGTTGCCCAGCGTGGTGATATTGTGTCCCCCATTTTCCGTAGTCATTTCCGGGGTTTATGTGCACGTTTGTCACCAGACAGGGTGCATATGCCCACAGTAAATATGCGTAGAGCAGGGTTTGCGACTCCATCCTGCCAGGTTTACTACCTCCAGGGGCTGCACTGTCTCTGTGAGCATAGTGTGGTGCAGCGGACAGAGCCAGTACCTCTAGGACCAGAGGGTCAGAGGTTCAAATCCCAGCTTGGGCACTTGCCAGCCCAGTCCCTATATTTTACCCACCACTAAACAAAGATAGCGCAGAATCCCTTGTATTGCAGGGAACATAAGCATGGGGAAAACACTCATATTTTACCCAACACCGCACACACACCACAACAATGGGCATTATCTACAGCCAAGTCCCCCAAATGCAGTCCCGTACTGCCACATTGCAATCAGGTCATCTGCTTTTTCTGAGAGAAGCTCATGCCAGCATGTTGGTGGACGAGTACATGTGGTGCAGGGGGCAGTGGCTGCTAGCCACAGAAGACAGAGGCCTAGCCATGTGCAGGCTGGCACAGTCCACTGCAACAGATAGGCCCTGCTGGATCCAGTCATGGATGTTCCAGGGAATCCATCCAATCTGTGGCTACACGGTGGTGCAGTGCACACAGACAGTGCATGCAAGAACAGAAGGTCACAGGTCATTGTTCATGTTATCAGAATATAGAAAGACTAGGGGACATGCAAAGAAGCTACAGGGTAAACTATTTAAGACTAATAAAAGAAAATATTTTTTCACTCAACGTGTAATCAAACTCTGGAATTCGTTACCGGAGGATGTAGTAAAGGCTGTTAGTGTAGCTGGGTTTAAAAAAGGTTTGGACAAGTTCCTGGAGGAAAGGTCCATAAACCATTATTAAGAAGTGACCGAAGATATCAATGCTTGACCCAGTACAAGCATTGCAGAACCTGTGTCTTTTGGGGAAACTGCTAGGTACATATGACCTAGATTGGCCACTGTTGGAAACAGGATACTGGGCTTGATGGACCTTGATCTGACCCAGTATGGCATATCTTATGTTCTTATGTTCTTATGGAAATGGGCTGGTGGGATTAGGACTGGGAGTGGGCTGATGGGGAGGTTAGGACTGGTAATGGGGTATGGGGGGGGCTTAAACTGAAAATTGGGTGATGGGGGATTAGGACTGGAAATGGGCTGGTGGGATTAGGACTGGGAGTGGGCTATGGGGGGCTAGGACTGGTAATGGGTTGGGGGGGTTGCTAGGACTGGAAATGGGCTGGGGGATTAAGACTGGAGGTGGGCTGATGGGGTTAGGACTGGCAATGGGCTATGGGGGGCTGACTGGAAATGGGTTGATGGGGGTTAGGACTGGAAGTGGGCTGATGGGGGGTTAGGACTGGTAATGGGTTATAGGGGGGGCTTAAACTGAAAATGGGGTGATGGGGGGTTAGGACTGGAAGTGGGTTGATGGGGGGGCTAGGACAGGTATTGGGTTGGGGGGTTGCTAGGACTGGAAATGGGCTGATGGGGGGCTAGGACTGGAAATGGGCTGATGCAGGGACTAGAAGGGAATGGATGCTGGTTGAGGCTGGAACTAGAAGGGAGCTGATGTTGGGGGAGGATTAGAATAGGATGGGGCTGGGAGAGTAAAATGAAGAGGGGAAAAATATTTTGTGTGGGAGGGATAAAAAATCTACAATTGGCCGGGTATTGGGAGAGTAAGTGGGGATTGAGGATGGAGGGGTAAAATTTGAGTGGATGAAATAGGAATGAGGAAACAGCAAAAGGAGAAAGATTAGTATGTTAAAGCAGATGTAGAGAGAGAATGGAAAAAAAACTAGAAGAGAGAAGAAAGGACAAATGGACAGCAGACGATGGAGAGTTAGCAGAAGACACAAAGAAACCAGAAGAAAGTGGCTGGAGCAATTGCAGCTGAAAAGAAAGGCACAAAAGGTAGAAAAATATCTCTTTATTTTGAATTTATTAATTGGAATATGTCAGCTCTGGTAAATGTGTATCATTAACATCTGCGCTTTGTTTAGTACAAGAGCAAATTAATGTATAGTTTTATTTCTACAGTGTTGTACATTCCAAGTTTGGCTTTTGGGATTCCCAGTTTAATTATTGTCTTCCTGTTTCTAAATTGTGATTCCTTGTTTGGTGATGGTCTATGTTCTGCATGTGTAACTGAGCTGAGGTATTCTGTTTATGTAATTCCTATTTGACATTGCCACTTGTTCTCTTTCCCCAGTAGGTCATGTATTGTTGTTCTCTGAAATGTATTGGTTTAATATTTGCATGTTTCCTTTTGATAGGTAGAGTATGGTGCTTTGTGAGTCCTGGTAGTGCTGTTAGGATACGGCGGGTTTGCTATGGGTTCTAAATGGGCAGTGTTTGTAGTAGTTCCTAATGTGCTGGTGGTTGGCACTGGATTATAGTAATGTAGAAATCTTTTAGTCTTTCTTTATCCATACACTCATTAAGAGGCATGTTTACTAAAAGTTAGTATATGGTATCATTATGTAAATATTTATGCAAATGAGGCCCCTTATGCAAATGAGGCCCCGCACTGAGTCTCCGCACATGGCCCCGCACCCCCCTTGGGCCACCCCTGCCAAGAAGCAGTCATTTATTTCATCTAGGAACTTTATCTCCCTAGCAAGTCCTGCTGTGACACTGATCCAGTTGATACCGGGGTAATTGAAATCACCCATTATTATTATTACTGTGCTGTAACGTTTGTTAGCTTCCTTGATTTTTTTGAGCATTTCATCATCCATTTGTTTATTCTGGCCAGGCAGTCGATAGTACACCCCCACTGCCATTGCCTTCCCCTTTTTACATGGAATTTCAATTCATAGAGATTCTACAGCAAATTTTGTTTCCTGCAAAACTTTAATCCTTTCTGACTCAATGCCCTCTCTAACATAGAGCGCAACCCCTCCACCAATTTGATCAGTTCTATCATTACGATATAGTTTGTACCCAGGTATCACAGTGTCCCACTGGTTGTCCTCCTTCCACCATGTCTCTGATATTCCAATCATATCTAACCTCTCATTTAGTGCTATATATTCTAACTCTCCCATCTTATTTTTTAGACTTCTAGCATTTGCATACAAGCATTTTAGAGACTGTATTTTTTTCATATTAATTTGGCTATTGGTAGACATGGGTAATTTGGGATCTTTAAGCTCTGTTTGCTCCTTACTCGAGGGCATTTGGGCTACTTTACTCTTTTTTGGAACCTCTCTGCTTCCGAACCATCCGCTCTTGGGTGACTGTCGGGTTTCCCCTATTATCTAGTTTAAAAGCTGCTCTATCTCCTTTTTAAAGGTTAATGCCAGCAGCCTGGTTCCATCCCAGTTAAGGTGAAGCCCATCCCTTCGTAAGAGCCCCTCCTTTCCCCAGAATGTTCCCCAGTTCCTAACAAATCCAAAACCCTCATCTCTGCACCATTGTCTCATCCACGCATTGAGACTCCGGAGCTCTGCCTGCCTTTTGGGTCCTGCGCGTGAAACGGGAAGTATTTCGGAGAACGCTACCCTGGAAGTTCTGGATTTCAACTTCCTACCTAAAAGCCTAAATTTAGCCTCCAGAACCTCCCTACTACATTTTCCTATGTCACTGGTACCGACATGTACCAAGACAGCAGACTCCTCCCCAGCACTATCTAAGACCTTATCTAGGTGGCGCGTGAGGTCCGCTACCTTTGCACCAGGCAGGCATGTTACCAGGCGATCCTCACGTCCACCAGCCACCCAGCTATCTACATGCCTAATGATCGAATCACCAACTATAACGGCTGTCCTAACCCTTTCCTCATGGGCACATGGCCCTGGAGAAACTTCCTCAGTGCGAGAGGGTTTTACATCACCTGGAGGACAGGTCCTAGTTACAGGATCACTTCCTGCCACACCAGGGTGATGCTCTCCTGTCACGTGACCTCTCTCCTCCATGGCAACAGGGATGCTGCCAGACTGGAGGTGGGACTTCAGGAATATATCCCTGTAGGTCTCGTCTATGTACCTCTCTGTCTTTCTTATGTTTTCCAAGTCTGCTACTCTAGCCTCTAGAGAACAGACTTGTTCCCTGAGAGCAAAGAGCTCCTTGCACCTAGTGCACACGTAAGACCTCACACCAACTGGGAGAATATCATACATGTGACACTCAATGCAAAAGACCGGAAAGCCCCTATCTCGCTGCTGGACTGCTGTCTGCATCTTAGTTTTAAGTTTGTGTTTAGATCTTTAAGTTCTTTACTTACTAAGGGTTGCTATGGATATTGATACTAATAAAACTGTACCTAATACATTTAATATACCTTGTTCACCTGAAGCTTAATTAATCTCAGTTCCTTAGCGTATGACTGATTTGGGTAACGAGATTCACCTGAGAGCACCTCCTGTCTTTTAAGATGTGTAAGTACCTATAAAGCTACGATTATCCCAGGGGTGGGTGGGTGTGGGGAGGGAGGGAGGGAAATAACACTTATTAAAAGAGGGCTGCTACACAGTACCCTGTCCTGTGCTGCTGAGGTAAGCTATATTCTGATTTGATTTAAATTATAGTTCATTGCTGCTGCTAGGCTCTAACATATTATGAAATTTAAACTACAAGCTCTCTGCTGGGTTCTAAATTTAACCAGCAAACTCTTTTCTGTGTTTTAAATTTAAACTAAAAGTACTTTGCTGATGCTAGGCCCTGAGTGACTATTAAATTTAAACTACAAGCTCTCTGCTGGGTATGAAATGTAACCAGAAAGTTCAGGCATGGCATTGCTTTAGCACTCATATTTTATGCTAATTTTCAAATAGAAAGTATCCATGTATTTTGAAAATGAGCATTACATACTTGTACTAAAAACACCCACATACTTGTAGGTATGTGGGTTATTTGAAAATTTCCCCCAGCATGTGCAAGATATCATCCCAAGAAGGGTATGGCAGAGTAGCATGCATACAAAGGATACTGAGATGATAAAGAAATGGGTGGGCCGGGAGAATTTAGAAACATAGAAACATGACGGCAGAAAAAGACCCTTCTAGTCTGCCCTTCTATATCAACTACAATAATCTCCTTTTTTCCTTTAGAGATCCTCTGCATTTGTCCCATGCTTTCTTGAATTCAAATACTGTCCTCATCTCTACTACCTTCACTGGGAGACTATTCCACACATCTACCACTCTTTCCATAAAGAAATATTTCCTCATATTACTCCTGAGTCTATCCCCTTTCACCCTCATCCTACATCCCCTCGTTGAAGAGCTTATCTTTAATTGAAAGAGGTCCTTCTGTGTATTTATGCAATGGAGGTATTTAAATGTCTCTATCATATCTCCCCTATCCCGCCTTTCCTCTAAAGTATATATATTAAGATCTTTAAGTCTGTCTCCATATGGTTTATAATGAAGACCACTGACCATTTTGGTAGCCACCCTCTGCATCGACTCCATCCTGTTTTTATCCTTTTGAAGGTGTGGTCCCCCAAATTGCACACAGTACTCCAACTAAGGTCTCATCAAAGACTTATACTATCACCTCCTTTCTTCTGATGGTCATTCCTCTCCCTATGCACTCAAGCATCCTTCTAGCTTTCGCCATCACCTTTTCTACCTGTTTAGCCACTAAGATCATCAGAAACAATCATGCCCAGGTCACGCTCTTCTTTCATGAACGGAAGTACTTCACCCCTGATACTGTACCGCTCCCTTGGGGTTTTGCATCCTAAATGCATGATCCTGCATTTTTTAGCATTAAATTTCAGCTGCCAAATTCTTGACCATTCTTCAAGCTTAGCTAGATCTCTCCTTATGTTATCTACACCTTCCTGGGTGTCTACTCTATGGCAGATTTTGGTATCATCCACAAAGATCAAACCGTACCCGACAGCCCTTCTGCAATATCACTAACGAAAATGTTAATAAGAACAGACCCCTTTGGCATACCACTGGTAACATCCTCCTCCTCAGAGTGAGCTCCATGCCCTTTGTCGCCTCTCACTCAACCAGTTTCTAACCCAGTCAGTCACTTTAGGATCCATCCCTAGGGTGCTCAATTTATTTATAAGTCACCTGTACGGAACGGTGTCAAAGGCTTTACTGAAACCTAAGTACACCACATCTAGGGCTCTCCCTCGGGCCAACTCTCTTGTCACCCAGTCAAAGAAATCAATTAGATTTGTCTGACAAAATCTGCCTCTAGCAAACCATGCTGCCTCTGATCCTGCAATTCATTGGACTCCAGAAATATCACTATTCCCTGTTTTAGCAGCATTTCCATTAACTTACTCACCATAGAGGTCAAACGAACCAGCCTGTAGTTCTCAACTCATCCTTACTTCCGCTTTTGTGTAAAAGGACCACGTGTGCCTCTCTCCAATCCTCTGGGGCCACTCCCGACCCTAAAGAATCATTGAAAAGGTCAGACAGTGGAGCTGCTAGAACCTCCCCAGGTTCCATTAGTTCTCTCGGATGTATTCCATCTGGCCCCATCGCTTTGTCTACTTTTACTTTAGCTAGTTCTTCATGAACACAGTCTTCTGAAAATCGTTCAAGATCCCTTTCACTAATGTTCCTATTTGTGAAGGTTTGAGTTTTAAAGTTTATTGTATTATTTTCTATATCATCTTATCAGTATTATCAAAATGGTTTACAATATAAAAATAGAATAGTACCATATAAATAATCAAAAACATTAGAGAAGCTTTGAAGATAAGAAAACATTAAAGTGGATAGGGTCTATGGTTTTGTTTTTGAAGGTTTGGGGGGAAGGTGTAGGAAAGAAGAGGGACTAAGTGGTAGGGTACTCTGTGTCACAGGACAAATTCTAGCTAATTATCAATGTCAAAGGTTTGTTGGAAGTAATATGTTTTCAGTCTTTTTTTAAACTTCTTTACGGAGGTTTCCTCCCTCAGATATAATAGGAGTACATTTTAAAGTGGGGGGCGCAGTGGGTAGGGAAGAATAAAGCAGAAACGTTTGTTGATTTCAGCCAGGCTTCATGCTTTGTTGAGGTGACTAATCTTAATGGGTGTTTAAGAAGCAGAGTATTCTGTTGGGAGTGCAGGACATTAGAGGTGCTGCGAAATAGTATGGGATGCTGGTGTAAAAGATTTTATCTATGGTTCTGTTTTTGAGTGGTTAAGTTTTAATTGATTGTAGGAGAGCCACTGGTTTATTGCACTAAGAAAAGAACTAAGTTGTGAAAGGTCTGGGGTCTGATAACTTGTATAAGCAGTGAGTTATAGGTCATCTGCAAAGTAAAAACCTGTGAATGCATGATCTTGAATTATGGCTGCAAGTGGGCTAAGGAAGATATTAAACATGGAAGAGAGAAGGAAGCCTTGGGGAACATTGGAATGGGGGGGGGGGGGGGAGAAGAGGTGATTGGTGGATTTTAGTGAGTTGAAATTGACTTGCAATAGCGATATTCAAGAAAGGATGTTAATCATTGTAGAACTGTATTGGTAATTCCCAGATCAGTAATCCAAGATGAGGACTTGCTAGAGTGGAGAAGTGGCCTAGTGGTTAGGGCAACAGCCTAAAGCCAAAAAGGCCAGGGTTCAAATTCCATTGGCACTCCTTGTGGCCTTGGGCAAGCCACTTAACCCTCCATTACCACAGGCACAAACTTAGATTGTGAGCCCTTTAGGGACAGGGAAATGCCTACTGTACCTGAATGTAACTCACCTTAATCTCCCCCAGGAAAGGCATGAACTAAATAAACATAAACAAGGTCAAATGCTGCAGATAGATCTAGTTATATGATGATGAGAATTTGACCAGAATCTAGGTGACCTAGCCATAAAGGGTTACCTCAAATTTTGCAGAATGACAAAAATAAGGTGGGATTTGTCTATAAGCATAGGCATTTTGCTATTTGCCAGACCTAGGACAAACGCACCCTGAAAAATGCTTAGTAAACAGGGCCCAAAGCGATGCTGCTCAAACTTGTGGCCAGGTCTAGTGCCCCCCTCAGCTAAAGGGAAGTATTTATCACCAAGGGATGGGAGTAGCTAGCATACTCAGTTCCATAGCCTAGGAGGAAACACAGTAAAAAATCGATTTTCATCTGTAAGGTGGTCAGACAGTATCCATAAATCTGTCCTAACCCCTTTCAAAGTATATTGTGTGTGTGAGAATTTACCCTTGTCAGAGATCAGTATCTTTGAACAAATGGCAAGTGACACACTCTAAAAAAAACCCCAATATAAATCTTACTGCAGGTATCACTTTGCAAATCTATCACAATAACAATAAAGCGGTTAAATGGATTCAGAAAGGAAAAACAGGTCAGTGCATAGTACCACATTCAAGCAAAACAAATATACTAGGCTCAGGATTTGAGCAGTAAATAGGCCACAGTGCACCGCAATTGGTCCTTATTCAGTGCACTGAAGGTATATTATTTGTAAGAGGAACAAAACATGGCAGTATCTCTCTGTACTTTGACCACCAGTCTTAAGCAAGTGTTCAGGGCTTTTATCTCCTGCAGATATGGTGAAGATGAACGCTAGACAGAATTTCTGTGGCTGATTATAAGGCAAGGTCTGAACTCCCATAACTCCTGCCGAGGTTTGTCATGCAACCCCAGATAATAGTACAGAACACAAATAGTTCAACTCAAATTTGCAAACATAAGTTAAAACAGTTTTCTGTAGAAGGAGTTCTCATTGACTTGAGGCTCCTGCTTGAGTACAGTGATTTATAGCAATATGTTCCCCGTGTCCTTCCTGTCTCAAAAAAGCAGTCAGGAGGGCTGGTTGCTTTTTAAGACACAGACAGTCCTTTCTCTGTCATCTGAACAATGTCAGAGGATGGATCATGTTACTCAGAGGGGGGCCTTTGGGTATCCACTCTTTCAGGCTATAGAAATGAAATCCAGTCCATAGCTGGCTTCGTACAACTCCTTATTCTCAGTCTACTTCTCGGCACTTAACTAGAAAAGCCTACCAAGATTTACAATTGTCTTTCTTATCTGCCTATCTCCTTATGGAAGAGAACAGAGTCTCTTATCTTTATGTGATGACAGCGCTCTTGTTAGTGTGCTGAGTTTGCATCTTATTGGCTCACTACTGGTCATGAGGTGTTGGGGGGGAGATGAGATGTTCAGTATGGCTTGTCACATTTTGTGGTTTGCTTTTTTTCTTTCCAAACCAATGGAGGTTGGAAAGAATTACATAAAAGTGGTCGAGAATGGCTATCCATCTGTGTCTCTCTACCTGTCTGGGGGTAAAATAACTTCACAAAACGGCAATGCAGTGAAAATTGACATGTGGGAAAAACTAGTAAGGCAAATCGGGTTCAAACCTGGACCCAAGGCATGTCTATGGGAGAAGGAGTTCCAGCTTCTGTAGTATAGAAATTAACATACAATGAAACAGAGCAGTTACAGAATTCCTCCTTTCAAACTCTCTCTCTCTTTGTTTATTCCCCCAACACCCTAAACTGATCTCAACCCCCCCCTCCAAAAAAAAATTCCCACTCCAAAATTGCCCCAACACCCTGCACATTGCCCCACCCCAAAAAATACTTCCTTGGAGCTGTCCTACGAACCCGACAAATGCTCCCACAGTGAAAGTAATCCACCCATACAAATACCTCATCCCCTTCCTCTCTACTCACACTTTTAAGACCCTTATCTACTCGCTAGTAACCTCCTGTCTTGACTATTGCAACCTGCTCCTCGCTGGTCTCCCTCTGAATCATCTCTCTGCCCTTCAATCTGTTCAAAACTCAGCTGCACGGCTTATCTTCCACCAGAGTCGCTGTGCTCACGTAACCCCTCTTCTCAAGTCACTTTACTGGATCCCTATCAGTTTCTGCAACCAGTTCAAACTTCTCCTACTGAACTACAAGTGCATTCATTTTGCATCTCCTCACTACCTTTCCTCTCTTATCTCGCTCTACACCCCTCCTCGGGAACTCCGCTCCTCTCGTAGATCCCTTTTATCTGTACCCTTCTCTGCCACTGCCAACTCCAGACTTCGTTCATTCCATCTTGCTGCTCCATATGCCTGGAACAAATTACCTGAGTCAGTGCATCGGGCCCCTTATCTAGTCCTATTCACATCCAGCTAAAAACTCCTCTCTGAAGCTGCTTTTGGACCCTGATGCTCCTCACTCTCTTGTCCACTACTTATGTGCATCTTACCATACTCTAGTCTCCAGTTTCACTAGTGTTTTGTCTGGATTAGACTGTAAGCTCTGAATAGCAAGGACTGTATCTTAGCTATACAATTGTGGTCAACATTATTGGAACCTTTGCAGTTCAACCCCTTAATGTCAAATATCTCCTAAAAAAAAAGTTGCCAATGAAATGGATATGGACTTTCTCTGGGAACAAGCAGGAAGTCAGTCCTCACATACGGGTGATGTCGGCGCCAATGGAACCCACGCAGAAGCATCTCCCCAACTTTCAAAGAAAGCCTTTGGGTGACGTACCACACATGCATGGTCCCCTTCCTGCCCAAGGGTGCCATCTTGTCTCAGTCTCCTTTTTTCCACGGAGCCCTTCAGACATTGTCCAATTTCCCCTAGAAAAAGCATGATTTTAGTTAAGTTTTGTTTGGTTTGCATACCGGTTCCTTCCCACCCCCGAGCCAGCTCACATTGGCGTCACTCCTTGGATTTGTTCACTCATTTTCTCATTTTTCATCTAGGTGTCCCTCGAAACGGCATTTGCACCCTTTTCTAGCCAAAGGCCTCGAACCTCTGCCGGATAGCAGGGACCTCCTTTTTCTGATGGCCTCCAGTGGCTTCAAAAAGTTCAACTGGTGTGTCAAAATGATATCTCTCACCGACTCACATGACTGCTGCCTCCGGTGCCTTGGCCCAGACCATAACGACTCCGACTGCTAACTCTACAGAACCATGACCTCAAAGGACCTAAAGAGCTGTCATCAGCAGCAGGAGAAATTTTTCCAGAAGTTTGAGTCCACGCCGGCGTCTCCGGTGACATCACGATCCAGGGCTCCCTCTGATACCTTGGTGCCCCGTGAAGCCACACCTTTCATGCCACAACCTTCATGGATTGCCCACACCTCCTTGTGACCTTGGACAGGTCACCTAACCGACTGCAGGTTCTTACAGTCTGTGTTTTTCATCAGACATTACCACTTTTTCAGTATAATGTAACTTGACGTGACTGCACTGATGCAGCAGTATACTAACAGGCAGTTACATGCAAACAGCTGTAACCTACTTGTGCAACATGAGTCAGGTATGACATCATGACTGTGACTGTACAACTTTGGCTCCATCACATCTCTGCATTACATGCAGAAACATCCTATCCCTTGGATAGCCACCTGCAGGTATCAAATCATATCTGTACGTGCCCCTTTTGCCCAGTTTGAGCGACTCCTGTCCAGTTGTTGCATGCACTTTTTTCAGGGTTGTTGTTTGAGTATGGTGTTTGGGTGGCTGGGACAGGTGTAATACCCACATAACTGGTATCAGGCATTACACATGGCACTGATACACGTTTTTCCCACACAGTACAAATGTATTGGGGATGGCATCTCCAGTACATCGGAGCTTCCAGCCCATGCCACAGTCTTCTCTGTCGCCATCCTTCCTTCAGCCCATCCATCAGCCTCTGGCGGCTATGGGCAGTCATGTCTTCTCCTGCAAGCTGCTACACCATGGCCTACACAGGCACTCTTTCCTGCATATGGCCCTTCACTCACACCTCTCCTGTGCCTGATCTGCACGTCACCACTTCTGCTCTGTCCTCCTTTCGCTGCACACATCCTGCCACTTCTGACTCCACTGGGGGACATGTCTTCCCCATCCTATGCCAAACACTGACATTGCAACATTTTACATTGGCACCCCCCAGTGCATCGGTACAACTGCCTCTCACATGCTTGTCCATTTTACTAGCTGACACGTAGGGAGCTCATGGATATGGCAGGTCCATCAGCTCCCATCTGTCCTTCCTTCACCTTTACATTGATGTTCCTTGATGCTCCTTTATCCAGCATTAGGCTGACAGTCATTTTCAGACTTTAAGGTGTATGCTTGACACCTTAATGCCCGATGTCCTGTTAACGCACGTTAACTGGTCCATTGTGCCCTTAACGCCGGAATGCTTTCTACCCCCCCCCCCCGAGTCTTTTTCGCATGTAACACCCCTTATCGCTACCATTAACGCCTGCTATCTTAATGCCCTTTAGTAAACATACCCCATAGTTTATTTGACATTGCCTGGTCATACCTGTTGATTCCTTTATTGCATCTCAGTCATTCTGGGCTGGGGACCCTTATTTCTATTGCACTGAGGCTGCTCACATGACTTAAATCGATCCATGTCTGATGTCTCTAATATTTTAATATTTTCTATTTTACACTTTATAGACTTATAGTCTGCATGAGATAAGGTTTGCCTGCTTATTGTTTTCACTCACTATTACAAGTATTGGATTATTTCCTCTGCTAATAGGTTTCCTTATCTGATCATCTCAGTGTCTTTTATGACTTTTACTTATCTGTATCTTATTCTATTTTACTTATTCTACTTTATTTCATGTATTTTACATTTATTCCCTTATTACCTATTATCCCTCTCCTTCTTCTAACTTTACTTGCCCTCTCTGCCATTTCTTATGGCTCCACATCATTCTTTGCTCCTTTTTCTGATCCTCCCTAACCTTCTTCCCTTACTCCACCAATCTAATACCCTCTCTCTTTCTCACCCTCCCTATTTCCTCCCCATCTTATCCTCCACTCTTTCCTCAGCTCTTGAGCTTCACCTTCTCCTTCCTCTTTAAAACAACCTTCTCTCCATTTCCAACGTGCTGTTTCCTCTCTCCCTCACATTCTTCTTCTCCTTCTTCTTCTTCTGTCCTCTGGTGACATTAATCCCAACCCTGGTCCCCCTTCACTTCTCTCGCACTTCCATATTATTCACTCTCTCCACCACCCAAATCTCATCCATATCCCTCTCCTTTCCCCCCTCCTCTCTTCCCTTCTCTTGTGCTTCATGGAATGCTCATTTCATTTCTAATAAACTTCCCTTTACCCATGATCTCTTTATCTCTCGCGCTTTCCATCTTCTCGCTCTTACTGAATCCTGGCTCCTCCCTGATGACTCTGCTTCAGTTGTTGCCCTCTGCCATGGCGGCTATCAATTCTCGCACTTTCCTCATCCCAATGGCTGTGGCGGTGGTGTTGTGTTTCTACTTCCTCCTTCTTGCAATTTTCAACCCCTCCTTTTCCCTCAATGTCATTCCTTTTCCTCCTTTGAAGTCCATTCCATCTGTCTTTTTAATCCTCTACATCTCCTGATCGCTGTCATCTATAGACCATCTGACAAGTCCTTTTCTACCTTCCTCAGTGATTTTGACTCTTGGCTCTCCTTATTCCTGAATTCTTCTTCCCCCTCCCTAATCATGGTGACTTTAATTTCAATATTGATAAACCCTCTGGCCCCATGCGTCCAAGCTCCTTTCCCTTACTTATTTCAACCTCCAGCTTTGCTCTTCTGCCCCCACTCATCAGCCTGGTCACTGCCTTGATCTCGTTTTCCACTCTAATTGTTTACCTTGTAATTTCTATACCTCCGCTCTTCTATCTGACCATCACCTGTTAAGTTTCACTCTTCATTACTCCCTCCCTCCCTCATTCCCTCTCTCATTCTCACCCAATCTGCTCCTATTTTTTTAGGAATCTTCATGCTATCGATCCACTGACTCTATCCTCTACTGTCTCATCTCTTCTCTTCTCCCTTCCACTTTGTCCTCTAAGTCTGTTGATGAAGCCATAGCTTCCTATAACACTGCTCTCTCCTCTACACTGGATACCCTTGCTCCACCCATTCCACGTCCTGTGAGGCGCACCTCACCTCAGCCCTGGTTGTTTTCAACTACCCACTACCTACATTCTTGTTCTCACTCAAATCCCACTCTCTCTGACTTTCGTCACTACAAAATCATGCTTTCTTTTTTCCAGTCTGCCATTGCACTCGCTAAACAAAACTATTTTCTCCATCTGACTAATCGTCTTGCCTCTAACCCTTGCTGTCTCTCTTCTACTCTCTTCTTAAGGCACCTTCACCTCCAATCCCTCCTTCTCTCTCTGCCAAAACCCTTGCAGACTATTTCCATGACAAAGTGCATAAGATTACTCTTCAATTCCCCACTAAATCTTCTTTGCCCCTACTTCTCCCCTCTCCAACTTTTTCCCCTAAATCTCTGCCACCCTTTCATTCTTTTCTAAAATCTCTGTTGAGGAAACCTCTCTTCTTCTTCCCTCCTCTAAACTTACTACCTGTTCTTCGGATCCTATCCTCACCCACCTCCTCAACTCCTTCTCCTTCTCCTCCTCCGTTATCCCTTTCACCTCACATATTCTCAACCTTTCGCTTTCCACTGCAACCTTCCCTGCAGCCTTCAAGCATACTGTAATCACTCCTCTCCTAAAAAAACCTTGACCCTACTTGTCCTTCTAATTATTGACCCATCTCCTTTCTCCCTTTCATTTCCAAAATTCTTGAATGTGCAGTTCTCTGCCACTTTCTTGAAGTTCTCTCCTCTCAAGTCCTTCTTGATTCACTTCAATCTGGTTTTCATCCATTTCATTCTACTGAAATGGCTCTTTCCAAAATCTCAGTAATCTGTTCCTCTAAGTCCAAAGGCCTTTACTCAGTTCTTATTCTTCTTGATCTTTCTACTGCTTTTGATACTGTTAACCACCTCCTTCTCCTTGACACTTTATCCTCACTTGGTTTTAGAGGCCCTGTACTTTATTGGTTCTCTTCTTATCACTCCAATCACTCTTTCAGTGTTTGTTCAGGAGGTTCCTCCTCTACTGCCATCCCTCTCTCAGTTGGTGTACCTCAAAGGTCTGTTCTCGGCCCTCTCCTTTACTCTCTCTATTCCCAGTCCCTTAGTGTCCTCATTTCTTCCCATGGCTTTCAGTATCATTTTTATGCTGATGGCCCTCAAATTTATTTATCTACACATGACATCTCTCCTTCACTCTAAACTCGTATCTCCACTTGCTTATCTAACATTGTTGCCTAGATGTCTCACCACTGCCTAAAATTGAATGACTAAAACTGAACTTATTTTTCCCCCTAAACCCTCCTCCCCCTTTCCTCCTTTCTCTATCACTGTTGACAACACTCTTCTTCTTCCTGTTTCCTTGGCCTGCAACCTGGGAATCATCTTTGACTGCTTCCTTTCCCTTTCCGTAAATATTCAACATATAGCTAAAACCTGTCGTATTATTCTCTACAACATTAACAAAGTTCGTCCCTTCCTCTCTGAACACACTACTAAGGCTCTTGTTCACTCTGGTCACCTCCCATCTTGACTATTGCAACCTCCTCCTTACTGGTCTCCCTCAGTGTCATCTCTCTCCTCTTCAGTCTATCCAGAACTCTGCTGTGTGGCTAATCATCCTCCAGCCCCAATACACTCATATAACCTTCTTCTAAAATCATTTCACTGACTCCCCTTCTGTTTCCATATCCAATTCAAACTTATTTATTGTATTTAACATTTCTTATATGCTGCCTTTCATGATATCAAGGTGGTTTACATTGAACAAACTGAAATTACATTGAACAGGGCATTATAACTTGGAGATAACTATTTTACAGGGGACATGGGCAATAGAGGGTTAAGTGGCTTGCCCAAAACCACAAGGAGCACCTGTGGGACTAGGAACCCCAGTCCTTCCAGCCCAAGGTTGCTGTTCTCTAGTGAGATTTGAACCCCTGACCTTCTGGCCTGAGGTAACTTGCCCCAACCACTAGGCCACTCCTCCCTCCTCTTCTCCTTCTAACATAAATGTATTCACTCTACTGCCCCTCATTACTGAATTTCCTCTCTTCTTATACACCTCCTTGTGAACTCTGCTCCTCCTCTGGCTTTCTTCTCTCTATGCCCTTTTCTTCTTCTGCAAACTCCAGACTTTGATCTTTTCACCTTGCTGCTCCTTATGCATGGAACAAACTTCATCTATCTTTATGTCGAGTCTCTTCTCTCCCCCTCTTCAAATCCACTGGATAATCGAAAACAGACTATGGTGTGTTCTTCTGCTTCTCGCAGGATAAGACTTAATTTTTTCAGTGATTGGCGTTCTTGTCAAGATATATTGCCACAGTGTGCCATTGATGTGCACCCCATGAGAAAGGCATCTGCCAAAACGCGTAGGGGTTTTTATTCAATAAAGCATCTGTGGCCTCCATATGCCTCTCGCTCTTTGTGTTTCGCTGCTGCATACTGTGAGGGTGTCTGCTCTCCTTGTGTTCTCCTGTTCTCTTGTGTGCAGATGTGCCTGATACAGACCTACTGTGCATGGAGAAAAGAAACTCCCAGATTGCACTCTGTGACTGCAGCTTAGGACAAGAGCAAAGTGCATGCAGCTACATTGCAGGATGTTTCCAGTCCCATCAACCAAGTGACTGAACCGGACATTCACATAGACTAGCTCTCCACTTGAGCCTAGCACCCTCTAGGTTTATTTATTTCATTTATTTGGTTTTATGTACCGCACTATTTAGAATCAGTGCAGTTTACAGAATAACAACTTGTAGATGAACTAAGAAGGTTGAGAGTGTTGTCACTGCTACGGCTATTATGACAGTTGGCATTAATCAGGCCTCTCACCAGTGCAGACAGGTGTGTCCTGAGGCCTGGAGGATCAGTCAGAGGTGAGGATTGTTGCACACACACATATGCTGGAGCTCACCCTGGTGAGACTGTGTTCCCCCCAGCTCCCTTCAGTCCAACCAGCAGGATATATATGGGAGCTGCACAGCAGTGTCAAGTTAGGAGGTAAGGGTGGGGGAATTCTGTGGGCATGGACCTTGAAGATGGTGTAACTGGGAATGCATTTGTGTGTCACAGCTTTGGAGACAGCATGTGCACAGGCACAGTTGGTCTGCCAGTGATTCCCACAGGTTCAACTACTTACTGCAAACTAGCCTTCTGCTCGTAAATGGTGTCTCACACAGCATGTGGAATTGCTGAATAGCTGACCTGCAGCATGTTATATGCATGGCCATAAAGCCTGGGCACCACACGCATGCACAGTGCACTGCTGCAGCTCACAGTCCTCTGGACACACACATGACCCCACTGTCCAAAAGAGGTGTAAGTTGGCATTTTTACTTGCCCCTTAGGCCTCCTTTAATGCACAGCCATTGTCAATGTCCACTTAGTGTGCGGGTACTATTAGCGCACTCTGCCATCCAGCCATTGTTGGTGCAGCTTCAAATGAAAACTCAGGCTGGAGAGATGAGGAGCATTGCACCTGCTGATACACCTCTGGAAATGTAGGACAAAGTTAACACACCTGGACATACAATTCCTGATCCACAGGCTGGTCCCTATGACCCATCTCTTTCACACAGTGGCCTTGTGTTTGGAGCCACAGAGCAGCCATGTGGGAGAGTGAGTCCATCAATTCATGTGTATGTATGTTGTCATTGTCAGGAAGCATGAGCTGGGGTATGTCTATGCCTCTCTCTGTAGGCTTTGTGCCATACTTGTCTGACAATGTATGTTCACTCACAACCTAAACCTGGTCAATTCCGGAGTGAAAAATGACAAAGAATTTTAAGGGCTGGAAGGAGGTTCCATGAGCCTGTGGTGCGTGGAGAGTTATGCTTCATATGGCTGAAGCTTCATTTGTACTACCTTGGATTCTGAGGCTCTTCCTCCTTTCTTGCTTTTAAGTGTTATCAGTACCTATAGTGAGTTTTGTTAGATTGACAGAGTGATTGCATAGACTGCTTGCTTTGACAATGTATGTTAGGCAGGTGTGGGAGAGGGACATATAGTTAGGTCTGTATGTAGCACTGCATTGATATGCTGCTGGTTCAACTGACATTCAGGTCTTACATATGGGAGGGGCAGGCCATGATTTATTTAACAGGTTTTTTATCATGTCAGTCAAAGTGGTTTACATTGCAACTTAAACTTGATAATGACCCGGTGAAAAGCGGGATATAAATACAGTTAAAAAAATAAATAAATAAATGTCCCTGTTTAATGTCACTTTATCTCAAAAAGAGATATAGTTTTAATTTTAATTTAATTTCATTGATTTTTATGCCCTCCTTTGTTCCTTTGAGGATTTAAGGTGTTTCACACAATAATAGTATAGCATTCCTTTACAACTATATTTTTTTTAAAAAAACCCTCCCCACAGTCAGGGCTTCCATGATTGTACAATACAAGTTCCAATAATATGATGTCATCAAATCAATTAAAAAAATAGCAAAGGGGGGGCGTGGCCAAGATGGTGATGTGTAGCTGAGTCGGTGCGATGGAGTTTTTACCGTCTTACCCTTTTCTTTTGCATCTTATGGCACCAAAGAAGAAGCGGAAGGGGCCAGCTAAAAATGGGAAAGCCACCCCTGTGACCCCCTAGTCAGCCGCCCATGAGTGACCAGCTACAGAAAACTTCTGCGGATCTGAAATCTGCTTGTGAAGATTCCTCTGCAGGTCTGAATGGCGGAGTGAAGTCCCTGCCTGGAGGCATTGATAACTTAGACCCATGGCAGTATTTGACACTGCGTGAACAGCGCCTAAATCTGGTTTTGACCATCATGGTGGCTGAGACCCCAGATCCTTATATTGGGAGTCCAGGAGGAGAGGCGGCTATAGCCTTACACCACTCTAGCTGGGAGAGGGATTTGGCCACTGGAGGAGGATGTCAAGGGGAGACAAGAGGCCAGAGGCCTTTGAGGTTTAGCCTCCCCTACTCAGGTAACTCTTCCTGTTTCTTCATCGGATATTACTTTGACTTTGATTTGGAACTTGTTGCTCCCGCTTCAGGATACTGTCTAAGAGTGCGGCTGAATTGAATACCCTGGTTCAAACAGTGGGCGTAATAACCCAGAAGCAAGAGACATTCCATCAAGAAATGAACACTAAAATGTTAGACCTGGATAAAAGGGTTTCAGCAGCGGATCAAGTGATCGAGACTTTGGTTAAAGATAGAATGATTATTCATAGGAAACTGAAAGTGGATGAGAACTGGAGTGCCTTTTGAATTTAAGAATTTTGAATTTTCTTCAAGTTACACATATTTTATCTACCGAGTTCTTTAAGAAATATCTTATGGAAGTTCCTAAACTATTTAGATTTCAGTAAAGTCTTTGACACTGTTCCTCACAGGCAACTTATAAACAAACTGAGCACCCTAGGGATGGACCCTAAAGTTACTGCTTGGGATAGAAATTGGTTGGGTGGGAGGCAACAAGGAGTACAGGTAAATGGAGCTCACTCTGAGGAGAAGGATGTTACCAGTGGGGTGCCCCAGCAGGGATCTGTCCTTGGTCCGATTCTTTTTAACATCTTTGTTAGTAATATTACAAGAAGGGCTGTCTGATAAGGTTTTCCTCTTTGTGGCTAATACCAAAATCTGCAATAGAGTAGACACCCAGGAAGGAGTAGATAACATAAGGAGGGATCTAGCTAAAGCTTGAAGAATGGTCAAGAATTTGGCAACTGAGATTTAATGTTAAAAAATGTAAGGCTCCAGCAATCCAAGGGAGCAATATAGTATAGGGGGTGAAGTACTTTTGTCCACTAAAGAAGAGTGGGACCTAGGCATGGTTGTGTCTGATGATCTTAAAGTAGCTAAACAGGTAGAAAAAGGCGATGGCAAAAGCTAGAAGGATGCTTGGGTGCATACGGAGAGGAATGGCTAGCAGAAAAAAGGAGGTGATAGTGCCTCTGTATAAGTCTTTGGTGCGACCTCATTTGGAGTATAGTGTGCAATTCTGGAGACCGCACCTTCAAAAGGATGTGAACAGGATGGAGTAGGTGCAGAGGGTGGCTACTAAAATGATTAGTGGTCTTATTTATAAAGCATATGAGGACAGACTTAAGGATCTTAATATGTACACCTTAGAGGAAAGGCGGGATAGAGGTGATATGATTGAGATGTTTAAATACCTCCGTGGCATAAATGTTCAGGGGGAGAGCCTCTTTCAATTGAAAGCAAGTTCTGCTACGAGGGGACATAGGATGAGGGTAAAGGGGGATAGATTCAGGAGTGATATGCAGAAATATTTCTTTACAGAAAGAGTGGTGGATCCATGGAATAGTCTCCCAGTGGAGGTGGTGGAGATGAGGACAGTAACTGAATTCAAAAAAGCATGGGACAAACACAGAGGATCTCTAAAGGAAAAAAGGGGACTGTTGTAGTTGTTGATATGGAAAGACAGACTAGATAGGCCATGTGGTCTTTTTCTGTTGTCATATTTCTATATTTCTATGTTTCTAGACTTCCTGAAATGGCTAACATCATTTTAAATAAGGTTTATTTTTTACTGTCAGGCAAAGCTCGTGGAATTGATGATTCTCAGCAAACTTTGGATGTTTGTGCAATACTTGAGGCTTCAAAGAGAGAGCAACATTATGGGATATGTTTACTAAACTGTGGTAATCGTGAATAACGCGCGTTATGTAACGTTAACAATCGTAAGCGCAGCATAATGCGTGTTATGCTGTGCTTACGATCGTTAACGTTACATAACGGGCGTTATGATGCGCTAACTATCGTAAAGCCCCGCGGCGCAGTAAAACACAGAAGGTGGAGAGAGGGTGGAGAGAAGGGGTCAGTGGGCGGAGAGTGGGCGGGGAGAGGCTCCCCTCACACTAACGCGCTGATTTTCAGGGCTGAATTCCAACGCGAATGAAAACCTGCCGTTAAAGGCACATTACAGGGGAGAGAAACCATTTCAGTGTCAGCAATGTACAGCCCAGGCAGGGAAACCAAAAAAAAGTGATAAGTGTGACACATGTGCACAGAACAAAAGGGCACAGAAACACTGAAAATGACCCCAACAAACTGGAAAAAAACAATAACCAAGCTGGCCAATAGTGGTATCAATGAGAAACATCAACCCCTCCCTCCCCTGAGTAAGCTCCATAGAACAGATATAAATTGTGGAAGGGTCTATACTCCGTCCCCATACAAGGTGAATGGGCCCATAGTGAAATAGCGCTGCTCAGGGTTTTCCCCACCATCGGACAGGGTTCCTATGGCGTGCACATGTCCCACAACATCAGGGCGGGCATGTCGGAACGGCAACTGGACAGATGCCGGAGAAGGGGATACAGAGGGCCGCAGGCGGCACATGCTGTGGTGGAGCTGGGCCATAGTGCGGACTAGGGTGATGCCTAGGTGGCCCATACGAATGCTGAAACAGCGGAGCAGCCAGACAGCAACTGCTGAAGGCCCAACATGGGCACGAGTGTGTTTCCCAAAGTGTCACAGGGGATAGTACCCAACAGCTACCTCCAAGGGCACGGAACATTGGCAGGCGGGGTTGGGGGGAGCGTGGACGTCGATACATGCACCCCTACCCCAGAACCCGCACCATAGGCAGCCGCCTACCTGCACACTGGATGGCCTGAGACTGCGCACCACCAACTCCACCAGCAGAAGGGCATGTCAGCATGGTGGCTGAGGGATACTGGTGGTGGAGGGGGCAGTGGCAGCTGGCCAGAGCAGACCGTGGCCTAGCCCTGTGTAGGTGGGTGCCATGCACTGCAACAGACAGGCCCTGTCTGACCAACAGTCATGGTATCACCAGGGAATGCACCATCTCTGTGATAACATGGTGGTGCAGTGCACAAAACCACTGTATTCAGAAGCAGAAGGTCACAGGTTCAAATCCCAGCTGTGGTTTCCGCCAACCCAGTCCTCATATTTTACCCACTACTAGAACGTGCTAATACAGACAGAACCTTTCTTGCAGATGACGTAAACATGCCCAAAACACCTACATTTTACCCTACAGAGCACAGACATCATAAACATGCCCATTACCTAGAGCAGAGCCTCCCAAATGCAGTCCTGGAGGGCCAAACACCATTCCGGTTCCATGCTGCCTCTGATAAAGATGCCTGTGCTGCATTTCTATGCGCCACCCCCATAGTATGCAGATGTATCTCATGCATATTCATGAGGGACAGCATGAAAACCCGAACAGAGTTTGGCACCGCAGGACTGGAGTTGGGAACCTCTGCCGTAAAGCAGCAGCCAACAGGGGCAGACACACCCGCACCCACAGGCCCCATTATCCAAAGCCTCCTGGAGAGGCAGGACTTTGGGCTCTGCGTGCATCTCCCAATACTAGCACTTGCATACCTTAGTAATGCCACCCTAAACCTGGGAATATGGTACACATCTATCAAAAGGTTGCTATGATTACTGGCAGATAGCAATTCCTAGGTTAAGTACAATTTTCTGAGTGAGCTGCATCATAGCAACCTTTCTGATGTCTGCGGAGTGTGCTACAGGTCTTGTGTCTGACAGTGTTTACCAACCTGGGGAGTGACTCCTACAGTATTGCGTACCATAGCCATGCCTGCACTGTGCCCAGGACTGGTGTGGTGGCCTGGGCTGCCCAACACCTCTATAGTTGCACAATGCTGGCATAGGTGTGTGGAGTGTGTGTCTGTCTTTCCAGTGTGTGGTGGCTGCCAACACCCTCCACAGCCCACACTGCTAGCACTGTTGCCAGTATTGGCCTGCCAATGTGCATAATGAGGAGCAAGGTACCGTGGGAATAGCCTGGATAGGATGGCCTGGCCTGGATGCATCTGCACACGGCATAGGGCAATGGCTCGGACATTATAGTGTCTGGCCACCACCTGCACGGACAGGGTGGCCATAGCATGTCCTGCTGGGAGGTCACTCTCACCCTGACTGAGCAGTGACCATGGCATGGCTAGGTTCCCCCATAGTGCTTTATAGTATTTCTCTCATGTGATATTTATGGGTTTCTTTTTGGGACCCAATCACTGACTTATCTGCTTGGTGTGTATGCTGACATCCCCGTTCTGGGTACATGCATCTCCTCCAGGACCATGCACTATGGACTAGCTGGTGGACTGTCTGCAGCTAGTATGTGTCTTGCTGGAACACCTTGCAGGGTGCAGCGGCTGGAGGCTTGCTGCTGGAGAATATCAGATAATGGTGGGGGGCAGCTGAGCATTTCCAGGCCTGCCGTCTGTCTGCTATTGCGTTATGGATGTGTACCGCTCTGTCTGTTCCCCAGGAGGACAGGGGTTGCTGGTCCCCTCTACTGCTGCCATTGCAGGGAGGTAGACTGTGGATCTATTGGTGGGTGATCCTGTTTCCCACCCTGTGCCCCAGAGGGTGGGTTGTGTGGTAGTACATGATCTGCCCATGGGTCCATACACCCCCCTTCACCTACAGCAGGTAACCATGGCACCAACACAGGATATGCACTATTCTGGGTGCATCATCGCCCATAGGGACTAGACATGACCGGGACATACAGCAGGGCACAGATGTATCCTAGGTGTGTATAACGGAACTACCTATCACACACTGATGGGGACCTGCAGCATGGCGTAGTTCAGCCATGAATGGTGCTGTGGACCTGGTGCTGGGCGCCCCACCTCAACCTTAGGGTGGGCACAGTACCCGCACAATGTGACTGTCTGTTGCAGTACCACACACGGTCTGTTCCCCCCTACCTGGCCGAGGTGCTGTGGGGGTGCATACCCAATCTTGTGCCCATCTGTCGACTGCTGATTTGCATGTGCAGTGCATCATGGGTACGGGTGGGTTAACCCTATCCTGGTAACCACAGCATACAGTTTGTGTGGTGACGTGCAGTCCTGCAGCCAGCCAGGGCTTTGTTCACAGCCTTATAAGGTGTCCTATAGGGGACATTATAGGGTGCCTTGGCAGACAGTACACTTTATAATGTGCCCTATGGAGTGCGTTATGCGGCACCTTAGGTTATGCCACCGTGAGGGTGTGTTTGCTGGCAGCACAAATTAAAATACATGTCAAATGCCTCACCAATCACAACTTAAATGTAAAGGGTGCTGCCTCAGCCAGCCTTATACATTAGGCCCACTGGGGAATCAAACCCATGACCCCTGTACCATCCGTCAGTGCTGTAACCATTGTGCTACAGCTCTGTTGCTGTGATTGTGTGCCTGCGCGCCTTCTTAAGATTAACGCGCGGTAACGTGCCCTGTAGCGCTCATTCATTTATGGCGCCTTGTAACGCGCGTTCTCGGCGCGTTCTTGGCAACGATGTACCGCCCATGTCCTTATTTGGGATTTCTGTCTCTAACGCGGCTCCTAACGCGAATCGCACTAACGCAGTTTAGTAAACATACCCCTATGAGTCTTCTTTGTTTTCGAGCAGGACCTAAATCTTGTCTTGCATTTATATTTTTAAAAAATGAGTGAACCATTTTTTGGTCAGCCTATTGGAATGTTTCCAGATGTAGCTTGTTCTACACAGGAAAGAAGGAAACTCTTTTTGACAAGGAGACAAGAGGCATTATCATTGGGTGCTACTTTTATGCTTAGATATCCTTGTAGATGTTTAGTCCAGTATCTGAATGTGAAATATGTTTATCTGTTGTCTGAATGAAAGCCTTTTTGGATCTTAAGAAATTTGAGATTCCAGCCTCTCCATAGCTCCAGTTGCGAGTGCTGTTTAGGATGTCTTGCAGTTTAGATGCCTATTGCCTCTTTTTCCTTTTTTATTTATTTATTTATTTACATTCTCTTATATTTTAGGTTTATAGTTTCCTTTTGGAGTATTCTCCACTTTATTGCTGGTTATAACCCCCTTCTTGTGAGCTAATGGATTAACTAGTGGGTTGGGTTTTTTTTTCCTTTTTTGGGGGTTCATGCAAGAGATACTTTTTTCTATATTACTTATGTTCTTTTTCATTTTTCATCACTAGCTGTCACGTTTTCTTGCACAAGTGAATACTTGTATTATTTGTTAAATTTCAATAAATATAAAATTTAAAAAAATAGCAAAAAGTATTAAAAACAGTTACTTAAAATAAGCCCTATTATCATTTGTAGTCTCTTCCTCACAACAAAAACATTTGAAAAAGCTATGTTAAGTAAATAAGATTACTCCATTCTTACATCTAATAGAAGAACATTCCAAAGATAAAGGCCTTAACTTTTAATAGTTCCTTTCCACACTATTTTCAGCTTACATTCTTGTTTTGATGGCAATTTCAAACAACTTTCCTTTCTTGATTGCAAATCTCTGATAGCGTTATTAACCTTTACCCATCCCATCAAATAAACTGTGGAACTAAGGTGTGTGTTTTATTTTGTTTTTTTTTACTAAACGGTGCAAAGGTGTTGCAGTTAACGCACTAATAGCTCCAAAACTATGTTGCGTTAGTTGCAACACCACTGCATTAACGTTTGGGGATGTGGATAGGAGTTTCTTGGCAGTTAATATGGAGCCCTGTCCCCTAACATAAGAACATAAGATATGCCATACTGGGTCAGACCAAGGTCCATCAAGCCCAGTATCCTGTTTCCAACAGTGGCCAATCTAGGTCATAAGTACTGTGGGACCCTAGCCTGGGCCCTAGGGCTTACAGGCTTAGGGCTGCCTTGTAATGTCCTTGAATAAAGCTTTTCTGACTGTACCCAGTGGAATTCTGGGACTTGTAGTTAGGCTTTTCTTGAGCAAGGACAAAATTGTAGTGTGAGACCGTTGGTAAGGCATGCAAGAATATTTATTTTTTCTATGGGGATTTCCAAGGCATTAAAATTCAAACACAAGGCATTAGGATACTTCTCCAACACAAAGGATAACAGAAGATAACTGGCAACTGAGGTAAACGGAAATCAAAAGTCCTGCTAACCTTAGCAGCTGTTTTTCATTAAACAAAACAGTACTCAGCACAGCTTCTTCTACCTCTTTCAAACAAAAGGTAAACTTTCTTCTTGGCACAACTGTTGTTTTCCCTTTTAAACAAACTTCTGGTAACACACAGCTTTTGTACAACTGTGGTTTTCCCTGTTCAAACAAACTTTTGGTAACACACAGCTTCTTTGCTTTAGAAGAAAATTCTCACTTAGTAAAACACATCCTTGGCATTAGAAGACTATTAGCAGTTACAGAGTTATGAACAATACAGCTTCTCACTCTTTCTCAGCTCTGCTTAGTAAGGCTCAGTCTTCTTTTAAACAGAATGAGCAATCCATTGGAGAGATTCCTAGGTCAGACTCTGGCACATAAGAATTGACCTGCATTTCCTCCTGGGCTAAAGAATGCTCATTGCCTTTTACAGTCTTAAAAGCTTCCTCAGCTTCTCTGTCTTGTAGGAACTTTTGAAACTGGCTCCACAGCAAATCTTTCTGATTGGGCACAGTTACTTTGGGAGAATAAGCCTTTCTCTCAGGGAACTCTTGTGCTAATGTTTCTAGTGTTTTTAGCTCAGCTGCTCGGCTCACTGCTGGGGTTTGGCTTTTTCCACTCTCAAGCGTCTCCACCCACCTTCTGGCAGTTGTAGGGCTCAGGTCTGGCTCTTGTACACTAGCTGTTGCAAACTGTTCCTGTTCATCTGTAAGCTGTTCAGCTATACATCTGTTAAGAGCATTTCTCAGACATCCACTGCTTCCTTTTCTACTGACCTCTTTCAGCTTCTGGAAGTCAGACTTCTTGTGCCCTTCTCCACTCCTTCTCTCATGAGATCTCTCCTGAAAGCCTTCCTGGAATCCTTCTTCCTCTCCAGGATCTCCCAGGGCTCTGGGATATCTCCTCCCACTGGAATCCCCTTGCTCCAGGATCTCTCCTTCTCCTGTGGAAGTGACTCTCCCTTCCTTCCTTTCTCTCGGGTCAGAGTGAGGTTTTAAAAGCCATTTCTTCCCTGCCACACCCTTGCCTTCGCACAGGCCTTTCCAATCAGTATCTAAGCCTGCCCCCACTTCAGAGTCTGGGCGTGGCTTAGCCTCAGCAGAGACAGGATTTTTTTTCTTTCCTGCTCTGCAAGCTCTGTGCACAGCTTGTCTGTCACTTGTTTTAAAGGCAGAAACATGGTTTTCTTCTATCTCCATCTGTTCTTGGCCGCTGTCATCATCACAGTACCTAGCAGTCTCCCCAAGAGACACAGGTTCCTCAATGCTTGTATTGGGTCAAGCAGTCATATCCTGGGTCCCTTTTAAAAATGGTTTGTGGAACTTTCCTCCAGGAACTTGTCCAAACCTTTTTTAAACCCAGCTACACTAACAGCTCTTACTACATCCTCCTGTAACAAATTCCAGAGTTTGATTACACGTTGAGTGAAAAAATATTTTCTCTTATTAGTCTTAAATAGGTTACCCTGTAGCTTCATTGCATGTCCCCTAGTCTTTCTATATGATGACATAAAAAATTGATCTACATTTACCTGTTCCACTCCATTCATTAATTTATAGACTTCTATCATATCTCCCCTCAGCTGTCTCTTTTCCAGGTTGAAGAGTCCTAACCTTTTTAGCCATATTAGTGTGGATGCATGTGACTCTATCTATCAAAGTGATGTTAGGTGAATCCATGCTAAGTGCACAGGACGCAGTTAGCATGTGATGCGTACCCCACGCTAACTGCACAGAGCTCATCATGTCCACTTTCCACCTCTATTCCGCCTACTCGCTTCCTTAATGCGGGATGCACAGTTAGCACGGGAATTGTCAGTGAGCATCGCTGGGTTTAAAATGAGCTTAGGCAATTCCTGGAGGAACAGCCCAGAAATTGTTAGCCAGGTGGATTATGGAAAGCCACCGCTTATCCCTGGGTATGCACAAGGAGTGGATCTGTTCCATGGGATCCTGGTCACTGTCAAACACAGTTGGCTTTATGGACCTTTGGTCTGACTCAATATGACAAGTCTTATTTATTTACATTCTCTTATATACCACACTATTCTGCATCAGTGTGGTTTACACTGAACAAACTGAAATTACCTTGAACAGGGCATTATTGTGGCAGGTGCAGGCCTGTGACCCACGGTGTCTGAACATACGCAGGCCAGCATGGCTAGCTTGACCTGTAAATGAGGCCTGTGGAGAGGCATATAGGATTGCACATCCCCCAATATGCTGCTATTGTAAGATAGAACTCAGTAGAAGTATTGAATTAGCTTAGGTAGGCAGAACTGCAGAGCTGAAAGATGGAAAAACACAGAAAGACATGTTTAAAAGTTACTGATAAGAAAAAGTACATCTGCAAAGAAATAATTGGGAATGCTGACAGATGAGTTGCAGAACCCTGCTCCTCTGCACGCACAAATTGGTTCTATGGCCTTGAGAGTGTGAAAGTAACAAGTTGATGAACTGACCATTGTAATTGGGACTAGAAGGGGGGCAGGCAGGTGTCATGCCCACTGAAGGGACATAATTGGATAAACTTATCAGTACCGGGACCAATGGAAGGGGTACGGGAGGTACGGGAGGTTACCGGGACCAATGAAATGTTTTTCTATACCTAGAATGGAACAGAAGTCTATAAAAGTTGTTGTAATGCTTGAAAACTTTGCTCAGCCATTTTGAAATTGACTGGTTCGAGACTTGTGCACAAATAAATGATTTGGACCTTCTGAACAGACTCCTGGTATCATTGGTTTGTCTGCGCTTTGCTGCTACATATTCTTGGTGCGTTGGCCGGGAAGTTGTGGAATCAAAGTGTATATAGGGCAATATACCACGACTTTCTGCCTCTATAGGCTTGGTCCTGCCGGGATCGCGCCTTTCCGACGAGGGCTGCTCCCTGGCGCCACCGGTCCCTTGTATCGGAGGGAGCTGGTCGGACCTCGGCGGGTGCCGGGCCCGGTTGGAGCCAACGCCTCGAACCCGAGTGAGGGGAGTCCGAGGTCCAACTCATGCGCCTGCTTGGGAAGTTTGAGGACCGGATCCGGTGAGTATAGTTTTGATTTTGGGTCTAGACAGAAATAGAAAGAGCAGTACTGCCATTGGAACTTGGAATTTGGAATTTGTAATCTCGAGATATTGGGAATTGGTAAGAGAGCATGATCAACTCTCAAGGAAGAGCCGAGTAACCCCGCATGGGAATTCGCCGGGTGAAACCCTCATCCTTTTTGTAATTGGGAAAAAAGACTAGTCAGAACAGATAGAAACGAATGCATTCTGGGATACGTTGCTAGCATGATTGTGTGAACGAAGTGTGAATGAGAGGTCTGGCAGCACGGACCAAGTGAAGGCGGACCCCTGAGTAGCGCATTTCCTGACCGGGCGACCGCGTTCAGGTCGCGAAAAGGGGGAAGCGATTGTCGTCTTGTCTTGTTATTTGTATTCCTTATACGTTTTCAGGACCGTGAGGACCCCTTACCCACGGTCCGCCCTCCTTTTCCCTTCTGTCTGTTGTTGCGCGCACACATCGAAATGGGAGGGGCGGGGTCTACTAGAAACACTCCATTAGAATGTATGATCGCACATTTTAAAGAGGGATATTCAGGAGATTATGGTATTAAAATGACAGCAGCCCGTTTGCAGATTTTGTGTACTAGGGAGTGGCCCGATCTAGACCCCATCTGGCCCCGAGAGGGAACGTTCAATGTAGAGATAATTCAGTCAATACACCGTAGAGTGCGGGTAGCGCACCCCGATCAGTACCCCTATATAGATTCCTGGTTAAGTATTTGTGAAGATCCGCCCCCCTGGGCGCAGCGCTGTTATGAGGAACAGTGCAGAATAATGTTAGCTAAAACAGATTCTAGACAGAAAACGGAACAGCCCAAACTGAGAGAGCAGGATAAGAAAGCCAGAAAGAAGCCCATCCTGGTAGATCCTGATTCCCCAGAAATACTCCTCAGGCAGCCCCGAACCCCAGGTCCAATAAGAGTAGCCCGGCGTCCTGCCCCAGAACCCCAGAGACGGCCGGAGCCGAAGCGGGACCCAACCCCTGATCCACCTCCCGGAGGGGAGGAAGACGAGGAATTAGTGGAAAGAGAAGAGGAGGACATAAAAAGTGAGCCGGAAGAAGGAGAAAGAGAGAATCCCCCAGATGAGGAGGACAGTGTACAAGTAATCGAGAAAGCCAGCACTAGCGCTAGCACTAGCACGCCAGTAAAAGAGAAACCCAAAGCAAAACCTGTTGAGAAAAAGAAAGTGACCCCTTCAAAGGCAATTACGACAATAACCCTTAGATCCCAAAAGACACCCACGACAGCCAAAATGTTTCCCTTACGGCAAGTCCCGGGAATGCCCGTAAAGAATGATAATGATGAAGTGGTAGCGGGACCCCTAACTTATGTGTATATCCCTTTCTCTACAACTGATTTATTAAATTGGAGGTCGCATTATGCCTCCTATACTAGTAAGCCCCAGGAGCTGACAGAATTGGTAACTAGCATTATGGAAACTCACCAACCCACTTGGCCAGATTGTCGTCAGCTCCTGACCACCCTATTCACAACAGAAGAACGAGCAAGAATTAGAAAAGCAGCTATTGAATGGATGGCAGATAACCCTGTAGCTCCAGGACAGGGGCAGAATATAATAGACCGTCGGGAAGCAGCCCAGAGAGAATTCCCGAATGAAGACCCCCAATGGGATCCAAATACAGAGGAAGGATCCACAGCCCTAGCCCGTTTTCGCCAAGGCTTTTTACAAGGCCTGAGAAGGGGGGGCCAAAAAGCTATGAACATTTCCAAAGTTGCAGGAGTTATCCAAGGGATAGATGAGAGCCCAGCAGATTTTTATGAGAGATTAACTGAAGCATACAGAATGTATACTCCCTATGATCCCGAGGCACCAGGAAGTTTATGTATGGTGAATTCTGCTTTTGTAAACCAGTCTCAACCAGACATTAGACGTAAATTACAGAAATTAGAAGGGTTTGCGGGCATGAATGCAACACAGTTAGTGGAAGTCGCTCATAAAGTGTATGTGAATCGTGATACTGAAAGACAGAGAGAATGTGATAGAAAGATGAAGAAGAAAGCTGATTTTTTGGCTGCGGCCATAGTTGAAAAGAAAAGGGGAGGTGTCCCTAGTCGAAGGAGCAGAGGAAGAGGGCGGGGTCGAGGCGGAGGCCGGACCCAGAGACTAGGCGTGAACCAATGCGCCTATTGCAGAGAGGAAGGACATTGGAGAGATACGTGCCCGCAACTCGAAGACGCCCAGCAAGATGACGACAACGATCATCAGTGGCGAGAAGAAAGACGAGGCCGTCCCCAAAATCGCGGAGGAGCTAATCGAGAACAATTCCAGCGAGAGAGAGGAGGAGCCATTCAAGCATTGGCCACACCAGCCCATGATGAGGATGACGTGGATTAGGACAGACCGGGCTCCAAGTTTGCTTTAGGTCTCCAGGAGCCTATGGTCGGAATACAAATAGGAGACCAAATTATGGACTTTATGGTTGATACTGGAGCACAACATTCAGTAATAGACAAAAAGATAGCCCCATTTACTACAAAAGCAGTCACCATTATAGGAGCAACTGGTGCCAAAGCCACAAAGTCTTTTCTTCAAAATCGAATATGCAGTCTAGGAGGACAGCAAGTAACTCATCAATTCCTTTACATGCCCGAATGTCCAGTGCCACTACTGGGACGAGATATGCTAGCCAAGCTTCAAGCACAAATATCTTTCTCTGCTCAAGGAGAAATGCAAATGACAGTAAATTCCCAAGCCAAACCAGCAGGAGTAATGCTGCTGACAGTGCCCCGAGAAGAAGAATGGAGGTATTACGTTGATGACTCCATCCAAGATACCTATTTTGAACAAACTTTAAAGAACATCGATGCACCACCTGGAGTATGGGCAGAAGGCAGTCCCCCAGGCCTAGCCAAGCATATAGCTCCAGTGATTGTAACCCTCAAGCCTAGTGCTACACCAGTGCACGTCAAACAGTACCCTCTCCCAAGAGCCGCAATTGAAGGCATTCATCGCCACCTACAAAGATTGCTCGAGTATGGCCTACTAAAAGTATGTCAATCCCCATGGAACACTCCACTTTTGCCAGTAAAGAAACCTGGGACAGATGATTATCGCCCAGTACAAGATTTGAGAAGAGTAAATGATGCAGTTGAAACTATACATCCAGTTGTACCCAATCCTTACACTCTTTTAGGACTGATACCTGCTGAAGCTACCCATTTCACTGTACTGGATTTGAAAGATGCATTCTTTTGCATAAGATTAGCCCCTGTAAGCCAAATATTGTTTGCATTCGAATGGCAGGACCCCGTCTCTGGAAGAGGGGGCCAACTCACCTGGACAAGATTACCCCAAGGATTCAAGAATTCGCCTACCATCTTTAGCGCTGCACTGAATCAAGACCTTTCAAGCTATCCAGTAGCCCCGGGGAAGAGAGTGCTTCTCCAATACGTGGATGATCTGTTGATAGCTGCCATATCAGAAAGTGAATGCATACTAGCCACCAAAGACCTCTTGCAGTTACTAGATGAAGCTGGATACAAAGTTTCCAGAGCCAAAGCACAGCTATGCCAAAAAGAAGTGAAATACTTGGGTTTTAGTATTACCAAAGGAAGCAGAAGATTAGGCAGAGAAAGAAAAGAAGCAGTATGCAGAATTCCAACTCCAACAACCAGAAAGCAAGTCAGAGCCTTTCTGGGAGCGGCAGGATATTGCCGAATCTGGATACCTAACTTTGCCCAAATTGCCAAACCACTGTATGAAGCCACAAAAGGAGAAGAAAAGTCACCACTGGAGTGGGGACTTGAGCAGGATACAGCCTTCCAGAAGTTGAAAGAAGAATTGATGTCATCACCAGCACTTGGACTACCAGATGTCCACAAAACTTTTCACTTGTTTGTACATGAAGCACAGGGAAATGCCTTGGGCATGTTGACTCAGAAATTGGGAAATTGGGAGCGACCTGTAGCATACCTATCGAAACAATTGGACCCTGTGGCCAAAGGATGGCCACCTTGCTTGAGAGCAGTTGCAGCTACAGCGCTACTAGTGAGCGAAGCAGACAAGCTCACACTAGGACAGAACATACGAGTCACTGTGCCGCATGCAGTCCTTGCCCTTATGGAACAGAAAGCAAATTATTGGCTCACCAATTCCCGAATGTTGAAGTACCAGAGCATGTTATGTGAAAACCCACAGATACAACTTGAAGTGAGCCATGCCTTGAATCCAGCCACCTTGATACCCATCAGTGAAGAACTCCCAGAACATGACTGTATCGAAGTCATGGAGACTGTGTTCTCCAGTCGACCTGACTTGACAGATGTGCCCATAGACAATCCTGAACAGATCTATTATGTTGATGGGAGCAGTCTCATCCTTGATGGACGACGCTGTGCCGGATATGCAGTCGTCACTCAACACGAAGTAGTTGAATCATCAGCTCTAGCCTCAGGAACATCAGCCCAGAAAGCCGAATTGATAGCACTCACCAGAGCATTGTTATTAGGAGAAAAACTTGTGCTGAATGTATATACAGATTCCAAATATGCCTTCACTACCTTACATGCCCATGGAGCTCTCTATAAAAAAAGAGGACTCATCACATCCGGAGGAAAATCAGTCAAGTATGGTCCCGAGATATTGATGTTACTTGATGCAGTTTGGGCCCCAACACGTGTAGCTGTCATGCATTGTAGAGGACATCAAGCAGGAAAAGGAGAAGTTGCCCGAGGAAATAGATTTTGCAGATGCCTCAGCACGACAAGCAGCTATGACAGGACAGATTGCCCCACAAGCTATGCCAATGCAAGCAGCATTGTTTCCAGTACCCTTGAATCTATGGACCCCACGATATACCACCAAAGAATTGGATTACTATTGTAACAGAGAAGATGGAATACTGAAAGATGGATGGATTGAGCTGCCACCAGAAGAGGGCAGTCAACCTCCAGGACGAATAGTAATTCCTGAACTGTTAGGACCATCTTTTGTCAAAGCTTTCCACGAAGCCACCCACTATGGGAAGAGTGCTATGGAAAAAGCACTCAGACCACATTTCTACATCCCTCTGATGACAACCATATCAGCCTCAGTAGCACGTCAATGTCTAACCTGTGCCAAAAATAATGCCAAGCAAGGCCTTATAACGGCACCCCGAGTTCAGTCAGGAGGTGTCACCCCCATGCACAACCTCCAAGTTGATTTTACTGAAATGCCAAAAGCCAATGGATACCATTACCTATTAGTATTAGTTTGTACTTTCTCTGGGTGGGTAGAAGCCTTCCCAACCAGAACTGAGAAAGCCCGAGAAGTTACCAAAGTCTTGATGAGAGAGATTGTCCCTAGATTTGGAATCCCAGCAGTAATAGGGTCAGACAATGGACCCTCATTTGTCTCCCAAGTTACTCAGCAGTTAGCAAAAGCTTTGCAGATACAATGGAAACTCCACACTGCATACAGACCCCAGAGTTCAGGGAAAGTTGAGCGAATGAATCGTACCTTGAAAGCCCAAATGTCCAAGCTTTGTCAGGAGACACACTTGAAATGGCCCCAAGTGCTCCCCATAGCTTTACTCAGAATACGCTCAGCTCCTGTAAAGTCAACAGGATTTTCCCCTTTTGAAGTTTTGTATGGTAAACCCCCACCAATAGTGCAGGGAGTCAAAGGAAGTTTAGCCCAGATTGGTTCAGAAGTAACCAGACAAGAACTCCTAGCTCTTAGTTTTGTTCTGCAGACTCTCCATATGTGGATCCAAGACCAGTTGCCTATCAACTTGACGGAACCCTTGCATCCCTATCAGCCTGGTACTTCGGTGTGGATCAAAGATTGGAAGAAGACACCGTTGGAACCCCATTGGAAGGGACCGTACACCGTCATCCTGTCTACCCCAACTGCAGTAAAGGTAGCCGAGATCGACGCCTGGATCCACCACAGCAGAGTCAAGCCCGCCGCCGATCCTGAACCAGAGCAGTGGACAGCAGAACAGCATCCTGATGCACCCTTGCGAGTTACTCTGAGACGGCAACCAGCAGCTTAGACACTTTATCACAAGTGCTTTGCAGTAGCCAAGTCTTTCGAAGAGGATTGCTGTTTTCCATGCAGCAACAGTTTTGTTTCGACGAACCCAATTTGTGTGTGATTTGACACACTACTTTGAGACTACATTGACTAAGCCAGACTTCACAAGCCAACTGAAATTGCTAATAAGTTGGTTAATGTGTACTGGACATCTTGAGGATCTTCAATCAACACTCAGCACCCGTTAAATTGCTTCATTAGCAAACGGGACGAAGAATAAAAGACCGTCGTGATCAAGATCAGCAAGCTGAGGATTCAGAAGAACTCCAATCAACATCAACATGTATCTTTGTTTTTGCTTTGCCTTGGTTGCCTTCTTTGGAGGTTTTGAACTGACTTATGCTTTACCTCCATGCACTGCTTGCATTACTTCTACTAGAACTGGACTGAAAGTAACTCAGACTTTGCTTTACCATTCTTACTATACCTGCAAGGGAACAGTAACTCGGTGTATTTATAACACCACTGAACTAAATGTTTGCACTCATGGCAAAATCAAAGCATGCTATAATCCGCATCAGAATCCATCCTATTACACGTTGGAAATAAGATGGAAGGATGCAGATGGACCTATACTAGCTGCTACACCACCACTTAAGGACATTACTAAACCTGCTGTTTTGAATTTTGATGCATGTAATGCCATTAATAGAGATAGTCAATCCACCTGTGGTACATGGGAAAAAGCGTATCGAAATGATCATAAGTATATGTGTCCAGAAGGTGCCACAAATTGGTGGAAGTGCACAGGTAAAACGGGATCAGGCTATAGTACTGCAACAGCGGCAGATTACTATTGCCCGTATTGGGGATGTGTTTTTTATGCTACCTGGAACACTGGTATAACTAATGAGAAAATAGATAAACGGATGGCTACTCTAACCAAGCCAACCACAAATGATAAATGTCAGAAAGATGCTTGTAACCCCTTACATTTACGTATACACAATCCCCATGCATGGAAACAAGGATACAAGTTTGGTTTACGTATTGCTGGAGGAGCAATAGATCCAGGGACCATTGTGTATATCAGATTGAATACTCAAGCCCACAAGTCATCTAAATATCATATTCATAATACCTTTTATGAAGCCATGCATGTAAATAAATTTGAGATCCCTCACCCCTCACAGAATTTATTTCTGGAATTAGCCGGAGCAGTAGTATCTAGTCTTAAGATCACAGATTGTTATTTCTGTGGCGGAACCCAAATGGGAGACCAATGGCCATGGGAAGCCCAAGAATTGAATTATTCTATGATTTACAATCAGACTGAATTACACAAGACTACCAGTGAATGGGTGTTAGCGCACTCAATCGTTGGACGTCTTTGCTATGCCAGAACTGGACCCCAGTTCACCCAAAAGGTAGGACAGCTGGTCTGTCTTAGCCAGAAGTACTATAACGCCACGACCAAAAAGACAGCATGGTGGTCAGGAATCAGACATCCTGAACCTCCTAACCCTTTAGCCAGATTTCCTGAACTTGCTGGTTTATGGACTAACCTTGCCAAAGTCCAAGCCTGGCAAGCCCCACCTGGCCTATATTGGATCTGTGGAAACCGAGCATATGCACAACTCCTGCCACACTGGGGAGGAGCATGTGTCTTAGGAACCATCAGACCTTCTTTCTTCCTGTTAAACACTGAACATGGAGAACAATTAGGATACCCTGTATACACTACCCACCGACACAAAAGAGCATTAAGACGGAGAAGAGAAGCCTTACAGATAGGCAAGTGGGAGAAGTGGCAAGGTGATGATTGGCCACCAGAAAGAATTATTGAGTATTATGGACCTGCCACTTGGAATGATGATGGTATGTATGGTTATCGTACTCCAATCTATATGATTAATCGTATTATTCGCTTACAAGCAGTAGTTGAAATAATAACCAATGGAACTAGTCATGCTCTTACGCTCTTAGCTAGACAAAGTACTCAGATGCGCACTGCTATATATCAGAATCGCTTAGCACTTGATTATTTGTTAGCAGCTGAAGGAGGAGTATGTGGTAAACTGAATTTAACTAATTGCTGTTTGAAAATAGATGATAAAGGTCAAGTAGTTGAAGAAATTGCTAAAGATATGCAAAGACATGCTTATGTGCCAGTACAGACTTGGCACGCATTGAAATTTCCTAACTGGTTTGCTAATCTTTTCTCTTGGCTGGGAGGATTTAAGACTTTCATTGTTTTAGTACTAATCCTTGTTGCTGTTATCTTCTTATTACCATGTCTAATCCCATGTTGTATGCGTTCCATTCATAATGCTATTGATAGTACAGTAGAGCGGAAGACCGCAACTAAAATAATGGCTTTATACAAAGCTAGTCCTAGTCGAAATCCTTCAATCATGATGTGATTCTTCTAAAGGTGATTTAACTCTCACACCTTATTGAGTAATAGGGTGAGATTAATCAAAGGGGGGAATGTGGCAGGTGCAGGCCTGTGACCCACGGTATCTGAACATACGCAGGCCAGCATGGCTAGCTTGACCTGTAAATGAGGCCTGTGGAGAGGCATATAGGATTGCACATCCCCCAATATGCTGCTATTGTAAGATAGAACTCAGTAGAAGTATTGAATTAGCTTAGGTAGGCAGAACTGCAGAGCTGAAAGATGGAAAAACACAGAAAGACATGTTTAAAAGTTACTGATAAGAAAAAGTACATCTGCAAAGAAATAATTGGGAGTGCTGACAGATGAGTTGCAGAACCCTGCTCCTCTGCACGCACAAATTGGTTCTATGGCCTTGAGAGTGTGAAAGTAACAAGTTGATGAACTGACCATTGTAATTGGAACTAGAAGGGGGGCAGGCAGGTGTCATGCCCACTGAAGGGACATAATTGGATAAACTTATCACCGGGACCAATGGAAGGGGTACGGGAGGTACGGGAGGTTACCGGGACCAATGAAATGTTTTTCTATACCTAGAATGGAACAGAAGTCTATAAAAGTTGTTGTAATGCTTGAAAACTTTGCTCAGCCATTTTGAAATTGACTGGTTCGAGACTTGTGCACAAATAAATGATTTGGACCTTCTGAACAGACTCCTGGTATCATTGGTTTGTCTGCGCTTTGCTGCTACATTATAACTTGGAGATAACTATTTTACAGGGAACATGGGCTATGGAGGGTTAAGTGGCTTGCCCATGACCACAAGGAGCACCTGTGGGACTAGAAACCCCAGTCCTTCCGGCCCAAGGTTGCTGTCCTCTAGTGGGATTTGAACCCCTGACCTTCTGGCCTGAAGTACCTTGCCCCAGCCACTAGGCCACTCCTCCACTCCAAATTGAAATGAAAACATTGCAAACTCACAGCCTGAGAAGTTACTTCCACTGCCCATCTGTATAAATCCACCAAACTGCTTGTATTACAGAAACCTAATTATAGGTTAGCAATCTGCACCTAATTCTCTTTTTGCATCCGTCCACGCCATTGTTACTATAGTCGAGTAGATTTCAAAGTATAGATTCCAGCCCAGTACTGGATCTCTGAATATTAGGTGCTGGGTCAGAGAAATGCCATGTTTTCTCTTCCCTCTGGCTAACCGTGGTTTTGGTACCCCCCTTCCCTCCTGCCCTCTCTATCTCCCACAGTCCTCCTCCATGGTACGGCAACTGTTTCTGATAATCATGCAGCTCTTAAAGTAAGTTTGAGCAACATGAAACCAGTTTTAATTAATTTAATTTATTTTAATTGCAGCATTTATATTCCTCCTGTTAATCAGCATGAAGGTACAAGGTGGAGCAGGACATACACACAAAATCATCCAATTAGAATAGTCATTTAAGCACACATATACTTAACACAATTACAACAATGATAAGAGCTCCTCCCCCCCAAATCTAAATCCCAGTCGTCATCATCAATTTAAGCCCCATCAGCGTATTTTCAAAGAGCCAGGTTTTCAAATGATCCCTGAATCCATAGGAATCCTGGATCCCCTTAAGCTCATACGGCAAATTATTCCATAAACTAGATAACATACCTGAAAAGGAATATTTCATTAAAAAGACATTAAATCTAACTTAAGTGGCAGTTTCTGTGCTTCATTTGAGGTTAGAGGTCTAGAAGGAACATATTTAGAAACCTTTACCCTGAAATATTTGGGCACCCTCCATAGAGAGAGCAAAGGCGATTTAAAGCACTTATGATATTCAAGGGGTAACCCATGTAATGAAAGCAAGAAAGGCGGAATCCTACCCCAGCACAAGCTATGTGTGATTAGCGTTATTGCAGCATGTTGAATCTGCTGTTGTCGATTCAAAAGATCAACATAAATAGCATTACAAGAATCGAATAAACTCAAAACGGTTTTCTACTGTATTCTACTACTACTCTAAAACTGAACATAAAGAAGGATAGAGTTACGCTACCATTTTCCATCTTACCCAGATCTGTCTAGTACCTATAGCTCTTTGGGGTTTTAAGGAGAGTGAGGAATCTAAAATTATCCCCAAACTTTTCTTTTACTGGGAGACTGGAAGGTTAATGTTTTAAAAGGCAAATATTTCTCATCATCTGGAATAAGACATGAAATTAGCCATACAACTTCTGCTTCATCTGGATTCAGGTTTCAAAAATTCCTATTTATCCAGTTCTGAAGACCTTCAATAAAGTTTTACCAGACACCCCTGATTTTCGGGGATTTTGCCCGATTTTAGATCTGTGTCCCTGACTCCCACCTGTCTGACAGTCTCCTGACCCTGATCCCAGCAATAGGGACAGAGGTGCTAAAAAAACTGGCAATGTCAGCTTTTACATTGACATCCATTATCTTTCTATTTTGCACAATATGGAGGGAAATTGCGTCACTGTTTCTGTTTCTCTGTGGATTGTCTGCTTGGGAGTGATATTGTTGCAGTCATGGGATGGAGGCAGCAGCAGCATAATGAATCCTCTGTCCTCCTCCACTCCTTGTTGCTTAAACCTCGAACTAAGGTGTCGTTCCCCCCCCCCCCCCCGCTTCAATTAGAAGTGCCCCAGATTTGCCTGCAAAAAAATCGGGTAACCTTAGAAATCAAACAGGTCACAAATGAATGCTAAGCTGGTCTTAAATTCATTTTCCAATCGGGGGAGGGGCACCACAGGAGGGGATGGTAAAAGGGGTGGGGGGGGGAGTGGACTGAGGGGGGTCATCTGCACTTGAAGAGGGAGGGAGGCGCTTTTTTCCACCTCCTCTAACACGATGCTCTATCTCCTTAATTCTTATTGTATTTAAAATTGCATTGTGAGGATGAAGGATTTTCTTTCTGTTGCTTACAACAAAATGTTTGAAAACTACTTTCTTAAACCCCAGCTGTAGGCAGCATTGCCTTCCCTTTCCTCTCTCCGCCCATGGTCCCTCTGCACCTAGAAGTGACTAGAATAGGATCAGTAAACGACACATGGGGCCCCCCATCATGGTCTGCTTTAAACCTTTTGCTCCTCAGCAAAGGGAAGGGTTCACATGCAGATAAATGTAGAATCAGATGTCCCGATTAGCTACTTTGACTGTTTCAGGCACACAGCTCTCCTCTGTTGGGCAAAACGTGCCAACCCAGAAGCTCAAAGTTATTTCATTAACATTCATTTCCTACAGCTTCATTATTTCATCATACATCCAGACGGCAGCTCTTCAAAGATTTTAGCTGGGTAACTAAGCAGCTATCCAGGTGATCGAGAGACTGAAAGGCTTTTCTCTCCCTCTGCAGGTAACAGTACTCTTATTGTTCACAGCGAGGGGGCAGATAGGTTGGCAGACAATGCCTGGAGATTGACATCCCAGCATGTGACTTAGGGCACTGACTTAGTAAAGCAAGTGCAGACCCCACAGGCACTAAAGCGTGTCCCTGCCTTTTCAGGAGGAATCTCCGCATGCAGTTTCCTTCTACAATTTGCTTGCAGGTCCTGCATGAATGAAAAATATCGTTCTGCAAAACTGCGTCCCCTTCAGAACGCTTCGGTGCGGTTTACAACCAGAAGCATTAAAACTGAGCAGAAATGCTAAAACATATAAATTAGAATTAAACAGCCAAGTTTTAAAAATTTTTCGAAAATAAAAGAGGGAAAAAGAATTCCGACCAACATTTTACCGCCGTGTAGGGAACAGTATGTGCAAAACGGACTTTAAACTCTAATCCCCTGACGGGGGGTGGGGGGGGGGAATAGCAATGTGCAGGAAGATTGCAGGCAGGATGACTTTTAGGCTAACCGAGGAAGCAGCCAGGCTGAAAAATGTCCTTCATCTAAGTTTTGCTGCTATAGGCATATTTTAGTACTGGACAAAGTATGGGTCATCTTATAGGGGTCTTTCTACAGACAAAGGATGTTTTGCACAATATAGTATCCATGCATATCAGTGTGCATGATGACAAGACAGCATGTGTTTACACATGTGCTGGGAGAATAGTCTGGGTAAGTGAGGAGGTGGAGCTGTGATATACCCACATGGTTTGTAAGAGATGTGAGTATGAGTACATGTTTCCAATTGCTTTGGAACAGCTGTATGTGTTGGCATTTATGGGGTGCAGGGGCTGGTTCTGGGAGCCTGTTTTCTAAAGACACCAAAGTACCTTTTTTTTTTTTTTAGTGCCATCAAGTCAGTATTGACTCATAGTGACCCAGCTACCTCTGGGTTTTCTTGGCAATGTATCACTGGAAGTAGATTGCCAGCCTTTTCTTCCAAGGCAATGGAGGGTAAAGTGACTTGCCTAAGGTCACAAGGGGTACCAGTGGGAACTGAACTCTTGATCTTCTGGGTACTAGGCAGTTGCTCTAACCACTAAGCTACTCCTCCACTCCACTCCTAGGTGCCTAGTTTGCCTATATAAAATAGGCACCTTTTGCATTTCTCGTTATTCTTGATTCTATGAGTAACCGGTGTAACGTGTTTAACAGCAGTGTTGCCCTATCCCTGCTTCTACTAAAAGTAATCAGTTTGGCAGCCACATGTTGTACGCACTACGATTTCTTTATTATGGGGGTCTTTTATTAAAGGGTGCTAGCTCACAGTGCATGTTCTGTCACATGCTGAAGGGGCACTGGGACAAATGTTGTCGATGAGTGAGCATTGTGAGCTCAGCACCATCAGCGCCGGGTTCACATCACACACAATGTTCCAAGCAATTTGCGCAGTTTCACCTAACGCCACCTCAATAAGTGGCATGACATGCACCCACACTAATGCGAGACAAGACAGCAAAACAAGAACTTACCCCTTACATCTTAAACATAATAAACAAATCCTTATACCAAGGCTCTCTACCAAATGAACTCAAACGCTCTGCAATCGCCCGTTGCTGAAAAACAAATCTCTAAACAACAATGACCCATCCTCATATCAACCTATCGCCAGTATTCCCTTTATAACTAAAATCATTGAGAAGCTTGTCCAGCTCCAGCTTCAGGACTTTATAGACACTTCTGCCCCTCTCGATGAACATCAATATGGGTTTTGCCCTTTCCATGGCGTGGAAACTCTCCTCCTTGCCCTGGTTGACTCCCTCATCAAGGGCATGGACAACATCAAACAAGCCTTCATATTGGTGTTCCTTGACATATCTGCTGCCTTTGACAGTGTAAATCATAACATCCTCATTTTTAGACTCAGTCAATTAGGTATAAAGGTATAATAAGTGTTATTTCCCTCCCCACACCCAACCACCCCTGGGAAAATCGTAGCTTTATAGGTACTTACACATCTTAAAAGACAGGAGGTGCTCTCAGGTGAAGATCATTACCCAAATCAGTCATACACTAAGGACCTGAGATTAATTAAGCTTCAGGTGAACAAGGTATATTACACGTATTAGGTACAGTTTTATTAGTATAAATATCCATAGCAACCCTTAGTAAGTAAAGAACTTAGATCTAAACACAAACTTAAAACTAAGATGTAGACAGCAGTCCAGCAGCGGGATGGGGGCTTTCCAGTCTTTTGCATTGAGTGTCACATGTATGATTTTCTCCCAGTTGGTGAGAGGTCTTACGTGTGCACTAGGTGCAAGGAGCTCTTTGCTCTCAGGGAACGAGTCCGTTCTCTAGAGGCTAAAGTAGCAGACTTGGAAAGCATAAGACAGACAGAGAGGTACATAGACGAGACCTACAGGGATATAGTCCTGAAGTCCCACCTCCAGTCTGGCAGCATCCCTGTTGCCATGGAGGAGAGAGGTTACGTGACAGGAGAGCATCACCCTGGTGTGGCAGGAAATGATCCTGTAACTAGGACCTGTCCTCCAGGTGATGTAAAACCCTCTCGCACTGAGGACGTTTCTCCAGGGCCATGTGCCCATGAGGGAAGGGTTAGGACAGCCGTTATAGTTGGTGATTCGATCATTAGGCATGTAGATAGCTGGGTGGCTGGTGGACGTGAGGATCGCCTGGTACCATGCCTGCCTGGTGCGAAGGCAGCGGACCTCACGTGCCACCTAGATAAGGCCTTAGATAGTGCTGGGGAGGAGTCTGCTGTCTTGGTACATGTCGGAACCAATGACATAGGAAAATGTGGTAGGGAGGTTCTGGAGGCTAAATTTAGGCTTTTAGGTAGGAAGTTGAAATCAAGAACTTCCAGGGTAGCATTCTCCGAAATGCTTCCTGTTCCACGCGCAGGACCCAAAAGGCAGGCAGAGCTCCGGAGTCTCAATGCGTGGATGAGACAATGGTGCAGAGATGAGGGTTTTGGATTTGTTAGGAACTGGGGAACATTCTGGGGAAAGGAGGGGCTCTTCCGAAGGAATGGGCTTCACCTTAACCGGGATGGAACCAGGCTGCTGGTATTAACCTTTAAAAAGGAGATAGAGCATCTTTTAAACTAGATATTAGGGGAAAGCCGACAGTCGCCCAAGAGCGGACGGTTCGGAAGAATGTATCTTTGAAGGATGCTACCAAAAGCAGAGAGGTTCCACAAAAGAGTAAAGTAGCCCAAATGCCCTGAAGTATGGAGCAAACAGAGCTTAAAGATCCCAAATTATCCATGTCTAACAATAGACAAATTAATATGAATAAAATACATTCTCTAAAATGCTTGTATGCAAATGCTAGAAGTCTAAAAAATAAGATGGGAGAGTTAGAATATATAGCACTAAATGAGAGGTTAGATATGATTGGAATATCAGAGATATGGTGGAAGGAGGACAACCAGTGGGACACTGTGATACCTGGGTACAAACTATATCGAAATAATAGAGCTGATCAAATTTGTGGAGGGGTTGCTCTCTATGTTAGAGAGGGCATTGAGTCAGAAAGGATTAAAGTTTTGCAGGAAACAAAATCTGCTGTAGAATCTATATGGATTGAAATTCCATGTAAAAGGGGGAAGGCAATGGCAGTGGGGGTGTATTATCGAGCGCCTGGCCAGAATGACCAAATGGATGATGAAATGCTCAAAGAAATCAAGGAAGCTAACAAAAGTTACAGCACAGTAATAATAATGGGTGATTTCAACTACCCCGGTATCGACTGGGTCAGTGTCACGTCAGGGCATGCTAGGGAGATAAAGTTCCTAGATGAAATAAATGACTGCTTCTTGGAGCAGCTGGTTCATGAACCAACCAGAGGGGAAGCCATATTAGACCTAGTCCTTAGTGGAACACCAGATCTAGTGCAAGAGATAAGGTTGTTGGGGCCACTTGACAATAGTGATCATAGCATGATCGCCTTTGATTTAATTAGTGGAGGAGGGATAGTAAGGAAATCCACAGTACTACCTTTTAACTTTCGAAAGGGAGACTATGATAAAATGAGGAAAACAGTTAAGAAAAAACTAAAAGGAGCAGTTGCAAAGGTTAAAGACGTACATCAGGCTTGGCTGTTGTTGAAAAATACTATCTTGGAAGCCCAGACCAGCTGTATTCCACGCTTTAAGAAAAGTGGAAGGAAGTCCAAAAAACTGCCAGAATGGTTTAAAGGGGAGGTCAGAGAGGCTGTTGTTGCCAAAAAAGCATCTTTCAGGAAATGGAAAAAAGAGCCAAACAATGAAACCTGGAAACAGCATAACCACTGGCAAGTCAAATGCAAGGCATTGATAAGGTAGGCAAAGGGAGAATTTGAGAAGAAGCTTGCTGTGGAAGCAAAAACGCAAAATAAAGACCTTTTCAAGTACATTCATAGCAAAAAACCTGTGAGAGAGTCAGTTGGTCCATTAGATGATAAAGGGGTTAAAGGAGCACTAAGAGGCGACAAGGCGATAGCAGATAGACTGAATGAATTCTTTGCTTCAGTCTTTACTGAGGAAGATGTAGGGATGCTACCCATGACTGAAGTGGTATTTAAAGGTGCGGAAGAATTGAAGGAAATATCGATACATCGGGAAGATGTATTACAACTATTAGATAAACTGAAGAGTAGCAAATCACCTGGGCCAGATGGTATACATCCAAGGGTGTTGAAAGAACTGAAATATGAGATTGCAGACTTGCTATTAGTAATCTGTGAACTATCATTAAAATCATCTCTAATACCTGAAGATTGGAGGATCGCCAATGTAACACCAATTTTTAAAAAGGGTTCCAGGGGTGATCCGGGAAACTACAGACCGGTGAGCCTGACATCAGTACCGGGAAAAATGGTAGAAACCATCATAAAGAATAAAATTACTCAGCATGTAGATGGTCATGACCTAATGGGAGGCAGCCAACATGGCTTTAGATAAGGAAGATCTTGTCTTACTAATCTGTTATGTTTTTTTGAAGGAGTGAATAATCAGGTGGAGAAAGGTGAGTCGGTTGATATTGTGTATCTGGACTTTCAGAAAGCCTTTGACAAGGTCCCTCATCAGAGACTTTTGGCAAAACTCAAGAGTCATGGGATAGGAGGCAGTGTACTATTGTGGATCAGGAACTGGTTAAAAGATAGAAAGCAGAGGGTAGGGCTAAATGGCCAATTTTCCCAATGCAGAAAGGTGAATAGTGGTGTACCCCAGGGATCTGTGCTGGGTCCGCTGCTTTTTGACATATTCATAAATGACCTGGAAAGTGGAATAACGAGTGAGGTTATCAAATTTGCAGATGACACAAAACTATTTAAAGTTATTAAAACCCAAGAGGAGTGTGGAAAATTGCAAGAGGATCTTGATAAATTGGAAGACTGGGCATCAAAATGGCAGATGAAATTTAATATGGACAAGTGCAAGGTTATGCACCTAGGGAAGAACAACCCAAACTATGGTTACACGATGCAAGGTTCCACATTAGGAACCACCACCCAGGAAAAAGATTTAGGCGTCATTGTGGATACCATGTTAAAACCCTCGGCCCAGTGTGCAGCAGCGGCCAAGAGAGCAAATTGAATGCTAGGTATGATAAGGAATGGAATGGAAAATAAAACAAAAGATATTATAATGCCTCTATATCGTTCCATGGTGAGACCGCACCTTGAATATTGTGTGCAATTCTGGTCGCCGTATCTTAAAAAGGATATAGCGATTTTAGAAAACGTTCAGAGAAGAGCCACCAAAATGGTAAAGGGGATGGAAGGATACTCCTATGAAGAAAGGCTAAAAAGATTAGGGCTCTTTAACCTGGAAAAGAGACGGCTGAGGGGAGATATGATAGAAGTCTATAAATTAATGAACGGAGTGGAACAGGTAAACGTAGATCGATTGTTTACCCTATCAGAATATAGAAAGACTAGGGGACATGCAATGAAGCTACAGGGTAAACTATTTAAGACTAATAAAAGAAAATATTTTTTCACTCAACGTGTAATCAAACTCTGGAATTTGTTACCGGAGGATGTAGTAAAGGCTGTTAGTGTAGCTGGGTTTAAAAAAGGTTTGGACAAGTTCCTGGAGGAAAGGTCCATAAACCATTATTAAGAAGGGACCCAGGATATCAATGCTTGAACCAATACAAGCATTGTGGAACCTGTGTCCCTTGGGGAAACTGCTAGGTACATATGACCTACATTGGCCACTGTTGGAAACAGAATACTTGGCTTGATGGACCTTGGTCTGACCCAGTATGGCATATCTTGTGATCTTATGATCTTATGAGCTCTTGATTGGTTTAAATCATACATATCTGACCACACACAATATGTGCAAATCGATCAAGTTGCATCATCACCTTTCCCACAGGAACAGGTAATACCAGAGGGATCTACACTTTTTGCCCTCCTTTTTAACCTATACCTGCAACCGATATGCACCATATTTAAAAGACACAATATAAACTACCATATTTATGTGGACGACATCATGTTGTTCTCCCCAATTAACATATCTGACCCTAATTATGACAACCTAGCAGCCTGCCTCTCCGAGGCGGAACTATGACTCCACTCAAAGAATATGTACATCAATTTCAAAAAGACTGAAGTATTATTTACTTCAAGAAACCCCAACCTCTTCTCTCCATCAGACATCAAGCTCCAGAACTTCACCCTTCCAGTGAAGCATGAGATAAAATACTTAGGAGTCATCCTTGAGAGGACTCAGCTTCACTTCCCACATTAAGCAAACAACCAGAACAATCTTCTTCAAGCTTAGGACCATTCAACAACTAAGACCACTTATAGACAAAGATGATTTCAGAGCTGTCACCCAAGCTCTAATAACCCCTCACTTGGATTATTGCAATGGGATACTCCAAGGCATAACAAAGAAGAACCAAAACATGATAGAAGTCTATAAATTAATGAACGGAGTGGAACGGGTAAACGTAGATCGATTGTTTATGTTATCAGAATATAGAAAGACTAGGGGACATGCAATGAAGCTACAGGGTAAACTATTTAAGACTAATAAAAGAAAATATTTTTTCACTCAACGTGTAATCAAACTCTGGAATTTGTTACCTGAGGATGTAGTAAAGGCTGTTAGTGTAGCTGGGTTTAAAAAAGGTTTGGACAAGTTCCTGGAGGAAAAGTCCATAAACCATTATTAAGAAGGGACCCAGGATATCAATGCTTGACCCAGTACAAGCATTGCAGAACCTGTGTCTTTTGGGGAAACTGCTAGGTACGTACGTCCTAGATTGGCCACTGTTGGAAACAGGATACTGGGCTTGATGGACCTTGGTCTTACCCAGCATGGCATATCTTATGTTCTTATACTCCAGATGGCTCAGAATGTTACCGCCCGAATAATTTCCAAGGCCAGGCTATCTGACCACATTTCTCCCATACTATACACTCTTCATTGGCTTCCTGTCGCCAGCAGGATCCAATATAAAACCATACTGACTACCTTTAAGTTAATTAACAAGATTGCCCCATCATATCTATCTACATTGATACATAGCCGTCCTGAGAAAAGAATGAGAAGAAGAAGGAACCTCAATACCATTCTAGTACTAGAATCAATAAGAAAGACAAAACAAATAACAAGCAACAGTGCTTTTTCCTATGTAGCACCTATTCAATGGAATAATCTCCCAGTCCAATTAAGGGAGATAAAAGACCTCCAAACGTTCCGAAAGGAACTGAAAACATATTTATTCATGCAGCACTATTGTAACTTAGACCATAGCTCAAATCTAGCCCTCCCCAGCACGAGTTGACAAGCCCACCCAAATACTCTTCCCATACAATAACAGTCTCATCTCCACTGTATCGCTGACAAACATTGTCTCACCTCATGCAAAAAGTATTTAACCATGCCCAATCCTGAACCCTAAAGTTATGATGAAAATTGTAAATAGTTACTAAGTTTATGACTATACTGTTTTTTGTAAATAGTTGCAATGTAGTATAATGTTCTGTGTTCTATGTATGGTTCCATTGTTCTATGTAAACCGCCCCTGATCTTGGGAATGGGCGGTATATAAAGGTTTTCAAATAAATAAATAAACAATGCAACACGCATTAAGGAAAATGTGCCAAGTGAAGCGCCAGGGAAATGTTTTCCACACCTCTGACAATTAACACAATGATGTTGCACCTAATGTGCCATCAGCGCTCTTTAGAAAAAGTACTATTACTACTACTAGCGATCATTTGTATAGCGATACAAGGCATAAGCAGCGCTATACTGGCGCATGTAAGAGACGGTCCCGGCTCATCAGAGCTTACAATCTAGTCAAGACAGACAAAACAACAGCTTGGGGACAAGGACACATCTAGGGGAGTGGCAAGGAAACACATAGGAGACCAAGCGGATCAGGATCCAAAAGCAGCCTCGAAGAGGTGCGTTTTCAGTCTGGATTTGAAAAGGGCCAGAGATGAAGCCCGATGCACAGAATCAGGTAGTTTGTTCCTGGCATAAGGAGCAGCACTGTGAAAAGACTGAAGTCTGGAGTTGGCAGTGGAAGAGAAGGGCGCAGATAGATGCCAGAAGAGCAGATATCCCGAGGAGGGGTGTAGGGAGAGATAAGAGAGGGCCTGTATCTTTTTGCCATCCCCTGATATATGGTGTTACAATAGTCTAGCTGACTTAAACCATCAGTAGTTGGACTACTGTAAATATTTCTGCAGCCACAGAAAAACTGTGAACAGCTATACAGTCTTGAACAATGATGTAAAGCTTATACATTAACAATATGCTTAATATGTGCGTAGATTTTTGATACCTGAATATATATGTGTAGTCTCCAACTGCCCCCCTGCAACACTCCCCTTTTCCCCCTCTCCTGGAGTACCTCGCATGCAGCCAGAAGACATGAGTTTCCTCTTGAAAATTCAGGCTTGCATAAACCAAAAGTACAGAAACACCCACCATGGACTTTGCATTTGCTGACCTACAGTTGAAAATAAAATTCCTGGGCATACATGCCCTTCCCTGCTGTATATATTTATTGAGTTGCTTCTATTGGGGCTCATTCCATCAGAGACATACAGTCCTTCTGTGCGTCCGGTCTGAGCCGGATGTACAGAGGGGTTCATGATTCTGATCACAAACAGGCCTGTACGTGCAGACCAGGACTGTGATTCAGCCCAGCCTGCACATACAGGCCTGTCCCCGGCTAACTCAGTCAGGGCTCTACAATTGAACCGTGGCACCATGGCATCTGGTTGCCATGGCACCGCGGCTCCATTGTAAAGCCGCAATCCCCGGCACGGCACAGAAAAATGCTTTCCCTGCAGCCTGACCCCCGATCCAGCCTCCCAAGGCCAGGGTCAGGCTGCGTGGAATTTCCTTCACCCCCTGCTGCCTCTTTTGAGCTCTGGGCCGCCGTCCTCTGCAAGATCAGGGAACTTATTCCATCTTAAAAGTGGAATAAGTTCCCCACCTAAGCCATTGGTCCTGGATGTATAGGGCCGACATTGGAATCGGCCCTATACATCCAGGGCCAACGACCGCCCACCGTCTGCCCTGCCTCCGCCCATGATCCACCCCTACCCTGCCCCCATCTAACCTCCCCGTACAGCCATTGGGACTTCCATCCCCGCTGTTCGTGGCACAGAATAGCCCCCATACTGTCTTTCAAAGCAAATTAACAAGGTATCTTAAATAAAGACAAGAAAGAATTCCAAACCTGCATGATAGGATGGCAGAAAATTAGAAGAGAAGAGTACAAGTAAGGTTGGGTCAGACTGGGAATTCGAGGTCCATCCATCTCTTGGCTTAGTGAAGAAAACCGGATCACGAATCCCCAAAAGCAATGACGAAGAAGTGAGGTTTCAGACCTGCCTTGAATTTTTTGTATGATGGTTCTGATAGGGTTGCCAACAGGCTCCAGATGCGCCCGACAGGCTTGATCCAGTCCTGGGTTTACTCCATTGAATGCAGGGACATGTAGTTCTAATTTCTACATTGTACTCCATAAGAAAAGCAAGACTAGAAGTCCCTGCATGCAATGGGGTAAATACAGGACTGGATCAAGCCTGTGGGGCGCATCTGGAGCCAGTTGGCAACCCTAGGTTTTGAGCGTAAGTTAAGAAGAAGCTAATTTCTTAGCATTGGGACCAAGAAGTAAAAGGCTGTGTGTCTGGTAGATTCTAACTGTGCATTGGGGACAGGGGGAATGGACAGAGCATGGAGAGGATGAAATAGGGTATGAGTACTGAGTGATAGGACTCAGGTTCTCAATGCTTTGTACACGACGATCAGTACCTTAAAGTGAATATGGCAGGGCACTTAAGGCCTGTGATTCTGAAAATCAAACGGAGTGACAAGATCATATTTTCATTCATGGCACAGAACGTGAATAGCAGCAGTTTGAATGGTTTGTAGTCTCCTTAGGTCGGATAGTCTCAGACCGGAATAAATGAAGTTACAATATTTTAGACAGGATATTACAAATTCATGTGTTAGCATGTGTTGATTGCATGACTCAAGGTAGGACTGCATGGAGGAAGACTGATGTAGGGCCAGGAATGAAGATTTTAAAATCGCAGAATGTGGGATTTGAATAGCAATTGATAATTGATAAAGATACCTAATTATTTAAAGTATCCACTACAGGCCTCAAGCAGTCAGTGGGGTGAAATGAGTGGCCTCTTATCCAGGCAGTCATAGATTGACTAGGGTTAAGTTTCAGATGGTTTGATTCTAGCGAAGCGGCTACTGCATTGAGGCAGTCGTTCATAGGCGGCAGATCAGGTGTGCAGATGTTTCTGTAAAGGACTAGTAAGATCCCATCAGAACAGAACTCATTACTGATGTTAAAATCCAGTATAAGGATGGCCAATGGACTAAGGAAGAGACTGAATGATAAAAGAGATAGTACCAGTTCCTGGGGGACGCCACAGGATGGAGATAATGATCTGGAGAAAGAGGATGCAGCTGAAATATAGAATGGTCGATCAGGGAGAAAGAACTGAACCAGTGGAGTACTGTGCTGTCGAGCTAAACGTTGCATGCCGTGGAAGAACACATCTTCCTTTACTCACTGAAGAGGGGGTTACCTGTGACAAACTCACCCATCTGGAGGCACTGTCCCTGAGAGAGAACCACATACTGCATGATGGTGTCACATTTGTAGTGTATGGCCTGCACACATCAAGAGGAAAACTTTGAAAGCAGTGGCAGATTATAAAATTAAGGGCCCCCAAGCAACAGGTTCTGAAGGGGCTCCCAAAGCAGGAAGAGAGCATTTCGAAAGTTCTGGGAGAGGCTGCAATTGGGCCCCCCTGCACTGCAGGGGCTGCTTGGGCAGAAATCACACCATTGTTAAGAAAAGGTATTTACGCACTCGTTTTTCAGAAGTTCAAGATGAGTTACGTTTAGGTGCAGTAGGTATTTCCCTATCCCCAGAGAGCTCACAATCTAATTCTTCATGGACAAGCAGGAAGAGTCAGCCACACACATTGGGGGGGGGGAGGGGTGATGTCAACCAATGGTACCAAGGCTGGACTAGCTCTCCAACAGCTCAGAAGAGTCTAAAGACTCCTCTGAGCATCTGCCAGCCATGCCGCCACAGCACCTACCCCTTTCCCACTTCAGTCTGCTCTAGCCGCTCGGCCATGTGGACGGATCCTCCTGCTCGTCTGTATTTAATTTTGTTTCTTTCCATAAAATCAATGAATCTTCTTTAATTTTCTTCACCTCCATATGCACAAGGATTCTGGGCCCTCCAGGAACCTGAGCCCAGACGGAGGGCAGAAACCTAGAGGCTGTCTCTGAGAAGGAGCCACCACATGGATAAGAGATACACCATAGGGGAGAACTCTGGCTTAACCAGCTGACCGGTGAATCCAACTGAGCCAACAGGGGAATCAGCAGGCAAATTCCTGCTTTTTGGGGTGCTGCAATGCTCCCAGGGCAAAATCCGATCCTGATAATACGGATATCAGGCTACAGATGGATTTCCTGCAGCCAACCCTGATGGCGGTGACAGTAGCAGTGCCGGTCCCCGGCGGGACAAGTCCCGCTACAGCCTGAACATGGCTCCTTCCCTGCATTTGAACCATGAGCCCTGTCACTGCAGGGGTGATTCCCTGAGCAAGAAGCAGCTCAATGATTTACTCTGACGTGCACAGCCCAGCACCAATGCCACCCCCTGCACAGCCCATACTCTGCATGAGCTCAGATGGCACAGTGCCCTGACCTGATCGCCACTGGAAGTCTGCCTCCCTACTGGCCTCTGCGGGGTCCCCATGCCAATCCTACCATGTCAAGCCTCTGCGCCATCTGCTGCTGCAGTGGATGGGACAGCACCGCTCCGATCGCTCAGGCTGTATCACTGCAGCGCAGAAAGGGCTCCATCAGCGCACTGCTCTCTAGGCTCTGTGGATTCCATTGGAGCCGGTTGAGACATGTCAATTGCATTAATCAGAGTCAGAAGAAAGAAGACCCAGAGCTGTCACCTTTCAGTGCTCTGCTTAACCCGGTGGTGAGCCTCATGTTGTGGACCATTTGGCGCATTCCCGCGCCATAACCTCCAGCTCTGTGCTTCACCCGGCACGTATGTTTGTACCTGAGGCAATGGAGGGTTAATGGTTAAAGAGTGGCAGTAGGATTTAAGTCTGGCTTCCTGGCTCTCAGCTCACTGCTCTAACCATTAAGCTACTCCTCCACTCCAGAGTAGATTGCACATGGGCTTTCACAGTACACATGCTTCTAGTTGGATTAGAAAATGGCAGTCATGCATTTAGATCAGCATGCATAGATCTACTTCCAAAACTTCATGGGCTGTTTGTTCCCGTTTTGCTGCTCAACAACAGGTGCATATCTACACGGCTAGTATGTATCTTTGGACCTCAAAACCGCCCAGTTATTTTCCTTTTAAAAATTCTCTGCAAAGTACGAACATATTGAAGTACATGCATACCTTGCAGAAAAATGGGTGAAACAGTATCATCCCCAGGAACAAGCAGGAATGCAGTCTTCACATATGGATGACATCCCATGATGGAGCCCGTGCGGGAACACACCCTAGCATCCAATAGGAAGCTTATAACTCTTTAGTGCATGTGCGCAGAGGCATATAGGATCTAGGCACCTCCTCTTGGGTGGAGTTGCGATGTGCACATGTGCTTTGTAAAATGTGGGTTAGTGCTTAGGGATTATTTTATACGGAGATGTGTAAAGCTATGTGCCGTTAACGTGTGTAAGTTTTCCAAAGATTTCAGCACGTGCTTTAGCCGGTGACTCTTCTGTAAGTATGCATGTACTGTAAGACCAATTGTGCGTATGTTCACTGTGGGCTGCACATGGGCAGAGCGCAAATTTATGCTTGTAAGATATAAAAAAGAGTATTTCTGAGATATTAGGGATAGCTCTGAGAGCCTATTCTATAAAGACACGTGCAGCCATATTCCAGGAGGGGGACGTCCGGGCCGTCTGGATGTCCCTGCTGAAGATGGGGCCATTAGGATCCGATCCTGGTCTGCGGGAACAAAACATTCCTGTGGGAGCCAGAATCAGGTCCAAGGACAGCCTGGTGTGCCCTCTCCACCTGCAGGGATGTCCTCCCCATAGGCGCCCCCAGCATCCGTGGCTCCAGCCCCCCAAAACCCCACTGTCTGACCCGTGGCTGGCCTCCCATGGCCTGGATTGAGTGGTGGGGAGTTGGGGACCCCCTGCACCCGGCCCCGGGGGTGGCTCACCTGCCCTGACCTGCCAAAAAATGCTACTTATACCACCTCTGAGGTGGTATAAGCAGCACGTCCCAGCAGGCCAGCAGCACTACAGGGTTGTGACCTGAATCAGCCCTGTATGTGCTGCCAGGCGGCCCAGCCCCACTCTGCCTCCCGCCGGCTCTCCCTGTCCTGGAGCACAGGGCGTATGGGGAGAGCCGGTGGGGGAATAGGATCTATGCAGACTGTGGGGCTGCAACCCGCGTTCGAGAACGAGGGCCATAGGTAGACAATCTTAGAAAAGGAATGCAGGTATTTTAGTCATTTCTGTGCATAATTGGCTACTTACACACTTAAATAGCCTCGTAAATGCATTAATGGCACGATGTGGACTTTCACTGTGGGCATGCAGAGGCAGAGTTTGGGCAAAACATGGGCCCTGCGAGCAAGTCTGCGCGTTGATTATAAAATATGATATTTTATATGCTTACTTGCAAAATGTAGGTACGTTCATTTACACTATCTCCCAGACTAGTATAAATGATCCTGTCTTCATTTAAGATGCAGTCTCTTTAACCTACACTAGTACTTTGTAGAGACATGTCAGCACCTGCTTGCCTTTATAGAACGGGCTTAAACTAGGCATGTTAAAACATGTTTTTACGTGGTGCCCTGTTAGAAAATTCTCTTCAAAGGTTTCTATGTTGTTGATACTATATGTCCTGTTATGAAATTATTCTCTGAGTGGATATGCTCTCTGGGGTGGGGACTGAGACAGCTCGTGTCCTTTTAGTATTTCCAAAAGTGCACATGTCTTGGTCAGAAAAAGTACACACGGAAAAAGGAAGTGAAAGTACCTGCGGATACATGTTCCTTATCGAAAATTATTATAATTATTATTCTAAATGCCAAATAGCACAGGAATACAATGAAACATCCAATTGGCAAGTATAACACAAGGAGCCACAGTGCCAGATTGCCTTCGGTAGTTGTAAAAGTGAAAGTAGGTGCCTGGTAGAAGACTCATTTGATAACCGTCTTGTGAAAGTAAAGTCATACTAACAGGCGATCTGCTCAGTAGCTGTAAATGCCCCGTCACTTATGTCTCAAACTCATATTTGCCCTGGACAACAGATGCCATGAAGCAAACAGAATATTCCTAGCAATGGGCAGACTTAGGGGGTCTTCTACTGAAGGGCGCTAAGGAGTTGCACCACGCGTGCCAATATCTCCAAAACCATGGTGCATCAAGTGCAACACCACCCCATTAACCTGCGCTATTTGCATGCCACCCCATTTCCCCAGTAGTTAACATGGTGTCCTGTGTCCCTAGTGTGGCATGCAAATAGCGCAGGTGCACTTAATTCCACTTCCTGAGGTGGCACTCAGTAATCCCACACCAATTGCAAGGGTCGCAGTAGCACATGGTGTTTACTCCCAAGGTGTGCCCTGCTCACCACACTCACTCTCTACCCCAACCTGTCCCTTTACCGCTCCAACACACAATTTACGGTTAGCACAGAAAGCCGTCTGCGCTAAGCATCATGGCCTTGTACTATCTGTCAACGCGCATCCTAGCGTGACATCAGCACATGCTAGAACACGCAGTGATATCTAATGTCTTTAATAAAAGATCCCCTAAATGGAGTTATATAATTGAAAAAGCATCATAACCAGCAAGAGAGAGTGCTTCAGAACTGAATATTTTTGCCATTTGTTACTTGGTCATGTTCTATTCTTCCAATTCTCAAAAGTACCCGTGTGTAAAATGTTTGGTACTTATTAAAACACAACACAATAGAAAGTTAAATGGTTACAGGGGAGCAAAGTACCTTGACTTTAGACTGATTGCATTCTGAGAGACTAGCATTCATTTCTCCTTAGGCCCAGAAGACGTTTGGGAGTTTAGACCTATCTGCAAGTTCTGTCAATCATTATCCAAGTGATGTTATCCCCATTAGGGGCGGAGTTATTTTACAAAGAAAAAAAAAATCAATGAAAAGAGGTGGGGATAAGAAGTATTGTAGGATTTGAACAGGCAGCTGATTACAGAAAGCATCTTCCAGTTTAGCTATATCTAACTTGCAACTTGATTTAATTCCTCAAAAGATTTGCCTGTTCTCCTATTTGTATTAATTTCCAGTGCTTAGCAACACCTGCTTTCTACGCTCTTAGCTTCTGCTGTGGTAGTGACTGAGTCTCCCTGGAACTAAAGGAGAATGGACATGCTCTCCTCTGAAGCTACCTTGCTACTCTACTTGGGTGTGAACCTAATATTTGGAAGCTCAGCAATATACAGGATAAGGAAGAACAAGCTGCAGATGGGGAAGAGATGTACCTGCGGAATAATTTTGCTTTCCCTGCTGGAACTGTTCTGCTGGTCAGCACTGCCAGATTTGGTAGGCTTGTGCCTTTTCTCTCTGACGTGTCTCCTCTTCTTCGCCAGCATGCCTTCTCCAGAATTGCTACCTGTGGACAGCAAAGCTGTGCTTATTACAGGTAAGGGGAAACGCCAGTAGACATGAATGTAGGAACTTTAGATCTGTAATCCGCTTGCTCTCTCAAAGTTTCGACTAGATCATGGAAGGTCTGCAGTTAAAGGGAGAGATCTACAGTTGTGAACATTTGCACCTATACTTTCGGACGTGGAAATGTGTAGTCACAAAGCCTTCATGCAAAAAATGAATATTGTTTGAGCCATGTTATTCTCTAAAAACTATGTAGGAGCTATCAGCAAATACTATTTCAGAAAAGCTCTGTTGTTTCAATAGATCCCTTTACGTTTTCATGCTGTATGGGTAGATTACACTTTGGAAAGCTTTTCTGCCATGTCCATTTTCCCTTTACAGAAGACAACTTTTAGATAATAACTTTTTCTACAGACCTGCAGTTTTCCCACATTCTTTGTTCAGTGTGCAGGGCACGCACAGGGAAAGCAATAATTTACTGACCAGCCACTCATTCAGAGAATTGCTGGTAATCTTATAGCACAACGTCTAGGCAGGAAAGGCACAGACTGTTTCCTAAAGGCAATGGATATGCTCGTGTACCTTGAAAGCTCCCACACAAACAGCTGCTCCGAGGTAGACATAACTTTGTGCATATATGTCTTGCATTTGATAAAGTACCAACATCGTTCCAACCCACCCCAGTTCTGCCTGAGAAATGCACATGTATACTACATAAAAACAGATGCTATGATTTCTACGTGCTGATTTTTACGTGCTTATACCCAGGGCATAAAATGCTATTCTACCTGTTTGTCCCTTATAAAATTACTCTCCAATATCAAACAGCCAAAGAACTGACTGTGTTTGCCTCAGGTCTTTTGGCTTGTGTGTCAGCACAAAAATCCTAACCTAACATAACCCCTTCTCCCGCCCTCTGGAATTTGGCCCTGTCTCAGAGCTGTCAATCCATGGATTGCCTTCTGAGATAAATCAGCAGCTTTCAAAGGCAGTGGTGCCCTTAGGGACTTCCCCAATTGTCAACAGTATTTTTGGAGATTCACGTTTTTCTAAGCAAATGGCTCTATTTGCATTTTAACTCACAGCAATTTATCTTATTCTCTCGAAAAATATTGAAAAGGTCCACAATGCAACGGATATGGCGAAATAAAATTGAAATTTTGAAAAAGTCTGATTGGTTTTTAGGTCCTCGAAGTTAAGACTCTAAGAGGCATATTTACGAACATGTGCTAATATTTAGCATGTGTCAAGAGTCCTTTGGTCGCCTTTACTATGTGCCAAAAATGCAGTTACACTCGAAATCCCTTGCACACTGCTTAGTGCACATTGCAGTTACTGAGGGTGTCTTTAACTAACCAGCAATGTTGCACTTAGCGTGGGTGCACTTACCGCCATCTCAAAGGGTGGCGTTAAGTGCACCGGTGTAAATCACAGCAAACGACTTAGTGTGCTAGCTACCTGGAGACAGGCCAGGCACAGCTCCATTTTCTCATGCAGGTCCAGCACCACTCCTGTGCTGATACTGGGGCTGAATGTATGGTAAGCTTCTGAATTTTAATAAACACGCCCCCTAAAGGTTTCTAAATGCCTAAATGGCCGTCTTGCCCAGCACGCTAAGAAGCCCAAAGGTCACCGATGTCAGAGGCTAACTACATAGAGATGTTCAATTGTTTTTGCACTGCGTGGCAAAAGTACACAGCCTAATATATTTGCCCTTTGAAAATTATTCATGAAAATATCCCTTTCCACTTAATTTTTCTCTTTTGTATCAGTCTTGTTGAAGCATATTAAAATCAAACGGTAAAGTTTGTTAGTTTTTGGTGAGAATTTTCCACAACTCTCCAGTTCTCTATTTCTCCAAAGGTTTTTCATCTTTTCACCCCGTTGTCTGTTGCCAGATTTTGCAGTCTGCGATACCTCTGAACACCCTTCTTCTTTCATCCTGACGTACCCCTATCCTGCATATTCCAAAAAAGACTAACTTCCGATCAATTCCATTTTCATCTTTGTATAACTACAGCTTTTCTCCTGAGGGTGCTGGTGTTTGCAAGATGTTCAGGGGTCCCTCATTTTCACAGCCCACAGATAACTTTATTGCCCTGACAATTTGTTATGTGCTGCTAAAGTAATACACAAAGAGGATGATATTCAGCCACATGGAGAATGTATTATTTGAAATGTCCAACTTAGTTTTATATTCCATATATAGTTAGCAGTACTATCTATTTGGCAGTGTAGTTGATCATCCACATAGATCTTGAAGCACTTATTGGTGCAGGCCGGGTAGATATATAACTTATACATTTAGGATCAAATTTTATAACAGGACATCTATGCGAGAAGTCTATATTAAGCATGTTTTATAAGGGCAATCAATATCGAGCACTAGTATCAAAGGAGGACAGGAGGTCCACAGATCCTGTCCCGGTACTCCAGGGTAGATGTAAATGTGTGTGCGTGCCCTACGCATATACTCAAATATTTTATACAATGCCTGGGTTCCTCTCCACTGCACCTCTACCTCACCTTTCCCTGTCTCTACTCCTGGAAATATCTCCACGCCGCGGGCATATATACATGCACATCTACTGCCGTCCAACTTTATAAAACACCTTTTTCATATGTAAAACAGGCTTTATAAAATTCTTCCCCACATTCACCCTAAATCCCATCTCCCTTTATGAATGAATAATTTTCAGTATACAATAATTTTTCTGTTCAAAATTATCCCCTCAACTGCCTTGGAATTTTTATTTTATTTTATGTTTTTAGGGCCACCACTGCCGACTGCATAATTCTTTTGAATATAAAGCCTAAAGTGACCAATATTAAAAATATTTTTTGAGGTCATTTTTTTAAAATTATTTCCCTGCCTCCTTGCGGCTTTTAAACTTTGTCAGGCAAAGAAATAGTGCTGCAGGCATTCTGGAGTCCAGCTTGAGTTTAACTGGATAGCGCTGAGGTGTATCCAGACAACTTTGGTTCTGCTGAAGGGTTATCTTAAAGGAAACTGAATGTTTCTATCTGGATATATTCAGAGATGTTTCAGCTTTGCTGATAGTTCGTTGACTTTGCTACTTGCTGCAAGATTTACTTACTGGATAGATTTCCTCTTCCATCTGAAAGTTAAAAAAAAAGACAGGAATATGTTTATTCTCTCTCTTGTGGAAGTCAAGACCTCCAAACTGGCATTATTGTCTTTACATGCTAGTCAAGTAGGGTGCCTCGCTTCTCCTTTACTCTGCCCTTTGCTGTACTATTTGGCCAGCAACCATTTTCCAGCAATTTATTTCATCCGCTCACTCACCTAAATGAGTTTTTCTGTTTGAAGGATATTTCGTGGAGAGATTTCATTGGTCTGTCATAAAGTTCCATTGATCTGGTGGACCCTGTCGCGGTCCCGATTAAGGAGAAACCTAGCTCATGCTTCTCATTCAGAAAGTATCATTTACCACAATCTGCTCGTCCCATTGTAGGTGTTCCCTTGATTGGATTCCACACTTGGATTATTTTAATGATGTTTAGAACTTGCAGCCTAACAGATAACTGAATTCTGAGAAGTAAGGAGAATAGATGAAAAAAAACGTTCATTTTGCCAAGTCCTTTTTTTTTTCCTTGACTTAGCCGTTTCCCCCCTACTTTTTTCAGTTTCCAGCTAGACTGCACCTAGCACAGGCTGGCCATGAGGTTTATAGCTTGTGTCCCACTGCATCCAGCCGTCGCTCCTTCCAGGATACGCATATCTTAAATATGGCTGGTAGGAGTCATGGCTGTGTGAGGGCTACCTGTTGGTCAGGACTTCCCAAGCCTGTCCTGGGGATCCAACAACCAATAAGGTTTTTTGGATACCCTCCATGAATATGCATGAGATCAATTGTCTTACATGGAGAGCTAGCACTTGTAAATTGATCTCGTGCATTATTCGTGGTGGGTATCCAGAGATCCAGACTGGCTGGGGAGTCCCCAAGGCAGGTTATAGAAGCTTTACCCTAGGTCCTGCAGTAGCACTAGGCTGGGCTGCCCTGAGTACCAGAACCTATGCTTGGTAATTAAACCCAAATCTCTAGCATGAGAGTGCATAGCACTGCTACTGACTCTTATCATTTGTATAGAGCCACAAAGCACATGCAGCATCATAGCTTAGCACACAGCTTTCTAACGGAAGGAAAATGCAAAGTTTTTGTTCACAGTGCAGTTAAAAAAATATGTAAATCAGTTGTGCAGAAACATTTGTGCAAATCAAAGCAGGCGCATGCCCACATGGGTTTGCACTACTGCTGCCCTGAGCAAGAAAGGTCATCTGAGGTGAGATTTGACACTTCACTTCTGATGGCTCAAGGCTCAGACCCCCAATCCTCTTAAAAGTCATTGGCAGCCGCAGTGTCACCCCCTCACACTCTCTGATCCTCACATAAATATTTTTGGCTCCAGTGGCCCCTTACTCCCTCACCCCCTACTTCCCTCCAAAATAAAGACTTGTGGCCACCAACACATACCCCCAAATATCTTTAGGCCTGCGCCATGTCACATCATGCCATGCCACCCTCCCCTAGCCCCAGGGCCGGATTTACCTTGAGTGAGGCCCTACGCCAATAAAAATTGTGGGCCCCCAGAAAAAATTAAAACGAGATCAACTTACCAAAACAGAAATGGCAATAGATGTATAGAATTGCCTGACATAAAGAGGCAATAGGGACAAAATCAGCATCGGAATTCAAGAAATACATTAAAAAATGTCTTATCCATCGGGGAAGAGGATCACTGAATGATCCGGCGGTACTACAGCAGCTACAGGAAACGGACCTGGCCGTCGCTGCTCCCCGGTACTCACTATGGCTTTGGTGTAACAGGCCACCGCCTCCTGGTACTTGCGGGTGACGAAGAGTCTGTTTCCCTGCTCCTTTAACTCCTGAGCGCTAGTGCTCTTCTCCGGACTCCCGCCTCCCCCACTCTCCTTTTCCTCTTTCCCCTTCATGCCAGGGCCTGGAGAAGCTCGCGGACGGCCCCGTTCAGCTAGGCCGCAGCAATTTCAACTCTCTCTAGAGAGCGAGGGATCCAGGCTCGCACAACCCCGCCTCTCACTCTGACTATACCCAACACACCCACAAATAGGGTTGCCAACTTTTTCACCGAGAAAAACCCGACACCTGTGGCTCGCCATGCTCCACCCATTCTCTGCCCCTAGTCCCACCCCTGCCCCGCCCCCAGCCCCACCCACAAAAATTACCGAGGATACGTGTAGGCTAACTTCCTTGGTCAGATAATAATTAAACTGGGAACCCCAAAATCCAAACATGAAATGTACAACACTGGAGAAATAAAACTATAAAGTAATTTCCTCTTGCACTAAACAAAAACGCAAAGATGTTAGCAATACACACTTCCCAGACCAGACATATTTCAGTTAATAAATTCAAAATAAAAAGTATTTTTCTACCTTCTGTTTGGGCATTTTATTTTTCAGTTGCAATTGCTCCAGTCACTTTCTTCTGGTTTCTTCGTGTCTTCTGCGAGCTATCCATTTGTCCTTTCTTCTCTTTTAGATGTTTTCCATTCTCTCTCTATTTCTGCTTTAACATACTGATTGTTTCCCTTTTGCTCTTTCCCCCAATTCTTTCCTTATTCCTTTATCATCCATTTAAATTTTACCCTTCCATTTTCAAGCCCCTCTTACTCTCCCAATACCCAGCCCATCATAGACTTTTCTTCCACACAAAATATTTTTCCCCTCTCCATTCTCATTCCCCATCCATTCTAGTCCTCCCCCAAAATCAGTTCCCTTATAGTTCTAGACCCACCCAGCATCCACTCCCTTCTAGTCCCATTCTCCCATGCCCCACATCAGCCCATTTCCAGTCCTATTCCAGCTCTTCATAAGCCCATTTCCAGTGCTAGCCCTCACATCACAACCCATTTCCAGTCCAGGTCCCCCTCCCCATCACAACCCATTTCCAGTCCATCTCCCCCCCCAATAGCCCTTTTACAGTTCAGGTCCCCCCCCAATCACAGCCTATTTCCAGTCCTAGCCCCCACCATCACATCCCATTTGCAGTCCGAGTCCCCCCTGCACCATCACAGCCCATTTGCAGTCCTAGTTCCCCCCCCCCCACCATCACAGCCCATTTCCAGTCCATGTCCCCCCCCAATAGCCCTTTTCCAGTCCAGGTCCCCCTCCCCATCACAACCCATTTCCAGTCCATGTCCCCCCCCAATAGCCCTTTTACAGTTCAGGACCCCCCCCAATCACAGCCCATTTGCAGTCCTAGTTCCCCCCCCACCATCACAGCCCCTTTGCAGTCCAACTTACCCCCCCATAGCCCTTTTCTAGTCCAGGTCCCCCTCCCCATCACAACCCATTTCCAGTCCATGTCCCCCCCCATAGCCCTTTTACAGTTCAGGTCCCCCCCCCATCATGCCCATTTCTTTCCAGTCCAAGTCCCCCCCCCCCATAGCCCTTTTCCGGTCCAGGTCCCCCCCCCCCATCACAGCCCATTTCTTTCCAGTCCAAGTCCCCCCCCCTATAGCCCTTTTTCGGTCCAGGTCCCCCCCAATCACAGCCCATGCAGTCCTTGCCCCCCCGACCAGCACCGTGGCTGTCTGAGGGGCTTCAGAGGGAGCAGAGTAAGCTCGCGCGAGGCCCCGGCTCCCTCTGTACAGCCGCCAGCGTGAAGAGCCTTTTCCTTCACGCTGGCGGCTGTATCTGTGAAGCCGCGAATGCTGGGAAAGGTTAAAGGGTATTGCCTTTAACCTTTCCCAGCAATCGCGGCTTCACAGATACAGCCGCCAGCGTGAAGGAAAAGGCTCTTCACGCTGGCGACTGTACAGAGGGAGCCGGGGCCTCGCGCAAGCTTACCCTGCTCCCTCTGAAGCCCTCCGGTGTGTGGGCCGGCCCGGGGTGCAGGTTTTCTCAGTCCTGGGGACTCTTGTTTGTGGGCCCTTGCCAGCTGTGGGCCCTACACCACGGTGTACCTGGCGTATAGGTAAATCCGGCCCTGCCTAGCCCCCTTCCTCACCCCCCAGAACTTTGGGAGGCAGGAGTGCTGCTCACAAACTCCTGTCTCTGTGGTGCCACCGTTCAAAATGGCAGGATGACTCCACGCAGTGCATCCTGGGATGTATTGTGCAGGGTCATTCTGCCAAATAAGGCAATAAGGCAGAATGACTGGCACCATGAAGGGGTGGTCTCAGTCTGGAGAAATAAGACATGTTTTCCCTTGTTTGGCAGGCTGACTCCACACAATGCATCCTGGGATGTACTGCATGGGGGCAGGGCTGGCCCGGGTGGGTGTCAGCATCAGGGGAACACATAGGCAGGGCAGCGTCAGCTGGGAGGGGGTGGCAAGGTCGGGGTTTCTGCCTTAGGCCGGATCTTTATGGGGGTCAGTGCAGTTATTTTGAAAGTTGGAGGTAGGAACATGTGGGCAGCATTCCCGCCTTTCAGCTGGTAGGAAGGTACAGGTGAGATTTGTGAAGGGGTCCAGGGTGGTAGCATGGCATGGCACAGGCCTAAACTTTCTTAGGGGGAGGGGATTTGAAGTAACAACTGATTTTTGAGGGGCCACAGGAGCCACCAATGTTTATGTGGGGTTCAGGGAGTGGGGGATGACACCAGGAAGTGGAGCCACCAATGAGTTTTGGAATGGCTCATGGGGGGATTGGAGGCCTGTGTCTGATTGGATCATCTGAGGTGAAGTGTCAAACTTGCTACCTGCCCGAAGTTGGCGTAAAGATTCATCATAAAGAGAAGAATGAAGAACGGCAATAAGTTTCAGCGCAATTCTTTACATTGGAAAGTGATTAGCTATTCCGTCTTTCTTTTACGTGCGATTAGCGTGCCCGCAGTTTGGTTCTGGAGTTTTCTGCGCTAGTTTGCTTTCTGCATTGGGGAACAAGCTTTTGATGGGAAAACACTGGGCTGGAGCTTAGCACAGTTTGCTGCACTGAGGCCTGAGCTTTCGGGCCGCCTCTTTCTTTCTCAATTCAAAAGCTTTGTCTTTTTCCTAACAGAGATGCCAAGTCTCAATTACTAGGATTGTGTCACACTCATCTCAGTCTTTGAGCACCTCCTCTCAAGCGTTGGAGCTTAGGTGCCGGCGCACTGATCCTGACCCCTGTTTTCATGAGAGATAAGAGAAGGGAAACCAAATGGCCCCAGCCAGTAGGAAAAAACCTGAGCTCGCCTTCCTACCACAACTGATCATTTACGCAGTGCTACAAGGCATATGCAGCGCTGCGTGGATACATGTACAGATATTCCCTGCTCATCAGAGCTTACAATCTAGTCAAGACAGACAACACAAGGGCTGAGAACAAAGATACAACTAGGGAAGATAAGGAGACACGCTATCAGAATATAGAAAGACTAGGGGACATGCAATGAAGCTGCAGAGTAAACTAAGACAAATACGAGAAAATATTTTTTCACTCAACGTGTAATCAAACTCTGGAATTTGTTACCGGAGGATGTAGTAAGAGCTGTTAGTGTAGCTGGGTTTAAAAAAGGTTTGGACAAGTTCCTGGAGGAAAAGTCCATAAACCATTATTAAGAAGGGACCCAGGATATCACTGCTTGACCCAATACAAGCATTGTGGAACCTGTGTCTTTTGGGGAAACTGCTAGGTACGTATGACCTAGATTGGCCACTGTTGGAAACAGGATACTGGGCTTGATGGACCTTGGTCTGACCCAGTATGGCATATCTTATGTTCTTAGGAGACTAAGTGGATCAGGATCCAAAAGCAGCCTCACAGAGGTGAGCTTTTAGCATGGATTTGAAAAGGGTTGGGGATGAAGCCTGATGTACAGAGTCAGGTAGTTTGTTCCAGGCTTAAGGAGCAGCGAGGTGAAAGGATCGAAGTCTGGAGTTCGCAGTGGAGGAAAAGGGGACAGGGAGAAGCGGTCCACTTGAAGAGCGGAGTTCCCGAGGAGGGGTGTACGGAGAGATGAGAGAGGAAAGGTAGTGAGGAGCTGCAGAGTGATGCACTTATAGGTCAGAAGTAGAAGTTTGAACTGGATATGGAAACGGATAGCAAGCCAGTGGAGTGACTTGAGAAGAGGGACTATATGAGCATATCGGGGCTAGCCGAAGATTAGCTGCGCAGCTGAGTGTTGAACAGATTGAAGGGGAGAGAGATGATTCAGAGGCAGCCCAGCAAGGAGGAAGTGTACTGCCTCCCCCTGCTTCCTCTCTTTTCCCTGTATCTACAGGTGTAGTTGCTGTGAAAAGCTATAAGTCACATTTTACAAAGGCTGTCCAAGTGCAATCAGGGAAATCCAAGCCAGAATGCCTGAAAAATAAAGCAGGCATGTTTTCACAAACATGTACACACTAGACACAGGGCCGTTGCTACCATTAGCCAAACTAGATGGTCGCCTAGAAGCTAGCCCATTGTTGCTGCTGTTGCCCCTTTCTGAGATGTACAATGGCGGCAAGGTCACAAACAGCCCTGCGGCATTTACCTTTAAGCTTTGGCGCCGCGGGATTGTTTGCTTTTATCGCTCTCCCACACCCAATGCTGACTTCCTGTTTTGGCATCGGGCATCAGAGAGGGTGCAGAAGCAAATAGTCCCATGGCACTGAAGCTTAAAGGTGAGTGTCACAGGGCTGTTTGTGGCCATTGCCTGCTGTTGTACATCCCAGAGAAGGAGATCGGTGGCAGCAATAGGTGCCCCGAGGGAAGGGAAGGCATCTAGGGCACCTCATCTTCTCATGCCAACTCTGGCCCAATATGGGCGTCTATGGAGATGTCTGCATCAATTTCCCCAGAACAGCATGTCAGAACAGCATCTAATAGCATAACGGTTAGATTAGTGCTAGAAGCAGGGTTTCAATCTGAGTGTGTGTCTTTGTGATCTTAAGCTAGTCACTTAACTCTCTAGATGTTTTAAGGCAAAAACAAGAACTTTCCTGATGCCTAGCTATGCCTGGAGCAGGTCTAAATGTACCTGCAGACCTCTCCAACATTTCTGAAATCAAACAGGGATGTCTCAGTCCGTCGCACCTTCGCAGACATGCCTCCTCTACGCCTCCTGCATATTTGGACATCCTCACACTAGTGACATCTTTAAAAGCCATTAGTGAAATGGCTTCAGAGATGTGTCATTTGGACGTGCACATCCTCAGATGTCCAACTCGCTACTAAGACTTTTAAAATGACCCCCTAGGCACATACTTTTAACCCATTGAGTGCAGAACAATTTTTCGGTCTAGAAATTTACCCATATTCCTCCACTATGCTGTATCCTTCCGAGACTCCAAAGGAAAGCAAACATCGTCTTATGCAGCTTGTTTCATTTGCAAAGCAATGCTCCATTTACATCTTTCTAGATTTATACCCCGGGTGCACTATCTGAAAAAACTCTCACTCTCTGGCCTTCAATCTCGATCTCCGGGGCAGTAGATCTCCCCCTTTGGGATGGTTCGCCTCGGCACCTCTGTGTTAACTCCTACTCTTCCTCATTGATAGACTGTCTAGGTGGCACTGCTGACTCTTGCTAGCCTCAGAGCTTGATGGGGGAGGTGGTATTTTCTCTGTGGTGCATCGCTGCTGCTTGGCACCTGTCAAACAGGATAATCATATATTTTACTGAACATCAGAGTAATAAACAGTAAGCACCCAATACACTTTTTTCCTATTTACACTGAGCACCAAATAAGCAAAACATATATTTGTAATACGTCTTTAGTTTTATTCCTCCCCCGTCACTTTTCATCAAACCAAACAATCTTTAAATCATCCCCCTTTACCTCTTCCATCTTCTAAGGTGGTCTGAAATGCCTCTTGGGATCAACATTCCCTTTGATGCTTTGAGATTATGGAGCAGTAAGGCTTGTGGTCTGCTACAACCACTATGACGGCAGCTCCCAAGCGTCCAATGATGGTATTACAAAAGCGCTAAATACAAGGGGAAGCTCAGTGGACGAGTCTTTATCTCATTCCTAACCGCTACTTCAGAAAATCTGAACGTCCCCATTGAGTTCCACTAATAAGCCCACTGGAACTCATTTCAGCTAACAAATGGAAACAATCATTTAATTTCCCTTGGCAGTGAAGGGTAAAAAGTTGTTTATTATTCCTTAAGGAAATGTATCCTGACAAAAATATTCATTCTAATTCACATTAACAGACTGGTGCGCGACTGTAGTTTTTCCATTAAAAATGCTAGGATCTTCAGAGTTTTTGAAGACCTACAGTAGATAGTAGTACGCTATATCCAGGGCCGGATTTACCTTGAGTGAGGCCCTACGCCAACAAAAATTGTGGGCCCCCAGCAGGGGCGGCCCAAGGGGGGTGCGGACCTCATTTGCATAAGGGGCCTCATTTGCATAAATATTTGCATAATGTTACCATATACTAACTTTTAGTAAACGTGCCTCTTAATGAGTGTATGGATAAAGAAAGACTAAAAGATTTCTACATTACTATAATCCAGTGCCAACTGCCAGACACATTAGGAACTACTACAAACACTGCCCATAGTAAACCCGCCGTATCCTAACAGCACTACCAGGACTCACAAAGCACCATACTCTACCAATCAAAGGGCAACACTGCAAATATTAAACCAATACATTTCAGAGAACAACAATACATGACCTACTGGGAAAGAGAACAAGTGGCAATGTCAAATAGGAATTATATAAACAGAACACCTCAGCTCAGTTACACATGCAGAACACAGACCATCACCAAACAAGTAATCACAATTTAGAAACAGGAAGACAATAATTAAACTGAGAATCCCAAAAGCCAAACTTGGAATGTACAACACTGTAGAAATAAAACTATACATTAATTTGCTCTTGTACTAAACAAAGCGCAGACGTTAATGATGCACATTTACCAGAGCTGACATATTCCAATTAATAAATTCAAAATAAAGAGATATTTTTCTACCTTTTGTGCATTTTTTTTCAGCTGCAATTGCTCCAGCCACTTTCTTCTGGTTTCTTCGTGTCTTCTGCTAACTCTCCATCGTCTGCTGTCCATTTGTCCTTTCTTCTCTCTTCTAGATTTTTTTCCATTCTCTCTCTACATCTGCTTTAACATACTAATCTTTCTCCTTTTGCTCTTTCCTCATTCCTATTTCATCCACTCAAATATTACCCCTCCATCCTCAATCCCCACTTACTCTCCCAATACCCGGCCAATTGTAGATTTTTTATCCCTCCCACACAAAATATTTTTCCCTTCTCCATTTTACTCTTCCAGCCCCATCCCATTCTAATCCTCCCCCAACATCAGCTCCCTTCTAGTTCCAGCCTCACCCAGCATCCATTCCCTTCTAGTCCCTGCATCAGCCCATTTCCAGTCCTAGCCATCCATCAGCCCATTTCCAGTCCTAGCCCCCCCATCACCCCACTTACAGTCCTTAACCCCCCATCACCCCATTTTCAGTCCTTAACCCCCATCACCCCATTTTCAGTTTAAGCCCCCCTATAACCCATTACCAGTCCTAACCCCCCATCAGCCCACTTCCAGTCCTAACCCCATCAACCCATTTCCAGTCAGCCCCCCATAGCCCATTGCCAGTCCTACCCCCCCCCATCAGCCCACAGCCCATTACCAGTCCTAACCCCATCATCCCACCTCCAGTTTTTTCCCCCCAGCCCATTTCCAGTCCTGGGCCCCCATAGCCCATTACCAGACAACCCCCATCAGCCCACAGCCCATTACCAGTCTTAACCCCCCCAAAGCCCATTACCAGGTCTAACCCCCCCCAACAGCCCATTACCAGTCCTAACCCCATCATCCCACCTCCTGTCTTAACCCCCCAGCCCATTTCCAGTCCTAGCCCCCCCCCATAGCCCATTACCAGACAGCCCCCATCAGCCCACAGCCCATTACCAGTCTTAACCCCCCCCCAAAGCCCATTGCCAGTTCTAAGCCCCCCCCAACAGCCCACAGTCCATTACCAGTCCTAACCCCATCAGCCCACCTCTAGCCTTAACCCCCCCACCCCCGCTCCAGCCCCAGCCCCCCCATTGCCCCTTTCCACCCCTACCCCCCCCACTCCCTTTCCAGCCCCAGCCCCCCCCATACCCCATTACCAGTCCTACCCCCCCCCCCCATAGCCCATTACCAGTCCTACCCCCCCCCCCGGCCTAAAGTAAAATTTAATTTAAAAAAAAAACCTGGTGGCTGCCGCCGCGGGGCCCCCTCTGCTGCCGCGGGGGCCCCGTCTACAAGCTGGTCGGGTCCGGTCGGGTCGGGTCGGGTCCGGTCGGGTCTCTCTCCCTCGCTGCAGGCTGCAGGCTGCGAGTGACGCATCTTCGCGTCTCACGCAGCCGGCAGCGCGGGAGGGAGGGCGAGAGACCCGACCGGACCCGACCCGACCCGACCAGCGTGGGGACGGGGCCCCCGCGGCAGCCTAGGGGGCCCCGCGGCGGCAGCCACCAGGTTTTTTTTTAAAATTAAATTTTACTTTAGGCCTGGGGGGGGTAGGACTCCTACCCCCCCCCCCCGGCCTAAAGTAAAATTTTTTTAAAAAAAATAGCGGGGTGGCTTCCGACGCGGGGCCCCCACTGATGCCGCGGGGGCCCCGTCTACACGCTGGTCGGGTCGGGTCGGGGCGGGTCCGGTCGGGTCTCTCTCCCTCCCTCGCTGCAGGCTGCGAGAGACGCGAAGGGAGAGCGTCTCCTCGCGTCTGTGTTAAGCCCGCAGGGGCTGATGGGATTTCCCATCAGCCCCTGCGGGCTTAACACAGACGCGAGGAGACGCTCTATCTTCGTGTCTCTCGCAGCCGGGAGGGAGGGAGGGAGACGAGACCCGACCCGACCCGACCCGACCCGACCATCTTGTAGACGGGGCCCCCGCGGCAGCAGAGGGGGCCCCGCGGCGGCAGCCACCAGGTTTTTTTTTTAATCGAGTTGAAAAAAAAAAAAACCTGGTTCTATTTTTTGTGGGCCCCTGCCGGTTGTGGGCCCTACGCCATGGCGTACATGGCGTATACGTAAATCCGGCCCTGGCTATATCCATTCTGCCGACCAAGGGGCACATTTACTAACATGTGCTAATGCTTAGCCTGGGGTTGGGCACATGCAGTTGGGGAAGAGACTGGGTGGTTCAGGGCTGGAGTGTGCACATTAGAGTTAGTGCCGGTGTCTTTATCGTGCACGAAGAGGCAATGTTGCACTTAATGCAGGCGCACATACCACCACTTCAATGGCTGGCATGAAATGTGCCCGTATTCGCAGCAAACCTTTTAGCATGGCAGTGATGCCGACCCAATGCTAACCACATGGGCACCTACTGGGCATGTCACCATTTATTTATTTAAACTTTCTTATATACTTCTTTTCAAGTTATCAAAGTGGTTTACAGAGATCATAAGGGGTGGGGGGATGTGGTAGATACATTATAACTTTGAAACTTTTTACAGTAACTTATAGGCAATGTCTTGGTTAGGTTGGTGGGTTCGGGAGGGGGTGGGGTAGAGGAAGGGGCTCGGGTGGAATGGGGCGGGTGTTTTAGGGTGAGGTTTTAAGGGTCTGTTCCATAGGCTTCATGAAAGAGATGCATTTTTAGCTTGCTATGGGATTCGGAGATCTCATCAATGACTCTTAAGTTGCTTGGTAGTGAGTTCCAGGTTGTGGGGCTGTATATTGAGAATGTTGTGTTACAGGTGGATTGAGAGCTTTTTGTTTTGTAGCCTTCTTGCATGTGAGTCGGGGTTTCTCTGTAGTAGGGTCTATGGATAGTCAGCCGATTGATTGTAAATGACTTTGAACATACTGACTATTGCCTTGTACTTGACCCAAGTCTGAATTGGGAGCCAGTGTAAAGTCTTGAGGATGGGTTTTATGTGGTCTTGTCTTGAATTTCCAGTGATAAGATGGGCTGCTGCATTTTGTGCTAGTTGTAGGGGGTGTATTGTTTGTTTTGGGAGGCCATGGAGTTATTGTATTACAATAATCGCAGTGGGGAGTAATTAGAGCTTGGCAAACTGTTCTGAAGATGTCTGGGGTTAATAGGGGGCGTAGTTTGTGGAGGTTTGTAGTATGCTGTCATGATGGTTCTTTAAATATGCGATTGGAAGTTTAGTTTCTGGTCTAGTATAACCCCTAGTTATTTAACTTCAGATTTCGCTTTGATTTCGTTGCTGTTAATCTTGATTGCTGCAGGGTGTGTGTATTGGGGTGCGCCCAACATCATTCTGCACTAAGTTTTGGGACCTAGCATGTCGAGGATGGTTATATTTTAGTAAACATGCCCCCAAAAATCTCTGTAGAGTTTTGATATTCATTCCCAATTTTCAAGGGCCTGGAGGGTCAGGTTTTAAGGATATCCAAAATGAATGTGCATGAGAGAGAGTTGCATGCCTACCATTCCACGGTATGCAAATCACTCTTATGAATATTTATTAGGAATATCCTGTAAACCTGACCCATTGGTGGCCTTTAAGGACTGTGAGTAAAAACCACTGTTGTAGAGCTTTCATCTCTTAGCTCTATATTAACTCTCTTAGTCCACCAGAATTTTTCTTAGATTGTTCATAGATATCTAAGGCAATGTCCAAGAAGGTCACATTTTCCATCTTTTAAAGTGAAAGTGAAATAAAAGTATTTAGTATGACTTTAGACTGAGCAAGTCTTCTTTGGACTTGTAGGGCCCGATATTCAAAAGGCATTTACACGGTTAACAGCCAGTCAATCATGTAAATACCTGCTAACCAGATATTCGACGGCACATACACAGGTAGTGCCGTCGAATATCCCCAACTATGTCGCCTACGTGCCCTGACGCTAGCCGGCTATCATCGGGCATGCCGGGGGCGTTCTGGGGCGGAGCGGAGGTGGGGACCGGTGCTAACCATGCAGCACCGATATTGGAAACTGCATGGTTAGTGCTCGGCACCTATAAGAAGCAAGGAAAATCCTCGCTTATCTTATAGGCGCCGAGGCTAACAGTGCATCACCCAATATCGGTGTTACACGGTTAGCCTCGGCGGCTTCCGGGCAGCGTGGCCAGACCTGGATATCCACTTCCGTTGCCGCGGAAGTGAATACTGGGGTTTGGGAGTGGACTGGCAGGGCTAAGCGGCTACATTGCTTAGCCCTGCCCAGTTGAATATCGGGTCCGTAATTTTTAGCAGATACAGAAACAGGCATGTTAGCAGTCATGACACTGCTAAGCAATCCAATGTCTACTTCCTGTACACAGCATAACCCCTAGTGAATAGTCAGCTGATTACTGTGATGAAGTGGGATAACTGTTGTTTAGAGATGGTGCATGGCTTTTCTCAGTCGGTTGGTGGAAAGACTTGTTTTATAAGTAGAATTTCTATGCCTGTCTAATACCTACAAAGTTCTTGCTTTAATACTTAAAAGATGTCTCTGCTTATTGTTTTTCTTTAATATATTTACTGTTCAATGTAAATAGTTGATTTCTATTGTTCTATGTACAATGTTCAATGTAAATAGTTGATTTCTATTGTTCTATGTAAAATGTATACAAACTGTGTACAAGACTGTTAACCTGTTATATGTAAACCGCCCTTGATCTCTGGAAGGGGCGGTATAAAAGAAATAGTTAAATAAATAAATAAATAAAAATAAAATTAGTAAAAATGAAGACATTCAAAGCTGAACTAACAATGCAAGTGAAATACTAATTAACAAATAAATAAAGGCGCCTGCCTTACAGGACACACACACAGCAACATGTAAACATGAATTATCCCATGCTGAAAATCAAGTGTGAATAGGACGCTGAACAGAAACGTTATTAGGGGCAGGACATGGTGCTCTCAGGAGCTTTCCTCTCTTTGGGAAGTAGGCTAAACCACAGAGGTATGGTATATGGATTCCTTTGTTAAAAAATAATTACAATTGCACTGACTGAGGATGATTAGTCACCAGATAATATTCTTCCTCTTTGTATCATTTTCAGCATAAAATTTTGTAAAATACCAAGAGTTGCTTTTAAGAAGTATTCTCCCATAAGAACAGGAGAAAACTCATGGTGAATCAATATTCAAGTTCATATTAAGGCACAATGGGGCATGTTTACTAAACTGCACTAACTTTAAGTGTGGGATTTGCCATACGCCAAGGGCGGCATGCAGAGTCCCTAATAGTGGGGTCGGACATCCGGGGTGGATGTCCTACCCCGCTATTCATTGGGACCCGATTCCTGGTCCAGAGCTCCCCGCATGTTCAGGGCTGCTGGGTGGGGAGCTCTGGATGGGGGCAGGCAAGGGGAGGAGACAGGGCAGGCCGGAGGTGGGACCCAGACCCTGGACATACAGGGCCGATACCCGTCATGGCCCTGTACGTCTGGGCTGGATGAGATGGATGGGTGACTTCTTCCACCTTGGGGTGGAATAGGTTACCCTGAGTGTGGCAATCTGTGGTGGTGGACCCCCCAAAAGGTAGGGAAAGCACAGGAGATTCCCCGCAGCCTGACCCCGGGGTTGGGTGGTGGAGAAAGCAAACTCTTCTGGGTATGGGGGTGAGCACGGCTACTGTATGGCATCCCAGTGCCATGGCGATGAGACACCACGGCACTGGGTTCTATGGAGAAGCCATGGCAGGGTTGAACGGGGAAGGAGCAGGGCATCCAAAGGGCCTGAATCGGGGCATGTCCTGCCCATCCAAGCCCTTTGCACCCGATTCTGATCTCATAGGGCCGTCTAGCTCCTGTGGGATCAGAATCAGGTGCAAATTCAGCTTGTCCAGATTTTAGATGCCAGGATGGGCCAAACGGGCCCTTTTCTGCAGGGGCTCTAAATGTATTTATTTATTTATTTTATTTTATTTATTTACATTCTCTTATATACCGCGCTATTCTGCATCAGTGTGGTTTACATTGAACAAACTGAAATTACATTGAACAGGGCATTATAACTTGGAGATAACTATTTTACAGGGAACATGGGCTACGGAGGGTTAAATGTACTGTGCTGTTAGCATGGGGCCCGGCAGTAAAACGTTCATGTTAACTGATTAGCATGTAATTGAGTGAGGAGTGGGCGGGTTAGGGGCGTAATGTGGGCATTGACATTGTATTATGTGTGTGTGTGTGTGCTGTGAATATTACTATTAACATAGGTGCAACACACCCCTTAGTAAACAGGCCCCAGTGCAATTTGTACTTTCATGGAGACTCTTCTCTTGATGAATGACTTTATCTGCCTTCTTTTGATGTGAGAATCACTGAAATGAAAAGAAGGCACAAAATGCTTATAAGCAACTAGGGATATGCACAGCCAAAAAATAGTTCAGTTAGGGGCATGTTTACTAACGTTCGGCACTATAGCATATGTTAAGAGGCAAAAATTAGTGCAGGAGAAGAAACAGCCCCTCGCTAACTATTGAAGCATGCCCAGCCTGTGCCTGCCCTCTGCAGTTACCATGGTGAAAAGTACCTCACCTCGTAAAAACTGCAATTGCAATTAATGCGGGTGCACTTAATACCGCCCTTAGAGATGGTGGTAAGTGTGTCCACACTAACTGCAACAGTGACTGCGTGTACGTGCGCTGTTGTGGTTAGCATGGATGCACTTAGCATGCTAGTGGCAATGTGCAGTCAACACTTGATCTCTGCCCCTAAGTCCCACCTCTAAGCCCCATCCCTAAGCCCCTAAGCAGTTAGTGTGGTAGTTTTGGTGTACTGGCTGCATTAGCAGTTACCGTGGTCCTGTGCTCGTTGCTTAGCAAATGCTTTAGTAGGCGGTTCAATGCTTGTGAACTTTAGTAAACAAATTCCAGTCTTTAAAAGACGTTTTTTCAGGTTTTATGTGTTTTATTCTGATTTTTGTACACATTTGACTTAAATGCATGTCTTCTATGCCCACTCAAAATTTTTTGTGCATGCAAATTTGTTAATTTTTTGTGTGGGCAGACGTGCTAATTTGTAGGTAAAATAAATTTTGGGTACCAAAATGAACCAAATATGTAGCAACAAATGAATACTTCAATAAGCAACCAAATCTCCAAACTGCTAAATTATTTTTGGCTACATTTTTATATTTTCCTGCTTGGCTGAGTTTGCTTTAACACATTCCCTTGTCTATTTCTACCTCTATTGCTTTTATATGTCATATATCGCTTATCTTTTTTTCTGGTTGAAAAAACTAAAATTTAAACTTCTAGCTCTGCCTCGCTTGCTTGTCTAGATATCTGACAACTGCTAAACTTCTGTATTTTCCCTATTTTGACCGTGTAAATATGAGATTTGAGATTGGGCTCAGTTTGATCAGGGGTTGTAGCCCTTTGGAAAGTACTGTAAAATCCCTTTCTCCCTACCCCTTGTTCAATCACCCCTGAGACTGCTTTTCTTATATAGTCTTCCTAAGTCAGATAGCCAATAATTTTCAATCTAAATGAGTGATAGTCAAATCATTTTGGTTTTCTTTATCATAATATTGTGGTCCTATATCTAATCCAACAATAAAAATAACTATTATTCAGTGCAACAGCTATGATGTCTTAGTCCTAAGGCAAATCATTTGGAAGCTTAGAGCTTGTTCAATCTGTCCCCAAATTCTGCTATGAAAAAGGGGTTGATATACTTCAAAGAAGAATTAGCTGCAATTGAAAAAGTCCCCCCCCCCCTCCACACTATACAACATGCACGCAATGTACCCCATTGAAAAAGAAAATTAAACAACCCAGAAATAAATGGGTTACAGTGCGTTCAGGCAGAGTATGACTTGTGACACAGTGCCGCCTCTCCAGGGCCGCCCGAGGGTCTCTGACACCCTAGGTGAACCTTCAGCCTTGCACCCTCTCCTGGTGCCCTCATCTTCTCCTCCTCCCTCCACCCAAGGTTTCCAGCATCTCTCCTTCCTTCCCCCCAGGTATTTAGCATCTGCTTTTCAATTTCCCCCTACCTTTTCAGCACCTACATTTCCTTTACAACACCCCCCACCGCTTCCCACGTCCCGTCCACTTAACAGATCTGACTCATCACTCCTTTCGCTCCTTTGCTGCTGCTGCTGCTGCTACAACACTATTGCTTAAGGCTTGAGGCACTCAACAAAGGTCAGTGTGGCTTGCATGGGGCCTAGAGCCATCTGCACATGCTCAAGGCCTGCTGCCTCCCACAGGAAGGTCAAGGGGTGTGTGTGTGTGGGGGGGGGGCAGGCCTTGACCATGTATAGATAAGGCCCCATGTTGGCTACATTGATTTTTGTTTAGTGTCATCACTACCACTGGCCTCCAAATAGTGCTGCCCTAGGCAGATGCTTAGTCTGCCTAGTGGTCGGTCCAGGCTTGTACCTAATTCCTCCTCCCTTAGGACATCCTTCTATAGTTACATAGGAAATAATGGCAGATAAAGACCAGCATGGCCCATCTAGTCTGCCTAGCTAGGTGTTTAGGGTTGAACTACCACTCCATGAAGGTTACCCCTATTCTAAGCTTTTTAGTTTGGGATTTGAACCCTGGCTTCACTGGTCCTAACCCACTACTTTAACCATTACACTGTTTCTAGATATCCAGGTTCCCAAATATAATTCTGGGGACATCTATGCAGACAGCCTCCACAGACATCCGTATTGGGCACATCCACGTTTGTGGAATTGCGCTTGAACTTGGCTATGCCTGCTTCTTTTGCAGATGATCGGGCTTGGACGTACGTCCCAGATTGTACTTGAATGTCATATGTAAAATGACACTTCATGAGCACAAATGCTTACAGTCTAAGCAATAAATTAACAAATCTGTAAGCCTTTTTGCTGGAAATGCCCAAGAACCTTATGCCTATTATGGAGACATGGTCCACTAATCCCCATGAATGGCCGTTCCAGGTTATAATCTGTTTGCGCCTGCTGGAATTCTGCACACACAATTCAAAATTCTGTGCCAAAAGGTCTGAATTATGCAAAATTCTGCATGTTTTGTTTGTCAAAATAATAAAGCATATTGTTTTTGAGTGATGGTTATGGCACTTGATATGCTGCCCTTTTTAGGCTGTGCATCAGAGTGGTTTACAATTTATGCTAACAGGCACTTTTTATTCCCTTGTCCCTGAAGGGCTCACAATCTCCGTGTACCTGAGCCAATGGAGGGTTAAGTGGCTTGCCCAAGGCCACAAGGAGTAGCTGTGGGATCAGGCACCCCAATCCTTCTGGCCTAAGGTTGCTTGTCCCTATCTGGGAATTGAACCCCCGGCCCTCTGGCCTCATATTTTTTTCTCTGTGTTGTGTTTTAAATTACGTATCACAAAAAAGTGCAACATTTGAATTATTGTGTGCATAATGCAAGCAGGAGCATATGTTTAGGAAGGATAGAGATAGCAAGAAACAGGAAAGAGTAGCTCTCCATGTCAAAAATAATATTTTCCAGTCTGTTGCTGTTGTTAATGTGTTTGAGTCGACGTTGAATCATAGTGGCTCTGTGGATATTGTACTGTAAACTATCTTGCTCTTTGAATGAAAGGCGGTCAAGCAAATTCTGAATAAACATAAATATAATGAATTCTGGTTAACAGACCAACTCTCAAAAGCAATAGGACCGAGAAAGCCTTTTTTGAAGGAACAGCAAACAAGTTCTTTACTGACAAATGTAGGGAAGAAGGAGGTTTATAGATTTGTAGAAGATGCATCACGTAAAAGAGCCCATTGCCATGTAAACACCTGAAAATGAGAATACATTTTCAACCCAAATCCTCTGGGCTAAAGGTAGCCAGTGTAAGACTTTCAGTTCAAATGTAATCCCACCGCCATCAGGAAACAGGCAGGGTCAGCCCAACCAACCATTAGGCAAATTAGGCGGTTGCCTAGGGTAGCAACTTCTTGATGATGGTAAAGAGCAGAGCATTCAAAGCAAAATAATATATTTTGACAGCCAAGGAGGGCTTAAGGTCAGCCTAGGGCACCAATACCTTGAACCAACTCTGGGGCCAGCCCTGGCGACAGATAACCGCACTTTGAACAATTTGCATAGTTTTTACTAAAGTCTCAGGGAGATCCAAATAGATAGCATTACAGGGTATAGGCCAGGCAAAACCCTCAAGATGCAGATAATATACGAGTCTCTGTGAAATGGGGACAGTGGCCCCGATACTGAGCCGGCACAGAGACCATTCTAAGTTAAATGCTGCTGTTTAGCTATGTTTTAGGAAAGCTCTGAAATATTACCTTTTCCTCGTACATTACCCGGATGACAGCACCCCAAATGCCTCATCAGTAAACTAGCCAAGCCAAACAGATGTTCAGCCAGTTCGCTCTGTACAGTTGTAAATAGTTACCCACGTTTTCATCCAAGTTCTGTTTCCTGTTAATTGTAAACACTAATCGACGGTTTTGAAAAGTATATTTAACTGGTTCTATGTAAACCGCACTGATGGAAAATAGCACGGTATATAAGAGAATGTAATAAATAATAAAAAAAATGTTCAGCTCCCACTAACTTCTTAGGTAGCAGCACTGAATATATGGATAACACGGTCACCATGTCGACACTATCCATTTAATTTATCTATTTAGCAGTGAAGCTCAGCTGCTAAACGTACAATTAATATGTTTAGTTTAGGCCAGGCCCAGATTTAGGCACAGAACCCAATTCAGGTAGGGGCACATCTGGGCTGTCCGGATGGCCCCATGCAAGACGGGCCCATTTGGATCCGATTCTGGACCGCGGGACCAAAACATTCCCGCGGTAACCAGAATTGGGTCCCAGGACGACTCAGCGTGCCCCTGTCGCCTTTGGGGACATCCTCCCCGCAGGTGCTCCTGACTCCCGCGACCTCGGCCTCCCTTTTGCCTGCCACCCAACTTCCGACTGGCCTGCCGTGGCCTGGATCAGGTGTCAGGGACCCCCCCCGCTCCAGGCCACGGCTCCTGGGGGGGATCCCTGGGCCCGATCGCCAGTTTTATGCTGCATATTCCACCTTTGAGGTGGAATAAGCAGCATATCCCCACAAGCCCGGAGAACAAACAAGGTCATGACCTGAATTGGTCCTGTACATCCTGCTGGGCTATCCCTCTCCCGCTCTGCCCCCCTCGCCGGCTCTCCCCCGTCCTGATGCTCAGGACGTATGGGAGGAGCTGGTGGGGGAATCAGGCCTGGATGGCTTGCGGGGCTACACGTCCTGCTGGGACGTGCAGCCCCGCAATCCGCATCACAGAATCGGGCTCATAGGCAACACAGGCAACTGTCTCCGGTGCCGACTTCAGATAGGCACCAGAGCATTGCCATACTTCAATCTGGGCCAGCATCAGAGCAGCAGCAGCAGCAGCAAATAGATTTTAAAGATTTAGGCAAGATTTTCAAAGGCATTTACAAAGGTAACTGCCCTATATCTCTCCTTATAACCCCCTTTGGGAACTCCGCTCTTCTAGCAAACTGCTCCTATCTGTGCCCTTCTCTTCTACTGCTAACTCCAGACTTCGCTCCTTTCACCTTGCTGCACCTTACGCCTGGAACAAACTACCTATGTCAGTACGCCAGGCACCTTCTGTAACCCTCTTCAAATCAAGGCTGAAAGCTCAGCTCTTCGCTGCTGCTTTTGGATCTTGACTCACCTGATCTCCTTTTTCTCTCCCTTGTTTTACCCCTGCCTACACCTTCTGTGTTTGTCTTGTCTAGACTGTAAGCTCTGATGAGCAGGGATTGTCTCTTACATGTCTGTGCAGGCTGCGTACAACTAGTAGCGTTATACAAATGCTGAGTAGTAGTAGTGGTATTGAAGCAGCGGAGTGCAAACAATGAATAAATCCAGGAGTCAATTGCAGGGTCCAAGCCAATTTATTGTGCACAGTCTCAGACCATCAGGTATGCAGAAAAAGATCTGAGCAAAGTTTTACAGATGCATATTCTTTTTATATATTATTTCTCAGTTTGATACATGCAGACTTTCTATTGGTCCCAACGCCCCTTGCTTCTGACCAATCAGAGAGTCCCTCTGGGCCTAGCTCTCTGTTCCCCCTTCTAGGACTGTTCTAACAAATGCTCAGTTTCTAGGTCTCGTTATAATTCTACAGCAAGGTCGTTCCTAGCTCCGGGAATGCATGTATTGAAACATTCTATCATTGAAACAGAAGAGAATAATAAGGGATTTATGAATTCATGAAAAACATCTTGTTAAGCAGTTTAAAACAGTTTTCTCAGACTTGCACAGACTTTGGTTTTTCTCAGCACTGCTATTCTCAGGTGGGGGTTGGGATCCAGGCCTAGCTTACAGGCCTTTCATATTTACAGGCTATCATAGGCCATAGCCTGCCACATTCCCCCCTTTGATTATTCTCACCCGCCAGTCAAAAGGGTGAGGATTAAATCACATATTATACTGGCGTAAAAGCATCAGTTTGGGGTATAGGGTAATATTGCCACATAGCCAAAACCTTTGCAGCTGCCTTCCTTTCTACAGTGCTATCAATAACTGAAGTTATCATTCGCAAGCATAGTGGTAGTAAACAGGGGAGCAACAAGCAGATAATCAGCATGAATAATACAATAAACACAAGAGCTTTCAGGCCACCTAGCCATGAAAACGTTGAACCAAACCAGCCATCAAGCTGCAAACCATGCCAGGTTTGGAGAGGCACATATGCTTGCCTTTGCATTTGATGGGCTATATCTTCAACAACTTGTCCATTATTATCAATCTGTAAACAGCAATTGGTTAAATTCAATTTACCACATACTCCTCCCTCAGATGCTAGCAAATAATCTAGTGCTAGGCGATTCTGATAAACGGCTGTACGCATATGTGTACTCTGCTTAGCCAAAAGAGTTAGTGCTTTACTGGTTTCATTAGTTATTATTTCAACAGCTTGCAAGCGTATAATACGATTTATCATATATACAGGAGTACGGTATCCCCATGTGCCATCTTGTTCCCACGTAGCAGGTCCATAATACGAGATGATTCTCTCAGGTGGCCATTCTTCATCACCCCACTTGTCCCATTGGCCTATTTTTAAGGCCTCTCGCTTCTGTCGACACTTGTACACAGGGAAACCCAGTTGTTCACCATGGGAAGTGGGCAGAAGAAAGAAGGAAGGTCGTATAGTTCCTAACACACATGCTCCTCCCCAATAGTAAGGGAGCTTAGCATATGCTCGAGTTCCACAAATCCAATACAGTCCAGGAGGAGCTTGCCAATCATGATGAGAAACCAAATTAGTCCATAGCTTGGCAAGAGTAGGAAAAAGAACTAAAGGGTTGGAAGGTTCGGTAGCATTTACACCTGACCACCAGGATGTCTGCTTCGTGGTGCTGTTGTAGAACTTCTGATTTAGACAGACCAGCTGTCCAACTTGCATAGTAAATTGTCGTCCTGTACGGGTAAAACACAAATTTCCAACAATGGGGTGAGCCAATACCCACTCACTAGTAGTATTATGTAAATCAGTCTGGTTGTAAGGGACGGAGTAGTTCAGTTCTTGCGCCTCCCAGGGCCATTGGTCTCCCATCTTAGTTCCACCACAAAAGAAACAGTTCGAGATGTGGAGACTAGATGCTACTGCCCCAGCAAGTTCAATAAACAAGTTCTGGGAGGTGTGAGGAACTGCAAATTCGGCCTGCATGGCCTCATAGAAAGTATGATGTATTTGATAGGGTGCAGATACATGAGTCTTAGTATTGAGTCGGATATGTAAAAAGGTTCCAGGATCTACACCTCCTCCTGCAATACGCAATCCAAATCTATATCCTTGCTTCCAATGACTGGGGTTAAGTATGGTGAGCCGCACTGGGTTACAGGCACCTGTCTTACATTTACCAGGTTCTGGCAGTGATAATTTTTCAAGAACGGCCACTCGTTGGTCTCCATCCCATCCTGTGGGCGCCCTAGGCCAAGTGGCATAATACACACAGTCCCACTTCGGACAGAAGTAGGCATCTTTGGATGCAGTGCTGTAGACAGTAGTTGGGGAATTCTTTCCAGTACACTTTCCCCATCCATAGGCTCGTTCAGGACACATATATTTATCATCATGATAATAAGCTCGTTCCCAAGATCCACACTTATGATAGGCATTCCTGTTTATCACATCACAAGCGTCAAAGTCCAGAGTAACATACTTTGTGGGATCAGGGAGCTATCGTGTAGCATTTATGAGGGCTCCATCTTCATCATTCCAGCGCAGCTCAAGAACATAATAAGAGGGGTTCTGACGAGGACTGAAGCAAGTTTTACTTTTTCCTTTTGTACAGATATTTAACTCTGTCCCATTGTACACACATCGGCTAACTATACCAGTGCAAGTATAATAGGAGTGAGAAAGCAAAGTCTGAGTGACCTTCAGTCCAGTTCGAGTGGTATTTATACAGGCTGCACAAGGGTGTAGGGCAAAAGTCTTTTCCAGAAATCCTTGAGCTACTGCTCCCATGAAGCAGTAGTAAAGAAACATCATGTTTTTGGAGATCAATTGAGACGCTGGGAACGCTGAATCCTGTAGAATTTGTTCTTCTTCTTTCTTCCGTTGCACATAGACCTGTCAGCTTCCACGTCATGTGACAGGAGTAGGAGTGTAGATTCTGATGATTCTTACAATACTGATTGTCTTCGTAATGTTAGCCGCAAAGGAGTCTCTGGGTCTGGTGTTGAAGTCCAATGGCCAGGTTCAGGAGCAGCCACTGGCTTTACTCGGCTATGATGGATCCAGGGTTCGAATTCTGCGACTTTTACTGCAGTTGGGGTTGACAGGATGACGACATAGGGTCCCTTCCAATGTGGTGCCAACGGTGTCTTTCTCCACTCTTTGATCCACACCGACACTCCAGGCTTGAAGGGATGCAGGTGTTCAGACAGATTGATGGGCAATCGATCTTGTACCCAGGCGTGAAGATTCTGCAAAACAGAACTTAAAGCCAATAGTTCTTGTCTAATGATTTCCAATCTATGTCATATGTCCTTTTATTCCCTGCACAATAGGCGGGGGTCACCCATACAAGATCTCAAAAGGGGACACTCCTAAGGACTTGGTTGGGGCAGAACGTATCCTAAGAAGGGCTATAGGAAGAACTTGAGGCCACTTCAGATGGGCTTCTTGACACAATTTAGACAGCTGGGATTTCAGGGTCCTATTCATATGCTCAACCTTCCCTGAGCTCTGTGGTCTATAGGCAGTGTGCAACTTCCACTGTATCTGTAGAGCTCGGGCTAGCTGCTGAGTTACTTGAGACACAAATGAAGGTCCATTATCTGATCCTATAGTCAGGGGTATTCCAAATCGAGGAATGATCTCATGGAGCAGAATTTTTGTGACTTCTCGGGCTTTCTCAGTTCGGGTGGGGAATGCCTCTACCCACCCAGTGAATGTACAAACTAAGACTAACAGGTAGTGATACCCATTTGCTCGTGGCATTTCAGTAAAGTCCACCTGAACATTACTCATAGGGGTGACTCCTACTGACTGTACTCTTGGAGGTGGATTGGGACCCTGTTTAGCATTATTCTTGGCACATGTCAAACATTGCTGGGCCACAGAGGTGGATAAGGGTCCTAATAGTGAAATATAGAAATGAGGTTTTAGGGCTTTCTCCATGGCAGTCTTCCCATAATGTGTAGCTTGGTGGAAAGCATGAACAAAGGCTGGTCCTAATGCTTCAGGGATTACGGTGGGACCAGGAAGTAAGCTACCCTCTGGAGGTGGCAACACTATCCAACCTGTCTCTGTCAGGGCACCCCCCTCCTTCTCACAGAAGTATTCTATCTCACTGGCAGTGTATCGAGGGGCCCATGTGCTAAGGGGCACAGGGAATAGGGCTGCCTGGACTGGGGCATCTTGGATCAGAACATGTCCAGTTGTGGCTGCTTTTTGGGCAGTGGCATCGGCGAACCTATTTCCTTGGGCAACTTCTCCTATGCCTGTCTGATGGCCTCGACAATGCATGACTGCAACTTGCTTGGGAGCCCACACAGCATCTAATAACATCAATATCTCTGGGCCGTATCTAATGGACTTTCCTCCTGAAGTAATCAATCCTCGCTCCTTATACAGGGCTCCATGTGCATGTGCAGGGGAGACTTCTCCATTCCTTTGGTGGCTTGATACAAGGGTTTGGCCAATAGAGCGAAATTGGGGATCCATATACGACAGTACCCCGCTGCCCCCAGGAAGGCTCTTACTTGCTTTCTGGTGGTTGGGGTAGGAATACTGCAGACAGCTTCTTTGCGTTCTGGTCCCAGTCGTCGAATTCCACTGGACAACTGGAATCCCAAATATTTAACTTCAGTTTGACACAATTGCGCTTTGGCTCTTGAGACTTTGTATCCAGCTTCATTTAGAAGATGCAAAAGATCACTGGTGGCTTGTAGACATTCTTTCTCTGAATCTGTGGCTATGAGCAGATCATCCACGTACTGGAGAAGAACCCTTTTCCCAAGGCTCACAAAGTAGCTTTTGAGATCCTGATTTAGAGCAGCACTGAAGATGGTAGGTGAATTCTTAAATCCTTGGGGTAATCGGGTCCAGGTGAGTTGACCACGCCTTCCTGTTGTAGGATCTTGCCATTCGAAGACGAACAGAAGTTGGCTTGTGGGGGCAAGGCGTACACAGAAGAAAGCATCTTTCAGGTCCAGGATGGTGAAAAGAGTAGCCTCAGCAGGGATCAGTCCCAAGAGAGTATAAGGATTTGGTAACACTGGGTGTATGGTTTCAGTTGCATCATTTACCCGCCTCAGATCTTGCACTGGGCGGTAATCCCTTGTCCCAGGTTTCTTAACTGGGAGAAGGGGGGTATTCCAAGGTGACTGGCACTCCTTGAGAAGTCCATACTTCAGCAACTTCATTAGATGACAGTGTATACCTTCAATAGCTGGTCGAGGAAGAGGATACTGTTTCATATGCACTGGTTCCGCTCCTGGCTTGAGGGTGACTATGACAGGGGCTATGTTCTTCGCTAGGCCAGGTGGATTGTCTTCTGCCCATACTCCGGGTAGAGCTGCGAGGTTGGTGGGGATACAGGAACTAATTGCCTTAGCTGGAGATGTACTATAGAACCGCCACTCTTCTTCTCGGGGGACAGTCAGCACCATTAATCCAGCAGGTTTTGAATTCACAGTCATTTGCATTTCTCCTCTTTCGGTAAAGGAGATTTACGCCTGGAGCTTAGCAAGCATATCTCGGCCCAAGAGTGGAACAGGGCATTCAGGCATATACAGGAACTGGTGCGTTATTTTCTGTCCCCCTAGTTCACACATGTGGTTCTGCAAGAAAGGCTTAGTGGCTCTGGCTCCAGTGGCCCCTATAACGGTGACAGATTTATTTATTTATTTATTTTATTTATTTATTTAATTGGATTTTTATACTGCCTTATCATACAATCAAAGCGGTTCAACAAATGAGAATATAACAAGTAATAGTGAGACATTCAGTGTTGAAATATACATAGTTTGTAAATAAAGTATATGATTAAATGTCTTGGGATAAGGTGCACTATATATATTGTGAGCTATACTATAAAGTGAGCTATTGTACAATGTATATATATAATATTTGCTTTCTTAAAAATTAATTAGTTGATTGCATGACCGTAGTGCTCCGTAAACAAAACTGTTTTCAGTTGCTTTCTAAAGTCATTGATGTCCTGAGCTGCTCTCAGATCATTAGGTAGTGAGTTCCAGATGGAAGGCGCAGCAAACGAGAAAGCTCTCTCAGAGGTATCCTTACGTGTTCTTCTGATGTCATTTGAGGAGCTGACTCTATTGTCAGACCCACTTCTTCTAGGTCTGTTGCTAATATCTGACTGGATGAGATACGTCAGACTTTCTGCATAACATTGTTGCTTTATCTTGAAAATATAAATTACTGTTTTATATTTTATGCGAGATGATATGGGTAACCAGTGAAGCTCCTTTAAGATAGGAGTTATATGCTCTTTACTTGATAGACCAAAAATTATACGTGCAGCGGTGTTTTGCGCTAACTGTACAGGCTTGAGTGACTGCTTAGCTAGACCCAAATATATTGGATTGCAGAAGTCAAGTAATGGTGTAATTAAAGCTTGACAAACATTTCGGAAGTGAACAGTTTCAAGAAGCGGCCTTAGTCTTCTGATGATCTTCATTCTATAATAAGTGTTTCTAATCGTCTTGTTTATGTGTGATCTGAGATTTAACTCATTGTCTAGAGTAACTCCAAGATATTTCACTTCCGATTTAATAGGAATAATTGAATTGTCTATCTTGATGTCAGGTGGATGTGCAAAATTATGGTTACGAGATACAAATAACGCCTCTGTTTTGCTAAAATTAATTTCCATATTGTTGGTTTTACACCAGGTGGACATTTTTGAAAGACAATCTGTGATGCTGGAAAAATCAGGTTTCTCAATGGAGATTTAGAGGAGAGAGGGGCCACTGGCCTTGTCACCACTGAATGTTCTGCTCCTGTATCTACCATAAAGTCCATATATTGGTCCCCTATATTCAAACTGACCATAGGCTCCTGGGAACCCAGGGTGAACTTGGAGCCCGTTCTGGCCTAGTCTTCATCCATGTCATAGCCTGTTACGACTGCCACTCCCTCAATAGCTTCTTCCCTCTCTTGCTGGAACTGGGCTCGGTTCATTCCTCCTCAACTCCGAAATTGACCTCCTGTTCTCCAAGGACTCCCTCCTCCCCTCCTGGGGGTGGAGTCAAGATGCGGGCATTCATTTTTCCAGTGTCCTTCTTCTCTGCAATGGGCGCATTGATTTACGCCTAGTGGGGTCCGATTGCCTTCACGGCCCCTTCCACGTCCTCTACTCCTTCGGCTAGGAAAACCTCCTCCCCGTCGTTCAACTAAAGCGGCAGCAAGAAGATCTGCCTTCTTTTTCATTTTACGTTCACTTTCTCTGCATTTTCACGATTCACATACACTTTCTGAGCTACTTCCATTAACTGTGCTGTATTCATTCCCGCAAATCCATCCAATTTCTGTAATTTTCATTTTATATCTCTCTGGGACTGACTGACAAAGGCTGCGTTTACCATACGCAGATTTTCCTGGGCAGCTGGATCGTATGGGGTATACAATCTGTAGGCTTCAGACAGCCGCTCATAAAAGACTGCTGGGCTCTCATCTGGACCCTGGATAACTTCTGATACCTTCCCGATATTCATGGCCTTCTGGCCTCCCTTCTTCAGGCCTTGCAACAGAGCCTGGCGGAAGCGTGTTGGGGCCGTCGCCCCCCTTTCTTCATTTGGATCCCATTGAGGATCTTCATTTGGGAAAGCTGCGGCGACTGCTTGCGGGAGATTCATGTCTCCCCCTTCTACTGGATTCTCTTCTAACCATCGGACAGCTGCTTGCGTGATTCGCCCTCGCTCCTCAGTGGTAAAGAGAGTGGACAGGAGCTGGTGACAATCAGACCAGGTAGGCTGATGAGTTTGCATTATGCTAGACATTAATTCAGTTAATTCTTGGGGCTTCTCAGTATAGAATGCATAATTCATTTTCCAGTTTAATAAATCAGTAGTGGAGAAAGGTACATAAATTAGACTGGTTGGTCCTGGCGCCATCTGGCCTTGTTCATTTAAAACTGGCACACCAGGTACTTGGCGCAATGGCATTAAGCGTCCCTCTTTCTTCTTCTTTGGAGTTATACTTCTTAAATCATACGGTTGCCGGGTATGGGCTTCCTTATCGGGTGACCCTGATCCGGCAGAAGAGCCACCGCTCTCAGTATCAACGGAGGATCCTGACCCTCTTGAGGTACTTGGGCCGGACTCGGGGCTATCACTCGGGGAAATAGGCTTCTGCTGCTGTTGGGGTAATTTCTGGGCCGCTTCATTGGGGTCTACTTCAGGCGGGGGAGCTGATGGGACTATCCTACATGGATACTGGGGCAAACGGGTCAAAATGTCTGGGGACTCTGAGGCAGGATATACAGGTGGCTTTCCCTCCTTAAACTTCCGGGTCCCCCTGGTAGTTGCTACTAATATTCTACACTGTTCCTCATAGCAACGCTTCATCCAGGAGGGCTGCCTTTCACAAATGCTCAACCAGGAGTCTATATAGGGGAACTGATCAGGGAACATTTCTTGTACAATCCGATGAACACAGAAAATTGCATTAATATCAAAGGTGCCCTCACGGGGCCATGAAGCGACTAACACTGGCCACTCCCTTTCACAAAGCATTTCTAATCGAGACGGTGACATTTTTATTCCGTAGTCCCCAGAAAATCCTTTACGGAAATTCTTGATCATACACCTCAACGGAGTTTGCGTGGACTCCGCCCCTCCCATAATAGTAATGATGTACACGACAACAAACAGTAAGGATAGGTAGGATGGCTGCAGGTAAGGGGTCCGTACAGCCCACAGAACACTGAGGGGGACAAACACCAAACGCTTCCTCCTTTCCGTGACCTGGGCGCAGTCGCCCGGCCAGGAACTGCGCTACTCAGGAGTCCGCTTTCGCTTGGTCTATGTTTCAAGACCTCTCAGTCACATAGACAAACATGCTAGCAACAAGAAATTATTTCCCAATTACCCAGAATCTCATTGACTAACTCAGCCAAAGGGTCGGTAGCTTCCGCTCCGCGCACTCATGCAGAGCATACTAGGACCGCCCTTATGAGAGGTGATCAGTCTCTCTTGTCTCGCGCACTCATGCAAGACTTCCCCAGTTAGTCTATACCCAGTCTCGCGCACTCATGCAAGACGTTTTCCCAGGCCTCTCTGCCTATCTCATAAGAAAATGTCTACTCACCGGATCCGGTCCTCGCTACCACACTCGTTCTTGGGTTGGATCCCGGACTCCCCTCGGGTCCGAAGGTGTTGTCCGGCCAGACCCAGTGGCCCGCCAAGGCAAGGTGGAACCCTCTCCGATACAAGTGGACCGGCGGTGCCTGAGGTTTCCCCTGCAGTCGGAGAGACATGGGCCCAACCGGGCCAAATCTGGAGGCGAAATACGTGGAATATTCACTTGAATACCATCCACTACTTGCACGTTCCCGGCCAATGCACCAAGAATATGAAGCAGCGGAGTGCAAACAATTAATAAATCCAGGAGTCAATTGCAGGGTCCAAGCCAATTTATTGTGAAAAAGATCTGAGCAAAGTTTTACAGATGCATATTCTTTTTATACATTATTTCTCAGTTTGATACATGCAGACTTTCTATTGGTCCCAACGCCCCTTGCTTCTGACCAATCAGAGAGTCCCTCTGGGCCTAGCTCTCTGTTCCCCCTTCTAGGACTGTTCTAACAAAGGCTCAGTTTCTAGGTCTTGTTACAATTCTACAGCAAGGTCATTCCTAGCTCCGGGAATGCATGTATTGAAACATTCTATCATTGAAACAGAAGAGAATAATAAGGGATTTATGAATTCATGAAAAACATCTTGTTTAAGCAGTTTAAAACAGTTTTCTCAGACTTGCACAGACTTTGGTTTTTCTCAGCACTGCTATTCTCAGGTGGGGGTTGGGATCCAGGCCTAGCTTACAGGCCTTTCATATTTACAGGCTATCATAGGCCATAGCCTGCCACAGTATTAGTAGTTATCCGTGTAAATGATTTATCTGGGATTTTCGAAGGGCACCTACATGGTTAGTGCCCTTCAAAGATCCTGGATAAGTCCCTAATATACCCAGATGCTATGCAGTTAGCATCAGGGCATGTTAGGGGCGTTCCAGGGTAGAGCGGGGGTGGAGGAAAGGGCTAACTGGGTAGCACCAATTTTCGATGCTACCCGCTTAGCCCCTGTGCCTGAAAGATAGGCAAGGAAAAACTTATCCTTGCCTATCTTTCAGGTGCGCAGGGGCTATGTGAGTAGCATAAAAAATCGGTACTACCCGCCTGGCTCCTGCAGCTTCCGGGGTGTGTGGTGAGACCCGGATTTTTAATGCCGGGGCGGCATATGATCCCGGCATTGAAAATTTGGGTTAGGCAGAAGGGGGGCGAGCTATGTGCCGACGCGGCGCTTAGCATCGCCCAGTTCAAAATTGGGTCCTTAGTTCAAGCCGGAGCATGGAAGAGCTCGCACTCTGTATTGGCTCTGTGCCACCCTGCCCCTTATCCCACATGTGCAAAAAGAAGGGGCAGAGTGTCTTAGGGCCTCTCCAGAACACAAGGACCTGCGTTCTACAGCTGTGCGGAATCTTTAAAATATATTTGCTGCTGTTCCAGGATCAATACAAATGAGTGAGGAGGCTTGCAGGGGGGGCAAAGGAGCACCTTTCTTCTTGCCCACCATTGGCAGAGGGCAGGCGACAGGCTCAGTGGAGAGGAAAAGTGGAGTACCTTACCCCGTCCCCTACTGCCTATGGGCATTGAGCAAACAAATCCATTTGTGGTTTAGGCCTACACTAAACCTATGAATTGTAGCAGCTGAATATCACCACTAAGGGAGTAATTTTATAAGGGAGCACACATTTTAAGAAATAAAGCATGCGCCTACGTTGATGGTATTTGTCATTTACGCACAGATGCAGCTACATACACGTCAATGGCCCCTTATAAAATACGGACCAGTGTAAAAATGCGGGCCTTCATAAGACGGCGCCTACTTTGCCTGTAGGTATAGCAGTGGCCATACTCTGGGTGGAACTCACAAATACAGGCGTAGATTATAAAATACTATCATTTATCTACAGTGGTCAATCAGAGAAGAGAAAAGGGAGTGCTTCAGGAGTCAGTCCTGTAATGGATTTCTGTTAAATATCTTTTGGACCAATGCAGAAAACTAGTGTGGCCTTTAAGCACATTTAACAGAACAAGAAGAACTACGCAGATGAACACAATTGAAGTCCCCAAGTTTCTAACAAAATGTACAAAGTCAACAGCCAACAGAGCATTTTCTATTTTTGCACCGATTGCCTGGAATGCCCTCCCAGCAGAACTCCGAGCTACCCAAGACCTGGTGGTGTTCCGAAAAGCCCTAAAACACCATCTGTTCATGCAGCACTACCCGGTCTCCCAATCTGAAAAGCACACACCCACCCCTCGGACCCCCCACCTAACCCCACCCACTGAACATCCCCCCACTGATAATGGTTAACCAGCTTTCCCCTCTCCCCTCCCTGACCCATGTGTACTAGTACTCGTACAGACCCCTTACATACCCATTGAGATTAATCGTTACTGTAACATGTACATAAGCTGTATATAGTTCCCCCTAGTTCCTTCCAGGTTTTTGAATATCCTGTTCTATGTAAGCTCAATGTGTCATTACATTGTAGTACGTTTGTTTCTACTGTAAACCGCACTGATTGTAATAGCGCGGTATATAAGAAATATAAATAAATAAAATAAGTAATCTAATGCCACTTTTAGGCACGATTACCACCACAACCAAATGCAGAAAAGAGATGGACACCTGCGTAAACAGCGAAGGAAAAGCTAATGCACACATAACACCAGGGGTATTTAAATTATATGTAAATGAGCTGTGTATGTTAATATTGTCTGTGCCTAATGCAGAGAAATGCAGAGAGGATTTCATAATCAGCCTTAGCACCAATATCTCTACACCTGGTCTTGAGGCGGCTTAAATATTTAGTGCATGCCACCGACAGTATTTTGATGGCACGAGAGGCTTTCCTCAATGCCTGGATCATCTGAGGAGAAATGTCAAACTCCCCTCAGATGATACAGGCATCGAGGAAAACCCCTGAAGCCATGAAAATACTGTTGGGGCGCATATGCAAATTAGCCACACGGTGCCCGTTTTTCTGGGAGAGCATGCCAAACTTGCGTAAAACCTCTGTGCGCACGTGTTGGCGTGCTCTCCCAGTTTAATGCTGCCATTTGTACGCAGTTTAACGCGTGGCTAACCCATAGCTAATTTGCATATGAGCCTCTTTCTGCATACTGGTGCTGATGTCATGCGCTATCGGTGTGCTGCAAATAGGCATAAAAAGTTGATAACGCGTGACTTCAGTACCAGCTTTCTTCATCGGCCTATTTGTGAGCTATGTTGGTTGCATGCTTGTCAGTTGAGCTTTAATGCAAAGAAGTGGAGGGTGATACTAGTCAAGTGCAGAAATCGAAAGGAGCTGTATGTTATGGGTTGGGGTGGGAAGGAAAGAGCCTGATATCCATCGACCAGGAGAAAAAGCTTGGAGTCATAGTGTTTGATGATCTCAAGGAGTGAAACAATATGATAAGGTGGTGGCTAAAACTAGAGGAATGTTGAGAAGGGGGATTTAGCTTGTGCCTTTTTCAGAAGTAGCTCAGGTACATTCCTGTCCCTTGGATGACTTATACCTGAGGCAATGGAAGGTTAAGTGACTTACCTAAGATCACAAGGAGCAGTTGTGGGATTACAAACCAGGCTTCCCTAGCTTTCAGCCCATTCTGCTAACCATTAGGCTACTCCTCCACAGCATAGCAAGGTATAACCAGTGGAACAAAAGAAGTGATTATGTCATTCCAAGGTCATTGGTGAAGTCTCACTTGGAATACTGTGTTCAGTTTTGGAGGCCCTATCTTAGTAAAGGTGTAATGTAAAGAGGCTGGAGGCAGTCCATGGGAATGTGATCAAAAAAGCACAGAACTAGGGAACATAATATGAATCTTCAAAGAGGAGGTATCCTCAAATGCAACATCTAGCATTTTTTTTCTTGGAACAGTTAACGGCTGCTTGGAATATCCTTTCAGAAAAGGGGACGAAGACCAAAATGGTGATGAAATTTAAAAAGGGGTGGCATATAGACAAGAAGATGTCACCATGAACCAAAAATGTCACCATGAACAACAATAAGTACAACATAAAATCAGAGATAAAATATTTAGGTGTGATGCTTGACAGCAACCTAAATATGGACAGGCACCTGCGAAACACCAATCGAGCCATTTTCCACAAATTAAGAATCCTGCAGCCTTTACGTAGCATCCTTGATCATGATGACTTCAGATCTGTTGCTCAGGCCCTCATCATTCCACACCTAGACTACTGCAATGCCATACTGCAAGGCCTACCAAAGAAAACTACAAATATTCTGCAAATGGCACAAAATGTTGCAGCCAGGATCATCATGCAAAAACAACTCTCTGACCACATTACACCCACCCTAATTGAGCTGCATTGGCTCCCCATCACGGCCCGCATTCAATACAAATTGCTAGTCACTACTTTCAAACTTATCCATAATATAGCACCCTCTCACCTCAGCAGCTTGATTTCCAATCCACCCAACAACAGAAGTAGGAGAGCAGCGAACCTCAACACCATCTGCCTACCGAGATCATTCACAAAGGCTAATGCCTCTACCACTAACAGAGCTTTCTCATTTACAGCTCCTACACTCTGGAATCGGTTACCAAGTGACCTGCGTGAAATCTGTGATCTAAAGGACTTTAGAAAAGAGCTTAAGACGCACCTTTTCAAATCCCATTACAACCTAACATCATGAGCTACACGCGACCGCGTGTAAATATGCATATACAGATCACTTATAAAGTTTTTAACAGTTTAGTCAATTGTAAATATGTATATAACAATCAATTGTGAATATGTATATAACAATCAACTATAAGCCTGTAACCTGTATTTTGCTGTGCCCCCCCCCCCCCCCCCCCAAATCAGAGTGTATTCAACCTAATTTCTGGCCAGTACAGCCAACCTCACCATGTGTTACAACCGCTGCTGATCACTGGAAGCAGCGGGATATAAATGTACGCTAAATAAATAAATAAGATCCATATTTAGCAAGAGGGTGGAAACCAAAAATCGAGTGCTTCAGCTCAAAACAGCAGTGAAATGCCTTTTGTGCACAGAGAGAGGGGAAGACAACCCCCACTCACACGCCCCAAAGACGACAAAAAAAAGGAACTAAATTCCAACACCTACACCAATATCTGCCCCACACAACACATACACCACACACTGTAAATATACATTTATAAAAAGTTTGATGTGTTTGCTTTAATACCTACAAAGTTCTTGCTTTAATACTTAAAAGATGTCTCTGCTTATTGTTTTTCTTTAATACTTACAAAGTTTATATTTACTGTTCAATGTAAATAGTTGATTTCTATTGTTCTATGTAAAATGTATACAAACTGTGTACAATGTTCAATGTAAATAGTTGATTTCTATTGTTCTATGTAAAATGTATACAAACTGTGTACAAGACTGTTAACCTGTTATATGTAAACCACCCTTGATCTCTGGAAGGGGCGGTATAAAAGAAATAGTTAAATAAATAAAATAAATAAAATAAATAAATGGACTAGCAATTAACAATTCTAACCACTTTACCGGGCAGGTTGGATGAAGCATTTCAGCTTTTATCCACAATCAACTGCTAGGTTACTATGCTAACTTCATTACCATCCTACTGCTGTCGACAACGAAAACAATCAAAACTTACTGCTGAAAATTCAGTAGCATTTTTTCATTTTCATTAGTTCCAACGACTTAAGACACAAGCATGTATGGTTAGTGTTAGAGAGAAAAAAAATCAATCCGTCATGAGGGTGGCATAGACAAAGAATTTCAAATAGTGTCTTTCCAGAAAAGTATTTCTAGTATTGGAGAGAGAAAATCTCTACAGGATATATGTTACAAAGCCTCGGTGCAAAGAAAGAAAATGACTACTTTCTACATCATCCTAGCGTTGGTTTTCTAGCCAATCAGAACTTGGCTCTGTAATTTCAGTAGTTCGCCCTGGCCTGCACTATATCTGCCTTAAGATTGTTAAAAAGATTATAAGAATGAAATGTACTAACGCCTGTTTAATCTAAGCCCCGAGAACAGGTGCTATTGTCTTTGTAAACTGAGAGATGTTTGTAGTCTTAGATAAGACATGACCGGTTAAGGAGGCCGTGCCCATCACACATTCTGCAAAAAGGAATCCAACTCTACATTGGGTTATAAAGTTTCCTTGCTATCTTGACTGATGTAATGATTAACTAGCTGTCAGGAAAAGGACAAAAATGTGTTAGAGAATCTTACGATTACTATAATATTCAGGACCTAGATGAAACCTACAGTTGTTTGCAGGACTATAGCAAGCTACAAATATGTCCTGTGTAATTCGTGAACCTGGTGCCCCACCACCCATCTGCGCACAGGAACCTGCTCTTGTTAGGCTTCTTGCTCTACTCACACAGCCTTTGGTACAGCTCTGATTGATCTTTTGATCACGTTGTGCAGAAGACGTTATACAAACTGTCCCAGTAGTCCAGTGCTTCTAGAAGACTCGGGCTGCTTTCACCCTCTTCTACCTCCCGGTTGCAGCCCTAAACACTGGGGCTGCAGATGGCTTCCGATTTAATCTTTACTTGTTATTGTGACATTGGTTTTCTCTGCTTTCATGGGCCCTGGACTTTGCTGCAGGATTGATCAGTCTGTGTGGGGGCCCCTCTCCTCCTCCACCCATGTACGATTCTGTCCTCCCACTGCCCTCCTCCAGTGCGATCTTCTCTCACATCCTCATCTAGGGACTGTAATGTCCTTTCACCTGTTTCCCCCAGTCATGGGCTCCTCCCATGCATGTGCCTTCCTCCCCTCTCCTCTCCCCCACTCAAGCTTTTCTCTTCTTTTCTGGTATTGCTAGACTGAGAACAACCTGCCTCCTCTAGTGCTACAGTATGAAATGTGAACTAGTGTTTTCAGACCTCACACCGGAACCAGCACAGAAGAGGGTAACCACAGAAATAAAAGTACTGTACATTTAAGCTGGCAGGAGGGAGAGGGTTAGAGGATCGCTGTTGGAAGGAGGAGTAGGATAGGAGGAGTATGATGCGCACTCAGGATCAGGCCTGGATTTAGGAATAGCATAGGCATTATAGGCAACAGCCTCTGGTGTCAAATGTTGGTAGGTACTGCTATTACTGTTATTCCTCAGTTAGGGCCTGAGCTCACGGCACTCCTGTCTTGCACAGTAGCAGTCACTTCCAAGCAGAAGCAGCAACTCCTAAATCAGAATTCAGTGTGGGGTTTGCAAACCCTTCTGTGCTGACAGGTCCTGTGATGCTCTGCCCACGCTGCGTACACAGGTTGCCATAGTAACAGAAAGCCCATGCACACAAGACGGACGGAGCATCATGGGGCCCTGACAGCGCATGAGGGCTTGCTGCAGACCCGTCAGTGAGTTCTACTTTAGAAGCTGCTGATTCTGCTTAGGACTCACTGTGTCTGCAGAGCTGAAGAAAAGGGGAAACTTTGGCTGAAGCACCCAGGGAGGGGGAGGGGAGAACATCACCCTACGGGTGCTCCCACTTGAAATCTGGCTCTGCTCAGGATCAGGGAAAGAGGTTGCTACTACCATAGCATAGCACAGCACAGCAGGGGCTTTCCAATGAGTGAGGTGGCAGCTGTTGTTCTGCAGGGTACCCCAAAAGCATGGGGCCTGAGCAGTTGCCTTGATGTTGTCCTGTCTAGAGATGACCTGCCCCCCGCGGCACAGACTTTTGTTTAGAAAGGAGGTGTGTGGAATGGAGGTGAGGCAGTGTGGCGAGTGGGAAGAAACACTTCTCTGCCTGTCCCTCTGTCCATGTATTGCCACTCAGCCTGCGGGCGATAGTTCTGATCATCAAACAAGTGAGGGAATCCAATTGAATCTGGATAAAACAATTCCCTTCCAAATTCCAGCAAACTCAATGTGTCCTAAACACAGACGCAAGCCTGAATTTAGGAATAAGCAACATAGGCCACAGCCTTTGGAGTCAAATTTTGCATAGTAGTGGTCGATCCCCTGCAGAAGCAACAACCCCTAAAGCAGAACTCAGCATGGGGTCTGCAAGCCCCCTCTGCTCACACGGCTTGCCATAGTAACAGGGAGAGGTGGAGCGCATCAAGATTCGCAGACGCACCGTGAATTCTGCTGTAGGAATTGCTGCTTCTGCTGTGGACCGATCACCGCTGTAGAGATAAAAGCGAGGGGAAAAAATCTGGATGGTGTCTTTGGGATCAGGAGGTGAGGATTTCCTCTCTCTTGCCTCTGGGCACCTCAGTTTAAAATTCAGCTATACACAGATACTTCCAAACTGGATTTGGAAGCTCATGTAAATGGGTTTCATACCTAGGACCTTTGCTCTCCTTGAGGAAAACTTTATCTCATAAAATTTCCCATGCTAAGGCAAGTCAGGACTGCTCTAAGGACCTTCAGAGATTGGTTGAACAACAAAATGATTCTAGTCCAGATGGACAATTAAGTAGTCGTGTTCTGCATCAATAAGCAGAACCTCTTCTGATGGGAAAACTGTCAGGATGTGGCACTGGACAATCTGTCATGGGGTGGGGTGACTCTCAGGGCCACTTACTTGGTAGGCAAGAACAATGTCCTGGCAGACAAGCTGAGTCAAGTCCCAGAGCCACACGAGTGCTCCTTGGACTCAGAAATGGGAAAGGGCATTTATTGATTTATTTACAAATATGTATTATTTGCCGGTCTGGGGAGACCCCTTTCATGGTGAAGTACAGTTGTGGTCAGCATTATTTTAGGTATGTTGTATACAATATCTTGAGAAATATTTGGAAATATTCCAACTGTATGTCATAATATTCTAATAGTATGTTCAAAGGTATACAACAACAACCAAATATGTCTGTGCAACTTAGATGTACTAATTTCTGGGAAAAACGCAAACTAAGACCTGGACAGGATTAATAGCACACTTCACTAATATTTGGTTGCACAACTCTTGACAGTGATGACAGCCTCCATACATTTATTGTAGCCATCTATAAGTTTTGTACATCCATCTGCTGGTAGTTTCTCTCAGTCTTCTGTCTGCTGGTAGTTCTCCCACTGCAATTTCTTCTGCTCATGAATGTTTCGAGGATTCCTTTTATCAATGGCAGATTGCAGCTCTTACCAAAGGTTCTTGATTGGATTGAGATCAGGACTCATTGCTGGCCAGTTTAAAACTCCTTTTTAATTATTCTTTCATACTTTTGGATATATGTTTTGGGTCATTATCCTGCTGGAGGACCCATTATCTTTGACCTAGACCTAGCTTTCTGACGCTAGGTAGCACCTTTTGTTCCAAAATACATAGTAACATAGTATATGATGGCAGATAAAGACCAGTATGGTCTATCTAGTCTGCCCAGCAAGGCGGCAAGAGTAGGTGCACTTGCCGCTCCATGCAGGTCTCCCCTCCCCATGCCTTTGTTTAGGGATGTACCCACCGCTTCGTGTAGGTCACTTCTATTTGTTTAGATATAAGAAATAGTTATGCTTATTTTGATTTATCCTGTTGCTATAAAGGGATCCACTGTGTCTGTCCCATGTCATTTTGAATTCTGTCACTGCATTTTCCCCCCACCACTTCCATCGGGAGGACATTCCAAGCATCCACCACTCTTTCAGTGAAAAAGTATTTCCTGACATTGCCTTTCAGTTTACCCCCTTGCAGCTTCATGTTATGCCCTCTAGTTTTACAGCTTCCCCGTCTTTGGAAGAGCTTTGTTTGTTCATCATTTCTCTTTAAGCATTTAAAGGTCTGAATCATATTTCCCCTGTCCCTCCTCTCCTCCAGAGTGTACATTAGGTCTTCAAGTCTCTTCTCATAAGGCTTCTGACCCACGCTCCAAATCATTTTGGTCGCCTTCCTCTGAACTGCTTCCAGTCTTTTTATATCCTTTGCGAGATATGGTCTCCAAAACTGAACACAATATTCCAAGTGAGGCCTCACCAGTGACTTGTACAGTAGTATTAGTACCTCTTCCTTTCTGCTGGTAATTCCTCTCTGTATGCAACTCAGCATCCTTCTGGCTTTTGCCACCACCTTGTCATACTGTTTCGCCATCTTGAGATCCTCAGAAGCAATCACTCCGAGGTCCTTCTCCTGGTCCGTGCACACCAACCTCTTGCCCCTTATCGCATACGATTCCCTTGGATTTCTGCTTCCCAAGTGCGTGACATTGCACTTCTTCACATTAAATCTTAACTTCATGATTCCTTTAATATGTTCCAGGCCTCCAGTTCCTGAGACAGCAAATAGCCTCACAACATTATGGAACCTCCACTATATTTAACTGCAGGAAGGGTGTTTCTTTCCTTATAAGCTTCATTTCTTTGCCTGTAAATGTATCGCTGTTCTGCATTGCCAAAAAGCTCATGTTTGGTTTCATCTATCCACAGAACATTTTCCCAGAAGGATTATGGTTTCTCAAAGTGGGTTTGTGCAAAGATCAGGCGTAACTTTTTATGTCTGTCTTTGAGCAGTGGGGTCCTCCTTGGCCTAAACCCATGAAGTCCTTCTTTGTTTAGTGTGTGGCATCTGGTGCGTGTTGAAACCACCACTCCAGATTGCTCAAGGTCAGCCTTAAGCTCTTTTGATGTTGCACATGGTGTTTTTCCAACAGTTCACACTAACCTTTGAAGACTTCTTGGATTAATTTTCCTCTTCCTACCACATCCTCCGAGGTTTTGACAGAAAGACTAGGGGACATGCAACCTGTTTAAGACTAATAAGAGAAAATATTTTTCCACCCAATGCATAATCATAAGAACATAAAATATGCCATACTGGTTCAGACCAAGATCCATCAAGCCCTGCATCCTGTTTCCAACTGTGGCCAATCCAGGTCACAAGTACCTAGCAGTTTTCCAAAAAGATACACAGGTTCCATAATGCACGGGCAAGCAGTGCATTACAAGGGTTCTCTTTAATAATGGTTTATGGCCTTTCCTCCAGGAACTTGTCCAGATATTTTTCAAACCCAGCTACACTAACAGCTTTTACTACATCCTCCGATATCAAATTTCAGAGTCACGTGACAGGAGAGCATCACCCTGGTGTGGCAGGACGTGATCCTGTAGCTAGGACCTGTCCTCCAGGTGATGTAAAACCCTCTCACACTGAGGAAGTTTCTCTTGGGCCATGTGCCCATGAGGGAAGGATTAGGACAGCCATTATAGTTGGTGATTTGATCATTAGGCATGTAGATAGCTGGGTAGCTGATGGACGTAAGGATCGCCTCATAATATACCTGCCTGGTGCGAATGTAGCGGACCTCACGCGCCACCTAGACAAGGTCTTAGATAGTGCTGGGGAGGAGTATGCTGTCTTCGTACATGTCGGTACCAATGACATAGGAAAATGTGGTAGGGAGGTTCTGGAGACTAAATTTAGGCTTTTAGGTAGGAAGTTGAAATCCAGAACTTCCAGGGTAGCATTCTCCAAAATGCTTCCCGTTCCTTGCGCAGGAACCAAAAGGCAGGCAGAGCTCTGGAGTCTCAATGCGTGGATGAGACGATGGTGCAAGGATGAGGGTTTTGGATTTGTTAGGAACTGGGGAACATTCTGGAGAAAGGAGGGGCTCTTCCGAAGGGATGGGCCTCACCTTAACTGGGATGGAACCAGTTTGCTGGCATTAACCTTTAAAAAGGAGATAGAGCAGATTTTAAACTAGATAATAGGGGAGAGCCGACAGTCGCCCAGGAGCACATGGTTCGGAACTATGTATCCTTGAGGGATACTACCAAAAGAATGACGTTAGGGCATATCAGCAGAGAGGTTCCAATAAAGACAAAAGTAGCCCAAATGCCCTCGAGTACGGAGCAGACAGAGCTTAAAGATTCCAAATTAACCCTGCCTACCGATAACTAGATTAATATGAATATACAGTCTCTAAAATGCTTGTATGCAAATGCTAGAAGTATAAAAAATAAGATGGTAGACTTAGAATATATAGCACTAAATGAGAGGTTAGATATGATTGGTATCTCAGAGACATGGTGGAAGGATGACAACCAGTGGGGCACTGTGATATCTAGGTACAAACTATATCATAATGATAGAGCTGATCAAATTGGTGGAGGTGTTGTGCTCTGTTAGAGAGGACATTGAGTCACAAAGGATTAAAGTTTTTCAGGATACAAAATTTGCTGTAGAATCTCTATGGAAGGTGATGGCAGTGGGGGTGTACTATCGACCGCCTGGCCAGAATGAACAAATGGATGATGAAATGCTCAAAGAAATCAAGGAAGCTAACAAAAGTTACAGCACAGTAATAATAATGGGTGATTTCAATTACCCCGGTATTGATTGGGTCAGTGTCATGGCAGGACATGCTAGGGAGATAAAGTTTCTAGATGAAATAAATGACTGCTTCTTGGAGCAGCTGGTTCATGAACTGACCAGAGGGGAAGCCATTTTGGACCTAGTTCTTAGTGGAACACCATATCTGGTGCAAGAGATAAGGGTGTTGGGGCCACTTGGCAATAGTGATCATAGCATGATCGCGTTTGATTTAATTAATGGAGGAGGGATGGTAAGGAAATCCACAGTAATACATACCTTTTAACTTTTGAAAGGGAGACTATGATAAAATGAGGAAAACAGTTAAGAAAAAACTAAAAGGAGCAGTTGCAAAGGTTAAAGACTTACATCAAGCTTGGGTGTTGTCTAAAATATTATCTTGGAAGCCCAAACCAGCTGTATTCTACACTTTAAGAAAAGTGGAAGGAAGTCCAAAAAACTACTAGCATGGTTTAAAGTTGAGGTCAGAGAGGCTGTTGCCAATAAAGCATCTTTCAGGAAATGGAATAAAGAGCCAAATGATGAATACTGGAAACAAAATAAGCAGTGGCAAGTTAGATGCAAGGCATTGATAAGGCAGGCAAAAAGAGAATTTGAGAAGAAACTTGCTGTGGAAGCAAAAATGCATAATAAAGGCTTTTTAAAGTACATTCATAGCAAAAAACCTGTGAGAGAGTCAGTTGGACCATTAGATGATAGAGAGGTAAAAGGGGCACTAGAAGGGGACAAGGCCATAGTTGAGAGACTAAATTAATTCTTTGCTTTGGTCTTTACTGAGGAAGATGTAGGGATGTTACCAATGATCTAAGTGGTATTTAAAGGTGATACTGCGGAAGAATTGAAAGAAATATCAATGCACCGGGAAGATGTATTATAACTATTTGATAAACTGAAGTGTAGCAAATCACCTGGACCAGATGGTATTAATCCGAGGTTGTTGAAAGAACTGAAATATGAGATTGCAGACCTGCTATTAGTAATCTGTGAACTATCTTTAAAATCATTAATACCTGAAGATTGGAGGATGGCCAATGTAACTCCAATTTTTAAAAAGGGTTCCAGAGGTGATCCGGGAAACTACAGACCGGGTGAGCCTGATGTCAGTACTGGGAAAAATGGTAGAAACCATCAAAAAGAACAAAATTACTGAACATGTGTATAGTCATGGCTTAATGGGAGACAGCCAACATGGCTTTAGACAAGGAAGATCTTGTCTTACTAATCTGTTATGTTTTTTTGAAGGTGTGAATAAACAGGTAGACAAAGGTGAGTGAGTTTATATAGTGTACCTGGACTTTCAGAAAGCCTTTGACAAGGTCTGCCTTTGCCTTTGACAAAACTAAAAAGTCATGGGGTAGGAGGCAGTGTCCTATTGTGGATCAGGAACTGGTTAAAAGATAGAAAGCAGAGAATAGGGCTAAATGGCCAATTTTCCCAATGGAGAAAGGTAAATAGCAGAGTACCCCAGGGATGTGTGCTGGGTTCGCTGCTTTTTAACATATTCATAAATGACATGGAAATGGGAATAATGAATAAGGTTTTCAAATTTGCAAATGACACAAAACTATTTAAAGCTGTTAAAACCCATGAGTATTGTGTAGTCAAATTTGCAGATGACACAAATTTATTCAAAGTTTTTAAAATCTAAGATGCTTGTGGAAAATTGCAAGAGGACCTTAATAAATTGGAAGACTGGGCATCCAAATGGCAGATGAAATTTAATGTGGACAAGTGCAAAGTTATACACCTAGGAAAGAACAACCCAAACTATGGGTACACGATGCAAGGTTCCACATTAGGAACCACCACCTAGGAAAAAGATTTATGCATTGTAGTATGTTCTTGTTCTATGTACACCGCACTGATTATAATAGCGCGGTATAAAAGAATTGTTAAATAAATAAATAAATAAATAAATAAACAAACATAAGATATGCCATACTGGGTCAGACCAAGGTCCATCAAGTCCAGTATTCTGTTTCCAACAGTGGCCAATCTAGGTCATATGTACCTAGCAGTTTCCCCAAGAGACACAAGTTCCACAATGCTTGTATTGGTTCAAGCATTGATATCCTGGGTCCCTTCTTAATAATGGTTTATGGACCTTTCCTCCAGGAACTTGTCCAAACCTTTTTTAAACCCAGCTACACTAACAGCCTTTACTACATCCTCCGGTAACAAATTCCAGAGTTTGATTACACGTTGAGCGAAAAAATATTTTCTTTTATTAGTCTTAAATAGTTTACCCTGTAGCTTCATTGCATGTCCCCTAGTCTTTCTATATTCTGATAAGGTAAACAATCGATCTATGTTTACCCGTTCCACTCCGTTCATTAATTTATAGACTTCTATCATATCTCCCCTCAGCCGTCTCTTTTCCAGGTTAAAGAGCCCTAACCTTTTTAGCCTTTCTTCATAGGAGTATCCTTTCATCCCCTTTGCCATTTTGGTGGCTCTTCTCTGAACCTTTTCTAAAATCGCTATATCCTTTTTAAGATACGGCGACCAGAATTGCACACAATATTCAAGTTGCGGTCTCACCATGGAACGATATAGAGGCATTATAATATCTTTTGTTTTATTTTCCATTCTTTTCCTTATCATACCTAGCATTCTATTTGCTCTCTTGGCTGCCGCTGCACACTGGGCCGAGGGTTTTAACATGGTATCCACAATGACGCCTAAATCTTTTTCCTGGGTGGTGGTTCCTAATATGGAACCTTGCATTGTGTAACCATAGTTTGAGTTGTTCTTCCCTAGGTACATAACCTTGCACTTGTCCACATTAAATTTCATCTGCCATTTTGATGCCCAGTCTTCCAATTTATCAAGATCCTCTTGCAATTTTCTACAATCCTCTTGGGTTTTAACAACTTTAAATAGTTTTGTGTCATCTGCAAATTTGATAACCTCACTCGTTATTCCACTTTCCAGGTCATTTATGAATATGTCAAAAAGCAGCGGACCCAGCACAGATCCCTGGGGTACACCACTATTCACCTTTCTCCATTGGGAAAATTGGCCATTTAGCCCAATCCTCTGCTTTCTATCTTTTAACCAGTTCCTGATCCACAGTAGTACACTGCCTCCTATCCCATGACTCTTGAGTTTTGCCAAAAGTCTCTGATGAGGGACCTTGTCAAAGGCTTTCTGAAAGTCCAGATACACAATATCAACCGACTCACCTTTGTCCACCTGTTTATTCACTCCTTCAAAAAAACATAACAGATTAGTAAGACAAGATCTTCCTTGTCTAAAGCCATGTTGGCTGTCTCCCATTAGGTTGTGACTATCTACATGTTGAGTAATTTTATTCTTTATGATGGTTTCTACCATTTTTCCTGGTACTGTTAAAACCCTCCGCCCAGTGTGCAGTGGTGGCCAAGAGAGCAAATAGAATGCTAGGTATCATAAGGAAAGGAATGGAAAATAAAACAAAGGATATTATAATGCCTCTGTATCATTCCATGGTGCGACCACACCTTGAATATTGTGTGCAGTTCTGGTCGCCGTTTCTTAAAAAGGATATAGTGTTATTAGAAAAGATACAGGGAAGAGCCACCAAAATGGTAAAGGGGATAGAAGGGATACCCCTATGAAGAGAGGCTAAAAAGGTTAGGGTTCTTCAACCTGGAAAAGAGACGGCTGAGGGGAGATATGATAGAGGTCTATAAATTAATAAATGGAGTGGAACGGGTAAATGCAGATCGATTGTTTACTTCATCAGAATATAGAAAGACTAGGGGACATGCAATGAAGCTACAAGGTAACCTATTTAAGACTAATAAAAGAAACTTTTTTACACTTAATGTGTAATCAAACTCTGGAATTTGTTACCGAAGGATGTAGTAAAAGCTGTTAGTGTAGCTGGGTTTAAAAAAGGTTTGGACAAGTTCCTGGAGGAAAGGTCCATAAACCATTATTAAAAGGAACCCGGGATATCACTGCTTAACCCAATACAAGCATTGTGGATCCTGTGTCTTTTGGGGGAAAATACTAGATACTTATGACCTGGATTGGCCACTATTGGAAACAGGATGCAGGGCTTGATGGACCTTGGTCTGACCCAGTATGTCATATCTTATGTTCTTATGTCTTATGATTATGCGCTGGATGGAAAAATATTTTCTCTTATTAGTCTTAAACACGTTACACTGTAGTTTCATTGCATGTCCCTTAGTCTTTCTACTTTTTGATGCCGTAAAGAATCGATCTATGTTTGCCTGTTCTACTCCTTTCATTAATTTATAGACCTCTATCATATCTCCTCTCAGCCTTCTCTTTTCCAGATTGAAAAGCCCTAACCTTTTAAGCCTTTCCTCATAGAGATATCCTTCCATCCCATTTACCATTTTGGTGGCTGTTCTCTGTACCTTTTCTAATTCTGCTATATCCTTTTTAAGATACGGTGACGAGAATTGCACACCAAATTCAAGGTGCGGTCGCACCATGGAATGATACAGAGGCATTATAATATCCTGTTTTATTCTCCATTCCTTTCCTTATGATTCCTAGCATTTTATTTGCCTTCTTGTCCACTGCTGCACACTGGGCAGAGGGTTTCAACATGTTATCTATGATGATGCCTAAATCTTTTTCCTGTTTTGTAGTTCCTAATGTGGAACCTTGCAGTGTGTAACCATAGTTTGGATTTTGCTTTCCTAAATGCATAATTTTGCACTTGTCCACATTAAAATTTCATCTGCCATTTCAACGTCCAGTCTTCCAATTTATCAGGGTCCTCTTGTAATTTTTCACAATCCTCTTGGATTTTAACAACTTTGAATAATTTTGTGTCATCTGCAAATTTGACTATCTCACTTTTTATTCCCATTTCCAATTCATTAACAAATATCTTAGAAAGCAGCACTATTCACCTTTCTTCGTTGGGAAAATTGGCCATTCAGCCCTCCCCTCTGCTTTCTATCTTTTAATAAGTTTCTGATCCACAGTAGTACACTGCCTCCTAGTCCATGACTTTTTAACTTCGCCAAGAGTCTGTCAAGAGGGACCTTGGCAAAGGTTTTCTGAAAATCCAGATACACTATATCAACTTGCTCACCTTTGTCTACCTATTTATTCACACCTTCAAAAAAATACAACAGATTAGTAAGACAAGACCTTCCTTGGCTAACGCCATATTGACTTTCTCCTGTTAAACCATAACTATCTACATGTTCAGTAATTTTGGTCTTTATAATGGATTCTACCATTTTGCCCATACTGATGTCAGGCTCACCAGCCTGTAGTTTCCCGGATCACCCTTGTATCCCTTTTTAAAAATTGGCTTTGTCCGGAGGCAAGATGGCTGACACGCGTAAGTTGCTGCTGGCGGTCTCCGTGTTGTATTTCCTATTTCTTCTTTTTCCCTTTGAAATGCTGCATAGGTGGAAGGCCAAATGTTGGGACTTACCCAAGATCACAGCAACAGCTAAGGGTCCCCTCGACGCTTTCGTGAGGCCCACTGGTGCAGAGCATTCTCCGGTGTACAGCTTGCTGGGGTCATCAGGAGCTGAAGGAGGCTTGCTGTGTCCCTCTGAACTTCAGGTCATGCTCAGTCCTGAAGCACGGACCCCTCCAGCTCAGCCCGCAGTGCAGGACATGGGAACGGCAGAGGCAGAATCTCTCTGTGCTGAGATTCGTGGTCGGCACGCCAGCATTCACGGGCAGTTCTGCGGCGGAGGCTCTTATGGCTGCAGGGCCAGCGGCCTTAGTGGACAGCTCAGCTGCAATTGAAGAGCCTTTGTTGGTTGTGGAATCTAAAGACGGGTTGGGTGCTTGTTCTTTGATTTCTACCGGTACTTTGGAGGTAAAACCTGTCAAGTCTGTTCTTGTCTACCCAGCTGCTGTTACCCTGGACTCCCTCTGGGAAGGATTACAGGCTTTGGAGCTTTCTTTTTCATCTCAGTTCGTTGCCCTCCAAAGTGCCCTAGCCTCTATGATTCAGTCTGCAGATCAGCAGAAGCAGGAAGTGGCTCCTTTATCCTCTAAGGTTATCCAGTTGGAAGTTTAAGTGGAGGACACTAACTTTCTCAGGTACTGTTTCTAAAGATTTAACCACTATCCATGGGAAGATTGAAATGTTAGAATTATGTCAGGAAGACTGGAAGAGAAATCTGCGCTTGTTGAATTTTCCTCAAATTCCAGCTGTTTCGCCGAAGGATTTGTTTAATTCCTATGTAACCTCTATTTTAAAACTCCCCTTGGAGTAAATTCCTCCTCTGGCTAGGAATTTCTACTTGCCAACTGCTAAGCATAAAGACCTCGGAGTTTCTTCACCTGCACATTCTCCTCCAATGGACTCTTTGGATTTGACTGGATTTCTAGAGACTAGAGATCCGGGTTTTATCCTGAGGGCTACTTTGCTGCTGACCTTAGCTCTTGAGCCTGATTGAGACTTACTCTTGAAATTATATTTCAAGGCTAGGAATGAGCCCTTTATGGGGGGGGGGGGGCGTTATTAGGATGTTTCCTGATGTCTCTAAAGCTACTCAGAAACGTAGGCAGCAGTTTCTTCTGTTGCGTCGCCAGGTTTTGCAGCTGGATGGGCTATTTTTTCTGTGGTACCCATGTAGATGTAGGGTGTTAGTTATACTTTTTTTGAGCCCACACACCTAACACAGTTTGTTGCCAGTAAAGGTGTGGCTCCACTTTAGCAGCTTGGGCTACTCCATCTACCCCCTCAATAGTGGCAGGGGTTTTGGGTCTGTGAAATAGTAAAATTCTGCATTAGCCTTGTGTCTTGTTCCTGGAACTGTTCCTTTGATTGTGACTTGCCTTCTAGGTATTTTGTGGGCTAGTGAATCTTAGTTCTTTATGAAGAGTGTAAGAATAGGGACGGTGGTCCTTTATTCTTTGGTTCTTTTTTCTTATCCTTCATATGTTTTCTGTAACAAGGATGTACCTTGTGTAAAATTGAAATTGCATAAATAATAAAAAAATAAAATTGGCGTTACATTGGCCATTCGCCAATCTTCAGGTACTACAGATGATTTTAATGATAGTTCACAGATTACTAATAGTAGGTCTGCAATCTCATATTTCAGTTCTTTCAACACCCTCGGATGTATACCATCTGGTCCAGGTAAATTGCTACTATTTAGTTTATCAAATCTTTGTAATATAGCTTCCCGGTTTATCGCTGTTTCTTTCAGTTCTTCTGATGCATCACCTTTAAATACCACTTCAGTCATGGGTATCTTCCCTACATCTTCTTCAGTAAAGACCAAAGCAAAGAATTCATTCAGTCTCTCTGCTATGGCCTTGTCACCTCTTAGTACCCCTTTTAATGATATACAAAACCCTCAACCACCAATCATTCCCCTACCTTCAAACCCTCATTACTCCACTACAAACAAACAGACCATGAACATCCTCCACAAGGAACACTCTAGCCTCCCCCCAAGCAATAACAAAAAGCACCCAGCAAACATGCGCCAGATCCTTTGAGCTCTACGCTCCCACATCCTGAAACTCCCTCCCTGACACCATAACACTAAAGACCTCCGCAACTTCTGCAAACTCCTCAAAACCCACCTGTTCACCCTTCACTTCATACCAACCTCCTCCTAACCCCTCTCCCCAAAACCTCTTCCAACACGATGAATACACGGTATATAGTTAAAGACAGAAAGCTTTAATCCTTATTGTACAAATTAATGTTCCATGTAAACATTGTTTAATCTGTTCAAAGTTCTATGTACTCCGCTTTGACCTCCTTGAAAAGTGGTATAAAAGTTCAGCCAAATAAATAAATAAATAAAATAAAACTAGGTTCCCCCTTATAAAGTTATCCTCTACATGTCTTTTCCACAGTTTTTCATTCACACCAAAATTGCTTTCAGACAGACATTCTCTACCCCTTATCTGTAATTTCTTTCCAGCAAGCGGCAATTGCTAACCTATATTGCAGTGGCTCTCAACCTGATCCTCAGGACCCTGCCAGCCAGTCTATCTACAATGGGTAGTGCTTGAGATAAAGTTCCTTACATTAGACCTCAGAGCCTGGTTATTGTATGCATTTCTGTCTTATGTATATATTTTATAGTTAACTAAAATTCCAACCAGTTTCAAGGAAAAGAACCCAAGGATACGACTCAGAAGAACTAATCTATAGAAATTATCATAATATTATAGTCAGGACCTGCACAAGAATAATTCTAAAAATAACTAAAAATTATTAGAGGTGGCATCTCATATTTACTCTGGTTGATTAAGAACTTTGTTTCAGTTTTACTTCTGCTCTCACATCTTTCACTAGGGCATTAGTGTCCACTCTGACAATCATCGTTACTTAAATATTGAGCAATTATACAGGATTAATGCTAATGAATGTTCACAAGGTACTATATATGGATGATTTCTTTAACTAATGTTTATTATTGGATGGCACTGTGGGCCAGCATGGTAGGTTGGTCCATACTGCACCCTAGTTTATTGCTCTTTAGCGTCATCAATTGTAATCTTGTCTTGCACACAGGGTGTGACTCCGGTATTGGATATGCACTGGCAAGATACCTGGATACATTAGGCTTCAATGTCTTTGCTGGCGTTTTAAATAAGAACGGACAAGGAGCTGAAGAACTGAAAAAAAGCTGCTCACAGAGACTTTCACTTCTGCAACTGGATATAACCAAATCTGCACAGATAAAGGAAGCTTACATCCAAGTGAAGGCAGTTCTACATAACAAGGGTATTTGTATGTTTCTGATTACTAGTACATGCAAATTGCAGTTTGCTTGGATTGCCCTAACTGGATGAACTTGTTCTTACATTTATTGCTTCAGTTTAATTCAGATAGCCCTTAAGGCAAGGTGTCCCACTGGAGAAAGAAACTGTGGACAAATAAGATCATTTTCTCTCTTGGGTTTCTACAAGCGTCCTACAAGTGTCCCTACCTTAACTAGAACCACCACTCTCCCTTTTCTAGGAAGATTTTAATGATAAGTATTATTTTAGTGTCATTCTTTAAATCATTTTGCAGATTTGATCATGCAAAAGTTACCATTGGTTCATTTCACCTATCAGGTTTGTCTTATCTTTCTGTGCATTGCACACAGACTGGCTCCAGGATCCTGCTAGTTCACATATGTTTGTAACATGTCATGTTGAAACTGGTCTCAATAAGAATCCTGTTTATGAAAGTATACTAAGCATTTAGCACAGGTTTTATCATATGGTAATGTTTGCATGGGTCTCTGCTAACAGGTACCCTGCAGTAAAAATTGCTAGCTGCTTAGCATGGTTTGCATGGATGGGACTGTGGCAGAGAGTGGGCATGGCAGCCAGTGACGGCGCATGGGATGTCATCACACGCTAGCATCACTGCACCTAATGCTCCCAACCCTTCTGCCCAATCCAAACCCTGATACATAGATCAAAAGCTCCCAGTTCGATCCCCCTTACAAGTCTCCACTTGTATCCTCCACCTCCACCACCATCACATCCACCCCCAACACCTTCCCCTCAGATTGATAAGTTCCAACCTTCCCTCACTCCCCCAGCACTCACCAAGATGTTATTCCTGGTATCTAGTGGACTGGCCAGGAACGATCCCTCTTTACTCTTGCCCCATTTCTGTCCAGGTTGAAAATGGTGGATTTGACCCCTAGAGATAATCTTGCAAGACAGGTGAAGGAGAGGTGGAAAGAAAGAGGAGATGCTGGGCCCAGGAAGGGGACGAGCTAATACTAGAAGATTATTGCTAGGGGTCAGATCTGCCATTTTGAACCTGGTTGGCATCAGGGCAGGAGAGAAGAGGGATCACTCCTGCCTCGTCCACTAGACATCAGAGATAATATCTTGGTGAGTACTGGGGGGGGGGGGGGAGGGAGGTGAGGAGAGGGTTTGTACTCCTTGACCTGAGGGGGATGTTTTCGAGGGTGGATGTGTTGATGGAGGATACGATCATGGACTTGAAAGAGGGGGAATCTGATTGGGGAGGTCTCAATCTATGCATCTGGATTAGGATCAGAAGAGAGGAAGGGTAGAGCATCTTCTCTGATGCCTGAAGCTGAAACAGGAAGTCAGCATCAAGCGTGGAAGAGGGGATATAAGCAAACAATCCTGCGGTGCCGAAGCTTAAAAGTAAGTGTCATGGGTCTGTTTGTGACCATCCCAGAAAGAGGCAACAGCAGCAACAATGGGCACTCCTGAAGGACTGACTTCTAGGAGACCACCTATTTTGTCTAATGGTAGCATTGACCCTGTATTTAGCATGTCCATGTTTGTGAAAACATGCCTGCTTTTTTTTTTTCAAATTAAATATACAAAACCAAAGTAGAAATTCAACTCAATTCCAAACAACAAACGTTTCTACATCCCTAAATGGAAAAAGGAATGAGCTCCAAACAAATATAGAGCTTAGTAAGGTCCAAGTGGACCCTCCAGTATGCTAGCCTCAAAGTCCAATACTAGAATGCTCAGCATTCATCATAGGTCCATGCCCAAACCCAGCATATGCAGTGTAAATAGATAAACCAACATTTACATCGTATAACATAATTATAACATAATAGAAGAATACACAATCAAACATCCCGACACAACATTGTGTTTTGATAAGAATAAACTTATCTGCATCAGAGGAACAAGCAAAACTCCTAAGATCCACTGTAAAAGAGCCAAACTCCCGCTGGTTGAGTGCTCCATACAACACCACCACCTCAGTGGAAATTTAACCAGACACAGAAGCAAACACATGGTCGGAACCACCACTCAGATCAAAGCTGCTCATTCAACAGCCTGATTCAACCCAGAGGGGCCAGGCAAGTTACTTTTGGTGGCATGCTATTTGCCAGACCTGTACGTTAGAAGGAGCTGCTTCTGATTTTTCGAATTGTGTTGACAAGGTGGAGAGAATTTGGAGACCATTAGATATGTTCTTATCCAATTCTTGATTGAGTTTACATTTTGACCTCTAGCTGTAATCATTACTATTTAGTTGGCTTGAACTACTATATATTTATTATATTGTGTTCTTATGGAAAACGTAAAAAAATAAATAAAAAATCTCAGGAACTTAAAGTACAGAGATAGTTTTTCACTGAAAGGGTGGTGGATGCCTGGAATGCTTTCCCAAAGGAGGCATGGGAGCGAAAACAGCGACAGAATTCAAAAAGGCATGGGACAGGCACAGAGATTCACTACATAGCAAGAGGATTATTATTATTATTATTATTATTAATAAAGACTTATAAAGCGCTGCAACATACAAAGCGCTGTACAAACATAGAAGAGAGACAGTCCCTGCTCATCAGAGCTCACAATCTAATAAGACAGAAAACAAAATAAGTTACATAATACAAATAACAAAAATTTACAGGACAAAGTAAGCAAATGTTGATAGAGAGATCAAGATAGGGTAAGACAGGAATGGAAAGCAATAGTGAAGAGGTGGGATTTTAGTCTGGACTTGAAAATGGCCAGGGAGGACGCCTGGCGCAAAGAGATAGGAAAACTATTCCAAGCAAAGGGTGCTGCCAGTTGGAAGGAGCGAAGTCTGGAATTGGCAGTATGAGTAAAGGGTACAGATAAATGAAGACTGTTAGAAGAGCGAAGCAACCGAGAGGGGGTGTAAGGAGAGATGAGAGATGAAAGGTACTGGGGGGCAGAAGAGTGAATACATTTATAGGTCAGAAGGAGAAGTTTAAATTGGATACAGAGACAGATGGGAAGCCAATGAAGCGACATGAGGAGAGGAGTGATGTGGGAAAAATGAGACTGACGGAAAATGAGTCGAGCAGCGGAGTGTTGAGGATGAAATCAAAGCTGTAACAAACTTTATTAGCAAGACAAGACATTAAAAGCACTCCCAGGATAAATGGCAAAACATGTACTGACTTTGGTATGTGCCCTCCTGCTCATTTCACTGAAAATGATGTCCTGTATGACTGATATATCAAATTATAGATCATAGCTAATATCCTCCAGCTCCTATCACCTACGCAGAGAGCTATTTTTGATCAAGTCCTGAGGATAATTCAAAAGTCTTCATAGAAGGACCTGGCTGGACTTGAAAGACATTTATATGCAGAATCCCATTGTAAGTTTTGAGAGGAAGAGAAAGGCTGTTCTTGCAGTTGCTCTCACTGACGTCGCTCTGTTGCTGGGTAGATAAATTGTTTAGTCAAATAACCTGTTCCACTTTTTGATACGTCAGTCTTATACAGGAGCCTGGACTCTCTTCTCTTGAAACACTTCCCTTGTATAGGAGTCAATTCTTCAAAACGATTGGAGGTGCTAAACAGCACAAATTGTAGCTCTATGGATACTGTGGAAGAGGGGTTCACCTAATATTGGGGATGTTCAAGCACCCACTGTACTCACACCAATGCCTCTCTGGTAATTTGGGATGAAGCTCTTACTTTCCTGGCTGACAATTTTCTGAAAATTGTGAACATAGACCAAAGAAAAATAATTTGGTGGAAAAACCACTTTGTTAGGTGGTATCCTCAGGCAAGTTCTATCTGTGATGCTGATTGGAGTACTCCTGTAAATCTGGAAAGAAGTAAAATGTTTGTGGATGCCTTCCAAGAAGCATTGTTGAGACAAATGGTGATGGAACAAACCAGGGGAACTTTGACGCTGGATCTAGTACTCACCAATGCAGATAGCGTGTCAAATGTCCGGGTGGGTGTCCACATGAGAAGCAGTGATTATCACACTGTGTGGTTTGAGGTGAAAGCCATGACAGAGTCCAATCACAGCAAACTCAAAGCTCTAGACTTCAAAAATACTGACCCCAGTAAAATGGGAAAGTTCCCGAAGGAGGAGATGGCAGGGTGGGAGGAGATAAGGGAAATGGAATTGCAGTGAGTTAAACTAAAAGACAATAAAAGGGCAACAGATACATATGTAAGGAAAGTAAATAAAAACAAGAGGAAAAGGAAACCTATATGGTTCTCCAAAGAAGTGGCTGCACAAATAAAGGCAAAAAAAAAAACTTTCACAAAATTCAGAAGATCACAAAAAGAGGAACACAGAAAAGAATAAAGGATAAAGCTAAAAGAAACAAAGAGAGAAATAAAGTTAGCAAAAGCAAAGGTGGAAGAAAAGATGGCTAAAGATGTGAAGTGTGGAGACAGAACTTTTTTCAGGTATATTCAGGAGAAGAAGAAGATCACAGGTGGACTTCCTCGAAACCAACAGGTTGCATGATCCGAGGCAACATGGCTTTACCAAAGGATGATCTTGCCAAACAAATCTGATTGAGTTCTTTGACTAGGAGACCAGAGAATTAGATCACGGGCATGCAATGGATGTGATCTACCTAGATTTCAGTAAAGCCTTTGATACTGTTCCTCATAGGAGGCTTACCAATAAACTCAACAGTTTGGAGATGGATCCCAAGGTGGTAAACTGGATCAGAAATTGGTTGACTTACATATGACAGAAAGTTATGGTTAATGGAGCTCACTCAGATGAAAGGAAGGTGATTAGCGGTGTACCCCAGGATTCGATCCTGGGACCGGTACTGTTCAATGTATTTGTGAGTGATATTGCTGAAGGACTGAATGGGAAAACTCACGGAAATTTGCAACAGAGTGGACTCCCCTGAGAGAGTGGATAACATGAGGAAAGATCTACAAAAGCTGGAAGAATGGTCTAATGCTTGGCAGTTAAGATTTAATGTGAAGAAGTGCACTGTCATGCACTTGGGAAGCAGATATCCAAGGGAATTGTATGCGATAGGGGGTGAGAGGTTGGTGTGCACGGACCAGGAGAAGGACCTCGGAGTGATTGTTTCTGAGGATATCAAGGTGGCGAAACAATGTGACAAGGTGGTGACTAAAGCCAGAGAGAAATTACCAGCAAAAAGGAAGAGGCACTAATGCCACTGTACAAGTCGCTGCTGAGGCCTCACTTAGAATATTGTGTTCAGTTTTGGAGACTGTATCGCGCAAAGGACATAAAAAGTCTGGAAACAGTTCAGAGGAAGGCAACCAAAATGATTTGGAGCATGCGTCAGAAGACTTATGAGAAGAGACTTGAAGACCTAAATAAGTAAACTCTGGAGGAGAGGAGGGACAGGGGAGATATGATTCAGACCTTTAAATACTTAAAGAGTATTCATGAACAAACAAACCTCTTCCAAAAACAGGGAAGGTGTAAAACTAGAGGGCATACCATGAAACTGCAAGGGGGTAAACTGAAAGGCAATGACAGGAAATACTTTTTCACTGAAAGGGTGGTGGATGCTTGGAATGCCCTCCCATTGGAAGTGGTGGGGGCACATACAGTGACAGAATTCAAAATGGCATGGGACAGACACAGTGGATCCCCTTATAGCAACAAGATAAAATCAAAGCAAACATAACTATCTCTTATATCTCAGTAAATAGGGGTGACCTACACGGAGTAGTGCGTTCACCCCTAAACAAAGGCATGGAGAGGGGTGATCTGCATGGAGGGCAAGTGCGCCTACTCTTGCCACCTTGCTGGGCAGACTAGATGGACCATACTGGTCCTTATCTGCCATTATATACTATGTTACTATATATGTTACTATGGAATTGCAAGACTCAAGAGTGCCAAGGACAGATTCGTGGAAAGTAACATTGAAAAAGCAAAAATGCTAAACAAATACTTCTGTTCTATATTTACTAAAGAAACTCCTGGAGAAAGACCACGTATAATTGTCAAATATACAAATGGGAATGGAGTAGATATCACACCATTCACAGAAGATGATGTTTTTGAACAGCTTCAAAAACTGAAAGTGGACATGGCCATGGGACTTAATGGGATACACCCTAGGATACTGAAAGAGCTCAGAGATGTTCTGGCAGGGCCTTTAAATAATGTTTTTAATAGATGCTTAGGTTCTGCAGGGCTGGAAAGGGTTGATATGGTACCTCTTCACAAAAGTGGTAATAGGGAAGAAGTGACAAACTATAGGTTGGTAAGTCTTACCTCTGTGGTAGGAAAAGTAATGGAGGTGCTCTTGAAAGAAAGAATAGTGGACTTTCTAGAAACCAACAAGTTGCATGATCTGAGGCAATATGGTTTTACCAAAGGACGATCATGCCAAACAAATTTGATTGAGTTCTTTGACTGTGTGACAAGAGAACTAGATCAAGAGCATGTGATGGATGTGATCTACCTAGATTTCAGAAAAGCCATTGATACTGTTCCTCATAGGAAGTTTATCCATAAACTGAGCAGCCTGGAGATGGGTCCCAAAATGGTGAATTGGATCAGAAACTGGTTGACTGATAGATGACAGAAAGTGGTGGTAAACGGAACTCACTCGGGAGAAAGGAAGGTGAGTAGTGGTGTGCCTCAGGGATCCATCCTGAGACCGATACTGTTCAATGTATTTGTGAATGATAGGATTGAAGGGAAAAGTCTGACGTTTTGCAGATGACATGAAAATTTACAAGAGTGGACTCCTTTGAGGGAATGGACAACATAAGGAACGATCTAAAGAAACTGGAAGAATGGTCTAATGCTTGGCAGTTAAGATTTAATGCTAAGAAGTGCAGAGTCATGCATTTGGGATGCAGAAATTCAAAGGAATTGTATGCGATAGGGGGCGAGAGGTTGGTGTGCACAGACCAGGAGAAGGACCTCAGAGTGGTACAGATGTTTAAATCCATAAAGTGTATTAATGAACAGACAAACTTTTTCAAAAAGGAGGAAGTTGTAAAACTAAAGGGCATAAAATGAAGCTACAAAAAGGTAAACTTAAAAGCAACATCAGGAAATACTTTTTCACTGAAAGGGTGGTGGATGCCTGGAATGCCCTCTCGATGGAGATGGTGGAGGCAAATACAGCGAAGGAATTCAAAATGGCATAGGACAGACACAGTGGATCCCTTTAAAGCAAGAGGATAAAATAAAAATAAACTTAACTATCATTTATACTTCAACAAATAGAGGTGGGTGACCTGCATGGAGCAGAGAGCACAACCCTAAATCAAGGCATAGATGGGGGTGATCTTCACAAAGTGATGAGTACACCAACTCTGGCCACCTTACAGGGCAGACTAGATGGACCATACTGATCTTTATCTTCCTTCTTATACGTGGAGGCACATTCTGTCATGTACGTCTCCCAGCCGTCCGGATGTACAGACATCTGGATGGCTGGGAGACACAGTCGATTCTGCTCCCATGGGGGCTAGATGTCCTCGCGGGATCAGAATCAAAGCACAGTGGCTGGACATCTGGAATGTGCCCCTATTCAGATACCCCAGATGTCCAGTCACTTACCTGGCTACCTCAGACTCCTCAATGGAGCTGCGGTGCCATTTCGTCATGTTGCCATGTCACCACAGCTCCATTAAGGAGCCGTGATCCCCAGCTGCCACTGAAAAGTTTGTTTCCCCACAGTCAGAATACCGATCTGGTCTCCCATGGACTTCCTGCGCTCCTGCCTTCCTTTTTCACCAGCTGCCACCGAAACGTCACGTCCAGGGGGACTTATTCCACCTCTTATTCCCTGTCCTGGGAGATGACCCAAACATCAAGGAATTCTCAAACCCACTCAGAGCCAAGCACCCGCAGTGCCCCGGAACATCAGCCATCCACTTAAGGATAAGAAAGGATTCAGTTTCACCTTCATCGGCTCCACAGGGTGATCTTGCCGAGCACTGAGTGAAGACTTCAGTGCACCAGCATCTAGAGCAATGAGGATCCATGAGAGTGCCCCTCCAAGCTGCCCTGAAGAGAGGAGAGCTCATCCTCCAGAACATTGGAGGGGCAGCGACAGCCTACTGAGACCAAGCTGCCAATAACCCCTTACAGATTCTGGGTATATCGGTGGAGGTTACTGAGGCCCCATAGCCTTCGGAATCGGCAGCCATGGAGAAAATCAGGCGCTCATGCAGGCTTTCGAGGAATGGATCGTGGCACTCTTGGCCATACAGCAGGCCAGTGCCTTGACATTAGCTGCATTGGCTTTGGCGACTGTCCAACCAATCATCGAGCTACATGCCTTGCATGCGGGAGAGGCATCAACATAGCAGCATCAAAGGGCCCCAAAACCGATGTCTGCCCTGCTGATATCACTCTCTAGCATTTCAGGTCTGATGTACCCTCAAAATCAAGACAAGTATTAGTGCATCATCACTTCTGAAGGAGCTCCTGTTCCTGGAGGGTCAGGAGAGAGATCCAGGCAAACGTACTTTGACTTCCTCTCTGAGTCAGATTCAGAAGGCTGGGTAGCCAATGTTGCGTCTCAAGACTTTTCAGAGGACAGAGCTCCAGAGCTTCCATTAGACCCTTCTCCTCATTAGCTCTGCAAGTCCCCTCCTGAGGATATGACCATCCAAGTTTTTGTCAGGGATATGGCCAAGGCTATACTATTTTCTTTGGAGACTGAGGATGAGCCCAGGGCAGAAGAGTTGGAGATCCTTCAGTATTCCTCCACTTCTAAGGAAGCAGTGACAGTGCCCGTGCACCACTTCCTTCAGAGAGTGCAGATGAGAATGTGGGAGAATCCCCTCACTGTACCTCTTGTTAGTAGAAGACTCCATGTATAGAGTCCAGAAGACTCTCAGGTTTAAGAAACCCCAGCTTCTGCACCATTCCTGGTGGTTGAATATACTCTGAATAGATCCAAAAGTTCCAAGGCTTACTTGTAAGCACCAGCTGGGAGGGAGACTTAGACATTGGACTCTTTTTGGAAGAGATATTTTTAGAGTTCCATGCTTATGGCCTGCATGGCCTCTTACCAGCTCTACATGGGCATATTTCTGAAGAACATAATGTATGACCTCACTTATCTGTCCCAGTATCTCCCTCTGGAGACATTGGAATAGTATCATTCTTTAGTGGCTCATGGCAAGGACGGCTTGAAGTTCATGGTCCGGGTGACCTATGATATCTTTAAAACAGCACTGAGACTCACCTTGCTCCGGTTCTCAGACCTGGAACAATCAGTGCAGCACAAGCTTGCTGACATGTCATGCCGTGGAGAGAATCACATTGAAGAACAGGTCAAAGAGAAGGCTGGCTTCATTGAAAAGCAGCATGTAACCCTTCAGAATCTCTCCAGACACACATCCGAGCTGGCCTCCTATCGCAGGAGGTACCAAGGAAGGGGACAGAAAAAGACCTATTACTCTTGTAGGCATAGGTACTTTGCTGGGTCTCGAACCTCACAACTAAAACAGGCTCCTCAACAACAACCACTGTGGGAGAAGCCTCAGAAATCCTAGCCTGCTCCTCAGCCAAAGCCTGGGGCAGGGTTTTGACTGGTTCCTTCAGAACATACCCACTCTACCAGTAACTGCAATGGACAACTGTCCTGTCAGGGGAAGGCTCACTCTTTTTGCCCAAAGATGGCCCCTCATAACATCATACACTTGGACTGAAAATCATCCAAAGCAGTTATAAATTACACCTATTTGACCTACCTCCACATTTCCCCCCGAGGGTGCATCACATCGACCCTCTGCATTGGGAAGTGCTTCAGAGAGAAATTATCGCCCTCTTGTCAGATCTTGCAATTGAACTCATGCCATCAGAACAAAGAGGGCGAGAATTTTAATCCAGGTATTTCCTGATCCCCAAGAAAGAAGGAGAATGCCGTCCCATCCTAGACCTCAGAGATCTGAACAGATATCTCATCAAGGAAAAGTTCAGAATGATTTTTATGGGTACCTGCTTCCTTATCTTCAAAAAGGAGATTAGCTATGCTTCCTGGATTTGAAGGATGGGTAACTCACATATAGATACATCCCACTTACAGGAAGTATCTCAGATTCATCCTGGAGGAACAACACTTCCAGTACTGAGTGTTGCTATTTGGCCTAGCCTCAGCACCATGCATTTTTACAAAATGCCTCATAGTACTAGCAGCTTATCTCCAGATACTGGGAGTGTTTGTCTTCTCCTATTTGGACAATTGGCTGATCAAGAGTACCACTCCGAAAGGAGTTTGAGAACCAACATGGTTGACCATTCGGATGCTAAAACTACTAAGGTGCCTCACAAATTAACCAAAACCTCATCTACAGCCAACCCAGCAATTGGAATTCATTGGAGCCCTGCTCGACCCGACTCATAGCGAGAGCCTTCCTCCTTTACGACACACTCCACAGATTGACAGCACTAGTGCGGGAGACTCAATTGAGTAAGCAGATCACGTCTTGCAAGATGTTAACTGTACTAGGGCATATGACCTCTATGGTACACTTAGCAACTTTGACATGTCTCCATATGAGACAGGCTCAGTGAGCTTTGAGGACTCAGTAGACCCAGGCCATAGATCAACTCAGGAATCATCTATATGTCACCAATCCACTCGTTCAGTCATGTTTATGTTTATTGAACTTGATATACCGCCTTTCAATTATGAAAGCAAAGCGGTGTACAATGTCAAAGTCACAGGAGCAGCCAAATGGCCTAGAAAAGGAAAGGAAGTTACAATATTAATAGGACAGAAAGGAGTAAAACATGCATACCAGACAAGGGGGAAAGGACACATTGTAGGGCAAGAATTATATATCATTGCAATGATGGACAATCCACCAGAATTTGTTCAAAGGTCTTCCTTTCCAAATTGCTTCACCCCAAAAGGTTTTGACGACAGACACATCCAGATGGGTTGGGGAGCTCATCTCAATGGGTTTCACACTTAGGGCAATTGGTTCTTCCAGGAAAGTCTTCACCAGATCAACTTCTTGTAGTTAAAAGCCACAGCAAATTCTCTAAAGGCTTTCAAAGATTGACTGGCCAATCAAATGATTCTCATTCAAACAATCAGGTGACAATGTTTGACATCAACAAACAGGGAGAAACAGGCTTGTACTTCCTGTGTTGGGAAACAGTCAGATTGTGGAAGTTTGCCATCGCACATGGGATGAACTTGAGAGCCACATACTACCAGCTGAGCAAAACACTCTAGCAGACAGACTGAGCTGAGTCCTCCAAACAGGCATGGAAACATAGAAATACGACGGCAGAAAAAGACCACATGGCCTATCTAGTTTGCCCTTCCATATCAACTTCTACAATAGTCCTCTTATTTCCTTTTGAGATACTCTGTGTTTTTTTCATGCTTTTTTGAATTCAGATACGGTCCTCATCTCTACCATCTCCACTGGGAGACTATTCCACACATCTACCACTCTTTCTGTAAAGAAATATTTCTGCATATTATTCCTGAGTTTATTCCCTTTTACCCTCATCCTATGTCCCCTCGTAGCAGAGCTTGCCTTCAATAGAAACAGGCCCTCCTCCTGTGCATTTATGCCATAGAGGTATTTAAACATCTCTATCATATCTCCTGTATCCCACATTCCTCTAATATATACATATTAAGATTCTTAAGTCTATACTCATATGCTTTATAATGAAGACCACTAACCATTTCAGTAGCCACCCTCTGCATGAATGGACACTGGACAGAGAGGTCGTGGCTTGCATCTTTCAGGAGTTGGGCACCCCCTCAATCAATCTGTTTGCGACTCTTCAGATGCCCGTGGATCAGTTATATTCCAGGATAAGATCACACAGCAGACTAGCCTTGGATGCTTTCCTCCTTCTTTGGGAAAAAAGGCCTTCTGTATGTGTATCCTCCACTACCTCTTATTGCAAAGACCTTCCTGAAGCTCAAAATGGATGGAGACACGATCTCATCACTCCCTACTGGCTTCGACAACCTTAGTTTCCTCTCCTGCTACAGCTCTCCAGTCAGGAACCACGCTGGCTGGACCAGACATCTGACTTGATTTTGCAGGAGAATGGAATGATATTGCACCCCAACATCGTCCTTTGCCCTCACAGCATGGATGTTGAAAGGCTATTATTATCTGAGCTCAACCTGCCAGCCAGCAGTCACACTGGCTGGCAGGTTGCGCTCAGATAACATTAACATAGAAACATAGAAATATGATGACAGAAAAAGACCACATGGCCTATCTAGTCTGTCCTTCCATATCAACAACTACAACAGTCCCCTTTTTACCTTTAGAGATCCTCTGTGTTTGTCCCATGCTTTTTTGAATTCAGTTACTGTCCTCATCTCTATCACCTCCACTGGGAGACTATTCCATGGATCCACTACTCTTTCCGTAAAGAAATATTTCCGCATATCACTCCTGAATCTATCTCCCTTCACCCTCATCCCATGTCCCCTCGTAGCAGAACTTGCTTTCAATTGAAAGAGGCTCTCTCCCTGAACATTTATGCCACGGAGGTATTTAAACATCTCAATCATATCACCTCTATCCCGCCTTTCCTCTAAGGTGTACATATTAAGATCCTTAAGTCTGTCCTCATATGCTTTATAATGAAGACCACTAATCATTTTAGTAGCCACCCTCTGCACCGACTCCATCCTGTTCACATCCTTTTGAAGGTGCGGTCTCCAGAATTGCACACTATACTCCAAATGAGGTCGCAGCAAAGACTTATAGAGAGGCATTATCACCTCTTTTTTTCTGCTAGCCATTCCTCTCCGTATGCACCCAAGCATTCTTCTAGCTTTTGCCGTCGCCTTTTCTACCTGTTTAGCTACTTTAAGATCATCAGACACAAACACGCCTTGGTCCCGCTCTTCTTTAGTGGACAAAAGTACTTCACCCCCTATACTATATTGCTCCCTTGGATTGCTGCAGCCCAAATGCATGATAGAAACATAGAAATATAAAGCAAAAGAGAGAGAGAACATTAGCCTCCAGAAGGACCTCAATGAGAAAATCTTATTCATGCAAGTGGAGGAGGTTTGCTGTCTGGTGTGTGGACCATGCCCTAGATCCCTTTGCCTGTCCCACACAAAAACTGCTTGAGTATCTTCTACACCTCTCTGAGTTTGGACAAGTACAATCCAGTCAGGGTTCACCTTAGTGCAGTTGCAGCTTATCATCAAAGTGTAGAAGGGAAGTTCATCTTTGCATAGACTTTGGTTATCTGCTTTATGCGGGGGTTGCTTCCCTTGAAGCCTCTCTACAAACCTTCCACAGTGTCTTGGGATCTCAATGTGGTTCTTGAGCAGCTGATGAAAGCTCCTTTTGAGCCAGTCAATTCCTATCACCTGAAGTTTAGACATGGAAGGTTTTGTTTTTGGTGGCGGTTGGTTCAGCATGCAGAATGAGTGAGCTTCAGGCTCTCATAGTTCATCCACCTTACACCAAATTTCATCATAACAGAGTGGTCCTCAGTACTCATCCTAAATTTCTTCTCAAAGTGGTATCGGATCTCCATCTTAAACAGTAAATTGTTATACCAACATTTTTCCCAAAACCTCATGCCCACAAGAGGGAAACTGCATTGCACATGTTGGACTGCAAACGAGCCTTAGCCTTTTACTTGGAGCAGACAAAAGCCCATAGAAAGTCCATCGAGCTTTTTATTTCTTTTGACCCCAGCAAGCTAGGGGCTGCCATCTCCAAATGCTCACTTTCAATTTGTTTCGCTTATGCCCAGGCAGGACTGAACCTTGATGGTCATGTCACAGCTCATAAGGTCAGAGTCATGGCTGTGTCAGTGGCCAACTTGCGCTTGATCTGCATGGAAGTGGTCTGCAGGGCTGCAATGTAGTCTTCTGTCCACGCATTCACATTTCACTGCTGTCTAGAAGGGGATTCCAAAAAAAGACAGCAACTTTGGCCAATCAGTGCTTTGGAATCTGTTTGGGGATTAGAATCCTATTCTATCCCCCCTAGGCCCATTCTTTACTTTCAGGCAACCTAAATAAAGAGAGAATAACAACTTGTATTGTACATAGTTATGTATTTCCAAATACAAAGGCTTGTTGACAGTAAGCAGACAGATTTAGTTTTGCCCCTGTTGGGCTTGCCTGCATTCTCATTGGCTTTTGGTAGCCTGAAGCTAGGGAGTCCCATACGTAAGGACTTCATTCCTGCCTGTCCACAGCAGTTGTGCTCCATGGACAGCAAGAATAAGTCCTCACAACCCTCTCACCTCCCCTGTGAGTTGTATTCTACCATAGCTGTAGTATCAGACTGAGGTAAAATGTCAGCACGGCAGCATGCAGGAAGATGGCATGCATGCATGCTAGGACCTCCCTAAAGCTTCCATTAGTAGCTGGTGAGTGTTCCCGCGTGGGCTCCATCAGATGTCATCATCCATATGTGAGGACTTATTCCTGCTGTCCATGGAGAACACTTGCTACAGGTGAGTAGCTACCTTTTATCCTCCTTAATCTCTCCTAGTTTATTTCCTCCTCCAAATTGAAATGAGTTAAAGATAGCATCCTCTGTAGTTAATCAGCAGCATCTATGGGCCTGATTGGTTGCTCTTTTCTGTACTTTTTTTTACCTCTGCTATATCTTTTTTAAGATATGGCAACTAGAACTGCACACAATATTCAAGATGCAGTCTCACCAATAGAGTGATACAAAGGCATTATAATATCTTTGGTTTTATTCTCCATTCCTTTCCTTATGATTCCTAGCATTCTATTTTCTTTCTTGGCCATTACTGCACACTGAGCAGAGGGTTTGAAGGTATTAACCTCAATGACACCTAGATTCTTTTCCTGGGTGGTGATTCCTAGTGTGGAACTTTGCAACGCGTAACTAATTTTGGTTGTTCTTCCTTAAGTGCATAACCTTGCACTTGTCCACATTAAATTTCATTAGCTGCTTGGATGCTCAGTCTCCCAAATTTTCAAGTTGTGAAATCCAGACTCAAAAGTCACCTCTTTGAGACTGCTTTTGGATGCTGACTCCCTTATACTCTTATTTGTTGTATAATTTCCCTTAAACTACCCTAGCCTCCTGCTTGTTATTCTTGTCTGTTTTGAATAGATTGTAAGTTCTTTTGAGCAGGGACTGTCTCTTCTGTGCTTGTGTACAGTGCTTTGTATGCCTCAAAGCACTATACAAATAATTAGTACCAATGTCAGTTTCTTAGGAAACTTGGCCCCGAAATGCCAAAAGGTGGTGGGTGTTGACTATGCTAATGTTTTAACCATCCATCCTCTGTGACAAGAGCCTTATGCAAGAGTGAAACAGCGTCACTCCCTAGACCTTGAAGATGACTTGGGTCCTGTGTGGTAATCTGCCCAGGAGCCTGCAACATTGCTGCCTGAAAGTGTAACCACAGTTACTGGCTAAATAGAGCTTGCTCCTGGAATGGGGAAACAACTCCTGATGTTAGAAGCTCCTCTGGTAGATTATCTACCTGGTAGACTATTAGTGCAACAAGAAATTCTATCAGTTTCTGCCATGGAGAATCATGAGGTACAGGTTTGGATGCATAAAGGATTAAAGATCGCCCATGTGTTCAGAGTAGATTCTTTTTCTACAGGACACTACCAGCAGGAGGTGCAAGTTAGGAAAATGGATCCATCATTGTTCAATTTTAGAGATTCACTTATTCCACCTGACTGAAAGACAGATTGAGACATCAATTGTCAAATAGAGTGAACATATTTCAATTCAAACCTTTGAAACTGCTAGGAAGTGCTGGATTAATTTTTATTCAGCAACAAGGGGTTTGGTTCTTGCATCAGATTGCATCCTCTGTGATTAGTTGAAACCTACTGAATTTTTTTAAACTGAGTCAGTTGCTGGTTAGTTTCTGGCTAAGAAGCATCAAGAGGCTGCTTCTAGTTTTGGGAGACAAAAGAATCTGAGAGTTGGGCTTCAACTCTCCTTCAGAGTTCCAAATCTTGGACTCAGACTTAAAAGAAACAGCAAGAATGTATTCTGCCCTAGCTCTGGATCAGAGTTCAGAAGGAAAGATTCTGCATTTCCTGACAACCCTGCAACTTCGAGATTCCCTTGGGAAAGGTTGAGCCTTGCAGCTGCCAGAGATCAAATTGAACCGTCATCTGAATACTCAGATCCAACTATAATTAAACTAAAGAAAGCTGAGTTTTTTTCTATCAGGAAAAGGCACCAAAGATTTAGATGGAACTGGGCCTGTATCCGGATCTGAATAGAATAGTACTTGTGCAACATTCTCAAAATCATTGGATTGCAATTACCAAATAGACTACTTTAATTGGGTTAATAAAACTGTCTTGGTTTCTGTGGTTATCCAGGAGGGCAAACCTTTAGCTTACATATTTTTCCAGTTTATCTTAATTACTGATTTATTTGGGAAGATATTGTTATTTAAGATTCTATTTCTGTTATTGGTCTGCTTTGGTTAATATCTGTACTGTTTTTCATTGTGAGCTGTTTCTTGTTCATGAGAGTAAAAGAAAATGCTTAGTTTTGGTATTTTTCTTGTCTGCTTTTATTTCGAACACAGTATATTACACCACAGGGCTCAGTACCCACTATTTCATTTAGAATTAACCAATCTCACTACATCTGATAGAAGTCCTTTGAAAACTGTAAACTTCCAGGAGTTGGAGTGCATATTAAATCTTAAGAAACTTCCCGCCTCTTGAAGATACCTTGGGGCCTTCTCCTGTAGTTTTTAAGGATCTGCAGGGCAGAAAAGGCAGCCCTGGATTACACATGCAAGATAGTGCATGCATACTTACTTACATACATGTATTCAGCTGCACAATTTTGTCATAGCCTTTTGTCATAGAGAACAGGAGGAAGCATATACTTTGGAAAATTCGCTCTCAATTACATTTGTTAGGGATGTATTGGCATTTGACATACGATAGGAAATGTCTGCGATATGTCCTATATCATTTTATGTCATTTCCAAATGAAAATTGATGACCCCTCCGCCCCCTAACATTTCATCACTTCCAAGGCTCCTTGATGGACAAGGACAATCATATAAAAGAATTACTGGGTGGATCCCTTCCACCATCCAGGGCTGATCTTTCATGAGCCACCTTGATTTCGGCCTTCCAGTATCCCAAAGGCTGGATGTCCCCTGGAACAGACTGAGCCTAGGCTGGTGTGAAAAACATACAGAAGTAAGAAAACACTTATTAATGGACTATATCTAACAAGACCAAACATTTAGTTTAGAGAAAAGACTCACTTGTGCTCTAGTAGCGTCCAATGAATCCACTAACGCTTTGTGCACAGGAAGACAGGAGGCAAGACATGCCAAAGTTGGGAGGATCTCAACAGGTTAGTTCTTGCCCCAGTACTAGTTCTGAAGGTCTAGCTGAAGACAGATGGCTGAGAAGCTGCCTGTGTCTGTCATTGCAGGCACTCAGTCAGGTGAGGAACATCTGATGCTTACCTTGTCATATTGCTGTGGTGACCTAGATTGGCCACTGTTGGAAACAGGATACTGGGCTTGATGGACCTTGGTCTGACCCAGTATGGCATATCTTATGTTCTTATGTGTTGGCACTAGGGCAGCACATTACTGGCATTTGACAGGATCAGGACTGTTTGTGCCGTGTAGACAGAACTGATGAGCATCCTCATGTTCTTTGATTATTCTAATCAGAGTTTGTTTTGGATCTGAATTGTTTTGAACTGGGTTGAATTACTCGCCTTTACCAAATCTGAGCTCAAGGTGAGTTAAATTTAGGTCCAGTAGGTATTGTGCATCTCAGAAGGCTTACCTTCTAACAGCTTCATTTACTAATACGTGTTAAGATGCATCAATATTCTTTAAATAGCACAAGCCCTATTCTTCTCAGTGGGGCCTATTTACTGCTGTAACTATTGCGATGCCCTTGCTTGGGCCCGAGGGCTTACAAGCATAGAGCAGCCTTATAGTGTCCTTTTAAATAAAGCTTCCCTTGTTTGTCCCCAGAGGGATTCTGGGACTTGTAGTTGGCTTACTTATATAAGGACAAATGTAGTTGTGAGACCGGTGGTTTAAGGCAGCAAGAAAATTTATTTTTTTGTGGGATTCCAAGGCATTAATGCTCAAAAGCAAAAGCAATAGGATGCTTCTCCAACATAAGAGTAAATCAGGTTAACAGAGGAAAAATGTAACAAAAAGGCCTTCTATCACTGGGCAGCAGCTTTCATCCCAATAAACTTTCACAGAGCACAGCTTCTGGTGGTCATTCAACATAACAGGTAAACTTTTAACAGCTGCCGTTTTCTTTTCCCAAACCAAACTTTTACTAAAGACAGCTTCTTGGCTTCAGAAGCTCACATACTTAGTAGAATATATTCTTGGCTTTTTCCAACTCTTTGCAGTCATAAAAATTAGTCGCTATATTGTTTCACAGTCTTTCAACCCTGTTCAAGAATGCTCAGTTTTCCTTTAGACAAAAAGAGCAATCCATTGGTGACAATTCTGACTCCGCTTCTGACATACAGGAATCCACCTGCATCTCTTCTATGGATACCGGGTACTTCTCACTTCCACCAGTTTTATAAACTTTCCCAGACTTCCTGTCTTCCAAAAACTCTTGGAACTGCTTCAACAGCAAATCACCCTGAGAAGGCACACTTGTATTGGGAGGGTATAGCTTCCTCTCTGCAAACAGTTTTCTTAATGCTTCTAGTGTTAAAGGCTCAGTTTCTCTGCTCTTATCTGGGTTTCGGTTCTCTTTTTTTTTTTTTTTTAATTATATTTTTTATTCATTTTGAACACATGTAGCAACAATATAAACGGTTATTAACATGACAGGATACAAGCAGATGCCATTAATCAAAATAACAAAACAATACAATAACTTTAACAAGAACCAGTATCAGTCCATGCCAGTATGCCGCCCCCCCCCCCCCCCGCTCAATGTGGTTGTAGCAGGTACTATTCCACAGAGTAGACTTCATCTAATCGCCTTCATAAAACATAACTTTGCAGAGCTGTCCATTTCTTACTCAGTTTGCCAGACCATGGGTTTTTAGCTATATAAAGTTCTTCGTAGGTCTTGTGTAGGATTAAGAGACTCCACCAATGCTCAAAACAGGCTTTGTCAAGATTCTTCCAGTGTATTAAAACTATTTTAAGCGCTATCCCGAGCATTAAGTCCAGTAGTTGACTATCCCATTTCATCAAAGTAGGTTCCAGAGCTATGGATTTATATATTACTATCCGATAAGAGAGGAGTTTGAAGGTTTAAGATTTGTGATATGCGTTCCCATACTCTATTCCAATATATTTCCAGGGATTTACAATGGAACAGCATATGCGCCAGTGTCCCAATATCCATGTTGCAGGACCAACATCGATTTCCCTCCTGCAGTGTCCATTTCATTTTCTTAACCGGTGTAATATGCGCCCGATGTGCTATAAAGTACATAGATTGTGTGAGAGACACGGCTCTTGTGATTCGTATTTGAGTCCCCCAAAAAGTGTCCCAACTCTCTGGAGTTATATCATCACCGGTTTCAGTAGCCCACACCGACTGTATCTTAGTGCATATCTTGTCACTTTTGGAACGGAGAATCGCTACACATCTCGAAACAGCTTTAGTATCTGTTTGCAGTTCTTGGAGTTTCTTTCGCAATGGCCATCCGGTATGTATCAAGACGGTGACACTCCTGCTTTACTCAAGCAGTGTCGAAGCTGGCACCATTGGAAATAGCATGCGTTAGGCAATCCAAATTCCGTTCTTAATCCGTCAAAGGTTTTAAAAGCATTTCCACTGATCAGTTGTCCAATGGTTATAAGATCCTGTTCCACCCATTTTTTCCATAAGACAGGCTTCCCTCCAATGAGAAAGCGCGGATTCAGCCACAAGGGCATATCTGCGGTGAAGTCTTCACCTCCATCAATACATGATGCCAATAGTCGACAAGCAAGCTGTGTTTCCCGCATAATAGCATTATGTTGTGTAGTCAGGTCTACCACTGTGCCTACCATCAGCCGTGCAGGAAGGGGAGAATGTAGAGCACGCTCCACATGCAACCATCTAGGCCCCTTATCCATGTCTTCAGTATCAACCCATTGAGCACCTTGTTTTAAAATAGAGGCAGTGTGCAACCAACCGAGATCTGGGAAATGAACACCTCCTTGCACTCTAGGCAACTTCAATTTCCACGCGGCTATTCTAGGTACTCGGTTGTTCCACAAGAAAGCTATCAGCTGACTATTCATTTTCTTATAGAAAGCTGACGGGAATCGCAGGGGGATCATGCTTAATATATAGCTGAGTTTAGGTACCAACATCATTTTTATAGTCTCTAGCCTGCCCCACCAACTCAAGTGTAGGGGGGTCCACCTGCAGACGTTATCATGTACGATTTCTTGACACGCCCTAATGTTGAGTGCTATAGTCTCATCCAAAGTGGTACCATAGGTTACTCCCAGATATCTAAAGGACGACTTCTCATATTGAAAGGGATATCCATGTGCCGTTTCTTCGCTGACCCGATCATTCAGAGGTATGATTGTAGTTTTATTCAGATTTACTTTATAACCAGATATCACTGAATAAGTATCTATAAGCTGCAGTGTTTCAGGAAGGTCTGATGGTTGCAGGAAAATGAGCAGGTCATCTGCATATGCTGACAATTTACAGGGACCATCAGCTAACTCAATTCCTTTTATGCTTTCCTTTTGTCGGATCGCTATCAGCAAGGGTTCCAGGGCTAAATTAAAAAGCATCGGGGACAGAGGGCAGCCCTGTCTGGTTCCTCTTTGCAACTGAAAGGGGGCTGAGAGGTGCGAGTTAACCGCTATTCGAGCTGTGGGTTTGGTGTATAACAACTCAATGCTTTTTAGGAATTTCTCTCCTATCCCAAACCAACGCAGGGATCGAAATAAAAAGGACCATTCCAGTCGGTCGAAGGCCTTTTCGGCATCCAATGCTAACCCTATCAGGGGCTCGGCCATAGTTTTGGCGGAAGTCAGCACATGCGCCAATAGTCTCCCATTGTCCGTAGTGGATCTATTTTGTATAAATCCACATTGATCTTCATGTATCAAATCTTTTAGGATCCGTCCTAATCGGTTAGCAAGCACTTTAGCATAGATCTTATAATCAGAGTTTAGGAGGGAGATGGGTCTGTAGTTCTCTATCTTTTGTGGATCCCTGCCCGGCTTCGGGTGAATTACCACCACGGCCTCTGCTAAGGCACCAACCTCTGGGGTTTCATCGTGCAGGCCACTGTAGTAGATCTGTAGCATGGGAGCCAAGTGAGTATGATATTTATTATAGAATTCCAGTGGGATGCCATCTGGACCAGCGGATTTACCACGGGCCATCTGCTTGATCGCATCCTGTATTTCGGTCACAGAGATCTCTTGATCCAGCGTTCGGCTTTGATGACTGGACAGTGTGGGTCCTACTATATTGGAGACAAAATCTTCAAAGGCTTTGTCACTACATTGGGTATCCGATCGGTACAATTCCTCATAGAATTCTTTGCAGCGGTCTAGTATTTTATCAGGTCTCAACAGAAGGCCCCCGGTTTTATCTTGCATCGCTGCTATAGAGGTCTTGCAGCTCTTTGGTTTGAGTTGCCGGGCTAACAGGGATCCAGAGCGGTTGCTTTCATAGTAGTATGTACTACGTTGTAGCTGGACGCTACTTAATGCTTCTTTGTTGAGGATAGCATTATATTGGTATCTCAGTTTTTGGAGTCTAATCAATATCATTGAGTCGGCTCTTTTGGTAAGTAGTCTTTCCCTGGCTTTTATTTGGAGTTCCAGCTCATCCTTTTCTTTTTTCCTGGCTTTACGCCGCCTAATGGTATAAGTGGTAATGTGAGCTCGCATTGTCGCTTTAAAACCTTCCCACCAGCTCCAAATGGAGGTATCAGCGGGCGTGTTATACTTAAAATAGGTCTCAATTTCCCCGGTCAGTAGATGTCTGAGGGAGTCATCTGAAAGCAGGGATTTGTCAAATGTCCATCTAGGTGGAACGTGTTGTATACAGTTGGTATCCAGCACTAGGGAGATAGCAGCATGATCCGATACCGTTGCAGCATATATCTCCACTGCCAGCACTTGTTGCATCATCTCTGTAGACAGCAGGAAGAAATCGATCCTTGTTTGGGTGTTATGTGGGATAGAGTAAAATGTATAGTCTCTTTCTTGGGGATGAAGTAGTCGCCACAGGTCTACCAAATGGAGCTCTGCTATGATTCCTTTGAGAATCGCCTGTGATTTGACTTTGTCTACAGCTCGATAGGGTGCACGGTCTAACAGTGGATCCAAAATGACATTAAAGTCGCCTCCTAATATGATATTGGTGTGAGCTGCGGCTGTAACTTCTTTAGCTAGCAAATTAAAGAAGTTAGGATCATCCAGATTGGGCGCATAAATATTAAAGAGTGTATAGAGTTGTTGATTTATTTTCATGGTCACTCTGGCCCATCGACCCAGCAGATCAGTCTGTGTGTCTGTAATGGCAGATTGCAGGAACTTGCGTACTAATATTATCACCCCCCCCCTTTGCGTTGTGTGGAAGAGGCCGAGGCCGCCACCTGAAAGTATTTAGAGGTTACTTTCTGAGATTCGGTATCTGATAAATGCGTCTCTTGCAAGAGGGCAATATCCGCTTTTTTTTGTTGACAGTACGCTAGGATCTTCTTTCGTTTGACAGGGCCTGTAATGCCTTTTACGTTCAGTGAAAGTATTAGGAGGTCACCAGACATCAGCACTGGAATGGGCTATCTTATAGGTGAAATCTATCGAATGGATAGGTCTGCTTTGCACTTGCACTTTTGTATATGCGGAGGGCTTTGCACTGGACTGGACTGACACATTTAACTGCACAACTGGCAAACATAGTATCGCTAAGGTGAACACAATCCACTTAAACAGAAACCAACCCCGACCTCCCATTGCCACCCATATATCTTAACAGGAGTATCTGGCTATTAAATCTATTTAGAACTACGAAAATACAGTCAGCATAGTGTTTATCAAGGCTTAAGGGCGTTCTAAAATTTGCGAGAACGCACGGCCGCACCCCCTGACTGTATGTTGAATTCTCTACGCAGTGAGAGAGACCATAGTTATGTCCTCAGGTTTCCATTCCACATTTTTCTTGGAGGAAAGTTTTCAATTTTTCAGCTTCAACAAAATTCCTCGTTTCATTATGTAGCGTGACCCGCATGGTTCCTGGGTAGTACAGCCCGTATCTTGCCTGTGCACTTTGCAGCATGGGTCTGCAGGCCAGCAACGCCTTCCTCCGATCCACCGTCTGCTTGCTTAAATCCGGATAGAGTGCCACTTTGTGTCCCTGAATTTGCAGCGATCCAGCTTTCCGTGCAGCTTGAAAAATCTGCAGGACCTGTGGGTATCTCAATACTTTCATGATGAGAGGGCGTGGGTATCGGGTATTTTCAGCCTTGTGTGCGGGGATTCGGTGGGCCCGTTCCAGCTCAAAAGGCCTTGCAAAGACAAGTTGCAGCATCTCCGGCAAGATTTTCTCCAAAAATTCGATCGGATCGGTGCCTTCGGCTCCTTCAGGGACTCCAACTAAGCGGATATTATTTCTACGGGCACGGTTGTTTTGATCTTCAATCTGACTTTCTATGTGTCTGACTCGTTTGACCAGAGGGCCCAATTGCTCTAATGCAGTGCCATGCTTCTGAGTTTGCATTTCAACTGCGCTAAGCCGAGTGGTGATGGTGAGGAGTTTCTCTTTTACCTCCATTAGATCTTCTTGGATCATATTCAGTGAGCTAGAATTAGCTGCAATCATTTCTTTAACGCATTTTAGCTCCTGCAACACTTCGCGTAGGCCACCGGTAATCACTCCCTCCTTCTCTCCCGCGGCCATTTTCTGTGGGGAACCTACTTCGGGTTTAGATCGTTTCGCTGCTGAGCTGGATCCCTGCTGAAATTCCAGCCGGGCAGGCTTCAGGGACGCCATCCAGCAATATTCCGATGTTAGTGATGTAGGAAGGGGGTACAAGCACCAATTTAATGCCGAGATATGTTCAGGATTCTTGGGCAGCAACGGGAGCAAAAATTCAGGCATCCATTCTGTTCAGTGGCAAGCTCCGCCCCTCGGTTCTCTTTAAACATAAAACTATCCACCCACCTCTTAGCAGATGAAGACGTTAGGTCAGACTCCTGGACACTAGCTGTAGCAAACTGTTTTTCTGCCAGCTGTTCATCTTTGCAAGTGCTGGCTTTACCTTGGTGCGGGTCTCTCAGACAACTACTGATTCCTTTCCTCCTGATATCTTTCAGGCTATGGAACTCAGCCTTCTGGTGCCTTTCTCCACTCCTTCCCAGATAGTCACTCTCTTGAAAGTTTCCTTGGAACCTTTCTCCCTTTCCAGGATCTCTCAGAGTTTCTCCTTCTTGTGCCTCTGCTGCTCTGTCTGCTCTGGCTGCAGATCTGTTCCTTTCCAGCTTCCCCTGGACCTGCTGGCTCTGCTCTCTCTGCTGCGTCTCCTGTGTGTGTGTCTCCTGTCTCTCTCCTCTCTGCTCTGAGTGTGTTTTTAAAAACCATTTGCTGCCGGGCACTCCCTTGCCTTTGCACAGGTGTGACCAATCACTGAGCAAACCTGGCTCCCCGTCTGAACTAGGGCGTGGCCTGGCCTTAGCAGAGAGCTGAGTTTTTTCCTTGTCTGCCTTGCAAGCACTGTGCACAACTGAACTGTCACTTGTTTTAAAGGGAAAAACAGGGTTTTTTCCCACTTCCATCTCTTCCTGGGAACTCTCCTCACCACACTATATGCTTAGCTCAAATCAATGTGAGTTAATGTGCACTGACACACAGGAATTGGTTAATGCTGGGAATGTGCGCAGCCCAAAAAAAAAGTCCAGTTAGTCTTAATTTGTTTAAAATGAAGTTTTGCAGTTCTTTTGTGGAGTTTTTTGTGTGTTTTTTTCACACATCTGCATTTTTTGCAAGTACTGTTTGTGCAGATCCAGTGCATATGTGTTAATTCGTAGGTATATCTGTGCACGAGTGCTTTGTGTGCACTTTAAATTTTTTGGTGAACATACAAACTGAATATAGGCTCACAAAGGTACAACCTTAGTTAATCCCCTTAGTAAATGAGGCCATAAATTTGCACTCAAGGTCACAAGAGCAGTGGGTTTGAACTCTGGCTTTCCCGGTTTTTAACCCACTGCTCTAACCACTGGGCAAGAAGAATGAGTGGAAACTGTCATTCTGGCAACCAGATGCATCCATCCGTGTGTTCTTGACATAGTTAATTCTGCAAGTACTAACATGTATCCCTGTTATGAACAATGAGAGTAGGAACTGCAAAAGGGTGTCCTAGGCCAAAGTCATGCCAGCGAACATATATGGCTTCAAGAAATGGGCATCTCAACGTATGCGCCAACCTCAAACCTGATGCCTTGTGAGACTAATGTTGGGACTTTGTATGCACTGGTTCATTTTTTATTTTTTATTTCAAGAAATGGGCTGCATAAAGAGAAAATCCCCCTATTGCGGCAAGACTGCTGGGACTGGAGTGTAGGTGATGCAGGGGTGGAATGTGTGTATAAGAGATGAAGCTATTGTAAGTAGTTCCCCCTAGCTTTGCTGGCCTCCATGGGAAGAAGTTAAGTAATAAAGGAGAGGTCAGGAATGGTGTGATTAAGGGACAGCTCATGAAAAGGGCAACTGTGAATGATTAATAAAGTCTATGTAAATGGAAGCAAGTGTTTTTTTGGGTGTTCTTATAGAACAGGGGTGTACAAGTTCAGTCCTCAAGGGCCAGAAATAGGTCAGGCTTTCCCTAATTTATTTAGCTAGGCTGATATACTCATAACACAAAAAGCCATGCAGAAAACCTGTAGGTCAATTTTCCCGCAGAGTTTGACATAGCAGAAATATTTTGCAGTTGTTGTGGAAGGAAAAATAATCTATAGAAAGTGCCGGTGGGGCATTCACGCCCAATATTATTTTGGTAATGTTAACAGAGACAGTACGTTTTGTTTAGTTTCATGTCTACCAGCTAGAATCGCTCACACTTGTTGATGTTTTAAACCAATTACTGTTGCTGCCGTAGCCAACGCTGAGGTTCCTATCCCCTGCAGGATTGTGGGGCTTTGTCAGCAATGCCGGGGTGCTTGGATATGTAGCCGATGGCGAGTTGATTCCAATGAACATTTACAAACGCTGTATGGACGTGAATTTCTTTGGAGCTGTAGAAGTCTCAAAAACATTCCTCCCATTACTCCGGAAAGCTCGCGGAAGGCTAATTAACATCTCCAGCATGGCCGGTGAGTTATTTATTTATTTATATGTATACTTATGTGTTTTTAAATACCGCTTTATCCAAACTCAAAGTGGTTTACATGGAACAGTACAAAAAGTTACATATAACAGGAAGTTATAGATAAAGGTGAACAGGTGTAGTAACCAGCAGGTAAAACTTTTTAACTTTATAACATTGGTTAAATAAGGTCAAACAAATTATAATTGAGCATAGTTATATACATAGTAGTAATAAGGTCAGACATAAATTATAATTGGACATAGGTGTGTAGATTGTAGTAAGAGGGTTAAGGGATTAGTCGGGACAAAGCTAGCTGTATCATACGAGGAATAGGCTAGGCGTTAGAGTTAAACTGGGGTTGGTCCTTCATGGAGCAAAACTACATGAAAGAGATTTTTTTATTTGATGCAGATAGATTTTATTTTATTTTTTTTATTTAGCATACATTTATAACCCGCAACTTCCAGAGTTCAGTTGCGGTTTACAATAAAACAACAATCCACAAAGCAAAAGCTTAGTTTTACATTGAACATTTTGTAACAATAAAAGTAAATGTAAACAGCATGAACTTATGCATAATAGCAAAATTGGCTGGTAAATTATATACAATAAACTATATACAAATATATGTATCTATATATATAGATGAAGTAATGCCATTTTTAAGTGAAGCTCTACTGGTGATAAATGGAATATACATGGTATTTGTATTAGCCCATCCATACAGCTAGGATTCGGGACCTTTTTTTGATATAGTACCTTTCATCCATACTAAATCCCAATGTCGTTTTATTAGACCAGCTCGCTCGGGGGCAGTGTGTTCAGATGGATACGTTTTGTGCATACCATGACAGCAATGCAGTGCATTCCAACATTATTGAGCTGGAGCAGATACTGGCCCCACTTGGATGATGCCCTCCCCAGGACGACACTCTCCTCTGTGGTGATGCTCATGTCCCCACTCCCCCCCCCCCTAAGGAGTCACTCGTGGAGAGGAGGCAGAGTGTCAAGCCAGCAAAGGTATGCTTGCTGCACATATCTTCTCCATAAGGGCCCAGAAGCAGCACCTCCCCCCCTCCTGGCCAGCTCCCAGGGCAGGCTGCACCCACCACCACACCCTTGATACACCACTGCAGTAATGGACCTCACTCCATAGGAAAACTGTTCTAATGAGATCATCGTGTCTCTATGTCTCTCTGTTCTCCCTCCCCCACCTAATAATTTTTGTTCATCCAATTTAATTCAAATTTGTGCCAAAGATAGAGAAATCAGTGAGCCCCAACTTAAGCTTTTCATGTGCTTCTGGTGACCCTGACTAAAGAACGCTGTGATGTTGCACCAAATGTGCCCAAAGCATGTGAATTTATGGTGCAAATCCATGGAAAGCATGTTCACGGCAGTTACTGCAGTAAATGCAGCCCTGCCACAGCACTACAAGAGCACGGATGCACGCAACCTATGGAAGGGGCAGTGAGAGCATCCGAGCTACTAGCCTGCTGTCCAGGTAATGCAGGTGCACTGCCTGCATAGCACTTGCCCCGCCCACTCGCCATCCCTAACCATCCCACTAGCAACCCTAACACAACTTGGACAGCTAACGCCAAAATCCAGCAGCACTAACAGTCGCAGCCCCATGCTAGCTGTCAACACGAGTCCAACATGTACCTTTTATCCATGATGGCTGCTAAGAGACCTTTAGTAAAATACTCTCCTTAGAATCCCTTTTTCTTCCCTAGACAGAAACAGCTCAGGTGAAATCTCAGAGCACATTGTGATGTCAGAAAGAATTTTTATAGCTGTTCTGCCATTGGCTAATATCAAATCCAACACAAAAAACCTTCTTCCTGAGTGTAAAACAAAATCAAAACCAAAAACACAAAACCCAGTGAAAAAGAACCAATTATCCAAAACAGTTTTTTTTGTCGGAATGGCCAGCCCAGTATAGAGGAAAATCACCTCTTACCGCCGTGGCCCGTCCCTTTTAATCATTTAATCCAAAATCATTTAATCCAAAAAAACTTTTGTTAAAAAATAGCTGATACTTAGCTTATTGAAGAAGAATAGGCTGTAAAATTGCTGTAGTCAACAGTGTGCCAAGTACGACGTGACACGTTTCGAGGGTATAACCATAGACTCCCTGCTTCAGGTCAGACCACTGTTTAATAGCGTCAGCTGACACACATGCCAGTTAGTGTGGTGTCACTCATTAGCAACACACTAACGACAGCAAGATGGACGCACAAGTCCCCCAAAATTAACACGGGCCTCTATGCTAATTTCACACTGAAAAAGGTACAGTACCGGCATGGACTTTAGTAAATATGCCCCTTAATGTTTAATTATGCATGCATTACACAGGAATTTATATTATAAACATTGTGTTATCCATGGGCAAATTTCTGTGCCAGGGAAGGATCTGATGTATTAAGAAATGTTCACATGTTTCCCTGGAGCCATTCCACTTTACAGACCTATAAACAGTTGTTGCTTGGGTGGATGCGGAAGCCCTCCTCATTGCATGAACATTGAACAATGACCTTTAGAGATAAAAGTGAAAACACATGATCATCCTCTGATGATTGTGGACAGAGCCAATGCACATGTACAAAGATAAGGGGAGTGTGATTTTAAAAGCATTTTGTACTGGTAAAATGCAGTTTACCTATTGCAATCATCTGCCTGAAAATTGTCCAGAGTACTTAATTTGACCTACATTTGGAGGTGGATTGGTGGGTTTCCTGGAGGGACAGGATAAGGTTTCTTTTTTCTAAAACAAGTACCAGCAAAAAACAGAGGTTTAAATGTGTGTGGGGACTATTTTCTTATGAAATTTTAAAGTGTGCACTTTTACTTTAAAATCTAATGCTATGTCGTTCAGTAGAAAAATAGCCACGACCTTTGTAGCTAAGCAGGTAGTTTGAAAATCGTCTCCCCTCCCCCTCCTCCCCCCCCCCCCCCCATTGATTTACTGCTGGCATTAGGACTAAGAAACTGTATAATATCCCAAGTGAAGTGCCTTGTAATCCCGTTTCTATATCAGGTGCGTTACAATAGTCAAATTTACTCTAATTAGCTAATTGGCCATCACAGTGCCTGTGGATTCTGTTTCTGGTGCTTCTTATAAACTGAAAATATTGTATGATAGATAGCAATGTAATGTAAATTTGATAAAATGGGGGTTAGTTTGGAAGCCTTATTCACAATTTCTGTGGAAAATGTAGCACTTACTTGTACAGATGGCATCCATGTGTAAATGTCGATGTTCAAATAGGCTAAATTTACACGTGATCATGTATAAGATGTAGAAATTGCAAGGGGGTGTGTCGGGGGTGTGATTAGGGCATGGCCTGGATGCAGAGTTGCCAAGTTACCTGGTTCCAGGACTGATATGTTATGACAGTCCTGGATTTCTGACCATCTCGCTCTGATGCATTATGGGACCTGCAGCACTGATTTCAATGGGTAAAATCAGGGACTACAAATACCATACTGCATTGCAATGCAAATCTAAAACCAGAACTGGCCAGAAATCTCACTCCTGGAACTGGGTAACTTGGCAACTCTGTGTATGGGTCAAACATCTACGGGCTCGATACTGAAAGGCCACGCAATTTACAGACCCGTAAACTGTATAAATGCCGCTGAATGGGATATTCAACGGCACTAACGTGGGTGTTCTGGGGGGCGACAGTCGCTAACCAGGTAGCGGCAGTATTGTACTGCTATCCAGTTAGCTTCTGTGGTGTCGGAGTCTGTCGGATATTCAATGCAGGGCCGCCTATCACCTTGGCATTGAATATCTAGGTTTAAAGCTCAGTGCCGATGACTAAGTGCGGGACTCGCACCTAGCTGCCGGTATGTCTATTCCCCATTTCATATAGGACACTTTTATGACCAAAATGTTCCATGTCAGGATTTACAGTTGCTCCCTGTGCGTTTAGGTTTTAGAAAGAGCTAGTTTTGGCCAGCCCTTTTCTCCTTAGTTCCCTGTTGTTTATTTCATTTCAGAGTGGAGGGGGGAAATAAAGATGGCAACCACTGTAGTTTATTGGTGGCATTTATGTAGTCAGGTGTGCAAAATGGCCACATACATGTGAAACTTGTGAAATACGAAGATATGTGCAAGTTGCCTCACTGCCTCCACTGATGTGTAAAACGGCTTCTCCAGCTCTACACACACACTCCTGCGTGTCCTTATATGTATTTTAGAAAAGGCTCCACATTTGAGAGAACGTTTTCTAAAATACTGCCCTGACTTGTGTATGTCACGACCTGGATGTTTCAATTCCGATTTACACGCTTTATCTAAAATTTACCTGCATGTGCATCTGTTAGTTTTATAAAATACATCCAGGAATGAATGTATACTTATATTCCTTTGATAATGTTAAATCTGAGGTAGCCAAATGGGTGGGCTAGCAAGGCAACTGCCCTGGGTCCCCCACCTTCTGCTTTGCATCAATTGATTAGTCTGTGTGCGCAGAAGCCCAAAAACGGGAAAAGGATGCCGGAAACAGCCCCCACCCTAGGCTCTAGAGACTGTTGTGCTCTATCTCCCCTTTTGCTATTAATACAGAAGTCCTGTGCCGTACACGTAGTGTGAACAGGAGGATCGGGCAATTTAGCTGGATCTAAGGTTAGCATGACCTGAAAGGAAAGTGAAAGCAGAACATTTAATATAATCCAGGAAGCCATGGCTTCAGTTTGTAACTACAGCAGTTTCCATATGAAAAATTGAGGCTAATTGTTAATTAAAGAAAAAAAAACACAACATTCTAAATCATAAGCTTCATCTTCTGGCAATGTCTCCTACCATATTGGTGCAAATCAATTAGACAGACTATAAGCATTATGGAGCATCCATTTAAATACATTATTGCAGCTTAAAGAGATTATTATAAAAGTCAAGGGAGTCTTTAATTCTTTCCTTGAAATTTTCAACTTCATTTTTCTTCCACACACATTTCAGAATTATTCTGCTGCCAAGGGTAGGAGAACAGTAAGCCTGGGAATGTAGAACAGAGCCAGCCCAAGGCTGCTGACAGTCTAGGTGACCCTTCAGCCATGTGTCCCCCTCGCAGCATCTCTCGTTACCTAGTTTAGTCCCCTTCTCGTATCCCCAGCACCCCCTCTTCGTTTTCCCTCCCTAGGCATTCAGCATGCTCCCTTTCCTTCCCCAGCCACATTAACAGCTTTTACTACATCCTTGGGCAATGAATTCCAGAGTTTGAAGCGTTCTGAGGGAAGGGGTCATGGTTTGGCAGCATGTTTGGAAACGACACGCTTAGAGGTAAGCTTCGAAAATAATTTGTGCAGGTAGTCTAAAGTATGCACCTTAGCTGTTATTTTAGGTGCCAATATGCTTGACAGCCTCACAAGTCAATCTTCAAACACAATACAGGGACCTATTCTAGAACGTTTGTTCACGATTTCCACCAGTAGAATCTGGCATCTATACGTGAAACTGATATCCATGTGTAAATTCTGATTTTACAATGAGCTCAATTTATTCATGTCCTTAATGCAGGAATTACAAGGGGGCAAGGTTAAGGAGTGGTACTGGAGGGTGAAAAACTAGCAGGAATATGCCCCTTATCATATAGAGAATACAAGTGTATGACCAAAAGTGCCCACATAAGAATCTACATCTGCCCTTTGGCACATTTAGGTTTAGAAAGCATGCTAAGGGATTAAGAGGGTTATCTTTCTTCACCCCCTTTAATTATTTTCCCCTCCAAATCTATACTGCCTCTGTAGTCAATTGGTGGCATTTATAATGGTAGGTTTGCAATGTGAGCAAGCTACACTTTCACTTACACGCTGAAGGTGCCTCATTTCATCTGCTGATTTTTCCCAATTGTAGGTTGTATACTGGCTCCTCCAGCTCCACATATGGGCAAACACACATGCCATTCCTAATTCGTGTTTTAGAAAAGGCTCAATGTTTGGCAGAATCTTTTCTAAAATACTGGCAGAACTGTGGCCTTCATGACTGCAACATCTCAATTCAAATTTTCACATGATACCTAAAAGGAGCCTTATAGTGGTAACATAGTAACATAGTATATATGACGGCAGATAAAGACCAGTATGGTCCATCTAGTCTGCCCAGCAAGGCGGCAAGAGTAGGCACACCTGCCGCTCTGTGCAAGTCTCCCCTCCCCGTGCCTTTATTTAGGGGTGTACCCACCGCTCCGTGTATGTCACCTCTATTTGCTGAGATATAAGAAAGAGTTATTTTGATTTTGATTTTATCCTGTTGCTATAAAGGGATCCACTGTGTCTGTCCCATGATATTTTGAAATTTGTCACTGTATTTACCCCGACCACTTCCATCAGGAGGGCATTCCAAGCATCCACCACCCTTTCAGTGAAAAATATTTCCTGATGTTTTTCAGTTTACCAAACCCTTGAAGCTTCATGTTATGCCCTCTAGTATTACAGCTTCCCCGTCTTTGAAAAAGGTTTGTTTGTTCATTAATACTCCTTAAGTATTCAAAGGTCTGCATCGTATCTCCCCTGTCACTCCTCTCCTCTAGAGTACATATTTAGAGGAGAGGAGGGACAGGGGAGATATGATACAGTTCTTTAAATATTTAAAGAGTATTAATGAATAAGCAAACCTTTTTCAAAGACGGGGAAGCTGTAATACTACAGTACTGGATATCAACTAAATTTGTGAAGGCTAAAATACAGAAGCCGATGGCTTCAATTGCTCTAGCAAAAATGTTACCCTAGAATGTACTGAATTTGTTGGGCAGAGAACACAATTTGTATAAGTGAAATAAATGAGAACCCCCAAAGCTTCTTGTTGGACTTCAATTGTCTATTCTAGTTTCTTCAGAAAATGCTACATTTTCAAAAATGTATAGGTGCTCCATATTACTTCCAAATGTTTGTTTTCTGTTTTGGAATAGTGACTTAGAAACATAGAAACACGTCAGCGAAAAAGACCATATCGTCTATCGAGTCTCCTCTTCTATATCTACTATTATAGTCCCTTGTTTCTCTTTAGATATCTGGGTTTGTCCCATGCTTTCTTGAATTTAGGTACTGTCCTCATCTCTACTACTTCCACTGGAAGACTACTCCACATATCTACCACTCTTGCCATGAAGGAATAGTTCTGCATCTTACTCTTGAGTCTATCCCCTTTCACCCTCATCCTATGCCCCCTTGTTCCAGAGCTTACTTTCAATCAAAAGAGGCTCTCCTCTTGTGCATTTATGCCACGGAGGTATTTAAATGTCTCTATCATATCTCCTCTAACGTATACATATTAAGATCTAAGTCTGTCCCCATATGGTTTATAATGATTATTACTAACCATTTTTGAAGCCACCCTCTGCACCGACCCCATCCTGTTTATATTCTTTTGAAGATGTGGTCTCCAGAATTGCACAAAATACTCCAAATAAGGTTGCAGCAGAGACTTATACTGAGGCATTTTCACCTCCTTTTTTCTGCTGGCCATTCCTCCTCATATGCACTCAAGCATCATTGAGGCTTTTGCCATCACCTTTTCGATCTATTTAGGCACTTTAAGATCATCAGAAACAATCACTTCCAGGTCTCGCTCTTCTTTCACGGATAGAAGTACACGGATCTGCTCTCTTGGATTTTGCTCTGCAGTCTCTCTTGATCTTTCCACAGCCTTTGACCTAGTGGATCACTCTCTTCTCCTTTGTCATCAATGGGACGCTGGTCTTTGGGGGACAGTATTTCGGTGATTCCACTCCTTCCTCGTCTCACATTCTTTCTTAGTGCACTCAGTCGGTACCTGCTCTGATCCTGTCTCACTCTGCTGTGACATCCCCCAGGGTTCTGTCCTTGTACCTCTCCTATTTAATGTTTTTCTGGTTCCACTCACCTGCTCATTCAACAATTCAGTCTGTCAGTGTATTACTATGCTGATGACATAATTCTGCATCACCACACTCATCCGCAACATCTGACCTTTCTGTTCTCAGTAACCGTTTAGCTCGGATCTCTGGCTGGCTCGTCACAAACTGTTTACACCTTAACCTTTCTGAAACACTTGCAATCTGGTTCACATTTGGTAGCCCCTGTCCTTCAGTTGCCCCAGTCCTTTCCAACTTTACATTCCCACTGGTACCCACTCTTCGCTAACTCGGTGTGACACTAGACACTGAGCTCTCCTTCCATGAACATATTTCAATCCTCACCCGCCGGTCGTTCTTCTACCTTTGCCAGATACGTGCTATCTGTCCCTTCCTGTCCTCCCAGGCACTGACCACCCTACTTCAATCCATAGTCATGCCTTGCCTCGATTTCTGCAATTTGGCCCTTGCTGGCATCACCCAGGCTCCAACTGTTGCAGAATACCGCAGCCTGCATTGTCACTCATGCTACATGTTGGGATCATATCACTCCTATCCTTATTCAGCTCCACTGACTCCCACTCGCTTACCGCATCTGTTACAAAGTTCTCACTCTGACTCACTTAATCGGCTGGTTCTTCCATCTCCCTCACACGCTCACGTCAGTCTACGCATCACTCTGTTTTCTTCTTTTTGGGCTCCTCCCTGTGGAATTCCCTTCCATCTGCTCTTCACCAAGAACCCTCTTTTCCCAAGTTCAAGAACCATCTGAAAACCCACCTTTTTCAATCTGCATTTGACCTACCTCCCACTACTCTCTGACTTTTAACGGCTGCTGCCTTCTGTCATTACTCTTCTCTCTATGTGTGACTGTGCTCTCTCTGACCTGTCATATATTGTAGATCTTTTTCTTTCCCGGCCCTTGGCCAATGCTTTGTATTTTGTGTAATTATAAACTGCACTGGTGTCATGAAGGAGCAGTGTATCAAGTATCTAAATAAACATAAAACATAAATAAACATAAACATGACCGTGCATTTTTTAGCATTAAATCTCAGCTGCCAAAAATTCTCGACCATTCTTCAAGCTTAGCTAGATCCCTCCTCATATTATCTACTCCTTCCTGGGTGTCTACTCCAATTTTGGTATCATTTGCAAAGAGGTAAACCTTACCCAACAGTTGTTCCGCAATATCCCTATCAAAGATCTTAAAAAGAATTGGACCAAGGACAGATCTCAGCGACATACCACTGGTAACATCCTTCTCCTTAGAGTAAGCTCCATTTACCTGTACAGTTTGTTGCCTCCCATTCAACCAATTTCTTACTCAGTCACTTTAGGGTCCATCCCTATATTAATAAGTGACCTGTGCGGAACAGTGTCAATGCTTTACTGAAATCCAAGTATACCACATCTAGGGCTCTCCCTCAGTCCAACTCTCTGGTCACCCAGTCAAAGAAATCAATCAGATTTGTTTGACAAGACCTGCCTCTAGTAAACCTATGCTGCCTCAGATCCTGCAATCTATTGGATTTGTACTTGAAATCGCAAAATAATCTGGACTGTGGAAGCCACACAAAGCCACAGCAATAAAAAAATTCCTATTAATAACAAAGAGGTGTGGCTAGATATCCATACTTTTATCGATATCACAAGTCAATCTTCAAACGCAATATTTGGAATAGCATCCATGAGTAAATGGCAATTTTATAAAAGGCTCAGTTTACATGTGGATGTCCTTACTATTTAAAAATTGCAAAGAAACATGCTGGGGGAATAGTTAGGGAGTGGTATGGACGGGTATCAATTTTGTTTTTCTATAATCATTGAAATTATCTCTTCATAACGACTGTGAAACTTTAACGTCTTCACAAAAGACTAATGATAGCCATTGTCAACCTTTGAAAGAATTGACAATTTAAATATTTCTTTTAATGAAAATATAATTTCCCAGCCATTATGTACAGATGTTTTCAAGGTTTGTACTTGCAAAATCAATTACTGAAGTCCTTTTTATCCTCAGGTGTAGCCCTTGAGCTGGTTATTAATTAATATTAAGTTTTTCTTAGTGGGAGATGTTAATCATTGTGACTCTAAAATGTACATTATCTATTTTTACATGTGATTGACCAGTAAAATCAACCCATATATCCAAATGTTTCTTTGCTCATGGGGTTCGCTCTATTTCCTTAGGAAAGATGGTGATTATACCATACAATGGTTAGGGAAAAAATCACTGTCTATTGGTTCTGTCCTCTTTTTCAAGCCAGAGCTGGCGAGCACTCAGCAGTTAGCAGTGATCTCCTTTGAGATACTATTGGATTTGGATTTAGCTCATGCCTTTCCCATAGTAATTCAAGGCCTGTTACATTCATATAAGTATTTCCCTTTCTCCAAAGGGCTTAACGATCTGTTTGTACCTGAGGCAGCGGAGGGTTAAGTGACTTGCCCAAGGTCTTTTGTTTTGTCTTTAGGTATGGATACTGGGTCAGACTAAGGTCCACCAAGCCCTGTATCCTGTTTCCAGCAGTGGCCAATCCAGGTCACAAGCAGGTCAGATTTCAAAAAGGTACCCAAATTCCACGTTGCTTATTTTAATACCGGTTTATGGACGTTTCCTACAGGAATTTATCCAAACTTCTTTTAAATCCAGCTACACTAACAGCTTTCACTACATCTCCGGTAACGTATTCCAAAGTTTGATTGTGCGTTGCGTGAAAAAATATTTTCTCCTGTTAGTCTTAAGTGAGCTACATTGTAGCTTCATTGTGTGCCCCCCAGTCTTCCTACTTTTTGAAGGAGTAGACAACTGATCTATGTTTACAAGGCTTGTCGGTGGGATTTGAACCCTGGCATCGTCCACTGCTCTGACCACTTCAGTCCAATCCGCATCTCATGCAGCAGCAGGCAGTATCACTGCTTGTTTGCTTTAGACCTAAGAGGCACAGATGGTTAGAAAGACCCCCTCCAGTCACCTTTGAGACACATTTTAAACTGCTTAGCTAGCAATCATTTTCCTGGCAGGTACAAAGCAGGTACTAGAAGTATGCATGTAGTGTCCCTTCCTCATTACAACCCCCCCCCCCCCCCCGATAGCCACTGAGGGGAGGGCACTTTTACATGGGTAGCTAGCTCCTCAAGGAGCACAGTTGTCTGGCGATTCCCTTCAGCCTGTATTTCAGTAGCAGAGGAGCCCTCTAACTGGCATGTTTTCAGGGGTAGCTACATATCACCTGCTGTTATTTAACCTGCAATAACATTAACCCTGAAACGGATTTGATCTGAATCTCCACCTGCTCAAAACATTAAGCAAAAGAGTTAAAAAATGCAAGCACAGGAGTTCTTGGATGGATTTCATGTGGTTGTAGTTTGAAATGTTTATTGGAAGATTATGCTAAGTCATTACCGCTCAACACTGTCCCAAAGGCACAACAAGCCAGGCTTTTTGAGATAGCCACAATGAATGTGCATATGAGAGGTCTACATATGCTGAGTATCTAATATATGTGAATCTATCCGGTGCATTTTCATTATGGATATTTTGAAAATTAGTCAGGTTAGATATGCCTCTGCGACAGGGTTGGGAATCATTGGCCTAGACAATAAACAACCAAGTTCATATCCCAAAAACCAATGCAGTTTATTTGTCTCCCTCTCTTTACAAATGACAGATTACTATATAAGCTCTGGCACTTTTCAGATAATGAGGTTTGCAGAGGGTAATGTTATAACAGGTCACCTAGGGTTGCTTAGGCAGGAAGGCACCTGTTTTATAAAGATACACAGATAACTATGTGCATTTATAAAGTAGTATAAAGCAGGCATCAATATTAGCATGTAAATATGCATGTAACCCGTGACTTCACCCATGCTCCACCCCAATTCCTCCCCTGAGGTGCAATCTGGGACGTCAAAGTCAGGACGTCTGAAAAAAAAGCAGGCACACGTGCAGGTTCAGGCATGATTTTGGAAACATGGATGTGCTCGATGTGCACATGTATCAAACATCCCCAGCACAGCAAGATGTCCAATAGCCTAATGGTTAGAGCAGTGGCTTAAGAGCAGAGTGCTCAAGGTTCAAATCCTGGCACAAGCCTTTGTGCTCTAAGGCTAGCGGTTTAATTCTCTACGCTCTCTGGACGTTTTAAGGTGAAAACAAACACTTTCCCGATGCATTGACGTGCCTGCAAACATCTTTGACATTTCTGAGCTCAAACTGGGGACATGTAAGTGCATTTCCATTCCCCGAACACGCCTCCCCCACACCCCCATGCCTGCTTGGATGTGTCTGCAATTTGTGGAGATGTGTCTGTGATTTTGATGTCCACTTGCATGTCTTCAGACGTCCAAATCACGACTAAACTTTTAAAATGACCCTCTATGTGTACATGGAGGAGTAGCAGCCTGAGACCCAGACAGACTAGGGTTCAAATCTCACTGGCACCGGCACTGGCCTTGGGCAGGGAAATAACTTTGCACCTGAATGTTCCCAGAGAGCTGTGAGCTGAATACAGAAAGGTTTATCAAATTATCTCCTAAGCGTTTTAGTAGGCTTAAATGAATCTTTAGCCTTCTAGGGGCTGATATTCAGGGGCAACGGCCAGTGCTGTTAAAGCAGTCACCTGTCACTTTTTTTTTTTTATTAAGACCTGGATATTTGATGCTGGGGTCATATCCAGACACTGGAATTGAAATACTGGGTTGGCCAGAGAGAGCTACAACTAACTAAGCAGTGGCAATATTCGGCTGCTACCCAGTTAGCTGAAGTGGCTAAAATTAAAACAGCCTTTATTATTCCTAACCTTAGCCACTTCAAGAAATCCGGGCAGTGGCTGAATATCACCGCTGACTGGTTATCTGGGCGCCACCCCGGGAACGCTCTGGTGCCTGATGTCGGGGTGTCAAGTAGCATCAGAGAGGGGGGGGGGGGATATCCAGTGGCACAAAGCGGCTTAGCACAATTAATTGCTTTCAATATGACCCCTAGGAGCTTGTTTACAAAGCCGCGGCTCCGATAACGATGGGAAACTGCTACCACGGCTTTGTAAACAAGCCCCTAGTCTTTAACTGCAGTAAGATTCGCATAATTTCTGGTTGTATTGCAATCTTTCCCCGATATAGCTGGATGAAAACAATCGACGTTAAGCTTGGTCATGCTTTATATTACCCCTACAGGAGACGTTCCAATGCCAGGGATGGCGGCATACGGTGCTTCAAAAGCAGCTCTTACTATGTTTTCTGGAGTAATGAGACACGAACTTTCCCAGTGGGGTGTTAAAGTTGCCGTGATCCATCCAGGCGGTTTCAGAACAAGTAGGTATCCGATGGAATTACAGTTCTTAGTTCTTTTCTAAATCTTATGCAAACAACTAAGATCATATGAGTTCACAGATAAGACAAAAGGCACAAAATAGTGTTAGTGACAAAGAACTGCTTCCTCATTGCACTGCGTGAGATCTGGTATTGGCTTGTTTTGAAAGCAGACATTCTAGAAATGTATGTTGACTGCATCATAACTCAACCTTTCTAGCCATACATTGCCAATGTTCTAGCATGTTATAAGCTTGTTCAGGGCAAATTAAACAATTGTCTATATAGATTTGAAAGCCCATGTACAAAGTCCTTTATGGAAAGTCATATTTATAGAATGAAAGCTGCCATGATCTTCGAAGAGTCCATGAAATTTCCGTCGAGTTGTTAGTACAGCTAAGAAGTTGAACTCTGCTGGTCTTGATGTGTACTGAGAACACCGGGTCTCACAGCCTGTGGGTTAATATTTTAGATATTTTTGGAATGGAGACACAGTGGGATGAACAAAGCAAGAACATCCTGCAGAACATCATGCCAGAAACAAGAGAAGATTATGGTGAAGATTACATCTTCGAATTGAAAAACTGTTACAATGATATGATCTGCATATCCTCCACAGACTTATCTCCAGTGCTGCATGAAGTGTGTCATGCTCTGTTAGCGAAGAAACCTAAGTACATATACACACCAGGGGACTCTGCGTATATTATTCCTTTTGTCTTCCACTATTTCCCTCTCTGGATTTATGATTTCATCAGCGGCAAACTGTTTGAAAGCAACAAGAAACTTCCATGTCAAGTCTCAGGGATGTTTCAGCAGAAAAGTAAAAATATGTAGAGAGAGGGTGGTGACTGCATCTCTCCACGCATTCTGCCAGACCGTGCAAAGGTTTGTCCCTGAAAACATTTGACTTTTACGGTGCTTTTCTATTTCAGTGAGCCTTGCACACAAAACTGTATTCAATCCCGTAGCTAGCCGGTGAAACCAATGGAAGAATATTCATTTGCTCATTTTACACAGAGGTAGGAATGTTATTTTGCTAGCTATGAATATATTTATGCGCACAAGTGGGCAATGTACCATTTTATAAATTATCTGCGCCATGAAAATTAAAAGAGGGTTGATAATCAAACTGTTATGCAGTTTGCAGGACCTGTAAATTGCATAAACCCTAGTCTGCCCGATATTTAGCTGCACTAACCAGTGAGTGTCTCTGAACTTCCCCACAGACTGTCCTAAAAATATGCAGTTAGTTTCATGGCCAATCCCAGCGCCTTTCCAGTTATGACAACATTCAGCCACTAACTGGATAGGAGGGTCAGAGGATGTCCTAACTTTATGCAGACCTTGCTATCTTGTTAGCAACAGAATATCGCGGCTAACCAGATAGCAAGATTGATCACTACTACTACTGGTGAAAGCAGATATTCAGCACTGAATATCTGGTTTCAGTTTTGGCCATGGCAGCCAGACGCTTTAGCGTGGTCTAAATGTCTACCCCTAGATCTTTTGACAACCTTTTTGTAATGCACATTTGTAGAAGTGGCCCTAGTAACCCAGCAGAATTCACATTGCTTTGTAGAACATTCATGGCTTTAGGGAACATTTCACTGAGTTGTTCTGTTCAAATATCCTCAGGTTTCTGTCTCCTTTGAAGAACATCATGGTTCAAAGATATAATTAGACTGTAGAAAAAGTGCTAAGCCACTAAGTAGAGATGGGGGAAAAATTTTCTTTCACTGTGCTACAGACTTGGTTATGGAAGTAGCATCAAAGGTAGCGTAGGGTTACGTGAGCCCTACCAGCGAGGTACAATTGGATAGGTGTGTGAATAGCAGTAAAGCTTTTGACACCGTTCCGCACAGGCGACTTATAAACAACTGAGCACCCTAGGGATGGACCCTAAAGTTATTGATTGGATTTGAAATTGGTTGAGTGGGAGGCGACAAAGGATACAGGTAAATGGAGCTCACTCTGAGGAGAAGGAGGTTACCAGTGGTGTCCTTGGTCCAATTCTGTTTAACATCTTTGTTAGTGATATTACGGAAGGACTGTCGGATAAGGTTTGCTTGTTTGCAGATGATACCAAAATCTGCAAAAGAGCAGACAGACAGGAAGGAGTCGACAACATGAGGAGGGATCTAGCTAAGCTTGAAGAATGGTCTAGAATTTGGCAGCTGGGGGTATTGCATTTAGGCTGCAAAAATCCAAAGGAGCTATACAGTGTAGGGGGTGAGGTACTTCTCTCCACAAAAGAAGAGCAGAACCTGGGAGTAATTGTAGCTGATATTAAAGTAGCTAATCAGGTAGAAAAGGCGACTGCGAATGTCAGAAGGATGTTTGGGTGTATAGGGAGAGGAATGGCCAGCAGAAAAAAGGAGGTTATAATGCCTCTGTATAAGTCTCGGTTGCGACCTCATTTAGAGTACTGTCTGCAATTCTGGAGACCGCACCTTCAAAAGCATATCAGCAGTTTGATGCTAATATTAAACTCTTCAGGCCTGAGGCAAATAATTAGAATAGTGTATCAGCTTTTCAATGACGTTTCTTTTCAAACCTTATATAGTCCTTTAACAAATATTTTTTTCTTTTCTTTCCTGCAGTGAAATACCAAAGGCTAAATTGTTCAGCAGCAAGAAGACGTCTTTTCTTAAGTTCCTTGTCCTCTCTTTCAAGAACTTTCAGATCTTTAAAATATAGTTTTTTCACCTCAAACTAACCGTGAAGCTGGGGTGCATTGGGCGTCCCAGAGCTTGTTCTCTTTGGGCCCCGGATGTCAGTCTCTTTTCAGCTCTGCTCTTTTCTTCCTTGAACCTACTACCTCACATAATGATGGCAATTTCCAAAAGCCATTTACCCAGGTAAATGGGTAATTTGAAAGACGACCCGCCCTCCCTGCTAGTAAAGGTGTGCGCTGATGCTGCTTTGCGTAGTCAGTCAGGATTTATTGTTTTGACTGCAGCTGTTCTTTGCTATTACCAGAAGCTAGCAGTTTGCCTAGAGGACCCTGTCTCCCAGAAATGCTTGAGTTAGAAGATGATTTGTTGAAATCCAGAAACCAGTTAAAAACATTTCAGTCAGTGCAAAAGGTGAATGAGTCACTTGGAGTATTTTTACTAAGATTTGCACCAATAGCATGAGTTCTACCCTCAAAATCAGCACGGGAATAGTACTTGAGCCATGCTGTAAAATGGAGTAGTACCCGGCATGTCCCTATGACGCTAGCGCGGAGTTTGCACCATCCCCTGTTTAGTGCAATCAGTGCAGGTGCACCTAAGTGGTAATAAGTGTATCTATGCTAAATGCAACATCGCCAATGAGCATGCCCCAAAAACGCTTGCACTATCTGCAGTGTGCACGCTCCATCCCAGAACCACCCAGTCTATGCCCCAACCCACACAACTTGGGTAGTATTGGATTTTTAGCACGGCCGCATTTTTAGCATACAGTACATTTTACTGTGGCCTGCTTGGCTCACACTGAACCCCGTGTTACCTGGTAGCGCATTTTACTAAACATGCCCCTTATATTTTAAAGAATGTTTTGGGTTGCATTTTTTTCTCTTTCGTTGAATGTTTGTTATTGCTGTTTTATGTTGGATATATGCAGTACTGATTCCTTTTATGTTTTTTATGTTTGATAAATTTTATTATGTACATTCATTTTGGAACCTGCCTCAATTGATTCATTGTGTTAGGAGTGGTAATAAATCTTACAGTAAAGTAAACATGCATATTTTCCTTTATGCATCTAATGGGAAATATGTGGAAGAGAAAATAGGAAGTTGGTTTAATCTTTTACTGATGTGTATTGATGGAGACCAAGTATGCTTAAGAACTTCAAATCATGGTATTGCAGAAAGGTGAGTTAAATTTATGAACTAATATAAAAGAAGAATCATTTTATTACCTTGTTCTTCCACAATGGCCAACTAAACTAGTGCTTTTCCAGCTCTGTATTCTTGAATTATTAAGTAATAAAATAAAGGAATGAACATCACCTATATTTATGCATTGCCTTTATTAACATGGGAGGGGGGGGGGAATACTATAGCGATTTCATAGAGAAACACAGGTACCGATTTCTACCTCACTTTGGTTCATGTTTCAGAGTTCGCCCCTAATGTGCCTCCTTCCATCTCTGCGCTTGATTTAACCTTCATTCCGGTGCAGGTATCATCAGGATGTAGAAAGCTGGGTTTTTTAAAACTCTAGTTTGAACCTTGTATACATTTTAAAGCAGGCTCCCCCTCCACGGGGACAGGCTCCCCCTCCACGGGGACAGGCTCCCCTTCCACGGGGACAGGCTCCCCCTCCACGGGGACAGGCTCCCCCTCCACGGGGACAGGCTCCCCCTCCACGGGGACAGGCCCCTGCTCCAAGTTTAGCTCTCCCCAATCGGGGGATTGGAGCGGCAACAAGGGCACAGCCAGACAGCGGCAGAGTGCTGCCCAATCGGGGCAGACTCAAGGCCGTACAAGGAACAGCGCGGCAAGAGTGAGCACAAAGGGAGAATCACAGCCACACATACAACAGAACACCAGAGGAAAAACAACAGCAAAGCAAGCAACAGACGAAGACTTAAGAAAAAAGGCATCACCCTAACAGAACATCACAAAAGACCAAAATGCACCTCACATACTTCCTCCCACTCTACCTACTCGTCACACAACTCCTCCCACCAACCACACACCTACACTACCCACAAGCAAACACAACACGGTACCCACCAACAGCATTGCCATATTTAGAAACACAGCGCACACACAAAGAAACACTCAGAACTGCCCAGACAAAAAGACCAAACAGACACAAATCAAACTCCCAATCCTGCACAAAGGAAGCACATGTAACAGCAACCTACTCAACAAAGGTAACAACGATTGAGCTCATAAATGCCAGATCAGTATGCAACAAATACACACTCTTGTAGACCACATAGAGGAGCGACAGCCCGACATAATATGCTTCACAGAGACATGGCTCAACCCTACCGACAATGTACTACTCAACCAACTGGTACCGGACAACTACTCAGCGTACAACTGCCCACGAACCCACAAGCGTGGAGGAGGAGTCCTAATAATAGCAAAGACAAAACTAAAATTCAAGACACATAGCTTCTCCAATACTCAGCAATGTCACACAATCAGCATCAAAAACAAAGACATTGCAATCTGCCTAACCTACAGAGCACCCAGAGCTCCACCCGACGAATTAGCCTTCATACTCGAAGAAGCCTGTGTCATAACAACAAACAACAAACCAGCACTACTGATTGGAGACTTCAACCTCAAGTCCACCAATGCCAAAGACGCAGAGGCCTTCCTGCAAGCAATGACCTCACTTCAATTCACACAGATAATCAATGCTCCAACGCACAGACATGGATCTTCTCCAGACCTCATCTTCGCATCCAATTACCTAACTTCAAGAGACCTAATCTCTCCACCCACCATTACCCCAGTGCCATGGTCTGACCATTACTTAATTGAGACAAAGCTACGATCTCAAGAGGACCAGACAAACGAAAGAACAAACAACTCACACACACAAAGACGATTCAAGAATTTCGACAGGGACGAATTCATACAGAACACAACACAACACCTGAACATTCCTACAGATGACCTGGAGGAACAAGTTTCCAGATGGAACAGCATCTTAGCTAACGCCGCCAAACCATCCGGTGGAGGGCACGAGAAACACCAACACAACAGGAGACAAAACAAACCTTGGTACTCAGCAAAAATACGACAGGAAAAGAGGGAGCTCAGGAAGATTGAACGGAGATGGAGAAAAAACAAAACAGCAGCCGACCAACATCTCTACCTAACAAAACAAAAACAATACAATGAATGCATCAACCAATCAAAGAGGGAATTCCACACAAACTTGATAAATACTTCCATCAACAAGCCCAGAGAGCTCTTTGAAATAGTCAAGATCCTCACAAAAGAGCAAACAACAGAAGGGGAAGTACAAGTGGACCCACAGGAATTCGCCGACCACATCAAAGACAAATTCCACTCCACAGAGCGTACAACACCCAGTGGGACCACCAGGACAGACATACACACCAAAACCTGGGGCACATTCTACTCACCCTCAACAGAGCAGATATCCCACATCATCTCTACAATCAACACAAGCACTGCTCCTACAGACCCATGCCCAGTATCATGGGTCAAAGCCACCAAATCAAACTTCATTCACACCATACATCAAATAGTACACAACTCACTCACTCAAGGACTCATGCCAAAGCAACTAAAGCTTGCCTCAGTAAGACCAATAACAAAGAAAACAACCCTCGACAAAAAGGATCCAGCAGCATACCGACCGATCTCCAGCATACCCTTCCTGGCAAAAATCATCGAAAAAACGGTACAACTACAGCTCCAGGAACACATCGACAAACATGAAACACTCGACGACAACCAACACGGCTTTCGTCCCAACCACGGAGTCGAAACGCTACTGATCTACCTCTTCGACAGCATCCTAAGAATAATTGACAACAACAGGAAGGGAATCATAATGATCTTCATCGACATCTCCTCAGCCTTCGACACAGTGGACCACAACACGCTCCTGGAAAGACTAAAGAACACTGGTATACACGGTATCACTTTGAAATGGTTCCACTCATACCTAACCGAAAGACAGCTACAGGTCAAGGTGGGACACAACACCTCCCGACCCATAAATGTCCGTCAAGGAGTACCTCAAGGATCCGCACTTTCAGCTCTCCTATTTAACATCTACATCCAACCGATATGCGACATCATGAAAGAGAACAACATTCAATACACAATATATGCAGACGACATCATGATATACACCCCGATAGAAATCGACAACCCGGATTTCTCCAAGATAACAGACTGCCTTACCCAAATGACGAGCTGGTGTCAAAACAACAACCTCGCAATAAACTACAACAAGACTGAAGCTCTAATAATCACTCGGAACCAAAGCTTCATACACCCGCCAAACATCAAGATACAAAACACTACTATTCCAATAAAATCAGAAGTGAGATACCTTGGAGTTACTCTGGACAATAATCTAAACCTCAAGCCACACATAGACAAAACAATACAAAAAGTCTACTACAAGATGCGAATCATCAGGAGACTGAAACCACTCCTTGCCCCAGAACACTTTCGTACCGTCCTCCAAGCACTGATAACCCCAATACTGGACTTCTGCAATCCGATATACTTGGGACTACCGAAACAAGCCCTCAAACCACTCCAGCTAGCACAAAACACTGCAGCACGAATAATATCCGGTACTGCAAGACAGGACCACATCACACCCACCTTAAAGGACTTACACTGGCTCCCAATCGGTGCACGCATCAGATACAAAACTATCATAAACCTATTTAAGATAAATCAGCACACATCAGCCAACAGCCTACACACCCTCATTCAACCAGACAACAGCACTCGTCCTAGAAGAAAACAAACACGCAACCAAGTCAGCACCCCAGGTGAATTCAAACACACACGCAAGGACACAACAGACAGAGCTCTCTCCATGGCTGCTCCAACTATATGGAACAAACTACCAGACGACTTGAGGACAACTACAGACCTCAAAGACTTTAGAAAACAGCTAAAAACCATGCTGTTCATAGAACACTATGGACACATCACATAACCTAAGAGAATGTATAACAGCACATATTGCCGTCTGACAGATAATGTTTTACAGCACCACTGTATATAGCCCACACTGTACATAGCTCAAACCATTCTAGCACGCAACACGCCACACCTTGTACATAGCTCACCCCAATCTAGCACACGATACAACACACACTCAACTAAATTGCACCCTCACTGCATGATTAACACACTCACTTTACCCGATTGTTTGCTGTGATACCACCTTGATTAATAAGATAAGGCGGTTTAAAAATACTGTTAAATAAATAAATAAATAAATAAATAAATAAATCAAAGATATCTCACTTCTAGTAACAAAACTTTACAATAGATTATTTTAGTCAGTCACCTGAAGGTAGGGAGTCGTAAATAACATGTCGCTTTACCAGAAGAGCGGTGAAATTACAGCATTTTATTTTTCATTCTCTGTAGCTTTACTTCTCTCTCACGTTAAGTTGGTATCCGCAATAGTTAAACAAAAGCAGAATGTTGAATTTCAGAGTAATTATACAATAATTAACTTACGGATTTAGCCTTATACAAACTAATTCTTGAATTGTGCCTTATATTTCACTCTGCCAGAAAAGCTAATGCAGACTCTTATTGAACAGAAAGTAGAGTAGGTTTAGTACTAGTGTTGGGCATTACCCTAGATGCCATGAGAGGGGGAGATATTCAGGTGGTTGCAGACCTAAATGGTGCTCAGTGGGATATTCAGTGCCATTAATGCAATTAGTACCACTAAGTATCCCCCGTTTCAGCTCCTACGTGCCCTGATGGTATCTCGCTAGTATCGGAGCATTCTGGGGGCGGAACGGAGATAGCTGACTAGTGGTGATATTCAGCAGCTAGAGATAGGCACTTGAAATGCTCACCTAACTTTAGCCACTTTAGCTAACTGGCCAGTGGCTGTATATCAGCTTCCGTGCCAAAGCACGGGGTGGTGGAATGCTGTTTTCTTTGGGGGAGGGGGGCCAAGCTCTGCCCCTCAGCCAGCCAAACTGCACTGTCATGATCACCACATCCAACAAAAAAGCACGATACCACATGAATCAATGAAGAAAACAAATCTTCATTGACAAAGTTCAGCAGAAGACCACTGTAGGCATCATTCATGCTTCTCTATCTATCATGGGCCCATATCCAATGTATCTCCTTCCTGATTCTTGTGACTTATAGTCTGTCATAGGAGTTACTTGAGGCCACGCAGTGTCTAATACCCAGCTAAACAGCCAAGAGAAAAAGCCCTGCAAAGTGTAATGTTTAGGATTTCTTCAAAAACTAGGAAATAAAGGTCAACAAACCAAACATTAGTGATACCTTTCTAATGGACTAAATACATTTCTTGACTAGCTTTTTCGATCTACATTTCCTTTTTCATTGGGTCAAATCAAAAGATCAGGTCAAAGTTAAAGAAGTTGTCTAAAGGGAGAAGGAAAGAAAAAGGTGGGGATGGGGTTACATGATAGAAGAGTCAGTGAAGAATGGTCAGTACCACCACAGTCTCAAAGAATTATTTCCAAAATGGATGCATTCTACTCAATGCGTGGAAGAATGGCCTGGCAATCTACTTCTGGTCTCGCCTTGCCAAGGAAGCCCAGGGGCTGGGTTATCCAGAGTCAACATTGATTCGACGGCACATATTGCATCGGGGTGGAGGAGTAGCCTAGTGGCTTAAGAACCATGAGACTAGGGTTCAATTCCCACTCCTTGTGGCTTGGTAAATCACTTAACCCTCCATTGCCTCAGAAGAAGCCAAATTATCAATGTCCCTGTTCAATGTACATTACCAAGTTTAATTAAAATATAAACTGCTTTGACTGAAATAATAAAGTAGTATAAAGGACCCATCTAATAAACTGAATGAATAAGAGTCACTGTCCTGAGACCACTATAAAAAGCCCTAAATCTCTAGAAAATATTATAAAGCAAGGAATAATACCATCACAGTAATTCATGGTACCTATATTAGTGAAACAGGCCAAAGAATAAACCTGCACAGATACAAAATAAGGCATAGCAAAGTAGTATCTCCATGGCGGAACACGTTTTGGGATTAGACCACTGAATCCATGACCTTATGATCAAGAAGTTAAAAGGGATATCTGGGACTGTCCAAGAATGCAAAACATTCACAGCTGGGATGATGACATACTCCAAAGCATAAATGAACGTCATAGGAACCTGCATTTCCTGCTGTTTCATGGAATAACTTCTAGCCATGGCCGCTGTGCCAGCCTGGTTTCTCCTTGTCTTTTCCCATCTCCATGATGAATACATAAAGGCCTCTCAAAAATGATAAATTGAAACATGTCTTCAATTTACTTTTCCATTCAGGATATAGATGCCCTGAATTAAAAAGAAAGTGGCGTTTTAGTAGTTGCTGTGAGATGAGTAGAGGTTCAATTAATGACTAATATTTTGACTTTTAAAGATCAGCCATGCCAAATGAACAAATGTAATGCTGGTAGCACTTTATTAATGACAGATTTATCTCTGATGAAATAAATGCACTTTTTAAATACCTTGTACAGGTCACTGTAACCTGGCTCTGTGATTCATCTTATATTTTCTACACAGCACAGACCTAGTTAGGAATGATTAGGAAAGGAATAAAGAATAAAAAAATATTAGAAACAGAAATATGACGACAGAAAAAGACCACATAGCCTTTCTAGTCTGTCCTTCCATATCAACCACTACAACAGTCCCCTTTTTTTCCTTTAGAGATCCTGTGTTGGTTCCATGCTTCTTTGAGTATTATGTACAATTTAAAGATATAGGTGATTTGGAAAATGTTCTGAGAAGGGCAACCAAAATAATAAAGGGGAGGAATGACACCACCTATGAGGAGAAGGCAGAGGTTAGGACTCTTCAGCCTGGAGAAGAGACTACAGAGGGGAGATATGATAGAGGTCTACACATTCTTGAATGGAGTGGAATGATTGAATCAACTGTTTGTTCTCCAGGACCAAGCAGGAAGTCAGTCCTCACATATGGGTGACGTCGGTGCCGACGGAGCCCCCGTGCGGAGCATTTCCCCAGCTTTCAAAGAAAGCCTTTGGGAATGTAGCGTGCATGCGTGGTCCCCTTCCCGCCCAAGGGTGCCATCTTGCTCAGTCTTCTTTTTTCCACGGAGCCCGACGGACGTGTTTCGTTTTCACCCGAGGAAAAAGTTGATTTTGTTCTGCATGGACCCGTTTTCTTCGGTTTGACGCCGGTTTCCCTTTCCCGCCTGGGCCCGATACATCGGTATCGAGCCCGGACTTCTTTTTTCAGTTTTTGTCCTTAGTGACTAGCGTACGCACCATTTTTCTGTTTTTACTGGCAGCCCTGTCTTTTGACCTCGCAGGGGCCCTTTTTCCCTGATGGCTGCCAGCGGGTTTAAAAAGTGTGATCGCTGTAAGAAACTTATGTCTCTCACCGACACACATGACTGCTGCCTCCGGTGCCTCGGACCCGATCATGACCCGATGATCTGTGGTCCATGTGGGAAAATGTCCTCGAAGGCGTTGAGGATTCGGCAGCACCAAAAGGAAAGAATCTTCTCTGACTCCGCGTCCGGACGGGCCCGGACTTCGTCAGAGGCCTCGACGTCTCAGGACTCCAGCCCCGAGCAGCGCCGAGGCTCCTCTGAGAGGGGGTCTCCCTCGCGGGAGCATCGCAAGAAGAAAAAAACCACGAGGGCAGCATCAGTGGACGCACTTGGCTCCTCGAGAGCCAAGTCGCATAGCCCCGAGCGCCGTCCTGGGTCTTCGGAGTCGGAGAGGCCTGCAAAACAACCTCGTGTGGAGATGGAGTCCCCAGGTCACGTGAATACTGTAGTCCTCATGGACTCTCCTCCAGGGGAGCCGACGTCGGGCCCGACGTCGTCGGGGCCCGAGTCGGGGGCTGCTGAGTCTCCTGAGCTCAGACTCAGGTTGACGGCCTTGGAGTACAGCTTGGCTGCCTTCATAGAACAGCAGCGGGCACTGATCGCCGGTCTCACCGGTGCATCTGCCCCGACCACCGGGACATCGACGTCCAAGTCGACCCTGGAGGCCGAGCCGATCCTCGGCCAAGGTCTCCCTCAGCCTCCCGCCCGGGACCGAGGTCATCGACACTGATACCCTCGGCGTCAGGGTGGATGGCATCGGTGCCTTCCCGACCGGAGCTGCTTGATTCCTCCTCTGAGGGGTCTGGCTGGGAAGCAGAGGATGAGGAGTCACCTGACACCTTTCGGACTCGGTGTGTCCCATCGGACTCACCGGAGTCTGAGCCTCAGAGACGGTCCCCACCGGAGGATACCCGGTTCCTGGACTTCATGCGGGATATGGCCAAGGCCTTGGCATTCCCTGCGGATCCCGAGGAGAAGCCTTGAGCTGAGGAGCTCGAGGCCCTACAGTATGACTCTCCTCCAAAGGAGGCCTTTACTGTACCGGTTCCTCCGATGCTGGAACGGCATGTGGGAGGTGCCGGCCTCGACGCCTGTTTTGAGAAAGCGGGTTGATTCCATCTATCGAGTCCGCAAGAGCCCCGGGGTCCAAAAGGCACAATTACCGCACCACTCCATGGTTGTGGAATCGGCCATACATCATCTGAAGAGTCAGAAGATGCACTCCTTGGTGCCTCCCAGCCGGGAGGCCCAGAACCTGGATGCCCTCGGTAAGAAGTGCTTCCAGGGCTCTATGCTTGCTTGCCATTTCCAGACCTACCAGCTGTACATGGGCATGTACCTTCGAGACCTGGCAAAGGAGATTGCCGGGTTCTCTACAGGTCTCTCCGAGGAACCTTTGCAGAGGTTCACTGCTCTGTCATCGGGCATTCGTGAGTGCTCAAAGTTTATCTCTCGAGCAGCCTATGATGGCTTCGAGGCTTCGGCCCGGGTAGCCGCGGCCGGCATCGGTGCACGCCGTCAGGCCTGGCTACAGTCATCGGACCTCGAGCCATGGGTGCAGGACAAGTTGGTCGATGTCCCCTGCTGAGGTGAAAACCTCTTTGGCAAGTCCATGGCTGAAAAGTCTGCAGAGCTCGAGACCGAGACTCTTACCCGGACAATGCTGTCCAGGAAAACCTCTGCCCCTTCTCAGAAAATGAAGGGCTCGGGGAAAAAGACCTTTTACCCGAGGAAGTCATCTGCCTATAAACAGTACCCTCATTTTCAGGCCTCTGTAGCTCCCCAACAGGGTCAGCAGGCCAAGGGGCAGGGACATGGGCCCCGTAGGCAGAAAACCCCCAAGCCACCAGCTCCAGCTCCTGCCCAGCAGGGAGCGGGGTTTTGACTCCAGTGGCATAGCCTCTCCTCCTCAGCTGCCCCACGTCAGCACAGGAGGCCGGCTGGCCCTGTGTGCTCACAGGTGGTCAGCCATAACAAGGGATACCTGGGTACTAAGTATAGTCCAGAGGGGCTATCTCCTCCACTTCCACCAGGTACCCCCCTCCTATTTTCCTTGGGAGCCTCCAAGACTTCCTCTGCACAGGGACTTACTCCTGCAGGAGTTAGCAAGTCTTGTAAAGGAACAGGCGGTGGAACCGGTGCCCCACCACCTGAGAGGGCAAGGCTTCTATTCAAGGTACTTTCTGGTACCAAAATGAACAGGAGGCCTCGGGCCCATCCTAGACTTGCAGAATCTGAACAAGTTCCTGGAGAGGGAAAAGTTCAAGATGCCTACCCTTGGAATCCTGCTGCCCTACCTCCAGCAGGGAGATTGGCTATGCTCCTTAGACCTAAAGGATGCTTATACTCACATCCTCATTCATCCAGACCACAGACAATATCTCAGATTTGTAGTGGGAGGAAACCACTATCAGTACAGAGTACTGCCTTTTGGCCTAACCTCCGTCCCCAGGGTATTCACCAAGTGCCTGGCGGTGGTGGCAGCCTACCTAAGGGTTCAAGGCCTCTTTGTCTTTCCATACCTGGATGACTGGCTCATCAGGGGTCAATCCCCACAAGAGGCCAATCAAGCCTCCCTTCGCACTGTCGCTCTGCTTCAGCACCTGGGGTTTGTTATAAACTTCGCAAAGTCCACTTTGCACCCCTCACAGAACATGGAGTTCATAGTAGCAAGACTGGACACCCTTCAGGCAAAGGCCTTTTTACCCATGGACAGGGCCCACAGATTGATGGATCTAGCCAGGCAGTTCCACAGCAATTCTCTGGTCTCCGCCAGACAATTCCTGAGGCTGTTAGGCCACATGACTTCCACGGTCCATGTAACTCCAAATGTTCATCTACACATGAGGCCAGCTCAATGGGGCCTCAAAGCTCAGTGGCACCAAGCCACAGGAAGCCTCACGGACAGAGTGAGGGTGTCCAAACTACTAGAGTCTTCTCTGCAGTGGTGGCTTCATCTTCCGAATCTAATGCACGGGGTGCTTTTTCAGGCACCTCCACACTCTCAAAAGTGCTGACAACCGATGCTTCTCTTCAAGGTTGGGGTGCACATTGCCAAGGAGCGTGTACTCAAGGCCTGTAGTCTCCTTGGAAGGCCGCACAGCAGATCAGTCTCTTAGAACTGAGAGCTATCCGCTTAGCCCTGAGAACTTTCTCCCATCTCATCTCTCACCAGTCCGTCTTGGTTCAGATGGACAATCAAGTTGCTATGTTCTATGTGAACAAACAAGGGGGCAAGAAGTGCAGAAACTGTGCTCCTGGGCAGTCAATCACGGCATTCTTCTCAAAGCAGTCTATCTCCCAGGTCAGGAGAATTACCTGGCGGACAGATTGAGCAGGATCCTGCAGCCGCACGAATGGCAGTTGAATCCTTTAGTGGTTCAACAGATCTTCCTGAGATGGGGTCTTCCAACCATAGATCTCTTTGCCAGTCCTTTGAACCGTCAACTTCCCAGGTTCTGCTCCAGACAACCGCATCCTCTCAGAGTAGCAGCAGATGCGTTTCTCATTCCATGGTCTACAGGCCTCCTATATGCATTTCCTCCCACGCCTCTAGTGTCCAAGACACTGTTCAAAGTGATCCGGGACAAGGCCTCGGTGATCCTGGTGGCCCCCAGGTGGCCAAGGCAACCCTGGTTCCCACTTCTTTTGCAACTAGCGGTGGACACTCCTCTTCCTCTGGGAATGCAACCCGATCTCCTGTCTCAGGAGCAGGGATCTCTCTTACACCCCAATCTCCAGTCCCTCCATTTGATGGTCTGGCTGCTGAAAGGGTAGTTCTAGCGCCCTTACTACTGCCTAGGGAAGTAGAGGATGTGGTCTTGGCCTCTAGGAGGCAGTCCACCTGAAAGTCGTATGCCCTTAAGTGGCGTAGATTCTCTTCCTGGTGTACTCAACACAACGAGAATCCTTTCTCATGCCTAGTACCAGTGGTGCTGCAATATTTGCTTCACCTGTCCAACCTAGGCCTTAAGTCAAATTCTGTGAAAGTTCATCTTGGTGCCCTTTCAGCGCACCACTCCACAGTGGAGGGTCAGTCTCTCTCATGCCATCCTTTGGTGGCTCGCTTCCTCAGAGGCCTGCTTTTGCTTAAGCCTCCAGTGTGTCCACCTGCCCCTGAATGGGATTTAAATGTGGTCTTGCAACGGCTTACTTGCCCACCATTTGAACCTATGGCTACTTGCCCTCTGCGCTTTCTCTCCTAGAAGGCATTGTTTCTGGTAGCCCTTACCTCAGCAAGGCGAGTGAGTGAGCTTCAGGCCCTAGTATCAGATGCTCCTTATACTAGGTTCTATAGGAACAGAGTAGTCTTACGGACTCACCCTAAGTTCCTTCCTAAGGTTGTCTCCTCCTTCCACCTCAATCAGGAGGTGGTTCTTCCAACTTCTTTCCCAGGCCGCATGCCAGCCGGGCTGAGATGGTCTTGCATACCCTGGACTGTAGGAGGGCGTTGTCCTTCTACCTTGGCCGTACACGGGAGCATCGGAGAGCTGTTCAGCTCTTCGTCTCTTTTGACCTCAATAAGATGGGGTTGGCTGTCTCCAAGCGTACTTTGTCCATATCGGTAGCCGACTGTATCGCCTGGGCTTACAGGGCAGCCGGCCTCTCGTTGCAGGGTCGAGTCACAGCTCACCGTATCAGGGCGAAGGCTGTGTCAGTGGCTCATCTCCGCTCTGTTCCGTTGGCAGACATCTGCTGGGCCGCTACTTGGTCTTCAAGCCAGACTTTTGCAGCCCACTACTGCCTTGAGGGAGTCCTGCAGGGACAGTGCTTTCAGGCAGGCGGTACTCCATAATCTCTTTGGGGTTTAGGCAACTCCTACCCTCAGGCCCTGGTGTTGGGCTACCGTTCGGGGGCATTATCAGAGAAGATTCTTTTCTTGCATGCTGAGGCTCTAGAGGGAGCTCATTTTTCAGCTTTGGGTCTCCGGTAGCCTTAAGCTGGGGAGTCCCATATGTGAGGACTGACTTCCTGCTTGGTCCTGGAGAAAGAGTAGTTCCTCACCTGTAACAGGTGTTCTCCAGGAGCAGCAGGAATCAGTCCTCACAACCCTCCCTCCTCCCCTTGGAGTTGCAGTCATATGTTTTATTTTGTTATTTTTGCTGTCTTTTAGCTATGTCATCAGACTGAGCAAGATGGCACCCTTGGGTGGGAAAGGGACCGTGCATGCGCGCTGCATTCCCAAAGGCTTTCTTTGAAAGCTGGGGAAATGCTCCGCACGGGGTCTTCATTGGCGCCGACGTCACCCATATGTGAGGACTGATTCCTGCTGCTCCTGGAGAACATCTGTTACAGGTGAGTAACTACTCTTTCTTTCAAAAAAACAAAGTCTAAGGCACATGCCAAGAAGTTTCTAAGTGGTACATTTAAAACAAACAGGGAAAAATAAGTTTTCGCTCAACTCATAGGTAAGCTCTGGAATTCATTACCAGTAGATGTAAAAGCACCTGGTGTAGTGGGATTAAAAAGACTGGACACGTTCCTGTAAGGAGACGTCCATAAACTGTTATTAAGATAGTCTTGGGAGAAAGCTACTACTTACCCCTGAGAGTAAGCTGCATGGGATCTTGCTACTTTGTGGGATCCTGCCAGGTACTCAAAACCTGGAGTGGCCATTACTGGAAACAAGAAACCGGGATTGATGGACCTGTGGCCTGACCCAGTATGGCAATTTCTTAAGGCAACTATTGTTCTGAGCAACCTTCTGTAGCATTCTTATGGTTATGCCAATGGAAATATTATGGAAGCATATCACATCAGCTAAATATTTATCTTTCATGAGCCCATCGACTGCTTTCTGAGATTTTGTCATTGCACGTTTTCATGAGGGCAACCTACTTTTAGAATATAACAATAGGGCATGCCATGGATTTCCAATCAAACCTGCTTGAAACTTTCTGCAAGACATTGATAACAGAGGCAACAGCATTACTAGGTATCAAGAGGGTCATGAACACTCCACGACATCAGGAGAGGGACAAAAGGCACTTATGGTGGTGGAAAGACTACAAGCCGTAATCAGAAGGACAGAGTGTCTCAAAGAATGGAATGAGCATCCTAAAGTACTGGAAGAGCATAAAGCAGCACCAAAATTGGTGGGAGAACCCCCAGGACCTTTGAGAGGAATAAAAAGACACTAACATTGGCAGGAAGATTTCAAGGCACTGCCAGAGCAGTAAACCGCCACAACAGATAGACCCCGCAACGGACCAACTTCACAATGTAAATAGCAAGTTGTTCCATATACTATTGTACCACTGTTGTATATAGTTAACCAGGATATCCTTTATCAGATAACCCTGCATTGTATTTAGTTTCCCCTACTTCGCCAAGTTATACTTCCTGTTAAATGTAACGACCAGACACGTGTAAACTGTCGGATGTTTTCTGTTCAATGTAAACCGCGCTGATGTCTAATAGTGCGGTATATAAGAATTGTTAATAAATAAATAAATAATAAACACTGACTGGATGACTCCAAGGCAGTTTGAGAGGGTTAAAGTGCATTAACAGTGGCTGGAAGATGGAGGAACACTGGAAGAGGGTCAAGAAGGTACTCAGGTTGCTGGAAAACCCTAAAACACCTGAAGGCCATAAAAAAGCTGAGGAGGGCCACTACGGTAGCAAGATAGGTTGCACAAGCTCAGGTCAACTAAGTTGTGTGTCTGCAAATAAGAATCCTGGCTCAGAGGACTTTTATCCTAGCATAGAAACTTGCGGGGGAGATCCTCCATCTAGGGGAAGAATTCATGGACTGCTCATGATGAGATCCTGGGGCATTTTAGATAAACATTAGAGGATGCACTCTGGTAAAGATCCTAAAAAAGGCAATGGGTAAAAGGGCTGGCAGCAATGGCTGTGAGAGTCCAGAATACTGGAGGAGGACCAACACAGCAACATGAAAAGCCCTATCTCTGAATAGGAACACATCAAGACATCGAGGAGTTGACCAGTCATTGAAAAATACATTGTTACTCACCTGTAGCAGGTGTTTTCCATGGACAGTAGGATATGTCCTCACATATGGGTGATGTCATTGACCAAGCCCTGTATGGGAACCACTTTCCAGTTCCTTCACGAAACTTTGTGAATGGTCTTAGTGTGCATACCTGTCAGTTCCTACCTGTTGCTGCCATGCATGATCTCCTCAGTCTATGCACAAGTTGCTTGCAGAATGCAACTTCAAGGGGAGATGGGAGGCCTGTGAGGACTTATCCTGTTATTTTATTTATTTATTTAATTTTCTTATATACAGCGCTCTTTATCATCAGTGCGGTTTACATACAACATAACTGTGCAGTGCAGGATGTCTGCACTGGACTTACAATATAACAGTGTAGTAACAGTATAACAATGTTATCCATGGAGAAGGTCTGCTACAAGTGAGTAACTCTTTATTTCTCTGTGAAAAAGCAAGATAATGTCCTCACATATGGGAAACCCTAGCTGCAGGCTGCCTCAGAAGAAAAAGGGAGAATAACCAGTGTCATAACCAGCATGACACTAACAGAACAACTATTTTGCTTATTGACAACAGGCCTTTTCCTAATTTTTTTAATCCTTTTATTTTAGGAGGCAGCCTGGAAGAAACAATAACTGGGCCAAGGGGGAATGGAGTTGTATACTCTTCCCCAAACAGATTCTGGAGAACAGATTGGCTGAATCTACTGTTGCATCAGGAGTCCTTTTCCAACAGTACTGAGATGTGAATATGTGGACAGAAGTCCCCATTGCAGCTTTGCAAATGTCCTCCATGGTTGCTGACCTCAAGTGGGCAAACAATGAAGCCATGGCTGGGCCTTTATGAGCTATGACAGGACTCTCAAGGGCAGGGACGTACCTATGGGGCATCCTTGGGGACCCAGGCCCCCCCCCCCATTTTTGGCTGCAGCCCACAGGCAGCACCATTATTAGCAGAGTGAGGCGGCAAATTTTGGGGGGCAGAAAAAAAGGTCCCCAAATCACGTCAGGGGCAGCCATCTCAGGCTGCCTAAAATAAAATATTCAGAAGATCAGCAATAAGGCGCTCTCTGCTTTGCTCTGCCTTGCTGCTGCCACTTTCCTGTGTTGGTGTTGGCAGCAGCAGAGGCAGGCTGTTAAAGCTGATATTTAAAAAAAAGCACAGGGTATGTATCATTCAAGTCCTGTGAATGGCCCGATTGATCCCGTCCCCTAATGCAACATCAGAGGGGGCAGGACTGGCCGGGCCACTCACAGGAGCAGAATGATGAACATCCTGTGTTGGTTTTTTTTACGATGTCTCAGCTTCAGTGGCCTACTTCTGTCACACAAGAAAAGCAGCAGTGGGGAGATGAGGAGGGGAGGGGAGAAGGGGCTGAAAGGGGAGATGGTGGACACAAGTGGGGGTGGAGAGCGGATGTTGGACACAAGTAGGAAAATGGAAGACAGATGCTGGACACAAGTAGGAAGCTGAAAGAGAGGTTGGTGGACACAAATTGGGGGGGGGGGGGCAGAAGGTGGATGTTAGACATAAGTGAGGGGAAGGAAGGCAGATACTGGACATAAGTATCTGCCTCAGTTGACCTAAAGATAACCAATCAGCAACCAGCAAGCCATTACAAGCAACTCCACCCCCAGCCCAACCCCCCACCTTCCCCCAGCCCAACCAAGCTGTCCATCACTTCATGGTCCACTTTGCAGCTCATGAAGCTCCTCTTCAGTGCCCTCCTCTGACCTGAACATAAGCCATCAAAAACTAGCAAGCCATTATAATCAGCTCCACCCACAGCCCATTGTTGACCGACTGGCACCTGTCGTTGCTGTTATTGTATCGATCCATCTAATTGCTGGCCTTCCTCTTTTGTGTTGACCTTCTACCTTGCCAAGCATGATGTCTTTCTCTAATGATCTCTCTCTTCCATGATGTGTCCAAAGTATGAAAGTTGTAGTCTTGTCATCTGAGCTTCTAAAGAAAGCTTAGGTTTGATCTCCTCTAGTACTGACTGGTTTGTTCTTTGGGCAGTCCATGGTATACACAGTATTTGTTGCCAGCACCATAATTCAAAAGCATCAATTTTCTTCCTGTCTATCTTTTTCACTGTCCAACTTTCGCATCCATATGATGTTATTGAAAATGCCATGGCTTGAACAAGTCGAGCCTTTGTATGGAGAGAGACATCTTTGCTCTTGAGAATCTTGTCTAGGTCCTTCATAGCCATTCTGCCAAGAGCAATCCATCGTCTGATTTCTTGACTGCTTGTTGCTTCTTTATTGATAGTTGATCCAAGTAGGTTAAAGTTGTCCACTATTTCAATTTCTTCTCAATCAGCGATGAACTTATTGATTTTGCCAGTGGTCCATGATCTTTGTCTTTATTACATTAAGGTGAAAGCCTATTTTAAGACTATGTTTAAGACTAAGACTATGGAAGGGAGGAGTGGTTGGGGCAAGGTACCACAGGCTGGAAGGTCGGTGGTTCAAATCCCACTAGAGGACAGCAACTTTGGGCCAGAAGGACTGGGGTTTCTAGTCCCACAGGTGCTCCTTGTGGTCTTGGGCAAGCCACTTAACCCTCATAAGAACATAAGATATGCCATACTGGGTCAGACCAAGGTCCATCAAGCCCAGTATTCTGTTTCCAACAGTGGCCAATCTAGGTCATATGTACCAAGCAGTTTCCCCAAGGGACACAGGTTCCACAATGCTTGTATTGGTTCAAGCATTGATATCCTGGGTCCCTTTTTAATAATGGTTTATGGACCTTTCCTCCAGGAACTTGTCCAAACCTTTTTTTTAAACCCTCCATTGCCCATGTTTCCTGTAAGTATTAGTGTATGTGTCTCATATCCCCTCATGTTAAATGTATCCCCCAACCGCTTTGACCTGGTGAAAGTGGGATATAAATGCAGCTAAATGAAATGAATGAATGTCCCTTGATCTTGAGAAGCAAATGTTTCAGGACATCTTCACTTTCAGCCAGTAATGTTGTATCATCAGCATAGTGAAGGTTGTTGTTGAGTCTTCCACCAATCTTCAACACCTCTATTGTCTTCATACAATCCTGCTTCTCTGATAATTTGTTCTTCATATAAACAGGAAGAGGGAAACTATGCAGCCTTGTTGTACACTTTTGCTGATTTTAAACCATTCTGTTTCTCCTTGTTCGGTTTGAGCTGTTGCTTCTTGATCAATGTAAAGGTTGTGCACGAGAACAATCAGGTGTTTTTGTATACCCATGCTTCTTAATGTGGCCCAAAGTTTCTTGTTTTACACAGTCAAAAGCTTTGCTGTAGCCAATAAAGCACAAATAGATATCATTTTGGTATTCTTTAGTTTTTTCAAGGATCCATCTCACATCCGCGATGATGTCTCTCGTTCCTTGCCCTTTCCTGAACCCTGCTTGCACTTCAGGTAGTTCTCATTCCAGGTATGGTTGTAGTCTCTGTTGGATAATCTTCAGTAGAATCTTGCTGGCATGTGGGATCAGAGCAATTGTGCGATAATTTCCGCAGTCAGTTGGATCAACTTTCTTTAGTATTGGTATAAACATAGATCTTTTCCAGTCAGTTGCAATAATGTTGTCTGCCAAATTTCCTGGTAGAGCCTTGTAAGTATGGTAACAGCTGCATCAGATTGCTGTAATACTTCTATAGGAATGTCATCAATACCTGGTGCTTTGTTTTTTGATAAGACTTTCGATGCTGCTTCTTCTTTCATCACCAATGGTTCCCGATCATAAGGTACAGGTTGAAATGGCTGTTGGTCCACTTGATCTTTATCGTATAAAAACTCTGTATATTCCTCCTCCTTTTCTTGATCTTCTCAGCATCATTCAACATAGATCCTTGAGCATCTTGTAACATTCCAATTCGAGGCTGGAATTTTTTCTTTAACTTTCATAGCTTTAGAAAAGCCAATCTTGTTTTTCCTTTATTTCCTTGCATGCATCATTGTAGTACTTTTCCTAGTCTTGTCTTGCTGCGCATTGGAAATCTCTTTTGAGTTCTGTGATTGCCTCTCTTTCTCCTCTGGCTTTAGCTTCTCTGCATTTCTGGGCAATTTTCAGAGTTTCTTCGGTCATGCATTTTGGCCGTTTTTGCTTTTTCACCTTTTGTAGAGACTAGTGAGTGGAATATTTTTTATTTTTTTATTTTTATTTAGCAAGCATTTGTAGCCCGCTCCTTCCAGCGATCAGAAGCGGGTAGGATTACTATTGTGAAACTGCCGAATCAATATGCCTGAGTTTCGATTTTATAGACCCGATATTCAATCTGTAACTATCCATTGGGTTTTCATGAAGCAACAAGCAGTCAAGAAATCAGACGACGCATTGCTCTTGGCAGAATGGCTATGAAAGACCTAGATAAGATTCTCAAGAGCAGAGATGTCTCTCTCCATACAAAGATTCGACTTGTTCAAGCCATGGTATTTTCAATAACATCATATGGATGTGAAAGCTGGACAGTGAAAAAGACAGATAGGAAGAAAATTGATGCCTTTGAATTATGGTGTTGGCGGTGAATACTGTGTATACCATGGACTGCCCAAAGAACAAACCAGTCGGTACTAGAGGAGATCAAACCTAAGCTTTCTTTAGAAGCTCTGATGACAAGACTTCGACTTTCACACTTTGGACACATCATGCAAAGAGAGAAATCATTAGAGAAAGACATTATGCTTGGCAAGATAGAAGGTCAACGCAAAAGAGGAAGGCCAGCAATGAGATGGATCGATACAATAACAGCAGCTACGGGTACCAGTCTGTCAACAATGAGCCGCCTGACTGAAGACCGAACACAATTTAGGATAGCTATCCAGAGGGTCGCCATGAGTCGACTCCGACTCGATGGCACTTAACAACATTCAATCTGTGTCAATCAGTCTTTTTAAAGTGCCTGACCTTCACGGGCAAAATTGAAACCAGATATTCAGTGCTGGAATCAGGATATCTTCTAGTGCTAAATATCCGGTTTTAGTGCTGACCAGAGCAGCTATGTCAACAGTGGCAATGTTCAGCTGCAGTCGAGATAGCTGAATTGCATATAGTTAGGACAGCTATTGAGATGACCTGAGTTTATATGGGCACTTAGACAGCTAGTGGACTGAAGATCGCTGCTAACCAGCTAAGTGCTGGGACTACCCTCAGCCCGCTCTGGCACTGTCTGAATCTCACTCTCTCAGTGGGCTTTGAATATTGGGCTGAATATAGTAACATAGTATATGACAGTAGATAAAGACCAGTATGGTCCATCTAGTCTGCCCAGCAAGGCAGCAAAAGTAAGTGCACTTGTTGCTCCATGCAGGTCACCTCTCCCCATGCCTTTGTTTAGGGGTGTATCCACCACTGTGTAGGTCACCTCTGTTTGTTCAGATATAAGAGATAGTTATGCTTATTTTGATTTTATCCTGTTGCTATAAATGTTTTAAATTTATTCTTTGCACAGTACAAGGACATCTTCAGATCTCTGTTTCGCTGGTGTTGTATTGCATGCAGAGGTTGGGAGGTTTTTTTGAAGTTTCAATTAATATTTGCCGATATTTATTTATTTATTTATTTAAAAGGATTTATATACCGCTTTGTCCTGAAATCAAAGCGGTTTACACTTCAAACAATCAAAGATCATTGTCAGTAGGGGTTGGCATACTGCGTTAACACGAGTGGAGGTGATGATTTCTTGGTGTGCTAGTTACAGGATGAGCTATGTACAAGTGGTTATGTACAGGGAGGGTAGGGGGGTACATTGGGGCTTTTCAAACAATGACTTAATGTTAACTTTTAATATTAACTTATACATTGGGGGTCCTTAATATTAACTTATACATTGGGGTCTTTCAGACAATAACTTAATATTACCCTATACAACATCTCCTTTGTTTTTTACAGAATATATATTTACATTTTACGTCGGTCCAGTGTACAGTGTCAGGAGCTGGTATGTTTTATATTAGATTCCCAGGCCACTTAATTAACCCCCCTCTAATTTTAGCAACATATAAATAGCATTGCGAAGTTTTGTTGTTGGTTTTTTTTTTATTATATAACTTGGAATTAAGTTGCTTTTGGTTTTCTTAGAATAACCATCTCAATGTTCTGAGTGAGGGGAATGTGCTGCTCCCTGGCTAGAGCTCACTTTGCAGGTACAGTCAAGAACAATGACTGTTACTGCTGTACTTGGTGAGAGAGACTGGGGAAAGCGGGGTGGCGAGGGCATGAGAGATGGGGGGTGGGAGTAGAGGGTTCATGCTGATGAGAGAGACTGGGAGAAGCAGGGGGTCTTTGTGAAATAAGAGAGAGAGAGATTGGGGGAAGGAGGGGGTCATTATGATATGACAGAGACAGAAAACTGGAGAGAGCAGGAGGGTCATGATGATAACAGACTTTTTTTTTTTGCTTCCCATATCACCAGACCAAGGTGATATGAGAATCAAAAAGGGAACATGCCTCAGGTGCAGCTATCAAGGATCGCTGGGGGGAGGGGGGGGAGGACTATGGCTACTGCCTTCTGTTGGCACTGTGCGTGGCCTGATTTTATTAAGCTTTCTTTTCGCATGGAAATCTTTGGATCAAACCAGACAGGACTCATTAAGGACATTGCTTTCTTATCACATTATAAACTATAAATGTTTTACAGCCTGATCACCAACAGGACTCAACAAATACATGTACTGCTTGTCACATTATAAACCCTTAACATTTACAGCCTGGTCACTCTCTGATCAACCGTCCATCCCTTGCCCCCTCCCCTCCTGGCTATGTAAAGCTGCTCTTATTGGGCTTCCTGGAAGCCCAGTGAAGACATCAGCACCTCTTATTTACTTGCATCCTGTGTGGCCATACCCGTTCGCATGGCCCTTTTTAGAGCGCTGGTGATAGCATAATCTGCTTTTCTGATTTTGTGAGCCTTACTCCTTTGTCTTGTGCTGCTGTTTTTAAAGAATTTCATTGACTAGCTATTACGAACTAGCAGAACAGTACAAGGGGCTGTAAACTGCCCCTGTTCATTGTCTTTAATTGCATCTCCCTGGCATTGTAGACAAAATGATGTTTTTACGACAGCTATAGTTGAACCCAGTTTGCCAACTGTATAGTTCACTTCCTCTTAAAAGAGACGTCTGTAGAATATATTTGTTTCAGATTGCATCTATTATCAGCATGATGTGTTACCCCTTTGTCTAAACACAAGTGTGCTATATTGTATGTTTTGATAAGGAAGACAGCACATGTGCTCTCTGAGCGCGCTGCTGCCTGTGGTTATAATTCCCTACTAATTTGAGTCACCTTATCTCCAGTTTCTGTTCTTTCCTTTTTATCTCTTTTTATTTCATTTATACAAATCGTTCACACCCTTAATTGCACCATAAAATGCTTCTTTTCTTCCAGTGTGTACTGGCAAATGATAAAGTATGTCCACAAATTACTTTCCACAGACAGGTCTGGCTTTATCTCTGCTGAAGCTGTAGGGTCTGTTTGTGCACAAACAAAGCTCACAAGACCTAATTTGCCTTTAGGAAGCCAACTTTCTCACAGTACTTGGCACTCATTTGGAATTTTAAAAAAGGCCAAAATACAACTCATTTCAGCAAGCTTCACCTTAAAGGGCTAACTGGGTCAATCTGATTGGTCAAGTCAGCCTTTTCTGGTCAACAAAACCAAGCTGGAAGGCCATATAGTGCTTCATGGTAACCATGCCACTTTATTCAGGATAGATCCAGGTAAACTATCAGTAATGTTTTAATAGGGTTTTAAAGCTCTAATCGGTCAAACCAATTATCCAATTGGAGCTTTCAAATTCTTTTCCAGACTCACGAGTACACCTCTGAATCTGAATTTTACGAAGAACTCAGACTGTAGAGAAAGCAACAGGGGAAGCCCATATAGAGGGCAATAACCCATCATTTAAAGCTAATCTGACATTTCCTGTTCTTTTATAACGAAGATTCTGATCCTTGTAGGCCGCTTTCTGGTGAAAGGTTGTGTCTTCTAAAGATGGATGTATAAAAGCACAATTTAGATACTACAGGGAGATCGGAATTGAGACATTGAACTCAGGACATACAAGATTCCGCTGTAATTGAGTCCTTTCTAAAATCACCGTTCTTTACACATGGATTTTTCTGCTTTGGCTTATTTGTGCATTTGCTGTACTGCTTTCCAAGGGAAATACCAAAGCAGTTTCTAATAACAATGAAATAAGAGAACAACCAGAAAAAGAACTTTATTTTGTAAATAATGCCAAAAGCTCATGAGACTAATCTGTATATAGTGTATATAGTTCACCATGTTTTAAATTCCGTTTATTGTAAGTTCAATGTTAGACTGTTCTGCATTGCACAATTCTTGTTACCTGTGAACCGCGCTGATGAAAATAGTGCGGTATAGAAAAACCATAAATAATAATAAATAATAATATAATAATAACTTCAAATTATTATTGAAAAAGAAGGAAATAGAAGGTCATGTCAGAGTGGTACAGGGGACTAGACAAGATGTTGTGGGTGCCCCAGTGCACCCAGGACCAATTCACATGCCAACAAGAACAAATGTGTCCTCAAGGTTGCGTTGAACATTTTGTGTGATGTCTTGGGCAATGCAATCCAGAGAGTGTGTGTGTGTGTGTGTGGGGGGGGGGGGTCTCTAAAATAAGAAGCTGCATTTCTGGTAGATTATAGTTTTGCGCATTAAACAGGTGGAATGGCGAAGCGAATTCTCCTGTGTGGAAGAGAGAGGTGTCCTGAAGTATATGGAGTAATAAGTCACGATAGATAGATGGGAAACCAGTAACCAATGCCTTATGGGCCAGATTAAGAATCATAAATTGAATTTGATAGGGCATGGGGAGCTAGTGATATTGTTCAAATAGTAATCAAACTTACATGCATATGGAAGTGGTATTCTGGACTGTTTGAAGCTGTTGCAGCTCTGTTGAACCAACTCCTACATAAAGGATGAATATCACATAAGGTTATTGCTATCGTTTGAAGAAACAGCATGTCATATCTGAAGAAACAGCTAAACTAAGTGGCTAGATTTTGATAAACTGTATGCTTTTTAAAAATATGGGAAACAAAGGTTTCAGAACACATTATACTTTATGATATAGATATAAAATGGACCAATGAAGAATTATAGTGAGAGTGTGGAAAGGGTTGATACCTTCTTTGCTCCCTATCTGATGGGCCTTTAATTTTTTTTAAATTCCTATGCCTACTAGTTGGTACATAAATGATACTGCAGTAGTCTACAGAACACATACCAAGTGCATGAATTAAAGTATATCGAGAAAACAACAAAGCACTGCAAACACCTGACTTTCGAGAGAACGTTTTAAATCTATGATGACACCTAGATACTTAAGTGTGGTGATTGATTGATTGATTGATGGGGAAGTCAGCAAAACCTGGAAGGGCAGGATGAATGGGCCGACCTGTGAACCAGATTACCTTAGTTTTGTCAGGGTTTAATTTGAAATGGTGGTCTAGTAAGTGGAGGTTACTTGGTCAATTCAATGATTTAATGGGGATAGGAGTGTGACAATCAGTATCTATGATCAATAAAATGTCATCAGCATAATAAAAAGCGCTGATTCCCAGGTCTTGGATTAAGGTAGTCAACAGGCTTATGAAAATGTCGACGAGGGGCTAGGACTGAACCTAGGAGGACCCCACAAGTTCAGAGTGTGAGGAGTTGATGTTTCATTGTCAGTGGATACTGAAAAGGCGTGACTGGAAAGTAAATAGGCAAACCAGCATAGTACAGTATCAAACAGACTGATCTCATAAAGTCAAGAGAGAAGTAGATCGTAATCAACTAAATCAAAAGGTGCTGAGAGGTGCAGAGACAGCCGTGCCGTGGTCAGGAACATGATGGATTTCGCTCAGTGAAGCTGCAAGAATGGTTTCTGTACTGTGACCCTGTCTGAGACCAGATTGGTGGGGGTGCAGGATGCCTAACGTTTCTGCAAAATTGAAAAGTTGGGAAAAAAATATTTTTTCTATTATTTTAGATGTAAATGCAACAATTTCCATGTGGAAAATGCAAATAAGGCTTCTCAGGTAACTCCCATAGTATATAATGAATGACATCTGAGCAAGATATCTGTTTTTTGGTTCAAAGTAAGGCTTTCTTCCCACTTCCCTCTTAATTTAAGCATCAAGCTCCAGGGAAGATTTTAGCTTTATACTTATTTATTTGGATTGAGCTCATACCTTTTCTTGGACATTCAAGGCAAGAGACATCAGTTTCTTGTTTAAAGACACAGTTGATTAACTATTTGGAGCTGTTTAAGGCAGTAAGTTCCTTAAAGTTCTGTCAGACCCCTCTGGTATCCTTGACACCTTCCTCTGGTTTCGTATCCTCTCCTTTAACCCTAATGTCTCCTCCTGAGGAAAATATGGAAGTTTGGATAGAGTGGAGGAAATATTCCTGCACATTCTTGTTTGACATCAGCTTCTGGGAGACGATTGGACGCTTTTGTATCAACGCTTACATCCTTTTAAGTGCTCCTTGGATTTGGTATAAAGTTATATGAACACAGTCTTGACACTCCTGGAGAAGATCTTTAGTATGTCTCTTCACCTGAAAGGTGTAGGAAAGGAGATGAAGAAGACAGAATGAGAATGACCTCAATTCATCCTGCTTTAGCAACTTTTATGGGCAAGCCTTTGGAGAAGGAGGCTCTCCAGTGCCTTCAGAAGTATCTAGATGATAGAAGGAGATAGTGACTGAGCTTTCCCATATCTTACTTCCGGGGGGAGGGGGCGGAGAATAATATGGAATGGATCTGACCTTAGGATCTCCCAAATACACTTCCAAATAATCTGAACTGGCCTCGGTCAAAGACGGGATTCTGGGCCATTAGTCTTATCCAGCATGGCACGTCCTATGATCTTATGTAGAGTGGGGAAAACAAGCAGAAGTTCTAACACTCAGTTAACAGAACATTGCAGCCATCTGGACAGTGCTGCTGCTACCTTAGGCAAACTAGGCAGTCGCCTGGAACAGCAGGTTTTAGAAGGCAGCTCGTTCCCACCCCTCTCCAGGGCCTGCAGCAGTGGAAATGAAAGCAGCATGTCCCTGAGCCTCTGAACTACCGTGTGCTGTTGGTGCTGCACTATGACCAGCTGGTTCTGTCCCCATGCAAACAGGAAGTCTGTGTCAGAGAGGGTGAGACCGGCTGGCCTTTCGGAGCACAGGTCCCAGAGTGGGACAGCGAGAATGAGGGCTCGCCTAGGGTACCTTGTATCCTTGCATTGACCCTGCATCTGAACACGCAAACTGTTACCACGCCTAGGCTTCAACACTGTTCACAAATTCTTTTGAACAACAAACCCGAGCTTACAAAGAACCAGGCTGTACAGAAAGCCTTTGGGGGAATTTGTGCAGAGGGGAATAGTACATCGTTTGCATTCTTGGCAGATCCTGGTAAAGAGCTTTTTTTTTCCTTCAGTAGTGAAGATGAGCTACAAAATGGTGGAGAGGTGCGCAGCTTTTTCTGGCATGCAAGAAGCAAATGTTTTCTGCCTGAAGCAGAAGTTTTTCAAAACTCAGAGAGAGATAAATAGATGCCTATTTTAAATGCAGTGCATATAAAAATACACAGAACAATGTACCAAGTTGATGGGATTGACGGTTAGAATTGGAGTACTGGATTGCAATACATGCTGCCGAATCTCTGTATTATAAGACTTCCTAAACTATTTACAATAAATGCTTTTTCATATATAAAAAATAGAGTAAATATGCTATTAGTAAATAAGATTGACTCATGAGTGCTTTTATTCTGGACTTATGTAGGGTGCAGTAAAGAGCATCTTCTTTTGGCAGAGAATTCCTAAAATAGTTCTGTTTGCTACAAGATTAGAACAGAAAGGTACCAGCAATGTGCCCCAGAAGAAATCAGAAAGCAAACCAGTGTCAGATGTCTTCTTTCTATTTTGGGGACAAGATCTGAGTGCCAATCATAGTTTATAAAACTCAAAAGGGCCTAGCTAGGGTTCTCATAGCTCCCTCATGGCAGTGCCAGCCCAGAGTTGGTTCAAGATGTTGGCACCCTAGACAAACCTTAAGTTTGTGAAACTATCTTTGAATGCCCTGCTTTTTGCATCCCCCAAGAGGTTGCTGCCTAGTTGGCTTGGTGGTTCCACCAGCCCTGCCTCTCAATCAAGACATAAATTTGGTATGGGATTTATCTACCAGAAAACCAAGCAGGTTGCACATTTTTCCAACCTCAGAGCAAAGAAACATTACTTCAAGATGACTTGCAAGTTCTCGATTACATAACTAATCAGGCTAAGTCCACTCAGCAACACATAGGGGAAAAAAAAGCTGACAGAATTTGTGCTGCTTGGATAGAAAAACAAATAGAGATTTGTCTTTTTTTAATGAGAAATTCACTAAATGGTGAAAAATAACCTCCATGAGGATTCTCATAGCATCATCACTATCTGATAAAATTGTCTCTGTAGAAAGGGATCACTTCTTCTCATCTTTTTCATCTTCCCCCTCCTCCCAAAGGTTTCAAAAATATCCCTTAGTCATTGCTCAAACACTCAGAAATCAATTACACAACTATGTTCCCAAGCAAAATGAATTATCTAGCCAAGGTAAGTTTTGACATTTCATATTTATCATTGCTCCAGGGGAAGTTGCTATTTTTTTAATACAAGTATCAACAAGAAATATTGACTCCTTGCGGGGCGATTCTCCTATTCTCAGCCATAGCTGCTCTCCTACACTTCTGACGCAAGAGAGACACCGAGGAAGGAACCAGCTGCCACTAAATGAAATTCATCGGCGTCACTCGTTAAATCAATTATTTATATATTTAAAGGTGTTTTACAGTATATGACATCTTCTTAGAACATAAGAACATAAGATATGCCATACTGGGTCAGACCAAGGTCCATCAAGCCCAGTATCCTGTTTCCAACAGTGGCCAATCTAGGTCATACGTACCTAGCAGTTTCCCCAAAAGACACAGGTTCTGCAATGCTTGTACTAGGTCAAGAATTGATATCCTGGGTCCCTTCTTAATAATGGTTTATGGACCTTTCCTCCAGGAACTTGTCCAAACCTTTTTTAAACCCAGCTACACTAACAGCCTTTACTACATCCTCCGGTAACAAATTCCAGAGTTTGATTACACGTTGAGTGAAAAAATATTTTCTTTTATTAGTCTTACATAGTTTACCCTGTAGCTTCATTGCATGTTCCCTAGTCTTCCCATATTCTGATAACGTAAACAGGCGATCTACGTTTACCTGTTCCACTCCGTTCATTAATTTATAGACTTCTATCATATCTCCCCTCAGTCGTCTCTTTTCCAGGTTAAAGAGCCCTAATCTTTTTTAGCCTTTCTTCATAGGAGTATCCTTCCATCCCCTTTACCATTTTGGTGGCTCTTCTCTGAACCTTTTCTAAAATCTCTATATCCTTTTTAAGATACGGCGACCAGAATTGCACACAATATTCAAGGTGCGGTCTCACCATGGAACGGTATAGAGGCATTATAATATCTTTTATTTTATTTTCCATTCCTTTCCTTATGATACCTAGCATTCTATTTGCTCTCTTGGCTGCCGCTGCACACTGGGCCGAGGGTTTTAACATGTTATCCACAATGACGCCCAAATCTTTTTCCTGGGTGGTGGTTCCTAATGTGGAACCTTGCATCGTGTAACCATAGTTTGGGTTGTTCTTTCCTAGGTGCATAACTTTGCACTTGTCCACATTAAATTTCATCTGCCATTTTGATGCCCAGTCTTCCAATTTACCAAGATCCTCTTGCAATTTTCCACAATCCTCTTGGGTTTTAACAACTTTAAATAATGTTATCTTGTTACCATATATATCCATTGTTATCTTGTTCCATGTAAACAGTTGAAATATACTGCCAAAATTGTTCCATGTAAACCGTCTTGACTTGTAGAAAGACGGTATATAAAAATTGTTAAATAAATAGTTTTGTGTCATCTGCAAATTTGATAACCTCACTTGTTATTCCACTTTCCAGGTCATTTATGAATATGTCAAAAAGCAGCGGACCCAGCACAGATCCCTGGGGTACACCACTATTCACCTTTCTCCATTGGGAAAATTGGCCATTTAGCCCAACCCTCTGCTTTCTATCTTTTAACCAGTTCCTGATCCACAGTAGTACACTGCCTCCTATCCCATGACTCTTTAGTTTTGCCAAAAGTCTCTGATGAGGGACCTTGTCAAAGGCTTTCTGAAAGTCCAGATACACTATATCAACTGACTCACGTTTGTCCACCTGTTTATTCACACTTTCAAAAAAACATAACAGATTAGTAAGACAGAACATAACAGATTAGTAAGACAAAGAACCATCTTGACGACCATTGTTCCAAATAGTTCAAGACTCTACATGGCCGCTGCTTATCTTTCTTCCAAACTGGTTCTTTACATCTCTAACTGCACTCTGTGGTTTCAGATGGACAGGCCATTGGTGGTGCTGACTTACAAAGTCATGCGGAAAATTAAGCACCATAATCAGACTTTCTTGGTTCAGGCGCCCGCATTGTGGAATTCCCTTCCGAAGAAGTCAAGACTCGTTGATGATCTCCAGCTATTTCGCAAGACGTTAACGACCTGTCTGTTTAGGTAGGTTTTTAGGGGTGGGGTGGATGATGGACGTGTCTGTGCCAATGGATTGGGATGAGTTGTTATTGGATGGGGGAGGCTGCGGTTGGGGACTTGCTTTGATCAACTTTGCATTTTTGTCTATATGTTTTGATGTTTGGGGTTGGGTGGGTGTTGGTTGTTGGAGCGTTACTAATGTTGGTATTAATGTTGTACGTTGTTGTGCACTTCACTGAGTGGAATTCAGTGGTGCGATAAATAAATGTTAATAAAAATACAAGCACAGTTAGAAAATAAGGAGAAAAGAACAGATCTCCCAGTACCTCATATTATCAAACATAAAATCTTATCAGGAAATCACAGGATTTCCCATTTCTTATAGTGTGGCCTTAAACGCTAATGCTGACAATTTAAAACTACATTGCTCTCTTATGGGCAGCCAATGCAATGCAAAGGATGAGTGCTTTCATTTTTATTTCCTCCCATCAGTAACCTAGCTATTGTGTTTTCTGAAGTCTGTAACTTTTTTAATATTCAACCGTTTAATCCTACATATAGTACATTACAATAATCAAGAATGCTTGATTAATTCTTAATTCTTTCTCCCCTAAATATGTCTTAAGTGCCCAGTGGCTAGAGAAGCAGGCTGGGAGCCAGAGAGCCCTGAGTTGGAATTTCACTGGTACTCTTTGTGACCTTGGGCAAGTCACTAAACTCTCTGTTGCTTTAGGTACAAACTTAGATTCTATGACCTCAGGGAGGTACCTGAATATAACTCACCTTGACCTGCTACAGGAAAGATGTGAAATAAGTGGATAATATCCTGATTTCATTACTTTGGAGATCTGCCTTGTCCTTTTCTATCATCACCTCTAAAGAGCGAATTTCTTTTGCTCAAGGAATTAGGTTACTACCACTCAATGGTGCTATTGTCAGCATGCTCTTTTCTACTCCCCCCCACACTCCCAAGCAGATGCGTCTAGATACATTTAAAACTAATCCACCCTGACCTCATCTAGACATTCATTCATAACCTACAAGGCCTCTGTCTTATCTCCTTCAAGTGGAGCTAACAACTGCATACCATCTGCATGGGTGTAAATTGCTATACCATATTGCCATACCAATTTCCCTAAAGGTTGGAGGTAAATACTGAACACCATAGGTGAAAGAGGGGAAAACACCAGTACCCCCTCCCCTAGCCAATGGTGTTTTCCTGGCCGATTCTTTCTATGCCTTACTTCAAAGCGTCTACCTTCTAAAAAAGACATTATCCATATTAATGTAGTTCCTCTAATACCGACTTTTTGGCATTAATCAACAAAAATCTCTGCTTCCACCAGATCAAATGCTGCCAACATATCTAATGAAACCTTCAGAACTGGAATCCCTTTATCTTGGTGGAAATATACCTGATCTAACACTGCTGTTAATACATTTCCTGTACCAGTCCCCACTTGAAAACTCTCTGTCCATCAAACAAATTATAGGGGTATGTTTATTAAATGGCGTTAAGAGAGCCAGTGTGCCGTTAACACCTGTTATTGGCACCCTGGTGCCCTTAACACAGCAAAAAAGCCACTCTAATGGGCATTAACGGCTCCAGCAGCGTTAAGGGTGCATTAGGCGGAGAGTGGGCATTAATGGGGCGGAGAATGGGCAGTAACAGCATGTGCTCCTTTAACACCTGTTGCGCAACATGCCGAAAAGCCCTTTAACGCTGAGAACCGTAATGCCAAGTAAAACCCCATGGAAAGGGTGTATTTAGAGCCCATTTCAATGCCTGCAATGTGATGCATGGACAGGGGAGCCCCAGTGATAGGAGTGCTCCATTAGCAGCATCAACATGGTGCCCAAGTATGAAAGGGCACTATGTTGATGGTGCAAAACGGGCCAAAGGAGGTGGCACATGGGTCATGCAGTGGGGGTTGATGGTGCACAGGGGGTACCAGGCAGCTGCCCAGGTGACACATAAGAACATAAGATCATATGATATACCAGACTGGCTCAGAGCAAGGTCCATCAATCTAGGTCACAAGTACCTAGCAGTTTCCCCAAAAGACATGCAGGTTCCACAATGCCTTTATTGGGGCAAGCAGTGAGTTTCTCAGGTGCCCTTGAATAATGGGTTATGGACATGTCCTCCAGGAACCTGTCCAAACCTTTTTGAAACCCAGGTACATGAACAGCTTTTACTATATCCTCCAGTAATGACTTCCAGAGTTTGATTACACATCGACTGACAAAATATTTGCTCTTATTATTTATTTATTTATTATTTATTTATTACAATTTCTTATATACCGCACTATTGTCAGCGCGGTTTACATACAACAAAATGACCATAACAAACTGTTTGGCTTCACATAGAACAGGAGAAAACAACTTGGATAACATGCTTCTGCTTTACATAGAACAGGAGTAATAACTTGGATAAACGGGGTATGCAAACTAAACTATTTACATATGTACAATGAGATCGAGTATTGGGAATTCAGTGTGAACATGTGTACGATAGGGTTGATATATTAACTTGAGGGGGTGAGGGAGAGGCACTTATGTAGGGGTAGGGTTAATCTGGTAGTATTGAGTAAATAAATGGGATTTGAGAGCCTTTCTGAATTGTGTTAAGTCAGTAATCGCACGGATGCCTGGTGGTAATGCGTTCCAACATTTTGGGGCATAGATACTGAATGCCCTGTTAGATGTTGCGGTTGTGTACTTTGTTGAAGCCTTTGGAATTACTAGCACATTTGTAGATGGGGTTCTCCTTGTTCTGTTGGGAGGAATGGGCTGGATGATGTTGGTTAATGAGGGGGAGGTGATGCCATGGATGGATTTGAAGGTGAGTAACAAAGATTTGAATGTAAGCCTTCCTTGTACGGGGAGCCAATGAAGTTGTATTAGGATAGGCGTTATATGGTCGCATCTTGCTGCTCCTACTAAGATTCTAGCTGCGGCATTCATGGCAAGTTGCAACGGATTTAGAGATGATTGAGGGAGACCTTGGAGAATGGCGTTGGCAAAGTCAAAGTGTGGCAAGATAAGGGCTTGGTATATTGTCCGGAAGTCTTCAGGGCTTAGAAGGGATTGCAGGTGTCTGAGTGACCGGATTTTGAAATATACGGCTCTGACTATGTTGGATATATGGGTTTTCATATCTAGTCGTTGATCGAGGGTGACCCCTAAGTACCGAATTGCTGATTTGGTTTGGAGCTCAGCTTCTTTAACCTTTATATGAGGTGGAGGGCAGAAATTCTGGTCTCTGGTGATAAATAGCACCTCAGACTTTTTGTGTTGGATCCTGAGGTTTTGTGACAGAAGCCATTTGGAGACTGTGTTGAAGCATTCAATCAGTGGCGAAAGGTCCATTTGTTCTGTGGAAAATGGCATGAATAGGAGCAGGGCCGGATTTACCTTGAGTGAGGCCCTACGCCAACAAAAATTGTGGGCCCCCAACAGGGGCGGCCCAAGGGGGGTGCGGGGCCTCATTTGCATAAGGGGCCTCATTTGCATAAATATTTGCATAATGTTACCATATACTAACTTTTAGTTATATACATGCACACAGGCACTCCACCTCTGCACTACCTGCATACCAGTACAAAAATACCTCAATCCCGAACACATACACATACACTACCCTTGCACCGAAAACACACACACTCACAAACATGTGCATGCCCTACCCCTGCCCCATACACACATACACGCATACACACAGACACCCCACTCCCCATTGCTAATTGCCTTGCAGAATCGGGCCCATAATACAACATGGGTTATCATTAAAACATAACAAAATCATAGCAAAACAATAAATGAATATAAAAAGTATATGTAAAAGATGATCATCACATATGGACAAATAAATAAATATAAATGTATGTGTTAAAAGCCAAACTCATATGATAATCTAAATACTTATTATAAAACAATTACATTAAAAAAGTGTGGATTCAATGATATACAACCAATAAATAGCAAATAATTAAAATACAAAAAATGACATATATAAAAAAAGGAATCAAAGTTAATCTATTAAGAACAGACATGACAAAGAGCGCCTGTGTCAAGGAATAGTAGAAGTGCATAATTGGTAAAATATAAACCACAAAAACATCATAACTACAAAATAAATATATCAGTTTAAACACTCACCACCATTCAGAGAATGACACGGGTAAGCTCTAAAAACTGTTTGGGTGCGATTCTGACATCGATGGCCCGACCTTCTGTGCAGACGCACAGATGTAGCCGGGGTTCTGATCCCATGGGGAAACTCTAGCCCCACGGGATCAGAATCACAACCAGATTGAGCTTCCAAAACTGCTACACACTCGAGTCTCAAAAAGCAAAAAAAAAGCTGACTGCTGCTGCTGCCGCGGCAGCATGGACCGTCCCGCGGGGCCCCCTCTGAATCCCTCCCTCCCTCCCTCCGCGACGGCTGAGCCCCTCCGTGCCGGCTTTGAGAGGCGCGAAGGAAGAGTGTCTCCCTCGCGTCTCTGTTAAGCCCGCAGGGGCTGATGGGATTTCCCATCAGCCCCTGCGGGCTTAAAGAGACGCGAGGGAGACACTCTTCCTTCGCGCCTCTCAAAGCCGGCACGGAGGGGCTCAGCCGTCGCGGAGGGAGGGAGGGATTCAGAGGGGGCCCCGCGGGACGGTCCATGCTGCCGCGGCAGCAGCAGTCAGCTTTTTTTTTAAACTATACTAGTATTTACCTATACGCCAGTATTCAATTTTTGTGGGCCCTTGCCAGCTGTGGGCCCTACGCCACGGCGTAACTGGCGTATAGGTAAATCCGGCCCTGAATAGGAGGATGTCATCAGCATAAATTATTAGTCTTAAATGGGTTACACTGTAGTGGCATTGCATGTCCCCTGATCTTTCTACATTTTGGTAGCGTAAACAATCAATCCACGTGTACCCTTTCCACTCAATCTCCCCTCAGACGTCTCTTCTCCAGGTTGAAGAGCCCTAACCTTTTTAGCCTCTCCTCATAGGGGTATTCTTCCATCCGCAGTACCATCTGTGACGTTCAACATGATGCCACAGTGAACAGTGGTGGCACACAGACATGCTGCTGCAGAAAGGGAATGTGCCACATGGGGCAGTCCAAGGATCCTGGCACCCTAGGCAGAGATCCTGGTTGCCCCCTCCCCCCACGGCTGCTGAATCTAGCTGTGGAAGAAGCCAATGGCTTCAGCAGCTGTAGCCCTCCAGGTAGCTGCAACATGCAGGCACCTGGGGAACTACCTCAGCAGTGACTGTCATCATCCCCCTGAGATGTATTGTTGGCAGGCAGAATGTGGTCCCTGCAAAGGCAGGTGGTTGGAGGGGGCTGCCTGGCCATCCATGTGTGCCTCAGCCCACCCATCTGGACCTTTCTACCTATGCACCTGCCAAACCCGCATGTTGGATGGTCTGGGACTGTACACCACCACCACTGACAGCACCTGAGCATGACAGCATGGTGTGGGGGTGTTGGCAGAGGGGGCAGCGGCACCCGCCTGCAGCAGACCAAAGCGATATCCTGGTCCTGTGTGCCGTGCGCATTGTAACATGTGCCTGTGTCTGTCTGATGGGAAGCATTTTAGCCCCATGGTAGCACTGTGGCTCAACAAACACAGTCAGTGTGTCTCTGCACAGGGGTCCCAGGTTCAAATCTGGGCTGAGGGTGATATATTGCATGCTCCTATGGCTAAACGTTAGCCTACAGTGCAGGTACAGCACCAGCATGTGCAACCCCCAATGAATCAGCCAGCAAGGGTACAAACACACAGGCTCCACCATCCACAGCTGGATGGAGAAGCAAGCTGATAACACACCGGCACACTGAATGGGCATTAATGCCAGAGCACGCTATTAGGGCCTGCACAGTGAGCACACGTTAACAATGCTTGAGCTGATATGGAGACCAAAGTGGCAGGCAGGAATGCCAACCATGCCCACTTTGCACAGCGCGGAGATGTGAGTGTGTGTCTCTGTCTCTCCATTGTTCTGTAGCTTTCTGAACTTCCCTATGCCTCATATTGCCTAAGCTGTTCCCAGCGTTGGTCTGCAAATATGCATGATAAGGAGCAGAGGAGTGTGGGTATGGCCTGAAACCGAGTGGACTGCCCAGGGTGTGTCTGCCTCGGCAGTAGGGTCAATGGCTGAGACATCATAGTGCCTGTCTGACACATGCATTGCCTGGGTGGCCACAGCATGCCATGCTGAGAGGGCATTCTCACTCTGACCGAGCAGTGACCATGGCATGGCTATGTATTGTGACGCGCCCCGATCGCACAGCACCCCCTGGTGGCGGCGTAGTGGTTCCACCGAAGAGCTGGGACCGGGGGTCACCAAGATGTTTGTGATCAGGGTTGGCCAGGTGCGAGGGTCAAAGGCCCGAGCCTTGTGCCAGCCTCGTTGCCAACTCCCAAAGAGACTACAGTCTTGCACGAAAGTGGAGGGAAAAGAAAAAGGCTTTATTTTCCCCTTTTAGCACTAAGGGTTCATAACATAGGATAAACACTCCGGTACGTAGCCAAACAAGTCTTTACAGCAGATTTTTAAAGTAAGGGATGGAATAACCAAAAACTGTTAACTTCACAGTGTCAAAAACATCCAATAGCAAATTACTTCATTCACTCAATGAGCTCTGGAACGCTTCTATATCACTTCCAACACAGTATATACATTCCATAGGACTATCAATGTCCTCCTGTACAGATTCCACCTGCATGACCTCCTCTGACTGCTCTGAGGGATCAAGGTAAGTGTCCTTCATGTGAGTTCGTCTCACTGCTTCCCAAGGCTTGGCAGTTTGTTTGGGCCCACGGTTCAGCGTGGTGGAATACCAAAATGGCATTTCTTGCTCTAGAGGTCTAAAAACATTCTCTCTATAATGTTTTTCCTCTAAAAGTTCTTTTCTTGCTCAAACTATCTTCTAACTTTTGCTTTGGCTCTTGTTTTAGATAAGGAGAACCACCTTCCCAGGATTCTTCTCTTAGCTTGACTTCAGGCACACAATAACAAAGGTTAAAAGCTTTACCTTTAGGTTTCCGTTTGGTTCTCTGGTGTGAGGCTGGAGGCCTACCTTGGCTGCTGCCTTCAGTATCAGTGCTCTCAGGTATATTCCTCCTGCTCTCCCAGTCTTTCCTCCTCTGGCCTTTGAGGCCTGTTCTCTTGTGGGCTTCAGGGCCCGGTCTGGCTTGGCTTCGGCCTTCTCGGCCTGTCCTCTCTCTTACAGGACTGGTTCTCCTTTCCCAGCCTGTCCTTTTACTCAGGCTTGCTTGCGGCCTAGATCCCACTCTTGGGCTAGTACCTTCATAGCATCTCTTTGGTCCTTCTCTGGAACACGCACTCGCTTGGTCTCTCCCAACTGGTGAGGGTGATCTTTCCACAGCTCCCTGAGTAGTAGCTCTCCAAGCAGACGAGGTTTTAGCAGCTGAGCTTCTTGCAGGTAAGCTCCTAGCAGATAAGCTTCCTCCTGACTCTTGCTTGCTTCCTCTTAAATGTGAGCTTTTGGAACATGAGTCCTGCCCACTAGGGCGTGGTTCTGTGGTCTCTGTCCTAACTCTCCTGCTCCCTCTAGGTGAATCCTCTGGAAATTGCAGGCAATTTCTTTTTCTTTCAGACTTCAAAACTATTTTTCTCTCCAGAAGAGGGTCCGCTGTATCACAGTATCTACATATAATGTCTGATTCCAGTAATATGTGTTCTCTCTCTGTCTGTGGAGCTCACTCACTGATTTAATGCTGGGTATCCGTGCGGTTCATCTTGAACCAGGGTGCATACGCATTGTGTGCAGTCCCATTGTAGTTGGTATGTGCATGGCTGAAACATGCCAGTGGTGAGCAACAGGTGTACTCTGACTGAGCTTGTTGTGGTGGACTGTTAGTCCTAGATGGCTCGGATAGTGGTTGCTCCCAGCTTACTCACTGTGGTCATAGCAGAACAGTAGCAGCATTCAACATAGACTTAGAAGCCCCCACTGCTTTGTGCCACTGACATATAGTGTTCTAGGAAGGTCCCTGCCCAACAGGGGCAGGACCCAGGGTCTAGTTATAACTGCACCTATAGCATGCTATAATTGTGCAGAAAATCAAGTGACTAGTATAACACACTGCAGACAATACCTGCTACACACTGGCAATGATGCGAATCTGCAGCATTGACAGCAGAGACAATCTTCAGCAGTGCAAGTTCTGGAGTCCAGGTGCTGTGCGCTCATCCTCGCCCTCAGGGTGACTGCTAAAACTGCTCAGTAGCACACTTTGAAGCTGTTAAGTGACTGAAGCACACACTATCAGTGCATCATACTGAACTGATGTGATGGATCAGTCCATTCTCCATTTGGTGATTAGCTGCAGACTGCTGTTCTGCATGTGCAGTGCATCATTGATACGGGGGGGGGGGGAGGGGGGGGGAGGGCGGGCGCTAACCTATACCGGCATACACAGCAGACAGTTTAGGCAGAGACCTGTAGGCTATTTGAATCCAGACTTTACAGTGTAAAGAGGTATAGTAGCATACTGGTTAGTGCACTGTCCTCATAAACAAAAAATAAAGGTTCAATTTCCACTTGTTCATTTTTGCACCTGTATGTTACTCAGGTCATATCCCTGCCTGTAACAGTCCAGGCTCTGCTGTGACTTGCAGACACTCATCCTTCTACTTTGTTATGCGTCCTGGCTACACTTTGGGTCAGCAACCATGATATTCCCCCTCATGCCCCTCTGAGAGCATGGCTTTCTTGGCTCTGCTGTAGCCGATTGCAGGGGGTCAGATATGTTTATCCTGCAGATATCAGGCCCTTCCTTGGAGATGTGGCATGATGGTAATGCCAATGGCTTAGTGGCCAAGATACCACGGTTTGAGGCCCACTACCACTCCTGATGCGACATTTTAGAATGTGTTCTGCCTCATTTTATGTCTGCCATAACCTTCATGGACCAACAACACCTCCTTGTGACCTTTGAACAGATCGCTTAACCCACCAATGGCTCAGCTGACTGCAGGTCTGTACAGTCCCTGTTTATCATCAGATATTACGAATTGATGGCAAAATGTACCCCGATATGATTGCACTGCTACAGCGGTATACTAACAGGCAGTTAAATGCATACAGCTGTAACCTACTTGGGCAACATGAGTCATGTCTGACATCATGTCTGTTACTGTACAACTTTGCCTCCCTTACTTCTCTGCAGTACAGTCGGACGTATCCTACCCCTCGGATATCCACCTACAGGTCTCAGCTCATGTCCATATGTACCCCATGTGCCCAGTATGGATAACACCTGTGCAGTTGTTATCAGCACATTTGTCTAAGGTAGTGTATGGCTAGGACAGTTGTGTGTCCAACATGTCTAGTATCAGGCCTAACAGATGGCAATGCCACACATTTTCTTGCATGGTTCAGATACGTTGGGGATGGCAGCTACAGCACATCGGTACTACCAGCCCATACCACCCTCTCCTCTGCTGCTGCCATCCATCCACCTCTGTTGGTTGGGTGCAGTCATGTCTTTATGCAGGCTGCTATACCGTGGCCTACACTGTTACTCTTTCCCACACCTCTCCCGTGCCTGATCTGCACAGCACTACTCTTACTCTGTCCTCCTGTCACTACACACATTCTGCCACTTCTGACTCCGCTGGGGGACACGTGTTCCACATCCCATGCCACATACTGACATTGCGCCATACGTTGACACCTGTGCATCCGTACACCAGCCTTCCACATGCTCATCCATTTTACAGGCTGCCATATAGAGTGCCCACTGGTCTGGTAGATCCATCGTCTCCCACCTGTCCTTCCATCCATCACCTTCAGATTGTATTCCCTTGCTGCTCCTTTATCCAGCGTTACAGTTACAGCTGTTTTTGGACATCAAGATGCCTGCTTGACATGTTAACGTCCGATGTCCTGTTACCGCACATTAAATAGCCCATAGCACCCTTAACACCATAATGCCTCCTACACACCCAGAGCCTTTTTTGCATGGAAATTCCTTTTTGCTGCTATTACTGCTCGTAAAAGCATGCTCCCTTACCGCTGTACAGTAAACATACCCCATAATCTTCCAAAAACTCACTAATCTGTCTACTTATCTTCACCATAATTTATTTATTTATTTAACAGGTTTTCTATACCACCTTTGTCCAAAGCGGTTTACATCGAAAAACATAACATAATTACAGTGGATTTGTTTTACAACAAACAGGGAGAAATAACTTGGAGATAAATGCGGGGTTAACAAGGGGAGGGGAATAGGTCACAGTTCAACAGAGGATCAAGAATGGGGGTGGATCATTTATATTACAGAGAGGGATAATTGTGGAGGGTTGGTCATGATAGTATGATAAAGCTATAGTTAGGTATTGTCATGAAGTCCATAATGTTCCTTGAAGAGGTGCGTTTTTAGTAGTTTTATCAGATCTTTAGTTGATTGTGCAGCTGTGATGTCTTCAGACAGGGAGTTCTAAATTGTGGGAGCATACAGTGAAAACGCCCTGTTACTTGTCTGCTGTATGGTCTTGGTCTTGAGTGGAGGGATGATCAGCAGATTCCAGTTTGTAGCTCTTCTTGGTGATCTGAGCAGTGAGACAGGGAGCTGAGAGGTTGTGGAGGATTTGGAATGTTGTGGTGTGGCTTTGTGTTTTGCCTGTTGATATTTTTTATTTTTTATTTATTTACATTCTCTTATATACCGCGCTATTCTGCATCAGTGCGGTTTACATTGAACAAACTGAAATCACATGGAACAGGGCATTATAACTTGGAGATAACTATTTTTTTTTTTTGATTAACAATTTTTTATTTTTATTGAAGAAATAAACAACAACCCAAAACATCACAGCAGAAATAGCACAAAATAACACCTCAAAATTAGCAATACATCAGGCTCCATTCCGCAAACAACCCAAACAATGTATCTAAACCAGACTCCCCCCCCCATCCACCTCCCCCAGCCCCACCCCATCCCCAACCCTCCTACCATCCCCCTAGCCCTCCCCTTCCCCACCCTCCATTCTCACTTATGACCCCCCCTGCTCCCTCCAAACCTCATACTCACCCCACACCGCCCGAAATGCTGGCACCGTAGAATTCTTGTGGGCAGAGACTGCGCACATACTCCAGAGATATTCCACCCTCTGCACAATCATAGATATCGTAGGCACCTCCGTACACTTCCACCGCGCCATAATAGCCCCCCTGGCCGCCCCCACACAATACCCCACCAATTGTAAAATACTCCTATCCCCCTCCTCAGGCATCTCATTTAAGAGCACCATAGAAGCCGTGAGATCAACGGGCACCCCAACCATCGCCCGAACACAAACACCCCAGCGTTCCCACATCCGCTGAATAGCCACACAGCCCCAGATAATGTGCTCCAGGTCCCCTTTCTGCCCGCATCCCCTCCAACAGGATCCGGAGTCCTCAGGACGCAGGACCTTTAACTTCCAAGGCGTCCAGTACATTTGATACCGGACCTTTAAACTAGCCTCCAAATAAGCCGTACCTGGGGCCAACCTCCGCATCCATCGATAAATATGGTGCCATCGCCCCTCATTCCACTCTCCCCCCAACTGTTTCTCCCATGCCAATTCCCCCACACTCTTCCCCAAACCCCCTTCTCGTGCCTGCTGGCAGAGCTCCACATATAATCGGGAGATCAATCCCCTCCTCACCCCCCCCATCTGCAGCGCCAACTCACAGGGAGTGGCCACGCGCCGCAAATCCTCCCAACCCCTAGTCCTGCGCAAATATGATACTAGCTGGAAATAAGCAAAGTAATCCCTAGCCGCCAGCCCATAGGCGTCACATAAGTCCCCAAAGGTGCGAAGTTGCCCAGTATCAGTAAGGAGTTGCCCCAACGTGCATAAACCTTTAACACCCCACTCTCGAAAGACACCGCCGTCCCTCCCCGGCCCAAAGTCCTGCATACCCCGGATTTGCGTTGCCCGCGTATATCACTTCCCCCCTAACATCCGGCGCTTAACCCCTAACCACAACCCCCGGGTAAACTCTGTGAAAGGGTTACCTCCCCGCCCCCCTTTCTGCGCCCCAGGATCCCATATCCACATGCCCAAAGACTCTCCTCCCCCTCTGTCCTGTTCCAGCTCGACCCAGATAGGGGTCTCGGCCACCGCCTGCCAACTACCTAAAGCCTGTAATTGAGCCGCCACAAAGTATTTATCCAACCATGAGACCCCCATCCCCCCCTCCCGCTGACTCCGATAAAGAGTATATTGCGACACCCGAGCTTTCTTGCCACCCCAAATGAAGTCCAAAATCAACCGCTGTACCTGTCTCAATTATCCAGGGGGAATCCGACTGGGAATTGAACTAAAGAGGAAAAGAAAACGTGGCAAAACATTCATTTTTATAACCGCAATTCTCCCAATCCAAGTCAGATATAGACACTTCCAACGGGTCAGGTCTGCCTTCACCGCCCGCAATAACGGAAGAAAATTCTGGTCCCAAAGCTGCCGCCAATCCTTCCCCATGTGGATCCCCAAATAACGATAGGTCCCCGTAACCCATTTGAAGGGGAAGCTACTACGCAAGCTCTCTTCTAACCGATTCCCCAGATTGAACCCGAGAAGCTCCGTCTTGCTTCCATTAATTTTATAGCCCGAAACCGCACTATACAAGTCCACTTCCCGCATCAATACTGGCAGCGAGATTAAGGGTTCCCGAAGTGTATAGATAACATCATCTGCAAAGAGGGCAATTTTAGATTCCTACGTATTCATCTGCACCCCTTTGACATCGACCCCACGCCACACCCTATCAGCTAGGGGCTCTATGGCAAGGGCAAACAGTAAGGGCGAAAGAGGGCAGCCCTGTCTAGTACCTCGGCCAAGCTGAATCACTTCAGAATAGCTACCATTCACTCTAATCCTGGCCTGCGGCCCCGTATAAAAAGCCTTGACCCATTGAATAAAGTTCTCTCCCATCTCATCAGTCTAACTCCCAATACAAGATCTAGGAGACCATTTGCCGAAAACACCCTAATCATTCCGAGTGATTCCACAAATTGGTCCCAATCATCGATCAACAGAGCATTCAAATTCTATGCGCCTAGAGGTTGGAATAAACTTCAGCCAGAAATTAGAGCAATACGTGACATGAAGCAGTTCAGAAAAGCTATCAAGCACTACCTCTTCACTGAATACTTCCAGCCACCGTAATGCTATCTAATATATCAAAAGACAGTCTAATAGCCAGAAGCATAACTCTACACCCTAGAATTAAGAAATTTTGGATTTAATTACAGCTGTACACTCTATTCTCTGCTCTGTTAGTTGTTTTATACAAACAGTCAATCATTATTGTATTGTAGATAGTTACCCTTGTTGACCAAGTTTTCTGCCCTGTTATCTGTAACTCATACGTATTTCAAATGTACTGAGATTGTTCTGTTTTATGTAAACCGCGCTGATGATAAATAGCGCGGTATATAAGAGACTTTAAATAAATAAATAAATAAATAAACCCTACCTTCTCCAGAACTGCCAACAGAAAATCCCACTCCTTTTCTGCATCTACCGAGATAAAAACCGCCTTCTGCTCCGTCCGCTGCACCTCCCAGGTTAGGTTACACAGTCGACGTATGTTGTCCCCGCCCTGTCTCCCGGCTACAAAACCCGTCTGATCCGCGTGAATCAATTTAGGGAGGAACTGCTGCAAACGAGTAGCTAAAATTTTGGCGAGGAGTTTAGCGTCCACATTCAATAGTGATATTGGCCGATACGAACCGCAGACCATAGGATCCTTGCCCGGCTTAAGCAAAATTGTAATCCCTGCTACCGTCATGGAACCGGGAACTGCTCCAGTCGCCAGAACGCCATTGAAGACCTCCAGCAACAAGGGTCTAAGACCCGCCTGAAACACCTTACAGAATTTACCTGTCAAGCCATCCAACCCTGGTGCCTTTCCCATTTTCAAAGATTTAATCGCCGCAGTGACCTCCCCCTCCTCTATCAGCCTACCCAGCCACTCCGCCTCCCCCGCCTCCAACGTGGGTAACCTACACCCAGCTAAATAACGGACACTCTTTTCTTGCCCCCCAATGACCTCACTACTATATAATTTCTGATAGTAGTCCTTAAACGTCTGACGGATGTCATTGTTCCCAGTAACTAACTGCCCCCGCCCATTCCTAATACTCCCAATTGTGTTTTGTGCCACCCGCGCTCTGAGGAGACGAGCAAGCAGTCTGCCCGCTTTATTGCCCCCTTCAAACATGGCTTGCCGCAGAACGTTGAGCTCATAGGCTAACTTACCCGCCCGAAGCTGACTCAACTGCCCCCGGAGCCTCTGCAATTCCGTCAGTACTCCCTCCTGCCGATCACATTGATGACTTTCCTCCAGCTTCTTAATTTCCCCCAGAAGATGACGCTCCGTTTCTCCCCTTTGTTTACATTTACACGAGGCCTCCCCTAACAAATGCCCCCGAACCACCGCTTTCAAACCGTCCCACACCATGCCCAAGCCAACCTCACCATTCCAGTTAAATTCCTGATACTCCTGTAGCACCCTCCCAATCCGTTCTACAATCGCCGGGTCGTCCAACAACGAATCGTTGAGCCTCCAAAATTTCACGCCAGTATCCTTGTAACCCAAATGAAACTCTACACTCACAGGCGCATGATCCGTCCACGTGATAGACCCCTGTTCAACCCCCTCCACCCTACTCATCCACCCACCTCCTGCCCAAATCATATCTATTGGACTATACGTCCCATGAGGCGCGGAATAATAAGTGTATTGCTTCCTCCCCGGGTTTCGACAACGCCAAACATCCACCAACCCCAGCCCTTCTTTCATCTGTATCAACTGCTTCCGCTCCCTCCGTTTCCCCTCCCCGCGCCCACCACTATTGTCCAGTCGAGGATTTACTGTCAAATTGAAATCCCCCCCAACAATAATGGGTACCTCCCCCAGGAGCTCCAACTCGGCCCGCATATGTTCGTAAAATACCCCCTGGCCCTCGTTGGGACCATACACACTAAAAATCCACACCCTCTCCTCTCCTAGCTGCACCTGGACCCACACATACCTCCCCTTTTTATCGCGGTATTCCCCCACCACCCGATCTACCATACTAGCCCCCACCATTATACCCACCCCCCCCCTTCCTCGACTCCGCACGTTGCCCCGCCAGAACTACCTTAGGGTATTTCCGCGTCTCCAACAACTTCTCTTGCCCCACCTTGAAATGGGTTTCTTGGAGGCACACAAAGTCTGCCCAGGTCCTACCTCCTTCCTTTTCCGCCAACCGACGCTTCCGCCAGGTGCGGAGACCTTTAGCGTTAACCGTAACCACACGTAACTTAGACTCCCCCACAACCCCCGGTGCCTGCTCCCGCCCTTGCCCTCTCCTCATTGCCCCCCGACCCTCCTCCCCCCCTATCACCCCACCCCCCGCCCCCTCCCCCCCCGCTCCCCCCCCCCCGCTTCCCCCCCTCCCCTGCCCCCCCAACCTACTCCTCAGCCCCCCTGAGGCCTCCTGCAGAGTAGTGCCCATCGATATGGTGCAGCCCAGCTCCTCCCGCAAACCCCGACTACCCGCTCCCACCCCTCCTATGCGTAATCCCTCCCGGCCCCCCCCTCCTCTCTCCACTCCACCACACCCCCTTGCCCCACCACGCTCTCCCTTCCCCTTCCCAAACCCCACTAATGCCCACTCCCTCCCACCTCTTAACTACCGCCCACCACCACCCAACCCAATAACCCACAGGACCAAGTCACAAACACCCAAATTGCCCGGCCCAATAGTACCCTCCCCAGCCACTCTCGCCACCCACATTCCTCAAACCCTCCTGTTAAAGCAGTACATACTTAAACATACAATTAACACACAATTAACAGTCAATTAACAGTCCCCCCACTACCCATCAGCAGCCCCTCCCCGCCAGAGAAAAACAGTCACCCCTCCCCCCCCCCGTATCAATAAGCATAGTGTGGGAAACCGCTGTAGGAGATAATCAAAAAGAAAAGGCTATGCAATAATACAGTTCAAACCCCTGCATCCTCAATATACCACTCTAACGCACTTCCCAATCCCTCCCCTGCCCGCTATACCGCTAATACCCAACAATATTATTCCCCTCCAGCCCTCACCCAGGTCCCCTCCCCCTCCGCTTTCATACCCCCTCTCCCCACCTACACCCAGAAAACTTAAAACCATAAATCCATAAAACCAGGGAACCAACCCCCCAACCACTCAATCCCCCCACAATATCCTCCCCAAAATCTTGAACAGTGCATATCACAAACAAAAAGCAACAGATCTCTCCAATCTCGCCAATATCCCGGCCAATAACCCCACTCCCCCAAGCAGTCAAAGCTTATCCCCCAGCCTTTGTAGGAAAGGACAGGGGCAACCATCATAAGGGGGGAACAGGGAAGAGCAATTTAACAATAAAGTCCTCAATAGGCTCTTGGCGCTGCTTCAGGTGGGCTCAGATAAATTCTCCTGCGCCCTTCCGCGCCGCTCCACTCCCGACATCCCCTCATCTACCCTCGCTGCCAGAGTACCACGCGCTGGCTCAACTCTCGATGCCTCCACCAGCTGCCCCTCGGCACTCGCCAGTCCAGCATCTTTCAGGGCCTTCTCAGCCTCCAGACGTGTCTGTACCCTCCAGGTACACGTGCCCACTGTGAAAGACAGTCCGAAGGGGTATAACCAACGATACCGCACATTCTCATTGCGCAGCCGGGCAGTTACATGTTGCAAGTCCCGTCGCCGTTGCAGGGTCCCCGCTGCCAAATCTGCATAGATTGCCAAAGTGTAGCCCTGCCAAGTAAATTCACGGGCTTTCCTCAACTTCGCCATAATTTTCTCCTTCAATGAAAAACTATGCATGCAGATCACAATGTCCCGTGGGCGATTAGGGCGACTCGGCCCAAGCGCCCTGTGCGCTCTATCGAGAACCACTGAGGGGGGATCCTCCTCCTCCTCCCCCTCTGCTAAAATGTCTTTACAGATAGCCTCCGCCACCCGCCGGCTATCCTGAAACTCAGGTTCTTCAGGGACCCCCCGGATACGCAAATTATTTCGCCGCGTACGGTTCTCTAAGTCCTCCATCTTAAGAGCCAGTTGGTCTTTCCATCGCTCCCACTCACGAAAAGATTGCGCCAGCACCTCTTGCTTACTTTCCACTCGCACCATGTGTTGCTCCTGCTCCGCTGTTCTCCGGCTTAATTCCCTGACCTCCTCTCGTAATTCACTACAAACCTCCCCCACTTCGGTCTTAACAGCCGCCAGCTCTGACTTGAGTTTGTCGAACCAGGCCTTCAGTTCAGCGTGGCTCACATTATTTACCACCATCGCGCCTCTCTCCGCATCGGTGGCCCGCTGCAGGGAGCACTCTCCTGAGTCCCGAGACACGCGGTCTCCTGCCGCCATCTTGGCCTCTCTGCTGCCAGCCTGTCCACCTCCGTAGGCAAACTCTTTCAAGTCTGCCGTTTTTTTCCACGTGGTCATCCCACCGGTACACTCTCCACCTTTTCCTCCACCGCTCCCTTTGGTCCGGGGTATGATCGCTTGGGGGGGTGCCGCTCCAGCCACAACTTTCGGGATTTAGCTCCGGAGCTCCTCACTTAAGCTGCCATCCACTCCGATGACGTCACTTCCTCGAGATAACTATTTTACAGGGAACATGGGCTATGGAGGGTTAAGTGGCTTGCCCAAGACCACAAGGAGCCCCTGTGGGACTAGAAACCCCAGTCCTTCCGGCCCAAGGTTGCTGTCCTCTAGTGGGATTTGAACCCCCGACCTTCCGGCCTGAAGTACCTTGCCCCAACCACTAGGCCACTCCTCCACTCCACTCTTTAGCAAGTGCAAATGAACACCCATAAAAGTATACAAGTGCACGCATAAATTAAGGCATTTTTTATGATCAGCGTGCAGAGCCCATGCTCTCCTCCGAATGCACTCCCAACAGCAGCAAAGTACAAACCTTCACGCCAACATGTGGACTTTTACACTGGTCTGTATTCCATGAGAAGCCATTAGCGCACATATATGCCACCCGTGCATGAAAATATTTGTATCAAATCCACCCCCTTGGTGCATCCTAATTCCCACATTAGCTGACAAATGCGGAATGGGACGGAGATTGAGTGTGGACAATGCCTTAGACTCAGGGGCATGTATGCTAATAGTTAGAATGCTGGGCTGGAGCAGTGTGGTAAAACTCCTGCGCTAAGTGCATAACGCACAGTGGGAAGGGGACCTGGGAGGTTAGTGGCAGAATGTGGGCATTGATGGTGGGCCTCCTCATGGGTAGCAGTAAGTGCACCTGCATTAAATTCACTTGCTTTGTAGCATGGCGAGGTGCAGTTCCGATGCAGTAACTGCAAGAGGACAGACAGACGCATCTTCAACTGTTAGCAGGGGCCTCCACACTAATTTTGGAGTTGAACACGTGATAATTTAGCACACTTTAGTAAGTGAATCTGCATTAACTGCGGCACAGCTAACACACTAAGTATATTTTCTTTGCAGCAGATGCTGTGAATGCCCACAAAGTTAATGCAAAGTTTGGCAGTTCTCACGCGCTTACTGGAAATCTTTACCACACTTTAGCAAAAGACTCCTGAAATGTACATACCTATCTGGGACCGAATCTGAACTTCAGCAAATCTGCAAAACATTTACAAATTTTGATGCATGGAATTCTTTCCTTCCCAAAACTTAAAATCATATTGGCCTTTGTGTCCAGAAACAAAATCAGTAGTGAAACTAAAAAAATAAAATCCCTACAATCTAGAACTCTTTTTTTTTTTCCACAGACACCATCAACATCTCCAGGGCCTGCCCCACATAGTGTGTTTGGGGGGCCCAAGGTTCAGCTTCCCCCTGGCTGGAACTCCCGGGCACTTCTTGCTCTCTCCCGGGGCCCATGTGTATCCCAAATCCCACAGTGACCCTGGTCACAGAACTGGATCCTGCACAGCTGGAGCAAGCCCGGACTGAGATTCATAACATAAATTGGAAGCCGGTGTAAACTTTTCAGGACTGGTGTTATGTGTTGTCAGTTTGCACTGGCTGTTAGTATTCTGGTAGCAGTATTTTGTTCTAGCTGTAGCGGGTATAGTGCCTGTTTGGGGAGACCTTGATAATGTGTCCGTAGTCTAGGTGGGATGTGATGATGGCTTGCACAACAGATCTGAAATCATTGTACTGTAGCAAGTGTCGTAAGGGCTTGAGCAGCTTCAATTTCCAGTAAGCTGTTCTTGCTGTATTTTTAATGTGTGCACACATGTTAAGGACACTGTCAATGGTTATACCTAGATACTTGATTTCTTTCTTTATTAATATTTCCAAAGCATGTATTATGATCTTTTATGGGGGCTTAAATTCCTGATCTCTGAATATGAGTAGGGCTTCTGTTTTGCTTTTGTTTACTGTGAGGTTTATGTCTGCAAGGAGGTTTGAAACTGTGGTGAAGGCGTCATATATGATCGCAAAATCCAGGTTGGTGGTATTGAATTGCATGTAAAACATGATATCATTTACATAGAGATGAAAGTGCATGTTCCAATTTCTTAGCAGATTACAGATGAGGTGAATGTATTAGTTGAATAATAATCCAGAGAGGGCTGATCCTTGAGGGATACCTTGTGTTAATTTAAAGGGTTTTGAGTTGGTGGTACCAACCTTCACTTACATAGTTCTGTCCAGGAGGTAAGATGAGAACCATTTTAATGTGCCATCTGTTAAACTGATGTTGGCGAATCTTTCTAGCATGATGTGAGGTGCTACTGAGTCAAAAGCTCTTGAAGAGGTCCATTGACAATGTTTCAATGCCATGGTGAGGGCGGAAGCCATGTTGTTGTGGGTCCAGTGGGGTGTACAAGTCAACATGGTCTTGAAGCTGCGGTTGTATAACTTTTTCTATTATTTGGCCAAAAACGGGATGCTGGCAGTAGGTCAGTATGAACTGGGGCTTGTGCATTTAGAGAGGTCTTTTTTAGGATGGGGCGTATTGAGACTTGCTCAAGTGCTGGATGTAGGTATCCTTGCATGAGGGAAGTGTGTATTATCTTTAGGATGGTCTGAGCAAACTGATTGCGCACGATTTTTAGCCATGTTATAGGGCATGGGTCCAGAGGTGATGTTCTGGTATTTATATTGTTGATGATGTCCAGTAATTCTCTTTTGGTTTTAGGTTGAATTTGTTCCATGGGTGATTTTTTTTTTTGCTGTGCCGTTCTGTTGCTGTGGTTGTATAGAGTGTTGTAACATGGAAGTGCTCTGCTTGTTGTAGAGGAAGTCAGCCATAACTTGGGGATCAATCTGCATTTTCTTGTATGCTGTGTCAGTTGAGTTGGGTTCATCGGTCATTTGGGACACAATTGACAATAATTCTCTAGGGTGGTTGAAAGATTTCATAAGTATGCTTGTGATGTAATCCTTTTGAGCTTTGTTGCATAAGTTATTATATTCTTTATGGTTACTATGAAGCTGGGTCTTGATATTATTGTCTTGTGACCTTTTCCATTTTCTTTCTAGACATCTGAGGTCCCGTTTGAACGGTTCCACGTTCTTGATGAACCATGGGGAGGTGTGTGGATTTGATGTGTTTTGTAGATTGATTTTCCTTGAATGCTGCGACCCCATTTATTATCTGGTTACATGAGCTGATAAATGAGTCTAGGTCATGTATGTTGGAGTTTAATGAAGGGAGGAGTGGCCTAGTGGTTGGGGCAAGGTACTACAGGCCGGAAGGTCGGTGGTTCAAATCCCACTAGAGGACAGCAACCTTGGACCGGAAGGACTGGGGTTTCTAGTCCCACAGGTGCACCTTGTGGTCTTGGGCAAGCCACTTAACCCTCCATTGCCCATGTTCCCTGTAAGTATTAGTCTATGTGTCTCATATCCCCTCATGTTAAATGTATCCCCCAACCGCTTTGACCCAGTGAAAAGCGGGATATAAATGCAGCTAAATAAATAAATAAAAATAAATTAATTAATTAATAGTGGAGAAGCCTTATCTAGGAAATATTCTGAGTTGAAAGCTTTGAATCGACGTTTATGTTGATGCTGTATCGGGGTATTTCGATGGCTAGTATTGGCTGGAACAACAAGGGATATCATGGCATGGTCTGACCATGAAACTGGGTTGATTTGTAAGTTGAGATCTGCCTTGTGTAGTGTATTGAGAATGAATATAAGGTCAAGAAGGGATCCTTGTAGCGGGTTGGAGCATCAATTATCTGTGTCAGGAGTAAAGATTCCATTGCATTTAGGAACGCACAGGCGTGCTTTGCTGCAGTAGTGGGTAGGTTCAGGTTCCCCATGAGTATAAAGAGTTTTTTTATTAAATGAATGGGTACACACTTCATCTAGAATAGCTGATAGATCTTCAGTGTTAGTGGTGGGTTTTCTGTAGGTCAGGCATATTGTGTGCTCAGCGTTGGAGATGGTTAAGTAGTCTATTGTTTGTAGTGATTGAGAATTGATCAAGGAGAAACTCAAATGTTTTTTGGCAAGAATTGGTACTTCTCCGCCTCTCTTTTGTGATCTGGGGCAGCTGAACAGAGTGTATTGTGAAGCAGTCAGCTGGTTGAGAAGTACATTGTCAGAGTTTGTGATCCAGCTTTCAGTGATGAACATCAGGTCAGTGTCTGTGTATTGTATATGATCTACAATGGTCTGAATTTTGTTACGGACAGAGCGAGCATTTGCTTGGACATGTTTGGTGTTTGAGATCTATTGTTATGGACTGCAGAGGATCTGTGTTGATCTGTATGAGTCTGCGAGTTGGTTAGAAAGTGGTATTTTATGATAGAGTATGAGGTGAAGAAGGTTTGGTCTGTGAAGAATTGGTATGTTATTGTTCTGAATATTAAGTATCTGGATGGATGATATAAAGAGGAATGTAGCCAGCAGTATCATCGTGTAGAGTATGAGAATGTGTGTTATCATGTTCGGTTGGTTCTCTGTAGTTTACTGTTGTCAGCTTGTTTGATATCTTCCTGTTTCCCTACTTGATGCCGGTCAGGGAGGAGATGTTCTTCTCGGGGGCAATGCGGCTCCTTCTTTGCACCTAAAGGCACTTTCAATTTAAGGCAAAAGTCCTTTCCCTGACTGACTTTGAACCTGGGAGCAGGGAGGGGAGGAGAATGTTCTTTTCGGCGGTGGTGCGACTCCTTCTTCACGCCTAGAGACACTTTAAATTTATGAGATCAAATGAAGAATCATTGATTTTGTTCTTCAGATTAAATATCCAATATTGTTCTTGGAATCTACAGAATCCATCATGGAAGGTGGAATAGTGCAGCAATCCTAAATTGCAGTTAGCAGGGATGTCAGGTGTGCAGTGTATGATGCTTCCACTACTTGCTTGTTATGATTTACCACGTCCAGATAGCGATTAAACTTCCCTCGAATCTTCTTGGCCAAAGATTGTGCCTGATTAGCAGTTGCATTCAAAAGAGGGTGTAGTTGTGCTTGATAGAGTCAGACTGATGGCTATTCAGGCGTCGGAATAGAGTTGCTAGAGTTCCCGCCATCGTCCCCCACTAAGGGCCCTCTGGTGAGCCCCTCAGGCGCGGGCCCTCCAGACACGGGCATGCCCGACGGCGCCTTGAATTTGAATACTGGTGGAGTGCCTCTGATTGGGCTGGAGCCGAGTAGCAGGAGGAGTTTCAGGCTCCCGCTCTCACGCTCTACCCTGATCGGGGGAGCAGGCAGAGGAGCAGGTTAGTTGTAGTCTTTTCTTCACGCCAGATATAATATAATAATAAAATACATAATTAGGCAGGTAAACATCATTCAGATCATTCTGTGTCTCTTCTGTATTGAATCAGACAGGAAATGCTTAACCCAATCTCTCTGTGCTGCAGAATCATTTGATGCACAGCTGCTGGTCACAGGGCTGGTCCAACCACAAGACAAACTAGGCAGTTGCCTGGGACAGCAGCTTCTTTGGCGGGGGCGAGGGGGAGGGATTTAATGCTAAACAATAGGTTTTCACAGCCAGGACAGTGTAAGGCTTAAGGTTTTCGTAGGGTGCCAACACCTTGATCCAACTTTAGGGCCAACCCTGTGTACAGGAAATTAAGCGCCAATCTACTGTAATGCATATTATTACAAACCTTTGACAGAGGACCCTACTGGCCAGTTGATTAACGTGCATCAAAGGCTTGGTAGATTCAGAGGTTTCTTACAAAGGGGGAAGATTATTTTTTTTAAAGGTGACTGATTCTAAGATACCTGTTTTTTATCTTATGCCCAAAGCATACAACTCTTTACAAACTCCACTGAGCCAACTGATTCTTTGAGGAGAACTGTGCTTGACCCATTCTCATATTTCATGGACTACCCATTAATCATACATCAGAGATTCAGCACTTTTTTGAGGCAATTACAATTGAATCCAGTGGTAACTTTGGAGATGTTTTTGGTTACCTTAGATCTGGAGGCTTTGTATATGAGCATTTCAACAGGCAGCATTGGAAATTGTTCAGGAAATGTTAGAGACACATATTCAGTCCTGCTGGATCCCTACTCACTTTTTGATGTCCCTAGTCCGTCTGGTATTGGAATCAAATTTGTTTAAATTTAATGATCATATTTATTCACAAATTCATGTGACGGCTATAGCCCCTGGTGTGGATAATTTGCATGTATGTTGGTTTGAAGGTACTTTTTTGTATTTTTCAGTGGACCTGATATTTGGTGGTCTGGTATAGATTTGTTGTTTTTTTCTTTTTCATCTGATCCTTGACAGAGTGGCATTCATGGCACTGGTTGAACACTTTGGGCGGGGGGGGGGGGGCATTTTAGAAGCCCCATTCATGCCTTGGATGTCCAAAAACAGGCATAGAGATGTCCAAAGCACAGAGACATCTCCAGAGCAATTTTAGAAGCTGGCTCCAGACATCCTGACCTGATTTCAGAAACATCATGGACATCTAGCATTGTGTCTAACTTTAGACCTGCTCTAGGCACCTGAAAAGTGCTTGTTTTGGCTGAAAACTATCCAGAAAGTGTAGAGAAGAAAGCACTCCATCCCTAGTATGCAGTACAATGTCAACAGTTGGATTTGAACCCCAGCTGCCCTGTCCCTAGACCATTTTGCTAACCATTAGGCTATCCTAGAGGTCCAGGTTCTGAAATATGGTTGTAGGGATGTCTATAAAGACTCCCCCACAGACATCCATATCAGGCACATCTATGGTTGTGAGCAAGAGTGGATGGTGAACACAGGTGCTTTATTAAAATACCCCAACGCGTTTCGGTGAACGCCTTCCTCAGGGGGGAGTTGCAGAATGATGCACCATGGGTGCATTACCCGTGTGGCTTAAACACTTGTCCTGTTTTATATCACTGTTGAATTATTTTGAATGAAAAAAGGGGGTGATGAGGAACAACATAACCACCCACTGGTTATAATCTTGCAAACCTAGAAATTCCCAAATAAACGGCATCTGACATGATGCCTCTTAAAACTCGCAACGTTGTATCCTGTACAGTGTTTGAAAATAATTCAACAGTGATATAAAACAGGACAAGGGTTTAAGCCACACGGGTAATGCACCCACGGTGCATCATTCTGCAACTCCCCCCTGAGGAAGGTGTTCGCCGAAACGCGTTGGGGTATTTTAATAAAGCACCTGTATTCACCATCCACTCTTGCTCCCTGTGTATTCTTGGTTGGTTTTGCAAGAGCGGCCTGCTCTTCTTTGTGCCACATCTATGTTTGTGACATCGTTTCAAACATTCTGGCTTAGACATCCCAGATTACACTCTGATGTCCCTTCTAAAATTCCCCTCCACGGATTCCAATTTGTGGTTTTCAGGTACACACAATCAATGATGTATCCAGTTTGTGGACATTAAGATTATCAAAGAAGATAATCACTTGTTCACCACTTTATTTTGTAAATCTGTGGAAAGGAGCAGCTTATTTTCATATACTAGTCATCATCTGGTGGGGTTATGAAAAGCTTTATCGATAGGACAATTTTTAAGGATCTGAAGCATTCAAGGTTCAAGCGGCTTCACTGAGAATTAGACTGCACCAACAAGGATACTCTGAGACTTCTATTAGGAAGACTCATTTACGAGCATTGGTAATTGCTTTTGCAGGATCAATATAAAACATTCCTAGACAAGCATATATGGGTGTCGCAGGTCTCAAACTTATCATCATAAATTGCTTAGATTATACAGACCCATTGGTACATATTATCATTACATGACATTTCCAGTGAGGGTCCTTGTATATCATATAAATGAGGGTCCAACATATGAGACTCATCAATTTTCAGATCTACAGTGTTTTTTATTGATCATGTACCAGTTCTTCATCGGGGGCAGGGGGATCAGAGGGCAAGTCTGACATTTAAGGAACAGTTTGGGATTAAAAGCTGTTATACCTAATGGCCTCAATGATGATACAGAGTGGACTACTATAATATAAACATGAAGAGTAGTGGGAGCTGATGTTGCTGCTCTAATAAAGTTTATTGTAGGCATTGACGTCAACATGTATCAACATGTTAGGGAGCCTTATGACGAATGGATGTAAAGGGCATCTCTTCCATGGAGGGGTAAGCTGCCATTATTGCCAAAAAGCTCTGCATCAGTTGAATTATTATTTGTGCACTTGTCTTATTCAAAGCAGTAATGTTTGCCGGTCCCTGACGCAGAGAATTTAAAACCAAGGTGCCAGATTGGACTAAATGAGAAGCAACATTTGATGAATTATCCGTAACATTACTTGACATTTTCTTACAAGATACCCAAATATTCAAGTATTTAAGGGTACAAACAATTGCCTTTGCTGAGAGCTGGTTAAAGTTCAGCCTGTGAAGAAAATAGTTTTACGGCACTGAGAACTGTGAAAGAGTTGTATCATGAATTACAATATTTTAAAAAGTAAAAAAAAAACAGGACTGATGATTGAATTTAGGAGCATATACCGCATTGAAATAGTGGTTGAATCACTCCATTCTGATGGTCGCTTATAAAAAAAACTGCTTTTTTATAGTGCTGTCAAGTCAGTGCTGACTCCTGGCCTTTTCTTTCCAAGGCAATGGAGGGTAAAGTGACTTGCCCAGGATCAAAAGGAGTGCCAGTGAGAACTGAACCCTTGATCTTCTGGGGTTGATGTATGTTGTATTTTTCTGCACGTCTGTGTGGGAACAGTTTACTGTTTTCAGGCTGTGACAGGCTCTGTGATGCTTACTCCCCCTGCATGGTGAGAGACGTGGCATCATAGGATCTGTCAGAGCGCAGAGACAGGCAGACCCCGTGCTCTCTCTCTCTTCAACGATGCTGCAAGAGGCATGAGCAGGCCTGAAGGGAGGCATAGAAGTGATGTCTTTAGAAAATTTGAGACTAGAAGCAACTGCTTATTTTGCTTATGCCTAAATCCAGGCCTGCCAGGAAGGCATTTGAAGCATCCACCACTAAAGTATTTCCTGATGTTGCTTTCAAGTGGAATTCCCCCCAACTTCATTTCATGACCTCTAGATTTATTGCTTTCCCATCTTTGGAAAAGGTTTTCTCGTTCATTAATACCTTTCAAGTTCTTAAATATCTGTACCATATCTCCCCTGTCCCTCCTCTCCCTTAGGGTATATCTATTCATGTCTTAAAGTCTCTTCTCTTAGGTCTTCTGGCACATACTCAATATTATTTCAGTTGTTTCCCTCTGAACCACACTGGTCTTTATCTGCCATCATATATTTATTTAGTTATTTAAAAGGTCTTTTATACTGCCCTAACACATTCAGGGTGTTTACATTACAACTCAACAACTTTACGTTGAACAGTGACATTTAATTGGATAAGAACTTAGGAGAACTATTGTACAACATTATTATACAATGGAACAGTGGATCCTTAAGGTTACATCATAAGAGTTTTTTGAAGGGGAAGGTGATCACGTATGTGATGTGGTTGAGGACAGGAAGTATAAGGTAAGACTAGAAGGTGTCAAGTAATGTTGGCATAGTCTTCCGTGAATAGGAATGTCTTTATCACTTTGCAGAAATCCTGAATATCTTTGTATTTACTATGGGGGTCATTCCGAGCCATGAATAGCAGGGATGTACGCCCTGCCTGGACATACATCCCCACAATTTGTCCCCCTGCTGATCCTGCACAAAGGCTCCCCATATAAACAGCGGAGTTGTACGTGGAGCCTTAGATGAGGACAGGAGGGGGTGAACAAAAGGCAGAGCGAGGGCAGGGCGTGGACATGTCAGCACCTCGGACGTACAGGGCCGGAATATGCCAGTTAGATGGGCGTTATTCCACCTCAGAGGTGGAATAACTCCCCCTGGACATGGCATTTCGCGGCAGCCGGATGAGGTAGGGGCACAGGAAGTTCCCCACAGCCGGACCCTGGCCATGGAGGGCCAGATCAAGGGTCCAGGTGCAGGGAAAGGAAGATTTCGGCAGCGACCGGCATTCACAGCTCCTGAATGGATCCGCGGTGCCATGGGGACAGGCTGCCATGGCTCTGCAATTCCATTCAGGAGCCTGACTGAACTAGTCGAGTAGTGGCTGGGCATGCAGCTAGTCAGAATCGGGGCCCAGCCTGCACATCCAGGTCGATAGACCCAATTCTGATCCTGCGGGCACGTCTAGCCCCCTACAGGATCATGATCGGGTCTACTGCTGTACACCCCGATCCTGACTGGCCATACAGGGGCTGGATGTTCTTTATGGAATAGGCCTCCATGATACTAAGTTGTTTTATATACTTAGTGAGATATGGCCTCCAAAAATGAATACAGTACTCCAAGTGAGGCCCCACCCATGACCTGTACAGGGCAATTATCACCTCCTTCCCACTGGATGCGCCTCTTTCCATGCAGTCTAGCATTCTTCTGGCTTTGACCACTGCTCCATCGCTTTACAACTTTGAGATCCTCAGACACTATTATCCCATCAGTCTGATATCAAAATGGAGTCTATTCAGAGAAACAATTCATAGTTTGTTCTATCATCTACTAACGTTAACAACTTTTATTACCGTGTTTTATCTTTTAGCGAAAACCACAGCAGGGCCGGTGCAAGTATAAGAAGGTAACTCCAGCACTATGGCGCCTTTTGAAAAGTATTGCTACCACTGCATGTCCCAGAGAGGGGCATCCTCTCACCATCGGCATTCTAGGTCACAGCCTAGTTCACCTAATGGTTGCGCTGGCCATAAGCAAGTATCCACTCTGCAGGGAGAGAAGTTCAACACACCTGCTCTAGGTATGCTTGTTAGCCCCCTTACACCCACATGGTAGATCAATGTTGACGACAACCAAGGTAAACTGATCATCATCTACTTGAAAGGCATTGTTCTCTGTACAATCCAATTCTTGATATACAAAGGTATACTACAAAGGGTTTCAAAAATATATCTAATTAGACAGAGATTCCTAGTTGTCTGAATCCAATACATTCTAGCGATAGAGCGGGATCTTTTCCCATGGTGATCACTGATTGTTAATTGTTTACAGGTACAGTGACTTACCTAAGGTGCTGAAGGAAGCAGACATGAGGAATAAAGAAGAAAGGGCAGCTCTTATGACCTACATAAATTACCATCCGGATTCATATCTTCTATTCCTCATTCTGCAAAAAAAAAAAAAAAAAAAGAAATAAATTGTGTGGTTATTTGGCTAGGGTGATGGATAATCTTATGAGCAAAGAAATCTTATCTAGAAGGCGGGCCCAGAGACTCAAGTGCAAAGTTTGTTGCCCTTGGGTGGGATGTTTTATGCTTGTGCTTTGGTGTTAATTTTATTGTGACTTGTTAGTTTGTGTCATTAAAGGATGGGGAGAGGACAAGGGTTGGTTGAGGAAGTAATTGTTATTATGAACAGAAGTCAGAGGACTGGATTTATTGTTACGTATTAGAAATGTTACATGTAAAACTAGTATGATAGAGGCTTTCTGCTTTGTTACGATTTCAATATGCTTCAATTTGAGATTGACTAGTATAAAAGCGGACAAGCAAAAGCAAATAATAAACTCAATAAATTAAATTCACCCAGTTCTAGGAGGCAGACTTTGTGGCTAGTCCCAGTTTTGATTTTATATCTGTGGTATTTATAATCTTTGATTCTGACTATTGGAATTTGTGCCAAAAGTCCCATAATAGATCAGGATGGGGTTGTTAGAAATCCGAGAGAGGCCTAAAACATGCTAGACCCCAGATAGCAGTGGCAGGGGGGCCCCAAGAAAGAAGGAGCCCACTTGCAGCTGCTCCTGTTATCTTCTGAAGTGGCCTTTCTCCACTCTGGGCCCCATAATTTGAATTTCTGCTACTGTCAGCTAGTGTATCATTTTGATGTTTCTGTCTGGGCGTCCTCTCGATTTTCCAGTGTATGTCAGTTACTGGTCATTGGTCTGTTTCCCTCTTTATTTACATTGGGGGTTATTTTAGAATCCTTATTCACAATTTCCATATGGAAAATCTGGCATTTCCAAGTGGAAATGATAATTCTTTAAATCGAAGGGGGCATGTTAGGGTGTGGTTAAAGCATGGCCTAGACAGATCAAAGATCTACAGTTGTATTCCCCATTGCATATAGGGAATGCACGTGTCTGACTAAAATTGTTCATATTGGAATTTAGAGCTCCTCCCTGGCATGCCTAGGTTTTTAAAAAGTGCTTGTTTTGGCCAACTCTTAACAGGAGCAATTAAGGTGATTGTCCTTCTTAATCCCCTATTATTTATTTTCCCCTCCAAACTGAAATGAATTGCAAGATAGCAGCTTCTGTAATTAATTGGCGACATTTAAATGAATAGTTTTGCAAAATACCGACTTCGACATGTAGGCCGTAAAATAGAAACTGACATCCACATATGCATTTTAGAAAAGGCTCTGTGTCTGGCAGAACAGCGTCCATCCCGACCTGGAAATCTCAATTCCAGTCTCCATGTACTATCTAAAATGTGTCATATTATATATTTGATGCCATCTTAATTGTAAACAGTGCTGCTCGCACGCCTTTCTCTGTTCCATGTTAGCATGTGTCAGCCATTGGCCTACTTGTTAGGTCATTTGTAAATAGTCTGCCTTTGTGTATGAAAGGTGGCCAAGCAAGTTTATGAACAAACATCAACATATTACCCTATCTTTGGCTTATTACGCTTATCTAATAAATGGCATCATAACCTACAAAGCGTCTCGTTTTCTCATTTTCCCAAATGGCTGTTAAAACACATAAAAATTCTTTTAAATCAACGCAGTAACATACAATATGTACCTTTGTACTTTCAGAATCACTGACCTAATTGTAGTTTTTCTTCCGGTTATCAAATACGGTATTTACTATAATCTAATTATGTCTGGGCTCTGATTAATTTGTGAACCATAACAGATTTGTTTTACCTTGCAAGCGTCATGCTGGCTTTATCCCCACCCCTGCTCCCGGTATGGCAAAACAGCAATTCCCGATCAATGAGCTGTGTGCTCATGACTGTCAGACATGAATCAAATAGGTGGTAATAGGGGCCTCCTAATAAATGCGTTCTGGCTCACAACACTTGCCGCTAATACTTTGAGAAAAACTTTATTGATGTTCAGTTTCAGAAATTTATGTGCAGTTCCAGAACAAATATTTCTCAGTACCGGATCTGCCTCACTTCTCAACAGACTCTTATTTCAGATGATGACATACAGAAGCCAACCCATCTAAATGGCTAAATTGATTGTTTACTCCTTCAAGAAGTAGAAATATTAGGGGACACCCAATGAAGCAACAATTTAGTACACTTAAGACTAATTGGAGAAAACATTTTTTTTACTCAAACCGTAATCAAACTCTGAAATTCATTACTGGAGGATGTAGTAAAAGCTGTTAGTGGAGCTGGGTTTAAAAGAGGTTTGTACAAGTTCCTGGAGGAAAAGCCCATAAACCATTATTAAAGAAGAACAGGAAAATCCACTGCTTACACCTGTGATAAGCAGCACGGAATCTTTCTACCTTTTGGGAACCTGACAGGTACTTGTGATCTGCATTGGCCACTGTTGGAAGTAAAATATTAGGCTTGATAGACCTTTCGTCTGACCCAGTATGGCAATTCTTATGTTCTTACAGGTATTAGAATTAATACATTAGCTGAGATTTATTGTCATAAGTGGCACATTAAGCAAGGCAGGCCCACACATTAATAGTCTTATACACTAATGGATGCATACACAGCACCATGGACATCTTTAGCTGTCTATCGTACAAGTTACATGGCCTACTCTCTTCCACAGCAGTGAAAACAGCTTCCCACGGAGGAAGACGTGATCACTGATCAGCCAACAAAGACCATTAACAAGGAGCTGGAGCAGCAGAATTATTGCCTAAGGTGCCTTTATTTTTCTCTGTCTTATGATTATGTTTATGCAATTTCTTGACATACCGCCCAGGTTGTAGTAATTGTAAACCGCTCCGATGCCCTTCAAACAGGTACTGGATACATTCCCTCGTCCCCAAAGGGCTCACAATCTATGTGTACCTGAGGCAATGGAGGGTTAAGTGGTTTGCCCAAGGCCACAAGGATTCTGGACATTTACTTTCATATTTGAGACTTATTACTGATTCTCACATGCCCAGTGGTAGCAACTGACCTGTTAAAGCACAGACCAAACGGGATGCAAGATAAAAAGTTCTCTATCATGAATTATGCTGACTCATGCTAAGGTGCAAAGTGGATTAAATATTCAATAGGTCTCATTTACAGAGAGATTTCGCCAACCATGACAGGTTGTAAATATCCAAGGTGCATATGATTATGGCTTTACTAGTTGGATCTATTATTTTTTTATTTTTTTATTTACATTCTCTTATATACTGTGCTATTCTGCATCAGTGCGGTTTACATTGAACAAACTGAAATTACATTGAACAGGGCATTATAACTTGGAGATAACTATTTTACAGGGAACATGGGCAATGGAGGGCTATCTATGTTTTCAAGACAGGCTCGTTTAGTCCTGGATTTACTCCCAGAGTAGGCCCAAGCTTGCTGAGTAACACAGGAGTCTTGAAAATGTTATCATTGCGGTGCTGTTCCTGCTTCCACCCCTCTGATGCAGACTTCTTGTTTGCATGGGGGTAGAAGTGGCTGGATCCGAAACCCACTAAACCCCTTAGTGTGCACTCTGTCACATGACCCCTAGCAGAGAGCGCATCCTCGGGGTTAGTATAAAGGACCCTTAGAGTTTCATAAACATGTGAAGGCTCGATTATTTCAATTGTTTGATCATGATGCCTATAGATATTGGTGAAGATTTCATGTTCAAGTCTTATTTTATTATTACATTTTTATTCAGGGGCATTGGAACATCTTTGTGGTTTGAGGGGCCAAAGAAATCCATCTCCTGTCCTACCCCCACATTTTCTAATTGCTGACGCTGTGTGGTCAAGTATTGGTTAGGCCAGGGCTCTGCCTGGGTTTAAATTTGATTTTAACTCTGTATTTACTCTGTTTTATATTTTTTAAATGTTTTGGACTTAACTTCTGCCGTTTTGGTAATAGCTCAAGGTGTTATATTCAGGTACGGTACCTATTATGAGTTATGGGGGAGATATTCAGTAGCAGCAGCTAGCGGTGAGAAAGTCGCTAGCCATTGCCGCTGGACTCTAAACCGAATAATTAATACCAGGGCCATATCCGGCCACCAGCACTAATTATCCAGGTCAGCTGGAAAATGCTGAAGCGAACTAGGCCTCACGAAATTCAGATGTTGCTCGGTTGGCTTCAGTGGCAAAATTTGGGCAAACCTGTCAGTGCCTAAGTTCAGCCACTGAGGGATAACCAGCAATTATCACTGCTAGTTGTTTATCCCCGGGTTCCGCTCCCGGAGTTCCCCATTCCTTGCATCACGGCATTCAATGACTGCACCCAGGGTTGGGCATCATTTGCAAACTGCCTAAATGGCTTTGAAAACGCCTCCCTATATTTTTACTTTCATATGTTCATCTCCTGGAGAAATAATTTCAACATGTGGGATTAATAAGATGAATTAAATAAACACGTAAAATGAATAAATTGCTTGTTTTCTGAGTCTTATTTGTTAATTTTTCAGGGTAGCAGCTTTAGCGAGAGCTGGTATAATCCCATTATTTAGAAGCAGTCAATGAATATAAGTAGACCAACTCATCAAAGTGAAGAAATGCCAGCAACTGAAATAGGTTGAAGTTAATTGTAAATTCCATTTTGCTTTTTTGTAAATCTAGAAACAGCTTACATCATATCACTGCTTCAGTGCATGACTGATTTTCATCATCAAGCTATGTTTAAAGAAGAATGTCAAGATAATCTCGCATAGAACTTAGAATCAATGGGGCATGTTTCCTAAAGATTAACATGTGTTAATGGATGTCAGTGTGTATTAAGTGTCGTGATGACACGTTTCATGCTAACACTTAATAAACATGTTCCATTTGTCACCAGCACCCCTTTTCCGGCCCTATGAGGCGCCCGCCTTGGGCCGCGAGGTGTGTGTTGCCTTATCAAAGAAATAGTCAGTAGCCGTGTAATTAAGGCAAAAATATCAGTTTGGGTTTTATTCCCCGTCCCTCATAGGATTCTTTATATACAGCACAAAATGGAACACAAAAGAAAAACTGTTTCTTCACAGTAAAGAAAATAAAACTCTTCACCAGCACAATGCTTTTGCTTGCTTGGCTAACATAGGGATATAATTTCATCTGACAGACAAAGCGTGCAATCCATGGAATCCGGTTCTACATCACACTCCTGGTTTTCCCATTGCATCTGCTCACAGTCTGTATTCGTAGGCACATAACAAACTTTACAATTGAAATCCTCACAGCTCTTCCCTTGAGTGGCACTGGTTATTCTATGTGGTAAGTGCTCTACATCAACAGGGTTCAAGAGACCTGTGCTAGGAACTGTATCTCTCAGGTTCCTTCTCCAATAGGGATTCTTCTCCCAACTATTGGGTTTTACTCTGCTGGCACTGCTTGGCTCTTTCCCTCTAGATACAACAGGGTACTTAGCTTTAGTCCCTGGATGATAAGCTTCTCGCTCCGGGCTGTGACAGGCTCCTTTCCAAGACTTCCAGGTTTCTGTAGTCTGGTCTAAGCTGTAATCACTTTCTGAGGAGACTCTGTGTCTGCTGCCTCTTGCTACCGGGACACGTCCTTCTCTTCCTGGTTCTAGCAAGGTCTGCTAGTTGAGAGGACTTCCTTCCTCTCGGTTACTCACTCTCCAGTGACCGAGGCCCCCTCTGGCTTGGGAGACTCCCTCGCAGCTACAGCCTGCTCCACCCTTTGGCTTCTCCTCCCTTCCCCCTACTGAGCTTTCCCTGTAGTTTTTATACTCCTGTTTTCTGCACGTAATACGTGCCCTTCTGCTCAGCTGAGGTTGATTAGCCTTCTGGCTTTCTGCTGCGTCACACTTGGTGAATGGAAAGTTTTCTCTACTATACTTGGGCTCTTTGTAAGCTGGATATGTTTGCTGCTTATGTGTTTGTGAGGTAAGCTCTTCCTCTTTTCCTATTAACATAGGCTCTGCGCTAGTCATTTCATCATATAACCTACCTGTCTTATTTAATATTCTTTTACAAAACTAAAAATAGGGCAATTGTTTCAAAAGACTTTTTTCAAAAGCTGCATCAGAGTTTGGAAAGATTCTTCAAATGAACTCTTAACTGCACTTCGTTCCAGGATTTTCTGAAAAAGAATGAATAATTTTGACTAAAACAGACTTACAGTTTTAAGAGGGAGGGAGGAGTGGCCTGGTGGTTAGGACAAGGTATCTCAAAAGTTGGACTGAGGCAGCCATAAGGTTTAGCTGTGGGTAACCCTCCCCCAGCCATGAGGATTTTACATAGTGATCAGCTTGCTAAGAAAAGACATAAAGGTTTCAGTAGGCACCCTTCCCCCCCTCCAGGCCTGAGCACAATACCCTCTTGCCCAGAAATGAGCAGACCAGAGCATACCGGTTTGGGCAGGTCACCCAGGCACCTTCCCAGGGGCTACTGATTGGTGGACAGAAAATACCTGAGACGAATGAGATTGTAGAATGAGTTTAAAATTGTACTGTATATAAGACATTGTGGGACGTCCTTTGTGGCTCAGATTTTTTTGTGGAGACTGCCGGCACTCTGTCTGAGCCTGTGCACACATTAAAAGATCCTGTTTGCATTCCAGCCTGTCTGTGTGTTTCCTTCTGTGGGTGAGAGAGAGAATGAGAGCTTTTTCACAGCATTTGCTGCAACATTCTGGCGACCCATATGGGACCCCTTTAAATTAAATAAAAAGCCTCTCTCATCACACCCATGGTGGGAAGACTACTGCTTTTTGCGGCATCGGGCCTCTACCAGTCAGGGACCGGCCCCTCCAGGTGATTAACGGTCCTTGGCGCCCCGGGCCACTTTGTGCTCCGGAAGGACACCTTGACTCGTCTGGTCGGTCGGTCCCTGTGGCTGACCCCCGATTGAAAAACCGGCTGGATAGACTGGCATCCAAACTCTCTGTCTGATCAGAGTTCTGGTGAGTACTACTACTGTTTTGGGTAGTTCTGTATTCCTGTATCTGGTAAATCTGGTAATTCTGGTATCTGGTAATTTCTGTGAATCTGTAGCGGCCTGATCACCCGCAATGAGCAGTCCGAGTAAGGGTCCTAGAGGCCCTGAAACCATTGCTCGTCCGGTCTGGTATCTGGTAAATCTGGTAGGAATAGAGGGGGGGGGGGCGCGCTTGCGAGCGCCGGAAAATGACTGCAGTATAAATTCAGTTCTGCCACCTCGGGTCCCTTAAATTACTAAAAAGCGCTGCCAAAATATTATATTAGCACTTAACCCCCTTAAGTGTGCTCTCCAAGCTGATTATTATAAAACTGTACTGACCACGATTCTACGATGCTGTCTCTAATGAAGCATACTTGGGGGCTTCTTCTGTGTTGCCATGTGCTTCTAGAGTTGGGGCTTCTTTTGTGCTAGTGATCCTGGAGCTCCATCTAGTGGACATTAGAAAAATAGCTAGCTATATTTCTCATATTACTATTAACCTCATGGTAAAAGTTAAATCCTATGGTACAGCTAGAGAGAGTGTGTGTAATGTGTATTTGTAACAGCTACTACTGAGGAAAGAGAGTGTATGAGTATTCGCTGCTGAGACGTCTCTGTTTTCTGTTTTCCCTCTTTCTTTTTCCCTTTGTGGTCCTGTGTGTTTTGCGCAACCAAACTCTGCCTGTTACCTGGATTATATTGTATATTGTATTCCCAGAAGTGAGATTATAAAATTTACACTGAACATTGCATTCCTTGAATTGAGATTAGAAGATTTACACTGTAACTTGTGATTTGTAAATTGTGATTAGAGCATGGGGTCCGGAGGCTAAATTGTAGTGAAGGAGCATCCGGACCAGTTTCCCTATATAGATTCATGGCTGGTCCATATAGTTAATGTGCTGTTATGTAGAAACTGTTAGAGTGTCTCTGTAAATGTTAGAGTGTCTCTGTGTTTAGTTGTGACATTAGGGAAAGATTAGGGAAAGAAAGTTTTTGTCCAGACATTAGGTCTTTATATTTCAGGATTGATTTTGATACTCTATCAGTAAAAGGTGAAGTTATTAACAAATCACCCCTGTGTCCCCAAACAGTGAAAAACACCAGGTCTACTGATTGCAGGGAAAGGGACAGTTTAGAAAATGTTTGGTCATGCCTCTCAGCGGTGAGTGGGGGGTGGTTGGAACTGCTGAGATGGTTTGCATAAATACAGAAAGATACTAGGAATGAAACCATTGGAATTGTTTGCATAGCTATAGAAAGATACTGGAAGATCAGGGAGGAGTTTTCTTCTTCTAGCAGATGAATGGAGGCCCATTAGAGAGGACAAAAGGACAAATCACCTAGGAGTCTTTCTCCTAGCAAACAAATGGAAACCCATTAAAGAGGACAAAAAACCCCAATTCACCTAGCCTCACCTAGCCTCCAAACAATCCTCTTGTCATCAATTTTAATTGTAGAGTTTAAGCTTCTAGAACAATTGGGGGTGCCTCCTTTGAGCATCCTCGGATGTCTGACCAGCATCTTGATTGTGTAAGGGTGGGATCAAACAAAGGCTGGTCAAATTACTATTAGCAAAGATGTATGGGGTGGGGAATATCTGTAAGGCAAAGCTCATGTGAAAGAGCTAGCCTGCAAACCATTTCTTACAGCCCAGGGGGGAGGGGGTTTAGTGAAATTTATCAAGAAAACCTTCTTATTCCAATCAGATAGGCTGCTAGCTGCTATACTTAAAAGACTAATAGTCTTGTGTTTAAATGTTTTAATCTACAGTAAATATTGTTTTTCTTTCATTGCTGGCTGTTCATTGCCAAGTGCCCCTGGATGCTAGATCAAACAAACAAGGCATGAAACTAAGGAAACTGTTTCTGTTTTCCTTTGACTTTCAAAGTAGAGGTTAAGAGTAGAGGATAAAAAGGATAATCCAGTTTGAATTTTTATCTCTGGTACATATATTTGGTTTTGACTGCATATACAAAATTAAATGTTAAAAGGGATTTTATATACTGTGGCAAGCACCTCACAGAGGGTTTTCAGATGAGTTTGATGCCAGTCTCAGGTATTGTTAGGTTTTAAATTAAATGTGAAAAAGAATATTCTGCATTAAAAATATACAAGGAGAAGTGTTTGCATTCCAGATATCCCCCAACCTTTTCATGCAAAAGTATCAGTTTCATCATCTGAATGCCTGTTTTCTGAACTATAAGATTTAAGGCAGCTCAGTGCTGAAGACTGCTGAACAGGACAGTAACATCATAGGTGCCAATTACACCAGAAAATATGGAAATATTTGTAAAATTATTTAACTTGAGTTGATTGGACAAAACCAAATTTTGCTTGTCAGCAATGATCCAGGAGAGGTTTGAGAAAAAGAATGAGAGAAAATAAATAATACTAAGTTTTTAAACAATCGTTTGATATTCTTAGCAGCCTTGCCAAATAAGGATACATTAGTATGGGTAATTTGAAGTGATGTATCTGGCTAATGAATATGTAAACAAAAAAAAAACAAGGAGATGAGCATTTTATTCAACTATGCCATCTCCAGAATCTTCAATTTAGGAATTCATCTAAGCCCCAACACATACTCAACAATTAGAAATAGACATCTGGAGACAGGCTGGGTGCACCTTGCACCCTGATGAGCTTTGGAAAACCCACACTAGCCATGTGGTCCTTCCAGATGCTTTTTGCCTCATTTTACCCCTGTATGTCCTGGCCGGGCACGCATGGGCAAAAGAGGGATGATTTGATGACAAATTCTCACAAAAATTGGTATAATTCTAAAAGACCTTGCCAGAAATCGCAGAATATGTGTGTGCAACTTGTCTGATCTATAAACATGTAAAGATCAGTCAAGGGCATAATGGAATATTTCTTACCTGCAAAGGAATCTCCAGTGGTAAAGAGACAGAGAGACAAAGAGTTTATCAAACTGAGAGACATAGTTGACACCATATGAGATAGTTATGATCTTAAGTAAATATGGATGAAATTAAGTTTATATCATTGTGAAATCTAATCCAGCATATTTAGTTTTTTTTTCATTCAATATTGGTGCTGCTTTTCTGAATAAGGCCTGGAGCCATGTCACCAATTGAAATCCAGAGTCCAGCAGAGGGTATTGGCCAGAGTCCAGATGGAACAGACCATCCCAAGAACTCAGAACTACCCACCGCTGAAATGTGTGAAGGAGTCCCTATCTGGATCAGTGTGTCACATTGAAAAAAGGCCAACATATCTGCCTATGAGAATGAGAGGCAGGACCACATTGTCTGAGAATGGGAGGAGGACTATTGGACTGACTGGGGGGTTTTGGGGGCTTTTGTGAATGATTGTATTGTTATCCTTTTAATATTGTTTTCTTAGAAAGTAACTGAAATCTACAAGCCATTTCGGCTTCAGCAATTGCAATACCCACACCAGCTCAAGTTTTGCTGTACTTTAGAAAGTAACTGAAATCTATAAGCCATTTCGGCTTCAGCAATTGCAATACCCACACCAGCTCAAGTTTTGCTGTACTATTCTCAGAGCTTTCTTTATCACATTATTAAGCACTGCTGCTTTTGATACACTTTCATGTTATGTGTTTTCAATATTATTGAGTTGCTGCAAGAAAATGATGTTACAATGTATGTTGTCTCTAGGGAACAGTACCAGAAGCTGCTTTTCTGATGCCCCCTATCTGTCTCAAATGGTTGTTGTCCATTGCCCTTAGTGGGATTACCTTTGCCCCATTCACAAGAAAAGAAAAAGAAAAATTGGGGAATGAAGGGAAATTGGCTGATAGGTATGTCTAGTATGGCTGCATCCTTGCCTGAGGCTGTAATACATTATTTTGGCACGGAAAAAAAAAAACCATGTGGGCTAAGAAAATGAGTACCCAGAGCCAAGCACAACAAGAGTAAAGCCAGGGGGAACCATACTCTGAACAGAAGTGCACAGAAAATGGACCCAGCTAAGAAAAGACATGCCAGGCCTGAACAGATTGAACAGGCCTGAGCAAGCTAGGCAAGCCTGGACAAGTTAAACAGGCCAAACAAAGCTGGTGATACAAAGTGCTCATGAGCCCTGAAGACTACAGTGTCAGTGATTAATGAAACAAAGGGGATGGCAGGGTGTAGCCAGAATGACTCAACACTAGCAAGAATAAAAGCCATTAATATGTTAATAAGGGTAGATCCCAGGGAAAGAGGCCTCTGCAGACCCTACAACCTTTTACAGACAGTACAGCAACTTTTGCACACGGAACAAAACTTTTGTGCAGGAGTTGCTACAGAGGGTATAAGGTATGTGTTGTTTTAAACTCACTGATGCAAGTGTTTCCATTGAACACTCTATCCAAGACCTACGTGATCTAGTTAATCATATTACTGACCCGTCCATGGGTCCTGGGTGGTTTATGAAGTGGTTCAGTTGGCTAGGGGGACTAAAAATCCCAGTGGTAGGGGTTCTTTTTATTTTACTGCTATGTGCCATTCTTACCATGTTGTATCCCTATTCTTCACCGCTTCATTACCACCACCCTTGACACCCTGGTAGAACGCAAGGCTGCTACCACTGTCATGGCCCTGACCGAATACACCCCTCTGCGGCTTGCCTCCAGTAATACTGCCCTCTACCACCTCTAGCGGTTGAGGTCTCACTTAAAAAGGGGGGAGTGAGGCAGCCATAAGGTTTAGCTGTGGGTAACCCTCCCCCAGTCATGAGGATTTTACATAGTGATCAGCTTGCTAAGAAAAGACATAAAGGTTTCAGTAGGCACCCTTCTCCCCCTCCAGACCTGAGCACAATACCCTCTTGCCCAGAAATGAGCAGACCAGAGCATACCGGTTTGGGCAGGTCACCCAGGCACCTTCCCACGGGCTAGCACAATACCCCCTTGCCCAGAAATCAGCAGACCAGAGCATACCAGTTTGGGCAGGTCACCCAGGCACCTTCCCAGGGGCTACTGATTGGTGGCAGAAAATACCTGAGACGAATGAGATTGTAGAATGAGTTTAAAATTGTACTGTATATAAGACATTGTGGGACGTCCTTCGTGGCTCAGATTTTTTTGTGGAGACTGCCGGCACTCTGTCTGAGCCTGTGCGCACATTAAAAGATCCTGTTTGCATTCCAGCCTGTGTGTTTCCTTCTGTGGGTGAGAGAGAGAATGAGAGCTTTTTCACAGCATTTGCTGCAACAGGAGGGCCAGGGGCTTGAGTCCCATCCGAGGACAACAGTCTCAGGCCAGAGGGACTGGGGTTTCTAGTCCTATAGGCACTCCTTGTAGCCTTGGCAACCCACTTAACTCTCCATTACCTCAGGTACACATAGACTGTGAGCCCTTTGGAGACAAGGGAATGTATCTAGTACCTGCATGTAGTGATTGTAAACCGCTCTGATGCCCTTCAGCTGGGGCAGTATATCAAGAAATTGCATAAACATAAACAGTAGAGCCATTGGCCAGTGAGAGTCACAGATATCATGAGAGCTAAAACATTTCACAAAATGTTGTAAGTGATGAATGCACATGTTTAGCAGTAGACTCTTTAAAGGTATAAGTTATACCTTGCCCTGAGAGCCCTATCAATCAGGGGACACACGGTGTCTGGCTTCTGCTCATCTATAGGGGCATTGTCTTTGCCAGCTGCCCTAAGGTACTGATCTGCATTGTAAAGCCTCCAGTTTGGGTAGTCCCTAGAACATATACAGTTGTGGTCAACATTACTGGCACCCTTGCATTTTAGGGATGTTGTGTACAATATCTTGAGAAATAATTGGAAATATTCCAACTGTATGTCATCATAATATTTCAATAGTATGTTCAAAGGTACAGTACACAATCAAAAATAAGATGTCTGTACAAATTAGATGTAGTAATTTCTGAGACAAAACAAATATGGCCTGGACAGGATTAATCAAAAATAACCAAACTCTATGAAAATCTAATCAAAAAACAAAAATAAAGCTGAAAAATATTATCTGAGCACAAACTTTAAATTATGTTATGTGTTGGAAGACTAGCCATGAGGGGGATCCCCCTCTCGCGGCTTTCCTTCCCTTTTTAATCAGTGATTTGGCTCTTAACTTTATAGAACCAGTTTTTCTTTTGTGTAAAAAACACACCACTTCGTGCCTCTACACAACCATCAAAAATAAAATCATTTGTGAAACCGAATGTGAAAGACTTCTTGACTTGTAATCAGTACACACAAATTCTGCACAATCATGAATAAGACGACACAGCCATCAATTTGTTCTTATCTGAACCACATTGGCAACAGCCTCACGCTGATAGCAGTGAACTCTGCGGCAGCAATGACGACGAACACAGCACTGCATTTAGGGCAGCCAAATTTGTATGCCCCGTTTCAACGCCCAAACAACCGCAGTGAAAAAATGGCACACAGAGCTTTTCCGTACACCAAAAAAAGCTCAGTTGAAATACATGCCACATGGTCTAAGGAGCCAATGAAACAACAGCTAAGGAGTTGAGGAGTGGCCTAGTGGTTAGGGCAAGGTACTTCAGGCCGGAAGGTCAGGGGTTCAAATCCCACTAGAGGACAGCAACATTGGGCCGGAAGGACTGGGGTTTTTAGTGCCACAGGTGCTCCTATGGGACAACCTTCGCTATGCTGATGATACCACATTACTGGCTGAAAGTGAAGATGATCTGAAACATTTGCTTCTCACAATCAAAGAACATAGTCTCAAAATGGGCCTGCACCTTAATGTAAAGAAGACAAAGATCATGACAACTGGCATAATCAACAGGTTCATCGTTGAAGGAGAAGAAATTGAAATTGTGAACAACTTTAACCTACTTGGATCAACTATCAATAAAGAAGCAACAAGCAGTCAAGAAATCAGACGACGCATTGCTCTTGGCAGAATGGCTATGAAAGACCTAGATAAGATTCTCAGGAGCAGAGATGTCTCTCTCCATACAAAGATTCGACTTGTTCAAGCCATGGTATTTTCAATAACATCATATGGATGTGAAAGCTGGACAGTGAAAAAGATAGACAGGAAGAAAATTGATGCCTTTGAATTATGGTGCTGGCGGCGAATACTGTGTATACCATGGACTGCCCGAAGAACAAACCAGTCGGTACTAGAGGAGATCAAACCTAAGATTTCTTTAGAAGCTCAGATGACAAGACTTCGACTTTCATACTTTGGACACATCATGCGAAGAGAGAGATCATTAGAGAAAGACATTATGCTTGGCAAGATAGAAGGTCAACGCAAAAGAGGAAGGCCAGCAATGAGATGGATCGATACAATAACAGCAGCTACGGGTACCAGTCTGTCAACAATGAGCCGCCTGACTGAAGACCGAACACAATTTAGGATAGCTATCCAGAGGGTCGCCATGAGTCGACTCCGACTCGACGGCACTTAACAACAACAACAACAACAGGTGCTCCTTGTGGTCTTGGGCAAGCCACTTAACCCTCCATAGCCCATGTTCCCTGTAAAATAGTTATCTCCAAGTTATAATGCCCTGTTCAATGTAATTTCAGTTTGTTCAATGTAAACCGCACTGATGCAGAATAGCACGGTATATAAGAGAATATAAATAACATAATTTAAAGTTTGTGCTCAGATAATATTTTTCAGCTGGACAGGATTAATGGCATCCTTCACTAATATTTGGTTGCACAATCCTTGGCAGTGATGACAGCCTCCAAACGTTTCTTGTACCTATCCATAGGTTTCATGCATTTGTCTGCTGGTAGTTTCTCCCACTCTTCAACTGCGATTTGTTGGAGCTCAAGAATGATTCCAGGATTCCGTTGCCAAATGGCAGATTTCAGCTCTTTCCAAAGGTTCTTGATTGAACTGAGATCAGGATTCATTGCTGGCCAGTTTAAAACAGTCCATTCTTCTGTGCATTTGGATGTTTGTTTTGGACCCCTGACCTTTGACCCAGACTCAGCTTTCGAACATCAGATTGCACATTTTGCTCCAAAATTCCTTGGTAGTCTTCTGATTTTGAGATTCCTTTAATACGTTTCAGGCCTCCAGTTCCTGAAGCAGCAAAACAGCCCCACAACATTATGGAACCTCCACCATATTTAACTGAAGGAAGGGTGCTTATTTCCTTACAAGCTTCATTTCTTTGCCTGCAAATGTATTGTTGGTCTGCATTGCCAAAGAACTCAAGTTTGGTTTCATTTGTCCATAGAACATTTTCCCAAAAGCAATGTGGTTTTCTCAAGGTGGATTTGGGCAAAGATCAGGCATGCCTTTATATGTCTGCCTTTGAGAAGTGGGGATCCTCCTTGGCCTTCGCCCATGAAGTCCGCCCTTGTTTAATATGCAGTGTATGGTGCGGATTGAAACCACCACTCCAGATTGATTACTCCAGGTCAGCCTTAAGCTCTTTGGGTGTTGTGTGTGGTGTTTTTCCAACAGTTTGCACTAACCTTTGAAGACATCTTTGATTAATTGTACTTTTCCCACCACATCCTGGGGGGTTCTTGACAGTTTCATGGGCAGAAAACATCTTAATTACATTACAATCTATAGACAAAGGAATCCCAAGATCTCCAGGAACAAGCAGGAATGAGTCTTCACATATGGGTACGTCGGTACCGACGGAGCCTGTGTGGGAACGCTCCCCAGCTTCCCAAAAAGGAAAGCTTTTGGGAGCATCCCACAGCGCCTGCGCGCTGCCTTCCCGCCTTTCCTAACTGCCTCTCTCCAGTCCGGGTTTAAAAAATGTACTAAGTGCAGCGGTACCATCTCTGTTACCGACACCCATGACTGGTGTCTTAAATGTTTGGGTCCTGACCATTCCATCACGGATTGTGCGTCCTGCTCCATGATGTCTAAAAGAGGTTTACAGAAACGAGCAGCCAAGCTCAGTACACTGTTTTCCCTCTGATGCAGCTTCGGTGGCATCGACGTCGTCCAGGGCTTCTTCTTCCTCCTATGGATCTCAGGTAACCAAACACAAGTCCAGCCGGTCCTCGAAGGGTAGATCTCCCTCTAAGCATCGAGATGCCTCCGGGCTTGCCCTCGAGGATCCTGCACCGGCAAAAGTACCCCGGCGGGAAGCTCCGGCTTCCAAAGCTCCTCCTATGGGGTCACAGGTTGACATCGATGGCACGGCCTCGACCGATCACCTGTTGCAATGTTCTGGGGTACCGGTGGAATCTGCCGGTACCGACCTCCAGACATTCATAGCGTTGATGGATCAGAATGTTCTGACCATGCAGCGTGCCATTACGGCATTCATACAAGCTGCGACGCCGCTGGTACCACAACAAGCTTCGTTGTCGGTACTGGCTCCGATATCGGTTCCGGTGCCAGTACCGGTTGCATCGATATCGGCTTCGGTGTCGACTGCAGCGGTACCCTGTCCGATGATGCCTATCGGTACCGATAACTCCCGATGTCGATACCACAAGGTATGTGTATCGGGCTTTACAGGAGCATCCAGACAGACGATACTTCGATTCCTCCGAAGACTCTGATGCATCGGAGGCCTCTGTTGAAGCATCGGTACTCCTTCCCTCAGGAGCCTTCTTCTCCAAAAAGAAGAATGTCCCCTCCAGAAGACTTGTCTTTTCAAGACTTCATAAGGGAAGTGGCCAAGGGGCTTTCTATCTCAGTAGCCCCTGAGACAGAGCCTAGAGCCAAAAGAATTGGATATTTTGCAATATCCCAAGGCTCCTAAAGAAGCAGCCACTTTGCCAATTCATGAGATCCTTTATGACCACATGATAGGCATATGGGAGACTCCTCTCACCATCTCTTCTCTTTCTCGTAGGTTGGACACCATGTATCGTGTCCCTCCTTGTCCTGGATTTCATAAAACTCAGCTTCCTCACCATTCTATTGTGGTGGAGTCTGCTATGAAAAAGTTAAAGAGTGCAAAGAGGCACTCATCTACTCCTCCAGGAAGAGAATGTAGAACCTTAGATGCTTTTGGCAGGAAAATCTTCCAGGCCAGTATGCTTGTTGCCAGAATCAACTCCTATAGTCTCTATATGGGGATGTTTCTGAAGGAAGTTACAGATCATCTGCAAACTTTCCTCCCTTTTCTTCCAGAAGATAAAAGGGAGGACTTTCTTACCTGGCATTAGCATGCCCAGGATGTTTCCAAATTCTCTAACCGTGCAGCCTTTGACTCTTTTGAGGGGGCCAGCAGAGCCTCGGCCACTGCTATAGGTGCATGCAGAATTGCTTGGTTACAAGCTTCTGATTTGGAACCCTGGGTCCAAGATGGATTAGGAAATCTTCCTTGTACAGGTGAAAACCTGTTTGGCAAAGATTGGCAAGCAAAGGCCACCCAGATGGATGCAGAAAACTGCTTTGGATAGGCTTTCAAAGTCTACCTCTAATCCTGTCCAGAAGAGGTTGTTCAAAAAGACATTTTCCCAAGAAGGGAAAATATTATCCTGTTTATGGTCAGCAGACATCTTCTGCAGGTCGTTTTGCTGCGAAGCGTTAACAACCTAAACAGGCCAAGTCTAAGGCTGCAAGGCCTACTGTAGCCCAACAGCCTCAGCCTCCTCAGGGCCTTTGACTTGCAGCTAGAGAACTTAGCCTTTCTGGCTCTAAAAGAACCAGAGCCTCTCACCATTCCAGGAAGGTTAGCTCACTTTGCTCCCAGATGGGAGCAAATTACAGCAGAGCAGTGGACCCTTTCCATTATAAGGGAAGGGTACAAACTTCATTTCTTAAACCTTCCTCCTCACACCATGGTGAGACAGTTCAATTCTCCAACATCTCTCCTCGACCTTCTGGGTCAAGAGATTTCTACCCTTTTTGCCCAAGGGGCAATAGAAGAAGTGCCTCTTCTTCAACAGGGCTCAGGGTTCTACTCCCCCTACTTTCTGATTCCAAAGAAAACAGGGGGCTACAGACCCATATTAGATCTCAGAGAATTGAACAAATTCCTATGCAAGGAGAAATTCAAGATGATTTCTCTGGGTACTCTCCTTCCATTCCTTCAGAGTCAGGATTGGCTTTGTTCTCTAGATCTCAAGGATGCGTATACCCATATACTCATCCATCCAGCACACAGAAGGTTCCTTCGGTTCCTTTATCAGGGAAAGCACTATCAATACAGGGTGCTTCCTTTTGGTCTGGCCTCTGCTCCAAGAGTGTTCACAAAATGCATGGCAGTAATAGCTGCATTTCTACGCACTCAAGGAATATTTGTATTCCCATATCTGGACGACTGGCTCATCCGAGCTCCATCCCAGTCAGAGGCCCAGACTTCCCTAGCCTGCACAATGCGTGTCCTGCAGTATCTGGGACTGGTTATAAACATTCCAAAGTCCCAACTCACCCCTACTCAGTCTCTAGAGTTCATAGGGGCCTTGCTGGATACCACAACTGCAAGGGCCTATCTTCCCCAGGCCCGTTGCCTACGCTTAGTGCAGTTAGCCTCTCAGATTCAGTTAAAAACCCACCTAACTGCTCGAGAGATGTTACAACTGCTAGGCCACATGGCATCCACTGTGCAGGTGGTCCCTTATGCTCGCCTTCACATGAGGGCAGCTCAATGGACTTTGTCCACCCAGTGGACCCAGGCATCTGGAAGTCTGTCAGACAAAATAGCAACCTCCAGGCGCCTCTTTTGGTCTCTCCAGTGGTGGAAGTCCACTCAAAATCTGTTGCTGGGGTCCCCCTTCCAACAGTTGTTACCCCAAGCAATCCTTACAACAGATGCCTCTCCAAAGGGTTAGGGAGCTCATCTTCAAGACCTCTCCACCCAAGGCATTTGGTCCCCACAGGAGACCTCCCTACATATCAACTTCTTAGAGCTCAGAGCAATCTTCTTGGCTCTCAGAGTCTTCCATACCCTGCTCAGCTAAAAGACAGTCCTCATTCACACGGACAACCAAGTAGCCATGTTCTATGTGAACAAGCAGGGAGGAACTGGCTCTCTGTCGCTTTGCAACGAAGCTCTGAGATTGTGGGCCTTCGCCAGAGAGCATCAAATTCATCTTCTGGCAGTATACCTTCCAGGAATTCAAAACTCTTGGGCAGACAGACTCAGTCGAGTTCTGCTTCCACACGAACGGTCCCTTCATATGGACCAGATAGTCAGAATCTTTCGAATTTGGGGAACCCCGGACATAGACCTCTTCGCAAGTCCGTGGAATGCCAAACTTCCCCGATTCTGTTCCAGAATTCCGTGTCAGGGAGTTCAGGCCAAGGATGCCTTCCTCCTTCATTGGGGTCAAGACTTCCTGTACGCCTTTCCACCCATTCCCCTAATTCCCAAGACCCTGTTCAAGCTTCAGAGAGATCAAGGGACTATGATTCTTATAGCTCCACGTTGGCCACGCCAAGTGTGGTACCCGCTACTTCTGCATCTCTCTCAAGCTCCCTCCCTGGACTTGGGGTCTGCTCCAGATCTCCTGTCTCAGGAGGGGGGAACGTTGTGGCACCCAAACTCCCAATCTCTCCATCTCAGGGCTTGGTTGCTGAAGGCTTAGACCCTCAAGATTGGCATCTCTCTCAGCAAGTAAAGGATATCCTTCATGCTTCCAGAAAGCCTTCTACTAGACGTTCCTATGCTTTTAAATGGAAAAGGTTTACCATTTGGTGCGCTGAGAAGGGTATTAACCCTCTAGCAATACCTTTGAATTCTTTACTAGAGTATCGCCTGCATCTTTCCCATGCAGGCCTCAAAACGAATTCAGTAAGGGTCCATTTGAGTGCTATTGCAGCATCCCTCAAGCCTCTCAATGGACAACCTGTCTCCTCTCATCCTCTTATTGCAAGATCCCCTCGTGTTAAATGTATCCCCTCGTGTTAAATGTATCCCCCAATTGACCGCTTTGACCCGGTGAAAAGCGGGATATAAATACAGCTAAATAAATAAATAAATAAAGATTCATGAGGCCTTCTTTTAACTAAACCTCCCATTAGACCACCTCCAGTGGCATGGGACTTGAATCTGGTTCTTGGTCAGCTCATGAAGCCACCCTTTGAACCCTTAGCCACTACCTCCTTGAAATTTCTTTCCTGGAAGGTTATCTTTCTTATTGCAGTCACCTCAGCTCGCCGCATCAGTGAACTGCAGGCCTTAGTGGCTAATCCTCCTTATACAAGGTTCCATCATGATAAGGTAGTCCTTAGGACCAATCCACACTTTATGCCTAAAGTGGTCTCACCTTTTCATCTTAATCAAGAGGTGTATTTACTTGTCTTTTTTCCAGGTCCTCATGCATCAAGTGCAGAGAGGAATCTTCATACCCTGGATTGTAAGAGAGCTCTTGCTTTTTACTTACAAAGGACACAGCAACATAGAAAGTCTTCTCAACTCTTTGTTGCTTTTGATCCCTCTCATTTGGGAATTCCAGTCTCTAAGAGGACACTGTCCAATTGGATTGCTCAGTGTATTTCTTTCGCCTACCAGAGTAAGAACCTTTCTCTGGAGGACCATGTCACAGCTCATGTGAGGGCCATGGCCACCTCTATGGCTCATCTAAATTCTGTGTCCATCGACCAGATCTGTCGAGCGGCCACCTGGGCCTCGGTTCATACCTTCACAGTCCATTACTGTTTGGACAAGGACTCCCGCCGGGATGCCTTGTTTGGTCAGGCTGTTCTCAAACACCTGTTCCATGCTTAATCAACTCCTACCTTCCATCCCTGGTTGGATGCCTGAGATCCATGGGAAGAGGTAGAGCCCTTTTCAGGGTCTCACAACCTTGGGGATCTCCCAGGCATCTCTAGCTGGGGAGTCCCCATATGTGAAGACTCATTCCTGCTTGTTCCTGGAGATAGCACAGTTACTTACCTGTAACAGGTGATCTCTGGGAACAGCAGGAATAAGTCTTCACAACCCACCCACCTCCCCTAGGAGTTGTATCTCTCTATCTATCTTTCCTTTCCTCTCTCTCTTTGTCTCAGCTTTAAAACTCGAACTGGAGAGAGGCGGTTAGGAAAGGCGGGAAGGCAGCGCGCAGGCGCTGTGGGACGCTCCCAAAAGCTTTCCTTTTTGGGAAGCTGGGGAGCGTTCCCACGCAGGCTCCGTCGGTACCGACGTACCCATATGTGAAGACTTATTCCTGCTGTTCCCAGAGATCACCTGTTACAGGTAAGTAACTGTGCTGTCTTTGGTGATGGCCTTGTGCCCTTTTGAAGTTTGATGATTATGTTTTTTCTGATGCTGTCAGGCAGCTCTTTTGTTTTTATCATTGTTAAAATGGAAAAAAAGAGTGAATGTGGCCATTTTAAACATTAGAGCCATTATTCGTTGGTTGAGTCAAGTCGTGTGAGTGCTGACAACTGATCACAGGTGCATCTAATTTTACTGCGGTGGGAATGTGGTTCTTCTGTTCAAACTGATTTGAATTGATAAGGGTGCCGGTAATCCTGCCCTGGCAATGGCCCAGTTTTTACACTATCCCCTATTATTTCCTTCTTTAATTGGTCTTGTTTTATTTGATTCTTTTATGTGTCAAATATTTTATTTTATTTATGTATTCTTATATACCCCATTTCCGAGGATCAATGTGATCTACAGTGATCTGAACTTCAACTATACATGGAACAATGTTATGAGAATTGCATTACATTGAATATTTATTTATTTATTATTTATTACAGGCTCTTATATACCGCTCTATTCAGAATCAGCGCGGTTCACAATATAACAACATACCATAACAACAAACTGTTAGGTTTTACAGAGAACAAGGTCAGAGAACTTGGATAAAACATGGGACGTCATTACTGCAACTATTTACAAGAGTATTTACAAGAGTATTTACAAGTATACAATATGTTAAGTAAAACAGAACAAGGTAATTATATATGATACAAAGAACAATATGTGTGCATATATAGTCTAAAGCCATTTCACTGGCCACCTATTTTTGGAGATATTAGATACTAAGGGGGTTTGGGTTGAACTGCAAGGGTGCCAATAATGTCGACCACTACTGCAGTCAAGACAAAATACTTCCTTTGCATGGAAATAATGCAGCTGGAAGATGAATTCCCATGCTGACTGTGCTCTCACTTATTTTTGGGGTGTCTTTGTAAACGTCTAACAGATATTACACAGTTGTTATTGTTACTCTCTTTAGCAGAAGGCTGGAAGTCCATGCTAGGCGCTGAACTTGCTAAGTTTGGATGTGTATCCTTAGTATTCACCCCCAGGGCTGGAGGGCTGCCTACGAGTTGAATTTTCAGGATATCCCTATTAAACCTACGTAAGAGGAAGCTGCATTCCTGTTACCTCCACTGAATGCACATCTCTCTTAGAATAGTCCATTTCATCCTGCAGATCGGACTGTTGGTTGCCCTTGAGGACTGGGAGTCAATAGCACTCGTTAAATAGAGATGCTACAGACAAATCTTTGAGATAAATGAGCCACCTTTCAATACGCACGGCAGATAAGAAAAAATTCCCCCCAGACGGCAAGGCTGGAAAGCCTTGAATGGAGAGAAACCACCGTAAAAGCATGTTACAAATGAAATGATAAATTAAATTCTCTGAAGTCCACCTTCTCAGTGTTGCTCATTGCTCTGGGAAGGGAGGAGAAGGGTGCATATTTAATTCTGTTCTTCTTCCTTCCTTCTCCAATCCATTTCCTGTTCCCCATTCTTCAGAACCGAGTGCATCATTTCTCTGATGTACCCCAAAGTCCAATCATTATCGTTGGACTGGGATTCCAAACCCTGGTCTTCCCTCAGCTACAGCTACGCTTTCAGCAGAGCCTGAGCCCCTGAGCTGATCTGCTAAAGCAACTTTTAAACTGCCCAGTGGAGCTGTGTGTCGGTATATTCTTATCAGAGCTGGTGCAAGAGCATCAGATACCTTTAGATCTCCTCTCCACCCCCCATACTGAGATTTTGATATTTAAACTCAACAACATAATCATCCCAACACCACTTCGCCCACAACAATCCTGTAAAAATGCATAATTGGACATCATGGACCGATATTCAGCGGTGATGGCTAGCACTATTACAGCTGCTAGCCACCGCTGCTGAACTCTAAACCCAGATATTCATTGCCGGGGCTTTATCCGGCCACTGGCACTGAAGATCTGGGTCGACCGGCGAAGCAAGAAGCTAAAAAGGGTGGCAGCCATGTTCAGCTTCGGTGGCAAATGTTAGAACAGTCTTTTCTGTGCCTAACTTTCGCTGTGCCAAGGGATAACTGGGCAGCTGCTGAATATTGCTGTTCACCTGTGAATAACCTGTTTACCACAATTAATGTGGTTAGCAGATCTGCTAACCGTGTTAATTACTTTGAATATTGGGCCCTATGCTTCAAGTATGAATCTTTACTTTGTATGTATGAGAGGGCTCCCCCTGCAGGTCAAGGAATGTGCTGATGGCTCTTTGAGTTTGTCTAGCTGTCAGATCTATTCTTTCTGCTTTGGCTATTGCTGCTCTTTGCCGTCTCTCGGAAGCTCCTGCTCTGGGTGATACCGAGTCTTGCCTAATGCTTGAGTTGGCCCTGTTTCTTCTTTTCAAGGAGGGAAGAATCCTGGTATCTTTTGCTTCGGCCACAAGGCACGGGAGAAAACTATGACTATGCAGAGGAGCAAAGACTGTATCTAAGTGCTGTGGAAGCTTGAACTAAAAAAAATTATGCAAAATTATAGTGCCATCTGGTGGACTGACATAATATTTCACAGTGCTACCAGGCTTCTGGTGTGAAATGAGGACAATATGTAAGTAACCCTTGTATCTGGTGCCATAAGCCTTCATTTGCATTTCCGGCAGATTTTTTCCCCCTATTTTATATTCTTGCCTCTCCTCCAAAACACACTCAGTTGGGTCATCGCGGGACAGCTTGACTCCCTTCGGCCCCTTACAACCATGTGCCCTGATGTTACGCCCATGTACTGATCCCAACCCCCTCCTTTACTGGAATCTGTGGACACGGCCTTGGTAGCATCTCCAGCCCTGGCCAAATGCGCAGTGGAAGTCACGAGCTGGAAATGAAGCTGGGGAACTTCCATATGGCTCAGTATGTACTGTCTGAGACACTGGGCCAGCCAGGGGTGGTGGGGGAAAGCCTTGTTCTGTGGGAGGGGGGGGGGGGGGACGAGCCCAAGCACCACTCTAACTCCTCCCCAAGGGCAGAGACTCTTTCTGTTCTGCCCCCAGGGATCCAGTCTCCTGTGGGCAGACAGGAAGGGTCTTTGCTGCGATCATGGCTTTTCTTCTGCTCTCGGGAGATAGGATGCCCCACGGGTAGCCTGCTGCCTGCCATGCTGTGATTTTTTGGTGGTTCCAGGACCCGTGTGGTCCACCCCTTTCCAACGCCTATGGGGCCAGCTCATACCTGTGATATTTCAAAAAAGTAAATTATTGTACATATAAGAATACTTAAAACGTGCAAATTTCCAAAGGATTAAAAAGCTAAATTCAAAATATCGAACATTTTCCTACCTTTGTTTTCTGGTTTTCCCTTCCTCTGCCTCATACTGTGCTCTCTCTATCAAGGAATTTAGGTCAGAGCTACAGCCTTGGAGCTCCTGATCACTCACCTCTCATCCATCATGACAAAAGCTTCTCTGGGAGATCCATATTCTCTGTTAATGGAAAGACACCGGATAGTGGCTTACATTTCCAAGCTCGACCTAGACTGGAGGAAAACAAGAGGCGTCTCAGAGACAGCGGCAGCTACTAGGGAAGATTGCAGAAACTGAAACCTTATTTTCAGTAGCAAACCTCATAAGTAACATCAAGGCAACTGATGACCACATAAAAGCCAAACACATCACAAAAGGACAGCGTCAAAAACGATGCAACATTGGTAATTGAAAGTATTTTTAAAAGTAAGTGGCACTGAAGCCAAGCCATCGATTTATGCAACGAAACAGTATCCCATCAATGGCTCGGCGAAATTTAATTTAATTTAACATCATACAGGTCAATATTTAAACACCGCAGTCAGTGGTTTTTTAAAATGGTTTGCGCTGCTATCCAATAGCGGGTGGCAGTGAATATACAGATAATGCAATCGGCACCAGAGTTACCCGGATATCAGCGATAATTTCCAGGACCTCACAGTCAGTAATGATTTCCAGCAGCACTATCCATATCACGCTGCTCAAAAATCAATGGACAGATCCAGTCAGTGGCATTTATCCAAATAGCAAGCGCTGCTCTCTGGAAAAGTGCTTTTTAATATCGGAGCGATCATTTCTACTGCACTTAGTCCTCATGGCGTTCAAGGCAGATTACAACAAAGTCAATAAAAAATAAGGAATACAATATAATACAAAATGAAGCAATGCTAACACAATAATAATTAATAAAGAACAAAGATTAAGAACATGCGAACATAGGCAATGCCAAACTGGGTCAGACCAAGGTCCATCAAGCCCAGTATCCTGTTTCCAACAGTGGCCAATCTAGGTCATATGTACCTAGCAGTTTCCCCAAAAGACACAGGTTCCTCAATGCTTGCACTGGGTCAAGCAATGGATTACCTGGCTCCTTGTTAATAATGGTTTATGGACCTTTCCTCCAGGATCTTTTTTAAACCCAGCTACACTAACAGCTTTTACTAACCTTGATTTGGTGTATGAACCCGAGATTATAAAATATCTTCCTTACCGTTGATGCAACGCGATTCTCCATAGTGAGGGCTGATGCAATAAAACATCCAGAACCTGGGTGGCAATGCACAAATCGATGTTTTACTTCATAGACAAGAAGCCTCTCCATCTGTCCATTGTGTAGCTTCTACTGATAAGCACACCATGTTATAAAAGTTGCCCTTAGGCTTAAGGTCAGTGGTAAGCAGACAGAGAAAACAGACATATTTGCTGAAGATTCACATGGTGGTGTTTTGAATATATTAGATGCAGCTTAATGATAATTTGCATAAGCCAAAATAATGCTTGTTTAGTTTAGTTTATTCAAACTTTGATATACCGTTTTTTAACCCAAAGGGATGTCTATCTCAAAACAGTTTATAATAATATTACCGGTTAAATTTTTTTTAAAAAGATACAATATCATTTAAATACAAAATGACTATATAAAATTGCCACTTAAGAAATCAGTTTGTGCAATATGAGCTCTAGATCTATTTGCTAACACCTCAAAAGCCACCTCCAATGCCTCATCTTCCTGGTATTGGTACAGGAGAAGGGTGAAGGGCATGCTCTACTGCTAATCCTGGTTAATGTTTCTCTGTTTTTTTTCTTCTCCTCTTGACTTCACTGCTATGGGGCATGTCTACTAAAATGCATTAGCCGGTTAGCGTGGGGTTCAGTGAGCAGTTGGTGTGTGTTCGGATCACAGGATAGCAAGGAGCATGTAGCCCAGAGCCAGTTGTGCTAAAACCTCTGTGCTAGCCGAGCAGCGCATGAATAGGCGAGGTTAAGGTGGAGACGGGGCAGAGAGGTGGGGTCAGGGTGCAAGGTGGGGCTGCTGCAGTAGTCGCATGCTAACCACATTGATGAGGTGGAAGGGCAATTGTTGTTGTTAAGTGCCGTCTAGTCAGTGATGACTCATGGCAACTCTCTGGATAGTTGTCCTAAATTGTGTTCGGTCTTCAGTAAGGCAGCTCATTGTTGACAGACTGGTATCTGTAGCTGCTGTTATTGTATCGACCCATCTCATTGCTGGCCTTCCTCTTTTGCGCTGACTATGTTGCCAAGCATGTCATCTTTCTCTAATAATCTCTCTCTTCGCATGATGTGTCCAAAGTATGAAAGTCAAAGGGGTATGTTTACTAAACCATCTTAACATGCGCTCTCCCACGTTATCGCATGATAAGGCGCCTTATTGCGTGATAATGGCTCTTTACCGGGCGATAAGGCGCCTTAGCGTGCGATAACACGCGCAGTGGCGAAACCAACGCTGAAGGCGGAGAAAGGCTCCCAGAGGGCGGAGAAAGGCTCCCCAGGGGCGGAGAGAGAGGGTCAATGGGCGGAGAGTAGGAGGGGAGAGGCTCCCTGCACACTAACGATGTGAAATCCGAGGCTCAAAACTAACGCCAGTGAAACCCTGGCGTTAGAGGTGATTTAAAGGGAAGAGAAACCATTTCTGTCAGCAATGTACAGCAAAACCAGGGAAACCTACAAAAAAGTGATAAGTGTGATACATGTGCACGGAACAAAAGGGCAAATAAACCGTGAAAATGAACAGAAGAAAATGGAATAATAATATAACCAAGCTGGGCAATAGTGATCTCAATGGGAAACATCAAAAAACATGCCCAAGAAAGCACCAAAAAAAGGATATGAATTCTGGAAGGGTCCATGCTCCGTCCCCATACAAGGTGAATGAGCCCACAGTGAAACTGCGCTGTGCAGGGTTTTCCTCTCCATTGGACAGGTTTCCTATGGTGTGCACATGTGCGGCAACAGCAGGGCGGGCATGTCAGAACGGCCAACTGGACAGATGCTTGAAAATGGGATACAGAGGACTGCAGGCGGCACATGCTGTGGTGCAGCTGGGGCACAGTGCAGACTAGGCAGACTAGGTGGCACTTAGGAATGCTGAAACTGTACAGCAGCCAGACAGCAACTGATGTCCAACAAAATCAAATCATAACCAATCAAGCAAATACAGCTTCTTCAGGATCCACAACTCGCTTCAAACCCCTAGACAAAGATGAGTTCATCAACAGTGCTCTGCCAGCCCTCCGTCAATCAGTTCAGAATCTCGACGATATGATCAATAAATGGAATGCCACCTTGACCTCTTGTTCGCAGCTACCATCCTCGAATAAATTACCTGCATCCGTCAAACCACCAAGAAACAGAAAACCAGCCCCTTGGTTCTCTGCTGAATTACGGTCATCTCTTCAGCATCTAAGAAAGCAGGAAAGAAAATGGCATCGATCCCGATCCACATCCAACCAAATGAATTATGAGAATACCCTGAAACAACACCGTGAAAAAATAGCTGAAAAAATGAGAGAATACCATACAGAGCTCCTCCTACGCTCATTAAATAAACCACGTGACCTCTTCAGCATTGCTAAATCTTTAAGCAAAGCACCCTTCTCCAATCAGACGATATCAATTCAACCCCAGGCCTATGCCGAATACCTGCAATCTAAAATCATTAAAACAGCAGCAATATCAAAAGGCCTCCCTCAGCTACATTCCCCAAGGACAACCACCGTTAACAAACTTCATCCCCCCAGCAGAGAAATACATCGCCAACCTTATTGCTACTATTAACACCACCACAGCCCAAAATGATCCTTGTCCTGCTTACTGGATCAGAACGATGCGTGCAGAGCTCAGCCCAACATTAGCCTACATCATGCAGCTCTCCTTCTCAACAGGATCATTCCCAGCAGCCCTGAAACAAACGTCTATACGCCCTCTCCTGAAAAACAACAAACTTGACCCGACAATGACAGATTCATATCGCCCGATCTCAAGCATACCCCTTCTAGCCAAACTTATTGAAAAGGTGGTGCAAATCCAACTACAACAACATATCGACATAGCATCCCCTCTTGATCCCTGCCAGCATGGATTCCGAGAATCCCATAGGGCAGAGACTCTTCTCACCTTATTTGTCAACACCTTATCCAGAGGTATTGACAAGATCGAAAACGGACTTGTGCTCATCTTCCTTGATATTGCGGCTGCATTTGATTCTGTTAACCACGAGCAACTCCTCTTTCGCCTGCAGGAAAAGGGAATTCACGGCCTAGCCTGGGAATGGTGCAAATTTTATCTAACCGACCGCTGGCAACATGTTCGGATAGGACCAGCAACTTCCCAACCATTCCAACAACAACAAGGAGTACCCCAAGGATCCTCACTATCTGCTCTACTCTTCAATATATATATGCAACCCATTTGCGATATAATCCGCTCATTTAAAATATCCAGCTTGATCTATGCGGACGATGTCTTAATATTTGCACCATTAAAAATCACGCACCCTGACCTCTCCCCAATAATAGAGTGCTTCAATGCTATCACTGATTGGCTCTTATTACAAAATCTACGTATAAACTTTAAGAAAACAGAGGTACTTTTCATAACCAAGAACAAGAACGTCTCTCCCCCTACCTCATTGAAGGTGCGAGATGCTGAGCTCCCATGTAAATCTGTAATACGCTACCTAGGTGTCACAACTGACCAACAGCTCAACTTCAAAGAACATATAAAGAACACCACCAAATCCATCTACAATAAAATACGGACTCTAAGACACCTAAGACCTCTACTAACCTAAGATAACTTCAGAACAATATTCCAAACGCTTGTAATGCCTCACTTTGACTATGCCAACATCATCCTACATGGCCTACCTAACAGCACCATTAATCCACTACAGTTGGCGATGAATGCAGCAGCCCGCATTCTCTACAGCATTTCTAGAAGAGATCACATTACACCCATACTTATGGATCTACACTGGCTACCGTTACAATGCAGAATCACCTACAACACACTGCTCCTATCCTTTAAGGCAATAAACCAGCTATCCCCTTCTGCACTGCTGACTATCTCTGCACTGCTGACTATCACCCCTACAACCAGACTAAGGAGGTCAGTATCTGACAACACGCTGACTATCCCACTTGAGTCTACCAAATGCACTCAAACAACTAGGAACAGAGCCTTCACCTTTTATGCCCCCAGATGCTGGAACAATCTCCCACATCATATCCGAGCAATCAAAGACCTCTCACAGTTCAGAAAAGCCCTTAAACACCACCTATTCTGCCTTCACTTCTACCCTAATCTAACACAATCACCCCCCGCACCTCAAGTCACTCACTCAGCCTCTGACATTCCAACAATATAACTCCTGACAATGTACATAATAGACCCACCCTCAAGTACACTTATGACGTCTATAGATTACACTGTCTCATGTATTATGATTCTATCTAGCTTTATACTGTAAAACGTTTCTACAACCACTGTTGTTGAATTGTATATAGTTACCCTTGTTATAGCCCAAGTTACTATTCCTGTTACAATGTAAGCAAAAGACTGTTTGTTCTGATGCAGTATTATGTTATATGTAAACCGCGCTGATTCTAAAAAGCACGGTATATAAGAACTGTAAATAAATAAATAAAATAAATGAGGGCCAACATGGGCACAAGTGTGTTTATCACAGTGTCACAGGGGATAGTGTCCAGCAGGTACCCCCAAGGGCACAGAACATTGGCAGGTGGTGTTGGGGGGGAAGCATGGACGTCTATGCAGGCACCCCTACCCCAGAACACGCACCATAGGCAGCCGCCTACCTGCACACTGGATGGCCTGAGACTGCGCACCACCAGCATAAGGGCATGTCAGCATGGTGGCAAAGGGATACTGGTGGTGGAGGGGGCAGTGGCATCTGCCCACAGCAGACCATGGCCTAGCCCTGTGTAGGTGGGTGCCATGCACTGCAACAGACAGGCTCTGTCTGACAAACAGTCATGGTATCTCCAGGGCATGCACTGTCTCTGTGGCAACACGGTGGTGCAGTGCACACAGCCAGTGTGTTCAGGAGCAGAAGGTCACGGGTTCAGTCCCAGCTGTGGTTCCTCCCAACCCAGTCCCCATATTTTACCCACTACTAAAACGTGCTAATACAGACAGAACCTGTAGTGCAGATGACGTAGACATGCCCAAAACACCTACATTTTACCCTACAGAGCACAGACACCATAAACATGCGCATTACCTAGAGCAGAGTCTCCCAAATGCAGTCCTGGAGGGCCAAACACCATTCAGGTTCCATGCTGCCTCTAATAAATGTGGCTGTGCTGCATTGCTATGCATCGCCCCCATGGTATGCAGATGTATCTCATGCATATTCATTAGGGACAGCATGAAAATCCGAACAGTGTTTGGCCCTCCAGGACTGGAGTTGGGAACCTCTGCCCTAGAGCAGCGTCCAACAGGGGCAGACACACCCGCACCCACAGGCTCCATTATCCCAAGCCTCTTGGAGAGGCAGGATGTTGGGCCCTGCGTGCATTTCCCCATACTAGCACTTGCATACCTTAGCAATGCCACCCTAAACATGGGAAAACTGTACACAGCTATCAAAAGGTTGCTATGATAACTGGCAGATAGCAATTCCTACGTTAAGCACAATTGGCTGATTGAGCTGCATCATAGCAACCTTTCTGATGTCTGTGGAGTGTGCCTCAGGTCTGGTGTCTGACAGAGTGACCCCAACAGTATTGCGTACCATAGCCATGCCTGCACTGTGCCCAGGATTGGTGTGGTGGCCAGGGCTGCCAAACACCTCTATAATTGCACAATGCTGGCATAGGTGTGTGGAGTGTGTGTCTGTCTATCCAGTGTGTGGTGGCTGCCAACACCCTCCACAGCCCACACTGCTAGCACTGTTGCCAGTATTGGCCTGCCAATGTGCATAATGAGGAGCAAGGTGCTGTGGGAATAGCCTGGATAATGTGGCCTGGCCTGGCCGCATCTGCACAGGGCATAGGGCAATGGCTCGGACATTGTAGTGCCCAGCCACCACCTGCATGGACAGCGTGGCCACAGCTGGGCACTCCACAGCTGCATGGCCACAGCGGGGCACAGCTGGGAGGTCACTCTCACCCTGACTGAGCAGTGACCACGGCATGGCTAGGTTCCCCCATAGTGCTATACAGTATTTCTCTCATATGATATTTATGGGTCCCTTTTGGGATCCAATCACTGACTTATCTGCTTGGTGTGTATGCTGACATCCCAGTTCTGGGTACATGCACCTCCTCCAGGCCCATGAACTATAGACTAGCTAGCAGACTGTCTGTAGCTAGTATGCGTCTTGCTGGAACACCTTGCAGGGTGCAGTGGCTGGAGGCTTGCTGCTGGAGAATGTCAGATAGTGGTGAGGGGAAGCTGAGCATTTCCAGGCCTACTGTCTGTCTGCTATTGCTTTATGGATGTGTACAGCTCTGCATTGCCTGCCCTGTAGGGTGTCTGTTACCTAGCAGGACTGGGGTTGATGGTCCCCTCTACTGCTGCCATTGCAGGGAGGTAGAATGTGGATCTATTGGTGGGTGATCCTGTTTCCCACCCTGAGCCCCAGAGGGTGGGTGGGTTGTGTGGTGGTACAGAATCTGCCTATGGGTCCAAACACCCCCCCCCCTTTTCACCTACACCATGTAAGTCTCTTTTAGTTCGAGACCTCATTGACCAACACGCATTAGATCTCTGTTTTCTTACTGAAACCTGGCTCAAGGATGTGGACCTCCCTGTCCTCTCTAGTTCCCTCCCTCCCAATTTTGCAGCGCTCTCTTGTTCTCGGAGGGGTAGAGGTGGTGGCGGGGTGGCCCTTTTATATCGTACCTCCCTTAACTTTGAGGAAGTTCCAGCACCAGTACCGCTACCCCCGGAATCCCTTCTCCTGAGACTCTCCTCCGCCTCCCCCCCCCTCTACTTTCTCCTTCTCTACCTTCCTCCCTCTCTTGCAGCCCCCCAGTGGGAGGCTGCCTTACAGGCCATCTCTGATCTTGTGCTACATTTCCCCAACCTTATCTTGCTGGGCGATTTCAACGTCCATCTCGATAACCCCACCAGATCAAAGGATCAGGTCTTTGCTAACCTCCTGAAGGATGTTTCTTTATGTCAGCACGTGGTTGGTCCTACCCATATGGCTGGTCACACCCTGGATTTAATCCTATCTCCTTCGTCACTACAGCCTGCAATCTCACCACCCTTCACTCTAAGTGTCCCTTGGTCAGATCATTTTTGTGTTTTTTCTTCGCTTTCCTTCCCCCAGCCAGAACACTGCCCTCTGGCCCCCCCCTTCCCCTCCTTCGTCGCAACTTGTCCCAGGAAACACTTCAGGCATTCCCCTCAGCCTCCACGGTCTTCCCCACTGATTTCGCCAACCGCCCCACTGATGACCAGGCTCTTCTTTGGGATTCTCTCCTATCTGCCTCCCTTGATGACCTAGCGCCCCTTCGTCCTATTTCCCAGTCTGCTAGGGTACCTCCCTCGCCCTGGTATCATCCTACCCTTCGCACTCTTCGCTCTCAGATGCGTCAAGCCCAGCGTCATTGGACCCGTCGTCCCTCACCAGAGCTCCATCTTCGTTTCCAGCTCCTGTCTTCTGAATATCGCTCGGCCACACAATCTGCAAGACTCACCTTCTATTCCGCTCAAATTTCAGCGGCTGCTAGCTCTTCGCGGCAGCTGTTTACTATCCTGCAGAAGCTGTCGTCCACTAATGTTAAGAACTCACCTGCCACTTCTACCCCGGACCCTCAGTCCCTCGCCACTTTTTTCTCCCATAAGGTGTTGACCTTACGATCTTCTTTCTCCTCTCCACCCCCTCCCCCTCTCTCCCCATCCCCTCCTTCCTATAATTCAACCCCTCTCCCCCTGGTTTCTTCCCCTGCTCGCTCTTCACCTACTTCTGTCACTAGTAATTCTGTCATCACTCATACTTGGTCATTTTTTCGCCCTGTCCTTTCTGCGGAGGTACTGTTGTTCTTGTCCAAATCTAAGAAAACCACCTGTATCCTCGATCCCATCCCCTCCCGGTGGCTCTCTGAACCCTCTCTCCAATTAGTCCCGGTCATTACCACTATCATTAATTCCAGTTTTTCTTCTGGCCAATTTCCGACACCTTGGAAGTCTGCTATTCTTCACCCCATACTGAAACAGCCTTCCCTTGATCCATCTGTCCTTTCACATTGGCGCCCCGTATCCAACCTCCCATTTCTCGCTAAACTCCTAGAACGCTGCGCTTTTGACCAATTGAGTTCCCACGTTGAATCTACCAACTCCCTCCATCCACGTCAGGCTGGGTTCCGTCAAGGTCACAGCACCGAAACCATCCTCCTTGCTCTATTGAATGAACTGCATGTTGTGCACGACCGTGGTAATATTACTCTCCTTGTATCACTGGATCTGTCTGCGGCATTTGATCTCATTGACCATCATACACTTCTGTCCCGACTCTCTGACATTGGTCTCCGTGGCACCGTGTGGCACTGGTTTCGCTCTTTCCTTTCCTCCCGTTCCTTCTCTGTACATGTCAATGGCCAGGCCTCCCCCGTCCTGCCCCTCACTTGTGGTGTTCCACAGGGCTCTGTGCTTTCCCCCATACTGTTCAACATCTTTCTCGCCCCACTGCCCTTGATAATTCAACAATACTCGGTCTCGTCTTACATTTATGCAGACGATATTGTTCTCTTGTTTCATACCTCACCGTTATCCCCTGATGTCACTCAGTTGAACCTTTGCCTTTCACATATCGCTTCTTGGCTGTCAGAAAATTTTCTTCATCTCAATCCAACAAAGTCCTCTGCAATGTGGGTTTCCTTAGGTGGCCCATGTCCCACTCTGGCTCCCTCCATTGGCTCAACCAGCATTCCTCTCACATCCTCCTTTCGCTACCTGGGCGTTCTTCTGGATCCTTCTCTGTCCTTCCAGGAACACATCTCCATGGTTTCCCGTTGTTCTTTCACTGCCTTACGGCGCATTAGGGCCGTCCGATCCATATTGCCCACCGGTTCCCTTATCACTCTTGTCATTGCTCTCGTTACTAGCAGATTGGATTACTGCAACGTTTATTTAGCCAACCTTCCTAAATACAGCCTTCAAAGGCTGCAGCGAATACAGAATACTGCAGCTCGCCTCATCACCTTTTCCAGTAAATTCGATCACATTACGCCTATCCTTATCCGTTTACATTGGCTTCCCCTCCATTATCGCTTTTGTTACAAATTTCTGATTCTACTCCATCGTGCCGTTTACACCAATTCTCCTCTCTATTTGGCTGATTGCATCTCTCTACATTCTCCCCATCGACAACTTCGTTCTTTCAACACCAATCGTCTGTCTCTTCCCTCGCCCTCCCGAGCCCGCTTGGAACAGACATGACACTCTGCCTGGTTCTTTCTCGGACCTATGCTATGGAATGCACTACCCACTGATCTTCGGTTAGAGCCATCATACTCCCAGTTCAAGTCTCTGCTTAAGACATATCTATTCCAGAAAGCCTTTGACCTCCTTCCTGAAGACCCCTCCTGCCTGTCCTATGTCTCTGTCTGATGTGTTATAGATTGTCTTTGTCTGTCGCCCTCTCTGTCTTTATGGTTTATTATGAGTTGGTATCACTATGACTTGTTTGCCCTTTCTCTACCTCCTTTCCTATCTGAACTTTGGCGTTCTATTTCCTGGTGTGCAGTGTCTAATCAAATTTTTATTGTACACCGCTAAATGCTTTTGCCCTAGCGGTATATCAATTGTAAATAAAGATAAAGATGTAACCATGGCATCAACACAGGATATGCACTATTCTGGGTGCATCATAGCCCATAAGGGCTAGACATGACTGAGAAATACAAAAGGACACAGATGTAACCTAGATGTGTCTGCAGGAACTACCTATCACACACAGTAGCACTGACGGGGACCTGCAACATGGCGTATTTCAGCCATGAAAGGTGCTGTGGACCTGGTGCTGGGCGCCCCACCTCACCCTCAGGGTGAGCACAGTACCCGCACAATGTGACGGTCTGTGGCTACTCTGTGCCAGTACCACACACGGTCAGTTCCCCCTACCAGGCCGAGGTGCTGTGGGGGTGCATACCCCATCTTGTGCCCATCTGTCGACTGCTGATTTGCATGTGCAGTGCATCATGGGTACGGGTGGGTTAACCCTATCCTGGTAACCACAGCAGACTGTATGTGTGGTGACGTGCAGTCCTTCTGCAGCCAACCAGGGGCTTGTTATCAGCTATAGAGCTGTAGCCCACTGGTTACTTCACTTCCTGTAAAGCCAGAGGTCATGGGTTCAAACCCATGGTGGGGTTATATGATAGGGCTGTCTGAGGCATTGTCTATTTTTAATGTACATTAGTGCTGCCAGCAAAAACACCCTCAGAGTACTGTAACCTTAAGGTGCCTCATAAGCGCCCTTTAAGGTGTCCTATAGGGGACATTATAGGGTGCCTTGGCGGACAGTGCACTTTATAATGTGCCCTATGGAGTGCGTTATGGGGTGCCTTATGCGTCACCTTAGGTTACACCACCGTGAGGGTGTGTTTGCTGGCAGCACTAATTAAAATAAAAGTAAAATGCATCACAAATCACTACCTAAAGGTAAAGGGTGATGCCTCAGCCAGCCTTACTGTAAAAAAAGTCGTTCACTATTAATTCAAAAAAGTATGTAGAGGAATTATTTACTTAAACTTGCAATGCAATCAATACCACTCAGTTGTAAAACAAGGTCTCAGATTTAACAAGTGCTACTTCCCGACTGTCGTCCTGGAAGAAAAAGCACGTCAGCACATCAATGACCTTGTGGAAATTTACATCGAGTGAGCCAGTTCTGCTTCTCAACAGGGCCGGCCCGTCCATTGAGCAAGAATGTTTTTTGCACAGGGCCCCGCGTTTCAGGGGGCCCCGCGCAAAGAACATTCTGCTTTTTTTTTTAATTACATTTTTTTAAAAAACCTGTCTCTGGCTGCTGCCGCGTCCGTCGCAGCAGCGGCAGAATGGCGTGTCCCGCGGGGCCCCTTCTCCTCGTCGAGCCCTCTGCAAGGGCTTTCAGATTCGCGAAGGGAGAGTGCTCCCTCGCGTCTCTGTAAAGCCCGCAGGGGCTAATGGGAAATTTCCCATCTGCCCCTTTAGACGCGAGGGGCTGATGGGAAATTTCCCATTAGCCCCTGCGGGCTTTACAGAGACGCGAGGGAGCACTCTCCCTTCGCGAATCTGAAAGCCCTTGCAGAGGGCTCGACGAGGAGAGGGGGCCCCGCGGGACACGCCATTCTGCCGCTGCTGCGACGGACGCGGCAGCGGCAGCAGCTAGAGCCAGGTTTTTGTTGTTTTTTTTTAATTTGCCGGAAGGGAAGGGAAGGGAAGGGGGGGGGGGCTGATGGAGGCTGTCTGGAAATGGGGTGATGGGGGGTTAGGACTGGAAATGTGCAAGGGGGGGGGTTAGGACTGGAAATGTGCAAGGGGGGGGAGTTAGGACTGGAAATGTGCAAGGGGGGGGTTAGGACTGGAAATGTGCAAGGGGGGGGGTTAGGACTGGAAATGTGCAAGGGGGAGGGGTTAGGACTGCAAATGGGCTGGGGGGGTGAGCACTGGAAATGGGATAGGGGGGGTAAAGACTGCTAATGGGCGGGGGCGGGGGGAGGCTGACTGGAAATGGGCTGGGGGGGTTAAGACTGCTAATGGGCTGGGGCTGATGGAGGCTGACTGGAAATGGGCTGGGGGGGTTTAGGACTGGAAATGGGCTGGGGGGGACAAGACTGCTAATGGGCTGGGGCTGATGGAGGCTGACTGGAAACGGGGTGAGGGGGGGTTAGGACTGGAAATGGGCTGGGGGGGGTAAGGACTGGAAATGGGATAGGGGGGTTTAAGACTGAAAATGGGATGGGTCAGATGGAGGCTGACTGGAAATGGGCTGGGGGGGGTTTGGACTGGTAATGGGCTGGGGGGGTTAAGACTGGTAATGGGCTGGGGGCTGATGGAGGCTGTCTGGAAATGGGGTGATGGGGGGGTTAGGACTGGAAATGGGCTGGGGGGGTTAAGACTGGTAATGGGCTGGGGGTTGATGGAGGCTGACTGGAAATGGGGTGATGGGGGGTTAGGACTGGAAATGGGCTGGGGGGGTTAAGACTGGTAATGGGCTGTGGGCTGATGGGGGCTGTCTGGAAATAGGGTGATGGGGGTTAGGATTGCTAATGGGCTATGGGGGGGGTTAGGACTGCTAATGGGCTATGGGGGCGCTAGGACAGGAAAAGGGCTGATGGGGAGGGGTTAGGACTTGAGGTGGGCTGATGTGGTTAGGACTAGTAATGGGCTGTGGGCTGATGGGGGGGGGGTTAGGACTGGCAATGGGCTATGGGGGGCTGACTGGAAATGGGCTGATGGGGTTAAGACTGGAAGTGGGCTGATGGGGGGTTAGGACTGGTAATGGGTTATAGGGGGGGCTTAAACTGAAAATGGGTTGATGGGGGGCTAGGACTGGTAATGGGTTGGGGGATTGCTATGACTGGAAATGGACTGAGTGGACGGGGAGGCTTGAACTGCAAATAGCTGATGGGGAGGGAGCTTGGAATGGAAATGGGCTGTGAGGGAAGGGAGCTAGAACTGAAAATGGGCTGATGGAGCAGCTAGGATAGGACTGGAAATGGGCTGTTGGGGGGAGCTAAGATTGGAAATGGGCTGTGGTGGGGGCTTGAATTGAAATGGACTCATGGAGGGGCTAGAACTGGAAGTAGGCTCATGGGGGGGCTTGGACTGGAATTGGGCTGAGTGGAGGGGAGCTAGGATTTGACATGGGCTGATGGTGGGGCTAGGAAATGACTAGAAATGGGCTGATGGGGGGCTAGGATTGGAAATGAGCTGATGAAGGGACTCAGACTGAAAATGGATGGGGGAGCTAGGACTGGAAATGGGTTGATGGGGGGCTAGGACTGGAAATGGGCTGATGCAGGGACTAGAAGGGAATGGATGCTGGGTGAGACTGGAACTAGAAGGGAGCTGATGTTGGGGGAGGATTAGAATGGGATGGGGCTGGGAGAGTAAAATGGAGAGGGGAAAAATATTTTGTGTGGGAGGGATGAAAAATCTACAATTGGCCGGGTATTGGGAGAGTAAGTGGGGATTGAGGATGGAGGGGTAAAATTTGTGTGGATGAAATAAGAATGAGGAAAGAGCAAAAGGATAAAGATTAGTATGTTAAAGCAGATGTAGAGAGAGAGGATGGAAAGAAAACTAGAAGAGAGAAGAAAGGACAAATGGACAGCAGACGATGGAGAGTTAGCAGAAAACATGAAGAAACCAGAAGAAAGTGGCTGGAGCAATTGCAACTGAAAAAAAATGCACAAAAGGTAGAAATATATCTCTTTATTTTGAATTTATTAACTGGAATATGAAAGCTCTGGGAAATGTGCATCATTAACGTCTGCGCTTTGTTTGGTACAAGAGGAAATTGATTTATAGTTTTATTTCTACAGTGTTGTTGTACATTCCAAGTTTGGCTTTTGGGGTTCCCAGTTTAATTATTGCCTTCCTGTTTCTAAATTGCGATTCCTTGTTTGGTGATGGTCTATGTTCTGCATGTGTAACTGAGCTGAGGTATTCTGTTTATGTAATTCCTATTTGACATTGCCACTTGTTCTCTTTCCCCAGTATTCTCTGAAATGTACTGGTTTAATATTTGCAGTGTTTCCTTTTGATAGGTAGGGTCTGGTGCTTTGTGAGTCCTGGTAATGCTGTCAGGATACAGCGAGTTTGCTATGGGTTCTAAATGGGCAGCGTTTGTAGTAGTTCCTAATGTGCCTGGCGGTTGGCACTGGATTATAGTAATGTAGAAATCTTTTAGTCTTTCTTTATCCATACACTCATTAAGAGACATGTTTACTAAAAGTTAGTGTATGGTAACATTATGCAAATATTTATGCAAATAAGGCCACTTATGCAAATGAGGCCCCGCACCGAGTCTCCGCACATGGCCCCGCACTCCCCTTGGGCCGCCCCTGCTTCTCAATAAACACAAATTTGTACATTCACTTCAACTCTTCACTTGAAAGAACTGGGCTGGACTTTTTCGTTGCACTGTAGCTAATTTCCTGATCCCATTTACATCGAGTGAGCCAGTCCTGCTTCTCAATAAACACAAATTTGTACATTCACTTCAACTCTTCACTTGAAAGAACTGAGCTGGACTTTTTCGTTGCACTGTAGCTAATTTCCTGATCCCGACGCTCGCCTCAGGTACCAATCTCGCGTTTCACTTATAGGGTTCCTCAGGGGATCCTGTTATCTGATTTCTTAACTATATTCTAGTAAAACAGAGAATATTTATTATTTGCAAAAACCCCTCACCCACTACCTCAACCAATACTTAACTCACACTAATAACCTACCACCTATAAAAATCATTAAAAGCCTTACCACTGATGCTGCCAACGTTCCAATTTTAATCCACGACCCTCTTTCTCAAACTTCATTCTTTCTCTCGGGCCGAAAAAACGCCGCGCATGCGGGGTGAAGCAACAACCCACCATATTTAAAACCCCACTAATTACCTAATGCCAGAAACTCCTCCTTCTCTCGCCTCATCCTCAAAATGACGAAACCGTAATGCTCTATTTTTAACGAAGAAAGATTTCACCTAAAACGCAGTCTATCCACCTCCCCTCTAATAAAATTAAAAATGCTGTCTTTTATATTAAATTCGTGTCTCATCCTCTCACTCTGGTAGACTACGTTTAATATTACCAGCTCTTAAAGGACACAAAGAACAAAATCAGCCAAAAATTCTTACTTTACTGGCAACACACCGACCAATCTATCCCCATATTGAGACCATAGGGTTCCACTGTATTTAACTTAAATATCCAGCGTTGTTCCCGCATGATCAGTTCCGTATCTAGAGTTCTCCCTCGACATCCTCGCTTTACCTGATCTATACAAAGACAACGTAAATCTTGAAATTCATGACGCTCAAGTAAACAGTGCCGCACAATCGGAGCTTCTTGCACTTTACGTTTTAATCTACTTTTGTGCTCCCGCAACCTTATTCTAAAAAGACGTGAAGTTTTGCCTATGTAGGCCAGCCCACAGGGGTACATAAGTACATAAACAACATTTGTTGAAGCACATGTAGTAGAAAATCGCAATTTAACTATCTGTCCTGCATAGTAAAATTCAGAGGCTGTCAAAGTAATCGAACACATTTCACAATTCCCACAGGCCTGGTGGCCATTCTCTCTCGGTAATGGGGGGACTTCCAATGGGCCGATCTCTGCTGGACTTAACCTTTCTTTTAAATTACGATCCCTCTGCCATACACAACGAACGTTTTTGTCTGCCAACCCTGGAACAACTGTCAAAACATTGCTATGTTTTTTGATCACTTGCTGAAACGCTGTGCTCAAAGGGGAATATTTAGTAATTAAATTTACATTACCCGTGTCAAAATCTGTGCGCCCAGGTATCGCCTGTTTGATCAAGAGTAAGCTTCTACGATTGTACAGCGCCCTATGGTACGCTCTATGCACGATCTTCCTAGGATATCCCCTCTCTAGAAACTGCTTACTAAGCTGTTTGGACTTGCACTTGTAGTCCCTCCTGTCTGAGCAATTCCTCCGAAAACGTAAAGTGCAAGAAGCTCCGATTGTGCGGCACTGTTTACTTGAGCGTCATGAATTTCAAGATTTACGTTGTCTTTGTATAGATCAGGTAAAGAGAGGATGTCGAGGGAGAACTCTAGATACGGAACTGATCATGCGGGAACAACGCTGGATATTTAAGTTAAATACAGTGGAACCCTATGGTCTCAATATGGGGATAGATTGGTCGGTGTGTTGCCAGTAAAGTAAGAATTTTTGGCTGATTTTGTTCTTTGTGTCCTTTAAGAGCTGGTAATATTAAACGTAGTCTACCAGAGTGAGAGGATGAGACACAAATTTAATATAAAAGACAGCATTTTTAATTTTATTAGAGGGGAGGTGGATAGACTGCGTTTTAGGTGAAATCTTTCTTCGTTAAAAATAGAGCATTACGGTTTCATCATTTTGAGGATGAGGCGAGAGAAGGAGGAGTTTCTGGCATTAGGTAATTAGTGGGGTTTTAAATATGGTGGGTTGTTGCTTCACCCCGCATGCGCGGCGTTTTTTCGGCCCGAAAGAAAGAATGAAGTTTGAGAAAGAGGGTCGTGGATTAAAATTAGAACGTTGGCAGCATCAGTGGTAAGGCTTTTAATGATTTTTATAGGTGGTAGGTTATTAGTGTGAGTTAAGTATTGGTTGAGGTAGTGTGTGAGGGGTTTTTGCAAATAATAAATATTCTCTGTTTTACTAGAATATCGTTAAGAAATCAGATAACAGGATCCCCTGAGGAACCCTATAAGTGAAACGCGAGATTGGTACCTGAGGCGAGCGTCGGGATCAGGAAATTAGCTACAGTGCAACAATAAAGTCCAGCCCAGTTCTTTCAAGTGAAGAGTTGAAGTGAATGTACAAATTTGTGTTTATTGAGAAGCAGGACTGGCTCACTCGATGTAAATGGGATCAGGAAATTAGCTACAGTGCAACGATAAAGTCCAGCCCAGTTCTTTTAAGTGAAGAGTTGAAGTGAATGTTAAAATTTGTGTTTATTGAGAAGCAGGACTGGCTCACTCGATGTAAATTTCCACAAGGTCATTGATGTGCTGACGTGCTTTTTCTTCCAGGACGACAGTCGGGAAGTAGCACTTGTTAAATCTGAGACCTTGTTTTACAACTGAGTGGTATTGATTGCAGTGCAAGTTTAAGTAAATAATTCCTCTACATACTTTTTTGAATTAATAGTGAACGACTTTTTTTACAGTGTGCATTATATCGGTCCTAAGAAGACCGAGTTTTTGTGTGATTATACAACAATGGATGGTCAGCCAGCCTTATGCATTAGGCACACTGGGGGATCAAACTCATGACCCCTGTACCATCAGTCAGTGTATTAACCATTGTGCTACACCTCTGTTTCTATGGTTGCATGTCTGGGCGCCTACTTAAGGTTAACACGCTTAGCGGCGCTTTGCCCAATAATGTGCGCAGCAGCGCACGTTAGCTCGCGATAATCCCGTTTTGCTACTTTAAGACCGACACGCCAACTCCTTTTATGGCAGCCTGCACACTAACGCCGGGCGCACATTAAGAAGGTTTAGTAAACATACCCCAAAGTCTTGCCATCTGAGCTTCTAAAGAAAGCGTAGGTTTGATCTGTACTAGTACTGACTGGTTTGTTTTTCGGGCAGTCCATGGTATACACAGTATTCGCCACCAGCACAATAATTCAAAGGCATTAATTTTCTTCCTGTCTATCTTTTTCACTGTCCCGCTTTCACATCCATATGATGTTATTGAAAATACCATGGCTTGAATGAGTCAAATCTTTGTATGGAGAGAGACATCTCTGCTCTTCAGAATCTTGTCTATATCTTTCATAGCCATTCTGCCAAGAGCAATGCGTCAACGGATTTCTTGACTGCTTGTTGATTCTTTATTAATAATTGATCCAAGTAGGTTAAAGTTGTCCACAATTTCAATTTCTTCTGCTTCAATGATGAACTTATTGATTTTGCCAGTTGTCATGATCTTTGTCTTCTTTACATTAAAATGCAGATCCATTTTAAGTCTATGTTCCTTGATCTTGAGAAGGAAATGTTTCAGATCATCTTCACTTTCAGCCAGTGGCATCATCAGCATAGCAAAGGTCGTTGATGAGTCTCCCACCAATCTTCACACCTCTGATGTCTTCAAACAATCTTGCTTCTCTGGTTATTTGTTCTGCATATAAATTAAATAGGTAGGGGGAACATATTCAGCCTTGTCATACACCTTTGCTTATTTTAAACCATTCTGTTTCTCCTTGTTCCGTTTGAACTGTTGCTTCTTGATCAATGCACAGATTGTGCAAGAGAACAATCAGGTGTTCTGGTATAACCATGCTTCTTAATGTGGCCCAAAAGGCAATTACACACCTTGTATATAACATTTGCAAAAATCAATACTGACAGGTTGCAAGGCCACATGTATGCATCCCTCTTACTATGACACACCTGTGTACAATCTGCTCCAAACAGATGTCCACCAAACACACATATTTGGGGGATTACAGTCCCCCTAGGTGCAATCTGTGTCACCTGATCAGCCACTTGCCACCTGTATAAGGATACCTGTTCAGATAGGTCCCTGATCAGCAACACCACTACACAGGCAACATGTAGATCACTGTGCACTCCAAACAGGTCGCAACATGTAGATCACTGTGCACTCCAAACAGGTCGCAACATGTAGATCACTGTGCACTCCAAACAGGTCACAGACAAGGTTGTGCAGACATATGAATCAGGGTTGAGTTGTGAATACATCTCGCAACATCTTCTGATCCCACACTCCAACCTTAATTCCATGCTAACACACTGGAAATAATGTGGCACTACACCAAGTCGGACCAGAGGCCACACTCCAGGACCCACAGACCAGGCACAGATGGCATTGATGCACGAAAAATACAAAGAAAACAAAGATCACACTGACTGGACTACATGGATCCACAGCACAGATGGGAAGATCAGTTTTTAACAGCATTTTAGGCCATAGACTCAACAGAATGGTGCTTTGTGGAGGCTTCTGCTAGAAATATCAACCATTGCTCAGGGAGAACAGTTAAACTAAGAGGGATACACTTTTGGGGTTTACACAACATGTGGTGGACGCCCCCCCCCCCCCACGCACATTGGAGAGGGGTCACTCATCAGATGTTAAAAAAGGGGGATCAGTTGGCTTCCAGGTTCATCATGTACATTACCCATGTGCAACATTAACCCCACACTTCCCATCACACCATCAACAACTTTCTGACAGTGCAACATGGTGGTATCAGCAACATGCAGTGGGGATGTTTCTCATCAGCAGGGACAGGCTAACAGGTCAGGATTGTTGGTACACAGGTTGCCACTACATAAAGACCCATATTTGTGAATAACCTGTTTTACTCTGCCTGAGCTTTATGACTGAGACATCGGTTCACTTTCCAGCACAACAATGTATAGAGTTAAGAATTGTACATAGTTTCCCCCAGTTACTTCCAAGTTGATCTCCCTGTTTATTGTAAATACAACTCAAAGTTCCTTGTGTTGTATAGTTGATGTTAAATGTAAACCGCTCTGATCTAAAATAGAGCGGTATAGAAGAACTGTTAAATAAATAAATAAATAAATAAACAGTGATCATAGACCTATGTTTAAAACTGCTTCAATGGGAAACATGTAAATATATTGCAATAGGATCATCCAGGCCCTGACTTCACTCCAATTCAAATCCACTGACATGGGTTGTGGCCTGCTGTGGGCCAATGCAACCCATTTAACTTTCAGGTGTTATAAAATTTTTGCCCTGAGGAGTGGCTGAGGATCCTGGAGGCTGAAAGAGACATATCTCAATAGACTTGAAGCTGTCAATGCATCAAACTTTGCCTCAATAACTTAATGACCTTAGAGGGTGCATACTGTACATGTGCACACACCTTTAAGTTTTTATAGCTTTGCATAATTGCAGGTATTAAAGTGACAAAATAAGGGATACTTTGTACCTTTTAGGTCATGGTGAAGTTGTGGAATACACATGGTGCTATCCCCTAAAACTCCATTTTCAGTGCCGGTTGTAATGCAAGAAAACAGGACAAACACCAAGGGGATGAATACTCTGAAAAGTCACTGTACATGTCCTCAACAACCCTCTCCTACTGTATACTCATTCTACACCGTCTTGTCTATCATGTACAGCTGGTCAGCTCACAGAGCAGGGACTAAACTCTCTGTGTGTATGGTGGGCCCAGTAGATGATGTGTATTGTCCCCAACCTGCTACACTGAGTTAAAGTGGGAATGTTACCTGTCCCCATGTACTTATTGTTTGTGGGTGTTTAGATTGGGCATTGCAATGTTGCTCCAAATGCTCCCAGTTGCATGTCATCCATGTCAGGTTGTGCTGCATGCAAAAAGCCTAGCCTGTTTGATGCAGATCAACCTGCCCAAGATGGGCAGGTCAGTCTCACTAAAGCACAGCTTGTGGTATCTGGCAGCCATGTTCCCTTGTGGTGGTGGTGGTAGTGGTATACTGGGTGACATCAGAGGTTTGCAGTATCTACAATGCACATTACAGCAGACTACAGCATGGCACCTTGCCTGACTGCTAGGTGCCTTCCATGGCTGCCTTCTGTGACCTCAAGGCAACTTATCTGACTGCAAGGCACATACCATTAGTACACTGACACCACACACATATGGGACCATAGCATCTGTCCCTGACCCCTTCAGGTGTTTTCATACCTGATCTCTGGAAGGGGCAGAATAGGAGAACCAAATAAATAAATGGTTTGTGCCGACTCCTGGTGATCCAGCTAACTCTAGGTTTTCTGGGTTATATCTTTGTATGAGGTAATGGAGGCTAAATTGACTTGCCCACAGTCACAATGAGTGCCAGTGGAGACTGAACCCTTGATTCTCTTTGTACTAGGTAATTATCTCTAACCACTGGGCTACTCCTCCACTCTATATTTATATATATGTGTATGTTCATGTCTATATAGCTATCTGTGTGTGTGTGTGTGTGTGTGTGTGTGTGTGTGTGTGTGTGTGTGTTTGTGTTTGTGTGTGTGTTTGTGTGTGTGTGTTTGTGTTTGTGTGTGTGTGTTTGTGTGTGTGTTTGTGTGTGTGTATATATATATGTGTGTGTGTGTGTGTATATATATGTGTGTGTGTGTGTGTATATATATATATATATATATATATAAAGTATACATACACACACACACATATATATATATCCATATGAGCCAGATAATACCTCAAGGCCTTACCACATCAGTCTTTGCTCTGTGACATAGCCTCTAACTCATGGTTTACACCAGGCCATTCCATGGTTGGATCCTCTCCATCAGGTGACACCAGAGAGTTCTGGGTGTTTGACAGGTGCACAGGGTGTACTGGTGTGCTACTGTGCTTTGCCTGCATAGGTGTCCTGTCTATTGGTTATATGGCTCAATGTGGGACATATGACAGAACATGTTTCTGATGTTGTAGTGGGAGATTATTTTGCATCCAGTGATCACCAGATGGTGTGGTTCAGTATTAGGACTAGGGCTGTTAGAATCCATTCCAAGGTGAGGATCTTAGACTTTAGGAAGACTAACTTTGCAAAGATGGGCCAATACCTCAGGGAGTCATTAGTGGGATGGGAACAGCTGGGGGATATAGAAAAAAACAGTGGGCAAAACTGAAAGGGGGTATTTTAAAGGCAACCAACCTTTTTGTTAAAATGGTAAATAAAGGCAAAAAGAACAGGAGACCGCTATGGTTTTCGAAGGAAGTAGCTGAAAAAGTGAAGAAAAAGAGGGAAGCCTTCATGAAATACAAGAGATCACAGAGAGAGGAAGACAGGCATCTGTATTTGGAAAAACTTAGAGAAGCTAGCAAAGTAGTCAAGAAGGCAAAGATTCAAAAGGAGGAGGAAATAGCCAATGCAATAAAATGGGGGGATAAGACATTTTTCAGATATATTAGTGAGAAGAGGAAGGGCAAAAGTGGTATTGTCAGACTCAAGGGTGAAGGGGGGGAATATGTAGAAGCTGATAAGGATAAAGCGGAATTGCTTAACAAATATTTTTGTTCTGTGTTCACAGATGAAGAACCAGGAGCAGGACCTCAGAAAACACCCACAAATAAGAACAGAAGCGAGGGACATCTTGAACAATTTTCAGAAGACTGTGTTCGTGAGAAACTAGCTCAACTAAAAGTAGACAAAGCGATGGGACTGGATGGGATACACCCTAGAATACTGAGGGAACTTGGGGACGTTCTAGCAACTCCACTGACTGACCTTTTCAATGCCTCGTTGGAGTCGGGAGTGGTGCCAAAGGACTGGAGAGAAGCTCATGTGGTGCCTTTACACAAAAGCTGAAGTAAGGATGTGGTTGAAAACTACAGGCCGGTTAGTTTAACTTCGGTGGTGAGTAAATTACTTGGAAACGCTGCTGAAAGAGAAAATAGTGAGATTTCTGGAGTCCAGCGGATTACAGGATCCGAGGCAGCATGGATTCACCAGAGGCAGGTCTTGTCAGACAAATCTGATTGATTTCTTTGACTAGGTGACCAGGGAGTTGGACCGAGGGAGAGCTCTAGATGTGGTGTATTTAGATTTCAGTAAAGCTTTTGACACTGTTCCTCACAGGCAACTTATAAACAAACTGAGCACCCTAGGGATGGACCCTAAAGTTACTGCTTGGGTTAGAAATTGGTTGGGTGGGAGGCGACAAAGAGTACAAGTAAATGGAGCTCACTCTGAGGAGAAGGATGTTACCAGTGGTGTGCCCCAGGGATCTGTCCTTGGTCCGATTCTTTTTAACATCTTTGTTAGTGATATAGCGGAAGGGCTGTCGGGTAAGGTTTGCCTCTTTGCGGATGATACCAAAATCTGCAATAGAGTAGACACCCAGGAAGGTGTAGATAACATGAGGAGGGATCTAGCTAAGCTTGAAGAATGGTCTAGAATTTGGCAGCTGGGATTTAATGTTAAAAAATGTAAGGTCATGCATTTGGGCTGCAGCAATCCAAGGGAGCAATACAGTATAGGAGGTGAAGTACCTTTGTCCACTAAAGAAGAGCGGGACCTAGGCGTGGTTGTGTCTGATGATCTTAAAGTAGCTAAACAGGTAGAAAAGGTGACGGCAAAAGCTAGAAGCATGCTTGGGTGCATACGGAGAGGAATGGCTAGCAGAAAAAAGGAGGTGATAATGCCTCTGTATAAGTCTTTGGTGCGACCTCATTTGGAGTATGGTGTGCAATTCTGGAGACCGCACCTTCAAAAGGATGTGAACAGGATGGAGTCGGTGCAGAGGGTTGCTACTAAAATGATTAATGGGCTTCATTATAAAGCATATGAGGACAGACTTAAGGATCTTAGAGGAAAGGCGGGATAGAGGTGATATGATTGAGATGTTTAAATACCTCTGTGGCATAAATGTTCAGGGAGAGAGCCTCTTTCAATTGAAAGCAAGTTCTGCTACGAGGGGACATGTGATGAGGGTGAAGGAGTGATATGTGGAAATATTCCTGTACAGAAAGAGTAGTGGATCCATGGAATAGTCTCCCAGTGGAGGTGGTAGAGATGAGGACAGTAACTGAATTCAAAAAAGCATGGGACCAACACAGAGGATCTCTAAAGGTAAAAAGTGGACTGTTGTAGTTGTTGTTATGGAAGGACAGACTGGATAGGCCATGTGGTCTTTTTCTGTCATCATGTTTCTATGTTTCTATGCAGGTGGCAGGCCCACAGGCATAATATGCCTGCATGATCAGCAGATATGGGATTGGGGCAGATCTGCACATTCTCCTTTCTGGAGTGTTATACCAATCTGGTACACATCTTGTGCCTTACATCTGCTGTGTTCACATAGACACATTGTGACTTTGGTCTACAGCAGAGTCCAGGCACACATCATATCACATGTGCATGGGCACACTGTTTCAGAAGCACACAGTAGTAACATGTCATCATGGTGTGTGTTCCAGAGTCAGTTCATTGCCTAGCCTGTTCACATGTACATTCTGTGGTACTGGTGCTGTTTAATACATTTCCCAGAATCCTCTCCCCTTCATTTGCATACCGACAAAATGGAAGGTGCACTGTGCACAGTCAAAATACACTCGGTGGGATTCAAACCTAGGCCATTTCCTAACATTGCACATGACCCATTCATTAGGCTATGTCTGCAGTCAGGCTTTGTGCATCTGAGGCATGGACAGGTCTCATCCCCTGCAATGCCCTTAAGCCAAGCAAATAGAGTCAGGACCTCAGAAGGACATGTCCAGATATAGCACCTGTACCAACCCAGTGTGCACTTGGTTGACAAAGCAGCATACTGCTGTATGTGCATCAGTCAATGTAGACACTTGATACTTCTCAGCCATCACTCACATGGGTCTTTATCACCACATGAACATGCCATGGAGCCTAAACCATTTCTCTGTACCCTACATAGGTAGGTCTCTAACCTCTTGACAACATGTCAACACAGTCAGGCCCAGCACTGGCGGTCATTAGAAACATAGAAACATGACGACAGAAAAAGACCACATGGCCTATCTCTCCTCTTTTCCCCTCCAGAATCTCATCTTCTGCTCTCTGCCCCCATGTGATCCAGAATATTCCTTTCTTCGCTCTGCCCACTGATCCATCATTTCCCCTCGCTCTCACCGGTGGCCCACTCTTACCCTCCCCTTCCCTTTTGGTCCAGTACCATGCTCTTACCATGCCATGGCTTCTCGTTTCCTGCACCTAAGAGATGGAGCCACAGCTACAATAGAAACTAAAAAAAACCCCCTCACCTCTCCTGGGATGCAGCCACAGCTCTTGCACTTTACTGAGCTGTGGCTGCGATAGCAATGATAACTTAGAAAACAAAACCAAACCAGAAGTGCAGCCATTGCAGAGTCTTCCGGCCAGTGCTATTGAATTGCTGCTGCTGCTGCTGCATCCCACTTCCTCTAGTGCAACTTAGTTTTGGGTGCAGGAGCTGCAGCTGGATCGGAGGAGAGGGTGAGGCTGCGGCTGGACAAGGACAGAGAGAAAGAGAGATTGGCTGAGGATACAACCACCCCTGGTCCCACGAGTAGAATAAACTGGCTTTTCAACTGACGGTTCTAACTCTCTTCTGGCAGCTGGCCTGGCCTTCTAAAAACCGGCCAGTCTGGCTGAAAACCGGCTGGTTGGCAACCCTAATCGGCATACATACTGCACGTGCACTGCTAGCATTACTTAAGTAAGCCTACCCCATAATAAGCATTTCTTTGAGATGCTGGAAAAAGGGCAACCAATGGGACACTACGATATCAGGACACAAATTCTATTGAAATGAGAGGGTGGATCACGTTGGTGGAAGGATGGCGCTATGTGTTAAGGATGGCATAGAAAGTACAGAACAGATATGATGGAGAGGAGCATACTGGTGGGGTTATATTACAGTCTGTCTGGACAGGATAAAGAGACAGGCAGTGAAATGCTAACAGAAATTAGAAGGCCTATCAAATTTGTTAAGACAACAATAATGGGCTCTCTCTATTACCCCAATATTTATTTATTTATTTTATTTTATTTTGTAACAATTTTTATACCGCCATTTCCAAAGATCAATGACGGTTTACAAATATCAACAAATTTGAGTAGAACATAGACGGGCACATACTCATATACATGGAACTGAGGAAAACTATGTACATTAAACTAAAATCCATTAAGCTAGCTGCATGAAGATAATAACAGGCATGCAAGTGAACTAACATTAGCCATATACATCTAAATGAGTGGGCGGAGGATCCTGGATTGGTTAGGGGGGAGAAGGGGTAGATTGTGGTGTGGTGTGTTGCTCCTGAATTTTTTATTTATTTATGTATTATTTATTTACATTTCTTATATACTGCGCTATTATAATCAGTGCGGTGTACAGTTGAACAGAACATACTACAATGCAACAGGCCACATTGAGTTTACATTGAACAGGGGTAGTAAAACATGGAAGTAACCAAGGAAACTATTTACAAATTATATTTCTCTTTTATATATGGAAATTTATAATAGACATGTGTTCGCAAGTCAGGGGGTAAGGGCAGGAGGAGAGCTGATTAACCATTCTCTTGGGGGGCTGAGCTATGGGGTGGTTTGGGTAGGAAGACAGGGTGATGGCTGTAGGTTTTCCAGAATTGGATTCAGGGTAATGTTTTAGGAACAGGTGGTGTTTGAGGGCTTTTCTAAATAACGCTAGGTTCGTGATGGCTCAAATTTCAGTTGGGAGGGCATTCCAGGCCCTAGGTGCAAATATGGAGAAGGCCCTATTAGCTGTTGTCTTTGTGCATTTTGTCAACATCTTAGGGACTTCTAGTGTGTTCATCAGTGTGGATCTCCTGTTTCTGTTGACCGGCGTGCTGTGGATAAGTTTACTGATGGGCGTGGGGGGCTGGTTCTTTAGGGCTTTGAATGTCAGGACTAGGATCTTGTAATGGATTCTGGCTTGCAGGGGTAGCCAGTGGAGGTTCTTCAGGACTGGCATTATGTGGTCTGACCTTGATAGTCCTACAAGTACTCTCGCAGCTGAGTTCATGGCAAGTTGGAGCGGGCTTAGTGTTGACTGTGGAAGTCCGTGGAGGATGATATTAGCGAAGTCAAGATGTGGGATCACTAAGGCTTGGAAGATCGTCCGGTAGTCGGTGAAGTCAAGTAATGGGCGGAGATGACGTATTGTTCGGATCTTGTGGTATATTGCTTTCGTGGTGTTTCTCACTTGTGCTGACATGTCGAGCCATTGGTCAAGTGTAATGCCTAGATAGCGAATTGTGGATTTAGTCTTCAACTCAGCATTGACGACTTATAATGAGGAAGGTGGCGTAAACTTCTGATTTCTCTTGACGAATAGAATGTCGGTTTTGCTGTGGTTAATCCGTAGGTTCTGTGTGAGGAGCCAGTCTGCTACTGCTTCAAAGCATATTATTATTGGTGAGAAGTCTGGATGATCGATCTTGAAAGGTATGTAAATCAGGATGTCATCTGCATAGGCAAGACATTGAACATTGAAGGATCGGATCAAAGCGCAGATGGGCTGCATGTAAATGTTAAACATTAATGCAGATAGGGATGATCCCTGAGGCACACCTTGTTTCAGAAGAAATGGCTCTGAGGTCATGGAACCTGTTCCGACTTGTTGCCATCTGTTGGCCAAGTAAGATTTACACCAATCTAGAGCGGAGCCTTGTAACCCTTTTTCTTTGAGGCGATGTAGTAGTATCTCATGGTTCACCGACTCAAAAGCGGCTGCAATGTCCATAAAGATGAGTATGAATCCTTGGTGGATGTTATCAAGCCCTGTGACTAGATTGTTAAAGAGGGTTGTGAGGATGGTGTCAACACCATGTGCTTCCCTAAAGCCATGTTGGGATGGATCGAGTGGTGCTTGGGTGTCGACGTGCTGTTGGATTTGTCGCTGGACTACCTTCTCGATGATCTCGGCAAGCAGGGGGATGCTTGAAATTGGTCTGTAGGATTTGACTTTAGATGGGTCGAGTCTGCTGTTTTTTAACAATGGACGGATTGATGTAAACTTTAGGCTCTGTGGGAAAGACCCTGTTGAGAAGGATTGGTTGAGAATTTTGCTTAGGGTTAGACTAAGGTCATGGCGTAGCTCTTTAATCCAGCTGGCTGAACAGGGATTGTTGGGTGCAGTGGTGAGGTTGATAGCGGAAATAATGTCTTCGACAACTTTGTTGGATACCTCACTGAATTTGAGCAGAGAGATTGGTTGGGAAGTTTCATGCAGGGTAGAGAGGGCTATAGTGGTTGCTTTCATGTTAGTCTGGATAATCTTTGACTGTAGATAGTTGGAGTAGTCCTGTGGCTGGGGCATGGGTGGCTGAGCTAGTGCTGGATCACCTGTTAAGGACTTTACAATACTGAATAGGTCATGTGGTTTGTTCAATGACCGCTTTAGTATATCTGTATGGTACTGTTTTCTTTTTTCCATTGTTTTCATGCGGTGCATATGTAGGTATGAGGAGTATGTGCAGAGTGCCTCGGGGGACCAGGTTTGGCGCCACTGCCTCTCGAGCTTGCGTAGGTGGAGAAGCGATGCTTGCAGGTCTTTGGAGTACCATGGTGCATGTTCCCGTTTCATTGGTTTCTTGCTAGTGGATGGGAGGCAGGCGGCGGCTCTGAGAGCATCATCCCAGTTGGATACCAATTTGTCTGGGTCGAGGGATGCATTGGTAAGGAGGGGTAAGACCTTCTCGGGGACCTTGTTCTTAAAGCATGTTGTTGGGGTTCTAGGAGGGACATATGCTTTATTGCTGCTATTGTTGTAGTAGTTGGTGGGTATGATTGTTGTAGTAGTTGGTGAATGCCAAAATGGAGGGTAAATAGATAGGTTTTAAGGTTCTTTCTGAATGTTTGTATTGATATTGATTGAGTAAATGTCTCATTAGGACGTTTTAGGGAGGTAATGTTTTCAGAAACAATAAATGACTACTTCATGGAGAAGTTGGTCCAGGAACTGATAAGAGGAGAAAGTACTATAGATCTAGTTCATCCTTGTACACAGGACCTGGTGCAAGGGATGGTGGTGGTGGTGGGGCCGCTAGGCAATAGTGATCACAACATGATCAATTTGTCAGCGCTAGAAGGAAGATGCTAAAAACCTACTGCTGTAGCACTTAATTGTGAAAAGGAAGGCTATGATAAAATAAGGAAAATCACTAAAAGGGGGCGGTTGCCAGATTCAAACACTTGCATGAGGCATGGGCACTATTATTAAAAAATTATTATTAAAATCTTATATATCACTCATAGTGCAAAAATCTGTGCATTGTACAAAAACACACTAATAAGATAAAACAACTATTCTCTTAAATGTATTTAGTACAAAATCAAATCAGATTATATGAAGAGACCATTTTGGAAGCCCAGCTAAAATATATTAGACACACTAAAAAAGGTTGAAAGTCATCCAAATTTTGACCAACATGGTTTAATGGTGAGGTGGTAGAAGGACATCTTTCAGAAAATAGAACCTAATAAGGAAGATAGAGATGAGCACAAACTGTGGTATGGCAAATGCAGAGAGACTTTGAAACTTGATGTCCAGGGAAGAACTAATATTAAGAACTTTCTAAATTACATCTGAAGCAAAACATCCATGAGGAAGTTGGCTAGACAACCAAGGGGTAAAATGAGTGTTCGGTGAGTAAAAAGTAATAGCTGAAAACTGAACAATTTAATTCCCTTGGTCTTTACTGAGAAGGATGTTGGGGTCATACCTACACCAGAAACCTTCTTTTATGGTGATGAAGTGGAGCAACTAAAGCACTTCACTGTAATAGATCAAATTCACAAGCAATAAATTACTAGGATCTGATGGTATTCACCCGAGGGTACTGAAAGAGCTCAAACACAAAATTGCTGATCTGCTACTAGTAATCTGTAATCGGTCATTCAAGGTGTCATCACCCTAGGGATATATTTGGAAGTAGAATGATATTTTCGGTTTTGCCCCCATCGCTTTTTTGAATAATCTTAACATTCTATTTACTTTTTCAGCAGTTACTGAGGATTAGACAGCAGTCAATCTAATGCCAAGTTTTTTTTAAAGAGCTCCAGTGGTGATCTAAGAAACTATAGACTGGCGAGCTTCACATCAATGCTAGGGAAAAATGGCTAAAAAACAAAATTGCTAGCCACAAAAATAGACATGACTTAATGAGAATGAGTCAGCTCAGTTTCAGCAAAAGCAAATCTTGCCTTACCAATTTAATAGATTTGTTTTGAAGATGTAAAGAAGTGGATAACAGTGAACTAGCTAATAGTTTATCTGGATGTTCAGAAAGCACGAGAGACTCATCAGGAAACAGAGTTCTTGGATAGGAAATATTGCCCTTTTGTGAACTGCAAACTTGCTAAAAGACTGGAAAACAGGCAGCAAAACTAAATGCTCACTTACTGACCTGGAAAAGAGATAGTAGTGGAATGCTACAAGGATCTGTACTAGGACCTGTACTGTTGAGCATATTCATAAACGATACAGAGATAGGTCTAATGAGCATGGCAATCCAATGTGTGCATGACCCAAAAGCCATTCCGATGGCAGAGGATTGAGAGGATCTTCTGAGGCTGGGCATCTGAATAAGAACATACATAAGAACATAAGATATGCCATACTCGGTCAGACCAAGGCTCCATCAAACCCAGTATCCTGTGCACAATAGTGGCGAATCAAGATCACAGGTACCTGTCAGGTTCCCAAAAAGTACACAGATTCCATGCTGCTTGTCTCATGGGTAAGCAGTGGATTTCCCCAGTCTTCTTTAATAATGGTTTATGGACTTTTCAACCAGAAACTTGTCTAAACCAGGGGTGATCCGGGAAACTACAGACCGGTGAGCCTGACGTCCGTACCGGGAAAAATTGTAGAAACCATCATAAAAAACAAAATCGCTGAACATGTAGATAGTCATGGCTTAATGGGAGACAGCCAACATGGTTTTAAATAAGGAAGATCTTGTCTTACTAATCTGTTATGTTTTTTTGAAGGTGTGAATAAACAGGTTGACAAAGGTGAATTGGTTGATATTGTGTATCTGGACTTTCAGAAACTTTTGACAAGGTCCCTCATCAGAGACTTTTGGCAAAACTAAAGAGTCATGGGATAGGAGGCAGTGTACTATTGTGGATCAGGAACTGGTTAAAAGATAGAAAGCAGAGGGTAGGGCTAAATAGCCAATTTTCCCAATGGAGAAAGGTGAATAGTGGTTACCCCAGGGATCGGTGCTGGGTCTGCTGCTTTTTGACATATTCATAAATGACCTGGAAAAGGGAATAACGAGTGAGGTTATCAAATTTGCAGATGACAAAACTATTTAACACTAGAAGCCCCAAAAGGAATTTTACCTAGAAACCCCAAAGTGCGTCAATTGACGCATTATCATGACGACTGCGTTTAGCATGAAATGCAGATGTGAATTAATGTGAAGTTACTTATTTGTTAAATACGTGCAGTATGTGACATCATTACATGTCATCGTGTTATTGTTTGTAATGTCGGAGTAAAACTGTAAACAGTGACTGAGATGCGCCACCTAGTGGGAAAATGAATTTATACCTAGAAGCCCCAAAGTACGTCAATTGACACATCCAAAACAATTGAGTGCGTCAATTGATGCACTTTGGGGCTTCTAGGTATAAATTCATTTTCCCGCTAGGTGGTGTATCTGTCATTAATTTTCGATGCACATATTTGAACATCTTGACCTTGCTAACAAAGTCATGGAACATGACTGACATGGTTCTAGCAGTGGCGCTGGTATACAACTTCGAAGATACATTTGCTTCAATTGACGCACTTTGGGGCTACTAGTGTTAAAGTTGTTAAAACCCATGAGGATTGTGGAAAATTGCAAAAGGATCTTGATAAATTGGAAGACTGGGCATCAAAATGGCAGATAAAATTTAATGTGGACAAATGCAAAGTTGTGCACCTAGGGAAGAACAACCCAAACTATGGTTACACGATGCAAGGTTCCACATTGGAAACCACCACCCAGGAAAAAGATTTAGGCGTCATTGTGGATGACATGTTAAAACCCTCAGCCCAGTGTGCAGCGGCAGCCAAGAGAGCAAATAGAATGCTAGGTATCATATGGAAAGGAATGGAAAATAGAACAAAGGATATTATAATGCCTCTGTATCGTTCCATGGTACAACCGCACCTTGAATATTGTGTGCAATTCTGGTCGCCGTATCTTAAAAAGGATATAGCATTATTAGAAAAGGTTCAGAGAAGAGTCACCAAAATGGTAAAAGGGATGGAAGAATACCTCTATGAAGAAAGGCTAAAAAGGTTAGGGCTCTTTAACCTGGAAAAGAGATGGCTGAGGGGAGATATGATAGAAGTCTATAAATTAATGAACGGAGTGGAACAGGTAAACGTAGATCAATTGTTTACGTTGTCAGAATATAGAAAGAGTAGGGGACATGCAATGAAGCTACAGGGTAAACTATTTAAGACAAATAAGAGAAAATATTTTTTCACTCAACGTGTAATCAAACTCTGAAATTTGTTACCGGAGGATGTAGTAAAGGCTGTTAGTGCAGCTGGGTTTAAAAAAGGTTTGGAAAAGTTCCTGGGAGGAAAGGTCCATAAACCATTATTAAAAAGGGACCCAGGATATTAATGCTTGACCCAATACAAGCATTGTGGAACCTGTGTCTTTTGGGGAAACTGCTAGGTATGTATGACCTAGATTGGCCACTGTTGGAAGCAGGCTTGATACTAGGCTTGATGGACCTTGGTCTGACCCAGTATAGCTTATCTTATTTTCTTATATCCAGCTACACTAACAACTTTTAGTACATCCTCTGGTAACAATTCCAGAATCTGATTACACAATGTGCGAAGAAATATTTTTCCAATTAGTCTTAAATGTGCTAAATTGTAACTTCATTGAATGTCCCCTAGCCTTTCTACTTTTTGAAGGAGTAAACAACCGATCTACATTTAGCCATTCTACTCCATTCATTATTTTATAGACTATCTTATCTTCCCTCAGTCATCTCTTTTCCTAGTTGAAGAGTCCTAACTTTTTAAGCCTTTCCTCGTAGAGGTATCTTTCCATCCCCTTTACCATTTTTGTTGCTCTTCTCTGTATCTTTTCTCATTCTGCTTTATCCTTTTTAAGATATGGTGACCTGACTTGCATGCAGTATTCAAGGTGTGGTTGCACTATGGAGGGATACAGAGGCATTATAATCTCCTTCGTTTTATTCTCCATTTCTTTTTTTTATAATTCCTAGCATTCTATTTGTTTTCTTGGCCGCCACTGCACACTGGGCAGAATTTCAAAGTATTATCCACGACAACACCTAAATCCTTTTCCTGGGTGGTGGTTCATAATGTGGAACCTTGCATCATGTAACTGTAGTTTGGGTTGTTCTTTCCTAAGTGCATAACTTTGCACTTGTACACATTAAAAGTAATCTGCCATTTGGATGCCCAGTCTTCCAAACGTATTGAGGTCCTCTTGCAATTTTTTAGAATCCTCTTGTGTTTTAACAACTTTGAATTGGTGTCATCTCACTTGTTACTCCCATTTCCAGGTCATTTATAAATATGTTAAAAAGCAGCAGGCCCAGCACAGATCCCTGCATTGAGAAAATTGTCCATTTAGCCCTACTCTCTGTTTTCTATCTTTCAGCCATTTCCTAATCCACAATAGTACATTGCCTCCTATCCCTTGGCTATTTAGTTTCCCCAAGAGTTTCTCATGAGGGAGTTTGTCAAAGGCTTTCTGTAAATCGAGATACTGTAAAGGGGAGCCGGATGGTATAGTGTATCTACCTGTTTATTCACACATTCAAAAAAATATTAAAGATTGGTGAGACAAGATTTTCCTTTGGAAAAATCTATGTTGGCTGTCAAAATTTAAAGTGGACATAGGGAGAAATGAACCCAATTACAGATACAAAATGCTACGTTCTCTACAACCTCTGGATGTTTTATGGCCAAAATGAGCAGGTTCTCCAATGCCCTTTCATGCCTGGAGCAGGTATAACCCTAGACGTGACTCCAGATGTCCAGGATGTTTCTGAGATTGGATGGCGATATCCAGGTTCTTGGGAATACCTCCGCTATGCTCCCATTCAGACTTAGACATCGTCACACTGGGGATGTCCACTGATCCAGCTTCCAAATTGCCTATGAAAATGTTTCCATGCTTTGGGTGTCTCTATGCCTGTTTTTGGATGTCCAAAGCACGCAGAGGGCTTCTGAAATAACCCCTTTTGGATTATTTGGAAAGGGGATAGGGGACAAAAGTGAGAACAACATTATGCCTCTGTATAATCTCTGGTGCAACGGCACCTTGAGTATCACAGGCAGCTCTGGTCATCCCATCTCAAAGGATATAGCGGAACTAGAAACAGTTCAGAGGTGACAAAAAAGATCAAGCGGATGAACACCTCCCTTATGAAGAAAGACTAAATAGGCTTTTTATCTTGAGATAGACGACAGAGGGGATATGCTAGAAGTTTAGAAAATCAGGAGTGGAAAGCAACAGTATCTTGGTATTTCAATCATTTCCATAGAATGAAACTCCCTAGTCTATTCTGTTTGGCTGGAATAGATTGAGCAGGGCCCATCTCTTCTACATGTCTACTCTATGTACGGTGCTGCATTTGCCTAGTTGGAATGGTTGCTTGAACTTTCAAACATAAAAACAGGACACATCCTGAAACTTATGACCAGCAAAGTGAAAACAAATCGTAGAAAGTTATTTTTTTTTTTTGCATGCAGTACATACAGTCGTTGAGCTATGCATACTGCTGCTAATATCATGGTCAAGGTGACTAATACAGCAGTATTTAAGAGAGGTTTGGGCAAGTTCCTGGTGGAAAAGTCCATAAAGCCTTATCAGCTAGGTAGACTTGGAAGAGCTATTCCTTATGCCCTGAACATGAACTATGAGAAAAATCTACTTTTTGGGATCTGCTGGGTACTTGTGATCTGGACCGGCCACTGTCTGAGACAAGATGCTGGGCTCAAAGGACCTGAGCCTGACTCAGTATGGCTTTTCTTATGGTTATAAAATTAGGCATGGGGTGGAACAAGCTAATAGGGGTGTGCATGGCTGAAACATCCATTTCATTCCTTTTTTAATTTTTATTTTAGCCTGCATCAAAAGCATTTAGGGAAGGACATTTTAATTTTTAGCCCTTCTTTCCATTTGTCTGAGTATCATTTAGAGGGAAATGATTACATAATATGCATTAAGTAGAACGTTTGGAAGTTTTTGGAAAATGCATGAGCACATAAGCTGCCCCCACCCCACCCCAAGGAATGCCTCACCATTATGGAGGTACAAATATGCACCTATTGCCTATTTATGCATTTCATTGGCAGCATGACCCCCTAGTGCTGTTATTGTGATGCTACATCTAGGGGTCAAAGATGTTCTTTAAAATCTACCGGGGGGGGGGGGGGGGAGGGAGGGGAGCATATTCAGCAGCAGTGGCCACCATGAGTAAAGCAGCTGGATGTTACTGCTTTAAATTAAAACCAGATATTCAATGCCAAGGCCATAATCTAGCCACTGGCATTGAATACTCGGGTTGCCTAGACAGTGCAATTAAGCTGTGGAATTATTGGCAGAAGATTTACTCAAGGCCAGTACAACAGCTGGATTGAAAAGTCCTGATATCCCAGTAGAATTATTCTGTTTGCTTGTTTTAACCTTTCAAAGCAATTATGCCTAACAAAAAGCCCCAAGAAAAACAAATTTTGAAATGAAAGAAAAATGCAGCAGCGAAAGAGTTAAAACTTCCATGCGCATAGTGAGCCAAGTCCACCCTGGAGTCTAGCAGAAGCAGATAGGCAGGACTGCTGTAGGAGGAGCCGTCACCGGAAGACTAGGCAATAACATATTTGTGTGTTCGCCTCTCTCTGACTAAAGAAACAGGCAGGAGACTAACAGCCTCGGAAGTGAACAGGGCTGAGCTCACCTCTTGAGTAAGTGCTTATCATCTTCTGAGCCTAAGAGTATAACGAAAGCCTAAGGCTATGAGGCGACTACTTGCAGCAGCTCTGGCTCACTTTGTAGCATGAGAAAGCAGCTCATTGTTCAGGGACTTTGTCACAGGACGGGGTCAATGTTCTGATGTCTAGCTGCATCAGGACATTGTCCAAGAAAGTCTGAAACCTTGTTAGGTTTTCTAGCACCCTTCAGGCTGCAGCTGAGACTTGTCCTTCCGTCTCTGACCCTAGTGTTAAGGCAATGGTTTGATTGAGTGTGGGGATAGGGTTGCCAGTTAGACGGTAGCTGCTCAGCTTCTATTGAGGGGGGCTGGTGACCCGTGACTGGTAAGCAGAGGCATTGCTAGGTACTCAAAAGTTTAGGGCTTAGGCAGGGCCATACCTAGAGCAAGTGGAATCATGAGGGAGGGGAGCTACAAAAACACAGACTCTTGCCTTACTCACTCACTTATTTATTTAGGGGGTTTATATACTTCCAAATCTAGAAGCCAAGGCAGTTTACAAGGAACTAACAAATTATACATAGAATCTAGTAAAGTGCAATGTAACATAACTGAACTTAATTCAAACAAAACAAAAATCATGATAAGCACATAGCTGAAATGGCTAAGTTAAGATAATGAGGGGAGCATATGGGCTGAATGTAAGTAGGAGGGGGAGGGGTTCTTGTGGGACAGGTAATCTGGAATCAGTCTTCACTGTTGAAATGTTTAGTGAAAAGACGTTTTTAGCTTTTTCCTAAAGTCCATAAGATCTGTTATTGCACGAAAGTGGTCAGGTAGCATGTTCCATATGGTCGGGGGGGTGGAGGGGGGGGGGATAAAGAAGGCCTTCTTGGTCGTGGTACCGTTGCGCTTTGAGGTTATGGAAGGTACTACTTATCTATATTACCCTAAAGCTGAGCTACATAATTAGGTGAGTGGCAGCATCCCATTAGAGGGCTGCCTAGATGGAGCAGGGAGCATCAGGGCCAACTTTTTCTGGACCTGGGGAAGATATTCAGAATTACATCCCATTACCCCCAACGCACAGTGACAGTGGCGGCTCTGGCACTGACAGAGCGCCCTCTAATGGTTAGAGCAGTAGGCTGAAGGGAGGCCAGGTTAGAATCTCACTGCAGCTCCTTATGATCTTGAGCAAGTCACTTAATCCTCCACAGTCTCAGGTAGGAAAACGTAGATTGGAAGCCCTCTGAAGAAAGGGAAATACTCGCTGTACCTGAACATAATTGCACCTTGAGCTTCTGAGAAAGGCATGAGCTAAAGTCAATGCCCCTCGTCTCCCTCCCCTTTATCTTTCATAGTATCCCCCCCCAACCATCATCCAGCACTGCTTCTAGTTCACCCTCTGCTTAGCAGCCTCTTCTCCCTTATGCGCAGTATCCAGCTGTCTCCTCCTCCCTCCTTTCTCCCTACCCAGCAACAACCCCTGACTCTGCCCCCACCTAACAGCAGTCACAAGTATCTTCTGCCCTCTCACCTGATTCTGGCACCTGTAGTCCCGACATTAGATCCTCCTTCCATACCCTTTCTCTCAATGCAGCTGCTGTTGCTTCCCCTCTCTACTAACCTCCTCAATGGCTGCAGAAAGCCCCATTCCCACAAAATCCACCTCCCCACTAAAGCAGGCCTTATAAGCTGCTTCCCATTCAACCACCTCCAAACCCTAACCCTAACCCTAGATAGCCAGCCCAGCCAGCCCTCTCCTAACACATAGTCTTCTGTCATCCTTCCATCACCGGTGGTAAAAAGTTTAGAGAATGCCCATTATTTTAATAATAGCTATTGTGCTAAAAAATAATCTCCTCGGTGGGCTACAGGATCCTTTGCTTTATTTGGATGGCACATTCAGCTCTCCTTGTAAATATGCATTTTAATAATTTAAACGATCAATCGTATTTGCATTTCTTGCAGGACAACATGGATTTAGAAAAATATTTCAGCAGAATCCATTATCACGGGACCACCACAAAATTAGACTTGGACACATTAACTGAAATCTTGCAGCATCACATCAGAGCTGTTCCATTTGAAAATCTCAGCATCCATTGTGGGGAAACTATTGAACTAAACCTAGAAGCCACGTATGAGAAAATTGTACAGAAGAAGCGAGGTGGGTGGTGCATGGAGAATAACCATCTTGTGTCCTGGGTGCTGCAAACAATGGGGTACGACATCACACTTCTGGGTGCTAATGTTTATATATCGTCAGATGAAGCTTACAGCCCTACAATGTCTCATCTTCTGATTAGGGTGGTAATCAATAGCAAATCCTACATAGTCGATGCTGGATTCGGAGCTTCCTACCAACTGTGGCAGCCCATGGAGCTGGTTTCTGGAAAACCCCAGCCTCAGATTCCTGGCATTTTTTATCTGACCGAAGTTGATGGGATTTGGTATTTAGACAAAATGAGACGGAAACAGCAGCTTTCCAACCCCATTTTTTTGCCTTCAAACCTTATAGAGAAACATGACTACAAGAAAATCTACAGCTTCACTCTTGTACCACGAGCCGTTGAAGAGTTCCAGGCCATTTCTACCTACCTACAGACAGCCCCCGACTCCCTCTTCACAAATAAATCCATCTGCAGCCTTCAGCTCACAGATGGACTTTGTGCCTTGATTGGCTGGACACTGTGTGAGGTCAAATACAATTACGAGGAGAATGTGGACCTGCTGGTGTTCACAACTATTGAAGATAAAGATATAGCTAAAACACTGAAGGAGAAATTTAATTTAACACTAGAAGGAAAATTTACACCAGCTGATAACAACATCAAATTAGTAAGGTATACAATTTAGTTCACTAAGAGCTCACATCATAAGTAATTTAAAATTCACCCTTTTACATGCGTTTAGCAGGCCTCCCACGCCACCATTTAGCATAGTGGTTTTATCTGCGATGTTCCTGTGCTAAACATTCTTACTGTATCAGAGGTAAACCACTGCACTCGAAGATAGCACAATCTACTAGAGCACAGCCTCGGTGGTGCATGAGGTAAAGACTGTATCAAAATGGATTGGAATAGCCAGCGCCTCAGCTAGAGGTGAACACACTGTACAGATCTTTCTATTGCCAAATAAAATGACGAAGGCAGAGGTATACACACTATACACTTCTTTCCAGTTCTATTACTTTAAAATCAATGCTTGGAATTGTCAGGAAACCGTTTCACCCAGCCTTGGATTTGCTTTCAGAGACATTTTTATAACAGTTCCTTTAAAAGAGGAAACGAGCGGTATGCACAGGGCAAGCATTTTCAGCCAGCTCAGCCTTTGCTTATAATTTCTGGACTTTTGGTTTGTTTTGCACATTTGTTTTAATTAAAAATCTGTGCATGCAGTAAATCAATTTGACACAAACTAATCTTAAGGCACACTAACAAAACAATTGTGTACTAACAAATGCACATGTCAGAGCAAGGGCTCTCAACCCAGTCCCTCAGGACACACCAGCCCGTCAGATTTACAGGATAACCAGAATGAATACACATGAGAGATTTGCATACAATGGATCCAGTGCACGTAACTCTCATGCATATTCACTGTGGTTCTCCTGAAAACCTGATTGGCTAGGTGTCACCCGAGGACTGGGTTAAGAATCGCTGGCCTAGAGAAAACACTTACAAATTAAGGAGGGCAGCAATGCTGAGTCCTCTTCCCCAGCTTCCTTGCTGCTCCGATTGGGATCTTAATTAATTATTTAACTGGTCACGCTGACTTATAAAACAAGTCAAACTGGTTAAGAACAAAACATGATGTGCAGTAAGTCATTAAAATCGCTATAATCAGTATCCATTAAATTGCCTGCTCACCAGGTCAGTTTTCTTAAGCACAGCCATTTTAACCTCTCTCTCGTTTTCTTCCTGCTAATCACTCTTTCACACTTAGCCACTGTTAACGCTCTACATACACTCCTGTCCTGCACAGGAGAGCAGCAATTGTCACACAGATTAGATATAATAAATGTCTTTACTCTCTCCCATGAAACCCTCAAGCTGTAGGCATCCATCATTCTAGCAGTAAGACCTCAGGGCTCCTAGAGATGGTCATCGCTGAAGGAGGTTTCATTCCATCAGCCTTGGTACCACCACAGTGCTAACTTCCCCAAAGAGTGCTCAAAAAGGATGCACAAGCTAAGCACATGAAATGTGCGAAAACAGCAGCAACGTTACACACTCGTATACTTTGCTGGAGACAGCTGCAGACAGAACTGGACCTACTTTTTACTTGACTCAAATCTGGTGAAATGAATGTAAAATACTAATTTGCTTAGCTAAGAAGAAAAGACTTGGGAAAACTTTAACATGCACCAACCACTCAGCACAAGAATCAAATTCAATTAATTTGAATGTAAGGAATCTTTCAACAGCAGAACATAACAACATAAGATATGCCATACTGGTTCAGACCAAGGTCCATCAAAGCCCAGTATCCTGATTCCAACAGTGGCCAATCCAGGTCACAAGTACCTGGCAGTTTCCCCAAAAGACACAGATTACACAATGCTTGTATAGGATCAAGCAGTGGATATTTTGGGTCCACTTTAATAATGGTTTATGGACAGTTTCTCCGGGAACTTGTCAAAACCTTTTTTAAATCCAGCTACACTAACAACTTTTACTACATTCTCAGGTAGCAAATTCTAGAGTTTGATTACACATTGAATGAAAAAATATTTTCTCTTATTAGTCTTAAATAGGTTATCCTGTAGCTTCATTGCATGTCCCCTAGTCTTTCTATATTTTGATGGTGTAAACAGTCCATCTACGTTTACCTGTTCCACTCCATTCTTTAATTTATAGGCCTCTATCATATCTCCCCTCAGCTGTCTCTTTTCAAGGTTGAAGAGCCCTAACATTTTTAGCCTCTCTTCACAGGGGTATCCTTCCATCCCCTTTACCATTTTGGTGGCTCTTCTCTGAACCTTTTCTAATAATGCTATATCTTTTTTTAAGATACGGAGACCAGAATTGCACACAATATTCAAGGTGCGGTCGCACCATGGAACGATACAGAGGCATTATAATATTCTTTGTTTTATTCTCCATTCCTTTCCTTATGATACCTAGCATTCTATTTGCTCTCTTGGCCATCGCTGCACACTGGGCAGAGGGTTTTAACATGTTATCCATTATGACACCTAAATCTTTTTCCTGGGTGGTGGTTCCCAATGTGGAACCTTGAATCATGTAACCATAGTTTGGGTTGTTCTTGCCCTGGTGCATAACTTTGCACTTGGCCACATTAAATTTCATCTGCCATTTGGATGCCCAGTCTTCCAATTTATCAAGATCCTCTTGGAATTTTCCACAATCCTCATGGGTTTTAAAAACTTTGAATGGTTTTGTGTCATCAGCAGAACTGATAACCTCTCTCATTCCCATTTCGAGGTCATTTATGAATATGTTAAAAACCAGTGGACCCAGAACAGATCCCTGGGGTACTCCACTATTCACTTTTCTCCATTGGGAAAATTGGCCATTCAGCCCTACTCTCTGCTTTCTATCTTTTAATTTTGCCCAAGGTCTCTCATGAGGGTCCCTGTCAAAGACTTTCTGAAAGTCTACATATACTGTATCACCCGACTCACCTTTTTCTACCTGTTTATTCACACCTTCGAAAAAATATAACAGATTAGTAAGACAAGACCTTCCTTGGCTAAAGCCATGTTGGCTGTCTCCCATTAAGCCATGACTATCTACATGTTCAGTAATTGTGTTCTTTATGATGATTTCCACCATTTTTCCCAGTACTGATGTCAGGTTCACCATTCTGTAGTTTCCCAGATCACCCCTGGAATTGGTATTACATTGGCCATCCTCCAATCTTCAGGTATTACAGATGATTTTAATGATAGTTCACAGATAACTAATAGCAGGTCTGCAGTCTCATATTTCAGTTCTTTCAAAACCCTTGGATGTATACCATCCAGTTCAGGTGATTTGCTACTCTTCAGTTTATCAAATAGTTGTAATATATCTTCCCAGTGCATCGATATTTCTTTGAATTCTTTCGCAGCATCTCCTTTAAATACTATTTCAGTCATGGGTTTTTTCTTATGTCTTCCTCAGTAAAGACCGAAACAAAGAATTCATTTAATCTCTCCACTATGGCCTTGTCCTTTCTTAGTGCCCCTTTTACCCCTCTATCATCCAATTGTCCAACTGACTCTCTCACAGGTTTTTTGCTACAAATGTACTTGAAAAAGTCTTTATTATGCATTTTTTGCTTCCACAGCAAGTGTCTTCTGAAATTCTCTCTTTGCCTGCCTTATCAATGCCTTGCATCTAACTTGCCAGTGCTTGTGTTGTTTTCAGTTTTTGTCATTTGGTTCTTTTTTCCATTTCCTGAAAGATGCTTTTATGGCAACAGCAGCCTCTCTGACCTCACCTTTAAACCATACTGGCAGGTTTTTTTGTTTTTTTTTTACTTCCTTCCACTTTTCTTAAAGCATGGAATACAACTGGTCTGGGCTTCGAAGATGGTATTTTTAAACACCACCCAAGCTTGACGTAAATCTTTAAACCTTGCAACTGCTCCTTTTAGTTTTTTTCTTAATTATTTTCCTCCTTTTATCATAGTCTCCATTTCGAAAGTTAAAAGGTAGTACTGTGGATTTTCTTACCATCCTTCCTTCATATATTAAATCAAACATGATCATGCTATGATCACTACTGCCAAGTGGCCCCAACATCCTTATCTCTTGCACCAGATCTTGTGTTCCACTAAGGAGTAGGTCCAAAATGACTTCCCCTCTGGTCGGTTCATGAACCAGCTGCTTTAAAAGCAGTCATTTATTTCATCTAGAAACTTCATCTCCCTAGCATGTCCTGCCATGACACTGACCCAGTCGATACCAGGGTAACTGAAATCACCCATTATTATTACTGTGTTGTAACTTTTGTTAGCTTCTCTGATTTCTCTGAGTATTTCATCATCCATTTGTTCATTCTGGCCAGGCGGTCAATAGTACACCCCCATTGCCATCACCTTCCTACATGGAATTTCAATCCATAGCGATTCTACAATGAATTTTGTTTCCTGAAAAAGGTTAATCCTTTGTGACTCAATGCCCTTTCTAACATAGAGTGCAACCCCCCCTCCACCAATTTGATCTTCTCTATTATTACAATATAGTTTGTACCCAGGTATCACAGTGTCCCACTGGTTGTCCTCCTTCCACCATGTCTCTGAGATACCAATCATATCTAATCTCTCATTTAGTGCTATATATTCTAACTCTCCCATCTTATTTTTTACAATTCTAGCATTTGCATACAAGCATTTTAGAGGCTGTATTTTATTCATATTAATCTGGCTATCGGTAGGCAGGGGTAATTTGGTATCTTTAAGCTCAGTCTGCTCTGTACTCAAGGGCATTTGGGCTACTTTTGTCTTTATTGGAACCTCTCTACTGATATGCCCTAACTTTAACTTCCATCTTTTGCTAGAATCCTTCAAGGATACATTGTTCTGAACCATGCGCTCTTGGGTGACTGTAGATTTTCCCCTATTATCTAGTTTAAAAGCTGCTTTATTTCCTTTTTAAAGGTTAATGCCAGCAGCCTGCTTCCATTCCATTTAAGGTGGAGCCCATCTTTCGGAAGAGCCCCTCCTTTCCTCAGAATGTTCCCAATTCCTAACAAATCCAAAACCCTCATCCTTGCACCATCATCTCATCCACGCATTGAGACTCCAGAGTTCTGCCTGCCTTTTGGGTCCTGCGCGTGGAATGGGAAGCATTTCAGAGAATGCTACCCTGGAAGTTCTGGATTTCAACTTCCTACCTAAAAGCCTAAATTTAAACTCCAGAATCTCCTTACCACACTTTTCTATGTCATTGGTACAGACATATACCAAGACAGCAGACTCCTCTCCCCAGCCCTATCTAAGACCTTGGCTAGGTGATGCCTGAGGTTCGCTACCTTCACACCAGGCAGGCATGTTACCAGGCGATCCTCATGTCCACCAGCCACCAAGCTATCTACATGCCTAAATGATTGAATCACCAACTATAACAGCTGTCCTAACCCTTCCCTCATGGGCACATGGCCCTGGAGAAACTCCTCGGTGCGAGAGAGTTTTACATCACCTGGAGGATGCTCTCACATCACGTGACCTCTCTCCTCCATGGCAACAGGGATGCTGCCAGACTGGAAGTGGGACTTCAGTACCATATCCCTGTAGGTCTCGCCTATGTAGCTCTCTGTTTTCCTTATGTCCTCCAAGTCTCCTACTCTAGCCTCCAGAGATCAGACTCATTCCCTAACAGCAGAAGGCATGGTTTTATGTTTATTCCAGAGATGCAGCATGCTTAGATGAAGTGGCAAGACTACTTGACTGCTGTGGCTGGTGGGGTCTTCTACATTTGCAAGGCTTTTAAAAATGATATGGTTAGACTAATAATAAAGCCTCTACTTGTACAGTCATGAGACCACAGACTGAACTAAGAAGCCATCCATAACTGCAAAGCTGTGTTAGTTTAATTCATGTGTAAACTCTTCTTAGGAGAGAAGCGCTGAGGGTGGAGAGAGGATTATCATGCACTAAGCCTGCTGCACCTACTACAGTCCTTGCTTCAGAGAGCATAAAATTTGCTAGGACAACAGAACAGAGAACAAGGGAATTCTTAAGGGGCGTGATTAAATACGCATGGGTGCAGACAGGAGAATACAGGGGTCAGGATCCAAAGGCAGTCTCAAAGAGATGAGGCTTTTAGTCTGGCTCTGAATAGGGCTTGAGCTGGAGTCTGACACACTACTAAGCTGAAAAGGGCACAATAAAAGGGAGTTGCCGGGGAGAGGTGTAAAGTTGTGGGACAAGGTCTGCAAGGCTGTTCCATCTCTCATTACTAAGCTATCAAGACAAATGCAATCTAACATCTAGCTGACCGTGCCCTATTCAAATCCTGCGTAACAATGACGGACTGACAATGAGAACACTTTCAAAAGCCTGTCACACATACACAAGAGATAATCTAATAAAAAGGCTTCACCTACAAAACTGTTTATTGAACCATATTTCTACAAATGCTCTCCAAAACTACCAAACAGCTTATGCAGCGAAGTTAGTATGTTAAGCACGGCTACATCGCTATTTCATGCTATTTCTTGCTTCAAATCTCTCTTTCACTCTGATCTGTTCTGAATAGCCAAATTTCTGAGGTTTTAATATACATTTTGCTGTAAAGGTTTTATTAGCAAATTTCTGATGAGTGCCATAAGATTATGGATCATGCTTTACATTTGTTTACTCTGAATTATGACTTTGATATATACATAGGTTTGGCACCTATTTTGTATTTACTGTGTTTGATAATGCTGATTTATATGCCAGATATTAGATTGTTACTCGCCTTGGGCATAGCCTTATGAAAATAGAGGGATTTTTTTTAAATGCAAATAAAATACCAAAAGCACAGATTGACTCCAGTGCCCACAATGTTTTTATTATACTAGCAAGATAAATTTAACCAGAAGGGAACATTTTTGTGAGTGCGTTGTTTTGTAAGATTTGTCTTGGCAAAGTACTGCTCCTCTCTCCCCCCCCCCCCTTACTGCATGGTTATGGTTATGGTTATATAAGTCACCACAGTTATTTATTTATTATTTATTTATTTATTTATTTATTACAGTTTCTTATATACCGCGCTATTTAGAATCAGCGCGGTTTACATCATAACAAAACGACCATAACGACAAACTGTCAGGTTTTACATTGAACAGGAGTACAAACTTGGATAACTGGGTTAACTATATACATAAACTATTTACACTGCAGTGTGAGGGCCTTTCTAGATTGGGTCATTTCTTGGAGGGGATATCTAGTTCAGTTGCTGTCTGGGAAATATTGGCAGAAAAGGTATGTTTTGAGAGCCTTTCTGAACTGATATAGATTGGTAATGGCTCTAATGTCAGGGGGTAGGGTGTTCCAGCATTTTGGTACATAAAAACTGAATGTGCAAAAGTTTAGGTAGCTCTGGTCAAATGGTATGCTTCAATGAACCCATAAGTGAACAGAAGCAGACACATCATCTTTCTGTAAATTTTAATGCATAAATCATTACTTCTTATTTTAAGCCATAAAAAAATGGCAAACAAGAAAAACAGCAACTATGGGATGTGCAAAAGTTTGGAGACACTTTCAATCAGCAACTTTTTATACATCATTTGGCAGAAACAACGGCTTTCAAACATTTCTCAGTAGCCAGCTAAAAGTCCAGTTTTGCTTTCGGTATTTCCCCCCTCTCTTTCCTGCAGAACTGTTCTAGCTCAGAGATATTCTTAGGTCTCCCTGCATGCATTACAGCCCAGAGATTTTTAATAATATTAAAATCTGGGAACTGAGGGCAATCCTAAAAACGTCATCTTTCTGTGTTGAAAGTACTTCATGGTTTAGACTGTTGGTTTGACAAAATATCCCACCTCTTCACTGACTGTGGGATATTAGCTTCAATATTTACTTGAACTAATAATTCCCTTCACCTGCACAATATTTACTGTGCTGGTGGCTGCCACACAACCCTCAAACATAGTAGATCTACTCCCATGTTTAATCGTTTTTCCTCCAAAAGTATCTTGTGATAGTAAAGCTAAAACTTCAGCTTTCATTTCATCAGTCCAAAGCACTTTGTTCCAAAATATGATGACATTTTACTTTCCAGATAATGTCCTTTTCTTGAGTCCTCCTAGATCAGTCCAGACAAGTGAGTTATGCTTCCCCACCAATTGGTGGAGACAGACACCAATGAAAAATTCATGTTTCAATGACATCACTCCCATGCCTCTATCTGGCTCAGCCATCAGAAGTCCCTTCAAAATTCGTCCCAAAACATACGGGAGGATACAGAGCAAGCCTTGCACAGCCTCACTGTGGACAAGCACTCAACAGTAGCAAACTATATACAGGAAGGTAGAACAGAAGGCAGTCAGTAGATAAGCCTGAAGAGCCAAGTATAAAATTAAGGCAGACCCAAGGGAACCGCTGCAGAACACCACAGCAATACAGTATAAGCCAGTTGTCCAGATCCTTGGTGCCGTAGCACCACAGCCGCCACCACCATGATGACTTAGCTAAGTAACGCATTCTAGTGCTTTTTTATAAAATTTAAGATTTACGTCTTACTTAATAAAATGGACGGGCCACAACGGCACAAGGTGTGCTTCCTTCTGCTTGGTTGGCCTCTCCGACAAAAAAATTAGTAAATCACTGCAAGTTCTTTTTGAAACACGGGCTTTTTGTTACCCAGGTTTTTTCAGTTTGATGGTTTTGTTTAACTTGGTGATTGGTATTTGTTAATCACAAACAGATGGAGCATCTGTCCTTGCCCAGGTCACCCAGGGGAATGAGCACCACTGCCTTCAGGCGAAGCAACTTAACATAGAAACATGACAGCAGAAAAAGACCACATGGACCATCTAGTTTGCCCTTCCATATCAATTACAAAAGTCCCCTTTTTTCTTTAGAGATCTTTTGTGTTTGTCCCATGCTTTTTTGAATTCAGATACTGTTCTCGTCTCTACTACCTCCACTGGGAGACTATTCTTTGCATCTACCATTCTTTCCGTATAGAAATATTTCTACATATTACTCCTGGAAATATCCCCTTTCACCCTCATCTTTGTCCCCTCGTAGCAGAGCTTGCTTTCCATCAAAAGAGGCTTTTCTCCTGTGCATTTATGCCATGGAGGTATTCAAACGTCCCTATTATATCTGATCTATTCTGCCTTTCCTCTAACGTCTACATATTAAGATCTTTAAGTCTGACCTCATAGGCTTTATAACAAAGGACCACTAACCATTTTAGTAGCCACCCTCTGCACACACTCAATCCTGTTTATATCCCTTTGAAGGTGCGGTCTCCAGAAATGCACACTATACTCCAAAGGAGGTCGCACCACAGACTCGTACAGAGGCACTATCACCTCCTTTTTTCTATTGGCCATTCCTCTTCCTATGCATCCGAGTATCCTTCTGGCTTTCGCTGTTGCCTTTTCTACCTGTTTAGCCACTTCAAGATCATCAGACACAATTACGTCCAGGTCCCACTATTCTTTTGTGAACATTAATACTTCAACCCTAGCACTGTACTGTTCCCTTTGATTTTTGCAGCACAGACCCTGCATTTTTTAGCATTAAATCTCAACTGCCAAATTCTTGACCATTCTTCAAGTTTAGCTAGATCCCTACTTGTGTTATCTACTCTTTTCTGTGGTGTCTACTCTATTGCAGATTTTGATATCATCTGCAACGAGGCAAACCTTACCCGACAGTCCTTCCGCAATATCACTAATAAAGATGTTAAAAAGAATGAGACCAAGGACAGATTCCTGTGGCACACCACGGGTAACCTCCTTCTCCTCAGAGCGAGTTCCATTTATCTGTACCTTTGGTCACCTCGCATGCAACCAGTTTCTAAACCCAGTCACTTTGGGGTCCATTTCTAGAGTACTCAGCTTGTTTATAAGTCGCCTGTGCGGAACGGTGTCATAGGCTTTACTGAAATCCATGTATACCACATTTAGGGCTCTCCCGTGGTCCAACTCCCTGGTCACCCAGTCAAAAATGTCAATCAGATTTGTCAGAAAAGACCTGCTCTACTAAACCCATGATGCCTCAGATCCTGCAATCCATTGGACTACAGAAACATCACTATTCCCTCTTTTAGCAGCATTATCAATAATTTACACACCACAGAGGTTAGACTAACTGACCAGTAGTTTTCAACCTCATCCTTACTTCTGCTTTTGTGTAAAGGGACCACATGTGCCTTTCTCCTGTCCTCTGGGACCACTCCAGACTCTAACGAAGCACTGAAAAGATCAGTCAATGGAGCTGCTAGAATATCCCCATGTTCCTTTCAAATTCTCAGATGTATCCCACCTAGTCCCATTGCTTTGTCTACCTTTACTTTAGCTAGTTCCTCATAAACACAATCTTCTGAATAATAGACTCTCTCTTGTATTTTGTTAAGACTATGGGAAAACTAACTTTGCCAAGATGGGCCGGTACCTCAGGGAGTCATTAGCAGGATGGGAACAGCTGGGGGATGTAGAAAAATAGTGGGCAAAACTGAAAGGAGATATTTTAAGGGAAACCTCCTTTTTGTTAAAATGGTAAAAAAAGATAAAAGGAAAAGGAGACCACTATGGCTTTCGAAAGAAGTAGCTGAAAAAGTGAAGAAAAACAGGCCTTCACAAAATACAAGAGATCACAGAGAGAGGAAGACATGCATCTATATCTGGGAAAACTTAGAGAAGCTAGTAAAGTAGTCAGGAAAGCAAAGATTCAAAAAGAGGAGGAAATAGCCAAAGCAGTAAAATGGGGGGGATAAGATATTTTTCAGATATGTTAGTGAGAAGAGGAAGGTCAAAAGTGGTATTGTCAGACTCAAGGGTGAAGGGGAGGAATATGTAGAAGCTGACGAGGATAAAGCAGAATTGCTTAACAAATATTTCTGTTCTGTGTTCACAGATGAAGAACCAGGAGCAGGACCCCAAAAAACACCCACAAACAGGAACAGAAGCGAGGGGCATCTTGAACAATTTTCAGAAGACTGTGTTCGTGAGAAACTAGCTAAACTTAAAAGTAGACAAAGCAATGGGACCGGATGGGATACACCCTAGAATACTGTCCCCAAGTTCTCTCATTCTAGCTGCTCCACTGACTGACCTTTTTAATGCCTTGTTGGAGTTGGGAGTGGTGCTAAAGGACTGGAGAGAGATACATTTGGTCCCTTTACACAAAAGCAGAAGGATCTGGTTGAAAACCATAGGCTGGTTAGTTTAACTTCTGTGGTGAGTAAATTATTGGAAGCGCTGCTGAAAGAGAAAATAGTGAGGTTTCTGGAGTCCAGCGCATTACAGGGTCCGAGGCAGCATGGATTCACCAGAGGCAGACCCTGTCAGACAAATCTGATTGATTTCTTTGACTGGGTGACCAGGGAGTTAGACCGAGGGAGAGCCTTAGATGTGGTGTATTTAGATTTCAGTAAAGCCTTTGACACCGTTCCTCACAGGCAACTCATAAACAAACTGAGCAACCTAGGGATGGACCCTAAAGTTACTGCTTGGGTTAGAAATTGGTTGAGTGGGAGGCAACAATGGGTACAGATAAATGGAGCCACTCTGAGGAGGAGGTGGTTACCAGTGGTGTGCCCCAGAGATCTGTCCTTGGTCCGATTCTTTTTAACATCTTTGTTAGTGATATAGAGGAAGGGCTGTCAGGTAAGGTTTGCCTCTCTGCGGATGATACCAAAATCTACAATAGAGTAAACACCCTGGAAGGTGTAGATAACATGAGGAGGGATGCAGCTAAGCTTGAAGAATGGTCTAGAATTTGGCAGCTGAGATTTAATGTTAAAAAATGTAAGGTCATGCATTTGGGCTGCAGTAATCCAAGGGAGCAATATAGTATAGGGGGGTGAAATACTTTTGTCCAATAAAGAAGAGCGGGACCTAGGCGTGATTGTGTCTGATGATCTTAAAGTAGATAAACAGGTAGAAAATGCGATGGCAAAAGCTAGAAGAATGCTTGGGTGCATAGGGAGAGGAATGGCCAGCAGAAGAAAGGAGGTGATAGTGCCTCTGTATAAGTCTTTGGTGTGACCTCATTTGGAGTATTGTGTGCAATTCTGGAGACCGCACCTTCAAAAGGATATAAACAGGCTGGCGTCTGTACAGAGGGTGGCCACTAAAATGGTTAGTGGTCTTCATTATAAAGCATATGAGGGCAGACGTAAGAATCTTAATATGTACACCTTAGAGGAAAAGTGGGATAGAGGTGATATGATTGAGATGGCATAAATGCACAGGAGGAGAGCCTCTTTCGACTGAAAGCAAGCTCTGCTACAAGGGGTCATGGGATGAGGGTGAAAGGGGATAGATTCAGGAGTGATATGTGGAAATATTTATTTACGGAAAGAGTGGTGGATCCGTGAAATAGTCTCCCAGTGGAGGTGATAGAGATGAGGACAGTATCTGAATTCAAAGAAGCATGGGACAAACACAGAGGATTTCTAAGGAAAAAAGTGGAATGTTGTAGCGGTTGATATGAAAGGACAGACTGGATAGGCCATCTGGTCTTTTTCTGTCATTATGTTTCTAATAGTGACTACTCTGAGGATGCAGAGCCTTTAGAGCAGTGGTTCTCAACCTTTTTTGTACCGTGACCCCTTTTACCATTGGTCAACTTGTGGTGACCCCCAATGATAAAATCAAATGCATCTCTCTTCCTTTATCATTAACGCATTGTCGCTGTAATCATTTGTTGAATTATTAATATATTATAGGCCTTTGCAATATGTTTTTATTTATAAAATTTACTTATTTAAACCACAACAAGTAATAATATTTGATTTCAAAATTATGATGATTTTGTAGTCAAATCACTAATATGAAATAAAATTATTGTTTCTACCTTTGTTGTCTGACCAATTTATTCTCTGATCATGCTGGTCCCGATCTGAGGCTTCTGCTTTCCTGTCTTCTCTTAGCTCTCTTTCTGTGGTCTATGGTCCATCTGCCATCTCTTATCTCTTCTTTCGTTTTCTTCACTTCTTTCCATCAGCCTATTTCCAGTCCCAGTAACACTCCCCAGCATCAGCCCCTTTCCAGTCCTCAGTCCCAGTACCTTCCAATGTCAACTTGCATTCCCATGACTGCCACTAGTGCCCATTCCCTTCCAGTCCCCCTCCTTCCCCACTGGCCAGTCCCTTCTAGTACAAATACCATGGCAGCCCCTCTCAGATCCACTCCCTTCCAGTTCCATTCTCCCATCCCCTCATATCAGCCCATTTGTAGCCTTAGCCCCCAGTTTTCTTCCAGGGCAAGCAGCTCTATCCTTCCCTCCACACAATCAGCCCATTCCTAGTCGAAGCCTCCAATCATCTCGCTTGCAGTGCTCATCCCCCCTCAACCCCATTACCAGTGCTAGCCTCCCCTAATTAGCCCAATACCAATCCTATCCCCCATCAGCTCATTACCAGTGCTAGCCTCCCCTAATCAGCTCATTTCCAGTGCTAGTCCCTCCTCAACCCCATTACCAGTGCTAGTCTCCCCTAATCAGCTCATTTCCAGTGCTAGTTCCTCCTCAACCCCATTACCAGTGCTAGGCTCCCCTAATCAGCCCATTACCAGTCCTACCCCCCCATCAGCCCATTACCAGTCCTAGCCTCCTCTAATCAGCCCATTTCCAGTCCTAACCTCCCCGATCAGCTCATTTCCAATGCTAGCCCCCCATCAGCCCATTACTAGTCCTACCCCCCTATCAGCACATTACCAGTCCCAACCCCCACTTGATCAGTCCATTCCCAGTCCTAGCCTTCTCTAATCAACCCATTACCAATCCTACCCCCCATCTACCCATTATAATCCTAACCTGCACTGTCTCTCCCCCCTCTGTCCAGCATTTATCCCTCGTCTGTCCAGTATGTCCCCGTCTCTTCCTTTTGTAAATGTCAGCCCCCTCCCTTCCTCCATCCATCCATCAGCCCCCTCCATCTCTCCATGTCAGCCCCCCCCTCCCTCCCTCCATCCATGTCAGCCCCCTCCCTCCATGTCAGCTCCCCTCTCTCCCTCCATCTATCCATCCCTCCATGTCAGCCCCCCTCCCTCCATGTCAGCCCCCCTTTGTCCATGTCAGCCCTCCTTCCCTCCATGTCAGCCCCCCCTTTGTCCATGTCAGCCCCCCTCCCTCCATCAGCTCTCCCCTCCCATGTCAGACCCCCTCCCTCCATGTCTGTCCCCTCTCTGTCCATGTCAGCTCCCCTCCCTCATCTATCCATGTCAGCCCCCCTCCCTGTCAGCCCCCACTCTGTCCATGTCAGCCCCCCTTTGTCCATGTCAGCCCCCCCTCCCTCCATCAGCTCTCCCCTCCATCCAGCAATCAGCTCTCCCCTCCCTCCCTCCATCCATCCCTCCATGTCAGCCCCCTCCCTCCCTCCTGTCAGCCCCGTTGCAGGTTCCCTGCCCCCTCCTCCTCTCCCTGTCTGCCTGCTACTGCCCTGTTCTTCTGTAGCCGCGGCTCCCTGCCTCTTAGGGAACCGCGGCTGTGCCTGCTGTGAGTGAAGCCGTTGCGGAGCCTTTCTGTCTCTCGACGGGCTCCATGCAGCGTGCCATTGTCCCGCCTCCAAAGGAAGTGGTAAACAACTTCCTTTGGAGGCGGGACAATGCTGCACAGAGCCCGTCAAGAGACAGAAAGGCTCTGCAATGGCTTCACTCACAGGCACAGCCACGGTTCCCTAAGAGGCAGGGAGCCGCGGCTGCAGAAGATTGGAGTCTGTCAGTTTGCCGCTGCCGAGAAGCAGACTCGGCAGCAACTTGTGTGTTTTTGGGGGGGGGGAGGTTAACAGCGGAGTGAGGCGACCCCCATGGGGGTCGCGACCCACAGGTTGAGAACCGCTGCTTTAAAGGATGCATCACAAAGTTGTCAGGCTCAGTCTCCACCTGCTGGTTGGAGGCACAATCCATGCGTCTGGACTGGACTTGAGGGATGATTTGGAATTTTGCAGAAAGTTTCACAACTCTTATTCGTAAATGAAATTAAATAGATTTAAAATAAATGAACAGCACACCAAGAGAAAGAAAATGGTACACCGCCACTGAAAGATATGATGAAATTTATCTAATCATACATTTTTTATGATTCAAGAGGCAGCATTCTGAAGTTGTTTAGGATAAGGGACAGTTATGAGTGGAGGAGAAATGAACTAGTGCCAACTTATGATTCTACAGCTGCCCCTGCACCTTTCCCTCCTGCTCAGCCTCCTTCCCCAGTTATGGCTCTATAGGCATCCTGTGGATTTTATGTGCTTGAGACTGGGAGATGGGAGAAGTTTCTCTCACTGCTGCAGATGCAACTACAGCTTCACTGTGCTGAATGAGCCTGATCTCAGAAGCTAGTAACATCAGTCATAAATAGAAAGGTGCCAAGAGATAGTCTAAGCAAAACACATTCTTTTAGCTCGCAGAGTTTGTGAAAGTTCCCAGTGAATTCCACCAGCGCCAGACTCCTGTGTAGCAATAATCAATGCAAAATGGAGATAGATTTTTATGGAATTATTTATATAGAACTAAAGGTAAAATGTAAAAAAGAGGGGGGGGGGATAAATATTTCATGTAATAATATATTTATAAGAAAAAATACAAAAAGTAGAAAAATACTTTTAAGAGTGTACCTCTCAGCTGGAATTCAACCAATAGTCAATATGTAATTCTATTTCTTCACCACTAGATGAGAGTGCTACCATTAATGAGTAACAGGAAAGAGATTGGTTTTGCTCTAGTAGAGAATGGAATGCCTGCTGACTCAGCAGATTAAACTAGATGGTGCAAGAACTTCAGATTTGTGATTGTGGCAGGCTGTAAATTCTCTGTCAAGACTGATTCTTTGGAATTCATTGCTCTACAGGGGGAAGAAATTTTCAATACTTCTCCAGATTAGCTGAAGCTTGGTTCTTTGCTCTGACCTTTGGGCCAGGTTGAGAGTTGGAGGCTAAGGCATTGATTTTATGGCAGTTGTAAGTTGTGACTACTGTTCAATTTATGCCATGTTTGTTGGTATGTGTTTTATGGATGCTCTCCTGTAGGGCAGGCTGTTTTCACTGAATTTGGCAGATAAGGCAAGTAAATAAATAAATAAAAACTGTGTAGTTTCTCCATCATAAGGGCATAGGGGCACTGTTCCAACCTGAAATTTATGGAGAAATTTTACATACTTGATCATTTTATTTCCTAGAATCCTACTAGACCAGTCCAGACGAAGAGGTTAAGGTTAAATTAGATCTTACCTGCTAATTTTTTTTCCTCGAGTCCCTTCAGATGCATGGGGTTAAGCATTTCTCCCAGCAGATGGAGACCGAGAACCACTGGTTTAATTTTGACATCATGGTATAAAGGATGCTGTACAGCCCTGTCTCACCAGTTTTTAAGATTCTTTGTGGGGTTCTGAAGCTTCAGCTGGGTTTGTCTGCCGCTTCTTTGGCAGAATTATTGTCCTGGCATACCTCTTCCTGTCCGATTCATCAGGGCTTGAGTGATACTCTTCTTGTGTTATCTTTGTTTTGGTCTAGTTTGCAGGTTACGGGGTCCTGTGCTTGTGCTTTCGCAGTACCTGTTTTATGGAACCATTTGCCAGTCTCATTACATGGATGTCTGAACATGTTGTCTTTTCATCAGCTACTGAAGAATCACTTGTTTCGTCAAGCTTTTGGAGCTTGATTTTTGTTTAATGTTATTTTAAGATGTGCTATGTTTTCTGTACCGCTTTGAGCTTAGCTGATTTATAAATGTTGTAAATAAATAAATTTCTTAACAAAGCAGACTGTGCAACAAGAGATTAGGAAATGCTCATTTAAAACATACCAAAAATACCTTACAGCATAATTACCAAAGAAAACTTTGTGCTCCAAAGAGCGTCAGAAAAGGAGTTCTAACCAACTCGCCACAGACAGAAACACCAACTCATGTACCAGCACAGGCTTGGAATAAACTGAGACCCTGAAAATGACTGAGCTGGATATGCAAGACTGAGAAATTAGACTTACCTGCTAAATGGCATTCCTTGAGGAAGTCCAGCCCCGCACTTCTGGGTAGTGTACCTCTTCCAGCAGCTTGGAGACTGAGCAGGTCATCTTTTGATGACACCAGTGTACATATGAAGCTGGTACTGCCCACCAGCCCCAGAACCTATTGACAAAGCAGACTCACAGTAGCCAAACATGAATAAACAAATCTAATCCTAAATAAACTTGCAGCCCTCCCCCCCCCCCACTGGAGAAGAGATCCCCCTTCCTCCCAGAACAAGGAGGCTTACCTGTGGTGTGCATGGGCGACATCAAGCTTTGAGCATGAAACAGTCAGCTCTCCCAGTCCACCTTCAATATCGTCACCACCATAAGGCACCAGACACCCCCTGGCAACTTCCACCACCAAGGGAATCAAATTCAGGACTGGGGTCATGTAAGAGAATGTCATGCAGCAGCACTCAGGAAGGGATCCGGGACTGGACTGGAGTTCAAGGAACGCCAATTAGCAGGCAAGTCAAATTTCTCCTTCCTTATCATCCCTCCTGCCCAGTCCCGTACTTCTGGGATATAACAGAGCAGTTACATTGATGGGAGGGACCTGCAAATTTGGCCTGAAGCACTACTGACCCGAAGCAGGCATCTCCCGCCGCTTGTACATCCAGATAATAATGGTTAGTAAAAGTATGAAGGGAGGACCACGTCGCTGCCCTACAAAATTTCCACTGTGGCCCTAAACTATAGTCCGCTCACAAGCTGCCTGAGCCCTCCTGGAATGCGCACGCAAACCCGCCAGCACGATTTTCCCTGCAAGATGTATGCCGATGAGATTGCTTCCCTGATCCATCTGGAAATGGAGGCTTTGGCCGCTGCCTCTCCTCTGTGTGGCCTCCAAATAGCACAAACAGACTGGATTTATGAAACGACGCTGTTCTCTTCAAATAATGCCAAAGGATCCTTCGAACTTCAAAGAGGCGCAACTGCAGATCTGCAGACTCGCCCCACGTTCACCAGAGCTGGCAGGGAAACAGACCGATTCAAATGAAAAAACGATACCACCTTGAGAAAAAAGGAAGGCACTAGCCAAAGGACCATTTTTCTCCTTTGAGAAAGAAAGGAATGACTCCTGGCAAGATAAGGCTTGAAGCTCCAAAATCCTGCGTACTGAGCAGATCGCCATAAGAAACACCACCTTAAGGGTCAAGTCCTTCAGTGAAGCCCGGCTCAGTGGCTCAAAGGGCTCTCTTGTAAGCACCGCTAACACAAAATTGAGGTCCCAAGGCGGGACCACTGACCGCTGCGGGGGTGAAGGTGGGCCACTGCCTTCAGTAATCACACTACATCCAGGTGCGTACCCAACACTACACCTCGGGCCCTCCCTCGATAACACGAAATTGCCAACAGTTGCACCCTCAAGGAACTGGAGGCTAAGCCCTTCTCGAAACCGGTCTGCAAAGAGGCTAAGATGTCTGGTACTGACACTGTGGACGGGTGAGGCTGCCTGTCTCGACACCATGCCTCAAAGATGTGCCATACGCTGATGTATGCTAGACATGTTTCTGTGCCTTCAGCAAGCTTGAGATCATCGGACCCCAGTAGCCTCTTTTCTTCAACCGCACCCTCTCAAGAGCCATGCCGTAAGCGAGAATCAATCCACCCAAAGCATGCATACCGGCCCCCAAGAACATAAGATATGCCATACTGGGTCAGACCAAGGTCCATCAAGCCCAATATCCTGTTTCCAACAGTGGCCAATCTAGGTCATACGTACCTAGCAGTTTCGCCAAAAGACACAGGTTCCACAATGCTTGTACTGGGTCAAGCATTGATATCCTGGGTCCCTTCTTAATAATGGTTTATGGACCTTTCCTCCAGGAACTTGTCCAAACCTTTTTTAAACCCAGCTACAATAACAGCCTTTACTACATCCACCGGTAACAAATTCCAGAGTTTGATTACACGTTGAGTGAAAAAATATTTTCTTTTATTAGTGTTAAATAGTTTACCCTGTAGCTTCATTTCATGTCCCCTAGTCTTTCTACATTCTGATAATGTAAACAATCGATCTACGTTTACCCGTTCCACTCCGTTCATTAATTTATAGACTTCTATCATATCTCCCCTCAGCCGTCTCTTTTCCAGGTTAAAGAGCCGTAACCTTTTTAGCCTTTCTTCATAGGGGTATCCTTCCATCCCCTTTACCATTTTGGTGGCTGTTCTCTGAACCTTTTCTAATAATGCTATATCCTTTTTAAGATACGGCGACCAGAATTGCACATAATATTCAAGGTGCAGTCGCACCATGGAAAGATACAGAGACATTATAATATCCTTTGTTTTATTTTCCATTCCTTTCCTTATGATACCTAGCATTCTATTTGCTCTCTTGGCTGCCGCTGCACACTGGGCGGAGGGTTTTAACATGTTATCCACAATGACGCCTAAATCTTTTTCCTGGGTGGTGGTTCCTAATGTGGAACCTTGCATCGTGTAACCATAGTTTGGGTTGTTCTTCCCTAGTTGCATAACTTTGCACGTGTCCACATTAAATTTCATCTGCCATTTTGATGCCCAGTCTTCCAATTTATCAAGATCCTCTTGCAATTTTCCACAATCCTCTTGGGTTTTAACAACTTTAAATAGTTTTGTGTCATCTGCAAATTTGATAACTTCACTCGTTATTCCCTTTTCCAGGTCATTTATGAATATGTCAAAAAGCAGCGGACCCAGCACAGATCCTTGGGGTACACCACTAGTGACCTTTCTCCATTGGGAAAGTTTAAATTAGTCTTACCTGCTAATTGTAGTTCCTGGAGGAACTCCAGTTCAGTCCCGAACCTCTGGAGTTGTGCACCTCTCACAGCAGCTTGGAGACTGAGAAACTTCACTTTTGTGATGTCACTGGTATATATCCGCAGGCAGCTCCTCTTCACACCAGTAACCTTATGACAAGGCAGACTCACCAGAGCAACAATTAAGAAACAACTGTCTCTACATAAATAAACACCTATTGCAACTGCCTAAACAAATAACCAAAGGGAAAATTCAGAACTAACAGTGTAGTGTCACTGTTCTCAGGAAACTAACCCAGAAAGGCACAGGTCCTACCTCCCCACTGTATGGAGAATGTGGCCTTACAACTGTCTTCCCCCTCGATATTCCGCCCAAGTGGATCCGACCCTACATCACCAATCTGTTCTCTTACCTGTTTTAAATGCTTCTGTTTCAGGCCGGCCTCCATTAGACAGAAAACCCGGGCGGGATACGGGACTGGACTGGAGTTCCTCCAGGAACTACAATTAGCAGGTAAGGCTAATTTAAACTTTCTTATCGTCTCTCCAGTCCAGTCCTGAACCTCTGGAGATGTAACAGAGCAGTACCCACGAATTCACTGGGAGGGACCCGCTAGAGCAGCCTAAAGCACCGCCGATCCAAAACAGGTATCCCTTCGCACCTGGACATCCAGCTGGTAATGCTTGACAAACGAATTCAGAGACTAGCAGGTCGCCGCTCTACAAATGTCTTCCACTGACACCCGTCCGCGTTCCGCCCAAGACGCTGCTTATGCTCTAGTGGAATGCGCTCGCAGACCTTCTGGCACCGTCCTGCCCTTCAACAGATACGCTGACGCCATCGCCTCTCTAATCCACCTGGCAATGGACGCTTTCGACGCCATCTCACCCTTCCGCACTCCACCAAACACGAACAACCTGTCCGACTTGCGGAACGCTGCCGTTCGAGCCATATATTTCTTTAAGGCCCGACGGACATCCAAATGACCTAAACGGTCCGACGAAGCTCCCTCCTTGCCCTCCCGGAAAAATGGCAAGGAGACTACCTGACTCATATGAAACGCTGATACCACCTTGGGCAAAAAGGACGGCACCATTCGTAAAACTACTTTCAAGTCCTGAAAAGATAGAAAAGGCTCCCTACAAGAAAGCGCTTGCAATTCTGAAATCCTCTGGGCCAAACAGATAGCCACCAAGAACACGACTTTAAGAGTGAGATCCTTTAGCGTTGCCCTAGATAAAGGCTCAAAGGGCTCGAGACTCAGCGCCTCCAACACCACGGAGAGATCCCACACCGGAACTAGTCGCCTGAGGGTTACGGCCCTTAAAAACCGCTTAGCATCCGCATGGCTCCCCAGCGCCTCCCCTTTTACCTTACCCGTGTAGCAGGAGATCGCTGCCAACTGCACCTTCAGTGATGCTGCCGCCAGGCCCTTCTGAAAACCATCCTGCAAGAACGCCAAAATTTGAGGCACCAAAGTTCTTAATGCCTCCAAATCTCTGTCCCAACACCAAGCCTCAAATATCCGCCACACTCGGACATACGCTAAGGAGGTAGATCGCCGCCACACCTTCAACAACGTTGAAATCACCTCAGTCGAATAACCTTGAGCTCTCAACCTTGTCCTTTCAATAGCCAAGCCGTAAGCGAGAATTGAGCCACCTGCGACATCCGCAGAGGACCCTGAGATAACAGATCCCCCCCCCGATCGGGCAGACACCAAGGCTTCTCTACCATGAGCCTCATCAAATCCACGTACCATGGCCTTCTTGGCCAATCCGGGGTGATCAATATTACCAGACCCTTGTGACTTTCTATTCGCTGCACTACTCGACCTATCAACACCCACGGCGGAAACACGTACAGGAATTGATCTTCTGGCCATGCCTGTAGGAGGGCATCTAGACCTTCCGACATCCAACACAAGGAGTGGAGGAGTGGCCTAGTGGTTGTTCAAATCCCAGTTCAAATCCCACTAGAGGACAGCAACCTTGGGCTGGAAGGACTGGGGTTTCTAGTCCCACAGGTGCTCCTTGTGGTCTTGGGCAAGCCACTTAACCCTCCACAGCCCATGTTCCCTGTAAAATAGTTATCTCCAAGTTATAATGCCCTGTTCAATGTAATTTCAGTTTGTTCAATGTAAATCGCACTGATGCAGAATAGCGCGGCATATAAGAGAATGTAAAGAAATAAATAAAATAAAAAAAATCCATTCCCGCCTTCTGCTGAAGAAGCGTTCGACCTTTGCGGATTGAAAAGTCGCCATCAGATCCATCACCAGTGTCCCCCAGCGTCGCACCAACTGCTCAAACACTTCTGGATGAAGCATCCACGCCCCCGGATCTACCTTTGTGCGACTCAAGAAATCGGCTTTCACATTGTCCACTCCTGCTACATGTGCAGCCGACAGTGCCCGTAGATGCACCTCGGCCCAGTTTTGCAACTGCTCGGCCTCTTCTTCCAACCCGACACTGCTGGTACCTCCTTGTCGGTTGATGTAAGCCACTGCCGTCGCATTGTTGAACACTCGAATCGCCTCCCCTTGAAGATGCGGCTGAAATACTTGGAGCGCTAACGTCACCGCCCGGAGCTCCAGCCAGTTGATCGACCAACCTCTTTCTATCTCCGTCCAATGTCCCTGCGCAAACCGCCCTTGACAGTGGGCCCCCCAGCCGAGAAGACTGGCATCTGCCGTTAATGAAATATAAGCCGGAGCTTCCAGTGGCATCCCCTTCTCTAGGCATTCTGGGCACAACCACCAGCGCAATGCCTGACGCACCTCCGACGGACAGGGCAGCCTCTGTGACAACTGATCCCTTTGATGTGACCATCGTCTGAGCAAGGCCCTCTGCAATGGTCGCATATGGGCCCTTGCCCACGGAACTAATTTAATGATCGCTGCCATGGTCCCGAGTAACTGTAGGTAATGCCATGCCCTCGGGTGGGACCTGTCAAGGAATGCGAGCAGTAACGGCCACAATCCCTCCGCTCTGTGTTTTGGAAGAAAAACCCTTCCCACCTTTGTATCGAAACAGGCCCCCAGATAATCTAGGCACTGCAATGGAAGCAAGTGACTTTTCTCCCGATTGACTACCCAACCTAGACTTTGGAGGACCTCGACCACCCGAGCCGTAGCCGCCTCGTTCTCTTGTATCGACTTTGCTCCGATTAACCAATCATCTAGATACGGATGCACCAGAACTCCTTCGCTGCGCAAGGCTGCCGCAACCACCACCATCACCTTGGTGAACGTCCGAGGCGCCATTGCCAGCCCAAAGGGCAACGCCCGAAACTGGAAATGACCCATCGGCACTGCAAACCTGAGGAACTTCTGATGCTCCATTCGAATTGGAATGTGTAGATATGCCTCGGACAGGTCTAGGGACGTAAGAAACTCTCCCGCTCTTACCGCCACGATGACTGACCTCAGGGTCTCCATCCGAAAGTGAGACACTCAGAGAGAGCGATTTACTCGTTTGAGATCCAGAATCGGCCGAAAGGTGCCTTCCTTCTTTGGAACAATGAGATATATGGAGTATCAACCGGAGCCGCACTGGTCTTCTGGGACCGGGACTATAGCCCTGAGGTCCAACAACCTTTGTACAGTCTCCCGTACCGCCGTATACTTGGCACGTGCTCGGCATGGAGACTGCACAAAGGCATCCCGCATGGGACATTGGAACTCCAGCGCATAGCCGTCCAGAATTACCTCCAGAACCCACTGATCCGAAGTAATTTGGACCCAAGCCGGGTAAAACTCCCACAACCGGTCTCCTACGGGCACCAGCCCAACTTGGGTCCTCCTGACTTCATTGGGACTTCTTTGTGAGCGCCACGGAAGAGGCCTGAAAACCTCTTCCCGCGAAAGCTCTGTCCTCTGTAGGGAAACTGCCCTCTCTGGCCCTGACCGAACCGAGGGGAATGAAAACGACAAAAATCTCTCTGCTGCCGTTTAACTCTGCCTCTGCTTGTCCTCTGGCAGCCTACCACCCTTGGACTCTCCCAAATCCTTTACCAGCTTCTCCAAATCTTCTCCAAACAGTAACTTCCCTCTGAACGGGAGTTTACGTAGCCGGGCCTTGGACGGCCCATCCGCCGCCCAATTGCGCAGCCACAGGTAGCGCCTGGCTGCTATCACCGAGGCCATGTTCTTCGCCAAGCCTCGGATAAGATCATAATGAATATCGGCCAAATATGCTGAACTCGACTCCAATTTCGAGGCTTCATCGGTTGCCCCCTCCCCCAGATCACCCTGGAGCTGCTGTGACCAGCGAAGGGTGGCTCTCGCCACCCACGCGCCACAAATTGAAGCTTGTAATGAGAGCGCATTCACCTCAAATACCTGTTTCAACAAGGTGTCTAACTTCCAATCCTGGGTATCCTTGAGGGCCGCACTTCCCTCAACCGTAATGGTGGTCTTCTTAGTCACCACCGAAACGGCCACATCCACCCTCGGAGACTTAAACAACTCCTGATCCTGATCTATTAGAGGAAAAAGCCGGTTCATAACTCTGGCCCCCTTTAGAACCGCCTTTGGCATATCCCCTTTCTGTCGAATCATTTCTCGGAAGACCCTGTGAACAGGAAAAGCCCTCTTTGTCTTTCTAAACGCTTGTAACAAAGGATCCTCCAAGGAAGAATCCTCTGCCGGCTCCACCGCCGGCATATTTAGGGCCTTAAGGGTCTCTGATATCAGGGCCGGCAACTCTTCTCTGCGAAACACCCGAACCACCCTCGCTTGGTCCTCCTGCTCCGCTATCTCGCCTTCCTCTAACTCCTCATCAACGTCCAAGTCCGGATCTTCCCCCTCTGAGAGAGGACCTTCTGAGGCCACCGACGGTTCCGAAAGCTCTTTATCCGCTCTGAGCTTCTTTGCCATCACACCTGGCATCCCCGTGCCCAACGGAGTTACCTGGCCTCTTCGCCCCCGGGTCCCCTGCCGGTCCACAAGCATGTCCCTGAGGACCCCGAAGGCCTGTTGAATAAGGGACACAAATTCTGGGGAGAACATCACCGCCAGCCCACCGGGTAATGCCGACTGGGAGAGCAGAGTATCCTGAGAGGACGAAGTCCCTGCCACCGGCTCCTGACTTGTCCCCCTGGGCGAAACCGGCTCCGCTGAAGGCCCCGGTCCCCCGACCTGACCTTCCCTGCCTGCCTCTAAGATCTGCTCCATTGCTGCAGCTTCCTGCGTGCAGCCCCCTGCCTCCGAGACTGACCCCCTGCGAACACCGCAGACTAAGCAAAGTTGCTTGGCAGGCATTCTGCTGGCATCCCCTACTGAACTCCAGCCAGGCCAGTTGTACTAACACCAATGGTCCGAGCCCCTCACTGCAGGCCCCTCCGGTTCACTTTTTTTTTTTTCCCCACCAAAAACCAACAAAACAGCCAATAAGCTTCTCAATGAGGTCCCCCTGCCCCCTGTGAAAAGGACCCGAAAATGAAGCTTTGTGCTGGCTACAGCCCCTTAGGAAGGCCCAGCAGCCGCACGGGCTGTTTCCCGTGCGGCCTGCCCGCTCTACGCAGCGCCTCTGCAGCTTCCTCCCCCAATTCCGGCTGACCGTAGCACCTCTTACCGTCTGGCGAGCCTTTTCGCTCTGCCTTGCCTGCGCGGGAGTTCACGCCACCGGTACTGCGCCGCAAACAACTGCTCTATTTTCCTGCCCTCGGCCCCAGCAGATTGCAGGGAAACCCTCTGCATGCGTCTGAGTGCCGATGCAGCCGATCCTTGCTCCACAGACCTGGAACTTTTACTGGAAGCTCCCTGCCGCCACCGGAGCTCAACTGCTGCTTCCTCAGCTGGCCACGAAGCCCCGCACTGAAGGTGAGCTCAGAGGTCAGAGAAAAGGAGGGGGGGGGGCAGGGAGAACCTGTTCCCTCCTTTATTCTTTTTCTTTTTTTAAAGTTGGATTTCCTCTTAACCAACAAAATAAACTAATCCTTCTCCCTATTCTATCTTTTCCTTAATGGTTCCTCAAGTGAGCCCTGAACCTCTGGGCCCACCAGTACTTCAGCTGCTTGGAGACTGAGATAACTGGTGTGAAGAGGAGCTGCCTGCAGATATATACCAGTGACATCACAAAAGTGAAGTTTCTCAGTCTCCAAGCTGCTGTGAGAGGTGCACAACTCCAAGAGGTTCGGGACTGGACTGGAGGGACAATAAGGAAATTGGCCATTTAGCCCTACCCTCTGCTTTCTATCTTTTAACCAGTTCCTGACCCACAATAGTACACTGCCTCCTATCCCATGACTCTTTAGTTTTGCCAAAGGTCTCTGATGAGGGACCTTGTCAAAGGCTTTCTGAAAGTCCAAATACACTATAATCAACAGACTCACCTTTGTCTACCTGTTTATTCACACCTTCAAAAAAAACATAACAGATTAGTAAAACAAGATCTTCCTTGTCTAAAGCCATGTTGGCTGTCTCCCATTAAGCCATGACTATCTACATGTTCAGCAATTTTGTTCTTTATGATCGTTTCTACCATTTTTCCTGGTACTGACGTCAGGCTCACCGGTCTATAGTTTCCCGGATCACCCCTGGAACCCTTTTGAAAAATTGGCGTTACATTCGCCATCCTCCAATCTTCAGGGATTACAGATGATTTTAATGATAGTTCACAGATTACTAATACCAGGTCTGCAATCTCATATTTCAGTTCTTTCAACACCCTTGGATGTATATCATCCGGCCCAGGTGATTTGCTATTCTTCAGTTTATCAAATAGTTGTAATACATCTTCCCGATGTATCGATATTTCCTTCAATTCTTCCACACCTTTAAATACCACTTCAGTCATGGGTAACATCCCTACATCTTCCTCAGTAAAGACAGAAGCAAAGCATTCAGTCTCTCCGCTATCACCTTGTCGCCTCTTAGTGCCCCTTTAACCCCTCTATCATCGAATGGACCAACTGACCCTCTCACAGTTTTTTTGCTACGAATATACCTGAAAAAAAGTCTTTATTACGCGTTTTTGCTCCTGCAGCAAGCTTCTTCTCAAATTCTCCCTTTGCCTGCCTTATCAATGCCTTGCATTTAATTTGCCAGTGCTTGTGCTGCTTCCAGATTTCACAGTTTGCCTCTTTTTTCCATTTCCTGAAAGATGCTTTTTTGGCAACAGCCTCTCTGACCTCACCTTTAAACCATGCTGGCAGTTTTTTGGACTTCCTTCCACTTTTCTTAAAGCGCGGAATACAGCTGGTCTGGGCTTCCAAGATAGTATTTTTCAACACCACCCAAGCTTGATGTAAGTCTTTAACCTTTGCAACTGCTCTTTTTAGTTTTTTCTTAACTATTTTCTTCATTTTATCATAGTCTCCTTTTCGAAAGTTAAAAGGTAGTACTGTGGATTTCCTTACTATCCCTCCTCCACTAATTAAATCAAATGCGATCATGCTATGATCACTATTGCCAAGTGGCCCCAACACCCTTATCTCTTGCACCAGATCTGGTGTTCCACTAAGATTAGGTCCAATATGGCTTCCCTTCTGGTTGGTTCAAGAAGCAGTCATTTATTTCATCTAGGAACTTTATCTCCCTAGCATGTCCTGCCGTGACACTGACCCAGTCAATACCTTGATTTCTTTGAGCATTTCATCATCCATTTGTTCATTCTGGCCAGGAGGTCGACAGTACACCCCCACTGCCATCGCCTTCCCCTTTTTACATGGAATTTCAATCCATAGAGATTCTACAGCAAATTTTGTTTCCTGCAAAACTTTAATCCTTTCTGACTCAATGCCCTCTCTAACAGAGCGCAACCCCTCCACCAATTTGATTAGCTCTATCATTACGATATAGTTTGTACCCAGGTATCACAGTGTCCCACTGGTTGTCCTCCTTCCACCATGTCTCTGAGATTTCAATCATATCTAACCTCTCATTTAGTGCTATACATTCTAACTCTCCCATCTTAATTTTTAGACTTCTAACATTTGCATACAAGCATTTTAGAGGCTGTATTTTATTCATATTAATCTGGATATTGGTAGGCATGGGTAATTTGGGATCTTTAGGCTCTGTCTGCTCCATATTCGAGGGCATTTGGGCTACTTTACTCTTTTTTGGAACCTCTCTGGTTTTGGAGGTATCCTTCAAGGATACATTCTTCTGAACCATGCACTCTTGTGCGACTGTCGGCTTTCTCCTATTATTTATTTATTTATTTATTTATTTAGTAGATACTTATATACCGCTACTTCCAGCGATCAGAAGCGGTTCGATTATAATTTTGGGATTTGTCACAAAATCAAGACAGAATATATGGGGCATAGATAGCAAGGGGTATTACACAGCACACATAGTAGGGTCTACAGATCGACCTTAATGAACTTAATGATCTATCATACATTACAAGAGAGATAATCTTCCAACTATTTACATTTTTACATCCAACTATTCAATTCATTTTATTTTCTTGGATTTACATCTGGCCATAGTGACAATTGAATAGATGTGTTTTTAATTTTTTTCTGAAGTCGACTAAGTCTTTAATTGCTCTCAGCTCGTGTGGTAGTTGGTAGTTTAAAAGCTGCTCTCTCTCCTTTTTAAAGGTTAATGCCAGCAGCCTGGTTCCATCCCAGTTAAGGTGAAGCCCATCCCTTCGGAAGAGCCCCTGCTTTCCCCAGAATGTTCCCCAGTTCCTAACAAATCCAAAACCCTCATCCTTGCACCACTGTCTCATCCACGCATTGAGACTCTGGAGCTCTGCCTGCCTTTTGGGTTCTGCGCGTGGAATGGGAAGCATTTCCAAGAACGATACCCTGGAAGTTCTGGATTTCAACTTCCTACCTAAAAGCCTAAATTTAGCCTCCAGAACCTCCCTACCACATTTTCCTATGTCATTGGTACCGACATGTACCAAAAGAGCAGACTCCTCCCCAGCACTATCTAAGACCTTATCTAGGTGGCGCGTGAGGTCTTCAACCTTCGCACCATGCAGGCATGTTACCAGGTGATCCTCACATCCACCAGCCACCCAGCTATCTACATGCCTAATGATCGAATCACCAACTAAAGTCAAGAGATCTTCTTGATTCAGAAGCTGCTATGGTAGTTCCGCCAGGAGCTGCATTAGGTCAGCATACCATGGGTGTTTTTGCCAATCCAGGGTGATCAGAATAACCAAACATCGGTGAGCCTTGATGACTATTTCAAACCTGAACACTACGACCTCTCAACTTGATCCTTGTCCGGTAAACTGGATCAAGCATACCCTCTCTACACTATCCCCCTTTATCCTTCCTATAGTCAATCTGTCGCTGCGCCAAGGATACTTACCACCTTCCCTCAAACATGCACAAATCCGACCGATAATCAAAAATAACACCCTCGACAAAACATCACCCAATTCCTACAGACCTATCTCTAGCATTCCATTTATGGCTAAACTGATTGAAAAGGTCGTTCAAACTCAAACACAAGATCACATAGAAACCTCAGCCCCCCTTGATGACCAACAATATGGCTTTCGCCCCTATCATGGTGTAGACACTCTATTAACAGTACTCCTTGATACCTTAACACGAGGTATTGATAACCCTAAACAAGCTTTCATTCTCCTCTTTCTAGACATCTCTGCAGCGTTTGACAGTGTACACCATGCTGTAATGCTTAACAGACTAAAACAAATAGGAATACACTCAACTGTACATAATTGGTTCACCTCATATCTAACTGATCGAACCCAAACTGTCCGAACTAACACAGAAACATCTAAAACATATAAACAGGAAATTGGTCTCCCACAAGGCTCCGCCCTCTCTGCCCTCCTATTTAATATATATATTCAACCAGTCTGCAACATTTTCAAGAAATTTAAAGTCCACTATCACATATATGCAGACGATATGATGATGTACATACCATTTACAATCCCAACACTCCCATTACAACTGTTAACAGAATGCTTCTCTGAATTAACAATCTGGCTAAAAGACCACAATCTCCATATCAATCATTCTAAAACAGATATATTAATAGTAACTAAAAATCAATCCTACATACCTCCAACACACATCACTCTCCAAAATCATAACATTACTATAAAAAATGAAGTAAAATACCTAGGTGTCACCCTTGACTCACACCTTAGTATGGACACACATATTAGAAACATCACTAAGAAAATCTACTTTAAACTTAAAATTTTAAAACAATTACGTCCTCTTGTACTCCTACATGATTTTCTGAGCATTATCCAGGCTATCATCACACCACACTTTGATTTCGCAAATCTCACCCTACTAGGAACAACAAAACAAAACATTAAAAGACTCCAACTTGCCCAAAATGCAGCAGCAAGAATTGTAATGAAGGTTCCACCATTTGAACACATTACCCCTATACTAGCAAACCTTCACTGGCTCCCAATTCAATCCAGAATAAATCACAAATTGATTATCACTACATTTAAGACATTAAATACAATGGCCCCAGTCTCTTTAACAAAACTTATCATTAAAGACACATCCCAAACTGCGCTACGGAAAGGCCACACGAATAAAATTAGGATCCCGAAAGATTTCACAACTACCAAAAAAAACAACTAATAAAAAAGCGTTTTCTCATGCAGCTCCCACCCTATGGAACTCCCTCCCTGAAGAAATAAGAGCACTAAATGATGCAAAGGAACTCCGCAAGAAATTAAAAACATATTTATTCATCTCCCATTTCGGCAAACTAGAAAATACCTTACCACTAACAGGAAATGGTTAATAGCGACCTCAGCGTACACCAACTCCAATTACTCTATCTAACTACAATTAAAGTCGATTAAATAACTATTTGTAAATCCTGTAAATAGATATATGTAAATAGTTCAAAATATGTAACTAGTTCAATTGTTATTTAACAAATTATTTACCATATTTAGTCCAATCATGTTTAATGTATTTAGCAAAATTGTACCTAGTTAATTAATGTTTCATGTAAAACAGACCTGTTAATCTGTTTATTCCTTGTTCACTGTAAACCGCACCTGATCTGTGGAAGGTAGCGGTATATAAGCAACTGTTAAATAAATAAAAAAATAAATCTGCTGAACGTCCTGGCCTACGAGTGCCCTCAGGGGAAAAACAGAGAAACCCCTCTGCGGGCCACCTCTGCACCAGGCCCTCTGACATCCTTTCTTGTCTCCTGCTGAAAAACTGCCTTGCCTGACACAAACGTCACCATTAGATCCATGACTGGTGTGCCCTATCTGCTCACCATCTGTAAAACACCTCCTGGCCGAGCATCCACTTACAGTGGTTCACATGCACTCAGCTTAGGTAGTCTGCTGTCACAATGTTGACCCCTGCAGTGCGCTGCCGACAATGCTTGAAGATGACTTTCTGCCCAACTTATCAGTGTTTCGGCCTCTTCCTCCAAGGATGTGTTGCCCGTGCCTCCTTGGCCGTTATGTAGGCTACCGTGGTCGCGTTATCCAAGAGGATCTAGACTGTCTTTCTTGCAACCATGGATCGAAGCTCTGGAGCGCCAGGGCAACTGCCCACAGCTCCAACCTGTTGATAGACCAAAAGGCTTCCTGCGGGCTCCACTGTCCTTGAGCAATGTGTCCTTTGCAATGGGCTCCCCAACTGGACAGACTGGCATCGGTCTTCAACAGGATCCACTGTGGAGACTCGAGGGGCATGCGCTCTTCCAGTTTTCCTGGGCGAAGTCACCACCTGAGTGCTCTTCTGGTCACCTGTGTGCAGGAGAGTTTCTGCGACGATGCCTCTGGTGGGACCACCGGTGGAGTAGTGCCCTCTGCAATGGCTGCATCTGCACCCTTGCCCATGGTACAAGTTCAAGAGTTGCTTCCATAGTCCCTAGTACCTGCAGATAATGCCAGGCTGTCGGCTCTGACATCCCCAGAAATTGGCACAGCAATTGTCGCAGCCCCTGCGCCGATGTCTGGGTAGGAAGACTTTCCCCATGTGGGTGTCGAAGTGCGCTCCCAGGTACTCAAACTCCTGAGACAGAACTAAATGGCTTTTGGCCAAGATGATCACCCGAGAGTTTTCAGGAACTGCACCACTCATGCCGTTGCTTATTCGTTCTTGTTCCTGGACTTCACACGAATCGGCCAGTCATTGAGGTACGGATGGCACCAGAACTCCCTCCTTGCGGAGCACAGCTGCTACCACCACCATGACCTTTGTGAAGGTACAAGAGGCCATTGCTAGTACAAACGGCAAAGCTCGAAACTGGAAATGCCCCATAAGTACCGCAAAGCAGAGAAACTGCTGATGTTCTGTTAAGATGGGAATGTGTAAATACGCCTCCGTGAGATTGAGAATAATCAGATACTCCCAGTTTCTTACTGCTACTATGACTATGCTAATGTCTCCATGTGAAAACGCGGCACCCGCAGACAGCAGTTCATGCGCTTGAGATCAAGAATCGGTCGGAAGGAGCCCTCCATTTTGGGTACCACGAAATAAAAGGGAGTACCGACCGAACCCGCACTGGTCTTGGGGGACAGACACCACAACCCCTAACTGCAGAAGCAGTGTCAAGGTGTCCTTTACCACCGCGGCTTTGCTTCATGCCTTGCAGGAGGACTGAACAGAGTGGCCCACTGGTCGTGCCAACTCAAGGGTATAGCCCTTCCGGATGATCTCCAGGACCAATTGGTCAGAAGTGATCTGAACACAGGCAGTGTAAAAATCCCACAGCCGACCTTCCATGGGTTGCACCGCCACCTGGGCTCCCCTCGCTTCATTGTGTTTTCTTAGATCCCGAGGATGAGGCGGTGCTAAATCCCCTGCCTGCTCCTCAAAAACCTCAAAAGCCCTCATCCCTGGAGGAGAAACATCCCCTCTGTTAAGGGGCAAAGTGGACTGTACAAAACCGCTTGAATTCCTGCGGCTGGGTCTGAACCAGAGGCATGTTGCATATCTGCTTCTGTTTATCCTCAGGAAGACGTCCACCTTTGGACTCTCCCAAGTCTTTGACCAATTTGTCTAACTCCTCTCCGAATAGAAGTTTCCCCTTAAAGGGAAGCTTGCTGAGGTGGGACATGGAGGAACTGTCCAATGCCCAGCTCCACACCCAAAGATAGTGGCAAGCTGCCACTACAGAGGCCATGCTTTTAGAGAGGCCTCTAATGAGATTGTAGTGGGTATCCACAAGGTAGGGAGCTCCCGATTCCAATTTGGCTGCCTCCCCCGCAAGGTCTGTCACTGGTTCCCCCAGCTGCTGAATACATTTGCGACCAGCGGAGGCAGGCCCTAGTTACCCAGGCCCCACAAATGGAAGCCTGTAGCGAGAGGGTGTTGATATCAAAAGCCTGCTTTAGCAAGGTGCCCAACTTCCTATACTGGACATCCTTGAGTACCGCACTGTCTTCTACCGGGATAGTCATCTTTTTGGTCACCGCTGAAACCGCCGCATCCACCTAAGGAGACTGAAGCGATTCACGTTTTTGCTCTGGCAGCGGGTCCAGGCACATCATGGTCCGCACCACCCTTAGACCAGCCTCTGGCATATCCCACTCATCTTGGATCTTCTGCTTGATGACTTTATGCACTGGGAAAACCTTTTGCGTCTTCTGCACTGTCTGTTCCCTCTAGCGCCTCATCTTCTGCTGGGAGACTAATGGGCATATTAAGGGCCTTTAAGGACTCCACGATGAATACCAGCAACTCTTCCTGGCGGAACACCCGTATAATCCGTGACTGATCCTCTTGTTCTGGAATCTCTCCTTCTTCTAGTTCTTCACCTTCCAAATTTAATTCTGTGTCCAGGTCCCCTCCGTCTGGTCCTTCAGACAATGGAAACTGCTCTCTCCATTCGTCCGAAGGCTTAGACATCTTTGAAATCTCTGCAGTCATCTTGCTCTCTTTCATGTCCTCTGCCTTTTCGTGCCAAGCTCCAGCACCAAGGAGCAGTCTGTTGTCCCCTGCTAGTGTATGCAGAACACCTTATGCAGAACCAGGACAAACTCTGGTAAAAAAAACCACCCAGGGCTCCTCCGTCCCCTAAACCTTGAGATGTGGAAGGTCTGGGGAGGTCCTGGGAGCAGGTCGCCGACTCTAGAAGTGGAGGTGCAGAACCCACTAAATCCTGAGTCAGAGAGAGACTCCTCTCTTGCCCTGCATTATCATTCAGGTCCTGTTCTATCAATGTGGCCTCTTTCTTGCATCCACAACAAATGCCTGTGTCTGAAACTGCCCCCAACTGGGTCCCGCATACTAGGCACTGCGGTTTTGCCAGCATGGTAGTATTTTCTGTGCACTGGCCCCTTTTTGCCACCTATTCCAATCGAAGGACCAGGCTGAGAAGGAAAACCAACCCAAATTACCAAATGAAACAAATTAAAATAAATAAATGCCTCTTTTTTTTCCCTTTTTTTTTTTTTAAATAGTGCAGTTTTAGCTAGCAACCTGTAGGCTTTTACTCCCGTGGAAAAACCTTGGCCAGGAACAGAAAACGCTGCAGGGAGAATAACTGCGTCTTCAGGGCCACCCAAAGCAATGGTGACTTTCCTGCACAGCTGACAGGAACTCCTACCGTCTTGTCAGCCATGCAGTTTCCAGCAGAGTACAAGCCAGCCCTCCAGAGGAGCTTTCTGCGCCTCCCCTTGCCAGCCACCGGCAGAGCAGCAGGTCCGAAATCCAGCCTGGACAAATCAAGGTTTACCTGCTGATTTCTTGCTGCCTCGGGCCATCTGTGCACATTTTCCCATCTCACACTCAGCCTTAATCCACCAGCTTCGGCGTTGAGGAATAGGCCGGGAATGCGGCAGCTCCTCACCTGGTAACGGGTTTGGGAGCTGCCACTGGCCCAGGATGTTCTCCAACCCCCACAGCCCTCTCCAAGCACCCGGGGGGAGGGATCTCTACCCTTACAGTTCTGTTTTTTTTTCTGTAAACTTTATCTTAAGTAAAGCAACCAAGCAAAGGAAAGAAAAGTAAAGTAAAATGCCCTCAAAATAAACCTCCAAACTACTCTCCTTAGCTGTTCTTTCAGTGAGTCCAGCACCCTGGCTCACTACCTCCTCTAACTGCTTGGAGACTGAGCATACTCGGGCTGGTGGGCAGTGCCAGCTTCATATGTACACTGGTGTCATCAAAAGATGATATGCTCCGTCTCCAAGCTGTTGGAAGAGGTACACTATCCAGAAGTGCGGAACTGGACTGGAGGGACAATAAGGAAAACAGTTTGGTACCGTGCTGCTTTGGTGGACTCCTTCTTCCTAGAGGAACTCAAGGAAAGAAAATTAGCAGGTAAGGTCTAATTTCACCTTCCTCATCATCCTTCCAGTCCAGTCCAGACTCATGGGATGTACAAAAGCAGTATGTACCATTGGGGAGGGAAAAGGAACATCCTGGCCTGAAGATTAGAAGCAGATAGACCTCTGAGCCAGAGTCCTGCAGTGTCAGCAGAACAGGAAGAACATATCACTGAGCTGGCCTCTGGCAGTAGCCACCGTAACTTGCATCAGAAGGACTTAGTCCTCCATGCCTTGAGAACCGATTCATCCTAGAAACGGATATAGACCAGACCAAGAACCCAAGCCCACATGAAACACCCCCGTGTCCTGAAGGAACATGTGATGGAACAGCAGGAATCCAAATCCTATATAAATGGAGAAAAGACATGTCCGGTGGTCCCTTTAGACAAATGAAGGGGACAGACCTGGAACTCCAGAGTGTGACATGCCCCAAGCAATTAAAAAGGAGACTGTCCAGAGCTTTGAACAGCTACAAAAACATTCCCAAACATATCCACGGCATGCCACATATGTGAGCAGAAGTCCCCCAAGCAAACCCAGGTGAACCATCTGAAAAAAAAGAATGAATGTTAACTTGCTACCTAGTGAATGAAACAAAAATAAAACTTATCAGAGGTTTCAGGCCAGGAACCGGACATAAAGGAGGCGATCTTCCTCCGGAACTCAGTGACACCCCTTCCGGGGAGGATTGAGCAACAGGCACGGGAGCAAAATGCTTATCTAGGGGCCCAACCGGTTTAGACTCTCCGGTTGCGGTCCCCGAAGCCTTACTCCCGGACTTACCCTTTCTCTTCCCCATAACAAAAAAACCAATCACATAAACCCAATCCAATAGCAAACACCACAAGAAAATGAAAACTGGAGTGGCGACGTCGAAGGGGCGTCAAAGGGGCTGGACAAGCCCCTTTGACCACGCCCCTTCGACACACGCCCCGCGCACACGCTCCGCGCTAGACAATGATTCCAAAAATATAGAGCTAAAGGACCCTACAGATAGGGGTGTCCAGTGAGTGCCTGGCCGCTCAAGCAGCCGAAGAAAGACCAGTCCTCAACTGCAGCGGCGGCTACAGCCTCCCGAGCCGATGTCCTGGCTCTACACACCTCCGTGGGTAAGTCAGCTGGATCACACAGCACACCTCTCAGCGCAGTTTTATTTCCCAGAAGGGAAGACCCCACAAGTAGGGCTGCCCCGTGAGTGCCTGGCCGCTCAAGCAGCCGAAGAAAGACCAGTCCTCAACTGCAGCGGCGGCTACAGCCTCCCGAGCCGATGTCCTGGCTCTACACACCTCCGTGGGTAAGTCAGCTGGATCACACAGCACACCTCTCAGCGCAGTTTTATTTCCCAGAAGGGAAGACCCCACAAGTAGGGCTGCCCCGTGAGTGCCTGGCCGCTCAAGCAGCCGAAGAAAGACCAGTCCTCAACTGCAGCGGCGGCTACAGCCTCCCGAGCCGATGTCCTGGCTCTACACACCTCCGTGGGTAAGTCAGCTGGATCACACAGCACACCTCTCAGCGCAGTTTTATTTCCCATGGGGATCATGGTAAGTGTGTGGTCAATTATTATTCCTAGATATTTTACCTCTTTCTTGATAGGTATGGTTGTTTTGTTTATTGTGATTGATGTTGGGTATGTATTGTTAGGGATGGGTTTTCTCGTTATAAACATTGCTTCTGTTTTTTTGAAGTTGATGCTGAGGTGGCTGGCTTCAAACCTAGAGGTAGTCTCATTCATGCATTCAGATAGATTGTTATATTTGGGGTTGCTAGTGTTTATGGGAATGGCAAGCATGATGTCGTCAGCATAAATGAAATGGTTGATTTTGTGTTTTTTAAATATATTTGTGATGGGTTGTAGGTATAAATTGAAAAGGAGGGTGGAAAGAGATGAGCCTTGTGGGATGCCCTGACCTTGAGGGAAGGTTTCTGATGTATCTTGGCCTATTTGAACATGTATTAATCTGTGTGATATGTATGATTTGAACCATTCGATAACTGTCCCTCCTATTCCTAGGTTTATTAGTCTGCTGATTAGTATGTTGTGATTGATGCTGTCAAATGCAGTGGATATGTCTATAAAGAGGAGTAGGAAACCTTGGTTGGTATCATTTGTACCCCTGATAAGGAGATCCATCAGTGCAATAAGAAGAGTTTCAACTCCATGGAAGGGGCGGAAACTGAATTGGTGTGAGTCTAGTGGGGCGTGTTCATCAATGTAACCTGTAGTTGGAGTTGTATGGTTTTTTCTATTATCTTGGCAATGAATGGTATACTAGCTATGGGCCTGTATGAGTTTGGATCTTTTGGGTCCATTTTATTGTTTTTTATGATGGGATGGATCGAAGTTAGTTTTAAGGCATTAGGCATGATGCCTTGAGCAAGGGATTGGTTAACTATGTGTTGAATATTTTCAGCGAGGAGGTTTTTTGTGGATTTAATCCATGACACTGGGCATGGGTCGAGTGGAGAGGTTGTGGTATTGATCATAGTTATGATTCTGAGGAGGTGTTTTTGCTCAATGGTGTGGAAGGTTGTCCATTCAGGGTTAGTTTTTGTGTTGGATTTTAGTATTGTGGTTGAGGTAGGTTTTTCCTTTAATTTTTCGGCGAAGTGTTTAAGGTTTGTACGTTTATGTTGGACTGTGTAGGTTCCGGGCTTTGTGTTTTTGTTAGTGTTTTCACGATCGCGAAGAGTTCTCTGGGTCGGTTGAGGGATTAGTTTATTACTTTGGAGTGGTAGTCCCTTTTTGATTTGTTAACTGCATTCTTATAGTCATTGAGTATGTTTGTGTATATGGTTTTGTTTTCATTTGTTTTTGTTTTTCTCCATCTTCTTTCTTGTTTTCTTAGTTGTTTTTGTAGCAGTACAAGGTCTTTTGTGAACCATTTTTCTGATTTTTTTGTTTGTTTTTGGGTGGTTCTTGAGGGAGCAGCTGCTTCCTGTATTGTTAGGTTTCAATTATTTATAGTCAAATTGATATTGGGTAGTTTTGTAGATAGTTTAGGTAATACCTTTTCAAGAAAAGTGTTGTTATCAAAGTGTGTAAATCGCAAGTAGTGTGGTGATATGTTTGTAGATTTTGAGGGCATTTGTGCTAGGAGATAGAAGGTTATTAAGTGATGGTCAGACCAAGGCACTTCTGTGATTGTTGGAGGAGAGAGAAGTTGATGGTTATTTAGAGGGTTTGGAAGGAAGATGAGGTCTAATGAGTTTCCTTTGATGTGGGTGGGAGCAGGGGCGGCCCAAGGGGGGTGCGGGGCCATGTGCGGAGACTCGGTGCGGGGCCTCATTTGCATAAGGGTCCTCATTTGCATAAATATTTGCATAATGTTACCATACACGAACTTTTAGTAAACATGCCTCTTAATGAGTGTATGAATAAAGAAAGACTAAAAGACTTCTACATTACTATAATCCAGTGCCAACCGCCAGACACATTAGGAACTACTACAAACACTGCCCATTTAGAACCCATAGCAAACCCGCCGTATCCTAACAGCACTACCAGGACTCATAAAGCACCATACCCTAACTATCAAAAGGAAACGCTGCAAATATTAAACCAATACATTTCAGAGAACAACAATACATGACCTACTGGGGAAAGAGAACAACTGGCAATGTCAAATAGGAATTACATAAACAGAATACCTCAGCTCAGTTACACATGAACAGAACATAAACCATCACCAAACAAGGAATCACAATTTAGAAACAGGAAGACAATAATTAAACTGGGAATCCCAAAAGCCAAACTTGGAATGTACAACACTGTAGAAATAAAACTATACATTAATTTGCTCTTGTACTAAACAAAGCGCAGACGTTAATGATGCACATTTCCCAGAGCTGACATATTCCAATTAATAAATTCAAAATAAAGAGATATTTTTCTACCTTTTGTGCATTTTTTTTCAGCTGCAATTGCTCCAGCCACTTTCTTCTGGTTTCTTCGTGTCTTCCGCTAATTCTTCATCGTCTGCTGTCCATTTGTCTTTTCTTCTCTCTTCTAGTTTTTTTCCATTCTCTCTCTACATCTGCTTTAACATACTAATCTTTCTCCTTTTCCTCTTTCCTCATTCCTATTTCATCCACTCAAATTTTACCCCTCCATCCTCAATCCCCACTTACTCTCCCAATATCCGGACAATTGTAGATTTGTCTTCCCTCCCACACAAAATATTTTTTCCCTCTCCATTTCACTCTCCCAGCTCCATCCCATTCTAATCCTCCCCCAACATCAGCTCCATTCTAGTTCCAGTCCCACCCAGCATCCGCTCCCTTCTAGTCCCCGCATCAGCCCATTTCCAGTCCTAGCTCCCCCATCTATTTGCAGTCCCATCCAAGTCCCTCCATCAGCTCATTTCCAATCCCAGCCCCCCATGAGCCCATTTCTAGTCCTTTCCTAGCCCCACCATCAGCCCATGTCAAATCCTAGCTCCCCTCCACTCAGCCCATTTCCAATCCAAGCCCCCCATGAGCCTACTTCCAGTTCTAGCCCCTTCATGAGTCCATTTCAATCCAAACCCCCAACACAGCCCATTTCCAATCTTAGCACCCCCCAACAGCCAATTTCCAGTCCTATTCTAGCCCCTCCATCAGCCCATTTCCTGTCCTAGCCCCCCCCTCACCCATTTCCAGTCCTAGCTCCCTCCCCCTCACAACCCATTTCCATTCCAAGCCCCCGTCCCCATCAGCTATTTGCAGTTCAAGCCCTCCTTCCACTCAGCCCATTTCCAGTCCTAGCCTCCTCATAGCCCATTACTAGTCCTAACCCCCCCATCAGCCCATCACGTCCTAACCCCCCAACACCCTATTTCTAGTCCTAGCCCCCCATCAGCCTATTTCCAGTCTTAGCCCCCCTCCCATAGCCAATTACCAGTCCTACCCCCCCATCAGCCCATTTCCAGTCTTAGCCCCCCATAGACCAATAACAGTCCTAACCCCCCCATCACCATATTTCCAGTCCTAGCCCCCCCATCTTCCTATTTCCATACTTATCCCCCCCCATAGCCAAATACCAGTCCTACCCCCCCCATCAGCCCACTTCCAGTCTTAGCCTCCCCCCCCCATGGCCCATTACCAGTCTTAACCCTCCCCCCCATCAGCCCATTACCAGTCCTAACCCCCCCCATGGCCCATTACCAGTCCTAACCACCCCCCCCCATCTGCCAAATTCCAGTCTTAGCCCCCCCAATTGCCATTAACAATTCTAACCCCCCCCCCCTCAGCCCATTTACAGTCCTACCCCCCCCCCCATGGCCCATTACCAGTCCTAACCACCCCCCCCATCAGTCCACTTCCAGTCTTATCCCCCCCATAGCCCATTACCAGTCCTAACCCCCCCCCATCAGCCCATTTCCCGTCCTACCCCTCCACTTCCTTGCTTTGCCCCCTCCCCATAGTCAATTACGAGTACTACCCCCCCATCAGCCCATTTCCAGTCTTAGCCCCCCCATCAGCCCATTTCCAGTCCTACCCCCCCACTTCCAGCCTTAGCCCCCTCCCCATAGCCCATTACCAGTCCTAACCCCCCCCATCAGCCCACTTAGCCCCCCCATAGCCCATTACCAGTCCTAACCCCCCCCATCAGCCCATTACCAGTCCTAGCCTCCCCCCTCCATGGCCCATTACCAGTCCTAACCCCCCCCCCCAGCCCACTTAGCCCCCCCATAGCCCATTACCAGTCCTAACCCCCCCCCATCAGCCCATTACCAGTCCTATTCTCCCCCCACATTGCCCATTACCAGCCCACTTAGCCCCCCCCCAGCCCACTTAGCCCCCCCCAGCCCACTTAGCCCCCCCCCATGGCCCATTACCAGTCCTAGCCTCCACCCCCCATGGCCCATTACCTGTCCTAACCCCCCCCCATCAGCCCACTTAGCCCCCCCCCCATAGCCCATTACCAGTCCTAACCCCCCCCCCCCAATCAGCCCACTTCCAGTATTAGCCTCCCCCCCATGGCCCATTACCAGTCCTAACCACCCCCCCCCCTGGCCCATTACCAGTCCTATCCTGCCCCCCCCCCGGCCCCTTACCATTCCTCAACCCCCCCCCAATCCGCCCAATTCCATTTTAGCCCCCCCCCCCATAGCCCATTACCAGTCCTAACCACCCCCCCCCCTATCATTCCAAATTAAAATAAAAAAAAAACCAAACTGGCTGCTTCTGCCGCGGCAGCATCAAGAGCTCTGCCGCGGGGCCCCCCCCTGCCCGGCAGAGCCTCCGTGCATCCTCAGCAGCTTTCTTCATGTCCAAAACGCGGGCTTCTTTCAGAGCCGCGAGAGTTTCTTTTCTCGCGGCTCTCTTAATCCCGCGGGGCTGATGGGAAATCCCATCACCCTCGGCGGGATTAACAGAGCCGCGAGAAAGGAAACTCTCGCGGCTCTGAAAGAAGCCCGCGTTTTGGACATAAAGAAAGCTGCTGAAGATGCACGGAGGCTCTGCCGGGCAGGGGGGGGCCCCGCGGCAGAGCTCTTGCTGCTGCCGCGGCAGAGCTCTTGCTGCTGCCGCGGCAGAGCTCTTGCTGCTGCCGCGGCAGAAGCAGCCGGTTTGGTTTTTTTTTTTAAAACTTGGGATGCTGAAGAATGTTTTTTGCGCGGGGCCCCCTGAAACGCGGGGCCCTGTGCAAAAAACATTCTTGCTCAATGGACGGGCCGGCCCTGGGTGGGAGAGTGAATTATCTGGTTATATCCCATTTATATCATTGTATCAATGAAATTATCTGTTTGAGATTGATTTAAGGATGGGAGGTTAAGATCACCTAGGAGTATGAGGGGTTTGCTTTTAGGTGCGTTACATGCAAGCTCAAGGATATGGGAGAGGTATTTTTGATCGGCTGATGGGGGTCTATAGATTAGTGTGAATGCAAGTGTTTTGTTTTCAATAATGATGATGTCCATACCATCGACATTGTTTGAGTTTTTTTAGAGTGAATTGTAAGTCTTTTTTAGCGAGTACGAGTGCTCAACCTCCTCTTTTTGTGTCTTTGTGGCAGGTGAATACGTCATATTGTGATAATGTGAGTTGGTTTAATAGGATTGCGTCTGTGGGTGCCAGCCATGTCTCAGTAATGAAGAGGATGTCTGGTTTTTTATCATTTATCATGTCATTTACAATTGGTATTTTATTCCGTATGGAGCGAATGTTTATTAGGATGATTTTTAGTTTGGTGACTGCAGTGGAGAAGTTGATTTCATTGTCATTTTGTTTGGGATTTATCTGAATTAGCCTGTGGTGGGGTCTGTTTTGGTAGTGGTGAAAGTGTTGATTAGAGGAGTGACTGTGCAATGGAGTGTGTGGTAGGTTACGGTTGGGGTTATGAATGACAGGGATGTACTTGTGTGAGATGTGGTTGGCTTTATGAGTGAAGATGTGGTGTAGTAAAAGAGTTAATAGCAGGAGGGAAAAGGGTAGGCTTTTAATTTTTAAAGGTGTCATTATGTAGCTTTTGGTGAAGAAGCTGAGGTGAGTGAGGCCTGAGTGGGGGAGAGTTAATAAGGGTGAAGATAGGTACAAATATTAGTGTTGATGGGTGCTGTTTGAAGTTATTAGTTTACATGAACTAGTTATTATTGTAGTTCTAAGAATTAGGTTATCTATACAATTTGCAATATACAATATACAAGTAGTATTCAATATTTTGTGCATATTCCGGCTGTTCTGGGTCAGTAGGTAGTAAAGCGCAACATAGGAGGGTTACCGATTCAGTTTATACACATTTTGTTGCAGATTAAAGGTGTTTCTAGAGAGGTAGAAAGTTATAGAGTAACAAAGTGTGGATACAGAGTAGGTTGTTCAGCTCCTATTGTAGTAGCAAGCAGTTCAGGGAGATGGAGTGAGATTCTATGGCATATGGTTCTGTTTGTCTAATATAGAGTTCTTAACAGTTCTACTTAAACATCAGGAAGGTTATCAGAGCCTCATTACAGAAAATGTACTTATCTTTGGACTTATGTTCAGTTTCTGGAATTGTTTTGCGCCAGTAACTGGGTCGGGAATTCGATGTGGATTTCTTTTTTAGGTTGACGGTACTTGATCATGTAGTTAGTGGGTTGCGTCTTCTCGATTACTATTTTCCGGCTCAGCGGGCTCACGCCCTGGACGGACCTCCAACTTGTGGACCAATCCACTGGGAGTCCCCCTGATAGTGCCTCATGGATACTGAGGGCCTTCATTCACACCAAGCATCCTTGCTGCCCAGCACAGATGAGAACAATAGTGTTAGTAACTGTGTTTATGAGACTATCCTGCCCTTGCAGCACTAGAAGGTGCACTCCCATTGAGGAAGGTATTGCCTTGAAGGACCGGAAAAGCTACAATGAACTGCCATCTTGGGCCAGCCCGGAGTACCAAAACAAACTTGAAGCACCCCTGTAGCACTAAGCTTCTCTCTCAAGGAAAACTGGAGGGACACAGACAAGACAAGATGCAAATGACCGCATCCACAGGTGAGCCTCGACACTTGGTCACAATTGTCTTTATACAGCTACTTACCACTTTCTCTCAGATTTTTTTTATATTTTTAAACTGACCACAAGTCAGGGAGAATCAAAGACTGCCACATCAAGAGAGGAGGCAGGCAACAGGCAGAAAGGGTCACTACAGATGTATACCCAGTCAGGGATAACTTTCTTCCTTAGAATGAAAAGAACTGACTAAAAACCCATCCAAATATGGGCAACCCACCAGACAGAGGAATCCCTTGTCCAGTACATTTTGTTAATCATTACCAAAAATACCAGCAACCAATTCAACTGAAAACCAGTATGGACAGAAAAATAAACCCGGCAACCGCCGAGCTCATCTAGACTGACCAACCAACCAAAGGAACTGAAGGCGACAGACTTCTCCAAAGCCCCAGGAAGGAACCAGATCGTTCTCCCCTTTGAGCAACTCTCTACTGTCCTGAGACAGAACAATCCTCTTATTTTGTTTAACTAGCATAATGAAATGCGTGCCAATGAGCAAAGCTGACTCCCGTCAATCTAGTCACCTTTGGGCCCTCATCAAGCTTCACCCTTTCTGGTAATCCACCAGGAACTTGTGACCTGGAGTGGACACTGCTGGAAACAGGACATTGAAGTCGATGGAGTCTGGCTTGACCCAGTATAGCATTTAGCGTAGTTACTCACCTGTTAACAGGTGTTCTCCAGGGACAACAGGAATCAGTCCTCACATATGGGTGATGTTGGCACTGACGGAGCCCGAGCGGAGCATTTCCCTAGCTTTCAAAGAAAGCCATTGAGACATGCTACCACAGATGTGAGGTCCCCTTCCCACCCAAGGGTGCCATCTTGCTCAGTCAGATGGCAGCTAGGATGGTAGTAAAACAAAACAAGGTAGGGAGGCAACTCCCAGGGGAGGAGGGAGGGTTGTGAGGACCGATTCATGATGTCCCTGGAGAACACTCAGACTCTCAAGTATCACAGACACACCAGTCTATTACATAACATAACTGATGGTAAATTACTCAACACCAAACAGTCCCTAATCATACTCACTCAAACTTAAAGAACACCTGTATATAGTTATAATCAAAACATTAAACCCTTGAAAATGGTTTCATGTTAAAGTTATCATGTAAAAAATTAGCACCTGTTTTATGTAACATGTTGGTCCTCTGTAAACCGCCCCTGATCTCTGGAAGGGACAGTATAGAAAAGTGTAACAAATAAATAAAACACCTGTTACAGGTGAGTAACTACGCTTTCTCCAAGAACAAGAACAAGTCAGTCCTCACATATGGGACTCCCTAGCTCCAGGCTACCGAGGACCGAACCAGGACAGCACCAAAGGCGAACAAGACAGGTAGCCATGAGATGCAGAAAGCGAGTCCCCACTGAGAGACTCTGCAGGACCCTAGTGTCTAGCGGCACTATCACTCTGGTAGTCTGAACACAGAAGGGTCGGAGGGCAAGAGTTGCCTACACCCTGAGAATATTACGGAGTACTGCCTGGCCAAACGCACTGTCCCTGTGGGATTCACTCCCCAGGCAGTAGTGAGCTGCAAAAGTATGAATTGAAGACCATGTGGTGGCCTTGCAGATCTCAGTCACCGGTACTGAGCACAGGTTAGCCACTGATGTGGCCATTGCCCTCACACGATGTGCTCTGATGTGGTGCTCGAGAGGCCAGCTCGCTCATAGGCGAGGGCTATACAGTCTGCCACCCAAGAGAACAGAGTTCACTTAGTTACAGGGAGCCCCAGTTTGCTGGGGTCATAAAATATGAAAAGCTGAGGAAATTTGTGATGGGCCTGAGTCCACTGTAAGTAGAAGGACAGGGCCCGTTTGCAAGCCAGAGTATGAAGTACTAGTTCCTCTCGGATGGCATGAGGCCACAGAAAAAAAGTGGGGAGGACCACTTCCTGGTTGAGGTGGAAAGAAGACACTACCTTTGGAAGGAACTTGGGATGCATGCAGTGCACTTGAAGAACCTTGTATATGGTGGGCACTGTTCCCTCTAAGCTGTGCGCGCGCACACACCTTGTAGAGCGAGCGCACATACTTTACAACAGAGCGCACAAAAATTACGGTTCTGATTCCGATAGAAAACAACACATACGTCTTAAAATTTTAAAGTTGTGATTGTAATTACTAGAAATTTTCCGCTTCATTTTCGTCTATTTTCATTTGATTAAAAACAATGTGGTGTACATACTGTATTCTGACATATAGTCAAATTTTAAAGTATATAACTCCGAGTGTCGTTATGTGGCGCACAATAATTTAACCTTCCTTCAAAAGCTGCACAGCTGATATTTTATGCGCACACAGCCTACAGAAAATTAGAGGGAACATTGATGGTGGGTCCACCACCAGGGCCTGTAGTTCGCTTACTCTTTGAGCAGATGTGAGGGCCACCAAGAAGGCTACTTTCCAAGAAAGATACCTTATGTGGCAAATGGCCAGGGGCTCGAATGGCAGTCTGGTGAGCTGAGAGAGCACCATGTTGAGGTTTCATTCTGCTGCCGGCGGGCGGAGAGGGGACTTGGAAGGCCCCTAAGGAACTTGGAGACCAGGGGCTGGCCCAAGAAGGGTTTTCCATCAATAGGGTGGTGGTGAGCAACTATGGCATTCAGATGCACCCTCACGGAATTAGACTTCAGCCCGATGTGTGACAGGTGTAGCAGGTACTGGAGTACAAATTACACATGACAAGAGAAGGGGTTCTCCCTCCTTTCTGAACACCAGGTGGAGAACATTCTCCACTAAAAAGGCATAAGCCCATCTGGTGGAGGGCTTTCTGGAGGCCAGCAGGATCTCCTTAACTTCTCGCGAAAGACTGAAAGGGGCCAGTGCTACCCTTTCAGCAGCCACATTGTTAGCATTAGCGACCCCAGATTGGGGCGCAGGAGGGAGCCCTCCTCCTGGGACAGGAGGTCTGGTGCTCGGCCCAGCAGGACTGGGAGTGCCATCGACAGGAAGAACAACAGTGGAAACCAGGATTGCCTGGGCCACCTGGGGGCAATCAGTATAACCGACAGCCTCTCGTTCTGGAACTTGAAGAGGGTCCTGGCGACTGGGGAGGAGGGGGGGGGGGGTAGGTGGGAACACATAGAATAGGCCCTCTGACCACAAGATCAGGAAGGCATCTGCTGCCATCTTTTCTGGGTGCGGCTGCCGTGAGTAGAAGCGAGGTAGCTGTGTGTTGTCTGGAAATGCAAATAGGTTTATCAAGGGCCTGCCCCAGAGTTAGAAGAGACGTTTTGCCACCCTGGGGTTTAGGCACAGGACTCTGCTCAGCCTGTCTGCTAGGCAGTTGTCCTGGCCCAGGAGATAGACCACTCGCAGGAGCATGCTGTTGTAGGCTGTGAAGAAGAGGAGGGCCACCGACTCCTGGCAGACGGAGTATGAACCCGTGCTCTCCTGCTTTTTGATATAAAACATGGCAACTTGATTGTCTGTCTGGATCAGCACAGGCCGATGTTGCAGGCAGTGGCGGAACGCTCACAGAGCCAGGAAGATTGCCCTGAGCTCCAGGAGACTGATCTGAAGCAGCGATGACTCCTGAGATCAACTACCCTGTGTGCAGCAGTTCCCACAGTGTTACCCCCCCTCATTCCCATTCGGAGGTGGCGGAGGTCTTGCCATCAGTTGAGGGGCTCCACCAGGTGGCGGGTAACCTTGACCCTGTCCCGTAGACTACTGTGGCTTGAGTCCACTGTAAGCAGAGGCACCACTGGGCTGTCCACATGTGTAAGAGGGCTGAGGGTGTAACATGTACTGTAAAGGCCATATGGCCTAGTAGGCGGAAGAGGCGGCAAGCCAGCACTTACTATTGGTATTGCACTTCTCATGCCAGTTGTCTGAGGCGTTCTGCCCTGTCTGTGGGGAGGAAGCCTTGACCTGTAGCGTGTACAGCTGAGCACCTATGAAATTCCAGCTTTTGGGCAGGAGAGAGGTGAGAATTGGGGTAACTGATGAGGTGTTGCGGAAGGAGGATCGCATGCTCTGTGGCCTCACTGGCCTCTGAAGCTGCGCTGCTTCTGATTACAAGGGGCCTTTTCTCTTCTCCTACCTAGATGACTGGCTAAATGCAGGTGTGCGGACACCACCGCCAGGCATTTGGTAAAGACCCTTGGTGAGGAGGACAGGCCGAAGGTAGTACCCTGTACTGGTAGTGCCCTCCTCCTACCACAAACCTTAGGTACTGCCTGTGGGAGAGGTGGATTAGGATGTGTGTGTATATGCATCCTTTAGATCAAAGAAGCACAGCCAATCTCCCTGGTGGAGGTAAGGCAGCAGTGTCCCAAGGGAGAGCATCTTGAACTTATCCCTCACCAGAAACTTGTTTAAGTTTTGCAGGTCTAGTATGGGTCTGAGGCCCCCAGTTCTCTTTGGGACGAGGAAGTATCTGGAGTAGAAGCCTTTTCCCCATAGATGTTTAGGTACAGGCTCTACTGCGCTGACCCTGATCAGACCTGCGAGCTCTGAGAGCAGAAGGGTCTGGCGAAGGAGGGGTCGCATCGGCTCTCCTGGGAAGAACCTGAGTGGTATCTGCAATAGGTGGAGGAAGTACCACTTGCAGTACCCACTGGTCCGAGGTGATGTTGGCCCATCTGTGGGCAAAGAGCACCAGGTGCCCCCTGTGGGCTGTTGAAGGTCTCCCGGGGAAGGGGAGGCACTGCCCTGGGAGTCAAAAGCTCCCCCCGCGTTGGGAAGGAACTGGAACCTGGGGCTTCTGAGCTCCATGGCCTTGTCTTTTTGGGTGAGAACCCTGTTGCTGACCCGAGAAGGGCTGACAGTGGTGACTTTGCTGAAAAGGATCCTTTTTCCTTGGGAACAGGGGTCTTTTCCCTGAGGGTTTCTTTCGAGGAAAGGATGAGGTCTTTTTTGAGAGTCTCTGGTGGGTCACCACATCGGCCTCAATCTTGGCCGCCTTGTCAGCAATAGGTTTGCCAAACAGGTTTTCCCCGATGCAGAGGATGTTGAACAATTTGTCTTGGATCCACTGCTCGAGGTCGGAAGACTGTAGCCAGGCATGGCATCGGGCACCAATGCCAGCTGCTGCGACTCGAGCTGTCGACTTGAAGCCGTCGTAGACCGCTCAGGGGAGCAGTTCTTGATCTTGGAGGTCAGAGACTGGAACCGCTGGAGGGGTTCCCAGGCGAGGCCTGCCGAAAACCCAAACAACTCCTGGGTTAGGGCCTTCATGTACATGCTTATGTATAATTCATAGGCTTGGATCCGGCAACCCAACATCAAGCCCTGGTAACACTTGCACCCAAGGGTGTCAAGGGCTCTTTGCTCCCTTCTTGGAGGAACAGAAGAATGGGTTTTCTGGCTCTTTTCTGCATGGTTGACTCAACCATAGAGATGTGGGAGTTGGGGTCTGTGGAACCAGGGGCCCTTCCTGACACGGTACATGGCACTGAGGGCACCAGCTCACCACCGGTACCGATGCCGGTGTCTCCCACATCCTGAGCACTAGCCACTTGAGGATTAGCTGCATGGGCACTGAGTTTCTTGGGTGGAGACTCATACTGGAGGATCTCCAGCTCTTCGGTACGTGGGTCTTCCTCCGACTCAGTCTGCACTGAGAGGGCTCTGGCCAGATCCTTGACAAAGTCAAGGAAGGCCACGTCCTCCAAAAAAGAATGCCACCGTGGCGGGGGTGTAATCTCGATGAAGTTTAGTCTTTGGGGCTGCATCGTCGTCGGTCTCCCACTCGGAGTCAAGTGGTGACGATGAGTCTGATGCCCTGCAACTCATTACCTTGAGGCCAGCGCCCAGGGGTCGGTGGCTTCCGGAGGACCTGGAGTCTGAGTCACGAAAACTAGCTGGGGAGGACCGGATGCCTGAAAAACAGGACCGGGACCTCGACCAGCAGCGCTTTAAGGTCAGCTCAGCTCAACGACAAGGGACTCCCCAGCAGTCTGGGGCCCGGTCATTGGGGCAGATGATGCGGATGAACCAGCCATCATTGCTTGCTGCAGGACCAGGATAGCAGTGATATTCTGCTCCAGGACCACCATTCTCATTTCTAGACCAGAATGCTCCGCAGCTTTCAGCATGGGCACCGAGGATCTCGGGCCCAGCGCTGACACTCTCGCGAGTGCATCCTCGATGAGGACTACAGTTTCAAGGAACCTCGCATGGTCTCTGCTGGCCAAGGAATCCTTGAGGACCTTGGTAGGGCACTTCTCAGAGTTGCTAGAGTCTCTCTGGGTAGTTTTACCAGGTTTATCCGGTGCAACCTCGGCAGACTTTGAAGACTTTTTCTTTTTCTCCAGGTCTGGGGTCTTCTTGGAGGAGGTGCCACCATGGGTCTCAGAGGACATGCGGGCCACACAAGAAGTGCTTCACTTGGAGCTCGGCGTCAGGGAGGCCAGAGCCCGAGTCGGACCTGGGGAGCAGTTTTTTTTGAAGCCCTAACCTCTTTTTATTGGTTTCAGGCGTCATGGCCTGGCGCAGGTTGCAGGAGGTGTTGTCATGGTCCGGGTCCAGGCAGCGCAAGCAGCAGTCATGGGTGTTGGTAACTGACATGGTTTGACTGCAGCATCACATTTCTTGAACCCATCAACCCCTGGGCGAAAAAGGGCATGAACGCCAGTCAAGGCAGGTCTCGATCAAAAAACAGAAAAGGGGCAGAGAACGGCACCGAGATTGGTGCCAGCTTGAGGTGGGAAGGCTAACTTTTAAGGATAAATTAGCAAAGGATTTTTCCAGGAAAATAGGACAGACGTCCATTGAGCTCCATGGAAAAAAGGAGACTGAGCAAGATGGCACCCTTGCTGGGAAGGGGCTCACGTATGCATGGTAGCATGTCCCAAAGGCTTTCTTGAAAGCTGGGGAAATGCTCCGAGCAGGCTCCCTCGGCGCCAACATCACCCATATGTGAGGACTGACTTCCTGCTTGTTCCTGGAGAACTTAAAGTTTCATGTGTGTATGTTCTTATAAACAAGGAAAAAATAACTAGCACAAACTCCAAAGGGTACTATAGAGAATCCACCCTTGTCTTCTAGACACCAGGTCCCAGCTCTAACCATGAGGCTATTCCTCCACTCTTCCAAGACACTGTAAGCATGTGAAACATAAACAGATGGGAAAAAGAACTGGTATGGCCAGCTCCTCTGCCCAGACAGGTGGCAAAGCTACAGGGCCTCACTTGCTGCTCCGTGCAGGATAGACCTCCACTAAGTATGAACTGCATACCTGCCTCACCTGCTGCTCCGTGCAGGATAGACCTCCACTAAGGACGAGCTGCATGCCTGCTTTACCCAGCAGTCTAGGATGCCTGCCTCTTAGACTTCCAGTTGCTGTAGACTGCAAGCTCTTATGTATTGTAAGCGCCTATGTAGCAAAAAGCCCCAGCACGTTTCCCTGTACAGCACCAAACCCACAATAATTAACAGTAGGAGCAGTACTGCAGAACTGAGAGTTCTCAATATGGAAGGGCTAGGGATCACCTCAGAGAGGCAGCATTTATCCAACCAAAGTACTATGTGCCCAAAGAACATGTGATCGCTCGCTGCTATCCCCCCCCCCCCCCCCCCAGAGTATGAGGAGAATCCCTCAGGCCCTAAGCCACCATGGCTACAGGCTAGACAAAACTTGGGGGAACAGGCAAAAACTAATATCAAGGCTATCAGTGAAAACTAACTGCAGACCAGCTGAGTTGGAAGAGCCTTCTGAAAATCTGACATCCCAGCCCCCACACAGAGGGAACCCTAAATGAACCCTTATACCCAGGTGGAAAATAAGAGCTCCCCCAATGGCCAAATGCCAAACAGCACAGGCACAGCCCCAAGCACTCATGTCAGTGGGAACCCTCTGGAGATCCACAGAGACTAATTTTTTCCCTTTAAACCCAAAAGGGGTAATGCTAACCCACTAGGACCTCCACTGGACTTCCAGTCAGTTAATCCTCCCTGAGGCAAAATAAAATGATCTTCAGCCAAAGAAAACCCTCAGCAACAAAGGACTGACAGCAGGGAAATCAGAAGTTGCAAAAATACCTACCACGATTCTCCTGCCTTTGCGAGAGCAGGCTAACTGAAATAAACCAAAAAATTGCAGCCTTCCCGCCAAAATTAATAGTTTGTGTTAGACTCACCTCAGCAGGCCACTATCACAGCGCAGCCATTGCACAACACTCACACCTAATCCTAGACATTATTATTTTTATTTTTTTTAAATCCTTCGTCTGCTTGAGTCAAAGCTGGAATCCAAACGAAGAGGCAGAGCATCGCTCCCGCCAAAAACAGCAATTGCTTCCCATATTTTACAACACAACTAAAAAGTTGAACACATGGCACAAGAACTGTGCACATCCCAGTGGCAATTGCAGAATTTCAGGTCCAATGTAATGCTTTACCAGGAGCATAACTACCCCGGAAGACTGTGGCTCCCCCCAGCCATCCAAAGACAGCTTCTTGGAAGCACCCTAAAGACTATTCTCCCCAACAGTTCTTGTACTTTCTTGGTCACTCAGGAGGGTTTCACCCCACCAGTGGCACAGAGGCAAAACGTTATGCATAAGCCAAGTAGAGAGCACACCCACCTCTTCTGCTAGAGGCCCGAGTCACTGTCTGTGCTGGCCTTGACGGCTCCTGCCACCTGTTTTTTTTTTTCCAAAATAAGGGCACAAAAGAACATCTTACCTAGCCTGTTTTCAAACCGCACAAGAGAGCCAAGAGGGGACTGCAGGTGCACTCACTCAGAGGTATCAGCTACCAGCCTAAGGGGGGGGGGCAGGGAGAAAAGAGAGGGAGGGACCCAGCACCACCTGTTTCTGCACCCCAAATCGCTCCACTGCTTTTTTTTAAAACTTTCTAAGCAGGTGGGAGAGGGCGAGGGACCCAGATCACCAGGTTCTGCACCCCAGGGCATTAAAGGAGGCCACCGCCATTCGAAGCCCAGCACTCAAGAATCTCCAAAAACATCTGTCCAATCTAGTTCAGACTGCACAGGATAAGACAACCTCCAACTGTCGGAGCCTGAGAAATCTCCAGGAACAAGCAGGAATGAGTCTTCAAATATGGGTACGTCGGTACCGACGGAGCCTGCGCGGGAACGCTCCCCAGCGTCCAATAAGAAAGCTTTTGGGAGCATCCCACAGTGCCTGCGTGCTGCCTTCCCGCCTTTCCCAACTGCCTCTCCTCAGTTTTCGTTTTTCCGCGGAGCCGGCAGGACGTCCTCCTGTCACCGCAGAAAATTCTTGTTTTATTTCTTTAGTTTTCTTGTGGTCGCGGCTGTCTTCCCTGACGCCACCGGTACCGCCAGTGTTTTCTTTTCTTTTTCTTGTGAAACTTTCCTTTTTCAAGGACTATTTTTTCTTCATAGTGTCTCACGGTTTCTCAGGCCTTTAGGCCTCTTCTTTTCCTTCATGGAACCGCCAGCCACTTTCTCCAGGAAATGTTCAGACTGTGGCGGTACAACTTTATTTTTAGACCCTCAAAGTCGGTGTCTAACCTGTTTGGGGCCTGACCTTTTTCCTCCGGGGCCTTTGGGCAACAGTTTGGTGAGAAGAGGGTTTCAACATCGAGGTTTCCTCGATACCCGGTTCCCCTCCAACTTCAGGGCACCGTCCCTTTCTTCTTCTACACAGGATCAGGTAACCCACAAACAGTCTGTTAAGACTAGTCAGTCCTCGAGTGGTAGGTCTCATGCACAGCATGTAGACGGCTCCGGCCTTGCCCTCGAGGGCTCACTGGCTTTAAAACCCCAGCGGGAGTCTTCGGTCTCCAAAGCGTATGAGGGGTTTCAGGTTGTTCCTGGGGTTCACCCCTCACAGAACATACCTGAGCCGTGTCCGGTGGTGGCATCCGCTTCGAGCGGTACCGATACCCCGGCTCCGGCACTGGTGTTGGATTTATTTATTTAACTTTCTTATATACCGCACTATTTAGCATCAGCACGGTTCACAGAGAACATAAAAGACCAGAACAGGTTGTTCGGTATTACATATAACAGGAGTATCAACTTGGAAAACATGGGGGAACTATATACATAGAATATATAATCTGTTAAATCGATTACATGATAGAGCTGTTTACATAAGTTAGCAGGAGTGCTAGGATCAGGAGAAAACTGTGGTTAAATTTGTGGTGGGACTATTATCTTGCACTTCATATAGGGTAGTACCTGATAAATAGGTTAAATTTAAGGGCCTTTCTGAACTGGGCTAGGTCGGTTATTGCACAGATGTCAGGTGGTAGGGAGTTCCAGCATTTTGGAGCGCTAAACATGAAAGCTCTGTTCGCAGTTGATTGGCTGCATGTTGTTATGGCTTTTGGTGTTATTAGAGAGTTTAGTGCTACTTGTCTTCTCGATCTGTTTGGTGGTATAGTTTGTATGAGCTCAGTGAGTGAGTTGGCTGATAGACCATGGATGGCCTTGTAAGTGAGAATCAAGGTTTTGAACATGAGCCTGCCTTGTATAGGGAGCCAATGGAGTTGCTTGAGGATAGGTGTAACATGTTCACTCCTGGGCGCTCCTTGTAGAACCCTTGCAGCAGTGTTCATAGCAAGCTGTAAAGAACTTAGGGTGGATTGTGGGAGTCCTTGCAGAATAGAATTGGCGAAATCGAAATGCGGTAATATGAGTGCTTGGTAGATGGTTCTGAAGTCCTCTGGGTCCAGTAAGGAACGTAAGTGCCTGAGTGTGCGGATCTTGAAGTATACAGCTTTTACAATATTATTTACGTGTGATTTCATATCGAGATGGTGGTCCAGGGTGACTCCGAGGTATCTTATTGTTTCTTTAGTGCATAGATCAGCTCCCTTAACACTTATATGTGATGGTGGAGTGAAACTGGGGTCTCTTGTGACAAAGAGAACCTCAGTTTTCTTGTGCTGGATGCGGAGGTTCTGTGAGAGGAGCCACTCTGAGACTGCGTCAAAGCAATTTATTATGGGCAATATGTCCATTTTCATTGTGGAAAATGGCATGTAAAGTAGGATATCATCTGCATATATCATACATTGCACATTGAATGATCTGATGATATTACAGATAGGCTGCATGTATATGTTAAACATGAGAGATGAAAGAGAGGATCCTTGCGGAACGCCTTGTTTTTGATGGAAGAGATCTGATTCTCCCTTTGCAGATTTTACATATTGCATTCTAGTATCCAGGTAAGATTTACACCACTCAAGTGCTGAGCCACAGATGCCTTTTTCCTTCAGTAGTCCAAGGAGTATCTCATGATTTACCAAATCAAACGCTGCTGCTATATCCAAGAAGATTAGCACAACACCTTGTCGGATGTTATCTATGCTAGTGAGTATATTATTGAAAAGGGTGGTGATAAGTGTTTCAACGCCATGATATTCTCTGAAACCATGTTGAAAATGGTCTAGAGGGGCTGCGGAATCTATGTGGTCTTGAATTTGATGTTGCACCACTTTCTCAAAAATCTTTGCTAGGATGGGGATACTAGCAATAGGCCTGTATGAATCAGACCTTTTTGGGTCTAGTTTGGTTTTTTTTAGCAGCGGTCTAATGGATGTGAGCTTTAGAACAGAGAGGAAGGAGCCGGTTGTAAATGAAAGGTTCATGATTCTTGCAATGAAAGGGCTAAAGGCATTTCGAAGATCCTTTATCCAAAAGGCTGGGCAAGGATCGGTTTGAGCGGTGGTAGTGTTGATTGAGATGATTGTGTCTTCAATGTGTTTAGCAGAGGGTGTGGTAAGTGCAGACAGGGAAATTCGGCAGGTTGTTTCTTGTACATTTTTTTTTGATAGCTCATCCATCTGCAGAAGTTTTGATTGCAAGTAATCAGCAAATTCTTGTGGGTGAATATCTTCCTTTTGTTCGGATGATGGTTCCTTTGATAGTGATTTTACTAAGTTGAAAAGATCACGGGGTTTGTTCAATGATCTTTTGAGCGTATCAGTGTGATATTGCTTCTTTTTGGTTGTGATTGTTTCGCGGTGAGATGCTAAGTGGAGATTGTAGGCTGTTTGATCATCAATGGACCTTGATTGGCGCCAGCGTTTTTCGAGTCTTCTTAGGTGCGTAAGAGAAGACCGCAGGTCGGGAGAAAACCATGGAGCAGAGGTTCTTTTCCTTGATATGTTCTTTTTGTGTGGTAGATGAGCAATGGCGTTTAAGCTGTTCCAGGCTTCAATTGACTCATCAAGGTTGAGTGTTGTGTTGTTGAGGAGTGGTTGGGTACTTGTTAGTATAAATTCCTTGTTGAAAGGTCGAAAGTCTCTTGTTGGGGCTCTTGATGTGTTGTCCAGTTTTCTGTTGTTTAGAGGATGACTGTTGTTTAAGGGAATTTGTAGGCTTATGAGTTTGTGGTCTGACCATGGTACATCGGTGATAGATTTTACAATGTTGCTATTTTGTGCAGAAACAGATTGTGGAGCGAAGACCATGTCAAGGATGTTTCCTTTGATATGTGTGGGCTCCTTGATTAGTTGTTGATATCCGAGATTTTCAATGGCATTGAGGAATGAAGAGGACTGGTGTTGTTGCAGTGATGGGAGATTGAGATCTCCCATTATCCAGTTTGGAGTGTTGAGGTTGCTGGTATTGGCAGCTAGGTCTAATATGGTGGGAAGGTCGTCAGGGGAGCTTGAGGGGGCTCTGCAGACCAGGTTGATGGAGCATTGCTTGTTTACTATGGTGATTGTATCCAGATTGTTTGAGCTGTAGGAGTTGGTCATGTTGAAAAGGAGTTCTGACTTGGTGAGTATGAGAGCTCCTCCTCCCTTCTTGTTTTCTCTGTGGGTTGTGTGTATAGAGAGGTTTGTTGGAATGAGTCAGTTAATAAGGACATTATCTTCTTTTGATAACCACCTTTCAGTGATCATGAGTACATCTAGATTGTGATGGGTAACTATGTCTTGGATTACAGGCCATTTTTTCTGAATCGAGCGAGCGTTTATGAGGGCACATTTTAGGTATTGGGAACCTTGTTGCCTAGGGTTACTGGTTTGATGTATCGCAATGTGAATCAAGTGGGAATGCCGGATGCGAACTTCCTTACCCGGATAATGGTAAGAGTTGCTTGACCATTTTTTTCTGTGGTTTTTAAGGATAGGAATAAGATTGGTGGAGGGAGAGTAGGCAAGGGAGGTCCTGAACCAATCTGTGAGAAGGTAAAGACTAAGAAAAGTGATGAGGTGGGGAGACATTTTGGTTCCTTGGTTGAGGATGTGTTGGGTATCTCGGTGGTTTGCGCGGCAGATTACAAGTTACCGTGTGGTTGATACAGGCTGCACAGTAGTCGCAATGGCTAAATGGATTTGCGTTACTGTTGGTAGTATATAATATCAGGTGGAAACAGTACTGACTACAGTATAGATAATAGAAGTCATAGTACAAAATAGGCAACTGTAATAAGACGGGTAACTGCTAAACAAACAACTGTAAAAGGCAGGCAGGGTAATAGAGGATATAGATTTGCGCTACTGCTGGTGGTATACAATATCAGGCAAATTGAAACTTATGAGTGCCTACTCCACGGGAATGTTAAAGAGCAGGCTACGAGCAACAATATATGAGGTTATATTGAAACTAGATCAGAGCTTAGTCTGGTCCTACAGTTGGCGTATACTTGCTGTGCGTTCCGACAGTGGATGTGCTGGTGAGGTAGATGTTCACGTTGCAGGATTGAAGTGGAGGTGCGGATTAATGGAATGGATGCTTCTTGTTTTCTTTTGAGAGGGCCTCTGCCTAAGGGCCGTGCCAAAGGGCCCTCTGGCGAAGCCCTCAGGCGCGGGCCCGCCTGACGGCGGTTTCCTTTTCTTTTGTTGGGCTCCGCCTCCCACAGCCCCGATTGGGCTGGAGGCTCCTGAGAGGGAGAAGATGGCTGCACCCCGCTCAGGTGTGCTCTACCCCGATCGGGGAGCACGGAGCCGGAGGGAAGGAGGAGAGAGGTTGCTGCTGGACGGCGGTTTCCTTTTCTTTTGGATGAAACACTCCTCACCAGGAATCGTCATCTGGCTTCCTCAGTACCTTCGGGTCCGGTGGATATTTCCCAGACTGACTTTCCGGTATCGGTACCGACACCGATACGACCACCGATGTCGGTACCCTCCAGACGTGCATCGATAGACTCGCTTCCTTCAATGCTGAGTCTGGAATCGATTTCCAGTCTGGAGGATTGGGTACCGACTCGCCTTGGTACCGGCTCCCCTCGGTACCAAAGGCTCGGTTCCGATGATTCGGATCCGCAACTCTCGGTTCCTCCGATGCCGTTTCAGTTGCCACCGGTTGGCCTTCATCCACCGGTATCAGACACGGTACCGAAGTCGGTACCGATGTCCACATTACCTTTGCGATCGGTGCCTGCTGTGCTTCATTCATCAGGTTCATTGCCCTCGATACAGAGTTTGCAATCTATCTCTAATCTGGAAGACTGGGTACCAGCACGCCTTGGTACCGACACCGATCGGTACCGCAGGCTTGGTACCGAGGATGGCTGCCGGAGGTTTTCGGTTACCTCGGTACCGATTGAGCTGTCACCGATGGCTACTCCGATGTCTGTGTCGGCTTCGGCTCCGACATCGGTACCGGTGTCAGCATCGGTTCCGGTATCCACAGTAGCATCGTGGCCAGCTCCTGCCATGCTTCTTTCGACAGGATCGTTCCCTTCTATACTAGGCTTGGAGTCGATACCTGGCATGGACGATGAGGTACTGACGGATGCTGCTCCTGACAGCCAGTACCAGCGACCATCCTTTAAGGATACCACCCTGCATCGTGCAGGATCTTCTATTCCTATATATTTGGATAGATCCTTCGGTGCTCAGGCTAGTTCTTCTGATCTAACCTGTCCAAAGGAGATTCCCGTTGGAGATCCCTCTTTTCAGAGTTTTCTCCTAGTAATAGCAAGATCACTTGCCATTCCTATCCCTGGACATGATCCTGCACAAGGCTCTGTTCCTACCAAAGCAAAGGAGAACATAATGCTTCCTTTGCATCATTCCTTGCAGGATCTCCTTCTAGGTCTGTGGGAAGCACCTTTAAGGGTACCCCCACTTTCCAGAGCAACTGATCTCCTATATCAGGTGCCCCCCTCTCCAGGGTTTCAAAAGACTCAACTTCCTCATCATTCCATAGTAGTGGAATCAGCAATGAGGCGAGTAAAGAGTAAGAAAAAGCACTCTTCTTATCCACCAGGTCGTGAGTCTAGGACACTAGATGCCTTTGGACGTCAAACCTTCCAGACATCTATGCTTTCTGCAAGAATTCTCTCATATCTTTTATTTGAGTCTATCTCTTGAGGAGGTCACAAAGAAATTACATCTTTTGACTCCTTTCCTTCCAGATTCCAAGAGTGCAGACTATTCCTCACTGCTTAAGCATATCCAGAATATCTCTTGGTTTCTTTCTCGTGCTTCCCTAGACTCTTTTGAGTCTGTTAGCAGGACTTCTGCTATAGCTATAGGGGCACGACGTAGAGCCTGGCTCCAAGCTTCAGACTTGGACAAATGGGCACAACAAAGACTGGGACATATTCCTTGCACTGGAGAAAATCTCTTCAACAAGGAGTCTTTACGTCAGGTTACTCAGTTGTCCACTGATTTACCTGTTCCTAGGGGTTGTTCTACACCTTCTTCTGTCCCAGTAGGTAGGAAATGTCCTACCAAACTTTCTTCCCATGGGAGAAGAAGGTTTTATTCATCACCTGCCCATCATACAGATGTTCCCAAACAGGGGAAGCATCGTCCTGGTCTGAAGAATCCAACCTCTCACCAAGCTCAGCAAACCCAGCAACTGCAGGGTTTCTGATCAATCATCATCAGATGCTTGTGACTTTTGGGGTTTAGAATCTGCAGTTTTCTTCTTCTCAATAGAGGCAATCCACTGCTTCATTCTAACCCCTAGACATGGATCTCTTTCCAAAAGACATCCATTTTTTCTATATTTCTATGAGCTGTCAGGATGTTCATGCCTATAGGTCACAGGTTTCTCCTCTTCTTCCTGCTAGGGAAAGAGGTCTAACCACTATCAAATGATAGTTTCCTGTGCCAGCATGTATTTTTTTCCTTTATATAGACTTACTATTTGGTAAGTCTTCTTCAGCTCCATTTCTCTTCACCCTCTTACCAAACCTTTCCTCTGTAAGAGTGGTATTACTTCACTGGAGGGCTTTTTCTTCAGCCTCTCTAGTTTTGTCACTTTCCAGTGCGGAGTTTTCCTCTCTGAGTTAACTCCTCTTTTTCAATCTTGCTTTGGGCAGCTTATCAGACATGTCCAGAGTGTTCTACTCCTGTTTTGTCTGTTCTTTCTGTTTTTAAACAGTAAGATTCTTTCTGCTTTCTTGCTATCAGCTGCCTATGCAAGAGCCTTGATGTTTGGACCACTGGTTCTTGTCCACAAACAACCAGATTTATTTATTTATTACAGTTTCTTATATACCGTGCTATTTAGAATCAGCGCGGTTTACATCATAACAAAACGACCATTACGACAAACTGTCAGGTTTTACATTGAACAGGAGTACAAACTTGGATAACTGGGTTAACTATATACATAATCTATCTACACTGCAGTGTGAGGGCATTTCTAGATTGGGTCATTTCTTGGAGGGGATATCTGGTTCAGTTGCTGTCTGGGAAATATTGGCGGAAAAGGTATGTTTTGAGAGCCTTTCTGAACTGATATAGATTGGTAATGGCTCTAATGTCGGGGGGTAGGGTGTTCCAGCATTTTGGTACATAAAAACTGAATGCCCTGTTTGTGGTGTTCGTGTTGGACTTTGTTGAAGCCTTTGGTATTGCTAGCAAGTTTACAGCTGATGTTCTTCTTGCTCTATTGGGGGGGACCATGTGGATTAGATTCGTGAGTGAGAGGGATGAGGTGCCTTTGATTGCCTTAAATGCTAATACAAGGGATTTGAAGGTGAATTCTCCCGTGAATTGGTAGCCAGTGCAGCTGTTTGAGAATGGGAGTCACGTGGTCGTTTCTGGATGCACCGTAGAGGACCCTAGCTGCGGCATTCATGGCCAACTGTAAGGGGGTTAGTGTGGATTGGGGGAGACCTTGTAGGATGGCATTTGCAAAGTCAAAATGCGGCAGGATCAGCGCTTGATATATGGTACGGAAATCGTCTGGGTCCAGCAGGGAGCGTAGGTGTTTGAGGGAACGGATTTTGAAGTAGATGGCTTTGACTACGCTGCTTATGTGGCGTCTCATGTCTAGATGTTGGTCCAGGGTAACTCCCAAATATTTTATTGCATCTTTAGTTTGCAAATCAGCTTCCTTGACACTGACGTGGGATGGGGGCGTAAAGTTGGAGTCTCTGGAGATTTGTCTCTGGAGATTTGTCCTCCACTAACATTCTGTCTAGTCTTAGTAGTGGCTCCAAGTCAGTGCTTTCATCTATCTTGGAGATTCTCACTACAAGCTTTCTGGATTGTCTTCTATTTCTGCCATCTCCATTCTCCTGCGTTTGGCAGCATAGTTGGCAGAGATACTGGCTCTCCAGCAGCCAATTCTATCTCCTCATTCTCCTGCATCATGCTCTCTGCAATTCTACAGAGAAGCTTTCCACTATGGGCCCTTGCTAGAGAGCATGGTTTTTTTTTCTCCAACAGCTATCCTAGATGGTTGGAAAAGGCTATTCAGTCATGTCTCCCATGACTAGAAGGGTTCTCCATTCTTTTACTATCTCCTTTTGATATAAAGGACATAGGCCTTCTCTTACGTGAAAGCTTAAGGAGTTGCCAATTCCCTGCTTTGGTTCATAGTATTCCCAATCGGGGATATGCTCTTTATCCTTTACAGCTTGTCCTCATGGTAAGAACGCATGATACCTTTTGCCCTTAAGCAGGTCAACATGGTATCTCATCTCTATGCGCCTTCTGTCCACTTACCATGCTAGAGTTCTGGAAGACTCAGGACTTGCTGGCTGCAGACTGATATTATCCTCTGTTTTTCACGTAACCGTCCTGGTTATTTCACTAGCTAGCATCCTTGCAGATCATTACCAGGAGGAATAGATTCTGTATATTTCTTCTCAAGTAGGTTCCACCTCCTTGTTATTAGATGAATCTTTCCTCTCCACATATCCTATGTGAATACCGTGCTGTAGGCATATCTCTGTCTGCTTAATTGCAGACACCCATATATAGGCCTACATATTCATATCTATCTTTTGTGTGTATTTTATGCCCTTCCAGATCTCACTATAGATATATTCTTATATGTCTATCCATATATATATATATGTATATATATATATATCTGTCGAGATATTTTATTATAGATAGATATGTATCCACATACTTATCTATCTGTCTATGCTCATATAGCTATATGATTCTGACAGATGGGCTTTACCCATACCTATGCTATCCAGCAGGTTTGGGGTTCTACACACACAACCACTCCTGTGGTAGTCAACAACTTTTATACCATAACCTTAGGGTTTAGGTACCTCTGAAGCTCTCCATGCTCCAGTATCTCTCCTAGCTTACCCCAGTTAGGAGAGACATTGCGCATCTTCAGTTAATCACAGGCTTTAACACCTCAGGCATTTGTCCTCTCTTTTTGGGATACAAGGGGTTCCCATACCCTTTCTCCCCACAGGGACTGTGCCTGTTTGTCCAAATTGGTTAGCCTTTCTCTTTTTGCTCCTAAGAGTGAGCCACTCTGCCGCCAAAAGAGTTTGGCTTTTGTCATAAAGCCTTCCACTGAAGGCCCACCGTTTTTGTACTACCCAGTTTTTTTTTACTGGGGTTACCTGTTACCTTTCAGGATTCTGACCTCCTCTGTTTTTCCTACAGGTTTATTACCTCCACTTTACAGTAAGGTCCTCTTTGAGTTTCCTCTACTGGGTTCCCCAGTAGATCCCATGAACCTCCATACTTCTGTGAAATCCTGTTAGGGGAGGTCCATATTGCAATATTTCATTTCAATATCATTGATGACAATTATCATCCACACATGGACTCCTTGTCTGCAGTCCTATGCTAGGTTAAGCTGTTTTCCACAGCACCTCTTTCCAACTCCTACCCTCCATCCTCAGGATGCCTGGTGTTATTAGGTATAGCATGTTCCAATCTATGACATGCTGGGACTCCAGGCATCTTAGCTTGGGAGTCCCCATATGTGAAGACTCATTCCTGCTTGTTCCTGGAGATAGCACAGTTACTTACCTGTAACAGGTAATCTCTGGGAACAGCAGGAGTAAGTCTTCACAACCAACCCACCTCCCCTAGGAGTTCTATCTCTATATCTCTTCTTTCCCTTCTCTCTCTCTCTCTCTTTGTCTCAGCTTTGAAACTCAACTGAGGAGAGGCAGTTGGGAAAGGTGGGAAGGCAGCACGCAGGCGCTGTGGGATGCTCCCAAAAGCTTTCTTATTGGACGCTGGGGAGCGTTCCCACGCAGGCTCCGTCGGTACCGACGTACCCATATGTGAAGACTTATTCCTGCTGTTCCCAGAGATCACCTGTTACAGGTAAGTAACTGTGCTATACTGGTGAGAGTGAGACTGTACGGGATCCTTTATACCATAACGTTAAAATCAAACCAGTGGTCCTCAGTCTCCATCTGCTGGCAGGCGTGCATAACCCCATGCATCTGGACTGAACTGAGGGATGATGAGGAAGCCCCCTTGCCAGCAGGTGGAGATGGACTTGAGCAACTTTCAGCGATATTTTCACTAGATACATCTGCTGGTGCAGAACTGAGAGAAGCCAGTATGACAATTTCCAAGCAGTAAGCAAGACTGAAAAACTCAAACACATAAACGGCAGTAAACAGCAATCCAACGTTGCAGGTTATCTTGAACAAGTATTTTGCTCTCTTCCAACAATGAATTGTGTGTGTCAGACACAGAACTGACAAGGCACTCAATGGCAGAAGGACTCCCAACAGCACCCCTGCCATCAGATGGTAGGACTGTATCCACTACTTCAACTTCTCCTTGATCTCTCAAGACAGAGGAATTGTCTGGTCAAAAAACTGGGAAAAGGGCAATCAGAGGGACAGAAAGTTGCCTCTACAGAGGGCATGTGTGCACCCTGGTTCAAGTAATCAGCACCAAGGTCGATGTCATGGACCCAAGGAGTTGGAAGTAGTCCCAAGCAATGGAGCTGACTGGATGCAAAATGACTTGGTTGGCTTTGAAACTTGAAGGACCTCTTGTTGTGAAGAAACTTGACCCAGAAAAGAAAGTGAAAGTGCTTTGAGCCCCGAGATATTCCAAGTCCTGGGAATGAAGCAGGCTGCTCCTGAGATGATTAATCACTAACCCAAACCTTTCCAAGAAATAAATCAGCAAGGTTGTATTATTCCTGGACCCCCTGCAGAGAGTCTGACCTGATCAGCTAGCCAGTCAATTCAGATATGGGTTAATCCCAATTCTCTGCATGTGCAGAAATGCCACTACGACCACCATGACCTTGGTAAAGGTAAAAAGAGCCATGGCTAGGTCAAAAGGCAGATCGTGAACTGTCAGCCCAGAACCTAGAAGCAAAGAAACTGCTGATGTGCTCCCAAATGGGAATGTGAAAATGGGCCTTGGCAAGATCTAGGAGGTAAGGAATCTGACCAAGGAAATGACAGACCCAGGGGCAGCCCAAGGGGGGTGCGGGGCCATGTGCAGAGACTCGGTGTGGGGCCTCATTTGCATAAGGGGCCTCATTTGCATAAATATTTGCATAATGTTACCATACACTAACTTTTAGTAAACATGCCTCTTAATGAGTGTATGGATAAAGAAAGACTAAAAGACTTCTACATTACTATAATCCAGTGCCAACTGCCAGACACATTAGGAACTACTACAAACACTGCCCATTTAGAACCCATAGCAAACCCGCCGTATCCTGACAGCACTACCAGGATTCACAAAGCACAAGACCTTACCTATCAAAAGGAAACGCTGCAAATATTAAACCAATACATTTCAGAGAACAATACATGACCTACTGGGGAAAGAGAACAAGTGGCAATGTCAAATAGGAATTATATAAACAGAATACCTCAGCTCAGTTACACATGCAGAACATAGACCGTCACCAAACAAGGAATCACAATTTAGAAACAGGAAGACAATAATTAAACTGGGAATCCCAAAAGCCAAACTTGGAATGTACAACACTGCAGAAATAAAACTATACATTAATTTGCTCTTGTACTAAACAAAGCGCAGACGTTAATGATGCAAATTTCCCAGAGCTGACATATTCCAATTAATAAATTCAAAATAAAGAGATATTTTTCTACCTTTTGTGCATTTTTTTTTCAGCTGCAATTGCTCCAGCCACTTTCTTCTGGTTTCTTCGTGTCTTCCGCTAACTCTTCATCGTCTGCTGTCCATTTGTCTTTTCTTCTCTCTTCTAGTTTTTTTCTATTCTCTCTCTACATCTGCTTTAACATACTAATCTTTCTCCTTTTGCTATTTCCTCATTCCTATTTCATCCACTCAAATTTTACTCCTCCATCCTCAATCCCCACTTACTCTCCCAATATCCGGACAATTATAGATTTGTCTTCCCTCCCACACAAAATATTTTTCCCTCCTCATTTCACTCTCCCAGCTCCATCCCATTCTAATCCTCCCCCAACATCAGCTCCATTCTAGTTCCAGTCCCACCCAGCATCCGCTCCCTTCTAGTCCCCGCATCAGCCCATTTCCAGTCCTAGCCCCCCATAAGCCCATTTCCAGTCCTAGCCCCCCATAAGCCCATTTCCAGTCCTATCCTAGCCCCACCATCAGCCTATTTCCAGTCCTAGCTCCCCCATCTATTTGCAGTCCCATCCGAGTCCCTCCATCAGCTCATTTCCAATCCCAGCCCCCCATGAGCCCATTTCTAGTCCTTTCCTAGCCCCACCATCAGCCCATGTCAAATCCTAGCTCCCCTCCACTCAGCCCATTTCCAATCCAAGCCCCCCATGAGCCTACTTCCAGTTCTAGCCCCTTCATGAGTCTATTTCAATCCAAACCCCCACCACAGCCCATTTCCAATTTCCAATCTTAGCACCCCCCAACAGCCAATTTCCAGTCCTATTCTAGCCTCTCCATCAGCCCATTTCCTGTCCTAGCCCCCCCACTCACCCATGTCCAGTCCTAGCTCCCTCCCCCTCACAACCCATTTCCATTCCAAGCCCCGTCCCCATCAGCTATTTGCAGTTCAAGCCCTCCTTCCACTCAGCCCATTTCCAGTCCTAGCCTCCTCATAGCCCATTACTAGTCCTAACTCCCCATCAGCCCATTACGTCCCAACCCCCCATCACCCTATTTCCAGTCCTAGTCCCCCCATCAGCCTATTTCCAGTCTTAGCCCCCCCCATAGCCAATTACCAGTCCTAACCCCCCCATCAGCCCATTTCCAATCTTAGCCCCCCCCCATAGCCCATTACCAGTCCTAACCCCCCCCCCCATCAGCCCACTTCCAGTCTTAGCCCCCCCCCATGGCCCATTACTAGTCCTAACCCTCCCCCATCAGCCCACTTCCAGTCTTACCCTCCCCCCCATAGCCCACTACCAGTCCTAAACCCCCTTCCCCCCTATCATCCCAAATTAAAAAAAAAAAACAAACAAACCAGCTGCTTCTGCTGCGGCAGCATCAAGAGTTCTGCCGCGGGGCCCCCCCCCCCTGCCCGGCAGAGCCTCCCTGCATCATCAGCTAGCTTCGAATCCCAAAACGCGGACTTCTTTCAGAGCCGCGAGAGTTTCCCTTTCTCGCGGCTCTGTTAATCCCACTGGAGAGACAAGATTAGGTGGGTAGAGACCATTATTTTGTCTCCCAGGCGACCAGATGCCTGAGACCACTGGGAAGCCAGTGTCCATTGAGCTGCGTGCATATGTAGATGAGCATATGGGCCAACATGCACCGTTGATGCCATATGACCCAGCAGTTGTAGCATTTCTTGAGCAGTGAGAAAGTTCTTGAAGCATGCCTGAGATGTTAACTGATTGAGTCAAGCGCAGCGGAGTTGGGGCAGAAATGCCTTTGATTGCTGAGTGTCTAGGAGGGCCCCTATAAACTAGAATTTGAGAGGAAATGAGTTGGGACTTTGGAAGATTTATTACAAATCCCAAGTGTTGCAGCACCTGCATGGTACGCAAGAGGGAAGGGCTGGCCTCTACAGAAGTGTTTGCTTGAATGAGCCAGTCATCTAAGTAAGGAAAGACAAATATCCCAAGAGTCCTTAAGAATGCACCTAGTACCACCATGCATTTTGTGAAGACTCTTGGGGCAGAGGCAAGGCCGAAAGGCAGGACTCTGCATTGATAATGACTCCCTTGGAATATGAAGCACAGGAACTTTCTGTGCTGTGAGTGAATAAGTATGTGAGTATATGCCTCCTTTAGATCTAGAGAACACAGCCAATCCTGACTCTGGATATAGGAGAGAAGGGACCCTAGGGAGATCATTTTGAACTTCTCCTGTAGTAGGTACTTGTTCAGTTCTGAGATCCAGAATGGGCCTGTACTCTCCTGTCTTCTTCGGAATAAGGAAGTATGGAGAATAAAAGTCCATTCCCTGCTGGGATGGTAGAACCTTCTCTATTGTGCTCTGTAAGAGAAGGGAGGTGACCTCTTGCAGCAACAGAGCAGTAAGAGGGGGCTGAGAGCAGAACTCTCTTGGACGAGTCCGGGGGGGGGGGGGTAGACTTCATAGATGAAGTTTGTACCCCTCCCGTACTATGGACAATGTCCACTGCTCTGATGTGATAAGATGCCACCTGTAGGCAAAGAGACTGAGTTTGCTGGGGATATGGACAGGATCTGGACTCTCCAGAGGCAAAATGGCTATGTTCTCCAGAAACGAGGGTGGGTCTGCTGGGGGCTGTGTCTTAGGAATCCGAGCCTTCTTTTGCTGCTTTGATGGCTGCTGCCCTGTCTGAGGAGCTTGGTGTTGACACTGTACAGCAGGGGTGTAAGAAGGATAGTACTTCTTATTGAAAAAAAACTTTTTCTTTGCTGCTTTTTTTGTAGCTGGGTTGGCAGTAGATCTAGATAGCTATTAAGGGTGGTGTTCTTGGATTCTGAGAAGCCTTGTCCTGCTAGTCCTTGCCAAAAAGATTTTCACCGGTGCAAGGGACATTACTCAGCTTATCTTGAAACCATTGTTCAAGATCCGATGCTTGGAGCCAAATAATCCTGCGTGCACCAATGCAGATGGATGAAGGTCTGCTGATGCACTCAAAACAGTTGAAAGTTGCCCTGTTAAACTTTGAAACATTTTGAGCATGCTTTACAAGTGTAAGATAATCTGCTCTTTGTCAATGGGAAGAAGAAGAGCCATTAACTCCAAATCCTTAGCCACCTCTCTAAGGAACATACCCATATAGAGTATGCAGGAACTGATCCTGGCCAATAACAGAGGCCTGAAAGCAACATTGACCAAAGGCATCAAGGGCTCTCAATTTCCTACCTGGAGGGTTCGAGGAATGTGTCTTAGCACTCTTTATTTGATGCACTGCCGATTCCACCACCATAGAATGGTGCGGTAAATTGTGTCTTTTGAAAATTGGGACACTCTGGTACCTGGTATTGTCGTTGAGTATGTGGAGAGATGGCAAGGGGCGTCTCCACACATACAAAGCATAAGGTTGTGAAGTATGCAATGGATAGGGAGTGTAGCAGCCTCCTTCGGGGTTGTAGGGTATTGAAGAATTTCAAGTTCTTCAGCCCTAGGCTCTCTCTCTGATGTCACTGTTATGGACAGACCCCAAGCAACATCATGAATAAAGTCTTGAAAGGACATGTCCTCTGGAGGGGACATGTGACGTTGAGACAGAGATGGGTCATGTCCCAGGTATCGGCCAACTCGTCATCTGATGAATTGGAATCCGAAGACAAAGTATCGACAGGCAGGGTGTTCCCACTCTGTAAGTACTCTGTGCCAATTAAAACCAGTAACTGAGGCTTGCGGTGCTGGAATCTCGATACTGGAAATGGATTTGAGGGCCGGCATGGGTGGTAGCGTGGTAAGCGGCACAAAAGTCGATGCAGGTTGTGTCAGTAACTGAGTCAATACTGATGCCTGCGGAATAGACTGTAAGGGGTTTTACTGGTACTGAGGTTGCTAGTAAGGCCGCTAAGCTCCGCTTGATGGTCAGGATATGCAGATCCATGGACCTTGCTGATGCTTGGGTATCAGTACCGGAATTGCAGGCAACGATCCCTGAGCATGGTACCAGGAGCTCTCCAAAGGTGGAGGCCTCGGAAGCATTCTGGGACCCCACTAAGGCCCGAGGCATTGATGCTTAGAAGGAGATCTACCCTTGGAGGTCCGGCCAGTCTTCGATGAAGACTTAGGTTTCGATACTTGAGAGGAAGATGAAGCTCTCGATGACATTGATGCTAAAGACACTGCATCGGAAGCAAAGAGGCTGCCGAGCTTTGCAGCTCGATTCTGTAGGCCTCTCTGTCATCTTCCTACAAAGGGGACATTCTGACAGTGATGATCCAGTCCTAAGCATTTTAGGCAACAATCATGGGTGTCCGTCGCTGAAAAAGTACTACCACATTTGGAACACTTCTTAAAACCACTGGATGGTTTTTCCATTTTGTCAGTGACAAAAGGGAAGGCCTAAGCCTAAGATGGCGTCGATGTGCCTGAAGGAAAGAAATAATTCTTTCCCTCACAGAAGATTTTTTTTATGAAGAAAGGAAAAAAAGCACTGACAGAGGTCAGTAACAGCGTCGATGGGAAGGCAGACGCGACCACAAAAAGACGGACAAATTTTCTGCGGTGACAGGAATTGCTTCTTGTCGGCTCCATGGAAGACGAAGAACTGAGGAGGGAGAGCTGGAAAGGCAGGAGGGCAGTTACGCAGGCGCAGTGGGATGCTCCCAAAGGCTTTCCTATTGGATGTGGGGAGCGTGGGCTCCGTCGGTACCGACATCACCCATATGTGAAGACTACATTCCTGCTTGTTCCTGGAGATAGACACAGAAAGAGAGAAGGGTGCGTCTGTGCCCAAACTTACCACCCCCCTCACGGGCCCTATGGGGTCCTCCTGTCTGCGCTCTGGCTCACCAGTGCTGGAAACCATGAGAAACTGTGTTGGACACAGCGCTACTATATGAGACAGGGATGTACCTGAGCTCCGAGCAACGTTGGGCCTACCAGGCTCTGCACATAGGACACTTTAGTCTAGGCTAGGCTGATCTGCACCGCTGCACTAGTCCACACACCTTGCCATCTGCTGAAGGCAGACAATACAGCTGCAGATATACCCAGTGATTGCGTCACTTAAAGCTACTCAGGTCTGCCTCCATCTGCTGACAAGGGAGCATAACCCATATGTTTGGACTGGTCTAGCGTGATAAAGATGGATAGATTGCATGGTAAACATCTCTAAACTCAGCTGTCACATCAGGCACACAGTGACAGATATAGTATATTTCAGCCAAAACGTTTTTGCCTTTTATTCTGTTCAAGGACCCGTTTCATCTGGATGCTTTTTTGCCCAGTTGTTACGGAACTGAAAAATATATCATAGGATTAAAAATGATCTAAGAATATGCAAACACAAAGTCTTTGAAAGCAAAACAAAGCCAATAAAAATGAAAAGGTCCTGCATATCTATATCTAAACCTTAGCACTTTCTGCTCCGCATAGCATGGAGAATACTCTGTACCTCTTGCTGTCACTCAAGAGATGTGCTCAGTATAGTATGCTTGTAGTGTTCAGAGTGCAGCACATCATGCTTAGTATGTTTCCAGAAGCCATGGAAGAAAATCACCAAGGCAATCTTCCCCTTATGCTGACACACACAATTTAGCTACAGGAAAAGGAAAAAAAAAGCAGCAGCTTCGGCTACGACTGACCCGTTTCTGACATTTGCACTTAGCTATTAACATAATTTATGGTGCAAGTGCTGAACTGCTTATTCCTATGCTTTTTTTAAACTCCTGTTAACACAAACCTCTTGGCACCAGACATGCCCAAGTATCAAACTGCTGATGTTGGCTGAAATGATGCAACTCCCTGTACAAAGGGGCAAATATCACATTCTGGATAGATTTATTTTTTGAAAAACAGTATTTTAACACTAGTTTCTAGCATGTCATGCTATGAAAAAAATGACAATTACATAACTTCCCCTTATTCTTTATACTATTATTAAAAAACTTAGGGGTTCAAATTTCTAAAGGCCTTATCCAGATAACCACAGACATTATCCGAATAAGGACACAGAGAGCAGTGTGGCAACTAGCTGGATAATAGTGGTACTTATTCAGATAATGGCGATTTTCAACCACTCAAATTATGCAGATAACTTGGGCCGCAGAAGAAGTTGACTAAATTGCTATCCGGTTAGAGGCTGAAAAGTCACCATTATCTGGGTAAGTACTAAAATTATGCAGTTGCTATCTGGATATTCAGTGGCAGACACTATGGGCCTGATTCTGTGAGGTGAATAGCTATCCGTCCGGACTGCATTCTGCTACATGCTCTCCTCGCACGCACAGGGGGCAGGCCGAGGCGCCAGGACATACAGGGCTGATTCAGGTCACAGCCCTGTGCGTCCTGCAGGATGGGGAAGGATGTGCTGTTTATTCCACCTCGGAGGAGCAGCGGAGAAGGTGGCGATCAGGTCCAGAACCCCTCCCCCCTTCAAGGCAGGGATCAGCTGAATGTAGGTCCTCGCTGCCCAATCCGGGAACCAGGCGGCAGGGAAATGGGGGGTCAGCACTGCAACAGGGTGGCCGTAAGGCAGGACGGATGTCTCCCGCAGGAATGCAGGGGCATGCGAGCCAACTCAGTGCCCGATCCTGCACCCACGGAAACATCTAGCTCCCACAGTGCAGAATCGGGTACTAACAGGGCCATCCTGTTTGGGGGCGCCAGAAGGCCCGGACGTGCCCCTTATGGAATCGGGATCTATGTGGATATAGCGAAGTTACTCACCTGTTAACAGGTGTTTTCCAGGGACAGCAGGAATCAGTCCTCACTTATGGGTGATGTCAGCACCGATGGAGCCCACGCGGAGCAATTCCCCAGCTTTCAAAAAAAGCCTTTGGGATTGCTGCCACACATGCGTGGTCCTCTTCCCACCCAAAAGGTGCCATCTTGCTCAGTCAAGTCCCATATCTAGAGCCCTACTAAGCAGATGGCAAGGGAGGGACAAAAATAGCAACTCTTCAGGGGAGGTGCGACGGTGTTGAGGATTGATTCCTGCTGTCCCTGGAGAACACCTGTTACAGGTAACTACGCTTTCTCCAGGAACAAGCAGGAAGCCAGTCCTCACTTATGGGACTCCCAAGCTACAGGCTACTGAACCTGTAACCCAAAAATGCAGAAGTCGATGCCCAAAGGAGCCTGAATCTTTGGGTCCCCGGGGCAAATCTCTCGGTAGCCATCGAAGAAGGGTCGGAGGGCAGGAGCTGCTTATACCCCGAACAAACTACAGAGTAGAGCCTGGCCGAAGGCGCTGTTCCGGCAGGATTCCCTCTCCAGGCAGTAGTGCGACATGAAAGTGTTCGCTGAAGACCAGGTTGCAGCCCAGCAGTTGTCCGAAAGAGGCACCGAGCATAGCGAAGCCACTGAAGCCACCTTGGCCCGGACACTATGTGACTCGATGAACCAGCGGGGCACCCACCTTCACCTGGGTGAAGGTGAAGCAGTCCGCCACCCAGATGGAGAGAGTACGCTTAGTGACTGCTTGCCCCAGGCAGTTGGGATTGTAGGCAACGAAGAGCCAATTGGACTTACGATGAACCTGGGTGCGCTGCAGGTAGAAGGCGAGAGCCCTCTTGCAGTCGAGTGTATGCAAGACCGTCGATGCCCTGTCGGCATGAGGTCTCGGGAAGAAGGTCGGCAAGACTATCTCACGATTGAGATGAGAATCCAAGACAACCTTCAGCAGAAATTTGGGGTGGGTACGGAGGACCACCTTATTCCCATAGAACTTGGTGTAGGGAGCCTCAGCCATGAGGACCTGGCATTCGCTGACTCGCCGAGCAAAGGTCACAGTCACCAGGAAGACGACCTTCCAGGAGAGGTGCCGAAGCAAGCATGTGGCCATCAACTTGAAGGGTAGCTGCCGCCAGAGGTCGTCGGATGGGAGGCTTGGAGTGCAAGAGACCTCGCATGAAGCGGGAGACCACAGGCTGCTCCGAGAGGGGTTTTCCCTCGATGGGGAGGTGTTTAGCCGAGATGGCACTCAGGTGTACCCTGACTGAGTTGGACTTCAGCCCCTCCTTTGAGAGGTGGAGGAGGTACTAGAGAACACACTGGAGAGAGCAGGAGAACGGGTCGATCTGGAGCTTGAAGCACCAGATCGAGAAATGGTGCCAATTAAAGGCATAGGCTTGCCTCGTTGAGTCCTTCCTGGACACGAGGAGAACCTCCTCGACCTCTCCCAGGAGGTGCAGCGGGGCTAAGGAGACCCGTTCAGCTGTCAGGCTGTAAGGGACAGCGAGGCCAGGTTCGGGTGGAGCACCCGTCCCTCTTCCTGCGTTAGCAGGCCGGGGACGCAGCCTAGGGGGACTGGAGGCTCAGAGAAAAGAGGGAGCAGGAGCAGGAACCAAGGCTGTCGAGGCCACAAGGGAGCCATGAGAATCATGGAAGCACAATCCTGCTGGACCTTGTGCAGGGTCCTCACAATGAGAGGAGTGGGGGGAAAGGTGTAAAGGAGTCCGGAGACCCAAGTCAGGAGGAACGCATCTGGAGCTACTCTGCTTGGGTGTGGAACCGGTCCACAGAATCGGGGGAGTTGTGCGTTCATCGGACTGGCGAACAGGTCCATGGATGGAGTCCCCCACCAATGGAACAAAAGGCTAGCCACCTCTGGGTCCAGGCGCCACCCCTTGTGGGCAGAAGATTCGGCCGAGTTCCTCTGTGAGGATATTCTCCTGGCCCGAGAGATAGACCACTCTGAGGATTATGCCCTGGTGAACGGCAAAGGAGGATCACTTCCCGACAGAGGAGGCGAGAACCTTCCTTGTTTATGTAGAACATAGCTACCCTGTTGTCAGTCTGCACGAGCACCGACTTTCCCCTCAGGTGGTACTCAAAGGCCCTCAGGGCCCACCAAACCACCCAAAGCTCGAGCAGATTGATCTGCTGCTGAGCTTCCTAGGGTGACCACTGCCCCTGGGTGTGTAGGCCGTCAAAGTGGGCTCCCCAACCCAGCAGGGAGGCATCTGTCATCAGGATGATCTCGTGCTGCGGGGCCTGGAAGGGCATCCCTCAAAGGAGGCTTAGGGGATCCTGCCACCAATCCAGGGAGGTGCAGAGACTGCGGGAGATCCGGACAGGGTCCCGGAGGCCTGGCTGCACTGAGCCCTGAGGCACCACTGAGCCACCCGCATGTGCATGGGGCATGAGGGACAACGTGAACTGTGAAGACCATGTGCTTCAGGAGGCGCAACATAGCTTAGGCCAGAATCCAAACTCGTCTATGGACCTTGGCCGCCAGGGCACACAGACGGTCTGCATGATCCCGGGGCAAGAAGGCAGTTGCTCGCTCTGTGTCGAGGAATGTGCCAATGAACTTCAGGGTCTGCAACGGTTCAAGGTGGGATTTAGAGTAATTGACCAAGAAGCCGAGGCGTTTGAGGAGAAAGATCGTGTGCGATGCCGAAAGGCGGGCTTCCTCAGTCGATGCCCCAGTGACGAGCCAGTCATCTAGGTAGGGAAAAACAGGTATGCCCTGCCACTGGAGGTAGGCGGCGGCCGTGGAAAGACACTTGGTGAAAACCCACGGGGCAGATGTGAGCCCAAAGGGGAGCACCCTGTACTGGTAGTGCTCTCCCTGCACCCTGAAGCGCAGGTACTGCCTGTGCTGGGGGTGGACCAGAATGTGGGCGTAAGCATCTTTGAGGTCCAAGGAGCATAGCCAATCGCCCTGCTGGAGGAAGGGCAGCAGGACACCAAGCGATAGCATTTTGAACTTCTCCCGCACTAGAAACTTGTTTAGGTTCCTGAGATCGAGGATAGTGCATAGGCCCCCCGTCTTCTTCGGGACAAGGAAGTATCGGGAGTAGAACCCTCGACCTTGGAGGTGCGGCGGGACCCTTTCGACCGTCCACTGGCCGAGGAGGTTGGTCAGCTCCTGTTGCAAACAAGTCAGGTGCGAGGGATGCCAAGAAGGCTAAGCTGGGGAGAAGGGAGGAGGGAGCCTGTCCAGACGAAGACGGTAACCATCCCCGACCACCCCGAGGACCCAGATGTCTGACGTGATCGATGCCCATTGGGGTGCGAAAAGGGACAAGCATCCCCCCACAGGTGGAAGCCCCACTGTGGGGTGAGAGGCTATGCCATCGGCGTCAAAATCCCTGTGCGGGTTGAGGTGGTGCTGGTGGTTGGGCTTTAGGCTCTTTAGGCTTGCGATGGGCTGTACGGGGGTTGGCGGGTAGGGTGGATATTTATTTTATTTAACAGGTCTTTTATACCGATTTATCATTTCAATCAAAGCGGTTTACATTGTAACTTAAACTTGGTAATGTACATTAAACAGGGACATTGATAACTTGGACTTTCTGAGACAATGGAGGGCTAAGTGACTTGCCCAAGGCCACAAGGAGTGCTAGTGGTAATTGAACCCTGGCCTCTTGGTTCCCAAGCCAGTGCTCTAACCATTAGGCTACTCCTCCACTCCGGTAGGGGAGCCCCTTCCTCTGGAAGAACAACTTTTTCACCTGTGACTTCTTCCGTGGTAAAGAAGAGGTCTTTTACGCGAGAGGTGGGTTTGATTTACGAACTCCATTTCAATTTTGGCGGTCTTATTCTCCATGGTCTTGCCAAATAGCTGTTCACCAAGGCAGGGGACATCCAGGAGTTTCTCCTGGACCCACTGCTCCAGGTCAGAGGACTGGAGCCATGCCGGCCGCCGCTACTCGGGCAGAAGATTCAAACCCGTTATATGCGTCATGGGAGAGGTACTTCAAGCAGTCCGTGACCGACTTCAGGAGGGTCTGGAACCTGAGAAGGTGTTCACCCCCAAGATCTGCAGAAAATCCACCAAGCTCTTTGGCGAGGTCGTGCAGGAACATGCCCATATACAGCTGGATAGGTCTGAATACGGCATGTCAGCATGGACCCTTGATAGGCCCTGCACCCCAGGGTGTTGAGGGCCCTGGACTCCCTGCCCAGTGGGACTGAAGAATGTGACTTCTGGCTCTTTCGCTTCCGCATCACCTATTCCACTACCATGGAGGTGTGCGGGAGCTGGGTCTTTCGGAATCTCGGGCCGTGTTGGACCCTATACATGGCATCGAGGCATTTGCTCACAATGGGGACTGAGGCCGGCGCCTCCCACCCGTGGAGCAGCAGCTGGGACAGAATGGGAGGCACTGGGACCGTAAGAGACTCCTGGGGCGGGGACTCATACTATGAGATATTGAGTTCCTCTGCCCTCGGCTCTTCCTCAGCCTGCGTGGTCAGGGAGGTGGGTGGGGATGGGTCCGAGGGAAGATCCCTGTGAGTGCATGTCTCTGGGGAGGTATCCCCATCCAACTCCCAGCCCGAGAGGTCCAAAAAGGAGTCCAAGTCGGGCAGGTCACCCTGTCCAGAAGTTGAGGCCCGCTTCAAGCCAGAGGCCTTGGAAGACCTCGCCCCCGAAGAATGGGACTGCGAACAAGACTGGTGCCGAGGACCCTCACGAGGCCCATGGCTCTTGGGGGTTTCCAGGGCAGGTTTAGGGTCCCCCTCAGGAGAACCTCGGTCTTGAGGCGCGAGCCAGTCGTGTTGGGCAGAAGCGCCTGCTGGGCAGCAAGGAAGGCAGAAATGCTGTGCTCTAGTGGCAGCATTCGGGACTCCCACAGACGTGGGTCCCTGCGATGCCAACACCGGGGTTATCAGGTCTGGCATGGAAGAGTAGAGGGAGTCCTCACCGGGACGACCCTCAGGAGACCGGGTGCCATCGACAGAAGCCTCCATGTCTGTACGAGGTACCTTTCGAGGCTTCTCCTTGTCGGACTCTCGGGAATGTCGGGGAGGGCTGAGCGACCGAGCACAGGAACGTTCGCGCTTGTCCAGAGCCCCCGACAGTGACTTCAAGGTCTTCTTCTTGCGCCCCTGATTGGAGTGCCGCCTGGACAGCGGAGCTGCAGCAGGATCCCGCAAGCGGAGGGACAGCCGAGGATTCCCCCAGGGCTGCCTTACAGAAAATCTCGTCAGACTTCTGCTTATGACTTAGCAGGGCCTTGGCGGACATTTTCTTACAAAGAGAGCAGAGCTCCGGGTTATGGTTGGCCCCCAGACACGGGAGACAGCAGTCATGGGTGTCGGTGAGCATCTATCACATTTTCTAAGACCGGTGGTCATTGGGGCAAAAAGGGCCCCTGCTAAATCGAAGACCCATGAGGCCAGCAGTTGAAAAGGGCACGAAAAGGTCCGAAGAGAAAATTTTTTCCAAAAAAGCTGGAATATAGGGCGTCCCTTTGCTCGGGGAAAAGGAGCGAATGGGAGGACGGGAGAGGACCGGTACTTTTTTTCCCCGAGAGACGAGGACATGCATCCGAAGGGCTCCGCGGAAAAAGGAAGACTGAGTAAGATGGCACCTTTGGGCGGGAAGAGGACCACGCATGCGTGGCAGCAATCCCAAAGACTTTCTTTGAAAGCTGGGGAATTGTTCTGTGCGGGCTACATCAGTGCCGATGTCACCCATAAGTGAGGACCGACTTCCTGGAGAATGCTGCTAAATATCTGGTAACATTTGAAATACCCAACCTTTTGAAAACTGACACCTTAATTTTCAGCCGGGGGCCCCCCACAGGATTCTCAGTACCTACAAGACCCTACTCCTACTGAATTCATCCATCCGAGAGCTCCCAAAGAGCAGGGACTTCCAAAGGGCCCAGCAGGTATCAGCATTCTACAAAGAAAGGAAGAAACTGTTCCTCGGACATAACTTTTGTTTTTGTTTTTTTTAAACGAGAAGAGGAGATTTTGTTTCTCTTAGGTTTTTCCCTCATTTATAATCTTCACTATTCAAAATGTTCCCACTTCTGCTTCATTTTCAAAATAAAACGATTGTTATATATTCAAGGCAATCTTGTCACTCAGGATTGTAGAATAACTGAGCATAAAATGATTTTCTTTAATCGTTAAGGAGCAATTGAATGACCAATAGGGCCTGAAAACAGACAGCCATTTTCAAAACATAGGTCTTCAATGTTTAAATGGGTAGAGGGGCTACAAGGCCCAGGCTGAATATACATGCTAGTTAGCAAAGGACATATAACATCCATTACATGTGCACACTTTATAAAAGTATACATCTGTCATATGACAGATATTCAACAAATTATATAATGGTCACTTTTGTCAGAGCTTAATCTTATTAAAGCAAATACTCTGTAATGTGCCTAAAAAGCATGATATATATCCTCATTTGACTCTCAATATTGCATATGCTCTACTAACACTTTTAAGTGTAAGTTGCCACAAGGTCTCAGAAACATAAGGCGTCCATTGACTACTTGCAAACCGTCTAATGGACAAATGCCTCTATCACATCAACGACCTTATTCAAAAGGCGACCACTGGGGAAGTTCATCAAAAGCTAAGCACTGGTTTATCTTTAAGATCTCTAATCCTAAGGGACGTGAACAGCTTCAGAGAATTAATGAAAGCTAACCATATACAACTAAAACGGTTTTTGAAAAGTTTGAAAGTGGTCGCCTTTTGAATAAGGTCGTTGATGTGATAGAGGCATTTGTCCATTAGACGGTTTGCAAGTAGTCAATGGACGCCTTATGTTTCTGAGACCTTGTGGCGACTTACACTTAAAAGTGTTAGTAGAGCATATGCAATATTGAGTCAAATGAGGATATATATCATGCTTTTTAGGCACATTACAGAGTATTTGCTTTAATAATTAATATGACAGATATTTACATATCAGAACAATTCCACCTTTATGACCATCTTTCAAAAGACAGATTTATTAGCCAGAAAGATGACACTGGACAATTTAGCACCAAACACACACTGTTTTTTTTCTCTAAAATTTGCTGGAACCTTCCACTGTGTACTTTGACAACATCCAATCATCCTGATCCATGGTGGGAAGCAGATAGAGAATGGCCACCTTCAGCAACAAGGCTCTTCTACTGGAGGTCAGACTGCTGGAGAGCTGCTTTTGCCTAAAAGCCTCATTGCTGTCAATAAACCTTTTCTTTACTTTGCTGTGATAGTTGCTCTTCAAAGAGATCAATGATTATTCAGGACAACACAGACTAAAGGCTTTATCGCACACTCTCAAATAATCAACCTCTTTGCAAAACAAGCTTACATAGCCCTTATCCTAGTCTGTATACAAGTTGTTAGTCTACGGTTTTAAAAACCTTTCCTTCTTTTCCAGAAGGGAAGTGGCATTAGTCTATAGAAGCAAGAATGACAGAGGGGCTAGAGGGAACTTATAGATTTAATGGTGCATAAGCTTTCGAGGACATCTGACAAAGTGGACTCATCCATGAAAGCTTCTGCTCAATAAACCTGTTATCTCTAAGCTGTCGCCAACCGTTGTGCCATTTCTGCTACTACAGACTAACACAGCTCTGCCTCAAAGTTCTCGCACCATGGAGGGCACCAGATTCAGGCATAAAAGGCGAAAACCCATAATGCATCTGATGTGGTGGACTCTTGTCCTTAAAAGCTTGTGCCTCAATTAAAAAAATCAGTTTATGTGCCACCAGCCTCTGCATCGTTTTTCTTTCTGCTTGGCTTCTTGGTTATTATTACTGTCCTCTTCATCAGCCAGTACTCTTTGTTCTCTCTTTTTTGTGTATTTTTTCCGGATTGATCCTACTAGAGTCTCATATCTGCAGAGTTGAGAAGGAAAACAAAACAAAATCTGAACATGTGAAGTAGCTGCACTGCATGCACTGTGTGGCTAATGAGACTAGGGGACTAATGCATTAAGGTTCTTCTACCACTCTGCATCTCTGGGAAAAATGTTCATTGAATGAGGCTACATATCTCCCAGGTGGATAAACCAGAGTGCACAGACAGACACACACACACTACTAAAACTATGACATCAGGATATGATCATATGTACACAACAGCTATTCCACCATTCCTAAATGTCCATGCTTTCAACTCTGAATCTTCAGACTCATAAAAGGAATCATTTTATTCCCAATGAATAATATTTATAATAGCTGAATGCATTTGGTCTAAAAACCACAGTTTAGCTTAGCTACCCCAAAAAACAGATCTGTATGGGAATGTCAAATCCAAAAATCAGACAACGAACTATCGCAGAGCTGCCCTAGCCATAGGGCAGACCAGGCCCAGTAAAAGCAGAAAGCACTGCTCATTCAACTCACTTCCCCAAATAACTAACCATCGTGTAATACGTCTATTTTTGTAATTGAAATCAGATGATTATGTCTTTGCTAAATTTGCCATTGAGAAGACAACATACCTCCGGGCCATTTCTTCATCCGATATATCAGCTTCCATTTTTTCTTCTACTTCCTCCTCTTCTGTCTTGTTTTTGGTGTTCATCATTATCATTAGCTTCTGAAAATGAAATTAAAAAAAATATAATATGTCTCAAGCATATAACTTGGGAACTTAATAGTAAACGCTGCATGCATGTGTGGCCCTTCCCATGTAGGGTGGGTGTGATATACATGTGACCATTTCTAGACAAGGCTAAGGGAAAACTGTTTTCTTTTTTTTTTTTTTTTTTTTACAGGGCGAGGGCAGGATGAAATTCAAGGCATAACGTTCTTTAGATTAACGTTAAACAAAGGCTGCATGATAGATACAGATCTGCATCTAACAATGTTCAATCTGCATATATACAGTCTATCTATACATTTATTTATCTCCTTAACATATACCAAAACAGGGCAGACAGGACATGCCAAGTCTTTACTTGTTGCCATCTATCTCACAAGTTAGTGTTTGACTAATCAGTTAAGAACAGGTCACATTGATTGTCATGTGAGAGGAATGATAATTACACTTACCTGGTAATTGTAGTTCCTTTAGTGACGACAGTTCAGTCCTCTACCTCTGGGTTGTCAATCTCCTCCTGCAGCTAGGAGACTGGTATGTCAGAATGACGACATCACTGGATATAGCCTGCTGCACTCCCACTTGCATCCCAGTGTAAACTATAACAAAGCAGACTCAAAGGAGCAACAAATAAGTAGCAAAACAGTAAAAACAACTGTACTATCAGGAAAATACCCCCAAAGAAAGGCCTTCTTACCTCCTGCCCTGCCAAAGGAAAGGGCACCAACCAAGGGAAGGAAGGAAATCAGACTCACCTGTAACCCTCTTCTATTCGGTACGAAACACGAAATCTGCGAGAAACATCCGGGCGGGAAGGAGGACTGAACTGTCGTCACTAAAGGAACTACAATTACCAGGTAAGTGTAATTATCATTTCCTTAGCGTTCCTCCAGTTCAGTCCTCTACCTCTGGGAAGTACCAGAGCAGTAATCAATGGGAGGGACCCTTCCAGGCGGCAGACAAAACCGCCGCGCCGAAACGAGCATCCGACGCCGCAGCAACATCCAATCTGTAGTGTTTACTGAACGTATGCAGAGACGACCACGTCGCCGCCCTACAAATGTCGCCCGGAGGGACCAAACTATGCTCTGCCCAAGAAGACGCCTGCGCCCGGGTAGAATGCGCCCGCAGACCCACAGGAACCACACGCCCCCGGAGCAAATAAGCGGACGCAATCGCTTCCTTAAGCCAGCGGGCGATAGACGCCTTAGCCGCCGCCTCGCCCCGACGAGCACCGCCGAAGAGAACAAACGCTCCGTCTTGCGAAACGACGCCGTGGCCCTCAAATACTGACGCAAGGCTCTCTTCACGTCGAGCCGCCGAAGACCGCGATCCGCGGTATCGCCCTCTAAAGATCCTAAGACGGGCAAGGAAACTACCTGATTTAGATGAAAAGGGGACACGATCTTAGGCAGAAAGGACGGAACCGGACGCAAGACCACCTTTTCCCTAGAAAAGGAAAGGAAGGGTTCACGGCAAGACAACGCCTGCAACTCCGAAACCCGCTGTGCGGAACAAATCGCCACCAGAAACACCGTCTTGAGCGTCAAATCCTTCACAGAAGCATGACGCAAAGGCTCAAAGGGGGACTCGGCCAGAGCCGTGAGCACAAGATTTAAATCCCACGGGGGAACGCAGACTCTGCGCGCTGGCCGCTCTCGCACGACAGCCTTCAGAAAACGACGCATGTCGGGATGAGCCCCCAACGGGCGACCATTGATTTTGCCGCGGTAACAGGACAAGGCTGCCAACTGCACTCGTAAGGAACTGGCAGCAAGACCTTTGTCAAAACCGTCCTGCAGAAACTCCAAGATGGAAGGAATTGAAGCCAAGCCTGGCTGAACTTGCCGCTGGGAACACCAATCCTCAAACACACGCCAGACCCGCACATACGCCAAGGACGTGGACTGCTTACGTGCCCGCAGCAAGGTAGCCACCACCGCCGACGAGTAGCCCTTCTTCAGGAGTTTAGCCCTCTCAATGGCCAAACCGTAAGCGAGAACCGATCCACCTGAGGCATGAACAGGGGCCCTTGGAGCAACAGATCCGACCTGTCCGGCAACCGCCAAGGGTCCCCGTCCAAGAGGCGAATCATGTCCGCGTACCAGGGACGCCTCGGCCAATCGGGAGCCACCAACAGCACCTGCCCCGCATGTGCCCCGATCTTCTGAACCACCCGGCCTATCAGCGCCCAGGGCGGAAAGACATAAAGGAGGCCGTCCTCCGGCCACCGACGCAGCAGGGCGTCGATGCCTTCGGACATCCTCTCTCGCCGTCTGCTGAAGAAACGGCCGACTTTCGCCGACTGAAAGGTCGCCATGAGATCCATGACCGGAGTCCCCCAGCGCCTGACGATCTGGCGGAAGACTGCGGGATGCAGCTCCCACTCGCCTGCATCCATGTGTACCCGGCTGAGGAAGTCCGCGGTGACATTGTCCTTGCCGGCGATGTGCGCCGCCAAAATCGCAGTCAAGCGAAGCTCTACCCACGCGAAGAGGAGGTCGGCCTCTGCCTCCATTGCGGCACTCCCGGTGCCACCCTGTCGATTTATGTACGCCACCGTCGCCAAGTTGTCGGAGAGCACCCGCACGGCCTGGCCGCGCACCAAGCCCTCGAACGCCTGAAGGGCTCGAAACACCGCTCGAAGTTCTAGACGATTGATCGCCCACGATGACTCCAGAGGGGACCAAACCCCCTGCGCAAAGTGACTCTCGCAGTGGGCCCCCCAGCCCGCCAGACTGGCATCCGTCAGCAACGGCAGCCACTCGGGTTGGTCCAGCGGCAAGCCCCCCGCCAGAGACGAGGGGCGGAGCCACCACCGAAGAGCCCGCCGAACCGGGTCCGGACAAGGGAGACGCGCGCTCAACGAATGTTTCTGATGCGACCACCGACGAAGCAGCGCCCTCTGGAGAGGCCACATATGAAACCGGGCCCATGGCACCGCCTCTAGCGTCGCCGCCATGGTGCCCAGCACGCGGAGATAATCTCATGCCGAGGGAGCCGCCACCGACAGGAATTGCCTCAGCAGAGACCGCAACCCTTCGGCTCGTTTGTGCGGTAGGAACACCTGACCCTTGCACGTATCGAATTGGACTCCCAGGTATTCGAGGACTTGAGTGGGTTGCAAACGGCTCTTGGCCGGGTTGACCACCCAACCCAGGTCCTGCAAAAATCGCACCACCCTGTCCGTCACCCGGAGACTTTCCTCCGCGGATTTGGCGCGAATTAACCAATCGTCCAGGTAAGGGTGGACCAGAATCCCTTCTTTGCGCAAGGCCGCCGCTACCACCACCATGATCTTGGTGAATGTCCGAGGCGCCGTCGCCAGGCCGAACGGCAAGGCCTGAAACTGGTAGTGGCCCCAGGGAAGGGCAAACCGCAGCAAGCGCTGATGGACCTCTCGAATGGGAATGTGCAAGTATGCCTCCGAAAGGTCTAGAGACGTCAAGAATTCCCCTCGGTGCACTGCTACGATGACGGAGCGCAAAGTTTCCATCCGAAAGTGTGGAACTCGCAAGCACCGATTTACACCTTTCAGATCGAGAATAGGTCGCAACTGCCCGCCCTTTTTGGGCACCACGAAATAAATGGAATACCGACCCAAGCCGTAATCGGCCTTGGGAACCTCCACAACGGCTCCCAAGCGCAGAAGCCTGTCTAGGGTTTCGCGAACCGCCGCCGCCTTCGCAGAGCCCCGACAAGGCGACATGACAAAGGCGTCCCGCACAGGCCGGGCCAACTCCAGCGCATAACCGTGCTGAATGATTTCCAACACCCACTGATCGGAAGTGATGAGGGTCCAGGCGGACAGAAACTCCCGAAGCCGACCGCCAATGGGAGGCTCCACCGCCAGGACCCGCCTCGCTTCATTGGGGCTTACGGGCAGACGAAGCCGGGAGGGAGGAGAATCCTCTACTCGCTCCCCAAAACCCCCTAAAGCCCTGGCCCCTAGAGGGGAACCTTCCCCTCTGGAAACCTCCAGGCCGCGTGGAACGAAATCTTCGGAAGTCTCGAAAGGAACCCCGAACGCTCTGGGCAGCCTTGGTCTGTTTTGGCTTGTCCTCGGGCAAACGGCCCACTTTAGACTCACCCAGGTCCTTTACCAACTTTTCCAAATCCTCCCCAAACAGTAAACCGCCCTTAAAGGGAAGCTTACTGAGGCGGGATTTGGAAGGACCGTCCGCAGCCCAATTTCGCAGCCACAATGAGCGACGGGCAGCCACCACGGAACCCGTGCTATTGGCCAGCGCCCGAATGAGGTCATAATGCACATCAGCAAGGTAGGCCGCACCTGACTCCAGACGATCCAGCTCTTTCACCTCCTCTAGGTCAACGTGCGGGGATTGGCGCAGCCGGTGGGCCCAGTGCAAACACGCTCGGGCCACACAGGCACCGCAGATGGACGCTTGAAGCGATAGAGAATCTGCTTCAAACACCTGCTTGAGCAGGCCGTCCACCTTACGGTCTTGGGGATCCTTCAAGGCCGCACTCCTTTCAACGGGAATGGTGGTCCGTTTTGTAACAGCCGATACCAACGCGTCTAGGCGCGGCGCTCGGAAACGGTCTTTAGCGGGTTCCGCCAAAGGATATAACCGGCTCATAGCACGAATGCCTCGGAGACCCGCCTCCGGTTTGTCCCATTCGTCCTGAATCATCCTCTCGACCACTCGGTGCAACGGGAAAACCACCTGAGTCTGTCGAACCGCTTGGATGACCGGATCCTCCAAGTCGTCCTCCACGGCGGCCGGCGGAGCCAGGTGCAACATATGCAAGGACTCCGAAATTAAGGCAGGCAACTCCTCCCTGCGGAACACCCGAATGATCTTGGCTTGCTCCTCGGGCTCTGGGCACTCCCCTTCTTCCAGGTCCTGCGATCCCTCTTCAGGCTCCCATTCCGGATCCGTGGTTTCCAGCCAGGCGCCCTCCAGCGGGTCTGCAAGCCGCGCTCGCTTCGGCATCGGCGGCTCCGTGACCACCGCTCCTTCCGCCACCAACTGCGGAGGCTGAGACGCAGGTGAAACCAACCGCGGCCTTTTCCCCTGCTGCCGCAGGCAAAAAGCTTGATGCAGCAGAAGAACAAATTCTGGACTGAAGCTGCTGATACCGGACGGCTGAGGGGCCGAGGGTGCACCGGAGGGCCCCGGCAGCGCATCCAACTAGGGCTCCTGCCCTGAGATCCGCGGGGAGGCAGCTCGCGCTCCCGCTGTCGCCCCCTGCTCTTCCTGAGACTCATGGGCTGCCATCTGAAGCTCCACCTCCGAAGAGAGAGCCACGCAGCCCCGGCACACGCCGGTGTCCGTGACCGTGCCTCTTCTGGCACCACACACCAGACAGAGAGGTCGGGTAGCCATCAGAAAAAACCAAACACCCCTAAGTGCTGATGCCAACTTAGGCGGGGCAGGCAAAGACAAAATTGCTGGTATAAAAACCCTTTACGTTTATTTGCTTTATCCTTTTTTTTTTTTTTTTTAAGGTGAGCTAGAACAGCTGAAGAGTGAGCTCCCAAGAAAAAGGAAGGCCCCGCAGCCCCCCCCACCCCGTGAATCCACCGGGCCGGCTGGAGAGGCTGAAGGAATAAAAAAATAAAGGAGACCCCCCAAAGCAAAAGGAAATCAAATCAAATTACTAAAGTAAATTTAAATAAATGAAATTAAAGTAAATGAAAGAGCGCAGAAGGGCACCGGCAGGAAAAAGACGGGGGCCGATGCTCTGACACGCGGCTGCAGCGCGGCACACAAAATGGCCACCGCGACTGCAAACCGCGAAGGAAAAGGGCGCCAAAAACACTGCGGCGCTCCTGCCCTGCGGACTCAGCGCGTCTGGACCTAAATAAGCAGCCCGAAACCGGCGAAACACTTACCGAACCGGGCTGCCACTCAATTGCCGCGATTGCGGTTATGTCCCCGGGCCCTGCAATCGCCGTAGCAAAACTAAGCACCAGTTGAGTCTCAGCACTCAGAAGTAGGCAGCACTGAGAGACCGGCTGTTAAGAAGGACTCACCCCCGTAATGTCAGGGAGGTGAGACTTCTGGGCCAAGCGGGGGAAGGGGCGACAACTCGATCCTGAGCTAGGACCCCTCCCCGGGAAGAAAACCCCAGGACCGGCACAGACAGGGCTCAAGAAGGCTTTCTTCCCTTTACGTCTCTTTTTTTTTTTTTTTTTTTAAAGGGCACTGCTGCTAATTAAACGCTAACCCACTTAACTATTCTCAAAAAACAAACTCCCTGCTCCTTATCCACTCCTCCAGAGAGCCTCTCCCTAAGGCTCGTCAATACCTCCTGCTGCAAGGAGACTGGTTACACTGGGATGCAAGTGGGAGTGCAGCAGGCTATATCCAGTGATGTCATCATTCTGACATACCAGTCTCCTAGCTGCAGGAGGAGATTGACAACCCAGAGGTAGAGGACTGAACTGGAGGAACGCTAAGGAAAGAGTGAATAAAAGAAAAATATTAAGCCAGTTCCATGAAGCAATACAACTGGACCGGTGCACTGAGAGTGTTATTTCCACACTTTACGCCTTGCTAAGAGGCGTTAGTTGTAAGAAATGCTGATTCATGTGACCTGTACTACTTTTCTTGCACACAATTCCTCTCATTAGTGCACAGTTCACACTACTCTAGGGAAGGAGCAAGGGTAGACTTGGTGAAGGTCATTTTATAAAGTTCTGTGTAGTTAACGTTTGTTTTTCTGCATGTATTTCACGCCTATCTTATAAATCAAGTGTGAGTGCACTTTACCTTATAAAACATGGATGTAAACAGTCTGAAAACAAATGCTAATTTAAGTCATGATCACTTATACCAGCCCTATGGCTGCTGTAAGGTCCCACGACAAGATTTGTCAAGAACGCATGTGAATTATAATATTTTATAAATTTACATGCATACTTGTGCACTCTACCCATGCACATGCCCACAGTAAAAGTACAATTACTTGCGTACTTATAGAAAAGGAACTGGCTAAAGTACCTACATAACTCACTAAAATACCACAATTTAGTTGTGTAACTCTACAAGGCTCCTTATCAATTTACCCAAAGTGAATGGCATGTAAGACAATTACTTTGTAGCCAGACTCAAAGGGGCCTTGTGCTTGCTGTCTGGTTTGCGCACATGGGTGACAAGGAATATTTCAGGGGATTCCCTGTTGCCTCTTCAGTTCTGTGTGGCTCTTAATGCAATGAGTACACATCAACTCTTTGGGATATGGATTTATCCTGAATCCTAAAGAAGGTAACAACCCATAAACATCTCTATTGCTTGTAGAGAATCTGAAGCACTATTGTTCCAGCAACCAACAATTAGCGGAGCAACTCCATGTGGTGAAAAGTTTTTCTGATGACATCAGGATGACCTTTGGCCTTGACAAATGTGCCAAGACAACTTTTTTTAAGAAGAAAATTGAGCAAATCAGAAGACATCTCCCTGTGATATCAAGGACCTTGAACACAAAGGCATAAATAAGTATCTTGGAGTAGAGGAACAAACAACGCTCGAGCAGAAATTAGTGAGAGAAAAGACCAGTAAAGAATACTACAGGAGATTAAAATCATTATTGAAAAGTGCTTTAACATCACGGAATAAGATAGAGCCATCAATCAGCCAGCAATTCCTGTACTTTCATACAGCTTTGGGGTTGTGGACTGGCCTCTAAAAGATCTTGAAAAACTGAATGTGCAAACACAAAAACTCCTCCATGCCCATGAAGTGATTTACAAGAATCAGGGTATGCCAAGACTGTACATCCCTAGAGCTGAAGGAGGGCTAGGACTCCTAGAGATTGATTACACATACAGAGCTACTATCATATACAGGCCTACAAAACTGGATCCTCGGATCCAAATATGCAAAAAGTGCTGAAATATGAGATTAAATGTCCAGAATCTGTCTCCTTCATCAAACTTGGACAAGTGCTCTGACGACTAGAAGGAATGAGTGAAAATCCATAAGCATGCATAGGGAAGGAAGTAAACATCTGGCTCACAGATAACAACCTGAAAATCAATTTCAATAAAACGGAAGCTCTTATCATATCCAGAAATCCCAATGGTACCCAGCCTCAAGTCATAAACGTCCTGAATCATACCATACCAATAAAGGAAGAGGTGAAATACTTAGGCATCACCATGGACAGGAACCTAAGCCTCCATTAACATATAAACAAAACCGCAGCAAAGGCATACCAGCAATTAAAAATCATCCGGAGACTCAAACCAATCCTCAGCCAGGACCATTTCCGAACCATATGTCAGGCGGTCATCACCCCAGTACTGGACTACGGGAACTCCCTCTATCAAGGCCTACCTAAACAGTCAACCTACCCACTCCAACTGGTGCAAAACACAGCAGCCTGCATTATAACCGGCACAGCCAAGAACGAGCACATTACACCTGTACTCCAACAACTGCACTGACTCCCAATAAATGTACGGGCAAGATTCAAAACAACCACAAACATATACAAAATCATGCACCAATGCACAGCAGATGTACTCCACAGCCTGATACCAAGGACACAACCATTCGACCCAGACGAACTGGCAACAACAATAAACTATTATTTTAACATTTTGTAAGATTGCAGTTATTTGTTTAATGTAATTGTAATGAATTATGAAATGTAATTTTGCTGTAGTTTATGTATAATTTAATGTAATGTACTGTAGTTTACTGTAATGTACTATCTTGTTGTCTCCCCCTCCCCTTGATGTAGTCCCTCTGTTGTCTTGTTGACCACTTTGATTGAAGGATAAGGTGGTATATAAAATGGATTAAATAAATAAATAAACTACGCACACCAGCTGGATATCATAACACAAAACAAGTTACCTCCAGTAGAGCCATATCCCTCTCAGCACCGGCCCTCTGGAATACTCTCTCGAATGAACTGAGGGCGATAAATGACCTCAAGGACTCCGCAAATCTCTTAAGACGTTCCTATTCAGAGATTACTACGACCAATCAGACAAAGGACCCACTAACTGCGCTTGAATATAATAACCCACGCTTCTAACTTTTATGTACGTAGTGTCACCCCTATTCAATGTAAACCTAATGTGTGTAGCCCACCACTATGAAGGAGAAAGTGATATACAAATCTGGATAAATAAATAAATAAAAGTAACAGAATTTACAAAACAGAAAAACAACTCTTCAAGGAATTATATCAAAGAAAACCAAGTAGCAGATGCACAAATACAGTGGGAAATACAGTGTGTTACCTTCAGGAACCCCTTGTAGATCAAGAATGGACACATGAATGGTTAAGGAGGAGTGAACTGAAACCGAAGGATGAGAGGTTGATAGATGCAGCCCAGGACAGTGGCTTACGGATGAAGAAATTAGACCTTACCTGCTAATTGTCTTTCCTTGAGTTCTCTCCAGGCCAGTCCAGGAACAAAAGGTTGTCAAAACTTCTCCAGCAGCTGAGGACTGAATTCTGAAGTTTTGCTGTTCTGGTCTCTGGCTCCCCCTGCTGGACAAACCTCAGTCTCTTCCTATCCAAGCAGTCGAAGAAGCCACTCATAACTTGAAAAAACAAAGAATCCTAGTGTTCTAAAGACACAAGGAATAAAGCGAACGTACCAAACAGACAACAACTCTCCCATGCCATTCTTCTGTATTTAGTTATCAAAACTTTTTTTTTTTTTTGTATGGTTGGAACCAAGCCTATTGGAAGCCCCGATTCCCATCGAGGAAGCCCCATAGACCATCACAACCAGGATCACTGAAAAGAACTTCTAACTGAATAGCCTCCTAATTCTTAAACATGCACTATGAAAGCACAACATCGTAATTGCCTAACCTGAGATATATCGCAAATGACAAGGGTGGGTCCTGGACTGGCCCAGAGAGAACTCAAGGAAAGACAATTAGCAGGTAAGGTCTAATTTCTTCTTCCTTTTCGTCTCTCTGGGCCAGTCCAGGAACAAGAGGGAAGTACCAGAGTAGTACCTAACTCCGGGAGGGACCCACCAGGCCCGCTACGATGGCCGAAGCCCCCACATTTGCATCTCCCCTAGCCTGAATATCCAATCTGTAATGTTTCGCAAAGGTGTGAAGAGAAGACCAAGTAGCCGCCCGACAAATGTCAGCCGGCAGAATCAAAGCATGTAGCCTGGCTACGAGTGGAATGAGCGCGGAGCCCCACTGGAGGCAATTGACCACTTGCCTGATACGCCGCTGCTATGGCTTGCTTTACCCATCTAGCAATTGAGGCCTTGGAAGCTGCCTCCCTCCTTCTGAGGCCCACTAAACAACACAAACAGCCTGTCCATTCTACGAAATGGCTTAGTCCTCTTAAGGTACCTCTTGAGCAGTCTACCTAAATACAATTTTTGCAACACATCATCAATGGGAAAACCTTCATGTTTCCTAAAGGTCGGCAGCGAAATAGTCTGATTCACATGAAACTTCGACACCACCTTAGGGAGAAAAGAAGGAACCATGGGCAACATCACTTTTCCTCCGAAAACTGAATATATGGAGCTCTACACGATAGTGCTTGGAGATCTGAAATCCTTCTTGCCGAACACAAGGCCACTAGGAAGGCCACCTTCCAGGAAAACTCCCTGAGCGATATGTCCTTGACCGGCTCAAAGGGAGGCTTCCCCAAAGCCTCCAGAACCAGATTCAAATCTCAAGGCAGAATCACAGCCCGAACCGGAGGCCGAATGTTCTTTACCGCTCTCAGGAACCTCAGAATATCTGGATGGGAAGACAGACAAGCTCCCTGTAAAGCCCCTCTAAAACATGAAATCGCTGCCAAATGAACTCTGATGGTGCTGAGGGCTAAACCTTTATCCTGGAGAAAAGACAATACTTGCGGCACCAAGGTGTTGCGCGTATGGATATTCCACTCCTTACACCAGCTCTCAAAAACATGCCAAACGCGAACGTAAGCTAGTGACGTAGACCTCATCCGGACCTGCAACAGAGTGGCAACGACTGCCGCCGAATACCCTCTATGTTTCAACTTTTCCCTTTCAAGAGCCAAGCCGTAAGCGAGAAGCGATCCACATTTGGTATGCTCAGGGGCCCCTGAACCAAGAGGTCCGCTCGAATGGGAAGTTTCCAGGGATTGTCTATGAGAAGACGAACTAGATTTGCATACCAAGCTCTCCTGGGCCAGTCTGGCGCAATGAGAATCACTCGACCGTGGTGACTTGCTACTCTCTGAATGACTTTCCCTATCATTGGCCACAGAGGAAAGACATAAAGGAGCCCCCTGGCTGGCCACAGCTGTGCTAGGCCGTCGAGACCTTCCGACATATGCTCTCTGCGTCTGCTGAAAAAACGAGGTGCCTTGGCATTGCCGAAGGATGCCATTAGATCCATCACCGGCTGACCCCACCTGCGGGTCAGGTCGTGAAACACCGTCGCATTCAACTCCCACTCCCTAGGATCCACCACATGACGGCTGAGGTAATCTGCTTGTACATTGTCCTGTCCTGCCACATGCGCCGCCGAAAGGGCTTGCAGATGTGACTCCACTCAGGACATCAACCGCTGCCTCTCCTCCAACAAAATTGCACTTCCTGTTCCACCTTGCCGATTGATATAAGACACTGTCACCGCGTTGTCTGAAAACACCCGCACTGCTTTGTTCTCTACTAAATGAAGAAAGTTGCGAAGAGCTAGAGAGACCGCTCTGAGTTCTAAAAAGTTTATGGAACAGTGTTTCATCTCCGACGGCCAACAACCTTGAGCTATGCACGCCTGACAGTGCGTGCCCCAGCCCAAAAGACTGGCATTTGTAGTGACTAGTACCCAGTTCGGCTGGCGTAAGGACATTCCTGCTCGAAGGTGGTCGGGATCCAACCACCATTGCAGACTGTTGCTGACGTTCTGTAGCCTGGGCAACTTTCAATCCAACGGATGCTCCTGAGGTGACCACCTTGACAGCAAAGCCTGTTGCAACGGATGCATATGGGCTCTTGCCCACGGAACTAGGTCCAAGGCTGCCGCCATGGAGCCTAGGAGTTGCAAATATCGCCACGCTGTTGACGCTTTTAGCCTCAAGAACTCTGTTACCTATTTTAAAATCTTTTGTACCCTGCATTCTGGTAGAAAAACCGCACCTCTCTCTGTATCGAATGCCGCCCCCAAGTACTGAAGGCGCGTTACCGGCTGCAACTGGCTCTTGGACTGGTTGATTACCCAACCAAGCTGTTTCAGAAGGCTCACCACTCGCGCCGTTGCCGCTCGAGATTCCGAGACGGACGGCGCCCGAATCAGCCAGTCATCGAGGTACGGATGCACAAGGATCCCCTGTTTTCTCAAGGCCGCTGCCACCACTACCATCACCTTTGTGAAGGTGCGGGGCGCCCTGGCCAAACCAAACAGTAAGGCTCGGAACTGAAAATGACCCATGTGCACCGCAAAACGCAGGAATTTTTGATGCTCTGGCCTGATTGGAATGTGAAGATATGCCTCTGTGAGGTCAATGGAAGTTAACACTTCCCCCGGTTGCACTGAGCGTATGACCGAACGAAGCGTCTCCATGCGGAAATGCGGAACTCTTAAGCACTGTTTACGTGCTTGAGATCCAAAATGGGCCGAAAAGACCCCTCTTTCTTGGGGACTACAAAATAAATCGAGTACTGACCTAATCCTAATTGGTCCGGAGGTACCGGAACTACCGTCTGGAGACGTACCAGCCGCCGAAGCGTTGCTGTTACGGCCGCTTGTTTTTCCGCAGAACCACATGGAGACGCCACGAAAGCCTCTGAGAGCGGACGAGCGAATTCGAGAGAATACCCCTTGCGAATAATTTCTAGGACCCATTGGTCGGATGTTATGGTGGTCCAGGACGAAAGGAAGCTTTGAAGCCGCCCCCCAACCGGGAATTCCACCTGGACCAACCTCGTTTCATTGTGGCTTTTTAGGGGTATTTTGCTGGGCACTGAAATAACCTCTACCGAATCCACGACCTCCCCGAAAGGACCGAGCTCTGGCAACAAAGCGACCTCTCTGATACGGAGTAAAGCGCGACCCCCTAAATCTGCAAAAATCCCGAGACGGACCCCTTTGCAAATTGCCAGGCCTCTGAGTTTTTGGTCTGTCCTCAGGAAGGCGCCCGCCCTTAGAATCCCCGAGATACTTCACAATCTTTTCTAAGGCCGTTCCAAAAAGTAGGGTGCCCTTGTATGGAAGCTTACTTAGGCGAGCTTTGGAAGAGGCGTCAGCCGCCCAATTCCTCAACCAGAGAAATCTCCTGGCCGCAATCACAGCCGTCATGGACTTTGCTGAAATTCTTACTAAATCATAAAATGCATCCACCAAATAAGCCACTGCTGATTCTAGCTTCGCCCCTTCGTCCTCCTGCCCTTGGGAGTGAGTACCTCCCTGGATCCATCGAATAGAGGCTCGGGAGACATACGCTCCACAAATAGCCGCTCGCAGTGATAGTGCACAAGACTCAAAGGTTTGTTTCAACAGGGTCTCCAATTTCCTATCTTGCAAATCTTTCAAGGCTGCACCGCCCTCGACAGGAATGGTCGTTTTCTTGGTTACCGCTGAAACCAAGGCATCTACCTTAGGCATCTTTAATAACTCCTGCTCCTCCTGAGGCAATGGATACAAGCGCCCGATAGCCCTTGCTCCATGCAAAGTAGCCTCCGGGCATTCCCATTCAAATTCTACCATCTGTTTCATGACCCTATGCACAGGAAAACACCGCTGCTCTCCTTTAAACCCCTGAAAAAGGGGATCTTCTAAAGGCTCTTCCTGAGCCGCAGGCAAAGCAATATGTAAGGCAGATAATGTTTGAGCAATAAGCGCGCCCAACTCCTCCTTTCCAAAAACCCGGAACATATTAGGATCCTCGCTGGAACCTAGCTCGCTCTCATCTAAATCCGTAGCCCACTCCATACCGGAATCGGATAGGATTTTGCCTTCCTCCACGCCTTGGAGCCCTGAGAGGTGCTGACCGGCGCTATCGGCACTCACCTCCGCTCCGTGGGCCAACTTATTTATTTATTTATTTATACATACATTTATATACCGCATCTTCCAAAGTTCAGTTGCGGTTTACAGTGAACAACAATTAACAAAGCAAGTTTGTTTTACAGGGAACGTCATATTATAACAGAACATATTTACAAGGAACATCATATTATATATAGCATATACAGTCTTAACAATTTGAGATAATATAGAACAGATTAAACTATATACAGTTTTATATATATGTATATATATATATATATATATATACACATACACGCATATATACACACATACATACATATGTATATATACACATATACATACACATAAGCATATACATGGAAGTGAATGGGCATAGGCTGTGAGGTCATCGTATGTATGTGTTATCTGTGTATGATAGGGGCTTTTGCTTAATGTAGACATATTCCTGTTTAACCTTTGTCTAAAGTGGGTGTTGAGTTATCTATGTTATAGTGTTTGGTGAACAGATAAGTTTTCAATTTTTTACGGAGTTCCATGATTTCCGTAAGTGTTCGTAGTTCCTCTGGGAGGGAATTCCAGATTATTGGGGCTATGTGAGAGAAGGCTCTGTTATTAGTTGCCTTATGGGCTCTTGTATAATTTTTCGGGATCTTTAGTCTGTTTAATTGACCTTTTCTGTGTGTTGGCTTGGACGGTTCTTTATGTATTAAGTTACATAGCATTGTTGGGGCCATATCATTTAAGGCCTTAAATATTGTTATTATTGCTTTGTAGATTATTCTGCTTTGAATTGGTAGCCAGTGAAGGGAGGCTAGTACTGGTGATATGTGTTGGAGTGAGTTAATTTTCAATATGATTCTTGCAGCTGCATTTTGCACTAATTGCAATCGTTTGATGTTTTGTTTTGATATGCCTATTAGAATTAGATTGGCAAAATCAAAATGTGGAGTTATTGTTGCCTGGATTATGTTGATAAAATCTTGTGTAAATACTAGCGGACGAAGTTGTTTGAGTGTTTTGAGTTTGAAATAAATTTTCTTTATAGTATTGCTGATGTGTGTTTCCATCGTAAGGTGTGTATCTAGTATAACGCCTAGATATCTTATTTCATTTTTTATTTTAATTTCTTGGTTTTGAAGTCTTATGTGTGTTGGGGGGATGTATGTTTTGTTCTTGGTCACAATTAGAACTTCGGTTTTAGAGTGGTTTATGTGGAGGTTTTGTGTTTTTAGCCATGTTGTGATTTCATTATAGCAGTCCGATAGGAGTTGTAGCGGTAGGTTGGGTATCGTGAATGGTATATACATCATAATATCGTCTGCGTATAAATGATACTTTACTCCAAAATTTTTGAATATGTTGCAAACTGGTTTTATGTAAATATTGAAAAGTAGGGCTGACAACGCTGAACCTTGTGGTAATCCAATCTCTTGTTTATATGCGGTTGAGTTTTGATTCCCAATTCTTACATTTTGCGTTCTATTGTTTAGGTAGGATGAGAACCAATTATGTACTGTGGAGTTTAAGCCTATTTGCTTCAGGTTATTAAGCATTATTGTGTGGTGTACGCTATCAAATGCAGCTGAGATGTCAATAAAAAGTAGAATGGAGGCCTGTTTATGATCGTCTATCTCTCTTAGGAGCGCATCTATTAAAACTGTGAGGAGTGTCTCAACTCCATGGCGGGGTCGAAAACCATACTGTTGCTCATCGAGAGGGTAAGATGATTCTAGAAAGTCCTGAGTCTGTAATTGGACCACTTTTTCAATTATTTTTGCCAGGAAAGGTATACTTGAAATGGGTCTATATGATGCAGGCAAAGTTTTATCAAGTTTGTTATTCTTAAGGATTGGTCGTATTTGTGCGTGTTTGAGTGATAGGGGTAGGTATCCTTGGGTCAGTGAGAGGTTCACTATTGAGAGAATGTAGGGTAATAAGATTGGTAGTGTATTCTTTATCCATGTTACTGGGCATGGATCTAGATATGATGTTGTGGTGTTGAGATTGGTGATGATATTTTTTAGTGTCTCTTTTGTTACGGGCTGAAACTCTGACCATATATCTGATGTTTGGTGTGGTGAGTTGATGATGTCTATCGGCATTGATGGCATTTTTGCTTTGTTTTGGTAATGGTGGGCTAAGGTTTGAACCGAGATGTCAGTAATTTCACTGTCAGATGTTTGGGGGTTTGTTAGATTTCTTACAATGGTGAATAACTCTCTTGGCCTATTGTACGATTTTGATAGAATTTTAGTATAATATTCTTTTTTTGTGTTGTCTAAGGTTTCTTTATATTTAGTTAGGTGGTTATTGTACATTTCTTTATGTATTGTTAATTTCGATTTTCGCCAGTTATGTTCTAGTTTTCTAAGAATCCGTTTCATTTGTTTTAGTGTATTGTTGAACCATGGTTTGGTATTAACTTGAGAGTACATGGTCTTTTTGTGTGTGTGATTAGTTTTGGCTGCATTGTTGATGGTTTCATGCCAGTTTTTGACAGCGGTATCTAGATTAGTTGCAGGTGAAAAGAGGTGGGGGATTATTAAGTCAATAAATTCTTCGTTGTTGAATTTTTTGAATCTTGTGTTTGGGACATTTCTGGATTGATTGTTCAAGCTTGTGAGGGGATATGTGAGCTTTAATTTGATAATGTAGTGATCGGACCAGGGTATCTGTGTGCATTCAATCGAATTTGGATTGATTAGTTTGAAGAATGTCTTGGGGAGAAGGACAAGATCGAGGGTTCCGCCTTTAATGTGTGTAGGTGTGTTTATTATCTGGTGATATTCCAAGTCTGATATTGTATCGAAGAATAGTTTAGATTCCAATGTTGGCAGTGAGGGAAGATTAAAGTCTCCAAGCATAATTATAGGGTGTTGTTCTGTGGAAGAGCTGAGGAGTTCAATAAGAGCGTCAAGATTATCTGGATTTTGGTTTGGGGGTCTGTATACTAAGCAGATTTTCATGGGGCCAATCTTTATTAATAATGTGTCTATGTTATTGGAGATGTTTGACTGGATTGTTTTGGCATTTAGTTCCTTTTTGGTCATCATTAGTACACCTCCTCCTTTTCTATTAGTTCTATGTTTATAGAAGGTGTCATAGTCTTCATTATTAAGTTGGTTTATGTAGACGGTATCAGTGTCAGAGAGCCAGGTTTCCGTGACACATAATATGTCTGGTTTTGAGTCTGATATTAGGTCATTAAATATGGGCAGTTTGTTTTTCATCGATCGTGCGTTGATAATGATGCATGAGAGAGATGTCAAGTTATTGGTGTGTATACCCTTGGTTGTTTGATGTGTGTTTGTTTTTATTTGAATTAGTCTATGGAAATTTGGTCTAGGGTAGGTGTTTGGATAGGTGTGTTCAATATGATAGTTTTCTCGAGTGAGTGAGTGAATTATGGGAATTGTTTTGTGGTTGTCGCTATTTATGCTTAGTGTTAGGTCGATAGTTATTATTGCTAATACTAAGCTGATATAAGAGAGATACATTGGTATAATGTATGTACGTGGCATTTTAGGTGTGTTTCAGTTAGTAGTGCTAAGCAGCTATATAACAGTGTCAAATAAATGAGAGAAAAAGAAAAGGAAGTCACTAGGAGGTTGTGTTATACAGAAATTTATAATGAGGGTTGTTAGCAGCAGTATTAATCCTAATTGATGATAGCTACTGACTACAGTATTTGTGTGATAGCTACTGAGAATAGTACTAATGGATGGTAATAGCCTACTGACAACAGTAATAAAATGTATGGTTGTTGCTTGCTAGTTCACTACTGACAACAATTCAGAGTGATGAGTTTATACAGGTAACAGTAATGATTTCTGTTTACTATATTAATGTAGAGAGAGTTAGAAAAGTATTCAATTGTGGTGTCAGTATCAGTTGTTGCAACAATTACATTTGGCATTGAGTAGTAATATATACTATTTTGGTAGCAATGTTAATCGTTATGCTGTTCAGGTAAAATAGTTTTCAATTAATGTTAGATTCAGAACAGTTTCATAATGTAATACGTTCTTAGTGCTGGCAATAGTATAGCATATAAGTGATATATCTTACTGACAACAGTAAATAATCATGTTAATTATACAGTATATGTGAGTATATTCTACTGACAACAGTATTTATTTCAGACAGAGATTGTATATAATGGCAATTTGTATTAATACTAACGATAGTAGTGAAGCTCAGTTGTATATTTAATTTGTAGCATTGGTCAATCTATATTAGCTAGAATGTAGATGCTATAGCAGATCCCTGTGTATTGCTAGGTAACAGATAGCTTATTTTTGCTAGGGGTATAATTTGGGTTAGATTCGCAGACTTATTCAGAGTTAATTAAACATTGCCGAAGGAAGAATAATAAACAAGTAACTTGTATTTTCTAATATGATCACTTAATATGATCACTTAATTTCTAATATGATCACTTAATGATAACTTAGAAGACCCCTCTCCGGGATCTAACAGGGAAGGCTGTTTTCCAGAGTTCTGCCCGAGCAAAGGGGCAGCCACCTTGTCCTGAGATTGCTGCCACTTTAAACAGTAAGCCTGATGTAACGCTAAAATAAAATCCGCAGAAAAAACAGATTCCAAGTTCTTTTGTACTTCAGGCAGGGAAACACACCGGCAGATCCAAAACCTGTTTACACATACCTGCTCAACATCGCTGTAAATTCTGCTTTGTCGCTGTAAGTCACCCACTCCCGCTGCTAGCGGGAGAGTAGACGTAACTCAGAGGGTGTCAGGACGGTCTCTGGGGCTCCCAGTACCTCGCTGTGCGTCTCCCCGGCAAACGGAGCTGCTGTCTGAGGCAGGCTCTGCCTCCCTGCTCCTCGAGTGTAAAAATTAAACACTCCTGATAAGAAAGCTAAACAGCTGAATATCTGCTAAGGCGAACCCTGCTAGGGCTCAAACCTCTTTGTCACTGCAGCACTCAAAATAAAAAAAGAAATACTTTGCCAAATTCAAACTTGAATTATTTTGTGGGGAGCCAGCCAGGTTTCTGTCCCTTCCAGCTGCTGAGGACTGAAAGACTGAGGTTTGTCCAGCAGGGGGAGCGAGAGACCAGAACAGCAAAACTTCAGAATTCAGTCCTCAGCTGCTGGAGAAGGTTGAGAACCCTCTTGTTCCTGTACTGGCCTGGAGAGACGAAAAGGAAGAGATGGCTTATATCAAGCACTGAAAAAACTGGCAACACAAGACATGGAGAAATTTTACATATTGTTAATATTCTTTCCTGGAGTCCTGCTAGACCAGACTGGAGAAAGCAACCAAAGTATCAGTGGAATATGAAGGAACAAAAGAACAGATACCAAGACTGGCAATATTTCCAGGTTTAAAAACACCTTTTATTGTCCCCTACACGTTTCGGCCTCCCGGCCTTCTTCAGGGGAATATACTGAGGGAGCAAACCTCAAAAAAAAATCATAATTAAACAAAATGAAATTAAAATAAATAACATCAGAACCAATTAAAAAATTGATAAAACATACAGTGTATAAAATAATATTGACATTGCAACTAAAACACAATACCGCTAACATCAATACTAATTTAATAATCATAAAAGTTAAAAAAGAAAAATCATAAAAGGCACATATGTTAAAACATACTACAAATTTATATAAAAACACAAAAGGCAGAAATGAGATGAGGACGACATATATAAAACATGAATATATCTACCGATACCTTCTCTGTAAAAGCCTTCTGTCAAATAAAGTGCATTTGTCACTAAAATGAATAAAGATAGCCAATGAACAATAAATACCATGTAAAATGATAAATAAATAAAATAGTTAATGCAGACAGTCAGTATCTAATAAATAAGTTAAATAAATACCATATAATATAAATAATAAATAGTGTGCAATGAAAGATTAAATAAATAGTGTACACTTAAAAAATATAATCATCGGTAGTTAATGCATAAAAGCACAACATGTACTATTCTATTGCCAATATTTTAAACTCATAAATGTTGGTAAACTTTATAATGGATTTATATCAAACCTTGCTTATAATTTGTAGAGAACCTTTTGCTTCGGGGGTAAAACACCCTCAACCAAAAATTTATCCTGAGCTTCATTTATACTGCGAGCCAAAGGATTACACCAATGTCAAAAAAATGATGAAAATGACAAAAGGAGGAACACTGTTTCGACCTTTAACATCAAAGGAAAAAAACATCCTGAATGCAGTTCAAACTACAATTGTGTTATGCCAATAGCGCAAATTATCGGAGGGAAGAGCACTGTCTTATTGTGATGCCAAAAAATTATATAAAACTAAATTTTATAACATACATTTGAAAAATATTAAAAAACCTTATTCTTGAAAACTCTGAATTTATGTCCTTTGATAAAACCACCTTGGTTGGCAGAGATAACTTGTGATCATCTATGGCGCAACTGAAAAGCAGACCACGTTGTTTTTTTATTATTGTTTTTACTGGCATTATAATGTTGCCATTAGAGCACAAATGTATGCGAAATTGTGCTCCAACACTTGTGCATTAACTACCGATGATTATATTTGCATGGTCCGAAGGGATAAATATACAGAAGTTTGCAGTCCAAGGCACAAGGCTGAATGGGGCGGATCCTGGACTGGTCTGGCAGGACTCCAGGAAATTAACGGTAAGCAAAATTTCTCCTTCCAGATCTTCCTGCTAGACCAGTCCAGACTACTGGGATGTACCAAAGCTACTCCAACCCATGGCAAGCAGTAAAGTGCAGTGGATGAACACCCGAGCCAAACAAACAGTGTGGCTACTTCGGCATACACATCTAGCTGGTGGTGCCGCACAAAGGAGCCAAGGACGACTCAGTAACCACCCTGCAATTGTTCAAGGGCAACGCACAAGATGACTCTGCCTAGGAAGTTGCCTGGGCCAGTGTCAAATGAGCCTTGAGGCATGGGGAAACAGACCTACCCCACATCAGGTAGGCTAAGGCGATAGTGAGCTTGATTCAGCAACCTAGTATCGCCTTGAATGCCGCTTGTCCCTTCTGGGGTCTGGCAAAAAGGACAAAGAGGTGATCAGAAAGAACAAAGTAATTCATCACTTTCAAGTACCGTAAGAGTGCACAACAGATGTCCACAAAACGCAAGCCTTTATCTGGTCCAGTGCATTGGTCTGGCGAAAAGGCTGGCAACAACAGCACCCAACTGACGTGAAAGGGAGAGAGCGAGAATATCAATAAGGGATTGCGACAGGAAAGAACCTGCAATTCCGAAATCTGCCACATCAAAGTAATAGCTACCATGAACAGCATTTTCAGGGACAGATCCTTGATGGTAGCCCATCTCAGCAGCTTAATGGGCAGACAAATGAGCACTCAGAGAATGAGTGTCAAGTCTCACAGTGGGACTATGGGGTGTACTGGTGGACAAAGTCTGAACCCCACGGAGAAAGTGAACCATATCCCAGTGCGCTGCCAGCACATGGCCCATCACCAGACTGAAATCAGTAGAGTGCCACTACCTGCACCCCAATGGAGCGCGACAAACCCTCCTCAACTCCCTTCTTGAAGGAAGGCTAGCATTAAGAGTATCAAGAACCACCCACGGGGAAAGGTGACGTTGGCAACACCAGTTCTCAAAGAGATACCGGATCCAGAGATAAGCTAATGAGGCGGAGCACCGCCTGGTCTTCAAAAGGGAATAACCCTTTCACCTTAGGGGACCCTGTTGTAGTAAGCCCCTCCTGCCCCCAAGACACAGGGGCTGGGAGGCGAGGAGACAGATGATGTCCGTGTACCATGGCTGACAAGGACAGCCTGGGGCCACCAGATTACCAGACTTGGGTGATCCTCAATCCCCCAAAGGACTCAGGGTATCATGGCCCTTGGGGTGGGAACACACACAGGAGGGGATCTGGGAGCCAGGGTTCAACCAGCATATCCACCATCTTGGACATGGGCTCTAAGCAATGGCTGAAAAAGGAGGGGACCTTAGCACTGGCTGCCATCACCATCCAGTCCATCCCTCGGGAGGCCCCACTGATCTACTATCCAGTTAAATGCCCATGGGGCAACTTCCCATTTCCTGGGATCAAGGAGGTGACAGCTAAGGAAATCTGCTTCCCGATTGTCCTCACCCATGATGTGCTGGGCTGTACATGCTTAGAGGTGCAGATCTGCGCAGGGAACAGTAGAGACATTTCCTGAGCTACTCTCGGGCACTTTGTTCTGCCCTGGTTATTGACAAGTATCATATAACAAATTTATTGCTCCACTTTTTACCTAAAGAGGTGTATTTTTTAATGGCAACCAGATCTCAGACTGTAGAAGAGCTTAATAATGAGTTTGAGATGAAATCTTGAACTCCTGCTCTTTAATTGCATCAACGATCTGTTATGTTGCCTATATGGCTTCTTTCGTTTTCCTATCAATAGCCATAAATAATAGGCAACATAACAGATCGTTGATGCAATTAAAGAGCAGGAGTTCAAGATTTCATCTCAAACTCATTATTAAGCTCTTCTACAGTCTGAGATCTGGTTGCCATTAAAAAATACACCTCTTTAGGTAAAAAGTGGAGCGATTATTATTTATTTTATTTATTTATTATTTATTATTATTTTATTACAATTTCTTATATACCGCACTATTGTCAGCGCGGTTTACAAAAAACAAAATGACCATAACAAACTGTTTGGCTTCACATAGAACAGGAGAAAACAACTTGGATAACATGCTTCTGCTTTACATAGAACAGGAGTAATAACTTGGATAAACGGGGTATGCAAACTAAACTACTTACATATGTACAATGAGATCGAGTATTGGGAATTCAGTGTGAACATGTGTACAATAGAGTTGATATATTAACTTGAGGGGGTGAGGGAGAGGCACTTATGTAGGGGTAGGGTTAATCTGGTAGTATTGAGTAAATAAATGGGATTTGAGAGCCTTTCTGAATTGTGATAGGTCAGTAATCGCACGGATGCCTGGTGGTAATGCGTTCCAACATTTTGGGGCATAGATACTGAATGCCCTGTTAGATGTTGCGGTTGTGTACTTTGTTGAAGCCTTTGGAATTACTAGCACATTTGTAGATGGGGTTCTCCTTGTTCTGTTGGGAGGAGCGGGCTGGATGATGTTGGTTAATGAGGGGGAGGTGATGCCATGGATAGATTTGAAGGTGAGTAACAAAGATTTGAATGTAAGCCTTCCTTGTACGGGGAGCCAATGAAGTTGTATCAGGATAGGCGTTATATGGTCGCATCTTGCTGCTCCCACCAATATTCTAGCTGCGGCATTCATGGCAAGTTGCAACGGATTCAGAGATGACTGAGGGAGACCTTGAAGAATAGCGTTGGCAAAGTCAAAGTGTGGCAAGATAAGGGCTTGGTATATTGTCCGGAAGTCTTCAGGGCTTAGAAGGGATTGCAGGTGTCTGAGTGACCGGATTTTGAAATATACGGCTCTGACTATGTTGGATATATGGGTTTTCATATCTAGTCGTTGGTCAAGGGTGACCCCTAAGTACCGAATTGCTGATTTGGTTTGGAGCTCAGCTTCTTTAACCTTTATATGAGGTGGAGGGCGGAAATTCTGGTCTCTGGTGATAAATAGCACCTCCGACTTTTTGTGTTGGATCCTGAGGTTTTGTGATAGAAGCCATTCGGAGACTGTGTTGAAGCATTCAATCAGTGGCGAAAGGTCCATTTGTTCTGTGGAAAATGGCATGAATAGGAGGATGTCATCAGCATAAATTAGACAGTCGACCTTGAATGATTCGATAATGTTGAAAATAGGTTGCATGTAAATATTAAATAATAGAGATGAGAGGGAGGACCCTTGGGGGACGCCTTGACGCTGATGGAAGGGTTCGGGTTCGATAAGGGTTCGATAAATTCGTTATAGGATACTTGTCAGTACAATTCGCTCTGAAAGGTGATCGCCTTTAGTTTTTGTCAACTGCCCTGGTTATTGACATAACCCACTGTGGTGGCTTTGTATGAGAGGATTTGCACAGCGCTCCTGAAGAGCAGCTCGCTTAAGTGTCACAATGGCAGAATGATGGTCCTGGCCTCCAGGTGACGGATGGCCCATTTTGCTTCCACCAGAGACCACTGACCCTGTGCGGTCTGGCCAAGACTGAACTCCCCAACTGGAGAGAATGACATAAGTGGTGAGGAGCACCTGGGCTGGAGTTTAGAGAGGCATCTCCCTCAACATGTTGTTGGGGGAGGCCCACCAGAGAAAGCTATGTTGATATGAGAGGAAGCAAGAGGTGGACTCTATAGATGTGCAAGCACAGGAACCAGTGAGTCAGCAAGGCCCGCTGTAGAGGACACATGTGTGTTTTGTGCCCAGGGCACCAGTTCCAGGGTTGCAGCCATAGCTCCCAAAAGCTGAAGGTAGCCCCAAATTGTGGGAATGGAGCAGCTCCCGAAAAAGTCTCGGAGGTTAGGGCGGAACTTGGCCCAGCACTTCTCATAAGAAAGACTTTGCCTAGGCAGATGTCGAAACAACCCTCAAGAAAGTTCAGGTTCTGAGACAGCATCAGACAGCTCTCGCTGCTTTTGATGACCCAACTGAGATGCTCGAGGAGATAAATCACTTGACGCAGCATTCGAATGACTTTTGGCTGAGACTTGGCTCGGATAAGCCAATAAGCCAATCATCCAGGTAGGGGTGTACACAGATGCCCTTGTGCCCGAGTCTCACCACAACTACCACCATCACCTTGGAGAACATCCAAGGGGAGGTGGCCAGGCTGAAGGGCATCAAACAAAACAAGATCGCAAACCGGAGAAAGCACTGCTGGTCCTCCTGGATGGGAGTGTGAACATAGGCTTCTATCAAATCCAAGGAGGCGAGGATTCATCTTTCCGGATTGCCTAAATAACAGCACAGCGTTTCCATGCGGAACCATGGAACTCTCAAGTTGCAGTTGACCATTTTGAGCACACTCTAAAACATATCCCTGTCTTATAATGCTTTTCTACCCTCACACTCAGCCTTCCTTCCCGGTTTCAGCGCTGAGGGGAGCGACTTGGGGCTGTAGGCTTTCACTCCTGTCAATTAACTGCTGGTTCCGCGGTGGCTCCTTACCCGATAATGGACTCGGGAGCTGTCAGAAGTCTTGGACTGAGGATGGCCCCTCACAGAACTCCCCCCCGAAATCCTGGGGGGAGGGGAGAGAAGGAATATTCATCCCTCAGCCCTGTTGTCCCTCAGATTCTTTCTGATCCTTCTGATTTTTTTTCTGCCTTTAAAAACAAAAAAAACATGCACCTTTAACAGGGGAAATAAAAAGCAAACTAAACCTATCTCCCCTTAGTTGTCCCTTCAGTGAGTCCAGCACCCTGGCTCACTGCCGCCTCCAGCTGCTTGGAGACCAAGCATACTGGGGCTGGTAGGCGGTGCCAGCTGCTTAAGTACACTAGTGTCATCAAAAAGATGAAATGCTCAGTCTCCAAGCTGATGGAAGAGGTACACTACCCAAAGGTGCAGGACTGGACTGGAGGGACGATAAGGAAAAGGGCTATCCCGCCACAGAAGTCTGTGAATAGGCCCGGCGTCCTCCTTGAAAGGACTGGGATTTGGATCTGCTTCCAGCAGACGAGGTGGTCTGCTTATTCGGTTGATACAGACGAGAATCATGGAACTTCAGCAGCAAAGATGACACCCCCGAAGACGAAGAAGAGTGCTCGGAAGAATCTCTGAGCTTATCGTCCGGCAGCTGCTAACTCCCAAATGCTCATCAAACTGGAGCCCGCCCCTAAAAGGCAATTTGACTAAGTGCCCCTTAGATCCAACATTCGCCGAAGAATTTCTGAGTCCTAGCCTCCAGCAAGCCACTTTTGCTGCCGTGACCTTATTTTATTTATTTATTTTTATTTATTTATTTATTTATTTAAAGTCTCTTTTATACCGCGCTATTCAGCATCAGCGCGGTTTACAATAAACAGTGAACATACACATTTCCAATAGTACTTTGTGTTTACATATGAACAGGATATTCAACTTGGCTAACAGGGTAACTATGTACAACAGGGTAACTATGTACAACCACAATACAACCACCTTCCGCATGGAAAGGCATACGAGATCATAGAAGACATCAACCAAAGAGGCCACTAAATATTCAAGGCAGGCTGAAAACTCATCCTCAGGAGGAGAGCACATGCACAGAGGCCATCTCATGTTATCACCTGAAGGGCTAGGGAGGAGGCAGAGGAGGCTGTCTAAAGGAGTCTTTCCACCTTCTGACCCTAAAGGGCAGCTCCACTCCTATGGGAATGGTGGTATACTTGATGACCACCGTAATCAAGATGACAACCTTGGGAAACCGCAACCACGTTCCAAAGCAGTCAGTGAAGAGGCGCAAACGCGACCCAGTCACCAGGCCTTCTTGAAGGGTGCATCAGGAGAAGCTCCGGTGGAAAAGGAAAGGCTCTGGGAGGTCTCTGATGCCAGGATCAGAAGTGGAGTGAGTTGGGGCCAGTCCAGAAAGATCCAGAATGTGCAGTTCAGTGGCAATCTGGACAATCGGGGGGGGGGGGGGGGGAGAGGGAACTCCTCTTGGCGTCAGAAAAGCACCACACGAGAGTCACTATGGTCCTCCCCCTGAAAGAGTTCCCCCTCCTCCACGTTGGAGGCAGCTGAACCGGTCATTGTGGGAAATGTTTTCAGGGTACTCATCACCAAAAATGATTCCACCTCGCTCCAGTAAGGAACTTTGGAGAGGGCTGTGGACCCTCCCGGACAGAGTCCTGTCCTCTCGATCATTTGCGGAAACCACCCGCATGGACTACTGGAAGAGTGGCAGAAGATGGGCTTGGCCAAGAGGGAACAAGGCCTTGACCCTCCCCTTCCATAGCCCCCAGACATGTTGGAAGATGAGCAAAAAATCTGCCGCCATGGGGTCAGACAGCCACTGTGGCTGAATATGAATATGAAACACTTGTGACTGCTATGGCTGGGAGCACTATGACTGTGGAAACAGAGGGACAGCAGGCTCTCCGTCAGCCACAGGAGCTGGTCCTATGGTGAAATTCGGCATCGCGGAACAGCAGGTCCACCTGGAGAAGGGGAGGTGCCCTTGGCAAAGACACACTGATAATCTCCGACATGGAAGGCGGCAACGAAGCCTCAACTACATCAGGAGCCGTAACTGCTAACAAGGATGCTGAATTGGCAGAAGTCTCCCTCGGATTGGCTGTGCAAGCGGTGCAGAGACAATCAGCAAAGGAAACCGTCGCTAATTACTGCAGCTGAAGCATTAGGGCAACAAGGTAGGCACTGATCCTAATGCACCACCAAGTTACAGTGGCTCTCATAGCTAGGAGCTTGCCCCAGGAGGGAGCGAGAGGACCACCAGAGAGGTATCTCGTATACTTCTGGGGTCTCGGCTGATCAAGCTGCAGTGTAACCAATCTCAATACTGGCCAGGAGCTGTAGGCCTTAAGGAAGGAAAAATGATGCGCGACCTGCACAGAATGGAGATGTTTGGCAGGAAAGGCAGGATCGCAGCAACCACTCACGGTTAGATGCAGCGGCTAAGTTCAGGTGGCAATCCCCTGGGAGTGCAGAGGAGTGGGGGCGGTGAGGGGTGCAAGGAGATATCTCCACTCAACCACATGCTAAGGAGCCACACAGAGTTGTGCAGAAGACTCTCAGACCTTTTATACTTTTTTTCTTTTTTTTGTTTTAATTAAAAGAAACAAAAGTAAAGGAAGAAAAGAAAAAGGCCAAAAGACAATTAAGAGTCCCTCAGAAGGCTCCTCATGATCCAATGCCCCCAAGCTATGCTGGCTCTCCTATCCTGGAGCTAGCCCCAAAGTAACATATCAACTAGAAAAGGGTATCTCATACACCCCCTGGGATCTAAAGTGGCCGAGCTACACTGCACCCAGACGCAGATTGAGCAGGAGCTATAGGCCTCTATAAGCCTCTCTGGAAGAATTCAGGAACAGAAGAAAAAAAAAAACACACCACCTGCTAGAAAGAGCAAATACTGGGGGCTCCCTCTAGCTGTGCTAGGTTTTATGCCAGTGGTGAAGTCATGTTAAACCAAAAAAGATATACCAAACCTAAAATAAACTTCCCACACCTCTTTCAAATAAGATTTTTGTTGGAGCAAGCTGGAGGCGACAAGAATTGAAATCTAGCCACACCAGACAGCCAGGTCCTTTTTAATCAATTTTAGAGTAAAACTCAACACTTATCTATTTGTGTTATTCCAGTGAACTTCTCTTCTCAACCCGAATTATCACGCCGTTTTATTAAACTTCACAGCGGTGACATCAAGCAGCATATCCCACGACGTGCACGTTTCGGGCCTGTAGCCCTGTGTCAAGTGTCCTTGATCTTGCTAGCATAAACCGCTATGTGTGCCGTAACACTACTTTCAAACACCGGAAATAGGAGGTGATGCATTAAGATTGGCTAACCTCAACTGACAGTCAACAGGGAGCACCAATGAACCATATGGGAGACCCCACTCAGTCGGGGAATCCCTTGGTATCATCAATGACGTCACAGCAAGCTCGACCATTCCACTTCCTTATTTAATCCTAATGGGTAAACAGCATTAAATTCAAAAATCAGTTGTTCACGTTTTTGCAACAGAGCTATACGATTGCACCCCCCCCCCCCCGTGGATTCGGGGGGATGTAATCCAATATCGTCCAGGATATATCTTCTACAAATCGATGATTCTGCGCCATACAATATTCCACAATGGGCGTAGATAATACCTGTTGTCGGACCCTAGAGGCATGCTCGCTTAGGTGTATTTTCATTTTTCGCGACGTCCTACCTATGTAAATCAATGGACAGGTGCATTGTAGAACATAGACCACATAAGCTGACTCACATGAAGTCGCCCACCGTCGTGTAAATACCTGGCCTGTGCCTGGATGAGTCCAATCTACTCCCGTAATTGAGGTAGCACAAAAATTGCATGATGCACTTATTGAATGGCCCCGATGTTGCATATCCGGACACACCGGCCGATCCATCGGGGTAGTTGAACGAACTAACTTATCCTGTAAGTTAGACCCCCGAGAAAAAGCTACCCTAAGGGGTTTCTGAAAACACCGATGTAGTCCATCGATTTGTAGAAGATATATCCTGGACGATATTGGATTACATCCTCCCGAAACCCCGGGGCAATCGTATAGCTCTGTTGCAAAAACGTGAACAGCTACCCCACTCCTTCCTCTGCTTATAGCATAAATGTATAAACTGTTTACATGTTGTGCTGGAAGGATGAGTGACCTTGTGTGGCATGTTCATTTTGGGCATTTCCTTTCATTCTCTGTCTATGATAACAGTAAGGGCGCTTGGTTTGCAGAGATTCTCTCTGTGCATCATAGTAGCTTTACTGGTTTATTGCATTATAGATGTGGCCTTACAGAAAAGGAGGACCCAACGGAATCCTTTATAGGGAGGCCAGAAAATTTTTCTTCTGACCATGCATTCATTAGGGAGTGTTCCTCTAACTATGGATTTGTTTACATTATGCTATCTGGAACTGATAATTTTGGTCAGACTGGACCCCATAAATTTAAATTTTATTTAATTCTTCTATACTTTGCCTTGATGAGGTACTTCAAGCAAAATGGGTTACAAAAATATCCCAATTGTCCCCCAGAATGCTCCCGAATGGCTTCTTTCTGAGGTATGGGATGTAGGACAATCCTTCCAGCACAACATGTAAAGCACAGTTACTTACCTGTAACAGGTGATCTCTGGGAACAGCAGGAATTAGTCATCACATATGGGTACGTCGGCACCAACGGAGCCCGCGCGGGAAAGCTCCCCAGCTTTTCAGATTAAAAGCTTTTGGGGCCTCCCACTGCACATGCGCGCTGCCTTCCCGCCTTCCTGACCAGCTCTCGTCAGTTCGAGTTTAAAGCTGAGACAATAGAGAGAGAGGACAGGAAGATAGATAGATAGAGATACAACTCCTAGGGGAGGTGGGTGGGTTGTGATGACTAATTCCTGCTGTTCCCAGAGATCACCTGTTACAGGTAAGTAACTGTGCTATCTCCAGGAACAAGCAGGAATACGTCATCACATATGGGGACTCCCTAGCTAAGATGCCTGGGAGATCCCCCTCCAAGGGTAAACCATCTTCGCATGGATCTCAGGCATCCATCCAGGGAAGGTGGGCAGGAGTTGTTTAAGTATGGAACAGGTGTTTGAGGACAGCCTGACCAAACAAGGCATCCCGGCGGGAGTCCTTGTTCAAGCAGTAATGGGCTGTGAAGGTATGAACCGAGGCCCAAGTGGCTGCTCGACAGATCTGATCTATGGACACAGAGTGAAGATGAGCCATAGAAGTGGCCATGGCCCTCACATTGTGAGCTGTGACATGGCCCTCCATAGAAATGTTCTTACTCTGGTAAGCAAAAGAAATACACTGAGCGATCCAATTGGAAAGTGTACGCTTGGTGACTGGAAGTCCCAAATGAGAAGGATCAAAAGCCACGAAAAGTTGGGAAGACTTTCGATGTGGTTGAGTCCTGTTGAGGTAAAAGGCAAGAGCTCTTTTACAATCCAGAGTATGAAGGTTCCTCTCTGCACTGGATGCATGAGGAGCCGGGAAAAAGACAGGTAGATATACCTCTTGATTAAGATGAAAAGGCGAGACCACTTTGGGCATAAAGTGGGGATTCGTCCTAAGGACCACCTTATCATGATGAAACCTAGTATAAGGTGGATGAGCCACTAAAGCCTGCAGTTCACTGATGCGGCGAGCCGAAGTGACTGCAATAAGGAAAACAACCTTCCAGGAAAGAAATTTGAAGGAGGTAGAGTCCAAAGGCTCAAAAGGTGGCTTCATAAGCTGACCTAGAACGAGGTTCAAATCCCATGCTACCGGAGGAGGTCGGATGGGAGGTTTAGTTAGAGTCAGTCCTCTCATGAAACGTGCAACAAGAGGATGAGAGGAGACAGGTTGTCCATTTATAGGTTTTAAGGATGCTGCAATAGCACTCAAATGGACCCTTACTGAATTCGTCTTAAGGCCTGCATTTGAAAGATGCAGGAGATAGTCCAAGAGGGAATTCAAAGGAAGTGCTAGAGGGTCAAGACCCTGCTGAGCACACCAAATGGAAAAACGTTTCCATTTGAAAGCATAAGAACGCCTCGTGGAAGGTTTCCTAGAGGCATGAAGGATATCTGTCACAGGTTGAGAAAGATTAAAGTCTTGAAGACTTAGGCCTTCAGTAACCAAGCTCTGAGATGTAGGGATTTGGGGTTTGGGTGCCACAAAGTCCCCTCCTCCTGAGACAGAAGGTCTGGCGCAGCTCCCAGGTCCAGGGAGGATCCCTGGGAGAGATGCAGAAGTAGAGGGAACCACACCTGGCGTGGCCAGCGGGGAGCTATGAGGATCATAGTCCCGTGATCCCTCTGGAGCTTGAACAGAGTCTTGGATATTAGAGGAATGGGTGGAAAGGCATAGAGGAATTCCTGACCCCAATGCAGGAGGAAGGCATCGTGGGCCTGAGCTCCCTGACACTGAGTTCTGGAACAGAACCGGGGAAGTTTGGCATTCCACGGACTTGCAAAGAGGTCTATGTCCGGGGTCCCCCATTCCTGAAAGATTCTGCGTATCTGGTCCATATGTAGGGACCATTCGTGTGAAAGCAGAACTCGACTGAGTCTGTCTGCACGAGAGTTTTGAACTCCTGGAAGATACACTGCAAGAAGGTGAATTTGATGCTCTCTGGCGAAGGCCCATATTCTGAGAGCTTCGTTGCAAAGCGACAGAGAGCCTGTTCCTCCTTGTTTGTTTATATAGAACATGGCTACCTGATTGTCTGTCTGAACTAGGACAGTCAGGTTGACAAGGAGGGTAGAGAAGACCTTGAGGGCAAGGTAAATCGCTCGCAGTTCCAGGAGGTTGATATGAAGGGTGGCCTCCTGTGGAGACCAAGTGCCCTGAGTGGAGAGGTTCTGAAGATGAGCTCCCCACCCTGTTTGGGAGGCATCTGTTGTGAGGGTTGCTTGGGGCAACAAAGGTTGGAAGGGGGCCCCCAACAACAGATTCTTGGTGGATGTCCACCATTGGAGGGACCAAAATAGACGGCTTGAGGTGAGTATTTGGTCGGAGAGCGCTCCAGATGCTTGAGTCCACTGGGTGGCCAAGGTCCATTGAGCTGCTCTCATATGCAGACGAGCGTAGGGCACCACATGTACCGTGGAGGCCATGTGGCCCAGAAGTCGCAGCATTTCCCGGGCTGTCAAATGACTGCTGGACTGAGCTTGGGAGGCCAAACTCAGCAGGCGTTGGGCCCTGACCTGAGGCAGGTAGGCCCTTGCAGTGATGGTATCTAACTGGGCCCCTATGAACTCGAGAGACTGAGTAGGGATTAGTTGAGACTTGGGAAGGTTTACTACCAGTCCTAGATACTGCAGAAGACGCCTTGTGCGGTCCAGGGAAATTTGGGCCTGGGACTGAGAGGGAGCTCGGATGAGCCAGTCGTCCAGGTATGGGAATATGAAAATTCCCAGGCCTCTTAGAAAGGCAGCTACGACTGCCATGCATTTGGTGAACACTCTTGGAGCAGAGGCTAGACCGAAGGGGAGTACTCTGTACTGGAAATGTTTTCCCTGAAACAGAAATCGAAGGTATTTTCTGTGGGATGGGTGGATGAGTATGTGTGTATACGCATCCTTTAGGTCTAGAGAACAAAGCCAATCCTGACTCTGAAGGTATGGAAGGAGAATGCCCAGAGAAAGCATTTTGAATTTCTCCTTGAAAAGAAATTTGTTCAATTCTCTCAGATCCAGAATTGGTCTGAAGCCCTCTGTCTTCTTTGGTATTAGAAAATAAGGGGAGTAGAATCCCGTCCCCTGTTGAAGAAGAGGGACCTCCTCTATTGCCCCCTGGGCAAGGAGGGAGGAGACTTCCTGACCCAAGAGGGCCAGGAGAGATGGGGGAGAATTGAACTGCCTCACCATAGTATAAGGAGGAAGGTCGGGAAAAATGGAGTTTGTAACCCTCTCTGATGATAGAGAGGGTCCATTGCTCTGATGTAATTTGCTCCCATCTGGGAGCAAAGTGAGCTAACCTTCCGGGTATGGTGAGGGGCTCTGGTTGTTCTAGAGCCAGAAAAGTTAAGTTCTCTAGTGGCAAGTCAAAACCCCTGAGGGGGTGGAGCCTGCTGAGGCGTAGCAGACGCCGCAGGCTTTGACCTTGCCTGTTTAGGTTGCTGACGTTTAGCAGCAAAACGAGGCTGAGAGGATTGTTGGCCAGTATTTGTAGAAAATCTGGACTTCTTGTAATAAGGCCTCTTAAAAGACTTCTTCTTGGCAGGAGTGGAGGTAGACTTAGAAAGTCTATCTAAGGTGGCATTTTCTGCATCCATTTGAGTGGCCTTAATTTGCCACTCCTCACCAAATAAGTTCTCACCTGTACAGGGCAGATTTCGTAAGCCATCTAGGACCCAAGGTTCTAGATCAGAAGCCTGGAGCCAAGTAAGACGTCGGGCTGCTATAGCAATGCCCGAAGCCCTACCAGCACCCTCAAAGGAATCAAAAGCTGCCCTGTTGGAGAACTTTGAAATATCCAAAAGGTGTTTCACTAAGGAAATGAACTGCTCCCTCTTATCCTCAGGGATAAAGGGGGCAAAATGCCGAACTTTTAGAGCGATTTCACTGAGAAACATGCCCATGTAAAGACTATAGGAATTAATCCTGGCTATAAGCATAGTAGCCTGGAAAATTTTCCTGCCAAAAGAGTCTAGAGTCTTACATTCTCGCCCTGGAGGAGTAGAAGAGTGCCTTTTGGTACTCTTTATCTTCTTCATTGCAGACTTCACCACAATAGAATGGTGAGGCAACTGGGTTTTTTGGAAACCAGGAGAAGGGGGGACACGGTACATGGTGTCCAACCTGCGAGAAGAAGGAGACAATGTTAGAGGAGCCTCCCATAAGTCCATCAAGTGTTCTTGAAGGATTTCATGGATAGGCAGGGTGACTGCCTCTTTAGGAGACTTAGAGTATCCTAAAATATCCAGTTTCTTTGATCTGGGTTCCTTTTCAGAGGATGAAGCAATAGAAAGACCTTTAGCCATTTCTATGATGAAGTCCTGAAAGGACAAATCCTCTGGTGGAGACATTCTCCTGTTAGGAGAAGAAGGCTCCTCAGGAAGATCAAGGGAGAACTCATCAGAATCATCAGAGGAGTTAAAATCCTCTGAAGAAGCAGAGTATCCTCTATGTGCTTCCAACGCACGATACGCATACCGTTCGGTATCGACATCGGGCGTACCGGGTATGGGATCGGTACCGGGCAAAAGCCTGGATCCGGCATGCGGAACCGATCTGCGTTTGGAAGACGATGGCCTCGGTTCCGGTATGGAAGCCATTACCGGAACCGGACCCGGTACCGCTGGCTGCGGTACCGAGGGCGTAGCAGCATTAATAAAAGCCAGAATGGCCTGCTGCATGACTTGGACAGTATTGCCCATAGACGCCACTGCTGCCTGGATGTCGGTACCGGTATGGGCCGGTACCCCAGAGCAGTACAACAGGTGATCTGTCGAGGCCGCGCCATCGATGTCAACCTGTGACCCCATGATTGCTTTGGAGGCCGGAGCCTCCCGCCGGGGTTTTTTGGCCTGGGCAGAATCCTCGAACTCAGAATTGAGAGCCTCTCGATCTTTAGAAAGAGATTTGCTTTTAGAGGATTTGCCCACTGGAGTTTTGGTTACCTGAGATCCATCCGGAGAGGAAGACCTGGATGACTGTGATGCTTCTGAAGGAAACAGCACATGGAACTTGTTGGCCCGGTTCTGCAATCCACGTTTCGACATCTGGGAGCAGGATGGGCAGTCCGGTATGGAATGGTCAGGTCCTAAACATTTAAGACACCATTCATGGGTGTCTGTAAGAGGAATGACAGCACTGCACTTGGTACACTTTTTAAAACCAGGAACTGGCTTCTCCATGAGGAGAATTTGTGTAGGCCTGAAGGCCTAACAAAGTACCAAGCTGTGCTGAAGAAAAGAAAAATATATATATTTTTTTTTAAAAGAAAGAAAGAGAGACCGGCAGTACCGGTTTCAGAATGGGGAAGGCAGGTACGCGGTCTAAAGAAAACAATAAAATCAACAATTTCTTCAGCGGTGACAGGAACACGACCTGCTGGCTCCGCGGAAAAAAAGAAACTGACGAGAGCTGGTCAGGAAGGCGGGAAGGCAGCGCGCATGTGCAGTGGGAGGCCCCAAAAGCTTTTAATCTGAAAAGCTGGGGAGCTTTCCCGCGCGGGCTCCGTCGGTGCCGACGTACCCATATGTGATGACGTATTCCTGCTTGTTCCTGGAGATACAGTTTATACATTTATGCTATAAGCAGAGGAAGGCGTGGGGTAGCGGCCTAGTGATTAGAGCAACTGCCTAGTACCCAGATCGATTAAGGGTTCAATTCCCACTGGCACTCCTTGTGACCTTAGGCAAGTCACTTTACCCTCCACTGCCTCGGAAGAAAAGGCGTGGCAATCTACTTCTGCTGATGCATTGCCGAGAAACCCCAGAGGCAGCTGGGTCGCCAGGATTCAGCACTAAAAAAAAAAAAAAAAAATAAGCAGTGGAGATGTGTTAAACAATACCTCAACTTCTGGATTAAAGCCTTTGAAGGACATTCTGCCATAAACCAGGTCTTCACAAAGTACAAAACTCCTTTCCTCTATGATAAAGGACCTTGAAGAGGGAGGAAATGACAAAAACATGAGTCTTAAAAAATGTAAAAACTCAAAATTACAAGATGCAATAGTCTAACTGCAATATCTCGGCTCAAGATTGAAAAATGTAAGAGGTCAGGGGTGGGGAGGATGATGAGTGTCAGATATAGAATGGCAACTTGACTCTTATTCCCATCCCCACTGTCCTAATTTAAATTCATTTAGCTGTTTGAGATTGGTGAAAGAAGCAGGGTAGGTAGGAACTGCTTGCACTGGCCTCCCAAACTTTTTTGCCCTTGAAATGTTCAGCCAAATCTGAAAATTATTTACTTTCTGTATGCTAGCCTCTCTCATGCAATGCCCTGCTCATATCTGGAGCAGTAGACCTTGCAGAAGGAGTTGAGGACCCTACTTGCGAAACGCTGAACTGAGCTGGTGACGCTGATTCCACACACCCCCTCCTCACCCTCCCCTCCCCGGTCATCACCAAATCCTTGCTTGGCTGCCATGGCAATAAGACTTGAGGTTCATTTCCTTTATATACACTCTAGGCATCAGAAGATACAGGAAGAGTGATCAGACTCACTCCTTCTCCTTCAGCTCCGGAAGATCAAGGTACCAGTGCTCATCGCTGATTATCTTCCTTTCCTCTTCTGCCAGCTGCTTCTTAGTTTCAGCATCTAAACCCCGTTGCATAAACTGAAAAGAGAAAGCGCCATTCATTTTTAAAATGGGGCTTCTGATTTTAGGCTTTAAACCTATAAACAATGATAAAACATCCCCAATGCAAAAATATTAAAATGGTGACATTTTACTTACCAGTTAATGCCCTTTACTCAAGTCCTACTAACTAGACCAGTCCAGACAAGTGGGTTGTGTTCTCCTACCAGCAGGAGAACCAATGAAAAGCCCAGGTTTCAATGACATCACTCTCATGCTTCTATTTGCCTCGGCCACCAGAGTCCCTTCAGTATTTGTCCCAAAGCATGTGGGAGAACATGCCAAGCCTCATACAACCTCAATCAGGGGCTACAAGAACCAAACAACAATACAGAACTATGCACAGGAAAGCACAGACAGAAGAATGTCAGCAGAAGATGAACGCGCAGAGCCAAGCATAAACAAATCATAGCAGACCCAAAGGTACCTCAGCAGAAGAACAAAGTAAATACAGTTTCAGGTATGGACACTGGACTGATCTAGCAGGACTCCAGTAAAAGGACATTAATTGGTAAGTAAAATGTCAAACTTCCATATCATCCTGCTAGACTAGTCCACACAAGTGAGAGATATACCAAACCTACAATTCCACTGGGTGGGAAGAAGACACAGCAGCTCACAAAACCCTCGAGACAAAGGCTATGTCTGCCCATGCGTGGATATTAAAGTGGTAATGCTTGATGAAAGTGGAAAGTGATGCCCACATCGCTGCCTAGCAAATATCTGCAAGGGCTACCGAGCTCTGCTCCGCCCACGAGAATGCTTGTGCTTAGGTAGAATGGGCACACAAACACTCCAGAACTGGAAGTTTCCACAACAGATATGCCGAGGCAATGGCCTCCTTAATCCAGCGCCCAAAGTTCATCTTGGCCATTGTATCACCTTTGCGCAGACCAGCAAACAATACAAAGATGGTCAGACTTACAAAAAGAATTCGTAACCTCCAAGTAGAGGAGAAGCACCTTCCGGACATCCACCAGCCAAAGACCCTTCTCCTGACACTGCTCCTTAGAGAGGGAGGGCAGGCAGACCACACCTTAGCAAGAATGAAGGCACAGGCCTAATGGAAACTGCCTTCTTTAAAAAGGTAGCTAAGGATCTCGGCAAGACAGAGCCTGCAGCCTGGAAATCAGACTTGCAGAACAAACCGCAACCAAGACGACAGTCTTGAGCGTCAAATTCTTTAAAGTAGCATGCTTCAATGGCTCAAAAGGAGTTGCTATCAGGGCCCTGAGCACCAGACACAAATCCCAGGAAGGGATCACGGACCGAGGTGCGGACGCCGAACCTCCTAGAGAAAGTGCGACACGTCCAGGTGCAAGGCTAGGGACTTACCAGCCACCGGACTGCAGAAACAGGCCAAAGCTGCCACCTGAACTTTCAGAGACCTAAAGGAAAGGTCCTTCTTCAGGCCATCCTGTAGAAAGGCCAACAGAGAGAGTACCTTGGCTGCCTCAGAAGCCAACTGCCAAACACTGCACCGCTAGCTTGGTAGACCCTCCTCTGGGCTCGGAGCAGAGTGGAGACCACCACTGAAGAGTAGCTTTTACACACTAGCCATCTCCTTTCAAGAGCCAAGACGCGAGAGAGAAGGGAACTAGGTCCTCCAGGATGATTGGACCCTGCTGCAAAAGACCCCACGAAGAGTGCAACCGAAGAGGCGCTGCCTGCAGGAGTCACATCAGGTCTCCAAACCATGCTCTCCTCGGCCAATCCAGCAACACCAGAACAATCCTGCCTGGGTGGCATTCTATACGCGGAATCATATGCCCCATCAGGGACAACGGAAGAAACACGTACAGCAGGTGCTGACTTGGCCAGGACTGGGACAGGGCGTCGACACCTTTAGACCTCTTTTCTGGGTAGTGACTGAAGTGGCAAACTTCGGCATTGGAGCGGGTTGGCATCAGATTCATTTCAGAGAGACCCCAGTGGCACAGAATCAATTGAAAATGCTTCCTGACTCAACTTCCACTCTCTGGGATCCAGAGAGTACCAGCTGAGGAAATCAGCTTCTACACTGTCCACTCTTGCAAAATGCTGAGCTGACAAGGCTAGGAGGTTCTTCTCTGTCCAAGCAAACCAGAGAGCCAGCTCCAGAGCTACCCTGGCACTCCTGGTGCCGCCTTTCCAATTTACATAAGCCACTGCTGTGGTATTGTCCGGAAACACTCAAACTGCCTGGCTCTCGACCAGGGGCTGAAAATGCAGAAAAGCCAATCTGATGGCCCTCACCTCGAGGTGGTTGATAGACCACACCGCTTCCCTGCGGTTCCAACGGCCCTAGGCTGTACGGTCTTGGCAATGGGCTACCCAGCCCGAGAGACTGGCATCCATCATCAGAAGGATCCAGAAGAAGTCGTCCAATGGCATGCCCTTCCTCAAATGACAGAGCTGCTGCCACCACCGCAGGCTGGCCTTCACCATCATCGGGAGCAGGAGCCTGCGCTCGAACTCCTGAGAACAGGGACTGCTGGAGAGACTGCATGCAAGCATGTGCCCATGGCACCATCTCTGTGGACACTGCCATCAATCTGAGAAGCTGAAGATAATCCCAGACTCTGGGAGCTCCAACAGTCTTTTGACAAGAAAACGTTGCCCACTCAAGTGTCAAAACATGCTCCAGGAACTCCAGAGGCTGAGAAGGCAACAGCTGGCTCTTTCCCTGATTGATTGATTACCCAGCCACTGAAAAGGAATGTGCCCGGATGAGCCAGTCGTTCAGATAGGGATAGACAGTACCACCATGACCTGGGAGAACATTTTCAGGGTGGTGGAAAGCCCAAAAAGGAGATGGCGAACATATAGCAAGAGTCAAGAATGGCAACATACAGATACTTTGCTGATCTGCCCAGATTGGAATATGAAAATATGCCTTAGCCAGATCCAGAGAAGCAAAGAATTTCCCTTATCGCACTGCTTGAATCAGGGGGCGCAAGGTTTCCATCCAGAAGGCAGGATGTGCAAGTGCTCAACAACCCTCTTGAGGTCCAGAAAAGGCCAGAAGGAACCATCCTTTTGGGCACCATGAAATAGATGGGAGTATCTGCCCTTGCTCAACTTGTCTGGAGGGAAGGACAGCACCACCTTTAGGTGCAGCAACTTATCCAAGGTGATCTGCACAATGGCACTTGATCTCAGACCTACAAGGGGAGATAACAAAGGCATCTAGAATTGGGCTGTTTGCATTCCAGGACATAGCTGAACTGACTGGTGTTTTAGCACCCAGCAATCCTTTGCAACCTGGGCCCATTCCTGAAAGAAAAGGCCAATCCTGCCTCCAAATGAATGGGCCCCAAAACCTTCGCTGTGCAGCCTGGGAAGGTCCTCCTCTGGAGGGGACAGTCTCTGGGCCCACACACTCCACAAAATGAGAATGAGCCCAAAGCCCAGAAGCAGAGAAGAAAGAAATGTTTTTCTAGGTTGGTATCAATGAGAGTCCCAAGACCTCCGAAAATCTGGCCAGCGTGCCTTCAGAGGACGGGAGGAAGAGCGAGAAGAGCACTAGCCCACTTCACAGGCCCCTTGGACCTCTCTTCTGGAAGGCGTTAGGTTTTGTCTCACCCAGGTCCTTCACCAGCTTCTCCAAAGTGGCTCAAAACAAAAGCTTCCCTTAAAAACCAGTTGGGCCAATTAGACTTAGAGGATGTGTCTGCTGCCCAGTGCCAGAGTCAAATCCAAAGCCATGACACAGTCATCAGGGCACCATCCATGGACGTCAGATGACATCAAAAAAGGTCACAGCCAATTCCAAAACAGGGGAAGTATCATTCGGTGGAAGAGACTGAATCCACTGAATTAGGGCTCGAGATGTCAGACTGGTACATACCGCTACCTGCAGAATAGTCGCTGCCATGGCGAACTGGCTCCTCAACCACAAATCCACCTTACAGTCCAGAAATTCCTTTAAGGCCAGTCTGCCTTCCACAGGAATGGTGGTCCATCTGGAAACCACCATGCCCTGCACATCCACCTTGGGAATGCCAAATCACTCAACACACTCTTCCTCCAGGAGAGCGGAGATCTTCTTATACACCCTGAAAAAAAGGGGAGACAAGCCCTCCAGAGCCAACTCAAACTGCCATGCAAGAAAAGCAGAATCCAGAGATGAGGCACCTCACTTGCCACAGGTCAAACATTTCTTGGAAGAAGACAGTTAGGCAAATATTACAGCGGCACATGCTAAGGCTGCAGTGGGCCATAGGCGTACATTAACTGCGCTTTTACTGCAATGTGCATTACAGGTGCTAGGGTAGGAGTATGCGTTGGAGTCGCTTGGGCAGAACACATGTATAGACTGTGCAAATGCCAGACACACATGAGAAGAAAACGCATGCACAAAATGGCAGGAAACCCATACTGCACCAACGGTTGTCAGCAGTCTACCCCAAATTGTGTCCCACACAGATGGAATCGAAGCCCCCAACATGGACAATGACGAGGTCAAGCCTTGGCATTTACCCTGAGAGCCTCAGGCAGAGGATCCATGCTAGGCTCAGCTCCACTCCCATAACCTGTTTTTCTGGCTTTTGCAGCACTGTGTTTAAGGCAGGCAGATCCCTCTGGGAGCCTTCTGCGATCTTCAGGAGAGAGCGGGGAGGTGGGCGGCAGAGGAGGGAGGAGGCACCGAGGCTGCTGTACTCTTCCAGATCCTTCCAATTCTGTGGCTGCTCAACAGGCTCTTATCATGATAAGAAAGATAAATTTTTCCTCCTCCTATGGCTACTGAAAAGATTGTAATCTAGTGGAGCCTTCCACATCACACTCAAATGAGAGAATCACCCTTAAGGTGGTCTGTCACGAGGATTTTTATCAATCTTTTCCTCTCAATTCTTCAGATTTTCTTCAGAAAGGAGAAAATCCATCTGCTGGAGATGAAGAAATACTGAAGGAACCTCTGGTGGCTGAGGAGAATAGAGGCATGGTCTTCTGGTAGGGGAACATGACCCACTTGTCTGGACTGGTCTAGCAGGACGATAATGGAATAGGTGTTTACTTGATAAATGCCAGACAAAAATAACCTCAACACATTTCCCCTTATAGTCTCTCACCCATTCCCTGACTTATCTAGTCAGTTTTGGGGGTTTTGGGGGGGTTTTCACAGACACCTCAGTGGCAAATACAGATATTTGACTCCACCAGAAGAGATATGAGAAAATTAGGTCTTACCTGCTAATTTGCTTTCCTCGAATTCCTCCAATCCAGTCCAGACCAGCAGGTTGACACTCCCCACCAGCAGCTGGAAGATAAGCATGCCCAAAACTTCATGATAGCAGCCTATGAATACCACTTACACTGCCCACTAGAGCCAGTATCCACCCAACAAGAAGCACCATTAGACCGTGATGAACCAGCACCAAAACAGCAAAAAAACAGAGAAGAGAGCTCCCCCAAGGAACTCTCTTTGGGGCATATCATTCAACCTTCTCACCAGCACCAAGCTGACACTTCCAATCACGTCAGGCCACTTACTCTTTTGCTTATTACATTGTCGTCATTTTTCTTTTTTTTTTAAATAATGCGAGCATCCGCTTTAATTGAATTTCTGCAAATATCACTATGGGTTCAACTGACCCGTTGAGAATTCACCATAAGCCCATCTGGGCAACATCCCAAGCAACCAAACACCGTCCCGACAGCTGCCTGAAATTACTTAGGATGTACTACACTGCCCGGGCTCGCCACCAAGCAACACAGATAACATACTGGGAGGGTTGTGGACTAGAGGGAATTCAAGGAAAGCAAATTAGCAGCTAAGACCTAATTTTCCTTCCTCTTCATCACTCCAGTCCAGTCCAGTCCAGACCAGCAGGATGTACCAAAGTGGTAGAAAACCAGAAGCATCCCACAAGCCCAGCAAACAAACCTGAAGCTCACGTCCCACGCCGTCTGTATGTCCAAGCGATAATGCCTTACAAAAGGTATGCAACGAAGCGCACGTTTCCTCCTTGCAATATCAGCTGGAGGCACCAGGGAACACACCACCCAAGGCGCCACCTGCACCCTGGTAGAGTGCACTCCAATCCTTGCGGTACAGCTTGATCTTTAAAGGAGGTATGCAGAAGCAATCACCTCCTTTATCCACCATGCCCCCTACAATTTGGAGGCCGCCTCCCCCTTACGCGGGCCTTCAAACAACACAGTTAACTAATCCAACTTCTGGATACACTCCGTACGCTTTAAGTAATGAAGCAACACTCTTTGACATACAAGAGATACAACTGACAGTCCTCAGGAGAGGTTCCTGTTCAGGAAAAGACCGGTAAAATGACCGGCTGATTCACTTGAAAAACAGAGACCATCTTAGGCAAAAAGGAAGGAACAGTGAGCAGCACCATCTTCTCCTTCGAGAATGACAAAAATGGCTCCCTACGTGACAGAGTTGCAACTCTGAAATCAGCTGCTACTAGAAACACTGCCCAGGGTAGGGCCCACTCCTCTGGATCCAGCTGATGCCTGCTGAGAAAATCTGCCTGCACATTTTCTTTTCCTGCCACATTGGCAGGATGGGAGGAGGTAAGGGAAGTGGAAACGCAGTGGGCTAAACTAAAGGAGGCAATAAAAGGGGCAACAGATACATATGTAAGGAAAGTAAATAAAAACAAGAGGAAAAGGAAACCTATATGGTTCTCCAAAGAAGTGGCTGCACAAATAAAGGCAAAAATACAGCTCTCAGAAAATTCAGAAGTTCACAAACAGAGGAACACAGAACAGAATACAAAATAAAGCTAAAAAAGACAATAGAGAAATAAGGATAGCAAAATCAAAGGGAGAAGAAAAGATGGCTAAAGATCTGAATTATGGAGACAAAACCTTTTTCAGGTACAGTATATTCGGGAGAAGAGGAAGATCAGAGATGGAATTTCATAGAACTACAAAAAGGGACTGCTACTTCTGGAGAGAGATCTGCAATTGTAAGTATTTACTTCTGGGATTTTTTTCTAAATCTTGGGGGAAAGGGAATGCTTTACATTAAAGCCGATTAAACCTGTGTAAATTAGAATCCAGTGTATTTGTTAAATCAGTCAGGGACTAATATCAGCAAAGAGCTTTTAGTTAAATTAAAAGCTCAACAGGTAGCTTTCAGTTTAAGTTTAAAACCCAACAAAGAGCTTCTAGTTTAAATTTAATACTCAGTCAAGCCTAGTAACAGCAAAGTGTTTTAACTTAAACCAAATCAGAGTATAACTCAGCATAAAAGGAAAAACAGGGTCAGTATTCTTTGTGCATGTAAACTGTTTCTAGAGACCTTTACAGAGAGGCCTTCTAGATAGGGGGCAAGAGACCTGTGAAAGTGTTTTAAACAGGTGTTAAAGCCAAGTGACAGATCAAAGGGGCATTTTGAAAGACTCCCTCTATCCAAGCAAGGGCTTTGTGGATCACCCAGGAAACTGGTCACAGATTATAGGACATGGTACTGTGTAGTAGTCAGCTTTTAATAAGTCTTCTTTCTGTCCCTCCCTGACTCCCACCCACCCCTGGGATAGTTGTAGCTTTCTAGGTGCTTAAACCTTTTAAATGAAAGGAGGTGCCATATTCACTCTCAGGGGGCACCGGTTTATCCTCAACAGGCATACATTAAGAACCTGAGATTAATTAAGCTTGAGATGAACAAAGTCCATTAAACATATTAGGTATAGGTATCTCCAGCAAACCTTAGTAAGTAAACAATTTAAACACCTAAACACAACCTTAAAACTAAAATGCAGACAGCAGTCCAGCAGCGAGATGGTGGCTTTCCAGTCTTTTGCACAGAGTGTCACATGTATGATTTTCTCCCAGTTGGTGAGGGATCTTACTTGTGCAACAGATGTAAGGAGCTCTTTACTCTCATGGAACAAGTTCGATCTCTGGAGACTAGAGTAGCAGACTTGGAGGACATAAGGAAGACAGAAAGATACATAGCCGAGACATACAGGGATATAGTACTGAAGTCCCAACTCCAGTCTGGCAGCAACCCTGTTGCCATGGAGGAGAGAGGTCATGTGAAAGGACAGTATCACCCTGGTATGACAGAAAATGATCCTGTAGCTAGGACCTGTCCTTCGGCTGATATAAAACCCTCTCACAATGAGGAGGTTTCTCCAGGGCCATGTGCCCATGAGGGAAGGGATAGGACAGCTGTTATAGTTGGTGATTCGATCATTAGGTATGTAGATAGCTGGGTGGCTGGTGGACATGAGGATCACCTGGTAACATGCCTGCCTGTTGCGAAGGTAGCAAACCTCATGCGCCATCTAGACAAGGTCCTCCTAGATAGTGCTGGGGAGGAGTCTGATGTCTTGGTACATGTCGGTACCAATGACATAGGAAAACGTGGTAGGGAGGTTTTGGAGGCTAAATTTAGGCTTTTAAGTAGGAAGTTGAAATCCAGAACTTCCAGGATAGCATTCTCAGAAATGCTTCGCGTTCCACGCACAGGACCCAAAGGGCAGGCAGAACTCTGGCGTCTCAATGTGTGGATGAGACCATGATGCAAGGAAGAGGGTTTTGGATTTGTTAGGAACTGGGGAACATTCTGGGGAAAGGAGGGGCTTTTCCAAAGGAATGAGCTCCACCTTAACTGGTATGGAACCAGGCTGATGGCATTAACCTTTAAAAAGGAGACAGAGCAGCTTTTAAGCTAGATAATAGGGGAGAGCCGACAGTCGTCGAAGAGCGCATGATTCGGAACAATGTATCCTTGAATGATACTAGTAAAATGTTCAAGTTAGGGCACATCAGCAGAGAGATTACAATAAAGACAACAGTAGCCCAAATGCTCTTGAGAAGAGAGCAGACAGAGCTTAAAGATTCCAAATTCCTCCTGAATAACCAGATTAATATGAATAAAATACAGGCTCTAAAATGCTTGCATGCAAATGCTAGAACTCTAAAAAATTAAGATGGGGGAGTTAGAATATATAGCACTAAATGAGATTAGATATGACTGGTATCTCAGAGACATGGTGGAAGGAGGACAACCAGTGGGACACTGATATACCAGAGTATAAACTATATCGTAATGATAGAGTGCAACCCCTCCACCAATTTGATCTGTTCTATGTTAGAGAGGGCATTGAATGCTCTCTGCTCACCCACTAGATGCAGTGAAGGATCCTTCCGAAAATCCTCCTTCTCCTCCGAGAAGGAGAGAACTATAATCTGGTTAAGGTGCAAAGGAGGACAGCACCTTTGGGAAAAATTATGGCATAGCCTACAAAGAGACAGAAGCTATTGAGATGACCAAGAAAGGTTCCCTGTAAGACCAGGCCTGCAGGCCCGACACCCACCTTGCAGCCTCGATAGCCACTAGGGCAACCATTTTAAGGATCAAATCCTTGAGCAAGGCCTCATGAATAGGCTCAAAAAGGAGGTTCTGTCAGAGCCTTTAAATACCAGTGAGAGACTCTGTCCGCCAGTATGTCTGGTAGTTCCTCAATCTGCTTCACTTCCTTCAGAAAGCAGGAGACATTTGGGTTGACTGCCAATAACATACCTTCCTACCATGGTTTGTGTGGGCCCCTTTAAAGGGCTCCATAGCCAGAAGGCTTTCCAGCCATGGTGGTCCTGAAAAGAGGTACTCCTTGGGGGACATAGGAGGTTATTGATGGGGGAGGGGGCAGATCGCCAGCAGAGAACTGGCTGCAGTTATGTGGCTGTAATTATCTCCATCTCTAAGGTGTTGTCGATTGCAGTCATGCTAAAATCAGCAGTCATGGGAGCTCATGCATGGAAATGTCATATGCATTAGCTGTCACAGGTCAACATGCACACTTGCACCTCTGATTCCCCCTGATCCCCTGATTCAAATGCAGAAAGAGGAAATTAGACTTACCTGCTAATTGTTATTCCTGAAGGAACTCCAGTCTAGTCCAGCAGCTTGGAGACTGAAAACGTCACTCTTGTGATGTCACTGGTATATAAGCTCCGGTTCCGCCTTCTCCCACCAGTTACCTATTGACAAAGCAGACTCACCGGAGCAACAATTATGTAGAAAATATCATTCATGAACTCATACGAACTAACTGAACTGTATGTCACTCCCAAACTATGTACATTACCGTGAAATGCTATAGGAGTGCTTCGGCCCACTCTACCCTTCAATGGAGCCTGTGAACCCTAAGTGCATCCAGTACCTTACCTCGCGGCCACCTAGCAGGCTGTCACGTTTCCCCACACCTTGCTTACCTGTCATCACACTCTGCTTCAGGCCCTAATCTACTGAAAATCCTCGGGCGGGTCACGGGACTAGACTGGAGTTCCTTCAGGAACAACAATTAGCAGGTAAGTCTAATTTCCTCTTCCTTATCGTCCCTCCAGTCTAGTCCCGAACCTTTGGGGATGTAACAGAGCAGTGAACCACTCAATGGGCAGGATCGTGTAGACCAGCCTGAAGCACCGCTGATCCAAAACAGGTATCCCTTTCCGCCTGAATGTCCAGACGGTAATGCTTCACAAAGGAATGCAGCGAAGACCAAGTTGCCGCCTTGTAAATCTCCACCAGCGGCACCAAACTGCTCTCCGCCCAAGACGCCGCCTGTGCTCTAGTCGAATGAGCTCTAAGTCCTTCCGGCACTGGCTTACCTTTCAAAATATATGCTAACGCAATGGCTTCCTTCACCCAGCGGGCAATGGAAGCTTTAGATGCTGCCTGGCCTTTCTTCACCCCCGCAAAAAGAATAAACAGCCTTTCCGACTTGCGGAAACTGGCGGTCCTGCGCAGATACCTCTTCAATGCTCGGCGCATATCCAAACACTTCAACTTCCCCGACGAAGGGTCAGTACTGTCCCCCTCAAACACCGGCAGAGACACCGCCTGATTCAAATGAAATGCCGAAACCACTTTGGGCAAGAAGGACGGGACCAGCTGAAGATCCACCTTTGACTCAAAAAAGGAAAGGAAGGGACTCTTACACGACAACACTTGCAGTTCCGAAACTCTCCTCATGGACGAAATTGCTACCAAGAATACCACCTTCAGGGTAAGGTCCTTTAGAGATGATCTCGCCAGAGGCTCAAAAGGCGCTCGTACCAATGCTTCCAAAACTAGCGGCAGATCCTATGTGGGTACCACGTGTCTACGGGGAGGACTCAATAAGGCCACCGCCCACAAGAAATGCCTAACATCGGGATGACACCCGAGTGCCACTCCTCGAATTTTCCCCCTATAACAGGACATCGCTGCTAGCTGTACCCTTAAGGATGACGCTGCTAAGCCTTTCTGAAATCCCTCCTGCAAAAAGGCCAGAATCTGTGGTAGTGAAGCCTTTAACGCCACCGCCTGTCTGTCCCCACACCACGCCTCAAACTCTCTCCACACTTGTATATATGCCAACGAGGTAGACCTGCGACGAGCTCTCAGCAAGGTAGAAATAACTCCCGGCGAATAACCTTTAGACCTCATTCTCGCCCTTTCAATAGCCAAGCCGTAAGCGAGAATCGATACACCTAGGGCATGAACAGTGGACCCTGAGAAAGAAGATCCTCCCGAGAGGGAAGGTGCCACGGACTGTCAATTAACAGCCTCCTCAGGTCGGCATACCAGGGCCTCCTTGGCTAATCCGACGCGACCAAAATCACTAGTCCTTTGTGGCGCTCTATGCACTAACACTCGACCTATCAACACCCAAGGAGGAAACACGTACAGGAGTTGACCTTCCGGCCAGGGCTGAATGAGCGCATCCAGTCCTTCCGACATTCTTTCCCTTCGTCTGCTGAAGAAACGTTCGACCTGAGCTGATTGAAAGGTCGCCATGAGATCTATCACTGTTGTTCCCCAGCGGTGCACTAGTCTTGCGAACACGTCCGGGTGAAGCACCCACTTTCCTGGGTCCACTCTCACCCGACTCAGAAAATCGGCCTCCACATTGTCCACTTCTGCCACATGCGCCGCCGACACGGCCAAGAGATTCTCCTCGGCCCAAGCGAGCAGACTATCCACCTCTGCCTCTAGAGCAACACTGCTGGTGCCCCCTTGGCGATTGATATATGCTACTGCAGTCGCATTGTCGGAGAACACTCGCACCGCCGTCCCCTGGAGATAAGGCTGAAACTTTTGATGGGCCAGCGTCACTGCTCTCAACTCCAATTGGTTGATGGCCCAAACGCTTTCTTCCTCGGTCCAGAGACCTGCACGAAACGTCCCCGGCAGTGCAACCCCCAGCCCGCTAGACTGGCATCTGTCGTTAGCGATATCCACTCTGGCACCTCCAAGGGCATTCTTTTTTCGAGACTTCCCGGACGCAACCACCATTGTAGAGCCTTGCGCGTCTGTGGAAGACAGGGCAACCGTTGCATCAACTGATCGCGCTGGTGCGACCACCTCCGCAATAAGGCCCTTTGCAACGGCCTCGTGTGTGCCCTTGCCCATGGAACGAGGTCGAACGTCGCTGCCATAGTTCCCAGCAGTTGCAAATAATCCCATGCCATGGGAGACAGCATTCGGAGAAATCAGCGAATCAACTGCTTTAGTCCTAATGCTCGCTGCTGGGGCAGAAAGACCTTTCCCAGCTTTGTATCGAAACGTGCCCATAGATAGTCCAGACGGTGAGATGGGCGCAACGTGCTCTTGGAGAAGTTGATCACCCAGCCGAGACTCTGTAGAAATGCTACTACCTTGGCTGTTGCCAGCTCGCTTTCCGCTCTGGACTTCACCCTTATCAACCAATCGTCTACATAAGGGTGAACCAACACTCCGTCTCTTCTCAATGCCGCTGCCACCACCACGACTTTGGTGAATGTCTGAGGCACTGTCGCCAGACCAAAGGGAAGCGCTTGAAATTGGAAATGCTCCATTGGTACCGCGAATCTGAGAAACGTTTGAAGCTCCTGATGAATAGGAATGTGGAGATACGCTTCTGTGAGATCTAAGGAAGTAAGAAATTCTCATTTTCTGATTGCTACTATGACTGACCTGAGAGTCTCCATCCGAAAGTGAGACACCCGGAGACATCGATTCACCTTCTTGAGATACAAAATTGGCCGAAATGTTCCTTCCTTTTTTGGAACCACAAAATATATGGAGTATCGACCTCCGCCGCATTGGTCAGGAGGGACCTTGAGAGATAACAGCCTCCGCACCATGTCCCACACAGCCAGGCACTTGCGAGCTGCTTGCACGGGGACTGTATGAACGAATCTTGCACTGGCCTTTGAAACTCTAAGGCATAACCGTTCTGGATCACCTCCAACACCCACTGATCCGAAGTGATCTGGACCCAGGCTGGGTAAAACTCCCGCAACCGACCCCCTATGGGAACCCGTTCCACCTGAGTCCCCCTGGCATCATTGTGATCTTTTAAGGTCCGAGGAAGAGGAGGAGGCCCCCCCAAAACCCCTACCTGCTCCCCGAAACCCTCGAAACCCCTGGTTTCTATAGGAAAAACGTCCCCTTTGGTTCTGCCCAAAACGTGGAGCGCGTAAGCGCCTAAAATCCCTCTGCTGGTTTTTAGGCACGGGTGCCGCTCGCCCCTGCTTCTGCTTGTCCTCCGGTAATCTACCACCTTTGGACGCTCCCAAGTCTTTAACCAACTTATCTAAGTCCTCTCCAAATAGGAGCTTTCCACGAAAGGGGAGTTTACTCAATCTCGATTTGGAAGACCCGTCTGCTGCCCAATTTCGCAGCCAAAAGGTATCTTCTTGCTGCCACGGCTGACGCCATACTCTTCGAAAGACCCCTGATAAGGTCATAATGAATATCTGCCAGATAGGCCGCTCCGGATTCCAACCTCGATGTCTCTTCTGCTGGTCCTCCCTGAATGTGCTGCACCCAACGTAGACAGGCCCTCGCCACCCACGCTCCACAAATGGAGGCTTGTAACGAGAGCGCATTAACATCAAAAACCTGTCTTAATAGGGAGTCCAGTCTATGGTCCTGGGCGTCCTTGAGAGCCGCGCTGCCCTCCACAGGAATGGTAGTCTTTTTGGTGACCGCCGAGACCGCGGCATCCACTCTGGTCGACTTAAACAATTCCCTATCCTGGTCCACCAAGGGGTAGAGACGTGCCATGACCCGCGCTCCTTTCATCGCCGATTCAGGCAAATCTCATTCCTGCAGAAACATTTCCCAAATATGTACCGAGAAAGCCCTCTATGTCTTCCGAAACGCCTGCAATAAAGGGTCCTCTAGAGAAGTATCTTCTGATGGACCCCCCGAGGGCATATTCAGCGCTTTCAGAGTCTCTGATATGAGCACAGGCAACTCCTCTCTCCTAAAAACACGTACTACTCTTGCTTGATCTTCTTGCTCCGCAATCTCGCCCTCTTCCAACTCTTCGTCCAAATCCAGGTCCAAATCCAGCTCTTCCGATTCCGACATCATGGAGTGCTCTGATCGGTCCTTTCCATTCCAGAACTTCTGTGGGGCTAGCCCTGTCACTGTCATGCCCAAAGGAGTCCCTGGGCGCTTCAACTCCAGGTCGGGAACAGTAACCCCCGGAGCCTGCCTCCCCTGAGGTGCCCCGAAGGCATGCTGTATCAAAGCCACAAACTCTGGCGAAAAAATTGCCGCCAGCCCCCTGGACAAGACTGATGCGACCCGGAGAGATCTGGAGTCGAAGACATGCCTGGCATCGGGTCCAAAGAGGGAAGCATGGGAGAGACGGGTTCTGGATCCGCTACCGGTGTTCCTCCCTGAACCGCCTCCCCCCCTTCAGGGAGCAGTTCCATCTCTGCAGCTGCCTGCGCGCAGGCCCTACACACGCCCACCTATGAAACTGCCCCTCGTTTTGCACCACAGAGCAAGCAGCGAGGCCTGGACGGCATCCCCCGAGAATAGAGGAAATCAGTCACCGTCCCCCTGCTGTAACAGATTCCCTGTTCACTTAAGCAAAAAAGGGGAGCCTCTCAAATAACCAGAGACACTGGAAATGTCCCAGCTCTATTAAATCCTCAGTCTTTTTTTTTTTTTTAAGCACTAAACAGGTCTCCTCACTTCTGCTAAGCTGAGGGTAAGGTAAAAAAAAAGAAAAACCAAAACCAAAACAAAGCTTTTTGGTCCGGGTTACTGCCGCGCACTGAGAATCAACAGCCGTTGGATTTTCCTGTGTGACTGCCACAGGCGGTAGACTCTCTTCAGCGCACCGCAGCCTGGAACACTAACCTGATCCCCTCCGCCGCTCCCCATCCTCCAAATTTGCCTTCAAGCAGGTCATTGCGAGCCCGCAAACCTTAGCTGCAAACCTTAGCTGCTCCCCGATCCTACTGCTGCGTGGCCACCCTCCTGGAGACATTGGCTATCGGAGCAACACCCCCAGAGCACTGTCTCCGTGCCCCGGCTGTGGCTTACCAGCGTGTGCAGGCAAAAACTTCTGCTTACGCTACCGTCAGAGATCTCCTGCTTCTCACCGTTACAGTCAGTGCCTGGAGCTGCGCCCCGTTTCGGCAGCTGCCTCCTAGGCAACGGAGGGTTGGTACGGCTGGGGGTCAGGGAGGAACAAGGGAGAGGGAAGAAGCCTCAGCACTCTGAGCACTGCAAGCCTAGCAATAGCCCAACAAATTTTAAAAAACGTTTTTTTTTTTCGTTTTCAATCCAATCAATCAGAAAACACTCCACTACACTAAACTAACTGCCTTAATTGCTCCTCTAGTGAGCCTGAACCTTCAAGCTCACCAGTCCTCCAGCTGCTTGGAGACTGAATTAACAGGTGGGAGAAGGCGGAACCGGAGCTTATATACCAGTGACATCACAAGAGTGATGTTTTCAGTCTCCAAGCTGCTGGAAGAGGTTGACAACCCCAAAGGTTCGGGACTAGACTGAAGGGACAATAATGAAGCACAGATTTTTCTCTGAGCTGTCTGCACTTGCTTCATAGTAGCAGCTACCACAGGGGTTTAGTACATGCTGAGCCTGCAGTAACCATGCCCACTCCCACGTGATTTGTTTGAAGTGTAAACTGCTTTGATTCCATGATAAAGCGGTATCTAAATCCTCTTGAATAAATAAATAAATAAAATTTACCGCACTTTAGTAAAGGGGACCTTTAATTTAGCAAGCTCAACACAAACACACTTCTTAAAATCATTCAAGATCAACCTCAAGTCTATTCCTAAGTGAGGTAGATCTTAAATGATTTTAAGAAGTGTGTGTGTAGTCAAATAGAAGGATTCTACATTGGGAAAGATTTGACCAGCAGGAAAAAGGAGAAGATATAGTGCTTCTGTCTATGTCTCCAGCGAAAACTTGATGAAGACTGAACCAAAGCGAGACCGTCCAGGGTTACATAAGAAAATAATAAAATGTTCTACATTATTAAAACAAAACATATGGGGACAGACTTAATTGTCTTGTTTCGTTTTAATATGCATGTATTAGTGTAACTCACTCAGTAATTTTATGATGTGTGGGAGAGAAATATGAACAAACAAAATGACTTTACATGGCAATTTTAAAAGACATTAGCATGGGTAAAACCATGTTCTACATACAGAAATGCCTAGCAGTGCCAGTTCCAGAGTTGATCCAAGGGGTTGGCATCCTAGGCAAACCTTCAGCTTTACGCTCCCACTGGCTGTCAAAATCTATTGCTTAGCTTTGAATGCCTTGCTCTTTGCACCCAGATATTGGCACCCTAGACGACTGCCTAGTTTGCCTAATGGATGGGCTGCCCCTGATGCCCAATGTGCCTACTTTTATCTTCAGAGATGCTCATGGGGATGTTTTCATTTACACACAAAATTTTGTATTTTAAATAAAAGCATGCGTGTTTAATTTCTCAGAAAAAAATACCTGCATATTTCAGCAGGTATAAAAAAAATGTGTGGAATGTTTTGATGGGGTAATTTTCAGAGAGAACTTACATGTACAAGCTCACTGAAGAACTTACCCCCTTAAATATCTAATCATCTATATCCTGGAAGAAAGATGGGGGAGTGGAGGGGAATGCAAGAGCCATTTAAATACTTCTAAAGTATAAATGCACAGTCTGCAAGCCTCTTAACCCTTTCACTACCAGATTTTTTTATTTCAGTAAAAAAATTCCAGAAAGCAGAACTTTGCTTAGGGATAATAGGAAACAGAAATGTTCACTTGCATAACACTGGAGTTAATAATTAGAAGAGTTTTTTTTATCATGGTTCCAATTTGGCACCAATGGGACTTAACGGAACTCAATATAAAGAATAAAAGTAAGGCAAGATATATAAAACTGAAAGTTCTTAACGTTTTTATTCAAACTGCTGAAGCGTGATAATTGAGGAAGCAATTTCTTTTCTTTGTAATTGCATTTCATCCTGACATGAAACCATGCACCGTTGTTTCGGGTCTGAGTGAGCTGGAAAGTGTCCTACACTGTCATTTCTGATGCTGGTGTTTGGATCAGACTGAACAGATGATTTCTGTTTTGGCAGTGCAGGGGAGTCATCAGGATCATTCACTTCAGGAGAATCCAGCACTTTTGATGGTCGCCCTCTTCTTCTTTGCACAGATGACGGCACCTTGTTTTCTTTGATCAGCGGCTCACTAATGCTGATAACAAACTGAAGAAGGAGTGAGAACATTCTAGAATTTGGTACAGATTTCTGCTCACAGTGACGTCTGTAAAGCAACCATTCATTCACAACCCGCAAGATGAAGGCCCCAGTAAAATATTCTACGGTACCATTTCTTACTGCGATGGTCAGTGCGATATAGAGCCATAAGCATATCAAAGAGATCTGCACCTCCCATATTCTGACTGTAGTCTCGAACAGCTGCTGGGCAGGGCACATCAACATAGGCATGCAGTTTCTTGTCCCAGCACTTGATCATAGAAATTGGATCAACTGATCTCAGTGTTGATGAAAGCTGAACAACTGAATTACCATAAACGAACTACTGTCAAACCAGAATTTGCATCAACCATAAAATCACTGGATCCTCAACCTTTTTTATTTAGTTCTTTCCATTTTCATAATGCATCCTCTGATCCTGTTGCATCATATTGTCCCAGTAGACAGGATGCTCTGTTCCTTTAGCATCAGCTGAAGCTCCAGAAAAGTGAAGTAGTTATCAAGGTACAGTTTGAAATTCTGCATGCTAGGCAGTGTGTCGCATAATTTCATAACAGTTTCCTGGTTGAAATCCACAGCTTTTCTGCACAACAGGAGCCTTGCCGTCATAGAAATGAAAGTCATATGTCACACCACTGACCCCGAATCTAGCAAATACTTTGAAGCCCCATTTCTTAGGCTTCTTTGGAAGGTATTGCCTTAAGGGTTTTTTTTCCTTTGTATGGTATCATCTGCTCATCAATGCTCTGCTTTTCTTCCAGTTCAACCTTTAGGCAAGCCTCTCGCATGAAATCCAGAAGAGGGCGAACTTTACAATATCTATCATACAAGGGTCATTTCTGTCAGTGACGGCCTTGATGTTGTCGTTGGAAGTGCAAAAACTTGTTGATGTCGGTAAAACGATTTTGACTCATAACCTCTGCAACAGGTGGAAACCGGAGTTCTTCTGACCAGTAGCATTTATAACTGGGCATTGGAATCAGGCCCATCTTCAACAACATTCCACAGTATTGTTCGATTTCTACTGTTGTTCTAAATGAGGACACACATTGAACTGCAAGTAAATTGGTCTGAATCACAATGTGCTCAATAGGTTCAGTGGAAAAAAATCTGTGAAAGAATTTTATTGGCGGCTCTTCCTCCTCGAGTGGATCAGAAATGTTTCCCAACCAGATTGGATCGGAGGTGACTTTTGGCTTTATTCTCCTCCATCGAAACATTACTGCATCTTTTGATTTCTTTTTGAATAATCTGTTCAATGGAACATCATCATATACACCAGCAAAATCAGGATCTTTCTGCTTTGCAAGATCATCTTCTGATTCGTTCAGTGGATCATTGCTCAAGTCATCCATATTATTTTCCATCTCTGGACCCTCTACATCACACTCAGGTTCAGAAATGTCAGCATCTGGTAACAAGATGAGATTCCATTTTTCCTTTTCTATTTTGTCTGCGATGCATATCACAAACCATCATTTTGCCTGCATCAAACATTCAACAAATTTCAGAATGTAACTGAATTACTACTAGATTACTAATTAATTAGCAGATCATATATAAATTTCACATTTAAATCTTAATAACTGCTATGTGGTAAAATTCACTAAGTATTACATGTTACTGCAGAAATGGTGGTTTGTAACAACCACTAAGTACCAATGGTTCCAAATGGAACCAACTACAAACCTGTCTCATTCAACAACTGTTTCAACAAAAAATGGTGATAAAACGGGCAGAAAGGGAAAACAATACCTATTTGACTTGAGAGAATTTTCATGATACAGTGAAGCCTTCAGAACATTAAAATTTAACACTAGAACACTTGCAGTAAAATTTCACAATGGCTACCAAACAAAAGCATAGCCAGTGGCACCACCTAGTAAGTTAGTGACTCTAAACTGATTATAGTATTTTATTATGATAATAGTAAGTAAGAAAATGACTTCTGAGGTTTACTGGTTTTAATCCCCACTCAGTTTTTACAAGAAAACTACATGGGTTCCAAATGGAACCACCGGGTATGAAAGGGTTAACAGGAGTCGTCTCTGGAATTGCATTATTCTATGCTGAAACTCATTGATCACTCTGCTGAACATTCAGTTTTGTGAAATTCTTTTGTAGTAATTCACCATTAGCCTTGGTTCCGATTATCTCAAATAATTTAATAAAAGAAAAGAAAACAAACAAACAAAAAACCCCCCCAAAAACAACCTTTCCCACATTATTTATTCATGTGTTCGATTTTGCTTGCAGACTGAACAGTAGGTAGCAAAATTTGAGACTACAATTATACCCAACTTATCCTAACTTATGAGTGAGATTCATTCTTACCATGAAAAGATATGTTAGCATTCCCCACAATCACCGCCGCTGCGAACACCACCTCAAACTCCAGTTCTCCAACTCTTAATCCACCCGCAACAACGATTACACCGACTATGAGCTCCTGACTGAACTGCCACAATCCAGTTGTCCTTTAATAACGCACAAATGAATCAGGAGGGCCCTGGACTGGCCCGGAGAGAACTCAAGAAAAGACAATTAGCAGGTAAGGTCTAATTTCTTCTTCCTCTTCGTCTCTCTCCGGGCCAGTCTAGGAACCTGAGGGAAGTACCAAAGCAGAACTTAATTACGGGAGGGCCCCGCTAGACCTGCCATTATGGCCAAGGCTCCTACATTTGCATCTCCCCTTGCCTGAACATCCAGCCTATAATGTTTCGCAAAAGTGTGTTGAGACGATCACGTAGCCACTCTACAAATATCCACTGGCGGAACCAATGCCAACTCGGCCCATGATGCCACTTGACCCCGAGTAGAATGAGCATGGAGCCTCTCGGGAGACGATTCTCCACTCGCCTGATATGCAGCTGCAATAGCCTGTTTAACCCATCAGGCGATGGAGGCCTTAGAGGCCGCCTCTCCTTTTCGCGACCCACCAAACAGCACGAACAACCTATCCGTTCTCCGAAACGACTCCATCCTCTTGAGGTACCGACGAAGCACTCTTCCAAGATCCAACTTTCTCAGCAAATGATCCATACCAACACTCTCCAGGTTCTGAAAAGTCGGAAGAGAAATTGGTGAATTCACGTGAAAACCCGACACTACTTTGGGCAGAAAAGAAGGTACTGGCCTTAACACCACCTTCTCCGCTGAAAACTAAAGATATGGCTCACTGCACGAAAGTGCCTGTAGATCCGAGATCCTTCTGGCCAAGCACATGGCCACCAAGAAAGCAGTTTTCCAAGAAAGCTCCCTCAGAGACCCCACCCCTGCGGGCTCAAAGGGAGGCCAAACCAACGCTTCAAGCACCACATTCAAATCCCATGCCGGAACCACCGGACTCACTGGAGGCTGGACATTCTTTACGGCCCTGATGAATCTCAGAACATCGGGATGCAAAGACAAGCTGCTTCCCTGCACCTTGCCCCTAAAAGACACCAGAGCCGCTAAGTGGACCTTCAGGGTGTTGAGAGCTAGACCCTTATCCAAGCCCCCTTGCAGAAACGCCAATATGTGTAGCACCACTGCGGAAAAAGGTTGAATACTATGCTGCTCACACCAACCTTCGAAAATGCGCCAAATACGGACATAGGCTAACGACGTAAACCGCCTCCTTGAGTTCAATATTGTAGCTACGACTGCCGCGGAATAGCCCCTACGCCACAGCCTTTCCCTCTCAAGAGCCAAGCCATAAGCAAGAAGCGATCCACCTGCAGCATTAGTATTGGTCCCTGGCACAGCAGACTGACCCGATTGGGAAGCCTCCAAGGTTGATCCACAAGAAACCTCACTAGGTCCGCATACCAAGGCCTCCTTGGCCAATCCGGAGCAATGAGAATCACCTTGCCCCCGTGACCTGCTATCCTCCGAATGACCCGACCTATCATCAGCCATGGAGGAAAGACATAAAGAAGCCCGCTTGGCGGCCAAGGCTGAGCTAGGCCATCGAGCCCCTCTGACATGTGCTCTCTGCACCTGCTGAAGAAGCGCGGAGCTTTGGCATTGCTGAGAGTAGCCATCAAATCCATGACGGGCTGTCCCCACCGCACCGTGAGGTCGTGAAAAACTGCCGCATTCAGCTTGCACTCTCCTGGATCTAAATCATTCCGGCTGAGATGAAATCGGCCTGCACATTGTCCTTTCCTGCTACATGACCCGCCGAAAAAGCTACTAGATGGACCTCCGCCTACTGCATCAACAGCTGACTCTCCTCCAGCAAGGCCGCACTGCCCGTACCGCCTTGCCGATTGATATAAGACACCATCATCGCATTGTCAGAAAACACGCCCTTCACCAGGCTTTCGAATTTTTGAAGCGCCAAAAGCACCGCTCTCATCTCCAGCCAACTGATCGACCAACTGCTTACTTCTGCCGACCAGCGCCCCTGCGCCACCTGGGACTGACAATGTGCCCCCCAGCCGGAGAGACTGGCATTCGTGGTGACCAGAACCCAATCTGGCTGCTCCAAGGGCACTCCCGCCTGCAAGTGCCGGAGATCCAAACACCACTACAGACTGACCCTGACTGACTCCAGGCACCGCAACCTCTGACTCAGAGCATGAATCTGTGGCGACCACCTGGAAAGAAGCACCTGCTGAAGAGGACGCATATGAGCCCTGGCCCACGACACCAGGTCCAACGCTGCCGCCATGGAGCCCAGCAGCTGTAAGTATCTCCATGCCGTCGGAGCCTTCATGCATAAAAACGCTGACACCTGCCTTAAAATTTTCTGCACCCCGTCTTCCGGTAGAAAAACCGCCCCGACGGCCGTATCGAAGAGAGCCCCGAGATACACGAGACGCTACACCGGAAGCAACTGGCTCTTGGCCTGATTTATCACCCAACCCAGTTGCTCCAAGAAGTCTACTACACGAGCTGTTGCCCTGATGGATTCCGCCACCAATACTGCTCGAATCAGCCAGTCATCCAGATAGGGATGGACTTGAATACCTTCCTTTCGCAATGCCGCTGCCACCACCACCACTACCATCACTTTCATGAACATGCGCGGTGCTGAAGCCAGACCAAACGGCAACGCTCGGAACTGAAAGTGCCCCATGGGCACTGCAAAATGCAAAAACCTCTGATGCTCTGGTCTGATGGGAATGTGCAGATACACTTCCATCAAATCTATGGATGACAGTACTTCACCCGGTCTCACCGACCGAATCACTGATCGCAGAGTTTCCATTCGGAAATGCGGTACTCTCAAACAGCAGTTCACATGCTTGAGATCTAAAATCGGTAGAAAAGACCCTTCCTTTTTGGGAACCACAAAATAAATCGAGTATCGACCTAAGCTGTACTGGTCTCGGGGCAGGGAACCACCGCTTGAAGCCGCAGCAAGCGATGAAGCGTCTCGCACACCGTTTTTCCTTTGCCTGGGAACCGCAAGGAGACACCATGAAGACTTCCGTTAGCGGCTGAGTGAACTCCAGCACGTAACAGTCGTGGGTGATCTCCAGCACCCACTGGTCCGGTGTTATGGTGGCCCAGACAGAGTGGAACCCCTGCAGACGTCCTCCTACTGGGACCTCTGCTGGACCAACCTGCCTTCATTGTGGCTTCTTTGAAGATCCCTACTGGGGACTGAAATACCCCCGTCCGAATCCCCTAGCTCCCTGAAAGGACTGCCCTCTGGTCACAAAGCGACCTCTCTGATAAGGAGCAAACCAAGACCCTCGAAACCTGTGAAACTCTCTCCCTTGACCTCTCTGTAGCGCCGTCTGTCTCGGACCTTTCGGATGGTCTTCCGGGAGCCGACCCCCCTTGGAATCACCCAAATCTTTAACAATTTTCTCTAACGCCTCCCCAAAGAGCAACTTGCCTTTATAAGGAAGCTTACTAAGACGCACTTTAGAAGAGGCGTCCGCCGCCCAATTCCTTAGCCATAGAAATCTCCTAGCAGCGATCACTGATGCCATGGACTTTGCCGAGATCATAAAAGGCATCAGTGAGATACGCCGCTGCCGACTCTAATTTTGCCCCTTCTGGCGAAGAACCTTCCTCCCCCTCCGAGGAAGTCTCCCTTTCGAGCCAACAAACAGAGGCCCTTGACACGTATGCCCCGCAGATGGAAGCCTGCAGGGAAAGCACACTCGTGTCAAAAGCCTGCTTGAGACTAACTTTCTATCCTGCAAATCCTTAAGGGCCGCTCCGCCCTCTACCGGAATTGTAGTCTTTTTCATCACTGCTGATACCAAGGCATCCACCTTTGGTGCCCAAAGGAGCTCCCGCTCTTCCTGCGGTACCGGGTACAGACGGCCCAACACATGCCCACCCCTCAGGGTAGCCTCCGGGCATTCCCATTCCGATTCCACCATCTGCTTAATTACCCTGTGCACCGGAAAACACCGCTGCTCCACTTTAAATCCCTGGAGTAGAGGATCCTCGAGCGGTTCTTCCTGAACCGCCGGTATGGCAATATTTAAGGCTGTCAGAGATTGTGCAATAAGCGCCCCCAGCTCGTCTTTGCGAAAACCCCTGAATACATTAGGGTCATCGCCAGTTCCATTCTCACCTTCTTCCAGATCTCCTACCCATGGATTCAGTCCTGGGTCCGAGAGGATTTCTCCTTCCTCCGTCCCCTGAGGACCTGAGGCCTGCTGCTCGATGCTATCAGCTCCTGCCTCAATTAACCAGCCTCTTCTAGAAGACCCCTTGCCTGGGTCCATGAGACTGCTATCGTCTTTTGACCTATCCTTAATCTGGGCAGCAGAAGACTTGTCTTTCACCTGCTCCATCTTTAAACAATAAGCCTTATGCAATGACAGAATAAAGTCTGCCGAAAACAAGGCTTCTAAACCCCCCTGTACCTCTGGCAACGGAGTTGGGGTCAAAACTACCTCCGGAGCAGCCTTTTTGGACGTCGCCTTCTTTTTAATCATTTTGCTCTGAAGCGTGAAAGAACCAGCCGTTCCATCTAAAATGGCTGCCGTTCCCGCTTTTTCTGAGGTGCTCTGATGCTTGGCTACCAATTCCAATGAGGCTGATTTCTCCTCCATGCCTACCCCGAACAAGCGCTCCACACTGCTACCACGATGAAAACAAAACTGGCAAAGCCCCGGGCCCGATAACCCCCAGCGGCCTCCACACTGCGTGCACGCTGCGAGCACGGCAGCATGCGCGTGTCCTAAGACCGCTCTCTCAAGCCGCATGAACGCCGCCTGCTTTTCGTCGATTCGAGCCTGTCCCTCCACAAAGACACCCCCCCCAATCGGCAAGAGCTGCAAACGAACCTGCAAAACTTTGTCAGCAGATCCAGCGAACTGTCTACCTCTGCTGCTAGCAGGAGACTAAGTTTGGCGATCGGACGCAGCGGGCTGGATCCTGGGGCTCCCAATTCCTCTCTGCCCTGCTCTGTCATGGAACTGCTCAACAAGGCAGGCTCTGCCTCTGCTGCCCTCCTACTCCACGAACCGGCAGCTGAGCTTCGTCTCCCGTTTTTTTTGTTTTTTTGTTTTTTTAAACTTAATCGAGTTTACCTTTTAGATTTAAGTACCCGGCTAGGGTCCCCAGGGAACTCTTTCTGAAACAAACAATTTCCTTCCTTTTCCTCCTCCTACACCGGGAGCCTGTCAGCAAGATGTCCTATCCAGCTGCTGAGGACTGAAGACTGAGTCTGTGACACCATGGGGAGCTAGATAGGCTGTCAGGAAGACTTTGAAAAAAATTCAGTCCTCAGCTGCTGGAGGAGGTCGACTACCCTCAGGTTCCTGGACTGGCCCGGAGAGATGAAGAGGAAAGATTTGTTAGCATATGCTATATTGCTTCTCAAAATGCATTGAAGCGGTTTACAATCTAAATACAGGCAAAGTAGAGAGCACTCCAAATCACATAATAGGAAAGACTGCAAGACTACCACAAGGGGTTACTAGCTCTAATTTGACAGCTGTCAGGGCAGGAATGGCGAGGGAATGCTCCCACTGACCACTAGGCCACCAAATAAGACCCCGTTGAGGGAAAAAACTTTCAGTACTGTTTCACAGCCTATTCTGGGGAAGGGGAAGGGGTGTCATCGGTCAGGATGAAAGCTGATCAGAGCTTGTGCCTGGGGTGAGAGGGGAAAAAAAAAATAAAAAAAAAATCAGCCACTCTTAATGCCACCTCTTGATGTAACAGCCAGCAGATGGTAATCAATCACCATGCCCACTCTCGTCCCCAAACGAAAGTTTACAACACAATAATAATGGGAGATTTCAATTACTCCAGTACTGATTGGATCACCGTTACATCAGGCCATGCTAGTGAGATAAGGTTTCTAGATGAAATAAATGGCTGCTTCATGGAGCAGCTAGTTCAGGAACCAAACACAAAGGTAAGTCATTTTAAACATAGTGCTCAGTGGAATGCAGGATCTAATGTGAGAGGTAATGGCGTTGGGGCTGCTTGGCAATAGCAATCATAATATGATCATATCTGATTTAATAAATGGAAGGAGGAGAACAAGGAAATCCACTGTACTAGCATTTAACTTTCCAAAAGGAGACTGCAATAAAATGAGGAAAATGGTTAAGAAAAAAATAAAAGCACAGCCTGGCCACATTATATACATCTATTATTATGGGATATTCAACCCCGTTTTCTTCGTGTTTGTTTGATATTTACCTTACCATGATGGGTTTTATTTTCGTTGTCAGCGCTGATACAGCACGCGACGCTGGACTCTATTTCAGTTTGCTCAGTTGGGTTTCCTTAACTTTATTTTTGATTTGCTGTCTCCCCTTCTTTATCCATATGGTATAATTAATATATGCTAATCTTTGGCTGTTTAAATCAGCTCAGCATTTGAGTATAAATTCCTTTCCCCCCCCCTTTTTTTAGCGCTTTTAGGTTTCATACATATGCATTTATGTTAACTATGTTCTCTGACCTTTAAAAATGCGCCAATTTCAGCGTCACATGAAAGACTGATTTTGCTTTCACTGATCGTGCTGAAGGTATGTGCAGCTTCATCTTTGCAGAATTTAGTTTCTCTCTTACGCTGCAATATGTTTTCATTGTTTCGCGTTTTAGATCATAGCATTGGTTTGTTTCATTTTCTTCCAAGTATTCAGTTATAATCTCCAAATGTTTGAAAGTTAGGTTTCCTATGCATAATGGTTTATTATGTGCTTTGTTTTAAACTTTTTTTAGCATGCTACTTTCCTTTTACACAATACTAGCAGTTGCCTTTGCCGAATCTGACGGGTCCCGGCTCCCCTTTTGAGTGATGTTCTAGGATAATATAGCCTAGCTATTTTTCTGGGCCGTTTTGGCCTTACTATATATATATATATTACTACGGAATATTCTACTCCATTCACTTTACGTCTTTTAAGTACGCTAATATTCAGCGCATCATGAAGGGTTGGTTTTTTGTCAGTGCTGAAAGAGCATGTACCGCTGTTTTTTAACCATTTTTTTTAATCACATCATTTTCAACCCTCTGCCTACTCTTTTTTAGAGGTTTTATCTATTTATATGGTGTAATTAATTGCTGCTAATTTCAGCTAAGCATTTGTTTTTTAAATATGGTTCTAATTGTATCTCCTTTTTATTTATTTTTTTCATATATTTGATGTCTACTCAGTATGACACTCTTTTAATAAGAACTGTTTGTCCAGATAGGTTTAGCCAACTTTTCTATATCTACTAGCCCCTTTTTTACATATTATATTCTTACAACATGGTATCTTGGCTCCCATTTAGGTTTTCTTTTTATGACCAATTGCTCATTTCTAATTTTGTTCAATTTTGTAATTGATTTTATTTTGTTTTCTTAGAGTTCATTATGAATATGCGATGTGTTATTAAGTTTTTATGTTTTAATTAAATATATATATTAGTCCTTGTTTGCTCTTTTAATTTTAGTATTTTTTAGCAGTTTAAGTGTATGTACTTTTGCTTGTCCTGGTCTGGGTTTCCCATTCGTCTTTCCTACTGCACGGTTTGTTTACTATTTGCACCTGATCTGGTAATTGTATTTTAATATGTCTGTTGTTTTTCAGCATTATTAACCACATTACTGGTTATACGTTCCTATGCGCTTCATCTACTGTATTGGTTTTACACATTGTGTGAGTATAATATGATATACACATTTTTGATGTTTGTCCTTTTAAATTATTTATGTTGATTTTATATTTTTGATTTTATATTTATACTTTTATGTTTTCATTGTTTTATTGAGATATATTGTTTTTAATTTGTTTGCAGTCCTCTAGCCCCCTGATGAAGGCTTTCGCCGAAACGCGTCGGGGTTTTGGTTTTCAATAAAGCACAAGTGACCCACACTCTGCTTGCTCCCTTGGTGTTTTTTGGACTCTGCGAGCCAGTGCTCTTTCTTGTGTTCCTTTACAATAGGTCTGGGCATTGTTTGAAAGTACTATTTTGGAAGCCCAGACCCAATATATTCCATGTTTTAAGAAAGATGGAAGGAAGGCCAAATGACAACCAGCATGGGTTAAAGGTGAAGTCAGAGAGGCTGTTATAGCTAAGACAGAATCTTTCAGAAAATAGGGGTGTGGGGGGGGTGTGGGGGGGAAAGAGAGCCAAAAAGCCAAAAACAGGAACAAGCACAGGCAAGTTAAAATGCAAGGCAAGAGAATTTGAAAAGCAGCTTGCAGTGGAAGCAAAAGAGCATAATAAAAGCTTTTTTAAGTACATTCTTAGCAAAATGTACTATTACATGATACAGGGTTAGAAGGGGCACTAAGAGGACAAGGCCATCGCAGAGAGGCTGAATGAATTGCTTCAGTTTTTACTAAAGAAGATATACAAACTTGCCCAGGCCATAAATATTTAAAGGTGATGTACCAGAGAAAATGAAACAAATCTCCATAAATCGGGAAGATGTAATACTGTTATAACCTAAGGAGCAGCAAATCATTTGGACCAGCTGGAATACATAGTCTGAAGGACTCAGAAAAGCTGCTCTTGCTGGGAAGGATTCTGCACTTGTAAGTATTTACCTGCTGGGAATGTCTGGGACTCTTGGGTTAAAAGGAATTCTTTGGATTTAAACTGATAAAATCTCTATTTTACAGTTCTGTGTTTTATAAAGTCTGTACGGGCACTACGTAGCAAGTCAGCTTTCATTAAGCGTTTCCTTCTCTCCTGTCCATTTATTTATTTAGCTGTACTTATATACCGCCTTTCACTGTTATATCTTAGATTTATAGGCTCTTAAACCAATTAAAGGGAAAGAGGTGGTCAAATTCACTTTCAGGTTTTAGCTGATTATCTGCATCAGAGTAGGTTAATTATTTAATTAAGGCCCTGAAATTCATCTTGAGTTAAATGAAAATCCTTAAAAAGTATTAGATATAGTTGTACTGAATTGGTACAAGTATCACTAGCAACTTTAAGTAAACAACTGAAATATCTAAATATATCATTAAAAATAAGATGCAGACAGCAGTCCAACAGCGAGATGGGGGCTATCCAGTCTTTTGCTTTGAGTGTCACATCTATGATTTTCTCCCAGTTGGCGAGAGGTCTCATGTGTGCACTAGCTGCAAGGAGCTCCTTGCTCTCAGGGAATGAGTCCAATCTCTGGAGGCTAGAGTAGCAGACTTGGAGGAGCTAAGGAAGACAGAAAGGTATCTTGACAAGATCTACGAGGAAGTCCCACCTTCAGTCTGGCAGCCTCTCTGTTGCCATGGAGATCATGTGAAAGGAGAGACTTACCTTGGCCTCTCACACCAAGGAGGTTTCTCCAGGGTCATGTGCCCATGAGGGAAGGGTTAAGATGGCCGTTACAGTAAGTGATTTGATCATTAGGCATGTAGACAGCTGGGTGACTGGTGAACATGAGGACAGTCTGGTAACATACCTGCCTGGTAGGAAGGTAGTGGATCTCATGTGCCATCTAGACAAGGTTTTAGATAATGCTGGGGAGAAGCCTGCTGCCTTGGTATATGCTGGTAACAATGACATAGGAAAGTGTGAGGTGGTAGTTCTGGAGGCTAAATTTAGGATTTTAGGTAGGACGTTAAAATCCAGAACTTCCAGGGTAGAATTCTCAGAAATGCCTCCAGTTCCACATGTAGGACCAAAAAGGTAGGCAGAGCTATGGAGTCTCAATGAATGGATGAGACAATAGTACAAGGAAGAGAGTTCTGGGATTTGTTAGGAACTGGGCAACATTCTGGAGAAGGAAGGCTTTTCAAAAGGATGGACTCCACCTTAACCACAGTGGAACCAGGCTTCTGATATTAATCTTTAAAAGGGACATAGAGCTGCTTTTAAACTAAATAGGGGAAAGCTGACAGTTGCCCAAGAGCGCATGGTTCAGAAGGATGTATCCTCAAAGGATACTAACAAAAGAGGGAAGTTAGGTTCCAATAAAGATTAAAGTAACCCAGATGCATTAAGTACAGAGCAGACACCGCTGAAAGACTTCAAATTACTCAATGTCAACTAATAACCATATTATTAATATAAACAAAATACAACCTCTAAAATGCCTGTATGCAAAAGCTAGAAGTCTAAAAAATAAGATGTGAGAATTAGAATACATAGCACTCAATGAAAGGTTAAATTATAATCGGCATCTCAGAGACCTAGTGGAAAGAGGACAACCACTGGGACACCATGATACCTGGGTGCAAACTATATCACAATGATAGGGTAAATGAAATTGGTGGAGGGGATGCGCTCTATGTTAGAGAGGGTATTGAGTCAGACAGGATTTAAGTTTTGCAGGAAACAAAATACACTACAGAATCTCTAGGGATAGAAATTCCATGTAAAAAGGGGAAGGCGATAGCAATGGTGGTATATTACCTTTCACTGACCAGAATGGACAGATGGATGATGAAATGCTAACAGAAATCAGGAAAGCTAACAAAAGCTGCAACACAGTAATATTGGGTGATTTCAATTACCCTGGTATCAAATGGGTCAATGTCACAGCAAGACATGCTAGGGAGATAAAGTTACTAGATGAAATAAATGGTTGTTTCTTGCAGCAGCTGGTTCAAAAACAGACAAGAGGGGAAGCTATTTTGGACCTTACCCTTAGTGGAACACAGGATTTGGTGCAAGAGATAACGGTATTGGGACCACTTAGCAACAGTGATGATAGCATGATCGTATTTGATTTAAAATAGTTGAGGAAGGACAGCAAGGAAATCCACAATACTACCTTTTAACTTTCAAAAGGAAGACTATGATAAAATGAGGAAAATAGTTAATAAAAAATGAAAAATGAGCAGCTGTAAAGGTTAGAGGTTTACGTAAAGCATTGGCGTTGTTTAAAAATACTATTTTGGAAGCCCAAGCCAGATGTTTTCCATACTTTAAGAAGGTGAAAGGAAGGCCAAAAAACTGCCAGCATGGTTTAAAGGTGAGGTCAGAGAGACTATTGTAGCCAAAAAAGCATCTTTCAGATAATGGAAAAAGGAGTCAAACAAAATAAAAACTTGCAATGGAAGCAAAACGGCATAATAAAAACTCTCTCAGATTTATTGCTATGAATGTATTTGAACAAGTCAATTGGACCATTAGATGAGAGGGATAAAAGGGGTGCTAAGGAAGGACAAGGCCATAGCAGTGAGACTGAATGACTTCTTTGCTTCGGTCTTTACTGAAGATGCAGGGAAGTTACATCACCTTTAAATACCATTTCAGACATGGGTATTGTAAGAATTGAAACAAATACTGATAAACTGGGAAGATGTACTACAATTATTTGACAAACTAAAGAGTAGCAAATCGCCTGGACCAGATGGTATACATTCTAGGGTGCTGAAAGAACTGAAATATGAGATTGCAGACCTACTTTTAGTAATTTGTGAACTACCATTAAAATCATCTGTAGTACATAAAAATTGGAGAATGGCCAATGTAACGCAAATTTTTAAAACGAGTTCCAGGGATGATCGGGAAATTACAGACCAGTGAGCTTGGCATCTTTACTGGGCAAAATGGTAGAAACCATTATAAAGAACAAAATTACTGAACATGTAGATAGATAATCATGATTTAATGGCAGACAGCCAACATGCACTTAGCCAAGGAAATTCTTGCCTCACTAATCTCTTACATTTTTTTGAAGGCGTGAACAAAGGAGAAATTTTACTTACCGTTAATTTCCTTTACTGGAATCCTGCTAGACCAGTCCAGACAAATGGTTAAGTCCCCCTGCCAGCAGATGTTGGAGACAGAGAAAAACTACCAGAAGCTTGACTGGTTGAGCCCTGGTAGACATAGCTGTACCCCTAGAGGGTGCCCTCAGTATACTCTGACAAAGCCATGAAACAGTCACTGAATAAGGCATGATACCCGAACAACTGAGGACTGCTCTCATGCAACGGCCAGAAATATAGATTATAGTTCATTTTACTTGCTATACAGCCTATAGCAGGCAGCAGCTAGGTTGTCAAGGAAGTGACACGAAGCAACAACCCTTCAAGAGGTACGGCAATGAATGAACTGCAACGTAAGAATGTGAGCACAGGCTGTCAAAAAGTACCCAGAACGGGTGGGTCCTGGACTAGTCTAGCAGGATTCCAGGAAAGGAAATTAACGGTAAGTGAAATTTCTCCTTCCAAGTCATCCTGCTAGACCATTCCAGACAAATGGGAAGTACCCAAGCTAACCCACTTCAGGGCGGGAAGAGACAGCAGCTGCCACCACACTGGCACCAAATTGCATCACATTGCACGCTTGGAGATCAAGGTGACGGTGCCCAGGCTGTGAGCCCTTTGCTCATGGTGCTGCTTGAGACCGGGTAGAGCGGCCTGTGAGCCCCATGGGCACCAGCTTACCCTGGAGGATGTAGTCCGACTCAATGGTTGTGCAGAGCCATTTGTAATGGAGGCTGTGGAGGCCGCAAGGCCCTTCTGAGGCCCCTCAAACAGTACAAATAAAGATCGGATTTGCGAAAGGAATTGGTGACCCCGGAGAGCGCCGTAGCACCCTACTGAGATCTATGGTGCGAAGTCCTATATTGATGCTCACATTGTTTTCTTGAAAGGAATGAAACAAAATCATCCAGTTTGAGTGAAAAGGTGTAACCACTTTAGGCAAGAAGGAAAGAAGCACCCAGAGGGACACGCAATGCAGAGACTTTCCTGGCCAAGATTAATGGCTACTAGAAATGCCGTCTTGAGGGACGAGTCCAGTAATGAGGTATGTTTGAGCGGCTTGAAGGATGCCCGGATAATGCCCTGAGGACCAAGCACCCACATACCCCTGAGTAAGCTAGCAACCTCTGCAGGAGACACAATTGAGCATCCTTCAAAACAGGTTAATGCGGAGATGTGAACCCAGAGAGAGCCTAGGGCCAGACCAGAGTTGAGAGCATTCTGAAGGAATTACAGAATGTCCACGATCTGAAAGGCGCTGCCAAAAGCACCAAGACTCAAGGATGCCACATTCTCGTGCAGACTAAATATGTAATGGGCCTTCCTGCCTTGGACAGGAGAGCCACTACCTGTGTCGAGTGACCTCTGTGCCTCACTCAGCGTCTTTCAAGCACCTGATCATAAGCGAATAGGGAGCAGTATTGGCCATGGTGATTGGACCTTGCTGCAAGAGACCTTTCTGAGGAAGGGAGATGACTGGGTTAGTCGAACAGGATCAGCATACTATGGCCGCTGAGGCCAGTCACATGACACGAAAATCACCATGCCAGAATCAGCTTTGATCCAACGAAGAACCCTAACAAGCAGGACAGAAGGAAGAAACATGCACAACAAGGGAGGGAAGGCCAGGACTGAACTAATGCATCCAGGCTCCAAGGTCCATGCTCATTCCGTTGACCGACAAAGGCCTGTGTCTTGGTGTTCTGTGCTGATGGCCTGAGATCCACTGTGGGCAACCCCCAAGTGCGAACTATTTGTGGAAATGCCCAGGAAGCTAGTTCCCAATTGTCGGGATCTACAATGTGACAGCTGACGTAAGCTGCTTGTATGCTGTCCATCCCCACAATGTGCTGTGCCAACTTGTCAATGACACTCCATCCAAGGGAGGAGACGAGCCATCTCCCTGGCCATTCTCGGACAGTTTGTTCCATGCTGTCGGTTTAAATAGGACACTGTCATAGCATTGTCGGAAAAAAAGTAGACTGCCTGGGATCGAAGAAAAGGCAGGAAGTGCAGCAGGCAAGGCGTACCGCCAGGGCTTTTAAGCAGTTAATCGTCCAGCATGTCTCCTGAGGCGACCAGGTCCTCTGAGCCGTCTGGGACTGGCAAAGTGCTCCGCCGCCCGAGAGACTGGTGTGTGTTTACTAGAATCCAGTAAACAGCCTGCAAGAGAATGCCCCAAAGCAGATGGGCCACTGAATGCCACCATAGAAAACTTCATCGCATAGCATAAGGGGGGAGAGGCGACAGTCATAGACCACGGAAACCAGGGACAGAGGGATGGACAGGAGTTTTGAAATCTCCAGCAGGAGTGTTGAAGGCTCTGCATGTGGGCTCTGGTCCATGGGATAAATGATGGTGGCCACCATGGACCTTAGGGTCTGAAGATAGTCACACAAGCGCGTACAGCTCTGTAGGAGAAAGAGTTGAAGGTGTGCAGAGTGCTCGAGAAAATGTTCTTGCGTCAGGGATACCTTGCCCAGCCAGTTATCGACTAGTACTCCGAGAAACTCCACAATTTGAAGTGGCCAGAGGCAACCCTTGGAATAATTGACTACTCAACCGAGGCTCTCTGAGAAGATGACCAGCCAGGAGACCATCTGACTGACTTCTGACATGGAATTTGCATGAATGAGCCAGTTGTCCAAGTATGGGAGGACTTGAATGCACTGTCTGCTCAAGGCTGCTGCGGCCACCACAATGACTTTGCAGTCATTAGGCCAAATGGCAGAACGCAAAACTGAAAATGCTGCCCGAGCATGGCAAAGCGCAGAAAACGCCAGTGATCCTCCTGGAGAAGAATATGAAAATATGCTTCTGCTAGGCTGGACGAGGCAAGGAATTATCCCATAAGGGCTGCTTGAATTATTGGACATATCATTTTCATGTGAAAAACCAGTACACACAGGGCCCAGTGGACCTCCTTGAGACCTAGACTCTGCTGAAAGGACCCCTCCTTATTGGATACCACAAAGTAAATGGAATCTTTATCTTTATCTTTATTAAAATTTGATAAACCGCTTTCCGTTGCAAAACATAAAGCGGTGTACAATAAAAAGTAAGCCATGCAAAGACAAGGAAAAGAACGCCAAAGTAAAACAGAAAAGCAAAGTATAAAAGCATAGACAAATAGACGACAAAAAGGAACAACCAAACAGAGGGCCAGCGTAACGAGCAGATTCCCTCTTTGCGAGTTGAACCGGTCGAATGGCTCAAATAAACTGCAGACGTTGGAGGGTGGATTGTATGGCTGCCCTCTTTTGGGATGCTCTGCTAGGCAAAACTAGGAAGGCTCCTTGGATGGGAAAGCACAGACTTGGCTGACGATGTTGAGGACCCATTGATCGAAGGCCATGTGGGCTCACTGCTGGGAAAAAGCATACGCACTCCTCGTATTGGCAGCGATGTAGGCATCCCATCCTTTTCTGACTCCCCGAAGAACGTGACCTTTGACTGGCATGAAGTCACAGCAAAGGTCTTTCCGCGGCATGTAAGGGACTGCAGTTTGCCTTCCAATAGCCGCTGTGGCTCGACTTCCCCGGGGTCCTTGACAAGCTTGTCAAGGTCTTCACCAAGGAGCCACATGCCTTGGAAGGGGAGCTTAGAGAGGCGCACCTTAAAGGCTGGATCAGTAAACCATTGACAAAGTTAGAGCAATGTAGGAGGGCATAGGCTGCCAGACCTCTACAAACTGATACCTGATTGGAGTTTCCTATCCTAATGATCTGAAAAGGCCGCACCCCCTTCAACCGGAACAGCGATGTGCTTAGTGACGGCAGTCACCAGAGCAGCCATCTTTGGATATGCAAAGCACCTGTCCAGATCCGGTGGAGACCAAAGATAGTGCTGTCCCAGATAGCGAGCCGTATGCATCAGGCGAATCGCACTTCTGAGATACCATCTGCTAGGGTTCCGGTAGGAAAGGGAAGACACTGGTGGGCTTTTGACTGCCCTGCAGGAGAGCCCTGGCGGGAAAAAGAAGGCCCTGGTGGGCTTTGGAATGCCCCACAGGAGAGCTCCGGTGGGAAACAGCTTTTGAATGCCCTGCAGGATCAGATCGGCCTGAGAGAGCGCCTGAGGCTGACTGTACTCTAGAGGATCGGTGAGGTGTAAGCCATCCACTACTTGAACCATCAGAGCAGGGAGTTCATCCTTGCGGAACAGGCAGATATATTCTGTGTGCTGTCTTGTTCGTCAGCTCACCATCCTCCCAGTCAGAGGCACCCAGGCTATCCTCGGCTGACAAGGCTTCTTCATCTGGGAAATCAGGTGAACAGGCGGCCTCAGCCCAAGAAAAGTTCCTTGAGAGGATGCCCCGTCTTCCTAAGAACTCACTCCTTCCGAGAACGCTTCCGGGACCCCAACGTCGAGTCTAGCGAGGTTCTGCAGACTGAACAGGCCTCCAAGTCAGAGATGACAGGGTCCATGTGCCAAGGGTCCAAGCCTAAGGAGCACTAGAAATTGTTGTGCTTGGTTCTGAGAATGATATGGGTTTTGAGGCAGCAGCGTCTGAGCCGGAGGATCGGCAGGCTGAGGGAGGAGGCGGCAGGGAGGAGCGACCCTGGAGACCACTGGGAGTGACAGAGCAGCGGGACCCCCCATCGCTGCCTACTGACTGTGTGAGAAAACTCACCTGGGTAAGCGGAACAGGCCAAGCACCCCCTGTGATGTAAGTATTTCCGCTTATAGCTGTAGACAGTACACCTCCGAAGGAGGAAAGCACTGTAAATAAAACATTCCCCAAAAATAATGTTACACAAAAGGAGAAAGATAATGCTGCGGCTCTCGCAGGCTGCACAGCTAACTTTCCCGCTCCAAACCAGCCACCGTGGCTGAGAATGCCGGGTGGCTCTGACATTTAAAATGGATGCTGCACCCCCCGTGGCTGAGGAAATGGCTGCCGCACACGCCGGATCAGTCCGAACAAAAAGGCGGGAAGCAGAGAAACGGAAAAACAGTGCGGAAAGCAGGGCAGTGCAGCAGCAGCAGTGTCGAAGTAAAGAAAAAAACCACAGTGTCTCTGCAATAGTGGCAGCGCAACCCAGCGCTCAAAACGGGGGAGGGGAATTCAAATTCCCTGTGTCCTCCTGGAGAAGCAGGAGAGCCAAGGCAGGAGCAGTATTGCAAGAGACCGACTCAGAGCGCTTAGCAAAAATAAAAAGGCTCTCCCTGCTGCCGGCCTACTGGAACCCTCGCTGTACAAGTGCCCAGAGCCTCCGTATCCCAGAAGGTAAAGAAGAGCGGCACACCCGGGGGGGGAGGAACTTACTCACTGTGCCCCATACGATCGCAAGAGTAGTAGAGCAGGGAAGCCAAGGCAGACCAAAAACTGCTGCTGTAGCTAAGCTCCCAAGGCAGACGCTGCAAGGCTGACAAACTGCTGCTGTAGCTAAACTCTGTAAGAGCAATGGCGGCTCCCACTGCTGCTGGTCTACCAGGTCCTCGTGATCAGGAGGCGGCCTTCCCCTCGCATAATGGGAGCTCAACTAGTCCTCTTGACAAGGAACTCAACCAGATCCCCAAGGCGATGAGCTGGGAAATTTCAGAGGGGCATCTCCTGTGCGCCCTGAAAACGTCCAGCTGAAATTAATAACTTAAAAGAAAACCTGAAAAGAAAAACAGAAGAACACCAGCATCTGCTGGAGACAGAAAATACTGAGGGCACCCTCTAGGGGTACAGCTATATGTCTACCAGGGCTCAACCAATCAAGCTTCTGGTAGTTTTTCTCTGTCTCCAACATCTGTTGGCAGGGGGACTTAACCATTTGTCTGGGCTGGTCTAGCAGGACGACTTGGAACAGGCATTTACTTTTGTATTTATAGTGTATCTGGATTTTCAGAAAGCCTTTAACAAGGTCCCTAATGAGAGATTAAAAAGTCATGAGAAAGGAGGCAGAGTACTATTGTGGATTAGGAAATGGTTAAAAAGATAGAAAACAGAGAGTAGGGCTAAATGGCCAATTTTCTCAATGGAGTAAGGTAAAAGGGTACTCCACTATTCTCCAGGACCAAGCAGGAAGTCAGTCCTCACATATGGGTGACATTGGCGCCGACGGAGCCCTCATGGGGAGCATTTCCCCAGCTTTCAAAGGAAAGCCTTTGGGAATGCAGCACACATGCGCGGTCCCCTTCCCGCCCAAGGGTGCCATCTTGCTCAGTCTGATGACATAGCTAAAAGACAGCAAAAAAATCAAAATGAAGTATATGACTGCAACTCCAGGGGAGGAGGGAGGGTCATGAGGACTGATTCCTGCTGCTCCTGGAGAACACCTGTTACAGGTGAGTAACTACTCTTTCTCCAGGACCAAGCAGTAAGTCAGTCCTCACATATGGGACTCCTCAGCTCTAGGCTACTGGGAACCCGAAGCTGAAAAAATGGCTCCCTCTCAAAAGCCTCAGCATATGTGATAAGAATATCCTCTGAGTACACCCCTGTACGGTAGCCCAACACAGGGGCCAGAGGGTAGGAGTTGCCTAAACCTCAAAGAGATTACGGAGTACCGCCTGTCCGAAAGCACTGTCCCTTTGGGACTCTCTCTCGAGGCAGTAATGGGCCGCAAAAGTCTAGCTTGAAGACCAAGTAGCGGCCCGGCAGATGTCTGCCAACGGAACAGAGCGGAGATGAGCTACTGATGTGGCTTTCGCCCTGACACGGTGGGCCGTGACTCGACCCTGCAAGGGGAGGTCGGCTGCCTTGTACGCCCAGGCGATATAATCTGCTACCCAAGTGGACAACGTACACTTGGAGACAGGTAACCCCATCTTATTAGGGTCAAAGGAGACGAAGAGCAGAGTAACCCTTAGATGCCCCCGCGTACGTTCTATGTAAAAAGACAACGCTCTCTTACAGTCCAGGGTATGCAAGACTGTATCAGCCCGGCTGGTATGCGGCCTGGGAAAGAAAGTCGGAAGAACCACCTCCTGGTTGAGGTGGAAAGAGGAGACCAACTTTGGATCACCCTGTTCCTATAGAACCGTGTGTACGGTCTATCAGAAACCAGAGCTTGTAGTTCACTCACACGTCTGGCCGAGGTAAAAGCTACCAGGAAGAGCACTTTCCAGGAAAGGAAGCACAAATGGCAAGTAGCCATCGGCTCAAACGGTGGGCGAGTCAGTTGCTGCAAGACCATGTTCAAATCCCACTCAGTCGCCGGTGGACGAACCGGAGGCTTGAGAAGAAGCAGACGTCTGAGAAAACGGGACACCAAGGGATGAACCGACAGAGACTGTCCCTCCACCGGGGAGTGGTGTGCTGATAGAGCACTGAGGTGGACCCGAACAGAGTTAGACTTAAGGCCTAGGTCTGACAGGTGAAGTAGATACTGCAGTACTACTGGCACAAGGCAAGAGAAAGGGTCTTCATTGCACTGAGCACACCATACTGTAAATCTACGCCACTTGAGGGCAAAGGACTTTCTGGTGGACTGCCTCCTAGAGGCCCAAGACCACCTTCCTTAACCTCTTTAGGTAGAAGTAAGGGAGCTAGCACTATCCTTTCAGCAGCCAGGCCATCAGATTGAGGGACCTGAGATTGGGGTGCAGCAGGGAACCCTGATCTTGAGACAGGAGAGCGTGTTGCAACCCCAGAGGGAATGGAGTTTCCATCGCCAATTGCAGCAGAAGTGGAAACCACGGCTGCCTTGGCCATCTGGGGGCTACCAGAATCACTGAGGCCTTGTCCCGGAGAATCTTGAACAGAGTTCGGGCCACCAGGGGCGTGGGAGGAAACGCATACGGGAGGCCCGTAGACCAAGAGATCAGAAAAGCATCTGCTGCCATTCTCAGGGGATGCGGCTGTCTGGAGCAAAACCTGGGCAGCTGACGGTTTTGTGGACGAAGAGATCAATGGGCGGAAGTCCCCAGCGGAGAAAGATCTGCTGGACCACCCATGGATTCAAATGCCATTCGTGAGGCTGGAGAATCCTGCTTAGCTTGTCTACTAGGAAATTCTCCTGCCCAAGTAGATAAACTGCTTTGAGAAACATGCCTTGTTTGACTGCAAAGGAGCAAAGGGCCAGCGCCTCTTGACATAGGAGCCTGGACCCCTTGCTCCCTTGTTTGTTCACATAGTTTAGTTGGACAATCAGGTGGCAATGTTCTAAGACAGACTGGTGAGAGAGGGCATGAGAAAAAGTCTGTAGAGCTAAGCGGATTGCTCGCAGCTCCAAAAGATTGATCTGCTGTGTGGACTCCCGAGGAGACCAGAGGCCTTGAGTGCACGTGCCCTGGCAGTGTGCCCCCCAGCCCTTTAAGGAAGCATCGGTCGTCAGCACCCTTGTGTGTGCTGGAGCCTGAAAAGGCACCCCCCTGAGAAGGTTTGGGAGATGTAGCCACCACTGTGAGGAGTCCAAAAGTAATTTGGACACCATTATTCTGTCTCGGAGGTCGCCTGTGGCCTGCGCCCACTGAGCTCTGAGGCACCACTGAGCAACCCGCATGTGCAGACGGGCACTCGGAGTCACATGTACAGTGGATGCCATGTGGCCCAGGAGCCGCAGGTAGTGCCTGGCGGAAACATTAGAATTGCTCTGAAACTGGTTGGCCAAGTCCATCAGTCTGTGGGCCCTGTCCTCAAATAAGCTCTTGCCTGCAGGGTGTCTAATCTTGCCCCTATAAACTCTAGGTACTGAGAGGGGAGCAAAGTGGACTTTGTGTAGTTTATGACAAAGCCCAGATGCTGAAGAAGAGAGACAGTGCAAAAAGTGGCTTGTCTGGCCTCCTGGGAAGACTGACCCCTGATGAGCCAGTCGTCCAGGTATGGGAAGGCAAAAATTCCCTGATTCCTGAGATAGGCCGCTACCACTGCCAGGCATTTGGTGAAAACCCTGGGGGCAGAGGTTAGGCCAAAGGGAAGTACCCTGTACTGAAAATGGTTTCCTCCCACCACAAACCTGAGATATTGTCTGTGGTCTGGATGAATGAGGATGTGAGTATAAGCATCCTTTAGGTCTAAGGAGCATAGCCAGTCTCCCTGCTGGAGATAGGGCAGCAGTATCCCAAGGGTAAGCATCTTGAACTTTTCCCGCTCCAGAAACTTGTTTAAGTTTCACAAGTCTAGGATAGGCTGGAGGCCTCCTGTCCTTTTTGGTACCAGGAAGTACCTGGAGTAGAAGCCTTACCCTTCCAGGTAGTGAGGCACCGGTTCCACCGCCTGTTCCTTTAGAAGACTTGCCAACTCCTGAAGGAGGATTCTGTGCAGAGGAAGTCTTGGAGGATCCCCAGGAAAGTAGAAGGGGGGTAGCTGGTGGAAGTGGAGCATGTATCCCTTTTGGACTATGCTGAGTACCCAGTGATGGCTGGCCACCTGTAGGTGTACAGGGTCAGTCGACCTCCTGTGCTGAGTGGAGCCAGCGGCGGAGAAGAGGCTATGCTGTGGGAGTCAAAACCCCACTCCCTGCTGTGCAGGAGCTGGCAGCTTGGGGGTCTTCTGCCTACGGGGCCCATGCCCCTGCCCCTTGGCCTGCTGGCCCTGTTGGGGAGCTGGAGAGGCCTGATATTGAGGGTAGGATTTGTAGGGAGCACCCTTCCTCGGGAAAAAGGGCTTCTTTCCCGAGCCCTTCTTTTTTTGAGAAGGGGCAGAAGTCTTTCTGGACAGCCTTGTCCTGGTGAGAGTCTCAGTCTTGATTTCTGCAGCCTTTTCAGTCATGGGCTTACTGAATAGGTTGTCACCCCGGCACGGGACACTGACCAACTTGTCCTGCACCCATGACTCCAGGTCCGATGACTATAGCCAGGCCTGACAGCATGCACCGATGCCGGCCGTGGCTACCCGGGCCGAAGCCTGGAAACCATCATAGGCTGCTCGAGAGATAAACTTCGAGCACTCTCGGATCCCTGTCGAGAAGGCCTTGAATCTCTGCAAGGGTTCCTTGGAGAGGCCAGCTAAGAACCCGGCAATCTCCTGTGCCAGGACTCGTAGGTACATGCCCATGTACAGCTGGTAAGTCTGGACACGGCAAGATAGCATAGAGCCCTGGAAGCACTTTCTACTGAGGTCATCCAGGTTCTGGGCCTCCCGGCTGGGAGGCACCGAGGAGTGCATCTTCTGACTCTTCAGGCAGTGCATGGCTGATTCCACAACCATGGAGTTGTGCGGTAGCTGCGCCTTTTGGAACCCAGGGCTCTTACGGACTCGATAAATGGAATAGACCCGTTTTCTAAGAACCGGCGCTGAGGTCGGTGCCTCCCACATACGGAAGAGCAGCTATTCCAGCATCGGAGGAACCGGTAAAGTAAAGGCTTCCTTCGGAGGAAAGTCATACTGGAGGACATTGAGCTCCTCCTCGGCGTCCGCAGGGAATGCAAAAGCCTTGGCCATGTCCCTTACGAAGTCCGAGAACCGGGTATCCTCTGGAGGGGACCTTCTCCGAGGCTTGGACTCCAGTGAGCCCGAAGGGACGCACCGGGTCCGAAAGGTGTCCGGGGACTCCTCGTCCTCCGTCTCCCATGTCGACTCCTCCTCCGAGGAGTTGAGCGGCTCCGGCCGTGTGGGCTTCGGTGTCACCCGCCCCGACGCCAGCGGCGTCGACGACCTCGGCCCCGCACGGGAGGTCGAGCGGGACTTTGACTGAGGATCGACTCGAGACTTGATGGACTCGAGGATCGGCTCGGTCTCAGGGGTCGACTTAGACGTCGAGGCAGATGCACCGATCAGACCGGCAATCAGCACTTGCTGCTGTTCCATGAAGGCAGCCAAGCTGCTCTCCAAGGCCGTCAACCTGAGTCCAAGCTCAGGAGACCCAGCAGCCTCCGACTCAGGCTCCGATTGCGTCGGGCCTGATGTCGGCTCTCCTGGAGGAGAGTCCACGAGGACAACAGAACTTACGTGACTCGGGGACTCCGGCTCCATACGAGAGCCCGGGGCGGCAGTCAGGGCTACACGACCTGGCCCTCGAGGACCCAGGGGCCTCCACCAACACCGCCCTCATGAGCTTCATCTTCCTTTTGTGCTCCCGGGTGGGAGACCCCCTCTCAGAGGAACCATGACGGTGCTGAGGTTCCGACTCCCGAGATGTCGAGGCCTCTGACGAAGTCCGGGCCCAGCCGGACGCGGACTCTGAGAATATTTTATTTATATATTTACATTCTCTTATATACCGCGCTATTCTGCATCAGTGCGGTTTACATTGAACAAACTGAAATTACATTGAACAGGGCATTATAACTTGGAGATAACTATTTTACAGGGAACATGGGCTATGGAGGGTTAAGTGGCTTGCCCAAGACCACAAGGAGTACCTGTGGGACTAGAAACCCCAGTCCTTCCGGCCCAAGGTAGCTGTCCTCTAGTGGGATTTGAACCCCCGACCTTCCGGCCTGAAGTACCTTGCCCCAACCACTAGGCCACTCCTCCACTCCACCTTGATGCTGATGGCTCCGCAGTGCCTTCGACGACATTTTTCGCACGGGCCACAGGCCAGCGGGTCATGGTCGGGCCCGAGGCATCGGAGGCAGCAGTCATGTGTATCGGTGAGAGACAAAGTTTCTTGCACCGATCACATTTTTTGAACCCGCTGGCAGCAATCGGGGGAAAAAGGGCCCCTGCAAGGTCAAAAGACCGGGCTGCCAGTGAAAATAACAAAAAAGGCACGAACGCTAGTCACGAAGGACAAAAACCGAAAAAAGAAATTCCAGTGTACCGAGCCCAGGCGGGAAGGGGAACCGGCGTCGAACTGGATAAGAAAAAGCGAAAAAAGCAGAAAAAAAAAATCTACTTTTACCGGGTGACACGAACTCACGTCCGTTGGGCTCCGCGGAAAAAGAAAGACTGAGCAAGATGGCACCCTTGGGCGGGAAGGAGACCGCGCATGCGCACTGCATTCACAAAGGCTTTACTTGAAAGCTGGGGAAATGCTCCACATGAGGGCTCCGTCGGCGCCAACGCCACCCATATGTGAGGGCTGACTTCCTGCTTGATCCTGGAGAATAGTGTAGTACCCCAGGGATCAGTTCTGGGCTTGCTGCTTTTTAATATATTTATAAATGACCTGGAAATGGGAATGAGTGAGGTGATCAAATCTGCAGATGACACAAAATTATTCAAAGCTGTTAAAACACAAAAGGATTGTGAAAAATTGCAAGAGGACTTTGAAAAATTGGGAGACTGAGTGAACATAACATAAGAACATAAGATATACCATACTGGGTCAGACCAAGGTCCATCAAGCCCAGTATCCTGTTTCCAACATTGGCCAATCTAGGTCATACGTACCTAGCAGTTTCCCCAAAAGACACAGGTTCCCCAATGCTTGTACTGGGTCAAGCATTGATATCCTGGGTCCCTTCTTAATAATGGTTTATGGACCTTTCCTCCAGGAACTTGTCCAAACCTTTTTTAAACTCAGCTACACTAACAGCCTTTACTACATCCTCCAGTAACAAATTTCAGAGTTTGATTACACGTTGAGTGAAGAAATATTTTCTTTTATGAGTCTTAAATAGTTTACCCTGTAGCTTCATTGCATGTCCCCTAGTCTTTCTATATTCCGATAACGTAAAAAAAATCGATCTACGTTTACCCGTTCCACTCCGTTCATTAACTTATAGACCTCTATCATATCTCCCCTCAGCCGTCTTTTTTCCAGGTTAAAGAGCCCTAACCTTTTTAGCCTTTCTTCATAGGAGTATCTTTCCATCCCCTTTACCATTTTGGTGGCTCTTCTCTGAACCTTTTCTAATAACGCTATATCCTTTTTAAGATATGGCGACCAGAATTGCACACAATATTCAAGGTGCGGTCTCACCATGGAACGATATAGAGGCATTATAATATCTTTTGTTTTATTTTCCATTCCTTTCCTTATGATACCTAGCATTCTATTTGCTCTCTTGGCAGCTGCTGCACACTGGGCGAGGGTTTTAACATGTTATCCACAATGACGCCTAAATCTTTTTCCTGGGTGGTGGTTCCTAATGTGGAACCTTGCATCGTGTAATCATAGTTTGGGTTGTTCTTCCCTAGGTGCATAACTTTGCACTTGTCCACATTAAATCTCATCTGCCATTTTGATGCCCAGTCTTCCAATTTATCAAGATCCTCTTGCAATTTTCCACAATTCTCTTGAGTTTTAACAACTTTAAATAGTTTTGCAAATCTGATAACCTCACTCGTTATTCCACTTTCCAGGTCATTTATGAATATGTCAAAAAGCAGCGGACCCAGCACAGATCCCTGGGGTACACCACTATTCACCTTTCTCCACTGGGAAAATGGGCCATTTAGCCCTACCCTCTGCTTTCTATCTTTTAACCAGTTCCTGATCCACAATAGTACACTGTCTCCTATCCCATGACTCTTTAGTTTTGCCAAAGGTCTTTGATGAGGGAACCTTGTCAAAGGCTTTCTGAAAGTCCAGATACACTATATCAACTGACTCACCTTTGTCCACCTGTTTATTCACACCTTCAAAAAAACACAACAGATTAGTAAGACAAGATCTTCCTTGTCTAAAGCCATGTTGGTTGTCTCCCATTAGGCCACGACTATCTATATGCTGAGTAATTTTATTCTTTATGATGGTTTCTACCATTTTTCCCAGTACTGACTTATTAAAAGAGGGCCGCTACACAGTACCCTGTCCTGTGCTGCTGAGATAAGCTATATTCTGATTTGATTTAAATTTTAGCTCTTTGCTGCTGCTAGGCTATAACTTATTATGAAATTTAAACTACAAGCTCTCTGCTGGGTTCCAAATTTAACCAGAAAGCTCTCTTCTGTGTTTTAAATTTAAACTTAAACTGCTGCTACTAGGCCCTGACTGATTTAACAAAAAACAGTGGGTTCACAGATTAATTAGCTTTAATACAAAGACTTCCTTTCAGAAAATTCCCAGAAGTATATACTCACAATTGCAGATCTCTCTCCAGAAGTAACAGTCCCCTTTTCTAGTCCTTCAAGACTATATGGCAGATGAAATTTAATGAGGAAGAGTGCAAAGTTATGCACTTAGAGAAGAACAAACCAAATTACGGTTAGACGTTGCAAGATTCTACATTAGGAATCACCACCCTGAAAAAGGATCTAGCCGTCATTGTGGACAATATGTTGGCCGCCGTTACATGCTGGGCAGAGGGTTTCAAGTAACCAAACAGAATACTAGGCATCATAAGGAAAGTAATGCAGAATAAAACCAAGGATATTATAATGCCTCTGTAGCGTTCCATGGTTTGAACGCACCTTGAATACTGTGTACAATTCTGTTTGCCATATCTTAAAAAGGATATAGTAGAATTAGAAAAGGTACAGAGAAGAGCCGCCAAAACGGTACAGGGAATGGAAGGATACCGCTACAAGGAAAGGCTTAAAAGGTTAGGGCTCTTCAATCTGCAAAAAGACAGCTGAGGGGAGATATGATAAAGGTCTATAAAATAATGAATATAGAGTGGAACTGGTAAATGTAGATCAGTTGTTTACTTCTTCAAAAAAGTAAAACTATAAGGGGACATGCATTGAAGCTACAATGCAACCCATTTAAGACTAAATGGAGAAAATGTTTTTTTCACTCAACATATAATCAAACTCTGGAATTTGTTCCCCGCAAATGTAGTAAAAGCTGTTAGTGTAGCTGGGTTTAAAAAAGGCTTGGACAGTTTCCTGGAGGAAAATTCCATAAACCATTATTAAAGAGAATCAGGGAAAACCACTGCTTACACCGGGATAAGCAACATGGAATCTGTATTTTTTTGAAAACCTGATAGGTACTTGTGACCTGGATTGGTCACTGTTGATAACAGGATACTGGGCTTGATGGACCCTTGGTCTGATCCTGTATGGCATATCTTATGGTTTTAACCCATATTAAGTACATAGCACAAGGGTTTTTTTTTTTTTTATACAGCAATGTTTTACTACATGGTAACCATTAGTGCACACTAATGGTTACTGAGCAGTACTTAGCACATTCCAGTTAACATGACCCTTATTGTTAAATAAAATGCTTCCGTCCAAACCATGGAGTCAAAACTCTACTGCTTTACCTACTCAACGACATATTCCAAACCATAGATAACCACAAAAAAGGAACACTAATGATCTTCCTAGACATATCAGCTGCATTCGACACAGTGGACCACAAAATCCTCCTAACCAGACTACAGAGCATCGGAATAAATGGCACCACCCTAAGATGGTTAAACTCTTACCTAACTGACCGAACGTTCTAGGTCAAGATCGGTCCCAACACATCTCAACAAGCAAAGATCAAGCAAGGAGTACCACAAGGCTCCGCACTACTATTCAACCTCTACATACAACCAATCTGCAACATCATAAAAGAGCACAAGATACACTACACTATATACGCAGACGACATCATGATCTACAGACCAATTAACCTCGACAACCCAGACTACACCACAATAACAGACTGCCTCAACAACATGTCCAACTGGCTACACGACAACAACCTGACCATAAATTACAACAAGACAGAAGCACTGCTCATCACACGAAACAACAACTTCAGCCCGCCATCCTCCATCAAGGTCAACAACGCATCCATACCCCTCAAAAACGAGGTGAAATATCTCAGAGTAACACTCGACAAGAGGCTAGACTTTCAATCACACACCAGCAAGACCACCAAAAACGACGCATACTTCAAATTGAGAATAATCAGACGCCTCAAACCACTCCTCACACACGAACACTTCCGCACAGTCTGTCAAGCTCTCATAACACCCATACTTGATTTCTGCAACCCGATCTACACAGGCATGTCAAAACAGGCACTCAGACCACTACAAATGGTCCAAAACACGGCAGCACGAATAATAGCCGGTGCATCCAAACAAGACCACATCACCCCCATACTAAAAGACCTACACTGGCTCCCAATCAACTCACGCATAAAATACAAGACAATCCTAAACATATTCAGGATCAAACACAGGAACTCTGCCCACAGCCTTCAACCCCTCATACAACCCGATACCAGTAGAAGACCCAGAAGAAAAGCCACATCAGACACAATCAACACGCCAAAAGACTACACAAAAGCATGTAAATCCACCGCACGAAGAGCACTGTCACTGGCAGCACCTGGCATGTGGAACTCACTCCCAGACGAACTGCGAGCCACTGAAGACACCAAGGACTTCAGGAAACAACTAAAGACTCTGCTATTCCTGGAGCACTACGGACCGAACACTCAATGAGTGATACAACCATGGACCAACAACTTACCTGCACACTCCCTACACTTTCCCTGTATATAGCTCATGCTGTAAGTAGCGCACACTAATCAACCCACCCACACACACACACACTTTCACTGTACATGATGCACACACTGAACCCAAGCACCACTCCCACTGATTGTTTGCTGTGTAACCGCCTTGATTAAAGGATAAGGTGGGATAGAAATACCATTAAATAAATAAATAAAAAATGCCATCCTACCTCCACTACCTCCCTAAGGGGTCGATGCAGATAACTAGCACAGGCTTTATTTGATGGCACTGGATGCTTTTCCTCAATGCCTGATCATCTTCTCCTTAGATGATCAGGCATTGGGAAAAGCTCCCGATGCCATCAAAATACTGGCAAGGGCCGGTGCCACAACAAAAAGTAATTACCTGGTGGTCTAGCAGCCCCTGAAACCCCCTACCCCAAAACCCAAGTAAGAGAAAATCACCCCCAAGCAAAAATAAATAAAGTAAAATTTACCTGGTGGTCTAGCAGCCCTTGAACCCCCCCCTCCACCCCAAAACACAAAGTAAGAGAAAATCACCAGCCATAAGGTAGACTGTCATATAAGAAATAGTCTACCTTATCAGTCCAACCCTGCCTGGTGCATCCCAGGATGCACTGCGCAGGGCCAGGCACGCCATTTTACAAGATGGCGGACTAAAGTGTGAGTACTTAGGTAGCGCTCCCTCCTATTTGGTACTGGGGACTGGGGAACTTGGATTTATGGGCCGCTAGACCATCAGGTAATTTTTACTTGATTTATTTTTGCTCAGGGATCATTTTCTCTTACTTGGGTTTTGAAGTGGGGGGGGGGGTTTCAGGGTCCGCTAAACCATCAGGTAATTAATTTTGTTGAGGCACCGGCCCCTGGCAGCGTTTTGATGGAATCGGGGGCTTTTCACAATGCCACGATTGTCTCCGATGCCATCAGAATACTGGGGGGGGGGGGGGGGGGGAAAACAGGGCTGCTAGGCTACCAGGAATTCATTTTTTGTTAGGCACCGGCCCCACCAGTATTTTGATGGTATCAGGGGTTTTTCCCTATTATCCCCAAGGCCATCAAAATACTGTTAGGTTTGATATGCAAATTAGCCATGAGGTGCCAGAGGCAAAGTCAAACTAGGGCAGATTTCTTGTGCACTTGCTTGGCTTGCTCTCCCAGTTTAATGCTGCGGTGGCTCATTTGCATGTGCACAGTTACCACAGCAGGTATTTGCATACCCTAACCTTCCTGCATCTGGCATTAAAATGCGTGCCTTGTAAGGAACGTTTAAAAAAAATCCATCCAGCCGGGTCTAGCACCGGCTTTCTGCATTGGCCCTTAAGGCTATAAGAGTGGACTATCAGACAGACTGCATATATTGTGCACCTGCAGCTTGCCCCTCTCAAGGAAAGATCACCAAGGTGGAATTTAAATTCGACTCAGTTTGGCAATTATTTTTTCTTAGACTACTTCTCTGCCTCGCTCAACATATTCTCCCCATTTTTCTCCCATGCCCAAAGTTCTCTTATTTAATAGAAGGAATGCTGGCATCTACCTCACATTCTTCTTTTGTACAGTATGTTAAGAAGGGCTGCCACCTCCTCGAGGCAATGCAGACTGGCACGATCTGTCCTGGTTTTACTCTAGCAAATACAAAGCCATACAATCCTACTTTTCTTGGGAAAATCATGACTACATAATCAAAGTAGAGCGAGTCAGATGACAAGGCCAAGCAGTGTCCTCGCAGCACTCACTTTACAATGAAATTCCCTGGTTAAAAACACATCATCTGGCCCGGTCTTCCTCCCAAAAATGCCTCCTACTGCAATACATCATCGTTTACAGATTAAGCAGTTGATAAATATGTATGCATGTCAGTCAGTCAGTCAATGGGAACAGTAAAGCATCACCCGAGTCCACTTACCTTCATCCGCAATAGGTTCTTGGAAAGTTTACTTTTTACGCCGCTAGCCATGTTTGATTTCTGCGGGCAAGATGAAAACAGGCAGAAGAGGAAGCGAGGTAGAAAAAGGACAGCAACCTCCCGCCCCTTCTCCTGTACAAGGCTCCGCTTCCCGGTTACTCCTGTCACAGAGAACACGTTAAAGGAAAACCACAAGCGCGCATGCTCAGTTGCTCGCCGCAATGGCTGTCGGGTACAGCGCCAACGCATGAGGCCGGCCGAGAGGAAAGCTTCCCGCACGTAGGGAGCGTTGTGGACGCACGAGCACGTGCCTCTCTCTGAAGTCCAGGCAAGGCTGGACGCTGCTGGAGATCATCGAGCGCTGCCCGGGAGCAGGCGAGAGGTAAAAGCAATCGCGTTCGGAGACGCAGATGAGCGGTGTGTCTACTAGGGCAAAGCAGTGCCCAGGTTATAGAGACCAAACCCAATATCAAGCTCTGAGGAACGTCTGTGTTTATTCTTTATCAAAAACTTGATAGACCGTCCTTCGTAACATCAGAGCGGTTTACAATACAAATACAGTAAGATCCTTGAGTACTCCCATGAAGTTTAGTAGTTCTGAATGAGATTTGAAAGCAAAATCATTTGAGATAGTTAGTTAATGAGTATGAGTTTGCTGTTTTGATGATAACCCTCTCTTAATGAACGTGTTCCATAACCAATACAGGGTTTCATTAAGATACTATTGGAACCAGAGTAAAAAATATATTTTCTGCTATACGTAATACAACCCCCCCCCCCCCCCCCCCCGTTTGCCAATTCTTTTATTTGGCTGTATTATAAGTAGACTTTTTAAAATCTAAGCACAGATTTGATATCCCTATCAAAACTAAGAACAAAAGAAATACCATACTGGATCTGACCAAGGTCCATCAAGCCTGGTATCCTGTTTCCAACAGTGGCCAATCCAGGTCACAAGTATCCAGCAGGTTCACAAAATATTACAGAGGTTCCACAAGCAGTGGATTTCCCTGGTCCTCTTTAATAATGGTTTATGGACCTTTCCTCCAGGAACTTGTCCAAACCTTTCTTAAACCCAGCTACACTAGCAGCTTTTACTTCATCCTCTGGTAATGAATTCCAGAGTTTGATTATGCATTGAGTGAAAAATATGTTTTCTTATTAGTCTTAAATGGGTTACACTGTAAAGTTTCATTGTGTGTCTCTAGTATTTCTACTTCTTGATGGAGTAAACAACCAATCTACGTTTACCCGTTCTACTCCATTCATTAATTTATAGATACCAAAATCTGCAATAGAGTAGACACCCAGGAAGGTGTAGATAACATGAGGAGGGATTTAGCTAAGCTTGAAGAATGGTCTAGAATTTGGCAGCTGAGATTTAATGCTAAAAAATGTAGGGTCATGCATTTGGGCTGTAACAATCCAAGGGAGCGGTACAGTATTGGGAGGTGATTTACTTTTGTCCACGAAAGAAGAATGGGACCTGGGCATGATTGTGTCTGATGATCTCAAAGTAGTTAACAGGTAGAAAAGGCAATGGCGAAAGCTAGAAGGATGCTTGGTGCATAGGGAGAGGAATGACCAGCAGAAGAAAGGAGGTGATAATACCTCTGTATACAGTAAGGGGCTTGTTTACAAAGCCGCGATAGCGGCTTCTGCTCGATATTGGGGCCGCGGTTCCGATATCAGGTGGAAACCGCTACCGCGGCTTTGTAAACAAGCCCCTAAGTCTCTGGTGCAATCTCATTTGGAGTACTGTGTGCAATTCTGGAGACCGCACCTTCAAAAGGATATAAACAGGTTGGAGTCGGTGCAGAGGGTGTCTACTAAAATGGTCTTCATTATAAAGCATATGAGGACAGACTTAAGGACATTAATATGTATACTTTACAGAAAGGTGGGACAGAGGTAATATGATTGAGACATTTAAATACCTCTGTGGCATAAATTTGATTGAAAGCAAGCTTTGCTATGAGGGGACATAGGATGAGGGTGAAAGGGGATAGACTCGGAGTAGTAGATGCATGGAGGTTGTAGAGATGAGGACAGTATCTAAATTCAAAAAAGCATGGGACAAACACAGAGGCTCTCTAAAGGAAAAAAGGGGACTCTGTACTGGGTGATATGGAAGGGCAGGCTAGATAGGCCTTGTGATCTTTTTCTGCTCTCATGTTTCTATGTTTCTATATCCCCCCTCAGCCATCTCTTTTCCAAGTTGAAGAACCCTAACATTTTAAGCCTTTCCTCATAAGGCATCCTTCCATCTCCTTTACCATTTTGATGGCCCTTCTCTGTATATTTTCTAATTCTGCTATATCCTTTTTAAGATATGGTGACTAGGATTGCACGCAATATTCAAGGTGCTGTCACAATATGGAATGATACAGAGGCATTATAATAACCTTGGTTTTGTTCTCCATTCCTTTCCTTATGATTCCTAGCATTCTGTTTGCTTTTGTGGCCCCGGCTGCACATTGAGCAGAGGGTTTCAACATATTATCCACAATGACTCCTAAATCCTTTTCCTGTATGGTGATCTCTTATCTGGAACCTTGCATCGTGTAACCATAGTTTGTATTGTTCTTTTCTATGTGCATAACTTTGCACTTGTCCACATTAAATTTTATCTGCCATTTGGACATCTAGTCTAGGAAATGCTCAGTGCAGAAAGGAAGTTTTTCAGATGTACAGCTGCACCACCAGTACAATTCACAACTGGAGGTAGAGCTCATCGGGGCCAAACCAAGGGCTGTGTGAGTGGTGCAATAGCACAGAGCACAAGTACAAAAAGAGGCACTGATATCATTACTGGGCTTCCAGGAAGCTCAAAAAAAGAGTGAGTTATTGCACATTGCTGGGTGGAAGGGGCACCAGATTCATTAGCTGCACAGGGCACATTTCTAGCTTATTTAACATTTCTTATATACCGCCTTTCATGATATCAAGCTTGGGACGGTGCTGCAGTTCATACCATTCTTGAAACTATGAGCCCCATTTTGTATACCGTATCTAGATCTTCTTCTCTTCTTCTTTAATCCTTAGCTGGCATTTGGAGAGAAGGCTGTCCCCTCAGCCAATACGTTGCTGTAGGTGCCGCTGGATTCCGTATGTTGCTCAAAATACGCTTCTAACATTGGTGATCAGTGGCAACATTTCTGGGCTTGATGGTCAGTCGTTGGTTCCTTAGGTCTTCTTCAATGTGTTTGAGCCACATTTTCTTTGGTGCTGCTTGTTGAACCCTCCAGTGAACAGGTCGCTCTTGCCAGGGGAGTTTGTATCTAAATAGGAATTGGGATGTCCAAGTAGGGAGTGGTCCATTGGCAAATACATGTGTATTTGCAGCACATCTTTGGCTACCGGCATTACTCAAAAGCACATCCAAAAACCAGCAGCAGTTTTTGGAGGCTTTGCACATTTAAGCACCAGGTGTAAGTGCTGATTGCACAACATAAACGTGTGTTTGGTGCCACTTACACATATAAATGCCAGATTTTGCTGAGTGGTATAACATTTTTTGGTATTTTTTGAGGCGGCGTTAGACATAGGTGCCCCCTCTTATCAGGGGTGGAGACCCTAAATCCAAATGAGCAAGTAGCTGACGCTTAAAAGTGCCTTGCGCAGGCATAAATGCAGTTGCGGACACTTACAAAATATACATGAATTCTCTCATTTTAAAATGGGAAGTACAAATATATTTCCTTAGCCCACTCAAACCATGCCCAGAACCCACCTCTTTTGCACTTGCGCATCCTGTGGCATCTACAATTGTATATCTAGCAGCAGCATTGTAAATGCTATGGCAGCCCTTCTAAAATGACCTCCATTATGTGTTTGTCTAGCAGTTTAGCGCAGTGACACAGTCAGAACTTAGTGGCAGCACGGAGGTTAACATGGGTGGGCACTAGGCATACACACCTGAGCATGCCAATTATACTCTTGTCACACATGTCCCCCAAAAGCATTTTGCCTCTTTTGGCACCTTTGCAAGGGTAGAGTGGCAGATTAGCCAGAGAGTGGTGCTATCCTTCTCCCTTCCTTCTGCTCTGTGACTTGTTGTTTTGAGAAACTCTTCCTTTGCCTACGCTGGCTCATCCCTGTGGAACTCTCTCTCTTTCTCTCCTCGGTCTGAGTTCTCGTTCCCCGTTTTCAAAAAGAACCTCAAGACCTGGATGTTTCAACAAGCTTTCTCCCAGGCCAATGTCCGCTGACTCCTTCCTCAGCTAGTAACCTGTCTTTATTTTTCTTCTTTCTCTCTGTTTAGTTTTCCCCTTTTTATATTTCATTTGTAAACTGCTGTGATAGCTTGCTGCTGGTCTGCGGTATGTCAAGCACCCAAAATAAATAAAAGAAAGTTAGGACAGCAAAAAATGTGTCCTAGCTTTATCCAGAAAGCATTCTGAATTTATTTATTCATTCAGATTTATAGTCTGCTGATCAAAAGGTTCTAAGCCGATTCCATTGTAACATTAACACTGGTTTGACCAACATGTGTAAATCACCATCTAGATTCCATCTGGCTACTTCTTTTAATCAACATATTTTTATTTATTTATTTAGCAGTGCTTATATGCTGCTTTTCACTGGGTCAAAGCGGTGTACATTCAGGCACGGTATGTATTTTCCTTGTCCCCGAAGGGCTCTTAATCTACATTATGTGCCTGAGGAAAAGGAGGGTTAAGTGGCTTGCCCAAGGCCACAAGGAGCACCTGTGAGACTAGAAACATATCAGTCATCATCAATTGAATAGTTCCAATAAATTACTACTGGTAAGCCAAGCCTCTTTCAAAAGCAGAGTTTTAAACCCTTATGAAAACCCATCAAATCTGTGATGGATCTTAATTCAGTAGGAAACCAGTTCCATATATACCTATATGCCCTCATATGGTTGTGCCCCCTTTTAACCATTCTTATGTACACTGCTTTGACCTGGAGAAAGGCAGTATATAAATCCAGCTAAATAAATAGGGAAAGTAGGTGAAACAAAAACTGTGATTTCTAATGTAAAGACCTCTTTGGGACATACTCTTGTAGTGGTAGAACCAAGGACAGCAGCACTGCCAATTGCAAGGCTCTAAAGATCAAACATAAGAGTTTAAACTTAGCTTGTACCACTACTGATAACCAGTTGAAGTTCTTCATCGAAGGTTTAATATGCTCTTTAACTTAACACCAGTCGCCAGCCTGGCTGATGCGTTTTGTACAGTTTGTAATGGTCTTGTTTTAAAACCCAATAATCCAACTAACAAAACATTACAATAATCCAGTGGTGTTAGAACCAGTTGTTGCACCCTTAGACAAAAATCTTTGTAAGGCAAGTATACCGTAAGCTATGCAACAATCATAGTTTAAAAAATGCTGTTCTCAGTAATTTTGGAGTCGATCATGAGTCTAGTTAGTACAATTCCTAAATAATGAATCCTTTGACAAATGAGAATTCTGTTGTTGTTCATGGTGATGGTATCTGGAAGAACCTGCAATTTTAGTTCCTCAAACAACCAGTTTGAGTCTTTTTTTATAATTTACATTCAGCTGAATTGCTACCAACCAATCTGATAAAACCTTCAAATGATCTGCATCAGTTCTCAAACACTCATTGATATGATTCAGACTTGCCATGTATAACATAATGTCTTCTGCATACATTCAGAAAGAGCAACTTGCTCTTTCAGTCTCATCACAGAACGGAAACAAATAGAGGTTAAACAAAGTTGCAGACAAAACAGACCCCTGAGGAACACCTTGAGACATCTATCCCACTTCTCACTAATTACTTCCTTTTGATTCAAGGACGATTCAAACCACTTTAACAAAACTTCATCAATTCCTATCTTCCATAACATCTCATGAATCACAGAATTACAAGTAGTTCATATTTCTGAAAATAATGGAATTACTGTTTTATTCAGTACTAGATCAATCAAGTAACAATCATTTGTATTCACTAATAGAGATTCTGTGTGGAACCTACTCGAACGTCATATTGATGACCTTGTAAATTGTGCGCAGATACTTATAATTTATTTATTTATTTAACATTCATTTATATACCGCATCATCCAGAGATCAGTTGCGGTTCACAATAAACAACAATTAACAAAGCAAGGTTTGTTTTACATGGAACGTCTTATAATAAACAAACAATGTATTAACTAAACAGCATATGTAAATATAGAACAGAGTAATTAAACAGAATGTATTAAACGTCTTTTAATAAACAAACAAGGTATTAACTAAACAGCATATGTAAATATAGAACATAGTAATAACTAAGCAGAATGTATTATCTAACAGCGTAAGGCAATACATAACAGAATAAAAACTATATACATTTGGAAGTATTAGTACATTGGGTCATCATATAATTTCAACTATGTATGTTATCCGTTTGAGTGAAAGGGTTTTTATTTGATACAGTCAGGTACCTGTTTAGCCTTTATCTAAATCGAGTGAAGGATTATCTATGTGGTTGTAGTGTTTGGTAAATAGATAAGTTTTCAATTTTTTACGGAATTCCATGATCTCGGTTAGAGTTCGTAGATCCTCTGGGAGGGAATTCCAAATAGTTGGAGTTATGTGTGAAAAGGCTCTATTGTTTGTTAATTTATGTGCTTTTATGAAATCTTTCGGAATCTTTATTTTGTTTAATTGTCCTTTTCTGTGAGTGGGCTTAGAAGGTTCTTTGCATATTAGATTACATAGTGTGGTTGGAGCCATATCATTTAAGGCTTTGAATGTGGTTATTATTGTTTTGTATATTATCCTGCTTTGTATTGGTAACCAGTGAAGGGATGCTAGTATTGCTGTTATGTGTTGGAGTGAGTTTACTTTCAATATGATTCTAGCTGCTGCATTTTGTGCTAGTTGAATTCTTTTAATGTTTTGTTTTGATATACCCATTAGTATTAGGTTGGCAAAATCAAAGTGAGGGGTTATGGTAGCCTGGATTATATTAATAAAATCTTGTAAAAATACTAGAGGGCGTAGTTGTTTGAGGATTTTGAGCTTGAAATACATTTTCTTTATAGTATTTCTGATGTGGTTTCCATTGTAAGGTGTGTATCTAGTATAACACCTAGATATCTTATTTCGTTTTTTATTTTAATTTCTTGGTTTTGTAGTGTTATGTGGGATGGAGGGATATATGCTTGATTTTTTGTTACGATTAGAATTTCAGTTTTAGCATGATTTATGTGAAGGTTTTGAGCTTTTAGCCAAGTTGTGATTTCATTATAGCAGTCTGATAGGAGTTGTCTTGAAGCTGCTGATGAACCATATGTTGTATCATCTTTGCAAAAAGTGGTAGATTTCAAATTTGATCGGTAATTGGCTGGATCTTTATAATCACCTTTGCTTTCCAGATTGGCTGAATTGATGCTTTCTTTACAAGAAGGATCTATGCCATTACCACTAAAGATACATTTACTGATCTTTTTGTTGTCTCCGCGAAGTTACTCATCATATCTTTAATTATCGACACTGGACAAGGGTTATTTGGACTTGTAGTGTTCGATGTACCTTGCAACAATTTCAGTTAGTTCTAATCTTACATTTTCAAATTTAGTCCATGTATCCTTCCTATTTAACTGTCTGGATAGGACATAATTTCTCACTATATTTCACTGCTATAATGTCTTTGTTTTAGTTTCTAACTGTTCTGCAAATTCACTACTGGAAATTGTATTAAGAACACAATCTATCCTTCTTTTAAGAGGTCAAACCTCAACCAACTTTCAAGAATTCTTTTGGACGATTCATTGCTTTTGAGCGTTTGAATAGCAAACTCACTTTGCCTTGACTACAACAGTACAATACTTAATTTGTTCATCAATATAATTTTCATCATCTTTTTGTGATTTCGTTTTTCATCACTTCCTTTCCAGTCTGTGCCCTCTTCCTATCTCCAGGAAGAAGCAGAAATAAGTCATCACATATGGGTACGTCGGTACCGACGGAGCCCGCGCGGGAAAGCTCCCCAGCTTTTCAGATTAAAAGCTTTTGGGGCCTCCCACTGCACATGCGCGCTGCCTTCCCACCTTCCTGACCAGCTCTCGTCAGTTTCTTTTTTTCCGCGGAGCCAGCAGGTCGTGTTCCTGTCACCGCTGAAGAAATTGTTAATTTTATTGTTTTCTTTAGACCGCGTACCTGCCTTCCCCATTCTGAAACCGGTACTGCCGGTCTCTCTTTCTTTCTTTTGAAAAAATAAAAAAATAAAAAATATATTTTTCTTTTCTTCAGCACAGCTTGGTACTTTGATAGGCCTTCAGGCCTACACAAATTCTCCTCATGGAGAAGCCAGTTCCTGGTTTTAAAAAGTGTACCAAGTGCAGTGCTGTCATTCCTCTTACAGACACCCATGAATGGTGTCTTAAATGTTTAGGACCTGACCATTCCATACCGGACTGCCCATCCTGCTCCCAGATGTCGAAACGTGGATTGCAGAACCGGGCCAACAAGTTCCATGTGCTGTTTCCTTCAGAAGCATCAGTCATCCAGGTCTTCCTCTCCGGATGGATCTCAGGTAACCAAAACTCCAGTGGGCAAATCCTCTAAAAGCAAATCTCTTTCTAAAGATCGAGAGGCTCTCAATTCTGAGTTCGAGGATTCTGCCCCAGCCAAAAAACCCCGGCGGGAGGCTCCGGCCTCCAAAGCAATCATGGGGTCACAGGTTGACATCGATGGCGCGGCCTCGACAGATCACCTGTTGTACTGCTCTGGGGTACCGGCCCATACCGGTACCGACATCCAGGCAGCAGTGGCGTCTATGGGCAATACTGTCCAAGTCATGCAGCAGGCCATTCTGGCTTTTATTAATGCTGCTACGCCCTCGGTACCGCAGCCAGCGGTACCGGGTCCGGTTCCGGTAATGGCTTCCATACCGGAACCGAGGCCATCGTCTTCCAAACGCAGATCGATTCCGCATGCCGGATCCGGGCTTTTGCCCGGTACCGATCCCATACCGGGTACGCCCGATGTCGATACCGAACGGTATGCGTATCGTGCGTTGGAAGCACATAGAGGATACTCTGCTTCTTCAGAGGATTTTAACTCCTCTGATGATTCTGATGAGTTCTCCCTTGATCTTCCTGAGGAGCCTTCTTCTCCTAAAAGGAGAATGTCTCCACCAGAGGATTTGTCCTTTCAGGACTTCATCATAGAAATGGCTAAAGGTCTTTCTATTGCTTCATCCTCTGAAAAGGAACCCAGATCAAAGAAACTGGATATTTTAGGATACTCTAAGTCTCCTAAAGAGGCAGTTACCCTGCCTATCCATGAAATCCTTCAAGAACACTTGATGGACTTATGGGAGGCTCCTCTAACATTGTCTCCTTCTTCTCGCAGGTTGGACACCATGTACCGTGTCCCCCCTTCTCCTGGTTTCCAAAAAACTCAGTTGCCTCACCATTCTATTGTGGTGAAGTCTGCAATGAAGAAGATAAAGAGTACCAAAAGGCACTCTTCTACTCCTCCAGGGCGAGAATGTAAGACTCTAGACTCTTTTGGCAGGAAAATTTTCCAGGCTACTATGCTTATAGCCAGGATTAATTCCTATAGTCTTTACATGGGCATGTTTCTCAGTGAAATCGCTCTAAAAGTTCGGCATTTTGCCCCCTTTATCCCTGAGGATAAGAGGGAGCAGTTCATTTCCTTAGTGAAACACCTTTTGGATATTTCAAAGTTCTCCAACAGGGCAGCTTTTGATTCCTTTGAGGGTGCTGGTAGGGCTTCGGGCATTGCTATAGCAGCCCGACGTCTTGCTTGGCTCCAGGCTTCTGATCTAGAACCTTGGGTCCTAGATGGCTTACGAAATCTGCCCTGTACAGGTGAGAACTTATTTGGTGAGGAGTGGCAAATTAAGGCCACTCAAATGGACGCAGAAAATGCCACCTTAGATAGACTTTCTAAGTCTACCTCCACTCCTGCCAAGAAGAAGTCTTTTAAGAGGCCTTATTACAAGAAGTCCAGATTTTCCACAAATACTGGCCAACAATCCTCTCAGCCTCGTTTTGCTGCTAAACGTCAGCAACCTAAACAGGCAAGGTCAAAGCCTGCGGCGTCTGCTACGCCTCAGCAGGCTCCACCCCCTCAGGGGTTTTGACTTGCCCCTAGAGAACTTAACTTTTCTGGCTCTAGAACAACCAGAGCCCCTCACCATACCCGGAAGGTTAGCTCACTTTGCTCCCAGATGGGAGCAAATTACATCAGAGCAATGGACCCTCTCTATCATCAGAGAGGGTTACAAACTCCATATTTCCGACCTTCCTCCTTATACTATGGTGAGGCAGTTCAATTCTCCCCCATCTCTCCTGGCCCTCTTGGGTCAGAAAGTCTCCTCCCTCCTTGCCCAGGGGGCAATAGAGGAGGTCCCTCTTCTTCAACAGGGGACGGGATTCTACTCCCCTTATTTTCTAATACCAAAGAAGACAGAGGACTTCAGACCAATTCTGGATCTGAGAGAATTGAACAAATTTCTTTTCAAGGAGAAATTCAAAATGCTGTCTCTGGGCATTCTCCTTCCATACCTTCAGAGTCAGGATTGGCTTTGTTCTCTAGACCTAAAGGATGCGTATACACACATACTCATCCACCCATCCCACAGAAAATACCTTCGATTTCTGTTTCTGGGAAAACATTTCCAGTACAGAGTACTCCCCTTCGGTCTAGCCTCTGCTCCACGAGTGTTCACCAAATGCATGGCAGTCGTAGCTGCCTTTCTAAGAGGCCTGGGAATTTTCATATTCCCATACCTGGACGACTGGCTCATCCGAGCTCCCTCTCAGTCCCAGGCCCAAATTTTCCTGGACCGCACAAGGCGTCTTCTGCAGTATCTAGGACTGGTAGTAAACCTTCCCAAGTCTCAACTAATCCCTACTCAGTCTCTCGAGTTCATAGGGGCCCAGTTAGACACCATCACTGCAAGGGCCTACCTGCCTCAGGTCAGGGCCCAACGCCTGCTGTGTTTGGCCTCCCAAGCTCAGTCCAGCAGTCATTTGACAGCCCGGGAAATGCTGCGACTTCTGGGCCACATGGCCTCCACGGTACATGTGGTGCCCTACGCTCGTCTGCATATGAGAGCAGCTCAATGGACCTTGGCCACCCAGTGGACTCAAGCATCTGGAGCGCTCTTCGACCAAATACTCACCTCAAGCCGTTTTTTTTTGTCCCTCCAATGGTGGACATCCACCAAGAATCTGTTGTTGGGGGCCCCCTTCCAACCTTTGTTGCCCCAAGCAACCCTCACAACAGATGCCTCCCAGACAGGGTGGGGAGCTCATCTTCAGAACCTCTCCACTCAGGGCACCTGGTCTCCACAGGAGGCCACCCTCCATATCAACCTCCTGGAACTGCGAGCAATTTACCTTGCCCTCAAGGTCTTCTATACCCTCCTTGTCAACCTGACTGTCCTAGTTCAGACAGACAATCAGGTAGCCATGTTCTATATAAACAAACAAGGAGGGACAGGCTCTCTGTCGCTTTGCAACGAAGCTCTCAGATTATGGGCCTTCGCCAGAGAGCATCAAATTCACCTTCTTGCAGTGTATCTTCCAGGAGTTCAAAACTCTCGTGCAGACAGACTCAGTCGAGTTCTGCTTCCACACGAATGGTCCCTACATATGGACCAGATACGCAGAATCTTTCAGGAATGGGGGACCCCGGACATAGACCTCTTTGCAAGTCCGTGGAATGCCAAACTTCCCCGGTTCTGTTCCAGAACTCAGTGTCAGGGAGCTCAGGCCCACGATGCCTTCCTCCTGCATTGGGGTCAGGAATTCCTCTATGCCTTTCCACCCATTCCTCTAATATCCAAGACTCTGTTCAAGCTCCAGAGGGATCACGGGACTATGATCCTCATAGCTCCCCGCTGGCCACGCCAGGTGTGGTTCCCTCTACTTCTGCATCTCTCCCAGGGATCCTCCCTGGACCTGGGAGCTGCGCCAGACCTTCTGTCTCAGGAGGAGGGGACTTTGTGGCACCCAAACCCCAAATCCCTACATCTCAGAGCTTGGTTACTGAAGGCCTAAGTCTTCAAGACTTTAATCTTTCTCAACCTGTGACAGATATCCTTCATGCCTCTAGGAAACCTTCCACGAGGTGTTCTTATGCTTTCAAATGGAAACGTTTTTCCATTTGGTGTGCTCAGCAGGGTCTTGACCCTCTAGCACTTCCTTTGAATTCCCTCTTGGACTATCTCCTGCATCTTTCAAATGCAGGCCTTAAGACGAATTCAGTAAGGGTCCATTTGAGTGCTATTGCAGCATCCTTAAAACCTATAAATGGACAACCTGTCTCCTCTCATCCTCTTGTTGCACGTTTCATGAGAGGCCTGACTCTAACTAAACCTCCCATCCGACCTCCTCCGGTAGCATGGGATTTGAACCTAGTTCTAGGTCAGCTTATGAAGCCACCTTTTGAGCCTTTGGACTCTACCTCCTTCAAGTTTCTTTCCTGGAAGGTTGTTTTCCTTCTTGCAGTCACTTCGGCTCGCCGCATCAGTGAACTGCAGGCTTTAGTGGCTCATCCACCTTATACTAGGTTTCATCATGATAAGGTGGTCCTTAGGACGAATCCCCACTTTATGCCCAAAGTGGTCTCGCCTTTTCATCTTAATCAAGAGGTATATCTACCTGTCTTTTTCCCGGCTCCTCATGCATCCAGTGCAGAGAGGAACCTTCATACTCTGGATTGTAAAAGAGCTCTTGCCTTTTACCTCAACAGGACTCAACCACATCGAAAGTCTTCCCAACTTTTCGTGGCTTTTGATCCTTCTCATTTGGGACTTCCAGTCACCAAGCGTACACTTTCCAATTGGATCGCTCAGTGTATTTCTTTTGCTTACCAGAGTAAGAACATTTCTCTGGAGGGCCATGTCACAGCTCACAATGTGAGAGCCATGGCCACTTCTATGGCTCATCTTCACTCTGTGTCCATAGATCAGATCTGTCGAGCAGCCACTTGGGCCTCGGTTCATACCTTCACAGCCCATTACTGCTTGGACAAGGACTCCCGCCGGGATGCCTTGTTTGGTCAGGCTGTCCTCAAACACCTGTTCCATACTTAAACAACTCCTGCCCACCTTCCCTGGATGGATGCCTGAGATCCATGCGAAGATGGTTTACCCTTGGAGGGGGATCTCCCAGGCATCTTAGCTAGGGAGTCCCCATATGTGATGACTTATTCCTGCTTGTTCCTGGAGATAGCACAGTTACTTACCTGTAACAGGTGATCTCTGGGAACAGCAGGAATTAGTCATCACAACCCACCCACCTCCCCTAGGAGTTGTATCTCTATCTATCTATCTTCCTGTCCTCTCTCTCTATTGTCTCAGCTTTAAACTCGAACTGACGAGAGCTGGTCAGGAAGGCGGGAAGGCAGCACGCATGTGCAGTGGGAGGCCCCAAAAGCTTTTAATCTGAAAAGCTGGGGAGCTTTTCCGCGCGGGCTCCGTCGGTACCGACGTACCCATATGTGATGACTAATTCCTGCTGTTCCCAGAGATCACCTGTTACAGGTAAGTAACTGTGCTTTTTATGCTTTTACTCAGTCAGAAAACCAAGGCATTCCCTATTGGAGGAAGTAAAATCACCAGTAAAGATGGCAGCTTGAGCCCCTGGCTCTGCGGATCCCGCTTGTGATAAGGCATTCTCTCTCTTACATCCCTCCCATTCGAGAACCCAAGGCATCATAATATACCCCTCATTTTGCATCAGATGGCAAATAAAAAGAGGTTGATAGACCTGCAGGACACCTCATATTTCCACAAACCAAGCTGAGGAAAGAGGGAGGTTGAATGGCACCTGGGAACATGCCAGAATGGTGCAAAGATGGCGGTGACTGGCGGGAGAGGAAGAGTGATTTGGAATTGGGCAATGATCGCCAAGTAAGTTCTGTCTATGGTTCTATAAACTTAAATCAGAATCAATTTCAGTCTGTACTGAAATTGCAGCTCTGGACAACAAACTTAGAGCTGAGATAGTTGAAATTGAATGGTGGGTGGAAGTAGTGAAGACATATGGATGAACAGGTGAACAGAATATCGAGAACTATACAAGATGGAATAACCTGCATTTCCAAGGATTTCAGTCCATCTATGGGAACTGCTTTGAGGTGATTGCCAAAATTGTAAGCATGTTCTCATGGCAGAGATCAAAGCAGGGGGAGGATACTGGTGTTGAGTTTGACTATGCACACCAAGCTTTGAGGCCTCCAAAGCAGAACGTACTTTGGGGCATCATAGTATGCTTTGCCCTTAAAGAAAGAGAGGTCGCTAAAACCAGAAGCTTGAAAGATTTCACGTAGGATCACATAAAATCAAGAGTTTTGAAGATCTCTCTCCAGCAACATAGTAACAGAGTCCGTCTCCAACGGAATTCAGGTGGACAATGAGTGTAAGGATCTGTGGACTCTAATGACTGAGACAGCATGTTGCTAGTGCTGTGACTTTCCAAGCGAAACGTCTTTATTACAGAGCTTAGATGTGGATATGTGTGTGATGATGAGAAATTAGAGATGGCGTGTGAGGGTGTTTTTATGTGTGAGTGGGTGCAATTAGGGGTATTTTGGGTTATAATGCTTGTATTGGGTTGAAGACATCTAGCGCTTGCAAAGTACTGATATATGGGAGGAGGGTTGATTGCTGCATGAATGGTGGGGTTGGAGAGATATAGCGTGTGCTTGTGGTGAAGGAGGAGTAATTGACTGACTAAGGGTTGGGGAGGTGGGCTTTGCTTTTAGTAGTGGGAGGCAGAGGCCTTCTAGCTGGAGTCATCGAATTCTGCTTTGTAGATGGTTTTCTGGGAGAGAATGGGCAACTAATTATGTGGAGGGAGAATAGTGGGGAGGGAGGAAGGATAAGGAGGGGCAGGTACATACAGTATAATGGGGAAGAGATGATGGCTTTCTGAGCTGTACAAGATGACATCATGGTTAACTGTCTAGGAATTTTGGGGAGAAATGGAGTTGATCATCACATTCATAATTCTCTAGGAAACTACCTCCTGAAAAAAGATGAGACTCCTTAAATTGCCCATTGCCCAGCTACCCTCTGGTTATAGTGGCCTCTAATTTAAGAGAGAAAAAAGAAAATGGGAGTAGCAATCCTGTTTTCTAAATTGCTTGAACCTGTTTTGTTTGACCATGTTGCAGATAGATCCCTAGGAAGATTTTTAATAGTGCAAATGCAACTGGGGGGGGGGGGGTATATGGGATGTAGTTGATGTGTATGCACCCAACAGAGATCAAGGGAAAATGGGAGATCAGCTGCTGGATATGGCTGATGGTAAATTTTATGGCTTGGGCGAAGGCTCTTTACAGAGGCCCTAGGGCATGAGTACAGGTGAATGAGAGATACTGCCGAGAGTTTGTTATCCTGGGGGTTAGGCATGGATGCTCATTATCATCTTTATTGTTTGTTCTCAGTTTAGAACCCCTTGCAACACGTATCAGGACGAATAAAGAGATTAGAGGAGTGATAGTTGGGGAGAGAGAATGGCTGATGACGATTATGTTCACTGTTGTGGATCCAGATATTTCCATTTCTCACATTATTAAAGAGCTGAAGGAATTCAAGATTAGAAGTTGGGTGATATGTTGCATTATGGCTGTGTGCTGTGAGGTGGCCAGAGCCTGGAGGCAACCAATGGCCCCTTTGTTCTAGAGAGTTTCCAACACAGAATCCAATTGATGTTCACCTTAAGCAAGTTGATGGCATTGAAGAGGAGACATTGACAAATTTCAGAGAATTTGGGCCTCATATGTAGTGTGGAGCAGGCTTTGATTTCAAGTTTAAGGTTCATTTTTTATTTCACTTTTATTTTAATATTTGTATTCTGAAAATTGAATACTGATTTTATTTTTGAGGCTTCTCCGATAGTTCACAAAGATATATTGTAAGAACTGGATCCTTATATAAATGAATATTGTTATTTTAATAGTAATATATGTGGATAGCTGTTCAGTAAATGCTGGAATTTTAAGGAAAATGCTTCACCTTATTTTAAGAGAGATGATTTATGGAATGATGCATTTATGATGCCTGTCCTGGTGGGGTGGAATGCTGTTGAAGAGAGTCTGTTTTAATGGTTCTTATAAATTGTATTTGACAAGAAAAAAAAGAAATGATTCTCTACTGCTTCTGTCTTTTCTAACACTTTTTTTTTCAGCTTCTTTCCATTGTATTTTAAATTTATTCAAATCAATGGGAAGACGCATAATACAGGCACGCTGATTAAAATCATCCATCATTTTAAAATCAGGAATTTCACATTGAAGTTTAATTAAAAATTATAAGCCCATGGTACTATAGGGGATACTAGAGAAACAAGCATATGAGATCTTGCTAACCAGCACTGTTGAATAAAAACTAGGTCTCATATGACCTGTCATATGAGTAGCTATAGAAACCAACTGTCAGTCCTAAAGACAGCATACCTTCTAAACACTTGTAATCTAACAAATGGTGTGCTTACCTCTCCTCCATTTACAAACACGTTAGTGGGGAGAGTTTGTGAACAGACATGATCAAGTGTGTCTCACGTGGGGGAGGGGGGTCTGTGTATGTTGTGTCTTTGTGTGTGCTGCGGGAGGGGGTATGGGAAGTCTGTGTGTGTATCTCTGTGAGGGGTGGAGAGTCTGTGTATGTGTCTGTGTGGTATGGAGTAAGTTGGGTGTGTGATGGTGGGGAGGTGTGATGTGGGGATGGGGTGGTATGTATGGTGGGAACATGTGTGTGGTGCAAGACAGGGTTTGTGTGTACTATGAGAGTGGGATGGGCCTCGTCCCCATGCATTAATCTCATCAACCTCCGTCTCCTTACACTCTTCCCTCCTTTCTCACCCCAGCACCTCTCCTACTGTCCCCCTTGCACTCTTATTTACCCATTCTCTGTTACCCTCCCTATACTCTCTGTCTGTCTCCTCTATTCTAACTTTTCAAAACCCACTGCCCTTTAAACATCTCCTGCCTTCTTGCCTCTCCTTCCCCCCCCCCCCCCACACCTTTTTCTAGGCCTGCAAGTAGGCCCAGAGCTGCACAGGGTTCTTTTTTCCTCTGCTAGCAGGGGATGGGGTGCTCACAGGCAGACAGCAGCAGTCTTTGCCACAATCCATGTTCTTGTCCTCCTTTCCAGGGAGATGGGGTCCCACTGGTAGACTCTTGCAGTCACGGTTCTGACTTCTTCATTCTTTGCCAGTGGACAAAGACTCCCCACCATTCCAAGAGGAAATGCCTCTCTTATTCCAAACTCACCTATATTTCTTTGTACAAATGCACAGAAACATATGCATATAGACAGATACACAGACTGATGGAACCTCTTCAATGGGCACTGCTGATATGAAACATGCCTAAAACTCAGTGACTCAGGAAATAACCTGATTCCTATCTATATGCATATTAAAATCCCCTAATACTATAATTTAACCTATATTATTCTCAAATGAACTAAAACATTTAATAAAATCCAAAGGACATACACTCTCGTTCCCTCTGAGGATAATGTTTTAAATTTGAAAACATGGAATATATTTTAATATAAGCACCTCACAATCATTTAATAAAGACTGCCCTGTTCTTGTGTAAGTTATAGAGTGGTTAAGAATTACTATTACTCCTCCACCCTTGGCCCTAGTGCATGATTAATACTCACAAATGTATCTAGGGGGACAATCAATTGGTCATTATCAGATAGTCAGCTTTCAGTGATAAAAAAACCCAAAACAAATCAAAATGATTCTTTTACTAAATCATAAATCACTTCAGTTTTAATTTTCAAAGATCTGGCATTTATGAGACCCGATTCAATGGTTCATCTTATGCAACATTTACCCAAGTGCTTTTTATCTATTCGAGAACTCTACATTCTCTATAAAGACATTAAGGGAGTCATTCTAAACTCCGTTAAGCGGGTTTGGATGTCTAATCCGGATGTCCAGACCCATTAAACGACCGGGCAGCCTGCCGGGGACAGAGCTCCCAATACGAACAAGCAATTTATACGGGGAGCTCTGTTCATGGGAGGGAGGGGGTGGGACAGAGGCGGAGCAAGGGTGGTTGGTGGGCGGAGAGTGACCCTGGATGTACAGGGTCGATTCTGAGGTTGGCCCTGTATGTCTGGGGTCAGCCACGGAGATGGGGTGCTTATTCCACCTCAGAGGTGGAATAAGTCCCCCTGGACATTGGGGGACTGCGGCGCCATACAGAGATAAGAGGTGAGGGGATGCAGGGGGATCCCCGCAGCTCGATCCTGACCATGGGAGGCCAGATCGAGGGTTGGGCTGCGGGGAAAGGACATTTTCTCTGGCGGCTGGGGATCGCAGCTCCTGAATGGAGCCACAGTGCCATGGTGATGGTACGCCATGCACTGCGGCTCCATTCAGGAGCCTTGCTGTGCTAGACGGGGATCAGATGCTGGATGTGCCTGCAGGATCAAAATAAGGTCTACCTCTGTATGCCCCGATTCTGATTGGCTGTATAAGGACTGGATGGCCAATACAGAATCGGCCTCTTAGGGGTTAGTTACTAAAGTGTATTACAGTAATAACACACATTATTTGGTCCTTAATGCAGGTGAAGGACAATAAAGTGCATTTGTTTACCATAAAGCACAATTTACCATTGCAGTGTGAGTTGAACATTAATGGGACGCAAAGCATGTGAATGCATGCAAAAAACCTCATTAGTATTCAAACTGAATTTAACATGGCTTGCAGGAATTACCATTGGGGTTGACCTCTAGCGGTTGCTGCCATCTGGGTACCACTGGACCATCTTGCTGTTCTAGAGGGAGGCCTAAGGGAGATGGGGTGTTTCAGATTGGGGTCTTTGGGGGGGGGGAGTTGGAGGCATATTTTGGGGGGGGCAGATCCTGATTGCTTGGTGGTGTCACGGGTTGGGACCTCCACATTATCATGTATATAAAAGTGCTGGAGGAAAAAGACCTCAAGATACTATGCCAACGCAATGGCTATCAATGGCTCTGTATCAGCCAACAGTGGCATGTCACAGATAGATAAATCACAAAGATATCGCAACATCACAGGTCATTAAAAACCTCCAGCTCTAGTAACATTCAATCATGTATCACTTTTCCAAAAGTAGAAAGAATGTATTCATTAAACACAAAATGTCTTCATTATAAACAAACTTAGCTCTCACTAGCTCTCACAACACAGTGTAACTCAACCTTTCAACCAAATGTGACCAGGTTGTTGTACTTAGCTGCCAACTGCCAACACTCAACTCCAATGTTGTGCATTTTGCTATCGCTGCTTCAGGGAGTTAAACCCTTCCCACATAATCTGTTCACAAATGGCAGTCCAATGTGTCCTAAAACAGAAGCCAATATCATAAACACATCCTGGTGCTGAACAATACTCACAACCATTAAAGCAACCAACTGTTACGAGCTCAATCACTCACTTACGATATGCAATGTAGCACAGCCGCACACAGACAGTAAACTGGCATGTAGTGAATTCAAACAAACCGCTGCCAAAAAATGTCGTGCATGCGCTTAAGTACCTAATCAAAACACACCTCCCAGAACTCATCGACCAATCCTGGACATAGCCAGTGACATCGTGTCAGCCTTAAATCATTCACAAATACTCAGCAGCAGAAGCGGCCACTCGTCCAAGAATACAACTGCAAAGCAGTTTTTCACGTGGGCTTGATATCATCACAATCCATCAAACAAAACCCAATACAGACCTCACAAATCTATCTTAAGATCTTAAATCTACACTACCCATTCTTAGTACTGCCATGCAAAAAATAACCCTGATCACTTACCCTTGCATACTACCATATCCCAACCATCGATATACACACAGAAAAGTCAGACCAACTGAACGGTAGACATTTACCCACCCACTAACTCTTTACACACTTAACCAATGTCTTAATAACACTCTTTCCAATCAATGCCTTCATTCAACCCTCTTGGGCTAACAGTACCAAAATGAAAGATACAAAATTGTTCTCTACGTAACATGTGCAGGGCACGATCACTCTCCCCTGTGCTAAGTTTCGGCATTTGATCTGTAGCAATACATTTATAGTCGTGAAACTTATGGTTTGCTACCTGACTATGAGATATCAATGGAGCACCATCAACATTACACTTCAGTTTACTACAATGCTCAGTAAGACGAACGTGTAACTGTCGTGTGGTCTTTCTGATGTATACTAACCAACACAGACAAAATAATGCATATACAACATACTCTGACTTATGGTCTGCCATCTAAAGCGCCAGCTTACTCCCTGATATTCAAAAACTGTAGACTGCAACATCATAGAACATAATGAACAGGATTCACAACTCCTATAACCACCTTGTCCATATAATTTAATTCTATCAACAAGCATTGTAGGACTCAAAATATCTCATAAATTGCGCCCTCTAGTATATACCATTCTAGGACGCAATTCATCCAAGCCTGGTATAATAGACAGTGTAGGGAAGTGAGCCTTAACAATCTTCTCTAACTGTCTACTGAAAGGAGAATATTGCGTTATCATATGCACATATTTTCTCTCCCCTTCCTGATGATTACGTAACCTGGGCTGTAATAGCCACTCCCAGTCATTATTTAAAGCCCTAATCCACACCCATTTAAGTACTGTACTCGGGTACCCTCTCTCACAAAATACCTTCATTAGCTCTTGAGATTGTTGTCCATACCCATTCACTGTGCTACAAGTTTGGCGATACCTAAGGAATTTTGAAAACGGAAGCCTATTTTTTAGACTGACAGGATGAACACTCATATAATGTAAAAGGGCATTCCTGTCAGTTACCTTCTTATACACAAATGTTACCAATCCCTCTTGGATCTATCTATACATCCAAAAAATAAATCTGTTTTTTTATCAAATGCCATCATAAATTGTATACATAGGTCACACTAATTAAGCCAGTTGAAAAACACTCCAAGCTCACCTTCTGACTCACCCCATACCATAAATGTATCATCGATATATCGAACCCACATATGAATGGAAGTTTGATACTGACAATCAGATAGCAACAGTTCCTCAAATTGAGCCATATACAAGTTAGCAATTGAGGGGGCCATAGTAACACACATAGGCATCCCTGACCGCTGCTGATACAACTGATTGCCGTAACAAAAAATGGTCTTAGATAAGGCCAAACTAGCTAATTTCATAAGGAAATGTAATTGTACAGAAGATACATCAACTCTTTTGACCAACGCTGTCCTTAAAACTTCCAAAGCCCTTTCTTGTGGGATACTAGTATACAATGAATTCACACCCAGAGTAACTAGTCACCTCTCATATATGGATTCCTGTGCTTCTTTAATTTGCAACAGATTTAAAAAATGAGTAGTATCTCTTACATATGATGGAATCAAACTCATCAGAGGGTATAAAAAGGAATCTAGGCATATAGACAAAGGTTCTAATAAAGCACCCCTAGAGGAAATGATGGGTCGACCTGGGGGGATTCTGTAGGTTTTTATGTATCTTAGGGAGAATGTAAAGCCTTGGAGTTTTCGACACTTTCACATTCAAAACCCCAAATTCTTTTAATGTAAGCAATCACAACTGTAATGCTTCAGTAGTTAACCTCTCTATTTCTAACTTTAAACGTTCAGTGGGATCAAGAGTAAGCACTCGATACGGAAATGGATAGGAAGCCAGTGAAGCGACTTGAGAAGGAGGGTTATATGAACATGTAGAGGATGGCAGAAGATTAGCCATGCAGCAGAGTTTTGAACAAATTGAAGGGGAGAGAAATGATTCAGAGGGAGACCAGCAAGGAGGAGGTTGCATTAGTCTAGACAGGAAGTGACTAAAGAATGGATAAGTGTCTTAGTAGTGTGTATAGAAAGGAAGGAACAAATTTTGCCAGTGTTATAGAGAAAGAAGCAACAAGTTTTAGATATCTGTTGGATGTGTGCAGAGAAAGAGAGAGTATAGTCAAAGATGACCCCAAGGTTGAGAGCTGAGAAAACAGAGGAGTTTGGTATTATCCACAGAAATAGTCCAGATCATCATTAAAGACATTTTGTTTTATTTGAGTTCAAACTTCTCCTACTGACCTATAAATTCACTCTTTCTGCTGCTCCTTATTACCTTTCCTCTCTTACCTCTCCCTACACACCTCCTCAAGTGCGCCGCTCTTCTGGCAGATCCCTTCTATCTGTGCCCTTCTCTTCTATTGCCAACTCCAGACTTCGATCCTTCCACTTTGCTGCTCCTTATGCCTGGAACAAATTACCTGAGTCTGTACGTCAGGCTTCATCTCTGGTCCTTTTCAAATCCAGACTGAAAACTCACCTCTTCGAGTCAGCTTTTGGATCCTTATCTGCTTGGTCTCCTATGTGTTTCCTTGCCACTCCCCAAGATGTTTCCTTGTCCTCGGCTGCTGTGTTGCCTGTCTTGACTAGATTGTAAGCTCTGATGAGCAGGGACCATCTTTTACATGTGTCTGTACAGTTCGTTGTTTTCTGCTGGAACATAGTGGGGCTGTATGTCCCAGCAGGGGGCCCCAACGGGACGTCCATCCCCGCTATTTGTGTCTCAGAATAACCCCCATACTATACTAAGCATATATATACAGGGTGGCCCAAAAAAAGTGAGAACATCTCGTATTTAAAAATTCAAAAAGACAGATGTAAACGATTGACAAAAAAAAAAAAACCACACACGACCGGAAATTGTCGAAATAAAGACATTATATAGCTAAAAAAGGTAAATAAGTAAACTATTTAAGCTATTAATTTACGAGATGTTCTCACTTTTTTTGGGCCATCCTGTATATTAGAGGCCTCAGATGAGGGACCTGACTAGTGCTATTAATACAGCTTATAATAAAGCCTAGGTTACAGTACCCCTAATAGACTCTTTCATCAGCCTCAGGCTAAGAGTTTATTTTTTGAAATGCATTCAAAAACTAAATCGCTTAGCTTATTCAGACCACAAAAATGGCAAACGCTGATGTCAACTCATTTCGCCACTCATGAAGTAACCGTGGCTACTTTAGGACACATAGTCATGCATTAAATACCCATCCTTGATGATGTGATCAATTTAAATTTGCGCAGTGGTACATAAACAGTCGTGAGCACCTGAGATATCTGTATTAAAGTGCCGACAGCCATTCTACAGATTCTTTTAAACCATTCAGATACAAAGCATCCAATGTGAATATCCATTTCTATTCCAGATGGGCCAAACAATCTTGAACATTGCCCTTTGTAGATCTTCTATGCAATCCATTACTAACCACTTCAAGCCATGCCATTGATAACAATGGTCCAGTTGTACAATAACTACTGACACAATGGAATTCGTTAGATATGACATGTTTACTTGGCCTGGTTTTAACTTTGCAGCATGTTCTGCCTATATATAGTTTTTCACAGGGGCATAAGATATATCTATAGCCCACATAGTATTACATTCTGTCATGTGTTTCAGTTTGAATATACAGCCCATTCTCTGATCGCTCCAAATACCAATATTTAATGAAGTTTCACACATATCACAACTGCCACAGGGTGCATGTCGACCTTCCACTGTTTGCAAGTTCTTCTGTCGAATAAATTCCGAGTGGACTAAACTGTCCCTCAGATTTCTACCTCTTGAGAAGGCAATACAAGGATCTGCTTGAAAGACTCTGTGTAAAGGTAGCACATGCCGATGCTTTTGAATGCTATGTGCTATCTCCATTGCTCTCTCCGTATACCATAACACACAGATTTGTTTCTCCATAGGGGTTGTTTGTTGTTTCTGTAACAATAGCTCCCTGGTATTCTGCTCTCACTATTGGTGCCAGATGGCCTTTCTGAATAAATCGTTGAGTGAGTTGAGGCGCCTGATGTTTAAAATCCTCCTCCTCGGGGGGCGGAGCCTGATGTCCAGCGGGATGGTCGCATAACGCTGAGGCTCCCGAGAGGCCTACTCAGAATCCTGAATTAACACCATACATACTTGGAACTTCTACTCTGATCTTGCAGGGGCACATTGGTGAGATGGCGGGGACCAAACCCACGCGCCTGGAATTTGGATCTCCAGCGGCTTCTCACGGCAAACGTTCCAAAACTGAACCCCCGTCCCCGCAGAAGGGGCTGGCCTTGCGCGAGGGCCCCGAAATGCAGCAGGAAATCCTCGCAGAGATTAGAGGGGTCAAGGACCTCGTGCAGTCAAACGGTGAAGCACTCCGAGCGCTGCGGGAAGATCTTGGTGTACTGCAGGGCAAGCTAGAGGGGCTCTCTTCGCGTCAGGACAAAATGGAGAGCATATTGGACTCCCATGCGGCCCGGTTGTCCAAACTCGACAAAGTTGAACGTCAGGTACGGGCCTTGCAGAAAGAAGTGGAAGATGGCAATAATAGAGCGCGCCGCAACAACATACGACTCGTGGGCATACCGGAGGGAGCGGAATCGGGAGACATGAAAGAGTTTTTATGTAAAATCCTCCCTTCCCTGCTCCAAATCACCTTTACCAAAGATTTGGAGATTGATCGCGCTCATCGTGTACCCTCAAGCATAACGCTCAACAGGAAGACCCCGCGGCCTATCATTTTTCGACTTTTGAGATATCAACACGTGGAGCAAATTCTCTGTGCCTCTCGGGCAAAGGGCCATATGGAGTTTGAGAGCCACAAGATCTCCTTCTATCCTGACTTGGCTAAACCCACGGTCGACCGCCGAAAGCGCTTTCTGGAATTCCGACCGAGGCTTCAACAACTACAAGCACGCTATGGCCTGATGTACCCGGCCAAGCTCCGAGTCACGCTTCACAATCAGACAAAAACATTTGAGGACCCTGATCTACTAGCGGAGTTTTTGGATTCCAAAGAAGCCGACTTGATGCGCTGACTTCCAGAATATTCCTGCAAGCATTCCCATATCCGCTGTACCTGCCATCCTGGATCTACCGCAGCCCAGCACAGAGTCAGGCGAGGGCAGTTTGTTTGCCTTACTACTTGATGATATCTGTGACCCGACTCCATCTACCCACAGTAGCCTCGATGAGTATCAGAGACAGTGTTAACTATGGACTCTGGTGTTTCTTTTCTTTTTTTCATGTCTTTCTATCGCCTCTCTAGGGCCTCCTCCCGCAGACATATGGTCGCCATATTCATTGGGGGTTTTGCTTCTTCTCTAAGATACTTTGGTACATGCTTTTCAATATGGGGTGTATTAGCCAGCATACTCGGTGATTATGTCATTGTTGCACAGATTCTGATTATGTTGTATGTTTTCAAGCGCCCTTACCTAAAATGTCTATTACCGATTGATGGCACCATGTAAGATTTTCTCATTGAACGTAAAAGGAATCAATAATCCGATAAAACGGAAGAAAATCCTAAGCTACCTAAGTCAGGAAGCTGCGGATCTGATTTTCTCCAAGAAACGCATTTAAATTCGAAGGAAACTCTTAAACTCAATATTAAACCTTACATGGTGGCCGCCTATTCCCCAGCCGTTTCTAAGAAATGTGGGGTTGCCATACTGGTTAGGAAATCTTTGCATGCTACTATTATTGCGACTAGCTCAGATACAGAAGGTAGATGGTCCAGAGTTCACCTCAAGATAGGTAGCCTTGAAGTTACATGTATATGCCTTTACGATCCTAATGTGGATGATCCTGCCTTTTTTGCTACCATTGCTCAGGTTGCGCAGGCCTCTGCTAATACTTCATTGATAATTGGGGGGGATTTCAATTTAGTCCTTGATCCCCTGATTGACAAACAGCCGCCTAGGACAAGTGGTCCCCCCAAGAGTCACACCACGCTTACCTCTTTGATCAAAGATCTTGCTTTAGTTGATCTATGGAGGTTACTACACCCCAATGAGCTTGACTTCACCTTCTTCTCTTCCCCTCACAAATCCCAGTCTCGCATAGATTTCTTTCTAATATCAAAACTGTTAGTTCCTCAGGTGGACACTGTAAAGATTCACTCCCAACATATTTCAGATCATGCTGCTATTTCCTTTCAATTACACACTACTGCACCCCAAGGGAATTCGGGGGCCTGGTTCTTTGATAGACTCTCATCCTATCACTGGGTCCGAACGTATGTCCTCAGGACGGACTCCCGCTATGGAATAACCCCAGAATTCAAGTCCTAAATAGAACGATAGCATGGAAACCCTGGTACTCAAGGGGGATCTGGACACCCCAACAGCTTTTCTCTGCAGCTCGTTGGAAAACCTTTTCTGATTTACAAAAGGAATTTGCGTTACCAGCGAAACACTACTTTCAATTGATGCAGCTTCAACACTGCCTCAAAAGTGCTCAAATCATGCCGCCCTCTGCCCCTACTGAGGACGGGCTATTAGAGATAGTTCACTCTATTAGTAGTACACATGGGGTAGCCTCTAACTTTTATATAATATTATGTCAGGGTACAGACACTGCCACTTTTAGAGCTCAACAAGCCTGGGAGCGCGAACTGCAAACCACTTTAACCCCTGTGCAATGGAGCGTTTTCTGGAGCAAAGTAGTGCGGGTTTCCCGGTCTGCCTCTGTTACCCAAACTCTCTTCTTCTTTGCACACAGATGCTTTTATACCCCAGAAAAAATAGCCAAATGGAACACAACTGCTAGGGACCAGTGTTGGTCTTGCCATGCTGCTGTGGGAACCCTCGCTCATGTTATTTATGAATGCCCTCAACTACAGGTTTATTGGAGGCGGGTTTGGGGTTGTATTCAATTTATCTTACACCTTCACGAACCTCTCTCTTGGAAGATCGTGGGACTCCGCTCTGTGGCGGAGGTCCCCTCTCTTCCTAAGAAGGGTCGCTTTCTCCTTGATTTCATGCTGGGTATAGCCATATGCTTAATCACGAGGAATTGGAAGGATAGCTCTCGACTTACTGTCAATGAATGGTGGAACCTCGTCTGCTTATATAGTAAATATGAGCAGATACCTCGGAGAGCTATTCCCCATGCCCAAACTCACTCTCGCTTGTCTAAATGGCAGATGCTCAATGATTATGTACAGTCTGCTCATTGTTCCGACATGCCTGTTTAATGTGCACTCATCATGTTTCAGATCACCGTTAGGTTTTGTAACACAATAATGTAAGTACACGCCCGCTTCGGGAATGATTAGTTTTCTAGAGAAGAAGCAGGGGGGAGGGGGGTGGCAGGGGTTTCCTTTGGTGTATGTATTACACTTTATGTATCTGTCTTTTAGCTGTATGTCTTCCTTTTCCTTTGTTGTTATAAAACGAAAATAAAGAATTTAAAATCCTCCTCCTGAGAACAAATGCGTTTCAGCCAAAGAAATTGCCCAATAGGTTAAGCTTTCCTTAATTTATACGGATGATGGCTCTTAAAGTCCAAAAGATTGTTGCGGTCTCCTTCCTTTCTAAATAATGAAGTACTCAACGAGGCATTACGAATTGAGACTAAAACATCAAGAAAGGACATCTCAACTTTTGACTGTGTCATCGTAAATTGTAAATGCTGGTCCTGAGTATTTGTTGTTGTTAAGTGCCGTCGAGTCAGAGTCGACTCATGGCGACCCTCTGGATAGCTATCCTAAATTTTGTTCGGTCTTGAGTCAGGCGGCTCATTGTTGAGTATTTAACCATTATGAAAAAAGTCTCAATTCAGAGTCAGACCAATGCCATAAACAAAATATGTCATCAATAAATCTTACCCATAGACTAATCTGTTGGAAACACAATGAAGGATATAGGAATCTCTCTTTGAAGTTAGAGACGTACATGTTAGCAATACTGGGGGCCATGACCGCCCCCATAGCCACCCCTCGTACTTGTAAATAGAATTTGTCATCAAACCTAAAATAGTTCTTTGTAAGACTAGTTTCAATAGTGACAATAAAAAATTGTTTGAAATTCGCTCCAATGGTTGCTGCGCTATCAATGAACTTTCCACCAGCTTATAAGCTGCCTCCTGAGGAATATTCATATACATTGCTGTGATGTCAAACATCACCATCGTCTCAGATTGAAAATTCAATTGAAAAGTTCCAACTTATTTAAAAAATCTGAGGTGTCACGTATGTATGAGTGTGCTTGCTTAACTGAATGTTTTTCACTTTTAAAAGGATGGCGATGCTGGTGGCTGCAGCTTAGTACAGCTGCAGGAATGAAGGAAAACACTCCCATGGCTGTGAACAGGTGAGCCAATGATGCGAGCATCAGGCGCCCTTGTGTGCAGTGCCGCAAGCCAGTGCCTCATTGGTTCCCTCATGCCAGCCAGCTGCGGGGCCTGTTTAAGAGTGGGGCCATGCCTAGGTCCAGCCCTGCAGGCAGCATCACAGTGCTAACATGTGGCCTGATGTTCCTGGGGAGCCATTTTAAAGGGATTGATAGCAGCTTAAATGTAGTGGAACCCCTGCGCCCCCCCCCCCCCACCACCACCACCAAGTTACCCTCTTCTGTTGGATGGTTAAATATTATTAATGATCTAAGGCAGAGTGGACCACCACCGAACAGAACTAGAGAAGAGCTTTCCAGGTCATTGGCCCAGTCTGATAGAAAGTATTACCACCAGAAATCTGCCTTTGCACAGAGTTTCCTGCAATTCCAGAAATTAGTGAAGACTTGATTATTTGGACTAATATTTTTAGATTTGGGTTAAAACTGTTATAGTAGCTGTTTTTTATGCCTTAAAGTACACTATGGGATAGATGGGTTTTAGAGCGAGTTAGATTCCAGAACATGTTTCTTGGTAGGAACAGAGTGGGCAGGTCATTATTTGGGGGGGAGCAGTTAGGGTGAATATTATGTTGTATATTACTTTTCTTTTTATGTTTTGTTGTGAACGGCCTAGATATTTTTCTTAAAGGAAAGGCAATATGCAAATATAAATGTACATAAACAGATTAGCAGCAGATGATGGAAGACAGAAAGTTGCCACCTGCTTCCCCCTCCCCTCCACCATTAGTCAACAGCAATCTCATGGTGACCACAACTGACAAATTCATGGATGTGACTGCAAGTATATCCTTGGGAGAAAAAGGGAGGTCTCCTGCTCATAGATAATGTGTGGATATCGTATTTATTTTTATTAAGATGCGGGAGCAGCCTAGTGGTCAGAGCAGCAGGCTGGAAAGCCAGGGTTCAAATCCTACTTCTCCCACTTACGCTTCTTGTGACCTTGGCAAGTCATTTCACCCTCCATTGCCTTAGGTAGAACCGAGATTGTAAGTGCACTTTGACAGCGAAACATAACTTGTGACTCAGTGAGCTTGGATTTGGAGTAGGCAAGTAATTAAATTCAAATCTATTTCTTATTTTGATATACCGCCTTTCTCCAATAGACTGTGATCAGTGGCCAATTCTTCCTCCATCTGGTTGGCTTTCTCTCCCCTTGGACAACTGTCACCCTCTAGACAGCATCTGCCAGGATGCTACAGTTTCAGGTCCTGAGTGCCACATGGAGGGCTGTTGTCCAAACATGTGAAAAGTAACTCTCTCGTACAGGTAATTAGTAGCGTCCAGCATTCATTAATGGGTGATATAAATCATATTTCTCATTCTTGGGTGTTTTATCTATTTCTGAGGGTGCCGCTGACGGCTCTATACAGAAACCCTGTGCTGGAACCCAGTGTTAAAGCTCTAGTACAGGCCTTCCTAATGAAAGTTTAGCACAGAGGTTCTGCTCAGCGATGCTGCAAGCAAACAGCATGCTGATGAGCTGTTTGCAAAACATCTGGGCTAAACAAGGAGAGCAGGCCAGGCACGGGGGTCTGCATTAGTAGGCCCTATATTTCGCCCAAAGTTGTCATGCTGCCCTAAAAAGAAAAAGATCATTTGAGGTGAAGTTTGACATTTCACCTCAGATTACACAGGCACAGACCACCAATCTGCTGGCTCTGACCCTTGACACGTGGTTGGGGGGACCTGATGCCCTTCTGGACCCCCCGCAACTTGTATAAAAATCATTAGAGGCCCTAGTGGCAGCTAGGCCCCAATTCTGACTCCAACCCCCTCCCTAACTTCAAAAGAAATCATTGATGGCTCAGTGGGCCCTGACCCCCACCCCACCCCATGAACATCCAAAAAATAAATTAGCAGCCTGCCCCTACCCTAGACACCCCCTCTTTCAAAATGGTGGCATCTCACCCCACCCAGTGGGGGTTTCAGTTGGCCAAATAGTGACCTCAGATGATCCTTTTGCTCCCTGCTGCATCTCAACACTTGCCCAAAGATGGCAGAAAGATCCAGCATTAAGAGTAAAAACACTGCACTAAGCTTTGCTGTCGGTTTTTACATTAGGAGTAATGAAAAATTCATTCTTTTTCGTGAGATTAGCATGCCCATTGTGCTAGGCTTCAGCATAATGGTTTTGTTCATGATTTTCCTGCACTAGCTTGCTTTCTGTTTTGGGGAACAAGACTAGCGCAGAAAGATCTCTAGTAAAATGCTGCACTAAAGCATAGCAAAGTTTATTACATCAAGCTGGAGGGATGGGAGAGTGGAGCCCAACTGCTCTCTTCTCCCTACAGTGGAATGATCCAGCTGCTAAACCTCTGAAGAATTCAACCGGAAAGGAAGATTTGCAGTGTGTTAGTCATTCAAGCGGTTTGTTTAGCTAAATGCTCCTGGGGCTTTGTAAATTATTACTATATACTTTGGTGCTTTTAACCAAAGACCTATGCAGTCAGATTAACAAGGGATGTATACAGTTCCTCTGAAGAAATTTGGTGATCGCTACAGGGCAATTTCAGCAGACAGATTGTACGTGGCATTAGGAATAACATCTTTATTTCTGCCAAAGTGCTATGAGATCTTAAGGGGGCAATTAATTTATTTTGATTATTGGGTTTTTAAATATTACAACTCCATAAAGAATAAAGGTAATTGATACCAACCCCATTATTATAAAATAAAAACATTTAAACAGAAATCCAACAAGCCCTCATTCCGAGAGGAGAGAAAGGTAGCAAAAATTAAAGAGATACATTAGGCGATTCCTTATAAAATTACTCCCTTATTTATATTTATTTATTTAACGTCTCTTCTATACCACGCTATTGTGACAATGAGAGCTGTGTGGAAGAGATGGAATGTGAGGAAAATGAGGAATACACCTTTAAGAGCAGAGATAGCCAAGGTTTCCATAGTGACCACAAGCTAGAGGAACATGCAGTAGCTGAAGCTCAGCCCTGCCCAAGCCATGAGGTAGGAGCAAGCTTGAGCCCTAGTGAGATGAGATACACGTACAGGAAGCAGGGTGTGGTCGCTGCAAAGCACTGTTTTAAACCTGCTTCAGTGAGTTGTAGGAAAGTGTGGATGAGAGAGAAGCCGGTAGAGCAGCTGAAAGCGTGGCTGAGAGAGAAGCCGGAAGAGCAACTGAAGGCGTGGCTGAGAGAGCAGCCGAGGAATGCTGACTCAAGTTCAGGAAGAGCACTGGAACCAGAGGATTCAAAGGTGAAGCCTGGTTCAAAGCAGCTCAGAGAGGAGAAATCTGAAAAGTTTTCCTCCACCGTGGGAAACAGTTCTGACAACAAGAAAAGCAGTTCTTGCTTAGAAGGTACGTCTGCTTCAGTGCTTAGCAGAACTTTGGCTGAAGACATTGTTAGAGAACTGAAACTAAGTGCAGAACAGAATGCTCAAGGGAACCGTGCAGGCAAGAGGACAGTGAAAGCTGTTACAAACAAAAGTAATCAGAGTTCAAGTAAAGACAGAGAGACAGACCTGAATGCTGTTGAGTTATTGGAGAAGCTGTTTCAGAATAGGAAGGCTCATTCCCAAAGCACTGCTGGTTGTGACCAGAGGGAGCAGTTCTTAGGAGACCTTCACAAGTTTCTGTATAACAGTAGGCTTGAACCTATTGCCAAAAGCCTGGAGAAAGATAAGCAAAGTGCAGCTTATGAAGATATGCAAGTTGATATTTATGAGAGAGTTCCCGAGCGTGACGAAACAGAGATGGACTGTTCTTTTTGTAACGCAGAAAGCTTAAACATGTGCTAACCTTGAACTGTGGAAGGAAGTTTACATAGCATATTTGTTTAGCTAATGGAGAGCTGAGAGCGTCTGTGAGAAAGAAAGAAAGAAATAAAGAATTTCCACTGAAACCTGAGGGTTAAATGCATCAGCCTTGGATAAAAGAGAAAAAGAATTTACCTGTTGTAAATACCAGCAGTAGCTGTGAAACTGTTTGTGCTGAAGAATGCTATGAACAGCTACTGTGCAAAGAGTCTAATTGAGTTCTGATGTTCCAGCCACATTTTTTGTTCCTGGTGATTTTCATTTGGAGAAATAATCCTACTTTGCATAGCGTTTGTGAATTTTGATGCGAGAGGGGAAACCCAAAAATAAATATCTTTGTTTTGCCTTAAAAACCCCGAGTGGTCACACTACTTTGTTTTCAAGTAATATAAGAACTAAAGTCCCAGCAACCCCTGCTGGAAGAAACGTCTTGTGACATTACTTAAGGGCAAATAAGGCATCCCTTTTGCCTATCAGCCTTTGGCCTAGGCAGGGGGTCATGACACTAGTCATATCAGTGCGGTGTACAGTTAACAGAACCTTAAAGTTAATGTGTCACCTATACCCGAAAATCATGGTGTTTTAATGATTTACGCACATAAATGGCACAGTTGCTATCTTGGGTGGGGTTTAGGTGGAGCGTAGAAGTACATGCATAAATTATAATCAATACACAGTCTTTATAGATCTAGGTGTTGACATCTACAGCACCTCTAGTACTTGACTTAAGGTGCATTTTTGACCAATTATGCTCGTATTTTGTAAAGAAAAGTAGACACCTACGTTTCGTTATAAAATAGGTGCATTTTATGTGCCTTAAACTAGGTATCTGGTTATAAAATCATCTATAAATGTCCAAACATGGGGCCAGATTCATCAAGCTTTTTTCTTGTAGGCAATGAATGGGAGAAAAATCTCTGCAGGATTTTCCAAACTTATCCCACAGCAATGCGGGTTTTCAGGGTATTCACCATAAGGTAAATTTGCGTATTCTAAGTTCTAGCACATGCAGATTTATTCCATTCACATTCCTTGGGGTTTTCCTGAAAACTCAGCTGCCTGTGGGAAAACAATACTTTGGTGAATCGAGCCCACGATGAGCTGCCAACGTCTTTAGGATATTTGAGTGGGTTCTTTTTTAAAGCAAAAATATTTTTGACTTCAGTGCTCTATAGTGTGGTTGCTTGTTAATCCACTTGAAAGCACAGAAATAAAAGTTAATAATTAAAAACAAAAAAGTGCATAAGAACATACGATATGCCATATTGGGTCAGAGCAAAGGTCCATCCAGCCCAGTATCCTGTTTCCAGCATTGGCCAATCCAGGTCACAAGTACCTGTCAGGTTCCCAAAAGATACACATCTTTCATACTGCTTGTCCCAGGGTTAAGTAGTGGATTTTCCCGGTCCTCTTTAATAATGGTCTGTGGACTTTTCCTCCAGGAACTTGTCAAAACGTCTATATGTCCAAACCACTAACAATTTTTTTACCATATCTTCAGGCAACTAATTCCAGAGCCTGATTGTATGTTGAGTGAAATAATATTTTCTCTGATCCGTCTTAAATGTGCTACGTTATAGCTTCATTGCATGTCCCCTAGCCTTTCTACTTGTTGAAGGAGTAAACAACCAATCTGCATTCACCTATTCAACCCCACTCATTATTTTATGATATCACCTTTTTATTGAACTAGCTTAATACATTTGAAACTTTTGTGAGCTAAAACTCCCTTTCTCTGTTCATAGTTGGTATTAATATTTTTATAATTAATTCTGCTTATTTTGCATCAAAAAGCTCTTCCAAGGCTCAAACCCAACAGGAACAACAACAAGCGAAAAAAAAGTCAAATGGTCAGATCTCAGAAACAAACACAATTTCTTCTGTTCTCCTCACATACCATGATAGTTTATTTATTTCCCCCCCCCCCCCACCCATACCCCTCTCCAGCGTGGACCAAGGACTCTGATAGACCCTGCAGAGCCTACTTAAACCCCCCATGATGTCAAGTGCAGCAGAACCATACTCCGGCCATACCCAATCCCTTGTCCAGTCACATCATTTTCCTTCAACCTGTATTCACCACTAGTCTGTGGACACAGGGAGGCAAAGACTGCAAATATCTCTCCCAGTTCAACATCTTTATCTTTATCGGTTCTTGATATACTGCCCTTGGCAACGGGGCATCAGAGCAGTGTACAACAAAAGTAAAATAAAAAATAAAAACACAGTTTGGAAATAAAAAGAACGACAGAAACAAATGGACAGGACAGACGGGAGCAGAAGAAATCTGAGAAGGGGGGAGGGAAGGGGGGTAGAGAAGGGGCATGCTGGGGGAGGGGTAAGAAGTGGAATGCAGAGACCTAAGAGGATGATGGATGCTGGGAATGAGAGGGAGGTAAGTCGTAGGCTGACTGAAACAGATGGGTTTTGAGGAGGATTTTGAATCGGGTAAAGGAAGATTCAGCATGTAGGGTGGTGGGTAGGGAGTTCCAAAATGCAAGGGCAAGGAAGAAGAAGGTGGAGTAACGTGTCCGCTCTAGGTGTGCTTGGGAGACTGAGGGGAGGGCTAAGCGATGTGTGTGAATAGAGCGAAGAAGGCGATGGGGGGTGTGGTAGTGGAGGAGATTGTCTAGATATTGTGGGTCACCGGTATGACTTGCTCGATGGGCTAGGATGAGTACTTTGTAATGTAGGCGATACTTAACAGGGAGCCACTGGAGATGGATGAGGGAAGGCGTGATGTGGTCATAACTGAAATAATAAGCGAGTATGCGGACTGCAGTGTTTTGGATCAGCTGAAGACAATGGAGTTGATAATGTGGAATACCGGAAAGTGCACTGTTACAGTAGTCTAATCGCGAGATCACCAGTGATAGAAAAAGGGTGGTCAGAGAATGAGTGTCTAGAAGTGAGCATGAACATGAACTTAGCCCTACACTGGGTAGACTGACCCATATCCAAATGCTTCAGAAGCAGTAGTTCATGCAAGGCGTTCTACCAATGCCAGTAGGATGGGCCCTCAGCGACAAGCCAGTACTGCTTGATTACCTTTTTCCCCACAAACAGAACGTTTCACATCCAAAGGAGCTCATATCAACCCTGGATACTACTGGCTACAGGGGCATAAAAAATAACCACCTTAACTGCCCTCCGCACCTCCTGACCCACCAAGTCTTGTATGTAAACTAACACCCTGTCCCAAAACCGACACCACCACACCATATGTTCTAAGTTACCTTCCTCCACACACACACACAGTGCAGAGGGGTGAACCAGCCACTTCAGCCCTGAAAGCCCGAATAGTAGGCCCTCGGGAGCAGTTTGGACTGGCGTTCCTGAAGGCGGACCTACTAACAACTCCTAGAATATGAGTCGCACACCCCTGAAGGTTCAACCCCTCGACCCCATCACCCAGTTCCACCTTCCATGGTCTATTAGATAATCTAAACTGGGGGCAGCCTCCTCTCAAATTATTTTATGGACTATTGAGATTGTCAGCCTCCAGTCCTCCTCCTCTAGCCCCCAGACATGCTGCAGGTGCACATTTTCGCCATAAAGATTCCAGGGATCTCCAGTGATATGGATTCCCAAATACAGAAAGGAACCCTCTGCCCAACGGAGGGGGAAGGTTCCCTGACAGTCCCACTGAACCACCTCTGTCCAAGCCAGGGCTTCAGATTTTAAGTAATTAATCTTCAGTCCAGACATACTTCCAAAACCCCGAAAGTCCCTCAGCAACACTGCCAATGAGGCCTCTGGGTTTGTCAAGTGGACAAAGATGTTGCCTGCGAAAGCTGCCAGCTTAAATTCCTGCTTACCCCCCAAACCTCTTGGTTACCTTGGATGGCCCGTAAAATATTTTTATTTATTTCCACTCATTTTGCATTTTTTTAAATTTGCTTTATTAAAACAATTCAAAGTGGTTTACAGCAGAGTTAATATCAGCAATAGATTATAATACTTACATTAAAATACAATAGATTTAGAAAGGAGGTCACGTGATGCGAACACGATAGTGGTCGCATTCTGAGCGAGCTCCGCTCCCCCCCTTAGCCCAAATCGGGAAAAAAACGGCTACTTACTACCTAGCGCCGACAGGCAGATTGAATATTGTAAAGATATCCATTGACGGCAAGCAGAGACCAGCAGTAGACTGATTTTGCCATGGCCTCAGCAGTCAAGGCGACCCGGAGAGACAAGGACCGCATGGCGGGTGCCGGTAAGATGGCCGATGTAATGGGGGCACCGGCTTCTCCCAAATCGGCGGCATCCCTCGACGAAATGTCGGCCGCGGTGGCGGCAGTTCTTGCGCCTCAGTTCGCAGCACTTCATGAAAAGATGGACGGACTGCAGACATCAGTGGATTCTCTGGGCAGCCGACTGCGGGAGGTTGAAGAGCGCTTAGGGCAAGCCGAAGATGGCGCCACGGCCCTAGCCCATGAGGTGGAGGGCCTCAAAACACAACTGGGGCTACATGCGGCGAAACTAGACGACTTAGAAAATCGCTCACGCCGGAATAACCTCCGATTCATGGGTATTCCGGAGGTAGTGCTAGACAAAGATCTCCGGGGTTACCTCGAAGCCTTTGTTACTCACCTCCTGGGTCCAGCTGAGACCGCAGAACCCCTCTACATCGAGCGAGTCCACCGAGTAGGGAAGCCCCACACCCAAGATCGTCGACCACGGATTGTGCTGGCTAAGTTCCTCCGGTTCCCGATCAAGGAGAGGATACTACGGGCTGCAAGGCAGACGGGCGACACTACCTATAATAACGTGAAGATCCGCGTCGCTCAGGACTACTCGGTGGACCTTAGTCAGTGGCGGAGGGATTACGCGCCCTGGTGTGCAAAGCTGATTGCCGTGGGGATTCGCTTTTCTGTGCAATACCCGGCCCGTCTTCATGTCTTCCACAACAATTCACATCGTGTGTTTGACTCTGCTGCAGAAGCTGGGCCATATGTGGAGCAAGTGGTGTCACGGGCACAAGAGACATCGGCGACGCCTTAATGGACCTCGGGCCTGTGGCCTTGTCTATTTTTGCTTCTGCACACACCGCTGGACCCCTTTTGGCGATAGGACGGGGGGCGCTGGTGGGGGGGAGACCCGATGGACCGAGGGCACTGAATGACACGGGATAACGCTGGCCCCCTTTATTTATTTATTTATTTGTGTGCTTTTCTATACCGCCTCTTCCAGAGATCAGGGGCGGTTTACAAGGAACTTAAAACAACAATATAGCAAAACAGTGCAATATTGCATTACATTAAACATTAGGTGAACATAAAACTAGATTACATAAGAACTAGGTTACATGGAAAACAATGTGTGGGTTATTAACATAAAAGGAAACATAAAACTATCTTACAAAGAACCAAAAAGTAGCTTTACATGGTTAGCAAGAGATTATAATAGTTATTTGCGATCATAAGTACAGTGTTGGGAGTAGACTAACTTGGGTGGATATGAAAATGGAATTAGGTGGGGTAGACTTGTGTTTGGTTTGTTGCATGTTTTTGTGTAGTAAATTTGATTTCAGGTTGTATGTTGCTATAGTGTTGACTAAATAGGTAGGTTTTAAGTTCCTTCCTGAAAGTTGTAAGATCTTTAATCTCTCTGAGGTTTAGTGGCAGTTTGTTCCATTGGCTGGGAGCATAATATGAAAAAGCAGTGTTGGTGGTTATTTGTTTTGATTTTGTCACTGCAATGGGAATTAATAGCATGTTGAGGTTAGTTTTTCTTCTGATTCTGTTTTCTTGTGGGGTTTGGAGTAGAGTGGCCAACTGTGATGGGGCTAGGTCATTAATGAGTGATGGGGCTAGGTCACTAATTCCCATGTTTTAGCTTCGCGTATAACTGCGGGGTGGCCTGTAGAGTTCAGTGCCTACGGTGGATATTGCGGGGATTACCGCAGTAGAGGACGGGGTAGCCACCGCGGCCCCCCCCCCTCGGTGGCTCCCCCGTTCCTGTTTTTTTTTTTTTTTTTATATACCTTTAATACTTCTTTATAACCTTGTATATATGCAGTTTGAGAGCTTTAATGAGGGATATCTCTGCTGTGAGCTCCCGGGCTCTAGGGCCTGGGGCTTTCTGACGGGGGCCTTTGATAGCTTTGATTCCCGGCGACTTAGTAGGTCTGCCTCCTTCTTTGGCCCCGCGGGGGGGGGGGGCTTCTATGGATAGGTCTTCTAAGCCTGAGGATAGCCGGGTGGGGTCAACGGTGGTTAGGTAGTATATGCTCGGGGGTAGGGGATAGCGGACGCATGTTAACGTGGTGGGGGGGTAGGGGGTAGAGTTTGGCGCTATAACTTGAGGTGGGGGGGGGAGGGGGTTGAGCTCAGGGTGACCTTAGCCATCTCTCCCAAGGCGGGGAGGGGAGGGTGGTATAAGTCAGTGGACTTAGAGGGGTTGGGGACTTGGATGGAGGGGGGTAAGGGGGAGGGGGAGGGGAGGGGAGAGGGAGCGGTGGAGGCAGGGGAGGGAGGGCTGGGTGGGCAGAGGGGGTGGGGTCCTCGCACTCCGAACACTAAGCACGAACAGAGCAATCTTTTTTATGACCAAAAGGATGGGAGGCTCCAGGCTGGGAGGGTCTCCCTCATTACGCTCTGCTGGCAATTGGGTCATATTTATACGATGATCCTCTGAGAATTATAACCTGGAATGTCTGCGGTCTAGGTAGCCCGATCAAGCGATATAAAGTATTGAAGGTGCTGGCTAGACACCGCTGTGACATTGCAATACTCCAGGAAACCCACCAAACAGCGGAAGAACATGCTAAATTAGGCCGGGATTGGGTGGGCCAGGTGTGGGGTGCGCCTGCACTGGGGAAGAAAGGAGGAGTGGTTATATTGATTCATAAGAGGGTGCGTTTCTCGTTGAATCGACAAGTGGCTGACCCGGCTGGACAATATTTGTTATTGTGGGGAGTACTGGAAGACCGTGAGATAATACTTGGCAATGTCTATGGTCCCAACGCGGTCGATCGTGAATTTTATGATTGTATCGCGGCTAAAGTGGAACAGCTGCCCGACGTACCCTTACTCATGGGGGGTGATCTCAACGGGGTGCTTGACGTTAGCTTGGACACCTCCAGCGGAAAGGGGACGCGGGATAGAATACTGAGCTCTCAAGTGTTGCACCGGTTTCGGAGGCGCTTAGGTTTGATGGATCCGTGGAGAGTCTTGCATCCATCTGAGAAGGACTTCACTCATGTTTCGAGGGCGCATGGGACTAGTGCAAGAATTGATTATGTATTGCTTTCCACAACTGCCTTTGCACAGGTGGAGGAGACGCAGATAGGTCCTCTGGAGATATCTGACCATGCCATGGTTTGGGTAGAATTGCGATGGAGGGGAGGATCTGGTACATCTCGAACTTGGAGATTCCCCATTGAGTTATATAAAGATGACCAATTCCGGCAATTTTTAGGCCACCGCTGGCGAGAATTTGAGTTACATCATCAGGTGCACAGGGAGGACCCTGAGTTGGTCTGGGAAACGGCCAAGGTGGTATTGAGAGGGGATATTATTGGCTTTGCCGCTCGGAGACGCCGCTTGCTGGCGGAGCAGATTCTTAAATTGGAGCGTCAGGTTTCCCATGCGCGGGCGCTCAGTGGTCAATCCCCCACGCTGTTGAATAGAAAACGGCTCTGGGAGCTTCAGGTCGCCCTGAATGAACTACTTCATCAGCGCGCCAAGAAATCTCTACTATATTATAAATATCAACTCCATTGTTTCGGGGACAAACCAGGGCGGCTCCTCGGCTGTTGTCTGCGAGGTCCGCGAGGGGGGAGGGGGGTCGCGGCTCTTCGGGATGAACATGGGAAACTTCATCAAAATCGAGAGGCGATTAGTGCACTCTTTAAGGAATTTTTTCAAAAACTCTATACGGCCGAGGAACATGACCCCGCCACTAGGGAGGCCTTCTTGCAAGGGCTACGGCTCCCAAGGGTGACAGAGGCACAGAGGGTACAGCTGGGATGCCCAATTACTTTGGAGGAGGTTCAGTCAGTGATCGCTCATGCCAGTTGTTACAAGGCCCCAGGCCCCGATGGCTACGGGGCTGAGTTTTATAAAATACTCTCCGAAGGGGTGGGACCCTTGTTGGTGGAGACATACCAGCAGCGGATAGATGGGGGGGGTAGGAGGTGGGGAGATAACCAAGCCTATATCACTCTGATCCCCAAGCCAGCAAAAGACCCATTACAGGCGGCCTCCTATCGACCGATCTCTTTGTTAAATTTTGACGCCAAGCTGTTGGCGAAAAGTTTGGCTGAGCGACTAGCGGGAATACTAGGCGATATAGTGCATGCATCTCAGGTGGGTTTTATGCGCGGTCGGTATGCCGTTCATAACATTCGCCGAATTTTGACATCATTGGAGTGGGTGCATAGCCATCAGTTGCCGTCGCTTTTGATAAACTTTGACGCTGAAAAGGCGTTCGATAGGGTGGATTGGACCTACCTGGACCATTTGCTACCATCATATGGTCTTGGACAAGCATTCTGTGCTATGGTGAAGAGTCTATATGATACCCCGACGGCGCGGGTATTGTGCAACGGGGTTTTATCAGCCCCCTTCTCTCTCCATCGGGGTACTCGACAGGGTTGCCCGCTGTCCCCCTTATTGTTTGCTCTGTCGTTGGATCCTCTAATCCGCAGTATAGAATCGGACCCGCAGATTCGTGGGATCGAGGTGGGTAAGCAGGGATTTAAGGTGTCGGCCTTTGCCGACGACATGCTTGTACATTTACAGGAATCGCGAGCGTCATTGCCGAAATTGATGGCTGCATTTCGGAGGTTTGGCAGTTTTGCGGGTCTGCGGATAAATGCAGATAAATCGGAGGCTCTGGATGTGTTGGGGGGGTTGCGAGGCGGATGGGGGGAGGCTTTCCCGTTGAAATGGGCGGAACATGGGTTTAAATATCTCGGTATTATTCTAACGAGACTGCCACAGGATCTATACCACACGAATTTTGAGAGGGTCTTGTCTGGGATACGGCGTCAACTACGAGCTTGGAATCCATTGCCGTTGGCATTACTGGGGAGAATTGCTGCAGTTAAAATGGTGATTTTACCGCGTCTACTGTATTGGCTCCAAACTTTGCCGGTCTGGCTACTTCGACGGGATCGGCTTAAACTGGAAAGAGAAATTCAGGGATTTTTGTGGAAAGGGGCCCGAGCGCGGATCCCTATCTCTCGTATGGTGGGAGGGTGGCGCAGGGGTGGTCTAGGGCTCCCGGATTTAAGGCTCTATGCCCTGGCTTGCCTGGTGCGACACTTGGGTGATTATTTAGGGGGAACAGACGTTTATACACCTCGAGATCTCGAGAGGGCATCAATGTCTCCCTTCTCCCTGGTGGGGGCATTACATGTAGAGAGTAAGTATCTACCCGCGAGACTCACGCGGAACGTGTTGTTAACTGCGGTGCGGCGTACATGGAAGCAGCTGAACAGTTTCTGGCATCGTAACTGGCAGGTTTCCAGCTGGTTACCTATACAAGGTAATGCACAGTTCCAGCCTGGTTCAGATTCGCGCGCTTTTAAACAATGGCATCAGCAAGGTCTTAGGTACCTGGGACATGTGGTGGACCTTACGGGTAAGTGCAAGCCGTTTCTGGACTTACGTGAGGAGAACCAACTACCCCGTACCCATTACTATGCGTATCTTCAACTGTCTCACTATGTGGCTACATTACCTCGAGAAGAACTGGGGGAAGACCGGTCCAAGCAGATTATTGAGTTCCTAGATCTCGGGGGAGATACGCCCCTGACGATAGCTGGGCTGCGGACTAAGTTGGAGTGCTATGGGGCGGTGCCGGATTATGGGAAGGCGGAGGCAGCCTGGGGGGGAGAGTTGGGACGGGAAATCCCACCAGGCACGATCTGCGCGGCGGTGGGGCGGATAGTAGAATTGGCGGCGGGAGCGCGGTGGAGGGAAATCCAATATAAGGCTTTAACTCGGGTATATATCTCTCCGAGCGCTACGGAGTCGTATTACACAAGACGGGTCCTGCCCTAGGTGTCATATGCCCTTGGCCTCTTTAACTCATATGTGGTGGCAGTGCAGGCGCATCCTCCCGTATTGGTCCCATATCCACCGCTATCTTATGAGATTATTACAACAGCGGTTTCCCTGGAACGGAGGCTTGGTTGTCCTTGATCAATTGCCCCTGACTTTACCTATTGGGAGGTGGGAGCGCCTATTGGTACGTAAAGCATGTCTGGTGGGGAAGGGTCCGATTTTACACAACTGGAGAGATTGCAACCCGCCCACATTTGCGGAGTGGCGTAATAATTTCCACCAGTTGATGCTGGTAGAGCGTTGGAGGGCCAGGGGTTCTGTGAAACGGTGGTCTACTTTTCTGCTGATTTGGGAACCTTATATTCAGACTCTGGGCTCTCGTTGCCGGAGTGACATCGTGAATGTGGGACCCTAAGGCTTGGCCTACTAGGTTGGGGAGACGATTTGGTACCTGTTGTGCGGGATGCTGCTGGGGTGCAGTGGAGTTCGGGGTGCGAGGACGGGGAGGGGGGATGGGGGGGTTGGGGGGGTTGTTCTGAATAGGGGAAAAATGGGGAAAACTGTTTAACCATGTATGCTTTTCACCTTTTTGTCTGAACCTAGGATGGCGACAAAACTGTTTATTGTCTTGGCCCCGGAGGAGATAAGACTCCACTCCTCGGTGGCTCTTTATTACAATCTATTGTATGTTTTGTTTGCTATTGGTTAATAAATAAAATTTTCAAAAAAAAAAATACAATAGATTTAAATCAAAACCACCCAACCTATTTCCCTTAAACAAAACCACATCATAACTACTACTATTAATCATTTATATAGTGTTACAAGGCATACGCAGTGTTGTATATTTACATATAACAGACAGTCCCTGCTTGTCACCATGTAAAATCTTAGTAACGATAAAAAACACTTTCATTGTTTAACCAGTAATCAATATGACCACTGTAACAGCGGAGACGCGTGGAGCCCGAATTTCAGTTGGGCGGTGCTATGTGCTGTGTCAGCCCATAGCCCATCCACCGACCGCCTAACCCAGTATCGAAAATCTGGGTGTCGCCGCACAGACAAGAAGCCGCAGGAGCTACCCATATAGCACCGATTTTCGATGCTACATGGTTAGCCCCAGCGCCTTAAAGATAGGCAAGGTTTTCCCACGCCTATTTTTAAGGCTCAGAGCGCTAACCGTGTTGCATCGAAAATAGGTGCAACATGGGTAGCGCCATGGCCCGCCTCCGCTCCGCTTTGGAATGCCCCCAACACACCCTGATGCTATGTGTATAGCATCTGAGGATGTTAGGGACATATCTGGGATTTTTGAAGGGCACTACCCATGTAGATGCCCTTTGAAAATCCCATATAAGCCCTTTACACGGGTAACTATGGAAGTTACCTATGTAAAGGCCTTTGAGAATTGGGCCCATGATCTCTTGTATCTAAACCCCTAAGTTGGAGGCACTGTAGTGTTTTGCAGAATCTGAATTCTACACAAGGACTTTTCGGTAAGCCTACATAACATAATTTAGTTTTGTTAACACCAACGCTTGAATTACAAATGCTAACTTATCAGAAGTTAAAAAAGATTTGAGCTGTTTAATAACCCACAGCTGAAAAATATACTTTGATTCAACTGCATATGTGCTTCTCAAAAGACAACTCAGAGTCAATCCCCACTCCTAAATTACACATACTATCCTTAAAAAGAATCTGGTTACTAAAACTCCTAATTTGTGTTTCTGGATAAACTTTACCCCACCAAACTGCCTTGGATTTAGGGCCCCTTTTACTAAAGTCCTCTGTGGATTTGCCATTAATGCACCGATCTGACTTGGTTAATGGCAAATGACGCAGGTTACTTATCGGGCGGTGTGCTCAGTATGTCCCCAGCAGCTAACGCAAAGTTTTTCCTAATGTGTGCTCCACTAAGTTGGGTTCCTAAGCGTCCCTCCAGTCCAGTCCCTTTTCCTCTGGGTTGTGCGCCCCTTCCAACAGCTTGGAGACTGAGCACGTCATCGTCTTGATGACCCCCGGGTATAAATACCACTGGCACCACCCACTAGATCCAGTATGCTCAGTCTCCAAGCAGCTGGAGGGAGTCAGTAAGCCAGGGATCAGGCTTTTTGGAGAGACACTTAGAGAGTTAGTGGGGGCTTTTTGGTAGATTTACTTTGTTTCTTACCTTTCTGACAGCTTTGCTTGTAAGAGGAGAGATTTCCCCTCCCCCCTTCTTCCAACAGTCTGCGGGGCCCAGGAGGTGGCTTTGTTTAAAAAAAAGAAAAAAGAAAAGCAAGCAGTTCCCGAACCCGGGAGGGTGAGGAGCTGCCGGGGCACTTGTGCGGCATTTACAGCCTACCTTCTCCCGCCTCGTGGCTGAAGCCCTCTTGGCGGCTGAGTGTGAGGGCAAGAAAGTCCACCCCTTCGGAAGAAGAAGGACAAGTGGAAAGGAGCAGCGCAGGGCACGGCGGCGAACCTTGTGGTGAGTGTGGTTAGCCACGAGATTGCCAGCCGTGCATGTCAGCGAGGTCAGCCACTTCCGGGGATTGAAGCAGGGCAGCGGAGGTAGGTGGAGGCTTCAGTTTTGTGCATTTTTCGGGCGTCACAGCCGTTTTTAGGCCCGAGGGTCCTGGGAAGGACCTTGATTGCTGCACTTTCCTTTCTTAAAAAAAAAAAAAGAAGGGAATTCTGGCCTTGCATTTGGTGAGTGATATGTGTGTATGTATATATATATATATACGTATACAAATATATATGTATATGTGTGTGTGTGTAGATAGATACATATGTAATTCCATGTAATTAACCAAATAATTATACCATGTATATAGTCAACCTTGTTTACCGCCATGTTCTTGTATATAGTTAACCCTGTTTACTGCCAGGTTTTTGTACCCTGTTCATTGTAAAAAACCAATGCTGACCATGTCATTGTGTTTAAATTTGTTCATATGTAAACCGCACTGATTAAAAGAGCGCGGTATATAAGAAATAAAAATAAATAAATAAATAAATATGGATTTGGATGTGTGTGTGTGTGTATATATGTAGATAGAGTTCTAGCTGTTTATTTAACTATTTATTGTTTGTCTTAGTGGTGTGCTAGTTCAGCTTTCTCAGCTGTAATTTACCTTGCCTCTCTCAACTAACTGGGCTTTGTGTGGTAGCCAGGTTAACTGTTCATTTTAAATTAAATCTCTCTCCCCAGACCCTGCTGTGTGTTTAAACTTTTTTCCTGCCCTAGCCTGCTTGAGTGAATCCTCCCCTCCCCCACCCTTGCTGAGGTATTGTGTAGCCTTCTTCCTGTTTTCTCCACGTGTGCATAGTCTGTTTTTAGTTTGCTTCTCTCTGATCAGAGAGGAGCAGTGCTTTTTACAGTGCTCTGCTAGAAAAGTGAATTTTGCCTCCTGAGACACCTTGCTGTGAGTTCTAGCTGTTTATTTAACTATTTATTGTTTGTCTTAGTGGTGTGCTAGTTCAGCTTTCTCAGCTGTAATTTACCTTGCCTCTCTCAACTAACTGGGCTTTTTGTGGTACCCCCCTCCTCCCTGCTGAGGGTTCAGGACAGGGTACCTTGTAACTGCCCTCTTTAATAGGACTTATCTCCCTCCCTCCCTCCCCAGCACCCACCCACCCCTGGGGTAATTGTAGTTTTATAGGTACTTGCACATCTTAGAGGAAAGGGGCTGCTCTCAGGTGCAGCTCGTTATCCACATCAGTCACACACAGAGGATCTGAGATTAATTAATTAATTAAGCTTTAGGTACACAAGGTGTATTAGGGGTATTAGATACACCTTTATTGGTATAAGCATCTACACCAATCCTTATTATATACAGAATTTAAAAGATCTAAACACAAGCTTTAAACTAAGATGCAGACAGAAGTCCAGCAACGAGATGGGGGTTCTCCGGTCTTTTGCATTGAGTGTCACATGTATGATTTTCTCCCAGCTGGTGAGAGGTCTTACGTATGCACTAAGTGCAAAGAACTCTTTGCTCTCAGGGAACGAGTCCATTCTCTAGAGGCTAGAGTAGCAGACCTGGAAGACATAAGAAAGACAGAGAAGTACATGGACGTGACCTACAGGGATATAGTCCTGAAGTCCCACCTCCCATCTGGCAGCATCCCTGTTGCCATGGAGGAGAGAGGTCACGTGACAGGAGAGCATCACCCTGGTGTGGCAGGAAGTGATCCTGTAACTAGGACCTGTCCTCCAGGTGATGTAAAACCCTCTCGCACCGAGGGCGTTTCTCCAGGGCCATGTGCCCATGAGGGGAGGGTCAGGACAGCTGTTATAGTCGGTGATTCAATCATCAGGAATGTAGATAGCTGGGTGGCTGGTGGATGTGAGGATCGCCTGGTAACATGCCTGCCTGGTGCGAAGGTAGCGGACCTCACGCACCGCCTAGATAGGATCGTAGATAGTGCTGGGGAGGAGTCTGCTGTCTTGGTACATGTTGGTACCAATGACATAGGAAAATGTGGTAGGGAAGTTCTGGAGGCTAAATTTAAGCTTTTAGGTAGGAAGTTGAAATCCAGAACTTCCAGGATAGCGTTCTCCGAAATGCTTCCTGTTCCACGTGCAGGACCCAAAAGACAGGCAGAGCTCCGGAGTCTCAATGCGTGGATGAGACAATGGTGCAATGATGAGGGTTTTGGATTTGTTAGGAACTGGGGAGCATTCTGGGGAAAGGGGGGGCTCTTCCGAAGGGATGGGCTTCACCTTAATCAGGATGGGACCAGACTGCTGGCATTAACCTTTAAAAAAGAGATAGAGAAGCTTTTAAACTAGAAAATAGGGGAAAGCCAACAGTCACCCAGGAGCGCATGGTTCGGACAAAGGTATCCTTGAAGGATACTACCAAAAGCAGTGAGGTTCCAAAAGGGAGTATAGTAGCCTAAATGCCCTTGAGTAAGGAGCAGACAGAGCATAAATATTCCAAATTACCCCTGCCTACCAATAGCCAGATTAATATGAATAAAATACAGTCTCTAAAATGCTTGTATGCCAATGCTAGAAGTCTAAACAATAAGATGGGAGAGTTAGAATATATAGCACTAAATGAGAGGTTAGATATGATTGCACTCTCAGAGACATGGTGGAAGGAGGATAACCAGTGGGACACTGTGATACCTGGATACAAACTATATCGTAATGATAGAACTGACCAAATTGGTGGAGGGGTTGCGCTCTATGTTAGAGAGGGCATTGGGTCAGAAAGGATTAAAGTTTTTCAGGGAACAAAATTTGCTGTAGAATCTCTATGGATTGAAATTCCATTTATGAAGGGGAAGGTGATGGCAGTGGGAGTATACTATCGACCGCCTGGCCAGAATGAACAAATGGATGATGAAATGCTCAAAGAAATCAAGGAAGCTAACAAAAGTCACAACAGAGTAGTAATAATGGGTGATTTCAATTACCCCGGTATCGACTGGGTCAGTGTCACGGCAGGACAAGCTAAAGAGATAAAGTTTCTAGATGGAATAAATGACTGCTTCTTGGAGCAGCTGGTTCATGAACCGACCAGAGGGGAAGCCATACTGGACCAATCCTTAGTGGAACGCCAGATCTGGTGCAAGAAATAAGGGTGTTGGGACCACTTGGCAATAGTGATCATAGTATGATCATGTTTGATTTAATTAATGGAGGACAGATAGTAAAGGAATCCACAGTATTACCTTTTAACTTTCAAAAGGGAGACTATGATAGAATGAGGAATATAGTTAGGAAAAAACTAAAAGGAGCGGTTCCAAAGGTTAAAGACTTACAGCAAGCTTGGGTGTTATTTAAAAATACTATCCTCGAAGCCCAGACCAGCTGTATTCCACGCATTAAGAAGAGTGGAAGAAAGTCCAAAAAACTGCCAGCATGGTTTAAAGGTGAGGTCAGAGAGGCTGTTGCTGCCAAAAAAGCAACCTTCAGGAAATGGAAAAAAGAGCCAAATGATGAAAACTGGAAACAGCACAAGCACTGGCAAGTTAAATGCAAAGCATTGATAAGGCAGGCAAAGTGGGAATTTGAGAAGAAACTTGCTACGGAAGCAAAAACACGAAATAAAGACTTTTTCAAGTACATTCGTAGCAAAAGGCCTGTGAGAGAGTCAATTGGACCATTAGATGATAGAGGTGTAAAAGGGGCAGTAAGAGGAGACAAGGCTATAGCGGAGAGACTGAATGAATTCTTTGCTTCGGTCTTTACTGAGGAAGATGTAGGGATGTTACCCAAGACTGAAGTGGTATTTAAAGGTGATACTGCAGAGGAATTGAGAGAAATATCGCTACACCGGGAAGATATATTACAACTATTTGATAAACTGAATAGTAGCAAATCACCTGGACCGGATGGTATACATCCCAGAGTGTTGAAAGAACTGAAATATGAGATTGCAGACCTGCTATTGGTAATCTGTGAACTTTCATTAAAATCATCTGTAATACCTGAAGATTGGAGGGTCGCCAACGTAACACCAATTTTTAAAAAGGGTTCCAGGGGTGACCCAGGAAATTACAGACCGGTGAGCCTGACGTCAGTACCAGGGAAAATGGTAGAAACCATCATAAAGAACAAAATTACACAGCATGTAGATAGTCATGGCCTAATGGGAGACAGCCAACATGGCTTTAGACAAGGAAGATCTTGTCTTACTAATCTGATATGTTTCTTTGAAGGTGTGCATAAACAGGTAGACAAAGGTGAGTCGGTTGATATAGTGTATCTGGACTTCCAGAAAGCTTTTGACAAGGTCCCCCATCAGAGACTTTTGGCGAAGCTAAAAAGTCATGGGATAGGAGGCAGTGTACTATTGTGGATCGGCAATTGGTTAAAAGATAGAAAGCAGAGGGTAGGGCTAAATGGCCAATATTCCCAATGGAAAAAAGTGAATAGTGGAGTACCCCAGGGATCTGTACTGGGTCCGCTACTTTTTGACATATTCATAAATGACCTGGAAAAGGGAATAACTAGTGAGGTTATCAAATTTGCAGATGACACAAAACTGTTTAAAGTTGTTAAAACCCAAGAGGATTGTGGAAAACTGCAGGAGGATCTGGATAAATTGGAAGACTGGGCATCCAAATGGCAGATGAAATTTAATGTGGACAAATGCAAAGTTATGCACCTAGGAAAGAACAACCCACACTATTGTTACACGATGCAAGGCTCCACATTAGAAACCACCACCCAGGAAAAGGATTTAGGAGTCATCGTGGATAACATGTTAAAACCCTCCGCCCAGTGTGCAGCGGCGGCCAAGAAAGCAAATAGAATGCTAGGTATCATAAGGAAAGGGATGGAGAATAAAACAAAGGATATTATAATGCCTCTGTATCGCTGCATGGTACGACCGCACCTTGAATATTGTGTGCAATTCTGGTCACCGTATCTTAAAAAGGACATAGCGTTATTAGAAAAAGTACAGAGAAGAGCCACCAAATTGGTGAAGGGGATGGAAGGCTACTCCTATGAAGAGAGGCTAAAAAGGTTAGGGCTCTTTAGCCTGGAAAAGAGACGGCTGAGTGGAGATATGATAGAGGTCTATAAATTAATGAATGGAGTGGAACGGATAAACGTGGATCAATTGTTTACGCTATCAGAATATAGAAAGACTAGGGGACATGTAATGAAGCTACAGGGTAAACTATTTAAGACAAATAAGAGAAAATATTTTTTCACTCAACGTGTAATCAAACTCTGGAATCTGTTACTGGAGGATGTAGTAAGGGCTGTTAGTATAGCTGGGTTTAAAAAAGGTTTGGACAAGTTCCTGGAGGAAAGGTCCATAAACCACTATTAAAAAGGGACCCAGGATATCAATGCTTGACCCAGTACAAGCATTGTGGAACCTGTGTCTTTTGGGGATATTGCTAGGTACGTATGACCTAGATTGGCCACTGTTGGAAACAGGATACTGGGCTTGATGGACCTCGGTCTGACCCAGTATGGCATGTCTTATGTTCTTATGTTCATATGGATTTGGATATATGTGTATAGTGTGATAAGGAAGCTTGTAGTGAGCCTATGGAAATAGGAGAAACTAATGATTTTGCTTTTAAGAAAAGTGACATCCCTGCAGGGCACAAGTTTCAGCGTTTGCCTAAAGAAAGCAAACAGAGAGAAACTGAACCTAGGCTGCCACACCCAAGCTCTGCTGACGTAGTTGCAGGCTTGAAAGATAATTGCAAGCACCTGTCCGGAGAGGGGGAAACACTGCCCAGGAAGCAGGGATATAAACCTTGGCTAGAGAGAAAGGAAGGAGGAGAGCCCAGAGAGGGAGAGCACTGGAGGAGAGAGCCCAGAGAGAGAGAGCACAGGAAGAGAGAGACCTGAAGGAGAGAGCAGGGAAGGCTTCAAACCCCAGTTCCTGTTCAGAGAGTTCAGAGGTGGGAGCCCAGGACTCAGCACAGGAGTCAAAGGAGCCAAGCCTGGAACAGGGAGCCGTGGCAGAGCTCCAGGAAGGAACTCAGGGAAGTGAACCAGGGACACTTTCCCAGAAGCTGGAGGGAGACTGGTGAACACAGCCAGGGAGAAGTGACCACAGCTTCAGGTACAATTTATCCTTACCGGGTGGAGCTGTGCTCTAGAGAGACACAATTATAATTATAATTATAACAGTTATAATCCTGTTCTTTGTATATAGTTTACAACTGTTAATTGTAAGATTGAACTTCTTGTAGTTTCACATTGTTATATGTAAAAACAGCATTGACTTGTTTACTGTTGTTCCATGTAAACCGCAACTGATCAATGGAAGGTGCAGTATATAAAAAGCTCGCTAATTAAATTAAATTACAGGGATCTTCAGAGAGAATATACCCTGAGACATACGGTAAAAGCTCAGAGCAGGGCACTGCATTACCGGAGCCAGAGGAAATGCAGGTTGAGCCTATTGAGCAGGATTTATTGCCTCCAGAAATACTCATGGACTGTACTCTATGTCAAGCTGTTAGCATTGAGTCCCTTTGCTAAAGAATAGCTGAAAAGATAGTCTCCTGAAAAGTAGAGTAATGAAACCTAGCCTGAACTGAAGGTAGGAACTTGCTCTTTTTAATGGGAAGATACCTGTTGCATGTATATTTGAATGCTTAATGAAGACAAAGGTAAAAAGAAGATATTTTTACTTTGTTGAATGAAGAAGCTGTGTTTTCTTTATCCGTTATACTGATAAGCAGCTGCATATAATTAATGACTCTGAAGCTCATCCAGCATAAGTTGTAAATAACCTTGAGCAAATGAATGGAGAAGTATCCTGTTACAGTCTACATGGACTTTGTTTGCGTTTGGGGAATACATTTTGTCATTTTGCCTTTACTTTCGGTTTCATGATTACACTTCATCTTAGAAGGCCAAAACTACAACTCCCAGCATGCTTCACTGGAGAAAAATAGTTTATTCAACCTTTTATAAGAGAAGTTAATGGCAACCCTACCCCTCTAAGCCTTAGCAGAGGGCTGGGGTGTGACAATAGATATTTCTATATACATATAGAGTTATATGTACGTATAAGATTTATATCTTTAGTAGGATACACTAGCGTTCTGCCATCATGCCGGCGAGACCCCAGTGTCTAGTCTGCGGGACCTGGTGGGGAACATTGTCGGAGGCAGGTGTCTGCAGAGGTTGTGCAGTAGAGACCACCTCCATGGAACAGGGTATCCAGGCCAGCATGTCCCAGGACCCACCTCCTTCTGTTTCCCAGGAGTCAGGAGACTCTCTAGGAACAGGGTTTGGTTCAGAATCTCCATTGCCCTTAGCATCGGAACAGCCGATCCCGCCTCAGCCTGCACCCTCCACTTCTCTGGGAGGCTCGGAGGGGGGAGCTTTGGGAGGCTTCTCCCCAGAATTTGTATTGCTGCTGCACAGGGCGTTCTGTCTTCATCAGCAGGGAGCATATGGTCATTTGGCAGTGCAGGGTCGTGCAGCCTCAAGGACTGTAGGATCCAAGGAGGAGGATGCAGGCTTACCACCCAAGTGGCCTAGACTGGTGAATGACGAAGCTCTCCACTCCCCTCTGTCGGAGGATCTGGAAGGGAGGCCTCGGAACGGGAGTTGGAGGAGGACGAGGAGGATCTCGAAGAAGGTGAGATTCTGGAAGAGGAGCAAGCCAGAATTGTTCGGGTCTTCCACCGAGAAGAGCTACCGGCATTGATCGGCGAGTCCTTAAAGGCTCTCAACATTGTCGCAGGCGCTCCAGTGGAAGATGAGTCATTGGAGGACCCACTGATTCAGGCGGTATGGAAATCACAGAAGGTTTTTACAGTCCACTGGGTGGTCCGGCAGATGATCCAAGAAGAGTGGGATCAGCCGGAGTCCAGTCTGAGGGGTGTGCGCTCTGTCACGCTTGTACCCCTTGCCGGAGCTTGAGAGGGAGCTACTGTGGTCACCTTGGGTGGATGCCGCGGTGTCGTCAGTCACCAAGAAGACGACTATACTGGTTGAGGGCAGTGCGGCTCTAAAGGATACCCAGGACAGGAAGCTGGACACCTTGTTGAAGCAAACTTTTGATGTCAGTGCCCTGGCTCTGCAGGCATTGGTTTGTGGCGCGTGGGTGGCCAGGGCCTGTCTGCGGTGGTCTCAACAGCTCCAGCTGTCTAGCGACCTGCCAAGTGGATTGCCCAGGGAGGCGGCAAGAATTGAGTCGGGTGCAGCCTACCTTGCAAATAGCCAGTATGATCTCATCAGGAACTTGGCAAAGAATATGGCTTCGGTGGTAGCAGCGCGTCATTACCTTTGGCTCCGTAACTGGGCTGCAGATGGTTCTTCTAAGGCTCGCCTCAGCAGACTCCCCTTCAAAGGGGAAAGCTCCTGTTCGGAGAGGAGCTGGAACATACTGGTGAAGGAATTGGGTGAATCTAAGGGAGGCAGGCTCCCTGAGGATAAGCTGAGGCAGAATCGTACCCCTACTCCCGCAAGGTCACAGCCACGGGAGTCCTGAAAGTTTCGGCCGGCTCGGTTGACACCCTTTCAGAGGGGACGTTTCTCCTTGAGGGATCAGGGCTTCTGGGGGTTTCGGGGGCAGATAGCGCCTCTTCCTCTGCCTCGGACCTTAGGAAGCCACATTGAAGCGAGGGAGGCCCAGGCAGGAGTTCTGCCAGTAGGAGGACGGTTGCGGCGGTTCCTCTCTGCCTGGGCCTGAGTCACGTCCGATCAGTGGGTTCTGGAGGTGATTTGAGAGGGGTATGCCCTCGAATTGGCAAGCCCCGTTCTCCCATCATTTGGGCAGTCCCTTTGCAGATCTCCTCCGAAGATCGCAGCGGTGGAGGAGACTCTGGCATGGCTTCTGTTGTTGGGGGTGGTCGTACCAGTACCCAAAGACCAGTGCGGTTCCAGTCGATACTCCATTTATTATGTGGTGCCAAAAAAGGAGGGCTCCTTTCGTCTGATCCTCAACCTAAAGCAAGTCAATCATTGCCTCCAGGTCCCTCATTTTCACATGGAAACCCTAAAGTCGATGATAGTTGCGGTGCGGCAGGGAGAGTTTCTAACCTCTCTCGATCTCACAGAGGCGTATTTGCACATTCCCATCTGAGAGTCTCATCAGCAGTTTTTGCGGTTTGCGGTACCAAGTGGACACTTTCTGTTTCAGGCGTTGCCATTCGGCCTAGAGACGGCTCCTCATAGCAATACCAAGGTGATGGTTATGGTGGCTGCGATGTTACGCAAAGAAGGGATCCTGGTCCATCCATACCTCGACGACTGGTTGATTCGGGGCAAGTCCAAGGAGGAGAGTCTGAAGGCAATGGCCAGAGTAGTTGGGCTTCTAAGGAGTCTAGGGTGGGTGATCAATCTGGCAAAAAGCAGATTGGTTCTCTCTCAGGAAATCAAGTATCTTGGGGCAAGGTTCAACACTTGCAGGGGCAAGGTGTTCTTGCCGGTGCAGAGAGCAAGGGAGCTACGCTGACTTGTTCGTCAATGTCTGGCCATGAAGGCGCCCTGAGCTTGGCATTATCTGCAGGTGCTGGGGACCATGGAACCGACGATCGAATTAGTACCCTGGGCCTGGGCCCATATGCGTCCACTTCAGCGGGCTCTCTTCCATCGTTGGTCCCACCAGCGGCAGGCCATATCAGTGACGCTCCCCTGTCCCTCAGTGGCCAGGGAAGCGTTGAGGTGATGGCTCCATCCAGGGAATCTGGAGAGGGGTATGCCCCTCAAGCCTCTGCTGTGGCTGCAGTTAACAACTGAGGCCAGTTTGACCGGCTGGGGGGCTCACTGCGAGGGTCGTTTTTGTCCAGGGGAACTGGAGTACCCGGGAAGCCCAGTGGTCCATCAACAGATTGGAGTTGTGGGGGGTGGCGCTGGCTCTCAGAGCGTTCGAACATTGGGTCTGCCGGAAGGCGGTCCGGGTGCTGTTGGACAATGTAACCACGGTGGCCTATATCAATCAGCAGGGCGACACGAGCAGCCCTCCCTTGGAGGCGGAAGCAGAGAGCCTGTTAGGCTGGGCTGAAGTCCACCTGGTGGCCCTGTCGGTGCAACACATGGCCGGAGTAGAAAACGTCACAGCAGACTACCTGAGTAGGTTCAGGGTAGATCACGGTGAATGGGAGCTCTGTCAGGAGGTGTTCGAGCAGATTGTGCGCCAATGGGGGGCTCCCATTATGGATCTCATGGCTCAATGGGGGTCGGCCAAAGCAAGCCGATTCTTCACCAGAAGGAAAGAAAGGATGTCGGAGGGCCTGGATGCGTTGGTTCAGAGGTGGCCCACGGAAGGGCTTCTGTACGTGTTTCCTCCGTGGGCACTGATGGGCAGGGTCCTCCAGCGAATAGAGGCCCACCGAGAGTGGCTAGTTCTCATAGCCCTGGCCTGGCCATAGCGTCTGTGGTATGTCGATCTCATATAGCTGCAGGGGCCCATACGGATGCCACGGGTGGATCGGTTCTCGCTTACGGCCTGGTTATTGAAAGGGTGAGGCTGCGTAAGTGTGGATATTCTGGGGCAGTGATCTTGACTTTGCTGAATGCATGCAAGCGTTCGACCTGTCTCTCCTATGTGAGAGTATGGCGTATATTTGAGGGCTGGTGTGTAACGCATTGGAAGAAGCCTATGGCGGTTTTGATTCTGGAGGTTTTGGATTTCTTACAGGCAAGTTTTGAGAAGGGTTTGGTGGCCAGCTCCTTGCGGGTGCAGTTGGCTGCTATTTCCTGTTACAGGGGCAAGATTCAGGGTAAGGCATTAGGTGAACATGCCGACATAGGTAGGTTTCTGAGGGCAGTTCGCCCCCTGCGGCCTCAGCAGAGGTCATTGGTTCCTCCCTGGGATCTCAATCTCGTGCTGAATACTCTTGCTGGGGAAACTTACGAGCCAGTGAAGCGAGCCTCTGTGAAGTATTTGACTTTCAAGACCGTTTTTCTGGTAGTGATATGTTCGGCTAGGCATATTTTGGAGCTTCATGCTCTCTCATGTCGTCTGCCGTTCCTCTCCTTTAGGGAGTAGGTGGTTTTGTGAACGGCGCCTTCCTTCTTGCCCAAGGTAGTCTCGCCCTTCCACCTGAATCAGTCAGTTTCTCTTTCTTCCTTCTCCAAGGCGGGATCCGGCACAGATGATGCGCGACTGCACTATCTGGACATGCGCAGGGTCCTGAAGCGTTACCTGAAATGCACAGCAGTGTTCTGCAAATCTGAATGGTTGTTCGTCTTGTTTGGGGGACTGCGCAGAGGAGAGGCGGCGTCTAAGGCCTTCATTTCCAGATGGATCTGAAGGCTATTGCTTCGGTGTACTTGCAAAAGGGATGGCTGGTTCCAGTGGGGTTCCGGGTTCATTCTACCCGAGCCCAAGTGACCTCGTGGGCGGAGATTAGTCTGGTGCCGCCACTGGATATTTGTAGGGCGGCTACTTGGTCTTCCCTGCATACTTTCGCCAAGCATTACCGTTTGGATGTTCAGGCAGCAGGAGATGCTGGCTTTGGGGGGGCGGTACTTTGGGCCAGTCTTTCAGGCCCCTCCCAGGCTTGAACTGCTCTGTTACATCCCAGAGGAAAGGGACTGGACTGGAGGGATGCGTAGGAAAGAGTAATTAGTCCTTACTTGCTAATTAGTGTTTCTGAAGGAACTCCAGTCCTGTCCCTGATCCTGCCCAATTTCAGTTTTTCAGGTGAAGGAGGTATCGCCGGCCTGAAGCGTCAGGAAGGCTAAAGCAGAGAAGCTGCTGAAATTTTCATGCTGATGAGTTCCGGTGAAGGTGTGGATAGCCAAATGCCCTGGGGGGATGAGTGGCAAAGGGCGAGGGCTGTTTCAGGTAAGCCGCCTCCTCTTTGGGGAGGTGGGAAGTCTCTCCCCGGGTAAGGGGGAAGTGGTATTCTAAAGTTATCAAGTTAGTTATAGTTAATTGTTTTGTTTGCTTAATTGCCTCTCCGTTAAGTCTGCTTTGTCAATAGGATACTGGATCTGGTAGGTGGTGCCAGTGGTATTTATACCTGAGGGTCATGAAGATGATGACGTGCTCAGTCTCCAAGCTGCTGAAGGGGAGCACAACACAGAGGAAAGGGACTGGACTGGAGTACCTTCAGAAACACTAATTAGCAGGTAAGGACTAATTACTCTTTCACAATGACTCCCATAGGGGAGTTGTTAGTTGAACCCAAGTTAGGAGCCATGCTGCCACTCAGCATGGCAATTACCCTAGTGCTAGCAACAATGCGTTCTCCATGCCCACTCTCCGTCCATTCCCTGCCCCATCCCACAATCACTGCTTAATGTGTGTTTTAGCATGCAAAGGCAGCTACAATCAGGCATTAGTGTTCCCAGCTTCCTGTAGCTGCGTATTAAAATGCCCATTAACCAGCTAATGGGTTTTAATAATAGAGGACCCTAGTAAGATTCTATTTTAATCAATTTTTTTCTTAACCAGTGGGCAACCTGCTCCAACCCATTATTCAGCCTTTACACATCCTGCTCCCAGTTTACCCCAACCAAAATAAAAATTTTAATATTGTTCATGAAGAAATAAGACTGCAACCCCCATGAATCTAGTACTAAACACAGAGGTTGCATGAAAAGATTAAACACAGGAGAATGAACTGAACCTTGAGGTTCACCTTTATCGACACCTCCTCTGTGGATAATGCAATCCTCCAGTGTACTCGTTGCTTACATACGGATAAAAATAAATGACGCCGACTCAGTATCTCCCTCCTCAGATGACCGGGAAGAAATCTCCGCGGGTACCTTTTCTCAGTGCTGTCCTATAGCTGGTAGCTGTTGCCACAGCAGAGGCAGCCATCTTGTCTCCTTCCTTGTCCTCAGAGTTTGCTTATCTGGAAAGTGAGTTTACTCAGCCCCCACCACCTCCAGCAGCTCTCCCCTTCCCGGGGATCGAGCCACCAGCGGCAGGAGGGGCCATCTGCAGCACACAGCCCAGTCGGGGCTGTGCAACAGTTTAAAATCTTCGCGCCATCGGGCCTGCTCCTCTTCAGCCCCCACCACCTCCAGCAGCTCTCCCCTTCCCGGGGATCGAGCCACCAGCGGCAGGAGGGGCCATCTGCAGCACACAGCCCAGTCGGGGCTGTGCAACAGTTTAAAATCTTCGCGCCATCGGGCGCTGCTCCTCTTCAGCCCCCACCACCTCCAGCAGCTCTCCCCTTCCCGGGGATCGAGCCACCAGCGGCAGGAGGGGCCATCTGCAGCACACAGCCCAGTCGGGGCTGTGCAACAGTTTAAAATCTTCGCGCCATCGGGCCTCGCCAGAGGGCCCTTTGGCGTGGCCCTTAGGCGTGGAACGGGGCGGTAGGCGGTGGCACTCCAGCAAGCCACAAACAAAGCCACAATTCACACCTATACCAGAGCCAGCTACCAATACCAAAAAGGCAAGTCCTTCACAGCTAACTGTTTTTTTTGAGATAGCAGCCTTTGCCTTGACCATTAACCAGCAGTCACCTGAGCTTTAGCGGTATCATGTAGATGTTTTTGTTGTTAATCTCTACTAGTAACAATACCCCTGTTAACGTTGATAACGTTTTACATACTCTGTACTGCTTTTCATGCAATTATCTTACTGTATACCAGTAATTAGAATCCTTTGTACTATTACCACTACTGCTATTACCACCTGCATTCACAGTACTATTGCAATTAATCTTTCCTGAGTGCGAATACTGCATCTCACTGCACTGTAGCCAACATTTCCACAATTATCCCTCTCATTACTAACACCCAAGAGAATGTACAAGGTTCTGCTCTTATTCATGACCTTCCTTACCCTTGGTCTCCCTTACACATCAAATGCATTCAACCATGACACATATCATATACCAATCCTACGCACATACGGAAGGAGATGGTCCGAATTCCCCCACCACACTACAGCAAAAAATAACTTTTCACCCCACTCCCATCTACTCAACATTCCTCTCCAAACCATCAAAAAGATACAAGAAGAGAAGCAACATCATCAACGCCTACTAAAATGTGCACTGATAAATGCCAGATCAGTACGATCTAAATGGCCCGCAGCCATTGACCTGATACCCCAATATAATCTCGACATCTTGATGATCACGGAGACATGGCTATCCGACTGTGACAACGTACTACTGAATCAGATGCTGCCACCAGGTTTTGTGATATACACTTCTCACAGATCCAGTCAGAAAGGAGGCGGAACCCTCATCCTGGCCAAAGCTGATTTACACTTCAAGTTGTGCAACTCCTCTAGCTCAACTAACCTTGACTCCCTCACTATAGCTAATGAGCTCTGCACAATCAACCTTTTCTATCGGGCACCCTCCCCCTCACCAGATGATCTTCCAACTATAATTGAGCAGGCATGTACCACATCCACCTCACGCTCACCAAGTTGGCTAATCGGTGACTTCAATCTCCCATCTCTTCAAGACAGCCACTCAGCAGCATTCCTTGATGCCCTGGAGGACCTAGGTTACAAACAGCATGTCGATTTCCCCACCCACACTAAAGGTGGCAAACTAGACCTCATTTTCGCACCTATCTCCACCTCCACAATACCCCTAACTCTTGCACTATCTGTAATACCAGTACCCTGGTCTGACCACAGTCTTCTCAGTTTCAGTATACCCATTAATACATCCCACAAAAGCCGAAAGTCTTCTAACACATCTGGATCCCACACAACCCGCTTTAGACCACTCAACCAGAGCATAGTCCTAGAGAATCTCAGACCCCTCATGGCCAACACAACCATGGACTTAGATGATCTCATATCCAAATGGGATGAAAACTTGAGAGCTGCCTCCTGCCCATCACTCACCGAAAAGAGAATTCGAAAACGTGAACATACTCCATGGTTCTCCACAGACCTTCGTACATCTCTCCACCATCTACGCAAACTTGAGCGACAGTGGCGACGAACTCACTCTCCTGAGGCGCTGGTAGCATACAGCTCATACCTAACTACCCACCGAGAAAAGATATCACAGAGCAGGAAAACCTACCACTCAGGCTTAATAAAACGCTCCATCAACAAACCACATGCATTGTTCAGCATAGTAAAGTCCATAACAGGTGAACCGGTCTCAGCACAACCCCCTATGCCTCAGCCGCAGGACTACGCAAGCTACCTGCAATCAAAGATGATTAAAACCAACACAGACATAAATGTCAATAACGCCTCCACTTCACCTAAGGCATCCCATGCAATGCCACTACACAACTTCTCCACTGTATCAAATAGAGAGGTTGTGAACATTATTACCTCAATCAACCCCAGTACAGCTCCTAATGACCCATGTCCAGCCAGCTGGATCAAGGACATGCGACATGACCTCAGTCAAATATTGAGCAAAATACTGAACCAGTCTTTCTCAACAGGTTCATTCCCGCAGAGTCTAAAACACACTTCCATCAAGCCCCTACTGAAGAATAATAGACTGGACCCATCCAAGGTTGATTCCTTCAGGCCTATCTCGAGCATACCACAGCTCGCAAAAATCATTGAGAAGGCCGCCCAACAACAAATCCAACATCATATTGACACTGAAGCACCACTAGATCCATCTCAACACGGCTTCAGGGAAGCACATGGAGTTGACACAGTCCTTACAACCCTATTCAATGTTCTGGTAACAGGAATAAATAACATACAACAGGGGTTCGTCCTCATCTTCCTGGACATCTCCGCCGCTTTCGATTCTGTGAGTCATGACATACTCCTACAACGCTTTAAAGATAAGGGGATTCAAAGCACAGCACTCGAGTGGTGTAAATCATACCTATCTAACAGGTGGCAACAAGTAAAAACAGGTCACGCTTCCTCAGAACCATTCCTGCAATCACAGGGAGTACCCCAAGGATCGTCCTTATCGGCACTAATGTTTAACATCTACATGCAGCCGATATGTGACTTGATCAGATCCTTTAATGTACAATGTCTCGCTTACGCAGATGACATCCTCCTATATATGCCGTTCACAATTGAACATCCAGTATTCTCCCCAATAATCAACTGTTTTGAAGCTGTAGCCGAATGGTTGCTATCACAAAACCTTCGGATTAACCACAACAAAACTGACGTTCTTTTTGTCACAAGGAACCGTAAGTTCATACCTCCTCCATCACTACTCGTCAACAACATAGAGTTGAAATCAAAAGCTACCATCCGTTACCTCGGCATCACATTGGATCAGCACTTGGACATGACAACGCATGTCAAGAACATCACAAAAACTATATATTATAAGATCAAATCGCTACGTCACCTCCGCTCCCTACTAGATCCCACAGACTTCCGAACAACCTTCCAGGCATTAGTCCTCCCACACCTGGATTTTGCCAACATCATCCTTCATGGCCTCCCTCAATCAACTTTAAATCCGCTCCGCCTAGCCATGAATACAGCCGCCAGAGTCCTCTCCGGCTCATCAAGATCTGACCATATAACACCCATCATGAAAGAACTGCATTGGTTACCATTACATGCCAGAATCCAGTATAAGTCTTTAGTCCTTACTTTCAAGGCACTAAATAACTGCCCCCCTACGCCAATCAGCAAGCTTATCCATGGCACCCTGGAAAACAGAAAAAGGAGAACCACATCAATGAACACCTTAATTGTCCCAAAAATAATAACGAAGTGCACTAAGGCCACCTCTAACAGGGCCTTCTCCTTATTTGCACCTCTAAACTGGAATGCGCTACCTCACGAAATCCGTGCTATCAAAAACCTAATCCTATTCAGAAAAGCATTGAAATACCACTTGTTCACAAAATGCTACCCGTAAGTCAACCTAGACATTAACAAAACTAACACCTCAATACAACCCGAAAAGGGCTAGTTGGTCAACCTTCTCTCTAGTCCTATTAGTGAACCACTTTGCAACATCCAAATGAGTTTTATATTACTGTATATATCATTAACTATTCTGTACATAGTTTCCCCGGTTGTCCTATTGTTGAAGTTCCCTGTTCAATGTAAAACTCAATGTTACTTGTATACATTGTAGTATGTTCTTGTTCAATGTACACCGCACTGATTGTAATAGCGCGGTATAAAAGAAGTGTTAAATAAATAAATAAATAAATACTGTACCACTGTTTGATGGTTTATGGTTGGTGACCTGAGGTTGGTAATTTTTGCTGATTGTCTTAAGGGCTATTCAGATTATTGAGCATATGAACTGTTGAAAGTAGGTTCTCCCATATTCAGTCTTGGAGGCCCACAGATCAGTCTGGTTGTCAAGCTTTCAGCAATGAAAATGCATAAGACACGTTTGCGTATCACAGGGGAAGTGCATACTCATTGTGGAAGTCCTGAAACTCAGACTGCTTTGTGGCCCTCCAGGACTGGATTTGGTGTATGAACTGATAGACATAATATGTGCATTGTATGTTCACAATAAAATAGCAATACATTGGGAACTGAAGCTTGTAAAGTCATTTTGGAGAAAAATCTGTTTTTTAGTTCTTATTTTTTAACTAGATTTAAATGCCTCACCAGGATTTTGTCAGCTTTTAATTTCATTTGTAAGTAATGAAACATAGTAAGCTGGAAAAGATAAAAGTGAGGTTCATGTGCATTCAGTTTTGCAATAATGAAAATAATTACTTTAGTCAAGAACCAGTTTTCAATTAATTTCTGTAGAATAAAATATTATTCCATTTACATAGATACTGTAGCTCATGTTGAAACCCTCCTCCTTCCCAAACAAGCCCGCTTTTGCAATCAGATTGACGAATATTCTGGACTATACTGCAGAAAATAAACCTTGACTTTATTTGACTACTTTTTAAAAATAAAGTGAAATAAAGTCATTGTCGGGAAAGAAGCATCTCTCTCTGAATATTTCATGTTGCAACTTACGCTGGTAATGTTAGTCAGACAGTAACTGTTTATGTTGCCATTTGCAAGTTTCTTCTGAAGCCTCTAAATTGTTTTTATTCTAAAAACAGAATATTATGTCTTTTTTAGATATGTTTTCTCTCTTGCATAGTCTAGGTTTTATTTGCCATACAAAAATCAGTAATTGTGTAATGCTATGTGTGTGACAGTAAATTGCTCAGTCTTTACTGAAACTAATGAAGTTTTTTAATTTAAAGTTTTGCTGAAGGCACTAATTTTAAAATCCAACAGTACATTAAGCTATTATCATTAGTGGATAGGCTGTGCTAGAATTTTAATTTAACAATGTTACATTGTGTTTGTACTGAATCATCTGCTTTGCTCTTATTTTCACTGATTTGACTGCTACGGATCATTTGTATAGTGCTACAAGGCATCTGCAGCTCTGTACAGGCACATGTAAAAGATGGTCCCAGCTCATCAGAGCTTACAAACTAGTCAAGACAGACAATACAATAGCTGAGGACAAGAATACATCTAAGGGAATGGTAAGGAAATACAGGAGACTAAGCAGATTAAAATCTAAAAGCAGCCTTGAAGAGGTGAGTTTTCTGCCTGGATTTGAAAAGGACCAGAGATGAAGCCTGACGTACAGACAGGTAGCTTGTTCCAGGCATAAGGAGCAGCAAAGTTAAAGGATCGAAGTCTGGAGTTGGTAGTAGAAGAGAAGGGCACAGATAGAAGTGATCTGCCAGAAGAGCAGAGTTCCCGAGGAGGGGTTTAGGGAGAGACAGGAGAGGAAAGGTGTAGTGAGGAGTAGAAGAATGACTTATAGGTCAGTAGGAGAAGTTTGAACTGGATACAGAAAAGGATAGGGAGCCAACGAAGTGATTTGAGAAGAGGGTTATGTGAGCATATCAAGGCTGGCGGAAGATTAGCTTCGCAGTTGAGTTTTGAACAGATCGAAGGGGAGAGAGATGATTCAGAGGGAGACCAGTTAGGAGGCGGTTGCAATAGTCTAGACGGGAGGTAACTAAAGAATGGATAAGAGTAGTGTATTCAGAAAGGAAGAGGCAAATTTTGCTGATGTTATAGAGAAAGAAATAACAGGTTTTAGCTATCAGTTGGATGTGTGTGGACGTGGAGAAGGAGAGGGAGGAGTCAAAGATGACCCCAAGGTTGTGAGTCAAGGAAACAGGGAGTAGTAGAGCGTTATCCATAGAGATTGAGAGAGGAGGAAGGGGGGAGGTGGGTTTAGGGGGGGGGGGATAAAAATCTCGGTTTTGGCCATGTTCAATTTCAAATGACTGTGAGACATCCAGGCAGCAATGTCAGATAGGCAGGAGAGATTCGGGCCTGGATTGCCAGAGAGATTCAGGTGTAGAGAGGTAGATCTGAGAATCATTTCAGCATAATAATGGTACTGAAAACCATGGGAGGAGATGAATGCACCAAGAGACTGGGTATTGAGAGAGAAAAGGAGTGTGACCAAGATAGACCTTTGGGATATACCTACTGAGAGCACGATAGCTGTAGAGGAGGATCCACTAGAACAAATACTGAAAGTGTGATGGGAGAGATAAGAAGAGAACCCAGGAAAGCACAGAGCCCTTAGAACCAAGCAAGGAAAAGTATCAAGGAAATAGTGATGGTCAAGTGTCAAAAACAACAGAAAGTCAAGAAGGATGAGGATTGAGTAAAAATCCTTGGATTTTGCAAGGTACAGTTTGCTGGAGACTTTGGCAAGAGCCATTTCAGTAGAATGTAAAGGACAAAAGCCAGATTGCTATGGATCCAGAAGGGCTTGAGAGGAGAGAAAGTCAAGGCAACAGCGGTGAACTGCGTGTTCAAGTAGTGTAGAAATGAAGGGGAGATGAGTCAATAATTAGAAGGACAAGCAGGATCAAGTGAAGGTTTCTTGAGGAGAGGAGTGACCACAGCATGATTGAAGGCTGATGAGACAGTTGCAGTGGAGAGTGATAGGCTGATAATATGAGAGATGGAAGGGATGACAATGGAGGAGATGGAGTTAAGGAGAAGGGTGGGGATAGGATCAGAGAAGCAGGTAGTGAGTTTAGAGGAGGAAAGAAGATGAGAGGTTTCCTCTTTGGAGATTTTAGAAAAAAAAGAAAGGGTAGCAGAGGTTGAGGGATAGAGTTGGGAGTGAAGAGGGACAAGAGGGGATGAAGCTGAAGTCGTGGGGAAATGGAGTGTAATCTTGTGGAGTTTGTCATGGAAATAGTTGGCTATGGTTTGGACAGAAAGGGAAGGAGGGATTAGAGGCAGAGATGCCTTGAGAGAGTTGAGAGTTGTAGAGAGATGATGAGGATCAGAGGCAAGAGAGCTATTCAGACGGACAAAGTAGTTTTGTTTGGCGAGTGCTATGGCTTTTTAAAAAAAAGGCAAGCATGAATTTGAAGTGAAGAAAGTCAGTAAAGGTGCAGGATTTGAGCCAAATGTGCCCAGCTGAGTGGGCGCAGGAACGTAGATAGTGGTAGTTGAAGACAGTCAGGGCTGAGGTATAGTACATCTCACAGGACATGGCATGGGCAGAGCAAGAGCATCCAGAGCAGAGGAAAGTGCAGTGTTATAGGAAGCTATTGCCTCATCAACAGACTCAGATGACATAGTGCAGGAAAGAGGTGATGAGACAGTACTAGAAAGAGCTCAAGTTTTCTTATTATGTATTACAGCAGTGACTTATCTTTTTCTGATTTGGTTATTGTATATGACTAAAAGACCTTAAATAAAAAAAAAAAAAGCACACTAATAATGATAAACTATATATATATATATATATATATATATATATATATTTTCACCAGCAGTGGCTAAACTAGTGTTGGTTAGCTAGGCACACTGCTGGCCCTGACCCTTCTATGAAAGAAAGTGTAGTTGAGACGGAGTGGTCAGGTTTAAACAAGGATTTATTCCCCTCCCGGGGTTTGCTGGATTTTCAAAGTAATACAAAACTCCAAACTTAAGAGACAGCCATGCTTCTGGCATAAACAAATGGTGAAATGAAAAATACAGCTTCTTGCTTGAACAAAACCAAATAACAAAACAGAACAGAAAATCAGGTAATAACCTGGGCAGTTCCCTCTGTGCACGCTTATCTTCACTAAGGCATACTTATCTGCTATTAGCGTAGGGAAGTCTCATCAGTGGTTAATAAGGAGCAGTCCATGTCTTCCCCATAAGACAAACACTCACTTTGATCCGTGCACATAGGCTCCTCAAATACCTCGTCTTCTTTATGGCAAAGAGTTTGTAACTTTCTCCAGCCAGTCACTGGCTTCTCCTCACCTCTCTCTCCACAGTAAGGTAAGTAATTATCAGGTACTTGGTAAAACTGCTTTGTTCTACTTTTACTGGGTTTTTCTCTTGGCAGCTTTCTGCCAGGTTTTAAATGCAAACAATCATTTTCTTCATTCATGCATACATCCTCAATTATTTCACTGTCCTTTTCCCAAGGGTGTGAATACTTTAAACCGTTCTGGCTTTCATTAACAAAGAGTCTCTTACCAGCTGCTCTACGTCCTCCCCACTGACTTCTGTCTCTGGGAAATTCCTCCTGCGTCACAGGAGAGGGTTTTCTGGAGTTAACCCTTCGGCTGATAAATGGCTTTCTCTCTTGCTTCCAAGCTCTGCTTGGCTTTCTATTCAAGACCTCACAGGAAACAGTGTTAGGCTGAGAGTATTCTGACCTGCTTTTTGAGAGCTTCAGGTTTTCTCTGACCTGCCACGTTTCTAACTCACTCTCCACTTCTGAGTCTTCAAAACCACCGTCAGAATTCATACAGGAGTCAAACTCAGCCTCTCTTCCTGGATCCTCCCGATCCCTGCCTGTTTCTGTGTGTGTCTCTCTCTCTCTCTGTCTTTCTCTCGATCAGGATCTGGATCTCGATCTAACTCTGCTTGCCTACCATGCTTCTTATACAGAGTTAGGGGCGTTTTCCTGCACATGTGCAAACTATTCCCTTCATTGTTTGGGGAGTGTTTGTTGGCTGGGCGTGCCTTCAGGCCTCGTGTCTCAGCCTGCTCTGGTTGCCTATAGCAACTGTGAAGCTTTTTATCTACCTTCCTTTCAGAATCTGTGCCGAACTCCTCAGCTTTTTGTGTCTTAAAGGTATAGGGCATATCTTCGGTGTTACAATATATATATATATATATATATATATATATATATATATATCCAGACTCATGGACCTATCTTTCGCAACAGGCTCGTTCCCCCAAAGCCTCAAACACACGTCCATCAGACCTCTGCTGAAAAACAAGTTTGACCCCCAGAAGGTTGACTCATACAGACCCATATCTAGCATACCTCTACTAGCCAAGATAATTGGAAAAAAAGTCCAACGCCAAATACAACTCCACATCAATGACACCGCCCCGCTGGACCCCTGCCAACATGGATTCAGGGAATCCCATGGTGTGGAAACACTCCTCACCACCCTCTTCAACAACATAATTGCTGGAATCGATAACACCCGTCGTGGGTTTGTCCTCATCTCCATGGATATAGCTGCTGCATTTGACTCAGTAAGCCATGAACTTCTCCTGAGGCGACTTGAAGAGAAGGGTATTTGTGACACAGCACTAAACTGGTGCAAATCATACCTGTCCGACAGATGGCAGCATGTACGAGCTGGGTCCGCAACATCGGAACCGTTCCACCAGAAACAGGGCGTACCGCAGGGTTCCTCCCTCTCCGCCCTGATGTTCAACATATACATGCAGCCCATCTGTAACCTCATCCATTCATTCAATGTTGACTGCTTGATATATGCTGACGACGTGCTACTCTATATGGCTTTCTCAACCGACCAGCTTGACCTCTCTCCACTGACAGACTGCTTTGACGCAGTGGCCAATTGACTCCAGACCCAAAACCTCCGAATACAGCACAAGAAAACAGAAGTTCTCTTCATCACGAAGAACCAGAACTTCTCCCCTCCAACCTACCTAAAGGTCAAGGAAGCGGAGCTGCAAACCAAGTCCACAATCCGATACCTTGGAGTCACATGAGACCAATGCCTGGACATGAGGGCGCACATAAGCAACACGGTAAGAGTAGTCTACCATAAGATCCGGACACTCAGACACTTACACTCCCTGCTAGAACCAGACGACTTCCGGACAATCTTTCAAGCGCTGGTTATCCCACATTTCGATTACGCTAATGCAATTCTACAAGGGCTCCCACATTCCACCCTGGGTCCGCTCCAGCTCGCAATGAATACCGCGGCTAGAGTTCTGTATGGTGCCTCCAGGCGTGACCATGTGACACCCATCCTGAAACAGCTCCACTGGCTCCCTATTCATGGAAGGATTTCCTTCAAGACCCTACTGCTGACCTTCAAGGCCATCAACGGGCTCTCCTCCGCCTCACTCTCAGAGCTTATACACACTACTCCCCCCAACAGAGCTAGAAGATCTGCAGCAATCAACACACTAGTAATACCGAAAGCAGTAACGCAATGCATCCAGGCAACAGCAAGCAGGGCATTTAGGTTCTGCGCGCCCAGATGCTGGAACGCCCTTCCACCTAGCATCCGGGCAATCCCTGACCTAACACAATTTAGGAAGGCTTTGAAGCACCACATCTTCCTCACACTAGCCGGACGATTGCGCACCATTAACCGCTCCCCCTTCTAGTTCCAATGCACTATGAATACTCTTTGAATCGACTTGATGTGATGCCTATATGTAAATAGTTTCCCCGGTTTTACCCAAGTTTAAGCACCTGTTCTTTGTAAATGTGGAGCAGATTCTGGCACCGTATAAGCTTTCTGTTGTCATGTAAACCACACTGATATTGAATAGCGCGGTATAAAAGAGACTGTAAATAAATAAATAATAAATATATGTTGTTGTTGTTGAGTGCCATTGAGTCGGTGTCGACTCATGGCAACCCTCTGGATAGTTGTCCTAAATTATGTTCGGTCTTCAGTCAGGCGCTTGTTGACAAACTGGTACTTGTTGCTGTTATTGTATCGATCCATCTCATTGCTAGCCTTCCTCTTTTGCATTGACCTTCTATCTTGCAATCTCTAATGATCTCTCTCTTTGCATGATGTGTCCAAAGTATGAAAGTCGAAGTCTTGTCATCTGAGCTTCTAAAGAAAGCTTAGGTTTGATCTCCTCTAGTACTGACTGGTTTGTTCTTCGGGCAGTCCATGGTATAAGCAGTATTCGCCGCCAGCACCATAATTCAAAGGCATCAATTTTCTTCCTATCTATCTTTTTCATTGTCTAACTTTCGCATCCATATGATGTTGTTGAAAATACCATGGCTGGCTTATGTCTGACATTTAACTGCTTGTTGGGTGTCCTGTCTTGCTATATATAGCAATATAGAGAAGACAGGACACACAACAAGCAGTTAAATGTCGGACATAAGCCAGGAGCAAATGCTTATAATGGAGCTGCTCTCTCCAAAGCAAAAAGGCAAGAGGGTACAGCAGTGTCTTGCGTCTGAGGATGACCACTTGCCATTATTAACCTTTCTGTGGATCTAAAGATAGCTGATGAGACTGATCCAGTAACAACAGACTCTGTCCCAACTTGGCCACATATTTGAGGGTTTTGGGTAGCACTGGATTTTTGACTCAGTTGGGGGCATGTTTACTAAACCATGGTAATAGCATGGGATTTAGTGCACACCAAGCGTGCTCTGGTGATGTTACCATGCAGTTATGCTAAGATTCCCATGCTAACTGCCTAGCATGGGTTGGGGCAGAGACTGGGTAGTACAAGAGTGGAGCATGCACACTGCGGTTAGTGTGGGCATCTTTAGCACACGCTAACCATCAGTGTTGCACTTAACTTGGGTATACTTATCACCAACTCAATGGGTGGCATTAAGTGCACCCATGGTAATAGCTGCAAACTGCTTGGCATGGGGGTGGCACAGAGCCTGCGCTAACTACATGCCAGGCATGACTCCATTTGATAGTACGGGTCCGGCACCATCTTATGCTAACCAGATACCATTGGGGCGCATAGGAGAGTTAGAATGGGATATTCAACGGCTGTAACCATGTAAGTGCCATTGAATATCATCTCCTTTTAAGGCATTTACATGGTATACTAGGCTGTAAACCATGTAAATGCCTTTCAAAAATCGAGCCCAATATGTATGCAGTAGAGCACTGTGAAGTATATTATTGTGATGGTATTTCAATGGGACACCAAAGATTGACTTTTCACAATTGAGTAAAATCCCATGGCTGAGAGCATTAAAAAATAAGCCTATATACTACAATTGACTGTGTGCCAAGATGCTCCAAAACCTCTCTTGCACATGAGAGAGTGTGGAACACTTTCTGTTCAGAGCAAAAGTGGCTATCTAAAGTCTATATGCAACAGCCGGGCTCATGTGTCACTATGAGGCCAATGTTTCCCTAATATTGAAGGAGCATGCCCCTACTTAAGATTATTACAAAGTTCAGAGGTAAGAAATGGGATCTTGTCTGCATAGAGAACACTGAGGGAGCCAAGATGGCTGCTTCGGTACAATGGCGAAATGCAAAGCTATTTCTCCTAATTTAGTCACATCAGCTATCAATTCTTCCCTTTCATATAAAGAAAGGAACTTGTCTGGGAAGTCACATGAAGCTCTCAAGTTGATCTCAGTTTTTCAACTCGGACCCCTCAGTGTGAGTTGGGCTCCAGCCCTGAAACACTGCCACCTGGCATTTGTCTCCTGCAGCCTCTATGGCTGAAGAAAAGAATTACCTTCAGCAAGGAAACATCTACTCTTGAAAAGCATTTACAAGCTTGCATTTGTTGCCTATTGATTTGGAGCAGTTTGACTGAAATGATGATTTTGTTGCATCTATAGACATGTTGGAGGCTGCAGAGCTCTATTCTTCTGTCCAGGTCACTGTTGTCTGCCAACTATGTGATTATTCCAGGGCTGGCCCACAAGCACACATCAGGAAAGGGTTATGGTGGTCACTCTGCGTGACATGTACTTCAGTTGAACCAGTAACATACCAATGTAGCTGTACATATGGACCTATCAAAATATCCCTCTCCGTCACCTGCCTAACATACCCTGTCAGACAAGTATGGCACAGAGCTTGTAGCGAGCTAACAGACAGAGGCATACCCGAACCCATGCCCTCATACATCCTGACAATGACCATATATATACACATGGGGGTATGTTTACTAAGCAGCAGTAGCGGCTTCCATGCAATATCGGAGCTGTGGTCCCATTAATATTGCATGGAAACCGCTACTGCTGCTTAATAAACATACTCCATGGAGGGATGCACCCACCTTCCCAAATGGCTATTATATGACTCCTAGCAGATGGCCACTGTGTGTGAGAATGAAGAGTCATAGGTTCAAGACCAGCCTGTGGATTAAGAGTGATATGTCCAGGAGTGGTAACTTTATCCAAACGTTCCGTATCTGCAGGTACAAGCCTCTCCATGTCATCCCGCATGAGTCCTACTAGCGCCCACATACTAAGCAGGCATTAACAATGATGGGTGCGGGCACACACTCAGAGCAGGCATTAGCAATGTCCAAGCATTAAAGGAGGCCTAAGGGCCAAGGAATAATCCCAACCTACAACTCTTTTGGACAGTGTTTGTGTGTGTGTGTCTAGAGGACTGTGAGCCTCAGCAATGCCCTGTGCGTGTGATGCCCAGGCTTTATGGCCATGCATACAGCATGCTGCAGGTCAGCTATTCAGCAATTCCACATACTGTGAGCTGCAGCAATGCCCTGTGCGTGTGATGCCCAGGCTTTATGGCCATGCATACAGCATGCTGCAGGTCAGCTATTCAGCAATTCCACATACTGTGAGCTGCAGCAATGCCCTGTGCGTGTGATGCCCAGGCTTTATGGCCATGCATACAGTATGCTGCATGGTCAGTTCTTCTGCAACTCCACATGCTGTGTGAGACACCATTTATGGGCTGACTTACTTTTCAGAATGCAGTTGTAACCTGTGGGAGTCACTAACTGACTAGCTGTGCCTGTACACATGTTGTCCTCAAAGCTGTGACACTCAATTGCATCTCCAGTTACACCATCATCAAGGCCCATCCCCACAGCATGCCCCTACACTTACCTCCCAACATGACACTGCTGTGCAACTCCCATATTGCCTGGTGGTTTGACTAGAGTGAGCTGGGGCAACATGGTCTCACCAGGGAGAGATCCATCACGTGTGTGTGCAGTATCCCTCACCTCTGTGAGAGCCTCTAGGCCTCAGGACACACCTGACTGCACAGGTGAGAGGTCTGATTAATGCTATCTGCCATAATAGCTGTTTCCATTGCAACACTGTCAGTCCCCTTAGTGCAGCTGCAGCCTATTTGGAGCTAGGCTCATGTGGAGGGCTGGCCTCTCTGAATGTCCAATAGAGTCACTTAGTTGGTGATACAGGAAACATTCTGTCATGTAGATGCATGCACCTTGCTCTTGTCCTAAACTGCTGTCACAGATTGCAATCTGGGGGTCTCTTAGCTCCATGCACAGTATGCACATACAGGCATGTTTGTGTCAGTGTATATTGTATGCAGATGTGCCTATCTCAACATTGTCTACTGATCATTGACACAGCATTTAGCATGACATTATGTTTTACTCCAAAACAACAACCAGCCTTACATTTACAGAGACGATATGCTTTGATTTGCCTGATTGTGACAGTGGGACTCGACTTCGGAATGGGACGTGCACAATTGTAGTAGGATGTTATTCTAGTCTCTGCATCACCTGCAACCATGTGGGAACACTCTGCCTGGGGGTGAATATTGGGGTGGGGGTGAGAGGGAACAGTCCCATATATGTTTTGAATGTGCCCCTGGTAGGTGGCATTGCTGGCCAGAGGCTATGTGCAGCTGCACAGAAGCTCTGAGGGCTTACTCACATATCTGAGAGCATGCTTCACATCAGAGGCCCAGCCTCACTCATTCTCCATGGGCACAGAGTGTGACAGCCACAAGGACATTGTTAGAGTACAAAGAGGCTGGAGATTGCAGCGTATGTATAGCCAGAAACTGTACCAACATCTAACCCCATGTACAACCTGCTATGCTTCCATGTGCTCTTGGGGAGGGGGGAGGACTGCATCAGGACTGTGGGAGAGTGTATGTGCTACTCTGACCATTTTCGCAGTGTCCATGACTAGGGACATGACATAATATGGGAGTACGAGCATGACACTATGTTCAATCCTTACTGCCAAAATCCATGTAGGGGGACACATTCTTCTGGTATGTGACAGACATAGGTCACTGTGGGCCAATATGCATTTGCAGTCAGACTCTAGGCCAGTTTCCAGTGCTCTTTGCATTGCCTTGGCTGTCCCTCGGTTCAAACTAAAATGGTACACAAATGAGGAGCAGAGAATTCTGGGTATTATCTAAAATGGAGCAGTTTGCACAGGATGTTACTTGAGTCAGAGGTTTGGTAAATGGCTGGGCCATCATAACATGGGTCTGGCATGAGCATGGCCTCTCTAGACACGTCTGTTCATGCTGAATAGCCACTCTAACTCTGACCGAGCTGTGACTGTCTCATGGCTATGTACCCACATAATGTTCTTTAGGGTCAATCTGTAGTGACATGGGCACAGTTTTTTTTTGGCAGTCTGGTCACTAGCCAGGCTGCTGACTGTCTATGCTATTTATATGGAACGAACATCTTTCTTGTGGCTATGTGTACATGCAGTGGGTGGTGACTTTCAGACCTGGCACAGATGGTGTGTTAGTGGCTGACACAGCTTGGTGTCACATAGCATCTGCAGGCTGACTGTGATAAATTTAGGTGAGTAGATACCTCCTAAGGATAGGAGGACTGCCTGTAACCTGCTGGTGATCATGGATTTTGTAGGCCTTGCAGCAACCCCCCCTTTCTGCCTTCAGGTTCCTTGGAAACAGCTGCCCAAGCCCTAGAACATGATATAATATGTTATTCAAGGGTCTCTGGCCAGTGGGTGCAGGTCATAAGGGTCATATGGGTCACTCCAACACGCTGAAGTTGCACAGGGTACCAAACATCTAGCATGACATACCTCATTCAACACCTGCACCTGGAGAGATCAGCTATTGCTGGGCTTGCCCTTTCTTACATTCATGGTGGCCGGTGAAAAAGGACACTTGTAGATGTTGCATCTGTTATGTGCATGAAGCACAGAATGTGCTTCACATTCCAGAGCTGATATGATGGATTGGTGCATTCTCTGTTGGGTAAACCATAGCGTATAAGATTGTGAGATCCATCCTGGGAAATCAAGGAGCTAACCAATACTGGCACACACTGACTGCAGGACATTAATACTGCTGTTGTGTGTCTGTTATGCAGATGCTGTATTGTGTGTGCAGTGCAGTCCATTCTGCATGTGTACCGCTTCAGGAAGGCCCTAGGTGTGGTTTCCAACTATCTCAGAATGTGCCTGCCAAGTTGTTTCAAGTCCTGGGTATAGGCTGTTGCAGGCAGGGACCTATAGTCCAATTTATTCTAGAGAGTGTAGGAGAGAAAGGGGTGGAAGTGTAGCCAAATGGTTAGCACACTGCTTCAATAAGGAACTGACCAGAGTTTGAGTCCCACTTGTGACCTTGGGAAGGTAATTTCACCTTCCATTGCCTGGGTGAAAGGCCTGGCAATCTGTTTATGGTAACACTGCCAAGAAAACACAGGATCTACTGGGCTGCCGGGAGTCAGCAATTGACTTGAAGGCACACATTATTATTATCCGCACTATCAGCCCTCCTGTTTAATATTTACATAAAACCAGTCTGTAATATCTTTAAAAAATTCGGAGTATACTATCATCTATATGCAGATGATATTATGATGTACATCCCATTCACAATCCCTAATTTGCCAATAAAACTACTATCAGATTGTTTCAGTGAAATCACAACATGGCTAAAAGCTCAAAACCTCCACATTAACCATTCAAAAACAGAAGTCCTAATTATAACAAAAAACCAATCATATATCCCCCCAACCCACATAACATTACAAAATCATGGCATTAAAATAAAAAACGAAATAAGATACCTAGGTGTTATTCTGGATACACATCTGACGATGAATACTCACATCAGAAACACCATTAAGAAAATATATTTTAAACTCAAAATCCTTAAACAATTACGCCCTTTAGTACACCAAATAGACTTCATCAGTATAATCCAGGCTACAATAACCCCACACTTTGATTTTGCCAACCTAATTCTTTTAGGAATAACGAAACAAAACATAAAAAGAATCCAATTAGCACAAAACGCAGCAGCTAGAATTATAATGAAAGCACACTCATTCCAGCACATAACACCAATATTAGCTTCACTACACTGGTTGCCAATTCAAAGTAGGATAATATATAAAACCACAATAACTACATATAAAGCTTTAAATAACATGGCTCCAATCCCACTATGCAAACTAATCAGCATGGAATCTCAAAAAATTACGCACAGAAAAGGATACTCAAATAAACTAAACACTCCTAATGATTTCATAAAAGCAAATAAATTAACTAACAACAGAGCTTTTTCTCATGCAGCCCCATCTATTTGGAATTCCCTTCCGGAGGACCTACGAACTATAACCGAAATTATGGAACTCCGTAAAAAACTAAAAACCTATTTATTCGCCATGCACTATGGCAACACAGACAACCCCTTGATACACTCTGATAAAGGCTAAAAAATCCTGATAGGCTAAAAAATCCTGACTGAGTAATACTATTTCTAACAACTTAACAGACAATACACTATCCTAAAAACACTATGATTCAATTCTAAAGTACCTACAACTTGTATTTGTATATAGTTTATTGTACATAGTTTACAAGCCAGTTTTCTATTGTTATGCATTGGTTCATGCTGTTAACCATTACTCTTTATTGTTACAAAATGTTCGATGTAAAACTAAGCTCTTGCTTTGTGGATTGTTTTATTGTAAACCGCAACTGAACTCTGGAAGATGCGGGAAATAAATGATTGTTAAATAAATAAATATAAATAATAAAATTATTATTCATTTTTATGTGTTATTATAGCACTTTGCAGTGTGCATACTTGTGAAACCAATCATACCCATCTGACAGCATGACTTTGACTGTGCTGCAGCACACTGCAAAGGGTCATACAACTTCACCCTATAGATGCATGACACCTGAATTCTACATGATTGTGAACTTTCATGATAACTGTGCATGAACATCTTTTGCTCCATCACATATATACAGTATATGCAGGCACGTCCCACTCCTGGGATGGCCACCTGCACAGAGGATCACCCATCCTTACTTGCTCCATATTGGCAATATGAGTGACACATCTGTTCAGAGACATGAGTGGACACGAGGTGTGTAAATCACGCGCTTGACCTTGTTCCAGCAGACAGTATGAGTGTAGACCTTATCTATCCAAGAGCACGGCATTTTATGCAGATGTGTGGCTGTCCTTGGACCACAGCCTACTTACTTGTCCAGTTGTTATATGCATATGTGTTAGGATGATTGTTTGGTGGTTAGAGCAGCTGATACAGTTGAAACCCAAAAAGATCATATTAGACCTTCCCTGTGGCACAGCAACTATTTTTCATATACACTACAACTGAGGTTAGCTGCATTTGTGAGGTCACATCGGGTACATTGGGGCAACAAGACCATACAGCACTCTCTGTTACATGTACATCCCTAACTGATACAGTCCAACTGCCTCCTACATTATCCACACACTCACTGTCTTACGTATGCATCTGACTTGTCCATCACCACTTCCATTTGTTCCCATCCAGCACCTCATTTTTGACTTCTATATTGGCTCCCTTATCCCACGTTAAAGTAACAGGCCTTAGTGGGCATTAACACCTTTAATGCCCGATGTGCAGTTAACGCCTGCTAACTGGCCACTAGCGCCCTTACTGCTGGAATGCCTACTCCCCACCCCATCCTTTAACATACATTGGGGCCCTTAACGGTGCCATTTTGTACTTGAAAATGGTGCACCGTTTAATAATGGTGCCCTATAGTATTCAGAATGCAGTGTTGTCTTATTATAGAGGGAAAGAATATATAAGTAACTCGATTGTATCAGTGATCCTAGAGTTTAAGTAAATCTTTGGTTTAGAACTCTGGACTGGACTCCATTATTCTGAGAAAAGAAGAGGTGTGAGAGGAGTCTGAGTGCCACAGACCTTACAGTGCATGCTGGTTCCTATTCAAAGAAATTGAATTACACGAGTAAAGGCTGAAAGACATAAAACCCCTTGGAACAGTGTATCCATAACCTGCCAAGCAGGTAAGAGCCCACTGTAAGGACTGCACCATAGGGAGGGTGCTACATAAATAAATAAAAATACTGTGCACTCTTGATATGGGCTTTACAGTGCTCGACTGGGTTGAAATTGATTGAGTGGGAGATAGCAAAGATAATAAAGCAACCCAAGGACCAGGAGTGCTGCTTTTGACATTTCTTGCCCATGGTACCACTTGCCTCAAGAACTGACCCTTCCTACAAGGTTATTTTTGACAGGCAGACATGCATTGCTTTGGTTTCCTGTTGTGCTACTTCACATCTTTTCTGCTACCCACAGTAACAGACATCCTGGTGGCCTTCAGCTGACTAATGATCACTTTGGACATCAGGGCTTATGTATGTCATTCACTGTTATTTTAGGAACAAACAGAAGAATGTAAGGTCCACCAGATGCCAACTCTACTGCTCAGGATCTCCACATGAATATGAATGAGACAGATTTGCATGGATATTATTTCCTCAGAACCTCTAGTGGCTCTACCAGAAAAGTTCATTCTAACCTCTCTGTAACTGTCTCTCATCCAGCAGACTTCAGTGATGTAATGCTGGAAAGGTCCTTAATGTGATGATGTTATTTGTATGGAGGAGTATAAATTTGGAGGGAAACTGTTAAACCTCAGTCCTAATTCTCAATCTATGGTCCAGCGTGGGACAGACACAGAGGATCCCTTTATAGCAACAGGATAAAATCAAAATAAACATAACTCTCTCTTATATCTCAACAAATAGGGGTGATCTACACGGAGTGGTGGGTACGCCCCTAAACAAATCATGGGGAGGGGTGACCTGCATGAAGCAGCAGATGCACTTACTCTTGCTGCCTTGCTGGGAAGACTACATGGACCATATTGGTCTTTATCTGCTGTCATATACAATGTTACTGTGTTAACAGCATGGAACTCACTCCCAAGTAGGGTTGCCAACCAGCCGGTATTCAGCCGGCCTGGCCAGTTTTTAAAAGGCCTGGCTGGCTGCCAGCAGAGAGCTAAAACCGGCCATTGAAAAGTTGATTTTTTGCTCTTGCTGCAGGAACTTGAGTGGCCAGAGCTTTTCATTTTTCTCCTTGTTCCCCCCACAACCTTGACTCCTGCATCTTACAGAGCCATGGCTGCGATAGGAATAATTTAAAATAAAACCAAAACTGGTGCAAAGGAAGTTATGCTAGAGGGAGCGGGACGCAGCAGCAGGGGTACCATAGCAGAGGCTGGAAGTCTCCGCACCAGTTTTGGTTTTATTTTAAACTATTGTAGCTATCACAGCCATGGCTCTGTAAGATGCAGGGGCCATGGCTGCCAGGGGAAGGAGGTGGCAGGAAGGGAGCTGACATGGGGGAGGGAAGAAGGGGGCTGGAAGGGAGCTGACATGGGGGGAAGGAGGGAGCTGACCCATGGGGGAAGGAGATGGTCAGAAGGGAGCTGATGGGGAAAGAAGGGGCCTGGAAGTGAGCTGACATGGTGGGGGGGGGGGGAGGTGGAAGCAGGAAGGGAGCTGACACCAATAGGGGGAAGAAGGTGGCAGGAAGAAAGCTGATGGGGGGATGGGGACGCAGGTGTCAGGAAGGGAGCTATCACAGGGAAAGGTGGCGGCTGGAAGGGAGCTGACACAGGTGGAAGGAGATGACGAAGGGAGCTGAGAGAGGGTGGAAGGAGGGGGCTGGAAGGGGGCTGTCATGGGAGAAAGAGGGGGCTGCAATGGAGCTGACTTGGGGGGAAGGAGATGGCTGGGGGGTGGAAGCTGGGGTCTAGAAGGTAGTTGACATGGGGGGAAGCTGGGGGCTGGAAGGGAGCTGACGGGGGAAGCTGGGGACAGGAAGAGAGCTGACACAGGGGTGAAGGAGGTGGCAGGAAGGGAGCTAACGGGGGAAGCATGTGGCAGGAAGGGAGCTGACATGGGATGGAAGAAGATGGCTTGAAGGGAGCTCACAGGGGGAGGAAGGAGGGGGCTGGAAGGAGCTGACATGGGGGAAGCTGGGGGCAGGAAGAGAGCTGACACGGGTGAAGGAGGTGGCAGGAAGGTAGTTGATGAGGAAAGCAGGTGGCAGGAAGGGAGCTTACATGGGACGGAAGAAGATGGCTTGAAGGGAGCTCACAGGGGAAGGAGGGGGCTGGAAGGAGCGGACATGGGGAGAAGGTGGGGGATGGAAGAGAGCTGACACAGGGGATAAGGTGAGGGCAGGAAGGAAGCTGACACCAGTGGGGGGAAGGAGGTGGCAGGAAGGGAGATGATGGGGGGGGGGGGAGGGGGAAACAGAGGGAAGGAGATGCCTGGAAGTGGGAGAGCTGAGGTGGGAGAAATAGGGGGCTGGAATGGAGCTGAGCTGGGGGGGGGAGGAGATGATTGGAAGGAAGCTGACAGAGTAGGGAAGAAGGGGTCTGGAAGGGAGCTGACATGGGGGAAGGAGGTGGCAGGAAGAGAGCTGGCATGTGGGAAGCTAGGGGCTTGAAGGGAGCTGATACAGGGGGGAAGGTGGGGGCAGGAAGAGAGCTGACATGGAGAGGAGAATGCAGGAAGGGAGCTGATGGGGGAAGCAGGTGGCAGGAAGGGAACTGACATGGGAGGGAAGAAGATGGCTTGAAGGGAGCTGACGGGGGAAAAAGAGGGCTGGAAGGGAGCTGACATGGGAGGAAGGAGATGGCTGGAAGAGAGTTGACAGAGGGAAGGCGGGAGCTGGAAGGGGGCTGACACGGAGGGAAGGATTTGGCAGGAAGGGAGCTGACATGGGAAGGTGGCTGAAAGGGAGCTGATGGGGAAGGAGATGACTGGAAGAGAGCTGATGGAGGGGGCTGGAAGAAAGCTGACATGGGGGGAAGGTGGGGGCTGGAAGGGAGCTGACACCGGGGGATGAGGAGTTGGCAGGAAGGGAGCTGACGGATGGGAGGGAGCAGCTGGCAGGAAGGGAGCTGACACAGAGGAAGTATTTTGCCATCTCCCATCAAATACACCTCTGAGAGATGTACCTCCTAAGGGAGCTCAATAACATGGCAGACAAGCTGAGTCAGATCCTTCTTCCCCATGAATGGTCTCACCATCTGGATACAGCGTCCTACATTTTCCAGACCTGGGGAACTCCAGATAGATCTGTTTGCTACTCCACAGAATGTCAAGCTTCCTCGCTTCTGCACAAGGACTCCGATATCCAGCAACCAACAAGTGGATGCCTTTCACCTACATTGGGGTCAGGGCCTGCTCTATGTCTTCCCTCCCATACCCCTCATTTCCAAGATTCTTTTCAAGTTTCAGTCCGAAAAGGGCTCCATGATTCTCATAGGCTCTCACTGGCTATGGCAACTGTGGTTCCACTGCTACTACATCTGACTCAGACTCTTCGATTAGGATCTGCCCCGAGTGTGTGTTCCACAGTGTCACAGGGGAGATTACCCAGCAGGTACCCCCAAGGGCACATAACATTGGCAGGTGGTGTGGCGGGGGAGGGGGGGGGGAAGCGCACATGTCCATGTAGGCACCCCTACTCGAGAACCCACACCATAGGCAGCTGCCTACCGGCATACTGGATGGCCTGGGACTGCGCACCACTGGCATAATGGCATGGCAGCATGGTGGCGGAGAGGTGCTGGTGGCGGAGGGGGCAGTGGCATCTGCCCACAGCAGACCATGGCCTAGCCCCATTTAGATGGGTGCCGTGCAATGCAACAGACAGGATCTGTCTGATGAACAGTCATGGTATCTCCAGCGAATGAGCTGTCTCTGTGGCAACAGTGTGGTGCAGTACACACAGCCAGTGTGTTCAGGAGCAGAAGGTCACAAGTTCAAGTCCCAGCTGTGGCTACTGCCAACCCCTTCCCCATATTTTACCCAGTACTAAAACATGGTAATAAAGACAGAACCTTTATTGCAGATAAAATAAACATACCTAAAACGCCTATATTTTACCCTACAGAACACAGACACCATAAACATGTGCAATCCCTAGAGCAGAGTTTCCCAACTGCAGTCCTGGAGGGCCAAACACCATTCAGGTTTCATGCTGTCCCTAATAACTATGCCTGTGCTGTATTAGTATGCGCCATCCCCATTGTATGCAAATGTATCTCATGCATATCATTAGGGACAGTATGAAAACCTGAACAGTGTTTGGCCCACCAGGACCGGAGTTGGGAACCTCTGCCCTAGAGCAGCGGCCAACAGGGGCATAAACACCCACACCCACAGGCTCCACTATCCAAAGCCTCATGGAGAGTCAGGCTGTTGGGCCCTGCATGGAGCAGCATCTACCAATACTAGCACCTCATACCTTAGCAATGCCGTCCTAAACTTGGGAATACGTTACACATGTATCAAAAGGTTGCTATGAGTAATGGCAGATAACAATTCCTAAGTTAAGCACAATTTGCTGATAGAGCTGCATCATAGCAACCTTTCTGATATCTGTGGAGTTTGTTTCAGTTTTGGTTTCTGACAGTGTTTACCACCCTGGGGAGTGACCCCAACAGTATTGCGTACCATAGCCATGCCTGCACTGTGCCCAGGACTGGTGTGGCCAGGGCTGCCAAAAGCCTCTATATTTGCACAATGCTGGCATAGGTGTGGGAGTGTGTGTCTGTCTATCCAGTGTGTTGCGGCTGCCTACACCTTACTGAGCCCACACTGCTTACACTGTTTCCAGTGTTAGTCTGCCAATGTTCATAATGAGGAGCAAGGTACTGTGGGTATGGCCCGGACAGGGTGGCCTGGGCAGGATGCATCTGCACAGGGCATAGGGCAATGGCTGGGACATTGTAGTGCCCGGCCACCACCTGCATGGACAGGGTGGACACAGCATGTCATGCTGGGAGGTCACTCTCACCCTGACTGAGCAGTGACCACAACATGGCTAGGTTCCCCCATAGTCCTATATAGTATTTCTCTCAAGTGATATTTATGGGTTCTCTTTTCTGGGGCCCAATCACTGACTTATCTGCTTGGTGTGTGTGCTCACATCTCCTCCAGGAACATGCACTATGGACTAGCTAGCAGACTGTCTGCAGTTAGTATGTGTATGGCTGGATCACCTTGCAGGGCGCAGTGGCTGGAGACTCACTGTGCTTGCTGCTGGAGAATGTCAGATAGTGGTGGGGGGCAGCTGAGCATTTCCAGGCCTACTGTCTACCTGCCATTGTCTTAATCTGCATTGACTGCCCTGTAGGGTGCCTGTTCCCCAGCAGGACTGGGGAAGATGGTCCCCTCTACTGCCACCATTGCAGGGATGTAGAATGTGGATCTGTTGGTGGGAGATCCTGTCCCCCATCCTGAGCCCCAGAGGGCAGGGTGGGTGGTGCTACATAATTCACCTATGGGTCCAAACCCCCCCCCCCTTCACTTAAATCATGTCACCATAGCACCCACACAGGATATACACTATTCTGGGTGCATCATAGTCCACAAGAGCTAGACATGACTGGGAAATATGGATAGACACAGGTGTATCCTAGGTGTGCCTGCAAGGACTACCTATCACACACTGGTACTGATGGCAACCTGCAGCATAGCCTACCTCAGCTAAGCCAGGTGCTGCGGACCTGGTGCTGGGCGCCCCACCTCGCCTTCAGGGTGAGCTCAGTACCCCCACAATGTGTCGGTCTGTAGCTACTCTGTGCCAGTACCACACACGGTCAGTTCCCCCTACCAGGCCGAGGTGCTGTGGGGGTGCATACCCCATCTTGTGATCATCTGTAGACTGCTGATCTGCATGTGCAGTGCATCATGGGTATGGGTGGGTTAACCCTATCCTGGTAACCACAGCAGACAGTTTGTGTGGTGACCTGCAGTCCTTCTGTAGCCAGCCAGGGGTTTGTTAGTAGCTATAGAGATGTAGCCCACTGGTTACTTCACTGACTGTGGAGGCAGAGGTCATGGGTTTGATCCCACAGTGGTGTTATTTGATAGGGCTGTCTGAGGTATTTCCTTTTTTAATTTAAATTAGTGCTGCCAGCAAAAACACCCTCACAGTGCTGCAACCTTAAGGTGCTTCATAAGGCGCCCTATAGGGAACATTTTAAGGTGCCTTTGGCAGACAATGAACTTTATAATGTGCCCTCTGGAGTGCCTTATAGGGCACCTTATGCGGCACCTTAGGTTACGGCACTGTGAGGGTGTGTTTGCTGGCAGCACTAATTTAAATTAAAAAAGAAAATGCCTCAGACAGCACTGATATAAAGTAAAGGGTATGTTTTATGTTTATGTTTTATTCAGCTTGATATACCGCCCTTTAGGGGGACCAGAGCGGTTTACAATATAAAAACAGTCATAAAAACGGCCATAAAAACAATAATAAAAATATTAAGCTAGAAGAGAGGAAAAGGAAGTTACAATCTCTGGATAGGAAAGAGGGAGGAGAAAAGAACACAACTTAAATCACAGTAAAGAGAGCTTAAGCAAAAGGGGAGGGAAGGTCAAAGGCAAGGGAAAAGAGGTGGGTTTTCAAATTACACTTAAAAGTAAGGTAGTGGGGCTCAAGGCGGAGGGAAGGGGGAGAGAATTCCAAAGGGCGGGAGCTGCGAAAAAAAAGCGGAGGAGCGGGTGGACTGAGGGTGAGCAAGGGAGGGGGAAGGGAGAGTGAGACGGTTAAGGTGAAATGAACGAGGTGTGTGCCTGGGGGTGTGATAGGTGAGAAGGTCTGCCAGATACTGTGGTGTGCTAGCGTGAAAGGCCCGATGTACCAGCGTGAGCAGTTTGTATTGGGAGCGGAAAGGTAGAGGCAACCAATGGAGACGGGAGAGGAGAGGTGAGACGTGATCACAGGCAGAGGAGTGGGTAGCAATGCGGGCAGCGGTGTACTGGATGCGTTGAAGTCGATGAAGCTGAGATTTTGAAATACCAAGAAAAAGAGAGTTAGCAAAGTCAACACGGGACATGACCAAAGATAGGAGTAATGTAGCAAGTGCTGGAGGGGTGAGGAAGGGGCGAATAGCACGAATTTGACGCAAGAAAAAGAAGGAGGTCTTAGTGACGTGAGAGATGTGATCATGGAAAGATAGATTAGAATCAAAGAAAACGCCAAGGTAACGGAAAGAAGAAACCAGTGGAATGGGGGAGCCTGAGAAGGATGGGGCTAGGGAAGGAGAGGGGCCACCGCGGGAGAACCAGATAGCGATAGTCTTTGTGAGGTTAAGGTGAAGACAGTTTTGTGACAACCAATCGGCAACAATGGAAAGACAGGAATTAAGTGGGGAAAGATCGGGGTGAGAAGGGGAGGTGTGGTGTAGGAGGACGATATCATCAGCGTAGTAAAAGGCGCTGATCCCAGTTTGCTGAATCTGAAGAGTGAGGGGGGCTAAGAAGAGGTTAAAGAGAAGAGGTGCAAGTACAGAACCCTGGGGGACACCACATATCAGAGGAAAAGGGTCAGAGGAAGGAACAGAAGGGGAGGAAGAGAGGACTGAGCAGGACCGTGAAGATAGGAAAGAGTGAAACCAGTGAAGGACCGTGCTGCGAAGACCCGCCTCTCGGAGATGGGTGAGAAGGAAGGAGTGGTCAACGAGGTCAAAGGCAGCGGACAGGTCGAGGGCTACCGCCACCGAAATATCACCATGATCGTGAGCAACGTGAAGAGCATTAGTGAAAGCAAGAAGGACAGTTTCCACACTGTGACCCTGACGAAAACCAGATTGCCGTGGATGAAGAAAGTTGACATCATCTAAGTGGTGAGAGAGTTGGGCAAATACAAATTTTTCTAGAAGTTTAGAGATGAAGGGAAGGTTAGATACTGGGCAATAGTGGGAGGGAACCATAGGGTCAAGGGAGGGCTTCTTGAGAATGGGACGGATGAGAGCGTGCTTCCAAGAGTGGGGAAAAATACCAGAGGAGAGACTAGAGTTAAGCATAGAGAGAAGAGGGGGGAGAAGTGCCAGTGATGAGTCTAATAACCAAGAGGAGGGGATGGGGTCGAGAGAACAAAAGGTCTTATTAGAAGAGGAAATAAGTTGCTGAAGTTCAGCCGAAGTTATTAGGGAAAAAGAAGACCAGGTGTGAGAATGGCCAGGGGACTGGGGAGGAGATGCGATGGGAGGGGGAGGGAGGATGGGGGAAGGACAGGAGGGTAATGTCTCAGACAGTCTTACTCATTAAGCCCACTGTGGGATCAAACTCATGACCCCTGTTTCAGCAGTCATTGTATTAACCAGTGTGCTACACCTCTGTTGCTGTGTTTGCAGATCAGCGCGCCTAATTAAGGCTAACACGCATTAACGTGCCACGGCTCCCTCTATCGCGCGATAACGGACTTTATCGCACGATAACCCAAAATGCTACCTTAAGACCGGAACGCCCACTACCTTATATGGCATTCGTCACAGTAAGACTGCAACTAACACCGGTAACATTGACGGTTTAGTAAACATACCCCTTGGAGTAAGATCTACAGGGTGAGTCTGTCTCCTGGAAATTGTGTCCCTGGATTGCCTGGCAGCATTCCCAGACACTATAAGGGACTTAGAACTGGCAGAAGTTACAATATATTTGCATAGTCCATGTAGATAACTTGAAAATCAGAACAGTTTTACCATGACTCTGGGTTGATACAAGGAGATGAGGCGTAACCCCTCCCCCCCACCCCGATCTTCATTGTCGCCGCTGCCATCCCTCTCCAGGATCTACAGTGGCAGCAATGGCATAAAACAGCCCTGCAGAGCTTACCTCAAAACCTCAGCCCCACGGGGCTGTTTGCTTCAACCCCCACTGATGCCAACTTCCTTTTGTATGGGAGTGGAAGCTGCTTCCGCCCCTATGCAAACAGGAATTGGCATCAGTGGGAGTGGTAGCAAATAGCCTCACTGTGCGAAAGTTTTGAGGTAAGCATTGTGGGGCTGTTTTAGGCCATTGCTGCTGCTGTAGGTTCCAGAGAGGAGAAGGCAGCAATGGGTGCCTACAGAGGTCCGGCACTCTAGGTGATCACCTAGTTTACCTACTAGTAGCACCAGCCCTGCCACTGTTAATACTTATAATTTCTATAGCACTACTAGGCATATGCAGTACTGGATACACAGGGGCGGCCCAAGGGGGGTGCGGGGCCATGTGCGGAGACTCGGTGCGGGGCCTCATTTGCATAAGGTGCCTCATTTGCATAAATATTTGCATAATGTTACCATACACTAACTTTTAGTAAACATGCCTCTTAATGAGTATATGGATAAAGAAAGACTAAAAGGTTTCTACATTACTATAATCCAGTACCAACCACCAGGCACATTAGGAACTACTACAAACACTGCCCATTTAGAACCCATAGCAAACCCGCCGTATCCTAACAGCACTACCAGGACTCACAAAGCACCATACCCTAACTATCAAAAGGCAACACTGCAAATATTAAACCAATACATTTCAGAGAACAACAATACATGACCTACTGGGGAAAGAACAAGTGGCAATGTCAAATAGGAATTATATAAACAGAATACCTCAGCTCAGTTACACATGCACAACATAGACCATCACCAAACAAGGAATCACAATTTAGAAACAGGAAGACAATAATTAAACTGGGAACCCCAAAAGCCAAACTTGGAATATACAACAACACTGTAGAAATAAAACTATAAATTAATTTCCTCTTGTACTAAACAAAGCGCAAAAATTAATGATGCACATTTCCCAGAGCTGACATATTCCAGTTAATAAATTCAAAATAAAGAGATATTTTTCTACCTTTTGTGCATTTTTTTTCAGTTGCAATTGTTCCAGCCACTTTCTTCTGGTTTCTTCGTGTCTTCTGCTAACTCTCCATCTGCTGTCCATTTGTTCTTTCTTCTGTCTTCTTGGGGTTTTTTCCATTCTCCCTCTACATCTGCTTTAACATACTAATCTTTCTCCTTTTGCTCTTTCCTTATTCCTATTTCATCTACTCAAAATTTACCCCTCCATCCTCAATCCCCACTTACTCTCCCAATACCCGGCCAATTGTAGATTTTTTATCCCTCCCACACAAAATATTTTTCCCCTCTCCATTTTACTCTCCCAGCCCCATCCCATTCTAATCCTCCCCCAACACCAGCTCCCTTCTAGTTCCAGCCTCACTCAGCATCCATTCCCTTCTAGTCCCTGCATCAGCCCATTTCCAGTCCTAGCCCCCCATCATCACCCATTTCCAGTCCTAGCAACCCCACAACCCAATACCAGTCCTAGCCCCCCCCCCATCAACCCACTTCCAGTCCTAACCCCCCATCACCCCATTTTCAGTTTAAGCCCCCCCTATAACCCATTACCAGTCCTAACCCCCCATCAGCCCACTTCCAGTCCTAACCCCCCATCAGCCCACTTCCAGTCCTAACCCCCATCAACCCATTTCCAGTCAGCCCCCCATAGCCCATTGCCAGTCCTAACCCCCCTCATCAGCCCACAGTCCATTACCAGTCCTAACCCCATCAGCCCACCTCAAGTCCTAACCCCGCCCCATCAGCCCATTTCCTGTCCTAGCCCCCCCCCATAGTCCATTATCAGTCCTAACCCCCCATAGCCCATTACCAGACAGCCCCCATCAGCCAACAGCCCATTACCAGTCTTAACCCCCCCATAGCCCATTGCCAGTCCTAACCTCCCCATCAGCCCACAGCCCATTACCAGTCCTAACCCCATCAGCCCACCTCAAGTCCTAACCCCACCCCATCAGCCCCTTTCGAGTCCCAGCCCCCCCATAGCCCATTACCAGTCCTAACCCCATCAGACCACCTCCAGTGTTAACCCCCCATCAGCCCATTTCCAGTCCTAACCCCCCCCAACAGCCCACCTCAAGTCCTAACCCCTCCCCATCAGCCCATTTCCTGTCCTAGCCCCCCATAGCCCATTCCCAGTCCTAACCCCAACAGCCCACCTCCAGGCTTAATCCCCCAGCCCATTTCCAGTCCTAGCAACCCCCCAACCCATTACCAGTCCTAGCCCCCCATAGCCCACTCCCAGTCCTAATCCCACCAGCCCATTTCCAGTCCTAATCCCCCATCACCCAATTTTTAGTTTAAGCCCCCCCCCATAGCCCACTTCCAGTCCTAAGCCCCCATCAACCCACTTCCAGTCCTAATCCCATCAGCCCATATAGACTTAGCTCCCCCATAGCCCATAGCCCCCCATAGCTCGCCCATAGCCCCCCATAGCCCATCACCACTCCTAACCTCCCCCAGCCCATCACCACTCCTAACCCCCCCATCAGCCCATTTCCTGTCCTAGCCCCCCATAGCCCATTACCAGTCCTAACCCCCCCAACAGCCCACAGCCATTACCACTCCTAACCCCCCCCAGCCCATCACCAGTCCTAACCCCCCCAACAGCCCACAGCCATTACCACTCCTAACCCCCAACAGCCCATCACCAGTCCTAACCCCCCAACAGCCCACAGCCATTACCACTCCTAACCCCCCCAGCCCATCACCAGTCCTAACCCCCCCCCAACAGCCCACAGCCATTACCACCCCTAACCCCCCCCCCAGCCCATCACCATTCCTATCCCCCCCAACAGCCCACAGCCATCACCACTCCTAACCCCCCCAGCCCATCACCACTCCTACCCCCCCCCCACCCCCCCCAGCGAAATTTATTTTACAAAAAAAGCTGTCGCTGCCTCTGCTGGGGCCGGGGCCGCCGCGGCAGAATCAAGTGTGCCGCGGGGCCCCCCCTGCCCAGCCGAGCCGGCCCTCCCCGGTATCACCTCTCTCAGCTGCCTCCAGTCACACGCGCCGGCTTTCAGAGCGCGAGGGAATAGTTCCCATCAGCCCCCGCGGGCTTAACAGAGCAGCGAGGGAGAAACTCCCCTCGTGCTCTGAAAGCTGGCGCGTGTGACAGGAGGCAGCTGAGTGAGAGAGGTGATACCGGGGAGGGCAGGCTCTGCTGGGCAGGGGGGGCCCTGCGGCACACTCGATTCTGCCGCGGCGGCCCCGGCCCCGGCAGTGGCAGCGACAGCTTTTTTTTTTTTTTTTTAAATTTTAATGTTGGATGAGAATGTTTTTTGCGCGGGGCCCCCTGAAACGCGGGGCCCTGTGCAAAAAACATTCTCGCTCAATGGACGGGCCGGCCCTGTGGGTACACAGACATAACAGACTGTCCCTGCTCCACAGAAAAGTAGCAGGCACAATGAATTTAAGGAAACCAAAAACGAGAGCATTATAAAGTTGTAGCTACTGTGGCACTGCAGACCAGCTGCAGGCAGAAGAAAAGGTTTTAAACCCAGAAAAAAGAGGTAAACACCGGCTGCAGCATCACGAGGAGCCATATAGGGGGAGCCAGAGAGACCTCTGGAGGACTGAGGAACCATGCCCTAGAGCCAATGATGCAATACCAGCCAACACCCAATGTAGAAAGGGAAGAATTCCTTTTAAAAGCTCAGATGACTGGAGGAAGTCAGACCGGTACGCAGAGTGGCAAAGAGAGTGCCAAAGAGAGTCGCAAGGAGATTCACAAGCAGATTGGCAAGGAGACTGCCAAGGAGACTGGCAAGGAGTGGTGCAAGGAGTTCCAGTTCCAGCTTTGCATGGATATTCGGAGGATCCAGGAATAGGAGTCCTGACCGAGGGAAACGGCCTAGCAGACTCAGCAGAGCCAGGTGAAGAAACTTGCTGTAAATGTTTTAAAAGAGGAAAAGATACACTTTCCAGGAGGGAAAGATACCATAAGGAAGCTGACCTTGAAAGGAGGAGGACTATACCAGAAAGTCCAAGGCCTGAGAGTAACAAGGGCCAGCCACTGTTGAAAGGTGCAACAAGGAATAGCAAACAAGGAGGTGAAAGGAGAATTGTGAAGGGTAACTTTCAAAGCCCTGGGAGAAAGGAGCTGTGGCACCAACAAGGCCTAACTCCAGCAGCAGGCAGATCTGAGAACCAGAGGCCTACCTGGACAGCTGAGAAACCAAGACCCAGCAGGAGCAGGCCTCAGCCCTCACCTCAATCTGAGAACCTTAGAAGAAAAGGTAATTGCCATTTTAATAACTATGATTTTAGGAATGATGTGATACAGAAGGAGCAGGGCACTAGAGAATGCTGTCCTTCTAGAGGCATTCATGAGACAAGATACAAACCTGCATTAAACAGGAAACTTGCTAGAGAAGAAACTGGGTGCAGGAGTAGGGTTGCCAATTGGCCGGTTTTCAGCCGGCCTGGCCGGTTTTTCCATGGCCAGGCCAGCTGCCAGCGCAGAGGCAAAACCGGCCCTTGAAAAGCCGGTTTTTTTGCTCTGGCCGCAAGATCGGGAGCGGCCAGAGCAAAAAAAACGGCTTTTCTCCCGCGGAGGGCTTCAGAGGGAGCCGGGGAAGCCCGCGCGAGGCCCCGGCTCCCTCTGAACAGCCGCCAGCGTGAAGAGCCTTTACCTTCACGCTGGCGGCTGTTCCTGTGAAGCCGCGATTGGTGGGAAAGGTTAAAGGCAATGCCCTTTAACCTTTCCCAGCATTCGCGGCTTCAAAGGAACAGCCGCCAGCGTGAAGGAAAAGGCTCTTCACGCTGGCAGCTGTTCAGAGGAAGCCGGGGCCTCGCGCGGGCTTCCCCGGCTCCCTCTAAAGCCTCAGACAGCCGCGGTTTTGGGGGGGAGACCAAGGACTGCATGGGCTGTGATGGGGGGAGGGGGCCTGGACTGGAAAAGGGCTAGGAGGGTGGAATTTGACTGGAAATGGGATGTGATGGGGGGGGGACCTGGACCGGAAAAGGACTATGGGGGGGGGGGGACTTGGACTGGAAAGAAACGGGCTGTGATGGGAGGGGACCTGGACTGTAAAAGGGCTATGGGGGGGGGGGGGTGACATGGACTGGAAATGGGTTTTGATGGGGAGGGGGACCTGGACTGGAAAAGGGCTGGGGGGGGTGGCATGGACTGGAAATGGGTTGTGATGGGGAGGGGGACCTGGACTGGAAAAGGGCTATGGGGGGGGGGAACTTGGACTGGAAAAGGGCTATGGGGGCGGCATTGGACTGGAAAGAAATGGGCTGTGATGGGGAGGGGGACCAGGACTGGAAAAGGGCTATGTGGGGGGGGGGACCTGGACTGGAAATGGGTTTTGATGGGGAGGGGGACCTGGACTGGAAATGGGTTTTGATGGGGAGGGGGACCTGGACTGGAAAAGGGCTATGGGGGGGGGGGACATGGACTGGAAATGGGTTGTGATGGGGAGGGGGACCTGGACTGGAAAAGGGCTATGGGGGGGGGGGAACTTGGACTGGAAATGGGCTATGGTGGAGGGAGGGGGAACTTGGACTGGAAATAGGCTGTGATTAGGGGGGCTAGGACTGCAAATGGACTGTGATGGTGGGGGGGGGGGGGTAGGACTGCAGATGGGCTGTGATGGTGCGGGGGGACTCGGACTGCAAATGGGCTGTGATGGGGGGGGCTAGGACTGGAAATGGTCTGTGATGTGAGGGCTAGCACTGGAAATGGGCTGATGAGCTGGAATAGGACTGGAAATGGGCTGATGTGGGGCATGGGAGAATGGGATTAGAAGGGAGTGGATGCTGGGTGGGTCTAGAACTATAAGGGAACTGATTTTGGGGGAGGACTAGAATAGATGGGGAATGAGAATGGAGAGGGGAAAAAATATTTTGTGTGGAAGAAAAGTCTATGATGGGCTGGGTATTGGGAGAGTGAGGGGCTTGAGAATGGAAGGGTGAAATTTAAATGGATGATAAAGGAATAAGGAAAGAATTGGGGGAAAGAGCAAAAGGGAAACAATCAGTATGTTAAAGCAGAAATAGAGAGAGAATGGAAAACATCTAAAAGAGAAGAAAGGACAAATGGATAGCTCGCAGAAGACACGAAGAAACCAGAAGAAAGTGACCGGAGCAATTGCAACTGAAAAATAAAATGCCCAAACAGAAGGTAGAAAAATATTTTTTTATTTTGAATTTATTAGCTGGAATATGTTTGGTCTGGGAAGTGTGTATTGATAACATCTTTGCGTTTTTGTTTAGTGCAAGAGGAAATTACTTTATAGTTTTATTTCTCCAGTGTTGTACATTTCATGTTTGGATTTTGGGGTTCCCAGTTTAATTATTATCTGACCAAGGAAGTTAGCCTACACGTATCCTCGGTAATTTTTGTGGGTGGGGCTGGGGGCATGGCAGGGGTGGGACTAGGGGCGGAGAATGGGTGGAGCATGGCGAGCCACAGGTGTCGGGTTTTTCTCGGTGAAAAAGTTGGTAACCCTATGCAGGAGAGACTGTTCCTGTTATAAAAGTATACAATGCAAGCTTTTAATGCTGACCATTGGCGCATCATACAAGCGTTACACAGAAGGCCTGAAAGAGAGTCCTCAGACATTCCGGACTGCGAGCCCATGCAGGTGGAATTCCCGGAGGATCCCTCGGATATTCCGATGGAATGTAGCTATTGCCTGACCAAGAGGATTGAGCCCTAGCAGAGGAATAGCTGTGGCCTGTATGTAAAGTTTGATGCTGTGTTCCGTTTTTTTGACATTACTGTGAAGCTAACAGATTTTTCAGTTCATGTTTTTCCTTTAACCTGGAGCAAGGACATTTCTTTTGTGTGTGCTGTTGTATTCTGAGCTTAGGAACCTATTTGCAACGTGGGAAATAAAAGCCTTATAATTTCCCTACCCTTGGACTGTTATTTCTCGGGAGCTCTTAGTTATCCAGAAGGCTACCAGGCCTGTGAGAATAGGGTTGCCAACTGGCCGGTTTTCAGCCGGCCTGGCCGGTTTTTCCATGGCCAGGCCGGCTGCCGGCGCAGAGGCAAAACCGGCCCTTGAAAAGCCGTTTTTTTTGCTCTGGCCGCAAGATCGGGAGCGGCCAGAGCAAAAAAACCGGCTTTTCTCCCAACCCGGAGGGCTTCAGAGGGAGCCGGGTAAGCCCGTGCGAGGCCCCGGCCCCCTCTCCCTCTCCCTCTCCCTCTCCCTCTCCCTCTGAACAGCTGCCAGCGTGAAGAGCCTTTTCCTTCACGCTGGCGGCTGTTCCTGTGAAGCCGCGATTGGTGGGAAAGGTTAAAGGCAATGCCCTTTAACCTTTCCCAGCATTCGCGGCTTCGCAGGAATAGCCGCCAGCGTGAAGGAAAAGGCTCGTCACGCTGGCAGCTGTTCAGAGGGAGCCGGGGCCTCGCGCGGGCTTCCCCGGCTCCCTCTAAAGCCTCAGACAGCCGCGGTTTTGGGGGGGAGGCCAAGGACTGCCTGGGCTCTGATGGGGGGAGGGGCCATGGACTGGAAAAGGGCTAGGAGGGGGAATTTGACTGGAAATGGGGTGTGATGGGGGGGGGGGGAACATGGACAGGAAAAAGTCTATGGGGGGGGGGGGGACTTGGACTGGAAAGAAATGGGCTGTGATGGGAGGGGACCTGGACTGTAAAAGGGCTATTGGGGGGGGGACATGGACTGGAAATGGGTTTTGATGGGGAGGGGGACCTGGGCTGGAAAAGGGCTATGGGGGGGGGAACTTGGACTGGAAAAGGGCTGGGGGGGGGAACTTGGACTGGAAATGGGCTATGGTGGAGGGAGGGGGAACTTGGACTGGAAATAGGCTGTGATTAGGGGGACATGGACTGGAAATGGGTTGTGAAGGGGGGGACGGACCTGGACTGGAAAAGGGCTATGTGGGGGGGGGGGGGGACATGGACTGGAAATGGGTTTTGATGAGGAGGGGGACCTGGACTGGAAAAGGGCTATGGGGGGGGGGAACCTGGACTGGAAATAGGCTGTGATTAGGGGGGCTAGGACTGCAAATGGACTGTGATGGTGGGGGGGGGGGAGTAGGTCTGCAAATGGGCTGTGATGGTGCGGGGGGACTCGGACTGCAAATGGGATGTGATGGGGGGGGCCTAGGACTGGAAATAGGCTGTGATGGGGGACTTGGACTGGAAATGGGCTGTGATGGGGGGGGGGCTAGGACTGGAAATGGTCTGTGATGTGAGGGCTAGCACTGGAAATGGGCTGATGAAGAGCTGGAATAGGACTGGAAATGGGCTGATGTGGGGCATGGGAGAATGGGATTAGAAGGGAGTGGATGCTGGGTGGGTCTAGAACTATAAGGGAACTGATTTTGGGGGAGGACTAGAATAGATGGGGAATGAGAATGGAGAGGGGAAAAAATATTTTGTGTGGAAGAAAAGTCTATGATGGGCTGGGTATTGGGAGAGTGAGGGGCTTGAGAATGGAAGGGTGAAATTTAAATGGATGATAAAGGAATAAGGAAAGAATTGGGGGAAAGAGCAAAAGGGAAACAATCAGTATGTTAAAGCAGAAATAGAGAGAGAATGGAAAACATCTAAAAGAGAAGAAAGGACAAATGGATAGCTCGCAGAAGACACGAAGAAACCAGAAGAAAGTGACCTGAGCAATTGCAACTGAAAATAAAACGCCCAAACAGAAGGTAGAAAAATACTTTTTATTTTGAATTTATTAGCTGGAATATGTTTGGTCTGGGAAGTGTGTATTGATAACATCTTTGCGTTTTTGTTTAGTGCAAGAGGAAATTACTTTATAGTTTTATTTCTCCAGTGTTGTACATTTCATGTTTGGATTTTGGGGTTCCCAGTTTAATTATTATCTGACCAAGGAAGTTAGCCTACACGTATCCTCGGTAATTTTTGTGGGTGGGGCTGGGGGCGTGGCAGGGGTGGGACTAGGGGCGGAGAATGGGTGGAGCATGGCGAGCCACAGGTGTCGGGTTTTTCTCGGTGAAAAAGTTGGTAACCCTATGTGAGAACCTGGGCCCTGCATTTGAACTAAGCTCCTCCACAAACAAATTCTTCTTCCATGTCCACCCCCTTTCTGTTGGGTTCCGCCACTACCACCAAGGGGGCGGTGTGACACTACATAAGTAAACTTGGTTTAGTTATTCAATTTTATTGTAGAAACTCGTTTTCTGGTGCTCTTATCCTTTAGAACTTGAAGAGGGTTTTGCATTTCATAATCAAGCCAGAAGCACAAAAAGAAGTTTGGGGTCTATTCAGGTACTAGTGATGTTCTCAATTTAGTGATTGTTAAACTGAATTGAAAAACCATGTTTCAGACTTCTTTAAGGCCAGTTTGAACTTGACATGGTACATTTTAGGGACAAGCATGCCTTGACAGGATTAGTTCAGTAAAAGACAATGCTGTTTGCCTATTCTGATTTTGTTTAGCGAAAAGATAAATGGCTATGGACAGAGTGTAAATGCAAAAGGATGTAGCTTAGATAATACTAAAGGCCAGGGTAAAGGTGCCAACTGACTACTGTATACTCAGGGGATAAAAGTCTTGTAAATATTTTGAAGAGCCAGACTTCCTCCTGTCTTCCCAGAAACATCAGCTTAGGCCACAGCCTGCCACTCATGTCGGACTGGTTTAAATTTGATTTGACAGCTGCAGCATCATTATGAGTAAAGACTTTTGCTCCAAATGATAATGTGATGCTTCGTGCTCAGTATGACTACCATGGCCATCATCCATATAAGAGAATTAAATAAGAACTGTCTGAATTTGAAAAGAAATCAGTGGTAGTTAGACTTGTAGAAACCAAAGAACAAGCCAAGTGAGAAAAGTTGGTTTATATTGAAGTATGACAAAAGCTAAGTAGCTTAACGTATGAGAATGACGACAGGATTCATGGGAATGATTTTTGTTTAGCGAGTTTTCGTTAGGGACATTCATGTGAGCAAAGCATTCTGATGCTGTTGCCTATCTGTTCTTCCATACTCATGTATCCAGAGCCTTCTCGATAGGTGAAATGGTTAAAATTTGCAAGGAGACTCTCCTGCTAAGGTGACTACAATCCTGCCAAATCCATTTGGGGTGGGAGTGCCCTGATGCCTGCATGGGGCCATCAACCTATCATTAAACAAAGGTACATGTGATAGGAAATGTATTGGGATGATGAGAGGCGTTTTGGAGTGAATCCTTGGAAGAAGTAAATTCCTCTGACTTAGAAGGATGGGCTAAGAGGTTGCAGGGCGCTCAGTTCTAAAGCATTTTGGATTTTATGGTGGGGAGAGTTTATATATTTCCCTCCCTTTTTCTACCCAATTCTAAGTCTCTGACCAGGAGGAGGAGGGATTCCTTCACCCCAGAAACTGCTGAACTGCCACCCAATAGGCTCAAAGGACTGAGATCATAAAAGAGCGAATCACACTGAGCCTTGGTACAGTAGGGATGCAACCTCTGGGGATGGACACCCCTCCTGTGGTGGAAGAGTCTGCTGGACATTGAGTAGTGATCCCTCCAACAGGGAGGTGGCTTAGAAACAGAGGCAGAGCCCACAAGCAGTGACCCCTCCAATTGGGATGCAGCTTACCAGTGGAGGCGGAGCTTGGGAGTGGCAACTCTTCCAATCTGGGCAGGGCAGAGCTCAGAAGCGGCAATTACTCCAATCAGAAGGCAGCTTGGAAGCAGAGGTGTAGCCTGGGAGAGACGACCCCCCTCAGAGGCTGGAGGCAGTTCAGCAGCAGAGGCGGAGCCCCGGAAGCAGGCCTTTACCCAGAGCAGGGAGGGTCTGCAGCAGTGTCTGGCCAGTTCAGGCCTGACATAATAGATATCCCGAGAACCCACTGCAGCCACCAGTCCAGTTGCAGCTCAGCACATGGGTGAGACCTCTGTTAATAAGTTGATTATTTCCTCTACTAATAAGTTTCCCTATCTGATAATCTCAGTGTCTTTTAAGACTTTTACTTATCTGTATCTTATTCTATTTTATTTGTTCTACTTTATTTAACTTATTTTACCTGCTACCTCGGAGTAACGCTAGACAAAGAACTGAACCTTCAGTCCCACATCAGCAGAACAACCAAAAACGTGTACCACAAGATAGACTAATCCGACGCCTCAAGCCCCTCCTCTCCCAGGAGCACTTCTGCACAGTATGTCAAGCACTAATAACCCCAATCCTAGACTTCTGCAACCCAATATATCTTGGCCTAACAAAACAGACACTCAGGCCACTGCAATTGGCACAAAACACAGCAGCACGCATAATAGCTGGCACCGCAAGACAAGAACACATCACACCCACTCTAAAAGACCTCCACTGGCTACCAATCAGCTCCCGCATAAGATACAAGACAGTCATAAACATATTCAAAATCAAACAACAGCTATCAGCCTTCAGCCTACAACCACTCATACAACCAGACAGCAGCACTAGGCCAAGGAGGAGAGGCACCGCCAACCGCATCAACACACCAAAAGACTTCACCAAGGTACGCAAGGACACTGAAAAATGAGCCCTATCAAAGGCAGCACCAACACTATGGAATTCCCTCCCTGATGAGCTACGGTCAACAACAGACATTAAGGAATTTAGGAAACTGCTCAAGACGACCCTCTTCATAGAGCTCTATGGTGACATCACCTACAGTAACTATGCAACGGACAGTACCACAGCTCAACCACCCTCCCTGTTCGACACATACATAGGGGTATGTTTACAAAACCGTCTTAATGTTCCCAGCGCTAGCTCCAGCGATAATGTGAAGAATGCCATATAAGGAGTGGGCGTTCCGGTCCTAAGGTAGCAAGAATCGGTATCGCGTGATAGTGAGCGCCGTGGCAAGTTAACGCACGTTAACCCTAAGTTAATGCCAGCGCAGTGTCAGAAGGAATAAAGATGTAGCCCACTGGTTATGGCAATGACTGTGGAGACAGAGGTCATGGGTTTGATTCTGCAGTGGGGTTAAGTAAGAAGGCTGTCTGAGGCATTACTCTTTAATTTAAACCAATGTCATCTGAGGCATTTTCTTTTTTAATTTAAATTAGTGCTGCCACCAAAAACACCCTCACAGTGCCGTAACCTAAGGTGCCGCATAAGGCGCCCTATAAGGCACTCCAGAGGGCACATTATAAAGGTCACTGTCGGCCAAGGCACCTTATAATGTTCCCTATAGGGCGCCTTATACGGCACTTTATAGGGCGTCTTATAGGGCGCTTTATGAGGCACCTTAAGGTTACAGCACTGTGAGGGTGTTTTTGCCGGCAGCACTAATTTAAATTAAAAAAGTAAATCCCTCAGACAGCCTTCTTACATAACTCCATTGCAGAATTAAACATAGAAACATAGAAATATGATGACAGATAAAGAGACCACATGGCCTATCTAGTCTGTCCTTCCATAAAAACTACAACAGTCCCCTTTTTACCTTTAGAGATCCTCTGTGTTTGTCCCATGCTTTTTTGAATTCAGTTACTGTCCTCATCTCTACCACCTCCACTGGGAGACTATTCCATGGATCCACTACTCTTTCCGTAAAGAAATATTTCCGCATATCACTCCTGAATCTATCTCCCTTCACCCTCATCCCATGTCCCCTCGTAGCAGAACTTACTTTCAATTGAAAGAGGCTCTCTCCCTGAACATTTATGCCACGGAGGTATTTAAACATCTCAATCATATCACCTCTATCCCGCCTTTCCTCTAAGGTGTGTATATTAAGATCCTTCAGTCTGTCCTCATATGCTTTATAATGAAGACCACTAATCATTTTAGTAGCCACCCTCTGCACCGACTCCATCCTGTTCACATCCTTTTGAAGGTGCATTCTCCAGAATTGCACACTATACTCAAAATGAGGTCGCACCAAAGACTTATACAGAGGCATTATCACCTCCTTTTTTCTGCTAGCCATTCCTCTCCGTATGCACCCAAGCATCCTTCTAGCTTTTGCCGTCGCCTTTTCTACCTGTTTAGCTACTTTAAGATCATCAGACACAACCATGCCTATGTCCCGCTCTTCTTTAGTGGACAAAAGTACTTCAACCCTATACTATATTGCTCCCTTGGATTGCTGCAGCCCAAATGCATGACCTTACATTTTTTAACATTAAATCCCAGCTGCCAAATTCTAGACCATTCTTCAAGCTTAGCTAGATCCCTCCTCATGTTATCTACACCTTCCTGGGTGTCTACTCTATTGCAAATTTTGGTATCATCCGCAAAGAGGCAAACCTTACCTGAAAGCCCTTCCGCTATATCACTAACAAAGAACTTAAAAAGAATCGGACCAAGGACAGATCCCTGGGGCACACCACTGATAACATCCTTCTCCTCAGAGTGAGCTCCATTTACTTGTACTCTTTGTCGCCTCCCACCCAACCAATTTCTAACCCAAGCAGTAACTTTAGGGTCCATCACTAGGGTGCTCGGTTTGTTTATAAGTCGCCTGTGAGGAACAGTGTCAAAGGCTTTACTGAAATCTAAAAACACTACATCTAGGGCTCTCCCTCGGTCCAACTCCCTGGTCACCCAGTCAAAGAAATCAATCAGATTTGTCTGACAAGACCTGCCTCTGGTGAATCCATGCTGCCTCAGATCCTGTAATCCGCTGGACTCCAGAAACCTCACTATTTTCTCTTTCAGCAGAGTTTCCAATAATTTACTCACCACCGAAGTTAAACTAACCGGCCTGTAGTTTTCAACCACATCCTTACTTCCGCTTTTGTGTAAAGGCACCACATGAGCCTCTCTCCAGTTCTTTGGCACCACTCCCGACTCTAACGAGGCATTGAAAAGGTCAATCAGTGGAGCTGCTAGAACATCCCCAAGTTCCCTCAGTATTCTCGGGTGTATCCCATCCGGTCCCATTGCTTTGTCTACTTTAAGTTGAGATAGTTTCTCACGAACAGAGTCTTTTGAAAATTGTTCAAGATGTCCTTTGCTTCTGTTCCTATTTGTGGGTGTTTTCTGAGGTCCTGCTCCTGGTTCTTCATCTGTGAACACAGAACAAAAATATTTGTTAAGCAATTCTGCTTTATCCTTATCAGCTTCTACATATTCCTCCCCTGCACCCTTGAGTTTGACAATACCACTCTTGCCCTTCCTCTTCTCACTAATGTATCTGAAAAATGTCTTATCCCCCCCATTTTATTGCATTGGCTATTTCCTCCTCCTTTTGAATCTTTGCCTTCTTGACTACTTTGCTAGCTTCTCCAAGTTTTGCAAATACAGATGCCTGTCTTCCTCTTTCTGTGATCTCTTGTATTTCATGAAGGCCTCTCTCTTTTTCTTCACTTTTTCAGCTACTTCTTTCAAAAACCATAGCGGTCTCCTTTTCCTTTTACCTTTATTTACCATTTTAACAAAAAGGTTGGTTGCCCTTAAAATATCCCCTTTTAGTTTTTCCCACTGTTTTTCTACATCCCTCAGCTGTTCCCATCCCACTAACGACTCCCTGAGGTATTGGCCCATCTTCGCAAAGTTAGTCTTCCTAAAGTCTAAGGGGCTTGTTTACAAAGCTGCGGTAGCGATTCGCAATCGTTATCGGAGCCACGGCCCCATTGAAAGCAATGGGGCCGCGGCTCTGATAACGATCGCGAACCGCTACCGCGGCTTTGTAAACAAGCCCCTAAGATCCTCGCCTTTGAATGGATTCTAACAGCCCTAGTCCTAATACTGAACCACACCATCTGGTGATCACTGGATGCAAAATGATCTCTCACTACAACATCAGAAACACTTTCACCATTGGTAAGCACCAAGTCCAGTATGGCCCCTTCACGGGTGGGGTCTGTTACCAATTGCCTGACTAGTTCTCCCTGTAGAGAATCCAGGATCTCCTTACTTCTAGATGATACTGTAGCAGGAATGTGCCAATCAACATCTGACATATTGAAATCTCCTATCAGTAGCACTTCCCCTTTCCTAGCAATGCTGTGCATGTCTTCAATTAACTCTCTGTCCACCTCTTCCTCTTGTGAGGGAGGTCTGTATATCACACCAATGTAAATAGATTTCTCTTTCCCTCTTTCTAGTTTAACCCACAATGCCTCCCCTCTCCCTTTTAAGCTCTGTAATTCCAAAGCTTTAGTGAAAATCATTGTTATTATTAAACACATCACGACAGTTACAACACATAGCAGAAAAAGCTACACAACATAGGGCATGAATAACCAACGTAACCAAACTGGAGTAGTGCTTAAGAATAGCAATAGGGAATAACAGTAGTTAAACCTAGCCACTCAGCAGTCTGCACCCAAGCCCTCAATATCAGAAATAAAGCCTGAAATGAAAAGGATGCCAGCCCTCTCCACCAAAAGAAGCTAGGTATAGAAATATGTAAAGATAACAGCAAGTTAATGTACAATCCACCTCGCAGACCCCTCCCGCCCAGTACCCCTTCCCCTCCCCTCCTCCACTCCACTCCACCCCTACCTCCCACCTCCCTCCCTTCCTACCCACCCACCCTCCCCTCCCCACCCCCACAGGCCATGGCTACCTCAAGTCCCCATAGGGAGAAAATAAGAATGACAACACACTCATCTCCAACTCCAACAATCCGCTATATATTCCAGCAACCCCCCACTGCAAGGCCCCCCACAACCCACTACAATTACTAAACTATCAGTGGCCAGCAGCGGGGCCCAGAGTGCCGTGAATTGATCCATCCTCCTCTGGCCCATCTGCTGTGCTGTACATCGTTCCATGCTTAACAAGACTCGCATCCTCCCCTCCCACTCTTGTACACTCGGCGTCGTGGGCGCTACCCAGTGACGCAGAATGGTCTGCTTGGCTACCAGAAAGCCCCTTTCACAAAGCTGTCGGTGGTACATACTGAAAGGTGCAATATCCTCCAGAAAGCCAAACAGACACCAAGCAGGTTCAAGGTTCACCGCCTGACCAATCCAGCCATTCAGCCGCACCCCCACACCCTCCCAAAATGGTTGTATAGCAGAACAGAACCAAAATTTGTGGGCAAGGGTGCCTTTTTCCACCCTACAGCGAGAACATTGCTCCGTGTCTGAAATACCCATCCGATGAGCCCACACATCGGGCACGTAGGCGCGCCACAAAAATTTATACTGAACCTCCTGCATCTGCACCGATTCGGAAAGACGAGGTATATTTTGAAAAGCTTGAGAGAGGCACTCCACTGTTCCCTCCCCAACACCATCCACCTGCCAGCTCCTGGCAAGACGCGTGATCCCGGACATATCCTCTCCCCTCAAGAGGCCCTCCCGCAATCGTCGCACCGTGATTTTACCCTCCAAGGCGCGGAAGAAACCCAGCATCCCGCTATCGCCCTGCCACAAACCTGTCCCCTCACCCTGGTCTAAGGCGCGTATAAAGTGCCTCACCTGCAAGTAAAAGAAAAAGTCATGCATTGGCAGCTGGTAACGTCTTCGTAAGGAATCATAAGAGTCCATCTGCGCCTCCTGCTCCATCCGCAAGTGGCCCACATATTCCACGCCGCATTGCACCCATCGTTTCGCTACCCCGCCCTGGCATCCGGGAGGGAAATCTCCATTTCCAGCTAAGGGAAGACAATCCGAGCACTGCCACATATGCCCACGAAGTCGACAAAGATGTCTCCAGGCCTGGCACAGTGCACCCAGGTATGGGGACTGTCGCCAATAAAGGGGCAGTCCTTTATTCGAACGGTGCAGCCAGTAAACTCTATGATATGGCACCGAAATAGCATCCACCAACCCCGGAGGTAGAATCTCTACCGTCCCCATTATATCAGATCGCGAAGCGGCCGTAATAAACTGACCAAATTATACTCTCGTATCGAGCAGAAGCCAGCACCACCTACACTGGTGGGTTTCAGTAACGTCGCAAAGGCAATGCGTGCTCTCTTCCCCCTCCACAAGAAATGAGATAAATGCCTCTCCAGCTCTTTCAGGTCCCTCCGCAGAAGCCACAGCGGAGCATTCCGCAGGAGGTAAATCCACCTAGGTAACTCAACCATCTTAAAGAGCGCCATACGCCCCTTCAGGGATAGCGGGAGCTCACGCCACTGCCGCAGTCGTTGGATCGTTTTACCCAATAAAGGCCGCACATTCACTTCATAAAGCCGACTAGGGTCGCAAGGAAGCTGTATCCCCAGGTATCGAATAGAATCCACTGCCCAGACCAATGGGAAGGCCCCCTGCCAGCGGCCACGAACTCTCCTACCGATGTCAAGTCCCATCGACTTAGACCTATTGATCCGCATACCCGAGAAAGCACCAAACCGTTCAATGATAGCTAGGGCCTCTTCCAACGAACGCTGCGGGTCTGTCAGATACAATAGCAAATCATCGGCGAATGCACTCAGCTTGACACCACCCCCCGGCCATACAATCCCTCGAATCTCCGTCCTCTGTTCCAGTGTACGCAACAGAGGCTCCATCTGCAGAATAAATAACAGAGGAGAGAGCGGGCAGCCCTGCCGCGTCCCCCGCCGCAATTCAAAGGGTGCCGAATGAAGGCCACCCACCACCACAAAGGCCAAGGGCGCCGTATATAACGCTTGCAGCCAAGTCAAAAAGGCTCCATCAAAGCCGAATCGCTTTAAAGTTTCAAACATATAATCCCATGCTACTCTGTCAAAGGCCTTCTCTGCGTCCATACTTACCAACAACAGTGGATCCCCGTACGCTTCACTCCAATCCGCCCCTAGTAATACTCTACTGATATTAGAGAAGGCTTCCCTGCCTTGAACAAAGCCAGTCTGACACTGGCTGATAAGCCGGGGCAGAATCCCTTGCAGTCTCCTCCGCGCTAAGACGCTAGCTAAAACTTTCATGTCATAGTTAATAAGTGAGATCGGCCGATACGAGGCCGGGTCTTCCACCTCCTTCCCAGGCTTATGTATCACCGTGATCGCCGCCGTGCGCATGTCTCGGGGGAACCCCCTCCCCTCCAAGACATCATTGTAAACTGCAGCCAAGGTTGGGACAACCTGCAGCTCCAACATTTTATAAAATTCGGAGCTATAACCGTCTGGTCCCGGAGCCTTATGCAGTTTCCCCTGCCGAATCACTTTCTGAATTTCGACCCCCTCAATTGGCCTATTTAGCGCCACTCGCTCTACCTCTGAGAGCTGTGGCAAGGGTGTCACATCTAAGAATGCCTGTGCCGCTCCCTTATCTGCCGGCTCTGCCGTGTAAAGCCGTTCATAAAACTGACGGAACACCTCCACAACACCGCGGGGGTCAGATAGTCGAACCCCCGTGCTATCCTTAATCGCGGCCACAACCTTAGATCCCCCCCCATCCCTCACTAAACGCGCCAGAAGCGTACCAGCCTTATTGCCGAAACGGAACAGCTGATGACGGTAATAATGCATGGTGTAAACTGCCCGCTCGTTCAGGATATCATTGAGCTGCCGTTGAGTATCTAAATACAACGGTATGTGCTCGGATCTCCTGCTCCTCGCCACCAACGTCTGGAGCCTTCGCAGCTCCCTGGTTAACGTCAGCACCTTCCCATTGATGCGGCGCTTCTCCTGTGCTACATACGCGATGATGTGTCCGCGCAAAACGGCCTTCCCAGCCTCCCAGCATATACTGGCCGAACTGGCACTGGATTCATTAAAATGCAAATATTCTTCCCATTTCTGCACCAGGTACTTTTTAAAAGTAGGGTTCTGCCACATCTGTCTAGGGAAGGCCCAACGGGAGTCGCCACTCTCGCATCCCTGCCAGTCCATCCGCACCATGGCATGGTCAGAGACCACCATCGGTTCGATCTCGGCACTGAGGACTCTGCCAAATTCTCGCTCAGCAACCAGAATATAGTCAAGTCGGGACCAGGTGTGGTGTACCCTAGACAGATGCGTGAAGCCTCTTTCCCCCCCATGCAGCGCCCGCCAGGTGTCTACCAAACCGCCGATAAGACACAGATATCCAACTCCCTTTCTGCTCCAATCCCCCTGCATTTGTCCCCCCGACTTATCCACCAGAGGATCATGGGGACAATTGAAATCACCCGTAACAATCAACGGGATCCTCGGGGCTGCAGTTACCTTCCTACACATTCTTTGAAAAAAAGAATGGTCATAGGTGTTAGGGGCGTATATATTACCCAGAAAGAATTCCTCGCCATTTAATTTGACGTGTACAAACAAGTATCTACCAGTTATGTCACCATCCTCACTCAACAGCTCTACCTTCAGGTCTTTACCAAACAAGATAGCGACTCCCCGTTTTCTCCCTCCCGAGGAGGCCGCCAATACCTGGCCCACCCAACCTCTCTTCAATTTAGCATGCTCCTTCTCGGAGAGGTGCGTTTCTTGCAGAAATGCAATCTGCGCTTTGGCCTTCCGCAAGGCCTGGATTACCTTGGTCCTCTTAACAGGAGATTTAATCCCTCCCACGTTCCATGATAGAAATCTCAGTTGATTCCTCATTACCCCACATCTCCCACAGGCCACAGGAAACCATTCTGCTCCAGTATCGCCCAGGGTTGCCCAGCCTCAACCCTCGGCCCAGCCATTTTGTAGATAGGAAGGAAAACCTCTACCACAATCCCCCAGTACTCCCTCCGCCCAGAAAAACTCCCCTTAGCCTGTTCTCTTACCCACCCCCTCCCATTGCCCTTGTTCGCTACTCCCCCCCTCTCCCCCCACTTCTCTCCCTCCCCCACTCCCCACTCCTCCCAACCCCCAACCCTCCCCAGATAAAAAATATACTATCCCACCCTCAGCCGACATGGCTGATCTAGGAGTCCCTGCCGTGCGCGGCGGGGCCGCCCCAAGTTCCCCATGAAGGGTAATATTACAAATAGCTGCCCCATTTAAACATTGGGCTTCAGGACAGCCGCCCTAAGCTCTGCCAACAAGCACACACACACCACCCAACAAACCAGAGAAATCACCCCCTCCCAGACCTCTCCAATCAGTCCCCCTTCTCACAAGCTACGCATGCCACAAATGCACATACAATATTATGTAAATCTAATGCAAAGCACATTACAAAAATGGCGAGATTAACAGTAGGAAGACACCCTCGTTGAGGCATGAGAGATACCATGAAAAAGATACCGTAAGATAATATAGAGAGAAAATCAAAAACGAAAAGTAGAGGATATAAGGGAGGAACCGAAAAAAGAAAATTAATAAGAATTAAGAATAAAGAAGCTAAAAAGAAGCATAAAAACGGTCAGGAGGGAAATAAGAATGGACTACAGAAAATAAGAGCAAAATGGAAATAAAACAATAGGAGACAAATGCAAAAGGGAAAAAAAACCCACAAAAGCGACAAAGTAACAAAAGTAAGGGAGATATTAATAGGCTAAAATCAATATACAAGCAACGATACGGCTGCCACCGTGATGACTGCAGGCCTGCAGGCAGTATACCGCGAGTCCAGAAGCGGGCCGCAGCCGGCTCAGAGCGCCATACTCCGTGCTGCAAGAACAGTTAATGGAGCTCCAGCGCGCCAAACAACAGTCACTGTCCCTGCCCCAGAATCAGGGCCAAGGAGCTCGCGGTCACGAGAAGAAAGTCAGCCATGTATGGAGGCGCTCACTCTCACCGGCCAGAGGCCGGGCTCTGTTCCTGTTCCCCCTCCTGCTGCGGTTTATTCTTTTCCATCTCCTTCAGGAAGGCCTGGGCTGCTTTCACCGTCTCAAAAGTCTGGGTCTTGCCCATGTTGTAGACCCGCAGAACAGCAGGAAATGCCAATGCAAACCGCACGTTTCTCTGGAACAAGACAGCACATATCGGAGTAAACCCCGCCTTTTCGCGGTAACCAGGGAGGAGTAATCTTGAAACAAGAGGAGCTGGCTATTATCTAAGGTAAGCTGTCGGTGCTGGCGAAAAGCCTGAAGCAGACACTCTTTGTGGGCAAAATTAAGAATTCGAGCAATCACCACTCTGGGCCTAGGTCGAGTCGCCATTTTTCCTCCAACTCGGTGTGCCCTTTCCACTTTGATATCGCCCACTAACGCATCTAGTCCCAGAGCCTTGGGGAGCCACTGCTCAATCAAAGGCACCAGCTGTTGGTCAGTAGTAGCCTCCGGTATTCCTACCAATCTGATGTTATTTCGACGTGATCGGTTCTCGAGGTCGTCGATTTTGGCTTGTAAGCTTTCTAGCTGAGACCTCGTGCTCTCAAGCCCCCGAGAATGCTGGCCCTCATCCTCCTCCACAGCTGCCACGCGACTCTCCAGCTCCTCAATCCTCTGGTTCATCTCAGTCCGCGACGTGCCCATATTTTCTAATTTCGACAAAATCTGGTCGAATTTTGGATCCAGCTGTCTCACAACCTCTCTCGCCAGATCTTCAGTAGCAGACTCTATGCTGTCTTTACTTGGCGAGGAGGGCTAACTCTTGCTTAGGTGTTAGCAGTTCCCAAAGCTGAGGAGGTTACTGGAGTTCAACCACCTACTGTGCTCAGGGAAAGTCCCACTAAAGCACCAAAACGAAAGTAACCTTGCTTTAAATATGTACAAAAAACCCTTTTAAGAGCTCCCAGTCAGAGAGCTAACAATTTAATATAATGAAATAAACCCTTAAATCCTTACTGTTGGTTGATCTGGAGAGCTTCTGTAGGAAAGCCTGAACAGGGCAGGGCACTGGAGCCATTTATGAACCCATGACCTCTGCCTCCACAGTCAGTGAAGTAACCAGTGGGCTACATCTCTATAACTACTAGCAGACCCCTGGCTGGCTACAGAAAGACTGCAGGCCACCACACAAACTGTCTGCTGTGGTTACCAGGATAGGGTAAACCCACCCGTACCCATGATGCACTCCCTAGAGCAGAGTTTCCCAACTGCAGTCCTGGAGGGCCAAACACCATTCAGGTTTCATGCTGTCCCTAATAAATATGCCTGTGCTGCATTTGTATGCGCCACCCCATTGTATGCAAATGTATCTCAAGCATATTCATTAGGGACCACATGAAAATCTGAACAGTATTTGGTCCACCAGGACCAGAGTTGGGAACCTCTGCCCTAGAGCAGTGACCAACAGGGGCATAAACACCCACACCCACAGGCTCAACTATCCAAAGGCTCATAGAGAGTCAGACCTTTGGGCCCTGTGCACAGCAGCATCTCCCAATACTAGCACTTGCATACCTTAGCAATGCCGCCCTAAACTTGGGAATACGTTACACATATATCAAAAGGTTGCTATGATTAATGGCAGATAACAATTCCTAAGTTAAGCACAATTTGCTGATAGAAAGGTTGCTATGATGCAGCTCTGATATCTGTGGAGGGTGTTTCAGTTTTGGTTTCTGACAGTGTTTACCACCCCGGGGAGTGACCCCAACAGTATTGCGTACCATAGCCATGCCTGCACTGGGCCCAGGACTGGTGTGGTGGCCAGGGCTTCCAAAAGCCTCTATATTTGCACAATGATGGCATAGGTTTGGGAGTGTGTGTCTGTCTATCCAGTGTGTTGTAGCTGCCTACACCTTACTCAGCCCACACTGCTTGCACTGTTTCCAGTGTTAGCATGCCAATATGCATAATGAGGAGAAAGGTACTGTGGGTTTCCCTGCTTTTGCTGCACATTGCTGACTGAAATGGTTTCTCTCTCCTGCAAATGTGCCTCTAGCGCGAGGTTTTCACTGGCGCTAATTTTCAGACCCTGATTTCATGGCGTTAGTGTGCATGGAGCCTCTCCCCACCCACTCTCCGCCCATTGACCCTTTCTCTCCACCCTCTGGAAAGCCTTACTCCACCCTTCAGGCCTGGATTTCACAGCGTTACCACCGCTGCGACGTTAAGACAGTTTAGTAAACATACCCCATAGTTGTATATAGCACACGTTGTAAATAGATCACAAAGAATCAATGACCCTCTACACCAGTGGTTCTCAACCTTTTTTGTACCGTGACCCCTTTTACCGTTGGTCAACTTGTGGTGACCCCCAATGATAAAATCAAATGCGTCTCTCTTCCTTTACCGTTAACGCATTGTCGCTGTAATCATTTGTTGAATTATTAATATATTATAGGCCTTTGCAATATGTTTTTATTTATAAAATACTTATTTAAATAATCAAAACAACAAGTAACAATATTTGATTTCAAAATTATGATTTTGTAGTCAAATCACTAATATGAAATAAAATTATTTTTTCTACCTTTGTTGTCTGACCAATTTATTCTCTGATCATGCTGGTCCCGATCTGAGGCTTCTGCTTTCCTGTCTTCTCTTAGCTCTCTTTCTGTGGTCTATGGTCCATCTGCCAGTTCTTATCTCTTTTGTTTTCTTCACTTCTTTCCATCAGCCTATTTCCAGTCCCAGTAACCCTCCCCAGTATCAGCCCCTTTCCAGTCCCTCACTCCCAGTACCTTCCAATGTCAACTTGCATTCCCATGACTTGCCACTGGTGTCCATTCCCTTCCAGTCCCCCTCCTTCCCCACTGATCAGTCCCTTCTAGTACAAATACCATGGCAGCCCCTCTCAGATCCACTCCCTTTCAGTTCCATGCTCCCATCCCCTTGTATCAGCCCACTTGTAGCCTTAGCCCCCAGTTTTCTTCCAGGGTCAGCAGCGCGATCCTCCCCCCTCCCCACAATCATCAGCCCATTCCCAGTCAAAGCCCCCTAATCAGCTCACTTCTAGTTGCTAATCCCCCTCAACCCCCCATTACCAGTCCTAACCCCCCCCCCTAATCAGCCCAATACCAGTCCTAACCCCCATCAGCTCATTTCCCATGCTAGTCCCCCCCTCAACCCCATTACCAGTGCTAGGCTCCACTAATCAGCCCATTTCCAGTCCTAACCTCACTGATCAGCTCATTTCCAATGCTAGACCCCCATCAGTCCATTACCCCAGTCCTACCCCCCCTTGATAAGTCCATTCCCAGTCCTAGCCTTCCCTATCAACCCATTACCATTCGTAGCCCCCCCATCTGCCCAGTACCATTGCTAGCACCCCCCTCAGCCCATTATACTCCTACCCCGCACTGTCTATCGCCTCTGTCCAGCATTTAGCCCGTCTGTCCAGTCTGTCCCCCAGTCTCTCCCCGTTGTCCATGCCAGCCTCCTCCCTCCATGTCAGCCCACCTCCCTCCATCCATCCATATCACCCCCCCGCCCCTCCCTCCCTCCCTCCCTCCATGTCAGCCCCCAGCCTACCATCCGTCCATGTCAGCGCCCCCCTCCCTCCTCCAGCCTCCCTCCATGTCAGCCCGCCCCATCCTTCCATCCGTCAATGTCAGCCCCCCCCCCTCCCTCCCCTCCCTCCCTCCCCCCTCCCTCCATCCATATCAGCCCCCAGCCCCCAGCCTCCCCTTTCCCTCCCTCCCTGTCAGGCCCCTCCCTCCCTCCCTCCATCCACCATATCAGCCCCCATCCCTCCCTCCCTCCCTCCCTGTCAGCCCCCCCTCCCTCCCTCCCTCCCTCCCTCCCTGTCAGCCCCCCATCCTTCCATCCGTCCCTGTCAGCCCCCCTCCCTCCATCCATCCCTCCATGTCAGCCCCCATCCTTCCATCCGTCCATGTCAGCCCCCCTCCCTCCCCTCCCTCCTCCCTCCCATCCGTCCATGTCAGCCCCCCCCTCCCTCCCTCCCTCCATCCATCCATATCAGCCCCCCATCCTTCCCTCCCTCCCTGTCAGCCCCCTCCCTCCCTCCCTCCCTCCCTCCATCCATCCATATCAGCCCCCATCCCTCCCCTCCCTCCCTCCCTCCCTGTCATGCCCCTCCCTCCCTCCCTGTCAGGCCCCTCCATCCATCCATATCAGCCCCCATCCCTCCCTCCCTCCCTCCCTCCCTGTCAGCCCCCATCCTTCCATCCGTCCATGTCAGCCCCCCTCCCTCCATCCATCCCTCCCTCCATGTCAGCCCCCATCCTTCCATCCGTCCATGTCAGCCCACCTCCCTCCCTCCCTCCCTCCATCCATCCCATATCACCCCCCATCCCTCCCTCCCTCCCTCCCTGTCAGCCCCCTCCCTCCCCTCCCTCCCTCCCTCCCTCCCTCCATCCATCCATCCATATCAGCCCCATCCCTCCCTCCCTCCCTCCCTCCCTGTCCAGCCCCCCCCCTCCCTCCCTCCCTCCCTCCATCCATATCAGCCCCCATCCCTCCCTCCCTCCCTCCCTGTCAGGCCCCTCCCTCCCTCCATCCATCCATATCAGCCCCCATCCCTCCCTCCCCTCCCTGTCAGCCCCCTCCCTCCCTCCCTCCCTCCCTCCCTGTCAGCCCCCTCCCTCCCTCCCTCCATATCAGCCCCCATCCCTCCCTCCCTGTCAGCTCCCTTCCTCCCTCCCTGTCAGCCCCCATCCTTCCATCTGTCCATGTCAGCCCCCTCCCTCCCTCCATCCATCCATCCATATCAGCCCCCATCCCTCCCTTCCTCCCTCCCTGTCAGCCCCCTCCCTCCCTCCCTCCCTCCATCCATATCAGCCCCCATCCCTCCCTCCCTCCCTGTCCAGGCCCCTCCCTCCCTCCATCCATCCATATCAGCCCCCATCCCTCCCTCCCTCCCTCCATCCATCCATATCAGCCCCCCCTCCCTCCCTCCCTCCCTCCCTGTCAGGCCCCTCCCTCCCTCCCTGTCAGGCCCCTCCATCCATCCATATCAGCCCCCATCCCTCCCTCCCTCCCTCCCTGTCAGCCCCCATCCTTCCATCCGTCCATGTCAGCCCCCCTCCCTCCATCCATCCCTCCCTCCATGTCAGCCCCCATCCGTCCATCCGTCCATGTCCGCCCCCCTCCCTCCCTCCCTCCCTCCCTCCCTCCCTCCATCCATCTATATCAGCCCCCATCCCTCCCTCCCTCCCTCCCTGTCAGCCCCCTCCCTCCCTCCCTCCCTCCCTCCCTCCATCCATCCATCCATCCATCCATATCAGCCCCATCCCTCCCTCCCTCCCTCCCTGTCAGCCCCCTCCCTCCCTCCCTCCCTCCATCCATCCATATCAGCCCCCATCCCTCCCTCCCTCCCTCCCTGTCAGGCCCCTCCCTCCCTCCATCCATCCATATCAGCCCCCATCCCTCCCTCCCCTCCCTCCCTCCCTGTCAGCCCCCCTCCCTCCCTCCCTCCCTCCCTCCCTGTCAGCCCCCTCCCTCCCTCCCTCCCTCCATATCAGCCCCCATCCCTCCCTCCCTGTCAGCTCCCTTCCTCCCTCCCTGTCAGCCCCCATCCTTCCATCTGTCCATGTCAGCCCCCTCCCTCCATCCATCCATCCATATCAGCCCCCTCCCTCCAGGTCAGCCCCATCCTTCCATCTGTCCCTGTCAGCCCCCCGCCCGCCCTCCCTCCCTCCATGTCAGCCCCATCCTTCCATCTGTCCATGTCAGCCCCCTCCCTCCATCCATCCATCCATATCAGCCCCCTCCCTCCATGTCAGCCCCCATCCTTCCATCTGTCCATGTCAGCCCCCTCCCTCCATCCCTCCCTCCATGTCAGCCCCATCCTTCCATCTGTCCATGTCAGCCCCCCTCCCTCCATGTCAGCACCCCTCTGTCGATGTCAGCCGTGTTGCAGGTTGTCTGCCTCCCTTCTAATGCAGCCGCGGCTCTCTGCCTCTTAGGGACCCGCGGCTGTACCTGTAAAATCATTGCGGAGCCCTTCCTGTCTCGATGGGCTCCATGCAGCATTGTCCCGCCTCCAAAGGAAGTTGTTTACCACTTCCGTTGGAGGCGGGACAATGCTGCACGGAGCCCGGCGGGACAGGAAGGGCTCCGCAACGATTTTACAAGTACAGCCGCGGTTCCCTAAAAGGCAGGGAGCCGCGGCTGCAGAAGAAGGCGGTGAGTTTGCCGGAGTTTGCTGCTGCCGAGAAGCGGACTCGGCAGCGGCAGCAACTTGTGCACAACTTAATTTTTTTTTTTAAACTTGGTGGAGGCTAAGCGACCCCTGCTAAATCCTGTGGCGACCCCCGTTGGGGTCGCGACCCACAGGTTGAGAACCGCTGCTCTACACACACATGCATTCACTGTTCAATGCATGTGCACACTAGACACTTTATGTTGATTGCTTGCTGGTAGACCGCCTTGATTGTAGGATAAGGCGGTATAGAAATCCGTTTAAATAAATAAATAAATAAAAATTTTACCTTTACTGTATTCCCTTACTACCTATTATCCCTTTCCTTCTTCTAACTTTACTTGCCCTCTCTGCCATTTCTTATGGCTCCACATCATTCTTTGCACCTTTTTCTGATCCTCCCTAACCTTCTTCCCTCACTCCACCAACCTAATACCCTCTCTTTCTCACCCTCTCTCCACCCTCCATATTTCCTCCCCCATCTTATCCTCCACCCTTTCCTCAGCTCTTGAGCTTCACCTTCTCCTTCCTCTCTAAAACAATCTCATCCCCATTTCTAACGAGCTGTCTCCTCTCTCCCTCACTTCTTCTTCATTGTCTCCTTCTGTCATTTGGTGACATTAATCCCAACCCTAGTCCCCCTTCACTTCTTTCTCACTCCCATATTAGTTCCTCTTGGCTCTCCTTATTCCTGGATTCTTCTTCCCCCTCTCTTATTCTTGGTGACTTTAATTTTCATATTGATAACCCCTCTGACCCCTATGCATCCATGCTCCTTTCCCTTACCTCCACTTTCAACCTCCAGCTTTGCTCTTCTGCCTCCACTCATCAGCTTGGCCACTGCCTTGACCTCTTTTTCTACTCTAATTGTTTACCTTCTAATTTCCATACCTCCGCTCTTTCCTTATCTATCACCTGTTAAGTTTCACTCTTCATTATCCCCCCCCCCCCTTCAATCTCGCCCAATTTGCTCCTATCGTTTTAGGAATCTTCATGCTATCGACCCACTGACTCTATCCTCTACTGCCTCATCTCTTCTCTCTTCCATTTTGTCCTCTAAGTCTGTTGATAAAGCCATAGCTTCCTATAATACTGCTCTCTCCTCTACTCTGGATACCCTTGCTCTGCCCATTCCACATCTTGTGAGGCGCACCTCACCTCAGCCCTGGTTGTCTTCAACTACTCGCTACCTACATTCCTGTGCCCACTCAGCTGAGCACACTTGGCTCAAATCCTGCTCTCTCTCTGACTTTCTTCACTTCAAATTCATGCTTTCTTCTTTCCAGTCCACCATTGCACTTGCTAAGCAAAACTATTTTCTCCATCTGACTGTCTTGCCTCTAACCCTCACGGTCTTTTTTTCTACTTTTGATTCTCTTCTTAAGGCACCTCCCAATCCCTTCTTCTCTCTCTGCCCAAACCCTAGCAGACTATTTCCATGACAAAGTGCATAAGATTACTCTTCAATTCCCCACTAAATCTTCTTCACCCCCTACTTCCCCTCTCCATTACCAGCTTTTCCCCCTCAACCTCTATCACTCTTTTATCCTTTTCTAAAATCTCTGTTGAGAAAACCTATTCTTCTTGCCTTCTCTAAATGTACTACCTGTTCTTCTGATCCTATCCCCACCCATCTCCTCAATGCTGTCTCCTCCATCATCTCTTTTATCTCACATATTCTCAACCTTTCGCTTTTTTCTGCAACCTTCCCTACATCCTTCAAGCACGCTGTAATCACTCCTCTCCTCAAAAGATCGTCACTTGACTCTATTTGTCCTTCTAATTATCGACTCATTTCCCTTCTCTCATTCATTTCCAAAATTCTTGAGCGTGCCGTTCTATGTCTTGAATTTCTCTCCTCTCAAGCCCTCCTTGATCCACTTCAGTCTGGTTTTTATCCATTTCATTCTACTGAAACAGCTCTTGCCAAAGTCTTCAGTGATCTGTTCCTCGGTAAGTCCAAAGACCTTTACTCAGTTCTCATTCTTCTCGATCTTTCTGCTGCTTTTGATACTGTTGACCACCTCCTCCTCCTTGACACTTTATCCTCTCTTGGTTTTAGAGGCCCTCTACCATTTTGGTTCTCTTATTTCTCCAATCGTTATTTTAGTGTTTGTTCTGGAGGTTCTTCCTCTTCTGCCAGCCCTATCTCAGCTGGTGTACCTCAAGGCTCTGTTCTGGACTCTCTTCTCTTCTTTCTCTATATCCAGTCCCTTCATGCCCTCATCTTTTCCCATGGCTTTCAGTATCATTTTTATGCTGATGACTCTCAAATCTATCTATCTACACCTGCATCTCTCCTTCGCTTCAGACTCGTATCTCTACTTGTTATCTGACATCGCCACCTGGATGACTCACTGCTGCCTAAAAGTGCTTATGGCTAAAACTGAACTACTTATCTTTCTCCCTAAACCCTCCTTCCTTCTTCCTCCTTTCTTTATCACTGTCAACAATACTCTTCTTCTTCCTGCTTTTTTGGCCCGCAACCTTGGGGTCATCTTTGACTCCTCCTTTTCCGTCTGCACACATATTCAACATATAGCTAAAACCTATTGTTTCTTTCTCTACAACATTAACAAAATTCATCCCTTTCTCTCTGAACACACTACTAAGGCTCATGTCCACTCTTGTCACATTCCATCTTTATTGCAACCTCCTCCTTGCTGATCTCCCTCAGGGTCATCTCTCTCCTCTTCAATCTATACATAACTCTGCTGCGTAGCTAATCTTCACCAGCCCTGATACACTCATATAACCCCTTTTCTAAAATCACTTCACTAGTTCCCCTTCTGTTTCTGCATCCAATTCAAACTTCTCCTTCTAACATATAATCAGCAGCCCTCAGCAGCCCTCTCCAACGGCTCAAATACCGCCACTCCTGAGGCGCTTGAACAGATCGAGGGGCAGCACACTTCATCGGAGGGAGTGAGCGGGAGCTCCTCCTCACCTCCTGCACCTGCCAATCAGCAGCCCTCTCCAACGGCTCAAATACCGCCGCTCCTGAGGGCCTCGCCAGAGGGCCCTTTGGCGTGGCCCTTAGGCGTGGAGCCGTGGCGTGTGAGTAAAATCTATTTCATGACTTTGGGCTTAACTCTCATGCTGTTATATCATGGCTGTAACCTGCTGTTCTCCTTCCTTTTTGTCTCTTCTATTCTTTTATCTATCACTGTATCTCTCACTCTATCCTATCTCATATATGGCATTCTTTTCGTATTTTCTTAAAATTTATATTGTATTGTAAACCGCTCTGATGCTTTGGCCTGAGCGGTATATCAAGAAATTAAACATAAACATAAACATATAAATGCATTCACTCTGCTGCCCCCCCCCCCCCATTATCCTTCCTCTTTTTTTCTCTCCTTATGAACTTTGCTTCTCCTCTGGCTTTCTTCTCTCTATTCCCTTTTCTTCTTCTGCAAACTCCAGACTTCAATCTTTTCACCTTGCTGCTCCTTATGCATGGAAAAACTTCCTCTATCTTTAACTTTCATTATCTAGGTGTACTTTTTGATTCAGACCTCTCTTTCCAAGCTCACATTTCTCACATTACCAAGACTTCATTTTTCTTTCTCCGCCAGATCCGTGCTATTCGCCCCTTTCTTACTCCACAGGCTCTCACCACTCTTCTCCTCTCTCTGGTCATGTCACGCGTTGATTTCTGTAATTCTGTTCTAGCTGGTCTTCCTTACTCTCAACTACACCGTCTTCAACGTATCGAAAACACTGCTGCTCGTCTTATTTTCCACTCTTCACACCGGGATCATGTCACTCCTCTATTTCTTCAACTTCATTGGCTCCCCATTGAGTTCCGTGTTCGCTATAAGATTCTCACATTAGTTCACCGTGTCAAGTACAACCGCACCCCTCAGTATCTAGTAGACCTTATCCAATCCCACATTCCAAATCGCTCCCTTCGTTCACTGTACATCAACCGTCTACACCTCCCTCCCTGTCCCGCACTCATCTACAGTCTACCCTGCTCCTCTGCTTTCTTCTTCGTTGGTCCTGCTTTTTGGAATTCCCTACCCACCTCCCTTAGGCTTGAATCACAATTTTCCTTTTTCAAAAAGAATCTGAAAACTCATCTCTTCTCTTCAGCCTTCGACCTCCCTTCCCCTTTTGTGTGAAACTACCTTGTCCTACCTCTTTCTCAATCCCTCTCTTCTTAAGTCATTTGTGTTTAAATGTCTCGTGTGCTTTCCTGTCACCCATTGTAACTTCTTTTCCTTTCTGCCTGATTGGCTTTCTTGTATTTTAAATTTTGCAAACCGCTATGTTATTATTTGAATAGCGGTAAATCAAGACAATAAACATAAACATATGTCAAGTCTCTTCTCTCCCCCTCTTCAAATCCATGCTAAAGACTTACCTCTTTGAAGCCGCATTTGGATCCTAATCCCTTGTTCTCTTTGTATATCCTTCCCTATTTGAACCCCCCTTGTTACTCTTGTATTGTTCTGTCTGTCTTGATTAGATTGTAAGCTCTACAAGCAGGGACTGTCTTCTTTATATGTTTGTACTGCACTGCGTATGCCTTGTAATGCTTTATAAATGATTAATAGTAGTAGTAGTAGCAACTGACAGGGGCAAGAGTTAAATAGAGTGTAAGAAGACTACAGAATGCATCTTCCTTGTGTTATCTATACTAGAAGTGGGACTATTGCAAGGGATAGGCAAGAAGGGTGATTGCCTGGGGCACCAAGTCCTGAGGGTACCACACTGCTTTCTTCAATGTCAATTTGTGAGTCTGCATGGATTGGGCATGAACCTAAAAAAGAAGAATTGACTAAAGCAACACTTATCTTGGGTGTCATTTGGTGGAGTGACTGCCCTGGCTAGAAGGATAAGCTTCTCCAATAGCTTTAATTTTCCACACTAACAATATTAAAAACTGTAATATAAAATTAAAATAAAATGTTATCTGATATGCTAGATGTAGCCATAATAGGCATATATGATGTGGGTTATGGTTAGAAATAGCTCCTTTTGGCACAAATGTCTTTATCGATTAATCGATGGTGGACCTTTCAGACAATGTGTACTAGATATAAAATTGCAATAAGATTAACCTATCTATATCTTACAGTGGTCAGTTAAAAAATCTCTAACAAATAATTCAGTTTGAAAATAAGATTCTTGCACAGTATTTGCAAAAGAGAAGTTCAAATAATCTTCATTGAACAATATGTGAGTGAAAAGTCAACAAGGCCAACTCCTCCCCCAGAGAAATTAAACTTGATGATAAATTCTGAAATTAATTAAATGAAGGGCAGAGACTTGATAGAGCACACTGACTTAAAGCTTACCTCAGCCAGTGAACCAGCTTGTCATTACATATTCTTATTCTATAATCTTTGCATGGTCTATGTCAGCTATTTATTTTTTGCAATCCAGTGGAATGTAGGAAATAAATTATACATAAGAGGAAAAAATGTCTGTCTGGTGGCAAAATAACTGAAAATATGAGGGAACAGGACCAAATTTAGCATGGAGGAAGAAAGGGTGAAAAGAGAGATTGAGTTCAGAAATGGACAGGATTGGATTGCAAATTCTACGAAGTCCTTAAAAAATGGCAAAGTGCTGTTGTATGGGAGAAGCAGTTCCAACAACTGTAGCATGCAAACTCTGATTCACTGTAATATATCAGTTAGGAATTGCGGTCCTCCTCCTGCTTCCACAAGCGTATCCCTGCTTGGCTGACTCTTAGGGGTATGTTTACTAAAGAGCATTAAAGGAGCAGGGGATATTGAGCAATAACAGCAGTGCTAAGGGTGTCTGTGTGTGATAAAGGCTCAGGGGCAGTAGTAGACGTTCCGGCGGTAAGGGCGCAAGGGCCTGTTTAACGTGCGTTAACAGGACATCGGGCGTTGAGTGCCAAGTGTGTACCTTAACAGCCGAAAATGGCAGTCAGCTTAACAGTGGATAAGGGAGCCCCAGGAAAAGTCAATGTAAAGGTGATGGATGGAAGGACAGATGGGAGCTGATGGACCTGACAGATCCTTGGGCATCCTACATGGCAGTTGGTAAGTAGGATGAGCATGTGGAAGGCAGCTGTTCTGAGTCATTCAGGGGTGCCCACGTAAAATGCTGCAGTATGGGGAAGAGGTGCCCACCTGAAATACCACAGTTGCCACGATGTGTGCTTCGAAAGGATGACGGAACAGAAGTGGTGACGTGCAGATCAGTCATAGGAGAGGCTTGAGTGATACATTGAAATGAGGAATAAAGTACTTATGTGGTCCATGGTGTAGCAGCTGGCAGGAGAAGTACTTTTGTCCAATATAGAAGAGCGGGACCTAGGCGTGGTTGTGTCTGAAGATCTTAAAGTGTCAAAACAGGTAGAAAAGGCGACAGCAGAAGCTAGAAGGATGCTTGGGGGCATACAGAGAGGAATGGCTAGCAGAAAAAAGGAGGTGATAGTGCCTCTGTATGTCTTTGGTGCGGCCTCATTTGGAGTATTGTGTGCAATTCTGGAGACCGCACCTACAAAAGGATATAAACAGGATGGAGTCAGTACAGAGGGCGGCTACTAAAATGGTTAGTGGTCTTCATTATAAAGCATATGTGGACAGAGTTAAGGATCTTAATATGTACACATTAGAGGAAAGGCAGGATAGAGGTGATATGATTGAGACGTTTAAATACCTCCATGGCATAAATGCACAGGGGGGGAGCCTCTTTCGATTGAAAGCAAGTTCTGCTACGAGGGGACATGGGATGAGGGTGAAAGAGGATAGATTCAGGAGTGATACGCGGAAATATTTCTTTACGGAAAGAGTGGTGAATCCGTGGAATAGCTCCCAGTGGAGGTGGTAGAGATGAGGACAGTATCTGAATTCAAAAAAGCATGGGACAAACACAGAGGATCTCTAAAGGAAAAAAAGGGGACTGTTATAGTTGTTTCTTTGGAAGGACAGACTAGATAGGCTATATGGTCTTTTTCTGTCATCATTTTTCTATGTATCTATGTTTCTAATACATGACTGCACATAGCCGGCAGAGGCAGATGTATGTCCTGAAGGAAGGTAGGTGGTAGATGAAAGTGTGACATGGGTCTGTAGCACTGATATACTGATGTGACATCACCAGTGCAGTTGTAGTGCATCTGAAAAAAGTGTGCCTGTGCCACGGGGAAGCCGCAGTACCAGCTATGTTGGCCGCACAGCATCCAAAACAACATACAATTCTCCAGATAAATGTGCAAACCACAACTGGAGAAGCGTCACTCATACTGGTCATATGGAGCAATAAAGGGAGTGTGATTATCCTTGAAGGGGGGTGACGTGCAGATCCGTCATAGGAGAGGCGTGAGTGATATTTTAAAATTAGGGATAAAGTACCAGTGTGATGGAGCCAAAGCTGTACAGCCACAGTGATGAAGACGTGGTCGACTCATGTTTGCTATGTATATTATACATGTATTAAAAGAGCTGTTACAAAAGGACTGGCGATGATGTAATAGTTCCTTTATTATCCCCAACGCATTTCGGCCTTAGCCTTCTTCAGGGGGTGTGAATAGGACGCCTCAAAAAATACACAAATAAAATCATGTGATATCATTTAAAAACACAAAACATGCAATATCATATAAAAATCAAATTAAAAACATAAATCAGCAACATGAATGTAGACTCATAAAAAGAAGCTAAAAACCATTAAAAAATAAAAAAGAAAGAATAAACAACAACATACATTATCAAATATTAAAGTTAGCAGAATAATAGAAAGAGATGAGGAAGACATGTAATACCTTAATAGGTCCAGTCAAGTAATGAGATGTTTATGCTGAGGAGGAGAGCATGAATATAAATATTGGATTGATTCAATAAAGTTAAATGGGGGAGAGAGGGAAAGGCACAACAGGAGAGATAGGGGAAATCATTGTATATAAAAAAAAAACAAGTGGATATGAAACTTACACATTTCAACTCTAAAATATCTAAAAATATACATATAAAAACTCCATCGCTGGAAAAACTGGTGTGCATAAATCGATAGATGAATACATAAATAAATAAATAACATAGGACCATGATAAAAAATGGTAACGAGACATTTAGCCTCATGTTAAAAACCAACAGAAATTAACAACATAAATATATAATCATATAAAACCATGGATAAAATGCCTCGGGGATTAAAATATCTGCATTTGAAAAGGTACAAAGGTGAACATACAACCTTGTATTCGAGCGTGTGTATACGCGTGTGTAAACGCCGTCAAAATTGTTTCATTGTGGAACTCAACCCTATCAAAAAAAGGGGAGACAATTTAATAAACTAGGCCAAGTTATCATGGCCCTGGACATCACAACGAATGCATAAGATTGTAAAAAGTATTGTATCTATCTTTTAGAAAAATATTTCCGTCTCCGCTGCTTTACGTCTATGACATACCTCATTTGTGAAAAATAAAACATAACTATATAGTGACTATGAAATAACTATGGAATAAGTTGTAACGAGATGCAGAATCAAAATATAAAACAAGAAATAAAGAACAAACTCTTGCCTAACCTTGGAAAGCCATGAGAGCCATACCGGCACAGAACTGATAAATAAACTAAATTCCTGTACTAAAAACAAACCGGGAGATAGATCACTGCCCAAACTAAGGGATAAAAACTGAACCATGCTTCTCCAGAATATTGATATCATCTTGCCGCCATCAAGTCTATGAATCCAGTGCAAGCAAACAAAGTAAAGTGTCATCATATGATGTAATTTTAAAGGCTTTTTCCCACTATACGGATGTCAGGGGTCATCAAAACATCTACCTATGTTATAAAACTTGCTGAGAAATGAATGAAAAAATAAAAATGAAGGACCATGGGATCGTGGCGACTTAAAGCTAAATTTCCTAAAGTAAATTATAAGATTACATCCATATTAAAAACTACGGTACCTAAACACCGGGGAAATCATTAATCCAGTTATTATTCTGATAACTTTAATATTTGATAATGTATGTTGTTGTTTATTCTTTCTTTTTTATTTGATTTTTTTATTAGCCTTTTCTTGGATCTATATGTGAAATTGCATGGTTAAATTGTATGCTTATTTTAGAAGCTTTTAATGGTTTTTAGCTTCTTTTTATGAGTCTACATTCATGTTGTTGATTTATCTTTTTAAATTTGATTTTTATATGATATTACATGTTTTGTATTTTTATATGATAGCACATGTTTTTATTTGTGTATTTTTTGAGGCTTCCTATTCACACCCCCTGAAGAAGGCTAAGGCCGAAACACGTTGGGGATAATAAAGGAATTATTACATCATCGCCAGTCCTTTTGTACCAGCTCCTTTGTCTTTAGTTTGGTTTCTGCAGGTACTTGTGCTCTTGGTTGTTTGGGTTATTATACATGTATTTACAGAACTGTTTTTTGTAGACCACATTATCATTCCAGACAAAGCGGTCCACATTGTAGCATAACCGTGGTAATGTACATTAAAAACAGGAGCATTGATAGCATGGATTATGCTGAGGCAATGGAGGATTAAGTGACTTCCCCAAGGCCACAAGGAGTAGAGGATATGCTTTGAAGGATTTTACATACATAAAAATCTTCTGTAAAATGCTCCCACCAGTCACACACAGAGTGCTAATGGGAATCAAATGGTGGTTTCTTACATAGTAACATAGTATATGACTGCAGATAAAGACCAGTATGGTCCATCTAGTCTGCCCAGCAAGGGTGTACCCATCGCTCCATGTAGGTCACCCCTATTTGTTCAGATATAAGAGATAGTTATGTTTATTTTGATTTTATCCTGTTGCTATAAAGGGATAAAGGGATCCATTGTGTCTCTCCCATGCCATTTTGAATTCTGTCACTGTATTTGCCTCCACCACTTCTATCGAGAGGGCATTCCAAGTGTCCACCAGCCTTTCAGTGAAAAAGTATTTCCTGACATTGCCTTTCAGTTTGCCCTCTTGCAGCTTCATGTTATACCCTCTAGTTTTGCAGCTTCCTCGTCTTTGGAAGAGGTTTGTTTGTTCATTAATACTCTTTAAGTATTTAAAGGTCTGAATCATATCTCCCCTGTCCCTCCTCTCCTCCAGAGTTTACATACTTAGGTCTTCAAGTCTCTTCTCATAAGTCTTCTATGGTCTCCAAAACTGAACATAATATTCCAAGTGAGGCCTCGCCAGCGATTTGTACAGTGGCATTAGTACCTCTTCTGCTGGTAATTCCTCTCTGTATGCAACCTAGCATCCTTCTGGCTTTTGCCACTGCCTTGTTTCACTGTTTCGCCACCCTGAGATCCTCAGAAACAATCACTCTGAGGTCCTTCTCCTGGTCCATGCACACCAAACTCTCACCCCCTATCACATTCAATTCCCTTGGATTTCTGCTTCCCAAGTGCATGACACTAAACTTCTTCACATTAAATCTTAACTGCCAAGCATTAGACCATTCTTCCAGCTTTTATAAATCTTTCCTCATGTTCTCCACTCCTTCAGGGTAGTCCATTCTGTTGCAAATTTTTGTGTCATCTGCAAAAAGACAGATTTGTCCATTCAGTCCTTCAGCAATATTATTCATAAATATATTGAACAGTACCTGTCTCAGGACCGAACCCTGGGGCACATTGCTAATCACCTTCCTTTCATCCGAGTGAGTTCCTTTACCGTCACCTTCTGTCGCCTCTCAGTCAACCAATTTCTGGTCCAGTTCACCACCTTGGGACCCATCCCCAAACTGTTGAGTTTATTGATAAGCCTCTTATGAGGAACAGTATCAAAGGCTTTGCTGAAATCTAGGTAGATCACATCCATCGCATGCCCTTGATCTAGTTCTCTGGTCACCTAGTCAAAGAGCTCAATCAGATTTGTTTGGCAAGATCGTCCTTTGGTAAAACCATGTTGCCTCAGATCATGTAACCTGTTGATTTCGAGGAAAACCACTATTCGCTCTTTCAGGAGCACCTCTATTACTTTTCCCGCCACTGAGGTAAGGCTTACTGGCCTGTAGTTTGCACTTCTTCCCATCTACCACTTTTGTGAAGAGGTACCACATCAGCCCTTCTCCAGTCCTGTGGATCTTCTCCTGTCTCCAAGGATCTATTAAAAACATTCTTTAACAGCCCTGCAAGAGCTTCTCTGATCTCTTTCAGTATCCTGGGATGTATCCCATCTGGTCCCATAGCCTTTTTCACTTTCAGTTTTGCAAGCTGTTCTAAGACATCATCTTTTGTGAATGGTGTGATAACTACTCCATTCCTTTTTGTATATCTGTATGGATGACAGTATGGATGACAGTTCCATCCCCTCTTTCCAACACAATCCATAGCGTTTCTTCTTTTCCCCATACTCCCTGCATTTCAAAAGCAGCTTTAACGCCTCCTCCTTTTCTACCTTCTCTATCTCTTCTAAATAGATTATAGCCAGCTATGGCTATATCCCATTCATGCAATTCATTAAACTATATTTCTGTAATGGCCACAATGTCCAAGTCCATTTCCACCATTAGGGCTTCCAGATCAGGAACTTTGTTGACTAGGCTTTGAGCATTTGTGCTCATTGTTTTCCAGCATTTGTTGATTGGCTTGCTTGCATTTTGCATGGATTTTGTTCTACATGCCCCTTCCCACTTGCCATTGATGTGTGGTTCAAAAGTGTGGCTGTTTCCAATGTTGTTTGCTTTTGCTGGGAGTGATGTACTGAACTTGTCCTTCTCCATCTGTCACCCTCTTTCCCTAGTTTAAATGCCTGTCCAATACTGCCTGAAATTTTCACTTAGGATCCTTTTTCCTGTGATGGAGAGATATAGTCCATCACCACAGTATAGTTCTTGTTGATCCATCTGTTTCCCCAGTCGCCTATATATCTAAATTCTTCTTGTTTGCACCGGGTTTGGAGCCATGTATTAAAGTTGTTTATGCAATGAGCCTTTCTGTCCCCTTACTATGAACAGGTAGAACTTCTGAGAATGCTATAATGTTAGCAATGGGCTTGAGTTTCTTTCCCAGAGTCTGGAAGTCCCTTTGAACTGTAGAGGCACTGTTTCTAGCCAGATAATTTGTACCCAAGTGGATGACAATATCAGTTTCAGAGTGCTCACTTTCTGCACTAACTATATCAGCAATTTGGTTTGTATTCCTGCTGGCTGAAGAGCCTGGGAGGCATTTGACCATCCTCTCTCCTTTGAGCTGTGTTCCCAAGTTGGTGCCTCTGATGATGGAATCTCCAAGTAGTAGTAGTTTTCTGTTTTGTGATTTTTTTTCTTCCTATTTGGTGTATTATCAGTAGATTTGGCATGAAGTCTTAAATTTAAGGGCACTTCAGTTTCTATGAATTGGGCACCCTCATACAGGGATATCTCTTGATGTATAGGGTGTCTCTGTGCTACAGGTCACAACCTACCAGAGCCCACTGTGATCCATTTGTTCCTGGGCTATTTGATTCTTTGTGGAAGCGGTGGTGGATTTTGTTCAGTTTGTACCCTAGAGGAGGTGTGTTTAATTGCAGCTAATGCTTCCCTTAGTAGAGTAAATTTTTTATGCACAGCAGCTAACATAAGGCATATAAGGCAAACTCTTAGGTTCCAAAAGAGTCTTCTCAGAATTAAAGCACCACAGTTATTGCATTGAATATACAACATACTGATTCAGCTGTCCTAGGAGAAGAAAAGTAGAAAAAGTGGGTGTAACACCTAATTAAGAGACAGATGTCAATGTATATGTTGACTATATAGGCAATGCAACCTTGGGATGGGTGGGGTGAGGGGATGGATGGGCGGGAACGTAAGTGTCCCTGGCTAGTAAACCTTCTATGAACTGAGGGCACATTCAGATATCTGATTTAAAGGCTATGCAAGAAACGTAGACAGGCTGAAGATTCCTAAAAATCTATATTCAACAGTTAAAGTTGATCAAAAAACAGGCAATTGTAAAGTTTGAAAGCCTTAGCCGAGTGTCTAGTCTCTTGAAGCTGTGATGAGCAGACTGGTTCAGGTATTTGCTCAGTTGCAGAGCTGATTCATTTCAATTAGCCCCACCCTGTGAAGCAGGCACGTAACAGACAATGGAAACGGAAATATTCAAATTGAAATCTTACTTCTATGTATCAGTCCCCTATGCAAAGGTCCCTGTAACCTTAAAATTATACCTCTGCTGCAAAATTAGGCAGGAGATCTAAGTAGAATACCAGGTCTCTGCAAGTCTAAAAGCAATGTATATTTCTATTCCAAGTAGCTATATATCACAAGTGTGCCTGGCCAGTAGACCTTCTATGAACTGAGGGCACACTCAGATATCTGATTTAAAGGCTATGCAAGGAATGTAGGCAGGCTGAAGATTCCTAAAGAGCTATATTCAACAGTTAAAGTTTATCAGAAAACAGGCAATTGTAAAGTTTGAAAGCCTTAGCTGAGTGTGTAGTCTCTTGAAGTTCTGATAAGCAGACTGGTTTCCAAGCCAGTGCTTGAATCATTAGGCTACATCTCCATGTGGGTACCATGGATCTGCGGGGTGAACATGTCTGACACTCTGCAGTGGCCTGCAGCAGAGCTAATAAAGGCATGCTCTCAGAAGGCCATGATCACAAATAGCATGTGTACAGAGCCATTGTGCTATTGGAACACACAAAAAAGTATACAGCTGTGTGTCCACCAGTCAGAGCAGATCCTGGACTGTTTCTGGCATCAAAATGAACTGAGTATCCCACAGCCACAAAGAGAATCAAACGCTTGTCCATTGCTTACAGTGCTCAGTTTGACAGATGGGTGTGAAGACCCATGCTGGATGAAGTGTGGGGGGTTGCACTTGATGCTTTTGTTCCGGGAAAATATGATAACGTTACCACACCAGAACATACTATTTCTGATCCTCTATCCTTGAACCCATGACCCTTTGCTCATACAAACACTGGTTTTCTGTTTGGAGCCACAGAGCAGCCATGTGACATCATCAGTTAATGGGTTTATAGGTGGTTATTGTCAGGGTGCATGAGGGCATGACTTGGGTGTGCCTATGTCTTCTTAGCTGTCTGTGGGCTCTGTGCCATACTTTTCTGACGGGGTCTGTTCAGCAGGTGTATGAGAGGAATGTTTTGTGTGGCTGTATATTGCACAGCTCTGCTATGCTGCTGGTGCAACTGACATGCATGTTGCAGTTCTGGGATATGTGCAGTGAAAGGGGAAGGCCTTGGTACCTGAACGCATACATTCTAGGCCATGGGTGTCCTTGGGGAATGTCCAATGTACTCATTGCATGGTGTGTGCTTGTGTGTGATTCATGGACTACTCTCGCATGTGGCAGATCACAATGGGTAATGTGGATTCACATGTGACTCAGATGGTTCTATCTGACTGTGTACTGAGTTCTGGAGGGGTCACCAGAGCGCTCACAGATTCTGGTCATCCCTTGGCAGGTGAGAGAGCAGGGTGCTCATGTTTTCCTCCAATCTGGGCTGCTCTCATATTGCATAGTATTCCTAACTCAGTGAACTCTTTACGTACCACAGGCACATTTCCACTCGATATGCGCAGGTGTGGGCATCCTGATCCAAGACCCAGCCCATCCAGTAGTCACACTAGCCATGTACCAGGGACCACAGCTGGTGGTAGGCAGCATGCTAGCCAATCCCTCCCTCCCTCCCTGCAAGCATGCCCCAGCTGCTGCCGCAGTGCTGCCGGTGATCTTATTTCTGTAGCGCACATACAGCTAATCACACCATGATGCTCCTGCCCCCTTCCACTGGGGGCTGCACAGGTGCCGCTGCCATAAACCTTGGAAGGGAGGGAGCAGGATGTGCTCTGCTATGCCCGCTGCTGACATGCTTTGCATCCCACTAACAGTGGCGACTGCTGTGTTGCACCTGTCACACAGTGCTAGAACACAGATCTCTCCAGCTTCATGCTGAGCCACTTCACCACCACCCCCACATTTGCACACTGCTGACATGTCAGCATGGTGGCAGTGGAGATGGCAGACCTCCCTTCCGACTACGGCAGCATGTATGTGTGCTGCTGCTGCTACTGCTGTCACAACAGTCATACCAGCCATCACAAATGTTCTCCATAGGCAGTCGCCTTGTCTGCCTAGTGGACCTGCCTGCCCCACAGCATCACCTACATGACATTTTCTTTGCCACATTGGCACCATCAACTTAGTGCCCTGTCATCATAAGGCACTGCTGTTGCTGCTAATGGAGCACTACTATCACCTTCTTGGGATCCCTTGTGTATGCATCACATTGCAGACATTAAAATAGGCTCTCTCACCTCTAAAATTCCCCTTTCTGTGTGGTTTTACTTAGGATATCCAGCACTGAGGGCTCTAATGTGCGATTGCGCAAGCCAGCGGTAAGGGAGCACATGCAGTCAATGCCCACTAACCACCTCCTTTTCCCTTAACGCTGCGGGCACGTCTAACGCTCGTTAATGAGGTGTTATTTGCCCTTTCTGCAGTATTAAGGGTGGAAGGGTGCCAATAACAGGCATTAATTGCACACTTGCTCCCTTAATGCTCTTTAGTAAACACACCCCTTAGTGATTCAGATGTGGACTTCATTTTCTTTCTTGTAACTTCTACTGTGAAATCTAGAGACGGAACCATGTAGTTTCCTTAGTGGTTGCTATCTACGATGACACTTAGTATCTGAACCATATAGCTTTCATAATAGTCTGATATTTACAGTGGCACCAAATGACTGAACTGTGTATTTTGCACCTGTTTGCTATGCATACTGCCACCTAGTGGTAGAAAAGCAGTATAAGACCTATTGCCCTGGTACATTGGCACCCTGTAGTTAAAGGGCTGATTATTTAACAGAGTATCTATGTGAGAAGGCCATAAACGAACCTATTTTATAAAGGAAATCACAAAGCCCCCAATCCAGGATATGTATAGAACCTCTTTATAGTCACAGCACCTCTTCCAATATTATCTTTTTTTATGTTTAACAAATTTCCATTACAAATACAAGTAACTACTTGCAAAGAAAAGTCTTACATGGGAAATAAATTGAGCATATGTCATACAAAAAAAGAAAAAAGAGCCAAGAAACAATTTTCCACAATAAAGACACAAGCCCACTACATATGAGGCAGGCCACACACAAAATGACACAATCAATCCTTAAATCACACAAAGGGGAAAAAAAGACAAACAATTGCCAGAAACAGCAAGTTAACCAACAAAAACAGGTACTAAGTTATTCTCCTTGAGCAGAATCCTGTAAGGCACGCTGAACTGATGGAAAGGGTCAATAAACACATATCTCACTGATCTATATCTTATAATGCATTTACAGGGATATTTTAGGAAGTACATAGCTCCTAGCTGCAACACACCAGGTCATAGCAGCAAAAATTCCCTTCTGTGCTGTTGTGTCCCACGCAATCCGGGTAAATCCTAATCTTGCAAGAAAGAAATAACTCATCTTTATGGTAAACAGGAGTGGAGGAGTAGCCTAGTGGTTAGAGCAACTGCCTAGTACCCAGAAGATCAAGGGTTCAATTCCCACTGGTACTCCTTGTGACTTTGGGCAAGTCACTTTACCCTCCATTGCCTTGGAAGAAAAGGCTGGCAATCTGCTTTCAGTGATACATTGTGCCACATTTCAGGGGTATATGCATAAACCCCCTGCTTCAGGTCAGACCACTGTGTAATAAACATTAGCCTTAAAAACACAGCTAAATGAAATGGTTTTTATAGCCCAGGCTCCTATGTTGATTCATGTATCCTAGATAGGACATGCCCATCAGGTGTAGCATATACAGAAGAACCTATCAGAACAAGGAAGGGAAACCACCAATCAGGTAACACCTCCCAGTCGGAAAGGTTAAAAAATAGTGTGCCAATCCAGCTGCTGATTCAGGCCATCTGGGTATACAGAATTCAGTCTGAAAATCCATTTTTGCTCCAAATTCTGTAAAATCTGGATCCTATCACCACCTCGGAGATTAGGGGGCACATGATCCAAAATTCGCCAACGAAGATCGTCAAACTCATGTGAGTATTCCAGACAATGATTGACTAGAGGTGCTGTAAGCAACTGTGTACGTAAGCGAGAAGCATGTTCTCCTAACCTCTGTTTACAGGTCCGCGAAGTCCTACCGACATAAGGTAGCTGACAGGGACAAATGATTAGATAAACCACATAGATAGTGGTACAGTCCGTATGCCAATGGGTATAATAGCTTCTGTTGGTATGACTATCAGTCCAAATCAAACCCGATAAGGTGCTTGAACAAAAAGAACAAGTCCCACATGGAAAATGACCCGCATTATCATGCCCAGAAGGGGGCCGGTCTAGAGGAGCCGTGGTCTTCTTCAGTAGATCACGCAAGTTAGACTTGCGAGAGTAGGCAATTTGAAGCGGTTTTCGAAAGCATGTATGAATGGCTAGAACCGGCCAAAATTTATGAACCAGGCGAACAACTGAAGTAGTGCCTCGCATAAAAGGAAAAATACCCGTTATTTTGTCAATAGGAGGTGAAGGATCTCGAGGTTCCAAGAGCCATTCCCGATGTGTATAACAGGCCCGTTTATAAGCCTGCCGGACAACCTTAGGTGGATATCCCCTAGATAAAAGTCGAGAGGTTAATTCCTTAGCATGAATTTTAAACTGTAACATCTCAGTGCAATTTCTTCGAAGCCGTACGAATTGTCCATAGGGTAAGCCCCGTTTAAGAGCAGGGGGGTGATAGCTGTCAAACCGCAATAGCGTGTTGCGTTGGACCGGCTTCCGGTACAAAGAAGTCGAAAGACCTCCTGGGGTACATTCAATCATGATGTCCAGAAATTGAATTTTGTCCTTTTCCACTTGGGCTGTAAATTGTATGTTGGGTTTAAATGAATTCAAAGAACCCAAAAAAGAATCCAAGTCATCACTACTGCCAGTCCAAATGAAAAAAACATCATCCAAAAAGCGCCTCCAAAGTGAAACCCAAGGAAACAGCGGTTGTGAATAGACATATAACTCTTCAAACCAGGCCATATAAATTGTGGCAATAGAAGGAGCCACCGTTGCGCCCATAGTAATTCCATAGGTCTGCAAATAGAATTGCTGCTGGTATAAGAAAAAGTTATGGTTAAGCACGAAATCCAAAAGTTCCAGAAAAAAGTGTTTTGGAATACGATCTGGGAGTGGAATAGGATGCTGCAAAAGACCCGACATAACCTCTCTCTGATCAATATTAGTGTACAAGGCCTGGACGTCAAGAGTGACAAGAAATGAACACGTAGATGAATCAGTGTAAGCTGATAGTTGACGTAAAAGGTCTCCCGTATCCTTAATATAAGAAGGCACAATCGCCGCCACAGGTTGTACTACATTTAAACCCAACATACAATTTACAGCCCAAGTGGAAAAGGACAAAATTCAATTTCTGGACATCATGATTGAAAGTACCCCAGGAGGTCTTTCGCTGGTCTAAAGAAGAAACTCTAGATGAAAGAGAATCATAAGAACATAAGATATGCCATACTGGGTCAGACCAAGGTCCATCAAGCCCAGTATTCTGTTTCCAACAGTGGCCAATTTAGGTCATATGTACCTAGCAGTTTCCCCAAGTGACACAGGTTCCACAATGCTTGTATTGGTTCAAGCATTGATATCCTGGGTCCGTTCTTAATGATGGTTTATGGACCTTTCCTCCAGGAACTTGTCCAAACCTTTTTTAAACACAGCTACACTAACAGCCTTTACTACATCCTCCGGTAACAAATTCCAGAGTTTGATTACACGTTGAGTGAAAAAATATTTTATTTTATTAGTCTTAAAAAGTTTACCCTGTAGCTTCATTGCATGTCCCCTAGTCTTTCTATATTCTGATAAGGTAAACAATCGATCTACGTTTACCCGTTCCACTCCGTTCATTAATTTATAGACTTCTATCATATCTCCCCTCAGCCGTCTCTTTTCCAGGTTAAAGAGCCCTAACCTTTTTAGCCTTTCTTCATAGGAGTATCCTTCCATCCCCTTTACCATTTTGGTGGCTCTTCTCTGAACCTTTTCTAAAATCGCTATATCCTTTTTAAGATACGGCGACCAGAATTGCACACAATATTCAAGGTGCGGTCTCACCATGGAACGATATAGAGGCATTATAATATCTTTTGTTTTATTTTCCATTCCTTTCCTTATCATACCTAGCATTCTATTTGCTCTCTTGGCCGCCGCTGCACACTGGGCCGAGGGTTTTAACATGGTATCCACAATGACGCCTAAATCTTTTTCCTGGGTGGTGGTTCCTAATGTGGAACCTTGCATCGTGTAACCATAGTTTGGGTTGTTCTTTCCTAGGTGCATAACCTTGCACTTGTCCACATTAAATTTCATCTGCCATTTTGATGCCCAGTCTTCCAATTTATCAAGATCCTCTTGCAATTTTCCACAATCCTCTTGGGTTTTAACAACTTTAAATAGTTTTGTGTCATCTGCAAATTTGATAACCTCACTCGTTATTCCACTTTCCAGGTCATTTATGAATATGTCAAAAAGCAGCGGACCCAGCACAGATCCCTGGGGTACACCACTATTCACCTTTCTCCACTGGGAAAATTGGCCATTTAGCCCTACCCTCTGCTTTCTATCTTTTAACCAGTTCCTGATCCACAATAGTACACTGCCTCCTATCCCATGACTCTTTAGTTTTGCCAAAAGTCTCTCATGAGGGACCTTGTCAAAGGCTTTCTGAAAGTCCAGATACACAATATCAACCAACTCACGTTTGTCCACCTGATTATTCACTCCTTCAAAAAAACATAACAGATTAGTAAGACAAGATCTTCCTTGTCTAAAGCCATGTTGGCTGTCTCCCATTAGGTCATGACTATCTACATGCTGAGTAATTTTATTCTTTATGATGGTTTCTACCATTTTTCCCGGTACTGATGTCAGGCTCACCGGTCTGTAGTTACCCGGATCACCCCTGGAACCCTTTTTAAAAATTGGTGTTACATTGGCGATCCTCCAATCTTCAGGTATTAGAGATGATTTTAATGATAGTTCACAGATTACTAATAGCAGGTCTGCAATCTCGTATTTCAGTTCTTTCAACACCCTTGGATGTATACCATCCGGCCCAGGTGATTTGCTACTCTTCAGCATATCTAATAGTTGTAATACATCTTCCCGATGTATCGATATTTCCTTCAATTCTTCCACACCTTTAAATACCACTTCAGTCATGGGTAACATCCCTACATCTTCCTCAGTAAAGACTGAAGCAGAGAATTCATTCAATCTCTCCGCTGTCGCCTTGTCGCCTCTTAGTGCTTCTTTAACCCCTTTATCATCTAATGGACCAACTGACTCTCTCACAGTTTTTTTGCTACGAATGTACTTGAAAAGGTCTTTACTTCACGTTTTTGCTTCCGCAGCAAGCTTCTTCTCAAATTCTCCCTTTGCCTGCCTTATCAATGCCTTGCATTTGACTTGCCAGTGCTTGGGCTGATTCAAGGCTGCACCCAAATCAGAAATTGCCTGCCAAATAGTCTCCAGTGAAAAAATATCAGGATGCCTCAATGAGAAGGTAGGCTTCAGAGAAACTGTTGACGACTGACCTGCTGGAACACTGGAGCTCTGAACTCCCACCTCCAAAGATGGAGAATCCACCGCCAAAGCTGGGCTCACCGCTGCCAAATTCTGCTCCCTTTGCCCCACCAGTACTGCCTCTGCTGCCAGATGGTCATGCAATTTAATATCCACCACCGTTGGGACAGCCCCCCCCCCCTTCAAGGTGGTGAAATGCTGGTTCTCTCCATACTTGATTCTGATGACAGAGCCAGACCTGCTGGGGATGCTGATGGCTGGGTGGGGGAACCCGCTGTTCTCCAGGACCAAGCAGGAAGTCAGTCCTCACATATGGGTATCATCGACGCCGATGAAGCCCCAGCGGAGCATGTCCCCAGCTCTCCATGAAAGCCTTTGGGAATGCAGGTACGCATGCGCGGTTCCCTTCCTGCCTAAAGGTGCCATCTTACCTCAGTCTCTCTTTTTCCGAGAAGCCCACTGGACGTGTGTCCTGTCATCCCGGATAAAAGTTTGATTTTTTCGGCAATTCTCGCTATTTTTTCTCTCCGGTTCGACGCCGGTTCCCCTCCCGACGGATTCGGTACACCGGTATTGAGCCCGTTTCTTCTTTTTCGTTTTTTGCCCTTCGTGGCTGGCGTTTGCGCCCTTTTTACACTTTTCCCTGGAAGGTCGGTCCTTTGATCTCGCGGGGACTCTTTTTTCCCCGATGGCTTCCAGCGGTTTTAAAAAGTGTGATCGGTGTAAGAAGTTGATGTCTCTCACCGACACACACGACTGCTGCCTTCGGTGCCTCGGTCCTGATCACGACCCTAAGACATGTGGACCATGTGGGAAGATGTCTTCCAAGGCACTGCGAAGTCGCCAGCAGCAGAAAGAAAGGCTTTTCTCTGACTCAGCCTCCGGCCGGGCCAGGACCTCGTCTGAGGCCTCGACATCTCAGGATTCGGATCCTGAGTGCCTTCGTGGCTCCTCAGAAAGGGGGTCCCCCGACCGGGAACGTAAGAGGAAGAAGAGGTTCATGAGGGCGTCATCGGAAGAGGTCCCTGGCTCCTCAAGGGCCAGGTCTAAGACCCCCGACTGTCGCCCCGGGCCCGTGGAGCAAGAGAAGCCTGCTAAAGTTCCTCGCGTGGAGCCAGAGTCTGCTGGACACGTAAGCCCTGTAGTCCTCGAGGACTCTCCTCCCAGAGAGCTGACGTCGGGCCCGGCGCCGCCGGGGCCCGAGTCGGTGGCTGCTGCGTCTCCCGAACTGAGTCTCAGGATGACAACCTTGGAGTGCAGATTGTCTGCCTTCATGGAGCAGCAGCGGGCACTGATGGCCAAGCCTGTCTGGTGCATCTGCCCCGACCACCGGGACATCGACATCGAAGTCGACCCCGGAGACCGAGCCGATACTCGAGTCCATGATGGCACAAGGTCGACCTCGGTCGCGGTCTCCCTCGACCTCCCGCTCGGGACCGAGGGCGTCGACGACGGTGCCTCCGGCATCGGGGCGGGTGCTCCAGGGCCCCGTGGGGTCGGATCCTGACTTCTCGTCGGACGAGTCCGCCTGGGAGACGGAGGATGAGGAGTCCCCCGACACTTTCAAGACTCGGTGCGTCCCGTCGGACTCACCTTAGTCTGAACCCCGGAGTAGATCCCCTCTGGAGGATACCCGGTTCTCGGAGTTTGTCCGGGATATGGCCACCACGTTGGCTATCCCGGCGGACTCCGAGAAGAGCCTCGAGCCGAGGAGCTCGAGGCTCTGCAGTACGACTCTCTTCCGAAGGAGGCCTTTACTGTCCCGGTTCCTCCGATGCTGGAACGGCTCCTCTTCCGGATGTGGGAGGCACCGGCCTTGGCACCGGTTTTAAGCAAGTGGGTCGATTCGATCTATTGACTCCAGAAGAGCCCTGGCTTTCAGAAGGCACAGCTGCCACACCATTCCATGGTTGTGGAATCGGCCATGCATTGCCTGAAGAGTCAGAAGATGCACTGTGCTGTGCCCCCCGGTAGGAAGGCCCGAAACCTCAATGGTTTTGGTAAGAAGTGCTTCCAGGGCTCGATGCTTGCTTGCCTTGTCTGGTCTTACCAGCTGTACATGGGCATGTACTTGCGAGACCTGGCCAAGGAGTTGGCCGGGTTCTCTGCTGGTCTCTCCGGGGAACCCTCGCAGAGATTCAAGTCCTTGTCCTCGGGGATTCGGGACTGCTCCAAGTTTATGTCCCGTGCCGCCTGCGATGGCTTCGAGGCTTTGGCCCGAGTTGCGGCAGCCGGCATCGTGGCTCGACGCCAGGCATGGCTGCAGTCATCGGATCGCGAGCCATGTGTTCAGGACAAGTTGGTCGATGTCCCTTGCCGAGGTGAGAACCTTTTTGGCAAACCCATGGCCGAGAAGGCCGCACAGCTCGAGACTGAGCACCTTACAAGGACAAGGCTGTCCAGAAAGACCTCTGCCCCTTCTCATAAAAAGAAGGGCTCGGGTAAAAAGCCCTTTTACCCGAGGAAGGGCACTGCCTACAAACAGTACCCGCAATATCAGGCTGCCTAAGCTGCTCCTCAGGGTCAGCAAGCCAAGGGGCAGGGTAATGGGCCCCGTAGGCAGAGGACCCCCAAGCCTCCGGCCCCTGCTCCCACTCAGCAGGGTGGGGTTTTTTAACTCCTTCAGCATAGCCTCTCCATCCCTGCTCTCCCAACCCTGCACAGGAGGTCACCTCGTTCTGTTTGCCCACCAGTGGCCACTCATTACTGGAGACAGTTGGGTATTAAGCATAGTCCAGAAGGGTTATGCACTACACTTCCAACAACTACCTCCTCCATATTTTCCAGGGGAGCCTTCAAGGCCTCCCCTGCACACAGACCTTCTCCTTCAGGAGCTACAGGGTCTGTTACAAGACAGAGCGGTGGAGCCTGTGCCTCCCCACTTGCAGGGTCAAGGGTTCTACTCCAGGTATTTCCTGGTACCCAAAAGAACCGATGGTCTTCGACCTATTCTGGATCTCAGAAACCTCAACAAGTTCCTGGAGAAGGAAAAGTTCAAGATGCTTACTCTTGGAACCCTTCTGCCCTACCTCCAGCAGGGAGATTGGCTATGCTCCTTAGATCTAAAGGATGCGTATACTCACATCCTCATTCATCCAGACCACAGAAAGTACCTCAGGTTCATTGTGGGAGGAAACCATTATCAGTACCGAGTACTACCTTTTGGCCTCACCTCTGCCCCAAGAGTCTTTACCACATGCCTGGCAGTGGTGGCGGCCTACCTGAGGAATCAGGGGATCTTTGTCTTCCCCTATCTGGATGACTGGCTCATCAGGGGTCAGACATGTCAGGAGGCCAGACAAGCCACCCTCAGAACTATTGCTCTTCTTCAAAGTCTGGGGTTTGTAATAAACTTCGCAAAGTCCACTTTGCTCCCCTCCCAGAACTTGGAGTTCATAGGAGCAAGGTTGGACTTGCTGCTGGCAAAGGCCTTCTTGCCAAATGACTGAGCCCAGAGACTGATAGACTTAGCAAACCAGTTTCTCATCAGGTCGCTGGTCTCCGCCAGACTCTGCCTGAGGCTTCTTGGCCACATGGCTTCGACAGTACATGTGACCCCCAATGCCAAGCTCCATATGAGGCCTGCACAGTGGTGCCTGTGGACTCAGTGGTCACAGGCCTCAGGCCACCTCACAGATAGGATAAGGGTGTCCAGACACTTGCTGCACTCCCTTAGATGGTGGCTACACCCACCCAATCTGTTGCAAGGAGTACCTTTTCAGAGTCCTGCATTCACAGTGGTCTTGACCACGGATGCCTCCCTCCAAGGCTGGGGAGCTCATTGTCTAGACAAGTGCACCCAGGGCCTGTTGTCCCCATGGGAATCTGCTCAGCAAATCAATCTCCTGGAACTCAGAGCTATTCGCTTAGCCCTCAAGGCTTTTTCTCAAACCCTGGCTCATCAGTCTGTCCTAGTTCAAACAGACAACCAGGTAGCCATGTTCTATGTGAACAAGCAGGTCGGAACTGGGTCCAGACTCCTCTGTCAGGAAGCACAGGACCTTTGCTTGTTTGCTCTCAGACACAACATGCTCCTCAAAGCAGCATATCTGCCCGGCCAGGAGAACAACCTGGCGGACAGTTTGAGCAGGATTCTGCAGCCCCACGAGTGGCAGCTCCGCCCACTTCCTGTTTGGCTGTCGTGGTGAGAGGACCTGTTCTGCAGAGCTCCTGCTGGGGAGGAGTTCCTGTTCACAACCTGTGTCTGGATGTCCGGCCCTGGGCCACCTCCAGCAGGAGAGGCCCAGGCCCAGAGGCCTGCCAAGCCTGGTGGGCCTCATCTTCTAACACTGGATGAAGGAACCGGCAGCCTGGAACAGCTGGAGCCCCAGGAGGGGGACTCCCCAGGTAGGACTGCACCTGGCCAGGACCGAGGGACCCACAGGTATGGAGGTATGGGCCCGCTACCCCAGGGAGGAGGCTCCTGTCTCCTCCCCAGGCAAGGTGTGGCGGCTGGGTGGCAGCGGGGAGAGGCCCTGGGGAGACCCTGGAGGACCGTGGAGTGTAGTACTGCAGGAGGTGGGTTCCCCCCTCCGCCTCGGGTCCTGGAGGAGGCCTCTACCTCCTCCAGTGAGGATGAGGACGGGGGGTCGGGCCTGCCTTCCTACCAGCAGCCAGCTAGGGCCCCTGATGCAATTGTGGCGGCGGTACGGCGGCTTCGGGGTCTCCAGGAGGAGGCGGCCCAGCTGCGAGCCCAGCTCTCCCACCTGGAGAGCCTGCAGGCCACCATTCCTGGCGAGGAATGGGTGGCATATGCTACTTATAAGAAGGGGGTGAAGCGGGCCTTGAAGGCCAAGTACTCTGAGATCGAGTACTGTCAAAATCAGGATTGTGGGTCCCTCGCCGAAGTTTACCGGAATTACGATCGTTGGAAGGTGCCTGCAGTCCAGGGGAGGCCCCTGGGGGTGGGTAGGCCGGTGGGACCGTCCTCATCTAGCAGTTTGTCTTTCCACATTTCCGCTCCTGGGAAGTCTACCACCCGTTCCCTGCCTTACCCTTCTATAGCATTGCCTGGATTTAGTGCTCCTTACCTGCAGCGGGGTGATGGGTCTGATGTTGCAGATGCCCTGGTTCCTTCTCCTGAACTGTTGTCTGCCCTGAGTGTTCCTGCACGTCCCCCGGGTGCTCCGGTACTCATGGGTGAAGATTCAGCTCGCCCGGGTCTGATGGAGGTGGTATCCGGTTTGTCCTCTGTACCTGCGATGCCTCTGCTGGCTCCCTCTAGCACTGATCCTGGCTTCAAAGGAGGATTTTGTGGGGTTCAGCTATCCCCTCTGCGGGCCTTTCGCGCCGTTTCAGTTGATCCCCCGAAGACGTGCATTGCTGCAGGAACCTCCCAAGATGGCCGCCGGGGAATCCGTGGTGACGTCACGGAGAAGGAGATGTCGTTGCCAGAGCTGCCTGTGGGACTTCCCCCAGCCCGACTGCGGCTTCAAGATGGCCGCCGCGCATCGGGTGCCGACACTTCCGGGAGAACCCGGAAGTGTGAAGAAAACCTTCCCCTAACTTCTGCATTGCCGCGGGATGTTCAGCGGCGATCTCTTGAGGCAGTAGGGGATTCTTTCCCGTGCCCCTCTATCGGAGGGGAGGCTGCAGAGGGGCAGACGTGTTCGGCGGCTATTCTCCAGCGTCGGGGGTCTGCTGAAGATGCGGAGACTCATTGGATGCCTGTCGTCGCCCGGAAGATTGCCGGTGATGTACAGCCTTTGGCTGTCCCAGACTCTGAGGGGACGTCTGCATTTTCTGTACGGGGTCCCCGGAGGCGGCAGACTGGTCGGCCCCAGTCATTTGAATCTGCTGTGCCACTGGAGGCTCTGCGGGTGGCGGATTCCTCCACTCACCTTCCGGTGTTACCGCACCAGGGGCTTGAGCACTCTGCCTTTGCTGGGCATCCTGCTCCTTCACCTGCAGTGCCTGTCCAGATTCCTGGGAAGGGGTTTGGTAGGGGGGTGGCTGGAGGGCAGGATTCCCCTGTTGTGGCTCCCCTTCCGGCCCCTAAAAAGCTACCAGGAACTCGCCCAGTGGGTTCTGGGGTGGCTGGATGGGGTCGGAGGGGTGCTGGAAGGGGGAAGGAGCAGGATGGGGGCTGCTCTTTCTTTTTTGCGGCCCCCGGAGGGGGTCAGGGAGGGGGCCAGGGAGGGAAGAGTATTGGCCTGCTGCCCCTGCAGTCTGGGACCGCGGAGCGGGCTGTGCAGCTACCTGTCTTGTCGGATGCTGTGGCCGAGGACAGCCTGGCTCGCAGGGGGGCGTCCGCCCTCGCTGCTGGAGCCCTGGCTGCCGGCCACGAGATCCCGGACCCCTGTGCCACGTCTGGCACCAACAATAAGGTAGGACCTGGGAGTGACAGGGGGCAGGGGGGTGGAGGTTTGGTGGATTTAGTTTCTGGGGGAACCTGCCCTACTGTCCCGGGATGGTCCTGCCTTATTGTCGGTAGCCGTACAGGGGGTAGCGGACGGTGGGCCGATGGAGGGTCTGGCGCCGATGGAGGGTCTGGCGGAGGGAAAGGGGGGGGAGCGGACAACTGGTTCAGTTGGGGGGAAGGAGGGAGTTGTTGGTCCTGATAGGGGGAAGGGTCCCTTCCCGGTGGGTTCGAGGATGGGGAGGTCCCCCTGAATCCCGGGAAAGGAGGGGAGCGGGGTCCATCCCCGGTAGTGGTGGCCGAGACCCAGGAGCCTTGCGCTGGGTCAGGAACACGGGACGGAGGGGTGAAGGGGCTTTCCGGTCGCCTGGGTGTCACTGAGAACCAGGTCCGTGATGCCCTTCAATTAGCCTTGGAAACCCGACAGGCCCTCCCGGGGCTGGGCCTTTTCTGCCTTTCGGCAGCTGGAGGTGGCAGCAGGGGGTGATCCGGGGGTTCTCGGTGGCACCAGGGATCCGGAGGGGATAGCATCCCTGATTCAGTGTTGGCAGAACTGACCTGGCCCAGTTCTCAGGTCACCCCATGTGCGGAGATTGTGGATCCTGCAGACCAGCAGCAGGATCCCCCGCAGGTGGCAGCAGGGGAAGATCAAGGAGGGGCAGGGGTTGGGAGCCGGGAGGTCGGCTCCCCCCCCTCGTACCTTTGCGGAGGCTCTAAGGGGGTCGGGCACCACTCCAGGGACATCGGGTGGGGCTGGGGGGAGGGGGGTTCCCAGGGGAATGGTCCCGTAGGAGGGGGAGGAGGTGGGGGAGGTTTCCGAGGGGTAGGGGGTGAGGTCAGACGACGCAACGTGGCGCAGATCCGGTGGGCTGGGGAGGGGCCCCCTCCAGCCAGGGAACAGGTCTTGAGGATGGTCCTTGGGCTGGGGTTTCTCCCGGGAGATCTCTATGCCTTCATCCACATGAACAACACCATTGAATATGATGTCAGTTTCATGTTGAGACGGGGGCTGGAGATTTTCTGGGACCGATACCAGCAGCAGAGGGGGCAGGGAGGGTGGGCCGACTCTCGTGTTGTGCCTATCTCTCGCCAGGGGACGGTACCTGTGACCATCCTATCCCGGAATGAGTCGCTCCCAGGGCAGGACATCCAGTTTTGGTTGTCGCGCCATGCGGTGCTCCTTGCACCCCTGGTTAAGGGCGCTGGGCCCCTAGGGGTGTGGGACGGGTCGTGGAAAGGTAAGATCCGTTTGCGTGAGGTGGGAAATGTGGTGCAGCACGTGCCCTCGGCCGGTTTCCTCGGTCGGGATCGCATATTGTGCTATTACCCCGGGCACCCCGCGAGTGTCACCGCTGTGGCTCCTTCCGCCATTTGAGCATGAACTGTCCCGAGCAGGTCTGCACCGTTGTGGTGGACGGGGTCACGCCTCGGCCGGGTGTTTGCTTATTCGGTGTAACCTTTGTGGGGAATTGGGCCACCCCTTCGCTCGCTGCACCCTCCGCATCCCACAATGGACCGGGGGGGATGCGTCACTCCACCTCGGGTTCCTGTGCGGGAGGAGGTCGTGGAAGCCCCTCTCCCTCAGGAGGAGTCCGGGGGCCCTAGGGTGGAGGAGTCCATCGAGCCGAGGGAGCCACCAGGGGGAGGGGATTCGGGTAGGAAGGAGGAGAAGGTTGATGTGGTGGAGGTTAATGTCTCACGACAGGATAGTAGGTTGCGGGTGGTGCCACCTGAGGAATGGACTACGGTCCCTTCCAAGGGTGGCAAGTCCAAAAGGAAGAAGAAGAAACGGGAGACATCCCCGTTGCCGGATGCAGAGCCCGTGTTGGACATCAACCGTTTTTGTCTTTTTGGCTGCTGATGCGGCTGAGGGCAGATGAGGGCTTGCCTGTGGAGGCAGGGCTTCCTGTGCGGCGCTCGGATGCGGTTGCGTAGCGGGCGGGGGCGGCTCCTCTTCTTCAGCGGCGACCTTCAAAGATGCCGAAGGCGCGCCGCAGTCAGGGTCCGCCAATCAAGGGGGATACTGGCGCCCGACGGGTGAGGGAGGATGGTTTGTCCCCCGGAGTTGGGTTCGGGGCCTTCGCAGGAGCCCCCTGCTGACCCGGCCGCCCTGGCCTCCCCTGCGGGGGTGGGCACTGTCGTATTGTCTCAGTCTTTGTCCGGGGAGAGGGGGGCTTGCACAGGTGGTGGACCCCACGGATGAGGTCATTCCTCCGACCCCTGACCCGTTTGTACCTCCTCCTCCGGTGGGGGCTTGGACTGCCCTCGCGACAGCTTTGCCTGGTGGTCCCGGGGGCGCCAGCACCTCCTGGGGTGACAGGGTCGAGCGGGAGGAGGAGGAGATCCTCGAGGTGGTCGACGTGGACCAGGAGGAGTTGTTCGAGCTCGCGGGCTTGTCCTGCAAGCGGGATTCTGGGGATCCCGGGGTTGGTGAGAAGAGGAGGAAAGGGTCACTGCACTCGAAATAGGCATGGCGTGCACTCCTGCGTTCTCGTGCGCCACCATCAACGTGGCCAGCATTTTCTCAGACAGGCGCGGGCTACGGCCTATGATTTTTCTTTCTACGAGTGGGCTTGGATGTCATCTTCTTGCAGGAGACCAGGCTCACCTCGCTCGCTAGCCTTCATCGGGCGAAGCGAGTGTGGAGGTGGGGCCCTTCGTACTGGTCACTTGCGGCACAGCCCTACGCAGGAGTGGCGGGTTTGTTCACGTCTAACCGATTTCTGGTGCGGTACGAGTGGGAACTGGAGCAGGGCCGGTGTCTGCTCTTAGACGGCTACTGTGGGCCTCATCGGTTTCGTTTCGTGGTGGTCTACGGCCCCCAGTCTAAGTTGGCGCGGAAGACCCTGTTTGGGGTCATCCGCCCCTACTTACACACCTCCCGTTTGGTGGTCCTCGCAGGGGACTTCAACACCACCACCTTTTTGCAGGACCGAGGGGGGGAGCGGTTGCCCACCTAGTTACGAGGGCCTCTTTTTGGCCGAGATGACCCGGACGGCTGACCTGGTGGATGTTTTCCACCGGGCCTTTCCAACGGTCGCCGGGTTTCACCTACTACCATGGGACCTGCAGGAGTCGTATCGATCGGATATATGTGAGTGCCCGGGTGAGTGTTCCCCTCCGCAGTTGCAGGCGGTTGACTTTTCGGATCACCGCGTCCTCTCCGTGTCCTTCCTGGCTAACCACGAGGAGCTTAGCAGGGGTCCTGGCCTGTGGCGACTGAATGTGCAGTTGTTGGCAAACATCAGAGGTGGTCCAGGAGTTCTTGGCCTTTCTCGCAGACCAGGAGACCCTGTTGGGTGTTTTTCCTTCCCGTGGCGCGTGGTGGGATGAGGTGAAGACGCGTGCCCGACAACTCTTCCGTTCCCGGGGTACCTCCATGGCTCGATCCCGCTACTCACCTACACTGTCCTCCGGAGGTCGCTGGATCGTTTGGTATCCCGAGGGGCAGAGCTGGAGGAGGTTGAAGAGGTGCGCGTCCAGCTCCGTGGCCTGCTTTACGATCGCCATGCCTCCCTATGCTTCGAGGGGCGGCCGGTGGGGGGCGGCCACTCCAGACCCTTTCCGGACTTGTCAGGGAGAGGGTTCAGCGTCGGGAGGTCATGGCCCTGCGGGGTGAGGACGGTACCATTCATACCTCCCAGGAGGACCTTTTGCGGATGGTGGGGGAATACTTCTCGGACCTGTTTGGGGATCGCCCCGTGGACCTCACCCATATCCGAGAGTACTTGGGCCTTCCCCCGGTGTATTCGGCTGTGGTCCAGGCACAGGTTGATGCACTCGCTGCACCAATTCAGCAGGTGGAGGTGGAGAGGGCGATTCATGCCATGCCGTTGGGGAGGGTGCCTGGGCGCGATGGGCTCCCGGTGGAGTTCTATCGCACGTTCATCGCCCAGCTGGCCCCCTTCCTGACCTCCCTATTTCAGGAGATCATGGACACGGGGTATCTCACGCGGTCATTTCACGAGTCTGTCCTGCTGCTGCTCTCCAAGGGGAAGGACGATAGCTCCTTGGACTTCTGGCGGCCGCTCTCTCTTCTGAACGCGGACCGGAAGATCCTGGCCAAGTGTTTGGCCAACCGACTGGTGGAGGTGTCGGCGATTTGCTGTCCCCTTCCCAGTATTGTTCTGTTCGGGGGAGAGGGGTTCTGGACGCTGTCGCCACAGTCCGGGAGGTGGTGGAGAGAGGCCGGTCGCTCCAACGGGACCACTGGTTGGTCTCCTTGGATCAGTCCAAAGCCTTCGATCGAGTCAGTCACCGGTACCTGTGGGTGGTGCTCCAGCACTTCGGCCTCCCTGCAGGTTTCCTCTTCGTCGTGCAGGCGCTGTACCGAGGGGGGTGAGCTTCCCGTTTATTAACGGGTGGCTCGGACGGCCGTTTGGTGTCGCCTCGGGGGTGCGGCAGGGGTGCCCTTTGAGCCCCTTGCTGTATGTCTCCTCCCTCGACCCCTTCCTCCGGAGATTGTCCTCAGGTGGGTTGCGGGGCCTGGAGGCGCCTGGTGCGCCCCCGGTGTCCGTCGTTGCCTACGCTGACGACATCCTCAGTTTACGTGGACGGCACTGAAGGGGTGGAGGCCCTGCGGGAGGCCGTGGAGGAGTACTCGGAGGTAGCCCACTCTGTTGTCAACCACAGCAAGTGCCAGACGCTGTTGGTTGGGCCCCTCGGAGGCCTCCCCGCCTTCCTGCGCCCCCTTTCCTCCTCCCGTGGGGGAGGTCCGCGTTTTGGGCCTCGTCTTCGGGTCGGAGGACTGTGCGGAGTCCAATTGGGACCGTTGTCTCGAGACTGCACGGTGTCGGGTGCTGCGGTGTAGAGGGTGGAGGTGTACGTACTAGTAGAAGATCAAACTCCTCGGGACGTTTCGGCTTCCTCTCTGTCTGCACGTGGCCACAGTCTTCGTCATTCCGGTGTCCCGTCAGGCGTCTGTATGTGCCGTCTTTTCTGTTTTCTGTGGGGTAACCGCTTGAACCCTGTCCAGCGCAACATCGTCTGCCTGGATCGGGCAGAGGGCGTTTGGGTATGTTGCCACCCCCTTGTTTTCCTGTCAGTCTTGTCTATGGCGTTCCACTTGGGTAGAATGAGGGAAGGGGGTGGGGTCTGGTGGGTGCCTCCTATCGGGAATGGTTCTCCCGCTTCTGGGAGCAGTGGGAGGGGCGTCCTCGGTCCCACGTGTGCGCCGGAGAGGGGAACAGGCCCCATCGTACGTATTTGTGATGGTGGGGCTCATTCGGCGGTGGGGGGTGACCGACCCGCTCGCCCAGTCCTTGGGGCGGAAAGGCTTATACCGGATGGTTCTCACCTCTCACTATCAACCACGGTGGGCCCGGCGGGACTGTCCGGCGGACGAGATGCAGCGGGGCCTTCAGCCGTTGAACTCCCCTCGGCGGCCGAAGCAAGGTCGGGATGTAGCCTGGGTGTCTTGCCACGGGCGTGTGTACGTGAGGCATAACCGCAAGTACAGGTCACAGGCCGACGCGGGTCTGTCCGAGGGCCGGGTGTGAGGGGCTGGCGGAGACCATGGACCATTTCCTCCGGCAGTGCCCCTTTAACGTGGGGGCCTGCCGGTTGGTGTCCGCTGCTCTTCACCTGCGGCGACCTTTCCCTTCCCTCACGTATGCGGAGTGGGTGTACGGGGCCTGGTCCTTTCCTCTGAGGCAGGACTCCGGGACCCTCTACCTCGTCACGGCCGTAGTGCGCTACCACCTGTGTGCAAGCGCGCTGCCATGTCGCGACCCGGGGGTTGGTCCTGCCCCTCGACGAGGTGGTGCGTGACATTCTGGAGGAAGTGTCCAGCATGGCGCAACGTGAAAGGAGGGTGGTGGAGGATCATCGTTGGGAGCGTCTGTGGCGTCACCTCACCCTTCGCCCCCCCGTGAGGGGGAGGGGTTCCCTGGGTTTCTCGTCCCTGTAGGACTGTGAGGTTTGTTTTGTTGTTCCCTGGGGGGAGGGGTGTGATAGGGGGGGTGAGTTTTACACTTCCCTGGGGTTTCCTGCTCATTATGATTTTGGGGTGTTTTTTTCCTCCCAGGGAGGGGAGGGGGGGGGGGGTGGGGTGAGCTGGTGGCTCCATCAGGGGTTTGACCCGGTTGTCCGCTTTCCCTTTCTCCTTATGAGGGTGGCCCGTGCCCATATATTTTGTTTTCGTGTTTGTTTTTGTTCTTTTTGTATTCTGGGCATCCCGCTCCGTTGTCTGGAGTGCAGGGCATTAACACAGGGTTATGTATTTCCTTGTAAGTTTAGCTATTGTGATTTGTATGATTACTTATGATTTGTTTTTTGTGGGAGTGTGTTGGGGATGGGCTAACGGGGCCCTTTTGTTTAAATTTTGGTTTGGGGGTGGGGGTGGGGAGGTTTGTTTTTGAGTGTTTGTTTGTTTGGATGGGATGGGTCTGAAGGGGGAGGTAGGGGGATAGGGGGCTTTGTTTATGGATGGGTGGGGAGAAGTTAGTCTGAGAGTCAGACAGACTTGGACATTTGGCCATTTGGACTGGTTGGGGTGTTGTGCGGGGCAGGGGTTTCAGGGATTGCAAGATGCATGTGTGTGAACTAATTCTGGGGTGGTTCTTGCAGGGGGAGGTTGGGTCTGGTATGGAACATTTGTACTGAGGGGGGGAGGGGATATGGACATTGACAAGGAATTTTGGGGGATGTTGTGGGGAGGAGGGCACGTGTTTTGATTGCTGGGGTTTGTGGTGGGGGGTGTGGTGTGGGTAGGGTGGGTCACGGGGGGGTTTTGTGATACCTGTTGTTGCGTTATGTCAGGGGGGTGGGGGTTTTGGGGGGGTGTGGGACTATAAAAATGTTGGGGTGATGGTGTTTGCTTTTTGTTTGTTGTTCTGTTGGCATGTGTTAATAAAACAAATTTCCAGCCTTTGGTAGTTCACCGTATTTTCCTGAATGGGGGACTTCCATCCATAGATCTCTTTGCCAGTCCTCTTGAACAAACAGCTGCCAAACCTCTGCTCCAGGCAACCACATCCTCTGCAGGTAGCAGCAGATGCTTTTCTGATTCCGTGGTTCCAGGCACTCCTTTATGCGTTTTCCTCCCACGCCCTTGGTGGCCCGAACCTCTGTTCAAGATTGTTCAGGACAAGGCCTCAGTCCTGCGGTTGGCGCCCAGGTGGCTCAGACACCCTTGGGTTCCACTTCTACTTCAATTGGCAGTGGATCCCCCTCTGCCCCTGGGTTTTGCAACCTGACCTTCTTCTCTCAGTATCAGGGTACCCTTCTGCACCCCAACCTCAAAGGCTCTCAATTTGATGGCCTGGAGGCTGCAAGGGTAGTTTTTTGCTCCCTGGGGCCTACCTCCGGATGTTTAAAGAGGTTCTCCTCGCCTCTAGGAAAACGTCCCCACTGTGAAAACCTAGTGCTCTTAAATTCAAGATTTTTCAGTGTGTTTTCCAGTTACGTACAGAGGATCCTTTCTCCTGTACAGTACCAGTATTTGTGCTTCAATGACTTGCTGCACTTCTCCAATCAATGTCTTAAGTCCAATTCTGTTTCGGTCCACCCCTCAGCTCTAGCAGCTCACCACTCACATGGTGGAAGGACACTCCTCTCTCGGTTCCCCCTTTGGTGTCCCGGTTTCGTCAGGTGCTTGCTCATTGCTCAAGCCTCCAATCCTCCCTCCTGCCCTGAGTTGGAGTTGAATGTGGTCTTTCAACAGACTGACTCGCCCACCTTTTGAGCCGATGGCTACTTGTCCACTACGCTTCCTGTCCTGGAAAGACACTCTTCCTGATAGCCGTTTCTTACCTCGTCTAGGTGAGTGAGTGAGCTTCAGGATCTGGTTCTGTGATCGACCTTACACCAGAATTCTATCGGAACAGGGTAGTCCTCGGACCTCATCCAAAGTTCCTCCCAAAGGTTGTCTCCGTCCTTCCACCTCAACCAGGAGGTGGTTCTTCCAGCATTCTTCCCGAGGCCGCATTTCAATCCAGGCTTAAGCAGTTCTGCATACTGCCTGGACTGTAGGAGGGCCTTATCCTTCTACCTTGACCGGCGCAAGGCACAGAAGAGCTACCCTCAGCTCTTCACTATCTTTTGACACCCTAATAAGTCGGGTTAGCTGTGTCCAATCATACCTGTGTCCATCTGGGTGGCTGACTGTATAACCTGGGCTTACAAGTGCTGACCTTCCTTTGGCAGGGTCGGGTCACGGCCCACCGTGTCAGGGCAATGGCTGCCTCATTTGCTCATCTCCGCGCTGTACCGTTGGTAGACATCTGCAGGGCTGCAACTTGTTCTTCAAGCCAGACTTTTGCGGCCCATTACTGTCTGGAGAGGGAGTCCTGTAGTGACAGTGCTTTTGGCCAGGCATGACTCCTGCATCTCGTGATTTTCGGTCAACTCCTGCCCTCCTGCCCTCTGTTGGGTAACCGGTGGAGGTTGGGTTCAGTGAAAAGCCTTTCTTTGCTGCTGAGACTAGAGGGAGTGTCGCTTGTTCAGTCCTGGGTTCCTCGTAGCCCAGAGCTAGGAGTCACCCATATGTGTAGACTGACTTCCTGCTTGGTCCTGGAGAAAGAGTATTACTCACCTTAAACAGGTGTTCTCCAGGATCAAGCAGGAATCAGTCCTCACAACCCTCCCTCCTCCCCT